>CM067848.1:4132793-9132793 GCA_034638295.1 Phortica okadai | reverse complement strand
TGGAAGCTGTATGTGATATATATGAATATATGTATGTGTGTGTGTGTGATATGTTGTGTTGTGTAGTGTTGCAGGGCAACAACGGTGGCAACATTGCTAGACACAAAAATAGATTGTCATCAGTGTGTATCTGATGTATTATGACAGACCCCGTACATACATACATACATATTTGAGGCCGCAATGCCGCGTTCAACGTTCAACTTCCAATTTGCAGTTTTTTCTGCAATAGCAACAACTATTACAACAACAACAACAATAACAAAAGAAAACAACAACGACGACGACGACGACAACGAAAAAAAAGACAAAAAAAAAAACGAAAATAATAATAAAGAAACGACACAAAAGCAGCGAAAACATGACGCGTTTCCGCAGTGGTTGCTAAGGGTAGCAACAAAATAAAAAAAAAAAAAAACAACAACAACAACAAAAAAACCAAAAGAAAGCAGCAGCAACAGCAAAAAGGGTATTAAAGCAATATGATGCATTGGTTAACGACCGTGCATTGACTAACTTTGCCATCGTCGTCAACGTCGACGTCGTCGCCATTTTGCAAATACCGCACCCCCGTCCCGCCCCCTCAACATTCATGTTTCATATCTGCGATTCGCAAAATGCCGCCGGCAGCTTTAGCGCTTGCCCTTTGAGACAAGTCGAGTTGTGTCGAGTCGAATCGAATCGAGTCTATGCACACGCTATCTCAACTTTTTCCTAAAGCATCGCCACACCCTGCCCCACCTCCGCCGCACCCCTGCTGGCTGCCCGCAGCAAGAACACGAGCAGCCGGAAAATGAAGGTTTTTCTACTTTGTTTTCCATTTTCTTGTTGTTGTTTTTCTTCTTCTTCTTCTTCTTCTTCTTCTTTTTGTTATATCAACTTTGTCAAAAGGATAAAGACAAGTTGATATGACATCTTTCTTATGTTTCTTTGTACCCACACACACACACACACACCCACACCCTCAACCCCTCCCCCAAGCCATGCGCTCACATAACACGCTGAAATTCTAGACGTTAAGAAATTTGTTTGTTTGTTTTTTTTTTTGTTATTTTTCTACACACTCTGGTCAGGTTTATGCGGCACCTCCCCCCTAGGCGCTAAGAACTCAGTGATCATTGTATTGTTGATATTATGCATACAGATTTATTTCATTGTTAATTGTTATAAATCTTTTGCTTCTGCTTCATCAACATTATGATTATTATGATCGAACGCATATACAAAAAAGAAAAACACAAAAAAAAAACAGAAGCTGTTTTTTTTCTCATTTGTTTATTTAATGTTGTCACTTTTTAATGGCCAAACACATTTGGCGTAAACAGATATTTTCTGTGTTGTTGTTGTTGCTGTTGTTGTTGCTATTGTTAATTATTATTATGACGCCTTTATTATGTGTAAAATGCTTGAAGGCACCATTCTGTCTGCGCTGCGGCGACCATTAAATCGCATCACTCAGCGTTGCATTTAACATAACATATGTATGTACGTATGTATGTTATGTTATGTTATGTATTTTTCTTTCGTTTTTTGGTGCTTTCATTTGTTTGGCGCATGTGAAATGTATGTAAATATATTTACATAAACAATAACAAAACAAATTGTAGCAAATGTGTAAGAAAATGAATATAAAAAAAAAAAAAATTACGCTGCCTTATTGTAAAATCAATTCAAGTTATACTTATTTGTGCAGTTGGTCATAAAAATACAAATAAAAAAATACTTGAATAAATTTGTACAGACAAAGCAGATAATCAAAGCAGCGTTGCAACCCCTTTGTTTTTCTTTTTTTATTGGTTAGGCTGTTGGTACTACTTGTTTTTATTATTATTATTATTATTGTAATTTTTTGCGCTTTTTAATTCATTTGCGTTTGCTTATTAAATTCCTCTTCATCAACATGCGCATGAAGAAGAAGAACATTTCGTATGCTTGAAATATTTTGCGTGTGTCTTTTTTTTTATAATTTTTTTATTTTTTTTTTTTTAAATAGCAACCCACGCGTTGCACATGACGCACATGATACAACATGAAACACATGCCAGTAGCAGATGAAGAAGAAGCACAGCAGTCACTAACGTACGCACGCCCGTTCACTCACTCACACACATATACACACCACTGAACGATCGCTTTATGTGAGAGCAACTTTTAAAGCTGTTGTCGTTGTTGTTGTTGTTGTTGCAATTGAAGCCGCCGTTGCTATGCTGCGACTGCATTGCTGCTTTGCTTCAATATAAGCTGCACATCAATTGCTTTACCCCCCCGCCTCCGTCCCACACTTGCAATTGACTCTTTGGACATCTTTGTCGTTTACATCTTCAGCACTTGCTTTATTGCTGCTGCTCTTCAATTTGATTTTGTTGTTGTTGTTGTTTTTTTATTTTTCCTTTTCTTCGTTCAACGTTCATTGCAATGTATTTGTCTTGAAAGTTTTATTGCTTTCAAATTTATGAGTTTTGTCGTATGGTTTCAGTCAGTCTTCATCTGCTTCTTCTTCTACTACTGCTGCTGCTGCTGCTTTGATTGCTTTCTCGCTCTTATGCACAATGTTTCTTCTCATTGTTCACACCTCTTCGATTTACTTGTTATTGCATATGCGTATATGCATATGTGTGTATGTGTGTCTGTGTGTTGATGATGCTACTTCAATGCATGCCTTGCATTGTCGCGCAACAACAATGCCGCCAATCTGACCCTCACCCTCCCACACATGCATATTTATTTTGTTTAGTAACAAAAATTTTCCTGCTCATATTTGATATATTGACTTGTCTTGATTTATTTCATCGTCGAAATAAGAAATGTTATACATTTCTTTTTGAACATATGTTGCATTGAGTTTGCTTCATTGTTAAGTGCATATATGCCACGCCCACTACACAGCAACGCCTACTTGCTGTTATAAAAAAATAGAAAAACATTTATATAATTAAATATACTTGTGCCAATTACATAAAAACTCTTTCCTTTATATTGTTTGTTTCAAACAACAAAAAAAAACAAATAAAACACAACAACAACAAGCATAAAATTTCTTGTCACTCTTGTCGCTTTTATTGCGCCCGCAACTCAGTGCTCAAAATGCCGTTATGATGGCAAAGGCAAACCCCAATAAGCCCTCTTCACATTTATTTTTTTTTTTTTGTTTTTCGTTTTCTGTTTCTGCTTCTTCTGCTGCTGCTGCTGCTTGTTCTTTATGTCATTTATGTCGCTGTTGTTGTTGTTGTTGTTAAATGTATTTTCCGGCGCATTATTTATTTTGACTTTTATAGTTAAATGTTATTTGGTACGCGAGCCAAAGTCATTGCTGTCGTTGCCGTTGTTCCATTCCATTCCGCCCGCGCGCGCCGCTGTTAGACAACAGAACGCCATTGAATTGTCGTCAACTCTTCTTCTTATAACTACTTCTGCTGTTTGTGGTGCTGCTTCTTCTTCGGCTGCCGCTGCTGCTGTGAACCATTCATGCACACTTCTCAAGCAGCCGTAGCATAAGCGCCCTCAGGCGTGCAACAGCTGCGTTAAAGTTGGCATCTCTTCGTCATCATCATCAGCATCATCATGTATCATTATGCCATTTATAAATAATTAAATTTGTTTTTTTTTTTTTTCTAATATTTATGCATGTTTTTATTGCCATTGCTGTGTTCGCCTGCCACTCCTTCTCTCTTTCGCTCTGTCGACATTGAGTGTCAGCGGCGCGCGTCTTTTATACATTCCACGTGCTAAAGCTTCCTTGTAATTGTTTTATTTGTATGCTCTCATAAACAAATCATGTATAATTGCTTTGCTTGGTTGCGTTTTTCAACAATTGACAACGAAATAGTTTCCGTTTTCTCAAAATAACACAAAAAATAAAAAAAAAGTTACTTTTCCGACAAACTATTTGCCAACTTTGCCAATTAAGCGAAGCTAAGAAAGCTGCCAAGCGGCAATTCATCAATGCCGTTGGCAACATTTGTCATTTGTCAATGCATAATTCATTGAGGCGCTAACAACAAATTTCGTTTGCTTCTTCTTTTTCATGCAATACAATAAAAAGTGCAATTAACGAACGAAGAATTTCTTCTTTTGTGTCAGTGCAATGTATAAATATGAACTGCGCTATGATTGCACACAAATACATGTATACATATGGCCTTAATTAAGCATTACTTTCAACGGCGGCAAAATAGAAAAAAACGGCGTTGAATTGTTACACAAAAAAAAACAACACAAAACAAAATGAAACGAATCGAAACGAATCAAATCGTAATGAAACGAAAGGAAAGGAGACGTGATGTGATGAGTTGAAGGAAATAAAAAAAAAATGATGATTTGATGCTGGTGGGTGGTGTAACAACAAAGCGTTTATTTGTTGTACTTTTTGGTGTTGATTGTTTTTTGTGTTATTTGTTTTGCTTTGCTTTTGCGCAAAGTTAAGTGAATTGTTGTTGTGTTAGATAGAGCGAGAGAGAGAGAGAGAGAGCGAGGAGTCTTTTAATTATGAATTGAAACACGCACGCAACCGTAGGTGGTCGATCGATCATTTGATGGCGGCAACGTTGGCGTCGACAGCGGCGCCGCGCTGCTGAGGCATCATCATCATCAACGCGTTTTTTTTTTTTTTTTTGTTTTCTTTATAAAAAGCAGACTTGCTGCGTTGTACTTCAATATAATTATTGTTATTATTTTTTATTATTACTTCTTTTTTTTTTGGTGTAATCAAAAAGTGTGAAAACGAAGTTGAAAACAAAAAACAACAAATGAACATGAGCAAAGAGAATGTGTACCAAGGCTTGTATTATGTATGTTTTTTTTTTCTTATTATTATTATTATTTTTTTTTTTTTAAGTTTTAATTGAAAACACATTTGAACTTTATCTTTTTTTAGGTCTTCATTACAACTTCTTGTCTTGTTTGAAATGCGTAAATTCAACGATGAAATAAAAAAAAATCTGCTACGTTTGCCTTGTCAATTTACGCTAATTTCTTTGCACTATTATAAATAGCATTTTAATTAATGTTACATATTTATTTTCAATTAAATTAAATGTGCAAATAAACAACAACCAACAACAACAACATAATAAAAACCAAAAAAAGGAAAACAAATTAAAATATATTCATAAAAATGTTGGCGGTTAAGCGGCTCGTTTAGTGCCCAAAAAAAAAAAAAATAAATAAAAATATAAAATAAAAGTACGGACAGACACACAAGGATGAAAATTAATGTAAACATTAAAAATATTGACTGATATGTGTGTGTGTGCGTGTGGACAGACAAGTGAATTACGCTGACAGCGCAAAATGCGTTGATGCTTTCAAATTGATTTAATCAGCACAAACGCACGCCATTTACATACAAACCAACATACATTCATATGTAAATGCAAAATCAGTTAAAAAAAAAAACAACAAAAAAGACTATCGTAGGAATCAACACACACAAACAAACAAACAAGCAAACAAATCGAACTAAAGGGAACGTTACGGAATCGAATCGCATCGAATCAAATTGAAACGAAGCGTACCGAACATAAAACGGACGGACGACCAAAATTAATTAAATCCATCCATTAATTAACGCACACAGCAAAACGACGTAACAGACAGACAGACAGATAGTCAGACAGACAGACAAACAAAGTGTATATGCGTGTGTAAGAGCGAGTACGAAGAAAACATTTGAACAAAACAGCAACTACAACGACAACAAGGATGGTGTTGGTGACGCCAATAAACTCGTTGAGGATGTCAGCATAAATGTCGAATCCGCTAAAGTGTTGAACCGTTGAACAATAACAGCAATAAAATATAGCAACATCAGCAGCAGCAGTCAAACAACAGCAGCAGCAGCAGCAGAAGGAGACAAAGCTTATAGCAGAAAGCAACGCCAACAGCAGCATTAACAGCAGCAGCAACAACAGCCGTTTCGATCCGTTCCGTTCCATAAGCTGAGCGCAACGAAGAGACGCGCATATGTTTCTATACAAACACACAATATATGCGACAAACAAACAAAAAATATATAAGTAAAAACAAAAAAAAAGTTTTTGCTAAAGTGAAATAAATAAATAAAAAAAAAAAAAACACACAACAAAAATCCGTAACAAAATGACTATGAAATCGATAAAGTATTCCGATTGTGATACTATTATGGATGGCTATAATCCGGTGCCGCCACCATTGCCGCGACGTGTGCCGCCCGTGCGAAATATTTACGCGGAACCGTTCGCGCACGAACCAAATCATTCCAGCAGGTAAATTTCACAAAATATCAACCAAAACAACAACAAAAAAAAAACAAAAATTAAATCCCACAAATTCGTTCACTATTGAATGGCTTTGCCAGGCAAAAGTATTTTCAATTAGCAATTTAACGATTTCATTCGTTCTTTTTTGGTCCTTTTTTTTTTTTTTTTTTGTTCTGCACCTCCAATTTGTGCAACCATATATGTAACATAAGCCAACATGCTATAAAATGTAACCAAAACTTTGTAACATTTTCAATTTCGGTCATTTGCATTATCAAAGTGCATCAAATAAACAAATATGCTGTATGTCGACTAACATTAGGCTTCAACATAAGTTACTATTATATATATCACGTACTTGTAAACACGTTAGTTCCGTCTAATAGAGCAGCTTTTGCTTTAATTCTATCAGAGATAATCAACTATTAATTTAAAAGCTGATGAACATGTTTAAGCTGTCTAAGTCGTATCTTTCAATAGAAACCACGTACTATTTCAGACTTGATTAGTTCGAAAATTGTATTATAAAAAATTCATAGCTCAGGCATGATAAATAATATAATAATCTTTAATCTTTAAATTTTGAAAACTATAAAATTTTACACAATAAAGTCTTTTGTATAACTAAGAATAATTGAAAATATTATTGATTGATTTATATTGATGATGATAATGTTATTCAATGTATATATATATATGCCTTGCCCAAACATTTCCTGATCCAACTGAAAGTTATCACTTTCTTTCTAAAGCAACAAAAATCCAGAATAGAAATGATATATCACATCATGATTTTACTTTTAGTCAACTTCTTCCATTGTCGTTTTTTTCACGTCTTCGGTAACTACACATTTCGATTCAAGCTCGCCCACCAGCTCGTCAGTCTTCATATCCGACACATTTTTCATAACAAGCTCCGGCTGAGCGCTCATTGAATCATTAATAAGAACTTGAGGCGTGATGTTCTTATTCTGAAATTCCAGCGTCTTGAAATTTAAAGGCGTAGACAATTTCTGATCCATGTCCATAGATACATTCTCTGTAAGCATGAAATAAAACGTCTTATAGTACGAATGTTCTGGATAACATAGAATTACTTTGGTATTGATTAATGACTGAGCAATGAAAACAATAATGAGGATTTACAAACTTCTCTATTATGGTAAAATTAAAAGAGAACTAAAGGGAAGAAGCTATAGCTGAGAGCCTTAAGACTACTTATAGTGGGAGATAGATGAACTTGTGAGATTTCCATCGAAATTTAAGAGAAAATTATTTGTTTTTGGTGGTAAAATGTATAAGGATATTTTATTATCTACAAGAGTATTGGGAATTTCTAAAATTTGAAGATTAATTTTAGAAAAAAATATAAAATTTTCTGTCCGATCTTAAGATTTGTTCAATTATGCTTGAAAGAAAGACTTCTACTCACTTGGTTCCAGTTCCTTGGAACAACTTGGTGCATCTTCGTTCGCTTGCGCTGCCTGCGTATGCATGAACTGCAACGATGACTCGGCCAAAGTACGCTTCAAGGCTTTGTTCTGCTCATCAAGTTGCTGGCGTAACAATTTCATATTCTCTGACAAATGCTCGCGTCGCGCTTCGAGTTCCCTCAAGCGTTGTTGCTCATTTTGTAGGGTTTCGCATAAATCCTTGAACGAATTTTTAGTTACATCGATAAATGTTTTCTGCATATCCTTTGGATAATCGTCGGCCATCACTTTAGGCGTTGCAAGATTTTTGTATGTGTAAAGAAATTAATTTTTTTTTTTTTTGCCTTTCGAGCAAAGTCTGTCTGACGTTGTTCTCAATGCTGAGAAATTGGTTTTTTTTTTTTTTTGTATATTTATTTTTCAATTTAAAATAAAAATCATAAACAGTTCAGTTAACATTTTTTTCTTTTTTCGTTTTTTATTACTGTCAATCAAAAACTAATTTTATATGCTCGAGCGAGTCTTCAAAGGTGTGTGTGTGTCTGCGTTGGCCACGCCTACTTTTATGCCGCTGTGCTTCTTATACAATAACGTTTTGCATAAAGACAACAAACACACACACACACACAATATATCCTTGTGCCAATAAGTGTTTTTTTTTTTGTGTATAAAACAAATAAAGCAAACAAAAAGGACACACACACACACATACATTCATACACACATATTTGCGCTTTGGCTGACTTGAAATATAAAAGACGAGGGTGGCGCCAACAGCCAACAGCAAACATTTTGACTCATATGCCTCAACCTCAATCTAGCGGCGCCACCCTCCGCCCCCTCGAATCAACAACAGCTCTTTTCCAAGCGAGCAACTTCAAAGTGTTTAAAGAATTAAAAAACGGCAAAGAAAAAATACAAAAAAAAAATATATATGTATAAAAATAAAAGAAGACTATGAATCGACATGAAAAAATCAATAAAATTTGTGTATGTGTGTGTTTGTTTGTGTATGAGAATTCGCGAGCTTAGCCAAGCGGCGCTTATTATGCCGAAACGGTGTCAACGCATAATCAGATGTTGATAGTAAAATCTTACATAACAGTGGCAACACTCAAAGCCCATCAAACTCTCATGCCAAGCCATGCCAACTCAGCCCAAACCACCCAACTGTCCTGCCCTGCCGACCGACGGACCAAACGACTGATATTAAGCACACAGCACAAAACAGCCAACATGCAAACAAGAAAAAAAAATACAAAAAGGAAAAATAAATAAAATAAAACTAGAACACAGGGGCACGGGGCGGAGGGCAACAGTGGCAATGGCGTTCAAGCATATTCAGTGTAATGCAAAGTAAATGAAAAGATGAAAAATTTAAATATCTAACAAAGATAAGAGGCAACATTAGCTGTATAAACATCTAAAGAAGAAGCATAAGAAGTATAAGACGCAGCAGCAGCAGCAGCATAAGAAAAGAAGAAGAAGACACAACGACAAAAGCGATGTTGTTGAAGATGAGCAAGCAGCTGTGTGTATGTTAGTGAGAGCCGTGCGTGCGCGTAAGTGAGTGGGAAGTTTAACAGCGAATGACTGTTAATGTTAAACGTAGGCAAGCAACAACAACAACAATGCCACAAGCAAACAAACAGACAGACAGACGTGGCGCACAATCATTTTCCTGCGCATTTCAATGTGACAAATAACTTTTTAACAGGTTTATTCTTAGCATAAGTGTGTGTGTGTTTGTGTGTGCTTGAGGAAGAGATAAGTTGTTGGGGAGGGACGGCCAAAGAGGATGAGACAGTCGGTGTTATGATGTCTTAGATGAATGATTTTTATGGCTTAAATGCGCTTGTGTACACTTCAATGATGTAATGCTTTTGTGGTTGGTCGTTAGTTAAATTTATCGAATGAAATTTCATACCAATAAATTTAAAAAAAGACTCAAAAAATTAAAAAAAATTTCAGCACAGTAACTCACAAGCTAAGGCAACTCAGTTAAATATGAATTATTAAGTTGAAAATTTTATTTATTTATTTATTTTATGATGATGATAAATCTTCTTGTCAATGCTGCAACCTTATTTATATTTATAAAATTTTTGCAAGCTTAACTGTCGTATGTTGCGTAGGCATACGTTTGTAACATACGTTATACTTGAATTTTGCTTCATTGAAAATATTAAATAAACCTATGTTGCATAGCGATACATAAGACATGCGTCAATAGAAGCAGCGAGCGCATTTTATATGCAAAGACAGTCATGGCAAAATCAATATTGTCTTGTTGTTAGATATGTATATGTATGTATATATGCATGTACATATATACACTTCAAAGCATCTTTGAAACCTTAAGCTTGTTGTATATAAAACACTTAAAAAAAAAAAGAAAGCAAAAAGTGTAAAAATAAAAACAAAACACAAAAAAAAAAGGGAAAAGGAAATTAAAAGGCAAAAGCTAAGATAAAGAAACAGTAGGCGTGAATGCGTTTGAGTGTTAAAAAGTTGATGCTGAATGTAGGAAGACGAAGAAGAAGAGATATGCACATCTTCAATATCGAAGGGATACAAAAAAGAAAACAGAAATTTAAAATTCTAATTGGCTTACAGCTTACTTAGACAGTTTGAAAGGAGCCAAGCGACTGTCTACACACACATACATATATATATATATGTATATTTATACATACATTAGTTGGCAATAAACCCAAAGGAAAATTGTATGCATTACATTAATTCTAATAGGAAACTGTTCCTTTTCAAATATTTTCTTCGTTCATTCGTTTCATTCCTTTGCCGTTTGCGTGCTTTGTGCTCTGCTTCTGCTCTGCTCTGCCCCGCTCTGTTCTGTACTGTGCTGCTTTGCATTGCTTTACTTTGAATGTAATGTTACATGTTACATACATATGTATGTATGTATATGTGTGTGCGCTTGCATTTGCATGCTTTGAAAATGAATGAATAAAATATTAAATCAGATTATAGAATTTTCCAAAATCAACATGTTTATCGAAAAAAAAAAAAATTGAAAATACAAAAATAAAAGGAAATGTTTTGCAAAAAAAAAAGAAAAACAAGCAAAGTGTGTCAAATCCCCGAAGTGCTTGTGTGTTTATGTATGCATATACATACATACATATGTATGTGTGTGTATATTTTTGTAGGTGTTTAATTGTTTGTTCTTGTAACACATTTGGGCAACGCTCCAAGCCAAATTGCGATTGCCGTTACTTTTACCGTTACCACAACCAATGTGGAGAGCTCATGTCGCATACATACATACATTTGTATATGCATGCATATTGTTGAGGGGGCGGGACGGTGTGGGGCGTGCGGTTAAACGCAACTGGGTTGTGGACATGTCAAGTGCTTTTTTCACACGTGCGTATCTGTATGTGTGTTCAGTAGCTGCAAGTGTGCGCACTAGAAAAAAAAACACTCTGCGTATATATGTGTGTGTGTACTGCCACGCCCTAAGCAAAGCTGATGGGAGTTGATATTTTTTAAAACCAAACTTAAATAATCGTTTATGTGTATATGTGTGTGTGTGTGTGTGTGTGTGTGAAGTTACAAATATGTTTATCTTGCATATTATGTTGACTGATAAACAAATGATGGCTTTGCATGGAAAAATTTTAACAAAAAAACCAAAAAAAAAAGTGAATCCCTTAAAAATTTTTGTCGTCGGACATCAGTTTGACATTATTTTACAGCTCAGCAGGAAATGTTTGCCTGATTTTGACAATTGAAATTATATTTGATACTCAGATACATATTTCGTGTCTCAACACGTTGTCACAATCGTAAACAACAACAACAATAAGAGCATTAGTACAGAATCAAACAGTTTTTTGCTAGACTACTATATGTTAAATGTTAAACTGACGTATGTTGGGTGCATCGCTATGTAACATACGTCTAAACAAAATTGAAAAATTGTGTGGGAATATTCGCACTCGATTATATATTAAATGCTAGACTGACGTATGTTGAGTGCATGGCTATGTAACATACGTCAAAACAAAATTTAAAAATCAATATCCTAGGAAATCTATTTAAATGTGGCTTTTAATTTATAAGTAGCTTACTTCAGCTAATTGTATTCCGAAAATTTTAGTTTCTTATGTTATGCTGCAACTCAAGGTAACAAAAGCAATTACGATTAATAGCAACGATGGTATATGGAATGCAAAGTAACAGATGGTTAACATGACCAAAAAAAAGCTGTTAAAAGACTGATCGTTAACATAGAACAACAACAACTGTCCTGATGCATATAAATTATTAATAATAATCATGTTTTGTTACTAATCATAATTATTTATTTCTTTTTGCGCTTTCACAGATTGGGTCCAATGCAGGGTTCAAGCCATCAACCGCAGATGCCACAAAGTATGTCAACTGGCAGCAATACGATCGGTCATGGCGGCATCGATCGCAGCGGCGTCGTTGGCATGCCCATGGGCACTGGCACCATGCCAATTGGCGGCGGCGGCGGTGGCGGTGGTGTCAGCGGCATGGGCCCAAATGGACCGGGCGGCTCAGGCGTTGGCCCACACTGTCAGATAAGCGGCTCTCAGCCATTAGTCATGCCCGGCTTTCCATTGCGTAATTCACACTCTGCGCACGCAGCGCACTATTCGCCATATTCACCATCCAGGTATGATTACAATCTGATCAAATCGCACTTCTAACATTGCTAGTCTCCTAAGTTATCTTTTGTGATTTGTTTTTTCAACTTTTTACCTTCGGTTTCTTTCAGATTTCACATAGATAAACGCTGCCAACACCGATGTTCCTGGAAATGCTTAAGTATCGCCTTAATATTTGTATCCGTCGTCCTAACCGCAATGTTGGCTTATTTCGCAGGTTTGTTTAAACAAATTAATTATTAATATAAAAATTTTATTTTTTTTTTCAATAATCTGAACTTTGGGCAGTGCCACGCCCACTTTTTACTGTTGTTTGTCTTTAAAAGTGCTTTGTAATGCACAACGAAAAAAAAATCTATAAGGCGAGTCACATTATTAAGATTTTTATTTAAAAAAATCATCTATATAAATATATATACCATGAGATCTCAGAAATTGTTGGACCGTTTGAGCTGAAATTTCACACAGTCGTCATTTTTGTGTTCTACATCTTCACTATAATAATAATTATCTATATATTTGTGTGAGCTTTTTTTTTTCTATAAATTAAGAAAACCGCAATGAGATAATTTCCTATTTATAGTGAGATTTTACTGACTCTCTGTATGTTCTTTATTTTTAACATATTTTTTTTATAATTTTTCTTTCTTCTCTGAAAATTATATGTTTTTTTTTTCTTTAAAATTTTTTTTTTCCTTTTTCCTCAGCAGACAACAAATGATTTTCAATTGTCAACATTTGCTTAGCTAAACATATGCACAAACATTCAATTGCAACTGAAAAATGATGACAATACCTCGTTTACTTCTTTGCTGCTTCCTTGGTTTGCTTGTTTTCATACTACGTCCTTCATCCTTTGTCCTTCATGTGCTAACTTGTCTTACTTGTCTTGTCCGTTTGGTTTGTTTTTATTGTTTGCTTTGTCGTCGTTGTCGTTGTCGTTGTTGTCGTCAACCAATATCGTCACTTCCTTTAGTACAATTGTCTGCGTTGCTCTATAAAAATGTTCATAGTTCTTCTTTCTTTTCTTTGTTGTTTTTATTTTTCTACCCTCTCGCCGTTGCCTTATTTTAGACATTTTTGTTACGTTTCCTTGTACATTGAACATTTTTTGAAAAGCTTGGCCTACATACCAATCAAAAGTTCACGCAGAGAGACAAATAGACACACAGACAGACAGACAAACAAACAATCAGACAGTCAGCCAGCCAGGCAACGGCATCGGCATCGATGCGGCATCAGCAGTACGGCAGACTTTGTACATTTGCCTTTCGGTCAGGATGCGCATTGAAGAAGTTTCGGAAATGGGTTAATCGATTGTTAAAAAGTGAACTATCGGAATCTAATTCGTTATGCACTGTTTCACTTTGTCTTTCAACGTACCCCTCACCCGACGCACATGCTCGCTCGCTTGCTCGCACTCGTTCTGCTTCTCTTGCGCTCTGCGTCACATTCGTTCGTCTGTGTTCGTTCGTTCGTTCGTTCGTTCGCTTGCTCGTATGTACGTTCGGTTGTTTGTATGCCTATTTGTCGCTTGGGCGGTTGTTTGCCATACGCCTCATTCGATCGCATTCATTATTTCACAAACACACACACACACACACAAACGGTCGCACTTTCGTTCACTTTGGCGCACTTGGTCTACTCTCCCTACCTCGCTCTCACTCCTACGCTGTACAGTCGTAAGTGCAGTTAGCAGTTGTCTATGCTGTTAGCTGTTGGCTGTTGGAAAGTGCACTTCACTTTGCATTTACTGCTAAATTGCTTCGCCGTTGTGTCGTTTTCAATTGTAAACAAACTCGAGAACAAAACGCTCAAGTGTTGCATTGTTTTAATGTTGTTGTGTTTTTGTTTTTCCTTCATTTATGTATTTAATTATTTTGTTATTTATTATATATTTCTATTATATGAAAGTTGGTAATAACTTTGAGCAGACTAATGGTCTAAAAAACTTTGTTTTAATTCAATTAATTGATTAAGGAAATTTTAGGATATTAGAATTACACAATCATAGACCTTTTATGGGAATTTCCTTTTTGTTTTTAAAGTTAGAGATCTAATATAATACTACTACTAAGATCCGACCGCAGGAATGGCTAAATTCTAAAATAAAATACTTTTTTCACATTTAATTGGGCAAAGGATTTCATATTAACATAATTTTTAGAAGAACGTAGTAAATTATTGTTTAATTAAACAATTTTATTTTTGATTTTCTTTTATTTAACGAGATTTCATAAATTTTAGATTTTTTTTTTGATTTCTTTTAATTTGTTGATTTTATTTTTTTTTTATTAATTTTATGTTATTTCATTTTTGTATTAATTTTTATGAAAACAAATATTTTGTGTTAGTTATTTTATTTTTCTTGCTTCGCCGTAAGGTATGCAATGCAAATTTGCAAGAAATGTGTGAGAAAAAAAGTCGTTGCTTTACTGGTGTACTTTCAGTTACACTACTATTGACGTATGTTACATAGTGGCACATGTAACATACGACAATTATTGTTGCAAAATTGTTGAATTAATTTTTTTTTTTTTTCTTTTATCATAACATTTACAGCAGTCAGCTCGATGAAGCCAAATATGGATACAACAAATTGCATCCTAGTCCAAGATGTTAAATCACAGCCACATGATTTGCGTGGCAATGGCAAAGCGATTGGCGGCGTTGTCGGCGTCGGACAATCGGCGACAATTTATCCAACCGAAGAATCAATACAGACAAGTACATCGGATCATGGTGGCGGCGGCATTGGTGGCATCGGTGGCATTGGCAATGGCTTACAGAATGGCTTACAGAGCGGTTCACCGGCATTGCAATTGCATCATCAGCAACAATTATTGTTGCAACAACAACAACCGCATACAATAAATCAACCATTAACGCCACAAGATGCAACAAATACACAAATACAAGATCAGATGGCCTATGCCGGTGGCGGACCATTAACAATTGGTGGTGGTATTGTTGGCGGTGTTGGTGGTAATGTACATTTGCAACAACAACAACAATTACAGCAACAACATCAGCATAAATTATTATTGCAACAACAACAACAGCAACAAATTGCCGGTTTAGGTCTAAGCGCAGCTGGCAAACATCCACAACACCAACAACAACAATGGCCACAAGTTGTCGAACTAAAAGATTTCAATGAACAATATCATGCCAATATACCGGCCTATCAATTCTGGACCCTAGAATTTCATAATAAACATCCAGCCTTTATACGTTTCAATTTTACGCTACCATGGGGCGCACACTTTGCTGTCTATTCGCGACGTAATGTTGCACCGTCGGTGACGCAACATGATTTTGTTGAATTCATAAAGGGCGGTAGACTTGATAGTCATTTGCGGCATCGACGTAATGCTGCTGACGAGGAGGAGGGATACAATACAACCAAGGCGACAACAACAACAGCGACTACTAATTACAACAAAAAAGACGTTGACAATGTTGTTGTTGGTGGCGGCAGTTTGACTGAAATTGATGTCTATGCCGCTGTGCTGCCAAATGTTGTTAATCGTTACACATATGATAATGATGATGATGATGTCGATGATAATGATAATGATGATATTGGACGTCGTGCCGTTTATGGCGCAAAGCGACGACGACGCTATGAATTGTCCGATGACTCACTTGACACGCTCGATGCAACCAATGATAATGATGATGATGATGATATTGTTGGTATTGCCGCTAAGCAGCCAAAAGTCAGTGATGATGATGATGACAATGCCGATGCTAATGATGATGATGCATCAATGGATTTCAGCAGTCGCACAAGTAATTTCAATATAAAGACACCCTTGGATACCGCCAAACAGATAGCACAACAAAAGCAACACCAACAACAACAGCAACAGCAACGCGTTAATTATCATCTGCTGCATAAACGTTCCGCCGATGGTGGTCTCCCAGTGCTCGATATGGATACGATGACCGTTAATGTTTCACTCTTACAATATTTGGATACCGGCCTTTGGTTCATTTCCGTTTATAATGATGAATTAATTGCGCATTCGGTATCCCTGGTCGCTGAAGAAGCCGAAGGCGTTAGCACAACATGTCCCAGCGATTGTTCCGGCCATGGCAGTTGTTATTTGGGTAAATGCGATTGCATTGATGGCTATCAAGGCGTTGATTGTTCAAAAAGTAAGTTTTTTCAAATGACATGTACTACCCTAGCTCACTTCCATTTAACACTTGTTGGCCAAACATTTGAATGGCTTTTAATTAAAGTGCAAAATTTTCTAATTTATGATGATTTTCTCTACATTTTTCTCTCTCTCTCTTTCGCTCTCTTTCTGCACAGGCGTTTGTCCTGTATTGTGTTCGGCGCATGGACATTATGGCGGCGGCGTTTGTCATTGCGAGGATGGCTGGAAGGGCTCGGAGTGTGATATACCGGATGGTGAATGCGAAGTGCCAAATTGTTCAAGTCATGGCCGTTGTATTGAAGGCGAATGCCGTTGTGAACGTGGCTGGAAGGGTCCGTTTTGTGATCAACGTAAGTGTAAATTAAATGCACAAAGCAAACAAACAAACAGACAGACAGACAGACGGAGAGTGAGACAGACACACGTACACACGCTATTAAAAACATGCACACACACATTCATTTGTGTACATATGCCCAGTTGGAAATTGAAATGCTTTGGTAGGATTTTTTTTTGTTTTCTTTTTGAATATTTCAATACTTGCTCAAACATTACCTATCTCATTGCCTTTTACACAGCTGTGTCCGCTTTTTGTGGGCCTTGAGCATGCTTGCTTATTAACTTAGGAATTTTAGAGAGTTTTATTTAAAATTATAAGTTTTTCTGATCAAATTTGATGACTTAAAAGTCTTGTCATGCTAGTTTCAAAACAACTTCATAGGTCAATAGTTCAGTTGAAGCTTTAAAAGTATACAAGATATTCTGGAAAGTCTTTTTTGTCAATTTTGGTAAGGCATGCTGGAACACCATTTTCCTCAATGTATTCTCATTTTTCCCTCTGGTAATGCATGCTGGAATGCCTTCTTCCTCAAGTTATTCACATTTTTCCTTCTGGGTATATGTGTGTGTGTGTGTGTGTGTCTGTGTATGTCTGTGTGTATTTGCACAGTCATGTTCGGTTTGCCGACTTGACACATAAAGTGCGAAAATTTCTTTCTTTTGTTTGTACTGTTTTTTCCACTCCTTCTTTTTCTTCTTCTTCTTAATTTATCGCTTTGCTTAGTGTTTGCTCTATCTCGCTCACACTGTCTATTTTTTGTAATTAGTATAGTATAGCATAGGCGCCAAATATAATACGCCCATCAACACCACTGCCTCCCCAGCAGCCAACCATTACGTCTAAGATATTTAAGCAAACGCATTTATAACATTCGATGCGCGCTCACCTTCCTTCATATGCTGCTGACGCGCCCTTGTACACTTTAGTAAATGTTTAAAAGGACAAAGGAATTTAATACACTTCTACACACACACAAACAGATAGAAGGACAGACAGATGGACAGACAAAGAGACATAGATATATGATGTTTAGGTAAACGTGGCATGTTTTTGGGGGGGAAACCAAACAAGCTGGAAACTTAAAACTTCCTCTGTAAACATGATTTGTGCTCGCACTCTTTCTCACCCTCTCTCTCTCTTTCTCGCTCAGTCATTGAGGAGACTATACTAAGTTGCTTTCGCTTTTGTGCGATGACGTAAATTTAAACACACACACACTCATACTAATACAAATATGCACACCTTTAAAAGTATGTACAAGAACTGTTAACCTTCTGTACGGAAATCAGGTGCCTAAGTTCACTTGTATGTTATGTTATGTGCTGCTGTTGTTGGAGGGTGAGCGCTGTTAGGCGTTGGTGGGTGAGAGTCGCTGATGTTGCTTTGTTGTTGCACGTATGCCACATGCAAGGCTTGTGCGAAAGTAGAAGAAAAAGAGAAAATTGCAACAAATGCGCAAAATTACCAACTTGAACTCAACTCGAATTTCTTTTTAATGACCACTTTTGTACGTGTCTAACATACTAATCATGTTATAGCATTTTCTGTGTACTTATTTTGCTCTTTTACTTTATTTTTCCTCTTTGTTTTTGTTGTTGTTCCTTGTACATTTTGACTAACAAAAAAAAAAAAAAAAAAAAAAAAACATTTTGTATTTTTCGACATTTGGCCTTCGCTACCACAACTCAACTCAACTCATCTATTTTGGCATTTTTGTGGAACTCTCTGACTGGCATTTATAATACCCAAAACAACAACGACAACAACAACTGCAACAACACCACATGTAGACGATTGCCTTGATCCATTATGTTCGGGTCATGGCACTTGCGTTGCTGGCCAGTGTTATTGCAAAGCAGGTTGGCAGGGCGAAGATTGCGGTACTATTGATCAGCAAGTGTATCAATGTCTGCCCGGTTGCTCGGAGCATGGCACTTATGACTTGGAGACCGGACAATGTGTTTGTGAACGTCATTGGACTGGACCAGATTGCTCACAAGGTAAGTCTTAGATATATATATGTATTTGTTATTTGTTAGGACAGCAATTTTTGGCAACCCAAGCCAAGCATGTAAGTAAGTATGAAACTGTTTTGTGATTAGCCTTGAACTGTTGACTTACTGCTGTTCTACTAAAAATTAATGACAAAAAAAAAGGAAAAATAAAATAAATAAAATGTATGATAAATAAATTTGAATTATGCAAACTTGCATAAATTCAAAATTAACTAATTGAATAAAAACCAAAAAAAAAAAAAAAATAACCTAAAAATAAAATGCTACTAAACCACAAACAGCAAATAAAAATTTATGTGAAAACATTAGAAGTCAAAAGTGCGTTAGAAAGTGCTTGACTGTGTGTGTGTGTGTGTGTGTGAGTGAGAGCGCGCTATAGCAGCAACAATTGCTCGTTGGTGCCGAACAATAAAACCGGACAACTTATGAGCAAACCAACAAACTGATAAGCAAGCAAAAAAACAACAAAAAAACCAACAACAATGAAAGCTTTTATCAACTCCACCCAAACACTGTAAGAGCAACAAGGATATGTATATGTATGTATGTATATGTGTGTATATAGCAAGTCACCGCCTACGAGACAAAAACACACAGCAGCGCACTTCTTATTTGCGTAACTGTTTTACCAACAAAAACAAAATGAAATGCGTGGCAAGGCAACGTGGAATAATGCAGCAGCAAATGTCCATAAGCATTCATTATTTATTTATTTATTTAATACACATTTTTTATATGCCAACGTATCGTACACCACACCGACGCAACATAAAAATGGCGTACTGGCGCAATAACCGAACAAAGGCAAAGCGCCGAATAAACACAACACAACAACAACAACAACAAAATTGAAACAGTAACAATATACAAGTGCAAATAAAATAAAATTTACGCCTGTGCCGCCGTACGCATTTCACAAATGTTTGCACTTATGTATGTAAACGTAACAAAGCGTAGTTAAAGCAAAGCAGCGCCAAAGTCAAGAAGGCGCTGGGCGAGGTCCAGCGCAAATGAGAAACGAAATGAAACGAAACGACATGACACGAGTTCGTTTCAGTTCAGTTCAGTTAAATCAAGACAAGTCCGTGTCGTCTCGTCTCGTGTTGCGCTTAGGGATGGCAAACGGTTTATGGTTTATAAATTATTTGTTTAATATTTGCAATGAGTTTTAAAAATATTGTTTTTATTTATATAAAATCAACAAAAATACATATAAAATGTTCATTTTACAATTACAATTTTGTTAATTATTATTATTTAAAACATTATAGACAAAAAAAAATCTTAGTTGAATTATTTTGGGACATTTCTAGAATATTGTTTCAAATTTTTAACTCGAACGGCCTATAAATTTAATATATAGAGCCTTGGCAAGTTCAATCCTCACTATATTTAAAATCATTTTTCAAGATTTCTCGAAAACTACTGAATCAATATTAATAAAGTTTTGACATGTCTTCAGCATACTGTTGACAAGAACTTTAATGAAGATTTTTCGTTTTTTCACTCAATCAATTTTTAAAAAAATGTGTTGGAAATTTTGCTCAGAAATTAGGAAACTTTTGATGAAACTACGTTTATATTTGCGCTTTAGTGATTTCGGTTATATTAGTATTATAATCTTAGAAAATAATCGAATATTAAATGAATTAAAGCGCTTAATTTTGCCATCACTAGTTGCCAGAATCACGACTGAGAGCAAAAGTCAGAGTAGACACAACGCGTGCTTGGAAAGTGGCCAATCACAGTGAAGGAGCTCGTTGTTATAACAACGTGAGTTACATTTACAACGCCACACTATAAGGACCATAGAGACGACGCGACGATGATGTTGGCAGCGCTGTCGACGTTGATACATGATGCTTTTGGCTTTGCTTTGTTGTTGTTGTTGGTGTTGTTGTCGACCATGTTGAACTTTTACTTGCACATTAACATTCATAATGCTGTTTTTATGGTTTTTCTCGCCAAGTCAACAGCTGAACTGATGAACAATTTAAATCCAAGCAAGTAACCAAACCCAAACTCAAACTCAACTCAACTAAACAACAACAAGAACAACAACAGTAATAATACAATTTAACACCAGAGTTCAGCTAATGCAAGAGCAAGGCCAAAGCCGTTAACACGATGGCAGACATAAACTTTTTATAACGCTTACACGTCCGTTGTGCTCATCATTATTTTGCCTACGATGACTTTTATCTCACCTACCAACCAACCAAGCCACCCACTAACAACACATTAACCGTGTTTTGTGGGGGGGAGTGATGGTAGGTGGGCGCTGTAATCTAACACACTTGAATGTTGCAAAGTTTTTATGCATACATACATATATCTTATTATAATATACTCAATTAAGTAGCATGCGCAGCATTTTTAATCTAAACAAATATGTACTAAGTTGCTTCTTCTTCTACTACAACATGTTAGTTAATATTTGTTTTTTTTTTTGCAGCCGTTTGCAGTTTGGATTGCGGCCGTAATGGCGTCTGTGAATCGGGCAAATGCCGTTGCAATGCCGGTTGGACGGGTAATCTATGCGATCAATTGCCCTGCGATGCACGTTGCTCCGAGCATGGCCAATGCAAGAATGGCACATGTGTTTGCTCACAAGGCTGGAATGGTCGACATTGCACATTGCGTAAGTACAAATCTTTTACTACTCGTATACACACATAAGGCATAACAATATATAAATTTGTCAATATGCTTTGTCACAAACGGCAAGGCAAAGCCAAATGGGAATGGCATGGGAAAAGAACATTTGGTTGGCAACGTCTGAATAAATCATTTATTTGTTTTGCGTTTTGTGTTGTGTTGTATTGTGTTATCGTTATCGTTTGCTATCGATGAAAATGTAATTAAAACTTTTTTAAAATAAAAACAAATAAGTAGACAAAATAAAATAGTCATGCAACTTACTTGCTCAGTGCCCCGCCCCCCATCAACTATGCCCCCTGCCAGCTCAGTGAAGCAACTGACCAGGCAAGCACTTCGGTATGATTTTTTTGTTGTTGGTTGTGTGTGTGTGTGTGTGTGTGTGTGCAAAACCAATAACAATTTTGGAAATTAGCTCTTTTTTTTGTGGTCAACGCCCTAGTTTTTTTTTTTATTTATTTCAACCACCGCCACTCCTCATTTCTATCGAAAACTCAGAAATTTATCTTTCATTCTGGTTTTCTTTCTTTCTTTCTTAGCCACTTGAGAACTTTTAAGTAAACAATTGTTTGGTTTTTTTAGCTTCTTTTTTTTGTTTTACAAACTTCTTTGTTTTTATGCTTTGGGCAAATTTAAAAATATATAGCATTGCAAACAATTATTTTGTCAAGTCAAAAATTTGTAGCAAACCAGTAAGGACGCTATCTTCGAAGCTCATATACTCTTCACGTCCTTTTGTGTGCCACGCCCGGCCACCGGTGTTATATAAATTATGGCATTTCTCCATAAGTGGGCGTTGCCATGCCCATTTTTTGATCAAAATAGTTTTCCTGCCTCTCTATGAATATAAGTGTAAAGTTTCAAGTCAATTGATTCAGAAACAACAAAAGTTTTCCATGTTTTTATTAATTTTTCTTCTTCTTTACGTATGGGAGCTACCAGTTCCAGTGGTTCGATCATGCTGCTGCCGGTTCTCTCTATCTGTCTCTAATAATATAACATTGCTCGCTCCTCAAACTTGCCAGAATCTCAGGATCTCTCTCTTTGTCTACATTAATGTAACATTGCTCACTCCTCAAACTTGCCAGAATCTCAGGATCTCTCTCTATTAATGTAACTTTTGTCGTTTTCTTTCTTAAAAGAAACCATAAAGATTCAACAGTGTAATGAAAAATCTAAAAAAAAAGAAACTTCAATTTGATTTGAAATGATTGAAAACTAGAAGGTGTTTTATGTCTGCGTGTGCGTGTGTGTGTGTTAAAGTACCTTTGACTTTGAAGCGTCAATTTTGTGAACAGCATGAAATGGAATCGCCAAGGAAGCCGTGACAGTTTTGTTATTGCTTTTTGCAGTTGAGCACTTTCGACGAACTTAACATCAAATCAAGTATTCTTGATGGGCTTGACTTGGCTTTGAGGGTTGGGGTTGGGGTTTGCTTACCTTACCGCGTCGCGACGCACACATAACCATTTTTTATATGTATATATATGTATGTATAAAATCAACAAGAGCGCAGACATCGTTCAATATTTGCAATAACAAAAAAAAAATAAAGAAAAGAAAAAAACCAAGACTTGATTCAACTGTCAAAGTACATGTATCTACTTATATATATATATATATATATGTACATATGTATAGTTACTAATACATATATATGCGCGAATGTGTTGTAGCTGTCACAGTCGTAAACAGTTACAACGACGGAAGTCATTTTATGCGCCGCAAACTTTTTAACATAACGGAAGTTCAGTTACGAGGTTACCCATTTTGTAAATGGCACATGTCAAGTGACATTAACTTTGCATCAAATTCAACAACAACAACAACAACAACAAAAACAGTGCTTGTAATATCCACAACAACAACAATAACAATAACAAGAAGGGTACACACACACGCGTGAGTGAGAGCGACCGACCGAGCGAGAGTTGTAGATGAAATGAAACATTCAAACAAATAACTCGAAAACTTCACGTACGAATACGTAATGTGTCGTAGCGCTTTCATTGCGTTACGTTACGTACGTATGTACGTTGTCATTGCGCCGTGTGTTGCTTTGCTTTGCGTTGCGTTGCGTTCCATTCCCCTTGCCTTTGCTTTCGTTTCCTTTGCGTTCCTCAACGCAATTTCGTTTCATTTCGTTGACTTTTTATGTTTACTGTTTGTAGATTTGACATTCCTTTTATTAGTATTTTTGCTGCCTTTAATAATACACTTCTATTTGAGCATATTGCGCTTTCCATAACATTTGTACGACACAAAATTGGTGTGGGGGGGGAGAAGATAATTGAAGAGCAATGCCAGCAAGGTGTGTGTGTGTGCTAAGGCCGTCTCTTTCACACGCATTGTTGATTTGATTTAACAGTAGAGTGCGAAAAAGAAAATATTTTACTTTTTGATATATTTTTTAGTGCTATTTTGCAATAATTTGATGCGCAGTGTAATCAAACAGTCAGCATAGCCGAGTTAAAAATTGTTGTCTTTTTTTTTTTTTTTTTGCTTTTATTTCGCAACATACAAAAACCAACAAACAAACAAACAATCAGAAGGACAAATACTTTAAGGACTTGTTTCGCAACGTCTTCTTTTTGTTGTTCTTGTTGTTGCTGATTTTTTTTATTTATTTTGATTTTTTTTTTTTGTTGTTCAAAACGAGCAAACAACATTATTTTTATATTAATGTTTTGTGCTTACTTGAAATGTGCTAAAGTGCTGCCCCTGCTCACGCACGCATGCATGCACGCACGGCCGCACTCATGCGCGTCCTGGGAGTCACTTCAGCTTCAGTTGTTAGTCTGTTGGTGGGGGGTGGGGGGTGGAGTCGTGTGTGGTTCCAGCGGCAGTGCAAACGGAAGTGGAAGTGGCGCCGGCAACAGTTTGTAAAAAGCAAAACGTTTCGACGTTTCATTTCGTTGTTCGTTTGCTATGTTTTTTTTTTCGCCTTTTCTTTCATTCTTTCTTAAACGAAATAAATATTTCACGCAGATTTTGTTTTTTTTTTTGCTGTTTTCTGTATTGTTACACAGACATGACTTTGAGCGGAACACAATTTGCTTACAACATGCATTTTATTAATGCAAAGAGCGTTTTCGGATATGATTTTTTGCAAACGCAACAAAAAAAAAAAAAACACACACACACACAGACACAGTCAAACAACTACAAATGTCAAGTTTTTGCGCCATAAATAATTAGTGTATGTGCGCAGTGGGAAGCAGCATGTTGTTCTTATTGTTGTTGTCTTGCTGCTTTGCTTAGAGCGTTACAAATGCCAACAAAAAAAAAAGAAAAAAAAAAAAACAAATAATAATAACAAATTCATGAAACAATTGAAATTTTCTTCTTTCAGCGGGCTGTGAAAACGGTTGTTCACGTCACGGACAATGCACACTGGAAAATGGCGAATATCGTTGCGATTGTATCGAAGGTTGGGCGGGCAGCGATTGTTCGATAGCGCTTGAAATGAACTGCAAGGATAATATTGACAATGATGGCGGTAAGTAGAACACAACACGCACACACTCACATACCTGCATATACGACACTCTAGCGATCTGCTTGATATAATAATGATTATAGTTTAATTGACACATAATAGAGTGAACAATATTACGTAAAAATTGTTAAGATTTTGTTTAATTTTCATGACATTTGCAAATAATATTGCCACAAAGAATATTTTAATTGCTTTTATTTTGTATATTAGTGTTTTTATGATTTGCGCAAAAATAAAGCAAAAGTGGCAGCACTAGCGTCATGAAATATTAACGCAATTATTAATTTTCTCAAGATTTTCGTTGTATTTTGAACATATTTCAAATTTTAATCAATTTTCATGACATTTGCAAATGATATTGCCACAAAGAATATTTTAATTGCTTTTATTTTGTATATTAGTGTTTTTATGATTTGCGCAAAAATAAAGCAAAAGTGGCAGCACTGGCGTCATGAAATATTAACGCAATTATTAATTTTCTTAAGATTTTCGTTCTGTTTTGAGTCAATTTGACACGGAAAACAATATTTCACACCCACACACACACATACATATACACAAATAATACAATAACATGAATTTGAACTTTAGACGGCATGACCGATTGCTCGGACAGTGAATGTTGCTCACATCCTGCTTGTTCGGAGCACATAATGTGTCTCTCATCCAATGATCCTGTCGAAGTGTTGTTGCGCAAACAACCGCCATCGGTGACCGCATCGTTTTATCAACGCGTTAAGTTCCTTATTGAAGAGAATTCAGTGCAATCGTATGCGCACATGGACGAGTACAGCGAAAAGTGAGTAAACCAACTATTTTCTATAACTCGTACTATATTTATATACATATTACTTATAATTATCGCTCGCTCGAATTTAAGTCTTAAGTCTAAGCAAAAAGTTTTTTAATTATAGCGAAACGTTTAAAATTTCATTAAAAAAAATCGAATGAAAAAAAACATCATATATAAAAAACGAGAAAAAAAAGAAAATACTAAAAGTTAGTAAAGTGAAGTGAGAAAGCTTGAATAGAGTTTTGTTTGTTTGTTCGTTGATTTTGTTTACTTAATGAAATTTATCTTATGATTTATTGATTTTCGGGGTTTTTTAATGTCGTCAGTTGGCAGGTCAATCAATATTTATGTCAATATATATATTTTTTTTTTTTTTTTAAATAAAAAAAATTAAAAATGTTTATAAAAAATGCACCAAAACAACTTTGTGAGATTTTTATGAAAACCAAAAAAAAAGAAAACAGAAATGAAAAAATTCAAATATACAAATTATCTTTTATTTTTATTTCGATCAATTTTTACATTATATATACTTTTTGTTTTTTTTTTTTTTTTGGTGCAAAGAAGAGAAAAAGCTCAAATTTATTTCACAGTTTTTGTCAAATTATTCTTTTCAAATGTAACAAGAAATTATGCTTAAACAACTACAACAACAACAAAAAAAGGCAAAGCAAAAATAACAAAAAAAAGTAAAAAAAATTAAATTTTGTATTTTTTGAACTTCAAATAAAACACATTCAAATAGTCTCAATCAAAAATCAATCAAATCAAATCAATCAATCAAAAGTACCTGCAATCACATCCTAACAAATCCCACAGCCCCCCAGTTTCCCCTCAATGAGTCTATCATTTATGCGTTGGACGTACAAGAAAAAAAAAAATAAAACTTTAATTAAACATTATTTTTTCATCAGTTATAAAATTCTATTTTCAAATTTTTGATTTTGACTTATTTTTTGTCTATTTCAACCTTCTTTTTTCGCTTATTTCATTAGAAATACTAAAAAATAATGTGTCTTAATTCAACATTTTCTAAATTCAAGTTGAAAGAACAAAAATTTTCAAAAAAATATATCAATTTTTTGTTTGAGCTTTTTCTTTTCTAGCCTTTACTGCCACTGGTGGGTTAATTATATAAAAACAAAAAAAAAAAAAAATAGTACAAAAGTACAACAAAAAGACCTCAAAGGAACTTTGCATATTTGTCTTGGCATTTTCAGTTAATTATTTGTTTTCTACTTCTTCTTCTTAATTTCAACATATAAACATATGTGTGTATATATGTCGAAACATAAATATTATTTTATTAATTAATTTATTATTTTTTTTTTTCAAATTATTATTTCATAATTTTGTCATCTTTTTATAACTTCGATTTTCTCTTTCTCGCAAAAATTTAAAACAAAAAAAAATTGTAATTTTGTAAAAAAAAAAACCAAAAATAATTAATAATGAAATCCAAAGCGGATATAATGATAGCACTTCATTGAGTATGTGTGTTGTCTAGTGTTTTACCTCCTTGTGTTCGTCTTACCCCAAAAAAAAAATATAATAATAATAATAATATTTATAACTTTATATATTTTTATATAGAAATATATAAAAACAAAGAATTTATTTTTTTATGCTGACAATGTTTTTCAAAAAAAGTTTTATTATTGTTTTAATTATTATTTTGCAAGAAATAAAAAAAAAAAACGTATTGTGCCACAATTGAAGGTCCGAAAACATTGCTAGTGTACTGTGCGCTCATAAGTATGCAACATTTCATGCAAATAAACATATAAACTGCTCACTTTGGCGTATTCACAAGGGACTTGTTGTATGTCTGACTTTGTCGATTATGAAACTTGTATGTTTTGTGCTTTAAATCGTTAGTTTTTTGTGCGTATTTGATTTTCTGTGTTTATGTGTGTGTTAGTGTGTGTGTGTTTGTCACTTACGTTAGTTTTATTGCGGCAAAATATGCCAAATATTGTGTGCGCCGTTTATGTCACATGTGCAACACATTGCACATACGTCAGTTCAACGCTTGTGCATTGTTGACTGTCTTAGGCATATGTCAGGTGTATGCTTTAAGAACATAGGCGCATTTAATATTGGCAAAGTGCAATTAAGCAAATACTAACGTCACGTTTGACAACAACAAAAAAAAAAAAAATTAAATCCTTGTGAATACACTAAAGAATTAACGAAGAAATTATGGCACAAATGTGTTTGAACAAAAAATGTTAAGAAAGAATAAATTTTGATGAACTTCAATTTACTTTGCTTACATTTTATTTTGTAACGTTGTGTGTGACTTTATTTGTGTTGATTTGTTGTTTTTTTAGTCAATTCAAGTTTTTATTTTACTTACAAAAAATGTTTTGAAACTGATAAACATTTTTTTGTTACGTAAAATTATTTAATTTATAAATTATCAAAAAGAAAAGCGGAAAAAAAAACACAGAACAAATGAAATTAAAATAAGAACAGAATGCGCAAAGCCTGAAATATTTAGTGTTTCATATACCAACGTTCCAAAACATAAAAAAGCGTACGTACGTTCGTATACAACGATCACTTTTTGTGCAAACTGTACTGCCGTATGTGTTGTATGACACAATATAACATAGCAGTATAGAATATTCCAAACGTTTGAATATGAAAAACTAAATTGGCAACAATGCAGAAAAAATACATGTTGAAGGCGTTTTTTGTTGTTTAACTTATTTTAATTACAATTCGCTTATTAAAAATAATCAAACTTTTCGTATAATTTGTTGTTTTTTTCTTAAGTTTCTTAAGCATTTGTATTATATTTAAATTTGACATGGTAAAACAAAAACGAAACAAAAAAAAAAAATAATAATTATAATTAACTAACAATACTAAAAACAAAAAAAGTATTAACAGATTCAGCGTTGTTAATGTTTTTAATTTAATGTTTAATGTTTTTGTTTTTTTGTTTTATAAAAAACAAAACAATAACTTTTTTTGTGAGCCGCAACAAAAACAAGCGTACGAGTGTTGTTTTAATGAACAAATGTGTGTGACTGTCAAATGTAGCTTTTTTTTTCTTAATTTAATTTTGTTTGTTATTTTAGTTTGTTGTTATTTTTCATTTTTTAAGTCTTCTTTAATATGTATGTGGAATCAGTAACAAAAATTTTATTAGCGTTTTCAGTTCACTGCAAAAAAAAAAGAAATATTATAAAAAAAATTAATAGCAATAAATTAAAAAAAAAAACATGTTAAGCACTTCTCGTGCCTAAAAAAAAAAATTGTGCTTTGGCAAATACTTGTCCAAAAAAAAAGAAAAATACGTTTTTAAAAAAAAAGCAAAAAAAGAATTGTAATTTGTTAATGAAACGCCATTTTGTCTTTTAATTTCTTTTTATTGTCCTGTCTCAATTAATTGTGTACTGTCCTACTCTATTGCTGTGTGGCTCGAACCTTCATGTTGCGTGAACTAACCAAAAAAAAATATACTAAAAAAAATCCACAAAAAAACAATAACAAAAATATTAACAAATAAATAAATAATGAAAAACAAACAATTAAAAATAATATTAATTTGCTGCAATGCGCACGCAATAAACTTCTCAAAAAAAATTTAAAAAATACAAAACAAAAAAAAAATTATACAAACTACGCTTCTGAATACGCATTGTGAAATTGTAGCCTCTTCTGGAGCTCATTCACGCCTTGGTAAGTCAACGCGAAAAGCGCGCGAAGAACAAAAACAAATACAAAAAAAAAAAAAAAAAACAACAACAACAATACAAGCAATGCTTAAGCAAAAGCAGCCAGGACTTTTGTTGTCCTGCTGAACCAACAACAAGAACACAAAACATGCCAAAAAAAAATTTTAAAAATAATGAAATTATTTTCTGCCGAATTTTGTGTTTAAATTTTCTCATAAAAAAACGGCTTAAGTACATTTTTTATTTTAGTTTTTTAATGTATATTTTTTTTTGTTTAATTTTTATTTTGCCTTCTGTTTCCTCCAAAAACAAATCATCATCATTAAATGCTCATACAAGACTAAGAAACTCACAAAAAAAAAAGAATAGTTGTTTTATTAATAATCATATTATTTTTTTTATATAAAAATGCAACACAAAATTTCTGTAAATAATATTAAAAATATGTTACACAATTTTATTCAATTTTTCAATATTTTTTTCCATTGCGCTCATTATACAAAAACATTTTTTGTTGCTCCACAAAAATGTTAGAAAGAAAGAAATGACCAAAAAGAAATAAAAACAAAAAAAAAATGTATAAAAAAACGAAGAATTCGACAAATATAAAAGAGGCGTTGAAACAAAACAAAAAATGAAAACAACAACAACAAAGTATGTACATATGTAAATATAAATATACACATATCTATATTTATATATATATATATACACATGCATATATAAATATATATATATATATACACATACATACATATAATATTTATATGTGAAAATAAATAAATATATATATATATGTATATGTATATATATATATATTTCTTTTTTTGTTAATTAACATATTGTTGTAAATATGTGGAGGTGTGCTCAAGAAAACTCTATTTTCGAACAGCTGTTCCGCACTCAAAACGGCTGTTCTTCAAAAGGATTTCAATTTTTAAAGCTCTTAAAATTTTTAACAAGTCACAAGTTAATAGAATTTTGCATAATTCACAATCAAGTTGCCTCAAAAACTTGCAATAATTTTAATCATGCGCTTTCGTGAGCACACCTATTTGATATTTGTCTGTGATTGGATGTATAAGTGTCTATGTGTATTTCGTTCATTTATTTTCACTTAAATGTAATTCTTCGTTTTTTATTTATTGTTAAATTTATTCCTCATTTTTCTTTATTATTAATAAGAAAAATAGAAAAAAAAGAAACAACAACTAATTACATTAACATACTAACAATAACATGTCCGAAAGTAAAAAAAAAAAAATTATTTTTGTATTCTTTTATTAAGCATGTTATACTATTTGTCATATGATTAGTCATAGCAATGCGAAAGACTACCTAACATTATTGAGTGCGTACAATTGCACACAAGCAATGAGCATGTTAGATTTATGTCAGTCAATGAATACCCTCAATTCTTGTTCACACTATTTGATGAGTCTTTGTGCAATCAACTCAAAGTCTTTCTACGAGGCTTATAATGCTAAATTGTGATCTAGGCCAGAAATATATCTATTGTTCAGAATTACTTTTTCTTGAGTGATAGAAAGATTTTTCATATCTTTCAACTTGCAACATTCACAAAGATTTCTATGGCACAAATAGTGGTCTGCAATGTTCAATATTTCATTTATTGAAATGAAATATATTTTAAAAAAAGTTATAATTGAAAAATCGAAACGTATACAATACAAAGTAGAAAGAATTAAATGTTTATATACAATAAATTTTCGCATTGCTTAATAATGTTATCGATAGTCTGCCAGCGCAGTTGTCAGTGATGCCAAGTTAGTTCTTCATGTGCAAACGTTGCCTTCGTTACACTGCAACATTCAACTGTTATATGTGCTGAGTAAACTTAGGCAACATAGGCTCATTGAATGTTAAATTGCATAAAATATAAAGAATTAAATTGGCATGCAAGACAACTCTGAAAAGTATTACATTTCCTCTTTCTCTCACCTTTTTTTAAATCCTTTTTCGGTTTTTAGTCAAGTAACGTTGCTTCATTGCAACAAAAAAAAAAAAAATAAAATGTTTGTAGTTTTAACTTTAATTATATTTTTTATTTACATATAAGATTACAAATCTCTACACAACAAAAACATGCCAATTTCGTATTCACACAACAAATCACATAAAGCGCCAATTACTAAAAATGTTTTCCGTTTATTAAATAACAACAACAGAGTTGCGTTCTGATCATCCAAATTTTTTTTTAATATATATCTATATATATTTTTTGTTTATTATTTTTATTAATTATTTTTATTCATTGTTTTATATATATATTTTTTTTTTGTTTTTGCTTTTTATACAAACGAATTTTACCGACAAAGTTAAAAAAAATACTTGAAATCATTTCAAATCGACAGCTTTGACTTGAGTATATATTTTGTTTTGAAAAAGTACAAATAAAAAAAAAAAAATTAGTTTTCGTAAAATGTTTAAAAAAGAAACTGCAAGTTTATAATGTTAATATAAAAACGAAAAATATAACAAATAAAGAATTTATAACCCAAAAAAAAAAAAAAAAATCAATCCTTATATGTTGACACCCTACGCTCTCCACAAATCCCGAAAATTCCTAATTGTCTGCGTCTAAAGTCATTTGTTTCTATGTTTTCCAATTCAACAACAACAACAAAATCAAATACACACACACATACACTAACACACACAGTATGACTCACAAACACATACACACACACCTTCACATAAAGAAAAAAAAAATTACTTAAAATTTTCTCACAAAAAAAAAAAAAAACAAAATCCGTAATATTTTTAACAGAAAGTCATAAAATAAGAAATAATTTTGAATGCCAAAAATTTTCGTTAATTTGTTTTTTTTTTTTCGTTCATTTTTCACTTTAGCAAATTTTTATAAGATAATCTTTGTGGTTCATTTTATATTATTATTGTGTTTTTTTAAATTAAGTAATTAAGGTAATATTTAAACAAATAACGCTTAAGTTAATTAACTAATTAAGCATTTGTAATAACTTTTTTACAACTTTTTAGTTAAATAAGAAAAGTTATGAATTTTGTTAGACAGCATTTTATGATTGTAAAGGTAAAGAGGAAGGGTTGGGGTCAGAGTAGTCAGGACAGCTTATTATACAAGGCGCTTACAGGATGCCATCAGCAAACAAATAAACGTGCTTAGGCAGACTGACTGACTGACACACAGACGTCCTTTATAATTGCTTAATAATAAATTTGCATGCATTAAGTAAATGTTTTAAGCTTTTGTATACTTAAAAATATTTAACTCAATATTGTTGCTTTTATGATCAAAGTTTCTTTGGGCCTTCGAACACTTTGAATGCTAAATTGGTCAAACGACAATGAAGACAAATTTTCAGAAAGTAGCAGCACTTGCACAATACATGTTACTTACAGTCGCATGCAGCTTAGTTCATAAAGACTTTTGTATATTAATTGAATATAGTAAAACTTTTGTAACCACAAGAGTAAAAAAATGGCAATCTTTCTGAACATTTCAACGTCAAAAATCCAACAAAACTTACTCATAAGTTGTAGCAGAGATTTTCAGCAATTCTGATTAAATTTAACCTTAAATGCCAAAGTTTCAGCACAAAATTGAACTGATTGACCAACTGACAGACTGAAATCAAGTGTTTGGACTGTTGAAGGCGTGGTCATGGCTCATTTGAGTGTTGAACGAAGTTGAAACGCTCTCGTAAATTATTTTAAAGCTTTTTTAATCTAATATTGTCCATGTAAATTGTTGTGTTCTCAAAAAAAAAAAAAAATCAAAAAGAAAAGAAAAGCTGTGACCTTAATTTGTACGCTTTGAAGATATTATGGCAAAGTTGAAATGTTGTACAACACTTGATTTGATTGGTGGTTGAAATTTTATTTTACTTTGCAAATTTATATACATTTAAAGTGCAAAAGCGTTTTTGATTGAATTAAGCTGTTTGCCACTGTATAATGTAACGTCTGTTCGTCTGTGTACATGAGTGTGAGTGTGTGTGTGTGTGTGAATATGCGTTTGACTGTTGCCATCGATGACGTTGTACAAGCAATTACAAGAAACAAAACTTGAAAACATGAAAAGTCCATTGGCGCATTGCTATGCGTCCCGCACCGCACCGCCCCACCCCTCACCGCAGCAGAACGTCCCACGCCGCGTTGAAAACTGATTTAGTGAGTCTCGATGATGGCTTTCGACGATAAAGTTTTGCACTTTACTCTTGTTTTGCTATATTGACTTCTCTTCCTCCCTCCCTCTCTCTCTCTCACTCGATGCGTTTCTGCACAACATTGCATACGTCAAGCACTTTTGTTGTTGTTCTTTATTGGTTGATTGGTTGGTTGTTGTTGTTGGTGTTGTTGGCACTCTTGTTCGACAGGTGCCGTTTGCCATTCGATATTATATTATTTGCAAGTGCAGCGAAGCAAAAGTAATAACAATATTTGAAAATAGTTGTATTGCAGCAAATAGCTACTGTACAACAGCAACATCAACAAACAAAACACAAGGGAACAACACTGAAGTTGTTAACAAACAAGCAAAAATAAAGCACAAAAAAATACCAAGAAAAAAAATGTTTACTGAACGAAAAAGTCACAGCTTTTTTCCCCAAAGCAATTGAATTGACTTAAACTCAATTGCAACGTCAACGCCAACGCCACAAAAGTCTTTTTCGTCCTTGTTGAAGTTCTTATACCATCAGTTGCCACTTTATACTCAAAGGTTGAAAAAAGGACATTAAGTTTGTGCGATACACAGACATACACAGCAGAAGAGTGCGGCACCTTGCTAGGACTCCATTAAGTAAATTATCGTATTTCTTAGCAACAACGACAACAACAACAACGACCATGACTGTTTGACTCGCCGTTCGTTCGTCTGTCTTACATTTTGTCACTTTGCGTAGCTAAAATCATCATTTTCTCTAAGATTTTAACTTTTTTTGGTTTCCACGTTAGACTCATGGGTAATCATTAAAAGTTTGATTACTTGAGTTATTTGGATAAAGATCTTTATTTTTTATAAAGAATCATACTTTTTTATATAAAATCTTGCAAATTTGCAAAAATATATATTTCAAAGACCAAATAGACAACTGTAAATGTAAAAATTTTCCAACACTGAACTTCATATAGCAGCCATTGCAGCAGAAATAAAGAATTTCACTTATCTTAGATATCAAAAAGACTTGACAAGTGTCTGAAAAAAGTATCCAATAAATTTCTATAACAAAATAATATTAAAAACCCCAAAAAAAGTGACATAGCGTATTTCAAAGTCGTGGATACACGATGATCCTTTTACGTAGTTGGCTATTTGTTGTAATAAGGTTGTACAAGTTTATTCTATTCTTAATTGTTTCACGAGTAATTGAAATTTATACTAATTATCCAAGTAAGAAGAAGAAGAAGCAGAAGAAATGAAAAGCAACAGCAAACTGTAACAGAAATAGAAATAAAAATAGATATAGAAATAGAAAAGCGAACAAAGAACAAAGTCGTTCATGAATCTAATTTATGTGGCAAGCAAATGAAATTGTTAGCTGGCATGCGGTAATGTAATGTCTCTAGCAACGAAGCCGGAGCTGGTGGCGGTGCCGTAGCCGGAGTATTGCATTAGCGTGGAATGAAAGTGGTCACGAACAACGTTGGCATCACTTAGTCTGCGCGCCCTTAATGAAACAAGCCAATCCACTCAGCTCAGCTCAACGCAACTCAACTGCACATCAGCAGCAGCAGCACCTAAGTTTATGCAACATTTTTTTTCACTTTCTCTCTACCGCTCGGACATAAAAGTGTGCAAGTAAACAATACAAATAGCAATTTGATTAAAGTCAAAGGAAGACATTAATTTAGGCACGTAACGCAAGCTAACCCACACAAACAGACAGACAGATAGACGGACGGACGGACGGACAGTTAGATAGCAAGACGATTGTATCTCTGTGTGCATTGAGCTTTATTAGATCTTATATGCAAACTTACAAATTGAAAATTATATTCAATGGCACAGAGAAATGCTTAGTTAACTGTAACTGTAACTCAGCATGATGTCACAGTGCTGCAACAACAATGCTTTCAACTGCATAATTATGTTAAGGGGGACAGTGAGGCAGAGAGAGAGAGAAGGTGAATTGAATAGAACTAAGCTTTGCAAAATTAAGTGTAGCATTTGTAAATGGAAAAAACGTTTGTTCGCTCCTTTTGTCACGTGTGAAGTAGTGAAGAAGTAATGGCCTGAATGACTCATGAAAATATACAGAAAAGTTGAAGAATATAAGTTAATAATCTCAAATTGGTCTTGAACATATTTCAGTGTTAGGAAGAATTAGTTATGTTGTTATAATAGATTGATTGCTTCACTTTCAATATACTTTAAATAATAACGCAATAGTTTTATATTTATATTTTAGGATTGTTTTAATAATGTCAGATTTTAATATTTATATTTTCCGCGCACACAACCAGCCTGTAAGTGGCTGGTCAGGATTAAAAGAGAAAGATCAACAAAACAGTGTTCCCATATATAAAAAAAATAATTAGGGATTTTTGTAATGTTAATTTTTGCGTATAACATGACATTACAGGGATGAACAATTAACTATGTTATGTTCAACAAGGGAAACTGCCGATTTATATATATATACTTTGCTATGTTTTAAAGAAAAAATTATCTTAGGAATATAATAATAATAAATATCAACATGCGCTGCTAAGTACTAAGTAGCTCTAAACAGACGGACATAACTGTAAACTATTGTACCGTTTGTTTGGCACTTTGTTGCTTTTCTATGCTGCTTCTGCTTCTTCTTCTACTTCTACTTCGTGCTGTAATGTGCAATGTCACAGGCAAAAAAGAGACGAAGTGAAAAGAAAAAAAAAGTATTGCATATTGCCAGGCGTGCATTTTATTTAAAACAGAACTTTTGACATTACATTGCATACATACATTTGCGTTGCGTTTGTATTTGTGTGTCATTGTTCGGTTAACCGTATTTTCTTCAACACACAGAAGTAATAAGTAAGCCATTGTGTGCGCTCATGTACTTTATTGTGGCACATAAAGCATATTTGTCGTGCTTACAATTTTGAAAGAATTTTTCTTCTTCTTCTACTGCTCCTGCTGCTGTTCCTCAACACGCACATGTTTACATGCATAGAAAAAAATCAACAAAAGCGAAAAGAGAAAAGTAATTCGTGCAAATATCACTTGAAAACAAAAACAAAAAAAAAAAAAACAGTGCATGAAAAGACTTTGCGAGTAAGAAAATATTATGCTTAAATGAACATAAAACTTATCTGTCTGACTAACAAAACTGTCGTCTCTTGTTGACTGGCTCTGTTGCCTGCCCGCCTGTTTGCCCCTCAACCATTTATGTCCTTGCAAAAAGTCTTTAAACACCCAGCATCATCATCATCATCGCTCTGAAGCAAGGTGTGCTCACTGGTTTGTTTAGAATAAAGCCAAATTAAAAGTATAGAATTTTGTTTACTTCAGTTATGACGACATTTTGTTACGCTACTATTATGCTATACTTAACTTTCTTGTTAAATAATGTTAACAGAATTTCCAAAACAAGTTCTAAGCGTCGTACGGCATGACAAATGTAATGTACAGTATGCACAAATTGCATGTAGTGTATAATTATGCATATTATTTGTGTTTTTGTTGCGCAATTGCTTGTCAGTGTCCGTCTTTTGGTAGTTGTTGTTGTTGCTCTGCACCGAAATCAACTGTCAACGTTTGTGCAACGAATGACACTTGCCCAGCTGCCTGCAATCTATGCCTTCTTCTTCTTCTGCTGCTGCTGCACTGCTACTCTTCTTCTTCATCATCATCATCATCATCATCGTCTTAGTCTTGTACTGCTTTTAGATTGGCACACCTGTATAATGGGCAAACACAGCGCCATGCAATGCCATTCCATTCCACTTCATTATACTTTGTTCCGCATTCTGTTCACTTTGTTGTTTGCCAATGTTGCCTCTCTGCGTCACGGATGTTGACGACATTTATGAATAAGAGGCATTCTACTCGGCTTCAATTTGTTTCCCACTGTCCGTTCGCCGCGCCTTCTCTTGCTCAACTTATTTTTTGTGTTCAGCAATGGCATTTGCTGAAAAGAGCGAAGAAAGTAATATAAAATGCACTCCATTTGTATGTGTGTGTGTGTGTGTGTGTGTGTGTGTGTTCAGTGCTTTGTTTGATACAATATGCGCGGTTTTATGCTCAGCTTCTTCTTCTTCTTTCATTTACCATTCATGATACCCTTGCACAGGTGAGTCTTATGACTTTCTAATGTAGTATGCAATGCAAAGAGGTACTATATGTGATTTCTGTCTGTCTGTCTGTCTGTGCCAATCAAAAGTACTTGGCTGTAGATTTGAGAAGATTTTTTCCTTTATATGGAAATAATGAATTTTCCTTAAGAAAATATAATATATTTTCATGCATTTCGGCCACAGTCTTTAACTGTATGGTATATGAGTGTCGTTAGTGCCGATTGTAATATTCTTGCTCCTTTTGTGTTGCCTTTAGAATGTCGCCTTTCTTTAAACACAATGGGCTAATAACAAAGATGCACTTTGAGACAAAACGTGCATGATTGCCCGCCGTCACCGCAAGCATACCGCAGCCCACCATTGTCTAAGTTAACATACAATAAGTGTAAATGTGATACGGAATTTGAAGCTTCTCGCATTGATTGCAGACACTGCGGTCACTGCCTAAGGCAGTTTGGTCATTGTCGGGGCGGCAGAAGACCGGAAGAGCCTTTGATATCCTCTTCAGCCTTGCTATAAGAAAATTTTTTCATATTTAGTGAGCTGAAATTTTTTTATATCGGCATTGGAATAAGTTTTGGACCTTGTAATAGTAATTTACTTAAGAAGCCATCATCATTCCTAGGATCGATTTTTAGTCATTAAAAAAAATCTTGCAAGCTAAAGGAAAACTACTTAGTGAGTGAGGCAAATATACCATCTATGTATATCTCATCATCTAAATGATGACTCAAGTCAACAACACCAACCTACAGACCATATTTAAAATTCATCGCTAAGGAAATTTTTTAGATTTTCTTAGTATTCATAGGCTCGCTTCTCTTGTGGATTTGTTTGCGGAGACAGTCAGGTGACATTGTAATTGGGCATGGTATAGCTGATTTTGCCAGTATAAGACATTTTTCGTTCATCCCTTTATCTCAGATCCCACATTACATTATATACATACGTCAGTTTGGCATGCAAAGTGTTTGAATATAATATTGCCGAATGTGTACACCAAAGTCTATGAACTCTTACGCCTCAAAAATTTCATTGAATTGGAAATTGAAGTAACGCAAGTGAGAAGCATGTTTCTAGAAACATTCGTCAATGTCTCATGTCTCACTTGTGGTTCGCACTTGTCGAACAAAGATTCTCATTCGTCGATTAATCTGTGCATAAAATTAGATTCTTTTCGCAATAAAGAACATGTGACACCGCCCATTTTCTTTAATGGATACATTTCTCTTTGTTATATTGTGTTTCTTTTGCGAATACTTTTTTCGTTTTCGAGCACACGCCCTTCTATATGTTCACAATGATCGTCGCAACATGGCAAACATGTATATATAGATAAAGATTTTACGTGAGTGTCTTGAGTGCCTCAATTGATTAATTTTTTCTCAATAAGTCATGTACATATATCCAAAGATCTCATCATTTATTGGTCCAAAAATATAGTACTCATTAGTGGACGGACATTCTTCTTACAGGACTTAAGTATATTTATATAGATAGCTTACAACAATGCGTTTGATTCATGAATCGTTTAATGTTTTGATACAAGTTCTTGATGCCTAAATTTTTTAAAGATTTTATAGACGTACCTGAGTCATGTACAGTGAAATAATTTGTCGGAAATATTTACTAATTGAATTGTTTAACAATTTAACACAACTATTTTTTTTAGACATATAACAATTAATAATTTTGTTAAAGAATCGTACAATTAACATTCACAATATAAAATTTATATTTTAAATGCAAGCAAAATGAATTGAACTGAACAATTGATTCAACAGAAAGTGTATGCCATTCATGAATGCTTCATAAATGCTCATTAAAAATTGCAGTTGAATATAAACTTAACTTCATTCAATGAGCTGAGCTATGCCGCCTAGTTATGTAACCTGAGATGCTAAAGTGAATTGTTCAAAAGCGTTTATTAAAATAAATTGTGTACAAATTATTTTATAAACTTATTATTAACATAGCTCAGTAGTTGCTTATGTATATATATATTTTCTTTTTCTATTATTATTACTTTCTTTCTTTTTTTTGGTAACTTATAACTTTGATGTCAACATAAGTCTCAATGGGGTACCAAACTTATCAATGCACACATATTTTTTGCATTTTACATTTTTACTCCAAAAAATAAAAATGAAAAAAAAATAAATCAATCAAAAAAACACACACATACACACAAAATCGTTACACTGCCGCATAATTCTCACTTTCACAATCAAAATAATAATAATAATTATTATAAAAAAAAATATATATATAATTGATGTGAAAACTTTATTTTATTTATAGCGCAAATTTTACCATTTTCGCTTATCCAAAAAACAAAAAAAAAAAAAAAAGAAAACAATAATTCCAAAAACAAAAACATCCAACACACCGATTTGTTACTTTTTCTCTTTATCCGCGATTAGACATTTATCTCTTTCTCTCTCTATCTATCTCTCATATCAGACATTTCCATTATTATTGTAAACTTGACATAAAATATATATCCAATCATCTTAAATCATATATTTTTAATACAAAACCAAGAAAAAAAGAATATTGTACTAATTATTTTTATAATTATGTTTATTTTTTGTCGTATTAATTAAGTCTTATTTATTTTAATTTTTTTAACGAATTTCTTATCAATATTGTTTTTGTGTTATTTTATTTATTCATTTAATTTTCTTCTTTTTTTTTTTTTGTTATTCTTCAACACAAAATTTTTGTCTACAAAGAAATTTATTTCATGTCGTATTAATAATATTATTTCTGCTCCATTCCAAAACGTTCCTTGCGTTGTGTGTGTATTTGTGTTACTTCGCTGCAGTCGCGTTTCGGTGATGCGTGGTCAGGTAATCACGCCGCAAGGACTTGGCATTGTTGGCATACGCGTCTCGGTGGACCGTGACTCACGCTTTGGATTCACATTGACACGTCAAGGTGGCTGGTAAGTACACGAATTTTTTCTATACTTTCATATAAAAAGAATAATCTTTAAAATAAGCAAATAACTTTCATCAGTGCCCAAGAACTATTCGAGAGCCGTCGTGTGAGATTACGAAATTTCAAAGTAATTGACATGTAAAAGAGAATAAAAAGCAGATTATTATAGGATGTTTTCCAAATTTGCATTTATTTAATATGAAAATTAGACATACTTTTTTAATTTAGGATTTATTTTGGTACGGATCTTGATACTTTTGTTATAAACAAAGCTGCCATGCCATAAAAAGAAAAGGTTTTTAACATTTTTACACACTGTTCTGGAATTCATATACATATATAATATATGTAGGTACAAATGTATATTTAATGGATTTTTTTTGTAAAAATCATTCTTGCGAAAACTTACAATTGTTATTCGCATTAATTAAATATTTGAAAAGAAAAATTTCTGTACAAGTTTTACTTTCCTTTATTTTATTTCATTTCAATTTATTATTATTTTTATTTTATTTTATTTTTTTTTTGTTTATGCTTTGTGATTGACGTAAAAAATGAAAAAGGGAAAAATTAAAAGAAGCAGAAACACGAAACTTGAGATTCGCCATCAATTATGTATGTACTGACACACGCACACACGCACACACACATACATACATATATACAAATTGTTTTATGTATGTGTGTGTGTTTGTGTCCAAAGCGGTATTTGCACGACGATGTGCCTTGGTTAGACGGATGGTTGGATGGATCGGTACTGTGCGTCGGGTTACGGCATTAGTTTGTGCAATTTCCAACCTCATTGGTTCGCTTAGAAATGCTCAATTGTTTTCTTTAGATTTCTTATGTCCTTCTGCCTTCTACCTCTGCCACTGTCTCTGCCCTTTATCTTTCCGTTTTAAGCGCGTTTGTCAGCAGTAACGGAAAATTTGCTTATGAAAAAGAACAATAAAAAAAAATGAGAAAAAAAATTACGGACTATTCACGGAAAGGCAGTAAGGAACAACAAAAAAAAAAAAATCTCAAGTTTTTCAATCTAACAAACAATTGAGGTATTATCTTTCATATTAGAAGAGGAAAAACAAACAGAGGGACAAAAAGACAGACAGAGAGACAGACAGAGATAAACAAACAGACATAGCAGTTGAGTGATGATGGCACAAAACAGAATTGATGATGGAAGTCTGGCAATTGGCGCTATCAGTGCGCGCCAAGCCGGAGAATGAAAGAACGAACAAACGTTGGAAAGAAACGAAGGAAGCGAAGCGAGAAATGAGGCAACTCGTAAATAAATTGCATGTGACGAGGGTGGCTGAGTGGTTGGTTGCTTGGTTGATTGTGTACATAGGTTAGAGCATGGTGTTGGTGGTAGTAAATAAATCTGAAAAAGTTCATTAAACAATTAATTTTAATATTTGAGAGAAAGTCAAGTCCCATTGAAAATAGAAGGTCTCGCATAACGCCCAAATATGTTGATTAAGAAGAGGAAGATGCCAACTGCCTGACGCATAACAAACGAAGCCGTAGAATCAAGCGTTTTTTTTTTCTTCTTTCTTTCTTTTTTGTATGTATTTGAATAAAACAAATTTGTTTTTGTGCTTTCTTTTTTTTTGTGCACAGGTTTGATGTATTGGTAAATGGTGGCGGTGCTGTCACTTTACAATTTCAACGTTCACCGTTCCGACCGCTGACGCGTACCGTTTTTGTGCCCTGGAATCGCATTGTTGTACTGCCGCCGGTACAAATGCAATTAAGCGATGACGACGAGACAACCAATCGGAATATAAAGTAAGTCGTATTTGAATTTAATTTTAATTATTTAACAAAAAAAAAAAAAAAAACAAACTCAATGCTAAACAATTGTACAGAGTTGCACCATTGAATCCCGCATTGACATTCCTCAATTCGATACATTATCATACGGCGGACGAGGCAAACGATGCCAGTAAAATATGCATGGATCATGATCATGAAAAATTAAAGCCACAATTGATTAGCACTTGGATGCCGAATGGCGTAGGTGCAATGCCCGGCAAGCGTGTCATTTTCGCCGAAACGCAGGTGAGTTAAAATGTTTATTTTATTGCCTCTAAATTCCAACAATTGTATTTCTTTATGTTATGTTTGATGCTAAACGTAACATAAGGAATTACAATTGGTAGGAACGGTGGAATTTGGAGGGCAAAGAGACGGCAAACTAAACCAAAGCGAAACGTTTATGAAACACAGCTAAAATATATTATTTTGAATAAAAATGAAATTTTTGTTTTATTTTGTAACGTTTGGTAAATTTAAATCTCTTAAATTTATATTTGGTTTAATGTTTTAACTGCTTAGATTGAACCGATTCTAATATATTATTTTATTCATCATGCACTTCTCCTTAAAACCGATAACAATACAGATTGTCCAAGAGACCATACAAATACCTGGCTCCGATTTGCATCTCACCTATCAGTCATCGCAAGCCTCCGGTTATCTGAGCATAGTGCGCATGCGTCTGACATCCGAGATAATACCGCAGACGCTGACACATGTGCATGTGGGCGTCGAAATCGAAGGCGCATTACATGTGAAGACCTACGAAGCCGATCCAAATCTCATACATACATTTGCATGGAACAAACGCAACGTTTATCGTCAGAAGGTGTATGGGGTGACAATTGCACGCATCTCGGTTGGCTATCAACATTCGACATGTCAAACGCCCGTTTGGATAACACAAACGGCAAAGTTACAGGGCTATGATGTTGATATCTCGGACATTGGCGGCTGGGGCCTGAACATACATCATCACTACAATTTCCATGAGGGCATATTGCAGAAGGGCGACGGCAGTACGTTGCACATGAAAGAGTATCCACGCACTGTGAAGGTTGTCATGGGCACCGGTCTGCAGCGACCGCTCAACTGTCCGGATTATTGCAATGGCGTGGCCAAGGATGCCAAACTGTTGACGCCCATTGCGCTGGCCACCGGTCCCGATGGCAGTCTCTATGTCGGTGATTTTAATCTTGTGCGTCGCATAACGCCCGACGGCAAAGTCTTTACCATACTGCAACTAAGCGCCACACAAGTCTCCTATCAATACTATCTCGCTGTATCGCCCGCCGATGGACATCTCTATATATCCGATCCGGAACGTCATCAAATATTGCGCCTATTACGTCTGGAAAAAGTCAAAGATCCAAGCATTAATAGTGAGCCCGTTGTGGGCAGCGGTCAACGTTGTATACCCGGCGACGAGGGTAACTGCGGCGATGGCGGACCAGCGCTACAAGCACGTCTCTCACATCCCAAGGGTCTCGCGATTGCCGCCGATCGTACGATGTACATTGCCGATGGCACAAATATACGTGCCGTCGATGCCAAGAGCATTATACACACGCTGATCGGTCATCATGGCCATCACAATCACTGGAGTCCGGCACCGTGTACCGGCACACTGATGGCCAATCAGGCGCAATTACAATGGCCGACCGGTCTGGCGCTCAGTCCACTCGATGGCTCATTGCATTTCATTGACGATCGTCTTGTCTTGCGTCTGACATCGGACATGAAGATACGCGTTGTCGCTGGCACGCCGCTGCATTGTAACAACAACGGGCCGGACAGTCGTCTCAACAATACGGTCGACAATGTACTTGGCACCGTATTGGCCATGGCCTTCTCACCCTTTGGTGATCTATATATTGCGGACAGTGATTCACGGCGTGTCAATTCAATACGTGTCGTCGATACGACCGGTCATATGCGCTACTTTGCGGGCAAACAGGAGAGCACGGGGTAAGTCTGGTTGCGTAACCATTGAATTGACACAAACGACTGAGCAACGCACAAAGCACAAATTTGGCAAACACATTACATTAACGTCGATTCACGGTCCACGGACCGAATGTGCACATTGACACACGTATCGCGTGGGCAGTCATTAGCAGTGCCGTGCGCGATTAAGAAAGACCGCCACCGCCGCCACCACACGCTCGCACGCCTTTTTTAGCATAGACCAACAATAGCAACAGCAACAGCAACAAAAACAACAGCAGCAGCAGCAGCAAGTTTATCGAACAAACAACGTCGTCATAATTACGTTTATAAATCAAAGGCAGTGTGGGTGTGTGTGTGTGTGTGTGTGTGTGTGTACCAGAGGGTGTGGTTAAGTGACGCCAGTGGTTAGGCATCGTTTGTCCTTTGCAATGTTCTGACATTTAGTAAACGAACGCACAATGCAAAGGCTGTCGCATATACACATACATACATACAGACATGTACATGTGCAGTGAGCAAATTTGCATCTTTTTTTTTTGTTGATTTTTTTTATTTGTCTTCTTCCACACCACGGCAACACTGTTTTTACTGCTGTATAAAGTACAACGCAACGTATGTGTTTACTGCCAAACGCGACGCACTGTTACACAGACATGTTAGGCAGCGGCAGCAGTAACAGCAACGGCGACGATGGCGACGGCGACTGTGTCATAGATCAATCTTTTTTCATGCCCAGACATTTGCAAATGCGTTCGTTAACCATAAAGGCAGAATGCAATGTAAAACGGAAATTGAGAACGATTATGGCACTCAAACCGCCGACTGTCGACTTTCGACTAACAGGCAACACTTGAAGTGTACGTACATACATGGTCGGTTGTTGATAACAAAGTATCTAACGTTTCTTTGCGGCAAACGCACATGTGTCACACGCTATATGCGCAAGCCGACGCGACGTTGAAAGACATATTTATGTGTGTTTGTTACCCTTTGCTGCAAAAGGATATGTATGTACACACATACATAAAGCATACAATGAAACTGAAAATGCTAGACTGCCGTATGTGTTGGCTATGTCCATATCTTCAACTGTCTGTCTGTACTTATATACATACATATATTTCAAATAAAACTTAACTTGTCAGTTGTGCTTGTGTCAGGATAACATAATTTTTATCATCATGATTTTACAATACGTTCACGTTGTTGTTACAATTTATACAATTTTTTGCACACACTAACTGACTTGCATAACATTTATTTTGATTCCAGCACACAAAATTGTGATTGTTCGTTGGCCGGTGGTGGCAACACTGGCAGCAATGGCTCAACAGCCGGCGCAAATTCACCGCTCGGCAGTGGTGGCACAAATGGTGTCGCCTATTCAACGACTGTGAATCCGACACGCAACAATGGCGGCAGCGGCAGTGGCAGTGGCAGCACAACAGCGCCAACAACATCGTCTGGCAATACAAATGGGCACAATGCTGCTGGCATGGCTGGTAATACGAATGGTAGTGGTGGCAACATTGGCAGCAGCGGCGGCGGCGGCAATACAAATGCCGGCGGTAGTGGCGGTTTTAGTGGTTCATCATGCATTTGCCCGAATGGTTACAATAGCGGATTAGCTGGAAATGTCATGGCGAATGGCAATGTCATGTCGACTGGACCAACGACGACCACAACTGTTTTACAAGGCACAAAAACAACAGCTGCTAGTACAAATGGCAGCGGCGGCGGCAGCGGCAGCGCCCTTAACGACGATGGCACCTTAAGCAATGCCGAAACGTTGCTATCGTCGAATGCTCGTTTCCAGGCGATATCTGCAATTGCGGTTGCCCAGGATGGTGTCATTAATGTTGCCGATCAAGGTTCGTATAACAGTTAGTACATAGAGTAGTTGGCGTTGTGGTGGCATTTTGGCACAACACACACACACATACAAACATACATACATATATATATTTGTATTGTTACAAGTAACATGACAACAAAATTGAAAGGACATTTTTTGAAGCGACTTGCAAGCTTAGCTTTTATTGTTGCTTATTTCCTGCTGTGCTTCGTGTGCTGCCACTTTTATTTCAAGTTTTTGTTTTTTTGTTTTTTTTTTTTTTTTGCACAGCGACGTTTGTTATTGATATAGCAACACCCGCAATACCCCCAAACGAATTGATTTTCAATTTTCACACATTTGCGCTAAAGTAGTCCGTCCATCAGTCTGTCCAACCAACCGTCCATTCATCTATCTATTGTAACCGAACTTGAGCCACGCCTACGCATGCCAGCAACAACTGAGTGTGTGTGTGTGTTTGTGTTGTTGGCAAACCTGCAATGCACCCTTTTTGGTGGCGCTAAGTTGAACTTTCAACAACAAAAGTATGTATGTACAATACATATATATGTATGTATGTACATATTTACAATAGCAATGGATACACAAAAGGAAAAAAAAAAAAACAAAAAAAAAACAAGAAAAGCATAGCGACGATTTGGCACACAGCAACGACGACGACGCCAGTCGCCAGTAGACAATACACCTTAATTAATTAACTTATCCGAACTGAATACATACAACTTGGACTTGTTTTATGCGCCCCCCCACCAAGTACATGCTGTGTATATGCACACACACACACACATACATATACAGCAACTCAACTGCTACTACTCCTACTCCACTTTGGGGTTGACGGCAACACTGGTCGTATGGAGTGACCAACCAATGTTGCTTGGCATCGACTTTCATCGTAAGTCAACGTCATTGTCATCACCGTTGAACGCTTTATCGAAGTTTATTAATATATTTTAGTCTTAACTAATTATACTTTGCTAATTGCGTACAATTTTATACCGTTCTTCTTCGTCTACTGCTTCTGAAATTACTTTACTCACTCACACACCCACACACACACAACAAAACTGTTATCGACGTCGTCGTCGTCGTCTGATTATACCTTCTACTCGTTTACACCTTTTGTCTATTTTGTATAACTTCTTCTCTGTCTTTTTATTAATGTGAAAATACGAGCGTAATTTATTAGCGCAATTTTTTTGTTTTTTTTCTGTTTTCTTCTTTTGGCTTCTGTTGTTGTTTTTGTGATTTTGTGTCACATTCATTTGTATAAGTGCGAACGCGAGTACACTTGACTTGCACACTTGGCAACATTTTAGCGTATCATTTGGCATAAGCAATTCTTTATTAAGTTAATAAGTCAAAATGGCGCGCGCGCACAGATTTGCCAACTAATTTGTCAATTGCAACAAAAAAAAAAAGTTACTCAAAACAAACAAACATTTGTGTATTTTTCGGCTGTTGTTGCTATTTTACACACATCACACGCCGTGTGTGTGAGTGAAAAAAAAATAGAACTGTTAAATTTTTGCTTATATTTCATTTATTTACATATAAAAATATACGTTTTGTTTGCAGGTTCATTACATGTACTCGCCTTGGAGCATTATTTGCCATCGCACGATGAGAACGGCGAGTTCCATATACCGTATCCGCCGTCGAGCGCAATTTATGTATTCAATCGCTATGGCCAGCATGTGGCTACCAAAGATCTTACCTCGGGTAAGACACGTTACAGTTTCCTATACTCGAAGAACACCTCATTCGGCCGCTTGTCGACCGTAACGGATGCATCCGGCAATAAGATACAATTTCTGCGTGACTACAGCAATGTCGTGAGTTCGATTGAGAATACACAGGATCACAAGTCGGAAATTACAATGAATGGCATTGGCATTATGACAAAGTTGAGTGAAAAGGGTCGTCAGGAGATTGAATTGGATTATGATAGTAATACGGGTCTCTTGAATTCACGCTTGTCGGGCGGTGAAACATATATCTATCAGTATGATGAATTTGGTCGTGTCACGGGCATGATATTGCCCAGCGGCGAGATAATCAGAATCACCTCGCAATTGGCGGACAACAAGGGGTTAACGGTTTATGTGCACGCCTCCGTTGAGTCGCTATTCTCGCTGGAACGTGGCGGCGAAACGAATGAGCTGCTTGTGCTTGGCGGCGTACGTTCGACATTCATGAAGCGTGGTCGTGAAAATGCCGACGCCGAAATTAAGCCAAACAATACGCTTGTCATACACAGCGCCAACGGTGTAGTCGTCGAATCATCGGCGGTGGCGCGTCATCCCCTCTTGGAGGCCGCACTGCCGGTCGAAGCGGAAATGTTGGCCATGTGGTCACACCAGACGGTGACCATGGGCGATGGCCTGTCGAATAACATGTACTCGGTGTATAATCTGGTCGGCGATGTACGTAATCCACAGCAGACGCTCAATCGTGAGATTTGGGTGAATCAGACGCGTGTCATTGGCGTCGAATTCGATCAGTTCACGAATCGTGAAACGTTCTATGACATGAATCGTACGCCCATATTGATTGTGGCCTACGATCAGTCCGGCCTACCGAAATCATACTATCCGACCAATGGCTATCCGGTGAACATAACCTATGATCGCTTCAATCGCGTTGAGGGCTGGGCTTGGGGACCGGCTGAGCTCAAGTACTCGTACGATCGACATGGCCTACTCTCGGAGATTACGTCACAGCAGGATGGCATCATCTCTTTTGTGTACAACGATTGGAATCTTGTTTCCGAGATCGGTTTGGCCAGTCAGCGTAAATTCCTATTGCAGTACGATGACGCCGGCGGCTTGCGGCACGTCGTGTTGCCCTCAGGCACACGGCATTCGTTCAACATGCAGACCTCTATTGGATTTATACGTTGCACGTACATGCCACCGGGTAGCACGCGTGCCTACCTACAACACTACAGCCACTCGGGCGCACTGCTCCAAACCATATTGCCCGGCGATGGTGCGCGTATTGTGTACCGTTATAATTTGGCGGGCCAGCTAACGGAAATTGTGCACGGCGATGGCAAAAGTGAGTTCCTCTACAACGAAGTGACCGGCATGCCGAGCACAGTGTCGCATACCGAACGTGAATTGGAGTACCGTTGGGACTTTGAGTATACGGGCGGCCTACTGACCGAGGAACGCATCGACTATGTGGCCAAAACGGGCTTGAGCAATGCCAAATTCACGTACGAGTACGACAGTGATTTCCGTGTTGTTTCGCTGCAAGGACGCATCGGTGGCCAGAATCTGCCGACACAGAATTTCGCCTATGACATGCGCACCGGCAAACCGAATCAGATTGGTCAATTCAAATTGATGCATCCGTTGCTCAATCAGACGCAAGTGTACGATGGCACCGCCAGCTTTACGCGCACCGTCGACGGTCGCTTTATGACGCAAAAGGTAACGCTCGCCATACATCGTCTAGAAGTCTTTCGCATGGAGTTCTCATTCGGCGTCCATGGGCGCATAACACAGACGCGCACCTATACGCGCAACATGGCCGTGAACACGTACACGAATGTCAAGAACTATACGTGGGATTGCGATGGCCAGCTGGTCGGCGTTGAGGCACAGGAGCCTTGGGGCTTCCGTTACGATGACAATGGCAATCTGCTGTCGCTTACGTATCGCGGCAACACCATACCGATGGAGTACAATGCACAGGATCGCATTGTTAAGTTCGGCGAGGGTCAGTACAAGTACGATGCACGCGGTCTGGTTGCGCAGAATGCGCGCGAGGAGCGCTTCCATTACAATACGCAAGGCCTGCTGGTGCGCGCGACCAAGCGTGGTCGCTTCGATGTACGGTACTACTATGATCACCTGCAGCGGCTGACCACGCGCAAGGATAACTTCGGCAATGTGACGCAATTCTTCTACAACAATCAGCAGCGACCCTACGAGGTATCGCAGATTTATTCGCCGCGCGATGGCAAACTAATGTCGCTGACCTATGACGATGTCGGTCATCTGATCTATGCGCAAGTGTATCGGCACAAATACTACGTGGCCACCGATCAGAGCGGCACGCCCATCATGATCTTCAATCAGTACGGCGAGGGCATTAGGGAGATTATGCGTTCACCGTTCGGACACATTGTCTACGATTCGAATCCGTATTTGTATCTGCCGATAGATTTTTGCGGCGGCATACTCGATCAGGTAACGACGCTCGTGCACATGGGCGACGGCCGTGTCTATGATCCACTGATCGGTCAATGGATGTCGCCCAACTGGCAGGACGTTGTCAAGCGCATTATAACGCCAACGAAAATGCATCTGTATCGCTTCAATGGCAACGATCCGATCAATGTGCAACACGATCGTAATTATCCGGTCGATTTTGCCGCTTGGATGCAAACGCTCGGCTTCAAAGTGGAGAATCTTGTGCCGCAATTGGCGCGCAAATTATGGGAACAGCCCTCGCTGTGGGGTCGACCGCAACTGAATCCGATTGCGCCGAATATGAAACGTCAAATCGACAATATACCAACGATGGCCGTCGAGAGCGGCTTCCTGGCGCATCTCAACGTGCGACGCATGTCCGATTTCGAGGAATTGTCGGCGCCGCCAAAATCAGCGCTTAAATTCGATGTCATGGATCCATCGCCGCGCTACATTGGCTCCGATACGGAACCGCCCTTCGGAAAGGGCATCGTTGTATCGCGCACCGCCGATGGCCAAGCGATCGTTTCCAGCGTGCCCGCGGCCAATGCCATTTATCGCGATGTCTATACATCGGTCTTCAATCGCTCCAAGCTGTTGCCCTTCACGTTTGTCGTGCACAATGGCCAACAGGACTCGTTCTTCTTCGTCAAGGAGGATGCATGGCGCGCCAGCGAAGATCGCCAGCAATTGAAACGTCTGCAGGGTCAGGTGAACACAACCTTCCATGAGATAACACGCGAAAGCGCCACCACAACCGCTAGCGGCGGCAGCGGCAATTCACCGGCCACCAGCATCAGCGGCGGTGGCAACACTGGCACCAATACTGCGGCCGCTGGCGGAAATAACAATTATCTCGATGTGAAAATACATGGCGCACATGTTATTATCAATTTGCGTTATGGCACAACGGTCGAGAAGGAGAAGCAACGCCTCATGCATCATGCCAAATTGACGGCCGTGCGTAAAGCCTGGCATCGCGAGAAGGAGGCGCTGCGCAGCGGTCTAACCACAACGATCGAATGGACACAACAGGAGATCGATGAAATATTGAAACAGAGCTATGCCAACAATTATGACGGTGAGTACATACACGATGTCACGCACTATCCCGAACTGGCCGAGGATCCGTACAACATCAAGTTTGCCAAGAAGAAGGGCGCTGCCGGCGCCGCCATTGGCGCAACGAGCGTTTCAAATGCGCGCCGACGTCGACGCAGCATCAGTGACAGCGACAGCGACAGCAGCGATGGCGACAGCAACGAGTCGTCCATTTCGCCGTGTGGCGGCGAATTCATTGGCGCGGCGTTCAGCGCTTGTTAGCTTAGTCTAAACTAGTTGGTAATCCGAATTATTATATAATAACTATTATTAAACTTAGATACGACTAACAATTTTTTTTTGTCAAACATTTTTTTTCTAAAAATTAGTGTTTAGTGTGTGTCGGCTGACGGAAAACAAACAAACAAAGAAACGAACAAACGAACAAGTCGTTAATAATATACTAGAACATATATGCAATATACAAAAAAAAAAAAAAAAACCAAGAAAAAGAAGATAAATTATAGAAAAAAAAAACAATTCTTTAAATACAATTAAATGTATATCAAAAATAAGTAAAGAAAGAAGTAAAAAAGCAAATTAATAATGGCGATATATGTTTTATATGTGTATGTAGTGAATATATCAATGTATATACATACACTCCGTTTCACTTGAATAGCACACACCAAGTTTTTGTTTTTATTTGCTTAATTATCAAAATTCATTGACTCAACTGTACTTTTTGTTGTACTATTTTGTTCATCTTCGTATTCACATGCTCTGCGTCAAAATTGGCGCTCTGAAAGTTTACCGTTATATTTTTCTGCCCATTTCATTCTCGTTTGCTTCAATTGTTTTGAATTTTTTGTTTCACATGAATAGCACATTTGCGTTAAAGTTTTATTTACGTCGTGCAGATCATCGGGAAGTTAAAGGAAAAGAATATTTTGAATATTTAAAGTATATTTTTATAACATTCCGTAATAATGGGTCGTGGTAAAGCCTTAACAAACGACGAACAAATAAAAATAAAAAGTTATCGAGAATGTGACCTCTCAGTGGCTGAAATAGCAAAAAAAATTGGAAGAAGTAGAAAAGTGATATATAATTTTATTCAGAGCAGCCCAAATTATGGGAAAAATATGAAAGGTCGCGTAAATAGTGTACTTTCCAATGCAGATAAGCGATCTATATTGCGCGAGGCTTCCAATTCGCATGACTCTATTGAAAAAATAAGAGCAAAAGCTGGGGTTAGTGCAAGTAAAACTACTGTGTGGCGAGTGATTTCGAAGGCCAAACATCTAAAGCACCTAAAATTGAAGAAAAAACCACCACTTAACCCTCTTCGTAAAGAAGCTCGGCTTAGTTTCTGTAGAAACTATATGACATGGGACAGAGAGTGGCAGCGCGTTGTGTTCTCGGATGAGAAAAAATTTAATTTCGAGGGTCCTGACGGTTATAATTATTACTTTCACGATTTAAGAAAGGAGACCCATCAATTGGAGCGTCTACACAGCAGAGTCGGCGGGGTTATGGTGTGGGGAGCCATATCCTATTTTGGTACATGTGAGCTCCAATTTTTGACTCCCAAGATGAACGCGCAATCATACAAAGGAGTTTTGGAAAAGGCTTTTCCTCCACTAGAAAGTCTTTTTGGACATTTGTCGTGGTATTTCCAACAGGACAATGCCCCAATTCATACAGCCCGTGTTGTCAAATCTTGGATCGGGTCAAAAAATGTCAATCTCTTAAACTGGCCTCCATACTCGCCGGACCTTAACATCATCGAAAATGTTTGGGGGTGGCTGGCCCGAAAAGTTTATGAGTCAGGAAAACAGTATTCCAACAAGGACGAGCTAATCAAGGCTATTCAGGAAGCATGGGCGCAAATTTCCCTTGATTATATTAAAAAGCTTTATGATTCCTTGCCAAATAGGATATATGAAGTCATTTTAAACAAGGGAGGTTCTACCCATTATTAAAACTGATTAAATCATTAATAATTTATATAATTAACCCAAAAAAATTTGTTTAAGATTAATAAAATAATATTTACTACAGTTTAATACAAAGTGTGCTATTCAAATGAAACAATTTTTACGCACTATTTTTTGGTTATTTAGTTTTTAAGCCGTGTAAACTGAAAAATGTTCAATAAATTTTTTTTTCGCTTATTAATAATAAAAACTGATAACTTTAACTATAAATTAAAGCTTTGAAATAATCTTTACTTTCATTTGTTTAAGAGTTATTGTGAAATGAAATGCACCTTGCCATGTGTGCTATTTAAGTGAAACGGAGTGTATATATGTATGCATATAAGTATATACAAACATGTATATATAAGTATGTATGTAACAATACAAACTAAAGTCATTAGTATTTATATAAGATTTGTATTAAACATATGAAGTAGAAAAAAACACCATAATTAAAACATTCAATGTAAAAGTGCTGTATGTCAGCAACAAAAGCTAGCAAACATATAGACAACTTGTTAGGCAATTGTTGTATGTTTGCTTGCATTGAACTATGACATACATTACTTTAATATTGAAGACACATGTTGAATATACGAATGTGCCCAACTCGTTAACTTCGAGCTTGACTACTCGTTATATTTTTTACTAGTTGAAAATAGGTGTGCTGAATGAAAAACTGTCCAAACCAAAGGATTTAAAAAAAGGAAAATAATTTCATAAAAATACTTTTGACTTTTGTTTTATATATAAATATATATATGTTTATATTTATATGTATGCACATATATATGTATATATGCAAAAGCGATAAATATAAAGAAATAAATGTACACACACACACACACACACATACAACAACAAGAACATCAATAATAGTTGATGAATCCTTGAAGCACAGCGCATATACAAAACAAGTAAGAGAAAGCTATAGTCGGCATTGATCGACTATATAATACCTTGTACTACCCCACGCATGATAATGGCAAAAAGAAGTAGAGCTGTTGAGAGTAAATCTAAAAAGTGAATTAAATCGTAAGCCTAAAGGAGTTCCAGGGTATAATAAAAGTCCATAATATAAATTAAAAAAAAAAAAAAAAATCAGAAAAATCACATTTAAGTATGTACTGTAGGGGCATAGAGCGTATGCATGTTAGAGGCAAGAAAGTAGGCTTTTTTTGTAATAATAATATATATAAATATATATATATATTTTTTTTTTTAATTACGTTATTGGTATTCGAGCTTTTTGAGACTGGCGTAGGTTAAACAAGTATATAAACACTCTCATTAGCGTATAAGCACGCATATATATACATATATATATGTATATATATTCATATATATACATATATGTATGTAATTGTAGTGTTCATTTAGAGTTACATACACATACATAAAAACACAGATGCATACACATACACACAAATGTACGTACATACGATTTGTTATGTATAAAGATACACTACACGTATCTATATAGATAAATGTATCTATATGTGTGTATATGTGTTTATGCATAAGTTAAACACAATTTTTTTTTTTTATGTTTATTTTTTTTTTATAATTCAATTATTGTAAATTCTGCTAAAATTTTTTGAACAAAAAAGAAGAAAAATTAAAAAAAAAACAAAATAAATAAAAACGGTCGACCAATTTTTGCAACACGAATGTAAACCAAAAGCAAAATACAACAAAAATGCCATCTAAAAACACAACAACAACAACAAATAAATTAATGTTGAAATGAAAAAGTCGTTCAAAGAAAACAAACTGAAACTAAAAAACACAAAATAACAAAAAACATAAATTATTAATTAATAAGAAAGAAAAAAAGAAAAAATTAAAATAAAAAAATAAGAAGAAGAAGAAGAAAAGCTTGCTTACTTTTTTCTATTGGTAATTGTAAGTTTTATATGCTTTTTAATGTAAAATGTCGACAAAAAAAAAACGAAAAAAATTATAATTCGATTATTTTTAACACAATTAATGAGAGAGCAGAACGAAGTAACGGTAAATGCTGCTCAAAGTCCTTCAGCCCGTAAGTGTAACAGATACAATATTTTAAATAATATATATATATATATGATATTATATATAAAACAAAAACAAAAATGATAATTGTAGAAATCTTTTTTTTTTTCAAGACTTAAATTATTAAATGTTTTGTTGTTCTTTTTAAGCATTTAAATATATTAAAATGATAATAAGGAAATATTTTAAATAAAGAATAAAACAAGAATAAAAACAAAAACAGTATTAAAATATATATATGCAAAAACTTCTTATTTGTTGTTGGTTTCGCTGCTTTGTATTTATTTTTTAGTCATTATTATTTTATTTATTTTTTTTTGTTTTGGCATTCGTCTAGCAACAAAGTCAAATTAAGTGTTATTTTTTGTAAAACAATTAAATTATAACACAAACTGTCATATGACATATGGCAGAAAGTCATATGACTTGCCTTGATTTGCGCGCGCCCATCAACTGTTTCAATGCGGCAGCAGAAAATATTGTTTACGCTTATGTAACACAGCGGCGCGCAGCACATACGACAGCGTGCACAAGTAATTTTTTTTGCTAAAATGCAGTATGTGCTGTGTGCCGCCATGCCACATAATGCATGCATGCGTAGTGCGGCCTAAGACGTGTTGTGATTTTCAAGGCTTACACACAAAAATTAAAAGTTTTAATAAATTTCTAACTTTAAGCAAATCTGCTACAATTTTACTATAATTTACATACAATATTTTTTGCTGTATTTTTTTTTTACTATTTATTTATATATATTTTATTTTTTTTTTTAAAGAGATTTGTTAACAAATTTTATATAAAATTGGTGCTTATCGAATTTATTGCAAAGAAAATGGCGAAAAGTAGTAATGTTTAAACAAATAATGTTTAATTCAAAAGAATAAAAGTATAATTAAAAGTAATTATTAAGCATATTATTTAACATGCAACAATGTGTAAAACAAAAACAAAAATAAATATATATATAATGAAAAAAATACTAATAACTAAAAAATTTAAAATTGCTGAATTAGAAAACGACACAAAATTAGAAAGAAACGGAAAGAAAACACTAAGCATTATGTAATTAAAGTGCGCGATTTTTTTTATATATACATAAATAAAAAACAAAACAATAATTATAAATTCACCTTAAAGAAAAAAGAAAAACATGAAGAAGAATAAGCGAACATTCTAAAAAAGGTTTAAAAAAAAGGGTTAATTGTTGCCAAAATAAAAATTAAATCGTAACGAATGAACAGTTATAAGTTTAACTTTTTTAATATCAAAAAAAAAAAAAAACATTTTTTTTTAACCAACAAACAAGCACCGAAAGTTACTGGAATCAAGTTAAGCAAAGTAGTTAAACTATATACATATTTATATAAAAACAAAAAAAAAAAAGAAAAAACAACAACACGAACATGTTTTATGTTATAAATATTTATAATGCATGTAGATTAGTAAATAACAAACACAACAAAAACACACAGACAAGTTGAAAACGCCGAACAAAATTGCTAAAAATAAAAAAAAAATCAAATATTATGTTTCATTTGTGTAAATACGCATCAATATGTAAAAACCCAAGCATTCACACACACACTCACACACACAGAGCCACATGCATAAAGCTAAAAACTAAAATTAAATTAAAAATAAGCGTCAAATTGTGTTTGTTTTGAATTTGAATTAAACAACTTTAATACGATTACTAATTGGCAACCCAATAAGAAAAGAGCAGGAGTCAGTTACCTATTAGAACTTGGGAAAAAAAAACAAAAAGCAAACCAAAAATAAAAAAATATATATATATAATTATTAAAGAAACAAAACAAAAAAAAAAACGAAACAAAATTGAATGCTTTAAAAGCGAATTACTTAGCGGTCCGTAAAAAAATACAAACAAAAACAAATTAAAAATTTATGTAATTGAAAAGTAAATGCGAATAATTTTTGTTTTCGGCTATGCCGATTAGTTTATGCCCTTGCAAGTTGTCATATATTCCGCCCTTCCCTTTCTTGAAGTCTGAATGAACAAACAAGTTTCTCTAATGGAACAAAAACGCATTTCAAAGGCATTTATACACTTAACCACTGAGATATCGATAGTTGAAGTGCTAAGAACCTTTTTTGGTTCAAACCCGCGAAAAAAAATCGTAGCAAGGATCGGTAAAATGAAAATAAAAGCTAAATCAACAGGCTATATGGTCCATATGATCGTTTATCTGAAAAAAAAAAATCACGGAAACCCATGGAACAAGTCAAAAAAGACAAAAAGTGTTGAAATTTTTTTCTCGCAATTTCAAGGATTGCATTGAAATGACTACGCCTAAAATTTGTTGTGCAGCAGATCCAAAAACTAGAAGTTCTAAGGCACAAAATCATTTTTCAAAGTTTGTCGATACGACCAACAGCCACAAAGTTATAGACCGTCAAAAATTGGTCCAAAATTCGATTTTTTTTGTTCCGTTAATTGTTTGGTTAAGTGTAGTTGCCTTAATAAAAACTATCGATAGTTTCTATCATACGAAACTGCAAGCGCATAAGAGAAAAATAAAAACAAAACCAACAACTACAACAGCAAAAACAACACAGAATGTAAACGTTAAAACAAAAAATGAAACAGTAATTATTACATGTACATATGTATGTATGTACTTTGTCAAGAACAACAACAACAACAACAGCACAGGCGTGTTAAATTTATAAATTTAAAATGTAAATAAAGAAATTAAAAATTATTAGTTAATTAATTAACGTATTAATGTTTGCAAAATAAATAAAACAAAAAAAAAGAAAAGAAAAGAAACAGGGAAACAATTTAAATAAACAAGCATGATGGCAAAAAGAAGTAGAAGAAGAAAGCGTAAAAAGGCATTTTTCAAACAAAAAAAAAAAAAAATAACTCAAAAGAAACTGAGAAATAAATTATTGCAACAAATTAAGAGGTATAGAAACTAAAACAAAAAAAAAAAAAAACAAAAACAATATAGACACAGCATAAATATATATATATGAAAAAAAAAAAAATATTAGTTACAACAACAAAAGCGAAATATATTTATTAGAGAAAATAAATTATTGTAGAATATCAATTAATATTTCATAATACATATACATATGTAGAAATATATATATACACATCTATATATATGTATGGAAAAATTCTATGGAATCTAAAAAATAAATACAACAGGTAAAAGAGACGAAGAACGCAAAAAAAAAAAAAACGATAACGGAAATATTAGAATTAAAATAAAACAAAAGAACAAAAGATAGAAAAAAGCGAAAGAATTTTTTTGTTTTTTTTTTTTTGTCTGCATAAAATATATAAAAACCGAATATAAAAGGCATAGCTGACACCAGCGCACTTAAACAATAAAAAATATATACATAAATTTATGGAATTATACTAGTAATATATATATATTATAAACATAAAAAGGCAAAAAAAAAAAATAACAAATAAAAATAAATAAATAAAATAATAATAAACATTTTAAGAACATAAAAACAACAACACTTCTGAGGATATCAAGGGTCTAAGAATAAAGTAAATAAAATAATAATTAAATAAATATAAAATATAAAGTGTTTCATTTTGTTACATAAGCCCAAAGCGATTTTGCTTGACAGATGTATTGTCAAACATTGCTGAAGTTGTCTTATGTTACATAATCTTTTGTGTTACATAAGACAGTCCTGCGTTTGGATTGGTCTACTAGTCCGTTTAAGGAAAGTGGCAGCATTGTTAGTGAAACACACTCGACTGCAACATTTTAATTTGTTGCTGCAATTTACGAGTATTTTACAACTGAGAAAAGGGGTTATGTAAGTAAACAATATTTAAAAATATTCATATAATTTATATTAATAATACAAGTTAATTTTTTTAATTTAGACAAGCGCATCCTAAGAAACTAACGAACATTCAATATGATAAACAAGAAGAAAGGTATGGATTTACACAAACAAATACATGCATATACCAAACAAGGTATTAATGTTATAATCTTTTCAGACAAACCTGAACAAATCGAAAACAATCAGCAACAACTTGACTGCATAATAATAAAAAAAAACAAAAAGGAAATTGCCTAAAAACTTTGATCAGCTTGATTTGAATTGTAAGATGTTCGATCAAATCATAGGAGAAAGCGAGACAGATTATATGGACAAAATCACTCGATGCGTCGTTTAAACAAAAATGTCAAGATTTATGTTATGCACAGTGGGATAAATTTGTTTATTTGTAATCAAAACGTCATTCCAAATTTTCATTCAAATGAATTGTTTCAAAGATACTCTTTTAAGCATTGCAGTTCAAGTCTTGTCTTTTTCCTCCTTGGGCGGCAACCGTGTATTTGAGCTAAAGCGGCGTCCGCCATTCGGACGAAGTTGCTGTTCATCGAATTTAACTTTGCATTTTACACGCGGTTCTGGCTAAAGCACAAGTCAAATATTTCAATAATTTGAAGATAGAGAGCAAGAAAAAGTTTACTACTCACTTTAGTATCTTTCTTATTGCTTTGTAGGTGTTTTTCGTTCATTATTGTAGATTCAATTTTGAGTTAATTTGTTTATTCGAAATATTAAACTGCTTGTGTGTTTCGTTGGCAGAATATGAATAAGTTACTATGATAAAGATTGACTACAAACCGAACAGTCTTATGGCTTTAGCTTATATTAGGTAACACACTAAATAAACCTGAAAGTCTGTGCAGATGATATCAAAAGAATTAAACAAGCATTGTTACAGTTCAATTATTTTTATTCAAATTTTAAAAAAATAACGTATACGCACATATACGCCTAAAAGACGACAACGATTTTTTTTGTAAAGTATTAAACAAATTTTTTGTCGATTTTTCCAAAATTCATTTAAATAAATGAATAAATCTTTAATGTTTTCTTTAAAAAAAAAAAAAAAATCACAAAAATTTGGTGTTTTTTCCAACGAATTAACTTAAATCAAGGGCACTTTTTTAATATCAAATGTTATATCATCGACGTTGCGAAACTTTAGTGAAATGCCTTCGACAAAGCGAAGTTCATGCAATTTTTGTGCCGTACGAAATTCAAAGGTGGCAACCAACTTAAGCAGAAAGATTTTCATCACAAAGATGCTGTAACGGCGACCAATGCAGGTGCGCAAACCCTTTGAGAAGGGCAGAAAACAATATGAATGCTGTTGTGGCATCGGCGGTTGGCCAAGAAAACGACGCGGCTCAAAGTCACGGGCATTTGTGCCCCACCACATTGGCTCGCGTTGCATATTGAATGTATCGAGCACGATTATCGAATTGCCCGGCACGGTACAAAGCTTAACATTGTCATCAATCTTGTTGCTGTTGCTGCTGCTGGTTGTTGTTGTAGTTGTAGAAGTGGTGCTTTTGCGTCGCATTTGAAAATCACGACTAACATGACGCAAATTCATGGGCACTGTGGCCAACAAACGCAACGATTCGTTCACAAATGCATCCAAATATGTCATCTGTTGCAAATGTTCCAACTCAATGGCATCAACTTTGCCATTTTGCGGCAATACTTGTGCAATTTCTTCGCGCAAACGACGCTGACAGTCACCATTCATCGCGGGCTCCATGGCCAGACAGAGCAACGCAATTATAATGCTATTCGAGACGGTCTCAAATGACTGTTGAACAACAGAAAATAAAATAGAATTAATGGCGAACTATGAAAAAAATAAATACTTACGACAAGCACCATGGATTGTGCCTCATCAATGATGTCCTGCAGCGTCAATTCACCTACGGCCGCCAAACTGAATATTTGCTCAATAAAAATTCGATTCGCAGCTGATTCGCTGGCGCTTCTATCATTGCTCGTTGTGCCCCATTCCGCATAGTCGCTCACCATTGAATGCTTGGCGGCGTCTTTACTCGTTTGCCATTCCTCATGCTTGCGCTCGATAATCTAACGATAATAATAATGAGTGAAAAGGAAAGCATAAACGAACGAGTTGTGCGACTCGCGCAAAATCAACGAGTCATTGCTCACCTGCGCGACGAACTGTTCCAGTAATTTGTTGCATTTGAGCGATTCATCGTAAGTGCGCCGATTGAGCAAACGATGCAAAAAATCGATTTGCAGCCAAGGCTTAACAATTTTCATTGCCGATATCTCCAAAAGGCTTTACAAGCGAAAAATACATGTTATTTGAACACTCATATGCGCAATAAATTCAATATTATATGCGCCTATGTTCCGCTGATCTACGCAACACATAGAACACTTGCTAATTTCGTTTGAGCATTGTATTGTCTGATGTATGGAATGTGCGTGCTGCAACATAGGCGCACTTTATATTAGAAACGTTGGCACTTACCGTTTGTATGTCGTTGCAATGTTCGCTTGATCGGTTTGTGTGAAACTTGTTGCTGTGCCCATAATGGTGACTGCAACAACAACAAAGAATTTGAACTTAAATGTATGTGCGTGTGTGTGTGTGTGTGTGCATTACTTACGACAAGATACTTCAAGCACGGCACGGCTTAACATATCCTCAACATCCTTGTAGCGTACATTATTGCCACTCAAGTTGGGCGTATTGGCGAATTTCGTCAATAATTGATTGCCAACGTCATTGAAGACATCAAAGAAGCTAACAACAATATTATGACTGAAGGCCGGATTCAATTGCTTGCGACGTAATTTCCATTTTTGTCCCCGGGCATGCAACAAACCACGTCGCGCAAAGAAGCCATCCTGCATGAATGTCTTATCGAGACATTCCGGCGCATTCAGTATGCATTCCATGCTCTCGGGATCATCGATATAAAGCATGACGCGTGTGCCAACAACAACGGCCAACGGTCGACGTAGCCAAGGACGCAAACGTGTTATCGTATCGAGAATACCTAAAGAAAACGACAAAAAAAAACAACGGTCTCCCTTAATAGGCGTAAGTTAAGAGAAATCATTACTCAACTCTTTGGCTCAAGATAGATGCAGATGAGCAGCCAGAGCAACGGCTGTTGGACAATGCCGCGCCAACCGTTTAGCTGCCAGATGAGCGTCCAACATTTGCGTTGCTGCCAACCGAGCAGAATTAGCAGCACGCCGCCAAAGAGCAACGTATATGCATACAAGTGCAACATCAACAGCATCGTTAAATGGCCGTCGACGACTTGGGGAGTCCAAGCGACTGACAAAGAGCGCACGTAAAGCACGTAAAATCACTTAAAATACCAACAAACGGTTTTTTTAATGCCTTTCGATTGCTAAATTTGCAATTATTATTTTTGTTTGTTTAGTTTTTTTTTATTATTATTTATAATTCGGCAATTTATAAGCATGAGCGTTGCTTTTATTGTTTTGTCACTTTGCAAAGAAAACAAAACAAAAATCAAAACAAAAAAAAATAATAATAATTTTGTCTTCGAAAGATGTACCGAAGGCTTTGAAGTCGTCAAAGCAACTGAAATTATCTGACGTGCGCACAAAACTTATTAAATAATTTTGAAGCTTACAATTATAAATTGATTTGTTTAATTTTTCAATTTGCAAAGCTTTGCCGCAACTTGAATTTATTAATTATTATTTTTCAACAAAACGTTATCAATCAATGCAAAAAACAACAAAGAGAAAAAAAACTTTCATATAAAAACGGCGTTATTTCAAAATGACTTCATGTCAATGCAATGTTTCAAATGCCAACGTTCCTTACACTATGCTGCATAGGGCGATGCAATGTGCATGTCAGGCGTGCCATGCCATACCATACCAAGCTTGGGAACGTTGAAACATGAAGTGTGCGTGCGCAGTTCGCTTTTGTTGTTTTGCTAAAATTTGTTGCTATTTTAAAGGCGCAACGTATAATGGTTTGTGTACACGCTAAGACAATTTGTGTTGCGCATTTGTGTGTTTTTTTTTATTAAAATTCAGCAAACATTTCTTCGTAATGATTTGCAATGGTTTTTAATTTTGGCATTTTCTTTAAAGTTGATTCAAAGTGTGATACATCGTCGGGACTTGAGATTTTCGGTATATACGGCGCATGTATTGTCTGATTAAGCAAACCGATCCAATCAGTGCCGCGAAACCAATCCGTTTGCTTGACATCATCGCTGCCATTTCTCAAGGCGCCGCAACTAAACGCAAACACAAAAGGAATTAGAAAACAGTGGAAGTGAGAGAGACATAGAATGCTTACCGCTTTGTAACATCAATTTGTAATAGAGATTTGACCAAATTACGCAACTGTTGACTAAAATAGTTCGGTATCAGATAATGTCCATCACAGATCTTGCGAAACATGATAAGTACATTTTCATTGTAACGGGAAAATGGCGAATTGCCGGCAACGAATTCATAGATAAGTACGCCAAAGGCCCACCAATCGACGCTGTTGCCATACGGACGCAATTCGATTATTTCCGGTGATAGATATTCGGGTGTGCCGCACAGCGTCATTGTGCGCGTCAATACACGCTGCAAGGAACAATAAAAAAAGAATAATTATTTAATTAATATTTCTTATTATTAATTGCGACCTTTGTGAATCCAAAATCGGTTAGTTTGAGATAACCATGATCATCGATTAGTATATTCTCGGGCTTCAAATCACGATATATTAAATTGCAATAGTGTAGATACTCCAAGGCCAAGACCACTTGCGCTGCATAGAAACGTGCCTGCTTCTCGCTAAATTTGCGCAATCTAGCACAGACAGACACAGACACACACATACATAGACACACTTAGCCAGCGGTATATCAGTGAGCGTTACACGCATGCATCAACAAACTCACCTGCGATGGTAGGTGAATAATTCGCCGCCGGCTATGTACGGCAATATTAAATATAAATGTTCGCTATCCTTGTGCGATGCAATCAAGGTGACAACAAGTGGAAATCTCAATGATTGTAGAACACGTTTCTCACGCAATACATTCCGCACCTGTTTATTCTTAACGATATATTCCTTTACCAGTATCTTGGCGGCATAATATTTATGACTTTCTTTCTCCTTCACCAAGTACTGTAAAAAAAAAAGTTAAAAACAAAAAAAAAAAAATAAATAAATAAAATAAGATGCACATGACCATTTATTGTGCGTTTCATGCAATGCCATGCTATGCCAACGTTTCACAAAACAATTTAACGTCATTTGTCAAGTAAAAATATTAAACTGTGTTATGTTTCACTAGCGCGCAACATGACAACGGCGTACATAATATTAAAAACACAAAAATTATTTGGTTATGCATTTGTTGGCACTGATTGCGTGTGTGTATGTTTGTGTGTGTGTTGGGGGGCGAACGTACCACATTGCCAAATCCGCCACTGCCCAATTGCGTTTTAATAATGTAATTATCAAGACCGTCTGTCGGCGACGGCGGACAAAGATACCAACGTGATAGAAACTCTTCTTTCATTTTATCTTTTTGTAATGTATAATCAATTCTTGATGTAAATCTTATGACTTCATCCGTTGGACTCAACTGTTGAGTCACGAACAATTTTTTGATAAATTTTTCCATTTCCTTGGGATTTTGATTTGTTCCAAAAAAATTTTAATGCCAAACCTTTTTAAAAAAAAAAAAAAAATACATAAGAAATAAAAATAAAAACAACATTCTGCCACACTGTGGACAGACACACACACACATACTCAGCCATGACATATGCTTAACGGTAAACTTGCATACTGCTGTGCATTATAATAACTGTTTTTGCATATAAAAAAAAAAAAAATCACAATATTTTTGTTCACCATTAAATATAACTTCAGAGCTCGTTAAAGAAGCTCTTAGCCTGCTATGTACGTGTTGTTGTATTTACTAAGTCTACTCGGTTTTTATATGAGTAACATGAAATTGTTGTTTAGCATAATTCGTTAATTATGTTTATCACACATACTGTGTGTCGTTATTATATATAATCACTCATGTTGCATAACTTATGTGTGCCTAATATGATTTTTTTATAGCCTTTGACACACTTCACTCATACACAAGCATTTAAAATCACCTTTAATACACAATGATAAAACATTCAACGTTAAAAATGTTAAATATTTTATTATTTCATTTGCTTTGACGCTTGCATTGCGTACGTCCGTTAAATTTAATTTATTATTGTTTTTTTTTTGTAAATTTTTGTTTTTGTAAAGCGTAGAAATCAAATGATTTTACGCATGCCAACAACAAACGCACTTGATTACACATACACATACCAATACATTAAAGCATACACTGCAGTAGCTGTTCTTGCTGTTGCTGTTGTTGTTGTTGTTGCTGGAGCTGCTGTTGTGCTGTGTTGGCAACGCGCATACGCACAGCATACACCTGCTGCAGAGCGCAGAGTGCAGAGAGTGAGAGAGCAAAGTGTAAAGAGAGCATCTATTAAAGCGAAACAACAACAACTTAAAGTCTCGTAAACGTGACAGACTTAAATTGCTTATTTGTGTGCGTGCAAAAATATTTAATGTCGCATACTTTTAATGAGCTTCAATCATAATAAACACACACACACGCATATAGAAGTTTGTTTGCACGAGTTGAATGCGTTCACACGCGGCTTTGACTTTCATCTCTTTCTGTTGTGCGGCTTTATGCATATTTAAAGCACGATAAGGTTATATATTACAGCAAACACACATAAATACATACATACATGTATGTATAGTGTACTATTAACAGCAAACTGAACACAAAGCAAAATACTTATTGTTTATATTTTAAAAGTTGTTCTGCAAATTGTTCAATAATTAAAAGCTGCGCGTATCATCATCATCATCATCATCAGCAACAACATCATCATTAGTAAATTTGCATTTCAATGTGTTGGCATTTTGCTTGGCAAATCAATCAAGAAATTCTTGGCCGCAATTGTTGTTGCTGTGCTTGTTGTTGTTGTCATCGCTGTGGCATGCCGGCTTTTGACATTTCAGCTCTCATCGTCATCATCGTTGTCGTCGTTGATAATTTAATAATATAAATATTTAGTTCACACCAAAAATTCCAATTAAAATTCATTTTGGTATTTTTTGCGTGACTTGAGGACAAATGCGATAAATAAATAATTTCCGCTACGCTCAAAACACTCATCATCATCATCGTCGTCATTATTAAATTGTTGTTGGCCATGTCATGATGTAAAATCTTCGCTGTTTCATGCATTGAGTCGCGTCCAAAGCCCTGAAGCTAACGTATCCTGGCACTGACACTGCTGAAGGAACAGGTGAGAAGCGAAGAGGTGAGACGAGCACAGAAAAGAACAGCCATTGAACAAGCTTGTTGTCTCAGTCGCGCATTTGCTATTGCGCTTTTTATATGCGAAATTCAGTTTCGTTGTTCAAACAGGAACGCCATGTGTAAATGCATGCAGCTCGGCATGTGTGTGTGTGTGTGTAAGTCTCTGTTATGTAATTAACAGCGAAACACGTTAAATTGGCTTATGTTAATTGCCTTAAAGTCACGTGTAAGGCAATGGGAGCAGGAGGAGCAGTTGAGTTGATACTGTTGAGAGCCAGAAGGTACAATTTCTATGGATCAGACACTAGGTAACGTTTCTTCTTCTTACAAACAGATTATAAGAAATACGATTAAAGATCGGCTGCCTGAATAGTTTGGTTTTATCTCGAAAACTTACATTGAAATTATATACTTTGATTAAAAAACATTTTCTTTTTTTACTGGTATGGGCAATCTTTTATTTGATTATTTATAATATGTTTTTTTTTTAATGATAATATATGTATGTATGTATAAACGTATCATTCTTTCTTAATTAATATTTGGTTTTTTTTCTTTTGTTATATAGTTTTTTTTTTTCTCATAAAACAACTATCACATTTGACAGAACTACACTCACATAAGCATTTTTGGTATTTTCTTTTTTTTTTGTTTCTTTTTTTCGCCATAATTTAGGTTTAATACATTCTTATAAACAAATTGTGTAAAATTATATTAAAAACAGCCGCCTGACTTACATAACATGGCTATCTTGCATGCAACAGCACTCATACATTATGGAAGAAGCAGAGTCTATGCAATGGAAGTATCATTAGGAACATTTTCAGTTAAAAAAAAAAAAGCAATTAAAAGAACTTTGAAATGTGAAACGCACAGTTGGCAGCAATGATCAATTGCAGCAAACCATGTTTGTTCAACGTGCGTTTCATACATATATCGACGTTCCTAACAAAACACGTGGATGGCTACGTCAATTGAAGCGTCGTTAAGACTCATAGACTTCAATTTGCGCACTAAACTGTCGTATGTGTTGTGTGTGTTGCTTTGTAACATAGGCGTAACTAATATTAAATATCGCCAATTGGAGACAATTCTTTTGGCATTAGCAATTATCATAATAAGCCTGCGTGTGTGTGTGAAACGTGTTTCATTCTACTGTGCTTGCACATTTTTTTCAATTGATACTTCTTCGCCTTGTGCGCCATTTTGCTGTAGCAATTAGAAATAACAAAAAAAAAAGAAAGAAAGAAAAAAAAAAAAAAAACATAAAAGGCAACAAAATTGAAGCAAAATTTCGCTGGCTGGTTTGCTTTAGCCTTTGGCTGCTTTTAATTACAACTTTTAATTAATAGTTGGCACCAAGGCAGCGACTGAGGTGACAATGCGCCCAATCGCGGCGCCCATTGCTTGGTGTGGGTGGGGTAGTGTGGTGGACAGGGTCAGAGGGTGTCACATTTTGCACGGCAAGCAAGCAAGCAAGCTATGAAGCAATCCTTGCTTATCCTTGTTCGTTTCATCTATTGTTTGCACTTTTGCCTTTTTAATTTTCCTATTGTTTTCTTAAGGCAGGTGCGGTTTTGCGCTTTGCTACTTTTCTTGCTTGTTTTGTTTTTTTTTTCTAATTTTTTTCCTTTTTTTTTTTGTTTTATTGCAGTGAAAGCTCATTCTCAAAGGTGCTTTATTACTTGGCTTTTGTTGTTGTCGTTGTTGTAATTGTTGCTTAATGCTTCCGACTCGTATAAACTCTAACAATCTTCTCCACAATTCATTCAGCCAACCAACATTCAACTACCAAGCACAAAAACAACAACAACAAAAATTGTCTTGTTTACTTTTTGGCGTCACACATACACACGAACACACTTAACACACCCCGCCCCCACAAATACACAGCGCGCCCTCTTATCGATCATTCTGTACATTTTACTTAACTCTCAACGCTCGAAGGCATTCACTGTCTCAAACAGTCAAAGCCTTAAACCACCCAAACTAACCCAACCACCCAACCAAACACGCGCCCACACACACACATTTATATTAAGATTGGCAAACCAACCAACTACAAAATGCTTAGAACAAAAAAAAAAAAAAACAGAAAAAAAAGAAACCTAAAACAAACAAAAACGTGCAGGCAAAAAGCAACAACAAGAAAAAAAAGAAAGGAAATAATAATAAAGTTGTTTTACAAAATGATTTTTTCGTGCTCGCAGCCAAATGCGAAACAGTTTTGCAAAACGTCTCTTTTGCTCTTCAAAACAAAGTAAAACAAAACAAGACAAAAACAACAAAAAAAATCTTCTTCTTTGTTCTATTCCATTCTATCATTTGCTTTATTCACACGACGCGGGCGTGCGCTTGCAATCGTGCTTCTTCTTCTTCTTCTGCTGCTACTACTACTACTTCTTTTAATGACAACAACGGCGATGACGATGACGATAACGACGTCAACGTCAACGTCGGCCAGTTTTGTCTCCAATTGGCAAACAAGCCAAAATGAAACAAATCAAAATCAAAATAAAAACAACAACAACAACAGCAGGCAGCGCTGTGTTTATGTAACCCACTTGCACATTCACATCGGCATTTTCATTAAACTTTGTTGTGGTTTTTGGTTTCCAAATTTTTGTTTTTTTTTTGTGTTGCTTTCTTTGCGCTTAACTTTTCCAACGCCGGTTGTTGTTGTCATACCTCATACGTTCTCTCCACTGTCTCTCTGTCTCTCTACGCGACCCGTCTCACCTTTAATAAATGCATTCACCAAGCAAATCACATTTGCCCTTCTCTAATGGCTTCAACCAAAGCGGATTGTAATTTGGGCAAAGCTTACGATGTATGGGTATTTTGATTTGTACATGCGTTATGGGCGCGCCCTCCCAATTGTAGCCATCAAAGCGATAGCCATCCGATTTGTTGCATTGCATGCTTAGTGGCTCCTGTATGTACATCGTATAAAGCTCATCCACACGTGGCTGTGTCCATTTGATGTGTCGATAATTGGACGAACGCGCGCCATTCAAACGTATGCCAAGTTGATGTTCCTTTCTGATGACGCAGAAAAAAAAATAAACACACACACAAAAAAAAAAATGAAAAAAAAACATTTACTTACTTTTTCATATAAATAAAATAATTTTCCAATGTTTCCTCCGATACGGAACTTTTGCAGACTTCAAGCTTTGTTGCCGGATAATAATGTATATAGTTGACGCACATCTCATCGCTGATAGAGAAACCGCCCAGTGTCGCATTGTCATAGCCTTCGGTGTTGTAGTAACATGTCGTGACCAAAGCATCGCCCTTTAATTATTTTTGCAAGCCATAAGTAGTAGAAAGTGTAAGTAATGTACACACACACATTCACACATGAAGGCACTCACGCCGATCATGTTGCTTAGGAACAGCCGAAAACGGCATGATTTTGAAAATGCAACAAATGAATAATTGAACACTTTGTGCACCTCTGCATGAAAGCTATTATTCCTATTACCACATTAAAAACGCCTATGTTAGCTGTCAACGCATACAACATGTGCTAAAATTAACGCACAAGCTTTATAATTAAGTTGTGCGCTAAATTGTCGTATGTCTTGTGTGACGCTATGCAATATAGGAGCATTTAATATACATTCAACTGTGTGTTTCTATTTCTACTACGTATGTATGTTACATACCGGCAGGACGCGTGGCTTGTAATGTAAATTGCGCATTTCCTGAAAATGATGTGAATAATAATCATCGCGATTGACCTCGCGTAACTCTTGATCGCCGCGAAAGTGACGCGTCAATATGCGAACGCCGCGCAAATGTGTATGCAATTGTGAGCCAAAAATGATGATGCCGTTGTGTGGCAGTGCCTGAAAGTGCATAACAAAGGTGACAAGACGATGTATATATATAGTATACCAATGACCAAAAACAACAACAACAACAGTTTTACTATACTTAACACACACACGCACACACTCACCACATCGGTGCACTCGGCAATACAATAACCGCTCAGTGGAAATGCAATCTGTCCGGGCGGTATTGCCATTTTGTCCGTATACTCAAGGCCCAACTCCATGACGCCGGCATCATATTGACGCAGTTCGGCAACCATTTTAATGCGCAAACCCGAACTATCGACGTTGCCTGTCAAATTGTGAAATGCATATTTAATTTATATACGATATGTATGTATGTATGTATGTATGTATATAGACAAATGATTTAGCAACAGGAATAAGAACAGGAGCAAAAATGAAAATAAATGAAAGCACTATGACTGTGACAGCCGACAGCCGACATGATGATACACGCCAGAGATCATCATGTCATAACGTGAATTCATTACGAAGCCGTCAGAGTAAAACGCGAACTGAAATGAGTATTGCTTATTATGTAAATTGCGTTCGGGTTAAGTGATTCATTCATTTGCTTGTTTTCAATCACTTTACATGCGACACTTCAGCCGTTGAGTGACGCGGGAAGGCAACAAGGAGCCCTGTAAGCGCATAAAAGCGGATTTGACAATAAAACCACGTCGGCCACAAAATGACACGATGCACACACATACATATATACTATGTATATGCATAAAGGGTGTGCCAAAATGCATTTGTGCTTACTGCTTTAAGAAGTATAGTGCACGAATTAATATTGTTTACGCACATGTTACATAGTGACACACACAACACATAGTGCTGTTCAGCATTCAAAGGTAAAATTAAATTGTCGTATGTGCTGGCTGTACAAAGCTAACATAGTGCTGTATAATAATGATTTTTTTTTTTCAGGCAGACCCGCCCCGCCTATTCGTGCACTTACCTTGCTCCAACTGTGGATTATTGAAATGAACTTCGAGACGTATATAAGGATTATAATCGGCACCGCCAATCGGTAGACCTGTTTCCGGCGGATATGTAAAGGTGCTGGCGCCCATTGCCCACAGTGCCATCACCTTGCTGCAGACTTTCGCCTCGGCGGGCAATTGTTGACAATCACCGTTATAGAGCGGTATCTCAACATCGACATCGGTCTCACAATGGAACACCTCCATATGATGAACGATATGCGGTGACGTTATCATTGGCTCGAATTGCACAATGTGATGCTTACGGCTGAGAAAAGCATCCAGACGCTGTATGTGACACCAATAGGTTGTCTCCTGTACCGGTATGGGCACTTTATCCAAATGGATTTCAATTTCTTTAAGTTCACTAAAGGAATAACAAGAAGAAGATGTAACAGCTGGCGGTGCATTGCTGATGATGTTGATGATCAATTAACGTACGTTTCGGGTATAAGAAGTTTATCAGCTCGCAATATTTGCAGCATTTTAATGCCCGATTCCTCGGCAGAGACATTCGGAAAGGCAAACTGATGATCCTCGAGCGCTAATTCGGTTTCGCCGCGTGCCCACATCACATACATGGTGCCTTCCTGTAAGGATAAGCAAGCAAAGAACTCTATTTGAACCAATATATATATATATTTCTAAGATTATAAAAAAACCTCTTAAAAAAAAATTTGCAAGACTTTATCAAAAATGCATGTAAATTATAACAAAACATTTTTAAATCCATCAACCGTTATATTTTTAATCGAAATTGTGTTATTTTTATAAGATATATTTGGAGTTTATACTTTAATTATTAGACAAACAAAATGTAAAACCATTTCTCTCTCTCTTGTTGGGTATTTTTGACATACCGCTGTTTCTCAGCGCACCATTAGAACCGCTATAATTAGGGCTTGTTCACAATGATTCAAAGTTTTTTACCTATATGTATTTATTTTGTACTTACATGCATTCTTAAATCGAGTGGATCACATGTATCGAACTTTCGTTTAAAGGCCAACGTATATTCATCCATTTTAAAGAGTTGGCAATCCTGCTGATAATCCTTTTGCACATAATGGCCCTCGGGACTTGTATAGGTATCGGTGACGACATTAAAGAAACCATTCTGATTCTCAAAGAAACAAATGTCTGCATCGCCAATGCCGCCACGCTTCGAGAAACCCAAATAGAACCAACGATGTCGTTCATTGAAAGCGTTTTGTAAATGGAAGAGCACCTCCTGTTTATACCAATCGACCATCCAGCTGAGCTTGATCTCCTTGTTATCCAAAAAGACTTCGTGCAATTTTGTGTCCGAGAGACCTACGAAAATTAGTCAAGCGTACGAAAAATGTCAACAAAAAATGCAAAAAAAAAAATACAAGAAAATATGTTCATTTGTTTGTTTGCCTATCAAGGATAAATAGTGTCTGTCGTCGTCGACGTTGACGTTCTCAGCGGCAAAATATCGCGTCGTGTACGTGGCGGTAATAAGTTAAAAGTTGAGTTAAACAATCATTTACAATCAAAGTGACAGCTTATGCGAGGCTCGATTGCCTGCCTGCCTTTCAGCCAGCCAGACAGACAGTTTGCCTGGTGGTGTGGTGTGGTTTGGTTGTTGGTGTCAGAAATGAGGAAAAAGGGGGGAGGGGGCGGAATGTAGTTATTAATATTGGCAGGATGCGAACAAACGTGGCAAACAAGAAGCTGAAATCGTGCACAAGGCAACGGAAGTTGGCATGAGTGAAGTGTGTGTGTGTGTATGTATATAAGTGTTTGTGTGTTGTAGCAACAACGATTGCGGCATTCAATGTGTGACTAAATACAAGATAGAAACCAAATTGTAACTCATTTGCAAATTTGTGTATGTTTGTCATCAAAAATACGCTTAGACAGCTTACAAGCTGCCAACAGTCGACGCTGCGACAGTATATATACAGGGTGAGCAATGTTTGTTAATGAAATGAAAAGAAAATAAAAATTTAAGAAAACACGACATATGTTACTTATGCTGCTATGTAACATAAGAGTTTTTAATATATATATATATATTTTTTTTTTGCAGTTTTAATAGAAAAAAAAATCTGTTTTAACACGCCCTGTATCGTCATCAAAAACAACAACAACAACGCAAGCACATTGACAAATTTTCAAGTGCATAAATAACGGCAACACGCAAAAGAGTGCGAAAGACTTGAAGAAGAAGCAAGCACAGTCGCGTACAACATTATTACAACTTGTATGCTTAATGTTTTTATGTTGTTGCGGTTGTTGTTGTTATTGTTGCCTATCGATACAAACGCAACTGACAGTCGTTCTCAAATAGACAATCCCACAGGTACTTAATTGCGCAGTAAGCAAACACACACACATGCATGTACCGCGCGAAACCAAACACATGCAAATAAATCACTAAATATTTGACACACACACACAAAATGTTGAGTTTGAGTTTAATTTATTGTTTTAAATATAATGGAATGCCAAAGCAGAAAGCAAAATTTATGGTAAGTATTTAATTGCATTCATCTTTGCGTAGCACAAAGTTGCTCAAAATGTTGCATTTCAAATGAGTTAAAACAACAAAAAAATATTTTACACCCCAGCTGTTTTAGTAGGAAGGCCCTTTGAAAGCAATGACATGCTAACATCATTCCATTGAGGTGCACAAGCTATGCCGCCATGTTTTTTGATACCTTTTCGAGAGTAGTAATTCTATCATTCAAAAAATCACGAAAAAAATAATATCGATTTGTTGATGTATCAATATTTCGCCAACATCTCTACATTATAACAGCGAGAGTGCATGGGACTGTGCTGCCCACTCGCTGCTAATAACAGTGGGCGTCATGTCGGACTACCATGCTCGTCACCTTCTTTTTACAAGAAACTGGTCAGAGGCTTAATAATGAAAAAAAGCCATATTAATATTGCCAAAAACGATTGAGTGGCGAATGGCCTGCTACAACGGTAAAACAAACCTTCTAATTTCTGCTGGTACACTCACACACACACAGACACATGTGTCTTGACTTGCGGTTTTGTGTGCCGACATGCTCAAATGGCCAATTACCATTGGCAGCTGCTAACCGTATGCGCTTTAAAAGTAAAGTAAAGTAAATCGGACAGACAGACAGACACACATACAGATTATATTATGCATGCAGCAAACTGACATAGAGTTATCGTTGTCGTTGTAAAAGTAATGCGGGCATTAAGACAAAAGCAATATGACATAAAATCGACAATGAAAGGCGTGTCATGTCGTTTCATGTCGTGTCGTTGGCAATTGAATAGCATAAAGTGCTCTGTTCTACACTCTGTTATTACTAATTTTGCATGAGTTGAGTTATAAAATGTAAAATTTCAAAGTAAACAAATTTCCGCAAGACATGAGTTATTGAACACGTTTTCAAACAGAAACAAAAATCAAAGTGCAAACAACAACAACAACAACAACGAAAAAACCAATAAACAAACAAGCAAACGAAGAAGAAAGCAATTTCGTAAATCAATAATCAAATATGTACAAAATACATACGTACAAACAAACATAACAAACATAGCTGTTCAACAATTCACATTTCACTTGACTTGTGCCATTTTATAGTACATGCGATTGTACAGAACAGAACAGAGGAAGAAGAAGAAGACGAAGACATTTGGCATTCGCATTGCGATTAACATTTCATGCTTAATTTCGTTAATGTTGCAATTATGTTTGCGGTCTTGTTGGTTGATTGATTGTGGGGTCGGTTTGACCGGGGTTTTGGAGTGTTCTCAAATATCAAACTGTTTGGCTAAGCCTTAAGCAACATTTAAAACGTTTTTAATCGTAATCGTAAACGCAATCGTGTTTCGATTTTGTTTCATTCCGCAATATTCTGCATTTAAGCAATTAAAACATTTTCGTCTCACACCAACCAACACTAAGACTAGCACTAACACTATGACACCACTTGAACTCACACAACGTGGCTGCCCGTCGACCGGCTGGCTGACTGGCTGACTTGTCAATCAACAACAATTGTGCGCATTGCGCTTTAGGATAACAAGAGCGGTGTGGTGGGGCGAGGGGCACAATATTTGCCACTTGCTGAAAATCCAAAATGACTTAATTGCGTCGTTGTTGTTGTGTTACTGTTGTTTTGTGCAGCATTGGAATATATATGTATGTCGCACGTAAGGAGGTGTTTACCGTTGTCCTTCAACGGTGTGAATTTCTTTCGTTGAAATTATTTTGCAATCAAATATTTGCTTTGTTTTTGCTGTTGCTGTTGCTCGACGTGCCCAAAGCTCAGCGCTAAATTAATTAACGCAAAATAAGTTGTTGTAAAATGAAATTGATTTTATTTTTTCATTATTTCATTTTTTGTCTCATTCGTTGTGGCGCTTTAGCACAAAGGAGCCATGGACAGACAGCAAAACAAACGGCAACACTTTTGATTTGATTTGAAAATCAGTTATAAGCAAAAAAAAAGCGAAAAAAGGCAAAAATTCAATTTAAATTAAACAAATATTTCAAAATAAATAAAAACAATAAAGTAAATTTTGTAAAAATGTTATCATTTAATTAATTTTTTCTCTTATTTTTTGTGTTTTGTTCTTATTTTTTAACAATAATTGCTTAGGGATTTTACAATTTTACCACACAGATACATACATACATATATGTACATATATTATGTATGTATATAAAGCTGTAGATGAAAGAGTAAAATCGGACACGCACATGTATGGCATACAGATAGACATAAAAACCACATTTATTTATTTTGTTGTTTTTTATACTCTTACAAAAAAGTCCATTAACTCTGTCATGCAGTTTGCAACGGTAAGACGGAGACATCGGTGACTATATAAAGTATATACATATACATATATATTCTTGATCAGCACGGCAAGACGTGTTCATCCAGCCATGTCCGTTTATCCCCTCTGTCCATCTGTCTATTTCAGTGCAAATTCTTGAATATAAACCAACGAAACTTTGCATTTGCGTTCTATTTATTAGTGCCTGACTATATTTAAAAGTTTTATAAGCATCGGTCATAAGGGAGTGGCACCGCCCATATAGAGAAAATCTTAAAAATGGAATTTCTCTAATAGCCGTTGAGATAGAAGATGGAAAAATGTTTGCAAGAGTATATGTGACTCGACAAAGCCAAAAAAAGCTCCCTTTATGTTCTTTTTTTTTACACACACACACACATAACGATAGCGCAACATTTAATCGCCGCTGGATTTGAAGCATAAGCGTCTGTGGGCACATTTGAGCGTTGACGAACCGAACCAAGCCAAGCCGAGGATGACGCTGAGCCACTTGACATTTGACACGGCCCATTAACACGCAAATATGCTTAACGCCAAATAAACTCGAAATGAAAAAGCTAACGTTTTCATACTTGTGCGTACGTAAAGCTTCCAATTAAAATGAATTAAAATGTACATAAATGAAAATGCTTTCATACTATACTTTTACTTACTACATAAAATGTTGTCAAGTAACTTTGGTCATGTCGTTGATTTAATGCGCTTCGCCAACATAACAGCAAGCAGCATACAACATAATTTAGTAGTAGTAGAAGGCCCTTAGTGTAATGACAGTGGTGACAAAACTAAAGTGCTCACACTGCCATTTCACACTTAACGATGCTCGACTAACTAACTGACAACAACAACAAGTGCAACAACAACAAACGGTTAGAAATATTGCGCTCTCTCATTTGCATAAGGCGCTCTCTCATTTGCATAAGGCGCTCACTCAGTGTTAGCGCACGATCGTACCAACAAGCATTAAGGGGTTATATGTCATAGCGTAATGTTAACAAACATAAAGCAAATGAGTACGCAACATGCTTTACTACTACAGTGTAAGGCGCACACATATTTAAAACGTGTTGAGTGCGACCACGATGCACTTGCAGCTGAAAATGACTTTTTAAAATTGAATTGATTTTACACTGTATTGCATATATGTATATAAGACATAAGTGTAAATATATGTATTTTTGTGTGTTGTCAAAAGCACTCATGTTGTTTTTATTTAATTTTTAACTTACGATTACTGGCAACGTTGCTCGACAATAACAACAATGCGTACAACATGGACGACAGCAACCATGATCGTCTCGGCTTCACAGTATTCAATCGATGCGTTTGCGTCTCAGCAGCGGCAATTGTAACATCTCTGGGCGGCTTCATTGCTGCTGCTGGAGTCATCGTCAACGTTGGCTCACAGCACAGAGCGCAACCGAATCGAATCAAATTACGCACAATTCTGTTGAAAAACACAACAACAACAATAACAATAATAACAACAAATGAATCCGTTTCTTTTTGAAGTTTGCTTTCGTTACTTTACTTTACTTTGCTTTGCTATTTTTGTCGTTAGTCGCGCTTATTTATTTATGTATTTATTTTATGTAAATTTCATTCTATTTCCCTTTTTTGTTGCGTTTACTGTTTGTATTTTCGCTTACGCGTTTGCCGTCAAGAAGGAAGCAAGAAAATGCTTTCTAATTGTTTGTTTGTTGCTCGCAAACAAAATGCCAAACAAAATTTCAAGTACCAAAAAACAACAACAACAAAAACATAACAAAACTCTAAAATATTACAAAAGAAAACGAAAAAGGTTATTTTAAAGACGCTTAGCGATTTTTTTGTTGTTTTCTTTTTTTTTTTTATTACAACTTTTTTGTTCACACATCAAACCCGTTGTTGGACGCCTGCAATGCCCGGCAGGCCATTTGTTCGCCCTATTTTGGAAAAATTGCAAATTCTACTATGAAAAAAAAACTTTGCCTTGTTTAATTTCTTTCATTGCATTTGTTTTACAGCAAAATCGTTGTTTGCTCACTGCTCGAACTGAGTTTTTGTGCTCTTAACTTGTTGCCACAGAATGAAAAAAAGCGGAAAAAAAGTGTTAGAGTAACAGCAGCAAAGACCCTTCCGGCTCTCATTCCAGGACAGAAGTTGACTTAGGCGAAAATGAAAATGTATATAACATTCCCAGAAGGAATCAAATTCGGCTATACAAAGGATATATTCCTGATCAGTATCGAAAGAGAGAGTTCTTAAAAAAAAATTTTGTGCTTGAAAATTTATAACTTTTCTAACAAATAACACAATTTTTGTTTAGAATACACAGTTTAAATTTGAAATAGATCGGCCAAGTAGTTCTTGAGACAACTTGTACGTCAGTTTGAAAAAAAAGAAGTACAGAAGAAGCTCTCAAATTACAATTTTCCGAAATTCGAATCTTCCAGAAATTAGAATTATCTTAGAAACAAAGTGGTTCTAATTTGTAACTGGAAATCTCGAATTTCCGAAAAAAATCGCATTTTTGCAACTGGTTAAGACTTGAAGTCTTCTTAGAAGTCTTTAGCATTTGTGTAAATAAAAATAAAAACAAATTTCAACGAATTTTTGGAAAATCTCAGGTTGATGTAAGTCCTCAGACACTCTACTTTATATTCTTGCACAACTTTTGGCACTCAGTCCATTTATTATGTTCTGCGTTGCCATTAACACTTGCCTTACCCGATTGGCCAACTACACGTATAAGTGATATTTGTTTTTCATTCCACCTGTCACACACTCAAATTGTATAATTTCAGTTTTCAAGTGCATTAAGTCTTTTCGGCCGCAATGGCAACGTGAAACTTTTTCAATGAAACAAAGTTCAATTACAACTTTACACATTTTATGCGCTGGCGGGTGTGGGGGCGTCCAAAGAAGTAGCAAAAGATATACAGAGGCGACACATGGAATTGTTTGTCTAACTTGGAGTCCGACAAAAGCGCTCAAAACTCAGAGCTCAGTGCTCAGCACAGCTCAACTGACAAATGTCGTTTGTGTGCTTTTGGACAAACTTTGTTTTGTTGTTGTTGTTGTTGTTTTTGCTTTTAAATGTAAGTATGTAAGTGTAAAGTAACACCTGCGATTTGAACAAAAGCGCTAAAATAACATAGAAAATCTCACAGGAACCAAAAAAAAAGAAAAAGAAGAAAAACCAAAAAAAAAAGAAAATGAAAAATAAATAAAAGTCAAAGCAGAGTTTGTTGTTTTTTTTTTTTTTTTGTTTTTGTTTCTTTCGAGTGTTGTTAACACATGACCGACACATAAGCCAATCCCTTCGCACCGCCCACGTTGCCGGCAGCAACATCATATAGCATTTGTTGCCCAGTGCAAGTTTTTGGCGCGCTTTTTTAACTCTTTTTTTCAGCACTCGAATTTCTACATTTGTTTTAAGAATGTTTATTTTACAATGTTTTTTTTTGTTCTTATTTTTCATCATCATATACTCAAACACTTTGTTTGATTAAAAAAAAAACAAAAAAAGAACATAAAAAAAAAATACCACAAGTCACGCAGCGTCGATCTATTTTCATGCACACACTTGAATATTATCCTTCTTTTTACCGTGCTAAAAATGCTCGACACAGAATACGATATGCAATCGCTTAATGTGTAACGGCTTAATTGCGTTTCGTGCGCTTTTTCCGGCTCTTTCTTTTTCTTCGACCGGCAACGATGTACGCTCGACGTTTGTCAAACGGTAAATGATGACAAAACTGCGCTGCGACCAACATTTTATATTGCAGTCAAATCAAGACGCGTCGAGTCGCGTCGCATGCCTGCCGTCGCATTCGTTTGCTGCTGCCGCCTCACACACACACGAGCACAACATGGCACAGCAGTGCCGAACGGAGCCGAAGTCGTGTCGAGTCGCGTCGCATCGAGTAAGCGAGGACGAGTTAAAACGATTTGTATGAAACGAATTCGAGTCCAAATAAAGTTATTCGAAATTTGTATACAAGAGCGGGCAGACGTCGCACCAGTGGCGTAACTAAGCCGACTGGGGCCCAGGGCAAATTTATCGGTTGGAAAAAGTGAAAAATGAAAAAAAAACTTTAATTATCATGCATTATTTGTTAAAATTCTTTTATTTTTTATTGACTTTTCTGTCATTTTCAGTTCTTTTTTCATTTTCGGCGCTTTTTATAATTCGAATCCTCTGAAAATACAAATTTTCGATTGAACTGACTCACGTAATGTGTCAGTAGAAGAGAACATACGCCAAACTATATCTATTTTGCAACCGTTTTACACATGGCCATTTCAAGCCATGAAATTAGAGATTTACAGGTGTACTGACTCATGCAGTTGAAATTTTCAAGCGAACATATGCCAAGTGATTTCCATTTTCGACTTTAACAGCACTGTTACCACACTGTAAACATGTGGATCTCTCAATTTCTGTCTATGTCTCTGTTAGAACTCTGTTGCTCACGCGATCGTCGTAAAATCACCATCTGGTGAATTCTGCATGGTGAAATTCAGCTCTTTCGCCTTTTTAAGACAGCCATTTTTGCTTTGAATAATGAAAGTGGGCCCCTTTGACACGGCGGCCTGTGGCATTTTGTGCACTCTGCTACCCAATTGTTACGCCAACGATGCGGTGACGAAGAATCTTTGGCGTGTGCTAAGCAATTCACAATTTGTTGTGTTATGTGTTGCATGGCACATTTGGTATTCGCCTCAAACCGCCGCACCGCCACTACAACAACAACAAGCAACCGTTGCACACTTGCTAACACTGCTACTGGTGTTACTGCCGCCGCCGCTACCGCTGCTTACGTCGCTGTCACCATCTTTGCTTGACTTTCCTTTCTTTTAGTTAGAAACATTCCTTTTTTTTTGTTTTTTTGCTTTGCAATACTTAATTTTTGTCTTTAGCGAAATTTTTGCGTCTAAAAAAGCCTTGTGGCAATAAGATATAACAAGACCGAAATCGCTCATAGATAGCGAGCGAAAGCCAGCGAGGCGCAACGCCTGAATTGGCCTAAGCCTAACACACACCGTGCACCTTGAGCGATGTCATTGATGTTCACGACGCACATAAAGCAAAAATAAGTATCTCTTCTTCTTTTTTCTTTGCTTTTATTTATTTACTTTTTTTTTTATTTCTAGAGCAATCGTCCCTTCAACTTAACAAGCATAAATGTTAAATATGTAGTTCCATAATTGCTTAGATGTCGCTTTGCCTATTTATGTGTCTCAGATATTACAACTCAACCACTGACAGTGCCAAAGAAGCTTAAATCTTTGATGCAGAAACAGAAACAACTTCAAAGTTAGAATTTCGCTTAATCTTCTTCGAGCACAGTTCCAAGACATTTCTGAAATATTAACATGAACATGTTTTGCCATCATATTACCAACTCTCCTGTCGGATATAAAGGTTAGATATACTTCGTTAAGAGTAGCAAATGTTACACATGCCAAAATACCAAAAAAAAAAAAGGGTCCACCAAATTAATGCGTCAGATTCGCAGAGGTTTGCAGCATGAAATTGTAGCGTTTAGTTTTGATTTACACAAATAAACGGGTGGGACAGGTTGACGTTATGCGTGTCTATATTGGCAGCCAGCCTAACGCTTTCCCTCTCTCTCTCTCTCTCTCACACCTTATCATTGGTGTTTGCACGCCACCTGCTGCTATGCATGCATGAACAAAGGTTATGTCTGTAACTTTAAACCACGACAACGACTCAACTGCCAAACCAATTAGACTTGGCAACATAAACAAACAAGCGGCAACAATACTCAATTGCAGCACATCAAACATAACCATTTTTTTTTTCATTTTTTTTTTTTAAATAACGACAACATTTTTACCCTTTCATACATGCACATGCCTTTAACAGAGACAATTTTTAACAATATTTTTTCATTTTTCTGCAAATAAACGCAACGTGCGTAAGGCGGCGGCAAAAAATGTTCATTAAATTCTGAAAATATTAAATAAAAACAGTCAGAAGCAAACGATATTCACTTGAGTTTAAATAACCATTCAAAGGGACAATTAGTCACTGCTGTCAATCGTACCCATCATCAAGTACTCATATGTTACATTAAGCTATACTGCACATAAAACAATATAGCGTTTACACTTTTACGCAAGTGCCGGCAGTGCAATGATCGAATGCAATTGTGATCGATTAAGCAATCGGAGCGTAATTTGACCTCTGTTGGCTGTCATATGCAAATGAGGAAGAGAAGCAAATATGAACGCTCCTAAAAATCAGTCAAGTCAATGGAGCAAATCTTACTTCTCGTGTCTGTTTACAAAGCCAACAACGTAACCTTCTACTATGAGCTTATAAAGATAGTTCAAATAATAAATTATTTGCACAGCTTTCGATATTATTTCTCTTACGAAATTGCAGAATTTTCTTTTATTAATTAGACGATTTTTGGCAAATGTCTTTCGTCTAACTTGGGTAATTTCGTTGTCCAAGCAATTAATTTAGCTGGCGTACTCTTATTAAACAGCCCTTGATTTACCTGTTCTTGGTCATTGCCTTGTTGGTTTTCTCATTAAATAAAGACAATGTTGACAACAACAACTACAACGAAAAACGATGAACTGGCAGATAATAAACGCGTCCTGCAATAGCAATGACAGCAATTCCAAACAATGTCAACCTATATGGAAGAACAACAACAACGACAGAAACAACTACCAACAGCAGCAAGCAATTACCACAGAAGTCATTGCCAATATACACACAGATATATGAAGGGTGTCCCAAAAATCACGTAAGTTTTTTTAATTCTGTGCTATTTGTGCGATTCAAGCTTTTTCAAGGAAACAAAAAAAAATCAATATATTTTACGCCTATGTTTCGATATGACGATACAGCACATAAGACAGTCAAGCAATCGAATTTGGTTTACTTGTTTAATACTAGACAGTCGCATGTGCTGTGCTATCATACATGAAATAGGTGTATATTATTTTGTTTTTGGTCAATTTTGGTACACCTTTTATGTGCTTTGTATCGCTGTGAATGCGGGTGTGTGTATTGACAATTGTAAACTAGTCGCCAACTCAACAATGGCACTGACAAAGGACAATAATGTTAAACGACAAGCGGGAACATGTGGGAACTTGGAATGGACAAAACAACAGAAACAACAATAAATATATATACATACTACTAGTATAGACGCCAACATGCTCCAATTGTCATTTGAAATGAATGAATTAAGACTTATGACACAATTGTAGTTGTTATGAACTTTTTTTTAAATTTTTTTTTTTCTATTTTTAATGCAACCAACACCAACAAACAATGCGACAAAAGCGACAATGAAGTGTACATACATATAACAACAAGTTTAACTACTTCACTCAACTGCCAAATAGTCAGGCCATTTTTACATTTGTAAGCTTCGTGCGTTTGATGTCATGTAATTTACACAGCGCTTTCAGCTTCAAACATGACAAACCCCTGCTTCTTCTTCTTATTTTTACTGTACTATGTTCATTTCAATTCGAAATCGGTTCAATAATGCCTTGTTGTATGTACAATGCAGATGACGGTGAAAAAATGTCATTAATGTCAAATGTCATTTGGATGATGGTCAGCTTAACATGCACATATGTACATTTGGACATTGTTAGTTTTAGAATGGCATAAATGTTCAAAGAATAATTTTTATATGGAGTGTATTAAATCTTCGTAAAGACCGAAATTAAATTTTAATTTTGTCTCGTCTTGCTTAGATTTGTTGCATTTGTGTTCTTGCCATAAGTTTTTGCACAAATTTTCAAGTATGTAAATGTTCAAACCCTTTCGACGACAACGACCACCCACATAAATTTTAAGCATTCACTGCAGAATGGCATGGTTGGGGAAGGGGGTGGTAAGTGTCGTAAAGACATACACGCACATACTAAATTCACAAGTCAACCAACTCGAAAGTGACGAAGACGTTCTCTACTTGGTTGCGTCGCATAACTACGAGTGAGCTTAGTTTAGTTCCGTTACCCAATGTCGACCGAACGACCCACCCGCCCTCTGCCGTCTTGTTTCACATTCTGTAAATCCTCTTGAAATTTCAAGGCGTGCAGGAATTTCCTTATTACGTGGGCAACAGCGTCCACACACACACACACACAGAGACGCCCACGAACGACCCCAAATCACACGTACTGCATAATTGTGCCGACTCCTTAACTATGCCAACCGCCCCCTGCCCCGCTTCTTGACGCTTCTTAACGCCACTTGACTCGCCAGCCAGCAAGTCAACTTCATGGCTTGTCCGCTTGTTTGCCTCAAGTGATGTCATTATTATATCATTAGATGTATCTGCAAATTGTCCTTGGTGCGCTTCCTTTTGTTAAATTTTCGTTGTCCTTTATTGTTTGTGAATTCGAGAACGTCAATTAAACGTACTTAATTGGAAAAATCGACAATGCCACGCCTTCATGTATTATACAAAACATTATGTGAGATACAAAAAAGATAGATATCGTATATGGAGCAGATTACATTCAAAGTGCACTGAATCGTCGTTATGGCCGAAGCTTGTATTTTTTGTTTTTGTTTTTAGTTGTTGAGGAGCGCTTCGAATTGCTGTGGGTCAAGTTGGGTGCTGCCAAGATGCTTTACTGCGGATGTGCCTCGTCATGTGTGACTCAAAATAATGTGAGGAATTCGTATTTTTCCTACACTTTATTGAATTCTTGTGGTGCTTGTTCAAATATTCGCGCTTTTATTGTTCCATTCGAATATTGGTTCTACATACTTATGTGAAGAACGTATTTTATATTTGCGGCGCATTTCAACTTCCTATGTCAGTAAAATATAAACGTAAAATTGAACAGCTTAGTTAGTTGTGTTGTCATCTGACATTTATCGATATGTATCTATGTAGTAATAGTTCCGTTTTAACACTATCCTTTCACTTGCGCAAAATGGCAATGGAATTTATAATTTCAAACCTTCTTGATAAAACGATCGACGATCGATTTTTCAACACTTGAAGAGCGCAAGTGCTGGAAATTTAGTGGGAGAATTGTATACTCACCGATAACGATATTTCTATCGGTGACATAATAAGCAAAGTAATATATAATTACCATAGATTTAATAAATTTTATAAACAACGACTTGCGTGTAAATAAGCTATGGAATATTTATGAATTAAGGAAATGGATAATTATTTTTCAAAAGCGATCAACCGATAAACAGACAATTTATGCAACCCTGCATTTACGGACCTGTTGCGCTTTCCGATTTTAAATTAACCGACAAAAACACTTAAGTCAGGTGTGCGTGCGCGCGATACTTTAAACAACTAAGCAGGACAACTAAAGAAGTAATACGAAAAGGCTCGACGAGAATAGAAAATACCACCAGAATACTCAAAATGAATCGCGTTACATTGTTTGAACACCCAACACAATTAGGCTCAACTATAAACACGCGACTGGACAAAGGACAATTACAACGAGAGCAGGTGCGGCCACAGTCCAAAAATGAAAACAATCTGGATGCGATCATTGCAAAACTACAAACTGATTTAGGCAGCTACAAGTATACAGTCTATCGTTGTGCTAAGAAATTTGTAAACTTACAAAAAGTATTTAATAGTAAGTATTCTATTTACAATTGCTTTGCATTGTATAATACGCAACTGCTGTGCCCTTTATAGCCTCGAAAATACCATATAAATTAGTGCTAGCCGTACTTGCACGCCACGATATGCACACATGCGCCGACAACAACAACCTAATGGTGCCGCCATTCCAACTAACTACACTACTACATGATATTTACTTTGCTTGCGAGAAACTCGGACATTTGAGTGAGTGGCACAATTACAAGCTGGATGCCGCTGTTGCGTTGCTTGCAAACTTTTTCTGGAACATTTACGATCCGTAAATATGTTTGATATTTATAATACGCTAAACTTTTTACATATATACATACATATATAGACACAGGCGCCACTCAATCTCATTGCTTGAGATTAAAGTCACTTTTCTGCTACTTTGCAAGCTTGACGGCACCGAAACTTTAGTCACCGAATTCTATGCTCTTGTAGCTGATGCAAAAACCAAATGTGTTTCAAAATTTTGCTTTGAATATTTGGTGAACATAATTAGCAAAGTATTCACCTACATTGGTGAAGGCAAAGCCTATGGTGCGCACAACTTACAACAAGTAATGGAGCAATGTTATTCACGTGTAAGTATGCGACTAATTTTTATATGTATATATGTATGTGTACAATGTTCTATCATTCCAGTGTCACAATAATGCCGGACTCACTGAATACCAATTTCATTGTCTATGGACTAGAACCCAAACGCGATTTCTCATCTATGCGAATTTGATAGCGCTTATAAAACGCATCGAAGACACAGAGCACTTGATACATAACAATTCATGCTCCGGCTGCCGCATGGAGCGCATAACTGGCATACGTTTTAAATGTCAGGTCTGTCGTGATCTCTGTTTATGTTTTGAGTGCTTTGCCAGCGGTTTTACAACAAATAATCATACCATTGTACATCGCATGTTTGAGGTTTTCGTTGATGATCAGCCGCCAAAGAAATTAACTTATTATTTAGCGCGTATATGTTGTTTTTTTAAATCAAAAGAAGGCATGGTCGAAGAAGCAAAACGTTTTTGTAATTCGGATGATGTTGCAAGTACAACAAAAACACTTGAAAGCAAAACAATTGGAAAATGCAGCATGTGCACGAATTCTATCAATTCGAATGGCATGCCAGAAGTAACAACTGCTGTGGCAGCAAGTAAAGGACATGCAGCAACAGTGTCAACAGTTACACAACAACAAGCACAGCAGCAGGAGTTGTGTGAGTAGCTAAAGTCTAACAAATTGTTGTACAGATAATTACATAACCTAAAAACTGATAAACCTAAAAACAGATTCACTTACCGGCTTGGCCACAACAGCGACGCATGCCTCGCAACGTTTACAGTCAATAATTGATCAGCTATTAAAGCAGAATGCGTAAGTTTCTTTTGCCCATTTGCATATAAATTTTGTTTACAAATTTTGTGTTTTCATCTCATTGACAGTAAGTTGGAGGCGCAACTGCACACAGTGTCGACATCGACGCACGAAGAGATCACACACTTTTTAAGCGCACATCAAGCGTTTCTTGTTGAGATTATCGATGAAATGCGTAATCTATCTGTAAGTGCACACAAATGTTTGCTTCATTATTTATGTACATATGTATTAATGAAAAATATTAAACACAGCACAACTCAACAACGTCATCAGTAACGACAACAACAACAACAAGCACGCCTTTTCGCCAGCCCACTTACTTGTTTAATGCCGCTAATGCTAATACAGACAATCTCACACACTCAAGTAACACAAAAATTGCAAATAATTAATTACAAACAATAATAAAACTCACATTTTAGTTAACGGCGCCGATTTAAATCGCAGTTACTTAGAGGCAAACAAATCCGATTATTCGCTTAACGATTTAAGTCTTTGGTTTGATCAGCAACGTGCAACGACAACAACAACAACGGCACAGTCACCAGCAGCAGCAGCACCAGCCGACATACTGACAAACGAGCTGGATGCCAGCACAACGGAAATGGTCAATTTTAAGTTGTTGCTTAGCAAAGTGAAGGCCATTGTCGAGGATTCGTACAGTGACAACGCTGAGTTATCTGCAGCAACGCAAAATTTGGAGAATGCGCTCGATGTATTAATACATGATGAAGAGCAACGCCGCTGCAGCACATAACCAGTGATTGAGGGACAGGGACAGCGACAATTGACAAAATCATTTTATGCAATATAAAATATATTTAAAACTTTCGTCCGTTTTTTTTTTTTTTACTTATTTGTATAATTATTAATATACAATTAAATTTAAAACAATTTTATAAACTTTATTTACCAAGAAATTGCTTTATTTTATAAAATACTAAACATTTTATTTGGTCTCAAATATTTACACATTTATTTGTACAAGTTTTAAGTGCAAACTTTTTTTATTCTTTAAGAATAACATGTACTTTTAAAAGTAAAATGATTTATATGCTTGGAAGCAGTATTTAAACAAATGCTTACATGAAAAGGACGCTTAATATTAATAACAATTGGGATTTTTTTTTTTGAGAGATTTTATATTAAAAACTTACAATTAATTAAAATTTTGTGTAAATTTCAATGATTATATAATATTAAATTAAAAATATTTATTTTACAAAAGTAAAAGAAAAAAAAAAAAATGTCACGTTGTTGTATCAATCACAGTTGCAGCAAAGAGATCGCTTGCCAATTGCAATTGATTGAGTTCTAAATTTGTTGGCTTTGAACATTCCTTTTTGCTGATTGCGTAATATTGACGCCATGCGTCCAACTCACGACGCAGCGCATGTTCCAAGTGCATAGTGGCCACGAGGTGATTCGTTGTGTCAACCAATGTGCTCAGTTGCACATCGGATAAGTCTGATTTGTGTTGTAGTAAACTCTCGAATAACATGCGTAACATTAATTTCAATTTGAAATTATTTTGCGCATAAATTTTACAAATGCAAACGCAATCCTCAACACACAATTCGCGCACAACCAGCGTGCCATACCACTCGGACATTGGCTGGCGATTATAGTAGTACAACTTGGCTTGTGTAGCAGTCATGCATGAGCTGGCATCGACTGGCATGTCTGTCGGTTGACTGTCGCCGCACAACTCAAACTGTAAATGTTCAATGAGCAACTGCGTCAAGTGTACGCAATCGCGTTTGTTAATGTACACGAACTGCAAAACGCAATGTGCCGCTTGTGACATCAATACAGCAAGCAAGTCCTGCTGCAAGCACATGTCATTGAAGGTGATTGCATAAGCTTTACGTTTATGCAGTAATTCGGCTATGTTGAGACAACGTAGGTACAACTGTTGTGGTATGATTTTGAAGGTTTGTTTTTGTTCCGCGCTGCCTGCAAACTTGCTTGGCATTTGCGTCTCATAGTATAGGAATAATTGAATTTGCGTTTGATTAATGATATCAGCCAGTGGTATGTTTAGCACAAGCACAATGCTACTCTCGGCTGTCACTTGTTGTGCATTACTTTCATGCCAATTGAACGCTACACGACTCTCGTCCAGACAGTCAAAGAACTGTGACAATTCATCGCCATTGATTTTCACGTGTTGATACTTTTCAAATACACGTTGCTCATAGTTTATGCCATGACATTGTGCATACGGCGCGTCAAGCTGGAAAACGGGTTTAAGCTGACGTACAACAGCGGCGGTATTGTTCAGCAGCGGTACACCAATTACAAGCACATCATGCACTGTTATACGCAGCCAAATGTCACCGCAACGTGTCAGTCGTTGTTTCTCGGCCAGCGTCGGCGTCCAGTTAGCAGCGCTGCCAAAGTTTTGGTTATCAGACATACGCACAAAGTCTCGTTGGGTCATAACCCGATGTAGTAACAGTTCAGACCTCGTACTCGTGACTCGCTTTAATAGACGTTTAAATTCGTTGCTAGGCGCTGCGTTTGCAATATCTGTGCGTGCCGCTGCTGCCTTCATCGCATTAGAATTGTCCTGGAAGTCGGTGCACAACGTTTGCCCATTTTTGAATACAATTTTAACGAGCGCACGATACTTGACTTTATCATGTATTAGCTGATAGCCGGCCACATCTGTGTATTCGGCTACCAGGCTATAATCAACCGATAACTTTTTCTCTGGATGCTTTAGTATCAAGAGTTTGTCCCAACATTGCAAGACTATGTACAACTCTCTGTTTCTGAATATATATCTTCCAAAATGTAAATCAGATGATTTCAGTTCACTTAGCGATTCGTTTCGATCCTCTCCAGCAAATTTATCATCTGTAAAGACGTTATGCTTAAACAAACTTTTAGTTTTTGGCCCTTTGTATATTTGTAGCCGGTTGTATTCCGTGCGCAAAACCGTTTGGCGTAGATCGAAGCAATGCAATGTTTGTTTACCCGCGAATTCATAAAGTTTAAGTTGTTTTGTTAGTGCCAGGCATGTACGAGTTTTTCTCCATCTTAGTACATCGCAAAACGCCAAATTTGAGGTATCTTTAACAATGAAAATCGGCAAATTATCGTGAATAAACATAGTTCACGGTCTATCTCGCTCTCTATCTAAATAAACATGAAGAGTATAAATAAAAACCCCGACAATAACAAATAAATGCGTACGAGGATTTTTGAATTTGGAAGGGTTGCAACCCTGCAATAGAGCTGCAAGCTCAGCGATATTGCCGCCAATCGATATTTTTTATAATACGATACAAGTTTTCAACTGTAGTTTGCAGCGAAATACGCAAATACTTTTCACTAAAAAGTGCCACTTACTGTATTCTATTCTAACATTTTATTACCATCAGCATCACATGACAAAAGAACGATAAAGATAGACTACTGACGATAGTTTCTAAAAGGCCATCACTATTAGAGTTGCGTCCGCAGGTTCATGAAAATCAAGTGCCGCATGATCGCTTGAAATTTTAGGTAGCATGAGGTGGTACACCTTCAATTAGTTGAGAAACGCAAACGGGCCATTTGACACAAAAGTGTCGCCGACGTCGGCAGAAGTGGAAGAAGAAGCAGGAAAACCCTGGTCGGAATTACCCGCGATCGCGGGTAGGTGAAATATCGCACATTCGCTTATTCAATACCCCTGTGCCGTGTCACGAAAAATGACACGAATCCTCTCTCGCTCTCAATTGAGCGAACATCATCTCTTGCTCTCAATCTGATTTCACCGCGTTGTTTTTGACTTATGTTTTCATACAGAACCCCGTCATTTGAACCATGATCCAATTACTAAAGGTAGTCTCGTCGGCTATCGAAACGTTCGGGTTTTGTTCGTGTGCGTTTTCGTTTTTTTTATTCTTTTTTTTTTTTTCAATTTTACCGTTGGTGTGTGTGGTCGTGTCGTTCCGTGGTTCCCGCGGATAGTTCGTTTTTTTCACGTAAAAATCTCACGTCGCAAAGCTGCCTAATCACCGTTCAGTGTAAATTTTTTTAATAAATTTTTCAATTGTTTAGACGAATCCAATTTAGAAAAATTAAATAATTCCAATAATGATTTTCTACAAATTGTATGGTTTTTAGGGGTTTTTGGTTTGTGTTTTGGGGGGAATCAGTTTTGAAAGTTGGTAACACTGGGTTCATAAACAAATTTAATTTGTTCTGAGGCGGAGGTTTGCGAAGTTACGGCAACTTCAGAAAGAAATTTTCTTTTCTTTATGACATAAAGAAGTCGACAATGTCTCAAGGCGAATCTATAAATTTGTCCGAATACTTCAGTGTTTTTGAAGAGGAAGGTAAGAAATGTAAAACAAAGGACGATATTAGTTTTTTAATAAAATTATTGAATCAAACAGAAACCAGTGAAAAATATGTTGCAGAGGCAGAAAGTACCAACTCAGATTGTGATCCGGAGGACAAAAGCTTAAAAAGGGGGAGGAAAGGACGTTGCAATTTAGAATGGGGTCCGGAAGACAAAAGTTTTAAAAGGCCGAGAAAAGGTCGTTCTGTGGTATGGAATTTCTTTGATTTATCAAAGAATCAATTGTATGCGAAATGTCGAATGTGCGGTAATATATACAAGACAAGTCGCAATACATCAAATTTGTTTGACCATCTTAAACGATGCGATAAACGTGAAGACCAAAAGACAACAACAAAGAGAGCTCCCAAATGCACAAAATTGCGTAAAACTGAGATTAATGCTGCACTAACACGGATGATTGCAGTGGATGTTCAACCATTTCGCATTGTTGAGGATGAAGGTTTTCGCAACTTTGTTAAATGCCTCGAACCGCGCTATGAATTACCAACACGAAAAGAATTACAGAATGTACATTTAAAAAACATGTACGATGAAATGGTGACAAAATTACAAGTAATGCTGGATGATGTTAAAAATTGCGCTATAACAACTGGTTGGTGGACATCACATGCAAGTGAGAATTATTTAAGTGTAACATGTCACTTTGTAACAAATGACTATAAAATACGCTCGGCAGTATTATCAACATTAAAATTGCCTAACGTTACAAATCTGTTTGCTGCAAATATTGCCGAAACATTACGCGCTGCACTGTCTCACTGGAATGTACTGAATAAAGCCGTATCGATAGTAACAGACAATACGACGACAATGATAAAGGCTTGTGATTTACTAAAGATTGAAAATATTCCATGTTTTGCGCATACATTAAATCTTTTAGTACAAGATGTACTGACACGTCCAACCATTAAGTTTATACTGACCAAATGCAAGCGCATTGTTGAGTATTTCCAAGGCAATACAATTGCATATGAACGACTAAAAGCGACGCAACAAGCAAACGAACAGTTTAGTCTGATACAAGAACAACCATCAAGATGGAATAGTGCTTATAAAATGTGTAATTCTATTCTATTAACATATGATACTATAGAAAAATTATTACTCACTCAAGCATATATGGCATTTACACCAAAAGAAGTCGAACTCTTGGAGGATATTTGTAATTTATTGTCACCGTTCAATGATGCCACCGACGAGATAATTGCCGATAATTGCGTAACAATCTCATTGATTATACCAATTGCTTTTGGTCTTTATACGACCCTGAATAATGTTAAAGTCAATATGAAAACAACGAAGGGCATTGAAACTTGCAACTATTTGATACAATGTCTGCAAGATAAAATCTTTTCGTATGAGTTGTTAACGGCGACCAGATTAAGTACACTATTGGACCCAAGATTCAAAAAAGAAGGCTTTCGAAATGCACAGAATGCTAATTTGGCCGTCAAGACACTTGAGAAGGTAATGTTGAGCATAGCAAAAGATCAAGCCAATGAGGATCCATTGGCTTTATCGAATGCGACTGGTTTACAAAACAAAACGGATATGAACGCCATGTTGAGCAAATACCTTAAATTGCTAAATAAACCAAAGGATTTTGATCCATTACACTATTGGAAGGTAATTATTTAAATGTTTAAATAATTAAGTCTGTCTTAATGTAACTTTTCTATTGAAGATCAATGGAGTCGAATTGGAGGGTCTTAGACAATCTGCATTACGCTATTTGTGCATACCGGCAACGACTGTCGAATCTGAACGAATGTTTAGTAAAGACGGTGAAGTTTTCGCGGATAGGCGCTCTTCCGTTAAATCGCAATATGTAAACATGCTATTATTTGTTAGAAAAAACCAATGGCTACTAAATATGTAATCTCTTCGAACATGATTGAAGTTAGAATAATGTGAGGATCCCTGTGTTTGCGTCATTTTCAACATTGATTGAATTTATGTTGTTTTTTTTTTTTTTAAATTTAAGTATTCTTTGAATTGAGGTTTTATTTTGTTTTTTGTCTTGTATGAAGGAATTAAAAATCAATAGTATTGATAATAATATTAAATAAAAAATAAATTAAATAACTTATTACCATATAGTTTCTTAAATTGTTGGAAGATCAACGTGTAACGGCAACGTGATAGTGTTAACGTAATGAAAATCCAATAACAAAATACATTGGCAAAGCTTCACTAACACCGGCCCATGTCATTTAGGACCAACTTGCATCAAAAAACAAAAAGGAAAGACAATAAAAAAACACAATAAAATTGTAACAAGCTCAACGTCGCTCTAAATTGCAAGGGCATTTGGGCTAGTTCAATGTGGGCCACTCCCCCATTCGGCGGTACTAGACTCACTGCATTTTTCGACAGTTAGGTCGACGAAACGCAGTTGGGCATTAAATGCTCACTAAACACAACCAACATAATGATTTGCCGAAATTACTGCCGCACATCAATTGGACTTTATTTTAGGCATTCGTTTCTATTTACATAAATTTTAAGCAATTGGAAAACATTACTTTCAGAGATCCACATAATTAATTGCTTTGAATTTTCGTTTAGTATTTTTTAGTAAAATATTAGTCGTTTTATTTAGTTTCGAGTGCAGAGGTGCCACCTTCTTGGACAAATTAGGACAGATCAAAAATAATGGACAAAGATACAAATTTCAAAATAAAAGACAGAGAACTGGATAAATAACTTTATCAATTTTATAACGTTTCATTAATTTTTTTAAAGTCAGGATTCACGAACTGTCTGGTTGGATGTTCAATACATGCACTTTCAACTTGCCATTTTCAATTGGAAAATCATCCCTATTAGAACAGCCATTCGATTTCTGAATACGAGATTTTTGATAAATTTTCTGGCAATGATAGTTGAAAGCGGACGCAACTTTCCAGAAGAAGACCGAAGTGGCACCACTGGTTCACAGTATCTTTTTGTCGGCTGTGAAAGGAACTAGCGCCGCGCGCAGTAATTTTTTTCTGGTAATTTTTTTTTCTGTACATGAAATGTGCAATTATATTTGAAAATACAAATGTGTCAAAAAAAAAGAACTATTACAATAAACTGAACAAACGGAAACTTAAGAAAATATATTGTGCGTTTAATATTGTAAATTAAATAGGTGCTCTCACTCTATCACATGCTCCCTACTACATACTTTGCCACTAAGCGTGACGTGAAAAGAGAGCGAAAAAAGTATACGTTCCCAATAGTCAGCAGCAGACGAAGAACCAAAGAAACAAGCAAAAAAAAAAGAAAAAACTATGCATTGAAGACCAAAAAATAATATTAATGAAAATAAAAAACGTGAATATCACAACTAACATTGTGAAATACGCAAATATTTGTTATTTCAAGTAGTAACAATTTAAAAATTTTAGTTCGTATTCGTTCATATATATGGAATCGGCAGCAGCATTTCAGTAACCTTTTTTTTTTTTTCGATTATTGTTTTATTTTTTTTTTTTTTTTGTTTGACGTAAAGTGTAGCGTTGAAAACGAAGATGATGGCGATGGCAAAAATACGAACAACAAACGATGTGAGCGGTAGTATTGACGAAGTCGATTCGTATGTTACTTCCTTGCCACCGCCGCTTCAACCCGCAAGCCAATAAGCAACGCGGTCGTGCGTGCGTGTGTGTGTGTGTATATATGAGAGCAAATGAATGAGTGTTTTGTATAGCAGCGGTAGATGGATGAAGAAGAAGAAGAAGCAGCAGTAGCAAGCAACGCTACACATCAAAATATACAGAAAAAAATAATTTTTTTTTTTTTCATTTTTGTACGATAAATGCGATAAATGCAAAATTTACGTACATATTGATGGAAATTTTCCAATATGTGCAATTATTTTTTTTTTTTCTGTTTGACTTTTACCTTTCGGCTGTTGCCCAAAAGAAAAGGCATATTTCTTTTTGTTTTTTTTTTTTCAAATACCAATTTGAAATGAACTCAACCAAAATACAGGCGAATTGGCAACTCTTTTACGCCGTTGCGGCGAATCGAGCTGCAAAACTCTACTACGGCGATGATGACGAATGCGCGTTGAAAGCGGAATTGTGTATAAATGGTTTTTTTTTTTCTTGGTTTTTTTTTTTTTTTTTGTGTTTTTTTTTGCGCTCATAGCATACTTCCAATTTCAGTTTCGTGGTTCTTTCGAGTTGACTCCATCGTGATAGCCGTCTTCTTACCAGCTTTTTGTTCCTCCCTTCGCTCTTAATAAAAAACTAAAAAAAAAAAGTATGTATGTATGATATGTCCGTTATAACTTTTTTTTTCTGTACGTTTTAGTATAAGCTCTGTTATAATTTTATTAAAAAAAACGTTCTTTTTTTTGATTTTGTTTGCTTTTGCTAAGTCTTAGACAGGCAATGGCTTAGTATATTAGGCAGAGAGAGCATTTACATTATTCTCATTTTTAGTTGCCCTTCGTCATTCGCTCTTTCTCGCTCTCATTCATTTGTTTTTGTTGGGCTATTTGGTACTACAATGTTTTCGATTTACAAATTATTAAATACTTCATTATTTAATTACATTACATTAAATATATTATTTACTTTTTTATATTTTATACAAAATATTGGCAAAAAGTAGACAAAAAAAAAAACTGTTAGCTGCCTTTACTACCTACCACTGTAGGTGAAAGCGTTTTGTTGTCAAAATGTCTGCATTCGAGTTCAGTTTTTAGAATTGTTTTATTAAATAACGCTAAGAGAAACTTGCTAGAAACAATAGTATTATTAACATTTCTTTGTTATTTAAAATATAAAAATTCTTCCAAAAATATGTACACTTCCTTGTGAGTTATACGCAGATTATTGAGCTTACCTTACCAGCTGTTTTAGTTTTCTATGCAGGTAAATTCATTCAAGTTACTGATACAAAAACAACAACACCAACAACAAAAAGAAAAACAAAATATGTGTATGAATGAATGATGCTAAACTGTTGTTGTTGACGTCGGCTTTGCTTTGCTTTTGTAAAATAATATGAGACATTGGAAATGAACAAAAAGAAGAAGCATAAGAACAGTAACATTAACTAGCGGCGACAGTCGGTCGCAAACGTAGACACAACACAACACATGCCGACAGCTGTCGATCTTTTTTTGTTGTAAACGTGCGTGTGAACGTACATTTTTATTCTCATTTTTGTTCCCGGTCTTTCGCTCTTTTGCTCTTCTTATACTTACGCTCAATAATGCACTCCCCAATATGAAATGTACATGCTGGAATATTGTACTACGTGCACACACAGGCTTGCATTTTGTCGTTACTGCACGCACGCACGCATTAATGCTCTCTTTCATTCATTTCATTTCGCTCACTCACTCAACTCTCTCTCTTGTCCTTTGTTGTTGCCATTATTGGTACTGCGACCCCCGTGACGTTGCTGCTGCTCCGCTTGTATGTTTTACAATTCCTAACGTTGTTTGTTATATATTTTCATCAGTTACCATTTTGTTGCCTTCGTGTGCACTTCGACACAATTTTATAAATATTAAACAAAGCAAAAAAAAAAAAAAAAGTTTCAAAATATTTCAAACAATTATACATATACCACAAAAATTGGTAAAATTAATTATTTATAAACATATTAATCGTTCAAGTGTAATTTGTGTTAAAAAAAAGAAGAAGAAAAAAACAATACCAAAAAAATAAAAAGAAAGACCATTTTTTAAAATAAAAAACAAGCTGGCCTGGCGTATGTCTGTCTGTCTCATCTTGTTATGTTATAATTGTCAACCCCCCTCTCATGCAGGCCGTTGCCACCCAGTTCAACAGTGCGATCATTTGCCTTTATTTGGTAGCTCTGCTTCTTCTTTATCGGTTTTAATGTTTGATGTTCTTGAGTGTGTGAGGTGCGCGAATGAATGAGTGAATGAAATGAGTGAGTGAGTGTGATAATAACAACAAAAACAACAACACACAAATGTTACTCATACGCATTGATGCCAAAATGACTCCGCTAAATACAAAATTTGTAATATTAGTTACGCTTATTTACACAGCGCTTACACAACACATAAGCCGTTTTTATGCTTGATTGATTCCATTGAATATAAAATTATCGTATGTGTTATCTGTACGTTGTCGAACATAAGTGTACCTAATATTAGAAATGTTAAATTTGGTGGAGTCATTTGGCATCATTGCTCATACGTATATTTTTTGCTTGTCAGGTAAAATTTGTTTTTGTTGTTTTGTGTGTGTGTGTGAGTGTTTTACATTTTTCATATGCCGACAAATAACATTTATTTTGTTGCATTTTATAGCAATGATGATGATCGTCAAACGTGGTCGCTCTCTCAAAATACACTTCATGTTTTGTTTGGCTCTCTCGGTTAATATACACACACATACACATATATTATTATATGTATTATACATATGTAAAAGCCAAGCAAGCTAGCAAACGCATTATGCTCTCTCAGACAGTTTGAAGCGTCCTTTTTTTTTGTTTTTCGTTGTTGTTGCTTTGCTTACTCATCATGCGCTCTCTTGTTCATACTTTGCCGATTTTTAGTTTTTGTTGTGTGTGTGTGTGTGTTTTGTCTGCGCTCATTTTTTTGTTGTATTAGTTTTTGTGCTCAATTGAAGACGCTATCAGTATTGTTGTTTATATATTTCAGCGGTATTCGATTTGCTTATCAATTTTGCAGTTTGTGTTTTTATTATTATTGTTAGTATTTTTTTTTTGTTGTTGTTTGGCTTTGTGCGTTAGTTTTTATTATCTTCTTCTTCCTTATATACTCTTTGCAGTTGAAATGCTTACTCGGTCACTTGTATTGTTGTATTGTATTTGTTGGTTGAGTGAATTTTCTATGTGCGTCCGCTGTGTATGTCCTTAGTGTGTATGTGTGTGCGTGTGTGTGCTTGGTATCTGTGTTAAGCAGTTTAAGTGCGGTCCTTTTTTTTGTCGATTTTTCTTTTGGTTTGGCACAAATCCTCATTTCAACTTGAGCGCTTCTTACCCTCGCCAGTAGTGTTGTTGTTTGTGTTTTTATTTTTGTCCGCTTGGCTTGTATTGCATTTCACAATTTCTGAGCTGTTGTAAATTCTTGTTGTTCTTTTCTTTACTTCATGTGGGGTTGTACATACATACATACATATGTATATATATAATTTGTATGTGTGTATATAAATTTCAGTATATTTTTGTATATATATTTCTTGCTTATTTCCGTTTTGTTGTTTATATATATATTTTTTCGCTTATATCTTTTGGGAATGAGTGTGTGTGTGTGTGTGTAATCGTTCACTCAATGCGTCATATAATAATATTTTTGTTATTGTTGTTGTCAACGTTTCACTGTCGTTGTCTTCTTCTTTGACTTATGTCACTGTTATTTTTTTTTTTTTGTTGCTGGAAAATTCCATTTTCATTTGCAGTTCATATGAAATAACTTCCACTCTTCATTTATTTTTTTTTGCTCGTCGTGCACAAACACACACACACACATGTATATATATACTTATATATAACATTCACTTGTCATGAGTGAGTATATCACCACCACCAACGTTAACGGTAACAACAGCAACAACAACAACAAAATATATACTTACATATGTATGTATGTGTGTACTTGGCTTACTTTCTTTCATGCTTAATGGCAACCCTGCCAACATGTCCACCCATGTTCTTCCTTCCCTTCTTTTTTCCCCCTTTTGCATTTCCATTCCTTTTTGTTTTTGCCAAATTGCGCGCTTTTATTTTTTCTGTTAGTTTTCATTTGAGTTTGAGTTACTTTATAGTTGTTGTTGTTTTTGTTCTTCTCACTCAACTCATTTTGTTGTACTTTCTCAAAGTTGTCGCATTTAGTGTTGCCAGATTTGAAATTGTATAGCGTCGATTCTTGTTGTTGTTGTTGGGTTGTTGTTTGTTTCATGCTTTGTTACTTTGGCCTAACCTTCGTCATTGTTTTATCGCTTATTTTTTTCCTGATAAAGTTTCCTTTACTCTTCGCATCTTTATTTTTTATCTGCTAGCATTATTGTTATTCTTGTTGTTGTTGTTGTCTTTCGTATGTTTCGAGCTCAGACATTTGAGTCCAGGTCAAATTTCATTATAGCTCTTGTATATTTTGTTGTAGATAAATTGCTCTTGTATATTTACATTTGTAGATACAAATTTGAGTACGCTTCCTTTTGTTGTTTTCAATGACAATTTTGTTGATTTTGTTGCCTTTCAATGGAAATCAGTGTAACACTGTTGAACGCCTTTGAGTATGCTATACAAATATAAAGGAAATTAGCATACCAAAAGATGATATATTATTTTTGAACTTTCGATTAAATTACACTTTTCATTGTCTTTACCTTAAAACGAATCTGTTTAAATACTTTAATGATCTTATATATTAAAAATATTTAAAGAAAAACTGCAAAATTTTGCAGCCGGAAAAGATCATAAAATTGTTAGTACTTTGAAAGAGATTTGCAATTTCATTGGCACGCGTCCGAGTTAATTGCACCGATTTTCTGAAAAGGAGAAAAAAAAAATAAAGAAAAGGACGAAGGACGAAAAATAAATCATAGTTTATGATCAGCGAAATTTTTCGCGAGATCACTAGTTTATTTCGCACCTTGCCTTCTCGCGAACCGACAATTGCATCTGCCTGCCTGTCCGTCCGTCTGCCTGCCTGCTTGCCTGTTTATCCATTTTTGCAGCTGCAGAGCAAGGATTCTCGGTATGCTAGGTCAAAGAGATATATACAATAAGACCGGTTTTTATATTTGACTGTTTTTCCATTCGATATCATATAGAATTATAGGAATATTAGTCATAGTATCAGATGAAAATCTATAATTATAGAAAGAGAAAAAAATTCCGAATTATAAAAAGTGCTCCTCATATGAACAATTCATTAAAAGAGTGAAAATTGATGACAAAAGTAGCGTTGCTATCTTGAGTCTATAAATGGAAGACTTCTTTCGTCAAGTCTCTTTGGGTATTCTATGAAGAACTCTTCGATAGATCCGTATTATATATCCATGTACAGTTAGGACCGGTGCTGATTGATTCTAAATATCGTTCTCAGTTCTCAAATTTATTCTTTAAAAAAAAAATTTCAAATTCAGTCAAAAATACAACCCGGAAGAAGTCATAAAAGTCAACGGGATTTACATTTCTTGGCACGCGTATGAAAGTTAATTGCCCATTTCTGAAAAATAAACATACCAAAAACGATGATTCGCGACCGGGACCGAGACCGGGACCTGAGCTTATGCAGGTAGGCAGATGGGACAACTTTCGCTGATCATTAGTTGGCTGAGTTCGCACCTTGCAAAACTTCTCGCGAAGATGTGCAGCTGCTTGTCTGTCTCTCCGTCTGTCTGTCTGCCTGCTTGTCTACGACGAATGCAGCTGCAATCGGAAGATTGAGTCCTGTCGGTTGGAATCTTTGCCAGGTCGTTGTATATTTTTGTGGGTGATCAAAGTTGCAAGCTGCAAATACTTTCGCCTACTTTTGCAAGCTGCAAGCTGCAATCTGCATTTATTTAGCCTAATTCAAATTCCTGGTAGTTAAGGCAGCTGCCTTTAAATTCTGCTGACTAAGAAAACAAATCAAATCATTGCACGAAACTCATCTAGAAATTCCACGTAGCAATTTTATGGAAATAAAAAAAAAAAACAGATTCATTTCTTTTTTCAATTTTCATTAAATGAAAATATTTATATATGATAACTGTACTTTAGTAAGTCTCTTCTTCAGTTTCGTTTTTCGTTGACGTTTTGATTTGTTAGAAACATTTAAACTTTATACTAACTAATATTCATGTAAATTAGAGAAATTTCCTTTAAAGACATAATTTGTTTGTTGATTAAATGCTCTTATGTTAGATTGAGAATCGCATAGTACATAGAGCAGCTTAGTCTTTTGAATTGATTATCATTATAATAAAGTTGATGTTTTGTTTTAATATAATATTAAAATTTTGGCACAACGAATGTTTTAAATGATATGTGAAGTGATTAACATAAATGATGAGAAAGTATTTCGAAAAACGTTTGTTCTATATTTTTTTCATGGATACATTTTATGACAAATCGATGAGTCAATATTTTATTGAAAAATTTTATTTTACATACAAATGCAGTTAGTTTAAATGGGACATATTTTTCTCTATTATACTCTCTCTCACATTTGGAGGGTAGTCCCGTGGTGTTCAATAGAAGAACAAGTTTGATTGAATTTTTGCCATGCCCACTTCTAACCCATACGCACACTATTTATCCAACTTTTAAGATGGTTCTAGCTTATCTAGTCTGAAGGGATATAAATTTGAAAATTGTATGGTAGACTCACTTTTAATACAGCTCTGACGACCCGGAATTTTTGAACATCTCCACCCTCAAATAACTCTCTTGTATAAAAGGCAATATATCGTATGAAAACAGGCTCAGTAAACGTACCTCTCACCCCTTTCATCTCACTGTTACCCCTCAAAACCAATCAATTTTCTTCAAATATTTAAATTAAAGAGTATTATATTGTTGGGTATATTCGACTTTTAATTCCTTACAAGTTGATATCAAGGTTTTGATTTGAAAAATAAAAAAAAAAATCCCGAATTATAAAAAATACTCCTCACATTTGTTTTGCAGTTAAAAATCTTTCGATCGATTATTAATCATAAATTTGCGACTCAAACATATTAAAAAAGATGGAAGGATCGGAGAACCTTAGATTATTTAGATCATTTATCAAATGTGGAGTTATCATCTCTACTAAACTTGTTCTCTATCATCGAAACATTTGATCTTTCTTTGGACAATAATATTCGTTCAAACGCTTTGTTTCTCAAAAGTTTTTCTATTGAAAAAATATCTGCTAAATATTTTATGCTAAAAGATTTATTTAAATTACCAAAATTTCAAATGTAATTTTCTTGCTTTTTGAGAAAAAAAAGCAGCTGCTCAATAATCATTACACTTAAAATGTGAAAATGTGAAATATTTTCAAAAAAAAAATTCCAAGATCTCAAGATCGAACAAGCGAATGCACAGCCGGAAGTTGAACGTGCGTCGAGACGTTGTGACGCGTGTACAAGTTAATTGGACGTTCAACAAGCCATCGCATTCGCACTCATATGTGTATGCAGATTAATCTACAACGTTTACTCATTAGTTTTTATGCATCGATTAACGATACAAAATACACGGACGCACACAGAGTTTCGTCTGTCCCATCAGATGTCTGTCCAAGCGTTCACAAGAAGCGTGCAAAAGGCAGCTGCCTATTGATCGTTCATTCGATCTATCTGTCTGTCTGTCCGTCTGGCTGACGGCCTGCCTGCGTTGGCTGAGCTTTGCAACGCCCAAAAAAAAGGCGCAGGTAGCTAATAAACCACCCAATCAACCTGCACGACTTTCTTTCACTTTCACTATAAATAGCCAAGGATGTGCACACACAAGGATCAGTTGAGTTTCAAACTTTGCAACGTGTGTTGACAAGTACAACTTGTATCTATTTTTGTGTGCATAATTCGTGATTTTCGAAATTCTATTTCAATAAAGTGTTGTGTTGATTGACAACAAAAACGTTACCTTTTTTGGTGTGATTTAATTTTTGAAATTTGTTTTTTAAACAAGTAAATTTTTAAAGTAAAAAAAAAAAAATATGTACGAGTGTTTTGATTTGAATGTTACTTTGGAATCCGCCAGAAGCAAATTGAGGTATGTCCTTAACAATTGTTATAGCTTTTTTGGGTTTTATTAATATTATTATTTTTATTTTTTGCTTGCCTAAAAAGGAGGCGCAAAAAGTTTTTTTTTATTTGTTAGTATTAAGTTTTATTTTATTGTTGTAAAAATATACTCGTCATCATCGTCGTGTTTTCTTCGTCGTCGTTGTCGATGTCTTTTTTGGACATTTTTTTTGGTAGGCCAAATTTTGTTTTGGTTTTACTTTCATTTCTTTTATTAAACAAAATAAAAAAAAATATATAATAAATATTTTGAAATGCTGTTTTGCCGCTCTTCCACCCGACCAAACGCCCGCCCGCTCATCAACGCCGCCGCCTGTCTTGTCATTAAGCTTAATAAACAAACATAAAATCATTTTAGATTTTTTAAATATTTTTATTTTTGCACAAAAATACATTTTTTTGGTCTTCTTTTTTTTTAACATTTTACTTGTTTCTTAAACGTCTTCTTCATTTGACTGCCAATCATAAATTTTTTGTTTGTATATTTTTTTTAGTTGTTTTTTTTTTTTTTAATGTAATAAGAAAGCAAAAGACACAAAAAAACATACAAGAAAACAAAAAAAAAATCAATCAATTCACAAATATATGTATTTTTTTTTTTTTTTTTACCAAAAAAAGCAACTCCAAAAATTGTTAATAAACAAAAAAACAATAACAAAGCAGAAATAATAAAACAGCAGCAGCAAAATAATACAAATAATAAAATTGGCTAAAAGAAAAGATTAAACAAAAGAAAAGCAGAGAAAGAAAGAAAAGGAAAATTGAGAAAATAAATTTTTAAGAAGTCAAGTCAGTAACCACTCGCAATATACAAGAAGAAGAAGATCAACAAGAACAGCAACCACAACAACAACCACCACAATAATAGCAACAACAACAACAACAGCAACAAGAAGCCACAGAAGTACAACAAGAACAACAACTGCAAAAGAAGAGTGCAACTGCAGAAGAACAAAAAGAAAAAAAAAACGAAAGAAAGCATCTATCTCAGATATCATACCAACAAAAAATAAAACAGAGATAAATATCAGAAAAGATATTAAAAAAAAAAGCAAAGCAAAAAGAAAGAAAGAAAGCGATAAAAAAAAGTAAAAAGAAAGAGAAGATTGAACAGGTAACTCTCAGCGAGAGAGTGTCTGTCTGAGCTGCTGTCTCAACTACAACAACAACAACAAGAATAATTGTCTCACAAAGAGTCACAATAAATAAAAATACAACACAAATTTAGCTCAGCTCAGCTTTCTCTCTCTCTCACACACACGCGCTGTTTAACTCTATCTCTCTGTCTCTCTCACTCGCTTTCGGCACTCAAGTGTGTGTGTGTGTTTTGCGTGTTAACTCTTTTTCAATCAGGATATGTACGGCAACAATAATTCGAGTAGTACCAATAATAACGGTGGTTATCCCCCATACGGTTACAACAACAAGTCGAGGTAAATTTTTTATTTGCTCATCAAAAAAACAAAACTCTCAAAACAAACAAAATGCTCTCTCTGTCAAAACTTTCTCTCTCTCAAACTCAAACTTTTAGTCTGTCTCTCAAACAAAAAAAAAAAAATCTCTAACGTTCTTGTTAAACGTTATCTTTTAATATATAATTTTTTTTTTTCAATTTATTACTGTAAAAGAAAAGTTTCTAAATTTCATAAACACAATTTTGTGTTTTAAAATGTTTTTATTTTTTTTTTTTTCAATTTGAAAACCATTTTTTTTTTTAATTTGAAATATATATATAATTATTTATATATATTTAACAATTTTATAACAATTGAAAAGTCCGTGAATTTTACGCGATTTTTTTTTTTTTTTTTTTGCGTTGCTGCCTAAAAGTATGCATTGAAATATTAGTGTGAACAGTGAATAAGAAGCATTTTATTAAATGCAAACAAGTCTTTTGTTAAAAGTGTATTTAAATACGACAAAATTTATAAGAAACAACAAAAAAAAAAATAGACCAAGCCCCACCCACACAAATAATTGCTACACAGCAGCCTGAAAGTAGGCAACATAAATTGTGAAAATCAATTATTATTTTTATTTATTACAAATTTTTATTTTTATTTATTATGTTTAAAAAAAAAAAAATAAAGTTCAATCTTTCTAATAGCGCTGACCTCAACCACCATTACCACAAAACCCAACCAACCCCCTTTAACCAACCTTTATACTCATTATTATTATTATAATCATTATCATCTTCATCATCAGCGCTCTGCCTGTTGTTGAAATAATAAAAAATAATACAAAAATAAAATAAGAAAAATCCTATGCAAGCAGATGAAGATAACAATGAAAAATGAGTTATATATACTATAATATATAGCAAGTACAGCCAGCCAACAAATAAGCGTGACAGCGACCATCGCAACAACAACAACTACAACAAATTATATTTATAAAAGACGTTGATGTATGCAGCAACAAAATTTTATTGTAAGCTTTTAAGTATCTACTAAAACAAAAACAACAACAATAATACAAAAAAAAGGAAAAGGGAAGGTTTAGTTAGCGCCTGAAATTATGCATGGGCAAATTAGAATAAGAGAAAGCAGTCAAAAAAAAAAAAAAGGCAGGGAAACTAACAACAACACAAAGTAGCATATTTTTATAATAATTAAATTATTTATCTTATTTTTATATCGCCGTAGTTAAAAAAAAAACCAAAAACAATAATTTTTTAAATCATCACAATAATTTTTTAGACAATCAACAAATGTCATAATGCATTTTGCTTTGATTTTCTTCATTTCCCACCCGCTGTCCTCTAATTTCACGCATTAAAAAATATAAATATATATATGTAAATAGTATGTAAAATAACATTTTCGTCAAAATCAAAAACAAAAAAAGAATGTTAAATTTTTATTTCGTTTCTGTTTGCATTTGCATAATCAAAAGTTATTGCATACTTTTTTGCGCATTGTACTAACAGTAGTGTAGCGGAAGTAGCAGCGAACGAACAAGCGAACCAAAAAAAAAATTTTTTTTTTTAAATAAAACAAAAAAGAAAAAAAGATTGCAAGTCAATGCCAAAAAATATTCAAGCAACAACAATGAAGCCATGCAAATGTGTAAGAAGAAGCAGCGGCAGCACAACAACAGCAGCAACAACAAAACACAAGCAGCAAGCAAGGGTATTGTGCTGTTGCTGGTGTGGCGCTCTCCCACTCTCTTGAACGCCATGCAAAGAAACAGCAGTGCACTTGCATACAAAGTATAAGAAGAAGCAGCAGTAAGGTTATTACTGCGGTGCTCTCACTTGCTTGCGCTCGCTCTCTCTTTCTTGCTCTCTTTGCATTTTGTTGTGGCTTTTGACATTGACAATGCAAACAATGCGTATTTTGCAATGAACACAAATAATAATAACAAAAACAATAACAAGCAAAACAATAACGGAAAAATGCCTCTAAAACAGTAAACTAACTAATACAACGAAAGTATAATTAACAATAATACTTTGGCATTTGACATCGTAGAAGAAGAAAATCAAATGCAAAATGGTGTTTTTTTTTTGTTTTTTTTTCGCTCAATTTTGTTATTTATTTTTTGTTTTTTTTTTTTCTTGTAATATTTCTAATATATATTCAACAGTGTTAATTAGCGTCTCTCTCGTAATATGTGATAAATAATTAAAACAAAAAAACAAGAAACGAAACAAAAATATAGAAAAATTAAGTTAATTAAGCAAACAACAACAACAAAAACAAGCAAAGCAAATTAATCAAAACATAAGCTTCCAAAATCAAAAGCAATATTAAGCAAAAATAAATAATTATTTAAAATCAAAGTAAAATCATCAAAAAAAAAAAACAACCTAAAAATAATAACAACAAAGTTTGCTGTACAACAACAACGATAGCGATAACGATAACAACAAGAACAACAAAGTTGGAACCAAACCGAGCCGAGCCTTTTATCAAAATACACACACACACAACAACAATAAAAACAGCAACAACAACGAACGTACGAACGAAAATACACATACGCCTTAAAGCTGTCGACGTCGACGCCGACGTTCAACTTTTTGATATACAACGCGCTTCCAACACTTGCCTTCGTCTCTGTGTGTGTGTGTGCGTATGTGTCTCTCTGCCTTTGTGCTTCTGTGTGTGTGTGTGTATGTGTGCGCATACGTGTGATAACAAATTTGCCAATTATTATTATTGTCTTTTATTGTTATTAAACAACGTGTGTATGTGTGTCACACAACAACAACAACTACAATAACAACAAATACATATAACACAAAAAAAAAAACAAGGAAAATCAAATTTTAATATTTTTATTATTTTTTTATCACATTAAATTATACATTACATTACGTTACATTACGTTACGTTACGTCTTTGACATCAACGCTTAACGCGTTCTTCTTCATACAAACACAACTTCTTTTTATTGTTGTTCGAAAGCATTGTTTTTGTAATAATTATACTCATCAAAGTCAACTCAACACTCAATCAACAACAACACACACTCACACACACTCACACTCACACACAAAGAGGATATATGAACGGCTTCACAACGTTTTCGTGCGGATTGTGCAACCTTAACAGTCTCACAATGTACCGGTAAATTTTTCACAGTGTATTTTTAAAAACTCTGTCACTTTTTGTTGTTTTTTGTTTTTGTTCTAACTATTAAATGATGTATTAGTATATATACATATTTCAAATTGCTCACCATTACTTGCTTAATGGTTGTTTTTTTTTTAAATTTTACTTTGTTTTATTTTTCATATATATATTTTGCTTGCTTTTTGTTGTCTGCCATATGAAATAAAAAAAATAATAACAACAAAAAAAAATGAATGTATATGTACTTCTATATGTATATGTATGTGCTTGTATAATGTTTATTTTGTATATTTTTTTAATTTTGATTTTTATAAACAATATTTGTTTATTTCTAATTTTTTAAGTATTTTTTTTCAATTAATAAACACAAATTTAAGTTAGGCTGTGCCAATAAGCGTTAAGTTAATAATAATAATAGTTGTTAATTTATTAGCCGTGTGACTGCTTTCTCTAAAAAATTACAAAAAAAAATATTATTATTAATAAGCAAAACAACAATAACAATAAAAAAAAAAAATAGTAACAAATATCTTAAAAATATATATGTGTAAGCATTTGACCTATTGACCTAACCTGACCTGACCTGCATTGTGCATAATTTTAGACCTATTTCTGTCTCTCTCTTTCTCTCTGTGTGTGTGCACTAACTGACTGCTGAGTTTTTGGTGTCTAAAGAAGCCAAAAAATGAGGTTAAGTTGAGTTGAGCATAACAGTAACGACGCCACATGAGACAACAACAGTCTGTCCGTTCTGTTCTGCAATCGTTTTCATTGTTTTTCATGCCAAGAAACAAAAAAAAATTGCATTTCATTGCGTATTTTTGTCCTTGCGGCTTTTGTCACATTTCCTATAACACACACGCACACATACATCAAACATGTCAGCCGCCAGCAAAATGACAACGCATTATTCATTTATATATATTTTATTTATTTTTTAAATAAATTTTCCACAAGCTTAATTTGGCAATTGCATTTTCCGCCATGTTGGCGACAACATTTCAATTTCAATTTATTTCTTTTTGGACATTTTTTTCCACTTTGCCATTTATTTATTTTGTTGGCAAACTATAGTTTTTTTTCTCTCTATCTTCTGGCAACGCAAAACATCACTCATACGTACATACAATGTGACATTGATTATTGCAATCCGCAAACTGCGGGCCCACCTCTCCCTGTTTTGTCACTACAAAGAATTTATGACAACGCAGCATTATTGTTGTTGCACGTTCTTTGTTACGACAAACAACAAGCAGCGGTAGCAGAAGAAGAAGAAAATAATGCGCAATGCAATGCCCAAAAAGACCGAAGCGGAAGTGCAGGCGGAAGTCGTTGCCTTTGTCGCATGACCTTCTTTTGCTTTCGTCTCGTCTCAACTGAACCCACCTCGCCTTGACACAACTCACCTCACTATGCCAGCAAACAAACACAACACGACGCTTAATGCTAAGCGCCTTCAAGTTAATTCTAAGTATATGTGTGTGGGTATTTAACTTTGTGTTTATTGTTTGTTTTTGTATAAGTGTATAAGAATTTAAGTTAAGCCTCTCAAATACAACTTATTTGTCTTTCTAATTGCATTAATTACATCAACGACGTCGTCATTGTTGTTGTTGCGCGCGCGCTCTCTGTCTCTATGTGTCTATATCTCTCTTTCTCTCTCTTTGTCTGTATATACAGTTTGTTAGTAGCATTTTTTTTTTTTCTCAATGCATACTTTTTAAGCGTAACAGCGTTTTAAATGTCTTAAAGCCGCTCAACAAAAACAACTGAGTTGGTATTATTGTTTTTTTTTTTTTTTTTTTTTGAGTGTATAAAAGATAACAAAATTGTGCAAAAGTTGAATGCCGCGTGAGAAAGGAATTAATGTCGTGTTACCCGACAGAAAAAAAAGAAAAAAAATAATAATAAAAAAGAAATAAAAGAAAAAATTCATCAATATTGCCACACGACAACGCATGTTTGTATGTGTGTGCAATGCAACAAAATCATGGACAGTCACACAACAACAACAATAACCATAAACGCATTCAAACGGACATGACAATCAATCAAACAACTAAATAAAGCAGAAGAAGAACATGACCAAATTGTAAGCCAATTGCAATTGAAGCGCATGACCAAGTTGGCCAAGGCTGCAGCAACAGACGAACGATATTATTGTTGTACAACAAATACAAACGAATGACATTGAGCCAGACATGACAACTCGACACAATGACCAATCATCATCATCAACCAATCATTATTATCATCATGATTGTACATTTATATATATTTTTTTTGTTTTTTTTTTTTTTTTCGTTGACTTCATCACTTTTTGTGCATGTACGTATACTTAATTTTTGAGTCTTTCTTACAGCACAGAACAACAAAAACTACAACAACAAATGCAACAACATTTCGTTGAAATTTACAACAGTCGTAATAATATAACGGCATAATTATGATAGCAATATATAGATTTAAATAAGAAGAAGAAGAAACAAAAACAGATATGCGAAAAATATCAACAAAGCTTTAGAGACTTAATTTGTTTGAACGAAACGATTAAAGCAAACAAAAACAAAAAGAGAGAGAAATATTTATATAAAAAATACGCGAAAAAAACAACAAACAAACCAAAATAAACCAAACGACAACAAAAGGAAAACGTAACAAATAAAAAACAAAAAATAGATATATATTTTTTTAGATCGAAATCCAAAGCAATTTTAAAACAATCACTCGAATGTGTTATTGTTGTTGGAATAGTATTAGGAGCTGGAGTAAAGTTGCTCACATCGACGAAGAAGACGACGACGACGAACAACATCAACAACACCACCAACACCAATTACAACAACAAGAACCAAAGGATAAGGATTATGTTTATGATAATGATAATGATGAACAGTTAGAAATGAGCCGTCGTCTAATGACTTTTTGACAATATTATGATATATCATATAAAAGCCAACGCCAACTACAACAACAACAACTACATCAACATTGCCACCAACAACAAGTTATATATAAAACACGAATTTTGTTTGAAATATATACATGATGATGAATATGACTTCCAATAGGCAATAACAGCAACAATAGCAACAACAACAACAACACCAATAACCACAACTACCTCATCAATGAAAACACCAACAACAACAAGAACAAGAACCACAACTCTTATTACTACTACTACTACTATTTCTACTACTATTTGATGCTGCATCTACTACCATTTGAACGATTCAACTTCTTCGCGTCAAGTTCACAATCTTCTCATCATCATCGTCATCATCATACGAGCAACAATCACAACTACAACAAAAACAACAACCAAAGCGTATGCAAAAAGCCATTTAGTATTTTTTTTGTTTTTTTTTTTTTGCCGTTATTCTTGAAATTGCAACAATTTTCTACACTTGTGTGATATATGCAAAAAAGCAACATGTTTTTTAGGCATTTCTCAACGACAATTACTTTATTACAACGACGACAATCTGCTGATGAAAAACCAACAACAACTGCAACAACAACAAACACACACAACAAGAAATAGCATGAACAACAAATGAAAATATTTGAGGATTTCTTTCAACAAATAAACGCTTCAATGCGTTGCAACAACAATAACGTTCAACTTGTGTATTTTGTCAAAAAGTGAACGTATTTTTTTTGGATTTTTTTTTTTAAATAAAAAAAAAAAAATTTACGACTAATTTTGAGTTGACAAGAAAAGAAAAGCACAAAAGGCTCCTTTGCACAAAACTTGGCTGCACTTCTGTCTGTCTGTCTGTCGGCTTGTTTGTTGTATTTGATTGTTTGCTCCTAAAAAATCACACAACCACAACAACAACAACAGCAGCATCGGAAACGCCATTAAACTGGAGTCGTCAATTACGTCGTCATCGTCGTTTGAATAGTTGTGATTTTTTTTTTGTTTTTTTTTTGTACTAAATTATATATATTTATATATATATATAAAAATACGAACGCTGTGCGTGTGGACGGAACAAAATGAACAAACGAAAAGCGAAAAGCCTTTTTTTTTGGCGTGCAAAAGTATGTGCCGCGTAAGTAAAGACCTATAATCCTATAAATATCTACAAAAATATATATTTTTTTATTTTTTTTTTAATGTGCCACCATTTTACATACATACATTATGCATACATAAATAATAATAATATATTAATTAATTTTTTTTTCACATTTTGACACAAAACTTAAATAAGATTTGAAAAAGAAAAGAGAAAAACAGTTAGAATTAAGTGAATGAAGAAGAAAATCAGAGTTGCCAACAAAAAAGCAGCAAAAAAGAAGAAGAAGCAGCAGCAACAACGGTATTAATTTTACCGCAACTTTAACCACAACAACAGCAACAACAACAACACAACAACTGACAACAACACCATCAGCCATTATATTAGTATTATTATTGCCAAAATAACGACGCGTGACAACCCTCAATTTAGACTAACTGTAGTACTCTCTCTCTCTCTCGCTCACTCACTGTACTGCAAATTTTGCAGTATTAGAAAAAAAAAGAAACACAGAAATGAACAAAGAAAAAAACAAATACAAAGAGAAAACTAATTTTTTTTTAAGTGTTAAAGAAATATTTTTTTTTTTTTTTTTTACAATATGTGAACATACAATTTTAGTGTCGAAAAAGTGTTAAATATATATATATTTTTTAATTTTTTTTATTACAAAATCAAAAACAAGAAAAGTGAAAAATTCGATTGTTCTTTTTTTTTAAGTGCTGTGAATATATAAATAGTTTTTTTTTTTGAAATATGAAAATATATAACAAAAGTTCATTTCTGGCGTTTACATAAGTTTATTTATATACATATAAATATATATATATATTTTTTTTTGTGTTACGCCGCCGAGTGAGTTTAGCGTTACATAAGTTAGTAATATAATATTTACGGCAGTGTTGTACTATATAAGTCTTGAATATGTGCCGCGAATTTGGTCTGTTTTTTTTTTTTTTTTTTATACACGTACAAAACGTGTAGTAAACATTGCAGCCATGTGACATTTTTTTTTTTTTTTTTTTTTATAATGCAAATTGTGTTTTTTTTTTATAAAAATTGTGCTTATTTTTTTTTTTTTTTTAACAAGTTGGCAGTTCTTGCTCCCTGCTTTCAAAAGTACATTTACTTTTGAAAGTAAGAAGAAGCATGTAAAAGTGTTACCAATTAAACAATTTTTTTTTTTTCAATCTTCTCAGTAAAACATTTGGCAATGTCATATTTATTATTACATAATAGAAATGATAATAAAGCCATGTTTTAAACACTCTGCTTGAATGTCTCAAAAGGATTTCCATTTAGCACATAATTGCTGCCATGCATTTAGCCTATGTTACATTGCAGCAGTGCTAGACATGCGTCAATTTAATGTGTATGTACGCAAAATGTGACGCATGTATTGTGATGCACAATGTAATATGCGAGAAATGATTACTAAATTGGCAACAATATTGGATTTCCTACAATTTTTTTTTTTTTTTTTTCAAACTTCTTGTACTCTTTGTATATGTATATGTTAAATATATATATACTTGATTTTTTTTTTTTTTTTTTTTGCTGCAACTTTTTGCCATAAAGTTGAATGTTTACCAAAAGACCAAAAAGAGTTTTGAAATTGCAGTGAAGCTTTTCAAATAATACCAACAACAATAACAACATATGATTTTCTAGTAAAGTAGCAAATTAAATTCATCAAAGAGTAGGCTTTGATAGATAATTCATTGAAAATTGACAGGGGGAAAAAAATTGTAAAGAAAAAAGGAAAAATCAAGAATTGTATTGTTGGTATTATTGTGCAAGCCGAACGTGTGAAATCAGCTCTTTTTAAAGTATATAAGTAAGCAATTTAAGCAAATTAAGTTTTAGTCAATATATATGTATATATACTTATGATATTAAAACTTCTCAAGTTAATTAAAAGCAATTTTAATATTGTTTTTACAAAAGAGTTAAGCTAATTTATTAGACTTATATAATATATATGAAAACCGTTATTTATTACATTAACTTTTATGTTAATTGCTACTTTTATTATTATAAGTTTATTTTTTTATATTTATTTGATTATTTTATTATTATTTAGTTATTTATTTTTTTTTTTGTACTAATCTTGTGTGTTTTTGTTTTCCTGCTCTTCTGCTCTGCTCTGCGTGCGTGCGCTTTCTCTTTCACACACATGACTATTAGCGGTGGGCGACTCTTTGGCATATCCAATTCACTGCCATCCGGAATGGTGCGTATACAATAACAATTAATTATTTACATAAACTATTATTTTTGTTTTTTACAATTTTACGTTTCATTTAATTCAAACTATAATTGATTAAAAACAAAATAAAAAAAAAGGAAACAAATTTTAACAAAATTCGTTTTGCATTTTGCTTTTGATTTCAATTTAAATTTACATTTTTTGCGTATGTGCAATGCAATTTCAAAGAATTTTCTTTTTAATTTAATTATTGTGCCAATGTATTTAATATTTCAATGAATTTTGTTAAAAAAAAAAAAGAAACTGATTTATTTTTCTTTTGTTTTTCATTTGTATTGATAGTTTGAATGTTTGTAGTAAGTTGAAATTTTTTTTAATGTTTGACTCAAGTTGCTGGGGCACACCACCACAAACAACAACAATTACTACTACATAAACAACAACAATATTATTAATGAAATGTAAAAACAAACAAAAAAAATAATCAACGAAAATGTACAAACAACAATAATAACAACAACATAGCTTACAAAACAATTAAGAGCATTTACAAAACAAAAGAAAAAAAATAAACAAAGTAACAACAACCACAACAAAATAGCATGCAAAAACAACTACCACACGTTGATATTAAGAAATCCCTGACAAAAACCGCACACACTCGCACCCAAACAAACGTATAGAAACGTGTTAAATAATAGCACCACTTAGAAATATATGGTCACCTTAACAGTAGAAACAAAGCGCAACCAAAGCAAGGAATTTCTGTGCCGGTTTTTTTTGCTGTTGCTTATGAACGACTAATGTTCTGTATTTTATATTCGCTGTACGCTTCTCTTCTCTTTCAACATTAGCATTTTTTGCGTCTTGCGTCATTGGTAGCAGCAAACATAACAAAAAACACAACCATTTAATATGTAAAATTCGCAAGTCGCCGTTTTCACTCGCACACCATTAAAATGTTTAGTAAACGCATTGTTGTTGGCTAAGCCACAAACCAAAAGTGCATTGCAGCGCACAAATGTGAATGTTCGTTCTGAGAATTAAGCACTGGTAGCCCTGATCGACCGGTTGCGGAATTAGTACACATATGTTTAGTGCGCTTAAAATAACAACAACACGATTGCACTCACATACACACACACCACAATTTAAATACTCACACACATACACACGCACACATAAAATTATATAAATTTTTGTGTGCCCCGTTTTATTAAGGGAAAGTGCACAAAGAAAAATCGAATTCGAATTCTTAACATTAAGCCGCTTATGCCTCTTTTTTCCAACACTACGTTTTTGCGCCATATTTCTTTTTTTTGTTTTGTTTTCTTTTCTTTTCTTTCAACGTACTTTTTATGCTGAGTTGTGTGTGTGTTTGCGCATTTTTACAATTGCCATTTTCATCAGCACCTCGTTTTTGCATTTATTCTATAAATAAAACAAAACAAAAAAAAAGCAACAAAGAAAATTTAACTAAGAATATTTTGAAATTTTATTTGGCATTGAAATTTTACTCAGCTTTTCTTTGCCTTTCGTGTGCACAAATATTTTTATGCAAATGCAATAAATGTGAGCATATTTTCATGGTTGTTATATTTGCATTTGCTTGGCAATTTGTCAGTTTTTATCGTTTATTTATTTTTTCCGACTGCTCTGCTACTGTTTGACTTGAACGACTTGAAGAAAAATTGTTAATATTTTTGATTTTTTTTTTTTTAAATAAGTCTGTGTTGTGGTTGTGTTAAGAAGTAAACAAAGTTATTAAATTAAATTCTTTGCGCGTTTGTTTTGTGCCACCTATTCAGCGCTTCTTCTTTAAATATTAACAATCACATTGTGTCGTCGTCACTGTCATATTTGCACATATTAAACCAAACGTTTCACTTGAAGCAGCCAAACATGACGTCAACGAATATTTCGTAAACGCACAAATAAACAGGATAAATCAAAATAAATAAACAAAAAAAAAAAAAAAACAACAAAAAAGAGACGTGAAGCCTTAAAAAAACAAAAAAATAATCTGCGCAGCAAACTGAGTTCAACAATAAAAGAAATTTTTTTTTTTTATTTTCAATTTTCTTTCCATAAACACTTTACACAGTCACGTTATGCGTTTTCACCACAGGACACAGAATTTTCATCGTCGTATCCAAAGTCGCGCCGTGGCTATAATGACTTCTCTGGCGGCAGCGGTGGCGGCAGCGCCAATTCGCTAACCGGCGGCATTTGCAATGTACCGCCAACTGCAAGCAATAATTCATTGAATTGCCTTGGTAATCCCGGTATGAATTCCGGCGGCGGTTCAATTGGCAGCGGCGATGATCATATCAACGATCAACGCGTCAATGGAACAAATTTGATTGTTAACTATTTGCCGCAAGATATGACTGATCGTGAACTTTATGCGCTATTTAGGACAGTAGGTCCTATTAACACGTGCAGAATCATGAGAGACTATAAGGTAAGTCCTTACTACTTTGTTGCTAAACAAAGCAAATTAATAACAAATAATCATACATACATCATCATCATCATGTTGCATATAAAATTAACATTTGTGAATACTTTTGCATAGACTGGCTACAGTTTTGGTTACGCCTTTGTGGACTACACTAACGATTTGGATTCACAACGCGCTATTAAATGTTTGAATGGTATCACAGTGCGCAACAAGCGCTTGAAGGTATGTACATATATCGATATATCGATATATATATTTAATATATCATAATTGCTTTTGATTTGTAAAACATTTGCTAAAATAATTTTTTATTTTACATTAAAAAGGTTTCATATGCACGTCCTGGTGGCGAATCAATCAAGGATACCAACTTGTATGTAACCAATCTGCCGCGCACGATAACCGACGATCAGCTGGATACTATCTTTGGCAAATATGGTTCCATTGTCCAAAAGAACATACTCCGCGACAAATTGACTGGCAAGCCAAGAGGTGTGGCATTCGTACGGTAAGTCTTAATTGTTGTTTATAATAAAATTTTTGTTTATCATTGCTTATTATTATTTTATTTTTTTTTTTCCTTAATTGCAAATTAAATAATATATAATAAATAGCTACAACAAACGTGAAGAGGCACAGGAGGCTATCTCAGCGCTTAATAATGTCATACCCGAAGGCGGTTCACAGCCACTTTCTGTACGTCTTGCCGAGGAGCATGGCAAGGCAAAGGCGGCACATTTCATGACCCAAATGGGCATGGGTCCACCGGCACCGCCACCACCACCGCCACATATGCATATGAACGCGCCCGGTGGTGGCGGCGGCGGCGGCGGTGGCGTTATGCCCGGCTACAACAGCATGATACACAGAGGTAGATCATTAAAGAAACAATTCAATAAAGTGCATCCGTATTTCGATGCACAGAAATTTATATAAAATAAAATTAAAAAATCGAAAAGAAAAAAAAAGAAAAGAAAAAAAAAATTTTATCTAGTTACAATAACAACTTACAACAACAACAAACGTACAATATGAAAATCAAAAAAAAAAAAAACATATTAAAGCCAGTGTCGTCGACGTCATCGTTGCACAAACACGACGATTGAGTTTTTTTTTTTTGTTTTTTTTTTCGCAAGTATCAAAACAATTAAGCAATTTAAAAAAATCGACAAAAAAAAAATCTAAAACCAAATTGAAAAGTGCAACAGCGACAAACGTAAATATATATATATATAAAAAAAAAAAAAAACAAAACGAACTTGTTTTAAAACAAAAGAGGAAAAATTTCGTAATGAAAATTACTCATAAAAAATAAATATGGCTAAAAAACGCGCGAACATTTTTAATTATAATGAGAGTATATGTTTTTATGTGCTAACGACGTACGTGTGCATACATATATACATACATACAGACATACATACATGCATATAATATATATATATCTAATTTGATTTGATTATAAATATATTTAACTTTATATACATATATATATATAATATAAATTTTAATCTTAAAATTTACTTAAATAATTTTAAACGAAACAAAAAGAAAATATTAAGAAAAACTTTGCTTATAAGATTTAAAATCATTAATATTATTTAAAATAATTACTTTTTCTTAAATTTTTTTCTTCGTCTTAAAACATTTTACGAAACTTTTCAATTTCGTTGGTTTTTTTTTTTTGTTTTTTTAATACTATAATTTTTCATTATTTTTTTCAAAAAAATAATTTTTATAATGTCGCTAAAAAAAAAGAAACATTTCCAATCCTCTCCTCTCTAACTCTTAATTTTTTTTTTTTTTCATTTCAACTTTAGTTTGCTGTAGTTTCATTTCTAATATACTTCTTCTTTTTTTCCATACTACATAAATTTTTTAATTGTGCTAACAAAATAATAATAAAAAAAAATTATAATTTGTCATTAACCAATCGTATAAAAAAAAAAAATACCTCAAATTTATTCAGTTCAGTTCTAACATACACACACATACTCAAATACACACACACACACACACGCTATTTCCGTAATACTTATTTTTACTTTTATATATAAATATACTTAGACTTACAATAATTCGTAATACATACATATATATATATTTATATAGCGTTAATTTTATATAAAGTAACAAAAGCGAAAAAAAAAGAAAATTGTAAAAAAATTTATGCGTAAATTTATAAATTTTGTAAAATGTAAGATTTGATTTTATTTCTTCTAAATTCGTTATTCTCTCCGTATAAAAAAAAAAACAACTAAAGACAAAAATAGTTAAATAACAAATTATTAAAATTTTTTTAATTAAAACGAAAAAAAAAAATAGCAATAGTACAGAATTATTGGGAATATCTGAAATTAACACAGCCGTAAACTTCCGAGACTTTATTCTTGTAGATTCGTTATAGGTACATTTAAACAATTATAGATTTATAAATATATAAATATTGTACGACAAAAACAAGAGTTAACCATATAGAACACCAACAGAAAAATCTTAAATAGCATAGCAATAGCAATAAAAGCGAAAAAACGGAAAAAAATTAGGAAAACAAATACAAAAATAAAAAAAATACTTGAAAAAATAGGAAAAACAAATAGCAACGAATATAATTCGTTAAAAATAAATCTAGGTCCGTTTATAAAAAAAAAAAAAAATAGTAAACAGTTATACAATATATTAGTAGCAAACAAAATATACTGAGTACGGAAACATTGTTAGAAATTTTTTACAGTTGAATAAATAAGCAATTATAGAATTCAGGATATACAAATTAAAACAAAAACAAACGAATCGAATCGAACATAGGATAAATGAAGCGAACTAAATAGGAAAATAAAGTGCCCAAAAAAAAACCTTACTCTCACATAATTTTATCAAAGCCTTTTTGTGTGGGCCTTACTTAATTATACTTATATAGGTCCAACATAACATATACGATATACGCAAGTTGTTAATTACGCCATAATCTTAACAATTAATACTTTGATTCAAAATGCAACAACAATAATATTAATATTAATGATAACACCAACAATAGCCACAACAAAACAAAAACACCAATTTATCTATCAATTTATCTGTCTACGGATATACAAGTCAGCGCAATTTTTTTTTTATATAATATATTAATATATATATATATATCTTCTTTGTCGTGTGTGTAACGCAATTAAATAATGTTTAAGCCGCTCGATCAGTTATAAAATCAAACAATTCAAACCTCAGTCAGTCTGTCTGCCAATCATCAAATCAATCTCCAAACCGAATCATATTGATGAAATTGCTACTCTATTTTGGTCATCACTTCATTATCAAATATTTTTATATAATTTATATAAAAATGTACAAAACTTTCAAAATTTTTGTTTAACTGTTTTGTTTTGAAATTTTTTTTGATAATTTCATCAACAGTTCTTGACAATTTTTTCAAAATTTGCTGATTTCTATTACATTTTATTTTATTATTAATACAAAGTACAATTAAAAAATATATATATATATATATATTTTCAAAATATATTACTTATTAAATATAAAGAAAAAAAATATAAGAAAACGAAAAAAAAAAAATATTAGCATTAAAGTTTAAATTAGTTTGTAGTGCGTTTTTTCCAATTATTAAGCGAGCAAATGATAAAACAGTTTAAAATTCGAAATCATATATAAACTATATTAAAAAAAAGCATATATATATTTAGAAATAAAAAAAACAAACACGAAGATACATTTTTTTTTGTTTTTTTTTTTTTTTTTAATTTTTAAACTCAATGCAGAAGGCTGAGTATAAAAATGTGTGCATAAACAATTCATTTGAATTAATAAAAACGAACAAAAGTATGAAACAAACAAGAAAAAAGAAAAGAAAAAGTAAAAACTGCAAATTAAATAATATTTTTAAACATTTCCCCCCAATCCCCCCCAACACATGAGAAGCGAAAGAAGTGAAACTTCAAAGCAACAATTGAAAAAGAATCAAAGAACTAAAAAAAGAGAAAAACAAAAATGCAGCGGGAAGTTTTTTTTTTATTTTTTTTTTCAAATATATGCGATTTTTTTTGTTTTTGTTTTTTTTTTTGAACAAAGAATATTCGAACAGTTGGCGAAGAAGAAGTTCTCACCTCAGCATTGTGCAAGTGAATGAGTGAAAAAGAGAGGCAATAAAAAAAGAAAAGTATTTGAAAATCAACAAAACAAACTTCGGGAAGTTTTTTTTTTTTTTTTGTTTGTTTTTGATGTTATCGTCGGCGGCGGCGACCAGAACAGAGCAACAAGTGACAATGTCAGACAAGCAATCAAGCCAAAGTCTCAAAGGGAATGATGACTTTGTTGTTTGTGTGTGTTTTTTTTTTTTTTTTGTATTTTTTTTTCGCAGGCAATGTTAAACAAACAAAGACATGCGAGCGAGAGAGACAAGTGCAAATTGTGTATGTGATTGTGGTGCGTGGTAAGTATGCGCGCCCTCTATATTTTTTTTCTATTTTTTTTTTTTTTGTTTAAATGCCAAAAACAAGAAAAAAAAAGAAAAACAAAAAACGATATTATGCCGACACTTGCAAAGAAATACAAAAAGAAAAATCACGTGCGAAAAGTGTCTGTGAATTGAAAGAAAAAAAAAGAAAAAACAAAGTCAAGCCCCTCCTCCGCTTGCAAGGTGAGCAAACTAAAGTATTTTTTTGTTTTTGTTTTTTTTTTTAAAGACTTTAATATCATAAACTATATACAACAAAAGATAAATAATTACAAATGCAAAATAAAAACAAATTTAATGCACACAAATAATTTCATTAAAATATTCTTGCAAAAAGAGTATTTCTATCAACGTGTTTTGTTTTTTTTTTTAATATTTTTTTATTTAATATATAACTACATACATATATATAAAAGATCAGGTCATTTTTTTTTTTGGTTAGGACAGTTTTTTTTAATACATATTTTATTATTACTTAAGTTCAATATTGTCTTTGTCAAAGCTTTGCTTGTATTTCGATTAGAAAAAATTTTTTTTTTAAACATAAAAAGAAATATTTATTTTTTTTTATACGCAATATCATTAATAAAACCGCTAATCATATTTCTCTCTAAACATGAAAATAATAATAATTATAATGTGCAAGGAAAGTTTTCAGCTGAGAAAAGACAAAGAAAAAGAATTAATAATTATAATGTGATGACGATTAACGGCCGTGAGAAGAAGGAGTAACCCAAAGCAAATCCAAAACTAACCAAAAAAAAAAATAATAAATACTAATCTCTTATTAATAATCATTCATAATCATTAGATATTTAAATAGTTGTTATAAAATATATTATTTTAGTGTTATTGTAATTTGTTTAATTGAAATTTTCATTTTCTAATAATTAATTTAATTAGTTTATTATTATTTTGACGTAATTTTTATTTACATATAGTATATTATTTGTATTTTTTAGTTATTTATTTATCATATTATTTGCGCTCTTCTTTTGTCATTTACAATTTTGCAGTTATGAGCTTTTGTCAGTACTACACGCGATTTTGTTGAACTTTACCGATACTATTTTTTTTCTTTTCATTTTTCTAGTTCATTCTTTTTTTTTGTTTCGCTTTGTTTTTTTTATATCAAACTTTTATTAAATGGCGGTTCAAAAAAATGATGCAAGAAAATACCAAAGCTTACATAATGAAGAATCTCTTATGTCATACTGCGACACAAACAAACATACGACATTTGCATAAAGCTAAACAAAAATGAAATAAAATGTGAAATGCATTGGAATGAAACAAACAACTAGTTACATACACTCAGTGGCGTTAAAATGATTGTAACGCATGTTTAGTGTCGTTGCTTTGACACATAGATTTGCTTCAAGCATTTTGTGATGCGGCTATGACATAATGTTGTTGGTATTCTGCATGTTCTTTTTTTTGTTTTTCTTTTTTCGACCATTTTCTACAGTTTAATACTTCTTTGCCTGTTGAGCAAAATATTACTCGTTTCTTATGCGCTGTCTTTTCTATTTTTTTCATTCTCGCCAAAGAATATTTGTTTATTATTCTTTATTTTTTTTGTTATTGTTTTTTTTTTTCTTTTTCTTTCGTTTCATTTCACATGAAATCATACTGAAAACTTGCAGAAAAAATTTTTCAACCAATAAAGTTGTTAATTTTTTTCCGTTTTTGTTTTTTTTTTTTTTAGACGGAGCTATGGAAAAATTACGCTCATTATTCGATGCTATTTGCGATGCTATCTTTGGTCTTGATAGTAATTATTTTTTTCTTACTTCCTTAACTAATAATAATAATAATATGATAAATAATGGATAAAAAAAAAAAAAAGAAAAGAATACGAACAAGATTTTTTTTTTTTTTTTTGAGAGCACATACATACATACAAGTACATAAGTAAATGTTAGTTAGTTCTACATAATACATAAATTAACATTCATACATAAAACATGAAAAAAAAAACCAAAAACCATCAATATCAATACAACAACAACAAACAACACTCAATATTCAAATTCGTCTCGCAAGTCTATTTTAGCCAAATTTCATTTGTAGCTCATTAAATATTACAAAAAAAAAAAAAAATTGCAGTACTTATATAACGTGCCATTCATGTTTTTGTTTCTTAAAATTTTTTTCTCTCAAAAAAAAAAAAAAAAATTCTTTATAAAAAAAAAAAATAAAAAAACAACAGAAAGAAAGAAAAAATTTAATTACGAGCGTTATTTGAAAAAGTTCCATTGAAAAACAAAACAAAAATTACCATAAAATTCAAAATTTATACGCAAAAAAAAAAACAACAACAAAAAAATAATCGTTTGCAATAACTCATCTTGCAACAACATCGCATCAAAACGCGCTTAAAAACAAATGAGGAGTTCAATAAGAAAAAAAAAAAATTTTAATTAACAAAATACTTGCTTAAAAAAGAACAAAAACTAAAAGATATCAGATGCTCTCCAGTTTGCTGTGTTGCTCAATTTTTTTTTGTTGTTTTTTTGTTTTTTTTTTTTTGCTCTCCTGTTCAAAATGGTCGGCTGCTGCTTCGGCGCGCTCGTCACGCCCCGAATTTTTCACTCTCAAACATGCGGTGGCACGTCAATCAAACAATCGACTCAATCAATCAGTCAGTCAGTCAGACAAACCGGCGTCGTCAGACTTAAATCTCTCATTGCTAACAAAAAGAAAAAAAAAAAGAAAAAAAAAAATTCAAAAATTTTACTTAACATTTCGCTTTTCTTCTCTTATACTCTCCGCTCGCTTTTGCTGTCAAATAAATGTAAAACTTCTCTCGTTCGCTTCAAATCGCTGCAGTACTGAACTTCAAATCAAAGTGCATTTACAACAGTTAGAATGACAAGCATGTGACAGCATCATCAACACAACAAGCAACAACACAACATTTAAATCCGAACATATTAAAAGCGCGACATTCAATTCAAAAGTATTGTATGTCAGACAGTTAACGCTAGCGAACATAGTGCGCTTTGTATGCAATTATTGCATGTTTACTAGCGTTGCACTGTGACATACATTACATGCATATTGTGTTTGCTAACCGATCGTTTTATGTTGCTGTTTCGTTTCGTTTTATTTCGTTTGATGCGCTCACTGCTTAAAGTTACGAAATGTTTTGAAATCAATGAAACAGACAAACGTGAGTTGTTGATTGATGTCCTTCTTGCCAAACGAATTGTTCAATGCGCTTTGCTTAAAATTGCTCATACATTTTACAAAATCAAACGTGAATATACTTGTAGAGGAATTAAAAAATCAAAAAAATAGTTAAATAAATAAAAATAACAATAACATTTGTCACGGCTAAAATACACTAAACAATACAACAACAAAAAACACACTTCCCTAACACGTTAACTTTAAAACTAAAAACAGAATTTTGCAATAAAACGAACAAAAAGTATATAATTAACTAGCTTAATAAATAAGTATGAATTTGTTAAAGAAAAAAAAAAAAACCAAAACAAAACAAATAAGTTAAATTTAAAATCAACAACAACAACAAAACCTAAACCAAAACTTAACAAAAGCAAACTAAACAAGAGAACAAATGAGATTGGACAAAAATGCCATTGAAAGTTCATTATAATGTTTGTTAATGTTGTTGCAAGTTTTGTTAAAGATTATTACAAAACGAAGAAGAAGCAAAAATCAAAACAAATAAGCTGTGTTGGCTAATATTCCTGCAACAACACTGAAAATGTCGCAATTGTCGATAGTTTCAAAACAAGTCATCGATAGTTTGGCACAGTGCTGGGCAGCACTTTCTTTTTAGAACAGTGTTGGCTTATGTGTTAAAAAGCAAACAGGGAAAAAAGGAGACTTGAAAATGTTTTCTATTTGTATTGCTTCATCATTTTGTTGTAAATTAATGATCTTGTTAAATTGTTTAAACATTTTAATATTGACTTTATTGTCTTTGCAACATTGCAATGCATTTGTATGCAGAAGAACACTGACAACTCGTCTGCTGTTCCTTTTCTTCACATTATCGTTTGCCACTTGGTCTGTCATATGATGTCCGTGGGGTGACCATTGCAACAACAACAACATATGAACAATCATTGCAATCAAACGTCGTCAGCGACTTTGACTAAAAAAAAAACAGAGAATACTAATACATTGAAAACTAATTCAGAACTTTCTATCTCCTTTCTCTCTCTCTGTCTCTCTAATTCATTAATAAACACATACACACACACACACACACAAGCAGTTTAGACTTTAAGTAACTTTTTCAAATAGCAACGTAATTATTATATTCTTTCTTGAATCTTGTTTTTTTTTTTTTTTTCTTTTTTTTTTTTATAAAGTTTTTTAATAATAATTTCTTGGATTGTATGCAAAGCAAATACTAATTGATAAATATTTATTTTTTTCGTTTTCTTTTTTGTTTATGTTCTTTGCTCACTTTAGCTGATAATTTCACCGATTTGCTCGATAGTTTGTATCGCAAGAAGTCACTGCAATATCCTTATTTGTAACTCGCCGCCGCTCAGCTGCAGTCGACGGCGACGACGACGGCGGCGCCATCAGCAAATAATCACAATGGTGGCAATCACAATAGCAACAACAATGGCAACAACCACCATCAGCATCAACACTACAACAGCAACCACAACATCCAAAACATTATAAACAATATTAATCAAAGCTACAACAACAACAACGGTAGCAACAGCAACAGCATCTTGAGCAGCCACAACAACAGCAACAATAACCTCATCCACAACAACAATAACAGCAGCAGCAACAACAGTGATGGCAACAACATTCTCAATAGCTTCATTTATAACATCAATAATGGCGGCAACTCTGGTTATAATTACAACTCTGCTTATAATTATGCCAACAACAATAGCATTAATAATAATAATAATCATAATAACAACAACAATAGCAACAACATCTCATCAGCTGATTATAAATTTTGGCGTACATAACTAAAAACACAAAAATGCAAACTTCTTAATTAAAAAACTAAAACACAAAAAAAAAAAAAAACAAATATTTAAAATTTTCGTAAAAAAAAAAAAAAAACAAAATTCATTAAAACACAAAAGTATCTTACATAACAAAAACAAAACAAAAAAAAATTAAAAAAAAAAAAACAAAAAAAAATGTAAAGAAAACGAAAGAAATCATTACACAAACACACACACACATATATACGAACACAAACTACAAGGACATCTCACATACACATATATATACATATAACTATTTTTTTTTTTAACAAACACTCACAAAGAAGGGGAAAGAAGAAGAGTTTTTTTTTTAATAACAAATAGTTCATTTTTTTTTTCTTAGTGTTGCACAACGAACACCACGTGAAAGGGTTAAAAGGGGGCGTGGCAGTTGAAAACGTTCTGTTGTGCATGAGTAATAATTTTTTTTTGTTTTTTATTAATGGTCCTCTATTTTTTTTTTTTTTTTCTTTTTTTGTGCTTTTTTTTGGAGGAAATTCTTTTTGTAGGACGATAGACATGATAGAAATAATGCAGAAGATGATGACACTTTTTTTTTTGGAAAATATTTAATTGTATTTATTATATGTGTAAAACTATCTTTAAAGACGATATGATATATACTATATATATATATAAATTAATGAAGGGATTTTTTTCGTTTTTTTTTTTAAATTAAATCATAGTTAAACAAATAATAACTTATATAACTAAACTATTTTAAAGAAACAAAAAACAAAAACAAACAAATTTTTTTTAATAAACATGCTCAAGCTTATGTAAATATATATAATACTTATGTATTACAAACAAAAAGTGAACTTTTTTTTTTTTTTTTAAGTATGAAAAGATTTTTTTTTTTTTTTTTTTGTTTACCATTACTAAGCGTCGGCGCAGGCTGCTGCAGTCGAACTTCCACGCACGCCCGCACGCAAAGCGATTTTTAGACTTAACGACTGCGCGCTTGCCCCATAATTATACAATTAATTAATGTGTATTAATATATAGTAAATATATATTTATAATCATTTTTTTTTTTCCAATGTTAACGTAAGTTTGAGCATGCGTTTTTTTTTTTTTTTAACATACAAAAACTCAGTTTATAAATGACAAAGTGATAAAAAGAAAAACAAACAAATTAAAGTGAGAACTAATAATATAAAAAAAAAGAAAAAAAAAAAAAACAACTTCAAATTTTAAGCGCTTCACCAGATTTGGCAACACTTTGTTCGTTTTAAAATCATTTGCGCAAATAGTGAAAACGTGCCCAGTTTTAAATTGAACATACGTCAATTAAATAGTCAAATGATTTACTACTTTGTGTGTGCCGTTTTTTTTTTTTAATGTGTGTGTTTTTTATTCTTACGTCTTGTTTTGCTTGTTTTTCACTTCAAGTATAAAGACAACACCAACAACATAGGGCATTTCAATAATGACCCGAACACATGTTGTTTCAGAAAAAGAGTGCGGCGGTGTGTGGTTGCGCTCACTCTCATTGAGCACAATGTGAGTGAGTTAGCAAGGTAGCAGAAGTTAACGTTTGTTCGTTTTACGTTTAGGATTATCTCATGTGTTGGTGTTAGACACAGCAACATACCTCAGGGTAGAGCAAACAATTGCAATTGCAAGGTCAATGCAACGCGCACACTTGTGCACATTCACTCACTCATGGCTCATGCGCAGAATATGCATCATCGCCTTCGTGCCGCCGCCTCATTCGCATTCTGTCTGTTCGTTTGTGCGCCTGCGCGGCACATTTATTATTTTAAATTCGTAGAAAGTGTTTTTTTTATGTATTTATGCATTTTGTTCATTAATTTTTATTTTTGTAATTTTATTTTTTCCTATTATCATTGCTTATAAAACAAAAAGAAATATTTGTTTTTTTTGTAATGGTCTTTATTTTATTTTGAATTTTTTTTTAAGTCAAATAATAATAAAAAAATTCATACAAAACGTAAGAATTGATCACATGCATGAAAAAAAAATATAATAATAAACAACAAAAACGAATACAGCAACAAATTGTCAAATGTCAACTTTTGCAAAAATTCCATGTAACAAAAGAAAATTAAAAAGAACGAGAGAGGGGGAAAGGGGGACAGAGAAAAAACATTCATTTTATGTGCTGGTGTTGGTTTAAAATTGAAACACAAACAAAATTTGATCTGATTTTATATAATTTACAAATTAAACAAAAATACAAAAAAGAAACTACAATTATGCATAACTGTACCTTTTATGAATACATACATTTTTTTAAATTTTTTTTTCTTATATAAACTAAATTAATTTGTTAAAATGTATTTGCTTTTTTTTTATTTTTTGTAAAATGTTTATAAATTCTTATTTCTGTTAATGTAAACAAAACGAATAATGAATTGTCAACAAACTTTCGTTTTTGTTTACAAAACTAAAAAAAAATTACATTGAAAAAATGGTGAAAAAAAAACAAAACCAATTCAATAATAAAAATATATTTTTATTTCTCAAAAAACAATTTTTTATTTTAATTTATTTTCGAATTTTAGATTTGAGTTGTTTTTATAAAAAGTTACAAAACAGAGCATTTTTAAAAGCGATTTATACGCATCAACGAATTAAAAAAAAAATAAATAATTAAAAAAATACTACAAAAAAAAGTTAGTTATTTAAAAAGTCATAAATATATGCAACAGAAAATCATAAAAAATGAAAAACAAAAATCAGCTAAGGTTGTGCTGAAAGTGCGTGTATTAAAAATACTAAGAAAAAATAAGAAAAAGAAAAAAAAATTATAAAACAAAAATAAAACTAAAAAAAAAATACATTTTGACTTGCTAAAAGTCACCGACAGTCGTCTATTGCCGTCATTAAAATCGGTGTATATATAAATTATATCAATTCCAAACTTTCAAGCCAATTTATTAGCTCACAATATGCCAACGTTTCTAACATTAAGTACACCTATGTTGCATTGAGCCACACACAGTTGAGTCTGTATGTTAAATTGTCCGATGTATTGTATAACGCTATGCAACATTGGCTTATTTATTGTGTGTAACGTTGAAATATAAGCATCCGGAACGATTTTTATGGTTTTCTTCATACACGATTTAAATGAAAGTATTTCATGAACCATAAAGACATACTTATATATATATATATACTTATTTGATGCGATTGAAGCGACATCTACTAGAGAAAGTCAATCCGGTACGCTAATCGAACCGGATTTTGGCAAACATTCGACAAAATTATTGGTGGTAGCACAAAAAGTAGTTCTACGTAGTAATATATACTAAAAAAAAAAGAACAAACATAAAATTTAAATAACTCTAGTCGTATTTTTTTTTTGCAACAACAATTTTTTTTCATATAAATATATTTTTTTTTATCAAAGTACTTTTAAAACATGCAAAAAAAATCGATAACGACATTTTTTTTCACAATTTTTTTTCATAGCAGTTTAAGCGCAAATTATTAAAATATAAAGAGAAAAAAAAACATTTTTTTTTAATAATTACATAAAAATAAATACGAAATATTATATAAATTGTTGAAGAAATTTTTTATACTATATTAAAATATTTTTTTGTAGCAATAACTTTTTTTTTTTAATTAAGTATAAAGTAAAAATATATGATAATTTTTTTTTTGAACGATCGTTTTTTTTTTAATCAAATTTTTTTTCAACAAATTTTTTTTAAATCATTTTTTTTTAATGCCATTTTTTTTGTTAGTATAAGAAAACATAATTAAGCGCTAAATAAAAAAAAGAAAACAAAAAGAGAATTTTTTTTTAATTAATAGTAACGTGAAATAAACGGTATTAAATACAAAAGCGAATGTTGCGCTAAAAATCATCTCAGATAAACATAAAGATTTCTCAAGCATATGAGTTCGTTCTGACATTTTAACGAAAGAAGAAAGTCTAAAAATTAAAAAAAATAATACAAAATAAAGTTTGTAATAAATGTCAACGTGATTTCTTTTTTATGTAATTAAGTTTAATAAAATATAAAAACATAATTTATATTCAAAGTCATGTATTTTTTGTATCTTTTAAAGCATTATTCATCTAAAATAGGTTAAAAGAATGGAAAAAATAAATGAATTAAAAGCATGTCTTAACAAATAATAGCTTAACCTATAAATAGTAAAAGAAAAAACATTGAAAACTGTTCGAAATTAGCAAAAAAAAAAAAATAAATACAAAAAGTTTATATCTATTTCAATGAAGCGCAAACTGCCCAAGAACCGATTTGACGAAACACCAAAATAACAAAAAAGCAATAAAATATACAAGCGAAAATTTAAATTTAATTAACAGTTATAAAGCAAAACAACAACAACACATAAGATTATCAGACCAATCTAGCGTAGCAAGCACTTCTATGTGTTTGTATAACACTTGTACGCAGACATTGTATAACAGATTTTTTAAAGGTTATATACCAGTGATGTAACGGTTATATAAACGTTACATAACAGTTATACAGCAATTACAAAATAGTTATATATGTGTGTATAAAACTCCAACTTTTAAATTATTTTGCAGCTGCACAAATTCGGTATTATAACAGATTTGGGAGACATTGTATAACAGTTGTGAGCGGCAATATTGTCCATTGCTGTATAACAAATGTATGCCAGGTTCTTGTACAACAACAATTAACTTAAATTCATGAAAAATAATTAAAACTTGCATATGGTAAACATACATACATAAATCCCCTACATAGGACTGCATACAATTCGAACACATTCAAAGTAGACAACAATTATAAAACTAACAATAGCAAAAATTTTAAAAATAAAAAAATTAATTTTAACTTCAACGGTAAAAAGGTCATTTCTTGAACAAAACAAAACAAAAAACGGAAATATAATATTAACAAAATAAAAAAAGAAATCACGACAAGAAAAAAAAAAACAAAAATTAACAATTTTCTACTCAAAGCGTATATAAAGTAACGATTATATTATGTACTTATATATATTATATATAAAAATATATTAAAATGTATTAAAAACAAACCAAAACTACTATTGGAAAATCGAATTATTAAAATCATAAATTTAATACACGATATAAAAATATGTGTCATTACTTATTAGCAGAATGAAAAGAAAACAATATAATAAAATAAAAATGCTGAAAAAAAACGAATAAAAACATTAAAAATACAAAAAATAATACGGTCAATACATATAAATGTATACAAAATTGTATTTTAATTCGTTCATTCTTAGACGCTAATTGTTGTACTACGTAAATTTTCACAACAAAAATAAAAAAAATAAATAAAATGAAAAAAAAAGCGAAGAAAAAATTATTGATTAATAAACATAAATTAATACAAAAAAAGTACATCTTAAAAAAATGCCTACTTATGAATTTAGAAAAAAAAAAACTTAAAATCACAGGCAAATCAAAATCGAAAACGATTTTTTTTATTGCAGCAATAAAATTTCAGTTATGTGTCATGCGCAAATGGTCATATGAACGGCAACAAATCATGACCACAATCGTAATATGTACTTGAATTATCCCATGTTTTGCTTGTCTAAACCAACACATTCGGCAATATGATGTTTTGTGAAGATGTGTTTATCGTATATTTGACGGCACAGCTGCGTTTTGTTGACATAACAACAAAAGTTTTGGCATGAACACTACCTTTTTGTGTATGACGGCATGAGGGCGGTCTCGCTCGTGCAGTACTGCGCAATTTATGTACTATTTCATTTAGCTGGCAGCGTACTCAAATGCAATGCTCCAAGTTGATGCGCTGCAAACGCCAAAAGAAGAGAAAGTAACCAATGCCAGCGCCAAATACGACGGCCATGCATAGCCAAACGTTGAAGGTCATGAAGATGAGCATGAGTATGAAGCCGAGCGCCACTTGTATAATGTGCAGAAATGTTTGCGCAAAATGCAAAAGCGAACAGATATCCGTCTCGCGACGCGGCGACATCGCACGTTCCATTTCAAGTTCGCGTGCCATTGACGGATTCTGTTGTGTCCAACGCGGTTGTGGCGGTGACTGTGCATACGACGGTGCTGCCGATTGCTGTGACTGTTGTGATGGTTGCGGTTGCAATGCGCCGCCCATTGTCCGTCGACTGAAATTGAATGCATCAATTGTGGGCGTGTGCGTATGCGTGGGCATTGTACGGCCAGCCGTTACACGTTTTTGACGTTGTGGTTGTTGTTGCTGTTGTTGTTGTTGTCCCGTCTGTTTTCGATTACTGCTGTTGCTGTAATTGCCCTTGCTATGCGCACCGGGACGTGATGCACGCTGCTTAAAAAGCCATTCACGATAGAATTTAATGCCCTCATACAGGATGCCTAACAGCATGACCACCAGACAGGATAAAACCATATGCCAGGCAAGTTTTGTGTGCCAAAATTCAAAGAGTATCACCTCTTCGGCACGTGCATGAAATACCATTGGCATATGATGATCTTCATCGAGTCCGCGCATATTGCTATCGCGCACCAGACTACGTGAGCTTGCATCATGTGCGCCATGATAATGATGATGTAGATGACGATTATGAAGATGCTGGTTGCCTTGTTCTTGGTCTTGATGATGATGATGATCGTGATTATCAGTAACTGCAACAATTCGTGACTGCAGCACGCTATTGATACGACGGGTTGTTAATTGATAATGCGATTCTGTTGTTGGTTGAATGACGCTTGACGTTGGCAACGCTGACGACATGCTCGCGGCGCTCTGTGTTGCCAACATATGCACCGAGCCTGTCTGCAGCCAATTTTCTGCTGATGATTGTATTGTTACATTATCGTCGTGCTGTTCAATGTTGAAGCCTTCACTGTTGTAGTCACCGCCGCCGCCTACGTCACTGATGTTCGTTATTGTGTTGATGTTATCGATGCTTTCGAGGTTGTCGATTGTGGTCATGTTGCTGCTGCTGCTGTTGGTCATGCTCAACATGATGTTGGTACGACTTAAATTCCTTTCGTTTTTGAACTTTTTATTGCTGTTTCGATTTGATTTTCTTGTTTACGCTTGTTCTCTCTGTCACCCGCTCTTTGAGTCTTTTGCATTTGTTGGAAAACCAAAAAAAAATAAACATTAGTTTCAAGTTTTGAGGTAAGCTTTGACAGTTAGTTCATATTTATTGTTTAATTATTGTACGTTTATATGGTAGACACAGTTAAGTTGTATTTTTATAATACATATATTAACATATAACAAAAAAAAAAAAAAATGGCAAATAATTATCAACATTCACGTTTAAACAACACGTTCCTTCAATTCAAATAACAATGGATCACGTGTACGCAATATTAGCTCCGCAATGAGCACCGGTTCCATTTGGTCTTTGACAGGTGTCACTTCGAAATGACGCAACACATTAGTGACAATCGCCTTAATCTCGAGCATGGCAAATTTCTGGCCAATACAGTTGCGTGGTCCCGCCGAAAACGGTATGAACGCATACGGGTTCATTTTCTCCGCACTTGTGACAACATCAAAGCGTTCCGGCTTAAAGGCCTCCGGTTCAGCAAAGAGATCCGCATTGCGACCGAGATGTAACGGCGAAATGCCAATATTTGTGCCAGCTGGTATAGTTTTGCCATCTGCAAAATGAATTAATTAATTGTAAACAAATAAAATGTCCATTAACACTTACTGATCACAGTTTCTTCGTGCACTTTACGGCCGAGCAGCGGCACGGATGGAAACAAGCGCAATGTTTCCTTTATGCACAACTCAACATAATGCAACTTGTTGAGCAACTCATACGTGACCGGCGTCGCTTTGTCTTTGCCCAACACTTGCCAAATCTCTTCGATGCATTGACGCTGACACAATGCATTCGTTGCAATGTTATAGAAGAAGAACATTATGGCCGACGATGTTGTATCATGTCCCTCAAACATAAATGTATCAACTTCTTCGCGTATGTCTAAATTACTCAACGGCTGATCATCGATTTTCGATTGTAATAATATATCGAGAAAAGCCATTTTACGTTTAACGCCAATGTCATCATCGTTATCATTGACCGACGGCGACGCCAATGTACGACCTTTTTCCTGCTGTGCACGCAGCAATTCTCGACGTCGTTGCACGATTATCTTCTCTGTGAAGCTGTGCAGTACATTCAATGCACGACGTTCATCGCGCGCCAAACTCGTAAACATGTATGTATAATCGAAACGATACAACAGATCGAACATGCGCTTGTGCAGCACTGTTGAAATGCTGCAAAAGAAGAAGAACATACGTTAAAGTTTACTTCGTTTCAGTGAAACTCGTTTCGGTTCGCTTCGTTTCAATTTTTTTTCGTTTCGTTTTTGTTTCGTCCTGTTTGTTGTTGTTTTATTGCACTTACGTTTTTACCGCTCGCACATACTCCGAATCTGCATTGGTTTGTGCATGCACCGACACGCCCATAGCGGTTTCTGTAATACAAACAGATAAACAAAAAGTATTATAATTATTATTATTATATTTGTTTGTTAATTCAAGTACCACGCCATTTATTGTTTAACCGAGTCTTTGCCTTTAAACAAACAAAAAAACAAATAAATAACAATAAAAATAATAATAGACTCATATCAATGTGTCAAAGTCGAGTTAAATTAAGCTGCAAGCTCAAGTACTTGTGAACGCTTTGGACGAGTTAGGAGACCCGTGCTGATTAACTTTCTAGATTAGCATTTTTATCGCCAACAAAAAACAAACAACACAAAAATGTACTTGCATTTTAACACTTTGTTTCGAACAATGAACTTTTGTTGTATTTCTTTTAAATTATAAGCCAAAAACGCACCACAAATCGTATCCATCGTACAGAGATTGATCCAATCATAAAGATTAATGCCCGCCTGTGACGACAGATGGCGTTGCTGCGCCAGATTGCGTACCAAACTACGTGATTGCGACTCAAAGACATCAACGAATTGATCAAGTATTTTGAAATGAAATGCTGGCGTAATTGCCTTACGACGCCGATGCCATTTGCGACCGCGACTGATCAATAGACCCTCCTTTAGCCACGGCTCGAGCGCTTTATATTCGCCAGCCTTGTCATTGAAACGTGTTGTGCTCAACACAACTTCAATGTCCTTAACATCGTTCAGTATGAAATTGAGCTCCGGACCGAGCCATACCTTCAGCGTTGAACCGTACTCATCGAGAAACTCTTTCAGTTTCATGATCAATTCATGCGGTTCCTTGCCAATAAAGTGATGCGCATGCCCGACCAATGGCAGCCATGGTGGACTTGGTATATTTTCCGTTACTTTAATTAAATGTTTGTACTTCAGCTGATAGACGAGCAGGCCAAGGAAGAGCGCACTGGCCAGGACCAAACCGACGGCCAGAAACATTTTATTCTAAATTATTTTTGAATTCAACGACGACAATCGAAGACGTTCACTTTGGCAACTGAATTAAACCGTTATATATTTTTGTCTATTAAGCGCTCAACGTTCACCTACACTGAGAATTTTCGGCTTGTTCCAACACATGTTCTGTTCTGTGCTGTTCTATTATTTTATAGGATTACTTTGCCTATTGTAGGCGCTAAGCAAGTTGCCATGTCATGTACTTTATTTGACAATCTAATCTTGAGTATTGAATTTTGTCTTGTTCGCTCGCTTATCCTCAACACAAAAGTCTTATCACTTGTGTTGTTGTTGTTGTACTTAATGCCGATTATTTGGACTCTATGCCCGAAAGCACTCATTAGCACAATTGTTTATGTCGAGCATGGTCGTTGTGGGCTTACGCCGATAGTTGATTAAATAGTTGAATATTATTGATTACTTCCTTTTTTAATTAATTAATATAATTGACTAAATAAAGATTTCAATAGATTAGCAGGCGTTGTCACACCCACATACGTGCCGCGTCACGTTTGTCGAACAAAAAAACGTTTACTTTTCATTGATCGATTCCAAAAGCGAAACGATAAATTCATCGAGCGTATGTTACATTGATATAGCACTTAGGTTTTAGTTTGAAAATATCGCAATTCAAATGCTAGACAGCCGTATGTACTGTACAGTGCAATGCAACTTAGCAGTATTATTAAAAAAGTATGTTAGTATATGCAACATTTGTCGATAAGAATATATAGGCACACACACACATACATGCACGTGTGCAAGCACAGTATCATGCAAAGGCAGCGTGGTTCGCTGGCATTCAAACTTACCGCAAATGACATCCAACGTGCACAGATGTATCCATTGGCTTAAATTGATTGCCCCCGACAACTTGCCAAGCTGTGCGACAAGTACACGCGATTGTCGATCAAAGACATCCACATACGTTTCCAGTTTGCTGAAGTGAAAGGCCGGCGTCAACACCTTGCGTCGCTTGAACCATTTGCGGCCACTGCTGAGCAACAGACCATCACTCAGCCATGGCTTTAGCAACTCGTATTCAAAGGATTTGGTCAGCAACGTATTGAGCACCATTTCGACATCGCACAGATCGGCCATGAGTACGCTGTAACGTTGCATGAACCAAAGCTTCACCGTCTTGCCGTAACGATCGTGCAGGCCAAACAACACGGCACACACCTCCGCCGGCGTCTTGTCGTAGAAGAGATGCGCATTGCCGAATATTGGCACAGCGGGTGGACCCTCAAAGGCGCTCATCAGCTTGCGGACATGTGAAAATTTGCGAAATTGCCAACCGAAGAGTAGCAGCAGCAACAGGATACCGAGGAGCGTCGTGCCCAGCGCTGTGCCGGCGTATTCAATTGCTAGCATCCTAAACGTGTCCAAGATGATTGTATACTGAACGCTTCGAATATATTCTGAGCGCGACTTATGCACATGATGTGACTGATAAGGGCGCGAGATTTGTCTAATCTCGTGTCAGTATGCCAGTTGATAAACCATGAGAGGTCACTTGCTTCTGTCAAAATTCTAAAACGTCATAGTGTATTCTACAACAACAATAATTACAACGACAAACACAAAGCTAGTCCCAAAGGAAGCGACCAAATAAAAAAAAAATAACTTTTTATATCAAACTATTGTATGTCATTAAGCAACGTTATCAGACATAATACTGTGCTTGCAGTTGTTGTATGTTTACTAGCATTAGCCTATGACATACCACACTTACATTCTTAATGCAAGCTGAATTGCTTGTTTTGAATTCGGCTTTGCTTTAAATATTAATTACGTTTAAGTTACACTAAACTTCATGTAACATACGTCAGGCTAACGTTTTGAAATGTTGGTTTCGATTTTTTGCTGCCTTTTACTTTATGCAGCGACATGTGGAATGCATAACATGCTCCATTTAAGTGCTGACATTATATAAAATGTCGTTCAACATCAAGCGCGAATTACTGACAAACAATTCTCGAAAAATATAAATGAAACAAATTTAAAAATAGCAATTTTTTCTTTTCCAAAGTAACTAACTAAAAATATCACAAATTTTTCAGAAAATTCTAAAAACTCATCGGAAATGAAAAATAAAAAAAAAGAATTGACAAACAAAATGTTTACGTGATATTTGTGACGTCGTCTTTGAACGTTTTCAATTCGTGGCCGTTCCGTTAAACAAAACAAAACTAAAATTAAAAATTATTGGTCGAAATTCCGCGTATTTAATATGTATAAACAAATGCGCTGAAATTGAACAACACAAATTATTGGCCAAAAAAATGTGGCAAAGCATGCGGGCAATGGAAAGGATTTTTTTAATAAAAGATTTTAAATAAAAGCTTATCTTATATAAAAAGACTAACATTTATCAATGTCAATGTATCCAGATATTTTTGAAGATTATTCACACGTTGAGCAAAAAAAAAAAAAAGTCGCAATTTTTCTGCGAAAAGAATTTTTTTTTTTTTTTTAAAACAATTTATTATTTTTTGAAACATTATAACAATAATCAGCTACCATATAGCTATAAATTGTTAACAAAATCACAACTGCAATGACTAACGACTAACGAGGTATAACAATAACAGAAAAAATGAATTATACAATAACAATACTTATACAAATATGACTAAACTGTATAAATTAAACTACATAAAATTGACAAAATTTTACATACGACGACTTTTGAGTTCGCAAGGGTGAAGTCTCTTCAGTCTTTTGCGTGGCCTGTGATATGCTAGAGCGTTTGCGAGAATATTTGGATGATTATAAAGTCGATCCATATATTTACTGCTATGTGCATTAATCAGGTCCCCGACAAATTGAACTTTTAGATCCTTATGTATATTTCTGTTTCGGATGTACCAGGGAGCTCCAGTAATAAATCGAAGTGTTTTGTTCTGGAAAGTTTGAATTCGTCTTATATGCGAAACAGCAGCAGTACCCCACAGCTGTATGCCATATGACCACGTTGGAGTAATAATCATTTTATAAATTAAAACTTTGTTACTCAAACTTAACTTGCTTTTTTCTTTGAGTAGCCAGGTTAATTTATTAAATTTGTTTATGCATTTGCTATAGGTTCTACGTATGTGGTGAGCCCATGTCATTTTTCTATCAAGATGCATACCGAGATAGCAGTGATGACTATTTTGTGGTAGATTGCATCCATTAAATTGTACCTCAGGACAGTTATCTCGTCTGAGACTAAACACCACATTCGCCGATTTTAAATGGTTTACTTTAATGTTCCAACGCATCGACCAGATGGAAAGTTCGTTCAAATATCTTTGAAGGAGACCCGCAGCTAGGATAGGGCAGCTTGAAGAGGCCAAGATAGCTGTGTCGTCCGCATAGGTTGCCACCAGCACTTGATCTGAGTTTGATGAGGGCATGTCCATAGTGAAGATAGTGAATAGCACAGGGCCAAGAACGCTACCTTGAGGTACACCAGCCTTAATATTTCTGATAGTTGAAGAATCATCCTTAACAGCCACAGAGAAAGTTCTATTCGTAAGGAAACTTTTTAGAATCGAAAATTGAGGCGCAGGAACAATGTTTTTTAACTTATACAGTAGTCCTTCGTGCCAGACTCTGTCGAAGGCTTGCTGAATGTCCATGAAGGCAGCAGAGCAGAATTGTTTGCTTTCAAATGCATCGAGAACATGTTGGACAACTCTATGAATTTGTTCGGGGGTGCCATGGCTTTTACGAAAACCAAATTGATGTTTTGGTATCGCTTCACGGACTGAATTTACTTCCAAAAGTCTACACAAAAATATTCTTTCGAATATTTTTGAGAGAGATGAAAGTAAACTAATTGGTCGGTAAGATTCAACCAGGTGTAAGGGTTTACCGGGCTTAGGTATCATGGCAATCATAGCACACTTCCAGGGAGTGGGGAAGTGACCGATGCGTAAAATAGCATTGAATATCAGCACCAGGTAAAGAACAGCTTTTACGGGGAGAGCTTTTAAAACTCTACCTTCTATTTTATCAAATCCAGGAGCCTTTTTTGGTTTGATTGATTTTATTTGGTCGATGACTTCTTTTTCCGTTATCGGGCGAATGGGAAGCTCCATTTGTAGAGGAGAGTCTAGAAATATATTCGTCGTCGCCACGTCGCATGAGTCAGCCAGGTCAAAAGGCGTAAATCTCGATTCTAAATGGTCAGCAAAACCCTCAGCCTTTTCCATGTCAGATCTGCACCAAACTCCAACATCACTCCTTATTGGGTAATTAGCTGACTGCTGCCGTTTCAAACACCGAGTTAGCTTCCATAAGTTAAAATGTGCGTCTTTGTCTGGATCAGCTTGCCTGAGCAAATCATTAAATTTATTTGAGCGCTCTCTTTTAAGAAGATTTTTTAGATCGTTGGCAGCTCTTGTGTACAAGGCTTTATCAACTGGCTGATGGGTGCGCAAGAATCTTCTCCGTAGTCTACGCTTCGTTATGACAAGTTGAGCCACTTCAGTCGATGTTTGCGGGGGAATTACTTGATCTCGTTCATTGATAGGTGACGCAAAAGCTGCCGCAGAATAAATATTTTTCGTGAATATGTCGACTACGTCGTCAATGTCACTAGCAGATCTAATCTCTGTGTTGAGATGCATATTTTGTTCAAGTAATTGACGAAACAGTCTCGTATCAGCTCCATAGGGAAGTAGTCGTTGATTCGAATTGTATTTCATCATGGCAGTACCAGTTTGAATAATCAGTGGCAAATGGTCTGACGAAAGGTCGAAGTGTCTTTTGATTGCTAATTGCCTTTGTGGTATTCCTGCAGTGATAGCAAAGTCCAGGGAGTTTGGGGAGCGGGAGGAATCGTAGGGATAATAGGTGGGAGATCCTGTTGCCAATATGTCCATGTTGGTGTTTAGTACACAGTTGAGTAATTCCCTACCTCTGGCACATGAATTCGGACTACCCCAGTAGCTGTGTTTGGCATTCCAATCACCAGCGACTATAAATCTAGGACCAAATTGGCTGGTTAGATTTGTGAACATGCTACTGTTCCAGGAGTAGCCAGGAGGGCAGTATATGGCAGAGATCCGTAGATTACCTTGATTTGAGGCAATAATAATTGACGCCATTTGAATGTTGTCTGTACATACAGGATCAATTGAATAATGTTTAATACTGGACCGCACCAGCACTGCAGCTCCGCCGAGTGCGCCGTCAGATGGGTGGTTGGCTGGATATAAAGTGAAACCAAATAATTTAAAGTTGGTACGGCTGCAAAAGTGAGTTTCAGAGAGCAGCATAACGTCTAGTTGATGTTTTGTGATGAAACACTCAAGCTCTAATGCTTTATTGACAATGCCATTGGCGTTCCATAAACCTACACGTGCGTTTAAGAACATTTTGAAGCCGTGATGACAGTGAGTAGGTTGAGCATTTGTTTCTGCATTTCAAGGAGGTCTTTTTGCATAGCAAAAAATTCGTCGAATCTGTTCAGCAATTTGGAAAGATTGTTTTCGAGGTTGGAGTTGATTGGCATTTCATCGTTATTTGCTTCAGCATGCTGTAAGACCCGATGAGGATGTTCATAATGACGATTGTTACCTTTTGCAGCATCAGCGTACGTAAAGGATGTAGAATTGGATTTATAAGGCACTGAGGGTGTAAAGGTGTTAAATTCTCTGGCGTGAGTAACAGCGGGCTTGGAGTGTGATGACTTGTCAACATCATTCGACGATAAACGGATTGCAGGCTTGTTCTTGTTTTTAAATAATTGGTAAACACGGCAACCTTTATAATTTGCTGTGTGATCACCTTGGCAATTGACACAAGTCGCGGGCTGGTCAGCAAGTTTCTTGCACTCAGCTGTTGCATGTGCACCTCCGCACTTCACGCTGTTGAATTTTTTGTGGCAATATCTTTTTGTATGTCCGTATTCTTGGCAACGATGGCATTGAACCATGTTGTCAAATTTACGCTGAGCTTCAACCGTCACTCTTTGTCTGCATAAAGCTTTAAGCTCAAACACAGATTTGTTGTTAGTTTGTGGCTCAAGGTCGATAAAAAACATGTCCATTTTCTTAGCATCTTTTCGACTGGCCGGGTTGTGAATGTATCTCACAACGTGCCCATGCTTGGCGAGTTGGTTTTTAATCTCTTCTTGTGGAGTTGAGCAATGGATTCCTTTAATTACAATTTTAAACGCACGTTGTTCATGTAATTGGTAATGATGAAAATCAACTTTAAGTGCATCAAGTTTGTTGACAATGCATCTATGAGTGTCGGCATCCTGGCAAAAAACACGAACATAGTCCTTGTATGACTTTGTGTGGTAAGCTTCCGAGCTAACAACTGTGTCGAGGTCTCTCCACAAAAGATTAATATTGGTGACATGTCCAATAGTAATAGGCGGTGGTTTGCGAACCTTAATTTCCTGAGCATTGACGTCGACAGGGTCATGAGGTTGATTGTTAGGCAATAAATTATTCCCTAAAGTGGAATCGTCGAGATTGTCCAAAAGTTTAAATCTATTGCTACTAACGGGTTGAACATTACCATTTACGTTATTAGAAGATGATGTTAAGCAAGACAAAAGATCTTTCACAGCAGCTGAAGTGGCTCCAATTTTAGGCTGCTTACGTATAACTTTTGGCGATACCTTAGCACATCTCTTTTGAGGAACACTTTGCCAAAGGCAGGTGGGCTCATCTTCCGAAGCGGAGTCAGTTTCTTCCAAGTCTGAATCCATTGAAGCGGGTTCAGAATTAGGTATACTGCAAATGCAGCTGAATACTGGGCTTACTATCTGTAGTAAGCGTATTCAATTGTCAGTATTGCTGGGACTGAATTTAAAATAAGACAGTCAGAAGTTTTACACAAACAAATAGCTCAAGGCAGCACGGATTGTTTTTGCTTCTTGTGCAAAACGCGCAAGTAACGAACGGCACTAATTCAAAGTTGAAGAGCGAAAACGCCAGATGTGCGTACACTTTGCGGTACTTATGGACAACGCGGTCGCGATCAAAGTAATTAACGTGAGATACGTTGTTGTAAGCAAATTTGAACGCACAAATTATTTGACAAAAAAATCATAGAATGACAATGCGACTGCATTCTATGAAGGTCAAACGCGAACACTGCGAAAAGAATACACAAAATAAATTTTGTGTTGAAAAAAAACCTCTCATACTCTTATAAATTTTTTTTTTTTTAAATAAAATGTGTAAAGTAACAGAGGTACTTTTCCTACTCACAGATTAGAGCAACATTTCAAGGATATCGACTTATTTATGAAAAATTCAATATATAATACCTTCAATAATACATATAATGCATATTTCTTTGTCAATTTTAAAGACTTATATCATCCATCTTTTAATATCAAATCCATAGATCATTTCTCAAAATATTGCGTCTTCTTTTTATTCTTTTTCTTATACAAATTATTGTATGACGGTCTACGGACGGAAATACCAATGACCGGTCGATTGATTTTCTCTCCTCCTCTTGCGGTCCAACATTCTCTGCCAGCGATTTGTAGTGTGCATACTTCAATGAAGCGAATACCTCAACAATGTCTTAACAATGTTCATTAGTTTGATAATGATAATCATCATCATCATAATGTGTATCATTGTGGCGATCTTCATTTGAAATCATCTTGAACCTGACATACAAAATACCTGAACTCATTTGCATACAATTTATTAATAAATGAAATTTTCCGTTTCTGTTTTTTTGTTTTTTTTTTGTTTTAATTTCAACACATTTTCGCACTGTGAGTCATGAGTGATGAACGCGCCGCGCCATCGAACTCGTTGGCCATCGATTTGTGTACATTATTTGAGATACGAATGAAGATACAAGCGGAATAATTTGCACGAATGTTTGTGCGTTCATGACGAAAATATTTTCATTGAAAACTTTTGTTTCATTTTCATTCTGTTGTTATTGTTGTTGCTGCTGTAGGCGTGTACAAAACGAAGAACAACAAAAAGAGCGTCAAGGTAGGCCTTTTTTTTGGGATTGGAGGGAGTGGTTGGAGATCTCGAATTTGTTGACTTTTCTTTTACTGTTTTTGGGTTCTTTTTTTTTTATTTTTGTCGACGTCATTTTCGTCGCTGTTTGCCCCTCAAGGTTGCGTAAATATTTACAGGAAACGCTTTAATGACGCGGAATTTTTTTTGTTTTCTGTTTTCGTTTTTTTCTTAATTTTTATTATTATTATTTTTCTTTTCTTTTTTTTTTTGCTATGTCTAAATTGAGTTCTTCTGTTTTGGAATTTTATTGATATGTTTATTTTTTCTATTTTGGTTTTTTTCGTATTTATTTATTTGTTTTTTTTTTTCATATATTTATTTAAATTTATTGTTTATTTTGCATTTGCATATTTGGTCAGGCATTGGCCGTCCTTGACGACCTGATTATTTCGCTTTTTAGATTTTGAGCTGAAGACTTTAGCATATACTTTTATACATCTGTACTTACATATATATTCATACTATCCATTTGTCCACCCATCTATCTATTCATCTATTATCAATCTATCCATATATCTATGTATCCATCTATCTATCTACCCACCTATTTATCTACAACTCCGTTGACAGATCTTCAATCCTATAGTAAAAAAAACATACTTCCACCTTGTCAAATGCCACTGTAATGCGCAAAATCATATAAGTGAGCAGAACTCAATGAAAATCAAAAAGAATTAATTTAAATAAAGAATCCAAAAATGAATAATGAAAAATTTTTCCTTTTTTTGCGCATCAAAATTTGATTAAATTGCGGAATTACGGAATACGACGTAAACAAAAAACAAAGCAAAAAAAATGTTTCATTAAATGCAAAATCATGTACTTTTACGACTGTTATATACCCTACACTCAGATGAAAGCATTGACAGCAGCATTATGGTCACTCTAACTTTAATAGAAACTTAATAGAATTGAGACGAACACTCTAGCTCAGCATGAAATTATTGACAACATGATGTTATTGACAGCTTTATGATTAAAACGAACACGTACATGATGGTCACCTTAGCGCTTATATGAATACATTGGTCACTCTATTGCTTTGGTGAGTGAAATTTGTCAAATAATTAATAATAAGTCTAATGAAAATTTCTTTATAGTGTAGGGTATCAAATAACCATAGAAGTTTAATAAAAATTAATATTTTCATTTTCAGAACGATTTAATAAGTCACCCCCCTTCAGCGCCGCCGCTGCTGTTGCATAGTTTTTGACCAAATTATTTGCGTCATAAGAAATGCGAAATCAGATATGCAAAATGGGATGAACAAACGAGTGTGTGCGAGAAAGAGAGAGCGTATGAGTGAGTGAGTGATCGCGCTAGCTAGGTCAGTGTACTACATACCCATACTCACACACACGCACACACGGACACATTGGCAATTGCGATGCCAAAAATGTTGTGCGTCAGACAAGTAAACGTTGCGTATGAGTACTTTTTTCCTATATGTAAATCGAATGCTGCGCATTACGTATACGCCGCGTACGTACGTTTTATCTCAACGACGATCCAATACGCCCACTATTTTACGCTACGTTACAATAATAATACACTAACAACAAAAACAATGACGAAAATAAGCAATTATAAATTATTACCAAATTTGGTTATATTTTCCATTTGCACAAAGAATATTCTCAGCACTTTGTATGTTGTTATTGTCGCTGTTGTTGTTGCCATTTACATTTCATACATGTAATCATTTAATTACATCGATTTTATTTTAAATTCTGTCATTATTATTAATGAATTCAATTAATTTTTCATTTCATTTTCATTCACACATTTATTTTACGATTTTAGCGTATTTAATTTATTTATTTTAATTGCCAAACAAATCATTTGAAAGTCACAAAAATATGGAAATAATATGTATTGAACATTATGTACGCCTATGTTGCATATCAGCAACAAAGCGCATAAGACAATTCGCATACAATTATTAGCAATGTGCACATTCAACTGGGTTATGTGTTGTGCGCGATAAGGGGAACATACCGCTAACCAATGTTGAGCATGTTTATTGGTCACTTTGGTCAGCAGATTCTTGAACACTTTCATGTACAATAAATGAATAAAGAAATTATTTCACTTTTTTAGCTGACGAAGAAATCGTGCGTGAATAATGAGTAAATTTTCAGCTGTTTGAATATTTTGTTGTTTGTTTATTTTAACGGCAAAGCCTCATTATGACGAAAGGCGCTGCTCGTTGTTGTAGTTGTAGTTGTTGTTGTCGTTTGAATGTCGACTAATCATAATAAACATGATTCATGCGCTAATTTAACGCTCTGCTATGCAAGTCGGTTCATGTCTGTGTTTGTTTTTTTCTTTTTTCTTTCTTCAAATATACTTTTTTGTTTCATATTTTGTACAATTTTTGTTTTATTTTATTTTAAACAATGCATGAAAACTTTTCTCGAACAAATTTTGAATATAAATAAATGATAATTTAATACAAAATGACTCAATGGCAAATTAATATGATGATGAAGGGCTTGGATGGATAGGGACTCTTAACTATATAGAATGATAACGCAGTGCTGCCATTAAAACAGCAACAAACAGTGTACGCAAATGTTGATAATGCAGTGCCGTAATTAATAATAAAAACAAGCAAAAACAAGTGCAAGCCGCATTCAAAAAAAAAAGGAAAAATATATTACATTTTCATTTTATGTAAATGCATTTTCATTCATCACTTGATTTTATTTATTAGACACAAATTTGTATACGTTTGGCATTTTAATAATTGCTCAACAAAGATGCTTCTGCTTCTTCTGATGTTGCACACTTGCATTGCAGTTGTTGTTGTCAAATAAAGCACCAAAAATAAGCATTGTAAAACAAAAGCAAAGCCGGCCAAAGATTGCAAAGACGTTGAGAAAAAAATAAAAATCGGATATTTCAAAATTAAATAGAATTTAATTATTTTTCGAATTCTTAACACATGTAAATGAAATTATTTAATTAAAAAAGCAAAAGGCAACAAGCAGCGCGCTTTGCTTTGTTCGTTCATATTGAAGAAGACGTTCGCCGTTGAGAAAGAAGAAGCAGCAGCAGCAGCAAATTATAGCAAAAGTGTTGAAAAACGACAACGCCGCCGCTATCGTTGCCATCGAATGTCAACGTCAACTAGAAAACGTAGAAGAAGAAGCAGCACAGGCAACAGCAACAGCATCAACGGCAGCAACAATGCACGCGCGATCGTACTCAATGTGCAGGTGTATGTGTGAGTGTGTGTGTGTAAGGCAAGCAAGCGCATGAACGAGATTTCATTAGTCGGACGGACCAAGCGGACATGTCTGCGGAATGTTTTGTCTTTCATTCAATAAAGGCGCAATGAAATAAAAAAGAAATTCGCGTGCTTTAAACACACACACACACACATACACCCATGCATACATTTTTTGAATGTTATCCAAATTTTTGTTGTAACTATTGTGTTGTTGTTGTACGATTAGATAAAACTGCATTAAACAAGCGACAAACGAAAAATAAATGTGAATTTTTCTCTCACTCAGACACTCTTTATTGACTAACTAATAACTCTAACATTGTCACTGATCATCATGATCAGCTTAAAAGTGCATATGTCCGTCCGTTCTCTACTCGTGTGCCATATTACCATAGCAAGCAATACCATTTTCAATCTACATACTACATGCATACAAAATCAGCATCAAATTGCAACAAATATTGCACACTTGTCATGTCTTGTCTTGCTTGCTTGCTTGCATGCTTTGCCGCCACCTCCGCCAACGACACATTGTCTCGCCAACGAAATTGATCACTCGCAATCGATGTGACAAATTTCTATTTTGAGTGTTTCGTTTCGTTTCGCTTTGTCTGCAATTTGCATTTTGCATTTCATTTCCGGTTTTTCCCAACACTTGCATAGTTTTCTTCCACTCGTTCTCTCTCTCTCTCACTCACTCACTTACTTGCTGTGCATTGCGCGCGCTCTCGCTTACGCTCTTTCTCAGTCTCAGTCACACTTGCCCTGCCCTCTGCCGTTGAAGTTTAGCACGCTTGCATGCTTTGACGCATGCATGCATGCAATGTATGTATGTATGCAAAAGAAGAATGAAAACTCTTCTTGCGTGTTGCATTGCGTCGCCGTCTGACAAGTATTGTTTTTAAAAAAAAAATAAAGATCAGTCATGATTCATCAACATCAACGAAATTATTTTGCATTTTATATCAATTTAAGTGCATTTTGTTTGTTTGTTGTTGTGTTATGTTATTTGTCGCATATTCTATCTGCTGTCGACGTTCGCATATGCGTGAACTTCCGCTTTTGGGCTTTGTGTCTTCCGGCTAATTTTTGTTAGATACTGTTGATGTTAGGCACGTGAGGTTAAACATGCTCACAACGCTCAAAGCTTCCTGGCTGTGTGTTGAAAAAAAAAGAAATACAAAAAAAACATGCTCTCCAAAATCGCACACAAATGATATAACGCTAGTCTAGCGTATGTATCGTGTGCCAGCATGAGTAACATGAGTTACATTGAAATTCAAAAATTTTATAAATTAATTAGGGTATTCAGTAGTTTAGGCAACTGTCGTATATTTCGGGAAATGAACGACGACAATTTTTTGTTTTGTTTTGATTTGAGGAGCAAAGTTCAGTTTTCTGTATTTTCTATAATACAAAGTAATAAGAATTGCATATAAAATCAATAAATAATTTTATTTTTAATTAAAAAATGTAATAAAATCTCAAAAATTCTTAAGACAACAACAAAGCGCGTAAAGTATTGCTCTCTTGCTCTGTCTCTCTGAGGCATTCCAAGCATCGCACGCCGGCGGTTCACAGCCCAGATGATAGCAACAACAACAACAACGACAGCGTCGACGACGACGTCAGCAGCAGAAGCCAAAGAAAGAAGAGTGCGCTGAACATGCGCGAGTGCGAGCCATCACAGTCATGACCGGCTGTGGCAATCGGAAAGAGACGACATTTTGAGACGCTTTTTTTCGCACATGCAGTGCTCAGCACTGTTGCTTATGCTAGCTGAGCACTAAAGTGCCGTATGTGTTGTGTACGTGGTATGTAACATAGACGTATCTAATATTAAAATTTAGCTGACTAACATTGGCATCATGAACGATCGAATGTTTGTTTAAGTGTGATAATGCTGACATGTTACAAACGTTTGCACACATGCAATATACCGCTTATTGTAGCACTCAATTAGAGGGCATAAAAATAGAAATGAGCGCTCGGCTTGACACGAGACGAGACGAAGCGACTCGCATGCCGCAAGTCTTGCGGCTCATTTGTTGCTACGTCGCTGAATTTCGTTTCATTCTGCCGCATGCTGACAGCGCAGTCAACGTTGCTGTGAACGGCGCTGGTTGCCGTTGACGTCGCCGTCGCCGCCGCTGCCATTTGGCTATAAAAGCGCCAAGTGCCAAAAACGGGAGTTCACTTTTGTCCAAGCGATTGAACGGAAAAAAAGTAAAAAAAAAAATACAATTATTTTTTTGGTGTTTTTTTTTTTTTATCTAACGCGACACACAAAAGTAGCAAAGAATAACAACTTAAAAAAAAATAAAGAAAATTAACTAACGCAAAAAGAAGCGCAAAATAAAAAAGGAACAACAAAAAGTTTGACACACAAAAATACGAAAAAGTAACAACAAATCAATAAGTAAAGAATTATAAAGAAAACTTGTCAAAGCAGCAAAAAGTTGAAATCAAAGTAAACATTAAATTGAATTAAATAAAAAATAAAACAAAAAAAAAATTTGGTGTTATTTGTTAATTGCAAAACGTTTAAAGAAAAAAAATCAAAAAAGGGCCAAACAACAGTTGCGGCAGACCAAGAAGAAGAACAACAACAAGAAGCACAAAAGTTGTAACAACAACAGTCGAAGCAGCAGCAGCAGCAAAAGAAGAAGAAGAAACGAGACGTAAACATTTAAACGGCAAAATTGTTGTTATCGTTGTTGTTGTTGTTGGAACAATAAAGTGGAGTGTGTGAAAAATTGTTGTTTGTCTGTTGTTGTTGCTTTGCATAAACAATCATAGTGTTTTTGTTGTGTTGTATTGTTGTTGTAGTTTCTATTTTCAGTTATTGTTGTTTTTGTTGTAGTTGACCTGACCCCTTATTAATTTCTTGCTTTTGTGCTTTGAAGTGTTTTTTTTTTTTTTGTTTTTTTTTTAATTATTTATTCTGGTTTTTTGTTTCGGTCGCCTCACATGAGAAAATCACAGCTGGAAAATTGTTGCAATCAAATTTAAATAAATTATGTAAAAGACGTAAATCTTAAAGAAAAAAAAAACAGCAACAACAACAACACAAAGAAGTTATAACAAAAAGAAGACAATTAAGTTAACACTTAAAAACCGTTAACTGCGAACAATTTAATTGTTTGGCAAAACATTTTCGTTGCGTATTTTATTTGATTTTATTTTATTTTCTTTTCTTGTTTTCTTTCTTTTTTTTCGGTCGATTTTGTGTTTCTCGTATTGTTTTCTATTTTTTCTTATTTAAATTATTTTATTTTTTTTTTTTTTATTTGTTGTTTTCATAATTTTAATTTTTCTTTTTGGTTATATTACAATTTTATATATAAAATATTTCAAGCGCTTAAATATTTTTATGCGCCATCTATCGGTCAACACTTTGTTTTACTTTGTTGCGCGCATGCGTGCGTCAACCATGTCCGTTAACTGCGTTTGCGTCAAGTGTCAAAAATATTTACACAACAAAACCAACAACAACAACAACTAATAAATTGCGCGTTCTTCTTACAGTTTGCAAAATCAAATCAAAGCTCAAAACAATAAAAAGTAAAATTTCAAAAAAATCACAAAGAAACAAAAAAAAACTTAAAAACAATAAAGAAATAAAAAAAACAAAAAACCAACAACTACAAAATGGCTGATGTATCTCACGAATTGGGCGCCTTGCGACATGTTGTGGTAAGTTGAAAGAAGCTGACAAAAAACTGTCTTGAAAAAACCAACAGACAAACAAAAATTAATAATTTAATTTATGCAAAATATAAAACAATAAACAATTAAAAAATTGCGAAACAAAGATTTCACATTTGTGCAAATTTTATATAATAAATATTTCTTACAAAAATAATCAAAAAAATATTTTTGGCTTCAAAGAAATGTTAGGGAACGTACCCAAATTACGTCACCGATTTAGGGGGGCGGGAAGAAGGCCGTTTCTTTAAGCAAATTTGGTATCTTTTCTCATACAAAAATGTTCACTCAGGGGAGGGAGGGGGTTAACAAAAGTATCAAAAATGAATCACGTAATCTGGGTATAATTTTTATCGTTAAGGGGGCGTGGCAGCGCAAATAATTGCCTTAAGACTAATAATAAAAAGAACAAGAAGTAGCACGAGTTGTTGGAAAAAAAGTACAACAACAATAGCAATAACAAAAACAACATATGAAATGAAAAAAATGTCATGTCGTTTTTGTCCTTTGATTTGAATAATTTCTTCTTCTTCTTAACGCTACATCATTTTGATGGTATTTATCGATAAACGATAAAAAATAGATTTAATCGAAAATTGTGCGAATTTAAAAAAACTTCTTCTTCTTCTTGTTCATTAAGGAAAAAAAAAAGAAAACTTATTGCGAAGTTTCAAATATTTTAAACCGTTATTCACAACCGATTAGCATAGAAACCGTTATTGTGCGATTTTTTCTAGTTGTTGTTGTTGTTGCAGGTTTTTCACAGACGTGTGAGACAAGTTGATCGCCTCAACTTCAACTTGAACTTCAAGTATGCAAAGCAGAAACATGAAAATCAACTTAAAACGCAAAGAAAATCCAAAAAAAAAAAAAAATTAAGAAGAAGAAGTAGGTGAAAATATATTTATATGTCTGTTTGTGCCATGAACCAAAACCAAATTCAAAACCAAGTGTGCTAATTACTCAAAACTGAACCTAAGACTTGCCATGACGGCAACGACAATTTTAATAATGATGATGTTAATGATGATGATAATTTTGTTGATGATCATGATGTTGATAATAACGGTGACTGCACAAACGAGAATAAGAATAATACTCGAGGCTCGAAGACAGACAAATTGAGAAAATAATGTGCCCGAAAATAAGAACAAATTAGAAAATGATTGATTGATTGATTGTATGAATGATTGATTTAGTGAGTGCTTGTTTAAACAATTGATTTAATGATTGATTGAATGATTGTTTAAACAATTGATAGATTGATGAATGTTATGACAGAGTGATTGTTGATGAAGCGATTGAAGTGATGATTAAATATCAAATATATGAATGGATGAATGAATGACTAACTGAGTGAGTGACTGATTGATTGACTGATGAAAGACTTGACTAGCATAATGTTTGATTGAAGCAGTGGCTAAAAGACTGAATAATTGATAGTTTAAATAATTGTTTAATCAAATGACAAAAAGGCTGATGGCATAAATTATTGACTGACTGAGCAAATGATGGATTGATTGTTGGATTGTTTAATCGAATTAGTGATTAAGTGACTGATTGATCAAATGATTGATTAAACAACTGAATGAATGATTGACTAAAATTGTTATCTGTTTTGGTTTTCCGAATCTTCAAAATAAAATTAAATAAAATTTAAGTGACCTAATTGTTCTTTCTTGTTGTTGTTGTACATGCATGCGTGTTCTTTTTTATATGTCTGTGTGTGTGTATTCATGTGTGGCGCCAGACAACTAAAACAACAACAACACTTGACAGATGAATAAATCCTCAACAAATTTATAACAATTTGCATTGAACAAGCAGAAGAAGAGGCTGCCGTGACACGCCCAAACACGCACGCACGCGAATTTTAAGATTCAATACAATAAAACAACAACAAATCACATTTTTTTTTTTTATGGAAACTTTTTAAAAACGAAAAATTTTTGTGCGAAAAAAAGAAAAACATTCGGAAAAAAATGACTTAAAACTTTCGCAGCGCAGATATTTTCATAATTCGCTAATAAATTATGGGAATTTTTTCTTTTTCATTTTCTTTTTTCGAAACAAGTAAACAAAAGTATAAAAAACCTACTTAAAAACCACAAAATAAAAAAATTGCCTTTGACAAATTTCACATTTTCTCAATTTAATATTAAGCGTCAAAAGAGAAACAAATCTGTTTTCTACATGTTTGTTTTAATTTTTTTTTTTGCAAAAAAAATGTTGGTGTGTTTGGAAAATATAATTTTGTTGTTTAAATGAATTTAATTACGCATTTGAAAATCATTTTTGAGTTTTTCATACATTTTTTTTAATGAAAAATATTTTAGTAAAGATTTCAATAGAATAACAATGTTTTTCATATCAAAAATCAACAAATATAATTAAAATTAAAAAAATATAATTAAAAAAAATAAAATCTATTTGTATTAAAATATTGCGTGGCAACGAACTTGGCAACGCCGCAGTCAACGCCAACGTCGACGTCGCTGTCGTTGTCATTCACAAAAAAAAAAATAGAAAAAAAAAAAAAAACACATCAAAATGACACTTAAGATACACAGGTGCAGATATAATATATTGAATGCATCTAGATACATTAGGGAAGAGCATGAATTTGTTGTTGTTGGTGTTGTTGTTGTTGTTGTTGTTGTTGTTGTTGCAAACCACTTGGCGTTGGCAATTGGCAAATGAAATGAGTGCCAAAGTTGCAAAAAGGCAACAACGACGTCGACGACAAAGTGGGCGTGACACAAGATCGAAGTGAACTTCATGTTTGAACAAAATGTTTGCAAATCTTTATCATTTAACATTTTTTTCTCTCTTTTTCGCACATTTGTCGAAAGTATTTCGTTTGTTGTAAAATCGCCCACGATTTCTTCTTCTTCTTTTTTATGTTTTTTTAATTTTATTTGTATTTTTTTTTTGGCTTTTGAAATGTGACTTTTGCCAAAATATTTAACAAAACATCGCTGCGAGACGACTGCCAAGCATAACGGTTAATTCGCAACGCATTAAGACGACCGACGAAAAAAAAATGCGAAAAAAAAGTGTTGCAAAAATCGCCAAATGAAGAAGCACAAAATACCGTTATGCTGTCAATTAGTTGACTTGTCGATGCTAAAGCAGTTTTGCTGCTGCTGCTTCTTCTTCTTCTTGCCTTCATTTTGTCAACTTGTTAAACTCGAAACGAAAAACCAACAACAACAACATCACAGAAATTTTATACTTGTTGTGACACTTTCTTTTTTCTCATCTCTCCCTCCCTCTCTCTCACCCTCTGCTTACACACTAATTTAATTTTAATAACTGTAAAAGAATATCGCCTTAAAAGAACAACAAATGAAGCGTAGAAAACATGTTTTTTGTTGCCTCACACACACACACACACACAGATACAGACAGGTGCAGCAAATGTTTGCGCTTTAATGAGCATGAATTTTTCATTGGGAATAGAAAATAACGTTTGAAGAAGAAGCAGCAGCACATAAAACAACAACACTGCATTATTAACATTGATCGACACCGTCGTATCATATGTTGTTACTGATAACTTGTGCTCTGCTTGCGCATGCAACACTGCCTTATCAACGCAGCTCGAACAATTCGAATATTTAAAATTTTAGCACAAAAAAAAAGGGGAAAAATTATAATAAAAATAAAAAATAAATGAAACGAAACGAAACCCGACAACTCATTTGTTAAAATCCATCAAACCAAAGCATATTATTAGCCAAAAATGTAAAAAAAAAAATACAAAAAAATTAAAATCACAAAAAATTCATTTGATGAAAAATCATTTTGAATATTTTTCGTCTTTTCGTGATTCGCACATGCAGACTTTTTTTTTTCATTATTATTATTTCATTTTGTCGCCAACACAGCGACAGAGACAGAGACAGACAACAGCCGACATTGCTCATTGCCAAGAATTTTTCCGTATTTTGATCTTTTTGAGAAAATTGTATAAAAAAAAAAACAAAACATAAAAAATTTTCACTGTCAAGTTTTTAGTTGTCGTTGTCGTTATTGTTGTTGTTGTTGGGCCTTTCATATAGCCTGAAAATACTATAAAAATTCTTGGCAAATCGAAGCAGCGACAATTAAATGCTAAGAAAATAAATAAAAATAACGAAAAAAATGTTTGTTTTTCTTTATTTGAAAATTTATTCAACACTTTTCCAGTCTTATTTCGCAAAAAGAAAAACAAACAACGTATTTAAATAAAGCAACAAACAAACATACAGCAACAACAACTGCGCAAAAGAAAGACAACAAGAAAAAATGTCGCCACACACACAAAACACACGCAAATTGCGGCTCAGTGAGAAATATTTGAGGCTTTTTTCACATAAATTATTTTTAAATAATGAAAATAACAGAAAGCAGAAGAAGAAGATGAAAATGTATCTGAATTATTGTTGAATGTCGCACGAGATTTGCAAATCGCACATGAGATTTTCTTTTTTGTCGCTTGCCAAGTGAAAAATCCAATTGGAAATTCCACAAATTCCGCCTTTGTCTCAAATAAAACTCTTTCGCGTTCGTGTCTTTGTTCCTGCCCCTGGCCCTGTCCTCTGCTGAAATTCAATGTGAATATTTTCGAAAAAAAAAGATTTCTTATGAAAATAGCACGCATAAATTATACAAAAAGCACTTGCAACATTTTTAATACAAGCCAGCAACAACAACAACAAAAATAAACTTAAAAAATTCACCATCAGAGCGCCGAGCAAATAAGTTGTGTTTAATAGCATTTTGGCATACATGTAACAGAATCAACCCTGCGTAAGGCAAAACGATCAAATTGCAACAGATTAAAATGTTAGCCAGACTTATGTGCCGTACAACGCTATGTAACATAAGAGTAATAAATGTTTTTTTTTTTATAGAACACATGGCTCTTTCTATAGAAAAAAAAACATTGCTGAAAGTAAAATGCATTTCATTGAATATACATATTTTTATATACATATAACTCTATTTATATAAGAACACTTGATTCATCTAATTGCAACAATTGTCGAACGAAAGTTCTTTGTTTACTTTGCCTTCTCTTTCTTGCGCGCGTCATTCATGCCGACGTCCGGTGGACGGTTGGCTGGCTGGTTTAATTTGTCAACGTTTTCTAAAAGAAAAGACAACATTTTTGAAAAACCAAAAAAAAAGATACTATGAAAAATTATTTTGTAAAAATTAATGGTTCAAAAATTGCTGCATGAGTCATGCATGCAACAAATGAAAGTCACGAAGACAATGAAAAAAATATATATTTGAAACAATTTTGCGAAAAAATAAAACTACTTTGCAAATTTAATAATGAGGAAAATAAAAAAAAAAATCCAATACGCGAAAATTTATACAACGAAACGTTAAAAACAAAAAAACAAATATACATGAAGGTCGCAAGCGCACATTTTTGTCAACGTCAACGTCGCCGTCGCTGTTGACGTCGCAGTCGCCGTCAAACACAACATCTTTGACGTTCTTTCATTAAATATTATTTTATTTAATGTTTTCTTCATGTTTTCGATACATTTAGGAAGTGCTCTATGCAATATATACTCGTATGTACATATATGTATGTGCTTTATTTATGGCACAACATTTGTGCATTCCTTTTAGCAATTTTGTCTTTAATTGAAAAATAATAAAAGTATAATTCATTTTTGTGCGCTTCTTCTTCTGTCACTTGCTTGTGAATGACCGACGCGTCGGTCGGTTGGTCACACGCTGACAAATAATGCATAATTTCTAAATAAAATAAAGAAATTATTACAAAACAAATGCAAAAGTGCTCAACCGTTGCAAAGCAGCAACAACAAAAATGGAAACAAATTGCACACTGCATTGCCAACAATGAAAGCAGTGTCTTGTCTTAACTGTCATGCAATTTCGTGCTGCATTAGAACTGTTTTATCAACATTAACGTAAACGTAAACGGAAATTTTCAATTTTAAATTTTCAATTTGACAACAAAAACAAACAAATTTTATTGCGTAGTAAATTAATGTGTCAATCATTATTTATGTGAAAGCCCAACAGACATTAAAAACATTTTCAAATCATGTCATCGCAGGACTCATCGCTGTCGTCAAAGGTGGCCATGTTCAACAATCAAGCGCAACAGCACAAAAACTCGCAATTGTTGAATCCATTTTCAACGCCCGACGGACGTTCATCGCCGAAGCCGACATTCTCAAAGGGCGAATATGGCAAACCGCTGGCGGGCAGCCTCACAGAGATGCGCGGCCAGAAGGCCAACATGCATGTGATGCGTGAAATGCTCGAACTCTGTCAGATCATCAATTCCGAGGGCTATGATGTGAAGGATGAGCCCGGCATGCGTGTCATACCCTTTGGCGAGCTATTTAATGTGAGTTGCTCTAATAACTTGACAACATACTTATTACTAATTGGATAAGTTACTTTATAGATTTACAACTACATTTCGGACAAGGTCGTTGGCATTTTGCTGCGCGCACGCAAATACAAATATGTCGACTTCGAAGGCGAAATGCTATTCCAGCGTCGAGACGACGATGTGCCGGTATTCTTGTTGCGTCCGATTGTCGATATAAGGCGTGAGATCGATGGCAAAATTGAGGAGATTAAACGGGGCGCCAGTCCTGCACCACAATCGACATCCGTGCTGCTTGACAAGGCGGCCAATGATCAACGCCTTAAGGATTTAGCAGTGCCCAAGAGTGCACGCAATTCAAAGTCACGTTCACAGTCACCGGCGGCAGCTGTCAAAGCGAAGTCATTGTCAGCGACACCGTCACCGACCCCGACACCATCGACGACACCGTCGACCAATGCCGAGAGCGCCAAACCACCGCCATCGCCAACAACGCCAAAGAAGGCAGCTAAAGCGTCAGGCGCCGACGATTCAACAGCGACGACGGCAGCGGCGGTGGATGCAATTAAGCCTGAAGTGACCGTTGAAGCGCCGTTGACAGTCGAGACGATTGCTGCACCCGCTGAACCAGCTGGGGCCGCTCCCGTGTCGGCGGCTCCTGCTGTCAAGCCGTTAGTTGAGACAACTATTCAAATACAGATTGAGTCTCAGCCTGCAACTGAGCCGACTCCTGAACCTGTTGCTGTTAACGTTGACGCTGTTGCCACTGTCGCCACCGCAGACGCTCAAATCGTTGCCGAAACGACTCCACAGTCGACTGAAGCAAATGTGTTAAATGAGTCGAGCAATGAGTTGCCCACAATTGTCATTGAAGCTACTGCGGTGTACGTGCGCAGCGCCAGCGTCACAGCAGCAGCAGAGGACGCAGCAACGGAACCTCAGCTGACAACATCGCAAGCTATACCCGCTACGCCGATGTCACCGCCTGAGCCCGTGCCCGAACCAGTGCCTGAATCGGCGGCGATATCGTCGGCTGCGATTTAAATGTCTAACTAAGCGCGAAAACCAAATATTAATTATAATTAAAAGCTTTAAAGAAATAATTAGTGTAAACATTTCAGTTATGTAGTTAAATTTAGTATTAAATTTTCAAAAATGCAAACAAAACATAGAAAAAAAAAAAAAAAAACAAACAAAAAAAAATAAACACAAAATAGTTAAACGGAAATGTTGAATGATCGCAATCAATTTTAGAGTATTAAGCCTATAAAAAAACAATAATTATCTACTTTAATAATATTATAAAAAATACTAGTAACAGTATTATATAAAAATCATTTATGCATGAATCTTATATAATATGTTTTAGTAAAAATAATAATAAAAAGAAAAACTGAAAAAAAAAAAATTCAATATTGCATACTCCTGTGTTGCATAGGAGCATAGACATACATAAGCCAACACGAATACGACTCTGAAGAACATGTTCCAATGATAAATGCTCTATATGCGAGTGTTTTGCATACGTACATAGGTCTAAAGTAAGTAAAAGTTAAAAAAAATAATAATCAGCTAGAACATAATGTTTTCGATGCCACATCATAAAATGTTTTATTAATTACACACTTGTATCTACACTAATTAACAAGTTAAATGCATTTGAGTTCATTTCGCTTATACTTTCATTCTTTCTTTTCGCACTTTTGATTACAAAGTTCACAAATACAAAATTTTACAAAAGGTTCGTAGCATTTGTATTAGTTAAAAAAAAAAAAAAAACGGAAAAAAAGGGAACGAAAATTGTTGTATAAATTTTTTGCTAAATAACGATGTACATAGAGAGAAACTACACACACGCGTTTATGTGCGTTTATGTATAAATAATTTAAATGTGTTCGTGTGTGTGTGTAGGAGTGTGTTATTAAATATCGAAGTAGGACCGAGATTACGCTGACGACCACAATGATAATGTATACATAATTAAATGGGCAAAATTACATTAGCTTGAAATTGCGACAAGCTGCTGGCATTTGGCAACACTCAGACAAAATATGCCGCTAAATGCGCCATTTTATCCTTTGGCTGACGGCCGCCACGACCACCGCGACCACTGCCCGCTACAGCACCGCCACGACCGGCTGGACCTTTGCCGCCACGTCCGCCACCACGTGAATTACGTATATTAACACGCGAAGCAACGGCACGATGTTTCTCCACTAAATGTGTGAAATCGTTCGAGCAAAAAACGCAACCACTTTTCTCTTCAGCGCCGTCCTTGAACTTTGTTTTATCCGATTTGTAGACGACACTCACCAATTGTGCGCCGCAATCATTACATTTCGTTTCTGATAAATAAATAAATTGTGTTAGCGCTCAAGCGAACAACATCGAATGTCAACTTACCATCGACAGTCACTTTGGTGGCGCCCTTGAAACAATTAATAATGACATCGCAACGATTGCAACCCAATTTCCAACTGGGCGCCAGCGTGCAGTCCAAAACTAGTATACCGTGCTCACATTCAACGCAACCCGATATGCCGAGCGTGTTGAGCGAATGCGGGCACGTTGGATGCGTGCACGTATTGCAGCCACCGTTCTTGGGCATATCTTTAAAGGGTGGATGATTGTAGCAATAAGGGCAGAATGGATACGAACGACCCTTGGTGCCAGTCGAGAAGGCCAATAATTCGAAATCATCTAATGGGCAGCGATACTCACGATAGACCTTAACATTGCCATTGGGCAATGAATAAGTCTCGTCACAATGTGAACAATGGAGGCGTGCTGGTTTTGTCTACAACAACAAACAATCAAAAAACATAAATATTAATAATGAAAATATATATAATCTAGAGCTTACCTGTATATACTTCATATAGCGCCGGCACTTGCCGCAGCGTGAATGTGACTTGCCTGTTTCAGCGAGCAGCGAGAAAGAGACCTCAAATAAGCTATCCATATTGGTAATATTTTGCACGAAATACACAAATTTCTTGCGAAAAATGTCGATGGCATGAAAGCGCACCGCATTAAAATCGGCTGCACCCTTTGCAATCAAATTAAGCATACGTTCGATTTCCGAGCGCATTGTTGGCAGCACCAATTCTGGATCGATCTTCTGATAGCCATGCACGAGCACAATGCCCAATGTTGTCGGTATTAGCTTACGTCCGGTCTCAATGCGTACATAATTGCGTTGACAGATATTGTTAATGTGCACCGGTATGGATGCATCAGTGCCAATGCCATGCTGTTCCATTAGTGTAATTAATTCGGCTTCAGTGAGGTAGTCTGGTGGTCCTGTTTGGCTTTCACTCAGGCGCACATCATTAATGGCAACTTTTTCACCTTCGACAAATGGCGGCATAGCCTGATCCTTGCCAAATGCTTGCCAGGTCATTACGTTCGTGTAGCCGGCATCAATTAAAACATTGGCGGTACATGTAAACGTCTCCAGGCCCACGCGCAATTTAGCCGTAGTTGTGCGATACTTGAGATCACGCGACACAGTGCCCATGAAATGGCGACATATGAAATCATAAATACGCCATGTATCGCCATCGAAGTCACCACGTGTGCCTAATTTCATTGGTGTAATCGGCGGATGGTCACCGGCATCTTTGCCTTTGCGAGGCGTCTGAAAGTCTTTCAGTATGCTACGCGCTTCCTCACCAAATTCACTTGATGGCTGTAACACGCGCAGCACGGCATGCAAATCGAAGTTGGCAGGATACTGATTCGTCTCCGTACGTGGATAACTTATATAGCCCTGTGTGTAGAGACGCTCCGCAATTTGCATGGCCTGAAACGGTCCAATACTTAAACCGGAACTGCAAATACGCATTAATTCGACCGTGTTAAGCGCCTGAGGTCGGCTCTTAAATTGCTCCTTAGAACCAACACTTTCGACTCTAAAAAAAATTACAAAAAAAAAAAAAAAAAAGAGAAGACACGAATGAATTCTTATTCATATCAAAATAAGTTTACCGACTTACAGTGCCTCTTTATGCTCCTTGACTCGATTTAGCAGCATGATGGCAATGTCCTTTTTAAATACTCTTCCCCGCGACCACTCTAGTGTGTACTCGGGTTGCCCTGCTAACAGTTGTAGATACCAAAAGCTTTCGGGCTTAAATGTTTGTATATCATCATGTCGTTGTACACAGAAGCCAAGTGTCGGTGTTTGACAGGGTCCGTACGAGATCAATGCTGAATCGAGATCACCGTATCGTCCCTGGAAGAACTTTGTCTGAAATCGTGTAAAGGCGCAGCCAATTCGCAAATCTAACTCCTGACGTGCATCTACCGATTTTGATTCATTCTCATTGGGATAGCCAAGCGATTCCATAGCGCCTTTTATATCCTTATCCGTAATGGCAGAAAAGTGTGCACGATACGTTACATGTTTGCTAAAAACGTTCGGTATCACATTCTGTACCGCGTCCATAACCTCGTAACATATATTCTCTCCTTCTTTATCGCAATCCAGCCAGAGCACGAGATAATCGCAGCCCTTTGCTTCGCGCTCAAGAAATGAACGCATATGCAGCTTAACATTCGCCTCTTTTTTTTCTGTCGGGCATCCAAAAAGTTCTACGGGATCGACTTTATCCCATGAGTTATATTTTCCCACAAAGTCGAGACACATTACATGGCCACACACGGATGTCATACGAAAAAGTACTGAACGTTCCTCACGAAATGATCCTGTCCACTCGTGCACACTGCAGTTGTTGTTGGTACCTAAAAAAAATTAAAGTTCAAAATTGTATGACAAACATTTGATTGTTAATCAACAATTGCAAAAGTGGTCATCACTTCTTCAGCAATAAAGATACTCACTTTTTCGTGGCGTACTCCGGCCATTTGACAAAATGGTAGCAAGCGACAGAGCCAATGCAGGCTTTTCCGCAACCATCAACACTTTCTTCATAATTACTCTGCCCACATCCGTGGAAGCCAAAAAAGCAATAATTTACTTTTTCATATATAATTTGTAAACATCAAATTAAAAAAAAAAACAAATAAAAGCCGCCTTAGCTGCCGTTGCTGAAAAAATCGCGCAAATCTTGGTTGCAATTGACTTGGTGGAATGACATCAACCCCTGCCTAAGGCGGCACTTTTCACTAGATGGAGCCAATTTTTAACAGCAATGCCAACTTGCTTAAAATGCAGAATACCGGTCTAGTTACTTAGCACCGATTGATTCTAACCTTGCGTAACTGCTTATAATTATAGTTTATTGAAATATATGTATTGATAAGTGTAATTATCTTTAATTTAGTATAGATACAACACAAATTCAATATTCTCTGGTATAAAGTAAATTTAGTACATTTTTAAAGTGCTAAGTTGACTGCCCGGCCGAACTAACATGTGCTTTGCGCGCGTGTGGCACAAACTGAATTCTCTCGTTTAATGGTCCTGGCTAATTTCTTAAAAGAATTTAAGTGTGTTTAAAGTTATAACTATGAAAACTAGAAAGGTCGAGAAACCAGCTAATGGTGAAGCCATTAATAATGGAAAAATAGATAAGAAGACGAAATCGCTGAAGAAAGTAAAATTGTCCAAGGAAGCCGGAGATTCAGCAATAAATGAGACTGGTTCCAAACCTAAAATTACGGAATCTGATGCCACAGCCGAAACAGCAACCAAAAACTCACTTAAGTTAGTGGATGCGACCATTTTCCAGCATTTCACTTCGCTGACCAGCGGTGATGAACAGGAGTGTCTTGATGCGGCATTGCAGTTAATTAATCATTTGGTTAAAATTCAAGATAAAGAAAGGGTAAAATGATTTGTCTTTAAACTTGTAATAACCGTTTCATTAAATAATTTCTTTTTCTATAATGTACACAGCGACAGACACACTTGGAATATGGGCTTAAGCGTTTGATACGTGGCTGTGGAGCTTCTACAAACAACTCTCGTTCTGGTTTTTACACAGGATTACAGTCCGTTTTGAAATGTTTCAGTGCTGAAGACCTGCCGCTGCAACTTGTATTTGATACGATTGATAAGGAACTACATGTCGGTAGCAGTATTGCTAACAAGGTAACGTAGGAAATCGTATCTCAAAACAAGAGATTTTCACTACTTAATACTTATTTACACATACTTACAGGAAGACTCTTATGCTGTTGTTGGCAAAATACTCACCTGCACGGCACTGCTGAAGAGTGGCCGTCTGGTAAACGCCGATGATGAGCACTTGAAACGATTCACAGTCATTCTGTTACAATCGTCACGCTATCGCACATATCATGCCTCATTGGCCTACGCTATGCTGATCATGGCTTTCGAACAAGTAAGTATTACTTGCCCAGTCGCAATTACACTGTTTGAATTATCTTTTATTTACTTGCATATTGTTTTGTACTTTGCAGATACCCTTAGAACGTTTTGAGTCCGTGATGTGGCCACTACTGCAAAAGGAGATTTTCAAGCCATGGTCCAAGCAAACAATGTCCACAATTTGCTGTTTGATTGCTAGTCACAAAGCGTATCCCACTGTGATTGATGCCGACATTTTAAATCAACACTTTGGCGACACTGAATTGCTCAATAACGACAGTTACAAACATCTTTATCGCATCTTCTTTGAAGTGACCAACACCGATGTACTGACACAGCCAACATTTGAAATTTTCGGCGAGCACATTGCAAGCAATTCACAGCTAAATCATTTTTGGTCGGAAGTCGTGGACGCCGGCCTTAAATCGGCAACAAAATTGCAAGAAATTATTTCGTTAAGAATATTGACGAACATACTAAACAATTTCGAAAATGTGCATAAGAATACAAAACTACTTGAACTGCTTAGTCCAAATTTTATGCAAATGTTCGTCGAAGGACTGAAACAAGTTAAGCAAAAGAAAAAAGATGATGCCTCACAGGCATTTTACATGGAATTTGTCGAAGCATTAGTGACTTGTCACAGCAAGTTGAGTAGTGACGCCGAAAAGGTCGCTGTCATACAACGTCTTCTACTGCCGCCGGGTGTCTTCGATATTGAGAAATACACGAATACACGCATTGTACATCAAATGATAAACTCACTGGAAAAGGAAGGTGTGAAGGATATATTTGCATTCTATAAGAATGTCTTTACAGCACAACTTTCGAAAAATGAGACGAACACAAACGAGAAATGGCAAAGTTTTGAACGTCTGAATGCTGGTTACATGCTGCAACATTTACTTGGCCATAAAGCTGTACAAAATGCGCACAAATGGCGTCGCAATCAATTGAGCTTCTTTTTGACATGTGGCGTATTTCATGTTAACGATGAGCTTAAGGTCTGCAAACAGGAACAGGCCAGCAGCTTTAGCAAGGATTATGGCGAACAATGTAAGCATATGTTCTACACCAGCATGCAGGGCGGCAAGCTAAGCTGTTTAAAGGAGGAAAAGAAACTGCTACAGGAATTGGTCAGTCAGTGTAATGAACAATTGACACAGCATGAGTATTCCAGTAAATATTTGCGCGTAAAATGCTTCAATGAAACCGCACAAAAATCGTGGCAGCAAATGTGGAATACTTTGACGAAAATTGCTGATAAAGATGAGAACGATCAGTTGAATACAGTCTTTCCCATATTGTTGCAGCATATCGGTCTGCAATTGTTCCGTGAGCCGGATATGGCTGGGCCGGCAATCGATGATCTTTTACAGTGTATGCAGCACGCTAAAAAGCAATTAGAAAAAACGCAAAAGAAAAAGAAAAACGGTTCAAAAACTAATCAAACGAATGAAGAACCCAATTGGATGGAAGTGGTTGTTGATTTATTGCTTCATCTACTTTCACAGAATACCAGCTCACTGCGCAGTATTGTGAATGTGATATTCCAGCACTTTTGCAAAAACCTCAATTTAAATGCTGTTCATCATATACTATCCATGCTCGATATGAAAGACGGCCTCAATCCATTAAGTGGCAAAAATGATGAAAGCGATGACGATGACAACGATGATGATGATGAGAACGAAAAAGAAAGTGTAAGCGATGCAGCTGATGACGATAATAGTGATGATGATGATGAAGAAGCTGACGATACTGATAGCGATGATGATGACGACGAGGAGGAGGAGGATGATGAAGACGAAGATACTGACGTACCTGCTGAAGGTGACGATGAAGTAGTCACAGCAAATGAGAAACTACGTAACGCTATATCAGAGGCGCTAATGGCAAATGGTGCTGCAACTGCCGCCGATGATGATATGGCCTCAATCGATTTGAATGATATAAGCGAAGAGGATGGTCTTAAATTGGATGAAGCAATCGCTACCGCCTTTAAAGCAATGGGCAAAAAGACGGGTGCGGGTGAAAACAAAAAATCAAAAAGTTATCGTTCCAAGGTAACCACCGTCATGCATTTCCGTATACGCGTGCTGGAACTGGTAGAAATTTATTTGCATCAGCAACCCACGCTTTTGATTGTCATAGAGACAATGTTAGCGCTCTTCGACATGCTGCAATATTGTACAAGCGATGAGCTAAAACCGCTAAGGGGCATGATTGAACGTGTGCTCAACAAGTTAACATCTCAGAAGTTCTATGCACCGGATGGCGGCGATGATGAAAAGTTGAAACAATCACAATTGGTTGACTTTGTGCGCATTATTGTTGAAAAACGTACGCCAACGATTGCCTATGATTTGATCAATAAGCTGCGTCACAAATGCATCATGTTCCTTATAGTGAATGCAACGCGCATACCGGATGATAATGAAGCAATGTTGGCACTCTGTCAAGAATATTTATGCGATTTTGTAAAGTCACGCAATTCTACGGTCAATTTAACATTATTCGCCGATATACTAAAATTACGTTGGTCTGGTGTCTGGCAGCTGGCCGCCTCTCTGGCCGAACTGGGCGTTCTTCAACAAACACGTATCTTCCGGCGTATACAAGCCTATGAATTATTATCGGTACTATATCGTAATCATGAACTACAAAAACAGAATAATGCACAAACATTAAAATTCTTGAAACGTATTGAAGTGCCACTACGTGCACACATGGAAAGTCTTGCTAGCACCGATAGTCCGAAAAAGACATCTGGTAAGGAATTTCAAGCATTAATTGAGCTTATCTTAAATATCGAACGCACGCATTCACGTCTTAATCCATCGAACAACTCACCAACAACGTCTACACTTTGCAATAACGAGACAAGAACGTTAATACAAAACATACGTCAACGCGTGCGCCTGGACACAATGCATGCCTATCAGAGTTATTGTACGTTGTTTAAATTAAAGGTAATACGTAACAAAGAATTGAAACTGTCAACTGAAGGCAACAATGCTAATGATAATGAGGAAACCAATTGTGACGAAAATGACATTAGTAAAGATGAAACGTCGAAAGAACAAAAGGCAAATGGTGTGGGCAAACGCAAGGCTGACAATGCACCTAAAGTTGGCAAGCAGAAGAAATTAAAAAAGAAGCAACGCATGGAAGCCGCCTCGAAGGGTATGAATGGCGGTATATTCTTTGCCAGTGGCGGGTCAGTGGAAGATGCTAATAGTGATTAGTATACAACCTGCTGAACTTTTTTCTTTTTTTTTTTACAATAATATAAATTTAAGAGTACATTTTATTATGTTAAATATACAGTTTTTAAGACTTTGAAGAGAAAGCTCTTAGTTGAATTTGACCTTTTGTTTGTAAGCATTAAAAAAAAGTTCAGTGTTGAATTTAACAACGTTGCAACAGTTGACCAACTATTCTTTGTTATGTAAATATAACTTTAGTAATTAAATAAAGTAAAAATGAGTGTGTTTTAAACAAACTTTAAAGTTACAACTTAAAAGCTACAACCTGTTAGCCACCACTTCGAAGTCTAACAGAAATTTTCTCGCTGCGGAGCTGCCACTTTTAGTTAAAAAGTAAGAAAACGTTGGCAGCTCTCTGTGCAATTGCAACTAAATTTGGCTTTTGTTTGTTGGTCGCTGGTCGCGCCTTGAAGACCGGTTATTGAAAGAAGTTTAGCAACATATATTAAAAGTTTTGTTATTTCCAAATGGTTGCCTGGACAAATGTGCGGAAAATTATTACAGTAGCTGTGGGTGCCGGTGCCGGTATTGCCACATACTACTATCAACAGCAACGCGACCGGCAAACAATCGTGCACACTTCATGGACAAATAGCGAACAGCCATTAAGTCCATGCGCGGTATGGGATACCAATTGGGATTTTCGGGATCCGAAGAGTTTGGTGCGTCCGTTAAAGAACGATTTGGCTGAGGAACAGAATCGTTACAATAGCGCATTAGAGAAGGCACAAACGAAGGCGACGAGGCACATTATACTTGTACGACATGGCGAGTATATTGATGCTGGCGATACAGATGATACGCACCGTTTAACGGAACGTGGTCGGCAACAGGCTAAGTATACTGGACACCGTTTATATGAAATGGGCATTAAGTGGGACAAGGTGATTGCATCAACAATGACACGAGCACAGGAAACCGCTAACATTATATTGAAACAAATCGATTACGATGCATCAAAAATGAAAAATTGCGATTATTTGCGAGAAGGTGCGCCCATACCGCCTCAACCGCCGGTCGGTCATTGGAAACCGGAAGCATCGGTGAGTTGAAACATGTTTTTTATTGTATAAATGTTACAAACGGTTTTAGTAACCGTGTATTCTTAACAACAATTTACCATTATGTTTTCATGCAGCAGTTCTTTCGTGACGGTGCACGCATTGAGGCAGCATTTCGTCGTTACTTTCACCGTGCCTGTCCACAACAAGAAAAGGACAGCTACACGCTTATCGTTGGTCACGGCAACGTGATACGTTATTTTGTCTGCCGTGCGCTACAATTTCCACCAGAGGCGTGGCTACGCATTAGCATCAATCATGCGTCCATTACTTGGTTGACAATCAGTCCATCGGGCAATGTATCCATTAAGTATTTGGGCGATACCGGTTACATGCCCGTCGATCATCTAACAAACCGTATACCTCGTGATTACAAAAACGTTGTATAACCTAAGCAAACGAACGAAAGTACAACGCAGAATACAGTTGAAGACATGTATTATTTAAGCTTGAATTGCAGATATATTTATATATATTTTTTTTTATTAAAAAAATACTGTACAAGTAACAACAAAAATGAAACAATTATTTCTGCTACAGCTGTTGTTTGTCAATTGCTTGTTGCAATTTATGCAAGCAATTCCGTATGCGCGGATCCTCGCCAGCGCCACGTTTTGCTTCAACGATTTTCACCTCTTCGCGCAAAAATTCCATTAACTCAACCACTTCGGTTGTCGATATCACAACGAACTTCATTAGCAGCTCAAAGTAGAAGAACGTATAGTAAGCCAAATGCTTTTTGGCCAGTATGCGTAGGTGTTCAATGAAGAGTGAACGCAATGCGTTCGATTGCTGGAACACATTGCTGTTAATTAATGTTTTAAAAAGTGTCAATAACATGCCACGACTCGGCACAATGTCATCGACCATCATGATGTGTTCAAGCGCAAGCAGCGAACATGATTTCATGAATGTCAGCAGATTTGTTTCATTTCTCGCAGCCAACGTTGCGTCTGGGCTGTTTGTTGCAGCTGTGACTACCTCTTGAAAAATTGTGATTACCAAGCAGGCATTGGGATCGGATTGACGACGTTGTGTTGCCAAAAATATGCTCGTCAAACGTTCAAATACGTATAGAGCGAGCTCCTGATTGTCGCTCTGTATGCAGGCGATGAACGGCTTGGCAACTAATTTCGTATTTGTCGAGATTTTAAAGTTGGGCGTCCACTTTTGTATTAAATCGTTTAATGTTTTATTGATGTATGCATCCGATTTGAAATTAAGGCGACCGATGCCCTGCACTAACACTGGCCAGATCTTGTGTACAAGCTGCGACAATTTGCCCTCAGGTGTCTTGCCCATTTGTATGTTTGTCGGCAAAACGAAACGTGTTATTGCCACATGAAAGAAACAGTTCGGCTTTGCCTTAACATACACCAGTGCAGCACAGTTGTATAGAACAATGGCTATGAAGCTATAAAAACGTGTTATCAATTCGGATTTTTCAATTTTCAAATCCACTTGAAGCCATTGTTCGAAATTAAGCAGATAGGCATTTAGTTTGTCAGCTAGTTTTAGACGCTTATCGTATTCGTTGCATGAGTCATAGTTCTTGCCAATTGCCGCTATAAATGTACATAATGGTTCCTTTGCTGCCAATAATTCGTCCGGCGACAAAGCGGTCATGAAACGAAATTCCGGCAACTGGACAACATGTTCGGTTAGTGTGACTAACATTTTATGCTGTGCGCCAAGCAGTACAAGACTTTTAAGCCACAATTTCAATACAATTGTCGCATCCAGACGTGCACCGAATGTGCCCGCCAACAATTTCAGTATAAATTGCAATTGTGCTTCACGATTTGCTGTCTGTGCTGTGCTAAAGTATGTAAAGAGTTTCAGGAATGTCGGCTGATCGGGCGTATTCATACAGAAATCGGCCGCTAATTGTGGCACCCAAGGGCTATAGCCAGTGCTGAATTCCAGGCGCAGCAGCGGCAGTACATGTTCGTTTAATGCTTGCAACAGCGGCGCATTTGTTGTGGCAACATAGCCATTACGCACACGTTGATTGAATTTATCAAATATTAAATGCAACGCCTCCAGTGCGCGTTCCTGTTCCACGGGTGTGCTGTTGTTCAAGAAATGCGGCAGCCAAGCGTCGATCAGCAGATGCTCGCCATTGTCATCGGCATGTGTGAATATCTCTAGCAGACTATCGGCATATATGCGACAAATGGCAAGCTCGTTGCGTACACCTGTCAGTTGTTGCAACAATTTGCCAATGTAGCTGCTCAAGTCCCAACGTTGTTCAGCATGCAGTATAAGCAGCGCCATGTGACCCTTGGCAACAGCCAATTGTTTATTAGGCGTAAGCTTCTCAAAGTCCAGTAAAAGCAATTGATCGCGTATATTTGGCATTAGTTCCTTGATGTCGCCGCATAAGCACAGCACAAGAAATAACTCAATCAAATGATGTATGCCCGTTTCGTTGAGCGTGAGAAACTTTTGTAAACTGAATTTGCTATAAATGCGACCCATTAGTTTTTTCATTTGATTCGTGTTGCCGGTTATTAAGCCCTCTTGTAACTGTTGCACCATCTTGCCAAGTAGCAGAACGTGCAGCGTATAACTGCTGAGATTCACATCAGGCGCTTTAGTTAAGAGCGTACGGTATCGCTCGAGGTATGCACGCCCGCTGCCACAGGCAACGGCTAAATTGGATGGCGCGCCGCCAGCGATAAAGAACGATGAGTTAAGACGCTTATGAAAGTACTCCCATAATTGTATAACGACGGTTGCACGTGGTCGCCACAACTGCAGCAACACAGGCGTCAACAGGCATATATAAACGCGTAGCTGTTCTTCGCTCGGATTAAGATTAAGAAACTGTTGTGTACAACTTTCACAGAAATCATAATTTTCCGTTGACTCCGGTATGTATGTTGTATATGAATCTTGCTGGCCAAATGCATTGTAGCTGTGCAGACGTGCAATAGCGCTGAGTAACCAATTACTAAATTGGCAGTAGTCCAGCGGTGTTAGCTTGTATTGCTCTACGAACAAAGTATTAATAATATTTGTAGATTTTTAATTGCCATGAATGCAGCTCACCCAATTTGGTCTTCAGTCGTTGCATGGCTTGATTGAAAAGGCTGCGAAATTCCAATGGTTCCTCTACTGTATTGCTCTTTAACATTATCGTTGGCGCCCATTGTATAATCGATTGTTGCATTATTAACCAGAGCTCTTTGAAACATGTGCAGACAAATGGTGAACTGTAGAGCAGATCTATTGTTCGTTTTTTCGTGTAGAGGTAAACGGAACACAATAATAAATCATCAAAAACACGCGCTAATTGTGTGGTGAAAATGTGCGACACATTAACATCATCTGTCTGTAAAGTGTCAGACAGTTCGTATTTGTGCAGCAGGCACAGATCCAGTAAACGCCACTCAAGCACACCGTGCAATAGATGATATGCCGGAACATTGCAATCATTGCCCTTGCAGCTGTTGGCAAAGTATATAAGTTTCCATGTATCCTCATCTAGTACGCTGTTCAACAGTTGTCGCATTCTCGTCACTTGTGCTCGCAGCAACGGCCACTGCACCGGTTGCGTTGTTTCCAATAACAGCTGATAAAGTTGCGTCACTTGCCGCCTACGTTGGTAGTGTGTGCATTGCTGCTGTTGTTCAATATTGGCCAATGTGCGGTTGCCACGTACGTTCATCACCAGAAACTGGATATTTTTGCTGCGCAAGCAAAATTATTAATTCGTAATCAGAAAATAAGGGCAATCAAAGTGAAGTTAAGCATACCATGCCTCGCCAAAGATATATTGGGTTACGGAGCGTCCATGAAGTTGGGTAGCCTGAAATTCGTATGCGGTAAGTTTCAGCTCTTCGATTGCAGTGTTCCGCACTTTGGTCTGCCTAATGAGTCCATTCTTGATAAAGCTGTCCGCGCTAAATTCTGATTTAAGTGTGTCTTCGCCGGCGCATTGAAATTCTGGTATGGCATCGTTGGTTTCCACGACAGATGACTCGTGTTGTTGTGTTGCTTGTATATATGCAGCGGATAATACATCATCATCGTCGTCGGATTGAAATAAGTCGAAATCCATACCATTCCAATTTCAACACAACAGGTTGTTTTACTGTCAAAGTCGGTTTGTTATGCGTGGATAAAAAAGAGACAGCAATTTATATAAGTTTAACTTATCAATCACTTTTGTTCAATGTAAAAATTCAAAAATTTTCAAAATTCAAATCGAAAGTAAACAACAGCTGCATTGGATGCAATTGAAATGCAGTTATGGACAGTGCTGCTACTTGCTTATTTTTGTATTTTTTCGTTTCATTTTTCTCGCGTCTGTTAATAACAGAAAAACAGAATGTTACTAACATGCTACTTACATTTGTTCATTTGACTTTTGGACTTGTTTTCTTTTATTCCGATTAAATTGTCAAAAAAAGTGCACTTTGGCTACAAAGTTTTATGTAGTCAGCTTTCCACTTTCCGTCAGTGACTAAAATCCTTCAAATTGAGGCAATGTCGTTGCGACAACTCGTCGAAGGTGACTGTGGCGGTGTCAATCCGTTAATGCAGCTTGGTGGTCAGTTCACTCGCGATGTTGCACGCAAGGATGAGGGCTATGCGCCGGCACAGTTCGAGCGCAGTATGCGACCAGATGATCAGATGGTAAACGAATTTCTTGGTCAAGTTGCAGCGCCACCGCAATCATTTCAAATGGATGCACTGCTGCAGGAGATGCGCGATATCAACATCGGTGCTGCCGGAGCACATGTGCAAGCTGGGCCACGTGTAATCGACGAAGTCGCCGGTCAATGGTCAAAGGACTTTACAATGCAACAGCCGCCGGCCTTGCCAACGCGTATGGTGCATATGCAGCCACAGCAGCAGCAACTGACGCACGTTCAAGAATTTTTTGACGAACCGCTTGTAAATACTCGAAGTTTTGAACAGCAATTTGTGCGATCGCAATATCTGCCCATAGCTGCAGCACCACTTCAGACACAAGATCCATTTTTTGATGGCGCTGAAGCTGACATGCCGCTGGCGACCGCCAATTTGCCAAAGGCAATGCAAGGCGAGTCCGTGGAAGACTGGATTAACGACTATCAGACCAACAAGGAAGAACTTGAACAGGCTGCCTCCAACTTTAATGAAGAGTTTTGGCAAAAATTGCAAGATGAGTGGCAAAAACTCTCCGATGAAAATGAGCATCCCTGGCTATCCGAATACAATGAAAGTCTCGATGCTTATAAGGAATACGAGTTCGCTGAAGAGAATCCAATGTCAGACTTGGAAAATGCATTCGAAAAAGGCAAAGAATATCTAGCCAAGGGGGATGTGCCCAGTGCGGTGTTGTGCTTTGAAGTAGCGGCTAAGAAAGAGCCAGAGAAAGCTGAAATATGGGAATTGCTGGGAATGTCACAAGCCGAGAATGAAATGGATCCACAGAGCATTGCCGCACTGAAGCGTGCGCTGGAATTAGAACCAAACAATCAACGTGTACTTATGGCATTAGCGGTATGCTATACGAATGAGGGCCTACAAAACAACGCCGTCAAAATGCTGATTAATTGGATACAAGTGCATCCGAAATACTGCCATCTGATCGAACAATATCCCGAACTTCAAAACGAAAATACAAACAATATGGCTTCGTCTTTAATTCGTGGCAACAAATTGCAACAATTGCAGGATGTCTACCTGGAAGCTGTGCGACTTAATCCATTAGAAGTCGATGCCAATGTGCAAGAGGTGCTGGGCGTGCTTTACAATCTCTCCGGCGAGTATGACAAAGCAGTGGATTGCTTCCGTTCTGCACTACATGTTGATCCACAAAACGCTAAGGTATGGAATCGTCTGGGCGCCAGTTTGGCAAATGGTTCACGCTCTGTAGAGGCAGTGGAGGCATATCAGCAAGCATTGCAATTACAACCGGGCTTTATACGGGTACGATACAACGTTGGCGTCTGTTGCATGAATCTGAAAGCTTACCAGCAGGCCGTCGAACATTTACTGACCGCGCTCACAATGCAAGCGAATACGGCCGCTGTGCGCGAGTTGCCGACTGCCGCTGCTACTACAGCTGGTCAACAACATATGTCTGAGTCAATATGGAGTACACTAAAGATGGTCATATCGCTGATGGGTCGTCACGATCTGCAAGATCACGTCAATGAACGTAATTTGAGTGCATTGAATGAAGCATTTAAGGATTAATTGCAATTGCAAATAAGTTATGTTAGTTTGTTAAAGTGGCATGTGTGTCTACAACTGTTAAGTGGTGTTGGTCTTAATTATGAATGCATAATTCGATATGTTGTTGTATATAGGTACTAAGTATGTAAATCCAAAAGAAAGCAAGAAAATGTTGAGTTTAATAATAATAATATATAGAGTTATATTTTTCCTAAAACACACACAAGCCTTAAAACTTATTAGAACTAACTAATCATTGAATATACTACTAATAAGTACGCATTCTGATGCCAAGATTGACACCAGTCTTTGAACGCAACACAATCTTAATGGATGGCTGCACTTCGGCGCCCAATGGCAGCAGCTCATAGTGCCGCAAAATATTTATAACAATCGTTTTCATCTCCAATAGCGCGAAACGTTGACCTATACAGTTGCGTGGCCCAGCGCTAAACGGTATATTACTGAAAGCATTGGCACGTGTATTTTGCTCCATGTGCCGCTCTGGCCGAAACTCTTCGGGCGCATCAAACACATCCGGATCGCGTAACAATTGCCATAACATGACAATGACATTCGCGCCAGCCGGCAATGCGGCGCCATTATCCAATGTTAGATCACTTTGCAGCCAACGTCCGATTGCCGGTATGGGCGGATAGAGGCGGAGTGCTTCGCGTACAACGCAATTCAAATAACTCAATGCCTGTAGATCAGCATAGCGTATTGCACGCGTACGATTGTCGCCAAAATGCGCACGTATCTCATCGAAGAGAGTTTGCTGGACGCGTGCATGACGCGATATCAAATACAGGCAAAAGGATGTGGCCGATGTTGTTGTGTCATGTCCTTCAAATATGAATGTATTCACTTCGTCACGTATTTGCTTATCACTCAAGGGCACATCATCGATTGTTGCCTGCAAAAGCACATCCAACAGGGCCATTGGTCGTTGCGCGACGGCTTCCATGTCGGTGCCATTTGGTTGTTGATTTTTAGACGCTGCTTGCTGTTGAAGCAACAAACGACGTCGTTGCTCAATAATGCTATTCGTGAACTTGTGCATTAATTGTATACCCTCCAATTGCTTAACATAGCCTTGGGACCAAAACAGACGAAATAGCAAGGGGAACATCAAATGTGGACGCACAAAGCGTGTTGCCAATATATTGGTAACGCTGTAAGCAAAAGATTTCGTAATTATAAATTAAAACATAAGCGTATTTATTACATTAGACTCACTCCTTTACAGCGTGCACGATATCCGATTTGGCATTCAATTGTGCATTGACGCGCACGCCCATTGCGGTTTCTGTGCAGTAGAATTGTGTTAAAGAGGAAAAAGTATAGATAAAATTTATTTACCGGTAATAATATCTAGCGCTGCCAAGCCTATTAGCGGATAAATATCCACGATGCCGTCATGTTCGCTGCACGCATGCGCTCGCAATTTATCCACCAAGACGACACTCTGCCGATCAAAGACTTCAACGAATGATTGCTCCAATATGCGAAAGTGAAATGTTGGCGTTATGATTTTACGCATCGATTGCCATGGTGCGCCGTAGCTCAGCAATAGACCATTGCCCAGCCAGGTTCTTAGCATATTGTAAAGTATATTTTTGCGTACATGCTGCTGACTGCTAAGCAACGCATCAACGTAACATTGTTCCGCCGTTACAACGACAACGACGCCCAGATCTTTGGTATAGAAACTCTTGCCATAACGCGACACAAACTCCTTGAATTTCAGATGCAAATCTGTGTCTTTGTGTCAACATACATGAAGCAACAAAATAAACTTAACGCACTTACTGTCTGGCTTGAATGAACTCAACTTCAAGAATCCGCCAATGAACGGCAAACGTGAAATATTCGGCACACCGCTCTGCTCCAGCAATAAAACACGGCGGTCATTTTTACTGCGACCAGCAAGCAACCAGGCGAACAGCGCCAGCAAAGTCAGCAAGGCCAGAAGTATTAACATAAACGCCATTTTGCACAACTTTTGATTATGCCGAAATTCAAAACTGCAAATAAAATTCGATTTTTGGTTAAAAATGTACAACAATTGTCTTTTGCAGCTTAGCACATCCAACACACCCAACAGCAAGTTAATCAATCGATTAAACTCATTGGCAGTTATATATGTGGGTACAATCCAGTTAAGATTAGCATTATTTAGCTCTGCTGCTATCAGAAAATTGTACTTTGTTCATTGCTCATGTACACGCAAAGCCGTAACGACTTAAAACAGTTTAAAAAAAAAAATTTATATCACGAATTGGAATAACAAGTGTTCTTTTATTTAAATGTAGTTTGTATATACTGCATACACATGCAATTGCATTCTTAAACTAATCTAAGTGTGCAAAGGCCAATACAATATGCTATTAAAATGCCAAATGTCTGTTTTTGCGTAGACAATCTAATTGGCAGGACTTCTGCTTTATCATTCAGCCTGCATATTAAATTGCAGTATGTGTTCTATAACTTTGTTTAACATAAGAGTTCGTAATACCAATTTATTGCTAATGAGGTTGAGTTGAAGCAATTCCAATAAGTTTTCTTACTTTGCAATTATGCCATCAAGTATTTGACCGACTTATCGGATTTACTGCTAGCTTATCAAATGATATAAGCATATGCGGTTGTATGTTATAATTGAAGGCACACATCACATAGGACAAACTAGCGTTCAATATATACTACTGAATTTTTGAAATTTAGTTTGACAAAATTTTATTTTAAATATAACTGTCTTTGCTGCTCCAGCGGAAATAAACAAACAGACGCACGCAAGTGCAGCACGATCGTTTGCTAATGCATCGATTGCTTATATGTATGTAGGTATATATGCAGTCCACAATTAAAGTCTATTAATAGTATTTTCACATACCTTTAGCCATACGACTTTTTTTATGTTATAAATAAAATATTTTAACAATTACGAGCCATTAAATGTTATAAACCCTAATAAAATAAAAACCGATAGTAAATAATACAAAAACAATTACAAGTACGTAATAAAAAAATACATATCAAAAGAAAAAAAAAACTAACAACAAATGCGCGAGAACGCCGACGAAAGCGTGCACACAACACACAAAAATAACAAACAAAAAATATTTAAGAATCGTTTTGTTCTCCCAAAAAAGCTTTTGTCGCAACAAAGCTTTTTTTGCTTTTCTTGCCAAAACAACGACGAATCGAATCCACCAAGCAATAACAAACCCCCAATGCATTATGTGCCAAACTAACTGCGTGCATGTCTCTATGTATGTGTGTGTGTGTGTGCACGCAGTTGGTAACTATTTTCATGCCGTGCCATATACCCTCTGCTGCAAGCCCATATGCATGCCATTTGCCGAACGCAATACGATGTTCATCATTGGTTTTATTGGCGGACCCAAAGGTAGCAGCTCGTAATGACGCAGTAGCGTGCTAATCGTTTCCTTCATCTCGAGCATTGCGAACTTTTGACCAATGCAATTACGTGGTCCCGCAGAAAACGGTATATACGCAAACGGATTAATGACATGTTCGTTGTTAAGAAAACGTTCCGGTTTAAATGCATCCGGTTCAGGAAAATAGTCAGGATCACGTAATAAGACATAAATGCCAACGGTAAAATTTGCGCCTGCCGGTATACGTTTGCCACCTATATGGAATAGAAAAAAATTACATTTATTGCCACAGTCATATAAATGTGACTTACGTATTTCAACATCCTCTTGAAAATGCCGTCCAATCAACGGCACCGGCGGATGTAAACGCAATGATTCCTTGATAACACAATCCAAATACTTGAGTGAATTTAATTGCTCAAAGTTCGCCTGATACGTTCTACAATCACCCAACACTTCACGTATCTCCGTAAATAGTTTCGTCTGAACTGCTGGATGACGTGAGATCTCGTACAGGCAAAAGGCTATGCCACTTGTTGTGGTATCGTGTCCCTCAAACATGAACGTATCAACCTCTTCACGTATATCGGCATTACTCAGGCCATTGCCATCGGCATCGGTCGCCTGCAACAAGACATCGAGCAATGCCAAACGTTTGCGTTCGCCCGAAATTGTAAACTCCTCGGTCTCTTCTGTCGTTGCGCTCTTTGTTGGACTCGTATTTGAATTTGATGTGCTCGTTTGCAAGGCACTGCGTCGTTGTTCGATTATACGTTCGGTGAATTCATGCATCAATTTGATGCTCTCGTCCTGACGACGCGCCACTTCCGGCTTGAGCAGACGAAAGAGCCAGCCTGAGCGCTGCCAGATTTTAATGAAACGCTCCGACATAATGTTCGTAACGCTGCATGGCATAAACATGAAAAATATAGAACATAGAATTGTAAAATTTTGATTGTGTCATATTGTCGTGACTCACGTGTTCACCGCTTGTACGTAGGGAAACTGTGGATTCATTTGTGCGTTGATTTTTGTGCCCATTGCCGTCTCAGCGATAATGTCCAATGCGGCCAGACAGACAAATGGATAAATATTAAACGCTGTCTTGCCATCCGCATGTTTGGCCAATTGTGTGGCCATTATTTGGCTCTGCTGATGAAATATATCGGTAAACTCTTGCAGTATCTTAAAGTGAAACGTTGGCGTTATGATCTTTCGACGCGTATGCCACTTGTTGCCCGTGCTCATCAGCAAACCAGTGCCCAGCCAGCAGTGCAACAACTCGTATAGATTATTCTTTGTAATGTGCTGTGAACTGCTCAATATGACTTCAATATCGCACGGATCGACTGAAAACACGGCCAACTGACGCAAAAGCCAAACACGATAAATCGGCCCATATTTTTTACGTATATCGACAATAAAATCCATAACCTCTATTAAGTCGAAGTAAAAAATATATAACAATAAACATCTTTCTTACAAATTAACAACTTACTTTCCGGCGTCTGACCGCGGTACAACAACATATTGCCCAGCAGCGGCAGCGTTTTCGGTCCCGGCATATAACTGATCATGTCAATTTGACGCTTCCGCGTCAAATAGTCCCATAGCAGGAGTAACGTAACAGCGCCGACCAGCAACTCGAGCCACATTTCGATGCGTTGATGCGCTATACGTGTGCAACAAGCGATCGCCGAATGTCAAGTGCACAAAGGCAATTCGAGCAATTTTGTTGGCTGTGTTTATTATTTATGTATGTGCATGTGTTTATATTAGCCAACATGCGAAATAAAGCTGCAGAGACTGAAAGCTGTGTGCGAGAGAGCATAGAATGTGAGTGTGAAAGAAAGAGCGCAAGCTCGTTATGCAGGCGATAAGCGCACATATTGCTGCTCGTGTCTGATTATGAGAGCGTGTGTGTGTGTGTGCGTTGAATGCCGTTAATTGCGATAAGAAACATTTAATTACATATACATCTGTTCTGAAATATTTATTTTTTTGTTTTGTTTTTGTTATTTAATTAAGTTTCTTTGCGTTACAGATAATGTTAATGTAAATACTGTAAATAATAAAATTTTAAAAAATCTGTATTACATCGAAGGTCATTTATGTTAAACTTGCACCGCCATGGGTCTTTCTTAACCAAAAAAAAAACGCGCTTATCAAAAGTTTATTATTTCGTTGCTTAGATCGCGTTGGTAAAACAATAAATGTCGTGCTAAATAAGAAAACTTTAACAATCTTTTGAATAGATAATCACTTTACTTATGCACTTTGATCAATCGCGTTTTCTACAAATACTTTGTACAATCAAATTAAGTCACTCGTTTAGCTACCTGTTTGACTCGTTTGAAGTGACAATGTATTTGTGCGCATTATATGTATGTAAGTCATTTAAACGTTTTACAAATTAAAAGAAGCTTGATTTTGTTTATTTTAACAACAACTTTATTACAATTGGTCATGTGCACGACGCCGCAATGTATGCTATAGAAATTTATATTGTTAAATTGCATGAGTCTGTCGTCATCTTTGTTGTCACATTTACCGTTAACTGCAGCGGTGCTAAGTTCAGTGAGCATGTGTTACGGTGAACCCTTATCAGTTAAGGTCACAAGCTCTATTAAAGTGCTTTGTTTACACATTTTGCTTTACAAAAAATAAAATTAAATAGAATAAAATAAGAAACAAACAAAGGTTACATGCAAAAAATCAGTTGTCGAGTATAAGCGACTACAGAATACGCTTTAATATTTCTCAATATACTTTCGCCCATTTGGATCATATTTCTATAATGAGTAATGTCTAATCGTTTATGGACAGCGACCAAGCTTCATAAAAATATGCTTTGTGTAGGGTATTCGAACTTTAATATGACCAAAAACAATTTTGTTTGTGTTTTCATTGTTTTCCCTTTTTTTCTTAAGTTTTTGTTTACGTTTTCGTTCATTAATGCTAAAACGACATTGGACTTGGGGGAAGAGTTTAAAACCATATTACATTATTTTCATCTCAAATAGTTGTATCTCTTTTTGAGCCAGAGTTAGAAATTTGTAAAAACTATACATTATCTACACCGATCCGACCTTATATGTTGTTAAAGTTATTTTTATCACTCGCACAAACCTATTTTTACCCATGTGGGCGTAGGGTATCGCTTAATAATACATTTTTTTTTTAATCGAACTATTATTGAATGAATATCATAGATAATCCAATCAATTGAAGATTTTTCTTTTTCTACATTCGAAACTTTGAATTTGATTTGAAAATTCAAAAAATTTTAGTTCCAGATGAGTTTGTACTCAGTCAGGATAAAGTTGTCGAGCCTACTTTGTGATTAAGATGTAAAGATGCGAACGGTAGAAGATTGCAACAATACTGATGTATGTATGTGTATATGTATGTCCGATGGTATCAAAGTGCAAAACAACATCAAACGCCTACAATCACAGATAATTCAGTAAACATGTTGTTGTTGGTGTTGCGTTGTCATCGACGAATCGTCTGGTTTTATATAAAATGAGCTCTCAGACGCGCCTCTTTGCTAATTTGTGCTATCAATCAATAGCGACCGTAACAGCAAACGACACCGGCGACGAAAAAAAAGGACACACTCGTGAAACTATTAACTACAACACAATTGTAACAAGGAGCTGAAGAAAGGACAAAGCAGAGGAGGTGGAAGAAGGTGAAGAAGAAGCAGACAAAATAAACATAATGTTTGCGCCGTTTGCGTTTTGTTTTGGTTTTTTGGCGTTAATTTTGTTGCTCTTTCTGTGTGACTATCTGAACAAACGACATCGCTATAATGTGCTAAGCAAATCAAAAATCGGCGGTCTGCCCGCGCTGCCTGTGCTGGGCAATGCACTGCAGATGCGTGGATTGACATCGGAAAGTGAGTTGTTGTTGTTTATTTTTGTTATAATAAACTAATTGTGATTTGTGAAAAAATTGTATTATTCATAACAGATATGATCGGTTATTTGCGCAAACGTACCGGTGAAAATAATAAGATATTCCGTTCGTGGGTGTTGCATCAACTTGTCATCTATACGGCCGATGCCAAGGATTTGGCTGCGCTGCTCGCCAGTCCGACGCACATCACCAAGAATAATGTGTATGACATGTTGTCGCTTTGGCTGGGCGACGGTCTGTTGCTGAGCACAGGCAAAAAATGGCATACACGTCGAAAGATCATAACGCCGACATTCCATTTCAAGATACTGGAACAATTTGTCGAGATTTTCGACCAGCAGAGCACAATAATGATTGAGCGTCTAGCAACGGAGGCCGATGGCAAGAAGGTAGTGGACATTTTTCCAGTCGTTTGTCTGATGGCGCTCGATGTGATTGCCGAAACGGCGATGGGTGTGCGTGTGAATGCGCAAATGAATCCCAATTTCAGTTATGTGAAAGCCGTCAAGAAGTAAGTCACATTTGAGCTCTCTTTTTCACACACTTCGCTTGTGTATCTTGTGTTCAACAATGAATAAGTTTATGTTCTATAGCGTCATGTGTTACATGCAGCAGTTGAGCATTACAGCTAGCTCAAATGCTGTGTTTGGCCTGTGAGGCTTTGTAACATAAGCGGTATTAACACTGAAATTAATTCTTACTTATCTACAGTGTCACCGAACTAATTGCGGAACGTCTGCGTCGACCGGCATGGCGCTTCGATTGGCTCTTCCGTCTGGTCGCACCGACGCAATACAAATATTTGCTAACGAACATCGAACTCATGAAAAAGTTCACAAACAATGTCATACAACAGCGACGCACAGCATTGCAGGAGATATTGGAGACCAAGGAGAGCAAGGACTGCGACGTTGATATGGGATTGGGCGAAAAGAAACGTCAAGCATTGCTCGACGTTCTGCTTCAGTCGAATATTGATGGCAAACCATTGAGCAATGAGGATATACGCGAAGAGGTCGAAACGTTCATGTTCGAAGGACACGATACGACAACGAGTGGCATCTCATTTGCCTTGTACCTGATCTCACGTCACCCGGCCGTGCAGCGTGAATTGTATGCAGAGATTGTCGACGTGCTGGGCACGGATGCCCAACAACCCGCGTCATTGAATCAATTACAGAATCTTAAGTACATGGAGTGTGTGATCAAGGAATCGTTGCGTCTCTTTCCGCCGGTGCCGATAATCGGTCGTTATTTTAAAGAAGATTCCGAATTAAGTGAGTACAAAAGAACATTTTATTTTAGTTTTCAACTAAAAAATATTCATCTTAGATAACAAAATCATACCCGCGAACACACATTTCAATATGCCACTTTTCCTTGTGCTGCGCGATCCGGATTGCTTTGATGAGCCGGATAGTTTTAAGCCGTCACGTTTTATGGGCGAGAATGCACGAAAGATCGATCCTTTTGCCTATGTACCATTCTCGGCGGGACCACGTAACTGTATTGGCCAGAAATTCGCGATACTCGAGATGAAGAGCGCGATCAGCAAAGTGCTGCGCCACTATGAGTTGCTGGCCGCAGGACCCGAAATTATACTCACGCTCAGTCTGATCCTTCGCTCTACCAATGGTATCAATTTAGCTCTTAAGCCAAGAAATAAATAAAAATTGCAATTTTATTTTAATAATGTTGTACAAAATAATTTTAATTGCGTTAAACTGTCTTCGGTTCGACTTGGTTGGTTGGGCAAGGTCTGTTCCTGCGCCGTCTAATCGATGCGCAAAGCGCAGACACAGTAACTTAAATGTTATCAGTTGTTGTAACGAGACAGGCCTCCTTATTTAAATGCATGTATTTTACCGTTATCTCCCAGTCTGGGGTCTTTAGCCAATACTCTACACTAAAATGCACCAGCTATATTTGCATGTTTCATCGAAAATGCCTTCTTGGTTAATTTTGAAACACTTTCATATCGATTATGCTTTCGACAACTATCGTGCTATCGATTGCTGCCAATATCGGCTTTTTTTGATTTAAAAATTTATTTTGTAACATTTTGTACAACCGATATGCCCATTTGAGTTGGGTGTAGCGTGCAAATGGGGGCTTGTCGCTGTCTGTTGTTTGTTATTGTTTTTCCAGTGTCTAGCCAAGAATTAAACTTTGAACAGATTTTTTTTTTTGTTTTCTTTTGCGTTCACTTACCTTTTTAGTTGATTTTTTTTATTGTTCGATTCCGTATTGTGATGATTGTGCCCCGATCCGAAATTGAACTTTGCTTTGCGGATTCTTGATTGCATACACACGCACATTGAGTGCATAATTTAAAGGCCGGTTCAATTAATGTCTTGTAATTCTATAAGCACTGATATTTCATTAATCATAGCATCCAATAGCATTGGATGGATGAGTGATCACCGGACCGTGTTCCATAGGGTAAAGTAACCGACTGTAAACGCAGGTCGACTGAATTAAAAATCGCTAACTGAAGGATGATTAGAGACGTCGAAAGGAACGGTCGATCAACTGCTTAATTTCGAATTTTTCATTAAAATATACGGCTATGCCAATTTACCATTTAATATTCTCTCTTTTTCACATGCAACAGGTTAATTGCTGTCATTAAATCTCAACGCTATATTGTCGTATGAGCCTTGCAGCTTCAAGCTAAAAACGTTAAACAATTGAAAGCTTCAAATGTTTTCGATTCGAAATTTGCGAGTACTTTTTACTCAATATTTGTTTATGCTCTTTGGTTTTGATAATTCGAGATTCTCACACTCTCAATGAATGCATAGAACGCGTCACTTTTACTTCGCGCAATCTCATCATTACCGTCGTATTTTATTTTTAATTTATTTATTAAACAAGTTTCTATTCACGGTGACATGCAAAGAAAAAAAAAACCATTATCGGTTAATCATGATGACGATACGCTTTATTTTAAATGTCGATCAAAGTATTTTTATAATTTGATAAAACTGCCAACTAATCATGATTGCGCTAATATAATTGTTGCTGTTATAAATTTAGTTTGTCTGATCCTGAAGCCAATAAGGATTAAAGGCAAGATTCAAATTAACACAAATTGACACAAGAGTAGAAAAACAGATAAAGAAAATGAGAAGAAAAGAGTACAAAAAATTTACTTTCCGAGAATCGAAGTAACATTTAAGCAAAGGATACAAAGTTAAGTGAATTAAAAGGAGATTGTACTACAAGCACAGAACTAAAATAAAATGGGAGCAAAACTGAAAAAAAAAACATTGCAACAAATCAAATAAACCGTTAAAAGCAACAAATATAGAAAAAGGATAAAACAATTTTATTAAAAAGAGCCATCAGGCAATCTACGCGAATTATGAGAAACACAATGCGAAAGAGATAGCACTATATACTATGTACTGATTAGGGCATAAACATTGTACAAAGTTTTCTTGTATATCTTTATCAAATAGTTTAACTGATAATAATTGCTCACAAAGTTAAGGGACCTTGCGATTAATGGCTCGTGCCTGTTGGAGCGACCGAACTTCATTTTCGGTTAGCTGACAAAACCGAAATACAAAAACAGTCACGATCACAGTTGGCCCAAAACATTTGTGCTTGCGGTTTGAAATTTACGGTTCAAACGCCAACAACAAATTATCAAATCTTTTTTTTTCGATTGTTGTTGTTATATTAGTTTATTATTAAATATAAAATGTTGCTCGAGTTAATTATTTTGATTGTTACAATGTTAGTTGTGTGGGATTATGTGACCACACATCGGATTAGGAAAGTATTACGTGAGCAAGGCTTCAAGGGACCAAGGACATGGCCAGTTTTGGGCAATGCACTGTTGATGATCGGCGAAGGACCGGAAAGTACGAAGATAAATCACTATTTATATTGTATATCTTTCGCACTCGCACCCACTCACTCGCACATGCTCTCACTCACATTGTTGATATTTGCAAAAATTATCTCACTTCCGCCAGTAAATTTCTCACTATATCGCTGTCTCGCTCACATTGAACATTTCAGCCGTTTTCGATCTGCAACAACGTCTCATCGACAAATATGGCAAGACAATGCGTATTGCAATACTACAGGATACGGCAATTATGACCACCGATATGAAGATGATGGAGGCAATCTATAGCAGTCAACAGATTATCACAAAGAATCGTCTATACGATTTACTACACAGTTGGCTGGGCGGTGGCCTATTGCTGAGCACGGGCAAAAAATGGTTTACACGTCGCAGGATTATAACGCCGACATTTCACTTTAAGATACTTGAACAATTTGTAGAAGTTTTCGATCAGCAAAGTGCGACCATGGCGAAACTGTTGTATGCGCGCGCCGATGGCAAGACCGCATTTAATATGTTTCCGGTAGCTTGCCTGGCGGCACTGGACATTATAGCAGAAACTGCAATGGGCGTTAAAATAAATGCACAAAATAATCCCGATTTTCCATATGTACAATCGGTTAAAACGTAAGTAGCAACAAATACATGTCCTAACTTGATTTTTTATGAATCTTTAAAATTGTTAGTGTCTCCGGACTGACAGCCAAACGTTTAATGAATCCAATGGACCGCTTTGATACTTGGATGCGTTTCACGTCGCCGCTTAAGTATCGCACACTCATGGCCAATATCAAAGCGATGCATGATTTCACGGATACTGTAATTGAGGAAAGACGCGCCACATTGGAAAAGTCAATCGCCGATGGCACATATAAGCCGCCAGGCTCAGGCGATGACAACGAACTGGGCACTAAAAAGCGCATGGCTTTGCTGGACGTGCTACTGCAATCGACCATTGATGGCAATCCGCTTAGCAATGCCGATGTACGTGAAGAGGTCGATACATTTATGTTCGAGGGACATGACACGACCACAAGTGGCATTTCTTATGCTTTGTATTTAATTGCACGTCATCCGCTTGTGCAGCAACGTGTATTCGCAGAGATACGTGATGTGATCGGTGATGATAAGGATAAACCAGTCACAATGCGTGATTTGGGTGAGCTTAAATATTTGGATTGCGTCATCAAAGAAGCGTTACGCATGTATCCACCAGTGCCAATAATCGGACGCTGTGCCCAAGAAGATGTTACACTCGGTACGAATAATGCTTTGCACAAAACTTTCTTTTGTATAAAAACGAGGTTGTTTTTATTTTTTTTTTTTCCAACATAGGTGGCAAATTGATACCAGCGAAAACGAACATTCTTGTGCTGACATACAATGCCATGCGTGATCCTGACTACTTTCCCGAACCGGAGCTATTTAAGCCAGAACGGTTTGGTCCCGATGCTGATACGAAAATAAATGCTTTCGCTTATACGCCGTTTAGTGCCGGTCCACGCAACTGTGTAGGCCAGAAATTTGCCATGCTAGAGATGAAAAGCACCATTAGCAAAATGATACGTCACTTTGAGCTTCTGCCGCTCGGGCCGGAAGTTAAGCCGTTGATGAGTATAATTCTACGCTCGACGACAGGCATCCATTTGGGCATTAAGCCGCGTGTCTATTAGTCAGCTTAATGTTAAGAGTACACGTTCTATGTATAAATGTATATATATGTATGTTTCCTGTTGTTATTCTGGATGAAAATTGTTTTTGAGTGAAGATTTTTTTTCGAACTTATTTAGTTTGGGTACGTGGGTGAGATGCCGGCTGCGCAAATTGTCATGCTGACACAATTCTCTATAATAAAGATAATCAGCCTAATCGTTGCAGCCAACAACGACAGCCATCACACTTGTAAAAAAAAAAACACTACATTTACGTCTTGCGTACGCGATTGATTATTGCTAAGAATTTTACACTGTTAATAACAAAAAAAAAAGAAAATAGTTACAGTAACGTTTATGAGGTGACATTCAAAACTGCTCATAGTATTATATGCAAATAATCATTGTCATTAGTCTAGTCCCAAAGATAAACTGCGCCGGGTGTGGGCAATTTGCCTGATGTTTTCGATGCAGCAGGCTTAGCGTCACCAGCAGTTACTTCAGGCGCTGCCTTTGCCTGTAAAAGTTTCTGTTGGACCAAGTCAATGGGTGGCGTAACCTCGCGACGTGCATCACGCAAGACATAATAGTTGGCGGACAACAAATGTGATGGTCCGTCTGGTATCTCCGGTGGTGGCTGTGTACGATCGGCTAAGCCATCTTCGAAACGAAGAGCTACTGTGTGTTCGCGCTGTAAATCAAGACATTAGAATTTAGAAACCATATGAACTGTGTATGCAAATTGCAACAATAAACAAAAACACTTTTACTAACGACAAATGGCTTACATAACGTTAAATTAGCGGCGTTCTTTTCAACCTCTATGGAATACTTACACCTAGTAAAAAGGCGCGCACACGTTGCAAAAGGGGCGCAATGTCACGTCGTGCTGCCATTTTTTGTCAGTCAGTCAATGTTTTTGAGAGACAAGCAAATTATTTTCAAAAATTCTACTTGGCACCAATCACAAATAATTTTTACAAATCCATATGATTGCTAGTGTTGCCACTTGTTTTGTTATTCATAAAATTTTAGCCATAGTTACCAATTGTATTGAAAGCGTATCAAAATTGTTTCATTATTGATCACAAGCCAATGAATAATAAGTAAACTAATAAAAACGAACGATATTTGGTAGTTAACATTTATTGATTATTAAGTACAAATCGTATTTCAAATACAATTAGAGTGGCAACCACATTTATAATTTGGTAGCCCAAACTAAAATCAACTCTGATTGTAAATATGAGATATGGCAAGGTTACTAAGTTGACTGCACATGGTTTTTTTTTTTTGTTTACAATTTACTAAGGAACGTGATATTTATTGACAATGGGCGGTAAGGGTAAAGTTTTTAACAAAAAACGCAAATTTGTTGGCAAACGAGAAGATGATCCCGAATTCGATTTGGAAAAGAAACATTTGAAGACAACACACATAAATTCACGTGAGAAACGTTTGATAATCGTGTTAGAAGGCGCCCAACTTGAGACAGTGAAGGCAAGTCAAAATATACTACTAAAAGACACAAAAATTAAAATAATTATATCACACAGATGCGCGATGCATTCGAGCTTCTCAACTGTGATGATCACGCGGGTATTATGCGTAAGAACAACCGAGATCCAGGTTCCTGCCGCCCGGATATTGCACACCAGTGTCTCCTCATGCTGTTCGACTCGCCATTGAATCGTGCCGGCCTCTTACAGGTTTATCTACGGACTGAACGTAATGTGCTGATAGAGATAAATCCACAGACACGCATACCGCGTACCTTTAAGCGTTTTGCCGGTCTTATGGTCCAGTTGCTGCATCGTTTCTCGGTACGCGCCAACGACACATCGGCCAAACTAATGAAGGTCATTAAGAATCCGATAACAGATCATTTGCCGGTGGGTTGCAAGAAATACGCTTTATCATTCTCTGGCAAATTGGTAACGAATTGTCGTGATCTGGTGCCACAGTCAAAGAAGGCTGATACAAGCGAAACAACAAACGCGACTAGTTTCACAAACATTGGCAATGCCAGCAGTGCTGTTGACAGTGACGATGAACCTGTTGTAATTGTCATTGGTGCCTTTGCGCACGGTGTCGTTAAGGCTGATTACGTAGAGGGTCTCTTCTCAATCAGTAATTATCCGCTTTCTGCAGCCATTGCATGCTCCAAATTGTGCAGCGCATTTGAGGAAGTGTGGGGCGTTGTATAGTTTAAATAAAAACATTTTTATTCTCTATTATTTTGTTTCCTTGGCTTCTCTTTCTCTCTTTTAGTAATAGATTTGGATTTTGTTAGATCTTTGAGGTTATGTGTGCGAATAAAATGATTTGATTTTTCACCAATTGTCACACATCATTTACATGTCATTTATTATTTTCCACTTAATTACATTTACGTTATAAAATTTTTTTTCTTTTTTCACAAACTTTAAACCATTAGTACTATGCACTTTGTAAAAAAATAAGCACAATTTATGCAAGTATTTCTATATATGTATATATATATATAATTAAATCGGTCCGCCGTCTGTACTATCTGTTAGTGTACTAGTAGTCGGATAACAGTTAAATGAATTGCAGTTAACCCCACATTAGTTGAGTGCATCGTAACGGTCGTTTACGGATTAAGCCTTGCCGGCAGGTTTCTTTGCATCAGCAGCCTTCTTCTCAGCTTCCCGCTTGGCAGCCGCTTCTTCACGCTGTTGCCGTATTAGTGCTAGACGTGCCAAATCCGCTTTTGCCTCAGTTGTCTTGCCGGCCGCATGCAGTTTTTCGTAACGTTGGCGCGCCTTTTGTTTCTCGATTTGTTCACGTTCGCGCCTTGTCAATTCTGGCTTATTTGGCTTTTCTTCAATTGACAGATGTGTTACCTTCTGTGTAGCCTTTTTGATAACACGATTCGGATTTTCGATTTCGATTAACGAGGCTACGCCCTTTTTGGAACCACGCGCCTCAGCGTCCGAGTCATCGTCATCATCCTCATCTGAATCTTCTTCACTGCTGCTCACATTTGCTGCTTTACGATTTTTTTGTTGGCTTTGTTTGCTAGATACCGATGATTTACTGCTCGCAGCTCCCTTACTGCCACTAGCACCGCCGGTCGCTCCACTCTCGTCATTACTTTCACCTGAGCCAGTTTCCTCGCTATTCTCATCAGACTCCTGCTCGAGCTCCTCGGGTGCCGTAAAATGACGGCTGCGGCCCTTGTGGTTAACGTACTTTCCTCGTGGCATGATTGGTTGCTGTGTTTAAATGTCGTCGTTGTCGTTGCTTGTCTGGTTTTGCTTTAATTTGATGTTCGTTTTCTCTCTTGCTCTCTTTTAGTATTTAGTTCGTTCGCTTTTGCTCTTTTTTTTTTCTCTTTTGCGTGCTACTTATTTTTTGTACAAACTGCAAATTTTGGTTTGTTTGTTTTTATATTATTTTTTAATGTGAATTAAGCCGATGTGTGACTCAGTACCAAACGGTACTGATATTTTATTTAAAAGATTTCTGCCGAAACTGCAAAGATTATTAACTGGAAAATAATCTATTTTCAAAAATCCGAAATTGACGAATATATAAATTAGTGTTGAGTAAGTGAGTTAAGACGATTGCCTGATGATTTTCCAGTCTTGATCAATTTTTAAACGGAATAAAAAATTTGACAATAATATCATTTAATAAAGTGGGTTTTGTCTTAATTTATAAAACATAAGTTTGTGTCAACTGTCGAAATCAAATAGTTTTAAATTGTTTTATTACTTTTTTGCTATCATCAGTAGATGGCGCCAAGGTGCTGTACACATCGATAGCTATCTCACTCGCACCACATCGAAAAAAGTGTACAAATTTTCAAAGTTGATACTCCCGTTTACCAAACTGTGTCTTACAGCACTAACTGTACACGTTTTTGCCGTGAAACTTCTGATTTTCTGTGAAAGCCGCACCGCATTTCATCATTTATTTGCACCAACTAAGCTAAAAGTTCACAAAGCCACGCTCAAAATGGCACTAACGTCGCGTTTTTATAACGAAAGATATCCTGAAATAGATGATGTCGTCATGGTCAATGTGCTTTCAATTGCCGAAATGGGCGCTTACGTGCATCTATTGGAGTACAACAACATCGAGGGTATGATTTTGCTCTCTGAGTTGTCTCGTCGTCGCATACGTTCCATTAACAAATTGATACGAGTGGGCAAAACAGAACCGGTCGTTGTCATACGTGTTGACAAGGAGAAGGGTTACATTGATCTGTCCAAGCGTCGTGTCTCACCGGAAGATGTGGAAAAATGCACGGAACGCTTTGCCAAAGCGAAAGCAATTAACTCACTACTACGTCATGTTGCTGATCTGCTCGGCTATGATTCAAGTGAAAAATTGGAGGAATTGTATCAGAAAACTGCGTGGCATTTTGAGCGCAAATACAATAGCAAAACCGTCGCCTATGACATTTTCAAGCAGTCGGTAACCGATCCCTCGGTTTTGGACGAATGTGATCTTGATGATCATACAAAAGAAGTGCTGCTGAGCAACATTAAACGTAAATTAGTCTCACCGACTGTTAAGATACGCGCAGACATTGAATGTTCCTGCTATGGCTACGAAGGTATCGATGCCGTTAAGGCAGCGCTTACTAAAGGCCTGGAATTGACCACTGAAGAGCTGCCCATACGCATTAATTTGATTGCGCCACCACTGTAAGTTCTACAGTACTAAAAATTTTAACGAAGAAACTATTTTATACTAATAATTTTTTTTTTTTTTTTTGTACTTTGACAGCTATGTCATGACAACGACTACGACGAAAAAGGCTGAAGGCCTTAAGGCACTCGAGGTGGCTATCGAAAGTATACGTGCAAAAATCCAAGAGTATGAAGGCGACTTCAAAGTGATTATGGCACCTAAACTGGTGACAGCTATCGATGAAGCTGATTTGGCACGACGACTTGAACGTGCTGAAGCTGAAAATGCTGAGGTCGGCGGTGATGATGATGAGGATGAGGCTGGCGATCAAGAAGGCATGCAATTCAATCCCGAAAAAGAATTCAATGATCATGTCGCACGCGGTAGTTCCGGCGATGACGATGACTGAATCTGACGTAAAAAAATGTGTAAGAGAAATCAAGGCGTTGGGCGGTGTACACACGTATGGCGGTGTATACACAATGCTGCACGCTGCGATCTGTGCAAAACAATAAACTTGCACCACAAAAACAGTAGAAGAAAATGTCTAAGAAGTATGAGAAGAAGGAGCAGCAGGAGGTGGCGACTAAGCATTACTACATATATTTTATATCAACAATAAACAAAAAAAAAAAAAAATACAAAACAAACTTCAAAGAAAACAACACTTTAGTGTTATATAAATATATATATTTTTTTCCTTTAACCATAAAAAAAATAATTTAACAAAAACGAAAACGAAGAAAATTGTGTTGTCAAGCCATTTTATTGGAGTTAATTTTTTTAATTGGCATAAATTATTAAACAGCCTTGTAAAGTTGTCTGAATAAAATGTATAATGTGCAGGAACATTGGCGGATAACGCAAACTAACAAAAATAATTGTATAGCACAACAGTTGACCAACAATTGTTGCCTTTGGAGTGTTCTTTTTTTAAGCAACAGCAAAAAAAAATATATATACTTAGTTAAAAAAGAAAATGCAATGTTTATTTTCCAGTCAAAATTCGTTTATTCACATTTCACGTTTTTTTTTTTTGCTTAACAAGTCTAAAATTCAATAAACCATTTTTTTTATTTAACATAATCATCTGCAAAGTGTGCATACCTTAACCATAATTTGGGCCCGAAACCGCTTACACATCATACGTATGCAACTTTACTAATCAATCAAATCTATGCACTTCTTAGTTTTAATAAACAATCAATCAAAGCTACTTAAGTAAATAATCATTACAAAAAAGTGAGAATTTTTTTTTTTCGTTTTTTTTTACCTTGCAATACTTTGAACTTACGTCTAAGAAATTAACTTTTTTTTGTTTTGTTTTGTATGTGTAAAAATTGATAAAAAAATATTTCTCTATTTTGTTCACAAAAACACAAATGGAAACAAAAAAAAAAAAAAAATAATGAAAATTAGTAAAAAGTTTGTATCAAAGTGTTCTAAATCATATTATTGTTGTATAATATATAATTGCAATGCATTGCACTGCACCCCGAACCTCTGCCAAACAATCCATCATAGTTAGCCGAACTGCAACAGCATTCGTGTGTAGTTGTTTAGCGCTCTCTTTTACTCAGTTCGCTGCGCCGACAAGTGCAAGACAAGCTTGCATTTTGTTTCATTCTTTTTTTTCTTTTCGATTTCATGCCTTTTCGTTCTTATGCATGCTGTGCACTCTCTTCGTTTAATGTTGAATGTGTAAATTAGAGTGGCTTATGTGATCTTATTATTACATGATGACAAAATAATTGTTAATATTGTCGTTGTTGTTGTTAGCTCTGTTTTGTTTGTGTGACCTTTTTTTATGTTTTATGCTACTGATATTGATGATGATGAAGTACATGTATTAAGGTTATTTGTATAAGATCAACTGCTAATTGTTTTTGTTTTTTTTTCTTATGTTTTTCGTGCTGCGAGAGATCGCGCAGCTTTACACGAAGCCGCTAGTAGTCTATACGCGTTTATACAATATACATATATAATTATGTATATATTTATATATATATATTATTTTTATATGTAAAATGCGCCTGAGGTAGTTTCATGGGTGGTCGTTCGTTGTTCATTATCTTCTTATTGTTGTTGTTGTTTGAGTTTTTGTTGTTGTTTCGTGTTGTTATTATTGTTGTTGTTGCTTTGAAGACCTTTTTATGGTGGTGCGCTCGCTCGCCATTTTTATTATTGGCATGCATTCTTATACATATTGTTAACATCGAAATCGTCACATTGCCATATTGTATATATTTTTGGCCAGTAGAAATTCCACTTTTTGCCGTTTTTCTATTTTTGTTTTTTTCATTTTTTGGTGCACTCAAGCGCCTGGCATAAGTAGCGCGACGACGGCGTTTTTATTGTTATTAATTTTTTTTGTTTTATAATTTTTTTTTCTCAAATCAAAGTCACCCAGGTAATATAATACCATAGTACATGAATTTGACCATCAAATCAGCCAGTGATTACGATGTTGCGCCACCGACGCCCTCTTCTCCTCATTTTACTAGTACTTCTACTACTCTTACTACAACTACACCTCCGACGCATGCGCGCCCACCTATACAACACTCAAAATTTAAGCGATTTTGCTATTAATGCCGCTGTCGCTTGTGTTTTATTGCCATTCGCACGGCGTAATTCGATAATGACATCTTCACGCTTATAGCCCAAACGTACAAGTTCCTGTACATCGGTTTCATTAAATCTTTCCCCTGAATTCGGTGACACAGATGCAGCACGTTTCGATGTCGATGCACCGCCCGCATCACGTTTACTCTGCTCAATTGCTTTTTGTATCTCTTTGGCCTCGGCCTCCTCAGCGGAATGACCAAGCACACGCATCTCTTCATCCGAATTGCCAGTGAGTCGCGCACAGGCGGGCAATTCATTTTCCGGCAAGAATGGCGTCTCTGTGCCAGTTGTGCCAATGCGCAAAACATTACGTTGCAGATCAATAAGACACTTGAAAGATTTGTTGTTGAGAGTTGCAATATCGTACAAAGAAATCATTAAGTTGTGTTACCTGATGTCGCTTCAACATATCCAAGCCGAGCAACATGTCCATGGGCTGATTCTCGAGCACCGAGAAACTCGACGTCAGATGATCATTCTCTATTTGCAATTGCACCATGTGTATGCGTCCGATTATGCGTTGTGTGCCCACACCCTTAGCGATGCCATTCCATCTGTAAGTATTTTCAATGCTTCATACATATACACTTTATACTTATATAAATACGCGCTTACCGCGTGTCTATCAAACGATTCACATGACAACGTTCAGCGCATTCGGCACTCATGATTGTCGTCTGTGCACCGGAATCGACGAATGCCTTCACGGGCACACCATTAACGCGACAATTGATGTAACTATGTGCAACGAAAACAAAAGTAAAATCAAATTAAGACGAACGCAAGATTGTTCGAACGTTGGTCAGATCAGTCAACTGACTAGCAACTCACAGCATTGTGACCATGCCAAATATTTCTGGATTATATTCAATGGCAGCGGCCATATTGTCCTGTATGTTCTTCTGTTTGATTTCCTCGGCTATGAGACGCTGTGTCTCCGCATCAAAGGGATCGGCAAACATGCGTATCCGTTGCTCATTCCTTTGCTTACGTAACGTTATTTGTTCACGTAAAACACGCGTAAACGTTTCCAAACTACCCGAATCCAAGGCCTCCGCCAGCTCTGTATTATATTGACGCAACAGTGCCAATGTCTCTGGATTGGCCAATAGCATGTTACGCACCTGTGCGGGATCATCATCGAAATTGACATTAAACTCGTCCGTGGGTGGAAAATTTAAAAAGTTCTCATTCGAGCTATTTGGACTGGTGCGCGGCACAGATATATTGCTAAAGTCCAACTGGCTGATGGACGATGAGCCTGCAAAAGAGAACACCAGAGCGCCATTGTGAATCAATGCGTTTTTTTTTTTTTTTGTTTTGCTTATTTGCATATACATTTTTTTTTAATAAATTTTATGTCGGTCAACTCCTACGTTGCGTTTTGAGTTGCGTGCTTTGCGTCCCACATGCAATTTTTATATTTGTATGTATTTTTTTTTTTATTCATATTAAAAAAGTGTGTAATTGTTATTTTTAAATTAAATGAACAACGCATACAAAACAATGATAATACAAATAAGAAATCAAGCAGCTGCGTTAAATATGTGAGCAAATGAAACGCAAAAACAAATGGAAACGAAACTGATGCTATTCGCACATTGTTGTTCTCTGCTTCCAAACAAAAAAAAAAACAACAATTGAAGCGATAAAAAACAAAACTGAATGCGCACACACACACACTTGATCATATTGTCTATGACTTTGTTTGGCAAGCTTTCAGTTACGCACAAACATGTATGACGACGCAAAACGACTCAGTAAGGAATAAGTGAAGCCGCTAAGCGAAGCAAATTCCATTCTGTTTACAGTTGAAATTGCAACATTAAATTTAGTTAGATGTGCATATGGCCTTACGTTAAATATTTGCAGTTATCTACATGTACATACATATGTATGTGTACACATATATAAACTGTCACTTACCACGCTGTCCAGTGCGTGTCGCGGCCCCCGTTGTTGATCGTTGCTGTTCACGTATTTGCTGCAATATTACACAGTCGCCATCTTTAATACCAAATTGTCGCAACGAACGCTTATCGTCAAGTAATGGCCGTCCGTTAAATACGACAAGCATTTCGCGACCTTCAATACCAGATTCCACTTCGCAAAATGCCTTGAAATTTTCCAGCTCAAGATCCTCGGCAACATCGAGAAAGAAGATTTTGTCTGTTAACGTTGTCACAGTGATTTTCATTTTATTATTATGTTATATTGAACTGTTATGGTTTTGGCTCGCAGTTAATTGTATTTTGTTGGTTGTCAATGCTAGATGGTTCAGGTCACGACTGTCTTATGGTCTATTTTCACAAATTGCTACTGCTGCTGCTGGTGCTGCTGCAGATGTCGCTGACACACTCTTTATTAAATGCAATGTCTGCTTTATTGCTTTCTTTGTTGTTAGCGTTGTCGTTGTTTGTCGTATTTTGACCGCTGGACGATGTCTTTATTGTTGTTGTTGTTGTTACTGCTGATATTGCCGCTCGCCGCGCTTGTGTAGCGTTTTAACGTTTACGTTGGTCGGATGCGTTGTTCTTGTTGTTTTTCTTTTTTTGCTTTGTTTCTATTATGAGCTCTGTGCGCTGTGCAGCCGCGTTGATATATGAATGCGTACTGTTTTGGTTTTTTTTTTTTTTTTTTTTTTGACGGTATTCCACTATATGATGAAGATGAAAATCAACAATGAATAAATAAAAAACAAAATCAAAAATAAGTAAATAAACCAAAGGAAATAAATACATATATGTATTAATGCGCGCGCGTTATCAAACTTATTCGCTTTTGTCTAAAAATATTAGTACAAATTCTTACAACTCAGCTTGACTGCTTTACCAATAATGTTGCTGTTTATTCATTCAATTACTCACCTTTTGCGTATTTTGGTCTTTGTAAATTATTAATATATTTGTTACACTTTGAATTTTGTATTGCTGCTGATTCTTCGTCTGTTCATTCACAACAATTGCGGCAGCATAGCGTTTACGGTCCGTGAGCCGGCAGTGAGAAAGACGACGACGTCGACGACGCTGCCTACCGTTGAAGGATGTTTGAAATGAGAAACGCGCGAGTTGCGACGACAGCGATTGAGCAGTGCGGGTGACGTTTATTTATAATTTAATTAATAATAATTTTTACGATAAGTGCATGCCGAATGTTCAACCGATATTTTATTATTTGTTTGCTTTAAGTTTGTATGTCTTAAAGAGATTGTTACGGGTTAGTCATTGGGCCAGTGTTGCCAATTCTGTGTTTTTCTCGCCGTTTTTGGCTATTTTTCTGGCTCGATTGTACGAAAAAAACGTGTGACTGCGGACAGCGGCAATTCTAACTATTTTTAAGAATATTCCCAGTTTTTTTCCGTCTTGTAATAATTTATTGATATTGATCAACATTGCAGTGTTGCCATCTTGATCATTGACGACAATTTAGTTAATATCTATTCATATGCCCAGATATGGTATATTATTATCTCGTGTGTGCGGTTCAAGATAGTTCAATTTGGTTTTGTTCGCTTTAATTCTTTTTCAAACCAGCTGTAAAGTGTGCAGATGAATAAAATTTAATGTTCCGGAAACGGTGTATAATGTCAGCATCATGTTATTAACAGTTCTGTCGCGTCAACAACAATGGCAATGCAATGTTAGCAACAGTTAAGACGAGGTCAAATAAAGATAAAACATGTCAATAGTAGATAGTAATACACTTTACAACACTGATCGGTAACGTTTATTCAGCGCTGCACTGCACTGCCTTGATCAGGCAACTTAGCCAACATTTTTGGTAACGTATTCGCTTATGTATTCAATCATGACGTGTAAAATACTGCAGACTAATATTCAAAAATCGAATTTGATTCAAGCCAGATATTTATGCTTATGTGCAACAAACATTCCTTTTTATCACTTTTTTGCGGTAAAATTGAGTAACAATTCATTTAAAAGGAAAACACCGTTATTTACTAACGCTTTGTTAAAGTATATTTTGAAAAAAAGTGCAATAAAACTTAAAACTTAGCTGCACACAATTTGTTGTACAAAATTGCTTATTTGGTAAATACAAACAAAAAAAAAACACTTAATTTTGCAACGAAAGCGCTTCAAAACATATTTTGAAGATTTTAAATGATTCGAAAACATTTTCAAGGCGCTTTCATTTCATATACATACATATTCACTTATTACTTAAGCTACGAAAAATGTTTTATTTGCATGCCGTGGTCATATCAGTCTTTCGAAATTTAGCTTAGCGGCGGCAAAGATTTGGTAGTTTTTTTTTTTTTTTTTATGCGCAATTCAAACATTAATTGCCTTAAAGTGTTGTGTGATTATATATTCACAGCACAACCGTTCACAGAACAGAATCCTATACAATTGATGCCATTTTGTTCTGATGATTTGAACGGCCGGTACGCGTGTTTAAAGATAAATAAAACGAGATGTAGATTCTGGCCAAGTCATGTGCTAAGACAGCTTATTTTATAATCTTAATTAGTAGACACGTCCATAGGGTAACGTATTCGGATAATACGGTATAAAGAGTTTACTGCCAAAGCGCGCCGATTGTGCCGATTCGCTACTGTAAAATGAAATGAAATAAGGTTATGTTTGACGATCTGATGATTAACTAATGGCTGAACGCACCTGGACGAGAACATAGACGTGCAGATTTCAGTGCGATGCATACGACTGCTGCTGTTTGTGGTCGAACCGCCGCCGGTGGCGCTGCCGTTAACGGCCGCCCGTCGCCGTGTGCGTATTAGTGATGTTAGAGCAACAATGACGGCAATCAAGAATATCAAACCGAGCACACAAAATGATATCGCCAACTTCGAAATGGATAAACAGAGTGTGCCCTCGCTTGGCAGTGGGCGAACATTTGGCGCGTACTCTTCTACTGAAAATGAAAGTGAGCAAAAATAACAAAGAATTTGCGTATTTGTTTTTATTATTTTGTGATATAATTTCATTTGTTTGTTTTTACCACTCATATTGTAGCGTCGATCATGGCGTAATCGTTCTAATTCAATTTGCGGCGCTGTCACGGCCAACGAGTTAAAGACCTCAATGCGTGCCAAATGTTTATCGCTGCTTAGATTATTCAAATTCACTTGATCTGTTCTGCGGCAATTCAGCTAAAAGTATGATTGTTTTCAAGTAATTATTATTGCATATAATGTATGTTTAAGGTAACAATTGTCCACACACACACATGTACACATGGGCATTCACATACAAAACGAACATTTTGCAATGCAACTTTAATAAGCTTGAGTGAGTTTTAGTGCAATAACCACATTAATTAGTAGAATTAACACGCTTTGTTGCGCACAACAACAACATCAACACAACAACAACTATAAAAACAATTAAAACACTTTCGTTTTCGAATGCAATTTGTTTAAAAACGTTAACGAAGAAGGTAAACATAAAAACAAATTGAGTAATTAATCAATTTGGCGCATGTTGCATCTGTGTACATGTGTATGTGCATGTGTGTGCATGTGTATGTGTTACTTACATTCGGGCATTTCCCTTTGCAAAGTTGGACGCCGCAACTGACATGCAAACGTTCGCGATCGGGAAATTTAAATGCCGGAAATGTTGCGGTAAATGTTTTCTCAACAAAGTCCTCTTCTTCTTGCTTCGACCAACCTTCCTCGGCGGGCTTAAAGCGCGTATGCAAAGCGGGCATAACCTGAAATTTTATTCAAGCGTAATTTTGCATTAATGTTTTTTCTATAAAAATGCTCTATGTTAGATTTTAATTCAAAATTTAAGTATTGTTAAAAATAAAAAAACACATGCATTTTGTTTTTGTTAGAAAATCGTATGCGATATTTTTTTTTACAAATCGCATGTGATTTTGACAAAGAATGAAATGAAAAAAATTTTGACAACTATGAATTTGTAAAATATTGCATGAGATATATTCAATAGAAATACAGACGTCCATAAATTACGTGTGATAAAATTAGTGGTGAGGGGTTTGAGCAAAATCTCACTTTGGGGAGGAGAATTCATCGGACATCTCATTTGAACTTTTTAGTCTATTAATATACAATTTTTTTCACGCTTATATCAACAACAACAACAACAACAACGGTTACTTTACTAATTGTTTTGGCTATTTTGGTTTTTTTGTTTCTGTTTACTGGGATTTTATGAAGCATAAAGCAAACATAAACACTTTAAACGGTAATTCGACTTCTAACTGGTCTTAAAACTGGAATAACAACAACAACGAAAATCACTTGTTGGCATAATCGACGCTTTAGAATTATCAAGCAACCGTCTGTCCGTCAATGACGAAATAAAGTCGTTACATTATGACGTGAACGCTTCTAATGACGATGAGAGCAAAATGTGTAAAAAAAAACATTTTTAATTAAACTTGTTTTATTTTCTTCCTTTTTTGTTTTTGCATTTAGCCGGCTTGAAGACATTTTGTTAATAAAATTTTACTATAACATTTTTGTAACTTGTTGTTGGTAAATGAGAGAAGAAAAAAAAAAAGGAAGAAGCAAACAATGTAAAAACGGTAACAACTATAAAAAAAAAACAACAACAACAGCTGCAGCAGTAGCAGCATTAAAGTCAAGTTCAATGTTTCCGACAACAACAACTAAAAAAAAAAAAGAAAAACAACAACGCTGAAATGAAACAATGTATGTAAGTTTTCGTTGTTGTATAAAAACAAAAAAAAAAAATATGGCATGAAATTTAATAGCAAAACGCGATATGCATAATTGTTTTGCCAAAGAAAACGAAGAAGAAGAGTGGCTAGAAGAAAATGCAGAAGAGGAAGCAAAATTACACACACACACACCCATTACTAGTTACTATAGTAACTGTATCACATATCAAGCAACGGCGTTGGTTTCATTTTTCATGCGCGTGCAAAATCTCACACATAATGTTGCTACCTTTGTTGTTGTTGCCATTACAGTCACTGCTACTGCATACTTGTTAACACCAACAAAAGACAACTAACCAAACACATGCACACACACATATGTAAATATTGCTTTATGCTTTTCAGTTTGTTTAACTTTTTAGTGTGTTAAACAAAACAAAACAAAAAAAAAATTTCAGTAAAAAATCGCATGCGAATGATTTACTTTAAAGCGATCATATTAAAACAATGCAGTAACAACAACAATAATAATAAAAAAGCGCAACATCGGAAGTTCAACGAAGTTCATGTGCGCAAAGCACAAACAAACACAAAATAATAACAGCAACAAACAACATAAAAATATTGAAAGGAAGTGCTATGTAATGCAATGCAGTGCAGTACTGGTCATGACTGGTCATGTGCCATTGGATGCTTATTGCACAGGGTTGTGATTTCAGTTCAATATGCAACTGACATATGTAACATAGACCATAAGTGTAACATATGCAATATATAATAATGCAATTTTAATTAATAGCAGGACGAAAAACAAACTTAATTTAGTTGCTTATATATATATATTTCTTTTTGTACGTTGCGCATAAATATTTGCAATAACAAGGCTAATATGCGGAATGAGCAACATTGTATTTTTTTTTTTTTTTAATCTTTCACTTTTCTGACCTAGAATAAGCATAGAAATGATTTTTGTGTTGTTAATAATAATACAAAAAAATTAACACAATAACAACGCAAATGCAAATTTAATAAATTATGCCGTGTGACTAACTGACAGTCGGACGATTGTCAGATTGTTAGATTTGCTGCGCTTAAACAATGGCAGAGAGAACAAACAAAATGAATACCAAGAAGATTTGGCCTATTTTACATTGTCGTCGGTCGGTGGCGGTGGCAGTGACGTTGGCAGCACCAAACGGAAACTACTTGGGTGCTAACTGACACGCATCACATGAGACTACATTACTATTAAGATGTTGTCTTAAGCGGATGGAGCGGTGTGGCAGGGGCAGTGGAAGTAGAGAGGGTTAGTTGCGGTTGCATGGTGTTGGCCTACAGCAGTGATGAATCTTAAACATTTGTATAACTTCTTCTTTTTTTGTAACAATAATGCTATGTGGGCAGTTTAAATGTGCTAGTGTGCGAGCGGGAAGCAAAGTAAGAAAGACAGAGAGCGAGCGAGAGAGGAGAAGAAAATCGTGTCAAAATGTTAAATGCTAAATATTTCACTCTTGGCTAATTGTTGTGACCTCCTAATTTACTCGAGTATGCAAAAGCCAAAGAAGAACAAGCGTATAAATAAACACACACACACACATACATACACACCGAAAAACCACAACAACAGCAACAACAAACAAATAAATTAACAAACGAAAGAACGAACGAACGGTAAAGCATTTAAGCAACAACAGCAACAACAAAACAATGTGCGCGTAGTTTAATGGTTTAATTTTGTTGTAGTTGTTATTATTATTATTGCTGTTGTTGTTGTTCGTTGTTTGCTGCTGCTTAGGCATGCTCATTATTGCATTTAAACGAAACTATTCTAACGTTTTGTATAATTATTGTCGTACAATCATTAACTATGAAAATGTTTCGCATAGCAGTAGCAACAACAACAATGTAAGCGTAGGCGATAACCGATAACTGTTATAATTAATGATGCTAACAAAGAACGGGCAATGCTGCTGTAAATCAGTTGGTGTGTGAGTGAGAGAGGCGCAGCAATTGCATTTGAAGCAGACATCACAGTTTTGTATACATATACACTGGCTCACAGCTTATTTGAACCACTTCCATTTTTCAACTTTGAGTGAATGTAACATCTGATCGAAGAAAAAAATCAACAAAGTATAAAAGTAAGATTTGCAGATTGAAGCTTCAGCTTTAAAATGATGTATAAGTTTATTAGAAAATAATAATTTTTAAAAAAATTGTGGTCAAAAAACCAAAAATAGTCAAAAAATAAGGTCACAGCTTATTTGAACCAGCTACCGAAAAAACTTAATTTAAAAGCGTTTTTATTAAATTTTATTCTCCATATGGACTTCCTTTTGTTTAACAACTATCCTTAGTTATAATACCATTGATTCCGATCCAATTTTTTGTTGTTTAAGGATAATTTTCGTACCAAACCCCAAAAAAAGCACTTCCATACATTTTGTATGGGATTTTCTTTGGTTGTTATGAAAATCCCTCCCTACGTCCAAGTTTTGAAAATTTTACCACCTGTTTTGGGTTTTTTGTTTAGTTTAAATATTATATTAACCTTCTATTACAAAAAAATAGCCGTTCCAAACAAGGTTTTTGACTTAGAGACCTAACAAAAAAGATGTTACCTTTTAATTGCCTATTTTGTATGGAAAAGTGTCATTTTTAATGAAAAAATTGGTTGTTTGGACTGGTTAGGTCTCTAAGTCAAAAACCTTGTTTGGAACGGCTATTTTTTTGTAATAGAAGGTTAATATAATATTTAAACTAAACAAAAAACCCAAAACAGGTGGTAAAATTTTCAAAACTTGGACGTAGGGAGGGATTTTCATAACAACCAAAGAAAATCCCATACAAAATGTATGGAAGTGCTTTTTTTGGGGTTTGGTACGAAAATTATCCTTAAACATCAAAAAATTGGATCGGAATCAATGGTATTATAACTAAGAATAGTTTTTAAACAAAAGGAAGTCCATATGGAGCATAAAATTTAATAAAAACGCTTATAAATTAAGTTTTTCGGTAGCTGGTTCAAATAAGCTGTGACCTTTTTTTTGGACTATTTTTAGTTTTATGACCATAACTTCCTTAAAACTTACTTTTTATTTATAAAATTATACATTATTTTAAAGCTGAAACTTCAATCTACAAGTCTTCCTTTTATACTTTGTTAATTTTTATCTTCGTTCAGAAGTTACATTCACCCAAAGTTGAAAAATGGAAGTGGTTCAAATAAGCTGTGAGCCAGTGTACATATGTATGTATGTATCAATTCTATGCTGTGTAAAGGATAAAAAAAAGAATGCAGCTGATGAAAAAAAAACTGACAAATTTAAAAACAAACAAAACAAAAATTTCTTTTCTGTTAATGAAAAATGAAAGTAATTTTTTGTTTTTTTGTTTATTTTTATTATAATTTTTTTTTATTATTGCCCATCAACAGTTCAGATTTGAAGATAATTAAGCAAATTATAATGATGCGATAACGGTATGCGACATAACAAAAACCACAGCAGCAACAACAACATAAACGACATAATAACAAAAAGTGATTCAAAAAAAGAATTATGTGAATTTTTTATTCAAATTGCTGGCAGCGAATTTGATTCTCTTTTGGTTCGAATTAAAAAAAATAAAAAAATATTACTCGACTCACCTGTTCGTCAATGGGACAACCGCGTTCGTCGAGCAACTGTTGTGTTGACTCGCCCAGGCCATCCAAGGCGGCACAGTCGACAACGCGCACGCCAATTGTGCCCGGCACAATGGCGCGCACGGTCAGTGTTGTTGCCACGCCCACCTCAACCGAACCGGAACCATTCGGACCACCCAATTCCAGCCAAATGCGTACACGTGGCGTATCCATTTGTGCGCGTGGCGTTGTCGTTGTTGTTGTTGTCGATTCTGATGTTGATGTCCTTACATGCACATTGACACTGGCAATGGCTGGCGGCGGTGACGGCAGCGGCATTAACGACGGTGACGGCGACGCTGACTGCGGCGTTGTATTTGTTTCATTCGCTTCAACTTGTTGCTGTTTTGACATATTTCGCATGCGCGCATTTCTGTTCAAGCACAACAGCAACAACAATCAGTACAAAACAAACCACATACAGATACACATATGTATGTATGAATATGCAAAGTGATACTTTGCAAATTGAACTTACCTATGCACAGAGCTGCCAACCTGTGCGCCATGTTGCTTGAGCGCAACATCGGGCACTGACATGCCCATTGCCGTCGCTGGCAATACACAATGCACCGTACGCAATATATCCGTGCTCTGTCGCAATTTCTGTTCCATTTGCAACATGACACGCACCGTGTACTCCATGCCGCCATCGGCCAGCGGCTCTGCGCGTACGCCACAGCCGGACGTCGGTATGCGTAATGTGATGTTCGCATCGACGGCATTGCCGCGTCGTCGGCACTCTAATGGAAAGTCCTTGGTATAAAGCAGACCGCGAAAGATGCTATTCAATGTTAATTGTATCTCGAATAGATCACGTGTGCAATTCGTTTGCACATTGATAATATGTGTGTTGCCACGTGTGGGCGGCAATGACGTTTGAGCAACAGCAGCCATTGTTGCTGTTGCTGTCGGCGTTGCTGTCGCTGCCGCTGTGGCCGTTGACGCTAAAAGTGTTGTCAAACATACATGACACAAGATTTGTTTTACTACAAATAAGATTAGTGGCAGCGGCGCATATTGTTGTTGTTGTTTTTGATTTTTCACGACTGCGTACATTTCAAATAATTAACGTTCTTCTGCTGCTGCTTCTAACGCACTTTAGTAGTGCTTTTCGTTGTTGTTGTTGTTCTATTGGTTTTGGTTTTTTTTTGTTCTCTCTCTTTTTTTACGCTTTTCAATATTCAAATGTATTCGTTTTACAAGCCAGCACTTGTTCTCGTTCTCGTTCTTCTGCTTGCCGTTCGATTTGCACTTAGTCGCGTCTCATTCGCACCTCCTCTTCGTGCAGTCAACCAAACAACAACAACGGTGCGCACTCTTCATAAACTTCAATGGCGTTCAAGACTTGCTCAATGGTGCGTCGCGTTGCGTCTTTGTTTGCGCTTCGTCTTTGACTTAATTGGTTTTTTTTTTTGTTTTATGCAATTTTCTTTTTTTGCGTTTGCGGTAAATTCTTATTGGAAATTCTGCATTGACAGCTGCGCCGTTTGCGTTTGAATGAACGACGGCTGCAAAAAAAGAACACAAATTATTTGCTTTAATTTGTTTTTTTTTTTATATAATAATTACAAATATTTGAAAATTTGCTTTTAAGATTTTCGCTTGCTTGCTGGCTTGCTTATTGATGCATCCAATAAAGTCAACAAAAAAATAAAAGAAAAGAAAACAAAGCTCTTTAAATATTCGCAGTTGTTTTTTTTTTCTCATCTTGGTTTTTTTTTCTTTTTTTTTGATGCGCTTTAACATTGAATGGAAATGCAAACAATTTGGATCTCGAAACTGGGTCAAGTTTACAGTTTTGTTCCCAAATGTACATCTTTTGGAACGCAAGAAAAATAAATAAATGACTCTGAATGAGCGAATGAATGTCCGAATGAGTGACTGAGTGAATGAATGAGTGTAAATAAATATCAAAACGACTTTTAGCAAATCAGCATAATGCGTTCGTCGCTTAAGTCTTTCGTTTTTTTTTTTTTTTTTTTTGTATTATTATTTTTTTTTTTTTTGTTTGTGGCCAACACACATTTCGCCATCGTTTTTTCGGACTTTTAGTTTTTATCGCATTTATTTAGTTTATTTATTTTGTTGTTGTTATTGTTTAGTTAGCTGTCTGTCAGTTGATTTTGTTTGTTTTTCATGTGGTTGTTGTTGTCGTCGTTGTTGTAATCAAATGCATTCAATTTGTTAGTTCACATTTGAAGTAAAAGTAAATATAAATGAAAAAATTAAAATTTTTGCCTCAACATTATTGTCGTTGTTTTTGCTGTTGTTGTCATACATACAGACATGCGTATGATAGCTGAAGGACAGAGAAAGAAGAAGAGGCGTCAATTGCGTAAATAAAATCATAAACCATTAGAGGCGTGGCGTGTTTTTTTTTTTGTATTTTTTGACATTTAACACTTTTCAATTTAGAAAGACAAAACTGAATTTTTAAGAGACCTTCGTTTATTTCTGCTTGAGAAGAATTTTCAAAATCCAAGGGAACTTCAACCTGAAACAAAGGAAAATTATTCTGAACACATAATCAAGATACATCTAGCAGGAAACAGACAGACAGACAGCTGGAACATACATATATGTACATACTTCAAACAAATTCCACTCTTCTATTAAATGCCTTCATTCAAATTGCGCACAACCGTTACAACAACAACATTTTGCATTTTTTGGTTACAATAACAGAAGAATTTTATCCAAAAATCAACAATTTTTGTATTTTAGCAAGTTTTTATTATATTTTTTGAACCCTTAATAGGTTATTCGTTATTAAAAATTCACCCAGTTGTTTTTTTCACACAATTATTTAAACTTATGCATTTATTTATATATCCTTGTTGCATTTCAATATTATCTGTTTTTGTTTTTTAAATTTGTGCATATTTTTTACCTTTTTTTATTCGACTTCACTTAATTTCAACACAAACTCAAGAACATTTTTATGCCAATTGCATAAATGCTATAATAACAAGGACCTCTTTAAGGCAACGCGAAGTCAAACAAATCCAATAAGAATTGTTAACCAAAAATTTTTGTTTAATTAAAAAAATCACAAAACAAAAAAAAAATTACTCCACTTGAATTCATATGTGTAAATCATAAAAATTAAAAAAAAATTAGTTTTTGCTTTAGACAAATATTACACATGAAAAAAAAGAAGAGGAAGACGAATTGGCGCAACGAACCGAGCCGCGCGAAGCGTTTAAATCTAATAAACACGAAAATGCAACGAAGAAGCTAAGAAAGCCGCCCAAAGCAGCCAAGTTAGCGCGCAAGCACAACACCGCGAAGAAGAAGAAGCGAGAAGAAGACATTGTGAATATAAAAAAAAATATAATTTATAAAAACACAGCGAATAATAATAGACAATTGTGATTTCATTAAATATATTGTGCTCATATTTTTAAAAAAAATATTTATTCCATGTATTCAAGTCGATTTGACCTTGTTCGCATTAAATTACATATTAAAACACCCTATGTATTAAGGATCTGTATAAAAAACATACAGCAATAAAAAACAAAAACTGTCTTTTTTCTTTAAGGTCAGAAACCAAACGGTTTGAAATGGCTTTTAAGTCACTTCCAAGGTTTCAGCCAACACCTATTGAGTTTGCCATCCAATAAATTATCCAACTCAGCGCCGATAATTGTCACTGTCCTCCCTTTTTTTTGTTTTTAAATCCATGAAAAATAACTTTTAACGTAATTTCAATATTTAAGCAACGTATGTACCAACTAACTAAGGAAAACAACCTTCATGTCAACATTGATGCCTCACATTGAATTTTCTATAGATGGCGTCCTCTCTAATCTGGGAAATACATGACGATACGGTCATGTGTCCGTGCGATGGTCATATAGATATAAAAAAATAATAATAAATAATAATATATGCGATCAAAAAAAAAAATGTAATCGACTTGATGGTCGCCAACATATTGTGGCTCGGTGCTGTTGCGAAACAAAGATTCGTTTTTTAAAAAAGCCCCTTACTAGTTAATTATTGTAACACACGAATAGTTTCTAGAAAATATGCGTGCAAATTTTCCATTTTATTGGCCTATATTGAAAAGGTTAACGAATAACATAAGTCATTTTAATAAAAATAACATTTCGTCAGGGGGATTTTAGGGGTTTTTGGTTAGTTAGTTACATTTGGAGCGCACATTAGAGCCTTGACGATACATCGATAAGACATCGATGTTTGGACAAAAATACCCAACATCGATGTATAATTTTCAACTTCGATGTTAACATCGATGTTTTTTGTTCAACATCGATGTTTTTTATGAAATTTTCCCCATCAAATTTTCACATTCTGAAGAAGCGGGAAACGTGTAAGTACTTAGAATTATGTTTTAATTATTTCACATTAAATAGTTTATAGTCGTCGGATAACTGATGTTGATTTGTGGTGGTGTTGGGAGCGACATTGAAGCATAACAATGGACAAATTTGTAAGAGGTGAGTTTTGCTGAGTGCAACATGCTTATTCGTATCACAAACAAATCACATTTATTACGTTCGTACATTATATTATTTTGTTTACTCTTTCTTTTATAGTTGTGACATATGAAAATGACGAGTCAAAAGAAAAGGCGGCCAAGAGGCAATATTTGCTGAAGGAAAATGCCGACGAGGATGTGAATCCTTTACATTTTTGGCAGGTAATGCCCCAATTTATTATTCGTAAATTAACATTAATTATTTGTTTATTTTTAGTGTACTGACGAACAAATTTTAAAAGAAGTGGTTAAAAAACATATCGCTTGCTTACTGCAAGACTGTCATAACTCGAAAAATGCGATTTTTGAGTTAATTATGCAGAAATGATCATTAACTAAAGCTTTATATTGTGTCAAAGTTTCATGTTTGTATTGTTAATAGTTTCTGAGTTATGCAATTTTTAGTTTTTCATTCTTTATGGAAGTAAGTGCAACTTGAAAACTTTAAACGCGTTTTTCTCGAAACGGCAAATTTTGAGTTATGCCAGTCTTGCAGTAAGCAAGGGATATGTGCGTTCCAGCAACGTCTTGCGAATCGGAACGCATGTTCAGCAAGGCTGGACAACTCATCTCAGACCGCAGGTGCTCGCTGAAACCTGCGGAAGTTGACAAATTTCTTTTCATTAACAGAAACGTTGATCTCAATTTAAATTAATTGTTTCTTTCTAAGAGTCATAATAAAGTTTTGTTATTTTGTTCTAAATTTTTTCGATGTATCGACGATGTATCGATGTTTTCACTTCAAAACATCGGAAACATCGATGCTGGCAAACATCGATTTTGAAAAACATCGATGTTTGAAAACTTCGATTTTGCAAAGCTCTAGCGCACATACGTCAAGTGACGGTTTAACATACGGCCTTAACAGCTATGTTAGCCTACATTTCGTGAATTTAGATATATTATCTAGTCTAGTCTTCAATCTGACTGACATAAAATTCACGCAATAAATGTAACTTGAGTGGCAACACTGCAATTCCAAGAATTTTATGTAAACAAACTGCTTCCTCTTACTTACGCGATTGAGTCAATGAAACGGTGATTTTGGAGGTGGTTTGTCGCATGTGCACTCTATGACATATGTCCCGTTGCCAGAAAAAAAGGCAACTTTTCCAACTTTTTTCGATAAAAGAAGAAGAATTTCGCGGACGCTTGTGCGCCAATTTTGTCACTTTTGAGCAATTCTGGCTCGTCTTCGTTTCTCGTAATTGCGAAACGTTGTTTTTCATATTTTTTTATGCTTGAATGACTCAACATCCAATATATTTCAAGTGAACATGCTCCAACTCAAAGTTTTTAATTTCTTTTTTCAATTATTTTGCGTGAAATTGTCACTAAATTAAATACCTGTCTTCATTAGTCATTGCAGTTTTTCTAATTAATTTAATTTATCAAGTTTTGTGAGTTGTGCGATAATTTCGCTTGAAATTATACAGATTTGAGTCATTTTAAAATTCATTGTGAACCACAAGTGCAGTATTGGTTTGGCATAAGTCGCACTACTTTTCCTTGTGACATGTCTTGTTCCTCAATTTCACGGCAGTTTTCCATCTATCTTCTTCTTCTGGCCGAGGGCGCTTTTGCGCCAATGCGACACTTTTCAGCTATTTTTCATCATTTTGTCTCTTTTTTCGAATGCCGTCTCTTTCTCGCCTCTGTCAATAACAGAAATACCGACTGTTATCTAACATACTACTGTAACGCCACTGTTACACAAATTGTGTGCTGACGCTCGAATTATATTTTTTTTTTCATGAAAAAATTGCAACCTTTTTTTAAATTTGAGGACTCAGCGCTGCAAGAAACGCAATAAGGAGCAGTTATTATAATAAAAGAAAAACTAGTAATGGGTACGCCGACCGAGAGTTTTGAAGACTTAATTGAATTCGAACTGGGCACCGATGGCGCACTTCTTGTGGTCGACGACAATGGCGAGGTAAGTGGTGGAGATAGCAACGATACTGGCGCAATTCACGAATTCGACGATGAGCAGGAGTATTTTATATTACAAGAAACCGAAGTTGACGGTGGCAGCATTGAAGGTCTGGAGGAGCATCTGCTTGAGAACGAGCCGGAAATCATAACCGACGATATTGTTGTCTTCGATGATCAAATGCTGATGCATACGCCGAAAAGCGAACCAGAATCGGACATTGAGGAATTTCAATTTGAGGAGCTTGTAAATAACAAATGGCAAACAACACGGAATCGAACACAACAGCAGCCACGGCGGCAATTACAAGTTCAACAACAGTCGACAAATACAGCACCAAAGCAGACAGCAACCAAAATTCTAACTGCGATAAAGAAGGAAAAGAATGGTTTAAAAACAAATGAAATAAAACCGGAGACTGTTTCAATTTTAAATTCAACGCACCAAGAGCAAAAGCCGGCAACAACGAGTACAACAGCCTTGATAAAGCCAAGAATGACGAACAACACGACTGTGGAAGACGACAAGGAACAGCTCTCAAAGAAAACCGTACACGAACACAAGGGACCACTACGCTATATGTTATTCGATGATCTTATTGCGAATATTGTCGACTTTGACATCGATGATACGCCGATTGTCGAGTTTTCAATGTCCACGTCCAAGCTGGACGAACGTTTACCAATTGAATGCGGCATTTGTCCCGAAGTAATGCATAGAGGCAAACTGCACAATCACTTGAAGACGCATCTTGTACCTGAAACGAATCGTTATGCGTGCATTTATTGCGATGAATCATACCGCGACTGCAAGTACCTGGCGGGTCATGCACGCCGACACATGGGCATACGGCCGTATGTTTGCGAGGAATGTAAATTGTATTTCTCCACCAAACAGGATCTACGTGTGCACAATCAGCGTCGGCATCTAGAGAAAGAGCATACCTGTGAATTATGTGGCAAAAATTTTGCACAAAATACGCAATTGAAACGACATCGTGAATCGACGCACGAAAAGAAGCGACGCTATGCGTGTCCACACTGTCCGAAGGCCTACTATAAGAATTTCTCGCTCCAGGAGCACATACGTAATGTGCACATGGGCAAACGACGTATGCTAGTCTGTCCATTCTGTGGCATGCAATGTCGTGATGCGCATAAAATGGCGCGTCATCGCAAGGATATGCATTTGAATCAGAGTGTATTTGTGTGTCAAGTCTGTCGTGAAGAGTTCACGGATATTAAATATTTTGATGCGCATAAACGTTCAATACAGTGTCGCAGTAATACGCGACGTAAAAAACAGGAAGAGGAAGAGGGCACAGGTGGGACACAGGATGTCGATATTGAAATCGGTGATGTTGATTTCGATGAAGCGTTGATCGATGGCAATTACGAAGAGGAGAGTATGATGGTTGAGAGTCTCGTGGAGGAGGAGGAGGAAGAAGAAGATGAGGATACGTTGCTCGATGATACGGAAGATTTTAATAGCGATGAATTAATATGTGAAGTCACTTTAGAAGGCGATATCAACTGATGGTGAGATCATTGTTTTAGTATATTATTTTGTGTTGTTTTTTTTTTCCTCTTTTGTTTTTTTTTTATTTTTTTGTAATGGTGCATTATAAGATTATAAGCAAAATGAAAGATTAAGTCGAGGGCGATGTTGTATTTACATACATATATTATGTATTAGCGTAGACTTTATTGTATTTAATAATTATTAATTATTAACGAAATAAAACTATACAAATCATGTGCGATACTTAATGTTCATTTTCTATTTCTCTGGTAAAAAAAAAAAAAAAACAAACAAACAACTTCTAGATGGCCTGTCTGAACAGTCAGCCGTTGACATGCCAACACAACACACCAACAACAACGGCACTCAGCAAATAAATAAATACGAAACCAAGCAACCAAAGTAAACAGCTTCGTTGGATCAATTGAATTATGTTTTCAGTAACAAAACGTTAGAGCAAGGAAGAACACAATTATTTATATTTTTGATTTAAGCACAATACACTAACAGACATGGAACGGGATAAGGAAGATGAAGCGGACGAGCATGAACATGAAGATACAACACAATACACAATCGATGTCATGTCCGAGGAGGAAGCTGTGGAGGAGGAGGCTGAGCCAGAATTAATTGATAGCTGGCCATCGTTTCTCGAGAATATTGAAAATTTCAGTATGACGAAAAAATGTGATCCAGCGATAGTAAAATTAAATGAACGGCGTGCACGTGTGGCATTGAGAACACGTGAAACGATTAAAAATGCGCCCAAAACGTTAAAAGATCGTGTACATGCCGAAAAGGATAGAATCGAAAAACAATTGGAATCGAGTGACAAACGTTTGTGTGAGTTGCTCGCATTTGGCGAGGAATTGGTCACCAATATACGCGTTGCAACGGATCAGCGTGAATATGATCGTCGTTGCAATGAAGTGATTCAGCGTGAAAGCCTTTTGGCCGATTTAAAGGGCGAGAGCATTGAATCGAATGCTAAATTTGATGATATTGTCGCACGTTGGACTGAGTTGGAAGCATTTAATGAACCGATGTCGCTGTGGGATCAAATACAAGAGCAAAAGGCTGCCATTGCTGAGATTATGAAGAGCAAAGATGAGATGATTCAGCGTTGTCAAAGTGAAATTGATCGATTAAATGAGCAATTTCAATTCGATCGTATGCGTCAAGCAGCCGATTTATGTTGCCTGGTCGAGCGTGTCGACAATCAAGTTGAGCTCTTAAAAGAAGCATACAAGAAACACATCAATCTGCTGGAGAATACAATCGAAGATGAACGTCAGATATTTGCGCTCAATGCGACCGAAAAATGGCATTCCTATTTCGATGCAATGAATAATAATTTCAATGAGAAAACAAGCATAATAAAAGCACGTGAAAATTTCTATATGGAACAAACACAACGCATAACGGAACAACAGGAGGAGCTGACCAAGATGACACGCATACGTTTGGAGAAAGATTGTGAACAGTTGGAACTTGAATTACGTAAAACGCGCGATGCTGTGCTCATGAATTCTGAGAAACTTGACTACAACTATCAGGTGCTCCAGAAGCGCAACGAAGAGAATGTCATTGTGAATAATCAACAGAAGCGACGCGTTGCACGTTTGCATGAAGTAGTCATGGATTTGCGTAAAAAGATACGCAATAATGCCATGAAGACAAACATAACAGTAAATAAACTATCGGACGATATACACAAACTACATTTGACCATCACGGAAATGGAAACGAAATCACACTCAATACGTTTGAGTAATAAGAATAAATTCGATCGCATTTGGGACATTAATTACAATGAGATAATGCAGCATATACAACGTATCAATGATATTGATCGTCTCTTGCATGACCAGCAATTGGTTATGCCCTGGCAGCCCACCGAAATCAATACGTATAACATTAATAACGATTATAAAGATATTGAACAATTGAAGCGTAAGCCAAAGCCAAAAAAATTTAAGGATCTTGAACAATTGCCACCGGAAACGATGCGTTTATTACGCAACATGTTACGTAAGTTGTGCGATCGTGGCGGTTTTCTGGTTGAAAAACGTTTACTTGATATACTTGAACCATTTAAGGAGCGTGATCGTTGTTTAATACGACTTGATAATATATTTTTGGCATTGCGTATACGTAGTCTCCGCGATATTGCTGATCTGACTGAGGTCTTTTTGCCGTACACATACTGTCCGAATTGTGGTAATGGTAGACCACGTGAGACCTGCGCTGAGGTTTATATACGCGAAGCTAAGTCAACAAAGCCACAGAAGAATTTAAGTTTAATATTTCCGCCGCATAGTGTATTGGAGGGCATACAAAATAATGAGGCAACAAATATGTCATTACTTGTGGATGTTGCACCCTCTAGTGAGCCGTCCGAATGTCCCAATCATTATCTCGTTATGGAGCCGACACTTGTCTTGCATGCAATCGTTCATTTTAGTCACCGACACAAGCGTAAAGTGTATAATCCTTATGAAGCTCCACCGCAGCGTATGCTGAATTATATAACAATGGACGAGAATACAATACGGAATTATTGGCGTAGTTTTCGTGCTATTATGCCTGAAAATAAGTTACAGATGTGGAAAAAATTGGAGCACGGCTTGAATCATTATTTGGATGTTTTAAAAATGCGTCAACAATATGACAGTGAATGTATGTTCCTACGCCGTCAAAATCTGGAATTACGACATTTACTGCAAAAGTTCCAAGTATAAGAACATCAATTAAACTAAAAAAAAAAATATATACATACAATAATTACAAATGTTAAATGAATCAAACAAATTTTACGTGCCCTTTGTCATTTCTTTTTCATCATATTTGAACAAGAAGAAAATTGCAAAAATGTAACCGTTTGTTTTGTGTTTGTATTTGAACCCGCACGTGTTGTGCATTACAGCTGCATGAATTAGAATGAGACAACTAGTGTATGCAACTGACGTTAGCCGTCAGCAAATTGCTGTTGACACACTACCCTTTTTGAACTTTGATTTGCACTTATCCGTTACTGACATTATTATGCATTATTGTTATTTGAATAATAACAACTTGACGCGTGCTGGCGTAGGCAACGTGCTGAGAGGTTTTACATACATATGTACATACGTACGCGATTAGCATGACTTTTATTGAGAACTTTTGACCATATGAATTTTTTTTCTTCAATTTAATTACTGCACAGGCTTATAATTGGTGTATTCAATTTGTATTTAGATATGCATGTATGTACATATATTCTGGCCAAGTGATCAGTAATGAATATTACACCGGTTCGCATAGAAGTCAAGCATCGACTGTTATAAATTTTACATAGTGCGCATTTTATTGATATGAATAGCATTGTTGTTGTTGTTATATATTTTGCGTGACCGTTGGTCTCAACGTCAAGGCCGTTGTCGTTGTCGCTGCCGCTGCCGTCTTCGTTGTCAAAGTAAACGAGCGTGTAATAAACACATAAAGTATGTACGCAAACATTTATCGACATATTTTAATAGTACAATTTTATTTATCTACTACATTTTGCGGTACTCAATTGAAAGTCAACGGCGACTTTTGGCCCTATTTACTATACGATAAAGGTAAAATGTTAAAAAACGACGTCAAATGCGTTAAGTTAGTCAACTGACTACGTTGCTTTAAGACTGTGTTCGATTTTGTATTGTACACAAAAAGTACATAATCTAATCGAAGTCGTCTCGACAACGGCGAAGGCAACGGTTGCGGTAGTGAAAGCAAAGAATGCCGTAACGTCGTAACAAAACGAAAAACGCACAAAGAAGCTGAATAAAAAGTAATATATTTGAAAAAAAAAATAAATAAACAATGGAACAAGGCACAATGCAAGGATTCACGCACACTGACGGCTCCTATCTGAGCGTTAGTCGACTGGAGTTTGATGACGATGATGTTGATTTGCTTAGCAGCTTTGACGGCGCCAATTTACAATTCGATGATGAATTCAATTTGCTCGAATGTTATCAAAGTAATTTTAATTTATTTGAGCTAATGAGAGAGGTAAGTAAAGACAAATTATTATGCATTGGCAAATAGTTTTAATAAAGAAATTTCACAAACAGTTGAAAGACGAGACTGAACAAGTAGTAACGAACCACAGCGTTGCCCCAACAACAATAAACGTGCACAAAATTCTTGATGCAGCGGCAACAGCAACTGTAACAACAGTCAACAAGTCCGAAAAGAATATATTAAAAAAAGCCGAAAACAAACCAAAAACTAAGAAGACACAAGCACGCAAAAATTATCGTACACCAGCAACATGCAACATTTGTCAACGTACGTACACCGATCCGTATAATTTGCGCATTCACATGATGACGCATACCGGCGAAAAGCCCTACGAATGCGATTTGTGCGGCAAACGTTTCCGGCAATATAACAAATTGAAAATCCATTGTGTAACGCATACGAATGATAAGCCGCATGTGTGCGATATATGCGGCAAGGGTTTTCGTTATGCCAACTATTTGGCGATACATCGGCGCCTGCATACTGGTGAAAAACCGTACAAGTGCGCACAGTGCAACGAGCATTTTCATTCAATGCATGCACGGCGTATGCACATGAAGTTGCAACATATTGCCGCTAATGTGGACATTCAACAAAATACCGTTATAACAGATGCCATAGATCGTATCATTAATACATATACATGTCCGATTTGCGGTAAAGTGCTAACGGATCAATGTTATTTGAATGCGCATCTTAAGCGTCTACATTACAAGGAACGTAATCATGAATGTGAACATTGTCAGAAGCGTTTCTTTAGCGTTTCGGAGTTGAAACATCATCAAATTGCGCATACGCGTTTGCGCAAATTCGCTTGTGAGATTTGTGCTGCGCGTTTTTTGCGCAAGTCTAACTATAAGCAACATTTGAAAAATGTACATGCGCATGACTAACATAAATAATACGATTAAGCGTTGTTAGTACATATTTTTCTTTATTTTTTGTTAAGATAATCATGTTTTTGTTACTTTCTTTAAAAATTTTATTGTGTGCCATAACAACCGGAAACTTTGTTCTATACATACGCCTTTGTCATGCTGAGCTTCCACTGACGTCACCTGGTTTACTGATATAACATGATAGTGGCAACACTTTTCTACGATACGATGACTCAATGTCATTGACAAGTCCGTGGAAACCCTATATTACTGATCTTTGAATTTCTACTGAACAAAAAAGTTTTGTTTTTTTAAAATAGTTTTATTAAATATATTTATATATAAGAAGACCATTGTTTATATATGCGTATGTTTGTGTTGTTTTACATAAGTTTAATGTATGAACGTGTGTATACAATTAACTTAAATCATTTTTATTTTCTTTTTAGCAATAATTAGCAACTTTTGTCTTTAATTGTTGCTTTACTACAATAATTAACTTTGTTTTTTTATGTTCTCACGTAAACGCTTCTCTTTTTTATTAAATAATATTACTTCAAACTTGTTTTAAGCTGTTGAAAAATAATAAACAATTAAATATAAACGTTAAATTTTAAAACATTGTCGCGCTTTTAAAGCACAAATTAATTGCAAATAAAATTACATACACGTAAATTATTATTATTTTTTTTTATTTAATATTTATTTGCCAAAAAGAGGAAAAATAATAAAAACAAAAACATTATATTAACAATTTTTCGTTTTTATTGGACAAACATTTTAAATAATAATTATATAAAAAGGAAAAAGAAAACAATAAACTGCATAAAATTAAATACAAGAAAAAAAAAATGATAATAATAATGATTGATATATATTTATGTTTAATTACTAATAACAATTTTTATTTTTTCATTCTCTTTTTGTTTTTTTTTTTTTTTTTACTTAACCTATTGAAGAAAGAAAACATTAATTTTGTTTATGTTTTGTTTTTAACAATTTTACGCTTTGTTCTTTTACGTTCTTAAAGAAACTTGCATTAAAAATATGTATGTATGTGTGTATTTATATGTATGTATGTATGTATTTATGCATGTGTCAGACACTCGCTACAAGCTTTAAAAGCTTATTAGAAAAAATTCCAGTTCCTGTTTTTATGCTCAACATTTTTGTTGCTTTTCGTACACATTTGTCACTTTTTCTTCTTTAATTCTTTCTGCTTTGCTGTTTTTCTTCTTTCCTCTTCCAAAATCATCTGATTTTGAACAATAAAAAAGAAAATACTTTTTAATAAAAATTTATATGCTGATTTGTAAGGAGCGAAATATGAAAAAAAAAAATCTTTTGTTTATAACTGACATGGTTAACATTTCATATGAGCCATGTTGATCATGTTTTTGTACAATAAATTTTGTTTGCTGTCTTTGTTTTTGTTTTTTTTTGTTGTTTTTAACTTTTCCGTCATGATTTTTCTACAATATTTTTCTCCTGTTTCATTTACAATACATCTTTTTTATAAAAGTAATGAAAATATTTATGTCTGTCTGTCTTTGTACATAGCCTATTTTTATATATATGTATATATACATATATGTAAGTATGTATAAAATTGAATCTGAGAGCTGTCTTTGACTTTATTTCTCCATTTTTGTTCTGCTTGTTTCTTTTTTCTTCTTCTTTTATTCCTGTCATTACGCCTGACTTGTCTATTTGACTGCAGGAAATTTTCTTTTAAGAATTTTCACATTTTTGTTAAATTTTTCTTTTTTTTAATGTATATTTTATACATATGCATCTGTAACTGTATGTATTGTATATATAGAATATCTATGGTCTTTAATATAGCAATGCTTGTATAATTTAAGTGCTTACACTGGAAAAAAAAATAAAAAAGAATGAATAAACATGTACATATAATTTTTGCCTGATTCTTTGTGTATATAACTTTGCCTCAACTTAATTTATTATTTGTGTTTTTTTTTTTTTTGTTATTTTAACTGTATGTATATGTATGTATGTATGTATGTATATAAAGATTTTCGATTTCTTTTTATTCTTGTCGCAAGCTTTTCACTTAGTAAATATATGTATGTATGTATGTATATAATTAATAATTATGTTAAAATAACCCTCACAACGGCATGCGAGCTCCATATCGAACTCTTGCCCACCAAGCTGCCTGAGTACAAAATCTAACCAACGTTAACGGCAACGCTCCGGACCCGGCCGAAGTTACATTCAACTCACACTCAATGTTATTTTCATATTCATTTGCTTTATGTTTCGTTTGTTTTTGTAACAACTTCTCACTTATCAAACTTACAAAAGAAAAAAAAAAGAAAGTTAAATTTGTATTCACTTCTTCACCCCCCACATGATAAGGTAATCCAACCGCATCGCACAGCTTAGCTCAGCTCAGCTCGTCTCGTCTCTACTGGGTTTTGGTTAGTTATGACTGGGCTTATGACTAATTGAACTGCAGCAATTGCTTTGCATGAACGCTCGCTTCCAACGAATCCAAACGCTCTCTCATTTTTTACGACATCGAACTGCAGGGCAGCCGTGGTGAACCCATTTGCGTTAGCACACGATCAAGCCACTGCAATGGCCCATTCAGATGCAATTCAATCCAGCACGGCGTCGATGTCACTGTCTGGCGTCGATATTCAGCGCCCCAGCCCTTCACAAATGACATACGTATGGTGCACATGCGTGTCAGTTGATAGACCGCCTCGAAACCCTGGGACACCGATTGTGATAGCAATGCTGCAAATTCTTGATTATTAAAGATCTTCAAATTACAGCCGGGTGGTATTTTGCATACGGTCGCCGGATGCCAACCGTAACGTTGATTACAATTTGGACTCTGTACAAAGATTGATGAATCGCTTAAACATTCGGCAAATACCTCACCGCCGATATAATAGAGACGTACACCTTTGCCAATATGGCGACGCGTCTGTTCGACAACCTCATTACGATTGACATTCGATAGTAGACCCAAACAGAAACGTTCCGAATTCGAGGGATCGGTAAAACCGTCAACAGTTATCGATGGCTGTGATGCATGAAAGGTTTCACCGACACGTGTATTTAGTTCATAATATGAGATCGAGCACCAGAATGCGGGCTCGTGATACATGACGGGCGCTGCATCGGCCGGCGGTGTTAGACGTGACATATTCATATTATCATTCGGATCAATTGGATCGCCATCTTCGCTCATGTAGCCGGGCGGCGGTGTGCCCGTGTTGGGAATGCTACTGCCTACGCTGAGTACGCTCGATTGTGAATCCATGTTGCAGGCGCCAGGTGGCACGTTCGAACCCGAACCTAATTGTCCAATTGAGGATGTGGCACTGTTGTTGCTGCTGCTGCTGCTGTTGCCACCACCACCACTGCCGCCGCCGCCGCTACCAGAGCCTACCAGTAGCGGCGAATGTTGTTGTGTTGAACTGTGTAATTGATGATGATGATGATGCTGCTGCTGTTGTTGTTGTTGCTGATGATGTTGATGTTGGTGTTGTAATTGCTGTTGACCACCACCCAATTCCATATACTGTGGCGGACTTAACGATGCGCTGCGTATAATTGCAGCATTGTATTCAGTATTATTTGGTATTTGATGTGTATGATTGTCCAATGGATAATCAGCAATTGAATCCGGTGGCGTTGGCAATGATTTCGGCACCAATATAGATAATTCAATTTTTTTATAATGATACGGATTAATACAAATCTCGTCTTTACGCAAGTGAAATGCGTATTCACAATGTTCCAATGGCTTTAATTCATTCTGTGATTGTAAATCGGGCCAACGCCATAACCGGCAATAGATAACGTGCGGCAGACCCTTGCGTAGGCTTTCGCCGGTCGCTGCGGGTTTACTGCGCGGTACAGTAACGCAACGTGTATTGCAATTCTGTGTGGATATGGCACGTTCAAGTTCCTCAAGTTGTGAATTCTTCTTAATCTTTTTCACTAAATTTTTAACCGCCTTTTCCGACCACTTGCCCTCGACACTGTTGTCCTCGTTACCCTTTTTAAGTGCTAACAAACGTTTGACCACTTGCGGTGTGAATGGCAACATCTCACGCCTCTAGACAACACCAAAACAGTTTTGGTAGGGCTGTAGGGCACACAAACGGCAGCGTCAGCGTCAGCGTTCGCCTCACTTCGGTCGTACTCGTTCTTCTTGTGGATGTAATGATGATGATGTCTTCAAAATTGGCAATTCAATCCACTCAGTTGAAACTTCGATTCTTCACTGTTTGTTTTTTTTTTGAAGCTTTTTTTTTTTTTTTTTTTTGATTAAAAACAAAATTTGTTTAATTAATTTACAAGCGCATGGAAACGATTAAACTTGATAATTTGTGCGTACATGTGTATGTGTGCATGCATGTATGTATGTGTATGAGTGATAAAAGCGTTTCAATGTTCATGCTAATATTGTCTGTCATTTGTTGTTTGATGATAGTTTCGTGATGATGTTGATGATGATGATGATATTGTTGAATGTTGTTGATGACGCATGTGAAATGTTTAATGTTATTAATTGTATATAACTTCATTTTTCGCACTCAGCTAGTAAGCAAAAACTTGACACTTTCAGGGCACCGTGTAATTATTATACAATTGTCTCGAACCGATCTTAACTAAATACATACACACTTGCGCATATCAAACGTTTGTCATTGAAATCTATCGCAAATACAAATTTCGACACAACTTCTTAGATTACAGACGCAATAATAATAATAATAACAACAACAACAATAACAACGACGACGACGACAACGACGAGCAAGCAAGCAAACGATAGACAAACAACGGGTGGGGGAACGCGTACGCGGCTGCAAAAACACGGCGTCCGTTTATAAATCTAGACTAATAATGAACGCGCACAGTGAGGAATGAAAATACAGACAACGACATAATATGAGCCGCGCGCGATAACAACAAATGGCAAAAATAATATTTAGAAACGAAGAAAAAAAAAAACAAAAAAAAAAAAAACGAATTATAAAAAAAATAAAAAAACAAACAAGATCAAAACACGTTCGGAGTATGGAATGGTGCGTGTGCCGTGCTGCTTGCCTAAGCTACACTGGCGTCCAGTGTAGGCAAGCCGACAACGACTTATGTATGTATGTGTGTACATAGATGACTGCAGTCGCGGTTGATATGCAAGCTAAGCTCTTAACTGGCTGATTGGCTGAGATGGAAGTTTGAAGTTGTGTGTTGTGTTGTGTTTAACTGTAAAGGCGTATTAATTGAACGTTCATGCTTTCGGTGTCAGAACTTTACCTGATTGTGTTTTTTTTTTTATTTTTTTTTTTGTTACTTCTTCTTCTGCTCGGCTACTGTTATTGAGCGTTTGTTGCTGTGCACCAAAAAAAAAACTTTTCGCTGTCTCCTTTTTCTCACTTATGTGCTATAAACAAGGCTTTTTTTTTTTTTTATAAATGACACCTTAGCTGTTTGTCACTCTTGCGCGCTCCTGTTTAACGTTAACGTCAACGTCGCTGCTGCTGCTGTTATTGCTGACCTTTCGCACTTTATGGATACTTTTCTGGTCCCTTTCCACTGGCACTCTTGATTGCCCACATAGGCTGATGTCTACCTTGACTTCTCTCACGCGTTAATTTGCCACTTGATGTGTGTTGTTGTACTGTGCTGTGTTCCACGGTTGTTTGTTAAGCCTCTACGTCTTTGTTGCTCCGTCTTGGCGTCTAATTTTTGCCGCTGCCGCTGCTGTTGGCGTTGCACTTATCTTTATCTTTTACTAACGTTAGTTGTACAAATTTTACATGCATCTATTTCACTTTTTTTTTTTTGTTTGCAGATTTTTTTCTTTGCTTTCTTCGTTTTTTTGTCTCTTAATCATATAAGAATTTTGGTGCCAATAAACTAGTCTTTCGTCTACACACGCAGTTTCTTATATCGTCTTATTTTAATTTAAAATACGCTGATTTATGTCCGTGCTTTTCTTGCCGTTTGCTACTGCTGCCTGCCAGCGTGCGTATGTGTGCATGTGTACATACATGCGCTAATATGTTTGTGTGTATTTGTCTGTGTTCTATGTATTCTTTTGTCTGGAAGTCTCGCAATTTTTCAGATACTTTCGCACTGCACTCGATTAACTCACTCGATTGCAACGCTTTACATAAATATATATATATTTTTTTAAATTTAACGTCAACATTTGAATTGTGAAATAAAAATAATTATTAAACAATCGCAAATATAAAACGTATAAAAAATAAAACGAATATTCGCACAAAAAATATATGTATGTACAATTCCGCCTCTCGACGAGTGTATTTTGACAAGTGCTGCCACTTTTTCTCTATCAAAAAAGACAGATTGAAGAAAAAAAATTTGAAAAAGGAGAGTGTCCTGGAAGTTGCGAAAAAAGCTGCTAAAGCTCGGAAAAAGGACACCCTGTATGAACATTTTAATTTTTTTCAACGATATCTTCCAAATCTGCCGTTTCGAAAAAAATCCAGTTAAAATTTTCTAAAATATGGCTTTTGGTCTGAAACCTTTAGAGAACTAATCTTTTCCCTCAAATTGAACTTATAGATAATCTATATAAAATGTAATTTCATGCATATAACTAGCAGGTGGACACAAATTGTTATTTTAATTTATTTAAAATAGGACTTAGACAACAACGTTAATTGGAAATAGTATACACAATTAATTAAATAAATATAAACGAAAATGTAGTATCATTATTATCACGAGCTATCATGTCTGGGGACCCTTTGATATTTATTAAGCGATTCTTTGACTAGATCGTCAGGTGATTTTGTATCGAAACGAAAACGTTTAACGTTTGTCCCATAGTCACTATGTCTATAGAGTTTGAGATGCAACTGATCGTGTACTGTTGCAGCACATTGGAAGCATCTCTTACTGGAGTCTTTATCCTTCATACACACTGTATTACCTAATCCTGACGGTGTAGCGAGCTGATGATTATATTTTACATTTGTAACATCCATTACGCAAAATTCATCTACCATATTGTCCAAGTGATTCTTGGTTGAACGACTACGATCACAATCGATGTACGGTATATTGAATTCCGTTTGGCCAGTCTTATTTGCGGTCCGTGCCTGTTGGATTTTCGAAGCGGCTGGACGTTCCATAGAAGTGGCATTCGCATTATTAATGAGTGCCATTGTCAAGTCAATAAGTGGGGAGCTAGGCTCCAATTTTGTTGGCGTTTCATTTGATTCATTGTCAGTATTTATTTTTAAATCTCTTACTCCATTTTCAATTACTTGCGGTGTGAGACTATGCGACAAGCGATTCAGCAACGGTATATTGAAGTTTTGGCTATTAGTTGTTGTTCCGTCTGTAGTTGGTGCTTTTAATTGTGGTAGCTTAAAGCCTTCGCTTAGTCCATTGATTTGGTTTTGTCGCAATTGACTTATTAAAAATTTGTTAAGTGGCGATGTGGACGCAGACGCCTCATTGGACAATGGGTCGACTGGCTTTTGTACTGCCTTGGCGTTCGTTGGGACTCTTAAGGCAGGCATTTTCAGTTGAGTTGAATCAAGATATTTTCCATCGCTGTTGGCAGCGGTTTTGCTTATAAATTTCTGTTGAATTGCATTTAGTAGCAGCTGGTTATTGTCCTGCTGGGCTTTAGCGCTTTGATCCATTGAGTTTTGTTTTTTCCCGTGCAGCAGGGGTGACGACGTTTGTTTGTTGATTCAACTAAATTGAAGTGTTGGACAATTCTTGAACGGTTGAAATTCCTGGCTGAGCTGCCAGATCGGTTTTCAAACCGCTGAATATGGGGGGAATCACCCAGATTGACATAGCTCAAGTACCCGTGCCACTTCAAGCGAAATTAACCTTATTATTTTCGTCAAATTCTTGGGAGAATGAAATCCTGAGCATGTTTGACTTATTTTCAAATTTGATTGAGTTCAAGCAGCTGAAAATTCTATGAAATTGTATATTTTATTAATAGTTTTACGTTTAACTTATGTTTTTATTCTTCAAATAAATCAAAAGGAATAACAGTTTCTTTTTTTTTTTTTTTAAATAGCTTAATATCATTAATTGCGATCCAAGCGACAAATTGGTCCATCCTCAACCATTTTCAGATCTACCTTAGGTCCGACCAAGTCACGAATATTGTTGATGCCGTATTTAATCATAGTTGGTCGCTCAAGCGACAGTCCCCAAGCGATAACATTGACATTTTCAGGCACACCCATTGGCAGAACTAATTCTGGACGGAAAACGCCAGAATTGCCCACTTCAATCCATTTGCCGAGTCCTGGGTGATAGCAAAATATTTCCATGCTTGGCTCAGTGTATGGATTGTAAGCTGGTTTAAATTCCAGCTCTGTGATGCCCAATTTGCGGAAAAACTCGTACAGCGTTCCAATGAGATCGCCAAGTGTTATGCCAACATCGGCAATGACGCCTTCAACTTGATGGAACTCAGCCAAATGCGTTGCATCTAATGTTTCGTTGCGAAAAACTTTATCTATACTAAAGTATTTGGCTGGCTTGAAGCCCTCCGGTTGATTGGCCAGTTTGTAAAGCATACGAGCACTAACAGCCGTTGTATGTGTGCGTAGCAAGTTCTTTTGCGCGTCCTCCAATTTCCAATCATAGCCATAACCGATTGAACCATAGCCGCCGTGGGAATGCACTTCCTTGACACGCTGCAAATACTCTTGCGGGAATTTGTAGCTTTTGCCGGGTTGGGTTATAAAGAAGGTGTCATGTGCATCACGAGCTGGATGCTGCTGAGGCTGGAAAAGTGCGTCAAAATTCCAGAAAGACGACTCAACGTAGTTGTTTGTAGGCATCTCCGAAAATCCCATTTCAAGGAATATCTGACGGAACTCCGTTCGGACTTTAAGTAGAGGATGCAAATGACCACGCGTAGGAGACGCGCCAAGGGCATCGAAGTTGTAAGACTTGAACTTCAGATCTTTCCATAGGCCATTGGCTAACATGTCGACAGTCAAATCGGTTTCCAATTTAGTTAACGTAGTTGAGAACTCAACGCCTTTGGTTAATATGAAGCTTTTGGTAGTAGACTCCTGTAGCAGCTTTCGCTTCTTGTATTCAGTTACTTGATTGGCAGTCAACTCTGCTTTACCATTAGCAACCTGCACCAAATGTTCCTTAACGGTATCGGTTATTGTAGCAACTTTACGTTTTACTACCGGTGGAGTCACTGACTTATCAACCAGTATCCAGCCCTGTGACATGGCCTTGCTAAAACCCACTTTCGCGTTGGGACCAGTAGACATTAAGGCTGCTTGTGTTATGCCTTCCTCCACTGGCACAGCAGCATACACTAAAGCTTCGTGACTGCCATGCTCTACCACCGATTGACCCTCTGATGTCAGTTCCAGAGATTTGTGTGTTGTCGTCTCGGCTTGCACCAAATCGCCATGCGCCTGTATACTTTTTAAGGCTCCAACAATCTTTTGATGATCAACACCAAAGTTGGTAGCCAAATCAAGCGTATCTACTGTATCATGCTGATCCAAGTACTGAAGTATACGCTCTGTAAGATCGGGATGCATTTTTATATTTAATTATCAGAGAACTTTCCACGAAATTTGGATGACTAAACCGGACTAAAATCACAAAATCGACCACACACAAACGCGTGTCAAATGCCACAACGCAATAAGAAGAAGAATGTTATGCCATTCACATAGACCTAAAACGGCTGACGTTAGACTGATAGATAGCTAGCTATGTACCTGACGCAATATGCACGACTTGGAAGGAACGTCTTCAAAATTTAATTCAAAATGTGCTGAAATATATTTTCATACTTCAGAATTCACCATACGGTGTCACTGTGGTATGACAACATTGGAATATAACGTTTTCTTACTACACTTCCACAATCAGCATATCGGCGCAAACAAATTGCAAACAACCGAACTTTCTGATCCACTGCACTTAGATGAAGCACAACAAAAACATGTTGATAATGAATTGCCAACGGACTTGGCTATAGTTGAGGTAAGTAGTTGTTATTATACGCTGTAAATGGCGTTAGTAATTCAAATACATTTTAGCAAACTTCAGTTGCCGTTAAAGAAGAATGCGAACTTGCGAAAAATGTTGAATGTTTATCAGAACCAGAGATTGACAATGTATTGCCACTGACGAAGAATGATTTGAGACAGATTACCATAACGGAAAATGAAAAATTAACATCAACAACGCAAACTGTGCCGACAGTAATTCCAAATGTTGATGTCGATTGGAGTAAACCGTATGCACCCAATCTGTTGAAAAATCATGATAAACGGCCTTATAAGCCACGGAATAAACCAAATGCGTGCAGTTATTGTGGACGTACTTTTAGGCGACGCTATCAACTGGAAACCCATTTGAATATACACACCGGTTTGATGCCGCACCAATGCGACATTTGTGGTCGACAATTCCGTGCTGCTACCACGTTGGCTCGCCATTTGAAAACGCATGAACAACGGGAAACGTTTAAGTGCCAATTTTGTGATAAACATTTCAATCATCGTGCTGCATTGGTCAGCCATGAGTTACGGCATACGCAACAGCGTACAGTGCCGTGTAGCGAATGCAACAAATGTTTTTACACATCAAACCAAATGGATACCCATCGACGCAAAGCGCATCAGGATGCAACACCAAAACCTTTACCATTTGCATGTGATATATGTACAAAAAGTTATCGTAGCGCATCCATGTTGAGTACGCATAAGTCCAAGAATCACTATCGCCTAGCTAAACACACATGTGAACAATGCAACAAGAAATTCATCGATGAAACTCGACTTAAAGCACATAGGTTAGTGCATGTGGAGGTAGCGGACGCAACACCATAATTAGTTAATAAATAGCAATAAATTATCATGTACAATTTTATTTATTTGGATAAACAAAAGGTTTTTCGTTCATACCTGTGATTTTCCTATTTCCAATGTGGGGGCACATTTAAATAATTCGATTCCAATTAAGTAAATATGTAAATAAAATATGTTTTGAATATTCTGTGGACATATCTTACTAATATTTCCTACTGGGCATTAACAGTAACGTGAATTGTATTGTTGATAGAAGAAGAAGAAGCATAACAAAACATTTTGATTGTTAATTTTTGTTTGTTTGTAAGTTTCAATTGAAATTCAGTTTTGTATCGTTTATTCGAGTGTTGGTGTTGTTGCAGTTGGTGGCAACGCAATTATGTTGAAAACTCTGCCACCAAATGCCTTTGCGGGACTTGCCAATGCCAAGTGCGGTGAAATATTCTGCCAAAGCTCCACAAGCTTCAGCATCATTTGCACATTCTGTGAAATTAAATGTTTTAAGTTTAAAGATTTTCTATTGCATTTCAAGAATGCACACTTCGAAAATGACTTGCTCAAGACTGATGAGCTGCCAGTAGTTGAAACGGAACGCATAACTCTAAAACAGGAAACGGATGCCTTTGAACCGGCAAATGATTTATTTGCGCAACATGACCATGATGACGATTGGTATAGTAATGATGGAATTGACGATGATAGCTTTAATACAAATGGTAATAACAATTCATGTCTCGGCGAAGATGAAAATTATGCGAATAAAGACGTCGATACAAGTACACTGGACGATGGTGTAGCAAAAATCGTGAATTGGCAGACAAGCGGCAAAACGGCGACAACAACAATAACTAGAACATCGCGACAGTCGCAAAAACGCCTAAATATACCCACAAATAGTGATAACATTGAATATGAACTGGATAGCGACTGTGATAATGCCGATGCTGATGAAGATTCTCGAGATCAGGAGTATAAACCACCGAAGGTAACCTAGCTTACTATCAAAGCAATAAGCAGTTTGAATTCAGACATTTTCATTTGCAGCAAGCGAAGCAGAACGTATATAAATGCGAGAACTGTGAGCGTGTCTATCTGAGCAAAGGAGCACATACACAACACATGAAACGTGAACACAGCCATTCGGAGTGCGTGATCTGTGCTGAATGCCAATTGGAGTTACCTGGTCCCAGGCAACATGATCATCATGCTGTTGAAATGCATGGTGGTCTGCCGTGCATTCATGGCTGCGGCAAACGCTATAAATGTCGACGTGAATTAAAGCGCCATGAAATTAAGCATACTGGCGAACGTTCGGTACCCTGCGATTTTGAGGGCTGCACTAAGCGTTTCTTTACAATGCGTAATATGCATAGCCATCGGAAAGTGCATTCGCTTGAAAAGAACTTTGTCTGTGAGAATTGTGGTTATAGCTGCCGTAATAAGGAAACGCTGCGTGTGCATTCACGCACACATACCGGCGAGCGTCCATACGCTTGTAAAGTATGTCCGAAAAGTTTTCCATCGCATTCTGGTTTGCGTGAGCATGAGGTTATGCACTCATCGGTACGTCCACATGTATGCGCTGTTTGCGGTGCGACATTTGCGCGACAAAAAGCACTCTACCATCATAAGTTCCTGCATCTTGAACAAAAAAAATTTGTATGTAAAATTTGTGGGAATGCATTTGCCCAGCAGGCAGGACTCGCCGGGCATATGCGCAAGCATAAGGAGGGCGCTATATGAAACAAAAAATCTGTTTTTTTTTTTTTCTACGCTATATGTTTGTTAGATTTAAGATTGTAGAATTTATATTTTAACACTCACCTTGTTATTCCCTCAACTTGTGGAAGATAATCTATTTGACCTGAAAAAAGATAAATTAGACTAGTTAAGCGTTAGCACAATTAATGGAATATAATTTAAATGTATGTACAAGTATATGTAAATACAGAGGCATATACGAGTTGGTAACAAAAGCCGGCGCCTTGTTCATTGTTTGTGTATTTTTAAATATAGCAATTTCTTAGACACACGAATTAATTACGCAAAAGCGACGAAATGAAATATCAACGAACCATGCAAACGCTAATAGCTGCAATTAAAATTAGCACACATTAAAAGCAAATTATCTGTGCCGCACCGCCAATCGATCGTTTACGGTTGCCAACTGAACGTGCTGCATTATTGTGATAGATAGTGGAAGTGAGTATACAAACGTTAGGATCATTGCAATTGCAACTCTAATGTGTCCTTCTTCTCCAAACAGATGCACATTTGCACACTTTGTCAGGGTGTTTACAAAAGCATTCGTCTACTCAAAGAGCACTTTAGAGCAACGCATCCAAATGAGAAACAAAGTGTTCGTAGCCAGAAACAAAAGAATGGTGGTGAGGCAAATTTGCGTCACATGTGCGAATACTGTGGTTATCGAACACGTTTAAGTTGTAATCTCGTTGTGCATAAACGTCGTCATACTGGTGAAAAACCATACAGTTGTGATAAATGTGGCAAGACATTTGTGGCGCGTTATCAACTGGTAAGGCATTGGGAAATACACATTGATGATCAGCGTCGGCGCAACAAACATAAGTGCGGCATTTGTGGGGCAGGTTTTTTAAGTTCACGTGCACTTTATCATCACAGGCCATTGCATGCGCCATGTAAGAAATTCGTTTGTCAACTGTGCTCCAAGGCATACGCTCAATCGGCAGGCTACGCGCAGCACAAACGTTGGCATCGTACACAAAATGAGCGCACAACGCGGTATACACAAAATGTGCCAACTGCACAGTTCAATGAACAGCCAACAATTTCAATACTGGAATGAAATAAAAAGGAAAATGAAAACAAAAAACGATAAGCCAAACCTATAAATTTGAATACCCGTTAGCAACAAGTAGCTCAAAACCACAATCAGCTGTTATTGCATTAGCCTAATCGTTGTGAATTTTGTTTTTTTTTTATGTGCATTTTTTTGTTTACTTTATGTATTTCGACAGTTTTTTTTTAATAAATCCCGCGAAAGGGTTTTAAAATGTTTAAAAACTGTCTGCTGCCTGCAGCCTACAATGTCACCTCAGTGCAGTCGAAGTGCGGCGAGATTTTTTATGGCAATGAGCGTAATTTTTTGTTGGTTTGCTGCCTCTGTCAAATGAAGCACTTTGCTTTTGAGGATTTCGTGTGCCATATCAAAAATGTGCACTTTGATGAGCATGAAATTAAAGCGCCAACAAATGGGGAAGACAATTTGCAAAAACCGAAAATAAAAAAGGAACATGATTGTGTGGAAGATGAAGAGGATAAACAAACTAATTGTGAGAATGAAATCAATACGTCAGGTAGCGAAAATACAATGCATGATCGGGAATGGCAATCAGACTTAAATGAGGAGCAGTCAGTTGAAGAAGATCCAATGTCGCAAGATTCATATGATGACGAAAAGGAACAGCATCGCGTGCTGAAGGTAAGTGAGTGAGCACTAACTTTACAATCCGATTGAGTGATGATAATAAACAAGAAATTATTTTACTTAGAAACCACGGCAACCCAAGGAATATAAATGTAGCCATTGTTGCAAAAGCTATACAACTGAAAAATATCTAAATATTCATATAAAACTTGGACATTTACAACCGAAGCCATACAAATGCGATAGCTGCGATTTAGCATTTTGCAGTGAACGTTCTTTGGACACACACCGACGAAATGTGCACATCGGTTTTCCATGTGCCCAGTGTGATAAGGTCTACAAGACTAAGAAGCAGATGCTACGTCATGCGGAAGCACATTCCGGCGAGCGTAAGTATGTGTGTACAATGGAAAATTGTGGCAAAGCATTTCGCACACAGCATTGCCTAACAAGTCATAAACGGGTACACACACGCGAACGGAATTTCGTTTGCGAAATATGCGGTTATCGTAGTTTCTACAAGGATGGACTTATTGTACACCGGCGTTCTCATACCGGCGAAAAACCGTTTCAGTGTACCAGCTGTGAACGTTGTTTTGCCTCAAAGCCTCTACTCGTTGAACATCAGGCAATGCACTCGACTGATCGACCGTATAAATGTGACAAATGTGAATCGTCATTTTCACGACCAAAAGCATTGTACCATCACAAGCATCTGCATTTGGGCATTAAAAAATTTGTATGCAAAATCTGCGGCAATGCATACGCACAGGCAGCCGGTCTCTCAGCACACATGCGAAACCACAAAATGACAACAATAACTGTAACAGTCTAACATAAATATTTCATTAAGTTCAAGTTGATTTTGTAACGTTTATTAAACAGGAACTACACGCTTCATTCTAATAATTATAATTTCCATACGCTGTGCGTGCTTATTTCTTATATAGTAAGTTTTCAACATGATTAACTGGTTATATATATTTTTTGGTTAGATTATACAACGGTTTTAGCGAACAGAGTAAATATCTTTGCTTCTCCATTATGAATATGCGACAATTTTTACATACATATTTGCAAATAAAACAAAAAAATAAATAAATATCTATCATACTAATAAATAATTTCACTAAAAGCACAACATTAAACACTATTCAAAAAAAAAAGACAAAAAAAAATATCATGCTAACAGCTACAAAAAAAAATTCCGTCAATTTGTCCCTCAGATGCTCAGCAATACTGTTTGACTTAGGCCCATACACGTATGGTGTAATCCCAGCTACCGGTAGAGAGTGCAGTGCCATCCGGTGACACTTGTACACACGAGACTTTATTTTCATGACCATACAGTAGACAAACGCGCTCCGACTTAAGTGTGTCCCACAAGTTGACTGTGTAATCGTTATACCCAGCGAAAAGCAAGCGGCCACTGACCGAAAAGTCAACTGAGTTGACGCCAAATATGATGCTCTCCTTTGAGAAGACAGCTACTTCACGATCTGCGCGCATGTCATACAAACGGCAACTGCTATCATCAGAACCAGTGGCGATCGCATCACCGCAAGGATGAAACTTGACACTATTGACGTCCGATTGATGCCCTTCAAATGACTGCACAACATGTCCGGAACGCATATCCCAAATAAACGCCATGCGATCGCAGCTGCCGGAAACGAATGTGTTGCCTGTTTCGTTTGGAGCCAAGTCAATAGCCATGACATCACCCGAATGTCCATGAAAGCTCTGCAATAATTGTCCAGATTCAACATCCCACAAAGCGCAAGTTGAATCGCCGCTGCCAGTTAAGATCTGCTGATCAGAGTTGGGATAAATACAGCATGACATGTAACTTGTATGAGTGCCAACTGTGCGCTTCCTGGCGGCCATCTCCTCATCGGATGTAATCGGATAGACCGTAACCTTGTTATCCAGGCCGCCACAAGCAACATAATTGCCAGATGGAGCATATGCACAGGCCATTATCCAGGTAGTGGGCATAGTGACAGCGTGTTCTTTGTTTGTTGTAAATGCGTCCCATATGATAAGACGACCATCCTGTGACGATGAAATTATGTGACGCTTGTCTGGGCTCCAATCGGTGCAAAGTACCTTTGCTTGATGACCTTTAAGCACTTTGCGTGGCTTAATGTTCACATAAGCAATCTGCTCCAAGCGCTCGGCAATATTTGACAAATTGACGTCGTTAAGTTTTTGCCTTTCTTCCTCCAACTTGCTCTTCAAGTTCTCCGCCTCCCTTAACAGGTTAGCCATCTTCTCGTTAGCATTGATGTTTGTAGTAGCCACAGCGCTCTCTGACATTGTACTTCAACAGGCGTAAGCTCTGAATGCACAAGCAAAATCACAAAACCCAGGAACCAGAAAAACAGTTTTTTCAAAATAATCAATAAATTCACTGGATACACACACCCAGTGATGTGCGACTCGTCGTTATCGGGTAATCTATCGTAGGCTAAATGCTAAGGACTTAGTACACCTCTAATGTTGATAATTTAATGAAAACTTTTAAAATCAGGATCGTCAGCTAATACTGCTGATCAAAAGCAACATATACACACAAAATATATACACATAATAAGGTAGTATTTGCTGTACAACTTGTATACCCATTTTGTTTAAAACAAAATGTACGAACATTGTTTTCTCCAGCTTAATTATATTTGCAAACAAATAAAATAGGCATGGCGCCAAGATCTTTCTTTTTAATTCAACACAACAACAATAATAATAACGTCGTGCAATTGGGGCGCACAGGTTTAAAATTGTTATCGATAACTTCATTGTTTTGGTATTGCTATCGATAAGCTTTGTTGTGTTCTCTAGTGTTGGTCACTCAAAGGAAATTGACTAATAAATGTAAACAAAACAATCGAATTATCAATTGCTTGCTGGAAAATCTAAACGAGCTGTGGGTGGACCAAAAAATGCTACGACTGCAGCCACCATCGACGGAAGCCGGTTATTTCCACAACTTTCGGTGCGGCGAGGTATACTGCATCGGACCCTCCACCTACCATGTGTGTTGTTCGCTGTGTGGCCAAAATATACTGTATGAGCTCTTTCCGCAACATTTTTTGTTGGAGCACCTCTCGCAGGAGGAGGAATGCAAGCTTTTTAGCAAGGACGGGAAATTAATTAAGCATGGTGAGGAGGTAGATGTCGTTGTAAAGGCTGAAGACGATCCTATTGGTTATCATGGTGACGATAGTGAGACGGTTGATTTGGCACAAATTGCTATGCTCGACTTTGAAGATGAAGGAACGGTAGCTAGCGTTGAGTCAGAGGTGCCGATAAGTGACGAGGATAAATTAACGGTAGTAAAATCAAAAGTAACACATGAAGATAGAAACATTAAAGTTCCTGCGACAGCACAACAAAAAAAAGGAAGTAAAACCGAACAGATCGAAACAGTTCAAGAGCCTTTACTACGCTCAAGTAGAAGACGTCGACCGGTTGAAAGTGCAGCCATAAATGTCACTCCGACCGCAGTACCAAAAAAAATAGCCATAGAAACACCTGCCAATAAGCCCATCAAGGCACTAACACCGCAACCATTTACGGAAAACGATAATGGTAGTGAGTCTCCTGGCTGGCAACCAGACTCTGATAAGCAATTTGATAAAATTGATGACGTAAACGAGGCCGATAACGATGAAGACGATGATGACAGCAGTGATGTTGATCGGGACATGTGTTTTCCATGCAGTCAGTGTGATCGTTTTTACCACAGTCAACGCGGCCTTCAGTATCACATACGATCAAAACATAGTACAGGCAAAAGCTTGGAATCAAAAACTACCAAAAAGAATGTGACAAAAGTGCAGGAATTCAAGTGCAGCGACTGCGATATGGTTTTCCGAAATGATCGCGAGCTCCGTGGGCATCGCTGGAAACACACTGGCATCACATGCGACATTTGCGGCAAACCCTTCACACAGACTGGCAACTTGACGCGGCATCGTGTACGCCATACGGGCATTAAAGCATTTAAGTGCGGTGAATGCGACGCTTCTTTCTACACGAACAAAGAGTTAAACTCACACAAAATTTGTCACACCGGACGTATGCCCGTCATTTGTGAAATCTGTGGCCGGCCATGTCGTGATCGTGGCGTATTGACGGCACACATGCGACGACACACAGGAGAACGGCCAGCTAAATGTGACGTTTGTGGCAAAAGCTTTTACAGCTTCCATGATCTTAATGTACACGCGGTGGCACACACAAGTGCTCGACCTTTCGTTTGCGATATTTGCGGCTCTACATTCCAACGGAAGAAAGCGTTACGTGTGCACAAATTGTTGCACTCCGATAAGCGAAAGTACGCCTGCAAAATATGTGGTAAAGCCTTTGCTCAATCTGGTGGTTTGAATGCTCATTTGCGTATACATGATGCGGCCGCTGTTCGTGCTACAACAACAGATGCAAAGGATGCTGTTAAAACGCTGGTGGCAGTCGATGATACAGGTGAATGTAGTATCGAGAACGTTGCTGTCGCGGGCATTGAGCATGCCCACCTACATGACAATGATGATCAAATGAATGTTGCTGTGAATGTTGCAACTGGTGAAGTAACCATCAGCATGACCGTGGATGCTATAGACACAATACCGTGGGTGCCGCAGTAAAAAAAAACGCACGAGTGAACTTGATGAAACGCTGATGCTGATTCTTCATCTACTAGAAACTAATTTGCATGTATACAAGATAATTAAGTCGTGCGGCGTCTTTACATTGATTCACTCACATTTATTGTTTGTTTTCATTATGTTGTACATTGATTTAATCTTGTACTAAATATTAGTTACTCGTAGCTTAAATGGAGCATGGAGTTTTAAACTTTGAGTGAATGTAACTTCTGAATGAAATGAAAAATAAAAGGAGTATAAAAAATCAAAAATAGTCAAGTAAAAACATAATCCAAAAATCCTTTTCTTTGTGCCTGTTCCAAATAAACTGTGACCTTGTTTTTTACCAATTTTTGGTTTCAAAATCAAAACTTTGTTAAAAATTATTTTTGATAATAAAATTTAACATTTCAAAAATTAAACATTTATCTACAAATCTGTGTTTATATTTTATTAATTTTCCATTTAGCTCAGAAGCAAATTTTATTCAAACTTTAAATGTTAATTATAAAACTTTGCTATTGTTATCGATATCTGATGTTTGTGACCAGCTCACAATGAAGAAATGGAAATTGAATGTGTCAAATCCAAAAGATTAAAGCTCGAAATGCGAAATTGTGGCAATTAAATTTAATTTTCAAATTGAATTCATTGTCCAGTTCTCTGAACTTTTTTAAATTGTATCCGTTTTTAATTCATATTTCGAACTGACTTGATTTGTGCACGAAGAAGTGGCACCACTGGGTAAACTAATTGTTAAAGCTGGGAAAACGTCGATAGTGACCATATTCGATATTTTCGATGTTTTTTACATAAATATTCGATAATATCGTTATTATCGACAAAATATCGCACTCTGGTTGTCTCATAGCCTAAGTGACGGTGCAACTCCAAACGACATGGAGCAAGCCAGTACTTACAGCCTTTGTGAGTCAATTAACACCGCCAAAAGTGGGGGAGTCACCAACATTGACTCGGCTCAAGTGGCTCGGCAACTCGAGCGACATTGGCCAGGCCAGTACTTTCGAGACATTTTCATATGGCCCTCGACCGAGTCATTGCACCAATAGCATCGATTAATGACACATTTGCCTCTTTCGCCGACTCGGCACCGACTTGGCGCCGAACGCGCGAATGGGCAACGCTGCCATAACGGAAAAATCTTAAAATGCCGAATTACGACTGGATTGAGCACCTGGATCCACAGGATCCGGAGTACAACAACAGAGTGACCTGCAAACATTGCAATTGTCGAATACGCTTCACTACAAAGTCGTTGAATGCCCATGCAAGTACCCAAAAGCATGTTTTTAATGAAGGAATAATGATGATGTCGTCGGTGCTTCCTTCACTAATAGTTTCATCATTGTCTCCACATGACAGCTTGAATGTCTTTTGTTCCCTGCAATCAAGTGGCTGACTTTAATGGCAAGAGTGGCGTCTGTGGTCATTTAATTTGGACAACGGATAAAATAGAATATTATATTTTTAGTAAATATTGGCATAAAAATATAGTATTTAAAATGGAATACTATATTTTGCGGGTGAAGTAACCGCTAACTACACGCCATGGCTGAGAACACTCTAGATGATATACGCCGTGTTAAACGGAATTGTCTACCACCCCAATGTGTGAACTACAACCAAATCAGAAAATTTCAAACTTTTCGAAGCTTCTATGACTCGAGGAATAGGACCTTAAAAGATCCATCCGGGAGCCCTTCATTACATACATTGCATTTAATTAAATTCGTCTGTGGGTCTCTCACAACCCAACCTTGTTGTTTGGTATTGTGGGGCATTTTGATGAAAATTAAGTTAATTGAATGAAAATTTAATAATTCGAAATTCAGAATGGCGCGAAATGACTCGGATTTGGGAGAAACGCAAACGAGCCCACATTTACTCAAAAGCGACAAATTGCATCAAAAGCGTCGACGACCACAAGAGGAATAAATCCCGAATTTCCGCGAAATGGAGGTGCTCCATGGAGTGCTCCACGACATAGGCTAAACCAATATATGTTATGCAGTTTCATCACAGAGTCAATTGGACCAGAAGAGGAAGCAGTTTGTTTACATTTTTGTTGCATTCAAAAATTGTGCTTCCAAAACACCCTAAAATTTCCCTGTATAGTTACTTTTACATTATCAGGGGTGTGCTGGAAACCTCCTAGCTCTGAAAACAACACATTTTGAAATGTAGGTGTGCCAGAAAATGTCTTTCTTCTCTTTTGGGATTTGGTTGATTTTAGCCTAATCCAAAGTTGTTATAGATAAATATGAGTCAATCATTAAAGTTTTTTGTGCGCCAAAACAATGTGCATTTAAAGAATTTGACAATTTTAATGTTTTCATTAATAAATTTGCATTTAAAGTAAAATCACACATCCAGGCAAAACAATGATTGTTTTCCCATGCCAACTATGCCAACCTGTTAGCATATATTTTCGAAGATTAAAAAGTAGGTTTGGATTTTATAAGTTGAATTGCCAAAACAATCTAAAAATGCATATTAATATGCAGTAGTATTTGAAATGATTGGAAAGTCAATAGAAATATTTTATTTTAATGAAAATGTCTACCAACAGTTTTATTAGTGCAAGTTGGCATGTGAACATTTTGTAATGTTCGTTGTGAATACATAAATGTGAAGAAGAAGAGTCAACTGTCAAAAAAAATTAAGTTCAAATTCACAATTTGTTTTGAACTTGGATTGGATTATGTAATAGTATGGCAGCCGAAGGAGGGATTATCGTTGTTACTACTGTTTGGCAAATTAATATATGCGGGTAGCGAATACCTTGTTGAGTAGATTACCCAGATACAAGATTTCTATATAGTGCCCCGCGTGTAGGGCAGACCATTGATTTTGTTAAAGTTGGTCATTTACTCCTGCGTGGTAGATTATGATGAAATGGATTCATTACTATTTTGTTAGCTATTTTGAGCGAGACGTAAGAGAATGGGAGGGTCTCAAATATGTAATCAAAAACATTCAAATTTAGTTTCTCCTGCGCACCAGATTTTTAGACAATTGATTCAGCATGATGTCCTAATCACGGTTTTTCATAATCTAATAATTATATGGAGAGAATCATTGGGAAGGAAGGAGTAAATCATATTTTAGCATTGTCGTGCCCAACACAAGTAAATGTAATGAATACTCTTGCATTGATTGTGACAGAGAACACGATATACATCTAAGGCGCCTACGCGCAGGCTTTTCTAAGGACAATAGCCGTTTCCTTTCGATATGCAAGACAATTAACGATGCAAGCGGCATGTTTTTGATTCGAAAGATTTCATTCTGTTTTCTTTGCTCTTTTCCAATTTCCGATTCGGTAATAAATTATTTGTTGACAATTGTCATATATTTGCCAATCACACATCATAGGAAAGAGTGTGGTTGTCATAACATTTGTATAATTTGGCGCGCTGCACAATTTAAAAATATTTGTGTCTAAATTTAAAATGAATACCTAAATGACATTCAAGTTATCCATATTTGTAAGTGTAGGTGCATTATTGTTTTATATTTTGAGAAGAATAATCAAATTCGCTTAGTTATCTAAATACTCAAAGTTTTTTTTTGTGTATACAACTCTGCTTTTTTCGAAGAATAATGTTCGAAATCACAAAATCTGACCGTTTTCTGGCACTCCAACGATTGATTTGAAAACAATTCACTTCGAAAACAATAGTTGTTTTCCAGCACACCCCTGTATTTTTTGGCATGATTTTACATTTAAGACATTAACCAACATTAACCAACCATTAATGATAATAGCCTGTTGATTTTTAACATTATTCATAAAGTTATATTGACGAATTCGTATATTTAGTACATTTTGTTAGTACATTAAAAAAAACTAGTTAGCAAACACTTATAAAAGCGGGAACGATAGTGACAAAATACTATCGATAGTGGCTCAGAAAGGTAAATATTCGATACCTCGATAGTGCCATCGATGGTTTCCCAGCTCTAATTGTTGTGTGTTTTTATATTTTGTTTGGATTTAATCCAAATTAGCGCCCGCTAATATTGCTACGAGGACAGGAGCGTTCCATAACGCGGATCAAATATAGCCTTGAAGGAGATTCATCTTTCATGTTCAAAGATCAAGAGCCAAATAAAGGGAAAAAGTAAAGAGCAACAACTGCGTCCACCATCCATGGAAGTCGACTACTTTGAAAACTTACGCTGCGGCGATGTGTACTGTATTGGACCCTCCACCTACCATGTATGCTGTTCGTTTTGTAGCCAAAATATCTTATATGAATTATTTCCGCACCATTTTTTGTCGGAGCATCTATCACAGTCGGAAGAATGTAAACTGTTCAACAAGGACGGCAAGCTAGTCAAGAATGGTGAGGAAGTAGATGTTCGTGTAAAGGCTGAAGACGATCCCATTGGTTATGACGACAACGAAAGTGAGAATATGGTTGTTGATTTGGCGCAAATTGCAATGTTCGACATTGGCAATGAAGACTCCGAATCCGAGAGTGAATCAGAGGTGTCTGCAAATAATGAGGATGATAGTCGGGCTGTGAAATGGAAAAATCTCCTTCGTGGTGTAAATATTGATGTTCCTGACGCAATAGAAAAAAATGGAAACGAAACCGAAGGAGAAGACACACTTCTAGTGCCGTTGTTGCGCTCAAGTAAAAGACTTCGAACCGTTGCCAGTTCTTCAAGAAATAATACATCACCGCCACCGTTAGTACCAATAAGTAAAACGACCACGAAAACACCTATCAATAAACCTGAGAAAACACCTATCAATAAACCGGACAAAACACCTATCAATAAACCTGAGAAAACACCTATCAATAAACCGGACAAAACACCTATCAATAAACCTGAGAAAACACCTATCAATAAACTGGACAAAACACCTATCAGTAAACCGGCCAAAACATTAACAACAATATCTAAGTTACCTACAGAAAAACCTATCAATAAACTGTCCAAGCCCACATCACCAATAATAACAAAAAGTACTCTCACAGAAAAAACGGTCAATAAACCTGCCAAGGCATCAAAACCAACAATAATAAAAAAGACTCTCACAGAAAAGCCTCCCAATAAACCGGCAAAGCCACCAACACCACCAACTATAACAAATGAGATAACCACAGACAACGATGTCGATAAACCGCTCCATGTGCGAACATTAGAATTATTTGGAGACGTTGACGTTGACGCTGAGTCTTCCGATAAACCGCTCCATGTGCGCACATTAGAATTATTTGGAGACGTTGACGTTGACGCTGAGTCTTCCGATTGGCAATCAGACGCTAGTGATAATAAGTCACCCGATTGGGAATCAGACTTCGATGCTAGTGATTCTCCTGGCTGGCAACCGGAGCCTGCTGAACGCAAATCTCGCGTTTGGAAATCAGACTCCAGTGATAAGAAAACTTCTGCTTGGAAATCAGATTCGGGTGATAGGAAGTCTCCTGTTTCGAAAACAGGCTCTAATGATCGGAAAACTCCGAAGTCAAATAAGGAAGATGATAAAATGAATGAAACTGATGATTCCATAAATAAGTCCGATGGCGACGACGATGATGATTTTCGGGACACAATTTTTCCATGCACCGAGTGTAAAGGTGTCTACCATAGTCAACGCGGTCTTGATTTTCACATGCGCACAAAACATAAACCGAAAATCGTAATACCGAGACAACCACCAACGAAGCAACCGACAGAATTCAAGTGCACCTACTGCGGCATGATATTCCGTTACGAACGTATACTCAAAAGTCATGTGGACAAGAATCACATCATACACAAATGTGAAACCTGCGGAAAAACCTTCAAACAAGCCGGCGACTTGACGCGGCATCGTGTACGCCATACGGGCATTAAAGCATTTAAGTGCGGCGAATGTGACGCTGCTTTCTATACGAAAAAAGAGTTAAGTTCACACGATATCTGCCATACTGGTCAAATGCCACACATATGCCATGTCTGCGGCAAGCAATGTCGTGACGGTGGCGTCTTTAAGCAACATATGCGACGACACACTGGCGAACGGCCAGCAAAATGTGATGTTTGTGGTAAAGGCTTTTATTGCGGCCATGATCTGAATGTACATCGTGTCGCGCATTTTGATGCCCGACCTTTCGTTTGTGATATTTGCGGCTCCACATTCCAGCGTAAGAAAGCCTTACGCGTACACAAATTATTGCACTCGGATAAGCGAAAGCATGATTGCAAAATATGTGGTAAAGCTTTTGCACAATCTGGTGGTTTAAAATCACACTTGCGCATACATGATGCGGCCGCCGTACGTGCGGCGTCACAAGCTGCAAAGGATGCTGCCAACCTGTTAGTGACCAACGATAATGCTGGACAATCCGGAATCGTTAACAGTGCCGTTGCTGGCATACAAAATGAACTCTTACATGCCAATGATGCTCAAATGAATATGGTCATGAATGTTGCTGCTGGCCGAATCAGCAACATGGATGTCATAGACACAATACCATGGACGTCACATTGAATGTAAACCATGTCCAAATTCGGTTAAACAATAATGTCGATTCCTTGTTAACTAATCTTAAAATAGCTTGTCTACAAGCTCAAGGAGTCCTACGTCGCCTCATTTTCATGCAGTCAAGTACACAGAACTTAATTTAAGTTAATAATAATAAAAAATAAAACGTGCGCACGTGCAGATTTATTGATATTTTAAATTGTTTTATTAAGTGGCAAATATTAGATAAGTTTTGATTAAATTTATGGTCGTTTTTTCTAGATTGAATGTCACCCCACAGGTCCGTAACAAATTCTAAGTATTGTACTTAATCTAATCGCGATATTATTGACTTTTAAGCTAGTAGTTTCCCAAAAGACAATGGCGATGTAAGTTTGAAGTGATGTATTCCTTTGTAGTCTGTTGGTCTGAGGCAATGAATCTGGTTGTGTCTCGCTTACTGGCATTGTTCGGCGCTTTGGTGTGCCTTACGCCAATCCCTATAAACGCTTCAAGTGTAACTACTCCGCCTAACGATGTTGCGAAATATTATTTGTACACGAACAACAATCCATCAATTCCACAACAATTATACATTGACAACGAGCCATCAGTGCTTAGTTCAAACTTCGATGCCAAACGCTTAACAAAGTAAGTGATTTTCTGAATCGTTCGATCTATTGTAATCTGTATGATTCTCATCTCATGTTCATCGTTAAGAATTATTATACACGGCTGGACGAAATCCTATCTAGAGATACCGAACAATCAACTGATTGATGCATATTCAAGAATTGGTGACTACAATTTAATTTCCATTGATTGGTCTGCAATTGCCTCATTGGATTATTATGTGGCGAAATCACGTGCACCTTCAGTGGGCGTTAGCTGTGGCAAGTTTGTTCGTTTCCTAGTTGATAACTTCAATTTAGATGTAACTCAATTGGTGTTAATTGGACATAGCATGGGTGCGCATATTGCCGGTTTTTGTGGCAAAGAGCTCCAAGACATCAGCGACAATGTATTGCAGCTGGGCGCAATAGTCGCCCTCGATGCCGCTTATCCGCTTTACAGCTATACCAACACAGCCGCCCGTCTAACTAAGGGCGATGCTAATTTTGTGCTTAGTATTCATACAAACGGTCAATTGAAGGGCACTTTGAAGCCTATTGGTGACGCCTCCTTTTATGCAAACAACGGTCGCAGGCAGCCCGGTTGCGGTTTTGATTTGGAGGGTTCTTGTGCGCATGCGCGTGTTGTTTACATTTACGCAGAAGCTTTACTGGGTTACTCTTTTTCTCCATACTATGAGTGTGAAAGTTACGACGAATTTAAACAGAACGACACTTGTGCTATATTGGCAAATCCAGAGCTCATGCTGGGTGATCCACTAGACGTTGCACAGATACCCGGCATTTTCAGTTTTACAACCAACAGTAAGGAGCCATTTGGTCATGATGTTCAATAAACTGAAGTTTTTACTAAATTAAACTGTTTGTTTATATTTTATATCTTTTCCAACTTTTCTTTCCACATTCAAAAGTTCCTAATATTGTATACTCCTACGTAACATTCATCCATAGACTGCATAAAGTATTTAAATTGTCATAAGCAGTAAGTGAGCGGGGGGTAACATTGGCGAAAACAGCGTTAGGAACATTGAGAGTTAAATTGTCACCAATGTCTTATCGTAAAAATAAATAGTGTTTAAAAGTTAATAATAAATAAAATTTTTAAATAAATAGACCGTTGCAACCAATTAATCGATATTCGATTTTCACACTTTTGCAAGCAACTGCGCCACTTTTCGACCAGGTGCCGCTTTCATTGACACCATTTAGCTGACTCGCGTCGTTGACTGTCGTATGTTGCTTGTGGCACTATGTAACATAGGCGTACATAACAATGCAATTTTAACTGCTCAATAAATATAGAATACACTTGGCCACATTGGCCAACTCAAAAAGCACGTTGCTTTTGGTTTATTTTGATTTGGAGCGCTTGAGGCAATGGTCGAGTTTTGTTACTTGGTACAATTACGTTTAAAGAAAATATACACAAAAAATGGATGAATACGGTTGTTACACCCAACAAAAATCATTAAGTCCACTTTTAGCGGCTTGGCAAGCAACAGGTGAATTCCTCAATGAGGAAGATGACCCAACGATCAATCCTTTTGAAGTTATTTTAGGCAAATTGTTGGTCAATAAGAGTAACTTGTCGATAAAAATACAGTGTAAGTATTGTCAGCGGTGCTTCGAACGCATGGAGTCTTTTGTTGGACATGCGACGGAGCATTTACTTACAATCGATGAGAATGAGATAACACAACTTCAAAACAACGCAAAGAAACTCGATTCTTGCACTAACATGTCTGAAAATATTATTATAACGGAACATCTTGAATCAATGAAAAAACTGGATGAGTTTGCATTGCCTTTGACTGATGACTTTGTCGACAATGTTGGGAATTCTGAAAATCTGGATTCTGAAGTTGCCAATTATTTTAAAATTCCGACGGACATACAGGTGCGTAGTAATTTGGTCAAACAATTCAGTCAATTATTAACTATAAATTATAATACAGCAGTTCTCTGAACTTAAGGTGGTATTGGAAAAGGAACCATTTATGGATGACATTGTTAACGAAACAGAAAGTAAAAAAAAAGAAATGCCAACATCCAAGCACAATATTATGAAAATGAAAAATGAATTCAAGGTGTTACTGCCAGAAACACGAAGTAAACATTGGAAACAAGTGAGACAAACTGAGAATAAAATCTTTGCTTCAAACGCTGTGGAAGAAAGTCAAAATGACTCACTTTATATGAATGTCGAATATCTATTGGAACATGAACAAGAAGTTCGACAATCAACAAAATTGACATTAAATGGCAATAAAAAAGTGCTCCAAATGAGCTCAGATCAAAAAAATGGTCAATATGAATGTCAAATTTGTGGCGATAAATTTCTCTTGAAGCGTCGTCTTATTGCACACGAGAAACTTCATACTGCACCGCAGCTTTACCTCTGTCCATACTGCCCCTCCGAGTTTAATGATAGCTCAAATATGCGTGTTCACATTAATCGCCATACAGGAAATAAGCCATATAAGTGTTCAGAATGTATCCGAGCATTCGCCTCATCAACGGAGCTTAAACTGCACAGTCGCGTACACACTGGTGAACGGCCATATGCGTGTATGCAGTGCCATCGTAGATTCACAAATTCAACACATCTTAAAGCGCATATGCGTCGTCATTCAAACGAACGTCCCTATGTGTGTAATCAATGTAATAAAGGCTTCTATGAACGACGCTTGCTTCGTGATCACGAAATAATTCATTCCGGGGAGCGTCCATTTCAGTGTCACTTGTGTGAGAAGACTTTTTCACGACGTCGATCATTGTTGGATCACATCAAAATTCATAAGCCAATCAATATCCAAGCAGCTAAAATCAGTTGTGGTATTTGTAGTGAGGATATTACAAAGGATAACGCACACATTTGTCGCCAACGCGACGAGAACAATGATGTTATTGAATATAGTTATACGTTAGGTTTTGTAAGTTTTTTTTTTTTTTTTTTTTTACTAATCATATCTCTAACAACGATAAACGAACTCTTTTTGAATTATTGGGCATATTTGAGTATAAAAGTTTTATTGGTATTTTATGCACATTTTATATTGTATATGAATGTATCTATATTAAGTACATGTATATATTCTTACACACTGCTAAAACTAAATCCCAAAATGGGGATGAAGTTCGGTTTATTTTTTACAACATTTTACAACATATTTGAACTAGAATACAAAATAAATGGACGTTTTAGGTATTGCTAAGTAACATAATTGTGACATTTCAACTACTTATGAACACTATTCTCTCTTTATTCTACAGGACAAGTAAAGATAAACAAAGACGAATACAAAAAGAAATAAAAAGAAAAAACCAAATCGGATCAACACAAACAACTAAGAAATAAAAAGAAAAAAATCTCAAATACAAGGGAACAAAACGAAGGAAAACTACTTAATAACAAGAAATAAAAAGAAAAAATTAATACAACTGCGTTGGATTCTGACCTTACAGTACAAACCTTAATTGGCACCGTCGGAGCAACTTAATTTAGGTATCTAATACAATTTTTAAAATAATATAAAGGTTTTATTTATAAATGAGTTCTTGTATCCGACGTTAATTAATATAAGTATGTAAGTACTTAATCATAAATATTATTTAATAATATGACTATGTACTTAACAAAGGATCTGCAGCATCCTGAAACTAGTTAAAGAAGTATTCGAATGTTTTTGTTTTTTTTTTTTAGATTACGCTAAAATATTAAAAAATATATATATTTATGCATACATTAACTACTAAATATACTACATATGTAGATATATATGTGAATGTATATATTTGACGATATTAATTCCTGTATGATTCGCTTAATCAATTGCACGCCTGCCATATTTTTATTTCTAAGTATTATATGAGTTCGCTCGTGATTTTATTGCCTATACAATATTTATTTGAATCTTAATGACCAAACGATCAGCAGCGCAAAATCCCAGCATCATTACATCAGATATATTTGCGTACTCTAAAAATCCGAAGCCGCGCGTACTGATTCGTTCGCGCGGTTGGTGAAAAGCCTGAACTTCGGGCTTTGTCATAATTGTATCGTGTTGTGATTTATTGCCATCGTGTGGATGTACCATACACAGCTTTATGCGCCCTTTAAAAGGCCAGTCCAAGTGAAAATCATTCTCCGATTGCATCAGATGCACATGCAGGCTAAGCATATGCGGTTTACGTGGTTGTATGTCAATGCGTGCGCAAAACTTATAGCCGTAGGGAGAAGTATAACACTCATGCGAGTATACCTTGTTATTTGCATTTGCACGTAAATGTTCAATCATTTTTGTAAAATTATTAACTTCCCAAACAATGGTGCCATTACTGTAACGTGGATCCAGGCGGATACCACTAAGCTGCCTACTCAAATTCTCCAATTTTGCTTCTTGCTCACGTGTCCGTTGCTCGAGTACTACAATCCGTTGATACATGGCCTGTACAATTTGTTCGTCAGCTTCATTCGCATATTGCGGCGGTGGTGGTGGCAAATTACTGCCACCATGACCATTTTCGGTGGCCTTTCCAGCGCCACTAGAAGAAGACGAAGTGTTATGCTTCTCTGGTTGCCAAGTTGATACAGCGGTTTGCTGAAATGCCTGAAGCATGAGTTGCATATGATGTGGCATATCCGTTTTTAGATGCTCTTCCAGTGCGTTTGTCTCTGGTCTTCCAACAAAGTCACATTTAATACTTGCAAATGGGCATTTTTCTTCCTGTTCTTGTTGCCGTCGATATGGGCAAGTGGGCAAATGCCGGTCAACTTCAATGGGAGAGGCAACTACGGAACAGCCTAATGGTGAATTAGGACATTTAAATTTTATTTGTTCAATTTCACGGCGCGTATAATTATCTGGAAATATATCATGATCCACTGACAGTTTTTTGTTGTCCAGCGGACAGCATTGATTATGATTACGGAACCAATCGTTAAGGCAGGATTTGCAGAAGCGATGGCCGCATGAGGTTAACACTGGCTCATTAAGCCAGTGGATGCAAATAGCACACTCGTATCGTGAGTCAGGGTAGTCGGGGTCATTATCGCCCGAGGTGTCTGACGCTGCATCTTGATTGAGTGGTAGAGTGTTAGGAGGCGTTATAGCCGCGGCACTAGTGCCCGGCTCTCGTTCATTTTTCTCCAGTATTTCTGTCGGTTCGTGTGCCTGCTGATGCTGTTGCGAATGATGATGAAAATATTGATGGTTTTGCTGCTGTTTTTGCATATCGTCTGTTGCATCCAAAATGCTTAACCTAAGTTATATACACACAAGTTCAAACAAATATGATAATCACACGAACAATTCGTTATATTATTCTTCACTTTATTCAGGAGCTTGTAAAATTATTAGCAACTTGGAAATGATAATACCATTTCCCCAAAAACCGAAACAAATTTCTGCCTCACGCAGTGTTGCCAAATTAGCTATTTTCCCTACTTTTCTCGCTCTTTTTGAGTCACGATAGCGCGAAAAAATTTCAGTTATTTTCAAGAATCAATTTTATTATTAAAATGACTTATGTTATTGTTTAACCTTTCTCAACATAGGGAAATACAAGCAATAACAAACACATAAAACTTTTGCATCCAAATGCAAATTTTGGGTCTTTGACTTCTTTCGAAATCCGTGGTGTATAACTCAATGAATAAAGATTATATTCAATCTACAGTTTATATACTGAAAGTTATTAATATACAGTCTCACCCAACAAATGCTGTAGCTCTTATAGCTGTCAAACTGGTAGATTTTCCTAGTATAACAGTTTTCTCAAACTTTCAGGACATTTAAATAAAAAATTGCAATGTACAGATTGTGGAGTTCTCACCCATGAGTAGTTACATGGCAATGGGTAATAAGTTAAGTAAAGCGTCGTTATTAAGGCTTAAACCCTTCAAAAATTATTAAATTGTACACAAATCAAATTTGGATTTTAATAATAAAAAATGAATTTAAGAGAAAGGAATACACCAATCATTTAAAATATGTTTGACGGTAAGCCTCGCGTTTTTGTGTTTCGAGCATCTTATTAATTTCATCTAGCTTGTTTAAAATTTTTGTTGAGGATGACGAGACCCACTCAAGGGAGCTCAAATGTGCATTTACGATTTTTTCAATCTGTACCATAGGATTTGTGGGGTCTTGTCCTTTATTATCTTCATTTAATTTATTAATGGTTTCCTTTAAATCTTCAGACATGTGCTTAAGTTGTGTATCCAAATTTTCAAAGCGCGAATAAGTTTGTCTGCGTTCCTCGTCAACTTGTGGTAAGTTCTCAAATTCCTTTTGCAATGCGATGACGATCTTTTCCAATTCTTCCAATTCATTGTGTTGAACACCTATCAACTCTAACTCTTGTTCCAACAACTGTTGGTCAGATGTTACCTTCTGAACTGCATCGTTTAAATCCATAATTTTTTGATTATTTTCAATTATTATTTGATCCCATGCATTGATTTTAGTTGCATGTTCCTTAAAAGTCTTTTCTTGTTCTTTAAATTCAACTTCCCAATTGTTAATATATTCTTCCAGTTGATTGAATGTCAATTTTTCGGAATTGTCCACAGATGACGAATTTGTGGTTTTTGATACGTTTGGGAAATCATCATTTTCCATATTGGTCCCGATCCGATTTACTTGGCTTAAGTTGTAAGTGACAATGCGTTTGACACTAGAGTCGAAGATGTCTCTGCAGGTTTCGCAGCAGTATTTGAAAAATTACCGAACTGATGTTGGACCACCGAATCTGATGAAAGCGCTGATGACTTAACTATAAGTTGACTGCCTCTTAGAAAATTATTAAATTGATAATATTCGTGAATTTAGAATCAATTTAGAAAAAACAAAAAAAAAAAAAAACAACGGTTTTTACTTAAGACACCGCTGAAGACACTTCGTCTGCTTCGGAAACTTGGCAACAGTGGCTGTTCAATAAGCTCTTTCCTTGTGATGCACCTTTTAATGGAATACTTTTAAAAATCGACTACTTGAACTTGAAAACCGTATGTACACTTCGGTATAAATTCTCCATGATCCAGAAATTTATTAGGACGGTATTGAATTTGTGATTATCATTAAATTCGAAATTAGATTACTGATTGAGTACCGTTGCGATTGTTGAATTTATTCAATGAAGCGTTTGATTCAACAAAAAGTATGTAGCGACGATATTTCTGTTTGCAGAAATTAATCCACATTCAAATGAAAAAATGCCAACGATTTATTTTAATGATTCTGATTTCATTTGTCGAAATTGGGCCTATGTTTACTTACAATACTAGGAGCGATGGGATAATTAATTTTTTAAATTGCATGCTGCTTCTGAAGCGATTCCCAGTCACAACGAATGCATAACGTTTCCTGGTGTTATTTAAGTGTTTTAACAATTGTGGCAAATTGTTCGCAAGCAGGTTGTTGTTGTAGTTGTTTACAAAACACGGTCGGTCGTCAGATTGAAATGGTTTAAAACGAGGTGCTGCAGGAGCTTTCTGGAAAGTTGCTGCAAGACAGGCATAGGTACTAGACGAGCCCCTTAGGCAATTAAAATAATCAATCAATAAAAACAAATAAGCAATACAACAATAATCAAATAATCAAACAACAGAAATTTAAGTGCAATGACAGTGAAAACAATAAAACACATGATTTTCATCTTAACATGCTGCATATACGCTGCACTTTTAAGCAGCATAACCAATAACTGTGCCACCGATGCCATAGAACTGCAGCACACATTTCATTTAAAGCAACTGAATCATAGAGCGCAACGTCAACGACGACACGAATCGTACGATAAATTTAATGACGTCGTCGACAACAATGCTGCTGCTATTTTAATGAACAACGTAACGGCAACGGATAAACATAAAAGTGCATCGGCAACACAAACGACACAAGCACGCACACGACGTCAAGTGTCCGATTGGCTAATTGCGCCGAATACACGTTGGTGCGGTCGCGGTAACACAGCGAATGGCACTTATAATCAATTAGGTGGCGCGTCAGCGGCCGACAAATGTTGTCGCAAACACGATCACTGCACACTCTTCATACCGGCAATGTCGAATCGTTATGAGCTCTTTAATTATCGTCCATACACAATGTCGCATTGTGCGTGTGATCGACGTTTTCGCACCTGCTTAAAAATGGCCAACGATGAGGACGCTAATACAATTGGTAAACTATTTTTCAACATGGTGGATACGCAATGTTTTATAATTAAAAAAGAGCGCATATGTCAGTTGCGCAGCACGGATGGCAGCGGCGCCTGTGCACGTGAAATTGTACGACAAAAAGCCTACTTAAAGAACAACAAAAAATTTTAATTTTGAATATACTATCTTTTCAATATACTACGAGTATAACATAATAGAAACCAAAAGCCAAAAGAGCCAAAAGCGCGTACACAATTGTTTCGCTGTGCGCTTAACTAAACTCATTAGCTCATAAGACACACATATCAACATACATACATATACATATATGTATTTGTTTACATAAAAAACCATACACATTTAATTCATACAGTGTGTAGTATTCAATTTTCATAACTCTAAAATCAATCCATTGTTAAATTAATATTTAAACTAACTTAAAGCAAAGCTTTAATACACTTTTGATAATGTTAAAATATTTGTAGTATTTCTTTAAATGCATTCAAGTGTGCTATATGTACATGTTATGTAATTGATTCATACATAAATACACTGCCCACACATTTATTTGTATTTGTTCTATATAAACTTAGAATTAGCATTAGATACATGTTTATAATCAACATACATATTTAATATAAAAGTTAATAAATATATGTATTATCACACGAACAAAGCAAAAAAATTTGTTGTCTTAATTTTTTGGGAAAAGGCCACGGCTAATTTGGTTGATCAGCGATTGGTGCATATGTACGTGTATGTATGTGAATTACCGGACTTTGCACGCCCATTATCAAATCGTATCTCGCTATCTGTGCGCCAGAAGACAAGCTCAAAGTGACACATTGACGTATGTACAGACATTTTGTAGGGCTTTAGCAAAATGCCATCAATCAATTACGGCATGAAAAAAAGCAAAAATTCTTCAAATTAAAAATTGAAAAGAGAGGCAAACATGTATTAGCTTAACTGATAAGCAGAAAAGTAAGATGTGCAAACGGGGACGTCAAAAATAAATCGTTCATTTTGCATGGAAACGATATTTTTTGTTATTGAGTGTGTTTTTTTAATTTGCGTTATATTTTTATACTCTTGCAAGAGTATATTAACTTTGTCATGAAGTTTGCAACGCAGAGAAGGAGACATCTCCGACTATATAAAGTATATATATTCTTGATCAGCACGACGAGACGAGTTCATATAGCCATGTCCGTCTGTCCGTCTGTCCGTCTGTCTGTCCGTCTGTCTGTTTCAATACCAACTGTGGGCTCAGTTTAAACGATATCGAAAAAATTTAAACGCAGAAAATTTTCTTATAATTGCAGGCAGTTTGTATGTAAAATCCAGCATGATCGGATAACTATAGCATATAGCTGCCATAGGAACGATCGGTCAAAAATGAGGTTTTTGCTCAATAAACGCCTTGTTTTTAAAGCTATCGCCTCAATTTTTTGCACAAGAACATCTTGGACGTAAATTAAAACACGCTCTAAAATTGGTGGAGATCGGATAAATATAGGATATAGCTCCCATAGGAACAATCGGTCAAAAATTCGGTTTTTGTTAGAAAAACTTTTTTGTTCTTAAATATAAACGGATAAAACTTTGCAGTTACGCGTTTTTATACATCCTTGACCATATTCCAAAGTTTCGTACAAATCGGACATAAGGGCGTGGCACCGCCCATATAGAGAAAAAGTTAAAAATGTGATTTCTCTGTAAGCCGACGAGATATAAGATCGCAAAATAAAGTGTACAATGATTGCTATGTATATGTTAAAAAAATTAGAATATGGGCGGGGCCACGCCCCTATATCTTTATAAAAGTATATGATTCTTATTGGAAAAACTATAAATCATATTTTCCAATAAGAATACTTGAGAAAATGCTTGCAAGAGTATATAAGTTTCAGCAAAGCTGAAAATAGCTCCCTTACTGGTTTCACTATGTTGTTGTTTGTGCACGCAAATAAATTTATTATTAAAAATAAAAATGTTTTTACATTGAAATTGAATAATAATAATTAAAAAAATGCGTCATTAAAGAAACATTCATTGCGTATATCCCTTTAAAAAAAATAAAAATAATCAGACAGACTTCCCAAGCACAAATATAACGGAACTGACGCGCCATCAAATGCGAAAAAATAATATGCAAGTGTTGTATGTCACGACATAACTTTAGCAAACATACAATAATCATTTACAGTGGTTTAATGTTTCCTAGCTTTATACTTTGACATACAATAGTTTTATATTGAATTTTATGTAGCACTTTGTTTCTTTCATATTTTTTTTTATGCTGTTTAATGTAATGTGTTAATGTAAGCTCTAACGGGATAACAATAAAGGCAACATAAATACATATGTAAGTCTGTCGTTGCTACAATTCGCCAGCAAAATTGAGTGTCACAAACATTTACAAGGTCACTTGTAATGACGAATCCGGCAAAATTTTTGTATGAATCAGTAAGCAATAAATACAAAAACAATAATTATATACGTCAGCGGAAAATAATTATCAACTTAGGTTGCATTTTCTATTTGTATATTTATTTATATTAAGATTTTTATACAACAAGTCTAGATTAGGGCAGCGACAATTGATGCCGACGTCGACACGCCCACTAAACCAAACAAGCAATCAGAAATGCAAAATAAATAAATAAACAGAAATTTAGCGCCGTTCAAAAACAATAATAGTTTTGTTTTTTTAATGCACACATAAATAAGAACTATCAAAACATATTAAAATTTTAATTTTCATTACGTATACATTATATGTATATACGTGTGAGTGTGTGTAAGCAAAAACCAAGGGTGCCTAATAGTGACGCCGATATCGGCGCACATTTTGCTCAGTGTAGTCGAGCACTTGACGATCGCGTTTGCGCATAAATTTGCATTGTCGTAGATAAATGGTCGCGCAGCCCTTAACCACAATGAACGTGAAGCCGCCCAAAAAGGCACGCTGCCATGGACTCTCAAATGATTCGTAGAGCATACGACCGACAAGGACAGAGCATGTTGGCAATATTAGAGCACCGACAAAATTACGTGATGCGCGCATAATTCGTTCGGCACTATGATTGTCGCCTTGCTGCATTGCGTCCAGGGCTGAATTCTCGCGTTCCAAATAATCATAGTATTCCTCTTCAAGTGTTGCGCCTGTCGGCAATTCATTGTTGACATCATTCTCGGTAACGACAACGCCATCATTGACAACAGCACCATTGTTGTTGTTGTTGTTAGTGCTGTTGTCATTGATGCGTTGTTGTCGTCGCCGTTGTGCACGACGTCGCTGATGGCTACGACGATTTTTGCTGCGTAACAAACGTAAAATGGCATCATCCCAATTGATCATACGACCGAACAGCAAAACAACCGGTATGGCCGGCAAGCCGATGAGCAACAATGGCGGATAGCCCTCGTTTAGCAAATGCATGCCCTTTTCATAGCCGATCACTTGTAGTACGGTGACAGCGCCATAGGTAACCGCCGAGAAATATATGGTGGTCAATATCATGCCAACGACCATTGTTGGACACAAGCGTTCATAGTGCTTGTCAATGCATTCGATGGCGCCATCAAGTCGACCAGCCGGCGGCACAACAATTATGTATTCGGTGCGACATTGCGTGCACAGGACGGCCAAGTCCATGTTGCCAAGTTGTTTCTCATCGATCCAACGGCTGAGACAAAATTCATGCACCCACTTGTTGGAGCCCCGACAACGGCACGGATGCAACCAGTAGGCATTCGGCAGCTCTTCATCGGTCGCCAAGCAAATCCAACATTGGCGATGCTCGTCGATCGTTGCATAATCACTGTCGCTGCCGCCCAGCGCACGCAGCAATGAGGTCGGTCGTGTTAATGATAGCAGACGCGGCAGCGCTGGCAACGCCTGAAAGTGCAGTATATTTGTTGAGAGAACATTCGGCAGTGCTGGCGGTGTCCGTATGTAAATGCGATCCAAATGTTCATCCAGTCGAAACATGCTACCAAACGTGTGCTAATTGTCTAAGAGGTGCGGGCGGGAAATGTATGGTGGGATATGTCCCATGTATGTATAATTCAATGTGCTGATGAACTTACGATATTTTTCGTTTTTTTCCGTGTATTAAGAAGCCAAAATTATTTGTAATTTGTATTAAATAAATGGTTTTCTTTTTTTGTTTTATTATTATTCCTTTTATCCGTATTTATTTTTTAAATATTTTTTTGTGTAATAGTAACAAAATATATATGTTGATGTTTGTTTGTAATTGCAAACATGTAGATTAATGTAGCCAGGCTTACATAGAATACAAACTTTATTTTTGATATAGAAAATTTTTCATTGTTTACTTTTTATTTTAGCATTTTTAATTATTGCTTTGTTTTTTTCATGCAAGCCCATCACTAAACACTATCGATAAGACAATTGTGCCGTTTTTTGATAACACAGTGTGCATAATACACTAATATGTATATAATAACATAATTGTTATTCTTCGGCATGCCGTTAATTATTCTTAGTGTTGATTTTTGCATTTTTTATTTGTTTTTAATCATATCGCAAATTTTGCTTGCTCTACTTTCGGGCCTATGCTCGCCACAGCGCCGAAATTGAGGCCAACAATGCAAAAACCACAACGACACAAGTTGTGCGCTGCTCCCAATTCAAATAAGTATAAATCAAAACTTAAAACTAAAACCACACAGGCGATCGTACCATCAGCCACCAGTTGTGCTTGAATCCGAGCAGGAAGGAACCTGTTTCTAAGAACAGAGAGTAGGCTAAGCAACGGTCTTTCTAACGTTTACTTATTTTCATTTTTGCGTTATTTATTTTGTTTTTTTTTTTTTACTTTGTTGACATACAAACAAATACGACCATGAAATAAAAATGGTCGTATGCCATTCGTAATAGTTGCGTCTATTTGTGTTTGTGTGTGTGTGTGCGTGTTGGTCATGCTGTTTTTCTAGGTTAGTCGCGCGTCCAGAAATTGGAGCAAATTGGATCGTGCACAAGGTGAAGGCAACTCGCCAAGGCGTTTTTTTTTCTTTTACTTTCACATCGGCACCATTTGTGTGTGTGAGTGTTTTTTTTAATTTTTTTATTCAAGACTTTAATTAATGAATAAAATATGTATTCCTTTTTAAGAAATTATTTCTGTATAATAAAATATTATAAATTAAACTGAATAAAGTATTTTTGTCGAATATAATAAAATAATCTAATTTTGTCAAATCACGTTAGGTAAATAACGATCAGGTATCAAAACAAGGACTTTATGGAAATTGTTAGCTTAAACAATGATATAGTAATAATTAATTACTTATAAAATTTTGTCAAATCACGTTAGGTAAATAACGATCAGGTATCAAAACAAGGACTTTATGGAAATTGTTAGCTTAAACAATGATATAGTAATAATTAATTACTTATAAAACGTACAAAGGACAATCAGTATAAACACATGTATATGTATATAAAAAGACCGACAAAGACAAAAGAAAAAGGACGAAAAGATGTTTCGATTCTACAAAAAGCTGAGGCCACAGTCAAGCGTAAATTATTAAAAAAAAATAGTTGATTTGGTGCTTGAAATCCAATTGAAAAAAAATTGTATAAATTTCATAGTAATTGTCAATACAAAAGGTTTTTTTTTTTCCATAAATAAATTTTAATTTGTCATTAACTTACCTCTTTAACAATAATTATTTGCACAAATCAAATAAAACCAAAACAATAAACACCAATAATAAAAATAATTAACAAATAAAACCAATTGATTTAAACAATAACGGCAAATATTTTTGAAAAGCACAAATTATGTATGATAAGAGAATAAAATCACATGGATTGAGTGATAAAAGGCGCACGCGCGATACAATTGCGACGCGACTCACCCGTTCAAGAGCAGAAGAACATTTGGCATTAGAACAACAACAGCAGCGATCTCAACTGACAGTCAGCGGAGTCCAAGTGCATGCCAGTGCCCCTCCCCCGTCCTCCTCTGCCAATAAAACAGGCAGTCAAAGTCGGGTTTTTCCTTTTGCTCAGCACAAGTAACAGCAAATTCAGGAATGAGAAGCAATATGAAAACAAAAACAAAAACAAAAAGAGGAAAGAGAATTCACATTGCGGTAAAAACAATGTTGCCATTAACTGACTGACCCCACCAGTGAGCGCAGCAGCATCAACGACTTTGCACTTGTTTGCCGCGCGTAGAGTTGGCAACATTGAGAGGAGTTGAATTTTGTTGTATTTATTATGATTCTTTCACTTGTCGTTGTTGTTGTTGCTGCACTTAGTTGGCAATGCAATTTTGTTCTGTTTTGTGTTCGCTTTGTGATATTAGACACGCGAATTACGAACATTTTTTGTTGCAAATTTTTTTTTGGAAAGCTGCAAATTAATTTTCATATAATACAGGTGCAAATCGCGGGTGATTTATTGAGTTTATATTGAAATATTCTATTCAATTTTTTTTTTTTTTTTTTGTATAAAAATATGACTTTATTTCCATTATAATTTTTTGAATTCAAGACTAAAATTGAATTGTTCAATTAATACGTTTAGAAGAAATTAAATGAACTGTTTTAACTGCTAATTTGTACATAAATAATGAAGTCACAAGCAGAGGCGCCATTCAAACAATTTCGTTTAGTAAAATTATTGCTATGAAATTAATGTATAAACTTAAACTGACAGAAATACATACATGTATCTCTTGCTCATACAAAGCGCAAAATGTAACGCAACTAAAACTAATTGATTATATTTTAGCATTAGGCATAGATTGTTAGTTATTATGTTTACAACAATTTGCAAATTGAACTATTTTTTTTTTCTTTTTCACCTTTTTCTATTGTTTATTAAATATTTAATTTGATTTTCTTGTGTTTTTGCTTTCGGTTTATATACTCTATGAACTCGAACGCGCACCAATGATGAAGATGCTGTCGCATCTTTATATATACCATATGTATACAACAGCGCTCAGTTGTCATTAAGAGGGGGAAGTCAATTAGGATGAGGAAGTTTACCTCTCTGATCAGCAAATACAATTTTTATTTTCTTCTAATTTTCTTTAATCTTAGAATTTTTTGATTTTTGTTTTTTAATTATTCATAAATTATTTTTTTTTTTTGTTTTACATTTCAGTTTCTTTTTATTATTTTTTGCTTTTAATATATATATTGTATATAAAATGGAAAATAAAAAATTGCAGTTTCTGTTTCTGAACGATTCAAACACATTTAAAAATGCTACTTGGTACTTTGAATTTTGTATTGCAGTATGTGTATATGAAAAATAAAAAAATTATCACTGCCGATGGCATTTGTTTCATTCTTAATTTTTGACTTTGCTGATCAGTACATTAACAATTTTTACTATTTATGTAAATATATATTTTTAGCTAAATTATTGTTAACAAACGTATATAAGCAAATTTTTTTTTTAACTGAATTTATATGTTGTGACTTAGGATTATTTATAATATATGTATTAAGCACAAAAAATTGCAAATCAAGTCATAAATTGTGAAAGTATTTGTTGTTGATGAGGCGTAGAAACAGAAAATAAAACATAAATGACGTTACAAATTGGGTACTTCGATTAAACCGAATAAAGCGAATGCACGGACACATGCAGCAGTTTGTGATTGAAAATCAATCACCATTGCATTTTGCAAAGGGTTGCAGTGGTCATGGGAATGTGAAAAACGATCATGTTCTCGTTAATCTTACAAATAGTAAAACAGACGAGATGCAAGATACATATGTGTGTGCGTCTGACAAGTTAACAATTGTCAAGTATTTCTTTTTTTTTTTTTAATAATAATAATATATAAGCTTATATGAGTTATCAGAATCAGACTTAAAATTATTAATAATAGTTATGCTGTTATATAGCTTGAGTATTGAAAACATTTTTTTTTTTTTGCCTAATTTGATTAATATGTTGTGTAGTGTGTGTGTGTTTGTTTTTTTCTTTTTCGTTTTCTTCATATATTTCTTTTGCATTCAATCAAAATGTTGTAAATCTTATGTCAAAACAGTCATACATATTGATTTTTATACATATATTTTTGTATATTCATCAAATTGTATATCATTTGTTCATTGCTGAAATTCATTATAAACGTATATTTTTTTAATACTTAAGGCATGAATTGCGTTTTTTTAGGCTTTAATGTTTTAAATAACAAATGTCTTGGTTTCTAATATTACTAATTTTGAAAAAATACTGGTAATGAAATGAAAGTGAACTTTATATTGCCTAATGTTAACACTCATTCTTCCCAAACAGTTAACTGTATAGCTTTCGCTCACTCTCACGATCTTCTTCTTGCTGTGTGTTTACGTTTTCTTACTGAGATTTCCAATTGAGATTTTGTATAATTTATTTGCATTTCTTGCATTTTAACATAAAATAATTGTATATTATTCGTTATTATTACTTTTGTTTTGTTATTTTTCTTTTTTTTATTTTCTTAAAAGAGAATTTAAACAATTCTTTAAACTATTTGGCAAAAATGTTCTTGTTGAGAGTTACGCCGTTGAACTCGATGACTTAGCAATATATGTATATATATATAAGATAGTATGTAAATATGTGTGTAGAACGAGTAAAGTGTATATTTTCATCTCTTTTTGTTTCACATCATCAATAGTATGCATGTATGTTTGTATGGAAGTGTGTGTGTGTCTGCCAACAACACTTCACAAATGGTACTCATAATGTGCTGACCGAGAACGTCGTGCGCCCGAGTACCAACGATATGGACGCTGCTGTTGTTGTTGATGTTGTTGTTGTTGCTGTTGTTGTTGCGGCAACGCCAATGACAGCGGCGAGTTATTTAACGATAATGTGCTGCTTAGGCTAGCGTTTGTCACCGATGCGCCAGGGCTGCGTGCCAATTGTAGAGCAGCGGCAAGACGCTGCTAGGATGTTGATGATGATGACGGTGAGGGCGATTGTGTTGTTGTGTTGTCACTGTTATGTCGACGTGTTAGACGACGATGATGAAACACTGTTGCTGATGACGATGCCGATGTGGCGGCGACAGAAGCAGAGGCGGCGGATGAAGCGGATGTCACAGCGGAAGCACGTGTCGTAATGGTAGCACAACTTTGTGCTGCACCAGCACCAATGCCATTACCAACAGCCGTTGGTGATGTGCTATTTGCCAACATGGGCACAGTGTCCAGATATGCTTCGGGACTGAAACGTACGCGACTGTGTTGCGATGAAATGGAACCTTCTTTGGCACTTAGATACGAGCTATCGTCACTGGTCAACGAATCGGGTGGCGTTGGATTCGTTGGTGTGCCATGCTGTGAGCAAGACAATGAACCACCGCCGCCGCCACCGCCACCGACAGTGTTACTATTGCCGCTGGCGCCATTTGTTATGCCGCCGATGCCGCCGCCGCCATTTATGACAAACGGTGGCGGCGTTATTTTATAATTATTTGTCGTATTATATTTGCGCAACGATGAACGCAATTTGGATTGTTGCATATGCTGCTGCTGGAAGCCGGTCAGTGTACTTTGCTCGGCAAATGACAAACTGGCCGGCCGTTCGTGTATAATCAGTGCTGCTTGCGGTTGTGTTGGCGGCAGCGGCAACGGCGGTGACGTTGTCCTTTGCTGTGCCGGCATTGCATTCACTGCTGTTGATTTTTGTATTAATTGAAGCGGCGTTGCAGTTGCCGTTGCCTGCGGACTAAGCTGACTGCCGCCGCCGCCATACAAATGAAACTTATCTTTGGGCAATGGGCTTAACATGGGATTGACATAGCCGGCATAATTAGTGATCGTATCATATTCACGCATGCGATTTAAACTGCCGCCGGTGATGCGATTAATCAGTTTAGGTGAACTTTTATACAATTCTTGCTTGCTAGGTGGCGGCACAATCATTGGCGCCGTTGGCGCTTCAACGACGCGATAATGCATATCCTGGTGCTGTTGCTGCTGCTGCTGTTGACGCTGCTCGCGTTCATAGTCTAAATTGAGATTGTTGTAGTCGTAGAGCTCGTTTAGCATATCATCGCGTTCGAGCATGAAACCTTGATTTATAATCGAGTTATTTGAAATGGTTGACGGCGTGCGTCGATGACCGCCAGCACTGATGCCCATTTGCGGCACGCGTGGCGGCGGCGTACGCGTTTGCAATGGCACATTAACGCCAGTTTGGGTTGTTGTTGTGTTTGTCTGCGGCACTACGGCCGGCAGCGGCGGCTGTTCATAGTTATTGTAATCATAATAATTGGGCAGACGATGGTTATAGTCATACGAATAGTCTGGATAAGATTTGCAATCACGTTCATATGAGTAATTTAATTCCGGCCGATGTGGAAAGTAATTGGAACCTGTGTAGATTTTAAAATATCTTCTTTAGTATTGATAGTGATCTCAATTGTAAGTTAATTTTGCTTACCAAAATAACCCGTTGTTCGGTGCGCACCAACGCCATATGCGCCGCCATCATTTGAATAGCTCGGTCCGTTGCGCAAATAGTCTGAGGGCGCATACAATGGCGGCGGCCCGATGCTACTGCCAATGCGAAACTCTTCAAAAGCACGCAATGGTGGCGTACCATCACGCTCTGGCGTATATTCGAGCTGTTCGGTAAAGGATGATGTGCTGATTTTGCGTCGCGGCGATGGCGTTGGCGGCTGTGTGTGACAATGACTGTGGCTGCCCAAAGATGAGGAGTATAGAGCAGACGAGGTATTTGTGGTCGTAAAATTTGAGCCCAGACCGCTCGTTGTGGAAAATGTTGATGGATGCTGCTGATGGTGACCATGTTGTTGTTGATGGAGACCGAGTTTTAGTTGTTGTTGTTGCTGCTTCTGTTGTTGGTGATAATAATGCGCCGGCAATGGCGCTGTATCATTAGTAAAAGAAGAAGAATTGCTGCTCGCCATTGGCGCTGTCTGTTGCTGCAACGTTGCATTGTCCACCGGCGTAAATGTCAGCGAACTCAAAGCGGCGCTAGAAATTAAATAAAAAAATAAAATTATCACCAAATCTATTAAAAATTTAAATGTTTTACTCACCGATTATGATTTGCCGAGCCATGATAAGTGTTTGCCGCATATTTTCGCTCCATTGTCATGCAACGCGTCAATTCGCCGCCAACACCACCAACTCCTCCACCTTCACCAACACCAACATTATCCGTTTTATCACTGCCATCGTTTGCCGTTATCGCTCTCGTGTCTTTGGGCGCCGCCTTCAAAGCAGGCACCTCGCTCAACAGCGACGGATGCACCGGCGATATGTTCGACATGCGCACATCATAGCCGGCCGCAACGCCGGCCAACAGCGATGCCATATTGTAGAGCAGCACCTCGATAACGGATAGTTTTGGTTTGCGTACCGCATCGCCGGCATACAATGTCGGCATCGGTATATTCGAGGTGAAACGGCTGAGCAGGTATGGCGACGGTGACATTATTGGCAGTTTGGCATCAAGCAACGACGGCGGTACACCAACGCCGGTGCTAACGCGATTCTCGGCAGCGCACCAATCGTCCTTGGCATTGTAGCCTGCATGGCAGGGCATGGTAAAGCAGCGTCCGACAGATTAGACCGTAAGGAGTATTGTAATTTACGCTTTGACACATTTTCTAATACATTTTTTTTTGCTTTTAATTAATTTTAGTTTTGGTTAAAGTTGATTTTACCGCAAGCACCCCAACCCACCCCTCAAAGAGATTTTGTTTAAATATTCTGGGAATTAACGGGAATGCGACTAACGTTGCTGCTGCTGCCGCTGTGTCCAACACCAGAGTACAACAATATACCAAATTAAATATATATATATATATGTATTTATGTATAAATTAACACAAAAACAAATTACGCCAAATATCAAACTTACAATAAAAAACAATATAAAAAACAAATCAAATAAATTGTTTTTTTTTTTTAGTTTTGTTTCATTAGGAGTTTATCCATTGCCTGACTTTATTTGAAATAATTAATTAATTATAAAAAAAATAAAATCAAAATATAAATAGTTTTGCTTTTTTTCTTAAAAAAAAAATTGCGGTAGTAATAAATAAAGTAAAGATAGTAATTTTTTTTTTGTTTCTTGTTTTTTTTTTTTTTTTGATAATACAATTATAATTAAAAATATATATATGTATACTTTTTTTTCGATTTTCACATTAATCACAGTTAAAATAAAAATATATGCAGATATATTGCCAATTCAAAAATTAAAATAATAAAAAAATAAAACTGTTGTTTTACTAATACAGAAATATAGTCAAAGGGTACAATGAAAACAATATTATAATTACAAAAAAAAAAAAAGAAAAAAAGTAAAAAAAAGCAGCAGGGCTGTCAAATTAACAGCATTGCACATGTCAGGGCTGCTTTAATTACATTTCGTTTTCACTTGTTGTTTTCATCGCACTTTTACATTATTTACTAAATACAAAACAATACAACTATAGCTCAAATATTGATAAACACACATATGTATGTATTTGTGTATACATATATATTTTTTTTAAGCAATGAAAAAAAAAACACATTATTTTACTTAATATACGTTAATTCGAACAAAAAATAAAAAAATATATTATTATTTTTTAAATGGTTGAGTGCCACAAAAAGTCTTACGTAAATTTTTGTATATAAATATATATATACATTTGTGTATATATACTTAAAAATATGCTGCTTTGAAAAACATTAACTAAACTTAGTTCAACTAAGGCATACAAATTTATATGTTTAGATTTTTAACGTTTTTTGTTTTAGTTATTTATTATCTGTAGTTTTTGTTTCTTTTTTTTCATTTCGTTTCGTTCGATTTTTTTATGGTTTTAATATAAAACATTTTATGGATTTTTCTGAGTTAAAAAATGCTGTGTGTTGTTGTTGTTTTCTATTATTTTTAGATTTTTAATAGAGTTAATGAGAATGGAACACGAAAGCAACGACACAAATATAACAACAACAACAACGTAGAATGCGGGTAACAGTAGCAGTTTGCACATGACGGCGGCGGCAGTGATCGAATTAAACGGCACTGTTGTCTAACATCAATTAAGACAGAAGGTACTGTTGTTTGCTCGGTAATGCACAAAATGATTTCTTTCTTTTTTTATAAGTAAACAACATTCACAAAAAAAGCTTACTTGCTTTAATGTTGCACTTGCAATAAAAACCATTCCTGTTATCCTTGAACATTTTGATAATTTTTGATAAAATTGCCACAGCACATTTAAGGTTATAATTGCATATTAACCAAAAATTATGGTTTACAATTTCAGCCTTTCAACTTGGCTCATTATTTTGTTCTAATTCCATTTTGTTTTTTTTTTTTTTCATTTCACCTAAAAACGTTCCAATTGTTCACACGATTGTGTTTGCGGTTTCTTTTTCTTTTGCTTTTTGTGCTGCAATGAAGACGACGACGACAAATGCTGACGCAGCTGCTCATGCAATTGTTGATGTTGCTCAAAGCGTTGTTGTTGCTGTTCATTGGCTGTGCCACATTCAGCTGACGCATTCTCAAAGAGCTTATAGGCCGCTGCACTCTTTGAGCTTTGATGATATTTTTTTTTGGAACTACGTAAGGTGAAAAAATTGAGAAATGTTGCTTTAAATTTAGTCGAACTTGTTGAATTCGATGCAGATGACGTTGTCGACTCAACGGGCATTGCCATTGCATTGGCATCGTTATTTTTTGTTTTCATTTTTTCCTTTTCCTTTTCTTTCTCCTTATCTTTTTCCTTTTCTTTGTCCTTTAGCTTTGATTTCTCTTTTTTTTGTTGTTCTTTACGATGCTTTCGTTTCAGTTTCTCCTGTTGTTGCAACAGACGTGCATTCATTTTTATAACATCCGGATGTGGCTGTACATCTTGCATTCGCCGCGATTCAAGTAACAATGAACTCTGTGGCGCAAACAAAGGCTCAACCAGTTCATTGTGCGGTGATAGCGTCGTCGATGTATCACCATCCGAACAATATGTTGCAAAGCTAAACGAATGTTGTTCGGCACCATCACCTCCATCGCCACACATATCAGCAATGGAATTCAATGATTCTGTGCGTTTGTGTTGTGTTTGCAATAAATTTGGTTCATCAAATATTGAAATGTTGTTATTGCTAACAGTGCTAGTGACAGACGTATTGTTGTTGTTGCTATTGTTGCTGGTATTAACTTGAAATGTTACGGAAGATTTGCGAGATGTCTGCTGTGAATAGGAATTAGTGTTCGTTGAGGCAGATGTATCAATAGTTGATGATGAATGTTCTGATGAACAAAAAGAATTCGTTTGCGGCAATGTCATTGTCGCTTTATTGTCATCGTCATCGACGTCGCCATCGTCGGTTTGGCCACCACTGCGTACATCATCTACATCATCATCATCGTCGTCATCATCATCATCGGAGGATATAGGTTGACGAAAGAAATTATGACGCTCGAATTGTGAACCGGATGCATTACGTTGAAAACGATACGATGGATAATCTTCATTGCCTTTAATATTAATATTCACAACATCATTATTAACATCAATAACATCATTACCATTACCGCGTGACTCTTCGGTTAAATGCGTTGATGAATTATACATAGTCAAATCGGCACTAGACTTTGAGCTAATACGTTCTGTACTCTGCCAATACGAATGATTTGATGTTGTGCGTCTAAAGTTATTATTCGCATTTGCCTTTGAACATATCTCATCCAACGATTTTTGCATTGAACGATAGAAGGCATGATCATATGTACGATTATCCGGATCATTCGAAATCATCATAAGTGAACCACCAACGGCAATATCCGTAGTAGCAAATGGTGTTAATAGCGGATTTTCACATGCTAACGGACTGATCGGTAACAATGGCGGCTGTACGTTACTCGCTTGTAACGGCAATAATATACGATTTGTATCATAATTCTCGGCCTGTTTATAATTACTGTCCAATGAATGTTTTTTACGACCAACGGCCGGACTGTTAACCAAACTGCTGCAACTTGAATGATAACCGCTGCCAATAACATTTACATTAACATTAACATTGTGCGGTACATGGCCACCGCTAGACGAATGTTGGTTAACACTGGCTGACGTATTTATTGCTGTATTTGTTGTGGCCGATGACGATGATGATGATTTCAATAGAAAGGGAAAACAACCAGTGGTCGGCGTTAAGGTATCACCCTCCGAGCCACTATCATCCGATAAAGCATAATTATATGAAAATTTTTGTTGCGTTTGACCGACAGCTGTTGTCATTGGCATTGGCATAATGTGTGCATTATCTAAGCTATGCACTGTTGTTTTTTGATATTGTCGCCTTAGTCTATCGTTGTTGTTGTTGCTATTGCTGCTATTGCTGTTGCTATTGCCAGTCAGTTGTTGTTGTTGTGTTGTTGGCTGCTGACGATGACGATAATTATGATGATGATGTTGATGCTGATGTTGATTAATTTGATGCGTATGATGATATGCATCAGGTTGATGTTGTTGCTTGTGATGTTGATGAAAATGTGACGGCGCATAATGATGATGATGACGTGGATGATGTGGATTATTATTTGTTGTTGTAGTTGGTAAAAAATGACTATGTATGCTATTGTTACCATTGCTATTTGTTGTTGTTATTATTGTATTATGATTATGATTAATATTATTTATGGAAGTCAAAGATGTTGTCGATGAATTGGCGGTTGATGATGATGTTGATGATGACTTATTATTGCTGCTATTATTATTGATTGCAGTTGTTGTTGTTATATTGCTAGCAATAACATTGTTGTTGTTGTTGTGATGATGATGATGTTGATTGTTGTTATTATTATTATGCATATTCAAATGTTGTATACCTTGTGTTATTGCAGCCGCAGTATTTGCAATTATGTTGCTGTTGCTACTATTATTATTGCACATATGCTGCTGCTGCTGTTGTTGTTGTTGTTGCTGTTGTATTTCAGCCATTGTCGGCGCATGCGTCGGTGATGTTGGCGTTGAGCCAACAATTTGACCATGTCGCACAATTGTCGTTTTTTTATCCAGATTCGGCGCACTCTTACTAAACGATGAGTGCGTCGAGCTGTTCGTATGCCATTCTGTAGCGCACATTGAGGTTGGCAACAATGAACGTTCACGCTGATGCGATGTTGATGGACCCCAAGTTTTGCCTTTAAAACCATCGGATGGCACTTGTTTTTTTTTGTATGATAAAAAAAAAACAAAAAACAAAAAAAAAAAATAAACAATAAACAATAATATAACGAAAACAATAAAATTAAATAAATCAAAAGTAATAAATAATTAAAAATTATAAAAAATTACGCAAATCAAATATAAAAACAATCTTTTATACTCAGTCGGTCAGTCGGCCAGTCTCTTCACATATGATCTGCAACTTAAACTTAGCGTAATTGTATAAAAATTACTTACGTGCAACAATGCGTAGACCAGAAATAGCCGGCGAACCTGGTGGCGTATTTATATGACCGACTGGCTCACGCACCGTTGTCACCGTATGTCGAAAGTGTGTTGGCAACGATATCTGCACTTGTTCTTTGTTTTTATTCTGCATTAAATATTGTAATTACATCATCATAATCATTATCATTATTATCACAAGAATAACAAACCTTCAGTTTGACTTTAAGAAATTTTCCCACGCGTTTTTTCGGCACCGGCGTATTCTGTAATATGCAATGCAATTCACGTCCAAACAATGCTATCTCACGTTCCATAATGCTCTCCTCGCGCAACTTTAGATGATTCGCTTGCTCCAGCTGTTGCGTCTGTACGCGGCGTAGTTGCTCCTCTTTCGTGCGCAATTCCTATGTGCAAACAAACCAAAAAAACAAAAAAAATGTATAAACAAAGCTATTAATAAAAAATTTACATAATTTGTTAAACGTGTACAAAAAACACATGGACTACAACAAAGGTGTGTTTAAGGATTTATTTATTTAAAACTATACTTATATATTATGTATGTAATTGAGGTTAGGTGTGCTGCTGTTGGTGCATACAAGTGACGAATTGTGATTGCTTGAATTGACCGCTTACCTCTTCGATTGATTGAAAACGCTGTGTTATTTTTTTTATTTTTATTGAATTTGTTTTGAAATAAGTTTCATTTTTTTTTTTTGTATTCACGCGTTATTTAATTAACAGAAAAATTAATGAGAAAAAATTCCAAATTAGTTAATTTTTTTTTTGTTGTTTTTGATAGGAATAAAAGTTTGCGTAGTACAAACAGAAGCAGCATAAAACAATAAAAAAACAATTATTAAAAAAAATAAATTTAAAAGAAAAATGACTTTGAAAATGGCTATGCGCAAATTAAGTTTAAATGTTAGCATTTGTTGTTCATCATTATTTTAAATATATATTTTTTTTGCTCAAAGCACACAAAGACAAAGCGTCAGATTAAAGCAAATCAAAGTGTTATTGTTATCCTGTGCACAGGATGGCACACTTACTTTCTCTTTTTCGCGCAAATCGTGCAGCACTTCGGCGATTTCTTTTTTCCAGCATTCTTGCATATAGTGAAAGGATTCCTGCGGCGTTAATGCAAATTTTGAATTTTGTATATCCTCGAGCTGTTCGAGTATCATCTTAAAGCCAGGACGTTTGTGCGGATCACTCTCCCAGCAGCCTATTAATGGAAATGGCGCTTAATAACCATAAATCATACAAATAAATTGAAATTGTACATACTTTTCATTAGATTTGCCCATGTTTCGGGACATGTTTTTGGTATTGGCAGAGTTAATGTATTGACAGCAACGCCATAGGCAACAGATAAGGGATCGAAACCTTTGTAAGGCGTTTCGCCAGTGATTAGCTCCCAAAGTAAGACACCATAACTCCAAACATCGGATGATCTATTATATTATAATTATATTATTATAATAAATAACTTAGGGACACACACAAACAGACGAAAGTACTTACTTTGAGTACATGCTATGACTGATCACTTCAGGCGGCATCCAAGCGTACGTGCCGGCAGCAGACATGCGTTGTGTATTGTACATTTCACGTGCTAGTCCAAAGTCCGTAATTTTAAGTGTCTTTTTATGCAATTGATTGCCTTCGATTACCTCAAATATAAGCACATTAGATGATTTCAAATCACGATGTATTATTGACATAGGCGCCTCATTGTGTAAATAATTCATGCCCCTTGCAATCTGTATGGCCCAATTAACGAGCACATCCGGTGGTATTTTGCCCGCCAATATACGATTTAAACTGCCACCCCGTGCATATTCCATAACCAAACAGAGTTTCGTCTTGAGACAGACACCGCGTAGGGCAGCAATATTTTCATGTTTAAGCGCCCAAAATAATTTCGCCTCTTGCAGTACATTATCACGCATACGTTGCATATCATCCTCGCCCGTTTGATGTGCTATCTTAATGGCAACTTCCTCGCCATCATAGTAGCCGCGATGCACCTTACAGAAACCGCCTGAACCGATGACCTCCTTAATGTCCAGCTCAATATAGTTTATTTCATGCGGTTGTATATCACCTATCGATGATGGCACATTTAGCTGCAGAGGATCCTCATTTGTTACAAAATTACTCGGAAAGATGCCAACCTGTGAACCGGTAAAAGAAAAAAAATATATATATAGGTAAAAATGTGAAACAAAAACAAGAAAGCAATTAAAACATATCGAGTGGTCATTGAGATAAACAATATTATTATTGATAAGCTGCTTTATCGTTATTTTTTTTTGTGATATGATGTTTTGTCGTTGGCGCATTTTGATAGCAGCATTGTATATAATTACCTTATCGCCAATTTTGCCCGTCCACCAACCCTCATCACCGGATATATTGCTATCCGTTGAGAGTACAACAACTATTTGACCGCGACGCAACGTTAATTCGTCTTCACCTTGTGCCTTATAGTCATACAATGCTGTCCACAGACTGCCATCTGGCATTGGCACAGGTGGCGATTGTAGCGCAACCGTGCCATCTGTTGCCAATGTATTTGGTTTGGCATGACTGTGTCCGTGTCCATTTCCATTGGTGTTGATAGCAGTAGCAGCATCATTATTTTGCTCCTCACTGATAGCAAGCATGGCCAATGCACCAATCTTGTTGTTGTTGTTATTGTTCAGCTGCTTTTGCAAGGGCTGCAACAGCGTTTGGTCTAAATAATCCGGCGGCGGCGGCGATAAATCTCGTTGTATATTACGTGCAGCAGGCATCAACCAGTTGCTGTTGTTGTTGTTTCGTTTTTTGAGGATGTCGTCTGCTCAGCAACCAAATTGTCATCGACATAGATTTTAATATAAATGCAGGCTCCAGCTGCTTTAAATTATAATGCCAATTTAATGTATTGATACTTTGATAAAGTATTGTAAATTCGCAAACCTGCAATAAAAACACATAAGATTAAATTAACTCTTGTCGATTATTTGTTGTTTTGTTGTAGCAGTAACGATTGTTGCAAGTCTTAGACAACCGCCAATCAATTTTCTATGTTGGCCATACAATATTTTTAAATTGTTTTTATAACCTATTTGGCAATATCTAAATAACATCCTGCTAAAAAAATGTCAACAAATGCACTTAAATATTTAACACAAAACCCACCCCACCCCCAACACTTTTAATGTTGTTTATACTTTTGGGTAATCGCAATCGCTGCCACTGTCAATCCACGTCTGTCGCGCGTGTTCTTTTCTTACCGTTTTAATGGGCTCTCCCGACCACAAACTCCGTCAAAGTGATGTGAACTTTATTTTTATATAACTCTTCTTCTTCGTCGTCGCCGTCGTCGTCGTCGTTGTCGATACCAGTACTTCGTCGGATGAAGAATAAGAATTTATCCAATTTGCTTAATGTTGATTCCCAAAAACTATATTCGTCGTTTTCATTTACGCGCTGCTGCAGCAGCACCACACACTACCGTGCACGGCTACACCCGCTCGTCAATCAGCACAATGGAAATTGTAACATTTCTTCTCCAATTTCAGCGCACACAAACTCACGTACATACTACTCCTCTACTGACGGTTTTCTTCCTCTTATTCGTCGTAGTCGCTGTCGTTGTTGTTTTTATTTTTATTTTTATATCGTTTTCGCTTATTTTATCGTTTTAAATTTTATTTCGTTTTATTATTTATTATGTTTTTGTATTGTTAAGAGTTTACGTTAATTCAGCGTGCAAGTATTAATGCATTTCTTAATGCAAATTTAATGCATTTGCGATTTTTTTTCTACACTGTTTTATTTTTCCTTTAATGTTGACAACATTTTGAACGTCACAAATGCTTTAAATTAACATTTACCTCGTTTATGCTACAGCTAGAGCGCTTTTACTCAATGCGCTGTAACTCAAAAAGCAGCGTTTATACGAGAGCCTTAAAGCGCTCTAACTCAAGAACTATCATGAAGAACAGCTGATCGCCTCGAACTTTGATTTGATTTGATTGATTCTTTCGATATAAATGATAAATTCGATCAATATTATGAACATTAGAATTGCCACTATCTCAGGCACTCATTTTTGTTTCCAAAAACTCCCTTCTTTGTTCATTTTTGTTTTGTCAAATTTATATTGTTTTTCACAAAATTACGCATGTGCTTCTTCTTATTCATTTGTTTCTTACTGTGGAGTGTTCCCATTTGAATAAAATTATATATTGCTTCTTAAAAAGATCACGTTATGTGTGAAATCGCTCTACGTTAATCCGCATTAAGTCGCTTATGCATGCATTTTCAGTTAAAGCGCTTTAAAGACTTCGCATAAACGTGGTAATTATTAAAATCTGTTATTAACAGAGGCGAGAAAGCGACGAAACTCGAAAAATGACAGAAAGCATTGAAAAGGCGGTGTGTAGCCGTATCGGTGCTAACAGAGCTGTTAAGCTGTTGAAAATGGAAATCACTTGGCGTATGTTCGCTTAGAAATGTCAAGTGACATGAGTTGGTACACCTGCAAGTTCTAGGCACGTTTGTTCTAGAGCTGACAAAACGTCAGTGGCTACTTCAATGAATAAAAACAACATCGAGGTTTTTGTGGTATAATTATAATAGTATAGTATAATTTAATAGTTGTCTAGTTGATATTCATTATAATTTCGACAACATCGATGTTTAGCCATATCTACATTGTGCTACTTCACTGCGAAGTGCTGTCACTTTTTCATTATAAGGCAGGCTGTAGAAGTAATGGCCAACTTTTGTGTGTAAAAGAGGTAGTACTTGTAGAATACAATATTTTTGGAATTATAGTTATCGGGTAATACTGGTGAATTTGTCGTTAAAATTTAAAATAAATAAATCAAACATTCTTTATTGTTTTAATACAAAGTTTAAATTCAAAATGAATGTATCATTAAAATGACTAACTAGGACCCAACATTTTTTTGGGATTTACCCATTCCTTGAACTGTTCCTCAGTTATACCGGCCTTAATTGCCTCATCTTTTAACGTTGTGCCATTCTGGTGAGCTGTCTTGGCAATAGCTGCAGATTTGTCGTAACCAATATGCGGATTGAGAGCCGTGACCAACATCAAGGACTCATTCATAATAGTTTCGATTCGCTTCGTGTTAGGTTTGATGCCTTCGACACAGTTCTTGCTAAATGTTAGGCAACCGTCAGCTGTCAACAAATTAATGTTACTTTTTGTTTGGAAAGAAACAATGCACCACACGCACCTAACAATCTAATGGAACGTAACACATTAGAAACAATTAACGGCTTGAATACGTTGAGTTCAAAGTGTCCTGAGGCACCACCAACACTAACAGCAACTTGATTGCCCATAACTTGGGCGCATATCATTGTTATGGACTCGCACTGCGTCGGATTTACCTTGCCTGGCATTATTGAACTACCTGGCTCATTCTCCGGCAACAATAATTCACCCAAGCCACACCGTGGGCCAGAACCTAGTAGTCTTATATCGTTGGCAATCTTCATAACGCTACAGGCAATCGTATTTAGTATGCCATGTACCTCAACCATAGTGTCTCGTGCAGCTAAAGCTTCAAAGAAGTTAGGCGCCGATTTAAATGGCAAGCAAGTGAGCTCAGCTATACGCTTTGCGACCTTTTCGGCAAAACCCTTCTTTGTATTGAGACCAGTACCAACAGCTGTACCACCAAGAGCAAGCTCATAAACGCGTGGCAAGCACGTCTGTATACGTTCGAGTCCATATGTCATTTGCTGTTCATAACCACTAAATTCCTGACCAAGCGTCAGCGGCACAGCGTCCATAAGATGTGTGCGACCGATTTTGATAATATCTTTATATTCTTCTGATTTGCATTTGAGAATATCACGAAAATATGTAATATTTGGTATTAAACGTTCGTTGATCTCCATGCCAACGCAGATGTGTATTGCAGCCGGAAATGTATCGTTCGAGCTTTGGCCTTTATTTACATGATCGTTCGGATGTACAGGTTTCTTTGAGCCAAGTTCACCACCTAAAGCTTTTATAGCAGAATTACTTATAACCTGCAAAATGTTTATAAAATTTCAATACACGATAACTTGTAATTTACATTAATTAACCAAGCTTGAATATGAAAGTGTCTCATGTGTTGTGTGTGGCGCTATGTAACATTGAATTACTTAATATGGACATCTTAGATAAGTAATTATACCTCATTGGCATTCATGTTTGTTTGTGTGCCAGAACCAGTTTGCCAAATAACCAAAGGAAAGTGACCCTGTTTATACAATTCACCAGAGATGACATCGTCACAAGCACACGATATTGCTTCGGAGATATTTGGATCCAAGCCAAACTCCTTATTAACTTCAGCACAGGCTTTCTTTAATATACCCATGGCCTGTATAACGGGCATCTATAAGAGAGAGAGAGAGAGAGAGTTATCTTTCTTTTAAAATTATATTAGAAAAATTAATGTACCGACCGGCATGCGTTCACCAATATCACCGATTGGAAAGTTCAGCTTCGAACGCATTGTTTGAGCGCCATATAAACGACTTTTCGGAACTTTAACATCACCCATGGTATCCTTTTCAATACGAAATTCATCTTTTTCATTGTTCTGCCAGTTATTTACAAAAGCGAAATTGATAATTTATTTTTTACAAACAAAAAAAAAATAAACTATATTACCTTTTTTTGGTTCAAACTAACACAAGAGTAGCTTATGAAGCGATTAAAATTCGAATTTGGCAAAGCACGTTTTACGATGCGACTGAACATTCTAATTTTTAAATAATTGCTTACAGAATTTTTATGGTTTTGAAGAACAATTTTTGTTTTTTTAACAAGAAAGGCAGTTGAATGAATTGTTGTAGAAATTTATTTTAAACAAAAATTAAATTTTTGACATTAAAGTGATGACCAGCTTTGCGAATTCGGAATTCGGTGTTAACAATTTAAATACTTTCCACTTAAAAAAAAAAATAAAGACAATTGCTTGAAGATCAGAATTTTACTTGGGTCCCAACATCTCTTCGGGCTTGACCCAATCCTTGAATTGCTCTTCCGTAAGGTAGCCCAGATTAATGGCCTCCTCCTTAAGTGTGGTGCCATTTTTGTGTGCTGTCTTGGCAATCTTTGCTGCCTTGTCGTAACCAATATGTGGATTAAGTGCAGTGACCAGCATAAGCGATTCATTCATAATTTTAGCAATGCGTTCCTTGTTCGCTTGAATGCCATTGACACAGTTGGCGGTAAAGGTGCGCGAGCCATCGGCTATTGGATAGAAACAAATTATTAGTTCAACTTATTAAGATTATTAAAATCAATATGAAAATACTTACAAAGCAAACGAATTGAACGAAGTACATTTGAGACGACCAAGGGCTTGAAAACATTCAGTTCAAAATGTCCATTAGAGCCGCCAATAGTTACGGCCACTTGATTGCCCATAACCTGTGCCGAGAGCATCGTAAGCGATTCACACTGGGTGGGATTGACTTTGCCGGGCATAATGCTGCTACCTGGCTCATTCTCAGGCAACATCAATTCACCCAAACCGCATCTGGGACCCGAGCCAAGGAAACGTATATCATTGCCGATCTTCATTAGACTGACAGCGATCGTATTCAGCACACCGTGCACTTCGACCATGGCATCGCGTGCGGCCAATGCCTCGAATTTGTTTGGCGCTGTCACAAATGGCAGTGAAGTCAATTGTGCAATTTTGGCTGCACACTTTTCGGCAAAACCTTTACGTGTATTAAGACCGGTGCCGACGGCAGTGCCACCAAGGGCCAGCTCATACACGCGTGGCAAACAGGCATCAATGCGATCCAGCGCATATGCCAATTGCTGTGCATAACCGCTGAATTCTTGACCCAATGTCAATGGCACGGCGTCCATTGTATGCGTACGACCAATTTTAATAATATCTTTGAATTCTTCAGATTTCTGCTTAAGCGCATCGTGCAATATCTTAATTGCGGGCTTCAAATTATTATTCAATTCGAGCGCAACCGAAATGTGTATGGCAGTAGGAAAGGTATCGTTCGAACTTTGTGATTTATTTACATGATCATTCGGATGTACGGGCGTTTTAGAGCCAAGTTTGCCGCCAAGCAATTCAATGGCACGATTGCTGATAACCTATTGTAAAAAATTTAATTCATTCATTTATACATTAAGACGATTTTATATGACGTTCGCCTACCTCATTGACATTCATGTTGCTTTGTGTGCCCGAGCCTGTCTGCCAGATGACCAAAGGAAAATGATCATCATAGAGTTTGCCCGAAATGACATCATCGGCCGCTTTCGATATGGCATCACTGATCTTTGGATCCAAACCGTACTCTTTGTTCACCTCAGCGGCTGCTTTCTTCAATATGCCCATTGCTTGCACAACTGGTTTCTATAAATGAATTAACATTTCGTTATTTATGACATACATACAACAAAAGATGCAAAACTGCACTTACCGGCATGCGTTCAGTAGCGCCGCCAATGGGAAAATTGATTTGGGAACGCATTGTCTGTGCGCCATAATACTTGTCGGCGGGCACTTTCAGCTCACCAAAGGTATCGCTTTCAACACGGTAATCCTGTGAAGCCTGTTATCAAATACATAAAACAAGAAATATTGTATTTAAATAGTAGCAAATCAGGATCAACAATTGTCATTACCATTATTGTAAATAATTGAACAAATTTTCAGTAAGGTTACGAGACTAGCAATCTTGTTAGAATCAGCGTTTCTTTGACACTGATTTCTGAGACCGCTAAAGAGTCATGTGAGAATCAGATGTGATAAGCAAATTGAAATGAGTTCGCATGTGTTTGTGCATATACATATATATGTATAAGAAGCTGAATGTTTGGACTCTACACAAATCAACATACAACAATGTTGTCACACCATTGTCAAAATTTTAAGTGATTAAAGTGACGCTTTCACATGATTTATCAAAATATATTTTATAAAAAAAAAGCAATTAGAAATGCAGAAAGTGCTTTAAAGTTGTTACTGTCTGTGATATGAGAGTTTTGATAGGGTGAAAAATGTATATAAATAGTTTGTGTGCAATAGTTGATGACTTCCTGTGCAGATTTCGACATTTCGCGATTGTTTAAAACGATTTGCCGCTCTATACACTTGTCATTTGATAAAATCTGTATCAAGTATATTTTCCCACCAATCTATTTGGCAGATACATTACAAATTACCCGGGCACCGCCGGTTATAAACGCTCAACGGACATACATATGTTGTTGTTACACAGGCTTCGGTCTCAGCCTAACGTGAATTAATATGAGCTACACTTGACATTCAGAAGAGAAAAACAACAACTGATAAGCGCATTTTATTTTTGTGCGTGTGCTCAACTAAACAAGTGATCGTTTTACATATTGGCAAAGGCTTAGAATGATGTACGAGTAAATTAAAAAACAATTATCGTTATATTCAGCTTAACCGGTGCATACACTTTCTTCCACATACTGATCATTCTGTCATTCGTGTAACGAAACTCTGTACAAACACATCGCCCTTTTTTGGATCTAAATTCTTCTTACCAAGCCCTAAACTTTATTTATGTTAAATAAATTTTTTTTACGTTTTATTGTCTACTAACTTCGAATTAAATATTATGTGAAGAGTATTAAATTTTTGGCACTGCCGAAAATAATGTCTTCTCAAAAACCCAAAATAAATGAAAATAGTTTGACTTGATGAACCGGTTTCCAGTCACTTTTTGTCTACAAACAATTTCTGACCTTATTATTCGATTATTTATTTCAGTTCTCATTACAAAGTAAGTTGAATTTTAAACACATGAATACACCTCGGCCAAAAACTGTTGCACTTTTTACTGTCGACAGTTTCATGTATTAAATAGTAGTGAAAAAATAGTAGTAAAGAAATAAGGACAAAATTGTTTCGGCTATGACATTACGTAAGGATGCATTGATCAAATTGACGTAAGGATAGACATGATTCAACTGACTCCTTAGACCATACACTGATTACTCTGATGCTTTATGAAGTGTAGAAATTTGAGCAACTTTCTTTTAGGATTAGGGATTTCTTTCACAAGATTCACACACGAACGTTTAAATGTAAATTGTGTAAAACTTTAAATTAATAGAATTTTGTCCCGGCGACTTTTTAAATCTCGTCTGCGCAACATTTGTATGCTTTTTGTTTTTTGTTATATTTTCTGCCTGGATTTTTCTTTAAATATCTGCTTTTTTTGTCACCGTTTTACTGTTGCTTTTATTTTTACATTCAGCGATTCTTTTTTTTTGTTTGAAAATCATATATTCGATAGACACAACTAAAAGGGACTTAAATACCATTAATTAAGTGATTGCAAGTCTTCGGCATGGACCATTAATTAGGTAATTTGCTTTGCTTGTTTTTTCTAACAATCCAATAGACTTGAAGTTTTAGTTGCCGCTTTAATTGAGAAAAAAGGAAGCTTTGTTACAAGACTTAAACTTAGAAATAGTGCATTAAATGGTATGATAAGAAGCATTATCAGTTTAATTAAAATGTAATGCATTCCTTTTATAAAATGACTTCCAATGCATGCTGCCAAATATGCAGTGGTTACATAAATGGCAAACATGGTTAAAACTCACCATGCAGCGGATCAAAGCAAACGGCCTACTCTTGTTAAACCATTGTGAGCTCTGAAGAGTTGTTTGCTGCAGGATTTTAAGAACCATTTTCCGGCCGAGATTTATAATTTAATTCCCGAAATATTCTAAACCAAGACGAAAAAGCCGCGTTGACCAATTCTAAAAAGCTAAAATTTATAATAGAATCAGCTGATGTATGTTACTAGTAGGGTTGTTGATATTATATCGAAATATCAATATATCGATGTTTTTAATGGAAAACGATATATTTATATCGCGATATTTTTTTTGCCCAAATATCGAATACCCGATATTTTTTTTCGATATTTTCTGATATTCGTGCGTCACTCGGTGATCTGTGAAGCAAGCGCAAACTCATTTAAGTGCAGCGGAGAAAAGATAGATTTAAAATTAATACAAAAGAATTACAGTGGTATAAAAAACGGCACATCGAAGTGTAATTTATGGGTGAAATTGATAAAAACATGCGGGAATACAACCAATTTGGCGTCGCACGAAAATGTAGATGACCCGTCTATTGACTTTATGGAAGCCCATAATAGGTCAATTTTAAAAAGCCTGTCGATGCACAAGTCAAATCAGAATGAGCTAAAGTTGTACCTTAGCTTGCCGCAAACATCATGGGAAAGTAATCACATAATATTCTGGAATACGCATAAGGCGGCTATGCCGGGACTATCTAAACTTGCTCTCAGGTATCTAATTACACCTGGGAGTTCAGTACCTTCAGAACGACTTGCTTCCGCTATAAAATGCGTTGTTTGTGACACCCGCAGCCGAATGACGGATATCCATATAACGCAACGCGTATTTATAAAATCTGTAAAAGCCAAATGTTGGTACTAAAAATACTTTGTATGTATTACACATATACCCCATTTAGATGAGTGCTTTTCACTCGCCTCGTCTGAAGCTTATTAGCATATATTATTAGGTGTTGTTTGAAAACATACATTCCCTAAAAATGTCCTGTTTTTATAGGAATTCTTATGTCTACATACTACATCTGACAACATATGGTAATTTAGCATCTGACGCCCCGCGTGAATAACCCTCGTGTAAATGAGGTAATATAAAACTAGAATCTTAAATTTGAATCTCATATCAATTAATTTCATGTAAAATAGAATCTTATAAATTACACTGTTATGTTTGATTAACATAGACTATCTCTTTTTATTGTGGGGCACTGTACTACTTTTTTTTGGGAAAAAATTAAAAAAAATATCGATATTTAAAGCGATATATTAAATATCATTTAATATTTTTTTGAAAACAGAGAATATCGACGATACGATATTTTAAAAATATTCGGCAACCCTAGTTACTAGCACTCCGTATGTCTGTTATTGACAGAGGCGAGACACTGTTAGCACCACCAAAGACAAGGACAGTCCGTATGAAAATGAGACAAAACATATTGTTTCGGCGCCGAATCGGCGCTAACAGCATATTCGTAACATTTTGTATTCCTGTTGTTAGTAGATGCGAGAAAGAGACGGGACCAAATGTAAGCTAACAGAGCTGTTATTAGAGATGTGTGTAAATATCATTGATTAGGGGACGTCCATAAATTACGTGAGATAAAATTAGGGTAAGGGGGATTCAGCAAAATCTCACCAAATCTCACTTAAGGGGAGGGGGGTTCATCGGACATCTCATGTGAGTTTTTTAGTTCACTAGTTTGCCATTTTTTTTCAAAAATTACAGCAAAAAAAAAAAAAATTTAGACATTTTTATCAAATTTTTAGCAAAATCTCATGTGAGATTCAGAAGGAGGGGTTCATCAAAATCTCACTAAATCTCACCAAGAGGGGGGGAGGGGTCTAAATGTCTAGAAAAAAACCTCACGTAATTTATGGACGTCCCCTTATAGCGATGTTTTTGATTCTTTTTTATTATTCAAAAATGTTTTATTATTGGAAAACATAGAAAAAGGGCTATAAAAATGTTGCCCAAAACGGGCAATAACAGAACTGATAAGTTTTACAGTGGAAGTCACTTGACGTATGTTCGCTTAAAATATCAAGTTGGTACACCTGCAAGTCTCAAGGCAGATTGACAATCTAAATTACAGTATAATTTACTCATCTCTGATAACAGAGTCTGTTATTAACATAAAATACGGACTGTTTTTGTGTTTTGTGTATTTGTAGACAACAAAACTTTCAAAGTTTTTAAAAGTCGATTTGTGTTTATTAAATTAAATTAAAGCTATACAAAATGGCTTCACGCTCGCTGGCACAGTCCAAGGAAGCGCTACTGAAATCGTACAATGCCCGTCTTAAGGAGGACGTCAAATGTATGCTGGAAAACTTTGAAGGTAACTTTTGAACGCTCAGTGCACAGCACCTACATTCGGGGAAAAAAAAAACAAAAGCCGGCGTGTCTCATTTAATGCAACGCGCAGCACAATCGCTACGTTCGGCACGATTCAGCATCAATTCCAATTGTTCAAGTCCCTCATAGAGACCAACACCATTTAGGGCACAACACTCCTTTACGGCCCACGATTGATGTAGATTATTGAGCGCCAACAAGACGACAATCTCCTCGGCGGTCAGTACATCGGGCAAATCTTGTTTATTCGCATAGACAAGAAAAACGGCATGCTCCAGTTCGGGCAACATGCTCAGCCAGCGTAACTCCTCGGTGGCCTGTACTAAGCGTATTGTGTCAGACGAGTCAACAACAAAGATTATCGCACGCGTATCCTTATTATAATGCTGCCACATGGCACGCGTGCCCGGTTTGCCACCACTAACGTCCCAAATATTCAATAGCATTTTGCCATAGCGCACATACTCAACATTAAATCCAACGGTCGGTCGCACGTACAAGACATTCTCACGTTCTAATTTCAACTGATGCAATATTGTCGTCTTGCCGGCATTGTCCATGCCAAGCATACCGATGCGCACGGTTGCTTCATTCGTATTAAATACACGGCCCATCATACCGGACAAACGGTTGCCCATCTCGTCTGGTCTTGTCTTGGCTCACGCGGCCGTATTAAAGTGACACTGACGGCGGCAACGGCAAATGCAAACGCATTGCGACAAATTGTTTGCTGCCTCACACACACACACACACACACACACTTGGAGCTTTTGTTTGTTTAATTGCTCTCACAACGCTGTCCAAGTCTGCCGCCGCACGATCGCTGCCAACATTTGTTGATTGTTTTTGTTATTGAAACTGTATACCGCTTTGCTCCAACGAAAAACAGTTGCTTTTCGTGCGAATTCAGCAATCCGGAGTCACTTTGATTAGCCGTGAGTTGGCTCTCTTTGAAATCAATCTTGTCATAATGTAGAAACAGTTTGATTTTATTTTGTTTTGTTATTTACTAAAATATACAATGTGAAAATGATATATGTATGTGGAATTCACATTGAAATTCCTTGTTCATTGTTGCAATTGATGTTTTGTTGTATTGTTGTTAATCACTGGTTGTTACGCATCGAACGTTTACGCTCACGCAACATGTCGCGCAGCATATCGAGACCCTCAATAAGACCGTCTCCTGTTGTTGCACATGCGCCATGTATGTGCCAACGTTGCTTCAATTTGACCAAGAACATGCGTTCGGCCAATTGTGCCGGCGTCAGTGCGCCAGGCAAATCCTGTTTATTGGCAAAAACCAAGACGACAGCATCACGCAGTTGATCATCATGCATTAAATCAAGCAGCTCATCAGCTGCATCACCCAAACGTTGCTCGTCGGAGGAGTCAACGACATAGACAATTGCCGCCGTATTTGTAAAGTAATAACGCCACATGGAACGTATACGATGCTGACCGCCAACATCCCAGACCGTGAATTTAATGTTCTTATATTCGACCGTTTCGACATTGAAGCCAATTGTTGGTATCGTCGATATGACTTCGCCCAATTTTAATTTATATAGTATTGTTGTCTTTCCCGCCGCATCCAAACCGATCATTAGAATGCGTACATCTTCCTTGCCGAAGAAGTAATCGAAGATAGCTGTAAATGAGTTGCCCATCTTGTATGAATATCCTTGTTGTGTACCGTTGTGTAAGTTATTAATTCGTAATCGATTTTTGTGATTGAAATTGCTTTGACATTAATTTCGTTTAAGTTCTCAATTTGTACATAAAATTTGTTGTTTGTCAGACGCAAACGTAACTTGAACTGCGCTTTTGCCACAATGACTGGACGGTCATATAGTAGCTAGTACGATACACTGACGTGTCCGATGCAAACCGTTAAGTTTTCGGTCGAAGTGGCCAATGTGTCGCTGCTTTTCGTTACTTTGGGTTTTGTTTTGATTACGTGTTTTCGCTTTTTATTCGTTTGTTTTGATATGAATTTTTGCAAAAACGCATGTTTGTGATGAAATGCATAGCAATGGGAAATCCAACAGAGAAATGTTGTGATTCATCAAGAACAATAACAACAACAAACAGTTAGAGTCGACAGCTTTGATGTTAGTACGCCTTACAATAATCTTCTTAATACTAGATACGCCTATGTTATGTGAGGTAACGTTTTGTTTTATTTCATTGTGTCTTTATATTAAAATGCTGCATGTGATATAGGTCCCTATGAAACATAGTGCTTGCTGTTGTTCATCAAGGGCTTTTATGCGTTAAACGCTTACGCTCACGCAACATATCGCACAGCACATCAAGACCCTCATGTAGACCCTCTCCTCTATATAACATAGTGCTAATTAATGAACACACACTCAAATTTTTGCATTTGCAGAGATTGTGAAAATGGCGCGTCGTGAAGCGCATCCGCAAATACCACGACCAGTGCAAGCCGAACAGGACAGCCTCGAGATGCAAGTGCGTGCATCCAACATGGGTAAGATTTGTGGAAATTCTCTCAGTTTTATTTTCTAAACACTTTCTTAATCATTTTTTTTAGTGCGTGCTGGCGAATCGCTCATGAAGCTTGTCTCCGATTTAAAACAGTATCTTATACTCAATGATTTTCATTCGGTAAATGAGGCCATTACAGGCAATTCGCAATTATTTCGTGCAACACAAATCGATTGTGATAAGAAGCTAATGAAATTGCGCGATGAAATGTCTATGGATCTTTATGATTTGGAGGAGGAGTACTATACGAGTATATTCAAATGAGATTCGGCATCAGAGTCGGGCAGTGAGGATGAGAACGAACCCTAGTAATGATCTTCTGAACTCTAGTTACAACAAAAAATGCAACTGAGTTGCATAAATGAAGTGGAAAATGAAACGCACAAGCCAACAAACAAATGAAATTGTTAACACAACTCGACTTTGGCTTAGTTTGACATTAGATTTTATGATAATATTTACTGTTAAGCGCAAGTATAAATTAGTTATAAGTATATGTCGGAATTTTGTCATACCTTCCGTATATTGTATTGACAAATTTATTAGGATTTTAATTTAGAATCGCCACTAGAAACGGCACATTCAGCTCAGGCCTGAATAAGCAATCATTAAATACATTAAATTATTGTACCAAAAATATTTTAATATCGCCAAAAATGTTTGTTACATGAAATGTAAATCAAAAGTTGAAACTTAATGCTTTCGCTTCTTCTTGTGCTTGGCGCTCTTGGTTGTGGTTGAGGACGGCTGTTCCTCTTCGGATATACAATCGTCGTTATCATTATAATCCGGTTCGTTAATATTCTCAACTATGTCGCCGGTATAGAAGAGCACCGCTTTGGGAACAATTTGTGTGCGCAGCAAATAGCCAACTTCAAAATCGGCGCCTAATGCAAGCTTGGTCTTCTCATCAGCCAGACTCAAATCGACAGCAGCCGGTGGCGTAAAGAAACGGAAAAATGATTCGCGAGGTACCAATTTTGAGATGTTACTATGCAACTTTTTGCGTCGCGCACCTGCTGCGGTCTTGGTCAGATCTTTGCCCTCACGCCAGGGCACACAACAGCCCTCACATTTATAGATCTCAGGACCTTCGAAGATGAAGGGATTATCGTCGTCGGCCAAATTACGTAAGAAGTATTTCTTTGATAACATCGGCCCCTGCAAATAGTCATTTGGCTCAAACCAAAACTCAAATGTATACGCGTCGTGCTCATATTTGATGCGTATATCAATTAGACGCGCCAACAGCGGCTCATCATGATCTTGCACCCAATCGGACAGCAATGATACATTGCGGAATACGGTCAGCCAGAATCTGGGCACACCGCGCACATCGTTGGGCAAACGTTTTAGCGTAAGTGTCAACTCCTGAAATTCCGGACTATTCTTGATCTCTTCGACCACTTCGTCCTCTTCGTGTTTCCATACCTTTTCCTGTTTTTTCGGTTCGTATTGGCCAGTTAAGATATGTTTACGCATCTCGAACAGCTCCTCGGCACGCTCATAGTATGCTTTCTCCAAGGCATAAACATCGCGAAAGAACTTCTCAGACATGCGTATCTGTTGCAATTGTATGTTCTTCATAGCCATTATACGATTGTGCACCGTCTCCGGCAGATTGTCGACCATTTGCTGTAGAAATGCCTTGCGACTTTTGATTGGCATTTCGGCCGGACAAATAATCACATCCTCGCTTGAGACGATCGGTGACTGTGTCTGACTCATTTTCAACAGGCAATTTTTTTTTTTTTTTTTTTTTGTTTTTGTAATTTAAGAATTTGGAATAACGCTCTAAAGGCAGAGTCTAAAGAAAATATTTGAAATAATTTTGTAGCCTACTAGTTTTTGGTCTTTTCATGATTTAAATTTAACTGACGTTTTTGGCACAGGTCAAACAGAATGCTTCGATGTTTCAATGACTTTTGTAACTACTATTGGTGCAGCACATAACGCTAACCAATGCTTAATTTACAAATACAAATTCTTGTTGGAAAGAAAAACTAATGATATGTGTTATGTAATCATAACTGCTTTAGAAACATAAAGCAACATTTTTTCGAATATGAAATAGGTATAAGAAATGTTAACAAAAAAAAGTGTGGCCAAGCAGCGCACTTAAGCAAAATCAGCAAAATGAGCTGAGTTTAACTAATCTCTTAAATAAATAATCTAACTTAGCAAGCTTTTTAATATAAAAACGATTTTACAATTTGTATTTTTCTGTATGACATTGCGAACTGAGAACTACCGCGCAGCCTAACTTTCTACAGAGAACTACCACCCAGCCTTAAAAAATCGCACAACTGGCCAAAAAGCGCAACAACCGCGTCAAATGACGCAAAAGTGTTGGAAAAGCGAAAGAAGAAGACAGCAAAAGTGGAAGAAGAAGACGTGTTCCGAAAATTGCCTTAAATTTAAGGCAGGTAACAAATCCCCAACAAATGCAAGGGTTATACGCTAAACCAATACTGCTCAGTCGTTTCATAATAGAGTCACCACAGAGTCACGTTATTTATGGATAGAGGTAAAACTAGCCGGCGGGTAGCGGGAGCTGAAATTGCTTGTATTGTTGTGGTTTTATTTTCTTACTAAACTCAATAAAAATATCTATTTAAAAAAACTATTTATGGTGCCTAGTGCTTAAAATAAAACATAGCTGTCAGGAGTATAAAACACAACGTACAGGACAACATAAAACGATACTTCAATATGAATTTTCTGCGGCAAACCTTTAACGTTACGAAACAACTGACCAGTCAGGGTAAGCATAATAAGATTACCATGCCATACAAACCAACAAATTCAAATTGGATTCAATTGCATGGCACAGGAACTACTTGAGATCATGTCAATGTCTCCAACCAACGTTCTTCCCTGCTCTGACACCGTCATCGTCGCTTAGAAACATGCAAGCCATGCGCACATGTCGCCCACGCGTTCAGCCGGCTTATTTGCTTAGCAATCATCAAATCGATGCACTCCCCCGAAAATAACCAAATGTCAACGTGCATCAAATGAGTTAACAGATTTCGTTCAATTTAAAGCCAAACGGCATCTCAATGCCACTTAACCCTTCTATGCATCGCACGGCAGTGAAGTGAATTGCTTTCAATTGAGCATTGTTTGCCCATTTTCAACACACACACACTCACGCGATTTGTTGTATTTATTATTATTGTTTGATTTGAAAACTCTTTTTTCCTTTCCTTCTTTATTTTGTTTATCCTTGCCGTTGTATTGATTCTCTACTCTGTTGTTGTTTGATTTTGGCAAAACGAAGCCAAAGCATTCGCGCGTGTATGGCGGCAGACCAACCAACCGACCGATCATGTGAATATTTTTGCACACAAATTCTCAAACTTTCATTTATTATTATTTTTAATTAAAAAATAAAATGCTTGCTTTCGCACAGGTGTGCGCTCGAGCGTTGTTGCCAATTGTCAATGGATCAATCGTCAATGGTCATTGGACAAACAAAGCACACACACACACACATTGTCCTTTTTTGGTTTGGATTGCCATTTCACAATTGTCCATTCGCATTCAAATGTGCAAAGGATTAGTGCGCAAGCGAAAAGGACATATTGCATATGCAGAATTCTTTTTTTTTTTTTTAATTAACGCCGTTTTAACTCAACATGTGTGCTTGTGTGTGTGTGTGGGCGCAATATTCAAGCAACAAAAATCGTTGCGAATCAAATCAATTAACCCAAACTGTCCCACGCTCTGCACTCATTTTAATACAAAACCAAAAAAAAAAAAAAAATAGAAGGATTTCATATTATTTTTATGCCAACGTCAACTATTTTCTCACTGCTGCAAACAGTTTTTGTTATCGTTGTCGTTATTGTTGTTGTCATTTTCAAATCAATCAAGTGTAGTGAAAGGATACAAGCTCATACCGCAACCACCGTCGCCGCATCGCTGGACAAGACTCGCCGCGCATTCCTTTAATGTTGTGCATTGTTTCATTTGTTATTGTTCGGGCGTTCGTCAACGTCAGCATCAGCATCATTTGGCTGCAATTATTAGCAGCGACTGCGACAGCGGCAGCGGCAGCATGGCCCACATAAAGCAGCAGGCACCAACTGTGATCAACTCGTTGGTTTCACTCTTTCATGCTCTCTTTGTTTGGGCACATTATCATTGTCAGCGTCATCAACGTTGACCGGGCACTCACACACACACACACTCACACATACAAACACACAGACTGAGTATTATTTTTGCAAGATTTTCACAGAGATTAGCTCGCTCGCCGATTTTCTCATTGTTCGCAATCTGCATTTTTGGTTATTCTTTTTGTCATTTGTTGTATTTTTGTTGCTTTTACACATTTCATATTTTTGATAGCCTTTCACTCTTTTTCTTTCTGCCTTTTTTTTTTTTTTTTTTGTCTTTTTTTCCCGACTCTCATCGCTTTTTGGCTTTTTGTATGACCAAATGTTTATTGTTCTTCATATTTGAGCCGTTGGCACATTGGACCAACCGACTGACAGCTGTTGTTGTTGTTGTTGTTTGGCTAATGATCATGAGTTGGACATGTACAACTTGGCCATTGATAATGTACAGTTGTTACTGTTACTTTAACTCTTCGTCTGACAACTGTGAGAACGTTATAAGATGTTTAGTCTTATGTTACATACACCCACCATATTACGTACGAAAACATTGAACTATTGCTACTTTAACTCTTCGTCTGACAACTGTGCGAACGTTATAAGTTGTTTAGCCTTATGTTACATACACCCACCATATTACATACGAAAACATTGAATGACGTTCGAAGTTTAAAACCTTTTTTTAAAGTTATATTAATGCAATTTAGATTTTTTTTCATTAATTTAATTAACTTTACTACACATTCCAGTATGGCACGGCACAGTGATGACAACATTAACCCGCGAAATGGCTTCACTCAATCAAATGCATCGCAGCGGTCCGCACATCAAGACACGTCCGCCACGTCAGCCGCTCGATGGTAAACCCTTTGCCAAGGGCGTTGTACTGAAGACGCTGATCAAGAAGCCGAAAAAACCAAATTCCGCCAATCGTAAATGTGTGCTCGTGCGTCTGTCCACCGGCAAAGAGATGGTCGCCTATATACCCGGCATCGGGCATAATCTGCAGGAGCACAATATTGTGCTCTGTCGCGTTGGTCGCCTCCAGGATGTGCCCGGCGTTAAGCTGAAGTGTGTGCGCGGCGTCTATGATTTGGCGCATGTCATCAAGAAGACGTAAAATTCTTCGCTCTTACTCACTGTAAAGCTTTTAGCGACCAAAAAAAAATTGTTAAAAATTAAAATGAAAAACAAAAAAAAACAAAAAAAAAAAAGGAAAATATTCTCTACCATTTTTTCATGTAAAAATGCTGGAAATTTGTTTATTTTACGCTTGTTTTGCTGCTTACTTGCACAAGTAGCTGCCACGTCATTGTCAAGTGTAATTGCACGCTGTCTGTCTTTGTAGCTGGACAGGACATTGTTCGACGTAATCTTAAGTCAACAACAAGCGCAGTCAACACATCAGAGACTCGTGCTCTAAGTAGACATCTCTCTCTGTGTGTGTGTGTGTGTGTTTTTTTGGGCAATTTTCTTCCAAATGAAAACTAAAAAGGATTTAACTGCATTTTTACGCTTTAGCCTTAACGTAATCCTTTTTTGTATGTCCTTTCTTTTCGCACAACTTTTTTGTATTTTTCTTTTCTTGTGTTTTGTTTGCTACTTCTGAAAAATTAACAAATTTTATGCCAAATAATCTTTAGAACAACTCAAGTTATCCCATTCGATCTGAGTCTGGGTCTGAATCTGGGCGGCGTTGCCTGCGACGCCTCATTTTCACAAGTCTCGACGGCTTTGCCTTCTTGCATGATCACTGAGTCATGCAGTTCAGGTTGCATGGCCTTGTTTGCTTTTGTTTTTGCTTCTTGCCAATTGAAAGTTGATTAAAGTCGCAAAAGCATTAGTGGCAGTTGGCTGAGAACTTGCTTATTGACTTAACTGAAGAAAAGTTTTAAAAAAGGCATTTCCCGCTAATAAATATATAAACGTTCAATATTCTCTGGCTTCGCTACAACTTTCGGCATTTCTTTCTACGAATCAACAAAAATTATAAGCATGACTCTTCAGTTAAAATTGTTTGAATTGCATAAAATACAAAGTTTTCATGTTCCTTTGCCAAGTTAAGACAGGCTCTAAATTTTACAGTTATTTCGAGAAAAAATAGCCATCATAATAACCATTTTTGGCAATATTGTAAAACAATAGCACATTTAGTATTGTCTTCGTTCGGAATTGTTAAGAAATTATACACGGTCGAGACTTTTAAAAGGATTTCAACTGATTTTGACTCAGCAAAAAACAAAAACAAGAAGTCGGTGAAAAAATTGAAGAGAAAAAAACGTCTGAGAACTAATACGTTCACACTAAAAATTTACCGCTGCATTTGGTCATAATGGCTCAATCAATGAAAGCAATGATGATTATGACAACAAACTAACAAATGACCAAAGCGAACGTTGCACGTTGAACGGTTAAGGAGTTCAAACAGAAAAAGAAACAGCAAGTAACGGTGTTTTGCGCCTACGTTTGTTGACACAATGTCTGCATGGAAAAAAAAAAGATGGCAAAGAATTTTTGTGGTCAACCATTTGTCGGCGGCGGCGGACATGAAACGCCTTCTGCGTACAAGATTCTTTTTCTTCTTCATCAACGTCAAAAAAGTGTCCTTTTGTCTTTGAGTTTGGACAAAACGTGTTTGCTTAACTGTTTTAACGTCGTCGTCGTCTAACGGCACTTGTAATGACCGTTCGATGACATTACAATTCGGAAATAAATACAACAAAAAAATGGGAAAAAAGAGTTGTTCGCAATCATTCGCAATTGAGTTGTCAACTGTACTTTGGCAAACCATTAAATTTTATTTAATTTCTATCTTCTTTAGTACAAAACACAAACTGTATTTTCGGCGATACTTGATCGCCATTTTGTAATTTATTATGCTTTCATTTATTTCACGCGTCACGTGTCATCGAAATTTGATGTCAGCCACAAACGACAAACGATAAACGCAATCGACATGCAATCAACGCGTCAACCCCATAAACGCTTCCGCAGCGCCTTCCCCCTTTTGTTTTGTTGCTGTTCCAACAACAGCAACATTTCAACCCTTGCGTTGCGCGCGCCATTATGCTTTGCCATACAATTTAATGAGATTCAATTCGCATGTGTCTCTCTGTCCGTCTGTCTAACAGTCGTTTTTATTAGGACTACACAACTCATAATGCCCAACAAGATACAACAAAACTAAAATCAACAACAACAACAAATATCAAAGGGTTGTCAAAAGAGATGTGGGCTCGTTTACAAAATGGCGTCGTTGAATATGTTTTTGTGGCAACGAGAATTGCAAATGGTTTACTTTATACTTGAAGAAAATGTAAGTTTTTATTTATTTATATACAATTTGAAGCCTGTGTCTTGCTGCTCCAACAACAACTTTCTTTCAGTACAAAAAGGCAACATTGTCAAGAGCAGTGCTGCGCCCACTACGCGACGCCCAAAGTGCAATAATACATGACCACTGCCGCCTATTTCGATCGTGCCCAACATTTCGTACTCCAATGTCCCATGTTTCATAGAGCCACACAGCACATGTAACAATCAAGCATAAGTTTAGCGGACAGGGAGCTAAAGTGGCAGCATTGTTCATAACCAGTCACCAACAATGCATCGTCGGCAATCGCGATATCGACACTCTTCATCAATTCTAATTTATCCAATTTCCTTGACTGTTGATTTCAAAATGTTTGCGACAAAATCTTACCAGTAACCAAAATGATGTAATACATCAATTGTGTAAAAATTTTATGTTTATACGATGGGTCATAAAAAAAGACAAGAAAGAAAAAAAATTATGTATTCTTGCAAAGAACAAAAATTTGCAAAGACAAAAGCGGCTTTTTCATCAAATGATCATATATTTGCGGCTAAGTTCTGTGGTTCAACTACATTTGCATAAAACTGAAATGAGTTCACCTGAAAACAAATGCCGAATGTGAAACAAAGAACGGACATGCGGACAGACACAGCAGAGGTTTGCGCACTACTCTTTCGTTCTTATAATTGAGATTAGACTAATTTTTAAATAGAATTTTAACGATACAAAAACATTCGTACTTGACACATTTTGCATGCATGTAGAGCACAGATACATACATGCACACGTGTAGCCAACGACGGACGGACGGAGACACTTAGTCGGCCGGCGGCGTGTTGTGGGCGTGTGCGGCATGCTTAAAATCGCGCGGCCGTGCAACATGTTAGACAGATTTGCATTGCATGACGAAAGGCAAATTTTGTCAACAATTGTGCTAATTAAGCCAGCCCAATAAAAATGTGTGTCCGTCCGACCGACCGAGGAGAATGATGAACTGATTCAAAATTGAGCCGCATATGCGAAAAAGGACAACGACAACGTAAATCCGGTAGCTTAAACGAGTTAAAGGAACTTGAACGGAACTTAATCCCATAAATATGGGAAAAATACAAAATTTAATCAGGTCAATTTCGAACATGCGACATATTTTCTACTTGGGCCAGCTATCAGGTAGACAACAGTCAGTCCGTCTGTCTGAGTGTTACACATGATGAAAGGATTAAGCGCATCAGTAAAGTGCAAATCGGTTCAATCGAATGCTTTTCGCTTCTCTTTTCTATTACATTTTCATTTTTCTTCTTCTTGTTCTTCTGCTTTGTTAGTCTTAACGTGCCGTGTCCTGATTACGAGTGCGCGCCTGCGACATTTTAATTTAATCTTGCCGGACTAAGGCGCACACAACACACGATCGCCTGCTCGCTCCCCGGATCAGACAGCATTGATCCTGCAATGGCATACGAAAAATAATTGTCTCAAAGATTAGCCAAAATTCGTGTTACGTCTACATTTTCACATTGCATGCGTAAATCCATGAGATTTAAAATATAAAGCTTAGCGTATGGATTAGTTTCAATTTTTGATGTTAATATGCTTTGGCCGTCTTACATTATACATACATGCGTACGTTATTGACGACATGGGCGTGTTCACAACAGATCCATAAGGTTGGACCATTAGCACACAGACTACTCAATAATTGCGTACATTTTCTTACAGTTTCTTTACATTAGTTTAACCATAAAACAAAACTCAGCCTACATGAACCTTTGATTTGAGCTGCACGCTATTTGATCCATCAATCCATCCGTCAATCAATCAATCATAAAGTGCACAGCCAATGAAAGGCTTGAGTCGCATTCCAGTGACTTGCTTTAAAACGAAAAAACCCCCATTGCTGTCGTTAATGATGACGCGGTTGTCTGTGCCATCCTTCAATGATCGCAATCGACGAAAATGCTCAAAAAAAAAAAAACAACAAAAAATCATCAAGTCATGATCCCTACGCGTGCTCAACACACGCGCACATCTATTGGATGCAGAACAGCTTGCAAAATGGCATCAAGGATATCACAAGGACAAAATCTCAGCAAATGCAGCCGCCGCCGCCACCGCCAATGAAATGCATTTACACGCATGCCAGGCACGCTTCGTGTTTATCGTCGAGCGCATACGAGAGAGACAAATAAAAAAAATAAAAAGGATTAACGGTATGAAAATATGCATGTTTATTTTTAATAAAACGAAAGAATTGATTTACATTAATATTTGCTTAGATTTTTGCTAACGTTCAGCGAATGTCCTGTTGGCTTTGATTAGGAAAATGCATGAAGCATGAGTATGTAAAAGGCATTGCATTTTGTTCTTGTTGAGCTTTTTTTGCAAGCCTTGAAGGTCACACTGTTCGTTCATTAGGCTTCTGCTTCTTCTCACTGTTATTAACACCTGCTGCTGACACTGACACTGCCAGTGCTGCGGCTTGCACTGTTGACATTGTGCATAACGCCGTCACCTTCATAACATGCAATCAAATCTTGTTGTTTTTTTGTTTCTTCTTTGTCAAGTGTGAGCGTGAGCGCACCGCCTGTGGCGTTTATCGTTTTCTCTCACTTTTTTTCTTTTTTATCTTGGCACACTCTTTTTATGTTGGCACACATTTGGCATTGTGTCTGTGCTGTAAATTAGGCTGTCTTCGCTTTGTCTGGTTTTTTGTTATCGGGTGTAATTTTCTATTGTATTCATCATCTTAACGTCAAAGGCAGACGCATCAATATTGTCTTCTTATTTGTTGTTGCTCAATTATATGTATGTATGTTGTTGTTGGTTTCTAACTTTGTACAATTTGCACAAGTCGATTTCCTGGTAAGACAGAGAGATCAATCAAGTATTTTTTTTTTTTTGCATATTTTTTTTTAATTTTTGACATTTTCATCTGTGTTTAATCTTGTGGCATTTCAAGTGAAATATATGTATGTATGTATGTGTGTGTTTATTTGGAATTGGCGTTAAGTCAAATTTTTGATTGATGTCTAAGGTGCGCGTCTGAAAGGATTAAACAAATCTATGTATAAATTATATAAATATTGTATCATGCATTTCATTGCTATTGCTCAAATTGTTGCACTTCACACCTCCCACAGTCGCCCATTCGCCGCTCTCCTTTCAAAAAAACATTGCATCCATCTTTAGATATTTAATACAGTTGCTCTCCACGCCAGTCGTCGTCGTCATATGTTGTTGTTGTTGATGTGCTTTCTGCCCCCGCAACTTTGTCAACCATCTCGTTTCCACACCACAGTGCGTTGCCATGATTGCCATAGCATTGGCTTGTGGTGCTTCTTCTTTTTTTAGTGACTCCACCTTTTTGTGTTTTTGTTTGAGAATATTAAAAAAAAAATATTGCCGAAACAAATAGTTTAATGATTAGAAACATGTTTGTTGGAAAATGCTAATTGATTTTTCCATTTTTCTTAGTTTTTTTTCATGTAAAAGACAAGTGTGTATTTTACTTGGAAGCAGAAAGGCATATGGCGGCCAGCGATGAACAAAAGTAATACAATTTGCATAAAATTAGTCACTATTCATTAATCATTGCTTGCAGCAATGGACAGTCAAAAAAAAAAAAAAAAAACCAACAACAACTACAAAAAACAAACGTTAAGTAGCAAGAACAACATTGCATGCGATCGCAAAGTACAACGTTGTGAGAGCAACAAAAAAGCAAAGAGTGTGTGTGTGTGTGTGTGACAGAGATAGCACGCACAGTATGCACAACTTTTTGAAGAATCATGCTTAACTGGAACTTGCGTTCTTTCAGCATTCACATGCTGGACGTTTGATGATGCTTTGTTGCTGTTGCTCTTCTTCTTTATTGTTGTTGCGGTCAACTGCAGCGGCGGCGGCGCAGCTGTTAAAGCGCACGAGTATAAAAAAAAAACAACAACAACACATATACAATTGTCATGTGGACAGTAGTAAACGGTACATGAATCAAAACTGATCATTAATCTCGAGGGGGCGTTTACACGCGCGCAACGCGAGCTCTTACTCTCTCTGTCTCTCTCTCGACTGTTATGGCATAAATGAGCATGTGTGGCCGCCGGCCGGACATATAGAAAAATCAATGGTTTGCCTTTGGGAGGAGATGTCATATGTATTATTGTTATTATTTGAGTTTCTCTAATACACAACATATTGCAACTTGATGTTTTTGCTTTATGCAAACGTTGAATTACTTTCAATAGCGTTGAACGCCAACGCCAAAACCGAAGGCGACGGTCAACCGATGAACATGATGATGATGATGAAGATGATTATAAATCTTTATATGAATGAATGTCAACTATGAATTGTTGTTGTGTCCGTGTGAGCCTTCCTTCAGTCATTTGTTAGAATAACAACAAAATTCTAAGTGGGCACGTGTTTCGCTTTATGCAGTTTTTGAGACAAGACAAACACACACACACGCACACACATAGATGCATATACATATAAATAAAATATATTGCCCACAAAATTATTGAGTCTAGTCTGTTTCTGTGCCTCTCAAATGTTAAGAATAACAGAACACAGACACGCATAAATAAATATTGAAATAAGTCAAAGTTACCAAAAGTGCTGCTGATGTAGCAAACAATAATAACAACAACAACAACAAAAAAGATGTGTAGAAAGAAGATTTCTTAGAAAAAAAAAACATGAGAATATTTTTTGGCGCCTCATGCTACTTGAGGAAGGAAGTTGTAGAAGGATTAAAATGCATCGGAAAGTCAGCTGCAATTATGAGAGATAAGCAAGGAAATGACTTGAAAAAAAAAATCTGTCTTATTAGATGATGTCCTTAAATTACGTGAGGTTTTTTCCCCTCCCCCTCTGTATCCCACATGAGATTTGGCTTAAAATTGTGAAAAAAAACTACTTCTATATAAAAATATATGTATTTACAGCAAAGCCACAAGCCAATTAGCCGCTTCCACTGTCCATCTTTTCTTCCATCCATCCATCCGTCAGTCAAGACGTAAAGAACTTCGCTTTATGAATGTGACAGGAAACAAACAAACAAAAATACATAAAATAGAGTTGAGTATTGCAAAGAAGTTGTAATTCGGTATTTAGATACGCCTCAGTGACTTACTTTGCCAACAGAAGATGCGATTTTTTTAAACTGATAATACTGCGGACCAAAAGAAATCTAATACAAAAAGGAAGTAAAAAAAAAGAAATGAAAAGAAAAAAGAATGAATGAATGAAAATAAAAGGTAAAATCGAAATGGTCATTCATAAAAATCGGCAACAAAATCATTATATTATTTTGGCCACAAAATTGAGGTTACTTTCGACCTTTCAACTTTTGCTTCAATGATTTTTTTTTTGTCAGTATTTTTTATTTTTTCGAGTGAGATTATCGCTTAATATGTTTGCAACATAATGAAAATATTGCCATCGTTTTTGTCAAAGAAAAGAGTTAATTAATAATGTTGCTGTTGAAGATTTTAGCAACGACTGTACTTGGTGCCAACGTACGTTCACACACACACACATATATATATGCATGCATTGCGCCCCACATGCATTGGTCATGTGTGCTTTTGTCATTCGTTGCTGCATTGCCGCACATATCAATTAGCATGCCATCACCAACCGACCGACCGACCGAAAGCAACATGACCACTTTGGCTGCCCACCCATCGATCTCTTCAGTTGCTAATGATCTTTAGTTCCGGTTGGAAGACAATGCTCTTCTTTTGCATGCAATTTGCCATGTGTACATGATTAATGATATAGCGGACATTTGCATTTGCATTTCAATTGACATTCTTACATTTCAAAATGAGTTGTCTTAAGTTTGCGTGTAATTTGAGGCGCTCCACGATCTTTTCGTTGAATAATTAGTGCTTCTTCTACGTTGTGTGCCTTTGTGCATTGACATGCTTGCATGCTGATCCTTTTTTGAATGTATTATTAGTCAAAGCATTGGTGAAAGTAACTGCAGACATTTGTAGCTGAACGTTGACGATAATGTGTATAAGGTTGAGGCAAAAGGCGACTTTTTTGATTTGAAACGAATATACAAAACAATTAAAGGGTTTTCTATTAATAACAAAGCATTACAATTACTTTTCTTCACTGAGATACATTAGTATTGCATTTAATTCGGTCTTGAGAATAGAACCAACGCAAAAACCAACGAAACTTCAACATAATGGAAAATGCAAATCAAATTAGGCGCATCCCGAACGCCATTTTACTTCACTAAGCCAGCTAGCGAATTAATGGGGTGAGGAATGGGGTTGGGGTCAGAAACTATAATGGCTCTGGCTAAATTTAGCCAAAAATGAGGGGCGAAAAACATGATGATGATGCATAGGAGTGACAAAGCAAAGTAAAGCAAAGCAGACAAGTCTACGGATTAAATCGATTTCCTTGACCGCATATTAAATGAAATAAATTAGAAACCAAAATGAGGTCGAACGCAGCGTTGTGGTGGGGTGGGGGCCGAGCGGAAGTGAGGGTGGCAGAGCACAGCATAGAGCGAAATACATATATAAATATGTCAACAGTTGAATGAAAATTAAGTGATGAAGAAGATGATGTTGATGACGAAAAAGTCGAAGAAGAAGAAGACAACCAAAATGATGAATGAAAGATGTAAACAAAAGGTCAAATTCATGCAAGTCCAAAAGCAGCAAGGAAGGGTTGAGCAGACAGAATAGACTATATTAACCACCATAAACAACGCCAGCATTGCTGACCCACACACACACACACACACCCACACACGTACACATATGAGGAATGAAAGCAGAGCCACCAAAATTAACGACAATTGTCAGAAATTGCCAAAAGTGACCGCAACACAGCAACACAGCAACAACAACAACAACAGCATTGTGGATGTGCCAAATTTAACAAGGGCAAAGGCAAAGGGTGTGCCAAAATTGTTATAAATTTTGAATTAATGCAAAAAGTAAACAAAAATTACAAATTTTAATATTATATAAACTTATGTGAACTACGCTCACAACTCACATACGGCAAACTAATATTGAATTTTATAGCTAAAAGCAAAAAAATAAATAAAAATTACAATTTTTAATATTATGTAGACCTATGTGAACTACGCTCACAACTCACATACGGCAAACTAATATTGAATTTTATAGCTAAAAGCAAAAAAAAATGCAGAAAAACTTTCATAGCTTTTTGGCACACCCTTTTTCTTAGGCTGTGTGCAATCATTAAGCAACTGTGGGACAATAAAAGCAAAAAGGGTTTTTGCACACACACACACACACACACACCACACACACACACACGGCATGGTCAACCCCTTTTGTTTTGTCTTGTCAAATTGACAATTTCGCTATACTTATTAAATCGGTTCGGACAGTTGGACAGACATTCGGTATCACACATAGTTAACGCACAGCTGCCAACTTAATGAAGTTGCATTAACTGTTTCTGCATTTTGGGCACGAAATCAAAATGAAGTTGTGCCAAAAGTAAGTAAGTAAGAAGAAGAAGAACAACAACAACAACAGTTATTTGATATATTGCGGGGGTTGGCCTGACTGGTTGCTGATTGGCTGCTGTTCTTTGGCCACTTGATTGTGCCTGCGATTTCATTTTATTGACTCATGCACGCACACACACACCCATACACACAAGCAAAGAGAGCGTTAGTGAATTGAGTGTGAGAGGGCGAGAGTGTGTGAGGCAAGCATTAATGCAAGCACGCATTGCGCGCAGCTGTGCATGCGTCATAACGACAACACAACAACAACAACAACAGCAGCAGCAACAAAGAGCGCCAGAGCGAAGGGAAGAGCGAAAGAGATGAGATTTTGCTGCAAAACAAAAGCAGTATTGCTTGCATCAGCATGCATGTATGTGTGTGTGTGCGTGTGTGCTTGGCAAAATGGCATCAGTCAGTCAATGTGCAAGATCTCGTAATGTGCAATGATGCAATGTTGGTTGCGTTTATGTTGGCGCATGAGTGTGTCTGTGTGTGTGTGTTCGTGCGCCAATCAGCGACGCAGCGTAGCCACGTTACAAAATGGCCGTCAGTCAAGACGAAGCGTGTGAAAAGTTTCTTTTTTAGATGATAAAAAAAATGTCCTTTTTTTTTTCTTCTTTTTTTTACTTACAGAAATATTACGCTTTTGGTGTAGAAGAAAGAATAAGATTTTTTTTTTTATAATTAAGCAGAAAATTGATTTTATACAAACTCAATTTTTATTTTTTGTTTAAATATTTCAAATGAAAAGCAAAAATATCAAATTTTATTTTGAAATAAACAAATATTTCAACACGTGTGTGTGTGTGTGTGTGTGTAAAATCAAACGTACAGCGGCGATTAACGGCTCAGGATCGAAACGAAACGTTGATCAGGCACAGAACGACAACGTAAAAGTGCCGTTAATCGTGTATTCCTTTGACGCAATATTGCGACTGATTAACTTCGTCTTTATTGTTGTAGTAGTTGTTGTTGTTGTACCTGTTCGTCATGTGTGTAGTTTTCGTTTGAGAGAGAGGGAGATTAATTTAAGCCGCGATTAACTGTTTCAAGTTAACTGTTACAATATTTGAGCAAAGAAAAATAAATAAAGACTCAAAAAAACCCAACAACAGCAGAGAAAATTTTCGCTTTGCTCGCTTTTCTTTGGAAAAGTCAACAACAACAAAAAATTTTATATTTGTACAAAATATCGCCTAAACTATAGAGTAATTTAGGGCTACAGCTTGTTAGGGGGGGCAGAGCTGAAGACTGAAGTAATTTGGTTGTAGGTTCAAGCTCAAAGATCTGCCAAAATTTGCAAATAAGCGTTAAGAAAGTACATAAAGGAAGAAGAAGTTGCTCTTTTCCTAAAAAAAAAAAGAAAAGAGTGTGAAAAAGTGCAATTCTGCTTAAGAAATATGAAATCATAAAGAAATGTATGATAAAAATTCATAATTTCTATTTTACAAGAATTTCAGTTGAGAGAATTTCGTATCGAGTCTTGAGAATTGAATGAGTTACAGTTTGCCACCTACAAAACCGAACCACACAAAGGGCAACCAAACGCAAATCGCACTAATCCCATGGATTTGTACAACGAGAAACACTTCAATTCACTTCAGTCGAAGAAGAAGAAGAAGAAGAAAATGCAGCGAAAGAGTAAAGTAGGTGGCGTAAGCCGTATGTGTATGAGCGAGATAGCATTATTGTATTAAAGAGGTGTCAAAGAGGTGTAAAGGATAACTGAACAATAAATCGCCACTCATATTACGAAGCCAACACAAAACTAAACGGTAAAAGACAAAACAACAACAACAACAACAAAAAAGAGTGAAAAAGAGGAAGAAAAAAAATGATTTCACAAAAAGGTGACAATAATGTGACTTAAACCGCTAACGGAACAAAAAAAAAAAGGATTTAATGCACACACACACACATACACATGTATATGTCCTTACTTCCTTCCTGCCGTTAGAAAAGGCGTTAGAAGAGGCGTTCTTTGTATGATTTTTATCTTTTTTTTGCATTTCAAAAATCAAAAAGCACCTTTTGTTGTTGTTGTAGTTGACAACAATTGTGCTGAATTCAATAATGTTCACACTTCGCGCATAACGGATGATTTTTTTTTTTTTTTTGCTGTTAAAATGCATTGAAATGATACAAAATCAAGAAGAAGCACAAACAGATGACAATTGTCAGTAAAAGAAGAAGAAGCAGCAACAGCAGCGGAGCTCTTGTTTTGTAGGCGGTTTGTAAGGGCGTTTTTATAAGTTGGTCAAAAGGCGCTCACACACACACACACAGCACGTCTATCTGTCTGTCCATGCGACAGTCAATCACTTCAGCATCAGAAGTATAAAAGGCAATAAAAGAAATATTGAAAGAATGAAAGAGTTGTCTGCCAAATGTGGGATTATTCAAACATACATTATTTTAATAAACTGTCGAACGAATTATATATGTATGTATGTGTGTGTGTATATAAACCGTAACTGATTGACAGTTGTCAGCGCAAATGCGCCTAACGGTTCTTAAACCGTTCTCGAGACGAAACAATTGTTTGGCCAAAGCGTTGACAGCTAATCAAATGCATTTAATTCAACGCTATAACTCTCAACGATTGCTGAAACTGTTTTTCTCACACACACACGCACGCACACACACATGTTGGCGCAAAGTACCGTTGACAGTTCATCAAATCGAATGAAGCATGCAAAATTGTTCATATTTTTGTCAATTTTTCTTATTGTTATTGTTGTTGTTTTTGTCTTTTACACTTTATGTTCTTTCATAATGTATGCTCCCCCCCGGCCTTTGTTTGGCTGTCAAAAGTCATATTGTGCTGCATAGAAGAAGAAGAAGAAGCAGCAGAAGCAGAGCTATGTGGAAATGTCCTTGTAGGCGTTCATAAGCATTTGTTTGCTGTTTTCTTTTCTTTGATTCTTTATCTTTTCTCTTCTCTACTGTTTTTATTGTTCAGTCCGTTTTTGTTGTGCGCACAAAAGCCACAAAGGCAGGAACGTAAGGAAGTAGCCGTTTGTTTTTTACGCCCCCTTTTCAATTGTCCTGTCCTATCCTTCCGGCCACCAACATGTCCTTGGCACTTTGCGGACCGTGTGGTCTCTGGCATTGCATTCAAATTGGCCCTTGGGGAATGCTTTGCTATGCCAAATTAGCTTCGCATTATTGCATCAATGATTTCTTTTTTCTTTGGGGTTTGTTCTAAAAGAGATGCAATCTTCTACCCTATCACGCTTCTTAGAGAAACTGCAGAGGAAGTTACCTCACAGAACCTCTTAAATTCAAAGAGATCATCAAATTTACATGATCATATATCTAAAACGATTCTGCACTGAAACTGTTCGTGGGAAAATTCTTTCGATTTCGTTTTATGTTCATTTTCGGTTAGTTGACTTTATGATTTGTCTCAAAATTCGTTGCAAAGTTCCATTTTACGACTTTGAATCATTTTTCTATGCGATATTCTATAAAATAAAACCCACTCCACACAGCCTTCCACACCTTATCGCGCCAGCACATGTGCACTATCTTCGCCCTTGCCCTTGCCCCTCGTAAATGCTTTTCAACAATTGTCTAAACAATGAAAGCATGAATGATTGAAGTAAATATTATCAACTCTTTACATTGAAATACATCTAACAAGTCAATGCACTGCAAGACAAATATTTTTGCATTCGATAGTGGCAAATTATCTTTTGAATAAATATAAACTTCCGTAATTGAAACGTAAATGAAAATACGATGAAGAAGAAGCTTGGGAAAGTCAACAGTAGAGCAAACAGAATGAACGAGGCTGCATGGGCAGACAGTTTGGCTCCAACAATGTCAACTTTGGCTGATTTGGCGGTAATGAAATTTCAATAGAAGATTTTCGAAATTTGTGAAAGAGAAAAATACAATTATATTTAAAGTCAGACAAATGCTTTGAGTTGGGAAACTATTTTATAATGTTTAACAATTGTTTGAAGTAGGAAACAAGGATTACACGTGTCCCGTGCGTGTAAGGCAGCAAAAAAAAAAATAAATAAAGAAAGGAAGAAAAAAGACTAATATGCAAAATAGGCAATCGAAAATGTACAAGACAGACAGACAATAATGGCCAAAGGACTTGAGCAATGAGGCTAAACACAAAACAGGTACTTCCGTTTCGATTTTAGCCCTAAAACAAAGCCAAACAAAACAGCGGCAGAGAGGGAGAGATGAAGAGAAAGACAAAGAGCAAGAGTAACGGAAGTTCAAGTCAAGAAGGGATACAAAGAAAGGTTAAAATGCAATGAAAGGAGGCAAAACAAAGAACACTCATGCAAATCATTCAAATAAGTTGTTGCTGTTGTTGTTGTTGGCCAAGTGGCATTACGTTTAAGACATTTGCAAAGCGGAAGCGACAGACAGTCAAACAGAGAGAGTGAGACTAGCGTAAAAGTTGCAAATCCTTTGCTAATTGTTATCCTATGTTGATCTCATCTTTTTGGCATTTTTTTTCTTCTTTTTTTGCAAGCCTCAAATCAGGCTCAGACACTTAAGCCAACAACAACAGCGCTGAGCTGCTCAATTATGCCATTTGTGCGTCTTTTAATTGCAATAAATTTTTGCTCCTTTTTCAACTCTCATCTCATATCGCTTGGCTTCATTCATAAAATGTTACAAAATTGCTAAAGAAATCAACGAAGTGCAAAGTTCGATCGATCGCTCGATCGATTGTTCCTCCACAAATGAGCATTGAGGCTCACTTCAGGCGTGCCAAGGCTCAAGGATATGCAATTAATGCGGTTTTCATTTCGTTCGTTTGTCATTAACTGTCAAATTGCTCTTTTTTGTTTGCCCTTCTTTTGCACTGATTAACACATAATTATGGCCGAAAATGATGACACATTTCAATGTCCTGGCAGTGAATTTGGCTCATTTGTTGGCTTATGGCATCATTTTGGAGACATTTTAATGCATTACTGTCGCAGCAGTGAAAAAGGGTCAGTCTGTCCAGGCAAATTTAGTATGTAAGCGGGTTGCCACTTATAAGTAAAAGAAGAAGAGCAAAGTCACGTGCAAAAAAGACTTTTTTTTAGACTTTTTTTAGACATTTTTTATGCTAATATATTTTTATTTAATTTTTCATTTATTTGCCTTATAAACAACATGTGTTGCACGCCATTTATTTGTATCTTCTTCTTCTGCAAGTTGTTCACTTTAAGACGCAAAACTGTCATTTGTAAAATATTACAAAAAAAGAAATTATAATAAAACGCATAAAAAACAACACCAAAATTTCCAAGAAAGTCAAATCAAACCCTTTTTGCCAACAACAACACTCATAAAAACCCCTTTCAGTCAATTAGTCGCTGATTTTTTAAGCTAAACTATAAAAAGCAACAACAACAACAGCAACAGCACTCAAGAAACCCTTTTTGACAATGTCAAATGGAAGACTTCATTTTATGATCGACAAATATTGCATGCTAAAAAAAAATGTTGGTCCTTCGCAAATATTAAATAAAAAAAGGAGAAAAAAAACAATTTTTTTAAATTCTACGAAACACATTATGCAATAAAACAACAACGCTTGCTGTCTCGCTCGCACATGCATTAGACTCTGCCTTTTTTTAGGTAATATGTCAGCCGCAAAGCAACGAGTGATTTTATGACTTTTTCATGTGCAAACGCCCAACCCGTTCGTCACACACATACACACGCACACTGACAACTTCTTCATCATTTTTTATGACATTTTTATGAGCGTGCGCGTTCATCAGTAGCAGCGCACGGGCATAGAGAGCATACCTGCTGTGGCAAAAAAAAAAAACAAAAATAAAGCAACAATTAAGCAAATGAAAGCTCAAGGACATGCGCGAAAGGATTGCACAAAAATTGCATCGTTCTTGTTAAAGAAGTGTAGAATAATGCGTAAGAAAGGCAAACGAAGTCTGTTCCTTTTCGCCTTTAATTATGAATGCGTGTTGTTGTTGCTTTTGCATTTTTTTTTTTTGTGGAATTTCATAAAACAGTAAAGGCGACAATAAAGGCAACTCTTTTTTTTTAAAGGAACATGCAAGCGAACGAGAGAGCGCGACAGCGAGAGACCAAGCAACGAACGAACGAAGCAAGCAACGAGAGTGCCATGTGTGCTGCACTGAGCGTACATGTGTGTGTATGTGCTGGCTTGCAGGTAAAAAGTTGTGTGCCGTTGTATGTGCGTCAATGAGCGCGCAAAACGGTATTTTTCTTGCCCTGCCTTTTTTAATCCCCGCAATTTTTGCGCGGTTGGATTAGCAACGGATTAACATAAACTCGCGGTTTTTTTTAGTCTAAATTCGTATTACAATTTTTATTCATTCAAAATTCATTTCTTTATTGTTTTTTTCTGCTTCTTTGTTGTTGTTGTGTAATAATAATCCCAATATTATATAATAATAATAAAATATATTTAAGGCTTTAAATAAAAATAATCTCATAATTGTACAAAAACTTTATCATGTATTTAAATAATAAATTAAAAAAACATATTTTTTTTCAATGACTTCTCATGAAGTTAAACAACTGTAATTTTTTTTCAGTATCCAGCCAATTGCATAGCTCGCCTGTGTGTTATTGTTGTTGTTCGTTCGAGGCCAAAACTTGAACGTAATTCGCGTTTAACGTAATTCATTTGCGAGCGTTGTAAGTCTTGCGCGCACAGCAGGACAGGACAACAACAACAAGAACTGCATGCAACATGCGGCGTGCTAAGGGGCGTCAGTCAATTTTAACTTAAGCCATTTGTTGTTGCGCTTTTGTTGTAAATCCTTTACTTAGGTTGGTCTGTCCGTCTGTCTGGCCAACATTCTCATGCAAATTTTATGCGAATCTTGCGAAATTATTGTCCGTGACAAATTAATCTACAGCAGCAAACGAACGAATCCGAATTCGAATCCTTTCCATAACCATCTATGTCTGTCTGTCTCCCTGTTCCAATGTTCGTTTGCACATTATGAGATGATTTTCGTTCATTTGTTGCGCCTCTCTTAACATCTTCTTAGAAATCTCATCTGAGGCGTTCTCAATTTGTTCTTATTTATTTGCAAAGCGTTGCGAATTTGTTGATCATTTGTTCGCTACATGACTCAAGTTCCACTGCTTCTTCTTCATCTTTTTGCTTGTTGTTTTTGTTATTGTTGTTTTGGCAACTTGGCCAATTGTCGCCATTTGTCAACCATTTTATTATTTGCTTTGCAACTCATAACGGTTTCTCTCATCAACTCTGTTTTACCGTTAAGCAAATTTAAAAACTTTTTTTTTTTTTGGTTTTCTTTTGGCCTTCAAGTGCTTTGTTATTGTTTTTACATATTTATTTGCTTGCTTGCTTGCCACCATAAGCATCATCATCATCTTCATCGTTCAACGTCTGGGAATTTGAAAATAACGGAAGTCGCGTTGCCTTTGAGGCACCGCAGTGACCACGGCCCGGCTTAAAAGTAGGCTCAGACAGTTGCCTAAATAAATACTTATGTATGGGAATACGGCAATTGCTGACAATTCCACAAAATTGTCAATTGTCTCATAATAATGTTCAAAACGCTAATGAAAAATCAAAATGTCAAAAAAAGTCAAAAATACGCAGAAATGCGCGTTGCATTAAAGGGTCAACTGCAGAAAAAGGGTTTCCACGCACAAAACTGACCACGTAAAATCGCTCTACACAACAACAACAACATGGCAAAATGTTAAAAAAAAATTAACTATAAATAAATACAAAGACAAAACGCAACGTTTTCGGTCGATCATAAATGCATAAAATTAAATTCATAATGACAACCAAAATGTCGAAGAAGTGTCGTAAAATCGCATCAAACGAGGAAAATTCATGTGACCACAAAAAAAAACAAAAAAACGGTACACGCTCGCGAGAGCGAAATACAAAAAACCAACAAACAAACGAACGAACGAGTGAAGTGAGTGAGCGCAAATGAACATTGCATTAAATGAAGAATATGACAACCGTAATGATGATGATAGAAAAATTGTTACTATGCAGTAGAACAACAAAAACAACAATGCTAAAGGATATTGAAATCATATGCGCGCACTCGCTTGCACACACACAGCATAAGCCCCAAGCGCAAAAATTCACTCACACGCACACACACAAAGACACAGTGTGTGATTTTCACCCTTTTGGTTTACGGCTACCTGCTGACAGCAGCCATTGTCAATTTACGTTCGCATGTTAGTGTAAGTGCGAACGAGATGCAAATGTGTGTGCAATTGAATGAAATGTCGCTGCTGCTGCTGCGGCAAAAAAAGAGAGCGAACGAGTGAGAGCATAATAGGATTAAAAATGAGAAGGGCTCTGCTTCGGCGTCGGCGTAACGACTGGCAGTGCGCGTATAAAAGCCGGACGGGTTGCGTAGTCAAATCACTTTGCGTTCGACAACGTTAGCGATTAGAGCAACATAAAAAAAATCATATGTGTAAAGATACGCATGAAATAAGTGAACTAATATTTTAAACAAAATTAAAAACATTTTTTTTTTTTAACAAAAAATATTTGACTGAACAAAAATAACATTTGGATTATTGAAAAATATAACATTGCAAATTAATTTAGAAAAAACCAAAAACAAAAAAATTGAAAATGTTGATGCACGAGAAACTCATGGCTGGACAATTCTTCGACATTAAAAATGGTAAGTTAGAAGAACACAAGTGAATTATAATGGGAATCGTGTCGCTAATCAGAATTTTATTTTTTTTTATTTACTAACAGAACGTACAGCAATGCTGCTGCATAATCAAACGATGCATCATCTGCATCCGCAACCGCTGCACCATCAAATGCCATCGCATCATCACCACCATCATCATCATCATCAGATGAGCCAACAGCTGCATCAGCCGCCATCGCCACCAATGCCGCAAGCACTGAAAATGGATCTTTACACCGCCTATGCGTATCAGCAACAGCTCGAACAGCAGCTCATCGGCAACGCTGGTCAGGCACACAACAGCAACAACAACACCGCTGCCGCCACTGCTGCTGCTGCAGAGGTACTTGATTTGTCACGTCGCTGCGATTCAGTTGAGACACCACGCAAAACACCATCACCATATCAGACAAATCTCAGCTATGGCAGCGGCTCACCGATCACATCGCCCACAACAACAGCTGCCAATGCTGCTGCTGCCGCCGCCGCCGCTGCTGCTGCTGCAGTGGTCGCAGCCAATGCTAATACAAATGTTAGCGGTACTGCAGCATCTGTCATACCAGCAAATCTTCTCTACTCAGCACAGGCCGCACAACAACAACAGCAGAGCAACACAGGCTTCCCAGCCGGTCTGGCCTCACTTTATCCGGCCTTGTACTACGGCATTAAACAGGAACCGAAACAGTCGCTCAATGGCACAACTTCGCCACAGCCGATGGCCAATCCGAATGCTGGCAGCGCTGTTACGCCCAACAATGCCACAGCGAGCTTGTTGCAAACATTTGCTGCTGCTGCCGCCGCTGCTGCTGCTGCTGGCAACAACAATAACAACACAAGCATAATTGAGCCTGCCGCCACCGCCGCTTCAGTTGGTGCAACATCACCAGCATTAAACATTGTTGAGCCAAACTCGCCGAGCGCCGCGGCAGACAGCACAACAACACCAATTGCAACAACAGCAACAACACACATGGTATTGCCAAATGCTGTCGCCACCACGCCCACCAGCAGCACAGCCATATCGGCTGGCAACGGGCATGGTTCCGCACTCGATGCCAAGAGCACACGTCCCTTCAAGGCTTTTCCACGAGATCCGCTCGTCATAGCGGCAAATTTCGCTGCCACCGATGTGCTGCTCGATAATCCGCGCGCCGAACGTTACACAGAGTATCGCAAGCGTGTACTCGAACAGATACGTAGCTCGAATGGCGGCTCACGGACCGTAACCAATCCAAAGATGCGTCGCACAAATTCACGCAGCGGCAGCGTCAATGAGGGCTCCTCATCGAATAATAATAGCGAAAGTGAGGATCGCGTTGATCGTGCCGAAGAGTCAAGCGATTGTGATTCGAATGCGGGCAATTTCTATAAATTGACAACGCTTGATTCAGCAACAGGCGCCGCCAGCAACAACAATAACAACAGCACAAGCGCCAATAATGCTGCAAATATGAGTGGCAGTCAAGTGAAAGATGCCGCTTATTATGAACGTCGTCGCAAGAATAATGCCGCCGCAAAGAAGAGCCGTGATCGTCGTCGCATTAAGGAAGATGAGATTGCCATACGTGCCGCTTACTTGGAGCGTCAAAATATCGAATTGCTTTGTCAGATTGATGCGCTCAAGGCGCAACTTGCTGCCTTCCAAGATAAGGCGAGCGTGTAAACCATCTACTGCCTGATGGCCTAACACCACCAGCACCACCAAACGCCCGCCCCCACCCCACTGGTTGTTGCGTTGAACGCTTGCCGGCATTTGTGGCTTCTTATCTGTGAATATCTTATAATTACGACTGATTTTCATGAGGCGGTCGATCCTCAACTGTCAAATACTGCTGATTCCTACTCATCTTACACTCTCTCTCATACACTCACACAGATCAGTCTAGTTTTATATTGTAGGATCTCGTTTTTTTTACCAGTTAAAACTTTTTTTTTTTTAATTATTATATATAAATTTTTTTTAATAGTGTTAGTATATGTAAAATAAATGAAGTTAAACAAATACAAAACAGTTAAATTTTTAATTCTCATCGTAATTGCCATTCTTAACTTGGAACAGTTAATCGTGGCTTAAATTAATAGCTCAACCGAGAACTAAGCCAAAATCACATACATGATGAACAGATACAGCAACAACAACAATAAAAACAATTTGTCAGTTGGAATATTGCGTGAGAAGAACACGATTAACGGCATTTTTAAATGGACTGACAGTTGTTTTGGTCCTGGATCCTGTTTCCATCCTCAGCCGTTAATCGCTTGTATTAGATTTATTTCACAAACATGTTCGCAATATTTGATGACATTTACTCAAAAAATAAAACAAAAAGATTCTTTTAAACTTTTTTTGAAATAAACAATCATCTGTCATTTAGGGAGCTTGAATAAAATCAGTTTCCAACAACAGTTCCTGCAGTTAGTTTATTGAAAAAATACATATCTATAATTGTGCTATTTTAAAACTTTTCTATGTGAACAAGAGATTAATTATTGCAAATCGCGTAAAAAAATACAATAAAAGAGGTATAAATAACGTTAACTTTTTTCAACCACAAAGCAAATCGAACAGTGCTGCCAAGTTTTAAAACAAACACTGTACACACTTTTAGGACTGCACAGTCCAATGTGGTAGTGCCATCTTTGATATTTTTTTCGCAATGCAGAAAATATTACAAAAATTTGTTGTTTGTGTAATATAAAGGGCCGATCGGTCAGCAGTCCGTCAGACTTACTGATTATTTCCGAAAACAAAATATAATCAAGTGTATATATATAAAAACAGCTAAAGGGGCATCACTTGTCAAACGAAAACAAACTCAAACATAGTGTGGGAGCGAGACATACCAAAAGACAGTTTAGACTCTACTGAATGTGTACACAAAACGCACAAATCTAGTACACTTGTACGAAACAGAAAGAGTGTACAACATTTTGACACACTATTCACGAATGCTATACTTTTCGTTTATAAGCAATCACACAACTGAAACCATAAGTGCAGTGACAAGCAAGAAGCAAACAATTGAACTATGCGCAATATTGTACACACTGTGAAGAGAGCCGGGCACCACAATACAAATATCGCGGGGAAATTATAAGTACAAAAAAAAAAAAAAAAACACAACAGGAGTATCAAAATGAGTGTTTCAGAAGATGTAAGTAGTGGTATTCACTTAATATAAAAAACAAACAAACAGATTATGCATTGCACTCGAAGCCAACAGCAGTGTGAACTTTGAATGATTCGTTGGACTGTGCTAGTTACAGCAACTGTAAATGCATTAGTCGATTGAACTAACTGTGCAGTTCATTGTGCGATTGGGGCTTACAGTCCTTTAAGTGGCTGTAGGATCGACTACTGCCGCAGTTCTTATAGTACCATAAATCAAATTGTTATTACATTAATATAAATGAATGTTCTTTTCATTTGAATTAGATTTCAACGCTGGATTCAACAGATGAACCGTATAGTTTAAAGGCTGATATCGCAATGACAAAAGAAAAGCTTTCCCTTGGTAAATACACGTTTTCTAATAAACGAGGCCGTAGTAAAGTTTGGGATGTTTTTGCCAAACTTGAAGACAGTGAAGGTGTCGAAGTGGAGGGCAAAGTAGCATGCAGATCATGCTACAACATCTATAAATTTGATAAAAGCACGTCCAACTTAGTGAAGCATAAATGCTATATCATGACTAGCAGTAAATATATGATGAAACAGGCGCCAGAGATAGAGGTTGACGTTGGTTTTGAAACGGAAACGAAGAAAAAATATGTTGTTAAACAGTCGCCAGAGACAGAGGTTGATATGGGCGTTGATTTGGATATCAAGAAGAAAGCAACAGAAATTGTTACAGAATGGGCTGTAAAAAATGGACGACCGTTAAGCATCATAAATGATTCTGGTTTCATAAAATTAGCTGAATTTTTTATTGAAGTTGGTGCAAATTATGGTCAAAATGTCAATATTGATGATTTGTTGCCCAATCCGTCGACTGTTTCCCAAAATATATCGAAATTATATGAATTACATTTTGAAGAAGTGAAAAATGACATTATGAAGATCAAGAATATTGGCTACAGCCTCACGTCAGATATTTGGACCGACAATTATTTAAAAACCTCATACGTATCGCTCACGATGCACTACATTAAGCAAGGATCATTGGTAAATCGTTTGTTGGCCATAAAATCAATGAAGGGCGTTTTGTTTACTGGTGAGTATTCGTTATCTTTATACGTGTTTATACAATTTTAAACATTAGCATTTTTCTAGGTTTGAAAATCAAAGCTAAAATTAATAAAGTGCTACAAAAGTTCGCTTGCGATCTCGACGACGACGATCCAATTATTGTGTGCGATCGTGACTCAAATATGACTTTTGCGTTCCAAGACCTCAACTCCATACCCTGTATCAACCACCTGCTGCACAACGTATTGGAGAAGACGTTGAAAGAAGTGCCCGAGTTACAGGATATGGTCAATCGTTGCAACAAAATTATCAAGTATTTTAAGAAATCGGAATCGAATTCAGAAATAACGCTCGAAAGTTATTGTCCAACGCGTTGGAATTCGGTGTATTATTTACTCAAATCAATTGAGACGAATTGGTTGCAAATGTCAAACATTTTAATGGAAAAAAATGAGCTCTACAGACTCCACGAAATCAACAATTTGAATCATTTAAGCGCCGTTGTAAGATTGCTTTCGTCATTTGAAAGCGCATCCAAGAAGTTGGAAGCCAATAGCTGTCCTACGTTGCCACTAACAATACCCTATGTAAATCATTTAAAGAAAATATGCTGTGTAGATGTAAATGATGTAAATATAGTTAGGAAATGTAAACGCGTATTGCATGAGCTTTTGGAAACTGAGGTCGTACGAAATCTAACAAAGTTTCACAACGTTGCCTTATTCTTATTTCCGCCAACGAATAAGTTGTCACAATTTTCGGCCGAGGAAAAAGAGCAAACAATCGATGATTGTCGGGAAATAATGAAATTATTTGCTACAGATAGCAATGCAGATAACCATGATCCATTGTCCTCAAATGAACATGAAGAAGATTCAATTTTTGCCGATTATATGCAACCACGCCAAAATAATATCATAAGCAATAACATAATAAGTGAATTGAAGGAATACAGAAAAGTGAATATATTCTTTCATGAAGATTTCAATGTCTTACAGTGGTGGCGTAATAATAAGGAACAGTTTCCAATTCTATTTAAGACTAGTTGTAAAATTTTATCGACGCCGGCAAGCAGTGCGCCCGCGGAGAAAGCATTTTCAACAGCGAGAAATCTAATTTCGGAAAAACGCTTAAAAACTGGCTCAAATAATGATATGATGGTCAATCAAATAATGTTTCTGCATTCAAATGTTGCAAATTTTAATAAAAATTTTTTTTTTGACTGAAAATTTTTATGTTTCCTTAATTATTTATTTAATTTTTAATTATTTTGAATAACTTGTAAATTTTGTTGACTTCAAACAAATAAATTAATAATGTAAAGAAAGACATGTTTTAATTGACTGTACTGCACAGTAAATGCGTTACTCATAATTTACCAACTACTAAACACAAGACGGCCATCAACTCATGTACACTGAATGAATATATGAAGAGGAACTCAATAGGCTAGAAAAGAAATGAGTACACCATTCTCATACATTCACTTAAAAATATACAGCAAATTGTGCAGAGTGAATGTTTCATGATGTAGCACACTCAGTCACACACACACACTAAGCGCACAGAGCTATGCTACAAAATATTAAGCAGACACTTCGGCATAATACTGCGCAGTACAGGCATTGTAATGCGCTGCAGTACTGTTTTTTCAAACATAAAAGACATTTCAAAATATTTTTTTTTCTCTTTTATTTTCTCTTTACTCGTTTCTTCTTTGTTCTCACTTTTCCTTTTTCAAAATTACAACTAATTTTTTTTTTTGCATTAAATTTAAATTAATTTTTTTGTTTTGTTTTTGGAGTTTGTTTTTTTATATTAATTTTTTTGTTTGTTTTTCGTTTCTTGCTAAAAAATTTATACGAAGAGAAAAGCTTAGTCACGGCTTCTATTTTTCATTTTTTAACTTGGATTCGTTTACACTTTAATAGTATTTTTTAATGCTGATTTTTGCTTAATTACTTAATATAGGTTTTTTTTGTTTTTTGTAAATAATTTTTTTTTAGTGATTCTTTGTTAGTTGTTATGAAATATTTTACATTTGTTTTCATTCGTCATGAGAAAAAAAGAAATAACGAAAACCCAAATATTACAACAATTAATTAACTCTTTGTTTTTACATAATTACTGTTTTTTTTTTTTTTTTTTGTATGGACATGTTTGAAGAATTCTGCAATCTACAGCAAAGTGTTGTTGAAGATTTACATATAGTGTATATACATATGTATTTTTTGTTCGTAGTCGCATGTTTAGCTTCTTAAAAGATTTGTTTGTGTTTCTGCGCATTTTTTACTTTCATAAATTGTTTTTTTTTTCCAAACTGTAACATTTGCACCTTTTTTTCTGCACCTTACAAACATAAGCACACACACACACGCACGCAAACATCATCGAAAAGTGCTGCCACCTTACAAAAAACAACTAAAGCAATTCAAAGCCAAGAGAGACCTTCGTTTCGTATTTGGTTTCCTCTTTTCCTTGCTATTCGCTCACTTGCGGACAAACTGCTAGCAGCGCCACCCTTTGACAACATTCTACATTCGCTTCACCACACCTCGTTTAACATCAGTTTAGTTTTTCAATTTATATATTTTTTTTGTTTTTCATATTTTTTATTGTTTAAATTTTTTATTTTAATTTTTTTTTTTTTTTGCTTTCTTACAGTTTCATTTTTTTTGCTCGTTTTTTTCTTCATTGTTTTAATTTAAAACTAAAATTATAAAAAAAAAAAATATATATATGTATGTGTTTATTATATATGTATTTAAAACTAGATTAAAAAAATTAAATAGCATAACAACAAATTATATATATATATTTTTAATATTTATATATATATATATATATATATATATATATCTAACATACATATGTGTGTGTGTGTCCGTGTGTTTTTGCTGTTACTCGCCGAAATAATAAGTGTATCGGAAAATTATATATATATATATTTTTTTCTCAATAAAAAATGATTTATTTTTTATGTACAAAAATAGTTTTGAAGCAGTTTTTTGTTGTTGTTTCACTTGTCTTTGTTATTTTTTTTTAATGTTGTTGTTTTGGAAAAATTTCAGCATTTTTACAAAAAGCGTTAAAGCGAAAAAAAACAAACACTTAAAAAAATATCTTTGTTTATAATATTTAAAAAAAAAAAACGTTAATTAAATAAGTTTGACATAAAACTAATGTTCTTATTGATGTTATAATTTTTTCTTCAATATTTCTCTTCTTCTTTATTTCACTTAAAAATTTAAGTTTTGTTACGTTTTTTCATTCTTTATTGGAAGTTTTATTTGTAAGCTAAAAAAAAAAAAATGGACTGAATGATTTTTAAATTATATATATTTATATATTTTTACGTATAACTTAAGCTTAAATGTTTAACAAAGCAAATGAACGGTTTTGTTTTTTAAATTGATTGTTGTTTAAATGTGTCATCACTGCAAATTAAACACTAATTTTGCTCAGTGCATTGTTGTTCTTTTATTTCTACTGCATACTGTTGCCATCGCTGTAAGCTTCATATTGTTGTTGTTCTTCTTGTTCTTCTTATTATTTTTTCGACATTTTATTTTTATTTCTCTCATTACTGTTTTTTTTTTTTTTTTATGAATGCGTTGCTATACAAATTTGTGTTGCTTTTATTTCTAAATTTTATTTCACAATTTTTCGTCATTTTGTTTTTAAATATTATTATTTTTTTTTTATTAATAATAATATATATTCGTATGCCTTGATTTTTTTCTAGTTTTCTTTTTTTAGAATAAAGTATGCACAATTTTTTTTTTAGTGTATATGTGTGGCCATTTTTAATTTTGTTGTTGCTTAGAGAGGCATGTAAGCCTCAGTCGACTTTCTATTTTTACTTTTGCTTAATTTATTAATTAAGTATTATCACATTTTCAAATTTAGCTAATTATATACATAAAAAAATAGTAACGCAAGACATCTTCTTATTGATTTTTATTTTTTTTTTATATTTTTAGTAACTTTATTTTCTTTATTTCGTTTCCATTTTCGTTATTTATCTAATACTGCAATTATTTAAATTAATACAAAAAAAAAAAGATGGCTTTGAGATTTTTCTAAAAATGAAATTTGTTTTTTTTTTTTGTTAATAATATAAATTAATTAGCAAAGATTTTAATTAATTGAATTTATTGCAAAACTTACAATGACTTAGTTTTTTTTTATTTACTTTAATGTTTATAATAAAAACACTTTTTATAAGAAAATTGTAGTATTTTTTTTTTCAACAATTTTTATTGCTTTAATGTTAGTATTAAAAACGCTGTCAAGAAAGTTCTCAAAAGAAATGTTTGCATTTTTTTATACACATAAAAATCAGGAAAATTTAAAAAATGTGCTACTAATTAATTAACTAATTAAACAATTGTTTTTTTTTTTGTTTACCTATTTTTTATTGCTAATATTTGTTTTTTTGCTTTAAGATTTCTTTTCGGCCAACACTATTTGTCTTGTCTGTATATATGAACATGTGAATTGCGTTGTTGTTGTTGTAGCTGTTATGTTTTTCTGTTTCATTAACAATAATTCTTCAATATGAAAAGCTGAAAGAAATCAACGAAGCGCGTATAAAGAAGAAACATCAACTGACTTCTTAGTCTTCCTCTTTAGCATTTGCGTAAAAAAAAAAAAAATGTTTTTATTTTTATTTTCTTTAATACAAATAGAAATTGCTGACCGATATCAGTAGCATTGAAAATATAAAAAAAGATTTATTTGCCTATTTTGTTGTTTCTTTTCTTTTTGTTTTGTTTTTTTTTTTTTTTTTTTTTTAAAAAATGTTAAAAAATTTGTTATTTTTGTTGTTTCTTTTCTTTGTTTTTATTTTTGCTTGTTCTGATTGTTGTTGTTTCCAATTAAATTATTTAACAATTAGTAAAAAAAAAAAAAAACTTATATCTAATAAAGGAAATATGCCTATTTGTTTATATTCTATATATATATATATAAATATATATACATGCATATGCATGTATATATATATAGCGTGTATGTGTGTGTAGGAGTAGGAGTAGAGAAAGGGGGGTTCAGAGTAGATAGGAGTACATGCTTAATAATTATGCAATAATTAATTAAATAATAATATAATAATAATAATAATTATGTTTTTATTGTTGTTGTGTTGGTTGTATAATTTTCTTTTTTTGTTATTAATTGTTTTTTTTATATAAGTAGTTAACATTGTCGCTTTGATAGTTTTTCCTCTTCCTCTTTTTATCTTTATCTTATGCATATTTATATATGTATGCTTGTGTGTGTGTGTGTGTGTGTATATATCTGTCTAAGTGTGTGTATGTTTTTTTTATACATATTTTTCATTCACTTTTTCAATTGTTATTTATTTGTTTTTTTTTCTTCTTGTTTTTGTTTTTGCTTTTATATTTCTTTTTCAACTCTTTGAATAATTGTCGTAATTTGTTATTTTTCAATAAACTCTAATTTTTCATTATTTTTTTTTTTCGTTTTAATAGTTTAAATTATTTTTTATTTATTACAAATTATTTAGTTTTATTTATTTTTATATATATATATTTTTGTTTTCGTTACGTACACGTAGATTGCTTATTAAACAATTTGAAGTCGTTGTTGTTGTTGTTGCTGGTTGATTGGTTTGATTTGGTTGGTTGCTTGGTGTTTTTGTTTTTGTTGTTGGTGTTTTCTGTTATATTATTGCCCTTTGTTTTGGTTTTTTTTTGCTTTTTTCTTTTAAATGTTTACATTGGCACCCGTCACAGCGCGGAAGCTTACTATATATATGTATGTGTAAATGTTGTGAGTAATTTTCATGGTGTGTTAAATTTGCAGGTATGTTAGATTCAAAGACGTCTTGAATATTGAATGGTAAGAATGGTTCGATCGATCATTCATACTCTCCTCTCTCCTATACATATATAAAATAGCAACATTACCAATAATGTGCTAAAATAAACCTCACTCCTTTCTTACTTTCTTGTTCTTAATTTTCTTAGCTAAACAGCTTCTCTCTTGTACTCATGTGTGTGTGTGTGTGTTGTATTATTGAGAGAGCCGCTCTTGTCATTAATTCCGTAAACATTTGATTGTGTTTCTTTTTTTTTGCTTGCTTGCTTGTTCGCACGCTCAGCGGCGGTGTTGTCGAAATTTCGACGCCATCTTGATAATTTGTCTCCAACGTCGTCGTTTTTACACATCACTCATTCTATTTACATTCCTGCGTTTATTTGCGCCAGTTGTCCGTTCATCAATGGTAGCTTATAGAAGATAGAATATGTTGTTTGCCTGTCACAGTTGTTTTATAAGTTTGTTTAAAACGCTTTAATTTAGTCCGTTATGCATCTCCTCGGCGCAATCGCCGGCACCACCACAACCGCTGGCTATGTCGTAGCCATTTTCATAATCATCGTTGGAACTGCTTTGGCTATGTGCGCCATTAACATTGAGTTAGAATCTGTGATGAAGAAGAATTAGTATAATGTTGTTGATAGCTTTTCTAAAGGATAACAACAAATACTTACAATGATTCCTCAAATGCTGCCATCAAATCACTCTGCATATTCATATCGATTTGGCCAGCCATCTGGAAGACACGAATAATAATAATAAATAACCATATTTCATTTGCAATCCTAGAGAAGCTAAAATAGAGTTATAAATCTTTTCCAAAAAAATAATTATCCCTATTGCGAAAAGGCGTTACAACACGCCAGGGCTCACATAGTCGTTGAAATCAGCTGGTGAAACGCCATCGTTTCATTGCAGCCCTGGAGAAATGAGTTCATTTATTGACTCGCCAGCCCTCGATTGGTCTAAAGAAGAACTTAATTAAATTATATATGAATTACTAACCGCTTCACGTCGACGTCGCTCCTGCTCGGCACGTCTTTGCTCAGCACGTCTGGCTGCCGCACGATCCTGCGGTGATTGTTGCGCTGGTGAATTCTGTCCTTGTGGTGATGCCTTGATATCGTCAACGCGTGAAATTTGCGCTTGCGACACATCATGTACACTTTTCCTTTAGAGAAACAAAAATCAAAAGTATTTATTCTCTGCCATTGCTAATGTTCGTTGCTTTTCACTCACCTGCCGCTCTCTATGGCACCAAGTGGTGAGGCTGCGGTCACTAAACCAGCGGCAGCCGCTGCCACTGCTGTTGTAGCTGATAATGCAGCCACGGCCGTGGCCGCTGACGTCGATGGCGGCGCTGATGAGCTGCTACTGTGTTGCTGTTGTTGTTGCTGCTGCTGCTGTTGTTGCTGTTGTTGTGAATTGGTTGTGACCAGCGACGTTGATTGATGACTACCGCCACCGCTTGATGCATTGCTATTGCCACCAGTGCCACCGTTGCCGCTACTTGCACATGTTGCACTGGCACTGCCACCGCCAAGTGTACCACCACCGCCACTGCCACTGCTGCCACTTGCACTGCCACTGCTGCCGCCACCGCCGCCGCCACCACCAACAGTGACACTACCAATGCTATTGTTGCTATTATTGGCGCCGGCGCCACTTGTACTATTGTTAACGCCACTGCCGCCGGTACCAGCACCGCCACCGCCGCTGCTAGTGCCAACAATTGTCCCACAACTGGCACCGTTGCTATTACTGCCGGTGCCACTGCCAATGTTACCGCCGCCACTACTTGTGCCACCACTTGCACTGCCGACTGCTACTGTGCCAGCACTGCTGTTACTGCTATTACCACCAACGCTGCCACCGCTAGCACCACCGCCACTAGCGCTGCTACTACTGCCACCACCTCTACCACTTTCGATGGCACTGCCAGTGCTCGTAATAGCGGCAGCGGCTCCGCCGCCACCACCAACACGTTCACGTTCACCACCATTACTACCACCGGCCGCATTAAGCGATGCTGTTGCTGCTGCTGCTGCTGCCGCCGCCGTCGCTGCTGCTGCTGCTGCTGCGGCCGCCGCCGATGATGATGATGACGACGATGATGATGATTTGTGATGTTTGCGTTGCTGTTGCTCCTTTTCGGCTGCCTCCTTTTGATGTTTCTTCTCCTTTTCGGCTGCCTCAAGCAACTTGAGACGATCACGCTCTTTGGCTTTGTTACGGAATTGCTGAAATGAGTCCATAGCGGGTTTCGCTTTACTCAATGTCTGCGTATTCTGCGGTGAACTCGCCGACGCTAACGATGACCATGAGCTGGCATTCTTGAGGTTCTGTTCGTGTACCGACTTGAATGCTTGCGCGAAACTCGCTTGATTCGCTGGATTGCTGCTGCTGCCCGAACCCATGCTGTTCACGGCAGGCAATTTTAAATCTGAGGGTGATTGTTGCGGTGGCAATATGGTTTTCTTATCCGGTGGGCTTGGCATCATCGATTCGATGGGCTTCGGCGTGATTAACATTTTGTTATTAGCAGGCACTTGTTGTTGTTGTTGATGTTGATGATGATGATGTTGTTGTTGTTGTTGCGAAGAATGGTATTGATGATGTTGTTGCTGCTGTTGTTGCTGCTGCTGCTGCTGCTGATGATGGTGATGATGATGATGATGATCATTACCACTGCCGCTTACATTTGTTATATCTTTTTTAATTGATATTGAACCATAACCACTGCTACCACCACCAACACCACCGCCACCACCAGTACCATTGCCAGCGCCACTCATGCCACTGCCACTGCCGCTACCACTGCCCATCATCATGGCAGCCGCTAGCAAATGATTATTATCACCAGTACGTCCACCAGCGCCAGCTATTTGTGGCAATTGATCAAATATCGAAAGGCTATCACTGCCTCCGCCGCCGCCGCCACGACTTGCCGCATGTCCGAGCGCTAAGCTCAGACTATCCATTGCGGCATTTGTTGTTGTGAGATCGGCAACATTAAAGCCATTATTGTGCGCATGCTGTTGTTGTTGTTGCTGCTGTTGGTGATGCTGTTGTTGTTGTTGCTGTTGTTGCTGTTGCTGCTGCTGTTGTTGTTGATATTGTGCAGCAGCCATTTCAACGCCAAACATAAGCGGAAAATGATTGCCATTCATGCTTGACACATGTTCCGATTTTGACAATAATTCCGTCATATATTCGGCTATGTGCTGTTGTTGTTGCTGCTGCTGCTGCTGTTGTTGTTGCTGTTGACTATTATTGCCAGCAGCACCGCCGCCGCCGCCGCCAGCATTGCTGCCCATATTCAGCTGTTGTTGCTGTTGACCAACGCCGGCAAATTGTTGTTGCAATTGCTGTTGGCCAGCTGCTGCTTGCAAAAGATGCGCCGCTGCGGTATGTGACATTAGAAAACTATCCGGCAATGTTGATTTACCCGATGAGCCGGAAGACGATGAGAATTCCAATGAGGCTAATGACTGTTCAACGGGATCATCAAATTGTGGTATTTGTTTAAGACCAGCAGCCAACGAAGCATTCACTGCTGCTGCTGCCGCATCATTAATATTAACATTATGTGCAGCTGCAGCAGCAGCAGCGGCCGCCGCAGCGGCAGCTAATGCCGTTGTTGTTGGTGTCGATGAGCTAGCGGACAATGACGAGGCAGTGACGTTTAAATTATTTAGACCAACACCGCCACCGCCGCTATTGTTATTATTGTTGCTGTTGCTATTATTGTTGTTGTTGCCGGTCGCTGCGCCGAGCAATGATGTCGTGTGATCCACAATATCATTGCCGCCGCTGCTCATTGAGTGCGCATGTTTGTGTAAATTGCTTGCAATACGTATGCCGCCAATGTTTGTTGTGTTTGTGTTGTTGTTGTTGTTACTCGTTGTTGACGTTTGATGATGTTGTTGTTGTTGTAGCTGTTGTTGTTGTTGTGTATTCGCATAACTGTGCGCCGGCATTGAACCTGACATTGATGCAACAGCTGCCATTGCCGCTGTCATTGTTGCCGTCTGCGTTGTTGTCAAGTCATTTGGTCCGCCATTTTTAATACCGCTGTGCATATTGTATGGCGCACCGCCAGCACCACCGACCACACCGCTGCCACTATGCGTAATCGTCATGCTGCCGGACGTGTGCGGCAACAATGGCATCGTTTTGATGTTGTTATTATTATTATTGTTATTGTTGTTGTTGAGCATGGCTGTCGTCGTTGCCAAAGGCATTGCTGAATTTTGCATATTCACTGTGCGTCGGCGCAAAATAACGAGAATACATCCAAAAAAAAAACACACGACACACGATGTACAACGACATGAATAAATTACAGGCAAAACGTACGAGCAAAAACACACATTGAGAGAGTGTTATAATGATGATGCACGAATAGCAGAAGGAACACACAATTATTGAAGAAGAAGAAGAAGAAGAAAAAAAATGTTTGAAGAAAAAAAAATGAATTAAATCAAAGCGAAAAGTAAAATAAAATAATAATTGACAAAATTACAATTACAATTTTTTGAACAAAAATTTTAATTAATATAACAACAAACACATACTCAGTGATGACGCCGTCGATGCTGCTGCCGCTGCTGCTGCTACTGCTGCTTGATTGTGTGCGCCGCCTAGGCCTGCCAATGCGGCAACGTTCATGCCGCCAATGCCGCCCGTTGCCGATGAGAGTGTTGTCTGTAACTGATGCGAGGATAATGTTGTTGGTAAAGCGACGCCGGCGGCAGCTGATGCAGCCAGCGCCGCATGCAGACTGCTGGCCAGCGAACCGCTTAACATTGGATTAGTTGCCTAAATGTGTGAATGAAATGGAAATGATGTGAGCAATGAGTGATATATTTTTTGTTATTTTTATTATTCATATTATAGTGGTTGTTGTTGTTGTGCGTTAGTTATGATTTTTTAGTTAGTCACTGTATTGGTGTGCCGGCAATATTTAAACTTCTTCTTCTTCTACTACTTGCACATGCACAACAAAAAGTAACGGACAAACGTTTACTTAAGTCATACATTCCGTTAGTCAGTTGTCTTCTGTCAGTCAGTCGGTCTGTTATCATTTGTTGTTGTGCGGCAATTGTCAATTGTGCATCAGCATGTATAAATGTATAAATAAATGTGTGTTTGTGTGTATCATTTGTTTACTTGTGATGTGTATGTGTGTGTGTGTTGAAATTAAAACAGCTGATATTACAACTACTCACATTGCTTCCATTTGAATCACGTAACTTTTTCTTTCGCGGTGGACGTTCATCACCATCACCTGTAAAAATTTATAAACATAAACCATTTAAATATTTATTTGAAATTTAATGCAATAAACATCATTTATAAATACATAATTAAATACCTGATTTAAGTAGAGTAGAAGTTAAATGGTCTTTCTTTAAAAATCTTTTCTTTTAATTTGTTTTTTTTTTTGGGTTTTTTTTTTTAATCCTGCTGCGAAACGAAAAAATCTGTGAAGCAATTGTGTAAAACGTCGGCGCGCACAAAACCTAAAAAAAGTATTAAAAAAGGAGAGAGAGAAAGTGTGGCAAGTGCAATATGATGAGAGCGAGCAGTGAGTTGCCGCCGCCGTTGGTCAGCTGCAAACGGCTTTGAGCGAAGTTTTACGAAAAAAAAAATAAATAAAAATGTACGAACACGACAAGTGCAAAGGCACACGACGAGTTGGCATGCCGAAATGTACGACGAACAAAGTGCAAAGCCAAAAACACACACGAAGCATTCGCGCAAACAAATCGACGAGACGAAACGAAACAAACGAAGGACGCCGACGCCGACGATTCACATGTTCATGTTCTCTTAATTTCCATGTTGGGGGCAATGCAAAGCAACAACAAAATAAAATATATATATATATTTCTTTACTCAGCTTAGTTTTTCGTTATTATTTGTGTTTTTTTTTTTTGCTCGCTTGTTTACTTTGTGGTTTTTGTTTTCTTTTTCTGTGTTTGTGCCAACAACGCCAAAGTATATATATTTTTTTTCTTTCTTTGGTTAAGATATTAAAATTTAGGTTTTGTGTGTGTAAAAATAAAGAACACGTTTTGCGATTATTTGTTTTTTGTGAATTGTTCAATAATTCTTCTTTTTAATTGTAATAATTTTTTTTGTTGCTTTTTTTTTTGTTTTTTTGCTTTTTTTTACTTAAAATTATATTTAATATTATTTTAATAATTATTAATAATTATTATTTAATTTAATTTTGTTTGTTGTTTTTTTTTTTTTGTATTTGTTACTGATTTTACTTTTTTTTTTTTTAATTCTTTTTCATTTCTATACTATTTTTGTTTTTTCGTCTACACTCATGAATTTTTCGCTTTTTATTTAAAGTTAATTTTTAGCGGGTATAAATTATTTATTTTATTTTCTTTTTATTAAAAATTAATTAAATTTGATGCCTTTTTGCTGCTGTTTTTTTTTCTTAATTTGTTTTAGTTGTCCACGTTTTTTGTTTTTCCTATATGATGCTCATCTTTCATTCATTTTGTTTTTCTTATTGTATGCTTGTATGCGTTTTACCTAATATTTTGTATTAATATTTATATATATATAATTCTTTTTTTGTATATTTAAAAAAATTAAGCATAGTTTTAAATTTTTTACATTATGTTTAGCTTGTTTTTTGTTTTTGTATTATTAAACTAAGACAAAAATTGTAAAAAAAAACATTTAAAAAAATTGCGTTTTCTACACCGCTTAAAAATTATTTAAAAAAAAAATGCTTGGAAATCAAATTTTATGCATGACTTTGCGCGTTTAACCTTGATACGTAATTACAAAAAAATTATATTGTTAAAAAAACTGTCGCCAAAAAGTCTAGTTTTTCATATATATATATAAATATATATATATATGTATATAAGAATTTCTTTTGTTTTATCATTTAATGTCGAAAGAAAGTAGCAACAATAGAGTTTTATATAGGCATATATATCATTATTTTTATTATTATTTTATTTTTTTTTCATTTCTTGTATAAAATTTATTTAGCTACTTTTTGTTTTTATTTTTTTTTTTACTATTTTATTTTTAATGTTTTCAGTTGAACGTTTTTTACATTTGTTTTTTCTTCATTAATTAATTGAAAAAAGAAAATAAATAAATAATTGCCGTTAAACAGTAATAGAAAAACAATAAAAAATCGATTGCTTTCAATAAAAAAAAAAGAATATTTAAATTGTCTCCTTTCTTTTTTTCATTCGTGCTACTTTCTTCTTTCTTTCATTGTATTTCATTTTTATTTGTTTTATTATTATACATATTCCAAAGGACACATTATTAAAAAAAAAAAGCGTGTCCTACTTGTTTTCAAATCTGCTCTGCGCTTTTTAATGCTGCTGCTTCTTCTTCTCTCTTAGTGAATTTATATTTTTTACTACAACACAACTCAATTGTTTTCTGCTTTATGTGTGTGTGTATGTCTGTGTTTGTATGTATGTATATGTGTTTATGTTTTATTTTTTTTTTTTTTTGTATTTGGAGTTGAGTTTTTAAATCATTTACTTCATCATTTTTATGTAAGTATTTTTTTTCTTCAGTTTCGTTTTCATTCGTTCTTTTGCCTTGATTTTTCATATTTTTCATTTTTAATTAATCTTTTTTTTTTATGCTTTAAGAAAAAACGTGCAAACAATGTGTAAAGGGGAAAGCCGACAGCCGAAAATAAACAATAATAAAATGCTTGTAAAAAGTACATGTTGTTATTTCTCTCTCTCTCTATCGCATGCTCTCGCTCGCTCGCCCGCAAATTAGTTCATTCAATTGATTGCGCTCACTACTCGCTCTCTATCCCTCTCTATATCCTTCTCTTTTCCTTTCGCGCGTGTGGTTATTACTCGCGACAGTACTCGTTGTTGTTCTTGTTATTGTTGTTGTTCTTTAAGCAATGCAACGAGTGCATTAAGTCGTAACGTGTGTGACTGACAAGACGTGCGGCGGCGGCGGCGGCATTGGTGTTTGTAGTTGTTGTTGTTGTTGACTTGGCACTTGCCTCTTCTTCTTAGTGAAGTCTTATTTCATATTGTGTTTTTTTTTTCTTTGATTTATTTGGTTTTTTTTTATTATCTTTTTTTCAATTATAATTTTAAGCTATGTTATTGCTTTGTTGTAAAAGTTAAACTTTGTTCTTAATTTTTTTATTTTATTATTTTTAAATATATATTTTTAAGCTTGCATTACACTTAAACAATTAACTTAATTCTGTCTCATTTCTATACTTTTCGCTACACTTTGTTTTTACTCGTTACAATAATGACAAGGAAGAATTTATTTTTATTTTACAAAAACAAGAGCTTAAAAAAAAAATTGTATCCAAAGATTTTTAAAGGCAAGTGAAGATTTACTAGAAAAAAACAAAGTATCGAAATACACTGAAAATCATAAACTATAATGTGTTGCCCTCTATGAGTGGAGATTTATCGATTGCCAAAGCAAAATGCAAGTGAGTATGCGGCATTACAAGCTGCGTGTGTGTGTGTACGTGTGAAAAAACTACCTACACTGAGAAAAACAAATAGTAACTATTAAGAGCCCCTTTAGTCATAAGTCTAACACACAATTCACATAGAAGAGGGAAGGGGTAAGAGAGCACGACATTTGTCCACATGTCTCTCGCTTGCTTCCTCTTATTCTGTTACTCTTATAACTACAATCTAGGCCTGTATGAGTGTGTGTCTGTGTGTGTGTGTGTGTGTATGTATGTGTGTGTGTATGTGTTTTCTTCATTGTTAGTACATACACCGTTAAAAAAGAAGTTTGCATATATGAGTTCTCTGCCTTAGGTTTTCATTTTTTATTACATAACTCTTTGTTGTTGTTGTTGGTTTGTCTTTATTTTATTTTATTTAATTTAATTTGTTTATTTAGTTGTTGATATATTTGTAGCTTCATCATACTTTCATCATTTTACACATTGTCTGCAAGTGTATGCCTTTTGTCATTATTGTTGTTGTAATTTTTTTCTATACAACAACATTTATAATATTTCTATTTATATATTTGTGGTTTTCTTTCAGGTTCAGTTTCTTCTTAAATTGGTTTTTTTCTGTGTACATACATTTTTTTAAACAAATTCTCATTATTACGCGCCTAAAAGCGTGCTTCGCAAAAGGAAAAGAAAAAAATATAACAAAATCAAGCTATAAAAATTGTATTTCTTTTGTAGTTTTTTTATTATTATTTTTTGTATATAAAATGAATTTCACGAAAGCAAAATATTTTTAATAAATAATTACGTATTTTTGTTTATGTTGTTGTTGTTGGGCGGCAAAAATTTTCAAACAATTAAGAAAAGTCAACAATAAAAATATTTTTTTAAGTTTAATTGTAATTTAACAAGTTAAAAAATTGTAAAAAAAAAATAATTGAAATTTACATGACGAAAAATATTACAAAAATAAATACAAAAATTGAAAAAAATAAAATTTACAAATAAAAGACAAAACTTTAATGCAAAATAAATACAAATGATTATTTTTTATTTATAAAATCATGTTTAAAAATCGTTACACTCAGAAGAATTCTATTAGAATTTTTTAAATTTAGAAAATTAATTTTTTATTGCTGACTTTTTACGCCTTTATGTGTATGTATGTGTGTGTGTGATTTTAAATTGCTTCTGCACTTAGAATTTTTTTTAAATAAAAAACAAATAAAATTTAAAAAGAAATATTGAACAAAACACGAGTATTTTTTCATTTCATTTGATGATTTGTTGAGCTTAATTTTTGTCTTTTTTCTTATTTAATGACTTTTTTTTTTAACTATTATAAATAACCGCTTTTGTTGCTGAATAAAATAAGAAAAAAAAAACTTCAAAACACTTAAAGAAAAAAAGGACTTACTTTGAATGACGCTTTTTTTTTTGTGTTAATTTTATAATAATTATTATTGTTTTTTTTGTTTTATTGCCGAAATCATAGAGCAATAAACATTTGATTTATTTATATATATATACATATAAATATACTTGTATGTTTGAATTAATGGCGTTGTTTGCATTTGCTCCCCTTTGGATTTCATTTATTTATCATGATTATTAATTTTTTTTACAGTGTAGTTATGCATTTGAAACTTTTCGTTAAATTTTTTTATTATTATTATTTTTATTTGTATTTTTTACTGCGTTGTGGTTGTTGTTGCTTTTCTTTGTTGATTTTATTATAACATGTTGGAAACTACTTTTATTTAAAAAAAAATTTTTTATATATATATTTTTGTTTTGTTGCTTCGTATCTGATTGGCTGCCCCCAATACACAATTGCTTCACGATTTTTTCTCTCACTTTAATGGATTGTTTTTGATTTTTTTTTTGCTTTTTTTTTTTTTATTCTTCTCTCTTTCATTTATTACTTAACTCATTTTTCATCGCTTTTTTCTTACATCTTCGACTTCTTCTTCGACTTAAAAACGAATTATTTTTTTGTTTTTTTTTTAAATAAAATTTTGTTTTTCAAATTTGTTGCTGTTTTTTTTTGTTGTAGACTTAAGTATATATATAACTGTGAAACCCGTTATACACATACACATAAATATATATATGTATCTACATGTATATACACATATATTTGTATACACATGTATATAAATATAAATATATATATATATATAAGGTTACATACACATTTATGTATATAAAAAATTTGAAGAAAAATACACGAAATTCAATTAAATACCTATTAAAAATGCTTAGTTATTATATATATATTTATATATATCTACATACATAAGTACATATACATTTATACGCATATATATATATTTATGTATATAGCAATAACTATTAAAAAAATAATAACCATAGTGTACATATATATACATATATATGTATATATACATATTTATATGTACATGTTATATATATATTGTATGTATGTTTGCATGTATGAGTGTTAATATGTGTGTTATGTATATATATATATATATATATGTGTGTGTGTGTGTGTTTGAGTGTATTAAACTTGAAAATCGAGATGTAATCATGTATTCATTCGACTTAGAAAAACTCTTCGAGAAACTCATTTTTTTTAATGAAAGGAACACATTGAACTGTCCAATGGTAAGGGGGCTGGGCAAGTTGAATGAGTGTAGGCATTTAGACAACCCTGACGAGAGAGGATATAAATGGATGCTACTCCAGTCTCGGAGTTTAAAGGGGCCACTAATAACTCCGGGTCCGGATTTACTCTGAACTTTTCTCAGAGCATAGTGCTAAGTGTGTGTCTGTCTGTCTGTCTGTGAAATATACTTTACAAGCACTTTCGGAAAAAAAAAAACAAAAAAAATGTCCTAAAAAATATTGCACGTTATAGAACTTTGTTCTTTTGGTAAACTCGACTCATAAAAAAAAAAATATGCAATTGAAAAAAAAAATCATTAAATATAATATAAGAGATAATTATGAAAATTTGCTTTCCAATGTCCTTTGCTTAAGCACCAGTAACGTCAACAGTCATCAGAGTCAGTGACATTTGCATATATTTTCAATGATATATGTCATTTCAAAAGAAGAAGATAACAAGAATATTATACAAAATAGCCACGCCCATTGGACAATCAAGAAAAAGAAAACTCTATGAGTTGATAGAAGCTCTGAATAGTCTCTTTCTTTGTCTAACCGACTCTATCCAAGAGGAACCGATTCTCATCTCTAATGAGTAAAAGTCTTTTGTTTGTAGAGCTTCTCTATTATTATAATATTTTACTCACTTTCAAACAGATCTGTGTTTTAACACACAAACACACACACATTCACTACGTGCAGCTTTTCGAAAGTTAACAAAAAATAAAATAGTTTAAAGGAAAAATTAATAGTAATTAAAAAAAAATTATAAATAAAAATAAAATTAAAAAAATCAAATGTTAAATAACTTAAAATGTGAAAAAAATAAAAAAATTAATAAGTTAAAAAAATCTTCACAAGAAAATTGTTTTTTTCAAAACTTCAAGGATCAAATTTAGTCCATTTGTAACAATTTCCGACTTGAGAACGCTCTGAGAATTTTTTTTTTTTTTAAAGAGGTGGAAGTAGGATCTATTCGATCTGTAACTGATCCAAAGAAGAGGACTAAATTGCCTTCAGCATTTCAAAATTTACAATATGCAAAACAAAAATGAAGTATAAGAGAAAAGCTTTTGGTTTCGACTTCGGTGCGGTGAGGTGACTCATTCGACTTTGTCTATATGTATGTATGTATGTATTTGTGCGTGAGTGTGTGTGTCCGTATGTCTGTGTGTTGCTCACTTTGATTGCATCAAGTAGGAGTATCTCTTCATCATTTAATAATTTATACCTCATGCCCTTAAATTTGTTTTATTAAAAGAAAACAAAGTCTAAAACATTTCATTTTTCATAATAAGCCAATTTTTAATTGTTTTTTTTTTTTGTTTTTGTATGTGTAATAATTAAAAAAAAAAAAATTTGTTACCTAAATATATAAATTATATTTTACAATTGTGTTTTGTTGTGTCTAAAGAGAGTTTAAGAAAATATGTTCGTTTTTGTTTTTTTTGTTCCCAAATTCCAGATTTTTTTTCTGAGTGTACTGTACGTTCAAAATCGGCAATAAGCAAAGAATCAAAAAAAAAAAAATTAAACACTTACAAGAAAATTTAAATTATTGCCAAAAAAAAAAAAATGCGATAATAATAGAAGTATATACATATGTATGTATATATTTATGTATATAAATTAACGTGCCTAATAATTTATTTGTCTTTTTTTTTCTATGTTTTTGTTATTCTTGTAGTCGCTAACTAAAAAAAACTCTTAACAATTTTTTTTTTTATGTGTGTGTGTGTGTGTTTGTGTTTGCTTACAACATGAAAAACAATTATTACAAATAATAACTAGATAAATATGTATTAATCAATAATATATATATAAAAAAAAAAAAAAAAAATAGGGACGTGAGCTTTTCATTATTTATTTCTTTTATTATTATTCTATTTTTCAGCATTATATCTTGCGCTTGAGGGGAGAAAACAAACAAAAAAAAAACCCCTGACTGAGCACGGAAAGAGAGAAGGCGTACAACAACAAAACAGAGCAGAGAGCATATATGAAAATAATTTGAAAAATTGCATTATATTGTTGTTTTTTTTTTATTATTATTTCTTTTAAAACTCAATTGGCTTGTCGGGTATGATTTTTGTTTTACTTTTGATTTATTTATTTGTTAATTTTGTTTATTTTCTCTGTCTGTCTCTTTTACTCAGCATAATTGTAATGATGATGATGGTTATGATTATGATCATGATGTTGATGAACACGCCGCCTAAGCTTCTATTTGTCTGTCTGCCTATGTGTATTTGTCTGTGTGTGTGTGTGGAGGATTTTAGTATGTGGGGGTTTGGGGGGTGGCATGGTTGCATATGTGTGTGTGTGTAACTGTGTGTGTATGTATTTTTTACCTAATATTACGTCTTAACATAGAATAATTATGTTATTTGCATATATTTCTATATATACATACATATACATACATAAATATATATATACATATATTTATATATATATAAATATATATTCACTTATATATTCAATCATTATTATTATTATTAATAATGACGACGACAGTTATTTAGAAAAGGTAATTTTTGTTTCCTTTTTGTTTCTTTTTTTTGTTGGTTTTTTTTATAATAAATGAAAAGAAAAACGCGTGTCCTAACCTGCTTCGCTATCACTTGAATCGCTTGAACTACTATCGCTCGAACTGGACGATGATGAGTCGCTTGAACTAGAACTAGACGAAAGGCGATTTGCTGGCTGAGGAGCTTCCACTTTATTCGATGTTGTATCATCTGTTGGCCAACGAACGAACGAACGAATATGGAAAAGAGAAATAGAAAACCAAAAAACAATTTAATAAAGTATTTTATAACAAAAAACAGACGTATGTTTTAGTTGTCAACAATTGTAACATGCATTAAAATAATATTCAAAAATCGTTCCTCACCTTTTTTGGGTGCCTTCTTGTTGGCGCCAGTCAGTGCACCCGTCACATCCTGCAAGCGCTTTTCCAGCTCTTGTTTCTTTTCTGCCATTTGTTCATCTTTCGATTTGCCGGATGGTTTTTTATCTGTACAACAAAAGATAAAAGAAAGAAAACAAAAAACAAAATGCATTAGTTAAATCACTAAAAACAACAAACAAAAAAATAACTAAATACACAAATACTAAAATAAAAACAAAAAAAAAAAAAAAAAAAATTATACAACAAATTGAATAAATTAATTTGTTAACTTAATAAATTTCATTAGTTTTTCATTTTAGTGTAAAATAGTGAAAAACTAAAATGAGAAGTGATAGGCACACGTTAAATATTTGACACATTACACGTTTAAAAAAAAAAATACATATATGTACATACATTTATAAATATATATACATATATATGTAAATATAGAAGAACACAAATTGTTTAAGTAAAGAAATGTTAGCCGAAAGAAGAAAACGCGGCACTGTATATTTTGCTCTAGAAAATGTTCTTAATAACAACAAGTTTGAACTTTGAACTCTTGCTATAAAACTCTGCTATAATTTTGCTTTTTTTTATAGCAATTGATTCTTGCATGCTAAAAACGAACAACTAATAACAACGTCAAAAAAAAATAAATAAATACAGAAATAGAGAAAATCAGAAACAGAAACAAAAACAAAGTCGTAGTCAAGAAAGTATTCAAGTAACATGATCAGAAACGAGAGTCGTACGTTAAGTTCTTGAGTCCTTGTCTTTGTATACCCAAAGACGATATTTTATTATTTTCAAAATACATACAAATTTTAAAGTCTATTCAACTATTTTATAAATAGAACTTATCAAACAAACGACTCTCAGCTAAACGAAAAAATAAAAGAAACAACAACTTATGTACAAATTAAAAAGGAACCGTTGATTTCAAAACAAAATATTGAAAATAGTCAACGGCAAAGTGAAAGTGAAGAGAGACAGAAAGAGAGTTAAGGATAGGCGGTATATGAGTTCTAAATAAGTGAAAAAAAAAATCATAGTTGGCAAATTATAAAGAAGAGAAATAAATATATATTAAATAAAATATTTCTTGTGCTCAGTTCATCCAATTAACACGTGCCACTACTTTCTTTCATACTCTTCTTTTTCGCCTTCATTATTATTTTTTAATTATGTATTTTATCACATATCATGAAATGAATATATTTTTCATGTTCTTTTTTTTCTGTTTTGTATCGAATTCGCACTTTGTGAATCTTTTCAAACATCTATAAAAAAAATAATCATTGAAAATCAAAAAAAAAATAAATAAAGCGTAGAAATAAAAAACATTTAGAAGAATAAAAACCTAATGAGAAATAAATTTTATTATTAATGTTTCTGAGAAATAAAAGTTAAAAAAAAAATAATGAAAAATGTTTAAAAAAATAAAAACAAATAACGGTGAAGGGACATGAAGGAAAACGAACAACGCAGTTAAAAATTTGCCATTTGTTAGAACTTATTTTATTGATAAAGAGGAACCTCTGATAAAATCTCATTGCAATTAAAGATCAGTTCAAATCCGATCAGATCAACGACTTTGTCTATAGTTTTCTTTTGATTTTCATTAACTTTAGCTAAGACCAAAATCAAAACAACAACAAAAAGGAAAAAAACATGAAAAATATGATTCAATCATATAATCGCTTTAATAATTTATAATTATACAATAGAATAGAATATAGAATAAAATTGTGCCAGACTAATATTTGTTCTTTTTTTTTTTTTGGTTTAAAAAAAATTTTTCTTTTATTATTTTTTGTTCGCATCTAACGACAAATAAATAATTATCACAGATTGAGCGTTTATTTTTTTTTTTTAGTATTGAATGAAATGCCAATGTATTCTCGTTCTTAATAACTTTCTTTTTGTTTGTGTCTTCTTTTTCTGTATTTAATTTTTTTTTTGTTTATATTTTCTTATCTTTATTACTTCTTATACCACCCCCGAACGATCTGGAAATTTGTTCTCTTTCTCTAACAAAATGTCAGTCTTTTTGTTTTTTTTTTATATACTCTTTTTCTGTCTATTCTTGTTTTAAAATTTGTAAAAATCTTTTATCGAATCTTACTATACTTTAATTTTCACTACTAGCCTCTTCTAAATTTTCACTTTATATCACTTTTCTATATATATCGTGTATATGTAAATCACGTTGAGCCTAAATTTTTAATGGAATTTATAATAAAATACTTTCTATTTCTTTAATTAACTCTGCCTCAATATATCAATATATCGCTTTTTCTATCTATCATTTATAGACTTCATCTAAATATATATATTTTTCGAAATTTGTATAGCGCATATATGTATATGTAAATCTTCGAGATAAAACAACCGTTCAAATACACAAAAAAGTAACAACAAACTAATCGACCCATAGAACAATAATAATAGTTCGATATTATTATTATTATAATCGTCAGATTTCATTTGAATATGAATTATTTTGAATAAATCCGATTGGCTTCTTTTCATTTTCATTATCATTTTTCATATGATCACTTTCATGTTCATTTTCATTTTCATCATCATCAAGTGCTCTCCCACAATAAACACATGTCCCAGTTCAGTTATAGTAGTGCGTGCCATTGGGATAAACTTACAGTAAGGCTTACGAGTTTTTTTACGCAAACATGATGCCACGTAGCTCTCGAGTTCGCGCAGCGTTGACGGCTTCAATGTCTCGAAATCAATTTCGATCTCATCAGGATTGGAGTCACGCAGTGAGGGTTCACGATTTTGTATTATGTGCACAACACGTCCAAGTTTGTCACCTGTTGAACATCGATGTGACGATGACGATGATAATAATAATGATGATGATGACGACGACGACGACGATGACAAAAAGAAGTAGTAAACAATATGTTGCAGGAGATGAAGAAGAAGAGGGAAAACGAGTGAAACACATTATATAAGATGCGCACGCAGCAAGACGAGGCCAAATCACACGATGATGAAGACGACGACGACGACGACGACGACGAAGACGACGATGTACCGACCAACCAAGACGACGAGGACGACGACGACGAGGATAGTGATGATAATAGCACGGACACATTCAATAAAAATAAATATAAAAAAAAAGAAAGAAAATAAGAAAAAACTCGTGTTAAATAATTATCATTATCATATGTATTGGGATGGATAGATAGATAGATCGATCGATCGATCAATCAATGAATCGATCGTTCGTTCGTTCGCTCCCTTGAGAAAATTTGGTTGGATCGACCAAACGATCAAAATCGAAAGGTTAAATTTAAAAAAATTCGAATTTAATTTAACGAATTATAACTTACCCGGTAGTTTGTTAATGTCCAACGACAATTGTCGCTTCTCATCGTACGACATTGGCTTGGCCGTGTCCTCTTCCTCAGAGTCAAAGTTCATAACTTGGCTGGGCTTCTTCTTGTTACTGCCACGCGCACCAGCGCCGGCACCAGCATTTGTGCCACTGCCACCGCCAGTTGCACTACCGCCACCGCCGCCGCCGCCAGCACCACCGCCGCCACCACCACTGCTGCCTTTAGCACGTTTCGAAGCATTATTTGCACTGCTACCGCCGCCGCTGCCACCACCACCGGCACCGCCGCCAGCGCCACCAGTTGAATTTGTACCGGCCGCATTTGTTGCGGCATTACCGCCGCCAGCACCACCGGCCGAACTACCGCCACCGCTTGCTTTTGGTCCACGTTGACCTTTAACTTTAGTACCTTTACTGCTGCTACCGCCGCCGCCGCCAGCCGATGCTGCTGCACCAGCAGCTGCACTCGCTGCCAGACTGCCAACCAATGCATTGCCTTTACCGCCGCCCGCCGAACCACCGGCCGTCAATGTATGACTCATTGCAAGCGCCGCAACTAATTCATGTCCATGCAAATTTGCACCGGGTACACCAGCTGCGACGCCGGCGCCGCCAGCTACCATTGCGCCACTAAGACCGAGTCCAACACCAGAACCGCTACCGATGCCACCGCTTGCACCAATACCGCCTGCACCGTGACCACCAACCATGCCACCCATGCCGCCAACGCCACCATGTGACAATGCGCCACTACCGATGCCGCCGCCAACATTTGAACCGCCTTTACGTTTCTCTTTCATCTTCTTTTTGGCCTTCTTTTTTGCATTGGCCTCCTCAACCAATTTTCGTATCTCCTCTTGCAAATCTAAAAGTTTCGCTTCCAATAATTTCAACTTGGCACTGCGCTCCTCATCCGAATTCGATTCGTTTTCGGTATCAGATGAATCATCCGATGACGAATCGCTGGCATCATGTTTCGTACTTGAGAATGTATGATGACCACCACTGGCTGCTGCAGCAGCGGCATGTGCATTAGCTACCGGTTCATCGGGTATATTAGCATAACGCATTTCAAAAACATCCTGTAACTTACGTCCCATAGCAACGACATCATGATCTGGCGGATTATATTTATAGCAATTTGTGAATATCAATCGTACATCGGCAGCGAATTCTGGTGCACTTTTGTATTCACGATTGTCCATTTTACGCTTAACCGTGCCCAAGTCCATTGGCTTTTTGATAATATCATGATAATCATGCAGACCCAATAATTCGGCATCGACAGGCTTATAAAATGGCCAGGCATAACCTGAATGCTTCTTCGAGAAGAGCTCTTTCAGGATTTCATTACACGATTTGAGCGCATCCGATAATTTTTCCTTTGATTTGCCCGAACCGGGTACACCGCCAGCGCCTACAGCGCCGCCCATGCCAGCAACGCCGGATACACCAAGCGGCGACATGGGATATGCGGAGCCCTGGAATGTAAGATCCTACAATATAGACATCATTCAAACATCATATCGTGCGTATGTGTGTGCGTGTAGTTTTTTTTTTTTTTGTTTTTTTTTTTTTGTTTTTTTTTTTTATTTAATAGGTCATCGTTGGTGTTTTTCGGAACGTGATGATGATTAAGATTGGTGTTGGTTGTTGTAAGATGAAAACAGAAGAGAAAAAAAATATATATATATATGATGATGGTTGATTGATTGATTGGTTATCACAAAAATGTAAATCACGTTTAAAAATCAAAATTTATAAGGAGTAATCAATAAAAAATAAAATAAAATCAATTTTAAATAATAAAATAATAATAAAAAAAATACTTTTTTAAGGCGGCAGGCCAAGGCAATGTGAGTGTGTTGTTGCTGTGATGATATATATAATAAAATTTTTTTTTTTTTTTCATTTATTATGATGAACGTTTTTTTTTTTAAGTGAAAAAGAAGGTGCACCAAAATTAAAAAATATATATATTTATGAATAAAAGAAGACGGGTGAAAAAGACCCCAAAAATAAAAAAAAACGGCGTATTATTTTACTTAATAAAATGAATTTTCTGTTTGTTCACAAATAAAGGTGCCACACATACATACACACAGAGAGACACACATTCATTCACAGTGACAACAAAGTTAAGCTCAGTTCGCTCTGTCGCCTTGCAGCACCAACACCAACACAAACACAGACACGTGCGTGTGCAGATGTGCGTGTGTTGGCTCAGCACAGCTTCAGCTTCGAGATCGGGTTCGATGCTCAAGTGAGTGTGAATTAATTTGTATTGTGTATGTGCGTGAGTGTCCGACTGTGTGTGTGTGTGTAAGTGTTTTTGGTGTATTAAGTTTATTTTGGGTGATAGTTGGGGGCTTGGTGGGTTGGTCTGTCTAAATACCAAGAACAATAACAACAACTCATTAAATATTGCTTGCTTTTTAAAGCTTGGCTTGCCTACCTTTTTAGTGATTACCTGACGATTTGACTCTCGTCGCGTTGCTATCTTCGCCGATTTCGAGTCCAATTGCGTATATGGCGATTCGAATGCATTTGCTGTGGGCGTCGTTGTGTCTGCCTTTCTTTTAACACCCTTTTTCATTTTCGCAGGCTGCTGTGGCGGCAATACGGCATCAACAACGCCCGGCGTACTATTTAATAACGCCGATACAGCCGCAGCCGCAACGCCATCCAATAGCGATGAGTTGACCGATGTTTGACCACCGCCCGCTGAACTGCCAACAAGCGAGCCGGCTGTATTGAGTAAACCCGCTGCCGCGCCTGGCAATAATGTACCGACAGCGGCGGCAGCTGCAGCGGCTGCTGCATTCAATGTTGTTGCATTAGCTGCATTGCTGCCAGCGCCAACATGCGCTGTTGTTGTTGTATTTGTGCTGCCCGGTACCGTATGCGGCGGTATCGTACTTATCGGTGGAATGGCAGGTGTTGTTGTCGGTGTACCGCCTGTTGATGAAACGGTACCACCTAATGATGATAATGGTCGCGTTACGGCAGCCACAGCGCTATGTCCACCACCGATACCACCGCCAGCTGATGTTGTACCCGCTGCTGTCCGTACACCACCACCACCAACGCCGCCGGAACCACCGCCTGATGCTGTTGCAGCGCCACCCGATGATCCATGTAGACCAGCACTTGCAACTGTACTACCAGCACCACCGCCGCCACCACCACCAGACGTACCACCAGCTGGTTTAGCCGGTGCACGTGCTTTCTTTTTGCCACCTTTCGCCGTTACCGGTTCCAATTCGATTTCCTCCTTGGGCATCGCTTCCAATTTTTGCAAAAAGACTTTCTCAAGCGTTTGTGCCATAACAACGACATCCTCGCCTGGCTTATTATACACATAACAATTAGAGAACATTGTATTAAAATCTGAAACGGCTTCCCGCGCTGACCAATAATAATTATTCTCTAAACGTTTCTTAATCGTGCCCATGTCCATCGGTTGCTTTATAATCTTATGATAATCGGGCAGATTGAGTTTCTTTGCATCGACTGGCTGTTGAAAAGGCCATGAAAAATGATGCTTCCAGATCGTTTTCATAACGGTCTTTATGAGGTATTGCAGCTGATTTGTATTGCGTCCGGGCCGTTCTGGCGGTGGCACAGTCGGTGGCTGTACAATGCCATTGACTGGCTCCACATACGGCTCGTTACGTGGCGGTGGATCTGTCGTTGAGGACGACATTTTTATTTCTCAATTTTGTTGTGTGTTTTTGTTTATTACGTTTCGTTTTCTTATGTAATTCTTGTTTCTGGCTCTTTGTCTGTTTTTTTTTTTTTTAAAGCGACTCGCTTGCTTAATCGGCCGTTGCCTGGTCGATTCAGGCAAATGTCGCCTTAATCTCACGTTCAATAATTTGAGTCTTCTTGGTCTGTGTTTCTGGTCTCTTTGTTAGTTAGTTGTTGTGTTTGTTTTACTGATTTCAATTCAACTTGATTATTGATTTCACACACAATCTTTTTTTTGTTTTAACTGTCGTCGCTTACACAACAATATCAAAGCATAGGTTGTTGTTGGTGTCTGCGACGACGTCCTTCTGTTAGCTGACACTATCACAGGATAATTCCCGATTTGTTTTGTCTATTAAATGCCCTTGCTGTTGCTGTTGTTGTTTCTGCTGCTGCTGCTGCTGACGTTGCTGCTGTTGCTCCAGCTGCGACGGCAACGGCGTCGACTTATTTTTATTAGTGTACGACGTTTGTATTGTTGTTTTTAGTATTATTTGTGTACGTATTCTTTGTTATGTGCTATTATTTTCTTTACCAACTTTGTTGTCGTCTTTTTTCCTCCAATATTGAATTTTTATTGAATCCAATATTGTTTAATTATTAATAAAATAAATTGTTGTTGTTGTTGTTGATGATGATGATAATGATCGTCGCCGTCGTCGTCTTTGACGTCGTCGCAGTTTTGTCGCCTTTGTTGTTTATTTCTCCGACTTGGACTTTTACTATTCGTGGGTTCTTTGCTTGTTGTTCTTGTCGTCGGTATCGTCGTTGTTGTTGTTGTTGATGCTGTTGGTGCTAATATTTCTGTTGCTGTTATTTTTTTTCTAAAATGTTCAATGTTACTACTAATATCGAAGATGTTGTTGTTCTTGGTGTTGCTGTTGCTGTTGTTGCTGCTGGTGTTGTTGTTGCTGATGATGTTGCTGATGATTTGGTTAAACTTGTAACTTAATCTTATATCAATGCCAATATTGAAGATGTTGTCCAATGTAATAAAACGTATAAAAGAATATATATCGTTCGTCGTAGTCATGGCTCAGCAAAATTTGCAACTGCAAAACAATAAAATAAACATTAATTACTGTTTTCATAATATTACGCGATATACGAGTATGATAATTGTTTATAAACAATTATATGTATATATTACTACTTACCATCACCAAATAGTTTTGGTGAAGTTATTCGAATGCCGATGCTGTTATTGCACGCATAATTTGGACTGCGTTTTTAAAGTTGTTGTTGTTCCTTTTTGTTGTTGATGTTATTTTTGTTTATGTAGAGAGTAGATTGCGGTTAAGACTGGTTTGATTGACTGACTGAATGTTCCGGCTAATGGTGATTAATAATGTTGTTGTTGTTGATGAGGTACGCACTTAAATTGCCGCAAACAACAGCTCACGGAGGACTGTAGGATATATATATATATATATATGTATATATATAGTGGTATATTTATAATTCGTATTGATCACGACTAAGTGCGTGTGGAAGTATTTATTCTTGAATCACTGTTTTTGTTGTTGCTGAAAAATTTACAAGAAAACAAAATAAAATTAATTAATAATTTTAAACACAAATCACATAATTTTTTTTTAATAATAATTAATGATAAATTAGCTTTATTTGTGTAACACTTGCACAGGACGCGCCAAGCAAGCAGCGTGCCAATACGCCGCACCGGCTAACAATGAAGTAAAATAAAACAAAAAAAGAATTTCATAATTTTTGGTCACAACTTTTCCGATTTTGTTTACAATACGCGAAGAGTTATGGTGGCGAAAAACAATTATTATTTTTTTTTTTTTTATTAAAAATTCATTGAACAATTTTCATACACGTTTGTTTACGCACCGGCCGCAAAACTGTCAGATGAAAGAAAATTACTCTGAAGTCATGCTTTTTTTTTTCCAAGCTTGCTGATATTTTTGTCATTGCCTCGCTGCCGTTGGCTTGGTTCGTACTCTTTCTCTGACACACACACACACACGGCCAACATGATTTGATTTCCCCCCGTCGATTGGCAAATGCAACTCCGCGTTTTTTCCACTCGTAAAATATTTTACATTATTTCATTCCTTTTTTTTTTGTGTTTCCTTTTGTTTTGCGCTTTATTTCTGTTGCTATTTTTTTTTTTATTTTTTTCTTCACGGCGTTACATAAACAATGTTTAAAGATGTAGCAGAATTGACAAAATAACAAAATAAAAATATATATGTATATATATTGAGCGTAAACAAACTCACGCGCTTATTGAGTTAATTTTTTTTTTTTTTTGGCGTCAGAAACAATTAAAATAGCGCAATAATAAGTAATAAACTCACGTTGCTTCTTCTTCTTGTTTCGGAACAAGAAATTTCTTGCATTTTTCTTCTTCGTTTATTTCGTTCATGCGCGCCGCTGTGTTTGCTCGCTCGCGCTTACAACTTTTGTATACACAAGCGCACGCACGCACTCACACGAACGAACGAACAAACGTACGAACGAACGAACGCAAGCAGAGCAATGCGACAACTAAAAGCGACGTCAAAGACGAAATTTCGAACATGAATATCGAATAAAAAAAAAAAAAAAAATCAAAAGCAGAGCGTAAAGCAACTAGTTTACTCACTCACACACAAGGCATTTGACTGCATTGCGCATAAATATACTCAATAGTGGTTACACTCTCAACACGACTATTAAACAGAGTCAACAAGAGAGCAGCACAGCACAACGTGTATGCGAATGCTATATGTATGTGCGAAGAGCGAACAAACATATATTCCTTCGACAGTATATAATCAAAGAAAAAAGTATATTTATTTTTTTTTCAATGAAAATGTGTAAATATCTTTAACGCAAACACATTTTAATTTCATTGTATTGTAGGTGGTCGCACTTTGGCTAGCTACTAATCTATAAAGAGTGTACTGTTGGAAACTGCGTTGTATTATTGGTTTTATTTTCAAGGGTTAAAAATTACATTTAATTTTAAGATGTCATTTTCTATAAAAATTGCAAGTAGAAACAAAATTTAGGTTTCTTTTTTTTTTTTGTTTAAGCGAGAAGATATTTTATGCTCTCTCTAGTGCCGCTACTACTGTTCGCTCTCACAAACTTTACCAGCGTAATCTCTTTTCTCAATACAAATGAGTGTGAGAGCATACATTTTGCTATGTACAGAGCCGTATGTCCGTCCGTCCGTCCGTCACCGCTGTCAATCGAACGAACACGCTTTTTATTTTCTGTTCTTTTTTCTTTAATTCGCGCGCAAAACTTAATGAAATAGTTGAAGTATTTATTCAATATACTTCAAAGCAATAACAAACATGAGGTGTAAAATGATTATGATTAATATCTTATATAAATGATTTAAAAAACAAAAAGAAATAGTGTGGCAATATTTTTAGTGCCGTCTGTCTCGCACTACCATTTTCGGCGGCGTAACAAACAACAACAAAAAAATAATCAGAAACAAAAACATATTTCTATCTTTATTTTTCCAGTGCTGTTTTTTATTACATTTGTGTTTTTTTTTTTTTTTTGTATTTTTTATTTGTCTTCTTCCTTTGCACTGCCTTCGTTCATTAACTACTCACACTCGCACGCTTGTTGGTTGCTCATCCGTCGTGTATTTTAGCCGCTATTTTATTCATTCGAATCTATTTTTTTTTTCCTTTTTTAATTTACGGCACAGCCAAAAACATAGCACTACAGACATCGACACTTTATGGCGGCAACGGACACACACACACACAAATGCATAACAAAAAAAAAAAGAGCGAGTATTTGATGCGTACGTGTGTCAAGCGAATACGTATGTGTCTGTGCATGCGTGTGTCAGTCTCTGTCCCTGTAATTATGTAGTACAGTAGACTACAGCAATTTTTCGTCGTTTGCTTTCGATTCGCACGTTCGTCGCTCGAGCGTTTATTCGTCGTGTTGCCGAGTCGGACACTCACACACACAATAACACCACAAATGCTCTTTTTCAGAGTATCTATGTGTTTATATATGTATGTACATTTTTTAATGTGTGTGTGTGTGTGTTTGTAACGGACTACACGATGAAAATTCAAGGCAAACACGATGATGACGATGACGTAGAATCGCAGCGGTAAACGGCTACGCGACGAGACGCGACGTTCGTAAAGTGTTGTCAGCGAATTGCGTGTGGGTGAGAGAGAGTGTAATGAGGGATGTTCGAGGGGGTGTCGGCAAACAGCGGCAGCATCATGCATTGGCGTACACACAGTTCAAGTAATAATAAAAGATAATAACGAAACGAATAAATGAGCAGAATAGAAGAACAAGAGCCGAGAAGAAAATCACACAAAAAAATGTTTCAATTCTTTTTGCATAGCATTTTTTTGTCATTCTTGTTGTTTTCGTTTAAAACGTAATTTTTATACATTGTCATCGTTTTTGCTTATTCATTGGTTTCTTGCGTATTTGTACATTGTAAAACGTAATGCAAAAGATTCTTTTTTTTACTTTTATTATTTTTCTTTTTATTCATTTTGCCACAACGACAAAAAGCGCAACACTCAAGTGACCAAGTATGAATCGAAATCGAATTTCACAAATTGAATTCAGTATTTCGTAATAAGAAATATGTAATCATTACATTTTTGAAAAAAATGTTATTGAAAATAATTTTTTTTTTTCCTTGTCATAATTTTTTACTAACACACAACCACACGTATCCGAAAAAAAAACAACCAGAACAAGAGAGCGTCCAAGTTGTCATATAAGAGTGAATATTCCAATGTGTTGATGCAAGAGCGAGACAATATGATGGCGCCTATTATAGCTGGCATGCTTACGCAGCCCTCTGTGCTATTGAAAACACACAAAAATATGGCGGCAACACATTCTCTCACACTCACTAATACTTATGTCTACGCGAGAAACTTTAATAATAATATTATACGCGTTTTGTTTGTTTTTTGAATGTATGCGTGAGTGTGTATGAGTGTTTGCACATGAAAAGAATGACGCTTTCGAGATTTTCGAACATGGAATGCAAAGTGCCTGTGTGATATTAAAGGCAACTACAGTTTCAATACTTGCAAAAAAAAAAAGAAAAATAAATAAATAACCAAAAGGCAATATGCAGCAGGAGAAGCGTTAAGTCGCTCTCTTCTTAATTTTGTTACATTACTCTTTCGCTCTCCCCGGTTGATTTTGCTAGCGGAGTGTGACTTTAATAAATCGTGCTAACAATGGCATGATTTAAAGCCGGTTTTTTTTTTGTAGTAACAACAACGATATATTGAAACTGGCAGACGTACGTAATGAACATCAATGAATGAACAACAATGCATGGTCAACTATTCGAAAAAAAGCCATGGCATTTATAGGTAACAGAAAAAATTGGCGCGTTGTTTAGTGACAAAAGGAAAAAAAATGTATATTCTTGCTGATATTTATTTGTAGATGATAGCCAATGAAAATAAATGAGAGATACATTAAAATCAGTAATGAATAATAAAACCTAAAGACCAATTTAACAATAAATTCAATGTTGTTCAAGTTGAACAACAATGAGACGCAGCTAACCTAAAGACATCAGCATTAGTCGGTGGTGGGGAAGTTACCACCACGTTGTGTTTTTTTTGGGCATTAGCATTAAGAAATATTCCAAATTGCTTATATCAGTCAAAAATCTTTGCTATCATTACAATAATATCAATGCATCGATATAATAATCCAATATTGCGGCATTCGTGAATGCTTGCGGCGCTGCGTTGTAAAAAGGCGCCAAAAAATACCAACCTTTTCTGTTCTGTGTTTGTATGCTTTTCCTCGTGTGTTTTATCCAAACGTTGAAGTAAATGTTTTTTTTTTTTTTTTGTTTGCTTTATGTTGTAAATAATCCAAAATGTACCGTATTTTTTTATTGTTGTTATAAGTTGTCACTGCATTTAAAATGCATTCATTCAGTTATTATTAAATGTGCTTTAAAAAAAAAGAAATTTTTGACGTTTAGCACTTTTCTTGCACACTTCATGAGCTCGCTCGCTTCTTTGCTTCATTCCACAATTTTATATATGTATTTGGCGCGGTTTTATCTTTTCTTCTTTGTTTACAAAATTCTAGTGTAACTGCTATGGCAATGGGCAATAACAAAAAAACACACATTAAATAATAAATAATACACAATTGAGACTTTACACAAAAAAAAAAAAAAAAAAAAAAAAACGCGTTATAGCGCAAAAGTTATTGCATTCGAAAACTGTGCGCGCTATGTAGAGGTGGGCAACACTGACAACGCGAGGCGAGATGAGGCGTTTAGTTTGACACTTAAAGTACGCACGAAAAAAAAAATAAAAATATTTCAGAAAAAAAAAACCGCAAATAATGAAAATGACTGAATAAACGAGTAAAGGAAGCAAGCAAAGAGGAAGACGGCAAAATGACGAACCAAACCGTACACACACATATATATATGTAAATCGAGACGCTTGAACACGCGCACACAAACAAACGAATGAGTGAAACTTTTTTTCTGTTTGCCCTTTTTTTTTTGTTTTCACTTTGTCTCTTATTTTTCACTTTTTGCTCGGCCACTGCTTTTGCCTGTCTGCTTCTTGCTCTTCGCACATTGCGTTTCGTTTGTTCATTTGCCGTTGTCGCCGCTTTCGTAGTCACATAGCCGTCATACAACGCTCGCTGTACAACGGAGTCTCAAGTCTCGCACACTCAGTCTTTCCCTCTCTCTCGCCCTTTCTCGCTCGCACACTCACAAATAAATTTTCAAATGCAATTTTTTGCTATTATTTTGCATTTATTCCGTAATATTTCACATGAAAAATTATCAACGTACATTTAATTGACAGATTTTCATAGATTTTTATAATTTTAGCAACTTTTTACCACGAATTTCTGCAATTTTAACAACACGTACGCGCGCGCGTTTCTTTCCCGTACAGGCAGTAAAGAAGTCGTCGCCAACAAATATACAAAAATTTTTCGAAATTACTACTCGTGAGAGTGCCAACGACAAAGCAGAGGAAAGCGATGACAGCGACGTACACACATATACACACAAACAAGAGGGAATATGCCGCAGCTGCAACCACCAGACATTATAATGACTTTCCGCACGTGCAAGTGAGACAACTATACACCCTAACGCACATACACACACATAACGACAGCAATATTCATGAGAGCAATGAGTAAGCGTTTGTGATTGTGTGTGTGTGAATGTTAAAACATCGTGAAACAAAATGGCCGTCAGCATGTAGCATTTTTTTCCGCACGTAAATCCAACTTTTATTGCAAATGTGTTTGGGCTAGTTAAAGTACTTTCTGTTTTAGTTATTATAATTCCAATATGTTTAGTTCCATCAAAGGCACCTACAAACTTATCTAATCCACACAACACACTTTGCATTGTCAAATTGTCAACGGATTTGCATTTGTGTATCATACAGTCTGTAAGTGTAAAATACATGCAGTGTTACCAACTTTCAAAAAATTTCCCCCCTAAACGCTAACCAAAAACCCCTAAAATCCCCCCTAAATGAATTTTATTATTATGAATAAATGAATATACACTTTTATTGACTTTAAGTCTATAATATGTCATTAATACTTTTTTTCGTAAGATCACAAAAATGAAAGTACCCCTAAAAAAATCCCATTTTTCTCAAAAAACTCCTAAATTTAGGGGGAGAAACCCTAAATTTAGGAGTTTTTTGAGAAGAATGGGAGTTAATGGCAACCGAAATCAAACGCGTTGGACTAATGCTGTGCAAGCGAGATAAATTTATGTTGCACGACAACAGTGCTGCCAGATATGTTTTTTTCGGATATATTTGTTTCGATTTTTTTTGCAAATGTGCAATATAATTTATACCTCTTAAATGATGGTAAATTCATGTAAATGCTTACAGCGTTATTTGCATTTAGGTTGTTAAATTTGTTTAGGTTGGCTAAATTTGTGGGAGTCATCGACATTGACCTATCCCAAGTGCCCGTGCAACTCCAGGGGAAATCAAGACATTTTAAATTAACACTAATCTGTTTCATCCCCTTTTTTGAAGCAGCTGCGTCAATTTTGTGGTAAAAATGGTTTTTCCTGACACCGTGCCGAAAATGCAAACTGTTAAGTCGACGAAACGCATCCGCTAATCTAAGTCCTCAATAAACGCAGCAATGCTGCAAGAACAAATGCGGCTTTTGACTGCCGCATTAATTTAATATGAGAATTCGAACTAATTTGTCGGACGACAAGAACGTCAAATTTGTCGAATGCTCTCTGAAAATGTGATATAAAAATAAAATTATTGTGTTGTTGAATACGGCGAATTTATTCGAATCCACAATTCGCCGCATGCTACTGCGTCTATTGGGCATTTCAACGCCCGGATTCGTTTCAACACTATGCCGCTATCGTTCTTAATTTGCTTTGCTACCGATTACACAGCATTTCGAACCGATAACTATGACGGCAAAAAGGCACAGCAAATTTGGCGAATTCACACGGCAAATTGAGCGAATTCGCTCATTTGAAAAAAAAAAAACATGGCTGGAAGAGGTGGTTATGATCACGCTAGGTAAATGTTATTAAATTTTATAAAAATTAGCATGTGTTTTGTAAAAAAGTTAGCAAGGAAGTGTGTACGAACTGTCGGCATATATATGTGTTATAAAATAACGGCGGGAAAAGTGTAAAGTGCTCCGGAAAAGTCCACCGAATAGAATGTGTTTTTTCTTTTTTCCCCCATTTCGTTTTCGTCTTTTTTTTTTTTTTCTTTTGGGAAATTTGCTGCGCAGCTTCTTCTTCTTAGTTCTACTGCTTGCGGACATTTATGTTAGCGTGTGCGAACGATTGCCGCTGCTGGGCTGGTGCTGCTTCTGCTGCCGCTGGCCGTGTTGACGGTGATTACCATAGTCGTGGACAACGACGCTCATAAAATTGACCAAAATAGATAATGCGGCTGAGAGGTTACCGAGAAAAAAAATGTATTAGAAGAAGAAGCAGTTATTGTGACTGGACACACGCGCGCGCCAAATATTGAGATATTGTGCTCACGCACGCGTTTCAGTTTACACAACAAAACTATGAAAATCGAAAAGATGTTTTTTCCGACATTCGGGCTCGTGTTATTCGTCACTAATTGATGGTAACAATAAATAACGACAAAATTACAAGAGGCGCCGGCAAGTCTGCCTGTTGTATGACTCTCTTACATCTTACAGCCACAGCCCTAAAAACCAAAGACAAACTGTTTATTTATTATGAATTTTTCATTACAGATATGGAGGTCAACCCAAGCAATTGCCAACGGAGCCTCCATTTATCGCATATGTCGGCAATTTGCCGCAGGGTCTCGTACAGGGAGACGTTATAAAAATTTTCAATAGCTTCGAAGTGAAGAATGTACGATTAGTAAAGGATCGTGAAACGGATCAGTTTAAGGGTTTCTGCTATGTTGAATTTGAAACATTGGACAACCTGAAACGTGCACTTGACTTGGATGGACGCATTAAATTGGATGATTTGTCGGCACCGTTACGTATCGATATTGCTGATCGTAGGAAAAATGATCGGTAAGCATGCAAAATAAGTTGTGAATGTATAAACAATTGTATATAATAACGTTTTGTCTTATTTAACTTTTCTTTTTCGTTTTGATTTGTGCAGCCCTGGTGGCGGCTTAAGCGGTGGCAGTGGCGGCGTTGGTGCTGGTGGCTCAGGCGGTTTCCAAAAACGAGGACCGCCACGTCAAGGTAGTGGCGGCGGCGGCAATGCACCCTTTACACGCGGTGGCGGCGGCAGCGGTGATGGGGATCGCCCAAGCGGTGATCGCAATCGTAGCGATCGTGGCGATAGTAGAGGTTCGTACAATGATAATTACGGTGGTCACAATGATAGGAGTCGCGGCGGCGGCAGCGGCGGCGGTGGCATGAATAGAGGAGGATACAATGGTAATTGTAACAACTACAGTACAACAACAAGATGTGTGTTGTGTGTGTTTTGTATAGTTCATGTGTATATACACATACACAGACACACACACACACATACAGAATGTATTAAATGCTGTAGCAAACCTGTGCCAATCCTCTTCCCAGCACCTCAACACCGTTTTAATTGATTGACTGATTGATTGATTGCTTGCTTGCTTGTTGAAATCGTCGACATACACTTTGTAGACTTTATATTCCTATCCTCTCTCTATCTCTTTCTATCATCAGCTCTGACATAGTCGATGAACGTTAGATTCCTCTGCGCTGACCTTTTTTTTTTGTTCCAATTCTATCCTAATTTATTCATTGCACCAAAAACGCATGCCAACTTTGTTTTATTATATTTTATTTTTTTTTTTTTGGTTAAATTACACTTTTTTTTTCTTTAGCTTGTATGGCTAATTTGAATGCTTTGTTAGAGCAGCATTCGAATGCGCCATGCCGTCAAACGCTTTCAAGTTAGATTTATATCAAGAGCGTACACCAAACCCGTTGGCATGTTGTTGTCAGGCTTTGGCCGCGGGTCTGTTGTCTTTGTAGCACCTTCAATATGCTTCACAAAAAGTTTACTAACTTTAAGCTCTCTGACGCTCTCTATTAATACTTATATTTTCTCCTTAATTAATTTATATATACATATATCTATATTTTTTGTTTACTTTTCTCAATTCTGTCAAATGAACGTTAAAAAAACAACAAACAGATCGTCCTGTGAATCGCGGACGTTATGGCAACTTTAATAACGATGATCGCTATGAACGTCCTCATAATGATCGTAATCATCGCGAGGGCAGCTATGGGAATCAAAGTCGTGGCGGTGGCGGCGGCGACCGTGATGGTAATAATGAACGTTATAACAATTTCAGTCGGCACCGTGATCGCGAGCGTGGTCATTACAATCCAAATACTCATCAGGATCGGCCAAGCGGTCCAGCACCTTTGGGTAGCATAGGTGAGGGAAGACATAATGATGATGTTACAAATACTAATAATAATGATATATTCATTTGTTTTATTTCTGTTTTTGTATGTCAACATAGATGATAGTGAAAGACCACGTCTTAATTTGAAGCCGCGTACAATTCAGGCGCCCATAAATGCATTGGCGGAAACCAAGCAATCGGCATCGATTTTTGGTAATGCAAAGCCGCGCGAAGAGAAACTCAAAGAGCTTCAACAAAACATCAATCATAATGGCGATAATTAAACTGCAATAGCCAGCAACAATAAGAATAATAATAATAATAACAACAATAATAATAATAACAATTACCAACAACAAACAGCAGAGAAGCAGCAGCAACAGCAGGGGAAGCAGTAGCATAGCAAAAGGCAGTAAAGTGTAAAATGTGGAATGATAAAAAGAAAAAAAAGCAGAAAAAAAAAACAAAAATCGAAAATCATACATAAATATTTAAAAAAAAAAAAAAAAGCAATAGAAAAGCTAATCGTAAGAAAACAAAAAAAAGCAACAACAACAACAATATCATCACCATCGTAAACAACAACAACAAAAACAAGAACAGCATTCATCATCCCGACCTGAACTGAACTGACATTGTCCAACTAAATAATAATAATAACAACAACAACAATAGCTGAGCAAAAATGAATAGAGCTCTGTCAACAGCAGCAGAGTAACGGCGGCGGCGGCGTCATCATCATCGCCTACAACAATTCATCGCTGCTGATGTTGACGTTGGCAGCGACGCACGACGCTAATATTGTTTGTTTTTCTGTTTGGGTTTTTTTTTTTTTTTTTTTGTTTCTTTGTTTGTTTGGACATAGGCAGGACTAGTAATAATAAAATAAAGAGAAAAAAAAAGAAAAAAAGAGTAAGGCAACAATAGAAAGGAATAGCAGCAACAACAGTCAAAGCAGTTGGCAAAAGAAAAAAAAAAAAAAAACAAAACAAAAACGAATGAGTATAAAAGTAGCACTAAACATATAACAACAAAAAACGAAAAAAAAAAAAATCAACTAAACTTATATAAATATATATATGTATACATATATATGAATATATATAATGCTAATTATAATATTACTAAGCAAATGTGCCCGTGACGTCAATAACGTGCTCGTTGGTAAAGAAAAAAACGACAACAACAACAACAAACCAATGAGTAGCAGAAAAATATTAGAGAAAAACAACAAATATAAAACTAGTGGCAAGCGGCGGCGACGAAGAAGAAGAAGAATAGAAAGCAAAGATGGAAGTAGTTGAAAATTTGGAGATAATTGTAGCTTTTTACAATAACAATAACACCAATTAAATCAAGGCAGTAAAATAAAAATAAGAAAAACAAAAACACCAACAACAAACCAACAGCAACAGTTCTAAGAATAGCCAAAATGAAATAACAACACCAATAACACGTAAAGATTTCTTTTATTTTTTTCTAATAATTATTTTTTTTATTTGTACTGTAAGCGTTTACAGTTAACGAATTTTTTAATTTAATACATATTTTTTTTGTCTATAAAATTTAAATTAATTATTTTCACAAAATTAGCAAGTTTAGTGATTTTTTTTTTTTTATCAATTAAAACAACAATAAAACAAAATGACAAGCGAGAGAGAGAGCGCGGACGAACGTTTTAAGAGAGTATTGCAGACTAGACACAATCAAAGAGCGCAAACAAAAGATAACAGTAAAAATGCTTCAAAATAAAAGCAAACGAAAGAGCGAACGAGGAAAAGAGACAGACAGACAAACAAACAAAAACACAGAGTTAGAAAGAGAAGTAACAAAATGAAAGTTGTTAAGTAAAAAGTTTTAATAAACAAAAAAGTAAAATTTCTGCTTTTGCTGCAATTATTTTTTTTTTTCGCCTAATCTTAAATTCTATTTTTGTGTTGTTTGATAATTTTTTTTTTCTTAATAAAATAAAAACAAAATTAAAAAATTTTAAAATAATACAGTTATAAAAAACAAATCTATTTTAAGCAAACAACACTAAAACAAAGACGAAGCAAATAAAATAATGAAATCGAAGTAAACATAAATAATAAAAAAAGCAAAAAAAATATAAAATCTATGATTAAATTAATGATTAAATAAAAATAATTTAAAAGCTGAGGTAAGACGACAGAGAAAAAAAGCGAAGAAAACCACAAAAAAATATATATATATTAAAAGCTAATATTAAATTTAAATTTAGCGTATATACTATTAAAAATTAAAACAAAATAAAAAATGAATATATAAATATATATATATATATATATTAAAATACAAAAAACAAAAACTTTAAAAAAAATAAACTAAAAAGCAAAGAACGAAAAAAAGCATGCAAAAAAATTAACAAAAAAAAAAAGAACCGTAAATTTAAATAAACAAAAAAAAAACTTTGATATGCATTTTTTCCAAGAATTTATACGAAAATGACAAAATAAATAATAATAAAAAAAATGATGGCGTTGAAATAAACAAATTAGTAAAAAGAGTTAAAATACAACAACAAATGGTAATTAACACACGACAACAACAAATCTTGTAAAAAGTTTAATAAGAAATATTATAAAAAAAGAGAAATTAAAAAGAGATAAACGCACGTCAAAAAAAACAAAAACCAAAAAAAATAACATTTTTTTCTCAAATTGGAAATGGAAATTTAAAAAAAGGACATTTTATATCTCATTATTTTTTGTTATAATATGACTTCAACTTGTTGTTTGTTTTAACATATGTATGTGTTTTTAACATAACCTATAATACTACGCTTAATACCCTACACAGACACACACACACCAACATCAACACAACCACCTGCCACAGCGTGTTTCATTATGCTAATACCTCCTCACCACACATGTAGGGTATACAAAATTAAACGCAAGCCAACAACGCCTCAGTTTGACACAGACACAAGCACACCCACATATACACACACTTTCATCATATGATATTCTGCATATTTCTCGCTTCGCTGCACTTAACATTAACCCTTACTTTCTCTACCAACCCTCCTCCCCCACCAACTTCGCTATCGAAAAATATTGTTTTGTAATCAAAAATACATATACACATATATATATATATATATATATTTTTCTTTTAAATAATTTTATTAATATTTTTTATACTCGATAATTAATTATTTTGTTTTATTCTGATTCTGATCTTTTTAAATTTCTATTTAAAATATTTTTTTGTTTTCTTTTTTCTCAAAAAAAAAAAAAAAGAAAATATTTCACTTCACTCAAGAGAAGAAATTTAATTATATTTATTATGTAATTAAAAATATAACAAACATAAATTTTGTATACAAACCAAAATTAAGCAACATTTTTAAGCAAAATCTTAAAAACAAAAAATATTATTATATATATTAATTAAAAACAAAATAAAAACAAAAAAATTAAGACAGCAAAAGCAAGAAGTAAGGAAAAACAAAAACAAAGAAAAAAAAACGAATGAAAATATTAAGCTAAATTATGAAGAAGACATGATGATAATGATATGAAAATGATAAAGTGGTGTAGGTGACGAAGGAGGTGAATGGAAGTTGAGAAGAAGCAAAAAGAAATATTAAATTAATGCTAAAAAATATATATACACACACTTAAACTTACAAAAAAAAAAAAAAAACAACAAATATTAACTATATATTAAATATAAAATGATTACTTTTATATAAGTAGTACGTGCGTTCGTCACTTTTCCCAGAATTAACATACATTTTTTTTTTGGGTTTAACTTTGGTTTTTAACGTCTAACACGTTTTTATTTGAATTTGAAAAGCAATCAGTACTGCCACTGTTGCCTTTTTAAAGTCAATTTCAAAAACTGAAGTCTGTAACAATGACAGCTCTGGATGTATAAAAGTACTGGCGTGCATTGGTTTGCCCTATGTCGCAGTGTATTCGCTGTAGACAAGCCCCATTTGAAACGTGGTCTTCTGCTTATTCTTGTGCGTGAACTTATGAGTGTAAGCTAACATAGGCGCACTATCGATGTTTTTGGTTAGAAATATCGATGCACCCAATCATCGCTGTTCCTCCATCTCCATAGTTAATGTTTTCAAGAATTTTCGCCAACTTCGACAAATTTCGTGTAATTTCACAATTGCGCGAGATCATAAATAATTTATTATATAATTAATAAATTTGTGTAACAGAGGCGCTACGGTAGTATGTTACTAACAGTCGGTATTTCTGTTATTGACAGAGGCGAGAAAGAGACGGGGCTTGAAAGAGCGAAAGAAAACATAGAAAAACGTTGCTTAAAATGTTGCCCAAAACGGGCAATAACAGAGCTGTTAAGTCTTACAGTGGCAGTCACTTGACGTATGTTCGCGACAAATGTCAAGTGACATGAGTTGGTACACCTGCAAGTCTCTAGGTACGTGACCGATTGTCTGAAGTCTAATTTACTCATCTCATAGTTCAAGAATTTAAAATTTTTCGTCAACTTTTTAAGAGGGGGGTAACAGCGCTGTTAAACCGATAATGGAAATTAAGTGCCGCATGTTCGCTTGAAAATTTAGGTAGCATGAGGTGGTACACCTTCAATTGGTTGAGAAACGCAAACGGGCCATTTGACACGAAGGTGTCGGCAGAAGTGGAAGAAGAAGGTGAAATATCGCAGGCGGCTGCACCGCACATACGCTTATTCAATACCTCTGTGCCGTGTCACGAAAAATGACACGAATCCTCTCTCGCTCTCAATTGAGCGTACATCATCTCTCGCTCTCAATCCAATTTCACCGCGTTGTTTTGACTTATGTTTTCATACCCAACCGCGTTACTTGAACGATTATGAGATTATGAGAGTAAGTGAGTGAGTGTGTGAGTATCTGTGTGTGAAGAACTGGCAAAGTAAAGTCAGTGACAAAAAATTTTAAAAAATTCAAAGATTTTCGTCAAGTTGGACAGACAAATTGAAGTCGCTCCGATGTTTTAAATTTGAATAGATTTTAATAAATTGTGTTGTGGATTTCTGTGAAGATGTTGCTTTTACGTCTTTTAATTGTGTGTAGCTTGTACGTGTCGTACACGCTTGGCGAAACAACTTATGATGATTTGGTGGCCAGCAACGCCATTGCGGGAGACTTGCCGCTGGAGAAGATTGTACACTATCAGCCGGAGCAAGTACATATTGCATTTGGTGGTAAGTGCTATCTTTGACATTGAAAATTGTTGTTGTTGACAACATATAATATGTATATGTGTGGATATTGTATATAAATCGTATAAGATTGGCGTGTTGTACAAAAGTTGCTTGTGTTAATTTAGTATTAGTTGTTTTTTATATAATTATTGCATACATACGAAAGTTTTCTTTGTTTTACGGTGCTGTTTTTGCAAATTTTACATTGCGTGCGTCACAATTGCGCAGCAATGTAAATGCAATTACTAATTCAATCTGTTTATCGCGCTGCCCATGGTCTATTGTAATCAACTTGTCACCATTTTGGTTGACTCCTTCTTTTTTATTATTATTATTATTTTATTTATAATGCTAAGTTGCAAAACAATTGAATTCTTATCGCACACAAAGTCGTTAGTCGGTCAGTAATCAACGACAGTCCAACTCATATGTCATATGTTATTTTGAAACCAATTCGATTGTTTTTGTAGCTTTTGTTATTGTTTTTGTTTACTTTGAGCCACAAAGTTCAAATGAATTATAAACAACAAAAACAAATAATCAATGCTGGCACAATTCCGTCAGTTCGTGGTTGGTCCCCCGTGTCAATGACGCTCATCGCATCGTCGATGCCGCCTTAGAGCGATAAGACAAATAATAATTATTAACTACACGCAATTGCACGACATGTAGTATATACATATATATAAATTATATGATAGATAAATCGTAAACAAAGCAAAAAAAAACAAAACTCTTTCTTGAATGCACTTTTGCAGAGCAACCGGAACATGAGATTGTCGTCACTTGGTCGACACGAAGCAATGCCAGCGACTCATTGGTTGAGTACGGCATCGCTAGCGATCTAACCGACGTCACTATTGACGTTGAGGCCGTCGCGTTGACCAAAACTGCTACTGGCAGCGCTGAACAGTTCATCGATGGCGGTGAAAAGCACAAGAGTCAATATATTCATCGGGTATGTGTTGCTGTCTGCTGTTCTACATGAAATTTGATAGTGTTGTTGTGGTGCTTGCACTTGTACTTGTTGTTGTTGTGTTAATATGGTAAATCCGTTCGTAGGTGCGCCTAAGTCAACTGCAGGCGAATACGACATATGTATATCACTGTGGCGGCATTTACGGTTGGTCGGCACGTTTCACATTTGTGACGCCACCTAGCGGCGTCGATTGGTCACCATCGTTGGCCATTTATGGCGATATGGGCAATGAGAATGCACAATCGTTGGCCCGTCTGCAACAGGACACACAACGTGGCATGTACGATGCGATTATACATGTGGGCGATTTTGCATACGATATGAATACGAATAACGCGCGTGTCGGTGATGAGTTTATGCGTCAGGTGGAAACGATAGCCGCGTATGTGCCATACATGGTTGTGCCGGGCAATCACGAGGAGAAATTGTAAGTGTCTTGAAAAAAAACAAAAAAAAAGTGTTTAAAACTGCAATGTGAAATACTATTATGGTTGTTGTTGTTGTTGTTGCACAATTTCAGCAACTTTTCGAATTATCGTGTACGTTTCAGCATGCCCGGCGGCACTGAGAATCTATTCTACAGTTTTAATCTTGGACCCGTACACTTCATTGGCATATCAACGGAGCTCTATTATTTTCTCAATTATGGCCTAAAAATGTTAGTCTTTCAATACGAATGGCTTGAACGTGACTTACAGGAGGCAACAAAACCCGAAAATCGTGCCAAACGACCATGGATCATCGTCTATGGACATCGGCCGATGTATTGCAGCAATGAGAATGATAACGATTGTACACACTCGGAGACATTGACACGTGTCGGTTGGCCATTTGTGCATATGTTCGGTTTGGAGGAATTATTTTATCGTTATGGTGTCGATGTTGAGATCTGGGCACATGAACATTCCTATGAACGTTTATGGCCAATTTATGACTATAAAGTGTATAATGGCACCGTCGACGAACCGTATCGCAATCCGGGCGCACCTGTACACTTGGTAACGGGCTCGGCGGGCTGCAAAGAGGGCCGTGAACCGTTTAAGGGCGATACACCAGCGTGGAGTGCATTTCATAGCCAAGATTATGGCTATACACGTCTAAAGGCGCACAATCGTACGCATTTATATTTCGAGCAGGTATCAGATGATCGCAATGGTGAAATTATCGATGCCTTTTGGTTAATCAAAGACAAACATGGCAGCTACGAACAACATATTAAATAAAGAGGGAGAGGGAGGCTACATTTACTGTTAGAAAAATTTGAAACGAACAAAGCAATATGTTGGATGCTTGGAAGTAGTATCTCAATAAACATTGGACTAGAACAGTATTAGTTTTAAGGATTTTAATTTTTTTTGTTTCTTATTTTATTAGTGACGTCACAAACATTCCACGCGCAAAAAACACTTCGGGCTTTTGTTGGATTGATTGTTAAATTAAAAAATGCCTGAGTAAACAAACTTACCTTTACTTTACTACTTATTTGTATTTGCAACGTACAAAATGTAATATTTTAAGCACAATTATATTTCCTTAATGTAAATGCAACTTGCTGCATTTAATTTTTAATTCAAAGATTGGTAAATACCTAAATAAATAAACATGTAAATACATATATGTAAATCAATTTTTTTTTTCCATTTGTAATTATCATTAAATCAAAAAACAAAACAGTTTTGTATATATTTATTAAATAGCACATCAAGTGCATTAGTTACTTCTATGTTACATAGCACCATATAAGACATATGACAATTTAGTGCTGAAGCTTGTACACACTGAGTTTAAATGCTCAATTGACGTATGTGTTGTATTGATGTTATGAACATTGGCATATCGCGCTAATGTTAAACATTTGTGTATATGTGTGTATGTATATATGAGTCTGTGTCTGATGCGTTAACAAAATTTGTATGTACTCGAATTTTCAAGAAACCGTACATGAGATTATAATCACTTGGTCGACACGCGACAATACGAATGCGTCCGTTTGTGAATACGGGCGCGAGAAGTTTGAATATGTGCAGACATCGAAAACGCCGCCGCAACAATTTGTCGATGGCGGCCATGGCAAGAGTACACAATATATACATCGTGTGAGTATGCGTTGAAACAAGTAGAAGTAGAAGCAAGTTAATTGATGTGAATTAAATTGTATGTAGGTGACATTAACGAAACTGCGTCCAGCAACGCGTTACATCTATCATTGTGGCAGCCAACTGGGTTGGTCGGCCGTATATTGGTTCCGTACGACGCCACCAGAGAATGACGCCAATTGGTCACCATCGTTGGCCATCTATGGCGATATGGGCAATGAGAATGCACAATCGTTGGCCCGGCTGCAACAGGACACACAACGTGGCATGTACGATGCCATCATGCATGTGGGTGATTTTGCATACGATATGAATACGGATGATGCGCGTGTCGGCGATGAGTTTATGCGTCAGATTGAGACAATAGCGGCGTATGTGCCATATATGGTCGTGCCGGGCAATCATGAGGCGGCCTAGTGAGTAATACGTAAAATTTTTACTTAAACGTGACGATTTAAATTTCTTTTCTGTTTTTTGATTAGCAACTTTTCGAATTATCGTGCACGTTTTAGCATGCCCGGCGGCAGGGAGAGCCTCTTCTATAGTTTCAATATGGGCCCAGTGCATTTTATTGGCATCTCAACGGAGTTGTATTATTTTCTGCATTATGGTCTGAAAATGTTAGTTTTTCAATATGAATGGTTGGTGCGTGATTTGCTGGAGGCCAACAAGCCGGCGAATCGTGCCAAGCAACCGTGGATTGTTACCTTCGGTCATCGGCCAATGTATTGCAGCAATAGAAATGGCGATGATTGTTCCAAACATGAGACGGTCGTACGTAAAGGTCTGCCAAATTTTCATTTCTTTGGCCTTGAAGAACTCTTCTATAAGCATGGCGTCGATGTTGAAATCTGGGCGCATGAACATTGCTATGAACGCATGTGGCCTTTATATAATTTTACCGTTTATAATGGCAGTCACACGGAACCGTATCGTAATCCGGGCGCGCCCGTACATATTATAACGGGCGCCGCTGGCAACAGAGAGGGACGTGAGCCATTCTTTAAGAAAATGCCACCGTGGAGCGCCTTTCATAGTCAAGACTTTGGCTATACACGCCTGAAGGCGTACAACAGGACGCACATGTACCTCGAACAGGTGTCCGATGACCGGGCTGGCCAAGTGATCGATGCCATTTGGATCATTAAGGACAAGCATGGCGCCTATGAAACCAACATGTCTTGATATAAAGTTGTGTGATCTTTTTTTTTTTTTTTGTAATTACAAATATTATATTATATATTTTTAACATACTCGTGGTATAGACAAATAAATATCCATATATATTTTACCGTTGTGCATTCCAATAACGTTGTTTTTGTTGTCTAAATGTGTTGTGTTAAATTAAAATCTTTCAGTTGTCCCAAAGCCTTCATTTAACAGCTGTTTTGGTTAACTCATTTACAGAGCAATTGAACAACATTGTCGTCACTTGGTCGACCCGCGATGCAACCAACGAATCACTGGTCACCTATGCAAAAGATTTCGATACTGATGCATTGCAAGTTGTGCCGGGCACATCGCGTCTGTTTGTCGATGGTGGACCAAACAAACATACACAATACATACACAAGGTGTCGCTAAACGATTTATTGCCGCGTACACGTTATGAATACTCATGTGGCAGCCGGTTGGGTTGGTCGGCGCGTTTCTCATTTGTGACGCCACCTAGCGGCGACGATTGGTCACCATCGTTGGCCATTTATGGCGATATGGGCAATGAGAATGCTCAATCGTTGGCCCGCCTGCAACAGGATACACAACGTGGCATGTACGATGCGATTATTCATGTGGGTGATTTTGCTTATGACATGGACACCGATGATGCTGCGGTTGGTGATGCATTCATGCGTCAAATAGAGACAATAGCCGCCTATGTGCCGTACATGGTCTGTCCCGGTAATCATGAGGAGAAATAGTAAGTAATATTTAATAAAACGCTTTGCTATGACTAAACAATGCTCTCTCTCTCTCTCTCTCTCTTTCTAGCAATTTTTCCAATTATAAAACACGCTTCAATATGCCCGGCGAACGTGACAGTTTGTGGTATAGTTTTAATCTGGGACCGGTGCATTTTGTTTCATTCTCAACGGAAGTTTATTACTTTCTCGATTATGGCTTTAAATTGCTGACCAAACAATACGAATGGCTTGAACGTGATCTGGCTGAAGCGAATAAGCCCGAAAATCGCGCTAAACGTCCATGGATTATTACCTACGGACATCGGCCGATGTATTGTAGCGATGACAAGGAATACGATTGCAATGAAAAGCTCGAAACGTATATACGTCAAGGTTTGCCGCTCTTGAAAATGTTTGGTCTGGAGGAGCTCTTTTACAAACATGGCGTCGATGTTGAGATCTTTGCACATGAACATTTCTATACGCGTCTGTGGCCTATCTATGATTTTAAGGTATATAATGGCTCGTTGACGGCGCCATATACCAATGCCAAGGCGCCTATACAGATCATAACTGGTTCCGCGGGCTGCAATGAGAACCGTGAACCGTTTTCCAATAATTTGCCGGACTGGAATGCCTATCATAGCAATGTTAGTTGAATTGAAGAATATTTTTTTATGTTTTTATAAACAATAATAATGTATTTTTGCTGTCTTTGCAGGATTATGGTTATACACGCTTGAAAGCTCATAATCGCACTCATCTGCATTTTGAGCAAGTGTCCGACGATCAGGATGGCGCCATTGTTGACTCCTTCTGGATCATCAAGGACAAGCATGGCTCCTATGCAAATCTTTAATTATGTTTTTCTTTTCTAAATCACAAAGCTTTACAACAAACGAAGAATGACTCATATCAATATGACGGTTAACTCAATTATTTTTTTAAACAATTTTAAATTCAATTTTTTTTTTTTATAGTAAAAAATGTTTTAGCAAAAAAATTATATTTATTTGTAGCATCAATTTAAAAAAAAAATACACATATATATATATATAGAAAAAAAAAATTATACTAAAAAGTTTTTGTTGTTGTTGTTCGTGGCCTCTATTTTTCCATTGGTTAGTTCATTTGTTTCATTACGGTTTCTTTACCGTTCACACGCACACAGTATGGCTGCTGTCTAAGACTAGTAGACAGTGCCCGAGATGCCTGGCCCGTATTGATAGCCCGCGCCAGCCGCGCCAATTGGCGGCACGCCGAGCGCACCGAGACCGCCGCCAACAACGCTGTTGCCGTAATTACTCGAATAGTAACTGGACGGATAACTGCTGTAGCCACCATAACCGCCGGCACGGCCATACGGATAACCACCGAAACGTGCATTATAATAGGAGACCGCATAAGGATTTGAATTGTAGCCGCCATAGCCGAGACCAGCTGCGCCATAGCCAACGCCTGCGCCGTAGCCAGCACCGGCAGCGCCAACGCCAATGCCGGAGCCAATACCGTAACCCGCGCCGTAGCCGCCATAGCCTGAGTAGCCGCTATTGTAAATGCCTGATGTGCTGCCATCTGAGACAAAAACAACAAAGTGTGTGTGTGGAATTAGTTTTGTCGAAACAATATGTGTTTAATGTACGCGCTCACCCTCACCTAGACCCAAGAGACCACGTGAGCCATATGGATTGTAATAACCACCAGTGCTGCCAGTGGTCGCTAAAGATGTATCGATGCCGCTGCCGTAACCACCATAACCGCCATAGCCACCATAACCGCCGTAACCGCCATAGCCGCCAACACCGTTGTACGCCACATAACGTTTCTCCTGTTTCTTCTCCTGCAACGGCGCGTAATTACTGGCCGCGCTCACCTGATCCTGTTCGCTCTCTGCAGCTGTCGCATCCGCCGCCGAAGCAGCGGCCGTCGTTGTGGACGACATACAGGCGACACTGAGCATAAGTAACGCGTATGCGGTCTGTAAATGTTTGAGAATAATGTTAATCCTTTTAGCTTCAGTTTCGTCATTTGTCACACAAGGCTGCCTTACAAAGCACTTCATGTTGCGGTCACGAGTCGTTGCGTTTTTACGTTGTTACGTTACGTTTGGGTATCCCTTGGTTGTGCGCACGCGCGTCTGGCTGACAATGAGACTAATACTCGTTGCTGATCGCGCATCAAGCTTTTATAGTCAAACGACAACTTGTGGTGTGTTGTCTGTCGCACTGACATGGAGCAGCGCTGCTCGGCTTGGGTTCAGTGCGGCCTCTGCTTTGATGGGGCTCAGCGTCTTAACAAGCGCGTGTCTCTATTTGAATTTGTTTTTTTTTTTGCTTCTTCTTCTACAAACTGAAGTTTAGCAGCGATTTAACAGCAAAGGCGCAAAGCGTTTGACTAATGAAGTTATACGTGTGTATGTGTGTGTGTGTGTGTGAATATGCTCAACCTATGACACATCCAAGCGCATATGCCGTTAATATTACGCATACGCTATGTTGTTCCTTTACTTTGTATTATTTTCATCGCCGCCGGCATAATTTCTAGCATTGTTTTAGGCCTCTTTATTGTATGAAAAAAAACATATATATATAAATAAACAACTTTTGCCAAAGTTATTAAAGAATCATTGTTTTCCGAAAATTTCACAAGCTTGGCAGCACATCACGGCCAACGAACGAAGAGTTGACGTTTTTCATTAAGATTTAAGTTTCTACTTCTTCTTCTTCAACTTCTGCTCAGTCGACGCCATCATTGGTGCTGCTGTCTCTACTTCTTCTTCATCATCTTCTTCTTTGACTTTTCAGTTACGCACGACGCTTGCCGCAAACAATGCACGCCTCTCATTGCGTTGTTGTTGTTTTAGTACAGACTTGACATGTTACATTTTTACAACAATAACATTCAACAGATTTTTAATTTAAAATTTTACTAAAAAATATAATGAAATAAAAAAATAATTCATACATATATAATAAATAATTATAGTACAACCGCAAAATGTTAACAGGCATAAATAAATTAAAGTTTCTAATTAAAAATTAATATGGCAATAAATGTTCTCATATGCATTTGCCTACCCTCCCTTTCGCACTCTCTGCCCATGTTCTTATAGGCCTTAAGGCAATTGCAATCTCTTTTCGTTTACTCCCTTTCGTTGTCGTTGTCAAGCATGTGTGTGTGTGTGTGTATGTGTGCGTATACGTGTTGACAATTACACTCATTGTTTAATGTTTTGGTTGCGGTTTTTTCGGATTTACATTATTTTTTTGGTTTTGTTAAAGCATTTGAACAAAAGAATTAACTTAAACGTAAAAGTTAAGCATAGTTTTTTTTTTTTTTGGGTAATTTGCACTTAAAAGTGAAACTAATTTGTTATTTGTTGTACGTTTTTGTCATTTGCAGGCAGCCACGTAATTGTCTCACGTAACACATTAATTCTGATTCTGATTAGATCAGTTTTTGCTATAAGTGATGCTCAAAACGTAAACAGAAACTTCATGGCTGAATGACTCAATTAGCGCTTGTCTCATTGTATGTACATATGTATGTATGTAGGTATGTATTAAAAGCGTGGGAATATGTAAAAAACAAAAAAAATTATTAGTTTTTAACAAGTTGTCAAATTCACACAAAAGGGCTGTCGCAGTAAAAGGAAAAGCGCATGTAAAATAGAAAAAAAAATTGTTTAATGCATTTTGCCATTTGACTTGTCAAGGTCAGAAAAGTTCAGAAAACAAAAATAACAACAACATTATACACAATCAATAACATTGATAGACACAGCGTCGCCGTTACATACACACATGCAGTATGTGCTGTATTCATTCAGTTAGCAGCTTCGATTCACCCACTGCAAGCTTACTTTGTTGTTGTTTGTGCTATTGTTTGTACTTAAAGTAATACCAATTAAAATTGATATACAACATAACAAACGTAAATTTATGACATTACAAAGTCGAATGTATGAAAAGTAACATAAAATATGCAAGAGACAAACGACAAGCGTAGCAATTACAAATAAGACAATAGACAGAGTAATGAACGCATATTCATTAAGCCAGCGTCAGCGCCAGCGAGTGAGCAAGCAATGATCTTGCCTCGGCTCAAACAAACGAGTGAAGTGCGCCATTTTTTTGTTTGCCAACAAGACAAATCGAACGAGTGTAGCGAATAAATGTCAGTCCATGTGAGCAACGTGTAGTGCATGTGTGTAGGTAGGGATCAAATTTATGAATATGACATTTTGATGCAATGAGGAGCAGCATTTATTCTGTTGCTAATGACTAAATCGTTCGTCACCAAGCGTGAATTATTTTTTCCGGATTATGCATTTATGTTCATTCATACTTATGTATATATATTTGTGTATGTAAATGTTTGTGTCAATGCAATTGTTGTGCATTTTTATTATTAGCATATTTGTATTATGCGAAATTCATTTTCGCACAAGAATTGCTCATAATCGTGTGAGTAATTTTGGAGGTTGCGATTTTTTCGCATTTTCTTTTATTTTGTTTGTAATTTGAAAAATTTTCACTCACTCGCATACGCCCACCTGCATATATATGTATGTACATATACATACACCCACACACATCAGTGCAGTGAGTAACGAGACGGCGACAAGTGCAAGTTCAACGTTTACCGAAGGCTACGCGACATTCACAGCGCACGCTCTGCGGCAGAGCTGATCTACCGCTCAATTGCTTATATTTGGTAAAAGTTGTGTTATTGTTGTTGTTGTGGTAGCCCCCGATATATTCTGTTTTATTGCCCAAAAATAAAATGAAACAAGTTTTCTTTTTAAAATGCTGTAAAAAATATTTTTTTTTATTAGTCTCAAGTACTTCTTCTTCTTGTTCATCATGTTTGTGCTTCTTCTTCTGTTGGTGTTCAGTTCATCAACAGAAAATGGCATTCTTTTTGTATTTGTTTTTTTTTTTTATATTATTTCGGTTTTTTTTTTCCTCAATCAATCTCTCTCTCAATTTCTCACATTCTGTTTTGCATATTGTGTTTTACTCATATTTTGTTCATAAAACGAACAAAATTGTTTTGTTTTTTTATTTTTTTGGCTGAAAGAAAATGTTTGATTTTATAGCATAAAATTATATCGTTATTTCTACAGTTTGAATAATAATAATAAAAAAATCTATAAATAATTAAAAATGTTATGTAATGTGGCACTGTAACGGCTTCTTCTGGTAATTTGTTTTTTTTTTTTCTAAACTTCGATTTTTTTTTGTGCAAAAATCAAAATATTAATTAAAGAAGCTAAAATTGACTAAAAAAAATGAGTTCATAAAATTAAAAATAAGTTTTTAACAGTCTTTTTTTTGTGTTTGGCGGTTTTTTGAACTTTTTTTTTTAAACAATAACTGAGCACAATTTCGTTTTGTATTGTGCACTACTTTTTTTTTACAGTGTAATTGTAAACAAATTTCACGAAAAAAGTACGAAATCCTAAGAAAAAAAATTTATAAGCAAAGAAAGTACAAACAAAAGTGAGAACGAACAACAAAAATTATTATATACAATAAAGAAATTATAATTATAAATTAATTAATTTTGTTGTTGTTGTTAACTATTTAAAGAATTTGTTGCATATCACAATTGTTGTTTCATGGCCGTTTCTCAATGAATTTTGCGCTCAAAAATTGTTCTTGTTCTTATATAATTTTTCTAGTTTTTGGTTTTTTTTTTTTTGTGTTATAAAGAAATGAAATAATTAAATAATAAATTAATAAACACAAAATATTTGTTTCTATTTTGCGTTGAAACAGTATTTGTTTTTTTTTTTTTTGTTTTTGTTATCTTCTCGCTTTTGTTTAAAACATCACAGACTGTTTGTTGTTGTTGTTATTATTTTTATGTTTTAATTGTAAATTTTAGTTTTTTTTTTTTTTTGTTTAAATATTATCAATGTTGTTTTTGTTGTTGTTGGTTTTGTTTGTTTGTTTGTTGCTAATAATTAAAGCTACAAAAATCACTAAATTTGTAATCGAATTTCCGGTTTGTTTTTGTTTTTTTTTTTTTTGTTCTTTAGTTTTTTACTTTATATAGCTAAGAAATAGTTTTGTTTTTATTAATATTATTATTACTTTAATTTTAATTATTATAAATTGTTTATTGTTTAAATATATTTAACTGCTTTGATCAAAGTTTAATTAATTAATAGTAATTTGTATATATAAAATTTTATAATTCACACACATGTGTACTTAAAAAAAAAATGTTTTTTTGTTATTCTTTTTTACTTAAAACTGTTACTTAAATTTTTAGTTTTTTGTATTATCAATATATTTTTATTCCCTTCACGCAGTGAAGAGTATTATAACTTTTTTTATTTTTATATATTTAAAATTTTAGATTTTAATTATTTGATTTTTTTTATTTTAACTGTTTTATTTTTTTTACTTGTGTTTTAAAAGTTCACTTAAGCGTTAACGTAACGAATTTTTTTTATGCAATTTTTTTTTATATATGTTTTTTTACAACTTTAAATATTGTTTTTTTTTTTTTTTTGTTTAACAGTTGTGGCATTTCACATGTATTAAGCTTTTTATTTTGCGTTATTTAAATAAATAAATTAGCGCCAATGGCAAATCTTTTTCTTATTTGTTTTTTTTTTTTTGTATAGCTTAATTGCTAAATAATATATTAAAATTAATGTCAAGATTATTTAAACTAAATTACAAGTTATATAAGTGCTTAAAAATAATATCATAAAAACGTGCACATTTTGCCAACTTAAATAAACAAATTATATATATCATACTATATATTTCTTTCTTTAAATAATTAATTTTTTTCACGTTTTCTTAAACAACTTTTGTTTTTTTTTACATATAAATGTAATTTTTTTTGTCTCCATATAACGCTCAATTTATAATTATAATTCCTTTATTTTAAATATAATCTTATATGTATTTTTTTAGTATATATAAAATGTATAGCTTAATGCTTATAAACACAATTTTTCGTTTAAGCCACAACTAAATAACATATATTGTTAAAAGTTTTTGCTTTTGTTGTTTATTGTTTTAAATTTAAAAATATATATATATAAATTTTGTTACTGTTTTTAGGCTCGCTTAGTTGTATTGCAATATTTTGTTTGTCTGTCTGTTTGTCCATCTGTGTGTCTATGTGTGTGTTTTTGTATAACGGTTGATGCGTTCCGGTATATTTCGACTATACGCTTAAGCATACATACGTATATGTATATACATATATTTATATATAATTTGTCAATAATCGTCTTAAGTTTGAAATTTATAAATAGCTATAAAAATTGTATGTAATAAATCAAGCATTTACATTTCGACAATAGTATTAAGTATTACTATTTAATTATTAATTTGCTTAAACACTTAAATATAGTATTAATAATCATTAGTCAATTAAAGAAATACATTTTTCATTACATCTTTTTTTTTTCTTTTAATTGAGAAAAACAAAAAAATATATTGAATAGAAAAAAAAAATCTACACATTATGTTTAAATTAACATAGTATTTTTTTTTTAAATATAAATCTAAAGTTTTACTTGTTGTTGTATCTTATGTTATGCAAATTATTAACTGCAAATTAATTAATTATTTTTTTTTTTTTTAGTTAAACGCTCGTCGCGTTGCTTCTGTATTGCTCTGTGTCTGAATTGGTTGTGTGTTCTTTTAAAAGAAAATACAAAAATAATAAAAAAAAATTTAATAAAATAAAATATTTGTATATACATATATAATCAACATTAATTTACCTAAAAAAAATGTCACTTGTTTATTATCATTATTTTTTTTCTTTATACTAATAGTCAACAAGTATGAAAGCCAAAGCGTTTTTCTACAATGAATTAAATTTATGCGTGAAAATATTAATAAATAAATAAAATAAAAGAAAAAAAAAATTATTGGAAAACATGATCAAAAAAAAAAAAAAAAAGATTAAAATTAATCATCAAAACGATGAATGTAAAAAAAAAAACACAGAAAACAAACTATAAAATGAGCGCAAGGAATATGATTTGTGTGCGCATCGTGACGTCATTCAGTATTAAAAACTTTTTTCTTTCATTTAATTTTTGTTTTTTTCTTAATTTAAATGAAAATATTAATTTCACTTTATTCAGCTTTCATTGCTGAGCTGAGCTGTGGTGTGCAAGCAAGCGAACAGACGCATGTCTTACAACGAAATTGTCTTATGTGCGAGTGAGATGAATATATGCATCTATGACTGTATGAGACTTAAAATGAGCGCGCGCGCAGTATTTGTATCAAATAAAAATATATAATGTATAATCTTTTTCAGCTAACACTTTGGAAAGATGTTTCTTTGTATGTGTAGATATACATAGATATATATAATAAATATATATATATATATATACATGTATATATAGGTATGTCTAACATTACGACTAAAATATATGATATAATCAAAAAACTTTACAACTACTAACGTCTTTATACGTACTAATCTTTCAATACGATGCGTGTAAAAGCGCCACTGCTGCTACCGCTGCCACTGCCGCCGCCTCCACCTCCACCGCCGCTCTTATTGCGTGACTTCTCGTGTTGTGACATCGATTGTTTACCTCCGCTGGAGCTACTGCCGCCACCACCACGTGGCTCTAAACGATCAAATATTCCTTTACGATGATTACTCTCCGAATTGGCGCTATTATCCCTTTGACGACTATTACTACGTCGTGAACGTTCCTCTCGGCTGCTACGCACAGATGAACCAGCACCACCGCCGCCGCTACCACCACCAGCACCACTATTACCATTGCTACTGCTGCCGCCACCGCCGCTATTGCTGTTGCTATTTTTCAATACAACACGACGATTGCTACTGCGAAATCCTGCTGTTGCACGATTACTGCTGCTACTGTTGTTATTGCTACTGCTACCGCCACCGCCACCACTGCTATTGCGATGTTTATTACTACTACCACTACCACTCATAGCTGATTTAAAATAAATTTCTGGTGTCGGTGAACGTGATACAGCACCACCATGTCGTCGTTGCGTTTGTTGTTGTTGTTGTTGGCGATGATGGTGGTGCTGGTGCTGTTGTTGTTGTGGCGCTGCTGCTGGTGGTGGTGGTGACGGTGTCGGTGATGCTAATAAACGTTCTTCTTCCATATCTTCAAGCATTAGCTCATCATAATCAAGATCAACTTCATCGTCACTTGGCGTTTGTGCACGCATTATTTTTGTTTCTTCAGGCACAACTCGTTGCTGCGACTGCAACTGCGGCTGTTGTGCTAACGGTGGCGGTGATGGTGGCGTTGCAGTTCTTTCAATATGTGTATGATGTTGTTGTTGTTGTTTAGTTTCATGTCTTGCATGACTTTTATAACTGCCACCGCCACTGCCGCCGCCGCCACCACCACTGCCCGAGCTGAGTGTACTTGAAATGTGCTCTGTGATGGTGCGTTTCGCCTCTGGCATTATTTTTGCAGCCGTCAATTGTTTACGTGTATGTTGTTGCTGATGCTGCGATTGACGTTGCTGTTGCTGCTGTGGCTTTAATTTTTGTGGACTGCGATTGCCATTGTTAGACTGTTGTTGCTGCTGCTGCTGCTGTTGTTGTTGTTGTTGCTCACGTTTTTTAAGTGAGATTATCTTTGACTCACGCACAATAATGGGTCTCAATTTTTGTGGCGATTGATGTCTTTGTTGCTGTGACTGTTGCGGTTGCTGATTTGGCTGCTGTTGTTGTTGTTGTTGCTGTTGTGGCGAATGCTTTTGTGTCTCTTGTTCAGGTAACTTGTTTGAATCCTCATTTTCGCCACATGTACGTTTGTCCTTTAATTAAAAAAAAATGTATATATTTATATATATAACAAAAGAATATAAATAAATTTTTGCTTTATTCACACTCACCTCACATAACTTCTCCTCAACGGCACGCCGACGCTTCAACTCTTTGTCACGCACTATTTTCTCACGCAATGCTTTTTGCTTTTCAATTTCCAGTCGGTACGCACGTGTCTCCTCATCTTCTTCGGGCTTTAAGTATGATAAAAGTTAATACATATATGAATGAAAGTTTACCCTTTTAAATACTCACTATATTTCTATCCCGATCACCAGCACGCGTGCGTCCCATACTGGCATTGTTTCCACTACCGCTGCCGCCGCCGCCACCACTCTCATTTCGTCGACCTGTACCAGTACCAGGTGTATTGCTACGTCTTCGCTTCAATTGGTTGCCACCAGCGCTGGCATTATTACCGCCACGATTCTCATGCTCACGTTCACGACTATTTCCTCGCCCTCTAAATCGATTGCCGCCAATACCACGATTTCCATAGCGCTCACGTTCACGGCTACCAGCACGCATTTGACGATCACGTTCACGTTCTCTATCCCTTTCCCTTTCACGGTCACGATCACGTTCTCTTTCGCGATCTCTGTCAATGGCACCGCCGCCGCCACCACGATCATTACGTTTAATTGGCGAATAACTGCGTCCACGTGAACGACTGCGACTACGTCGATTGTTGAGGCCGCCGGTACCAGCGCCCGTCGAACCGCCGCCAGCTGTTGATGAAATCGTTGGCGATACATGCTCGAGGCGTCGCTTTTCAATATACTGACGATTTTTATTAATGAATTCCTCTTGCTGACGCAATAATTCCGCTTCACTGGTAATTGCTGGCATGAAATGCGTTTCTTTGATGAATTTACTGGTGGCCGCTTCGACGCCACCCTTGAAATTCGGATTGATTAACACTTTACCAACGCGTGGTATGCCACCAGTTGAACCTGATGCTGTTGTCAGCTGTCCTGGTTGTCCAGTGCCTGGTGGTATCGTGCCACCTGGCATATTGGCCTGTGGTGGACCTGGCTGCTGTTGTTGTTGTTGTTGCTGCTGCTGTTGTTGTTGCTGCTGTTGTTGTTGTTGCATCTGTTGGCCGAGCATTTGCATTGGCGCTTGTGGACCCAATTGTGGTCGCATATTCATGCCATTCGCATAATTCGGCGTTTGCATCATGTGCGCGGGTAACGCTTGTAGCGGCGGCCGTGGCATACGCATGCCAGCACCATGTGGTGACATATTATTGGGATTGCCATCATTGGATCGCCACATGCCGCCTGGCGCAGGGCCACGATGTTGTGGCGGCGGCGGTCCACCATAATTTTGATTTGGTGGCGGATAATTGTTCATGTTGCCATCATAGCCACCATGTGGTGACATGCCACCGCCGAATGGCGTGCGAAATGGATTTCCGGTCATTGGACCGGGACCGGGTCCTGGACCGCCCGGTATATTGCCATTGCGATGACCATGATTATGATAATGTGGCAATGGTACATGCATCATTGGTCCAGTGACCTCATGACGTGGCGGCATCATATGTGGCCCATTATTTGGCGGTGAATTTGTATTTGCCGTCGTTGGCGGCGCAACTTGGGGACTGAGATGATGTTGATGTGGACCGGGTGGTGCTTGAAGCGGTGGTGCATTTGTTGGGGTGTACATCGTCTGTTGTTGTTGTTGTTGTTGTGTTTGTGTTGGGAATTGACCTGGAAGTAGGTTGGGTAATGTTGTAGTCGTGCGTGTCTGTGTTGGCATTAATGGTAATGGTAATGGTTGTGCTTGCTGTTGTGTTGGCTGTAGTGGGCCGAGCACTTGATTGCTCAATGCTGTTGCATTATGCGAGGAGGGAGGTGGTAGGTTAGGGGATGTTAACAATGACATATGATTACCCTGCATTGGAAATCGCTGCATTGGCATTAGCGGTTGATTTATATACGGGCCCGGATTACGCAGCAAATGCAATCGTATCGAATTTGGACCAGGTGCAGGTCCTGAACCGCCGCCACGTTTCCAACCACGTCCACGATATTTATCTGCAAATAAATACATAACAACAAAAAATATCAAAACTACTCGCACTCATTATAATCCTTTACGTACCTAATATTTGCTTCTTTTGCATCTGTGGTCCACCACCACCACCACCGATGCCGACTGTATCAGCTGATTGCTCGTCAAGCTCACGTTCACTGGTCGTCTTAAAATTCGTGCGTTCCTCACGTTCATCATCATAATCTTCGCGCGGATCAGCACACTCTGACGACCCAGTACCGTGGCTGTCAACAGTTAAACTATCCTTTGAATAAGGTATATACGATGTACTCTCACTGTTATGTGTTAACGTTGAACCACTGGCCACAGATGTATCATTGGACACTGTAGTTTGCTTTTGTTGTTGTGGTTGTTGTTGGTTTTTACCATCAGTATCTGCATCAAGAAGACCGCTCGTTGAAGTGGTGGCTTCCGCATGTTCGGCCACTATTTTGTTGGCTGTTGATTCCTGTATGACTGGTGACGTTGTTGTTGTTATTGTTTTTGTTGATGCTGCACTAGCATCTGGTTTGTTTGATTCATCTGCTGCGACCGCATTTCGTGTAGTTGATGTTGCCACTGCAACAACAGCTTGCTCATGTGTTGTTGTCGCTGGCACGGATTTTGTAGCTGTAACCGATTGTGTTTGTAATTTATTAGATTCGGCTTGTGCAAATTTTGCCAGAATTTGTTGTTGTTGTTGCCCAACAACAGTTGATGGCTTTTCATTTATTAATGCTTTTGTTGCAACTGTTTGTGTTTTCGCTTGATTTTCGTTTTCTTCTTTTTCTTTTTGTTGCTGTTTCAATTGTTCCTGTGCCCATTCCTCGGCTTCTGCTTTTATTTGGCGTTTTTCTTCGCTCGTGACATCTTTTTCTAACTCTGTTCAAATATAAACAAGTAGATACAAATAAAATGGTTAAATATGTCAAGTCAAGCGCAGCGTAAAAATCGATTTTGTTTTGTCATGCACGCCAAAAGCGCCCACCCCACCGTACTTAAATAATTTACTACGAAATTCGATATTCACCTTCATCGGACAGTAACAAAGCATCCTCGTCGGCCTCGTAAAGTGCCTGATCGTCAATATCATCATCGCCCAACTCGTAATTGAACAGTTCGTCGCTGCAAGTAAATGTATACAAACATTATTATTCAGGCCAACTGTCTTTTATTTTTTTCATTTTGTGTTTTTTTTTTTCATTTTCTTTTTTGTTGCATGTTGTTTCGATTGACGCGTCATTTACAACAACACCGAAAACAACAACTACACCTTAAACACTTTCATAAACCAAAAAACCATCCACATATATATGTATGTATATTATATATATTTTTTTTGTACTTGAATTTGTGCACTTACTTTAGCAAGTCCGACATTTCGGCTGCCACTCAAACTTAAAATTTTCTTAGCCTTTTCGGCAGCAGCAGCGGCAGTCGCAGCAGCAGCTTGACAGCAATTAATGATGTTGAAGAAATATGATGCAAGCAAAGTTAGTTAAACTATAAACACTTTTTACACATCCAACACATATTCAGCAATTATAAATTAATACATTTGAAATGTTACGCTTTATAAATTGTATGGTTTTCTTTTTATTCAACAGAACACTTTGCAACGTTTTTTTACGCGAAATTTTTACCAAGCGTAGATGGCCAAAAATTTTCAGTCCGAGCGGCTGCCAACCTGTTTCAAGCTAGCGAAATAATTACAGCAAGTTGTCATGCTCCTTGAAAATTTTGCCATTCACCACAATGGAAGCACTGTTTTAAGTCGTCGGACGTGTGATTGGCAAAAAAGTTAGAAGCAGAAACCAATACCGGAACGTTACATTTTTGTTTGTCTCCAATTCTCGAGAGAAGAAATATAAATATTTTCTGTTGTTTACACAATATAAAAAATTTTAAGACTATCAAAATAGTTTTAAAACTAAGCAACTTGGTTAGTGGACTTTTGTCGCACTATTGTTCGAGTGAATACATCGTGCCGTTGGTGCAAAACAAAACGCACGTGGTCATTCGCCGTTTAGTTGTTGTTTTGAAAATTTTGTAAATAGACTTTTTTAACTAACAAGTGATTTAACATGGGCGGCACGCACAAACGGAATATGCGCGCCGAGAAGGCCAAAGTTAAGCTTAAAGGTGCCAAATTGCCCAAAGGCTTGAATGTAACGAAAACTGATTTCAAGGTGCGAAAGATTATGATACGGGAGCAGCTCAAGGAGTCACAATACGTCGATGGGCTCCGGCAATTCAATTTGAAAGAAATATTGTCGCGTCTAAAGCATCATAGTAGCAACTTTCGTTTGGATGCAATGCGTAATCTACGTGAATCATTAGCCAATGGTACCGCCGATCATCTGTTGGGAAATCTAAATGAGTTGATACAAGGTATTGCGGCAATATCACTAGATGTGGAACGCGAAGCACGACGTGAGTCATATAAAACACTAAGCAGTTTATTTGGCATACTGCAGGAGGACGCTATTGCGCCATTCTTTCATGTGATCTCATCGTATTTGCGGTGTGCCATGACACACATACAGACTGCAATACAAGAGGATGCGTTGCTCATGTTAGATGTATTGTTACAATATACACCACGACTGTTAGTGGCACACAGTGAGAAGATATTCCAAAATTTTCTTGAAATGATTTCACGTGTGCGTGCCGAAGGTGATCGTGCTAATCGTACGCTAACCGTGAACATGGGACAGCAGCAAACAACTATCAAGTGGCGTACCAAAGTACTACAACGTCTACAGCGTATGTTTGCCACCTTGGTGGCGCAAAAGAAGGACATAAATGCCAGCAAGTCAAGCGATTGCCTTATGGCCACGTACAATGCCAAGAATCCGCAACATTTTTCGCTAAAACGTCGCTTTCCAATGGAATTTGATATGACGGAAATACTTAGCCGCACAGTGGCCAATACAATCGGTCGTAACACCAACAGTACACCAAATAGCACAAATGTAGCATCAAACGAATCACAGGTGCTACGTCACTATGTCGAACATCTGTTGCCTTTGCTGCTAGAGACTTGGCTAGAAGTCCGGCCACAGGCAGTATCGAATACCAGTGCGGATAAGGTCTTACTAACAACAGATGCTGCTTTAACACTAAAAACTGTGCTTGAAATCATTGAACATTTATGGTTGCTGATCGATAAACAAGAGATTGCACTGCAAAATAATGAACTTAGCACTTGGTTGCGTAACGAATATGCCGATGTTTTCAGCATAAATTTCTTGGATAACTCGTTTCCTTATCAACAGCAAAAAATTCAAAAAAGTGACAAAAAATTGGACAAACGCACAGCTAAGTCGTCAGCAGCTGCAAGAGATATCGGCGAATTTTGTATACAACAAAATCTAAGCATTGCTCATCTCATTTGTCGCTTTTATAAACAACCAAGCGATCAACATACGCAGCAATTTAGCAGTCTTCTCACATACTTACACACAATTGTCAATCACTTGGCGCAACATAATGTCTCCGCCGACTGTCAGGCACAACTCATTTTAACGCTTCGTGCTTATTTGTTGCACAATGCGCTGTCGCTGCTTGAATTGCAACCACAGGCAATGCGTCAACTGCTACACCAAACCGTCAATGCATACCTAAGCAATCACTTTACAACACGTGAGGGCGTCAACTCCAATATGCTTGTGCTGCTTTGCGAAATTGTAAAGCGTTCAGAATTATACAAAGCCTTTGGTGGTGCCGATGAGTTCAATGAATTCCTAAATTATCTACCACAATTATTACTGAAGCCTGCTGTCAGCGAGTCGGCGCTATTGGCCATGTCCGATTTGGGTAAACAGCAGAACGCATTGTTCCTGAACGCATTAACGCCGCTCATTGGCGCCGTAACTGCGAATATACAACAGATACAAGTGAACGGCGCCTACAATGCCTTCGAAGGCAAAAAACATATTATGAACCTTTTCTATTGGACAAAACGTGATTGGCATGCGGAAGATTTGCTGCAGCAGCTGGAGACACATGTGACAGACAAACGAATTGTTAGTTATTTTAGCTTCATATTGAAACCATGAGTGGTGTACACGTATAGTTTTAATTAAAAGTTATTAATAGAAATGTACAAAATAATAAAATGAAAACAGTTGATTCTACTACGTCGTCCTGGTTGGCTTATTCTTTTTCTTAGTTTTGGGCAAAAATCTATCAAGTACCGAAGGCTTTGTATCCTCTTCGGCATTAGTATCCAATGGCAAATAGTCTGCGGTATCTTGATTTTCGGCAATGATATCCTTTTTCTCTTTGCGTATATTTGCAATGAATTGCTGTAAATGAGTGAAAAGACAGAAGTTAAAAATTAGTTAAATATATGTATACAAGCAACAAGCATTACCCTTCTTGTCATATCCTTGACAATTTGCTTGTTACGCGCCGCCTTTGCACTGCCGCCGCGTCCCTTCATTTTGCGGCGTGAATTCATTTCGATTTGTGGGGGTTTCACAAAGAATACCGAACGCTTTGCATCGATCTTCTCTTGCAGTGTTGGCACATCAACGCCCGAGATTTCATTCGGATCGAGCGCAATGAATTCCGCTGGTATTTTTTCAAGCAATGCATGCACTTCGTGCTCACGACGTTGCTTACGTGTCTGGTAAGGATTATCTTCGTATGCATCAAAGTTCGCCTCACCCGAACCGGGCACAAGCAGCGATTGAAAGCCTCTGGCCGTTGCAACGCCCAGAACATCTTCGTAATTGCAAAAACGCATATTGTTTACAAAACCATCGCAATTGTGTCTTAAATAAGGCGCTCTAGCTTCACGACCCATCATCAGATTTGTATATGTCTCGCAATAGATACCCTGAAAAGGTATGTAAGTTTATTTAATATAATAAATATTAGTTTTTGTGTCACTTACTTGAGCTATTGCTAATACACCGCGTTGAGATACTTCGACCTCATTTGCGGCGAATTGTAATTTATATGTCCGCAGTGGGCCACTCAGCTGACGTATATCCCAGACTTTAACTTTACGATCCAAGCCACCAGTAACTAGATACTGTCCTTTTGGATCTACTGTAAGGGATGACATGGCCGTTGGATGGCAGAGCAACTTTGCAACGGGTTCACGTACTTTTGGTGACCACATGGAGACAACACCTTTGCCACCGCCAATGCAGAGCACACCATTTGCCGGATTATGTCGCATCATACGTATTTCACCCAAATGCGTATTGAAATTGCCAACCAGTTCACCAACTGATACATCGAGCCACGACAGATAACCACTGACATTACCAGCCGCTAGCAGAAAGTGATAGGGTAGAAAGTCCAAGCGATTCACACGATATAAACGTTTGATGCAATGCAATTCTGTGCCTTTGTTGTCATAGATATACACATATTCCTTTTGTGCCGCTGCGAACATGGTGGGTAAGTGCAGCCACTGGACATCGACCACTTGTTCCATAACATTCATTTCGCAATGCAACTTTTTCGTGACCCAGTCAAATGCCGCTATATGACCACGGTTTCCACCCATTAACAAGTGGCGACCGTTCTTTGTGTAGCGCATTCTGTATGGCCCGAATTGTAGACTTAGCTTAAAATGTTTTGCCGCCGATTGCAAATCAACATTTGCAGCTATCTCAGATTGACGATACTCGGCTGTGGTTTCTTCCGGTTCTGGTTCTATGAAACCGCTCGTTTCTTGCAACAGGATTTCTGTGCGTGCTGCTTGCTCGTTTGCATATTCCAGAAAAACTTCCTTGCGATCTTGTTTCGCCTTAAAGAATGGTGTTTTTACACCGCTGCCTGTGACACGTGCCCCATGACTATATTTCTCCAAAATTTCCTTTGGTATCTTTTGCTTCTTGTTATTTTGTCCATGTGCCAACTTTCCACTATATTGTGATTTACGTTTGCGTGGTAAAGGTTTGCTCTGATCGACTTTAATAATCTGGCCTTTGAATTTTTGTTGACTCGGTCGTTTCAACTTGACCGACTTCAGATCGTTTTCATCATGCACAAATTCGGAATCGAAATAACGTTTCGAAGCTTCTTCTTTGATTTTTGTGTGCTTCTTTTCAGACTTGACGGTAACGGCCGTCTCAGCCATATCGTTGTTTTGTATATCAGTTTAATATTACAACAGAGTGCCTAAAAATGTAAATAATTAAACAAAACGTGTTCGCGCGGTGCTTCTTCTTCCAATTACCAAATTTGACATTCTTCTTCTTCGCGTGTCTATTTCTACACTTCACTTTGAATGTCAAAGCCATGTGCGTGTCAAAAATTCGTTGAGAATTCTATAAAAAGCAATGATATACATACTTTAGCGTATGTTCGCTGCAAAATGTTAAATGTCATGAGTCAGTTTAATTGGAAATATTTGGAGGTTCGATTCGAGTGTTGCCAGAGTGAGCCGTTATGGAAGAGTTCAAATTTATTTAAAATTTCTGCATTGAAATGTGTTGGCGGCGGCGTTGCCTCGTTTTTTAGAAATCAAATGTGGCCAGTTAAGCAACCAAGTGATTTAGTTAAAAAAAAAAAGACAGAGTTTTCCGCAAAACGCCTAAAGACCCAACACTGCATATTTACTAAAAATCCTATTTTTGGATTGTGTGACCGTTTTTCATTGTAAATTTTAAAGCCTAGTTGTGAAAATTGGCACATCACTTCCGCTTATATATCATTATCATTTTAAAAGATGCTCGAAAAAGCAAATTAATAGGTTATAATTTTCTTTGACTAGTCACATGTGTTAATTGTGTAGCAGGGATTTTTGTAGTACTCTTTGTCTTCTGTGCAAATTTAGTATTTGACTTGTGTCCGAATCCGGTCACACTGTCCACTCAGTTCGCTAAAGCTGGGAAAACGTCGATAGTGCCATCGATTGTTTCCCAGCTCTACAGTTCGCGTCGCAAAACGAGGAACGAAAAGGTGAGTCGGGCGTTTTTTTTTTCTTCTTTCACTCAAAACGCCGAAAATTAAATTACTTAAAAGTAGCACAGCTGTGCTCAGCTCAAAACTAAAATATAAAAAGGAAAACGTGTTAAACTTTGTGAGTAAAAATATAGTTTGCGAAACCGCCGTTTTGTATGCAATCATGCTGATAAGATAAATTATAATATTGTTAGTGCTGCATACCTTGCGACAGTGGCGTGCGTATTTTGATCTCACTGAATCAAAATCGTCGCGTTTTTCGTGTACGGTGAATGCATGTGTGTGAGCGAGACAAATTGTTTGTGTCGAGTGCACTCTAGATGCTTTTTTTCCGTTTCATTTTTGCGTGTACTTTTTTTTTATATCATTTTTGAGTGTGTTTTTTTCAATTCCTTTTTCGTCTCTTGTGTTTTTGTGTGTGCTTTTACCGATTCCATTTTCACTTCGTTCCGTCACTTTTTTTTTTCTCTTTTGGTTTTACAAAAATGTCGGCATGTTGAAAAAGAAAGACTCGTACTAAAAACGAAAAAGACAGCGACGAAGACAACGTCGAGATCTGTGCGGATGAAAAAAAAAAAGAAAAAAACGAAACAACCAAATCAAAATTTGAAAACGCCAAGCAAGCTGTGAAAAAAAAGTTGCGAAAATAAAAGAAATCTAAAATACTTGTAAAAATTGTTAAAACAAAAATTTTATATATTTTTATTTCTTTTAATTTCAACGTATTAAATATACAAGATAATTCCATTAATGTACGTTACGTGATAAAAAAAAAAATAATAATAAGAAAAAAAATAAAGAAAAAGGCGAAAAGTGAAAATAGCGCATTAAAAATAAACTGCACGAGTCTTAAAAAGCCACCACATTGTGTATTAGAGCTGAGCAAAGTAGCGCGAAATACAACAACAACAAATGAAAAGGCAGGCAAAATTTGTCTCGAAATTGGCTAATTTTTTGAATCCTGCCTTACAGAAAGATGAGCAGCTCCGAGGAAGTTTCCTGGGTAACCTGGTTCTGCGGCCTGCGTGGCAATGAGTTCTTCTGCGAGGTATGTTGTGTCATTTTGGTCATTCATTTTTTTTTTCATTTTTCTTTTTTTCTGTTATTATAATGTGCCGTCAGACAAACCATGTATCTGTGTGTGGTGTGTAGTGTATGATGAGTACGTGTGCGTGTGTAAGTGAATGAGAGTGCGTGCGTGTGTGAAAGAACGTTGGTTGATCAGCATGGCATATTGCTTGCACTAACAATTCACTGGCTATACTATATTATACTGTAACGCCCTACACTGACTATACTGCTTTGCTTTTTGACGCAATGTTGTTGGTCTATTTTTGATGACACCAGTGACGTGCACTTAGACAGGCAGAGCCTACTCTACGGCTTATTAAGTGTTTAATAAATCGATGTAGCGTGTTCTGCTGCCTGCTTTACTAACGACTGTCAAACTACATCATATACACACCACAGACTCACACACACAGATACAACTATACTATTAACGTAATGGTTGTTTTTTTTTTTTTTTTTTTTTTTTTGTAATAATTAAATAATATTTGTTTGTTTGTATTTTATGTCATCACAGGTCGATGAGGATTATATACAGGACAAATTCAATTTGACTGGCCTCAATGAACAAGTACCAAACTATAGACAAGCATTAGATATGATACTTGATCTAGAGCCGGGTAAGTTGTAATATATTTGAATTTAATTGAAAATTGCTTTAATTAAATTAATGAATGAATAGAGGATGAACTCGAGGACAATCCATTGCAATCTGATATGACCGAACAGGCCGCCGAGATGCTCTATGGCCTTATACATGCACGCTACATTCTAACAAATCGTGGCATTGCACAAATGATTGAAAAATATCAAACTGGTGATTTTGGACACTGTCCACGTGTCTATTGCGAAAGTCAGCCCATGTTGCCATTGGGTGAGTTGAAATTAATAGACAATAAAAAGAGATCAATCAATTTTGAAGTATATAAGAAAGAAGCTTTATATATAATATTGTTGTCCATTAAATATAGGACTCTCGGACATACCCGGCGAGGCAATGGTGAAGACTTATTGTCCAAAATGTATTGACGTTTATACGCCAAAATCATCGCGTCATCATCACACTGATGGCGCCTATTTTGGTACTGGTTTTCCGCACATGTTATTCATGGTACATCCGGAATATCGTCCCAAAAGACCCACTAATCAATTTGTTCCAAGGTATGTTTTTTTTTAAATCTGAAATTTCATATACACAATTAATGCTGTTTTTTTTTTCTCACTCCCGCTCTTTTTCAGGCTGTATGGTTTTAAGATCCATAGCTTAGCTTATCAAATTCAGCTGCAGGCAGCAGCCAATTTTAAAGTGCCCCTCAGAGCGGTAAATTTAAAAAACTAAACTAGTTACAGAAATCAATTAAGCATTAATAATTCGTTTTTCCTTTTTCCTACAAACGTCCCCACAAAACACAAAAAAAAAAAAAAAAAATACAACCCTACACATTTTAAATAATAATTGAAAAAAAAAAACGAAAAAAAAAATAAAAAAAAACTATACATAAAAACTCACCACACAAAATTATATAATTTGTTTATTGTAATTATACACACATATCGGAAACAAAATCATTTTTTTTTTTTATTTGTTTTTGTATTAAAATTCTACATTTTTTTTTCTTTGAACATGGTTTTCGTATTAATGCATTTTTTTTTTGTTGCTACTGATTTTTTTTTTTCGTGTTAAATGTTAACATTTTGTTGTAAACATTTGAAAAAAAAAACAATATCAACATTGTCATTTATGTAAAATTATTACTTAATTTGTACTCTGCAACAAAAAAAAAATAATTGGCAAAAAAAAATATGCACAGAAAAACTAAAACTAAAACATCGACTTACACAAACATAAGACAAATTACACTTTAACACATGAAAAAGCGAAATTTGCGAAAAAAAAAATTTAAAAAAAAAAAACATACGCGTTTTTTAGGCGCAACTGAAAATCACTAAAAATACAAAAAAAGGAAGGTATATTTTAATATATCTTAGCAGACAACAACAACAACACACACATGAATCACCGTAAGAAGAAGACGTAGCAAGTAGAGTATACGCCTAGTGCACAGCAAGGAAAAAGCAATTTATTTTTTGTTGTTTTTGGGTTTTTTTTTCCTCCTTTTCACAACACATTTGCGCGCGCAAACATGAGAAACAAAAAGAAAAAAAAAATTATAAGATAAAGACATTAAATGATAGCCAAACAGCAATAAAAATATTAATTTTACAAAAATGTTAGAAATGAAGACATTAAGAAGAAGAAATTGAGCGAGCACTGAACAATAAAAATATATAAGTAAAAAAAAGAAAAAACAAATAATAGTAAAAAAAAACATAAATAAATAATAATAATATACAAAATATTAGCAGCATTTAAAAAAAAAAAAAAATATTGCAATGGAATAAGAATTTCGATTTATTATATCGATTTGGAAAAAAAGCGCATTGATTAAACATTTGTTATACACACAGACACGCATACACTTAAACAAAGAGTCTTGAGAGCACATCAACAATAAACAACGTTTAATAACATAAAAGAGAACATAATAAAATACACAGGAAGGAAATACATACATTAATAACGATCGCATTAATGAAGAGAGTAAGAGAGAGAAAACAAGCAAGCAAGCAAGCGATGAAACACAAACTAAGAACAAAATTATTAGAATATAAGAATCAATAGAAAAACAACAAAAAAAAAAAACATACACGGACATTAATAATTAATTCATATTTTACAAATTCAAGACACAACAACAACAGAAAGGAAAGCCATTACACAGACACACATATATATATATATATATATATATCTATACACACATACAGGCACGCGCTCGTACAGCAACAGTCATGTTCATATTGATTATTGAAAACTCGAAACAAGTAAAACAAAAACAAAAAAAAAAAATAAATCAAAGAAAAATTTGAACGGAATGGCAAAAACAGCCAACAATTAAGAAACAAACAAACAAATCAATCAATTTATCATCAATTAAAAAAAGCACAAAAAAAAAAAAATTGAAAATAATTAAATAAAACAAACAAAATGGCAATCAGGACAAATATGTAAAGCAACATAAGAATAGTAAACATAAAAGCAAAATGATTACAACAACAATCACACGTAAGCACGCAACGACTTTGTCAAGCTGCAGCAAGCAATATTAACAACAACAACAATCAAGTAAATCAAACGGCCATGCAAATGCTAATCATCAACACTTCATCAACAATCAATGATCGCTTCTTGTCGTTCCATCAACAACATTAACATCAATTATGCACAATGCAATACTATCAACGTAATCATCATCTTCATTAAGCATCACATCATTATCAAAAAACTCATGTAAAAGCCATGCTGCTTGATTTACGTACGACAACCAACAATAATATACAACAACAAAAGAGCAATAACGATAACGAAATCAACTTCGTTGTCGTCTTCTTCATCGTCATCGTCATCATCATCGCCAGCCATCAACTCATATACGATGCGTCTCATTACCAGCATCGATCAACAGCGCCAACAACATCACAAGACGAGACAGAAACAGGGACAGACATGCCTTACAAAAATACACACTATGTACGATTCACTTGAACAAATCGAGCAGAGTACGTCTCTGTTATGTGTGATGATGCTGGCGTACATTTATGCTAACCAATGTAACTGCCCGTTTACATAAACGCATACGCGCATGTAAAATATATTTATATATGTACATTTGTTGTCATTTGAGCATTTTTTAATGTTTGTTTTTCCGTTTTGTCATATTTTTATAAACAAATAGCACTGTTGTTTGTTTTAAATTCAGCTTTCAACACTTTTTGTTGTTGTAATCAATATAAATGTTAACTATTTTCTTTTTCACTAAATAGTATTGTTTATTACTGCTAAAAATAAGTCGTTTTGTTTTTTTTTACGTTTGCTTCTAATTTAACAACAAAAAACCAAGTAAAAATGAAAACATGCAGACGAAATATAGAAAAATACAAAAAAAGTTAATGAATTATTGTTTACAAATAATTATTGTTTTAAAGAAAAAAAAAAATGAAATTAAAAATGGTATTGCTGGCAGACTAATCAAATGATAATGATGGTTTAACAGCAATGAGTTCTTCTTTTTTTAATTTATACAATTTTTTGTGAAAATTGTGTTTTTTTTGTTTTTATATGCAAAATAAGTTGGACAATAAAATTTAGGTTGAAAATGCAATTGTTTTAGGTTTCAGGGCGTGTCAGCAGTAGATGACAAGCTTGATGGTTTCAGAACATTTGTGTGTAATTGATGAAAACTTTAGATTTTTGATGAAACTTCTTTTTAGATATTCATATTGCATTTAAGCGAAAAAAAACATGTTTTGAACAAACAACAATAATGTTAACAATAAAATTGTATAATAAATAAAACGAAGAAAAAATTAAATAAAAAAAAAACAGAATCACAACAAAAAACACGAAATCAGTGGTTGAGAAGGAAAGGGACAACAACGTACACACAGACGTATACGTTATATGTGTTTTATGTTAATATTATGTTATTAGCATTTTTTAATGTTTCTGTTATTAGCATTTCATTTCAATTGAAATGTTAAAAGACACCTGTCGTTGACATTTAAATGATTTGTTCGTGCTGCAGCGCTCCTACGCACTCTTTGATATATGTATGTATGTATGTCGTAAACGTGTGTGCGCGTGAATGTGCGCATGCATTATGCTTGCATTCATTCTATTTTTCATTACTATTGTTTGCACTTATGTGTTTTTTTGTATTGCTTTAAATATGATTTGGTCATATTTTTGTTTCATTGATTTAAAAGAAATTTAAAACAATTTTCTTTTTGCCAAAAGGACTATATAGCACTTTGTCAGGAAATACTCAGCCGACCAGATCCTGAAGCAGAAGAGGGAGAGTAGTCAGCTAAAGATCAACTCTAATGGGCTCTCTCTCTCTCTCACTCTCTATCGCTTACATGCATATAAATTGAGCTTAGCCTTTAGCATACCATCCAACAATCAAGCTATCTATCTACATATTTCTATTTAACTACTGTTAATGCGCCAAGTAAATTGCTTTACTTTGATTTTTATTGTGTTTTAAGTTAATGTTTTTACCGTCGATTACATTTGCTTTACTGTTAGTTTTACTAATTAACATTATGTATACGCTCTTTTCTTTTTATTTAATTTTTTTTCTTAATTTTATTTGTTTATAATAAATCATTTAAAGTCGAATAAAAAAACAGAAATTAAATTAAAAAATATTTGACAAACTTTGGCCACTTTTGCTGCTTTCTTATGGCACTGTTGGCAACATTGACATAACATTGTCAAGCTCTGTGCTGTGAATGACGTTTCATTGTATTTGTGTTTGTATGTATTTGTGTGTTTGCTTAGCGCAGGGCAACTCTGCATTTTAAAATTCAAATTTCGAAGTTCGAAATTTTTTTTAAATGATTTTTTCATTTGATTATTATATTAATATTTTTTTTTTCTGATTATTCTATCACATTTTAATGATTCATATACACACAGAACAACACAACACTTTTTATTTTGTTATATTTTTTGTTTTCAGGCACACATATAACACAATTACACAAACATTCACACACACAACACACACACACAAATACATATGTGTTTCGTATATTTTATGAAACGAAATGCAAAATTGATACCTCTCAAATAAAATAAAATATTTATGTATTTATTGGTAACTCGCAGGCGTGCGTATATTTGAAAGATAGTTAAAAAAAAAACAACAACAAAATGATTATGTGTTTTTTCGATTATTGTGTACTACTTGATTTCTTTGTTTTTTCTTTTTCTTCTTCTTCTATTTGTTTATTTTATTTACAACTACAACTACTACTGCTACAACAACAACAACCACCGTTAACGTTTTACAACAACAAATGATGACATTATTTCGTCCGTTCAAATACATATTATGTATTTGATAATCGTTGTTAAAAAAAAACTCAAACCCGTTATGTTCGAATTCGAACAATGCTGCGTTGGATTATCTCGCTTTTGTTTTGCACAATAAAAATGACAGCGCGGCCAGCCTGCCAAGGACGACGAAGCCGAGACCAATACCATGGACACAATTCCAAAACGCATCTAATAAAATGTGGACAAACCCAACAAACGTGAAATTCAAAAAAAAAAAAGTAAACAAAATAAAAAAGAAAAAAAAGAATATCGCCAATTCGCAAATGTGCTACAAAGGATGAACTTTTATTTGTTTTGTTTTTTGTGTTGTTTGTTTTTCTTTTTTTAATAAGTTGCTTGTGATGGACCAAAAGTCGTTGATGACATATGCATTTCTGCGAAAAGTGATTAACAAATGGGCAACAACAACAAGGACAAATAATAACAAAAGCAAAAGGAACGTCAAACATAGAAATTTAATGAATTAGAAAAGAAAAGTAAAACAAAAAAAAAAAAAAAAATGAAATAGATAACAGAAAACATTTCCTATTCGAATATTTTTGTTATTCGAAATTTTCAAAGTTGTACAATCTTCGAACACTAAATACTTCATACTCAATCAGGGTTGCCATTTCTTCGCGCACAAATCAGGACAAATCAGTTCGAAACAAAAATATGAACCAAAAACGGTTAATATTAATATAATAATAAATTTAAAAAATCAGTACAGAAACAAATTCGAATTTTAAATTAATTAATTATGATCGCGTATACCAATATCTGGAAATGGAAACATTTTAAGGAAATAACATTAAATTAGAGTCAATGGGGGGATTTTTAATAAATTTTCTAACTAATAGTCAAACAAAACGGTTCGTTCGATCTATCCAGAAAAAGGCCGAAGTGGCACCCCGATACACACACACACACACATACACAACAAACATTAACGAGTCGAGTCGTCGTCGTCCGTTTTGACGTTTTTTGCATTTCATTTCTTTTAGTGTATTTCTCTTAACGGAACTAGTGAGATTGTATTTTTTATACAAAATTCAATCATTTTATATGCAATATTTCGTTTAAACAATTGTTCAAGTGTGTGAGAGATATGTAAACTATAAATAAATAATTTGAGCTTTAACAAGTTTGAATTAGAAATTTATTCGAACAAAGCTCATATGTCAACAACTATTACAACAACAAAAGTATTTAAACAACGGTAAATCGTAGTTTAAAATAACCGAATAAAATAAAAAGAAACAAAAAAATTTGCGCCTCCATTTTGTTTTGTATGCGTTTTCTAATTATTATATAACAAAATATATATATGTATGTATATATTTATATATATATATACTGTACTATTTAAAGAAAATAAGCAGAAAAAAAAATAATAATAAATATAAAACGAAGCAAGAACGCAAATTAAGTGCGTAAATTGAATTGTAGATTTTTTTAATATTTATAAGCAGAATATAATATTAAAAAAAAAAGTATAAATTAAAGATTATGAGAATGAGCATAATTTTTAACAAATTATGATCATGTTCGAAAGGAAAACTCCCTAAGCGTCTCGCCGAAATATCCTCCTCACACATCCCCCCCTCCCAGTTGAGTAGCGTATAAACAAGACAAGCATGATTATTATTAAATTGTATGAATTCATAATTATTATTAATATAATAATATAAATAATGATTTAAATTAGTGAAGTACATATAATAAAATTAATGAAATGTGTAAATTACTTAACAAAGAGAAACCGGATATGATTATAAAAATAAAAGTATAGTGAAAAGAAACTGAAATTTCAGAACGTTGTTTTTTTATTTTCATTTTATTATAAAGTCGCATTTATAACGGACATTCATCAAATCAAATTAAGTTTCTGTTAGAGCTGGCAAAAAATCGATAAGATTATCGCCTATATCGATGTTTTGCAACATCAATAATTTACCTGCTCTAACACTAGAAACCTCGCTCGAACGATAGTCGCGTGCCACTACCACTGTTCCCTTCCCTACTATCAGTTTTTTCAATTTAAAAAAAAAATGTCGACGATCTCAGATTTGAATTAAAAACAACATTTAAATTTTTGTTTGTTTTTATTATTGTGTTTCTTCTTTCTTTTCTCGTTTCTTTTATTTTTTTTTTTAAATAAATTATAAAACTCCTCGTAAAATCGAAGAATTTTCATATTTTTTGTTTGTTTTTTTATGTAGCTTAAAAAAAAAAAGTGTTATGAAATGCGCAACGTGACGGTTTTGGAAATGAATTCTGTTTGCGGTTTGTGTTCTTCTTCTTCTTTGCTTACAACTGCGCTTCTTTGTTGTTGCGCAGTTTGAGAGCCACACCACAGTTTGAATTACAAAAATATGTTTTAGCCGAAATTAAATCCGGCTTGGGATTTTTTCCATCATTTCGCCTACATTACAAAATTGCCACGTTCATTGATTGATACAAAAAAAAAAAAAAGTGTGTTTACAAATACAAAAAATTTCATTACAAAAAAAAAAAAAAACAAAAATAATATCTTAAAACGAAATTTAGCTGTACTGATGCAATTTTGTTTATCGATTTCGCTAAATTGAAGCGTTTCTCATGATCATCACATGCGCCATTCTTCTTCTTTACAAGTTGCTGCTTTTCATTTTAAATAGAGAGTAGTCATGTTGTTGTTGTAAGTTTCTTTTTGTTTCATCTTCTTGCTTTGAAATTAAGTTATTTTGTTTTTTTTTTTTGTTTTTGTTTTATATTGTTTGAAATCAGTCTGAGTTTTCCTTTGCTACTCCTACCACTCTTTTCATCATCTTACACATCTTCGGCTTTTACTCTTCACACTTAGTAAGTTACAATATTATCTTGCCATACATATTCTACTCCCGTCTTGCGCTTACAACTCGTCCTTCAGATCATCACTCTCCTCGGCGCCCTCAGTTGGTGGCACACCACCGGTGCCCTGGTACAGCTTGGCAATGATCGGTTGCACGATCGCCTCGAGATCCTTCTTCTGTTTCTTGAACTCTTCGGGATCAGCTTCGCCATTCTGTTCGAGCCATTTGATCGAATCATCGATGGCAGCCTCGATCTTGGTCTTCTCGTCGTCGCTCAGTTTGGCGCCAAGCTTGTCCTTATCACCGATTTGATTCTTCAGACTGTACGCATATGATTCAAGTTCATTACGTGATTCGACACGCTCTTTGAGTTTCTTGTCCTCATCGGCGAATTTCTCAGCATCCTTGATCATGCGATCAATGTCATCGGGTGTCAGACGATTCTGATCGTTTGTAATGACGATCTTTTCCTTGTTGCCGGTGCCCTTGTCTTCAGCGCTCACTTGGAGAATACCGTTGGCATCGATTTCGAATGAGACTTCGATTTGTGGAATGCCACGTGGTGCTGGTGGAATGCCAGTCAAATCGAATTTGCCCAATAAATGATTGTCCTTTGTCATGGGACGTTCACCCTCGTATACTTGAATGGTAACGGTGTGCTGATTGTCAGAGGCAGTTGAGAAGACTTGTGATTTCTTGGTGGGTATGACTGTGTTACGTGGTATCAATTTGGTCATTACACCGCCAACAGTTTCAATACCCATGGTCAATGGATTGACATCGAGCAAGACAATAGCATCAGTATCCTGTTCGCCAGAGAGCACACCAGCCTGTACGGCGGCACCGTAGGCAACAGCTTCATCGGGATTAATGCCACGTGATGGTTCCTTGCCACCAAAGAAGTCCTTAACCAATTGTTGTACCTTTGGGATACGTGTCGAACCGCCAACCAAGACAATCTCATGTACATCCTTTTTGTTCATATCAGCATCTTCGAGCACCTTTTGTACGGGTTTCAATGTCGAACGGAACAGATCCATGTTCAATTCTTCGAATTTGGCACGTGTCAATGGCTCAGAGAAATCATCACCCTCAAAGAACGATTCAATTTCAATGCGCACTTGATGTGAGCCAGACAAACCACGTTTAGCCTTTTCAACTTCACGACGCAACTTTTGTACGGCACGGTTATCCTTGCGAATGTCCTTACCCTTCTTCTTCTTGTACAATTTAATGAAATGATCCATGACACGTTGATCGAAATCTTCACCACCCAAATGTGTATCACCGTTGGTGGCAACCACTTCGAATACACCATTATCAATGGTCAACAATGAGACATCAAAAGTACCACCGCCCAAATCGAAGACCAAAACGTTCTTCTCGCCCTCCTTCTTGTCCAAACCATAGGCAATAGCAGCAGCGGTCGGCTCATTAATGATACGCATAACCTGTAGACCGGCAATGACACCAGCATCCTTTGTCGCCTGACGTTGTGCATCATTAAAGTAAGCGGGGACCGTGACGACAGCGTGTGTCACCTTCTTGCCAAGATATGCTTCAGCGGTTTCCTTCATCTTAAGCAATACCATAGCTGAGATTTCTTCCGGTGCGAATACCTTATTACCCTGTGACGTTTCAACGCTAATGTGTGGCTTTGAGTTCTTTTCGACCACCTTGAATGGGAAGAATTTGATGTCATGTTGGACATTCGTATCAGACCATTCACGGCCAATCAAACGTTTTGCATCGAATACTGTATTCTCGGGATTTGTTGTCAATTGATTCTTGGCTGAATCACCAATCAGACGCTCACCGTCAGCGGTGAATGCGACATATGAGGGCGTAATACGATTACCCTGATCGTTGGCAATGATCTCAACGCGACCATTTTTGTAAACGCCGACACTATGGAATTAAAAAAAAAAAAGCGGAAAAAATTTGTTAATATTATTTAATATAATAATGCTTTATGCGGCGCATGTCGTTATTAAACACTTACCAGGAGTATGTTGTGCCCAAATCAATGCCAATAACGGTGCCAATATCCTTGTCCTTCTCCTTCTTTTCCTCGCCAAGCGAGAGGCCGACAAAGGCCACAATTGCAAATAATATGCATAATCTCATTTTGATATTTTCAAAATCTGTTTATTTTGTGCACCAACTGTAATTAAAAATAAAAAAACGAAAAATCAATTAATAAAAAATTATAACGATTAAGTTAGCCACGTCATCAACAATTGCGGCACAAGATATACGGCTTTTTATAAGTATGCCGTTAACTGTTCTATTTTTGCAGCGCCGTTAGACATTGAATGATTTAAAATAAAAATTAACGAAAATATTTATGACCCAGTTAAGACGATAAAAAAAAATGTGTTAAGTACAGACACGCACACTACTTTTTTTTTTCTTGCTACAACCGTTTGTAGTGACAACTCACACACAGGCACACTTGTTGAAAAGAAAGAACAAAAAAAAAAAAAAAAGTTGATCTTACAGAGAGAGAGTGCAAGTTCTGATCCAAGCGCTAACACACGTCTGAAACCCAAGAATCCCGCTTAACAAATGAACGAATCTGTTGACATTGACCGACGACGTTGGCGTTTGTTGGCGTTAACGTCGCTGCTACCGCAAAACGCCAAACAAAAGTAGTAAGCTCGTGTGTGTGAGCGCATTTTTTATTCTTTTTGTTTTTTGTATACGTGTTACTTTTTTTTCGTCGTCTTCTTCCACCCATTTCTTTTGCTCAATTGTTACTAGGTTGTTTGATTGTTTCACAGATGCGATATTCAAAGTCACTAAACCCGAACGTGTGTATAGAATGCGCAACCGGCATTTGTGTGTGTGTGTGCGTGTGTGTTGTCAAACCATCAACTGGTTTTTCTCTTTAAACGCATTCGAGTGCGTTGTACGTTAAATGATATTCAGTAAATATTTGATTTTTGTTTTTCTTCAAAATTTCATAAATGAAATATTAAAATGAAGCATGACTTTGAATCATCATCATGTACGTGATGAAGTAATAGACGGCTGACCTTTTTACTTGTTCTACAACTTTTACAATGCAACACGTATAGCAGTTCTCGCGCGTATATGTGTATGTGTGTCTTAAATGCTTGGTGAAAGCGTCCAAGAAAAATAAATATATACATATATAAGAAAGAAAAGATAGTTTGTGCGGGCGTGTGTGCTACTTTGCACAGCTGTTTACAATTTTAAGGAAATACGGAACAACACAAACATGAATTCACACTTGTATCAATATTAGTCGAAATGATCGTCGGCTAACAACAATACACATATACATATGTGAATACGCCTCTCTGTTTTAACAATGTTTTATAGCTCAAAAAAGCAGAAAATCGTTTTCTGACGTGTACTTTTAACGCGAGAAATAAGTTAAAAAATGACGTGTACAAATCCGATTGCAAGCAAGTTACACAGAGAGAGAGAGAGAGACAGACGCAGAGAGCGCGCGCATGATGAGCAAATAACAAAGTGGGCGAATAACAATCTAGAAAAGTGTGGAAATCTGTTAATGAAATTTGTTGTTGTTGCTGTTGTTATGTGGATGAGTGTATTTACTTTGTTGCTGAATGGAAAGCATGGCAGCACACTTTAAGTGCAAACAACAACTACAACATATTGTTGATAACGCCGGTAAAAGATCTGCGTAAGATATATACATACGTATGTATGTGTTTAGAATGGCTAGAAAAGTGATGTTTTTGTCAATTTACATTTACAAAATACTTGAAATTTTTATGTTTCTGACACAAAAACAAAGCTTATTAAGTTTTGCTTCATTCACAATTGTTTGACAACACTGTTGCGTGGCAGTAAAGCTTTGGTCTAAAGACAAATAAACCACATAGGGTATATATTCGATAATATAATATACATTGCAGTATACAATGGAAAGACAAGTGTACATGTTATCAATAAAATGTATACATAAAAATAATTATCCTCAAAAAATCCATGCACGATAGAAAGTAATGGCAAGTGTCCGCGTATGGCTTTTGCAACACTAAACGTCAAACGCAGAAAACTTTACACGTCAGTGAGAGAAAGAGCATGACAAAATCACAGAGCCGCAAGCCGTTGCCATTGAACTTTTCTTACTTTTTTTAAATTGTTTTCAATATTAAATTAAAATTATGAATAAATAAAACAAAGACTTTACACTGGACGAACTGTAACTGGTAAACTGTTATCACGCCTTTTGTTTTTTTTATTGCGATTATGGTTTTTCTTTTTGCCAACATGGCTGCCTTTGGTACCGACAATACAGACGGCTGCCCCTTTTGTGCACACAGTGTTCATTTGCTTGCAAATTAATAGCCGTCATTTATTTAACAATGAACAAAGCTTTTATGTTTAATCAGGAATTTTTTTTTTTTTTTTCTTATATTTTTAACTTACTGTGTAGCGTTTTGGCTTTGCTAAAAAGATTTCTACCGTCGACTTGCACACAACCTTTCTAACGAATGAATGAGAATAGAGAGAATAAGACTGTGAGCGGCAGACCGCCGGCAAATTTAATGCTAATAAGTGTTGTAAAGTTGTGTTTGACATAAACTTCTAGAACTTTCTTTCTTTTGCCGGTGATTTTCTTGTCAAATTACTTTTGGTTTTCTTTTTACGCTTTACACATTTTAAATTGCAATTGCGACGAAAAACCAATAATTATTTTACATATTTAATGAACTGAAATCACTGCTTACTTATATTTTCAAGACACAAATGTTGACAACTATCAAAAAGTGTTGATAAAGGTATTTAAACGTCGACAATAATTTCATTCATTTGCCGTTATTTGAACATTTTTAAAAGTGTCCAAAAAAAAAAAAGAAGGTAATCACTTTCACAATACTTACATCTTAATAAATAAATAACACTATATTGTAATTAAAAAAAAAAAAAATGTTTGTTTTTGTTTGCGTTTTTGTTTCACTTAATTCTTGCGTTTGTTTATATTTTTGATTGTTTTCCTTTGAATTATGTAGTTTTGCACAATATTCCTTAGTTGATGTTTGTCTTTTGCTGTTTGATTTGAAAATGAATGCGCTCTCAGTTTCGGCGCCCGCTTTTACGTGTTTGTGCTGCCGGCGTGGCCATCAATTTGAAAAGACACGTCAGTGCTTTCTCTCGTTGCAATTGGCCCGATGTTTGTCAGTTTGTGTTTGTCTGATTGGAACACGTCACTCAATGAGCGAGATACGAATTCTATAAAATCTCCGTTTGCGCTGACGAAACGAAGCAGCCTTGAGTTTACACAAATTGATTTCACTCATGCATAGAACTTTTGTGGGCAAACATAAGCCAGGCCAGTTGCAATTTTTTACTCGAGAGTTATTAATTTCCAGAATATTATTCTCTGAGGGCGGGCATTTGAGTAATATTTATTTTATAGTAGAAAACGAACTCTCTAATTTTGGGGTGCACTTTTTTTGTAATTCAAAAAGACAATTGTTGTAAATGCCGCTATTCTCCTTTGTCTTGTAACGCATTCGAGAAAGCGAAAAACAGTCAAACCCCCCAAAAAGTGCACTAATGTAAATCAAGTAGTTCAATAATAAAAACATGCTTCTGTTTTTGCTTAGTAAACATATTTTTTTGTTATCATATTGTTTGTAATCATATTTTTTGTTATCATATTTCTTCCATGTACCAGAGAATGTGCCAGAAATTTGAAGAAAACGTTTTTTATCTATAGATATATGTAAAATACTACTTATGGTAGTGAATTGTACCCATTGATGATTCTAGTAGACGTGGGAATTTTCTTTAGTTATGCTTGTTGCATGTAACTTATCGCACAGTGTCACAACTCAAAAAAAATTGAATTTTCAGGAAACGCAATACTCAAGGGAGAAATAACTCTGTTTTTAAAGCAAATAATTACAACATTTCTGGCATTTGCCTGTCACATGTATTATCTCAATATTAGCGATTATTACATCATTTTCTTGTAGTTTACGTTAGCTTTAACTTTGATTTTTTAAAAACGATTTTCCAAAAATTGGTAGCCCTACTTGACTCAGGTGTTATCCTGTCCTCAAACCGTTCAATAAGCACAGTAAAAATGGTCATGTCGGTTATGTAGCAGAAACGCAGCCAGGCAGGAATTGCTCAATAAACGCACTCCTTATTGCTCTCCCCACAACACCATATGGCTGAATACAGAGCTGTCAACAAATTGTCGCAATTGGCGAAATGGACAGCGTCGAGAACCAAACCAAAATTCGCATAAGTACTGACCGGCTTAATGTCGCTTGAAGTTGCAGGGGCACTTGGGCCAGGTCAACGTGGGCGACTCCTTCAAATTCGGGAGAATCTCTAAAACTACAAGTCAATTATTCCTATTTCAACGTCGAAGTACCGCAAGTTCACTGTTGTTTTCTCAAAACAAACAGCACGTGAATATTCGTCTGATGAGGCGACAACTCTGACTAACCCTTGCTCAACGTCCAAAATTGTATTGAAAAAATGATAGCAAGTTCAAAACGAATATAAAATTTCAATAATTAATTAGGTAAGCAATACGACAATGTATTAACCGCTTGTTGTTATCTTTTTCCCTTTTTCGTGCGGTCCTGCCTTATCAGTGAGCAAGTAGACAGCACTGACAAGGTGGAAAACAGTGGTCAAGGACAAAAAATCGTAGATGGAAAAACAACACCAATTCGTTGTCATTTGAATTAACTTAGTCACCACCGTGTTGTGTAGAAAATATCATTCGGATTGCGATTAAACTCAACAAATGTACTGATATAGAAAGAATGAACATACCACAAAACAATTCAAACTGTGATGTCCAGGGTCACAATGAGACCGATAGTGTGACCACATTAGAACTACAGGCAAACAAAAGGATTCTATACTTTAGCGATGGTGTAATGGAAGAGATTTCGTCCAGCGAGAGTGACGATGAAGTCGATATGCGCCAAAAAGCTGTAGAAGTTGAAATACATGAGGTTTGTAATTGTTTAATGCATTTTATTAGTTATTTGACTGATATTGTCATTGTTTTTTTTTAGAATGAACTCTACACACTGCCACACCTTCGTTACAAAGCTCGTCAAATGGCAGACAACATTTTATCGGGCATCGATTATGTTGGCGGCGGCCTTGCCTCCTTTTTCGGCATAACAACGCCAAAATTCGCCAGTGAATTGGAGTACTATAAACGTACAGTAGAAAATGAGGACACCAATTCAGAGTATAACATTGACGGTTTTGGTGGCGGCGATGGCAAAAACAATAACTTTCATAACATAGACAATCATAACGAGGTCATTGTATTGACTGAACCAAGGCTCACAACCAACAAACAATAAATAAATGCTCAGTATTAGTGCATGAACGTGTAACTTAACTGTCGAAGACTATTATGACTAATCAGGAAACCCTCCCGCAGCTCAGACTCATATTTCTCAGAAAAAAAATAAAATTGTACATTTATTTATTATACTCTAAAAAAGTATAAAATACATATTCTTATAAACATTTTATAAAAGACATCGTTTCGTATTGTGTAAAACAACATTAATGTAAGTAGTTGGGATAGTAAAAACAGTTTTAAGTACAGTAATTATTGGAAAACTTAATATTAATGGCACATTGAATGCATTTCCAAATCGTTCAATATCTTAAATGTTACAATTTGTTAGATAAATCGCATAACATCAAATAAATACAATTGGCTCAAATGGTTTTTAAGAAATGGATTGCGTTTGTTAACATTATTAGACTCTTAATTGTTTAAAGCACGAAAATTTAAGAAGAAAATAGATACCGGTACGTACATACTCGTACATATTAATAAGTGCATGAATGTTTATCACAGTAATATTAGCTGCATTTATTAAAAGTTGATCCTAATCAGCTTTCGTTGGTGACCACCTAACTGGTTTAATTAATGGCAAAAAGTATTGGTTAGAATAAAATTAAGCTCGGAACAATGAGCAGCACAAAATAGACTTTAGCTACTTATGGATTATTAATAAGCCACATGATAATACTTGTGCAAGGGAATTTTGTGCCTTGGTGTCTTTGTGCTCTGTTTAAGGATTGAAAATGGAAATATTTATGAATTTTGTTAATACCGGCATTGTTGCATATGTTTTGCTAAATGAACAGTCACATGAGCTGACTCAAAAATTCTTACAAGGCATGGAACTTAATCAAAGTAGTGTCTCGTTTCGATAACGATGCAGCTTTTGATTTAGCGGCTTGTGTCTGTGACTATATTTTTGATGACTATTGACATACAAATGCAATAAGGATGAATTGGCCGCCGGATCAATGCTATCATTTGAACTAAGACCGATGGAATAGTTGGATATTTGTTGAGGAGAATGTGTCGTAGAGTGTTTATTAAAATGTGGCCGTGCCGACTTGTAGGATACAATAGTGCTGCCAGCGGGCAACGAGGTTCGCACATTGCTAGCTAATTGACGTTCCAGTGATATTGTTGATGTTGTTGGCTGTTTCTTTGCTTGCGGCGTTGTTTGACGTTTATATAGCTGGGATATGTTCGGTCCCAGTATCCATGCAAAACAAATAATACCCAGCATTAGTTCCATAAAGGCTCGTGTCAAAAAGGACCAAAGTGGCGTACCACTATCGACTAAATGTGAAGGTTCTGCGCTAAGCCAAACATCAATATTGGCGAACTCATAAATGATGGCAAACAATAAAATGCCACACGAAATGCCGTAAATGAAAAGAAAAGTGCCAATGCCAGAGCTATCGTTGTTACGCTTCAGATGTTGTTGCAATGCTAATGAGTTGCTTGTGCGTACTATATCTTTGTTACGTAGATTGATTAAGTAGCCGGATACTAAATTCATCGAACCGAAAATCCAATAGCAAAAAATTGGTATTGCTACTAATAACTGTAGACCTTTATCATACTGATTACCGACAAAGCAAGCACCTGAAGTAAAAAAAAAAAAACAAACGAAATAAATTAAAACAATTGTAAAGTCTTTGACTTGCGCGCGCGACATACCAATAAGTTCGTCCGCATCCACCAGACGGGCGACAATTACAGCGGCTGTTTGAAATGCTGGCACACCCCAGGCCACAACACATAGCAAATTATTGTACGTTAGGCCAGCAGACTTGTTTTTTCTTAGCGCGCTAACATCGTTCGTATAATTGACAGGCATTGAGATATGACCCTTTGCGTCTGGGCTGCATTGCCGCACTTTACGATGCCAACACAGACAAAGTATAGCCCACCTGTTATAGATTATAATCGTTTATCAACATAGTCATCAATTATATTGTTATAGTATACAACTTACCAGGCACAAGAAGACATGCCGAAATAATAGCGTAATAAAAATACTGAAGCACATGGCGCATTCGAAAATCCATCGATAGTACGTAACGAAACATTCGGCAGCTGCGGATCAAAACCACAAGCCGTTGCCGTACGACCGGCGATGAAACGTATTGCCCAGCCGACAGTAACCATGTCGTGACACCAGACCAATGGTATCATAATGCGTGACAATTGTGCATTGCAACGAATGCCATCGTTCACTAGCAAGCAAAGCGTTGCTATAATGCCTGCGCCCAATGCCGCATATGCCCACGTCGATAGCCACAATTCCGTAAGGTATTTCTCCTTCTGCGTGAACAAGATATCGGCATCGCATAATGGCGCACAACGGCCAGATCGATGGAGTTTCATGTATAAATTAGCTTTTGCCCAACCTGGACATTCGAGTGAAGCATCTTGATTGGCAATTTTGCCATTGTAACCGTTCAACGGTCCAACAGCACCATATAATTCACTATCTTTCATTGGCGAGAGTTCTTCGCCAGGACCCTCCATGCACATGGTCTCATGATTGTTTTCGATGGGAAAACGTTCGCAGTCTAATGCCGGCGGCCATGGAAAACCAAAGCCTTGTAAGACGGGATGACAACGCAAACGCACTGACTCGCATAAGCTGCGACAAGGTCCGATTGCATGTACGGGCACTTTTGGTGTGCACATTGGCACATACGCTGCACATAGAAAGAGTTTTAACTGCGAACTGCAAACGTATTTAATGAGCGGCGCAAATGTTTGTAATGTGTATTCAACATCCGATTGCAACTCATGACCGACTAGGTTCGGCATTGATGTTTGGTTATAGCCAATGCCCCGACACATTTCGATACGTATAGGCTCACATTGACGTAAATCTGGCAGTGCGCCACGACACTTGGCCAATCTCAGTACACCAAACAGTGTCAATAAACGTAATGTCATCATTTTTGCTGCACTTTTTTGTTATGAACACTTTCTTAAAATGATTTACTGAGAGTTTAACTCTGTTTTGCATAATGAAGGCAGTCCACACCTCCTTGCTAAACCGCTGCTCCTGAGAAAACCAGTTATTCACTACCGTTTACACTTGCTTCTTTCTTTTCAGTTCAATTTTTTTCATTCGAATCTCGGAAGCTTGTTGCACTTCTTTGTTTACTATCTTCACGCCGTTGTCAATCCACCCGACAAAACTCCATAGTCCAAGATAAGACAAAACTTATTGAACAAATTGGTTTATGGTTTGGCCAATTCACTTTTCCACCCTACCCGATTAAATCCACTTCCCAAAACTGTCCACAACATCTAGTTTGTTTACAAAATACGCACTGCCTTCATCTAACTGGAAGAACATCATACCATGGGAAAGCCAAATTCCAGTAAGAATTTGTTCGTGATGCCACTTTCGCCTGTTTTCTGGTGTTTTTGCCACTTCCAGCCGCCAGTGAATATTGACTTAGCCCAAGTGTCCGTGCAACTCAAGCCGACATTAAGCAGGCCAGTTCTTACAGCTCGTTGAGAGTCAATTAACACCTCTGAATGTGAGGGAGTCATCAACATTGACATGTCCTAAGTGGCAGTGCAACTCGAAGCAACATTGAGTTAGCCAGTACTAACGCGACTTTGTCAATGGCCCTCGACCGCGTCATTGCGCCAAGTGCGTCAATTTTTGTGCATATGACTCTTTCGCTGACACACTGTCGAATTGTCGAATCGGCAACGCTACCGCGAATAACGGTAGTTTGATTGTTCGCGCGGCCGAAAAAAATTCTCAATCTCTGTATTAATCGGTAAAATGAAATTGAGAGATTAAAACTAGCTGGTTTAACAGGCAAAATAGTTGTTATTTGGTTGAATTCTTCAGATTTTAAAAACTTCTTAGGGGACGTCCATTAATTACGTGAGGTTTAGACCCCTCCCCCCTCTTGGTGAGGCTTAGTGTGATTTTGACGAACCCCTTCCTCTATATCTCACATGAGATTTTGCGTAAAATGTTGATTCTAAGTTGGTAGACTAAAAACTTTACATGAGATGTCCGGTGAAGCCACCTCTCCCTATGTGAGATTTGACCCCCTTCCCCTTAAATCCCACCTAGAGTTACACACTGGCAGCGCCGCGATTTCGTCAAACTGGTGGCATCGCCTCAGTGGAATGTTATTGTCTCACGTGTGCTTGGATATTTTTGTTGAATTCTCGTTGTTGACATTGTAACAATTACAATATTTCTAATAAGGTTAGTTGTTGTCTTATTAAAAAAAATTAATAAATAAATTCCCACTGCCGTGGGTCAAATTTGACAGTTGGAAATGGAAATCCAACAAGGCAGACTTCCATGCGCATACACATATGATAACACACGCGCGTCAGTGTGTGTGTATGTGTCGGACTAGACTAAAGAATCGTGGAAATTTCCTAATTGAATGGAAGTTTTTTCCATATTGATTAGTTATGTCGCTTTTGTTGTTTACTGGCTGCATTTTTTTTACAAAAATTGTGTTTTGAAAAAAAAAAAATATTAAAATCGCATAAAAGAGCATTCAATAATCACCGTGCAAGCATAAAAAAGACGTCAAATATTTACCGAAACAATATACGCGGGAGCAGACAATTGTGTATTCATTTTAAATTCGAAGAAAAAAAGAAGAGAGCAGCAAGCTGCAATTAAAAGCAGGCAATCGCGGAATAGCGAACAAACCCCTGATGTCCACAGGAGTGGGAGGCGGAGGGAGTATAACCACAGATCACCATAGCCGTTTGTATTTCCTCAATTCGCCAACGGCACCGCTCAGTACACGAGACCCTTTTTTCATTAAGCCGGAATACCTCAACTATGAAAGTCCCATGCACCATTTGTACCCAAGCAATAGGGGACTCATAGATTACAATAATTACACAAGTGTAGCTGCTGCAGCGGCAGGCACCACCAGCACCGGTAATACCAGCAGCACAACAGCAGCAAGCGCCACTGCAGTTCTCAATTTAGAGAATACCTTTCACCACCAGCCACAGCAGCCACAAACAAGCGCACAACCGCACCCACAGGGTAATTCAACCGCCCAGCCACATCCCCTGCACCATCATCTCTCGACCGGCGGTAGTCAGCAATCATCGCGAGCTCAAAAGGCGGCACGGCGGCGTAGCAACGAATCGGTGGAAGCGCGCGAACGAAGATTGGAACGAAACGCTGCACGTATGCGCGATAAACGCTCGAAAGAGTCGGAGGCGGAATATCGCCTCCGTCTGGCGAAAAACGCTGAGGCGAATCGCGTACGGCGCCAGAACGAAACGGAAGTACAAAGAACCTTAAGACTGATGAAGAATGCCGCCAGACAACGTTTGAGACGTGCCAGCGAAACAGCCGATGAACGCAAAAAACGACTGGCAAAGGCGGCAGAGCGTATGCGAACATCGCGAGCCAATGCGCCTAAAGTGATCAAACCGCCGCTGCAGGATCGGCTCAAAGGATACTAAAAAAACTAAAGTTAGACCTGGATAGAAGAACGGAGAACGGTGCTTCGTAGTGAACACACACAATTGAGTTACGTCAGGAGCAAAACAGAATACATTTTACATAAAAACATACAGACAATTATACAGCAAACCACAAAATCGTCACCATTTTTGTCATTATTATCCATTACCAGCGAGAGATGAAAAACAAAAATAGTAACAACAAAAAAAAGAAATTATATGATTAGTTGGCGCGTCTGGAGTTCACAACCTTTCCAAATATGGTAAGCAATTTGGTGAGTTGGATTAAGTGCGGGAACACCAACAACTGCCTATGACGGTGGATCAGGAGCAGCAGCAGCAAACAGCAACAGCAACAGATATGCAATGAATATGACTGCACAGGCGGTGCGGAGCATCTCTTTTAGCAAGTAGAAATTTAGCAGTCAGGCACTTTAAGTATAGCGCCGGTGAATTTTTTTTATTTAAGTTAACAAATAAAAAAAAAGTATTTTTATAATGCATGCATTATATTCTTACAATAAATAGTATATATTCGTATAGTTACATACAGATACAGAAGAAGAGAATACATATGTAAATGTAGGCACACGCTACACAAGAGACAAGCAAAAAGATAATATATACACTGACGATCCGACAACACGCGTCCTTCCCCCCCCAAAAAAAAAAAAACATAACCCCACGAAACACATACCAAACAACCCTTCGGATGTCACACATGTACAACACACACCCGTGTATATATATATGTATGAGTGTGCGTGTATGTATGTATGCATATGTGTGATTGTGATTTATTTTTTTGTTGTTTTTTATTTTATTTTTTTTTGCTTGAAAAGAGAGACAATTTCAAAAATTCACTGTCTGTACAGTAGTATAAGATTCGAAACCACAAAAACCTGCCATACCTGTGCCCGTCTCTAATCTGACTTGACACAACCGTGTGACCATCCCCATCCTCGGGAACGTCCAGTTAAGTTAGGGGCGGGAAAGGTGTATGGTTTTGTCGATAAGAATCTCCAACTTTTGTGTGTGTGTATTTTTCTTTAATAGTTTAATTGTATGTGTGTGTGTGTATATGATTTTGTTTTAACATTAGGGTGGGAGAGCAATAAAAGTCGGATCCATGCCCGCCCACTAAGACCCCACCTATGGTACATCGAGGAATACCACGGAACAATCATTGGGGAATTGCTATTCGCTGTTGACAACGTCTAAGCCATGAATTAGGCGACTTCTTACGTTGGCCCATACCATCACCGTCCATTGGAGTGAAATCGTCACAAGAGTGATGGACATCAGGCCACTTTGTATGTTTTCTTTTTTTGTTCTGACTTTATTTTACATTTGCAGGTGTGTTCGTGTGTTTGCAAACATTTTGTGCCTGAGTGTGTGTGTGCGTGTTTGTGTATACACGTGTGTATGTATACATGTGTGTACGTGTGTGTGTTATATGTTCCGAAAAATGATTTAATCTCATTCATTCATATTCACTTTTTAACCCCCCTCTATTAACCCACTACAACCCCCCAAAAAAAAAAAAAATATAGTTTAGCTGTCCAAAAGTCACTAAAAAATTTTTGTATCAAGTCCTAATACTAAGCTCTAGTCGAAATTGAAATTTGTTTTCAATCATTGTTTTGATGTAATTACGAATATTTTTTTAAGTAATGTAATTTGTATGAACACAAAAAGATACTTGAATAAAGTTGCATTCACAATTTTAAAAAAAACAATCTTTTATTTAATAAAAATTTGATTTTGAGCTCTGCTCTGAGGTTAGAGTAATTGGAAATTGGGGATGTGTGTATGTATGTGTGTGTGAGTGCCAATAAAAAGCGCCTGCGCACCTTATTAACCAAAAAACAAAAAAAAAACAATTTAAAATGCTTAGTTACTAAGCCTGAGTTTTAACAAACATTTTCGTCTCTTTTGGTGGGAAAGAACATTTAGTTTTGTGTTGGCCAATATTTGTGAAGACGGTAAATGAATCTTGCCGAATGTAACAGCTGTAAACGCAAACTGAAGCTGTTTGTCATCTCTTCCCTAGCCAGTTGACAGTTGAATTGGCGCGCACTTGTACTACTTTTTCATTTGACACTGCGGTGTGTATACACACATACGCATTTAAGCATTAGTTGTATAATATTTAAAAATTTTGGTGTTTGAAAAAGATTGGAATGTATTTTTTTTTTTAATAAAAATGAAGCTTTTAAGCTGCAATTGTATTAAAGTTACGCGTGCTTTAATGTCTGCTGCGACTGCCAATAACTACAACTGATATACTACATTATTAAAATTTGCGAGTTTTATTTCGCCATCGCATAATAATAAAAAAAAAAACGTGAAACAATATTAAAAACATATTGCAATTATACAAAAATCAGCATAAACACTAAAACGAAATTAAATAGACAAAAACAAAAAGAAAGTAAAAAAAAAAAAAACGAAGAAAAAAACACTAAGGCGCAGTTGATAAAATGTTGTATATACATATACATATGTAGGTACATAATCATATGAAAAATCGATTGGAAGATTGGAAACATTTTCCACTGGAATGACAAATGTCATTGCTGCGCGTTATAACGAAAAAAGAAGAAGAAGAAAAAAGAGAGGCAGCAGCTACAGCCACCACAAATGTCATTTATCAACTTTTTGCAAAAATTGCTTTTCAAAAACGTGTTTATACAGTCACAGTAATAAACGATTAATATATAAACGCTCGCGCTGTGGATTAACAATTGCAATAACAATATTCCTGCTAAACTGTAACTAAATGGCGCCCCTTTATACGACGACATGTGTTAAAACGAGAGACGAAGAAGCATCGTTGTCGAAGACTGCACCGGCAAAGTGAAAAAAAAAACAAAAAAAAATAAATAAATAAATACAAGAAAAAAAGAAGAAAGAAAGAAAAAGGATTAGGGCAGCAAGGGCACAGTTAAATACGCAAAAGCGTTTTAAACCAAAACAAACTTGATTTCTAACAAGTATAAAAAACGGCATTTAAATGCGGCATAAAAGGCAGCAGCAAAGGCTTTCATATTTAAAAAAAGCACTTTAGTTAAAAGAAGGCAAATTTGAAGGTTTCGCAAAATAATGGAACCAGATCCCAATGGGATAAAAGTAGAACCCACACTTGAACAACAACAGCAACAACACTATGCAACGCATCTACTAGCATTAAATGGTCCAAATACACGTCTGCTCATTGAGCATCCATCGACGCTGTTGGTACCCTTGTCGCATCATCAACAACAGCTCCAACAACAGTTGCAATTACAACAGCAACAACAATTGCAACAGCAACACTTGCAACAACAGCAACAACAACAGGATCAACAACAATTTCAACATCAACAACTTCAACTAACACTTCCCGCTTATCCACAGCCCTTGTTATTGAAGCAATCGTCACAGCTTACTTCGAACAGTAACGTTGGCAACAACACTGAAACTGTTTCACTTGGTCCGGCGTCGCTGTCATCAACTACACCCACATCAACAGCGCATCATCAGCGTTGGAACGAGAGCCCCGAGGCACGTCAACGACGCCTGGCCAGAAATGCTGAGAGGATGCGTGAGCGACGTCAACGTGAATCCGAAGACGAATACCGGAAACGACTCGCACGCAATGCGGAAGCGAATCGACAACGACGCCAAAATGAATCTGAAATGGAGCGTGCAATGCGTTTGGTACGCAATGCAGCACGCCAACGGTTACGCCGGGCGATGGAATCACCCGAACAACGCGGCAAACGTTTGGCTAAATTAGCGGAACGTATGCGCATGTATCGTGCTACTGAGACACCGGATCAACGTAAAGTGCGTCTTGCGGAAATGGCATCGCGGGCACGTCAACGCATTGCCAATGAATTACCAGATGAGCGCAAGGAAAGACTGAGAAAGCTGAACGAGTATGCGAAAAAGGTCAGAGAAAAGAAAAAAAATTTGAAACAAACTGGGCATGGTCAAAATGCGTCGGTGGTGGTGTCGTCACATTCAGCGACAACAACTAATTCGACAAATTCCATATCCACGCAGCAGCAACAACAACAGCAACAAATGCAAAACACTGCTGCTGCTGCTACTGGCAATTGTAATAATAACGAGAATATTAATTTAAATCAGGCAACTCCACAGCAACAGCCAGCAGGGACGGCTACCAGTGCCGCTGGAGGTTCAGCAACTGGCGGAACTGGCACGGAAACTGTTGTTACGGATGAACACATAACAGCATATCAACAGCCACAACAACAACAACAGCAACAGCAGCATCAACAACATGTCGCAGCACTGACGGCCAATTCAATAGAATATTATCAAAATATGTTTATTGCGCCAACTACACTGCGACCGGGTATACTCAAACAAGAGCAGAACGTACAACAACAACCGCCTGGCCAGCAGTCACATCTACAACAAGGACCACGCTATGCACAAACCGGACAGCAACATACAACCGAAGCGGGTGTACTGCTCGATGGCAGTGAACAAAATACGCTATTTTCCCAACAGATATACGCTAATGAGGAACACAAAAGCCTAACGGCTGGTAGTGGCGCTACAGCGGTCGGTAGCAAACTATTACAAGCCCATGTGCCACACTTTAGCACAATTGCTAACTCGCTTGAGTTCTATCAGCACAAATATGCTAAGAAGCAAGATCTTCAGGTGAGTACCACAATTGTTCAAAACATTTTCGGCGTCGCGACACTTTAGCGCACACTCTATTTTGCTTGCAGAGAACTAAACTATCGGGCCAGTAGAGCGGGTGGTGCTTAAGGATCATCAGTTATGTTCAGTAGGTTGTAGGTTGCCTTAAAATCACTCACTACTTCCAATCTCACCTTATTGAACTCTGCTATCTTGATTTTTTTTGTTTGTTTTGTTTTATTGTTTTATTTTTTTTTTGTTTTCCATATACAAACAAAGAAATATACAATTGAACGGCTAAATGACTAAAACCACCAACAACAACAATATTGTTTACTGGCATTAATTCAAATATATTCAAGTCTTTTAATGGTATAACATATATTTATATACATATATTTTTTAGTTTTGTTTTTTTTTTAATATACTATTTTAATATGTATGTTTAACTTCATTTCTTTCTATCCTCTATATTCCACGGTCTGTTTTCTTTCTTTCTCACTCTTTTTCAATTTTTTCGTACTATCTGAGCAGCTCCATATATGATGACTAAAAGTTAGTTATTATAAACAGTCGAACAATTTAATACTATTTTGGTTTGTTTGTTGTAATGAAAAATTGTTTAGGTTGCTAAAAACTTTCAAGTCAAATAGTTGAAGTGTGACAAAGAGTTTGAACAATGCTAGAAATCTATTGAATATGTATAAACATGACTCGCTGTGTCTCGGTAGATAATATTTTGGGTTAATAATGGTTTGAGTATCCGAACCGCCGTTCCTTGACTTTTAAAAAATAAAATAAATAAGCGCATTAAAATACGTTTGAAATTTTAATTAATAAATGTGTTAGCACTTAATTAAATATAATTAGTTGTCAACAATGAGTATACCGAATAAAAGAAACGCATAAGAGCACAATTTTACGCAAATGTTTCTCGTGATTTTTGTTTTTTTAACCATAAGTCATACTACTTTCAAAAAAAAAAAAAAAACTACAACCTTTTCATGGAATTATTTTTTTTTTTTTGTGATAAAAAAAAAAATATATATACCTGTAACCCTTACACGCCAAGCAAGCAATAATTGAGTGTGTTGTTAGTAAACCGAGTAATCTCTTATCCGTCTCTTGATCTTAATTTTTCGCAGTCAAATAATGCCAACGATAACTCAAACAGCAATAATCACAGCGAGTCTGTGGGCTTGGGTCAGATTGATACAAAGGTGATTGATCAGAAATTGAAGTCAACGCAAGCGCATATACAGAATCCACCCACACCGCTCTACAATCAATTCCCCTATTTGGCAACGTTTCCAGCTGCCGCAGCGGCAACAAACAGCGCCGCCAGTGGTGCAAATTCACCAACGTCGGGCGGTGGCACAACGCAAACAGCGACATACTATCCAATGTATCACAATGGTTTACAATTGAGCATTGCACCGAATACGGTGCCACCGCCATTTACGCCGGTACACTTTGGCAACAGCAGCGCTGGCAACCAAGTGACGCAAGCGAATAGTGGCGGCGGCGGTGGCACATATAATCTGCTGTCGGCCGCAACGAATCCCGCGCTGACGGTCGCCACAACAGCACAACAACAGCAAATTGTCCAGGATTTTCCAAAAATGGTCCGCGGTCGCCCTAGAAAGATTAGCAACAGTGCAAATAGCAATGCGCACACACAGGAGCAATTGAAGGTGAACGCTCTGCTTGAGCAGGAACTGAATCAAATGCTTGCTGCGCCGCAACTTGCGCAGCGTCGCGGACGTGGTCAACCACAAGAGCTAACGGTATCAACGAGCACACATTCCTTGACAAATGACAGTGGCAGCAGCAGCGCATCGCATACGCCACGCCGACTCGGTCCACACAAATATGAAACCGAAGAGGACAAACGTTTACGTTTGGACAAAATGGCGGCACATCAACGTGCCGTACGCGCCAATGAAACGCCCGAGCAACGGGCGACACGTTTACAAAAGCTAAGCGAACGTGCGCGTCAGAAACGTGCACAAATACGTGCATCGGAAACAAGTGCCGAACGCAAGGAACGTTTGGCAAAACAAGCGGAATATGCGCGACTGCGACGCATGCGCACACATGCGCCGCGTTCGAATAGCAACAGCAGCGCTGAGTATCGCGGCAAACTTGATGTCGAGACGACACGTCATTTGTATGCCGGTGCTAATAAAACGGATGATGCACAAAACGATAATAACAGCGCTGCCATTGACGCACAACAGCAGCAACAACAGCAGCAGCAGCAGCAACAACAACAGCAACAACAGCATCAACAGCACATAGCAGAGCTGCAGCGACAACAGCAAGAATTACAGCAACTGAATGTTAGTTTGCAGCAACAACAGCATGAATCACTGTTAAGTCAACAGCATCAGCAACGATTACTTGTGCTAAGTCAACAGCAACAGCAAGCGTACAACAAAGCCATCACCAAAGACTTTGTGAGCGCGGGCGTGAACGGAGGCGGCAGTGGCACTTCGGTTGCTGTTGCCGAAAACAATGATATGTTGAAAATACTTGAGCCTATTATTGTTATGAAGACCAAATGAGAATGTAAGAATAATCATGGTGGAAATATGCAAACAAAAAAAAAAAAGCCGACAAAAAACCAATCAACCTTTGCGCGCCCGTTTATATCGTTAGAAAGACATCTAAGACATAGATGATGTACCAGTGAATAACTTCAATATGTAGTTTTTAAGCTTAGGATTTTAGTATTGATATTTAGGGAACATGGGCAATATGTGCGTGTGTGTGTATATATGCTACACCTACAACGCCATACAACCAACACACGGTGTGCGTAAATTAAGCAACAAAACAAGAGAAAAACAAAAAAAAAACGATAGAACTATGCTGAACACGTGATAATGCATTATAAGCTTTGTTATGGGGCTGGTACTGTTTGTTCGGGATGGATGGATTGATTGAATGAATAAAGTCTAAACAAGACTCAAGTTGATGTCCGCTTTGTACATAAAGGTTCCTCGTTGGCATTACGTAAATGCTGAGTGTACATAATCAATAGGCTAGATTAAGTTCACTAAACAGATTCGGGCTGTTAAGAAAGCTATTAAATACAAAACAAAACAAAAAAATTTAAAAAAGGGTTTACGACAAAGAAATAAACAACATTGTAAAGATAAACGTAAACCCCAAAAAAGTAGAAAACAATTTATAAACACAATCGTCTCACAAATATATTAATTGTAATTGTATTCTACGCCAACCGTTTGTATATACATATACATACATATATATATATTTATATAGAATTGTATATATACAGTCGAAACAGATTATAACGATAACAAAGGATCGGCTCAGTTCGATCGGCTTAACCGCTAAAAGTGTTTAGGAATGTATTTTTTTTTTTAGAAGTAAATTTTACACTTTGTTTTTATACTCACGAAAAAAAAAAAAAAATCTTGCTTATTGTTGTTTTTGTAATGCATTGAAGGGTGTTGAAAACACGGAAATGTTTTAAGCATGTCTGTCCGCACGTTCGTTTCTAAGCCACTCTTATAATATAGCGAAAAATTTAAAATGTCGAAATTCTTTTAGTTATTATAAATTAATTTATATTGTACATGTGCAAATCGGCCGGATCGGAGCACATTTCATTTAAAAGTTTATTTTTAGCACAGAGACGAATTTGGCTTTAGTAATCAAGGGTTGCGTGGTGTGTTGAAAGTCTTTTATATATATAATAATATATATAAATACTTATGTCCGGGCAAATGGTTGCAATTTAAGCGTTACCACGCCGTTTATTTAATGATAAAAACTATAAACTTTATGTCTTTTAGAGCAATGGGCAGTCCTTTTTTTAATATCAAATTTTTTTTAAAAATGAATGAAAAGAAATTTTGATCGAAGTAGTTGTCTCTGCTCAATAGCAACATAAGTGTTAAGTTTTAAGTGAAAAGTTTTTCTATTCTGGGGTTCGAACAATAATGGTACTAACATATTTTTAACCAAGATGTAGAGCTTTATTTAAAAATCTTTAAAAACAAAAAAGTATTTCATACAACAACTTTTTATATGATGACCAACAGTTCCAGTAGTCCGATTATAAAAAGCAGGCACACCAAAATTTCAGCTCGATAGCTTCAAAATTGTGGGAAGAGATCAGATATTCACAGACAGATGAATATGTCTCCAACGATACGTCTTGTCGAGCTGATCAAACATATATATATATTATTCGACTGGTATATAAAGACATCAATCTATAAAATTCTATTGGCAGATCTTTTTTTTGTACTTATTATTGGATTTTGAAGAATATGTTTATCTCGACCGAAAATAACATTCTTTACATAAACAGCTTGAGTACAACACGCACACACACTCATGTAGAAAAAAAAAACAATAAGTAACGGTAAATTGTTGCTTCATTTATGTAATTTAGATAGCAAAGTGATAGCAAAATATTGTTTATATCAATTTTTGTTGCGCTTGCGTTGCTTTTCGTTATAACCGGCAGTCAGATTAATTATTTTATTGATAATAATGCTATGATGACGTCATAAACGTTGGCAAATTTTATATAAAATTCGGGCAAACCAAATTGGCTTGTAGAAACGTAACGAAACGATCGATCGTTATAAGTGATGTTGACTGTATGTATACGAAAAAAAAAATGGATTTTTTTTTTAATTTCGCAGGCATTATAAATCTGTAACAATTAAAAAAATAAATTCTATATTTTTGGTGAAAATGTGTCAAGAGATTTTTCAGAAGAAAGATCATTTTGGACGGTCCTTTCAGGATAAATACATGTGTACCAAAAAGTGCAAATCAGAAGAAAATGTTTGTGCAACTCAGATTTATAAAGCGCGTGAAATACAAAAAATATCGTTTTTATTATTATTATTATTATTTAATCGATACATTGTATTTGTGTATCCTACAATAATTACTGTGTAATACCATAAACGTAACTTAAAAATTGTAATTAATATTGCATAAAAATATACATACATAAAAAAAAAAACTAAAACCAATTAAGTAATAAAACTGAATTTTTTAAAGTAGAAATCATCATTTTTTGGCATTTTTTTCTACAATATCATTACACTTTCTTCTTTCAAATAGATGAAGTTCACGACACTGCACACGTTCGATACGGAATATTCGGCTGACTCAATTGAATGGTGTCCCTATGAAGGACAACGTACACATTTCGTTTGCGGCACATATCAGTTGGAGGAAAAGGATGGCGATGGGTCGAGCGCCAATACAGATGCCAGTCTGCAGCGGCGACGCAAGGGTTGCATATATCTTTTCAAATACATAGAGTCAACAAATGAGCTTGTGCAACTGCAGCGCTTGAATACGGCCGCAATTTTAGATATGAAATGGCAACCGCCAACGAATGACGCAAGTCTACCGATTTTGGCGACTGCAAACGCAATCGGTGTGATAGAAGTGTACGAACTTGTCGCAAATGAGCTTGTCTTGCGCAAAGATTACCAATTATGTGCTGCTGATACGACGGAGAACTTGTTAGCGCTCTCTTTGGATTGGAATAGTAATGGTCAGTTACTTGTATCTGATTCAAAAGGTGGCATCACATTGTTGGCATATACCGATGCCGGTGAACTTATAAGGTTACAATCGTGGTCGGCACACAATTTCGAGGCATGGATTTGTGCTTTTGATAAATGGAATTCGGCACAAGTTTATAGCGGCGGTGATGATTGTCTGCTGCGTGCCTACGACCTACGCACCAGCAAACACGTTTGGTCTAATAAAGAGCACATGGCTGGCGTTACTTGTCTGTTGAGTCATCCACGGCGCGAGCATATATTGCTCACCGGCAGTTACGATGAACAGCTACGTATGTTCGATACACGTAACCAGAAGCAACCATTGTCTTCAATCGCACTCAATGGCGGCATTTGGCGTCTAAAGAAACATCCCATACGTGATCAATGTCTACTTGTCGCTTGCATGTACGAAAATTTTAGTGTCGTTAATATGGGCGATGCATCCGGTGAGGCTGATGCCCAACTGACGCTGGCCGGCGTGTACAAGGAGCATTCAAGTATCTGCTATGGCGCTGACTGGTGTCAAACTAACACACGATTAGCAGAAAACATTTCTTATATGGCAACATGTTCATTCTATGATCACAAACTCTGCGTGACTCAGATAGATCATTGACTTCAATTTAAAGTTTTTTTTTTGTGCTTTTGATACCTAAATATAGCATAGTACAAGTTTGTATTAAAAATTTCAGTGTTTTGTACTCTTATGTTGCTTGTCGTCACACGTACACACACAGCAGGCCAGCATTCGCAAGACATCAACGCTCAGTTCAGGTTTCAATGCTAGTTTGCCGTATGTGCGCTCTGGTCTCATGTAACATAAGCCGATAATTGTCGCCGTACCAATTAAGCATTTTAAAGTAAATGAATAACGTTGTTTAAAAGAAAAAAAAACTATGTTTTTTTTTTATTGAGTAGTAAATAGAAAACTTATATTTTATATAAATATGTATATTTATGGAACTAACAATAACATATTCAAAACACTAAAGGACGTCATAATTGTCATATAGTACAATACATTGCTCAACTACATACATACATAGAAAACGGGGCTTACATTAAATGCCAATTAAAAAAAATATACAAAACCTCTGTTACAAAATATATAATGTAATAATAAAACAACAAATATACATATGCATATATATATACGTACATATATACATATATATATAACATTTAACCAACCAAAAGCACATGACCATATGTGTGTTGAGTTGACAAAGGCGGTTTCTAAATGGAGAGAAATAAAAAACACTTAATTACATGTGTCTGTATGTGTGTATGTTGGGCGTTCATACTATCTTATACAGAGTACCGTTATATGTAGTAAAACCGGCTTAGTTATTAAACATTATAATTAATAGTTGTCATTTAAAAGAAAAAACAAAACGTATGCAAATATCTCAAATACAAAATTCGCAATGCATGACGAAAACTTTATTATTGTTAATTATTATTATCTTTTGTACTCTATAAGCTCTATAAGATAGTGCGAACGCGTTTAGCTAATAAATCATATGTGTTAATGCTTGCCTGCTTAGAGCTCATCGCACTGAAATTCCATTGATTGTGATGACATTTCCGGCGGTTGGTTCCGGCTCGTAGACTTCCTCATTGGTGCGCATTTCGTATGGCGCATCATAGAACTGTTCACTCGGTATTTGATCGTATATGTTTTCTAAAAATTTAACCCATAATTGCATTGAACTTTACTTGGCATATAAACTTACCTAAACTTCTATCCGAACGCTCAGCATTCGCATCGTTTGGACTACGACCGGCCGCATTAAATGTATTAAATGACGCTGAACGCGCGCTGTCCAACTGACCGCGGTTATTTGCCTCAAGCGTCGAATATGACATGACCGCCGCATTGCGTTCATCCTTTGTTTCTGCTGCTTGTATATTTTCCGTATTCTTGACCGGACGCGCTTTGTTGCGATACAAGAACAACAAGCCAACAATAATGAGAAAAGCTAATATAATTGTTGAACCAATTGCAATGCCAGTGCCAAAGCTTGACCCGTCTTGTGCTTCAGTCGCGCCAATTTTACAACGTGGCTCATCGCCGCTCCATTTGCCATCTTCGGTGCACTTACGCAGATACTGACCAATGCGGCTGTAACTGGGTATGCAGTGATATTCCACGGTGCCACCGTATATGGTGGAATCATTAACAATTATCACGCGGCCATTTTCTATCGATGCTGGCATGCCGCAATCGACCGCTTCATAAATAATCGAAAAGAAATAACAATTAAAAATTGTTTATAGTAAAAAATACAAACAAAAATTTTCTCTGTCCGGCCATGTGTCTGTCTTTCATCTGTCTGTGTACTCACGTTTACAAATCGGCGACTTGCCGGTCCATTTTCCATTGGGTTGGCAAGTCCGCGTATTGTTGCCAGTCATAACGCGGCCTTTCTGACACTTGAACTTTGCCATTGCGCCTACTGATCTCTCAGGTGCGTCAACAATTACACCTTCGCCCACATCCGGACTATCGCATGTAACTTGTACGCATGTCGGGGTCGCATGACTCCAGTTGCCATACTCTGTACACAGACGTCGCGACACACCATCCAATTTGAAATGTGAATCACACTCGTACAAAGCCGCCGCGCCATAGTATGTCGCATTTGTCACCAATATGACCTTGCCGTTGGTTATATTCATTGGCGCACCGCAGTCGACATCTGTTGGAGAAAAGAGAAAGTTTTCACTTGTTGCTCCACTCAAAGCAATTATTCTCTTACAGACACACTCCGGTATAACGCCGCTCCATTGGCCGTTGTCTTCGCATGTGACGAGCGCTTCACCAACCATTTTATAGCCACGTTCGCAACGATACTTCGCCAATGCTCCAATCCTACAAAGGCAAAACATTAAAATTTAGCAACTACTTTTATATTAAGAACGGGGAACTTACTTGAAGGTCTGTGCTTTGTTAGGCGAAGTCTCTGCCGTGCGTATAAGCGTGCGTCCATACATGCGATCGTTGCCAGTGACCGAAAGTAGACTGTGTGGCGCCAGAACGGGTTCCAAGCATCGGATCTCTGCAAAAATACAAAAATTTTAGTATTCGATAGAATGGAGTTGTCTGTTATTCCAATACTCATGAGAGCGGATTGGCGTAGATAACTCACCCTCACATTTCGGAGATACGTCACTCCAGACACCAGTTTCTAGACATGTGCGTCGTGGCACGCCCACCAGTTTGTGTGATTGTGCGCAGGAGAAGGCAACTTCGGAGCCCACAAAAGTCATATTCGTTAAATATTTCTGTACACCATTCTGGATTGGTGTAATCGGACCACAATCGATGTCTGCAAAATAAAAAAAATAAATGATTTACAGTTAGGCGAAGTTTAAATTTCTTCACGCAGTGTCTTACATTCACAAAACGGCGCATCTGTATTCCATTCACCGGTCTCTAAGCACTCCAATGTCGGATTGCCTCGCATAACATGTCCGGGATCGCAATTGTATTGAATTTTCGAACGTACATTATAATCGTAACCAACGACAAATGAGCCGGGTGGCACGTGTGGTGTATCGCATGTAATCAATTCGCATATTGGTGCTTCACCAGACCATTTGCCATCTTTGGTGCAAAACAGCTCCGTTGGGCCATCGAGCCAATAATCAAGATCACATTCATATTTAACCATTGCACCGACCGTAGTCGAACCATTGACGAGTATGGCCGTGCCACGGTCAGGACGCGCGGGTGAGCCACAATCAACGAATCGACATGATGGCGGCTTGCTAGACCATTCACCGCCCAGACCGCAGGAAATAATCTTTGAGCAACGGAAACAGCGTGTTAGTTATTGTTGTTGTTGTATGTTTTGACATAAGTTTCAAGACTTACGGGTTCACCCACTAAGACATAACCCTTTTCGCATTGATACGTAGCCGTCGAGCCGGCACGCTTGTCTGTAAAGCTCACATTACCGCCCGGCGTTTGTGGCGGCTCTGGACACCAATCGACCAGACATTCCGGCTGTTTGCCCGACCAACCATTAAGACCACATGTCCGATTCTCATTACCAATTAACGTATAATTCTCATGACAATTGTAGGTCGCAACGACGCCGAAGCTGCTGCGCTCCTCTGACAAATGCACCGCGCCATGCTCCAATTCAGCCAACGGACCGCAATCAACGTCTAAATTGTAAAAAAAAAGGTATTAAAATCGCATGCCGTTGCTTTGTTGCTGCCACGGCCACTTACATTTACAGGTCGGCGCCTTGCCACTCCATGTGCCATCCGTTTGACATAAGCGTTCTGCGCTGCCGATTAGTGAATGACCCTTTGGACAATTGTATTGAACTTTGCCACCCAATGAGAACTCTTTGCCCTCAACTGTTGTATTTAGTTGCGCATCTGGCGAGCCGCATGACAGAGGCGCTGTAAAGGGCACAAATCACATTGCGTATACGTTATTTCACAATGATCAAAGGCAAACAATAACTTACAGTGTTGGCATATGAAATGCAAATAGTCCAAATTGCAACCGACATCGTTCCATAGCCAGTTGCGTCCGCCATCCAAGACCACGCAATTCTGCTCGCCGTTATAATTGTTCGGCTGATCTTTGCCCCAGGTCGGCTTCTGCACTACTTGGCCTACAAAAATAAAATTTAATATCAACTTTCTGCCCGCATTAGAAATAAATAGCTTATTTACTTACCAGTCACCCATTTCCATGTACGTGATGTAAGGCCAGGCTCCTTTTGTGCGCCAATCCAAACAAGCTGCGTTTTCAAATCGAGCTTGAGTCGCTCCAACTCCGCAACTAAGTAATCATTGGCCGGACCACGAAAATCGTGCACTAAGTCACCGCCTGTAGTTGCAAGTAAATATTTAGAATATGAAACATCTTAAAATAGTCTTACTCACCTGTCAGTTGACATGTTTTTTGTGCTTTCTCAAAGTTTTCGCCTTTGGTAATGTGAAATTCATAGCACGTCTTTGAGAACGTTGTCAGCACAGTGTCTACGCTTAGTTTGCGATCCAAACAACGATCTACGGAGAACTCATCGTTGGTGAAGACCTCAACTTCGCAGAGACTAAGACTGCCCTCAACGCCGACCAGTTGTATGGCGACATATTGACCCATCAGCGGTCGCGCGCATGTGAATGTCTTTGTGACACCTTCGTCCAGTGTGCCTGGATACCATGCACACAATGGATTACGTTGCAGATCGGCGCTACTATTGCCCACACGTATCTCCATGTCTTGCAGCAGCTGATTGCCGCAGCAGCCGCGCGTCGTAATGCGCACCACGTGCACAGTTTGTGGCGTCAAGAGATTTACGCGCCACCATGGCGATGTCTCTTTTTGCGTTTCCGAACATTCTTGACCATCGGGATTCTTAAATGTTATCAAGTAAGTAAGTTTAGAAATATTGTCATTAATTATGGCTTACTTTGTTGCCCGCTTTGCCATCGTTGGCATAATGCGCTGGTCCGGCACGGGTATAGGAACTCTGATTGACGGGCTTATTTAATGCAACATTTGTTCCACAAAACGGCAGCTCACGCTCCCAGCCCAACTTTGGATCACATTGAATGGATGTTGGTCCAAAAAGCTCATAACCGGCATCGCATTGGAAATTCGCTACCAAATTGTTGCCATCACGCGTATCAATTTTAACTTTAGAATTCAATGGCACAGCCGGCGGACCACAAACTGAAAAAAATATGGTTATGTCGAAGATTTTATAATATTTTATTTCTTAAAAAAATCTTTCATAAACTTGAATTAATGTATTAACTTAAAAAAAAGTGCAAAAATTGGGTAGCAGGTTAGGGAGGTAAGTTTATTCACTCATTTATAAAAATTTATATGAGTGAAGTCTATCAAATCTTCAATATTTCTTGCCTAAAAGTAATAATATTTTAAAGCAAATAACAAATAATATGAACTTACCATTACAATTACTGAAATTTGTTAAAGAAATCAATAATAATGATATATATAACAATGGTGACGCCGAGTGTAAGTCCAGTCTCGGAAGATGTTTCATATTTTTGTCATAAACTCGTGATGATATTGTCAATCAATAAATTAATTTTCATCACCAAGTTAAATCGTAAACAATATTATATTTAGTGTATATATTATGTTTGATAGTTTGAACAACAAACATTGCAAATAAGATTTTTTAAGATTTACATTCGTATTAGTTAAAATCACTTTAGGTAACAATGCATTTCATAACTCAGTTAACAAATTTTAAATCGTGCTTTGGTCTTTGGATCCTTAAAATCTGAAAATATAAAGGAGGGTTTTCGAAACATGCAATAAAAGCGAACGTTATTTTTGATGGTTTGTCTTTAGGGCTGTTGCTGGTTGATTGGTGTTCTCTCAACGGAAAGTTCACCAATACAAAACTTGATCTGAAAAGTTGCGTGCATTTTTGGCACGCCCTCATATTGCCTTAAGTAATATTAAACACAGAAATCAACATTTTCGTTTTGGACGGCAAAAGTCTTTTAAGTCTCATGCGTGTAGTGCCAATGCCATAGTCAATGACAAACCAATATGGCATGTCGTATATTGAAAGTAAAACTTTTCTTTTCTATGTGCCCTTTTTAGTGAAAGAATGACAGAGAGAGCGATCGAGCGACCGAGTGGGTCACAGCACAGACAACAATAATGATAATAACAACAACAATGCTTCCGCCATTCTTATTGCAATTTGTTTGAAAATTTCAATATTCCACTTTGCTACTTTCTACAGCTGATTGATTCGTTTATAGCTTTGCTTTGTTAATTGGACAGTCACAATTTGTGTTGTTGCTTTTGTCACACGAACGAACGAATGGTCACAATATTGTGATTGTTGTTGTTGCCCACATAAGACTGTTTTTACTTTTCATTAGAATGTTTAATTAATTCTTAATAAAAACTGACGAAATGGCAAAATACTTGTTTTAAAAGCGTTCTATGCACAAATACAACTGTTATTGCTGTTGTTGTAGTCCGCTTATGTATAGAAAACAACCCGACGGTGTATGCTTGTATAAAGAAATACATAAATTCTCACGGTTTCAACTTTGAATTTATAATTTTTTAATTTTATTGTTATAAAAATAAATTTGTTTTTATTTCTTTTGAACAATGCAACTTTTGGCAGACGCACAAACACACATAAAATGCATTTTTCTTTTATTAATATTATATAAGCACAAATTTTATACACTTTATTTGCAAACAAAAAAAATGAAAAAAAAAAGTCTGCACAAAATATGATTTTTAACACATTCGAAATGAATTATACATGTATATGTGTATAAATGATGAAATGATTAAAAAACCAAATCAAAATATAACAATCAGCCTCTAAACAACAAAAACAACAAAAAAAAAAACATATGTTCACACTAAGACAATGTATTGCATATATTTAATAGCACAATATATACTTTCAACGAAGTTGGAATAACCGTAAAATACAAAAATATATCGACCAACGTCCGAGTCAAAACAAAATACGTCTGCTCGAAATGAAAGTTGGTTACAAACTGGTTTTCGGTTTTGTTTCCAAGTCTTTTGCTCATGCGCGACGTCAGCTCCGTCAGCACAGCTCACCAGCACAGCACAGCTCGGCTCACCAGCTCACCAGCGCGTATGTGCACTCATTAACGTCTTGCCCCTCGAAATATAATCTTTTGTAATATTGACACGTAGTTTTAAAACTTGTTTGACACAAAACTAAGCAAGTTATGTCCGAAATGTAGGAAGGGCTGAGCTGCGCTGCTCTACTCTAATTCTTCAACAATAACTTAAGTAGAATATTTTTATTTTATTCTTAATAACAAATAATTGTCGTCATTTTGCTTCTACATTTCGTTTAGCACCTTGCTCATACACACACTCACACACACACATGTAGTTAGACTCATATACACATTGTATAGCTGAGATACATTGACGTTAGTGCAAAGATCTCATGTATGGCTAACATTTTGAAGGCGCTTGGTATTAATTCAATTATAATATTTATTAAATTGTTTAATATGACAAGAGAAATCGATAGAGCGACGCTCCTAACTGTTACTTAGTCCTATTGGGTATTTGGGTGACACAGGTATTATATACATATAAACCTTCAAGATTGGTGCCTTTCGCAATTTAAAGAGATAAAAAGTTTAATGTTCGACTCAATTAATAATTAAATTAATGTTTGACATAAAAACCTCACTGCCATTAATTAAGTGCGTCATTTTTCGCACCAATTTGAATTCTATCTTTGGGCTCGGTGTGTTTTGATTACATGTTCTGAAGCAATTCCATCAGCCCCACACGTGATTTTCAAATAATTAATTGTTTACTTGAAATTGACTTAAGTATTTCAATAACCGTCAACCCTTTTTTAATGGCAATTTGCTGTATTCCTTCAGCCCATTGAACACACTTCATTAATGAACGTTCCGCAGCCATTAATGGTGTTGTTGATATACGCGTGGGTGTGCAAACTCTCAAAATTCAAATGTGAACTCAAAGCTTTCGGCAGGAAGTCGCACAATTGTATCTTTGTATCATTGTTTTTCTAGATGGGTGTAAAACCACCCAACTTTAGCGGCTTTTAATGCATTTAAAAGCTAGCAGAAAGCTTTAAAGACTAAATGTGTGCAGGCATTATAGCATATAGCCTATCATAGGACCGATCGGTACAATGGCGAATGAGTTTTATAAGAAACATATATTATTTTGTTAATAAAAAAGAAGGTTTTTATGAATTTAATAGAAATTTATAGCACATGAAAAATGGGCAGTGCCACGCCCTTATATTAATGGCTTTTAGCCTCATCCGCAAACTACGTGCTTTCTAATTTCATCTTGTTGCACAATAAAAATAGTCGCCAGCTGTAAATAGTGTAGAGAGGAGTTTCAGTTACATGATCCATGACCGTCCTCATTAAATTCATGATTGCAAATGTTAATACTTTTTGAACGGTCCTCGTACATTCGTGGGAACTTCGACTAAAATGGCGCATGCGCATTACCAAGACCTTAACTACCAACGAACGAACCAACGAAACAACAGCAACAACAACACCGTAAACAAAAACATAAAAAACTACACACTTTATTTTCATAGTGTTTATGTAAATAATACGTCATGTGCATTAAACATGAGGTATGTTCAATTTCATTGTGTTTTGCTCAATGCAAATATCGTGTGGTTCGTTCGGTTGCGACACCCGCCAGCCCACGCCACCTCTTACTGTGCTCAGCAAGCTTCGGAATGTATTGAAAACTATTAAATTTTATTTTATACTCTTTTTCAGATCCAAATAGCAAGCATACAAAGAACGTTTGAAGAGCATAGCACAAGCCTGATATGCTTCGCAGTGTGTGCAACGAACATTGAACGAAGGGAATGTCGTATGTCTTGGTCTGACAAGAATCGGGCTGAGTGCGCCAGCCGACTGACGCTCAACGTGGCTCAGTACGTGACCATTACACAATACATGGGTAGAGAAGCATAAGAACTCTTCTTATGTTGCATTGAGTCGCACGCGACAAAAGGCAATCTGTGGACTAATTTTGTTTGCTTGAAAATGATAGTCATACCCTGCGTTTATTGTGCGGCAATCCTACATACATATATGTCAGACAGCGCAGTTGGACTGTGATATGGCAAGCATGGTCGAAGTCAATTTTTTACCGGCCCGGCCAGAAAATTAGAAGAAAACATTTTTTATTCTAATAAAGTAAATATGAATGTTTTTCTTATTGGAAATTATTTTTTTTGATTTCAGAAAATTATAACATTATTTAGCTACATTGTTATGTTGTATGTGACTCATTGTTAATGAAGAATGTTTGCATACATGAATAGTCGAAAGTACCCTTCTGCTTTAATTTGCAGGGTATTTAATTTTATAAGCAGCACTCTCAATACTTCTAAAACAAGGAGAGACAAAACTGAAAACGAGTGCATCCAAAAACATAACTGGCGACGACGTCGGATGACGACGACGATGTCGACGAGGAGAGCACGATTGGTTTTTTTTTTTACACGAACCTACTTAAAAACCAAACACACAAAACGGCGAGATAACAGTACCGCGGCATTTTCTGACGAGCAAGCATCCTGCACACGGTCAATCGGACGCGTTGCGCTGTGACATAGACACAGACACCGATACCGACACAGACGGGGGGTGTGGGTTAATGTGTCGGTTTAGAAGACAATACAGAGCAGAGTAAATCTTGCCGCCTTAGGAATACAAGTGTTGTTGGGAGTGGGTATTTTATATAAATATGTGTTTGTGTAAATGATGTTTAGTTCTCGATTGCGCATTTCGTAACGACGAACGGACTCGACTCATGCACGGTAATTGCCACAAGAGCCGAAAGGAGTGTACGTGTGTGTTTGTGTGAGTGTGTGTGTTGAGAAAATCTCGTAGATACGTGTTTATGATATAGCATAAAAAAAAAAGCTACAAACAGATTTCGGGCTAAACTTAAAGCTGAAAATGATGCTGAAGCGGCGGCAACATTTAATAATATTTTTTTTTGTTTGTTTTGATTTAGTTTTTTGTCAAGATTTCTAACTTATTTACCAAAAAAATTGTCGCAATCAGTATTAAGTTGGATGCTGCTTCGGATTGTGGTAGCCCTGCAATGGCGATGGCGGCTTTGCCACGAGTCGACTCGACTGACCTACATTAAAGTTATTTCTTAAAGTGATGCGTGCAAGCAAGCAAGCAAGCTAGTGATTTAACGCGAATCCGTATCCTGAAAGTATAAAGTACAAAGAAAAAAAAATAATAACAATAAATAAATAAAAATAAAAAATACTTGGCAAGCAACAAAAACGAAGAAGAGTGAAAATAATTATTTTATTTGGATCTCCTTTTTATTTGCTGACTGTATTGATATCAAATTTGAAGCAGAAGTATCGAGAAAAGTGTAAATATTTTAATAAAACAAACATTTTGAATGTGTACAATGAGATGCTGAGGATGATGATGCTGTTGTTGTCGGTGACAAAGACGACGCAAGTGCTGAGCGTTCGAGTGTCGACGGTAATGCACATCATGGCGACAAAGATATCGATAACGGAAACACATAAAACAAACATGGATGCAGTAGAAAAATAAATATTAATACAAGCAATACATAGATGCATATCCAACGGTGAGTTTGTGCTCTTATAAATCAGTGTCAACTACTTTAGTAACGATGATAATGGTGTAAGTAGGTTCTCACTTACATATTCATTGATAATGGCGCAGTAAATAACACTTGGTAAATTACAATTTCACACATTCACAAATTCATACGATTTTACTCCTTCCACTCAATGGACATAAAAGCTCCGATAAGACCAATCTGTGTAAAGATGGATGCAATTTTTTTCAACCATAATAATTATATACATGTATATACTCAAATCTCAGAGACCACTATGGAAAATGGATTCTGATAGTATCTAAGCCAATAATTATACATATTAACTCACAATACTTGATAAGAATTTTAAAATGAGTTACTTTCTTCATCCTTTTTTATAGTTATGGAGTCTAGATTATTTTGGGTTCTTGCAATAATATATTTGTCGCTTTATCCAATCGGATCTGCATCAACACGTAAGTATTTCCAATTCTAATTCTATGGTAAATGATAAATGAGCATGATATTGATAATTTAACAACGATTATTGTATTTTCCAGTGAAACGTCCGAGAGCTGGCGACCCTTTTGACACATTTCCTAAAAACTTTTGGCAGGAGTTTTCATCACCTTTCACAGACACGCCAGAGGATGAAGAACTCGATATTACAGAAACAACAACTCACGAACCCTTTCCGTTTTTTGCCGATCCATATACAACGGTCAACGTTAGTACACAGCTATTTTCAAGTGTATTTCTACATTGTAGAGTCAATGATTTACAAGGGAAGACGGTAAGTTCAAATACATATTCAATAATTAATAAAATTATTGTCAGTCACGTACCTTGTAATGCACGTCCCAATGTAAACGTACGTCGAGACGAGTGAAAGCGTTTGTTTTCTAAAACTAACCTCACCTAAGTCAAATTTGATTTATTGAAGAATTCTCCATATTGTACACAATATATGTGTACATGTCTTTTGTGTTTCAGGTATCTTGGATGCGACGAAAAGGTGACGAACTGGCATTGATTACATTTGGCCGTCATACATATAGTGGTGATTCGCGATATTCGCTGGAATTTGAAGATCCAAATAATTGGAAACTTTTAATTCAATATGCAAACGAACGAGACGAGGGTCCCTATGAATGTCAAGTATCATCACATCCACCTCTAGTGTTATTGGTATACTTGACAGTAATTGGTGAGATTCTTCTATCTACTTGCATACTAAATGTGCTTAACGTGTGTTTTCCTCGTCTGTTCCAGTTCCTCATGTAGAAATTCTCGACGAGAGAGGCTCAGCTACGCCAGAGAAATATTATAAAGCTGGCAGCACCATCGAACTGCAATGTGTTATTTCAAAAATTCCTCAGCCATCATCCTACATAACTTGGCGACATGGTGCACGGTTGCTCAACTATGATACCAGCCGTGGCGGGATTAGGTACTCATAAAACTAACTATTATTCACATGACATATACATGATAACGTTTTTTTTGATAGTGTTAAAACGGATATGCTACCTGGTCGAGCATTAAGTCGACTTTACATCGCTAATGCAAATCGACATGACACTGGTAATTACTCTTGCATGTTGGGGAACGATATCACTGGCACCGTAGTCGTCCACGTTTTAATTGGTAAGCATAACCGACTTATGTCTTGTCAAGCTGATAATTAAGTGTATGTCCTTTTTTCAGGTGAGGAACCAGCGGCCATGCAGCATGCTACAGGAACACTGCTGCAGTTGCCCGCATTCACTCTTTTTGTGCTTATGACATTGTGCACATTCATTTCTTTTGTTCATCGATGACGAAACTGCGAAATCAACAATGGAAATTTCTTTACGTAACAATTTTATTAAAAATTTAAGATTTAAGAATGACAAAAATGTAATGTTCCAACAATGAATTGAATGAACCAGAATTTTTCCAGAATTGCATTTTCAACGTTGAATCTAATCATGGGTTGTTAAAGAGTAAAAAATAACTCTTAAGGCTTAAGTTAAATTAATATTGTATCTAAAATACACATAGCTAAAAATAAACAAATCGAAACTAATAAACTAAGAAAAATCAAAATCTTAGATGAATGTATAACAAAATAAATGTTTAACTTCATAGTTTTATTACATAAGTAATGTGAACATATTAACCTGTTTGTCTTCAAAAAAGATTGTTAATTATCACTTAGACGAAAACCTTCAAGGTTCAGAAGTGATTTAAAGCTTTCAGCGAAATCCGTTACCTTTCATTTGTGAATTGCTTAATTCTGTCCTACCGTATGTTACACAGAAAAACCAACGCTACATAAGAGAGTCTAGCTTTGAAAAATAACATCCCGTCATGGCTAATCGAACTTTCTTCTTTGAGCTCGTCTTCTCTTCCCTGGCCACTATTCGACATCATTTCGACAATGAATGTTGAAATGCCCAAACACACCCACTTTCTGAAACAAACAAATGCTAAGCTAGCACTTTCTGACGCGGCTCGTCATCTTCTTTACTGTGTTTCATTAACATAACTGACACAGGCCCCTTTCAGCAAGCTTCAACTCTTATGTGCTGTGTATCGTGATGCGAACATAGGCGTACCTAATATGAAAATAGCTGATCTTAATATTAATGAAACGACACTGCAGTATAGGTTAAGCCTATGTCGCGCTACTTTCGCTGGCAATTTGTTCGCAGCCATCATTTTCGCACGGGGGTGGTCGGCTCTTCTTCTTTCGCTTTACGATACTTTTGCGTCAATTGGCTCGCTTGCGTTTCCCGCAATTTTGCGCTTGAAGTTGCGTGTTTCCAACACTGCCGGGCAGTGTCGTTTCATGATAGAGTCATTCGAGAGTCAGCTTAACAGCACTGTTAGCCTACATTTCATTTTGTCTCTTTTTTCGAATGCTCTTTCTCGCAACAAGCTCTGTAGGCAACATAATGTTAATCGTGTAACTGACTTGTCATCCAATTTGCCAATTTGAACTGTTTGTCTTTTTAAATTTTAAATTTATAGCAAAAATGGAAAGTGGTCGTCGGATTCCGGAAGCCGTCCTAATGGCAAGTGCGTTTAAGCCGTGGCTGCGAAGAGATCAAACAAATGCAGCAAGAGGATATTGCAGGACATGCCAGAAGAGCATTTCTGGAGTTTTATCAAAGATTATACGACATAACAAGTCCCAGGCCCACATATTAAAGACAATGTATTTTCAACCATCTCCTCCGGAACCGCTCAGCCGAGAACTAAAGACAGCGAGACATGAAATTAGAATTTGTCTAATTGCCTCCTACCACACCGCGTTTAAGGTTCCAGAGCATATAGCAAATGCCATGGCCAAGGAGTTTGAGGTCGCCGACATCAAATTGGGGCCAACAAAATGCGCTCGCAAAATTAATAATGTGTTGGCACCACATTTTAAAACCAATTTGCGGAAGGATATTGGAGACTCATTCTTTTCAATTCTGGTAGACGGCAGTACCGACATCGCGTTGGTGAAGATACTTGGTAAGCTTCAAAATACCATTTATTAATATAATAGTATTAATTAACTATAATGCAGGTATACTATAGCGAAAGCAAAGGTGAAGTAATATCAACATTTTTGAGTGTCACACCAATTTTATCGGGTCATGCTTCCGTAAAAGCTCAAAGAGTGCTGGAGGTACTCGATGAGTGGCAGTTAAATCGAGAAAAACTCTTAGCAATTGGCTGTGACAATGAGAACAGTATGGTCGGTAGAAGTCACAGCGTATACACATTGCTAAAAGAGCATATACCAAAACTTATATTAGTGCGATGCTCTTGCCACTTATTAAACCTGTCCATTCATAAAAGCATTGGCGAAAATTTTTCTTTTGACGTTGAGTATCTCATGGAGAAAACCCGTGAGTATTTCCGAAGCATTGAAGACAGCCGAGCGGAGTACTGTAAACTATACCAGCGGTTTAATAACAATAAGGTACAAATTGTCAATTATATTATAAGTAACTAGTTAAATTAATACATGCACATATTATTAACATAAATTACTTCATAACTAGCTATAAGATAAACAAAATTCGTTTTCAACAGGTGCCACTCAAAATTCCATCATTTTCCCATATTAGATGGCTCTTACTTACGAATGTCATCTCCATAGTTTTAGAGCAATGGGATGAATTGAAAATTTATTTCCAAAATGAGCGAGAAAGGCAAGTCACATACACAACCGAATCGTTAGATAATCTAAATTCTAACAAAAAGAATAAGATCTATTTAGCTTTTTTAAAACCTATTGTTGAATTCATAAAAATTGTGAACTTTGCATTTGAGGAAAAAACTCCAAATGCGCTTAATTGCTCAATATCATTTGTTAGTGCAATTAATGACCTTACATCAAAAATTATTCCACCCGCAACAAACATAAATTTTTTTTAACAAAACTTTGAAGAGTTCATTGATTTCAATTTAAATTTGGGCGAAAAATTCGAACAGGAAATGCACCTATCAAATTTCAATCAAGAAACGAAAACCGAAATCAGATTAAATTGTATAAATTTGATTAAAAAACTCTTAAATGAACTCAAGCGAAGGTAATATAACATTTTTTTCGATTTTAAAAATATCATTTTTTTTTTTGTTTTATTTTTATTTCTAATATTGCAGTATGACAGATGGTCTTCAAATTTTGTCAACCACGAACATATTAAATGTGCGAAATGTTCTTCGTCCTGATAAGGAAAATATACAAAGTGTTTTAACTTTATTGAACGAAAATGAAAACATTGACAATTTAACACGACATTATGAAACAATTCACACACAAAATACGGAAGGAAATGTTAAGTTTTGGCAAGAAGTGCTTAATTTTCAATGTGAAGGGCAAAAACCGTTACTAGAGCTAGCAACAATTGCAATAAAGTTACAGTGCTTGCCGTGCTCAAACGCAGACGTTGAAAGATTATTTTCACAATTTAACATAATAAAGTCCAAATCAAGAAATAGATTGCAAGTTTCCTCAGTAGAAAGTATATTACATATTAAGTAAAGTATAAGTTTAAATATTGTCAACATATTAACATGTATGCATGTACTTAAAAATGATTTCATTTCCAGATACGGATTGAGAAGGCACGGCAAGTGTTGCGATGATTTCGAAATTCCAATGGAATTAATTCAATCATACATTCCTAGCAATATGGAGATCACCAACGACGAAGAAACACCTGAAGACCTTGAAGAAATCTTCAATCTTGAAAATGATTTGTCGATGTTAGATTAACTTAACAAGATTTATTTTGTTTACTAACACTATTAGTATGCCATACCAGAGACGTCAGTCAAGTTTCTATCATTTTGTCTCTTTTTTCGAATGCCATCTCTTTCTCGCCTCTGTCAATAACAGAAATACCGACTGTTATCTAACATACTACAATGCGCGTTTATCAAAATTTATTATTTATTTATTTATTTTATTAATTTAAATTGAAATCTGGCCAACTGCTAAGAATTTAAAACAAACGACGATAAAAATAATGTTATTTATTTAGCTTTCATTTATTAAATTTAACAAGCGAGTTCTCCAGAAATAATACCGCGTAAAACGTAAGACGTCAAATGTCGCGTTCATCCAAAAAGTGCAGATTAATTATAATTTGTTTACCTAAATTCCTTAAATCTAATATTCAATTCAAGGAGCGTAGCAGCAGCCTTGGCCGCAGGAAATACATGCATGCTGTTTTTGTTTGCTGAAGTTGCAGATTAGTTGTGGATTGTGGCGAATATTTACATTAAACGAGACTGTTTACAAAATAATTGAGAATGGAAAACTGCATATTAGGTGAAGTAAAAATAATTTTTGACTTACAGACAATTCAATGTTTTCCTCTATATGTCACAGCTAATTTCGCCGAAGTGCAATTAAAAGAGTACAGTACATTTATTGCCAATCATGAATCAGAGTTGGGGAGTATTCGAAAAATGCATTTTCAGGATGTAAACACAACGTCCAACGTCGTCAAAGTATGCGGTCTGGAAGACAATGAGGAATTGTACCTACCAAGTTTTCAACAATACAGCAGTTCACTAACTAAAGTTTTATTGACATTCGGCAAACTTCGCATTGAAGCCAATAACATTGTTAAGACCTCAGTGCAATTACAAAACATGTTCGTATTTATAGACAATAATTTGAAAGGTTTGACTTTTGGTAAAGGCGCTTTCTCAAGCGAAAAAGCTGAGCAAAATATGCTTACAATGAGTACAACAATTGATTTCTTCTGCGAAGTGCAATGCTTCCTAGAACGCGCAATTGTTATTATGACCAATCTTATACTGCAGTGTGAATCATTTTTGGCAATGCCTTCGAAGGAAATGAATTTGTTGGTAAGTATTTCGATGCAAGGAAATAATTTCAATGTTTTTAAGAGCTATATTTACATTTCAGAGTATACTTGATGCAATAGCTGAAATTTTAGAGCACGTACTTATCTTTACCGAAATTCTGAGTCATTCTACGTATCGGCAACATTGGATAATGTACAAGAAAACAGCAGAATTTTTAATCAACAGCCCGGAAACGTCAAAGTCCTACAAAGCTTCTGAATTGAATGGTCTTTGGAATTCGCTGCAGCAAATTGAATTCATTTTTTCGGAAAATGTATTTCGGGTAAGAATTTGCATATTGCATATATGGTGTTTCGATATCTAGCAGGTTTACACCCACACAGAGGTCTTAGTTTTGTTTTTTTTTTTATTTTAAGCTGCTTAATTTAAGTAAACAAAATTCACTACTTTCAGGAATGCATAGACAGCCTCGTAGTCCCATTGAAGTCCCGAAAACATTCAAAAGTGATAGCAATGTTTATTGATAACTCGAACGCTTACATAGCGCATCGCTTGTCAGCAATGGACAAATTTCAACAAAAAGATTTTGATAACTACAACGATCTAACACAACTCATACGCGTTAATGTATTTTGCGTTGTATTTTATGAGTTGTATGGCCAAGTAGATCCAAAAAATGTAAAAAATCTGTTGGAGTTGAACTCAAAACATGAATACATATTCTTACATTCAGACTTTTTATGGTCTCCGACGCATTTTTTAGCCAAACATACAAAATTGTCAATTAAGACGCCAGTGAAACCCATCAAAGAGTTTATTAATCAGGAAACACAAAGAACGAGTCGAGAACTCAAACAATTAAGTGAAAAAGTTAATGTTTACGGCGTACAAATTGCAACCTGGATTATTAATGTTTTTAAAGTGCTTGAAAAAGATATATACAATTTAAATGCAGAACATTTTAAGGAAATTGTAACGTTGCTTCTTTCTGGCCAACGCTTTGCAGAGCATTTAGTTTATATTGTACAGCGTTATATCCATAAACATGAACTTTTGCAAATGCCTTTGAAGAAAACAACATTAATCACAATATGCAAAATAGTTGACTTGTGGCAATTAATAAAACACACATGTCAGATACATGAAAAAACATTATTTAAATTAACAAACTGTTTGATGCAATACTTGCAGTATAAGATACTTACCAAAATTCTCATTGTAAAAAGCAGAACAAGCGCAAACCATCGGGACAATTTGGACGAGAGTATGGTAGCACTGAACTTTGCTGAGAAATGCTTTATAGGACCACCAACAAATACACGCACTTTGCTCGGTGAACTTGCACTAAACGCTAATGTTTTCCTTAACACAAATGCTGATCAATTAACGTCTTTAAAATTGATGATCGGACGTATACAGAGATTACAACATTTCATGCATAAACTGACAATGCCCACCGCATCGAGGACTATGTCCATACAAAATACAACAGAGACCACATTTTTTGAGTGTTTTATCGAAAGTAAAAAAGAGGCGTTGAAGGTAAGCAATCTATTAAACAGAAAATTATGCAGTTAGGACCAGATTACATGTATATAACTATCAAAGATATTTTTCGTAGGTTCTTCTTGCAGATGGAAATGATTTTTATGAAATAGTACGCGTACAAAAACGTCGACTTGCGAGTACAAACTCTGTTTATGATATGGAAACGTCGGAGATTTCAAAGTCTTACAGCGGCATGTGTGCGAAAGTTGAAACGTTTCTTCGTTTAGAAGCTCTAACAACGTTACTCGCAGAGCGAAATTTACCATTTGAAAACATCACCGACGATTACAGAAGCTCAGTAAACTCGCAGTTAATTGAAACTAACAACAATTTCATTATCTTAAAAGGTAATTAAAATGAATACCAAAAATCATAACTAACGACTATTGAACTTGCATATTTTTCGCTGCTTTTAGATAAAATCGAAAATTATTTTAGTAAAACATTTTATAATTTAACGACAATATCGATGCAAGACTGGAAAATATACGAACGTATGCGCCATTTAGCCTTCAAACGCTTTGCCTTGCAACCAATAAACGACAGTTTGCCCAACAATATTATCGATCAGGTAAGCACAAATTAATTGTATATGCCAAAACCAATTTATTGAACTTAGTTTTTATTATTCCCAGGGTATTGACGTATTACAAGTTGTACAAAATATTCATATATTCGTTTCGAAATATGCCTACAACATGAATTTACAATTTTTTGTTGAAGAGAAGAGTGCGAATAAACATTTTGAAACGATTGGCATACGTCATATGGCTAACTCGATACGAACTCATGGCACGGGCATTATAAACACAACTATCAATTTTATTTATCAGTTTTTACGACAAAAATTTTATGTATTTTCAACATTCCTGTACGACGAACAAATTAAATCTCGATTGGTTAAGGAACTGCGCACAGTGATAGAACGCAAAACGAACAAATTTCCAATATTTTATACATATGAACAAGCCGATAAATTTAACAAAGATATACGAAAACTTGGACATTCAAAGGATGGTGAAACATATATGGACCTTTTTAGAAAAGTGGTTACACAAGTTGGTAATGAGAGATTTGAGTTCGCATTATAATTTATGTTTTTAACAATGTCATTTTTAGGTAATGCCATGGGTTATATACGCTTGGTCCGATCTGGTTGTAAGAATGCCGTTTATGGTAGCAGTATATTTTTGCCAAAGTTCGACAAACAATTTGATTGGAGTCCATTTACTGAAAGTGATAACTTTATTATAAATTCAACAAAAGGTTTTGACAATTCCATTGGCAACGTTTTATGGAATTTCTCTGATTGTACGGATTACTTTCAGGTAAATGTTTTTCTTATATCTGATCCCCTACGTTTACTAAATTTTTTATGTGTTTATCATTTTAGATGCTCTCAAAGGCGTTTGAACCGTTCTTCTGCAGTCAACACAATCAACATGTCAACAATTTTTTTCTCATTGTGCCGCCTTTGATTTTGAATCACGTTGAACACATACTTAAGTGTAACTCAAAGAACAAGAAAAATGGTTACAAGACAGGACTCCTTGTTGATGATGGCTTCGCCATGGGGCTTGCATTCATATTGAAACTTTTGAATCAAAACGGCAAATTCAATGAACTCCGTTGGTATACAACGCTTTGCGAACAATTTAAAGTTGAAAGGGAAAAGATAAAAGGCATGCTCGCTAATATATCGTATTCAAAAAATGCCTCTAATGATCCGTCAAGTGCCTCCATTGACGAAAAGGAGAAGCTGTTGCAAACGCTAGCGCTGACTGAGCGACGTCTTACGGCCTTTGAAAGGGAAATCGATTTGCTGCATTATAATACACGAACTGCAGAGTTAATTTTCCAATGATTTCAAAAAGGGCCAAAATTTCAATAAATAGTATTTTATAACGAGAATTTGTATAATAAAATATGCCAAGCGCATTAAAAACTATTTATTATTTTTGCATATTAACTTGGACTCTAATCCGTTTTCTCCTTGTTTTGGGTAAATCGCCTCAATCTAACATAATTTGTATTATGAATTGCATTTAAAAAGCCGTTTTGCGTAAGACTCGACACCTTGTTAAAGAGTCAATTCTGTATTGAAGAGGCACTTGCGTCAACAAATTGACACAGCTGCTGCAAATAACGAAACGACACTGTGGAGGGCTAACTCAAAAAACGAGTTAATAAAGTCCGGCTCAATGTTGCTTGGAGTTGTATGGGCACTTGGGCCAGGTCAATGTGGCGGATTCGCCAAATTCCGCGGTGGTTAGCCTTTTTTGACGGTTACCCGAGTACAAATTTGGGTGGATTTTTTTAATCGCTATCTTGATATTCGCTATTTCTAAGTATAGTTAAAAGTAGGTAAATCGTTGTGTTGGTAAATCAGAAAATCGTATTCTCAGTCCTTTGATTTTTATTTAAGCACCAACACTTCGCCATTCTTTATATTTGTTCGTCCAAATCTTTTTAAGATTTTCCAGTACTACTCAACAGCACTGACTGTGAACGTCGACATTTGGGGGCCCCACTTCAGAATGAAATAGCACTCTAGACGCATACTTCCACGCAAACATAGGCCTAAGCAGCATTTTCAGACATTTTCCCCTTATCTTCCTCTTTCTGGACAAGCAGGCAGAGATTTTACATTTTACAACAACACCAATTGATTAATTTTTTGAATAAACGTTTGCCAAAAAAAAAAAAAAAGAAACAGAAAAGTAATATTTCGCGGGTTGTCTACGATTAATCAGTTAGCTCTATAAGTTTATTTAATAGATAAATTTTCCAGTAAAATGAGTGTGAATGTATTTAAAAAATGCTACTATTTAATGGTGTTCATTGTAAGTTGATAAAGAATCGATTAAGTCATGTGGATGATATATATTTCTATTGTTTTAAATAAACAAACTATGTTTTTTATATCATTTGCGCTTTTAGATTGTATACGTCTTGTATAATCCAGCAAACAGCGGCGCTGTGTCTCTGACTAGTGAAAATATTGACATGACTTTGGGTGAGTCAATTTACATGTTTAAGCGGCATAAATATTAATAATAAAGACCATAAAATGCGGTCTGCATTCACAACTGGATATATTACAACACACGTAGTACGCAATTTGTAAATATTTTTGATTTGTATATGTGTTAATTACACTCTTAAAAGGAGCGATAATCAAATTTTGTCACGTAGCTGTGCAACGTGTTCAATATGCTGCGTGCCGGCAAATTTCTCAAAAATACCTATCTTTTAATTAATAAGTGTTTACGCTTGTATTGTTGGTGTAAAAAAGCTTTAGTGCCACGAATAACAATAATAAAGAAGTCTTTTGTACCACCGGAGCAGCTGTGTGGAGAACTTAAGGTCTGTTCTATAAAACAAAGCACAGACACAGTTTAATCGAAAAGGCCTGCGTGGCACAACAGAACAATAACTTGGAAAAGGAATGCATTCAATTGTTTTTTGTGGTGTCTATATTCCATACATTTTGGCATCCATGTTGTGAATCTTGCAGGTTAGACTCTTTGAACATAATATCCAGCTGAGATTAGCGCCTCAAGTGCCATTTTTATATTGAGTTTGCAGTGAGTCATCAAATAACTTATCTGCCAAAATGTTCCACATTAACTACGTATTTATCAAAAACATCATGTTTGAACCTTGGTAAATGAGCTGGAAAATTAATTGTGTGCGGTGATGTGATCGTTTTTAAAGCGAATCAGAGACAAAAAAAGTTTTGTAATTTTATTTATTTATAATAATTTTAATTTCATAGTAACTCGCTATGAATCTGAATGGATTGGACAGTTGTTTATTGAATGTCTGGTATAACAATAAGTGTACATAGATGAATTCAATACGGAAACGTTAAGTAAAGCGGTTGAGGAGAAGAGTCTAGCTATTTATTTTCTTACTGATCGATTCGAGTGTCGCAAATTAACAATACTGTCTAAATAAATAAACATCCATTGGTTTTCTCTTTCAGCTTCAAATGAATTGGTTCTACTAAATTTCTATGCTGAATGGTGTCGTTTTAGTAATATGCTTGCTCCCATATTCAATGAGGCTGCAGATCTGGTAAGTAGTTAATCATTTATTAAACACAATTCAAAATTAAAACCATTTTTTAAATTCTCTTATAGGTACAAAAGGAGTATCCCGATAATGGAAAAGTTGTGCTTGGTAGAGTCGATTGTGATAGGGAAACTTCAGTTGCTTCCCGATTTCAAATTAATAAATATCCAACGCTGAAAGTGATACGCAATGGACAGCTCAGCAAAAGGGAATATCGGGGGCAACGATCGGCGGAAGCATTTTTGGAGTTTGTCAAAAAACAATTGGAAGATCCAATCAAGGAGTTTACCTCATTAAAAGACTTGGAGAATCTCGATTCCAAAAAACGTATTATTATCGGTTATTTCGATCGACGTGATCAGGCGGAATATGATATATTCCGGAAAGTTGCTACAAACCTAAAAGAAGATTGCCAATTTCACGTTGGCTTTGGCGATGCTACTCAAGCTATGCATCCGCCAGGTAAGTTCTTGAAAAATGTTCACAAATTTTTATTGTTTAGTCGTGAATAATCTTAAAGGTCATAAAGATAATATGTATAGCTTAGCTTCATCAAAGTTTAAGCTTTTTTTATGCCTCTTTAATTTATATATGAGGCGTTCTGTTCTTATTACAATACTTACTTTTTTATTTCTTAAAGGAACGCCCATAATTGTATTCAGGCCGGACGTCGCTCTCAGTCACGAAAACGATGAAACGTTTACTGGTAAAATAAACAATTTTGATGAACTAAAAATATGGATACAAGATAAATGCGTGCCACTCGTGCGAGAGATTACATTCGAAAATGCCGAAGAATTAACAGAAGAAGGTTTACCGTTTCTTATATTATTCCATCATCCCGATGATACAAATTCCATTAAGGACTATAAAGCAATAATTGATGAACAGTTAATCAATGAAAAACGTAAGTTTGCTGTGTAATTTGTTTATTTGTTATATTTTTAATTATAAACAAAAATTCTTGTTTTAGAAAAAATCAATTTCCTTACGGCTGATGGCAAACGATTTGCTCATCCTCTGCATCATCTGGGAAAATCGGAAGATGATTTACCATTAATTGCCATTGATTCTTTTAGACATATGTACTTGTTCCCACACTTTAAGGATATTTATTCACCTGGCAAGTTACAACAATTTTTGCAAGATTTGTATAGCGGAAAATTGCACAGGTTTGTTATTAAAATATTACATGCATGTGAAATATTGTGACTAATTATGTGTTTTTGCTGCAGGGAATTCCATTATGGTCCAGATCCCTCTGGCAACGATATAGATTCACAATCGAATAATGTTGAAAAAGGCACATCGCCGCCTGAGTCAACTTTCAAGAAACTTGGGCCATCGAAAAATCGTTACACTTTACTTCACAAAGACGAACTGTAATTTTTTTTTTTTTTTTGTCAATAAAAATTTTAAATCAAATGTATATATATAAAAATATTGCTGTTGGTCAGTTTATTTCTACTTTTTGTTTAACCAAAATTTTGAGATTGAAAAATTACGACGAGGGGTTTGTTTTTTAACAGAAAAAATGTTTTAATAGCCAATTTAAATACAAACATTTCTTTTTTATAAATAAAACGACGCCCTTACAAACTAAACATATGTAAAAGTCGTATATTTTTTTTTAAATATTAACTTATTTGGTATAATTTGTTTTTTTTTTTTTGTTTCAATTTTACTTAACATAGGATACATTTTCTTTCAGAACACTTTTAGTGAACATTTCGTATCAAATACTATTTGATAACATTTTTGGAATTCTAATTCGTTGCTTCTTATATTATTATTCACTCAAATATGTTAGATCTCAATACAATATCAACACTATGCCTGACAACTCATAGATGAGTCGATTGAAATTTGCGATTTTTGTGCAAATTGCGCAAACCGCCTGTACCAGGGAAGAGCCTTAATTTGGGTAAGTTTATACCCTTTCTTGCCATTTTCAGTGCGTAGTCTGGTAGCAGACAAGCAGTTGCTGAGACAAAAACAAGGAACCAGACCGGTAGCGAGGCCAGTAAATTGTTGTAAGCCCAATAAATGTCCGTGTCATAATCTCTGAAATAAATAAAACATTTTCAGTTATAAATGGATAAGATATCTACAAGAAAATTCGACTTTTACTTACAAATTAATAACATTGTAGATTACAGTCGTCAACATGAAAGCAAGTATGGAGCCAACTAATGTTACAATGTACCAATAGCTAAGATACATGGACTCCAGCCACAGTTTCAGATTTGCGACCACGACAACAACCCAAATCAATAAAGTGCCGAAACATGAAAACGCCGCGGTTTGGCCACCGTTTAGTATAACATTATTCACCGAAAACATACAAAATGCGAAATAGAATATTATCACTGAGTGATAGACTGCAAAAAGTGTCCACAGCAGGAAGTATGGAAAATGCAGCTGCTTATTATTGATGTTGTTCTTGTAGAGTTTCGGTTCACTGCAAATAAATGTGTGTCAAGAATCAAAATGCCTTAATCTCGCCACAGTGAGCAAAACATACCTCATTAGCGTTTCCTCAGTATAAGGTTTTTCCGTAAGCGAAATGAACAAAATCGGCAAAGATGTGTAAATGACATTGTAGAGTGTTAAAAATAACGAATCATAGACTGACGATGATGAAAACAGTGTATGAAATTGAAAAAGGAACATAATGCCCATAAAGAGAATATTTTTATAGAAGAAGTATAACACCAAAAATGATAAGCGGGTTGTGTGATAATGTCCATGTACAAGCAACAAACGCTTCAACATGCAGAATTTTGCAAATGCAAAGTCGGCACATCTCGCTGCTTGTCTGCCCTCGCGGCCCATTATGCCAATGCCAACATGTGCCTCTTGTATCATAGAGACATCGTTGGCGCCATCACCAATTGCTGCGGTATTATATTGCTGTGACGAAGTCTTTATCAGCGCCACGACTTCGCTCTTCTGCAATGGACTCAGGCGGCAACAGAGCACGGCCGTACATTTGATGGCCACGTCACGGAACTCTTTTGGCGTACTTGTGAGCGCCACTTTTAAGCTTGAGCCATCGATGAGCAATGAACAGTCTGTGCCCATGCCAAAAGTTATTTCACGATCGAGCACATTCAGATGCAAAAGCATATCATTCTGATTTTTGCAATCAACAATGAAATACTTTATCGAATTTGGTGGTATGTGTCCACAAGAGAGCGCAATATTCAGTGCTGTTTCGACTTTGTCGCCAGTCAGAACCCAGATTTTTATTCCTGCCGCTTGTAGTGAGATCAGCGTATCTGCTACATCGTCCTGCAGAGCATCTTCGACAGCGGTTGCGCCAAGCAAGTCCAGATCTGAAATAGTCCAAAAACTTATTAATTTGTCTTATTATGAGCTTATGTTACAAAGATTCACACGCCACATACGCCAAAGGAGCGTGCAAACTTGATTATTGTGTTGATCTGATACCAGTGCTAGACTGCTGTATGTGGCGTGTATTGCTTTCTAACATAGGTGTGTAAAATGTTAAAAGGTTCTTTATATTGGCGTTTACTTACCGCGTTCTATTTGCGTATAACATTCTTCGCACAATTGTTGTCGATTTTCAAGTGAGTTATTTGCTTGTGATAATTTTGATACAAACTGATTATATTCTGAGTCATCAATTTTTCGTCTAGCTACTGCAAGAGTCCGTAAACCATGCTGGGCAAATTCACTTATATGCGCGTTAGTTTTTGTTATCATTTCTGAAGAGTTTACCCCGCAAAGTGGAAATACATAACTTTCGGCGCCTTTCGTATAAATCCATTTAGTGCCATTTTTATCACGTACTATAACACTCATACGTTTGCGATCTGAGGTAAACTCGAGTACATTCAGACGGTCGTAATGTACTTCTTTTGGACTGGTTATGCCTATTCGTCGCTCATAGTCCATATGAGGTGGCACAACCATAACACGAAGAATCTCATCATCGTCGCCAATGTAAACCAGTCCCAAATTTGCACACGCCTCAACCAGAGCCTTTTCATCGGGACTGGATGCTTGGTAGTCCAATTTTCTGTGAATAACAAACAAGTTTTTTTTTTTGTATTATTCGTTGACCTTATGCCTTAGCCATTTTCCTATGTCTCATTGAGCGACACACTACATATAACAGCTAAGCTTTTAGACTCAATTACTTCTGAACTGCCGTATGTGTTGCGAAAGCGCTAAGAAACATAGGAGGACAGTTGCATGATGACCGATCTGAAGCAGGTTTATTACTTCTTGATGACTTTGTTTGTGCAAACTTACTGTACAGTCTGTTGGATTTCTTGCTTTCTTCGTTGGGATTCAGCACGAAGCAACATTGTCGGCTGACGGGTGAAAGTCGGCGCCGCGTACGACTCACGTGATGCTGTACTGGGTGATCGAAACACAACGGCTGATTGCTGGCCTAAAGGCACAGCTGAATGCCTTATAATTGGTGTGCCATATGACTGTGAACGGCGATGATTGAAACCCGTCCCGGTGCTATATTGTACAGCGACAGTCTCGGTTAGGTCGTTGTCAGAGGTTGAGCGTTTAAACTGCAAAGAAGCTGGCCGTCTACTGGGATAAACATGCAATAAACTTGGAGAAACTGTTTGCCGATTCAAATCAACGTTGACATTTTCAACAGCATATTCATTTATCGTACCTTCTTCAGGCGGTGCGGACATTGTGGGCTGTACACGTGCAGCTCGAGCAAAATTCGGACTGCGTTTGACAACTTGTGGTCGCCGACGTCGCTCAACATCATCCGTTGGTAACAATGGATTCTTATCCGATGTCGTATTTGTATTCTTTGAATTTTTACTTGTCGATAGTGAAGTTTCCATGCTGTTGTCTTTTATATTTACCTCATTTTGTTCACTTATACAGTTATTGCTCTCTTCAGTAATATTACCCATTGCATACATATTCGGCATTATTATTGTCTCTGGTGGAGAATCCTTATCAGTTTCACATTGAGCTTCCGTTATTGGTTTTATCTGATTGAGATCATTTTCCTCGGCCGCTACCTGAATAGTATGACATATGGATAACGCTTCAAAGAAGCTCTTGTGATCATCCTGTTAATGGCCGAAAATAACATTATTTCTTTCACTAAAGTTGTATTATATACAAACGTACATTAAATTTATTGATGTCGAACAACAGTCCTGTGCCCTCCTCCTCCAGAACAGTCTTTCTGTAAATGTACTTTTTGCCAGCTATCGAACATTGTTGAAATATCATCTCATTTTTGGTTAATGTGCCCGTTTTATCCGAGAAAAGTATGTTGATTTGTCCAAGCTCCTCATTCAAATTGGAGGTGTTCACAACGCATTGCTGCTCGGTTTCAATTTCAAATAATTCCGTGTCCCATTCCATGAAGAAACCACCAATGACTCTTTGCATTTCGATTGTGACATAGAGCGAAATCGGTATCAGATAATTAAAAAGTATCAAGAAGGATAAATAATCCTGTAGAAATTGTCGAACGCTGTAACTATCCGCCGGTGGACCCAAGTATTCAAGTTTCGGTATGATAAAGAGTTCATCGTAACTAAATAAAAGATAAGAAGAAGATCAATTGTTACTTTTGGCATTCAAATATGGCCGCCATTTTAAGCTCACCGTTTTAAAAAGTATAAAAGTGTTACAATTCCAATCAAGGCAATTAATATAATAATGAGAAAGCGATTGATGTATATTTCACTTGAGGCATTTTTGTTGCGCGTTAAACGACTGTTCAGCTGAAGTTTCGTCGTCATGCCCGTGTAGACGGCACAGCCGATGACGCAATTCGTATTTTTGACACGGGAGCCGCGCAGGAGCACATTTTCGGCGGAAAGTGGCAGCACAAGGCCCTCACTGCTGCTCACTTCAATCTTGCCATTGAAATTATACAAATCGGTTTTTGGACTCTCACATTCAATGACGCCAAGCGTATGCATATTCTTAATCTCAACATAAGGTAAGTTTCGAGGCACCAATAATGTCTTCAAATTGGATTCACCATCTAAATTGGCAGTTGTTATAAAGCATTTGCCATGCGGATCGGTTGAACGCAGGAGCACCAAATCGCACGGTACATCGCAGTCACGTTCGACCACAACCAAATCGCCTGGGCGTATATATTGTGATTGTATGGTGAGCTCCTTGCCATTTCGAAAGACAGTTACTTCACAAATGCAAAAAAAAAATCATATTATTTATGTAAACTATTGACTCTGACTTGATCTATTACCTGGTGAGCAATTGACAACATTATCGGTTTTGTATCTCAAGACATCTTCATAGCCTTGTTTGGCGGCAGTTACAGCAATAACAAATACAAGTGGCAACAATGACGTCATTGGCGATACAGGACTGTCTGAAATATATATATGCCAAACAATAGTCTAATATATATTTCTTATAAAGACAATTGAATATGTCCAATATTAAAATTCATGTATGTGCAATAATGAATAAGCGTATGTAACATGCCAACACACGATACATACAGCAGTCCTACATATACACATTCTTGGCTTTAGTGCCGGTCTTTTGTTATTAATGGCTTGTTGTATGTAGCGTGCTGTACTTTGTAACATAAGAGTATCAAAAATAAATTCAAGGATTTGTTTTGTGTTGGATGTGTCTAGGTGCTAAGTGGTGTACTTACCTATAAGTAGTGATATTATTGTCATCACAAGGAAGTAAAAATTTGCAATCCGGCGAAACTGTTCTAAAAGGTTTTGCGGCAAAAATGTGAACAATGTGTATTTTGTTGACTTTATGCGATTTAATTGTTGTCCTCTAGTCTTTTTGTTGTCATCGTCGCCACCGATTTTGATCTGGAGCCAGTCGTTTATAGTGCTTACACGGGAACCCTATTCAGAAGTATTTATATTTTATATATAGGATGTATAAGTATATATATATAAATTATATGTCTGTCTGTCTATTTATCTGTCTGTACGATAAAGATAAGAACGGTCTAGGTAATGCCATTGATTTGTTTTCTTCAAATTGATTGCTTGAGATTGTTACCTTTTTGTAATGCGCCCACTTGTGTATTCTGTAGCCGTTTAGGAACCTATGGGCCAAGAAGTGACATTTACATTATCGAAAACTTTCTCGTACTCACATCACCTTCTTTTTTTTGAATTGTGCATCAACAGTTACCTTCCGCATCAGTGAAAACAATCTATACATTTGACGAGCTTTGCTTAACGTTTACTAATTACATAAATGACAAACATACGCGTTTCAAGCGATAAATAGCAAATGGAAAATAAAATAATTTGGTTGAAAATAACCGACTTGGCAATTTCCTACGCCATTGTTAGAACAAACAGACAGGATAAGTTGAAATTTGAGATATGTCTTCATTTAGATGTAAGGCCGTCATGCCACGCCTACTTGTTACAAGCACGCCTATGTGTGTTGCATACATTTTCACTAAGCGAATATGCTCTCAAAGAAATTTTTTGAGATTCGCAGCGAAATTAACTTACAGATTTGTGAATTGATTCAGAGAAGACGCTCTGAATTTCCGTAAAAAAGTTCAGACGAAGTTTAAATTCTCTTCTTTAATCACCATAGATTTTTAAAGTCATGAGTACTCTGCTCAATTTTCGTTTCATTTATCTCATCTGAGATTTTACTGGACCCCAGCCCCTAATATTATCTCATGCAATTTATACACGTCCCCTAACCGGCTCACTTGTTACGGTGCTTCATGACGGTTGAAATGCCCTGCACTTTCGTGTGTAAAGTGTAAAACAAATGTCACAAATTAGCATCGATAAATCTTCGACTAGCGATCACTTGCCATTACATGCTACACTGAAAAAAAAATTGCATGCATAAATTTGAGAAATTTGCTAATTTTGCTTAAACTATGTAACTGTTGTACAATCTTTTACAAGGACTATTTGAACTTTATCAAATAGTGAATCACTCGATGAAATAATCCGTCTGTCTGTCTGTCAGTCTGTTTCTCAATCAGCAGCGATTTTTTACATTAATAGATAACGAAGCTAATCTCTTTGACGTCTATGATCGATATTTTGCTTACGAACCGGTAAAATCATTTGATAGCATTAAGAGGCTCTGAGAGTGTAACATTGACTGAGGCTAAAATCAATGGAGTGCAACATATCAGTAGCGGAAGCGATGGAAACTAAAAACTTTTAAAGTCAACAAAAAAAAGTTTTCGTCAATCAAACTGACCGTACAAGTGTGTGTAGAGGGTGGGAAGGCTGGTGCTGTGGGGGAGGTGGAAGCTTGATAATATTTTCACCTACACGCAGTACGTGGGTCACTTTGTATATTTTGCACAATGAGCAAATAAAAGTTTCAATTTTGCTGACCGAATTCGATTTTTTAGTATTTTGAAACATTTTTCTCAACGAAAAATGTTTACAAAAGGTTTATTTCATAGATAGATGACGGCTTGTTGTTGCTAAATATAAGTAATGACCCTCGTACGGGCCCATAACAGTAAGGCCACGCCAAAAATAACGTATACTTCAATAGGTGTATTTCCTTTAAAGATACGACGTTTTTATAACCTTGCAAAAGTGTATATTGGAGACGGCATGAAATACAATACAAATATTTTGAAAAAAGTTCAAAAGACAAGTTTAAGCAAGTATCTAATTTATTTTATTTATTATTATGTAGAAGAACTTTCATTGTTTTGTCAAATGTCACGTTCAACAGAACTCCTGATTATGTGTAAATATATGTATATAGATTTCTAAAGCAAGTTATGCGTCACTTGAAAGCAAAGTTCAATATAAATTTCTGCTAACCTTTTGCAAAGTTATAATGAATCATTTCTTATGCACGATGGTATGGCTTAATTATAAATAATTAATTAGAAATTTATGCTTACCATTTTGAACTTGTTGCTTGTTGTTTTGTATCTTTTTTTTTATTTTGTTAACAACAAATGTTTTTAAATGCACATATGTAAATATATACAAATTGTATATAGACAAAGCTAAATTTTGTTTTGTTGTTTGTCCTGTAGCTTGAACACAGTCTTTTTTTTTTTTTTGTTTTAGCTTAGCTAATATATGCGCACATGTGTGCTTATAACACCAAAATTCATACTTAAAGCAAAATTTAAAAAATAATGAAATTTCCAAAAAAAAAAAAAAAGATAACTGATTGATTTTTATGTACAAATATATAAGCGGATAATGGCTTGACGCAAAGCAGCACCAACACACGGTTCTTTTTCTATTATCGTCAAACTATGTCACTTTTTATACGCCGAGATAACAGTTTATTATTACTGAATTTCAAGAGCGTCAAATACACAAATACTACACATTATGTAGAAAAGTTCGTTTTAAGCAAGTTTAATGTAACCAACAAGTCAAAAAAAAAAAACAAAATAAATAAAGACAAAAATATTTGACAAATTTTGACTTTTTCGTACGACAATTTGACTTCGCCGCCATTCGTCATTGAACGCTTAAGTTAAACTATTTGGTTGAAATGGACTTATTGTATATATTCTTGTTGCTTTTTTTTTTATTTCTACTTCATCATCACGAAAACGTTACTTTTATCGTGATAACGAATCCTTATCTCGAATAACACGAACGCAGTCATCGTTTGCGCACTTTGGGTGTAACATTCGAAAGTTATCTATGGGAAGCTCAGTAAATAAATGACTCGAAACAATAAAGAGGTTTGAAATACAGATATTGATATAAAGCAACCGCCAAAAAAAAAAAAGCCAAAATGTCATATTTTGTATGTTTTTGAAGCGTTTAATTTGTTTATTTTAAATGTTGCACAAACTAATATGTAATCAAAGGTAAGAAAAAGTATACATAGGTGACAATATTGGCTTGTAGTATAAAGCTTATCGAGATTAGATGCAAGTATTTAGTGTTAGACTAAATTGCTTTTACTTGTGATCGATTAATGTCTGCCACCGGCCACGTATGTACAGCTAAAATGGAAACTTCATATCACGTATACGTCATGTGTGCCGTAGATAAAGGGAAATGGCACCATATAAGCGAAGCCACCAGTCCATTTCGATTTAGTTAAGCTAAAATATCTAACTGACGCATTACTTGTGTAAATCAACAACGACAAGAAGCTGTCGATCGTTTTTTAGATTCATAGGCTTATGTTACCATGCAACCACACGCCACTTACAGCAGACATACATTCAAACTTAGTCTTATCATGCAACGCTGGACTGTTGTATGTGTCGTGTGCCGCTTTGTAACATAAGAGTATTAAAACTTATGTTTTTGAGTGGTTTTCTTTATTTTACACTTTTTTTTAGTGAAAACAACATTTGTGAAGTAATCTGAAAATTGATTTATTTTAAAAAGACAAACTTTTATTTCACATACATTATTGCTAAATTCCAAACATTCTTTTTTTTTTTCTTCTTATTTTTAAGAAATTAATTCTTAAACGTAATCATAATTAATCCGTATCTTTTGCTTATTTATAATAAATAAGAAAAAAAAAATAATTAAGAAATAAAAAGCGAAAATATTCACTTCGATCGCACCGAAGTTCCAATACTCTTCACATTGTATTTTATAAGTACATATGCTTTTTGTTTTAAATTGTTGACTTAATCTAATTTTTTTTTTTCGGACATTTATTAATATTCTGATAAAAGTTGGAATTCATAAAAATTAGTTTCGAATTGTGGCAAATTGCTTTGGGATTTTTTTTTTAAATGAGTTGGTAGAAGTAACAAAATATCAGATTAGACAAGTTTATATTTGTTTGACGCATTTGGAGATACTGCAAAATAAAAATAACTGAGTGACTCAAAAAAAAAGAAAAACAAACGGACGGAAAGTACTCAGTCGACATGTTTTCAAGCTCAAATACAAATGTGAGTAGTATAGATATAAAAAATACTGTTTTCAGATGTAGAAAGATGTTGCAGTAAGTAATTCGGCATTAATTTTCAACATCAACTATATAAAAAAAAAAAAAATCCAACCGAAATGAAGTAATCTCCGTAACCTAACTAACGTAAAAAAAAAAAAATTGTCCATAAATAAATAAATAAATTAAAACATCATATGAACCTAGAGTAGTATTAAATTGTTTTAATATTAGAACTAATTAAACCGCATATTAATCTAATGTTATATGCGGATTTGTATAAGTAAAACCGTGAAATTGTTTCTGATCCATCGACGCTAAGATCTCCTTATCGATGGGTGTCAGCCGTACACGTTCTCGGGTGAAAACACGATCGAAATATTGCGTATCTAAAGGATGTTTCTGAAATACAAGTACAAAACATTATATTAAGATGAGATTTCAATGAAGTTGTCAATGTCATTGAAGCGCTTACCACTTGTGGTTTGAACGGCGGCTCAATTTGACGTTTCTCAAGCAGACTCCAATCAATCGGCTTGAAGAAGATGTGATCGCTGATGTCGCCAGCGGCGCTGTATTGTGAGCCTAAACGTTTCGTGTAATCCTTTTCGAGTAACTGTAAATATATTGTTATATATATTTTTTTTTTTTACGAAAAATAAAACCATATTACTTACACTTTTGAGTATGCCTGTTGCCTCAGCTGATATATAAACTGGGAACCATGGAATTTCATTGCATATTGACCAGAAGAGCTCATCTTCATCGCAGCCACTGAATGGCGATTGTCCGATTAGCATTTCATAGAGTAACACCCCAAATGACCACCAATCAACATTCTGATTGTATTTTTCGCCCTATGGCAAATCAAAAATATCCATTAAATAAATATTAATTAATTTGTAATACATTTTTAATACGAACTTTTATGATTTCAGGCGCCATATAATCCGGGGTACCGCAAAAACTATCGGCGGTCTTGTCCAAATATATTTGTAGTTTACACATGCCGAAATCAGCTATACGCACATGTCCCTCATAATCGAGTAGTACATTGTCCAACTTGAGATCTCTGCATAAGGGTTATTAATTATAATAAAGACAACAGACAGACAGAAGAGTTGTACTCACCTATAGATTATTCCCTTTTTGTGTAAGAATTTCAGACCTGATATTATTTCGGCACCATAGAAACGTGCACGCTCCTCGGAAAAACGACCGCTTTCTTGTATGTGAAACATGAGATCACCGCCATTTAGATATTCCATTACAAAGAACAAATGACTCTAAAGCGATATGCAAAAAAAAAAAAAAAAATCAATAAACAAATTTATGTTCAATTTAAATTCAAATTCACTTATGTTACATTAAGCTGCACGCGACATACGGCCGTCGGGCGTATAAACATGTTCTTAGTGCGGAACTTTTCTGCAAACTGGTATGCTTTATGTGGCGTGCTGACGCTTTGTAACATAAGAGTGTTGGTGGCGACTTTTGAATAAATTTACCTCAGTCTGAAATGTGCAGAAGAGATGACAGAGATACGGATGCTTTGTGCCCAAGGCGAGCACTTTGCGTTCAATTAACGTTGAATCGACGTCATCATCTTCGAGTACGACATCCTTTTTCAGGCATTTCACAGCATAGTAATATGTCGTCTCACGTAATTCAGCCAACAGCACCTGTTTTCACAAATGATCAATCGTATATGATTGTTTTGATTTAGAATTTAGGTCTTAGCATAGTTTGTGCTCACCTTGCCAAAACTGCCCTTGCCCAGCACGGCGAGAAAGTGGAAATCATCTACGGAGTAATTCTTAAACCTAGGGATTACCGTTGCTGGGGCAGTAAAGCGCCCTGATTTTTGAAATTGTGAATATGTGTATGAGGTTTCTGTATTATGACGAACGTTTGTGTCGCAATAATGAGATAAAAAAAAAATAACAATAATAGTATAGAATAAAAATAGAAAAGAAGAAAATAAGAAAATAGTTTAAAGTTTGTATGCATGTGTGTGTGTGTTATACTAAAGTTAGTAAGTGTTTAGTCAAGTTGTTGAAATAATATTTTTGTTAAACTGGTGATCACTTTTGTTGCTTAAATTATTTAATAATGTCTAAAAAAAACAAAAATAACAAAAAGAGTGAGCGAAAGAACTCATCATACCATCATGTTCTTCAATAGCCTCGATTTTGTAGGCGGGGTTCGAGCTGGGCGGCGTCGTTGGCGAGTCGCCCGATTCCCGTGCGTCTGAAGATTTATATATGAAAGGGCCAATTTTATTAGCTTTTGCAATTCGATTTTAAATTCTTGTTTTTTTTTTTTTTTTTTGTATATTTTTGAAATATTTTTGAAAACAGTTTTTAAATAAAAACAAACTATATATCTTTTAATTTTCAGCACTCGCTCTCTCTATCTCTCTTGCCCATCAATGAGTTTGAGCTAACAATAAATAACAATAAATAATATTTCAATACTATCTTCAAAAATATTTCAAAAATTAATTTTCGAATTGGTAAGGCTAAATATATGTATGTATGTATATGTATGCATGTAGTAGTAAATATATGTATGTTTGTTTGTTATTTGAGTGACGCAGCAAATAGAGCAGTGTGTGTTTAGCTGAGATCAGCACACATTAAAGGAGCTATCCAATAATCCAATACGTTTTCTCACATGCTCATCTCGCTCCTGCATAGCGCCATGCTCATATAGAATGTAATTTGTTGTTGCTGTATTTTTGTTTTTGTTTGTTATTCTTGTTGCCTTTACCTCGCTTCACATGATTGAGAGCTTCGACAATTAGCTTCTGGTTGACGCCGCATAAATTGGCCGTGAGCCTTTCGCATTTCTTGTGACAATTCACGTCACATTCTGTTTTCGTAGCCCAGTGACGTTGTCGACCGACAAAGACAGAGGCAGAGACAGAGACGACAACCACAATGACAACAACAACGATACAGGCAACGGCAACGACGACGACAACGACGGATAACGCAAACGATCAAGTCGGCATAAAAATGTTTGGTTGGTACAGACGTTAGAAGGTGGGCGAAAATATATTAATTAAACAAATGGCTATTAATAAATACAAAAATACACAAACGCACACATACACATCCACATATACAATAAGCACAGCATATGTATGTACGCTCAAAAATATTTATTTATATATATATGTATGTGTGTATGTATGCTTGTACAATTTAGTTGCACTTGTTTTTTTTTACCGCCGTTAGTTTGATTAAACGTGTCTTGCTCATCAATTCTCAGATTTTCCTCCCAATCGATGATCATGATGATAATAAATCATTTGTAATGCCACTAATCTATTTGTTTAACTCAAAACACCTTAAAATAACTCAATCAAAGAGGGAAAGAAAATTTGTTCCTTTTTTTTTTTTTGCTTTGACTTTGACAACATTTTCAAAGTGTTTATGACAATATGAATTGCTGCAAGTGTTTATGACATGTCTGGGCTGCCAACTTAGCTGCATTGCCATAAACTGACAAATTTTGAAATGCTCACCACTTTCTCTCGAAGACATGCCACTAATTTATGTTTTATGTCAATAAATCTTTAAGGGCCACAGTATATGCGAATATAAGTATGTATATGCTGCATGAGCACACTTGGCGTATGAGTGATGGCACCTAGTGTGTGTGTGTGTGTGTGTGTGTTTTATGAAATCTAAATTAATATTTATAATTTCTTTTCCTACATTATGCAAATAGTTTATTGAACAATAATTAATTAGAATTGAGTTGTTGTTGTTTTTCGATTTTGCTACAATACGCTGAGAGCGTGATGTTTTGAAAGCGTCTTTTAACACTCTTATTCAATAATTTGATGAGCATTAATTTGTTTACACATTATAAATGTCGATATTTCTTTTCTAATTATTATTATTTTTTTTTTTTTAAATCATTTCGATCATTTACCCAGCGCATGCCGTGTTGCTTATGAGACGCTTTTGCGCACATGAATTTTGCCGTAAATATTATGTCGTCTGTATTGTCTGTCCGTTGAGATTGATTGCATGAGGAATGTAAGAAAGCGACTTAGCAATTAATTCAAGTCAAGTTAGTAATATCCGTTGGCCCATATCCAAAACGGAAATAGTCGCACTTGTGGTATTAAACACCAGGAATCGGAATATACTCGTACAATAAATAACAACTGTTGTTATAATAAAACAAAAACAATTTCATTAGAAAAGTAGGCGGGCATACAATTTCATGTGAAAATGTTGTTTATAAGAGATTGATTGATTGATTAAATGATTTTTTGTCTTTCGATCGATGAGTCTTCTATATACCTTCTATTCTATATATAAGAATATATTTATATATTACAGGATTTGTTTTTGTTTTTCATTCCCGAAGTATACTTGCAACTAGTGACCCTCGTATAGGCCGACCAAATTACCTTGTGAGTTAAATTGACATTTTGGTTTTACTTCTAATTATATACCGCATTTACCTTTACCTGCCCGAACATGTTTATCTCAAATGACGTATAGCAAAATGTATTTCATTGTATGTATATCAATTATCAGACCTGAAGTAGTTCAAAATATGCCAATACAATATTTAACAAAATTCTTGGTAATAGATTAGTTAATAACAAATGTTTTGCCGGTTTTGAGGGGCACAGCGGTGTGTTTCAATCATTATATATTATTACGATTTCGTTTTTAATGGAATTTATATGTATATTTTTATGTTCTTATCTCAGAAACTAAAATCAACACAACGAAGGGCTGTGCGAAATCTCTGATAATTGAGAATCGGTGCAAAATGCATAGAACCAACAACTTTATGCATTTTCCCGTTACCGTGCACTGAGTGAAGGGTATAAAGATGCCGAATACGATAAAAAACAGAATTAAGTAGAAAGAAAGCAAATCACGTCATTTGTACGTACATATCTATGTTATTTTATTTATTTTTTTTTTTGGTTGTATGTATGTGTGTAAATCTTTGCGAGCGATCGGCGAGACAGACAGACAGATTGATCGAGAGAGAGTGAAATGAAAATGTGCTCTTTGCTCAAGTAAAGAAAATACTGCGCATTTACCGCAAGCAAAGTGAGTATCTTCTATGCTTGACGAAGTTAATCAAGAATTTTTCATTAATCTCAAGATATGGTATCACTGTAGAGCATTGTGATACATTAATGTGCTCTATAACTCTATAAAACATATCAAAACACAAACTTCAAAACATAGGATCTTCAGAGACAAAAAAAAACACAATAATTGACCTCAAAGACCTCAAGAACTTGAGACATTATAGGCATGTAGTGAGATCCTATAAAGTACATACATAAAGACATTGTTAATATGGTCAGAGAAATTGTATCCTGCATGGACTGTTGGTGAGAATCATCAGTTTATGGTATTCGGTTGACTTGTGAATCGATAAATCAAAGTAAAAGTATTCCCAATCCTAAAATACGTAACCAAATACTAAAAACATGTCTTTTTTGAAGAAATAATCAACGTCAATTTGATACACACCCCTTTTAAGAACGACATGCCTCGAAATGCTCGCCTTTCCTCATTAGCACGCGCCAAAGACCAAGAAAATTCTTATTACTTCTCGAGTATTTTCGACAATTTCGTTCTTACTTGAGTTCTTTCTACTTTTGTATGTTTGTTAAAGGCCGATACTCTGAGCGCATTTTTATCATATTATAATACAAGTGATCACCAGTAAAAACAAAAATATTTATTTGAATGAATCGATTTTTGTTGTGGTTGTTGTTGTTTCTTATAAATAATTATTTGCAAATGTTGTTGTTGTTTTTTTTTCGGTTGCCATAATTGTAGCAATTTGGAATGTGATGTTTGGTTAGTGAGTGTAACGTTGGCTCATTGGCGTTCGGTTAGGCCAGTTAGTTAAGATGCTGGAGATTGATTGAGACCGACCGCACTTACCTAACATTTTCTTGGGACTTGAGGGCGCAGTGCCACCCTCAAAGCCTGAATCATTGCTGCACGTACTCATGCGTATGATTGATGTTGTTGTTGTTGATGTTGTTGTTGTGTTTGTTGGTGTTACTGTTGTTGTTGTTGCTGCTGCAGCTGCTGATAGTGTTGCAGTCGGTGAGGTAGTTTCAATCGCATGCAACGCTGTGGCGCCACAGCTACCACTGCCGCTGCCACCGCCGACGGCGCCCTCATCTTCATACTCCTCAGACGTTGTACACTCTTCGCTATCATCGGTTGTCTCTTCATCGTTTGCGCTCTCCGTTTCGCTTGTTGTATCGCCTTCGTTGCTCTCGTCCTCGGTATCTTCATCTGAGTAAACGATTTTCTCTCGCTTCCAAAGTGGACGTGGCGTTGCGACAAGCGGATAGCGCGGCGCCTCTTCTTTCACATAACACTTGTTTGTCGTATTAATTTTAATTTTTTTATGCGGATCAAAATGTGGCGCCTCAGCTGCGGCCGCCTGTTTTGCCTTCTTTTCCTTTTTACGTCGTTCACGTTGCTTCTTTTTCTTCATGCTGTTGGTTAAATTACGATATGTAGAATCGTCCGGACTGGAATAAACGTAGGTACTGTCGTCCGTATAATCGTCGTCGTCACTGCTGCTATTTCCCGCGGATGAAGGTATATAGTCATCTAGTTCAGCATCAACGTCTCGCAGACACTGTGCCAAATTCGATACTGTAGCGAACTTTGATAAACTAATGCTGCCATCGCCATCGCCATCGCCGCCGTTTCCGTCAATGTCGCCGCCTACAATGCCACCGAGCTCATCTTTTGTGATCACATTCGCATTCGCAATCTCGTTTGCTCTTGCCTTTGCGTTTGCGTTAGCAATTGCCTTCTCTTTCATGCTCTCGCGCGTGTACTTTTTGTCTTCTTGTTGTGGTTGTTGTTGTTGTTGTTGTTGTTGCGGCTGCTGTTGTGCTGTTGTTATTGTCTGCGCTATCGTTTTTTTGTCTTTCTTATTGTTAGCATTAAAATCGCATTTGTCGCTGCTGCTGACAACGGTGGCGGTGGCGGCGGCGACGGCGACGGTGGTGGTGGTGGCATCAGTCTTTGTCATTTTCGATTGGGTGGCAACTACATTTGCTGCTTTTGTTGTTGTTGCTGCTGCTGTTGCTGCGTTGTCATGAGTTTCCCTTGTTGTAATCGCTGTCGATTTTTTTATCAGTGTTGCATTTGCTTTCGTGCTTATTTCATTTGTATTTGCATTTGTTTTGGTTGCTGTTGTTGTTGTTGTTACTGCAATTTTTGTTGTTTTTGGTGACGCATCCTTCTTTTTTTTGGTAGGTGACGTGCTCACGCCACAGCTGAGATTCACTGTTGGTATCGATATAAACTGCTCGGCATTGATTGGTGTCAAAGCGCCAGTCTTGTTTTTGGCAAATGTTGCCGTTGTTTCTGCTATATCGGTAATATCGGTTGTTGTTGTTGTTGTTGTGCTTGTGCTTGTTGTTTTATTTGCTAATTGCACTTTTGACTTTTTATTGTTCGCTTCCGACATTTCGATAGATTTGTTGGTGATGGTTTCCGTTTGTGACTTTCTTGAGACATTACCAACAATCGGTCCGCTTTTATTTTGAGTTTTTACTAAAGCTGTTGTTGTTGTTGTCGTTGTTGCTGCTGTTGCATTGGTTTGTTGTTGTTTAATTGTTGCAATTGGTGCTGTTTTTGTTGCTATTGCTGCTGTTGCTGTTTTTGTTGTTGTTGTCGGCGGCAATGTTTCAATTCCTGTTTCGGCCTTTTTATGAGTTCTTATATTTATTGTTGCTGTTGTTTCAATTTGTTTTTCTTGTTGCTGTTGTGGTTGTTGTTGTTGTTGTTTTTGCTCTTGTTCAGGTGACTTGGCCAACAGCCCATTATTTATTTTTGTCTTTGCTGGCAGCATCGTCGTCGCTGTCGTCGTTGTTGTTGTTGTTGCCGCTTTGTTTGTTGCATTTAATATTATTGTTGCTGTTACTTTACAATTGTTCGCAGAATTTGTATTTGTATCATTAATGCCTTTCATTCTGTTCGCCATTATATTTTCAGCTTTTTTTGTATTATTTGTTATTGCTGTTAATGTTGTTGTTGTTGTCGTTGTTGTTGTTTTGTCATTTTTATTTGTTTTTAATTCCGCAAATTCTTTATTCTTTTGTGCATCAATTTCTTCTTCCTCTTTGATGAAGTCATCGCACTCTTCCTTACTACTTTGCTCTTGTATTGCTGTCTTCTTTTTACGTTTACTCATGTAAATCGTTTCACGTGAACCGATCTGTGACCAAAAATCTTCACCACTCTCAGACTTTTCCAGTGTACGGCAAATGGTTTTTGGCGTCGCTAAATTGCTATTTTGGGCATTTTTAGGCCCAAGTGGTGACACTTTATCCTCTGCTTCTTGATCGGCTGTTGTCTTCGATTTGTTCAACTCTTTCTTAGCCATTGGCTTGATCTCCAATGTAATATCGGTTTGGAATAGTTCACTTGACTTTTGTACCGCAGCCTCTGTTTTTTCTTGTTCTTCCTCTTCTGTTTCTTTCAATGACTTTACCTTCTTGTTAGGTTTTGCTGCCAAGACAGTATCTGTCAGAGTTGACTGACTTTGCTCATATTTCTGTGGCTTACTTATGCCCTCAATGTTCGTCTCATCGAATGTGAAGATCTCTGCGGTGCTTATAAATGTTGTTGGCTTTGACTTTTTGACGTCACCGCCCGCTGCCTTTGGCAATGTATGCTGTATGAAACCCTCAGGCAGTTCGACCTTTTTCACTTTGGGCACACTTTTCACAATCTTCTTCTTGCTCGGCGTCGGTGCTCCTAGAAGCTTTGGCGCCGCATTCTCATTCTCATTCAGTTCGGTTGTAATTGTTATTTGTTGTGGCGTCTTTTTGATTTTTGGTTTCTTGGTCGAATTCCTTAGATTTGCTGGCATATCTTCGCTGATGCTGCTTTGTGTCTGTAAGTGTAACAACTTGAAGTTGCCTGATGTCGACTTTTGCAATTGGTTTAGTATCTCTATTTCTTGCTCCTGTATAATAGAGGCACGTCGACGCAATTCACCCGCATTCAGATCATCATCGATCTTGTCCGATGAGATGTCTTCGCAGATATCATGGAAGCTCGGATATTGCACAAGACTCAGACGACGTATTGTCTCGCCGACTTGCTGCTCATCCATGATTAATGTTGGCGGCTCTTGTGCTGCTAAACTTAATTGTATGTCTTTTTGCTTATCAATTGTTGTTGCTTTGTCAGCTCTACGGAATTTTTGTGGTTTTGTGTCTTCATCTGTATTTTGTATGAGAAAACGTTCGCGCAACAATTCGCCGGGCGTTTTTTTCGGTGTAACAGGTATTGCGGCCAAATCTTCGGCCAGCTTTTGACGCCAACTCAAGCTCGGCTCCGGGGCGTCCGGCAAGTCTTTAAACATGTGTTCAGACTTAGGCTTGTCATTGGTATTGCTGTTGTTTTTGTTGCTGTTGTTGTCAGCGCGTTTCAACGAACTATTTGAGTCGCGCTCTTTGCTTCGTGTGCGTATCGTTGAGAGACGCACGACTGCACGATTCCGACAAATGGTGGAACGACGTGCACGATGCTCTTCAGGCTCATCAACAGCTGTTGTCGGCTCAGTTGTATTCACCACTTTGGTGAGTTCGGGCGTCGATTGCTTTTCAACTTCAACATCATCAGGCGGCCTGTTGGGCCCTGTGCTGCTGCTGCTGCTGCTCGTTGTTGTACTATTTGCTTTGCGCGTTGACGTCGCTGCCGGCGCCAACGTGTGCTTGTGGTAACGCGTCGATGAGACATCAATGTCAGCTGTATTGATTGCGATCGGTCGTGCCGGTATGTAACGCGGTTGTGTTGTTGTTGGCGTCGCAGCAGCGCTGCTATAGCCGTAGCTCGTGTACTTTGGCGATTGTATACGCGTCAACGGCAACATACTGCTATGCCGACTCACCAAGGGTGACGTCGCTTCCGTGATGGTCGTCAGCTTGGGCTGATAACGCGGCGATAGGCTATGTATGGTGCTCGTAAAGGTGGGCAGCCGCGATGGCGACAATGGCACAACATAGCCGCCCGTGCCGGCCGTCGTATATGTGCGGCCATAACTGCCGGCGCTCGTTGAGTATGTTGGATAGTTGGCGCTCGAACTGCTGCTGTAGTACGGCGAATACAGTTGGCTGCTGCCGCCACTGTAGTAATAATTCGAGGAGTCCGAATAAAGCGGCATTCTCTTCTATGTTAATTTATTTTCAAATGCATCAACTTTGATTACACTTTTTTTGTTCACAACTTTTCACTTTATTGCTTCAAAAAAAAAAAATTTATAAAATAAAAAAAATTGACACGCGTTTTTTTTTTATAGATATACTTTATATTATTGTTCGCGTTTTCCAGCCTAGAAACTTGTTTTAATTTCTCAATTCAATGAGGAAAAAGGATTCTAACTAAAATTGACTTCACATTTTTATACATTCTGTAATCTCGAAATTGTATATACTTTATTGGCATTCCAGCTTACATACGCTTTGACCAACATTTATTTATTTGTGCTACAAAATTTATAATTTTTCTGTGAAAAACTTCTAAAAAATTTTGGCGAAAAATCTGCAATATTCAAATCGATTCAAATGAAAACTAAATTTATTTCAAATAAAACTATTTGTATGCCTTCAAGAACGAAAAAATCATATGACGTAAGCTCATAAATCGGTGATATTTTGGCTATAGCATATATAAGTATATATATATAAAAAAATTCTTGTGATTTTTAGAAATCATTGCGCGAACCATTTTCATATTTTTTTTCTCAATACATTTTTAACACGCACGTTTTCTTATTTATTTTTTTCTTTTTATTGAAATCTTTTCTTTTTTTTTTGTTTATTTATTCTTGTTGGATATACTTCAGTTCCGTTCCGTTCAGTTCAGTTCAGTTCAGCAGAGCCTCAAGGAGTTAAGCGCGACAACACTTTAGAGCGCGACAACGCAACAACGAAAACTGAGCGAAGAAGAACGAATCGAATCGGCAACAGTTCGTTTTTTGTTCGGTTTCGTTCGGTTCGATCTGTCTGTCTGTCCGTTCGTCGGCATGTGTCGCACCGTGGCGTTTGCGGTCCAGAGAAATTCTAGAAAATTGCGAACAATAATTTTCCGTGCGTTTTCGCTTTTGTCGTCAGAGGTCGCGGCACAGACTGACTAACTTTGTGATGGCGGACGACTGGCGGACGACTGACGGCTGACTGCCTCACCGCTGCTGCTGTAAAACATTTGAGTTTTTTTTTTCTTTCTTTCGAGACAACATCGTTCTGATCAAACTGCTGCTTAATGATTGTTATGTTGTTGTTGTTGCTGCTGTTATTGCTGTATATTTGCTGATAATTATGTTAACGCAGGTGCACAAGTATTGAAAATGATGCTGGTGCTTCTTCTTCAACCTGAAGCACTGTAGACTCATATACTATGTACCAAAAATATACTCGAACGAACTTTAACGAACTGTATTATAGAGCGCATCTTTGAGTCTTATTGTTTGTGTTGTTGTTATTGTTGTTGTTGTTTTTATTCATATGCTCTCAAAAATTTTTTGAAGAGAAATAATATTGAGTATTAGAACGGTAAATACATATGTCGAAATATGCTAAAAACTATTTAATACACACACATGGTAAACACCTTGCCACGTACGTTACACACACACACACACATACATACATACACCCATGAGTTTCTTGAAAACAAAAACATTTGAAAATAGACAGAAAAATTGAAATATTTTTGAGTGAATTTTGCAATCATTTTTTCTATACAATTCTTTAGAACACGTTAGTCAGCCAAACGGACGGTCTGTCTGTCCTCTATAGCCCAACTGGCTGACCGTTGCTTAACATGTATAAATAATCAGCTTATAGAGTATTAAACTTAAGTCAATAAAATCTTTTAAGCTTTTGTCTTTGTTGTTGCATGTTATACATATATTTATTACTCATTAGACTGACAATTCATCTGCTAACTGAAAGCACTTTTAAATGTTCTATGAGCATTTCTTTTAGACAACATATACATACTTTGGTCTAGATAGAAGTTCTATTGATGTTATATGTACGTATCTTTCCTTATCCTTTAATAGTTGGCAATAACAATTCTTTACAAGAGTTTATATGAGTAGATTTATTTTTCTAATCAAATAAACCAGATAAAATATATGATGATTTATGAGACATTACTCCTTTAAGTATTTTCAAACTAACGTCGCGACAACGACGCGTCGTCAAGTTTCAATCTCAATGCCATAAAAAGACAAATTATCGAATTATCAAACCTCTAACTATAAGACTCCACAGTGGACACATAAATACTTTATGATATCTTTGAAATATTTTCATTTTGACAAATGTAATTCTCATAGAATTTTCACAGAAACCCTTTGAGTACATTTGTGTATTAGTCGCATAAAATATCTTATGGAATTTTTAGTGTTTTGCCAACTTATTTTTAAATGTCGCTTTCTGTTTTATTTCGATACGGACTTCGTTGAGCACACTTCGGTGCCATTTTTTTCTATTTGTGAACAAGATTTTTATTTTTGTACATTTAAGAAATTCTGCACGGCTGCCATGCAATTATAGCAATTCGTAGCGAATTGCATATTTAGGACTTCTTTGCAAGTTCTGTTCTTTGCGCAGAAAAAAAGAAGACCAACAAAAATTACATTTCTTTAAATCAGAAAAAGATTTACAAATTCTTCGGTTATAACGAATATTGTAATCACATTTTCTCTACATGTTCATTTGAGTTTCCTCGTTTTCTTTCTTTTAAAACGAAGTACTCTAAGTTCACACAATCACACACGTACACATAAAGACAAATATGACGAAAATAATTCCACTTTCATGAATTTAGTTCGCCATATTTGTCGAAAACATGACCGTATGCAGAAACTTCCTGATCAGTGCAGCCCTGTGTGCTCGACTAATATGCCCGACACTTTACCTACAACTACATATGTATGATTGTAAATCCGTCCTGTTTATTTTTAGACCGCCGCCAACAAATAAAATGTTCGATTGAATGTTTTTGTTATTGTTGTCGTTTGTCCCTTTTATGCGTTTAAGTTAATATGTTTAATTTATGTTGGCATTAAAATTCACATTGCTTTGATGGCAAATGTTCAAAATTTTGTTATTTATGAGTAAGGAAGTGCAAAAATTAGTTTCGAACTTATTACAAAAAAAAAAAAACTTTTTTTTTAACATGATTATAGTTGTGTGGATGGCGAAGAGTGCCGCAGAGGCAATTTTCAGAAAAAAACAGGGCTCAAAACTACCGATACAAACAATACACCATTGGTGTTCAATAATCATTAGACACAAGTAACATAGAGCGAAGAGCCACATACGGCAGTCGAGCTTTAAAAATAATACCACTTAACGAGTGACAACGGTTAGGGTGGTGGGCAATAAACTTGATGTGGCCCGACCGCCCGAGATTTGATAAACAAGACACGTGTTCAAACTAACATTATTGACATCGAATTTAATACAATTGTAAATATATACGAATTGAGGGCTTACCTTCACATTTGAGCCCTTGAATAAAGAAGCCGCCCATGAGCGATCCACAGTGCTCACAAAACGTTGGGGACATGAATGTGTGCGGCTTGAAGCGATGCGGCATATCGATTTTGAAGCGCTCGCGCAGCAGCTTCGATTTTAAAAACAAAAATAAATAGTTAATTACATATTAAAAAATTCAATTTCAAATACTTACAATTGTGCTTGCCGAGTTAAATACTGATCCGGAGCATTTCCCAAGCAACTTTTCATGGCATTTCTTATGGACGGCAGTTTGACAAGCTGTAAGACAAGAATAAACAATATAAACCCACTTGATCAAGCGTATTAATAGCTTTTATTCAAGTAATGTTTCTTATCGCCACACGCCACATACGGCCATCACACATTGAAGTCAGGTCTTGGCGTTGATCTTTTGTGAATGCTAGACTGCTGTATGTGACGCGTGACGGTTTGTAACATAAGAGTATACTTAAAGGATTTTTGAAGTAGCCTTCTCAATTCAAGGTTTTTAAGATAGTTTAAAAATGTCTGTAAGGATACTTACTGATACATTGATAGCCTTGTTTACCAAAACCCCATAAAAATAAATTACAAAAGGCGCAAAAAGTTGGCTGGCGAAAGAACTTAGCAACGAAACGGTGACCATTAATATCGTGCGTTCTAAAAACAAACAAGAGATAAGTTTTAGTATTAATTATTGGCAATAATCTTAGATTACAAACTTTTGTTGTTTAATAGCGCCTCGACGATTAGTAATGCTGCGTGGTCGTGTTCGGCCATTATTCCGGAAACCTCTATGCGGCGAGTATGCGTCCTCCTTGGAGTGTAGCTCAAAGGATTGCTGCTTGCTTATATGATGATGATGGTGATGAGTGCCACTGCCCGAACTATTATAATGATCATTAGAGTCTCTATCACGATCCCGATCACGTTCTCTATCCCGATCTCTTTCGCGTGCTCGTCCAATGCCTAAGCCAGAACTAGTGCTGCTGCCCCCACCGCTGCCACCGACGACACAGACGCCACCTCCACTGCTGGTAGAGGTCTGCTTGTAACGTGCCTGTAATAAATATCTCATACTTGACTGCTTTGTTATTACAATGTCTCTTTCTCGCTTACTTCGTGTCCATATTCTGTGCTTCGCGGTCGTTGGCTACCTGTGTTGCTGCTGTTGTTTTTTTGTTTGCGCACTTGGGCGCGCGTGAACATCATCTTTTGTGCGTTCAATTGTTAATGTTTTTTAATCTGATTTTCCCAGATGTGTTGTTGCATTTAATGTATTAATAAATTAGTTGTTCTTCCTTACAATTTTCATTTATATAATTTTATTTTGATCATATTTTGCTTAAGTACATGTCAACTGTGTTTTATGCGCTGCTTCTTCATTGTCATTTCATTATCTTTGTCTATATTTAATGAGCATATTTAACGATCATTTTTTCATTAGTCATATCCTGCTATTAAACAGAGAAACAATGTCGTTGATTAAGTGCTATTACTCATGATCACATGACCATATCCAAATTGTAGCGGAGGCTTTTACAAGCTTTCTGCAGAGCTGACCATTTCTTTTAATTTGAGTCCTACACCCAAAGAGTTGGCAGGAATGTGGGTGGCAACACCCCCACCCCCCAACGATTGCAAGTAGCGTTCGATATGCAGTTTCGAACGTTTCTTGTAATCAAAGAGAATATAAAACGATGATCGATTTATAGAGTGAATACAAATGTCGCTAAATCTTGTATTTTGGAAAGAAAAATGAATTATTATTCAAGTAAGGAGTTTTCACGCATAAATTCAAACAAGATTACAACAAAAACAAAACGCCAAATATATATATACGTATACATATGGTGTTGTTGTTTAATAAGTGATGAGCGAGTGATTTAACAGATCGAGGAAGCAGAAGGCAGGCAAAACAATATATAAACAGTCTTGACATATAAACACACACACACGCACGTACACATAGATGTGTATATATGTACATATATGCAACCCCATATACATATATAAAATAATATTGTTTTTATTTATTAATTTTCTTTTTCAGTTGCATTATTCAACACTTTTTAGGAAACATTTAACATTTTTTTTTTGTTTTTTTTTTGTTACACACACATTTTTAGCCCAAACCAATTGAACTTTTTCTGGACTCTTTGGCAATGTTAATGAATTTTTTGTGGGATATTTTAATTTTCAATACTTTTCTCTGTATTTATGGCTAACACTTTTTCGCGTTTCTGACTAGAAATGTTTTTTTTTTTTTTATACGTTAAACACATTTATTTCGTATTTTATTGTTGTAATTATTTTGCGTATATAATATACTTATATATATGTAGGTACGTATATACATATATTTTTCAAAAAGAAAGCACAACAAAAACACGAAAACTCAACACAAAGTGCAGAAGCATAGCGGAAAAACGTGTGGTATCGTTTTTTAAATATATTTCGCGCGTTCCGTTCTTTGTTTTTTTTTTTTCTTTGGTTTTTTAATTTTTTGAGCGTTTGGACGGGAGCACACGGAATGAGCATCTGATTCTTATATTCGATTCGAATACGGATCTCTTTCTTCGTTAGCTTCGGTTTTTTTGCTTTCTGCCTTCTACTGTAATTAACAAATGGGCGCTGTCGGTGAAATGCTTCGTTTTCTCTCTCTTTTCTGCGTCGTTCGGTGTCTCTGTGATTTTTCTCTACAACTTTTCTTCATTTTTCCGTTTTTTGTTTTTGTAAATTTATTTTTTTCCTTCGGACGCACTCTCTCCCTCTCTCTTTCGAAGCAAAACCAAAAAAAAAAATTTTAAATCATTTCAATTTGTATAAACATTTAAAAAACAATTAATAAATTTAACAAAAAATCTGCATTGTATCGATGGCAACAACTTCAATTATATAAAGTATACTCGTCGTGCACAACATGGCTTATACTTAATATTTTGTTACGGCCGATCGTCTGTTAGTTGCAATACTCTTACGTTACTAAGCAACACTGCGCACATACAGCAGCCTAGCACACGCAAAAGGTGTACACTTGCAACAAATTTTACCGTTCAACTGCCGTATGTAAAATGTGATCACTAGGAACATAAGCTTTTACAAAATTAAAATGATTTACATGAATCATTGCTAAGATTGATCAAGTCACCTTTAACAAAACAATAAACAAATCGAAAACTGTTCAGATACACACGTTCAACTTATAGCACCCCCCCATTTTGCGTTGGTGGCTAAAAAAGCATTGAAATTAGAAAAACAATTTTGTTTTTGTTACACAAATGTAAACAGTTTAGTTATAACATCATTATTGCTCCGCACAAATAGTCTAATCGGAAAATTACTGTCGAAATTTTTTGTTATTTTTTTTTTTTTTATTTTTTTTTTTTGTTTGTTGCAAAACTTCTCCGAAAACTACAAATAAACTAATTTTCAAATCTGAAGTATCTTTTCATTATGTCGTCCGAATCAAAATTTGATAAGAATAAAAATTCTAATATAATTCCCGAAAACAGCTCACTCGTATCCGAGTCCCCGCCGTATTGCAACGACAATTGTGCTGGAACAAGTTGCTCTATTACTGTCAGCGACCTTACAGCTCCGACAAAGACCGAATGTAATGATATACAAAAGAATTGCCCTATTGAACAAACGCATACAGACAGCGAAGGTAGCAGTAACACAAGCTTCAGTGGCAACAGCAATGAGAACCCGAAAAATGACAATCAAACGGTTTCAAGAAGTACGGAATGTACCGTGGTCGTCAACAAGTCGAAGCTCTCACCGTCGGCCATAGAAGCATTACCGCGTATACGTCGTGAATTACGCGACATTACGTGCAATCCACCGCCGAACTGTACATCGCATGTCGTAAGCGACGATATCTTTCACTGGTCGGCCACAATTTCGGGTCCTGCAGGCAGCGTCTATGAGGGCGGCAATTTCGTGCTCGACATACGTTTGCCAACGATGTATCCCTTTCGGCCGCCACGCATACGATTTGCCACACGTATTTACCATTGCAACATCGATAGTCGCGGCATCATTTGCCTGGACGTGCTTAACGAAAAGTGGTCGCCCGTGCTGACAATCTCCAAGGTACTGCTCTCAGTATGGCTGCTGCTATGTGAGTGCAATTCAGATGATCCCTTAGTTATCGCCATTGCCGAACAGTATCAGACACGCAGGGCCGAGCATGATAAGACCGCACGCGAGTGGGTGCGCAAATACGCGATGGCAGCCGTCGAACCAACCGATAAATCTGCCGCACAGAAAGAACAGTTAGAGCCGTCTACGACACATGATGAACCAAAGTCAACAGAAGCTACAGATGCCGTCGATTAGATAGCAAGTCACTTTGACTTAATGCAATAAGTAAAGCACATCGAAAAGACAATAATATTGTTTTTTTTAAAAAGAAGTACCTTAACAACTGTAAAAAAAATAAACAATACATTTTGTATATACAATTCCAACGCTTTGTAAGGCAACGAACGACAAACGAAAAAGAGCGAGAAGGCGAATGCTCGATTGTTTACGCCAACGCTTTGATAGTTTCAATAACTTAGTAATAATTAGCATATTTTTAGTTAGTCTTAAGATACAATTATATTTTAAATAGAAAAAAAACGCCAAAAAGTTACATTTAAAAAACAATGCACATTAAATATTTAAGGACGCATACACTTATATTGGAATAAACTCCTATTAGTGACATCTTAAGCACATGATCTGACAGCAAGTCAAAATCAAGTATATACCATACATACATACATATATAAATGTAAAAATAGAGATCCATAAACCACAAAAAAACAGTATATGGATTTATGATTTGAATTATAAATGGGAATCGCTTGAATTAATAGCTAAATTAAAACTTAAATCGATTTAATACATTGCATTCTCAGCTGCTAAGCAATGCCATTTTTCGTGCTGTTGATCCGGCAAACGCATACAATCATTCCACTGTTGTAGACGTTCACCCTTGCTTTGATAGCCAATCTTCAAGCTGCCAAGAAAGTCATTGCCTTTGCCAAAGTCCTTATCCCAGACTGTTAGTATAAGTGTTTCTTTTGTAAGCTCTTGTGGACTCGCTTCAAAATGGAATTCCTCATTGAATATCGGATTCAATGTATGCCATTTAATGCTCGTTTTATACTTTTTATTTTTATGCATATCCGGCTTCAATTGTCTATGAAAGAAACACTTAATAGAATCTTTAAGGCGTTTAGCATAAATTTACGCACATTTTGACAAACGGATCCGAGCTGCCGTTGTTGTCCATGGCCAGCAGATTGATGCATTGTTTTACGATCACTTCTAGAGCACGTTTTTTCGTGTTATAACAAAGCGACAACAGCACTTTGCCATTGGGCCATTCCTGCGAGCGCTCCGCTTGGTTTCTGTACTCGTCTTCAATCTCCAGTGGCACCGACATGCGAAACTGATTTGAGCTGTGCACCTTGAAAAAGAAGAAAGAAGTTTATTAAGCTATTATTACACATGACAGCGAAGGTAGCACAAACCATGGATAGACAGACTTTTGCAGCGCCCAAGAAGTCATGACCATATTTATCGTCATCAAAAATCGCAACATATAACATTGAGTTGCACAACTCTTTGGCTTCAATGCCTGCAAATTGCAAGGTCTCATTGAACTCGGGATTACGTGTTTTGTGCACCGTCTTCGTTCTTTGCCATTGTGCATACTTTGTGTTGCCGTCCGAACCAACAATATTCAGCTTACAATAGGGATCCGTCAGCCCACTTGCATCCATAGCTGGCAAATCTCGTGCACGCACCATTGTGCAGTCCAGCGTTTCGTAGCTCTCTTGATAACCGATTGCAATCTCAAGCCAACCGAGCAACTTATCGCGGCATTGTTGGTTCAAATGTGTGTAAGCGCCTTTGTTCGCAGTTGTTGCAAAACTTGCGGCGCCAGTGCAGTCGCCGCCGATTGACCACGCTGACGAGGCCGATTCTCTTCTTTTGAAATTGCTCTCCTGACATAACAACATAGTACGTCCCTCTATCGATAAATTATCGTCAATTATATGATTGTTTTCCAAATTTGTTGCTTGTTGCAGATTACAAAATGAATTCGATAGTTTGCGCTCTCTTCGTATGGAACCAAAAGTACGCAATCGTGGATTGTCGCCGCATTGTAATTGCTGTACGTGCATGCCCGTTGCGTTACTGCCAGCAGCATTGCCAATAGCATGTGCCACCGTTCTTGGATTGTTAGTCAGACCATCGTTTACATCCTCCGCATCTGAGCTGCTGCTGCTATCGTTGACACGTATAGTAAGTCTCTTCATGCGCGTTGGTTTACTGTTACAAGTATTTAAGCAACTGCTGTTATTCCTGCAACTATTGTTGGTCAGCTGTTGCTGTATGGTAGTTGCAGGCACATTACTGGGCACATCGTAATTCGGCAAACCCTTAAAAAACCATGCGCCCGATTTTTTCCACATTTCACGCGTTTCCGAACAGATGCGACATAGCCAAACCTCACGTGTCCGTTCACAGGACTGATAACGTATGCTGATATCAACGCTGCACTTGCTGCACATTGGTTTCTTGCAATCGTCGCATATGATGCGAGACGGCCGAAGCACACCGAATGTCTCGCCGCACACCCGGCAACAGTTTGGACCACGATTTGCGGCATGTTGCTTAATTTTCTCTACACGCTCCACTAAACGACCAACACGCTGACGTTCAGCTGATTCAATCTCCTCATTTCGCTTGATCACAGATATTATGGCTTCCTGCTCATCCGGACGCAACGGTTCTGTTAACTTGGAACTGCTCCAACCGGCTTTCAATCTGTAGGTAATAATATTTTAATATCTTATCTATTGCCGTTACTTTGTGTGTTGTTTTGTTAATTTATAATTTAGTCAAGGGGTTGTAAATTTATGCCATATTGTACCAATGCAAATTCATATGTTAGACAGTAACGCATGAAAAAAATAAACAAAACACGTAATTTTATTTACAAAGTTCAAATCAAAATCACGGTGCCTAAAACAATACCGAATTCTCTATTGTTGGTGACATATTTTATGTTGAAGATAACATTTTTCACTTTATTTAAATAGTGCAAGTTGTACAACTCCTCACATTCAACAATTGCTTACTTTGCGCGCAGTGCCAATTGCCTATCGCTTGGACAGACAAACTTATTCTTCATATTATTTCGATGTTCAAAATCCATTTTAATAATTTGTTTTTTGCAATCGTTATTTTTCTTTTCCTACTTTTTTTTTGTTTTGTTTTTGTTGCTAACGATATAAAATTGAAGGCATGTCTCAACAAGCGATGTAAGGACTCTCTGAGACTTAGGTAGCCTATGCACGATTAATTTGTTTGTTTCACAATGTATTGATTTTTTTTTCTGCAGTCGAAAAGTTTATTAAATCGTGAATGTTGCAGTTTATAAAGACCTAACAAACATTGTTTCAAGTAGCCTACAGGTTTTTAAGGGCACTATCGATAGTAATTCTCAAAATATTGTTATCGTTGTTAAAAAACGTTTATCGAAGCTATCGAGTAGCGCAAAAAATTAGCGCTTATTTGTAAGTAACATGTTTACTTGTATTGGCACAGAACATAAGAGTTTTCAATATCGAAATAATAAAAAAAAAAACGTATTTCCCGCATTACAGTTATTTTTGAATAGGTTCTTACCCGTTCACGACCAGGGCTGTCGCTTCAGATCAGAACTTTAAGTAACTCAATTGCTGTATGTGTACGTAAAAGCAGTGCATACTTGAGAGAAATAAACAATGAATGAGGAAGTCTGTTCGGCAGCAAAAAATAAAGATTTTGTTTAATTTATTATTATTTATTTTGTTTTATACTCAGACACAATCTAGCCTTAATCTATTTAGACAAACTATATATAGTATTATAACATCGGTTTTAACATAAATCTTTTTTTTTTTAATGAAGTTTTAGGGCATTCCATTGCATAAAGCTTTCTCGTAGTCTTGCATCTAATGTTTATAACAGATAATAGAATTATGATTATATTTAATACGATAACAAAAATTAACAAAGTATTTTTGATTTAAAATCTTAGTCGTAGCGACAATTTTGATTTTCTTTTCCTTCTCAATGTTACTTATTATACAACATAATCAGATTATGTATGTCTTTTCAATGTGTCTTATTGTTTAGCAAAATCAGTGCGATTTGCGGCCACCTCAGCTAAAATTAACAAATCCGATGCATTCGTGGCACCACCATCAGCTGTCAAAGGATCAAATGATAGCGACGACGAGGATGAGGAGAGTGTTGGTGATGCCAGCGTTAAAGATGAGGAAGCTGAATCAATTGTTGCCGAATTGTGTGCAAAGGTTTTCGGCGCGGCGGTATGAACATTTAAAGGATTTATGACGCACTCATTAAAGTAATAACAACCATTTATAGTCAGCGGCATAATCGATGAGATTTCCTGTTCAATAATGCTTAAATCGCGACGTGTTATACTCTCCTTACGTGCCTTACGCTTGCGGCTACCAACAGCGTTTGCCGCACGTAGGTCAGGTAGACACTCCTTGCCAACCTGTTGTTGTTTTAGCAAATCTTTTGCAACAGTTTTTGATATAGTGGCCGTTGTGGCTAATCTAACAGAGTTCGCTGCTGCGCGACGTTGTTTTTTTGTATTAAATTTAGTCTTCTTATTTGTGTTATGCTTGCGTTGTAAATACGCGTCCAAGTTGAGTGCCGGAAGTTCCTTAATTTTTTTATCCAAATCAAAAGTGTATGGCAAATTGGCGTTGACGACTTCACATTTATCAGCATTTCTATACTGGGAAAACGTATTTGGATGTGTTGGTCTTGTTGCTGTTGTTGTTGTTGCTGTCGTTGCCGTTTGGGAAGATTCATAGACGTGTTCATTGAGCGACATAAAATGCTTCGATTGCAGCGTTGCACTAATATCAGATTTATTATAAAACAAATGACTACTTTGTTGCAATTGCATTGCTGAGGGTTTCATTTTCTTTGCCGAAGCAACAATGCGTCCTGACTTGATCAGCTGTTGATATATTTTGCCTTTGCATCTACGCGTTGATTTATCAATCGTTGATGATGGTATGCTGTACTCATCATCGCTTGAACTGCACACGTCGTCTGACTGCTGTGTCTGTGTCTTTAAGCTGTTCGTTTTGTGGTAGTAACTTTTGTTGGGCATGCTGTTTGTCAGAAATTGTGTTGTCTCGCTAAGTGCCATCTGTAATGCCTGTTCATTATCCTTGATCATGCGGTTGCTTAACATATCATTACGTTTGCCTTCTGTCATTTTGAAATACTTTGGCATCGTTTGTACTGTGCCAATAGCAGTATCCGTATCAGTGGCAGTCAAATGTGTCTCATCTATGTACGAATTAATAACCGCGAGACGAGATTGATTGACATTGTCGATGCTACCACTATTGGGACGTGTATATGATGGTCGTAAAGGTGGCGCTGGTAATTTATACCATTTAAAATTTGGATTTGCATTAAAGAAAGCATCTTTGTTCTGTACAATAAAAAGGAAAAACATTTATTAAAAAATATATATAAAAGAAAACTGTAGTAAAACAACATACCTTTTGGGCCAAATTCGTAAAGCAGTGTTTCTCATTTGCATCCAGTGAAGCCCACCAATCGCCAAGTATCTTTGTTATTGCTCTGTAAATATTATTAATTAAATATTTTTATTATTATTATTATTATTATGCCGCCGCTTGGCTTACCTATTCTCCAGCGATTTATAGCGTTCCTTAACAATGGCACGATGTCGCTTACAAAATATAAGAAATGCATTCATTGGTCGACGCGCGTTCCTATCAAGACAGACACTTGCCTCAAAACTATCGCCGTCGACAATTTGTGACGCATTTGTTTCGCGTTTCGCGGCGTTATCACTGGACTCTGTTGCCTTCGGCACAAACTGCAAGCCATCAGCTTCTAATACAGTACCAACATCAACATCGTATTCCAATTCATGACATTCTGCAGGAGTTCTGACGTTTGATGTTCGTTGGAAAGACGTTACTACTCTGACGCAATGTGCATCATCGCTATGTTGAATATGTTGGTGTTTTTTTAAGTATTCTCCATCGGCCGAATGTGTTGTAACCTCATTTACATGCAACTTATTTTCACCGTCATTGTCTACAAGCTCAAGATCACAGCTATTGGCCAGAGTGTCGCCAACATTTGTTTGACTTTGATAATATTGCTGCGTTTGCTGGGCGGGCATAATTTCTATGTAGGCACATTCAGCACTCTGTTGCGCTTTGTTGTCTAGGATAACACTGTTGTTGTGGTTGTTGTTGTTGTTGCTGTTGTTATATTTGGTTTTTTGATTGCAAATTGTTGATGTTGTTGTTGTTATTATTGGTTTTACATGACTTGAAGTTGAGTCAACGACGACGACATTATTATTATTATTTGCAATTAAAATATTCTGCTCATATCTTAATGTATTGTTATTATTATTAATATTATTATGATTATTATTGCTGCAGCTTTGATTATCCTTTTGACAAGCAACTTGTTGTTTAAACATTTTGATGGCATTTGTTTTTATATCCGGAATACGATGCATTCTTGATTTTTTATGTATGTATCTCGCACCGTTACCTGTATTACATCTTTGAGTTAAGGGTTTGTTAATTGTTGTTGTTGTTGTAGTTGCAGGCAAGAGTTCATTGATAAAAATAATTGACTGAACTTTTGTATGTAAGCGAAACTATAATAATTTTTATTACACTGTATCTTTTATTTAATGAATTGGCGCACCTTGTCAGAACAAACATTTTCGTATTGTGCTTAAATTTTGTTAATGTTTATAAAGTGCATAATCATTGTTTTTCTTTTGCCAACTAGAGAGTGCAAACAAAAACAACAAAATGTACAAATTAAAGAATCCCTGTTGAACAAAGAGTACGCCGTTGAACTTAGATTTAGTTTTAATAACAAATCTGTATAAAAGCAGATAAAACAAAAACTTGTATGAGCCAAACAAATGCCCTACACACACGGAGCGGCTATACAAGTGCCATAAATGCATAAAATTTGAAAAAAAAAAATATATATATATATATCTTTTAATGCAATTTAAATAAAGTAATTAAAAAAATATGAACCTGTTGCAGTTGCTATGCCTAACTTATCATAATGTTTAGATAATAACTAATGTGCTATTGGTTTTTTGAAGAAGTGTACAGTAACGGTCAAGGCCAAAGTTAGGTGAGTACGACTGAGATAGGCAATGAATAACCTTGAGTTGTTTTTAAAAAGGTGCATACGTAGATATGTATTTAGAAAACATTAATAAAGTAGTTGATGACAAAAAAGAAATTAATATACATATATGTATTTTATATACTACGTATATGCGCACCTATGTACATAAAAAAAAAAGAAAAGAAACAAAAACCTGTCAACGCACACTTGTTAAATTGTGTTTCGAAATTTTATTGAATAATAAAATATTCAATTCATATTGCGCTTTATATATTAACAACTTTCACAAGAGGTTATAGAAAATATACATAAGCAAATGAAATGAAACGTTTGTAACAAAAGAAAGAACACCGAAAACCCGTGTCCGTCCCGCAACGCAATGAAAATTGTACGAACAGCTGATGACGTTATTGTTGTAAACGTTATTTTGACGTCTCATTTTTTAATCATTTCTTTTTTGTATTTTTCTTTATTTTTTTGTATTTGTTTATCAAAGAATTTAATAAACACTTATGCCACATACAATTTTGTATTAACTTTTCAGAGCTTGGCGTATTTTGATCACTTTTAAATCAGAGCTTCTTAAATTAATTAATTTTTTTAGTGTTGATGATGTCAAATGAAAAAAAAATAAAAATACTGTTTTTGCCTTCAATTGCTGCGCTTCGCTTCGTATACAATTTTTGCTCTGCGACGTCAAACGCAAACAGAGACAATTCAACGAACAACAGACATATTATTATTCGCTCTCTTTTCTTGGCGCTCCTCTCTCATACAACAAAACATATGTACACACGCATACATATGAAATAGCGCTATCGCACAGCTGTTGGTATTTGGTTTTACAGGTTCTTTTTATAACTGCGTGGGGCGTAGGCTGGGGATCACATGACACACTACGAAGTTGATAAAACAAAAAAAAAGGGGATTCACTTGTTTTCCAATGTACGAAATACATTAATGAAGAAAAACTTAATTTTGAAGACAGCAACTTTCTTCTTGTTACATTTAAACAACCGTTAAGTTTAAATAATGTATTAAAAAATATAATAATATTGAAGATTAATTTAATTAATTTAATTTTTAGTACATGAAAATCGATCTACCCACCATGTTTATTACTTTACGATTTTATATGCATTTTAACCTTTGTTTCGTCGTTACTTTAAATAGATTAAGATTCATTTTTCATAAAGAAAGTTTTGAATGAAACTTTTCATTGCACGCTTTCGCAGACTTTGTTCTTATGACTGACTATAGCTCTTAGTATCAAGAAACATATCTTTTTCAAGATCATATAAGAATTTACTTTCTAAATTTTCAACAAAAACAAATTTTATAATATTTTAAATGAAAATACAAAAGAAACTTAATAAGCAAATCAAAATGTTTTTAAATTTTACTTACACAAATCAGCGTCAACTATCGTTTAAGAACATTGATGAATGTTTCGTGTGGAACGCGTATGTTTGCAAATAAACGCATTTTCTTTTTGCCCTCCGCCTGTTGTCGTAGCAGTTTCATGCGCCTTGTGACATCGCCGCCATACTGAAAATAAATGAGTATGTAATATTTGCAACTCTTTGAAATTACAATAATGCTTACCAATTTGCCAGTAACATCCTTTCGGTAAGCTTTGATGTCCTCACGGGCAATTACTTTGCTGCCCACACATGCTTGAATTGCCACTTGCACCATTTGTCTGGGTATTAACTCCTTAAGTTTCAGTACCATTTCACGCGCCACACTTTCCGCTTTGCTTGCATGTACAATGCGACTGAATTCCTCGGCTAGCCGATTATTCAACTGTATATCGAGACGCACTAGGTTTGACTTTTGATAGCCACAATCTTCATAACTAAAGCTTGCAAAGCCTGAACTAAGCGACTTAAGGCGATCGTTGAAATCAATGATAACTTCACTTAAAGGTAATATGTATTTTACAATTATTCTTTCATCATCGATGTTCGTTGAGTTTTGTTGTAAGCCACGCCTTTCAACACACAAACCAATTATTTGACCTAGGAACTTTATGGGCGTAATTATTGTGCCGACGATGAGTGGCTCGTAGTACTCTTTAACATCTATTGGCTTTGGTAAAAGTGCGGCATTTGATATATCTATGGTATCCTTGCCAAATGTTTTTATCATTTTGGGATTCTTTAAGACTACGCGATATGTTACTGACGGCGCTGTGATAATAGACTCGGCGCCATGTTCTTGTTCCAGACGTTGACAAAATACCTCCATGTGTAGTAAACCAAGAAAACCCAAACGCCAACCTTGTCCAAATGCGGGACTTGAGTCGGGAGTTACTTGTACAACAGCGTCATTCAATACGAGTCGTTCGATTGCGCTACGTAATGCCACATGTTTTGATTGATCTGATGGAAAAACCCCGGCATAAACAAGTGGCTGCTGTGGAGTGTAGCTGCCAGCAGCTACAGCCTTTTGATTTTTAAGATGAATTGTATCGCCAATGATTGATTCCTTGCTGTTGCGCATGTTACACTCTATGAGACCAACTTGTCCAGCAGCGCTTTATTATATAAAAAATCGTTTCAATTAAATAGTAAACAAGATTATGCAACAACTCGACTTACAGACATTTCACGTTCGTTTCAGCTGGTCGAAGTATCGATATATTCTTTATGGGGTAAACTTTCTTTGTTGTCAGCGATTGTACAACTTGCCCGTTTTTCAAATTGCCATTTACAACATAAATTAGATTTAAGGCGCCACGGTACTTGTCAAACCAGCTATCAAAGATTATCGCACGAAAGTCGCCAGTGCGATCAACTTGTGGCGGCGGTATGACTTCAATAACGCGATCCAATAATGTTGATATGCCCGTACCAAGTTTTGCTGAAATCTAGACCAAATATTTTATTGATATTTGTGTGCATGCATACATTTATGATAACGCACCTTGAGTACTGCATTTGGATCAATTGCAAAGAGCGAACATAAATCCTTACACACCCTATCGGGATCTGCACGTTTCAAATCAATTTTGTTAAGAACCGGCACTACCGCCATATTACGGTTGACTGCAAGATTATAGTTCGCAACTGTTTGAGCTTGAACACCTTGGCATGCATCCACCAATAATATAACTCCATCACAGACAGATAGTGAACGGGAGACCTTATTTTCAAAATCGGGAAAAAAGTTAATATACAGCAACCAATTATTGTCAGCGCATATATACCTCATTACCTCATTTGAAAAATCAACATGTCCAGGCGTATCAATTAAATTCAGCAAATACGTTACATCTTTGTATTTGTACAGTATAGTCGCCGTTTGCGCCTTAACTGTGATACCACGCTCACGTTCTACTTGCAGGCTGTCCAGTATTTGATTTTGGCCCGAATCAAGTGATTTAGCACCAGTCAGTTCCAAAATACGGTCAGCCAAAGTGCTCTTGCCATGATCGACGTGAGCTATGATTGAGAAGTTTCTTATTCGATTCGGTGGTATTTTTATGAAACCGTCATTATCGTTCACTTTATCGCATAGAGTGCGAAACTGTGTCGAACTACAGTATATTACTTTGTTCGATAAGCTCTTTTTAAATCCATATATGCAAATATTTGGGCGTACACATAGTTTTCTAAACATTATTTTTTTGTTGCCCAACAATTGCACTTCTAAGAACTGCCGGCACAACACGCGGCGACCAGTTGTTAGCGCCAGTGCTTCAAAATATCTCAAATAGTTTTTCAGCACTATAAAATTTGTTCAATACTATCGATAGAACTCTACTATCAACATTTAAATCAAGCATCGAGTAAACTATTTTTCATTACACTTTTTCTTTCTTTTTAAAAAGTAACTGTAAGCAGAATCAAAATAATTTCTCGTTAAACAATCTGATGACATTCCAATATATTTAATTGACGCAAACTAAAATTCGTGTAATTTAAGTTTTTCCGAAATTCCGCCGACGGTAATTATTTGTCGTGTATTAAGCCAGGCTACATCGCAAATTCTCTCCTGCACTCCTGCACATTCGTATTTTACTTCATGCGACTCTCCATCAGTGATTTTTAAAACAGCCGGTGAGTCCCCAATTACTGCTAAATTTTTACTGCCGAAAAATAAAAACATAAGCAAGTATGAGTGAATTTGCTAAATTTGAGGAAATGTATATGATGTATGTTCTACTTACCTGTATGAAGCGATGTGGCTCACTTGAGACTTTTCGAAGTACCGAGGTTCGGCAATATACCTTCTCGGCTGACGTATATCCAGTTTACGAACATAACCATCAACGGTCCCTAAATGTATAAGATGCTCGCTCTCACAATACCAATTGATGGCTGTCCAATTGAATGATTTGTTTGAACTCAAGGTGACAACACTTTGATTGGCAGCACGAGAATCCCAGAGTGTAGCTTGCCCGTCAACAGCGCAAGTTGCAAATAAAGAGGCTTGAAAGGGAGCAGCCGTCACACCACTACTCATGCCTAAGTTAATGTTCTTCTTGGAAAAAATAGTTGACAAAGATTCGAGACCGACGCCCAAGTCCCAAACATTGAGTTCATTTCCACTGCTCAAAGTGATCGCCAGGTGGCAGGTGTCCTGCCGAGGACACACACAAAGATGATTAATTGGATAATTGTGCTTAAATTTGGTCGATAGCAAAAATAGGCAATAAGTATCCAACGAATATTCTTGGTCTTGTAGTTCATCACAGCCTGTTTGTAGCGTATTATTCACTCGCGTAGACCACAACTGTAATTGCCCATCGAACATTGCAACAAGTAACTGTCTCGGAATATCCACGATGAATTATTTAAATACGGGGAAAAGGAGGCTACTTACCAAATTCTCTTTAATATACCGAATCTTTGTAATGAGCTCAGTGCTGTGGTATTTATACAGCGCGCGATCGGCACTCAAATCTTCTAACTGATTAAAGCTGTAAAAACCGCTACACCAATTGCAACAGTTGTAATTACTGGTCACCAACGACATTTCACCTCCATCGTTTACAGTAATGCTATTCCAGTAGTCATGCATGCCGATCTGTGTCTTGCTCGTGATAGAATTGCGCGCGATGTAATCTTGCGTGTTAAGGTTGGGGTGCTGAAAGTCCGAATGTAGCATATAGTGTTCAGGCGGCTTATGCGACGACGGCGTCTTAAAAATGGATTTGTACATTAAAGGAAACATGTACATACACTTCGTAGTTCAAGCAAATAAAGGATTGCACGTGGTTCTATCAATCTGATCAGTTGTTTTTCTCAGAAAAAAAAAAAAAAACTAGTGGGGGTGGTATAGTCAAGTATTCGCGATAATATAGTACCCTATGGCTTTTCAATAGAAGTTTTATTAAGTGGAGACAGTCTGTTTACATGTAATGATCTATTTGGACTTTATAAATTATTTATTTACTTTCTTTTTGTTTTTACATTGCATCATTTAATTGTAACAGTCAAACTGGCTGTACTATCGATATGCTATCAATGCATAAAACTATCGTTTTTTACAATACTGCCACCCAGAGCACAGCTGACACTTTTGACGCTGTATAACACTCGTGGCTAAAAGGCAATAAATACGACATTTGCATTTGCAATTAATTCGCTTATTTGTTTCCGTTGTTAATTGTTAATTATAATCAATCGAAAATCCGCAATATGGGCAAATCTGAAAAATCAAAAAGGTCAAATTATGATAGCAAAAAAGAGAGAGATGTAACGAGCAGCAGTGGCAGTGATTCTGAAAGCAATGCTGATGGCGACAGTAGGCACAAAAAAGCCAAAAGTCACCACAGCAAAAATAAACCACGCAAACATTCAAATGAGTCCAAAGCTAATGCCAGCTCCAGTGGTAGCTCAATATCATCAAAGTCAAGATCTTCGTCAACATCCTCATCAGACTCCAGTTCGAAATCATTGCCTGCAACAAACACGACGGATACGAAACATGAGAGTACTCGTAGGAAATCAGAGAAGAAATATGAGGGTGAACGTAGCACCAAACAGCACCAGAGCCGTTCAAAATGGGACAGTCGCAGCCCAGAGCGCCATCGACAACCCAGCAATAATCGAAATAGAAATCGCCATCGTGAACGAAGTCGTAGTCGAGAGGAAAGAGACGACCTGCGTAATGATGATCATCGAAGAGCACGCCAACATCAATCCAGAGGCGAAGACAGACAACAAGATCGGCATGGAAATAAACAAATGGAGCATAGACGTAGTCGTAGTCGCAGTCCACGACGACCAAGAGATAGTCAAAATGACCGTGGCCGCAACAATCGTAAGTACTCACCACATCGGCAACGTGGTTGGCGAGGCGACGGTGGACAAAGACGGCGAAACAACGATGATGACGGTGATAAATACGAATGGGGTAAACAAGGCGACGGTGATAAAAAACGTCGTTTCTCAGATGATAACAAAACGGATGAACCGCCAGCAGAAAAGGAGAAACCCAACTTCGGTTTGAGTGGTGCACTTACAGAAGACGCAAATAAAGTAAATGGTGTTGTAGTGAAGTATGTTGAACCGCCAGAAGCACGCAAACCCAAACGCCGTTGGCGTCTATATCCATTCAAAGGCGAAACAGCTTTGCCCACACTACACATACACCGTCAGAGCTGTTTCCTTGTGGGACGCGATCGTAAAGTTGTTGATCTAGCCGTAGATCATCCCAGTTGTTCGAAGCAACATGCTGCATTACAATATCGACTCGTGCCATTCGAACGTGAAGATGGTACACAGGGCAAACGTGTACGGCTCTATCTTATCGATTTGGAATCAGCTAATGGCACGTTTCTCAATAACAAAAAGATTGAAGCACGTAAATACTATGAACTCATAGAAAAGGATGTTATTAAATTTGGTTTTAGCACGCGTGAATACGTGCTATTACACGAGAACAGCAAAGAGGATCAGGACGATGATGATGTGCAAGTGAAAGAGGAGCCCGCCGATGAGCTTGAAAATGCAGCGCCAAAACCTTAGCATAATATTAATACAGAGGCTACAAAATGCCTTTAGCAATTTTACAAATCAATGCTTATGTTAAGTCAAGTCAAAGTTAAGTCAACCAACAAATTCGAAATAATGTTTTAGAACTTCAATAAAAATCAAGAGTCAATCTTACACATCAAACATATCACGTTTAGTGCTTGCAACGAACGTTTACGTTATACATACCATATATTATATTTTAGTTAAGTTTCGCGTACTTGACACGCACACACGCAGCGCAGCGTCTAACACAAATACCCGGCTATTGCTACTGACCCTGGGCCAAATAAAACAATTTACAATTGGCACGTGCGAACTGTGCCGACAAATGCTGCAACATGAAACACGCATTCTTCGATTGTTTGTTCTGTAGTGCAGTGCAGTACGTTACGTTGTGTGACAATGCGTGCAATACTCATCAGCTGTGGTCTCTTAATGACGGCAACGTCTATTGCCGTCGCACAAGGTTGGCCGCCGTTGCTCGATTACTTTGGACGTTGGCCACGTCAAGTTGTGCAGCCAACATGGCTGACCGATGGTGCCGCCGACAAGGACAGCAAATCTCCAACGCCGTCAGTACAAATCAATGAAAAGAGTCTTCAAGAAGCAGCCGAAATACGTAAGAGCATACAAAAGGCCATCGATGACGATCAATTTGCTGTCGATACGGGCAGTAAAGATGTGAGTAGTTATTAATAAAGAAACTGCTGTGCATCGCTACAAACAAATTTTTTTTTTTATCCAAGCAACAGAAAGCTGACTCACCGCCCACGCGTGCGCCAACTAGGACTCTGCCTAGCTGGTTCAATGGCTGGCAGTGGCAATGGCCGGTAGTGTCCAGCGCTTTGCCGACTTCACAGCAGGGTTTCTGGCAACGCACGTTCCGACGTTGGCAAAGCGTCTTCCGTATGCCCACACGCACTACAAGCGGCTAATTGTTTGTGTTCAAAAAAATGGCAACGATTTGGTGTTTTTTTTTTGGTAGTTTTATTTCAGTTGTTTTTTTTTTATTTTGTTATGTGTTAAATATTAAAACGTTTTATTAAACATTGTAAATTACAAAGAAAATTAAAAAAAAAAAAACAAGAAAGATAGAAAGAAATAACGCACATTGTGGTTGATTTCAGGTTTTTGTCTTTTTTTTTTTTTTTGTTCTTTCCTTTTCCACATTCAACATGTATAATGCAGCATTGGCGTCATTGTCCTGTGCAAACTTTCGTACTCATGTCGTAACGCGTCCTCATTACCGTTACATACAATAGATACATGCATTCTTTTTAGGTTTTCTTTCTTTTGTAAATATTATTATATTGTTATATATATATGTATGTATGTATGTATATTTGTTTTTCTGGTCTTTTTTTTATATATTTTTTTTGTGTTGCTCTTCAGTAGTAAACAAAGCCAGCCAATAAGTTTGGATGTATATGTATGTCTGTACGCGTGTGTAGTTGTAATAATAGAGCATAAATATTAGTATACGTGTATGTATATGCTCGGTATTACATATAACGTCAATTCTTGTTTTAAGGCTTCTGGCATTACAAAAAAAACTATTATGTATATACATGTTTAATAAATAAATATACATAAGTATATCAATTATTAATATGCCTACTACTTCTATTGTTGTTGATTGCACATTTGCATTCTGGCGTTAAGAAAATTATATATTTATTTATATATACAATACATACACGAAAAAAATGATCACTTATTATTTAAGCTTGTGTATAACTAAAAAATATTTTACTTATAGTTTCGCTTGAATGTAGTCTTCTCCTAATTATAACTATAAAAAACAATGGTAAATTTATCATAAAAACAGCAACGATTACCTTTTGTATGTGAAAAATGTGTATTATTTACATTCTTCACTGATTTAATGATTTTTGTTCTTCTTCTTTTTTTTTTAATTTTATTTTATATAAGTTTAATATGTATGTATTTTTGTTTTGTATTTTTCTATAAATGCTGTATTAAATATGTTAATTTGAAACTAAAGCTAATGTTCGTATCTGTAAGTTAGTCTGTATATGTTCGCCTTAGACTTTTTTGCCATGAACCGTTATGCATATAAGGCTACAATAGTCATTTTATTTACGAATAATTTCAATAAAAGTATTATGTATGCAGCGAAATGTTTCGTTTAATATTGGATGATATTGACACAAAAATTAAGCCATCGATAGTCCAACGTTAGTTTAACATCTAATTGAGCTTGCCCGGCAAACAATTGAGCGAAAAATCAATAGCGCAATACAAAGTCCATGCCACGCATCCGAAATACTTGAACGATATCAAGATCATGTCGCTTTGTAGTAATGATGTTACTTCTACGAAACGCTATGGAGGTATTTTTCACAAAGGCTTAAGATCTTAAGTGAATTTGATTTTTTGCCAAAATGTTTACCGGTTTACATAAAATGCATCTTATCATAGTTAATTAATGTGTGTGTGTGACTTTATTTTTAGTTGATTGGAAGGATACAAATTTTTGGGTTTTTTATCTATATATTTTTTTTTCAATTTTATTTTGATACATATACTACATATACATATATGAAAAAGCAGCTATGCAAAATGTTGTACAATTTTAAAACTTGCCTATCGAATACATAAGACTATACAATGGTTTATTTTCTAGTGCCAATGATTGCCAAACGCAGACGCACTTGTAAGACTTAACAGACAATTTATCAAAACTACTTGATTTTAAAGTTAAACTGATTTCAAAGGATCAAATTTATGTGAAAAAGAAGAAAAAAAAACATACCCACAACAAACATATTTGGGACACAAAACACAAAAGTAAATAAAATAAAGCAAGAGCTTATGAAAGGCGTAGAGCGTAATGCATTTGACGCGCCCTTCGCGCCATTTGCTTGTAGGAATGAAAAGCGTTATTTGGAGCGTTAAACGATTAAAAGCACCATGGGCCTATTGAAAAATATACGCGGGGGAGGCGAGCTTCATGACTGTATTGTGTTGTGAATGGCGCGGCCAGACTTTTATCGTTTAATACAACAAATAAATAAATACTAATGCAATAAAAGTTGATATTCTACTCGCTAAACTAAAACATGAGTAAACAATATTTAAAAGACAAAAAACAAGCATAAAAAATACTTATTCTGTGTAAAATTTATAAATATTAATTTTTTTTGTTTTTGTTTTACGTATCCGAACGACGTTCGAATACCGAAGCCAAACGCAGCAATTTGCGACTCTTAACGATACGCTATAGTTTTTTGTTTAAACAATATTAATAAAAATAAAAAACGATATTTAAAAAAAGAAATAGAGAAAGTAACTTATTAGAACATTTGAATAGACATAAAAATTTTAAAATAAGTTTTTAACAACATTATAAGCAAAACATAAAACAAAGCGTATGAATTGTTTTTTTTTTTTTTTGGTTTTATAATTTTTTAGACTTTAAAAGCAACGAAGAAATTTAGAAATGTTGAAGAAAGACTGTTGAACGACGAAATCAAAGGGCAAGGTTATTAAGCAAAGCTGTAAGGACCTTTTTTTTAAATGTATATAGAGAAGAGAGTTACAAGTGAAACAGTTTTTTTTTGTATTTATTTGTAAATATTTGTTTGTGCACGTTTTTACCTACGTTTTTATATATATATATATATATTTCTTTTGATTCACTTAAGTATACTTTGTTTTAGTATTTCTTGTGCTAAATTTATTATTAATAACTTGCTTACTAAAAACAGCTAATATATTATTTAAAAAAAAAAAAAAAAAATCAAAAAACGCTCCTAAAACACCCTGATTTTGCCGAAATATTGGCGTATGCTTTTTACAAAATTCGAGCTAAGCTATTTGAAAACATGTTGTTTTATTTATTATTTAATAATAATATCATTATTATATTAACGGCTATGTTATAACCGAATGGCTGCTTATAATTACACTTTAGAGATTTTGTTCCCAATTCAACAGAAAATTTATTCGCTATGCAACAACAAAAACTTGTTAGTTAATAAAAAAAAAAAGAAGAAAGAAAATAACAACAGCTCTCCCTGAATTCTTGACTGAGATTAGGGAGCTTTTTTTTGTGTGGAATTTTATGTCAATTTTAAAGGCTTTAAACGGAATGTTTTTGTTTTTTCTTTTATAACATTTTCAGACACAACACTTTGGACTTACTACTCTCTTTTTTAAATTCGCTGAAATTTACTATTTTTATTTTACGCTATTTAGTAACACCGGAAAGATATTCGAAATACCCTATAGAAGTTTTAGAAAGTCATAGCTCATATTCTCAATGCAAAGAACAACACTTTTGTAACTTTTGTTACTCCGAGGTAGCTTCAGTTATTTAAACCTCTTTAAAAACGTATAGGGGACAAAGGGAAACAGTGTATAAATTTTAGCTACTAATGTATAAGAGTATCAAGATCCGAATAAATTTTAGTTCTAACACTTTTTCTTTCACTTTCGTTGCTAATCATGAATATGTTTTCTTCGTGGAGTCTGCCACGCCTTTCTTTTTGAATGCTACATACATACAAATGGTATAAGTATTTTCTAATTTTACGTTTTCTTTTATCCAGAATATCAGATCTTTAAAGGAACAGACAGACAATGGAATTTTGAATATGCTAAATATTGATGCCATTTTACCTAACGAAATAATGAATTCAACAAATCGAGCACTACTAACAATACAACAAATAAATTAAGCGTTACTTTTGTTCTTATCTAACCTCATCAATGTCTTCGCCCTCTGATGAGCTACGTATCGTATTGTATTGAGAATTACGGCTACGCAGCATACGCAGAAAGCTGCCCACAGCAAAGATCGTGCGGCGATGACGATGAAATATGCCTTGGTATAATGCCTCACGTAACGTCTTTCGATCCTCAACGTCGACCGACGAGGTTAGTGATGTTTGATGCGGCAAACGTGCTGGCGAATAAAATCGAAACAAAACTTATAATTAATTTCTATCTCACTCAATTGTTGTTTTGTTCATCACATTCAATGTACTTGTCTTTTATATGTATATATGATAAAACCAGACAGTTCCGCTTACCTGTTATTGGTGATTTTGGTGATTTTAGTGAATATTCATCCAATTCTTTGCCGCTCAAATCAAGTTTCAATACCTTCTTTGTCAATTGCTGTGTCGCCACTGTATCGGCTTTCGATTTCTTATCGATTTTAATATCGACATTACGCTGGCTGACAGCGCTTTTCGAGCTGGCCATGCTAGTGGCACTTGCAGCGCCACTGGTGCCAGTATTGTCACCATTATCGCTGCTTATGGTATTTGTTGAGGACATTTTGGTGGTGCTAGTGGTGCTGGTGGTGGTTGTGTTGACTTTGGCCTTCTCGCGGTCCGAGTTTCGATTGTTGTTATCGCTTTCGCTTTCGCAGTCGCTGTCGCTGTCTTTATTATCGCTGATATTGTTTATGTTGTTGTTATTGTTCTTTTTTGATTGGTTTGTTTTGCCGGGGCTGTTGTTCGGATTGTTGTTGTTTTCAAATGAATTCGAATTATTGGCTTTGTTGCAATTGACGTAAATATTATTGCGTCGTTGTTGTTGCTGTGAAATCGTTGAGGTGCTTGGTTGTGATTGTTCGAGCTCAAATTGTTGCCCCTGTTGATCGTTTATGGCAGTGGAATTTGTTGCAACAACCGTTAAAGCGGCCGCCGCTGTTGCTGTTGTACTGCCAATTGACAATGTCGAAGTTGATGTTGTTGGTGATAACGGTGAAATGCTAGCTACTGTTGACGTTTTGGCTAATCCTACCACTGTGACTGTGCCTGCGCCTTTGTTGTTGTTGTTGTTATTAGTATTCGCTTTAACTGCCGCAGTATTGCCACTTTGCTCCTCGATATGTTCGATAGCAACCATTGTTCGTCAACAGCCTTCGTCAATAGAGGGCGTCCTTTTTCACTTTTTCACTTTTTTTTTCTTTTTTATTTTATTATTGATTTGTTGTATGTGTGTGTGTGTGAGTGATAATTTACGGTGGTCTAGCTTCGCTATGATAGTTTGATTCGTTGGGTATATCCAAGCTTTGATTAATACCAAATTTTGTTTGTTTTAGTATGAAACCAGTTATGCGATGTTGTTGTGACTTGTTGCTTCTATTTTCACACGTTTTTTCTCTCACTTGTTGCAGTTCTTCCTCTTCCTCTTGCTGCTGTTGTTGCTGCGAACAATCGGTTAGAGTTATTTTTGGCAATGCTGATAATTCAATGTCTTCGTCGTTTAACTCCAATTGTTTTAAATTATCAATAATATCATAAAATGTATTTTGTTGTACTTGTTGCTGTTGTTGTTGTTGTAATGCGTTGTTGTTTATACTACACGTATTGATTGCCTCAAATTGTGATTTATTTTGTTGTTGTCCATTTACATAAACATAATTGCTCATGCTAGTCGTCGACGCTGCGACTGCGACTGTGACTGCGCCAGGGTTGTCATTAAATGTGCCTAATGCGGGCGTTATATCTACACGTATCGGCCAGTCAGACTGTTGATCATCATCATCATCATTATTATTAGTAAGTCCTTTTTGAAGTTGTTGTTGCACGTTGTGTGACTTGCGTCGAATTTTTTTTAATAATTTTGCTATTTTATTATTTGCATTAAATTGTTCATCACAATGTTGATTCCTTAAAGCAAATGTCTGACATTCATTCGATGTTGACGACTCGGCTGACGTATTGTCACTGTTGTTGTGATTCTGATCGTGTTCTATATCGCTCGTTTGCTGCTCTTGCTGCTGCTGCTGCCGCTGTCGTTGCTGTTGTTGCTGTTGTTGCTGCTGCCAATGCCACTGTATTTGCTGCTGCAGCAAACGTCGTTCCGCATTGCGCTCACTAATCGATTGCAAGTACGTGATGTTAGCAAGCAACCCTTGTTCGTAATGGTCATTTGCTAATTGCAAAAAGGTATGCAAATCAACCCGACGGCAACTCTTCTGTTGCTGTTGTTGTTGTCTGTCTGTTTTCCCTTGTTTGCTACTGTTGCTTTTCTTTTTATTTTTATTCTTATTATAAGCTGGAAACTGTCGTTCCACGAGCGCTTTTAATTGCTCGAAACTGTGCGCTGCTCGGATGCGTCGCACGGTGTTGTTATATATCTCATCCGGCGGTTCACCCTCGCAAAGTGTCCGACGTCCGCGTGGCGTGTACGTTGCCGCAAAGCTAAAACAACAAAATTAAATAACTCATTATAAAGAGAATAATATTTCTAACGAATAAAAAAAAAAAAAAAAAATACTTTTTGCAAAATTTTTTTTAACACAAATATTTTTGTTTTTAAGTTTGGAAATTCTATTAAAAACACAATTTAATAAATAATTGAAATTTTGCTTGGTTTTCTTTTTAATAATTAAGCTTATCGTCAATTATTGACATTAGCGACCTTTAAAAAAAACAACAATAACAAACAAAATACAAACAAATTCGCTTATCAATTAATTTCATGATTCTTTATGCGAGTTTCAAAGAGCAAACATCGATCAATCTTCGATGCATTGCCATTATAGATAATTTTATAAATTTATATTCATTACGCGATTCTTATAGAAGTCTTAAAGCGCTGTTGATGTGCCCCCATATATAATATACTATATGTATATGTATATGTAGAATAAATTAATTGTATACCAAGCACGAAAACCGAAATCTGTTGTTCTGGAATGTACTCGGCGAAATATAGACAACAACAATTGACAATATTTTGACAACAAAATTCAATAATAAAAGCTTATCGTGCGAATACCTTGGGAAATATTGTGTATGTATTGGCAGTTCATAGCGATAACCACAAACGCTCGGTTCAAATAACATAGCATCATCGTCCGTGTAGGCAAAATCAAATGAACCATATGTTGCAGTAGTCGGAGGACGCCGTTGTGGCCGCCGCACAAACATCTGCTGCCGTTGATGATGATACTGACGTCGACGTAAACGCGCGCGACGACGCTCGAATTGCGGATGCAGTTTGTAGTCGCGATAATGATTGGCAATCTCATGTTGATAACATTCACTGCGATTGCGAAAATATGTCGCATTATAGATCTTACGCAGGGTCAAACGTGGCTCGTATCTTGGACCAATCGTTAACGGCTTACCGTCTACGCACAGCGCTGACGTTTGCTGGCCAGCCATTGATCAAGAATCAGACGTCAGTGTGTACTATGACGTGGAGCTGTCTCAACTGGAGATGTGTTAACGCGATCGCTTACTAAAAGCAACTGTGCTGTGTTAGAACAAATTGTGACATAAAAAGTCTCTGCATCTGCTTAGAAGTTGGCGCACACAAGGCACAAACAAAAAGGGGGCGTTTCAGCAATATTGTTTATATCAATTATATAGAAAAGGATTCACAAACTTATTGATAGCGATAGTTGAGTTGAGTCGAGTCGAGACACGTCAGTTGGCAATTTGTCATAAATTGTTTCACATTAAATTGCAAATTTTGTTTTGCCAAAAACGAACAGACAAACAAATGTTAATGCATCAAAAAAAAAAAAAAAAAAAACAACAAAAAAAAGTCAAGGGTTTAAGCGTTTTTTCTGCAATGGCAGCAAGCGTGGGCGCCGAAATAATTCTAATCGAAAACTATGTTTGTATTTGAGAAGTTGTAAACCGATTGGCTCTGATTTGTGTTATTCTATTCCATTCTTTTGTTGCTGTCGCTGTTGTTATTATTATTATGTATTATTAATGTTGTTGTTGCAGATTTTATTGTTGACTTAAATTTGGTTTTCATATTTGATATTATTGAGCAACAAAAAAATGCATGCAACCAGACCAGACCAATTCAAACAAGCTCTGTCTGTCTATCCTTTTCTGGCGCACACACAGACAAACATCGTATTTATTTCATTCAGGTTAACGGCTCTTTATTAGCGAATTGTCAGTGTTGGAGCCGTCGACGAGGAGCACAAACATTGATTCAATGACAAATGTTTATGATAATTCATTTTATTACTGCCGACTCTATCTTTCATGTTTTATGGTGTTTTTGTTTGTTTATATATGTATGTATGTGTGTACAACTCATTGGTTTTGCATGATTTTTTATGAAATACATACACACTCTTACATTTTTCGATTATTCAGTAACATGCAATAAAATAGTACAATCAACATAATGCGACAGACAGAAGGCATCTCAATATTTCTTCCTTGTCTTATATTTATTATTGACGTCTTTCGCTCAATTATTTCTTCACAAATTCATTAATATTTTTGTTGTTTGTCCTTCGCTTTGGCAGACATTCTTGTTGTTGTCGTTCGTTTATCGAACTATGTATGCCACAAGTGCGAAGAGGAAGCAGAAAAGACAGTTACCCACTAACGATGATAGATGCCGGACGGCACAGTTGTAAGACAAGTTATTTCGGCAATTTCAACTTGTTGATGCCACAATCGATAAATGAAAACAACAATGCAAACATACAACAACATATTAAATGAGTAAAGAAATTCAACAACAACATTGCCGAAGATGAATGTTTTTTTTTTTCAAAAATTGCAATGGTGAGAATATCGATTTATATTGTTCAGCGACAGAGCTGACAACTCGACATTTATCGAAATGCAAATTGTTACCACGGCACAAATCAGCAAAAAATGAAGTTTTTTCGAGTGTTTAATTTAAAATAAACGTTATTTCACTTACTTATTAATCTCAGCAAGAAACATAAGTAATCTTAGATGCTATCACAAGTAATATTTTGTATTATGACAATGGGATGAGAATGTACATAAATAATATCTAAGAGTGTAAAGCTTAATTAACTTTTTGAAAAGAAAAACAACAAAAATTACACACAATAACAATACACTTTATATAAGATATTGTGTAGTTCGGCAATGGTGACATGATGAAAATAAGTAACATGCTCGCTCACTCGGATGGGCGAAGTTGTTTAATTGTTGACATTTAAACGGCGGCAATTGTGTTAATAGAATGCATTTGTTTACGTTATTGTTGTTGCTGTTGTTGTTGTTGTTTCATTTTACGGCAATGATGAGAATTACACAACGGAAACGATTGATTAAAAAGCCGACCGAATGTTGATCATGATCGCTACTGCACGATTGTTGCTGTGAAAATTTGTTGCTGCTCTTTATGTGTTGTAATTTTATCGCCATTGTTTATGGTAATTGATTGAAACGACAAATGCAAAATTTAACTGGGCTCGTTATAACGGACGCCATTAATTTATTGTATTTAGTTTACTACAACAAGCCGATTCTCGTTTTGACTGATTAGCAATACTCGAAACACATCGATTACATTCGACAGGAACGGATGTCGCACACAAACTGTATGACAAAGCCCAAAGTAGAGCAGTTAGACTACAAATAATTATATATGCATGTATTGGCATAAAAAACACTTTAGTCATCTAGAACAAGCTTACTTATTAAGATGCATGTTAAAAAGCCAAAAAACCATAAAGTCAACAACAGTTGTTCGCACATATCAAATTCTGGTTATATTTTTTTAACTCATATTACTTACTTTCTATATCATATCATATTATACTTTACTTTGTTAGAGTTTGGCTGAATTTCATATTACAAGCTTTTCCAAATTGTTTTTCACATTTATATTATTCTAACCAAAATAAATTCCTCTTAACTGACATGGCCAGACGACAAATGAGACTTTGGTGCCGGTATCGGATTAAGTTTTCTTAGTACGTGTGTGTGTCTTATATACACATATGTTTTTCTTAATTCGACTTGTATGTTCTAGTATATCCAATTATCTTTAATTGAAATGTACGCTGTTTTTTGTGTAATGTTTTTTATACGACTTTTTATTTGACAGGCAGCAGCTCAGGCTCAGGGCTCAGTTTGTCAAATATTTCAAATACAATAAGTACAAGGGGCAGGCGGAAAAAAAAGAACGAATCAATAAAGAAATTGTCATTAATATTGTACAATATTTATGCAAAACAGCAACTTCTGTTGGCAATGTGACGTGTCTGATAAAAAAAAAAAGCTTGAGCGATAAAAACACATACCTAAAGTGTTATGCATTTCAGCTTAATTTCGGCATAAATCTGTCGCATTACCTCATCTCATATGTTGTTGTTTGGCTAATACATAATTTAGACCGCCCACACGACCGCACCCACTATTCCGTTCAAGTGCAAAAAAAAAACCGCGCAACAAAGCCACACAAACAATATGACAATTTGAGTGTGTGTTCGGTATTTACACGTAAAAGTTAAATTACATACGCGTACATCTAACTTTTGTTTACGAAAGGGGCAGAAAATCTAATGCAAAACAAACTTGTGAGGCTTCTTTAAAGAATCTTGAAGCCGTATACGAATTGTTGGTGGTACGAGGACACACACACATAATGCGTTTGACGACATAATGCGTTTGGCAACAAAGACAAATACATAAACAAATAAACAAACAAGAACAAAAAAAAATATGGCTTATATTGGACATGCACACATTTTTCTTTTAACATGTATGTACATGTATGTATGTATGTATTGACAATAGGGTTGACCTAATTCGTTTATTGAATAATTTCTATATGGTTGCGTGGCCCTGTCTTCTTGCTATACGCTTCCAGAGATATGCAATGAAGTTTACCGATTTCAGCTTAATGTTGGCGCGAGTCATTTTTTTAATTGCTACAGATATATATCTAATACTAATGATTTAGGAGTTTCATATGAACAGCTTATTAAATGAAATATATGTATATCTATACAAATGTTTCTAGATTTATGTTTTTAATTGACAGTTATTTTGTTTTTTGGCGCATATTTTGTTGCTATCTAGAAGTTTTTAACGCCAAATAGTTATCATCACAGTCTCTATACAGTATAAATGTTCTTGATAAGTCCGACGTGATGTCAAATTTCAAATGCATAAAGTTTCTATGGGAAAATTGATTGGTTTACTATATTATATAGTTGCTGGCAATAGGAATAGTTTGTATAAAGTTCGCAAGCGTATATAAGTTTTGCCAACCCTTAATTACATTACTTTTATTGTTTACTACAATCGTAACTGACACCCGGCGTTCCCATTTCCATTCTTCCTTATACATTTCACTAAGATTTCCTAATAAGGCCTTATAAAAATCAATAAATCATCGGTTATGACGGACGGTGCGCCAAAGGCAAGGCTTCATAGATTTGTTTATACAGTTATTTTCTATGCAACTTTGAATTCAAATTGCTATGAAAAGTAAGATTTGCGTTTTATTAGTAAAGGCAACAACAACAACACTCACGTACGTACGTTGATATGTAGAAACGCAATATCATTAGCATATGTGACCGTTTATAACTAATTATATATTAAGACTGAAAGGTTTTTTAATGTAAATAAGGAGCTCATCTTACGCTAGCAATGCATATTAATTTGTTATTGTTCTTAAAGCAAAAGCAAAGTTGAACAAGTCGGTGATACATACACGTAAATGCTCGGAGTATAAAAGCATTTGTAAACACCGTGGCACTACTAATTGTATTGGGGTCAACAGAACTACTCAACCTTAGGAATCATTTAAAACACCGAAATCCTTCTTCAATTACAAGTTAACAACCTAAAACAACAACAACATAACGCAAACATGAACATAATGCTTGAAAATATAAAAAATTCTGTTCGTTTAGCTTAATGCGTTTAAAAATGGTTCGTCATGCTTGTACGTCGTTGTCCTTTTTCACTCTCCCAATTACATTCCCACTGACTTTTGCCTTTTTTTATGGAGTTCATCCTTTTTAAAAAAAAAAAAAAAAAAAACAAATACAGTAAACAGATTGTTTGCTTTTTAGGAGAAAGTGCGATAACATTTAAGCAAATAAGTTAAACGGCATGAAATCCAGTAGGAATTGTATAAGTTTAATAAGAAAAAATGTTTGCAAAATAAAAGAAAAATAGACTATGAGGAGGATATGCACATACTTCATACGCCCATGCTCACCACCGTTGCGGTGAATAAACTTATTGCTTTCAGGAAAATACGTCAATTAACTCAAATTAAAAACAACCGCCATATGAGTCGCCATACCACGAGAATAATCATTGCACAAACTATAAAAATGAATGCTTATCAATAACTTACTTACACGGCATCAAATATTGACGAGTGATTATTATTCCTTCTAACACCTTTTTTTCTTTTTTGTTTATAATCGTTTTTTCTTTAGTTATCCACAGGAAACAGCTGTAATTGTCTCTAATAACAGTAAGAAACCATTGCGATTTTAGACAAATTTCAATTTTAAATTAGAATTATGAAACACGATTCTTTTAAGTTAATTTAATGACAGACCGAAATATAAAAATGAACGAATATGGAAAACGACAAGAGCGGTATAACGGCACCTCTTACAGTGCTACAATTCGTCTGATGAAGAATGCCACTGTGCTTAGTGTTACCTAGTTACGAAAAGAAAACAATACACTAGTGCAGTGCTGCCACTTCTTTGCTAACAAAAAAGTACGAATCGAGCAAACTTTTATTCACTCACCAAATGTCAACTGCAGAATACTGAAGTGAAGAATGATATAAAAAAAGGGGACCTCCATTTTTTCCCGACATTTAGACGTTAATTTGATTTGGTTTTCAATTAGATAGTACCGATGTTAGACACGTTCCACAAATAAAATTCACATATTACGTACAAAAAATCATGTGGTTTACATTTATTGGCACGTAAAGTCCTAAATTCTTTTTAAGTATTTAATTAACAAATAGCAAACGGAAATCTTATAGAGAACCACTGCCACATATGCATAATTGTTTACGCTGGAATGCACTTTGCCGCTGCTTGATCCAAAATTAAGATCGTCTTATCACTATTAACCAGTGAGGCAGGATATTTCTTATCACGATCAACAAAAACGCGCTGAAACGATAGTAAATGAAATATTTTGTATTGGTTATAAGTATTTTGCACATTCAAGCCAATTGAGCTTTTCATATTCCAGTCAATTAATATGATTTTCGCACACTTACCTTAACCATTTCAGCTTTCGATTCTCCTGTTAAAGTAAATATGGAGCGATAAGCGTTGTTGATTAGCTTATATGACATAGTTATGCGTTTAGGTGGTGGCTTTGGTGAGTCGTCCACGAATGTAATGAGTTTGTCATTCACTTGCAATGCTTTGTGTTCAGGAAAAAGAGAACAGGTGTGACCATCTGGACCCATGCCTAATAACAACAAGTCGATTTTTGGAATATCGGACTTGTTGGCATCAAAATTTTGTAAAAGACGAGTTTCATAGTCAAGAGCGCATTCCACTAAAGGCAACGATGTGTTAGCCTTTAGGAACTGTGAATCCTTAAGTGTAGGAAGCAGTGGCAGTACCTTTTGTTGAAATGCGAATAAATTTGAATCTGTGTCATTGTCGGCCACATATCGCTCATCGCAAAGATAGAAACGCCATCTCGTCAAATCACTCTTAACCAAAGGAAGCGCTTGAGCTAATAAATCCACCAAAGATCCACCTTAAATACATGAAACATGCGATTAGACCATGACCAACGACCGACTTAATGAAGGTCACCTTGGCTTACCACCAGCTTATAATATTATGCACTAACCTGAGATGCCGACATGAAAGACGTTCTGCTTGCGGTCACAAAGCGCCGCTTGTGCTGCAATGTTTATTTCATCGATCAATTTCTCAATAACTTCACTTTGCGTAGCTGCGATTGAAATCTGCATCTTGTTCTAATTAGCTGACCTGGACCAGCTGAATGTGGGAATGTTCCTCAAATTATTAGAAATTGTTGTGATCGACGATCACATAAATTGTTGTTGTCCCGTGTTGTTGTTGTGTTTTTTGTGCCGCCTCTTGTGTAGTGATGGCACGATTAGGCGAACAATAGTAATCGGTTCCTTTCTTCGATTAAACTGTATCGATTAATGTGAAAAATATGTTTAGTGGTAGCTAAAATTAGGAGTGTGATTTGTTAAAAAAAAATATTTAAAGGCTTGAAAAAAATAACGTTTTTTGTCACCTTTTCGATGGTTGGAATTTGATATCGCTACATCGATATATCGGCAAATTAAGTATCACTCAAAAACATCGATATTCGAAAAAATAATATCGATATTTCGATACATCGATATTTTTTCGACATCCCTAACACGACATCGTTTATGCGACCTGTGGCCGCACTTAGTTTTGTTTAAATTCACGTGTAGTTGCTTTGTATATTGCGTAAATGGCGACTTCCCGTCTGTTTGTTTCAAATTTGTCGTATCGCACGACAGAACACGACCTAGAGGTCCTTTTTCAGGACTATGGCACAGTTGAGCGTGTTGAATTGAAGAAAAAGGATAACTTGACGAATGAAGCGCAAGCAAATGTGATTGCTTTTGTTACCTTGCGAATTGATCCCAACGATGTGGAGTATTGTAAGTAGTTGAAACATATATGTATATTGTACACTAAATGTAACTTTTAAATATATGAAGGTATAAATGAGTTGTACTACCGGAACTTGCATGGCGCAAGATTTAAAGTTTCACTTGCAAAGGAATCTTTTCTTGACCGCCTGAAACGAGAGCGCGATGAAGCAGCGCACATAAAAAATGGCAACGAAGTTTCGACAAACCCGGAGGATAGCACTTCTGAACTGCTGCAACAAAATAATAAAAATACCCGTATAACGTTTCCAGAGGATGAGAAACTGTATGACTTCGACAACATTGACGCGGGCTTATTGATCACTAAGAAACGTGCGGCACATTCGATGCAAAATGGCAAGGTTAGTTAACTTGCAAAATATGTTATGTTAAGGGTCTATTTACATATGTATTTCTTCCTAACAGATCAGTATTCAAGCCAATATTGATGCCAGCCCACTTCACATTATCCAACAAAAAAAGAAAGAGAAACCTCAGTTGGATTCGAAGTCTTCTGCGGCAGAGGAAAAACGAATAAAGTCTCTCAAGAGCATGAAAAATGCTTATGAGCAAAAGAAAAATGCCATTCAGGAGGCCCTATCAAGTGTAAATACAAATAAATCAAAAAAGATTAAGTTTGAAGATGCAGAAGATGACGAAGACGAAACAACACAAGCCAAAAAACCAAAGGCGGCACTTTTTTCGGATGATGAAGAAAATTTTGAAAACGAAAACCTTAGCAAGCTGCCAGAATACAAGGGTAAGAAGGGTGAACGTCTTGTGGAAATGCAGGCCAAGCAAAGTTTGGATCCTCGTTTTAAAATAAGCGAAAAGTTTGTGGACGAAGACGATGAATACGGTGATAATGACAATGAAAATACAAATGCAACAACAAACGAAGAACTGGTCAACGAACGTGATTGGCAGTTGGGCATACTGGAGCAAGTAGTGGGCACGAAGATTGATGTTACAAAAGATGCAATGGCAAGGAATAAACGCATGTTACGTTACGATCCATCAAAGGAGGAACACAGTAAATATCTTCGCCAAGACAATAAACAGAATGAGCTCAAGCCAGAATCTGTATCGGAGCAGAAACATAAGCAAAAGCTATCTAAGGACAGTGAAGAAAACAAAAGTGCTGCAAATCCTGCGGTGTCAAAAGAGGTTTTCTATGTTGTCACGGATACTTTGCAGCAATCGTTGAAATCTCGTGGCGATGGTTTTAGCTTACTAAACATGTTTGGTAGTTCAGATATCGCTGAGCGTGACGATCAGCTTAAGAAAATCAGCAACGAAAAGATTTTAATTAAGAAGGGCGATAAACATCATATGGACGCAGCAAATCCATTTAGTTATGATTCGTCGGCGTCCGAAGATGAAACAAATGCACAGCCAACGGACACAGATGCTGGCGAGGAGTCAAAAAAGAACTTGAAAAAGAAACAATCAAAGAAAGTTTCATTGGTAGTCGAATCATTCTTTGTGCCGAAAAATGACGCACGTCTAAAAGGTAAGTTCTTTTCAATAAAAAACAATTTTAATAGCTGACGATTTAGACGAAAATAGAGTGCTAAAATATGGTCTTATCATTTATTCGTTTAGATGGCGCTAAGTTCTTCATATACACAAAGGACGCGAAAACTGAGCAATCCTACGAGGAGGTGCGGAATCGTTTGAAAGTACTTATCAAGACAAAAATTAATAAATCAAAAAAAAATTTACCTGGAAATGGAGGAAAAAAACGAAGAACTAAAAAAATACATTGAGATAAACAGAACGTGGGCTGTTTTTTTTTTTTTTGTTTTCTATTCATTAAGGTCTATAGCTTATTATCCATCCATTACAAAATAGCTGCATTTAATTATCTAACAAAATAAAATATTTTTGTTTATAGATGTATAGAAATGTTTTTGTCGTTGAATGAGGCAGAAAGGAGATAAAGCCAAAAACTGATTTTTGACGGCATTTAACATGAAAAATATGAAATTCGGAATGAAAACTTCAATGTTCATAAAGATACCGAATTTCAAAACTGCCGGAATACTTTCTAGACAACACTATATTTTTTTTACGACCAAATGACTGGATTAAAAGCCTTGTGCCTCCTTATTGAGCTTTTCTTCTCATTAAAAACAATAAGTTCAATTGTTGACTTGACATTTTTACTTTGACTTTGTTCAGTGTTAAACGTTCTTTTCTATTACATGCTTGTATCTTCATTTTGACAGGTTAAAAAAAAAGTGCTTAAAGAATATAGAATATTATGTAAGTAAATAGTGGCACACACGTACAATTGATTATAATTGCTCCTTAAAACTAATTTTTGATCTTTTTGGCTTCGTTCACTGTCACTTAGTTATACAATATAAATTTTTTTCAAAATGAACAAAATTAAAAGTATAAAAAAAGGTATTTAACAAGTTAAGGTCCTAAATTTAAAAAAAAAAAAAAAAAATTTTGATAATAAAATAATAATTATAAAAAAAAATCTCACTAGGATTCAAGCCGAGTGTAATATTCTTCGGCACTTTGGCAATTACAAAAGTAGTTTAGTTCATTCGTTTGGTCCAATTTGGTATGATTGGCACATTTGAAGAATCGGTAATATCGCTCAATTTGCCATCGTCGACATTATCGTCATCGATGACGAGACTATGGACGGTTGCATTGTCCCTGCAGTCTTTATTGTTGTTGGCACTTGTTTCACTTTCCGTTACCGCGCCCGCTTCCGAGTATGTTTCCGTTTGGATAGCTTCAGTTGTTGTTGTTGACAAAGCCTCTGTCGATGTTAATGTTGGCGCAATACAATTTGTCGTTGTCGTTGTCATTGTTGTTGTCTCATTGGTGAGGGATGCTGTTGTTGACGCTGTTGCTGATGCCATTGGTGGTGTTATGGTTGTTAGTGTCGTTGGTATTTTTACTGCAATGGCGTTATTATTACATGTTGTTGTTGTTGCTGTTGTTTGTGGCTGTTTGTTTATTAGCTGATTTGTGGCGAGCGTCTCAATTGCAATGACCGTGCGTTCCAACAGATTCATGAGACGTTCTTCACGTGCGTCCATGCGTTTGAGCAGCTCTTCGTCGCGTTTCTCACGCCGTTTCAGATATTCGATCAGTTCATAGTTGGTGCTGTCACCGTCTGTCGATGTGGACAGCTTACGTTTGCTTTTCAGCGACACGGGTGAACTGCAGTCAGAGAGATTGTCGGTGTCGACGATGACATCGGGATGCAGGATGTTTGGATCAATGTTGGGCGAGTAATAGTTCTGTGAGCTGTAATTGGAACCGGGCGAGACGACACTAAAGGTGCGCATTGAAATGCTTCAAGTTAAGCCTAATACATACCCATTGTAATTGGACTGCATCAGCTGTATATCGTCCGGATTGAATTCGCCCTCAGATAACGGCTCCGATCTGTGTATAAATAAAGCAAATCAGTTTGGCAAATACAAGCTTGATGCGATTTGATGGCACTTACTTCATCGATATGTCGTGATCGTTGCCAATTGTCTTGTCATAATCTGGCACACCCGGTGGCCCATCCAAGGCGTGCTGTTCCTTTTGAATTGTGCCATTTTCGAGCCCATTGTGCGAGATATCGTGCGCGGCATTAATTACGCTGAGACAAAGACCCGGTGGTACAGCGCCACCGCCCATATCACCAACACAGTCACCTGTGCTTGTTTCATTGATACCGCCAATACCGCCGATTCCACCACCACCGCCTCCACCACCACCGACACCAATACCGATACTACCACCACCACCACCATCTATGCCAGCATTATTACCATTGACGACAACACCGTTAGGCATTTGAAGGTTGTGCTGTTTCTGAGCGGCTGCGGCGGCTGCCACAGCTGCCGCAGCCACCGCGCCAGCCACTTGCAATTGCAACGGACTGTTGTCGTAAATCCCAACATTGCTCTGCTGTCCATTGTTGTGATTGTTGGGATCGTCGTTGAGTTGCGTTTCGACAAAATGATTCGGTATAAAGCGATCCAGCTTTGAGACGCCACTTTGCGATGAATCTGTCGAATGCCTTAGGCTCTGTAGCAGACTGTGCTGCTGCGGCGTCAGACTGTCGTTCTTGTTAAGCAACATGCTCAGCTCGGCCTGTCGTCGCCTCTGGTAGTATGATAATTCATTGTGATTCTTTGCGATCAGCGCCAAACGCTTGCCATTCGAGCCCCAGCACTCGCCACGCTGCTCTTCGATTTCCTTGAATAGAAACATGTATGGCCAATTGCGGCGGACGTGTCGTTCGGGATTCTTCTTTAGCTGTGTGTAGATCTTCTTGAGGTTCTCGTAGCGATTGCAGCACTGCTTTGCCGTACGTTTGCGTGAGCTAAACCGGTTGAGCACCTCGGCGACCATTTCCCAGACGCTGGCGTGATTCTTTCGATTCGATTGGAAAGCGCTTTGAATACGCTCCGATTTGACGATATTCAGCAGTGCTATCGACTCCGGTACATTGAAGTAACTCTCCGGCGTACGTGGTGCACGCTGATGGTGGTAGCCGTTTGTGCTTTGCGGCGTTTTAGTTTCCTGCAAGAAAATACGAAAGTTTTCATTTATTCCAGGGACCCAAAATAACTGTTATCGGCAAAATTAAATTTAAAAAATCACAACTAAGGAGATAAGCTACAATGTTTTTGAAAACATCAAACTTTTTTTTTAGCAACTTTTATCAATAAAATTAAAAAAAAAAAAAAAACTGTTATTTTTGATTTTTATAATAATAAACAATCACTCACACACACATAGTGTAAAAGAAATTTCGCTAATAATGGCCAACGTCGTCATGGTTATAAGACCTTATAGCGGCTATGCAGTTAGAATGATCGACTGATTGACTAATTAACGAAAAAAACAACAACAACAAAAAAAAAAGAACAAATTTTAGCAAATAGATCGATGGACAGTCAGACAGTCAGACAGAGAAATTAGTATATAGTTGGTTAGTAAAATAGAGGGATGTACGAGCTTATGTATGTACGTAGTACGTACGTATGCACAGAACATTTTGAATCTGTTTGTATCTATACGGTTGTCGGTTTAAAAATAGTCATATTGAATAAGTGTATCGTACATGAGAATGAGTTGCACAGTAAGCAGAACACAGCCTGCTGCGTGCTTCTTCTGTACGAATGTACATATATACACACAGATACATTTGAGTTTTCAAATGTATGTACATAAGTTCTTATACATATACATATATGTACATTTGCTTGCGTTTGAGTGTGTGTATCTGTGTGGATACTTTCGAGATGACAGTCGTTGATCGCCGTTGGCATCTCGTTTTCCTTATTGCTCGTTGTTTGGCTCCCTTTTTTGCTTAGTATAATAAGTGATAAGTATTAAAAAGTCTACATAGATAGATAGATAGATATACATATCGATGTTGTGCTCCGTTAGTCTTGTTTATTGGTTTTGTTGCTATTTTAGTTAAATTTGTTGTTGTCGTTTTATTTTTTGGCTATTAACAGCAACAACAACAACAACGGACAACGGAGTGGGATCGCGTTGGTCTTCTTTCAAAAAACAGATATTCTTGCACTTATTATCATCTTCTTCTTGTTATATTTATTATTTTGTTATTATGTTAGTAGTTCTGAACTGCCTTGTGTGAGAATTTCTATTATTATCTCTGATCTCAGAGTTGTAACTACAACATACATGACAACAAGTACATATCTAACCAACGTTGTGCCCAGATGTTGTAAAGACCAGTGTAAGGATTGTACTGGAGCGGGTTTAGAACAAAGTTTCCTTAATTAAAAGTTCAACAAACAATCAGAATCAATGAAGAATCGACTTCCCTTTCTCTTATTTATGTGATCTTGCTTAAGCTGTTGGCTCTTGAAATGAATTCATGAAGACTTATCTACTTTTTAAAGAAATCGCGACCGATGTTTGGTTTCTAAGCACGAACCATCAGGGATTGTTGATTTATACGCATGTCTTTGCAGATATATGTATGTATGTAATATTTGGTTCCAATTGGCCAAAAGTTGTATCATTTAAGTAACGCCAGCATATTCAAATTGTGGTAGAGTTGAGTGCATCAGATAGTTGTATTGCTTTGGAACCCAAAGCAAAGCAATCAAAGATATATGATATTTGTCTAAGGAAAATAATCTGCCGGCCCTATTTTAAATCCCATAATTTATTATATATAATTATTATTTCTTCTCAAAATAGTGAATCCAATTTAAACCAAGTCTTCTTAATTGAAACTTGAACATTTTTGTTCATTTACAACTTTTGAAAATCGAAATTCGGCATTGATCAAATCAAAAATTATACTTAAGCTTAAGTTATATTTCGATGAATACTTTTTAAGAATGACTGACAAATGTAATGGAACAAAAACTCACCATTTGAAGTTAAATTATTTCCTTCTGACTCTTAGTATTCCTTTGCTATTAATTGTTGTAAATTTTATGTCACATAGGACACACGTTGATGTATGTAATAACAAGAGAGTCTCTTGGTTAGGACACGTATACAATTCGTCCTTATTTTGCTGTTGCTGACTGTTTATTGCAGTTGCTTTGTTGCCGCCTCAATTTGTTGCTATGAATGCTTGTTCAGGTGTTGGTGTTGTTATTGTTTGTTGGCTTCGTTTTCTGATTTATGTTTTTAACACTCCTGTTGCAGTACTGCGGCTGCTGCTGCTGCTGCTGTTGTTGTTGTTGGTAATGATGCTCCCACAAATATTTGTTTTGCTCTCTGTTGCTTTTGTTGTTCGCATTGTCAAATGCGAAATGCTCTCCTCTCACAAATGTATGAAATGCGAAATGCTCTCTTACTGTTGATAGTAGGAAATGATTACTAAGCGTAAAAGAATAGCAAGAGTAAGCAAGATGAAGTGAGGTTGAATGGGAGGCTGGCTGCTAAAGTTAGTAGACGCCGCTTTTTGTACTAAATCAGTTGCGCTTGTTGTATTATATTGCTCTTCTTCTTCTTCGTATATTTGTTATGGGTATTATTGCCTTGTACTAGGGTTGGCTCTTGTTTTTCTTGTCGCAGCTGTTGTTGTTGTTGTTACAGTTGTGATCGTTGTTGGTGTTGGTGTTGTTGTTGCTGCTCTATTAATATTATTGATGTTGCTTTTAAGTACACAGGTTAAGTACGAATATGCGTATCGCATGTGTAAGTACATATAATTTTTTTGATTTTGTCTCCTACTTTGCTAGTTTTACGCGCACAATCTTTGTTGTTGTTGTTGTTGTATTATTTGTGATAGTAGCGTATTTTAGCTATTATTATTGCCATAAAAAAAAAATTATATACATTTATATTTATGTATGTATGTATGTCATATATAAATATAAAAAATAAAACGATACTGCCGTACAATTTAAATAACGACTCCCTTGAGAGTTGTTAGCAAAAAGCGAGTGGTCAGGGCGGCTAGTGATGTTGGTTTAGTTTTTTTTTATAATTTTTTTGTGGAATGACAAGGAAGATATAAAGTGTAGGGTATCAACTAAACTGAATTGACTTAATGAACAGACTAAACATTTTTTTTTTTTTGTTTTTAGAAGTTAACCTTTTTGGCCCTTTAGGCAGGCAGCAGTTCCATAGCACACCAGACATCGACGTTGGCAACGAAATATTCGTATCGTACATACATTACTAACTAAGTAAGCAAGTATGCATGCATGCAGGCATGTGTGTGTGTGTGTGTGTGTGTGTGTGTAACTACATACAAGTATGTATTTGGACGAAAGGGTCAGTAGTAGCAAGGCATTGTGGAAATGTATGGCAGTACCGAATTATTTTGTATATTTATTTCCGTTTTTATTTATTTTTTTCTTTGTTAATTGTTGTTGTTATTGTATTTGTAGTTATTGTTATATTGTTGTTTCGAAAAAGTATAGTGCGTAATTTCGAAAATGAACGAAAATGTTGAGCGCACACAATGAAACACTCACGTACGATATAAGTGAAACGAGCATGCGAGCGAACGAACGAACGAACGAGCGAAATATTCAAAACAGTTTCTGGTTACTTTGTCATTCTTGCAGTTTTTGGTATTGTTTTTTTTTTTTATTATTTTTTTCTTGTTCTTTGGTTGGTTTTTGTTTGGCTCTCTTTTTTTGTGTTGATCGCGTGTTTCTGTTGCGGCTTTCACTACTGTTGCATTATTTAATGTATCTTTTTAATTGGCAATCCTTGTTGCTGTTAGCGCCGATGCGTATACGACCGGTTGTTCTGCTTGCTGGCCTGGCCTAACCCGGCCTTTAACTGACCAAATAACGGCAAATGTTTTCGATTTTGTTACTCTTTTTTTTTTTTGTTATTATTGAATGGCAACACATAACATTAATTTATTGAATTATCAAAGTTATTTGCTACTTTTTTTTTTGTAACTATTTTCTATTATTTTGTTTTGTTTTGGCATTGCCACCGAATGCACCAACAACAAACGTATGACCGATACAAGGAACGATAGAAGACGAGACGACTGAACGTCTCGTAGCGACCCCGTTTTCGATACTAAAAGCAGTCATACAGTCAGTCACATATGTATGATACTACGATCGTTAGGCGGCAAAAGCAACAGCGCGAATGATTCTTTGCTCGCACATGCACATGCATACATGCTCACATACTCGTCGCGCACACACACACGCACACACGTCGCACATGCAAGAAATGCTCTGTGCGCTCTCAGACCAATCATATGCGCTCTCAACGTTAAAATCTTTCTTGCCTGCTCCTGTTGTTGTTGCTGTCGTTGTTGTCGTTGGTGTCGTTGGTGTTGTTGCCACTGTTGCTGATGCGAGTTTTTTACCGAGAACATTTTCCCGAAAAGAACGATGTGTTATGTAGATGAGCAGAGCACATCACATCACAGCACAGCACAGTAAAGCAAATCTCAGCAATAACAACAACAACAACAACGACAACAATAATAACACCGAACATTGTTTAGCTCAGTAAAAGTGAGTATGATGACGATGTCTACGACAGAAATGCCCGTTGATCATCAACGAAATCGTTGTACAAGGAATTGCTAAGAGGAATTGTAAGCAACAACAACAACAGTAAGCATCTTATGAGAGATCTCAGCTAGCTAAAGTAAGCAATGCCAGCGGCATTAAAGTTCCAAGAGTTTGAAAAGTTTACTAAAAATAAATATTGTTATTAATTTACAAACATAACTATTTGCAACTTTATTTATATATGTAAAATAATGAGTAAATAAAAAGAATACAGTTCCTTTGGTTTTGCAGCATTAGTCTTATTGCCAACGCTGATCTCATGTGTCAAGTAAGCTCTACTCCTGACCACGTGCATAGGCATAAAAATAGAGATTGTATTACAAAATGTTGGATAAGTATTAGAAGACTGACAATCATATATACTTTTATACAGGAAGTCCAAAATGTGATCTTCAAATAAACAATATTTTCTTGATTGTTTGGCTCTTGACAACAGCGCCATCTGTTGGGTCCAATTAGAGCTTAGATCACAAAAGTAACTATTAATCTATTAAGCGATTTAAGAGGAAAAGTTATTTAATAGTTCTAGTTCTTATTTCTTCTTCTTTTTCTTTAAAATATGAACCAAAAAAACAAAAAAAAAAAAAATAGTAATAATAAGTAGACCAAAAAAAAAGCTAACTTAAATACAACTTTGAAGATTTCCGTTGAGATAAGCCTTCAGTCGAACGTTGAAATCATGAACGTGAACAAAAATTTCAACTCTTGTATCTCTGAATTGTGATCAAGTGTTAAAACTCAATACTTTTTGTATATTGTACATATATGTATGTATTTGTTTTGTGTTGTTGTTGTTGTTGTTGCAATTGTTGCCTACTGTTACGGTCGATAGTCGTTTAGTAATTTGAATAACATATTCGGTCTGAATTAACATTTTTTGTCCCCCATTGATCCCGGGAGCTTCTATCAGAGAGCGATTATTGTACTGTCATACATACATTTTGCTTTGCCGTATATTTCATTCAGTGTGTGTATGTATGTAACTGTGTCTGTGTGCATTTATTTTCTCAGACACGGAGCGACCGTGCAAATGAGCAACTGAGTCTATTTCTTTTGTTATTGCTGTTGTTGTTGTTGCTCAACTTGATTACGATTGCTCTGATTTTGAAAATCAATTCGTTTTAGTTTTTGTTGTTATAATTGTTGTATTCTTCGTTATTTTTTTTTTTTAATACATGAAGAAAAAAAAAATTAGTATAAGTAGTTCGTATTATTATAACATGTATAGATTATCTGATTAACAGTTAAACGCGCTTAAAGACCATGTGGGAACAAAAATGTATGCGTTCATTTTAAGATATTTCAAACTTTAAGTCATCGAAACCTCTGCTTGGATCATTCATTATACATAAATGTATGCAAATCCTCGCAGGATATGCAACATGCTACAGTTGCGTATAAAATAATATGTCAGCTGTCGAAGTTCAACTTAAATCAAGTTCATTTTACTAACACTCATTGAATTTGCTTTGGTTTCTGTATGAATCACATGTACTTGTATCTCAACTGAGTAATGTCTTTCAAGTTATGTTGATAAAGATGGCGTTGGCAGTTTAGTGTTGCATTCGACTCCTTGCCTGTCTGCCCCGGTCGGTTTAACGAGATACAGTTGGAAAGTGAACATTAAACAGCGCCAAGCAACCAGACAGTCAGACCTACAGACAGACAGACGGACGGACGGACAGACACGTAGACCGCGCACGGCATGTTATTTTAATATGTATGCTTTTTGGCTGTTTCACGATTCGAGATTCAAAATGTGAAATGAGTACAAACGTTATTTTTAGAAATACAAAACGAAAATCTTGATTTTGTTCGAGGTAAACATTATTTTGTTTCTACTTTTAACGCTTGCGCTCTGCATTTACTCATCAACAACATCATCATCGTCATCATCATCGTGATCATCATTATCATGATGATCGTTGTCGACGTTTTTCACTGTAAGAATTTTCTTCAAGAACAGTTTCGATATTTGCACTCACATTTCGACTGTCCGTCCGTCCGTCCGTCTGTCTGTCCGTCTGTCTGTCCGTCTGTGTGTCTGTCTGCTTCTGTACTTGTGCATGTGTGCATGTGTGTGTGACTGTATTCAGTTTACATGGTTTTCGAAAATATTTCTCAAGTTGAAAATCGTATAATATAATAGTATCGTTAGGAGTGTTGTTAGCGTCATGTATCTACTTGTATGCATGCACACACACACACACACACATACATGTATATGTAGAAATGTATAAATGTTGATCGCATCTGTTTTTGACTTCGGATACTCTGCTGAAAACTAACGGCAACGAAGTTGAGTGAAGAGCGACGATTAAACGAGCTAAAGAATCTTTGTAGACTCTTCGAAATGGCACAAAATAACATACAAAAAATAAAAAAAAAACAAAGTAATAGTTTAATGATCGGTAGTTGCCGACTTTGCAATACCCTGTCTGACTGTCTGCATTTGTATTTGTTTTTGTTTTTGCTTTTCTTAAGGACGTAAGGTTTTTTCTTTAAATTTTGCCCTTTCCCCCTCTTGGTGAGACTTTGAGGAATTCCTCTCACATGAGATTTTGATTAAAATTTTGAAAAAAAAACATTTTTTTATACTTTTTTTGAATTCCCATGAGATTTTCTTCCCCTTGGTGTGATTTTGCTAGACCGCCCCTCACCTAATTTTATCACACGTACTTTATGGACTTTCTTTAAACAAATTACTATTTCTGATATATGTACATATATATTTCCGATCAGTGTTGAATGCAAGTGTATCAGTTGGCCATGACTACTTTTTATGTCTATTTCAATATCTTAGGATCTATTCAAGTCATACTGTGTGTGCTTTGAGCTTATTCGTTTTGTAAGTGACATATATTTGCAGAGTCGTAATGTGCCCTTGTGAATATAGGGTATAGTGTAGAATAATGAAAAATGTATGTAAAATGTGTAGTTGCTATTTTTAAAAACAGCATACGGCATTTAAAATACAATCGTAGGGATCTCAACTCAACTTGAGTCAAGTCGACGTCAACGAATGTTTCGTATCTACACACATTCCGTCGAACGGACGACAAGACTGACGAACGTTCGACTGTTCGTTTGGATGCAATAACATGTAAAGATTTATTTAGACATACAGTCTTTTTACTTGTAGGGGTGTGTGCATTACACTACTCTGCGTGTGTGTGAGTGTATTCGAGAGGGGTGGGGGCTACGAATGAGGAAATTTTTTAGAATTATAAACCCACAGATTACTCATAGATTTTTTAGATGTGCCGACAAATAAAGTTCTCACACTTTTCTAATCCAAAGCTTTGCTTGCAACTCTGATATCCTTCAAGTCGTTGCACAAGAACAGTATGTACAAAGAGTAGAAGGCGTGGCGGTTCTTACAATGCGTTTATATTTATGATCCAATCATCTAACACATCTAATGCTTCTGTTTGTATGACAAGATCTGTGGAAGTACTAAAAAATCGCTTGTAAATACGTTTCTTGATCATATTTACATTCACCGCATTGTATCATACATACATATATGGTATATAATTTTGATAAACTTGACGAGTATACATATTTACCCATACGTCTGTCTATAACAAACATATGACATCCAGTTTAGCTATCGATGTGAAATGTTGCATAGAGTTGGCTTACTTTACAGTCAAATCATTTGTCAGAGTATTCATAATATAATCGGTCGACGAAATTCTAGTGGTTGACTCTCTCTGAGAGAAGTGTCAGTAGCCATTTCTTTTGTAGAATCAAAGTATTCCATAGTATTGTCTACTAACTCATACTCAGTCAACTGTATTCATCCTATTCTAAGTAGTGATCTAGCTTGAGCGATCTTGGTTCAGTCCTTCAGTTGAGGTTCTTCGTAATGCACAGTTTTGGTAAGTAGCGCATCCATGGAGGCGCACGAAAAACTATCGTAACACGAACCTATCCGAAGCATTCAGTAAAGAGGGAGTTGAGGAGCCCAGCTCTTGTGATCTGTTTGGTTTGAGTCTAGGTGATGATGTATCCATTTATATACGCGCTGAGAATTTCACTTGATCTCATTACAATGTTGAAGTCATCGCATGCACAGGGTTGCATTCTCAGTGCACATGCGCTATGATGGCAACTTGCCCCCGCCTAAGGCATTTGTGCGGTGCGTTCAAATCAACTCTGTTATTTCTGCTTCCCTCTTCTTCTTGCTGTTTCCGAACATTTGAAAAATTGGCGGTCAAAAGTAAACGAATGTAACAGACATGTCGAGGCAAGTAAATCAATTTACACAGTAAAAAAATATGTCACTTTAGTATTTATAGAAATAATTTTATGTCGCAACAACTATTAAATAAAACTCATCATTATTATGTAAACAAAACAATTTATAAACATTTATTTCGAAATACACTTGGCCCTCGCTTAACACGGACTCTTTCAGCACGAACTCGGTCTTACACGGTTACAAATTTGCTCCCTTTCCCCTTCTAACACGATTTTGACTAATTTTCTTGATAACGAGCCACAAAAAAAGAAAACATGTTGAAACGAAACGGCTTAAACTGTAAATGTTACCAAATGCATTTCAAATTTGATATAAATAGAAATATATAATCTTCTTACTTTTTAACATTTTTGAGTTTTTAAAAAGTTTAACCTGTTAATTAATTATATGAAGTAACTTTTTTAATTTAATGCAAACTTTTAATTTTGAAAATATGAATGTTATACATATTTTTAAGGCATATACATAGTCAATTTTGGTTAGTTGTGAACAAATGTATGAAACTTTAATGATGACAGATCAAATTTCAACAATAAAAACATTTTTTTGTTGCCAATTTTGAATTTCAAGAACGTAACCCCTTATTTTGTACTGAATCCATGTTTCGCTTAACACGATTTCGCTTAACACGATGTTTTCTAGGAACGTAACCCCCGTGTTAAGCGAGGGCCAAGTGTACATACATATGTATATGTTTTTAGCATAGCTCGCAAATAACTCTCAACCGTTTTTCGCTTTGCGGTCTACGCACTAACATAACCGAAAAAAACATGCACGTTCGTTTTTCTCGTTTTTCTTCGTTTTAGTTTTCGGTCGAGTCTTCTCAGTTGAGCTATTATTGTTTCGTTCTTTCAAAAACAACTTATAGTGAGCGATCCGGTTGAGTGCTCGCACAATGAGTGTCAGCAGATGAGCAAAAAAATGAAAGGCTCATCGCAAACGGTCTTTAATACTTTAATTGTTGTTGTTGTTCCTTGCTGTTGTTGTGTACAAAGCAAGACTCAAGTCAAAGTAGACGTCTGACACGCATACAAATGCAAAAGACTTTTATTTTCTTCGCTCGCCACAAAACGGTCAGCGAATGACCAGAGCAAAAAGAAAACACGAAATTGGTTTTTGGTTGAGCACAGACCGATTTATTGAAGAGACGATGTGAACGGTTCATTATTGAGCGATTGCTCAAAGTGTCCGTAAATGAGAGTTATTTTAGGACAACGAAAAACGGTCAACTGTTATTTGCGAGCTCTGGTTTTTAGAGCAATGAAGGACGAAGATTGTTGTACTTGTCGGCGCATCGCTATAAGAAAGCAAGTTATAGCTCTGAAATCTAATTTCATCGCTTGTACAATAAATGGTCTCGGAAATTAATAAAAGAGAGATTGTTCATCAGGAACACTTCCTTTAATAAACCATCAAAAAACGGAATTTTAACTTAAACAAATGGAAAAATTAATAAAGCGACTTAATTGAAAAGTTAATCAAAACATGTATACAAATAATAATAATAATAATTGACAGCCGCAATTTGAATATCAAAGAAAAACAACAACAAAAAAAACATGGCTGCACGAAAAATCAACATGTGATAACAGGTGTTAGAAGTGCGCCGATAAGGGAGGATGACATAAGTCATTCAAACAAAAGCGAAAGTACTAAGGCAGATTATCCCGACCAACAACAACAATATGTACATATGTGTGACATAAAACTCTCACAAAAGAAAATGAAAGAAACAATAAGAACAAACAACAACAACAGTAACAACAAAAATGGGACAACGTGCCGAGAGAGACGAGTGAGTTTGAGAGAGCGCGCGAGTGTGAGCGGTCGGTCGGTCTATGCTGTATGCGATTGCGTCGTTATTTCTACTTAAAGTGTGCATGTGTGTGTGTGTGTGTATGTGTGGGTTTTCTCATAGTACAAGTTGGCCATTGAGTGAGCTTTTCCTTTTTTTCTACGTTTAACAAGTAAAGTAAAAGGAATAAGTTAAAAATTTGCTGCGAAAACACAAATAAAAAAAGCGTTAATAATGTTTCAATGCTCGTTAACAGTTAATCTGCATTTCTCTTTGTCTAAATGTTTTTTTTTATTAATAAAAAGAAAATACAAAATGACAAAAATAACACAAAGTGTTTACTTCTTGTTTTTTTATTATTTATCAATGCTATGACTAACTATGCTCAACTAAAAAAATCTTTGTTGTCTTTTCTTAATGTAATTTATATTTACATAGGACTTAATTGCATGACTTGCTTGGCTCAAAAATCAAAGGTCATCAAAATTCTGTATTAAGACTTCATTTATACAGTTACCATATACATACACACAGACATACATACATAAGTATGAGGAGTAGTAATAATACTGCAACTTTAAGTTAAAATAGTTGCGTTGCATTGAGTGTCCATCCCTATTCATAGAAATATGGAAACATAGAATGAAGAATAAACAACAAAGAGAAAGGCTAAACTTAGCTTTGATGTTGTTGGTGTTTTTTTTTTTTTTTTTATACATACTCGTTGTGGCTTTACAAGGACTCGCTCCGTACTTATACACATGCAGACATACTGAATCGGTATACATACAAAAGTCGCACGTTTTTCCGTTCGTTTTATGCTTAACATTTGTCTCATTCTGTTTTTTTTTCCTTTTCTGTCTTCGGCGTTACTTCACAAATGGGGTAATACAGTGAGTATACGTAACGTTTTTGGTCTTCATCATATTAATGCTGCTTTGATGTTGATCAAATGTGTGTTCTTGAGAAATTAGAAGGATTTTAAGAGCATCAATTGCATTGAGTGAGTGCTATAAATTAGTGCCTAGCCATCAAATCAATTAGGTATTTTTATAATTCATGCATATTCTGCTCTCAAAATTGAAAATCCTTAAATGTAAAAGTTATCCTTTGTATAATTTTTTCTAAATTATTTTAAAAAAATTTTATCATTTTAATTTTCGAAGATCTTGTTTGCGTTTTGTGCAATTCTTCATTGGAGATCACAGAGAAACTCCATTTTGACGTTAGTTTGCCATATGGAATAAAGCCGAAAAAGTCCTTCAAATTTTTCGCCATGGTTTCTTTATTCTGGGCTTAGGGACTATTTATCGGATAATATAGAAAATCAAATTTAGAATGTCAGTCAGTAAAATGTATTAGAAATAGAAAATTGCATAGATGTTTACACACTTTTGGCGCTCACTGTTTATGTACTTATGTACGAGTGTAAGCGAATATTGTCTGCTTGTTTATTCTAATTTTTTCGAGTGCATTTCATTAACACAAAGTCTCTTTGTAAAATTTTGTAATTGTATGATTTTGAGTGTGGCTGATTTAGTGGTTTAAGCTTATATATGTTTGTATGTACATACTTATGTATGAGTGTACATATATGTGTGCGTGTGAATCGGAAAAGAGAGAGCGCATTAACTGTGAGTGAAGATGTAAAGCAGTAACGAAAGCAACACTCTCATTGTTTGCCCTTTTGGATGCATGAAGGGAGAATGAAAACAACAAATAACTACCTTGTGAGCATGTGAGCGTTGAATGCACGTCATCAGCCAGGAGCAGGTGGGTGGACGTGGACGGCAAATGGAGGACAAGCCGACGACAACGACGACGGCGTTCGTTCGTTCGTTCGTTCGTTCTTTCGTTCGTTTGTTCGCGCTGACGAACGAAAGGAGACGCAACGAGAGAAAATGAAATAGATTGTGCGTGGGAAAGGGAGGTAGTGCGACAGAGAGAGAGTGAGAGAGAGAGAGAGAGAGAGAGAGACAGACAGGAAAAGCATTAAGTTTTTTGAAGTTATACACACGGAAAAATTGCAACCATTCATTACTGAAGTTAAACGCTGTGCGGTCGTTGTCGCAACGTCGTCGGTCAAAAACGAGTGTGCCACAAGCGAGCGAACGAGCGAGCGAGCGTTTCTTAACTCTAAATAACAGTAAAAACATACAAAATATACATATACTATTTATCATCTTAATTTGTGTTAAACATTTTCCGGAATTTCGTATTTAAACGGGCAGCGTAGCCCAGGAAGTGTTGCCTTTTAACAGTTTTCCTTTTTAGATTCACATTTGACGCCCACATGGAATTCGTGAAAAAGTGTACCAGTGCAGAGACTCTTTCGATTTGAATGAAAAAACAAAAAAAAAAGTTGTAAAATTCGTGTTCGTTTTGCTTAATAAAGGACATTATTTTTTTTTGTACATGTCTGCTTTAGTTTGTGCTTTTTTTTTGATTGTTCCAAACAAAAAGTAATAATAATAAGATTTAATCAAACCGGACAGACGGAATTGGTGCAAAGGAAGTAGTGATTTAAAGCTGTTTTTGTAATTAAAGAAACGACAATATTTTATTGCTGACACGTTCACGTGAGAGCGTGTGACCAAAAGAATAAAAAAGAAAGAAAAGGAAAGAAAAAAATAAAAAGGAAACGGAAACAGTGTGAAAATAGGCGAGCACAACGACGACGACGACGGCAACAACGACGACAACAACGCCGACAAAGGGTTGACAAAGGGCAACGTAGCAGTCGCAATGCAGGAGGCAAAGAAGTGAATCAAGTGGCATATAAACTGTTGAATATAAAATGACGTAGCAGCATTTAAAAATTATTCGAAAGCAGCAAAAACAACAAAGGCAACAAGAGCTCGACAACCCGCCGCTCAAAGCGACAACAACGCTTGTAGTAAAGGTCTACAAACAGCAACAATAACAACATACAATCTACAAATCAACACACATATACACACACACACACACACATATTAAAACGCATTTGGCAAACTGCCAAAAGGCTGAAGTCAAAAGCCCCGCAAAGCCAACAAGAAAAATTCAACAATTGCAAGAGTGACAAAATAAAAATAAAACGAACAAAGAAAAAAACTGAAAAAAAGGAAAACAGTTACATACATTAAGCAGCATTCTAGAGAGAGGGAGAGGCAGTGGCAGAGACCAAGAGAAAGCGAAAGTAAGACAGCAGCATAAAAGCGCTTGCAATCAACAGCGACTGCGACTGCGACAGCGACAGTAACGACGACGGCGGCACTGCGTGCAGAGAAGAGGAAGAAACAGTTGATTTTCTGGCCATTCACAATGAAGCCTTCAGATCTATTGCTTGTTATGGAAAGGGTAAAGTAGTTAAGAGCGAAAGTAGATGCAATCTGAAATAATATTGTGATTTTATTTGTGTACACATTAATTACATTTACACAGCAGAGTGTATAAAATGAGACAAACGAAATGAAACGCGAAAGGCTCGGATAAGAACAAAAGAACTTATTATTTAAAGCTAACCAAAAAGCTAGAAAAACAAGTGCTCAGACAGAGTTGCATTTGTTGTATTTAAAAAAAATAAATTATTAAATATTTTCAAAGTATAAAAGTTGCACACACTCACAGACACACACACATGTCTTACTGAAAATGCATTAAAATTTTGAGAATATTTAAAGAAAACCTTTAAGAAAAGACTTGTAGATCTTCAACCCGCCGTCTCTTTCTCTGTATGTCTGTCCGCAACTTATTAAATTTGATCAAAGGACGATTTTTATATGTCTAAACTAAGATTTAAATGATGTCCCTCTTCTTCCGTTGCCAGTTAGGAGCATCTCGTGTGCTTGCAAGTCAGCGAATGCGTGGGTGTGTGCGTTTGAATTCATTGTCTGTCGTTTAATCGAAGGTATAAGTATGTATGTCCTTACATACACCCACGCACTCACATTTATAATGTGCAAACGAAACTAGAGCAAACATGAAAAGCACAAAAAACGAAAAGAACAATACAAATTATCATTAGCGTGTGACAAAGAGACAAAATTGAGATAACAATGAGTTGAGCATTCACACTTCAAACATCAAATTATTTAATTATTCACAGGCTTAGGGTTTCATTGTTGACACAATCAGTTGTCCCGTTCGGTCTGAAAATGAGAACTTAATTTAAGTGTCTTTGTTTTATTGGAACGTATGCACTAGACTGTGCTATATCGAGCTTATGGCGGAGTCATTATTAAATCCGCTCAGTTTTTGTTTCAACCGTTGGTTAGTCGTGCGCATGGAGTGTCAACAAGTGGAGCAGTCCAAGGCTGCCTCAGCCGTCCTCTGCAAGGGCGTTGCCAGCAGGGCCATCCCATTCGATGGATAGTTGAAATTATTTAAAAGGAAATAAGAGAAAGGGGAAAAATTGGTCTAAATATAAAAATGGCATGAATGCTCCAAGTAATAGTGTATGAAGATGACTAGGAAGAACGTTTTCAATCAGTTTAAATATAAAATAATACGAATTTTATGTCAATCTAAAAAAATGTGCAGTTTACATGTCCAGAATCTAGAGAACACTATCCCGAATTTCAGTCTATCGGATTATATACGTAATCCCGGGACCCCGTGACTAATATCAATTAAATAAATACAAAAAAAAAATGTGTAATTAAATATTGTTAATCAGATACTTAATGTGCATCGACAATTTCGGTCTTAGGCTTCACTGGCGTTTACAAAACTTTGAACGTTGTCTTAATACTTATTCGTGTTTGTAGGTGAAATTCAAAATTCCATTGCCACCGGGTGTAAGTTCGACAACACTTGTGCCGAAACTAATACGCACCAAGGATGTGAAACAGTTGCAGGACGGCAACGCGCAGCCCTCAAAGCCAAAGCTAACGGTAAGCCGCCGCTGCAAGGATCGATCGCAATTACTAGAGTTTTTCTAATAATTGATTCCGAACGCCGACATTTCAGAAATGCCTCAACACGCTGGACCTGACCTCGCTCGGTATCGGCTCGTGCTGTGGCACCGGCATGTATCTCGTCGCTGGCATGGTGGCTAAGAACATTGCCGGTCCTGGTGTGATTATTAGCTTTATTATCGCCGCAATCGCGAGTATTTTCTCGGGTAAGAATCATCATCATCATCATGAAGACAGTTTCTATTGACCCTCCGTCTTTATTCAGGCGCTTGTTACGCAGAGTTCGGCGTACGCGTGCCACACACTTCCGGTTCCGCCTATATGTATTCATATGTGGCGGTTGGCGAATTCGTAGCGTTTATTATCGGTTGGAATATGATATTGGAATATTTAATAGGTGAGTATTAGAGTCGAAAAAAAGTTCAATAAAATTATGTGTCCAAATGATAATTCGAAGATACGTTTGAAGTTCGAGTTAAAGAGGTTCCAATGTGTTGGCAAATTGAACTATTTAGACTCGGGTGCATCACACACACACACACACACACACACAGGCCAACAAATTGCTGAGCCAATGAGTCAACAACAATTGTGCAAATGAGTCGTGCAAGGATGACTCGGCGCGTGTGCCGCTGACAACGCGATTTCATTCAATCGAGTGGCCTATTGTGTACCGTTAGCCGAGAGTGGTGTGCCACGATTCGATTTAGATGATCTTTGGCATTGAAAGTTAATTGAATTTGATTTGTTTTGTGCTTGAAAGAGGGCAATTGAAAATGGAAATCAATAGAAGGAAATAGCAATAATAAGTCTAACATTCATTTGCAGGAACAAGTGCCTGTGCATGTGCATTAAGCTCTAGTTTTGATTCGTTGACTGGCGGTGCCATTGCCAATGCCATAAGCGATTCAATTGGTACGATATTCGGTGAGTATCTCGAACGTTTTTTTTTTTTTTTTTTGTTTGTTGATTTATTTATAACAATATACATAAAACATCAGCGCCAAAACGAAGGGTCATTGTTAAATGATTAAATATCGCTTTTGCTGTGCTGGACACAAATACATCTACACACACACATACATACATATATGGAACACACACACGCGCGACATCAAAGGACGTGAAAATGAAAATGGCATTTTGCACTTGAAAAGCGCCAAAGACCGCCACGTGTTTCAACAAACACACGAACGGAACCGTAAACATTTCAACACACACACACACACACACACACTCACACATTACATACCAGTTGTTGTTGTTGCAAACACGTTGTGTATTTTTAACCTGTCTTAACCGATTTTGTTCAATTTATTCCTCTCTCTCTCTCTCTCTTTCTCACCGTGTATTTTTGCCATGCAGGCAAGCCGCCTGATTTCATAGCGTTCAGCATAACGCTCCTTATGACTTGCGTATTGGCGATGGGCGCCAGCAAATCGGTTATTTTTAATCACTCTCTGAATGCTATCAACCTGGCGGTGTGGGTGTTTGTCATGTCGGCCGGTCTCTTCTACGTCGACACCAATACGTGGTCCGAACATCAGGGCTTTCTGCCATTCGGCTGGAGTGGTGTAAGTTTGGTTTGGTTTCTAAACCCAAAGCATGATTGATTAATTGATTGAAGAAGACAATGAAAAAAATATATATATATATTTGTTGACGTTCGACAGGTGTTCTCTGGCGCAGCCACGTGTTTCTATGCATTTATTGGCTTCGACATAATCGCAACGACCGGCGAGGAAGCGCACAATCCGCAAAAGAGCATACCAAAGGCGATCGTCGGCTCGCTGGTCGTCGTCCTCATTGCCTATGTGAGCGTCAGTTTGATTTTGACGTTAATGGGTTAGTAAATGTTGGCACGATGATAGTGATAAAATGTTGTTCATTGTTCTAACTGTGTTACATAGTGCCATATGATCATATAAATGCGGGCGCGGCGCTGGTGCAGATGTGGTCGTATGTGAACGCGCCCAAGTGCCGGGCAATTGTCGCTGTCGGTGCGACCGCCGGCCTCTCGGTGGCCATGTTCGGCTCAATGTTTCCGATGCCGCGCGTCATCTATGCCATGGCACAGGACGGCCTTATCTTCAAGTAAGCTAACCATCTATCTAACTATCTATCTATCTGTTCTATTAAACGTATAATTTCAGACAACTATCGCAATTGTGGCAGCGCACCAATGTACCCGGTCTGGCGACCATCGGTAGTGGCATTGCGGCCGCGCTAGTCGCACTCACCATACGCCTTGAAATACTTGTCGAAATGATGTCCATTGGCACGCTGCTCGCCTATACGCTGGTGTCGACATGCGTGCTCGTCCTGCGCTACCAGCCGCACAGCATGTCATTGGTGGAGCTGCTGCCGGCGCAGTTGCGTACGCCATTGGCGCCCGGCACCGCCTGCCAGCCGGGCGCAACATCTGCCGAAGTGCTCGAGTCGAATAAGCTGACGATCAAGCGTGTGACACGCGGCATGTCCGATTCGGATGATTCGTTCATAGACGAAAGCCCCGAGGGTTTCTTGGGCCGCGACGATCAATTCCTGGTATCCGATCGCTCTGAGAATAAATTCTATGGCAGTGTGCATGGCGCACCCACGGGCCCCACCGGACAGGCGACGGCCTTTGATACGATGGGCCTGAACTTCATTACACGAAAGATACACGACTATGCGTACTTGTGCCCTGGCTTCTTTCCGTGGATTAACCCGGGCCAGGCGACCGTCGAAAGTGGTACGTGTGCTGTTGCATTGTCAATGCAACTTCAATGCAAATCAAATTTACTCTTCGAAATTCGAAATTATTTATTACTATTTTCATTTCTCTGACTTCTTTGTTCTTATTCTCGGCAATCAAAATTCTCTGATCCGATCGGTTCCGAAAACAAACAAACAAAAAAACAAATCAAATAATCAATCAATCAATCAATCAATCGAACAATCGACAACTCAGGCATGTATGTCACGAAACTTGTAGGAGTCATGTTCGGTCTGATATTCTTCTTGGACTTGTTTGCGGCTATTGGCTGGTCCGGTGGCCTCGCCGCATTCATTTATTTAATTTTGTTTATCGGCATATTTGTGATATTATTGATTATCTCAAGACAACCACAAAATAGGTAATTGCAAAAACAAAAAAAAAAAAAAAAAAACAACAAAATTTTTTAAGAAATATTTGTGCAATCAAATTGTATCGATTGCTATTTCTGTCTGTCATATACATACTGTCGTTTTGGCCTCGTTCACAGATATGCACTCGCGTTTTTGACGCCCGGACTTCCATTTATTCCAGCTATCGCTATTACCGTTAATATATACTTAATATTTAAGCTAAGCATACTAACACTAGTTAGATTCACTTTCTGGATGACCTTGGGCTTCATCATGTACTTCTACTATGGGATCACAAACAGTACTCTTGAGCAGGCCTCCAATGATCTTGAACTTCACGTCGACAAAGATTATGTAAGTTATATCTGTTTACCTCCCACTTCCCCTTTTACCCAACGGCGATAATTCATTTTACTTTTATTTTTATGGTTTCAAGACCAAAAATGACGAAGACAAAAATGTTTGGGATCAACACTCGTACATCAATCAAGCGGAGGAGCCTGTCTGGGCCAGCAAAGAAGTCAAGCAAACCACAAGTGAGTTCAACAAATTAAATTGAATCAATTTCACAATTTAATTCAAATGTGACTTAAAATAACTTTCTGCCACACCCCAAATCTACAAAAAAATATTTATCTGAATAATAGAAGAATATCGGTCAAAACATGTGGAATTTACGAAAAATTTAAGTTTGTTGAACTTTGAGGGGTAACCATCAAAGAAAGGGGTATTTTGTGGTATGCAGTTTTAAAGATGTGTATTTTCTAAGCTTGTATGCAAAATTTTGTATTCATATCTTTCATAGTTTTGGAGATATAACAATTTAAAGAAAACAACCGACACACTGTACAAAAACCATTGCCTACTTCGTTGCATTTGCCACCAGGGCCCTTTTTAGTACTGACTGAATTAAGACTGATTACACTGGTCAACATGACTTTTTGCCGTTAATCCAATTTTACTTTTTCGGTATCTCTTATGTCTGAATATTAACGGAAAAATAATAAAAAAAATCTATTACATCGAAATATCTAAATATGTACATATATGATATATTTGGCTTAATTTTGTGAGAGTATGTCGAAGAAGAGTATTGCAATTGATCTTACTTACAAAAACAATATTGTTGTGGTTAGTACACGATATATCCTTAAACCTATATATTTTCAATTCGGTATTGTTTGCTCATTGATGTTTAATATTGCTTTAACACATACTATTACGTAGTATTGCTACGACGCACAGAGGGGCCTTAGATACATTCAGCTTGCAAAAATCAAAAAGTGCATGAACGCTTTTGATAAAACAAATATATGTGTCGAATAGAGAATTTTCCAGAGATTAAGGAAATATTAACCTTAAAGAAATCGGAATTATAATTTGAAAGATATCGCCAGTCAAAGTTGACCCTTTTTCCAACTTTTAATAACATATTATATTTTTTTCTTAAAAAGTGAGTGGTTCAATTTTTTTTTATGGACGTATTTTAACTAATCTCATGGCAAGGTATGAAAAAATACAAGTTTCAAACCGCGGCAAAAAAAAATATTTTTTTTTGTTGATCAGTGTTATTTTTCAATCGGCTTTGGGTGGTTGACATCGTTTGGCGATGGTGTCAGAAGCATCCGTGACGAATAAAGAGTTGTGTAAGATAGAAGTTCATCTCATCGTGTTTTCTCTTGATTCAGGATGTAATGTTCCATTAGTTAAATTGTCCATTTACTACTATCAGCTCTCACCCATTGTGACTGCCTGTGTCTCAGATTTTCTTTTCTCTGGTCCTGTTTGCACATTGTTGTATGTGTATATAAATTCTACAAACACAAATCTGATGTATGCTTGTGCTTGTGCCCTTTCTCGCAGAACTACGTTCCGGTTACAGCAATCCACGAAATTCAGCAAACTCATCGTCGAGAAATGCCACGTCCGCAAGACAGGCGCCTTCGACAGCAACAACAACAACAACAAGCCAACAAAATGCCTCAACAACAAGAACAGCAACAGGCACTGATGCTGGTGCTGGTGCTGGTGCAGGCACAACAACAAGCAGCGGCACCTTCAGCATGTTTATAGATGAGACACAATTTCCCACGTGGGAAGATTAAATGATTGGCAACGTTTATTTCGGGTAATTTCGATTTGTGTGCACTTTATTGCAAATTTTAATCGTTTCAAAATCATTAAGCAAAACAAAACAAAACAAAAAAAAATAAATAAAATAAATTTATTTAAAATGTTAGCATATCTATTACAATAACTAATATACGATACATACATATTGATGGGCATGCAAAATCCGACAGCAATGATTGATTGTTTGAAGAAACTTGTAAATATTTTGTATTTATAACAAAAAATAAAATAAAATTCTGTTTAGTAATCATTGCCTATAATACTTACAATACTGCACAGAATCGTGCCTCGACTTGTTGCGCCTCATATTCGACTTGTGCAGCTTATTGCAGCAATTGCCAACTTTTGTCAAACTTTAACTTTTTTTTTATATACATACATATTTATAGTCGTTTATTCATTCAAATTTAATGCTGCACAAAACAAATCGTATAACAAAGGGGCCATTCATTTACTACGTAAGACGATTTTTGCCTGTTTTTGACCCCCTACCCCTATGTAAGAAAAAATGAGACATGCTTGAACCCGCTCCCCCGCCTTAATCATCTTGCGTAATTAATGAATGGCCCTTAACGACACTTGATTGAAGTGCCGTTACAACCAAATGAAGCACAACAAGTGATTGCATACTTTTGTGCGGCACTGTACATATACGAAACAAAAGAGAAAAACAAAAACAAAAACAAAAAATTATGCAAAAACACTAAAATTCTTTAAACTTATTTATTAATTTCAATTACTGTTTACGAAATCAAACATTTACAAAAAAAAAAAGGAAAAAAAAACAATATTTATGCAAAATCGAACGAACGAAAAACCAAAGTGAACTTTTCAATATAAAAAAAAAAAAAAAAAAACAAAATCAAAAATTTCCGTTTCACAAAAACAAATAACAAAATGCGCAAAATACAAATAATAATTGTAAACATTATTACATTATACATACATATACATATATATACACACATTATATGGTCAAAGTCAAGAAACCTTATATATAAATTATTAAATAATTGATTTAATTTGTGGATTGTTAATGTTTATAAAGCGACTAAAGATATTTAACGAAAATTAACACAAAAAAAAAAAAAAACCAAGTAACAAAAATATATTGACATAAAGAATTGTTAAGAGTAAATATTATTAAGCGATATGTACAGTATACATATATACATATACATACATATTTATGTATTTTTGTATATGTATACCTATATACATAGTTATATATATATACATACATATTAAATTATATTATATTCTATTATATTAAATTAAATTTAATTAATAACTAGTACACTAGAAAAAGTTATTTATATATATGTATATATGTATATACATATATACATAATTATTTATACATGAACATATACATATATGTATATGGTATATATATATACATACATATATCGATATACATATTTGAAAACATTTATTACTAAATTTAATATTAACTTACTTCAGTAAAATGAAAATACTTTTAACTCAAAATGAAACAAAAAAAATATCCTAAACATTTATAAATGTTGAGTTCTAATTTAAGTTTAGATTTTTTAAGCAAAATTCATTTTTTACTATACTCATGCATTTTTCTGTTTTATTATAAAATTTTTTTTTTATATTTTAATGCAGGAAATGTTATAATAATTATAACAAAAACATTATAGGTTCATGAAAAATCAAGAATTTACATATTTTTGCCATTAATTCATATCGAAGCATTAAACGCATTTACTTATTTTGTCACATAATAACTTATAACCAAAGAACCAAACAACTCAATAGAGTTTTCCCAAAATGAAGACAGAAATTTTTGGATAATTCGAAAAAGTTATAAAAAAAATAACTCACAAAGATTTCTTCTTCTATGAGTGTTATAAATCATAATGTTGTGTGTCTACTGTAGAGCATCTTTTGTTGAGAGTTGTTCATTAAAATTCACCAGTTTAAAGATGCAGCACCTTGAGCGTTATACTGCCGTATGTGGTGGGTGTCGCCAAATGCAACATACGTAGTCAAGCCGTAAAGATGATAATTAGAGATGGTGCTGTACCGTCTCTAACTCTGCGGACACAAAGCGCAAATGGATCAAATACGATTAATAACTTCTTTTTAATTCTTTTTTGTTTATGGCTTATATTATACAATACAATAATTTACATTCTAAATAAATTGACAGGTTGTGGTTTGAGGTTAAATTAGATTTTGTCAACATTTAAACTAATAATATTAAATACTCTTTATTCGCTAAATACAGGACTTTTTTGCCAAAAATTTAAGTAAAGCCTAAAAGCTAATCAAACATTTAATAAAGCTATACATGTATATATGTACACATACACATACGAATATAACTCACATACAAACATACATATATGAAACTAACTGTGTAGGGTATACATCATCGGTCACATAGATAAAATTTAATTGAATTATTAGATATCCTAAGTTGAGTTTTGAGAGATATTTGTCCAAATTCAACCAAAAGATTCTTTGGTTCTATGAGAGAAATATGTTTCAGTGCACCGATCTTATTACCGATTGTGATGATGGCATCAAACGGACAGTCAGATAGCGAGACAGACATCGTGTATCGTTCCGTCTTGTCAACTAGATCAAGTATCTACTTTAAATAGTCGGATCTGCTGAGATGCAAAAATTAAAGCACTTAGGTGGCAAAGTATGAAATTCCTCCCCAGACCTTGACACCAACAATTTGACTATGTAAACGATCTAATTTGTACATATGAATGTCCTTGCACTGCACAAGTGACCAAATGAAAACAATATGGATTTTATGCGCTTGCTTTGAACTGAAGGTATGATCTATCGATCGGAATGACGAGATGATTCGATATCTATGTTTTAATTAAGTCATCCTGTGCCTCCTCCTCTCTCAGTCGAGAACGTCTCCTACATACACAGGCGCACATACGTATGTGTGTGTATGTGGAAATCCCAGATGTCGGTCTACTGTAACATATATCCCATATATCCCATAGACAACAAGACGCCCCCACTGGCGGAAAACGAAATTTTTGTCAAAAAATCAGTTTCAAAAAGTTGGTTTGGGATGTTTTAAATTTTTTCATAATAACGATAGCTTTGGCATGTTTTCTGATGAATCAAATGAACTTGTATTAACACAAAAATGAATTAAATGGCAATTTTTGCTTGAAGGCGGGCCTGATCGTGATGCTAATGCCGTTAAATGTCGCCAGTGTATATACTCGTACTTAATATATGTACAATACAAATACATACATACATACATATATGTATACATACATATGTGCTTTACTTTATATTGTACTTTATTGACCCCAAAATACTTTAACAAGACAGTTTTTGGAAATTATCTTAAACCTTTATAAATGAAATATGTAATAATAAAATGGCATTTGTATTCGTTCATTGCAAATTTATCGAACCCCATTTAATAAATGGGTTTATTGCAGAAAAGTTTATAAGAGTGCATGATGATTATTTTCAGCGATTTTACTAATATTAAAAATGGTTCCTGCAAGTTGTTATTAAACAATAAAGAAATAGAGAACTTTGGCCCGTTTTCTCTATTTTGGCTTAGAGTTACCTTCAATTATCGATTCGATTATTTTTTATTTATTACCATCACTTTCTTTTTAAATGACATACATACATACATACATATATAGTTAGATTTACCAACTGTGAAATGCTGGCCGGGCCAGAAGCAGAAAGCTTACAACATTTTCCATTTCCAATATATATATTTTTTTTCATTACAAATCGAGAGACAAAGTATAATTTTTCCTTGAATAAATATATCGGACCGATAAGGCAATCGATGTAGTTTGTTTAGTAAAGAAAACGGATTCACAATGCCGAATCAAAACATAGGAGCCAAAAATGCACTTCAACCGATTTACATACATACACAATTTTGCGCCCTATTGGTACGCCCCTGTTTCGAGCAGTGTGTACTTCTTCTATATAAGTAGGAAAACATAATGTTGACAACAACAAACACCTTCTTACATACATATATACATACATATGTTCAAATAAATAGTCCTCCATTTCACGAACGTAAAAGGTTCGTTTCAAGCGAAGAGTGGAAACATACACAAAATCACAAGAGAATCGTAGAGTCTTGCCAACCTTAATCACGAATACGCATAGTATTTCATACAGTTGCTCACAGCTGAAATAGGATACCTTTTGTAGGTAATTGTTTTGATTGGAGAAGTTCATAATAAGCGTATTACATATATTATTTACTTCCGTGTGAATTTGTGCACATTTGTACAAATGAAAAGAAAATTTTCTAGTTTAAAATAATCAGTAAAGTTAACAATGCAAGAAAATAGTATCAATCAAAAACACCACAATAAGCAATAAATTAAAAAGATGAAGAAAAAACTAGCCAAAAAATTATTAAATAAAATAACGGAACCTTAAAAACGTCAATAAACAAGAAAATAAATATCTGTTAATAACACAAAAACATATAAATACAATATATTAATATAGTGGTGCATTTAATTAGTTGGTTCTTCCGCAGTTAAGATCTGAAAGAGATAATTTACCGACACTACAAATCAATACTCACAGAAGTGTTTCCTTTGATTTATTCGTTATTAAATCCATAAAATTAACTACCATGTTCGCATATGTACAACACATACATATATGCAAGTACAGTGACGGCCATACGAGTCGATACGCAACGCAACATTATTTTATTTATTTTATATATTTTAGAATTTATAAATGTACAAACTCAACCGCTAAAAAGTACGAATAAAATTATAATTAATTGACAGACATACAAATTAGAAAATACATTCCACATATTCGTATTCTTATGGCTGCCACTGTATACCAAATACAGTTTCTATCTTAAACGCATTTTAGCGTTGCCTTAGACCTTTTTCATCTTTCGATAGTTAGCATAAAATAGAAACAACAAAAGTGAAATACATATATTATAACAGATTTGTTATTACATAAGCGCGCACAAGCAAGCACACACATACATACATACATATACCTGTATCTACATTAGCAGATTTTAGTATGAAATTTGTTGTAATCTCAACTCCCTACCCCCGCTGAAAATGATGTACCTTAGTTGTTTTATTTATTTCATAAGACTGAATTACGGATTGCTTATTTAATTCATATTAACAACACACATTTTAAGTAATTTTACAATAATAAAAAAGATCCCTTTAAAAATTTAATTAACACTTTCGAAATGTTAGGCAAAATCGTTCGAAATAAGAGGCAAACATGCAAAACAAGTTCAAACATTTAATAAAAGTATACCACATTTATTATTAAATAAACATTTATATAAACATGTAAGTATATATATTTCAATGGATCAACAAGAACAAAAACAAAAAAAAAAAAAAAAACAAAAAAAAATCTTAAATCTAAAAATAAAAAGCAAAGCAACATTTTTCATTCGAAATAATCCTTCTTATTTGTTTGTTTTATGTGTTTAAGAATAACTTAAATAATATTTCACAAAATAAAAAAAATTAATTTGTTTGATTTTAAATATGTGTTTTTGTCTATACAGTGTGTGTGTGTCTGTTGGTGTGTTTCAACATTAAGAAATGCTTTTGGTTCCTTGGTCGACGAAGTTCACTGTAACAGTGCCAGCCAAAATCATTGAGCAGCATTGATCTGCTGTGCAATGCAACATTCATTTTTAACTCTTGGTTCCGAATTCGAGTTGACGTCTGTAGAAATAAAGTGTTTCTCATAAAATTATATCTACGATATAAATAATAAAAAAATGAATAAAAATACATCCGGGCATAGTGCCCTCTCGCCCCCAAGGTGGAATCGAACCACTTCGACGCTAATCGACTACGGGTTTGAAGCCCGCACCTCGGACCACCGAAGTTCGTGGAGGCATTGTGCTTAGTACGAAAGCTTGTATTTAAATTATGTGTCGACCGAAAACGTACTTGAGAATTGTAAAAATGTAAGCGACATCACATCACATCACAAAAACAAACTTTATCTTGCATGCACGACAGTTTTTTATATGCTCTTGTGTCATCATCACCATCATGTGTGTTTTTAGATTATTTCTAGTTATTTAATTAAATATAAAAGTTGTGTAAATGTGCAACTTACTAAGGTCTATGAAAATCATCTTAAACCCGCACACACCGCACTAGTGTTGGCGAGCTATACTCGCGTTGATGCTGAGCCAGCTGGACTGATCCAGAAAACAATTTGTTTAATTTTCAATTACTTTGATAAATTTAATTAATTGATATAATTTCTCATAGAAATTTTACCCAGACGATGTCCGTTTTCTGTGCTGAGCATATGTATGTCTGTCTGTCGGTCTCATCATTGCTCCTGAATGAATTAGAAACTGAGTTTGAGGTTTTCGGCATATTCAACCGCCAATTCAAATGAAACAACGTATTCTTTGTGATTAAATATGTAGCCATATATATTTTATACAATAATAATGCATTGCGTTGTGCAATCAAACAACAAACGAACTGAAGCAAACTTTTTGGATGATTCGTTTAAATTGTCTTTAGTATTAGAATACAACATTTTCTGTTCAAGCAAAAAAAAAAAAAAATATAGGGAAATGAAAGTTAAACTTTACTTGGAATGCGAGTAATTTGAATAATTATGAATCGAGTTGGATCGCTTATTGAGAAATGAGCTTATCAGTTGTTTGGTAAACAGTAATGTTAATAATAATGTAAGAAAAAGAATAAAATAATGCTTAAATCATCAACGTTAAAGTTTTAAAAAAAAAAGATTGGTTATTAACTACAAATAATTGATTATGTTAACGTTGAAGCAACTATGAATATCGCTAGTTTTTATAAGAGTTCAATACAATACATAACTTTAAACTTGAATATAGGTTCAATGTGTGATTGAACGTATGCGCTTAAGGAGAGCGGATGATGGCCTCATAGGCGGCAAAGATCATCGTTGCTACTTCGACCGAGCGTGACTTGAGACTGAGTGTAGCGTCGGGGTTGCCGGGTTGCAGCTTCAGTTCCAAAAGCACCCAAATATTGTTGGTCAGTTTGAGTGATTGGTAGAGCATGTCCTGACCCTCAACGTTACGCTTCGCAATAGTGAAAACGTTATTAGTGGTCATCTTTGAGGCGATGCCATCAGTGGTGCCGATGACGCCGCTAAGACTATACTGCAACTCATTCGCAGCGGGAATCTCCTTCCAGGTGTTGAGGAAAACGCGTTTGTCGAGTTGGCCGTCCTCAGCGAAGAGCACATTGCCATGCACAAGGCAGGCAAAGTAGAAAATGTCAATGTTGTTCTTGACAGCCACCTGCAAATTATTCAATGGCTCCATGCGCTGCACTGGTCCATGTGCACCCAAGACCAAGCTAACTTCGCAGCTTTGATTTGGCGGCAATGGTGCCACTTGCATAGGCGTTGAGGGTATCAGGCCGAAGCTGTTTTTGTTGAGTTGTATGGCAAAGCCGTTCATAGGTTGCATGGCCTTGTTGGTAAAGGTCATATCCATTGAGATTTCACCGTTGCGTCGCGAAAATGTGCCAAGAATTTCCAGTCCCTTGCCCTTTTCTGCGGGTAGCCACACTATTTTTGGAATTTGTACGCCGACCGTAAGAGAAGCGCCTGACAAGCCAAATATGTCGCCAAGTAGATTGGCGGCGCCAGTACCAGCTGTCTCCGTTGGTCCGCTACCAAGCAAAATGTCAAGGCCACCGCCCAGCAAATCCACATTGCTTGTTGTAGGTGCAGCAGCGGGTATAGCGGGCGCATTAATGTCCATTGAAAGAAGATCACCAATTAGGGACTCCTGATTTGGTATTACCATAGCCTCACCAGTGGTCTCGGCGTTGTCGATCGGTGCTCCAGAGCCGGCCGGGCGATTGGGTAGTGACTTGCGAACACCAGCACCACGACCCTCAACAAATGCAGTAGGTGGCTTGTGATATACACTGGCTAACGAACTAATATGACAAATGAGCTCATCCAGCAACGTTGGCTCCAATAAGTCAGTTTCCTCGGATATCAATGGCTTGTCAGCAAGTACCACCTCTTTGGCGGCAGCCGGATCGGTTGACAATAGGCGCCAGTAAATAAAACCACGATCACGCAAATCGGGATTGTCGGAATCTTGAGTGGCTAATGAAAGGACATGTTGCACAAGCTCCTGAGTGTCCGATGGTCGCTTTAGAAACAGTTTAACGACTGCGGTAAGCAGTTGCAGCTGCACCTGTGCGTTCTCATCTTGGAAGCCCTCCAGAAAACTGTCGAGCAATTCGTCAGCGTTATCTATGCGCTCGGCATACTCACCAATGATCCAAACCATGGAGGCACGTGCCTCTGGCTCGTCCAACGTATCCAGATTCTCGCAGAGTGTGCTGATGATGCTTTCATACTTATTGGGATATTTCCGGAATATGTCCTTAATAACCACAATGGCCTCCTGCACAACGTAATTAACCTTGGTTTGTATTAAATCCAAAAGCGTCGAAACACAGCGCTCGGCCGAAGGTTCTACTTTGATCGCACAACGTCCAATTGCGCGCACCGCTTTGCGAACGAAATCCACGTCGACCTCTGTGGCATACTCTTTCAACTCGCTAAGCACTTGTGCGATATTGCTCTGGTTGGCAAGACGTATCATAATATCTAACTTTTCCAGTTTTACATATATTGGATCATTGTACTTGACGAAGAATACCTTCATCTCATGTTTTAGTATATCGGGTCGCTTCTGCACAATCAAATTGATGTTACGTAGTGCGACGTACTGTACCTCCGGCTCCGAAGATAACAAGGTAACCAGCGGCGGTGCCAGCTTCTTAGTAAGCGTCGCACAGAAATCGCTGTCGCTCGACAACATCTCCAGCAACTTCATTAGCACCTTGACAGCGCTAAGTACAACGGCGGCATTTGCATGGGCCAATCGTGGTGTTATACGCTCACAAATCGATTGCGCCTCACGCTCATCTTTTGGACTATAGTTGGCCAGTGAGTCTAGTATGAACACTTGACCCCACTCGGTGCACTCGTTTAGCGCCGTTAGCAATTTGTTAATCGTTACCGAATTCATCTCGACAAGCGGTTGTCCCGATTGGCTTGCTTCGTTTATTTCGCTTAAAGCAGCGACTGCGTTAGCCACTACCATTGGATTCGAGTCGGACAGCAGATCCTTGAGCTGATCGAGAAAACCCTGATCTTCGACCATCGATGCTGAGATGTCATACAATTTCGCTACACACACAGCGGCGGTTTTCCTCACGTACGGATCTTCGTCCTTCAAGCATTTGCGCAAGGGCTCACATAGATATTCTGTTATCTTGTCGACACGTATGCAGCCCATAGTTCGCACTGCCAACGCACGTATTAATGGATTCGAGTCTTCACAGTCCTTGACAAAAGTGTTCACCGCCATGATGGCCATGTCTGGCTGCGATTTTGCATAGTTCATTAAATACAGATAAACAAGTTTCTTCAATTCAAGATTGTCCGTTTGCATGCAATTGACTACATCGGGGAACAAGGCCGACACGTCTTTGCCCACTGTCATGCTTGCAATGACCTTTTTTACAGCTTCCTTCTTCTTTTCCTTTTTGTCATTGTTCAGCTCTGATTTAAGTTCAAATATTTCACCCTTCTTGGTAGTGGTAAAGTACTTGGAGTCAGTCATTCTGGCAGCAACTTTTCCCTACTGCACGTGTCTTTTTACCAAACTGAAACAAACAAAATAAATTATTAATAAGTTACATAGACTCATTTCCGTTCAATAAATTAAGGCATACAGAAGGATGTTGCATAGAAATTCACAAATAAAAGGAAGAATTATTCACTCGATCATATATTATTACAAATAATTGAAACACAAAGAATTAATAACGCCCACACAAATGAATATTTATTTAAAATTTAAGTAATTTGCTTTATATCGCACAGATAATGTTTAGTGATGAGTCCAAGAAATCTTCGCCCAAGCTTATCTTTGCAACATGTCCGGTTTTGCGGTCACAACTTCCAGCTCAGCGCATTTACTTCACTGAATACATGTTACTTTTTTCCAATAAAATAGCCTTTCATGTTTGCCTCTGGACAATACTTATCCAACTCGCATCCTCTTTAATCGACCGGGAGGGGCGTTTACAAATGAAAAATTAGCTTTTGCCAACATCTAGACGAGTCTTTCACTTGATAATACATACACAGTTACATTGTTATTTTTCATAACGTATGACAAAAACAGTTTTCATTAACTCTTTGTCATATTTATTTACCTGTTTGATTATTTTAAAAATAATAATGAAATTTGGCAAATTAGTCAGTAATTTTTTTCTGGTTGCAGTGTTGTCACTTTAACCTTTTTCGGTATAGATTTGTCCGTTTTCTTACTTCGATAGAAATGTATTAAAAAATTCCCTACGAAATGTTCGTTATCGGAATATGGTAGAGGTGGAGAAACATCGATGCTGTAAGACCAACACATCTCTGTTTATTCAAGCAAAGGATTTACATATAAGTATAATTAGGATTTTCTCGCACGACCAGTTGACGTATAAAAAGTTCAAAATAAAATCTTTCCATAAAGATGGCATCATCATGATCGGGCAACATTTAGAAAAAAAAAACAAAAAATAATGATTACAATAAAGAATAAGGCGTGTTTAAAAAGTAACAATTTTTTTTTAAATATCGATGTTTCTTCACCTCTATTACCGAACTTTAGATAAAGTTTGTCAGATTAGTTGACTTTCGGGTTGCAGGCTCTAGAGCTTTGCAAACATCGATGTTTGCCAGCATCGATGTTTCCGATGTTTTGAAGTGAAAACATCGATACATCGTCGATACATCGAAAAAATTTAAAATGAGATCAACGTTTCGGTTAATGAAAAGAATTTTGTCAACTACCGCAGGCTTCAGCGAGCACCTGCGGTCTGAGATGAGTTGTTCCGGTTCGCAAGACGTTGCTGAAATGCACATATGTTTTTTAACCACTTCTTTTAAAATTTGTTCGTCAGTACACTAAAAAGAAACAAATAATTAATGTTTATTTACTAATAATAAATTGTGGCATTACCTGCCAAAAATGTAGAGGATTCACATCCTCGTCGGCATTTTCCTTCAGCAAATATTGCCTCTTGGCCGCCATTCCTTTTGACTCGTCATTTTCATATGTCACAACTATAAAAGAAAGAGTAAACGAAATAATGTAATGTGCGAACGTAATAAATATGATTTGTTTGTAATACGAATAAGCACGTTGCACTCATCAAAACTTACCTCTTAGAAATTTGTCCATTGTTATGCTTCAATGTCGCTCCCAACACCACCACAAATCAACATCAGTTATCCGACGACTATAAACTATTTAATGTGAAATAATTAAAACATAATTCTAAGTACTTACACGTTTCCCGCTTCTTCAGAATGTAAAAATTTGATGGGGAAAATTTCATAAAAAACATCGATGTTGAACAAAAAACATCGATGTTAACATCGCTGTTGAAAATTATACATCGATGTTGGGTATTTTTGTCGGTAAAACATCGATGTAGGCTCTGATTTCCTTGGGTCGTAACCAAATGCTATTGAACCTACGACCTTGATCCATTTAGCTTACTTTTAAACGCAAGAAAGGATAAACCACCGCCTTTTGACATGCATGTTTTACGTAAATGTAAACAAAAAAAATCAATTTTCACGTCAAGTAGATACTAGCTATCAGCATTGTAATGCCGCATCTCCACCAAAAGCCAAGCAAAACTTGAATCAAATTAATTTTGATTTATCAAAAATACATAAAAAACCATGGTGTGAGGAGATGGATGTTTCGGTGCAGTGCAGCATGCGGCGACTTTTGTTGATGTTTTTTATGCATTTTCAAATTGTTTAGTTCGTTTGCTTATTTAATGCTTTCGTTCACTTTATGGTAACTTTATTTCCATTGTTTTAGTGTTCCGAATTTTAAGATGCTTGTTTTCAACCACCTGGTTTTTTTCGGGTCAAAAAAAAGCTTGCCCTCTCTTTAAGTCGTATTAGATCTTTGTTTCTAAAATATGCAGTGACCAAAGAATTATTTCTCTGGTCTAGAAACCTAAATATTTAGTGTTTTTGAGCGTACGATAATGATGTAAAATAGGGGGTGGTTGGTTTCCTACTAAATCTTGCCAGACCTCACCGAGAAGGGTCTGGCAGCGTACGATAAAAGTACATTACGTCACAAAAACTGCTCTAACTGTAAAAATACCTTGAATTTCAGAAAATTTCTATTAGACACATATTGTTAAGGGTGTGGATTTTAAAAATACATATCCAAAATTTGATTTTTTGATGTTCTACACCATAATACTCCGTTAAACATTTGCCAATAGGAAGTTCCAATGACTTATCATAGTTGTTTTCCTGCATATTGCATGTTGCAACTTTTGTTTTCTTGTGTGCTTTTTGATTTCTTATTTTCTGTTTTCACGTAAGGATAACATTTTTTTTTATAAAAATCAAAGTTTATTGGCTCAGGTGATTCGGTTTATGTAAATCCCTCGAAATTCCTGCATTCGAAGCAAGTGGGAAGCGTTGGTTTGTCCACTTTCGACACCCTTTTGTGCGGTTGAGAGGAACATGTTTATTGAGTCCTGCCCTTTGATGCTCTCCCAATATATGTAAGTCGCCCGTGCGCTCTCAGCATTTCTCGCAGCCCTTTTCACCGGCGCTCTCCCACTTGAAGGTTTTACCGTTGTTTGTTGACGAGCTTACGAATTGCAACACGACTGAAATTGAGTCCTGTCGTGTTTGTTTGCTGAGCCCTTGCTCGGAAGCATTCGAATTAGCGAAAAATACGTTGAAATATTATTTGTAGGAATTTTGTTGAGGTTAAAATACAAACAAACATGACAAATTATGTGAAGCTGAAGTCAAATGTTAAAATCATCGGTTGTATTGTTTTTCATACAAAATTGTATAAGTAAGAATAAAAAAAAAAAAAGAAACTCCACCCAGTTTGAGTGCAAGAAAAAAGAAGGGAGCGCCAACAAGGCCCAACAGCAACAACAACCCGAATAACGACACAAAAGCAGCGACAAAATGTTGCGAAGAGTGCGCAAAACAGCAGAATAAAACAAAAACTCACTTCAGATTTCATTAACCTAAATGCAAATGCAAATTAGTGAAGACGACTGGTAAACTCAACAAAAGTCGCAACAATCCTGACAACAAAATAATAGGGAACCCATTTGCATTTGGCGTTGGAACGTCGAGCAATAAAGCCATAGGACACGCCAGCATGCAATCACCATCTTTCGCCTACAACATGCTTTACAATGGGCACGACGACGCCAAGGAAACTCCGAGTCAGAATCTCGATTGGCCATTCTTAATTAAGGTAAGTTTGGTCCAAACAAGGATTCAATAAAAATCAAATATTCTTTTTGGCACATATTTGCCACTATTTCGACTTACTTTTATACCTTTTGTGAGATATAGTGCTGAAATTTTAAAACTAGTTGTTTTAAGTACCCCTACTAAATGCCTGAAAGTTTCATTGAGATCGGACTACTGGAACTTGTACCTGCCATAAAAAATGAAGAAGAGGAAGAGAAGCAAGCTTCACGTCGTTGTATGGAAAACTCTTTTGTTGCTTAATCAATTGACTCGAAACTTCACACTTATGTTCTTAGGGAGGCATAAAAACTATTTTCACCAAAAAATGGGCATGGCTACGCCCACTTTTAGCCAAAATCAATAATTTGCATATTTTCTGAAGAACTTATACTAACAAAGTAGAAAGGTTGAATGTATTGTCAAATACTTAGATGTTTATCGTTTTAATTTAGGGCATCTTGGAGGGTCCAATTTGTATACCCACAACGCCGGACACACTGGCAGCGTTACTCTGGACCATTACGGCTGTGTTTGGTATCGTGTATGCGTTGCTTGGCTATCGTTGTCTACGCGCAGTGGGCTTTCTCAGTGGATTGCTCGTGGGCGCAAATGGCATCTTTGTAATGCAGGATTTCCAGATAATATTGCTGGGCAAGCCAGCAGATTCGGCGTTAGCCATTGTGGCGGGACTGATTGGCGCTGTGCTTGGTTCCACGTATCCTGTCGCTTCCGTATTGATAAGCGCTTTTGCTGGCGCTTTACTTTCTGGGGTAGCAATGGCGGTATGCGTGGCTACAATGCCGGACAATGAATTTGGCGTAAGTTGTTGTACTATACTTATCAAATATTATGTATAGATGCTAAGTTATCTGGCTTACAGTACCGTGAGATTTATGTCGCTGTGGTTGGCGGCGCTGTGATCTGTTCGGTGCTAACGCTCTGTTGTGTCAAGTATGTCACCATCTTGAGCTCGAGCATCGTAGGAACGGCTATGATTATTGCTTCGATTGACTTTTTTGTACACGGCCTTGAAACCATAAATTGGGTAAACTACCTAAATTCGCTTTGTTTTGAATTTTATAAACTAACATTTTTGCATATACTCAGATACTTTATATGAAACCATTTCCATCGCCGCCGCCCTGTTATGGCGGCTTGTTGATTGCCGCTTGGCCGGTTACTATAATAGTCAGCATCATGGTGCAGTGCTTCATAACCGCTTGGCGCGTTGATCACCGGAAACGCGTCTATATGCGCCAGCACCATCAAAATCCCAGACATCCGCATCACCATAACTCCCAACAATTGCCACACATTGCACACGCGCCCATGGGTCGCGTCCCATCACGCACTCGAGAAACGCGCGAAGAAGCACGACAGCGTAAATTTCGATATCTTTATCAAGTGCGCACTGCCAGGGGCGACATTATATCACAGGTGTGTTCCAAATTCAATCTAAAATTATTTACAGTAGTTTTTTGTACAGAAAATTATTATTCGTTGTCACAACTCTTAATTTCAGAACTTCGTGTCCGCTCTGCAAAAGCGCATACAGCTGAACGGTACTGAGACGCCCTCGGAGCGTTCGATTAAGACGAGTTCCAACGAGCGTAACACCTTTCGCAGCGATCGCACACACTTTACAACCATTCACGACCCGGAGTCCGAGTTGTGCGACAAGATTGAAATCGTCCGTGACATTGGATAACAAACAAGCAATAGTTACATGTAACTATATCCGTAAGAGTGCTAATTCGCAGCTTGCAGCCTATCTGGGTTGCAGCTCATCAGCACTTTGATCAACAGTTTTGTGGATAGTTGGTTAGATCAAAAGGATTACATGTAACTATGCGAATCATACAGTCGATACTTTGATGCGTTTCGTTCAGTAACGGAATCGAAATTCCAGAACTGCGTACAAGCTCATAGCAGCAATTGGCGCTTTCAGCACCAGAGAAGCTTTAAATAAGACGTTAAGAAGAATATTTCCTTTCCCTTGTTATTTGTTCGTTTTTTTTTTTAAGATTTTTGTGAAAAGTTAAAAACAAAAAAAAAAAAAACGGAAAAATTGAACACATTTTCGAATCGGTAGTCATTAGAAAACTAATATCAATTACTATTTGATCAAAGTGCTCCATTGAAACAGTACAACAAGTTAGTTGTATTATTGGGTAGCAGAAATGTTTTAAAAACTATTGTATATTTTGGTTAGTCAAACAAAAAGTGAAACAAAAATAATCGTTAAATTTATCATAAATAAGGCATGTAGGCATCTAGTTTTTCTCTTATTGATATTTAACATAACCTAAGTAAAGCTTACCTACTGAATGTAAATGTTACTAAATTTAAAATAAGACATGATCACACATCCATGTACGTATACTTATACATATGTATGCTTGTATGTGAACAGCCACATCATTTATTAACAACTTAAAGCAGGCGTGCAGCTCAGGCGTGTCTACATCTCCCGGTTTCTGAAAGCGTCACACAAAAAGACTGAAAGTCAAAACACTAAATTCACATACCAATCGATGCTGAACATGCTCAACAAACTTCATACATAAATTTGTACAAAGTTCACAAAATAATTATAAATTATTGAATGATACTTTAATATTAAAACTACAAATACAATCGTCAACGAGAGAACTCGTAAGGGGGAAAAGTGCTTGTGCATATGTACGTGTGTGTTTCGTGTCACGCTTGAGGCAAAATTTTGCCATTTCTATACCGAAAACCAAGATGTTTTACAACCAATGCCGATTTTAAGAAAATCAGTAATGCTGCCGTCAAAGGGATTGCATGATATGTGAATTCCCTTTGTATAAATACTCGTACTTCCATCATGCTGTTCCGCCAATTTTCCTTATTTTTAATTTAATCAAGTAAACTAAAAAAAAAAACTAATTGAAGCCGAAAGTTACTGTTTTCTTTAAAACAAAAAAAAAAAAAAAAACAAAATCAACTCACTGTGTTATATTTAAAAATGGTATTTATATGAACGCATTTAGAATTTCATTTATAAACATAAATACATATATTATATAGCATAGAGATACATTTACATACATATAAAACCTTAACTCGCATAACTTTGTTTAAAAAAGCGCAGTGGAGGCACGAAGCTGGTACTAATATCCAGGGCTGCCAACTCGAAGTCTAACTATGTTTCGCTGTGCTGGCTAACACTATGTGCTTATAATGTGACCAAATAAATTTGTGGTGATTTTATAATTTATCACAACTCACTCATACAGATAATAATATACATACATATTTGTATACCGTAACCATTGTAATTACTTTGTTAACATTCTTCATATCCATACTTTCGGTTAAGTAAGTCGTTAGCTTTAAGAATGTTGATGGTTTTCTATATTGTACTTCAGAAAAGTATTATTATTTTTAATAATTTTTATATTGTTTTTTGTTGCAGTCGCAGCGTTTAGTAGAATTTACCATGATTTACTTACATACATACTATGTATATGCTCAACTAATTATAGATCGTATTTTAATTGAATGTATTCGAATAGAAAGTCTATAATGACAATTCGGATTCTTTCTTTTACACCATTTTAAAAGTGTGCTCACTGCCGATTGATTCCTGCACTCTCAAGCCTAGAGCTACCAAGGCTTGTAAGCACACTTTGAATTTTAGTATTTTATGTTTCCTTAACATTACTTATAGTAATTATTCGCTTTAAGCGCACATTTTTTCATTTCTACTCTTTAACTCACTTACTTAGTAGACACTTAAATTATTATTTTTCGTCTGTTTTTAAAATAGATTAGCATTTAATCGAATATATATGTATATAAGAATATACATATATATATTTCAAAATAAATAAAATTATCAAAAGGTTCTTACAAACCTTACAATTTATATGAACTAAGAAATAACAAGTTTTCGGCTTAGTCGAAACTTCTATACCCTTGCAAGACTAACAACTCCAAGTCTTTCCAATGCAAAATTCATTGTATACCAATTTAATCCTTGGGATTTTTTCTTTGGTTCTTGGTCCGATTATAGTAAAATTGGCCCATAAAAAGCCCAATGAATCAGAATGAATCACTACAGATAATGTTTGTCAAAAAAAACTTTTAAAAATAAATTCTCAACTGAAACTCAGGTGGAGATTTGCCCAAAATTTGATGATTCTTACCTACCACCTACATATGATGAAAATAATGGGACTGTTTTTTTTTTTTAAGATCTTGAGTTGAATTACGTAGAGGTTGCACGCAGGGACGGGACGTTGGACAAATGCATATCGATTCGATGAGACATTCTAATTGCTGTCTACTACCCCTGATAAATGCGTGTCTTGACTACTTAATTTATTACTGAATTTTGCAAGGGTATCATAAAAGTATATGACATGCACAAGTTTGCAAAATTAAATTGAAAATCAAATTAAAAACGATAAAGAAGCGGGCATCGGCATTGCCGAAGATTTGATACTCTTCACATACCATTTCTTAACAAGAAAATTGTAAAAGTTTTTCTTCCAACCACAAACATGATTTGTTTCTTTCATAGCTAAAAAAAGTTTAAGAAACAATTGAATTACGATGCTTAAATTTCTCAAAACTCTCATGTAGGTGGCGTCCCTTATACGGGGTTAAACGTGGCTGGTATTGATTAAAATTAAATTTTCAGCCTTTTGGTATTCGATAAAATAAATTTTTATCCATTCATTAGAGGGGGCTACCAGTTCCCTTGGACCAATATTGGCCATTCGGACAATTGAGTTGGTCTTAGACTTAGAGCCTTAGGATTTTAAATGTGAAAACAGCGAATTAGTAATGGGAGCTGAACGAATATGGGCTAAGAGATTGATAAAAAAAATCAATCAAAAGTGAAGAGTATCTAACATTCAAAGAATAGTGATAAGATATCTTAAAAATAACAGAAACAAAAATAAAAGAAATGAATTAGTTGAGAAGCACAGTCCTAAATTTCCGTTCCATGCCAGAGAAAAATTGAAGGAGATACCGTGTTAAAAAGGCGCAAAGAAACTGCAGTACAAAATGCATTTATAATATTCAATTGTGCAAAAAAGATATAATGAAATGAAAAATTACAACTCTCGACGAGTTTCTGTTCCACACGTATGTATGAATGTTAAATGTGTTAAAAACCAATAAAATCTGCAAAATTAAAGAAAAAATACAAAAAATATAACTTTATTTCTTTTGAATACGAAAAAAATTTACAAAAATTTCAGTCGCTGCGTAATCATCTCAACACAATTGTAAAGATCAACAAACTAAATTTTATCATAAATCACCAGTTGAGTAATGTTTTATTCTATTTTATACTATAACAAGAGCTTTACTTTGTGCTCTATAAATACACATATATATAAAGTATATATTCACGTACATAAAATCAGAAAAAAAATATGGCGCACCGTAACCTGAGTGTGAAGATCGTTTCAATAGGTGTGGAATTTGTTCAAACTGGTGAGCCGAAGCAGAACATAAATCTTTACATATGCAGCCTTAGTTTGTAGTAATCCTCACAAATTGTTGTTAAAACACAGATAATAATGAACAAAGGACACTTAACTAATTAGGTTTCATTTCAATTACGTTTTCCAATTGACGATACACACAGAACATATTAAATACAAACTAACGCAGCCATTCAGTTTGACTGAAGGGTGCACAAATACAATCACGTAATGCCTTTGTTGCATCGTAACTAAAAGAATGTCTTAAAACCAGGACCAGCGGCTACGGGTCTGCGGTGTCATGTTACGCCAGTATTTGCTGTCAGCCAAATACTCTCTGGAATACGTAATGAGTCATTTTAGTATGTTTGTGAAATTTGATATTGAATTTTTTTTCTTACTGTTTTTCTTTTAGGGCCTGAATCCAGTATGCCTTGAGATCGGCCACTTTGCCCGCTTTACCACCGTACTCCTCGGGCAGCATGTCGCGCGGTACCTGTTCGTAAAGACTATCCAGCCCCTCAGTATGAAAATGTATCTGAAATGACAATTCCGTTTTATAATATTTATTGAGGCATTGGCTCACGCACCATTTGGTAAACCTCCTCCCGGATGAAAGGCTTTACAATCGCGATCATTTTATCAAGAAAGGACGGGCAGTTGATAACGTGCATTGCACGTAAACGCGATGGGTAGGCCTCCTGCAAGAAGCGCATGTATATGCGGAGGACAAAGAAAGAAATACGCGTAATATGGCGCATTGTATAGCCGGCTATGTCCACAATCTGAACGTCGCCATCGGCAATGTCCTCGTCAAGAACATCATTCATGGCCTCTCTCGCTTCGCAATCATTGTCAAGGGTTTTATCATGGGTAATGATTTCGTGGTTTTGTTTCTGACTTTGATCGTCTTTTGATACAGTTCTGATGTTATTTGTTGGATCACAATCGGGCATTGTAAACCTTAAATCTGTCATCATGAAAAAAATCTTGCTTTCCTCAATAGTGTTGCGCTGAAAGCATGGCAAAAGTCATATTGTGTGAAAAGCGAGCCTCGTTTGAAAATAACCATCGACATACCGTACTGGGATCGTAGTCCGCCAGGCGAAATAACACAAGTTTGTGCCCTTCTGGCGTTACACCGGGCAGTATCAGCAGATCCCTGTTTGCGGCACATTCAAGTGTATTATCTCGTCATCAATATACGATAAAGTCATTTATGATACTTACGATACTAAAAGCCCTTTCGCCGTGGCCTCATCTTCAGGATTTCGTTCTATAAAAATGTTTGCATTTTTATTACGAAGACTGTAATTCAGCAAAATAAGTTTCTTTGTTTCGTCAAGGTCGTACGACATGCACTTGAGAAAACGCCGCAGCAATATTGGCTCTACAATAATCAAGATATTTTACAAATTAAGCTTTACTTTAAATGTAGGGTAGCCCAAGAAGAGATTTCAGCCATTGAGTAACTTCGATCTAAAATAATTTTTTTTAGGTTGAACAATTTTAAGCTTAATTTATCATATAATAATGCATGGAGTAGAAAAGGAACTATTAAAGGGGTTCTCCCGTATGACGGGTTCAAAAAAGTCAATTTTTTTTTGTTTCTTTGGTTTTTGATGATTTGTGAGGAATCATAATCGTTTCGTGATTTGCAACAACAACGTACTTTAAAACAATTTACAAGTGATCTAAACAAAGGAAGGCATTTACCAAACTATTATGCTGGAAAGTTGTGTGCAGAACGTTATCTGATTAGAGTGTCTATCAGCAGCGTTCGAGCTGCCAAGCAGGCCTATCAGTTCTGATTAACCAACCGTATTGATAAGTCTTGTCGAAAGTTAAATTTCATGCTTTGAATACGCTGAAACCTGTTTGAAAGTTGACACTGACGCAAATTAACTTAAATAATACTATTGGACAGTGACTATTCAAAACTGCGTTAAAGACCTTACCGACTTTCTCTGGCAGCTGTGGATTCTCTTCAAACCACTGCTGCAGATGCTTTAATTTAACGTCCAAGTCTACTGAATTTGTCATTTCAGCGCTGACAATTTCCAAACCAACTGTTGCTTTTTGCACTAACTCGAAGCTTTCGAAGCGTATTCTTCAACCGCACATAACATAGAAAATTAAAAAAAAAAAAAAAAAAAAAACAGAAAAAACACTTGAAACTGTCGTGAGTCGTTAGTAAATTAAACAAGTGCAACCGAAGCAGAATAAACAAGTCAAAGCAATGTTTGTCACTCACATTTGCGGAATGTTCTGCGTTACATTCGAGACTAAACACACACGAGTATATTTCCTGCATTGACAGAGACAGAGACAGAGGCGAAAACAAACTAATAACGACGCCGGTGGCAGCGGCGACTAATCATTGTTAATCAAGATCTATAAAGGGGGGCTTGGGGAACGCGAAAATTACTTTATTATTACGCTTACGATCGCGATTACTTGGCTTCGCTAACGCCGCCCAGGCCACCGCCCGCCTGCAAACGTCGTCTTGCACATGAAACTGATCTGAGTTGTGTTCTGGGTAGCCTCAACAGCTATCGCTTTCAAGCACTGCTTTATCGCTTTGCTCCCTTGTGATAGTAGCAGAAAAACATTGTATTATTGTTAAACTGTTTTTTAATTGCGAACTTAAATTTTAATTGAATTCACACACAGTGAACACTAAAATTGCGCATTATCCACACTTCTTTTCGACCGAGACCAATAACTGACATCGAAGTCCAAATAAATTACGCATATGCATGTGTATGTATGTACACATAGGTATAAGCAGATATAACTATTGTATCCACTGACCGTGTTATTAAATACTCCAATTCATACTCTTTAAGAATATAATATTGGCGGTTTGATTCAGACTGTTCAGCGGTTTAATTGATACAGCGGTTTCGTTGATACCAACCCGCTTTGTCTGGCAAACAAACAGGACTTTTAGGACTTATATTTTCGGAGATCTCGTAATGGATGAGTGCTATGTATCTTTTATAATTAAAAAAAATATGTAAGAATGCTATCTTCGGCCTTGCCAAAGACTAAATTCTCTTCACGGCCTTTTTGTGACATGCCCATTTTCGGATCAAAATAGCAGATCAGGAACTATTGTAAGCAGTTTTTTTTGGAGAAAAAAAATAAATTTTTTTTTGAAAATGTAGTGTGTCTTAGTAAGTTTTGGGTAGATTTCGATGACCAACCACCATTCTAAAACGCAACGTTCATTTCTGACAAGCCAAAAACACCTTCACTACTTACATACATATGTCTTTGGCATATTCACCTTCTCTCACATTTATTAAAGTTTCTCTGGTTTTCTAAACAATATATTGTTTCTCATTTTTTAACAACATAACATCGATGCAATCAATTTCGAAATTACATTGATGGGAGGAAACTCCCCTAACCCTTTTTAAAATAAACACGTAACGACAGCAGGTGTGCCAAAAATATTTTAAAACCAGTAAGGGAGCTATTTTCAGTTTTGCTAAAATTTATATACTCCCAATTATTCTTATTGGAAAATCCATCATATAGTTTTCCCAATAAGAATCATATAAGTTCACAAACCACCTATTCCTGTCAACATCGTAGTGCCGTATGTTTCGCTAAAAGTCACAAAACTTGATGCAGAGTTTAATTTTAAGATCTGTCATTGGGCGACTATTTTGAGATCAGTTGATGACGTCACCAAAAATTGTCAAAATTCTGGCAGACGGTCTTTATATGGATCTTTTAATGGATGTCGACTATTTAAAATGGTCAGATGCAGCTAGAAAATGGCTCACTTGGCAACACTGCTGCTCACAGACTAAAATGAGTTGACAGCTTGTGAGGTCCTTTAGTTTCGACACGGCTGCTAACTTAGGGGGTTTCCACCTAAATTTAGTGGTTTAAAGAGTCGAATGGGATTTCTTTAGGGGTATTTTTGACAACTTTATATATAAAATTAACAAAATCGTACATTAAAAAAATCGCAATTGATAATTTGAATTAACGTTCCCATTGGGCGAGAGCCGCAAATGGGCCAAATTGACACAAAAGTGTCGGCAGAAGTGGAAGAAGAAGCACTGAAACCCCTGTTCGGAATTACCCTGGATTGGAGGTTCGGGAAAAATCGCAGCGGATGCACCGCGACATGCGCTTATTCAATAGCCCTGTGTCGTGTTACAAAAAAAATTACACGGGAGAGTAAGAATTCTTCTCTGCTCTCACCACGCAGAGTTGTCAAATCACCGTTCAGATTAAGTTCTTTATTGTTTTACGGATTTTTACGGTTTTTTCCTTGTATTTTTATTTGGAAATATTTTTAGTGAGCTTCTTTTCAGCTCTTCTGTCTGTTCACAACAATATTAATGTAGGGGTTTCTGGTTGCAGTTTAGGGAGAACCACTTTCGAAAGTTGGTAACACTGAGTTTCGATTTGGAGCAGGTCGGTTACGATAAGCTGAAGGATACGTGTATTAAAATTAGATAAAAAAATCACATCATACACAACAAAATTACTATAAGGAACTACGCGTTAACTGAATTTGATTTTCATGGTGAAACACAAGAATAATGGATATTGTTGCGGGAAAGTTTTTAAACAAACAAACATAAATTACGCAAAAATTCCTTAACAAATTATGTGTAAAACATTTTGAGATGTTTAATTTTTTTATTTGATAAAGAAATTGCCAAATATAAAATTTACTTTTATGTTCACATGTCTTCTTGTTGTGTTAAAGTGGGAAGAGAAAAGAAACAGTCGACCATTAAAATGATTTGTTTGATTTAAATTAAACAAATTGTTGCAAACATAAAAATGTTAACGAAATGAGAGACGTTGGCCACTGTGAAATTATGGGTAAGTACATATAAATTTATTAAACTATTTAATTTCGAGAAAAAAAATCTTGTTTGTCCGTTTGCCTACTTTTTTAGCTCCGCCAACGCACTTTGGTCTTTTTTCATAACCCACACACATATACATACACTCACTCAAATACAGTGCGGACACACCTGATGCCTCCTTTTGCATACAAGCATACAAAGCAAAACTCAATGCTAGTCCCCAAAAGTTTTGTTCCATTTTTGACAATTGCAAATAATTGCGTTTAAAATGGCGTCGTTATAGCTTTGTTGTAAATCATTTGTTATTGGCATGCAATTCGCATTATTAGAAAGATTCTAGTGATACACTCCATAAAGTGTTCACAGAGCTATTCTTATCAAATAGTTGTGTTTTGTTTTTCTCCCAATTACGAAAGTTGTCCAATTGATGTAGCTCAGCTTAGATTTGGCGCGTGATTTGTGACCATGTACCGTGGCGCCCCACCCAGTTGAGAGAATACATGATTTTTCGTTCATACACGGAATAATAGCACACTATTACTGTTGATTTGTACTATTCGACTTATTTTTTCCTTTGTTCTCTTTTAATGCTGACCGTCGTCACATACCAAGATCGGAGTCCAGAAGCAACGCCGGAAATTTTGTCTACCTGCCTGAGCACAGATTTGTGCGTCATATTAAACTTAAGGATTTCTACGAAATTCAGACAATTGAGTTGAAAATATGAACGACGTAATTGATGCATGTATGCACCGTTGATGAAAATTAAGTTGCGAGTTGCTTCTTAAATCTGGATGATGCGTCGAGTCGGCGACCTTCCATTCAAATGCATTTCTATACCAGACTACATACAAGCATAGCAATCGTCTAAAGCAAAGAGAAAAGAAAGTGCTCGAAGGACATAACTGCATGAAGGACGACGGCGACGAAAAGAACAATAACAATATTTTGCAAAATACAAATGCAAACAACAACAAACATGCACACGTTAATCCCAGCAAATAATTTTAATATCTCAAAATGAAACAAAAGATACGACATTAAGAACGACAGCCGTGCTGAATCAAGTCAATTTATTGTTTATGCACTCTACCCGAACGCATAAGACATAAAGATTATTTATTAAAGTAATGAATTCAACTAATCAGTAACATGAAAGAAATACTCGAGGCACAAATTCAGCAATAATAATTTTCCGTTTTACTTGAACCCCACCATCAACAAGCGCCAATTATGTGTGTCTTCGAAAGTGACGAGTCAAAACATTGTTGTTGTTGTCTCCCGAAAAATACCGAACTCGTGCTTAAGTGAATGAGGAAGAAGATGTTTAACACAAACACCCCGTGGGAAGTATGAAGAGAGAACATTTACAAAATAATATTAAATAAGGACAATAAGAACAAACAGCAACAATCATTTCGTTAAACAGTTTAAAACAGAGAACCGAGCAAAACACTTGTTCAATCTAAACAAGCTGTAGAAAACGACGAGTAAAACTTAATAGAAGCTCTCACTCTCTCTCACCCACGCTATCATACGCACATAGAATTGTGTATAAGGACAACAACACACGTTTAATAACATGGGTAGCCTGCCGAATTTACACGAACTGGAGGCAGCCGAGCGCAAACGTGAGAAACGGCGAGAGTATGAATTCTTATTAGAACAGCGAGCACGCGCTAACAGTAGAGAGCGCGAACGTTTATCTCTCTTCGAAAAACACCACAAGGTGAGTAACAAAACGAAATTTCCACCTTAGGATTCTTCTAGGCAGATGTACAGTAGAAACTCGATTATCGGGACCAAATAAAAACAGGTATTCCGTATAATCGAAAATCCGGGTAATCGAGTTTCTACTGTATGTTTTTTTTTTTTTAATTGGAATGCTTACCGGAAAATTAAACAAAAATCCCTTATTTGGAAAATGTCAATTTATTATTTAAGAACGATAGATACGGGGGCTTCCATTAATCCCTAACCACAAAAAGATAATTTGCATTTCTTAATTCAATGATTCTCTTTTTCAGCAATCATCCTACAATGCTTATTTGATGACTGGCCTCGGCCTAAGCGGCGGCACACTAAGTCTTATTGCAAAAGCCACTGCAACGGTAGCAACAGGTGGCAATTGTGAGAATGCCGCATCCGTAGACAAGGTAAAGACATCATCAATGCCGAATCCGAAGACAACGTCGACAGGCGCAGCACAAACAACGGGCACAATCACTGCGACGCTTAGCGGCCCGTTCCCCATTGGCGGCGGTGCAATAATCGGCCTGACAAGCCAATCAAAGAAATATCAACATCATCACTCGCATCCACATCAATATCAACGGCACTCGTTGACGACGCGCCACCGTGTATTACGTACACGCAGCTCGGGTGCGACCCACAACATCTGGGACGAACAGATGATGGAAGTAAGTCTATCCTGCATAAAGTATCCTAGTTACAAAGCACTAATATATCAATCTTACGCTCTGCAGCACTTGACGGCGTACTCGCCAGTTTCGACGCGCTCACATCGCATCAATCCCGTGTCGTCTTACCAGGTGCAAGCGGCTTTGGCTGCTTCACGGCGTCGCGAGTCACTCAGCAGTTCTATTGGCGCCACATCAATACGCCGTCTAATTACACTGAACAGCCGCAATTGCCGGCACAAGGTGCCGCTGCACGTGCGCCAGAAGGTCTGCCGGAATTTCACCTGCCTAACATTAGCACACGGCTTGATGTGCGCTATCCTACTGCCGCTGTTCGCATTGCAGGGCTCCAACTCGGTGTGGCACCATCGAGAGCACTGGCTGCACATCGGCCCGAACATTGGCTCGCTGTTGCTTAGCCTCTGTTTCTTAGTGTCGGCCGGCATGTGTCTATTCACCAACCGGCTCATACATCGCTTTGGTTACTCGCTGCTTATTGCCGCTAACTATGTGACACTATGCGTCTTCTTGCTCTGCCATCTCTATCCGTCGATTTACACGTTGCTACCCGCCTACATGCTGCTCGGCCTGACGCTGAGCACAGCGCGAGTGTGCAAAACGGCACTAATTGTCCACTTCGGCAGCAAGCTGAGTTGCTCGCAGCAAGAGTGTATACCGAGTACAATGCACGCCGTCGATCCACTGCATGATGAGCATAAAATCTTTTGCAATCGTGACCAGAAGGTGCGCCGACTAGCTCGCTGGTTTCATGCAGCTCAGGACTTAGGCATCATATTTGGCGCTCTAGTCGCTTCTGTAGTTATCACTTGTACGTCAAACGACTGGAACTGCTTTGAAGTTGGTGCGCCGCTAGATGCGACAACAGCTCCAACAACCACAAACTACTCGACGACGACTATTGTGATGGCTGCACCCGCGGCAGTGCTCCAGCCACAGGCGCTCAATCTTCAGCATGTATGGCCGTATTTTTCGAGCTATCTGAACGACTTCTACAGTCACAATGAACATGGCGAACGCATCTGCGGCGCTGACATGTGTCCAATGTGGCGTCATGGACTTGGCGCTCGCGATTTGCGAATGAGATCTATGCCGGCCGCGACAACCACAACAGTGACACCGGCAGTAAATGTATCAGCGAACAACACAACTGCAACGGTTATGTCAAGAACGACGACGCTAACGCCAACGGCGTCCATCTATGCTAACTTTATCGACAGCAAATTAAAAGCTGGTGGCTCTATGCTCATCAGTATCTATGTGCTGTTTGCTATCGTCTCATTGGCCATGTCATTGCTGACAGGCAAAATTCAGGCGACCTTTTATAATGAGCGCATCAAGGACATGACCGACACGCTGCTACTTGCTGGCCCTATGGCCTATTTTATTGGCACAGAGCAGGCGTACATGCTAGCCGACTTTATGCGGGTGAGTGTTGAATTTGAACTCAAAACTCCCTCTATCTGTTAATATAATTATGTATATCCATTTGATCATTTTATTAAAGGCCTTCGTTTCCTGCTCGCTGGGTATAAGCATGGTGGCAGGTGCACTTGTCGGCATGGGTATTATGCAGTCAATTGTTTCCTGTACGTTGAGTATGCTGTTGCGATATACCAAACGCATTATTGTTATATGTGAGTCGCGTCGGTAACTTAACAAACTGTAATATAAGATTAATACAACTTTCTTTCTCTCTCTCATTCTCATTACTCAGTGGCCGGGTTCTTTTTTCACTCTTGCCTATTGTTAGCGCTCTCCAGCTGGAAACCGTCGAACGATGATAGCGCTCTCTTCTATGTCATTGCCGCCTCGTGGGGCGCTTGCAATGGCATGTGGGAAACACTTTTACTTGCACTTGTCACACTCAACCACACAAATCATACACCGGAGGTGACCGCACCGTTACAAGCTCTGCGTTTTCTCGGTCTGGGAGTTACCTTCGGCGCACATGGTTACCTTTGTGAAACGTCAAAGATCATCGCGCTTGTGATTATGCTTGTTGTCAGCGTGCCACCTTACGCCATGCTCGAGATTCGGCTCGAGTCGCAGCGTAAGGCTAATCTTATCAACTTATGACGAAGCGTGTTCAGTTAGTCATTAAGGAGGGGCGTTGTTGCCCGGACTCATACAATGTAAAGACTAATGATGGTCTCCTTCGTATGCATACGTTTGGCTTAATTGAAAATTGGTCAATACCTCCGTTGTTTACTGTCAAGTAAAATACTCATACGATACACCTTCGCAAACAATTATCTGCTTATGTATGTTTGAAATTAAAACGTCCCTGATATCATAAATGCCGCGAATGAGATTTGTGTTTTGTTCATTTATTTCTAGTCGTTAGATTTAGTTTGGTTTGGAAGTTTAGCTGTAACATAGTTTAAGTCTAAAAGAGGAGAGAGCTAAACGAAATAAACAAGCACATTTGTGTAATTATTTATATGCAAAGACTAGCTGTCAATAAACATGTAGCATACTTTAAGAAAGTGAAAGTGATTACAGCTCTGTACACAAAAGTTCGTATGCTTGCGAAATACAGCAAATTTGCATAATTTACACATCAACACATGTTGTAGTGCTGTTAGATTTTGTTTTTGTGAATAGGATGCTTTTGCGATGCACTATAGTGTTGCTGATGATCAAGTTCATGCAAATTGCAGTACACAAAAAAAGCGATGCATTTGTGAACAGACACTGCATTTACTCAGTACTTTTAAGGAGAAAAAAAATTTGTCAAATATCCCGTTGAATGTAACAGTATAACTCATAAATTATGTAAATTTGTTCTTGGCTATTACAGATATGTAACGGTAGGCATACATATTCTCCTACATAGACAAAGATATTAACACAAATGTTACAAATACTCGTATGGAAAACATATGCGTACATAAGTATATGGTATACGTATGTCAATATAGGCACTTCATTATTATCAAGGAGTATTTCAAAATCAGCTCATTTAAAAAACTTTCAAGAAATGATCTTTCTTTGCTATATACATATGTATGTATGTATATCATTATACCAAAATTTTAGCGGATAGTTTTGAATAAAAAATTGAGAAAGTGAACCATAAGCCGAATACTGTGGCAGATAGGTCAAACAAAATCCAGCACTTGTGTTAAAAAGTAAGTCAATAAATTACAGATAAACTTTAGCAAAATATTATTTTTAAAGTTGATTAAGATCAAACAATAATGAAACACAGTTTGTCCAAAGGAAGAAATATTATGACAACTCAATATTTTAACGCTGCCAACAACATTGACTATGTTAGTGCTTATGTTTTATGCAAACGCAATGAGCTCTAACAACATTGCATCTAAATTTGGATATACAAACATACTTTCGATCGTTATTAGCTCTAAATAGTCCTAACAGTATAATGTGTATCTAATAAGAGATCTACATACATGCACGTGTAATTCTTACCTACGACTGATACTGAACTGTCTCTTTATAAACAAGTTAGAGCAATAAGCATTATTGTAACGTTAACGTGCCAAAGTAACCGTATTGTAACACAAAAAAAAATAATAATAATAGTTTAATGCCAATCAAAACTTTAGCATAATTCGTTTGATGTAAGTGAACTCAAAAATGTATCATCCGAATAATAATAACACGAACTGTTTAAACAATTAAAATTCTTCACATAGCAATTTGTCTGCTAAATCCTTTTTATTTTCTCTTTTCTACAGGTCGTCTATAAACAACGTGAGGTCTTTTTTTCTTGAAATTTAGACCCAACTCTCAACAAAATAAAAATTTCATTTACGTGCTAAACATTTTTATTATGTCCGAACTAAATTTGTTTATTAATAAGGACTCTTTTTACAAATTTTAAAACGATTTCAAAGTTAATAAGAAATTCGTGCAATGCACACTATTTTGTTTTCAAGTAATAAGAGAAATATTCTGTAACATCTTACAATTCACATAATTAATAATCTTAAAATGAAACGAAACAAATCTTCGATGTAAATGCGGTAGTAGTCATTCTAAAATATTTATGCAAAATGCCAAGAGCTACATGTATGTATAAAAGAAAGTCTTAGTAAGTAATAAATTTGGTTGATTCAAGTTGAACATACTTGTACAACAAAATGAGTTTGCTTTGTATTATGATTATTTTAGCTAGCATTAGATTAATGATTCTTTTTTTTTAGTTACATTTTTGTCCAGGCCATATAACTGGAATGATTTTTGACAATTACCTAAGTTTAATATTTAATTTAACTTATCCAAGTGCTAAGTAAAATTATGAGTTGAAAATTCGATCAAATATGTCAAACTTATAAAATTTGCAGTATATTCTAAACATTTCTTAAATAATTAACTCCTCATGTGATCTTTTCTTTTGTGTGTATGTGTGTGTGTGTGTGTGTGTGTGTGTGTGTGAATACAGCCTCTGCGAATGCGTTGAGTTTACAACACAAGCGAAATACATACATACATACATAATTTTCATAAAAACAAAAACAAACAAACAATCATACAAAACAGAATATCAATTGAATAAACACTTAAATAAATTAAACTACCGAACGTCATTGGTCTCAAGGCCTTCATCGCCATTCTCGTGGTTTACGTCAAAGCCAAAACCCAAATGAATATTGCACCAGCGTCGGTGTTTCTCACCGCGCAATGATTCGGCCGATCTGAGAGCTGCCAAAAACGGCTTCGATTCGAAATCAAACTTGCGTAACTGCGTCTGAAACTCATTCTCTTGTGCTGCTGCGGTCGCAGGTGGCAAATGTACTCCGCCAGTATGTCCAGTCATTAGCCGAACAGATTGCACCACGATGAATTTAAGGGCTGCACGCCGATGCAACTCAAAGCAATCGCGATTACCATACATCAATTTTTGTTGTTCGCATAGATGGATGTCATGAGCTGCCAGATTACAACAATAGAGGAACGCACGCAATCTCTGAATGCCGATCGCGTCTGTATCGGCCTCACACAGATCTGGCAGCAGCACCTGCAATATTTCGTCCGGCGTTCTTGCCTCTACGATCAAAAGGCTTGCGACCATCTCGCGCATACTGTGTAGCTGTGTCAGCTCGTCGAGTACATAGAAACAAATTTCGTAGGCACGAGCCAACACCACTTGCCGATAGTGATAGCAGCTATAGTCACTAGTGTGCTTCCGCATAAACTTTTCTGAACGCATTATTTCCGATTGCAACATGCAGGGCGCACTTTGCAGTACCCATTGGCGATGTGACCAAGAGTGATAGTTGCTAGCACTTCTATCCGCGGAACGCTCGCAGATGCTGATTTCGTTGGGCCAATCGATAGCATCTCCACCTAAAAAAAGAAATTCAAAACAATAAGCTTGACACATAATTTGACTGCGATCAGACATACTTTGAAAAGAATATAACCATCTTCGATAGGCGAATGCTTCATTTGATTTAGGTTTCTTTGATAGCACCAACGCAGAAAACTGCAACTCTCTATTAATACTCAGCCGATTTTTCTGTACCAGCTGACGGCGTATGTGCCAGAAAGTGGTGACATCAGGATTAATAAGTAGCGCGACGTTCAGGTACGTAGCAAGTGTATCACTATTCTGTTGCTGTTGTAGGCAGCGCTGTTGCAACGAAATCGGCTGGCGTCGATGTGCAATGAGTGTACGGTGCGCATGGTCATACACATGAGTAGCACACCAGGACTCCAAGCCCAAATTGTGATCCACATGCACGACCGGCGATTTATTGCAATTAAGCTCTTTTGGTATTATTTCAAACGAGGATCTGCAATCGCAAAATAAACTAAGCATGGTTGTTTAAATTAAGAAGAAGACATACTCACAAGTCAGGATCCTTGAGGAAAACGGCATTCAAATCACGTATTATTTTTTCACAGAGCACCTTACGCTCATCTTTAGCGTCGGCGACAATAAGTGAATCCATAATCAACGCCAAAGACTGTAGCTAAAACGTGCAGTCTCAGTCGATTTCCCAACGTTCACTTAATGAATTTTGATTAAACTCAATTCGCGCACAATTGAAACAGATGTAACATTTTTCAATGTCTACCCTGTCTTCTGCCGCACAGCCACAATGCAATGTTGTACTCCGCTGGAACGCGTGACAATATGACACTTTTCATCAGTTCCACACGTCAACTTGACGCTCGTGCTGTTACTGATCCCAACTCTTGAAATTGTCAATTCGTTTTTAGATATCGTACTTTACAACGTGTGAATTTAGAGTAATTTAAATATTTGCGATTACCACAAGTCTATTTTAGAAATACTTCATTAAAGACCGTGGTTGCATTCGAATCAGTGAAACTGATTTTCCCAATTGGAAAACTATTTCCTTGGTTGTTTGAGAGCTTCTAAGAAGATGAGATGGCTTACGTTTAACTTGTGTTACGTTTTCTTTGCGTTACGTTTGGCTCGTGCGTTAAACAATAACATCTCGTTGACGTGTTCCTTTACGTATCAGACGTAATCCACGTATACGCTATTCGTACGGTTTTCTTAAATCTGCTGCCACCTGCTCTATTGTTGTTGTTTGTGCCGCATGTTTGGTCTGGATAATGTACGCTTATGTTACGTAGTATCAGAAGCAACATACGACAGTCAACCGACGCGAGTCAGCTAAATTATTGTCGCCCGTCGAAACGGCTTCACGAAAGACCCACTTGTGTGTCGAAATGGCGCACTACAGCTTGTATTTACCTGGAACAAGTACATACTTTCAGTACTGGCTGGATCAATGTCGCCTTGAGTTGCATGAGACCAAATAGCCCGTGCAGATACTCTAAGAGTTGGAGAATCATTTCCTAGTAATTTAGGGATTTTAGGGGTTTTTGGAGTATAGGGAGAAATATTTTTGAGAGTTGATAACACTGGGTGCACGTTAAGGCTGGGAAAACATCGATAGTGACCATATTCGATATTTTCGATGTTTTTCACCTAAATATTCGATAATATCGATATTATAGACAAAATATTACATATTTAATATTATTAAAATAGAATATTATATATTTAGTAAATATTGGCATAAAAATATAGTATTTAAAATGGAATGCTATATTTTGCGGGTGAAGTAACCTCTAAATACACGCAATGGCTGAGAACACTCTAGATGATATACGCCGTGTTGAACGCATTTGTCTACCACCCCAATGTGTGAACTGCAACCAACAGTCTTTAAAACTGAAAATTTCAAACTTTTCGAAGCTTCTATGACTCGAGGAATAGGACCTTTAAAGATCCATCCGGGAGCCCTTCATACTCTCACAGCCCAACCATGTTGTTTGGTATTGTGGGACATTTTGATGAAAATTAAGTTAATTGAATGAAAATTTAATAATTCGAAATTCAGAATGGCGCGAAATGAGTCGGATTTTGGAAAAACGCAAACGAGCCCACATTTACTCAAAAGCGACAAATTGCATCAAAAGCGTCGACTCCCGCGAAATGGAGGGTAGGGAAATATCCCCATGGAGTGCACCGCGACATATGCCAACACAATATGCATATGCAGTGTCATTTGGACCAGAAGAGGAAGCAGTTTGTTTACATTTTTTACGCAGCGTTGCATTCGAAAATTGGGCTTCCAAAACACCCTAAAATTTCCCTGTATAGTTACTTTTACATTATTTTTTGGCATGATTTTACATTTAAAACATTAACCAACCATTAATAATAATAGCCTGTTGATTTTTAACATTATTCATAAAGTTATATTGACGAATTCGTATATTTAGTACATTTTGTTAGTACATTTTAGTTAGCAAACACTTATAAAAACGGGATCGATAATGACAAAATACTATCGATAGTGGTTCAGAGAGGTTAATATTCGATACCTCGATAGTGCCATCGATTGTTTCCCAGCACGTGTTTTGTTTGTTTTGCTTGCGCCGCATGTACCATCAGAGCCAATTTCGAAATCCCAACACAGCAGATAATCTGAAGGATTGCCGCGCGCATAAATTGTTGCTATTACCTCCGAGGCATTGTAGACATTTGCCAAAAGGTTGAGAAGTGGCGAGAGAGGAGGCTTAAACACAATAGACCGAGAGGATTGTTTATTTAGAGTATTATATATGATAATAGAGGCTGAATGACTGCTTTTAAACCATTAAATTTCCGAAAGTACCAGCGGAGGCTTCTGGTCGAGACACCGGATACGTTATACTGGAAACGACTAAGCGTAAGTCAGCGGTTTTCAGTTTAAGTTCAACAGTTTTCTACTTGACTAATGTATGCCATCGTTATTATCATTCAGGTGCCCACCTTAGTTAAGGAGTTTGGTGCGATTGACTATGTCGACTTTAGCCCAATAGAGCCCTACTGCTTCGCCGTATCATGTTCTATGCGTGTTCAGATTTACAATCCAGCAACAAAGCTTGTTGTGAAAAACTTATCGCGATTTCACGATACAGCCTATGGCGGTAGTTTTAGACAAGACGGTCGTCTATTAGTGGCTGGTGATGAACAGTGCCAGGTCAAACTACTTGACACATCAAGTAAAAATGTGTTGCGTCTATTCAAGGGTCACACAGGGCCCGTGCATCGGACATATTTTGCCGCGGATAAATTGCACATTGCCAGCTTCTCGGACGATAGGTCGGTACGTTTGTGGGATGTGGCGAACGAGAAGTGCGTGCAAAACTACCCAGATGCACACACGGACTATATAAGAGCCGGTGCAATGAATCCAATATCGCCAAACGATTTTGTATCTGGAGGTTACGATGGAAAGATTCGATTCTATGATACGCGAACAAATCAAATAACAAACACCGTCGATCACGGACGACCGGTGGAGGCGTTGATATACTTGCCAAGCGGTGGCATTGTCATCAGCGCCGGTGATACAGAAGTGCGTGTTTGGGACAGACTTGGTGGCTGCCGACTGCTTACCAAGTTCTCAGAACACCATAAGACAATTACTAGCCTGCAAATGGGCTCGAATGGTCGACGTTTGTTGTCCGCGGGACTTGATCGACATGTAAAAATCTATGATGTAGCTACCTATCAAACGGTGCATACACTTACCTTCCCAAATGCAGTCCTCAGCTTGGGTGTAGCGCCCAAGGACCAGGCAGTTGTCGCTGGCATGGTTGATGGTCTCATTTCGATACAAACCATGGCGGTCAACGCCAAGCCTAATGAGGAGGAACAGATCATGCGCAGAATATCATCAAAGAAACAAGCGGCGCCAATTCTGAATGTCGATCATGAGATTAAAACGAATCGGAATAACGAGCCGAGACTAAAAAAGTATGACATTTTCTTCCGGCGCTACGAGTATAATCGCGCTTTGAACAACGTATTCACAAATGAGAACGCAGACAGCAACCCCGAACTGATTATCGCCGTTATGCAAGAACTGGTCAATCGCAAGGGTCTGAATCGAGCGCTCGTCCATCGACCACATCATTTCCTGCGACGCCTCATTAAGTTTATTGTTCGCTACATCGGCGAGAATAGATTCATACGCGTTCTCACCGATGTCACAAACGAGCTACTTGACATTTACGAACATCAATTTCACGATTTAAACAATGTGCTCGCCAACGAGTTCACACGACTTGCCGAGGCTCTAAAAGCAGAGGTCAAACTCACTTATTCGCTGCTCGAACTGCAGGGCATGCTGGAGCAATTGACTGTCGCAGCAGGCAACGAACGGACACGAGACGACTCGATCCAGTTCGTCGAAGATAGCCGCAAGCAAATGAGACCATCACTGCAGGTTAAAAACGAGTCTTATATCGTCAATGTTAAATAGATTTAAACATATAAGTTTAATAATAAGTAAATAGTCGAAAATCTAGTATCTACGAAAAAAATTACGATCATATAAAAAATATACGTGTGCGAAAGAAATAAAAAGACAATTTATTTTGATGACCTTTTTGTTTTAATTAGCTGCGATTAATTTCCAATCGATTTTAAAACTAATGGCATTACTTTGACTCCCATGTCAAAGCTAACATTACATACTCCTATGTTCAGGTCGCTTCATGCACCACATAACACGATTTACAGTGCAAACTCGATTAACAATTGGCCAGGATAGTATGTAGTTCCATAACTCACGAATTACATACATGTATGTATATGAACTCTATGTGTGACGACAGCGCTGACCTTAAATGTCAAGTTATTACCAACTTAAAAAACAGCATTGCAAAGAGTAAAAGTGACTATCGATTGAATACCATATCCAAAGCCGATACACGATTATAAGAGCAAATCAGAATTTAACATAAAAAAAAAAGAAAGACAACTAATTTCAATTGATTTTGTGACTATTATTGTTTTTTTTTTAACTTCAAATTTATATTAACACAAAAAAATGCTTGCTCCTTAAATTACAATGGAAGATTTTAGATAAACGAAATACATTTGAATGTCTTTTGAATAAAATTTTTGTTTGCACGTTTTTAAAATAATATTTTGCTGACAACAACAAAGACAAACCATAAAATTAAACATTTTTGTCTGTAATCATCAAGCTATGTATTAAAAAAAAACAACAGAACGAAACATATAAGTTATAATTTTGAATTTATATTCAAAGTTCGACTATATTCGTTTTTTGTTAAAAGTATTGAAATTTTAAAAATCAATTTTTTTTTTTTTTTCTGATTTGGCGTTTTTACGTTGTTTTTTTTTTAACTACATTTTTTCACAAATTGCATTGCATTCTTTTATTTATTGATTGATTATGAACTCACAGTTTTTTACCTTTTAATGGTTTATTTTTTGCGTTTCGTGTTTTAGACAATTTTTTAATTTTATTTATTTTGTTTTTTCTTCGTTTTCCTAATATGCTCACACTTTATATATATATATATATGGTATATATATATGTACGTATCTGCATGTATGTGTATGTATGTTTTATGTTTTTTTATACTTTTATTACAATAATTAGTTATTATTATTTATCATGTATATGTATGTATGTATGCATGTATATGTATATCAGTACGTCTGTCGCACTTGCGCATTTATGCCGAACTGTAAATGAGTTTGATTTCATGTGAGCTTTTTACAATGTTATTATTTATTTTTTCTTTTTTTTCGTGATTCGTGATTTTTTTCGCTAATTAATAAATTAATTATCTATTTTACATTGTTTTTATTATAATTTCGTAATGTTTTCATATATATAATTCGATTTCGATTTACTTACAATTGAAATGTTTTTTTTTTTTTTTTAATTTTTTGTTTTTGTGCAAATTATTATTTTAAGGCTAATTTTAATGTATGTATTTGTGCTTTTAAAACATCGCTGTCACTTTTACTTTTTGCAGTTCAGTTTCCTCTTTTCTGTAAAGAAAATTAATTTCAACATTTGTTAAGCTTCAATATCGCACTTGATCTTTTTTTTGTTTGTCTTTTTCAATTCAATAACTGTTCTTTGTTTTTTTTTTTTCGTTACGCCTTTCATCATATAAAATGATTCATTTTATAGAAAGTTGTCGCCAAATAACGGTATTTCAACAACAAAAAAAAAAAAGAGAAAAAAAACAACTCAAAATTACGAAAGCAAAGAACAAAATGGACAAAAATAAATAATGCAATTAACACAAAAACATATTACTTCTTTTTATTTTTCGCAGCATTTTTTATGTTTTATTTATATATATGCATGTATATATATATTGTATTATAAAGAATATGTATATATATATAATCGCTTATAATAACAAATGATTTTTTTGTATTTATATTTAAATATTTGCTGTAATTTACAATAAACTGATTTGATCTTTAATTATGTTTTCGTTTTTTTAATTGCATTTTTAGATATTTTCGGGTTCTTTTCGTGTTTTGCCCTTTAAAAATAACACTAAGCAACAAAATTCGACACAATGTAAACAGACTTGAAGTAGAGCGAGACGGCAATAGTTATAGCAGAGCAAGAGAAAAACAAATTCATCAATTTTCATTTGGGAAATTTGAAATTCACTAATATTTTCATTTTGTTACTTTTTGACGGGTAAAAATGATGGGAGAAAGATATCAGGTGGTAGGCAGTACTAAGGGGCTTGTTTACTGCGTCTACCATCTGAAAAAGTAGGAGTACTGTGCAGGAAGGAAGGAGGTGACGTGATGAAAATTTCATCAAACTTAAAGTAACTCATGATCTTACGAATCAATCATTCAAATTTCAAGTCTCTAGCTCTTATAATTTCCGTGAACGATTGATAACGGTGAACAGAGGGACCATCGGACATAGCTAGTTTGATATCTCATGTCATCGTGATCTTTTCTATATGTATTTAATGGGTTCTTTCTCCCCTCCTTCTATGCTTTGCTTTACATACTTCTGCCTTCAAACAAACATAAAATACAGCGTATAAATAATCTATTGTTGAAACAGTCGGGTACATCAAAGACGATTTCGTTTCTAAAAACTGTAATTATTGCACCATAAATATTGACCTATTATAATTTTGCTTACATAAGCGGGAGAGTGGGTCAATCACTGGCAAAGATCGTCTTACTTAATAAATGATTCGATTCATGTGAAGTTCTATACATTAAAAGATATAATTTAGTTCCAAGATTGTTTTGAAGCTTCGTTAGAAATAAAAACCAAAAATATCAAACCACAAGTATTTGGAAAGAAACAGAATACACTTACACAGTGTAAAATATGGAAACATTTTTGATATTTTGTTGCTTTGTGAGATTTCATTTATGCTACTAATGTTAAAAATAATATATACTAATAATTAATACAATTAAAAAAAAAAAATACTTAATTCAAAGTTTCATTTGTATTGTTTTTTTTTTTTTTTTTTTTTGTTTTATGTTATTAAAACAGCACGTTGGTGGCGTTGACGATTACGCCCCCTTATCGCTACGGGCTAGACGAGTAGAAGAAAAACTGGCGAACAAATAAATTCCAAACCACAAATCACACATTAATATAATCACATTATTTTTATTATTTTTCTTTTATCGTTTTAGTTTTAGGTTAATTAATAACGCTTCTGTCATTTTGTTCTGATTTTTTGTTCTGTTATATTTTTATTTTGTTTATTATTATCAAAGACAGACATTTTACCATCGGCATATTTCATTGTTGTTGTTATTGTTTGAGCGAGCCATCACCAAACCAAATAAGTTTAATGAAATAATAAAACAATTACGTTAAGACAAGGCTTTCTCTCATGTATGGATGTGTGTGTATGTGTAATTGAAGTTGTTTGAGTTTGCATTTAATGTTCATCAGACGTATGTGCCAGCTTGTGTGCAATATACATGAGAGTGTTCGTGTGTCGTAGAGTTACAACAATACTGTCGGCAAGATTTTGGAGTTTGAAAGCAATAATGTTTAGACAAATTGTTATTTTTTTTTTTTTTTTTTGTTTTTGTTTTTAATATCTAATCTATTTTGTGTAGTACAATGCAGATAAGATTTTTTCAAACCGAAAAAAAAGAAAAACCATTTGAAAATTGTATAATTATGATAAAAATTAAATGTGGACAGCTATGGTTCAAACGATGGACGGGTATAGACGTGTCTCTGAATATACGCGCATTTTTATGTTTTTTTTTTTGTTTTGTTGTTATGCTTATGGTGGTTGGTTGGTTGGTTGTCGTTTGAATGTTGTTTTTCTTCTCTCTTCATGTTTTAATTTACATTTTGGTTTCTAAAGTAAGTAAAGTAACTTACAAACGTTCGCGTTGCGTTGTTTGTTCCCTTCCCAACTTTTTACTCCTTGTTTGTTTGTTTTTTTTTTTTTTGTCTTGCTCCAAACCAAAACTCGAACACATGAACTGAACTGAACGAACGAACTAACGCGGCGTTTAACTATATTCTTAACCATCCTCTTTGGGTGGCGTGAACCAACCTGAAATATACAATGAGCAATTATTTTTTATTATCAAAGCAACCATAAACGAATCATAAGCCGAGTGTTCAGTGTAGTCTTAGTAGAAAGCAGAGCGTTCAAACTGAGTTCCATTGTAGAGCCGTAGTTCTTTATTTTTATTACTCTTTAAGAGTCAATTTGAGAAGAGCTCCAATTTGTTCTCAATTTACATTTCTTTGACCAAATTCTGGCAATAGCTCTGTACCGTACTCTACATTAGACACTTAGCTATGCATGTAATGATTTGTTGAGCTCTCACCGTTCTTTTCGTGTATTTGCACCAGTGACTTGAAGCTTTGTTGAGCACGCGCCAAGCTATATTGACCCTGCGGCAAACTCTGCTACAGTTAAGAAAACAAATAGATTTCGATTAAACGTACATATCCGTGTGTTAGTTATGAGACTTACCTTGGTGGCACCAAACTGTATACGCGCCTTGCCCTTGACCAACGTTGCCGCTATTTGCATAATAACCGCCTCAACTGTGTAAGCTGAACTCCAGCCCTGTTTGGTTAGCAGTTCCATGCAAATAGCGCCACCAATGAGCACATAACCACCTGTAAGGGATTGACTTTGAATTGGTATGGTTTACAATAACATATTACGTGAGAATATTAAACCTGAGATAATTGGATGCACAACACGCACAAATGGCGGCTCAAAGGGATACGTTTCCTTAAATAATATATTCAACAGTATGCTGTCCTTGCCTTCCCTCTCTTTGAGCATTAACAAGTCACTGTGTAATGGACTATCGGGATCAACGGACTTAAGACGAATATTCCATTCATAAATTGAATCGTTAACAAGTTCGATGGAGTACATATTCTTTTTGAATGCATCCGAGCGGTAAATATCACGTAGCTCCTTCATCAGACGATCGGTGGCCTGCACGGAACCGGAAACTGAACCCTGCATGATCCAAACAAAATTAATAAAAATCAACTCATTAATCAGATGGTAACTAACCTTTAAGTAGTCTTGTCTTTGACTCTGACGCAGTCTTTCTAATGTTGCTAGATGCTCCACCTCCATATCGTCTTTCTGTAAAATATCAACAGCATTAGTATTGTTATCTGGACGCTGAAGACAAATTTGTAGTGTTTCTCACCTTATTTGTGGTGCGTACATCATCCATTTCGAGCGGAAGATCCTCGTCACCTTCACTCTCCTGTTCGCTTTCGCCGATCGGATCATCGATTTCATCCTGATCAGAGTCGGTCTCCTCGTGACCATGCTGTTCAGCGGGTTCGGTGCGCAACGGCGACGCTGTTGGCGGTGGCGTTTGCAACGGTAGTGTTAAGTTGTCAATATCGGGCGGCAGTGGTACGTTATGTAGTCGGCACAATTCACGTAACAGGATTCCGACCTGTTTATCAATTTATGACCAATCAAATGAAACGATTATTTGAATTTATTTTTAAGGCGACAGTTGGCTGAAGTCAAAATTGTACGCACCTGATTTATTACGTGATTATCGCGTCCATTTGTATTGCTAAGGATCTGTACAGCATTTGTAACGCTCGTCTCTTCACTTTCGGCAAACCAAACGGGCGGCGAGGATGGATAAGTCTCCTGAAAATCAATATAAGTTTATCATAGTTCAAAAAGTAGATTCGATTTCTAGACTGGCAGGCGATTTGGTAAATTTCTTGTTTCAAAACTTCTGTTCAAGTTCACACATGAAAAGCAAGCAACAAACGCATAAGACTATTCAATCAGCTCAGTTTGTGTAGCAATTTTGAATTACGCCAAGCTTATCGTAAAGATATTGGGCCGAGTGAATAAAAAAATAGTTTTTACTACATAGTACTTGGTACTTGCACTAGCTTTTACTTATCAGGAGTTTTCAGTACAAGCTATATAGTATTAGCAAAGATTTATTCACACTTTTTGTAGTTTAAACTTTTCAGCAAAGCTAGTACTGATAAGTAAAAGCTAGTGCAAGTACCAAGTACTATGTAGTGAAAACTATTTTTTTATTCACTCGGCCCATTATGATGAAAACAATTTGCAAAGTAATTCCACTTTATATATCAAAGACTTTTTGGATAGGAAGATTTGATTAAGATATATAAATCGATTAAGTGCAAGTTAAAAGAATATAAAGATTTTTCCCCAATCAAAATTAATTGGATTTGTGCAATGCCCAATCCTTCCCCAACCAGTACCGCTCAAAACAAGAATGTAATTCGAACACCAAGAGCAATAGAATCGTGAAAATCGATTGTAAATTCAAGTTAGGACAGTCCTAGAAAGTGAGTTACAACAAATTCCGGGTACTACCCTTGACTAATCCGCCCTTATTGGTTTGTCTTAAAGTTTTCTTTGATGTCTATGGAACCGAGATAACTAAACAAATAATATAAAACTTTACAGATGGTTTTCTTAAAACCTTTTGTTGAAACTGTCATGACAACTATCTGTCTACATATGATTCTACCTATCGTCTACACTTGATCCTTAAGAAGATGTGTATAAAACTATATGAAGGAGAAAAGAATATTTTTTATATGGTAACTAATTACTTACCGTAATGTTTGCATGTATATCGTAACGTTTGCCGTTCTTATCGATAAAGCGGCAAGTTAACTCGTCCACGCTCGAGTTGAGGATCTGAAAGCGTTCGTGATTTTTTGTGAAGATCTTTTCTAGCGTTTTGATTTCCAATTTAAGTGTGTTTAAGCACGCCATATTGGCCGGGAGGTATGACGTTGTTTTTGACAGCGACGCCGATCGGACCCAAGCGTACGTCACGTTAAACGTCCAATGATGCACGTCGAGAGCACCAATGCTTTTGCTTTAGGTCCTTTAAACACGATTTCAATTGTGACAATTATGACGAAGATGAAGGTAATGAAGATTATGTTCTTTACGTTTAAAATAAAGTTCGTAAGGCGGCTTAGTTATTTACTTTGTTAAATTACACTTACACCTACCAACTATTATAGCTATGAAAAGGTGTGTTTGATTTGTTTAATGTGCACACTTTGTTTTTTTATTTTTATTTTTTTTTCGTTTTTTGTATAAAAAAAATCGTTATCGCCAATTTTATTTTGCTTATGCGGGTTTCGTTGTTATTGCTATTATTAGAGGTAGTTTACGTTACTTGTTTCATCGTCGTTCAGCGTGACTACACCGGTATTGTTATGGTATGTTATTGTTTTTATTATATTCAATTTACACCATTTCAAAATATCTTGCTCCTTCCCAAACTCGGTACGTTAATCCTTGATCCAAAAGTGCAGGAAGAGGTGAGTTATGCGTATATACATACATCTGAGAGACTACATACATATGTCTAGTTGTTTATGTGCGTGCTTGTGTAGTAGTAGTAGACGTGTATGCATGCACGTTGCCAAACACACACTGACTGCTTCGTTTGCTCGCGCTCTTTTTCTTTCCACTATGTCTTCCACTGTCATCAAACACTTACTCTCTCGTTCTTTCTGGTTCTACCTCTTTGGCAGGTTAATAAGTTCTTCTCTCGTTGTACGTATGTCTGGCTTTATCTTCTTCTTTTGTGTTTTAGAGCTTTCTTTGTTTGTTTGTTTGTTTGTTAAAACTCAACACTTTACTCAATTAAACGTTAAATTAAATTTTGGTTTCATACGTAATTTCGCCACAAAATTCAGTCACTATTGTTCCTCATATTGTTTTTTTCTTTTTTTTTTTTTTGCCGACTTTTGTTGTTTATAACAGTTTTTTGTTAAACATTTTCTCTTTGAACGCACACACACACACTGCACTCCAAAGAAAGGGTCGTACAAGCACTTGGACAATCACGGAAGCACGCTGCAGACGGATGAGCATCCAAAGGCACAGACACAATGGTCTACCACTGGTTTTTTTCTCCAGTCGCGTTTTTTTATTGCTATTCTTTTGTCTTTATTTTTTTTTTTGTTTTTTGTAATTAAATTGTTTATTCTTAACAATTTTGTATCGAATCCGTCTATGTACGTTGTTGAGAGTAAGAGGACTAAAATAAGTAATGTAAAGAAAAATACGCTTAACACATTTATTTCTGATTTTCAAGCACAAAAAAAACAAAACAGAAAAAAGCAAGTGCTGAAAGGCGAAAACGCGTTGTAAATATATTATGTATGTATGTATATATATACAACTGTAACAACGGCGCAGTACTTGGACAGAAAAATAGAAAATAATGTACGATAGTGATCCGACAAAACATAATATCTTTAATGTATTGTATGACTCTTAGAGTCGAAAAACTTGGGTTGTACCCTAAGTTAAAATACTTGTAAATATCGACAAGATGAAATAACTTTTATCTTTGGTGAACACACGTAAATTACGTTCATCTGGCAACACTCTATAACGGAGACAGTATGAAGAAACTTGTCTCTTCCTCTTTTCGTAGCCACTTTTACAAATGCTTATTTTTTTTTTCTTATTTCCTTTTGTGTTAAGCAATTTCTCATTTTAGATGCATTTTAGTTGCAATACGTTGATTGCTGACTTGTTTTTTTATACATTCTTCATTTGCATGCAATGAGTAACTAACTACTGTACTCGCCTAGATGATTATTTTTTTGGAATCCTCCACTTTTTAGTCTTCTGATTTTTTTATGAAAAGAGTCAAACACAACCAAAGTTATGACATATTGTTCGTTGACGTGTTCCTCAATAGTTTTCTCCCATTTTTTTTTTCAATGACTAAATAACTTTTTCGTACAATTCACAAAACACACACAAAGAAGAAATCGCCGTTTTGTTGTTACCAATACACGCACACAAACCCGTGCAATCCGAATTGCTGCACTGCAAAAAACCTCAAACTAAAAACAAGAGCAGTGTTATATATTGCTATGCGCTAAAAACCACTAAAATTTCCAAAAATTACGGAATTAAATAATACCAGAAGCAAACAAAGCAGGGTATTCATCCTTTCTAATATGAGGTACGCCTAAGTTGCATTGGAACACACACCACATACGCTAATCACGTGTCGACAGTGAGCAGCCAAATTTGTTATGATTATTGATGCCAATTTTGCTTTTTTACTTTACTTATAAAACTTAACTCACACCTTATTGATAAATCACTAAAATTGACTTCAGCCATTTAAAAAAGGCTGAAAACATTATTCAAAGTGTCGAGTGTGAAAAACGACGAAAAGAGCCAAAAAAATTTGGCAACACTTTTTCACACCGCTTATTTTGGGCGTACCATCCACATTGACATAGCCAAACAGCCAACCATAAAAAGCCTAAAAAAATCGAACGAATTTATAGGTGGAATAACATCGATGTTTATATAAACTTCGTTACGTTTTATATTCTGGGCTGAGTTACAGAGCAGTAGTGTATTCAATCTTAATTTCTATTGGGGGATTAAATCTTAGTTATATCTTACTCTAACGCTGGTCACACAGGCAACCATTACTTAGATCTGTTAGTCTTATCAGCTTGCCGCTTACTGCGTAGATCGCTAGAACTATCTGTAGCCAACTTACGGGGTTTCCCCTTAGATTTAGGGGCTGAAAGAGTCTAATAGAATATTTTTAGGGGTGCCATATTTTTGGAGGTGTTTTCAGGGTTTTGCTTTTAAGAGGTTAAGTTTTCAAGAAATTCATTCGATTTATATTTTGTGTGCTCCGAAATTACTTTTGAGTTATCGAAAATTGTAAGTCTCTGGCAAATAGTGATGGTGCTGACGCGATGTGTCGATGGTGACCCGCAGCACAGCACCATCGATAGTGTCGATACTATCGTCGATAGTTTTACAGCTCTACAATTCGCCAGTCGAAGTACACGTCAACGATTTATAAGTGTTGACAAGTCAACGACATTTATTCGAATTTCTTCATAATTGCAAATTTACTTAAAATTTGCCTAGTAAAAGGACAGGTTGTGTCCGCCGCAGTGCAGAAAGAGGAACAAAAAAGGGAATTGGAATTGTAAGTTGTTAATTGTTAATTGTAGAAATTGGAACGCGAATTTGCCAAATGGCACCGGCATAATTAAAATTGTAAGCTTTCTTTTTGAATGAACTAAGTGGTGGTTTTCTTATTACTTTCAAGATTGGTCAACTGTAGCAGCATGGAACGTAATAATCAGAGATGCGTTCGTGTCGGTCTGAGCCTTTCACCACTGATGATTATAACTTCTCTCTTGGCATTAATTACCGTCTTCAGTAGCCAACAACAGCATATGGCAAATGCGGCGGCGGTTATGTCTGTGGATCTTGGCAGTGAATGGATGAAAGTCGGCGTCGTTTCACCAGGTGTACCAATGGAGATAGCATTGAATCGTGAATCCAAACGCAAGACACCGGCAATATTGGCATTCCGCAATGGTATACGTACTTTTGGCGAGGATGCCGGAACTGTCGGCGTACGCGAACCATCACTTGCCTATGGATATCTGCTAGACTTATTAGGCAAAACCATCGATAACCCCGTCGTTAAGCTCTACAGGTAAGATTGATTTTTATTTATAGTATGTACATGAGTGTGTGTGTGTATATATGCATGTGAAAGAAAACATTCTGTAAATACTGAATCGTTAATTACCACGTCATGTTTATACAAATCCGTCTCAATGGTTACCTATGTTTTAATTAAACTTACAACATTAACATACTTCGCTTTTTGTTTACAGAGAACGTTTTCCTTATTACGAAATTGTGGGTGATCCAGAGCGTAACACAGTCATTTTCAAAAAAGACGATGAGCAGTTTTCGGTCGAAGAGTTGATTGCACAAATGTTGATCAAGGCTAAGGAGTTTGCCCAAGAGTCAACCCAACAAACGATCACCGAGTGTGTGCTAACTGTACCAGGCTTCTTTGGACAAGCCGAGCGTGAGGCCTTACTAGCAACTGCTCAGTTGGCTAACCTGAAAGTTCTGCAATTGATAAATGACTATACAGCTGTGGCACTCAACTATGGAGTATTTCATAGAGGCGAAATCAACGATACAGCGCAATATTATTTGTTCTATGACATGGGTGCCTACAAGACCTCCGCTGCGCTTGTTAGCTACCAGCTGTTGAAGGACAAAACGACAAAAGAGGTCAATCCTGTCGTACAAGTACTTGGTGTCGGTTACGATCGCACACTCGGTGGCCTAGAGATACAGCTCCGCTTGCGTGATTACCTAGCAGCTGAGTTCAATGCATTAAAAAAGACTAAAACGGACGTCACAACAAGTCCACGTGCTCTGGCGAAACTCTTCAAAGAGGCTGGACGCCTCAAAAATGTACTCTCGGCTAACAATGAACATTATGCACAAATTGAGAATCTAATTGACGATCAGGACTTTAAGCTGGCCGTTTCACGTGAAAAATTGGAGGAGCTGTGTGCTGATCTATGGCTACGCGTGACCAAGCCACTTGAACAAGCGCTGTCATCATCAAATTTATCATTGGATGTTGTTTCCCAAGTAATCATCTTCGGCGGCGGCACTAGAGTGCCACGCGTTCAAGAGACGTTAAAGCAGCTCATCAAACAGGAACTTGGTAAAAGTCTCAACGCTGACGAGGCAGCTGCAATGGGCGCCGTTTACAAAGCAGCAGATCTCTCAGCGGGTTTCAAAGTGAAAAAGTTCGTAGTCAAGGATGCCACTGTTTATCCAGTGCAAGTTTCGTTTGAGCGTGATCCCGGCGATGGCTCTGCTGTCAAGCAAGTAAAACGCGTGCTTTTTGCGCCTATGAATCCATATCCACAGAAGAAGGTTATCACCTTCAACAAGCACATCAATGATTTTGAATTCTATGTACACTATGGCGATCTGGATCAATTTAGCGAGTCGGAAATTGCCGCACTTGGTAGCCTAAACATCACAACCGTTGAGCTCAAGCAAGTAAATCAGCTGCTCGAACAATCCAAAAAGGAATTGGTCGAGGCTAAAGGCATCAAGGCTTACTTCTATCTCGACGATTCCGGCATATTCCGCTGCACTGCCGTCGAGTATGTTTATGATAAACTAAAAGCCGAGAACGATGACGACGACAGCACTTTGGCTAAGTTGGGCAGTACCATCAGCAAACTGTTTACTAAGGATGGCGATAAGCCTAACACTGAGGACGAGACTAAGCAAAATGATGGTGCCGAAGCCGACGAGTTTAGCAACGAAGAAACCGCAAAGACGACTGAGGACAAGAACACTGACAAAGATAACTCTGCCAATCAACAAAACAAAACTGATGAGTCCAAAGTTGACGAGCTGAATGCTGCCAAAAAGGATAAAAACAATACCGTTAAGTTGGTCACTGTGAAGGCACCGATCGAACACAATGCAAACATTAAATTCACCCTGCCACTTGTCGGCGCCGCCTATGACAAATCGTTGAAAAAACTGCAGATCATAAACACTGCCGAAGAGCAGCGTAATCGTCTAGAGTCGGCATTCAACACACTCGAGTCGCATGTCATCGAGGTGCAGCAGAAGTTGGATGAGGAGTCGTATGGCAGCTGCGTCACAGACAACGAAAAGGAGAAGTTGCTTGCAGAGTGTGCCAAAATTTCCGATTGGTTGTACGAAGATCATGAGAATCCTACTGCTGAAATATATGAAGGCAAACTAGCGGAACTGCGTAAACTCTCGAATGTCTTTTTAGCACGTCACTGGGAGCACGAGGAACGTCCAGATGCACTAAAGGCGCTCAAAGGCATGATTGATGGCGCACAAAAGTTCCTCGCCACGGCGCATAATCTAACCAAGGAATCTAATCCTGAGAAGGATGTTTTCACGCAGGTTGAGATCGATACACTGACAAAAGTGATTGACGAGACGACCACTTGGGTTAGCACTGAAACTGCTGTACAAGCGGCGCTGAAACGCAATGAGGACGTCAAACTAACAGTGAAGTCGATCACTGAAAAAATGTCGTTGCTTGATCGCGAAGTAAATTATCTAGTGAACAAGTTGAAAATCTGGAAACCCAAAGTGAAACCAACTAAGAAGAGTAAGAAGGCTGCGGCAACGTCTAAGGACGGTGAGGCTGCTGACGCCGGCAGCGAGAAGACAAAGAACAGCGAAAATGAAGCTACGCAACCAGAGGCAAGTGACGGTGAAGTTCATGCCGAAGCGCCCGAACAGGCGAATGAAGAAACGGAGAGCTTTACGGAGGCCAATGAGCAAATCGAAGAGCCCGATGTAGTGACACCATCGGCTGTCGATGATAAACAAACGCCTCACAGCGAACTGTAAGACCAACGCCAGTGACTAACGAAAGGGAAATCGAAGGAGTTTGCTTGTGCACACGGGTTGCGCACAAAACGTGATAAGTAGTGTGCGCGTAGGGCAAGGCAGGGGCCATTACAGTACATGCATGTCCTTTCTTCTATTCTTCTTTTTTTTTTTTGTTTCCTTTGTTAATCAAATTAGCTGAAATGCGCGCGAGGAGGCATATCTGTTAAGACTTCATCTTATATTCCCGTTTCTTCTATTCTAATTCCATTCCGTCGGATTTTAAGCTGCTTCTTGTACAAGTGGAGAAATAAAAAAAAACACAACAACGCAATTTACACATCTTCTCTTCAACCGTTCATATTTGAGTTAAGCCTTTTCAACAGCTCATGGCGACCCTCAAGCGCAATTATTTATTTAGGTATTAGAAAATGTGTGTCTTTTTAAGTTATGCGGTACATTTTTATACAAAAAGAAAAAAATAAATAATTATTACAACTTGTCATTTACAAGTAAAAAAAAAAAACATGTGCCATAAATTCTTGTTGAACAAACATACATACATATAACAGAAGTGTGAACGCACCTGTAGAATTTGAATGAATGTATGTGTGTATGTAGTTGTATTTCTGCATTTAAGAAGAAGACTGAACGTTCGATCAGTGCTGCCCTACTCAAACTGTTAATCGTTTCGTGCACACCTTCGATAAGCTTATTTTGCATTTTGGTATTGATGACGCTGGCGAAAAGAACATTTATGGTCTATAATATGTCCGTCTGTCTGTGTATACGAGTATAATGCAAACCACGATTGATGAATTTACATTAAAGAGCTAATTTTATTGATACCCTGAGCCAATTTGAACATTGTTAAAGTCAGGCTTGCCGTTGGAAAACCAAATATGATGATTCTGGCCGAGATTATCATGTGGAGAGGACGACGACAGTGCACTGGTGCTGGCGCTGATGCCTGGCGGCCCTTGGGGGCCAGGTGGTCCTGGGCGACCTTGTGGTCCAGAGGGTCCCGGTCGGCCGGGTGGTCCGACTGGACCCTGTTTACCTGGTGGTCCGGGCGGTCCTGGTACTGGCACTGGAATCGGTATGTACGCCGGTTGTATGGCTTCTTCCTTTTCGGATGCCTGCTCGGGTAACTGATTGTTACCCAATAAATTTAAGCTACCCGGCCATTGTAGACCCGTATTGCCTTGTACATTGAAGCCAAGCTGCAAACGCGGTAACATCCAGTAGGGTATTGTACGCATATCGTTCAGCAAGCGGTTGTCCAACAACGCAGTGGACGGCGCATACATTGGAAACGTGGTCAGTTGAGGCACCATGTATTTCACATTATTCTCATTCATAACTGGTATCGAGTTCGAGTACAAATAGTCGGGCACCTTACGTGTGTCTTTACCACGGTCGTCGCCGTCCTTCTCATTCGTGACGTGCTGCTCGTGTTGATTTAACAATTGCGCTTCGTGGAACACTGGCTCCTCGGCCAAGGCATCTTCAGCACTGCGGCCAATCGTATGTATGCGCCGTACGGTCGATACGCGTCCCTCGCCTGAGGAGCACTGCAAGAGGAGGTACTGCAACGCTGGAAATTGTTTTTTTTTTTTTGTTATTCTTGTCGTCGTCACTTGCTCGGTCACTCACTTACCCAATACTTTAACTATAAACGGGCACATTTCAATTCTGATGGCAAACTAGAATTTCTGATGCTTTTTATATCAAAAACTTTATGGCTTTGGGTCGAAAGTAGAATCAGCGACATTTCCTAGAATTAGCCAATGTTTTGCCATCTTCGATAGAAATACTTTCCAAAAAAATATCTTTGCTCTAAATCAATTAATTGATTGATTGCTTAAATGTTGGATTTCAAACCAGTTTTCTTCCCTCACTTTGCGTTTATTTCGCCAGCAACAACAACATCTGAACTTCATGTTGAGTTCAACACAGTTCAGTAAACTGTTTTTGCTCGTAAATGATGAGCTTATCCGTAAATAATAACTCTAAAAAATTACAACTCGAATTCCCGTTACAAAAATGCTTCAAGGCGTATCTACACAAGGTTAGAACTGTCAACCGCAGCACTCTTATTTGTGATTGTGTACAATTTACAACATGAGATCTTTTTTTTTTTTTTTTTGGCTTTGATTCGCCTGCGAGCGCAGACTATGTGGCAAGCTAGTAAAATAGCTTATAGTGCCAGGGTATCGAAAGAACAGCCAGTGATGCGCGCGGCTATCCTAGCTTTCGCTACGTTCGAGAGCAGTTCGATGTCGTTTCCAGCACGACCCGAGTTGCAAGACAGCTGGTAGGTAGGTTACTCCTTTCTGAGTTTACTACTTTACAAACGAGCCTTTTCACAAAAGTTGATCAAATCTCTGATGTTGGCAATTCTCATGTCCGCGAACACGTCCTTGATACAATTGAACTTGCTGAAAAAGCTGGAAAAGTCAATGATATGCCTTTGGCAATTAAATATTTGGTGGTCAGCAGTTTCTTTCACAGCACAAGTATGGCAGTCACCCGTTGTCACTACACCCATCTTAAAAAGTGCAGCCGGGTCGTATGTATACCCTGTTAGTAGTCGGTTCGCGAGCTTGGTCTGATACGCGTTTAGATTAGTCTTTTCAAACCAGCTTTTTTTGGGTACATTAGGGTACACGTCGGCAAATACTTTGCCTTTTGTTAGAGATAAGCTCTTATATTTTTCATTCCACTCTATTTGCAATTCATTCTTAATGGCCTTAAGGGCTTCTCTAGTATTGAAGCAGTAGTCCGTCTTTTTTTCCAAATTTGTGGGCAGCATTTGCTGCTCTGTCCGCCTGTTCATTGAAAGGGATCCCCACATGAGCAGGGGTCCAGATTATTTCACATATCTCTAACTCAGGCCAACTCAAGTTTCTTTTTAATTCGTGAACTATGTATGCTTGTTCTGTTTCGCTGCTCAGAAGCTGCACCGCGCCCCTGCTGTCCGTGAAAATTGCTATCTTGGTTGCCTTGCTTTCTTTGGCTTGGTCTACTGCTATATTTAGCGCTATTAGCTCTGCAAAGAGTGACGAAAAGTTGTTATTCTGCTTATACATGTCAGATTTCCTACAACTTATGTTGTAGATTCCGATACCTACTCTGTTGTTGGTCACAGATGCGTCAGTTGCGTAGACTGAGTAGCCTGTGTCAATGAGTTTTTTCAATTTTTCGTTATACATGCTTATTAGTGTGGTCTTTGGTATAATTATTTTTGCTACCCCTAGAATATTTATGTGGCATACTAGTTTGTTGTTCGTTAGATGCTTCATAGAGACATTCGTTTGGTTGAAAATATGTTGAAAACGCCGGAACGTACAGGCGTAGTTCGAGTTCCCACTCGCCGTCGTTGCTACATTGAGTAGGTTCCTACTGGGTAGTAATTCTTTTCTGATCTTATCAATATGCTGCTGCATAGTACTGTTTGCTGAGACAGCTCTGCCTAGAAAAGAGAGACTTGTTACTAGCGGTATGGACGTCTGATTTATAAAGAGCGTTCCCTGAAGTCTTTTGGATCTTGTCATCTTCATTGCTTGGCATTTGTTCATATTTATCGCGAGACCTAGATCACTAACCAATAGACTAAAATTGGTTATGCTTCTCTGGGCGCTCTCGGCGACTTTATTTGTGTCTCTGCCAAAGGACACAATGACAAAGTCATCAGCAAATTGGTAGAGACTTGTGTCGTCATTCGCTATCTGATGGAGCCTCTTGGTGTAGACATTGAAGAGTAGGGGAGAGAGGCAGCTACCTTGAGGTAGGCCCCCTTCTATCCTTACTGCTGCGTTGCCTAGATGCAGATTACGGGTCTTAAAGAACGTGTATATCCAGTTGGCTATGTCGGTCGGAAATTTGTCAATTTTCATAAGCATATATAACAGTTTTAGATTGACACTGTTGTACGCATTCTTAATGTCAATGTCAATGTTCTTGTGCTCATTTATCGTGAAGATGAGATCATTAAGACACCTGGTGGCTGACCTGCCTGGTCTGTAGGCGTATGACCTGCGTGGAAGCATGTCATTCGACTCCAGGAAGGGGGTGAGTCTGTTTTTGACTAGTGAGTTAAGGGTTTTGGCCATAACTGAGATCAGAGAAATGGGGCGAAAATTTTTGAAATTGTTTAAATCTTTATCTTTTTTCGGGATAGGTATTATTTTGATGTCTCGCCATATATCCGGGACACTGCATGATCTATAGCTCTCGTTCATCGTTTCTAGTATGATATTCGTGGAGTGCTCATTTAGGGCTTTGGTCATGTCATACTTGATACCGTCCTGACTCGCAGCTGTCGGTTTTTTGTTTTTCAATACATTCATCAACTCACTGACACTGAAAGGCATCGTCGAGGTTGTGGATGGGCTTATCACAGGCTCAGCTAGGGTTGTTAGGGGATTTTGAATTTGGTCTCTAATATCATTTAGATAGCGCTGATTATTGTCAACATTCCACTCAAGGAGCGGATTGTTGTTCTTGCCTTTAAGACTGTTAAAGAAGCCCCAGGCAGCCTTTGTGTTTGGTTGGTGGTTGATTTCTTCTAGTTTGTTTTGATAAGCAGTTTTTTTTGCCTTCTTGACTGCCCACTGCCAATCGCTTTGACTGCTTCCCTGAGGTTGGGACCGTCAGGAAACATTAGAGCCTTTGCCATAGCAGCCGACTTTAGGCGGAAGAGTCGTGATAGCTCATCGTTCCACCAGAATTTGGGTGTCCTATTGCTCTTCACCGTGTATTTTGCCGCTGAGACAGCACTTTGTAGCTGTTTTGCAATTTCTTCTGGATTGGGTTCTAGGGTGATCTTTTCTATGTTTTCTAACAACTTTTTTTTTGGCTATGAAGACCTTCCTGTTAGGCACTGAGCACTCAACCTGATAGGTTATGGGAAAACGGTGGCTACCACCTAACCATTTTTTTGCTACTTTCCAAGTGAAGCTCGAAGCGCTATTTGTAAAAGTGAGATCTAGTACGGAGCCTCTGTTACTGTCCACACTTCTTTTGTATGTGTGTTGGCCATTATTTAATATTCGGAACCCTGTTTGTCCTATCAGCCTCGTTAGACATCTGCCTTTACTGTTGCTTGCGTAATCTCCCCAGCATTCTGCCCTCGCATTAAAGTCACCCGCAAGAACCACATTGCTGAAATTCTCGAGATACCCAACTAGGTCGGTCATCTCAAGTTCGAAAGCAGCCGTGGTGACTGTGGGATCGAAGTAGGCTGAGCAAAACACCCAATTCTGCGGAAGATTCAGAGTTCGGATTATTATTATGTCATGATGTGTCCTAAAAAGGATTCTCTGAGTTCTTATCATTTTTTTAACCGCTATGGCTACCCCGCCATAGCCATCAGGGCGAGTTTTTGAAAATATATTAAAATTTGCGAGTTTACATCATACTTTTCCTTATTTAATATGAATTCCAGATTATCTCTGTTGCGTCTCAGTGACTGCACATTGTGTTGAAGAATTTTCATAATTGGCTTGGTGAACTCAAGAAAAACTTTCCAGAATCAGGGAAGAATTTCTGAAGTTGGCCTTGCCAATTAGTACTTCTAGTTTTTTCCTCAACTTGAGGAAATTTGCAACATTTATACTGTTGTTTCCAGATTTTAGTGTCTTGCTGCATAGTTGAATCATCTCAGACATGACGTCCTCGATGTCGACTATGGGGTTTTTAGAGGGGGAAGTTGAAAGACAGATCCGATTGATCCCATCTCTCAGGGGTATTAATGGTTTCGGGGCGAGCTACAGTTGGCGCTGCCTTTGCTGCGCTGCTATACTTTGTCTTGTTGAGGATTTTGTTGACTTCTAAGTCCTTGTTTTTGACCAATCTCGTTTTAGGAGTTAACGGGGGGAAGTTTTGCTCGTAGGCATTAAGCATGTTATACGTTTGAGGTTTCGGAGCGTATGTCTCCATGACCTCCTTTCTTGACAACTTTTTTATCGTCATGATCTGCATAATTTCCGTCTCCTTCGCCCACTTGCTTCACGATTTCGCGTTCCACGAATTGTGGCCTACCTGATGACATAATAAGCATTTGTTGGCGTTGCACTGTTCTGTGCATAAGATCTTAAAGTAATCCAGGATCAACATTATGTTGAATCGAGACATAATCAGTTGTTTTTATTTTATCACAGCTGGTAAAAAAGTTTCCGAATTTGTACTTTGTAAATCTAAATCTACTAACATAATATGTGTTTAGCCTAAAAAATCAGGTTTCGGCGTGAGAAGGTCTTCGCTGAAGAGTATTGAACTGATAGAAGTTAAACATGCACACATTCGATATTATTCAAAAAGCATTACGAAGGTCATTATTCATATTTTGAGCATTGGCAACACTAAGACGTCAACACTGGTGTTTTGAGTAGAAAGCTTGACATTTGAATATAACCTGTCTCTCGTGCCCACGCCAACAAGAGAAGCCCAGCAAGCATTCAATATGAATGTATTGTTTGGCACAGCACAACACTAGCAAACATAGGTCATAGCAACATTAAAATAAAGCATCCAAGGCAGTGCGCACGTCCGTCATTAGCATTCATGCTTGTTTGATAAGTAAATGTTTATTTGTTTTTTTCTGTTTTTTTTTTTTTGTTTTTGTTTTCTATATACGCTACATTTATAATAATTAAATAAAATACTTAAAAAATATTATTTATAAAAGTTTAACATACATTTTATTTTTATATACAATGTTTGTTGTTTATTTTCGCTTTGATTTTTATTTTTTTATGAATCGTTTATTTACACTATTTTTCAAATTGCGAAAACAGTAAAAAAAACACCTTCATATTTGAACTTAATTTGCTTGAATTATTCAAGAGTGCTTCTTCTTCATTTGAAATGCATGTTTTTTTTTTTTGTTTTGTTTTGTAACTCTATTTTCAATATGTTAATATATAATATATAAAATTACAAATACACAAAGTAATGTTACAGGTTTGTTTTGTGTTTTTGTTTTTGTTTTGCGAACAAATTTAAAACGATAAGCCACTTTTGCTAAATATTGTTCTTTCCCTTATTGGTTTTTTGACAAATTTGTATTATTAATTTTTTTTATTATTATTAATTTTTATTTTTTTCAGCTACTTAAGGTTTATATTAAATTTGTGTGTTGCTTAAAGTTATTTGTGGTTTTGTGATTCAATTGTTAAGCACTTGACGCTGGTCTTTGTTTTCGCCATTAATTTGTTATTGTTGTATGTATTGCAAGTATATACATATGTACATATGTATGTATGTACGTATATATGTATGCTTATATGTATGTTCATATATAAATATAGAACTTTTATGTTTTATTAGACTACGAAAAACAAAATTAAAGTTTTGTCTTTTTTTAGGCTTTTTCGATTCTAAATTACTCAAATAAAAGACTCTTCTTTAATATTGGCTCCATGTATTCATTGGTGGCACAGAGACTTCTTGTATTCTTGTAGTATGTTGTGGCCAAAAAGGAAGAGTGTACGTTTAAACGAAAGGAAGCATAAAATCATATGTATGTATGTATGTCATTGGAACTCTATTGCTAACTGTATTTGAAGCTTGTTACCTCATTATATTTAACGGAAGGCTTTATCTCGGGGATCAAAGCAGGCAGCCATATTGATAAGACACGTTTAAATGTCGATCGTTTGTAAAAGTCTTAAGATTGTTTATGTTTCGTTACTAGAATTGTAGATTAAAGACACAATGTCACGATTGCATCTGGAACCTCTAATGGTCAGCATCAAACCTGCGATGCCTTGATGATCTCGTCTACAAAGCACTAAGTATATAGTCGAGTAAACATACATACATGACTATTAGCACTCTTATTCATTTATTACTTAACTTATACTTTGTGATTTTTGTATATTTTGATTATGTATTATATATGGTTTATTATACATATGTATGTATGTATAGATAGATACTGTATGTATGTTGTTTTTGTTTTTTCTATTTAATTACAAACTCCTGCACTCTTCTAGACATTGCATACTGTACATACATGTGGCACATGAATGAGGTCCTACTGACAATTAGCCATTTACACAAATTCGTATGCCCGTCCTAAGAAAATCGTCTTAAAAGTTCCAAAACTACACGAAAGCCTCACATTTTGACTGATTTGGATCAAAATCGCACAAGTTTGCGAACCACAAAACAAATATCGATTTCACAAAAATTTAGCTATCGTTCAATGTTAATGTGTTGTATGTTATAGCTTAACGTTTGCAAACATACGTTTTTTATGCTATGTGAACATATGTTTGCACACATTACGCTTTGACATACAATACTAACACACTGAATGTTAGTCAAACCTTTATGAATAAATTCAAAAATATCCTTTTTTTTATGTGCAGCATTACAAACTACTTTCATGATCAGTTGTCGATTCTTCGAAGGCTTTATAAAGTGACATTCCGGCGTGTAGGAGGTTAACCGTGCAATCGTGCTGTGCGAAATCAGAAACCTAATAAATGGCTTATAGATATAGACCGATAAAATGAAAAAAATTTATGTAAGATTGCGTTCCTATTATTAATGCAATTCGAAAGTCTAGCAAGGCGTCCGATGCCTATATAAAGTACAAGCAATTAAGGCTACATGTATTTAGAAAAAAATACAGAGTGAAGACTATTGAATCTTTGGCATGGCAGAAGTTAACTGTTTATCGTTTTTAATGCTTAGAATAATTCTTTATCTTAATGCTAAGTTATATCAACAAAACGATTTTGAAAATGTGTTCATGTATCACACTAAAGCAACTTATAATGAAAAAGCTTATACAAAATTGTTTAAATTGTTCATTATAAAAAGCACTTATTTATATCCCTAAGTTTTTTTTTAACGCTGTTGAATTGTTATTTATTTATTTATTTTACGCGTATTTGAAAGAAAAACAAAAAATAACTTACTAAGCTCGCAAAAAAAAAAAAAACGAATTAAGAGTAAAATGCAATGCAATTTGGCAGACTTACATACATTAGTGGTCCATAGTTAGAGTGGAGGTATTGTTTCTATGTTGTATTGAACATAAATAGAAACTTGGAAGGTAATGGAGAGAAATAATTGAAATGAACAATTAAACAAAAACCGCAAACAAATAAAATAAAACATGTGTGTGTGCAAGAACGGCCAGCTTGTCACAAAGGGGGGTGGGGGTGTGAGTGCAAGGTTGCCTTTTTGCATAAATCTGGCCACCTTTTGCATAACTCTCGCCTAATTCAGGCCAAAGTTGTCACATTCTTTTTAAAATTAGGTACTCTTTTGTTTGTTTTAGACAATACAATACATAAAATAATTTGGCTGGTCAGTTGCAATGATTTGCTGTGTGCGTACAATAAAACATTGGAGTAAATAACAAACAAAAAATATGGTAAACTTTAGTTGCTGGAGCCTTCTTCAAATAATTTGCAATGAAAACAAGAAGGCTAAACTCTCAATAAGTGACTTCTCACTGAAAAATATTAAGAAATTAAAACAAAATCAACTTCAATAAAATAAGAGATAGAAAAAAAACAATATAACAAAAAACGGTTTGGTTTAAAAATTGTTTTACGATTTATTTCTACAGCTGCCATTTTAGAAACACATAAGTATGTATCTATGCATATAAATTTATTTATTTACTTACTTATAGGATCATAATTACAAACATGTAAAAACTTATGATTTTCTTAAAAATAAAATAAAAAATAAAAAAATATTTAATTATATTTGAATTACAAATAAGCAAACAATTTCCTCTAAGATAAACAAAAAAAAAAACTAATTAAATGTTTTTGTTTCTGATCTTTTTTTTTTTTGGCTTGTCTACATTTTTTGTTTAATTTAATAAAAACAAAGCTTTGAGGTAAATAAAAAAAATATATTTTTTTTTTGTTACAATTCAAAGAAAAAAAAATATGAAAGGCCTAAAATATACAAAAAAATAATCAACGAATTTAACAATTTTGCTGGATTTTCCAGGAAAATCTCGGGTTTCTTTTTTCTAATAATATTAATAATATTTGGGTTATTTTTTAAATCCAAATAAAAAAAGGTGATGTATGAATGTATAAAATTCATTCAAGTCTAACGACAAAATATTCAAATCAAGTGAGATCATCGAAATCGACACACAAGTTTGGTAAATAAATGTTGAAATACTTAACTAAAAAAAACAAAAAATAACCGAATTATCTCTCAAGTTCTATTTGACTTTCTTCGCTCTACTGTTGTTCTTTTTTTTGTAAAGAATTGTGTTTTTTTTTGTAGTTTTTTTTTTTTTCAAATAAGCTACAAATAATTGAAACTATTTTATAAGTTTTTATTGGTAATTTTTTCAGCTTAATTTTCAAGTAAATCATACTTAAACATACTTTTTTTTTGCGTCTAAAATTATTTGAAATTATTAAACGTCTTCAGTTTTGTTGGCTTTATTTTGCGAACAATTTGAACTCTTCATTTTCTGCCTATTTTAGAACACTTCTCGCAATGAACTAAGAAGGAAACAATTCCCGCCTTATATAGTACATATGTATATGCTTGATCAGCATGTTCGTCTGTCTGTCTGTCTGTATATATACGATTTCCTCGGAACCGGCTTGTTCGGACCAATGAAACTGGATCGAAAGATACACTAGAGAAAGGTCGTGAAGCGTATTTAATTTCAACAAGGCTGAAGGAATTGTCCTTTCTGATTTTTTTTTTATTTTTGTTTTACAATTGTTCTTTTCGCTTGCTTTGTTGTTGATATTTTATTTGCTTTTCACTTTGTTTGTGTTTCAGATTTTCAATAATTTTCTTTTTTGCATTTAATTCTGTTTACGTGTAAAAACGTTTATCTTACTATATATTTTTTATACATAATTATTTCATGCAAATACATATATGTATATATATATGTGTGTATGTGTATCTGTACATACATATATGTATATACAGCTTGTATGTATGTTGTATGTAATGTGTATGTACACATGTGTGTGTGTATGTATTTTTAATATTGTATCACAGCCATTTTTTTTTATATTTTCCATTATTATTTTTATTTTTTTGAAATTTTTGTTTAAATTTTTCGCTTGTCTTTTTTTTTGTATTTTTTTGCTCTCGAATAATTTCATTTTTTTGAATGCTCACAAAAAAATATTTCTTTATAAATGATTTGAACATACATTTTTTTGTTTGTTGTAACTTTGTTCGCATAAATATTTCGTGTTTTTGTTTTTTTTTTTGAGGCTTGATTTTTATTTATTTTTTATTTATTAATTTTTTTTTATATCGAAAACTCTAATTGCACTTTTTTTCAATACTAGAAGCTTTTTCATCTTTTTTCTATTTATATACGTATATATATGTATATATATATTTATAAAAAAAAAAAACAAACAACAAAATCACCATTCTTATTGCTTGTTAGTTTGTGCAAAAATTTTGTCAAAATGAAACCCTGTTTGTTTTTGTTGTTGTTTTTGATTTAATTTGATTTTTTGTCTTTGTTTTTCAACATTTTGTGTACGCAAATCTTGTGGAAATAAGCCTTTCTGTTTGATTCTTCATTTATTTATTTAATTTAAATTTATTTATAAATTTTTATATTATTCTTCTTCTTGCAATATGACAAGGAAGCTGCTATGTATGTATGTATATGTAAAATTGGTTGCTTTTGTTGTCGCTACATTTTGTTGTTGTTGTTGTTTTTGCTTTTATTGCTTTTATTGTTGTCTTTGTTTGTTTTACTTTCAAGTTGATTATTTCGGCCTTTGTATTTTATTGCACATAAAAAAAAAAAAAATGAAAAACAAAAAAAAAAAACTTGTAAAATTATTAATCAAAAATACAAATAAATGAACAGTCTTTTTGCAAGGTTTGTGTGAATTCCAACAGTGAAACATCGATAAATCGGACAATTCTCTAAGTGCGTATTGTCGAGATGTCCGGATTACTGGATTACCCATTGATGCAATTAATTAATTTATTTGAAGTATTTTTTAAACAAATTATGTATAAAAATGTCAATTTTAATTTATAGGTATTTCACATAGCAGTTCTACTGTGTTTTTGATAAGCAAATTGTATTTTTTTGCTGGCGGCTGTGACACAAGGGAACTTGTGGGCGGTGTCGCTCAGCCTTTTGTCTGAAATTAATCACAAGGTGGACAGGGCGGGCAAGGTGGACGAAGAAAAAATGTGAGTTAAACTTGAGTATTGGAATGTTGACTTATGCCGTGTGCGTACAGCAACAAAAACGCCAAACAAGACTGAAAGTTCTCAGAACAGAGTTGTCAACTCGTTTCGGTTTCTTGGCTTTTATTTTTTTGTGTTTTCTTTGTTTTTGTTTTTAATGCTTTAACGTGAAATAATAATAAAAATTAAAAATAATACTGCAAACTTTTTTTTTGTTTTTGGAAATTAAACTTGAATGAACATTTACCAAAAAAAAAAAGAGGGATTTCTAATTTCTGCAATTTTTTACATTTCCGATACGCTCTTATTTTTTTTTTTGTTTTCGTTTTTCCTTCTGTTTTTATATGCAATTTTTTTGGATTGTTCCATTTTATGTTTTTTACAACTTTATTTCGTTATTATTATTTTAATATAATTTTTGTTTTTTCAGCCAAATTCATTAATTATTTTTAGACCTTCTCTGTTCTTTAAATTTGGTTGTTATTTTCTTAAGTTTCAACAAACATTGTTTGTTAACTTTTTTTCCTTACAAAATTTTAGTCATTTTTTTTTTTGTGTTTTTGTTTTTATATTTTTGAATATATTCCCTACAGTTTTAAGCAATAATTGTAACAAAAAAAAATTAAAAAAAAATTAAAATAAAACTGAAAATAAAAAAATTCATTTCACTAAATTGCTTAATATATTTCCGCACTTAAATGCTAACTTAAAAAATAATTCATTCAATTAGTTAATTAATTATATAATAGTATAAACAAAAACATTACGGTTGTCTTTGTTGAATCTCCGCCAATTTGTTTGCCCTTTCTTGAATTGCATTCATCATCTGTCAGCCATTTGTTTGTTGTTTTGGTTGCTTTTAATTAATATTATTAAATTTAATATTTTTATTTTTATCTATTTTTTTTGATTGCATTAAAGGTCCTTTCGATTTGCGCGACACAGACTCGCCTACGGCACACCTTCTGCGCAACGACCACGCGTTGACACACTGACAGATAGACAGACAAAGAGACCGACAGCCGGTTGGTTGATTGGATGGGCACACCGTCTGCCTTGTCTTGCCTTGCCTGACGCGTTTACTGACACCTTCATGTCTCAAGCGATGTGACCACCAAATTGTGAAAGACATTCGCTGATTCGCTCATCATTGCGGCCTGGCCGCATGAATCGCTGCTGCTCATAGCCGATGCCGTGCTTGAAGTGGGCGTGCCCAGACGCAGTGCATCCATAATGACCTCGAAATCTTTTTGATTCTGATTCATATCAAAGTCCAGATCCAAATCAACGCCCGACTTATGCCGTTTGCTGGGGCTGCCGCCGCCGCCGAGGCTACCGCTGCCACCGATGCAGCCGCAGAGACTCAGACTGTTGCCGCTGTTGTCATTGCCCAATTCGACATCGAGTGGACAGTCTTCAATGGCCGAGATGAGACGTTGCGGCGGTATATAGAACTGTGAAAGCGCCTCACGCACCAGGCGGTCGCTTTCATCATCGCTGCGCGAACGTTTCCGCAATGAGATCGCCTTTTCCAGCTGCTCAGCGCCCTGTGTTATCTCCGGATCGATTAACGGCATCGGCGCATTGATAGCGCTCAGCTCGCGATCGAGTATCTCCAGATCATTGACGAGATTGTTGCTCGACATGTGACGTTTGCGTGTCGGCGCCGTTCCGTTTGCAGCGGCTCCAACGGCAGTGGGATTCGAGGATGTCGAAGAGCTGCCGACATTATTACCGACGCCCTTTTTGGTATTTTTGCTATTATTATTGTGGTTGTTGTTGTTGTTGTTGTTATTATTATTATTATTGTTAAAGTGATTCTCAAAGGCATTTGAATGATGATGATTACGATGATGAGTCTGTTGATTCTCAATCGAGCACATCGAACGATTTGCGGAGGTTGTGTTCTTGACAATGTTGCCGTTGTTATTGTTGTTGTTGTTGCTTGTTGAATTCGTATCGTCAATATTATGATTAAAGATGTTTTCACGCGCCGCTTCGAGATTGTTCTCAGCTCTAGAAAAGAAAAAAAGAAAAGAGAAAAATTAGTTAAGTTTATTATTTGCAAGTCCTTTTCAATAGGACATTAAATAACGTTATTAATTAATATTAAAGCGAAAGAATTGTAGCGCAGTATTGTAAAATATAACAGTAAACTCTTGTTTATTGCTTTAACTATATTCTAGATTATTAGATTTAAAGCCCAAAATTCGATTACGGCACAGAACAATTACAACAAAAAGTGTTATGGCCAACGTGTCTTATTCGATTCGATTCGGTTCGGAGCAATAACGCTTACACAACAATAGCAACAACAACAACAACAAAAACAACAATAATAATCATGAGCAACATTTGCAAACACAAAAAAGCTCTTTGAAATGCTGTTTTTGTTCATACCCCCCCAACCTCTCTCTACTCCTCACCAAACTACCGGAAGCTTGATTTCTTTGACAAAGTGGAAAGTTTTTTTTTTTTTTTTCATTTTCGTTTGCTGCGTCAGCGTGTTCATTGGTGCTAACTTATTGTTGTTGTTGTTGTGGTGTTTGTTGTCGACAAACAACTTTGCTCACTACTAAAGCTCATCCAAAGTGACAACGCTGAAAGCAATAATGATTAAATTGAATCCTGTTGTGTGTGTGTTGGAAATCAATTTTTAACAATAAACGTGGCCCAACAAAGAACTAAGACCGCTTTAATGGAAGCAACTTAAGGACAAAAAAAAAACAAAAATTTACGTAAGGGTTGTTCATGAACAAGTTCGTTGCTTTCACTCAAATAAGAATTTTGTTTTAAAATGCATAATAAGCGGACAATTGGGAAATTGTATATATAGGAATATCACTCACATACGCATATACATACATATACACACACGTACGCACGCACGCATGCATTCATGCCGCCGTTTAAACGTGCAACTGAGCATGTCAAAGTATCCCATTAACCGACAAACGACGACGACGACTAAGCCAAGCCAAACTAGCCAACGAGAGCAATAAAAAAAAAAATAAATAAATAAAAAAAAACCGACAACAAAACCAAAGAGCAGAAGAAGAAGAAGGTAACGAGCATAACAACAAGTAACAGCAAAATTAACGAAACAAAGCCCGAAACACACACACACACACAACTCAATGAGCTATGTTGAGAAGCGAAAGTATGGCACAAAACCAAGAAAATATTCGCGTTTTTTAAACTGTTTATTCTGTGCATAGTGCTTAGTGTTTGAAACACGAAATTAAATTGAACTATAACAACAGCAACAACAATACGTACATTATAAACTGTAAAACTCTTGCTTTTTGTCTTTGTTGCCGAGTTGCGAATCTTCATTTCTTGCCCGTTTTTTATTTTACATTTGATTTAATAAAACATAAAACTCAAATGTTTGTAGCTTCATCTCTTTCTAGTTACTAAGAATCTCAGGCTCACGCACAAAGGCAATACGGTTAGACTAGACAAATCAGGTTCGACAGAGGCTGACCTGCTTCCTCTTAGGCGCGCTGTTTGCGACCTTCCCTTTGCTTGCTGCTATGCAATGTTATCAGATTAACAGCTGCTGCAAAGTGTATATACCAATGTACATGCTTCACATACTACATATTTAAGTCCAACAACAACAAGTAAGAAATTTATCAATTTTCACTAATTAGTTATCTGAAATACATTCTTTTTTTAACTTTTCTCTTGTTGACTTTGTCACTTTTCTCTATTTGTATGTAGATTTAAACAAAAACAAGCTGATTGTATTTTCAATCAATGTTAAATCAACATACAAAATTGCGAGTAAATCCGTTCACAAAATTCGAGTGAAAATTCAATTGCAAGAAGTGACAACACACATAGAAATGAACATACATATAATAATGATAAAAAAAAAAAACAAAAACAAAAAGCATATTAATTAAAATAACAAAAACAAAGTAATATTTTCACTTAACATGCGAGAGTGCGAGCTGTGTGGAAGCAACACATGAGAGAGCGATAACAACAACGACAACTAAACACGCGCCGTCAAGTACCTGTTAATAAACAGCAGTTGGGTAAGAAGAAGCAACTAACAGCAAGAGCAACAGCAAAGCTTTAACAGACAGCGCTCGAAAGAGGCGTTGTGTTGGTAAAATGAGAAGCGCGTCTCTGTTTTTGACTTGATAAACAACAACAACCACAACAGAAGCAAAACAAGTGGAAGCGCTTTAGATGAACGTTATTTCCGACTATCTAATACTCTGTACATTTAAACGACATGACAAAGAGGTCACGAAATTTAAAGTATGCTATGCCTTGATTGACATATGAATATCAGCTTGATCAAAAAAAAAAAAAAAAAACAGACTACTTAATTGTGATAAATATGTAAATAACATATGCAAAAATGGCATATATGTATGTACTTTGTGCCAAAAGCTTACAGGGTATGCAGAAACACAACATAACCGAATCGAAATGAGCAAATGACGCAAAAAAAAAAAGCGACGGCAATTCCTTCTTCCTTCCTCCTTTTTGTATTTTTCAGTTGACATGACACGACACGGCATTCAGCCGACGTGACATGTTGGTTGACGGTACGTTTGTGTTGTTTGTTATTGGAGTAATGGTCGTATACATATACATATATAAATTAAAAACAAAAAAAAATAATATAAAAGTGTGTATACAAAAACAACAAAGCTTCACTTACTGACAAAAATCATCGTAATTTGCAACTGTGCACGCAACTATACGTACAATACTTTAGTTTGACCCACGCGAATGGCCTTACACAAGCATAGCGCGCGCACACACAAAGTCAATAATATTCACACACACAGTCATAGCAGCTGCAGCAGTAGCAACAACAGCGACGACACATACAATTGCCACTTGAAACACACACTCATACACACACAGATACTCTGCTTAAAAAGAACCAGTTTTATTTTCATGCGAATTAATCAATTTGTTTACGGCCTTAGATGTTTTGTATTGTGTTGAAAATAAACACTTGTAGAAAACGATAAACATTTCGCATATACACACATACACACATGGATATGTATTCAGGAAGAAAATTTTATTTTGTTACAATGATTTTCATTGGACTAAAAATGGTCTAATTTACGAAAATGTAAGAGAGTTGCCAGAGCGCACCAACCCTGGCTGACACGTGCCAACCTTGACGTGCATTTCTGATCGCTTCGCTTTTCGATTACAGTTTTGCGTACCGCTTTGAAGATTTTCAGTTGCTGCTACTTATCTAAATGATAAGGGTACATACATACACATACAAAAGTTGTACGTGTCTATGTATGTAAATGTACTTTACTCAACAAAAGCAACAAAAATAAAATAGTAAAGATTTGGTAATTTTTTTTTTTGTGTAATAAAAATTGTTTATTTTTTTTTTTCTTTTTCTTTTTCTATACAATGTTGGTGTGCAGGGTTGACTTCTTGAATGAAATTAAAATTTTACATATTTATTAATTTTGTTTGGTTTATCTTGTGCCCTACGCTATTTTAATAGCATCGTAAGAATTTGTGCCCCCCAAGTGAGATTAAGGAAGAAATTCTCAATTGTTGCACAATTATGCAAATGGTGACATTCTATAATTTATTCTTTGTTTTCAATTGAATTAAAGCGAAACATTTAAGATATGATAAATCAGACAGACAGACAGACAAACAGACAGTCAGACGCGAATGTCACTCAGATGGGACGCATAATAGAAATCGGCCATGCTTCTTTCGCCCCTGCCTCTCCACGTTTCGTTTACTATTTCGTCTTATGCTTTATGTGTGCGCACAGCTGACCGACGTCATCATCGCTTTCCCTCTGTCGCTCTTAACGTAAAATGATTCTCTCTGATATGATCATATTATTCAAGCTTTACTCTCTTTGTCGCTCTTTCACTCTCGCACTATCTCGAAATGTTTGTGCTGCATACATGCACATGTACATACATATATGTGTGTTGTTTGTTGCCCATCGTATGAGCCCATCTGTCTATCCCTTTTTCTTGATTTATTTTTTTTTTTCTTGAGACTTGAGACTTAACACAATTGTTACTCATAAGTGACGTTTTAGTTTCGTATTCGTAGCAAGTTTGCCTCCCTCTATGTTTGTTAGGTGTTGTTGTTGCTGTTGTTATTGTCGTTCTTATTATTGTATTTGCTTTGCGTTAACTTTTTTTACAAAATAAAAAAGAAACAATTTGTTATTTTTGTTAATGATTACACTACAGCTGCACATACATACATATAAACAAGAAAGCAAGACAAGTTAACATCGCCCATGCTGAAGATTACTTTTCATACTGAGTATTTTTTTTTTATGTTATACAAACCACATTTGAGTTTACTAACGCAATGAGTAGCAGTTGCAAAGCGGAGGAGATTTCCAGCAAAAGTAATAATCACATTGCACCTTAAAATCATTATATGTATGTATGTAGTATATATTGTAACAGCAACAAACAAGAGCAGCTTCGGTGACTGCACAATGAGCAAGAGAGCCTACAAAGAAAGGAAACTGAACTGAATTGAGCAGCGGTTGTCACAGTCGCACGCATACACTTAAGCCGAGACAAGCCAAGCCAAGCAAAAATGAGTACAACAACGAAACAACTGACAGACACACAGCCAGATAGACAGGCAGGCAGACAGACAAATAACGCGAAAACATAACGCGCAACAAAAACTTATAAAGTATCACAACAAGCAGGTCACAATTACAAACAAGAGGAGGAGGCAAAGTCATCAATGCAGAGAGCGTAAACTATGAGCAGAGCATAGCTCACCCTCTTTAAAGTCACTTGACTATCGCAGGCATGGTACTAGTGTGTATGTGTATGTATGTGTGTATTTTATATATTTACCCCTATTTTTAGTGTAAAAATGCAACGCCACCAATGAGCAACACTGTTTTGGAGCCTCGTGAAGTGTGAATTCCATAATGCACATTGTTGAATTGACAACTTGCTTAATTGTTGATTTTATAAGACTCCATATTTGTTTTTCTTTTTTCTCTACTATCTCGAACACACACACATACAAACACTTGCACAGAAGTGTTTAGTGTTTGCAATGCCTTCATACATATTAGGACCAAAGTTATCGATTTTCCCTGTGGCCTTGCGATAAATTCACAAATATTATTACCTTTAAAGGTCAAAAAACTAATGAATGGTATTTATAGTATCCTTTGTCAATTTTAGACGTTTTTTGTTTGTCTTTGTACTTTTTTGCATCCTATAAAATAAGCCCTCTATCCGATTGATAGAACACATTGTTATCATAAATATAAAATGTGTTTTATATGTATAAAAATATGTACATACAACATATAAACTATGTACATACATATATGTAATACACACATAATTATGTACAATGTAAGATAAGTAAACAAATGTGAACAGCAACAAACAAATGGTTTATGCAACGATATCTTTTAGACAATGAAATTGGTTAAGCTGAACTTGTTTTCCATTGTTGCTGTTATGGTTGTTGTTGTTGTTATTGTTATTGGGTATTCCTAACTGTCTGCTCACCTAACATTGCTCGCTGCTCTCCAAAAATTGCTTGGTTTTTGCTTTTGTCTGTCTGTCTGTCTGTCTGTTCGTGTGTTAGCTGTTGTTGTTGTTATTGCACAAGCACACAATGCAACGTAAAACAATATTAAAAGAGACGGCAAAACAAGAAGCAAAGAAAGCAACAACGATTTAATATGTCGAATCGCAAAGAGAGAATGAAAGATACAAAAATAAAACAAAAAAAACGAGTTAAATTTAAAATACAAAAACAACTAAATTACAGTTAACAAAAAAAAAAAAAACCTTTTAAAGAAAAAAAAAAAAATACGCACACACACACAATAATCATTAATATCTGAAAAAGTAAACTTCCTTGACTCAAATGAGATACAATAAACCGAAGAGTATAAAATAGACACAATAATGAACTCTTTATATTATGTTATTTTACTTTACTTTATTTTGTTTTATTTTAATTTATTTGTTGTTGTTTTTATGCGCGAAAAGGCTTACTGAGGCTTGAGGAGGAGACTACAACGAAAGCATACTGAAGAAACTGGCCGATAGCTCAGGCCGCAAGCAACAACAACATTATGTTCATGCTTCGGTGTGTACGGTTTTCCACACACACACACACACACACACACACATACACATACGGACATACAAGGCACACGCATGTACATTTCATCTTTTGTTTTGATTTTATATTCGGCTGTCACGACTTCGTTACCCTTGTGCTAATTTTATGCCTTTTTTTTTAAATATTAATTTTTTTATGCAAACATACATACATATACATATATATACATACATATACATATATATACAAAAACATACATGAGTATGTTTGCATTGCACATAAGCACAAAAAAAGAAAAAAAACCCAGAATAAAAGAAAACAGAAAGTGCAATCAAAAAATGAAAAGAAAAAACAATAACAAATAATGATACATCATAATAATTAAACCAATAATTTTGTATTAACAATTTTTATTCAATTTAGAAACGAAATTGTTAAGAAAAAGTTATATTCGATCGTATCGACTGTTATATGCTCTTCAAACATTTATTAATTGTTTCTGTAGAATACAAAAGAAATTTTTCAGAGCCTTGCGTACTTGCCACACGAAATATTAACACACATACAGACATACGCTAATACATCGATCATGCAGTTATCGGGCAAGATTTCGATATCCATGGCACAACAATCTGACAAGGGTTTTAGATGAATTGAGGAAAAATAAGATGAAAATATTTTGTACTAGTTTTCGCTTAGTTTTTTTTAGATAAACGCCCATAAAGTGCCCATTTCAAAATTGCGATTATTAGTAAACAGTGCTGCCACTTTAAGTTTTTTTTCTTTTAGGTAATTAATATTGTCGATGTGTGTCTATGGTAAAATGATTTTTGCTAGTTTTTGATTTTTTTTCTCAATATGTTTGCTGGGTTTACTCTTTTGACGACACTCGATTTACTTTGTACTTCCTTTTTTTTTTCATTTTTCATTTTTTGTTTTGGCTCTTGCTTTGTTCTTTCTGCTCTTCTTGAGTAATTGACTACTGTACGACGGTCTGAATATTGCAAAGCTTGCACTTTTTCTTATAAACGTCAACTGATTGTGATTTCTGAACTCCATGTGAAGCTTCGTTTGCTTCTCGGAACTTTGTAGTTGTTGGTGTTGGTCATGTTATTGTGCTTTTCGCCTTTATAGTCTCAACCGCTTTGTTCACTTCCGCTCACCCGTTGTTTTTTTACCCTTGTCAAAGGGTATTGTTATTTAATTATGATGCTTTTAACGCATACCAGGAAACATCACCACAAAAAAAGAAAAAAACTCCACGACAGTTCAGGGTTGTTAATAATATAATAAATTTGAATACTCTTATGTTACAAATTGACATATAGAACATACGGCAGTGTACCATTTAAACGTGAACTTTTAATTTGTATGCTCGTCTAAAAATTAATATGGGGGAGGGTAGAGTGAAAAGAATTTTAGCAATGCCGAATAAATGTTATATTTTGCATGTATTAAATATGTTAAGAGACTCGAGAAACAAAACAGAAAAGGTTCATTGATATAATCACGTTCTAGTTGCAACAAAAGCAACATACAATCGCTCGGAACGTGTGCTACGACTGGCTTTGCCATAATTTCAACCAATCAGTCACCCAGCAACCAACAAACTTCACGGACTGTGACACTCTGTCATTGTGACCGACCGACCGACCGAACGAACGTCTGTTCGTTGTGTCGTTCTAGTTGTTGTTGTTTTTGCTGTGGTTGTCGTCGTCGTCGTCATTACCATTGCAGCACACGCCAAAAAGCTCACATCGTCATACAACACAACACAAAACCACACCACTTCTCACTTCCCGCCCACAGTTAGTTACCGATGGGCCAACAAATCGTTTCATGCCTCACTTTGTGGCGCTCTTCGACCTTCTACTTATTTTTCTGTCTGTCTGTCCGTCTGACGATCCAATCGTTCGTTTGTTCGTTGTACAAAAACAAAAAAAAACGTACGGAACAACAAAATGAACAACTAAACTAACGAAGAGCCAAAAAAAAACAAAAAAAAAAAAGCAGACAACAACAACTAAGTAAACATAAGCATAGCAAAAACAATATAAACGAAAAGTAAAGCAACATAAGTTGGCTTCGTTGTGTGCGCTCTACAGCGCTCTCATGACCTCTCTCGCGCTCGCATTCGCTCTTTTTGTACTTATGCCTCTCAGGCACAAACACCACTCTCATTGAAACCATCATGATTACATACCGTACGCAAGCCGAGGGAAATTAGGAAGCATCAGTTTGACTGTGCCGTGGACAGAGGCAGCCAAACAAAAAAAACAAACAGTCAGACTGCCTTGTATCGCATATTGTGATAGAGAGACAGAAATACAGACAGTCAGACCGACAGACAGCAAGAGACGTTACGAAGTTAACCACAAGTAGCAACAGCAATTTAGCAAGAAGACATCTTCGTTGTTGTGTTGTGAAAACGAGAAGGGAGGTGACCAGCAACAGTCAAAGAGTAGCGCAATTTAAGCGTGTATGCATGTACACATGAATATATGTATGTATGTGTGTGAGTGTGTGTTTGTTCATTTGAAATTAAGTTTTTTTTTTTTCTATGCTGTTCCGTTTTTATTTTCTAGCCCTCTCTTTTTGTTGCAATGGAATTTGTACATTTCGTTTTTGTTTTTTCATCAATTTTTAGTTTTGACGACTTTCTTCAAAAATTACTTTACAGTTACGCAGACTGAAATAAATCTAAACTCACAGATTTATTAGCTTTTCTTTACACTTGTATAACACTTGTTCGTGTAACAAACTTTCAAGCTGAAAATACAAATATGAAGAAGAAGGAAGTGTCTGAGACCTTATGTCGTATGTATGTATGTATGTATGGAAGTTTGTATGTCTGTATGTTTGTATTTAATACGGGTCGATTAAGCTACGTCCATTTGTGTGTGCAAAAGCAAACAAGTTCCTCAGCGTTTAGTTTATGCATGAAATATCTGAAATCTGTATACTTATTAACAACATCTTTCCTCCTTAACATTTCAGGCTTAAGCTTAGCTGAGATAAAATCTCTAACCTTTGAAAGTGTTATAGTTAAGAGATTTGATTTGAAACATACATATTATATCTCAACATTGCCATACTTCTGTCTGTCTGTCACAAACGGTGATTTTCATGTTTGACATTCGAGTTTTATTGTTAATTAACCAAAAAGTTATGCAGTTGTCTACTACACTGAAGAGAATGTGTATCAATAATGTTATACAGATCAAGTTGACTATACATACATACACTTTGTTTTTGCAACAAGACTCAAGCAAGTGTGAATAACTTCGATATTTGACATTTATGTCGTTCACGCTGTTACATATAATTAACCGTTACTAATTTAATAGTAGGCCACGATAAACGTTGGCCAACTGATATGCTAAAACTTTTTTAAAAGCGTCTCATTAACTACACCAAACAAACAATAACGCTACTTTCGGCATTGCCGAAGTTTAAATACTCTTCACTTGCATTTTTGTTTTTTTTTTGTTGGAATTTTATTTCTCTTTATCGATATTCCTGATACTTTCAAATTCCTCATAACCGGACGAAGATGTCCGTTAATGTCTGTCCACAATTTATCTTTATTCGAACGCATTATTAAGCCCTCTATTTAACAGAAACGCCGTTCATGTTAAAAGGGGAATGCCCAAATTCGTTTTTAACCAACAAAATGTATTCATGTTAAATGGGAAATTATTAATTTCTTTTCAAACAATTTCGCTCGTCCTACGGATCAAGAAAATATGGTCGGAGATGTCTCCTACAAATTTCTGGACAAAGTTAAATTTTTATTCACTGCGTGAAGAGAATAAAAAACAAAAAAAAAATAATCACGCGTCGCGTTTTAGGAGAAGTGTGTGTGATTTGTTTGTATGTATGTAACATAAGTACATATGTATGCATGTAAAAACGTTAGCAGCTGTTAAGTTTTAACATAATGTTACTATGACGGTTGTTGTCTGAACAATGAAAAAATTTGGGTTTTTCAAACAATATTATATAAAAACTGCAATATACATAAGTATGTATGTGTATATGCATGTCTTTATTGACGCACTGAAAACCAAGCTTCGCGATAACACGTTAGTTTTTTCCTGTTGTTGTTGTGGTGGTTTTTGGTACAACTCTTTACACTTGTTAGGCATTTTAAAATGAATTTCGTATTAAAAAGATAATTTGAAAAGAGAAAATGAAAATAACCAGACCACAATTGAAATCGTTATCAATATTTCACCAACAACATCGTAATTGTATTCGATAGAATTAAATATTTAACGATAACGTCACCGAATTTGTTGTTATCGTTAAACACGGCGCTGGATTGAACCCGCCAACTCACTTGCGGTGAATGCCCCAAAGTTTAAAAATAATCAACGCGATCATTCTCATGACAATGACGTGAGAGAGTCATCACTTCTAAGTGCTACGTAATAACGGGAACAAGAAAAAAACACAAAAACATTTAATTTACTCACTTTGGCAAATTTTGCAGGTATCTCATCTGTTTCTCGCGTCGCAGCTCATCGGTAAGTCGACAGTAGGTATTGTTAATGCAAACGCTGCGTCGCAAATTTGCTTCAGAGTCCTTAATGCGCTCGAGTTTGTGCGCACACAATTGCAGGATACGTTTACGTTCCTCACGCTGTCTCAATTTCGGCGAGATCATTGGCACCCGCGACCTGTGATGATGGTAGCCAATCGGCGGCGATGAACGCGGCGGTCCAAACATATCGGACTCGTCTTCGCCGCTGCTGCTGCTGCCGCTGCTGCAGTTGGCAGAGTTACCAGCGTTGTTGCTGTTGCCACCATTCGGTGTGTTTGTGTTTGGCAAGGTCATTGTTGTCGGCGCTCTACCAACGTCAACGTTTCTGCTTTTTCACTCACTCACTCACCACGCACGCACGTCTCGCAACGCCACGCTTCAACACGGCTCTCTTTCGTCTTTGTCTTTGTTTTTGGTTATTATTTTTTTTTTGTTTTTTCTTGCGCTCAGCTTTTGCAAAGTCAATAGAATTTTGCTTTTACTTTGGTTTTGATACGTACGGTTTTACAAGGTGATGTCGGAACTTTTGTAATTAACTTTCTTTTTTTTTTTTTTTCTTTGTTTTTTTTTTTTAATTTTTTTGCACAACAACAACTTTTTTTGTTTTTCGGTAGAAAAAAGATCACGTAGAAAAAACAAACAATGTAATATGTATTTTGGTTGCTTCGTTTTTTTTTTTTTCTTAAATTTGCTGCTTTGCTTTTACGTACTGAGATTTCACTTTGCGCGCTTGATTACTGTTAATTTTGAGTTTGTCTTTCTTGCGTGGATTGATTTTTTTTTTTTTATTACTTTTGATTTTACTTTTTGATTTTACTTTTTGCTTTTACGTTTTACAGCTTCTGCTGGCAAAAAAAAAACACAACAAAAAAAAATTGTTTTTGTTAAACAAAAGTTTGGCCCACAATGTTTGCAAGTCTTTATAAATGTTTTAATTGCACATTTAGTTAAGTGCGAAATTCAAAATAATCCTGGATTTTTGAATTTCATTGAGTTCGACACAATTTTTGTTTTTTTATTTGTTTGTTTGTTTATTTACAGTTGCTTAATTGTCAACAAAAAGAAAAAAGTTCGACAAAAGAAAACAAAAATTGTGATTTTTTTTCTTGTTCCTTTTAATTTTCTTTAATTTTTTCTTTAAGAAATACTCACAAACAGAAAAATTGTCGAGCAATGAAAGAAAACACAACATAACCAAAAGAAAAAACTCTCTCACACACACACACACATACAGACGCGCGCGTGGAACAAAAGTCAATCAAATTGCATGCGTGTTGCCGTGGTTGTTCAGAACAATTGTTGTTGCCGCGTCCGTTTGACAAATTGATTTGTATCTGTTGCTGCTGATGGTGCGCTGCTTTTCTCGTTTAGTTATTGAATTGTTTAATACATACATAAGTATATGTTCTTGTCTTTGTTGTTTTTTAAGAAAAAAATCATTTGAAATGAATTTAGTTTTTAATTGATAGTCATCAATAGCCGTTTTAGAAAGGGGGCAATAATGTTATAAAATATTTTTTTTTTCTGCTACGAATGTTTTTTTTTTTTTTTTGTTTTCTGCGTCGTTTAAAGTCGTTGAGTCAAGCAGAAACAGCACGGACGGCAGACAAAACACGTCTACACACTGCTCGCACTGAAAATAAAATGTCGGCTTTTTGAGAGCGAACGGTGATTAGACAGCTCTCGTCGTGAGAGCAGTGAGATAATTCTTACTCTGTTGTGTCACGGACACATTTGACTATTGATAAAGCGCATGTTGCGCTACCGCCGCTGGCGATTTTAGCCACATCTCCAATCGGCAACGTTTTCAGACTTTTCTTCATCTTGCACTCCTGCCGTCACTCAACCGACGTTGACGACACTTTTGCGTCAATTGGCACGTTTGAGTTTCTCACCCAATGTTAAAGTAATGTTAATTCAAATTATCAATTGCGATTTTTAACGTACGAATTTCATTCATTTTTTTTATCAAGTCGACGAAAGTACCCCGTCTGAAGTTTTAACATTTTTACCGTAAATACTAAACCGTCTAACAATGCTAAATATTCTACTAAAATGTCATATTCCGTTATTCAGTTAGGGCGCTCAGCAAATGCAAAAGTTCCGCAATTTTGTTTTTCATTTTTACTCACTCTTACCGACACAGTCAATCAGTTCATTGTTTAATAATTTAAATGATTTTTTAAACAATCCAACGGCAGACAACACAAACTATGCCCATTTTTTGTTGAATTTGTTCTAATTTCTTCTTAAAAATCGACGCCATTTCGATGTCTTCGTTTCAGTTTTGACAGCTTCTGTATACATATGTATGTTTGTATGTATGTACATGCGTGTGAATCAGCAATCAAAAAAAAAGAAAAAATTAAACTGTCAATACTTTGAGCCACTTGAGGCGTTTTAAAAGCAAACTGCAAATAACAGTAGAAGCGTAGAGGGAGAGTTTCTCTTTGAAATAATATGTAACCCGTGTATGGAATTTTTTTTTTTTATATTTTTACTGTTGTTGCTTCGCAAGTTTATAGGTAAAACAACAGCTACAACAAGACAATTTGTGTATGTGCTTTACAACTCGTACAAGTGCTTAACAAAAACAATTCACCCAGCACTAATACCCTAACCCAGTGTGTACAACACTAAACACGCTTACTTAGCTGTTTCATATGTTAATTTTTATGTTTGGCCAATGTAATAATTTTAATCATTATTTTAAAAACGCTTATTCGTTTATTCGTACATAAGTTTACATACATGTGTATATTTCCTTTTATTTTGTTTCATAAATAAATGTTTAAATATATAAAAGTTTGCACGTGTGCATACATGGATACGTAGATGAGTGTTTTCAGTTTATGTTTAATTTTGATTCTCAAGTTATCTTTATTCATCTGTAGTAAGTATATGGATGTATGTTTACTCAATCTCTATGTCTTAGACTACAAATTTCCTTTAAGGTTGTTATTTTTTAGTGCGTTACTTAATTCGACTTTAAATTATGATACATACATACATACATACATATGTGCATATATGTAAGTATTTTTGTACACATGTATAAAGTGTTTTGGTATAGTTTTGTCATTTAAAGATAAGTGGGCCAAAATTTAATTTTAAGCAACAAGGTAAAAGCTGACTTTCTCACAACTAATACAGAAAACTGATTTTTTTTAAATGGTGTGCTTATAGAAAAAAATTAGTATAATACGCGTTGTCGAACGTGAAAATAAAACATTTTTGAATACTTTGGTACTCTCAGCTCAGTTTTTGTTCATATATGGTTTGCTTTCCTCTTTGTATCTTCCACATTGTTTGTGTTTATTATATTTTGATGGGATGATGATAATGATGATGATGGCAATGGTAATTAATGGGCGCTCTCTCGCTTCTTATGCTCACAACTGTCTACAGAGCGTTGACAGTGTGGTTGGGAGTACGTGTGTTGCAGAAATTGTGAGCGAATTGAGAGTGAACGAATTGGCTTCCTTCTCGTTTTGTCTTTTTATGTTTTACAAACCCTCCCCCCATTGAAGGTTTCTTTTTTTTTTTGTAATATATTTTTAAATTTGTGCGTAGACAGTAAAACCACAAACATAAGTATACATAAGTAAGCCAGTTAATTATATTGGTGCTCATCAATGAGATTTAAAAGTAACATTACACATTGGAGTGACTAAACGAGAGCAATGAGTAAGAGACCACGGGTGAGGGAAATCAACGTGTGAATAAACCGAATCAGCTGTGTCTGTCTGTCTGTATGTCATTCTATCCTTATCCCACTTCGCTTCCCGCTGTTGTTATTAGTTTTTATTAGTTAACAAGAATTTAAAAGACAACAACGAACTGAGCGTGCGTTCTGTTGTAGAATGGATTTATAATTTATTTTAATTAAAGTCATTATCTTTGCTTAATACAATTTGCCAGTCTTTTTCTTTATTTATGCATGCGTGTGCTCATTTATAGCATACATAGTATACATATTCTATTTTATTCTCAGATCTCATCGCCATATTATTGCTTGATTATATTTTTACTTTTGTTACATATTGTTGATTAAATATACATATGTATGTATGTATATATGTTTTTACATATGCCTTAATTTTACTTTTATTTTACATTAAATTGTTTTTTTTTATTAATTTCTACTTGTATTTATAAGTATACATACATACATATGTATGTATGTATGTATGTGCATACTTGACGCTTTGCTTGACTACTCTGCTTATTCCCCCTGAGTTCTCTTTACATCATTTACACAAGCTTCAACCCAAGTGACAAGGTTTCATTTTTTTTTTTTTTTGTTTTTTGTGTTTTCTTGTAGCCATAACAGTGCTGCTATTTCAGTCTTTTCCAAACAAATCTGTCATTTTTTTAACTGTGTGTCGAAAAATGTATCCAAAATTCCTTATTCGCAAGTTGTTCTGTTTCTCAAATTGTTTTTTGTTTACTTTTTTCATTTAGTTACATGTTAATGTTATAATTGAGCCTTCTTCTATCGTCAAAAAACAATTAGTAAAAAGTAAACACAAAACAAGTGACAGCACTACATTTTCTTTTAAAAGTTCACTCAGAGAGTAACAGAAAACTGTTCACCACTCTCGGCTAACAACAAAACTTCATGTTTCGTAAACATTTCAGGTGCCTAGTCTTATGTTTGCTTATAATAATATTATGCATTACTCATTTCAATTTGTCTCGATGATAATAGAGATTTGACAGTGTTTTATAAAAATCGCAGTTAAAATGTTACTACGTACTTCTAATAGCATAAGATTATTCAATAATAGTTTTTTATAAAATATACATATGTATGTACTTCCTTTAGAAAGTGCAGCTTTGAACTCGGAGTTGGAGTTTAAAATATGGAATTAAATTTTTTTATGATGCCATGCGAGCTGAATAAAAACGCTCCATTAGCCATAAATTAGTGGTTGAAACTTTTCTGTTAGGTTGTAATTATCAAATAACAATTGGACTGGCTTATGATAGGGTTCAATAAAGCTGCAACTTAAGTCTATTCAAATTTAAAAAATGCAGAAAATTTCTGCCACAAAACTACTGCAAAAACTAACATTCTGTTTCGGAGCTGAGTATAAATTGCGAAATAGAACATTTATTTATTCAAATTGGCCCACAGCCACCTGTGCGCTACATTATATGTAAAAAAAGGATTATTACATAAGTGTGCAGTTTTAAAATAATGTTTGTGTTAACTTAAAACACAAAAAATTCGATGAATATTCATAAACCATACAATTTCAACTTTTTTATTATATATATCACAAAAAACTATGCAATTTCCATGCAAATTTATTTTCAAAGCTTATATATTTCATGGTATTGATTGAAGATTATAAGAAATTCTAGACTCAAGTTGTTTTTGAAACGATATATTCATTCTTAAGTAAATAATCAAGTCGTATGAAATTGATGCTTAATAGGTAACATTATACTCATTAATAGACTAATAATAACTATTTGCAATAGTTTTTCTTTTTTCCGTCATTTTTTATAAAATGTATATTTTTGTTGTCTCCCTTTTCTATGCGGTTCGTCTGTCCACCCTGTTTCAGCTTCTTAGAGGTGGCAGTGGTGCACCACACTGTTGTTTAACAGCGCGATAGCATTTGGCTGTGACTGTCTGTTTTAACGTGAGAGAGGAGAGTGAGTGAAGCTGGCATGTGCTCTCATTTTTTATTGCTTTTTGCCATTTTACCTCCAGTTTAATACCCTTAAAAAGGGTATTTTAACTATGTCATTGAGATTGCAACGTGTAAAAGGAACGAACAAACATAACATATAAATGCATATGTATGTATGTATGTATGTATATACAAATGATTAAAAGAGACGAATCATTATTGACCTGTTTCTCTCCCCGTATGACCGTATGATTATAATCAAAACAAGCTTTTTAATTTTGAGCTACTGGACCTGCAACTAAGTTCATATTTAACTTTTGACAAGTCTTTAGAAATCCATCGGTGGAACTGGAATCGGTTTACTAAATACAATGTACATACTATGTACACACACATTTATTAGAGTTTAGTTAATTAGTCATCGCCGTCATAATTACCTAATTATGACGGCCGTTGACTTGGATTGAATGCTTTATTGAGTGAATGACTCAAAATTTATAGAAAATATAATTCAAGTAGATTGTCAACTTTCTGGCTGAATGAATGAGAAAGATCGCATAAGTAGCAGTCGATACGTAGGAGCACATTGATCAGTAGTCAATATCAGGTCACCTGATTTGCTTCGATGTACGAGCGAACTCTCTGAGTTAACTTGTTAGAAAAAAGAAACAAAATGAAAATGTGCGTAAATGTGTAAAACGAGTTTCGATTTCAAAGAAAGTGGCATTGTAATGACAGCTGTTGCCACGACCTAGCCAGATATACGGACACACATACATACATAAAAATGTCGTACTGAACGACTTACCAAATAACACAAAGCGAGTTACCTTTCTTTGTTCTATACCTTCTTACTAGCATACTTATGATTTTGCGATTTTGCATTATACAAAAAGTAAATAACAAATCGTTGCTAAAATTACTCGAAGATTATGCAATTCAACGTTAAATACTCCAATCTTGCATAGCCACATGTACCACATATAACAGTTTAATATTCAGACTTGGCTATTGCGTTTGAATTGCTGCATGTAGTGTGTGGCCATGCGTAGCATAGGAGTAGCTTGTATTTAAAATTTTTCATTATGTTATGCTTAATTGGCTGGCGTCAATATCGGCATCACAGTTATCACAGCTGCGAGGGGTGGGAAGCGGGTGTCATTTAGTACTGAGTACATTATGCTGAATATTTTAAATTGAATTTAGCTCCCGCCGACAAATGAAACTTCAACAGCTGACCAATTACGTCATTGGTGTGAATAGGAATTGGGATTTTTTTTATGTTGGGTCGCGACTTGAAATCAAAACAGTTTCGTTGTTGTTTTACGACGTTCTTAAAAGCACGTTTTCTTTTAATGTGTGTGTGTGTTTTTTTTTTTTTTTTTGGTTTTTATTGAGCACTCATTTCAATGTTGACCACCGACCGTGGTGAGTTTCTAATTATTCGTGTATATGCAATTTGAGAGCAACCCCAAAAACTGTTTCACCGCTTAATAGCGACAGTTCAACTCTGCTTTCAATGTAAATTTGAACGGCTTTCACAACATCGCTCTGCCCTGCACAGCCCCGCGTTTGACATGACTTTCTGTCTATTTGTCTGTCCGTCTGTCCGTCCGTCTGTCTGTCTGACTGACTGACTGTGATTACTCTCGCCGATGTGACTTCGCTACGATTTCAGTTGCACATGTTGACCTGGGAATATTTGCGCTGTTGCCGCCCTTCTTTCTTTGTTGTTGTTGTTGTTGTTTAGGCTGTTCTTTTTATGTTGTTGTTACTTTCTCACAGTTCTTCATGCTCCTCAAACGTATGCGTGAGTGAGTGAGTGCGACGCCCTCAGTACGAGTGTTGTTGTTATTTTTTTTTTGAAGATTTTTTTTGTGATGTTTCATTGAAAATGTTTACCGCTGTGTTCTTGTTCTTGTTTTTTTTTTGTTTTTTTTTTTCATTTGTTAATATTCATGATTTTTGAATTGAACACAATTTTGTTCTTGTATCAAAAACAAAACAAAGTGTCCCCCCTCAGGTTTAAACACCATATATGCATACATGTGTGCATACAGACGTGTTCGAAATAATAAGAACAACAGGCTCTTAAAGTTAATTCGTTATAAAAAGTTGTCAAAAACTTTTTTTTTTATTATTTCAATTTATTCACCTTATAATACACATATTAAGCTTTAAGTATGCCGAAGGACATAATTTTTCAATGTTCCTATTTCGTATTTTGAGCAACTTTGTTGCATTAAGTCGAAAATCAGGTGTTCGAAATAATAAGAACAAAGTTAAAAAACAATCGATAGTTATGTTATACACACGGAAAATGGACATATTGGTCCTTAAATTTAATATGAAGTTGCTCCCCCTTCGTTATTTAACACTTCGACACATCTGGACCTCATAGATTCTATTAGGGCACGGCATAATGAAAGTGGGATAATCTCCCATTGATTTTTTCTCTATATGCCACATTTCATCAGCATTTTTTGGTCTAGGATGTCTTACTCCTTTCGTAACATAAATCTAAAGGTGTCCTATTGGGTTCATGTCAGGTGGTTGTGCCGGCCACTCCAGCAAATCAATTTTTCGAGATCGAAAACACTACTTAGTTTTTTCGATGTGAGCTTGGAATCGTTATATTGCTGATAAATCAACCCAAATGGCATTTGCTCTTCAGCGTAAGGTTCCATGACAGCTTCCATAAGGGTTTCAACGTAATAGTTAGCATCCAGTTGGACTCAATTAAATCCTGTGCATATAAAACATAGGATTGAGTTTTCCAAAAAATTTTAGAACGAACCTGACAACGTTTGGCGCAATATATTATGGTCAGACAAAACAAAACTTGTTCAATTTGATACTGGAAGAGATGGACACTATGTAAGACGTCCTCATAAGCAAGAATATAATGCTAAATACTCAACAAGGACCATTGAACACGGAAGTCTAAGTCTTACGATATGGGGACGTTTTTTATGGAATTGTTTTAGGCCTATAGCTAGGCTCGTAGGTTTCATGGATGCTAACTATTACGTTGAAACCCTTATGGAAGCTGTCATGGAACCTTACGCTGAAGAGCAAATGCCATTTGGGTTGATTTATCAGCAATATAACGATTCCAAGCTCACATCGAAAAAACTAAGTAGTGTTTTCGATCTCGAAAAATTGATTTGCTGGAGTGGCCGGCACAACCACCTGACATGAACCCAATAGGACACCTTTAGATTTATGTTAAGAAAGGAGTAAGACATCCTAGACCAAAAAATGCTGATGAAATGTGGCATATAGAGAAAAAATCAATGGGAGATTATCCCACTTTCATTATGCCGTGCCCTAATAGAATCTATGAGGTCCAGATGTGTCGAAGTGTTAAATAACGAAGGGGGAGCAACTTCATATTAAATTTAAGGACCAATATGTCCATTTTCCGTGTGTATAACATAACTATCGATTGTTTTTTAACTTTGTTCTTATTATTTCGAACACCTGATTTTCGACTTAATGCAACAAAGTTGCTCAAAATACGAAATAGGAACATTGAAAAATTATGTCCTTCGGCATACTTAAAGCTTAATATGTGTATTATAAGGTGAATAAATTGAAATAACAAAAAAAAAAGTTTTTGACAACTTTTTATAACGAATTAACTTTAAGAGCCTGTTGTTCTTATTATTTCGAACACGTCTGTATGTATGTATGTATGTATACGTGTGTACATAATTTAAGTTGTTGGTTGGTCTTAGAAGGTCTCATTTTAATTGTAAATTGTTTTACGGTTATTGTCTTAACATAAACTTCTTTTAATTTAAAAGAAAGTAGAAAAGGAAATCGACAAAACTCGATCATTTATACACTAACTTAATGGTTTAGATGCAAATTCGAATCGAATCAAGCCTAAGTGGTATATAAAAAAATTGTGCAAAATAAGAGGGCGTGCTAGTATGTTAGTAAAATATTAATAGTCATACATGCATACATAGATACATGGAGACAGACACGCAAGCAATAAGCCAACTGACAGACATTGTAAGGCAGTAAAAAAAAATCTAAACTGAGTTCATCTTGCAACAAGACTACGTGACTGAGCGACAGCCAAACACATGTCACATTGTGTGTGTGTGTGCGTCTATGTGTGTGTTTGCCCTATCTTCATCATCCCTCGCAAACAAATATTCATTTTATACATGTACTGCAGTTGAGACTCGTTCAATGGGTTTGCTTTTGCGTTTGAATGATTACTCCTCAAAGAAAGGACAGAAAAAATGGAGGCAGTAATCAGGAACGGATCCAGAATATAGTTTCAGTGTCCGCATGAAAAAATGTTACAGACGAAACATAATAAAAAAAAAAATTATACAAATCATGAACACTGAGTGTCGTAAATCTACCTAAATTTCCCTGAATACGCGCCTGGCCGTAATGATATCCAAATAACGAACAAAGAGTGTGAGAGAGAGAGAGAGACTTACTTCTTTAATCACTGTTAATTATTAACATTGCATTAACATTAAGAGAGAGTAAGTGTACAGGAGCAAAAAGAGAGCACGTGTAAGTATGTGTGTGTGTGTGTGAAATACGTGAACAGCTGACTGTGTAATTTACTGTAGAAACTTGTTTATCCGAATCAATTAAAACCAGGGGTATTCCACATAATCGAGCTCCGGCTAATCGAGTTTCTACTGTACTTGGATTTTTTGTATTTTTTGTTTTTTTTCTTACAAAAAAGGGACCGCATCGGTGTTGAGTAATAGGCGGGGGTCTAATGGTATTAACACAAAGGAAGCATTTTCAATACAAACAACCGAAATATGTAATTTCAAAAACCCGCATTGACACGGTTAAATAAAAATAAAATTGTATATACATACATACGTGTATGCATATACATATGTACATGTATGGATGATAGTTTCACGAGAATTCAAATGTATGTATGCGAAGAAATGTTTATGACGTCCTTTGTTCTCATTTCTGTGACAGATTTTTCATGTTATTGACATTTGCCACCAACGGGGGTCGTTCTTTGACGTTGTGAGACACGTACGCAGGAGCTTTACATGACATTTCGGCCCACTACTACTATTGCTTCAAGTAATAAACTTTACAAACACGCACAGTGTTATTTTTAAAAGGGAATTTTAGTTGCATCATTGATCAATCGTAGCACGCTTATTAATTGCGTGCAAAACTTGCTGACAGTCTAAGCTATTTATAATTGCATTGAAGCATCATTGATTTAATTCATGCTTGACCAATTTTGTTATCGCTTAACAAAGACACACTCACACATACATACATATGTATACAGAATAGAAATTTGCTGCTGTATATATTCATTGCTTGTGTACTTTACCATTCCTAATACAATAAACAAAAGAAACATGCGTCGGCAAGATTTATTAATTGCACTGTTAAAAAAAAAAAAAAAAAAGATATCAGTGCTTCTTATGATTCAAAGAAACAACGTTCAAAATATACAATCAAACACACATACATGTAGACACATGCACACACACAATACGACCGAGTGTGCTAGTATAAGTGTTTCATGTGATTAGTGTGAACTATTTAACTAACAAAAAATTGCATTTATTAATGATTTATTTAATAAGAAGCTATAGTAGACTGTTACTAGAACCGCCTACATATATATTGTAGATATATTTGGCCTACAACCACATCAACATCAGTAGTATTGTCCTACTCGAAAACATAGAGTCGTCTATTGAATCCGATGGAAAGACAGTCATGGCTATAACGACTCATCTCATTATATCGTGCAATATTCAACGTGTATGTATGTATGTTTGTATGTATATGCGTTTGTGTATCTGTAGCTTATATTGTCAAAGACGTTGTTTTCTTCGGTGTGCTGCAAACTTCATGACAAAGTGTTAATACTCTTTTTCAAGGGTATAAACAACAAAAGCAAAAGCGACAACAACAATAACAACAAATGTGTTACTAACTGTGCCATGAGTCTCGCCGCTTCGTTCGGTTTGGTCGTGAGTTTTATCGCTTTTTATCGTCATCATCATCATCATATTCAATTTAATTCAATTTAACTCAACTCAATTCATCGCCTCTCATCGTATTGCGTCTATCTCAATCTCCGTCAGTATCTCACACACGCATACAAATGTGTTTACATGTGTATGTCCAGTGGCGTAACAATACCCGTGGCAAATTTATCAGTTGGGGGGAGTGAGGCGCGCCCCTTTGAGTAAAAAAGTCTTTTCTGTTTAATGAGTTCTGATTCTCTGGCCCACTTTGGGCAGCAATGTCTTAAATCGAAAGCTCGGCTTTACATCAAAGTGGTTTTTGAGATAACAGCGTCCAAAATTAATATGAAGCGTATGTTAAATCCGAAATTGAACTTTCGAATGGCTCATGTTCACGCGTGTCTCAAATGAACATGAGTGCAGCTAGCACTTTTCAGCCGCCTCGTCTTTTTCTTCCTTTTTGTGACGCAAGTGCGCTGGTTCACTGACACAATCGACATAGCAAGCGCTCGTTATCGCAAGCGCTTATGTGCTGTATATCGTGATGCAACATAGGCGTATCTAATATTCAGTCATATTTTTTTCAAATTGTTTGGCAAAACATTTCACCCTCCAACGAGTTTTCTGACAATAGCTTAAAAGAAATAAAAATACCTTGGTAATCTCCGTTTTTTTCCTCTTGACGTTACCTAGTACGACGGTGGCTCGATAAGTCAATGACGTATAATATTGCTTTCGTCATTCGCCTTCTATTAATAAATTTCTGTCAGGTTTTGAGCATTTAGACTGTCTTTGACAGCCATTGAAAGCAGACAACCTCGGGAATTAGAGCGTAAAAGAAAGAATTAAATTTCGTATGCTGACTAAAAATTATTTTTTGCATAAAAAAAATCATATTGGCAACCAAAGAAAGGCTTGACAGCTTCTTTTCATAACTTTATGTAGTCGTAGATGCCTCCTTCTCTGCGTTGCAAACTTCATGACAAAGTTTATATACTCTTGCAAGAGCATAAAAAAATCCACGAAATCCTTTTGAATGAGAAAGTTCTATTACTGTTGACCAAAAACAAGAACGTGTTGATGATTCTGAGCAATGTTTGGCTATGGTTAAACGTAACTTCGAATTGCTACCACATCCAACCCATTCGCTAGATTTGGCTTCCAGCAACTACTGGCTGATCGAAGACCTCAAAAAAATCCTCTTCGGTATAAAAAATTTCGCTCGCATGAAGCGGTTATATTTTGAGGCAAAATATAAATCGTTCTACAAAAGTGGTATTGAAAGCTTCGCTGGAATGATTTTGTGGCTCTTGATGGAGATTATGTTGATGCATAAAGCCAATTCATTCAAAACAAAACCCAAGTTTTCTCTGTTAAGCCCGGGACTTTCCAGCCCATGTGTTAAGTAATAAAAAAAAAAACAACACATTTTTTTTGTGATTTTTTTGGTACATTAAAATTATGAAATTTTGTTTGACATTTATTTAGCTTGTTTGCTCTTAAAGTTGCTAGACATACACATATTAAATGACTATATTTTTTTTTTCCTTTTTTTTTTGTTATGAAAAATTATTGTATATAAACGTGTTATTTATTTATTTTTTTTTTTTTTGTTTTGTTTTCTTGTATTTGTTTTTATAACTTATTGAAAAATTAATTTGGTACTAACAAAAAGATTGAATGGTTTCGATTGAATTTTGATATATTTCGTGCTTCGGTATTGTGAAATATCAAATTGATTACACGGTGTGTGTGTGTGTGTGTTTGTGTGTGTGTGTGCCTCGACATATTGATATACATTTGTATTTTCCAAACAATTATGGTGACTTGTTTTAACAAGTACTTTAGACACAAAGAACAATTACAGTTAATCTAACATATTTTAATGATTTTTATCTCTCTCTCTCTGATTTGGTGCATTCGACTGAATATGCAAGCATCAGATACAGATGCATCTATGCGCTTCGAATTTAAACATGCTTACCATAGTATCTTAAAAGATAGCTACCAAATTGTCTTTTTAACATATTCGTGTTGTTGTCAAAATGTCTTCAGTTTGCCTTTTCATTTTGCATTCATTATTATTATTATTTTTTTTTTTATATTATTTACTTTGTTCTCTTACATATTCTTTTACAATTACTTAAATATTTCTTGTGTGTCAATTATGAAAATAACATTTTCTACGAGGTATTTTTATAAATATATATCTATTTATATATTGTTTTTTTTTTTAAATGTTTTTAAATTATAGAACACAACTGATAGTTCTATAAAAAAAAAATAAAAAATATTTATATATGTATATATGCATATGTGAAATTAACAACGATTTTTTTTTTATTAACAAAAAAAAAAAATTATAATTATAATAATAATGTTAATAAAATAACGTAAACACAAAATCAACATTTTGATATATTTTTCATTCTTTTTATTGAATTTCTCTTGCAGTCTCTTTGGAAAGTAATTTTTATATGCATAAAAAATGTTCAAAAAGTGTTTCCCTTTTGATTTATGTATTTTATTCTTAGTCCTTAAATGGAAAAAAATGTGAACAAATATGTTGTATACTACAATTATATTTGATTTTCTTTTTTTTTCAATATATTTATTAAATATTCTTGCTTTGAAACTTTCTGAAATGCTTTTTATTTAATGTTTTTTTTTTTTAGTTAAAAGCATCTTTATAGGCACTTGCGGCAACTACAAATTTCTGTGGAGACAGGTTTCAGTTTAAACAAAACAAAAAAAAATATATACATATATGTATATATTGTATATATAACAACAAAAAACCAAATTTGACGTTTTGTTACAACAAAAACGTCTATAAACGTGGCCAAAATCTGTATACAAAAAATACCACAATTTTTACATATGTTTTTATTTGTTTCATTTTCACTTTATCTCCTCTTCATTTCATAAAGAAAATCACTTTTTTGTTTTGTTTCTGTTTGTTTTTTTTTTTTTTGTTGTTTGTTGTTCTTTTTTTTCGTTTAAATTTAATTTTCCTTTAATGTTTTTTGCGTAAATGCAAGTGTATTATGTAATTTAAACTTATAACTTTTATGTTATACATAAACATAGAAGAGGGCTGAGACGACTAGGCCAAAGGACTAAAGGATAAGCGAAGCTTGCTAAACTACAAGTACTTCTCAACATTACTGTGGAAAGCGTAAGAAGAAGGGGAAGGCAAATTATTCTTCTATTTAGTTCCGAAAAGTGCCGCAATGAACCAAAACTAATTAAAAGTGTCGTGCCGTCGTTCTAACTGTTAAGAACTTCACTTTAAGCCAAGCCAACCTTTAGCGGCAAGTCAATATTTTCTATAATCTCAATTATTATGAGTATGTGTTTCTTTTTTTATTACTTACTTATATATAATTATTTCTTTCTTTTTCTTTGTTTTGCACATCTTTGTTTTTTTTTTTTTTTAATAATATAATTTTTTTTTTTTTTTGTATAATGCTGTTTGTGTTTAAGGGTTGTGAGCGCTTATTCTCATTCATGTTAAGTTTACAATAAAGTGGCAAGATAGCATTTTCAACAAACTCTCAACCCTTACCTCACCCTCGCCTTTTTTTATGTTTATTAAACTGAAATGTTTCGCCTAGTATCATGTCTATGGTTGGCGTCCTTCAAAAATACATTTAAATCTGCTTTCGATACTTGGTAATTGATCTCATGCATAAAAACGAGTTTGAACTCAGACTTGATTTTTGACAAAAATGTGACTTTTGTATGCATCTTGAGAACTTTTATTATAAAGGGTATTCTAGTAAAGAATTTTTATTATTGTTTGTATTTTAAGATTTAAATTCGTTCGTTTTTTCAGCGGCTAAGTAGCTTATGTTCTTAGGAATTGTATGTATACATAAGAATTAACATAGAAACACCAAAAAAAAATCACGGCACATTGAACGAATTCTTATGTCTGCATACAACAGCTAAAAAACTTACGCTACATTGTCGCTTAAAAACGATCGAACTCATACCGCGATGAAGAGTTCATTTTCCACTCTATATGATTATTACTATATCGAAAAATCGTTAACATTTCCAACAACAAAATATATTTTGCGATTTCGTTTCTTCAACTCAACTCGGAAATCAAGCTCATTTCTATGCATTGAGACCTTTTGTGTTCTGTCGATGAATTCTATTCTCTTGGGTTTCCTTTATTTTTATACTCATTTCTTTTCTTTTTCGCATATTTTCACTATAACCTCCAAACATTTACTGTCTAAATATTAATTCATGTTTTTGTTTTTGTTTTTTTTTTCAATTTCGACTAGAAATTTGTTCACAGGCGTGATATTACCCACTAATGCCTCAAAACGCAAAATTATATGTACAATACTAATTAAAACTATATAAACTCACAGGAGTTCCTATCAACATTATTTTGCTTCATTCTGCTGCTAATTACATTATCAAACTATTTGTACAATTGAAATATTGAAATTATTTTATCGCTGGTGTAAAAATAAGTGCAAGGATAATGAAGACCTTTCCGTATCAATCAATAAACAAAACTAAGTAAAAATTTCACAAATCGGCGCAATGTAACTTTAAAATAAAATAATAAAATATAAAACCTATTTTAAAATGTGGAGTTAAAAGACGAAGAGAAGATACGTAAATAAAAGATTTAGAAAAGATCTCAATGCTACATTTTGTGCCATCACCAATTATACAAACAAACAAGAATAAAAAAAAGTCTACTGTATACATGGTCTTTACTGTCCAGTTAACAGGTACTTTGTATTTGGCTTTAAATCTATAAGTTAGTAAAATACCCCAATAAAAATGTTAATACTTTACATAAAATGTCTTAGAGTATAAATATTTTGTATAGGGATATGATTTATCAGAAGAACGATCATTAAATCTAACTTGAAGAACACCACTTGAACTAATTTTTGATACGGAAAAGTTACTTTCATTTGCCCAAGAAACACTTATTGTAGTAATTTAAATTTTTTGCATGAACATAATTGACCAACAGTAAGGAAAAGTTGTTATTTTGCACATACATACATTAATTTGGAGAGCGTTTCCAATTAAACAACTTTCAAAACACCTACGAGTACAAGTAAATGGTAATTAGAGCAAGTTTTGATCGAATTTTTGTGTTGTTACGTCTAAATTGGTATCCTACATACAGAACTTGATTATACGAAAGTGTACTAGAGAAATGTGATGCTCAATATTTTGTTTCGAAAATTTGTTAACTTCAAATAACTTAACTCGTCTACCTCACTCTAATGTTCTCTCGCTCTCTATCGCACTCACTTTCACTTTTACACTCTACTTTTAAAAAGATATATACTGGATTAGTGAGCATACATAGATATCTATCTACAAGGACGAACATTTACATTTTTCGGTGATCCGAAGTTAAGATAAGACATGTAAATTGATAGTTGATTAATTATGGCAATTTTTCTTACTACCTTGTAAGTCTAGAGTTTAGCTACTTTGAATTCTCCCTTTGTGTTACTAAGTAAGAAATTGAATACGCGTTTGTCGTTGTGTGATTAAAACAATAGAGAGAGCATTAGCACAAAATAAGTTTGCGAGAGCAAAAATGAAGGTAGTAAAATACGGCAAAAGAGAAAGAAAGAACAAGTGAAGGTTCAATAAAAAAATAGCATATGAGGAGAGGAGAGAAACAGCAAATTGAAGCTAATTTACAAGATGGAACTTGAAGCAAAAGAAATAAAATGGTCCGCTTACAAGATTACAATTGCTCTTCGCTTCATTTAGCATTTTACCACACTGTCTACACAGGACTGGGCAACACAAGCTGGTGCTGGTGGTTGTGATGGTCCTGCTGCTGCTGCTACTGTCACTGCAGCATTCAAAACATCTGTACAATTTGTGCTGGCAGTTGTCAATATTGGTATGCTGTTCGAAACACGATTTGGCTGAAGGTCGCTGCTCTCGGTTCTCAAATCGTTTATTTGATCATCAGCGCCTGTTATATTTTCCGGCATTGCCTCATCCATTGTGTAACGGCAGCTGGCTGATAGACATTTGCAACCGAATTTCCGTTGTTCCGCATTCCAGAATTTTTCGCCGTAATCAAAGCTAATTGCAGTAAATTAAACAAATCAAAATTAATAAACGAATTGATAATTTTACAAAGAGAACTATTGAATTTGTATTTTTTTTTTACCAAATTTCTTCGCCGGCATCGATGTCACGACAGGCAAAAAATGCTATTTTTGGAAAACGATAGTCTTGGTGCTCATAATAAACGCGCACCGGCAAGATATTTGGCTCACAGGAATGGTTAAAGAAACGACTAATGTTGCCATAGTAATTGGCATCGATGCAATGACCTTCGCCGAGATCAAAATAATAGCTATCATCAGTGCGTCGATCGGCTTCCAGTTCCGTTAGAATTTCACCCGTGTAAATAGATACAAATGAACCTTTCGGTACATTAACGAGTGCACGCACACCCCAACCTTTGCACGGCTCATCACACTCCATAATCTGCAATGGTATGCGCACACCATTCTGAACAATACGATTCTTACACGATAACTGAAAGTTAATAAGAAGACGTGTGACTCATTAAAATTGTAGCGCACCAAATCACACTTACCTTATTGCAGCCACAAACATCGTTGCACTCAAAGATAACCGCCGGATCATCATAGTTGAACTCAGCATTTAAGCGACCTTCGGCTGTATACCAGTTTTGGGATGAGGCTCCATTGCATTGACATTGATCCGTACTACAGCTGTAAATGATCGCGATTAGTAAACACAAACAAACAACATAACATATGAACAATTGGGTCACAACTTACCCATCCAAACACGAACAGATGCGCATTTGTGAGACACGGTTCTCAATGTGTATCGAATTCTGTAGTATAATCGATTTGGTTATGTACTTAAAGTCCGGCCACATTAGCTCATCGGACTCATCGTCCGTTTCTTTCATTACGAGCTCATTGCGAAACACTTGAATGGGTCGTAGCTCTCGGCCGTTTGTTGCATCAGCACAGACAACACGCGAACGCAAACCAAGTGGACGGAATGAACGCATTTGCATATTAAAGCCAACCGTACGGCCGCACTCGGAATCCTCGCTGGGTATGCAATCATACGGCAATTGTTGAGCCTTGTTCTTGATCATTAGATCGGCGCCGTTGGCTATAAGCGCAATGCATAGACGTGTAATTGAATGCCGGCACGCAATATGTCTGTAAAAAATGATGCAATTAATACTATTTCTTGTATTGAAAGCATATGTAAATAATAATACTTACAGCGGTGTATCGCCTTCGACATTTTGAACGTTACAGTCGGCGCCAGCTTGCAGTAGCACCGTTATTGTCTCCAAGCCATCGTTGTGCAGTGTCGCCCAATGCAGTACAGTATTGTTATCATTGTCGGAAATGTTTGGATCTGCATCATGATTGAGCAGAAGGCTAAAAAAAAAAAAACAATTAAAAATCGTTCAACTTTGAAGTTCTCTCTGCCCACGTACCTCACAATGTCGGTATGCCCCAGTTCCGCTGCCCAAACCATGGCAGTCCAGCCGCCATCGTCCTGAGCGTTTATAAAGCTCAAAAACTTTGTTATGTTACGCGTGACGCGATAACTGTCGACAATCATTTGTGTCGCTTCAAGATTCCCCAATTTGGCAGCGATATGCAGACTCGTTTTACCATCCGGCCCCTGTGTAAATAAAATCAAAGTGTTGTTGTATTAAATGTGTGTGTGTTTGAGATTCTATTGGACGCTCAGCTCACCTTAATCGCCACATCGGCGCCGCACTGTATGAACAAGTTTAGTATATCGCATTTGTCGCCCATGACCGCGCACATTGTGGCCGTGCGCAGCTCGCTGTCCAATATGTTGACAAAATCGTGTGAGACAACGCCTTGGCAAAGGAGCAGATAAGCCATTTGCAGCGTGCCCGAGTGTGCCACCAAATGCAGGCATGTGCCATTTAGAAATTCACGCATGCGCGTTGTCACATCATAATCGGCGGCTATTTTTTCAATAACAAATACGATTATTACTTCACAATGTTCCACACACATAAATAAATACATACCAAGTATTTCGGCAACACGTTCGAGATCATCATTTTGCACCGAATAGTACATGTCGCGTGTTGTAAAATCGGATGTGGCACGTCCCGCAACGTTGGCGCGACCACGCACGACAACATTCATAACCGACTCGGGTATGAGTTGCTCAAAGTTAATCGTGTTCGACTTTGTGCGTGCGCTAGTCGCTGCCGTCGTTGCACTTGCGGCATCGGCCACGCCGGCTTGCCGCTTGTTGGCATTGAAGCCCGTGCTGAGCTGGCCTCTTGTCGTTACGGTCGCCAGTTGCGCTGGCAGTGATAGCTTGGCGGGTTTGCTGTAATTTCAAGTATTAATTGACTGCGTTTGTTAACGATTTGTGTGCGCGCTTACATTTTTGTTTTCTGCGCAGGTAAAAAGACAGGTAGAGTTTGGCATTTCATTGTGACTGTGGAGGTGCGCTCGGGTGTGTCCATGCCGCAATGTGGACACTTCAGCACCAGTATCGGACTAGAATAATTTGTGATTGGTTGCAGTGGATCATATGGACTATTGAGTATATACTTTTGCGCGCAATCGGCATGGAAAAAGTGTTGTTGTTTACAGAGTACAAACTTGCCCTGTAAAAAAACAAAAAACCAAGAATTAAAAATTAATATTTGGCATGTAAATGAGTTGGTCTGCGTTGGCTGCGTACCTGCGTGCAAAAGATGCCACAGCCGGCGCAACAGTTGTGCGCCTGCAAGCGCTTTTTGTGCTCATCGCAAAGTATCATGTAGCCGACGCGTTGACTCGGACGCAGCAGATTGAGCACTTCGCCGGTAAGCTGATTGCAGCAGCCGATTTTCTGATCGTCAATGTTGTCGATGGCGCAACAAAAGGAGGCGTCTGGCGTGTTGCTTGCATAGTACTGCGATGTCTTCTGACATAGGCATATATAATTGTTGCTGTTAACATTCTTGTTGTTGTTGCACTTGGAGTTCGCTTTGGTTGCCGGCACACGACAACTGCTTACGCTGCCACCGCCGCTACTGTTGTTGTTGTTGTTGTTATTGTTGTTGCCGCCAATGGTAAGCACCGTGGCGTTCAGTGAGGCCAACTGGCCGGGATGTATCTCCAGCGATATGTGTTCGCTCGCAACGCCCACAGCGTGCTCCGGTCCGACATATTTGTGGCGACCAATTGCCGCATTTTTGCGTGGCAATTTAACGCTCGCTGCAATTTTATTGCCGGCCAACAGGTTCTGATGTTGTTGCTGCTGCTGCGGCTGTGGCTGCTGTTGCAAGTTACTGCTGCTGCTGGTGGTGTCTTTGGTCGCATTGCGCAGACGTAATGTCACACTTGGCTTGCCCACCTGTACACGCGTTGTTGGCACAAACTCTTCATTGTCGCTGTTCGAGCTCTCATTGTCGCTGGCCTCCTCGCTGTTGTTACGTCGCAAGCCGAGATGCTTAAAGTGCTTCTCCTTTTGCTTTGCCAACTTGCGTTGCTGCTTCTTGTTGAGCTTCTTGTCCTCCGGCGACTTATTCAGATTTAATTTCGCTGCTTTGATTTCACATAGAAATCGATCGACATCCGGACACGGCTTCAGTGCACTTTTTGCGACAAGTGCCGCGCCCGAATTTTCAATATCACGTTCCGTTTTCGAGAACAACTTCTTCTTTATGGCACTCGTGCCCGTCGGGTGTTGCAAATTGGTGGCTATGTCGGACCAACTGCCATCGGATTTATCACTTTTTTGTCGGGACGCCGACGAACTGGAGGTCACATATTGATGTGACGGCGTCTCAAAGTGTGCAGCATTGACGCCAGCCTCCCAATTTTGCGCTGTCATGCGCTCAATGTGTTTCGTCTCGAATTCGCAACGCAAGTCATCATTTTCAAGAATTTTTTGCGTCGGTTTAATGCGACGCTTTGAACGTTTCGGCAGCTGGACGTGCTCCGTCGTGATCGTTGCGGCACGCTTTGTGCCATTCGTTGTTGTTGTACAATTGGCTGTGCCGCTGTTGGCTGCACCGCTTGGCGATTGCTGTTGCTGATCTTCAAGTTTAAAGGCGTTCTGGCTGTAGTTTGCTTGATTCGGTGTGACCTTTGTCGTTGGCGTTGTCGTTGTTGTTGTTGCTGGCGGTATCTTTGCTTTGCGACCACGCCTTTTTGGCGGCGTTTTCTCAAGCGTCTGGACACTACCAGTAGCAGCACCAGCAATATTTCCGCTAACTGCGCTCGGCACATCGGTTGAATGTGGCACTACATAAGTACCAAAGCTTGATATCGCGGTTTCCGACTTGATCTCGTCTAATGAAACGCCATCCTAGAGCAAAAAGAAGACATGAAAATGAATTATCAATGAAATTTATTATTGATTGAAATAGACAAACAATAAACACACACAGACACACACACAATACAAAATTAGACATTTATGTGTAGATTTGGTTACAAATCAGTAAGCCTCTTATCAAGCGACTAGATACGCTCAATCAGCCTTCGCTCGCTCGCTAGTTAGCCTGGCAGAAGATAATAACTTAAGATGTCTCAGTGTAAGTGCACGTGTTTCTCTTTGTGTATTGTGTATTGGTTTCTCACTTGTCGCTTACCAGCGTTTTGAAGCCATCCATGCGATTCTCCAGACGCACACTACGCCGCATCTTTTTCGCATCGCTGTTAACATTTGCCGGCGGCATTTCGTCCGTTTCCTCCTCAACTTTTAACGTTAAGCCAGCGTTGGCGCCGGCCAACTGCGCTGCGCCACTCACAGCAATTTCATCATCTGGCTGACGGCGCTTGCGGCCCGCTTTACGTTCATTCGCCGCTACGATCACGGGCGCGACTTTTGCCAATGGCGGTGCCTGTGTATTGTTGGTGGCGCTTTCAGGTGTCATCGTTTCCGATTTGTTTGACTCGGCGGCGACTTGTGCCTCTTGGCCCGTTTGCAGTTTCTTTGCACGACCACGTCCACGCTTTGGTGCAATCGTTGTTGTCATTCTTGTTGTCGCTGCTGGCGTTTCTACGGTTGACAATACGTTGCTCGTAGCCTTAACAACATCCGGCGATTCAATATTGTCCAAACGCACGTTTGCATTCTTATTAGTGGTGTTGGTGATGATCGTCGATTGCGTTGCTTCCTCAGTCAACTTCGGCGTGCGTCGTAATCTTCTTTGTGGACTGTTATTTGTTTCACGTGTCTCCTGCATACAAAAAAAAATTAAAAAAAACAAAGAACAATGTTAAAATATTTTAATAACAACGAAATTAATATTTCTGCTCATGTCTCCAAACAATGTGCAAATACAAGAAGTGATGGAATTACATGGCAAGTCAGTCAACTTCCATTCGAATGTCTAGAGCAACAAGTCTAATCTAAAGTTAACAAAATAATGCTTCCTGAGCACTTGGCTGGCCATCAAAACAATGTAAATCTTCAACCAAATCAAGTGAGTGTGTTAATTGTCTTCTCTTAGTTCTCAATTGCTTTTTTTAATCAAGTGTGCAAACTAAAGATGCCAACTAATCTGATTTTAAATCATTAATAATATTAAATGGTCCATGTGTTCCATGCTACAAGCAAGTTGTTAAACAATTGTAAGAAATATCAAAGTTCAATTGAATAAATGATAAGTTTTTCATAAGTTATTTTTAAACAAAGCGCAGCGTATTTTAGTGATACCTAGAAAATACCAAGCGTAGCATATATGGACTGATTTATTTTTTTTTTCTCATTTTTTTTTTTTTTATTCAGTTGAATGTGTAAAAAAGTTAAGACAAAAAATATATAGAAAAAAAAAAAAACAAGTCAATATATTTTCCTTTTAAGCTTTTATGACAAACAAATGCTTACAAACTTTACGTTTAACAGCTTTTGGTTTTTGTGTACTCTCATTTAAATATTGTTCATTAATTATAATGAGAAAAACTTTTAATAAAACGTTTAGCAATACAAGAAAAACTAACAAATGAAATCAAATTTGCACAAAAATGAAAAAAACAAAAAAAAAAAAAGCAATAACAACAACAAAAGCGACAGCGATGATGACGTTGTCGAGACATTGGCAAAGACGATGACGAAACCAAATGCAAAACATTCAATCAAAATAATTTAACAAAAAAAAAAAAAAACAAAATCAATTAAATCAAAACTACATTAAAGAGCGTCGATCTAAATATTTGATTATTCCATATGTTCTTAGTCATTAATAATTAATACAGTTGCAGTGCTTTCCGCGAATCATTTAAATAAAATGTAATAAGTTTTAATATTGTTTTTTACCTAGAAAAGTTGTAACTTTTTATTGAAAAAAAAAGAAAAAATTATAACAAAAAAAAATATAAATACATATAAAATATATTTCGTCAAAAAATGCACATTAGCAGCAATTTTGTTTGAAAATAATTTGTAGTTTTTCAAGAATCAATAAAAATCGACTAAAAAAGCTCACACATTTACTTACATTTATTTCTGTTAAAAGCGACGTCGACGCCGATGTCGATGTCGACGTTGCTGTTGCTACTGCTGCGACTACGTTTGTCGCTGTCGCTGCCTGTGTTGATGATGCTGATGTTGACGCCAACGTTACAGTTTCCATCTCGGCAACAGTGCTAACAACAAGTGGAGCCGAAGCTATTTCATCTACTGCTCGTTCCACTAATATTTCAGCATTTATTTTTGTCTCTTTTTTGTCGTTGTTCTCCTTGCCAGCAACTTCTTGTTTTGCAAATGATGTATCTGTTATATCTACTAATGTTGTTGTTGTTGGTGTCGTTGACGTTAACGTTGTTGTAATTATGGCTGCGGATGCTGCTGTTAAGATAGTGTTGAATTTTTCACAAGTATTTTGCTGAGTTTCCTTCTCTAATTTAACTAACGTTAACGTAGGCAGCATTGTAGTTGTTGTAGTAGTAGCGGCAGAAGCATCGTTTTTAACATCGGCTGCTAATATAAAACCGCTCGTCGATAACGTTTTCGTGTTCGACATTGCCGTCGCTGAGGGTTTTGTTGTTGCTAACGCTGTTGTTGTTGCTGTCGCTGCCGCTGTCGCCGTCGTTATTTCCGTCTCTGTTGACTTTTGTTCTTCTCTCTTTTCGCTAGACGCTTCCAAAAGTTTTGTCGTTGCTGCTGTTGGTCTATTAATGATATTGTTCGTTGCACTGGTGTTTTGGCCTTGAACAATTTTGTCTTGGGATGTCGTCTTAACAGTTTTGTTAGCTGTGACTGTTTTTGTTGTTGTTGTTGTTGTTGTCGCTGCTGTTGATTCTATTGTTATAGCCACGAGTTTAACATCTTTTATCTTATCATCATCATCATTCGAAAGAAGCGTTTCAAGATTGTCATCAACAATTTGCATATCCTCTGCTAATGTTATTGGCGTTGCTATTTCTGTCATTGGTATTGGTGCATTTGCGTCAGCTTCTTTCTGGTTTTTACATAGCGACAAGCTCTGCTGTGTAAGTGGCAATGTTAACGTCGCCGATGGTGTCTCAATTTTGTTTTCCACATCTGCAGCCACATCGGGTTTCACATGCTTTTGTCTACTACATTCCTTTTGGTTGTCGCCTCCTATTTCAGTTTCAACCTTCAGCACCTTAATATCATCATGCGTAGGTGTTGTTTCCATAAGTTTTACTATTGCACATTGTTCCTTTAGCTCCTCTTGATCATGTACCTCCAAATCAGTTTCGTCGCCCGCTTTTATTTTTTTCTCTTTATCCTTGCACGCAAATTGATTATTTGCCAAATTGCGCCATTTAAGTGTTTTATCCTCGGCCAGATCGAGATTGAGTAGCGAATCCCCTGCCTCGGTGCCAGTCGCACAATCGGCATTGAACTTATTTGCCATGCTGTTTAACAAAGATTCCACGCAGTCTGTCATTTTAAAGGCCTCTTAGTGTGTATTTACAGCACCCACGACAAAACTGCACTTTTATATATTTCCTTCTGTTTCATGCGTAAGTGGCGTTTTCTACTTACTCCCTCGCCCTCCTCGTGTAGTCACGACTCTTGACTGTTGTGGTTGTTGTTGTGTCTGCAACTCCGTAGAATAGGTTTGTGAGTGATTGTCGCCAGCTGCTCTGCTCGAATATGTTTTTCGTTGTTTCACTCAGCTTTGGCCAAATTCCGTCTGTCCAATACAACCTCCTCCCACCACCGCCGACAACTAAGCAAATCCCAACACCTAGTCTGACCGAGAAATAATTACGCACATACACTCAGCATTTACTATGAATTTCTCACAAAATTATGTTTTGTATTTTATTTGCTTTGTTTTTTTTTTTTATACAAATTATTATTATTTCTTTTATTTCGTTTCCAATAACTGTTATTTGTACTTGTTTCCTTCAGCACTGCTTCTTCTTATTTGGTTTTAACTCGCGCACACACATAAATGAATAAACGAACGAACGAATGATTAGCTCACATGCCTTTTGATTTCTTTCGACTTTGTATTAATTTTGTTATTGTCGTTTGTATTGCTGCTGAGTGGTTTTTATTGTTGTATTTTACTTCTTCACATCTAAATTTTTATTTGCTTATTGGTTTCTTGTATGCTTGCTCTCTTGCCACATTAGCTCCGCTGGGCTGTGGCTTGATATTTTCTTGTTATATTTGTCAATTGCATATTTTTTTTTGGTATACTCCAAGTTTCTATTGCATACAGCTTGACTACTATTATTGACGAGCAATCACTATAAGCACTTAATTATTACAAATTTTGGGAAGTGCCCGGAGCACAACACAGTCAGAAGTTCCATCGGAGTAGCTAATTTACGCGAAAAACACGAACACTCCGCACCGTAGAGCTCACTCACATTCATAAATCCGTCACACAGATACTCCACAGACTACTCACTCTCATAATCGTTCAAGTAACGGGCTTCGATATGAAAACATAAGTCAAAAACAACGCACAAAAATCAGATTGAGAGCAAGAGATGATGTTCGCTCAATTGAGAGCGAGAGAGGATTCGTGTCATTTTTCGTGACACGGCACAGTGGTATTGAATAAGCGTATGTGCGGTGCAGCCGCCTGCGATATTTCACCTACCCGCAATCGCGGGTAATTCCAACCAGGGTTTTCCTGCTTCTTCTTCCACTTCTGCCGACACTCTGCCGACACTTTTGTGTCATATGGCCCGTTTGCGTTTCTCAACCAATTGAAGGTGGTACCACCTCATGCTACATGAATTTTCAAGCGAACATGCGGCACAACACAGTCAGAAGTTCCATTCGCTCTGCATCGGAGTAGCTTCAGGAGAATGGCACTATCGAGGTATCGAATATTAACCTCTCTGAGCCACTTTCGATAGTATTTTGTCACTATCGATGTCTTCCAGCTTTACAGGCATTCTCCATAGCACACTCCGTTGCAGTGCTGCCACTTTAACCTTTTACAGGTGAGTTCTGACTTTTTACGAATCATGTTGAACTTAAAACTTATCAAAAATCCATTGTACTGGATTCTTTGATCTTTTCAACTTTTTTTAGGATGTTCTTTTATTTGTTTATTTGTAATCGTATGTGGCAATGGAATTTCGTACAGTACAGTGTGACTAGTTCTTTCGTAAGCAATTTGATCATATATTTGGCTGACTTTAGCAAGTTTACAGACGAGAAACGAACATATTAGTTTATTTAATAGATTTTTAATATTTTTTAGGATACCACTATTTATTTTCTACAACTTGTCAAAAAAGAAGAGGCAGCACCTATCTTGAGTAACAGCGTCACTGTAAAAACTTGCAGAATCTGTTAAATATTTAAATTTTGCCACCTGCGTGAGAGAACATCTCTCAACAAGAATAAAAAGTCTCATAGCAACAATTCTGTGTCAACCATCACTAATGCCCAGTGCTACCAACTTTCAAAAAGTTTTCTCCTTAAACACTAACCAAAAACCCGAAAAGAATCCCTAAATAAATTTTATTATTAAAGTGACTGAATGAATGAAGAATTTTTTATACTTTTTACGTAAGATCACAAAAATGAGCAAAATTAAGATTATACACTTTTTAAGAAACGCGTGTCTTTATTTACTTTTTCCAGGGTCGATTCGTCTCAGCAATTGAAAATTATTAAACAAAAAAATTCGACACTTTGCAAAAATGCAAAGAGTTCATTTTCCACTCTATATGATTATTACTCTATTGCTTATTAGTCTATGTGTAAAACCTCTGGTAGGTCTGAAATTTAAAAATTTTCGACTGAACTGACTCACGACACTTCGCATTTCCAGCGTACATACGCTAAACTATATCTATATGATTTCGCATAGGCACATGACCGTGTCGTCATGTGTTCGCCAGTTTTTCGATTAGAAACTTGAGACGTGTATCCACTCATGTCTACCTAAAGTTTCAAGCGAACATGCGGCACTTGATTTCCATGTTTGGGTTTAACAGCGAGGTTACCACACTGTTACCGCACTGTTAAACATAAACCCGAACCGGAAATTATGTGATAAGATTTTCTCGACAAAACTAACGGATGTAGTGTGGATGTGTGTGACGACCAATGCTGTCAAACTTTTTAAAGACGAACTAGTCAGTGGTAGCAGTGCTATTGCGATGCGGGCTGAACTAGCCTTTATACGCTTGACATTTATGATGCCATTAGTCAGTACACCTGCAAGAGTCTAATATCAATGCTAATGATGAGCTGGAGATAAACTGACGTATGTTCGGTTTAAATATGGATTATTTTACTTTTATTTTTTTTATCGCAAAATATGTGGTACGATTGAGATGATTTGCCCGCCAATCATGAATTCGCGACACCGTGTCGGCAAAAGAGGCATTTTTGCGTCGAAGAGGCACTTGCGTCAACAAATTGTCGCAATTGGCGAAATGGACACGATCGCTTAAGTACAAGCCGGCTCAACGTCGTCTCGAGTTGCACAGTCACTTGGGCCAACTCAATGTGGCTGACTCCCACCTTTGCACTTTACTCGCCATCGGTTAGCAAAGAAAAACGTAAAGCGCAAGCCGCTTGCTTACATATGAGTGTGTGTGTGTTTGTGTGTGTGTGTGACGACGCGATGATGCTTCTGTGTTGTGTATAAATATTTTTGTTATTTTTTTTTCTATAATTTAAAAGTGGATAATGCGCATGCGCAGCCGAAAATTCTTTACTATAACCCTCACCTTAGTAATAATTGTCTTGCTGTGTGTTGGTTACTTTTCGAATAGCACAAAAGACAAAGATCCATACATCATACATCTGTCGCAGGAAGAACCAAGCCTTAATAAATTATTAAATTTAACAAATTTTGAATATTTGTTGACCAATGATTTATGCCGCCAGTATGACAAAGAACTTTTAGGTAAATTAAAATACAAACATGATTTTCATTATAATGTAAATTTTCATAATTACAGCAATACTCATTGTCACCTCGTACGCTGGACACGATTCACTGCGCGCTGCACACCGTCAGGCAATATCGCAAAGCAAACTCGCTGAAATTGGTTTCCAACGCGTCTTTCTGTTGGCCGCCTTACCCGAGCGGGAACGTTTTATAACGCAAGCACAACTGGCAAGTGAACAGCAACGTTTCGGAGACCTGTTGCAGGGGAACTTCATTGAGGCCTACCGTAATCTGAGTTATAAACATGTTATGGGCCTACGCTGGGCATCCAGCAATTGTGGCCAGTCAAAATTTATTATAAAACTTGATGACGATATTATCTACGATGTGTTTCATCTGCGTCGTTACCTCGAATCACTAGAAGTTAAGCAACCGTCATTGAGCTCGTCTTCGTCCTTACTTGCTGGTTATGTGCTGGACCAAAGGCCAGCGATTCGTAATGCCGCTAATAAGTGGTATGTTACCATGCAAGAGTATGCGGATGCCATGTATCCAGCTTACCTGTCCGGCTGGCTGTATGTCACAAATCCAGCAACTGCTGCACGTTTAGTGCTCGAAGCTTCAGAAGTGCCCATCTTTTGGATTGACGACACGTGGCTGACCGGCATTGTACGCCAGCGACTTGGCATATCAATGCAGCGCTGTAATGAATGGTATTCTGCCAATGCTGAGTTCCTCGATTGCTGTGTACGCGACCTAAAGCAGTCGAGTTACGAATGTGAATACTATATTGGGCCAAATGGTGGCGATTCGAAGCTACTTATTGAATTCTTGCACAATGTCGAAAAGTGTTACTTTGATGAGTGTAGTAAACGGCCGGCCGAGCGTTCACTCAAACAAACATGTGTGGCCAGCGCTAAAAAGCTACTGCCGGAGCATGGTGCCGCCCAAGTCCAGTCCATCAAGCTGAGATGATAATTGTGTGCAGCATTAACTGACCTCAGTTGTGCTTCTCAACCGTCCTTGCTTTGTAATTTAACTATATTTAATGATGATAATGTATTAGCTGTATTACCTAACAATAGTTGTAGCACTTGAAAGTTTAACCAGAGATTCGTCAGAGTTCTTATTTAATGAACTTCTGAACAAATAGTAATGTAAGCAATTTTGTTGTACGAAATTATGAGTCAAAACACAACTGAAATCAAATAAAATCGGATAACAACATTGTAAATGTATTTAAATTAATTTCTGCACAATTAGCTTCCGTCGTGGACGTTTTATGGAACTTCCACTCTAGTGTGTCAGAGTACTGAATTTTCTCGTTCTTACATATACAAAAAAGGATAAGAGAGAGACTATACGATTATATGATGCTTGCAACGCAGAGACAAAATCAAATTTTGATCAGCTCGACGAGACGAGTTGTCTCAGCTAATTTTAGCTTTGCCGAAACTTATATACTCTTGGAAGCATTTTCCCAATTATTCTTATTGGGAAATCCGTCTTATAGTTTTTCCAATAAGAATCATATAAGCTTATAAAGATAGCCCATGAGAAGAAAGCATTAAAAGTGAAGAAAAAAGTAACTTTTGAATTGCCTCAGTCGGAAGCGTATGTGAACAGCAATGGAAAAGCGAATGGCGATGTTTTATTTTTTGCACAGCATCGCAAGAGAAGAAGTGAAATTGCAGGAACGTCCATAAATTACGTATACATCACGTATAACAGCTAACAATTATAAAGTTGTTCATCATTTTTATCAAACAGTAAAAAAACAAGTTTTTTTTTTTATGTATAATTATATTTATTTATATTTTATTTTATTTTTTGTTTTTATTACTTTAAAAAAATAGATTTAAATTAAATAAATGCAATAAAATTAAGCACGTGTCTTTTTATAATTATTTTAGTTGTTGTTTTTTCTGTTAAATTTTTTTTTTTTATAATAAATAAATAAGATTTTTTGTTTTTATTTGCTCGTTTAAATAAATAAATGTAAAATGTGTGAAACATTGTAATTTTTTACGCAGTCTCTATGTAAGTTCCGAAATTTTTGTCATACTTTTTTATCTTGTTCAAATGTTTTGCATTTTGCAATAAAAGTCAAGACGAAGAAATTTTGAAACTTCATAGAAAGTGCCGTTTGTTCGTACATTCGTTCATACGTTTCCACTAAGAATAGTCTACGGTACAAAGTACAGTTTTTTTCATCGCTGGAAATGTATGTATTTTTTCTTTTCTTGTGATTTCTCTTATATTTCGTTATTTTTGTTTTCTGATTAATTAAATACTAAAAATAAATACGTAAAAAAAAATGTGTGTGTGAATGTTAACGCTTTTTCTTCTTCTTCTGCTTTATACCGTTTCATTTCTAATGTGAGGATTTATGCAAATGCAACTACAATGAGCTTTTGCATTATTCTCTACTCTCACCCTCACTCTCTCCCGACTCTTACTTTTCTTACGCTTTGCCAGTAGACTTATTCCTTTCGTAGGGAGAGACGACAAGATTTGCATTTGAAATTTTCTGTTGACAATTTATCTGTACTATTAATGTGAAAACTCTAAAAAAAATTTGTTTAAGCTTAATATTTAAACTTATGCACTAAGTACAAATAGTTGTAAATCGTTTGCAATTGCTGCGCTTTCGGTCTTCATTGCATAACTGTTTCATACTCTCAAGGAGGCAGGGCAGGGCATTGGCATAGACATGGGCGTAATGGGAAAGTGAATAACATACAATGACAATTTCAAATGGAGATCCAATAAGTGTGTGTTTGCTTTTATGTGTGTGTGTTGATGTGTGCGTGGATCTGGTCAAGTGGCAGATGGTTTTTTTTTTTTTTTTTTTAAAAAGCTGTGTGTTTGGGGTTGATGTTTTCTTTTTGTTTTTTTTTTTTTTTATGTGAATGGACGTAGCCCATTGAGTGTTTTGTCTAAACTTATGCTACAATTTTGTGCGGTTGCATCCATTTCTTCATGTAGTAACAGAAAAGTGTTGAGATGTACAGCAAAATCATAAGCGCACAGGTGACAGCGAGCGCCAGCACGGAGGTCTTTGTTGGACATGGCTCGATGATGGTCACAGTCTTGTCTGTTCAAATAAAATAAAATACATAAATAAATAAAACTATCTCGAAATTTGAATTGCTTGAATTTGACATCAATCCAAGGTTAAACAGATCAATATTAAAGTGTTGTATGTCATAGCTTAAGATTGAACTGTTGCATGTTTGCTTGCGCCGGGCTATGACATACAGTACTTTCTTATTGCATGAATTGCTTATAATTTTGTATGTTGTGAGTCCCTGGCTTTGAGCTTGAGTTATGTGCCAATGGATAGTTTAAGAAATATTTGACGTACCCTTGGCAAAGTCTGTGCTAGGATCGGCCTTAAAGAATTCGCGTTTTTCATCGCCAAAGTCCAAGACGAGTATTTCTTGTGAGATATTCATATCGTCATCGGCTTCCTTTGTTTCATTGCTGAAGAACAAACGTACATACATAAGAATGACAGATTAGTCGCTGAATTTAAAGAAATAATCAAGCAAACTTACGATTCGATCGAACGACGACGTCTTCGGCCAAGTGACTCAAATGATTCCGTGTTCCATTCGCATACAGCCGGCTCGCAGGGACCAAGACAGTACTTAACATTGCATTGGAAGATAACGCCGTAGCTCTCGGTGAAACGGAAGGCCTCATATGTAGATTGCAAAGCATTGCCGTCGGCGGTAAAGCCGGGGAAGATTGTTGGATCGGAGGGGCAGCCGTCATCGTCAATGATTTTAAAGCTGGTGCGCGCATCCTTGGCCATGGCAACGCACGAGCGTGCAAAGATGCCGTATGGTGCTAAGGGATTAAGAAGATCTAACGATTAGCAGCAATTCCCGCTGATGAAGTACTTTCATTTCAATACTAACTGTCTTCGGGTATTTCAATGCGGAAGTTCAGACGATCGCCGATGCGTACAGTCTCCACTTCACGTTGACGTGTATCGAGTATGCGAATCCTTGGTGGTGGTGCCTCGGGCGATGAATTAATGTGTATCATCTCTGGATCGCGTATTGGCATCATGCCGAATGTAATGTTCTTCGAGCTCATGTCATATGTGCATTTCACCTTGTAGATCTTGTCCGCTTTGGTCATGACGACGCTGTGGTGTTGCAGGACGACCGTGTTCGAATAGACGCCAGTCTGCAAAATAAACGTATATACTTTAAAGATGCGAAGGCTTTGATTGGTTTGTTGCTTACCACACTCTGTGTATTGCAGTCCTGGCCGGCCATGGTCAAATCCAGACGGAAGGCATCCGAGTTGATGACGTCGATGTTGCATGTCTCCGAGCGACCCAAAGCGTATATGCGTCCGTTGAAGGGCTTATTCGTGCGCACTTGAACAGCGATACGGGTGTCCTTGCAGTGTACGGAAACTGTGAAAGTTCATCAGCGAATGTTAGCAGGAATTCAAACAATTACCAAGCCTAACTTACCGTCGTAGCAGGTGCCGGTCTTGTCGCAATTGACATCGTTGCGCGTCATGTTCGTCAAATTTGGATCTTCGGTGGTGTCCAGACTGACGGGCAGTGTATCGATTTTATCGAGCGTGCCTGGTGGCGAGGCAGCCGGCTTTTCGCATTGATTTTCAAAGTATTGGCCAATTGGCTCGCCGTGATCGATCAATGGCCGCTCATGGTTCAGATAAGTGGACGGACCATCGGGCAGCGTCTTGTGATCCAAATGATACAGTCGGCAATTGTATTGTGCGCCCTGTGGCTGACCCAGATACAGGAAGGAGCGGCAGAGGAACTCAGATTCAATTTCGCACGCCAGACGACAAGCCGACTCCGAGGTGACCTGCAGCTCCTTGTCGGTGTAGTAATGAAGGCCAACATATTGGGCAACCTTCTCTTCGGACACGCCCATGCGTGCGTTCGCAAACGAACGTGTATTCTTGCATGCCTGGCCCGGTTTCAAGCACAAATTCTCAAAGTAATCCGAACCCTGCGCATCGACAAGCTGCACAAACTGACCGGAACTGCGACGATCCGAGTCGCTAAGCACACACTTCATATTATTGTAATCATACTCAACGGAACGACAGACGAAACGCTTCTCATTCAGGCACGCCGACAAGCAGGCCTCCTTGGTGCTCGTATAGATCAGTGCGTTGTCCAGGCCGCGTATGATCTTGTTCGGCACACGCTCAAACGACCACGGCCTATGGCAGACATTCTCGCTGCGCAATTGCAACTTCACCATGTAGTACATGTTCGCGGAACGTTGCGGTGCAGCTGTCGGATTATGCGCCGACGAGTCATTCTGCAGTTGACAGTGCGTCTCCTGAGACGGTGACAGCGGATTGACAACGAAACTGAACGCGGCCGCTTGGCAGTCGGCCTCCTCGCGACACCAGCCCTGGCACTCGTACAGCGATAAGTTCTTTACGCTGTAGTAAGTTGTGCCAGCAAAATCGAAGTCTGTCAGCTTCTCAAAGGCCATGCGCGCATTTGCCTCCGACGGCAGGCCGACAATTAGCAGCATGCAAATCGCGATAGCAATGCTCGTGGGTGTTGCTCCAGTGGCGCCGCCACGCGCATGCTGATGACTGTTAAGAAAACGCATCTGCAACAAACAGAAAACAAATCATTAGAGACCTTGAATATTTATCAAATAGATGGTTATACATGTATGTGTATACGGTTATGTACTATTATAAGTACCTATGTATACCGTATGCTATGTACGGGTATGTATAAGTATTATTATAATCATTTGCAAAGCCATAAATTATTTAAGCACATCCGCTCCGCAGCTATTACACGCCTCACTGAATGTGCACGACGGCGCACTGACCGCAAAACGTCTTTGTCCAAACTAAGAATTGTGCCTCAGTTGATTGTGAAGCGGAATGGCGAATGACTAACTAACAAAATGACTGACTGACTAACTGACTGACGACAGACTTAGCGGCTGTCAATAAAAAAAAAATATATAAAAAACAAAGAATATAAACGAAAAATGTGGTAAAAAGTCATTGTAGCGAAAAGAAAACCACCTCACAGCATTTATTTAAAACAGCCAAGTGATTGCTCGAGCGGTCGGGCAGGGAGGCAGGCAAGCAGACCCCACTTCTTTGTGTGTGTGTGTGTGTGTGTGTGTGTGAGCGCATTTACGTCTGCGTGTTAGTGAATTTTCTTCTTTCTTTCTTTCTCTCTATCACTCGCTCTTACGCTAGCAATTTGTTTTTGTTTTAAATTTTCTTACATTATTTGCAAGTTATAATTATTGCACGTCGGACAGGGCGCAACGAGTGGCGAGTGGCGAGCGGCAAGCAACGAGTAGCGCAGCTCATTGCCAAAGTATGCGGGAAAATGCTTCTCGTTTGAATGTGAACTCAAGTGAACCTAAGCTGTGCGCTTCATTTCTTTACCAATCTTATGTGCGTGCTCTCGCTGTCGTTAGTCGCCAGTATAGTGTATAGATATAAATATATATATATATATGTATGTATGTAGTATCTTTCTCTTTCCGTCTAACTTTAATTTCAACTCCAGTCCAGTCCCACCGCCGTCGTCTTAGTCTTCTTATCTATTGTGTCTTTCTAACTTTATTTGTTTCATGTGAGCGCGCGTACATTGCTTTCTAATTGCTCGCTTAGTATGCAGCATTACTTTTTTTTTTTTTTCTTTTTCTCTTCTTTGACTTTAACGACTATTTTATTCTCCATTTTGTTTTCTTCTTCTTCTTCTTCTTGTCGTTGTTTGACGTTTGTATCTTCTACTACTCACACTATATCTTTATGCGGTGTCTCTCGCTTTGCTCCAATTACCATTGATGTTTAACTTCCCTTTTCCTCTGTTTTATTCTCTTCCTTTTATTTTGCTGCTGCTGCTGCTTCTTCTTCTCGTGTTTCATGCTTGCCTTTGTCAAAACGCGATTAAGAAGTCACTCATATAACGGCGCTTTTTCCAAGTAGAATTACATATATCATGAAGAATCATGAAGACGACAACAACGACAACAACAACGACAACGACACTAGTAAACTTGAGCTTTTTATCGTGCCCTTTTTATACAAATATACATTTGTATCTATGTATATATTTGCCATTTACCAAAATAAACATTTTCCATGTGAAGCACAAAAGAACATTATTTTAAACACCCAAAAAAAGAGTGGAGAATTTTCGTGTCTTTACGCACGTTTAATTTGTTTTTTTTTTTTTTGGAGCTTTTGCAGTTAACCAAATCAATCAATAGTTTTCGTGCACAAATCATTGTTGTTGGCACAAGATTTATTGCTGACAAGATCACGAGTTATCTACAACAACAGCAAATCATCAAAAGCGTCCAACCTTCTAAGCTTGCTACAAAAAGTTCCAGAAGTGCGGTATTGCTATTGAGGTTCGTATACTAATTCTTTGCTCAACAATACATAACAACTTGAATGCGTAGAAAGTTTTACAAAGTAAAAAAGTATCTTAAGATAAGATTGTTGTTTGGATTACAAGCGTTATCATTTCTCGAGCATGCATCTTTTCAAACGCCCCTTTATGTTTCGTGCTGCGCCCTTGCCCTCAACTGAAGAGGCATACACGCCTTAATTATTTCGAGCTTGTTTACACACGTCGGCATATCAATCCTCTGTCGGCCGATGCCTTTTGATCTATGACATTTTAGAACATTTCAATTTTTGTTACCAAATTTCAAAAATAAAAGTCGAATGCTAGACAGATCTCTCAATTTAAGACTTACTGTCATTATAGCATAATATAGTCCCATAAATATACATATATAGGATAATATAATCCTATAAGTATAATAAGTCGAATTCGAGTTTTAACGACTCTAAATTGTTTACTGAAGGCCTTATGATCGCACAGGGGTGAAAATATCGGACGGCCTTGAATGTTGATTGGACAGCTTTTTTTGTCGTCTTTTGACATGCAACTCCAATACATATAGCAAGCCAAATAGCCTAAGGCACAAAGTTAAATTAATTGAATCCATTTAGAACGTTGCTCCCCCTTTTGAAAACCACTTCTATAAACATTAAGTGCTAAGGTTCGGCAACCGAATCGATTGAAGTTTATTTGTTGTTCTTTGTGAAAAAACAGTGACTAAAAGATTATAAAGTTATTTGTCAGCGCCAGTAATATCGAATGATCATACAGAGAATTGTCCAAGGGCAAAGATATTTGCATAGTTTTTAAATTAAGCGTCGTCCATTAAGGACTCACCTTTGTCTAATGTTCTATGGTTTGCTTGAACAACACAGATACGCTAGAAATTTGTAGATACCTTTGCTAGAGTTAGGGTAGGGCTTATTAGTTTCGTTAAAGTTGTCCATTCTGGTTTTGTTCAATCATTGTTGGTTTTGTTCGATTCGATTCGTTTCGTTTCGATTGGTTTGGTTTGGTTCTGTTCGATTCGGTTCTGTGCGCAACTTATGGCTAATAATCAATAATAATATGAAAAGTGGCAGTTTGCAGCATTTTATCACTGACTTGGAGCAACATGGCAACCTTGTGGGCTTTAATTCCATTCGACTGTCTGTCCGTTTGTCTGTCTGTCGGTCAGTCAGTTGCTTCCTTGGTCGGTCGTAACGATAATTTCGCGCCTTCTTTATCGTTTTGTTGTCTCTGTGTTGTCGTTGTCGTTGTTGTTGTTGTCGTTGCTGTTGGTTGATTGTTGGTGCTTTTAAGTTCAATTTTGATGTTGGTTAATCATAGACGTTGCTATATAGCAATTTTATGTTGTATAAAGTAAACCAATTTTTCGTTGTTGTCGTTGTCGTTGTTGTTGCTGTTGTTCTGTTCTGCCGTTCTGCTGTTTTCTGCTCTGTTCTAAATGCAGCCTACGGCCAAATTAGAAGTTTATAAATACGTAACCAGTGCACTGCTCAAGGACGTTGTGCATCTTTGGTCGTTGGCCTTCGGATTTTTTTTTTTTTTTATTACCAAAATAATATCTTCGTTGTTTTTTTTTTTTCTTTCTTTTTTGTAACGCATCGTTGCTTTAAGCATTATGGCTGATGAAGCGTAGCTAAACAACTTCGTTAGCTGTAAAAGTTCATCTCTCATTTTTTTAATTATACTTTTTTTTCTACTCAATAAAGTGAAATGTCAGACTTAATCATTTGACATCAAACTTTATTAAACAAGCTTTGATTTTCTCTTTTCCAATTAAATGATTTTTTTTTTTTTTTGTTATTAATTAATTGAGCATGCGATCTATTCTTTAGTACAATGTTGCGATAGCTTATGTTAACAACTAATTAAATTTTTATTTTTCTTTTCTATATTACACACTTTCACTCAAAATTTATTATTAATGAGTTGAAATTTTTCTTCGACAACAGATCAAATGCATGGCAACTTAATATAAAATAACAACACCAACAACAATGTTGTTTAAACTGCGTGCTGCGGTCAACTTCAAGTCTTCATCATCGTTGTTGTTTGCGCGCGGAATGAAAAAAAAAAGATGTGATCGAACTTTAATAACTTCAGGCAGCAACAGCAACAACAACAGCAAGAAATATTGTTTGCGTGCACTTGTTCGTAATTAGGCGCATGATGATGAGATGCGATGCGGTGTGTGTGTGTGTGTGTTGTGGCAGTGTGCCTAATGATAACCTTTGTTGTTTCTATTTCTTCTCTTTCTTTTCATTTCTTTTTTTTTTTTATCGTTGTATATTTTTGTTTTCCATTTTCATTTCATGAATAGAAATGCTCATTATTATTATTGAATGACCGTCAGATTATGACTTGCGGCCCGATTTTCATTTTCAAAGCGAACCACAACAACAGCAACAACAAACAACAGTTACTTGGTTAATGTATTTATTTGTTGGTTTCTGTTGTGCATCTGTTCTGTTCGTTGCTCTCTGATTTCAATAATTGCCAGTTAGTAAGTATAAGATATCTGTTTGTGTGTGTGTGTGTGTGTAAGTGATGTTGTCAGCATTGATTATTGCTTGATTAAGTTTCTGTGCCATCAATTGTGCTCACACATTTGTTGATCGTTCACTTTCACATTACACTTGACTCAAGACAAATTGTTGGTACATTAAGTGCTAAGAATGTCTTCCTCTTTCGCGGCCACTTGTTTGTCAGTGTAGTAATGAAGATGGCTAACAATTACATCGTTCTCGGTCCTTTTAGTGCTGTGTCAATTCCGATTAACACAATCCGAATTAGTTGCTTTTTTTTTGTTAGAGTTCAAGAAAGGCAGGAAGACAAGTGTCTTTGTTGGGTGCGTGTTGCCGTTGTTGTTGTTGTTGTCTTTGACTAAGTAATTTAGTGTGATAATGAGCAAACATACCGCTTTAAAATGATATGAATTGAAGTTTTTCAACTTTAACACTTGTCAGTTACACACACACACTCTAACATGCGTTTTATCACATATACATGTGTGTAAGTAAGGCTGCAAATCCAATTAATTAAGGCTAAGGTGCGATTAACCTGTTAGAACAGAGTTTGTTATCGAATCGTCGGCTTCTTCAAAAGGATGAAGTGTGTGTATGGCCGGAAGTATTTTAGCATCGTGTCTTTAGATTTGTCTAGAGAGGCTTTATAATGTTGCAACTTCTTTTTTTTTAACGCATAAAGGAAATAACTACATTTCATAGAAACGGAATAATCGATAAGAAGACTAAAATATCGCCCTCATTGAAAATTATTGTTTCACCGGTTTTAATCGACTATCGATATAATGATATTCTTAGCTTGAATGCTTGAATGTTTTTTTATTAATTATTATTTATATTACATGAAAACCATATAAATATGATAACATATCATCAAATGTTGATGCGTTTTTTAAAATACATTTTTAAGCTCTTTCGTTCCCCTTTAATTAGTACTTTTTTGACACCAAGTTGGTTGCCTCCGACAAATTGGCTGGCATTGTGGAATCCCGATTGTGTTCAAGTTTCGCTTCAATTAACTAAATATGTTCGAACCAGTTCGGCTCAAACGCGGAACTAATTTTCGCAATGGTTAAAATAGGCAGATGAGTTGCGCGAACGTTGCTATACCCTATACAGCGTGTATAAAAATGCTGCCAAGCAAAAGTGTAGCGAATAGAGGTGTGGCGCAAAAACAACAATGCACTTGTTACATGCGCAGAGTTTAGCAGAGCAGAGGCGCCACAGCAGACATGATGCCATCAAAATTGCGCCATCAACACGACCAATCATTGCACGCCGCTTGCATTGAAATCAAAATTCTATTAAAAGTTTTAATTAAAACAATTAGCAATGCCGCTGTCAACGTGTACACGACTACGTGATACCCTACACTACAACACTGTAATTATTAAATATTGCAATGAAGTTTCTTTTCACTGTTTGCGTTAGCAGACCAATTCCGTCGTTTCAAATTTGTTTGCAACAGACGGATTGAACAATCGTCCGTTGCGAAGCTTCTGCTTAGCCTTTTAAGGTTCGCTTTTCTGATTGTAGTGTATTATAGAAATGGCTGACGTTTGATTAAGGTAAAACAAGAAGTGAACACTTCAACTCAATTTGAAGCCAACATCAGCATTCAATAAATGTTCACTGCTTATGCGGCAAAGTTAAAGTGATTGAAAAATTAATAAAATAATAAAAAATAAAAAGACAGCCACATCGAACATGCTTTACGCTTCATAATGGAAATTTTCTTGTGATCGAAAGTTAAGAACTTTCGCAGATTTGAAAATTTGGCGTTGACGTCTCAGGATGACCAAAGTGCAATCGCTTTCGTATGCATGTGAGTGTGCACATACATATGCAAACAAATACAAGTGCATTTACGAAGAGCGTTAAACGCTTAACTGAAATAAAAAAGACTGAAAATTCTTTGTTAATTTATTGCAGATGTTGCCAATTGCCGCCCCTCGTCGCTACTTGCACTTCCACGTACACTGGCCAAGCATTTGCAGCTGCTGCCGCTGACGTCGCTTCGAACGTGTTGCGTCGCTCAAGTGTTCCGTTCGGCGTTTATTATTTTGTTTTTTTTTTTATTCATTTCATTTTTTGCATAGCATTTTTGCTCGCTCGTTCGTTCTTTTGTTCGTTCGAGCGATCGAGCGATTGCCCGAGGCAGCGATTTCCTGTCTATTAAAGAGTTTTTCACATTTTCCATTATTTGATCAACGTTTTTTTTTTTTTTTTTGTTGTATGTATGTTTGTTTTGTTTTTCTTGTCTGCTTTGATTCAGTCATGATTTTTTTTTTTTTTTGTTGCTGTTTGTTGTTTTATGTTTTTATGTTGAACATTAGATATAATAACAGTCTAATTGCTAACATGCAACACGGCTTTTTTTTTATTGTTTCTTTATATGGTATTCTGTGCTGACTGTACGCATTTGAGCTGTGATTATGTTTTATTTTCATAATCACGGCAAATTTTAATGTTAAAAAGTCATAAATCGCTTTGAGCTTCTGTTGTTGGTAATAAAATGTCAATAGCATAATTGTAGCCATTTGTCATTGTATCTGCAATGTACAGCGATATTAGAAAAGTCACACACACACACATAGGCACGCACACATGTGCCAAAACATGGCCTGTTGGCCAAGTGGCAATGGACAATCGAATGATGGAGTTATCTTGCCGTTTGATCAATGATCATGAATTATAAGTGAATGTTTTTTGTTGAAGAAAGCGTTGAGGCCAACATCGTCAGCTTTCTCGACGACATTCTACACTCTATACACAATATTGTTTTTGCAAAAGTTATTTTTGACAAACAAGTAAGAAAGAAAGAACATCTTTTCGTTTTTCTTTCAAGCTTCCAATTTTTTTGTTTTTTTTTTTTTGGAGAATAATAAAAACCGGAAATTTATTGCATAACAAGACGTTGTTATTGTTGTTGTGTACGCTTTAAGGCTTTTAAGCTCGAAACACTCTAGCTTTTTTTTTTAAGTGCGCTCACACATACACAGGCATAGAAAGACGTCGCCAGATCGGCCGACACCTTGTCCTCTGGCAGACATAATCTTACTTGACTCTGTAGCGTGTTGGCTTCGTCGTACGCCGTTCGAGTAGTAACGAGAGGCATTTACAATCCTTAAGAAATCGCACAATCGTCGCGCATTGAGCCTGCGCGCATTTTTTTTTTACATACAACATACTCAGGTCACTCAACTGCAGCGAAGTGCTTCAATACCTTACGGCTGTGTTATGTGGCAGAAGACGCCGCCTCGGCGTTAGATGGGGGCGGGGCAGTTGGCAGTCTTCTTGCACTGCCAAATACACAAAGCAGAGGGCAATGATTATGAAATACCCTACCATTGTTAATACTTCATTTTCAAATTTACTTTAAGAGAGAGAGAGAGAAAAGATCATTATTTTACTTGAAATCTTTATTAAGATTAGTTACTCCAAAGTCCATGGCTGAATGGCAGATGTAAACGCTGATTTTCCCGCTGCTTTTTCATTCTTTATTTAGTGTTACTTAAAATACGTAATAAAAATTCTACGTTTCTTTTTAATGTCAGCGGTTTCAATAAGCAAACTTTAACTAAACTTGAGCTTCATTTATGTTTGAAGTCATTAAAAGTGCAATAGAGTTCCATGCCCCACATTTTTTCAACGCCGTCAGCGTTCAAATGAATGCGGCTATTGGAGACTCACAAACGTCAGTTACATATGTGCATGTGTGCTAAACTGCCGTATGTAATGTGTGATCTTTTGCAACATAGGCGTATTTAATATTTTGGTCAAGTCTTGCGGTGGTAAATGAGGTTTGTCCCACCTTCTCTTTGCGACTGTTACATGCACAAGCAGCTTGAGCGATCGCTTGTTAAATGTGTGCGAGTGTCATGTTCACATAAACTGTTTTATCTTTTTTTTTTTTGGTTTTTCCAACATTTGACATCGTTATTCATCAACATAATAAATTCGTTATCCTCCATGCCTGACGCTTGTAGCGCTTTTGTTTACTGCATAGCCAACTGTTTTGTTTGCTTGTTGCGTTGTCCGTAAGTATGTGTGTGTGCAAGTGTGTGTGTTTCTTATGTCTTTCCATAAATCGCTGTTAATCGCTTTTAGGTGTGGTTGTGATTTCTTCCTTCTTTGTGGGCTCATTTCAGCTTGTTTTGCTCCTGGTTATAGTTTTGCTTTTGCTCTTGCTAAAACATTAGTTTCTATCATTTTCAACAATTCTAAAATAAATTCAGATTTCTATCCTTAAACGCATTTCGCATAACAAATTGGCTATTGCGAATCTTAAGTATTGCATATTTTCTCTTGCCAACATAAGGTTTTGCTTTGCCTATAAGAGTCTATTAGAACGATAGAGAAAGCGGGATGAGGAATACAGGTAGAGCGAAAGAGATTGTAACGCGGAAATCACGCAGCATATCCAAGCCAACATCATCATCAGAATCAAGAATTGCTGCTGCTGCCGCTGCGAGTGTTAGCTACGGTCTTAGTACCGCCATAATCATCATAACAAGGGTCTAGCGGGAGGGTGATGGGGAGTGCAAGAGCGATATGCTGGCGAAACAGCAGGGCCCGTAAAATGCAATCAAAAGCGTTGCAGTACCGAGACAAACTCGTTCTTCTTCGACTTTGCTGTTAAAAAGAAGATGCCCAGATTCCAATGTTGCATGATTTGTAGCAATTATGGAACGTCCAAGAACGCCAAAGAACAAACAAAAAAAAAAAAAAAAATAATACAAATAATAAGAAAAAAAAATTGAAAACATGAAAAAATTAACGTCGGCCAGGCCAAAAATTTATACTCTTCACACATCAAATCGGGCTTACATTTTAGTGTTGGAGTCTTATCACATTTCAAAGAATACACATTACAGGGGGTCTAGCTGCAGCCCAACAAATCTCGCGAGGAGTGGTCTGAATTAAAAGAAAAACTTACATAATTAACACCCCGTAAAGTCTCATTGATGGATTTGTATGTGTGCTTTGGGATCCAATAATCGGAACATGCCGGTTCCAATCAATTTGGGCGCACCCTTAATGACGAATAGTTGTAAGTTGCTTTGATGCTTGATTGCGGGGCGTTCGAGGCCTTGGGGGAGACAACTTTACAAACTTTTGCACTAATAGACGGACGGAGGGACGGTCGGTCGGACATGACTAAATCAACGTCGTCTTGTTGGGCTGCTGATGATGTTGATGAGCTGCTGGCGATTTGGGAAAGTTGTTCCTTGTGTGTGCGCAAACTTCGTGACAAGCACAAAATACTCAACACACAAATGTGAAGAAGTGCATAAAGAAAAAAAAAGTAATAATAAACGTGCTGCAGCAACACATGAAGGCAGCGAAGTTGGCCGCGGGCGGGCGCATTTCGAAAGCAGCACAAAAAAAGGTGTTAGCTTGATCACAGCATGTTCCAACGAACGGAGCTGAGCTGAGCATGAGAAAAGCTGACTGCGCGTACGACTCCAGCTTCAGCTTCAGTTGAGTTCAACGTCAGGGGCAGCGTTTGTTAATTAAAGAGGGCAGCGCTTTGTTGTACTCGTATTTGTATTTGCAAAATGTTCGTTCACTCATGACTTGTGTAGTCACTTCGGCTCTGGCTTCTGCTTCAGTTTCTGCTTTTGTTGCGATTTCCTTTGGCATATGCATCTAAAAATAACAAATTTCTGTTTCTGTTCTAGTATCTTTTATGTGTTCGCTCGTTTTGTGCTTAAGACATTGCTTGTGCCACTGCCACTGCCACTGCCATTGCGAGTGGCAAGACCATTTGCTGCTCTACTGCTTTTCATATACTATATGATTTGACGTTATTGGCCAGCCGCGCTACCAGTTGCTCAACTGAGTCCTTGCAAGGTTATACTTGCTGATGCTAAGTCGACATTGATGTATGACACATCGTGTGATTACTTTTAATTTGCGAACTGAAGACGTTCGCTTTTGTTCTGCTGTGCTGTGCTCTGCTGCTCAAATGACGTTGTCAGTCCCAAGTCAGGCTCATTAAAAGTTACCTTTCAATGACTAAATTGCTAGTGTGCCACGCCCCTCAAATAGCAAATGTGCTAAACTTTAATAACTGTTGGCACTTTGAGACATTTGGTGTGTGAAGACGTTTTCTTCATTGTTTTTGTTTCTGTTTTTCGATTTGAGTTGGCAGCCAAATTGCAACTTTGAATTACTCACCAGTTGGCATGCCCACTTTTCACGTTTGAGCCGTTAAATTATAAACAAAGCGCACAAGAAAGCTTTAATACAAACAATAAAATCGAATTTCTAAAATGAACTTAACACACATATGTCTATCAATTAAATTTATGCATGCTTGCGTCTGTTAATTTGCTGACTGAATAAACAAATGAGCGCAAAACCAATAAATGTAATAAATGTCGAAATGAATGAATGAGCTGGTGCGTGTGTGTGTGTGTGCTTGTGAGTGAATGAATGGTGTCATTTGTTAAATATGAGATTATCAAAATGTAGTCAGCCCGTTAGTTGGCCTCGTTAACATATATGCTGAGATAAGTGTTAAAAAACAACAACAACAACAGCATACATAAACCGAAAAGCAAACAAAATCAATGGCGAGCGGCAACGGGATCGGCATAGGCGTAGTAGACAAAGACAAGAGATGCGCAGCACGAGATCGCAAACAAAATGAAAAGAGTTTTAGTTGTTTGAAAAATGACTACATAATTCAAACGCCGAATGCAAAGTAGTAAAAATTCCAACCTGAGCAGCAAGTCATTGGCCAAGATACTGAACTGGGCGAGAATTAGGCAGAGGAAACGGCAACGGCAACGGCAATGGCAATGGCAATGGCAACCAACGGGCTGGGTAACATTGGCCAAGCCTTAAATCGAAAGCTGCCAACGGAAACATACAAACAACAACAACAGCAACAATAAATGCGAGTGCATGCAAAGGTCATGGCACAGCAGCTAATGCAACATAATCTTCATTCTTTATCAGCAATGCCAGCATCATCAGCTCAGCAACAGTGTATCACACAATCATCATCAACATAATCAACCTCATTTTGGGGGCATGGCGCACTGCGCTGCTCTGTCGTTCTGCTGACTTCAGAACTGTATTTACATGTCATTAGTGCGTGCAATTCACGGACACTGAGCGAGCGACTCGATTCTTTCGTTTGGTTTTTTTTTGTGTTTTCTTGTTTTTGTTTTTGCTGACCTAAATGTTTATGCTTTGCGGCTGATATCTTGAAAATAACAAATTATAATTCTTATATCGCTTTGCTAGCAGTTAACTTCAACTTGCTGTTGCCCCGGTCGCATCTCTCTGTCCCTTCCTCTCCAACTCTCGTTGTGTCTACTATTTAGTTGTGAATTTGTTCATGACTGCGGTGGCTGCGGTAAACCCGCAACAACAATAACAACAATCTTCTCCGGCCTAATGACATTCCAAGCTTTTTCGCGTGTCCGTCTGTGTTGGCTTCATCATGGCTTGGACTTTACTATTTCATCAGTTCGCAATGCTCGTTCGTGTCTTGTCTTGACTTGGCACTGCTTTGTCATTAAATTTATTATGCGATTACGTGCTCAATGGCGCTCAGAAAGGAAATTACCTCTATGCTCAAATAGTCATGAAAAACTACGCGTTGTTATTTCTTTATTTCTTGCTATATTGTAAAGAAACTAGAAAATCTAAATAAAGACTACAAATTTATATCTTATTTTGCAAAGCTGATCAAACATGCATATTTGGACATAGTTGAGGGCGGGTAGAACGTTGCCCAGTTGTGGGTATATATGAAAATTGTTCTACAAGTTAAAAATCTCTAATCTCCAACAACTAAGTTAAATTAAAGCTTGTACATATGTTATGCTCTTGTAACAGCTTATATTACAATGAAGTTTCATTAACAACTGTTCAGTAGTTTTGATCATATTTATTGTTTAAAATATGACTATGAACTGCTACGATTTAATGTGAAAACTTGAAGCGTTGTTTGGACCTCTGCAAATGAGAGTCAACGAATTTAATTTTTTGACCGATAATAATAATGCTCATGGACCTTGTCAATTTTAGTCAATTATTACTGATTCGTCAAGAAATTGGTTCATTTGTCTAAAAGAACAATCTCGGTTACTTATCGCATGGCTCTCGTCTCCATTTGTCACTATTTTGGTGCAACTTTTATTGCAACAAGTTCCCCAATCTCCAATTTCATTACTCTTGCGCATGCATTTTAAACATTAAGCTTCGAATGATTTACTTATTGAAGAAAATCTTTGACTTCCACTGCCTTTCGCACATGAAATGCAACAAGAACAAATAAATCGAAAACCAGTTATTTTCGCACACACTTGCAAAGCGGCTTTGGCAAACACATTGCGGTCAACATCGATATCGACAGCGATGACATAAATTACACAAATTAAAACCAAAACCGAGACAGAGTTGCCAACACGCGTGCATTACTTTGCATCATTTCTATTTTCTTGTATTTCAATCGAGTTTTTTTGCGATCAATATTGCTTACACACTTGTATGATTCGACGTTGGCTCTTCTAAGCAATAACTTTAACGGCTTATATGTATGTGTGTGTGTGTGTATGTATGTGCATGGCAAAATGTCACGTGGCAATTGTGTCAGTCAGTTTGGCGCTGTTACTGTGGCTGCTGTTGTTGTTGTTGTTGTTGTAACAGCTGGTCTGCAGTCGGGTAATCGATGCACTTTGAAGTTTTGTTGCGTTTTTGTTGTCGCTGTTGTTGTTGTTGGCCATGTTCACACAAATCCTTTGCGAGTTGGCAAAACTTGTGGAAATGCTTTTGCCAATGTCGGATAAGTATTTATTGGTGCGTGTTAATGCGTGCCTTGACTTTCAATTAAGCTGATTCTGTTTTCTTTTCTTTAGGTGGCAATTTTTACAGTCGTATCGTTGAGCATTGAGGCACACTCTCAGCAACGGCCATTCTATGTAGTCTATATGCAACTGTTTGTTTGTTTATTTGTTTGGATGTATGTATGTATATGGGCAATGCAACTTTGTATCTGTGGCAGTAAAAAATATGTGGAATTGGACCAACAAGTTGCGTATATATTAACGCCTGCGTGCAGTAACCTATATAGTGTGCAGACATACACACATACATACAAATATTTGTTTGTTTGTTTGCTTGCTTGTGTGTGTGTGTTAGTGTATCTGTGCTTGATTTTACGATAATAACGACAAAGTTGGCAGCAATGTTGGCCGTAATTGGTGTCAGAAACGAGCAGTCGAGTCTAACTGACTAACTGTCTGTCCATGTGTGTGTTTGTCTGTCTTTTTTTCTGCTGCTGGCAACATGATTAAACATGCAAATTTTCACTCTCTCGCTCTTTTTTTTCGTTTTATTTTTTTATTTTCCTCTTTCAGTTGCACTCACACACACACACAGTCAAGACCATAAGTGAGAATCTTAAGCTGATTTGTATGTAGGTCAGCAGGATGTTGACGTTGACAGCGCTGTCGTCATTGTTTGCATTGTGAAAGATGAGAATGAGTAAACGAAAAAAAATAAAAACAACAACAACGAACAACAACATTGACAACAACCAGCAAGGCTTTTAAAATACATGCATAAATAAAATGTTTAGAAAAAAATGCATAAATCAAATATTGCAAAATATATAAAATTAAAAAAAAAACAACAGCAATGAAACCTGAACAATAAAAGTTTAAGTAAACATTGAAATTATAATTACATATATGAAATTAACCAAGTATCTACTATTTATGAGGGCGTGGCACAGCCTATTTTCTAATTGGCACACACACGCCGTGTCATCAATTGCATATAACCACACAAGTGTAGAGTGTTGAAGAAAAGAAGAACCTGCATAATGCCCATTTTGTATGCGAATGCGCAAATAAGTGTTACCCCCTCTCTCTCTCACTCACAAACACATTTGTTTACATGTTTTCTTTACTTGTGGCTTCACGACCTAACACAATTTCCATACAACTCTGACACTGTGACTGCTGCTGCTGCTGTCTCTGCTATTGTTGTTGTTGCTGTTTCCGTTGATGCAGTCCTCTGTTCGCATGTGAACATTTCGCCGTGCCGTGTTTGCGTTCGATTGTTAGCTTTGCATGACAATCTGTCAATAACGATAACGAATTCGAACTCAAACTAAAAACTGTTGCTTTGCTCTCATCGCTATCCTAGTCACGCGTGTATAGTCGCCATCTTTCGCTTTCTTGTGTCGTCGCCTAGCACAGAATTTTTGTTACTTCTTTTTATTTATTTTGTATTAGGGATTTTTTAGTTTCTTTTTCTTTTTTTGCCGCACTATATTCTCATTCTCACGTGCGCTCGTTCGATGTGCTGCGTGAAACGTGCATTGCATGGAAATGTTTGCTAAAGAACTTGAAATATTTCATAAACTTGTTGTAGCGGCAGCAGAGCGATTTCGGTGAAAGTACATGCACACACACACACACACAGGTACAACACGAGTATTATTTAGTATTAAAAAAAAAATGAATTAAAAAAGCAACGCATTGACATCGTGCTTCGTACTTCTGCGGCGAACATTTTCTTAGGTGACTTTTTTTTTCTTTTTGTTTGCTTTTTTTTTTTTTTGATTGCTACCGTTTAAGTGTTTTATTTTTTTAAATTTTAATTGTATTCTATTTTGGTTTGCTTTTTTTTGTCGAAAATGAAAGTAAACGAAATGAAATGTCTTCACAAATCAGCTTACCTTAATTGACTTACTTTGTTGTTAGTTGCAGACGTTGTTGTTGCTATTGTTATTGCGCCTGAAATAGAAAATGAAACCGGAATATTTTATTATAAATTACAACAAAATTATCGCAACAAGTAAAACAAAAACGAAAGACAGACAGACATAACTAAAAAGTTGCTTTTGTTGCAAGCCATTGCACAAATTTCATATGCCACAGCAACAATGTAGGACATAATACAAAAAAAAAAAAATGTGCAAGAGAAAAACTTAAATTTTTTTCGTGTTTTTTTTTTTTTTATTGTAAATTTAAAAGCTTGTTAAAATTGTAACAAGATGCAACAACGAACAACAACAACGAGGCCAATGGTAACACAACATTGCTTGCTTGCTTGCTTGCTGTTACACACAACAACAACAACAACAGCAGCAGCAGCAGCAACAGTTGACTGAGCAAACGAATACGTAAAAACGTACAGCAACAACAACAACGACAACTAAAAAAGTGTTGCCTCGCATTTGAAAGAAATGCAGTAAGAAGAAGAAGACAAAAACAAAAACAAGGAGGAATGCAATTTTCGGCTATGCTGACACTAATACATGCTCATTTCCTTTATTAAAGTTTCGATGGCACTTAAAATTGTTTTAACTAAAAGGTTTACTAATGTGTCTTTAATAAAAGAAACGCGAGCATTTCATTAAACCAACGTATACTCTTTTTTTTAGGTTTTTTATTTATCATTATAAAACAAAATAACAGATAAAGATTTATATATGTATGCAGCTGACAACAGTTAATCTTACTGTTGCCTTAATGAACTCAACACACACACACACATGCACACCGATTTCTGCTTTACAAACAAAAGTTTTTCTTATGGGAAAATTTGAAATGAATCTGTTTCTTCTTCTTCTTTTGCCTAAAAGCCCTGTTTCTAACTAAAACCGTAATTTAAAATGTAAATATGCATTTAGTTGTATATGAATATGTGTGTGTGTGTGTGTGTGTGTGTGTGTGTGTGTGTGTTTTTTTTTTGTTGGTTTCAGTGCAACACTTTGTAGCTATTTCCATCATTAGTAATACTTATCTGCTTAAAAGTAAATGCATAAATGGTAACACTTTCACAATTCGGGTTTTCTTTCATTTTTTAATACTTAAAATTGTAACAAAGATAAGTTTTCTTTTTATACTCTTCTTTTTTCCCCCTTTTTTCGAAACTGAAGGTATAAAAAGAGTTTTTTTTCAAGTCTCAGTTCGACCATGTTTAGTAAACAAGCTTGTTTGAAAAAACAAAAAAAAAAAAATGTAACTTTTTTGTATTTTTTATTTTTTTTTTTGAATGTAACTTGTGTTACTTTTTTGCTTGTTGTCTGTTGTTGTTGTTGCTTTTGGCGTTCTTATGCAGAGCGACATGTATATACATAGATACATACATACATGCATGTAAGAAGAGAACGCGCAGAGCAAACTAATGTCTCAGAAAATCAAGTGATTACTGTCTTACATCACGAATAATGAAACGTGACTCAAATTGCAGTTTAACGCCCGCCACACCAAAATCAAATTAAATGCGGCAGCACCGCGAAAGGCGAACAAAAAAGATACAAAAAAAAAACAAAAAAACAAACAAAAAATGGGAAGCGTTCCAAAAACGCTTAACTTAAACCAAATACCCAATAAAGTTGGCCAAGTAGTGTCATACCAGACGACAGAGTACAGACGACGATGTCTTTAGTACTAAAAAAGCCCAAAATATTTGCTCCTTTGTTCTAACATACAGACATACAAGTAAATATCTGTAGCAATGTACGAGAAGAGCAAGGAGAAGAAGAAGAACATTGAATAGAAGCAACTAAGGTGATGACAAAGACAGCGGAGGGGAGGTGGCAGGCAACAATGCACCTCTGATCCTTGGCAACATTTTAGTAGCGATACGATGGTGTTATTATTGTCATTGTTGCTGTTGTTGTTGCTGTTGTTGTTGAATGTACATAACATATTTCAACGCCGCCAACTTCTTTCTTCTTCTTTTCTTTTGTCTTCTACTATTTGCACCGTTTGAAAGCGATAATTGCCTTTGTTGTGATATTTTTTTGTGTTACCCCCTCCCCACCTGCAAAAAGGAGGTGAATACCCTTTTGCTTTAATTAAGTCACGACGATAGCTGAAAGATGCCCAAAATAAACGGAATCGATATCATTTCAGCTGCGCCTTCTATTCCTTCTGTTTCAATCAAGCTTAGGGAGGGTCGATTCAACGATTTGAGAAGACACACGCTTTGGCAAGAAAAGACTTGAAAATGGCAACTTGTTTACGTGTAAGAAAGTTTTGGATATTACCTATTTTTAGGATAACGAACCGATTTTGAATTGCACCTCTTGTAAAGTGACAAACAAATTTGAAAACATATAATGGATAAAGTATACCGTTATTCAGGCAGCCCGTAATTGAAATCTCTGGGGATTCTCCCAGGTACTTCATCTAACTCATTTTTTGCTTCCGTTATAAAAGTCTTTGTACCGAATAAACTGATGAACATTTCGTTGCCGATCGAGAATATATTTGTATATAATATAGTATGTATACAAGTGCTTAACATATTATTCGCCATGTACCGCTAAGTAATTGTGGCGAAAGTGCAATTTATTTTTTCATTATTGAATACGATTTTCGAAATAAATTTCTATTATTATTTATTCAGCAATTTAGTCATTATGTTGATAACTAATCATGTTTTTTTTTATTGCAATTTCTTTTTTTAGCCGTTTAAGTTTTTCTTAGATTTTTCTCTTTTTTTTTGTTTTTTGTTATTGGTGTGCTCATCAAGTGCTTGCTATAAATATTTGTTCAGCGCATCAAATCCAAATTGCTTGGCAGCTATAGAGAAACAGAGCGGCAGAGAGAGAGAGGGAGAGAAAGGCAGTGATGAAAGACTTTAAAGGCCATAATAATAACCAATTAACCTCGACCATTGAGTGCTCAAAGTTGATGTCGACGTTGACTTGACTTGACTTCACTTCAGTCTTTGAGATACTGTCAGGCAGGAAGAGGCTCTAATAAGGCGCTGACGTTTATTTGACAATAAGTGCTATTGATGCGCATTCATTCGCACTTATTGCAATCAACATGCACAAAGCAAAATGCGCGAGAGAGAGAGAGAGTGAGAAAGAGACCGAGACCGAGAGTGGAAGATCAAATTGAGGAGAATTTCTCTACAATAGCAGAATTTCAATTTTCACTAACGAATTCGCATTTAACCTCAAGCACGACACAAAGAATCCGATCCGATCCCAAACGTTCCGTTCCGTTCCGATCCGACACCTGGCCGCCGCACCAAACCCAAAGCAAAGCAAAGTAAAATCATAGCCAAAAAGGGGCAAAATCGGGCTCAAAGCAAAGTCTCAAACAATTTCCACTATTTTTGGTCGTTCGTGGCCTCCATCAACATTTTTTTTATGTTGATTTTCATTTCTTTTTTTGGGCAGCCAAAAATTCAACTCAACTCAACTCAATGCTTGTTGACTGCGGGCGTTGTTGCATGTTAAGGTGGCCAACAACAACAACAGCAACAACCGCCAAGCAACTATTCCACCCACTATGCCCCACGTCAGTTTCTTGGTCAACCTCGCAGTCTCAATTGCATCTCGTTATTTTGCCGAATGTCCAAATCTTTTTCTTTCTTTCTTTCTTTCGATCTTACAGTCTTTCACTTCTACTGTTGTTGCCATTGTTGTTGCTTTATGTTCGATGTTTTTAGTTGTTCGTATTTTCGTTTTTTTTCTACATTTGAGCAAACTTCATTCAAATCTGTATCTGGATTTGTGACTGACGGGCAGATGGCGTTGGCATATGCCGTTGCCGTGGGCAGTTTCCATCGCCTTTGCCAACGCCATTGCCAATGCGGCAGCAATTTTAACTGCACATTAAGTAGGTTAATTTTGACCGGTTTAGTTTTTCTTTTTTTTTTCTTCTTTTTTTGCGTTCGTTGACTGTCAAAAAAATGCATTCAATTGTCATTAAAGCGCGCAAATGCAAGACGAGTCACAGCTTGGCTGTCTAACGGTTACTTGCCATACACAATTCGATTCTCCTCACTAATACACAAAGCTCAATGATTGCTGCTTTGGCGACATTCATGAATAATGATCACAGCCTATGAGAACACACAAATGTTGCTTTAGAGGAACTTATGCCCACTGCGCGACTAAGACGTTTGCGTGGAGTCTCTATGCAGCCAATTGAAGACATGACATTCCATACAATCAGACAACTAAACGATTTCGAACGATCTTATAGACGAGGTGCAAACCAGATAATTTTATTTTGTATAAAATTTGTTTCTTTTTTCAAATGAATAATAATATTATTAAATTAAACTAACCCGAGCTCGAATTCTAAGCAAATTCGGCAAAGACCTTATGGACCTCGAGTACAGCATCACTTAACGAGTGCAACTAAGGCTTAGAACCATTGGGACTGCATGGGATAATTGTGTCTAAAAATGTAACGAAATCTAACAAACCATTTTGAAGTTAACGAACAAATAAATATTATACATTATTAGATATAAAGAAGAGTGTTGCTATTACGCCTACTTTTCATATTAATATAAATTTTTTCAAAGCATTGCTATTGTTGTTGTTGTTGTCGCATTTAGACATACAAACGGATATGTCAGAATCGATTCTCATCGCAATGCATATAATTTCCATACATGTTGCTCGTTGCTTCGAGTGCACACTCTTTGTTCCTTTGAATGCGTCACAAATAACACGGCAAGCTTAGAATGCCATTCGCCAAATCAAACAAATAGAAAAAAAACAAAAAAAAAAAAAACGTTGTTGTTGTTGTAAACCAAAGAATCATGCAGAATAGGTGTGCAAAGAAGGCGGCGGCAGCAAAAGCGCAAAAGTGGTCAACGACGACGACGACAACGACAACAGCAACAGCAACAGCAACAGCAAGAAAAGAATCAAAGCCGAGTCTATACTGCTGTCAGTATCTCTGTATCTGCGGCTATCTGCCTGTGTGTGTTAGGCATTGCAAGAGAACGCAACGCAATGCAATGCAATGCGTTGCAATTCAACTCGATGTGAACTCGTTTTCCTTTTTTAATGCTGTTTAACCGTTTCGCGTACGACCTGCGCATGTACGTCTTCTGGATTTGTATCCAAGCCGAGTTGAAGCCGCGCCAAGCTGAGCTGAACTGAGCTGAGCAACAAAGGCCATGTTGCAACCAAGCCAAGCCAAGCCAAGCCGAGCCGAGCGAAGACCAACATTTGTTGCCGTGAGGTTAATGGCAATAATGCTGGAAGCTGCAACAAGATCTTGAAGCTTTGCTTAGCTGCTGATTGGCTGCAGAATATCTTGCCAGCAGCTTCTTCTACCAGTGGCAGTTTTTCTGGTAGCAACTGGAGTACGTAAATACTTATATACATATGTATGTTTATATCTATCTATGTATGTATGTTTGTTTGTATGGTGTGTATTCACTGCCATTGCTGGTTAGGCTTTGAAAAATCTTTTCAAGCAATTTGATATTCATTGCATTTAAAAACTTTTGCTAAAAATGTTTTGAAATTTTATTAACGCCTTTCAGATTTTACAAAAAGTAACAGAAATCACTTATTGAAGCTAAAACATTTGTATTTTCTAACAAATACGCATGGAAATATTATATACACCTATGTAACACAAGGCTACTACGAACATGCGCTAGTTTAATATTCGTTTTTAGTTTTCAAACGTTAATTCTTGTACGCTTTATGTGCTGTGTGACCCTGTGTAACATAGGAACTTGTAATGAATAGAAATCTTTTGTGCACCATTGGCAGTCCTTTTGGTGTGGTGTGATCGTTAGTATAGCAGAGCAAGTAAATGTTATCGGTTGGGCAATCGAAAACTCGCGTCTATTAAACGAAAATGCTTGCGCCACATGGGTCCGATCGAATTACGGTTGCTGACCAAAATTGTCTGCTTTGTAAGATACAAGTACATTTTTTACTTATGACCGTATCTACAAGTATGTATGTCTTTTGTCTGTGTGTGTGTTTGTATGTACATAGATGCAAATATAGCGACAACATTCAAATGAGGGAAATCAACAAACAAACAAACAAACAGATGGAAGGACGGACGGACAGGTAAACCAACTAACAAAGCAAAGAATATAACGTACAGATCAACAAACAAAAACTAAGTACAAGGGCTAAAGGCATCATGCAGTAAAACGCAAGAACAACAGCACCAACAACAACAACAGCAACAACAACAATATCGGGAATGAAAAATGCAAATATTTATGTTCGTTTGCATGCCAGCATCTTTGTTACTGTTGTTTTTGTTGTTGTTCACATACGCATGCGACATGACCATTCCTCGGTATCAGACGGCCGTACTGCAAGCGTGTGTTCATGCACGTGTCTCATGCACAACTCTCTCTGTCTCGCACTCTCTTCCCCTTTCTCAAATTCTGCATTTACATATGTATGTGTTTGTGTGTTTGTTATTTGTCGCGTAGGCGCACTGTTGGACCAAACGGCATGCTCGGCATGGAACGTGTTTCTTTTCGCCTTCTACGTTTGATTTTTGCTTCTTCAGCGCTTACTGGCAATTAGTGAAACAAAATGTCTTAAAAGGACTTTGTCACGACGACGTTCGCAATGGTATGGCACACCCCATACCCCACAATGTACCTACAGAGTTGCAACTGAGTTTATCGTTTATCGAAATTTTCGGTTGTTTCCAATAATGAGATCAATGATCGATGATTAGTTTCAAAAGCCTACAAAATTGTTGTTAGTCCAACTGATTTGAAACTTTTGGCATTATAAAAGAGATTATTGGACCTAGGGCCAACCATTTTGGGTTTACATAATTAATGGACATTCCTTGTTTGTGTTTTTGTTGTCTATTCTATGCATTACAACCTGAATTCGACCAGGTGTTCGTACTGCAGCAATGAGTATGAGTGAATGCGACAACGGTTCGAACCGGTGTACCGGAACTCTCTGCACACATTTGTTGCTTTGTCACACCTTCTTCCTTTGGTTAGCATAACGAGAGCATTTTACAAATATAAAAACAAATACAACAATAAAGACGACGAAGAAGAAGAAGGAATTTCAATGCAAAATCAAATACAAATTCCGCTTGGCCACGACGACGACCATGAGCTCGACGCGTCGGCCAAAGGCACATGAGTCTGTGAACAAGAAACGAACGTACAAACGAACGAAGGAACGTTTTGGCATTTGGCTATGGCATTGACTTTGGCATTGTTTGTTGGAAACAGCAGCGAGTTTTTGTCTTTGCTTGTCAGTCTGTCCGTCAGTCAGTCAGTCGCATGGTCAATTTATGAAGCTTCCGTAGCAAAACATCTATCAATAATGCCATGCCATTTGCGCTGGCAAACAATCATTTAGGCGATGGCAATAATGTTCTTGCGCTTGTTCGCTCACTCGCTTGCTTATCCGTCCGTCCTTCCGCCTGTCCGTCGTTCGTTCTTCAATGTTCAATGTGGCGTTCATTTAAATGTGCAATTTTTGTGTGCTGCATGATGATGATGGCTCAACATGAGCCATCAATAACATAATGTTAGTGTAACTTTGTCGGCGATTTTTGTTTTGCTGTCGTTATTGTGATTGTTGTTGCTGTTACTGTTGCTGCTGCTGCTGTCGTTGTTGTCTGTCTGTCTCTCTGTCTGTCCTTGTATCGTACATCATTCGTTTCAATCGTGCAGACAATGACAGGCATCTGTCGACCGCCTGACATTGACTAAGGCTGAAACTACTTGTAGTATTGCGGCTACATCAGAGTTGCAAGTTGCAACTTACAACAGAGTTGATGCCACAATCCACAATTCAACAAGGGACAATATTTTGTGTTCGTTCTTTCGTTCATTCCTTGCTTGCTGTATTATGCAATTTTTACTGCTTAATGTCCATCAGGCAGCCAAGACAGACAGACAGACATGCATTCACTATTTTCGTATCGATTTGCCCTTTGAATTGCTCATGTTTGTTTGTTGTTTGCTGTTTGTTGTTAAGCGTGAAGTCATGACGAGCAGTGTGATTTTTTCATCAGTTGCTACCGTCTTTGCATTTCCTTCTACTGCATGTCTGTCTGTCTCTCTCTCTCTGTCTCGGTGTCTGTCAACTCTTGAAGTGCATTGTCGTTTTTTATGTCTTTTACAATAACATAACATTGCATGCCTTTTCATTGCTGAATATTAATAACGAATGTTTTCGCGCAAAGCAACAAATAATAGTTTTTACTTAAATTTTGCTGACAACATGAACAGCCATAAATACAACATATGTGTATGTGAGTGTATGTGTGTGTATACATACAAACAGTCGCAAATAAAGTATATTTATGCTCTTAATACATAACAGTTTCTGTTATTGTTATGTATTAAGAGCAACTCTACAAAGATAACCTCACTCTTGATTAATACCAAAACCCATGTGCATTTAGTCATGTTAATCTGTTTTCTTCTTCTTCTTCTTATTTTTTCGTTTTATTGAACCATCAAATATAACAAGGATGCATTTAAAGCCCACATACTGAACTCGGTCTGAGGCCAGGCTGTTGCATACGCCCCCATCATGCCAACCTATACAAAAATCTTCGCTGTGCAATGTAAAGTCCAAGCGAGATGCACCGACAACGTACATGCTTTGTTGTTGTTTTTAGTTTAAGTGAAAATTCTTGTGCGCGTTTGAATGCAACAACGGCAAACATTTTTGTCAGTTAGGACAGCGTGTTTGTGTGTATGCGTGTGCCGGACTGTGTGAGGCGGCGATCTGAAGAAGCATTGAAGTGCTGTCGAACGCGTTCGTTGCTTGGCAGCCATCAGTGCAGGCTGTAAGTGCGCGCAGCGGGCGTCATGCACACACACACGCGCACTCACACGAATATGTTCGCTCTGCACGCAAAGTGATCGGTTCGTTTTGTGTTGTGCTGTGTTGTACTGATGAGGTTCGTGTCGTGGCAAGGGGTGGTCTACACGTCCTACTATGCTTTGTGGGTTCTGGACAAGACTCCTTGGCTGCTACAAGTACCATGTGCAAATACTCGTACATATAATGACAAACGCAAATGTTATTCACACAAGTGTGAAGAAATGTTAGAAAAAAAGTGTAGTGAAGTGAAGTGAAGTGAAAAGACTTTTTACAACACTCATTGCAAAAGCGTTGATTGCTGGTGCGTGTGTATGTCTGTGTGTCTGTGTGTGTGGGTGTGTACGTGCAAGCAGCAAAGTAAAATACTTGGAAATGTACAACTTCCGCTTGCCACAACAACATTAAAATGGCAAAATGCAACATAATAAAACTAAACGAAGCGGCAATGCGGCAAATGTGGCAATGTGGCAATGATGTCTTCGAGTATGAATTGCCAAGATAGCAGAAATGCTTTTCAAATCAGATTTCTATCATTCAACACAAAATTAATCGTTGTTCTACACCTGCTAGGCAAATTAGTCGTCGTCGCCGTTGCCGTCGTTGTCCATGACATTCACATTCCCATTGCCATTGCGATTGCCATTTGCCCCATCGTTGTGTCCGACGACGTTGTTGTTGTCGACAACAACAAATGTTCGCGTTCTCTTAAATAGCAGTTTCGTGTTACGTTATTTCTTCTTCCTTTAATCATTCGTTTTAAATTTATTTGCCAACAGTTTTTTTTTGTTTTTTTTTTTTTCGTGATTATGGCATGTTTATGCAGGTGTTGCATTCTATGCAAAGTGCTCTTACCTCAAATCACTTTTCTGTTGTTGTTGTTGTTGTGTGGTTTTTGTTGTTGCTTTTGTTGTTCTTCAGTTGCCAACGCTTCGGTGTCGCATCTACGCGCAATCTGCAAAATAGAAGTGAAACAAACATTACATAATGTAAGTGTCTGAGCGCGTTAAGTGTCCATTCTGAGCTTATATGTATATGTATGTATGTATGTGTGTAGCAACAGTCAGCCTTAATAAGTGCCGAATGTCATCGATTCGTATTGACACAAAATTTACATAATCGCGCTGTCATTATTACACTTTAAGAAACATTATCTTGCATCTCGTTGAGTTTTCGTGCCAACGAAATGAATATTGCCGGAAGCACTAACTGCTTGCTTCCGTTTAAGCCAGACTTGAAGTGGCGAAATCCTACTTGAAACACAGAGAGAGAGACAGATGGACAGAGAGAAATGTATTATAAATTGCAGTTGAAATGACCAACAGTTATTTTATCTGATACTGCAATTATTTTATTGCATGATACGCGATTCATTGCAAATATGCGACTTCTTTTGCAAATTTCACTCCAATGTCTTCGTAATGTATTTATCGCCTATGTTATACAGCGCAGCACAACACATAGGGCAGCTTAATGTGCGGGAGCTTGCACATTCTATTTTGCATACATTCTCTTTGTCTAAGTGCAATTTAGTCGTATGTGTTGTGTCCTGCTATGCAACATAGACCGTTGTCTGTCATGCAGAAGAAAGCAACTTCAATCATACTGTATTAATATATAGTATGTAATGTGTCAGTTTGAATTGAAACTTGTCTCCTTTGTTTGCGAGTTATCGACCTGTAGAACTGTGCAGATGTCCTTGATTTTGCCGTACACTAACTGCAGTGAGCCTTAAAGGCACTTGGCATTTTGTGTTTGCACATTTCTGTTCATGTTCATAATTTAGTACATTTTTGTAGCTATGAAATGGAATGAAACGAGTTGGACGGGTTGTATTTTTGATCATGACTTAAACGATTGCTTTGCCAATCGTTTGCCATGACATTAGCGTTCCCCTCAGCCGCTCCCGCTGTCAACCACAACCACAACTCTGTCACACAGACTCCGGCTTTGGAGTTTGGCTGTTTGTCTTTTGTCTTTCGACGTAAATATGACTGTCAGACGCTTTGTGCTTTGTTGCTTTGTTGGTCGCCAACTTATTTAGCTGAAGATGCGCACAAATTTTGCTCCTTTAATGCCAACAATAACAACGCATAAACGGCTTCACTTCGTTCGTTCGTCCGTTCGTTCGATCGATAGAAGAAGCTTTCTTGCCGTCTTGGCTTCGATTCGCGATTCTTAGTTTTTATTTTTATTTTTTTCTTATTTTCTTTTCTTTTTACTTGATTTTTTTTTAGTTAGTAGCGAGTAACGAGTCATGATTACAGTTGTTTTTCGTCTTGTAGTTAGTTGGCTTTAAACTGCACACACACACACACACACACACACACAGGCGCACATGCATGCACACAATGAGTGGTTTGAAGCCGCGAATGCTTTGCCTCTTGTGCGCTTCACGCTCGGCAACAAGTTTTTCTTTCTTTCTTTCATTTTGTTGTTGTTGTTGTTTTTTTTTTTTTTTTGTTGTAAGCTTAAAAATTGCTGCGTAATGATATTTTCTTTGGCCATTGTCTCTGCTCGTGTGGCGGCTTTTCAAGATGTTTTCCTTCATGTGCTGTTGTTGATGCGCACTGTGTTCGTTGTTGTTGTTGTTGTTTAATTTTTCTTTTGGCGTTTTTTGCTTGCATTACACTTGAATTTTACTTTGCTCTCTCTCTGTCTCACTCACTCTGTCACTCTCTGTCGTCATTCCCCACTTGCCGTACTAATGCGTGCCAACATACATACATACACATACATACATATATATGGATGCTTGCAACTCAACGTTTGCAACAACATTAACAACAACTACAACTACAATTACAACAACAGCAACAGCAACAACAAGAACATCATTGTTAGCAATCATTCTGCGCCAAATACGCGAAAAATAACGGCAATTTAACATTGCAAGTTGTTGTTAGCAAAGTAGTACGTTTATTCATTTAAATCGGGCCTGGGGGGGAGCGAAAAAGGAGGGAGGGCGTGTATGCAATCATTTTGTCCAAAAGCCATACAATTAAAGTATTCATACCACCACAATATTGACGTTAGCAGATATATACTTATCTAATAACATTCAGCACCTCTTTTCGTTCGCTTCTCTTCTCTTCTTTGGCCAAATCTGTACTTTTGATTAGAAGTTTTACGCCAAAACAACCACAAATGATGAAAGTATATAACTTTGCAAACTTAATTTAGTTCAAATTTGTCTTTAAGCGACACTTGAAATACGAATTTTTATTGTACATTAGACTGACGGACGGACAGACAAGCAATAAAGAATGTGAGCGTGAAAGTTAAGTTGAATGTAAGTAAATGAAATGAAACTAGACTGTGAAAATGTGCTTGGCAGTCTTCTTCTTCTTCTTCTTCTTCTTCATTTGCATATGCATAGCATAGCATAGAAACATGAACAAGAACAACAACAACAACGTTAATGCTTAGCAATTAAAATAATAAAGCAACGCAGCGCAAACAACATTAAACAACAAACACAACAACAATGAACGCTTTCCACATTTAATTACAGGTGGCCAAGTGGCAAACATATAACAAAGGAAAAGAACTTGCTAATGTATGCACTAAAATGACTAACATGCTTTGTGTGTGTGTGTGTGTGTGTGTAAGTGAGAAATGCAAACTTTTTTTTTTTTTTTTGCTTTAATGTTTGTTTACTATAAATGATTCTTATTATAATGAAGACTTTCAAAAAGTTCAAAATGTACAATTTTGTCTTTGTCTAACTAACTGTCTATCATTGTGTGTATGTGTGTGTGCACTCATAACAATGAAATTTCACGCTTCTGATACGCCCATGAAAGCGTCAAGTCATAAAGAATTCTATGAACTCGGCATTCGCACACTCCAAAAACACACTTTCCACAGAGCACTCAAACGACCCCAAAACGCACCTCACTTGACAATGAGGCAGCACTGGCAGTCCGGCATACAACACAAACAACAAGCGCACAATTTGGTAATGATATTCAATTATAACGCAAATAAAAAAGGCAAGACGAGAAACGAAAAACTAGAATGTACATATGTACGAATGAGACAGCAGATGAACAAACGGCATTTGCTGGCTTGTTGGCGCACACTGAGACAAGGGAAATTTTATACATTTCTATTGAAATTTTCTTTTATTTTGTTTTTGACTTTTATTGTTGTTGCTTGTTTTGGAGACCATTAAAAAAATTAGTTCAATTGCATGAAAATAAAAGTAAATTTCTTACAGTCAAAACGAATGAGACAAGAGAAAATGCTCATTTCGGTCATAACGAAAATGTAATTATCGTCTTCTTCTTCTTACAATTTCTTAATGTATTTCTATATGTATATACCCTACAGCTTCTCTGTTTCCTTGGCGAATCAATTATTTCCTATCGTTTTATTGCTTTTTTTAAGCGCAGTCGTCAACTGATTAGCGTCAGCACATTACTTGTAATTAAGTTATCGGCGTAATTATCGATAACTTTGTCTTAGCACATCTTTGGCTTTGTTGCGCATCTCTTGCTTTCGTTCGGTCATTGCATTTCATGTTGCATTCTTTTGTCGTTCATTAACTTTACCAACGAAGTTAATACAAACTTAAAAAATATAATTTTTGCGAATATTTTCTGTATGTTATATACATTAGCACACAACACTGCTAACCAAGTGTAGGGCATCGCAAGGAAAGGAAAAAAAAACTAAGTAAACAAAATTATGTAGAAATTAAACTCAAAATTGGAACACTTTCACACACACACGCACGCACAAAGCGAACATAACGCAAAAGTCCGACAAGTGGACTTGTTAGCGGTTGTTTGCCGCGTGTCGCTCCGCTTCGTTTCGGTTCGATACGTCTGACTCGCCGCCCTTCTCATTGCGTCTTAACCGACTACCAACGTCAACAACGTGCTGGCTTGTTAACATTAATCAAAGACAGAATAATCAAAAAAAAAAGAAAAAATAAATAAATAAAAACAAAACAAAAAAAGAAACGAAACGAAAAATGTTTGAAAAAATTCACGCTCGATTTTTATACTCAAACTTGATATATTTGCTACAAAATTTTCAACTTTTTTTCTTTTCATTCTTTTTCTTAACTTTCGTCGTCTTCTAGATTTTTTGTTGTTTTTTTCATTTTTTTTTTTTTTTTTGAATTTCTTAAGCGTTAAGTGGCATCTTCATTAATTCAAGCTTATTGAAAAGCGTATAATTTCTATACACTTCACACTTCACACCGATTTGACTGTCACGAGCATTTAAGCAAACCAGACTCTTATATATGATGGCCTTAGTATAAAAGCATACGGCAGTCTAGCATTCAAGTGGATACTTGTATGCATAAGTTAGCTTGCCGTATGTATTGTGTGCCGCTATGTAACATAGGAGTCGTTGCTTTATTTTTTTTTTTGGTTGTTTCAAAAGAATTTTCCTTTTTGTAGAAAATGTAATTATTTTCTTTTTTTATTACTCGCTTATGTTCGTTGCCACGACCCCTATTTGTGGAGGCATATTTGAGTTTACGAAGCGTATTAATTTTTCGGCATGACTGAAGTAAACTTTCTATACCGTTGTCTTTAACTTTAATATCATTTATATGAAGTAAAATTTTTTCGCTTCGAGACTCTTGTTTAAAAAGCGTGAAAATGGCGAATTTTACTTTACAACAAAAAGAGGAACAAGCAAAAAACAGAAAAAAAAGAAAACAACAACAACAACAATACAACAATTGCAAGCGTTCTTTTGGTAGTTCAACAAGTCAGAAAACACAGCAACAACAACAGCAACAACAAGTTGTTGTAAAGTCATGTACTCATACACGATTCCCGAGAGTCAGGTTGGCACACACACACACACACACACAGACACAGACTCACACACATACATTGGCATTGCAGCTCGTCAGCCCTCTTTGTGGTCACCCACTGTCACATTGTTGTTGCCGTTGTTGCTGTTGTTGCCTTTAGCTATCATTGCACGTCTAAAATTTCATTGGTATTGTTGTTGTTGTTGCTGTTATTATTATGTATTGTTGTTGTTGTTGTTGTTAGCTTCGCTAACGTATTTGGCGTAATTTAATGCTCTATGGCCTAATGGGCCTTTTTAGGCCTTTTATGTTCGCTTTTATTATTTCACTGTATGCAACTTAATGTTTGTGTTCTTGTTGTTGCTGTTGCTGTTGTTGTTGCTTTGATATCGTTCTTTTATGTTTACGATTTTGTTGTTGTTATTTTTATTGTTGTTGTTGTGCCCTATACATGCAACTGCAATGTCAATTGGCCTACTTTTTGGCCAAAATATAAATTTAATATTACAATAGTCAAATTTTATATAAAAAAACAATCGATTTTGCGTTAAAGTAACATGAGCAGTGTAAGTTGTATGGCACATGCGGCAGTCTTATATTCAACACTAACACAAAGGTCGTGTGCAGAACTATCGTATGTGCTGTGTGATTGTGTAAGTAACGTAGGAGTATAGAATATTTACAGCGAATGGTTTTTTTTTAGCTATTTTTTACCTTCATGGATTTTTTAAAAATAGTAAAACTAATTATATTGCAATATCCGAGGTAGGTACGATAGCGGGATGTATTAGGAAGGTTCCCGTAAAATTTGGAGTCAATCGGATGATTAGAATTGGAGATGTCATGCCAACCAGGTCGAAAAAAGTAGTTTCGAAAATATTTTCAATTTTGACAAACTCTTTTAGGCACATATACTTAGGGATTTGGCCCTTAAGAATATGTAAAAAAAAAAATCGATCGAAATCACTTAAAGCGAACTCAAAGCGAAGTTAAAAACATAGAAAAGCTGATGAAGAAACGGTAGGAATTATAATTGTAGTACATATTTGTTTACTTTTATGTTCTTTTGTTGTTGTTGCAATTTGTGTTAAATGAATTTCGTTGCGAACATTTGGCTTTCGGCCATTATCACAGTGGCAACTGTGTTGTTGTTGCCTGTTGGCTGTGTGTGAGCTCAATTGAGGAGCTCAGAACGCGTCAATTCAATAAATACAAATAACAATAACAATAACAACACACACTAAGCAAATAGCCTGAAAACACAGTTCCACATCGATTACGTTGATTTAGTGTTGAATGAAAGCGTTTCATGTGCCGATTTTCTCGTCGCCGCTGCCTTGACTTATATATATGTATCTGTGTGTGTGTGTGTGTCTCTGTATTGGCTCACTTTCGCGAGCAGCGCTAAGCACGGCTTAGTCTTCAAAAGCTTCAACAGCTTCGTCTTCTTCTTCTTCTCCTCTATCTACTTACACTTCCTCTAATGCTTCTTCTGCTTCTTCTTTAAATAAACATTTCTTGCTTGTAGTAATTGTCTTTGTGCCCTCCTTTTTTTTTCTCTCTCTCTCTACACTATGCAACCTCAAATTTTTTTTTGATGACAGAATATCTTTTTTTTTGGTCATTTTATGAAAATTTCACATTTTCTCAAATGCAAGTTTTCTATTAAAAAAAACTTGTGACTACTGCTGTTGTTGTTTTTGTTAAGAATGCGTTTGTCTTGAATGCGTTCCATTTTCATGCAAATGAGTTCAATAAATCTCGAAGACTGTTTGATTTCAAATTAAATAAGAGAGAAGAAAACAAACAATACAAAAAAAAGAAAAAAGAGTTGTCATCAAACAATTTGATTGTTTAAAATTTATTGTTTGTTCCAAATTTTCTTTATCTTTTCTCTATTTTCATAACAATAAACATGCTAATAATAAGCATAATAATAATAATAATAATAATAATAATAATAATAATAATAATAATAATAATGATAATAATGAAGCTGCGTTGCTTTTAAAGTAGAAGAAGAAGCAGAAAAAAGCACCGTTAATGTTAAGTGTGTTAAAGCGTTTGTTGTTGTTGTTGTTGTTGTTGTTGGCAACGTTGTGCTTAACAACATTGAAATGTTTATTTATTGTCTAATGATTTATTGCCTTTTGATTTTATTAAAACTTTAAAGCGTTCAAATCAAATTGGTCATGTCAATTTGCTAACGACTTTCTACAACAACAACACACCGCAACAACACCAACACACTGTTCAGATACTTTGTTGAAAGCCAAAAAGATACATTAATGTTTTGGTAGTTTTTCATTTGAAATTTTCGTACTTTGGGGAAAAAAAAAACAATAACAACAACAACAAATAAATGCACCTTAAAGCTTCTTCTTCGTGTTCTTCTGCATCGTTGCAGCAATAATTAATTTTTATAGACAAGTTTTAAGCTCTGCCGCCGTCGCAGTCGCTGTGGTCGTCCACCATGTGCAATAAGCCTAAATTCGAATGCTGCAAAGAAGATTAAATACACGTTTTTTTTGTTTTCTCGCTCCCCCCCTCCCTCGCCCTCTATCGCTCACACACACGCGCGCGTTTCTATCATTAATTCTTTTCTTTAAATGCCTTTCTCCCGCTGCACAAATTAAGGTCAAAAACAGTATTTTTTTTCTGCTTTTTTTGGCTGGCGGGTTGGCGAGGGGAGCAAAAGAACTTAAAGCGAGAAAAAAAAATCTTTATTTGTTGCATTTGTGAGTTCCAAAAAAAAAACAACAAAATAGAAAACAAAACAAAACTGAAACACATTTTAGTCATCAAGTCTTAGCAGCTTAACACAAATCCAAGTTCAAAAAAATACAAAAAATAGAAACAAATTAAAAAAAAAAAAAAGCAGCAGAAGAAGAAGCAGAAAAGCATTGGAAAGAAAAAAAAAAAAAAAAAGCAAAGCGCTTAAATCACCATGAGGAGAAAATGCATTGTAGAAATTGCTTTATGATGATAAAATGCCGCGAGATAAAAAAGCCAGCAACAACAGCAACAACAACAAAAAGTAGGCGACCACGACGCGCAAAGTTTTAGTCAGAAAGTCAAGATTATTTTATCAGCTAAGCGTGCAGTGCAACAACAACAACAACAGCAACAACAACAATATAATCATTATCATCATTGGCGTCGCCATCGCTCAAGATTTTTTCCAACAAACGAGCAACGAGCTTTGAGATTGTTTGAGAGACCTGGGAAGTTTATTCATTTGAGTCTTGGACTTCAACATGGACTTGGTTGATACGTCGATTGACTGTTCGATAATCAAGATAGTCAGTTAGTCAGTCAGTCAGTCTGTTGGTCTGTTAGTCGATCTGTTGATCGTCGTTGTCCAAAGTGCGATTTCAACAAAGTATACAATAATTGCTTTTCTCTTTCTCGCTTGGTTTTTTTTTTGTTTTTACTAAACCATACATATGTGCATAGTGTTTGTTGTTGTTGTTTTGGCTTTTCTTTTGTATAACAAAATAATTTTTCAATGCAGAAAAGATTTTAATTTGAGTAAAAGTTCGTTTCGCAGCTTTTGAAAAACATTAAATCATTAGTCTTCCTCTTCTTCTTCTTCTTATGCTTCTTCTTCTGCTGTAAAGCAAATTCATCATTGAGAATTGTACATGTTCACACACACACACACACATCACATTTCGACTTCAGTTAGGAATGTGCAGAACGTACGTTAGATACAAAGATACAATATATGGTATACACAATGTATGTAAACAGTTAGCTATATGCATGTGTTTGTGTCCATGTGTGTGTGTGTGTGTGTGTGTGCCATTAGAACAGGTGCATGTGGCAAAGCATTGAAAATATTATGCCATGCGTCATGCAAGTTCGTTGCCTAAGTCTTTTGTTTTTCACAAGGCGAACTTTTTTTTTGTTCCGTTTTTTTTTCTTTTTAGCTATTTTTGAAACTTTTATTGATTGACTTATATTGCCTGTGACTTTGTAAAAATTATTTTGCTTTTTTTTACTATTTTTTTTTCTATTTTTTTCTATTTTATTTTATGATTTCAACAAGAAAATAATAAAAGAAAGAAAAAAGCAACAATTTTATACGTTTGTGACTTAATATTTAATGATTATTTCGACGTTTAGAATGAAACGTTTACAATTTCTTTTTAATGATACTCGCATTTTGTTGTTGTTGTTGGCTTTTCTGTGTTTTTCCTTTTTTGGTTTTTATTATATAAAAGAACAAGTTGTTTATGCAATATTATTTCATTACTTCCGCTCTTGGCAATGTTCAACAGAAGTTGCTGTTGCTGTTGTTGTTGTTTTTATTTCAACGCACTCAGCACTGCATGCTAAATGAAGGGGTTAAGGTGGGGAGAAGAAGGGCAAATAAGCCAAAAATGTTGAAAAACAATCAAGTTTAATTTAAACAAAGTCATTTTTTGATTATGTGTATGTGTTTATCTGCAAGTGTGTGTGTGTATGTGTGAGTGAGAACAAAAAAAAAAGAAAGAACAATTGAAATAATAAAAAAAAGTCATAAAAAAAGCAAAGCAAAGAATTCTTTTGCGCTTCACATGATAACTTGATTTTTTTCTTGTGTATTAAAACAGTCACACACACACACACATGTGTATGTATAGAAAAAAACGCTTGCCTAATGAATTAGGTGACTATTTGGTGGTAATAACGGTTAATTGCTTTAATGACTTTAACTGAAAAGTTGTTCAAAGACGACACGAATTAAACAAGAGCATTAAATCAACTTGACTGACGACTGGCAACAAGTGCTTCAGGTCGATAGCTGAGCTGAGCAACATGGCACGGTCTCACATACATATATGTATGGATATACATACTAAGTCCACATTTAGAAAGGAGCAGATCTTTGCTTACACTTTGTTTCTCAGCAATTGCTCAATTTTGCTGTTGCCCACTGTGCAAAACTATTGTATTCTCTAACGATTTCATTTCGTTATATTGAACATATTTTAGCTAAGAATTAATACATTCAACATGCGTTATAAGAAAATGAGAAAATGTCTTCAACCTATAAGAATATCCAATGCAGAAAACATTGGAATTTCGTATAATTGCATGAATTTGTAAATTTCTTCACGTAATGCGTGAAATATCCTGCTGATGCGATCCTTGAATCCTTCAGTATTTTTATTATTTTTAAAAAAAATTTTTGGAATAATTTCTCTACACAAAATATTTATTTTTGTTAGAAATAAAATTAAATAAGACAAATAAAAAAAAAAAATAATAAATAATTTGAAAATTTAGCGAATCCTGCAATTTTTATATATTCTAACATATTTGTATATCATAAATGTATATATTATTATACGCTATATATATTTTTTGATTTTTTATTGTGTAGGCGTCTGTCTTCTTACCTTTTGCACGGTTTTCAGGACACTTCAGTGATCGACACTTTTCACAATGGAACAAAAAAAAATAAAGTGCGGCTTGAAAATTCTTTAGTTGTATCAAAGAATATCTACACTGTTCAGCTTAATCCTCAGCTCAAAGTTCACTTTACTCGCTTTGCTTTAATCCTTTAATTTTGCGTAAGTTTTGCAAAAAAAAAAAAAAAAAAATAGATGTGTTTTTTTTTTTTTTGTAAATGTTAATCGTTAATTTCCGCGTTACTTTTTTCACGCACAAATTTTCTGTTGGAACACTTTTTTTTTTTTTGTTTTTTGCTATTTTGTTTTTATGACTTAGTTAACTTTTTGCATTGGCAGAGGTTTTTTTATGCGTTCTGTTGTTGAGATAATGTTGTTGATGATGATGATGACAACAACAACTATAAGGAGTCTTGCAACGCACACTTTTGTTCACTATTGTTTTATTGTATGTGCAATTGTTGCTTTTTGTGTGTTGTTGTTGTTGTTACTCTATTTTGCTTGAGAAGTTTTTCTGTTTAGTACACACTTGATGATGTTTGATTACAAAAAAAGAAAAAAAAAAATTAATGCCACCACGGTAAGTAAATTCCAACACACGTTGTTACCACACCAATTGCATTATTGGCAATGACTTTGGAGCCGTCAATGCGCCACTTATATGCCTTCTTCGTGGAGACCTCTGCAGCACAGCAACAGAATCTCTTCAAAAAAAGAATAGCAGCCGCAGTCGAAGCCGAAGCAGCAACGTTGGCAGCAGCAGCAGCAGCGACAGCGACAACGGCAGCAAAGCATAACAGAACATATACATAGGTATGTATGTATATTGGCTACAAGAAGCAACAACAACAACAGCAACAGCAACAGCAAGAGTAGAAGAACGAAGCGTAGTGAGAGAAAAAAAGAAGACAAGTCGACAACAATAACAACAACAACAAAACGAAGACAGTGAAATTTTAATTTGGTTTAGAGAAAGCGCCATACACGAAAACGTCGACCGCAGAAGAAGAGTGTTAACGAGCACTGCGTACACACACACACAAACACATACACTCAAAGCAGGCGGCAGCGAAGCACATTCACATACACCTTTGGTGGAGACGCACTCATACACTGTTGTTGTTGTTGTTGCTGTTGTTGTTCAATGCACGCCACTAAAGCAAACCTAACCACCGACCGACCGACGACCGACTGAAGAAAATGCGCTCAGTTACAAAAAAAAACAACAACAAAAACAGAGACTAAACACACACAGCAACGGTGAGAGAGGAGAGAGACGGTGAGCGACGGAGAGCGACGGCTTTGAATTAGCTTCATTTCTTTTCTTTGCGTTACTTTTTGTTGCTGTTGCTGTTGCTGTTGGTACTGTTGTTGTTGGTGTTGTTGGTGTTGTTGTTTTCTTTTATCAAATGGAGACCGCGAACAGTGCCAGTGCCAGTGCTGCTAGCGCAAGCGGAAAGATCAACTAATGTCTACACAGAGTTTGGTTTGTGTAGACTTTTGAGTTTGTTCGTTTGTTTGTTTGTGTTTGCTTGTATTTGTTGTTATTGTGTTCTGTTGTGTTGTTCATTCGTTTTAACATTTGCAACAGCATTAAACTTGAAGCAACAACAGTTGTAAATCGGCAACGGCAGCGGCGCAGCAACGGCGGCGACCTTCTCGCTTTTGCCTGCCCAAATGTTGCTGTCGCTGTCGCTGCCGCTGCCTGTTAGCTGAAAAAGCCTTCTTCTTCGCTGCTTTATCGAAAACAAGTGCTGAGATCAAGGTTACTATGGCAGTTCTTAGCGTAATTATTTTTACAAAGAATGTTTCTTCTTTTTCATGTGTCTGTGTCTGTGTGTGTGTGTGTGTGTGTGTGTGTGTTTTGTGCTTTTTTGGTCAATATAAATCGATTTTAGTGAAATGTTTATAACGTAAATAAATTTGATTTTTCTCTTTTTTTGTTCAGCATTTTATGATTTTATTGATAACAATAAATTATTTGTATTTTTGTTGAAGCGCCGAAGCAATCAACGTCGCTCATTGGCATTGTTTGTTGGCACGGGGCGGGAAGGGGCGAAAGGAAAGCGCTGACAATGCGTTCCTGTTAACTTTACAGGTGTATAACAGAAAGCAGCAACGACAGACAGCAGCTATCTGTTTATGTGCGTGTGTGTGTGTGTGTGTTGGTAGTTTGTGCATAAATCATTAAAAAAAAAGAAGGAAATTTAATAATCATGTTTCTTTTTTTTAAGGATAGCAATAAAATCAGCAGCAATTCAATTTAGCAGAGCAAAATCAGCATTTGCAGAGCTATAAAAAGGCAGCAGCAGGGGCAGCACTTATTATGATTGCTGTTGTTGTTGTTGTTGTTAGCTGCTAACGCCGTTAACACAATTGCATACAACAACAAAGCTTTTTTGATGCTGCTCTGCACACAGCGCCGTCTCATATGATAATAATTAAGCGAAGAAGCAAGCAAAAGAGTGAGCCAACTAATTAACTACAATACAAATACACACACACACACACACGCACGCACGCACACGCACGCACGCATGCACGCACATAAACAAACAAACATATGCACGATTATGAGCTATCAAGCAAGCAAGCAAGCAAGCATCAAGCAACGTTATGCAGAAGAAGAAGAAGAAGCAGCAGCAGTGGCAGTGGCAGAGTGACGAAGAGCGGCAGAGGAGCTTAGCTGCGTTGATCAAATCAGTTCAGGGCATAGCACAGTTACAGCAGGAAAGCGTAAAAAACTTGATGACAATTATGCTTTCAAATTATTATTATTGCCGCCGCTTGCATTATTGCATCTCAAGGCTGCTGCGGCTGCGGCTCGCGACAGCGGCGACGCAGCGGCGGTGGCGCAGAGCAGCAAAGTGTCAATGGCAGTGGCAGTGACAGCAACAGCAACAACAAAAACAACAACAACGGTAGCAGCAACCGAAACAGAAACCCGTTGCTTTTTTGTTCATTGAAACGATTTGCTTTGCTCTTCTTCGTTTGCTTTGCTTTGCTTTGCTTTGATTTGTCTTATGTGTTTTCGTTTATTACATTTCCCGATGCTTTAAATTTATACATTGATAAGCCAACAAATAAACAAAAAAGAAATTAATTTCAAACATTTTTATTTGAGCAAATTTGAACAACATCATCAACGTCAACGACATCATGCCGCGCTCCCACCGATCGGAAGGCTGAGGCTTCAATGAATTTTTATACCACTTAGTACCCCCAATAACTGTGACAATTTTCAGATCGATCCATTGAGCGGTTTTTCCGTCCCATGTGTTCAAAGTTGAAGAATAAAATTGGCAAAAAATTTTCAACATTGTGTAATCATCTTCAAAAAAATGGAGCAATTAGCTTTTTCCATTTTTTCGTCAATTTGTTGTTGAGTTACTTAATATTATATGCAACACATAGGAAAGAGTTTCTTCAGCTCTGTGGTGACATCTGCCATGAATGCTGTCTCGGGCCTCTGGGCTGGTAGCCCAGGATTTCCAGGTCCTTTGACCCATTGCCTCCTTGGCCCGATCCACCAGTACTGTGCCTTCAACTACCTTCTCCGACATGAAGTATAATTTGGTGTTCTCGAAATCTCTTCTTGAAATTACTTAAAAAAAAAAACGCTCGAAATTTTTGCTCCTTTTGTCCCACCGTCCATCTGTATGTCCGTCCAACTGTCCGTCCAACTGTCCGTACATGCGTTCACTTGCTATTTGCGCTCAGTTTAAGTGTATTTTGATTCTTCTCATTCTTATCGTTTGTTGTCTTTTGCTGAACAAGTTTTCCGCTTTTGCGATTTCTTTTGTCGGTTTTTTTTTTTTTTTAGACAATTCCGAAAAAGAAATGTTTACTTAGCAATTTTTTCGTCTTTTTCTTTCTATAAACTATAAAGTGTATTTTGATGTCATTTATGGCGAAAATAGTTCATTCGCACCAACAAAATTATTTATTTGAAATTTTTGTATTTCTTTTGTGTTCTTTTGTGGATTTTGGGTCAAACTTTGGCAAATATTGACGTATACTTACTTTTTAATGGACTTTACTAATTTTGATTGAGCGTTTGTTCTTTGTGATGATTTTTAGTTTCTTTGTTGTGCTAACATTTGCTTTGCTGAGGCATAGCTTAGTCCCTAATTTGCCACGGCTCACATATTTATAACATTTGAAACAAATAAGTTCTCACAGAAGAATAACATGTTTTTTTCAAGCTTTTTCTATTCTCTAAGCTCTAGAAAGATGGAGCTAGCTTTAGTTACTCAGCGTTTTTAGTTACTTCTTCTCTAGCTCATATACTACAGGTATATTCGTACAGCTCATCCTTTACATTTATTGCCCCTCATACTCAGCTACCCATTAGCTGAAACTCCTCACAGAAGAGCTCTATAGCTTTAGTTCAGCAGCTCTAGTCTTATGGATCTAGCCCTACAGCTCTTCTGCTCTCGTTCTAAAACTTAAGTTCTTCAGCTGAAGGACTACAACTCTTGCTCTACTGCACTATATCTGCAGCTCTAACTAAACAATTCTAGTCCTATAACTTTAGCTCTATAGCACTTCCCTTAATTCTTCACATTTAGCTCTATAACTCAAGCCATACCATTGCAGCTCTCTCTATCTTTCTAAAGCTTTAGTTCTTCAACTATAAATCAAGCTCTACAAATGAACCCTAAAATTTTAGCTCTTCCCCACGTTTTATCACCATATATCTTAAGTCCTTCAGTTCTTACGCTATAGCTCTTTAATAAACTTCGATCGTAATTGACTGATTGCCAAGGCAGGTGATCCAAGAGGTCTGCAAAAGCTCTAACCAAGAAATAGCTAACCAACTATCTTAATTAACTTAAAATTTGCAAATATAAAAACATGTATGGCTTAAGGGTTCCAGACTCTTGTCAATTTCAACACAAGAATATTCATTTAGTTGCCCGATTCCTTGTTTTAACTTCTACTCGATGCTCTTCAGTGCGTTGCAAGCTTCATGAAAAAAAAGTCATAAAACCCACGCCAAAAGTAGACTCGACTCGTAAATAAAAGTTGTGTTTACTAATTAGATTTTACATGGTCATTAATTATAATTCTGGCTGAAAAAGACGTCATTGTCAGTCAGTCAGATTCAGCTACAGCTTCAGCTCACAGAGTCAATGAGACAGCGTTAACTGAGCAGCGGCAAATGCATAGAAAGCGACACAGAATACTTTTGCTTTGATGTCTGCAAAGTATCTTTTTTTTTTAAATATTTTTTTTCACAATTCGATGACGGTGTCCGACATTTGTCTTAATAATTTTTGGCATCAACAAAAACGGTGAAATACAAAAATAGAGACGACGAAATTATTGTGTTCTACGACAGAGAGACAGACAGATAGACAGATAGAAAGACAGCAAGCGCAAATCACTATTGTGTTGGGCCAAAGTCGAAGTCAGAGCTTGAGCTTGAGCCAGAGCAACTTTCAACACGATTGATGTTAATTTAAATGCTTCGCGACCGATTCTCAAGCTCGGCCAAAGTGTCCGTTGGCGTTGGTCGATGGCGGTGGCGTTGTGTCGGCAAGATGCTAAAGCATGTTGGCTGATTGGTCGCTCACAACGTCTTCGGACGGTCGGTCGGTCAGTCGGTTGGTCGACGGTCGATCGTTTAGTTGAGGCAAAGACGACGACGACATGCAAGCCGCGCATCGATCATCATTTGCGGCATGACAAAAGTGAAATGCTGTCGATTTTCAACAGCAACTTTGACAAACTACTGTTGTTGTTGTTGTTGTTGTTGTTGTTGCTGACGTTTATATAAATGTGCTAAAAAAGTCATGACGAACATTTGTAATTGTTGTTTGCAACAAATAATGCTCAACTTTTGACTTATACATACATATATATATGTATCTCACACTCACTCACACATGCTCAATATATTGGAGTCTCATTTTTGTGCTATTAATCGAATAACACATAAATTCAAAGCAATTCTTAACAAAAGCCAAACAAAGCAAAGCAAAACGGAACGGAACTGCCATGTAAGGAATGTCTTGGTCCAATTTGTTAAACAAAAAAAAACAAAAAACGAACAACAAAAAATGTTAAGATTATAAGAAAAAAAAAACCGAAGAAGCTTGCAGCATAGAAAGATGAAAAATCAAAAGTTAAAAGAGAACCTAAGCAGCGATTGAACATAATAAACGTTGTTGGTGAAAAAAAAAAAACAAAAAGTCAAATCTTGTTTCTAAACCACGCAAATAATTATCACTTCCATATTGTTCTAACGTGAAAGTAAAAACCGTTAAGAATTAATAACTCCATTTAAAGCCAAACCAAGCCAAAGAAGACAACAAATATGAAAAGAAATCTTTGCTTTCGTTTCTAGGTCAACGGAATTTACTAAGTTGCCTCTCCGCAAAGCAAACAAAGATCAGCAAATCAAAAGCCAAAAATAAACACCACAAAACATAGACAACAACAACAACAACAACAGCAAAATATTAACACTATTGTGCCGAATTACAAATACACTTCTCATTGGCGATTTCGAACTTTTGACTTTCTTTTATTCGACAAATAAATAATGCCATAAACTCTTAATTGATCTAACAAAATAACGCAAAAAAAAAAAAAATTTGCGCATGAGCTGAGCGTAATGTTCGACTATATAGGTTCTATGAGCGCTACAAACCTTTGATGTATGAGAATATTCAGATTCGCCAGTATAAGCAACACTGAAAGCTAGACTGCCGTATGTCTGATATGACACTATGCAACATAGGAGTATTCAATATATATTTTTGTAAATTTCAAATTATAACTTTGGTAAACCAAAAAAAATTTATAAAATTTGATGTGTGCAAACGTCTGGCCAAAATCAAAATGCTCTTCACACAAATCTGTATATAATGCGTAAGGTAGTGTATTGTAGTTAACTATTTTCTTGTTTATGTTGTTGGCTGCAACCAGTTTCATTAATATTTCTGTTACTATTTAATTACCTAAGAAAATCAGTTGTTTGATACAAAAAAAAAAAACAAAAAAACGCTTCGGTTCGTCTTTGAGCTTTCTAACTGCCATGTAGTTAATGCAACAAGATCTATTGTATAAAAGTGAGTGGTGAGACCGCCCTAATGTTAAGTGTAGGGTATATGTACAATATAATAGTTGACTTAAATGTGCCGAAAAATGATAAATGAGCTTTTGCTTGTGATTTGTCATCGATGTTCTGCAAAATTAACATAAGTGAAAAGATCGGCGCTAAAATTGGAATCCGTGCGCTGTCGTTGATGATGTGCGGGCGAAAATAGAAAAAAAAAAAAAAAACAAGAACAACAAAAATCTGATTAAATTTCTATTAATCATGCCAAGCGTCAATTTTGAGTCATTCTTACATAAGTGTGACGTCATCGAATGTTAATAATTGAAAGTTCTGAAGTACAAGCCTCACATACCATACATATGTACTTGTCTGTGAAACACTGTGCGCTTAGTCATTGTGACACAGGAGTACTCCGATCCCCTCACATCCAGCCAACAAACAATCGCTTTTTGTGATACATTCATAGATACTTGTAGATAGATTCGAGGTTGAAATGGTATGGAATTGGAAGATAGGAGAGGTGTTCCACACATGCAGATAGAGAAAAGACAAGTGATGTTAGAGGGCTGAAAGAAAGTGAAAGGAAAATGGTTAGTCATCTGGAGAATTTTTTCTGTTCTTTGAGGAAGCAAAGTAAATCTTCAAGTAACAGTTAAGGAATCACATTACATCAAGTAACATACTACTGCGAGGCTGATAACAGGATTTATTTCTGGTGGGGTGCCACTAAAGGGGGTGGTGAGGGCAGGTTGTGTTCTTTGCAGTATTTTATTGCAAGATTCTTTCCTTATCAAGGACATATAAGAATATCTACAAGAAAATTTGTTTTATAATGAAAAATAATATATACAGTGAAAGCTCCCATAACCGGACATCCGACGCAGAAGGCTTTTTGTCCGTTTAAACAAAAAAATAAAATAAATTTGCTTCAACGATATTTGACCAATTTTGGGAATATTCCGGTTAAGAGAGCTGTGTGCAATGGAAGCTTTCACTCTATAATGATGACAGTTTTTTTCTCTTTCTGTTCTTTTATAGGCATCTGCTGGAGATTTGGGGATACCTTCGTTCATTTCTTGCCAAATTTGCAACTCTTCGTTACTCTCCTTCTCTTTGAAGTTCAAGAGGATATTTTATTATACACACAGACACAGACTGAATCTAAATGGCCTTGGGGGAGGCCTCTGCCAGCGTCCAACACCTTTTTCCGCTCTTGACATGTGTGTGTTGTATACTTAGGTGTGCTAAGATGCCCTTGCACCAATAAGTAGCGTACATATTCGAACAAAAGTGGAAATTATATGAAAATTAAATTTTTATTTAAGACGACTAAAGTACATTTTTCTATTATTTCTGTCACATTACGCGCTGTCAGATATCTTAGTTGTACTTTCGCCGTCAAAACTGGTTAATTAAAATTTCTACTTGCTGAGAGCATTACGGCAACTCCAAAAAAAAGAAGAAAAACAAGCAAATCGAGCTGTCTAACAAGACGAGTTGAAATTCATGTTGAATCCATCGATCAAAATGTATTTGTAAACACAAAAGATCTTTTTTGTACAAGAAATTTGATAGTCTGATCTACTCTTACCAAAAACGATAAACATCTATGGAAAAGTTCGGAGTTTTAAAAAATGTAATTAATGAACACAAACAACATATGTATACTCCTATGTTACACAGCGTATCAAAGCACATACGTCAATTTAGCATACGAATTTGCTTAATGCGCTTAATTATAACTTCATGTTGCTGCCACTGGCACAAACGTTTTGAAAATAATATTTATACACCGAGATGAAAAAAAAATGAAGGAAATATTTTGTGCTGCTTTGGAAATGTTTAGGCTTAATGAAATGCAGATTGTTCGGTAGCTTTTCTTTCTTGTTTTTCTTTAATTTGCCTGCCATTATTGTTGGCATTAATCTTCGAAACTGCTGCTCTCAGTCTCAGTCACAGTGGCAGTTGCAGTTGCAGTTGCAATCGCAGACTCAAAGTCAGACTCACTCACAGTGTCTAAACGCTGTCGTAGTCGATCATTACCGAAGCGATTGACGTTTCTGAATATTGTACTGCGCACACCTATTATCGTGCATATCAATCACGCGGCAGCAAGCGCAGTGGCAGTGGCAGTGGCGGTTGTTGTTGTTGTTGCCACAAAAATCAATGCCAATACCATTGAGGAGCCAGCAACGAGTATGATTGGTTTAAATGTCTCCCTGTCTGTCTGTCTGTCTGTCTGTCTGTCGATCTATCTGTCTCTTAGTATGTATTTCTGTCGGTTAGTCTGTTTGTCTGTTCGTCTGTATGGTAGAGTGAACCTTTCGTGCTAAAAATCAATTGTCACAAATGCTGGAATCTTTTTGTTTTGCTTCTATGCTTCGATCTGTGCTTGCACCGATCACCCTTTTGAGCTTATGTCTTTAAGCAGTGCAGAGCCGCTGCCGCAGCGGTTGTTTGCATTGCGGTAAGCAACGATGCTAGTCACTGACCTAGAATGCAGCTAAGTTTTTCGTCTGTCTGTCTGCGCGTCTGTCTGACTGCTTGTCGTGCCGACAGATTTTTTGTTTGTCTTGATTTTCTTTTTCTATTCTTTCTCATTGTTTTGTCCTTTTCTAACGACTGAACGACTGAGCGACTGACTAAGCGACTGAACGACCTCCCGCCCGACCGCCCGCAAGCAAGGTAAGCATGCTGCTGGCGTCGCAAGCGTTGTTGTTGCCATCTGCCATTGTACGATACAATATTAAGCAAAGTCGCGACTAAGGTTTCCAATACCGTTCGTCTACAACTAGAGGCAACAACTTATTAGCATAATCTCAAGCCGCAACAGTCGGCACAGATCCCAAGCTATGCTGTGTTCTCTACCACTGCATGCCTTTTAGGTTGAATTCAGATTCATACTTTCATCTAAGTCTCAGCTTATATATATTCTTATGTTTTCCCATGGCGTCCCATCAACATTAGCATCAATGGCAACAGCAACAACAGCAACAATCCGTTTTCTGCATCATCTTCACTCATTCGTTCACTCACTCACACACACACACACGAAGGGGAGTAAGCAGAAGTAGAGGCAATGCAATGGTGACGTGAAGTTTCGACAGTTTTGTATGAGTAAGTGAGTGAGAGCGATTGAATATGTGTATGAATGAGTGAGTGAGTGAGTGAGTGAGTGTAGCGATCCAAGTCAAGTCAAGTCGGGGCGAGTCGAGTCGGTTCAAGTCAAGCCATGTTAGAATGCCAGTAGCCAGCCGCAACTATTTTATTGTATCTTTTGCTGTACGTTGTGTTCTCTTGCATGTTTAGAATTTTTCTACAGCTTATTGTTTGTCGTCGTCATCATCGACGGTCAGCTTCAGCTTCATCTTCATTATCATGAACATCAACATCATCGTTATCGTTGTTTTCTTCTTCAAACTCTTCTTCTTGTATTTAGATCGCGGCTTTTATGTTAATAATTAGGCAATGAAGAATATTAGCTATCATCATCAGTACAAGACACTTCCAGCATGAATTGCCATAATTCTGTATGTTTGCCTTGACATAAAATCTTTTTATAAACACATACATACATAGATCTTTGCCATTTTGAAGACTTCATTTACGTTGCGTGAAAAATCAACGTTAATATTGAAATTGCCAACGGAAATCTGTTAATAAAATTTGATTATTTCATGCACAATATTAATCTCGTTTATCTGCTAGATTGCACTAAATTGAGCAGTTTTTTTTTTCATCGCAGCCTTTGAAGAACTTCCCTTCATACAAAGCTAATTATGTCATCGCTTTTGGTCTATAAGCTGGCCTCAAATTGACCTCATTTTGTTGTACAGTAGACACGCGTCAACGTGAACTTATTGTACAATAAAATGCCGGCACACTTCGGGCAATTGAATGTGTTTTTATTTTTGTTTTTTTTTATTTTCTCTGTTGCAAATAATTTGCTAAAATATATTCAACGAATCACGCTCTCTGTCAGCAATGACAATAGTGGCCTGATTAAGGTGAAAAAACAACAAAAAAACGAAAAATAGTTCGACAACAAAAACAAACAAGAGTCTTCCTTTTCAGAATTGTCTCTGGTTACGCTATTGCTTTGTTGTTGTTGTTGTTATTGGTGTCTTAGAAGAAAGGCCACTTTTTGCCAGTTCGTTGCTTAAGTCTTTTGTTTACTTGCTGCTGATGTTGTTGCTGTTTTGGCGTCTTTAGCTTTGCCATGAAGTTTGCAACGCACAGAACGATTTCTCAGATAAACTTTATGAATTATATATAAATTTGTATCATTGTGCGAGCGAGTAAGCGTCAAAAAAAAGAGAGAGAAAGACTTATAACAAAATAACTTCATTCAGATTAAATATTATCATATGAAAAGGGTATAAAAGACTCGGAAAAGCCGAAAATAGCTGTTGTTGTTGTTATTGTTATTGTTATATTTTGTTGTTGTATTATAATTGTTGCTATGGCAACAATGGCAATGAAGAAAGTTTTTCAATGTCTGACAATTCGACAATTTTTCTTGCTGACTCGAACTCAGTTTGGTGACTGCCGGGGGGTGGGGCAGGGGGAATATAGTTCAGGCAAAATGCTATCTAACGGCAACAGTTACACCAAATAACTGTTCTCACTTTCCTATGTATGTCGCTTTTTGTTGTATTTTTTTGTTTTCTTGCCGCATATCCGGTGGATTTATTTTCATGCTTTCCTTCATTCATTTCATCATGGCACGCTCTTTTATTCGTTTATCTTTTCGTTCATTCTTTGATTCGTTTACTCGACTCGTGCGATCGTTAGTTAATTCATTTGACTAGTCTGATTTAAATTGCATTTAGCTGTGTGAACGCAAATGTTACTTTATGTAGTATTCATTCAATGAAAAGTGAAAAAATGCCACATTGCTGAAGCCTCTGTCAACCTTAACGTTTGTGAATAATTAAATGCTTTTCACACTTTTAACTTTATTTACTTCAAGCCAACCTACAATTATAGCCTAGATATTGTTTTTGTTTTAAATTATCCCAGACATTTCAACAACAACTTGTCAACTTGGATATAATGTAGAGTTAGAGTTGGGTTGGGATATCCGTGGATATCTCTAAGGCAGGTATTGCTTAATCGAGCCTGATCTGGAAAGGTTCACTACTCAAATTTGATGTTCCTAACTCAAAAGACAACCGAGAAAATACGACTTTTGTAACTTTTTTACCTGAGATAGTATCGGAGGGAAAAAATAAATATAATCATATAAAAATTACTTTTATTAATAATATTATATATCATTTTAAAGATGAAACTTCAATTTACGAAGCTGCATTTATACTCTTTTGATTTGTTCTTTGATTTGGAAGTTACGGCCATGCAAATGTCAACAAAGTTCAAAACTATAAGTGTTTCTTTTAAGCTGAGATCCACTGTATGTACTTTATAGGGCACAAAACTAATAAATTCTTGTAGCATAAAGTTCTTGAACTTATTTCTACTGTGCAAACTATTTTATACACAACTGTGCATATATTAAATAAGACCTTTGAACTTTGAACGATGTATAGCCAATTTGAAGTTGGCATGTGAAGACATGCAATACAAAAGAGCAAACAAACAAACAAACAAACAATCAAACAAGTCGCTCATGCCAATAAATCAGCTACAAATGTCGTCTAACGATTGACATCGAACGCCAAAGCAAACCGAAGCACGGAAATTGAAATTGAAAATGATTTCATGGTGAAATTTATACATACGTCGGGCGATGAAAGTAATTTTAATTAAATTAAGAAAAAAAAGGAGAAAAAATCAATCCAATTAACAATTAAAATTGGCAGACAGAAAATGTAATGAGATGCTAACAATAAAGCGGCAATTAAATTTTCGATGTCTTTAGACATTGTTGCAAATGAATGCAAGAAAGAAATAAAGAAAGGAAGAAAGAAAAAGAAAGGAGAGAAAAAATCGTACTTCTTGTTGATTGTATATCGTACTTAAGTGAATTGTTGTTTATTCGATTTGCTTTTTTTTTTTTTGCAATGCTTATGTATTTGAAGAAATAAGAAAACAAAATATGAAAATAATGGGCGTTTCATAGAAATATTACCTCTCAATAATTGCATATTTGTGCTTATACTTTTTCTTTGCGTTTGCCAACGAAAAACATTTACTTTGTTGAACTTCATTAACGAAGTCGAAGTTTCAGTCGCTTTGACTAGACGTCAATCAGACAAACTAATGTTCTTTTGCTGCGAGTTCATTCATGCGTCATAACAAACCCATTCTCAACATTCAATTTAAAATATAAGTACTTGTTCGTTAATGTTTGCTATCAGAACGATCGATTCATGCGAAGTAAGTCATGTATCCGAACTCTTCGCCAACTTGTAGACAGAAAATAATTTTGGTTTCATTCAATCAACATTTAGATTTCTACCAATAGATAGTCGTCTAAGTAAATCCGCTAAGTTTGAAAGATCAGTAACCGAGATCTGGTAAAAAAAAAAAATTGAGGTTAAGAAAGTCAAGCGTTTAACAAAGTCAACGTTTCAATTGATAATGTCGAATGTGCCACAAAAAAACGCCTTAGGCAATACTCTACCGGCGCTCTAACTCTACAGCCCTTATACCAGAAATCTATAATCGTACAGAGTCGCTCCGAAATTAGAATATGTATCTTAGGGGACGTCCATAAATTACGTGAGATAAAATTAGCGGAGGGGGTTCAGCAAAATCTCACCTATGGGGAGGGGGGTTCATCGGACATCTCATGTGATTTTTTTAATTCACAAATTATCATTTTTTTTTTAAATTTAAGAAAAAAAAAAAAAAATATTTTTTATCAAATTTTTAGCAAAATCTCATGTGAAATTCAGAAGGAGGGGTTCGTCAAAATCTCACTAAATCTCATCAAGAGGGGGGGGAGGGGTCTAAATTTCTAAAAAAAAACCTCACGTAATTTATGGATGTCCCCTTATATACTTTAAGATAAATTTTAAGTTTTGAAAATTTTTTTTCAAAGTGTAGGCGTGTCACCGCCCATTGTTGGCAGCTTGTTACTACAAATTGAACGATCTTACTTAAAAATTTAAAGCGTAAAGAGCTTGAAGAGTGCTAATGGCCTCAGAGTTGGACAAAAAATTAAAAATACAATAATATTTATAATGAAAAAAAAACCGGCTGCATTTGTAGCTTTTTTAGTGTTGTTTATTGTTGTTGTATTTTTTTTGTGGCTTTTATGAAAAATTATATTTTGCGTTTAATTGTTACAAATGTGAAAATAATTTTGTTTTCATGCTGAGTGAAATCGTTGCCGCATCGGCATTTCAGAGGCCGTTTAGTTCGGATGGCCCTAGCTATAGCTCTGGCTCTGGCGGTGGGCCGGGCAGGCTTGTTGGCTTCTGATCGAAAGTTTGAAAAAGTTGTGGCAATCTTGTTCATTGTCACCGCTAAATATTTTCATTTCTTTTTTTTCTCTCTCCCGTTTTTATTGTAATTACGCTTCTTTTAATTCAGTTTTTTGTTTAAGCATTTCTCCGTTTCTCATCTTACGGCGGCGGCGGCGGCGTTGGCACAAAGCGGAAAAGCACCACGACCACATGTAAAGCGTGTTACATAAAAATTAAAGTCACAGTAAAAGCGACTGAGCATAAAAGAACTCGTTTCGATTCATATTCGGTCGGTCGGTTGGTCGGTTGGTCGGTCGGTGGCTCTAATTAAATTTTATTCACTTCTGTGTAACGTATTTTCTACGCAATTGTTGTTATTGTTGTGCTATTGTTGTTGTTGTGGTGGGTTTCTAACTTTACGGTTATAAATTTAATTCTGGCATAGACAGATAGACAGACAGACAGACAGAAATCTTGAGAACATTTCCATACACTTTACGATGGGAATAGCACAGGTTGCTCATAAGATCATTGCTATATGCGGTGATGTCATTTAATATGCCAAAATGTAAGGTGGTCAAGCAGATTTAGTTGGCTCTTTGGCCAGCGGCTCATGACTTTCAGTACGCTTAAAGAAATCAAACAAGTAAAAGTTGTTCAAACAATAACCTGTTGACATGGTCTTCATCGTCAAGTGGGCTGTGCCACGCCCTAGAAGAAATTTACATCTCACTTGGAGCATTTATGTGGAAGGATTCTTAATTGCAAGTCTTTAAAAGTTAATAGTGGGATAAAGAGATAATTATTCTATTCTATTATAATTATAATTCTATTAAAAAACTATTAGGGAACGTAGGTTAGGAGAGGTTTAGTAAAATCTTACCAAATCCCAACAAGCGGAGGGGGGATCGGACATCTCATGTGAACTTTTTAGTCCTTTTTTTTTTGTAAAATTTTAAGCAAAATATCATGTGAGATACAGAGGAAGGGGTTCGTCAAAATCTCATTAAATCTCACCAAGAGGGGGGAGGGGTACATAAGTATACGTATGTGGTATAGCAACGAATTCCACCGACTAACTTACTCATCACGAGATCTTTAAAAGTATCACTTCATTCTAGATTTATATCTCTCAAATTTTCGGCTTATGAGTCAAATTCGATGCAGGCTTAGCCTTAGGTTACAATTGTTTTATTTCCCCTTGAAGGTTCTACGCCCTCAACATTCTCCAGTTAGCCACGGGCTACATTTCGCTTTCGTCCACATCAAGTACCAATCATTGTAATGTATTTCCTCACTTTAGAAGTTGAAGACTCATTTCGATATTGTTTGTATGTAATTTGCAACAGAATTTTCTCAAATCAAATCAAAGCATAATTACGAATTCCGTGGATAGTTTCTGTTGACTAAAGAGGTCGTGTGCGTTGTACCTGAAAAAGTTAAGTACGGAAACAAGCACGAAAAAAAACTTGTCAGTCTTATGCATATTCGCATTACGGAGGCCTCGGCATGCAATCACTGTCGAATTAGATTTTGATCCATAAACTTGTTTTGCAACGTCAATTCACAAATGTTTCTCACACACAATCTGTATTTGTATTTGTTGTTTTTCTCTCTTTGCAATGCGCTGCCAGTGCCACAGAAGATTTTTTCAAAATGGCCAGAACAACTTCTTGCATGGAAATCATTCTCAATTCTCAATTTTATGTCAGCAGATTTCTTCAGGCTGTGATTGTCCGGACCTATTTACACTCCGTGGAATCGAAGGAAACAGATAAGTCATAGCAGGGATTTCCTGTGCCACTTATGCAGAGGGCAGTAAGACCCCTTAAAGTATATTGGAGTGATAAGATAAACTGATAGAGTCATATTCCTGCGGCCTTCTGTCTCTCCGTCCTCGCCAATGATTCTCAAAAAGCCCATGAGCTATATACTCACTTGAAATTTATAGGAGAGCCTCGAGGTGTACGACAGCAGATCAAGTTTGATGGAAAATTAAATTTTTTTGATAAGTTCAAGAATTTTTTGACCTATATTCTTGAAATTTTCGATATATTTAAGTAGGCAATGTGTAATTTTTTTTTTTTTTTTAGATTTGGGGCTTGACATTGCCCACCATGTATTCAGGGTATTATATTTTCGAGTATACTTGTCATTACCGCCCTTACTGGTTCTTTTTTTCCAACCTTTTCTTAACAAAAAGTCTTCGATCCGTGAATTAAATAATATTTTTTATTAAATAACTGTAAAATGTAAATTTGAAAAAATAAAACAACAAATTTTCAGATACGATCGCTTTTCTTGTTTCTAATTTCAACTTACACGAAGCCACTTAAGAATGTTTATATATATATATGTATGTGTGTGTGTGTGTGTGTGTGTGTGTGTATAGAATAGTATAGTCATGTGGCATGTGCCACATTTTCGTTGACAATTTTCGTAATCTTTGGCTTGAAGCAAAGATTTCTAGTTAACTGTTTCCATAGTTGGTTCTGTTTTGTTCTGTTCTGTTCTGTTCTGTTCGGTTTACTTTGGCTTGGTTCGGTTCGGTTCAGTTCGGTTCGGTTCGGTTCAGCGGCTTAGATGCGTGCTTTCCGAAGGCTCTCGCCGCGAAGCGTGGAATTTGTACATAAAAGCGAGCAATCTCTAACCACTTATAGCTGTATCTATCATCACTTACGCGCAATACTCATACCAGAGAGAGACCCATCAACGGCACATCATCATTGTTGTCTCGTAAGCACAATCGCAAGCAATCTCAACTTAATGGCTTCTGCTTTGTTTCTAAAGCGGTGAATGAAAAACAAACGAACAAAAAACACAAAAAAAAAAGTTGAAAAAATAAAAGAAATATTCGCGCAATAAATTAAGACTAATTATAAAGCATTAAACATTTGAGTACATCATGACTTATGAGTTATTGCACTCCAACATAATGAACGACGAAAATGACAAATGAATACGAAAATTATTAATTCTCTTGCTTTAATCAAAATTCATCTAAGATTTTTAATGTATGAAGAACCAAGGAAACTAGAAAAATGTTTCACAGAGAAATTCAATGATGATTTTTTGAGAAAACATGAGAAACATTTACAAATCAACTAAAACCAAATAAAGTTGGTGTTCATAAAACTTTGATAGTTCTGTCGAGAGATCCTTTGCATCTGGGACTGCCTGAACGGCACCTACAGACGGACATATCTCGTTAAAAATGATATCTTATAGTACGGAATTTAATGCGATATTGCAGAAGGTTACTTCCCCTGGCCAGCTGAGAGTATCCTATGCATTAAAAAAAAAAAAAAATCATTATATTTGAAGAAGTTTCGCATATTTAACGAGCATAGCCGTTAAGCAGTTAATCATAATCACCTCATAAAATATCGCCTTCGTTCTCAGACCACACAAATGCCACAAAAAAAAACACGCCAATATAAATTTAATGAGTATTACACAAGAAAGTAAACCTTTTGGCGCTTTTCAACTTACACACCCTTCAAGAGTGACCCTCTTGTCCTTGCAGTAACCAGCTAGAATATATATTTTTATTTTTTGCTATAAATTGTTTTCTTTTTGTTGTTGTTGTTGTTTGTATTTGTTTGTCGAAGTGACAATGATGGCTTACAAAACACGTGCATTGAGTTGTTACCCACACTTCGAAAGGTTCGTATTACAACCACAAGTATCACGCATGCTGCATGCACATGACACTGCCTTGCCGTTTAATCATTTCGTCGTCGCTGGCTGGCTGGCTGGATGACTTGGCATACTTTGCTTTGGGTTAACTGAACCTAAAAGTTTGGTGATACAGCAGGCATGACAACTTGGCTATGGCACATGTGTGTGTGTGTGTGTGTGTGCGTGTGCGTGTGCGTGTGCTGTATTGTGCGCTGTAGCCTATCATCTGTACAAGGGCATATTAGTTTCTGCAAATGTCTAAAACAAGGCGAAACAGGTGCAGCTTATTCCAGATGTTTGCACTGCATTTGTAGATTCTTCAACTTTATTGTAACGTATGTGACATAGCATACAACATCACATACTACAGTCTAACGTTAAAAAATTATTTATATAGCCTGGCAGCACTGCATGTGTAACAACAAAAGAAAGTACAGAAAGAAGGGGATTATAAAATCGGTTACTATCAAATAAGTGTGTATCCACTCATACATACACAAGCCATAAGCACATCAGAGCGCAGCACAGCAGCAATGGCAGCACGGCAACGGCAATAACAAAATTCATTTAGAAGTGTTGGTTACTCGTTTATGCCGTCGCTGCTGCCGCTGCCAATGCTGCTTCTGCTGCTTTTCATGTTGTTGAATTTAGTCTTATTCTGTTGCTATTTCTGTTGCTGTTGCTGTTACTGTTGCCGTTCCCCAGTGACCCACTTTCGAATTATGAACACGCTGCGTTCTTCTTGCGTTGCTACTGATCTTCTGGTCGTCTTCGTCTTCTTCTCTGCATTGTCAGCACACATGCACACACACATTTAAGATGCTTAACTGCATATGCGGTCGCACACACACACACACACACACACGCTCAAATGGCCAGAAGTGTGCAGGTGTATCTCTTCATAAAATTTTATTCTTTTCACATTTGTGTAAATAGTTTTGCGGAATTTGCGCATACTTGCACATACATGAAGGTGGTATCGGACACTCCATAAAGCCTTCTTCATTCTCGATTAGCTTTGACGATTTGACGAGTGACGAATCCGTCTGCCTGTCTGTCTGTCTAAGCTAAATTCACATGACCTCTTTCAGCTAAAAATATTTAAAAAATATGTGTCATTAAAAAAAAAGTGTCACCCATCGTTTAAAACAACAAGTTAGAAGTGCCCATGAGCTTTACAAAAGAAATTATGAATAAATCAATAGGCGAAAGCGAAGTGTTGTTAAAAACGTCAAACACTTAACATCATTTGATTTTCAGTTAGTTGTTTGAATCGTTGTTGAAATTGAATATAGGAAAATCTCAAGTCATCAATCACATGACAGACAGGCGTTTCTTATGGCGGACTGTTTTCCCCATGGTGATGATCAGCTTCTAATGCTAACGACTCCTGATGACAGCTGATGATGTGCAGCAACAACTTGACTTACTTGAGCACAATCTCTCCGACAAATCAGTCTACAAAACAATAACACTCAGGAGCGATGTTTATCCTCGAGCGATCTTGAGCAATTTCAATTATTTTGCTGAACCCACAAAACTCTCAGCCTTTATTGAAGGTTGGATTTGGCTATTCAGACACAAGACAAATCCTAACATGTCTAAGATATTCTTAAAATCTATTCATAGCTATGTCCTATATTGGTACGCAGTGGGAGTTCCTCACTTCAATGAGGAGACACGGCTTCAATTCGAGTTTATTCGATATTTGTGAAAAATAGACTCATTCAGATCACTTCTACAGGCACTATGAGATTTCCCGTGGGAAAACCAACAAAATTCCGAAAAATTGAATTGATCTAAGTGTTTATAGATCCAACCAAAAGCACGATTGACAAACCTCACAAGAAACTTTGAGTGGTAAAAGCAAAATTTCTTTGAAATATAATCCCTCTATTGATTAAGCTAATCAAGTTTAGTCATTAGTTTATTTCCCCCTTCTTGCTTTGTGGGTGAAGTGAAAATAACTACAAATCCCAACACAAAATTAGAAAGAAGAACCAACATGTTGTCCATTATTATTGTTATTTGTTGAACGTAACCTACTGAGCAGAGAGAGATACTTAAATGCAAATAGCTGTCTTATGTTATAATGCTTCTGGTACGGTGTTAGTTTAGAAAACAACAATGGCCATTGGGATTAAAGTTGCATGTATGTATGTGAATACATTTCAAGGTGTTAATGAGTTCAGCAAAAGGTCTTTCAGCAGCAAAGCAGCAATTAGAAAAGAGTCAAGATAAGCAGAATATTTCATAATTAGTAGCAAATGCTAAAACGGGAAACAAAAGCCAAGAAAATCTAAAAAAAAAAAAAAAAAAATCTGAAAAGAAAATCAACAACAAAGACAATAACAACAAAAAGAAAGATCATAGCAGTTTCTGCCTTTGCTCTGAAGAAGTTCGCAGCGTCTCTCTCAGTCACACTCAGTGTCAGTCAGAGTGTCGTCTTGTGGGTGTGGGTGTGTGTATCCGGTGGTTTGTGTGTGTGTGTGTGAGTGCTTGTGCTCTAATTCTGTCACGCTTGAAGGCTACAATTGAATCAAACTGACTTGCTGAGAAGGCATTGGTATGGGTAACGGTGCGGCTGCAGTTGGGGGTGGCGGTGCTGGTAGGGGTGAAGACCGGTGCCTGTGCGGGTGTTTAGCAAGCGTTGCCGTAGCAAACTTTAACGTCAAAAACTTTGTAGAATGAAGTATTGTTTCTGCGAAAAGAACTAATTACGTTGCGACTGTGCAGCACAACAACAAAAACAACAACAACAACAAAGTCTGCAACGACAATAATGACAACTGCGGTGAATGGAAATTAGAACCGTTATAATAACAGCATATATTTATATACTTATATATATAGATATACATATATACAATGCATAAGTAGGTATATAATGGGTAAAACAGTCGCCGCAGCCGCTGAGAGACGACAATGACAATGAGCCTCGTCTATTGGCCGCTTATACGTTCGTCGTACGTTCGTTCGTTTGTCGGAAGATGGGACGACAATAATATGTAACAACAATAATAACCGCATTTGACCCGATTCCATAATGCAAATATGCAACTACATGTGTATGAGTGTGTGTGTGTGTGTGTGTGTGTGTGTGTGTGTGACACATACTCCACATAGAAGTATGCGAGTAAACAAATTCAAACATGTATGGTAATCCAAGCATATTCTATGCTATGCTCATTAATGCAAGTAGTATCGTAGCACAGTAGCGTTCATAAATATTAGACCACCTTGAATGGCGTTAATTATTGAACGTGTAATTTCATTATCGAAGCTCATAATAAACGGGTACGGTCATATATATGTACATACATACATACATATATGTAACTCTCGGCCAATCAACCGGTCAATCAATCAAGCAATCAATCAATAGTGTATAAAGCTTATTAAACAACCAATTATGCATGCATATATGTAAATATGCATACTCGTAACGATTTTTTTATAGTTTATTATTTTTTTTTTTTTATTAAAAAATCGAATTAAATTATTTTTCAATAAAAATTTATGATTATTTCATACATAGTTTAACATGGTACATTGAATTTGTTTGAGATCAATAGTAAATTAAGTAGTAAAACTCCATCGAATGTACAGGACGTCAAGAGGAAATCGATTCAGATATATCCGTTCCCTTGTCTATTCCTCCGTTCTCGCTAATGGAAATTCGGAAGATTTTTCATTAGCGAGAATCTCGTGAATATTTTTTAGTACCGAGATCCCGGTATTTTATCAAATATTGTCCGTCCATTTAAGAGTTCGTTTTCCACTCTTCTTCATTCAATACTATCGAACTTTCAAGCTATCGAACTGAAATTTTGCATAGACCCTCGAATTTTTTTAACATAAATCATTTATCGGCACGAACATGATCGGACCCCTGGAACTGGTGGCCAATATACGAAATGAAGAAGAGGAAGATCACCAAATTTACGTCGTGGTATGAAAAAGTTAATTATTTTTTTTCTTAGGGAAGCACGGAAGGACATGAAGAGTATATAATCCTTACTGATTTTGGTAGTCCTTTGCAAATAAGAATTATCTTCCTTACATTCGAATTATTATTTTTTTGTATTTTTTTTTTTTTTTTCTTGCTGTTAAACTGTGCTCTTGGCTTGCAATCTTTCATTCTTGCGCATTTAATACTCTGCCATCAAAACGCATGCAATATTTTTTGCTTATATTATTTTTTACAAATCTTGCACTGACGTGAACGTACATAGTACTTACTTACACAAGTACATATGTATGTGTGTGTGTGTTTATGTTTGTTTCTTACTTTTTCTTTAGAAGGCTTAGAACTTTTGCAGACTCATCAAATTCTCTTCACAAATGACTTAGTAAGTCAGAGAGAATTAAGTTAGTGAGTGTGTACAAATACGAATCAGCGACGGCGACGGCGACTGTGACAGTGACCGCGGCGGCGGCGGCGGCAGCGGCAGCGGTGATGGCGGCGACATGCAAACTCATGGGCAGCGTGACTTGTGTAATTTAAATTGACTTTAATGATATTGCTGGCGGTTGCTCTGATGTAGAGGTTATGGCCATCGCTTGCCGATGATAACGTTTTTGATGATAATGATAATGATGATAATGATGATGCACAGTCAGTCGTAAGTTGTGATCGCGTCTAACGACTTCAATCCGTTGCTGTCCGCAAGTAATTGTAATTGTAATAGTACAAACATTCTCTTCTTCTTTTTTTTATACATTTTTTTTTTGTCTTTTCTTTCATAAAGACTTGCAAATTTCAATCATCAAGCGCAAAATCAATTGTGAAAAACTCAAGCACACAAGAGGATACAAGCTCTTACATAAGTATGTATCTATGTATGTATGTATGTAGATACTAAGTGAAGCATTCCGCAAGCACACACATATCATTTAACACTAATGTCATCATCTTTATTATAGCTCATAAAATTCATTTCAGCGATATCAACATGGGCCCCTGGCGATAGCAAGGCATGTACATACAGCCGTTCCGTACAGTGTCCTCCAGCTCAAAGAAAACCGTTTTTGTTAAAGACTTCACATCCAGTCGGGTGGACAAAGAAGCAAAATTCTTTGAATCATTTTCCTGAGGAGATCTTTTGGTTTATCAAAGAAAAATTTTCTAATTGTACCTCTTAACTACCCAGGAGTTCACAGTTTCGTTAGATGAGAGCTACTTAGTTCTCAGTTAGCGAATTATCAAGAAAAACCGAATTTAACAAAAAGGAAAGAAAAAACAGTGTCTTCAGCCCTCTTTTTGTGCCACGCCCACACTTTTTGATTCACTGCGTGAAGAGTATAATAAATAATTTGAAAAAGACATCTTGGCAAGTTAATGTTGGCAAGTTAATGAATCTCTTTGAGCCAAAAACTCTCAAACATGAGTTGCCGATTTGAAAAGTAAGTTCGAAATAACGCATAAACAGATGATTATTTTTTTTTAAACAGATTATATTTTATTTCAGAGCCATTTCCAAAATAAAATGACATTTAAAAACCGTTAGAACGAGCGCTGAATCAGTCAACACCGTGTCAGTGAAAGAGGCACTTGCGTCAACAAATTGACGCAGTTGCTGCAAAAAACGAAAAGACACGATGGACCAAATGACAAAGCCACGTAAGTAATGGCCGGCTCAATGTCGTTTCGAGTTGCACCGGCACTTGAGCTAGATCAATGTGTGTAACTCCCCCAAATTCGGCAGTTGGTCTAGCGAATTTTGTCAACGATAAAAAATAGTCCAGACATCAACCGTCTCCTTTGAAAAAAGTCATTATTGCATAGCACTGTTGTGAAGTCACTGTGAAGATGGTCGGTGGTGAGTGACTTTAAAACTTCCAAAAAGCGCTTTTTTTTAGCAAAGAAACTAACCTCACTTGGCAAGCGGCCGCCAGGCGAACGAAAAAGCTACAATTTTGTGCCTGTCCAAAACACTTGACTTTTTGTAATATTTATAAATTGTAAAATTTAATTCAATATAATAAAAATAATAAAAAGTGTTAATGGAAATATGAGATAAATCTAAATTTCAAACTTGGATATTTTACAGTTCATTTCGTGATAGTGAGAAAACAATAACATGTACACTTGTGGAAAGTTCTATGGCATACTGTTTCCTAATATACACATTTCATGGCCCATATTATCGTTCGTCCGCTTTTATAACTTTTTTCGTTAACCTGTGAAAGTCGTGTTTCCTTTTATGTTTTTCCATCTATTGTGCAGATGAGTTTTCTAGACCAATTGGTGTAATAAAACGACATGCTCAACGGCCAGAATCAATTTGCGATAATAATTGTAAAGTCATAAAGACATACTTTAATAACTAAAAGTAACGGCCAGCCATCGACTGACCAGATTGCATCATTTGGCGCAATTCGGTTTGGAAATCATCATCGAAACACGTTCACTTCAACGCTCGTTCGACGCCGTCGGTGTTTCGTCGTCTTTTTGCTTGAATGGGCGTCAGGCCGGTTTGGTCATTTGCGAATCGGCGCCGTTCAAAGCAATTGCGGGTTTTCGTTTTTCATACCAAACACTTCGCCCAACAACGAAGCCTGTCGCATGCGCATGCACAGAGTGTGGCTTTGAATCAGCTAAAAAATTTCGATCTAAAACTTTGACGTGAAAAAGTGAATAAATTCTGTTGCTCGCACCGTTCGTTTCGGTGTAATGCACATGTCCCGATTGCACACAATTATACCCTACAAACCTGAATTAAGTCTATATTGCATTTATTCACACAATGTTCGGAACACAAGACCAAGAGACCATACGAAGTACATGTATAAACTTCATCAGAGTCAGATTCTATCCGTATCTCTATGTGAGATCAATTTACTCATTAGTATTCAAAAAGGGAATAGACATGAATTTAGACTACACTTGAGATGTCGAAGCTGCTTTTCCTCAGATCCACTTGATCACTGACCCCTGAGATAGAGATTTCAGGGCGAGAACAGGGCTCTCGAAGTTCATGTTCGGACAAGAGAGCCTTTAAAGCATTGCTGTAATATAGGCTTCTTCAAAAATCCCAAAATATTACCTAAATAGTTTTTTTTACTTTACTTTCAACTTATTCGTATTTTAGATATGTTTGGGAACGTCCATAAGAAGAAACTATGACAGATGATGTTCTTCAAGGACAAATTGCAAAGTCTTGATAAGAGAAGCGCACAAAAGCGTTCACATTGCTGACGTTTTCGATTCGCTTTGGTATTGATCTCTTTGTTGGAAGGCAAGAAACTGGTATGCACGACATTCATATTCGAGTACATGCTGGTCAAGCCAAATATTATCCGCCTTTGTGTGTGCTCAAACTATCAAACTAGTTTCCACATCATCCTGGCCTGCATACTTTTTTCTAAGTGTAATACATTTTTAGAGCAAGTAAATCTAAATTTTGAGAAATCATTAATTTTTACACTTCCAAAAAAACTTAATGTCTATAAATCATTAAATTAAAAATATAAATCATTAAATAAATATTTCGTTTGTAAAGCTTCATAAAGGACTAAGCTAAACTCTGTATAGATGTAAATATCATTACCATTATTTAATTATATGACTGATTTGGGAAATAAAGAATTGAATTGATTCGAAATATGATTTTTTTATACGGTTTTATGGATATCTCTGGAACAAAATGAGGTTCTACTGAGATTATTGGTATGTTTGCCATTGGACAGAAGTGATATGTGATCCGATCGAAAACAGGCCATAGGACGACCTTAAACATTCGCACAGTGTGGATAAGAATGCAGGGTATTTCGAATTCGAGCACTCACAGCCTTTTCTCTGCAGCTTTTTATTAGATTTGTTGTGCGAATTACATGAGTAGCGTTCGATTACAGCTTTTTGCGTGAAAGGCATTGTTTGCTACTTACGAATATTCGATTTTGCAATGCGTATTACATACAATATACGATAAATAAAAGTTTTTGTTTCTTTAAATAATAATTCGTTTTTTTTTTTAGCAGAAGCGTTTCAAAATACTTACATATGTATATGTATCTATAAGCATGCATGCACTTTAATCAACATAAAGTCGAATTTGCCACTTGCCAGCCAATGCAACAAGCCTCTCGCACGCCTTGGCGCCGCGGTCACCACGAGACCAAGCCAGAGCTGAGCTGAGCAGACCGGACCAGTCCGCACATGTCGTACCCATTTGTCTGCCGCTGTTGACGACATTGGGCAGCTGTGTGTCCGAGATGAAGGCGGTTTGGCCACTTTGGCAATTACCGATTGTGTGGACCGACTATTCGCATTTCGGGTTGCAACACTATTTACAATTGTATGCGTTACTTGGCGATTTTATTTGATTTCACATACGTTCATTTGTTTCTTCTTGTTTTTCAGTTTTTCATTTTTTTAAATTTTTTTTCTTGAATTAAAATTTAAGCCAAGAAATTTGTTATTTTCGGCTTTGTCGAAACTTTTATACACTGACAAAAATAGCTGAAAAATTTGTATGTATTGTATGACCGTGAGCAACATAAGAGTTTTCAATATTGTCTTCTTTTGCAGTTGCAAAAACAAGATGGAAGGTAATCAAATGAAAATTTGGTTTTTTATAATGTTTTTGTGGTCCTCTGACACCGAACAGCTTGGCCGGACAGACAGACACGGCTATGATATTCACTTTTGCGCAGCGTACTGAGCCTCTGTCATAGACGCAATCAAAGCTTTCTTCGTTTCTTGTTTTTGTTTGCATGCCTTTTGGTGTATTTCGCTTTACTGTTGTCTTGTTGTTGTTGTTGTGTTGTGTTGTGTTGTCTCTGCGTTATTTTCTTGCATTGCAGTTTCAGCCTCAAACGCGATGATGAGCGTCGACTCCTGATCAGTTTCGGTTTTTACTTTCATCGCTGCGGTTGTTGTTTTTTTTCGGGCGTTTTGGATACGTTCACTGTTTTACTTACGCGAACAGTTTTTTTTTTAAATATTTTTTTTTTTTGTTTATATAATGGCATTATGAAAGTATTGCGGCTTGAAACAAGAACAAGCACAAAATAAAAACGCTGAGAATAATAAAAAAAAGTGTTATTGCATAGATGCGATAAATCAAATCAACTCAAACTTTTTTTAATTTTTTTTAATTTTTCGCCAAATTTGCAACTTTTATGTGCATTTCGACCATTTCGTGTTGGCTTCAGCGCTTGTGGAAAATTGTACGGGAGACTGTTACCTTATGTACCTATCGTATTTCATGGCCCACATTATCGTCCGTCCGCTTCTATAACTGCTTTCGTTGACCTGTAAAAGTCATGTTTGCTTTTATGTTTTTCCATCTATTGTGCAGATGAGTTTTCTAGACCAATTGGTGTAATAAAACGCCATGCACAACGGCCAGAATCAATTTGCGATAATTAAAGTAAAGCCATAAAGACATACATATGTACTTTAATAACCAAAAGTAACGGCCAACCATCGATGGGTAAAGCCCTACTGAACACATTGCATCATTTTCGGTTTTTAGTTTTGTCGCATGAAGTTGTTTTTGTTTTTACGGCAGTCTGTGATATGTTTATTGTTTCTTTTTATGCTCAACAAAGACATGCCGCTGCATTGAGAAGATATGTATATTTTACTATCCCAACGATATATGTATATATTTTACTATGCACTTCCGTTGTTGACTTTCGAAATTTCACAATTCTTAATTTACAGAAGTTAATACAAAAAAAAGAGGTTATATTGTTATTGTTTTAGAACTTGTATTTTAATTTCAAATTCAACTCAACTAAATGAGTATCTGAGTTGCACTAATGTTCATAAAGAGTTATCTATAAGAAGGAACTTTATTTCTATTTGATTTTGTGCCTTGAAACTATAAAAGTTGTTTGGCCATGAAAGATGTTCGCCTGCGGGAGTTGTCCACGAACATTGATCAGAGACGTTTCCATACGGGCACATTATCACATATCTGTCCATATAAACGGTCGTGTATTGCCAAGATTCTTTATATCCTGTACACACAGTGTGTCAGGGTAAATTAACTTTGTTCTAGATCAAATGTATGTAACGCATTGAAGGAGAGGAAAGGGATCCCATAAAGTATATGTATTCTAAATCGGGATGACAAGAAAAATTGATTGAGCCATGCCCGTCCATCCGTTTTCACTAATGGTTCTCGATAATTAGAAGAGTTACAGCCTTGAAATTTGAAGAGAAGACTCGGGATGCTTGGCAGCAGATCAAGTTTGAAGGGTTTGTCGGTATTTTTTTACCCTCCTCCTCATTTCCCCTCTAAAAGTGGATATCTTAAATTTATCATATCTCTAAAACTATAGAAGGTACGATGCTGAAATTGTGTATAGAAGCTCAGTAAATATACCCCCTATTACCCCTCAAAGACCAACAAACTTAAATTATTCGTAACTTCCAAATTTTTTCACCTATTTTCTTCATATTTTTTGATGTTTTTGGTAGTTTACTCCACTCTTGTTCTCTCTCTCTCTCGCTCTTTCTCTGATGTCAAGTGTATTTTTGAATTTTTTCGCCTTGTATTTTCACAATAATCGTAAATCGAAATGCGAAAATCAAAGAAAATTTATGCCATTACATAATTTGTCAAGTTGAACCGCAAGTTTAGCAAACGGCAACATTTTTATTTTTATTTTTTTTTATTCAATTTATTGCCGCCGATTCAAAACACGGATGTTATATAACAACTGGTCTCTGGTCTCTGGTCCTGTCTCAAAGGCAAGCGATGCTGGTTCGTGCACTCGTGCCACCAACAAGTCTAACATGTTTTATTAGGAAAATGAATAAAATAACTTTTCACTTGTTGTTGAGGTTGTTGTCTTATTTCTGTTTTGACGCCACAAGTGTCATGGTGAAAAAAGAGACCATTGGCTAAATAGAGAAACGAAACGAAGCAAAACAGTGAGAAAGACATTTCGCAAATAATGTCCACAGGTCCACATAAAAGACTTATCGATTGTTATTGAAGTTAATCCCAAAAAAAAACCAGTAAGGACGCTATCTTCAGCAAGGCTGAAGCTATAATACTTTTCACTTTGTGTCACTATAAAAAAAACTAAATGAATAGTTTTCATGCCTCCCTAACAACATAACTGTAAAGTTTCAAGTCAATTGGTTAAAAAACAAAAAAGTTTTCCATACAACGACGTGAATATTAATTCTCTTCCTCTTATTCATTTTGTATGGGAGCTACCAGTTCCAGATGTCCAATCTCAATGAAACTTTCAGGCATGTAGTCGGACCATGTAAAACTACTATGTTTAAAATTTCAGCACTCTATTGTACAAAACAAAAAAGTTTTCCATACAACGATTCAAGTTTTGTTCACTTTTCTTCTTCTTTTCGTATGGGAGCTACCTGTTCCAATAATCCGATCATGCTGGTTCCGACGAATGATTCATCGTAATAAATTCTAAGACTCTGTGCAAAGTTTCAGCTCGATAGCTTCAAAACTGAGGGACTAGTTTGCATACATACAGACAGACAGACCGACAGACAGACGAACAGACGGACATGGCTAAATCAACTCGTCTTGTCGTCCTGATCAAGAATATATATACTTTATATAGTCGGAAATTAATATTTCGATCTGTTACAAACTCCGTGACAAAGTTATTATACTATTTCACATAAGTGAAAAGTATAAAAACACATTTTTGATCTTTGATCTGGAAAATTATTTTATTTCTGTTTCAAGAGCTTTAAATGTGTATTAAATGTTGCTGTGCTGCTTATGGTGGTCTCAGACAACACATCGTAGTCAAGCACTTCAATCCAGAGACCAAATAATATGGCGAAATTCAATTTTTCAACTTTGGGAGAATGTAACTTCTGAACGAAGAAACAAATCAACAAAATATAAACGGAAGATCTATAGATTGAAGTTGCAGCTTTAAAATGATGTATAATTTTAAGTAATTTTTAAAAAAGTTGTCGTAAAAAAACCAAGAAAAGTCATAAAAAAGATCACAGCTCATTTGAAACAGTCTGAACTGATTGGTCTGTGACTTAAATTCATTTCAATAGTGAAAATCCAAATTTTGAAAATTTTACCATCTATTTTGTGCTTTGTTTGACCTAACCCAAAAGGTGTTACCCTCTAATAGCCTATTTTGTATGAAAAAAATGTTGGTACATTTAAATTCTTGACCAGCATCGAAAGATTTATTAAACAGATTATATTTATTAACTATTTTCCCGCCCAATCTTAGTTTGTTGACGTGGGATAAATAACTAAAGCAAATCCTCTAGTAAAAAGTGACATCAGAGTGATTTTTATGTTTCTTTTTCGAATTAGAAACATAACACTTGGAGTGGTAAATATTTGTTTCAATGACCTATAGGAATTAAGCTTGGAAATGTTAAAATTGCTATAACTAAATGAATGACAGTTGAAAAAGGGTGTGGGAACGCCTCAAGACCCGAAAGTTTTGTTAGTGTCTAATTGTATTTCATTTTCAAAACAAATCACACCCTGTATTCACTATGACGGAATAGGTATTACATATGAACGTTTCAAACTCAATAACTTTCAAAATGTTGACTTACCGAGTTGTTGTTTTTGTACTCCAACAGCAATTGAAACCAATTAAGTTAACAACTTAATGAGAATGCATATTTCTCAATGGAAATGTAATTTAATAGAGTGTAGAAAATTTAATTGAATAAAAAACAAATAATTAAATTGAAACAAAATAAAACAAAAATAATAATAGTTTGCAAAATGTGTGAACCAAATCGAACAAATGAGCAACAACAACAACGACAACGGCAACGTTTTGGCATCTTGAAGGAAATTGGAATTTCATTGATAGTCTTGATTGTAATGTTTGAGCCAACAATGCAAGAAAAATTGAATGCGACAACGTCATTGACAAACCAAGCCAACCAAACCAACCGAACAACACAAACAACACGCTTCGTGCCACATCGCTTCACAAGCAAAAACAACATAACGATTCTGCATGAGGTGCATGACGTCAACGACGACGACGATGGTGGTGGCAATGCAGATGGACCGATACTGCTTAACACCGACGACGAGATACTCACAATGCCGCTGCCGCTGAAGCCGGTAAAGAAGAAGCCTTACATGCAATTCGGCAAGTCATTGCTGGCCACTCAGTACGAACAACAGCCGCAGGCCATGAAGGAATACGAGCTACATCCCGTTACATTCGATTTCAATCTGGGCGATCTTGAAGACCTTGAAGATCATGAATCGTTTAAGAAAGGTGATCTAAGCAGCGAAGAACGACATTTGCTGCGCAATGATAACGACGATGGCCTAACGTACACAGAACGTTCGAATTTGGAAATTGATATCGAGAAATTGCTTGAAAATTCCACAGGCTTACAAATACCGACAACAGCCGAGGCACTCATAGGCAACTCATCCGATACAACAACATCATCGACAACAACAACAACAACAGTCACCAGTACCACACCAATGACGACGACAACTACAGTCGGTACTTATATACTGAAAATACTGAAGACGAAATCTTCGAAAAAGGGTCGCGAACTGATCAAGAGCGATGACATTTACACCAAAGGCATAGGCAGCAAATTGAACAGCATCGGTCGCTATCTGAGTCCAGAGGACAACGGCAGCCTTAATGCCAGCCTAGATAGTTTGTACGTCGCTGCCAATTACTTTCAGATACTGACCAATCTCTACGATCACTTCTATTGGCAGCCATCGGAGATACGCACCAAGGTACGCACCGGCTGCGGCTTAGAGATCCAGGCCTATCTCACTGCGCTGCACGCGAACTTGGAATGGGCGCAGAGGGGTGAGTAAACGCGCTAGAGAGAGAGAGATGATTTTTTTTTTCATTTTGCAACACTTTGCAGCCTACGATGTGTCTGGCCGTTACCGCGGCCAAGTATTCTTTGGCAACGACAAATGGCTGGGTCAAATCACCTTCTGCACTGAGCTGAACAATCAGCTGCAAAATGACGAACGCCGACACTTTGAGTTCGAGTTCTTTGTGGCCGATGTGTCAATCAACTTGCAGCTGCCAAAGACGCTGGTAAGTAAGCGCCGACTTAAGACTTTCGCCGACTAATGTACAACGTTGCTTTCTGCAGCAGCTGGTGCTAAGCATCGGCGAGTGTCTGCCCAGGTCATGTTCAGCGCAGGACGTCAGAGCCATACTCATGCTAGATCCGCACGCACAAGTGCTGGCCAACAGTCGCAATCTAACGCACACGGCAAACGGTAATCAGACACAGCTGGCGACGGCGCTCAGCATACTGCAAGTACGTACCGTGCCCGGTGGCTACAACATTTGGCACGAGCTCAGGTTTCAGGTGTTCATGTAAGGCATTGATATTTGTTTGACGAGTATTTTCATATTTTGCAAATTACAGTAGCATCGTATCGACGCTGCTTGTCGTGGTGCTCGTCGCGTCGCTCTACAAGATGCAGCTGAACAAGCGTCAGCACGCTGCGACGCCCATTGAAGCGATAAGCGCGAAATTCGATGTCGGCATTGGCAGACACGACGCTGCCTACTGTGGCCGCGGCTTCGAGCTCTTTCAAATGCGTACACTGAATGAGCATACAAGCGGCAACACGGAAACCGAGATCGATGTGAACGGCAATAAGGGCCTTGGACCGCCAGCATCGTCGCCCATATCGGGCCGCATGTCTGTGTCGAGCAATAATGTTGTCGATGTTGAGAAATCTGTGGATAAATCGGAGTCAGTTAGCTGTGCGGGCATGACCGGCGTCACGGGCGGCTATGAGACAAAGTTGCAGCTCGGTGAGTTAACTCGAAAGAGCTTCTAGTGAACGCAATAATTGAGTTGTATTTTACTTATAGGGCTACCGCAACAATTGTTGCTTTGCTTTGCATTTCAGATAAACGCCGGCGTCATTATCAACATTGGCAAAGCAAAAGAAGTAAGTCTGTCTGTCTGTAATTAAAAATCAACCTACACACACACTCCATCCATTTTCAATCTCAATTCAATCTGTTAGACACACACAAGCTGCTTGCATGGTCTGCGCGTCATCTCGTTGCTGTGGACGATCATGGTGCATACATACTTGCAGATGTTTGCCGTTGGTGAGAATAAGGTATTTGTATGATATACCCGACTACTGTGCCCCCGACTACTTAAAATATCAAATGCCTGTGCTTCTTGGTCGTCCGGCCGTCGGTGATCAACAGTTTCAGCGCATCATTGTCGAACGATCGTGGGCGTATCAGATCGTTGGCAACGCAACATTTTCGGTTGATACATTTTTCTTCTTGAGCGGATTGCTTGCCACACTACTTTATTTTAAGCAAGACAACAACAAACATCCCATTGAGACAAAGACATTTACCTTACACAACTTTGTCGACACCTCAATGATGATCCTATACCGTTATGTGCGTCTCACACCCGTCTATTTGTTTACCGTCTTCTACAATGACTTTGCTGTTCGGTAAGTTTACACTAATCCCATTTCATTAACCCATTCTTAACCTAACTTTTTTTGTAATTCTGTTTGTAGACAAAGAATGGACTCATCTGTTTTTCAACCATCGAAAATTGAATACGTCACATGCCGGAAGTATTGGTGGCGAAATATACTGTATGTGAACAACTTCTTTCCCATACAAGAGGGCTGCATGATCTGGAGCTGGTACATGGCCAACGACATGCAGTTCTTTATTATGGCCGCAGTGCTTTTGGCATTCTCACGGAGGCATGTTTGTTCATTTCTGCTGCGTCTACTTGTCCCATGCCCATTGGCAATAATTTCGCTTTTTCTTATCTCATTCCTTAAGGTACTTTAAGATCGTGGTTATCATATTGTGCGCATTCTTGGTAAGCTCTTGGGGCGTATCGGGCATCATTTCGCTGCAGCATCACTACACGCACAAGGTGGCGTTACCCTTCGAATCGTTCGATTATCTTTATGACAAGCCGTGGCAACGCGTTGGTGCTTATATCATAGGTAAGATTTATTCGATTCAATTGGCCTTTTGAAGACAGTTGTGGTCATTATCATTCCAGGCATGTTCGTTGGCTATGTGCTCTATAAAGTGAAGAGTCCCCCAAAGGTTGTGTCACGCACGAATCGGCTGTTTTGGGCCGGCAGCTTGGGTCTCTTGGTGCTAGTCGTGTTTGGCGTCTGGGATGGCGAACTGAGTCTGGTGAACACAGCTTTCTATGTTGGCGTTGGTCACTCTGCATATGCCTTTGGCCTAGTTTGGATTGTGCTCTCATGTTGTTGGGGTCTGGCGCCCACTGTTAATCGCATACTATCTTGCCGTCTCTTCTGGCCAATATCGCGCCTAACTTACTGCACATATCTGCTGCATCCCACAGTAATGTTCATTCTGTCATCGTACTTAAATGGCACGACGCATCTGACGAGCACTATGATTCTGACTATGTTTTTGGGCAACGCTGTTATATCTTTTGCTGTAGCCTTCATGGTATCGACACTGTTCGAAGCGCCTGTGATAAGACTGCTTAAGATATGCTTCAAGAAATAGCATCATCCACATGTTTTCGTTTAGTTTAGTAAGTTAAAGGTATATATGTATGTATATGTATAAATTTCCATGTTGTTTAAGAATGTGTATTTTATATTAGATGTTTTTACAATTAAACATATGATTGTATTTAATTATGATTGAATTGAGGAAACAACGAATTAATGTAAGTATCATCTGCAACTTTTGCATACGCTTAGATTTTGAACCGTCCACCTAAACCACCGCCGGCAGCACGTGACGCCGCAGCGCCGCGTCGAAAACGCGAATGTGTGCCGAATTGCTTACTAGCGGCGATCAGGCCCGTGGAACCAGGCACGTCATCTTTCTCGGGCAAATGCGCGACATGTAAAATATCCCAAAGCATTTTCGCCGACTCCTGTGAATCAAGCATCTGACTTAGTTCCGCTGGCGTTAGATTCAACAACTCCTTCAGACTGCCGCCTTGACGCATTAGTTTGTAAACATTGCGTGTGTTGACGCCCGGCAGACGTAACAGGAAATCATAAATGCTCGGATTAAAGCGTAATTCTTCGTTAGCAGCCGCGCCGTCAGCTTCTTCGCTACCAACTGCGGCAGCACGCTTCGGATCGGGCTCCTCCTTGCCAAGTTTGAGTTCCTCAAAAAGTTGCGCTGTGGCATACGGGCTAGGTGACCAGATCAAGCGCAATTTAGGAAAGTGCAGTGTAAGTAATTGCAATTTCTGCACGATATCCGCATTGGTTGAGTTTGTATTCTGCGATATCATAAATTTGCCTTGCAAATGGAATGGCTTATTCTGATCGAATTCGATGAGTAATATGGGTTTTGCATAGTAACGTTGCATCTGTATGCACTGATTATATAGACGACCCGAGTTCAGCGAGCCAATCAAATCGGATATGGATTTACGTTCTACGCAAATCTCTGGCGTTAGTATATAATCGCCAATGGTTATCGTCACAGGCAATACTTCAATGCCACGTTTGTGTATTAGACTCGGCAGATCAGAGCGAAATTCCCGCATATCGACAATCACTTTAGCCGTGACACGTTGCCCAGCCGTCGTTTGACCGCCCGCACGACGACTCTGTGCATTAGCCGTCTCCAGTGTACCGTCAAGCTCCTCATCATTGTAGGGTTTATACAGTATGAAAGCCTCATCGGTTTTGCCATCCTGATATTCTGGTATGACCATTTTCTATGAGTATAATACAACAAATTCAGCTTGTGTTGTAATTGTGTGAAATAATCATTGAAACTTACGCTTTTTGTCTCTATGATCAATTCGAACGCCTGCTTTTCGCGCCTCAAACTAGTCAGGTAGGATTGCTCCTCAACTGTGCGGGCATGTATTAAAAAGAAAATCTTCATACGTTTTTTAGCTGCACGCCGCTGGCGAGCTTCATAAATTTCTAGCTGCCGTATCGCTGTAACATTTGTATGATACATGACCACATAGTTCGGATCGATCTCGGCGAGTATACGATCCAAGGCCATGGAACCCTCGCGTTCAGTCTTGAATGTTTGTATACAAATCAATGGCTGCTTGCGTGCAGCAACGGCCGCAGTGACATCAAAGTTATCCAGCTTCAATAACAACAATAATTATGAAAGTACAGTGAGGCTTAGGCCAATAACACAATATTTACCTCTGGAAATGATTCGAATATGGAAACATTAGCATTGGCCGTCTCCAGCACATCATGACCGCTGTCATCGAGCTCTGAGACATCAGACAAATCACCGTGACTGAATTGTGACTGTGTCATGGTGAGCATATAGCTTTCTTGAAAGTGTCCAACATCCAGATCCTCATCAGCGTCAGCTGCATTAAGCAACTGTGTAAGTTCATCGTCTTGTGTCAAACTGGCTTCGCCAGCTTCGGCCAACTCATCATCACCGGCAGTGGGTTTTATTTGTGTGCTACTTGGCTGTGTTTTGACACCCATTGCACGTTGGCTTAGTGTCATTTCAAGTTCTTTAGTATTGCCCAATTTCTCGTAGCATTTACTGAGTTTGCCAATTGGCACTTGTTGTCGCATCGCCTGATAGAGCAGAAAACGCTCACCGCTCTGTGTGAGAAACTGTTTTAGTTGAAAACAGGTGCGCGTATCCTGACAGAGTATGAGCACCTTTGGTTGCTCAAGGCAGTATTCGCCTTTGGTGCGTTTCATATCAGCGGGTATCTCCTGCATAAGTATATCGCTAAGTGCATTCCACTTGGCACATGATTCCGGCTCAAACTCTTTAAACGAATTGAGTTAAATAAACAGTTATACTCAAAAACTAGTAAAAGCCAAATTCGGCTTTGAATATAATATATGTGTATACCAACCATTCTGTGCGTTGTAGACGCGCTCTTTGGATAACTTGAAGATCTGCTCAGCCGCATCGAGCAGCGTCCAACCAGAATTACTGATTGCATACTCTGTGGTGCGATAACGTTTCATAAGCGCATACGCGCTCACTGAGTCGTGATACATGGTAGAGCTAGAAGCACATTTTGAATGCATTGGATTGAAGCACAGATACATAAACTAGCGACTCACATCATTAGATTGCGCAGAATCTTCAAATCGGCGACAATGAGTTTGGTCTGCGAATTCAATTGATGCCAGATACAATCGAGTTGTGCTTGTAATATTTTATGAAACTTTTTTGTTACACAATTCTCCACCGTTATCTCCTCCATATCAACTGTACGGTTTATCCGCTTGATTTCACGCACTAAAAAGTTCATGATATCCAATATGTGTGTCTGTATAAGCGTCATCTTGGGCGTCATTGGCACGTGCAGCTCCACCGTTTGCGCCTGATACGGGTGCAGAGCTGCACGAACTGTCGCATGGAAGCGTGGCCAGATAAACAGTTCCTTAACGAAAAGATTACGCATTGTGCGTTCAATGTGCGAATAACCAATTGTAAAAGCCTCTGCGCTACTGGAAAACGCTTTAATGAAACCAGTCTTGTTGCGTTGACGATACAAACGTAAAGCAAAAGCCTCTTGGCATGATTCGATTATGGTGTGTGCGCGTAGTACAATTATGCCGGTAATCAATTCAATCGGTATACGTTGCTTTAAAAGATCAACTACGAGTATCCGTGTTGTAATAAACTGCACGCCTCCTTCAAGATAGACACGTTCGCTAAAAAACATGTTTGACTATTAACAAAATTATAATTTTTGTACGTATAAGATGTCACAAACCGTTCTGTCGCTGTGTTGGCCACATCATGAAGGTATTTAGAATCCAACTTGCTCTTATAATACTGTTCCTCCCAGTCGGAACTGTTTATAACCAGCAACAGATTACCCGCATCACTGTATATCTTCAATATATTGATCAAAACACGGTCATAGCTCAAACCTCTAAATTATAATAAGTTTTAGTGATGAAATTAAAGAAAATCTAACCATGAGTACTTACTTGGCACACACCATTAAACCATCAGCGTGAACGAAATCCAAAAACATCTGCTTCTCGTATTCCAACAGCACAACATCCTTGTGCATTAGATACTCTTCAGCGGTCACAATATTTACAAGATCTTCATCCTCAAGCGTTGTTCCAGTTGCTGCATCTGCGGCTTTACTTGTACTCGGCTCGTCGAGCAAGCCGCTTGTGTCAACTATTTCTTCTTGAATTTTATCAGCCATCACTGGGCTGCTTAGTTCATGAAAAAAAGTATTAACATGAAATTCTTGTGATATAAATTTAAAAACTTGGCGCAAAACCGGCGACAGAATCCCATTCGTTCGTGCTTGTGATTTGCCGGTCACAATCAGCTGTTTTGATATATTATATGAATATTTTGCCAGGGCTGCACAAAAATTTACAACTGCCACAATCCATTCATTTCAACAAATAGAATGAAGTAAACGGTAGCATGAACGAATGGTTGCACTTCCAAATAGCAAGACATACAAATATGTACGTGTGAAACGACAACCAAATGGTATGATTAACTTGATTATTTGTTGTAACAAGACTTGCCGCCTCGGTGGTTTGCTCGGATGAAGAAACATTCAGCGAGATCTCTCTGCTTTTTCAGGCATGAGATTGGATCAAGTAGTAGTTGTAAGAAAAATAATAAGAACGTTTTGATTTTTCTGTTTCTTTTATTTATTATGTATAGTAAATATTAATTTAAAAACATTTACAATATGCATGTAAATTCACATTCAATCAGATTGCTTAGCGTATTTCAAAATTTGTGATTTTGCTTAAAATTGCTGTGTTTTAGACAAAAAAAAAAAAAACGTTCAAATGATAAGTAGATTTTTAATTATCAAACAATTTTTTGGCTCATTGTTTAGTTTATTATATCTTAAGCCTAAAATTTATTATATTTCTTTTTTTATTATTATTTACAAATATGTATCTGACTTTTCAGAGTTAATTTTGATCATTACTCACAAAATAAAGATACAAAAAAAAACTCAGCTTAAGACGTACAATTGAAAAACTATTTGCAACTTTTTTATGCCCTAATGGTAAAATTTCCTTGAATTGGAAATTGATAAAAAAACGAAAAAAAAATAATATTAATTAAAAAAGACATACACTTGTTTAAATAATAACATTTGCATAATATAAAAGACAATTGTTGATATTAAACTAAATAAATTCAAAGCACCAACAATAAAATAGTTTTGGATATCTATTATTGGTTGACATCATTTGCCCGATTGGCATTTGTGTGTATTATATTTCTGTATTATAATGTTTATTATTTGAATGTATTGAAAATTTATTTCACAAAGGCTTCTGGTGGTATTTTGTTTTCCTTGAGTAGTTTCTCGAACACGAATGCGGCATGATTAAAGTCCCAATTGGTCTCTTCGAGGCATCTGAAGGTATTAATGAGAACAAAAAGTTTCAGTAGGAGATACAACATTTATTAACGCGCCAACTTACTTTCTGCTCCAATCTACATTCATGTTGCTCTGTGCGGACATCGCCTGCACCATTTGCATTTTGGTGGCCTCATTCATGGGCACTGATGCTGCCGGAGCAATCAATGGTTGTTGCGTTGAGTTATTTCCCAACTGTAGGCGACTTTGCAATGAACTGGCCAAACCGCCGAGAGCAACGGGTGCGCCGCCGCTGACCACGGTCGAGGTTGCTGCTTTCGAGGTGCTGCCACTAGGATTGTCGGCATCGTCCTGATTATTATGTAAGCGCTTGTAATTGCGCACCTGTTCATATGTTGCGCTCGAAATGAGCACAGTTTCATTGCGTATGCAAAAACCACCGCCCTGCGGTACAATTACATATTGACGTATAAAGTAACGCAGCTCATATATATTTTTAACGACTGATGATTTCTGATCAACTGCAGCACTTGACGATGTCGTTGGTTGTGATGATTCTGGATCGTAATCACGAAACAGACCGCTCACGGTGAATGCCATCATTTGAGGCTAAAAGTGAACAAAAACAGAAACAAAACAAGTTATGTGAATTCTAACAATTCAATAAATGTTTGACGACTCACCGTGGAAAGAGTTAGATCAACAGTAAAGGTTTGCCTATCGTGGTTCGATTTTGGCAGTTCGGCTAACATTGATACGACCGCTAAACGGCCCACCTTTAGCAAACTTATCTTATTGCTCTCACGATCATTGTTAAAGACACGACGAAAATTTCGGTTATACTTCCAGTAATGCACAAGTCTGTAAGCAAAAAGGTCAATATGACAAAAGTACGAATACAAATAATCAAGGAATGAACTCACCTGCCCGCCTGGCTAGCCGGCGGTACACTCATCGAGAGCATTGCCTGTTCATGATAAGCGTCCAGTAGCGGCTGACGGTTATCGCTATCGTAGATTGTGAAATATTGATCCAAAAACTGACGAATGATCTCCGCGGCCCCTGAATCACAGAGGAATGAGGCACGCGATGTTGGCAGTGTCGTATCGTTCATGTCGCCCATTGTTACCATCGGCTCCAATCGTTCGCCGTCCTATGATTTGGGTTTTACAGTATGCATTTAAGTTTACCATTTTTGTTTTAAAGGTGGGCATTGTGTTGCATTAAACGCTTATGTTACTTGACTTGTACTTACCAACTTTACAATTTTCGGAAATTTACGTCGCACTTCGCTGTGAAAAGTTAAAAAATGTAATGTTTTTTTTTTTTGCCTTTTTGGTCTCACATGACTTGTTTATTATGTTGGATTGGATTTTTTGTTGGTCGTTGTATTTAAGTTACTCAGTTGAGTTACACAATTCAAAAGCAGAGAAGATCCAGTTGTTCGGTTAATCAGCTTTCTTAGTTTATTTAAAAAAAATCCGAATTTTTTAAAATAATTATCCTTACGTCTTAACAACTGTTCAGTTACCAACCTTGCCAAGCCGGAGTAACTTATATACCGTGCAATTAACAATTATGCATTTAACGTACATTTCAACAAGACAAAGACCAACGGTTTTTAAATCGTGTGTGCCAAGTCTAGTAAAATGACCTTTGCAAGAGGACACGTCAAAGGAAGATCAAAGTTTAAACAGATTTTTCATGAGTACATTTGCGCAATAAGTAATATGGCGCCTTGAACAACTGAAGCTCAAATAACAACAAACGAGGTTGTATGCAAATCTAGAGAGAGAAGCATTTCTTTTTGGCTGAAAGTGGCAAATTTTATTAAATGCTCATTTGCCACCGAAATTAAATACGCACGTTCATTGGCGGAAGTTTTATTTACAGTTTTCAAAACCCTTTTTTTTTTTTTTTGGTTTTTATATTTTTTGGTTTTTCTTTTCTTCAACTTATTTTGTCCGTTAGAAACCATAATAAATGCTTAATGGCACTTTGAGCCTTTATTTGAACTAATTTTTTTTTTTTTTATATATATATTTTTTTTTTTTTGGCAATCACACGTCAACAATGCTTAGCAGGCACTCACAGCGCAAAAGCGTCTCTTGCAACATGTTTATTTTGTAATTTTATTATTTTTGGTTATATTGTGTATTATTGTTCCTAGTTGTTAAAAACTTTTCGTCCGTGTGTAGTTGTCCATTTTTTTTTTTTTTTTGTAGTTTTTATTTGTCATCATAATCAGTAGTATTGTCAACGCCATCTTTCCTCAGCGCACAACTACGAGCAAAGCATGCCCAAAAACAGCCACAACAGTGCCAGCATTGAACATCCGCGCAGCCGCAATTGAACGCAACACACACGCTCCCTGCATACCAAGCTGGTCCAAAGTCCAAAGTTGTCCGTAAAAAAAAAACATATCCTATACAATTTAGCTCAGTTATCCCAATTATTAGCTTCAAAGTATCATCAACATCATGCTAGGTGTCCTGCGTCGGTGTTGGTGTTGTCATTGTTATCATCGTTTTAAGTACCCCGGCGTCAGTTCGGTGTGCGTTCTACGGCGCGCATCTTGACGTAACAAGCATGACAGCTGCTTTATAAAATGACGTTAAAGGCGGCGAATCATACAAATGATGGCAAATGCTTGCTCCTTCAGTACAACTGAACTGGCGCATGAGTTGAAGGTGTGCATTTCAGTCGTTCTGTCTCGCCTGATTGTTTGTTCTTTTTTTTTTTAATTCGTTTTGTCTATTTGTCTGCCGTATCTGTTTGTTTCAATATGTTTTAGTTTCTTATGTGAACACGTTATTTTTTTTTTCTTTTATATATTTTATTGTTGCATTCTCAATTGAATAAGCTCAAGTAGCACACGATGCGCTGTGACGCTTTAAACCTGCATGCATGCGTGCGTTGTGTTTGAGAACTCGATGAACTTCTAAATGGTAAGCATTTATTTAGGTTTTCTTTGGAGTCTTATTTTTATTTCATATCATTTTATTTTTATTTTTTTCCCCTTTTTTTATTCTTTTACTTTTTTCTTTCTATTAGATTTTTTTTTTTCTATTCTTTGCAATAAAAATCCAGCACAATTTTTTATTTACAACTTTGAAATGCTGTCAACGATTTTGTCGCGAAGAAATGCTGTCTGCCTGCTTGAAATGCTCAAAAAAGACAAAATTTGATAATGCAATCTTTTAATGCTTTGATGTTACTTTTTGTGATTTCTTTTCTTTTTTTTTTACATTAATTGTATAATGGCACGTGATACAAGACTCTCGTCTGAGTAACTAATCAACTTGTCAACTTTGTCACAACAGCCCACTTGTCCGTTAGTCTTGTGACCTTATTCTATCACTCTTTTGCTAAATGCAGTAACGGTTTTATAAGCTTGTGAAGAACAAGGCAGCTAATATTCGCTTTGAGTCGAAGGAAACGCATACCGCCAAGACGTTAAGCTGATGTTGTTTACTTACACACGCCCAGCGGTTGTCGTTTACTTTCTCTCTCACACACACACACTTTCTAACAGTTTCGCGCGGACGCACTTATATTTCGGTTTCGCACCGTGTAGCAATCGATACGCACCGTGTTGAGCCATTGTCTCGATTATCGCGCAATGGCATAAAGTTGTAGAGAGAGTGAAGTGGAGTGATATGTCACAAAACCAGCAAAAGTCAAATATGTAATTAAAATGTTGAAACTATATTATATGATACCTGATGTATTGACCACGCTCTTTGCAGCGTGCCTGAAATGGATTATTCTTTAGCATTGCCTCGACAATTGGAAGATTACGAAAAGCCAGAAGATGCGCTGATGACGTAAGCTAATAACAGAAATTTTTTTTAAAATCAGCTATACACAAAAACGTATATAATTTTACTTTATTATCCGCCAAATAGAGTATCTTCAGATTCGGCAAACGCTTGTCGATATGTCTAAATGCATCCATCGAAGTAAGATTGTTCTCATTAAGATTAAGCGCTTCCAGATTGGGTATGTTCGATTCCATAATGTCGAGTGCAGCTGCCATAACTGAGGTGCGAAACAGCGGACAGAAGGTGCTTTTTAAATCCGGATCAGCATGAAATCTGGACATATCAAGTGCCTTTGTGGCGGCCGTGTAGCGTTTTGCCATCACTAGTTTCATCTTTTCCTTGAATTCATCATCGATGGTGATTATCGGATAGCCACTGCGTACGCGCGGATTCAAACGGAAGCCATCCGCTAATTGCGCATTGCGTCCCAGCTGCTGTATGCGTTCGGCCGCTTCAAAGTCATCGGTAAAGAAGGTGGCGCAGGTCTTTTCGACACGCCAATGATGCGGTATAAAGACACACGGTGACAATGCGGCCAGCAGCGAGCGCAGCAACTCGTCCATTGAATATTGTTGCCCATTGTGAATCTGAAAGATAAAAAAGACATACACACACAAATTAATACAGGTAAGAGAGATAGTTAGATTTTAGTGAAATTGCAATTAATATGCAAACTGGAATTTATGTGTAGCTGTTTCTACATACGCAGCTGTTCTTGGTGCCAATGAAACTCAGCGCCACGATGGACGACAGCACTCACATAAATGGCACTGGAATAGGACTGAATGAACCCAGTTGCACGACAAGCGTGTACGCGTGCACACAATATGTTTTGCATGTCGGATCACTGCTGTTGGCTCTGTTGGTGTCGTACCGGTAGCGGAATCGGCGGCGGCGGCGGTATTGCTGGCAGCGGCAGTGTCCTGGGTAATCAGAACAGTGCAAATGGCACGGAAACCATCTCGTTGTCATCCTGGACCGTTAAAAAGCTGCCAGCACTTACGCGACAACCGTCAACACTAACATTGGCGAGCCCAACAACACCGCTACATATCCATGGACTGCAACGTCAGTTATCTTCGTCGATGACAACAATGCACTCAAAGTTGTCGACACAACAACAACCACAAAATATTGAGCCAACACCAACGCGTCCACCACCGCCACCACCACTGCCACCGGCATTGTTGTTGTCACCTACACCACCGCCGCCATTGTCAACGTCAACCAGACTGAAAGTGCAACAAGACGGCTGCGAAAACAACGGCCGACGATCGCTCTCCGAGTGTCTTTCACTCGATACAGTACTCTCTGATTTGGATAATGATCCTGGTGACAAGTTCGATTCGGTCAGATACATGTCTGTTGCCGAAATGAATTTAGACATTTTCGATGATTCTCGTTTTCATGACATCTCAAATATAATCTTTAAGCGTCAGTCGCAGAACTCCAATGAACGTTGGTAAGATCAGCAACTATAGGTGGTCTAGACTTGTCTTTATCTAATCCCATTTAAGCAAAAGTATTAACACAAAATTGAAATTAGAAAAAATAATTGCGGCAATTTGCGTCGGGGGAAAGCGCAGTTGTACATGTCTATTTTTTTTTTTTTTTTGTAATCATGGATAAAAAATTGCAAATTGAAAATAAAATGTTATCAATAAAGTATCGAAATCAAAATGGTCATTTGTGCTGCATGTTGATTGACTGATAATGGAAATCGTCTTGCGAAAAACGCTGCGGAGTCATCAATATGTACGATAAGTAAGACGGTAAGATTAATGAACAAAAGCTGTTAGGAAACCTTGGGTTGAACAACAATATAATGAGTGCAAACGGCATGTCATGACAATCATATATGAAAGCGATCCTTAACATGTCGACTGAAGAGCATTTGAAAGCGCTTCACACAATAGCCTATACTTGCTATCGGTTGCACATAAAAAATTCGGTTAATTTCCTGCAACACTCAACAGCAATATAAGAACAATAAAACAAAAACAATTTTTAAAAATACAACTGTGAGTGATTAATAATTTAGGTATTGCTCATAAGGTGAGGTGTAAGCAGCGAGAAAATTAATAAATAGCAAAAATAAAAATTAACAAAGAAAAAATAAGGAAAACCCGATACGAATCGCTCACTGATCTCTCACTTGTACGCTTGCTTATTTTGTTTAATCACTCTTTATTGATTTTTCTCTCTCTATCTCTCCCTAATTCTCTTTTTGCAAGCATGTGCCCGAGTTGATTACGTGCATAAAATGGAGTGTTGCCATTTATACAGAAACACGCACACACATACACACACATATATACATAAGACACTCCCAATTCAACCATCACTGCGACTAAGATCGTTTCGCAAATTGCAGCAACCGCAACAAACCGTGCCAACCTAACGATAGTCCCCTATACACAATTACCAACCTTCTCGCTTCATTTGACCCTCTCCCTTAACAAATCGAAGCAGGGGTAATGTCAAGTGTTTGCTAGAGGTTTGTGATAAAAAAATTAAAAAGAAAAAAACAAAAACAAAAAAGAACAATAACAAATAAAAAGAATAATAAGAGTACTGCACACCGACTTCATTGTTAGTAATGAAGCGCGTCGTCTACGAGCGGTAACAATAACAACGGCAACAACTGACTGCGACCGACTGCAAAGAACAACGCAAGTGAAAACATTTATAACGTCAACGCAAAAATATTTAAAGAAAACAAAAAAAAAAAATAATAATAATTCTACCATAAGAAAATCAAAGAAAGAAAAAAAATAATTGTTTCATTCAATCATTTCTACGCTGTTCGCACAAATGCGGCGACGTGCTTAACTTGCGTATAAGCAATTAATCGGTTTGGATAATATCGAAACAGGAGTGCTCGCGTCGCGTCGCTTCAACGGCAACGACAATTATTAGGATTGCACTAATATACACACATACTTATAATTAACATATACACTAAAAAAGAAGCCATTCAAAATGGGTTGCTGTTGTACAAAAGATGCGGATGAGGTGACTTCATGGAGTCCTGATCAAACGAAGAGTGGCGTAAGTATTGTTGTTGTCCGCTATTATTAATGATGACACATGTTGAAAAAATTATCATGACACATGTACATATGTCTCTAAAATATTACCATCTTAACACTTATCTAGAGCACCACTTCGACAATTGTGGCACAGCCTTTGGATTCAACAGATGTCACGCCCGGCAATGGCGTATTTACGCTCAAGCGTAATGCGACCGTGACAGCAACAACGACAACAACCAGTCAAAAGACGTCCACAGAGAATGACAGTAGCAATCTTGAATAGCATCATTTAGGTGTCTTTGTACGAATCCAAAAAAAATGTACCAAAGCAGCACTCCAATCCATATACTATACACACATACATATAACACGTAATTGCCAAAACTTAGAAATTTACTAATACGTAGGATACAAATCAATTTTTTTTATACAAATAATTTTTTTTTTCCAATTGCTAAGAGGCAGGACACACTAAAGAATACGTTATTTAAGAATGTAAATTTTTCAAATTGGCTTGAAATGAAAGATCTTAATATCTTTAAGTACATTAAACGGTAATTTACGTCAATCACATGCAACATCTGTTTGATTGACTCATACGTGTGTACATGAGTAATGCCAATTGTTATAACAATTAAAAAAAAAAAAATGTTGTGGTTAAATCATCAGTGTAAATAACGTAGAACAACACCGGAAAGTCTAGATTGCTTGTTGGATTTTACCTTAATTTAATGATAGTTAAATCTTAATACATTCGTAAGTTGATTCAACATTTATTATATATACTTAATATATCGTATATGTTTTATATACCATATGTACATATAGTATACGTATATATATTGGTATTGCAATCTGTTGAAGTATTTGTTCAACAAAGCAATGACATTGATTATTGTTGGCAGTATTCGGATTCATGTCTATATATAGAAATTATATACACTTGTTTTTATCGAATCACAATTAAAAGATTGGAATTGTCTTTTCCAAAATAAAATAAAGTCAGCTTTTTTTTTTTTTTTTCATTTTTAGTTTGATCAACAAGACAAACATAATGTAGACGACTGATTAGAGAAGCGTTTGTTTCGTAGAACCGATTTGGGTTCGGTTCAGTTTCAGTTCATTTCGAACTGAGTCAATTTAGGGCATGTGTTTGCACTTGTATATTATGTAGCGAGAGGTGAGCTAATCGAGATATCAATATTTATGTTGTATACGCGTGGAGAAGACTCGACTTGTCGTTAAAACAAAATAAGGTGTGTTTGTTATCTGGCATGAACAAATTTAAATATCATAAAATAGAAGCTCACAAAATAGATCACCTTGAACACATCTTTTAGGAATTCCAGAAATTATAAATTTTAATCACCCAAAAAAGCTTATTTCAAGTATCACTTGGCCAAAAAAAAAGTGTTTTTATCACCATCAATTCATCTAAGGAGCACTCAAATTGAACTGTGGCTAAAGACAAGGATAACTACGAGTAATTGCAGTCCGGGATATAATTATAATTAAAATAAGAAGCTCATCACTTTCATACATGGAATATGTTTTTCTTTATTCATTTACTATAATGTATACACACATATTCGGATTGGTATAACTATAAACGTTGCTTTCAATTAAATTTGAAAATCATGAGGGCAAACAAAGTCATAACAGTTGCACCGAGTTATAGATACATATATGTACATATATAGCAATGAAAGAACCGATCAATTAAAAAATTTATGAACAAACAAACAAACGACAAAACCATGCAACATTTTAGCACAAAATCTGCAACGCAAATTCCAAATGATGAATATAACATATGTACGTACATGAATTCAATTAAAACACCAAACGACAGCAAAACTGATGATCACTCGGCCACATACAAAATTTTATACCCTACACAGAGGACATTATAAAAATGAATGGTTGCAACTTTTCAACAAATGTTTTAAAAAAATTTCATAAATGCATTTGTGTATGCCTGTGTTATCGATAATATCTATCGATATTTTTGCATGTCAATATGCATATACCGAGCCATTGGAATGCATTGCACAACAACTAACATTACAAACTGATAATATCTATAATTTTGGGAAGTGTATTTAAAAAAAATGAAAACACAAATGTAAACAACGAAAAGTGTAGATAAAAAAAAGGCAACAAAATTCATTTAAATATGACGACAAAGTCGGGGCAATGGGTGTAGAATAAAAAGCAATGCGAGTCGAGTCATTCATTCCCGACATGCGGACCAAATGACATACAGTAAAAAATAATTAGACGACGACGACGATGACAGCGACGACTAATGAAATCAAAAAGAAACCTAAATAACAAAATCAAACCAAGTCAAGCCGAGCCAAATCAAATTATTGAAATGGACGCGCGCCGGGCAAAGATACACCAAGCAGAAGTACTTGACTCGGGGAAATGCGCTCGCGTGCTATACATTTGAAACTTTTTCTAGATCAGTACAATTTCAGAGCAGCAAGTAAACGGACCGGCATCACCCACACTAACACCAACACCCACACAAACACAAATACAAACACCATTACTATCACCACGAAAGCGATAAGTTTGGCAAAGAACAAGTTGAAATTTACGCGATAAAGGGGCAAGAGTGTGTGTTAGATAAAGCAATTGGACATCGTAATTGAAAAATGTTTAACACCCGGAAAACAACGTTTATAAAAGTCGTTCTATTTTTACTGCTGTTAGTGGGCGTAACTTCGTCAATGCCCGCAAAAGCAACCGTTGAGGCATCGCCCTACATAACCAAGATTGCGCCAGCGCACAGTAACGACGGACAGGCACATGCGGAGGCCAGCATAAGTCATGATGACCTCAACACGTATTTCCAAGAGCTTCAGGAGGCGGGCGTACACACAAATGGCGACTTAAAAACGCTCAGTTATACGGAGTTAGCTCGCCTATTATCTCTGTGGCATTTAGCACACAATATGAATTACTATGATGTTCAACAACAGCCTAAGCAAGTCACCAAACATGAAAGTAATGAGGACGAACAACTGAAGGACTTGGAATCCTAAAATCGCCTAATGCGCGAACAAATATTTATATATCGATACTCGTTCTGCTTCAAAGATCGCTCTTAACAGACACGTACATATGTGTACAGTAGAACTTCGATAATGCGTACAATTGAAAACCAAGCAAGATCCGAAATATCGCTTTATGATTATGACAATAATTTCTAATTCATTATAAGACTTAACGTTTTATTCTTCAACTTATTTCAACTTTATATCAGAAATTTTAATACACCTAACATTAGTGTAACAAATTACTGTAACGTTCGGATCGAGTGCACGGATTATCGGAGGTCTACTCTATTTACGTTTTAAATCGTAATGAGCTTGTTCTATTTCTATGTATAAGAAAGCGGTCGAATTTTTAAAGGAGAACTAAATAAAGTTGTTTTAAAATACGATTTGTCATTGTTGTATAATTGGCGCAAACGTTGCGAATTTAAAGGCTTTTTTTTTTGTCAAAACAATACCAGAAATTTCAAAAAGGAATAGTTTTTCAAGATCATCAAGATCTCAAACAAAAATTCAATCATTTGAGGATCGAAGTTCTATAAAACGATACTGTAATTTTCTGACCCTATGCCATACTTTCTCCATAAAGTTAAACATAATCAGGTCACACCAGATGTTCGAGATCATCACACACTACGTGATATTTATAAGAAAGTCGCTCATATCCGCCCGAAGCAAAGAGGAATTTCAGTCTGAGAGGGACCACAAAATAGGCACAAAACTAATATACCATTGCACCATAAGGTACAGGGTATAAAAAGAGCAAAAAGAATGGAAAACTTATTGACAAATGATAAACAAACGGCGAGCGTTTAAAAGTGATAAGCTTTAGCAGCGGCGCGTAGTATGGTATGGCATGACATTGGCGTCGTGTACGAGAAGGAGGACAGTGCACGACGCAGCCAAGCATGAAATCAGCGCAAGCAAATAAACAAATTTGAACTTTTATTTTCAGCGTTACTACAAACTTTAAAGCATGCTTCATTTCGCAAAATTTGTATTTGCATTAACTTTTATCTATCCTTCTTTGCTAAATAAAAATGAAAGCAATCAGCAAAACGATAACAATACATTTGATTCGACAATCGCGTGTAATCGATAACAGTTTCACAAAAATAAATCGTTGACAATAAATTGCATTTATTCAATTTGAAAAACACAACCAATAAATGGCAATAAATAATAACAAAATAGAAAACCGAATATACAAAAAAAAAAAAAAAAAGAAAACAGAAAAATAAAATGGTGACTACGCAACGTGTGTCACTGCCTCGTCATTGTTTGGCACAGCTTTAGTTTTATCAGCAACCTCAACTGTTTCTGATGCGCTGAAGCTACGGCCATTTTCAGAACTCGTGCTTGTAACAACAACACGCGGCATTTGCTTGCGCCGCAGGTGATTCGCGATTGGCGGCACAAAGAGATCGTGCTTAATTAACGTGCAATCGGCATCACTGTAGATGCGTGCATTGTTGTCCCACTTGAGCAGCGCAAAGAGCCACGAAAACAACCAACCACTGAAGAAAGTCAACAGGAAGCCGAGCACAGCGTACCACATGTAACTTATGCGATACAAATAGAAATAATGCGTTTCATCCGCTGATGCTGTCACGACGGGCGTCGCTGTTGATTGCATATAGAATATTTCGCTAATTGGCGTCCTACCTGGAAAACCATCCACTGTGCAACCTTCCGTACTGAAATCCAAACTAGGCACAGGTGGTTTTGGCTGTCCGAAACCAATCCAGAACGAAAATCCCAAACCGAGTAGGAGGCCACAAATAACGCCTTTTTGATTTGGAGTAGTCAAGTACATGCCCAGTGTAAAGAGTCCAAGCAGCGGACCACCAACTATGCCGAATATAGAAAGCGCCGCTTGCAACAAGCCGCCAATTGAGCCGGATAGGAAAGCAATACCAATGCACACACAACCGTAGATAAGTGAGAGGAGCTTGGAGTACCAGAGCGTCTGTTCGTCGGTGAGCGTGCGCTTCATACAATATCCACTTAATGGCTTTATGTAATCCTCAAGTGTTACCGCTGCCAATGCGCTAATAGCTGATGAAATGGTCGAAAGGCTGGCACAGAATATGCCCGAAATGAAAAGTCCTGAGAGGCCAACATACTGACTCATTGTGTCCACGACGAATAACGGCATGACCTGATCGCGAGATGATACACGGCCGGCTAGCAAAGGATCACAATCCTGGTAATACCAATAAATACACAGACCCGAAAGGCACGTGCTTAAGCTCAACAAACATAATATGGGTAGGCACCACCAAAAGGCGGCACGGGATGCACGCAAGTTACGCACTGAAAGCATACGTTGAACCTGTGTCTGATTTACGCCATAGACGGCCAAATAGGTTGCGCTGCCGCCAATAATTTGAGTGAACCAGGTATGCCGCATCGTCGGATCAACACTAAAGTTACTAAAATCGATCCTTCCATTAGCTTTTGCCGATTCCCATATAACATCCAAGCCGCCAGCCTTTATCGATGCGCAAATAATCACACTAAATATGGCCACAAACATGAGCAGCGATTGATATATATCGGTCACGAGCACCGCCTTCATGCCGCCAAGCGTTGCGTAGAATGTACACACAAAGCCCACCACAAGTATGGAGAACAACTGATTCAACCCAGTGACAGCCTCTAGCGCCAATGCGGGCGCGTATAGCACAATGCCCATATAGAGTATCATTTGAACCGAGAATGCAAGCGATGCACAGAGCCGTGTCGCATAACCGAAACGCATCTCCAAGTACTCATAAACGCTGGCCGTCTTCAAGCGATAGAACACTGGCAATATAAGATAGACAACCACCGGCGTTGTTATCACATATGATATGTTAATGGTGAGAAACATTGTGCCGTACTGATACATTTCCATGGAAACGCCGAGTAGTGTGATGGCTGACATGAAACTTGTCATCAAACTGAACGCCACAGGCAGTATGTTCATTGAGCGATCGGCGAGCAGGTAGCCGGTAGTGCTTTGCTTGTTTGCATCCTTGAAACGATAAAATAGTCCAATTCCCACCGAAATGAGCAGGACAATAGCTAGTATTGTGTAATCCCAGGGCCCTAATGTCGCCATGTTGCACTTGTGTGTGATTCTCTTCCCAAAATGACAGGCTCAGCTTATGTTCAGTACAGATTATACCATCTGATGAATTCCGCTTACACACGCGGACACTTTAGAGCACGCCACACGCCAACAAACCACTGAATATGTGTTTCAAGTAGTTTTTTTTTTTGGAACTCAACTATCTACGATTAACACACTATACAAACTAAGATAGTGTTAACCGCCGAACGCTATAAGACGTGTGTTAGTTAATATCGACAGTCGACATTATATACAGAGTCATCGAAACTAATCTTTACGATCATGAAGCTTTCGGATGGCGTTGTCGGCGTAAAAGTTGTCAATGATGCCAAAAACAAAAAAAAAAAACAAAAAATCGCAAAAAAAAAGAAAGCTTGAAGAACTCTAAGAACTCATACAAAGTTCGTCCAAATTTCCGGAAATACACAAGCTCCGATCCGCGTTTGACTAATTTGCCATCGAACATGGCATTTAGGAAGCGGCCAAACACCAACTATGAGCCAGAGTCTGACGGAGCCAAAAAGTCGGCAAGACCGGAAACTGTGTTGTTGAAATCCGATTGCAAACAAATATTTATTTGGCATTTGCTTTTGTTTTTTTTTTACAATGCAATTTAATTAGGGAAATCAACGCTTGTCCAAATAAAAGTTATCGCCTATTTGCTTAGCCATAATTAAGTAAAATGCTGAGTTTCTTAGATTCAGCTTTGGAATTTGAGCGACACGATGCATAATACAGTCGTTGGCAACAGAGTAAATGACCATGAAAAAGTGCGTCGTGCGATAAGCAAAACTAATGTGGATATAAACTTAGCCATTAAACTAAACCAAATTTAACCAAAGAAATCAAGTTCCACACAAGTTGTGTGTGATCTGATAAATTATTTGATAACACAAATATAGAATGTAATATATAAGATTTGAACTTACCGTAATTTGATACCAGCCATACGGACTGGGCACTAACTTGCGTGTATTACCAAATTTCCCTCTGGGTATCGGTGATCCTTTGCGACGTGGTAGGGGCAAATCATCATTCTGCAAATTACAACAACAAATCACCAATTTATGATTATTCACACTTATATAATATTCGATCTTACCCTTTCACTAATTTCATGCATCATATCATCGTCCTCGGCAAGTCGTGAACGAATTGAGTCAGAGATGCGCAGTCGTACACCACCTTTTGACGAGCCAAGTGGGACAGGCTTGAAGCTGACGCGTCTGTTTCGCTGCTTGTGATCATCATGTGCTATTTGAAAATCAATTAAAATATATACAAATACTAAGGTCTACCGTCAACACTTACAATTAGGGTAACCTTTAAGCGCTGGTGGATGTGTACGCTGGCCATCATTATTTCGGTTATTGTTGCCGCCATTGCCACCATTATTGTAATTCCGCTGGCCACCTCGTCTGGGCATTGTTTATCTTTCAACAAGTTATAAATTGTTAATTAATTGGTACTGTTGATTGTTGATGTCTCTGAGCAGAAAGCAACCCACGTTGTGCGCCCAAGTTTCTGTGTCGCAAAAAGAAGAAGAGGAATTAGCAAAGTTGCGAAATTGTTTGGTTGCATAGAAATATTCAATTTTGATTTACCTTTAAAGTTTATATTGCTGTCTTTGACTTATATTGGCGTAAAACCTTCTCAAATAAGTAGACGAATGTTTTATTTTATCCAGGGCGATGGTAATTAATGTTAAAAAAACTAAACACAAAGCTAGACGGAAAGGCTTGCTTATATTTTTAAGAAAAAAAAAGAGGAAGACAACAACAAATTCGACACTTTCTGAACGAATGGCCACTCTTCCCATGATAAGGCAGTGTTGCCAACTTTCAAAAATTGTTCTACCTAAACTCCAACCAAAAAACATAAGAAAGCAGCATGTCGCTTAGCGGTTATCCGATGCATCTCTATATATATATACATATATATATCTCTGCATTTTTATTACAAAAAAAGTGTCTTATTAATTGTATGAATTTAAAGTTTAAAAAAATATACTCTGAAAGTATAAATTACCCGAGTACAAATTTGGGTACTCACGGCCAATAGCAATTACTCGGGTCGGTTAGAGGTAGTCGAATTCTATTCTTCGCTACTCGATATTTTTAAAACCGTTAATGGTACCCATCGATAACTCGATTACCAGTGAAATTGTGAATGCCTGCTCTTCTTCTTGTTAGCATTCGGGTGCTTGGCGCACAGCTGATCCCAATTATAAAAATAAAAAAAATAAAATAAAAACATTTGATAAAAACGTCAAGCAAAAGCCCAAAATAAAAGGAGGCAAGTCAGGTAAGAGCTGGACTTACATTCAGTCATCGAGTCTGTTAGAGCGCCTGAAACGTTAGGGTAGCAGCGGCATGGCAGGCATCAACAACTATTCAACATTAATGTGAGTTCGTCTTCGAAGCAATTAAATTGAAATGTTAGTTTTTCAACAAGTCACATAAATTAAAAAACAATAGGTATAAAACCAATCGTAACAAACAGTACGATGATGTGGACAACGAAACTGAAAACAATGATGTACAACAGTCAGTGAGCACGATCAGCATGCATATGCAGCGACCGTAAGTGCAGCGATGTTTTATCGGCACCGCTAACAATTATTTAACCGTATTTTATATGCCATAGTTGTCCTACGTTTGATGACCGCGAAAAAGCCATTGTAGAGAGCTTGAATGCTGATCAGGATGCTGTAACTAAAATGAAGTATGTGAGCTCTGAGCGTGATCTCTCATTGCCATTAGATAAACATAAAGTGCTCGACAAATTCTATGACAGCCAAGAGGATGGTCAGTATAGTATTACAAAAAATGTATATCAATGTTTTCTTTATAAATCTTTTGCTTTGTTCATTTACAGAAATCTCCATACGGAAATATCTTAGTTTTGGAGTGCAATGGGTCAGTTTGGTAACGGAAAACTTACTCAGCCATCCATTCATTGTACTACGTCGTCAGTGTCAAGTTTATAATGCATCAGAAAGCTATCATTTACATCCTTTTGGGCTGCTACCATCAATTGTGCACTTACATCGGCGTCAGGGTGTTACTACTCTTTGGAAAGGACTTGGTTCTTGCCTGCTTGTGCGTGGCATGTCACTAGCCATTGATGATATCATCTCGAAATTTACTACGTGGCCAAAGTAAGCCATTTTTTAAGCATTCATGTCGGTTACAATAAGATTTATTTGTATAATTCTTTTAGGGAAGTTGATAGTCGTACAACTCTTAAGCGTTTTGGTCAACATATTTTACTTAAATGGTAAGTAATGTCAATGTACATCTTCATATTATTTGCTCATACACTTCTTTTACTAAAGCATCAGCATTGGTCTGGTTATGCCCTATTACGCTGCCTCGTTAGTAGAGACTGTTCAGAGCGATATTGCCAGCGAAAAGCCTGGCCTTTTTGATGTATTTCGTGAAGGCAGCTTGCGTCTAGTCTACTGGAGTTCACCGCAAAAGGGACGCATGTTGCCCGCTTGGGCACTGATCGGTCCCTCAGTGTCACTTGGCATTACAAAATACCTCTTCAAGTCAGTATAGTTTACACAAAATTGTCATATATTTGCAACCTAACATATTTCATTAATAATTGTTCGTGACAGCTTGGTCATCAAGGGCATTTCGGCGCGCATTATGCGTCGACGTCTCACACAGTCTCAGGAGCGTAAAGGTGCTAAATTTAAAGATGACACACTTGAACATCAGAATGCAGAAGTCTATGCGAACCTCATCGCCATGCTGACAACGGAGGTTATCTTCTTTCCGCTCGAAACAATAATGCATCGCATTCAGCTACAGGGCACACGCACGATCATCGACAACCTCGACAATGGCTATGCCGTTGTACCCATACTGACGAATTATCAGGGTGCACTAGATTGTTATCGCACAACGATCGCTTCCGAAGGCTTTGCCGGTCTATACAAAGGTTTCGGCGCCATGATACTACAATTTGCCGCACATGTGGCTGTCATCAAGCTCACTAAATGGGTTGTCGGTCAAATAACTGAAGTCATATCGAATCGGCCGCCGGCGCGCATTGTTCAATACTACAATTTGGATCGTGCGTTACCCAATTCCAATGCGACCACTATATCGCCGAGCATTTCCAGCAGTGACCTCGATCGGCAGTCACTTGACTAAACGACTTGACGTGAGATGCAATTAGTTTGCATTGAAAGTGGCGTGGCATGCGTTAATGCGTATCGTGTTAAAAATCTAATTACGCGTAGGCGTCATCTTATTGTCAGTGGGTTTGGGTGTGTCGACAAGTTCTTCTAGTTAAATAACTAAATTTGTTGTGTACAACCTAGAAAACAATTTCAATACATTTTATTTATTTTTTTTTTGTTTTCCTTTTCGTTTTTGCTGTGATAACACTTCCACGCTCATTGTGCGACAATTGCGATCAAACCGAACAAAAGCCGAGTTCGTTTTAAAATTTTTTTGTGCTTGGTTTTGTTGTAAAATACAAATAGAAAAAGTGTAGAAAATTAGATATTTTCAAAATGTAAAACTCGAACACGTGCGAACAATAATGAGTAACGTTTAAAAAAGCCATGATGTTATTTATTTCAAATATCAAAAAAAAAAAAAAAAATTTAATAATAAAAGTTTAACCATCATTTATTAATAAAATATATATTTATATAGCATTATCCTAATTATCAAAGTCGATCTACTGTGCACTTAACGCCGTTTGCCCTTCTGGCGGCGCTTCTTTGCATCGACTGCACGTTTGTCTTTCTTCTCGCGCGGATCGACAACACGATATTGGCCTTTAACGCCTGCTGGTCGTCTGGCACGTTTCTGTGCTTGATGTTTCCTAGCGACCACATAGGTGACTTCCTTCTTCTTTTCCTGCGCTTTCTTGTAGATTTTCTTTAGCTGTTTCGCCTTCTCCTGCGATGTTGCATCTGCATTCTCCATAATCTTTTCTGCCTTCTTCTTTGCCTTTTCCAAGCGTTTCACAGCTTGTCGCTTTTTACGTGCTTTCGCCTCCATTACCTTCTTGATCGGACGCACATTAAGCTCTTGAACCTTACGTTGATACTCCTCTGTTAGCTCTTTAGGCACAGGCGTTGGTTTCTTCATATGCTCTTCCTCATCCTGCACAAACCAAATTGGTAGATTTTCATCGTTGAAAGCATAACGATTCCATGCAGCATCGACGAGATCACGTCGTGTTTTTTTGCCTCTGATCAATAGCGCACCCAATGCGAGCTCCTCTTCACTTAATCGCACCTTTTTTGCTTTAGGTTCCTTTGCCATATCGCCTGTTGTTGCATCAATTTCATTGCCATCCGCCTCCTCCTCTGAGTCACTCGACGATTCTGATGACGATGTTTGTGTTTTGTCGATATCGTGGCGTGCACGTCTTTTCGCTTTTTTGCCCAGCACACGATCACCATCTGAACTGGCAATGTTCTGTTGCTCACCCAAAATGGCCACTCCTTTACGCTTGTAATCACTTGCTAAGTTATCCAAGTCGTAGTCCTCGTCGTCATCATCTGTATCAAGTTTCTGTAAGTTTTCCTTTTCATACCACAATTGCACACGCTGCTGACGTTTGGTATCCTTGTCGCGAAAATCGCCCGACTTGATTAGCGGATGTTCGACCCGTTTCTTCTTCTTTTGCTGTTTGTCCTTACCGCCTGTTGCTTCATTGTCTTCGTCACTTAGGCCAAGTCCGTCACGGTCATAGTCGCTCTCGGATTCCTCATCAGCGCTTAGTTCCGGCTCATCGTCGTTTTCATAGTTGCCGTCATCGTCCAAACGTTTGTCTTCTTTGTCGTATCTATGAAATGAGAAAAATGTAGTAAGAGAGATTGAATATGAGTAAACAAGCTCAACTCACTTTTTGTACTTCGGCAGTTTTTCTACCTCAGGTGCATCACCTTCAACATCGAAATCGGGATTTACGTCAAGCATAGTATCCAACTCATCTTGCGTCTTAATAGTTCTCAACTCGAATATTTCCTGTTCTGCCTCCTCGCGAGGTCCCTCATCACCTTTGATGATCATGTTCAAATTCATTTTCTCCTGCAACTTTGCCTTCGACTTGAGCGTCTTCTTTCGTTTGCGTTTCAAATCCTTTTGCTCCTCATCCGCCAGTGTGGCAATCTGTTGCTGCAGCTCTTCATCTTCCATATCTTCGATTTCTTCTTGTGTTAAAGGTTTTTGCACAGTTTCTTCTTCCTCAATGACATCACCCTTTGGTGTTTCCTTGTATAAATCCTCTTTAATCGACTTCCACCACGCCAATAAACCCTTAATGTCCTTACGTCCAAGCACCTTAATGTCCTTGCAGCATTCACGAATCTCCACTGTGGTTTTTGAATGGTTGGCAATGCGCTCATCATCGATCGTAATCGCGGCAATGCCTTGCAGTGCTGCTAAGCCATTTTCCGCTTTCATGAATTCCGATGCTAACAAATCGTTGCGCAACGCGATATCCTGCTCGGTATAGCCTTCGGCCTTAACGCGTTTTTGCTTTTCCGGATGGAGTAGACTGTTTTTGCTTTTGCCTTCCAAATCGAGTTCCTCAAAGACGTACTTTGAATCAAGCAGCCGCGGATCAATACGATCAGGAGCCAAGTAACCCTGACAGACAACGAATATTTCCGCGGACTCTTTACGCGAAGCACTTGGCTTAGTGGCGTGCACTTTCTTAAAGAGCTGCTTGAGCACCCAGAGCAGGGCGTTGTAATCCTTGGATCGAAAGACTTTCGTGACAAACCAGCCACCACTGCGCAAAAATTGAGTTCCAAGCTTAAGTGCGTTAAGCGTTAGGCAGATCTGTTGGTAGGCATCAAACAACCAATTGCGACCGACATTTGGGGCGCCATCATGAAGCACTACATCAGCTTTCCACGACTGTAACTCCTTTGTTAACGACTGGCGACATTTTTCCGTTGTAATGTCCTCAACGAGACCAATGCAGCCAGCTATCGGACGAATGGGAAACAAGTCAACGCCAATCACAATACTCGAAACGGGCATGTTCTGTTTGGCTACTTGCATCCAACCGCCGGGTGCGGCGCACAAATCGATGCATACTTGTGATTGTTGGAGAAAGGCAAATTTGCGATTTAACTGTATTAGCTTAAAAGCGGCACGAGAACGAAAACCTAGAAGAATACAAAAATTAAACATGTACTAAAATGCCGTCACGATTAACAATTTCATGTGTTTTGATAACGCACCAGTTTCCTTTGCAAGCTGGTAGAACTTATCCTTGCGCGTCTTTCCTACTTTTGTCTTCTTGCCCATTTTGTTTGGGTTATTTTAGAATTATTGGCTTATTAAACACAGTTCCTTTTATTCAGCAGTGAAATCGTGCGGCACAAACGAAATTTTTTTGAATTGGCCCCTGCACGTGTTTCGCCAACAAACAGTGTTGCCAAATTAGCTATTTTACTGCTACTTTCCGTTTTTTTTTTTAGACACGATTTCAAGAAAAACATTCTCGGCTTTTTCTTTGATTAGGGGCCGTTCAAGTATTACGTAACGCAATTTTTTAAAATTTTTGACCCTTCCCTCCCCCCATGTAACGCGCCGTAACATTTTTCAGAACCCCCTCCCCCCACCATAACGTTACGTAACAACCAAGTCACCATTTCTACCTAAAAAAACACAATTATGTTGAGCAAAGTACCGAAAGGTCGCTAAATTATAATAAAAACCAGTAAGGGCGGTATAGTCGAGTTTACTCGACAGTATAATACCCTGCACACTCAGTAGGCGGTGTATTAGCTTTGGAGATATAGCGTTTTATAGAATCAACTAGGGAAAGGGAAATAAAGGGAAAGCGGAAAAATGCAGTATGCAGTTTTGTAGAGTTACTCACACTGATTCTACATACCGACTTTCATGTTTCTATCTCATCGGATGTTTGAGTTATAACGTTTTACAAAAATGGTCAGTTTCGGAGAACCATTGGTGAATACAGACGGACGGACAGGGCTCCATTGATTTCTCTTGTCATTCTGATCAAGAATATATACACTTTATGGGGTCTCCCTGTCCTCCAACAACCAAAGAAAATAATGCTACGTAACGCGTTATTCGACACCCCCTCCCCACAATGTAACGCATCGTAACGTTTTATAAGACCCTCCTCCCCCCAAATTGCGTTACGTAATACTTGAACGGCCCCTTAATCGATATTAAGCAATTAATCAGTTTTGCAAACTCTTCATTTTTAAGGAACGCCTAAAACGGTTTGGGTTTCAAAATTTATGATTGCGATAAAACGCTATACTGCCGTAAGTGTTGTGTGCGTGATATGTGACATAGTTTTTCCTTATAAAAGGAACATCAGGATGCTAACACCTCTATCTTGAAAATGCCATATATAAAAGCATTAATCTTGGGGTTCACACGTTGTGAATCATGACAATTGTAGGGACTTTCTTGAAGATATAAAAGCATAAGATTTTTTTTCTCAGTACAGTAAAATCTCACAAATGTTGATTTTTGCAAAAGTTAAATTAACCACCTAAAAATGAACACATGTCCTTAAAAAGTTAAATTCTTACTTTTACAGGGCAATTTCGTCATCGTAATACAAAACATCAAAAAAATTTGACTTGAAAGTAAGAAAATATATTTTCGCTATTTGGTTTATATTAATATGAAAATATGTCTTTATATGCCTATTAATTTGCATTTCATTTAAATATTTTGAATAATTTGTTGTTGAGTTATGCTTTTGCGCCGGCAGTGGACTAATGATATGACTTTTCCGAATTCGGAATTATGAAACATTTTCCCGCCAAAAACTTAGTTCGGAAAAGCCCATAATGGCACCCTGTTATCAGCTGTGCCTTATGCATTGTTGCCATATTCCTACTGCACTGCGCGCGCATAATATTTAAGGAACATCATACTTTTTCTAGATTCCACTTAGTTAAAATTAGTATTTTCCTAATTTTATCATTTCCCACCGCAGTTATGTTTAAAAAAATTTTTCCCGTGCGATGTTTTGATAAATAAAATTAATCTATGTCGCTAGTATGGCAACACTATCAGTTCCCGCCTTTTTGAGAAGTGCTATTTTCTTTCCCCATATCGCGAAAAGTAACCTGTGAACTGTAAAGTGCATTTTCTTTATAGCGAAAAGCCAAACTGTGCAATATATAAATGCAACACGCATTAAATTTAGTTAAGTATTTCACATCAGTATAAAGTAGACGTAGCCAACAACAATAGTATCCGCCCGAGATCAACAGCAAATAGAATCAAATTGTTATCAAAGATTTGTTCTTTTTTGTCTAAAACCAAACAAATAATTCTGAAAATTTGTGTAAAGTCGGGTTGGTCAAATAAATAAACTGACTAACATAGCGAATCGAGTTAATTTCCCGCGACAATTGGTGTCGTTGGTTGCTTCCAAAGCAAAAGTTAGTATCATTGCCAGTCAAGTAGTTAAAAGTGCTTGGAACAAAATGTCTTCGCTGGCGGAAAATAACTTTATGCCGGACGATTCAGCGGAAAGTGTGCGTGCAATTTATGAAGGTCTATGCCGTGACCTAAATATGGATAGTTCAACGGAAGTGTTAGCGTTTAAGAAATACAAAGAAGTTGCTCAGCGCTGCTCATTAGAGGTAAGATCCATTGTCGTGTGTTTTTCATTGTGTTTGCTTTATAATAAGGATTTATATGTGCTCCTCTTCAGGGAGATATTAAACATTGGTTCTGCTGCGTATTGTATGCCACTGGTCGAGTTTCTGCGACGCCAACAGTTGGCGGTTCGGATGAAATAGTCATGGGTAACGGTGTACCGTTGACTAATCTCTTACGTAGCTGTAATATGAGGTATGCGCCATACGGTGTGAACTTTACAGTGGATTAACTTAACTACATTTATAGCATTTACGAGTTTACGACCAAAATAAAATTGTGGGCCGATATGGCTAATCTTTCACCGGGCTTCCTAACTCGGATAAAAGAGATGGAGGCCAAATTCAGTATCACATTTACACTATTCCAGCGTTACAAGTGTATATTCAAGCTACTTTTCGTCTGTCCACAAAATGAGCGCAAAAATACCAAATTTAGGTAAGTAAAGTATTATCATCTATCAAGTATAATCATCTATCAATCTATGAAAATCATTTGTCAATTTTAATGCGTATATTTTATTATCAGTTCTGTAAATCGTTGCACCTTTGGTAAATTATATGATTTTTGCTGGCATTTGTTCTTAAGTGTAAAGAACCAAAAACCGACTTCGACAGTTGACTTAGTGACATCTTTTCATTTGCTTATCTGCTGTCTTGATCTTGTCTACATTAATGTTCTCTCCGAGCGACGTACGGATCTCATTAATCCAGAGTTTAAAGGTGTACCAAAACATTGGAACACACCTGAATTCGATGTAAATAACGTGCAAAAACATTGCATTATCAATGAATTGTGTGAAATAGAAGAGGCGCTAAACAACGAGGCTCTTAACATTAAGAAAACCAGTTGGTGTACAACAATTGAGACACTATTTAAAACCAATGTAAGTATCTAGCCATTCGGTCAGAATGATATCATACGACGGTTACAAATTATTTACATCTTTTAGACGCTATATGGCAATCCGAAAACTTATCTTGGCCTTGTATCGAATCTCAATATTGATAGAAATTTGAAGTCACTCAATAGCGCCTACCAGCAAAATATGCTCTGTGTAGGCGAATTCGATGAACGCATATTGGTTAACTCACGCATACCCAATTCGTTAATAGGTGGGTACACAAATGGTTTAATAAAACATATTTATTTGTATTACATAGAAATTTAAATTCAGATTCTAGTGAGCTTAGCGAACGAGATGGCAGTAGCGGTGTCGGTGAGCAAGCACAGGAACTGCTTATAACGAACACACCGTATACACGTCAACAATCGTTGCCATTACGTCAGGAACATATGCGCGAACCGGTGGCGAATGCCACGAATAATGTAAAACAGTTATTCTCGATTGCACATATACAAGCGCCGACAGAATTTATACAGCAGGCAGGTGAAGCAACTATCAGCAAGATACAAGAAACTGTTTCACGGATGTCACAAACGTTTATCAACGCATACCCAAATAAAAATGAAACAGAGAAACCAATCGAAGCTGAAAATCGCTTTAAGTTGGCCACATCACTTTACTACTTTCTGCTTGATACAATTATACGAGCAGAGAAACAAAAAAAACCTAATATTGATCTCAAAAGTCTGCTGGGTCAGCATACATTTAATCAAATGCTTTTGGCATGTTGTGTTCTGCTTGTTCTCGAAGCCTATGGCTCGAAGTGGGATTTTAAATGGGTTTTAAAATGCTTCGGTATTTCACCATTTGATTTTACCAAGATCATTGAGATTGTTGTACGAAATCATGATAATATATTAACGCGTGAGCTTATTAAGCATTTAAATAAAATTGAGGAAACTTTTCTTGAGTCAGCGACTTGGGTGAATGACTCACCATTATGGGGTTATATACAAGCTGCACCTAAACCGTTGGCTACTTGGAGCGAAGTCAATGGCGACAATACGGCGGCGTTCCGTCAAAGTATGTCTTGTAATTCAAAATGTTTAGTAAAGTAAAAACTAACAATCTCATGTGGTTTTCAGCTCATTCGCCCATGATAAGCTCACCGACAGCTTATGAAAGTTTTAAAACGACGCCAGGTCGCAAATCCCCGCCACAAATGCATGTGAACGATGCGGCAAAGCGAGTTTTGTTCAATACCAACAAAAGTAAGTAACTGTTACTATAAATAGATGATTTTTTGTGTCTATAAACATACATGTTCTGCAGCAGAAAAACTAGCTGTGCCTGGAGAGAAACCAACTACAAGTAAACCGTCATCGGAGGCGCCCAATAAACGTAGTAGTTGTCTAACGATATTCTTCAGAAAAGTGAGTCAACCATTCATTAGACTTTGAATACATGTTTATTATTAAATATTTTGTATTATTAGTTTTATATGCTTGCCTGGATTAGGATATCAAAACTCTGCTCAGAGCTTGGCATGACAGAAAAATTTATACAAAAGAAAATCTGGACCCTCTTTGAAAATTCAATAACAGATCATACGCACCTGATGAAAGACCGTCATCTGGATCAATTGCTTATGTGTGCAATATATATTTACATACGCGTATGTATACAATACAATCTATTGACATCACATTGTGTATGATGGATCGGTTTTATATTGAAATTTACACAGGTTGCCGATGTACCATGCAAAAAATTTGCAGACATAATGAAATTCTATCGCAAACAGCCGCAATCAAATAGTTCCGTCTATCGCGCAGTCCTTATCGAATGGAAAGAGAATGAAAAGGTACATAACGATTTAATATACTTCTACAATCATGTCTATGTGCCACGCATGACGAATTTTTCGCTAAACTTTAATGAGAAGAGAAAATCGGTAAACAAAAATGTTAAATTCTCATTTGTATTCAAACTCATATATTCTTATTTTTTCCTCTTGGAATTGAAGGAGAGTGATTTACTTTTATCGCCGCATCCGGAAGAAGCTAAGGGGATATGCAAGCAACTAACTCAATCAGTTTCTGTGGCCCAAATGGCTAAAAATAGCACTGATATACAAGAATCGCCAAATCAAATGATATATGAATTTGGCAAGAATCCGACTGAGGTGAGTTTTTGAACTGACATTTTCAACATCATTGCCACCATTTTGTTTTCGTGCACTAACACAGGCATCGCTTGAGAAACCGAAACTGCAGCATATGAATGAGAAAGTCTCCTGTGGCGGTGGCGGCGGCAAACGAGCGCTTGCGTTCAACGATGATGTCAACTTTGATCAAAAGCGACCACGTGACGTGTTGTATTTGCAGAGCATAAAAAATATAATGGCGGATCGCCAAAAGGAGAGCCATTAGAGTCCAGCAGCTATCGTTTATTATTATTATTTTATTTTTTTTTTTTATTTCCATAAATTTGTAACAGACGTAAAAATGATTTGATTTTAGTAGACGAAGCATTATTTTGTAATCTGTTTTTTAATGACTTTTTAATTTAATTTATTTCATGCATGACTTATTTGCATGATGAATTTTTGTCGACTTTACACACACACACACACACACACACACGCATGTACGGTAACTGACATGACTGTGTTCTAAGAAAATTAGGTCCAATAAATTGCAGCAGTCAGTTTAGATCATTTTTTGAAAATTAACGTTGGCAAAACAGAATTCTTACACAATATCGTTCTAACCCACCCATAAATGTGTTAGATTGTGCACTAAAGTTATCAGCTTATAATGCAATAATGTCGAATTTTCAACATGACACAAAATTTGTCTTTATTATATTTTAATGGTAGCTTGATTTTTTTTTTTTTTTAAGTCCGTATGCTTTCAGCATTGTTTCAATTAATGGAGGTACTTTTATATATACATATATATATATATATATATATATATATATAATTAATATATTTTATATATTTAATAAATAAATGTACGCATATTTACATACATACACAAGTATATATAAATAATTATAAACACAAATTTTACGTTGTTTTCACTTTAGTCACAAAATACTCCAAAACAGAATTCAGAAACGAAATTGTTCGATGACATCTGTCAAGTTGTTGTGTTAGATTAAAAAAAAGGTATTCACAAACACAATGTAGTTCTAAATAAACTTAGTAATCTGTACAATGGCAGGCACGGACGAAATTAAATAAAAAATAAAAAAAAAAAACTGAAAATTTGCTTAAAACAATTATTTATTTTTAATTATAAAAATATAAATTACTTGGTGATTGAATGGTCAATGTTGTGTTATATTTATGTGGCGGAAACAAAGGTCGACGCTAAACGCATTACAGCAAACCGTTGGTCCTTGGTCAGCGGTCCTTGGCCGGGCGACGATGATTCAACAGTTCTTAGTTTTGTTAACAACAATGCATTACATGCGATCAATGGCGCCGACTTCTCCGGGACCATGCGATTAGTGACACGCAACCACGTGCTACGCACAATCTCCTCATTAACTGAGAGTTTTTTATACAACGGCGTGTAATCTTCGGGCTTAGCCAATGCCAACATATGCGCCATAGCCAAACAGAGTTGCTCGTGTAGGCCATCACGATGATTGTACTCATAGTAGTTATCTAGATTGTGAGATTGTTCAATGGCGGCAAGCAGAGCCGACCAGAAGGCCTCAAAGTGTTGACCAAAATCGTTGCGCTGCTCTATATGCAGTATAATGGCCGTAGCATTGATGCGCACCTTAAAGTTGCCATGCCGTACAATCACCTGACAAACAACACCATATAATGTGGCCAATAGACGTTCACTAGCCTCAATGAGCAGACGATTATTCATAAGGCGGCATACAGCGTAGCATGCGTTCCACGTGACCTTCGCATTGCCTGTGCTGCGTATGCAATCAACTAGCTTGGCAAAGCCGCGCAGCATAAGTTCACGCGTAGAAGATGTTCGCAGTTGTCGCTCACCAAAAAGACGCAACAGGTTGCCTAGCGACCGAACTGCATTAGCACGCACCTTATCATTGTCGGTGCAGGCCTCCGTAGCACTTTGTGTTAGCCGATGCAGTAACTCATCAGAAATGCGTTCCATTGGCTCTGCTGATGATTCAAATCGTTGATTTGCGTGTGTAATTAATGCATCGCTTATATTGCCCAATGACCAAAGCGCCTTGATGCGTACATTTAAGCTCTCATTTGATGTCAAACGTAGCGTGAGTTCCGCAATGTTCTCTACGAAAACAAGATCAGATTTGAGCGTTGGAAATAGAACAAAGACGGCGAGCGCACGTGTGGCAGCAGCACGTACAAGCATATCCTCGGCATCATCACTGCTGCAGCCAGAGAGAAATGCAATTATGCCAGTTTGGGCATCACGTGGCAAGCGTTCGTATATAGTCTCACCCATATTAGAGATGGCATCACAGAGAGACACTTTCAGCGCCGCTAAATCGCTATCATACACTTCATAAATAATGTGCAACATGCGCGTCCAGAAATTCACATAGTAGAGTATAAGGTCAGTGTCGCTAGCAGTGAGAGTGTCAAGAACGTAACGGCTTAGCTGATAGGCTAATGCATCGAGGCAACGGCCTGCGTTGAGGCGCACGTCGGGCAAGGGGTCAGTAAGCGAGAGCTGTAACGCCTTACACACACGCGGCAATTGATCCTCAAAGAGTGAAAAATGCTTTGATATCGCTACCAACACTTGCAAGCTCTCTATACGCACTGGTGTTGGGGGTGGCAATGATCCACGCAACTGTTGCACATCATAGTCCAGATTGTCAAGCACACGCAGCAGCAACCATGAAGTGCGGGACGAGCGGAATTTGGTCAAGTTTATTTGGTCCTTTTGGCTTACCACGTCTTTTAGTGATTTCGTATCAAGTACATTCTCTTCTATTTCCGATTCAAGTAGTTCCATGTCTTCTGCGTCAATTTTTATTATTTCGTCGTTTTCATTGTTATTAGCACAGTTTTCAGACGCAATCGTTCTGGTCGCTGTCGTTGGCAAACCGACTAGGCAGGTTATTTCCTCGGTCAGCACTGGTCTGGATACCAGAAACTCCATAACCATTAAAGCTGCTACTTGTAGGGTGCAATCTCGTGACGTGGTCAATGCTTTCACGTACGGCATGAATTCGCATACGAAGCCCATTTCGAGTTGCTCGAAGGGCGTCGCTTGTATGAGCACGGCCAAGCACTTAAGGGTCTGCGTCAGTACGGGTGTTGCCGCTTCGCTAGCCAAAATAAAGCTCAACGTGCGGTACATGCAACGCACGGAAAGTGCTAAACTGACGGCAAATGGCATAAATGATGTTGCACTGCGTCTTTTCTCGCTGGCCGCTTTACTAAGAAACTGTTTCGATCCGTAGATCATCTGAGCTGCCACTTGGAGCGCTGCGCTGCGACATTGCACGCTTGGATCACTGTAGCCTATGTGTATTATATCACAACGTTGCTCCAACGGCGCGTCTAAAAACTTAGTACCGCTGTTGTTGTTAATGGGAAACAAAGCATGCCAGTAACCATAGAACATGCGTTTTGACAGTAAATGCGCCACCGTGCCCAGTAATGAAATTGCGGCTAGACGGACCTTACTGTAGCGCTGGCGTTCCTGCAACGTGCCTTGTACATGCAGCGCTTCGTTGTCGCTCGATGACGATAATTCAGACTCACTGGAAATAATACGCATGTCGTTGCCTAATGATAAAACACTCACTTCTGAGGACTGCACTTCTGCGGTAGCCTGGTTTAGTTTTTCATTTCCATGCTTTTGCTGGTGGTTGTGCGGTTGTCGCTGATGCCGGTGCTTGACCATTGCACGTGGTTTACGTACTTTCGCAACTTTTCCGCCTGCGTTGCGTGTTGGCTCCGGCTCGACATCTGTTCCGGAATCATACAACATCTGTTGTGAAATATGCAACTTTTGTGGCACAGTCAGCGACATACGATTATTTATACCAAATTGCAAAAATTCTTTCGCCAGTCCAAACAACTCGGAGGCATGTGTTTGTGCATACGCGGGGCACAGTGTAATGATCATCTTAAGTAGTCTTAATGTATGAACTAGAAGTACGGCAATATGTTTTTCTTGTACACCGTAAACATCCGTCCAAGAAATTTCAAAATGTTTGTGTAGCAGTGTATCCGCCACTAGGTGACAAATTTCACGCTCCTCATCAGTTGGAGCCGTCACATCACCGGCAACGCATATTCCACTTAGAACAGCATCCATGCACATTAACAAAGCAAAATATGTTTCAATGGAAGTCGATCCACCCCTGCATTCGGCGTCGCTGCTCGGTAAAAGCCCTCCTAACTCCAAGAGGCGCGAATGCTGTGGATTAAAGAGCTCTGCCCAAAAGCTATTCGCCACACCTGGCTTCGCCTGCAAAAGTGCGCAGAGGCAACGCAGTATATCTGTTCTTGGCTGCAGCTCATTTTTTGTGGACTCGGCGGTCGTTTTCAACCAGAAGGTCAACTCCTTTACTTGTGTTGCTTCCAGTAGCAACAGTCGTTGGCTAGCCAGCGCTTTTGTCAGACAGCTGCATACAGCAATTGTGTCATCCCATGTTTGTTTAGTCGCATCAATTCTCGTTACGATGTCGACGATTTGTTTAACGACATGCTTCTCCAAGTTTTTACTCGTGGGCGTTGATTCAACCAGTAGTTTTATTTGATCGGCTTGTGTCAGCTTTTTCTGACTTTGTGCCATTTGAATTATGACTTTTTATTGCACGTTCATTACTCGATTCTGACTTTTAATAAGTTTAATAAATTGAAAGTGTTGCGCTCTGGTGTAAAAGAAGCAGAAAATGCACCACAATGGAAGTATCTCCCTTGTCAGGAGCGAGCATACAACGACATAGGCCACATCAATGCTGGTTGGCAGCCAGTTGATCAACAAAAAAGTGAAAAGAATAGCCAGAATTGTGTGCGCATTTGTCTACACAGAATACATAGTGATATAAGCGAAACATACACCGAATGTAAGTAAGCAGAGCTGTCACGGACTGAATTAAATGCCATCTTTTGCCTGTTAGTTGCAACCAAAAACAGCGGGAAAAAGGTTGATTTACAACACTTGTTATTATGTGACTTTTTTTTTTTTTATTGTTTTGGTGCAATGCGTGTCGGTTATATTTTGCGATTGCGTTCGTTTCCTGCTTGCCGCGAATTTAGCACTCAGCAGAAGTATGTACCAGCACACAATCCTGTAGTTGAGAGCGACATTAAACGGCTAGAGGATTTTCTCCTCGACAAGCCTAATATCCTTGTGTTAACAGGTGCTGGGATCTCGACGGAATCTGGTCAGTCCTTAATGAACTTGTTAACGTATCCCTTGATAACGTGAAGTGTATTTGTAGGAATCCCAGATTACCGCTCCGAGGGAGTTGGTTTGTACGCGCGCACAAACCATAAACCCATCCAACACATGGAATTCATAAAATCAGAGGCGGTGCGTCAGCGTTATTGGGCGCGTAACTTTGTAGGCTGGCCCAAATTCTCTTCCACACAGCCCAATTTGACACATCACAGTCTTGCACGTTTTGAACGTGAAGGAAGAATTCAGGCAGTGGTCACACAAAACGTAGACCGTTTGCATACGAAAGCCGGCACTAAGAATGTAGTTGAATTGCACGGGAGTGGCTACGTAGTCAAGTGTCTTACCTGCGATTACCGCATTGATCGACATGCGTTTCAGGACATATTATCAACCTTAAATCCAGAGTTAAACGATGCGCCCAAAATGATACGACCCGATGGAGATGTCGAGATACCGATCGAATACATAAATAATTTCCAAATACCACCATGTCCACAATGTAATGGCCATGTGAAGCCTGAGATAGTTTTTTTCGGCGACTGCGTGCCAAAAGATCGACTTAATCGTATCGCAGAAATGATTTACACAAGTGATGGCCTTTTAGTGCTTGGTTCTAGTCTGTTAGTTTTCTCGGGTTATCGCATGGTGCTGCAAACCAAAGATCTTAAACTACCAGTGGCTATTGTTAATATCGGTGATACTCGTGCAGATCATTTGGCTGATCTGAAGCTGTCTGCCAAGTGCGGTGATGTGATACCAAAACTTTTTGATTTTAAAAAAGAACAAAAGCTTAACAAATGATTGCTTTGAAAGTTGTTTAGGATAGTAAAGATTTTATTTTGTGCTCAACTGTAGTTAATGTTCTGTGTTTAGTTTATTCTTAATACACAATCAGTCCAGTAAAAAAATTACAAACCTTTATTTAAATACACAATTTGTGTATGAATTAGGCAGCCTACGTATGTACATTAGGGTGGTTCAAAATAAATAAAATGTTTGTTTTTTTACTAACAGGCTTACAAGTTGTTGTTTTTGTTGTAGCATCTAACAGAAACCAACCAAGGTGCTTACGAAGAATGTAAGGAAAGGAGAAAAGTAAGTAAGGGAAAGACTTTGAATCAGTCTATATCTACATAGCTGCAAAAACCTAGCGGTTTCTACAGGCTGGGTTTTAATCTTATTAATTTGGTTGGGTATTCAATAAACACTTTCACTGCCCCGCCTTTTATAGAAGTCAGTCAGTTTGCAGAATTATGTAAACGGGCTGCTAACACTATGTTGGTGTATGTTAAATTTCCACAGACTCTCTTTTTAACAGAGCAATTAACAGCATTCGTTCAATTTTAGAGTCGATTTTCCTCTCTGTTATCCAAACAGTGTTGTCCAATTTCTGAAAACAAAACGTACTAATGTTACAAAAAAGTCGGAAAACTTGAGAAATTTTAATTCTAATCAACATTAAATGTTTAAAAATAATCATTTCAACTTCATGAAGCTACAATAAAAGACATTTATTCAAAAAAAGCTTTTCTGAGTATCTTAAGACAGAGAGCGTCTTTGTCATCTTCATATGCCCGTGGGTTTTGAATTCCAACTTCTTGTGTTCGTCCTAATTTTCCGTGCTGGTGTTTATTTATTTTACCAATTTAGGTTGAAATCGTAAAATTTTTGCGAAAATGAAAACCGGATCAGGGCCGATTAATATTTATTTAAGGTAATTTCTTAACAATTGTAGTGATTTTCGGGGTTTTTGGTTGTTATTTAGGGAGAACAATTTTTGAGAGTTGGTAACACTGACCATTATGCCTGCCAATGGTATTTTGTTGTTGACATAAAGTAACGCGGTGAAAAATCGACAACGCAACGCGGTGGCAAATAAACAATAAAAATAAAAAAACGAAACTAAATCAAATAGCGCACCGTGTGTGGAGTGTGGAAAGCTTTGAATCAAAGCGTGCTGTCGCTGCTGCAGTGGACGGACTTATATAGTATATACAGAAATACTATAGCAAAGAGTGGTGGAGGAGGGCGAAAACAACAACAACAGCAGTCACAATAGCAGAAGCTGCATTGACAACGACGAACAACAAAAGTACGTGCAAAAAAAAAAAGAAAAACAAAAAAACCAAAGACAGTGCACGAACGGACAGACGAATTCACACCGTCAAAGATAGTTGGTGGAACGTCTACTTTTGGTTGCTGCACTGCCAGCGACGTCGAGATAGTTGCACTGTGCAGAGTGCGTATCAGCAACGTGCACTTGTGGGCATACAAATAAATCGAATCTTGAAAGCGTGCCAGACGGGGAGTGCACAATAGCAGCATAAGTGGAAAATGTCCAGTTCAATAAAGACAATCGGCCTAAAACTGCAATCGCTGGAGGAACGTCTGCAAGCAGAGAACGAATCACATGAGAGAATTGACTTATCCAATTCGCGCGTCCGAGAGACGTCATCGACAGTACCGGCAGCTGTGGTGGCGCACACAAGAACGGATGGCAGTGGCGGTGTTGCCGGCAGTGGGGGAAGCATTGGCATGTTGCGACAACCACCACGAATGTGTAAGGATAATGCAAATACTTTGACTTTATTATGTGTGTGTGTCTGTGTGTATGTGTGTGAGTGTGGTGGTTTTATACAATAGCAATAACATAGAAGGGAGCAAAATAAGCTTGATGGCCAAAAGTTTGTGCGGAAGGCGGTTTGCTAGCAGAAAATGTCAAAGACTAAAAAAACTGCGTGTGCATGTGTATGATAAGAACTGATTTTGTATAAGTTTTTCATTCAGTTTTCAATATCATCTTTATTTATTTCCTTTTATTCTATTTTTTTCGCCAATAATTGACAATTGCGTTGTCGCAAAGAAGGGCAGATTTAATCACCCTCCGCCTCTCTTCATTTCATCATTGTTTGTTTCTTCTTCTTGTCTTACATACTCTTGTCCCATATTTAATTTTACTCGCATGCCGTTTGTGTTTGCTTCGCATCGGACTGTGGCTTTTTTTCATTTTTTTATTTTTTTTTGTCAGTCTGTTTTTCTCTTTGAAGCCAGTTATTTTCGCTATGTTATTGTATCTTATTTCGTATTTCGGTATTTCCGGAGTAATGTACTGAAGCGCACAACGACTGCGTCACGCGTCACACACACATTCAATCGTACCCACCGAACAAATTGAATGAATACAATAGCTGCTAAAGTATACAAACTTACGCCCGTCTCGTTTGACAAAATGTTTAGTGGGTTATCTTTTTTTTTTTGTTGTTGTTGGTTGGTTGGTTTGATAAATTCTAACTTTCATTTTCGTTCGATAGTGGAGATCAGCCCGCAACGTTCACGCCCTTTGGTGCTACCCCTGACCACGCCTTCACCTGCGGCTTCCACCAAAACGGAAGCGGACAAAGCGCTCAAAAGGTTCATGTCCCAAACGGGAATTCTAACCATTGAGGGTCGCCAATATCCCACAGATATTAAGGATCTCGAACATTTGGGCGACTTGGGCTCTGGCACAAGCGGGAATGTCGTCAAGATGCGTCACGTTCTTACAGATACGATACTGGCAGTGAAACAAATGCGACGCACCGGGAATACAGAGGAGAACAAACGTATATTCATGGACTTGGATGTTGTGCTCAAGTCGCATGATTGCAATTACATTGTAAAGTGTCTCGGTTGTTTTGTGCGTGATTCAGATGTCTGGATATGTATGGAGCTGATGAGCATGTGCTTTGATAAGTTGCTTAAGCTATCGAAGAAACCGGTGCCGGAACCCATATTGGGCAAAGTGACAGTGGCGGTGAGTAAAATCAAAGGCATACCTTTCATTAACTAGCTTAATAACATAACATAATACTTTCATAGACTGTCAACGCGCTCTCTTATCTAAAGGATAAGCATGGTGTCATCCATCGCGACGTTAAGCCCTCAAACATACTAATAGATGAGCGTGGTAATATTAAATTGTGCGACTTTGGCATAAGCGGCCGCTTGGTGGACTCTAAGGCCAACACACGCGCTGCTGGCTGTGCGGCGTACATGGCGGTGCGTAAAATCGTGTCAAATCCAATCAATGACCGTAATCTTAATATAAATCTTGTGTGTTTACAGCCTGAACGTATTGATCCGAAGAAACAAAAGTATGACATACGCGCTGATGTCTGGTCGCTTGGCATCACGCTTGTTGAGCTCGCCACGGCACGTTCACCATACGAGGGCTGCAACACTGATTTCGAGGTGCTAACAAAGGTTTTGGATTCAGAACCGCCGCGTTTGCCGCGTGGCGATGGTTTCAATTTTAGTAACGATTTCCATGAGTTCGTCAACAAGTGGTAAATGATGAAATTATTTAATTTGCCGTACATATTAAAAAGAATATATTTTTTTCTCTAGCCTCACAAAGAATCATCTGAATCGTCCCAAATATCCTGAATTACTTGCACAGCCGTTTATCAAGACCTATGAAATTGAAAATGTCGATGTGCCCAAGTGGTTTAAAGCGGTGAAGACGCAGCATAGGTAAGTAGATGTAGTACCCTCAACTGTAATCCGACCAATGGTCGTTCTATTATCCACCAATGGCGCCGCTTTCGCCTTATTCTTTCGTTACAAGTTTGTTTTCTGCTCATTTAAAAAAAAAAAACAACAAAACAGAAAAAAGAAAAGAAAACAATTGTTTTCGTTTATTTTTTTTTATGCCTAATTATTTAACGCTGTCTCCTTCACACGCGCGTTTGCTTTCATGCTCTCGCTCGCTCTTCTTGCTGAGGTAGGCTTTTTCTCAAATTTTTTCTCGTCTCGTCTCTTTTCTTTTTGTTTTTCTTATTTTTTTTTCCGTTTCTTTTGTTAATTTGTTTAATCCTTTTAAGCAGGTGTTTGTTTTTGTATCTCTTTTGTGCATTTAATCAATTATAATTTGCTTGAATCTAATTTTGATTAAAATTAATATTGTTCATTTACTTATTTTTTATTTAACAAGAAAACAATAACAAAAATCAAAGAACGGTTACTAAAGAAAGACAAACAACAATTTAGATTTCATCTTCTCAACGCCGCTTAAAGTTTTTTTTCTTTACCCGAGAACTGTTTTTTTTTTGTAATTTTTAGTTTTTTTTTTGCTTAATGAAAATTGTTCGTAATAATTAACAATACCTTATTAATTAATATTTTTGCCTTTGTTTTTTTTTTTTAATTGACCATTTAATTTGTTTCTTTTTTATTACCATTTTTTTTCGTAGGTTGTTAATTCCTAATAACTAAAAAATGTCAAAAACAAAAAAAAAATAAATAAATAAATAAAAAAAAAATGAAAAAGTAAATATTAAAAAAACCCACAAAAATAATCTAAATAAAAATTATCAAATCAAACAATCCCAATTAAGTAAGTATGTGTTTTTATTTTACAATTTCATTTATTAAATATATTCTTTATGTTAATTTATTATTTTTAATAATTGTTACTATGCATGCTTTTTGAAATCACATTTACTAATCAATTTATTTTTGTTAACGTTGCATTTTGTTAATTTTAAATTTGACTCAATAATAATTAAAAACAAGAAGTGAAAGAAATACATGTCAGAGCAGCTGACAATGCTACGTAGTGTCATTGGATTGAACCTAGACAGTCTCGGTTTATGTAAAACTTAGAGTATTGAACAGATAGCATCCGATCTCATTAGCACCAAACATTTTATGTTTAGATTTGATAAAGCGAACACCACAAAAAGTGCAACCGAATAACCAAAGTTACAACTAACATTTAATTTTAAGATATTGTATGATTAGGCATATTGCATAGAAACGTACGATACGGTACTACTGAAAGTTGTTGTATGTTTGCTTCTGTCAAACTTAGGCATACAATACTTCTAAATTGCATTTGCACATTTTGTTTCATACAATATCAATCAATTATTGTGCAATATATTGACGGAAATATTGAACGTTAAGAGCCGCTTTAGAATGCTACAATTGGCATGGTTGGCAACGTTGGCAAAAATGAAATCGGAAGCTGACCATTCTGTTTGTTCAATACTTTACATCAGTGACGGAAAGTCGCCTCACAAGCACAAAAAAATGCCCAATGCACGCGTCCTATGTAAAATGCGAGACCGTCTGTCACTGATTTTCGTACCTACATAGTATATTTATTGCTTTTCATAAATATTTGCAATGACATTTTAATAATTTTGCTTATGTGTGTATGTGTGGGTGTTTGCCTGTATGTGTATATGTACATGTATTTCATAACATTCATTAAAATGCAAAATACGCAATGGAGTTTGTGGCAAGTCCGAAGATTTTCAATATGCTGAAATAAGAAAAATAAAAAAAAAATAAACAGAAAAAGTCACACAGAAGTTTCCATGGTTATTAAGTAATTTGTGTCTAGTTGTGCATCACATTTTTTTTCGAGACTTTCATACCATCACAAATGCACACAAATGCCAACACTTACACTCATTCACCTCATCTATGCATTCATTAAATGTTTATCCAAAAAAAAAAATTCAGATAGAAAAAAAATTTTCTAACTTAGTTGTTCGATCTGTTTTCAGAACGATTGTGCCGACAGCAACGAAGATAACAAGCGCTGCCGCTGCATATAATAATAAGATAGCTGCAACAACAGCAGCAATGCGAGGTGTAAGCGTTAGTGGCAGCGGCGGCATGGGTCTGGGTACAGGAGGAGGGGGAGCAGGAGCAGGAACTACATCAGCAGCAACAACAACGACTACAAAGACAATAAAAGCAACACAAATACCCGTATATCAACCTCAGCAACATAATAATCAACAAGGCGCTGGACCTCATCATTATCAGCATAATTTTCAACAACAACAACAACAACATCAAGAACAATCACAGCAAGCGACACAACTACCTCAACCGATAGTAACAACAACAACAGCAACAAATTACCATAGTAACAACAATCTTGGAAGTGCTGGTGGTGGTGGTGGTGGATCTGATAGTAGTAGCGCCACTAGTTCCAGTCCGCTTTCACCGCCAAGTGTTAGCAGTGCGCATGCATATCATCATCATCAACTTCACCATCATCATTACCAGCAACAACAACAACAGCAGCAACAGCAACAACATCAACATCAGCAATATCAACGTACGAAAGAAGTGCCGGATGGCTTTGTCAGCGCTGGCGGCTCCACTGGCATTGCACAGGAGATGAGTAAACTGTATCGCAAGTCACCATTCATGCAACGTAAATTGAATAACGGCGCCGGCAGCGTGGGTGGCCCATCATCGCTGCACCAACATTTCAAATACAGCGATGAGAGTCCCAAAAAAGAGCAGTCAATGTTCAGCAGTATTGGTAAACACAAACAAAATTATGACAATTTTAAGTTTATTATATTATTGTGAGCATAAAGATTCATCTGTATTGCAATTATAGGTCAATCAATATTACGTAACTTGACAACGTCACCATTCAGCCAGAAAAAACACGCTATGCCGCAAACCAACCAAATCGATCCACTTTGGCGCATGCCAACAACGCAAGATGTATCGTTAGCCTTCGACAGCAGCAGCAATTGTGATGAGCCCGTCGGGCGTGCGAAGACCAGTGAATATGATCTAAGTGTATCCGGTGGTGCTGGCGGATTTTGTTCACCGGCCATGCAGCGCTATCATACGAGTGTGCCGACCACCTTGGCGTCACCAGTAGCGGAACAGGCGCTCACACTGAACAGCCGCGGCGAATGTAATACGCTGCAACGTGTTCAGGGCAATCAAAGTCCAATTGGTGAGTGTCTGTCTTGTTGCGTGTCTGCTATTTTAATAATCATACCATGCCTTATACTTCTACAGTACTGCAGCGATTCTATCATCAGCAAAATCAGCTGCGTGAAAAGGAAATAGTACGTCAACGTGAACGTGATCAATATGCTCGTCATGCCACGCCGCCGCCTTCGCTAGTGACACAGGGAACAACGGATGGTTGTAACATAATAACGACAAATCCATTTCTTAGTAATTATGCGCCAACGACTATTGTAAACACAACGGCAAATAATGCCGGTCTCGATGGAAATGTTATGCTGCCATCGTCGTCATCGCATTCGACGTCAAGTCAATCCTCAACGCAATCGTCGTGCTCTCAAATAGCCGTCAATGAATTTCAGCAACCACGTACGCCGCTCGGTCACTTTGGCACGGGCACGACCGGACCATTGCAGTATCAACCGTTACCAACAGCATTACATGGCAGTGGTGGTGTTGGCAATTATATGCGTACATCAACGCCCACATCGCCAGATCATGTGGATTATGGTGGCGTGGCAACAACGTCACCACCGCCACTAAGCGATACAACCACTACAGCGTTGCCAGGTGACTGTGTGGCCAGCAAATTGGGCAAGCTATATGCGCGTCGCCAACTGTTGAGCACAAATGGCTGTGCTAGCAGCGGTTATGGCATGGCTGGCGCTAAGGATCATAGTGGCGCTTACAATGCGGCCGATCCAGGTGAGTTCTTCGCTTTTGTTGGGCTCTTTTTGCCGTTCATAGTGTGCTTGCTTGTTTCACTTGTTTTAGCCTATTGAGTGTTTAACAATGTTTGCCCTTAATTTAATGCTTACGCTTGCTTTTTCTTTCCTTCTTTTATTCATATACATATTTTTTAATTCTGCACATAAAACCATCATCATCTTCAACAACAACAACATTATCTACAATTTGAACATGAATTTACACCTTAACACAAATCTTCTTCGCCATCATATTTAACACAACTGACTCATGCACTTATTGCAACCTCCACCAACCATCACCAACCATCATTATCACCATCATTGCCACTATACGTTTAACTGCACGGCCATTCACACTGCACTTAGGCTGGTTTAATACACTTGCAGGCGCCATGAAACGCCAATTTGCTACATATGTAAAATTACAATTGAATTCTACAGCATCAACACTAACAACGCAAACGCCCATGCCCATGCCAATGCCAATGGCAACGACAACACTGCCAACAACCACAAATGGCAACGATCCCATGGCGGCGACAGTTAGCGGCGTTGCGGTCACATCGACGGCAACATCATCGCCATATAAGATGCAAGGTACAAATGGCAGCAAGTCTTACTATTATCGCACATTGTCGGCGGGCAGCAGCAGCAATACCAGCACGAGTAACAGCACCTCACCCACGGCCGACACTGGACCGCGTATGTTGGACTTTCGTACGGACGTTGGTGTCGGACAGTCGGGAAGTACAAGTGCGTTTTTGCGTCGATATGCTGGCAGCAGCAGCGGTATGGGTGGCAGCAGTAGCACGCCACCGAGTCCACACATACTTGCTGGGCTCGATCGCCGTCACCGTAGTCCGGATCCGCCACCGCGTTATAATCGCGGTCAATCGCCACTTTTGCTGCGTAAGAATCTTCTGGAGTTAAGTGGCCAGCAAAGTGGTCAGCTGCCAGGTTCGCCGTTGCTGAATAGACGGTAAGTGAACCAATATAATTTATGGATTAGAAATTGTGTATTCAGTTTATCTATTTATTTAGGTATGTCTCCGCCTCACCACCACTGCCGCCACCACGTCGTGGCTCGGAGAGCGTGCCTGGCTCACCACAACACTTTCGTACGCGAATTCATTATACACCCGAACCACAACGACGCATCTACCGTACAATAGATCAATGAGTAGCGCTGCAAATCATGGTCATGTGATGTTGGTATGGCTTCGATGATGTCGTCGATGACGCCGGTGCTTGCGTTGGCGGCGATAATAACGGCGACGACGACGGCACATGTGTATCGGCAAATGGCACACAATCCAATGCTGCTACCGATCATGATGTCGTGCCGACAATCGTTAACGCAGCAAGCGGTAGCGGCAGCGGCAGCATTGCCAGCAGCTCAACAATGTCTTTGTCCATGCCGCCGCATTCGTTTGGCCGTGCCACTTATGGCCTAGATCTATCTGCTAGTACACCGCCAGTCAAAGCCAGTTCAAGTCCCAGTTCCATTGCGGATATATTTGTTGCAGCACGTAGCGAAGATTTGACAGCGGCCGCTTCCGCTTATGGCTACGTTGACATTGACGACGACGACTACTACTGTACGGCATCGGCGCCGCCACTATCGACATCGTCTTCATCGAGCTCATTTGCAGCGGCTTCATCCTCGTCATCATCGACGGCGCTCTATTGCAATGATACGCGCTATGCGGCCCATCAATTGCAGCGTCAATTGCAACATCGTCGCAGTCAGCGTTGTGCACGTCGCTTTTTCACAGCAAATGTACTAACAACAACAACAACAACTACGGCAAATACAACAACAACAAAAGCAGCAATAAATACATTTTCAAAAGCCAAAAAGTAGAAGCAAAAAATAAAAATATTCGGCACTTGTCGTTGCGCGATGCACTTCCCACATATGAAAACCAACTTGCAAAGAAAATTTAGCGAAAAACAAGATTGAAAAAAAAAACAAAAAAACAACAGCAACAACAACAAAACGTGTTCAAGTCTTAATTTAAGTTTAGCAACGTAGAGATCCAATGAAATTGTAGTGTCCAAAAAGTGCAAGACTTTACTTGCCTTTATAGAAATGCTAAAATTTGTTTTCTTTTCTTTGTTTTTCTTTTGTTTTTTCACAAAGCTCTTTATTTTTTTTTTTTAATTTTAATATATATAATATTTATGTAGCAGACCAACTAAAATAGTTGATAACAAAAACTGTCGGAATGATAGAAGTCATACCAAAAACAAAAACAAAAAGCGAAAACAAACAAACTTTTCAAGTGCAGACCAAAAGGTGAAATATTATTTAAATCATAAAAAAAAAAAAAATTAATAATGTAAACTAGAAAATAACAAGCAAGACAAGCACCACCCAAACCTCTGCCACATAGCTTCCACCGCTCGACGTGCTTGACAACTGTGCAATAGTTAAAAAAAAGAAAAAAAAAATTCAACATATTAAAAAAAGGAAAGCGAAAACAAATTGTAAAAAAACACGTTGAGATTTTCTTTTTTTATGTTGTTTTTTTTATTAGATTATTTATACATATAAACAAATATAATGATTAAATATGAGCGAAACATGAAGCTATTTAAATGCTGCCTTTTCACATCTTAACATGAACAAAAAAAAATAATTAAAAATAAATAAATAAGTAAACAATAATTGTACAAAAGTCAAATATAATTAAAGAAAAAAAAAAAGAATCCAAAACAATCACAAGCATGAAAAAAGGACATTTTTTGATCGCATGCGTGTTCCTTAAGCAAGTTTTTTCGCTTTCGTTAGAGTAGTTTTTGTTCCTGCGTGTATATAACACAATATAACACACACAAAATTAAAAGAAGCAATCGATCCATCAACTAAATTAATATTAATTATTATATATAACAAATTAAACAAAACGTTAACAAACAAAATTTAATTTACACGAAGACAAAGTAAACAAAAAAAACATACAAACAAAAAAAAAAAAAAAAGGGCATTTTCAGAAAAGACAAAACACATTTTTGGTTTTTTTTTCACATATTTTATGTTAAGTTATTAGTTCGTTTATTAATTAGAAACTTAAGTTTAGTTTTAACTAATTATCTATATATATATATTTATATATAAAAAATATATAAATATATATATGCAAAGAATGAACTATTTAAGTTATTTACTGGTTTTCCGACTGATTTATGTGTTAAATTATAATGAAAAAAAAGTTTATACATAAAGTATAGTTAAATAATAATAATAATAATAAAAAAAAAACAATAAAAGTAAACGCAAACAACTAGTTTAGCATTAAAATAATTCGTTCAAAAAAAAAAAAAAAAAAAAACAAAACGACAACAACAACAGCGTGAAAATCAGTTAAGAAGACAATCCATTTAAAATACAATAGAAAAAAAAACAAATTGTAAAAAAAACTTATTTCGATCAAAAGTTCGTGGAATCAAACTTTGTTGTATTGAAAGTAGACCAGAAGAAAGCGAGGGCTCTGTTAGGCCATGTGGTGAGGCGCGAAACAAAGTTGGCTCCGCTTGTCGACAAAGTCAAATTGGCTGCATATAGGGGAAGGGGGGTTGTAATGCTTAGCGGGCAGAGAGACGCGTAGCTGCAATTTTCATTTAGGTCAATGACATTGTATCCTTACGCAAAGATCTTACTGTTCTTGTATGTATGTGTGTATGTATGCGCGTGTGTGTGTATGTGCTGTATGTGTAGGTGTAGGTGTGTGTGTGTGTGTGTTTTTGTGTACATGCATAGCTAGGTATAAGTAAATATGTATGTATTATGTTGTATATAAGAAGTCATTTGTTGTTTTTTTATTTTTAATATGTTTGTAGAATATATATTGGAAAATGTATATAAGCGCCTTAATATATATATACACATACGCATATATTAAAGAAGATATTTATATATACGTAAATACACATATACATACATACATATGTATATACAAAATAATACATATACATACATATATATGCTATAAAATCGACAAAGCCAATGTTGAACACAGATACATAAACACACACAATTCACTCTTAGACACTTATACATACATACATAGTTATATATGAAAAATATTTGTAATTGGAATTATATACATACATATATACTCAATAATTAGAAACGTATAATCAATGAAATAAAGAAAAAACAAAAGCTAAAAGAAAACAATAATCTTAAAAGAAAATAATTATAAATTTTAAAGAGAGAAACCTGCATAAAAGATGAAAAATAAATGCATAAACCAAAAAAAAAAAAATATTACAAGTTCAATTACTAAATCTTCAAATTGTGTGGGTTAAAAGCAGTCTCTACGAGGGTCGTTCAATAAGTAAACGTGTTTCATAAAAGATGTCTAAGAGGATGTGAAAAAATTCAGCTAAAATCAAGAAGTTATCGCTGAGAAAAATGTAAAAATCTTATTTTTACGTGAACAACGTACTATGTACATATGCTTGTGTATGCAACATTGGCTACTTCTACACTAACAAGTGAAACTGTTCTTTCTTTATTTTTTGTTGGTCCATTTTGATCTCTTTTGCGTAAAGCTTTGTGTGTTCAAGCCTTTGTTTACAACAATAACACATTAAAAGACAGACAGACAGACAGACATCTTCTGTGTCGTTCGTTGACTTCATTCTGCTCACTTGGTCCCAACGGCGGCGTTCTGCCGATTAACTCGCTCAGCTTTTATAAGACGATGAGCTTTTCATCCGCTTTTACTATTTTGTTATGATTGACGTAATGTAGTCTGTGTGTGTGTGTGTAAAATAATAGACTTGCGATACTATTGGCCACAAATCATTGTTATTGTAGGAAAATTGACGGCTTAGTATTCTTGGTTGTTATTATGTCTGTCTGCATAAATATTCTTGCTTAAATATTTGTCTTTTTGTAACAATTTGGCATTAGGTGCCCTTAAAGTGGCTACGGGGTATGTGTGACGTAATAAAGCACTGTCGGCGAAATGAAACAGCGCACATCAGCAACAACAACAATAACAATAATACAACAGCAGACGCTTTCGAAGAACGCTAATGAGATGAACGCAGTCGACATCATCGTTGCTGCTTCCATGAGATGAGCTGATGAACGTTTGAGAAATTATTCTCCTTGTGTTTTATTTGTGTTTCAAAGTGAAAATATTCCACCGATCAGAATCGTCGTTTCCACGGCCTTCGATTGCTCTCGCCTGTGTGTTGTTTGTTTGGCAACAACGATCAACAGCTACGCTCTTCTTTAGGGAGCTCTGCCAACGCTTTGCTTTATATTCCAGCGAGCAAGCGAGCGAGCGAAAGAGCGCGTGTGTGTGTGTGTGTGTGTGTGAAACTCACTTGTACTTTTTTTTATCGCTTTTATTTTGCGTTCTTTTATTTGCGTTCTTTTTTTACGTTTGTACAATTATTTGATATATGTATGTATGTATGTATAAATGATATAAATTAATGAAATTGTCAAGCAAACAAGAACAAATCCACCCGCACGAATTCACTACGCACACCAATGACCTGACTGTGCCCGTGTGTGTGTGAGTGTATATGACAACAATTGAGCTTTATAAACGCTAAAGTGCGGGGGTGATTGCGTGGCTGCCTGGCCGTCTGTCCATCCATCCGTCCGTCCGTCAGTAGCGGCGTTTGCTTTTGGCATTAATGGTGTGTTATCGTCGCAGATTCTGCTCGCTCATGCTTCAGCCAAAACAATCCAACAGTGCTAAACTTGTGCTCGACGCGTGCGGCGACAAGACGTCAAGTGCCGTAGTTAAGAAGAAGAATAAGGCGATCATATAAACGAAAAAGCGAAATCATCCGTCAAAGCATTCCGAAACACACAAAAAAAAAAAAAACAAAAAAAAATATATTGTTTCCTTACAATTCCTGTCAAAGTGTCGCATGACAAAAACTTGAATATTTTTGTATTTTTTTTTTTGTTTTCTATTATTACTTGAATCTTAAAGAAGTTGTTAGTAATGTCATCGTTGGAAAAACCAACACCGTCCGAGCAGTTGGACAAACAGTCCACAACGGCAGCGGCGACGCCGGCTAACTTTGGACATGTCGCGGAGATACCGCCATTGAAGCGCGCTGTCATGCAGGTGGCTGCCGGCGGCTCTGCGGGTTTCATCGAGGTTTGCATCATGCAGCCACTGGACGTGGTCAAGACGCGTATGCAGCTGGGAGCGCGCGCCGGTGAGGTGAGTTTAATGCATGAGTGTGTTAGGCATGTTGTGTTCATCTTCGAGTGTAGTAATAGATTGTTTATCTGGTTCCTAGACTGCACACAAAAATAGCAACAAATTGTCAAAATTCATATATTTCTTTTAATATTCTATATTTTCGGGCCCCATAAAGATATATCCATGTTTTGAGGAATCAAACACTTGACTCCCCTCCCTTAGACGATACTGCTTGTCTATATCTATATACGAGTACATACGTATCTATGTACTTACCATTTATTCAATTAAACTGACAAAAGTTGGTTAATTTGACATCACACACACACACATTCACATAAATATTTCTTATCAGACTTTATGACTGCGACGCTGACAGAATTTTTTTTTTACACACGCATTCGTCGTTAAGCGATTCCAAATAAGCCAAAAAAAAACAAAAAAAAAAAAAAAACAAGAACAAAACAAAACAAAGTATAACAACAAACACAAAGTATCAAATAAGAGTGGAAAACAAATATTTTTGTGTGGAAAAAGGGCAAGACAAGGTCACAAATTGTTGTTGTGGGAGGGCTTGAACACGAAAACAGCTGATGGCTAGATAACAACAACAACAAACACTACGAAAACTGAACTGAAGTACACACAGAGTGTATCAAAGTAAAGTAACAACAACAAGTTCGACATACTTGACAAATTCGCCGGTCGCAAGGCAAAGGAATAAAAAAATTCAATTGGCTAATCTCTTATGTTACAAAGCGTCACAAGCCACATACAATAAACTAGCATTTGCAAAATACACGAAGTGCTAGTTTGAACACTCACCTGCTGTATGTAGCATGTGTCTGTATGTAACATATGCCTATAATGATTGAGACATTTTCATTGATAAGAAATCATGGCAAATCTTATATATTTCGTGTTATTAACTTGACTGTATAATATAATTAGTTACTTAGTTTCAAAATAATGTGTAATTCTCAATTGAAAGATGGAGAAGGAGTTAGCATGAGGGGTCACGCCAAAATTTATAAGATAAAATCATAACAAGAATGCGCGGTTTAAAAATAAAATGCAATAACAAACAAATAAAATACAACAACTGAAAAAAGAAAACAAAAAAAATATGTGTCAACACACGCATACACACACACATATACGAGTATACGTAATTAACGATAAATTACTTTCTCATATTTAACAAAAATGACTAAAAAAAAAAAGAAATGTTTTCATTTGAACATTTTTTTTCGTTTATTTATTTTTTCATTTTCCTTTATATCTTGTATTTTTCTTGTCCGCTGCTAGAGTGGGGCGAGGGGGTTTGCTGTGCGAGACTGTTTTGAGATATAATTTGTCAGTCCGAACATGTTTCACATGTTGCAATCAACTTCATGCATAAACATAACACACACGCCTATGATTGGCACAAAAACTCACTGGAATTGTGTAATTGAAGCAACATGAATTTAACAAAGAAACAAACCTCTCTCATTATATATTACATAGACACAATACCGTGGCGTCTTTGATTGTTTTGCGAAAATGTACCGCCAAGAGGGCACGCTGTCCTTCTGGAAGGGTTTGCTGCCGCCCGTGCTCGCTGAGACGCCAAAGCGTGCCATCAAATTTCTCGTTTTCGAGCAGACAAAGCCTTTGTTCCTCTTTGGCTCGAGTGAGCCCACGCCATTGGTGAGTATAAAGTGCACAAATATTGACGAGACGTTTATTAATTGTTTATTATCTACACGCAGACTTACTCACTGGCCGGCCTGACAGCGGGCCTGATCGAAGCGGTTGCCGTCAATCCATTTGAGGTGGTTAAGGTCGCCCAGCAAGCCGATCGTCGTGTCGTCGGCACGAATGCAACCACTTGGGAGGTCGCACGTACCATTGTACGTCAGGACGGTTATGGTCTGCGTGGTCTGAATAAGGGCGTCACCGCGACCATGGGCCGCAATGGTTTCTTCAATATGACCTATTTCGGTTTCTATCACAGCGTTAAGAATTATGTGCCCGCCTATGAGGATAGCACATGGGAGTTCTGTCGCAAGGTACTCATCGGCTTTACGGCTGGCACGCTCTCATGCTTCATCAATATACCGTTCGATGTTGCCAAGTCGCGTATACAAGGACCCCAGCCGCAGCAGGGCATCATCAAATATCGCACAACAATGGCATCGATGGGCACCGTTTATCGCGAGGAGGGCTTCCGTGCGCTCTACAAAGGTCTGCTGCCCAAGGTGATGCGTCTCGGTCCGGGCGGCGCCATTCTACTGCTGGTCTTCGAATATGCCTATGAATTCCTACAGCACAATTACGCCTAAGCGCTCCAGCTGGAGCGGATCTAGTGCCTTAAGTTGCTTCGTTGCCAACTGGCCGCTTTCCTTGACTGCGTTCTGTTCCGTTTTGCTTTGTTTTGTTTGCCAATGAATGTTTAAAATTTGCTATCATTTACATTGCTGTACAGACATGCTTAGATACAATAAGGAGCGGGAAATAGAAACATTTAATTGCAGTGCATGCATGCAAAAAAATAAAACATAATAATAAAAAAAATGAAAAACGAAATCTTATTTGCGCAACATGCTCAATAAAGATTATATAATATAGCCAACAATATTATAACGCGCACTTCAATTATTGTTGATTTGGCATTCAGCGCCGAAAGCGGCTTAGCGCCAACACGCACACACACACAGCAATGATAAGAAAAGATGCAAAAAAGGAAAAAAAAACCTAATAATAAAAAATGGAAAAACCATAAAAAATAATTTGCACGTTGAGACGTTGGCAACAGTGTCGCACAAACGGCGCCGACACTTGGGGGAAATTATGTGAGATAAAATTAGGGGAGGGGGTGTTCAGCAAAATCTCACCAAATCTCACCTATGGGTAGGGCGGCTCATCGGACATCTCATGCGATTTTTACAGTTTTCTTCATAAATTTAAACAAAAAAAAAAATATAATAATTTTTTATCAAATTTTTAGCAAAATCTCATGTGATATTCAGAGGGAGTGGTTCGTCAAATCTCACTAAATCTCATCAAGAAGGGGGGAGGAGTCTAAATTTCTAGAAAAAACCTTGTGTGCCCCGCTGCTGTGGCAGGGAACAACAGTTTGGGCAACGCTGACAAGACTGGCTGGCTATGAGTTGGATATGACTTTATTTACTCTATGCAATTGGTTGATTGAAAATGTAGTGCAAAAGTAATTGTTGCCACTGCAAGAACAAGTTTAACTTGTTAATAAATGCTGCATTGCTCGACCAGCGGGCGACGGTGAGGGGGGGCGTGGGCAACAGTGCAACAGCGTTTGCGGTTTGGAGACGCCCAGACAGTTGGTTAGACAAAGTTAGGCCACGACAGGCACAGAGACACCTGACCAAACGTATTTGGTGTATTCAAGGCAGTATGACAGTTCTTTTTTGGACTTCTTGTCGTACGGTCGTGGTCAAGACATTTGGTAAACTAAAAACGCCAAGGAAGGATACAACACCAACCAAGTATGGTCAGACCGCTGCGCCAGCGCGCATATATCACAGTCGCGTTCGGTATTGTCGTTTTGTCACTGTCGCTGATCGCCGTCAATGGGCAGTCGGTCGTTAGGCAACGTCAAAAACGTGCTGTGGTCGATTTTGGCGTATTGTTACGCAATGTGCTGCTCAAGAGCGCACAACTGAGCAATGTTAAGGCAAATATAACGCGTACAATTATCACTGCCAAGACACCAATGCGTACCACAACGACAACAACGACGACGACGACACCAATGCCACCGCCGCCACCACCGCCGCTGCCCCCACTGCGGCCTCGTCCGATTTACAGACCATTACCATGGCCTGGTCATGGTTATCCAATATATGGCAATGATTATTATCATCCAGGCGGTCGTTTGGTCGGCTATCATCCATATGATTATGATGCTGACTATGACGATCAGCCGCCACCGACAAGAGCACCACCGCCCGCAACACCACCTACGACGACAGCACCTCCACCAAGGCCAACGCGTGTCAATCGTCCGCCACCACCACCGCCGCCATTGCCCTATGACTATTACTATGATGAATACAATGCACGACCACGGGTTGCAGGTCCACCAGCACCACCGCTACCGCCACCAGTGGCACAGTCACCGCGCAGACGACTCACAGTGCCAAATGCCCGTCGTCCGGCTCAGCTGAGCAATAATCTCATCTATCAGTACGCACAATCTGATGGTAAAATAAGCAAACTTTTAACTAATTGTCGAAACATTGGATTTTCTCGAACACTTTGCAGATATTTACTCTAATCCAGACCGTACGGATGACCAGGAGGCGGTAGCGGGGGCGGAGTCGGACGCAAACATCGGCGCAGCATCGGCGGATGTAACGCAAGGAACGCAAGATGCAAGTGATGTTGACGCCAATGATGCGTCCAATGATGACCAACAGGATCAACCGCAGACAAGAACAACAACAATAACAGATGATGGAGAGCAACAAGAAAATACTGGTGATGGTAGCGTGGCCAATCCGAGTGGCGAACAACTGGCAGAGGATAATCAAGCGGTGGTAGATACAAATGCAGCTGATCAACAGGATGCGCGTTTTAGACAGTTCGAGGACAGCAATCCAGCGAGTGGCAATCCCACGGCCGGAGGACGTTTCATCATAAAATACGATGACGATACCGGCAGAGAAGAAGGTGCCGCTGATGAAAATATAAACATTGATTCCGGATCTGGTGTTGGATCTGGTGCTGTATCTGGTGTTGGACCTGGTGGCGGAATAAACGATGCGCTATCCTTTAGAGATTTCCAAACTGATTTTACGCCCGCAACTGGTAGCAGCGCCAACGCCTACTTTCCACCCATAAAGGGTTTCGATGAATACGCCAGACAGCAATATTATTTCTAAACGCCCTCAAGAGAACAAACCACGCATTTATCTTTTGTACATACATTTGATTCTTTCATTTTTTTTTTACTCACTATAATTATAAAAGATTCATAATATTTTTTTTTATTTATTTAATTTTTTTTTTGAGTAAGTGTCGACCAATAAAATTTGATAGAATTGTTAGAAAAAAAAAACAAAATTTAAAATTTTAGAGAACGAGATCCCTGCTCATATTCACTTGTTTTGCATGGCCTGCCTACGGACAACAGAGATTTGGAACTGAGTCACAAGTGGCCTCAGACGCTGACGCATTACCCCAGATCCGATATCTGGCTCCGCTACTCTTACCTGTGGTATAAAGGTCCATCGATCAGGGTGTTTTAAATTGGCTTGAGAGCAAAAGTACTCAAAGCAAACAAGAAGTGGACAACGTAAGTAAGTAAGAAGTTAGAATGTCAGAAGAAATCGATTGATATAAGTCCTTTTGTCTGTCCGTCCGTATTCACCAACGGTTCTCGGGTATATTGTTGAGTATATTAAACTAAGATCTTAGTTATAGTGAATTCCTATATGAAAGCACCAGAGAGCAAGAAGCTTAAAAAACATCTAGTGTAATCTTCTGAGAAAATATACTGAATAAAGAAAGCTTTCTAGGTAAATGTATGTGCTAAGCTTACAAGAAGCTAAACTACAGATATAAAGTATTTTAGTGCTTTCAAAACCGGCTTAGAGCAACTAATATTCCAAATGATGATGGAATTTCCTTCCCCTTGCGCTTCTAATGTTAAGCGAAAAAGCTTGCAAGTCATCGTTTCAATGCAAATTGTTTGAACTAATGAAGCGCAAAAAGCTCTTATCAAATATGAGCGAAGTAGTTTATTTAATGACAAGAATACAAAAATGATGTACAATGATAAAAATAATGGAATTGGCATGCATTATTCAACGCGGCGTAAGATTATGTTTACCACCGTCAACGGGCAGAAGAGCACCGGTCGTGAAGCTCGCCTTTTCGCTGGCCAAGAACGCGATTGCCTCGGCCACCTCCTTGACGTCGCCAACTCGACCCATTGCATGTGTTTCGCGAGCGCCTAATAAGTAGGCCTGGTAAACTTCGTCTTTCATACCCGCACGTCTGTGTAAATCTGTGATGACAACTCCCGGATTGACCGAATTGACACGCACGCCCAGTGGCGCCAGCTCCAATGAAATACATTTGGTGAACTGATCCAATGCCGCCTTAGAGACACAATAGCTGACGGCGTTTGTGAACGGACGCAGACCCGCACAGCTGCTCACATTCACTATGCTGCCCTTGGTCTTGATGAGATGTGGCGCTACTAGCTTCGTCAGCACGACAACGGCACGTAAATTTGTGTTGAGTATATCATCGAATTGTTTAATGTCCAACTCAAGCAGTGGCGCTGCGGCCAGTATGCCGGCATTGTTCACCAGCACATCGATCCGTCCGTATTTGGCGATCGTTTCGCTAACGATGCGCTCGGCGTCGACGGTGACATCGGCCTGCAGTAGATACACGTTCGCCTTGTGCTTGAGGCAAGCGTCCTGTGTGGCCTTCAAATTGGCAGCATTCCGTCCGACAATAACGACTTTGGCACCATATTGCGCAAAGACTTCCGCGGTGGCGGCACCAATGCCCGAACTGGCACCCGTAACAATGACAACTTTATCTGTTAGGCCCATGTCGAAGACTGAGTTCTGAGTGGTCTGTTGTTCACTTATTTATTCTAACGTTCAATAAGCCACCGGCATACATGTATACTATACAATACGATACGAAACGACACATCACGAAACTGATTATAGCACGACTATATCTGATTAGAATACTTCGTTGTTGTGACGTCAGGTAAGTGAGTCAAGCCAGATTTGTTATTCTCTTGCAAAGTCATGAAATTTGGAATGTAGGGAAGGATACATCTCCGACTATATAAATTATATAACATATATTCTGATCAGCAGGACACGACGACGATCATGTCCGTCTCTTCATCCTTTCCTCTCCGGGACTCATTTTTGGGGTGAGGGGCAAATAACTGAAGCTACTTCGGGTAAAAAATTACAAAAGTCGTTTTCCTCGGTTGTCTTTTGAGATAGAAACATCAAATTTGTGGTACTGGGTATGTCGAAGGCGAGCACTCTCGACTACAATTCCTTACTAGTTATAATAGAACATATCATGATTACTTGAAATTTTAAGGAAAGGTTCCAAAATCCCGGTTAACGAATCTTAGATTTGTCGACGACGCACAGAGGGGCCTTAGATACATTCAGCTTGCAAAAATCAAAAATTTCATGATCGCTTTTGATAAAACAAATTTATGTGTCTGATAAAGAATTTTCCAGAGATTAAGGAAATATTAACTTTAACGAAATCGGAATTATAGTTTGGAAGATATGCGCACTCAAAGTTGACCTTTTTTCAACTTTCAATGACATACTAATTTTTTTGAAAATTCGACATCTTTGAGTTGGAATAAAAACGAAATTATAACTCGAATCATTATCGAATTGATTTCTATTCATAGGTAGCCATATTATAGTGTTATACTATAAATACCAAGTCTTTAGCATTTATAGTTTTCTAGAGGAGGCTGTTTTTCGAACCATCTATTTTTTGTGTATTTTTCAACTTTGGTGGACAATTAAAAAAAACGTTAAAATATGATGACCGCCAAATTTTGCAATTATGTTTATTGAACATTCCTTAACCTATGTACAAAATTTCAGCTGCCTTTATTTGCCTGTTTGGTTTTTAAAGCAAAAAAACGGCCGCAACCTCACACAAAAAATCAGTGAAAAAGGCGCTGCCGCAGGTATAAGAAAAAGAATACACAGTAGGTAGATTCGCTGTTACAGCTTTAATATGTTAATAAAATGAACATATTTTGTTATTGGAAGCAACTAGTTATATTATGCAAAGCAGGTGGTTGTAAAATTGATCGGGGGCGGTACGAAGGGGGGTTTAATGGCTTAATTTTCTTCATTTTGTATGGCAGGTGGTAGTTTCAGTGGTCCGATCTCAATGATACAAACGTGCACATTACTTGGGTACGTAAAAAGATCACATTTTAAATTTCAACCTTCTATGTTGAGAAAAAAAGAAGTTTTTCATACAACGACTTCAATTTGCTTCTCTTCCTCTTCTTCATTTCGTATGGCAGGTACCAGTTCCAGTAGTTCGATCTCAATGAAACTTTCAGACATTTAGTCTGGGTACCTTAAACTTCTAGTTGTGAAATTTCAGCCCTCTATCTTCAAAAATAAAAAAGTTTTTCATACAACAAATCAAGTTTTGTTCATTTTTCTTAATCTTTTCATATGGGGGTTACCAGTTCCAATAGCCCGATCATGCCGATTCCAACATATGAGTTGATCGCACAGAAAAGAAGACTCTGTGCAAAATTTCAGGTCGATAACTTCAAAATTGTGGGAGATATTGTATAAATACTAATAGACATACAGACGGATGGACGGACATGGCTATATCAACTCGTCTTGTCATACTGATCAAGAATACATATACTGTGTACAGTCGCAAATTCCTAAGTTTATAAAAAATGGAAGACTAGCCATTTTCTGACGCTAAAGCTGCACCGATAACAAATTCTGACTTTCACAACCTACTACGCCGCTCTCAGATATCGTAGCGTATTGAACGATGGCTTAAGGAATTCACTTTTAAACAAAACTTATTTCATGCAATTATCTTTATTCGTTCAGAAGATATGATTTTTGCAATGCAAAAACTCAGAAGGCCCCACTGTGCGACGTCTTTACTGTTTTAAGCAAGTTCTTAGTAATAGTGAGTTTCTTATTTGAAAGCACTCAGAAAGTAAGAAGCATAAAGATTCTATGCAACAAACAGTACATAATTTAGTTTGACTTTCAGAGAAAAACACTAGATGGCTTGCTATGAAACATGAAATATTTGTTGGTTAATTTGTGAACTTAACTTACTAAATAGAATTTTAACTACAGATGTAAAGAGTTTTTGTGGTTTACAGACTAATTCAGAGCAACTAACAGTTCAAACAATGCGCATATTGAGTTCGAATATTCCTGCCCACGTGCTCCTCACGTTAAAACCACTGAAGGGCAAAGCGAAGTAGTTGGCTTGTCATCATTTCAATGCCAATTGTGTGAACTAATCAAGCGCAAAAAGCTCTTAACAAATATAAGCCAAGTAGTTTATTAAATGATAAGAAAAAAAAAATATTTATGTATATACAATTTTAAAAGTAATGTACTTGTCGTGCATGATTTAACGCGGGGTGATATTATGTTTGCCACCGTCAACGGGCAGAAGAGCGCCGGTCGTGAAGCTCGCCTTTTCGCTGGCTAAGAATGCGATTGCCTCGGCCACCTCCTTGACGTCGCCAACACGACCCAATGCATGTGTTTGGCGTGCGCGCGACAAATACGCCTCGTAATCGTCGGTCTGCATGCCCGCGCGTCTATGGATATCCGTGATGACAACTCCCGGATTGACCGAATTGACACGCACGCCCAGTGGCGCCAGCTCCAATGAAATACATTTGGTGAACTGATCCAATGCCGCCTTAGAGACACAATAGCTGACGGCGTTTGTGAACGGACGCAGACCCGCACAGCTGCTCACATTCACTATGCTGCCCTTGGTCTTGATGAGATGTGGCGCTACTAGCTTCGTCAGCACGACAACGGCACGTAAATTTGTGTTGAGTATATCATCGAATTGTTTAATGTCCAACTCAAGCAGTGGCGCTGCGGCCAGTATGCCGGCATTGTTCACCAGCACATCGATCCGTCCGTATTTGGCGATCGTTTCGCTAACGATGCGCTCAGCGTCGACGGTGACATCGGCCTGCAGTAGAAACACGTTCGCCTTGTGCTTGAGGCAAGCGTCCTGTGTGGCCTTCAGATTGACAGCATTCCGTCCGACAATAACGACTTTGGCACCATATTGCGCAAAGACTTCCGCGGTGGCGGCACCAATGCCCGAACTGGCACCCGTAACAATGACAACTTTATCTGTTAGGCTCATGACGACGATTGTATACTGTTCGGTCGTCGCTGACTTATTTATTCTAGACGCGAAAAACACTTCTAACGTTCAGAAAGCCGCCGGCATAGATGCGATACGACACGACACGGAACTGATTGCAGTACGACTATACCAGATTAGATTACGTCGTTGTTGTGACGTCAGGTAATTGAGACAAACCTGATTTGTGTTTATACTCAACGGTTGGCGCTCAGACACTAGGAAAATGTGACTGAGTTCCAGCGTTCATTGGATTTGGCCATAAGTCCATCCATCATTGGATCCCTTGAATGAATATGTATAATTTTGACCTTTACGGGCTAGCGAATTATCGACGTTTAACTGTGTTATTGTACAAAGTGGGTGTACCAGTGGTATTGATTTATGTCTCATTTATGCGAGGGTCGTTACAGAAAATATTCTCATTTTAAAAAGATTTCGGTGGGTTCTCTTAAACATGCAATTTAAGATAAAGGCTACAAACTTACGAATCTTGGACTTATCGGGGTATGATATATCAAGTTATAGAGTTATGAGGAAATAAAAATTCAACGCCATCATATACATGCAACGCCTATATATTTAAACGAAAGATATACGATTTCTACCAGATAAAGTGTCTTGCGGACATCATTTGGATCGCCAAATTTATAGTTTTAGTTGCGGAATGTTGTATGTATGATTAGTACTATAGTATAGTAATGGTAGAATGTTCGAGTTATGGGGTTTGCTCTACTTCAATTGAAGGGATCGAATAATATATACATTTGCCTTAGAGATGACTTAGATTTAACGCGATCCGAGTGAAAAAAGTTCCGTTGTATAATCTTAGGAGACATAAGGCGCCAGGCTGGCAGCACTCGGTGGTACCTAGACTCAAAATATAAGTAGTGACCCTCGTGTAAAGAGGCTTGTTGAATACTTATCAATATTTGCGTTAATGTCGATTTATCAATTTGATTGTCAATCTTTGGCAATTGACTTCTAAAAGACCTTTTAATATGACTGAGAAAGTGACCCCAAAAGTGTTAACTGCTTGGTTGAAGGTCAATTGGAAAGATAATGCTTTAAAAGAATATACACATATATTTTTTATAAAAAATAAAAACAAAGTTATCAGTTGACTCACGTTCGTGTGTTGAGAACTTACCGCGTTGGGGATTTGATTTTTACTCTTCACGAAGCAATTTCAGAAATGGTTTGTTTCGTTTGATTGCGTTTACGATTTTGAGCTTTCTGTTAAAACGAACTATAAACGCATTATTTTTATTGTACATTTTTTTTTAATAAAACTGGGTTTTGTTGCCAGTTTAGTACACACACACACACACATATGAGCTAATGTACATAGTCTGCAATTAATTTCCGCTTAGTTAGGCATCTCTACAATGATGTACTTTGTACTTGCGATTAAGTTGCCAGTTGCGTACGCGGGCAGCTTCGTGCTTTGGATATCGTGGGGCGCCAAAAATGTACAAGCACATTAAGAATGTAGGAAATTTTTCATTCTGCATAGATCATGATAGCAAAGTTGAGGTCTTATGGTTGCATTATAATATTTTTATACCATGAAGCATTTTCGTATTTATAGCTTGTCAATTGTTTTTGTGGTGCACCTGAATGCAAGTTGGCATGCATTTCAACAAGCGCTGTTAATCAAGACTGCTTGAACCTGTTTGCCGCAATGTGTAAATAGATTTAACGTTGTCAGCACAACACACACAACTTTCTCTGTGTCGATGACATTGTGAAAACAGAAAATTAGACTGTGCTGAGCTCAGACTCAAAGTCAGACTTAGGCCAGAGCCAAAAGCAGTTCAGTAAATTCGAGTCTGGCCAAGACGTTCAATGGAGATGTTGCTGGAGCGGCGCGGACTGAAGTGGCGTGAAGTGGGGCAAAGTTAAAACGACCTGGAGTTCAGACATAGTCGTCGGTCAAGATTTTTGAAAAGGGGGCTTTTGGGACCAATGTGTAAAATTAATGATAATGATAAAGAATTAATTTTAACTTAAAAAAAATTCGAATGCTAGACAGTCGTATGTAATTTGAGAACCGGTGTAACTTAAGAGTATGTAATATATTTATTTAGTTCACTTAAAGTGTACGTTTAACTTTTTCCATTGTTCGATTTATATGATGCAAAATTGAAAATATTTCATACCTTTTGGCATACCTTTTATTTATTTATTTAACTAATTTTCGTTGTAAAGTGTTTTGGGGGCATGAATCCCCTGCCACAACTACGGACGCCCATGCGCTCAGTACACAATTTCTGTGACTTAAATACAGATAGTGTAATCGGTGCGGCTTAGTACAATTTTGCATTTGAAAGCTTCAGCATGGCAGATGCAGCACCGCCGCATGAGCCACACGTGAAAGTCGAGTGCTTTCCTTATACGATCGATGATCTTGAACCGGAATTGAATGCAGAACTGTTGCAGTATTTTCGCGGTATGTCACTGATATATGTATGCCCAAATATGTGCAATTTGTTAATAGCACACACACACACATGCAGGCGAGCGTACGGGTTTTGTGCAAGTAGGCCCGGAGCGTTACTTTTTCCCGGCCAAGTTTAAAAGTGAGGCTTTAGACTATTACAATTTTGAGGCACGCCCGGATGATATTTGGATTGTGACTGTGCCCCGTTCAGGCACCACTTGGACGCAGGAACTCGTCTGGCTGGTTGCGAACGAGCTTAACTTCGAGGAGGCGAAGAGTCGTCTGCTCACAGAGCGATTTCCATTCTTTGAGTAAGTGTGAAATTCTTACGCAGATTGCAATTGAAGAGAAGAACAAAGCAAGCATATTTTCTCTTCATAGATTTCCACTACTGTTGCACGATGAGCTCAAAGCGGAATTGCTCGTTGAGAACGAGGCCATAACAGAGCATTGCGCTTTCATCGAACGCATCTCACAGCCATGCCATCAGACACTGAACGATTGGCCCAAGAATCGGCGACGTTTCATAAAGACGCATTTTCCCTTCTCACTGCTGCCGCCGAGCGTAATGCGGAATGGTTGCAAGGTGTGTGTGTGTTGTGTGCATTGCTTTTTTCCATGCATATATGTACCTCCCGCCTATCCCAAGTTGCCTGTGTGTATCTGTGGCATTTAGCTCACAAACAGATAAATCGATTTTGATTTGTTGTCGTTTTGGTTTGGTGTGACAAACGCGACAATATTTTTAGTTATGTTGAAAAGCGTACATCAATTCAATAACGAAAAGACATATGTCATAAAGCGCCACATGTAACATACGTCAGTTGAATGTTTTTATCGGTATTTGTGAATGTTAGACTGCTTTGTGTGACATTTTGTAATGTTTTTTTTTCTTGATTCTTTATCATTTATTTTTTCAATATCAGATTGTTTATGTCGCACGCAATCCGAAGGATGTTGCCGTCTCCTATTATCATCTGAATCGTTTGTATCGTACTTTGGACTACGTTGGCGAATTTCCACGCTATTGGCACTACTTTATGGCGGGTCTAAGTACGTAAGCTGGTCTCAGTGCCTTCGAACACTACGATATTAAAACAAAAATACATAATTTTTCTTTAAGATCCCTGGCTGCCCTACCACAGTCATCTGCGTGAGGCACAGGCGAATCGCTCACGGCCAAACGTGTTATTCCTCAACTATGAGGACATGCTGAGCGATTTGCGTAGTGCCATACTGAAAGTGGCCGATTTCCTTGACTGCAAATTGGCGCCAGATGGCTTGGAAAATCTAATAAATCATTTGAATATAAAGAATTTTCGGGAGAACACAAGCGTGAATGGTCACGAAATGGCAACTGTCGGCGTGCTTAACCAGGGTAAGGCGGGCTTTGTGCGTCGCGGCAATGGTGATGCCGAAGAAGCTGTTGGTGAGGCTGAGCGCAGCAAGTCCGAGCAGTTGGAATTCGCAAATAATCCCTTACTGTTGCAAACCGCTAATGAGTGGATAGCAAAGCAGACACTCTAAGCCAATCAAACGCAGGGAGAGGAATAAATTTATTTATATTTTATTATGTTTAATGACTACTAACTTTTAATAAATATTTTGCTACATTTGCTAAAAAAAAAAAATACATGTGAAGGATCATAATATCAGATGGAGTTACTTAAGCGATGCTTTGTTCTTGATTGGCAGAAAGGCGGACAAAAGACTTGCAGCTAAAATGGGAATATATTTATGGCTTGAATGACAACAAACAACATTACTTACAAAACATGAACAGGGCAATCATCAGGAACGGCGGTGCGCAGCCGAGTGACATCAGTGCCGGAAAGAAAATATTACCCAGCAAAGAGCCCAAACGGCCGAACATCATTTCCAGCGAGACAATCATGGTACTGTAAAGTACGAAGCGTGCGGGATTGAGTGAGCGAGGGAAATTAAAAGTGCGTCATACATAAATGTGCGTGACATGAGAGTTGAACAGAAAGAAATCGATTTCAATTATGATACTGACGATGATGATGATGATGTTGTTGATGACATACGTACCGCAATTGTGTCGGAAATAGATTCACCGATGCGCTGATGACTAACGTGCCCGACAAGCTGCCCACTGTGATGAACACCGATGCAATGGCGGTAGTCGTCAATGCCGAGCTCGACCAATACATGCCAAGCCCGCAACAGCCAGCGACTAGGGTGACGAGCGCTACAATAACGGGTCTCAATAAGTAACTGTATAGTGGGAAAGGGCTAAATGCAAGCATACTCACTTAAAATGCGCTTGACGCCAACCAAATTCACAATGAAACCGGCAAATAAATAGCCAACGAGACCAGCGGCACCCACAACGAGATTGTTCGTAAACGATTCGGCAGTGATGACCACATGACAGACATCATCGCCATCAATGTCACCCACGCCGGCCGTCTGTACTGTACGATTCACACTGTATTCGAGTATAGCGCAGATACTTGTGCTTGTGCCAACGCTGTGGCTGTTGTTGTTGTTGTCATTGGCCGCTTGCAGATGCTCGTACTCCTTGATCGAGGCAAACAGTTGCGGCACCCAAAGACGCATCGTGTTCTGACTGTATGAGAGTTTTACCTTGTCTAGTTTATTTTTGTATGTGACCAGACCCAAATAGTCCGTCACTGTCGTCATTAGCTTACCCCAAGAGCACGCAAAAGTTGAGCACATAGACCCAGAGTGATAGACCCAAGTAGGGCTTAACGAAGAGCGGTCGCAATTGACGCAGACCAGCGCTGAACTTCGACGTAGGCTGGTCCAATTTGTTCGGTATGCCAACGTTTTCGTTTGGCATCGTTGTCCTTTTGGCCTTTTTCACCTTTTCCGGCACCTCATTGACAAGTTCTTTGATCTGTAATTGAATTGAAGCTTGTGTTTAAGCATTATTCGCTTTCGGTTTGTTGGCTTACTTACTGGATATGTTTCCTTCTTCTTGTGCTTGTTGAGCGCATACATGAGCTTAAAGGCTTCCATCGCCTCGGCATTTCGTCCCTGGGACATAAGAAATTTGGGACTCTCGGGAAAAAATGAGAGTAGTGCACAGCCCACAGCGCCGGGCACGGCTGTTACAGCTAGGAAAATTTGCCACGAATGTACTGAAAGTTAAAATTGGTAAACGTATTAATATTTCGTGGGATTTCCCTAATTCCCAACAGCTTCAGGCAGGGAATATGAAGAAGAGAAGCATCGTCAAGGGAACATTCAAGCCTAAGAGCTTCTATAAAAGTGGGTCTCTTACATTTGCTCTCTCGTTGGGTTTGCTTATCATTCCTTATCCTTATTCCTTCTTATAGTTTTTCCAATAATACTTTTACAAGAGTATGGACTGGTTAATTTACAACTCATTACTTACATGTGAGTCCTATGAATGTAATGTTCCATTCCTGGGGCAGTATGGTCAGCGCTAGCAATGGCAATGCGAGCTGCGCCAGCGAGAACATTATGCCGACCATCATCATGACACGCTGACGATACTGTCGCCCATGCAATTCGTTTAGATACGTCATCAGCACGGCAAAGGGACCACTCATACTAAGTATTGTCAACGAAGAGATAAGAGTTGCTCAAATACAAAACAAACCAATACTCACACAAAGCCGCCGAGATATTTAAACACCATCAGCTGTACGACATTCTGACTGAGCGCGCCGCCGAGCACACATGCAACATCCGCCAGATAGCCGAAGACGAGCAGCTTCTTGCGTCCCTTCGTGTCGGCGATATAGCCCCAGAATACCGCCGATGTGATCATGCCCGCGTATGTGATGGCATTCAGTACGCCCTTGTCGAGCAGACTCAACTTGAGATCACATTCGGCGCTCGGCAATATGAAGGCCATGGTTGAGGTCTCGAACACGGTGGCCATGGCCGCGGGCACTGCTGTGAGCAGCAACAAAATGTTGAAGAAGCCAAAGCCCGCCGCATCGATGGCAGTCTCAAAATCCACTTTCGTGCTAAGCTCCGCCGATGATGATTGCATCTTTGCCTCCACGCCCGATTCAATTACCGCCACGCTGAGCGTTTTTCCATTCGGTTTCGGCTCATCTGTTGACTGCGCACTTGAAATCGTGTCTGTTGAAGGCGTCATTATACACACCGATTAATTGTTGCACTCGCGTCTTATCTAACGGTATTTAATGTCATATATTTGCACAAAGTCTCATCACTTTTTTTAGTTGGGAACACTTTGGGTTATTGGACCGTTTTCGATGAGGTCTCGTCGCTGATTAAGCACAGTTGACGCGTTTGGCACTCAAATAGATTCGGTTTTCAAATGTTTCTCTTTAGCGTTGAACATGAAATCCGTGTGTATGAATTATGTAAATTAACATTAGTATTTGCTTTGCGAAAATAAAGATACAAGATACAAGCTACAAATGTAAGACAACTTAGTCGCACAGATTAGATTTTGTACTATTTACGCTGTTATCAGCAGAGCTGGGCACAACTGGTCCTCTTCGGTTATCAACCGCGTCATTGAGTATGATATCTTTTCAAGCAAAAAAAAAAAGAAGAAAGAAGCTGACAGCAGCAGATACAGATACACAAATTGTCGTCGACAAGCATGCATTTGTATCATCACTACATAGTAGTCATGTCAGAGTAGCTTTCTTTTTAACAATTTGTGGTCTTCATTGTGTTTGTGTTTGACAGGTTTTTTAATACGAAAGAGCTCTGTGGTCTTCCCAACTGCTCCAACCCATCATTATCACACAATGCACCACTTGTGACGACAATATTTAAGCTTATTGATTTATGCCAGATGACGTCAAAAATGTCTCAAATATGCATATGTATACAGACCGAGAGACAGTCAGGCAGTTAGAGCTCGGAGATATTTGTCTAAAAAGGTGAACGCAAATGTAACCAAGCAAGCAAAAGCAACAGTGAGTTAGATGATAGTGTGAGGAGTTGTGAGGCTGAGATACCGAGAGTTTCTGTCATGTTGTGTTATGTTGTGGTCCTCCGGTCAGTCAGTCAGTCAGTCAGAGTACACTCTTTGCTCACATCCACCTGTTGTTGTTGTCCTTGCAATTCTTTCATTCGTTTGTTGGTTAAAAATGCCGTTAGAAATTTTGCTGTTTTAGACTTTTGTGACATTTTACGTTTTTCAAAATTGGTCATGCACGAGTATGAAAAGAAAACCACATTTCAACATGTTTGTACATGTCATTTGCAATAAAACGCAGCATGCAACATTGCGTCGTATATCACACACACACACACACACTCACACACCCCAGAGTGAAGTCTGCAGGACAAAAAATATATGTATTTATATTATCAAAGGGCATGTTAATAAAATATAATATAAATGTTTATTTATATAATTTGTTGTTAACTTATTCTGACCATCAAAGCTTGTTTATCTTTTGGGCTTATAACAAACACGACCTTCACCTTGCAACACCATTTGTTTATACAATATACTTAAGTGTATATTTGTATCTTCTATCTGAGATGACTGACGGACGATTTCACGCCATTTGTCAAACTTGGCCTAAGCATAGTGACTGATAAAATGATGAAGTTGTGAAACTTTTCCACGTTGTGTTAGAACATACGAATATTTCATCAGCATTCATGTTGATGATGGCGTTGATAATCACGATTATCATACACACACACACACACACACACACACACCGGGCGTACGTACAAGCAACAAATTAAGTCTTAGACAAATAATAAATAAACCACAATCAAAGTCAACTTTACACTTTGCTGACAAGTGTTGCTGTATGCCTTCGTTTGGTCCTAAACGTCTTCGGTTCGAGGTCTCTTTTTATTTTTTATTTTTTCTTCTTTTTTTTTTTGATAAGCGCTTTTAATGCCAGTGAAATTCCATAAAACTCAAGCAGCCCGGCAGCACGGCAGCCCCATCGTCTTATTGCTTCAACGTTGCTCTAATTTCCGCATTCATTCAGCTCGGTTGAGCTCAGCTAAGAGCTAAGAGTTGTGTGCTAATTTCGTTTGCCTTCAAATGTACCACATAGCCACGCCCACTGGCAGTATAACTTAGGGCGAAAGCACTGTAGAGCACAGTGAACATAACTGTGGGAAACACTCAGGCAATGTTGTTGTTGTAGACGACGATAGACGGTCTGGGCGTGTGTCTGCTTGATTGCATGCAATTTAGAATACAATCATTTGGCTCACTATTTGTTTAACAATTAGCAGCGCAATCGTCTATTCATTTAGATAAGCTCTACCGTTTCTCATAACAACAAGAACAACAACAAGAATAAGAACAACAACGCAACATCTAAAGAAGAGTGAGGCCAACGTCAAAAGATTTTCATTAAATATATTTTATCATAGCGAAAATTAAATAATCCAAGTGACACAGTGACTTCTACTCGGTTGCCATTGGCGACAGAACGTCGCAAGTATCGTTGTGTTCTGTTCTGTTCTGATAACGTCGAACGCGTTAAGTTTTTAGGAAAATTTACAAACTTTAATATTACAAATAGAAGGTCGACGAAAATTTGTTATTATCTTGCTACAGCTCTATCTGTAAATGTATCTATCATATATGTAACGAATTCTTTTTTCTGCATACATTAAATAAATTTTTCCGTTTCCGCAGAAAAAAAATCTTCGAATATGATTACATTTTCGCCAAGTTTCACCGCCAAACTTAAATTCATATAATAAATTTGATCCGTTTTTTTCTGTTTCGCAGTGAAGAGTTGTCCCGAGACTTTTATTCAATGCCAACACAAGAACTTGTGTAAGTCAATCCAATGTTTGCATCAATATTGATTCGGGTTTTATTGTTGAATGTTCTAAACTATGAAAATTCGTTTAAAAATATGTGAACATATGTTATATAGAGACAGTCACCATATACGGCTGTCTAGCGTTCAAACAAGAAGTCTTGTGTAAATGATATATAGCTGTCTATAACGGCACGTATAGGAACGGATCCACAGATTAATTTTGAGTGCAACTTTTAGAATTATCATTAGAATTATGTGTTAATAATTAATTCGATTTTTGGGGGGTGAAATCACCCCCAGTTCCATACAGTTTGACAAGAAAAATTCTTCTTGGTTTCTAGAGATTTATTGTGACTTCTTTTAGTTTTCTTACATCAGTTTTTGAGAATCTATTTAGATTTCGTATTAATGTCGTCCTCGTGGAAAGACCATCACCTATTGATACCTCGGAGGCTGAGTTACTCAGTGAAACTTGTCCCAGCTCCACTTGGGCATATCAAAGCAGCTCTGGCCAGACTGTGGTGCCAGTTTGTAGAACACATACCATTTGTTCAACTATCCTGCTAAGCCCAATCTATACAACCCTGACATACTGTGTACTAATCCCAATGAGTCTGCTTCTATGCTCTAACTCTACCAGTTGATTGTAAAGTCTTTCCCACACTAATATTTATATTTAAACTGGACATCGTACTGTCTAATGGGAATTGAAAATGCCATCAAAGCAACTTTACATATAGTTTTGTATATTTGATGACTGAACAAGTTCCAATGCAGCTTATATAACTGATATACAATCCTGAATGGGCGTAATGCGAAGTCAAGAGCACTGCATTGGTGCCAAAGTAAGATTATCGCATGCAAATGGTTTCAATTATGTGCTTTAATATCTACGTATGTACACACACATCTCAATAATTCAATCATGCCAACAGATACATTCGTTGTTGCTCGAATGTCCATTTATGCATGCGTTTTATGTGCCATGAAATCGTCTTCTCTGTTTGCTTATTGTAATGCTGAACTATATACATATATGAGTGTGTGTGTGTGTGTGTGTGTGTGTGTGTGTGTGTGTGTGTAAATTTAAGCTTGGCATCAATTCGAACAAACAATTCTACACAATTTGCTGGCAAATTCAATGTGCGCCAACAACAACAAGGAGTAAACTCTTTATAGAGTCGAAATGGAGCGTAAATCACACACAATCATAACATCTTTCAAACATACACAGAGCCATAAGTATGACAAGTAGACACTTACGACTGTGTCGCATGTCCGTCCGTCCGTCCGTCCGTCCGTTCGTTACTGTAACATTTTGACCGTATACTTTCATATCCTTACGCTAAATCCTGCGTGTGCGACAATTGTCACCCAACAATGTTCCAACCGCCAACGCCCAACCAGAGCCCAACCAGAGCCATGACAGCGCCGAGAACGAAGAACGAAGAAGGACAAATGTGACGCCGCCAACTGTAAAACTTTAACTACGACCGGCAGCTGTCAGCGTTGACATGTTTATCGATGCATTTTCCAGAGTCATGACTGAGAAGCGCGCATAAATTCGCTTAACGTCATTTCGACTCGACTCGACTCGTTTCGTATCGTAACGCTTGCCATGAAGCAGAAGAAGTTAGCACAAGTAGAAAGTGTTATTGTTGCCAACATGAGCACTTACGCCAAAGGTTCAAATGTCTTTCTGAGTATCTGTGTATCTTTGTATCTTTCGTCGTCTGTCTGTCTGTCTGTCTGTTTGTGTGTGTGTGTGTGTGTGGCCAATAAATATCATATTTAAGCCAACAAACAATGACGACAACAAACATGACAAGACCGGTTGTGTGTGGAGAGATGACAATGCGTGCAAGCCAAAATAGAAACGTAAGAAAAATACTAAAAAAAAAATAAAAAAAATAAAAACAAAATCCAAATGAAACAAAAAAAAAAAAAAGAAAAAACAACAACTGAAGCCGAAAGAAAAATGAACGGTAAAAGGCGTTCAAGCGTAAACAGTTTTTGACAGTGTTGTCGTGTTTTGTGCAGCTTGTGTTGTGATTGCGTTATCTCCCTTTTTGCTGTGCTCATTGTGACGACAAATGCATGAAACACAATGTTACACTCACGCACACACACACAAACATATTTATAAACAAATGTAAACATTGTAAATCAGCACAGGGTGACTCTTATTATAGCGGCGCTCTTGTTTATCAAGAAAATTTGCGAAAAAATATTAATTACTCAAATGTTCTTCAATTGAATTCGGAAAATTTTATTTTAAATTGAAAGATATATAAATATTATAAAATAAATAAATATTATAAATATATTAAATATAGTTTGAAGTCATATAGCGTTCCAGGCTTAGTTGAAGTTAAGGTTGTCAAGTTTTGGAGATTTACGAATTTTCGGGCTTGTAAACTAGAATCCCGGGACTAGTTAACACGTAGTAAATATTTAATAAATTTTCATTTTATTTCTATTTGAAATTAGAACATAGTAACCCCTCACACCACCATTACAAAAAAAAAATTTAGATAAAGACTCAGAAAAGCCGTACAACCCTCTACATAACTACATCACAACATTACCGATGTTTCCAATACTTAAACTAGATCTCATTGAAAAAAAAAGTGATCTTGGACACCCTTTGTGACAAACTGGCCGAGCTCTTAGTTACAAAATAATTTATTGATAAATAGAAATTATATAAATTACGATAAAAAAATCGAAATATTGAATATTTCAGGATTGGGTATGTTAAATGCCGGGATTTTCGGAACTTCAAAAACATTTTAATCCCGGGATTTTGGGATCCCAGGATTGACATCCCCAGTAGGAGTACGTAATTATTTTATGATTTATTATAATAAAAAAATTTAAAATTAAGTCTAAAATTATATTCGAGATTTGTTTTAAAGCTAAAAAAATCGACATGAAATAATTAAAAGGCACATCACTTTGACTATAATCATATAGAGAGGAAAATGAACTCTTCGACTTTGATGGAATTTGGCGGGAATGAAATTGAATTGGTTTGAAAAATTTCACATTTTGCAAATGAAATGAAAATAGGCGAAATATCTCCGTTTAAAAAAGAACCAACGTAGCCCCCGAAAAAGTTCTTTACTCAAATTGACTTAAAGTGTAAGTGGAATGAATGATTGCTGAACTGAGAGCGGCGCTTATAAGCGCTGCATAAACAAACAAAGGGAGATCGAATAGCTTATTTGGTAAGCTGTCTTCTGAACTCTGTTTGATCGATCAAACATGTTTAATTCTTCAGCGAGCTGATTCTGTATAATGTCGTTACAAATTGAAGGCACGGGATATGTAAAATGAGCAATTTTTTTATTGGTTTTAGTTTTTTGTAAGATTTCTTAACTAATCTATTTAAATAATTGTGCTATTTTTGCTTTATGATGATATATGGCACACCCTGTTGTTACGCATCCTGGCATTTATGCATGAAAGAATGTCACGTGTTTGTTTTATTTACGGCCAACTTGAAGCGGGCGTAAACGAGCACCACGTCAAAAATTGTAAAATTGTATAAGTGAGCGACAGTGCGACAATGTGACAGTGCCTGCTGATAAACTGCATCCCAACTACTACACGCTATGCTATCCAACTATATATACGATACATACAGGTACTCCAAAAAACTCGCACACACGAAAGCGTGATGCGACTGTAAGAGATGGCGATAGTGATAGCGATAGAGACAGAGACAGAGTCAGAGAGAAGCGCACAGACGTTACCATTGCCGATTACGACTCGGTTCAGCTCAGCAGAGCTCAGCTCAGTTGGAAACGCTTAAAACGCATCAAAAATGCTTTTATACGCGCGTTTCAAGGTGGCGCGCCCTATTAAATATATTTATAAAGTTCCTTTTATTCCATGCACATACACAGATACATGCACACATACATACATATATGTGTGTGTGTTCATATGTATTATGAGTGCGGCGGTCGCCGTTTTGGAGTGCCATGTGTGTGTGTGTGTGTGTGTGTGTGCGTTTGCACTCGTTTATTTATGTATGTATTTTAATCCGCACGTGCAAATATAAATATTTTCATGATTTCTGAAAAAAAAGAAAAATAAAAAATAAAAAAAATAATAATAAAAAAACATAAAGCGAAAACTTTGTATTGCGTGCACAGCATGTTGTCGAGTGGCGTTCATGAGCGTGCAAGGGGGCGTGGCGGTGCTGTTGGTGTAATTCAAATGAAAAATGTGCCGTTCAAAACGTGCTTGCATAACGGTAATATTATAACTAGTAATTAAAAAGAGCTCGTACTGACACCTCTGCCGCTGTTGCTGATGATGATCATCATGATGATGTTGATGTTGATGTTGATGGTTGTTTGTTGTTGGCTTTTTATTGGTTTACGCTGTTTTGTATGCCAATTAAATTGTTGTCAGCAACAAGTTTCTTTTGTTTAGCTTAAAAACACACACACACACTCACGCACACGCACATATATACAATGAAACGTTATAATGTTGCAAAATGTTGAAATAAAATATTTGCCATATTTGGAAAATGTTTTACATTTGTTGTTGTTGTTGTAAGCAGCTTTTATTTGCAGGCAATTGAATTAAAATCTCAGCTCTCGGCTATCAATAAATTGTTAATTTATACAAATAATTATTTTTATTATTATTTGAAATTTGATGATGATATGATGACATGAATTGCATTTCCAGTTATCGCCTTTTAAATGCTTACGGCCGTTTTTGAAAGACATTTGAGTGTATTTAACATTTTAATGGTGTCATTGCCCAATGGCTTGTGCTTTGTGTTTCTCTCTGCTTGTGTGTTGGTGTGTGCAGATAAAAGCAAAGTTTTTCCATTATGCGAAATGAGTTAAAGTGAATGCACAATAAAAGTTAATTAATAGCTTATTAAAATCAGGTTGCCGCCTCAGACAAGCGGAAGAAAAAAGTGTAAAATAAATGACACAAGAAATAAAAAAAAAAAAATATGTTAAAAAGATAAAAAAAAGGCCAAGTGCAGAAAGCGTAAGACGACAAATGCAAATAAAATTACTGTTTTTGTTGGAATTTTTTTTCTTTTTGCAGAATTGTTTTTATTTCTTATTTTTTAACATTTTTATTTTTAGAATTTTTTTTCTTTTTAAGATTTTTAAAAATTTTTTACAATTTATTTTTGTGCATTTTTGTTCGCTTTTCTTTATTTTCCTACATTTCTCTTCATTTTTCGCGCACGCTGCGAGACATTTTCATTTCATTTCGTTGCGAAAAGTTGCATTTAAGCGGCTTTTGTTCAAGGCAAGGCAACGCAACGCGACAAATAGTAAATTTCACTTCATTTTCACACAGCGACTAAAATGTATGTGTTTCCTTTTGCATTCATCTCTGCAGCTTGAGTTGAGTTTCTTTTTTTTTTCTATTTTAATTTGAGTTTGTTGCTCATTGATCTGAATCTGAAACGAAAATTTTCTTGCCATTTTGCTTGCCTTATTTATTTGATGCGGCCATTGAGCAGCGGCGCCTGTGATTATTAATAATAATGAGCCTGCGACTCTCAGTTTAGCTCACGGCTGTAAAAGGACTTCCGCTTGCATTCGCAATTACATACACAGTCATCATCATCAACATCATCATCGTTGTCGTCGTCGTCACCGACATTTTCGTTGCATACCTACGTGCGTTGGCATGTGTGTGCGTGTGTGTGTCGCACATGTACTTGAATTTTTAATTAACTCGCAATTATTTCGTATGCGTTGTGCCTTTTGATTAAATTCGCATCGTCGCTTGCCACTCATTGCCTCAAACAGTTTTTGCTCTGCATGCCACGTGTTGTATACGCAACGTAATTTTATATTAATTAAATAAATATTACGCATACGCTATGTATTACACATTGCTCACGAACAAATAAAAAAACAACAAGAAAAACACGAATAATGAATAAAAAAAAAAAGTAAATAAAAAATAAATCCAACATTCATGTTCTTAATCAAGAACACGACAAAAAAAACGAAGTGAAAAAAATTCCAATGAAGTATTTCAATATTGTTTTGGCATTTGCAACGCGTCAACGTAGGGCAACACCAAAAACTAAATAATTTCACCACTTCTGCTTTCGATTTTAAGGTTTGCGCATTGTGGCCAAAGCACAAACTTTCGCTGGTAAACATTTGTTAAAAATAAAGTAGAATATTTGAACACATTTGCGTTATTTGAAAACTTTTTCTATTATAATATAATATAATTGCTTGATTTTGAATTGCGTTGAATCAAAATGCTTTTAGAGTTGTAAAAACATAATATAATTGTGCGACAATATAAAAAAAATCGAATTATTGAAGATCTTCAAAGTATTTGAAATAATTGCAAAATTTCAAATTGTTTGTGGTTTTCAAATAATTGATACAAATTCACAAAAAAATAGAACACAATTGTAGAACAATTATCTTTTCACTTTCACTTTTCTAAACATAATTGTGGTTGTTGTTAATTGTTGTTGGCATTTCACTCACCGCAAAAATTTCAAACATAAAAATGTTTTAGAAAAATGAGAAAGTAGAAAATTCTTCAACAACAAATGTGTATGTTGAAGTGCATTTGAAGGTCGACACAAACAAGGCCAACAACAACTCCTTGTTTTGTATGCACGTATTTTTGTGTATTGTTGGGCTTTTATTTTTTTTATTTTTGAAACAATAAAATGCAAAACAAAGGTTTATAAAGAAAACAAAACAGCGAAGAATGAAAAAATATTTGCTTAATGTGTTTGCCACGATCGCCATTGGCATATTTTGGCCAACGCCGCGGTCGCATGTGCTAACGAGGCTTTGTGCAGCGCCTTCGATAATGGCCGTCATTCATGTGGTGAACCCTTGGCTTTGAATGAGTTCAGCCAACATTGCGGTTCATATAATCAACACACACACACGCAGACACACACACACACACTTACGTCGAAGTGGAAAAAGCGCGTTTTACGCGTGTAATTTGGTCAGATCTCTAATCGAAATCACCAACAATCGAAATCTCCAACAAGCCAAATCTCTAAACATCAAAATATTAAAAATTCGAAATCTCCAAAAATCGAAATTTCTAAACATAAAAATATTCAAAATTCGAAAACTCCAAAAATCGAAAACTCCAAAAATCGAAATCACTAAACATCAAAATATTCAAAATTCGAAATCTCCAAAAGTCGAAATCTCCAAAAATCGAAATCTCTAAACATAAAAATATTCAAAATTCGAAAACTCCAAAAGTCGAAAACTCAAAAAATCGAAATCTCCAACAATCGAAATCACTAAACATCATAATATTCAAAATTCGAAATCTCCAAAAGTCGAAAACTCCAAAAATCGAAATCTCCATAAGTCGAAATCACCAGAAATTAAAATCTCCAAAAGTATAAATTTCAAAAATTCCAAAAATCAAATCGTAATGCATCATAGCCTAACAGTGAGTCCATTTTAGGGTATTTTAATCCATTGTGTTGTATTGTCGTCTATTATAGCGTATCTAATAGTGTCCTTCTCTTTATCCAACCATGCTCACTCACATGCATAATGACACCTTTGGCTGTCACAGTGCCAGTTCGACTATCTGTCCGTTCCTCTGTCCGCCTGCCTGCCTGCTTGCCTGCCTGTTGGTTCGACACTTTGTGCTGCATGTTGTTCGCCAAAGGCGCATTGTTCTGATGATTATGGTTTGTGCATCATTATGTTGCATTTTGTGTATGAATTGTTGGCTGCATTCAACATCGCACGCACACACACACACACACACACGTTTAGCCACATTTACATAGAGCGTTACGTGTGGCACGACACGAAATGCGACGAGACGATTTGCAATGTTACAACTCGTCATGCATCATGCTATTATTGTTGTTGTTTGTGTTGTTGTTGGTGTTGTTGTTGGTGTTGTTATTTGTGTTGTTGTTGGTGTTGTTGTTGGTGTTGTTGTTGGTGTTGGAGGATTTTTGTGTTGTTTGCTGCCGAAAATGTTGGTAAGCCTCTGTGGTTAACATGGCCAAAAACATAACAATTAATTTGTGTGCTGCTGCCGTTGCCGTTGCCACAGATTCAATTAAAGGCATTAAAATTAATTGGCCAAACTACTTTGGCGTTACTTAGCAATGGGCGTGACCGACCACATGAGCACGACAGCAAATAAAAGGACGAAAAAAAACCGAAAAAAAAACAATTACATTTTGTATTTAGTTTTAGCATTTTTGGCTATTATTTAGTCAAATAACTCTAACAGCGACAACAACAACAACAACGTCAACCGTGACAGCAACAACATCAACAACAACAGCATGAAGAACAAGAAGAAGAAGCACATATGTACATATATGGCAATCTGCTTATGACATGGCGTGGGCGTTTTTGTTAGCGTTAAAATAGCCACAGCAGCTGTAAATATTCACGGGCCACATGCCGCTGCCTATGACTGTGTGTGTGTGTGTGTGTGTGCTATATACATATATGTATGTACATACTTATGTGTGCATGTTTTCATGTGCGGTTATAATGTATGTATGTTTGTTTGTTTGTTTGCCTAATGAAGCTCAGCTTGACTCAGTTTATATTCTATGCGAAAGTTAGTCGTGCGTGAACAAAAATGAGCGAAAAACAAAAAACAAAACAACTACAACGACAACGACAATAACAATATCAGCAAAGTTTTGTTGAACAACAACGACAGAAAATGCTTGGCAAGGAATGAAGAACATTAACAAAAAACAAAAAAAAAAGACGAAAAAAAACAACTTGCATTTAGAAAAACATAACGTTTCATTAGAGATGAGCTGATAAACGCACATAGACACGCACACGCGCACACACACACACACACAGACACAGAGACACGAACACGCAATGTTCACATAGACCGCAAATCCGGCGTACAACTGTCCATGGCGTACGCTAATGCATACGACACGTTAAGCGGGAGCAGACAAAAGCAACAAAAAAGGAATCAAAAAACGAAAAAACAGAAAAAAAAAACTAATAGTAAAGCAGAAGAGCGAGCATGAAAACGACGAACACGCGCTTAACCGATCCCCAATGGTCATGGGTTGCAAAATGCAGCATGGTCAGAAACCATTGCCAAGAATCAACGTCGACGACATAAACACAAACGCAAACAGAAAACACAATAACAAATTAAAGGTTTCACACAGCGAGTGTAAGCAACTCTATTGTACGTGGCAGCGGCAGCGGCAGCGGCTAACTCAATGACTGCACGAGAGAGTGAGTGAGAGAGAAGGCGCAATGAAGAAAAAACGTTGAGAACAATGAGGTCGTTGTCGTTGGCGCTGTCGCTGTCGAAGCCGCGCAGTGGCAGCGCTGATTCGTACGACCGTTCTGTCCGTCCGACCGTCTGTTGTCGAACTATGGCATGTGTTGGCATTTTCTGGTGCAGCGACACTTGGCATGATTCATGACGTTGCTTTGCGTCTCGCGGCGCTGCGCTGCTCTTGTCTATGCTTTGGCATGCCGTTGTGCCAACTTTTGTCCGGTTCAGTTGGCATAAAATTGAAGTTTGCTTTTAGTTAAACGCTCGTTAACAAAACGAAATTTTACTTGTATGTATTTGCGGTATTCGTAACTATTTTAGTCTTTGTTGATTTTTACCTTTTTAACTTCCTTTGCTTTTTGTTTTTCATGCTGTTTGTTGTTGTTGTTGTTAGACGGTGCTAAACAGGTGTCAATGCGCAGACATGCAACAACAAAGTGTCAAATAATATGTTTATTTAATTTATTTACTAGTTTTGAAACAGCATGCATGCATGTTGTTGTTATAATGACGAAACTTTGTTTTATACACGTGCGCAGGTGGGCAGGCACAGCGTCAAGTGTTGCCACTTATGCTTTTTTTTTTAATTTGGCTTCAATGCAGTTTCACGGCCAGTCCGCTTTTATTTATCGTTAACGAGTTATTGCATTCGATTCACTTCTTTTATTCGCTGTTTTGTGTTGTGTTGCTTTGTTGTTTTCTTTCTTTGTTTAAAGTGTTTTTTTGATTGTGTGTCCTTTGTTTTGATTTTGCTCTTGTTTACGTTTCACATGTTCGATTAACGTTGCTCTATTGTTTGCCTGCTCACACTCACACTCACATTCACGCTTACTTTTACTTAAGCCAACTGCGCCATTCGATGCTTCTTCATGCCATGAGTGGTGTGCCTTTTGTGCCCTAAGTTCTTATGCTTGGCCTCGCTTAAATTAAATTTCAATTATTCCACAGCCAAAAATAAAGAAAAAAGAAGGAGAAAAAAAAAAAAAATTAAACAAAAAAATGAAAACAAAAAACGAAAACGGGAAAAAGTAAGTAAGTAAAAGAAAACAAAGCAAACAAACAACTTGAAATTGGAATTCTCATTAAAGTGCATGGCAGTGCCATGAACATTAAACGTTATCGAGCCCCACTAAGCTGTTGGCGTCGGCGTCAGCATCGGCATCGGCATCGCTTACCTTACTGCTGCTGCTGCTTCTTCTTCTTTGTATTGAGAGCGTATTGTGTCTGTGTGTGAGATCTAATCAATATATGGGTGAATGAGTGAGTGAGTCAGTGTGTGACTGACTAACTGACAAAAGCATCGTTTTGCCGGTGAGCAAAACCGCATGTACACACACACACACACACACACACACACACACACACACACACACACACACAGACACAAGCACACACAGAAGTGGAATACGATGCAATAGCATTGATTAGAATGAAAATGTGGCATTAAAGTTGCGCACCTGCAATTGCAGCAAGCGGAACGGCAAAATGTGGTAAATATTTGTATGTGTGTGTGTGTGTGTGTGTGTGTGTGTGTTAGTTCCAATAAGTCCAAACAATATGTATGTTCGGTAGCATACCGCGTGCCTTTCACAATACACACACACACACGCATCACACATACATAGAAGCAGGCAAACAAACAAACACGTGTGTGTGCATGTGCTGAAGTGGCATTAGTTGTCGTTGGCAGCGTTTCTTACCTCACTCGGTTATTCAACGTCGCGCAATGCTATCGAATGCCACACAAAACGCTCCTCGTCGATGCCTCTTGGCGTCTCTTGATCTCAAGAGCGCAAAATTTAATTAAACTTGGGGGAAAACGCGGCATTGACTTCGAGCGCTAAATTATGCAGCATACATTTAGGTGCGATACGAACGCCGCAGACGGGTGTGCGTGTGTCTGTGTGTGTGTTTGTGCGCAGCATACAACAAGTTGCAGTAAATGACAGGAAACAAAAAAAAAAGTTGTACAAAAATGTGTGCAAAAAAGAAAATCGAACGCGTTAAGACAAAGGCAAAGCATAAAAGTTGCAACAATGCGCATTCGAAATGAGTTTTAGCTTTTATATAACGGCACACGCATCAAAAGGGCGCAAACTGAACTCAAAATCCAAATCCAAAACCAATACAATGCAATACAATACAATCAACACACTACAACAACTATAACAACAGCAAAAAAAAAAAAAAACAAACAAAGCCATCAACACGAGAAATGTTTGCAAGCTGCGCTGCGACAGCGACAGAGACAGCGATAGAGCCGTTCACAATGACGACGACGATGCTGATGTTGACAGCAGCGGTAACGGCGGCAACGGCGGTGGCGTTAACGGCGCTGAAAATGTCGGCGCTTGTAAATCTGTCTGAGACTTCATGAGTTTTGGCAAAGCCAAAAATGCTTTTCAGTAAAGATCACTTTTAAATTTAGATCCGGATTAGAGTGTTTGATGTGTGAGATTCAAATAAGCTTAGTTTCACATAAAAGACGAATTTTCAAACCATACAAAATTATATATACAAACAAACATATGTATGTATGTATGTATGTATGTTCTTTGTGCTTTCTTGCTTGGCTGGCTTGTTTGTGTTTGCTCGACTTGCTGCTTAGTCGCATAACAGATTGTTGTCGTAAAGTTTTTGCTTTGCAATACTTCAAGTTGATCAAACAAATTATGTTTTGCTTTTCAAGCAAATTGACGCGCCTTTAATGTGGTTTGCAAACTACTCAAGTCGCACTTGCTTGTATGTATTACATTGCCATGTATTTATTACATATACATAAGTATTTTATATCTTCTGTCTGCCAGTTAATTTAAGAAATCAACGAAGCGTACGTAACGTAAAGCAACGCAACGCAATGCAACGCAACGCAACGCGAGGCAACGTAACGCAACGCAACTCAACGCATAGCAACTTAATGCAGCGCAGCGCAGCGCAGTGAGGCTAAAGCAAGCGAGCGTACGGTTAAACAAGCAAGCAAGCAAGCAAGATAGAGATGGAGTTAGAGCGTGGGTGTGTGTGTGTGTGTGTGTCAGTGCAAAGAAAGAGCACAGCCATAGGAAAAATAAGGCAAAAGGAAAAAATGCAATAATTTCGTTTGTTCTTAATGCTTTTTCTTTCATGTTTTCCTTTTGTTGCCTTCATTTTTATTTCTTATTTCTTATTTTTTTATATTATGTTATTTTTTACTTTTTTTATCGTATTTTGCTTCGACGTCAATGTCGTCGTCCACTTAAAAAATAAACTTTAAGAACGCTTTTGGGTATGCAGCAAATGACTGAGTTTCTGTACGTGCGCCCGTGTGTGTGTGTGTGTGTGTGTGTGGCTAGCAATACAATGTATATGTATGTATATAAATGTGCGTGTTTTTGTGAGATTATGTGTGTTAGTGTATGTGTGTGTGTGTGTGTGGGTGGCACAGCTATCATGGTTTATTAAGCAGCCACTTTACCCCCCTCCATGCCCCGCCACGTCTTTAACGATCTGACCCTATACACATCGTAATAGCGGCGAAAGGCTTCAAATCCGTCTTAGGAACACTTTAACAGTTACTTGACAGCTCATTAACAGCACTCAATTTGTGCACTTTGATTCGCACATTGAACAGCGTAGTTAACAGCGCTTAACAGTGCGTGCCTCTGTTAACGTTGATTGAGTGAAAATTAGATAATTTCTTTGCAGACTTTTTGAGTAAAAGCTTTCAATGTTACTTTGCAGAAATTGAGCATAAATGCTGAGGAGAAATGTGCCGTGGTTTTATGCTAGTGATGAACGCTAAACGCGCCGGAAGGGGGTTTCGGATAAATGCATAAACCTGTTGGCCAAATGAAAACAATCGAGATTTCTTTAATGATAATGCAAAACTGTAACTACTAATAAGGAAATGTCCATTTGTCAAAACCAATGATAATGAAGTTTTGTTGTACTTAAAGAAATATATTTATTACTTAAGCTATATATCCCTGAGGATATATGTATATATATCAAGTCTCTGGCTTTAATAGTCTGAGAACCATTGTAGAGGACGGTCGGACAGAAAGATAGACTATGTCTATATCTTCTTTTTGGCTTCCAGTTGAGAAAAGAATTCAGACAAGTATGTGTCCATAAAGATTGAGACAAACATTACAGCACTTAAGAGCATTCAGTCGCGCCTTGATGCAGGCAATAGTTTTTTTTTTTCATTCGTTTCTATCCCAGCAGTTCGCCAAACTAGTACAGAACTAAGGTTTAAACAAGTTCAACTGAAAACAGTACTAGTTCCAACTCAATCTAGTCTCACTGCTTTCAACTGGTGAGTTTTACTAGGAAATGTCATAGGCAGTGGTCAATTGTTACAATTCTACCACTTTCGTCTAGTTACCGAAGGTGTTCTGCCGTACCAGTTTGGGGCATACGAAAAAAGGAAAATTGAATTGTTATTGTTTTTATTTTATTATTTATAATAATTGTTAATTAAATAACTTCATTTTTTATTCCTCAATGAAAATAGGATAATTCACACAAAAAGAACTGCTAGGATTGCTTGCATAACATTTTGCTGCATGTGAACTTTGTAAATGTGAGGGTCAACACGATAAATCAAAAATGCAAACGCTTTTTTGGGGTCTTCAAGATTATAGTCATAATATTCATACAGACAAGAAGGAGTCTAGATTTGAGCTGCCTGTCTGTCTGTCTGTCTGTCAGTCTGTGCAGTGCATGTTTCTGCTGGCAATCGTGTTGCATATTTTTGTTGTTCTTGTTTGCAAATGTTGTTGTACTGCGCAGAAGTGTTGCGAGGACATGAGGCGAACCAATACCAGCAACAGCGCCACCTGCTGGCACTGTGGTGAATTTGCAGAAATTGAGTGTATTGAAGAGGGGAAATGATATTATGAGACAGGTCAACATATATAAAACAGCTTAAGGGGGGGAGGGGGTTGGGAAGGAAGTAGGATTCTGTTCTGAAGTAAAAGCTGTTGTTGCAGGAACAGCGGCGGCATCAGCATGAGGCCAACACAGGCAGGCCGAGGGTAAGGGGTGACGACGGCAGACGGTTGGACGGACAGAGAGACAGAGCTGGTGATGGTATTATTGTAATATTTTTTGATAGCTTGTGATTTCTGTAATGTAATTTTTTTTTTTTTTCATTTCATTTTTGTTGTATTTTTCTGTGTGTAGATTTTTGTTGTTGCTGCTGTTGTTGTTGTTAAATTGTAAGTGATTTATGAGCTATTCACAATAACTGCTACTGTGTGATATACAGTTATGTGCTTTAGGAAAACACTGCTGTATATAATGATCAAGTCTGTCATGTTGTAGTTGTTGTTGTTGGTATTTTTGAGAACAGGTTTCAATCATTGTACTGAAATTACAGCTCATCACTAAGCGGGCGGTGCAGGTCTCTTAATGCCCCATGTTGATCCTTAAAATAAGTGTGTGCATGTGCGTAGGCTGCCACGACGTTGTTGTTGTTGTTGTTGGCGGTGTTGTTGGTAAAAGGGCAAGCAACATTTTATGCTCTTGCGTATTTTACAACAACTCATGAATTTGTGTGTGAAACTATTTAGTAGAATTGGTCCTGCCAGTGATAATGATGATTATGATGATGATGATGATGATGATGATGATGATGATGATGCCAACAACGACGACAAAGACACCGGCGAGGGTGAGGTTGAGTGGGAGGGCAACATTTACGACCATATGACCGACTGAGCGACGCTTTGAGTGTAAGTAACTCAGACCATCATCATCCTCATCATCAACATCATCAAGCAACCAAGCAACGTGCTCATCCGGCGCCATTCATTGTGCTTTAACGCTATAAACTTCGTCTGCAGTTGCACAATTTTTCATCATACCATATCCCAGCCCCAGTACCAGCCCCAATCCCAGTCCCAGTCCCAGTTCCCTTTGCCCTTTGCCGTTTGCCTTTTGCTTTCCAACTATCATCACCGTTGCTGCCTTTTGCGTTGGTCCTCTGCTCGAGCATTACATTGCTTTACACTCCTCTGGTGTGGTGTGGTCTGTTCTGGCCTGCTCTGCTCCGCTTTGGCTTGGCTTGTCTTGACGTTCGTTCGTTCGTTCCTTCGTTCGAGGCTGTGTGAGAGTTTTTAATTGAAATTACAAAAATATTTTCATAGCTCAAGTCAAGTGAAGTTGCATTGAGTTGAGTAAAGTTAAGTTGAGCTGAGCTGTGCTGTGCTGTGCTGTGCCCTTTGCCACTCCCCCGACGCGCCCTTGTCTTGTGATGTGTGACGTTGCATTCAAGTTAAGTCAGTTTCGTGTAATTTTTGCGGTTAACAAAACGACATGCCATTAAAATTACACTTTACGCTTGTTGTTGTTGTTGGTGTTGTTGTTGGCATTGTTATCTTTTAAAGGCATCCGTTTGTTGTCACAAACCATGCAATAACAATAGTTTTTTTTACTCTCTCTCTATTTTTTTTTTGTGTTTAACTATAAAAATTGACCGTTAAATTTGATTGCAACATGGCGCAGGACATCAGCGGTGCGTAGAGGCGTAGCGCAGCATGTTGCAAGGACGCAAACAATTGGCTTTGGTCTAGGACACATCCGACACAATACAACTCACACTCGCCTGCCCAGCCCAGCTCAACTCAACTGAACTCAGCTCAACGCAGCTCAGCTCATTGCATGTCATGTCAGCTCGTAGCCAAGCAATGCTATCGAACCCTCCGTTTAATGACAAACCAAAACAATCCGTTCTGTTTGAGTGTTCAATAAAATTCGGCCCGGTCAGCTTCATGTGTTTGACAAAAGCGCTTTCAATTGTTTCCGTTTCGAGGTCAGGACAAATGTATTGTTGTTTTTTTTCGCTCGTCGCTCGTCCCCGCCACCTTCACTATAACTTCATCTTCTTCTACTTTGTCTCTTTAAATGCACGGACCACTCACTGCGTGCTTTTCCAACTCGCATCCCGCTCACCCCTTGCCCCATGCCCCCTGCCTTGCCTGCCACATGCTGCGTGCCGCCTCGTTGATTTTCTATAAATGTGCTCAATATTTTTCTGTGATTTTTTCGTTGTTTGTTTGTTTGTTTTTGTTTTATGGTTTTTTTTTCCATTTTTTTTTGTTTTCTTTTGTTTTTTGTTATTATGTTTTGTTTTATGTGTTTGGCCTGATTTCCTGCATGTCCTGTCCTCTCCTATACTATACTATGCTATAGCATACTATCCTGTGCTTGTGCTGTGCTGTGCTTGTGTATCGACCATAGTTGGCATAATCGAGCACAAAATATGGTAAACCCAGTACGATCCAATGGCAACACACACACACACATACACACATACATACATACCTGTGCTGAGTAAATGAAAACCGTTTTGAACCAGTCATAAAAAAAAAATATATTCACATATATATAAGTATATAGATATATATTAGGGTGTCCCTTATTTTTCAAGGTTTTTTAAATCATATAATATCGTTCTATTCTGAAATACTCCCACTTTTTTTGGAGCTCTGGAACACATGCCGACTTTATGCAAGTAACATCGTCGCCTACGGAGTAATATGCGAGGGAACATCTATAAATTATGTGAGATAAAATTAGGGGAGTGGGGATTTAGCTAAATTTCATCAAATCTCACCTAGAGGGAGGGTGTTCATCGAATATCTCATGTGGTCTTTTTAGTCTATTATGAAATTTTTTTTCAAAGTTGTTACATAGGGGTTGGGTCAAAATCTCAGCGGGTGTGAGATCTAAATTTAAAGAAAAAAAACCTCTCGTAAATTTCTATGTTTATCATTTCGTTTCCTTTCCTTCGAAGGAAAAAATCCTTCCCTGTGTCCAAATTTTCAAATCAGTTCAATCTCACAATTTTTTTTTATTAAAAATTACACTTTTTCATACAAAAGAGAGGGTAAAATTCTCTAAAATTTGGTTTCATAAAACTTGAGAGCTCTGTCTTTAATTAGGAAGCTAAAATGTTACATATAGGTGAAGCTTATTATATTAAAAAGATATAGCAGGCATGACTTTTGATAAATGCAAAAAAAAAAAAAAATATCAACCATATAAGGAACACCCTAATATATATATAAGTACATAAGTTTGTATTTCCATATAAACAAGTTTCATGTTTTATTTTTGTTGTTGTTGTTATTTTTGTTGTTGTTGTTGGTTTTTGGGTGTTGCAAGTTGCGAATTTATGGTCGCAACAATGAACAGCAAACAACAACAACAAGCGGCGACAGAAGCAAAAACAAAAATTTTAATAAAAGCATAATTTTTTGCAATGCTCGAGGTTATTGTTATTATTATTATTATTATTTTTATTATTATATTTTTTTATTGTGTTTGCTGATGAAAATGGCAGAGCGCTCATTGACTTAGGCCTCCGGTTGTCTGACGCAGCAACAACAGCAGCAGCAGCACATGTTCTTGTCCGTCGCACGTTCGATCGATGGGCTGGGGTACTATGTGGGGGGGCAAAGCACAAGCTGAGGTCAGTTATAGGCTTGTAGGTGCTGAGTTGTTGAGCTGCTGAGGGCGTGAAAAGATGAATAGCACATTTGATGGGTGGTTGAGTGTTGTCGTTGTTGTTGTTGTTGTTGTTGTTGTTAGTGCTGTTGGTGGCAAATGTCAGACGCCATGAATTATTAAATTTGCAACTCATTGTCACTGTAGTTGCTATTGTTGTTGTTGTTGTTGAGCACAGTTGAGTCACTTAATTCGAACTTTGAAGAATTTCTTGAAATGTTTTATCTTTTTTTTCATTTTTTTCTTTAAAAAAAGCTAAGTTGCTAAGCGACTGAAGTGAAGTGAAGTCAAGTCAAGCCAAATTGTCAAGTTAAATGACAGCATCGATGGCATCAAAGTTTATTCTGCTGCTTCTTGCTCTTATTCTTGTTCTTCTTGTTCAGCATGTAGAATGTCTCTTTTTTTTTTTTTGCAAATGTAGATATTTGCGTTAATTGGCTGCTGACAGAAGCAAACAACAAATAGCAACAAGCGACAACAACAACAACACAACAACATTTTCCCAGTGCTTCGCTCATGTGTGTGTGTGAGAATTTGAGAGCACTTTCAAGAATTCTTTCGTAGGAACGCAAAAGTTTTACAATTTCAATTTTCTTAATTTGACTTCAAGTCTGCTTTGAGACGTGCCGCGTTGCTGATGTTGTTGTCACTGTTCTTGTTGTTGTTGTTGTTTCATAGCCAACCCAGTCAACCACCCATCCAACCATCCATCCATCCATCCATCTATACATTCAACATTTGCTACGATTTTCAGCTCGTTTCGCTTCAGCGCACAAAATTTGACACTTTCACTTTTAGCTTTTCCATTGTGTAGCAATGTGCCCCTTCCCCCTCTCTACCCCTCTCTCTCACACTCTCATCTTATCACCTAACTTCTTGAAAGCAAGCAACAACATGAAACACAAGAATGAAATGTTGTTATTGTTATTTCTACTGTTGCTGCTATTGTTGTTGTTGTTGTTGCTGTTGTTGCTGTTGTTGAAGCATGGCGAGATGTGCGTCAAATTCCAAAAATATATTTCAAACACTCGTTTGCAAACGACTCATTCACACGCTTTTCTAACTTGTTACTCCCTCCATCATTCCCTTCATCTTCATCATCTCCTTGCCACTTCGCGTGATGCTGCTTCTTCTTCTTCTGCGTCACCACCTGCCGTTCACCGTGCTCCACTATCCATCATCATATTTGTAGCATGCCAGCTAGATTTTTTTTTGTTTTTGTTGTTGTTTTTTTTGCCGCTTACGCCTTTATTTTAAGCTCACGTTCGTTCGTTTATTTGCTGTCGCACTTTGTCGCTGTCGTATGTGTGAATGCGTGAACATGTTTGTGCATGTTTCAAATGCCTTCTTTGCGTGCCGAAAAGTTGTCAAAAGTTGCACAAAAACACACACGCACACACACACGCACACATAAATAGAAACATCTACAGGCAGGGTGTGCCAAAACTACACGAAAGTTTTCAATTATGCGCAAAAATATTATACACTCCTATGTTAACCACTGTCACAGTGCTACATACGTCACTTTAACATTTTAGCTAGTTGCTTAATGTTCGAATGTTGTATGTGTCGCATGGCACTTTGCTACATAGGAGTATATGATATTGTTTTTTTTAACTTAATACATAATGCAAAATTGTGAACATTCTTGTATTTTGGCACACCCTATATGTGTGTGTGGGAGTCTCAGTGCGTATGAGCGATTGACAGTTTCGACAGTCGTCCTACGTACGCTCGTTCTCGCTCGGTCACTATGGCACATGGAGGTGTAGCGTTGTGGCTTAGGGCAGCCAGTATGCTGAAACAGGAGGGGGCAGCAGGTGAGTGTTATTTTGATACACACATACATGCATAGATACTCTCAACTCTTGGCGCTACTTTGACTTATTTTTATACTCTTCACGCAGTGAAGAATATTTTAACTTTGTCATAAGGCTTGCAACACTCAGAAGGAGATTTGTCTGGTTATATAAGACCAACATATATTGATCTTGAACAGCACGAGCAGACGAGTCGAAATAGCCATGTCCACCTGATATAAATTTGCTCTCGAAATTGAAATTTTGCAGAGAGTCTTCTTTTTTGTGCGATTATTTGTCGGATCCGACTTGATCGGACCACTGGAATTGTTAGCTTCCTTACAAGAAGAAGAAGATAAATTAACAAAATTAAATTCGAAGTCTTCTCGCATCACCATCAAGATATGACCTCAAGGAAAGTACCTCCCATACAGTTGTCTAGAATATTTTTAAATCCTTGAATGAAAAATAATTTTTGACTTATGTTCTTAGTGGGGCGTAAGAACTATTTTTATCAAAAAAATTAGTCCACTTATAGTGAAAATTAATATTTCTATGTATATCTCTGGAACTCAATGAGCTACAAAAATGAAAATTTGGAATGTAAGCAAATTATACCATTAAATTATAAAATTTAGACTCCTCTCCCAACTTGGTGAGTTTTTGGGCTAATCCCTTCTGTATCTCACCTAAGATTTCGATTAAAATTTTATTATAACTAATAAATTAATGGACTAACTAGTTGACACTATCCCTTTTGTAAGAATTTGCTGTATCTTCCCCACCCTTCCTAATGTTATCTTACATTATTTATGGATATCCCCCAAGTATGTAAAAAATAATATTCCAAAAGATGGTGTGGCACCAAAAAGTGCATGTAATCTTCGTCAAGACCGAAAAGAACGAATTTTTTTTTATTGTTTTTTGGTTGTTTTTTTTTGTGAGTTTTTTGCGTTGCAACTTTTGCTGTGTTGCATTTGAGCATTTTAGTATTTTGCCACTCGACACACTTGACACTTGTGACACTCGGCATTTTGACATTTCGGCGTTGTTTGTGTTATTCTTAGTGCAACTGATTCGAATTCGGATTCGGATTCTGATGCCGATGATGAGCTTATGTTGCAACTTCATTTCTCTTATTTTTGTTGTTGTTGTTGTTGTTGTTTTTGTGCCCTTTTTGAAAGCAAGTGTTGTTGTCACAGTTTTAGTTGTTAGCGTCGTCTGAAGTGTTTGTCTCCTTGGACATTTTTACAGCGGCGAAAATACACGCGCCGTGTCGACGATGTTCTTCTGCTTCCTGTTTGTTGTTGACTTCGCTCATTGCAGGCCAGAACACACACACATACATACATGTATATTTAAGATGCACTTTAACAATGTAAGTCTTAAATGAACAACAGTGAGAACTCGTTAGCGCATACAATGTTTCAAAGTTGCAGTTGAAGTTGGCTTGGCTTGGCTTGGCTTTGTTGAATGCCTCATGGCGTGTTGAATGAAGCTGACAAAAGAAAAGAAAAGAAAAATATGATGACTGTTGACAAATACATACGATACATGTGTATGATGTGTTAAGAAGAGAGTAGAGGAGAGGAGCTGAGCTGAGAAAAGCGAAGTCTGTTCAAGATAACTGTGAAAAGCCTGTGGACATCCGCTTCCGGCACACGGCATGCCCATTTCCGGGCGTCGACAAACGCTCACGGCGTGTTACTGTACACGAATTGGATCGTTTGTATTTGGCAAGACGCCAAACTTTCACAATTGATTTTATTTTTATTTTTATTTTTTTTTGGGTTTTTTTTTATAAAGAAAATGTTAAAAAATGAGAAGAAATTTTCTTAATGTTATTTTTTGCTGCTTTTTCATTTTGCAAGCATTGTGGCAAGACAATCATCGACATTCATACACTCGCTCACTCACTCACTCACTCACTCACTTGCTGATTCACTTGCTCGCTCGTTCGTTCGTTCATTCATTCACTCAGCGCAGTTCATTCTCTCATTGTGTTCATTGTTTGGCTTCGGTTTTGCTGCATTCCTGTAACTTTTGTTATTTCCACTGACATACACTGACTGCCATTGTCTGTCCCTCTGTCCCTCTGTCCAGCTAACCCCGCTGTCCGTATGTCTGTCTGTCTATCTAACAAAACAGAACGACGCAACGCCGTCGTGTATGAAATATTTATTTAGGATTTTATGTTGCTAACAAAAAGAAAAATCTGAAAAAAATGATAATAAAGAAAAAGGTTAACAAACGAAATTTTTCACATGAATGAACTGCAAAGTGCCATGATAACTATTTGCACGAACAATAAAAATCATCAAATAAAATCAAAAATGCCAAAAAGCCTTTGGGAACACATCAAGTTGTGCAAATGTTTTTACATATGCGCCAACACACACACACACACACACACTCACACGCACACAAACAAACACATAGGTAGTTTGTCCGATAAATGAACAGACGTTCGGACGGATGTATGAATGAATGGACGGACAGATGGACGGTCGTTTGGTCGTTTGGTCACTAACCAAAACCTCGACGTGGCTTCTTCAATTGAAAGAGTTGTCGAATTCCATACTGAGCACTGAGCACAGACGCCATTGTGAATTTTTGCAGCTGTCGAATTTCACCTGCTCATTGTACGTTGTTGTTGTTGTTGGTATTGTTACTGCCGCTGTCGCTGTCGCCGTCGCTGGCTGCTGTCTCTGCGTTGGCCATTGGCGCCAAACAGCATTCAGTTGATCTCTTCATGGCTGCAACAACTTGTACGGGCGAGGCGCCTTTCATTGTCTCGTTGTCTGTTGAAATTCAGTCGAGGGCAACGTTAAAGTTACAACGTGTGCAGGAGCAAAAGAGATGGCATAATAATGCAATAAATAATTGAAATGGCTTAGTACGGTTTTTTTCCCCGTTTATTTTCGTTTTCGTTTTCGTTTTTATTTTGGTTTTGTTTTTTTTTGTTTTTGCAGAGCGCAGATTTTGCATTTTCCGTTTCGTTTGCGTTACAGTAGAAACTCGATTATCCGAACTCATTCGTCACGAGTTCGGATAATCTTATATACAACACCTGACTACACCTAAATCAAAACTCCTCATGTAAATTTGATATACAACTAGTCTATGTTGGAAAAAAGAAGACATGCTTGAACACCTCAACCCCCACTCCCTTAAGGGGCCCTTCATTAACTACGTAAGTTGATTTAGGGGGGGAGGGGGTCATCCATGTCTTACTTTTGCCCATTTTTCCTATACTGGCTACTACATTTTTACTTACGTAGGGGGGGAGGGGGTCAAAAACAGCCAAAAATTGTCTTACATAATTAATGAATGGCCCCTTATCATCCTACGTAATTAAGTACTTCCCCTAACTAATGGGTGTATATGGTGTGGGAATAATTTGACTATGAAATCGATTATCCGGAATTTCGATTATATGGCATACCCCTAGTTCTAATTGATACGGCTAATCGAGTTTCTACTGTACTTCACTTTACTTCACGTCAGTGTAACCACAAAAATTGCAAGCCAAAAAGTATGCAGCATAAAAAGAAAATCAAAAAATAGCGAAACAACCCAGCAGTTCTTCGATCTAGTACAGAACTAAGGTTGGAACTAGTTTGAATGTAAATACTACTAGTGCCAGCTCAATCTACTCTCAATGCTTTCAACTGGTGAGTTTTACTAGGGGATGTCATAGGCAGGGGTCAATTGTCACAATTCTACCACTTTCCTCTAGTTACCGAACTGGTCCTACCGGACCAGTTTGGGGTATACGAAAAAAAGAAAATGAAACCGTCTTAAGTGACTGAGTAATTGTTTTTTTTTATTATTAATTATTAATTGGTTATTTAAATAACTTTATTTTTTATTGTTAATAACAATTAAATTCAGGTGGCGCCGGGGTTTGAACCTCTTACCTTCGGTTCCATAGTCCTACACAATAAACTTGAGAGAGCAACAGAATTTTAACAGGGCTAAAGAGAGGAATTGAGAGACCCTGAATTAAAACGTGTGGTAACAGTGTGGTAACATTATCGATTGGAAATGAAGTGCCGTATGTTCGGTTCAAAATTAGGATGCCATGAGTCGGTTATTTCAATTATGCCGAAGAGTATGCAAATTATAGTAAATTCAAATAAAATTTTTTTAAATTTTGTGGGGCAAGTGTTCGGCCGAATTGTCATGTGTCATGTGCATGTGCGCCCGTTGCAGAATAGATGTAGACATAGTTTATGAAGTGTCATCAGTCAGTTCAATCGAAAATTTGTAATTTCAGAGCTAGCAGAGGTTTTACAGATTTGAGAAAATAGCTTCTAAAGCGCGGTCAAGATGTAAATATTTTCCGACTCGGTGTTGATGCAGCATGCGGCGAATTTTATTGATGTTTAGAGGAAACGAACTTAGCAAAATTAAATATAAAAATAAAAATGTAGTTCGAATTGGAAATAGACTCGGCGTAAGCATGGTCTTGTTGTATTAAAATACAACGCACCATTTTCAAATTGGGAACACTGGCTTTCAACAAGCTATATACGCTGTCATGCTATCCAGTCACTACGTAGGTGTTATCTGTACGAAATTGGGTACTAGTTTGCTAATAGAAGTACTCTATATAATTTGATACTGTCTAAATTCTGTCCTAAATTCGATAGTTGAGATATAGTCTAGACTATCGAAAAGTGGACAATTGACACAACGAGAACTGCTGGGAAGGAAACAAGAAAAGTATAAAGCAAAACTTCATATTGTCGGGCGAAAAATGGATTACAGAAAGCACGTACTATATTCTTTTCATTAATTTATTGCATTTCAGCAATTGCGTGTGCAAACAACCGAAGCCCGCGAGCCGTCACACCTCGCACAATGCCGTTTATAACATGATCAGATACAACATTATTAGCGTGCGGATAACTTTATTGAATGCCGTAACGACAAACGTTTGTTTTTTGGGGAAAATAATTCATTAAATATATTTATATCGAAAAAATTGTAAAGTCTATACATAGATTATTCCGCGTAGAAGATTTTATCATAGCTTAATTCGATAAAATTTCTCTGAGGAATTTCAGAAAAGCTAGCCAAAATGAAACAAACCGGTATAATCGAATATATTCGACAACATAATACCTTGCACACATGGTGGGCGATAGTAAGCCCCAAATCTTTAAAAAATCAGTAAGAACGCTAACTTCAGCAAGGCTGAAGCTTAAATACTCTTCACGCTTATTTCTTGTGCCACGCCTATTTTTTTTACTGAATATATTTTCTCTTCATCTAATTAGCCTATACACCAATTTTCATTGTTTTTGCTCATTGGGTACCGGAGATATGCAAATTATTGATTTTTGGTAAAAGTGGGCGTAACCATACCCATTTTTTTCAAAAAAGTTTTAATGTCTCCCCAAGAACATAACTGTGAAGTTTCATGTCAATTGGTTTAGAAGCAAAAAAGTTTTCCATACAACGACGTGAATATTGCTTCTCTTCCTCTTCTTCATTTTGTATAGCAGGTACCAGTTCCAGTTGCGCGATCTCAATGAAACTTTTAGGCATTTAAGCGAATCATGTAAAACTACTATGTTTAAAATTTCAGTTCCCTATCATACAAAACAAAAAAGTTTTCCATACAACGACGTTAAATCTTAATTTCTCTTCCTCTTCTTCATTTTGTATGGCAGCTACCAGTTGTAGTTGCCCGATTTCAATGAAACATTCAGGCATTATGTCGGACTATGTTAAACTACTATGTTTTAAATTTCAGCCCTCTATCTTCCAAAACAAAAAAGCTTTCCATATAACGACTCAAATTTGCTTTTCTTCTTCATTTCGTATGGGGGCTACCAGTTCCAATAATCCGATATGGCCGGTTCCGACCAATGATTTGACCACACATTAGAGAAGACTCTGTGCAAAATTTCAGCTCGATATCTTCAAAACTGTGGGAGGAGATAGCATATTCACAGACAGACGGACAGACGGACATGGCTATATCAACTCGTCTTGTCGAGCTGATCAAGAATATATATACTTTATGGGGTCCCCCTCCCCTCCTTCTTGCTGTTACAAACTTCCGGACAAAGTTATAATACTATTCACTTGCGTGAAGAGTATAAAAAGTGCATATGACATTGCCCATTTGAAAATTGTTTCAAATTTGAAGCAAATCAAACAAAAATGTGGATTCTATTAAAAATTTCATCAATTTGAAGGTCTCTGAGGGGCACCAATGTAGATAAAGCAGTTTTTTGTGGTATGCAGTTTTCCAGAGGTATATTTATTGAACTCGCACTCGAAAGTTCTGGTTTATATCTTTTATAATTTTGGATGTTCGGATGTTCATGTTTCTCTATCTTTTGGTGTCCGAGCTATACCTTTTTATGGTACTCTGCATATGGAAATATGGGATTTTTCTTGAAGTGAAAAAGTTATATTGTCGGGAATTGTAGGGCTACTAGTGCTAGTGGGTAATGTGCATTGGGCTTCTAAGCATCCGATACAGCAATTTAACCTTGAGCCATTTTGCGGTTTTTTATACTCCTAAAGATCGAAGGAGACGTGTCCGACTATATAAAGTATATACAAATATTCTTGATCAGGACGACAAGACGAGTTGATAGCAATGACCGTCTGTCTGTATATATACAATCTCCTCCTCCGTGTGCAGGGTATTATATTGTCGTGTATACTCGACTATAGCGTCCTTACTGGTTTGTTTCTATCCTGTTTGACAACGAGGGATTAAATCACAACCACAGAGTCCAATCTTTGGTTTTTGTCCTCTCTCGCTAAAAAACAACCCCATATTTGCATCGATTCTGGTTTGGGACAGCAAAGCGAACTTGACGAAACCTTTCTCAATTCAATTCGTTAAAATGGCATTGAGAGTTGTTTTGGGACAGGGTGACAAAAAAATACTGGGAACGATTTTTGACGTCTTCATTATGGCTGGAGACTTTTATATCAACCAGAATTTGGAAATACACGAATCTACAAAATTTGAGCCTCGGCAGAAACCATCTACTATCCCATAGAAGAACTATAACGTCATGTTTTGGGACGTGTTCAATGGAGAAATGATTTTTCGGCTGCATATCTCTCATATGTATCTCTTTTAGTTTTGGAGATACAGTATAATTGATCTGCTGCTGAGCTTCATGAGTTTACTCTCCAAATTTTAAATCTCCTGGAGAACCATTAATGAAGACAGACGATTTCTAATGGCGTCCTGATCAAAAATATGCGGGGCCTTACTTCCCTCCCTCTTCACCATAACCGCTATATGAATATAAACTATTTATAAAATCAGAAAAGTTCAGAAAACAAAATTTTTTTGTCAAACTTGTCTTAAAAATAAAAATTATAGCAAAAAAAAAAAAATATATACAAATTAAACAGTTAGCAAAGTGATGGAAGAGCCGCGACACAATCAGCGCCTTATACCGCTCACACAAGACATTGTGGACGCAATGCGAGAGTCCAATGCCGACATGGACAACGGAGTTGGCCAAGTGGAGAGTGTTTGCGACTATGAGGCGTCAATGAGTTTGCTTTTTCGCAGCGCCTTGCAAAATTGGCTCAACAACAATGCGGCAGAGCATAAGTCACAGCGCAAGGAGGGCGGCCAGGAGGTTTGCATGCTGTCGCCAGTTATCGTGGAAGGCTTAGATGACATACTCAGCGGCAGCGACAAGTCGCTAGAAGCGAATACAAGCCTGATACGCACTGAAAAGGCATACATGATGTCATTGCTGCACCAGGAGGTGCGTGCAGCCCTCTCGGCGAACAGTGTCGGCACTTGTGACATTGCTGTAAATGTGGCCGGCGACAAAAACCACGTTGATGATCATCATCAGGCATTGGAAAATTTCACTCGACAACAGAAAGAGTAAAAGACAATAAGAGTGAAAATTGGAGCATCACAATGGTTTTTCAAGGAGACAAATTTTTAGCGAACAATTTCCAGCTCATTTTTGAACCATGTCCTTTGGCCAAAAAAATTCAATCCTTGGTTTTTATCTTTGCTTTAAAAAAACTCACATCAAATACCTTTTGGGACAATATCGAGAAACTTTTTAAAAATTAGTTAGTTTGAAACAAATTCATGTAAACGAAAATTGTATAAAAAAATAAAACTTTCCAGCTTTTTATATCAAATAAGCTTTATTGACATCATCAAAGCTTGCTAGAAGTTCGTGTCTTCGACAGAAACTTGAAACTATGTGATAGTTATTTCACATACAACAACGATAACAAAAATGAGTCATGTCAATGGTAACCATCTATAAGTCGGTTGCCGAAAAAGTTAGAAAAGCAGAGCTTTATTGAGATAATTGAATGATTATCCTAACAGTTTCAAAAGGGTAAAAATTTTAAATGCAAAAAAACTATCTAAAATCGAAAATTTCGAATTACAAAAACAAATTGAATGAACGAAAGTCTGCCATGACTACTTTGAAAGAGTAATTTTAATTTGGATTGAAAAAAATTACTTGTGTTCAAAAACTTAGCTAAGTAGAATCAGTAAAGAATTGCAGTCGAGAATTATCGACTTCGACATATCCGGTACCATCAGTTTCTAATGTCAAAACGAATTGATATAGTTCTGTCTGTCTGTCAGACCTCACCAATGGTTCTCGGACACTATAAGAGCTAGAGACTTGAAATTTCGAAGATGGACTCGTCTGGTCAAAGGGGCCGTTCAAGTATTACGTAACGCAATTTTTAAAGATTTTTGACCCTCCCCTCCCCCCATGTAACGCGCCGGAACATTTTTCAGTACCCCCCTCCCCCCGCCATAACATTACGTAACAACAAAGTCACCATTTCTACCTAAAAAAAAACAAAATTATGTTGCGCAAAGTACCGAAAGGTCGCTAAATTATAATAAAAACCAGTAAGGGCGCTATAGTCGAGTTTACTCGACAATATAATACCCTGCACACTCAGTAGGCGGTGTATTAGTTTTGGAGATATAGCGTTTTATAGAATCAACTGGGGAAAGGGAAATAAAGGAAAGGCGGAAAAATGCAGTATGAAGTTTTGTAGAGTTACTCACACTGATTCTACATACCGACTTTCATGTTTCTATCTCATCGGGTGTTTGAGTTATAACGTTCTAAAAAAAATGGGCAGTTTCGGAGAACCATTGGTGAATACAGACGGACGGACAGGGCTCCATCGATTTCTCTTGTCATCCTGATCAAGAATATATATACTTTATAGGGTCCCCCTGTCCTCCAATATATCCTGATACACAGTATGTGTCCAGGGTATAATTACAATCCTTACTAAAATAACTTATTTTAATCAAAAATAAAATATTATTCTTAAGAATTTAAATATACAGCGATAATTAATGTTACTGTTCATCTGTCCATAGGGTTGCACACTTGGGAAAGAAAAATAAAAATTACGTACAATACAATCGGGGGTCTGCCATTGAAACGTAAACGAAAAGTGCTGACAACTTCGGAGATTTTAATTTCGTAGAAAATAATGCTACGTAACGCGTTGTTCGACACCCCTCCCCACCCTGTAACGCATCGTAACGTTTTATAAGACCCCCCTCCCCTCAAATTGCGTTACGTAATACTTGAACGGCCCCAAACGATACTTCAAGATTGATAGAATTTTCCCCACTTCCACTCTTCCCGCCCACTTTTTTAAAAGGCTATGCTGTTAGAGTGTGATTTATGAGAGTTTTCGAAGTGTATAATGATGAAAGCGTATGGATCACTATTAACCATTATTATTATCTATTGGATAACGACATCTAGTGACATGATATGACTAAAACTGTATTGCTTATGCACTACTTTGCCAGTTGTGTATGGAATTTGGCCTGAAGCAAACTTCAGTGTGTATTCAATATTCTAAAAAAAAGAAAGTACAAATCAGAAATTAGTCGAAATCGATTTTCATTTAATAATTTTATTATTGAAGCTTTGCTAATTGGCAGCAATTTCAATGGCAGTTTTCCCATTGACCAACAAAAATTTCAGAACAACGTGCCATCTGTACGTGTTCATGCAACACGTCCGCTATATGCATATGTATGCGTGGCTGAACATACTCGTAGTTAATTTCCGCCTTGTTCTGCCGTGTCATGTCACATGCCGCTATCGCTGCCATTTTTACTTTTGTCAACCACTAATTAACGCACTTGTGTTGAGCTCAAATTTCGCAATGCTTTAATCCGTGATAATTCCGAATTGATTACTCTGTGTGTGTGTTTGGTGTCCTTGGGCCTTAATAGTTGCGTTGGCATTCACTCATTAGTGCATAAGATATTAACTGTGGTAAAAGTTAATCTTTATGCGTCATCCTCACCCTCCATGAAAAGCTTATCTCTTGCATCATCATTAAAAATCGAATGCATTCGTTTTTAACCTTGAAAGCCATTGTACGTTTTTTAGAGACCAATTGCAATATGAGCCAGAGCAAATGAAAAGAAATACAGACAAAATAGCACAGCCAATGTGAACGTCAAACCGGAAACGGCGTTGATAATGAACGTCGCTGGCACACATGCAAAACGGAAGTCGACATTTTTCTTCACCGCCGAATCGCAAACGTTATTGTCTGTCTGCCTCTGTGCTGGCACCACAATGGAACTTTTCATCGTAAAAAAAGGCACAATGTCATGGTTCTTTTCTTATGTAGAACTATGCGCAAATTTCTGAAGTTTTCCCTATAATTTAACATTGAATATTCTAGGCCAATAACTGTTCTTATAGAACGTTTTTTTCAAGGAGATTTATCTGATTGATTTGCTTTGGGTTTTATTTCATGTTTCCTTTACAAAATCAGCATGATGGAACTACTTACTTTAGCAGCATAATTTGTATGTAGTGAAGGAAGGAAGGCATAGAGGAGGGCAGAAAGAACGCTGATAAAATTACTTATTTTTGTCACTACGTTACACAAGGTCCGCCTGGGATGGGACTAACCTTTTTTCATGCCACGCTCTACGCTATGAATGCGCATCCAAATATATTGAGGCTTCTTCTTCTTTAGCATAATTCAACGCAACTTTTGTTGCATAATTGTAGGCAGCCAGACCACACTACTACTGGCTGTGAGTGAAGGTCACGTCAGCTGCGCCTTATGCATGACAGTTTCACTTTTCGTAGAGAGGAAAAAAATTTATTTAATTTATTTTTTGTTAGAAATTTCTACTATTGTTAATTCAAAATTCCTTGAAAATGTAAAAACGCCGCCAGAACATGTCGAAATTCCATCAGCATTAAATTGATGAGCAAGCAGCAACAACAAAGCGGCCACAAGTGATTCACGCATGCAACAGAGACATCGCAATGAGGCCAAAGGGTTTCTTTGAGCGTCTGCGGCCGCTGAGGCGCATCGCTACCGCAGGCCGACGTTTGACGCTCCTCTGTGTGCACGCCAAGTCGTACGTTCTCATGCTCGCCCTGATGATGGTCGTCAGCCAGACACGTGCCGCACGCGATGCCGCGGCCAAACGCAACGCAACAGAGTCCAAATCGGTGGCAACAACGATGGACCCGCCGCTCGATCAAGCCATTCACAAGTGTGGCGTGGTGTCGCGAAGGCGGAAGGCTGCGACTGTGCGCCGTAGCGACACGATGCAGTTGCAATGCAAGATGTACAACACGTATGAGTTTGTTTATCTGCCTGGCTATGGTTTGATGATTTATTAAATTTAAGATTCCTACAAAAAAAAAATGTTTGTGGCCCAAAAAAATGCGTGAAGAGTATTTAATATTCGGCAAGGCCAAAGGTAGCGTTCTTACAGGTTTCTTATTGTTGCCTTAAAGTCAAAGCACTTTGGCTCCAAGAACCCAAAATCACTTCACATGCTAACTTGGCAGCCTTTCAACCGAACACAACAACCTCTGTCAAGTGCCCCACAAAGCACAAGAAATAATTCATTTGAAAAAATGGCAAAATGCGGAGAACACTTATTCCGGCGTTGTTGTTGTTGTTGTTGTCGTTGTTGTTGTTGGCACGCCTTCGCTTTATGGTTTATTTGAAATATGCAAATTGCGTTGAAGAAATCAGCACAATCGCAGAAAAAACACCAACAGCAACAACAAATACCAGTGAATAAAAAAACGGTACTCGAGCGTGCTCGACTTTGAAACACCCTGTACCATTTATTATAAACAATTGTTAGTAAAACTTCAAATTTTACGTTCCTAACTCCAAAGACAACAGAGAAACCAGTAAGGAATTACAGTTGAGAGTACTCGACTTCGCCGTAATGCCTGTTTGAGGGCACTGCCCCGCCCATTTTTCAATCGAAAAAAATTTAATTTGCATTCAATATCATATATACAAATTTCTGGTCTTTTAGACCAATTAGTTCCATAGATGTAATGTTTTTCAATTTTGGCTATGTGTGGGGGTGGCCATCTCTTATTATCTTACTATACTCTATCCCAATAGGATACATGGAAACTTTCATTCTTGTAAGTTTTATGGTTCCAGAGATATAAGCGTGTTTTAAATTGTTACTGTATGTGGGAGTGGCCACCCAATTTTCTATTCTATCTTGTTGGGGTTCGAGTCAGCTACATTACAAATTTGATGTTAGAAAATATGACTTTTTTTTTACCTTAAGTAGCTTCAATTATTTGACCCACTACAACAAACGTTGAGGGGAAAGGGGAAAAGTGAATAAATTTGATTGGATATTTCCTCTAGTCTCAAAAACAACGCGTCTATATAGACACATATGACTAAATGGACTTCTCCTTCAATACTGATGAAGAATATACGATCTGCTCAAAATTAATATGCCCTTGGTGATTAAGGTACTGGATCAAAAACGTCTATGAGGCCAAGAGCATTGCCAGCTTTTCTCGAAGGGGTGGCTAAGCTCGATTTTTTGCATGAATCAGAACTAATTCACATATTGAAAATTCCGAACTTGAGACTTAGGAGAAACCTTGGCCCCCAGCCTACCCCTACCTGGCTACGTCCTTGTATATGACTAAAGCGGTTGGCAGGCAAAAAAGACAATGCAGCTTTGCAATAATTTAACCAACTCCAGCAACAGTATCAGCAACAACATCGGCATCGACAGAGCGACAGGTGAGGCACGCCAGTGTCGAGGCATGTCGCTGTGTGCACGTGCGCGCTCACTCAATTCCGGTTGAATATCCGGCATGGTTTTTGCGGTTACAAAAAGTTTTTCAATTACAAACGTTGAGAGTTGACGACACGTCGCCCAGACACAATGCCACACCCACAGCCGCAACACAAAATGCCGCAGCGTCACAGCACGTTCCGCACAGAGTCGCGACTGTGAGCAGATAATTGAAGCGCCTAAGCACAGGTTGAGGTGAGCAAGTGTTTGATACAATGACTTTTTTATTTTGGGTTTTTCTTCTTCTTACACACATATTTGACTTAGAAAGCAAAAACTTTTTAATAACAGCTCTTAAATATTAAATAAAGTTATAACATTAGACTAGCGTATGTAGCGTGTGTTGCATGTGTACATGAGCGTAATCAATATTAAATGTATTGGTATAGAATTAGAAAAATTATGGAGTAACTATTATATAGAATGGAAAATGAGCTCTCATATTCAGTTACCGTGATCAGGACCATTCAAGCACGTTCGAGTTGCCTGTTTTTTTTTTTCGGCGACTATATAGCGTATGTTGTTAAGAACTGTATGCATACATAAGAATTGCCATAAAATTACGAAAACATCAACGAATTCTTATGTCTGCATACAACAGCTAACAACATACGCTACCTTGCCGCTGAAAAAACGTTTGAACTTCAACCGTGAGTGAGTTCATTTGTCACTCTATATGATAGTTACACTGTGAAAAAAATTGCACAATGTCCTCATTAGGTATCAATTCGATTTTAATTTGTTGACTTGCAGTAGAACCGCAATCAAATCTAAAGTCAATAAGAATTTGCAACCAAGCAACGGACCAACTAAGTACCAACAACTAATGTAATCGGCTGAGCATCGTGACGAAGAAAATTATTTCTTAAGAAAAGATTTGAAAGTAACTTCTTGTTTGTTACTTTTGTGTTGTGAAATGCAACTGAAAGTAGAATACAAAACACAACTGAAGATAGCAGTAGAAAAGGCACAAATGCAGACACAGACACAGCCTGCGATACGAATTATGAAGCAGACTGTCATCCAAAATGATCATCATCAATACAAAATGAGTACTTCTTATAAGTCTTCTTCTGATTTAAGGCAGTGTTTTCTTTACTTTGTTTTTTACGGACAGACGGATCGACGGATAATTGATTTCTTTAGGCATCATCATCAAAATTTATATTTCAATATTCGATTTATCATCGATATAAGGAGATGTTAGTATAATAATTTCTTATACAGAGTATAAAATGAGCTCTTAAATATTCAATCAAATGAATTTTAATTAAATCTTGTTCACTGCTTGGTGACTTAATTTACAATACACAATTATTGTCGCTGCTGTTGACGAGGTCGCGTTAAATAAATCGCTTTCGCAACAGCTTTGAGAAATGCAACACATTGTGGTCGCACGCAAGTCGCAAGTGGCTATAAATGAGGACACATGACGGCCAATGGAAGACGACATTCGCTATGATCTATGGGATATACATGTATGTGTGTTGTTGTCAATATTGCCATATGCGGCCTTGTCTCTTGCTTAATGTTATTATTTACGTTTACGGCACACACACACACACACACACACACACACAGCCACAGCAGCTTATTGCCAATCTTCACATTATTGCGGCTCTGCAGTGTTGTTGTTAAGGCACGCAAGAAAAAATGTAAAGCTTTTAAGTCTCAGTATCATTGCCATGGCTTTCATGAAAATGAACATTTGATTTTTCCATGACTGCTAATAAATTTAAGCGATACTTAATCAACAGAATAAAAATAAATGATGCATGCTATATTCATTATTTCTAATTAGTTTTAACGATCGCTGTGTGAAAAACGAAAAGTTCGAGTTTGAAAAACGTTTCACACAATAATAAATGAATTATTTTCGGTTTGGCGAAATGTCTGTTTTATTAATATAATCAGTTAATTAATTAATAAGTGAATAAATAAATATGACAGCTGGATAATTGATGAATGTCTAAAAAGCGCTGTCACTTGCAAATAAACGAAAACAAAAACAAAAAAAACAACACAACACAAAAATGTCTGAAACGAGCTTAAAATCGCTTAATTAAATTTTGTGCTGCATACGCACAGGCGCTGATATTAAATGCTAGCTCGCTCATACATTTGCTCAACTTCTATGAAGTGTGCGTGTGTGTGTTCGTGTGTGCTTTGCCATTAGTTGTCATTCATTATGCAAATCCGTTATGGCCGTCATGCCCACAATATACATATGTATTGTATATAATAATTGCACATAAAATCGAACACGCACAAACACTTGAAATAGTTTATTGTCTACGACATAAAGATTGGCTTCGATTATGAATTTTGTTTTAGTTATGCATACCAATTTCATTTGTCTCTCATACACAACTTACAGCAAATTTATTTCAACGATTCAATTAAATTCGATCAAATCACTTAATGATGCATGAAGATTGTTCTGCCTTTGATATCGCTGTCGGTGTCATTTGGGTGACGACCATTGCTCGAAATCAAATTGATTTTGCTCTTGACACATATGGATGGCCTGTTTGTCCATCAGTCTGTCTGTCTGTGTCGTTCATCTGTCGACGCCTGTCGTGCTTCCAACTGCAAAACTTGTCACACATTGTATGCTCAACTCAACTTGTTGCCACCGCCACTGTTGCTGGCGCTCAGTTAAGCACTTAAAGGGCTCCTTATTAGTGTGACACTGCTTAGTTGGCTCATCATGCGTGCTACATACACAAATATAAATATATATATTGTCATTTTGCTTGGATAATTAAGCGTCTTGATTTTTACGTGACATGAAACAATATGAATGACATAAACATTCAACAAGCCTTTGCTGAATGGAACTTTTCGAAAAGTGATTTACGAAAATTGTTGTATGTATGTATCTGTGTGTGCAAACAGTTGCCAACCTCATGCTTAAAATGTCAAATAAAGAAATTTGAGACAAATCTTGTTTTTTATTATTTTTTTTTTTTTTTTGTCTCAGCCTCAAATCATCGCCAGTATAGCATTGAACACAGCATGCGTCGACAAAGAGTTAAATGCTGTGACATTGCCTTAAACAAAATGACTGAGAAATAGACAGACAGACAGTTAGAGACAGACAGACAGACAGACAAGACGATTTGAAGTAATGTAATGCCTTCAGACTCAAATCGACATTCGTCCTTCGTTTTGTGTTTGCTTTTGTTTTTGCTTTTGCTTTTGCAAAATCTTGCTGTCAATTTGTCATGCAATCAAATACTTCTGTCATTTTATACAAAATCGTGACTTCCGTGCGACTATTATTTCGTTCCTTCGTTCATTCTTTCTTTCTTTCTTTCTTTCATTGTTTTGTTTGTGCTCGTTTGTGTGAAACTCATAACGAATTCATAGTTAGAATACGCATCTGCTGCACACACATACACAGCCACACACAATGGCATGCCAACTGCCATTTCGATGGCAACCTTTGCCGCATCGCTGCACACAATTTCATCATCAAAGTCATTGTCGTACACTTGTCATACCCATAGTCATAATCATCATCATCCACATCAACATCATTATCACTTACAGTGGCAGCATCAGTCGAAGGATTCGTCCTTGCACAACACAACACAACACAACACATTTATTCATATTTATTGCAGTCAAAATTTTCTTTCAACAATTTCGTTAACAGTTTGAGGTTAAAGCACGATTGCCAACAAGTCAACTTCATTTTTAATAACAAAAACAAAAAAAAGTAGCCAAAAATTTAAGAAACCGCTTCAACTTCTGCTGCTCACGCTTGGATCACGGCTAACCACGCATTATTAATGCCAATTCGCACCCTAAATTTCAAACGTTCTGTTATTAATGCAGTAAATCAACATATTATGTGGCGGCGGCAAAGCTTTTCTAATGAATTCAAACAACACTTTCAATTTTTGTCGTTGGAATTCGCTTTCTTTATTTTATGGTTAAACTTTGTTTGTCTTGAGACCTCAAATGCCTTTGAAAGAGTGAGGGAAGAGCTAATTGTCTTGAGCTGACATGCTTCATTGCGTTGTTTAATCGACTTGAGAATTTGTCGGTCATTTGGTCTACCATTTGGCTAAACTGTCCCGTATCCGAGATTGCATTAATATTTAAGTAATTGCCAACAAGAGTAGTGCTGAAAAAGCTTTCCAACGATTTATAAAAGGTCAAAGCCGTCTGAAGTTCCAGCATAAATTAAATTTGAAAAAAAAATCTATATCAACCATAGAAACAAGAAGGCCATGGGTCGTACAAGTGCTCAGACTTTGCCACAATTTGAAATGAAGAAGATAATGAGTGTAAAAGTAAAAAAAAAAAAAAACAAGTTGGTTGGGCACAGAGTTGTCATAGCAGCGGCGCACACACTGACGAAGGATAAATAAAGAAGAAAGTACGATAAAAACAAACAAACAAAACCTCATTTTATCTTTGTGGACCATTTGCCTTATTATTGTAGTTTTTTTTTGTTTTTGTTTTTGTTTAATAGACGATTTGCGGCAATTGAGCGTATAAACATCGAACCAACATCGAGCAAACATACTGATCTGATCTAAACTGAACTGACAACCATTTTCTGGGGTTTCTCTGCAACGTAAGCAAAGCATTGTTTGCTCAACTATGTAAAAGTATAAATATTTGTTGTTAATTGTTGGAAGAATACTTAACCACAAAAAATATAAAAAAGAAAACCATAAAGGAACATTTTTTCGGCTTTGCTGAAATTTATATACTCCACAAGCATTGTTCCAAGAATTCTTGTTAAAAAAAATCTATTTTTATTTCAAAGAGGCATTTTTCTATACCGAAGAAGACGAAGACATACAATTTTTATGATCAACAGGCAGACAGACAATCGTGCATAAACATGTCTCGATGTGCCGATTAAGAATATGTGTTTATTAGATATTTTTGCTTCCCAGCGTTGCAAACTTCATACAACAGTTAATGTACACTAGAAAGAGTATGCCAAAACAAGAAGACAGGTTCAAAATACAAATTATTGCTGCATACACATAGGGGCACGTTAGAACAATGTTTAACGAGTTGGCAGTGCTTCAGGGACTTGTTAAGTCGGCAAAGAACGAAGGGTCTGCAAAGTGCGGCTTTGACTAATGAAATGAAGGAGCACGGATTATAAACTGTTGCGTCCCTTGTGTCTAGTTGAAGTGGCAACAAACGAGTAAGACACACACACTAAATAAAACGAGTGTTGATGTCGAGCATGTTGTAATTTAAGCAGACACCAAGCCAAAGGTGGCGCTGCAAGCGTTCTCAATGCTGTGCGGCAGTGCCCAAAGACGAACTCCAATCAGGAATAAGCATATCTATTGATGCTTTTACAAATGAAACTGTAGCTGAAACTGAAACTTACGACTTGAAACTTTGCAGAGGGTCCAGATCCAGAGAGGACCATTGAAACTGGTAGCTCCCATATTCAAACGAGCAAAAAATTTATCAAAGTTAAGTCACTGTATCAAATTTTTTTTTTTATTTTAAAGATAGAAGTCTGAAATTCATTGGATAATCCTCTGGCATACATAGACTTACCATTAGAGTTAGCAATTTCAAGTCCTTGTAAGAAAAAAAACATTAATGATCTATTTTTTTGCTTTGATGAATTTTATTTATTTTTTATTTTTGAGTTGATTAAAATTGTACACTGAATTATTTGCTTTTAAATCGGGTTTTGTTAGTTTCTATTAGTTAATAAAATAATGATAATAATTGAGCAAGTATTTATTTTTAAGTTTTGTTATAAGTATTTTTAATTTAATTAATAAATTATTGAAAAAAAAATCGTTTGTCTTACACGCTCATTAAAAAGCCAAGCGTCAATTTGATAATATTTGTGAAATCTAATATTTTTGTTTATTATTTAAATTTTACTTATAATTTATTTTATTAGAAATAATTATATTTTTATTTTTTTTTTTTTTGGGTGCTTCCATGTGCGTTTGCATTTTGGTGTTATTCCATGTGAAAAGTTTTTTCTTAATTTTTTAACAGTATCAATAAAGAAAACGAGAGAATGCGAATTTTGCTCTTCGTACACCATCATTTTTAATATTATGCACTCCTATGCTGCGTCAGGCTAAAACCACACATAAGGAAATTTAATATTCAAAAGCAATTAGCAACTCATATGTGCTGCTTGGTTCAACGTAACATAAGAGCACATGATATGGACGAAGAGCCAAATTGGAGCAATGTGCTACTTGAGAGTAATAACAACAGTAAAAACGAAAAAAAAAAACGAAAAATATTTGATATGTTTAAAGTATTGCGGAAAATGCGAATAATTTCCCATCGATGTGTAAAGTGAAACTTTAAAAGGCGTTTTGAAAAAAAAATTCTAAGTTTCATAATATATTTTTAAGTTCAAAATTTTGATTTCATTAAAATTCTCAATTGCTTTGGCGCAAATGATTTTCGTAGTGTTGATAAAAGTGTTAGTAAGCGGCGAATTTTTTTCTTGAAATTTGTTAATAAGTTTTTTTAATATCAATCATATTTTAAGTTCGTTAAGTGCTTAAAATTGTTCATTTTTATACTCTTGCAGGAGCATAGCAACATGCTTACGAAGTTTGCCACGCACAGAAGCAGATAAAGTCGTTCATATATATAAGACCATATATAGGAAGATCGGTGAAAAATAAAGTTTTTGTTAGAAACCTTTTTATGTTCTTTAACATGAACAGTCGAAACTTTGAAATCACGTGTTTTAATTAATGCTAAAGTACATTCCAAAATTTGATAAAAATCGAACATAAGGGCGTGCCACCGCCCACATAGTTTAAAACTTAGAGATGAGATTTATCTGTAAGGAAACATTAGTAGTGTGTGGGCACCCCCTTTCTCTTTAACGACTTAAATGTTTCTTATTAGAAACATAAAAGACGTGTTTTCCAATAAGAATAATTGGGACAATGCATGCAAGAGTATATAAGATTCGGCCAAGCCGAAAATTCTTTAGGTCACTTTGATTTTTTTTTTGCTAATATTTTAAAAAATATTTAAATTTTTAGATTTTGGCGTAAATATTGGCTATTTGCTCATTATTTGTTGTTAATTTTATATTAAATGCAAAAAACTTTAATTAATTTATATTTTGATGTAAATTTTGATTTTGAAAATGATTAAAAATGCTTCTGATTCTCAATTTTAATATCTTTAACATTTTTTACCAAGCAAAATTGTTAGAATTGCATTATTGAATTATAACTATTTTAATTAATTAATTAATTTATAATAATTACGCTTTGTTTTTAATTCGTGGTTTTTTTCGTTTCGTGTTTATTCATAATTTAATGAGATTGCTGACTTTGGTGTGGGCAATGGCGACGTTGTGTTATCCTCCTCCTCGTCGTTCTCCTGAGAGTCTTCGGGCTCGCCGAGCGCATGCACAAATTCATAGAAATCGATGCGACCATCGCCATCGACGTCCACCTCCTTGATCATGTCCTCGACTATTATAACGGCGATGTAGAAAAACAAAGCATGTGAAGTAAGTAAATAAATAAATAATAAGTAAAAAGGCCAAAGTGTGTGTGAAGAATCGGCAATAGAGTGACAAAAGAGGAGGATGGGCAAAACTTACTGTCTTCCTCATCGAGATCCTCGCCCAAGCATTGCAGCACTGCACGCAAGTCGGAGGCAGTAATGTAACCACGATTGTGCTTATCAAAGACTCGAAAAGCATCGCGCAGCTCACGTTCCTCCTGATCGGCCGACGAGAGACCAGATTTATCCTCATATGCCATATTGGAGAGTATATCGACGAACTCTTCGAAACTAACATTGCCATCGCCTGACAAGTAATGAGAGAGCAAATTAAAATATGATGAGAAATTAATGAGGAATTAAGATATTAATCATTTGGTAAGCAAGAACAATGATTCATTACCACTGGCGATGAGTATCGGCCAACAAAACGTCGATTATTGACATCGATTATTATTTTTGACTAACTAATTGATGCACAAACTATTTGTAGCTTCAAAAATCGATTAATCGTTAAAAAAACTCCGATAAGAAATTTGGGTGTATTTCTTATTGTATCAACATCGATTATCCGATTAATCGATACCCATTCCCATTCGCCCCAATCAAATCAACTCACCATCGACATCGATCTCCTGTAGCATCTCCTCCAGCTCCTCTACGCGCGCAAACTGACCCAACGAGCGCATCACAGTGCCCAATTCCTCTTTGGTTATACAACCATCGCCATCCTTGTCAAACAGACGAAATGCCTCACGAAACTCACGCATCTGCCCCTTGGAGATATAACGTCGCTTATTACTATCGCTCATGCTGTCACCGAATGAGCTTGAACGTTGCGAGAATTGACGTATCTTTGTCTTTCTTTTCATGCGTGCCCCTCCAACGCCACCGCCACGATGCTTGGTACCGTTGCGCGTTTGTCCATAACCATATTCATCGAACTCATCGCCTTCGTCATCAACGAATCTCGCATCCTCAGCGCACTCATCGTCGACATCGACATCTACGTCATCGCCGGCGCCATTCTCATCCTCGTCATCGTCAAAGTCGTAATCGTATTCACCCTCCTCTGGCTCATCCTCATCGTCGTCGTAGTAACTCTCGTAGACCACATCCGCGCTGAGGTTTTTCGGCGCTGCAAGTGTAATGCGCGTGCGTGGCAACGTCCGGCCGCCGCCGCCGCCACCGCCGCTGGCACTGATCTCACACGACGAATCAGTATCCGCATCCGAATTGGCAGCGCCGCTCTGCCGATAGCCAATGACTTTATGTGTTCGTTGTTGTTGCTGTTCCATTGTGTCGCTCACTGTTGCAGCGCTGCCGATGCCATTGCCATTATCACTTGCCTGCTGTATGCGCTTCTTCGGTCGCTGGCGTCGCGCTAATTTGCTTGCGTCTTTCGTTGTCAGCGTTGTTGCTGTCGATGCTGTCACATTTGTTACTATCGTTGAGCTGGCGGCCAATACCAACTCCCTCTCGTGTCGTTCGACGCCTGATTGTGCTGTTGCTGCTGCCGCTGCCGAGACCGATGCTGTTGCCATCGTTGCTGCGCCCAATGTGGCGTCGGCCGCGTTGTCGCCTGTTTCGTTTGCTTCAAAGCCCGCCGTCTGTTCGTCATCAGCGTCCGCGTCCGCATCGTCGTCCGGCAATTCGTCGTCTTCAGCGGCATTTGTATACTCTTCGCTGGGATCATCGCCACTGACCGCAGTATTTCTCGTCTGTAAATTTGGTTAAGTTAAGTAAATCAAATGTTTCTTCAAAATCTCAGTGCCAGAATTTTGAATTTTGAGGAAGCATTGGATGACTACATTGTCTATGACTCGTTGTATGTGTTGTGTTTAGGGAATACAATTCCGGGACAATCCGGGATCCCGGGATCCCGGTCGTTTTTTGATCCCGAAAATCCCGGGACTGTAGTTAGCTAATCCCGGGATTTTTCGGGATTGCCAAGATGCTTGAATGGATTGTCATGGGTCAGGGTTGATGAAAACTCGATAAACTTTGACAATGTATTTCATTGTTGGATTTTCAACTCTTAACATTTTACCACGTTACCGAATTGGCCGTGAGAACACTTAATGTAAACAAAGGTTTAGCTTACCATCAGCTGTCTTAGCTCTCTTGCAATTGTTGAACCAGTTAAAAACTTATTAACTGCCGTAAAAAGCTTTTTTCCTTCCAATGTGGCGGTGTTATTTAATGGTTTGCGTTAATATTGAGAAACACTTTGTTGTTGTTGCTGTTGTTGCTGTTGTGTTGTTGCACTGTTATTGTTGTATTATTGAAAACACACTCAGCCACACACACGCACACAACACACACACACTCAGTCATTCATTCATTCACTCTGCCTTTCATTCATTTAGCAAATCACTTTTACTGTTATTGTTGTTATCGTTTTGGATTAAATTTCGTTCCTCTGTTGTTCGCGCTGCTTCTTCTTCTTTTTCTTCTCTTGCTTCTGCCAATTCCATTCAATGCTCAGTCACGCGCTAATTGACAACGTCAACTGTTTGTGGCTCTTGACGTTTCATTCAGAAATTTTAATTGGTTACAACTCGGTTGACATTCACAACAAACGCCGACGCTTCCCTCACTCGCTACTCGCTACTCGTCAGTCTGTCTACGCTCACGTTCTTCGCTTACTGTAATTGTTGTTGTTGTTTGCGCTTTTTTTTTTGTTTTTGTTTCTTTCTTGTGTTAATTTTTGTTGTTGTTGCTTCGTTGTTGTTGTAATTCTTTGTCTATTTTCTTCCTCATCCAGCAATGTTTTTAATTGAATTTCGGTCGCTTACGGTATTTTGGACAATGCAACATCTGAAACAGCCAAAAAAAAATGGAAAAATTTATAGATATAAATAGTACCTTCATTAAAAAAGGGACAGTCAAAATGTTAGAAAATTAAAAAAAAAAATTACATGTATTTTTATTGATTTGAAAAATTCATTCATTTCAGGATATAAACAATACATAATAATAAATTAATTAAAATGAAACGAAAAATTAAGATACCCTAATTTCGAAAATGAGATACTCTTTACACAGTAATTTGAGCATTACTAATAAAGTAAAATGGTGACAACAAGTAAACGTTGAAACGAAGATTTTGCTTTGGAATATATTCTTAAAAAATGTAAAAGAGAACCAAAAAAATTATTGAAGTCAGCTGCAATTAGTTGCAACATAATTAAATCGGTAATAAAAGCAAAAAAGCAAAAAAGGAAAAAAATAGATGGGAAACACTTGTGTTGCAAAAGCATTGAATGCCATTAAAAATAGACTCATCAATATGCGCATAAATTACGCTCAATGACCCTGGAAGACAAACTAAACTAAAAGCTGAGTGTCTTCAAAGAAAACAAAATGGTAGAAAACGAACAAGTAAGTATGACCGAATTCGCTCTATTCATTGACCTCACCGCACCTCACCACACCTTACCGCCCAAACTCATATAAGAGTACTCACACACACACACAAACTCAAACAAAGCGTCGCTATTTATCACGTTAAAAAACCAACAAAAACGACAAAAAAAAAACAAAAAAATATATAAAAAGGAAAAGTAAAGTAAAAGCCATTCAGGATGAAAGAAAACTGCGTTAAGAGCAGCAATATAAGAACCTATAAATGTATATGAGTATTTACAGCTAAGCTCAGAGAAATAGTGCACTTGCCCAATATGAAAAACGAACAACACATAGATCACAATTTAGCGATTAAGACAAAGCGTCTTCCAGCAGTCATCATAGATGGTCTAGAGGGATAGTTGTTTCAGCTTGCTTACTTAGATACCAATAACAATATTATTATTTTGTATCTTTACCCCTAATGGTACAAAAAGAGTTGTTCCCGGAAAATAATATGCAAGTATGTATAGAAATATATCTGATCCTGATGAATATGGCCAGTATATGTCAAGTAATGCATTGTGAAGACGTCTTAATGAAATAACTAACAATAATCCATCATATCATTATATTCACCATTGTTGGAGATGAATTTTTTGAAACTGCGCTATTTTTCTGCCCATTGCTGTATGTCTATGTGCCAGAGTGTGTGTGTGTGAGTGTGTCCATTCTTATGGTACTTAAGTGCTTTCAATTTCGCCACTTAATATTTATAAAAACGGACTTTGATGATGGCACTCAGCGTTGGGTAACACGTTGCGACGTTTCACGGCCATTTTCATCACAGAAAAATCGTATTTTCTTTTTTTTCTTTGCATTTTAACACTGTTTTTATAAAAAAAAAAAATACCCCAAAAAAAAAAAAACCTTATGTAAGAAGGCGAGAAAATGCATCGTCACCAACATCATTAATGTCACGCACAATAACCATGTTGTCGTTATCGTTATCGTTGTCGACGTCCGTGGCGGCGTTGACGACATCATCCACAACAGACACCCACTTCCCATCAAGAACACTTCACTCCCGCCATGCCACACGCATTTTTCATTGACCGCAGTAAAAATCATTCCCCTACTGACCTCTGAACTCGAACATCCTTCACCCTCGCTCGCACTCGTTGAACGTTAGTTAAAGTGACATTGTAAAGTAAATTGTTATTGTGATATATAACGGTATTAAGCAAAAGTGTCAGTTTGTACGCCAACAGAATTTATATGAAGACCTCGAAATAAAAGCGACATTACTTCCACTAGTACTACAGATACAATTGTATCTCAACGTTGTGCGCTAAAAATTCGTTTCGTTTATCTTATGTTTTGGCAACTTCACCTTCAATTAACGCAAACTGTCAGCTTAGCCACCGGAAATGCAACCCCAAGACGACTGCGTTGACTGCTGCACTTGACTGTCTGCCAGCAACTTGGCCAACTTGACAGTCGCTTTGGTGCTTTCGCACCATTTATTTAAAGGCATTTTTATACAAATATTAATACAAAAAAAAACAGACAAAAAGAAGAACAGAAATTACGCCTGGCCTCGTAAAATACTCGTACAACAAGAACATATTTCTGCAAAACTTTGTTAAACTTTCGCCGTTTTTCGTTCATTTGAATTTTCGTGTCTGTTTGCACAAAAGTTTTCTTTTTAATTTTTCTTTTTCGGTTTTTGTTTTTTTTTGTCTTTTGCGCTTTTTATGCGCGTTTATGAAAAGTTAAGTTCTGTTCTGTGCAAAAAGCGAGCAATATAAATGTTTTCATAACCATTGCACTTGTTTTGTTTATTCATACTTATTATTGTTGTTGTTAGTTTTATTTTTGCATTTTTTTTTTTTTGCCATTTTTTGTGGCACATTCAAATTAAGGGGGTATGCTAGTCAATTTTAGTCGCTTTTCAGCGTACGATAAAAAAAAAAAATGAAAAAAATATTTTTTACAAAATATTGATTGATATTTTAAGAATAGGTGAAAATTGTCAAAAAAAAAAAAAAAAAAAAAACAATTCATCGAGTTATGATGTCGCGAAGTGAAAGCCAAAAAAATAGTTCGAAAAAAACAAAAACGCAGTTATTCTCAGAAAAAAATTTTCACAAAATGGCGACGATTGAAAAATGAAATATGGTTTTTTACCTCTTTATTTTAGCTTCATGTATTTTTTAAAAATAGTAAAACTAATTATTTTTCAATATAAAAGGTACCGGCTATAGAAGGATGTATCAAAAAGCTTCCCGAAAAAGTTGATTAGATGATAAGAACTGGAGATATCATGTCAACCAGGTCGAAGAAAGTAGTTTCGACAAAATCGCGTTTAAAGTTTTGTTCAGCGTAAAGCGATAGTAGTAACTTACATCACAATAACTCCAAAAATACTTTGAATTCTGAAAAACCCTTTTAGGCACATATTTTTAACTATTTGGACCTTAAGAATATGTAAAAAAATCGATTTTTTCAAAATTCTGGTCTAAAATACCCCCCTAAGCGCAAATTTTCATTATCCAAAATATTACTGCATACTTTTTGGAGGCGTTCGCCAATAAAAGTTGCATTTTTGGATTTTGTGAATTAATGCATACGAAATGCGAAGTAAAGAGGATTTATACTGCAAAAAAAAAAAGACAAATATTTTATTTTAATGCATATATTATATTTAAGTAGTGAAAAACATTTCAGTTTAGCCACAAACTAATGAACCATAAAAATATTTCGGTTGAAAAATATGGTTATTTATATATATATTTGTATATAAATCAAGTTAAATATTTTTAGTGGCGAAATATGTACTTGAACGGAGCGGCGAGACAACTGTGGCAATACAATGCGTATGCGTAATATTTCAACTGTTTGCAATCATTCATAAAATCAAATGTGCCAACAACAACCATTTTTGGCAAAGCTTTTGTTGCTCATGTGTAAATGTTTATTTTAAATTATAATTCTGTGTGCGGCAACAAACATGACGGACGGACGGACGGACATGCCGTTCAACTTATCAACTCAACTCGTTTTCATTTGTTATTTATGTGCTTTCGTATATGCTCTTTCATAAATTCAATGTGTGTGTGCTTTTGTAACTGTAAAAGCGTTTCAAATGCGTTCTTTACCCGCTGCTATAATTAATGTCGCTTGGCATGAATAATTTTTAACATGTATTTAAGACTTACCCACAAACACTCCCAAAAACGTTCGCAATCAATCCAGACCTCACTCCCACCACCGTTGTTCAACAAGAATTTTGAACATTTCTACCATTTTATTCGTTTTATTTATTTATATGCACTTTTCCATATGAACGAACTCAACTCACACACACACACAAACACAGAGATTCATCAAAAATGTTAAGTGAAAATATTTTCAATTTGAGCTCAGTTCATTTGGTTTGATTGGAGGTTTGCCACTTTTGAGTTTTGCTTTCGCAATTCACCTCCATTTGTATAACTCCTTGTTTTTGTATTATTCGCTGTTCCTTTTTTCATCAGTGACCTTTCTGATTCTGCCACTTTTTTTTTTCTTTCGACAATTCTCTGTGGTTAAACGTTAAAAATACCAAAAGAGAGCTCAAACGTTTGGGAAGCAAACTTTTAAATGCCCTTTCTGATCGTACGAGACCATTTTGTTCACGCTGTGTGTGTGTGTGTGTGTGCAGCCTTGAGCAGTTGCTCGTATCAGTTGCTTGCTTGTGTGCTTCCTTTATGCCAATCAACCAAATCCCATTTGTAAGCATTGCAACGCAAATTTTACTTCTGCTTTTTCTTGCGGCAAATGACTCACTCAATAGTACCGACGTTTATCATAGCCGCCGCCAACAACAACAACAACCACAACAGCATAGGGCGAACAAAGTTTTTCTGTGTTCAATGTCCATTTGATTTCGATTTCGATTTCTTGATTGCTGTGATTTATTGTAAATACATGAGAGTGAAAGTTGAACAGCGTAAGCACAAAAGGGTAAGGAAAATAAATAACAAACAACACAAAAGTTTTGCCTTTAACTTTACTTCCCTTGCAGCATTGCAATAGAGCTGGTTGCGAGGTCGTGCTCACGATGTGCTCACGAGACATTTCACAACTCACTTCGCTCAATTAATCAGTCACGCATAGCAACTGATACACGCACATCTCTTGTTGCAATCGTATTGTTCAGTTTGCTACTTAGCTTCATTGTCCTTAGCTTTGATTATACTTGTTTTTGTTTTTTATTTTAAACTCACGGAATTGCTTTGCTAATGCAATAAATAACCAGTGCAAGTAGCTACATTGTGGCAGGGTGGGTTGGAGGGCGTAGTCAAAGCCAAAGTCGTGACCAATCAACAATCAGAAGCGATGCCGTTGGGATTCAAGACTTATCTTAGAATATAAATATTAGTAGTTTTTATATAAGAACTAAAAAATTTTCAAGGCTCCAGATCAGAAAATCTTCGGTTACATCTGTAGGGAGACGTCCATAAATTACGTGAGGTTTTTTTCTAGAAATTTAGACCCCTCCCCCCCTCTTGATGAGATGAAATGAGATTTTGACGAACCCCTCCCTCTGAATCTCACATGAGATTTTGCTAAAAATTTGATAAAAAAAAATTAAGAATTTCTTTTTTTTGCTTTAATTTTTGGGAAAATACTAAAATAATCAGATATCCGATGAACCCCCCTCCCCTAGGTGAGATTTGGTGAGATTTTGTTGAACCCACCCTCCCCTAATTTTATCTCACGTATTTTATGGACGTTCCCTAGCTAAGAACCAACCAGTTGACGCCACAAGATGAAATCAAAAATAGAAGAATAACAAGAAAACTAAAGATAATTAGGATCTATTCAAAAATTGGCCCAAATTTTCCCTCAAACACACATACAGTCATATGTGTTTACATAAATGGCACATTGCTAGCCTAAAATTATGCTGCATATTTGAAGATAAGTAAATTTTGTGAAGAAAGTTTTTGAAGGCACACATGACACATTGTTTGCCAAGACAAAACAATTTGGGCAACAAAATGCAAGCAAAAATAAATAAACTTGCTAGTTTCTTCGTGTTGCACGCAAATATGAAGAATGTAATAAGTTGTGTATTTATGAGACATTGAGAGAAGTAAGTTGACGTTCGAAGGTTTTTTGGCTTTTTTAGCACAAAAATTACAACAAGACACGAACAGAAACACGCATCGTACATTAACATAGACAAAAGAAAATATATCAAGGCACAGATGGACGGACAGAAGCTTCACTTAGCTAAGACTGGCAGTCAAATCTCTTTTTCTAAAACTTAGATAACTTAAATCTGAGTTACGATTAAATATTAAATTGGCAAGAATCTATTAAAGTGACACGTCATTGTGCAGCAAGTTAAATAACAGTAAGAATTTAGTGCATATTTTACGGCGCATAAAAGATGGTTGATAAAATGTGAACATGTCGAAGCGTGTTCATAAAAAATGTATAAAATTTCAAATATGATCGACACATGACGTAAAAGCAAATTACACGCACACATGCTTGGCAACCACACACATTTGTGTGCGTGTGTGTGCCTAACAAGACACGCTACAGCCGTTAAAAAGTATCTGCATGCGTCAGGCACGTTCTAAACAGCAACAGAGCAACAAAGCAAACGAAAAATCAGGTAATATATAACAACTATTTATGCATGTTTCTTTCAGCTTCAGATACACGTACATTGTGGCTTCCTTTGTTATCGGTCACACAGCCTTATTTGCTCATGCGTGGGTGAGTGAACGTTTGCCGCTCGCACGCACGCAACGCAACACAATCAAAAACGAGCCATAAAAAATGGCATACAAGACATTAAAGTACAATACAACACAACACAACATGAGTCGGCATGCCACAGCGGTGCAAGTCGGGGGGGAGGGACACTTTGTGCGGTCAACACGTTCTGAAAACCAAATTTAAACAATGAAACGTGAGCAAATTTCGCTTAAAAAGTTGCGTTTTCAGCTCATTTAAATGTGGGTCGGCTCATGGGGCACGTGATCGCATGAGGCGAAGCCAGAAATGCCGCAATAACAGATACACTAGCGACAAATTGGACAGATGCATCATACATGTTTCTCTGCATATCAGAAATGCCAATACGACATATTCAAAAAGGCAAAGGAAGCATTTGGCATACAAAATTAATAGTTTACAGTCTATAAACTAAACATTCGTATTTCACAATGTACAGAGAAATATTTTTCAAAAAAAGCTGGCCACAAATCTAAAAAAAATGTGCGTTGGACATTGCCCATTTGAAAATTGTTGCAAAATTCAAGAAAAACTGAAAAAAATATGATTTTATTAAAAATTTGATTAGTTTGAATAGCGCCAATCTATATAAAAAGGATTTTTTGGAGATATATTCATTGAAGTTGCACACAAGAGTTCAGGTACGTATCTACTATAGTTATGGAGAAACTTGTATACTTGAATTCAAATAAATTACTTTATTGAAGAGTAAACGACAACGATTCATGACCGGGATCGCATTTGGTAATGATGAAATCTTAATATTTCTTGTTTACTCTTAGCTCAAATCGGGCTTTGATGACATTAGACATGATAATCGCATCGAAGCAACGCCTAAAAGCGTGCAACATTTTGTATGTAAAATGCATTTTGTATCCTCCCAGCAGTTGTCGTTGTGTCAATTGTCCACTTTTCGATACTCTAGACTGTATCTCAACTATCGAAATTAGGACAGAATTTAGACAGTATCAAATTATATAGAGTACTTCTATTAGCAAACTAGTACCCAAATGTCGTATTCGTACAGATAACACCTACGTAGTGACTGGATAGCATGAAAGCATATATAGCTCGTGAAAGCCAGTGTTCCCATATGTTTCTATGTCGCCTGCTCTAGCTCTGAGTTTAGTGTGTAGGACTATGGAACCGAAGGTAAGAGGTTCAAACCCCAGCGCCACCGGAATTTAATTGTTAATAACAATAAAAAATAAAGTTATTTAAATAACCAATTAATAATTAATAATAAAAAAAAGCAATTACTCAGTCACTTAAGACGGTTTCATTTTCTTTTTTTCGTATACCCCAAACTGGTCCGGCAGGACTAGTTCGGTAACTAGACGAAAGTGGTAGAATTGTGACAATTGACCCCTGCCTATGACATCCCCTAGTAAAACTCACCAGTTGAAAGCATTGAGAGTAGATTGAGCTGGCACTAGTAGTATTTACATTCAAACGAGTTCTGACCTTAGTTCTGTACTAGATCGAAGAACTGCTGGGCTGAATCTTATTGTGCGTGCAGAACGGTGTTTGTATGTATGTATGTTTGTAAAGCGATTTCGGCTTACCTACACATACAAACAAGCTCAAACACACATGGGTCACGTATCAAACACACACACACACACGGATATACACGCACAAATAGAGCTCCATGCTGTTAGTTGGCTTTTAATTCATATTTATTGCAGCAGATGCACACACCCAAACACACACACACACACACACACACAGCAGACACAAGCCACAAAGAGACAAGATAATCGTCACTTAAGGTAGACAGCTTTATGCACAAACAAGGCCAAAATGCATGCTGCGGCAAAAATTTCATATTCCCTTTTGCGTGTGTGTGTGTGTGTGTGTGTGTGCATCAGCATTAAACAGTCCGTTATGCATGCTGGTTTTTATGCCACACATCCCCGCATCAGACGAGCGGACAGAACCGATAAGCTTTGATTGCAATGCGTGAAGTTTTTTTTATACTACTCTTCACACAATGAACAGTATTATTAACTTAGTCATGAAGTTCGTAACACCCTGTATACCATATAAAGTATACATTTTGCTCCTCTTCCCCTTTTTTATTTCAGTATGGCAGGTATTAGTTCCAGTGATCTGATCTTAATGAAACTTTCAGACATTTAGTTAGGGTGCGCATGTGAAATTTCAGCGCTCTATCTTCCAAAACAAAAAAGTTGTCCATATAACGAATCAAGTTTTGTTTTTTTTTCTTCTTCTTTTCATATGGGTGCTACCAGTTCCAATGGTCCGATATTGTCCATTGGCACTGAGAGACAGACATGGCTATATCAACTTATCCTTGTCGTCTTGATCATATATATACTTTGTATAGTCGGAAACGAAGTCATGAAAAAAGACGTGGAGAGTATCAAAGTCTTCGCTCAGGCCTATGAGAGAGCCATATTTTTTTTTTTTTTTTAAGTTTAAAATTATTGACTTTTGTTGGGTTTATTAATTATGCATTTTCTGTTGTATAAATAAAATTAAAAAAAAAAAAAAATAGTTTTGTTTTCACTAAATTACTTTTAAGTAATTTTCTCAGTATTTCTTTGCCACTATCTCGCTCTCTCTCTCTCTCTATCGCTGTCTCTTTCACCAACTTACTTACTTTCCAGTTGTGCTGAGTGAGTCAACGCACATGTGAACCGACAACGTCGACGACCAAAAAGGCGGCCAGGTCATGATCACGGCATGGAAAGGCGGCGCATGAGGAAACTTGTGATGAGGGTCGCTTCAATCCTGTTGAATGTTCAACATATGTGTAGGTGTGTGTGTGTGTGTGTGTGTGTTTGAGCATGCATACATATATTTAACAATTTAAATTTGTATTTGCAACAGACGCCGAAACATGCGTCCGCAAAAAGCTTTTGTTGTCGCTGTCGTAAGCCTTTTCAAATACACTTGACAAACACAGCCACAGATACAGATACAGACACACATCCACACACCCACACTTACTGGGCACACTCGGCATACATTTGCATGCAAACAAGTGCGCGCATATCCTTTAAGCCCTTTATTATGACGCTCTTAATGTCAAAGTGACGACAAAAAAAGCAACAAAAATACTTTTTACAAAAAAAAAAAATAAACAAAAAAAAATACAAACAAAAATCGAGTCGATTTGACTCATGTTAAGATTGGCGACTTGGACGAAAGCAAGGCCAAAGGCAATTTTTTTTTTTTTTTTTGCTGTTCTTTTTTTCTCCTGTCGTTATCCTGTAAGTCTTTGCGCGATTCATCTGTGTGTGTGTGTATTTTTTTTCTGCTGAAGGTAAGCAAAGTTGTGGGCCATAGTGATGAAAAAGTTCAAAACCAAAACCAGTCCTTTTACTTATTGATAGTCATGACTTGGCCTAAGGTGTTGCATCATGAGTAAGCCGATATTCAAAGGGTCACACATACACATCTGTTGTATAAATTTCAATGTGACATATGTAATTGTATCTGTGGGAGAATCTGTGTGTGTGTACGCCTTTTTAAACGTTTTATATTGATAAGGTAAACACATTTTCATACTAAATAACATGTTTTGCATAAACGAAATCCAAAACGGAAGGAAGGCATTTGCCATCGCACAAAAATTTTTTAACATTCATTCGTAAACACTCGTAATTATTCTCTTTCTTACATAAGCATAACATAAACTGTATAAAAGAAAAACAAAAACCAGTAAGTGATCTATTTTCGACTTTGCCGAAACTTGCAAGCATTTTTCCAATTATTCTTATTGGAAAATCCGTATTATAGCTTTTCCAAGTTCCAGTTTTTTCAGTTTATAAATATAAAGGGGCATAGCCACTCCCATTTTTCTAATTTGTTTAAAAGAAAGGATTCCAATTATACTACACTTGATTTTGCAAGCTTCCGCCTCATCGGTTTACCAAGAAATCACTTTTTTGAGTTCTTCTCTATATGGACGGTGCCACGACCTTATGTCCGATTCTTATGAAACTTTTTAATATGGTCAAGGATGTATAAAAACGCATAATTGCAAAGTTTTATCTGCTTATATTTAAACCCAAAAAAAATGTTCAATAAAAAACCGAATTTTTTACCGATTGTTCCTATGGGAGCTGTTTGTCGTCCGATCTTCACCAAACAGAAAGTCAGACGCACATGGCTGTATGAACTCGTCTCATCGTGCTGGTCAAGAATACTTTATATAGTCGGATATGTCTCCTTCTCTGCGTTGCAAGCTTCATGACAACGTTAATATACTCTTTTTTCGAGTATACTCAAACGATTTTTACCGATGGTTCCTATGTGAACAATAAGCTATAACTCATATCAGTTTTGAAATATTCGATGCTTTAACATTTACAATGAATTTCCTTAAAAAAGCTTTAAAAAACAACACAGAGCTAATATTATTTTTAATTGAGACAAGAAATCCAATTTCTTATTTTAAAGATAACGAGCATGAAATGAAATTGTGCGTCACATATTTAATTCTGTTTCGTCATTATTGAAACAAGGAAAACAAACTGACAACCAGATTTGAGCCATTGAACAACTTTTTCTCAAATAATTTGACCTCAAGCCTTAAGGCAGATGTATGTATATGTACATATATATTTGTATATACGTTCCAACGTCTGAGGCGTTGTGAAAATAAAATAAGCTCACTGGATATTTAATAAGTGTCATCTTAAGCAGCTCGAGGCGCGCTTAACGAAGTAAAAGATGTAGAACATACGCCACTTGATCGTCATTATCGTCATTACCAACATTACCAACATCATTGACATTGTGACTGCCAAACTCACCTTTGGCATTTGTCCTATCACCACAATGCCTTTCGGCAGATGTGAGCGTACAGCAACCACAATCGCCTCATATTAGTGGCCAATACAGAGCTTCCTGTCCGACACTCAATCACTCAATCGCTCACTCTCTGCTCGTATCTTTTTGCACTTGAAATTTGATTAAGATGTCTGATATGCTGATAATGTGTGAACTGGCCTGCGGTAACAATGAGTCTGTGGTTGTAATTAAACCAACTCAATAATTGCCTTCAGATTAGCTTTCAAGATTCTATTAACGCGATTGTGGTTGAAAACTGAATACAAAAACCAGTAAGGAAGGCTAAGATGGCATTGCCTATTGACAGTTAGCTCAAAATGTCAGAAAATCAGACAAAAAATATAAGAATTAGTAAAAATTGCAAAATGATGATTGAACTGTCTCCTTCTACAAACTTCTTGAGAACTCTCAATCCATGAAAAGTATACAAAAGAAAGTCAAATTTAAAAAAATTCGACCGTTTTAAGCTTCTTTTGTGTGAATAAAATATAAACACATAAATTTCAAATCCCAATAAATTATTGAACAATAACATTTTTTTTTTATTTTTTTGGCGAAAAATATCTTTTCAATAAAACATGCCGTACATGTTGAACATGTTTGTTCTTTTGCTTTCACACTGCTTTGGTTTGTTATTATACCCTGTACCTTATGGTACAAGGGTATATTAGTTTTGTGCACGTCGACAATGTATGTAACACCTTAAAGGAGACATCTCCGACTATACAAAGTATATATATTCTTGATCAGTATCGAAAGAGAAGTCGATTTAGCCATGTCCGTCTGTCCGTCTGTCCGTCTGTCCGTCCGTCCGTCCGTCCGTCTGTCTGTATGAACGCGTCGATCTCGGAAACTATAATAGATAGGACCAAAAGCTCTTCGCAGTTCGATTCTGTGATTCATTACGCAGAACAAGTTTATTTTGTATTCCCCCTTTTTGAGTTAGTTTAGGGGTGAGGGGCAAATAACTGAAGCTACCTCGGGTAAAATAGTACAAAAGTCGTATTTGCTGCGTTGTCTTTTGTGATAGGAACACCAAATTTGGTGTGTATATCGCTGACTCAAACCTCAAGAAAAAAAAAATAAAAAAATGGGCGTGACCACGCTCCTATATAGTAAAAATTTCAAACGCTCATATCTCAAGAACCCTACAACCTACAAGAATGAAACTTTGCATGTATGCTATTGGGATGGAGTATAGTAAGATTCAAATATAAAATGGGCGTAACCACGCCCACATATAGCCAAAATAGAAAACCGGTATATCTCTGTAACGAATTGGTCTAGAAGAGCAAAAATTAGTATGTATGATATTGAATGGAAAGGAAATCTGTTTCGATTAAAAAGTGGGCGGGGCAACGCCCTACAACAGACGTTACTAATTGAAGGTACAGGGTATGTCGAAGTCGAGTACTGTCGACTCCAATCCTTACTGGTTTTTTTATAAAATTGTTTTTTTTTATTTTTGTTTTTGTTCGCATTTTATCTGTATCTTTGAGCGGAAGCATTAAATCGTGTTGCCATTGACGAGAAACCCGCAGCATTATAATACGAGTGCGTCTTAAGAAAGAAAAACATGCGGCGTAAAAGCAAGGAATGTGTTTTTAAGAAAAAAAACTGAATTTCTGGAAAAACACTGAAGGAGAGAAACAAAAAAAGAAAAGCAGGAAAACAATTTAATTTTCTACTTGGCAGCATGCCAATTTCTTTGAAAGTGTTCTTCAAAACTGAGACCTCTCTTCCTGCTCAGCTCCCCATGCATCCCCACCGTTTGGCACATTTTATGCGAGCATGGGCCATCGCCTCGACTTCAACTTCGCCTTCACTTTCACCTTCGGCAAACAACACTTTTTCATAGTTATTTTACTCGCAGTTTTGTTAATGCATAAAATATGTTTTTACTGTACATGGGTATGCCTGCATATGAGTCTGTGTGTCATCAGGCGTCGCATTCATATTATGCGCTTCTCTTATTAGATTTATTTGTTACTTTATGTCGCTGACACTGACACAGTCAACAGTGCTGTTCTTCATAGCTTGATGTCATGTTGCTACGGTATATTATATGTATATAAGAAATTTCATTGCAAATGAATGCGTTAAATATTTGAGAAAAAAAAAAATTGGCCAACAACTACAACAAACCCTTTTTTTTTTTTGCCAGAAATCTTGAATTTGTCCGATCAAACCTTTTCCAAGATTGTCTATAATAGAATACATAACAAATTCATTGGTTCCGAAGCACATTATATCTTTGCCAAGCCTCAAGTTGGTTTCTACCTTGTATTAATGTTTTATTTTCAAATTGGAAGTATGTAAAACGTTCGTTATAGCCGAAAATAAACCACATTCCATAAAAACTAAGTAGCCCAATATTAATTGTTATCACTAAGTATTTCTTTAAAATCTTATAATTCTCAATCGGTTCATGATTTATTTGATATGACATGCACATCTCTTTCTGTTATGAATAGAAAATTATCTTTTTTGTCAATATATTTTTCGTAATTATTTTTGAAGTATTCCATTTTTTTTTTTTGTCTCTTTGCATGTTCTAAGAAATTGTTTGTTTTGTAATCCTTTGGATTTTGTGTATTATATTTTGTGTGTGTGATAAATATTTTCCAAATACGAATAATTTTTCTTAATTCTAAATATTTTTTGCTCTGTCAATTTTTTTTTTTTTTATTGCATATGTTATTGTCTGTTGTGCACTTGCCACAGTTTGTGTGTGTTGTGTAGATCATATTTATTCATTTGATTTAATAACAATGAACTGTTAATCAGTAACTGAATAAATAATAATAAAATATAACGGACAAGATAAAAATAATAAAAAATATAATAATTTAAATATGAAGAAAAAATAAACAAGATTCGAGTCAAATTTCTGCAAATAAAAAAGCATAGCCATCGATTTTAGATTTTTATTTAATGTTTTGCTTCTTTAAACTACTTATTCTTTGAATAATATTATTAAATTTTTTTTTTTTTCAATTGAACGAATTACAAAATGTTACACCCCTCTTACACTGCTGATTGAATTTTATTGACCCATTTTTTTTTTTTTTGATATGTTTAAGAAATTTTATTTCAAACCTAATGGTAATTTCTACATGTTCTTCTTCTGTTGCGATCAGAGATTATTGCTACAGTATTCCTGTGGATTATAGGTGCTTACATCAGGTTCATCCTTTCAATTTTCCATATACTCAATTATACCGCCCATTACTATTTCTTTCTTTGTATTTCTTTTAAGCAAAAATATATCTTTTACTTATTATTTTGAACATACATTTTTCCAATCTTTAAGCACAATTAAAATTAGCCCATAAAAATTACAATTGCAGTACAATTTTCTGGCGGATTTTTTATTTATTCATCTTGAATATTAAAAAAAAAAAAAATATTCAAATCTGCATTTCTACCTAAATTTTATTGATTTCTTTGATTTTTCTTTAGTGCCAATGATTTACTTTATTATTCTCTAAGCGGCTTATTAAAATTTGCTCATGGCCTTATTAATCTTCTCACGCAGGCTACCTTGTCGGCATGCCTTACCTTCAAATAAATAATTCATACAAATATTTTTTGTTGTAAAAATTCTGTACTGTATTTGTTTTTTACACGTCAGTTCATTAGTTTTTTTTTTTTTTAGTTATTCTACGTTTATGAATTTCTTAAAAATAAAAATAAATATTTATTTGAGAAATTTAAAAATCTCGTTCTGTTGCCAATCACATTCAAAGACAGTCTCGATTAAGTTATAGTGTGTGGACATATGACTCGGGGCACGTTGCGCTGATAGGTGCTCACATCAGGTTCATCGTCCCAGGCATTGCGCATCACATGGACTGAGCAGTATACTCAAATATACCGCCCTTACTTATTTTTTTTTTATTTATTTTTATTTTTTTTTTTTTGTTTAATAGATTTTGAACATTGATCAGCTATTAATAGCTGTAAAATATTGTTATGATTTACAAAAAGAAATAATGGCATTAGCTTGGCTTGAAATACCGGAATGAAGTAAGAAAAAAAATTAGATTACATAAATATAAGGTCGTTAGGATGGATTCTTTTAAGACGTCTAAGTATCGTTGATCTAGTCAGACGTTTAGCGAGGTTATTGGGATGCGCAAGGAGTCGATTATTATATCTACTACTGTGGAAATTTATTTCCTCCAGAACAGTTGAAATATTCAGATCGTCGTGTAATGTTTTGTTTCTTATGAACCAAGGAGCTCCAGTTACTGCTCTGAGTGCTTTGTTTTGTACAATTTGTATTCTTTTTCGGTTTGAATTACGGGAAGTTCCCCATAGTTGAATTTCGTATTTCCAGGAGGGTGCTATGACTTGCTTATAGATTAAAAAATTGTTTGTAATACTGAGTTTACTTCAAGGTCCAATCAGCCAGTTTAATTTACGAAGCTTTCCAGAGCAAGTACGGGCGACATTTTTAATGTGACTTAACCATGTTAGCCGTTTGTCAAGGTGAAAACCCAAGTATTTCACAACTGTGCACTGAGTAAAAGGTAATCCGCCTAGAGTGACTGGAGGCGTGGCGCTTCTACGAAGGGTGAAAGTGCACAGTTTTGATTTACCTGGGTTCACCTTGATGTTCCATCTTCTTGACCAATGCTCTAACATGTTTAAATAACGTTGTAAATTAAAAGCGGCTATGGTTGGAGATTCATCCGTCGAAAGTACTGCAGTATCATCAGCATACACTGATAAAATCATGCAACTGGATAACGGTAACGGAATATCAGCTGTAAATACTGTGAAAAGTAAGGGAGCCAAGACACTGTCTTGGGGAACTCCTGCCTGAATAAGACGGATAGAAGATTTGGCATCCTTTACTTTTACGAAAAAACTTCTGTTGTTTAGAAAAGACTTCGAAACATTATAGAGTCCTGTGGATAGCAAATTTTTTAGCTTGTGTAGTAGACCTTCATGCCAGACTCTGTCAAATGCTTGTTCAATGTCGAGAAAAGCACCAACACAGTACTTTTTGTTTTCGAATGCCGAAAGTATGTGGTGAACGACTCGGTGAACCTGTTCCGGGGTACCATGGTGTTTCCTAAAGCCAAATTGATGTTCTGGAATGGCTCTCTGGGGGCCCAATACTGCCAGTATTCTACCCAAAAATATTCTTTCGAAAATTTTGGAGAATACCGGCAGTAAGCTTATCGGTCTATAAGACGCGACTAGGTTCTCCGGCTTTCCAGGTTTAAGAAACATTATAATTTCGGCACATTTACATTGCGTGGGGAAATGGCCCAGACGTAAAATCGCGTTAAAAAGTAGCACCAGATACATCACACCCTTAGGAGGGAGGGCCTTTGCTACTTTCCCGTCGATGCCATCATACCCGGCGACTGTTTCAATTTTAATGCTCTAATTTCCATTCGTACCTCCTCTGGCGAAATCGATTTAACTGACTCTGAAGAAACGCAGGCATCCTGAAGGCGTACCAAGATACGATTCACGTCAACAGGAGTTGCGAGATTAAAAGGCGTGAATCTCGACGAAAGCTCATCAGCGAAGGCAGTAGCTTTTTCCAAGTTACTTTGGCACCATCTGTTATTCTGGTCCAAAATAGGAGCATGTCGAATTGGTTGTTGTTTCACGCATTTTGTGGCTCTCCAAAGGTTGAAATCTGATGATTTGTTTGGGTCGGCATTTTGAAGCTTTTCATTGAAGTAAGTTGACCTTACTGCAGCTAAATGAGATTTTAGAAGCGTAGCAGCTCTTCGTCAAGCAGCTTTGTCATTTTCATTTCGTGAACGCATAAATCTTCGTCGTAAACTCCGCTTATACCTCACCAAGTCCAAGGTCGCAGCTTTTAAAGGAGGCTGTAATAAACTGGGAGGTAAACGCGGAGGGCGGATTGAAGAGGCAATAGCAGCAGAAGAAGCTATGTTTTTGGCAAAAATTTCGACAGCTTCGTCAAGGTCAGTTGCAGAGGATATTTCCATGTTGAGGTTGATGACACGGTCAGGAGAGGAGGGAAACTGTTCAAGGTTCGAAGTGACAGGATTCTTTTGTTGGCGGCGTATCTATTCGTAGCAATACTAAAGTCAACTATTAAAGGTAAGTGATCCGAGGAGAGGTCAGCTGAGTCAACTATATCCAGGCAGTTTGGGGGAATGCCAGCAAATATAGCAAAGTCCAATACATCAGGGCGACGTCTGACATCACTGGGAAAGTGAGTTGGGGACCCTGTAGATAGAACGTCTCTGCGCTTGTTGATGATTGCGTTATAAAGCTGGCGGCCTCTCGGAGTAGCCAGTCTGGAGCCCCACAAACGATGTTTCGCGTTCCAGTCACCACCAATCAAAAACTTGGGCCCAAGTTTATTAAGTAAGTCGTCGAAGTGGCTTTCTAATATAGTGTAGCCAGGAGTACAGCAAATGGCAGCAACTGCTATGTCACCTCGATCAGTTGATATTTTGACGCCAGCGCATTGTGTCCAAGCATTACGAATGGAAGTTAAAGGGTAGTGTTTAATACCAGATTTAATCAAAACAGCAGCACCACGACAAGATTGGTTATCGTCGGGATTATTAGCCAGATGTAACTCAAAACCAGTTATTTTGAAATGAGATCTTGATGTTAAATGAGTCTCACTTAGGCCCAGTTTCACAGTCAAAGTTAACCCAGGGTTAACTCCGAGTAACAATTTTTCAGTTTCACACTTAGTAGTTAACCCCTGAGTTAATCCTACTACATTCTAGGGTTAACCCCGAGTTAACTACTCTGTTTTAACTTTTTCTATTTATGTTTTTTAATGTCAAAACAGAACTAAATTTGTCTGTCAAAAAAATTAAAAATTAAATATGTCCCAATCAATAGAAATGAATTTAAAAAAATGAGCTTGTATAGCAGCATTCAACCAGGTAGTCTCACATCATATGGAATTACTGACATCGGAAGTGGTTTACTTTTCATTGGGAGAAGATATGCATCATTTATACAAAGTGTCCTTGTGTGATTGCTATGTGTATTGCACCCATGTTGTGTTTTACACAAAACTAAAATAACTACGTACTATTGTACCATTTAAAGAGTACGGTTTACTTTCGTTGTGCAGAGTAACTGCCCGTCCCTTTGTAATGGTAAACTATACAATTAGACATAATCGAGTCAACATTTCACCGCTTGTTAAATTGGATTCTCTTCTCCTAGCCATTCCTAATTGAAGGTGATTTTTAAAATAACTGAAAAAATAAACAGTGTTTGGTAAGTAGATGGTCAATGTTGTAAAACATTATTCTCAAAAATTGAATGTTGCCATACCTATATAAATCTAGAGTTAACTCGTCACTGTGGAACTGAAAGTCAGAGTTAACTCCGGGTAAGGGTTAAATTCGAGTTAACTTTACTCTGGGTTAACCCTAGACTGTGAAACTGGGCCTTAGAAGCATAATGTCAGTATTTTTTCTTTGGATAAAAGGTCGTAACTCATTGATATGATTGGCTACGCCGTTGGCATTCCAGATGCCAAGGCGGAGACCTATTTGTTGCATTGTTTAAAGACAATAGCCGTTAGAAGCTCCATCATCTTCGTTTGACAATCGATCATACGTTTGATTTTTTCAAGAAGTTTGTCAAAACGAGAATCGATAGAACTCTGGGGATTGGGTTGAGGCAGAGACTGGGTCTGTATCCTGATTTGATCAGCAACGCGATGACGAGGGTCTATATTGGGCCTTTGCATCATTTGACCATTTCTAGCTGCGTCTGCATAAGACAAGTGTTTATTTTGAGGAGCCATAGATGAAAACGTTGTTTGAGAAAGTGGTTGAGATTTTTTATGTAAAGCAGGTCTTGGGCAACTAGTTGTTGATAAACTTGACAGCCTTTATAATTAGCAGTATGCGGCTCATCACAATGTGCACATTTGGGAGGCTGATCAATGGTCTTCGTGCAATCTGTGGATGGATGGCTGCCACTACATTTTACACAGCGAAAGTTTTTTCTGCAATAGCGTTTGGTATGTCCAAAATCCTGGCAGCGGTGACACTGAAGAACGTCATTAAAACGGCGAGGAGGCTCGACAGAAACAACTTGACGGCAGAGATGCTTTACTTCGTAAATTTTTTTATTATTTGCAGAAGGTTCCAGCTCAATGAAAAATAGATTTAGCGGTCCATTATTGTTGCGGCTTTTAGGTTTATGAATGTTTCGCACTTTATGACCGAGTTTAGTGATTTCATCATTAATGACTGAAGAGGAGGCAGTGTGATGAAGTCCCCTGAAAACCACCCTGTAGGAGCGTTCCTCTTTAAGCTGATATGAATGAAATGGTAGAGAAAGAAAGTCCAAAAGGGCAACAATTTGACGATAAGCAATAGCTGATTTTGATTGGATACGAACCGAACCATATCCCGATGATTTTGTGTAAAAAGTTGTAGGATCTGTTACATTATCAAGGCTTGCCAATAATCCATTAATATCCACAACTCCATCTACAAAAATTGGTGGGAGTTTTGGAGTTTTAACTCCTGCCGGAGTTCCAATAGAAGGCTGGTATGAAACTGGAGGATTACTTGTTTCAAGAAGAGGCACTGACTGAAGTAGTTCCGAAGTTGATTCAAAAGATTGCTGATTTTCCAGAGAGGGGACACCTTCTTCAGCTGTGTCAGTCTCGTCATCAGAGCTGGATGAAAGCTCAGAAAAACGATTATTTCGCTTAATCTGCGAATATTGGTATAGTTTCGGAGTTTTTGGCCGGAAATTTCTTCTACTTTTTGAGGAAGTAGATGCAACATCAATAGCTTGCGTAACAACAGTACGACTGGGCTTAGTGAGAATTTTATGGTGTTTCGCGGTGGGTGGAGGCGAAAAAACCAGTTGGCGTTTCGGGATTTTTGATTGTTTACGTCTTGCGACAGCAACACTAGCTGCGGAATGCGAGAACCATGGTAGTTCCAGAGCAGGGAGGCAATTCGTCGATGACAGGGACGAAGTGGCTTTAACTGGAACGTCGGTGTCAGTTTCCATGGGAAAGGTAAGAAGGCTGACAGGTACGTCTAGCCGCGAAATTTTTGATGATACCTTTGCACCTCTTAGAGGAACATTTTGACAATGGCTGTTGATACCATCTTCAGAGGCAGTGTCAGAATCATCCAAGTCTGAGTCCATAATTGCGGATTCACAACTTGTTGCACTCTGAAGCTAGCCAAAAAACTTACTATTTTACTATCAGTGGTCGATCACACAAAAAAAAAAAACGCGAAAATTATGAATGTAAAAAGAAAAGAAGGAACAAAATTTCCCAGGTTTTAAAATATTTTTTTTTAAATTTAATGTGTGTTGACTAAGAGCACAAAGCCAACTGTATTTCTTTTAAACAAAAATTTGTCTTTTACTTATTGTTTTCAAACATAAATTGTTTCTATCTCAAGCATTGTTAAAATAAGACCACACACATGATTATTATAGCCGACAACAAACTTGTCAAAGCCAATTTCCTAGTTGCTCGGCATGAATTAATTAATTGAAATCTGTGTGGGTTCTAAGATTAATTAAAAGTCAATTATGTCATAATACACGAACGCATACATGAGAGAACATACATATACATATGTATGTATGTGAGTGTACGAAATATCTGTATCTCAAGTATGCATATGAGTAGCAACAGTCTGTCTCTGTGTGTGTGACATGCATTTTTGTTATGGAAATTCTTTTCAATTGCTGCTCTTAACCTCCCCGGCCAATTCCCTAAAACTTCAGGAATTTTCTTATTGGCAACAGTACGCAATGCACTTCAATCCAATCAATCCAGCTCGGTCATGCCACACTGTCTGCCCAAAGCAACCGAATGTGACTTTCGCTGTTGGAATTCCTTCTTTTGTGTCGTTCATATTTGTTTTTGTTTTTATTTTTCCTTTTTCATTTTTTTGTTTTGAAATGCATTTCAAGGAATGCAAGTTGAAAGCATTCCTTAGTGCTCGTTTCGCATTGTTCTTGTTGCAGTTGTTTTCGCTTTTTTTTTTTTTACGAAAAGTGGCAAAAAAAAAACACGTCGTCGTAAAGTTTGGCATATTTACCAGGTGTAGAAGTATGAAACCGGAATTTACCAATAGATCGTGCTAGCCATAAGTTTAAGTAATATATGATCGCTTCTGCAGCGCCATCATCTTTCTCTAACAGCTGATAACAATTTTCAATACAACAACCCAGGCTCCACACATTCGTATAGTTTTTCTATAACTTTAAACATGTCTAGTTTTGTGCCTACAAACTACGATTTGCGGACAGTTTTGGTTTTCTGTTATCATTTGAAGAAAACTGCCGCAGAGTCCCATCGAATGCTTGTCGAAGCTTACGGTGAGCATGCTCTTGGTAAAACACAGTGTTTTGAGTGGTTCAAAAAATTTAAAAGTGGTGATTTTGGAGTGAAAAACGACGAGCGTGGGAGACCACCGAAAAAGTTCACTGACAACGAATTGCAAGTCTTATTGGATGAAGATGATACTCAAACGCAACAAGAACTCGCAGATCAATTGAATGTTACCCAAAAAGCCGTCTCCATTCGCTTGAAAGCTATGGGTAAGATTCAGAAAGTGGGAAAATGGGTTCCGCATGAACTGAACGACAGGCAGCAAGAAAACCGAAAAACAACGTGTGAACTGCTGCTCGACAGACACAAAAGGAAGTCATTTCTCCATCGAATAGTGACAGGTGATGAAAAATGGATTTATTTTGAAAATCCAAAGCGCAAAAAATCATGGCTATCACCTGGAGAAGCTTCCACATCGACTGCAAGGCCAAATCGCTATGGACGGAAGACAATGCTCTGTGTTTGGTGGGATCAGAAGGGTATCATCTATTATGAGCTGTTAAAGCCTGGAGAAACGGTCAATACTAATCGCTACCAGCAACAATTGATTGATTTGAACCGTTCGCTGAGACAAAAACGACCAGAATATCAAAAAAGGCAACACAAAGTGATTTTGCTTCATGATAACGCACCATCACACAAAGCAAAACCGGTTCGTGACACTTTGGAATCATTCAGCTGGGAAGTCCTAGGGCATGCGGCTTACTCACCAGACTTGGCTCCTTCCGATTACCACTTGTTTGCATCGATGGGTCACGCACTTGCTGAGCAGCGCTTTGGTTCGTACGAAGATGTGAAAAAATGGCTTGATGAATGGTTCGTGGGAAAAGGGGAAGATTTTTATTGGCGGGGTATCCATAAATTGCCGGAGAGGTGGGAAAAATGTATGAGCAACAATGGCAATTACTTTGAATAAAAAATTTTTAATACTTTTTAAATAACAGAGCTGTAATTATCATAAAAAAATTCCGGTTTCATACTTCTACACCTGGTAGAAAGTAACCTCTAAGTGTTTCGCAAAGGAAGGTCATACAAGAAAAGACTATTTTCTAGAGCATTGTTGGAATTCCCAATCGATACTTTTAGAGTTCTCTAAGTTTTGGAGAAATTTCGGGGTAAAACATGTTCATAAAAATTTCATAAAAATGCATATATCGTTGTGAGACGAATCAATATAACATTCCCTTTCTTCGAATTTTGATCATTCGACGTTACGTACATACTTATTTTATAGAACAAAAGTGAAAAAGTTGTAGATTTTTTTAAATAAAAAGGTACGAGCAATGGACGGAGAGAACAATCCAATGTTCGTTTATGCTTCCAAAAAAAAAATTCCATGTTTAATCGCTCATTTCTAAGGGAGGTACATACTACATGCTTTAGAGGAAGATTTTATATATTTAGGAAGATTTTATGGGCTTAATTTTTTTTTGATTTGTCATCTATACCGTTCTTACTGGTTGTTATTTTCGAATTTCTGGCATAGAATTAAAAATGCCTCAACAACAACAGCTTCAAAATTTGTGACCAACTGGTTCATCTTCATGATTAATGTTGACTTGTCACTTTGTGTTGGTCATTGAGAATATTTTCTACTTTTTATAATAATTTTTTTTTTTTTTTTGTTTTTATTTTATGTAATAAGTATTTGTTGTCGCCATAATTGTGCTTAGCTTAAGACTCCTTTCCTTACTGACACTCTCTATGCATTTTCCGGAGTCGCTCAGCTTACGCCGCACTTGAATTTCCGTTCGAGCGCTTCGTTTTTTCTAATTACTTCCGTTCGCATGCAAATTACAACCATTTGTTATAACAGTTGACTCTATTTTTATATTTTTCTTTTTCTTCTGCGCTGTCTCACTGAGCATGTAAGACGAAACCGTAGGCGAAGCACCACACACACACACACACATACAATACATGCACCCACGCAGTGCAAATCATTGAGCTTTACTGTTTCAGCCGCTTTCAAATGTGAAAAGTCGAAAATAAAATTTTCATTTAATAAATGACTTGAACGCTGACACTCCTCAGGCGGGCAATGAGCACATGTGTTTGCTTCAATGTTGTTGTAATTGTTCGTCGAACTAAAAATGCCCTTTGAGTGAAAGTGTGAGCGTTTGATGGATGAACACTGCATCCGAAGTCAAGTCATGGAAATTTGTCATTTTAGTGCAATAAAAATGATTACTTTTCAGGACCATGTGTAATCTGAACTTGTATTACCATTGCATTCTTACACTTCTCAAGAATGTTTTCGGCAATGCATAAATATAAATAGATATTGAAATGGATTGGTGGTCAAGCAAAAAAGATCGCTGATGAAGGAGTGTGGCGACTCCCGAAACAGCTGTACGATCTGCCTGCTGCTTGCTAAACAGAGAGCAAGTTCTTGTGACATTGGTTGTGTGTCAAAAACTTAAATTTGATTGTTATTTCCCAATCAAATGTGACCTATATAGCCCGCATTAATATTATGAAACTTTCACAGTAAAAGTTATTATCGCGTTGGAGAAATAATAAGAAGAAGATGGTGCGTTAATAGAGTTACCATCTTAATGTAGGAGACTTTCGCTATAGCATGCATACAGTATAGCCTCGATAATTTGTACAATAAAAAACTGAACTGAATTCGTAATTTTTGACTTGAATTATATAATGATATTTTATTAATTTACAACATCTTTTTAATGCTTTTCTCCTGCTTATCAGTTGGAAAGAAATGTACTATATATTATAGTAAATTATTTCTATCTTCGATCTAATTGACTTTTTATCGAAAAAAATGATAAGACAACTTATGTTTCTGAACAAATTACTGGATTATACGGATTGCTGAAGTTCTACTGTACTTGTATGACGGGTCTGAGGGGCATAAAGACAAATGAATAAACTTGATAACAAGCAACATCTTTGTAAGCCGACAAGTCGTTGAATTTCATGAATGAAATGAATACTTTTACGACTTTGACTAACATACATACATTGTTGCTTGAATCGTTAAAAATAAAATAAAAGCAACAGCAACAAAAACAAACAGATTTCCACGAAGACAATAACCTCCTATGGAGGTCATTGTGCCACTAGCGACATACCCAAAACGGAGAAACAGAAAGAAGAGGAAAAATGGCACAGCCCATAAAAGTCGTAAGAAGTATGGAACATGGAGAGAAAGAGTGCTAAAGCGACAGCGCGACAAGACACAAAGATAAGACAAGAAAACAAACCAGAAAACATTTGAAGTAAACTAGAGAAACACAAAAAATGAGCAGGAAGGGACTATGAGCTTGAGCTTCAACGTTGAGAAAGCACGTACAAGAAAAATATCAAACAGACAGTGAGTTAGACAGATGGACAAGCAGAGGGAGTACGAACGACAGGCAGATAGACAGACAGACTGTCGGATAGATAAAGACAAACAAATTATAAAACGGATGTACACCACTAAACCATTAACGAGAACCAAAATATAGCTGTGTGTTCCTGAGGTTAAAGTGCGGTCTGGTTCGACAAACCACGAGGATAAACAAAGGTAAGTATTTAACAAAAAAAACCTGGAGTCATAATAAAAATAAATAAACTCGGCGAACGTCTATGGATTTGAGTGTAAGCCATTGTATCTACTGGTAGGGTGACTGGCTGTCTGACTAGGTGACTGGGAATTGCTGTGTCATGCTCAGTGTCTAATACAATGTGAAATTAACACCTTTGCTCAGGCAATCAAAAAGAAAGACCAAAAAGGGAGAACAAGTAAAATGTAAAAAGAAAGTGCTGTTGAAAAGTATGCAATATTTTTTTTTTTTTTACAACTTGCTTTTTAATTTGTGTTGCTTTGTGAAAGGTCCTACTGTGGCAAGTGTGGGTGCCTGCAAATGCAGCAAGTTCATGCTTCTTAAAGCACTTGAAGGCGATAACTGACTTCAAATCGACTGGGCCTCACACAGTCCCAACGCCAACCTCCCACTCACTCACGCCCTTTGTCTGCGCAACACATTAAGCCGTCGGGCACAAGGCCTTTTTTTTCGGTTGCAATGTTTCTGTGTCTTTTGGCAGTTACGTCGCCCAACCATTTTATCTTCTCCGTCCCAGCATATGCTTCTTTTATGTCATTTTGTTTGTCTTTCTTGCCATGTTTTTTGTCCCTTTTACTATCTTTTTTTTGTTTTTTAATTTTTTTCTTCCTTTTCCCTATCTTCGTATGCCTGCCGTGCTTAATTTCACAATAAACACGCTCCAACAATTGTGTGCGTGAGGAGTAAATGAGGTAGTCTTCCTCATTGCCATTTTACGAAGTTTCGTCCTTCTTAATTATTTTGTTCAATTTTTAATTAGCCACTTGCCAGCATCATCAAAGGTAACAAAAAAAAAAATAAATGTAGCATGCTTTTCGGCGTGTGCACGCAAGTTGTGGGCAGTAAAAATGAATACCTTTCAGCGAGAATTAAACAAACAAATCTTGACAAAAGTTAATTAATTTTCACACTTTTTGTATGATTTATAACGCTGATAAAGTAATAATAATAATAATAACTCATACGTGATGCGATCATACATGACGTATGATTTATTTTTTATGTAAGCTTTGTGTCATGTTTTGGTCCTCCAAAAAAAAAAAACTGAATCTTGTTTACTATAAAACAATTATTTTCATTTGAAACTATTTTAATTATCTTCTCAGCATTATTATTTTGTTCTTAACTGCATTTTGCTAACTTTGAGGCGCCGTCATGTTGTGCCTGCGACAATGCAGCTTGCCGTTCTTGTACAGACTTGTTTAAATTTTACAACTTTTCGCATATGCATGAACTGTTATCAAACAAGCGCAAGGATACAAGGACAAAATATATATACATACACGAAGAGCATTGCATTTTATAAATAATTATGCAATTTTTTTATTTGTATTGCAAACAACTTGAGGGCAAACTCATATAATAATATACAAGCAAAAAGTACTGAATGAATATAAATATACATATATGAAAAAATATTCAAAAAAATTAACTTACCAGCAAAGAAGATTTGTGTAATGCTCAAATGTTTTGACACGAAAACGACTTTTTTGAATAATGTTCGTTTGGTTGTTTATTCAATTCTATTCTGTTTCATATTATACGTTAAATTTCAAAGTTCAAAACATGTTCAAACGCGTACAAACCGGAAGTGCGTTGAGCCTTTTGTCGGCGCTGGTAAAAAATAACGAGAAATGAACGTTTAAGCAGCGGAAGTGGCAGCTGATTCTAATCAACAACGCAAATATAAACAAAACATTAAAGGGTAACAAACAAACAAGTAAATAAATGAATTAATAAATACAAAAAACGTCGTTTTTAACAAGAAAATCTTAAAATGACAAAAGTAATTTTCTATTGCATACTTTTCGTCTTATTTTTAATGTTTTTGAATAAGATTTATTTTTAATTTATTTATATTTGTCCTTTCAGTTTTTGTTTCCTTTCTTTTCTTTGTTGACTTTATGTTTTTATTTACCGTTATTCAACATACACTTCGGGTCGCGTGCAACAAACTCCGAGCGTGGTCTTGTAAGCACATCCAGCACACATCAAATAAATAAATAACAAAAATATCACATGCACACACAAACACACAAGCACACCTACACAGTTAAATACGCTGAGTGAATCGCACACACAAAAAAAAGAAGTCGTTGTACAAGCGTGAATCTCACGTAACCGTTAACCTCTCTCAGTGGCTTCGAGGCTGAGACTGAGGCTGTGAACTGCGCACAACAAAGTCAAAAGCACGAATGCCAAGATTATGAATTCAAACACTGTTACCAACTTTCAATAATTTTTCCCCATAAACGCTAACCAAAAACCCCTAAAATCCCCCTAAATAAATTTTATTATTTTAAATAAAAAAATATTCATTTTTATTACGACTTATGTTCTTGATAATTTTTATGTAAAAAACGAACTATCCGCGGGAGCCACAGAATGACACACGACGAGTCAAACCAACGGTAAAATTTAAATAAAAAAAAAATGGTTAAAAATCTTTTTAAATTTTTTGTCAGTTACTTTGCCAGTTCTTCACACACAGATACTCACACACTCACTCTCATAATCACATAATCATCGTTCAAGTGACGGGGTTCTATATGAAAACATAAGGCAAACAACGCGTTGAAAATCAGATTGAAAGCAAGATGATGTTCGCTCAATTGAGAGCGAGAGAGGATTCGAGTCACTGTTGTGTGAACGTCATATTTCTCTATTGACAAAGCGCATGTTGCGCTAGCACCGCTGGCGATTTTAGCCGACATTCTGCCGACACTGTGCCGATGTCGGCGACACTTTTGTGTCAAATGGCCCGTTTGCGTTTCTCAACCAGTTGAAGATGTACCACCTCATGTCAACCTAAAATTTCTAGCGAACATGCAGCACTTGATTTCCATTATCGGTTTAACAGCGCTAATGGAGATCAGGATCTCTCAATACCTCTCTTTAGCCCTGTTAAGATTCTGTTGCTCTCGAGATATGCCGGAATGGAGATATGGTGAAAACACTGATTTTAGACACAATTTTTCCAAGAAAGCGACTCGTGTGGCTCAGAAACGAGGTGGCAAAGTTGAAATTCGGAAATAGCACCCGAAATACATAAAGACACAAAATTTTAAGACTTCCGAAAATCTTTGCAGGCAACCCCTATTTTTACAACCAAATTACTGGACTATATAGCCACTTGAAATAGAATGATCCACATGATCCATTTTTCAAATTTATGTTAATTGGCCAAATGGCAAAGTTATTCTATATTTGAGCTCTTTAAGGTTTAATCAAAATATTCAACTCAAAAAAATTACTTGACATCCTTAAAACCGTTTGGTGATTAAATTGGCAGAACCAATACAATGCGGAACCAAATCGTTCTTGTTTTCATTCTAAAATTAAGATTGAATTGACTTATTCCCAGTAACTGCTCAAGCAAACATTTGATAGGACAACAGCGCCAATTGTTTACTTAACAAAAAACGTTTAACAACAGAAAAAGTCTAAAGTGGCAGCACTTCATACCACCAAATGAAGCACGCTGTATTTGAACAATCAAATGTAGCTTGACTTATTTTTCATTTACCGCAATGGAAACATAGGAGTATACATTATATAAATATTATCTATATTAATACCGCTGAAGTCTCGCTGTTCACCACGTATAATATTAAGCTTTTCAATACTTAATTAATGACAAGCAAATTGCATCAGCGGGATTTAATTAAGAAGAAGCATGAAACTAGCGGCTAACTCGTAATGATGAACTGGAGGAGCTGACAAAAAACATAAAATGTTCCGGAACGTTGTTATTGGTATGTCCGGTGGTGTAGATAGCGCTGTCAGTGCATACCTGCTCAAGACGCGTGGTCATAATGTGCTTGGAGTGTTTATGAAAAATTGGGATGAATATGATGAGACGGGGCGCTGCAGCGGTGAGCAGGATTTGAAGGATGCTGAATACGCGTGCCAGAGATTGGGCATTGAACTAAATCAGGTTAATTATGTCAAGGATTATTGGTTGGCGGTGTTCAGGTGCGTAATTAAAAGAAACAAAAATGTTGTCTTTAAACTCTATTTTCATTAGGCCTAACGTTATAGCAAATTTTTAGATGACTATCAAGCTGGCCTGACACCCAATCCAGACATCTTGTGCAATAAACATATTAAATTTGATTTATTTCATAAGCATGCGCTGGAAACGTTACAATATGATGCGATCGCTACTGGCCACTACGCAAGCACTTCATTTGGCAACTATTTAGAACGCTATCGCACAGATGGAGGTAATCAAATCTAAAGTGAAAACAGGAAAGCATAACAATGACTTTTTTTAATACAGATGTTCGGCTGTTGATACCCCGCGATGAGTTTAAAGATCAAACATTTTTTCTGTCTGGCGTACCACGCGCTGCACTGCAAAAGACCATGTTCCCGTTGGGTGGTCTACTCAAATCCGAAGTAAAGGACATCGCACGACAAATTGGCCTGCAACGACTGGCCGAGAAACGTGAAAGCACCGGGATTTGTTTTGTTGGTCGCCGTGACTTTAAAGACTTCATAAGAGAGTATATCGTATCAAAGCCCGGTAATTTTGTCGATATCGATACCGGCGCCATAGTCGGTCAACACGATGGCATACATCAGTGGACTGTTGGACAGCGTTGTCGGTTGGCCTCGTACCTGCAACCATACTTTGTGGCGCACAAAGAGCTGAGCTCCCAAACAATTTTTGTAGCCGCCGGCCATGACCATCCTGCCTTACACAGCGACCAAATGCACATTGACAACATTAATTGGCTGTGCCCAGATGCGATGCACCAGTTGCGCACGCATGGTGAATTGCGTTGCCGTTTTCGCTTTCAACACACAAAACCATTGGTCGAATGTTGCGTTCGAATGAGCTACGACAACGTGGCTAGTGGGACGTACGTCGTACAACTGGCAACGCCACTGCGTGCTATTACGCCGGGTCAGTACGCTGTTTTCTATAGTACGCACGCTTGCCTCGGCTCAGCGCGCATACTCAGAGCGACAACATTCAAATCGAATGCACAGCAGGCGGAAGGGCATTCATAACACAACTTTTGCCAAATTGTTAACAATAGAATAAATAATTTTGTTATTTACTTTTTAATCAATATTTATTTATTTGTTTTTTCTCTTTTTTTTTTTCTTAAAATAACAGTGACAACTTTTGTTTTAATTAAAAAAAAAATAGATATAATAATAATGTGTACATAGAGGCATATTTGTATAATTCGTTTTAGTTAATTTCACTTAGATTACTTAACGGTACATATATTCAAATTGGTCAATATTAATTGGCTACAACTATAAAAATATCAATAATTTAGTCATATGGAAGGGCTGATCGATGTCTTCTGTAATGGGTCAGGTTTGCTAATCTAAACATTGAAGGGGTTTGGTGATCTCTAAGTCAAAAGAACGGTCAACGCATCTAAAAATCTAGTCAAGTCGCTTTGTCGTAATTGTATGACTGAAGGTTCAAACGAGTCCTGCAGTATAGAAGTCTTGCTTCTTTGTGCCGCTTGTTCGAATGCCTTGCCAAAAAAGTTTTTTGGCGAATCCTCGCGGACAGGCGGTACGCCTACCAGTAGGCACATACTTTGTGTAGCATCTATGGGACAGCTTGCAATCAGCGGCAAGCCGGGTGCGTGACGGGAACGCGTCGTTGCCACATGGCCATGTAGTATGAACTTGGCCAGCAGCGTCAGCGCATAGGGATATGAAAACAAGGCGTGTTCCTCATTGAGAACGTAGTAAAAGAATAGACCAGTCGAGTGCACTTGATGTGCCTCCAAGCTGCTTTGTACTTGTTTAAAGACGGCTGAATGTATCAGCTTTGCGTGTTCAATGCCAGTGCTGAGGATATCCTTGTGCTGGCGCGATAAACTACTCAGAGCTTCAAGAAAACAGTCTTCCGGTGTTTTATCATTCTTCACAGGCTCAAGTATGGCAAGCAGCGCGTATACGTAATCTGCAGCTGAATAACGATTCCGATAGCCATAGTTCAGCGTGAAGGAGCCGTACACAATGTCCGGCATGCTATATTTTTCAGCGAGTTTTTCAACCATAGAGAAAAACTCCTTGCGTAGCAGCAAATCCATCGCACAGAATGTCTGGCGTGTGTGTTTCAATGGCAAACCCATTTCGACGAACAGTTCGTTCAATTTTTTATCACCACGAAGCGTCCACAGTTTCAACTTACAAGCGGAGTACATTGAGTAGCTATAAGATTATGATAAATTACCAAATGTCAATAAGGAACATTTATGCGTTACTTACCGCATCGAATCAGATACGGTCCAGTGCCGGTAGAGCACCAATTGCAAATCATTTTCAAATTTTATTTTGGGCGCAGTCATATTGGTCTGATCGTTGGTCAAATTCGTCAAACGAGAAATATGAGATTGAATTGTTTCCATTTCCAGTGTGTAGACGCTGCTCTCGATCTTGCCCAAAAGTAGCTGCTCGGTAACACCCACAATAGCCCACCACAGAAGATCCATATTGTCCTTGGACAACTTCCATGATAGCAAAAACGTGGTGAGTGCTGACGAACGCCCGTAGTAGCTGTACATTGTATAGTCAAACATAATACGGTCCCGTTCATTCTCCCAATTCCGTCGCCCTCGACGTTTTATTAATTGCTGTTCATATTTTTCCATACGGCTAATTTTCTTTGCTGGCGGCCGAGCATTACCGTCAGCATTCTCATCGTCCGATTCACCAGCACCACTATCGTTAACCGCATCGGCGCTATCTGCATTTTGGTCACTGTCATTGTTGTCATCCTCATTGTCGTCATCCTCGTCATCGGATTCCCAGAAAATCGTTTCAAATGCAGGTATATTATCTTCCTGGCTGGGATCTCCCAGTATGCACACTTGACGATCACTATAGATATTGCATACGTCCAGCGGTCGGTGGGAATCGCAAATGTAGAAAATAACATCCTCTTCGGGCTGTAACAACTCAACAATATCCACACAACCACCGCAATTTATGAGTAACACATATTTGACGTCTTCCTGATGTTCGCTGTAGGCACGCTGTAATCCGGCCATGCCCATGATCGGCACCACAGTGTACATCATATGATCACATTTGAAAAGCGTCTGCAGGATTTTACTGGCGCAAATGGCATCGATGTCATAGTTAACAATGATCAGTATACGCTTGCCGATCAAATGATCGTAGAATTCATGCCGTAGATCTTGTACAAACATTTTAGCTAACAATTGTTCCACACACAAACACACCTAGCGGAAAAGTCTTGCTCGTGCCTTGGTGTTCACTTTTAGTTGGTAGAAGCGTCAGATTGCGCTTAGTTATTAAACATCATATATGTATGTTTTCACTTTCTTTTGGCGTTTGTTTTATAAAATATTTGGGCAGCAAGGCAAGCAAATTTGTTCAAAAACGCGGGAAAACGTGTGCTTCCTCTTCTTTGCTTTAATGCCAGCTGCTTGCATTCAGAGATATCAGTGTTACCAAATTTAAAAAATTTTTCTCCCTAAACGCTAACCAAAAACCCCTTAAATCCCCTAAATACATTTTCTTATTGTAAATTAAATTAAATATACATTTTTATTGACTTATGTTCTTGATACTTTTTAATGCCATGTTACGACAAGATTACCTACCCGATCTTACAGCGAAAAACGTTCGAGTATCGATACTTATTGTTTCTCACTTTTTTTAAAACTGAAAGACATGCCTTTTATGGAAAGTTTCTTTTGCAAAATGTCAAAATCCGTTACTCTTTGGATTTGCATGTAGCTTAATGTTTTTTTCAGATGAGATGAGAAAAGTAGAAAGCTGTTTGGAAAATGAAAAAAAAACCAGTAAGGGAGCTATTTTCAGCTTTGCTGAAACTTATATACTCTTGCAAGCATTTGGAAAATCCGTCTTATAGTTTTTCCACTAAGAATCCAATAAGTTTATAAAGATAAAGGGGCGTAACCCCGCCCAGTTTCTAATTTTTTTTAAAGAATACAATGCAAATATTCTACTCTTCATTTTACGATTTTCTATCACGTCTACTTATAGATAAATCACATTTTTAAGTTTTTCTCTATATGGGCGGTGCAACGCCCTTATGTCCGATTCTTATGAAAATATGTCATATGGTCAAGGATTCTTAAAAACGCGTAACTGCAAAGTTTCATCTGTTTATAGTTGAGAACAAAAAAGTTTTTCTAACAAAAACCGAGTTTTTGACCGATTGTTCCTATGGGAGCTATATGCTATACTTATCCGATCTTCACCAATTTTGCAGTGTGCCTTAATTTACATCCAAGATGTTCTTGTGCAAAAAACTGAGGCGATAGATTTATTTAAAATAAGTTTATTGAGCAAAAACCTAATTTTTAACCGATCGTTCCTATGGCAGCTATATGCTACATATAAACTGCCTGCAAGGAAAAGAAAATTTTCTGCGTTTAAATTTTTTTGCTAACTTCAAAACTGTGGGAGGAGTTCGCATTGAAACAGACAGACAGACGGACAGACGGACATGGCTATATGAACTCGTCTCGACGTGCTGATCAATAATATATATACTTTATATAGTCGGATATGTCTCCTTCTCTGCGTTGCAAACTTCACGACAAAGTTAATATACTCTTGCAAGAGTATAAAAACATATTTTTGAAAGATTCAGAGCCTATATTTGTATTTTAACTGCCAGTTAGTAGCACAGGCACAAAATGATAGTCAAATCAGTTTCATTCCAAATCACTGTAACCTTATCGCATTTATTAAGTACAACTTGAACTTAATCTCTCGGGTATTTGAGTGTACGATATTTGGAGTAAATTATGTCCCAATCAACATAGGCGCCAACCAGATGACGTTTATTATCCGGTGAGTCCTCATATGCCGTTCGGCCGTGAAGCATTCGCAAATTGTTGAATACAAAAACATCGCCGGGTTTCGTCTTAAATTCGACAGCCTCCTCGTAAGCCAATTGCAGGAACTTATCATAAGCCTCATACCAAGGTATCACTTCCTCTATCGGCACAGTGAAATGGCTATCGCGTTTTGTAGTATTTTGATTAATGCGCGCATATTGACCATCGCCGTCAACGACAATGACAGGTGCGCGCCACAAGCTATGAAACGACATGTCACCATCTTTTCCAATGTCGTACCAGTTCACTTGGGTCTTCTTCAGAGTATCATAGTAATTTGGATAACGCTGACGAAGTTGGTCAGCAATGTAGAAGCCATCGGTCAATGTGTTAGCACCGCCTGCGGATTGGGACTGCACCAAACAGTGCAGTATATTAATGCCTGCTTTGTACTCATAATAAGGCATATCCGTATGCAGCGGAAGCGGTGTCATTAGATAGGCGTAGTTCTGTGCTTGAGGTTTCGATTTAACCTCAAAAACTTCGCTGTGGGATGAAAGTACATTTTATGCTATAAGTTATGCATTGTGGAATATACATATGTATCTTCAATTTACCCATAAGTTGTACGCTTGATGAAACCAATACGATCTGCTAAGTGACGTACTACGTTCAAGTCCGAAGGAGCGTCTTTCAACATGGCGAAACCTTGAACCGCAAGAGCTTCCAGCCAGGCAAGCAATACTATGACATGATTATAGACATCAAAAATAAAGTAATAAAATGAGTTACATATGTTTATAAATGTATACATTACAGACCTTCATCTTTGGCTATAACATCCGTATATGCAAACTCTCGCAACACTTGTTTATACGATGCCTTCCCCCAGAGCTGAGGCGACGGTTTATAAACTTCCTGTACATAACGTTTACGATTCTCGGCGCTAAAGTCACGTGCACGGAGCCAACTAAGATCAAAGACCGATTTATGCGCATCCTGCCAATCAATGAAGAGTTTCGCATCTCGCAGCTGTACTTGCGTCACTAGCGCCGCATTCGCACTTGCGCGCTCCCAGTTAGCCTTACGACTGCGGGTATGCATATGAAAGCATTCCGGACATTGGCAGTTATCACGTAACCAGACATTTGGGAACTTGAGTGTTTCTCCCTGCGGCTGCTTAACCTCTAAGAACTTCTGCGATATTATCGAAGCAGATCCGGCGTTTAAGGTGCTGTAGGCTCTCTGGAATTTCGTGCACCGTCCCTGCTGTATTATTTGACTAATTAATTGTTTGCAGAACATCTCCGATGAACTTTGATGACGTCGCCTACATGAACAAAATTGTTTCTGGTGTCTACTTAGAACTCGCTACATCGGCTGTGGGGTGACAACTTATCTGGACAATGTATTCACAGATTATTGAAAATTACAACCATTGTTTTTAATCGCGCCTGAACAAGTTGATAAGGCTATTGAAATCGATGCAGCTGTTTGGGTTCTCTTATCTCTGCCGGCAACGACTTTTCCATAAGCACAGAACTCATTTGCGCTAATTTCTCTTCGTTAGAGATACTTCTATAACATGCTGAGAAGAACAAATGAAGAAGCTAACATTGACCATGCTGAAGATCTAATATGGTTTAAAGATATGAATGAAATTATAAGTCGTTTGAGCATTAGCGGACAATCAAGTAATTTAACTATAGAAGAAACAAGACTCAAAATTACAGATCTCTTGCTACAACAATGAGAGACTAAACTTAAAAGAACATATCGACTCATCTTATCAAAAATATTTATTTTGTATGATCGAAGATGTCTCCATTAATAATTTAAAAATGCCACGAATAAATAGTTTAACTATTATCTTTCAATTCAGTCTTTTTTCTTCCACTAATATCTGCCGTTGTTGATGGAGACTTCATTAACTTTTTGGCTTTAATATCGTTTCGCTTTTTACCGAATCCGGATCATCAAGCCAAAGGTGGTAATTCGAGTTGACACGAAAACTACGTTTTTGTCCGCAAAGGATACACTTGACCAGCATATGTGTGTGCTCGTCAATGGTGGTAGGAACATGGGTGGCTGTTGATGAAACTGTTGGTAATGTTGCTTGTTCCGACGAAAGATCCTTCGTCAATGGCGGTAAGCCATTCTTTATTGAATGTTTATTGGCAGCCTCCACTGATTGATTTAAAACTGACTTTGTGTCCGCGGCATGTTCTGATGAAGAACCCTTTCTTTCCAATTGCGGATGTAAGCCATTTGTTGTAGCATGTTCACTGACAGTTCCATTTGGTTGATTTAAGACTGTCTTTAACTCTGTTTGTTTCTTGTTTCTTAAATGTCTTCTCCGTTTACGACTATTTCTGAGTTTTTTAACAGCATCTTTATCAGCAGGAGGAATGTTTAAGTCGACATTATCAATGGTGTCCGTAGTCAGATCTGCTGTGATCCCTGGCTGCAGTGACAGTGAGCAACGTCGACACATATTACGTTTGATGCTGGGCGAGCTATAAACAAAAACCTTCAGGATTTATTAAATTTGATACTTTAGTTGAAGACAACATACATTCGCTGATTAGCCCGCTGACCGATTCGTTTACAGAGTTCACCATAATAGGCTGATAGCGTATTGTGCTGGCCGGCCATGAGAACAGAAGCCTGGTACATAAAATTTACGCGGGCGAGCACATGTTTTTGATGCAGACATGTCTGCGTCTTTTGCTTGCCCATTTTTAACGTTATTGTCACTCATACAAATCACAGAGTAAATTACATTTCCAGCTGTTTGTTTATTTTACCTATTTAGATTGAAAAGTTATGTTTGGTTCTTGTTCATGAATTAATACAAAAAAGAACCGCTCATCGGATCATGAGTGCCACCCGAACAGTGTTGACAAATTAGGGGTTTTCCCGCGTATCTGGCTTTTTTGACACGATTGCGGGTTTGGTTTTTGTGTGAGTTGCTTTTTCAAAAATTAATCTGCTGGCTGGTTCAATGTCGCCTGGAGTTGCACGGGTAGTTCGGCTATGTCAATGTGGGAGACCCCCCCAAAGTTCGGATAAAATTAAAAAAATAAAAACATTTTGTTGACTTATCAACACTTTCGACGCCATCGTCAATCAGCTGATTTCGCACCCTTGGAACCTGGTACGACGTCGCATTTTTTCCGCATTTTTATTGAGGCTTACGCAAAAAATGAAATAATATAATTAAGTGGAACGCGTGAAATGTTTTTTTCAAATTGAAAGTGTTTAATTGCAAATAATGAATAAATTACCCTATAACGTGCGCACAACAACTGTGCGAGAATACGCTGGCGGTAGCAGCGTGGGTGGCATCTTGCGCAAAACGGGCACAAGCCATAATAGCAATAATAGCTCTGGACAAACAAATAACGCCAACGGTGGCGGTGATGGTCGTCAAATCGAGTTGCTCGTCTTTGGTTATGCGTGCAAAGTGTTTCGCGACGATGACAAGGCACGCGACATCGATCAAGGCAAACACCTGATCCCATGGATGGGCGATGCCAATCTCAAAATCGACAGGTTAATAATTGTTGCCTAGTGCCACATTTCACTATTCGCCATATACTCTCTTTACTTGTTTGTCTACATTTTTCACAGCCAAATATATACAGATTCTTAATTCAATAGGTTTGGTGTCCTATATGTAGTTATTGTCAAGCAGAACCAAAATGGCATCAAAATTGGCACTTTTTACAACTTGACAAGTTCGGGGTTTTATGAGGAACATTAATATGTACATACATAAGTTTATAGTAAATGGGGAATTTTGTTTACAAAACAATCACTGACAGAATTAGAGCTTTGCACTCATTCATGACTTCGTAGAAATTCGCCGCCTTATTTTGATTGTAAAATCTAGACGATTTGTCTAAGTTCTTTAAAACAGTTTTTGGTCCTGTTTGTTAATTGTCAAACTGTCCGTTTTATACAGATCATACTCCAATTCAAGACCATTCTTGAGCACTCCGTTCGTAATATAAACATGAACTATTAATAATTTTAAGACTTGCAATAACATTTAACTACTTAAAAAATCAAACTAATATTAATAAATTTTTAGCAACTGGAGCGGTATGTATATGAAAAAAAAAAAAAAAAAACATAATAAATGTTAACTAAAAATACTTTATTTGTACCAATTTCAACAACAGTTCATATTAATTTGTAATAATTTTGCATTAAATTAATTAGTTTTTGCGTTAAATTTTCATTTAATACGAGAATTTGTATCTCTTTTTTGCAAAAATAAAAAAAAAAAACAAAAAAAAAACAAAAAACCCAAAACAAAAAATCAAAACGGTCGTTGCACAAAACGCATTGTGTGTGTTGCCCGCGTAGATATGATGTTCGGGGCGCTCTCTGCGATCTAGGGCCGTATGAAGCACCGCCTGGCGGCTATGGCAATCGTCTGGACTACCTCACTGCCGATGAGCAAAGAGCAGAGCAATTGTGCGAGGAAGAGCGTTATCTTTATCTATATAACAACGAAGAGGAGCACATTTTGCAACAAGGTAAGTGCTCGTTTCGCGCTCCAGATGCTTTAAACACAGACACCTTTAGCCACAACGCAAACTATTTCGCCGTGCGTAATTGAAATCTTGAATCTTAATTTTAAGTAAAAAAAAAGAAAAGAAAAAAAACAAAAACAAAAAACAGAAAAAAAAAAAAACAAATACAAAGCTTAAAGAAAAACACAAATATTCAAGAAAGCGAAAAATAAATTGGGAAAGAAGAAGCAAAGAATTTTAAAAATATTCTGAACGAAACGGGAAAATGAAAGAGAGAGAAAGAGAGAGATAGAGGAAGCCTAGCAGGCGTTGGAGTAATGAAGATATCTGATGCATGGAAGCAGCTCGCGTCGCGACAAGTAAGTAGTCCCGTTGCTGTCACCCGTCGACATCGAAAGTGCATGCATAGCCGTCAACCCAAACAATTCTTCAAAATTACAGGTAAATGTAGCCATTCATTTAAAGCACACTAATATCTATTTACAGTTGGCCGAAGCTGGACGCTTTCTATGCCTTTCTCAGTTTTAATTATTTCACTCCCATACGGAGTTAAGACATTGCAATCGAACCGTTTGTTTATGCTAATCTTCGTCTTTTTGTTTCCATTTTTTCTTTGCCACTACTTTTTGGTTTACTTTGACGACCCGTCGCGATACCAACAACAACAACAATACAGAGGAGGACTTGAAACGTTTAAAGCAGGAGAGCGAAGGCGGCAACTTTAGTCAAGTTGACTTTCGTTATGGCGTTGGCGCTGAATCAGCGACGACGGCACTAGAAGCCGGTACAGAGGAAGTTGTCGATGGCGCTGATGAAATAGAACAACCTTTTGTGCTGCCAACAAAATTGGTTGTCCCAGCGCATTTACAATTGGTAAGTAAAAAGCCGTTAAATATTGATTTGTATTAATGTTTTGCTTTTTTGCTAAAATTGCAGCCGGAGACAATGAAACAGCATGCAATTATTGAGAAGACGGCACGTTTTATTGCCAGTCAAGGCGTGCAAATGGAAATTTTACTTAAGGCAAAGCAATCAAATAATGTACAATTTGAGTTTCTTACACAAAACAGTGCATTGAATGCGTACTATAAACATTTGGTGGAGGCAATTAAACAAGGTACATATCCCGCAGAGACCTATCAGGTTGATCAGCTCCTAGAGCCAAATAAACCGTCCACAGAGACTGAGAGCGTCAGTGAGACAAATGGCGCTTTAACCACTGTCAATGTCAGCAGCAAGAAGCCTGTGATAACAGTACCCACCATTAAGTATAAGCCGTCAGCGAATTGCGCTTATACACAGCTAATAAGCAAAATTAGGGGTGTGCCGTTGCAGACGGTCATCGATGAGGACGGCAACTCTAACAATTCAGGCATTAATTCGCCCACGACAAGCATTAAATCGACAAACAGTGGCGAATTTATGCCTGTGCTGCTCCAATACAATGGCAGCACGTTTGCACATGCCGAAGATGGTGATGCATCAAATACGGGCTCTGTAAGCAATGGTGGCAATAACGATACCAATAATGGTGATAGTGGTGATGGTGTCGCGAAAGTTGAAGTTTTTAAGAACACAAGCGCTTTGGCACTTGCACAAAACTATTGTACGGATTCAGATGAAACGGATAACGATGATGTGGATGTGCCTGCGGCGCCAATTTTAAACTTTCCGATACCAGAGGATAATCTACGGCATATAATTGATAAGACAGCTACGTATGTCATCAAGAACGGTCGTCAATTTGAGGAGACACTGCGCGCAAAAAGTGTGGAACGTTTTACGTTTCTACTGCCAGATAATGAATACTATCCATATTATATGTACAAAATAACGGACGATCCGAATGCGGCGTCCAAAGAGCAAAAGACCCGAAAAGCAGCCGCTGTAGCCGCAGCGCTGCTAAGTAAGAAGGGTCTAACTGCCGGTGCCGTAGCAATAGATAAACAAATGAGTGAGTACAAAACAGTTATTTCTCTGTTTTTGATACATTAATAATTTTGTATTCATTCAAAAAAACACAGCGCCAGTTAGTTTCTCAATTAAGCCTAAAGATGAACATCCGCCACTGCAGCCAGCACTGCCACAGGAGCCTAGCGACGACGAAACGGAGCAAGAAGTGGATGCGAATGCGAATGGCAGTAATGGCACGACCTCCAATGTCGATCGACAAGTACCAGAACGCGTACAAAAAGCAATACAACTAGTTGAGGCACAACTATTGGCACGCAATGGCGTGACGGCTCCCCAGCAACCGGAAACACATTCACCCGAACATTGTCGTCAAAAAGAGATCAAAAAAGGTTCGGATTTTTGTTTTCTCAAAGTGAAATTCGTTTATGTCTTGTTATATACCCAAAATAGCTGAGGAAAAATTCAAGGATAAATTAGCGCAAATTGCACGTGAGAAGCTTGGTGGCCTTCTATCGAAGGAGAAGCAACTTCAGTTAGAGCGCAAACGAAAAGCGATGGCATTTCTTAATCAGATTAAGTCAGGTAGGTGCATATTCATAAAGCTAAGGTTGTCATAGTAGCGACGAAAATATTGTGACATGCTCAGTTTGTTCAATTACATTGGATCGATAAGCGAAATTGTTGATTAGTTTTGATTTAATTAGTTTAATTAACTAATTGCATTTTGTTTTCATAACAGGTGATGGGGCCACTGCCAAAGTACAAAATGCTGTTGTAAGTGGCGCCGAGGAGTCAACTACGTCTACCGACCTTTTAAAGACGCTTACACAACAAACTGCTGAAAATGAGAAAACTCACAATAATGATGATGATGATTCAGACGCCTCATCTGTACGTTCCATACCGATAACATCGTATGGTCCTGAAGATGACGATGATGAGCCAGAGGAGCCGCAAAATGAAACTACGAAGCATAAAGAAGATGCAGATAAGGTGGCGCAAGTCACTGCTGCAACAACTAAAGCGCCAACGGTGCTACTTTCTGACGATGATGATGTGCAGCTAGTGGGCGAAACATCGCCACCGCTGGCTGACATAACTTCTTTGTCAGCATATGCCAAACGTGCCCTCGAAAAGCGAAGTTCGAAATACGCGACGGTTGAACGTCAAAGTAAGCGAACTGAAGGCGACAGTGATCGTCATCATAGTAGACATAAAGCCAAGAAGCCGCACAAAGACACACAGGCTGAAAGTAAACGTCGACAATATCGACGCAGCACACACAAACGCGCACGCAGCCGTTCGAGAAGCACTAGTCAGGACACGGATAGCGATTCAGAGACGTCGAGTGATGTTTCAACCACATCTACCGATGATTCGTCAAGTGATTCTGAGGCCTCTAGGCATGCAATGCGCAGACGCGCGAAAAAATCAAGCCGCATGCGACATAAATCGAGTTCTACTAAAAAATCGGATATGTCTTTGGGGAAAAAGCGACGAGCACGTAGTCGTAGCCATGATGAAATTCATCGGAGTCAGAAGAGTGCACGTTACGATGTGGTAGCCGAACAGGAGGAGGCGCTGGCGTATCTACGCCAACGCGAAAAGAAACGGGAACGCGCCTCGTCGGCGTCGTCCAAACAGAAGTACCACCAAAGTAGTAGTGATCGGCGTCGCAGAAGTCGCTCTCGAAGTAAAAGCAACAACAGTCAGGCAAGCAAAAGATCGAAACGCAGCAGTTCACGTTATGGGCGATAGTCGCGGATTAAGTAATATAATATTATATATATATATATTGTATACAATTTTTTTTGTTTTAATTAACTAATTGATTTTCAATAAAGCATTTTCTATTCTAGTTCATTTTATTCATTATGATGTCCTGGTTACATGTCTACACATTTTAAATTCGCAATGATTAAATATAATATTGAAAAAAGAAGACTAAATAATAAAAAAAAATTAAAACTCCAATACGCCGGGCAGATATTTGTCGATTAAAGTCTGATAGTATGGCCAAAGTGCCTCAATGTCTGGAACGACTTCGCTTTTGGTGTACAAGTCATAGCAGTTGAAGATCAAAACCCATTTCTTGGTCTCCTCATCTTTTGGCGCCTCCAGATGCTTGTAGTCACCACCATTGTGCCATGGGTAGAATGAGTGAAAACGTATAATGTTGCATGCCACATCAGGCAATGTTGATTTGTTGTGTTTAAGGACATTGTACAAATACTCATCATGGCCCCAGGACATTAGTAGATTATCGATGCCACACTGTGGCGTATAAATGCCATTTTCAGTATTATACTTGGGGTTAAGGCCATCTGGATTACCGTTGAAACTGTCTGCGCGGTATACAATGCTATTGCCCCAGTGACAGCCCACCGGAAACGTGTCGCCAACAACAGCCCATTGTGGTTCATCGTAGAAAGCCATGATCTTGCCAAGATCATGTATGAGCGCGGTCAAGTGCAACCAATCGAGTTCGGGGAATTCAGCGCGCGCACGTTCTGCCGCCTGAAAAGCATGTATTATATTCGGTAAATCCAGATCCGGATCGGATTCATCGACTAAATCGTTGAGACGCTCCAAAGCCTGACGAACAGTCATACGCATTGTGTTGAATTTAAGCCAACGTGCTCGCCGTCCTGACAACAGAGACCAAACGAAATAAAATTTACGGTTCGGGATCACTTGAGCTTAAGATCACTTACCTTCCACAAAGGCCACGGTTTGATTCAAGTGCATCTGACGGTATGTGTTGCGTACGCGTTCCTTCAAAGGATCAGTTTCATCGACGCTGTAATCACGGAACTTGGAAGGATTCTTATCCGCAAATGTCGGTTCTGGACGCAGCAGCTCTGACGGATCAAACAGATCGATTTGATTCTGCGTAAATATTACAATAATTTCAATAAATTAACTCATGGTTTTATTGATTTCCAAAGGCTTACCTCTTTTAAGATGCGCATTTTGACTATGAGTTTTCTCAGTTACAAGTTGCACTTGTCGATGAATATTGGAAATTATTTTTTTGGTTTAGTTTAGTTAATTGAATTGAATACTCTGCTCTGATCTGATCTGAGCACTTCGAGCCGCAAAATATTATTAAGACTTTGCCAATTATGCGACATATTTATAGTGACTCCGTCGTTCAATGCGAATCACGACGAATCGGAACACTCACACTCTTAAATATGTATTATCTGTATCTGTAGCTAGTCTACATGAATATACATTATAGATCGCACTGACCAGGCCCGTTACGTTCATCATTTATTGTACGCTCGTTGGTCCGTTCGAATATTTTTTTTTTTTATTACTCAGCACTTGATTCGTTGCGGATTTGTTGCTCGCGCTTGCTCACTCTAGCACACACATGTATTGGTATCTAAGTTTTGAAATCTGCACCTACAAATAACGGTAACTGGCGGCTATCGTTGCATTCGAACAATGTGTTTGAACAGTAAATATGTACTTAAAGCAATGTATATGTATGTATGTATATGTGGTGCAAGTTTTATGTTGTATAGCAATGTTAGGGTGAGGGGGAGTGTCATGCCTTATACCGTGTGAACACAACAAACACTAGCAAAGTCCTCAGCGTTGATCAATGATAAGAAGAGACGATTTTAAGTACCTCAGGACTGATTAGGCAAATATTAAATGTTTGTAACAACAAAACAATGACTTTGACCTCTTGCAAGACTTCATACACGGGTACGTTCGCACTTGGCTGGTCGATGGGTGAGACGAAATGCATGTGCCGGAAAATTGGAGCTCAATTTTTTAAACAAATTTTGCTTGCTAATCTTAATTGACAACATTCATCGATTATGACGCGAAATAGCCAAGGGCTCCTTTCGAATAAGTTTGTCGAATTTTGTTTTTCTTTTTTTTTTTAAATCGCTCTCAGCTTGTCTATTTGACGTTATATCAGTATCAGTTTCGTTCGCATGTCGATCGCCATCATTGAGGGGTCAACGCGATCGTGCTGGGTGTCAATAAATCTTATCAACGTATAGGTTTGCTATTTTTTCTAATATTTTGATACTACGGACAACAACAACACAACACTGAATATTATTTTGAATGGTCAGAAGTGGGAAAAAATATTAAAACAAAAAAACAAAAAAAAAAAAACAAAGTCAGCGGAAAAATTTCATAATATTTACGATTTTATTTGCAGTATTTGATGGCGTCAATGAAATTGTATTCAAAGTATGTATGAGAAGAAAAGCCTCAAGTTTCCGACTCTGTCGATTGAATGACTTTGGCCGTTACAATCACATTAAATGATGACTTATCGCTAGCGAATTTTCAGCTTCTACATTAGTAACGTCTAATCGAGTGTTTTGACTAGCAAGCACGAGGCGAGAAAAGCGACAATAGCAATGTGGGCGTTTTTGATGCCCGATTTCAAGTTCAAGTGACGCCACAGTTCACAGGCTTTGTACTATTTAAAAATAAAAATAAATAAATAAATAAATATTTAAAGTAGTTGTTGCTTGTTTAGATTGAATACCAACGCGTCAAAGCTTTTCATGTAATCAGACAAATTGTGGCCTAGTTTTTTCAGAGTATTGAATATTTAAGCGATAATTTGTAATTCGTTGACTTTGATTATTAGAACATTTAGCTTTGAGCATTAGATAAGCTTTATAGTGTTAGTGTAATAGAGCAACTTTTGACCCAACTTATGACGCTTGAACCACACTGGAAGTTGACACGCTTAACGGACACGGAAGGCTTATCAAAATCACTTATCGGCCGCCGGTGTATTTCAACATCTAGAATAAAGTTGCGATCTTCGGTGACCCAAACCTGTCCGGCTTATATATGATTTACGGTAAACATGTGCAAAAAACGTACAAAACAATAAATCGAAAACTTGGACAAACAAGTGACTCGCGAAAAAAATGAAATGATTTATTAGCAAGTATATATGACAGGCATTCGTATCGGGTACATTGAAAACTACAAAAAAACAATAAATAATAATGTCGTCCATGATAATTTTTGGTGTGGTGATTCCTGTTTTCGACTTTGAACGAGCCCAAACGCGTCGTCGCGCATGGCCCTCAATGATGAACTCTAGTCTATTTTGGCTGGCGATGTTTCATAGAACGTTAATTATTGCAATTTAATTACCCAAGTCATTATTCAAAATGATTTCGGTGCCCGATAGTGTACGCTGAAAGAAAATTTTGTGTGGAAAAATGCGATTTCATTTGTATTTGTTGTTCTTTTTTTTATTTTGGTGCTAAAAATTCTATATTGGCGCTAAAACAAAAAAAATTAAAAAAAAAAAATTACTTAAAAGCGTTGTGGAAACATGGAACGCTTGTGTTCACTAAGATACATATAACAGTTCTGGAATGAAATACATAATAACAATTTCTATTCAAAACCGATTACTAAAAATATATGCTAAATATGCTAAGATTATACCAAGCAAAAAAAAAATTAAATGCGCAAATTGCAATTTACCTAAAACTATGCAAAAACAAAAAGGTAAAAGAATAAATCGATGCGATAAATAAATTAAATAAATTAATAAAATTCTATTCAGTGCGCGTGTCTAAGACTATACATACATGTGTATTAAAAAAAAAAAAATATTTATATATTTATATTTATGAAAACTGTTTTAAATATTGCAAGAAAAAATTAAACGCAGTTTTGCAAGCACTGCAGCAAATGTAGTTTTAAAATCACTGCGTTCTTAAAACTTTATCCAATGATGCTTAAGCGCAATCCAATAGTTCTCAAACTTTGCTAATAGCAATGCTGCTCAAACTAGTCGACTACTTGCGCCATTTGCGCCGCTAACACCGCCACTAGCATTTGGTGCCACTGTAGCCGCCGTTGATGTGGATTTGGACTCCTCACTGATGCTGTTAGCATTGGCGAGATTCATTGTGGCCACCACACGCTTGTAATTGCTGCTACACTGTGAATCTGCCACGGAGCGGCCGTCACCCTCATCGCGTCTACAGAGTTCACCACCAAAAGGACTGCTTGCTCGTTTCAAGGTTGGCATCATGCTGGAAATATTTGCCACTTCAGGTGCGCCGCTACGCCGTTCGTTGGTCTTCATTTTGTGCTGGCGTTCCAATATATCGGCCGTGGTCAGTTCACTGGCTTTGACAATGCTTGATGCTGGCACATTGCTCAGCCATGGCTTAAGCGTGGACTTTTTTTGCACTGTGGCGGCCTTACAGCGGCAGATAATATCACTCGGCTCGCCGCAGATGGAACACTGCTCGTTGGCGTTGCTGTTGGTGTTGTTGGCACCAGTGCCGCTGACGCTGACTCCAACGCCACTACTATTCGTTAAGCAACCCGCGTTGACTACACCGCTGGCATTGAGATTGAGAGTTTTTGTGTTGGCAGTGCTAACGGACGAGTTGGAATTTGAAGAAGTGCCGCTCAGTTCAAGTTCGTTGACTGCGTCAACAATCGTCTTGATCGCGCAAGCATTAGCGGCGGGCTTGGCATTGACACTGCCGTTCGGATCACCGTCCTCGTAATTTTTGCTCAGCAATAACTTGGAAAGTGGCGGCGCGAGACCTAAGCCAAGGTTGCGCTCATGGTAGACTTCGGATATGGTCGGTGTCATTTCGCGATTCATGTGTCGCATAATGGACTCCTGTATGCTTGTATGTTTCGTTTTGGTAAGCTCCTTGACAGTGCCACTGTTAACAGTGTTAGCCGCAGACTGATTGCCTAGATTAGCTGTCTGCTTCAGCTCCTTCTTGACATCGCTGAGCAACTCATTGTCGGCCTGTGAAAAGTACAGATTTGAGGCATTGAATATGAGTGCATTACTATCATCTTCCGGTAAGCTGAGTGGCTTGCGTGTGCCCGGTGCTGCGTTTAGTATACTGGCACTGTTATTGACGGTTGTGTTGCCAGTGATATTGGTCAAGGCATTGGGCGCATTCACATTCACCTCAGTGCGTACGCTAAGACGGTCCATAAAGAGCGCGTGCTCTTTGCTGACACGCGCCGCTACAGACGACTGTGCGCTGCCCAATTTTATTTTCGGTTTCATGCGGAAGTTCGACATTGGCAATAGCTGTCCGTGCTTAAGGCCATGTTCGCCTTGGGCTGCGCTGCTGGACGCATTGCTCGTCGTTTCAACTGATGCACTTGCGCCAAGGTTGTTATAGACCGGCGCAAGTGGCGCCAGTGGTCGCAAACTATCGACAAGCGGTAGATTCTGACGCGGTGGTGGTAATGGCGGTTGTTGACTGCCACAACGACGTAATACGGTGGCATGACCAGACCCCTCCCAATCAGTGGTGGAGCTGGCCGATGAGGAACTATCCGGACGACGGTTGGAACCTAAGATGTTGGTAGGCACATTTGTAGTTTTGGGCGCTGTCGGCGGCACAGTGAGTTCCGGTATAACACTGTCGCCAAGGTACGAAAGACCATTTGCCGCATTGCCACTTGAGTAAAGATTGCGTATGCGCGTCTGGTGCGCTAATGCGAGTGAAACATTTTGTTCAACAGGATTTTGTGTCGTGACGGGTGGGCTTGGCGTAAAAGCAGCATCGCTTTCGCCGCCACCACCAGGGCGTGACACACGCACCGGTCCGCGTAGACTGGCATAACCGAGCCGGGGACCACTGGACTTGTTTAAGTGCGTCTGCGAGATATAACCATCAGAGAGTTCACTGTCGGTTGTATTAGCCAAACTGGAGTCCAGTGTGGGATATAGTGCGGTTCCATTGCTGGGCACTGATTCAGTGTCTGTCCGACCGCCGTCAGGTTCACCGCGTCGTCGCACATACGAAATGAAAGCACTACTGTCGCTGCTTATAATGCGTGAGCGTGGATTTAAAGGCAGCGGCGGCAGTGAGCCCACATTCAGTGTTAAAGGCTTGGCAACATCGTTACTAACGCTGCTCTGTGGCTGTTGTGAAGTGCTCCTGATATTGATAGAACCACCACTGTTAACTGATGCTTGAAGCTCGCCAGCGTGTAACTCTTCTGCAAGCGATTCACAACTGCTACTTGAGTCAAGGCCGAGACTCTTGGGTGCTTCTTGGGTATCTGTAGGAAAAAAAAAAACATATTTTAAAATATTGTAATTATTAAAAGATTTGTCGTCTTACCAAAGAGCGCCAACAGCGCTTGCAGTACAAACTGACAATTTCTTCGATTCGCTTGCTTGCCCGTGCGTAGAGTCACCTGGTCCTGGCCCACTTCGGTCAAGTCAAAGCCCACTGAGGCAAGCAGCTCATGACAGCCCGCAACACGCCAAAGACGTACGCTAAGTGGTATCTCGATACATGCATCTATCTCTGGATTGCTGCCCTTTGGCGGAAACTGTGCTAAAACATTTCGTATTACCGCGATTATGTCATCAGCCATTTCTGCGCTGTTCACAAGCTTGGCTAAAGCTTGAAGCGTTAGCGGTGTTAAGGCCAGCAGCGCCTGCAGACTCGCTGAACATTGCGATAATCGATCCTCTGGATCAGCCTGCGGAAAGAAGACACTCGAAGGTATGCCATTTGCAGCTGGTTCAAAGCGAAAGCCAACAGCCATGAGCAGATCCTTCCAGCCACCCACGGGACCAGCTTTGTTTTCAATACTTTTCTGGGTTGTATACATGGCATTTTTCTGTCCTCGGTGTATGCGTTGTAGACTCTTTTCCACCAGATGAAGGCACACGCGCAACGCATCGCGGCACTTCTCAGGTGTGCGCATCAGTTCGCACAAAGCATTGCCCATCATGGCAACCTTGTTAGACAGTCGTACATTGCCACCGATCAGTAGGAAGCCAGCCCAGTTGGCTGGATGCGCAAAGTGTTTGGTGTGCTGCACTGTTTGCATGGCCTCGGCTAGAGCTCTGTAAATACATGATATTTTGGTATGGTTTGGCATATGATATTCGCTGCGATCCGACTTACCGAGCAGCACGCGCACCCTGCAAAAGTGCCGAGTAAAAGGCACGCAGAAGGATCTTTGCTGCTGTTTCTGGCACTGGCCACAATGAAATGAGTACAGCGCCTGCGCCAGCACAAAGCCAGCTGCCAGCTAGATTCGCTACACCGTTGCCAGTGATGGGTTCTATGGAATGATATGAGCTCAGCACTACAAGTTTTGCATTGAGCTTCATGTTCAGTACATCTGCCGCGGAAAGTATAAAATCTGAGAGTTGTGGTAGCTCCATATTACCGCCAGAAAGTTCATGAGTACCATCATCCCCGCCGGCAGCCGTACCGCCATTGCCCGTCATGGTAACATTACCGCTAACAGACTGGTAGAAACGTTTTGTCGGTGGCTGTGCGTCAACAACATCACCAGGACTAAGTACTACGGCGCCCAATTTCCAACTGAGATTCGCTGCAAAGTGTACACACTCGGCTGTCGGCAGCTCTGCAATAACCGACTCTTTTGTAGCATTGCAGCCGGCAATGGCCTTTGCCTGCAACATATCGGCGACCATTGCTGCTTCCTGCAATGAGGCAGGCGATTCTGACCAACCCCAAGTCTCAGATAGTGTGGTGGGTATGCGTGGGCCACCAACGACGAGTGCTGTGTTCAGATGTTCGGTTAGCTCGCGTGTCCGCAATACCTTCGTTTTAAGACGCATAGACTGTAACGATGGAATAGTCAGCAGAGAGCAACGTTCCGACAAATATTCGCCATCATCTTTCGCACTGCGCAGTATAGCAAACGGCACTAGATACAACTCATTCTCTAGAACCAAAATGAGTTCCTTGCGACCGGTACGCGAAACAGTGCAACCCGAGGGCAGCAAATCGTCGAATGGCGCCAACAATAGATTGTAGAGTGTATGCAAACAACTGGGACCCTGCCAGGCAGGCAGGATAGGCGCACGACGCGATCGCGTTGAGCCTTGCAAACTGCCAATAGAGCGCGTTGAACCCTGCAAGCTAGCTACTGAGCCCCCCACAGAACCCAGGCTGAAGAGCGAGCTCAACGAGTAGTTCGATGAGTTCATTAGATGATTGCGATTGACCATGCGCAGGAAGCCGGCACGTTCGTTGGCAAAGTCGTCGAGTAGATTCTCATTGCTGGAACGCCAGCCACTGCCGTCGCCCTCGTGTAGTATGCTGTCCGAATTCACGCCTAGATTATCGCGCACCATGTTAATATAGCGCTCCAGTAGACTGTGACCATCTTTCGATGTTGGCGAGTTAGCCAAGGTTGGTTGTTCTTTGCCTGGCACGTTGTTGCTATTTAGCTTTAAGGTCAGCTCATCAATGCGTGCCATATGAAACCGCACTATACCCTTTTGTGGCTGCAGAAACCAGGCATACAACTCGTTTCCGGCCAGACTGTAGTAGAGAACATTTGTTTTTGTGCGATTGACGATGTCATAGATCGATTCACTGCAGGTCATTGTCGTTTTGCGTGCTATACTGTTTGTATCAGGGCTGGTGCGAGCCTTGCATCGTTCAGCCGCGACCAGTGCATCTTCATTGCGTTGCAGTTTAACAAGTATCTGTTGGAGTATGTGATAGCATGATGTCTGCAGATCGAAGAGACCCGTTCGAGCCTCCGGGCTACGCTGATCGTAGCGCACTGACTCGAGCAGTTGCGCGGCAGTCTCCATTTGGGCACGTGCGCTATCACTGTCGCCGGAAGCACGAAGAGCAAGACCTTTGGACAGACACAAATTATAAATTTACGCTACTGCATGAACAAAATATTTGTAATTACCAAGTTGATGTCTTATTTTTGCCTCCTCTTCCGACTTGTTGATTGATTGCGCGATTGTTAAACCCTGACGAAGAAAATCTATGGCTTGCGTGTGTTGGCCCATTTGATGGAAGACACGACCTAAATGGTAAAGAGTACGATCAAAGTCGATTCCATAGGCCATTAAAATGTGTTGCTTACCCAGTGAGTTACATGCATAAGCTTTGCTTAATCGATCCGTAGTAAGTGACAGTTGTTTTTCGTAATACTTAATTGCTTCCATGTAGCTGCGTATCGACTCATAAACGGCGCCTAAATTGCCGCAGGCACGTGCTTGCAGTGACAATGCGCCTAGATGTTCACACATTTCCAGATCCAACTTGTGCAGACGCAACGCGCTCTCATGATCGTTCATGCGTTGGTAGACGTTTCCCAAGGCGCTAGTCGCATCGGAGACGAGCGTGCGATCGCCTAGCTCGCGTGCAATCTCCTGCTGATGCTCCAGACAGTTCACTGCTTGTTCATGGTTGCCCAAAGCACAGTGAATATTCCCTAGATCCCCGTAGGCTACAGCCTTGATTTCGGCATTGCCCAGCTCGTGTGCGACGACCAGTCGCTTCTCTAAGCATACAAGTGCCTCTTGCAAATTGCCCAGAGCACGATGACTGTGCCCGAGGCCACGATAGGCGCGTTCTTGGTCCCGATAGCTTTGCAACACAGTAGCTAGCTGCAGATGACGCTCGTGGCATTTAATGCCTTCTTCGTAATCGCCAAGCGCATCATAGCAGTCACCCAGATGACCCAGAGCGCGCGCACGATCATGTTGCGTGGTTGGCAAGCTGACGCGCTCTAGGGTACCCAGTTGCTGCTCTAGAAAGCCGATGGCATCCTCGTAGTGACCCATGTTCAGTTTGGCAATGCCCAGATTACCATAAGACTGAGCCTCAATGGCTGAATCCTGCAACTCCTGTGCGCGCTCTAGCTGCTCTTGATAGCATTTCACAGCGTGCGTGTAATTGCCTAAGGCCATGTGTACAGCACCCAGATGTCCGTGTGCTTTGCATTCACCCGATAGGTCAGTCATTTCCTGACGTAGCGTCAATTCTTGCGTGTGATAGCCCAGCGCCTTATCGAATTTCTTAATGAGCCGATGGGCTAAGCCTAATGCACCACAAGCGGTTGCTTCCATTGGCCGTTCGCGCACTTGCCGTGCCAATGCAAGCTGCCGTTGGTACATCTTAATGGCTTCTTCGATTTCCGCCGTACGTATCAGTATGTCGCCAATGTTACCAAGGGCGCGAAATTTGCCTGGCAGATGATTTGTCATGTGCGCTACGGCTAGGAAGTATTTTTGACATTCGAGCGCTGCCTGGCTATTGCCTAGTGCAAGATGAGCCAGACCTAGATTACAGTATGCGCGTCCCATGTTCATTTTGTCTTGCAGATCCTTAGCCAGGGCCAAATCCTGATCGTAATAGCGTACTGCTTCACGGTAATTGCCGATGCAGTAGTGCGCATAGCCCAGAAAGTGGCAGGCCTTGCCTTCAGCCGCTACGTCACCCAGTTCTTGTGATAGCATCAAATAGTGTTCATAATAGGGCACTGCCTGGGCGAACTCCTGCCGAGAGCTGAGACAATTGCCCAGATTAAGTAATGCACAAGCCTCACCGGCGGTGTCCTTCAGCTCTCGTGCGATATTGAGATGAGCGCGATAGTGTATAAGTGCCATGTCATGCGCACCGAGAGCTTGATACGCGACCGCCAAGTTACCATGTGTGGAAGCCTCTGCACTGCGATCGTGCACTTCCTTGCTTATGGTTAACTCCTGCTTATGATACTTGATGGCTGCCTCATAAAGACCCGCTGCTGAATACGCATTACCGATGTTGCCATATGCCCGACCCATGCCGGCACGATCTTGCAGCTGTCGTGCAATCGTCAGATGTGCCTGGTGCAGCTTTAATGCGGCATCGTGCTCGCCCAGCAGCTGATACACAATACCCAAATTTGAGCAGGCACGTCCCTCGCCTACTTTATCACGCGCAGCCAATGCCATTTCAAGTTGCTTCTCGTGCCACTTCTTTGCCTGTCCACTATCACCGGCGCAGCGTGCTGCATGACCCAGGCCGGCATAAGCACGTGCTTCAATGCTGCGATCGCCTAGCTGTTGTGATATGCGCAGCACCTGCTCATGGAACGTTATAGCTTGGGCGAAATTACGGCGGTAGTGATGGCTGGAGCCGAGATTAGAGTATGCACGCGCCTCTTCGACTTGGTTGCTCAGCTTCCGAGCGAGTCGTAGATGCTGTGTATGACAGTCTACCGCTGAGTCGAATTCGCCCATCGCTAAATAAACGGCGCCCACGTTTCCGATTTCGCGTGCTTCTTGTAACCGATCGCCCATCTGTTTAACTAGCTGCACGCACTGCTTATGACTTGCAAGCGCATTGGGATAGTCACCAATCGCCGTATACACGTGTCCCAAGGACGTAAGTGCGGCAGCAGCTGCTTGCGTATCCTTGCATTTCATGGCGAGCACCAACTGATAGCGATGCGCTGTCAATGCCTCCTTATATGAACCCTGACTGAAGTAGGCGGAACCGAGATTGCCATGTGCACGGCATTCGCCAGCGGTGTCACCGAGCGACTTCGCTACGGCCAGATCCTGTTGCATATAACCGATTGCTTTGTCCAGTTGATTGAGCGCCCAGTGTGCCGAGCTTAATGCGCTGAATACGGAACCACGTAGTTTCAGCGAACACGAACCAATGCGCAATGCTGCCTCTAATACAGTCACCGCCGAGTGGTATTGACCCGCCTGCAAGAGCTCTTGTCCCACCACAGAGATGACAACAAATGGCGACTGATCGAGACTCATGGCACGTAGCTGCTGAAATGTCGGCTCGAGCGCATGACGCAGTGGACTTTTCACAGACGCTTCCACTAAGCCTGCCAGCAGCTGTTTGTTAGGCGCATCTTGCGCTAGACCCGCGCTGAATGATGCCAACGCTTCGCCATAACGTCCCAGACATTGTAATGCCACACCTTGACGAAAGTATGCCTTTGGCCATTGTGTGCATAACTCTCGAGCCTTTGTAGCATCCTGAAGTGCCAGCGCGAATTGACCTTGCTTCAGACGCGCCGCTGAACGATTGCTGTACAGTATATAGTTGCCTGGATCGAGCTGCAATGCGTCTGTGTAGAGCAGCACAGCTGTCGCATAATCGCCGCTCTGACAAGCTGCATTGGATTGCCGCACCTTTTCCAGAAAGAGCGCACGATTCGCGGCCGGCAGCTCTGGCGTACATTCCGGTTCGTTCTAAAAAAAAAAATTATTATTTATTATTAGTTAAAGTTAACTTTGAGCACAGTAGCAAGCGCATTCCTCTCAAGCAAGAGATGACTAAACTTTACTTTCCGACAGTCCATAATTTGAATAAGAAATTTGAGAACGATTACCAGCTACGACTAATCTTAGTAAAGGCCGTACTGAATGTGGAGTTGAGTAAATTACTACTGCCGTGAAGATCGTAAAGCGCAAACATTGACAGGTCAAATTATCAAAAGGTTTCACATATTGTATAAAACAACAAAAAGGAGAAAAATCAAAATAGTTTATCATTTTATCGTTGCGCTTGTAGGTTCTCATAAGGTATTCAGTGATTATGGGAAATTGCAATTTGATTACCACTAACAAACGTTGGCCACATTCCATTCTGCGCATGCTTGAGCACACTCAAAGTGGAGCAATCAGCTCGCGCTGCTTTCTGTGTGTGTTTGTACATCTGCTGACCAGTGTGCAGATATCTACCCCCTTTACTCATTTTCGAGCAATTATGGTAAACGTTTTGAGTTGCTTGTACATTCGGATAGTAGTCGCCATGGCCGTGCCAGCAAACGTAATTTTGCTAAGTATGCCGCGATTATGCGCCGATGAAGGAGAGGCGGTACTACCACGATCGTTCGCAAGCATTCTTGTAACTCATCGTCATCACCATCATCATCACCATCGTCATTGGTCATAGACATCCTCTACAGCGGCAGCAGCACCACCACCAGCATCAGCATCAGCATCAGCACCAGCAGTTCATGTTGAGTCACGTTTACTTTATAAATTCACTTGCTTTACGTCTTCGATTCATTTTCGTTCGGGTTCGGGTTCGTTTTCGTTGAAACCTGCTGCTTGCTTACTACTTCTTCTTCTGGTTTCACTTTGTAAATTGAAGATGCCTGCGCGTTTGCAAATTATTTTAGTGCAGAAATTGCCTATAATTGTGGTTCGAAAAATAGCATCATTGCATGGACATGGACTAGCGCGAGTTAAGCAGCAATGGTTATTTTATCTAAGAGATCCAAATCCAGGCGTAACTCTTCTTAATTTCTGGAAGTCAATTTTACCATTTATGTAACCAAAATGTCTGACGCACATAAGCTACCACATTTTGTCGTTGCACGCGACTCAATCAGAGGGGTATGGATGTATGCAACTGTTGATCTGGCTGTGGCAACGTAGAACCCAAAAGGTTGAAGAAATTTTCATTTGGCTTTTGTATACTTTGAAAGTTGGTTCAGTTTGAGTTGAGAGTTGTTCTTCACAATGTTTCAAAACTGTTGAATTTTGAAAGGGTTTATGTGACACAGCAATCATACGCCACATAAGGTAGTTGAATGTTCAAACTTGTGCATGCTAGCTTGCTGTATGTGGCGTGTTGCGCTTTCTGACATGAGCGTTTTTAAATAGGAATTTAATAGAACTGAGCATTTTGTTCTTTTCTCAAACGTAGGGGAGGCATGTATCAATGTAACTGTCAACAGCAACACATAAGAAGAAGAACCTAAGCTTCACACACACACACACACACACACACACACACACACCACCAGGTTCATATATTATCAATGCACAGTATTTTTATTGTTTTTTTTTTTGTTCCGACGAAGCAACTCACAATCGTCTGAAGACAAAGGAGAGAAATTGGCGAAAATGTTTGGAATTTAAATTACACGAACACGAAAAGTTGGTATTTGCAGCGTAGGTTGGCTGGCCATTGCTGTTGTTGCTGTTGTTGCAGCAGAGATTGTTGCTGTCTTTGATGACTTTGAGCATGTATCAATGATGATGATGATGCTGATGATGATGATAATGAAGTTGTGTTTTTTTTGCGATTGAACTATCATTGAGTTTTCGCGTGAAAATGTTTATGCTTAGTCTGCTATTGGCTACAGACAATCGACAGTTTGTTGCTTAAGTCTTTTGTTCTTGGTAAGCACTTAAGCAGATCTTATTATGTGTGTGTGTGTAACCTTCGCATTTCTGCAATATAATCAAGCGTTACTGCTTCAACGATAAGCAGTGCAGTCATGTATAAATAATAAATAAAAAAAATATGATTTCATTTTGGAAATTGATACCACAGAGTTATTAAAGCGTAGCAACTTTCAATTCGAGGTCATTGATGCAGACATATGTATGTTGAATAAAAGTAGCAATTTAATAGAAGCAAAAAAGAAATTAAATAAGCAAAAAAAGAAAAAAAAAATGAATGATGTTGAGCGTTAAAGACCGATATCACTGACAATGCCAAAAACCCAGCAAACAAAAGAAAACAGATCGACTAACCCAGGGCCCTTTTATCATGTTCCGCCCTGTCATGTCAAATTAAACGTTGCCGCCGTCGACGTCGTCGTTGTTGTTGTTGTCGTCGTCGTCTCCCAATCATCGACATTTTACTTGTTGCCAATGTGTTTTTTTGTTTTTGTCGAGTATGCTCTACAGGTCTGACAGCCGGACAACATTGCGGGAACAAGTCTGGATAAAATTCGCAAAAACCTAACGAAAGAACAACGCTTCGTTGCCGCTGACGCTGCCGCTGTCACTGTCACGCTGACTAAAGAAACGTCATGAAGATTAAGTTTTTTCGTTAAGTTCCATTATGCCCTAAACACACACACACACATACATTCAGACAGATCACACTACACACAAATATGCGAGGAGTCACGCCAGGGCATTGCCGAACCTATCAAATCTACGATTTGTCGCCGCTGCTGGCTCACTCGCTCGCTTTGTTTTTCCTCTTCCAATGTTGTCTGTCTTTTTGCTTCTTCGTATGTGCGTACGATGCTGGGGGACGACTTGCTTTGGCTTAGTGTCATTCTAAACAGCCGAAAACGATTTCGAAGCAACACCAACCAAGGAGCCGAAGTGAAGGAGATAAAGAGAGAGAGAAATGGCACACAGAGCAGTCATGTAGCTCAGCGAGCGCTCCAACTCGCTTGCACAACAAAAACAAAAAAAAAAAAACCAACAACTTAAAAAAAATTGGCACAAGTCTCTGTTGAGTTGAGGAAATAGTCAAAGTCGCAAAGAATCTGTATATGTTTGTATGCATCTATAAAAATATATATGTGTGTGTGTGTGTTTGTATGATAGCGAAGTCGTGAAAAAGAGTTGCGCTAACAAAAAAAAAAAGTTGAAATAAAAGAGTTGTGTGGCAGCACAAAAAACCTGCAGCGCAGCAACAATAACACAAACAACATGAGGAAGCGCATTATACATACACACACACATCCATACAAATATACACACATATAAAGACAAAGTGGAATGTGAGGAATTTTTACGATTACTTGTGGCGTGCAGGAACATCAATGATGGCAACAAGAATTTTTCGTTGCAATTTAACGCGTAATAAAATAATTAGGGACTTGCGAGTTTTACTTGTTGAATTACCGGCAAAAAAAACAACAAACAAAACAAAACAAAAACCTAAACTAAAAAAAAAAAATAAATTAAAACAACAACACTATGTTAAAGTCAAGCTAGGCGCGTTGGCGCAGGCGTGAAAATGAGGTAAGCAACAAATCGTTGTCATTCTTCTGTTTTGACGTGTAAATATTGCTAACTTTTACTACATGCGCACAGTTGGTAAACTATGTATTTGTTTAGTTATAAAGCATGCCAATGCAATAAAGGAAAGTCACGGCCGTCATAAGTATTAATAATATAACCCCAAAAAAAAAAAAAAAGTAAGGCTAATACAGTGGAAACTCGATTATCCGGATCAATTAAAATTAGCCATATACCGTATAGTTAAATTTCCCGATAATCGAGATCATAGTTAGATGACGAATGAGTTCGGATAATCGGATCAATTAAAATTAGGGGTATTTCGTATAATAAAAAATTCCGATAAACAATTTCATAGTTAGATGACCAATGAATTCGGATAATCGAATATCCCGATCAACTAAAATTGGGTGTATTCCGTATAATTGAGTGTACGGATAATCGATTTCATAGTCAGATGCTGATTGAGTCTGGATAAGCGAATATCCGTATAGTCGGATAATCGAAGTCCGGTCAAATGAGGTCCGGATAATCGAGTTTCTACTGTACAAGAACAACTTGTCGACTGTGGCAGCGTTAAGTCGATCGTTGCGTTCAGATTAGCGGTGCATTAAACTCGATTTTGGTACAGCAGCAAAGGCAAAAGAAGAAGCACAAAAAGGTAAGGTAAAAACGAAAAATGAATAAAGAAAAAAAAAAAAAAATAAAATGAAACATTTTTTAGCATGTTGTGTCGGTAGAGGGGCGCGACTTTTGCTTTGCTTGCTATATTAGCAGATGTTATCGGCATACTAAAATAATAATAACAACAACAACACCAACAACAAAGATGAACACAAACAGTTCGCGTCCAAAGGCCAAACGAAATAATAATCAAAGCTTTATTCGCATCCGCAGCAGAATCGTAACAAACTCTTAACATTTTAAAGACAAGAATTTTTATGCGTAGCTTATGCCAACTTCTTTTCTTTTTTTAGTTGTGTGTGTGTGTGTGTGTGCGCGTGTGTTTGTGTAGGGCAGCAGGGAAGGAGAGCCGTTTTGACCAGTTTGGCTTGGATTTGTTTTAGCCTAATTGAGTTTTGATTGAGAAAATGCCAAAGAAATTATTAATTTATTAGAGCAGTGTTGCCCAAACGTTAATTTGCGCACCATCAGGGTGTGTGTATTACATAAGTTCATATACCTACGTACATATGTATACAAAGGATGTATACCTATGAACAGACAGTGTTATCCGGGAAGTCCAGTAATGCACTGGATTCATGTATTGCTTCTCTTATAGTGGTTTCAGTATATTTAAATCATCTTCATCAGATTCTTCAGATCGAAATAAAAAAAAAAAATTCCGGATGTTCGAGGTAATCATGGTTAATCGAGGCAAACAAAAAATTAGAATTTGATATTTATTTCCCGAATAATCGGATTATCGGTTATCCGAATCACGGATAATCGAAGTCCTACGATGGTTTTCTGATTAATTCAGCACTTTCAGCTGTACGAGAATTCAAATCAAATTTGGGATATGCTTTACTACTGAGATTGAAATGACAAGATATTTTATTTATAAAGTAAACTTACCTCTGAGAAATCACGTTGTGACATTTTTTTTAGAACTTGCTGTTGTTGTTGTTGTAGTTGTATATCATCTTCAGTTTTATCATTATTACTATTTGGATTATTACCACCGCTGTTACAACTATTTGCATTATAGTTCAATGGCAGATTTATAAGATTTTCATAATTCGTCATTTGTAGACATCGGTGTTGTCTTCTTTGTTGCTGTTGCTGTTGATGTTGTTTTTGTTATTGTCTTTTATTCTCTCTTTTGTTTTGTTATTTTTATTGTTGCGGGTATTATTGGCCACTCGCACAATGTTGCTGGCTATCACATAAAGCTACAAAAAGCGTCTGCAAAGAAAAGAATGAGAATTGTATAAGCGAACTCAGATACATAGAATTATACACAGACATAGATACATTCACTCATCCGTAGCCATACACATACATACATGAATTTAAGCTTTGATTTTATGCAAATAACAATTTTGTCTTTTATTCGGTTTTCGGCGTTTGTTGTTCGTTGCTTTTGTGTGATTGACAATTGAATGTGACCGTAAATTGTGTCGCCAACAATATTCGTTGGTAGCTGAGCTAAACAATAACGGCGCCGACTATCATGTATGTAAGTATGTGTTTTATAACCGATTTAAAGAACTTACATACACATACATACATACGTATTTTTAAAAGTGTTCCATAATAAATCGTATAAAGAACACTTGTTCAGTTTGTCTTGCCAAAAAAAATAAAAAAAATCAACAAAACGCTTGCATGTATTCAATTAAAAAGCATGATTGCTATCAAGCAACCAAGGTGCTTTAAAATTTAATTTCAGTAAGAAAAACGAATAAAGAAAGTAAGCATAGATTTAATTAAATTCAACAATGTGCGATTAATCTTAAATGAGTTCAAGTAAAGAGTTGAAAATCAAATGGCTGAGAGCAAAGTGCGCACACACGCGGCAATTTTGCAAGCTGAGCCAACATAAAACAAAGAAATAATAAAAATAAATATTATAAAGGAAGAGGTAAAGTTAACAAGAAACGGAAATTGAATAAGCCAAACAACAACAACAAAAAATATTAAATTGCCGTATAATCAAGAGAACAAATTATAAAGGCGGCAGAAACTTAAAAGCAAAAGAACAAAATAAACAATAAAAAAAAAAATAAATAAAAGAATAATATAAATAATAAATTAATAATAATAGTTCAAAGGAAATAAATAAATATTAAATAAGAATGAAGTAAACAACAATATGAAACACAAAATTAGCACAAATTTAATTGAACTTGAACTGCTGCCGAACTTCATGAGTTTACCCTTCAAATTTCAAGTACCGAGCTCTTATAGTTTTCGAGAACCACAGATAAATACAAACGGATGAGCAGACTGACAGACAGGCGGACGTTTCTTAATCAGTTTCTCATGTCATTCTCATCAAAAATATGTAAAATATATAATATCGCTCTCAAACAAACTTAATATACCCTAACTGAGGGTGTACAGGGTATTTAAATATATCTCTTATATATGCATCTAATATACCCTTGTACCATAAGTTAGTGGTTGTAAAAAAGCCATAAGTAACTAATAAAAAGGACAAATACAACTAAAAAGAAATATTTCCAGCTTTTTGCGCTTTTAGTCGAAATACCTAAGAACTTCTTTGCTGATTTATGATTTATTGAAAAGAAAACGTTTTTTGTGAGTCGTGAGGATTGAAGGATTTGATTTGCTTTTTTTTTTTTTTGTTGTTTGAAAACTTAGGTTCGTCACGGCTTTGTTTAAATATAGAGCCTGAAGATAATATCGAACCATTTCACGGCCAACTATAAAATTTTATGACTCAATTTTGCAGCGTGAAAGAAGAAAAACGCTAAAAAAATGTAAAGAAAAGGAAACAAGGAAAACAAATTTTTTAAGTTTTGAAAATTTGCGCAACGAAGGCTTACTAAATCATGGCAGGCACGCCCACAACTTGCTTTAACCGAAACCGAGGCACATGAAATGTTGTTGGAATGCTTCAAGTTGAGCTGTAGCGTGGCCAAATTGTCCAAGAATCAAACAAAAAACAAGTAAAAACGCTCCAGTTGAGCGTGAACGACTGCGACATACCCTAAACTGTATGAAAAATAATTCGAGAGGTATTCATCACATTTATTTAAATATCAAACTCATGACACATTATTAAATCTATTGATTATTTATATATTTAACTATTTCATGATTGGATTTGCCGAACTTCTAATAAAGTTTGATGAATTTATTTTCCTCACATATTGTATTGGAAAGAGTATCCCATATAATCTACAAAACGGGACTTGTATTCTAGCGGTTATCAATTATTTGCAACTCAAACTCAGTACATTCTGGGGTCTTTAAGACGTCATTCTGTTGTAGTTATTTTGGCTTAGCATACAACGAATATACCCTGAAATTATAAGGCTTAGGGAAAGGGTATAAAAAATGTCGTTGCGACGCATTTCTGACGCCTAATTTGTCACACATTTCAACAGGTACGTCGTGTAGTCAATAAGCGAAATCGGAGATTTTCAAGCATGGAGTTTTGACTTTGGTTGTGTTTGGTTTTGATTTTGGTTTGGGATTCGTCTCGTCACCGAATCGGAGTTCTTTGCAACGACTTTGGTATGTTGTCGCCCTATGGCAATGTGAGCAAAGCCGTCTGGAATTCCAATTTTATTTAATTTTTTTTTTGTTTTATTTATACTTGTTTGTGCTTTCGCTCAGCTTCGGAGTCGTGTATTTGTCGCCCTAAGTGAAATATTATGCAGAAGTGATTTATTTTAATAGCGGAAATCATTTATAGACTGTTGTACTCTGATCTTCAGTCAACGTCTTTCGTGCGCCCATTGATTATTGCCTGGCAATGTTGTCGAAATTATAACACGAATAATTAATAGCTTTACGTCCATGGCAAAAGAAACTAAGTTGGTCGAAGCAAGAAAGTGCGTTTGTGCGATATGAAGCGAGTGAGTAAGGATCTTGCTGCGTGGCATCAATTAGCCAAGTCAACCACACACGTTGAAATATCTGTTCTGTGTGTCTTTCGTTGAAGTGTCTTCAGTTTAGTTATTCCCTCATTTTGGTTTACCCTCTATAATATAGCCAAACAGAGCCTAAGCCGGACCACATGGGGTTTACAGTGGATTTGACTTTACATTCAATTTGCTTTATTTCTTTAGCAGTTATAAAAAATTTACTAAAGCGACTGTGTTGGACAGTGGCTGTTATCTTCTGCCATATTTATAATAATTAAGATAGGTTAAGTCTTGTCTACTATTTTTGGAGGAAACTCATCAAAGGCTCAGAGGTCAAACTTTCAGCTCTCACGCTGACTGTTTTTATTAGCAGACCGCAGTAAACATTTTTAGGTCTTTTGAGTTATAGTTACTTCATAAATAAAGTGTATGTCATTGACAGAGTAGAGAATGTTTGGTAATTGAAGTGAATGTAGGCTGTTTTTGTCGATTGAGGTTTGTACCAAACTGCAGATCTGTAGAACATGAACCCTATAGACAATTAAGATTTCCTATTTACATGAGGATAGAGTTTTCTCTTTTTATATAGAATTATATTATACAATCTCTTAGTAATGGACCAACTCATTGGATAGAAAATATCTTTTAACAGTTCTTTTGCTTGAGAAACGTATTGAAAAAAGTTTCTCGTTTTGTTTTTTGTCATTTGAACTTTTTCTTCTTATCATTGTCGCTGCAATATCGATGAATAATTACTGTATTGATCTAAGAAATAATTGAAGCATAATGACACCGAGGTGTTGGTTTTTTCATCAGTCAGTTGCAGGTGGCAAAGCGCCGTTCTATTGTGAGTTTTTTGCTGCAGGTATGAGCGTGCATTTCCTGTATTGTCTATTTGAATGCCGCTAGAATAGCGGCAGGAAAACATTCGAACACCAAACACGAAAGCGACAAAGTATTGTGTGAAGTTTTTTTTTTTTTTTCTTACTACTTTTTTTAATGACGGCCATTAAAAAACATGTAATTATGCTTCCGGCCCACAAATAGCCGTGTCAGAAACAAAGATACTTTTTATGTTTAGCTTTTTTTATGCTTTTTTTTGTTACTACATTTTTATTGTGCAAGAAAGTCACTTTAATAGAAAAGATTTGTGTTTTGTTTGATTGAATTTGTTTTTTTAATTTTTTTTGTTTTTGTTTTGTTTTGACAAATGATTGACGCGTCAGACTTGTTTGTAGAAATGCAATTTTACAGAGTCTTCGTTGGCTTTTGTTTTGTGCAAATTGTATAAAGTATGCATGAACTTTGTTTTTACGGCGCTTAAAAAGTTGGCAATTAGGTTAAGCACATGAGTTCACATCATGCATTCAATGTTGATTATTTGCAACGCAAAGAAAGATTCAAAGAGAGACTCGACTCGACTCGACTCGACGCCACTCGAATCAACTCCACTCAACTCAACTCGATTTGGCTCATTGTGATTGTGTCGCAAAATCGTACAATAAACAATTTGCACTGGCACGATTCTGTGCCCATTTGTGACATGATTAGATGCAGCACAACAACATGGACAGACAGACAGACAGAGAGACAGACGGCGCAGCATTAAAGATATTCTTGAGCATGAAAGCAACAACAACATGTTGGTAACTTTCTTTGCCATTTAAGCTTCATGTTTCTGGCTTTTTTTGTTGTTTTTGTTTGCCAGCCTTGGACTGTCACTGGTGGCGTTGTTGTTGTTTAGTTTGTTTGTGCTACAATGATGCCAATTACGTTCCAGCTAAGCCGACTTGTCGTGCATACTCTTTTGCTTGCTAGCTTGCTTGCTTGGTTGCCTGCTGGCCGGTCTGTGTTTTATTGAACTTACAGTTTTCAACAATGTTGCCGCATCATCATCATCAGCAGCAGCAGCAAGTGTCACCAACAAGAACAACAACAACAACAACAAATGCTGCTCTTGCTGAGGTCATTAAATCCGTTTTTTATCTCTTCTAATTTTTTTTATTGAAAATATTTTATGGTCTTTTTTTTTGTGTGTTTGCTGTTGTTGTTGTTGTGCCGTCTCGCTTGTAATTATTTTAATGAGTTTCTTTTTCAATTTTCTACCTTGAAATTTGCTATTTTTGTGTGTGTATGTGTGTGTGTGTGTTTTGTGTATTTGCAATTTACGATGTCTTTTGTTGTACATTTTTATTTGTCATATATCCTAAGTAACAACGACATGCTAAGTAGCAACTTTATTGCATCTCCTTTTTAAAGCCTTAAACGTTACCAGAGTCGTTCTGGGTGGCTCTTCCTCACCCACTCTCTGGTCTGTTCCTTCTTGTCATTAGTTTTAATTATGCGTATTATTATTGTTAGCGTCCTAACGAACTTCTACTTATTTGGCGGGTGGTCTGCCATCATTTTTTACGACTTTCGGCCACGGATAGCATAAAAATGCTGACTCGCTCAAAATCTTATGTCTTTAAAACTATGCTTTGAGTTATTTTATATTATATATTTGTTTAAAAGAAAAAAAATATAATTTGCTTACCATAAGTTGCACCAATTGTTGTTGTTGTTATTGTTTGGCTTCACTTGCGCGCTTTTTTATGTTTTCTTGTTTTTTATTAATCAATTTTTTTTATAATATTTCGGTTTATAAAACTTAAGAAAACAAAAAAAAATTTGTTATTAATTTTTCTGTATATTAATAATTTTGTTGTTGTTGTTAGCGTAACACAAAGACTTATGTCACGAACTCAGCACAAAGAAATTGAATTTATTTTTTCGGAACTTTCACAATGATATTTATTTTCATATTAAAATATTTTCTTAAGAATAAATAATTTTCTGTTTTGTTGTTCACTTTTTCTGCGTCTTTTGCACTTCATTAAAAACAAAAAAAAAAAAAAAGAAAAATAATAAAATAAAATAAAAACGAAAAAAAAGCATCAAAACAAAAGACTTAGGCAACGAACTTGTTGGTCATGCGTATGCGAGAAGTGACAACTTCTATTTTTTTGTATTATTTTTTATGTTGTAATATTTCTTTTCTTTAAATTTGTTATTATTATTACTTCTTTTTTTCAATTTTATAATTTTTCGCTGTTTCTTTGTTTTTTTTTTTGGTTTTTTTTTTTGTTATGCGAAGCGTGCGTTTGTCGCCTTGCGCCTTGTTGCCACAGAGCGTGGCCCGCGTTGAAAAACAAGTCAAGCAAGTTTTTTCTTTGGTCTTTTTCTTCTTTTTCTTCTTTTTTTTTTTGTTTCACATATTTTGCTTCAGCTTTAGTTTCTTCTTTTATTTGTTGCTGTTGTTGTTGTTTTTATTGTTGTTGCTTACAAGCACATAGTACGTTTTGTTGTTGTTATTAGTAGCATTTACTTTGGAATGCAACAAAGCGAGAATGCGATTCAGAAATGTTTGCCGTAGTTATGCTTTGGCCTGGCCTGGTCTGGTCTGGTGTGGCAAAAATACATGCACACATTTTTATGTATGTATATGTATCTATGTATGTATGTGCTTATGTATTTTTTGGTTGCATGTAGGTGTGTTTATGTATGTATGTGTATGCGTGTATGTGTGTTTGCATTGAAATCTAGCATTGACAACATCAGCAGTAGAAGAAAAAAATCCAAAGAAGCAAATGAAATGCATAAAAAAAAATAATAATAAATAAATAGAAAAAAAGATGCTGCCGAAGAAGAAGAAGAAGGTGGAGGAGGGAGTTGTTTGCAATTGAGGCAAGGTTGTTGGTATATTTGTTACATTGTCATGCAACGTGTTGCTTTAATTACAACTTCAGACATTAACACACACACACACACACGTATACAGCTAACTGCATGCCTATATTATATATGTATGTATGTATTTTGCACTTGTAGTCAGTTACAGAAGGTGACTGAAAAGAATTCAATTTTCAAATTACTTTTTTTTCAACGACTTGTGGCATAAATATTTGTTTTTTTTCATGCTTTTGACAGTTATCACTTCATTTGCTTTGTGAACCTTCATACAACTTATTTGGCTCAATAAACAAAAACAAAAGATATAAAATAAATAATAAAAAAAAAAAATAATAACCAAAAGAAAAACTTCAGGTAAACACAACTTCGCGTTGCACGCATACATGCACGCACGCTCAAGCCATACACAGATACACGCACACACGTAGAGCGACAGAGAGGCCAGACTCTGTAAACTTTGGCTTTTCTGACTAATGTGCACCTTTTTTTTTAATTAATATTCTTTTGTTTATTGCTGCGAAAAAAAACCTTACAGCTTCAACTGCTGCGCTGGAACGTCATTCGAGTTGAACGTTTTGTTTGCGGCGAACGGAAACTTAGACGCGACGTATCTGCGCGCGCCGCTGACGTGACTCAAACTGAAATCAGTATTACCAACTTTCAAAAATTTTTCGCCCTAAACGCTAAACAAAAACCCCTAAAATCCCTTTAAATAAGTTTTCTTATGAATTTAGGGGAGTCACCTATATTGACCTGGCTCAAGTGCCTCTGCAACTCCAAGCGACATTGAGACATTCAATTTCGCCAATTGCGACAATTTCTTGACGCAAGTGCCTCTTCGACGCAAAAATGCCACTTTCGACGACACGGTGTCGTATCATCATTTTGCGCCAATTTGACAATTCAAATTCGATTAACCGACAAATGCGAGGTGCTGTCAATTATTCTGAAGCAAAAATGGTTGCAACTTTGCTAGTAAGTTAAGTAAATCGGGAGTTGTAAAAAGACAGAAGAGCTGAAGAAAAGCTGATTAAAAATATTTCCAAACAAAAATACACGGGAAAAGCCGTAAAAATTCGTAAAACATTGTTTACATTTACGCGGTACGGCAACTTGTCAGCCATGTAGTTTCATGAAACGACAGTTCAGTATTGGCATAATGAGTCACAGCCAGATTTTTATGTGTCTTTGACTCGGCTTAGCTTAACAGCTCTGTTAACCTGTTTTTCGGAGTAGGTTTCGCCTATGTCACAATGCATACTGTGCAGACAAGTGCACACCTAATTCTTGCTATTCGTTTCAGAATCGACTGGCGTTGCATTGATGTGACCTAAGTCGCGGTATGTTCGCTCTTGACAAGAGAGATACTCCCATGATAAAAATTGTAACAGCAATTGCACTCTGACTTGATATGTTTTGTCTCATTTTTTTAGACATACAACACTTGAGATGAATCAATATCGAACCTTTTCGTTTCAGCACAATAATTCAACTTTGTTTACAAACTTTCTTTTATTTTTATTGATCGAATGCGAACCTTTGCAGTACTGTCATCTTTTGCATTTGATTTTGCCCTGTTCATGTTAATTTGTTTACATTATTATTGCGATTGGACATGAGTACGAAGCAAATGACTTTAAAACTGAGAGAGTAATTTTTAACAGGGCAAAAGAGAGAAAAAGAGAGACCGTCATCCCAACAGGGGGTTAACAGAGGGTTAGCAGCGCTGTTAATTAAAAAAATGGAAGTCATAATGACGTATGTTTGCTTGAAATTGAGGGTGACATCCCAGCAGTTCTCGTTGTGTCAATTGTCCACTTTTTATTTAGGACAGAATTTAGACAGTATCAAATTATATAGACTACTTCTATTAGCAAACTAGTACCCAATTTCGTACAGATAACACCTACGTAGTGACTGGATAGCATGAAAGCATATATAGCTTGTTGAAAGCCAGTGTTCCCAATTTAAAAATGGTGCGTTGTATTTTAATACAACAAGACCATGCTTACGCCGAGTCTATTTCCAATTCGGACTACATTTTTATTTTTATATTTAATTTTGCTAAGTTCGTTTCCTCTAAGCATCAATAAAATTCGCCGCATGCTGCATCAACACCGAGTCGGAAAATATTTACATCTTGACCGCGCTTTAGAAGCTATTTTCTCAAATCTGTAAAACCTCTGCTAGCTCTGAAATTACAAATTTTCGATTGAACTGACTGACGACACTTGCTAAACTATGTCTACATCTATTCTGCAACTGCACACAGGCACATGACACTTCGACGCAAGACTAGAGCCTTGACGATACATCGATAAAACATCGATGTATCGATGTTTGGACAAAAATACCCAACATCGATGTATAATTTTCAACTTCGATGTTAACATCGATGTTTTTTGTTCAACATCGATGTTTTTTATGAAATTTTCCCCATCAAATTTTCACATTCTGAAGAAGCGGGAAACGTGTAAGTACTTAGAATTATGTTTTAATTATTTCACATTAAATAGTTTATAGTCGTCGGATAACTGATGTTGATTTGTGGTGGTGTTGGGAGCGACATTGAAGCATAACAATGGACAAATTTGTAAGAGGTAAGTTTTGCTGAGTGCAACATGCTTATTCGTATCACAAACAAATCACATTTATTACGTTCGTACATTATATTATTTTGTTTACTCTTTCTTTTATAGTTGTGACATATGAAAATGACGAGTCAAAAGGAAAGGCGGCCAAGAGGCAATATTTGCTGAAGGAAAATGCCGACGAGGATGTGAATCCTTTACATTTTTGGCAGGTAATGCCCCAATTTATTATTCGTAAATTAACATTAATTATTTGTTTATTTTTAGTGTACTGACGAACAAATTTTAAAAGAAGTGGTTAAAAAACATATCGCTTGCTTACTGCAAGACTGTCATAACTCGAAAAATGCGATTTTTGAGTTAATTATGCAGAAATGATCATTAACTAAAGCTTTCATGTTTGTATTGTTAATAGTTTCTGAGTTATGCAATTTTTAGTTTTTCATTCTTTATGGAAGTAAGTGCCACTTGAAAACTTTAAACGCGTTTTTCTCGAAACGGCAAATTTTGAGTTATGCCAGTCTTGCAGTAAGCAAGCGATATGTGCGTTCCAGCAACGTCTTGCGAATCGGAACGCATGTTCAGCAAGGCTGGACAACTCATCTCAGACCGCAGGTGCTCGCTGAAGCCTGCGGTAGTTGACAAAATTCTTTTCATTAACAGAAACGTTGATCTCAATTTAAATTAATTGTTTCTTTCTAAGAGTCATAATAAAGTTTTGTTATTTTGTTCTAAATTTTTTCGATGTATCGACGATGTATCGATGTTTTCACTTCAAAACATCGGAAACATCGATGCTGGCAAACATCGATTTTGAAAAACATCGATGTTTGAAAACTTCGATTTTGCAAAGCTCTACGCAAGACCCCAAAATTTGAAAATGAAAATGCTAAATGCCAAAATTTAGCATGCTTTTGGGCATAATTGACTCATTTCAAGCGAACATACGGCACTTCATTTCCATCAGTGTTTAACAGCGCTGTTACCACACTGTTACCACACGTTTTAATTCAGGGTCTCTCAATTCCTCTCTTTAGCCCTGTTAAAATTCTGTTGCTCTCTCAAAAACTCGCGAGTGCATGTAATTTATTATTCCATATTTTTGGGCTGCGCTTAAAATTGATTATTTTTCAACAACAAAACTTATTCATTCATAAATAAATTATTTGAAATTATTTTGAAAATGGCTTAAAATAGATAAAGGATATCTCTTAAAAATGACTTCGTTGATTAAAATGTATCAGCGCAGTTATTTCTAAAGGAGATTTGAAGACTAATATTTGAACCAGACAGAGTTAAGCATAAAGGCACCAGTTTGATCAAAACAATTTCAAATAAATAAAATTTATCAAATATCAAATGTTTCTATGTCGCCTGCTCTAGCTCTGAGTTTAGTGTGTAGGACTATGGAACCGAAGGTAAGAGGTTCAAACCCCGTCGCCACCGGAATTTAATTGTTATTAACAATAAAAAAATAAAGTTGTTTAAATAACCAATTAATAATTAATAATAAAAAAAAGCAATTACTCAGTCACTTAAGACGGTTTCATTTTCTTTTTTTCGTATACCCAAACGTATGTTTGCTTGAAATTGAGGGTGACATGTGGCCCGTTTATTAAGTGTAGCATGCTTTTGAGGATATTCGGAAAATTTAACATTTTTGTTTTTTAAAAACGGCCATGTGCTCGGGGAAATGATCATGTGCCACGAGAGTAAATATAGAATTAGAATGGCTTAAGTTCGCTTGAAATGACAAGTGTCGTGAGTCAGTTCAATCGAAAATTCTTAATTTCAGAGCTAGCAGCGGTTTTACAGATTTTAGAAAATCATATAAAAAATGGGTTCATTATATGCTTATACGTCTCCATCCAGCATGATGTCCCAGTCCTGCTGATCCATAATCTAACAATTATAATTAGGGACCTTATTCAGCGGTATACAATATAAAACGCCTTATGGCGGTCGAAACCACCGCTAAATGAAAAAAATTCATAGAAATGCAGAGTAAATCACGTTTTAGCATCGTCTATCTATTATGTTTTGATAAAATAAAGTAAACCGAGAGAGAAAGGTCGGAGCCTTTTTAAGTGGCAACGCAGATAGAATGAATGATAAAAAAACCAAGTATGCCATGAAAAATTTGAACTTTCTGTCGGCTTTCTCCAAAAATATTTTCAGTCGTTCAGACACATTGCTTGATAAAAAACCTTTTAATAAAAGAAATAAAATTTGTGCTACCAAAAATGGCAATTGAAGAGCATATTATTGACAACGCTGATCAATACGTAGAATTTTCGAAGCTGAAGCAGAATTTGCAGCCGTACCGCGCACTGGTGTTATTTGGCAATTCATTGCTCAAGTGGGAGAAGTTCCATTATCCAGTCATTATCTTTATAATGGTAACCGGCATTTACATGACGCTCAGTGTGTTTAAACCACCGACAATTACATTGATATCGTTGGCTTTGATTGGGATGTTGCTGTTTGAAGTTTTTGAACGCCGGTTTTCGCCAGGGTTGTTCAAAGCCGAGTGGAATGACAAACAGGAATCAAAGTTCGATGACATTTGCTTCAAGTTGTACAAGATGCGGAACGGTGTTTTGAAAATAATCAATCTCATATGTAGACCGGCAACCGTTGTCGGCACAATGACGGTATGCCTCACGTGCTTTATTGTCGCTTGGATTGGCGCTGTTGTTAACAATTTTCTGATCATGTATTTGCTAACATTGGCGTTGGTGATGTCAGCGGGTATATCCAGTCGATTCTTTTAAAAAGTATCAAATGGAACGAGAAAACATTACATTTCCGGTTCCGGCTTAAATTCTTACATCATATACTATCAATTTTACTTACTTTCAATTTTATCTTTGTGTAATCCTACCCAATGGATTATTCTGATTACTACTTTTTCTCAACTCTCAGGAAATTTTTGAATTCTAGAAAAAAATTCATCTTTGTAGGCAATCCAAATTAGTAAAACGGATCGGACAACTTTTTACAGCTAATATTTTTATACAAGGTCAAAAATTAACTGTAAAACGAGTTCGAATTTTTTTTTTGTGTATAAACTAATATAATTAAATGTTCTTGAACAAAGCAGCAGTAATATTTAGTAGTTTCTCACTTTTTCTAATATGTAATACAAGAAGGCAAACAAATTAATAAATGTCATCTCGTTCTTGGTGAAATTAAATGAGATATTGCTCTCCTCTAGAATTCTAATAGAGGAGGTTTTCTGGTAATAGAAGGTTGGTTTTCTGCATGTGCTTTATTAATGTTACAAAGTAAAATTTAACAAAAAAATATATTTAATTTTTGATGATTATTCATATAAGGTAAAACAGACTGATTTCCATCTTTGAAACGAATTGAATCATAACACTTATTAGATCACAAGCTGAAACCAACAAAGGCAATTTCGTTTTCAGTCAAAACGTTTTTAGATACCGTATAAACGTAGTATATCATGTATATTTCGGACAGGTCTTGCTATGAGGGATAAGTCTCTGAAACCATTGAAGTAAATGTTTCACTCGCCTACATAAATAGGTTGGACTTAATGCTGGACACAATAACTGTTGTTTTACTGTAGTACATTGTATAACATAACTGTATATATAAGGAACTTTTTTTTCCATTTTTATACTTGTTCTATTTAAATTGGCTCCAACTGATGAGCTTTTAACACCTTCGAGAACTTGTATGTAGTTCCCCTGCGTGACTTTTGTTTTATTTTTTTTTATAAATAACAAACTCAATGCTGAGCACGCCCAGTGCTGAGCGTACATTGATTGATGAAACACGTTTCAGCGTGCTGAGTTTTAGATTTTGTAATACGATTCGAGTACAATTCGAGACCGGACACGATATTTCAACATGCAAGGTCAGATGAAACTACTGGCCTTGGCCTTGGCCATTGTGCTGTGTGCCGTGAGTTTGGTTAAAGCACAACTTACTGGTGAGTAGCACAAGGAAGGATTGTTGACCTCACTTGAGATACATTTCTGTACTGAACAGCGCCACGTGAGTGCCCACCAAATGAGTCGTATCTGGCTTGTGGACCCAATTGTCAGACGGAGTGCGCTACCCTCAACGAGCCTTGCCTGATACAATATATACGCTGTCCGGATGGCTGCTACTGTAACGAGGGCTATGCGCGCAATGCTGAGCGTGTTTGTATACCGATCAAAGAGTGTCCAAAACGTGGTCGCGGCAAGCATGGCGGTGATGGCAATGACAGTGGCAGGGGCAGTGGCAAGGGCAAGGGCAGTGGCTGCATTTATTGATAAGCTTACAATGAGAATGATAAGAAGACGACGAGCTCAATGCAATTTCATTCGTGCTTATGACGCGTGTGTCAACGCTTTGAAGTTAAAAACAACAGCTGTGAAAAGCAAACCACCTTTAAAGGCAGAGTACAACAACCACAACAACAATAAAAGTGGTTTTGTATAAGTTTATTTGTTTTGTTGAAATAACTAAAATTTGTCATGCTTTGTGTCGATATTCTTCTTAACAAAATGTATTGTATTTTTTTTGTTTTTTTTTTATTATTATTAATAATTTTCAAGTTTTTAATACGTCACTATTGAATTTAAGTGCGAACGAGTATTTTATTTTTAGACATATTTCAATATTTCTATATAAAATGCAATCGCACAAATATTTCTTAGCAGCATTTAAGTGTTTTACATTTTGTTGCCAAAATTTCGAGCGAATATTTTTAATAGGAAAATTTCAATTTAAAAAAAAAAAGAAAAAAAGGTCTTAAAAGCACAGCGGTGGTCCTTGCAAGCACACGCACATACACACATACATATGAGTAAGCAAATAATGCCTTGTGCAAAATGCCACTTGAATTATTTATGAAATCAAGTTTGAAAAAGTTAATCCAACAAACAAAAACTGTTCAGTCGGTTTGTTTGTTTGCTTGTACATATATATATATATGTATGTACGTACGTATACATGTATAAGTGTCTGTGTGTGTGGTCGTCGTGTGCTCGACTTCCTTCGACTTCGAAACTTTTGTGACAACATATGCATCGGACAACTTAACACGTTTTGTTTTTTCCCTTAACGCCCTCCATCAAGCGGTTTTTAATGTTTCATGAAGGCACAAACCCCTTTTGGCTTACAATGACAGGGTTAGCCTTACATACATATATACATGTGTGCCTTACCTTATAATATAAAATTGTCGTTAAAATGTTAAATGATAAACGATGTTTGAACCATTTGGTTCACTTAGCAAATCTAAGCAGCTTTGATTCAAGTCAGTAGCATTTTGCGATGTCATTTGAGGATGTATGTTTATGTGTTTGCCAATCGCTTAGTGTTCTTAGGTGTAGAATTTGTTTTGGCTTCTTTTTCCATGTTTTAATTTTGTTACTTTAAAAGTTTATTATTTTTGTAAAAACAACTAATTGCCGTTACAGTGACTCTTCGTTATAGCGAACATACGAACACTTTCAAACTGCATTTTTTATCTAAATAATAGTACTCAATTCCCATTCAAAATCAATTGAATCTAATATATCTGTAAAGATTCCTATTAGGTACATGATTTATTTTGTATTGTACTCTACTTTAACCATCACTCCACTTTAAAGGAGAATGACTTCTCAGTTAATTAGCTGCCCTGTCTTTACAACAGTCACAAATAGTCATAATTTTAACAGAGTCCCAGTTAGACTTCCGAATTCCAGCGTTCTTAAATTACCAACTTCTACGTTGCTGTTGGCTACACATTATAAAAAAGAATTTGGCATTCGCAATCAATGAATATATCCATATAAACATACATAGTTATTATAAGAGTTGTTTAAAAAATATCCGGATGAAACAAAAATTGAAAATAACGAAGTTATGATCCGTTAAGTAGATCTCTTTTTTGCAAATCTCTGTTGGTTGTGTACAGAATATCTCGATCAGCAATTGTTGGAAAATTACAAATGATCCGTCTTTTTATTCGGAAAAAAAATATCTAGAACAATGCGAGAGGAAAAAAAATTTAAAAAATATAATTTTTTTCTACTACTGTCCTACTGTTTGTGGGGTTTATAATTGCTTTAACTGTCGAAAAAAATTTAAATTTTAAAACTGTTAAAGACTTAAAATGTCCTTTAAAGTGTAAACAATTTACAAAGCGTAACTGTTTAATTTGGGAACGAAGGAATATGTTCTCTATAACAGAGGTGCACTGTATTCTCTTACCCGCCATTTGTTTCTCTCGCTCTCTATGATTATGTTTTATATTCTTTTGGGTTCTATACATACCTACATATATCGTAATTTGTGTTCTACTAGAATCTTGCACATACACACACTCACACTCACACATTTTTTGATTCGATGCTGTTATTCTGGCACGGCTGCGCTTTTTGTTCTGGATTTTCGTCTCGGCGTTGCATTTTCGTAAACTTCCGTTACAAACGAAGATAAATTGTTTGTTTTTCTATGCACTTTTTTTTTTGCTAGTATTCTTTTAGTTTTTGTTGTTCTTTCCAATTTTTTTTCATGTAAAAGTTTACTGTCGACGACAACGACATTTTTCGACGACTTTACCACTTTTTTTTTTTTTTTCGAAATTTTTGGTTGGTTTTGTTTGAATGCTGAAAATGATAAATTTATTTCTTTCGTATGTAAACATCAGTAGTGTTACACAGTTCAGGATATGTCGCTGTTTGCTTACGAAAGTCGGCTAAAGTATTTCTTAGGGCTTAATTGATGTAGGGATGGTCTTCTATTGAGCACCTCAAAATAGTAGAATAAATACTCAAGCTATAATACATATTCGAAACTATTATTGCAAGCTAATTTTCTGTCTTTTTAAATAGATAAAATTAAGTTCTTGGCTTTTGTTTTGAAAAAAACTACTTTCACTCGACACTTAGACACTCTGCTAGTCTCGGAATAGGCTCGTTTTATAATAAATTTAATTCGAAGTAGTTTGTTGGGCCGCTTCTTGGCAAGAAATGCTCATGTTTCCAATATAATACCCTCTCCCATACATTCCTCTGTCATTGTAAGCAGAATTTCAGAATTTTTTCATGAAATCACTGGAGAGATATTATAAAGCTCTCTGCAGCTGTTCTGTCAATGTTGTTCCAGCTGGTGTCTAGCACGATTGCATTGTCACCCATCGGTGCTTGGTACCTGTGGTACACCCCATTGCTATTCGACAATCAAATTGGTTATTGACCATAATTAGCGCTAAGCCGTCGCGATATCCGCAGACATTGACCCTGTGCGATTAGCTGAATATTTAATCAGCCGAGTGATAAGATAGCATATGATGATAATGACGTGCTGTTGGTCAATGAGCCGCCAGCGTTGGCAATTGTGCTCAGTTGCATTTCGACAAGTCGAACGGAACGGAACGGTACACGATGTCGTTGCTCAGCTTGCGTGTGTGTTTGTGTGTGTTGTCGTTGCTCAGCTACGTTGCAGCACAGACAGTTGCCACAGTCGATTTACAACAAAATATGCAATATTTGCCAACGGTTTACGGCAAGAGCAACTTTACGCTGGACGACGCCAAACGATTGTTGCGTCAGAAGTGTCTGAAGGCGTCGGCCACGCCCGACAGCGGTAATGGCACGCAAGCCTACGAACAGATCGAACCGGCCTTTGGTAAACTGATGAAGTGCGCCAACAGTCTGGCCAATGTCACGCAGATACTCGAGGAAGTGGAACGGGCCCGGCCGCTGGGCGATCTGGATGTGGTCTTTGAGAAGTACTGCGATCGGCTGCCGCAGGCTGAGCAGTGCCTGCAGGAGTTCAATGCAGTGCTGCTGCCGTGTCTGACGCACGAGGAACGTGCACAGAATGCGGTCATGCTGCACATTGTGAAGGGCGTGCTTGGCTTCATTTGCCACAAGCGCGGCGATCAGATAGCTTTCTTCATTGCCGAGCAGGGACCGGAGTGTATCGAGGCGCAGAAGGAGCACATCTCAAACTGTATGAATGCCACCTTTTCGGCATATCTGCCCAAGGCCGATGCGCTGGCGCCGCAGGAGCTAACAGAGCTGCCGGAGCTGCTGCTGGGTCCCAAGCAGTGCATCGATCTGCATGACTTTGAGGAATGTGTGCTGGGCTATCTGGAGCTTTGCAATGATATAACGCCTGCCAATATTATTGAGTCGCTGTTCCGTTATGTGCGCAAGGAGTCCAAATGCCAGCCGGAAATCGAGCGGCAGCTTGCCGAGCGTCGAATTGCCAACTCCTCAATGCTTCAGCGCAGCGGACAAGCGCGTGCTCGTGTCAATCGTGGTCTGCTCTTTGGGTTTACGATAATTCTCAGTCTAAGCGTTTTGCGTGTGGCAAACAAGGAACGAATCTAGTGCAGCTGAGTGTCTGCTAATCGGACACGATTAGATAAGCTTTTGTTCAATCGAATGCTCATTCACAAGCATTGTATAAATCATAGAAAATAAAACGATTAAGGTCATTACGCCAGATAGATAGTTAGATAGAAAGAAAGAAAAAGAGTTGTACTCTGCTCTCTTAAATATTTGTACACGATCCCAAAGAGAATAAAGTGCTCCTAAAATATTACTGACATTATTATTTTGTTGTTATTTGTCGGGGATTATTGCTGATTTACGAAGCGGCGTGAAAGACTCCATAAAGTATTATATTATTTTGATCGGCATCGAAAGAAAAATCGAATTGGAAATCAGTAAAATTTAGTGGAATAGATAACGAAATCTTAAATTCGATGAAAAGTCGCTGGCACCTAAATTGTTGTAGTTTTTACTATTCCTCTTTGTGCTTTGTACTTTTTCGAATAAACATTGGCGAAAGCGAGATAGGCTTTCTGCTCCATATGAATACTGGTCAGTGATAATTCATACTTCTTTATTATAAGATGAAGTTTATTCATTGATTTGTCTTTCTCTAAATTCTGGAGTGCTGGTCTTATGAGTGTTCAACAAATGAGTTTTCGATGAGTGTTAATTATTATTAAACATTATACATTATTTTTTCAATTCTTCCTATCAACATTATTCATAAATTTGCTTTAAATCTCAAGAGCTCTTCTTCTACTCTATGTAATTTCATATTTTTTCGCTAAAATCAGCAGTAATCCTCTACCTTCGTTTCTTTGTGTTGATTTAAGTTTAAGCTGTGGTTTTTATCGATTATTAAGCATCGGTTTTGCAAAAAGATAATAAGAAGCAAATCACAGCAAAGATTATTTGACATGAAACCTTCCGGAAAATGAGTGCATTTTAGCTCTAATACTTGCCACGTGTTCCGATAAAGTCACTCACATGATACAAAGCAAACAAACAAAAAACTCTAAAGCTCCAATACTCACACAGAAATTTGTGTGTGTTTGTATTTAAAGTTTCCATCCGTCGAATCGAGTATCCCAAACAGACTCATTCGTCATTGCGATTTGATTGTATTTGAACTTTTCGTTTATTTAACCAGCGATACTTAAATATTTTATCGCCTTGACTAAGGTCGATTCACGGATTTTCATTTCATCGTGCCTGCTTATTTACCTTTTATTTTCTTTTTTTTGATTTTTTTGTAACGATTTTTATTTTAAAATTCAATAAATCTGAAGAAGTCTTTTCCAGGCAGCGACACACACACACACACAGACACACTTGAAGCTAACAGCCTGAAGCTTCGCTGGCTTAACTATTGAATTGAAACGAAACCCAAATGTCACTCAAACGTGTGTTTGCATTTCAAATCCGTATTCGATTGAAACGGCCAGAGTAAACCAGACAAGGAACGAACAGTCGCTGATGACAACGAGGACGAGTACGATGACGATAAGGACGACGTTAGAAGACATCGATGAATGATTCGAATTCGAGTCCAGACAATGTTTGTTCATGTAAATCGCACAGCATTGCCGACACTCGAAGCAAAGTCGTACGACAACGGTGGCGACGATGTCGATGATGAGGATCCTTGAAACAGACAGCACACCAAAGTGTCACCCCCACCCCCACGGTCCTTTTCACTGACTAAACTGCTTAGACGTGAGTCGTAACGAACTCCTACCAATTGAACGATGTGCATACACACATACATAGACACATACATACATGCATAAACGCAACAAAGTATCTCAATGTATCTAACGTGCTGCCTTCGTTATTTTTTCTGATACGCTTTCGATGTCAATTATGTGTGTGTGTGTGTGTGTTTTTCTTTTGGCAATCTTGTATTGTGCATTTGTTTTTGGTGGGTTACCTTTTCTTTTCAGTTTTCGGCATCTGTGTGTGTGTGTTTGTGTGTGTCGTGAGTTTATTAAGGTTGCCAATCTTTATTTTGGGTGTTTGTTTGGCGCTCAATGACAGAAAACATTTACATTTTTCATGTCATCGTCATCGATGGCTAAGAAGTTCTTCTATAGCATTGACATACATACTTATTTATCTTTACATATACTCAGTTTGCTATTGCCAACACTTGTTTATTCTAGTTTCGAGCTTGAGTGTTTTTCATCTACTAAGCCTATCAATGTGCTCTATGTAGATGTAAAGATACAAAAATTCTTAACAAAACGGCGCCCATCAAAGATTTTGACTCACTGGACGACGACGACACTTGTTTACTTTTTATAGAACTCGTCTCCGTCATGTCTTCGCAGTTCATGAAAATTCATATGCATTTTTGCACAAAACTCGTTACGCAAGCAATGACACTGAAATTGAGTCGAGGCGAGTCAAGTCAAGTCAAATCAACTCGAGTTGAGTTGAGTTGAGTCAAAACATTCGACGCCCGGCGTAAGCTAAGCCAGCACTAACAAACTGACTCGCCTTGACTGTTGTCGCTCTTCGTACGCACAAAAACAAAAACAAGAAAAACAAAATAGAAAAAAAAAAATAAAAAAAGAGAAACAAATAAAGCGTCAAGTGCGACAGCATATCACTGTCATCAACAAATGTTGCTTGCTTGCTTCTCTGTGTCACACTTGGTGTATGTGCTCATTCAACAAACCGTTACTTCGTTCCTCGCGCCCATCCTTCTCACTCATTCAACCATTTGTGCTGACTTCTGGCTTTGTTTGCACAAATGCTGATGCTTGTTGTTGTTGTTATTGTTGTTGGCCTCGTTGTTACTGTTCCTCATGTTGCTGTTGCTGTTGTTGTTAGTGTTATTGTTGTATGTTTGCCCATGTTTAGATTTCTGTCTCGGCTTGTGTATCTGCGCGCCTGTGTTTAAATTTGACAGATTGCAGAAATGTCAACATGTCAACGTGTCAATTGGCATACAACTTGACATCTGCCAAATTGTTGCAAAGTCGTCTGTTCAATGCTATTTAACGCTGGCGGACAGAACATGCAATCGCAATTATTTTCCTCACTGGGAATAGTGCATCCTCCAACTGTGCTCCATACAAATATTCCAGCCATGGGTTTTGGTTTCTATTAGTTCGCTGTCAGCAGTCTGACTAAGTTAGTAAGGCGATTTGCATTGTAGAAGTCCAAGTGACAAACGTTTGTTATTAAAGAGCAACGACGCTTAAAAGTTGAATTGAATATTTGTTCTTGAGTATAAGAATAAGTCGAAATACAGTTAAATCATATAATACCTTATGCAAGGTATAGCAGCTATATGTTCTATAGCATTCTAGAAGAATTTTTACCAATTCCATTCACCATCTATATGTTCATACATGCTCCCTTTCGAAAATTTTTTAATAGTTCCAAAAAGAAAACGTTTTCTAATAAAAAGCTTTCTTTCGACTAATTGTTCCAATGAAAGATGTATGATAATGTGGTCTGATAAATCGGATTTTCACATAAAAACTATGTAAGATGATATTTGAAGTCTTTCTGCAATTTATATAAATCAGAAAATAATTTTCAATGAAAAAGGCACACAGAGAGACATGTCTTTATTAACCTTTCTCTTCGCGCTTATCAAGAATATTATAAATCTATTTTGGGAATAAACTGGTGACACTTTCATGATTCAAACGTATCGGCGGATGGATTGACGTGAGTGGTGGTGTCATGAGAACCGCGTTTGCGGTTTGGAGTTGAGAAGAAAAGATCTTGAGCAAAACATATCTTTGAAAGGGCAGTTAATAATATCATCCAACAATTACATGAGTAATACTAACTAACTAACTATCCTATACGTAAAATATTCAATGACTTACCGCAATATACAATGATATTTTATAATATTTCATTGGACTACTTCCTCTCATTTCCCTAATTCGGATATTTGGTATTAAAACGCTATTTGGTTTAAGAAAAATATTGTTTCATGTAAGAACTCACATCAAAAAAGTTACATACATGAAGTGTAAAAAATGTTCGGTTTGGCGAAAGAAATTATTTTTCTTATTTGAACACTTTGTTTGTCGTTGCCTTACATAATCGAGCATAATGACAACCCTTTGCTATAACTGTCGGTATCGGTGTGTATGTATGTATGTATCTCCGACGCCGGCAACGCTTTACAAAGAACCGCTGATTGCGCTAAAGTTACCAATTATGCGGTTACCGAAAATTATGCAAAAGCCAACAGACAGATAGACAGACAGAGAGAGAGACAGACAGCTGGGTAAGTTGTGGCATTTTTGTGAGTGAAGGCGTTGTGGAGTTGTCAACCCAGCCGCTGTCGTTGACGCTATTCGTTACTCATTCGCACTGTTGGCTGTTGGCTTTGTGCTGTGCACAAATTGCATATTTTAAATACTTTTTCATGAGAGCGCGCACAAACTTTATTAATTGCGACAGTAGTGAAAGTTTTTGCGTCATATACACGCACACACACACACACACACACATAGACGTGGTTTTCAAACCACCATGGTGCGAGAGTTGTTGTGAAATATTTGATTTATTTTTGCATTTTTAATTGAATTTCATAACGATACATAGAGAGAGGGGTAGGGCGGTAGAAAGAGTTTGAGAGAGAGAGAGAGAGATAGAAATATTCTCATATGCTATAAAACTTTTCCAATTATTTACGCGCCTGTCAACATGCGTCAACACACAATCCACGATCGAAGCTGGGCGTCCTTCCCCCCAAATGTTCCCTCCACCATTAACGACTAACTATGCACAGTATTCATTTAGTTTGTCTGAGGTTATGACTTTCAATGAAAAGAAATTCAAGCATATTTTTTTTATACTTTTCACTTATGTGAAATAGTATATTAACTTTGTCACGGAGTTTGTAACAGATCGAAATATTAATTTCCGACTATATAAAGTATATATATTCTTGATCAGGACGACAAGACGAGTTGATTTAGCCATGTCCGTCTGTCCGTCTGTCCGTCTGTCTGTCTGTCTGTCTGTCTGTCTGTCTGTCTGTCTGTCTGTATGTATGCAAACTAGTCCCTCAGTTTTGAAGCTATCGAGCTGAAACTTTGCACAGAGTCTTAGAATTTATTACGATGAATCATTCGTCGGAACCAGCATGATCGGATTATTGGAACAGGTAGCTCCCATACGAAAAGAAGAAGAAAAGTGAACAAAACTTGAATCGTTGTATGGAAAACTTTTTTGTTTTGTACAATAGAGTGCTGAAATTTTAAACGTAGTTGTTTTACATGGTCCGACTACATGCCTGAAAGTTTCATTGAGATTGGACATCTGGAACTGGTAGCTCCCATACAAAATGAAGAAGAGGAAGAGAAGCCATATTCACGTCGTTGTATGGAAAACTTTTTTGTTTCTTAACCAATTGACTTGAAATTTTAAAGTTATGTTCTTAGGGAGGAATGAAAACTATTTTGACCAAAAGTGGGCGTAACCACGCGTAGCCACGCCCACTTATAGCGAAAATTTACCCGTTGTATGGAAAACTTTTTTGTTTTTTAACCAATTGACTTGAAACTTTGCAGTTATGCTCTTAGGGAGGAATGAAAACTATTTTGATCAAAAGTGGGCGTGGCCACGCCCACTTATAGCTTAACTTGACCCTTTGTATGGAAAACTTTCTTGTTTTTTAACCAATTGACTTGAAACTTTACAGTTATGTTCTTAGGGAGGAATGAAAACTATTTTGACCAAAAGTGGGCGTAACCACGCGTAGCCACGCCCACTTATAGCGAAAATTGACCCTTTGTATGGAAAACTTTTTTGTTTTTTAACCAATTGACTTGAAACTTTACAGTTATGTTCTTAGAGAGGAATGAAAACTATTTTGACCAAAAGTGGGCGTAGCCACGCCCACTTATAGCGAAAATTTACCCGTTGTATGGAAAACTTTTTTGTTTTTTAACCAATTGACTTGAAACTTTGCAGTTATGCTCTTAGGGAGGAATGAAAACTATTTTGATCAAAAGTGGGCGTGGCCACGCCCACTTATAGCTTAACTTGACCCTTTGTATGGAAAACTTTCTTGTTTTTTAACCAATTGACTTGAAACTTTACAGTTATGTTCTTAGAGAGGAATGAAAACTATTTTGACCAAAAGTGGGCGTAGCCACGCCCACTTATAGCGAAAATTGACCCTTTGTATGGAAAACTTTTTTGTTTTTTAACCAATTGACTTGAAACTTTACAGTTATGTTCTTAGAGAGGAATGAAAACTATTTTGACCAAAAGTGGGCGCAGCCACGCCCACTTATAGCGAAAATTTACCCGTTGTATGGAAAACTTTTTTGTTTTTTAACCAATTGACTTGAAACTTTACAGTTATGTTCTTAGAGAGGAATGAAAACTATTTTGACCAAAAGTGGGCGTAGCCACGCCCACTTATAGCGAAAATTGACCCTTTGTACGGAAAACTTTTTTGTTTTTTAACCAATTGACTTGAAACTTTACAGTTATGTTCTTAGAGAGGAATGAAAACTATTTTGACCAAAAGTGGGCGTAGCCACGCCCACTTATAGCGAAAATTTATCCGTTGTATGGAAAACTTTTTTGTTTTTTAACCAATTGACTTGAAACTTTGCAGTTGTGCTCTTAGGGAGGAATAAAAACTATTTTGACCAAATGTGGGCATAACTACGCCCACTTATCGCAAAACTTGAACCGTTGTATGGAAAAATTTTTTGTTTTTTAACGAATTGACTTGAAACATTACAGTTATGTTGTTAGGGATGCATGAAAACTATTCATTTAGTTTTTTTTATAGTGACACAAAGTGAAAAGTATTATAGCTTCAGCCTTGCTGAAGATAGCGTCCTTACTGGTTTTTTTGTAACTTTTAACTATCTTTCATGCCAAATTGCAAAAACCCTTTGCGATATTTAACAACTTCACATTTTCATCAGAGGACATAAGTTTACTCAAGCATAATGCAAAAGAATCAGGTGAGGCTAAAACGAGACTGAAATAGTTCATCTAAATAGTAGACAAACACACACATAATGGGTGTGCCAAAAGACACGACAGGTACGAACTCTGCTTCATGTGTGCCATAATACAAATGCATACATAAGGCAGTCTAGTACTTGTACATTTTCTTAGATTTAATTGTTAGTTAATTAATTCTATAATAATACATGACTGTTGATTAGATGTATAAATAATGTAATAATTATAATATAGTGAAAAAAATAAACTTAAAAAAAATAAAAATGATAAAAAAATAATATTAATAAAATACAGAACAATTTAATTGGAAAAAAAACCTCATTGATAAAGTGGAAAAAAATAGCAAAAAAATAAATTAATTCCAAGAAGTCTCTGACCAGGTGGGGAAAGTTTATTTGTACTATGCCAGTTATGCTCCTACTCACAGATAAGTGTAATCTGAGACTTGAATTGCAAAGTGCGCTTTTATTCCATCCAGAAGATAATACATCATGTCGGTATTACCTTCCAGAATCACGTAGGTAGCATAGAATGGTCGAGTTTAGTGTAGTGAAAGAGATTTCAGGTGAGAGGAAGTGATATAGATTATTATAATTCATACATAATACGGGAAACGGGCAAAGTTAGTTGTGGTAGTTCGTTTGAAGGCCGCAGAGGGTAATCCGACTGAGTAGTAGTCTGAAGAATCATAATCATATATAACACAATGCAACATAGAACAGTGAATTTAAAACTTTCCTATCTTTTGGAACACCCTTTATATAAAACTCTACACTTTTCGCACGCACTTATCTAAATTAAAATATTTAATTTAAAATAACACAGATAAACGTAACTTAACTCGCTCTCTTAGGCACTCATTTGTCCACTCACTTACTCATTGCTGGTTGAAAATGCAAGGCACGAGTCATGAGCCCAAGCAGTCCCATAAACTTTTTCCTTTACTTTCATTTTGATATCTTTGTTCTTTTTTTTGGTTTTTTTTTTTTTGGCATAGCAATTTAATCAAGCGCCAAGTCAAGTTTGGCATGCGGAAAAGTGTGCAGCAATCGAGCATTCGAGCATTCTAGATTCCTTGAAACAAATAAAATTTGAAAATAATTTTTTGTTCATTTCGCGCTTGAGCAGCGTTCGTGTACGAGTCCAGCTCGACTGGCTTTGAGTTCTTGGCTTGGCCTTTTTATTTGTTTTTGTTCACGATCTTTTTATTCTTTGGTTTTCTTTTGTTTCTTTTTTTTATGCACATTCATCTTCTGTGTGCGCAGCAAAAAAGTGCTCATCAAAAGATAATAATTTGTCCAATGACGCGCAATTACTTGTGCTCTCTCAGCTCTCTCTCTGTCCCTGGGTAGCAAGCCATTACGATACTTAATACTTTTGCCAAGTATTTTTGGTCGTTGAGGACAAACACGTTGCGACGCGTGTTGTTATTCGGGCATGAAATGATTCGTTGCCGCGCGTTGTCATTTGCGAAAAAGGCAATTTTGCTAAAGTTTTTCCATGCCAGACATTTTTTGTCGCACTGTTTGATGTTGATGATTGCTGAATTTGTTTGTTTTAACAAAAACAACAACAATTAACTTGAACTGTACTTCATTTAATTATGTTTTTAATATTTACTTGTGAGCTTTGGCTAATTACATATGTGTCGTGGCAGACGTGGCGTATGTGTAACGCACAGCTATTCTTCACTGCTGCAGTTGATTGCATATCTGTAATACACACATACATACATACATTTTTTCGGTCATTGCCGTGCGCGCTTAGACACACAGAAGCCAAGTTGTGACTCAACGGTTTTCTTCTAGTGGCTAACGCGCTTGTTTTACGCCAGCGCCATTGGCTGCCCTAAGCTGCTTAACAGCTTCATTTTTAATGCAAAAAGTGTTAAGCTGCATAAAGCAAAAAGGCAAACCGAAAGGCGCTTAAGCATTAAAGCAGCACAGACGACTTTATATGAGCGTCAGGAAACAATCTTGTGTATGTGTCTCTGTGTCTGTGTGACAATTGTGGTGTCCTTTATGCCATATTGCACGCTTTAGTGCGCGCGCTTATCACAAGTTAACAGTAGCAGAAGCAGCAGCACCACCACCGCCAGTGACAGTCATGAAAGCGTGTCCTGCTGTGTTCGTCCTTGTGTTTCCTTTTTGCTTTTCTCTTTTTTTGTTCTTTACACTTTTGCGCTTGTTCGCCCGCACTGCCGGTCACTTTGACTTTGGCTTATACGTTAAAGAAGTCACTATGAAATTTTACAACGCTGAGCTAACCGACACAAAATGCGTTTGCGTGTACTACTTTGTTCGGATGGCAAGTGATAAGTAGGTAGGTAGGTAGGTAGGTAGTTGGACGCAGAGCAAAGTGGTAATGGAGCATACGAAATTCGATAATCCTGCTTGGCCAGCGCTGCGTTGTCTGCTGCATTTACTGAGGCAAATGTCAGCCGAGAACGCTTTTGATTTTTGCTCTTGCATTTTCATAAAACAAAGAAGCAAAAAAAACAAAAGAAGATATCTCTACTTAAGCAGCCTTTCTGATTGTGCTCAACAAATAAGAAAACTCATACGTCAGCCCTCAAACCCTTCAGCCAATCCAACCCCTTTATACAAACGCGCAACCCGTCTTCGTTGCTGCCAACCAACCGTGTATCTGTCCCTCTGTCAGCTATAAATTCTCCATCTGGCATTAAGCTATGAAAGCTTCCTTTTTGCTCATACTTTTATTCAGTCATCCTTCCGTGCTTGGTGACTTGCATCCACAATTGCAAAGTGCACGACAACATTCAATATATATAGAAGAGTCGACAAGGGAAAAGTGTTTGAAAAATAAGTGAAACATGTTTTGCATAAATCGTTGACAAAATCGTTTATACGCATTGAGTCAACAAAACAGTGCCTTACCAAGTAACTTGATAATGTATATGGTATATTGTACTGTATGTACACACGCTCTCTGTCAAGCGGGGCGGTCGGTTGTTACGCAAGCATAATAGTCAAATCGACAGATTGAGACATGATTGCCGAGGCTGAGTGTGTCTTTCGTATGTATCGTATTTGCATATTGTGGGATCAAATGTTTGTTCTCATTTGATTCGATCGGTTTTGATGTTTATTGTCAACAGTATTGATGGGACCAGTAGGATTGGGAAAGCAGGGTGTGTACAATGGGGAAGAGATGATGATGGCAAGTAAATTGAAAATTCCAGTGATAAAAATAGGCTAATCTGACTAAGCACTTAACAGTTTTCGAAGAAGACATTGTTTTCAATATCAATAGACTCTTGGTTACTCGATCTTGAAATGGAGGGAGTACATAAATGGATGTGCTTGTTTACTCATGTTGGATAATAAATTGGAGGTTGATATGTCTTATATTTTATGAGATATAAATGAGAATATTCTGAAGAGTTTTTATAAATACATTTGGAGAAGGAGAGAAAGCAGCTTACATTCTAATGGCAAGTCTCTCACTAAACTCCGAGGGTCATTGGTAATGACGTATAGTTGAACGGAACCAGGTGTGATTTCTCTTACTTCTTGATCGTTCCCACAGAAAGTTAAGGAACCATTCTACTGTCATCTTTCAATGTGCTACATACAATCCATTTAAAACAAATATAATTTATCTGAGTTAGTTGGTATGTGAGGAGGGTATGGAAATTGAGAGGGATTAAAAGTACTGTGTGTGTTTTTGGTGTCTAAAGCTCAAGAGCGAAATACATACAAAGAGTGGACAGTCCAACAAAGTGTGATTTAGAGTGCGCCAAAGTCAAGCCAGTAAAGGATATGCATTTTCAAACACAAATATATTCTTATATATGTACATATATTCAATTGAATCCTTGCTTGTTTAAAGTCATTTTAATTTAAACACTAAAATGTGCTCGAGAACGAAATGAAAATGCATTTAGCCAACACTTGAGGATCACGCCTTCGCCTTGAGGACACCGAAAGAGTTTTGTGTTTCTGAGTGTGTGTGCGTGTGTGTGTGCATGCATATGTGTCTATGGCAAAGTGCTGCAGTTAAACCATTTGAAGGAATCTCTTAAAAAATGTACTTCAAGCAGACGATGACACCTGGCAGTACTTAGCGCAGGAACGAGATACTTTAGATTGTTTGGTCGCTCAGCCATTCTCTTGCACCCTGTCGCGCTGCATGGCATCACCGTATGAGGGCGTTATGTCATAGAATGGGTCGGTGTCTAAGCAAAGCGTTTGAGTATCCAAAGTATTTGAGTTTCATGGCTAAAAGTTGTAGGAATTCAAAACGGTTGTTGTTGCTTGGTGCATAGTGTATGTGTGCTGAATTCCATTGGTGAGTTTGCTTCACTTTTCACTTTGGTAGGTTGCAACTTTTCGCAAATGCCAAGTGCAAATGCCGTAAATTTCGAGTGCTAACACTTTAGACTCTTGTGCATCTTGTTTTAAGCCTTTTCGAGTGTAATTTACTGGGATAAGGTTATCCCTTTGTTATTTTCGTTTTTGTTTTTTTGTTTTTTTTTTTTTTGCCTTTCCAAACGCTTCTCTCTAAGCTGTGCGAGTGGCAAAGCGTTTTCTTTGGTGCTTCGGCAAAGCACTATAAAGATTAGAAGCAAACCACGAGTTCAAAATTCAAGAGTTGTGGGTGGAATAGTGGAGTTTAAGGTAAGTCGTACGTCGTACGACATCTTCCGGGGCTGAAAGAGAGAGAGATAGAGAGAGAGCTAGCTAAAGTGCTTTATTTGTTATTTAATGGTATTAAACAATCTTACGAATCATTAGAATATATTGTTTAAATTTGTCATATTGGAAGACAAACTGACATAAGCAGGCATTTTACAGCTTTATACTAGTCAGGCACTATTTGAGATCTGCATAGACGAATTGTGATGGCCTGGCATCGTTATTAAAGTAAAATATTTCAACACATTGGTTTATAGAACGACATTCAACAGCAAGTCATAATTTAGAAATCAACAGTCATGTAATAATGAATTGTTTGTGAAATTTATTGAAAATGTTGCTATTTGCTTTTGGCCGCAAGTCATAAATGTATGTATGTATTGGACATGTGTGTGGGTAAGCACAATATGACAGAAACACAATGAACTGAATCGGTCAAAGCAAAACAACAGGATCAAAACCAGGCAATCATTGCTATGCCATGACTAGCAAATACAGGCAGGCTGCCCGCAGCAGCAGGAAGCAGGCACAACAATCAGTTAGTCAGTCAGTCAGTAAGTCAGTCAGTTAGTCAGTTAGTTGGCCAACTAACAAAAGCAACAAACAAGTCAATTAGCTTTTTCGCGTAACAACAAAGTTTAGTGAACTTTTCGAAACAAAATGAAACCGCAACAAAGTTTTGACCTCGTTTCATCGCTAATGTGTTTTTGAGGTTTGACGAGGCCTTTGAACCTTCAGCCAATCGACAGGCGGCAACCAATTGAGCAAACAGTTGTCTTCAATAGCTTTTGCTTTTAATCAAAATATATGTAAGAATAATAAAAATGGAGAAAAAAAAGAAAAAAGAAAAAAATATGAAACATTTCGTTATAATTTAAGTAAGGAATCATTAAAATTGCAGTCGCGGACTTGATTTGATTGATTTTTGAACGTCATCATATCTCATACGTAATTGACCTATTAAATGTCGTTCTACTTTGCCCTAAACTATATAGCCACGCGATTCATAATATATCGCCGTGACTTGTCAATGGTTTTAGTTCTGATTACTTTTTTTTCTCCTTTTTTTCTTCCTTCTTCTCCTTGACAATTTCGAGGCGCACCATCTCTTTATAGAGTATATTGCCCATTTGGGTAGGACTTTCCGATATGATTACATTAGCTTTACGTAGCGCATCGACTTTGTCCGAGGCTGCGCCCTTGCCGCCGGATATAATGGCACCCGCATGTCCCATACGTCGTCCGGGCGGCGCCGTACGACCGGCAATAAAGGTGACAATCGGCTTTGCCTTACAGCCTTTATTTTTCTCTGCTATATATGCGGAGGCTTCCTCTTCGGCACTGCCGCCAATCTCACCGATCATGATGATGCCTTTGGTTTCGTCGTCGCAAAAGAAGAGCTCCAGCGCGTCAATGAAGTTGGTGCCGTTGAAAGGATCACCGCCCAGACCGATGCACAATGTCTGTCCGAGGCCGACATTCGTTGTCTGGGCGACAGACTCGTAGGTGAGTGTGCCCGAACGCGAGACAATGCCCACTATACCGCGCTTGTGTATATGTCCGGGCATAATACCGATCTTGCACTGTTCCGGTGAGATGATACCCGGACAATTGGGACCCAGCAGGCGCGATTTCTCCTGGCAATTCAGCATCTGATTAATACGCACCATATCATGCTGTGGTATGCCCTCCGTAATGCACACGATCAGCGGTACCTCAGCCTGTATGGCCTCCTCAATGCCCTTGGCCGCCGAGGGTGGCGGCACAAAGAGCACTGTAGCTTGCGGCTTGACCGCTTTCATTGCCTCCTCCACCGATTTGTAGACGGGCTTATCTAAATGTGTGGTGCCTCCTTTTTTCGGCGATACGCCGCCCAATACCTTTGTGCCGTATTCCATTGCCGTCTTCGCGTGAAACGTCGCCTGCTTGCCGGTGAAGCCCTGAAAGATAATGCCAGTTTCCTTGTTGATCTTTAGATTCACCACCGTCTTCTTGTAGTCAGCTTTGTAGCGCACATTGGGCTCGGCTTTGTGCAGTAATCCCCCGAGCAGAACACGACGATCAGTGGTCAAGGCAAGCGATATGGTCTTTCGTCTGAAGAGTGCCATGGCGTAGCAAGACGTGTGTGTGCCCTTCGTGAATTGTTAAAGTTTTTATATGAGGAAAAAAAATGTCTTTTACGAAATTTCAATAAAATTTTGATAGAATTTTGAAAATACAACAATCAGACAGTTTTATCGAAAATAAAAGCTGAATTTTTTGTTGTTTTTTTTAGCAAACAATTTGTTTTTGCCTTTTGGCTTGAAGTTCCATTCAGAGCCAACTTTAATCCAAGAGGTTTGCAAATTCTTTTTTAAATTGTAGTGCTTGATTAAAAAAAAAAAAAAAATAATAATAAGAAATTGTAGTCGAGATTGCTCGACTTGGACATATCCTGTACCTTGACTTTGTAATCTTTAGTCTTTATCTAAAAACATATTTTTTTTGTAATGGATCTTCGGTAACTAAGTTGTTTGTTTGTTTCCGGGGCTTGGATCTTCGGTAACTCCATTGTTTGCTTGTTTCCGGGACTAAGCCCCGGATTCCGGTAATCCAGTTTACAATACAGAAACTCCCAGGATCCGTAAATCTCTCAAAATTGACATCCCTAATACCAATATGGTACATATTGAAGTTACTTTTCCTCGGTAAGGAGCAAGGTAACAGTTCCGTTTGGTGCATGCAAGTGTTAACTAATCTATGGATAGTATTTAAAGTTTGATAATCACTTACTCTATACATATATTAATACGCTTTAAATTTGAACGCTCTGAATTTGTTGAAGATGAATTTCTGTTTAAAAAAGCTAAATGTTCAGTTTATGCAAAAAGTCATTCAGAAACATTTAATTATGAAGATTTCATTATCTGACAGGCAGACAGATGGAGAGACGGACAGAAGAACAATAAAAGCAAATGAATAAAACATAAATAGCGATATTAAGAGTGCAATAAATCATCAGCACTATTTATTTTCAAGGGTCGTGTGCCGTGTGCCGTGGCTGAGCGTGCGAGCGGCAACAACAACAAAAACACTGAAATGGCTGCAACAATCGATGTCGATGGCAAACAAGCACAGTCATCAGGAATTCATTGAAACTGTCCGAACGTCCATGCCGCTTTTTCAAACGACCGAATGACTGTCTGTCTGTCCATTGGCTCTGTCCCACACAAAACCGCCTTACCAACGAACAAACAGAACCGTCGTCCTCATGTGCCAAATGGAAAATGCAAATTGTTTTTCTGTGTGCATGCAAAACTGTGAAATTCGTACACGGCCCGTGAGGCCCGACAGCCACAGACAGCCAAAGAATTTATGAGCCGTGTTGAAAAAAAAAAAAAACAAAAAAAAAAAAACGTTACCAACAGAAATTGTCATAAATATTGTAAATCAAAAATAATCAAAACGTATTCCATTTGTTCAAATAAGCAACATTAAGCAAAAAGCATTTTAAGTGTTTGACAAAAGGTTCCATCTCTCTGTCTATGTAAGTGGCAGACGAAAGCGCTTTTGCAACACTGTCTGTGGCAACTGTGTCATTTCCAATTGGGTATTTCAATCGTGTTGTATTTTTGACTCTGCTTATTTGTTATGCATTATTTTTGGGGGCGATTTTTGATTGCATATTTTTCGACGGCCAAAACTTGTGCTATTGAAATTTGTCTGTTCTCTGATACACACTGGTGTGTGTGTAGTTTAATGCTTTCTGTATTTGTCCATTTTTGACTATTTGCATTAATCAATTTCCATTCGTACTTTCTATTTTATATGTATGTATGTAGATTTGTGTATTTCTATACGATTGCGTGTGTAGGTGTGAATCAATTTTATAATCAAGCTTCTACACATTGATAGTCGTCATTGCTATTTGCATTTATACTAGGTGTTGCTTGCTTGTCTGTCTGTCTGTCTGCCTGTCTTTATGCCTAAATTGTGCAACGGTTTTTATGTTGATTTTAATTTATTATTGTTTATTGATAAATTTTCACATAAATTCACAAAAATCGATAGATTATAAAATATTTGCATAAGATTAGCTCTAGTTCGATATCCTTTTTTTGTTTGGTCTCATCTCAGATTAAATTTGTTTAGTTTTTGTTTTTGGTTTCGGTTTTGCAATTTGATACTGTTTATTGTTGCATTTTGAAGAGATAATATTTTCATGTGGTTGTCATCATGTCAATGTTCAGTCAATTCACTTGACGTAAACCTAACAAAAACAATGAATAAATCATTAAGCAATCGCTGAATTTTTCATTAACATTTGTTTGATGAAGACAGCGCTAATTTTACATTGCAGTGGCAGTTTACATTACAGTGACAGTTTACATTACAGTGGCAGTTTATATTACAGGTGACAGTTTACATTACAGTGACCAGCCGAATTCTCGAATCTCCAGTCGAATGCTCTTCTATCGCCATTTCGTTCGCATGTCCAAATCTCTAGTGACTTGACAAAAACACTATACGCCTACGGCAGATCTCATTGTGTCTGTGCCGCTTCTTTTGTCTTTATAAAATTGCATTTTTGGGCTTCTTTCGATACTCACTTCATGCAATTGGACATCATGCTCATGGTGTCATCGTTTCTCTTCAAAATACCCCAAGCACTGCTGGGGCTATCAAACGACAGAGTTGTTCCTAATGGCGACAAACAATCGCTGCAACATTGGCTTGTCTAACTTGCGCCGAGCTTAGAAAATAAACTTTGAAAGAACAAAAAAAATATACATATATATATTTTGCAATGTTTGTTTTGCTGTTGTTGTTGCTCTTTCCCTCCCCCTCTCTCTACATCAGTGCTCCTCATGCCTTGTCCTTTGTACGCTTTCAGAGAATGATGACATTGTTTATTATTGTTGTCGTTGTGTTGATCGCTTTTTGGCCATTTGACGCTAAAGACTTTCACTTGACGCTCGTTTGGCCGTTTGGTCGTCTGGCCAACCCAAACGGCTTCACATGTCGGCAGCCGGCATTTGACCAAGTTCTCCCTTGAGCGTTGGCTCTTATTATTTCTTCATGCCGATTCAAACGGAATTTACTGGATTTCCGTTACGCTTTATCGGTTTTGGTTTTGGTTTGTTTTGCTTTGTTTTGTGTTTTCATTTTTGTCCTGCAGACTTTTTCAATTCGTTGCGTTTTTTCGTTATTTCACTTTTCGATTTTGTGCGATTGCAATTTTTTTGTTTGCCGTGTAATTTATTTGTTGTTTTGCTTTCTATGTTAGTTCTGTATTTCATTTCCTCGACTTTTATCTGAGTTTTGTGTGTCGGTTTCCGATTTGTGCTTCATTTCCGTTGAGCCTCGACTTTTCAACAATTTCATTGTCGTTTAGCATAACCGAAAACGCTTCAAGTAAGCGCCATAATACGCCAGGTATACGCGAACTGAATGTTGCATGCCTTCAAGCTTTAAATTATAAGCTAAAGATAGCAAAAATAGTAAAAGTTGCCTCAATATGCGTGAATCAATTGCATTTGTTGCAATTGTTGTACAAACTGTTGGCTTCGCCATGATTTCAATTTGAATTTATTGCACTTGTGCAATCTGTTGCCAAATTAGGCGTGTAATTTCAACATCCTGCGTTTGTGCAACCGGATGCAGCGGAAATGCTATTCCGGACGTGCTGGTTCAGTTGCCTCTTCAAATTTATATGCACGTATTGCACATTAGGAAATTATGAGCAGCGAATATCGTTCAATGCTGCCAACACGCCAACAGTCTAATTAGACAACCTCACACACACACACACACACACACACACCCACGCACAGACAAACATTTAGTCAGCTAGTTATGCCAATTTGCATTTCCGGTTTGAGTCGAGTTCGAAGCGTGTCAGTCAGCTGAGTGCAGACGGCAACACCCCTGGGTCAAAAATTAGGCAACACAAGTCGCAAATGTGCCAAACAATTCTACATACATACAGCTATTGACAGCTAATTGGAAACGACAGTAAGGTATGTGGTTTCCTTCATTTTTTTCAAAAAACTTCCTTTAGTCATACAGCAATATGCTTATAAAATACATGTAAGACCTCTAATCTAAAAGAAAAACCTTTGCTGGATTCAGAAATATAAGTTAAATATATTTTATGGACGATTTTCTGGACGAACCTCAAATTTGACCGAGACAACTAATTGGAAACACGATCGATTTACCCTAAAATCTCTAAAGTTTTTTAATATTTTGCAAAACTTTGTTTGAGTTGTTAATGGTTTTTGATTGTTAAAACATTAATAGCTTTCATGAAATACCATAAAGAATAGTGAGAAGTAGAATTTGAACACTAGCTTTGAGAACGTCAATTGTTGAGCTGTGAGGCATAAAAATGACATGTCTTGTGATTGCAATCCATCTAAAATACTTTAAATGGTTGGTATTTGATTAAATATACGATAAATAAAAGCAAATCACTGAATAAAATGATCAACGAAAAAAAGAGAGCACGACAAACAATTGGTAACACAGGTAGTCATATTGTGAGAACGTCGTAAATTAATTCTTTAAGAAGTTGACGAATCAATAAATATGAAGCGATTCATGAAAATTAAATAAAGAAATTGCCGGAAACAATTCTCTTCAACCCAAACCAATAGGACACTCAACAAATGAAAGAAAGATGTCTATAATGACAAAATAAATATTAGCCACATTGGCCATGCTCGTTTAAATATTTTTGGTGAGCTAAAAGTGGTAGAGCTTTGTTTGCGTTACACATACCACATGTCGTCTAGAATAGCATTAGGAAAACTAACTTCTGAGAATGTCAATCTTCAAATGGAGTTGCTTCAATGCATTGCATCGGTGATTGATAGTTTGTTGGGATACTTCTGCAACATAATGATCCATTATTGAACGCTATTTGGCTGCAAAACTTCTTAAAGAATTAATTTACGACGTTCTCACAATATGACTACCTGTGTTACCAATTGTTTGACGTGCTCTCTTTTTTTCGTTGATCATTTTATTCAGTGATTTGCTTTCATTTATCGTATATTTAATCAAATACCAACCATTTAAAGTATTTTAGATGGATTGCAATCACAAGACATGTCATTTTTATGCCTCACAGCTCAACAATTGACGTTCTCAAAGCTAGTGTTCAAATTCTGCTTCTCACTACTCTTTATGGTATTTCATGAAATCTATTTTGTGTTAAAATGTTTTAACAATCAAAAACCAATAACAACTCAAACAAAGTTTTGCAAAATATTAAAAAACTTTAGAGATTTTAGGGTAAATCGATCGTGTTTCCAATTAGTTGTCTCGGTCAAATTTGAGGTTCGTCCAGAAAACCGTCCATAAAATATATTTAACTTATATTTCTGAATCCAGCAAAGGTTTTTCTTTTAGATTAGAGGTCTTACATGTATTTTATAAGCATATTGCTGTATGACTAAAGGAAAGTTTTTGAAACAAATGAAGGAAACCACATACCATACTGTCGTTTCCAATTAGCTGTCAATAGCTGTATGTACATGTGTGTGGCCTTCTCACTTAGAATGATAATTACATATCAGTCAATACAATCACGCGCTCGAGAACTTTCTTTGGCATATGTTCATATATTGCGTACACATACGATATATGTTAATGAAAATTTCGTTGAGTCTCTTGAAAATGACTTGTTATTTATCACTTTATAAAGACAAGAATCGACTTATTGAGCCGAGTGAATAAAAAAAATAGTTTTTACTACATAGAACTTAGTACTAGCACTAGCTTTTACTTATCAGGAGATTTCAGTACAAGCTATATAGTATTAGCAAAGATTTATTCACACTTTTTGTAGTTTAAACTTTTCAGCAAAGCTAGTACTGATAAGTAGAAGCTAGTGCTAGTACTAAGTACTATGTAGTAAAAACTATTTTTTTATTCACTCGGCCCATTATTTCAAAAGGAAAGCGAACAATTTGTTTCTGGAAGCAATAAATAAAACTAGTGGGAAGTTATCTGCAAAAGCGCTTGAGAAAATCTTCTCATCCCAACTTCATTTATTCGATGGTGTATAATTGAACGTTATATTGTTATCTTATCTTACTGTCATTTATATCCGAAAAAGGATGTGAAAAATATCCAATCTTCGTGTTGGGCGAAGACAATTTTTAACAAGCTTATAATAGGCTTTGTTAAATTATCAATATAACGAAATAATAAACCATCCTCTTCAATTTCGCTATATCGAAATTTCTCTATACTAATCATTTAATGAAATTTACTTAATGAAGGCATTAAATTTTTGTTTTTAACTAGTCAGTCAATATTCACGACTTACAACAGAAAAAAAACATGAAGAAAACTTTGAAAAATATACAAAATTCGGCCAAATTCGGGATCATCATTCGTCAATGTCATCGCTCTACCCATTGTATCCTTTCTTGTTTTTGTCTTCCTTTTTGTTTGCTCATCTTAACTACAAGAAAACTGCTCAGTTATCATAATCAAGGTCGCTATAAGCAAATTCAATGCTTAAATTTTGGTTGAATTTGTTGTTCCTTTCTTTGTTCTTCTTCGCTTAAAGTTGTGGGCGTTTGTGGTTGGATTTGGCATTGTTTGGCCAAATTCTGATTATGTCTTATTACAAATACTCTCATTAAATATTCATACGCATGCAACATGTTTCGCACAAGTTTCTTCTTCATCGTCTGTACCAAAGTCGACAGTGGGAATTTAATGCGTGTCCATTGCGTATCCGTTTGGATGTCTGTCCAGACTCTTGACTCACTCAACAGCGCACATTAAGTTCTTGTTACGCAACGCAAGGGTGTCTGAAGGGTAGAAAAAGAGTAAGATGTTGAAAATATTTGACAATAATAGCAAACTGATGATACTCACTGCTCTGCTCTGCTCTGCTCTGCTCTGCTCAGCTTCAGCCTGAAAATGGCAATGACGACGTTCTTATCTTAGAGTGCTTCATAAATCTCACTCGTCTTGTCCCTCGGCACATTGCGTCTTGTCTCTTGTTGGCTTGGCTTGGCTTGTCTTGTCTTGTCGCGACTTGAGTCAAATCGAGTCATCATTGCTTGTTTTTTGTCCTTCTTCAGTTGCAAGCATGAAAGAATTAAATTTATGTGTATTATGAGTGACAGGCAAACAAGAAACAAAACAAAAACAAAAAAAAAAAACTCACACATACAAAATAAAAATGGAAATATAAAAAAAATATGAAATATTGTCACTACAGCAATAAAAACAGATGAGGCAGCACGCGTCGCATTACACGGCCGTGCCTTCTGACACGATTGCACAACAATGAAACGCGGCAACGTTGCAAGCCAATTAAGCGTATACAACTCACATATTATTCATATGGAACGCCTTAAGCAAAAGGTAGAAGCGCTCATCAATACTTCATCATCAATATTATTTAATCAATGCACACAAAGTTTTCATTATCAAAGCCCCCAAAACAAAAAAATTTACTTTATATTTGACTCATTTTAATTAGAGGATATTCATAAATTTGGTGTGATAAAATTAGGGAAATGCGCATCATCGAACATCTCATGTGATTTTTTTTTTATTTAAAATTTTTTCAAAATATTAAGCAAAATCTCATGTGATATACAGAGGGAGGGGCTCGTCAAGATCTCACTAAATCTCACGAAGAGTGGGAGAGGGATCTAAATTTCAAGAAAAAAACCTAGAACATCGATAAAATGGACAAACCGAAGGATAGTCGGATTACTGATAGACATAGCATAAATTCAATAAAGCATTACCACATACCGAACTTCAAGAGTCTTGTCGTCTCCGGGTCTCAATAGATTTCTCTAGCCTTCCTAACAATTCTGAAATAAGTTCTGTTCATCTTCTATGTGTTATGAGCTGTTTTTCCTAAAAACAATTAATGCATAAAGACTGGTACTTTTAACCATAGCTCTGTTCACTTGGTAACATGATTGCAGTTCGCCGAGCACCAAAAGCCATCTTCAAATAACGAGTGTTTTGCCGCACAGTCTGTCAGAGAGTTAATAGATACGAGTTGCTTGATTCATGTACTCCTTTATACCTTCAATAAGATGGCCTCTTTTTTTAGAACGTTTTTTTTTTTTTATTTCATTCAGTGTGTTCTGCCGGTCTTTGTGTAAGTTCTTGCGCGTCATGCAGCGTCGTCGGCATCGTTGCCATTGCCGGCATTGTTGTCGTTGTCGTTGTCATCATCATCCATTCAACTTATTGCAATTCATCAAATCTCGTTAGCAGCTTTTATAAAATCTGCAGCAGCTTTTGTGCGATTTTCAATATCGTCGAGCTCGCTGAATAAAAGTGCCGAGCGTATAGAAAGTGGCGAGCGTCTGAGCCAAGATTGAATTGGCTGCCATTATGCCAAAGGGCGTCTCTAGTGGGTGTCCACATACCTAATGTGCACTCTACATCAACGGCGACAAACTAATATTGCAAACTGTAGTAACCTAGGCGCAATTCGCCATATTCTTGCCTGCAATTCAACCTTTTAATAAATGTTTCCCGGTTGTCTACAAAAAAGCGCAGCTGCAAAAAAAGCGGAAGGACGCCTTTTTTCTTTGCCGCTAAGCTTCTTTAGTGCAGTGCCAGCGCACAAAACAAGCCACTGGTTGAAAAAAAGGAAAGCTTTGCGTGGCTCAATGATTAAGTGAGCACTTCAAGTTTTAAGATTTGCCAATCATTTTCCGCACACTATTTTGAGAAACTGTCTGAGATCTCAGTTATACCTAACATGAAATTTTCAATGTTGTTGATATCTCAACATCAATGGTTTTCACTTAACGACTTTTTATTACTTTCTTTCATTTTCAAAAAATTCGATCATAAGTTATGATTGCTAATATGGTCATTATAATAGAAATATGTGACTACTATCTATATAAATTGTCAATTAAGAATAACTTGTTGCAGTTCACCATGATTTAAAAGAAATAGAACGAAGATATCAAGGAACATTCGAATTATGATAGACTATTATTTGTTGATGAAGCGAGATGATTCAAGCTATAATTTATAAGATACAATATGGGATTAGGGATGTAAATTTTTGGCGATATATCAATCCCGGGATTTTCGGAACTTCAAAAACTCTGAAATTCCAAGATTTCGGGATACCGCGATTGACATCCCAAATAGGGATGTAAATGGGGACACTCTATGACTTCCTTTAATCAGTTAGCGTGTAAGCGTATAATTATTTTACTAGTTTGTGGAATAAGAAGGAAAAAAACGACTTAAATCCCTCTATGAGGGATACTCCTTCCAGGGTTCCGATATTGTTAGTACTAAAAGGAGAGGAGTAAGATCCCATAAAGTAGATATGTATAGTTATTAGAAATCCTAAGTGCCAGAGACATGAAATTCGGTTCTTTTAGTTCTATGGAATTTTTACCACGCCCAAGTGTTTTCAAAATACGTTAAGATCAGTTATCAAATCCAAAGAAGGCCAATATTCCACGTCTTTATAGTAGTCATTAGACTTGTATTTAAGAGGATTAATTAAGCAAAGCGAATTGATTGCCACACACACACACACAGTTTAAAGCTCAGACTTATGGCGCACCTTAACGCGCCTTGACTTATGCAATTGTTTATTGTTTTCTATCCTCCAAGCAAAAGCCGCTTGTCTGATTTTTGTTGTTAGGCTTCTCAACACGTTTGCCGTGCGTTTGCCAAAGAAATAATAGCGACACAGTTGGCATGAGGGAAATTATTTTTTAATCCACTTTTATGGCTCAGCAATTGAAGCGGAAATGCGACTAAGCGCGAGCTCTCTCAGACAGTCTGCCGTTGTCTGACGCAGTCAATGTGTGTACGTCGATTAATTGAGATTGTTTTTTGTTGTTGTTTTTGGTGTTCTAACGCTGTATTGTCTTGTAAAGTAAATTTTGACGCTTTAAGACATTGCACAGATTTTGTTTTCGAATGCTTGACTTCAAAGCGCGAACATTTTAAGGCTGAACGCCTTGAAGGCATTCTTCGGCAACGTTAAGTTCTTTGAAAAACCATAAAAATAACAAAAATTTTCTTTTGAAATCGTGGAAGCTGCCGAATCTGACTGCCCCGACCGTTGCCATGACGATGAATCCTTAGCTGCAAAACCGTTTTTAACATTATTTACCGCTTAGCTGAATTTTCGCGCGTTTTGCTTGTTTTCGGTGAAAACTTTTAAGAATGTTGAACCAACACAACAACAACAGTAACAACAACAACAACTACTTCAACGATAGCGAGCTCAGCATTGGATAAGCAAGAGAACGCATTTTATTTTTGTGCCCAAATGAATCCTCTCACGCACAACTTGCTATGAAATTTGTTGGCGTTTGTTGTGTCGGCATAGCGGTGGCGCCATGCCGTACGCAGTGCTTCAACGCATATTTATTTCGCTTGCTTACACCTGCCTAGGCCGCAGGATACAATTGTAGCGGGTGAGTTGAAGAAAATTTGTTTAAACGCAACTTAAGCAAGAATTCAACACGCTTCAGCAAAGTCGCCCGGCAGCAGAAACAAAAATGTACGACAAACTCTGCAGACAGAATGAAACTTCATGTGAGCACAGCCCAAAAGGACAAAGACACCCTGCCCAGCCCAGCCCTGGCCTGCCGAACAGAGCCATGTTTTTAAGCAGGTTAATAAACATTAGCGATGCCACAAAAACCATTTACGTGAACTATTAAAATTCCGCAGCATTTTAGTTGCTGTTGTTGTTTCACCAACTCCCAGCCCCAACTTGATTATCTCGCTTGCTACAAAAAGTTGCGCCACATGCGATGACTGTGTGTCTAAGGACATGCCAGTGTTGATTGTGCGGCGTCAGGGTAGTCAGTGTAGTCAGTGTAAGACATCCTTGCTGCGGCATAAGTCGTTGCAGTGTCTTACTTTGAAGCATTTTGGGTGAGCAAGTTTTTAATAGAGTTTGATGCTTTAATTCTGTGCTGGCATCACTTCATGTGAGTACAGTCATGCGCACGTAAATGTAGCCGCAACGTCATATCAATTGGATCTTTTAATGTGACTCTATCGAGTTGTACATAACTGTCGGCTGGCCTGCCGCCTTTTGTCTATGATAGCTAAGCGTACTGTGTGCGTTTGAAGAATGCTTTAATTTCATTTCATGTTTGGGCTAATTTTCATAAACATAAAACAATGAAATAGCAACAGCAACAATACAAAAACAAAACAACAAAAAAAAAATAGTTGGAGGCGTTTTTGTCGGTTGGAATACGAGTATTTGGTGTTTGTCTGAGGCGTTTTCGTGGCAATTGCCAACACAACAACAACAGAACAACAGAACAACAGATTCATGCATAATGTTTGCCACTAAGTGCCTGTGAACTTACACAAGTGTTGCTCGTTATTTTGGTCAATTTATTTATTTATGCGTGAGACAGGCACTAACACACACACACACGAAAGTTATTATGCTTACAAAAAATAATGACATAGGCGATTCATTAATTTAAAAATTCATTAAGAAACATAATGTATAACTTCGATAATCTGATCCCATTAAAGACCGGTTGGTGTCCAAATTCTCTCAGTTAATAAATTAACTATTTCAGTTTCATGATGTATTGCTTCTCTTATACATATCTCCGCTTTTCTCGTATTTATTCATTTCAAGGAAATTTTCATTGTAAACTAACATAACTTTCTTCAACTGTTTATTGGATCCGGATTACTGAAGTGTTCGGAGTACCTTGTATCCAGATTGTCAAAATCTCAGCATGTGTGCTGCCTTCTAGATCCCAATTAAATTTGCACATAAGACACATTAAAAGTTCCAGGGTAGAAAGAAGTTCTTGATATCATTGGAATTTTATATATGATCTGTATAAAGTGTGTTCAACTATTTTGAGTCAAGGTACATAGTCGAAGGGGATTTTACGTGAGCACCTGCAAGATTTGGTCTGACGATAATCAACGGCCTGGAACAAGTCTAGTACCGGTTTAAATTCTGTTGACAAGAGCCAGAATTCAACCACTGGTTAGCCCAGAGTCTATCTAAAACCCTTACTGCTCTCTGGATAACAGCATCCGAAGCTGGTGCCTAAGCAATCAACAGCTTTCCACGGTACCATATTTTGGTCAGGTTCGTACTATCAACGGTGCTTTGTTGTAGTACTACCAATTACGATCCTTGACTGTAGATCCAAGTATTGAATACTAGCTACATAGCAAGATATGCATTGCCTATCTAGCACTGAATGAGGAAGTCATCATATCGGCTACTGCTGAAATTATTCGAATTATTCGCTTTCACTGTGTGAAGAAAGTTGAGCTAATCAAAGGCGTTGCACGCGTGACAAATACGCCTTGCCACTTGTAAAATAAATACATTGCACATAGAAGTATATAAACATATACATATATATTTTTTAGTCTTGGCATACAATCAGGACGAATGCATTCGACTAATTCAATTCAATTTCTCAAAAACTTTTGCGAACATGACGTTTTTCGGGCTTTTAATCAAAGTTTTTGCCAAGTAGAACCCAACGCCCTTCAAGAGAGAGAGAGTGGGCGTCGATCTAAGTGTGGCAACGTCAAAATGTGGCGCAAATGGCATCACAACTCAAAAACTTTTTCTTCAAATTGCGATTCAAAATGCAGCACGATGGCAAAGTCGAACGAAACCAAAAATTATGCCAATGTGAGAGTGAGTGAGTGAGTAAGTGAGTGAGTGAGATAGTGTGCTGCTGGTCTAGCCGGGTGGTTGGCAATTGAGCGTTTGCGGTATATTTGCCATGCCATTGAAGGACTTCTGTTTCTATTTGTGTCGGTCACACTTGGCCACTCGTTCTATATGAACATTTGCCGAAATATGGCAATTACTTTCTCAACACAGCACAGCACATCAGACCAAAGCAGAGCAGAGTAGAGAAGAGTAGAGCAAATCACAAGTCAAAGCAAAAGTTGCATTTCTTTCCTGAAGTGGTCTCCTCGCATAACGAGCGAAATGCAGCAGTGACCAGGCCAACTCAATTGCATTCAATTCAACTTTGTATGCCAATTCCTTAATATTTAAAATTCAAACGCCTTTGACTGTGCCATGAGACGGACTCTGTGTGTGTGTGTGTGTGTGTGTGAGAAGTGCTTAAAAGTTAACCTTTCAAGCCATGACGAGTTGGTAATGGCAATAAGGCCGAAGAATGGCACCATGAAGAAAAGTTTTTGGATTTTGTAGTCTGTTTTTTTTTTTTTTTTTTTGTGTGCTACCTTAACTTTTCTGCTTTCCATTCGGAAAATGTAATTAAGCGTCGATGCGTTTCATTGTGTTACTTTTCAGCACAATTAAGAAAGTTTTATGTTTGCCAAAGAAATGACTTCATACTTAATTGTAATGCAATTCGGTTTCATTTGCTCAAAAGCTTAAATGAAATGAAATTTCAAGTTTGCCAACGTCTCTGAGCCTCTGCCTGCTACTTGTCACATTAATAGGCACTTTATTGTGTGTGTGAGTGTGTATCTGTGCCTCAGTATACATTCAAGTTTGGCTGCTGGTTTCAGTTTATGAATAACACATTTCCTATAAAGCAAAGGCTGTTCCAAAATGTGCGCCAGATTTAAATTTGTCGATTTTTATTTTTTATGCTTTATGTTACATTACGCCATACTATGCATACGGCAGCCTAATATTTACCATTTAGCGAAATATGAAATGCTACACTGCCGTATGTTTGCTGGGGCTCTATGTTACATGGGAGTATTTAATATTTATATATTTTCTTACACACAGTTGGTTGTAGTATGAGCCTTACATACATAAATTGCTCATCGCATACAAATGATAATGCAAGAAACATTACTGTGTTTTAGTCGCTTCTAGTAAAGTACATGGATTACACTAGTCAGCAAAGAGTGAACTTTTCAAAAACTCTTCAGTATTAACAACAACAAAAAAATAACAAAAGTTATATAACAACAGAAGGAGCTGTGCACCAATAATAACAATAACAATAACAACAACAACAATGACGTGTATAATAATTTAAAAACTTAATTTCTATGAAAATTGTTTCCTAAAACTATAAAACTGCCATTTTGCACTGTGGGACATGGGACATGCGGACAGCATGATGCGAAGGCGTCAAGGGACACGTGTTGTGTGTTCTGAACAATGGCGAATCACGAACATTTGCGAACTGACACTGACACTGAGACTGAGACGTGAGTTAAGCTCAGAGTTCAGTTTAGTTCAGTTGAGTTGAGATGAGTTGAGTTGAGTAGACGGAAGTGAGAATAAAGAAACTTTTACGCTTATAAGCTGTTTTTTATTATTTGAAAAATGTGCTTTAACAGATTTTCTTTTATTTTTTTTTTGGATTTTATATTTTTTATGTGCCTTTTTATTATGATGTAATTTTAATTCCATTTCTTTTCGTTTTATTATGTTTTAACTGTTGTTGTTGTTCAAAGAGACGATGATGAGCGAGTTTAGGGTTGTCATGCCGCTTACGGCGGAAGTAGTGTGCACGGTAATAATGCCGGATGTTGACGACGATAGCGATAATGTTGATAGTGACGCACTTTTACTCATTTACTCACTCACTCACTCACTCACTCACTCACAGACTCACTCGTACACTCGCTCACTCACTCACTCGTTCGTTCTCTCACCTTTATTATGTTGCAAGTTGGTGTGGCACGGCAGCAAGTTAGTGTAATAAAATTACAGAACCAACTTTTTAATGAGAATCACTTTTTCTTTGAGTTGATGATGCTCTGCCGGCGATGATGAAGCGGAAATGTTGCAAAGTTGTTATGGCTGAGCGTAATCGGTGTACTGTTGGTTGGTTGGTTGGTTGGCTGGTTGGCTGGTTGGCTGGTCGGCCGAGTTAGACAAAACGTGTGGGTGTGAAAGACAGACAAGATGGCAGACTTAAATGTAGCGGAAGTAAGTATGACCCACAATAAACAACAACTACAATAATGTAAAGACAGATAGAGATGAATTGTTTGTGAAAGTTGTTCACGCTTAAAGACAACAACAAACACCAACAACAAAAGAGAGAAAACAAAAATAAAATTGATAATAAGCTGTTCTCGGAGACGACATGATTCGTTCAATGTCTTCCATTGTTTATTTTATGTATTTGTTTGGAACATTTTATTGTTTAATTAAATTAAGGGGGGGGTAAGGTATTAAATTTTTTTTTTTGGGATTTTTCCAAAATTTGTAAGATGACAGTAGAATGTTTCGAGAATATCGTTTAAAAATTTCAGCTTGATCCGATGAAAACTGACGAAGATAGAGCGTTTTCAGTTTCAGTCTTCCTATGCGGCTTATAGCGCAGAGCAAAAGTTTAATTTGATTTTCCCACAACTTGGTTTTGCAAAGTCGGTGACCACTCTCACTCGAAAACTAACAAACCGATTCTTTTGAAATTTTACAGGCATTTTCTAGACATAATTAGCCGTGTCCTGACGTCGAGTTTTTTTTTTTTTTTAGATTTAAGTATTTTTTTCAGCAGCTTGAAGGTTGATTTTTTTGTCAAAAATCGATATTTTGACTTCAACATGCTAAAAAAAAATTAAAAAATTTTTTCTTTTTAAAAACCTCGACGTCAGGACACTGCAAATTTCATCAGCTAAAATCATTTATTTTGTCTTGAGTTTGCGATGATTCAGTAGTTTGTAATCGTGGTCACCGCAAGACACCTTTTTTCAATGGCATTAATTTAAAACTGCTGCCATCGTCTCAAACTTTTTTTAATTTTAATGAAATTTTGAGGAAATATGCTTAAGATATTACTTATTAACTTCCCATTCAAATAACTGAACAAATGCTTATCGTTTTCCTTAATAAAAATCACAAAAATGTGCTTTTTTTTCAACGAATTAACCTTACCCCCCCCTTAAGTTGACTTTAATTAAGTTGAACTCAATGAAAATTAAAAAATTTATTATATTTTAACATGAATTTGCTTTTAAGCATAAGCTCGAACGCCCTCACGCATAAAGGATGGTGGTGAGTGAGCGTGAGGGAGAGAGAAGGCGTCAAATAACACTTTCAACACTTTTTTTTTAGATATCCAGTAGAGGCCTGTATGAATACATTCAAATATGAAAACATTCAGCGTACAACTGAATGATACTCAAACTTTACAGTACAAAATATGAGTAAATGTTGTATTGAGTGAAAGTTGTATGAATGTTGAGAACGAATGAATATGAAATGCTTATGAATATGAATGAGAGAATCGTTCGCTTCGAATAACTTAAATAATAAAGCAAATAATTCTTCCTCTTTTTTCCCAATATACTCTGTGTACAACAGTATAACACTCAATTCAACTGCATACATAAAAAACATTTCGAACCACTCTGAATTCATACGAAGATGCTTTTCAAGTCGTTCGAATGTTATGAATGTTTCACTCTATCAACATTTACACACACTCAATTCGATAACTCACTCATATGACTGTCTCAAACTTGGTTTTGAATGTATTCATGCAGCCCTTAAATATCTACCAAAAAATCTCCAGTGTAGACAAAGCTTTATACTTTGAGAATTTCCTTTTATAATTACTACTTTGTTGCTTTTGTGAGAGTCTTTTGCATTTCGGTGTAATATCTTATTCTATATAAAAGATAAGCTACCAGTAGTTGATAGATGGCGCTGCTAACGCAACACAAATCGAAGCTAGACAAGTTGATCAGCCGGTTATGCATATATGCATGCGCAAGTTCAAAGCTGAAGGGGTGGCAGTAACAACAATTGTGACTCAGACAGGTCTAACAAGAATGTTCGCGACTCATGGGAAAAATAGGGCAGGGAACTAATTTGAATTGAGTGTTAAAAAAAGTCACTGTTTTCGGTTTTTTTATTTCTTTTTTTTTTTTTTTATCAAAAAGCGAACAAAATTATCTTAATAAAATAATATACTATAAACAAAAAAAAAAAAAAAAAAACACATACACATAATAATAAATACATTGCTTGACCTTCTACAAATCATAAACAAATTATCGTTAAAAAAAAATTGTCGCTTGTTTGCATGATAAGGCTAACACACTCACATAGGCAGGCAGCGAACGATGTCGAGTTCCACACTGGCCGGAAGTCAGGCAGGCCAAGGCAGGTCCAGATTAGACCAAACGCTGCACAGTGGTTGATCTTGTATGGAAAAAGCGGCCAAAAATACTTCCAGTTGGAATTTAGATCTGAAAATTTCTGTACTGCTATAAAGACCAAATAACATAAAGAAAATTATAAAACAAATGCAAAAACCATACGTTAAAACCCGAAAATATTATAAAATAACATTTTAAAACATAAATTCAATTGCATACTTTCAGGGTAAGGAAATCCCTTATTAATAAATTATATATTATTATCTTTATACAAAATAAAATAAAAATAGGATGTTCAAATATATAGTAGCTTTTATAATACATTATACTAAATTAAATAAATCAATGCAAAAATATAGTATATTATACAAAAAATTATTCTAACAAATCAAAAACACTTTTCGAAAGAATTGTTTTACATTTGTTGGGTAAATTTCGGTGCCCGGTTATGAAAGGATCGGGAGTTAATAACAACCGATTTATAAGGTCTTTATTCGTGGCTAAACGTGAGATTTTACGTGTATGATTGAGTCGGTATTTCTTAACGTCCTTGTTCCTTGACTCCGCAGCTTCTTCTGAGAGCTCTCCAATTGAAACTAAGGCATATTGAATAAATTCTGGGGCATGAATTAATATTTTATGAACTAAAGAAGGCAACTAATACCAGGAATACAAAAATAAAACGAATACGACGAACAAAACAAAGCACAAAATATGCACGAAAACAAAAAAACCTAAAATATGGACGAACACAAAAAAGCGAATAAGTCAGAAAGTTGCAAAAAGTTGCAGCTCAAATTTAAAACATTGACTAAGAAAACATGTACTAGTATTAATAAATAAGTTTCATTAAAGGGTCAGACAGGTATCACAACTTTTTCTTTCTTTGAAATCTATGTATACATCAGAGAACAGCAACAAGCCACCGCAACTACAAGTACACCGCGTAAATATCGGGTGTTTTTGACACCCGGGTGTTTTTAAGCAACGCAAGTTGGGTGTGAACATTCACTCAACAATATTTTTCGGGTATTCCGACACACAAGCGTAAATCTGGCACCGGTCATTTTTTTGCATGTGCGCGTATAATAAGGCATAACTAAAATACTGACTAAAGAAGGATGGGTGAAAACGAAAACACAAGACTCGAGTCATAAAATGCTTTCGGCCATGATACAATTATACAAGGTAGTCTCGTCGGCTGCCGAAACGTTCGGGTTTTGGTCAGTGCGTGTTCGTTTTTTGATGGAAAAGGTTGTCTGCGGACGAATTTTTCAAAAATGAACACACACTCTATTGGCGTTTCGCTCGCACTTACTTCTTTAGGGGCTTATCCTCCCTCTCACTCGCACTTATTGTTATGATTGTAGAGGTACCAAATTTTGCCGACGAGACTACCTTGTATAATTGTATCATGCTTTCGGCGACAAGAGTGTTGTTGTTTTTTCTTGTGTGCGTCTTAGGTTACTTTGTTTTTCGCTTCACCCGATTGTACGGCAGCATTTGCTGCAAACTTAAAATGAGAGTAAAAAAAAAAAAAACACGTGCATATGTACATAAAAATTATTTTATTATTAATTAAAAAATGCGATTTTTAAGTTAATTATGCTTCATGTTTTTTATTCCTAATAGTGTATGAGTAAGGCAATTTTAACTTTTTCATTATTTAAGGAAGTGTATGAAGTTTGAAAACTTTAAAGGCGTTTTTCTCGAAACAGCAAATTTTGAGTTACATATGTATGTACATATGCCAGTCTTTCAGTAAGCAAGCGATATGTTCATAGATTATAGAAGTAATAATAGGAAAAACAACATTACAATTCCTTGTTTACAAATAAATAAAAATTCAAACGCAAAAAACAAATGAAACCAAAACCAGCCGATCAGTCCTTAAACACCTGGGTGTCTTTAAAACACCAGAGTGACACATGTGTGTTTTGCCCACATAGCATTTTTTGCTTTGTTTTTTGTTCTTACTTGTTGCTTATTTCTACAATCGTTATGAGTGCGAGTAAGAACGGCACAAGTCAACGAAAAATAACAGGGTTTTCGATCAAAAAGAAGAATGCGAAATGTGTGATCGTGTGCGCGTTGTGCGCGTTGTGCAGGCCACTCGCAATACACACATGATTTTTTGTGTGTTCGGTATTTATACCCTGTACCTTATGGTACAAGGGTATATTAGTTTTGTGCACGTCGACAATGTATGTAACACCTTAAAGGAGACATCTCCGACTATACAAAGTATATATATTCTTGATCAGTATCGAAAGAGAAGTCGATTTAGCCATGTCCGTCTGTCCGTCTGTCCGTCTGTATGAACGCGTCGATCTCGGAAACTATAATAGATAGGACCAAAAGCTCTTCGCAGTTCGATTCTGTGATTCATTACGCAGATCAAGTTTATTTTGTATTCCCCCTTTTTGAGTTAGTTTAGGGGTGAGGGGCAAATAACTGAAGCTACCTCGGGTAAAATAGTACAAAAGTCGTATTTGCTGCGTTGTCTTTTGTGATAGGAACACCAAATTTGGTGTGTATATCGCTGACTCAAACCTCAAGAAAAAAAAATAAAAAAATGGGCGTGACCACGCCCCTATATAGTAAAAATTTCAAACGCTCATATCTCAAGAAACCTACAACCTACAAGAATGAAACTTTGCATGTATGCTATTGGGATGGAGTATAGTAAGATTCAAATATAAAATGGGCGTAACCACGCCCACATATAGCCAAAATAGAAAACCGGTATATCTCTGTAACGAATTGGTCTAGAAGAGCAAAAATTAGTATGTATGATATTGAATGGAAAGGAAATCTGTTTCGATTAAAAAGTGGGCGGGGCAACGCCCTACAACAGACGTTACTAATTGAAGGTACAGGGTATGTCGAAGTCGAGTACTGTCGACTCCAATCCTTACTGGTTTTACTTTGCTGGCGGGTAATGAGTAGCACCGGCACTCAAATTTTAATGAGTGTGAGTAGAGTGTGGAATATTGGCACCCTTGCAGTTCTCTGGTATACATAAAACTACACCACTCGGCAGGTCACTGGTGGAACACTAACTTTAAAACAATAACACAACACACAATGACATAAAAAATACTCAGTTTTATAGTAAATACCTTTATTTTCAATATTCATTTTAATTGACGATGATTCGACACGATTTAATATTAAAATTTAATTTTTTTGTGCAAGCTAATTTTCAATCTGCATTCACGGCAACACTACGTGTTTTTTTTTTCTCTCTCTTCTCTCGCTATTCGTAGCGCGTACGAATAAGAGAGACCAAAAATTAAATTACAGTTAGTTTTATTGCTATGTTAAGCAGTATTTTTAAGACAAAGAGTGACCAATTTAAAACTTTTGTGTTTTTATTTTTGGCCTATGAAATCAACCACTGTGCGCTGCCGCAAAGCAAAGCCGACCAAGAGCGTGACGAATGCATGGAGCGTGTAGCTCACCGACGCCGTTGTCACGGAGGCGCCGTTCCTTGAACTCTTCGCCAGCTCAGCGGCATCGTCTTTAAAGTGGATCGTGCAGTTGATCCCTTTGTTGACGAACTTGAACACGGACTCAACGACATTGGCGGGCGTTATATCAGCACACTGCTTGATGTAATGCAACGTGCACAATTCGAAGCGTTCCACATCGTCGCAATTCGGCGATGCCGCCAACAATTCCGGCAGACTGAACATATCCGCTTCGCTGACATTCTTGGGCATATAGTCGGCAAACGATGAGTTCACACAGCCTTGTATGCCCTTCATGTGAGCACTGACACACTCAGTGCCCTTCTCGGCAACGAAGAGCGCCAGCCGATTGCCGCCCTGCGAGCAAGCAAAGTCCAGCAGCGATGAGCCGACCCGCAACATAACGGTATTCTGTTGTTTTTCCTCCTCATTCAGGCAGGGCAGAAATTTGGCATTCAGTTCACGTAGACTGCGCTCGACTGCCGGCACCTTAGAGCAATAATTATGAAAGACGGTATCCAATTCGCCCGTTGGCTTTGCAATACGGATCTCTTCATTCAGAGCAGTGACATTGCTGAATGGCGCGAGCGCTATGGAGGCATTGAGAGCCGCCTCTTCGATTTCCTTGGACAGCGCTTCGACATCGATATTGCTCGTCTTCGTGCATTTCTCTTGGAAGGCTTTCTTCAGATCATCTGTTGATGGCAGTTAACAAAGAAAGAATGAAAGAGCTGTCGAAAAGTGTGTCTGCGTTGTGTTAGTGTTGCTTTGCTTACCCGTTGTCAGATTGACATTACGAAACTCTGGCGGCAAAAATTGCGATTTCAACGATTCAAGCTCTTTGTCGCTTATCGTGTTCGCCTGAGCCGGTTCTGTGACGCACAGTAGTGTGACAGCAAAAGCTGCCATGATGGTCAACAACGCGATCAAACCGCCTTGCTTCATCTTGCTCTGCTTACAAATTCTTCTTTCGGTATTTAAATTTTAAGCGCTCTTGCTCTGCTCTGCTCCACGACACACGGCGCAATGAATTCTTCAGAAATAACGGACCGGTCAGCGCTTGAAGAATCACTCAATGCTCGGCACAGCACGTTAATCAGACTGAGCTCAACCGATTCGATGCTCAGACGCATTCGTTTAAAACATTTTAACCAAACCGACCGACCGACCGTACAACTAAATAGCTAACTACCTAAACGAACACGACGAGTCATAATCACCGCTGTCGTTTATTATCGTCTCTTGTAGTTGTTGTTGTTGTTGTTGTTGTTGTTGCTTGTAGTGTATACATATGTAGCATGAAACAGTCTTGTGCTCTGTCAATTATTCTAACACCGTTCTAATCTTATCGGGTATATGCACATAAACGATCGTTTGACAACAGGCACCGTTGTGAACGACTGATAAGACTTTCTACGGTTCGTTGATTTCCGATAAAATATGAATTATTTAATAGCTCTGTTTATAAATATGATAAATAAACTTTACTCAAACGCAAAAATAAAAATAAAACAACAATCAGAATATAAATTTTGGGTTTAATGTTCAACAAATTATTTTTTTTTTTTTTATTATGAAAATTGCCTTTAACACTTCGTAGTTACTGAACAATTATAGTGTAGGGTATTTAATATAATTATTTATGTTTTAATTATTTTCTTCACTTTCTAGCGAATTTACAGAAATATTCTCATTATCACAATTACTGTCTTTCACTCTCTCTCTCTCTCTCTCTCACTCACTCAAGCTCTCTGTGACTTGTGTAAAGTTGATTGAATATTTCATTTGATGACAATGTCTTTACACATATTTATTTATTTTCTGTTGTTTTGCCGCCTTGTCAATGCCGGTCAAAGTCTAGAATGGCAACGCTTACGTATAAAATAAGTAACTTTGATAAGATGCGCGGTTTTTTTCATTTAATTATTGTTTTTGTTTTTCCTTTGTTTGTTGTTTATATGGGTGTGTGTGCTTGTGTGTTTCATAAATACTTATTTTATCATTGAACAATTTCAAAGTTCATAGTTACATGCACATTCATCGACACATTTCTGTACACATGTTCAGAGTCGCTTCCAGTTATGAGAGATTTGTACACATCGTCTAACAAACAAGTAACTTTCACAACATTTTATACTCGTAAACCAATTTTTCTTGATTAAGAAATTTTTTTTGTTTGTTTTTTTTTTAATTTGAATGACCTTTTTTTAATGAGTCTCAACGTGTAGAGTACATGGGTCTGGTTGCGTTTTGTGTTTATTCGCAATTGCCTGAAGTGATTTAAACTAACGTTAATTACGCTTAATCACTCGGCCAAGACACGTTCAACGTGTTTTCAACACACTCAATTTCACATTATAATATCATATTGGCCGAAAATTTGATACTCTTCACGCCATTTTGCCAAAACAAAGCCTATGTATTTGATTGACTTTTATTGCTATCGATCCTCTACTTACACTTTTATATCTAAATGGTTGTCTAGTCCAAAATTTACAAAAAAACATTTATCGCCCACTCGAATAGTATTCAAAATATTAAGAAAATCGGTAAAATAATTTACGAATTTACGAATAATTTTATTTGATGGTCTTTGAGGGGTAATCATGTAAGAGAGAGGTCTTTTGTAGTATGCAGTTTTAAAGATGTATATTTACTGAGCATACATAAAAAACATTTCGATCCACTCTGAATTCATACGAAGATGCTTTTCAAGTCGTTCGAATGTTATGAATGTTTCACTCTATCAACATTTACACACACTCAATTCGATAACTCACTCATATGACTGTCTCAAACTTGGTTGTGAATGTATTCATGCAGCCCTTAAATATCTACCAAAAAATCTCCAGTGTAGACAAAGCTTTATACTTTGAGAATTTCCTTTTATAATTACTACTTTGTTGCTTTTGTGAGAGTCTTTTGCATTTCGGTGTAATATCTTATTCTATATAAAAGATAAGCTACCAGTAGTTGATAGATGGCGCTGCTAACGCAACACAAATCGAAGCTAGACAAGTTGATCAGCCGGTTATGCATATATGCATGCGCAAGTTCAAAGCTGAAGGGGTGGCAGTAACAACAATTGTGACTCAGACAGGTCTAACAAGAATGTTCGCGACTCATGGGAAAAATAGGGCAGGGAACTAATTTGAATTGAGTGTTAAAAAAAGTCACTGTTTTCGGTTTTTTTATTTCTTTTTTTTTTTTTATCAAAAAGCGAACAAAATTATCTTAATAAAATAATATACTATAAACAAAAAAAAAAAAAAAAAACACATACACATAATAATAAATACATTGCTTGACCTTCTACAAATCATAAACAAATTATCGTTAAAAAAAAATTGTCGCTTGTTTGCATGATAAGGCTAACACACTCACATAGGCAGGCAGCGAACGATGTCGAGTTCCACACTGGCCGGAAGTCAGGCAGGCCAAGGCAGGTCCAGATTAGACCAAACGCTGCACAGTGGTTGATCTTGTATGGAAAAAGCCGCCAAAAATACTTCCAGTTGGAATTTAGATCTGAAAATTTCTGTACTGCTATAAAGACCAAATAACATAAAGAAAATTATAAAACAAATGCAAAAACCATACGTTAAAACCCGAAAATATTATAAAATAACATTTTAAAACATAAATTCAATTGCATACTTTCAGGGTAAGGAAATCCCTTATTAATAAATTATATATTATTATCTTTATACAAAATAAAATAAAAATAGGATGTTCAAATATATAGTAGCTTTTATAATACATTATACTAAATTAAATAAATCAATGCAAAAATATAGTATATTATACAAAAAATTATTCTAACAAATCAAAAACACTTTTCGAAAGAATTGTTTTACATTTTTGGGTAAATTTCGGTGCCCGGTTATGAAAGGATCGGGAGTTAATAACAACCGATTTATAAGGTCTTTATTCGTGAAAATCGGTAAAATAATTTACGAATTTACGAATAATTTTATTTGATGGTCTTTGAGGGGTAATCATGTAAGAGAGAGGTCTTTTGTAGTATGCAGTTTTAAAGATGTATATTTACTGAGCTTATATACAAAATTTTAGATTCGTACCTATATTAATTTTGGAGATATAGCAGTTTAAAGAAAACAAATCAGGGAGGGGTACTGAAGAAGAGGGGGAAAATTGTGCTATGTAGTTTTATAGGGCTGTACATACTGAGTCTACATACCAATTTTCATGTTTCTATCTCATCTGGTGTTCGAGTTATAACATTATAGCATTATAGCATAAAAAGTGGGTGGTGCTGGATGGACGGAAAGGAGTGGGCGTGGCAAAGAATCCTTCAAACTTCAAGTAACGCATAACCACATGAGTCTATCTCACAAATTTTAAGTCTCTAGCTCTTATAGTTCCAATATCTTGACGTCCTCATCAAGAATATATGTGTATACTTTATGGGGTCCACCTCCCCTCCTTCTATGCGTTACATACATTTCGTTCAGCCAAACACAATATATTCTGATACACTTTGTGTATAACCAGTAAAATATTGCAGTCGAGAGTTCTTGACTTCAATATACTCTACAATATGTAACGACTGTTAGGGACTGTTGCCCCGCCCACTTTTCAAACGAAAAAGATTTAATATTCATTGAATCGCATATACTTCAGTTTTCACTTTTCTAAAACAATTCGTTCCAGAGACTATTTCAATAAATATATGACGCTGAATGAAAATCTTTATTATATTTTGGAATACCCTCACATATTTTATGTGGCCAAAGATGACTCAGTTAATGTGTTACGAACTTCACGGTAAAGCCATATTGTCATGCATGGCGTGAAGAGTATAAAAAATAACGAGAAAAAAAGTGTAATTAAATTTAACGGAAGAGGTTTTATTATTTACAGTAGAAACTCGATTATCCACGTCTGTAATTGCCGATTAAAAAATTTTTTACGGCACAACGAGTTATGTTACGACGAGTTTATTCCCGCCTTGTATTGTCAGCCTATTAGACGGTGAGTCGGTAGTCGATTGACGTCTATTAAAGAACAAATATATATTTTTACCTTTGGAATGGTCTTAGTTGAGAAAGGTGAGCAAATAACGTACGATATATCATTTTGACAATTAATTCGTGTAAAAGTTTTACTTTTTATAGAAAGTAACTAACAATTGGCTTAAATTTTTCATACATTAACCGACACGCCGTGAAAACACTTGTTGTCTTATATATCTTTAAAATGTTTAATTGAGAGCATAAAAAATGGTGAATTTTGTCAGAAAGTGTAGGAACTTCTACGGATAATCGATTATCCGAACTGGTTTAAATTGATCCGTATAATCGAGTTTCTACTGTATATATTTTTCACTTACAAAGCTGACTATGAAGCAACATTTTTTCTTCTTCATCATTATTTTATATTATTATTATTATGATTTCATTTTCCTTTAACAAATAATTTTAGAAAATCATGCACACACAGGCACACATAATCATAGAAATATGCATTGCAAGAGCAAGCATGAAAGCTTGAAAGAGAGGCACAACAAGTAAAAGCGCATGAGCGTGACAGAGATAGCAACAGTGCATATTAGCCAAGCCAAGCGGAAGTAAGTCTTGACAGCAAGCGGAAATATGAGTGTAACTTGTCTGTCTGTCTACTGCGCTAACTGATGGTGTGTGTATGCGTGTTTGTGTGTGTGTGTGTGTGTGTGTGTGTTTTGTTAGGTGCAATCGAAAGCAACAGCAATGTTGAAGCAACAGCTGCCAAACATGCAATTTCAAACTCCTCTAAGCAGTTTCCCTTTTTCAACTGTTGAAAAATCATATAAAGACTGGGTTAGCAGGTTAGTCTCAAATGCTAGCTAACACACACACACGCACATATATGTATATATTTACATAGAAATTACATATAAACAAAGTTTTACTTATGTGTATGTATCTATGTATCTATATACTTATTTGCCATATTGCCGCATGCAACAACATGTCGTATGCGTAACTATTTCAATAAGTAAACTGAACGTAGGACACACACACACACACATCGAGAGAAATTTGAAATTAAATTTGTCTCGCAGTCATTTCAGCTTTAGCACAGCTCTGTGACTGTTTTATGCGCTTAGTCGTCTTCCTTTTGCCGTTGCTTATTATCTGTCATGTCCTTCGTGAGCTTTGCTGGCAATTAAGCTAGAAAATATATTTAGAAAACTAATGAATCATAAACGAACACACACACACACACGCACACACAGATACACACACAGCGGCAGTTTAATGTTGTTGACTGAAAATAGAACTCATACGAAATTTTCGTTGAAATTTGCTATCGCGCATTCTTCCAAACGAAATTAAGCTAATTTTAACTGCACCAAAATCCTTTGTAATTGTTGTTTGTGTGTGTGTGTGTGTGTCGGTGTGTTTGCATAGCTTGGTATAACTGAATTCATTGCATGACTGTCCGTCCGTCCGTCCCCTCATCTCTCCTTTCGTCAATTTATTCCATCGTTGTGTCCGTCCGTCCGACCGTCAGTCTCATTGTCGTTTTTCAGGCAATGTTTTTGGCTCTTAATATGCGTACAGGTATTTGCTCCATTCTACTTATATGGATCGCCTCTCATTTTCCCTATTTCGCTTCTACATGCAATATGCAGTATCGGTGTCTGCATATGTGTGTGTGTGTGCGTGTATAGACTTCATGTGTTGTAATTTATTATCCTGCATGGCAAAAAGGATTTTCATCAATTAATCATGATGATGATGTTGATTTTACTACAACATACGTTCTACATATGTGTGTGTATGTGTGTGTTTGTGTGTGTTTGTGTGTGCATATGTATGTAGATGTGTTTGTGTAGTAAACTTAATGCGAATTTAAATGAATACATGACTTCTTCCAACGTCTTTAGGCATGTCTTCAGTCATTTGATATCGTTTTATTATTGAATCATTTGTAAAGTTTTTTTTTTTTTTTTGTTCATCGTATTTGTCGAATATTTTCGTTGAGTCCCTAGCTCCCTATGCGTCTTTTCATGAGCCTTTCATTTTAACTCAATCACTTTGAGTATTTTGCTTTTAATATATCAATATCACTTGTCACAGACCATGTCTGACCACCCGTGCCACTCCCACTGGCTGTTGAGCTCTTTTAATAAAGCCTCGGCCTTTTTGAAGATTAAATACTCTTCACAGACAAATCTATGGGTCTTTCCGATCTTGGAAAGTGTCTGATCTTGATAGTACTAGGTCTGCCAGAAGACTACCTTTCACTTTTCAGCCTTTTAGTTGAAAGAAATAGATTTTCATACAACGATTTCAATATTGATAATTTTTCTTCTTCTTTTCCTATGGGTGCTTTCAGTTCCAGTGGTCCAATTAGAGCGGTTTGGGTAAAATACAAAAAAAAAACGCTTATACTCTTATGTGTTAGAGCATTACACAATACATACAGCATTCTAGCATTAAATGTGACAAATACAAATGGTAAACTGTCGTATGTGCTAAGTGCTTCTATGTAACATAGAATTACTTACATCTTGCTACTACTTTGTGGGCTGATTCACTTCATATACATATGCCTGTATGTGTGTGTGTGTGTGAGTGTGTATGTGAAGATGGTATTCAAATAAATGTAACTATTTTCTTAACCTCAAAGCAATTATTCATTTTAATAAATAACTTTACAAAAATTTTCAAATTTATGACTAGAAAAATTTTGCAAAAAATCGTTGACAATTTCAATCAATTTTGGAATTTGTAAAATGTATATAGATTATTTTTCATAACTCTAAACGAATTTGAAATGAAATTAATATTGCACATCGACGAACTCAACACGACACGACAAAGCGATGAAAAGGTCAACAATGGATTTAAAGCAGAAATATGTATTTTGTCAACAGGTTGTGTCGACGCAAGCCATAAATAAATAAAAGTAATTTAAGCCAGTAACGATAACGGCGAAACTATTTGCAGCAACAACACAATACAATACATTACAACAACAAAAACTAATCAACTTAACTAAATTTACATGGCGTGCATTTCGGTTGGCGGTTTAAATTTCATTGGTTTGGAGCTTGAGTTCGTTTTGGTTGATTTGGGGCTTCGTTTGCGGTTAACCGCAAAATTCGCTTTTGGCTGCGTGTTAAAATGCCTTAATTTGTTGAACAATGATGCCACAAAAAAACAAAAAAAAAAAAAAACAATGGCAAACTAAAATTTATAATTAAAATAGTAATGTGAGGCAAAGGCATATGTGTATGAGAGTAGTTTATTATTGGCTAAATGTGTGAGTAACTGACTGAGTGAGTGAGTGAGTGAGTGAGTATGCTGTCATTCTGAACGTGTCTGTACATTTGCGAAGACACCAGCTGTTTGCCATTTGGCGCTTAAAAGCATTTTAAGTAAGCTGCAGCATTTCACAGCCACCACGACGACGACTTGAGTTGGTGAGTGAGTGTTTGGTTGGGGTGTTGGTAACGATGATAGTCTGATGGCAAAGACAATACAGCTATGAGAGAAGGAATATGGCTAAAAGGAGAGGATACTACACATACATACATACATACATGCAACAAGCGATAGTCTGGCGCACAGATAAAGTTGCCATGTTGTTGTTATTATTGTCCTTGTTTGGTTGTAAAAGAGTGAAGGCAAGCAAAAATGCAGTCGCAACATCATCAACATTATTCATTTGCGCTCAGGTGCACTTTAGTTATGTGTAGACGACGCTGCCAGCACGAAACGTTGACATGAGTGAGGCAGCGCAGCGTGAAAAACACAAAGAAAATATGAGAGAGCGACAGAGACAGATAGATAAAGACAAAGATAAACAAAATGAGAGGCGAACTGTTTGCTTATACAGCATTGCCTAAGGTGTCCTCTTTGTTGTGACAGACGGTGCCGGAGGGGGGGAAAGAAAACACCAAGGGAAAGATAGACACTTAAATGTAAAGACGGATGCACGCATGCATTAACATTACACGTTGCATGTAGCACGTTGCAAGCATTTAATACTCGTACACGTAAAAGTTCAAGTGTAAAGATACATGAAGATGCAAAAGATACTTGTACTTGGTACTTGCATACCAAGTGGCAGAGATACAATACAGGTGAAACAACAAATCGACTTATTACCGCTTAATTTCCGCAATTACTTGCCGATATCGTAGATAAGCACAGGCAACAAGCTTGCACAGACTCGGACAGACAGTAAGAGACATGGAATCAACATGTTACTAAGCCTATCATCTCGATAGTACAGTAGAAACACGATTATCCGGACCTCGATTATTCGGATCTTTGATTATCTGGACTCATCCCTCATGAGTCTAATGGTTCTAATTGGTTCTATATGGTGTTGGAATTTCTACAATATAATTTGTCTATGAAATCGATTATCCAGATTTTCGATTATACGGAATACCCTTGGTTTTAATTGATCCGGATAATCGAGTTTCTAATGTATTTCGTTTCTTTGTAACCATGATTAAACAACTGCTTGGCCCTAACCAATGACCAGATAAGATAAAGAGTCCTGTCAGCTGTTGAATTCTCTATATAACTTTATTTAAATTTGGTTAAATTCGCATGCCCAAAAATGAATTAAAAGTTTAATTATTTTTCAACACATACTGCCCTAACTCTTCTATTTTGGCTGCTCAATGTCGCCCGGTTGCAGCGCCTATTGGCTGCGTACATATAAATAAAGGTAACCAAGATTCTTAGGGGGATTTAGCGATTTGACCACTCTTAAATCATCAAAGAGCACCCATTCATTGTTCTTGCGCACATGGCAGACATAGTGACCGACCTCGGCGGAGGAGCCCATGTGCGAAATGAAACCCACCAGATCGTAGGTGCCAATGCCATCACGGTATTTGGATGAATTGCTTAAACGGAGTGAATCAACTTCATTGGGTGCTTCGGCAATTGTTGAACGATATGTGGTCTGTGAATGTGAGAGCAACCATTTGGTGGCCTGTTCGATTGTGCCATCGGTTTCATACATGGCCAATTGTGCATAATAACGGCTGAAGCCCATACGGATAAGTACGCCAAGGATTTGTAAATCGTTCTCTTTATTTGAATGCAACGCAACGGTATTGCTTGGCAGCTCGAAGGCTTTCTCCAAGTCCATGTCATTCTCATGCATTTTCAACCACGTACAGGCCGCTTCCAAGCCGTAATTTAATGTATAGAAACAGGCACGCTTGGATGCTTCCCTGTGGAAGCCTAGCATATGTAACTTATGTAACAATGCTTCGTTATAGGTGAAGGGCGTTTCTTCAACGACGTTATGACCGCTGGTCGAACGCCATTCATTCAAATCCAGCTTCGATGGCATATCGATGATGACGTCGAGCTTCTTTGGTGTCCAGTCGTCGTGTGTCACAAACTTGCATAAACGTATCATTACGTAGTCGGGCATATTACACATGCGTCTTGTTCTTAATGCCGTTGTTGGTTCATCGGAGTCGTCAAATTTATATTTCTCGACGATCTGTTCGTTAAAGAAGGCCTCGATGCAAGCACGCAATGGCACTTTTTGTTGTATTAGATTCTTTATAGAGTTGCGACGCCCTAATAGATCCTCTTTGTTAAAATTGATGGGCATCGAAAGCTGATCATTGCAGCCAACGGTCTCAGTTACCGGTATGGGTAGCTGAATGCAATACTCGTCATAGTGATCGTATTTCGTTTTCACTTCAACATTATCGTTAGCTGGCGTGTTGCAATCCTCGAAACAGATTCTTAATGCAGATACTGGATTTGATGCAGACGAGCGTGAAGCATTGTTGACCAGATCAATGAAGACCTTGTAAAAGATGTATGCATCTTGCTGCGTCGGATTCTTTAGTTCTGGATGGTTGTCACAGACAAGATGCTTGAAGATGGATGGTGAAATACCCTCTGGGCCATATCTGCCGCATGTGAGACCCTGTCCGATCTTTGCTAATTGCAGATTAAAGTCGAATAGCGGATCGGAGACATATTTGCGGAATATCAAATTGGCGCCAGGACCCGAATAACGTTTAAGAAAGTCTTTAATAACGAAAATCAACTGAAGTGTCGCATTCAAGTAACAGGTTCTACCCAGATTACGCATGCCTGTGAAGCCGGGTCCAGACAGAATCTCCTGTTCTTCATTATATATCTCGGTAAGCATATACCACTCGTCAAATCGATCATGTATTTCCATAAGCTGTTGTTGCGGCGAACGCGGTCCAGTATGTGTCGGCAGTAGAGTGATACCAAAACGACGTAGGTGCATACGTAGATTGGCATCCTTGACCAGCATGCCCTCTGGAAATGAGTATACAATCGGTGGTAAACAAGTGTTTATGGTATTGACACGTATAATGAGCGGATAATTATGCGCCACAAAGTGCTGATAGGCGTGATCATTCTCAAGTTGTTCGTTGTCAACATTCGGCATTTTGCTGCAGTGTATTGCACCATCGGATAGATTCATCCACAGATTATCAACTGTATCGCAAATTGCGCATTTTAAGTCCACCGGCTTGACGTTCTCCGAATTTTCCAATTGCACGAGCTTTTCCGAGTAACGTGTTATGATCGCATCCACCACACGCGGCCAAGTACCTGCCAGATCAAATAATATTGTATATTAATACATAAGATAAAGTTCAAGAATGTGTCTGGACTCACCTATGGCGGTGTTTTTCATTATTTTTATGGTTATAGCTTCTCTGCGTACAATTTCCTCCACTGATTCAGCCACAATATGCTGCAACTCGCAATCGGGATACGTCAGCCTCACATTTTTATCCGGCAATATGACAATGGTGTAGTAGGTTTTGTACTCCGGTTCACTGTGTATTAATATCTGTCCGTTTTCCACTTGTTCAGCTATTTGTTTTATTTTGTATAATGCTGATGATTCCAACGCTACCGTCTTATGATCCTTGGGTATCCTTGGTCGCAGTTGCGGTATCTTTTCCCGTTTTATATGCAGAAATACACGATTGCCAGACCTGATCATGTATTCATGCACGTATTTCTCACTAAAGCCAATAAACGACGTCAGACTGATATAGAGACCGGTTAAACTATCTGGCGAGTCGTACGTATACATGCCCTCTTCTTTTTGTATGACATGCTTGGCCGATGGCACACGCACTGTATGTAATAATTCACGCATTACGTTCAGCCTTATGTATCGCTTAAAGTACTTGTCTACACCTTGCGGCTCTACATCAGGCTCTTTTATTATTATTGACGGATCGTTCATGTTGTTAAAGAAAATATTTACTTCAAATCTTTTTTTAAAATTGAAAAAAAAAGTTGTTAAAGATGAAAAATGTTAACTGCGTTAAAAGTCAGATATATAAGCCTCAAAGTTTTCAATATTTTAACTACACAATTTTTTACAAATGTGCAAATGCCAAAATGCACTTAAATTTATGTATCTGATGGACTGCATCGCTTCTGCTTTGATAAGTTTGACAAGCATGCTGTTACATAGAAAGGCTTTCAAAATTATTATTTGATTGCATGCTCATGTAGATATTGCATTCATTATTTTTTTTGGCAGTATTAATAGACGTGCGCAATAATATGGTTTACCGCAGAGCACGCATATATAAATTAGTTGGCATTATATTGTTAATAAATGTCGCACTCTGCGTGCTTGTCTTCTTCTTTGTGGAAAACAGTAAGTCAGGGACACAGCGTAGCTTACGGCGCAATCTGTCGGAGATTGATTTGGATATGCGTCCAGGTTGGTACTAAACATAACACAGCTTGATCAGACTTTTTTTTAAAGCAAGACTCTAATTTGTAGAGCCAAGCAATGATTTATTAGTCGAGCTGATTAACAAGGAAATGCCATCGCTGGCACTGGAGCAACTGTTAGATTATGCGGCCAAGAAATACGCGCTGAATGACAGCTGTGCGCCATATCCGAACTTTGACGAGATTGAATTCCACAATGACTACTGGCAGGTGGCACGAAGTGACAATATAACATATTATATGTTCGGTGCGTACTACGACAAGCGGGAGACGGTGAAGGAAGCGCCACTGGTGCGTGTGCTGGCCATGATCAATGTGATCGATGAAAAATATCCGCAGATGTTCTGTCAGTTGTGGTTCGACGATCGTCCGGTGCCGCTCATCGTGCCCGCGCAATACTACAAACTGATTTGGTATGCCGTATGGGGACACTCGCCACGACACTATTATGCCACGCTGTTCGGTTGTAAGCTGCCTGAGGGCAACGACAAATACAAAGTGCCGCAAACGGTGTCTGTGGTCAGCCAGGAGTGCGACAAAGCAATAAACAATTTACGCGTCCATTATGAGCAACCAGCCAGTGTGCCGCAAGTGAAGCCAAAGAAACGCTTCGCTGTTTGTGTTAAAGCATTGGACTTTCCCTATGTCGATATGTCGGCACGCATTATCGAGTGGCTGGAGTTGATGCGTGAACTGGGCGCCGAGAAGGTGACCATTTATGAGTCTCAAATGCATCCCAATATGACGCGCGTGCTACGTCACTATGCCGCCACGTCGGACTTTCTCGATCTGCGTGGCTATGCAATGGGACGCGGTGAACCTCACACCGCCCGCCATTTTCAACATTTTATGATGGCCGTGGACAAGTTGAATCGCATTATCAATGAGGTTATCACATATAATGATTGCTTCTATCGCCATCTCTATCAGTATGATGTTATTGCTGTCTGCGACATTGATGAGGTCATAATGCCGCTGGGTAATTATACCAACTGGTCGCAGCTCACCGAAGCTGTCCACCGCTTACCCGATGCGTGCGACAATTATGTGAGCTATTGCTTTCGCAATGTCTATTTTCCGCGCTATGCCGAAAAGCCACCGTTATACACGAATCTACCGTCATACTTTTACATGCTGCAACATGTGGAACGCGTTGCCGAACATCTGAATGCTGATGAAGCGATAAAGTGTCTGCATACAACGCAACACGCGGTTATCCTGCACAATCATTTCGCGCTCAGTTGGACGAATAGCTGCGGCCCCATAGATGTGCCCACCCATATGGGCCAAATGCAGCACTACCGCGAACCGGACGACAATGAGACGCTACTCAATCCGGTTGTAGATGATAATATATGGCGTTTCCGCGATCCATTGGTCAAGCGCACAACGGCCATGCTGAAGGAGCTTGGCTTCATACATTAACACATTGTCCCATAAATTGGTCTACTTGGCAACCCTATTCGCGCAACGGTCACACGGTTAACAGAGAGACAACAGCATGGAATTTTTTCACGAATCTGAGTATTTTTCTTGCCCATCTTTGGCGCCTTAAGTAAAAAATAATAAAGTATTAGTATGGTAGATATATAGAAAAATCAATTTATTGTTTTTTTTTTTTCATTTATTTTAAACGTTAAGTGAAATTAATTTGTATAATACGCTTGAAATAAACCAATGCCCATTCTTTTACCAAGCCTATTGTACAGGACACAAAAAGTTTAGCCTGACTTCAGTTTATACACACACACACACACATGCTCATACTCATTCATTCAGTTTAAGGAAGTTTTGTTGAAAATCAGATTTACGACAATACGATTTTCTCTCGTTCCTATACAAAACAGCAGCAAATCGGATGTTGGCTTTAGGATGGAAAAAAAAACCGAGAGAATACAGAGCAGTAATGTTGAAAAACGCCATTTTGAAAAAAGAATAACCCAAAGAAAAGTGCAAACTGCATTTGAGAACAAGCGGGGAGAAAAAGCATTGAAGAAAGGTGTAGCAAAGCAAAGGAAAGGAAAGGAAATGAAAGGAAAGCTTTTTGGTATGTCTGCGTTTACGTCTGACTGAATAGGAAAGTGTGTCGGTATGTGTATGTGTGTGTGTGTGTGTGTGTGGGTTCTCAGAAAAAAGCAATGTAAAGAGACAAGCGAATTGCATCAAGTTGATACTGAGACTCATTGACTGAATGAACAGTTGGTTGGCCGAGCAAGAATTCACCCTTTTTACTCACTTCACTTTATGAAACATGCCAAATCGCAATGATTTGTTGGTCTGTTCTTTGTTTTGTGTACTTTTTGTAAAAGTCTTTGGATGACAGCCTGCCTGCATAAAACAGCAACAACAACAACAACAAGTGAAGTCATCATTATGCCAGATGGCCTCAGCTGTCTGCTGCATGCTTGCTCGACTTGTGCAAATCCCAGGCATAAATTTAAAACTTTGCACACTCAAATTGGACTCAGGTGCATAAAAATGCGTCGAGTGTTATGTGAATATGTGTGCTCTGGCCTTTGTGAAAATGGTATGTGGTTGGTATAGAGTAGCCAGAGAAGCCAACAAAAAAACCAAGCAACTTCAATATCCCATTTAAAGACTTGCCATTCATATTACTCATTACATACATACATACTTACATATATACATATGTGTATATGCTCATATAAACGGACTACATGTGTGGGTGGTTTGTAAAGTTTTTCTCTTCCTATGTATGGCGTTTGTGAATTTTACAGCGAATTTTAATTTGAAAATGTTGATATGTTAACATGCTGTTAATTGTCTGTTAAAAAACTCTTCAGCATGCTGTTAATCATCTGCTAACAAAATGTCAATGTGCTGTTACGTGTTGAATGTATGAGGACGGGACGGCGGCGGCCCAACCGATTTGCCACGTGCGTGTTTCATTTCCAAAACATTTCAGTGTGTGCGCACTTGTATTTGCCGGCTTTTTGAGTTGTTCCTTTGCCGCTTTCATGAGTAAACGCACATTTGTTGAGTCTTCTTCAGTGCCAAAAGGGTGTTTGTGGAAATTAACTGAGCGTGAGACTGGGGCACTTTACTTTGCATTGCGTTTGTTTCTAGTAGAGCATTTTAATCAAACAAAGACCAAAACGGTATGAAATTTACGCATTTTATTCAAGTTGCTGTTCGCCTGCAACGGCATGCGTTCTGATCCGTTCGTTCCCCGCACACTACAACAGTCACGTGTTGGCGTGAAGTCTTAAAGCGGCAAAGTTCCCTTTTAAGCCGTTTAAGTATTTTACTTTAATTTCTTATATTTGTTATTGTTGTTGTTATTTTTGGAGTGCCGTAAATATGTATTAAGTGTAGCGCACTCATCAGAGTCGTCGCATTTATTGCTAATGTGTTCGTTTTTTTTTTGCTTTTGTTTTTCGTTCCTTATCGGCATTGTCTGTGTGTTGTTGGTCAATCCCTTTTGTTGTAAGTGCCAACAAAATGGCACACACACACACACACACACACTGTCCTTTATGTGTGTTGTATCCTTTTTGTATGGCGCGCAATTGTTTTTGCAATTTATTTATTCGGTTTTAGCTTCATTACGGTTCCGTTCCGTTTCGTTTTGTTTCCTCGCCTGCATTTAAAGAATTTCATTGAATATTCACTTGCTCGTTGTTTTCCTTGCCATTGCTGTGCCCTTCCCCCCCTACGTTTGCTATGCCCGCCGCCGTCACCAGCACATCCTGTTTCCGGCCTATTTGTGTTGGCTGCTTTATTCGCTCGCTCGCTCGCTCGTTCGTTTGTTCGCTCTTCTTTTTTCCGGTCTGTTTGTTGCTTTGATTTTTCTATGCATGAAATTACAATTATCTCGCAACTCAATTTCAACGCTCAGCACGCTTTTTCTAGTCTGAAAATTCGTTACCCCAAAGCAAATGAGCAGTGCAGACAGCTTCTGTATGAAAACAAAAACCAAAAACAAAAAAAAAAAAAAAATGAAAAGAAAACAAAATGGAAGGGAAAAAAACATCGCATTTGTCGTCGTGTTTTCATTATTTTTTGTTATTTTTATTTATTTTTTTTTGTTTGTGTTTTTAGTTTTCGTCCTTTTGGTTGTTTGTTGTTGTTGTTGTTTTTTGCCTTTGACACCGCTATTAAACGGCGCTTTGTTTTTGATGCTCATTCGTACTTTAACTTCATTTTGTATAAATTTCAGCATTGCAACTTTTCCAATTTGCTTAATTTGCATTCTTTTTTTTTGCTTTTGCCTTCTGCCTATCGCCTTCACAACCGCAACCGACTTGCAACCCTTTGTGGCACTTCCGTTTCCGTTTCACGCGCCTTTGCTGTCAACTTCACTTCTGCTCACGTTGGATATTTTCTGCATTTATTATTATATATACATATTTTTTTTCATACATTTTTTAATATGTATAAATATACATATATTTGAATTGTTTTTCAAGCGTCGGATTAGCATGAAAATTTAATTAAAATTGTTTTTCGGCTTGTGCGCCATTTTGATAATAATTCGCACTGGCAAATGATTGCCTCTGTCGCTGCCCACATGCCACGCCCAACGCTGTCGTCGTTGCATTTAATTAATTCGCCATTTCGGATTATTGTTTTTTGTATTTTATCTCTTTTTCTCTCTGTGGCACAAAATTCATTTTCATATCGTTTTTTTTTTCTTTCAACCCAACAAACCGCTACTGCCCCACACGGCTCGCACTCGTTACCAAACATTAGCATGTTGCCCCATGGCTTTTTGTGGATTTGATTTAATTTTACGCATTTCGCATTTTGCATTTTATGCGCGCATAAATTATATTAATTTTTAATATTTGCTTTGCTTTTTAATAATGTTTTTATCAACTCGGTTTGAAGTGACATTCGAATTCAATACATTTCGTTTAGGCATCATCGCCTCTACAATGCACTTCATCCAACAGATATGCGTCTTTAAGTCCCAGTTGCCTTATGTTCCAAAGTACATACACGCAACATAAGGTAGTCCAACACTTGCACTTGACTTTTGAAAACGTGCGTTAGACTAACGTATGCGCAATGTGTGCCCATGTAACATATGTAGCAGTGGTGTGAACGTTGGAATAGAAAAATCTGGTTTCGCCTACTTGATCGTGCAACCACTCGTTGGCTCTGCTTCTTCTTCACGGCATTTCGCTCTTTCTTTTTCTCTAGAGCTGCTCAGCTGTTGCTTGTGCCGCGTCAGCAGTTCAAGGCAGCCGTCATTTGGTCATGTTGTAGCGCATGACCGCTTTTTTTTCTGACACTCTGCGATTTCAATTTGAAAGTAATTAATATCAAATGATTTTTTGTCTCTCTCTTACGCACTCTATGTGTCGCAAATATGTATTTGTGTCATTTTAATGCGCGCTTAATTTATTGAAATGTTTTGTTGTTGTTTTTAAACTCTTCATTTGCAATCCAATTTCGCGGTTCAAAAAACCGTCAAACGGATTTCCGTTAGATTGTCGCTTTTGACATGTGAGCCACCAAACACATACACGCACACACACACACGCAGACGCACACGGCGCTGCCTTTAATTATGACAACACTGATTGGCCATTATTCGATCGTGTTTGCTTTGCTTTGCTCAGAACGCTCTCCTACATAAACGGGCCTTTGCAAAGTATCCTTTCGCCGGCGCTGTTGTTGCTTTGCGTCTCGCTTTCAGTTGTGTGCGAATGCGAATGAAAATTGTATGCAAAATGGGAATTTTCCTTTGCTTTGCATTTCCTGCAATGTCAGCAACTTCCGTCGCACGGCAAGCCAAGCGCTCCTGCAGTGTCCTGACGCCATTTTTTTTTTTTTTTTGTGTTGCTTTTCTTGTGTCCTGACGGCCAACGGTTTTTGCCATGTTTAGTTTTGCATTTTAATGAGCGCCACGTTGTTTTTTCCCCTCCTTTCCTTTGCTTTTTTTCTAAAACATGTTTTTCTCTGACTCGCTCTCTACCCTCTAACTCCCATCTTTTCTTTCATTATACTCTTGTAAAATAGTATATGAACTTTGTCATGAAGTTGGCAACGCAGAGGAGGAGACATCTTGATCAAAGTTCATATAGCCATGTCCGTCTGTCTGTCTGTCTGTTTCAGTGCGAACTACTCCTGGAGTTTTAAAGATATCGTAAAAATTTAAACTCTAAAATTTTTTGTATATGTCCAGACATTGTATATCTCAGAATTACTTGGATCGGATCATTATATCATATAGCTGCCATTCGAATGATCGGTAGGTGATTAGATTTTTGCATATAAGCGATTTGTTTTTGGAGGCATAAACTTGAAATTTTGCACAAAAATTTCTTCGACGTATATGCAGATCGTGTGTAAGATTGGTCAAGATCGGGAGACTAGCTCCCATAGGAACGATCAGTCAAAGACTTTCAAACAAGCAACATTGAAAAAATGTTTGCTAGAGTATATAAGTTTCGCCAAAGCCGACTATAGCTCCCTTTCTGGTTTTATTTACTTTTTTGTAAAACAATTTTTTTTTTTTTTTCAATAGTTTGTTCTGCGGCAGAATGTGCCCAAAGCGTCAAACCGTTGCCGTGAGTACTTTTTTGTTTTGTTTTTTTTTTTCGCTGAGCTTGGCAAAAATTGTAATAAATAATTGTTTAATTTGCTAAATGAAATATTTATTTTTGCGTGTTCTCAGTTACGTATTTAGCTGGGCAAATATTTGCACAGGACGAAGGCAACGGCCGCCGTGCTTGGCTGGAAGGACCGGAAGGAATTCTGAACGTTTCTATTTTCCTGATTTTTTCCTTGCTGAAAGTACATCAACTTTTGCTTTTTTTATTGAAGTTATGCTGATAAATCTAAATATTTCCGCCCACACACACACACACACTCGCACACACACACAGCAGCATGAACTGACAGGACATGCGGTTTTTCGGTCGCTTTTGCAACAAAGGAAAAGCGATGAAGAAAAATACTTCCGTAATTTGCTAAAGGAATTTCCTGATGCATATCATGCGTGCGTCTGCCAATGTCCAAAGGGCTGAGCTTTGATAATTGCAGTTGAGTTTGTATATAAGTAAGTAAGTAAGTAAAAGAGTTGCACAAATGAATTGCAGAATTTCTGTTCGAGACACTTACATCCTTTGGCCGTTGGTTGGTGTACGAGTGGGGGAAGGGAGAGTTGACATTTACAAAGAACGTATTAGTCTTGAAAAACCTGTGAACTCACACACATGCATGCATTATTTGCGCACAACATGAAAATCGAATTGGAATTGTGTCATCGTGTAAGGAGCGAAGGGAAGAGGCTTAAACAATGGGCTGGCGATTTGTGTGTTGCCGTAGTTTATTAAATGAATCAGTTTCAATTTCCCAACGAACGACCGACCGTCTGTCTGTCCGCCGTGTCCGTCCACATGGCCAATTAATTATCAAACTCATTCCGTACGAATTGGCAAACAATTAATGCCATGCGAGCTTCTCTCACTCACACACACTTGATAATTCAATAAAAGCACGTGCGAAAGAGAGAGAGGGAGTGCAGTAGCGTGTGTGCGAGAGGGAGAGTCGCAGCAGAAGATTCCAAAGAAGTCAGCATGTGCGGAATTAGTTTCGTTTGAGTTGTTGGCCAATTGAGCTGCAATCGAACCGATAATTGTTGGTTTGTTTATTGAGAATTGAAAGCGATGAGCCGTGTGCGAAGGGCGGAGGGCGTGGCCGACAAGACGGACGAACAAATGAACGGCTGTTAGTCAAATGCTTATGTTACATGCAACAAATTATGATCTGCTCATTGCTTATAGTTGTTGTTGGTTGCACAAATATTTTCAATTTGCCATAAATTATATTTTCATGTTGTTGTTGTAAGTTTGTCGTGTTACTTAAAAGAGGTTTTCATTGTTCGTTCTTTTTTTTAAATTTAATTAATTGAAGTCACTAAAACATTGCACAGCACAACATAAAAATAAAAACAAATGATAAGCGCTGTGCGTATGTGTTTGTGTGTGTGCATGTGTGTGAACAAATCAGCAACTAAAGCAGTGGAAAAGAGAAAGACAACAACAATTGAATTGTTTAAAATTTAGCTTGTTTCTTCGGCTTCGCCGACTCTAACAATCATTCAGTGACTGTGTGTGCAAGAAGCAACAGGGATGTAAGGGGACAAAGAGTAACCAGTAAGGATTGGAGTCGACAGTAATCGACTCCGACATACCCTGTACCTTCAATTAGTAACGACTGTTTGAAGGCGTGGCGCCGCCCACTTTTTTATCAAAATAGATTTAATTTCCATTTAATATCACACATACCATTTTTTACACTTTTAGACCAATTGGTTCCAGAGATACAACGTTTTTCTATATGTGGGCGTGGCAACGCCCATTTTGTTATTGAATCATGTTATATTCAATCCCAATAGCATACATGCAAAGTTTCATTCTTGTAGGTTTTATGGTTCTTGAGATATAAGCGTTTCAAATTATTACTATATGTGGGCGTGGCTACGCCCACTTTTTTAATGTATCTTCTTGGGGTTTGAGTCAGCTATATACACTCCAAATTTGGTGTTCCTATCTCAAAACGCAACCGAGATAAAACGACTTTTGTAAGTTTTTTCCCGAGGTTGCTCCAGTCATTTGCCCCTCACCCCTAAACTAAGTCAAAAAAGGGGGAAACAAAATAAACTTGATCTGCTGAAGGAATGACAGAATCGAACTGCGAAGAGCTTTTGGTCCTATCTATTATAGTTTCCGAGATCGACGCGTTCATACAGACGGACAGACGGACAGACGGACATGGCTAAATCGACTTCTCTTTCGATACTGATCAAGAATATATATACTTTGTATAGTCGGAGATGTCTCCTTTAAGGTGTTACATACATTGTCGATGCGCACAAAACTAATATACCCTTGTAGCATAAGGTACAGGGTATAAAAAGTAATAGAATTAAGAGTGTGCCAAAAACACACAAAATTTGTTTTTATAAGTCTATGTTACTGAGCAGCACATGACACATACAGCAATTTAAAATTTAAACTACTTTAAACAACTAGTATGCTCTATGTATTGTATAGCGCTGTACAACATAAGATTATATTTCATTAATACAACTTTAACTGTATCATTCAAAGCCTTTGTGAATTTTGGTACACCCTTCAGGCCAAGAAGAAGAAGCAGTTGGGAGAAATATTTGCTGAAAGTCTTTCAATTCAGAAGCAGCAAATTTCAAGTTAGCAGAATCAGAAACAAACACATACAAAAAAAAAAAAGAAACAAAAACAAAACCAAAAAGGAAAACAAAAAAAAAAAAATAATAAAAATAAAAATAAAGAGCAAAAGAGATGGTTTTGTGTTAGTTTGACATCAGTAAATGAACATTTGCAGCGACACGCTTCCAGACACAAACAGAAACACACTTGACACACACACACACACACACACACACACACACACACACACACAGCACAGCAGTAACACTCAAAGCGACAACTGCCAACACCATCATGGAACGCACAGTATGATATCCTGTGCAAAAAACCCCTCACAGCCCCCTCGCGCTTCCCTAATACGCACAGCTGTCTTCTTTGTTTCTACATATGCACACTGACTCCCCCTTCTCCAACCACAATGACCAACACAGCAATTTTCCATTCTAACATTTGTTTTTTTGCTTCTTTTGTTGTTGTTGTTGTTTCTGTTTTGCAAGAAAAATGTTTTCATTTCATTTGTGATTTTCACGCCGTGTTTTCTTTCTCGCTCACTCCTGCCTTTTTCTCATACATACATACATAGCTTGTGGCCTTGTCTGTCTGTCTGTCTCTTTGTTTGTGTGCGTGTGTTTTTTTGCAAAATTTTTTTTTTGTCATTTGTTATAATATTTTATTATTATTTAAATTTTTTGCTTTGCATCCCTAGTTTGCATCCCTAGTAGTGGGAATTAACAAACAACTGAAACTGTTGCATACTTTTATGCGTACACATCAAAATAAATAATTGAATTTTATGTTGCATACAAAAGAGTGACTTTAGTTTGATCTCATTTGAGAATTAGAGAATAAATGCGCAACAGTTTGTCTCATGTGTCTGAAGACGGCATTGCGTACTTGAGATAGATTGAATTTGAAATGTCTTTATACGTTGGCGGAGCTTATCATTGTTTTGAAGATCTTTAATCATGTTATAAATAGAAGGGTTTCGAAGAATGTTTGTCTATGGCATTGTTCTCTAACGGATTTTAATTTGGAATATTTATGTCTTGTAATTGCATTCAGCAATGAATAAGCTTATGTTAATAGTACAACAAGCCACAAACGGCAATCAATCGCTCAAATTTGTCCTAGTGCGAGTGTTAGACTGCTCTATGTATCGTGTTGCGTTTTGTGCCATATGCGCATAAATAATATCTTTTTATTTTTTTTTTTGTTAATTTTGCTTTTGTAGTTTTATATCTTTTTCCTCTCGCTCTGTCTCTTTTTTTATGTATATTGCTCACACTTTTCCTCACTCATTTGCTCATGTTGTTTCGATCGACCACTTATTTAAAATCCAACTAGCCGAAAGCCTATTTAAGCTAAAAGCCACAATATGCTAACATCAATCTGAGCCATACTTTTTCTAACACACACACACACACACACATTGAAGCGTTTAAAAATATGCAATCACTTATGCATAGAAAACGCTTTTAACACTTCACTGCCCCACCGTGCAAAATTTATTTGCGTCAATAAATTTTCAGCAATCTTATGCGACGATGAAGGCCAGCCAACATTTGCCTGAGAAGCGCTGAGGGCCGTGACCGTGCAAAGGGGTATGGTCATATGAGGTTTCAAGAAGAAGAAGAATTTCTTAGCTTCAGTGTATGTGTGTGTGTGTGTGTGTGTGTGTGTGTTTATGTATGTGCGTTGAATAATAAATTTGCTGTGCGTATTTCGGACAAGTTTTGTAGCAAAGCTGTTAGAACTTCAAGGAATAGCTCCCAACCATCCATCCTTTGGCTCTTCCAATGCTTCTGCTCAGCTTCGCACTTACCTGAGTCTCGGCAATGCCCCCTCGTCGCGTTCGCACTTGCCAAGCTGTCACTTGTGTTAAAAGAGCATTTGTAAATCTTAGCGTTTTGCTGGGGCATCGTTACCCCGTCCTGAAGACTCGTAGCCATCATTTCTGCTGCTTAAGACACTTTTCTATTTTTCTTCCATTTTACGTGCTTTTTTTTTGTTTTTTTTTTTTCCTGTCTTCATTGTTGTTTTTCACACTACATTTTTCTTACTTTTTATTTATTTATTTGTTGAATCGCTTAAACTGCTCAGAGCTTAAAAGGAAATCTGACGCATTTGCTTTGACTGCATTTTAAAACGTTGAGGAATGTGCGCAAATATTTCAAACTCAGTCTTTATTTAGTTGGATTTTAGATTGCTGCATTGCAATACAGTTGACGTTTCTCTATGAGACAATGGAACTAAACGATTAGAGTCTAAATTTCGAAAGCCAATTGATACAATATACATATGAGTCTACACATCGTGGTGATGTTCCTTTTTTTTTTGAAGACCGGCCTTATCGTTATTATTACTATTTCTTTTTTAATATTATTAAGTTAAAAGAATATATATATGTAAATTTATTCCGATTAGGGACCATACAGTTTACTTCCGCTAGTATTTATACTGATGTCAGTAAGTTTGGCCACTTTGTGGAACTAAAAAACTTTTTGGTCAATATTTGAAATCCTATTCTTTAAATTACTTTTGTTCTTATTTGGTTTTTTTTTTTTTAATAGTCCTTTTGTGCATTAATATTAAATACAGCAGACTCGTCTATCTCATCTTGCTGGCATAGTTGGAACAATCTCATTTATCCTATAGAACCTTTAAGAATTTTACTGCAGATTTTTATTTTATTTTTTTTATTATTTCTTCTGTATTTTTTTTTTTTTAAATATTTCGATGATGCGAAGGAATTACAAAATACTACACCCCTCCTACACCAATGTATTTTTCTTTTTTATGTTTGATTTTTTTTTTTTTAATAACGTTTTGAAGAACTTCCTTTTAGAGAAGTTTGTTATAGAAAAGTTTTGACTGTACTATGGAAATGATTCAGAAAATCGTATGAAAAAAAAATTAATATCGTTCTGTTTGATAACAAAAGCCGTCTTCAATACAATTGAGCTAATAAAATGTGTTTCAATGACAATCAACGAGACCATCTGCGACTCGCATTACAACGTGGCAGCAATGCTCCGGTATAAAAGCACTGAGCATATTCAGTTTGCATTTTAAACGGCCGTGCAATAGTTAGACGCAAAGACGTTCAATGACGCTTTAATATGGTAAGCAATCTTCAACTGTTGGGCGACCAAAGGCAGCACTCAATGACACATTCTATTCTATATACCAACAACAGTTATCGCTCAGCATATTTGTTTGTGCCATCGCGGCTGTCATTGTCACCTTGGCTCACGCACATCCGGTCTTCTTGCCACTTTGGCTCAATGACACCTCGCAATGGCCGGTGGCAGTGCGTCAACAGCGATCGCTTGATGCGATTCACACCAAAAGCGAATTACATCTGTCGGAACAGTTCAGGGATACATTGCAGATCAAGGCGAGCTCGTTGTATGAAGACATTATGACGCCACTCAGGCATGTCTATGCCAAAGCAGAGCCGTTGCTAAGAGGTGTACATCTGGCGAGCAAAGAGAACACATAGCCGACAAATTAGCGCTCAGACCAAAAATTACAATATTAAAAAAAAAAAAACACGAAATGATAATGAACAGCGAACGAGAAGGAGAGAGGAAAAGGGAGAAATTACGTAATATTTTTTATTTTTACATTGAAAATTTAATTTTCATAAATATTCGCCGATAAATGTTTTATAACACGTCACCACACACCGACCCCTTCAACTAACTACTCAACCGAGCCACACTTGGTTTAAGTCTAAGACAATACGATGTATATGGATATGCGTATTTATTTAAGCATACTTTCAGGGGTACATGAAAAATGTATTTTATTTGTCTTTAGCCGCTTTGTTTTGTTGGTTTCGTTCTAAAACATTTATTTTTTAAGTTGTTTTTTCGATTTATTTGATATTATTGTTTTTTCCAATTTTTTTGTTGGCTTTAACAATGGTTTTACATGCATAATATGTGATTTTTTTGTTGTAGTAGGTCGATTGAGACAAAAGACATGATAAATAAAAAATGTGCAAATTTAAAATCTTCAAATTTTCGGCGTTTTCATTTTGTTACGAAAATCGTTGCATGTCGAAGGCGAAAATTGTTTCCATATCGTATATAATCGATAAAAGGTTTGAGGTTTTGTTTATTTTAAGCAATTGTTGGAATATTAAGGGGTAAAGAGGAGCGATAGAGCAACTCAACTAGTAAAAAGTGTTTAAAAAAAAAATATCTGCTGTCTGTTTATCAGTCTGTGTGTTCGTTTAGTATTTTGCATAAGAAAAATAAATGTAAATTGAAATACGCGTCAAGCACAAGCCAGACAGACAGACGGACAGACAGGTAGACGCACATACACACACACAGGGAGACAGATAGACAGTAAGTCGTAGGGACGGACGTACGTACGAGCATATAACACGCATGTAAATTGACGTCTTACAGCATAAGAGGCAGCAACATTACCATTACCACCTGTGAGGCGCCCCATGAGCGCAGAAATCTTTGAATATTTGCTTGTATAAATTTCACAGTTCGCAGTTTAAACGCAAATTTTTTTCTCTTGATTTTTGTTATATAAAATATTTTTCTTTTTTTGTGAATTTCATTCGTTTTGCCAATTGCTGAAGTGTTTCTTGCTTCGCATATATTTTGCCAGCGCACACTACGCGGCCTTCGTGCGGCACTTGGCATCGCCTTTTCACACACACACTCACTTCCACTCGGCCGCAGCGTTTAGAGTGCTTTGATGTCAAACGATTGCCACATGCTGCGTACCGCACACTACAGTTCGCTCAGACTCATTGCTTTGACTTGCTGCCGGTTGCCTTTTTCCCTGTGTGTGTGTGTGTGTGTGTGTGTAGATGGGGGAAGCACACATATACGACTGCCGTCAACGCCAATGCACACTTTTTCCTTAACTTTGCTCAAACGGTTGCGATTTTTTCTTCGCCTTTTTTTCCCTTTTTTTCTTCCATGCTAACCAAAATCAATTTAAAACACTTTTCATACATTCTCAACGCTCAGTGGCACTTTTTGTTGTTGATGTTGTTGTTGTTGTTGGTTTCTTTATTATTTTTTTTTCTTTCGACATGTTTTGAAAATTACCTTTTCGACGCTTCGTCTTCTTTCCTTTTGCCTTTGCTGACTTTAAATTTATTTAAGTTGCCAAATGCACGCCACGCGTGTTGCCGCTCATGCTCATTCTCGCCTTCACCCACACCTGCCTTACTGCTGCCGGCATTTGAGTCATTCATTTTGACTCATTGAAATTCAGCGTCTTCACAATTGCTGTTAATAATGATATGCATATGTGTGTGCGTGTGCGTGTGTGTTTGTGTGTGTGTGTGTGTTATTGTTGAGCTTAAAAGCAACCAAACGCCGCCTGTTGTATCAATAAAATATTAGCCCGAAGTGCTATAGAAATCGACGTGGCAAAAGCTTATATTGCAAACATGGCGTATGATTGATTTTTGATTTCAATGTCTCATTGCCAGTTGCTTACTCACAATTTTATTTTTTTCCTCCTTTATTTCCTGTGACAGTGATAAATGCTTGCCTCAGTCTGTCTGTCAGTCACTGAGCCATCGACTTGTCCTAATCGCAGCAACTTTAAGGCTCTTTTCTCAAGCGTTCATTGACTTCGAGCATTTCAAATGTGTTACAAATAATCAGCGTACATGCTTATTAAATCAGTATCAGTAGCACTTACCTATACATACATAGATGCGTGCTTGCCTTGTAAACTCAAAGAAATCAACTCAAGTACACAAAGTCAAGGAGCGAGGCGTGCATGGTAAGCGTTTTGGGCTGAGCGAAAATATGATTATCTGATCCATATACATGAGTTTTTTGTTCTAGTCGACTTACTTTGCGTTGAGGCACGTTTCTGTTGGTTCAACTTATTGAAATTGAACGCGTATTGTCCCTCACTTCTCAACAAACGCACACTCAAACTCTCACATACTTTCTCTCACTTTATCTCTGTTTTTTAATACGGTATGCGTGTGTTTGTGTCTTGTGTCATGTGGCATGTGGCACATTGATGTACGTGTCACAAAGTGTTACCAAAAAACGTCACAGTCACAGTACACAATAATGACTTACAAATAAACAAAGGCGAATATTGAAATGTTTAGCCTACGATAGAAATAAAGAAGAACTTTTTCATAACTCAAATATTATACAATACAATATTTATAAACAGCACACACACAAATGTGTATTTAATATTGGTGCGCGCACACATGGCGTATGATTAATATGCGCATTGACACCTATAAACACATGCACGCACAAACAACAGCAACAAAAACAACAAGGACATCAGCATTTCAACCGTTGGGACAGCTTGTCTAGCTTCTGTATGCGGGGGAAGGGGCGTGGGCCGTGGGGTCATGTTGTTGTTGCTCCTTGTACGCTTGTTACACATGTAGACACTGATTTGTTAATGCCCTTATTGTAGTACAGTAGTGATTTATAGCCAATAAAGGGGGGGGGGGGGGGGTTTGGCTTCATAGGCACGGCCAAAGTGCCATCTTTCCATAAATATGCATTGTCCTCTGTTAAGCGTACAAATGCTGTCATAAAGCAGTGCTGAGTAGCTTAGAGTCGCTGCCGCCAACAAATCAACGGCCGCGGTCTCAACGAAAAAAACAAAATCGATTGGATCGATTCTATATGAGTGCGTGTAATTTTACATTATTCTTGCATCGATTATGAATTTGTAATTATTTTTATTACGTTTCTTAACCTACTTCTTCCAACAGCCGATGAAGTTAAGAAGGTTATCTATGATTGATTTGCAAAAGCACAAACTGATCACATTTTTTCTTTTCTTTTCATAGAAGTCTTACGGCCCGATTCCTTAAAATCTCTTAAAATGTTTAGGGGGGAACCGAATTTTTTCAAATTGAACACAATATTTTTATATACAATTAGCCGTGTTCTGACATCGAGATCTTCAGTATTAAATATTTTTTACAGCATCTTAAATGTTGATTTTTTTTTTTTTTTTGGCAAAAATCGATATTTTAAACGTTAAAAAAATTTAAAAAAAATTAAAAAAAAAAAAAATTCGACGTGAGGAAAATTTTATCAGCTAAAATTATATATTTTGTCTTGAATTTTAGTTGATCCAGTAATCTGTAATCATGATCACCCCAAAACACTTTTTTCTTTTTTTTTCAATTTAAAAGTGCTGCCATAGGCTCACAATTTTTTTTTAATTTTAACGAAAAATTTCAGGAAATATGCTTAAGTTATTAGTTAATAACTGTTCATTTAAATAAATTAATAAATATTTATGGTTTTCTTCAAAAAAAAAAAAAAAATCACAAAAATGTATTGTTTTTCATCGAAGTATTGAAGTAAATAATTGTTGTATTGCCAATTCTTGCCCTTTGCTAAGCTCTGCTCGTTTATTAGTGCGCGACATTCGTAGGCCGTTTGCCTGGCATGAAAGCAGGTGGCAACTCATAGTAGAGTGAAAAAAAACTGAAGTTTCTTAACTGCTTTGGGCATTAAGTGGCCATATTTGTGAGCACTCTCCAAACCGCCGCCGCCGCCGCCAGATGGCGTGTACACCTATGTTACTAGTCGTTGTGAATTCCTTGTGCCTCATTCTCCGTCCCATGAACATTTGCTCATTCGTTCAATTGCTTGATTTATTGACGTTTATTGGCAGTTGGCATTTCGTTTGCTTTTTGTGACTATTTTTGGTAGTCGTCGTACGACAACGTCGTCACTAAACCCCAACCCCCTCGTAACAGGAGTTATTGCTTTGAAGTTGTCGTTGTTAGCCCCCCTTAGCCCCTCGCCTTGACTCAAACGACTTACTTCCATTTATTTGGTTTTTATGTGTGCTTAATTTTGGTTGGTTTTTTTGTGTTGTTGCTTATTGTTTATTGTTACTGTTGTTGTTGTTGCTGCGTTGCGTTGCGTTTCGTTACTCGCCGCATTCGGTCAAAGTTCAAGGCGTATGACATTCGATATATTTGGCGTTGATTTATCGTATTTAATTTCATTTTATTGCATAGATTTCCACTTTTTTGTTTTCGTTTTACATGCTTTGCCTTTTTCTGTGTATGCGTGTGTGTGCGCAGCAGACGGGGTCGGTAATGGGTTAATAGCAGCTTCGCATAAAAATATATAATATAATATGAGCAAATATGTTTGTTGTTAGTGGCAACATTAATGACATTTTATTATGTTTAAAGGTCTGAAATAAATTTATTACAAAAGCACTGCTCTGCTTTTGGTCAATGTCGTCTTCACTTAGGTCGACATGTCGTATACGTGATGAAATTACTTTAACAGCTTAGTTTAGTTTAGTTCAGTTTAGTTCACGGTGACTGTTATTAGTTTGTATACGTAGAGTTGAGTTGAGTTGAGTTGCGTATACGACAGGTTGTCATGGCAGCCGCCGTGCAATAAATTGAATTTCTGTTGTACAACATAAGTTCGACCGCAACATTGAGCAGACGGACGGACGGATGTCTGTCTGACTGTCTGTCTGTCTGCTTGGCTGTCTTTTGACGTTGCGAAGTTTCATAATTCTTAAGTAGTTCAAGAGTGTTCATCGAAACCAAAGAAAATTGCATTTAATTAAGCTGAGTAGGCAAATTATAAGCCCACCACACACACACACACACACACACACACACACACACACACACACACACACACACACACACACACACATGCATGCACTTTACTTTACTTTAAGACTAATAAGTTGACGAAATGTGCAAATAGTTCGATGACTCAATTGGCTCTTCTCACTAATCAGTTTGATTTTTGGGGTTTCTGTGTGTGTGTATGATTAATTTGTGTGTGTGTGTGTTTGCTTGAGTGATTTTCATCATTGTATTAAGCAAACGAAATTATGTTTGATATATTGAAACATGTTCATTGCACTTAAAGTGGACAAAATGTTAAACACTTTCACGAGATATGCCAAATAAACAACAACAAAAACAACAACAATACATAAAAGGGTCCAAAAATCATTAATACAAACTTCACTTTATATTATGCATAAGCAGCAGTACAACAACAATAGCAATATCGCATACATATAACTTAATTAAGCCAACAAAGCCATAAATTATTGCATAATCCAAGGCTGTATGCCTTTGCCACTTTGACAACGTTTGCATGCACGCTGCTTCTTCTTCTTCTTAGGCGTTTCAATTGTCCATCCGTCCGTCCACCATCCTTGCGGCGTTTACTCAAGTTAATGAAGTGACGTACAACATGGCGTATGATTGATACTACGAAACCGTTAAGCGAACTACTTCTCATACATTTCATTTGCTTTGCCTTTGCCACAATTCACACTAACCCACTCCCCCCGCCCCCCTTAGCACACCGTTCCTATTTAGCGCCAACAATAACGGACATTATCCTTGTAAATGTAATTATGCGCCTATGTGCATGCAACGTTTGGCGTGTATATAGCAAACAATAAGCTAAATATAATGTTGCCTTTGCCAACGCTACGCAACGGAACCGGCATCCGGCAGTCGAGAGCCTTACTATGGCGGAGTCCGTGTGGCCAATATATCGCACTCATTAAATATTTTATGTTGAATTTCGCCGACGTCGAAATGACTTCAGTCAGTCCTCAGCACATAATTCGATGCGTGCGAGTGTTGCGTGCGACCGCACAGAATGCTTGCTTTGCTTCAGCTCAGCTAAGCTTAGCTCAATTGCATTGCAACAACATTGGTAACCACAGCAACGGACAACGAGCAGCAGTTGCACGCAAACTCACGCCTACAAGCACGCACGCACGTAGGGAGGTGTGCAGAATCGCCCTCATTTACGTGGACTTTGTCATTGTGCTTTGCTTGCTTGCCTGCCAGCTTGAACTTATCACATTTCAATTAAGTTTAACATTTCACGCTAAATTTGTTCGTTACTTTGCTAAGGCAGGGCCTCAGTTCGTCACACACCGGTGATTGAAGGTGCTTTGACGGCATGAGGACACGAATCTTATGCTACAATACCAACCAAGTGGCTTTCAATTATGTTTTTATAAAAAAAGATGATACAAAAGTGATGAAAATTATGAATTCTAAAAGAAAATTAAATAAAAAAAATAATAATTTCCTATGTTACACAGCGCCACAGTGCACATACGGCACTCCAACAGTGGAATTTTGTTCTCGAATTTAATATTTAATTTTTTTGGACTTCATTACGGGTAATTGATATTTGATAAGCCACGTATTAGTTCTGATTATCAGATTAAATAATTTTAAGCAGTTTTCGTACATCGTTCTCCAACACTGTTTGTACACTAAATGACATTAGCAAATACTGCCAAATGGCACAAAGCAAAATCATTGGAAAACTGAAATAACAAAGTAATGAAACATTTTAACTTGGCTTTGCTAATTTGGCTAAGAACAACAGACGGACAGACGGACAGACAGACAGACGTTAAACACTTTGCCAAAAATGTCTAATGGCAAAACGTTGAGCGCTGCCAACTCGTTTCAAGTGTTGTAAAAGTGTTCGACGTGAGCATCAAGCGTCTTAGTCTGGCACTGAAGAGAATTATGGAGAAGCAGAAGGAGCAAAAATATTTCAAAATATATGTATGTATGTAACGTATGTAAGTTGGTATTAAGGCGAATTGCAACCAAAGCTGCAACACTAAATGCGATACTAAAGTGGCCAATAAATCTGACATGCTCGAAGTGAAAGCTTAAAGCTGACAGCAGCAGCAGCAGCAACAACAACAACAACAGCAACAACAACAGCTGTTAAACTAACTAAGTCGAATCAGTGATGTTTATTGGTCTTTCATCTCGTTCACTCTCATCTCCTTTTGTATACTTTGTACGAAAATGAATGCCACACGGAAATTGCAACAAGATGAAGCAATGACTGAGGGTCGAAACTGTTGTTGTTATTGCTGTTGTTGTTGTTGACGTTGAGGCAATGCCAAGTGCAGCTTGACTTCATTAAAGCAAATGAAATCGATTGTGCCACGAATGCGAAAGAAGAACCGACAACGAAGCACAATCAATGCAATGACGGCATTGAGCATCCAGTTGGCCAACAGCAGCAGAGCAGCAGCAGCAGTGGCTGTGTCTGTGTCTGTGGCTGCAGCAAAGAAGAAGCAGCAATTGTGCAATGTTGACACGAGTTTATTTATTTGCAGTTAAAATTTTGCGCGCATTGCAAATTTTTCGCTGTTTCGTTCTGTTTATTTTGATTATTGTTATTATTATTATTACTTTAAGCGTTGCGTTGAATTCAAAGCTAGCAGCAACACAGCCAGCAAGTGAGAGAGATAGAAGAAGATACAAAGTGTAGAATAAAAACAAAAGCGAAGTAAAAAAACTGTTGTCAAGTTGGCAAAGCGGATTTGAGCAAGCAACAAAAGCAAAGAAAGTGGCAAAAGCGCAAGAGGACTGAAGTGAAAATAGAATGTAATCAAAAGTCTGTTGGGGTCGTTTGGCATTTGTTGCAAAGTGCGGCAAATCTTATGCCAGCTGAGACTGCTCAGCAACTAAGTTGTCCTTGCCACACAGATACACACACACCCACAGCGTTGCCCAACACTCACGCCCACTTTCTCTGCTCCTGCTCGTTTTGTTTGTTGTCTCATTGCTCGTCGTTCGTCGTTCGTCGCTCGCTGCTCGTCTCGATCGTTACATGGCTTGACAACGTAACGTTTTCCCGTTTTCAGTTTCAGTGTTGTTAAACGTTATGTAGTGTGGCAAAATGCTGCGCTGGAGTTGCCAACATTTTATGCTATTACGACAATGATTCAAATTGTCGCCTTGGATTATGGATTTATTGCATTCGTGCTTGTTGCTGACGTCATTCAGACTCTTTATACTATTTCTTTTTTCTTCTCGTAGAACTGCTTGCCACACGCGTGTATCATGAACATTCGCGCTGGCAGTTGCAGTCTCTGCTGCCACCACCATACATCTTCTTTAGCTCACATGCCCAGACAGTTGCCGCCTCACTGCTTGCAGCAAAGCTTTGCCAAAAATATATTTCTTTTGTCATACACACGTATGTACGTACACAAATATGCAGAGGAGCACACTTCTGGGGCGTGTACAAATTTATTGAGTTCGAAATGTGTCACTAATTCGCGTTGACAATTTTCGTTTTGCCACAAAATGTTGCAAATCAGTTCAAAGCGACAAATGTTCGCTAAGCTTTTATGCAAAAGGGTGACTGACTGACTGTCGGATGGCATTTGCTTTAACACCAGTTGTCGCACAACGTGTCCGGGCCGTGACTCAGTCACGCATTTTATAAGATTTCGATTTTGATCTTTTGTATTGTTGCAACAACTCAGCTCAACAGCAGCTGTCATTGTTGTTGCTGTTGTTGTTGTTGCTGTTGTTGCAGTCGCTGCGGTCGTTGGTGTCGACACCATCACCTTCTCAGCCAACTTCAGTTGCATTTTGTTCGCACACGTCCTAACACATCTTTTCGTGCCTTATCGCAAACAAGCGCTAATTAATTTCGTCTCGTCTCGTCTCGACTGCCTGCCCAGCCAGCCTGCCCCCCCGCTGACAGTGCCCCTCACCGCGCATGACTATGACCACAATGCGTGCTACTTGTTTTGCACGACCGACGAATGATTATAATCTGTAATGTTGTTGCTTTTCTTTGCTCTCTCATTGCAATTTTTATTTTTTTTTTCAATCAAAACGGCAGATATTTTTTGTAGCTTTTTGTGCACACATAAATTTAGCTTTGAGGCGCCGTTAAAAATAAAGAGCTGACGAAGGCGAATCATTTGATAACAACAACTTGTTCAAATGAAGAAAATGTGAAAATGCCAAATATCAATTAACAAAATAAATAAATAAATGTTGTTAAAAAAAAAAAAAAATCGTTTGGTTGCAAAAAACAAACAACACTAACAACAACAGCAACAGCAACAAAAATTGAACAAATAAAAAATGCACACAAACAAATAAATGTTGAAAATGACAACTTTGCCAAACATGCAAAAACAAAAAAAAAAAACAAAAAAAAAAAATAACGAAAAAAAAAAGTTGGTCATTATCGTCGTCGTTGTTGTTGTTGTTGTTGTCAATGTTTTTGTTTATCTAATGTTAAATGTCAACAACGAAAACAACAACTCTAACAAAAATAACATCATCAACAACAAAAACAAAAACAACAACAACAACAATGACTGCATCAAACGATACGAATAAAAATTGCACAACTTTTTTCAACTTTAAATTTAACTTCAATAACAAACTTGACAAAAATTCCTCAAAATTCCACAACAATAAAAATATATTAAAAAGTTAAAAAACGTTAAAAAAAAACATCTTCAGTCTTGCTGAAGATTAAATACTCTTCTCACCCATTTTTTTTTGTTGGAATTTTTTTTTTTTTAACTTTTCTTCTTTTTTCCATCGATATAAATTTTCAGGTCGATAACTTCAGAACTGTGGCGTATATGGTCGGATATGGCCAAATCAACGCGTCTATCAATGTGATCAAGAATTTATATATATAATCTATAATATACTTTATAATGCCGGCGATGTCTCCTTTTAGGTGTTACAAACTTCATGAGAAAGTTGTAATATTATTCACGACGTGAAGCGTACCAAAAAAAAAAAAACGGAAAAAATGTTTTTATTATATAATAAAGTTTAAAATCCCATAAAATAAATGCTAATTGCGGAAAGAAAAATTTGTCATTTACAAAAAAAAAAATAAAAAAATAAATAAATAAACACAAAAACAAAAACAACGTATTCGGTTTTTTTGTATGTTTTATTTTCTCACACACAATTATGAAGCATTAACATTTTTTGGTGATTTCAACTTAAAGTGTTTTATTTACTTTTTTTTTTGAAAGATTTTAAAAATATTTTCAGTGCATGACAAGCCAAAAATACCCGTGGCTTTCATTCACAGTGATTTCGGATGCTTTGCATGACAAGTTGTTGGGAAAAGTAGGTGAAGTCATGTAATGACTGCGCATCTTGACGATCGATTAATATCAGGCGATGACTATAATAAAAAAATCAGAATATTGGTACATTCGAAAATGTCCCTTAAAAAAATTTCACTTCAATAAATAAACGTGCCAAAAGAACAGATTATCACCACAATACTCATCATGCTATGTCAATTTTATTTCCAGAAACCAGGCGCAGGCTAGACCCTTGACAAATCTAGCTATGAAAAGTATAAAATACACAATAAAACCAGTAAGGGCGGTATAGTTGAGTATTCTCAACTATATAATACCCTGTAAACACACCTATGTTGATAACACGTTAAACATTCGCCGACAGCAAAAGCAGTGTACCACGATATGGTTTGAGTATTTGCTAATAGTGAGGCAGGGCTCACAGTGCAATGTTGCCATTAGATGGCGCTTTAGTACGGATTTTGTTACAAAGCATTGCTGCAAAATTTTAGTGTGTTGGTCTTTGCGGGGAAAGTGGTAGTTTGTTGTATGCAGTTTTAAAAAGGTATGTTACCTGAGTTTGCATACAAAATTTCAGCATTGTATTCTTTATACTTTAGGAGATACAGCAATTTTAAGAAAAAAATTACCTTTTGTTGTGCTCGAAGGAATGGGCGTGGCAAAAATTCCTTCAAACTTCATCTAGTGTTCGACCACACGAGTCTATCTTCCAAATTTCAAGTCTCTAGCTTTAATAGTTTTCGCAGTGTTAAGTACGGTTTTTGTTACAAATAGGATAAAGCAGTGTTCAAAGCGCAATTTATGCCAAGCAGCATTGTATCTATTATAGTTTAGGAGATACAGCAATTTTAAGAAAACAACTTTTTGAGGGGAAACGAAGGGGAGGGGGAAAAATGTGGTATGCAGTTTTGTAGAGCTTTACATACTGAGTCTACATACTCATTTTCATATTTCTAACTTATCAGGTTTTCGAGCTACAGCCTTTTGAAAAAATGGGTGGTGCTCGATGGGCGGGAAGGAGTGGGCGTGGCAAAAAATCCTTCAAACTTGATCTAGCGTTTGACCTCACGAGTCTATCCACCAAATTTCAAGTCTCTAGCTCTTATAGTTTTCGAGAACCATTGGTGAGGACGGACGGACGGACAGACAGGGCTATATCAATTCGTCTTGTCATCCTGATCAAGAATATATTTATAGGGTCCCCCTCCCCTCCTTCTATGCGTTACATACAAACCGTCTCAAACAAACTTAATATACCCTGATACACAGTGTGTGTACAGGGTATAAAAATTGTTGTCAAAGGGCTAAAGTAATATTCTCATATGTCGTTGTTTTATTGTCTATTTTAAAAATTGGAATCTGAATGTAAGTTCTTTCTTCAATAAAATGTTGTGTGAAAGTTCGGTATGGAGAAATTTATTATTTGGTTCTTTACAATCTCACAATTTATAATCAGATATAACATTCATATTTTTCCTTCTCCCGGAGCGTTTTTACTGACAAAAGTTTTTATGAAAATTTGAAATATTTTCGGGTTTTTATTTTGCTTGTCAAGAAGTCTTTCTGTCCAAAGCAAAATACTATTTTTTTTCTGCTTTTCCAATTTTCGATCGATATTTTCCTTCTCCAGGAGCGTCTTTACTGACAAAAGTTTTTATAAAAATTTTAAATATTTTTTTTTGTGAAGAAGTCTTTAAGTTCAAAATAAAATACTATTTTTTTCTGCTTCTGCATTCGGTTTTTGTTGTTCATAATTTTTTTTTTATTTTATTTAATATGTATAATATTTAATTTAAATATTAATCGGCCTGTGATTTCCGGATGTTTCTTCCATGTCAGGCGTTTATCAAGTTGGAAACCCAAGTATTTCACAAATATGCAGTGTAGGATAGCGAAGTCATTTAAAGTGATAGCAAGGGTAGCTTTATGATTTTTAAAAATTTTATTTTTTTTGGTTCTCCCAAAGTTTTATATTTTGGATCTTGTTTGCTTTGTATTTTTTCATTGTTTTTGTGTCTTGGATATTTTTATTTTTTTTTTTTTATATTGGTTGGAATTGGTTTTGTTAAAAGTGATTGTGTATGTCGTTAGTGTGGACCATTTTTAGTCTTCTTTGAGGAGATGTTGAAATCGGATATCGGATCTTCTGCTTAGAGAACAATATATCTGAGTATCTAACTATTTTTAAAATATTCATTTTGTTTGTTTTAGTTGCTTTTAGTTCGAAACTATGCCAAAGTTTTGCTCGGCTTTCTTTTATTTTTGATATCGTTGCTGTTATCTGTGTTGCTTTTGTTATTTTATAATACAGTTAATATATATATGCATGTATATATGTAAGTTTATTATTTTTTTATTAATAATCTGCTTTCTGGCGCTTCATATTGAACATTTACAATTTCAATCGCAGTTTTACAACTAAACAAAATTATCCAAGAAAATAAATCGAAAATATGCTCCTTCTCTAAAAATTAATTCGCTTTAATAAAATACTGGCAGATTCATCGATAAAATAATCGATAAATAATTGGAAAATAATGTATTCCTAATAAGAAACTGAAAAATGGTTGAGGGTAGCCCTATAAAATGGGTCACGGTAGATTTGTGGGAACTTGTTTTGTTCCCTTTTCAATTGAAATTTTTAATTTTATTTTTGTATTTTTGTATTAATTTGCTTTTGGGTTCTTTGTTCGGTTTTCCTGCTGAAAAAGATGGAACAATTTTCTGTCGACTAGAATCTTTAATCATTTTTTTCTCTTGGTTACTTTTTTATTTTTTGTTAACAATTTTTAAGAGACTTTTTTTTGCATTGGCATTCCGACTTGCGTGGGTTAGCTAGCGGATTGGCGTGCATCGACGCGGCTATATACTGCGTCGGTCCGTCGGTAGTTCGGTAAGGACGCGTCTTGGCTTAAGTTTTTTTTCGAGAGTTTTCATGAAAAATCAATTCTCTGAATTCTCTCTTTGTATGCTTTTTATTTTTTGGTCGTCAAATATTCTTCTTTTTAGTTTTTGTGAAGTGTTCGATCTTGCTTCTTTAAATGGTTCTTGGCTTCAACGCGCTTATTGTTTGTAATTTTTTTATTATTTTATTATTAATGATGATTCCTAAATATTCGAAATAGTTGTGTGTTTTGGCTTGTCAAGAGCAGTCGCTGCATTTGTCTTTGTTTTATTTTTTCCATAATTTTCTTAGATATTTCATATATTTTTGATTCTCTTTGTATGTTCTTTGATCTCGATTCCACATTTTTGATCGGTTTTCTTTATTTTTTGCTGTTATATTTAAAATTTTAAATTTTAAATCATTAATTTCAAACTGACCAAATATACTGATTAATTTTTCATGAATGTTTACTACATTTGATCTTTCAAAGTCCATTGATTTAACAACCAAAACTATAGAAATCAAATTGTCTTTTTCGAATTAATGAAGTGAAGCGCATAGAATATTTCTCTTAACATAGTTATCGGTCTATAGGTCTGTTGTCACGACGGGACGGCTTGATTTCGCATTTTTTTCAATAGCCATTTTATTTATTTTTTTATTTACCTCGTCTCTTTGATAATTGTGTTTACTAATCACTTATCTTTCTTAGTATTACTTCTTTATCGGCCAGGACAAAAGATATATTTTTTTAACCATCAAATTATCTTCAAATTCAAAGTTATTCAACACAAGCCGACAGTTAAATTATAGGCTCACAAGTAGGGAATCCCTGTAGTTTTTTGATCCCGAAAATTCCGGGATTTTTTAGTGTGTGAATATAATTTTTATTTTCTGAGTTCTTGAGCCTACTTACTTTCATCAGTGTTTCATGATTTTTTATCAAGTGTATTCATAAGCCGAGCTACTCATTGCAGAACTCGGACTTAGAGATCAAAACGATCTTTTATGTTGTATTTTTTGTACGATGATTTCCAACAAAAACGATCCCATAAGTTAACTGATCAATTATCGCTTTCAAGCTAACTCGAGCACCTAATTATCTCGCAATGAGACCTTCATCATTTTCGCATTCTGCCGGATGATGGCGACGGCAATTTGGCGCAATTAACAGTTAACTGACAACTGATTCACATAGTCTCGCACATCTGGCTCAGTGCAATGAACCGTTCCAGAGGCGAGTTCAAATGTTTTCAAAAAATCACGCATACGACGTGTTTTTCCAATCAAAGCAGATTTATGTACATAGTTGAACTAATGCTGTTGGTAATGATTATTTGAATTATTTATTCAAAATAACTGCATATCGGGCTGGGCAGTGGTCAAGTAGATTGTAGCAAAGTTTGCTCAATCGAAGTCATTAATTTTATGGCAGCTCTTGTCAAATGTTTGAGGCGAAAACATTCAAATAAAATTGCACAAGTAGAGTAAAATATGCTAGCGATACATTAATACTTAATAAGGGAATCAATCGCGATTGCTGTCTGTCAAGTAATGTTCAAGGACGGAGCGTGCTTATGCCGCCAGAAGAGCAGCAAATGTAAGAGGTATACAAAAGTTAATGATAAACGATATAGCAAGCGAGATGGACGGAGTGTGCGAGAGAGAGAGAGAGCGTTAAAAATGCGCACCAACGTTTGTCAAGCAATAATGGAGTTGGTCGTACAACAACGTTGCGTCCAAAAGCAACTGCAACGCATTACAATTACATAGAATGGTCATGGAATGACAGCAAAGACACAAGGACAAAGCATTTGTGGTAAAAAAAGAGAAGAAAAAAAAAAATAAATAAATCGAAAGGATCACAGTATAGAATGGAAGCGAAGAGAACACCAGGAGAACAGAAAGCCACAATGACAATGACATGACGGTTGTTAAGGGCACATAGAAAAAAAAAAGACGTGGGCAGAGGGGCACAAGGGGGGCATTGCAACGCTAAACATTGTCAACCGAAACCGATTTGGCAACAGAAAGAGGACGACAGGCCAGGACATGCTGTCGAAAGATAAATGCGCGTTATTTCAAAACAACTACAATAACAACAGACGATTGTTTAAAAAGGAAGAAGAGTTAAGCGCAAAAGCAAATAAACAAAAAAAGGAAGAAATAATAATGAAAAAAAAGAGGATGAACAAAGCAATCCAGTGCAAGAGAACATGTCCGAATGTGCGGTTAAAATGCCGGTGGAAAACAAGAGCGTTGGCTGACTGTTCAGAGCGAAGTAAAGGGTGAGGGTGAGGTTGGCCAATGCGGCTGACTAACAGTAAAATACCTTGAAATTAAAGTAACAACAAGATGAGGCAAACACAACGTAACGTAATATTAGATTACGTAACGTAATGTTATGTTAGATTATCCAACGTAACATTGTGTTGGCTTAAGTAACATAAGTTTACATTTTATAGCATTAACTGAAGGAGAATAATTTTAGATTACGTTCGATAGCCTTTACATTGTAGAGTGAATGTAATATTACGTTATGTTTAATTACGTAATGTAACTTTATATTAAATTATGTCAGATAACGTAAACGATAGGCTGAAATTCATGTTGCCCTCATAACAAGAAGAAACTCGAAAGAAATTCGATGGCAATGCTGGAATAACGCCAACACTGAAACTGATTTTGGATGGCAAGGGAAAGTGTTGGTAAAAGAAATGCATTGTGCGTTGCCAAGATGAAAGTGGGATGAAGTTGTCTTAAAAACTTCCGGCATTTCATTACGATTTCATTAAACTTTGCCGCAATTAATAAACTAATTAAAATCTGGAAAACTTTACGCAGTCACCTGACGTACGTATGCGTTATGTTGATGATGATGCACGCTTCTTCTTCGCCCACATGCTGCTTTCACAGAGCACCTGTGTCTAACGGTTGCTTTTCGCACTTTTGCCGCAAAAGTTTTCGAAACACAGACTGACGGGCGTACAGAAAGACTTTGATGCATATCGTTGCATATTAGAGTCTGCAGTGGGATGCAGGTGGAAAACAGTATTCGAGCAGATTGATCAAATGATACGCATACGTCTCATATTTCGGCTTGATTGAGCACATTTGTTTTTTTGTTGTTTGTTTTTCGAAACATACAGGAGGAGATTTTTTCTCGATCGAGTTAGCGATCTGAAATTTTCAAAATTTTATTATCTAACTAATACCAACATATTCCCAAAGTACCAATTTTTTATCTTTCCGTGTCGATTCACTAGGCTTATATCCCTAGGGCCTTTCAGCAAAAAAAAAAAAAAAAAAAAAATTATTTTTATTTGTAGAAAACATTTTAGAGATATGGAGAAAAATATCTTTATCCGCTGGTTTCCAGGAGTCGGTTATGCCGTGGGGATCTGCTGGTTGTTATTCTTGCGGCTGGGGGGCAATTTGTGAAGGCCCACCGATTATTACTTCATGTCTGTTCGCCTTATTTGCGGAAAATGTTCACACAAATGCCACAACTTTGGCATTGCTTAGAAATAAAAACAAGCACAAATGGAAAAACGACCAATCTTGCTTATCACCATAAAAGAAACAAAGCCAAAAACAATTATAGTTATTGATTTAAGTTCGAAATTTAACGTAAAAAAAAAAATAAGAAAGAACACTCTAAGAGATATAAATAATATTAAATTTTAAAAGATATTAAAGACAGAAAACGTAACACGAAATAATGAGCAAACAGTTCACCGATGACTTCTGTCATCATATGAGATACCTTTCGGTCAAATTATAAACCGATTGTGAATTGTAAGATTAGAAGAAAAACCCAATGAAAACTAATAATTTCTCCTACTTTGTTTCTATGTGTTGTGCTTTAACTACGGCCATAACGAACCTTTTATACCCTCAGACTGTGTTTTATTATAAAGACAATTGATTTACTTCAAGTTGCAACACATTCAGATACAATTTCAAAACAAACTAATTAGACACCACGAAATGAGACACATCCTGAGGCGTTGCCCCGCCTACTTTTTAGACGAAATCGATTTCATTTCCATTCAATATCATGTATACAAATTTTTATCTAGACCAATTGGTTTCAGCGAGATAATGAATCTCTTTTTGGACTATATGTGGGCGTGGCCATGCCCATTTGATGATTACAAATATTATTACACTCTATCCAAGTAGCACGCATACCAATGCAAACTTCGACTGTTACCACATTTCTTAGAGCAAGTCATTTAAGAATTTCTCTACGAATTTTTGAGACTTCAATGATGTTTGAAGTAAAAACTTTTCACACTTTTTTTTTTAATTTAAGTTGTTTTGTAATTGTTTTGTACATAGTTTAATTTAAGTTGTTTTTTATTTTTATAATAACAGAAAAATTAAATATTCTAAAAAAAAAAAAAAAAAGAAGTACTTAAAAACAATAATTTTCTTTTCGAAAGCTAAATGAAATCGCGTTTCAAAGACATTACGAAATGAATGAATATATATGTGCAGGTCCAACAAGGACATGTTGAAGGTACAGCAACGAAATTCGGCCCTCAAAAGTATGCAATGCTGTTTCCTTATTTGCGCGGACAACGATCTCAACGTGTGAAATTGCTGGCGCAGATGTATGTATGTATGCCCATACTGACATACATATGCATGCATGTTGAATGCATGCACAATGAAAAATTAATTCAAACAGAAACAATAAGAGGAAAAACTCGAAAAAGGAACGTAGGAAATTTATACTTTGGTTGCGCTTCAATGAATAGCAGTGTACTGAAATCAAAACAAGAAAAAATATCACACTGAAAATGAAATAAAATTGTTGTAAAAAAAAAAAACAAGAAGCGGGGAAATTGTGCTTCACAACGACATGAAAAGCTGTTGTAAAATGTTTGCGCGTTTCCTGTTATACAAAGGAAAGTGTTAAAGGGGTAGAGACGAGTAGAGATGAGAAGGGGGTAGGGAAGGAGAGAAATTGGTAAAGTTGGCCGTAGCTTAAACGAGCTGGAAAATCATAATGATTTAAGCACTGAACAGACATACGCCAATCCTTTATAGACATTCACGCCTGCCGGCTGCAGACTCTTCACACTTCCTGCCGCCATTATCGGCCGCTTTTTCCGCTTTTATTTATTTTTTTTTTTTTTGTTTGAATTGCATTCAACATTGGCACAGCACAGCGGTAAGGCGGAATCGCAGTTATGCTGAATATGACCTCATATTTTAATGGGCAAATACCGCAAGGAAAAAAAAAAAATAATGAAAATTTTGTGCTTCAATGCGATGACAAAACCATTTTGTCGACTTTTTGTTTTGTTAACATTTTTTAAGCTTCATTTATGTATTTATTTATTTCGCTTTTTGTGTCGTTGGCTGTTGTTGTTGCTGAACGCCTGCCTAAATGCACAAATTTGCCGCGATGACTTTACATTTTCAAAATACAATACATAATAATGATAATAATTTTCGCTTTTGTTAAATTTATACATGCAATTTTTATGTTTCGCGTCGCTTGCGCAATGCCAAACAAAAATACCCCAAAAAAATCAATTTTTTTTATAAATTTATTCGTTGAGGTTTTTTTTTCTTTTTAAGACTTTCATTTATGACAATTACGGCACATAAAAAACTAATAATTTCAAGCAAATTTTTCCAAAAATAAATATCGATCATGTATTCGGATATTTAGATAGCCTGTTGTAATGAGTTGGGCTCAAGCAAAAGATCGCTGATGAAGGACTGTGTTAGCTGTTCGATCTGGTAAACGAAAGCCAGTAAAACAGAGTTTTTTTTCAGCACAAGGAAGACTCACAAAATATACATTTAAAATATATTTTATTTGTTTACTTTTGTGGCTTGTTGTCTCATTTTTTCTTATGTCTCATCGCTCCAATTTTGGTCATAAATGCGTGACTGACAATGACAAAGTAAAATATCAAACAATTGAAAGTGTGTCATTTGTCAAGAAAAAAAAAAAAAACATTAAAGTTAAGTAAAGAAAAAAAAAAGAAGAATTATAATTCAATAAAATAGTAAAATCACCGCGTAACACAAATATTTGTTTGACGCTGTAGAGCGCAAAAAAAAGACAGAGAGAGAAATAAATAATGTTAATAAAAATAAAAATGTCCCAAGCATTACGTAATGGAGCAAATTAACTTATTAACATTCGTTTGTCTCACTTTTGATGAGCTGTAATGCAGTAAAAGCGTTGGCTTTTGTCTATGGAAAAATAACAAACGAAAATTTCACAGATAGTAATGATAACAATTATGTTGATGTGATGGCTTCATTAAACTCGTTTGGTGCAGATATTATTGTATCTTATCTAAAAAAAAACTGTCCTAAACGCAACTTAATTTGTATGCATAGCTAAATAGGTTATAGCCAAGTTATTGTGATAGCGCGGGACGAGGCATCAGGGTCGGTTGTAGCTCTTAGAATTATAAGTACAAATGTTTTTGTCGCAAAATAAATGTACGTTTCTTTGTTTATATTTGTTGTTATTACCATAAACTTCCGTGGAAGTTGAAGTTGAATGTCTAGAAAATAAATTGATTCTCAGAATTGCAAGGCTTTGAAAAAGAGGCATGGGAAACTTTTGGGCAATAAGAGAAATTAAAATTATATTGAACATGTCAACAAACTCCTATAAAAATATCAAGAGCTAGGTTGAAACATGTCTCTTAAAATTAATTTCCTTCAATCTCATCTTGATTTATTTCCTTCTAGAGTTGTAAGCGACGAATATGTTGAACGATTCTACCAAGATATATCCACGATGGAAAAGAGGTATATAAAAATTTAGAATATAATAAAAAGGCATTCAAAAAGTCTTATTTTGTAGACCTGTGATATCAATCTCAAGTGCTGAGAGATACATTGAACATGCAAGTCGAGTTTAATGCACTCGAGATCAGGCCTGGAAAAGCGATTAATGAACTTGGTGTATAAAAAGTTTGGCCCAGCCATGATTGAGATTTTTGAGCGCGTATTTCGCGTATTAAAAATTCATCTTTGGATAAATGGTGACCCTCGTATTATTATCGACTCTACAAAAAAAAAAAAAAAAAAAACAAAGCAACTTGGCGGTTCTCTGAAGGTCGTTACAAGTCGGTTTAATTGTGTTAAGTGAAAACCGCAACTAACTAAAATATGCATTTTCATCATACAACAAAATGATTTGCCACGATAGTTAAGTACTTAATTGCTGCCACTTGAATGCAAAGGGGGCAAAAACAAACAACAACTACAAAAACAAGAAGAAGAAGACGACGACACTGACAGGTGACAAAAATTGTGCAAAAAGTGTCAATGAGAAGGCTGAAATTTATTGCAAAAAATATTAGATAATAAAATTAAACAAGCGACAGAGCATCATACACATATATGTGCTTGTGTGTGTGCGTGTGTGTGTGTGTCTGTATCTTCGGTGTTCATGTGTTCACTTAAGAGACTTAAAATGCTAACAAAGAAAATAACATTTTATATTACAACTGACAATAAAAAATATGAACATGTACATGCTTGAGCATGTGTATGCGAGCGCGTGTGTGTGTGAAGTGTGTCCCTGACGACAGCACAAAATACAGAAATAAAAGAAGAGTTGAGTCAAGTAAATTCAGCACACGACATAAGAATAAAGTTTATGAGCTTTTTCTGACACAAGGCAATTGCAACGTCACAGCCATCATCATCATCATCATCACAATCATAATCTTCGAATTCATCACCATTAACATTATCTTAACTACTGCATTCATCATCATATTTTTCGCCTTCAATGGCATTACTCAGCTGTTGCTCACGCACAATAATTCTTGTGTTATCTTCACTACAAATCACTGACCATATTCATATGTAAATATTTCGTTTTAAAAAATTTTAGAAAAACATGGAAAAACGACTGAAAGGAGGAGTCGACAACCGGAGGAGCTAGAGAACTAAAATTTGGTAGGTACATTCAAGACAAGTAAGCAGTGGCACTATCTTAAGGGGGACGTAAAGTATTGGAATTTTTTTTTTCAAAATTAGTGTTATAGTAGGGAAGCCCAAGCGGGGATTTTCGTAGTTACTCCTGCGTGGCAGATTAGAATATGGGAGATAGCTTATACTGTATTGAGTAGATTCCCCAAGTATAAGATTTCTAAGTGGTGACGCGCGTGTATGGCAGACCATTGATTCTGTAAAATCGGCTGATTTACTCCTGCGTGGCAGATTAAGATAAGGTAGGTTTATTACATGCTTATAAGTCCCCATTTCGCTAATCAGCCATTTTGAGAAAGACGTAAGGGAATGGGAGGGTTTCAAACTTGCAAACAAAAACCATTAAATTTCGTTACTCCTACGCGTCAGAATTTCATGCAAGTGGTTCATCACGATGTCCTAGTCCTGTTGTTCCATAATGTAACAGTTATATGGAGGAACATTCGTTATTCCGCGGTATACAATATAAAACACCTTGTGGCGGTCGAACCCACCGCTAAATGAAAAAATTTTATAGAATCTTTTCCACTTTAAATTATTTAATCTTCAAAATGCAACCACTCCCAACGACGCAGGAGTAAATCACGTTTTAGCATCGTCGGCTCCCCGACTATTATGAAATTACTATATATTGAGTATGAGTATATCGTATAAAAATGTCTTCCTATGAGGCTTAGTGCAGAGTAAAACTTTGAAATGATTTTCCCACAATTTGCATTTCTCGAAACTACTGAATCAATTTTTTTTTTAATTTTATATACTCTTTCTAGACCTTATTAGCCATATTCTGATGTCGAGGTTTTTTATTTCTCAGTTGAATGTTGAAACTGGCAAAGGTCCGAAAGGGGATATTTCGGAAGATAACATTTTTAAGTTCTGTGCTACATGAGCCTCCTTACAAAGTCATAGGTGGCTATCACTCATAGTTTAAGAGGTTAGACCTAGTTCGAATTAAAAAAAAATCGATTTTTTTTCGCATATTCTAAAAATATAATATGTACTCATCTTGAAAATATTCTCTGAAAGTTTCAAGAGGATTCGCCGACTTCTTTTCGAGTTCGCCATTTTGTCAAAATACAACATTTTTCAAAACCCTAGCATTATAGAATTACCTATTGATCTTTGTTTTTTACTTTTGGAATGTCGATGATTCAGCGGTGATTTAGTCATGTGGAAAAAGATTTGGTATTAACTATTTTATTGTGTGTCCAAGAAAAAAATCTTCAAAAACAATATTTTTGGAGCCTTCTTTATACTTGGAGTCTATGAAGTTAAGTGCTTTTCGAAGTTTGTTCTTATTTATTAAAAGAATATTTTAATGTTAACTATTGTCGTTAATTTTTATTAGCCCATTTTATTGAAAGTCTTTCTGCTCAATTAGCGCACAAATTATTGCCTTTTAATAAATGATTTTCTCTAGAAAAAGACTTGAATTCCATTTCCTTTTTTGCTTGCTGGCCACATGAGAGCCCCGCCCACCTTGCGCTACTGCATTCCTGAGCACAATGTCACTCTCGCTCGCTCGCTCGCTCGTTCGCCCGCTGGATCGCTTGTCGCGTGATCAGGTTTGTCAAATGCACAATTGACTTGCAATGAGATTATATGTTATTTTTAAAATTGTCAGCGGCACCATTGACCGTTCGTGCCTGCAGGCCGGCCTGCGTGCGTGCGTGCGTGTAAACAAGTTTTTCAGGTCGCTGCGCATGCGCACTTGACACGATTCACAAAAAGAAATCATGTTGTCGAACACAAGACAAAAAATAAAAAAAAAAAATAAAGAAAATCTCATTTAAATCAAGCCTCAGCTTGAAAATCGATCATTTACCTTAGTTTGTCAGATATTTACTTTGTTGTGTGGGCTCATGGCTTAAACTCGTTTGCAGCAGAGTGGTATTGTGAGTGGGATTGAGAACTATACGTACTCAAGAGAAAAGCATTTTGGGTTCTGCAAAGAAAAAAACTTTGAATTGAACTAACTTCATTTCAGAAATTTTATGAATTCGTACATTTTTTGTCAATGAGTTAACAATTCATAAAAGTAATCCCAAATGCACTCAATATTTACAACGAATGATGATCTATAAAAAAAACCTACACTCTCTTTGCCACAAATAAATTTACCACTGCTCTTGATAGCATTAAAGTGTCTCTCAAATTCATGAATAGATCTCGCCTGACGATTTGTAAATAATCCAACTCACAATTCAACTTGTTCACATCTAACATTTACTTTGTACAGGTTGTAATTACCATGACATGACCTTGATCTGACCCTTGCCTCATTACGAAAGAGTTGATGAATATTGAGGCACTTTTCTTTCGCATTTCCAAGCGTTTTTTTTTTTGTTTTTAGCCCTTTTGTTCAGTCGTTGCTCAACGTCTTTGGCTTTTGCTGTTTTTCTGTTTCATTTGTGGGCATTGCTCGATATGTTAATGACTCGTTTGGAAGCTCAATCAAGACGACACAACATTAGACAAGCCGAGCAAAGAAACGCGCAAGTGGATCAGGTCAAATGAGTTGCCTAAGCTGAGTTGCATTGAATGCAACAAATTGCTCTCACAAGTTTTGTTGTTGTTTTGTTTTATGAACCGCAACTGAGTGCAGAACTAAGCCAAGGGAACATGACATTCATATTTCGGATAATTGCTGCGGTTGAGTGAAGCGCAACTAAGTAAATATTTGTATGAACTAATTTGCTTACAGACGCTGACAAAAAACAACAACAACAATGTAACAAAAGGTGCAAATTGCTGGTATCGCTTACTGGGGCACGTCACGTCACGTCACGTCATGTCGTTGGCGATGACGATGGCGTTGGCGATAAGCTGTTGTCATAATTGGCGCCCTTCGCCGATTGCATTGCAATTATTTTACTAATTGCGACAAATGTGGTTTTCATACCTTTGGCTGTTTCATGTGTTTTGCGCCAATACAGAACATGCAATTTACACACACACACACACAGATACACAGATACACAAACGCACACAGATTACAGTGAAATTGTTTGCTGAGCGCAAACAATTTGATAAACACCTTCGACACTTCTGACCGCTTTAAAATATAAACAATTTGTTTGCGGCAGAGTTAAAGGATGCCTAGCCACGCCCACCGGCCCACTACAACCAGCAAAAAAAACCGTTTTCAACGCTGTTGGCAGCTCCTGTTGCTGACTTGACTCATTTAGCAACAAATTGCGTAATATGAAGAGTGCGATGAGTGTGTGTGTGTGTGTGAGTCAACAAAAAAAACAACAAAGTGTATAACAAAGGCAAAACAAGAGTGGTCACGACTGTCACGTTGCCGTGAAAGCGTTTGTATGGCCGATTGTCCGACTGTCTGTCCTGCCACCCCATCTAGTTGCTTTGCTTACCTCAGCATGTCAGTTGCACGTAGCGAAATTTTAATTGACATACAAAGTATGAATTCACACAACAAAAACAATAACCGGCAGGAAGGAAGCAAGGAAACGGGACAGAGGCAGAGGCAGCGTCAAAGGAAGGAAATGAGACAAACGAATGCGAATGTGAAGGGTTCATCATGCTCGATTTTTTTATGGTTTCCCTTTTGTTAGCCACTGGAATGAACAATGGGTTATTTTCTAGGAGCGCTCGACAACAATTGACTGGCAGGCCAGACAAAGAATGGACAGAGAGCGTAGCTCAAATAAGCCGACAGAGGCTAAGCAGGCTGGGGCGCAGCTGTTGCTGCCACCACCGAGCCCTCGACAAGGGTCACGCAATGCACTTGCGAGGTTGCATTGTCTTCGAGCGAGGGTGTAAGACGAACGACGGACAGACGGACGAAGCGATCCAAGCGCACTTTGTTATGTTTTATTTATGACGCTAATAAATTTTAATTAAGTTCTCTCTTTTAGCATTTCTCACACCAACAACACAAGAATGTTAAAAATTGTTAATAATAAAATACATAACACACACACACACGGCGACTGACTGTTGAGGAGGCGCTGAAGCGTTAAATAAGCAAAGCGTCTAACTCAAAAAAAAAAAAAAAAGTACATTCCGTTCAGCATCTGTTGTTGGCCAATGTTCTTTAGACGCATTAATCAACCCTCAAGTGACTTGAATCAAACAGTAAGCCATCGACAATAAACATTTGCGGACCATTGATACCCTACACAATGCGCTCTTCACTTAGAGACCCACAAAACTACAAAATATTTTACACCTATTTGAATAATGATCAAAATTTCAAGTCTCCAATTTCCGTGGAGGGTTGAACATGTCTCAATCAATGTCTCCTATCGTCATGATCAATTTATTTTAAGCTCCCCTCTTTCTAATCATCATATGCCTTTGATCCAAAGTAAACGTGTAAGCCCAAACTCAAGGACAAAATTCGAATGCTGAATTGCCGTATGTGCGTTGTGTCCCTGTGTAACATAGCAGTTCATAATGTCGTTTTGATTTTATTTAATTTTTAAAATAATTGAACTTTTTCAACTCTCACGTTTACTTAATTTGTTTTCCATTGGCAGATTTTAAACCGCGTTTATGACCCCCCCCATAATTTGAGGCATCTACACAAGCTCAGTTGTGCTCGAAGTCATGAAAGCATTTCCTTTGGCAAAGCCAACAACAAATGTGCAATTTAATGTCTAATGCAAAAAATAAGAGTCAACAATGAAAACAAACAACAAAAACAACAACAACAACACTTACAACAATAATAATAATAATAATAATGGTCGCACTTGAAAGAAAGCTGAAAAAAAAGAAACAAGTTCAAAGCAGTTTGGGGCGCCCGGAAAGCACTCATAATGCAAAGTAAGCAGCAACGCTCCCCAAGCTCCTTGCACACTTTCCTTCCTGGCCGTGGCTGGGCACTGCACTCAAAGTTGTTTCATTTCTATTGTTGGTTTTGTTTGTTGCTGTGGTTGGCAAAAAAAAAAGCAAATAAATAAAAAAAAACCAGTAAGGGCGGTATAGTTGAGTATTCTCAACTATATAATACCCTGTACACATAGTAGGCGGTGCCACACCCTCAATCTACAAACACGTATTAATTTGGCAGCCCAGATCAAATATCGTTCAAAATATCAAGAAAAACGGTCAAAAAATGTGGAATTTACAAAAGTTTTGAGTTTGTGGAAGATTGAGGGGTAACCATCAAAAGAGGGGGATTTTGTGGTATGCAGTCTTAAAGATATATATTTACTGAGCTTGTATACGAAATATCAGGCTTGTACTTTCAATAGTTTCGGAGATATAGCATTTCTAAGAAAACAACTGGGGGAGGGGAAATGATGGGGAGGGGTAAAAATTGGGAAATGCAGTTTTGTAGATCTATATATACTGAGTCTACGTACCGACTTTCATGTTTGTACCTATTATAGTTTGAAAGATGTAGTAATTTTAAGTAAAATAAAGGGGAATATATTAAAAATTTCAATTTGTTGGTCTCTAAGGGGTAACAATCAAAGAGAGGGGAAATTTGTTGTATGCAGTTTTTAAGATGTATTATCACTGAGCTTGTATACAAATTTTCAGGGTCGTACCATTGTTAGTTTTGGAGATATAGCAAAATACAGAAAATAACTGGGGGAGGGGAAATGAAAATGAGGGGGGGATTTTTTGGTATGCGGTTTTGTAGGGCTATACATACTGAGTCTACATACCGACTTTCATGTTTCTATCTCTTTGGGTGTTTGAGTTATAACGATTTAAAAAAGTGGTTGGGGCTGGATGGGCGGGAAGGAGGGGGCGTGGCAAAAAAAAAAAATAAACTTGGTCTGCTGCCGAGCATCACGAGTCTACCCACCAAATTTCAAGTCTCTAGCTCTTATAGTTTTCGAGAACCGTTGGTGAGGACGGACGGACAGACGGACAGACGGACAGACAGACAGACGGACAGACGGACGGACATGGCTCAATCAATTTCTCTTGTCGTCCTGATCAAGAATATATATACTTTTTGGGGTCCCCCTCCCCTCCTTCTGTGCGTTACATACATTTCGTTCAAACAAACCCAATATACCCTGATACACAGTGTGTGTACAGGGTATAAAAAAGAAATTTTCTTGAGAGTAAAAACAACTCTGGTTAATGTAAATAATTGTAGCAAACGGAAGGCGAGTAAAGTGATGAATGGCGGGCCATTGGCAGTGTGCTGAGTGACCATTTTCCTAAATGACAAGCATGTCATGCTGGCTTGCTGCAATCTGCTCACTTGCCATGTCAGTTCTGGAAGAGAAAAAGGATTATGATTAGTCTCTTCTTTGCGATTGAAATCATTATATTTTAACACAATAAAGTTAAGTCTTAATCAGATGAAACTATAAAGTTCCGGGATTTTTGGATCTTGAAAAAATAAAACCATGATACCAGGATCCCGAGATTGACATTCCTAATGCTTTCTATTGTATTGAAACTAAAATGCTAGAGATTTCTTCTTCTTTGAAATAAATTTCTTCAGTGGATCTCCTCAATATATGTATAGTAACAGCAGAAAACGGATTGTGGTTCTTCAATCCGTAGGGAAACAGAAGGTAGCTCTAGTGTATCCTCTTTTTTAGTCACCTAAGCTGAATAATGTTGTGTACAGAGCTTCGTGGAGCACTTATGACTCTTTTCAGCAGCTTGGACTGAAAGTGGGGTAGCATTTCAGCTCAAGATCGACTTAGGTATAGACTTCAGTAAAGAGTTTTTTGAACCTTCTGTTTGTCAACGTCGTTAGAAGGACGTTAGAAGGAACAACAGAAAAAAGCGTTTAGATGTCCTTACAAACAAACAAACAAACTTATTTCGGTTAACGTGCCAACTATCAATGAGAGCGATCCAATCCGAACCAACCCGACCCAACCAACCGGCCGGCCGGCCTGTCCAAGCAAGTAAGCCAAAATCAGCGTATAAATTTTCACGAAAATCAATTTTCAAAGTGCGCTAATTGAAAGCATTGCAAAGTTAGTTTGCCGCACCGAAATACCATTTTGATGAAATTGCTAAAAGGGCATCACTCGGCGCCAGTGGGATTGGAGGGGCGGTGCGGGGAGGTGCGGTAACGTGGTTACAAAAAGGATTGGCGTGCGCAATTTATTGGCAATATTGGCAGCAGTAGAGCGTTAGCGAAGGGGTGTAAGGGGGGGGGGGGGGGGGCAGGCAGGCAGCAAAGAAGCGTCAGCAACACATATACTCGTACTCGTTGTGGATTAGTGGGACTTTGCGATGTGGCAACACTAAATCAACAATATTGCCACATGACTGCATGAATTACACAATTGAATTTGCTACTGTTGTTGTTGTTGCTGTTGTCGTTGTGTGTTGTTTTTGCTAACATTGTTGTCGCGTGGCTTGCAGCAATACTGATGTAATGCCAACGCCCCACAACCCACCCAAGAACAACTCTTAATATAATTACTTTGCAGTTTAATGTTCATTTGTTTGGTTTAGCAGATACTGAAGCATGTCGTGACTACAAACGATGGTGATAATTTTACAGCCACACACACACACACAGAGCGAGAGAGAGAGAGAGACAGTTAGAGATAGGGCGTCAGAGTTGAAAGACCTAACGAAATCTTAGAAAAACTCAAAGCGAAAATGTGCAAAAAGTGTTTGAAATATTCAACGCTTTATCTTCGTTTGTCTTACGATATTTATTTGTATAAATTTTACTTCAAAATATATTTAATGATTCAATTTACAAAAGCCAATAAAGAGTTATGTGCCACGCATAATATTCGCTACGATCTGGCAAGGCTGCTCTAAGCCAACTTGGCTTAAATTTAATTAATGCCGTTGCTTTAACAGTTTTTCTGTCTTTGCTGTGTGTCTGTCTGTCTGTCTGACGTGTTATTTAAAGCGACAAAAAAAAAAAAAACAACAACTCTTGCAGCATGTTGCGCCAAAGACATTTTTTGACTGTTTATACAACGCGACTTAACTAGCAAAATATGCGCGAAACTGTACCACTGTGTGTGTGTGTGTGTGTGTGTGTGTGTCTCTGTATCACACTTTGTGTCTGTGAAAAAGTAAAAAAAAAATAAGTGGAACAAACAAAAAGTACAAAATTGCTTTGTTCTCGACGTATTCTCAATCCTTTCGCTCATTCCGGCGTACTAAGTACGAACTATGAACAAACGCAAACATGCTCGCAATTTATGCGCAAAGCTGTTTTCAAGTAACGCCGCCCGTGTGTATGTACGTGTACGTCAAGCCCGACGCACCGTAAACTAACTTTAAACTGGCAACATAAACACATAAATCCTCAACAACAGCAGCAGCAACAGCAACAGCAGAGGGCGTAACGCAGACTCCCAACGCTCCACGCCCACCGACCGCCGCCCATCGCATTCGATGCCATCGAAGCCATCAATGTCTGTCTGTCTGTCTGTCTGTCGGTGTGTCTGTCCTCTCAGAACTTTTCATTTGCAGTTTGCTGTTGTTTTTTGTTTTTTTTTATTTTTCGCTTTTTAAACTCAAGCAAACCGAATTTTTTTGAGAGTTTTGGGGTTCAGGGTTGCACGGCATAGACTTGACTGGTGTGTCTGTACGCTTCGCTTTGCCTCGTCTCGTCTTGTCTCGTTTCGTTTGTCGTGTGCAACAACAAACAAAAATATTGCAACATAAAAGTTGCACCTTTACATACTCACAGATACTTTTTTTTTTTACTTTGTGCCAAACATTTTTTGATATTTTTATACCCTATACCATATGGTACAAGGGTATATCAGTATGTAACACCCAGAAGAAGACATTTCCGACTATACAAAGTATTGTATTCTTGATGAGTATCGAAAGATATATCGATTTAGCCATATCCGTCTGTCCGTTCGTTGCTCTCGGAAACTACAATAGTTAAAACCAAAATTCATTCGCATGTCGATTCGTTTATTCATTAAGCAGAATAAGTTTATTTGGTTTTTCCAGTCCGTGGCATAGTTTAGGAGTGAGGGGCAAATAACTGTAGCTACCTCGGGTAACCAAATTACGAAAGTTGTATTTTCTTGGTTGTCTTTTGAGATGGGATCACCAAATTTGGCGTGTTTACAGCTGACTCGAACGCCAACATGATATAATAGAAAAGTGTGCGTGGCCACGCCCACATATATTATAAATTCAGAGCACTTATATCTCTGGAACCATAAAACCTACGAGAATGAACGCTTGGGACGGAGTATAATTAGATTTAATTATAAAATGGGCGTGGGAAAATAGAAAAACATATCTCTGGAACCAATTGGTCTAGAAAGGTTTATATTTGTATATTGAATGGCAATGAAATATTTTTCGATTGACAAGTGGGCAGGGCATATCGAAGTTGAGAACTCTCGACTGCAATGCCTTACTGTTGTTTTGTTGTTGTTGTTGGCAATGTCGCTGTTGTTGAAGCATTTTAGAAGGTGGCAAATGATGAATTGTGCGGCGTGCGCTTCATACGTGTTTGTTGCATGTCTATAGCCATTCGATGTTGCTGGTTGTTGTTGTTGCTGATGATGCGGCAACTGTATTTTTTTTTTTTGTTTTTTTTTTTGGTGTTGTTGTTATTATTGCAAATCGTGAGTTATTGCCACACAAAAGGTGGCAAAGCAATTCAAAGCGACACTGCTGTTGCTGCCGCGGCTTCTGCTTCTGCCTCTGCCGATAGGGCGAATGATCAAGTTTGGGAGGTAATTTTTTTTTTTTATATACCTGCCCCTCACTCCCCCCACTCCATGTGGCAGCCACTCATGCATTATGGATGCGCGCATAAAATGCCAAAAGGAAACAACTTCAATGCCAACGCTGCGATTTCTTCTATTTCTCTGTCTCTCTCTCTCTCTCTAGCCACCCTTTGAACCCCATGCCGTTGGCACTCCCCTTACCCATGCATATTAACATTCGCACCTCTCGCAATTCTATACTTTTTGTATGTTGAGTGAAAATGCGTTGAGCTTTCGTATAATTTTGCAGCAACTATTTTTTTCTTGTTGTTGCACACATACATCCCCCCCCCCCCCCCCTGTCATGTCGCGCAAATGAAAAAGTTTAGATTGGTTTTTGCAAAAATAATCGCAAAGCTACAAAAAAAAGAAGAAGAAGAAATCGTTGCAAAAGTGTTGAAAATTTTTGCTGCAAAATAATAATAAATTGGAAAAATATGTTGGAAAATGCGCGCGTTTTGCGTTAACTTTCATGTGTGTGCATGTACGAGTTTGCCAGAGTTGCCACTCAACAGGAGTTGATTTTTAGCGGAGGGGAGGAAGGGCTGGCACATATTTTAGCATATTTGCCGCTGCAAAACGAACAGACAGACAGAGGCAAATAAATCTCTTGGATGGCGCGCGCGCTGCCACTCCATTTCATTGCTGAGGTGTTAATGCGCCGTCGCTGCCTGTCGGAAGTTGAACTGCTTCTGTTGGGATTTATGTGTTTTTGATTGGTGCGAGGCTTATGTACTCACTACTACGTACACCCACGCTCCATCTCTGTGTGATGCACAAGTGACTGAAGTATTGGTTGTGAGAAGCTTTGAGTTGATTTTGGTGGCTCACGCCGACATGAAGTGATGTACGGATGTATGTTTGCTATTGAGCTATATATATGTATATAAGTACAGTGGCAACTTCTTAACTCGGAATTCTCTCTAAGACGAAATAATTATTCAAAAGATCCAGAAAAGGTACGTTCATGGCCTTCACGATTTCGCCAGATTGACTTATCAGAATCTATAAAGGTGAATTGCGTTTTAATCTGTAAGCATAAACGCATCACATGAGCTAGAACTATTTGAAAATATTGAAAATTGTGATTTTGGTACACTTTTGAAAGTAAAATTCGAAATTTGAAGGTTTTTTTTTATTATTTATCTATAGGAAAAAATTGTTATACTTCCCATTTGAGGATGTTCATTAGATGCGCCGCCATATTCCGAGTCTGATGTTCAAATTTCACCTGGATCGGTGTGAAAAACGCGTTTACAGATTCAACTACGGTTAGAGATATGAAAAATGGATCATATAGTATGGATAAGTTCCCTAAGACTATAAAGATTTTTATTTTTTCATGAGTTGTGATCCAAATGCCTCTATAAGTCGAATATATGCCTCGCAATTGACAGTTTAAAAGCACCTTAGGTGACGTCCATAAATTACGTGAGGTTTTCTTCCTTAAATTTAGACCCTTCCCCATCTTGGTGAGATTTAGTGAGATTTTGACGAACCCCTCACATGAGATTTTGCATAAAATTTTGAAAAAAAAAAAAATAGTAAATTAATGGACTAAAAATGAGATGAACCCTCCACCCCTTTGGTGAAATTTAATAAGATTTGTTGAAACCCCCTTCCCCCAATTTTATCTCACGTAATTTATGGACGTCCACTTTTTTCAAAGTCCTCTATTAGTCGAAGACTCGTTTTCTCTCGAAATTTTCAAACTCTCTTTCAAAGTTAAAGAGACTCCACTGTACGTACATACAATGTTTGATGATGATATGAGAAATGTATTCAACACAACCTTTAGTCGCCTTACAAAGCGCTTACTTTGATCGATATCGAGGAGAAGCTTTATTGAGCTCTTAATTGAATGAAATTTACACTTGTGCGACTTCAAGTCAAAGTATCTGCACAAAGTGCAAGACTTGCAAGACTTCATATGCTGGCCAGGTTGCTGTCTGATTAAAACGCACTCATATATGCAATCAACAATAAGTCAAAGTAATGTCAGTCATGTACATATAAAAGGCGCCCGCGGCTCTGAGGCCAAACGATTCGTCGCTCCGTCTGTCATCTAAGTGACATTTGAGCAAAGAGAGAAAAAACGACAACAAAGAATTAAAAAACAACAAATGAAATGCTAAACACAGTTACCCAAAAGTTGTCGCGGCTGTCAGTCATTCGCTTAAGTCGTTCGTTCGTTCGTTCGGTGCGCTCAAACAGACGACGCTCAGTAAGATGCAATCAGCACTAACAACAAGCGAGTGCAGCAAATACGCTGTCAGTTGAAAATGCCGTCGTTGTCGTTGTCGCTTTGTCTGTTTGCCACAAACGCCGCCGACGGCGACTTTGCTAAAGACGACAAAGACAATGAAGCGGCAGAAGGAATGAAGCGAAGTTGCAGCTTCAATATGAGCTTAAAGTCGCAGCATCGCAGCATCGACATTAGACACAACTGAACGTGACACGCTTTCGTCACCTCAACGGCCAATGCAGCGTTGGGGAGAGAAGATTTGTTGCCTTCGGTGGCAACTACAACTGCAACAACAACTCTGCCATTTCAATTGGTGGCGTTGGTGGCAAACATTTTCAGGTATTTTGTTGTTGCTTTTGTTGTTGGCTTTGTCGACGCTTCAATTCCATAATCGCATCTTTTGCGCTTCGCTGTTGCTGTTGTTGTTGTTGCTGTTTAACTGCTGTTGCAGTTGCAATCTTTTAGTTGTCATCTCATTATTTTTAATTTTTCTGTTTTTTTTTTTTTTTAATTTTTGTTTTTATTGTTTTTTTTCGTATTCGTGATCTATCTTTTTTGTTTGGTTTTTTTTTGTTAAATTTTTTTGGTTTTTTTTTTTCTTGTTGATTTCGTGACTATTCACTGAATATTTGGTTTTGGCTCTTCATGTTGCTGTTAGTTCCGTTAGCAATTTTAGCCATTAAGTGTTGCATTCGTAACTTTGAGCAACACTCTTCGTTGTTGTTGTTGTGGTGATTTTTTTTTGTTTTTGGATTTTTGTCACATTGCGGGTTGCATCAAAGTGCAGTTGCTTTTTTTTTTTGGGTTGCACAAGCCTAGAGAGTCAAACCGACGCACATAGGGGTATTTTTGAGAAATAAAAAAAAAATGTATATATGGTATATTGCAAGAATTAATGAAACCTTAAAGAATTTCAAACAAAATCTTCCATTCCAAATGAAAAAAAATAAAGAAATACAAAACAAAATTGGCCCAATGCACATTACCCACCAGCCCAAGTAGCCCGACAAGTCCCGACAATGTAGCTTTTTCACTAATCTTCAAGAAAAATCCAATATTTCAACATGGTGAGTACAAAAGGGCCATAGCTCGAACACCAGAAGAGTTAGAAACTTAAAAGTAAAATGGTAGATACATTAAAAGGAGCCCTATCAAATAGCCGCCTCTCCACATTTCCCCTATAAAAGAGGTTTTCTGAAATTGCTATATCTCCAAAACTATGAAAGATACGAACTGAACTTTCCTGTGCGAGTTTAATAAATATACTACCTCTTTAAAACTGCGTATCTCAAAAAAATGTTCTTTAGCTAGACTGATGCCCATCAGAGACCTTCAAAATTATGAAATTTTCCATATTTTTAACTGATTTTCTTGAAATTTGCAAAAATTTTCAAATGGGGAAAGTCAGATTTTGCTCAGCTTGTCTGAAAAACACCCCTATGTGCATAGAAGTTGACATTGTTCGTGCCATGAGGTACACAACTCACGCCAATCGAGTTCATGCACACGTTCGCTTAGCTTAAACAGGAGTTGCAACGTGTCAAGCAAGTGCAAGCCATGTGCAACGCCATTATGCAACGCCAGCGAACTAAGTGACCAACATCATTTTTCCCCTTCGAACAGTTCGTAGATGAATGTAACTTGTATCTCGTCTGTCATCGGCTGCACACTTTGCTATCCCCGACCCCCCTTCATCACACTACCGCGGGAAAATAGCTTATTGCTTATCAAGTGCTTCAGGCGTGCATTTAGGCCTCTAATTCGAGGTCGGCGCTTTCAGCCCGTTTAATTAGTAACAAAAAAAAAAAAAAGCTTACAGCAACAAAATTTCAACAGCTCAACTCGCATTACTCTTTCTGACCTGAAACTTATTTAACAACAAAAACACGAAAATGCGCTTTGTTTATGTTTTAAAGACAAAAACAAAAACAACTATCTTTCCCGGATGCAAGCACAAACAATATGAGCAATCAAAATGAGATGATCACTGCAATCAGAGCTGTGTGTGTGTGTGTGTGTGTGTGTGAGTATGCCTTAAAAATAGACAAAACATTTAAACACAAAAGTTACAGACGCATTTAGTTAATGATGCGACGAGATTGCACTCGAAGTAATTGAAGTTGAAGTTGTTGAAATTTATGACCGTCGGCAAGAAACTTGCCGATCGAAGCGTTGAAATGCATGAAATCGCATTATCAACAAATTATTGCGACACGACAAGGCCAACAACAAAACAAAAAAAAAACAAACAAAAAAAAAAACCAACATCATTAACAACAAAAACAATATAAACTGTAAATGCTGCACAAATTACTTTAAAATGTTTGAGAAGAAAGTTGAACCACTTCTGAACACATGTGGCAGCACATATTTTGGCATGTGTTTAGAGAATATAATGCTGAGATCCTAAACGTTTTTTGATCTAGAAAATCTCGAGACTGCACTTGACTTATCCCGGGATTACCTCAAATTTTTCTAGTTTGCATTCCGTAATCCGTTGTGCACTGAGAAAAACTTTGTCAAACCTCAATTGATACTAAAGGAAAAGTTACAGATGTAAATTGATAAGAACATGGAATCCCCACATAAATGATTTACACCTAAAATCCCGGGATTGGAAAATATGCTCGGGAGTGTACTCCCTAAATGTGTTAGTGCTTCATAGACTTTATCAAACAGATTGTCTTTTGTGTGAAGGTGATCGATTTTGAAGAATTCCTTTACACGAGAAATTTCTAAGTTATTTCTAAAACTGCTTGCAAGATCTTTGTTGTAATACGAAACGCGAATGAAAAATTCGGATTTTCAGACATGATGTACTGTAAAGTTTAACAGATTAAGCTCGGACAGACTTTATGTCTTTTGTTATCAGAAAAGTTTTGTCACTATTGCTTCAAAAAACTTTTAAAGATATAAGATTGAAATTAAGCATAAAAGCAAGGCTTTCAGAATGTCTTTATTTATTAGCAAGGAATTCGTAATATTCTTTCTGCTTCTTCTTGTACAAAATATAGATACAAATGCATGCATGAATGCAACTGTATTTTTTTAAAAATGAAACGTGAAATGATTAAAGCACAAAAACGCCACTGAAGTGTCTCAAGTCCTTGGCACAAGGCAGACTTTGTAAGTGTTAAAAGTAGAAAGAGAAAGACGATGACGAAGTAGACGTAGACGTAGTAGTACTGAAGACATAAATTGAAGCACGCATGAATGACGATTCCATCTGAGTTAAGATTTTCATTGAGCTCGAGCGCCGAGTTTTGAGTTGCAGCCAAACTCAATTTTCAACTAAATTACGCAACTTTTATACTCCTGTGAGTTATTTATGACAGTTGCTGTTGGCGTACCTTCACCGCATTTCTTTCTCATTTTTTTTTCGCCTTTTGTTTTCTGCCATCAATGACACTTGCACTCGGAAGTTTTGCAGTCGACCCGCTGCCAACAGCGAGGAAACAAGTAGGAAAAAAAAATAGAAAACAAACCGACAATCTATGAAAATGAAGCAACTTTTTTGCACTTTTGTGAGCAGACACACTCGAAGAGAAAAAGAAGAAGAGGAGGAAAAAAAAGTATGAAAAGAAACGAAAAGTTACAAAGCCTCCATGCCTTTGCTACTTTTGGGCGCTGCCACTTTGACAACGCAGCGGCGGCGCCTTTCGACTTCGTGTCCTGCATTCCTGTTTGCTGCTTTGGTTTTCGATTTACTGCCAGTCAGCCAGACAGACAGTCAGTAAGTTGGTTAGTTTGCCTTATAAAAGGTGTGCCAAAACACACGCAACGTTCAAATTCCACACAAAAAAAAAAAACAATAATGTATACGCCTATGTTATGCAGCGTTACAGCGCACATACAACAGTTTAACATGCAAACTTAGTTTTCTTGATTTAGGCTATAATGCTGTATGTCTTGTGCAGCTCTTTGCAACATAGGAGTTTTATTGTTGATATTAGTTTTTCTTTTTTTTCATTGAAATCTTTTGTGTGTTTTGGGACATCCTTTTGAAGTGCATACACACACGCACACGCACGCACCAGCGGCGACATGAGGCGTGGCGCCGGCGGCGTTGGCAGCATCAGAGGCAAAAAAAAAAAAGGAAAAAAAAAAACTTCCAGTCGAGAAGTTTCTCTTGCGCGGCATCAAAGTTTATGTGCCACTTGCAAAGATTTACTGGCCAAACTTTTACATTTGAATATATAAAAATTCTTTTTTCTTTTGACTTCTTTCCTTCTTGTTTTTGTGTGCTACTGTCCAGTGTCAGGCAAATCATGTTGAAGACGCGATATATGTATTGTAGTATATAAAGATAGATAGAAAGATACTTCAATAATTCGATCTAAAAATTGACGTTTCAATCGTTCGATATCAGACTTTATTCTTGCTCACTCTGTCACTCGCTCGCTCATTCATTCATTCATTCATTGAGCAACGATGCATGCCTTGAATAATTCATTTTGAAACCGCAATAGTTTGCGACTTTGGGCCCGCACAATGAGCAATTGTATTCACAAGGCGTCTGCGTCGACGACGGTGGCGAAACGAGACGAGACGAGATGAGTCAAGTCAAGTCTTCTGTCTATGAAGATAAATATGCACAGGTAGAACGAACTTCGTTTATTTTCATAACTGACATTGACGTCTTTCGACTTTTTTTTTGTTTTTTTTTTGTGTCCAGTTTGTTTGATTTGCTTTAGCCCCCATGTCCCCCCCCTCAATTACCTGCGCAACACTCCCAACATTATTTTCAGCGCCATTAAACAGCAGAGCACGCTGTAAGGCCTTATAAATAGATATTGACGTATAAAGTTGATAATGTTTACGGCTGTGCGGCTCATTATGATAATGATGTTGGTAATGATGATGAAATTTTTTCACGTTTCTTGACATTTTATTTACAGCGACATTTTTGTAGAAAACCACGGAAATGTTGGATCCTTAATGTAAACGCTTTGCTTAGCCAACAGCTGTTGAAATTTTTTTTTTTTTTTTTGTACTGTTGCTAAGCCCATGAAAAAAAAAAAACCCACAATAGAACAAACAATTTTATTTTAATTTTAATATATTTCTCTCAATTCTAGAAATCAATGACGCAACGGTCATCTGACTTTGCAAGCTTTTACTTCTGCCATTTGAATATAATTTTTTTTTTAAACCGAATTAAAATTTTTTGATTATCCAATACTAATAAAACAATAGATTATATAATAAACTATTAAACGTATCCAAAATTTATATTTAATTAAATTTGTACTATTTAATTACTCTTCGACAATCAGTAGTAATTAATTTATTAAATGAACGTGACTTTTCTTGTCTAGATTATATCAAACTTCTGATACTTCAAATTTTGAACGCATTTTTCTCGAAATTACATTATTCAAATGGGCGTATCATAGACTTCAAAGACCTCATAAAAGGTCATCAAGATGGAAACAGAAAACGTTTTTGCCATGTCTGTCTGTTGGTATTTCCTTAGTCCTCACTGGTTGGTTTTCGAAGACCTAGAGACTTGAAATTCCTCATGACGTAGCACATTTTTTCCCTCCCCCATTCCTTCTCAAATACTTATTTCATAAGAATATCTCGGAAATTATTGGAACCAAAAACTTAATTGTTGGAACTTTTTTTCGAAATTATTTAATTTGTTTTTCAAGCTTATTATTTATGTATCGACTTTCATATTCAACGAAAGTGCTCGCAATATTTATTTGTTAATATTTTTTTGTCTTTTTCTTGACATTCTGAAAATGATTTCCTAACTCGCGATGACATTATTTACGTGATTAACTCACAGCAGATTTTTTTTTTAATTGCTTTATAAACGATTGCGACGTGATCTTTGAGATGTTTTCTCTTTCGGCGCATTTGATGAACGTGACGGCATAAAGTTGCTCGAGAGCACGGCGGACCACAATAACATCAATGGTTATGATAATGACGAGCATAAAAACATCATCGCCAGAACTTTGCCACAAATTGAGCTCAGCTTGTCCCAATTAACACCTTTTTTCTTGTTTTTGGTCATTTTTTTTATGACTGCAACATGTTATGCTATGCAATTTATTGGCCAAGTGCAAAACTTTCGCTTTTGTGACACTTGGCACATTATGAAAACTTTAGAGATTCATTATTGATTTTCAGCTCAATAAAACTTGACATTCTGAGAACTTTCTGTGTTAAAACTTTCGGTCATTTCAGTCAATTAGTCAAGGTTGTAACGTTGAAAGTTTTCTTCTCCAAATGGCACGCTTTAAATTTTTGAGAGGCGTTTTAGAAATCTCTTTCACCCGAATTTCGTACGAATTGCAATTCACACGTTGCACAGAAATTTCTTGTTTTAAATATAGACTAAAATTAAAAATTGTTTCTTTGCATTTCGAACATGGAAAACTTTCAGAAATATGTATTCAAATATTTAAAATTTTTGAAACTAACATGTTGTAATTAATTAGCCACCACTGTATTTCATTACCATAAATGGGAGATTTATTAAGAAGAGAGAGACTTGTTAAACAAATAAATTTTTAATAAGACAAAAATATCTCTGTATATCTCCAGAGCCGAAATGTTCTTATAACTTAGCCCAACACTGTATTTGATTGAGATAGGTTCTCAACTACCTACCTAATTAACTTTATTTTCTGGAACTGTCAGTCAGATATCATTTAAAAATAAAACACATTTTTCAAGACTATTTGAATTGCTTTGAAGCTGTGATGTTTTTTTCTTATTTTTCTTTGTTTGCCCCTTTTTTTTTGGGCGGATCTTTATAGAGACGATGGAAGGCGTATGTCGGTGGCAATTTCGGGTGCCATGTCACGTACGCTACAGTTCAGTTTACGCGACATAACGTTGTGGCGGGGCGAGGCGAGGGGACGCTTCAACGTTTGGTACGCTCATAAAGTGTCACGATATTCATAAAGATAAGCAAATGTGTGTCATTTAAATGAGTGAGTGGCTTCTGCTACTGTTGTTGTTGTTGTTTTTTTTTTTTTTTTTTTTGTTCTTATATTTCTTTCTCTTTTCTTTTGTCACTATGATATGCTGTCAGCAAAAATATGCAAATGAAGCAAACGAGCGAGAAAACATACAAAAAAGACAGAGACAGCAAACGCCTGCTGAGGCTGCTGAGGCATACATATCGTATGTATGTAAGTGCAAGCAGAAGAAGAAGCAGCAGTGGTAGACTGCTTATTATATAATGTGACACGTAATGACCATTCAGCTGTCTTCGGTACGAGACAAAGGCTTCGGACACGACGTGGTTGGGATACTTGGCCATTGTATGGACGCCGCTGCCGTAGGTCGTCGCATCTCTAACAAGTGGTTTTATAGCCAAGAACAAAAAAAAAAAAAAAAAGAAACGTTCTACTTTGTAACAATTAAAATTGAATGAAAAAGATAAACGAAAACGAAACAAAGCAAAAAAAAAAAAATAAAAAACAAATGTCGTAAAAAAAAAAACAAAAAAAAAGCAACAAAATAAAGAAAAATGCTATTAAGCGCTATTAAAATGCTGTTAGTTGCTGGCCGATAAGCAGCGAATCTGCCTGCCTGCCTGCCTATCTCTCTCTCACTCACTCACTCGCTCAGTCGCTCTGTTTGTGTGTTTGCCCTGCGGCTACTTAACTGTTATTTTGTTGTTGTTGCTGCTGCTGCGGTTGCTGTTGAAGCTGTCATTGTTGTTGTTGTTGTTGTTGTTATTGTTGTTGGCGCGTGGCCGTCGAGAAGAAGAAATTCTGAAAAAAATTATGCTTACAGCGTAAATATTTTAAACATGACTCAAGCAGCCGGCATCATTGGCACAACGTGAAGAAGATATGTATAAGATAAATTCATTTAATTGCGCGTATATTGAGCGTAGAGCAAGAACAAGAACAACAACAATTGCCACAAAGGAGTTGCACACACAAATGAGCGCTTTAAGTCAATGCTGAGAATTGTCAGCAAACTTCAAGTCACTTTCGTATTGACAATGCAGCAAGCATCTCATCATCAACATGTGAGCGCAACAAAAACAACAAAAGTTCTACGCTCAACAAGTTGCTGGATACAATTTTGAGTGTCGCTGCCGCAAAAACCAAAGCCAACAGCGCTGACGTAGAAGCAGAAGGCTTTCCATGCACACACAGAGCAGAAATTTGGTATTGCGTGCGGCATAAATTAACTCAACTCAGCTCCAGCTCAGCTCAGCTGAATGCAATTTCAAAACAGAAGCAACCAATTTTCAGAGAGTTTTCATTGCCAACGCAACGCAACGTCATTTTGCTCCACAACGTCTTTGCTACGCTATCATGTTTGCCACAACAACGCCACAGCCTTATTGGCCTCAACCCGCTACTAAAATATGCTGGCAACAAAGCACACACACACACACACACATACTGTCATACATACATCATACGCACCGTCATCTTTCATAACGCACACAAAGTTCATTTTCAGTGTCGTTGAGGTTTGATGACGCACACTTTTTAATAAAGTTAACTTTCTTCCTGCAACTTGCAACACTCAAGAAAACTTAATGATGATCATGATGACAATGACAATGATGTTGATGTCGAGTGGTAGGTGTGAGCCATGGCAGGCTCTGTGTGTTGGCGTTGATGCGACATCATTGTTATGAGCAACTACAGTGGTTGCTCAGATATAAGAACTCGCATAATGTTGAAATTTTTAGAGAAAAAAAAATATCACACTTTTGAGGCAAAAAATACATGAAAATGGACACCAAAAACAAAACAAAAACAGATAAGTATAGAAAAAACTCTACTTACATATATATATATACTTAGATTAGATACCAAATAAGTTTCCCCCACCGGGTCAGAGAGATTATAGAACTTAATTAACCAATGCTTTTGTTCTACTATCTCGAAACTTTTCTTTTCTCTTTCAATGAAATATGTATTTTTTATATATTTTATTTTTATATTATATTATTTATGTATATATGTACTACATACATACGATGTATAAATATTTTTTCTTCTTAAAATTTTTGAATTATTAATACAGTAATTAAGTAGTTCTACCTGAAAAATTTAGCGAGAGTTTTAAAAATTGGCACTTATATGGATTTTGGGCTGCTCTTTCCGAATTTTCACTTTGCGATCATCTATCACCACTACGCGAGCCGCCATTTAAAAAAAATGGCATCCAGAATCACTTTTTTCACCATATCTCCATTTTGGCTTATATTACGGCCAAAATATCGCTATACTAAATTAAACTAGAGGAAATTTCATACATTAAAAATGACCCTCAGTGAATGAATATTGAATATAAAACACAAAAATATCTAAACCGAAGTGTGCCAATTAATTAGTCACCACTGTATGTTATTTCAATGGCTGATTTACACTTCTTAATAACATTTTCTTTTTCAATTTTTAGAAACAAAATGTAGAAACATCTTTGGATAACTCTGGAACCGAAGCGTTTAAATTATTTAGCAACTACTGTACTTGCGTATTTGGCTTTTTGATGTAATGAGCAAGTGCACTTTGACATTAGTAAGCAGATCATCATCATCGTTGTGATTATGGCCAACATTATTCACTGCTTGCTTACAAAGTTGCACGTTGCAAGTTTCGTGTTGCAAGACTCAAGACGCAAGTTTGGCAAGTTCTGTGACTTACTTTGTCAGTTGCCATAATGAATTGTTGATTTCAGGCGTTAGTCTCTTGTGGCCTCAAGGCGCTTGCAGGTTGAAAAATATGTTGCACGTACGTATATACTTTCGGCAGCAATGGCGAAGCGAGAGGGAGCTGTCTGAAATCCTTTAAATTCATTGAGCAAAAGATTTGCACAACATTACAAATACATTATGGTCACTCTGGTTTAATGAAACGATAACAAGGAGCCGGACGTTGGGGGAATGCAACATCTCTTTTGATAGTCAAGGACTGGTTGTGCAAATGGCCTCAAGCTCAAGTGCGCTCGCTCGCTTGCTCTCTCACTCGCTCTAATTGAACGGTTGCAATATTGAAAAGCGGTTTTCAATAGCAAACAATTCGTTTCACACTTTGCAAAGCCGCATTTCAATTATTGATTTCGCAAACTTTGCCAGCGGTATTGTTGTTGTTGGTTGAGATGAATCAACTCAGCTCAGCTCAACACAACTCAACTCAACTTTCGTCACGGGTCGCAGTCGCGCGTCAATGTTGTTGCCGCGAGGCAGTTAAACGGCAAAGTGTTTTTTAATTATGCAACGTTGAAAGTATGCAACTTGTAAATAAATTAATAATTACAACGCACCAATATGACGACGACGACGACGACGAACAGCACCTGAGCTGAGCAGTAGTTAAGCTGAGATGCTGCTTGAAGGCGCTTACAATTCGGCAAGAGACGGCAAGCAGCACGCCGGGGCAGACAACTTGCAGAAATTGTCATTAAAATAATTATAACTGTCATCATCATCATCGTACTCATCATCATCATCACTCACATCGTCCTCATCGGCAATAAACGCTCAAAAACAAAAACAAATGACATGAAAAGCGGAAAGAAGCAACAACTTTTAATAGCGAAAATTGCATTGAAACTTTTGCTGCTGTCCTATCCCGGTTTGTGACGCAGGACACAGGACACAGGACTCTGAACGAACGTGCCAGGACATGCTGGATGACGCTTTCAATTGTGCTGCTGCGCCACCGGTTCGAAGTGTGCAACGAAGCCAGTAATAAAGGTAATTACAGCATGAAATGACAGTTTAAGAGCTTTTCAATGAGCAATGGGACATTGTTTGTGTGTAAATGACAATAAAATTGAGTGGGAGAACAAAGTCGTCTACGATAGCTAACCAATCATGCCATGCCACATGCCAGGCCATTGGACATGACGTCAATGATTTTCATGTTCACCGATCGATGCTTCTGTTTGGGATTTGAGATCTAATAAAGTGGAAAATATTGTAAACAATCTCAACTGAGATGCATTGAGGCAAAAGTAGTTCAAGAATTTATTATTGGATTGGAAATAAAGGTTAAGTGTCTCTAATAGGTAACTGATAGGTAATAATATGCACATTCTCTCAAATGTTGTGGAAATTGGCAACTCTTGCCACACAAATTACTTCACAAATTCGAACTATCCAGAAAGAACCCTGAATCCTGAAATGATTGCATTCGGCTTTCGACTTTCGGCTTTAATTTGCGAACGAATTCTTTTTATTTTGGTTCTTCGCTTCAAGATTTTTGGAAACTGTCTACTCTTACTGATTATCCAACAGAAATGATAATGGGATATTTAACAAAATGTGTATTTCTACGAGAAGGAACGATTTTTTTAAATCACTTTTCATAGGAAATCCAAAAACCAATTAGTTCCAATTTGTGATCTTCTACTTTACAATGTTTTTATAGCATCTAGCAAAACACCATCACCTTATTTATAAGACATTAACTTTTCCTAATTTCTTAAATATCATTTGCAGCTGAGCCTGGCAAGAGAATGGAATCTACACTGAAAGTCGGTAAAATTATTCAACAAATTGAGAAGAAATTTTATCTATCTATTTATTTTAAAAATCTTCAATTTTTCTACCCATCTGTTTATGTCCTGAATACGATCTTATATATTGTTTGACCATAATACATAATATTTGTTTTAGATTTGATTATTTCAATTCGCGACGGTACAATTTCCTATAAACACCTTCACCGTCTTATTACCTCACAAATTACTGAATTGTTGATTGTAACTAAACAAGTGAAGTCGCGCCTACTTAACCTTGGGGTCATGTGGGTCGCTCGGCATTAAACAACGACTGAACAGCCGTCAACCGGTGACAAGGTAAGGCTTGACGTTCATGGCTACTCGGCGCTACTTCAGTTGGCAGTTCAAAGTTAAGTTCAGTTGCGATGAGTTTTGTTAAGTTGCTTTGGCATTGAATATGCCGGGGTTCAAGCAAGCGAACACCAAAACAACAGCAACAACAATGATAACAACAACAACAAAGCCACGTCGGTTATAATAATTACGACAACAATTAAGCAAAAAAAAAGCTAAAAAAGGAAAGAAAAACAAATTCGTATATAAGTAACGCCCAACTCGACATGACCAGCTTCTGATGACCCGCCCCTCACCTCCCCGCTCTCACTCTTTCTCATTCACCACGCGCGGAACTTCATTTAAACTAAAATGCATATTTTTTTTCTATTTGAATTTAACATCTTCTTTTCTTCGTCGCTTCGTTCGTTGCTTTAAACATTATATTTTTTTATGTAATTACAATTTGTTTATTATTATTATTTTTTTTAATAAATTTATTTAAATTTCAAAGTCAAGTGCAAAGTTGGGCAAGTGTAAAACAAACAACGTGATTTCATTTGACTCGCTCGATCATGTTCTTTACTCTTCCCGCTTATGACAATCAATTGACGGTGCTTAGACACTCGTCTTGTGTCTCGCTCGCCCTCACATTTCCATATGATATGACCAACATTGCCTGCTTTGCAGCTGTTGAATAACGCAACGAACATGTTTAAGAAACGATTTATTTAAATTAATGTTTGTTAATCGTTTTGAAATTTGTAAGTGAAAAAAAAGAAGATTTAACAGATTTTGACCAATTTAAAAATGAATAAGTTCAAGCCTTGAATATTGGCGGTTGAATATACCAAATGAATACAGTAAAACATTGAAAATCCGTATAGCCGATAATCCAGAAGTTTTTGTAATTGGATCTCTCATAAAAATTGTATTATAACTCATCATTTAATAATTTAAAATAAAAATGAAAAATCTAGTAAGGCAATGACCATCCAGGGGGATTGGGATCAAATCTCAAATAGACAAGAATATTTTTGGGATAATACCACGTGAGATAAGCTTAAAATCTGTGGAATTCTCATCACGGGGAAGAAGAACTTTAATTTCAGGAAAAAAATCTCACGTAATTTATGAATTCGGACGATTCGAGAGCTCGGACACCGATTTCTAACTTATCCATCTATTGAAGTTCCATAGAAGCTTCTTTTTTAAAGTTTTTCGAATTTCTTTTCCCACTGGGCATCATCTTTCACATGCACTCAGCCAACACTTGCCTTAACGTCACCACACAATATTTAATAACTATGACAACTCTGTCATGCATTGTGTCCCTTTACATTTGTGCTTGACCGTCCGTCTCCCATCCTCTCTCTAATAAACAATTTGTTTTTGTCCCTTTGCCATGCCGTTGGTTTTATTTTCTTGCATTTTTAATTGAAACTTTGCCTTTACTCATTCCTATAATCATGCACTCTTCGCCCTTCAGCCATTCAGTTGAGTTGAGTTGAGCTCGGTTGGATTTTGATTACTTCGTCTGTGATGAGTTCAGTTTGTTTTCAACCAGAAACAAAAAATTAATAAGAAAAAACAAGTACAAAAAAAAAAAAACAAACAATTGTAATCGTCGACGAAAAAAAAGCTTCATGTTAGTGACGGCTGAGAAGTCTGCAGAAGAGTGAATTCGAATTGGCATTTTTGTATGGTTAGGATTGTTGAACTTTTCGAAACAGATGCGTCGCTAAGATAATGACTGACGTACTGTTCGGACAAATAGACACACAGACAGACGAACGGACGGACGGACCCAACTGACGGACTGTACGGACGGACGCGACTGTATGAATGCGTACCATTATTCTAATTGGACGATTTAAAGCGCATGTGCAAGTGTATAACCGATGACTGACGTTTGAAGTTGGCGTTCTGGTGAAGGGTTGAATAAAACAATTAAAAAGTATCTTTAAGTGCAATAAGAATTTTATTTGTTTTGAGTACCGAAATGAGCATAAAAACGACTTCAGCAATTATCGTCAGTAAAGACAAAAATAATTACAGTAAATGCGTCAATTATTTTTCACTCATCATTTTTATGTGCAAAGAATGCAAAAACAAAAATCTTAAATTACCACCGGTTCTTCATTTTTTACGTGCAAATTTAATTGCTTTAAAAATAAGTTCAAATTAATCATTTAAAAAACCAATGACATTAAAGGATTTTAATGAAATTTGAATACTCTTGTTGCACAGCTCATGAGCCCAAGCATCATATAACACTGTGGTACATGTAACTATTCGATAAGTAGCCTGCGATTTGTCAGAAAATTGGCACCAATGAAGTTCGTTCAATCCTATTATTTTGAACGCCACTGTACAAATGTTAAGTTGAAGATGGTTAATTTTTTCCGGCAGTTACATTTTTCAAATGTATCTAATTTTTACTACTTAATAAAAACGACAAAATTGTTTAAAAACATTTCAAAAATAGTTTTTGAAAACGAGTCGCGAAGCAAAAAAAAAACGATGTAAGTTGAAAGAAACAATTTGAAATGGAACGGCAACAGCAACAGCATACGAGAGAGAGCGCAGCAGCAAAACAACAGCGTAATAACATTGCAGCCTGCCTACTGCTAACGTGCTGTTGCTGTAGCATAAGCATTTGTCGCTGTTAAGGTACCGGTTACTGTACGTCATTCAATGGCAACATACGGCATAACAATATTTTGGCATGTTTGCTGAAGGTCAATACAACTATTCTGCTGCATGTTGCAAGGCAAGCCAAGGAAACATGTGCGAGTCGAATATATATAAGCGATGTGAAGAGGCAAAATGTGCCGGACGGTTGAGACGTTCTCAACACTGATTCACTTGGTCTCGGTGTGTGCGGACGCGCGTCGAGTCTTTGCGCAAATGTTTGTTTTTTATCCCGAGTGTTTTTGAACGAAATTTTGTGAATGCTGAGTTAAAAACGCGCGAAAATTTCAAAGCATAAAAAAAATATTTTATTGAACGAGGATAATAATTTGCGACCGGTAAAGGTGCACGAAAAGCAAAAAAAGAAAATTAAAAGAAGTTATTAAAAATTTGTTAAAGGCGGAAAACACGTTTATTTATTTTTTCATTGAGCCGCGTCGCGACTACAATTTCTTTTGCCTGTGTTTTTTTTGTTTTTTTTTTTTAATTTTGAGTGAATATAAATTATTGTGGTGTTTGGCGAAAATTTAGCGTAAAAATTCAAAACCAAATATTAATAAAAGGAGTGTTAAAAATATTTTAGAAGAAATAAAAAAATAAATATTCAAAGAAAATCCAACAAGTTGTGAGAGAAACAAAAAAAAAAAAACTCGAAACATAGAAAAAGAAATTCAAAACCGGATTCCTTTTTTTTGCTTGAATATTGTTTTTGGTTTTCGGTATTTCATCTTCATCTGTCGCACCGACCAACCAACAACAACAACAACAAGTGGTCACGCACAATACACAAGACTACTTGCGCTGCTACCTCCGTCGGTGTATTGTTGTTGTTGTTCTTCTTACTCTTGTTGCTGTAAACAACGTTCTTGTTGCGCGATCGAACCACACAGAATTGATTAGCAACAACAAAGCGAACCAAAAGCAATAAAACAGTCAGAAGGGCACACAAACGTGTAAAGGAACGAGACGGCAAAGGAGTCCAAACACAGCGGCAAAGAAAGGCCAAACACAAAAAGTAAACGAAAATTATCTTTGAAAAAATACAGAAAAAGAAAAAAATCAAAACAAAAGGAGCGAGACAAAAAATGTAAGCAAACACAAACAACAAACGAATTAATGTAAAATTTAAGCAAACATAAAAAATGAGTTTATTATTTTAAGCAAAGCGCAACAACAACAATAACAACAACTACGACACTAACAATAATAAAAGACGAGCATAATTTTCGCTAATTTAATTAGCGACAACGCAAGAAATCGAAACCGCAAACAAATGAAATCGAAATAAAACACAAAAACAAACAAAAAATAAAATAAAAATAAAATCGCCAAAAACAAAAGCAAAGAATTCCAAATAAAAATACAACAATAACAACAAAAAATCGCATAAGCGCTAAATTGGATTAAACGCACGAAAAACTCGAGCAGCGACACTCAATAAACAACAACAACAGCAACAACGACGACTGCTTGAACAGTTAAGAAAGTGCAACAATAACAACTGTTGTTGGTTTTTTCTTTTTTTTTTTTAGTTTTGTTGCTTTTCATTTTTCGCAAGGTGAGTTTCGAGTATGATTATTATTCTTTATCTCACTCACTCACTCAATCACTCTTTTTCTTGGTTTATTTGATTGTTGATTTGCGCAAAGTAAAATAGTTTTTTTTCATGGGTTTTTCTTTATGGCAAATTAATAAATAAATACACCATTGAGGCATGTCTAAGACATGTTAGTGTTGTACAAGAATTAATGATTGATAATGTCTATGAAATTTGAATAGCTTGGGCCGCCTAATGCTTCGATCAAACTCGTTCTCAGTTTGAGGAATTTAGACTGATTGAGTACGTGTCTTTGTGTGTGTGTGTTTGTGTGTGGGCATACGATAAGATCAGTCAGTCGGATTGAGGTCGCCGAGAATGAAAGAATAAAAGAAATGAAGCCGCAACGGAATGAGAAAACATTTCATAAAAGTTCAATAACAGAATTTGAATTCTGTTGGAACACATTTTATATGCGCTTAGGGGTCAAGCGGACGAACTTATAGATGATCTTTTTTTTTATTTTTATTACACTTGCACATATCTTGCTTGGCTATGTGAGTCTCCAATCAACTGCAATGTGAAATTGTATCATTTTTATATAAAGAATTCATTTATTTTTCTATTTCGGTTTTCTTCACTATTTTTTGTTGGCACTTTCTTAGCCTCAATGACTTCTTTTCTTTATTAATTACACATGATGATAAAAAATAAAAAAAACGCGGAAAATGAAATAAAAAATCAGACGTGTGTTCAACACCATGACGATCTCATTACAATTTACATTATTATTTTATTTTTTATAAAAAAAAAATTCTCAAGAACTTCTCTTTGAGCGCGAACATTTTTTTTATGACTTTTGCATTTTGTGTGAATTTTTGTTCTTGAAGCTTTTTAATTATTATACAAAAAAGTTTCAAAATTGAATCATGACAGTTGGAATTCACAGCTTCTTTGAATTTTATTGAAACAAAAAAACGGTTTAGTCATTTTCAGCTGAATTTTATGCAAGTGGCTTTGTTGACAATTACGATGATAATGATGATGATGATGAATGCACAAATTCAAATTAGCACTTTTACACTAATTGAACGTCATGTCGTCAACGTTGAACGTGGTGTCTTCAAAAAAATATGCCTTTGGCCAAAATGCATCGAACAAATGTCGCTTGTGTGAAGAAGAAGCACAAACAGGGCGCAAAAACAAAAAAAATGCTCACGGCGTCAGTCTGCATAATTCTTATAGGACTTCACCGTTTCGCATATTCAATTTATATTGTTGTTGTTGTTGGTGTTGACTTTGCGCCGTTCGATTTTCGCTTTGTCACATTTCTGTGTCATTTCGTTTTCGTTTGGTATTTTATGTTCTTTTCTCACTGTTACTCTTTTGCACCTTTTGGTCATGCACGCTCGCACGCACCCACACACACACACATACAAGCGCAAATCATTCACGTGCAATTTCGTTTGATTTGTCATATATTTGCCATCTCTATTGCACTCATTTACGCTTACTCATTGCGCTGCATGCATTCACACAAACAATGCAAATATTATACATTAAAAATATTTTATTTTGTGTGAATTTTGTAGTTGATTTTATTTTTATTTTTTATAATTCTCTACTGCTCGTATTTATTTAGTTTTCATAACGGAAATTGTAGTTAACACAAAACTGAACACTAAGCAACAATATCAAGTGCCTTGTGGTGTGGAGGGGTGAGGTGTGGCGCAAGGTTGGGGTGGACGATAAACGGCAATTTGGTTTACTAACTCGTTTCGAGTTATTCAATTGCTTATCAGTTAATAATTATCTTATCAAATACAACAACATATATGTATAAATCAAACACACATACATGTGCGCTTATTGTAATTTATTGTTGTTGTTGTTGTTGTATAAAGATAATTTTAGCCTTTTAAAATTTCTTTGAATTACATTTGTTGGATTTATTTAATAACAATAACAACAATATCATTAATATTATTATTGAGACGGTTGCTACAATAATGGCAATAACAACAACAACAACGACGACGACAGCAACAACATGTCAGTGACAACAATGCACAAATACAATAATAATCTTGTAAAATATTATGTAATAAATAACGAAATCATATTCAATAAAATCGAATAACAGAAAAAAAAAAACAGAAAAAGAAAGAGACAGAAAAAAAACTCATCAATGGTTAATTAATATTTTCTCGTAAAGTTCACAAAACTCATTTTCATAAATTTGTCGCTCAGTCAATTTTCGTGTTTTGTTGTTATTATTGTTGCTTTTTATGCGCTCAGCTAAATTAACAACGCTTAATTAATAATTAATTGTGTTATTTGTTGGAAAAAAAAATCGAGAATTTCATTTAAAGTTGAGTCTGAAAATGCCTTCGGTGAATAATTTATTATTCGTTAAAATGTTGACAATTATTTGTAATGAACTGATTTTTATTGCATGCAAGTACATAATTTTCATATTTTCGGACAATTATTAATTAAAATCAAAGTGCCAAACAATAGCAACAAATATACAAAAACAAATCAAATCAAAACTTAAATTAATTCGTTAATGTTTTACGTTATAAGCATTTTTATTTAAAACAAATCAGTATTCAATATTGCGTTATCCATAAAGAGTAAGAGGGACAAGGTCAAGTAGAAAAAAACTATGAATTTTTTTGTGTTTGTTTTTTTTAACTCTTTATTATTGATTTTTGATGCAATTTTTCAACAGACTACACGGAAATTGCACACTTCAATTAACTCATTTAAAGTGAGCTAAAAAAAAAGCAAGCAAAGTCGCACAGTCGCACAGTCTCACAACCCTACACCACCCCAACCCAACCCGATTCCCAGCCGTTAGCATAACTTGGTAGCCCACAGCCCTACAATATTTTAATGCACACATTGCATGTATGTAATTAATTATATTCCATCAATTTGTTGTAACTTTTTATTTTTGTTGGTTTTGCACCCTACCAACTATTGTCCGACAGTTTGTGCAAACATATAGTGTTTGTAACGCATTGGTGAGACCGACTCTGTATGTAGCCTTAAGGACGGCTTAGAGTGTTAGAACAAAATAGAAGCAAAGCTCGAAAAATTGTCGTGAGAACTGATTGAACTGTTGAAATAGCAAACGCCGCTCACATTTTTGATTGTTCTATGAAACTCAAAATACAAAAATTACTACAGTGCTCGCTCAGATTGTGGAACACTATGAAAAGTTTAAATTTCTTGATGAGTTTGTTTGTACTTTTTGTCAGATATCTGCCTACGGAAGGAGTCCACGATCATGTGATCAACAACGTCAGCCTTTCCCCAATCGATCGCATCGATTAATAATTCAAATGCCAACTTAAACGAAAAATTCTTCTTTTTCTGTCATCAACTTATCCTTCAAAGAATGTCTACTTAGAAACTGATATGATCTATATTGAAACTTGACATGCTAGATGCAAAATTATTTTTGTTCATGCAGCGTATTGCATTGTCGATTATGCCGACGCTTACTAATTGAAATTTGGCTTTATTTTTTTCGTAAAAATGATTTTTCTGCTCATGTGAAAACTCCTGCAGGTCAAAAGCAAAGCCATCAGTATCCAATTACCACACAAACACACACACGAACAAACAGATGGACAGACAGACAGACAGACGAAGACTGGTTAACAGATAGACACACGGTTGGCTGAACTGACCTCTCTGCTTACTTTCTACCAAACACCCTCTCTCTCCTTCTCTCTCTCACTATCTGACGATGCAACAACAAGTTGCGAATTTGTGGAGGAGTTGCAACTTTTACCATGGCAATTTTTAATTAATTTTATAAGCAAATCTTATGCGAATTTGATATCAATAAACCAATGTAAAAATAAAAACAAGAAGAAGAAAATACCAAAAGTGGTCAACAATAAAAGCAGAAGCAAAAAAAAAATTACCAAATACTTTTTAAAGAAAGCCAGAAACTTGAGTGATTTCAATAAAAAAAATAAAAATAAAAATAAATCGTGAAAAATCATTTTGCGCGTTTGTAAAAAGTTATTTTTGAAGAAAAGAAAAGAAATGAATGATGATGAGAGTTTGAGCCGTCATCGTTATGAGCAAGATGATGACAGTGATGACGACGAAGGCAAAGCTTTGTGATCATTGCGCGGTTGAGCCTCATGATGATGATGAGGCCGATGATGATGGGTTGGGATTGACGACGATGACGGAAGTGCTTCGTTTTTGATTTTGTGTGACTTTTTCTTTATTTTTTTTTACTTTTTATTATTATTATTTCTTTATGACTGTCGATTTTTGCTGATTCGTGATTGAGTTTTTGGCGTTTATGTAAATATTTCAAATTTTTTTTCTTCTCATTTTTTGGCCTCTTAATCCTTGCTTAGACCATTGTATTTTTGGTTTCACATGATATGAAAGCAACTTTTTCTTTTTTACTATTACGCATTGTTGTTTTTATTGCTGAGCTCAAAATGATTGAAAGGTTTAAAATGTTATTTATTTGAAAATTTTTAAAATAAACAATATTATATACGCCTTTGTTACAAAGTACCACAGAACACATACGATAGTTTAGCATTCGAATTTCGTTTTCGAGTTTAGTGCAGAAGAAGTACAGTAGAACTTCTATAATACGGATAGCTGGAATCCAGACAGAGTCCGAATTAATGAATCGTCTGGATTACCCGACTTTTTGTTTATCTTCCAAATTATACACTGACAAGTAATAAAGTTCGAGAATTTTGTAATAAATTATGTTTCAAAGGAACCAATAAATAAAATACAACTTATTTAAGCGTTTGGTAGACGGCATGAATTACGTGATATAAAAGTAGGAAACATTTGAGATAACATAGTGAAAAAATTCAATAAATTTCCTCCCTTAATCTAGGGAACGTCTGAATTTTCGAATATCCGAGTTAGAGTAGTTTTACTATACAATAAAAACCCTTAGCTTTTATTTGTCAATGCTTACTTTATTGTATTTTTATTGACAGATCATATATGTAGATCGCATTGATGACGCAAAATTCAAATTTATTTTGGGATAAACTTCATTGCGATTTTCGTTGATGATCTTTTGCTCTTTTACCGATCCCACAATGCTGCGTGTGCGTGCAAAAATGTGTGCACCTGACGCCCACGGCCACACCCCTGCAAGCGTGCTTTATTTAAATTTCATATATTATCTTTGTCACAAACAACAACAAACATGTCTCCAGACGCGTTTACTTTTGTTTTTTTTTTGTTTTTGGATAATTTTACGGAAAGTTTTTAATTTCGATACTTTATTTATTTACTTATTGATCAATTATCTATATTTGCACGCTTGTCGCGCCCCGATTGCACTTTAATAACAATAATAATGTGTGTGTGTGTGTGTTAGTTGACACTCTGAAAAGAAAGGCGCGTCAAATTTAATATGAGTATTTTATAGCGTGCCAAGCATTTCCGTTTAACGTTCACATATTTGAAAAAAGATGCCAAGAAGTCAGGGGGATTAAAATGATCGTCTCTTAGCACACACACACACACTTATGCATGCAAACATATACATATATTTGAAAAATGTCAAAATTACTCATTAAAAACGCTTCGAAAAGTGCCAACATGAAAAATTTCATAGATGATTAACACCCCCATTTGGTGGAGTTTATGAAGCAGCAGCAGAAGCAGAAGAAGACGACGAAGAGGAAGCACATGCATCAGACTGCATATATTATTTTAATTATGAGCGAGAATACACACACACACACACACACACATACACTTATGCACGCTGTGTCCGTTACTCAAGACTGCCACACTTAATGCAACTTCAGGGGGAGGGGGGAGCAAGAAAAGTTGTTAGAGCATCATAAAGCATTTTGCCTTTCATTTGCAAAGAGAGTGAGAGATAGAGAGAGAGAGTAGAGTGCAACAAAAGTACACGTGTTCCACACATGTCGACCTGTGTCGTACGACAGCCCAACCAACAACCCAATCATACCCCCACACGACCCCAAGCAGCAGTCCCGCTAAAAGAACTTGAACTTCAACCACTTGATATTAACGCCTCACTTAAGCAATTTTGAGTTTCTCGGTTTTTTCCCATTTCTGTTTATTATTTTTGTGCGCCTCATGTGTTGTGTGAATTAATGAAAAACCAAAAAAAAAAAAAAACAATTTACTCTTCGGAGAATTATTTAAATTTTGTTTATTTTTTTTTTAAATCTTCAACAAAAAACTGCGTTCGGTCTTTATTTTCATCTAATACATTTTCGTTGCCCACTGTTTTTTTATAGACCCTTTTCACGGAGTTCATTAACGTCCAATGACTCTTTAATGGAACATTAATTTCGCATTTGTTCATGCAAAAAATGGTCACCCTTTCCCTTCTAATTAATTTTTCATTTAAATTGAATAATATATATATAAAAAATGGGTGTTGAAAATTTATATTAGAGGAACGTAATTATTTTTAATGTTGCAAATAAAAAATCATTTTGAACGGCTTGTAAAAAAAGGAATGAAAAAAGAGTTGTAATCATTAAATAATATAAAGTCAATCTTATCCAATAAGGAGGTTATGGATTTAACGAACTTCTCGATAATAAACTTCTCTATAATGGATTTTACTATTATGAAGAAAACCCTCATAGCTTTTGGCGAAATCATTTCCATATTCATGCAAACAATTATAATCAAAATGTCTAACTTTAACAATCAAATTACCGCTAATCTATTTTCATTAATCTCTTCAGTGAAAACGGCCCATAACATGGTTGTCCATCAGAGATTTCAGAATTCCGTTGAACAATTTCCATTATAAACTTGTTTTTTGTTTTTCTAGGAAAATCATGTGTAAAGAGCATTTAAGCTTCTGGCAAACCGAAGGTTTTTTTTTCGGTTTTCTATTTTTTTTTTGTATTTTTTCTCAGAGTTTGCAGTCTTGTTGATCCATGAAGGCTCAGCAGTGTATCGCCCCAGCAGACATTTTATGAGTGCAAATATTAACAACACACAGACCTCAAACCCAGACACGAACAACAACAACAACAACAACAATAGCAACAACAAACATTTATAGCGCTCATAAACACGACACGACACGACACGACTTATGTACAAGTATGTGGCAGAGCGATGCATCGAGTGAGTGACTTCAACTCATCATGCTTAAAATGATGATATGCAATGAGACACATGGGGCAGAAGGTGCAAGCGGCTTTTGTCGATGCAACTCCAATGTGTTCCGTTTAGGTATTTATTTATTTATTGTTGTTGTTGGTTTCCATTTTCTTGCGCCTTCTGATTTTTGTTGTAAGTATTTTTTTGCTCAGTCGGACGAGTGAAAAAACCTAAAAATAAATATTAGTCGTTGTTGAGCGACAGGAATCGGTATCGGATACGTATTGAATATGGTATGGCAAGCACGCAACACGATGTCGACCAGCCGGCGGCAGCGGCCGGGGCGAGTATGGTGAAAAAGTGGCTAAATGCAAAAAGAAAAACAACAAAACAAAGATAAAAGTGTTGTGCAGAAAAATCTAAAAAGGCTGACGGTATCAGTTGATGCGATGCGATGCAAGGCAATGCAATGCGATGCGATGCGATGTGCCTTTTTTTAGCATTGCCTCAGCTGCAGCCTCATGCTCAGCCCGGTTCACTCTCTTGCTTTTTAAATAGATTTTCAAACGAGAAACACAAAAAAAAAAAAAAAATAAGAATAACAATTCGTGTTGCACGAAAAATAGAAGTACTTGTAGATAAGAAAAGAAAAAAAAGTGATTGTTGATGCCACAAGCAGAAATCAGAGTCTGCGTGCCAAAATCAAACACGAAAACGGGGCAGACAGACAAAAAATAAAAAGGAAAAAAGATGCTACAAGTACACACACACAGACACACACACACAAAGACAGACAGACGGCCAGACAGACGAACACAAAGTAAAAATAATAATAATAATATACATTGGAGTAAGTCAAATCTAACAAGCAAAGATACATGACTAAAGAAAAGGAGCACAAATTTTAATGAATGACATGAACGTGTCAAGGGATGGGGGCATGGTCGGTGAAATAACAATCGTGCCAATCGAACGCTTGGATCAAGTGATGATCGAGCGAAGGTGGCGAAGAGTGGCAAGCTTGATTTCGCTAAGTACAAAATTAACTCATAAAATAATACAGTAGACGCTCGCCAATTAGAATGACTTTGTTTTTAAGCTTAATTTAATTTCTGAAAAATTTAAATTTTTGGACAATTTTTTATTCGAATATAAATAAACAACCGAGAAAACTTACTTAAAAAAAATACTTACTTCATTCCGGTATTTCAAGCCAAGCTAACGCCATTATTTCTTTTTGTAAATCATAACAATATTTTATAGCTATTAATAGCTGATCAATGTTCAAAATCTATTAAACAAAAAAAAAAAAAAATAAATAAATAAATAAAAAAAAATACAATCCATTTCTTTTTTCACTTTATTTTATTTAATAAACATATAGAAACGAAACTAAATAGTCTAACCAAAACATAGATAGAGAGAGAGAGAGAGAGAGAGAGAGAGAGAGAGAGAGAGAGAGGAATTCAGTCCAATTACATCACATGTACATGTTATATTGTTTAAATGTATTAAAAAAACTAAAAATAATTGCGATAACCTTCAAAGCTAAGAAATTAATTTTTAATATTTTACCAACTTCAATTCTAATTTTTGGCAGATTCGAATTTCAGAGAATTCTAATTTGTGAGCTTCTACTGTAGTTTGATTTTTATGGAAACAAAAATTTAAGAAACCATGAAAAACTATGAAAAATTTGGTGTGATTAAATGATTTAATGATTGATTAAACTTAAAAAATTCAACAACAACAACAACAAATGACATTCTGCTGTAAGCCAGGAACAACTATTGGCCTAAAGGCTTAAACGATTGCCGGTCTTTATCAACATTTTGTTTAGGCACCGGCCAGTGAAGTGAACCAGAGAGAGAGAGAGAGAGAGAGATGGTCAAGACATTAACAACAACAAAGTGTTGTAAAGGAAGTTGAAAGTACCTGTTCTGAAAAGTCATACGCACACACACACACACACACACACACACACATAGACAGTGGCATGTACATAGAGTGCCACTTGGACACGCTTAGCGGCCGTTTGTGCTACAACAGACGCGCAGCTCATGCATCAACTGACTCGAGTCGAGTCGAGCTTGTATCTTCACTCGCTGCTTCTTCTGCTTCTTCTTATACATTTTCTTAAAGCCTCACACACACTCAAAAACACACAGATACATATATATGCGGCAAATCTTTTGCGGTTTGCGCTGCCACTGACGTTGCTGCCTCAGCCTCAGCCGCTGTCTATGCCACTGCTTGTTAGAGTTCAGTCAATTGGCAACAGAGTACAGTGTGCACACATGTTTGCCACGGTCTGTCTGACTGTCTGTCTGTCTGTCCGACGGTAAGTTTGCCTCTTATGTCTGTCTATTTGTCTGTCCAATGTTTGTTTGCCTACATGTGTATTGTTGTATGCCGAGTTATGCGCTTGTAGTGTTTGTGCCTCATGGCATTTCTTGAGCGCGTTTTTCTTCTTATTTCTTGTTGTTGTTGCTGTTGCTTTTGTTGTTTGCCACATTTGTTATATGTAGATATATATATATATATGTACATATATAAAACAACACTCGCCGGAAAATATTTGTATATGTTTGAGTTAAGACAAATAAGGTCAAAGAGCCATTAAACGCGAATTCAGTTGCTCAACTGACGTATGTTGCATACAGCTCTATGTAACATATGACAATTCATTATTTAAAATGAGTTCTTGAACTTCGATAATTCAACTTTCAAACAGAAAACCGTTTTACATTGGTCAAACTATATTAGACAAACTTAAATTTTGGTTTAAAAGAGACAGATAGAGAGAAGGGCGTATGGCGAGATTAATGGAAGAACTTTCTAGAATAAAAGAGAACTTAATATGTTTTAGCATTAAGTGAAGGTATTATGTAAATAGAATAATAGAACAAAGGGGATAGAGAGAGAGTGAATGTATTAAGAATATGTATAAAGAAGAAATATTGATTAAACATTCATCGGTCATTCGTTTGGTTGGGTTTCGTTTCGTCTTATAAACATTTTCGCATGCGTCTAAGCCACGGTGAGCGATTAATTCAAGACTACTAGTACCACATTAACATCAACTCAATGGTAATGATAATGTGGATGATGAACAACAAGACGTTGATGAGCACGATGATGATGATGATGATGATCTGGCAAGTTTAGCGGCCCTCGCCAACAACTTTTCGATCGCTCGAATGGTTTGGTCTTCAGGCAAAATTGTTGTTTGTGTTTTGTGTGTGTGTGTGTGTGTGTGTGTGTGTGCCCAACATGCATCTCCGAATTAAGAAGCAGGAAATTTCATAAAACGAAACCGGTTACTTTTGCATATATACTCGTATATCTTCTTTCTCTGCTTATGTTTGCCTCAACGTTGATTTTTTTTTCTCGATGTCGTTGTCGATTTTCTTCTCGTAGGTTTTTGTTTTCTTTAAAGATGAACAAGATACTTTTTTGTTTTATTTTCTTAACAATTTCATGTCATTTCTTTTGCGCATTGTTCAACTCACAAAGCCAAACGAACGAGTGGGCGGCAAGGTGAGTTGAGTTGAGGTGAAGTTAATGCGCGGCGTTAGCAACAATTGCTGATGGAAGAGCGAAGAAGTAGCCGAAACGTTTAATTTATTTTATTTTTTTTTTGTATTATTTTTACTTAAAAATATTTCAAAAATGCGTTCATTATAAAAAGTTAAATTCTTGGTTTTGTTTTTGTACGCTGACACCGTGAAAATTGTTGTCTGCTTTTGCTTACTTGCTGGCTAACTGACTCATTCTCTCCTTGCCTCACTGACTGTCTGACTGACTGGTTGGCTGTCTGCATGGCTGGCTGGTGTGTCGGCGTAGCGCCTCCGGGCCGTAACTCTGTACAATTCGAGGCTCGTTGCGGCTCGATTAATTATGCATGCGCGCACAGACAAGAGCTCAACCGCAGGCCGGGCCGCCGCCGTCGCCGTTGTTGTTGCTCCCTCTGTCACTCTCATTGCTCTTGCTGCTGCTGCTGCTGGTGCTGCTGCAAGTCAAAGCAAAATACACTGCACACATTGTCTTGTTTTTCTACCTCTTCTTTGTCCGCTTAAGCCAGAGATTCTCTCTGCCGCCCTGCACGGTCGGTCCTGCCCACTGGCTGCCACAACCTATTCCCATGCCCATTCGATTATTGCATATTTCCGTCGTTATTTTCTGCACCGACACCGAAATCTATCTGTCTGTCTGTCTGTCAGTCGGTCGGTTTGTCCAACGCTTCGGTCGGCGGTTTTCTGTTTATTTTGCAGTTTCAAATGATTCTTGTTTTTCTGTTTGGATTTTTTTTTTCCGTTTTTTTTTTTTGGAATTTTTGGTTCTGTCAACGTTGTATGACTTTTTATACTTCTTTTGGTTTGAAAAACTGTCAACGCCGCTTGAATAATGTGAAATCTTCGCTACGCTTTTTTCTTGTTTTTCCCTTTTTTTGTTTTTGCTTATAGTTTGGCAAGTTGCAGCAGCAGAAGTACTTTGAAAAGTTGTGCGCTAAAAAAGGAACTTGCCTTATAAAGGGTGTGCCAAAGTTGAGCAATGTTTTTAATTTGAATAACTAACAATGACGAATGTTACCAAGCGCTGCACAGCACATACGTCAGTCTAGCATAAGAGATTTCGCTGTGCATTTAATATCAAACCATCTTATGTAATGCATAGCACAGTGTGTAACATAGGAGTTTTATTTAGTGAGTTGCTTTAGCGCGTCTCAATGGCGAATCTTTTGGGACATCCTTTTAAGCAGAGCGCAGCAATCCATTGCAATTCAATGGCGGCACAAAAAGTGCATTGAGTTGCAATGGATTTGTCTTCGACTTGCTTTCTTAACGCTTTATTGTTTTTTGAGAGCTCACAAACATTTGCCTTCTTTTTTTTTTTTCTTTTTTTCTTTCTAAGAACTTTTGTTTTTTTGAAAACCAAAGTATGTCTGTAGATATATGTACATATATTACATATACACACTGTATATATTTGAAGCTTCAAGTGAGAAGAAACTTTATTTGAATTTATTAATATTAAAAAAAAAAAAAAAAACTATCAAATTTTTTTCTTGCTAAAGAAAAATATTCAAGATCGTTAATATTAAAAAAACAGATTGCGTGTTTAGTAAAAGTTCTGTCAGTTAATTATCATGGGTAACGAGTCAACGAAATTTCAGCTTGATGAAGAAAGTAAAGACCCTCGAACCGCAAGTGAGGGTCTATTGGATCTTATGAACAACGCTCCTCAGCCTGAGGTCTCTGAGCCCAACACAAGCAGCGAGAATGCTTTGGACATGGAATGCGAAAAACTAGAATCTGAAGGCTTCTCGCTGAATGATCCACGATCGCCACTATTAAATCGCACGTTTGTGTTCTCTAATGAACATTTTCAACGTACGCAGAATATTGACGATACCTTTGGCGATATGTTGGTGGAATCACATGCTGCTACAGCAGAAAATGATGCTCCAACAGACACTCGCATGAATTCTACGTTTGAAGTTGGGTACTTGCCAGATGAAGCAGGAGAGGACATGAATAACGCAACAAGCACGCCAAAATCGATGGCAAAGAAAGATTCTGTTGCTGACAATGCTTGAAACATTCCATGTAGAATTTCACACAATCACGCACAGAGTTACTTTGATCAAAATGAAGCAGTTCCTGAGTAATTCTGAGCGGTTTCTATTTACAAATATTTGTTTTACGTTAGTTCAGCTTCATTTATACTTCAGATTCATTGGTTTTCATTTGGTTTTTGTATTGAAACTTGCCATAATTGTAGCAATCTTAAATTTCTCTTTGTTTTTTGTTCAAAATAAGTTCATAAATAATAAAAATTCAGCAAATTCAATAACTGTAGTTGGACTCAGTGCTTCTTTGAGATACATTGCGTTGATAACTGGAAGTTGCATTGAAGTTTTTTAATATGCAAACTTCAGACGTCACTTTAAATTGACAGTTTTGCATAAAATTCTGCTTTCTAAAACTTTCCAGAACTTTTAAGCCAAACTGTAAATCATGAAACTATTGGAGTTATTCAATGAATTTGAGAGATAACGTTGAGACAGCTTTGTCGATTGTTCTTGAACTCTAACCTTGGCTTAGAGATGCAATTTGTTGAAATGTTTAACTGAATTAGTCTTCAGCCAAAGTTTTTCAGCCTTGATTTGTTTAAAAATCAAATGAACATTTTTAAATTTTCAAAGTTTTTATACATACAACTAATTGGCAACGTTGAAGCCTCATTTAATGCCGATTGGCGCATCATGCATGAGCAAAGCAAAGAAAACCGAAAAATATTCATGGAGCAACAATAAAAAAAAAATGAATTACTAATAAAACTTGCTTATAATTTGGACTTTGAAAATTTCATAGTCATAACTTTTACTTTCGTTTATGTATTTAATTTTTTTTTCTTGTCTTTTGCACAGCCCTCCGCACCGCATAATTGCACAAAAAAAAAAAAATCCATAAAGCGCGTTTAACTATAATTTTTTTTTGGCAAAGTTGTAGCTTGCTGGTGGGTTGAGATGAAACGAGTTGCTTGAGACGGTTAGTCGGGGCGCCGAAGCGTTTATTCGTAACTACATGAGCAAATATAAAGAAAAAGCCAATCCCAGTAAAGAAGTTGAGAAGCCAAACCGAAGCCGAAGCAAAGCCTGTTGCATGTTGAAGCTGTTGACGTTGCCAATGCTATTGGAAAATATTGTTTGACTTTGTGTGTTACTCTGTGTGTGTATGTGTGGTTAAAGTTGCCGCTTTTATTTACATTTTTCCAATATGATTTCAGTTATCAAGCTGCTGCGCCTCTTTTTCTTAGGCAAGCAGCCTGACGACAATAATGTACAATTTCAATAGAGGCACGACAAGTTAAGTCAAGCCAAAGCCAACACGAAGTCAACTCAACTCAAATCGAATCGAATCGCGTCGAGTCACTCGTACCTAACAAAGCCGCAGTTCAGCTCACTTCAGCCACTCCTTCATTGTTTAGCGCAATTTTATAGTTTTATTTTTTATTTTTCCAGTATAAAGTTCACTTTACTAGAGTTTGGCTTGAGTTCAGTTCAGTTCGCTTCGCTTCGATTTGTCTTTGGTTTCTTATTGAATTTGTTTTCAGTTTCTTGTTTTATTTTTTTTTTTTTTTTGGCTCCTGTGGTGAGTGAAGCGCTGCCAGGCCGAAATGTCAAATCAACGCGTTTTGACTTGACTTCAAAACGGAAAACTTAAAATAAAAAAAAAAAAAAAAAGGCTGAAAAATTTCGCAGGAGCATTCATCATAGGCATCAAGGCATTGCAACAAACTCTCGTCTGTCTTCGATGATTTTGTGTAAATATGAATTATGTGGTAAAATTTTGTATAGAGTTCACTTTGAATTTTATTCGCGTGCAATTCATGTCTGCAACGTACCAAACAACCAGATAGACAGACAGCCCAACTACTTATTCATTCACTCGTTCAAATCAGCCACTTCTGCATGATTTACATAATAATAGAGTCGCACAACAAAAGAAGCTCTAACCGAAAAACGAAATGTAGGAAATTTTAAATCAACTGAAATTAATATTTTTATTGAGATCACTGATCTACTTGTGCACACAAAGTTAGTGAAACTTTTTTTTATAAGTCAAAAATGCAATTCATAATTTGGTAAAAATGTTATTTCATATAAAATACAGCAAAGTAAGACTATGTTTTTTTTAAACGATTGCAAAATGACCTTAAAAACAGGACATTTGTTATAATCAAATCCTGAGTCCTCTGACCTGTCCGCGTTATACAAACATTTATGTTTGATTTACAGTTCGAAACCGAATTGTGACCCGAAAAAAGCATGAAACAAAACTAATCCGCTTATCAGCCACCGAAACCAACCAAAAACGGCACTTGTACCCTCATTCCCTTCCCTCACAACCTTAAGCAGTATTCATCATGAACATGTCATGTCTTAGCTTGCTGCTGTCACCTCCGACCAACTGCCACTCTTCGCCCAACATCCGAAGTGGCAACCACATGGGGTCAGTTTTGTACTTCTCTGACTCGTTTTGTGTTCCTTTTGTATTGCGCCATTGTCATTATTTAAATGATGATTGAAATCCATCATTGTGCAACACTCTGTCACAACTTTGGCTCCTCGAGTGTCGTGCGTGTTAACCAACACTGCTTGGCCGTCACGATGAGTTTTCTTCTGCTCTGTGGTGTCGTTGTACAGAACATGCCCCCCCACCAAAAATACTCACCGACCATGTACGCTGCTCTTCTGTTGCCTTATTTGATTTGCTCTTAGGTTGGGGTTGAGTTTTTGTTGTTGTTTTTTTTTCTTTCGACAGATAGGATTATTTGCACAGCTGGCCACTTGGGTGCATGTTGTGCTCGGTGCCTCTTGTTGGTCTGACCATTTCCATGCTCTGATCCTGTCAGTGTTTATATACTGCCTTCCTACCAATTTGAGGGTTTTTTTTTTTTCTTTTTGTTTTTCGTTTCTGATGCGCCTTTTGATAAATCGTTTGAAATTTATTTTACTCATGCAAATCTCATGACAGTTATATTTAATCTCTAACGATGCCACTTGCCTTACGCAGCCACCGCCGCTCCTTATGCTCATGCTCTAAAACAGTAGCAATTTCACATGTGAAATCATGTTGAAAATCCAATAGGAAATATTTGCTTAAAGTGTTGCTGCTAAGCAGAAAATATCTAACGAAAAACAAACAATTTTTGCCACAATCGGTCAAATGAGTCTCTTTTGGTCAAATCGCTTTGATTGTTTGAACACGTTGCTGCCTCTGTTGACGGTGTGTCTGTATGTGTGTGTGTGTGCCATAGCAATGTGTTCTGCTGCTTTGGGTGTTGACGACCGAACCGGACCGGTTTGTTTGGCCCAACAGATTCGCCCTCCAATGAAAGTTGCCAGGGACAACCTTTCTTTTGCTGTGCTCATCATAGATCTTTTATTTAATAAGAACATTTTTCAGTTTTCTGCCTAACAACTTTTAAGGTAAAGCTTTGTCCTTACTATTTTAAGAATCCTCAGCCACTTTCTCCATCCCTTCTGTCAATTGTATTCAAATTTGCCAAAGCAATGCTTCTGTTTCTTTATCGATAAGCTTTACCTTTTTTTTTGTTTTCATTCCACACTCTTCACTTTTATATGTGTGACATCTTCCTGCCTACTAAATGAGCACACAACACATACATACATGTATTGGAAATCTTATCTTATTATTGGATTTGATGCCTTCATTGTTCTTATACGATTGCCACCAATTGAGCAAACGTTTGTTGTCATTGACTTCTCACCTATCCTTGTCAACTTATCTCTTAGCAATCTGTTTCCAACTCAAACTCATTGGGCTGTGTATTGTGAAAAGTCCAAGCAGACGAAAGAAAACAAAAAAGCGTAGAGAAAAAAGAAAATCCGAAAAATTTCGACTCCAAGCTCATCGATAGTGAGTGATACTGTTTGTAGGCTTGCTTGCCTTCATCTTTTCCAATTCAGTTGTTTTTTGGGCAATTTTGAACGTTGTGCTCATGTGTGGTTTTCGCTTCCTTTGGACAACACACACCTCTGCCCCACCACCACCACCACTCATTCATTCTTCATGCTCATACTTGTGCATTTTTCCAATCGGTTAATTTGTCTTTTGTGTTGTCTTTGGTCTGTTGGTATTCCTTTGTTTTTTTTTCTTTGGTCATCTTTGTTATCTTTAATCCGTTGTTGTTGTTGTGCTAATAATGTTTCATTCGTCATGGTTCTTTCACCGACATTCACTCAATCTTTCACTCGTTCGCCTTCACTTACAGTTGACAGCTTAGACGACTTTTTTTCCAACAGTTTCTCTTATGTTACATAGCGTTACATGCAACATACGTTGCACACGTTCGCCTTCACTTACAGTTGACAGCTTAGACGACTTTTTTTCCAACAGTTTCTCTTATGTTACATAGCGTTACATGTAACATACGTTGGTACAGCCTACGCAGCCTCCAAGTGCTAGACTGCCGTATGTTTAGTATGACTATTATATAACATAGGCCTACTTTATGCTATTTAATGAGCATGTAACACAGCATTATGTATAAAATTGAAAATCTTGTATGAATTTGTTTTTTTTTTAATTTTACAACAACGAGTATATTTGGATTTGACTTTGGCAGTGCTGAAGGCACACGCTACCCGTCACCCGCCTCGGCGTCGTCCACAAGCGCGCTGAAAATACAATCAAATGTCATTTATCTCTTTTGCTTGACTACTTATGCCAATTTGGTCGTTTTGTTTTTTTTTTTAGCTTTGTTTAAAATCTGTTGTTTTTGTATTTTGTTGGGTAATACAAATGTTGCTGTTGTTGTTGTTGTTTTGTGTTCTGTGATTTTATTTAAGTGTATGTGTGTGTGTGTGTGTGTGCTTGGACCCTTGAGTCAATTTGTGCCACCGTTGGACATTTGCCTCTTGTTGCTCATTTTGTTTTATATTATTTTGTTCAAACACCCACACAGCACACACAGCTCACGTCGCACCACGACAGAAACAACAACAAGAACAAGAACAACATGAAAATGAGGGTCAAACGGCAACAAATTTACAATTTCAATAATTCTCTAGAGCGTTGAGATTCTATGCGTGCTCCTCTGTCGAACGGCTACACATTTACACTCAAACACACACAGCATTACTCTAAATGTGTCGTTGTCGTTGTTGTTGTTGTTGTTGTTGCTGTAGGTCATTTTCACTTAAAGCCATTCTATTGGGATTAATCCTTGCAGGTTAACGCTTTCACTCGTCTATCCATTTTTCCATCCGTCCGTCCATCTGTCTGTCCGTCGGTTTGTTTGTTTCTTTATTGCCTTTTGTTTGCTCTGCTTAGTTATGCAATAAAATATGAAGAAGAAGCATGAATGCGCCAATATCTTTCGCTATCTCAACGCCGCCCCCGACTACCCGACTACCCGCCGACATTCCACAATTCCCAGCCGCACTCAGATATCGCATCACTTGCCGTTAGTTGCTCCACTGAGTATTGTCCATTCATATTTTTTCTAACCGCCCCTTCTTTTTTTTTGTTTCTTTCTCTTTTGTTTCGTTTTATGTGTTAAATATACTTTTGGGCCAATTGCATGACCAGCAACATTTCCTGACCTGACCTTTTGGCCAAACGAAAATTGTTGGTCTGTCCCTCTGTCTGTCCGTCAGTTGGCGGCAGTGGCAAAATCAACGAATAACGAAATTTATTTATTGTTGTAGTCTCATCTAATATGCAGGCAAGTCTTCTTCTTCTTCTTTGGGTTCCTTTCATCTTTCGTTTTGCCTTTTGCCGGAGTTGTTGGTGTTTTTTTTTTATTTATTGATAGATTTGGTCGCTTTTCGCTCAACTCGTGACACACAAAAATTCATTTTCTATGCAAATAAATATATATTTATTTTTTTTTGTTACATTTTTTTTTATTGTTGTCATTGAATGCATGAAATATAATTTTTTGTTGTTTTCTGCTTTTTGTTGTATGTATTTTTAGATATTGTTACATGCTTTTCAAAAAATATTTTCGACTGTGGGCACATTGTGCAGCCAATAAGAAGACTTGTCGAATTTCAATTGATATATATTTTTTTTTTGTTCTTTTTAATTGTGAAATTTTAATAATAGCTTCTATACAAATGTGCATGTATGCGGGTAAATGTGTGTGTTTATATTCCCATTTACGGCTCATCAAGAACCAATTACATGGTAAGCCACAAAACAAATAAACAAACAAAAGCGTATCATGTTTCGAAAATTGTCAAAACAGCCTAATTAGCAACAAAACACTTTGCCAAAGAAATCAAAAAAGTATAAAATGAACAATAAAGATGGCAAAAGAAATTGTTTCGATTGCAACGAAGCATTTATGACCTGCTCAACGATTCTTTCAATTTGACATGTGAATTCTGTTAAGAACACCAACAGTGCTTATTACTTTACATCGCTATTATGCTTATTAACATAATGTGTTGGATAACAGAAACATGCAACTGCACAATTCCAGCGTTTCTTACATGCGCCATGTTGTTACTAGCATAACTGCTGCTGGTTGCTGCACATTCAATTGTTGTATATGCTGTGTGGCCGCACCTAACATAAGTTATAGTAAGGTGTTAACAGTGTAATTATGATGCGTGCATAGCGCCAGAGGCATAAAATTAACATCACTTTCATTTGTTTTTTGCAATCACAGCAAGTTAATTTATTCAGTAATTTTAGCGAGACTGAAATTTGAATATGTTATTATCGAACTATTGCAAGAGTATGTGTGTGTGTGTGTGTGTGTGTGTGTGTATAACAATTGTCAATCACGCAACAACAACAATCACAACGATATCAAACGTCCCCGGCAAAAATCACATTTGAGGCTTGATCGGCTGATGTACTTAATGAAAGCGTAACAATGCATTTGACATGCTCATCAAATTAAGCTCATTCAAGACTGTTCAACGATCAACATGATCGTGTTGATGATGATGATGATGGTGCAGATGGAATGCCAGCCGCCAATAACGTTGACGTGATCCACATTAGCGAAACCGAAATCGAAAAGAAATATGTATGAAAAAAAGTAGAGAAGTTTTAACGCAGCGACACCAAAATAGCTGTAAAACAAAAACAAAATTCAAAAAGAAAAAAAAAAAGAGATATAAATAAAGAAGAAAGAAAAATAATAATAATGAAAACAACAATGAAAAGTAGAGCGATTTCCCATTAGAGATGCGCAGACATCAAAGTGCTTAGTTACTTTAGAGCATCTTAGAAGTGCGGGAGGGCTGAAGCGAGGGGGAAGGGTTGGACGTCATTGAAGCTTAACATGATGAACTTGACAAAAATGTATTTTTTTGATTTTTTTTTGTTTGTTTATTTTTCGTTATAATTTTCGTATTAACTTATTTATTTATTTATCTTTCTTTTGGTACTTTTGTCGTCTTTTTTTTTACTTCGATGAAAATGAAAGTTTTCAACATTTTCATGCTTCGGCGCCGTCTGCAATATGTTATTATGGTTGTTGCTGGCAACATGCAGATCGACGAACCAACTGTCTCCCTCTCTCTCATTCTGTCTGTCTGTCATGCCATCGCCGTCTTTAACACTTGATGTATTTGCTTATAATTACATATATCTTTAATCAATTCTCTCACGCCAATTTTTACTCATTGTTAATTTCGTTCACTTTTTTTTCGTCTTTGCCAACTTAATCTTTTTTTTTACGAATATTTTTAACATGAAAATTTGTTGCCGCGAAATGCATGCTACATTATTTAAAATTACATTTTAGTGTAGCACACATACACACACATACATTTAAACACTTTATTTGCGGCAACAACATTAATTAATGACACTCATTTGATGTCGTATTTTAATTGAATTTCACATGTTTGATGTAAGCCAAAAAAAATTAAACAAAAAACAAAAAAGGCTTAGCAAAACAAAATTTCGAAATTAAATAAGAGTTTTTTTTTAAAAACAAACGATGAATAATTGAGAGAAGAGGAGTGAAAATATGTTGAGAGAATTATTGAGGGAATAAACAAAAATATATACACTTAAAAACAACAATGTAATGCTTGTTAAATACATTTTAAAGAATCTTTCATTTCAAAGCAAAAAATACCAAGTTTCAATTAGACTGCTGTATGTGCCCATCTGACGCTACGTAACATACGCCTTTTAATTATTAAATAAATATTTTTGTAAACATACAAAAAAATAAAACTTAAATCAATTTTGATTTATTCGTTTTGGAGTTATGGTGACACAGATACAGATTATTATTTGAAATTCAGAGCTCTCACCTCAGTTTTAGCATTATTAGGGCGTTGCCACGCCTATTTAACAACCTGAAGCGTTATTCATAAAGTAAGAAATTAAAATTAAAAAAAAAACCAAAACAAAACTGTTCACCCGAATTTGAGTGCATTTGACGATGGCAAAGAAACTCTGACGTCGACGTCTACGTCAACGTCGCAGTCGCTTTTCATTTCGTTAATTTTCATTTTTAGCCTATTTTTTACGTATCGTATTGTTTCTCTGTTTTAAAAGCGAATGCAATTTTCACTTTTTTTTTCTTGTGAGCGAAAAAAAAAAAATTTTTTTAAACAAAAGCGATGCAAGCAATGAACACATTGAAAAGGCGGTGAAAAGCGTATTTGGAGCAGAAAACTTCGACTGAGGCGCCAAACGCGCTTTTCACATTTTTTGCACGCACACCAACAACAACAACAACAACAACATCGAAAACTTTCAAGCAACACATGTACCATGCAACATTTTCAAATTTTACTTTACGAAAATTGAAGAAAAAAAAAAAAAAATTTGACTCAATTAGAATTCAGTCAACCAACTTAGGCAAAGTCGCATGACATTGAAAAAGTTGAATTTTTTCTTTTTAATTATTGACTAAGAGCAAATCAACAATTCAGTGTAACCTCTAAATCGCATCTCTTCAACTGGAAGTACTCTCTTAGACAATTATTGATGTACAAGCAATCCAACAATTCAAATTATTTACGTGTTGTAACTAGAAATGTGTATAAAAAAATTATGTCCTTAGGATGATCGAGAGAAAATTCCGGCCCTTGGGAAAATTTTCGTGCTAGGAAAGGAAAATATTGGAAGCTTTATAATAGAACTCTCAATACACCTAACAAAACTGTCACGGATTTTGTATCTTGATAAAGAAATAAACTTTGGGGGTCTCTCCCAAATCTTTATTACGTATACGTCGTTTTGTCCAAGAAAATTTGACTGGGCAGTTGTATGAAATATTAATTCATTATTAAAAACATTTTTGGACAATTTGTATTATGAAAGACATCAGGAAATACATTATGATTGATAATTTTTTGAACACAACTGAATTTCTCTATAAATTGAAATTTGTAGTTTAAGAACTTCTTCTGTTGAAGTGCTCGTTAAGTTAAAGTTTCGTATTTTGTAATCATAAACTAGAAGTTCGATTCAAAGAGGCTCCACTGTGTATATATTTTGATGGCGCTTTTTTTTATCTCATTTGAATAGCTTTGAGATAAAGAAATTTTCAAATTAAAAACAAAACTATTTATCTCAAGTAGCTGTTGATAACAAATTTCGTATTTATGCCGCATTGTCTGCGAAAAAAAAAAATAAAAAAAAAAATAATAGAAAATAATTTCATGTCAAATGTTTGCATTGTACTTGAAGCAGTCTGAGATTGACGGCGTTTGTTTAATTAGCTTGCGGCGTTCACACATGCATGTATGTCGCGTCGTGACTGTCTTGCCTCAGCTCGGACGGTGTATTGTAGGCGCTACCTCAGTCGCATTGCCGCTAACCGAGCTTGATGACCACAAGTTTCACCTTCAACCAATTGGCACGCTTGTAGTTATATGGCGGGCTGCCTCTGCAGGCATCTCTGAGTGGCGTTGTCTGTCTTTATGTCTGTCTGTCAAACTATTTGATTTAATCTTAACATAAATTTTCGAATTTTGTGCGAAATTTTGAATGATTTTATTTTATTGTTGATAACTTCGACAGCCAACTTAATATTTATGACATATGATAATTTTATTTGCTGTTTTTTGATTTATCAAACGCAAATATCCAAACTATTTTATTGCATATTTCTAAAACTAGCTTAAATATGATTTTCTTCTTTTATCAGTCGAATTTAGTATAATTTTTTTATGAAATTTCAATGATTTTATTGATAATTAATTCGACAGAGTTGCTGTTTTGGTCTTTCAATTATTTGCAAAATATAATTTTTTTTAATTTTCTTATTTTTGCAGAATTTGCTGAGCAATATTGCGAAAACTTGCGCGACCGAAGCACTAAGTAAGACATGTGAGTATAATTTTAAATAATAATTAATATGAGCATAAATTCTAACATTTTAACGCTCGAGAGTTCGCTAGTGTCAACACTTAAGCGACAAAAACAAAGACAGAAAAAAAAAGACCTTAACTTCAATAAAGAACACGACTGAGAACAAGTTTTCGCTTGCTGGCAAAGGCAGTTCGTTGCTCGCCTACTTTGCCCACTGTATGTTTGTGTATATGACATGCCAATGTTTCAAAGTCCAGCAGCAGCAACAACAACAATTACAACAACTACACTACTCTAGTCTAGTAACAATATTTACAACAACAATGTAACTTGACTGATCGCGTGCCAACAAATAATCATAAAGTAAAACAGAAAAAAAAAAGAAGAAAAAAAGTTTTGCCTTCAAGTTGCTTATACCGTGTAAAGTATCAAGAAATAATACCGCAAATTAATCGCAATCACACAACCGACAACCTTAGCGACACCATTGACGACTTGCATGACATGTCAGACACTTAAAGAACAAACACGCACATGCACAAAGTATCGTATCATGGTTGAGTTAGGGATCTCTTGAGTGTGCATTGAAAGGAACAAAAGATTACAGCACAGACTCTATACTAGTCACGAGACAACTCTTGAAGGCGAACAACACTCTCTTGTTCGGACAAACTTTAGCATCGAGTGAAGTCCAAACAGATTGCTTCCATGATTGTACGAATTTGAGAGTCCTAAGTCCAATGATTTATGTCTTTGAACTTTGGACATCTGCCATGGTCGGATAGAAGCATTAGAAGCGCTTGTGTTACCTTATTATATACAATGTAATTATTACTAATCTGGAGATCACCAACATTTTATAGTGTCAAATCCAATGCTCAATGACTTTAACCTTTCGGATAGACGAATTATTCGCGTGATAGTAAAAATTGTATATGGAGAACTCTCATGGCCGGTTTAAAGCACCGGAACCGTTGGCGTTCGTCCACTAGAGCTTTCAACATATGATTATAGCTAATCTAGTTGTAGGGAAAGAAAATACACTCCCGAAATTTGCTCAGATCGAATTTTATTTCTTTCTTAAACTTGAATTTAGTCCTCAAGAAGCCGAGGAAGCCTCGCTACGGTCAAGTATGCTAAGGTCGACGTTGTTCTTTAGTTTCTGCCACATAAAACAGTCCGCATCAGTTTCGAGCCCCACAGCAGTCACATCGTTGCTGCCACCGACAGTTGTGCCTTCATTGGGCGATCTATGTTTCTCGCTCAAATTGGCGACGACACCCTTAACGCTGCCACTTTGGCGAAGACGTTCGAGCAGCGCATCATGCTTTTCCGGCTCGTACACCTCGAAGACAATGAAGTGTGGATCATCGGTGAGCGGCTTATCACAGATATGCGCATTGCTCTCGGCGACTGCTTGACGGACGCGCGCATTGAACTCCTGGCGATTGGCATAGTAGAGTTGTGCCGCTGGCGCATTGGCATAGTCCTCCAGCTTGAGGCTGCCATCTAGCATACAGTAATAAGGATCGGTAAATGCCAACTGTATGTAGTTGAGCACTTGGCAGATGTTATGACGATCCTTGTGCCAAACGACAAAGCCACCGGGCGTTATATCAAGACTGTGCGTATAGGGACAGACATGCGGATGCATGGGATCGTGCACGAAGACAACGGTGGGCAAGCTTGACTCATCCGGAAACTGCTCCGGCAGCAGCAAAGAGAAACGAAAAACGCTATTCGCATAGATGCCCTTGTAGGTGAAGAGCACACCGAACCAGAGCAACGAACTGGCATGGCTCGGTATAACATGAATGCCGCATAGATTTGCCTCTTCGCATTGTCTATACTCGGCCAATATTTTGTAGTCCTGCTCGATCTGTGCGAGCATGCGTTGCTCATGCGGATCACCATACAAACGCATGTCATGCATTGTGCATGCGAATGAATGCCGGTGCTCTATGCCTGAAGTAATAAGTTCACTATACTTTTCGCTCCTTGGCACACTCTGCTGAGTCTCTCGCCGACCCGTTGGCCACGAGGCTCCTTTGCTCCGAAGAAGATTCGATTTTTTTTTTGATTGAACTATTTCAAAACTTGAATTTTGATTAATTTTAAAAGGAGCAAGAGTGGGTAAAAACAGAGTATGTTCGCAAAGCAATTAAAACAAGCAATGACAGCTTCATTTAAGACTAAGTTAGGTAGACATGTATGCATGGATTGACTTGATTGAATTGAATGTGCGCTTTCCTCCGGCTTTATGTGAAATTCATGTCGATGTATGTATATTTTTGCGCATAAATCAGACTTGTAGCATTATTTCGCTGTAATCACTACACACACAAACACACACAATATAAAGTTTACTGCATTGCAAATAGCATGGTTGCTACTCGAAGTACTTGAATGCGTTGTGCTCTGCTCTGCTCTGCATTGCTTTGCGCATTCGTGCGTACCTTCGGCGCCGTCGTTTGGATAATAGTGATTAACACGGCCAACCGCAGACGACAGCAACAACAGCAATAACAGCAATAACAACAACCAACAACAACAAAGGCAGTTGCAATAGCATTGCTGTCGTACGCGTCTTCTTTCAAGCTCGGGGTCTTTTGTCAGTCTAGCTGGCTGACTGACTGGCTGGCTGGCTGGCTGCCTCGCTGACTGTCAGCTTGTCTAGCTGTATATCTGCAAGCACGTTTCGTTGTATTTCTCTTACTATAACTATTTAAAAAAAAAAGGAGGAGAGAGAAAAAAAAAACGAAAATCCGAAATAAAAACGTCTTGATAGGTTTGCGGATTTGATTTCTACGCTCGACTGCCGCTTATAGCCAGCCATCAGCAGCGTTTGCGGTAAAATGCGTAAGAGGTAGCCGGGCGGACAGAAGAGCAGGGCGGGGCAGGGCAGCTGGGCGTTTGGCGTTTGGCTAGTAAAGGCAAGGCAAGGCAGCCAAGCAAGGTAAGTCAGCCAAAACGAAAAAGGCGCCTTTCAGACAACTCTCAGTCGCTCTCAGCTAAGGGCTTAGCCACACTGCTGTCGACGTTGACGTTTTGTTCGAGCTTTAAAGGTGTATCACGTGTTCTTCTCAACCCCGGCATTGTTGTCGTTGTTGTACTTATTTGCCGACGCTTTCGGGTACGCCGTTGATGATAATGATGATGATTACAACGATGAGGATGATGACATTTTGTACATATCAAGCTAGCTAGCAAGCAACCAACAACCAACGACGACATCTGTTCACATCGAAACGTGTTCGTTCCGGCACGTTTCCCTCGACAGTCTCTCGCTCCCTGCTTACTTATAATGCCCGAATTACGCTGTCAGTTACAATGTTGGCTCAAATGAATTGAGCCACGACGACTACAAACGATGACGATGACGATGACTATGACTACAATGATGACGATGTCGATGATGTCGCTGTCGTTGGGCAATTGCTACTGTTCGCTGAATGGATGGCTGGCTGGATGGATGGATGGCTGAATGGAACTTCGACTTGTTTGTTGGGGGTTTGTGTAAGACTAACAAAGGTTGCTCAGCCCACTTTGATAGGCTGCCTGGCTGCTGGCGGCTGGCTCTGACGTTGGTTCTGTTGTTGTTGCAAATGAAATTGCAGAAAATGCAAAATAGTCGAAGTAATGTCTGAGGCACAGAGGATGGGACAATTGTGTTGCTGCATATAAATGTCGCTAATATGCCACATTGGATCCTTATACTTTCAGCGACGGTCCAACCATTAATCCAACTTCCGTCGGCTGATCGACCGACCAACTGACTGTCTGTCTGTCTGACCAATACTGCTCTCTCGCTCCTTCTCTTCCCCTGCTATTTGTCACGTTAGTCAGTCAGTCAGTTTCTTGCCTATCGATTGGCTTTGTCCATTCGACAAGAAAATTAATTTGCAAATGTTTGTTTTATATGTCGATGAAGAGAGGGGCGTACAGAAGTGAGAATGAGTGAGTGAGTGTGCGATAGTTTGTGTGATTATTATGACATGTTTGCACATGATTTTTGCGCGCTCTCCTTTCATGGCTGCAGCTGCTCTTCATCCTGTCGCCTCTGTCACTTTTACGCATATTAAGTCAATGTTGCTGATGTTGATTTTCACATTGCTTTCGGCGCATTTTTTCGTCGGATCCTTTGACAAGTACAAGTTACACATCACAACGCTTTCTGTTTATGTGCTATTGTTGTTGTTGTTGTTGCTGTTGTCAAAAATGTATATGCAACTATTTCATCAGCACGCACAGTAATTTATGCAAATGCTGCTTGCAACCGAACCGAACCGAACCATCCCGCCTCAGTGTTTTGAATGCCGCTAGCCTGTTTGGAACTCGCACAAAGTTGCAGCTATGACAAGGACAACAACAACAAGCTACGGAGGCTCCTCTGTTACGACGCCCGTTAAAAGTGTCAAAGCTTGTAAAGTTCGCGCACTCGCAAAGTAATGACGTGGCAAACAAAGCCAAACCAGTTGCCAAAGCCCAACTCATAACGTCTTCACCGACAACTTGTCCTATTGCCGACTCCTCACACAAGCCGTGTCCCCTGCCGTTGCAACCACGTTTGACGCCTTGCAAAATTTTGTTACTTTTCTGAATTTAATTTGTTTTTGTATTTGTTGTTTGCTGTTGCTCTTTCTTTTTTTTGCCATAAAGTCATAAATTTGCGTTCGCACATAAACTGAGCAGCATTTTGAAAAACTTCTTTCAGACGACATAACGAATGCTGCCGCCTCAGTCTGATCTTCCTTCTTGTGCATGCTTAATGCTTATGACTTTTCAAGTACAAAAAGTCAAATTCTCAAATCTTTTTTACTCTATGCTCAAATTGAAAATCAACTTGGACAAAGTTTTCAAGCATCCTCGCTCAATGTAAGAAACACTTAACTTTCAAGCGACTCCTCAGCTATTTGGCTGTAACATGTCTTTACCATTGGCATCATGTAACGGTTTAAGAGCGATAAAGCTTTACGAAAAATGGCACATATGTAAAATAAAAAAACTATGAGAACATCATTCAAGCATAAATTTATGATAGTTTTATACAACAATATGTATTTTATTGTCAATAAAATAAAAATAGATGACACAAACAAAAACAAAAAAAAAACGCTTAACATATTCTAATTTCATTGACATGCCATTCATCATGCCATTCTTTTGTGCACATGCACAAGGTGTGCCAAAGCTATCATTCAGCGCGCCCTATTCCATCGTTCCTAACAGCAAGCACAACAATGTAACACACAATCATAGCGTAAATGTCATTGTGGGCTTAACATTAAATTGACGTATGAGTTAAGTGACGCTATGCCACTTAAGAGTATTTAATGGCCAAAGTCGCTACTGAGCTTATGCTAACAATTGCGTGTTAAGTTAAATTATAGAAAATTCATTTTTAAAGCACATTTGCGGTGGGTGGTGTTGCCGGTGTTGGTGTTTGTGTAGATTCTCTAATTAGATTGTTTATTAATATAAAAGAGAAAAATGTCATCATTGTTGGCACGAAAATAAGTTTCGTTTTCATGTGAAAAACAAAGCGAAGGCAAACAAAAAAAAAAAAAAAACAAAGAAAACGCATAAGAAAAGCGCAAAGTAAATAAATAAATAAAACGTTACTAAAGTAACAGCATGAAAAGTAATGATGAGCGCAGCAGCAACGGCAAATGAAGAAGGTAGAAAGACCGAGAGAAGAGCTGAGCTGAGCATAGAGAAGAAGAAGACAACTTGATTACAATGATAAAATCTAATTAAAAAAGTTTAACGTAAAATGTCAACTTCATTTAAAGAAGCGCTGAAAATGCGAGATTTTCACTCTTGAGTGCCGTGGGTTTTTTTCTTCGTCTTTCGCCTTCGCCATTGCCTTCTTCAACTCCTTCTGCTTGTGCTGCTGCTTTGGTCGAAGTTTGTTGCAGAAAGGTTCGCGAATGATGACTTGTTGTATATTTGTAGGCTAAGCAAATATGCGCGTAACCCTTTTTCATTTCAGTTATATACATATATATTTTCTTTTATTTTTCGTGATTTTCCATTTTTTCTTTTCCTTTGTTCATTTGCCAAGAAGCCTTTCGAAACGAAAAATATGCGTTAGGGGCTGGGGTTGGATATAGATTGAGGGGTTTGTGTGGACAAGATTTCTTGGCACAACTTAAACAACTTTCAATCTTGTCAACGTTGTCTTTCCTATCTGTCTGTCTGTCTGTCTGCTTGTCGCGACACAAACATTCTAATTACCAAGTTTCTTTTCGGCCTCAAACTTGGGTTACTTAACACTGTTTGGTTGCCATAAAACATGGTTAGGAGGGGAAACTCATGCTTGAACTGCGAACGGACAGACGCGCCTTTCAAAAGTTCTTTTCTCTTTACTTTTTTAGTGCTTGTAGTCTGTCCGTCTGTCCGTCCGTCCTTCTGACTGTGCGTTGTTCGCTGTCCGTCAACATACTTTACATGTTGCTGTCGTTCGAGACTAATTACGACAAAGTAAACAATATCTGACGACAATGCGTTGGGTAATGGTGGTTGGGGCAGGGGGGTTTGGTGATTGGGTGAAATAGACTTTTGCTCACTTCTTCTTTGGGCCTTGTCTTGTCTTCTTTCTTGACGGTGTCATGAGTCGCGGCCTGTATCGTCACCTAATGACCTCAGACTTGTCAATTTGACAGCCAAGACTTCATTTTTTTTCTTGTTTCTTTTGCAGCCTATTTGGCTCATTCTTGATTACATTCGCTGGGCATGAGTGATTCAAGACTTGCTTGAAAGAATGTAACCGAGCAAGCGTTAAAAGGCGTCCCTTTGCTGTTGTTGGTTACTTACTTTGGCTAAAAAGTTTTCAACGAAACATTTGTGTTGCGCATTGTGGCATGAGAAAGGAAGGGGTTAGTAAGGGGTGTTTCTGCGCTACGCTAACAGAACGTCAAATCGAATCGAATCGTGTCGACTTGAGTGGCTCAATGCAGCAAACAAAAAAACACACAAAAAACAAATGGAAAAAGTTTTTTTTTTTGTAAGCAAAGCGGAGCAGAGCACATTTTCTAATGACCTTCATTACTTTGAGTGCTTGCTTGGGCGCTTTGTTCTGCTAAGTCAGACGGCCGGTTTACAGTTTAAGCTCATGTGCGACGCGCGCGCGTTGCCATGCATGGAACTGGAATGGGTCAGAGAGCAGCATACAAAAGGTAAAACAATAAAAAAAAAAGACATGCTATGCAAGATGGTCGGGCAATATGCCAAAAGTACAACAGGCGGCGTAAAGGAAGTAACGATAGCAGAGTGTTTAATGTGGTAGGAATGATGGAATTGAAACGCGCAGGCACTAAGCACAACAGCAGCCACAGGCGCTGCCAAAGCAACGACACACACAAGTGGTCATTCACTAGTCGTCGTCGCCGTCGTTGTTGTTATTGTTGTTGCTGCTGTTGTTGATGATGAAGAACGGGATATGTGCTGAAGAGCGACGAGTGACGCAAGTGAGGATTGTTGTCTGACGGCAGTTTGGGTGTTCGTTGTCGACTAATCGCTTTGCTATGAGTTTGAAGAAGAAGAACATTTTTTTTTTGTTTTGTTTTTGCTTTGCAGTGCATTGTTGTTTAGACAGTTCGGTGCGCTAAAGCACAATTGTTGAGGTGAAAGGATGTTTGTGTGTGTGTGAATAAGCGAATGTGTGAAGGGTAGAGAGGATGTCTGTGGCTTGATTTGTTTTACTCATTACAGGTTGTTGTTGTTTTTCCCTGTTTGTTTGTTGTTTTACTTGCACAGCTTATTGTTTTTGTTGTTGTTGACTACTCTCAGTGTGTCAGTTACAAGAGTCATAGAAATGCCACACAAGAGCTCAAGCACATGTTATTCGTTTTGTTGTTGTTGTTGTTGATGTTGATATTGATATTGTTGCTGTTGTTGTTGTTGCACATAAACGAGTTGCAATTGGTAAAATGAAAGCATAAGAAAATACATAATGAAAATACAAAATGCAAAATGCATTTTCAATAATTTCCTTTTATGTGAAAATGATGACTTCTTCTGTTATTGACAGATCAGAAGGGCATAAAAGTTGCCGGACAAATATACAAAAGAGTAAACTAAATTAACGATTTGTTCAAGTTGATGAAACAAAGCAAAAATTCTGCAAACATGAATGTACATGTGTTTTTTTTTTTTTAATTTTCGAAAGCTGCAAAAAACATGTTTAAGGCATTTGCACTGTTAACTCATGTAAGAAACAAATCACAGTGAAATTCCACATTATGGATACTTTTTATAACCGGACAGCTCCAATAATCGGAAAAATTCCGTGTACACAGTCTTTTCATTAAGATTTTCATAGAAACATCATGCCACGCTCCAACAACCGAACACGGATCAAACTATTTTGATAAACAAATATCTCATAAACGGAAGAAATTCATAAAACCCAAGCAAGTTTTGAAAATCCCATTTCCCCAAATCCCCTTTGGACATATGTACATACATTGTGTTGAAAAAAATCAGATTAGCTGATTTTCCTTATATCATATACAAAATTGTTTAAAATTGTTTCATCCAGTTCTTCAAAAAAGTTGGAAATATCATGAAAAACTGTAAAAAAAAAATATGAAATTTATGAAAAATTGTAGTTTCATGTTTTTTGTGTGGTAACTGTGAGGGAGAGGGGTATCTTTTGGTAGATAGACTACATAGAAAATTTCAGGTTTATATTTTTTATTGTTTTGGAGATATAGCAATATAAGTGAACATCCCACATAATCAGACAAAAACTTTGTGACAATGAGTGTCCCTTCTTGAGAAATTTCACTGTCTGTGGCAACACTGCTACCTGTAGCGGCATTGTTGCTTTTGTTCTGGCTGATGTGCTCATGTGCTCTTCTGCTAAATGTTAGATATCCAACTAGTTGACAGTTGCCATAAATTCACAGGTAAATGTCAGATACATATGGTTCGGCATTGGTTAAATACGTTATGGCCAAAGCACAGCAAAAAAGGGATGGGGGTGGTGGGGTGGTGAGGTGGTTAGGTTGTGGTTTGAGAGTCAAAACAGTTTAGTTGCTCATACAGAAACGACAATGAAACCTTTTGAATTTTGCTTTATTTTTGTTTTTTTTTTTTTTTTTTGTTTTTGGAGTCCTTGAGTCCTTGTGTGTCTGATCCTGGTTATATGCTTTATATGTAAACTTCAACTTTACTGTTTGCTATGCCATGCATCATGTCACAAATGCTGGCAGTAAACGTGCGTCATGTCATGTATTTTTGTTGTTGTTGTTGCAAATCCTTTCGGCACAAACAACTGTTCTGCAACCAACAGACAAAAGTTAGCAAATCACTTTTGTTCAAACCTTCACACACCTTCCACCTTCACCATTGCTTTATCTTTCAGTGCTCATATATACATATGTATGTATGTATGTGTGTGTGTGTGTCTCCATTTTAGTTTCAAGCAAATTAAAATACATTTAAACTATTCGAAATGTTGTTGCAGTTATCCTTGTTGAATATGAGAATAAAATTTAACATAAATCAAGCATACGCCATGTGGGATTAAGACAAATAAAGACAAGGCGGCTTGATTGATTCATATTGATTGATTGATTTATTTATAACAAATTGCAAATTTTATTTGCTTTTTACTATTTTTACTTTTAATATAAATATTTAATAAACATATACAGAAAATAAATACCTGAAAATAAATAATATTAAATAATTAAAAGCATACTTAGCAAAAAGTTCAAGAGTGTCCGAGAGAGAAAGTATAAAGCAGGGCAAACGTAAAAGAAGTTCGATTTTTATACAATTGCAATCAATTAAAAATCAATCAACTCAAATGTACTGAAAAACAATTTTAATTGAAATGCAGCAAGCAATGCAATACAAATACACACACACACACACACATACATATATATAGGAGGCCACTCGCATGTCCAAAGCTTTGGTAAAAGTCATAGCAAACAATCCTGGCCAGGCATATTCTGTTGAGTCGACGAGTCCGTTCCATTGCGAACTCAGGTGTGTCAGCTACTGTGGATGGACAAGCGTACGAACGGACAGACAGACAGACAGACTGAGTCCGGACTCAGTCGCATTGAGTTAAGTTGAGTCGAATGATTGCATGAATATTTTATGAAGATAAATAAGTAGAAAAACTTCAAACGTGCAAAAGGGAACAAACAAAAATCGAACAGAAGCGACCATGCCACGCCCCCTTTTGCTGTGCGTGTTTTGACATAAATGAGCAAAGAGTGTACAAAAATAACAACAACAACAACAACATGGTAAAAATGTTGCGTATGTGAAAAGCGATTCAAAAAATTTTTGTATCTTCGGCACTGTTGCTCAACTGTCAATTCCCCATGCCCCTTAGGCATAATGTGCTTACTGATCCTTGCCTTTAAATCTTTACTCATGCATTTTAACAATTTTTATCGCCTCTTGCCCCCTACATTGCCCCTCTTGGGGGTCATTCAGTTGTTACATATGACAATTTTGACAGTTTTACCTCCTTCCCTTTTATAAGAAAAATTATAGAAGATCGTATAGGAAAAATATACAAATATTAGATATGGTTGGTTGATCCCTCTCTCCCATAATCTTCAAATTTAAATTTTCAAAATTGTTTCAAATTATTTTCGGTTTTTAGTTATTATTTTTTTTGAGGATTTTTACATGTACAAATATAAAAATTTATAAACAAAAGAAAAAATTGTTTCACTTCTTCTCCCTGACTAATTCCTCCTTTGTGTTTTGTCTCTGCACACGCGCTGAATTTGCTTGGCTCTTTAAGTGGCCAACAGAGTCGACCAAAAGAGTTGACTTAATTCTTGTTTTTGGCCGCAAAGCATTTCAACATTTCTAAACCATTTGGCAGCAAAAGGAAGTTGTTGTTGGTTTTTTTTTTTTCTTTCTATTTTTTGTTGGCTTTTGTGTGCAAAACTATTTTTAAAACAATTACAGAGTTTTTGGTTTTTTTTTTTCTTTTTTTTTTTTTGTTTTGTTTCTGACAAGCGACAATTGTCAAACGGGCAAACAAATGGCAAAGACAAACAAATCCGCTTACATTTTTTTTTTCGTTTTTTTTTTTAATCAAAAATTGTCGTCAAAAGCTTTGATTGAACAGCGATTGTCATTGGTGACCTTGTAAATCAATTAAAAAATAAAAAAAGATATATATTTTTTTTTTATATAAAACAAATAATAATCAACATAAACGCACACATGCAAACATTTCAAGGTTAAACACGCCAACTGGAGTCAACGTTTTGGGGGGCAAGAATTTGTATTCCACAGTGGAAACTCTTTAAGGTACATCATCATCATTATTAAGCCAACCAAGAGGACTTTTAAACGCTATAAATCGAACTTAATATGATTTCTCTCAAGATCGCCGATAAAGTTTTCGGAGGGAACGTTTCGGTCGAAGGAAAATTATACGAGCCTCTTTAATAGACTCTCTATTACACCTGTGAAAACTGCGGGTCTTGAAAAATTTACTCTCTGCCCACCACTCTCATGAGGCCACGATATATGTATTATTCATAGCTATTACGCTCTGTAGCTCTATAAATCTAGAGCCAACTTTATCTCGAAATTTCAATTTATTGTGTCTGTTAATCGAAACTTTGTACGAAAGCCTTTTTATCTGAAAGTATTGGAACTGAAATCATTCATATTTTTCACGAATTTTTATTTTCTCTCTGGAACATGAATATTGTTTCTATAAGTCGAAAATGAGATCTTAAAAACTGTTTGTATCAAACTGCCCCGAAAGTCAATGATTCTCGTACTCGTACTTTGTCGCCTTCCTCTTGAAGTCCGAGTTTCTAAGGCTTCACTGTATTTGCTTTAAAAAATATATTGTTTAATAAACTGTTAACGTACTTTGGCCATAAACATACATGTATGTAAGTTGGCACTAAGCGCAGAAGCAATTCACTGCCACTGACGCATTCTTTATACTCGGCGGCCAGAGGAGCGGTGAAGCTGAAGGTATGACAAACGCAAAACACGTCGCTGTATTAAAAAAGCAAAGTGCGTCAGTCTAAAGGCCTTTTTTGGTGAGCACTTGAAGCACTTTTTGGTTGCCAACTATTCAAAAAAAAAAAAAAAAAATAAAAAAAATAACTAAATAAATAAATTGTAAAAAGAAATAAAAATATGTGATACACAAAAAAAAAAAAATCGTGCGCTTAATAATAAATTCAATGAAATAACAAACGTGTCAATTGCGGTGGCGGGGCAGGTCGATTGTGTGAGCGGTGAAGGGTCTGAGGTGTGACATTGGCACTTGGCTAAATATGCAAAGCACAATGAATCGATTATGTGCGTGAAAAAAAAGGAAGTCAAGTGCAATGATAATAAATAACAACAAAGCGTCATGATTGATAAAAATCTGTAATAAAAATAAGTTATAAAATAAAATAACTCATGTGTTGGTCAAAGTCAATGGACAAGACATTTATTAAAGCCAATTCAAAGCCATCAAGGCGACATACACAAGCGTGACGACAGCAAAATTCTTCAGCAGCTGAAGGGCTGAAAAGAAGAAGAAGGTGATATGAGGTTAAGTTATAAGAACAATAAATATAACAAAACTACGCAAAGGTCAATTGAGCATACACAAAAAGGGTTTACAGTCAAACACATACACACACATACACATACACAAACTGGCAAGTTGACATAAAACGTGTGCTTATGTCCTTAAGGACAAGAACATTTCGAATTCTGCCTAAAACATCTGTCAATACAAAATAAAGCATGAATGCAAAAAGTTCAATATGATAAGCGCCTATGTAACACAAGGCCACAGTGTACATACGTCAATTTAGATTGGATTTTCAGCTTAATGTCTGAAGTCTGTCTTAAAATCTTCAGACACTTGTTAGCATTTGTGTTGAGCAGCCAAGAACATCATCAATCACACAAAAAACGCTGAGAAATTTACTTCACACATCCACACACAGATAGAGAGACACAAAGAGGAGGCCAAAGAATTTCAAACATAAAATTTCTGTGTCATTTGCAACATCAACGTGCGTGTCATTGTCACGTGTCACGCCTTACGTGGCACGCATTCAACGCATTGTCAACGATTCATAAACACTTTGAAACCGATGTAGTGTATAACGCCACCGCCGATGACTACGCCGACTTCGAATATGAGTTTTGTATGCTTTTTTTGATTTATTGCATGAAATAAAAAATGCATATAGAAAAACGATGTTTTTTTTTTTGCAAATAGAAAATAGTTATGTAAAAAGATTGTAAAAATCCGGAATTCTAAAAAATTTTATGTATTTTAATTATATATTTTTGTATGGTTTGACATGATTTCAACAAACGCTGTCAAGGCAAATGGGCATCAAATTGATTTATGATTATGTGAAATAGTTGACAATTATCCAACCTGTGATTAACCAAAGTCGATGAACTAGGTTTCTGGCTTGAGTTGCATAAAGCGTGTAAATTTTAATTTTTTTCAAATTGCAAAATAATAAAAACTAACTTGAGAACTAGTTAGAAACTCTCTAAATCTATACAAAAAATCTATAGTGTAAACTCAGCTTTAGAGTAACAGTGAGAGCTTCGTATAAGAGTTTATTCCGAATCAGAATTCTAGAATATTTAAATCGTTTTTGTCAAATTCTTTAAGTAACTAAGTAAATAAAAACTGTTTAGGATTGGTTACGAAGTTGAAGCTATTTTAATGATGCATTAATCCGAAACATGATATCTCAAGTTCTCGAGTTGTATAAGTCGAAAATATCTGCTTTTAGACCTGAATACCCCAACCCCCTTCAAGTACAACAGCCATAAGTAGATGAATTATCTCTCCCAAAAGTGTAGAATGATGAGAGACGGTAATAAATGACAAAATTCGCAAAAATATTATGGAACAAGTATTATTAGATTAATGTATGTGCTGTGCAGCTCTGTGCAACATAAGAGTATATAATATTTTATTTTTTTTGCTTTGAAAGATTTCTTAAACTTTCGGATCTCTTGGACACACTTTATTAAGTTAAATTATAAATTAATAAAGATTAAAGACAGCCTTAGGTTCAGCACATCAAATTTTATCCCCACCTCTCACACACACATCTACACCCACATATGCAGACACTTGAGCACTCGTTGAGCGTCAAAAATGAGTTGTTAAATTACTGCAAAGGGAACAAGTTCAAAGTTCAAAAGAACTTTCACTTCGACTGTAAAGCACAAACGAAACAAAAACAATAATGACAACAACAACAACAACAAAATGTAATTTCAACATAAAAAAAAAAACAAGAACAAAAAGCGAGTAACGAACCTAATTAAAATGCTTCAAGCGCACTTGTAAAAAAAACACGCACACACAGACTCACAGGCACACACACATATGCATGTATGTATGTACACAAACACATGGCAAACAAAAAGCGAACGCAAAAATTATCAAACAAAAGCGAAAACAGCAGGATATGAACATGCACCAATTCAAGTAACACCTACACACACACACACACACACACACGTGCGCATTAACATAAACACGCATAAAAAATCAATTAATATGTTAAATGTATGTGTGAGAGAGACAGCGATATATTCATGTTGAAAAAAGGATAAAATAAAAGAGTAAAATAATGACAAAACCAGTAAGGGAGCTATTTTCAGCTTTGCTGAAACTTATATACTCTTGCAAGCATTCTCTCAAGTTTTCTTATTGGAAAATATGTCTTATAGTTTTTCCAATAAGAATCATATACTTTTATCAAGAAAAGGGGCGTAGCCCCGCCCATTTTAAAATTTTTTTAACAAATACATAGCAATCATTGTACACTTTATTTTGCGATCTTATATCTCATCGACTTACAGAGAAATCACATTTTTAAGTTTTTCTCTATATGGGCGGGGCCACGCCCTTATGTCCGATTCTTATGAAACTTTGGAATATGGTCAAGGATTCATAAAAACGCGTAACTGCAAAGTTTTATCCGTTTATATTTAAGAACAAAAAAGTTTTCCTAACAAGAACCGAATTTTTGACCGATTGTTCCTATGGGAGCTATATGCTATATTTATCCGATCTTCACCAATTTTGCAGTGTGCCTTAAATTACGTCCAAGATGTTCTTGTGCAAAAAATTGAGGCGATAGCTTAAAAATCAAAGAGTTTATTGAGCAAAAACCTTTTTTTTGACCGATCGTTCATATGGCAGCTATATGCTATAGTTATCCGATCATGCTGGATTTTACATACAAACTGCGTGCAAGGAAAAGAAAATTTTCTGCATTTAAATTTTTTTGATATCTTTAAAACTCTAGGAGGAGTTCGCATCGCAACAGACAGACAGACAGACAGACAGACGGACAGACGGACATGGCTATATGAACTCGTCTCGTCGAGCTGATCAAGAATATATATACTTTATATAGTCGGATATGTATCCTTCTCTGCGTTGCAAACTTCACGACAAAGTTAATATACTCTTGCAAGAGTATAAAAAAAAAAAATAGTAAGGCATTGTAGTGGAGAGTTCTCGACTTCGACATACTCTGTACCTTAAATTTTTCACGGCAGTTGTAAGGCGTTGCCCCGCCCACTTTCAGTCGAAACAGATTTCATTTCTATTCATACGAAATTTTTGCTCCTTTAGACCAATTGGTTGCAGAGATATATAATGTTTCTCTATTTTGGCTATATGTGGGCGTAATCACGCCCATTTTATTATTGAATCTAATTATAGTCCATCTCCATCCCAATAGCATACATGCAAGGTTTCATTCTTGTAGGATATGTGGCTCCCGAGATATAAGCGATTTAAATTTTTACTAAATGGGGGCGTAGCCATGCCCCTTTTTTGTATTCTATCTTCTTGGGTCAGCCATATACACTTCAAATTTAATGTTCCTATCTCAAAAGACTTTCGTAACTTTTTTACTCGAAGTAGCTCCAGTTATTTACCCCTCACCCATGAACTATGCCCCGGAGATGAAAATCAAATAAACTTGATCTGGTTAATGAATAACAGAATCGACCTGCGAAGCAATTTCGGTTCTATCTATTATTGTTTCCGAGATCGACGTGTTCATACAGACTGACGGACATGGCTAAATTGATTTATATTTCGATACTGATCAAGTATATATATAGTTTGTATAGTCGGAGATGTCTCCTTCTGGTCTCTTCGGACAAAACTAATATACCCTTCTACCATAAGGTACAGGGTATGAAAAATCAAATTGCATATATGAAAATTAAATCAAAAAAGCAAACACGCAAAAATTCTGTAATGAAAACAAAGAAAGGAAAAATAAACGAAAAAAAAATAAGCAGAGGGAAATGGAAAATGGCATGGTGAAAAGGGCGAGCGGTGAGTCAGAGCCAACAAATGAAAGGAGTTGAGTGCCTTTGGGTTCATACTTTATTAGCGCAAATTTTGGCTTATTAAAGCGAAACCTGTGACGAAACATACACAGATGCGCACATATACATACATACATGTACAATTACATTCCATATACGCTCTTACACATATTTGTAGATACATATATACTGACACACCTTGCAACCATCAACGCATAAAGCCAAACAACCAATTATCCTATATATGTACGTGCATATTGCACAACACACACACATACACACACTTCTAACTCGAACCCTCACCACAAACCCAAATCACTTGCAAGTATTAAAGGAATTTGACTTACTAAACTAAAATACGTCACGTTACGTCTTCAAAATGCTTTGCTTTGCTTTAAGCCGTGTTTACACTGAGGAATTTTTAAGTAATGAGTTAGGGAGAGAGAGTCATAATAGTCCAAGTTTGATAATGCTTTGAAGAACTGATTCGAGAAGTGCAAAGTCGTGGCTTCAATTCAATGAAGTCGTCAGAGAGTAGTAAAGAAAATGAGAGGTAAAACCAATCCCGATCCTAGTACCATCTGTCAAACTATGTCAAAACAACTAGATCATCAGTATACGCAAAAGAAAAATGTATCTTTAGGTCACGTTTCAATACATTGAACAATTTTGGGTACTAAACATGCTGCCCTGAACATCAATCATGACAATAACACTGGGATTCTTTAATCCTATCTTTGAAAGTCATTTCGCGAATATTCTATTACTAAAGAGCACTACCGAATTTGAAAAAAAAAAAAGTCCAACGTCACTTTGTTTGCGTTCGCTTTGAGCTCAATTGGAATAAATGAAAGTCAAAAATTATTTTTGACACCATTAACAAATTGGCACACAACAACTACGACATGCATTGAGTTATGTCGTTCCACAACACCTCTCAGTCCGACCAAAAAACCAGCGCACTCCTCGCTAATCATTGTTGTTGCAGCTGCTGTTGCTGTTGTTGTTGCTTTTGTAATCCAAAAAGAAGCGCTTTTGTGGCAAGGTCGACTCACAGCAACACCATTGCTTTGCTCTTCACCGCTTCGCTCCTGTAGTGTATCGTAATGTTGATATGGCAACATATTCTATGCAATCCCTCTATCTCTCTTCGTCACTTCGTCTCTCATATACTAAGTGGCATAGTTGATTCCTGTGGGCGGTCGATGTCAAAAGGGTTAAAGCTCAAACGTGCTCCGTTTTGTTTAGGTGCCGAGTTTTTCTCCCCATCCATTTCCCATCACCCAACGCACAAACATTGGTTAAGTGTACGTGCGTAACACAATGCTGTAAATTGTCAGTTAAAATTTCTGACATGTCAGCAGTTGGACAAACAGACAACTAAATGCATGGACAGACGGACGGAGGGACGGTTGGTTGGTTATTTGTAGAAATGGACTTAAAGTTCGACATACAGAGGGCGCACATTAAGGGAGAATGTCAATAAAAATAACAAAGCAGTGAATATGCAATGAACAAATGAAAGTACTTATGTCTTATTGACTCTGTATGAGACTGACAGTTGAAGCAAATCACACACAAACACACACACACAGAATACATTATTCGATTTATGTATTTATTTATGGCTCATTATATGTTTGGCACAAAGGCAGCAAAAGCGATCCGAAATTGTTATGGCAAGAAATTGCTCTAAGATATTTTGGAATGTGAGTAAACTTCTTACAAAAGGTGAGCTGAAAATGTGTAGTCTAGTAAAAGCCCTGGACTGTCGGGGCTCTCTTAGTGCCATTGTAATAAACGAATTGAAAATTATAGGGAAGGAATTCTATCATATTTCACAAGGGGACGTCCATAAATTACGTGAGATAAAATTAAGGGAGGGGGGGTTCAGCCAAATCTCACTAAATCTCATCAAGAGGGGGGAGGGGTCTAAATTTCTAGAAAAAAAACCTCACGTAATTTTTAGACGTCCCCTAAGCAAGTGAAACATCTCACTGAAGCTTGGATAGAGATGATGAAAACAGGTAACGAGGATCTGTGACATTATTCTTATATAAATAAATAAATTAAATGTCAATCTGTTAGAGAATCATATCAACTGTCAGTGCATATTCCATCTATTGATTCGTTACCTACTTAGGGGAAGTCTCCTGACCTGTTCCGAAACAGATTCTGAAAGCGCTCTTGAGCTCATTTTCCCTACATTTCCTATGCGCCTTGTCAGCCAACCATTCGTTCTGTCTGTTAGTCTATCTGACCACCTTTTTGAGTTGCCATGACTCGTAACAAATGGCAAACACACACACAAGCACAATCACACAGGGGAGGCATCTGGACAAAAAAACTATTATACGTTACACATTATCTCACCCTCCCTAACTTCTCTTCTGGCTGCAAATCACATTGTCCCACTGATCCAACGCCTTTGTTATTGTTGTCATCATCATTGTTGTGTGTCACAAAAAAACACAAAAATTCAATTTTTGACATACAAGACAATCATCATAATCAGCATTTAAGTGATTTGTTTTGTCAGCTGCAAATTGAGCACCTCTAATAGCTGACACAATGGTGCTTGGCTTGGCTTGGCTTGGCTTGGCCGTTTAAGCTAAGAATTTGTTTATATAATGGGGCGGAGGGGACTTCAAATTGCTTTTCATTGCGCCCTAATCACGTACAAACATGCAAATTCGTAATTTGCCTTTGTGTGTGTGTGTGTGTAACTTAAGTAAATATTTATTTGGCACAGCTGACAAATCGAGACAGCCCAGTCCGACCGACCGACCGACCGACTGAAGACGAAAGAACGTTGACAAAACTAAGCAATTATTTGTAATTCGAGGCATTATTTTTGCTCAGATTTGTTTGCTTACAAGAATCCACAGCCGTATAATTATTTTCTAATTAGTTATTTGTACATTGCTCACTTCACTTCAGTTCAGTACTAGTCTGTAAAATTTTGCTGAGCTCAGCTTAAAGCTTCTTTTTTATGCTTTTATTTATTTATCATTTTTTTTATTTTTATTTATGCTTACAGTTTTTGGTAACAACAACAAAATAAATAAACATAAATTTATGTTAATTTAATGTTGCTTGTGGAAATCATCTTTAGCAACAACAAACAACAACAGAACAAGAAGGAAGCCAACGAAAGACAACAAAAACGAAGTCGACGTCAAAGGTAATTAAAAGTATATTAATGTGAAATCTTTAAGTAGAAATTCCCTGAAAAGCAACTAAGAAAAGAACGAATGAATGAGAAATATGTATGAAGTATGAAAGAAAGAAGCAACAAACACCTACGCAAGTTTTAATGCAATGAAAACATAAGGTAAATGAAGACTTTGCGCTTGCATGCTCCCGGTTGGTTGTGCGGGTAGCAATATGGCGAAGGCAAGCCATCTGAGTCGGAGTTGTCGAAGAAGAAGAAGTTGTCAATAACTTTGTTGAAAAAAAAAAAAACAATAATTTCTTGTTGGTCTGGTTGATTATCATATACTCTTAACGATCTCTTGATATTAATTCCAAAAAATCTCATGTTAATTGCCGACATAAAAATTTTCATTGCTACTTATAACTTATTGGGGTTCCAGAGATATGGAAATTCCTGATTTCGGGAATAAATCTAAAAGTTTTGGTAAAGAAACAAAAAAAATTTTTCGTTTAAAAAATTTTTAAGATTCTTTCCAAAGGGAAATCCTCTCCTATGGATTGGATCTTGCTGGCGTTTCTTTACAAATATCATGGGAAAGTTATAATACTTTAATCAGGAAAAAATGTTTGTGGGAGCGGGGCCCTTATGCCCTCGCTGGGGGCAATGGGATGGGCTGGGCTGGGCTGCTGGAGAGCTTATTTTATTTATTTGTTTTAATATTTTGAATAGTTTTTCTTTATTTAATTTCATTCATGAACATTTGTGGCTCATTTTTTGGTTCATTTATTTTGAAATAATTCTAAACCTTCTGCAGTCTATCGGGGCCGCTTTTACCCCTCACTCAATAGAACAAATTACTGCGCCGCAATAAAGTTTCATGGGTCATACGCATCTTTAATCCTTTCCTTTTTCTCGATTTCTTCAGCTTCTTCTTGAAGTTACCGCACCGTGCGATTTGTATAATGCATTCGAATTAATCAAGTCTTTTTAGAATTAAGTATTGTGTCTGAGAGTCTAAACTCAACTCAGCTGAACTCAGCACTTGATGTGCAAAGCTATCCAGAGCGACCCAGACTTGATTTCACACTCAATGTCGCTTTCGTCGTTGTCGTTGTCGTCCTCGTCGTTGTCCTCGTCGTTGTCGTTGTTGTAATTAAACAAAAAGGGAAACAATTGCGAAAGTAGATTGTCTAAAAACAGATTGCAAGCAATAAATCGTTGCTGAGCATGTCACAGGGTCGAACAGCTTCAGCCGCAACGCTTAGAATGAGATAGGAAGAGAGAGAGAGAGCGTGTGTCAGCCAGGATCATGGCATGCAATATGAAGGTAGACAGAATGGCACATAAGATGAGATGAGAGGTTGAGTTGAGTTGAGTTGAGAAAGAACAATGACGACATAGCATGGCGAGAGAGGAGAGTGAGAGTGAGAGGGGCTGACGGAGCACGACAAGCGGTAACAATGAATGGCAAAGCATGAAAGGACATGCTTAAATGAAAACGATACTGGTTGCGTGCGTGTAAGTGTATCTGTGTGTGTGTGTGTGTGTGTGTGCGAATACATTTGCGATTTATACTTTGACACTTCAGCATGTTAGTACAAAGTGAAGACTTCAAGCGGCATAAGTGAGTGAGAGGGGGAAAGAGAGATGAATGCATAAACCACTCGACTCGACGACTCAACTCGGCTTGATTTTTTTTGTTTTTGTTGTTTTGTTTTGTATTATGATTTTTTTTTCTCCGTGAAATGAGCGGAAACGTTGTCACCCCTGGTTTACTAATTGAAGAGGCATATTCGTTTGCGCCTTTGTCCTGTTGCTCCTGCTGCTTTGACTACAGTTGCCGCTGCCGCAGCCACTGCTCCTGCTGCTGCTCCTGCTGCACGGCATGTCACTAATAAATCCTTGTCACAATAACCTTTTGTTTAATAATTTCTTTGCTGTTTTTGTTTGTTTTTTTTTTTTTTTTTTTTTTTGTTTTATTCTTCTTCTTTGGCTTTTCTTCGCTCATCAGTCAGTCAGTCAGTCAGCAAACCAAATAGCAAATAATAATTCAAAACTCATACGCATCCCTCAACAGCTCAAGCCTTATACATCTTCAACAACAACAACTGCTGCGTCTGCAGCTTCGTTCCCCTTGCCCCTGCCGCGCGCCACTGTCAATGTCTGTGCATAAGGGTCGCAGCACTTTGTCTGATTGTATTGTAAAAAATGTTGCTGCCATCAATGCATCATACCATCGGCATGCCGTGCTCTTCAACAACAACAACAACAACAAACTCTACCAATGCTGACGTGATTAAAATGCTGCAGACACGCAGAATATTTTGAGCCTGTCTCAATAGCTTTTTCATTCCCTACTTTATTATATTTTTTTCTTTCTTGCCTTTCGTCCTTTGTCTTTTATGCAATATACACACACACACACACACACAATGTCCTTGTACAAACGTAACAATTTTTCTAACTGCCAACAAAGTTTAATTGAAATCAAAAGCAACGACATGTCAGCTAGAGCTGGAGAGAGGGAGGGAGATGAGGTGTTGTAACAACAACAATGTGCGGAGTACGGCCTGAAGTTATTCAAAAGGATGCCATACACAATAATGACTAGAGTGACTAGAGCTGTCGCAAATGAAGCAGCATAAGAAGAAGATGATGATGAAAAGCTCTCAGGAAAAGGCTTTGTTAGCAGCTTTCACAATGATGGACCGACATTTGCTTAATGCTTAACGCCAAAATGCAATTTAGCCTTAATTGTTTGTGCCAGCTTCTTCTAATTGGCATAATTCACATTGTCCGTCTATTTGTCGACCAATCACGCACAAAAGTTGCTAACTGAGATTTTTCACGAACAATTCTCAATCACTTTTAAAAGGGAAATGTAATCATTTAATTGCAAGTTTCGTAGCAAAGTTAAATGAGAAGCTGTATGGGAAATAGTAATAGAAACAAAGGAGTAACAACAGCGTGAACGCTTTTAAACTTTAAATCTTTAATGAGAAATTTGAAAATCATTGCAATTTGTCTGGCGAATAAATTATGGAAGAAAAAGCATCAGTTCTGGCAACAGTAGAGGAAGCAGAGCGAAAGAGGAAAATAACATTTGGTTTGCCTGTAGAAGTCCTATAATCGCACAACTGTAACAAGATGTAATGCCATTAACAGAGTCACAAATGCACTGTTAACACTTTAGATCACCTCACATTCCGCACGTTCCTTGTTTAAGCACATGTGTTGTGCACAGTTGTGTAATAATTAATGCTAAATTGCTTTATAACGTGTGTGACTGTGTGAAACATAGGATCATGTATGCTTATATGTGTCAGCAGTTTCACTGTTAACATTTTGCTTGTGACATTTAGATGAATAAAGCCGTTAGTCTTTCTTTTTGTAACTTTAAAATGAGAAATTCAAATATAATTACAATTATTGTAAGAAGAAAAAGTAGTAACAAAAGCCGGAAAAGCATCAAATTTCATTCATTAAAATTCTTTGCTTTTTTTGCTTATTAGATAAATTTTATTTCTTTGGCTCAAATCACTTCGCACGCTCGACACTCTTTATGCTTAATGAATTCAACTCATTAGCAACTTTTCGGCCAACATTTTTAGCATTAGAAAAATAATATTCAAGAACCGATTGTGCCAAATGAAGTCATACGCCTGCAGTTCACACATATTATAATTCCAAAAAAAAGAAACTAAAAATATGTCATCGCTTACTAGCACTGAAAACCCATCACCATCCCCAGCCCCACCCCCGCCAACTTGACAAACGCGATTGCCATCTTAGACCAAGAGTTGCGATGCGCACATTTCTTTTCATTACTTCCTATGATACTTTTTTTCTGCTTTTTATTTCTTATCATTACTTTGAGTTTTTATTTTTTTCTTCTTCTTTTTATACATCATTTTGTAGTTCATGACCTAGAAATCTAGACTGAGACCATATTTGCACATTGCCTATGCCGATGCCGATGACGTTGTCAACGTTGCGCGTTTATTCTCACGCTTACAGAACCATGCTAACGCCTCATATTGACGGCTATGTGTGTCAGCATTTGCCCAACTTAGAGCGGAGTTGTGGCCAGTTTGAGCCAAACACAAGACACACTCATGCCCTCACTCACTCATTCACTCACTCAGTCAGTCAGTCAGTCAATCAGCGTTGTTGTTGTCTTTCTATCTGTAAGTCTATCTTTCTGTCTGTCTGTCTCGCTTTCTGTCGAACTCTGTGAAAAATGAAAGGTACGTGCAGTCATCTATCATTATATACAACACGATGCCGGTCGACTTTCTGTCTGTCCGCTGGTCGGTCGGTCGGCTATCTAGCTGCTCTGACTTGGCTTGGTCTCTGTTCTGTTCTGTCTTGGCTTGACATTCTTAAGCCACACTAAGCGAGCGAGCGAGTGAGTGAGTGAGAGAGAGGAGTGTGGCCTATAATGTGGTCATAGTCTCATGCTATGCATGGCTTTGCCTAAATGTCAATTATTTCACGCTTATTAGACTTTTTTTTTATTTTTTTCTTGTAAGAAACGCGCGTGACGCCGTGACAACCAACAACAACAACGACAACAACATCATCAATGTCGACCATCTTCGTTTTCAACGTGCTTCATTGTCGCTTTTTTTTCTCCTCCCATTTGTTGTTTCATCTTCAGTTTTTTGCCATCACTACGATGATCAAGAAGAAAGCAAGAAGCCGTGTCAAAACTAAAAGTTCTTACGTCGGTTTTTTTTTTTTTTTGTTTTTTACGACATTTTAATGCAATCTTTATGAGTATGTGACAAAGATCTTAAATGCTCTGACTTTGACTCGGATTTTTCACGGCAAAGATTTAACTGAAAAAAAAAGAAATAAAAAAAAAATCAAGTCGAAGTCGAAGAAGTTACTTATGTTGTGCATATCACTATCTCTGTCACTCTCACTTTGTATGTTTTTTGAATTATTTCTTTGCCATCATTTGTGGGTCACAATGGCATGCCGTTGATGAGGCTTTGCCTATTTGCAGCGGCACATGTGACAATGTCAAATGCGACCACGAACTCTCACTTGGACATGTGACATTGTGAGCGCTTTCGCTTTATATATACAACTTAATAGATCAACACTCCAAATTGTAATTTTTGAATTCTACTTTTTTTCAAATCTTCGCGTCAATTAGCTAATTAACTTTGAATTATTGTATGAAAAAAAAAAAGGATAAATACCTCCTCTGCCAATACAATCAAATGTTTATGCACTTTTCCCAAACCGCAATTTCTAATCAACACCAAAATACATATATATATATATACATATATTTTTTTTTTGGGATTGTCTTCTTGTTTTTGTTGTGTGAGCCTTAACATCTCAGCGCTCTGACTTGAATGTGACTTTTGCTTCTAAATTTATGACTTTGGAATTGACAAAGTTTTTTTTTTTTCTCTCTGTCTCTCTCTTTTGGCACTTTTTGTTTTTGCTTAAAGTACTTTTTAGGCAAACTTTTACGTTAGAGCATGCAACGTACATGAATATGAACGAAACACACAAGGAAAAAAAACAAAAAAAAAAAATATTTATAACTCTGACTTCTTTTGTTGATTTTCTGCAGCAGCTTTTGTTGCGAATTTATGCTACTTTGCAAAAGATTTTTCACTTCTAGGCGAACAACAAACTTTTCTAGTAGCGCCAGCATCATAACCCACACCCACGGGGTTGGGTTGGGGTGACGTAAACATTGCGCAGCTAATAAAGAATGTAAATGTAGCAAATTGTGCGACGCAAAGGTGAAATTTCATAAGTTTTCTTACGCAAAGGAATTAATAAAATGTGAGAATGGAATGCCAAAAACAACAACGAAAAAAAAAAACAAAAATTCCCAACAAAAACAAAAAAGTGCAAAGCAATAATTTCCCAAACATAAAATGCCATGTCATTAATTTGTACGCGCGCTCGTTTAGTCACCATGCTGCGGCTGTGGAGTGTATTTGAATGAGTGTAAGTGTGTGAGTGAGTGAATGAATGACTGAGTAAGCGAATGCAGTGGGCGTTGGTGAGGTGGCAGCAGCAGCAACAGCGGCACATGCTATGCTGCTCTCGTGGTGTATAAGTATCAATGCCGTGGTGTGGTGTGTGGTGTGAGTTGTGATGAAGTGAGGTGAGAAAAGATCGCATGCTTTCTGCTTTAATGGCAGAACATTAAAAATGCTTAATCTAATTGGCTTTTCAAGTCGCCATAAATAATGAAAAAAAAAAACAAATGCTTCAAAATAAATAATAAAAATGAAATTAAAAAAAAACGCAAACTAATTAAAATTATTAATAAATTGCGCCGAAACTAAAGATAAAAAATATTTCTTTTTTAACTATTAAAAAAACAAAAAAAAAAAAAATAATAATGATGCCACAAAAATTATTTAAGTGAAATTTTACAGAGTGCAAAGCATTTACTATAAAGTGTTCTTAGTGAGTTTAAATGGTAAACATTTTTTCAAATTAAGACTATAACTTTTTGAAGTTAAATTACCTTGAAAACAATCTAAACAATTTCGAGAGTTAAAATTATGTTTACCTATCGAAACATTTTTCAAAAAATAACTTAAAATTTTTCTATATTTCTTGAGAATAAAAAAAAAGTTTTTTTTTGGTTTTTGCAATAATATGTTATTGATTCTTTAAAAAAAATTATTGACAAAACACAAATTTTTAAAAAATTTTTTATTAAGAATTTTTGATTTTCCTGAGTACTTAGTATAAATAATTTATACCACAAAATACCAAAAACAACTTTTCATATTTCAATAGACATATGCCAATATATAAAGCAATATTTTATTAAGCATTCAAAAGAGAAAAATAAACTTCGAAATTTATCAATTGAAATAAATGAATGTATGACGAGCAAAATATACTTTGTGCATAACTTCTGCCTAGCCGCTTAGTCAGCACTCATGAGCAAATGCAAATTCTAAACAAGAATTTTAATTTGCCTTTGCTGAGTTTTTTTATCTGAGATTTTTGTGTTATTTTTTTTTTTTTTGAATACTTTAAAAATCGATTAGTCAAGTTAACAGTAACATGAATAAAGAAACCGGTCGGTCAGTAGCAAACAGAATGAGAAAGCATGAAAAAAAGCACATAAAAAAAGGCAGAAATGTTTGCTTGACTTGCGGCCTCAGCTCAGCTCAGCTCAACTGAACTAGACTGAAGCGAGCTGAGCCAAGCTGATTGCCAAAAAATCTGTTACTAATATGAATTTAGCTCACAGCCATTGCCTACATTAGGCTAATTGGAGAGGCTAAAAGAAAAAGTAGAAAAAAAATTAATAAAACTAAAAAAAAAATGCAAAAATATGTTGCCAACTATTTGCTTTTAGATGCTTGAACTTGTTTTCATGCATGCATATATATATATGTACATATAGTATATGTGTGTGCAACAAAAACAAGTTCAAAAGACAAACTCACATGGCATGTGTGAAGAAAATGAGCTAAGAAGATGAAACGAGTGCTTTGTGAAAGAGGTGTTCGAGCGTGAAGTGTGTGTGTGTGTGTGTGTGTGTATATATGAGACAAGAGTGGTCAGAGGGGGAGTGGTGTGGTGACAGTCTAGATTGTTGGGTTATGTTGAGTTGGTATTAGTGGCAGCGGTTGTAGAACAACTTGCCACACGTGCAATAAAATGCGCATAACGTTTTTGCATCTTTTACAACACAAGACACAAGAACAGCCAACAATAACAACTACAACAACAACAACAGCAGTAGCAGCAGCAGCAACAGCAACAGCATCAACATCAACAACTATTCTGACCCATTTCCTCTGGGTGTTTGCACTATTCTGATGTGCTTTGCTCTGCTGTGTTGCATTGCTGCCAGTGTTGGTAAATGTAACGCGAAACAAACAAAGAACGAAAGACAAACCGACAGACAAACTGAAACAGCAAGAAATACAGAGCAGAGCAACACAAATACAAAAACACAAACAAAAACATAAACATAAACATCACGGATCGCACTGTGGATGCTGTGTTGCCTAAGAAATTGCAGATACAGATACACTTGCATACATACAGATACATGTTAGGCATTTTTAAATTTTTTTTTTTTTTGTTTTTATTTATTTAATTTTTTTGTTTTCTTTTTTTTTTTTATTTAAGTATGAAATCGTGTCTATGGCGCAAACATCGCCTCACGCTCACGCTTAGAAAGCACACAAAAAATGGCACAAACACACACAAACACACACACACATGCACGAAATTCGTGTTTAGGAATTTTTGTATAGCAAAAGCAAATTTTGGTATAAAACAGAAGCTAGAGATTTTCAAATGCAACAAAGTCATGAAATTAAAATTAAGTATAATATTTTCATCTTCATCTCTTTTTTCTGTACTTTTGATGACTTTTCTGCTTCTTCTTTTGCGACAGAACATGCATTTCACAGTGCAATAAAAGAACTCAAGAGTGTTGGGTGCGGAGAGTGAGGGCTCTGAGGGGTGTGTGCTAATGTTAGCTTCGATGCCTTAGGGTCTTCATTCCATCTAAAGTTATCCATTTATTTCTGCGATCAAGTTGAATATTTCACATGTTATGATTATTCTGAAAACCGCAATAGTTAAATAGCTATAAACTCGTGACTTAGATTCCCATTCAGCTCAACCGATAAACGATTACTTTCGGAAAGAGATAATATTTGATTCAGAATGTGAAAAAGAAAAGAACTTCAGCGAAATCTATGACTAAAAAGAGAAGCATCCCCTTCTTTTTCAGTGACTTTACATTGTTATGCCGTTCTTTTATAAAATACTATATGAAGTTTGTAACTGAGCCTATACGAAGTCTAAATTCATTCTTCTATTCACAAAGATGTTTCGTGTAGTGTTTTAAATATTCGACATGGCCAAAGTTAATCCATGCTTTAATGAAATTTGACAATTATTATATTTTTCGTTCAAAAGCTTACAATTCTCATTCAGTTAATAAGTTTTTGTCATATAAATAGTCATATATCGGCTCCTACAGTTTGTCTATCTTTGCGACCATTATTTGTGTTTGTTGATTTTTATTATATGTTTTTTTTTTCTGAGGTTTTTGTAATATTTTCTAGTAGTTCATTCATATGTATATATTTTAAAATTTTTTCTTATGGGAAATTGAAAAAAAAATTGTCTTGTGCATCATCATCGTCTAGTTGGAATTTCTTTGTCTTCTAGAACCTTTAAGAATTTGTACTGCAGATTTTTCTTTTCTTCTTTGTTTATTTTATTTTAATATTTGGATGATCCCAAGAGGTCGTATTACAAAATATTACACCCCTTCTACACTAATATAATTTTTTTTAGTTGAAATTTTTTCTTTTAATAAGATTTTTATCGTTACTCAATGTTGTTGGGAACGTTTGATTCCTTAGAATTAGATCTGATGAGAGCTGCAGTTGGATCCTTGAGTTGATTGAGGAACTCCGTCCTCATAATTTTGTGCTCCTTTTTTTTTTTTTTTTTTTTTTGTAATTTCCATAAGTTCCATAAGTAAATATAATAATTATACCTAATTTTGTTTTATTATTTATTTATCAACAAACTGTTTTCACTGTTCCTTATCCAGAATTTATAGAAGAAAAGTTTTATTTTCATATATTATGTACTTTACTGTCCCCATTCTCAATTGATGCCTATGAAAATGTGGAATTCTTTGCTCGAGGTTTGTGAGTGTTCCCTGTTCGGTTTTAAGTTGAGTCCCCGTAACATTTTGTTTATTTTAAATTTAATAATGGACAACAAATTATTCACAAATTCAAAGTTATATTTTGACTTGACTTTGTTGCTTTTTAAAAGTCATTGCATCATCATCATTTGTGCGTTAAACTTTCTTAATTGTTAAGTGACGATTTGGATTTTTTAATAAAACAAAAGTATTAAATATATAAAAAAAAAAGAAGAACAGAAAATTAATAGTTCCTTTTGTAGTTCTTAACTCTGCTTATTGCCGGCTACAACTTCCGGCAGCAGTTGAAAAAAAAATAAATAAAAAAATAAAATAAATGTGTTCACATATTAACTATTAATAAAATTCTTTCTGAAGTATTTGTAAGCGACTCATTGCTTAAATGGCTGACGGTCGTCAGCATCGAAGCATGCAAAAAAAAAACATATGAGCTTCATTATTATCATTATGATAATTCGTAATGAATACTTGGCACGAAAAGCAGAAGAAGATAAAGTAACAAAAAAAAAAAAAAAAACAAACGCACGAAGATTCACCGCAATATAAATGAATAGCAACAAATAAAATATAAAAAAATAAAAATAATTATTTAACTATGCATAATTAATGAAACATCGATGCCGAAGACGTCAGCGCAACGTGCGGAGCGTTTGAAGGCAGCGCTGTTTCATGGCTCGATGATGATGATGTCTCCATAAGCGAAGCCGGTTCGGATAAGCTCTTGCCACTATGCACAGCTGCGCGCAAGGCTTTGATCAAATTGCTGTTGTTTTGTTTTATTTTTTTATTTATTTTGTTTTTTAATTGAAAATACTATTTTTAAATATTTGTCTAAGTCGCTGACACTTGCGCACGGGCATTGTAATAATCACGACCAGTTGAGTTCGCTGGTCGAGCCTGTCATATTACACTAAGCAAATGGTAGGCTACTCTGCTTGATGATAATGCGATTATGGTTGATAGTGATGATGATGATGATTATGATTATGATTATAATGATATTGACAAAGGCCAAGACTGTGTAATAATCAAGTGATGTCATTTCAACACAACTCAACTCAACACCTCAGCGAGCTCAACCGCTTCTATGTACATGAAACTCACTATTGTTTCTTTTTTGTTTGATTTTTTTTATTTTTTTTTTTTTCGTCATTATAATGTATTTGACGGATTATCAGCCGATTTTAATTACGATTAGTTTCATTGTTTCTTGTTTTTTTTTTTTTTTTGTGCTTCGTCAATTTGAGTTTATCGGCGGATCTGATCAGCCGTGGGTTTTTTTAAGGTTTTTGTTTAACTTTACAAATGATAAAACAACAACAACAACCGACAATAAAAGTTGCTTGAACCCTGTGAAACGGAAGTGTTTGAGTGCTTTTGATTTGCTCACTGATTGTCTTCTAGTTTCGTCATTATTTTTTGTATTGCCAAAAAAAAAAAAAATAGAGAAAAAAAATTATTTTTAGTCATGTTAAAGTTAAGAAAAACATAAAATAAAGAAAGAAACAAAGTGTAGAAAAAAAAAAAATGTAGGAAAAATTATTAATGCTCATTTCGTGTTGTCATAAATTCATTAGACAGACGCCGGCGTTGACCGCAGACAGATGTCGTCATTGTCAATGATGGCGACGGCAGTGACGACACACGCCTACACTGTCTGCCCAGGCGTATGCAGTCAGTCCGTCCGTTCGTCTGCCTGTGAGACAGGCACAACCAGAGTCGCAGCCAGTCAGTCAGTCAGTCAGCCCAGACAAGAAATCATTAATCCAAATCCCACTCAAATGTGTCACTGCCAACGGCGCAATGGCAGTGACAAAATGGAGATTTTGCTTTCGTGGCACAAAGACTGCGGAACATGAAGAATAGTGGCACAGAGTGACACCAAAGGGAGTAGGAACAAGTAAAGTTACAAAAGAGATACATAAATACATAGTTAACTTGTATATAACGAGGGTCGCTCAATAAGTCCTTGAAAATCGAAGGATCATATAACTATCTCTTCATTTTGAATCAGTGATAGATTCAGACACAACAACAGTCAGAATTGAGTATTTTTAAAAGGCGAAGTCGTTCCAAACGAGATGATGATCATGAAATCATCTGGCAAGCTTATTGATAAACTCATCTCTTAGAAAAAGGAAATCCAATAATGGACATCTATCCCTGTCGAATCAAGCGCTAATCGCCCAAACTGACGGTCGAAAAATATTATGAGGATCTGCTGTAATTTTACAGTTAACTTCAAGAATCCATTTAAAAAAAATTTGTAATATCTTGTTCTAAGAATTTCTTGAACAAACCTCAAACGAATATTATTATTGTTTTATTGTTTATTAAGCCTTCACGTTTTTCCACTGAAAGAATAAAAATAACGTCCAAAAGCACCCTCAAGTACAAGTGTCGATATCTGCGCCCAACGCTGATAAAATGTTAACTTTTTAAGCTTTACGTTCTTCGGAAATTCTTAAGTGCTTAAACGCCTCTTTTGCTGTTATTTCCACATGCTTAAACAAAGATAGCCCCCACAGTCGTTGTCTAACCAGAGACCCATGAAAAAAATAAATAAATAAAACAGTCGAGGCTAAAATGACCAGAGTGCGCATTTAATTAATACATTCATGTGCTTCATGTTGATGCTTGTTTTGTTTAAATATTTATTAACACTTTTGACGCTTATTATTTGCAAAATGCTTAGTAAGAAAAAAGGAACAATTTTCAGGCTCAGGCCAAAGCCGCAAATTCAAAGTGTCTCTTTGATTTAATATTTAAACACATATTTTTAAAAAATACTACATACAGTTGCAGTCACAAAAATAATCCTCATGTTTTACTCAATAATCCAAACTGTCCAAAATTTAAATGAATGTTGGATGAAACTTTCTTCATGTAATAGTTTGTTAGAGCAATACTATTTTTTTGACCGCTGCTGTGGATTTATTTTTTGCATTATTTTGGTTTAACACATGCCACTGTGCTCATATACAGCCGCCCCCTCCATTGCTCAGAGCATCATAATTTTGATAATTCATATGCAGATGGCAGATACATCTATTTATTTTTTTAGCATTTTTTTTTATTTTAATTTATTGTATGTATAATTTTATTTTAGTGCAATTTTTTATTTTAATTTATTAAGTATTTTTTTTTATTTAGTTTTTGAGTTGTTTTCAAGCGTGCAATTTATTTATTCAGCATTAATCGCAAGTACTTTTCAAGCACTTGTTTTTATGTATTTATATATGCATGTAAATATGTCTGTGTGGCTTTAACTTTTTTTTATGATTGTTAATTTTTTTTTTTTTTTTTGTATTTTATTAAAATAAGTCATGACATAAACATTTTAGCACTTAATGTAAAGTTACGCGTGCATTGGCAACTCTGTTCGCCGCGTTGATTTGTGGTCAGGGCCATGTTGCGGTGCAGCCAACAAATAGGCGCAAAACAACAACAACGAAACAACAAAAACATTTACGTATCGTATGTAGAAAAAAAGGTGAAAAGTTTTAATGCCCAAAAGCGAATAATAAATGTGTTGCAATAAAACGCATATCACAATTTATTTGATTTTCCTTTTTCGAAAAAAAAAACAAAAACAAAAATCATGCACTGCAAATATGAAACCAAAAAAACAATCACACCTATACAGTGACTCTCACCTTAAAAGAACGCTCGCATTTTTTAACTTCAATAGTATTCGAATGGCTTTAACTTTGGGACCCTAGAGGAAATCGATAAAGTATTAATGCAACTTTGTAGATTGAAGTTTCACCTTTTAAATGATATGCATTATTAAAAGTAATTTTCAACAAAGTTTTTGTCATAAAACCAACAAAGGGTCTTACAAAATGGGTCACAGATTGTTTGAATCGGATTTGAAAAAAAATAAAATTGTTATGGCGATTTTTTTTTTAAATCATGTACTCATGTTGGATTTTTCTTTGGTTTAAAACTATCCTTATTTATTTTAACTTCGATTCCGATCCATTTTTTTCCATGTTTGAGGTTGATTTTCGTCTCAAACGCCAAAAATGAGATTTCACACATTTTGTTTGGGATTTGTTTTGGTTGTAGGAACAATCCTTTTAGGTATCCAAATTTTGTAAATTTGACAACGTATTTTGTGCTTAATCTTGAATTTTAATATTATATCAACCTTCTATTATAAAGCCAAAACTCTTGTTCTTTGGTTCGAAAGTTACAGTCATTCAAATGCTATTAAAGCTCAAAAATACAAGCGGAGAGCCACTGTATATATGAGTGCAACCAACAGATACAAAGAGTGTGACAGAGTGAAAAAAATTGCCAAGCTGTAAGTTGAAGAGCGTTAGATTTAAAATGAAATACGCCAATGTTACCTACAAACACACAACACATACGTTAGTCTAGCATTCGCATTAAAAAAAAACCGATTGCGAATACAATAACAATAAATATGAGTATCCATAATCATTTCAATATGGCCGCATTTACCACATACATATATGTATGAACATTCGTCACCCTTCATCATCATATCTTCATCATGATGCTAGCCACCAAGAGCATAATCATCATTATCGTTATCATAATGAACATTAACATCGCGGCTGTTGTTGCTTTGTTAATGATGATTTTGCAAATAACTCGCCAATTTAACAAAGCCAAACGAAAATCATACTCAAATGTTGAGTCAACAAAATTTTTATGTAAATTTCTGTTGCTGTTGTTGTTGTTGTTTCGTTTATAAACTTTTTTTTTTTGGTTGCTCGTTTAGCTTCGTTTAGTTTATAATCTTTTATTGCATATTTGCTTTATTTGCTTTTTAAAGCCAATGATGATGATGATGATGATGATGGTTATGGTTATATTCATGTGTGGTGCGTGTGTGTGTTTGCGTACGTGGTATTTATGGCACTGATTATGTTCACGTTAGTTGTGATTTTGTTGAAACTCATCACAAGTTTAATTATGTTGAAGATGATGTTGATGACGCAGTCATTTCTTCACATGTTTATTTGTTTAACCATTTTGATGGTCATATTTTTTCTGGTTTTTTGGTTTGGTGTCTTGTTGTTGTGTGCAGCCTTGCCAGATGTTTCAATTAAATTCGAATGCACACGCTTAGCATTCGAATTTAATTTAAGAGCTCATTTTCCGCTCCATGTGATTTCATGCTCTCTGTCTTAAGGGGTTACATGGGCCTTAGAAACAAACAAAGAAACTAAACTTAGTATGCTCCTTAAATAAAATACATATACCTTGCTTATTTTTTCAAGATCTCAAGAAGATAAAACGGTAGAAGATAAAATCGTCTTAGGCGTTTTCCATAGGAGTTTTTCAAATTCAAAAATTTAATTATTATTAGTTATAAATAAGAGTTTTTAGAGCGGTCTCAAGAAAAAAGGTCCACCGACTGAATTTTCAAATCAATTAAAAAAAAAAATGCACTACGAGGAATATGATGAACGCTTATTAAACATTTTTAACTTGTTCTTCAAACTTTTCGTTCAACAAGGAAATCTTAAATCTACAATGAAAATACTAAAACTAAAAGAGCTCTTCGATAATATTCTCGATGCAATAAGCCTGCCGAACTGTCATAATATGCGTGACCAATAACAATTTTTAGAAATTTCGATTAATCTTGTTCGGATAAACAACAACATCATATATCATGTACAATGAAAGCTTCTTTAACCGGACACATGTCATCGCGGCTTTTGTAAAGTTATGAAAGATGTCCGCTAAGGGGAAACTTTTACTGCATATGTAAATATAATGAAGGTTCACATTTCTCGCTCTCGCTCATGTCATTCTTTCACTCAGCAAGCAAACAAACAAACAAACGGATTAACTTTTCAAAACGAAAACATTTACATTGTTTGCCACTTGGCACACTCTTTCCTGGTTTGTAATATGAGTTATAACGGCATGTCTAACCAACGGAAATCTCACGTTCCAAAAGGGCTCCGAGCACAGTCAGACTGTGTGCAGGACAGATGAGTAAATGGCAGCCAAAAGAGCATGAACTGAACAAAAGACACGACGACGACGGGCTGAGCTGAGCTGAGCTCTGAGCTGTGGGCTGTGCTGTGCTGAGCTAAGTCGGCAAGATACAAGTGGAATTTAATATGCAACAACATGGTCAGTAACACGTATACGTCGTTGTTGTTGTTATTATTGTTGTTTTCGTTGCATTTAAATAAAAAAAAAAAAAAAAAAAAAGCGTCGCGAAATTGAGACGCGCATTTCTTCTTCTTTTTTATACGGTTTGACTGAAGATCTTTGTTTTTCTATTTTTTTTTTTTCTTAAATTTATTTTTTTATTTTTCATTTCATTCAACCATTTGTGTCTAACGGCAAATTTTATGCTATTTTTAGTTTCCGTCTCGCATTGCGTAATCGTATACATTTGCCCTGCAATAAAGGGGACTCACTGAAGGCACTTGACTGCGTTGGACAGTGTGACAAAAAGTAAGTAAACCAAATTGTGTATGAACATGAAAAATATAAATATTTTTTTTAAATTTTATATTTAATTTTTTTTTAATGTGCACACAGTTGACAACTCTATACGATCAAATAGAGTGATAAAAAAAAAAAATAAATAAACGCAAAAAATAAAGTTAATTTGTGAGTTAAGCAGTTGTCATTGCCAGATCGCCGCACACACAATTTATTTTCTCTGCTTCTTTAAAAAAAGCAAAAAAAGGAAAAAAAATGAAAATTTTTAAATGAAAACAAATGACGTAAAATATTTGCAGCGAAAAGTCGTGAACAAGGTGAACGCAGCAAGTGAAAATAATTAAAAATGCATTTTTCATTAAAGGCAATAAAAACCAACAACAAAAATCAACAATAAAAATTGCAGATTGCATTGCACAAGCCGCCATGACATTTGTGGGCGGGGCATGGGTTGGTCGAATTGGTCGGTCGGTTGGTCAGTTAAATGCAATTGCACTCATTGATTGCATTCGTTTATGTCATTTTGGGCATTTTTGAAATTATCGCTCGCAAAAAGCGAACACACTTCATTTCCGTGCGAACAAGCAAACAACAACAATTGCATTCAAAATGCAAACGGCAGGAGTCGTCGCCCTAACCAACGTTCAGTCAATATAAGCTCTTGTAATTATAAACAGTTTCCAGCGTTGAATTTTCAATTCAATTTCGTGTTGAAAACAAAGCAGAACAAAAATAAAATTACCAAAAAAAAAAAAAAAACATTAAACAAAATTATATTTGTTTGTGCATTGCGAAAGTTTATTTTCTGAGCATTAATAAAGCTAACGCTTGTTTAACCAAAAATGTTTCCAAGAATTAACATGATGTTTCACTTGTAATTGATCTGTGCCAAACAAAAGATACTTTAGTCGTCAGAGTACCAAAATATAAGTGTCAAATACATAAATATATGGTAAAAATTTATAGTTGTTTAAGATGAGAAAATCATGTGCTAAAATCAACATAATAAACATTAACTAATGACTGCATTTGACTTAACTTTATTTAACAAAGGCGTGGCAACAATAAATCAAACGATAAATAAATGAAATTTGTTGTCAAATTCGCAGGCAGACACGAAAATATGTAAATATCTTCAACTCTGGAAAACAACTTTAAAGCTGTTCATTAAATTTTTCTTCTTTTTTTCCGATCTGTGTGTGTGTGATGACACTCAGCTCATTACAAATTCATTGAGTAAGCATTATCGTAGTTGTGATAATAAAAAAAATTATAAAATAAAATTGAACAAAAAAATGGATTTTACAATTTATAAAAAACTTGTATTCAAAAGATTTTTTTCACTTATATTTCATTTAGCCACAATTTTTTTTTTTTTTGCAAAAAGAATGAAGTCATGTTGTGGCTGTGAAACGATAAAGTATTAATGGCATTTCAACAGCATGAAAATGACAACAACAACAACAACAACGAAAACAAAAGTGGCTTAAAGCACAATAAGCCTTTTTCTAAAGCTCATTGACCCAAATCCGTTGCGCATTGTTGCCAACACAATTAATGATCCTTCATTCAACCCATCAAGGGAACGACCCGCAATTCAACCTTTTAATAAATATGTTCAGATGAAACATTAATTTGGTTAGGATCGCTCGCTCATTAATGGTTGAGCGATTGTTTTGAGAACAACATAATTTTAAATAAATTTTAACTCTTTATTTTTGACATTTTTTCCATCCGTTCGTCAGTGAGTCCAACAGTCCGTTCTCGCCAATGGTTCTCCGAAACTAAACAGAAGACATATAGTCTAGAGAAATTTGGAGGGTAGGCTCGTGAAGTTTGAGAGTAGCTCAAGTTTGAAGGGTTTTGTGCCACGCGCACTATTACAAAAGGCTAAAGCTTGTATACCAAAAGTTATAGAAACTTGAAAATAGGATGATAGACCGATAGGTGGCGTTATTGTATTATCCAAAATTTAAAACTTTCCAGAGCTGCTCAATGTTCTTTAAATTATAGCAGACAATAATGCGAAGTTGAGTCATGATGAAGAGTATCCCATTGTACAGATCGAAATTCGTTATAGAAAAATTCGACTGTAGTTGAAGACAAACAAAATCTATTTATGTGGTGATTTTCTTCAAGTGAAAGTAAAACTTTTCCAGCGAAATTCCATTTTGTTGTTCTGCTCTCCGCGATCACAGCACTGAGTCAGAATCGCGCCAAGAATGACGCATCAAAATTATAAATTCTGTCAACTCACGGCACGGCACGTTCAGCAATTCAAGTGACTTGAATTATTCGTACGTTGATTTGTGCTCATATTAAAAATAAGGTTATCTAATCGCGTTTTTTGGCCCTCTGTGTGTGTTTTATGAAATTCTTTGTTTGCTATCGACTAATCTATCTGTCTATCACTCACGCTCTCTCACTCTTTGTCTTTGTCACATTGACCAAAAGTTAACTTTGCTGGCGCATCAACAATTATACTGCAAAAGTCTGATTTGCATATCTGTTTTGCGAAAACTTAAGATTTATGTATTTGTTGACTAAACACAAATTTGACTGTGGAAATATTTGAAAGTAAACTTTTGAATTAAGAATCTTTTTTGGTTGAAAGAATATCTAAGAAAAAAAAATATAATTCCACGAACTAAAAAAAAACAAAGCAATGAACAAAAATCTGACTAAAAAGTTGCTCTTGCATAACATAAAAAATATAAAAAAAATAAAAATAGTTAAATAAATGAAAAATCACGCATAGAACAACAAGAGAACATTACCAGTGAAGCAGCACACGCGTACCTCATCATTTGTATAATGATAGACCATTATTTTTCTACTTCTTTTTTTGCCTCTTCTTCTGGTTTGTTCAACTTCTTTGCTACTTTGATTTTGACAATGCCGCCGGAAGTGCCGAAGATCAACAGCGATGTTGATTACGCGATTGCTTAACCGCCTCACCGCATCCTTCGTTAATACATCATTTTATGCTACTACTTGGATACCCAGTAGAAACTTTAACAGTTTCCCAAAGCATTTGCAAGAACACATTTCAGTATGTGTATGAGCATCATAGACCTTATCAACCCACTTGCATTTTATACATGACTGAACGGTTTTTGTAGGCCTCAATCATGATTGTTTCCTTACCACAATAAGTGATCTTTAATATAACATGTATCCCTAGAAAATATTCATAGTATCCTAGATTTCCTTAATCAAATCTAAACAAATCTTTCAACTTTCATGTATATAAAACAATCTCAGGCTAAAGACACTCACAGCCATGATCTTTACTGATTTTTATGTTAACTTGTTGGTTCTTTAAGCTAAGCAAAATACGATTTTCATGCATGTGATTCTTCTTTGAGCGATTATAAAACTACTGAAGTTGAAGTGCTGCAATTTCAACATTAAAAAGTTTTCAGAAAGCAAAGTTTGCATTTAAAAATTTAAGCTCTTATACGATCATACTTCTTGTCTCTTGGCAGCGAAAAAGTGCCAAGAATTCGCGCTTGTAATCACCTTCAGAGACATGAGGAGCACATTTAGCATCAAAGCAAGGCGTGTAGAACCCATTTGCTTGACTAAGACATGCTTTATATTCGTGTTGTGCTGTGAATCTCAATAAATAAATTCTCAATTACGAAATTGTAATTGAATTAAAACAGACATGTACACAAATATTGTTTATTTTATGTGTGAAATAACAACTATGTTGTATAACTTGAAATAATATTGAAGAAAATATGCAACTTGATGCTGTTCGAACAAAAGTCACGAAAGTTTTTGGTTAAAAAACAAATAAACAAACAAACTATTGCACAAACATGCAAAAGTAAAAGACAAGACAAGAAAACAAAACAAAACAAAGAAATGCACACAAATATCAACAAAATTTGCATAAATTGACAATAAGAGCCAAAAACAAAAAAAAAAAATGTTTATATTATTATTTTTATTTTTATTATTATTATTTTTCCATTGATATTCGAGTTTTGAAGCACGCACGGCGTCAATATCAAATGCGGTTATCAATGTCATATGCAAAAATACAAAAAAAAATATATAAATAAAAATAAAAGGGGGGGAAAAAGAGCAAGAGAGAAAAAAAATAAAAGCAACGGTAAATGGAAAATGAAAATGAAAGTTTCAATTACAAATTGGACTGCATTACATGAGACCAAACGACAAGCGACAACAACATGAGCAGAAAATGAAAATGAAAACGTTAAATGAGGGGTGAGGGGCGAGCGGTGGAAAGTTGAACCATGAAAAACCGTTCGAGCGCATAACATTGACAAAGCGTGCGAGTGAGCGAGAGAGAGGGGAGAATGAACTTGTATGCAAGTCATTTGATAACATGTTTGTTATTACTGTAATTGTTATTGTTGTTGTTGTCGTTTTATTAATTTTTCTCGCAATGCCAACCACGCCCAACCGCCCACACGCTGATTAACTGTCCGTCTCGCTGTCTGTCTGCCTCACTGTTTATGAATGAGTTTGTGTTCGAATTATAATCTGAGATACTTTTTATTTGAGATACTTTTTTATTTGATTTTTTTTTTTTTTTTTGCATGATTGATTGTTTGATTGCTTTTGATTGGCGAAAGAAAGCGCCTTCATTTGAGAGTTCAAACATTTTGAGATCTTGAAATCTTATTGAATGAAAACAAAACCAACAACAACAAACACTTTGGGTTTACAAGTGTTTGGCCCTTGGTAACAATCAAAATAGTGACATAAAAACTTTCCACACACACACACACATGCCTTTGCACTTACAAAGCGAAGCGCAACACTTCAATCAACGCGAAAAATCAAAGCCGGAAGTCAAAGACAAAAACAAATACAACAAAAAAATCAGCAAAAGAAAAAAAAAATCACTTGAAATTAAATCTTAATGATAACCAATTTTTATTTGTTGTTTTTGTATGTTGCTCCTCACTTTGAAAATGTAACTATTTCTTTTTTTTGTTGCTGTTGCTGTTGAACGCAATCAGCGCCTTCATTATTATTTTACTACGCAATCATGGCCAAAAGCCAAAAGCGTTTTAAATTTGTTTCGTTACTTCTTTATTTTTATTTATTTTTTTCCCAATTTTTTTTTTCATTTCTCACCACAAAATTTTGATTGCATTGCATTACATTACACAAACAACAAATTTGTATATTGTTATTATCGCACATGATTGACATTAATGTATTGTTGTTGTTGCTTCTTCTTCTTGCTTTTATACATTATTGATATTTGAGTATACTCGTTGCTTAACACTTTAAGTCTTTAGTGTGCCCCCCCCCCCCCCCTGCGCCGCCCACCTTTCACTAGCTTACAATGTAGTGAATGAAACAATTTACAGTTAACTGATAATATTTTATTGATTTTGTTGCTTTGATTGGCAAAAATAAAACGCTTAGATACATTTTTTTTTTTTTGTTACTGTTATTTATTACTATATATATTTGTTGTTGTTGTTTTATTTCTTCGCTTTTATATGGCAAACTATATGAACATTAACATGTGTGTGTGTGTGTGTGTGTTGAGTGTTGAGTAAATGAGTGCAAATTTATGTTTTGCTGAAAGTTAACGATCAACGACCGCAGACAAAGCGGAAGTGACGTAGCAATTTAACAGACGGACAGACAGACAGACGGATGGACAATAGCAAAAGTTTAGCTTGAAATGTTAGATTACATAATCAACATGACACCGACAACAACAACGACGCTTTGGCAAATTCACTCAGACAGTAGCGAAAGCCAACAAAACTGACAAACAAATGAGCAAACAAACAAACAGGCGGACGAACAGACAGACAGACAAACAAACAAAAGCGAAATAAGCTTCAAACCGCACAAACGAACAAAAGACTAACAAATTAACACGAACCAAAAAAAAAAATTGAAAAAAAAAAAAAATAAAACAGTAAAAAATTGTTTCAGTTTCGTTTTCGATTACGTTTTCCCTCAAAATCTCTCACTCAACTTAACGCAACGCAACGCAACACTTACTTGATGATGTTCACAAAAACGCACAAAAAACCAACAACAACAACAAACAAAATTATTAAAAAAAAAAAAACAACAATAAACACATTCACTTTTCTTCAAGTTGAGTTGACTAAGTCGCATCATTTTTACCTTCATTTTTAATAAATAAATGTATGTGCTCACACAGCTATGGTCAGAAAAATAGCGCACTTCCCAAAAATTTCATAGAATGCTGAATGTCTTAAAATGTTGAATAACTTAAAGTGTTTTGACTGGCAACGAAATGATTCAAAACACTTTGCCTTTGACTCTATTTATTTTGAAGATGGAAATCATTCTGTCTTGACTTATATGTCAAAACGTACCGCAATAGAACGTCCCATTTAGGGCACCCATTACATGTGATACAATTATAGAGGTGATCTCCACCAAGCACGAAAGGTGGTAAGTGTTCAGTCGCTTAATATACTAGAAAGGAAGAGCTCTCCTAAGACAGGGGGGTTTCGAGCTTGAACTTCACTAACTTATGGATGTCCCTTTAGGAAGACGTTGCATATATTTCTATTTAATTGACGATTCACCGAAATTGTTAGTGGAATTCGCTTCGTACGGTCGTCATACGTCTTTTGCTCGCCCAAATTTAATTGTTCTTGAAAACAATTCTTTATAAGAGCGCTATTCCACTGTCAATTGCTGTACTTACATATTTTTTTTATATATATTAACAAAGTTGTTGTCATTGCTTAATTGTTCAACTTTGCTAAAAAATTTTGCATATCATTTGAAAAGTGAAAAGTGAAAAAAAAAAACAACAAAAAAAAAATATAAATTAAGGAATAAAGAAAACAAAAAAAAAAAAAAACAACTTTACAACTTTAGAAACTTTTCCCTAAACATTATGTAATAATAAAAGTTTTTTTAACAGTCTCAGTGTGCGCTTTGAAAGCTCAATTAACCATTTTTGTTGTTTTGCTGTTTTAAGTACCAAACAAGGCGAGCAAAATTTAATTTAATGCTAAAAACACTCAACGACTCGAAAAATGTTTTTCTTAATCGAAAAGTGTGGCAGAAAGTTTATATACATATACTAACCCACAACAAAAGCAACAACAATGACAAGCACAACAACAAAAACAAGACCATAAAATTTGAAAATGTGAAAATATTAAAATTTGCTTTTGATTCAAACGAAATACGCTTCATGTAGAATATCTATAATATCTTTAGAAATACGTTATAAACAGAGATAAATGTTATAGAGAAGTTCCATGGTGATATGAATTGATAGATCTATAAATTTCTACACATCTGTCTATCATATACGCAGAAACAGATCCTATACAAATCTTATCTACCAATATATCTTTCTAACTACAGTAAAATATTCCATATTCATATTCCTGTCTTTCCTTCCAGCAGGCTAGAGCTTTCATCCATCATACTATCTAACCACAAGTCCAACTTTCTAACTATTCTTTCCTCCCGAATTTCTATTTGTTTATCTATCTTACTATATTAGTCGCTCAGGTATAAAAACACACACAAATTATTGTAAGATTACTATGTTCAAAACAGAGATTTAAGTATTTAATAATTCTATTGATTAGTGAGTTGAATTTGTGATATCTTTAAAGTTTAAAGGAAATGGGAGTAGGAAAGAAAATGCAAAAATTCTATTAGACATGTTCTGTATGAAACTAACCACCAATTTTAAGACTCTGGCTCTTATATTGCATATACCAACAACCACTGATGAGATGAATTGAATCAAACCTGAACCATTCTGAGCATGCCTCATTATATATATGTAGTTCATGTGGTCTGACTCATCTCCTTCTATGCCTTAACCAATTTTTAGCTGCCACTGTATTCATTTATACAAAGGTTACATGAAAAATGATTACACAAATAATACAATCGATATACTTATACAAAAATGTAGATAGTTTCATAATATCTATAAAGATAAAACGATACAAGCACTGTTTCTGCTAGCCATAATTTACTCTTCCCCCCTCAGTTTGCCTCGCCCAGTCGTGTTTGATAAAGGCTGTCGGCATAATGCAAAAATGTGCCATGTAACTATCAACAAGTTATCATCAAAGTAGCGTACAGCCTATGTACGTGTGCACATGTATCTAAGTGTGTACAACAAGCGTTGTTGTTGGCTATTTTTTTTACATTTTTTAAGTTTTTCTAGCGCACTTGTTAAGCAAGTTCAAGTTTAATAGCCAACAACAGTAACAAATGACGGTCGTCGACGTCGCTGTCACATTAAGTGAAAAACAAAGTGCGCAACAAGTTGAATCGAACTTCCAACATCGACGCAAACGCAAATCTTGTTATTGTCGTCGTTGTTGTTGTTGCTGTTTCATTGCTAGCAACGATTGCTGTTGTTGTTAAGCCGGTTTCTTTGCTTCTTGTCTTTCACTTTGACCAAACGCCTTAATCTTTTTTTTTGTCTCTCTATATCTTACTCTCTCTGTCTTTATCTCTATCGCTATTATGTGCGTCCTACGCACGTGTTTTCTAATCCATCAAACTATCTAATCTAACAAAATGTCCGTCAATCTATTTTTAATATTATCTGATGGCACCATCAAGTTGAATAACTAACTATGAACTTGTTGTTGGCTCATATGAGTTGAAATATGTGTGTAATTTTGTATTATTTATTATTTTCAATAATCTTTTTTTTAAACATTTTTCCGTTGCGCTTTCACCAAATCCTCCCACGCGCGCATTTCCACCGTCAGTCAATTGCTGTTTAAATCGCTTGATTGAAACACTAATTTTGATGATATTTGACAAACAGCATGATTTAATGATGAGAAAGTTGCATGACCTCAGCTTAGCGCTCACACACACACACACGCACACACACACTCATTCATTCATTCGTTTGGCACACGTTGCGTATGAGTAATCATGTTGCGTTTCGCTTTGACGCGTTCATTCACACTGATCTCGATGAGAATGAACAAAAATGTGGCCGGAAATCACTAATCGCCAATCATTTGACAAAAAAAATAAACAAAACAAATAAATAAATAATCCAAAAAAAGGGGAAAAAACGAAAACATTTTGTTTTACGGTTAATTAACAAATTAATCGAAATCGAAATAAATTAGCACCGCTTTTTTTTTTTTTTTTTGCTGCTCATGTTTTTTACATTTCATTTGACAGCATTTTTAAGCGTGTGCAATAAATTTACACACTAAGTAGCAAAGATACTTTCAAAAGCATTTGTTACTTATTTGAAATTTTTGTTTTTAATTTACTAATAATTTCAAATAATTTTTGCTGAATTTTTCAATTTTTATATTTTTTTGTACTGTAATCAATATTTATTTTGTTATATTAATAATGATTGATGTTTTGATTTTTCATTTGTGTATATTAATTTTTAGTTTAATCATTTATTATTTTATTATGTATTGTTTACTCATTTATTATTTTTTCGAATTTTTTATTTATTTTATTTTGTTTTATTTTAATATTTTCGTCCTTTGACAGAAATGACATAGTAAAAAAATAAAAAAATAATGAAAAATGTTTTACAGTGCAGTAAAACTGAAATTAAAAAAAAAAATAATAAAAACAAAAATAATAAAAATTAACGCAGAAAAGTCTTTGCGATTAAACACGAAACCGAAAAGTTTATTCACACTTGGCTTTGACAAAAGAGCGAAAGTTGTTACACTTTTCTGGTCGCGCTTGTTTGCTTTTGCTTTTCGTATTATTTTTATTTTTTTTATTTTTATTTTTGGCCATAACTTTCGCAAAAACTGTATAAAGATTAAATGTTAATTTCGTTTGTGGCGTAAAATCAAAAACAAAAACAAATCAAAAAAAATGAGAAAAAAAAAATATCGCAAATATAATAAAGTGTGGCAGCATAAAACAACAACAACAACAACAACTTGACCAACGAAGTCAAACTTGTTAAAACGCTCAGAGTCAGAGTCACAGTCATAGTCATAAAAATGGTCAATGGACTTGTCATTAGCGACAAACAAAGACATGACAACAGCAGAGAAGACAAGAGAAGTGGACAAAACCAACGAACCGAACCGATCGTCGTGGCAGCATTTAATAACTCTCCCCCTCTGCTTCTGCTTCTTCTTCTGCTGCTGCTGCGTTGCTTTCTTTAATTAATCTATCTATGACAGCATGAAGGCGATGTCAATGAGGCTTCAACTGTCACAGTCGCCATCGCCAGCGCTTGATCGACGAACGACGACGACGACCGTGAATGACCTCAGTTGGTTTGCTGCAAATGAAGTTGATTCGCTTCGATTTTGAGAAACACTAACCAAAATCGCATCTATTCTAAGCTCTTCGTTTTCTGGCTCATTGCCTCATTGTCCTCAACGAACTTGGTCAAGTGCTCTGCCTTGGTTGCTTTAAGCTTGTTGTATTCTGCTTATGAGCTTGCCTTGGCTATGCGCTAAGCCATGGCTTAACACTAATCGCAGCTAAATTGCTTAGTTACTCACTGTAATTGAACTTTTGCTTTAAACAAGCAAAAAAAATATTATAAAAACTTCTCTGCTTTACTTAAAAAATAAAATTTATGCTCTGAATATTTTTTAATCGCTTTTGACTTGCCAAAGATACTCTTAACAACAAAATCTATCTTTTACTTAATCTCACTTAGTCTCTCTCTCTCCCTTTTTCGCTTACTTGCAGCACGCGTTTCTTTTCGATTAAACGATACGCCAAATTCTCTGCCATCGAAGGCCATTGACGACAGCATGAACTGCATTTTCGACATCTACAAAAGGTGAGTTTGCAGTTTCTTTTTTTTTTACTCAATGCAAACTTTTTTCAAGGATTTTTTTAATGTTTTTTTTTTTTGATTTTTGCATCTTTTAATCTATCATCGTCTTGATTTAGTTTGTGAAAGTCCTTTGAATTTGGCGTTGTTGCAGATGATGAAAATGCGCGCATCATTTGTCAACAATTCGATTTAAAGTTTTTTGCTGCTGCAAGCAGCAAGTGAAAGCAAGCAAGAAGAAGCAGCAGCAAAAGAAGAAAAATTGCATATTATTTGTATTTGATTATATTTTTCATTTAAGAAGTCTGTCATTCGCTCAAACTCGCTTTTGCATACTTAAAGAGCCAAAAAAAAAAAAAAGTATTTGCTTACACAGAAATTCTATTATTAAGTTTTTCCCTTTATGGATGTGTGTTAGATTCTAATAAAACTTTGAAAAATTGTCAAGCATTTAAAAAAATACACAATTGCAAACTTTCGTCGTTTCGTATTTTTGAAATATCAATATTTTTTATGGAGGAAACTAATTATTATCCATCTTGGGCTTTACCTCGACACTAAACTACTATTTAATATACACATACAAAAAACTATTGATAAAGTAAACAAAACAATTCGAATACTATATCCTTTTATCAATCGAAATTCACGCCTGTCTCCCCAAAATAAACTCATATTATTTAAATCGATTTTTACGCCGATCATGCTCTACGGTTCGTTAATCTGGGGTGATTATGCAACTACACATATAAACAAATTACAAATAACGCAAAATAAATTACTAAAAATGATTTATAATCTACCATTTTACTTTTCCACTGTTCGTCTGCATTCAAAAGCAGGAGTTTGTAAAATAATTGATAAAATCAACTTTTTGAATTATAATTTTCAGCAACGAAATACCCCTAACCACGCTTAAGTCTCCTAAAGACTTAAGTGCATGTTAATTTATAAAAAAAAAAAAAAAAAAAAAAAAAATCTTGCACTATTGCAATCGACTAACACTATTCCAACTAAACGCGTTTTAGTTTTACTTAGTATTAGTCTTTAGTTTTTTAAGTTCCTTTTACACTCTTAACTTGTCTTAAAGTTATTTTTTCCCCCCCACTTTTCCTTGCCGATACAATATCACTTCAAACAAAACTTAATTATATTCTCATATAATAACTCAGTTGTAAAGCTCATTTAGACTAAGCTAAACTCTGTAGATTTGCATATGATTACTATTATTATAAGCTATAAGAATGTTTTGGGATAATAAAGAATTAATTAATTATTTAAACTAATTATTTATTTTCGTTGAATCTCAGAATTCTCGAACGATTCGACGTACAAAAAAAAAAAAAAAAAAATCTTGCACTATTGCAATCGACTAACACTATTCCAACTAAACGCGTTTTAGTTTTACTTAGTATTAGTCTTTAGTTTTTTAAGTTCCTTTTACACTCTTAACTTGTCTTAAGGTTTTTTTTTCCCCCCCCCCACTTTTCCTTGCCGATACAATATCACTTCAAACAAAACTTAATTATATTCTCATATAATAACTCAGTTGTAAAGCTCATTTAGACTAAGCTAAACTCTGTAGATTTGCATATGATTACTATTATTATAAGCTATAAGAATGTTTTGGGATAATAAAGAATTAATTAATTATTTAAACTAATTATTTATTTTCGTTGAATCTCAGAATTCTCGAACGATTCGACGTACATATTTTTTCTGTCCTGAAGAAATACCTTTGGTTATGTTTTGTTCAAAATTTTGGGAAATATTTTATTTCCCTTTAATTTTCTGAAATATTTCATATTCTAGTATGTTTCTTTTTGAATTTTCTCGTTCTCGTTGTGTGTTTTGTATTTCTTTCGTCGTTTCGTATTTTTGAAATATCAATAGTTTTTATGGAGGCAACTAATTATTTATTTTCCTTGAATCTCACAATTCTCGAACGATTCGACGTACATACATATTTTTTTCTCTCCTTCTGAAATACCTTTGGTTATGTTTTGTTTAAAATTTTTGGCTATACTTTATTTGTCTTTAATTTTCTGAAATATTTAATATTCTAATATGTTTCTTTTTGAGCGTTCTCGTTGTGTGTTTTGTATTCTGTTGTTGCTTGTGCAGTTTTTATAGATTATGTTAGGATAAATATTTTCGAAATAATACCAATTTTTCTTAATCAATAATAGGCACTTGTGTCTTTCTGGAGTTTGTTTTTATTTTATTGTGTGTTTTGTACTTTTCATAGTTAGAATTTTTCACTCAATGTGGTGATGGTCCTATAAAACTAACGATTTTGTTCCTTTTAGACAAGTTTATTGTTTGAAGTGAAACTTTTTTAGACGCATTTTTGTTCTGAACCAGCTTTACCGTTATTATTATTTTTTTTTTTTTTTTGTATATATTTTAAAGTTTATACAAGGTTTACTCCCTTAAAAGTTTATACTGATTCTATTATTTGATCAATTTTTGAATATTCTTGTGAAGTCTTGCTGAAATCTTCTTTGCCTCTATTAACTTTACTACACAATGAATAGCATCATTAGTTTATGCTGAATTTTGTTACACATATAAATATTCTTAGTATTAATTAGCATCATCCAAAAGTAATTATATCCTACCTAACCTTAATTGTATCGATACTCAATGTTGTTGGTGACGTTTGATTGCTTAGAATTAGATCTGACTGCAGTTCTCATAGTTTGATCCTTGAGTTGATCGAGGAATTCTGTCCTCATAATTTTGTATGCTTCGTTTTTTTTTTTTTTTTGTATTTTCTCTAAGTCTGTTCATCATTTCTTATCATCAATTATTAAATATAATAATTATACCTAATTTTGTTTTATTATTTATTTATCAACAAACTGTTTTCACTGTTCCTTATCCAGAATTTATAGAAGAAAAGTTTTATTTTCATATATTAAGTACTTTACTATCCCCATTCTCAATTGATGCCTGAGAAAATGTGGAATTCTTTGCTCGAGGTTTGTGAGCGTTCCCTGTTCGGTTTTAAGTGGAGTCTCCGTAACATTTTATTTATTTTTCATTTGATAATGCATAACAAATTATTCACAAATTCTTTACTTCTTTGCTGTTTACCACGAGCATCGCCACGCCCCAAATTGAAAATTATCTGATGTTATTCATATATGTGCATTAATACATATTGGAGCTAGATGCTATAGTCACCCGATCTTGACCAATTTTTTACACTTTTACGTCAAAGTAATTTTTTTTACTAAATATTAAGTATAAAAACTATCTAGATACATTGAAAATAAGCACAAAATGTATCTGAATAGACTGAAAATAAGCACTAAAAATATCTAGATACATTGAAAATAAACATAAACATAAAGCAAGCTGCTTGCAACTTGAAATACTTATTAAGTGCCACAAATAACACTTGACGTTCGCTGCCAACGGCAAAGACTCTTCACTGCTGCTCGACGTGGCTCCTTTGCTTGCCCAAAAAACTTCAACAACTTCAAATTAACTTCGAATTGGCAAGACAAGACAAGCTGAGCTGAATGACACGCCCACAATGCCATGTCAAACGCCCAAACATGCTAAGTTGTTGTTGTTCAGCAGCTATCAACAACAACAACAAAAACAACTCGAAAAGTCGCTCAACTTGCGTTCGCTTGCAACTTGTTCATCTGATTAGAGTTTTCACTGTTTTACACAGCAAGCGCCAAATGTATCTAGATACAATTTACAGTTAGTTTTTATTTCATTGAATTTTTTATTTATTTTTTTCGTTTTTCTTTTTCTTTGCTGCTTTGCCTCTATTTTGCTTTTAACAGTGTGTCAGTTTACCGCTCCATCAGTCAGTCAGATAAGTCCGTCCCTCTGTCTCGCTGACTGTTTGTCCGTCCATTGCTCTCGTTGCTGCGTTGCGTTGCGCTCATGTTGCTTGTCAACAACTTGATTTATGTCATTTTATATATCATTTTAATTGAAAAAAGAAATAAACTTTTAAATTTTATGCTGGAATTCAACAAAAGTCGTCAACTTGTGTTCAGTTGATTGTCTGTTGTTGTTGTTAAATGTTGTAGCAAATAATTGAAATGACATTTGCAAAAGTTCCTTCTTATTTTGTTGTTGTTGTTGTCGTTGTTAAATAGTGCAATTTTAAGGCTTCCTCGCCCTCTCTCTCTCTCTCTCGCTCAGCAGTTAACCGCTTCATCAGCAACATTTAAGTAAAGCATAAAAAATGAGTTTGCAAGAAAAGCGAAAATTAAAAGAAAAATTCATAAATTAAAAAGCAACAAAATAATAATAATAATAATAAAAAAAGAATAAATAAAAAGCGGAAAATGTGAAAAGAAGGAGACAACAACAACAACAACAATAAAAACCATTAAAATGCAGCAAATCAACAATTACCACATTCACAAAGCAACAATAACAACAACAACAACAACAGAAAAATCGTATTTCTAGTTTTTCTGGTATTTCTTTTTCCACAAGCACAAAAAAAGGAAAAAAATTCAAAACAAAATTGAAAAAAAACGGAAAAAAAATTTACATAAATAAATTAGAATGCAAAAAAAAAAAAAAAAACCAACAACAACAACAACAAAAAGTGCAACACAAAATGCAGGAAATATGCTAAACGAACAACAAGCTAATGGCAGCGGGGTAAGTGGGGAAGGAGTTGTGGTGTCGAGTAAGGGGTAAGGGGCGCTGTGGGCGTTAAGCTTCAACGTTGCAAGCAAGTAAACCGTTCGTGTGGCATGTGTTAAACGGCAGACAACAAAAGCACCAACAACAACAACAAGAAGGGTAACAAGAAACTATAGTCCAGCGTGGTCGACTTTGAAACACCCTGTATCATTAATTAATAACAATTGTTTAATGGTTCTGACACGCCCATTTTCAAATTGAAATTAAATTTATTTCCATAATAAAATTTCCACATAAATATTAATATTTGCAAACTTCTAGGCCAATATGGTACCTGGGCGTTTATTTGGGTTTAGTCACGCCCATAGTATTATTACACTCCATCCAAATGGAATACACCTTTGATTATTGCAGATTACTGTCAAATTCCTCAGTTTTTATGGTACAGTAGCCGGACAAATATCGTTGACATAGGCTTTTTATTTGTTTTTCCATACAATATTATTCCAATAACCGGACGCTCTAACAACCGGACACAGTCACGGATATTTCAAGCTATTTTGATAAACGAACAATATTCAAAAAATCCCAAACAAGTTTTTAAAAATTCCATTCTAACATATTATTCCCAATTTACATGAGGGGCTTTAATGCGCGGCGTCTCGAATTAATTAGCCTATGTTGAAAGGTCTTGTATGTACACATAGAAAATACCTAAAAATGTCCTGTTTTAATCGGAATTCTTATGTCTACATGCAACACCTGAAAACATACGTTTGTTTATCTCAAGAAGTCTCGTGTCTAAACCCCTCATGTAAATTGGGTATTCACTTTCAAGATCGAAGCGTTTTTATTGACAGACATGGCTTAATTAACTTCTCTTTCGATGCTTATCAAGAATATACACGTTTTTTTTTTGGGTCTGCCACGCCTTCTTTACCATTGTTAGATAAAACTAATATTCCCTAATGTACCCTGAGTTACAGGGTATGAGAACAAAACTAACAGTGAACGCATGAGTTTGTTTAAGCAACTATTCACCACACCATACCACACCTCACCCGTCTTCACCACACTGCGCAATGTTTAGTCATTCTTGCGACCCACACGGCTCACGGCTTGGCCTCCCTGGTCGATCAGATGGTTGGTTGGTTGGTCGGCGACTTGAGTTGTTTGTCTTGTAGGCTGCTTGCGACAATTGTTGTTGTTGTTGTTGTTGGCCATTTGCTATTGCTGACTTTGGCTTGCGGCAATAATTACACACTTTTTTTATTCACTTTTGCCCATTTATGTTCTTTGTTGCCGGTTTCTTGTTCTTGCTCTTGCTCTTGCTCTTGCTATTGTTGTTCTTGTGTTTGCTGTTGTTATTGTTGTTGTTTTGTATAAAAGTAATGCAGCAAAATGCATTGATTTTTGGCGCCAGTGCTTGAACTTTTCTAATAAACAAGACTGCTGTAAAAGGGGCGCAGAAGTCTAAACTGTTTGAATATTTTAAATAATGCTTAACAAAGAGCAAAGGAAAATGGCGACGGCGTAGCTGTGAGTAAAAGGAAAATGTAGAAAAAAAAAGTAATTGAAAATACTAACAACAATAACATTAAAAATACAATTTCATTTCAATAACACTGCCAGTCGAAAATTGCATCACTTCACGAGGCATTCTGTAGAATAATTCAATGCTTGCTCAGATCTTAACTGTCTCATTGCCTTTTAAACTGGGATGACCTGCGTTTTGAAGGCCTAAGGCATGCTTGTTTCTATGCTCGTGAAAACTGTTTGAAAGATCTAACATGATGTAATGTTCTAGTCCTTCCACACTCGCTTCAAAACGCCTTCAAAGGTAAACAGTTTAGAATAAGCATTGAAGGAAGGCATATTGGAAAGCTTTTTTCGTCAAGGAATTCAAATTTTTTTCCTCTGGGCACACCAACATACACAAAAATGGAGACAGAAATACATATATAACATATGTATGAATGAATGTACTCTAAGCAAATAATTATTTATCAGACAGAACAGCGGCAGTGACTTCAAAGCGTTGCTACATATCTTTTTTCACCTCTGTCTGTCTGTCTGTCCGACTTCTTGACTTGACAATTTCATCAAGTCGTCTTGAGCATTTCTTTAGGCTCTTAATTTGAACTTTGTTTTGACGTAGCAATGAAGCATTTTACCGCACCCTTTAAAATCAACTCTTACCCCAACACAGTCTGACATTCACCCAATCCACCCCCTCGCCAGCCTACCCTACCCTACCCCACCATACACTACCTTCGCTGTCTTTAATCATTCATGCCTTTCAAACAAAAAGCAAAATGAACAGTAAATGGCATCGAATGGAATGAAATGAAAAGGAATGGAATGAAAAGCTTCTACTTACTTGTCATACAGCACAGGCTGAGGTCTTCTTCTTCTGCTGCTGCTGCTTCTGCTATGCCTACTGTTGCTGCCTGCGCTTCGTCGCAGTCGTCTGTTACGTTTTGAACATTATTTCCTGTCTTTTCACAGCCACATGTCAGTTGATATGTCATTTAGTAACTTGACAACTCTACTCTGCCATTGACTTGTACGTACGTACATACATACATATTCGTCAGACATTATACAAGTTGCTTGTCAACCATTTTGCGCGACTCGTTGTTACTGCTGTTGTTGTTGTTGTTGTTGTTGTTGTCGTTGAAGCACATTCGGTGCAAAAAAGTTTATGCAAAATACAAAAAATTTATTAAATGCGCATTGCAATAAAGAATGACAAAACGTTGGCTGTATGTGTGAGTGAGACAGCAGCAGAGGGTGGTTGGTGTGGTGGGGTGGGCAAGAAGTTAGCAAGCAGCTTAAAATAATATTTTTTAACTTAATACAAGTTGACGGCAATGCAAAAAGGCTAAGCTTCTTTCGCTTAGACTGTCTGGACAGACAGACAAAGAGCCAGTCAACCTGCCTATGCAAATGTCTGTCTGTCCAATTCTGTCTGCGCTCTGTAGCTCGTTTAGTCATTCAAGCCGCCCTCAGACACACGCTGAGCGGCGTCCGTCTCTCCGTCCGTCCGCCTTCGTACTTCATTACCTTTCAAGCATGAGCAGAAAATAATTTCAATTTTTTCATTATTTTGATTTTAAGGAGCACTTGAAGGATTTTTTTCTTTTTTTTCATTATTTCGTTGCTACGCTCTGCCTGTCTGTCTGTCCGCCACTTTTGCTTTCATTTTGCGTTGAAGTATTCGTTTTTTTTTTTTGTTTTTCGTTCCTTTTGCTATCACTTCATTAGCGTGTAACTTGTGGCCGCCATTTTGTAGCACGTTGTACAACAGTAAGCCATAATTTGATGCGCAAACTGTTTAGAGTTGCCAACCATGTGCGTCAATAAGTAAACTAAATTAAAACTTTAAAACAACACCAACAACAACAACAACACATTGAGTAAATATTTAATAAAATACAAATGAAAATGATTGCAATAAAAAAAAAAAAACAAAACAACAACAACAATGAAAAAATATGCGCGCACAAAGTTGATTTCTGACGACGACGATGAAAAAAAAAGTTGCTAACGGCACTTAAAGCCGAGCGAAGTGTGTCTAAAGTGATTTGCATACAGAGCGAAACAATCATTTTAAACAACAATAAATTAAATTGCAACAAAACAACAACAACAACAACTGTAACAGTAACAGCAACCGTTGATGATGTTCAAGATGTTGACAGACAGCAATAAACAATCAAAAAGTTTCATAAACAAATTAAAAGTTGACGTTGGGCACACAGCAGCAGCAGCAGCAACAACAACAACAACTCAACCTGCCTCAACATAATAGCAGTGCGAAACACTGTGCGGAACGCATGGAATCGAAATATGAAAGTGGGCAATATTTATTATGCGGTCAAGTGCAGCGTCGTTCTGAAGCTCTGCTAAGGCAGCAGCACTGTAATGACTGAAAGGGAACGCATGGTAATGGCAGAGACGTAGAACGAAATAAACAGAGAAAAGTGATCAAAGTGGCGGTGGAATGAAATGCAGAGCAAAGCAGTGCGCGGCGACGCAATTGAAGTAGGCAAAGTCGAAGACAACTATGAGCAACTTTAAGTGACTTCTTTAGTCAAGTAAAAAGCAAACAAAAAAAAAAAAAAACAATGGCAAAGTTGTTGGCAGACAAAAATTAAACAATGATGGTGATGCGCTGCTGCAGTGTACTTGGAGAGAGTGGGAGAGGCTGCGCTCAAATGAGGCAATGCGCCAAATGAGAGACATGAGGCATGAAGAAGTTTAGTGAAAACTTTTATGCAAAGAAAGTTATGCGGGTGTGCTTAGGGGGGGGGCGGTTCGGTAAGGTTAGTTACGTTGAAAACTGGTTACAAAAGTTTATAGCGCAACAGACAGTGAAAGAGACAGAGACGAAGAGCTTTTAGCAAGACATTGCAAATGCCAATTTGTTGGTAACACTTAAAGAGGGGGAGGGGATGATTGCGGTTGGGGTTTTGGCGGCACACTTTGATTGGCATCGGTTTGCGGTTTATTTAACAGCATTTTTGATGGTTTAGTTTAGTTAAGTTTTCGGTTTTTAGGCATGCGAAATTATTGTATATTACTTATTACTGTTGTTGTTGTTGTTATTATTGACTATTGACAACTCGGAATTGCAATTGGATTTGTTTGGTGTGTTGGTGGTAAAGGGGAGGGGCAAGGGTTCTTATAGACGACGAATGAATTATTTTTTTTTTTTTGCGCTCAAGAAAAGTTTAACAACTTTTTGCTTCATACAAGTTGTGAAAATAATTTATGAGCCGTGACCATGAAACGATGCGACGAAGGAAAGAGAAGCACAGCATGACAGAGCAATAAAGGCAGAAGGGGGCGGCGTGGGTCAAAGTGATAGCATGTGCAAAGTGCAGTTATAAGCGTGTAATAATCATAGAGCAAAACTTTGAACTTTATGTGTGTGTGTGTGTCTGTGTGTGTGAGGGAATGAAAGATAACGAGCGGCGGTGTGGGAAGACATGAAAAGTTGTTTGGCGGTTTACATTAAATGAGCTATAAAACAAAAAACAAAAACAACAAAGAAATGCTTAAGAAAACCGAGCATGGCTAGCACTTTGCAACTGTAGCAACAACAACAACAATACTAATTATGAACACTTATACGCCCAACTTGAAGTATAAATATTCGTTTTATTTTTTCTTTTTTTTCCTTTTGCTTTTCCTCAACTACTTTGCAATAAAAAAAAAACTACACACACAATTAATTTTTTAACTTAATTACATACACTTTTTTTTTGTTTTTTTGTCTTGTTCGCTCTCACTATTTTATTCTCTTGCCAACTGTATTTATCTTTACGCTACGCTGCCAATGTTCACTTCACCAACACATTCCCTCATGCCCATGCACTCACAAGCACAGCTGTCTACCTTAAGCAGCGACAGCAACAGCAACAACAACAACAACAGCGTCAGCATCATGGCACAAGCGAACAAAAAAAGCTTACCTGCAACTTGCATCTCTTTCTCGCTTGCTAGTGTATCATGTGTTCCGTTTTTATGCTATTGTTTGTTACATTCTTAAACGTACCATTCCACATTTCACATTCCCTGATGATGTTATTATTATTGTTGCTGCTGCTATTGCTATTGCCGTCTGTTGTTGTTGTTGTTATTATATGCGCAGCATTTACGTTTACATGCACATGTGTGTGTGTGTGTGTGTGAGTGTTAGTACGTACTTGTAGTTGCTGTGGTTTTCTAATAAATTTACAATTAGCAACTTATTTTTGTATGCTTGCCAATTTTCATATTGTTGTTGTCTGTCTACTTTGTGGTTGGTCCTGTAACAGTGCTGCCATCACTGTTGTTGTTGTTGCTGTTGCCATTGTGCCGGTTTTTGCTATCAGCGCTCAAATGTTTAGTTTAGTTTAGTTTTTGTGTCGTATTGTGTATTTTTTTTTTTTTTTTTGGCTTTGTCTTTTGTTGTATAGTGTAATTTAGTACAGGTTCAATCTTTCTTATACAAAACGCACGCCGGCCCGCCTGTATTGACGTTCAAGCTAGGCAACAACTGTTTTTGGCATCCTTTGGCCATTGTTGCCAAATCGTCTCTTTTTTTTTTCTTTTTTGCTGCTTTGTGGCTTCGCTTGCTGTTCATGTTCGCCACTTTTAGCAATAACAATTTGTTAGCTTACCTTTTTAGTAGGTCAGGCAGGCAGGAGGGCACAACAGTGAACGGGGGGAGTGTGGGGTGTCATCTAAGCCATTTATGAAAACGTTTATAATTGTTTGATATGCTTTTTTGCCTTTGGTTGGCAACACTGCGCTTTTGTGCGCCATACAGATTACAATTGATACACGGAAGGCAGGAAGGACGGAAGGAAGCGTACGTTGACAGTGTTGCCAACACAACCAATACCGGATTTTCTTTTCCTTTCTAAGCTCTTTTGTTATTGGATACGGTTTTAAAAAAAAAATTTTTTTTTTTTAATGCATTTTTGCGGTTTTTATTCAATTAAAGAGACTTTTCTAAAAGCACAGAATTGAAAATGTTAAGCTGCACAAAGCACAATAACTATAAGAAGTTGGCACACCCCTTCCCCTTTCCCGCTCACCACGCAACGCTTCAGACATGTGCACATGTTTATAATATTGAAATATGTTCCCTTAAAGGACATTAAAGCCAAATTAATACATGGCAAAAGCAACAATAATAACAATAAAAAAGACAACAACAACAAGAACAACCAGATGCATGGTCACATTTGCTGCCAGTTGCAGGCAGCGACGTTAAAGAGCCTCTCTCTGTTCTCTGTCACCGTCAGCTTGAACGCCTACAGCGGCAACCCTGACATAACAGTTACTAGACGCCATTTTGTTTACGGCTTCGGCGGCGGCGGCTGTTCACTGTTCCTCACTGTACGCCATTCGCTGCCATTCGTTAACAACTCACCTTCTGCTGCTGCTTTTTTATTTTCCTTTTTTTTATTTTTTTTAATACTTTAAATAGCAAAATACAAAAAATACAAAAAAAAAAAAAAAATGGCAGAAAAAAATGAATAAAGAAAGAAATGATTGTAAAGAACCTGAATGGAAGCAAACATGCTCGACTACGCCAAAGAAATATTCAGCAAACATAAAGAGACTGAAAAAAGCGTGCAAAAAAAAAAAAAAAAAGCAAGCAAGAAAACACACACAAAAAGTACTCAAAAAATAATAATAAAAAAATAGAGACACAGTAAAATTTCGATAGTAATAGCAATTGAAGATATTTGGAGAATACAAGCCCGAATTCACGAAAATCCCAGCGATGAACTTTACTAATTTCGGGATTGCCACAAACAGTTCTAGTAATCCGTTGTGCTTTGAACACGATCTTTTCAAACAGCTGATGAGCCAAGGCAACAAAGCTCTCCAACTCAATTGACACCAAAGAAAAAGTTATAGATACAAATTGATAAGAACATGGAATCCCCGGATCCTGAAGTACAAAATGAATCGGGTTGGGCGGAGTTCATGGATCATTACTTTTTTCTATTCCTCCAACACGTATAAAATCTGATTAGGTTTTTAATTGTCTATTTTAAGGAAGTTCCACTGTACTAATATAAAAAAAGAAAAAAAATCCCACGTATTTGTGTTGCAGATGAAAAGAAATAGAAGAAGCATTTGTTTGACGGGGGGTGAGAAGGGGCTTTATAGATAGTGAAACGTTTGTAAAAAAAAGAAAAAAATGAAATTTCAATGTGGGTGCATTTTGAAATTTGCATGCAGAATTTATGCTTGAGCTCCATTGCCGCATGCTAATGAAAGACATGTGAGCAAAGTCTGTCCAACTTACCATCCGTCCGTCCGTCCGTCCGTCAGTGACTCACTGACAGACCAAGTAAAACTCTCTCTATGCTCCATAAGCATAACATTGTCTGTCCAAACAATCTGCATATGTGAAGCACTTCTCTGCTGCTCTTCTTCTACTCCATCTCATACCTCTTCTTCTTCTTCTGCTTCTTCGTGATTCACGTGCGCACATGTTCTTGCCTTTGCTTGACTAAGAGCAGCTGGCAATTTTTTGTTGTTTGTTGTTGTTTTTCTTTTTGCAACATTCATGAAGTTGCTGAAAGTTCAAGGATTATGTTGGATTTCTAAATTAAGCGATGTTTTGCTTAAGAAGAAGTCGACATGAAAATTATTGCAAAAATGTTGTAAGATCTATGCAATTGAAAATTAAGCATGTCCGAAAGATTTCAATTGGTTTTTTTTAAACAACTGTCAGCAAAACAAAAAAAATAATTGTCGTGTAGCCTATGTTACACAGCGCTACATGATACATACGACAGTATAGCACTCGAATTAAAAGTTTACTTTCGAAAATTGTTGAAAATAAATTTTAAATGAAAATTGTTGTTTTTCGTTGACAAGTAACAACAACAACAAACACAAAAACAGTATTTCGACAATCTTCTCTATCAGCAAAAACAACAACAACAACAACAACAATAATGAAACTCCTGCAAAGCAATTCAAATGTTGCCATTCACCATTTTCACAGACATTCACCGCTTATATTTTTTTGTTGTTTTTTGCATGTTTTGTTGTTGTTGTTGTTTTTGTTGTTTGCTTTATTTGCTGCACATTTTATTATATATTTTTTTTTGTATTTTTTTTTTTTTTATACAACAACATAAGGCACGAACTGTATGTGAATATCTGTGTGTGTGTGTGTGTGTGAGAGCTTTGGCGCAAGTCACCCGCAAACAAACATCCAATTAAGCTATAAAAATCTTAATTTAATTATTTACAACAAAAGCACAAAACCAAAGTAAAACAGAAATAAATATATATATATATATATATATGAGTGTGTGTGTGTATGTAAAGTGCAAACAGTTTCTGCCATTCACATTTTCATGTTGCCAAAGACTGCAATTGCTGCTTCTACGACGTTGACTCAAACAACAACAACAATTTATGTTTGAAGTTTTTTGTTGTGTTAGCACACACACACACACATGTACACAAAGTTTTGTGTGCTGCCACTTCTTTTGCACATTGCAGGCAACTCTTCGTCCAATGATGTTTGCTTGTATGTAGAACGCCAATGAGCAAAACAGATTTGTTGGCATTTGTAAAGTTTTCAAAAACAACAACGACAACAACAACAACAACAAAGAATTGCAATAAAACATAGAAAAACTGAAAGTCATACATGCAATAAGCATGAGTTGTAAGTTTTTAAACGCGCCTGTGGCACAGTGCGGCCCAAAACGGCATGACAAAACTTTTCAATTCAATTTGACAAACAAAAATATTTCAATTCAAAAACTTTGCACATGAAATATATATGAATTCTCAAATCTTTTATAGTTTCATTTCTTCAAACACAAAATCATAATAATAAAGGATTAAACAGCAATTGCACTATAAACACAAACAGTGAAAGCGCAAGAGGGAGAGAGAGAGTGCAAGACAAGAGTGTTGCCGATCATTACATTTTTATGCACAACAGCTGCTGTGCTTCTGTCATAGGCAGAGACACAGACAGACATTGTGCCATCAAATGTTCTGTTTCACTTTGTTCCAATTTCATTGCATGCCTTCAGCTTATTGCAGGCATCATTTACAGACGCACACACATAGAGACATGTCACAGGCCAACATTAAAAATACATTTTTCTTAACTTTCGCTTTTGATAGCGCGAAAAAAAAAAACCAAAGGCAAAAAAAAAAACAAAAGAAAACAAAACCTTGAACCAATTTTACGTAATTTTTGTTCACTTCTTTTATTGTTATTACACACATACACACACACACACATATGCATATGCAGTTGGCTTACCTAATGGCCGTCTTGGCTTGCTCTCTTTCTTCATATTGCGCCATCAATTGCATTTCTCTTTTCCACACACTCACACACACACAATGTGTTTGCCAAATTTGCCCGCAAAGCCATGCGAGACCATTTTTGTGAATTTGCCAAACACAAAGCAACAACAACAACAACAAAATACTTGACTAACTACTTGAAAGGCTTCACTGTTGTTTTTTTTTTTTCTTTTTTTTTGACAATATTCTTGCCAAGCATATTAAATTAATTTTTGCATTGTTTTTGTTTAATATTGCGAAAAAAAAAAAATTTCCAAAGTTCAAATCTCATTGACTTGGCTGTCAATTAGTTTACAAAGGACACAAAAACAATAAAACAATAAAAACAACAACACAAATTAAAGCAAATCAGCGAAAGAACAACAAAAACGTTTGATTTTCTTGAATTTGACATTTTTTATTTTTTTTTGCTTTATGTTCTCTTGAACGCCGCCTGCACATTTGGCTTGATCGGTGTTTCTTTTTTTCATTTTGATGTGGCAACGCTGAACATGTTAGAAGAAACACATGCCAGCCAATCACGAAAGGAACCGTCAAACAATCTGTCTGTCACTCAGACAACTCAGTGAGTCAGCCAGTCCGTCAGTCAGTCATTCAATCAGTCATTCAATCAGCGCGGACAGCCGAGGCAGTTAACCACTCATGCGTTATGTCATTCAATCGTTGTTGTTGTTGCAACAACAACTCTGCTTGCAAGTTCAAAAGCACGCTTTGCCGCACTTGTCTTGTCCTTTCTGGCTGTGCAAACAAAATGCGAAACGAAAATAAGCAAAGAAAGAAGGAGAAAAAAAGAAACCTAACGTTGAAAACTATTGGCGCATGTTTTTGTTGTTATTGTTGTTGTTGTTATTGTTGCTTGTCAGTCTGTCGGTCTTTCTACTCGCATATATCCTGTCTGTCACCCCTTTTGACTAACGCTTTTCAACTTATACCCGTTAGTAACGCACACCGAGCGACCAATTTGACTCACCGCCTTCTCCCCCCATCCACCCACCCTGCTCACTACGAACGACCGATTGACTGACTGACAGACAGACAGATAGACAGACAGCTTGACTGCTTCCTTATGTTGTTAGCCAAGAACGTGACAAGAAAATCAAAATACGTTAAAGAATTTACAACAAAAAAAAAAAAACAAAAAAAACAAAAAAAAAAAAAGGAGAAATAAAAATTTGCTGAACCTCAACATGGATTTGTCTCATACTTTGTCACATGACTTGTCGTAAGCATGCATGTATTTTTTTTTTTTTTTTTTTGTATTTTTTTTTCACTTTTATTCTTTGCTTGCTTTCATTTTGGTGGAAAAACGTGAATTTGCTTTTGAAAATTGTTTCTCGAATCATTTCTTGGCTCGTTTGGATTGCATCCGCCGTGTGCATAACTCAAGCGAAACGACGCGCGTGTGTGTGAGTGTGTGTGTGTGTGTGTGTGTGTGTGTGGCAAAAGAACATGCCAGTTGGATTTAACGATCTCTGCTGCTTCTGTGTGCATGTGCATTTGCGGTGTGCATGCGAAAATTGCCATAATAAGTCATCATCATCATCATCATCGTCATCATCATCAGCGTCAGCATAATGATGAGCAAAATCAGACGCTGCCATCGTCATCGTCGTTAGCACGCGTTGTATTGCACAATGCAGAGTTGCATTTGCATGCACACCCATCACACACACACACACACACACACATGCTTTCATTTTAGCTTCAGCAACAACGCACACACAATCCTTCCGCTTTTTTGCTCTTGCTCTTGTTGTTGTTGTTGTCGACTTTGCTTTTGGCGCTTCTCTTTTTATTTGCCGCGCATGCATGTACGCGTAATCAAATTGAAATAACGCTTGCTCGACATTCGGCAGCGCAGAGCAGCGCAGCGTAATCATTTGCCTCAGCAAGCGAGCAACACAATTAGCGTGTTCACAAATTGCCAAGATCAAATGGCAGCAACCCCTCCGGCCCCCGCCCTCTTTGCGATCTTGTTGGCTGCAAAGAACAATTAACTTTTGTTTAAAACAGAAACCGAAAATTGGCTTTAAACAACCAAAAGTGGCCAAAAGGAGTATAAACAAAGCAATGAAGCTGGAAAACAAAAAAGAAGCCGCGAAGTTCGCCTTAAAGTATTAACGCAATGACGCCTTGGGGGCACAGCACGAACTTATTGTCATGCACATGTTGCTGCCACGGCTCTTTGTCGAACTTAAAAAACAAGCAAAATTAAATACAAACAAACAACATACAAATATTAAAAAAAAAAAAAAACGCGTCAGACAAGAGAATATTGGCGTATAAGCAGCAACAGCATGGGCGTAGTCAGACAGGCGGCAGGGGAGTGGGTTGCCGACACTTATACAATATTTTACAAAGCAATTTAATCAAACTTGGAATAAGAACTTCGGGAACAGCAATAAAATCGATGCAGCGATTAGAGATGTGCGTGGACCAAGCTTTTGTTTGTGGCCCATTGGATCACTGTGTCGCATACGTACTTCGTGCGTGCCTGGACCACGCTTCATATGTAGACACAAAGAAGCACGAATGGAAAATTCATTTTCACACAATTTTAGTGATTTAACAGAGCTTAACTTATCCGAAGCCTTGATCAACCGGACGTTTCAGTCATTCAGATATACAATAACATTTTTCGATAGCTAATAAAAAATCGTAACGATAGAAATTAAAAGAAAACTTTGTTTGTTTCAAGAACAAAAAATGAAATCAATTAAAAAAAAAAAAAGATCTGAAATGTATGAAAATCTATTGTATAAAAAATAAAAAATCCAGTAATCCGAATGATTCAACGATTGGAACAGTAACCAGTTTATAATGGTTCGAATTATCCAAGGTGTAAAAACTTGCACCATATTGTATTGCTGCTAATATAGGGGAGTGAGAACTAAACGAGTTTTTAATTGACAATTTTTTATGCCAAATTCAAAAAGGAAAAACATCGTACAGAAGTCGAAATTCAAGTCAATTGATGATTTTTCCGCTGGGCAAAATGTTTTAAAATTGAAAATAAATGGCTACGAGATATGCAAAAATTTGAGATATGCCTTTCAGTTCGTGTAGTAAATTAGATTAAATTATATTTTGTATGTTTCAGACAAAACTTTTATCTTCTGTAATGTAATCGTGTTGAGTCACCTAAGCCTAATGAAGGCAGCTGATGACCTTACAAAGTGTTCTTAAAACAAAAGCGCCACCTATCGTATGAATCCCCCTTCTCGCGATCATGCTGACTACGCCCATGAGCGTCAGCCTGAGCTTATGCTTGCAAATACATGCTACTGCATCAAGGCACGGCCGTTTAAGTTCATTTTGTCACTTTTGCTTCTAACTTTCGTTACAAATATGTAATAATGTCTATACATATGTGTGAGGGCAAAGGAGGAGAGCAATACTAAACTGAAGTAAGGCGAAGTTTAGGCACATGTGCCAAAAGCAACAACAACAACAACAACAACTGCAAATGCTTTGAAATGAGAATCTGCTCAGTAATTCGTAGCACACACTTTATTTACTTACGTGTGACAAGTGAGACAGACGGACAGAAAGGCCGGCATGCAAGTGGCAAGGCAGTCACGTGTGCACTCCCCTACACACAGACAACATATGCTGTGTTGTTGCCCTCTTGTCAGTTGATGCAAACAAGCGCTGCCAACTTTTTATTTTTGCATAAATCAATTGACAATAAACAAAATGAAGGAGGACAACCAACCAAACAGAAAGGAGGAGAGTAAAAATGGTGCTTCATGTCAGTGTTTATTATAATTTGATGATGTGAGGGGTTTTTTTATGGCTATTGACACCAATAAAAACTTCAAAACACAAAAATTAATAAACAAAAATTCATAAAAAATAATACTAATACAATAAATTAATAACAAAAAAACAATAATAAAAAAACAAGAAATTAACAAAACAATAAAAAATATTAAATGATGAATATTAATCCGATTTGTTATAACCATGACGAAGATAAATACAAAATTGAGTGCAAGTCTTTTGAGGTCTCTTGAAATTTTCGACCTTATCAGTCATTCAAGAAGGATGTTTGTGTACGAGCTGAGCTTGGCCAATGACAATTTTGTGGGGATGATGTGGGATAAAGTTCCTGACATACTAGAGAACTTTGACAATAGTCCTCAGTATCTTGTTCTATACGATCTGCACTTATTAACGGTTAGAGACGCTTAAAGAAGACACAACTTGAAGTTCCTGAAGCAGCAACAATTTGTTTGGACTTTAATTAAGAGTTTGTATTCCTGGCTTAAAAAGAGAACGTTAATCAACCTTACCTATAAGACTTTTATGTAATACTCAAAATATTGACTGAATTTTGTGAAAATAGCTGTTAAAGAAAATAATCAAGATTATTCGTTTGAGTCGATCGTCTTTATAAAGGTGTCCTAACTCGAGCTTTACCAAGCAGACTTGGGGTGAAAAATCGAAAACATACTCTTAAATATTTCGGTCAATTATTGACTGAAAAGCCAAGGCAAACTTATTAGAACCGAAAGAAGAATGTGATTTAAATAACCCAAGCAAAATCCAAGAAAATATCATCAATTGAGGGCACGTGTCTTGGTTAGAGGTTTTCTACTGAAAGTACAAATTGTTGAATATAAAATTCTTTAATTAAGTTAACTCAAATTATATATTTAAATTCATTTATTCATTTTATGTCATTAACAATTCAAATTGTCAAATGCTTTTAATGTATTTTTGTGCAATTTTATATAAATTATAATTTTAATGTAATTTAAATATTTTGTTTTTCTTGTTTGTTTGTTTGTTTGTTTGCTCTTATTTATTTTTATTTATTTTTTTTTTTGTTATTGTTAATTTAAAATTTACAACTTCCGTGAGTTTGATTTCTGTTTTCTCATATATTACACATGTAAATAAATCAATGTGTCGAAAAGTGCAGCAGTAAAATCGCAGTCAACACCAACAAAAAACACACACACACACACACGAATCAAGCAATCAATTCAATAACACTTTTTTGTTGGCCCACAATTGCAAGTGATTTTTTTATTGCATGTTTCTTGCTCACGTTTGCACCTGATGCCACCACCGGCAGCCATCCTCGTGCTTAATGTCATGACACGTCACAGCATGTCAGCCACCACTGCCCCACGCCACCCTGGCTGGCCAATCATGGCATATGCAAGTAATTCTCATTGGCAATTGGCTTACGGTAATCATATATCAAAGTCAATTCAATGCGCGACAACTTTTCCATTCGATTCGATTCGTTTCAATACGATTTGATTCGTTTTGATTCAAAGCGTTCTTAATTGGCAGCACGAGTAAATACAACATTTTTTCTCTCTTCCTCTTATTTGTTTTATTTGTGCTTACAATTAGCATTTTTTATACTATGATGCTAAATAAAAAAAAAGGAAATTAATTAATGTTCAATAACAACTCTAGTCGGCTTTGTAATGCCCTCGACCTATTCGTATTCATATTTGGAACAATTTAATCTTCAATCAATTTTTTTATTCAAAAACGTATATATTTCAGAACAGGATCAATGAATAATTCAGTCAAAGTACTGCCTCTCGCCAGTTAATGTTTTTTACCAACTCTCAGGCGATTTTCGAAATCCATCTTCAAAAAGTTACTCTTCGAACGATTCAAGTAGGAAAACATAATTAATTTGTTATCCAATATGAAGGATACTGTTTTATACGTCGGGATCTTCATTCTTATAATGAATACAAGTTTCGCCAGAGGTAACGGAACGTTCCAAAAACTTTTCTTTATTACGGTTAAATTCCCTCCAGCCTGATCGATCTCGCTTCTCGATCTTTACTTGTTGATCTGAAAAAAAAAACATTTCATGGATTTTATCAAACATTTCGTTATTGTATTTCTGTAAACGGTAAATTCAACCTTCCACCCGCATCAGTAAAAAAATTTGTGGAATTCCAAGTACATTTGTGATTAATTTACCTTCCAATATCAAGTACTACCTCATATAGTTTACTCTGTATGAACTTTTCGTTATCTGTCTTACTTTCTACTTCCCCTAGCACCTTATAGGCTTAAGGTTGCAAAATCAACAATAATTAAAAATCAAATTTTATCAATTGAATAAATGTTTAATTAAATTATTCAAACCAAACGCTTTGTTGTTAACAATTTGAACATTCTTTGGTTTTATTATTGTTGTTTTTTTGAAGCACTTCAGACAAGAAATCAAACCGGTCAAAATAGCGCTCTATTAGCCCACTTTATTGGCAAAAAAAAAAAAAAAAAAACAATAACAACAAAAGTAACAATAATAAAACAACCGTTAAGCAACTGATATCAACTTTGCTCCAATTTGTGTATGATCTTTGAATTGTTGGCGACGACGTGACGTGACTCAACGTTACGTGCGTGAGTTTGTTTTGTTTTGTTGAACTGTTACCACTCGCATGCAAATCAGTCGATTCAATCACAAATCAACATAATTAGGCAAATGACTTTCAACCAACCGTTCACTCAACCAGCGAGTCGTTTAGTCAGCGTTCAGCGATCGATCGACTTCAATGCCATAATACTTTTGAGAATTTATTTCAAGATTTTTATACTTTTTTTTAATGCTTTCGGCAAAGCTGAAAATAGCTCCCTTTATGTTTTTGTTTTTTTTTTTTTTTGGCTTATTGGCTCAACCGTTACATACACAAGTACATGTATTTACTTAGTTAAAGTAATTATATGCTCGCTTACAACGCTTGAGCGGATCGTGATCTGTCGTTAACTCAAATCATCTTCAGTACATGTGTGTGTGTGTGTGTGTGTGTGTCAGAGTCAATTTAATTTTGCCCTTTGTTTGTGCAACAACAACATTGCCAATTTGTTTTATGGTCGATGGAATTTGCTACTCTCCTCGTCCGTCTGTCTGTCTGTCCGTCTCCGATAATTACATAATAAGCTACTTCTGGTACGTAAAGAAAACAAGAAGATTTAATAAGTAAATAAAGTTGCGTGTAAGAGCAATAAGGCAAGACGATAGCATGAGCGAGAGCAAGAGCTGAGTTGACTAGATCGATCACTTTTATAGTGCAAAGCATTACACATTTCCAGATTAACAAGTACTTGATGGCTTCTTGTTATCCTCACTGCTGCCCCCCGATTACTTGGGCATGAGATCAGAAACCTGAATAACCAACACAATGTGCAAAATTAACACAAGTCATCGAACTTTAGTTTATACATATTTACTACACGGCTACATGCTTAGAACTAACAAAAAGCCAAAGGTTCAAGCTGAAAAATGTTAACATCAACAAAGAAAAGTCATAATAATAATAACAATGAACTCATTAATATTTGAATGGTCTATGAAGAGGTTAATTTTGAGATTATTCGTAGTACATGTGCTTTCGGCAACTCTATGGACTTCTTAGTTATATTTTTATCATTATTGCTCATATGCACTTGCAGCTGTCATTGATCTCACACACATGCTCTTTCTCTTTCGCAGTGTTAATTTTACACAAAAAAAAAAAAAAATACAAAAACAAATTTATTTTGCAAAATGCACGCAGAGTTCATTTTAGTCGTTTCCCGGTTTTCGTTACTTTGCTCAATTGAAACTGGAACAGTTTACTCTCTCGGCTCGGCTCAACAGCTGCGCACGCCACTTGCATTACAGCAATAATTTGTTCAATGTTACGTTATGTGAGAGCGCAGTAATGCGCTAAGCATCAACAAACCGAACCGAGTGAGAAACGAACGCATCAAATTGATGCGAATTGAATGAAGTCGAAACGAATTGGTTTCAACGCGCGTGCGTTGCTAACATTGCCGTTGGTCAATTTCAAATTCTTTTGTTGTTGTTGTTTATACCCTGTACCTTGTGGTTGAATGTACGCATTCTAATCAGTTTGCTCATACTTTTTTGGTTTTTCTTTGTTACTTTATTTTGCTATTTAATTTAACATTAATTATTTTTTCTTTGATATGTCGTTTTTTTTCTATTACAAACGAAATTATTCAAAAGAGTATTGACCCATTTTTGGTTTTTGTCTCTGTGTTTTGGACACTTCTTGGCTTCTTATTAAAATTCCTTAAAGCGTTACAAACAATTATGCGCAATTTTGTCTTTCGTGTTCCAAATGCTTAAATAAGTAGAAGAAAAAAAATACGAAAAAGAAAAAAAATGTTGCTTCAATCTTTCTATGAAATAAGAATTGCCATAAAAATCACGCCCAATAGCAAAAAAAAAAAAAAAATTGTTATTGAACCTGTTTCAAAGCATTCACAGCGATATGGCAAAGCAAATATTTAATGCTCGAGGCTTTGGTAACGACACCAACTCACGGCACTCACACACACACACACACACACACAGAGACATAAATCAACAGCAGAACATGGTCTATGCTCAATTAAGTTTCAATACAGGAAGGGGAACGCCAACAACAACAACAACCAAAACATACCAATGAATGCCGCCAACCTACTCCGCCTCCTTTTCACACACAAACACACACCGACACACACACACACACACATATGACCCAAATCGCTTTTGCATGTACCAAAGCGATAGATTCAAAAGAACTCTGAGCACATTCAACGCAATTTTTGCATAAATTTCACTTAAGACTCGCGTTCTGGATTTCTTACTTTACCTTACCCGACCGGCTTCATTTGAAGTACTTTCTATGCTATTGTTCAATATTGACAGCTTGGTTTTTGTGTTTCTGTTGTTACTGTTGTTGTTGTTGTATATATTATTATTATTTAGCGGGCCAATGCCCCATTAAAGGCGCTAAAAATGTTAAAAAAAAAAAAAAGCCAACAAAGCCGCAGGCTATTTTTCATCATAACACAGATACTTTCAAGTATTTGACAACTACTCAAAAGAACATGACAAGTATTTGTTATTACCATCATTTCTTTTTGCCTGTTTCTGCTTTACCGTTAGCCAAAAATCAGTCAATTGACACCAAATGATTTGCGTTTGCTGCTGTCAATTTGCTTGAGGCAACACACGCATGTAGGACGTTTGCGCCCGCAGAGTTTCATAGACAACATTGGCCACAATCACGCATAAATCATAATAATAATAATGATACAATTTTTAATACATCAAAGTGAAGCAAAAATTTCTAAAGTTCTATTTTCTTTTGCCCTTCATTGCAGCACACTGTAGATTCAACACTTGAAGCGACTTGAAAGGCAAAACTTTAAGTAGTTTAAAACAACAAAAAGACAACAACAAAAACACAACACAGCTTAGCAAAGCATAAAGTTAATAAAAATGGCGAGTTCAAAGGTCATTTTGAAAATACTTTTCTCGCTATGCGTTTGGTCGTTCGTCATCATTGGCCTCTTCAAAATGCATGGCACGAATATTGTGTCACAGGAGTACAGCTCGGTGCCGCTAAGCGGACGCATTTTGCTGCAAAAGGATATGCTGCGCTATGCGGAGACAACATCGACGACCACAGATCACTTTGATCCGTCTGAGATACTTGTCGACAATCGTACAGGTGAGTAGCAATATACTTTTCAAACAAAGCCAAAGCACAAAAACAATTCTAACTCGCTCTCTCTCTCTCTCTCATAAACACAGCCATGGACGATGATCAGCTGGTGCGCGATGTCGAGTCACGTATACCATCGCTGCCGATCGCCTACTGGAGCAAGAACAAGAATTTTCTGCAACAGAAGTCATCGACATGCGCCAAATATCCATCGATCTTTGAATTGGAATTCAATAACATTTACTGGCAGACGTTGCGCACGACGAACGGCACTTTCCAGCTGTTTGGCGCCTACTATGACATCAGACGCACCTCACTGCTGGGCCCCACGGTACGCATACTCGGCATGATCGATCGCATTGAACCGAAAGTGAAGACATTCTGTCAATTTTGGTTTGATGGCCAAAAGGAACCCTTCATCGTCAAGACATTCGAGTACAAGTACATTTGGTACAACAAGTGGGGCAACTACAAGCAGGGCATCTATCAGCCGTATCTGATTGCCTGTCAGATACCCAAACCCTTCCACGGCGTTGTGCCCAGCTCTGTGTCGATGGTGGAAAAGGAATGCGATACGGCAACAAATAATTTACGTGTTATCTACAATCGACCGCCCGACGATCAAAAGAAAGGTTTCGCTGTTTGTGTCAAAGGTTTGGATTTTCTCTATGATGATCTGTCAGTGCGTTTGATTGAATGGATTGAAATGTTGAATATACTGGGCGCCGATAAGATTTACTTCTATAATTTGCAAGTGCATCCGAATATAACCAAAGTGCTCAATCATTACGAACAGGAGGGCAAGGTGCAGGTCATACCGCTGACACTGCCGGGCGGTCAGCCGAATGTGCCCGGCTTTCAGCATCTCTATCTCACCAAGAAGACAAATCATAAGCGTCAAAACGAAGTGATACCCTACAATGATTGCCTATACAAGAATTTGTATCTATACAAGTACATTGCGCTGCTCGACATCGATGAGGTCATTATGCCCAAGGGCAATGCCGTACTCTGGTCCGAGCTGATGGCCAAGGCTGTGCCCGAATCGCTTAAGATCAAGCCGGACGGTTTTCATAGCTACAATTTCCGTAACGTTTACTTTCTGGACGATCAACAGCACGAGCACGGCTGGCACAAGGACATACCCAAGTACATGCACATGCTGCAACACGTGCACCGTGCCAAAAACTACACGAAACCGAATCAGTACGTTAAGTGCTTCCATGATCCCGAACGTGTGCTCACGCTGCACAATCACTTCCCGCTCTCTTGCCTCGGCGGTGTCTGCAAATCATATCCGGTCGATACGGCCGATGCGCAACTACAACATTATCGCGCCGATTGCGTCAAAACGCTGAAGAAGAACTGCGAGGAATATCGCGAGAATTCGGTTGAGGACACAACGATTTGGAAGTACAAGGATGAGTTAATACGACGCACGATAAAGACGCTAGAGACATTGGGCTTCTTTCGGCGCAGCAACGCGTTCGTCGGCGCTGGCAGCAGCAGCAGCGGCCTCGGCATCGGTTCGACGACGCACTCATCGGAACGGTGATTTCGACGGCGTAGTGGCGCCGAATATTATGTCGATTTCGGCGCCAACTGGTGGACGCCTTGGTTAGCTGGCAGCAGTGACAGCGGCGGTGCTGTAGTGCAATTCGTAGGAAGCGGTAGTGGTGGTGTGAGCGGTGGCGGCGGCGCTGGTGGTGGTGGTGGAAATGCTGCAAATGAAGAGTTCTTTCTATAGTAAACGAAAGTCAAGCAAATGGCGGCTCAAAACAATCTTCTTCTTCTTTTTACACTGCTTATAAATGAGCTCAAACATTTCTATTTAAGAACTTAGAAAATAATTGCCAAATCTTCAACACTTGTTGCACTACAAACGTTCTACGGCTCAATTTATCAACATTTACTTAAACAAAAAAAAAAAAAAATATTTCTCAAATTGTTTGTCTTCAAAGAGACACACACCGCCAAAAACAAAAAAAAAAATAATGTAAATCCCATAAATTTCCAGAAATTTCATTTTTATTTTTTCCATTCTTCACAAAACCCTCCAAACAATTCCTACATTTTGACGTTCTCAACGTGCCGTCGTCTTATAAAGTTTTTCAACCCTGTATCTTCAGTGTTTTTCACTCATATTCCTGACCTGTGCGCGTCCATATTCAATCTTTATAGTAAACTGTTATAGCACTGTAAGATATCGAACTATATAGTATAAGCAGAAAATGAGCAAAAGTGTTAACTTTATGTGTTTATTGAAATGTATCTATTGAAAGTAGTTTGCAACACAGCAAAATCACTTTTTTTACCAATTTTTTTTTTTAATATTGCATAAACTAAACTAACTAAGTGCGTAAGCAATGTAAGCAGTGTTGTCAACTGATTGTAAAAAAAAAAAAATTACTATGATTATTACTTTCTTTAGTTGTTTATTTTTTTCAACTTTCACATAAGAGACTAAATATTTGAAATATCTAAAAAAAAAAAATTAATATTAAAAAAAAATCATTTCAAATTGTGCCTTCAAACTGGAATTATTATAATACTTAAACAACAACAACAATGCAACTAAGACAACTCTAAAAGTCAGCGCGAAATTCCTTTTCTATGCTACAAATACTATTTTAAAACAAAAATTTAAGCTGCTTTTTTTTTATAATTCTTTAAAGAAAAAGAAGGATAGCAAAAAAAAATGCGTCACAAAAAAAAAATTAGTACTTTATTAAGCATAAAAAAATGAATTGGACATAAAAACAAATGGTAAAAAATTATAATAAAATAAAATTAAGTTCAAGACTGATGACGTTGTAAAAACGATAAAAAGAAAATTCATTAAATTATTAAAAAAAAAATTACTATTTGAAGCAAAAAAAAAAAATTGGTATGTAAACACAACTAGAACCGAACTTTTTTTTTTAGACTAAGAGAGTTACAAAAACAAAAAAAAAATATACACAAAATAAAACATAAATATTAAGCAATCAAATAAAAAAATATATAAAAATTTTAATTAACGGACAAAATTTACAGCGCTCGCTAAAAAGTCATATTTTTTTTAAACTATTTTTATAATTTTTTTTTTTTCGTTAAATTACAAAAAAAAAATTGTACATAATAATAATTTTAAAAAAATTAAACATGTTAAAGTAAAATGTCCAAGCGAAAAACTTATTATAAAATTATAATATAAAATGTATAAATATTCTATCAAAATAGAAAATTGTATATAAATTGGAAATTTGCAGAGGATTAACGATTTTTTTTTTTTGTAATGGAGCAACAATTATTGGCGATATTTCACTATTTATATAAAAATACATACTTTATATTATTACTATTATTATAACAAGTTATTTTCATATGCTGAAATGTTTTTTTAAACAAACTTAAAGCAAACTAAATACTTAATTTTATTTTATATACTTTATATAAATATACTATATATATTTTTTAGCCAATGTATATAAGCAAAAGTATTTTAGTTAATATTATTCATCAAACGCGAAAATATTTATTTTTAAGAATTTCCATAAAAATCAAACAAAAAAAAAATTAGTTGATTATTGCGCATGTTTCCTTAATAATTATTATTTTTGTTTTATTGCCAAGGCGGCTATGTTTTTTTTTTATTATTATTATTATTATTTGTTTAAAACTCCTATTTTTTTTTTTTAATATAAACTTGATTGCTTTTTAGTCAAAATATTATATTTTACAAAACAAATTTCATTAGTAATAAAAATAAAACAAAAACAAAAAATATATTACGAAAAAAGACAACTATGTGAATTGTTGTGGAGCTTTTAATAAAAAAAAAACATTATTGGTAAAATTTTATGTGTGGAACTAAAATCGGCTGCAAATATAATATAAATAAATATATACATAAAATAAAAATTAGTATGATTGCAAGCATAGATATATACAAAATATTAAACTGAAAAAAAAATTAGTTAATGAAATTGATATATAAAAATAAAAAAAAGATTGAAATAAAATTCGAAAATTGTAAAAGAAAATATTTTGTTCTTTCATTTCTTTGGCAAACACGCCAATCTCGCCAAAAAGATACATTTTAAAATTTCAGCAAGTTGAAATTTATACAATGCATATCTGCTTAACAGTTTCAAGCATAAGAGGCGATAAGTTGCAAACTGATTTAAGCGTCAAATTATCGACAACGTTCTGGCTTATCTGTGGTCTGGAGTAATTTGAGCGAAGCAGCGAGCAATGCACAGAATTCCGTTTGCACATTCGCTCAAATGTAATTGGAATTTTGTAGAACCCGCGTTGGATTACATAACATCTGAGCTGTATTTTCCTCGGCGCAATGGTGACCACCAGCGTCGTCAGTACTTGGCCACTTTGTGTGGCCCATGCTTGATTCCGGCTCGGAGCACGTACGAATTACGGTGCCGATTAGCTTTTGGCAACAAGCTATGCAGTTATGCGCTTTGTTTTGTTTTTGTTTTTCTAAATATACATATATATATTTTTTTTGTTGATAATGACACGTCGAAAAGGTTGAGACTCAAAAATATTTTTTTTAAGCTTGAATAAGTTTTTTTTAGCTGAGATCGTTTAGAACGCTTCAGTCAGACGTTGCACTGAGATGGACACGGTTGACATTGGTGAAAGTATAATGACGACAATTAAATCGGCAAAGGTTCTATACTCTCTGAGCATATGGTCATTGGCCATAGTGTGCATTTTGAAGATTATGTCTATGCCGTCTAGTGAGCCAACAAAATCAGCGCTTTACAATCGCACACATCTGCTGGAACTCAACGTATTTGCGGGCAATGGAAGTAACAGTAAGTGTAAGGGATGGTAAAGAAACTATGCTCTTAACAGTCACAAGCTTAAGAGAGTCACAAATGCACTGTTAACTCGCAACGTTCTTAAAATTAGCTTCAGTAGACAATCAAACATTAATTGAGATTTAATTACTAATGAATTTACTTCACACGATGGAGTGTTGTTTGCTGAACTGTTAATAGTTGCACAACTGTGACTCGTTGTGACTTATTGTGACTGTTGTGAGTATAGTCTTATAAGCCGCATTTTTATCACAGCGCCAGATTATGATGATTTCGTGCACGATGTGGAGACCCGCCTGCCCTCGCTGCCGATTGCCTACTGGAGCAAACATCAGACGCAATTGCGTAAGAAGTCCACAACATGCGCCAAGCATCCATCAATCTATGATCTTGAATTCAACAACATTTACTGGCAAACGATGCGCAGTTCGAACGGTACTTTTCAGCTCTTTGGCGCCTACTATGATACACGCGCTGCTGCCTCGAAGCAAGGTGCAACAGTGCGTATACTCGGCATGTTGGATCGCATTGAGCCAAAGGTTAAGACATTCTGTCAATTCTGGTACGCTAATGGAAAAAATTCGACAATCGTGCCGACGCTCGAATACAGATACATGTGGGTAAAACAATGGGGCAACTACAAGCAGGGCATCTATCAGCCGTACTTGATCACATGCAGACTGCCAAAGCCGAAGGATGGCAACAGCACACAATTGGCGCCCAGTTCAGTGTCGCTCGTTGAGAAGAAATGCGATCGTGCAACAAACAATTTACGCGTCATCAACAATCGACGACAGCCTGCTGATGAGAAAGACCAACTAGAGCCGCAGCAGCAGCAGCCAAAGAAGAAAGGCTTTGTTGTGTGCGTTAAAGGCTTGGACTTTCTCTACGAAGATCTGTCCGTACGTCTGGTCGAATGGATTGAACTCTTGCTATTGCTCGGTGCCGATAAAATCAGTTTCTATAAGCTACAAGTGCATCCGAATATTGCCAAAGTACTCGAGTATTATGAGCGCAAAGGCAACGTGCAAGTGACACCGTTAACGCTGCCGGGCGGTCAACCGAATCTGCCCGGTTTCCAGCATCTGTACTTGAAGCGAAAGCCCGGACACAAGCGACTCGACGAGCTCATACCGTACAACGATTGCCTCTACAAGCACATGTATCTGTACGATTATGTTGCGCTGCTCGACATCGACGAAGTGATTATGCCCACCGCCGAGAACATCAGCGACTGGCAAACGTTGATGGCTCAGCTTAAAGCGCTGCCACAGCACAACAAACGACCGCAGGGCTATGACAGCTATCATTTTCGTAATGTTTACTTTCTCGACGATCAGCAGACGGGACACGGCTGGCAAGCGGATGTGCCACGCTACATGCACATGCTGCAGCATGTCTATCGCACGCAGAACTACTCACGACCCGGTGCCTATGTGAAGAGCTTCCATAGTACAGAGCGTGTGCTCACGCTGCACAATCATTTTCCGCGCGCTTGCCTGCGCGGTGGCTGTCGCTCGTTTGCAGTCAACACGTCAATGGCCCAGATGCAACACTATCGTGCCGATTGCGTCAATGAACTGAAGAATAAATGCGCCGAGATACGTGATAATGCCATCGAAGACACAACAATCTGGAAGTTCAAACAGCCATTAATTGAACGTGTCACGCAATCGCTCTTCGAACTGAATTTTCTGCATTGAACAATGCCTATTAGCCTAACGAAACCATGAGGGTTCAAGGGTCATAGCCGTTTTCACCAAAGTAATTTAGAAAATATAAGCGTTAATATGTTTCTTTTTATTATTATTATCTAAGCGTTGCCAATCCTCATTACCTTGTTGATCATAAACATTTTTTTAATAATAAACCAAAAAATTTGTGAATAAAAAATTTGTTTTCGATCATCGATTATCCGTGATTCGGTTAACAGGTAACCCGATTATCCAGGAAACAAATATTATTATTATAATTTTCAGATCTGTTCCACTTTCGATCTACGATTATCCGTGATTCGGTCAACAGGTAACCCGATTATCCACGAAATAAATATTAAATTATAATAGAAATAAATTACCTCTAACACCCGTGATTTTTTGTTTCGATCTGAAGAATCTCCTGAAGATGATTTAAATATTCCGAAAACCACTTTAAATGAAGAGAGACATGGATCTAATGCATTACTGGATTTCCTGGAGAACACTGGCTGTTCCGGTATTACAGAACAAGATAAAATACGACTTTACCGAAACCAAGAAAATTTTCTCAACCAAAACATAAAATCAAAAATACAGAAACACGAGAAATATATATAGATAGAGTGGAAAACGAGTTCTTAAGGGGTATTCCAGTCTAGAAGCCTACTCGTTTTTCATCGTACTATAAAAAAAGTTAAAAAAATTTTACTATCCAGTTTTTTACAAAATATTTATTAATATTTTAAGAATTCAAGAACAATTTTCACAAAAAAAAAAATTTATTCATCGAGTTATGATGTCGCGAAGTGGAGGCCAAAAAAAAGTGGTATCATGGTTGACATGATTCCAATCCTTGTAGTGTCCGGAAAAAAAACAAAACCCCAATTATTGATTTTTTCAAAATTCTAGACTAGAATACCCCCTTAAAAGTGTTGTTTATCGCTTTTAATTATTGGAAGATACTTTTCGGCTGTGCACAATAAAGTGTTGCATATTTTTTGGCTTCGTGTTCGCATTTTCTTACTGCTTGTACATAGTTGGCGCGAATGTTTTTTGGGCCAGACTTCGTTGACTTGTTGCATAATTTTGAACAATTTTACATTAATTGCCAAATTATTGAACAAGCTTGTCGTTGCTTTGCTTTTCTTTCCTGTTTGCTGTACTCTTCGCTCACATACATGATGGACTGCCTGTTGCCGCTGGTTTGAGGATGCCCAAGTCAAACAAAGCCAAACCGAACCATGTGGCATGTTGCATGTTGTCGACTGACGCGTAGCAATGAACTTGCCGCTAAATTGCTCGAGTTCGTAACAAAACTGCGCCTGTCACCAATTATGTGCCAAACAGCAGACATCGCCATTGCCTTCATTATCATGACCATCATCATCAGCAGCGGCAACAACCGAAAAAAAAAATAAAAAAATAAATAAATAACAAGCAGCTGCCGTTGCTTTTGTTTCGACGCTTTTAGTTCGCGGGCGAGTTTTTCTTCAAATTGAATTGTTTTTGTTTAACTTTACCGAAGTCTTTGGCTTGACGCGCCGCGCCGCGCCTCGCTTTGTTGTATTTTGTTTTGTTTTGTTTTGTTTTGGCACACACGCAGCAATGCGGAAAAACATCTAATTACAGGCTTCGTTTTCCGTTGCAGATGCTTTTGCTGTTGCCGTTGCTGTTGCCGTTGCCTTTGTGCGACGACGTGGTCGCTCGAGCAGGAAGCAACAGCGGAAAACTTCGATTCGTTGCGATTGCATGACTGATGTTGATGTTGCTGCTGATGCTGATGCCGAAGCTAAAGTTTTGCTTTTAAACTTGAACTTGAAACATGGTAAACAATTTTTTTTTGCCATTTTCTTCATTTTTGTCTTGCAAATATTTTAGTTTGTATATTTTATGCGTTCAACTTGTTTTTGGCTGGTCTTCGTCTTCGCGTTGTCTGCATTTAGTTTTTGAGCCAGTTTTTCTTTTGTTGACTTCGTTGACTGTGACGACTTTTCATGGAAAATTGTGCTCTGCCAACGGTTGCAAGTCGACGCCTTATAAAAGCAACTGCGAAAGCGTTCACCATGTTAATACAACAAAGTCTTTTGTCATTGTTGCAGCAGCCTGTGTGCAAATTTTTATTGTTGTTTTTTACCTATTTTTTTTTTTTTGTGCGTGTTTGTGCATAGTTTATTTTTTTTTTCTAACTTGTTTTTGTGTTAAATACAAAAATTGCCAAATTGCAATACAAAGCGTTGTTCCAAGGTGATTATCATAACTTAAAGTTGCTTCAAAGCATTTCAATTTAAAAAAAAAAATAAAAAAATAAAATTAAAAAAATCAGTATCAGATACTCTGATGCTACATTGTGTCCTCCTTTCATATGGCAGTCGAATATTGAATAAAAATATACATTTTTATTATCCAATTCGCGTATGTGCTGTGTGACTCTATAGAACATATGTATGAAGGTTTTTTTTTAAAACTGAACTTTCAGCTCATATACAATTGCGGTCAAAAAATTAGTAGCGTAATCCTCATGTTTTCCATATTGTTTTTGATGGAGTAAATTGTTCAAAAAGCGTGCCAAATGATGGCTCAGGATCTTATATATTGTTTTCACGACTAACCAGTAAATATTTCGGATGAAAAACAACAATCATCACGATTTGATCGATTTCTCTTATGATAAAGATCGACTAATAAGTATTTTGAGTTGAGGATGTCATGCAAATGCATCTGTGGTCCAAAATCATAAAGGAAATCATCATTGGTTCAAGCACTACTATTCTTTTATATACATAGTATTACAATATTTCATATCTCGTGCCTTTGGGGACACCCTTTATTTGTTTGGATAACTAACAAAAGTTTTTGAGTATACGCAATATGAATATGAAGCTTGATTTTTGTTGGAATTTATTTGTTTATATTTCTTATCAAACAGATGCCGCGCCAAAAGAAGCTTGCCGAGCTAATTTTGCTTACATTGACAATTTTGCTTACAAATGCATTTGCCGAACCAATTTCCAGTCCTGAGATCCCCAGCAAATCCATAAAATTGCAAGCAAACAGCAATAACAACAACAACTTACAACAACAACAGCAGCAACATCAACAACAAAACGACGCACATCTCAATTCGCTCACCGTGTATGCGACCAACTATGACAACATTGCCTCAGCACAGGCGCAAGTGCAACCCCCAACTGCCACATCATCCGCATCAGCATCGAACGCAGCGGCAGGAGGAGCAGGTGCTTCAACGCAAGCAGCTGCCGGCTTGAACCAAACGCCCAACAGTCATTTCAAGCCCTCATACAGACTGCCCGAAATGGAGACCAACTTCACGCCACTGCACAGTCAGCCGTCGTCGTCGGCAGCGCTTGCCAATTTGCAGTCGACGCCGATGTTGATGCAATATCTGCCTGCGCACTCGCTGCAGGACGGCAGCGGCGTCAGTGCCGGCGGCTCAGCAGCTGGTGGCGGCGGCGGCGGCGGCATACAATACTTGCAGCTGATACCAACACGTCCGATCATTGTGCCAATCAGTCCTTATTTAGCGCCCAATGGCGCACCGCCGCCGCCCTCCGCTTACGCCTCCCTGGCGCCAACGGTCGGCGCTGCTGCAGGCAATACGCTCTCGGACTACGCCCAACCGCCTACGCTGGCGGCCACACATCGCGGCGTCATGCCATTCGCGAATGCTGCCGGTTTGCATGCCTACGCGAACAGCATTGTGCCTTACCGAGCGCCGTCCCCAGTTGGCGGCGGCGCCGCTCCTGGCCATCATCATCATTTCCATCGTTTTAATCGCGAGGCAAAAGACAAACATTATCCACACACAATGAGCCTCAATCTCAATCTGAATGAATACTTGCCGGCAACACATGAAGCAACAGCGCGTGCGGGCATGAGTTTGGGCTTGGGTGGTGCACATGTCTATATGCGTGGCAGGCCGTAGGCAGATGTAGGCATCTCATTTTGGCGGTTCTCATTTATTGTATAAGCAGCGAAAGCAACAAGTTTGTTACTTTAGTATTTAGTTTTTTTTTATTGTTGTTTTTAATTAATGTTTTTTTTTTTTTGACTTAATAAAAAACTTTGAAGTTTCTTTCTTCTGCTAATGAAGTAAACAATTACAGCAAAAATTCGATTACTTGGACTTCAATTAACCGGATATTCGATTTACCGGACCTCAATTTACCTGATATTCGATTATCCGAACCTCAATTTACCGGATAATCGATTATCCGGACCTCAATTTACCGGATATTCGATTATCCGGAAATGAGTAATGGTTGTCTCTTCAAGTGAGCAATAATTCAAAGTATAAAATGAAATCGATTATCCGGATTTTCGATTACACGGAATACCCCGGGTTTAAATTGATCCGGATAATTGAGTCTCTACTGTATCTAAATTTAGAGAGCTGCGACAAATAGGAGAAAAATTGTTTCAAAACAGATACTGCTAGGGTGCAACGTTAGAATCTCTAGAAATTCGCTTGGATTTATATCCTCTTATGCTTCCACCTGTTCTTATCAATGGTGAATGAATTTTCTGGTGGTAATTCAACTGTATAAAAACTTACGAAAAATAGGTTCTTTCTAGCTATGCTAAATAAAGTCTCCAATTACCTTCAAAATAATGGGTTTCTCTTTACGCTTTTGCGCTTATGTAATTCCCCTCTTAACTGATTTTACTCAATAATTTGCAGATTTATTTCTTTTTGGAAACACGCTAATTGTAAAAGTGTACGAGTCGTCTTGGCACTGAAGGCCGTTGTCCATAATGTGCGAACGCCAGCGAAGGCCGCACCAAAGAGATATCTTCAACCGTGCCGCCTCTAAACAATCTGCACAATTGTGCATTGAGTAAAATGAAAATGTATCTCGTATAGGCACAACTTGACGCGCATCATCAAACAACATCAATATTTATCGTTATATGCACGCAACACAATTTTCGATTGTGCACAACAACTGCGTAACAAATTAAAAAAAAAAAAAAATAAGAGATGATGACGTTCACTGAACATCAAACAAGGCTTAGGCGCATCAAGTGAGCGCCTGGGGAAGGGGACAGTAAATCAATGTACAACGCACTTTCTTAATTATTACTCAATTCATTCATTGGCACACTTGCACTTCAAGCTTCACTTGTCGATGCTGCTGACGTCGCTGCCGCTGCCGCCGCTGCTAATTGTTGGCTTAAATTGAAATTTCTTATTTCTTATTTTTTATTTTTACTTTCGGTTTAATTTAATCCCATTAAGCGACCACACTCGGTTCAGTTGCCCTGCGGTGCACTCAAACAAATCGAAACGAAATTGAACATAAATAAAAAAAAAAAAAATTAAAATTAAAAAATAAACTACATTTAAAAAACCCCCTTAAACGTATTTCTAATACGCTCAAAAATGTTTTCCACTTTTTTATATACTCTTGCGAGAGTATATTAACTTTGTTATGACGTTTGCAACACACAAAAGAAAAATAACCATATAAGGCGACGTATATAAATTACGTTAAATAAAATTAAGGGTGGGGTGGGGTCCAACAAAATCTCAGCAAGGGGGAGGAGAGCTCATCGAAAATCTTACTTATAATATTTAGTAATATTTACTATTTTTTTCAAAATTTTACGGGTTCGTCAAATTCTCAGGTTTAAATTTCAAAAAAAGCATCTCACGAAATTTACGGACGTCCCCTAACAAATATATATTTTTGATCCGTTCGACGGAACGAATTGAAATCCAACCCCGAAACGAAGAAATTTTTCTAGTATATCCTGACATTGTTTATATTTATTTCAGAATCATCTTGATCGGATCATTATATCATATAGCCATGATCGGTAAAAACTAAGTTTTTTTTTTTAGAAAAACATTTTATTTTGTGAGCTCTCAATCCAATAATGCTTTCAAGAGTATATAAATTTCTGCTAACCCGAAAATAATAACCCAAGTCTATTGAATAATGATGATGTTGGCGTTGATTGTGATGATGTTAATGAAGTCGCAGCCTCTTTGCGGAAGTTCAGCCGCAATCGATGTTGAATATTTTCTGCGCTCGTATGTGAAATACTATTACAATTAATTTCAATTTTGTTTTAATGGCTCTTTTAGCTGATCGATCGATCGATCGGTCGGTCGGTCGTTCGTTCGGTTGATTGAGCGTTTGATTGAATGATTCTTCAAGTGCTCAACGCCAGTTGAATTACGTTGAAATTAGCTTTTCAAATTGTAAATAAGGAAAAAAAGACTATGCTTTCATTTGACTTTCGAATTTTTTTATTCACCTTTATTTCTGTTTTTGTTTTAAGTGCCAAACATTAGTTGGCATATTTAACTGCCGAATGATTCGCATTGTTAAAAACAACTAATTTTTCAAATGTCATTTTATGTTAGTTATGACATTTTAATATTAAAACGCAGAGAAGGAGCTTTTTTCGGCTTTGCTGAAACTTATATACTCTAGCATGCATTCTTCCAAGTATTCTTATTTAAAAATATTTATTTTTTACTTTATCTATCTTGAACTATCTTGAAGAAATCATCGGAGAACTGTTTGTTCAATATTTTGGGTCGTATTTTATTTCTTGAATTTCTTTTAATATTTAATATTATTTGTCTCTCTCTGAATGTTCTTGAAAATTGTTCTTTGTTTAGTATTATTTCTGCGTGTTCCATAGAAATTATTTTATGTATATATTTTTAATATTTAGTATATGAAGAAGTTTTTCTGTCGAAAACAATATAATATTTGTTCAATATTTTGGATTGTCTTCATTTTATAATATTTTAATATTATTTATATATTTCATTCTTTTTGGTTTCCTCTTAATGATTTTTTTATTTTTTATCTTGGATCAAGACGTTTCGATTTGTTTCCTGCATAATTTCTTTCGACAGCTGATGACAGCTATATACTATATATATTGATATTGATAGACTGACGCTTAACTGATCGAGAATATGTATATATAATTTTTATACCCTGTACCTTATGGTACAAGGGTATATTAGTTTTGTGCACGTCGACAATGTATGTAACACCTTAAAGGAGACATCTCCGACTATACAAAGTATATATATATTCTTGATCAGTATCGAAAGAGAAGTGGATTTAGCCATGTCCGTCTGTCCGTCCGTCCGTCCGTCTGTCTGTATGAACGCGTCGAGCTCGGAAACTATAATAGATAGGACCAAAAGCTCTTCGCAGTTCGATTCTGTGATTCATTACGCAGATCAAGTTTATTTTGTATTCCCAGTTTTTGAGTTAGTTTAGGAGTGAGGGGCAAATAACTGAAGCTACCTCGGGTAAAATAGTACAAAAGTCGAATTTTCTGCGTTGTCTTTTGTGATAGGAACACCAAATTTGGTGTGTATATCGCTGACTCAAACCTCAAGAAAAAAAAACAAAAAAATGGGCGTGACCACGCCCATATATAGTAAAAATTTCAAACGCTCATATCTCAAGAACCCTACAACCTACAAGAATGAAACTTTGCATGTATGCTATTGGGATGGAGTATAGTAAGATTCAAATATAAAATGGGCGTAACCACGCCCACATATAGCCAAAATAGAAAACCGTTATATCTCTGTAACGAATTGGTCTAGAAGAGCAAAAGTTAGTATGTATGATATTGAATGGTAAGGAAATCTGTTTCGATTAAAAAGTGGGCGGGGCAACGCCCAACAACAGACGTTACTAATTGAAGGTACAGGGTATGTCGAAGTCGAGTACTGTCGACTCCAATCCTTACTGGTTTATTAATTAATTTATCAATTAGCAAAGTTAAAAATAAGTTCTTCGCTTAAGTCTTTTGTTTTTTACACTTTCGCTTCATAGTTTTTGTTGATTTACCTAAACAATAGTCTGTATTGTCAGAGCTTACACTATGCAATGACGTAAGTTTCTGACTCCGCGCTCTTCTTGTTAGCCAACTTGTTGTTATGTCTAATAAAAAACTTCACTTGCACTTTTCACACAAATATTTTTTAGCTCACTTTCATGTACTCGTACAATCGACTGCTTTGATTTACTTGTTGAAATTGTTACTCATGTGTATGTTGTTGTTGCATTGTTGCCGCTCACCAAACTGTCGCGCATCAACGCCCCACAAAATTGCGCCTTTCGACACAAACACATGACCAATTCGTTGCTGCCGTTGAGGGCGCGGCTCACCTGTCGTCTTATAAGCAATGTGCAACTTCGTGTCGACTTCGTTTTTCGTCTATGTCATTTTACGCATCGTTTTTAAAGCCGAGCGCTCCCCACTGAAACCGTTATCATCGCTTAGCCGTGTTTTCATTTGAGAATCATGACTTCGGTTTCTGTTTTGGTTTCATTACTGTTTTTATTTTGATTTCTGTTTCTTTTTCGCAGTTGTAGCGTTGTTGTTGTTGACGCTGGTGTTGCTGTTGTTGTTGTTGCAGCAGCTGACTTTAGCGTTTGCCCGCATTGGCTTTGTTCATATAAAATAAAGTTGCTGCGCTTTTGACCGCGACAGTCTTCGTCGGCTTTTTTGGTAATTGTTGTGTTAACGGTTAAACGCTCCGCGCTGAAACTTTTATGAAAAAAAATTCACACGGCATTTTTGTTAAAATAAACGAAAATAATAATTTTTTTTTGTTTTTTTTTTAAGTTTTTCAAGTGACATTTTAATAAGAAGCAACAAAAAGGATAAAACCATTTTAATACAAATAATTAAAGTGCATAAGAATAAATTGGATTATCGGCTGTTCAAAAATGGTTTGTATTATTTGGCAGACCTTTAAATATCGTGACATGGATAAGTCAAAACTGATTTGTTCTTAAATAAACAGAAAATATGATTTGTTGCAAAAAATGAACTTGTGAAAGAAATTACTGAATTAAAGCTCTTCAAATACATCACAATAATTAAGTGATTTTGTATATACATTTTCCAATGGATGAATATTATTTTTTTTTAAAGAGTGATCCTTGATTTCTCGATATTTTCAAGTCTAGAATCTATAGAAGAGAGTTTGACGGAAGAAAACTTTGTTGAAAGTATTTGATTTTATAACTCAAACGCATAAAAATAAAAAAAGTTCCTTCATTGGGTTCTGAGAATTTTACATTGAGACCCGAGGAATCCCCTCCACCCTATAGTATTCAATTGCAGTTTATTGAGGGATGTCCATAAATTAAGTGAGATAGAATTAGAGTAGGGAAGTTCTCATGTGATATACAGAGGGATGGGTTCATCAAAATCTCACTAGATCTCAGCAAGACGGAGGGAGTGGCCTAAATTTCGTTGTTCTCATTTATGAGCTTATATTCTCATCCTTTATTGTTATTGTTTATTGTTAAAATTGTTGTTTGTGACTTAAGTCTGTAATCACCAAAGAGACTGACCTGTTAAAAAATTAGAAGATCCTGTGTCGATTGATATATGTATGCATTTTCACTATGTTAGTCTCATGTCATTTGACCATGTCTTTTGCGAACCGAAGTTGTCAACTCGACGCTCATTGTTGCTGCTCGAATTTCTTGAGCCTCTCACACATTTTGTGGCATTTAATGATTGCGCGGCACAAACAGTTAGAATTGATCGCAGACTTGGCCAATAACGGTTTGCCGTTAAACTGGTTCTGCCAAATGATTTTGCCTTTTTTGCCGGCAGCATTCACATGACATCTTTTCTGCTTTTTTTTTTTTTTTTTAAAGTGCGTAATGCAATTTTTCGTTTTTTTTTTCATAGCCAATTTTTTTTCCCATTTATTTGCCTGCAGCTGTTCCGACTTAGTTGTTCTTCTCTTATACTTTTTTTTTCAACATTCACGTTCAGTAATTTATTTGCGAGTGTAATTATTTGTAGCATTCAAGTGGTTATTAAAGAAGCGCGTGATCGATGTTCGACTACTGCACGTGGCCAACAACAACTCACTCACTCACTCACTCACGAAGCACTTGTGTAATTCTGACATTTTTGCTATCAGGCAAAACAATTTGATTAATTACCATCTGACATTTTTGATTTTGTTTTTGTTTACCATATTTTATACACTTTGATTGAATGCAATTAATGCATTTGTCTGTTATTTTCAGTTGATTTCGTCAAATTTTTTTGTCCCCCCTCCCATTTTCATAAATGGACAGAGGCATGTGTGAATTGCCCTCAATTGTCACTCAACTTTTATGTGTGTGGCGCTTTTTTGTTGTTTCTTTTTTCTTTGTGTTTTGTTTTTTTCTCTCTCCATCGTTGGTTATTAACAATGACTTTGTCTGGGCCCTTCTAAGGCAGTGAACTGTCATTGACAATCATTTGTTTATTTGTTTGCAAAAGAGCAGAAAAACAAAAGACTTAGACAACGAACTTGAAATTCGAAACTTTTGCTCATAGGATATTAATTTTTGCTTCGGTTGTCACAACATTTTCAATTGTTTGCTCAACTTGTAAGACTACTTTTCTCTCTCTCCTACTCGCTTTATGCTGATGTTTTGCTTATCAAAGCAAAATTGCTACTAAAATGTCGTAATCTGTTATTAAAAAGTCTGTCGAGACTTATAGGATTTCGTATTGATTCGCCAGTAAACCATCATCATCATTATCGTCATCATGATTGTCTTCGTGTTCGTCGTGGCGATCATAAAGTGCGTTCAAATAGTCCAAGTGCCTAAGTGAGCTTTGCGAAATGCATTTGCGCGACTTCTTCGCCGTTAGCTAAGACGATCGTCAGCGTTGATCACAGTAAACCACGGTTGTTGTTGTTGTTATTGCTGTGGATGCCAACGAAAAAGTGAATGTGTTGCCGAAACGCTTAAGTTGAATCACAAAATCAACAAAAATAAGAAGAAAACATGTTTTCATCTCGTCGAATCGTCCAGTTAAATTTGTCGAATGCTGGTTATATATTTTTCCTCTATGCTTTTGGTTAACTTCATTAGCATTCGTTATGGCATCATGAATTTGCCTTGAATCCGTTTGTTGCTCAGAAGATTTCCAAACCAAGCTTAATGTGTATTGCAACATTTACTTTCAGGAAGAGAAGACTGTGCTGATTTGTCAATCAACCGATTTGTCAGTTGTTAAGTAAAAAAGAAAAAAAAACGTTCAAGATGCTAATGGAACAAAATGTGCTTTTGAAAAATTAACATAGAATTAAACGTTTTTATCTTTTTCTTATTTTAAATGAGCATAAGATTTTAGAAGTCAAAGCCTCATTACAGTTACAAAATAATAATTGCAACTAGGAACCGAAAAAAATTCTTTTAATCCAATCTACAAGTCCAAAATTATGAATTTTTACGACATCTTTTTATCCGATTGTTCGGATAGAGCAACCAAGTTTGGATACAGGAACTTTTGGCTCCAAACAAAAAAGAAGAAGTGAACGTAATCCAAAACGTTTCATGAAAAACTTCTTTTAAAAAAATCTAACACATACCTTTTTTTTTTAACAAAATGGAGATATCGATGCGAAATTTTATATACAAACTCAATAGATATATGTCTTCAAAACTGCATACCACAAAATTACCCTATTCTCGGTGGTTACCCCTCATAGATCAACAAACTAAAATTTTTCGTAAATTCCTCATTTTTTTTACCGATTTTCTTTATATCTTTAACCCTATTTGAATAGGCGACGTCAGACCAATACTTCTTTCTAGATTTGAGGTGTGTCACCGTCTACCGTGTGTGCAGGGTATTATATTATTATATTGTCGAGTATACTCGACTATAGTTTTCAAATGGAATGTGAGTGTGTTATAACTTGAGGTAAATACCCAGTGGACAAAAAAACGATAAATTTTTGAACGTCCACAAAACGTCCAAAAACGAGCTCGAAAACGAATGTTTTACGGATAAAAATCGGACATATCAGAAAATGTCCGCAAAATGCTCGCAATCGGACTTACAAACGAACCTAAAACGGATAAAATTCGGATGAAAAAATATTCGCAAAACACTCGCAAATTGTTCGTAAACGAATTACAAACGAAAGTTTTGCGGACAAAAAACGATCATTCTCAAAACAATCGGAAAATGTTCGTAAACGGATTACAAACAAAAGTTTTTCGGTTAAAAAACGAGTGTTCTCAAAGTATTCGCAAAATGTTCGTAAAAGAACTCGAAAACGAATATTTTGCGGACAAAAAGCGAGCACTCGCAAAATTCTCATAAAATGTTCGGAATCAGATTCAGAAACGAACGTATTGCGGACAAAAGACGAGTTTGAACAAAAATGTTTCAAATAAATAAAATTTATCAAATATCAAATGTTTCTATGTCGCCGGCTGTAGCTCTGAGTTTAGTGTGTTGGACTATGAAACCGAAGGTATGAGGTTCAAACCCCAGCGGCACCAGAATTTAAAAGTTTATTATATTAATGTGTATCAATTTAATTGGTGTTAATAATAAAAAATAAAGATATTAAATTAGCAAAATTATAAAAAAAGTTAACGGCATTGGTAATAAAAAAACAACAATATATTCTGTTACTTAAGATTGTTTCTATTTTTGAATTTTAAAATTTTTTATTGGTGGAATAAACTGGGATTGAAACGAAAAAAACTGTTATTAATCAACCCGAAAAAGGTTCGTAAACGAGTCCACAATAGGCACTCAAAAGATTCGCAAAAGGGTCGCAAAAGATTCCGAAACAATACAAAAACAAATTCGGAAACGATACGAAAACGAGTCCTAAAACGATACGAAAATGATTCCCAATTGTCCGTTTTCGACTATCGTAAACGAAATTTTCTTGCACACAAACTGAACGACTGATGATTAATTTTCGTATCGTTTTCGGATCCATTTACGATAGTTTTGTCCGGTTGAGTTTCGCAAAACGTTCGTTTACGATATCGTTAACGAGAATCTTGTCCACTGGGTAAGTATAAAAAGTTCGTTATAACTGAAGCTAAAGCATATCACAAAGAAGCAAAGTAGGCAATGAATAATTTTCAATGCGTTTTTCTTGAGAATCTTACAATTCTCAATCGGTTTATGATTTGGTCAACATGTATATAATTTTTTTTCTTTCTTGAAATGGGATTGTTCACTATTTTGGGTCATATTTTCTTTCTTTTTATTTATTTAAATATTTATTTTTATTTGTATTTCATACTTCGTTCCCATACTTTGTTCACATACTTTCTTGAAAATTGTTTAGTATTCATTCAAGATTACTTTAGTGTTTTCCATGGATATTACTTTGTATATACATTTTTAATACTTGGAAGTCATTTATATTATATTCTTTTATCTTCTTACTACACAAAAATGTTGCAGTTCCATTGATATCGCAAATGGAATTATACGAAAAATTAATCTCTTTAAGTTTTAAAACCTCATCTAATTTTGCGCCTTATATTTTTAATCCGATCTAGTCGCGGCTTCTCGCTAAGTTTTTTATTATTTTATTTTTGCTTGTGAAGATTTTTGTTTTATTTAATCATCGTTATGTCTTGGTATCTTGATGTTACTTACCATACAGAGATAATGTAATGGATCATCCAACATAACTTATTCCTCTCAGTCTCTCTCTAATATTATTTTTGTTTAATACATATTTTAATTGTCAATGATTCTCTTTGTTTTTTCTTCTTATTCATGGAATTTAAGTCGAATGCATTTGCAGTTTCTCGAGTAGAAGCCAATGCGCTTTATTCTGTTTAAAAAAAAATCGATAAACATGTAATCATTTATTTAAATGGGAAGTTCTTAACTCATATCTGAAGCAAATTTCCTGAAATTCTCGTTAAAATTGAGAAAAGTTTGCGTCGATGACAGCAGTTTTAAACTAATGCTTTAGAAAATAGATTTTTTCGTTCACCACGATTACGGATAGCTGAATCCATTTTTAAAATTTTTTTTAGCACCTTAATATTAAAATATTAATTTTTTCCAAACAAAAAAATCATCATTCAAGCTGCTATAATAAAAAAAAAAAAAAAGCTCGACATCAGAACAAAACTAGTTATGTCTAAAAAGAGTAAATTGAATTTAAAAAAAAAATCGATTTAGTAGTTTTCGAGTTAGAGTAGTCATCGTCATTGTATAACCTGAAAACGTTCTTTTTTTAATTTTTTGTCCACGTAAAAAACTTTTAATTCTGAATAAAATGCCACCCATTTATGCAATTAAAAAAATTTAAATGTCTCTTATTAGATAAGGCATATTTTCGTCTGATAAGGTACTTCTTCTTCAATGATTTCGAGGATATTTTAGTTTTGATCAAAAAAATTTTAGTTCTTATGACTTAGTTTTTATCAGATTTTCGTGATATTCTTGAAATATCGTACTTTCATTCCACAAATATTGGAAAAATTCGGCGGACATTGCGCTGACATAATCTTCTTGCTAGAGTAAAACTAGTAATAATGGTATAGTCGAGTATACTCGACAATATAATACCCTGCACACACGGTAAACGGTGCCTCGGCTCAATGTAATTTTGTAGGGCTTTGCTGACTAGCGTTGGATCAGTATAAAGTCAAGTCTGTTCGTTTTGGATTTTACCTCACTTACTTAATAGATATATGATGCATAGAGCAACGAAGTCAGCAAATCCATTAAGGGTGACCATACACCTGAGGCGTTCATTGCGTTGAATGTATTGTTTTTACTGTTGTTAACGATGATGACATGGCTCAATTAAAAACAACAACACTTACAACAGCAACAACAACATTGACCACTTTTGTTTTAATTGCAAATTGCGAGCAAACTATTTTTCAATTTTGAAGCACAATCGCCACTCCCCGCTGAAATGCGTGGACATTATTTGACTTACGTACTATAAGAAAAATAATAACAAAAAAAAACAAAAAAAAAAAATTAAGAAAGCAATAAAAACAGTGAACTAAGCGAAAGTGAAAGGCTCTTTGCATTTAATTGTATTTCGCGAACTTGCACTTGGTCGAAATGAGTACGTTTTTTTTTTGTCTTTGTTGTAATACAATTTGGCCGAAGCATTTTTTATGAACGCTAAGTGCTTTTGGGTATATTTACAGCTGGCATGCAATAATGCATTAAATTTGATTTTTATTTGCAAAGCCAAAGATCCAAGACAGACAAAATTGCTGTGAAATTGTATCAAAATTATGATGCAAGACAAAAAAAAATAATAAGGAGGTTATTTACAGCTTTGCTGAAACTTTTATACTCTCATCATATAAGTTTATAAAGATAAAGGGGCGTAACGCCGCCCATTTTCTAACTGTAATACAATGCAATCATTCTAGTCTTCATTTTGCGATCTTCTATCTCGTCGACTTACAGAGAAATCATATTTTTCAGTTTTTCTATGGTGCCACGCCCCTATGTCCGATTCTTATGAAACTTTTAAATATTGTCAAATATATATAAAAACGCGTTACTACAAAGTTTCATCAAGAAGAAGAAGTTTCTACTCAAGAACAAAAAATGTTTTCTTACAAAAACATGATTTTTGACCGATTGTTCCTATATATTATAGTGGTCCGATCTTCACCAAATTTGCAGTGTGTCTTTATTGACGTTCAAAATGCTATTATCCAAAAATTGGTGGTGATAGCTCTAAAATCGAAGCGATTTTAAACCACTTACGACAAGGGAAACTTGAATATTTGAATGTCATGTCTAACTTACACTGACTTTCTTTACAGCCGCTGCACAAACACAACAAACAACAACAACAAAGGCTTCTACTGTTGCTGCTCATTGCGAACGCTGCCTTGCTTGCGACATGCAAACGCATACCAGTCTACGATGATGCTGCCATCAACAATCAAATACGTCTCGAAGATCTTGAAAGGGAACATGAGCAGCAGGAGCAACAACAACGACCCGTGGTTGAGCTGCAAGATGAAAATAGTACACTTCCACCGCCACGATTGCCGATACGCTACACATGGCGCAGCACGAAGCCAGCAGTGCCAATACCAACGGGAAAACCGACGCCGGCGACGACGACAAAGGACGTCTACGAATCGGCTGCGTCTGCCTCAAATGACAATCCCTACAGTAGCTATGCCAGCGGCGATATTGTCTATGTGCAGCCAGCAGAATTGGAGCGACTGCGTCAGCTGAGAGCGCAGCATCAGCAGCTGAGCGAAGGTTACTCGCTGCCGTCAAGTGCGCTGCTGTTAGGTCAGCCAATTCAGCCGCCAATGTAAGTATGCAGGGCAAAACACAAAAGACTTAAGACACAAACTTGCGAAGGTTGTAATCTACGATAGAGCTTTCACATGACTGGCCGCAAAAGCTCGAAACAGGCGTAAGCTTACAATTACGCGTTTCCAGCACAAAGTTGAGCTTTTCAAAGTCGCAGCAGAACTTTTGACTTGCAAATGACCTAAAGCACAACTTAATTGTTGTGAATGGGATAGAAATGGGGAGACATGCTTGAAGGCGGCACCAAATGTGGAAGTGACGATGCGATTGAAGTTGTTGTTCGAACTTCCCAAACATTTATTGTCATACTAAATGTCATATTAAAGAACAAAGAAGCTCATTTTGATTGGTTTGGTTATGTTATGATATTATCTGGAGACATTTGTGTTTCCACAAGTTCCCCAAACCATTTTCAAGAATTTTTCTCTGAACTAAAAAAAAAAATATTTGTGGAAAAAGGGCGAGTTAGGAGTTGATATGTTTTATTGGAATTCAGACACCATTTCGTACAGTGGATTCGAATGCGCCAGAGATTCGAATCCTGACAAACCCAATCTATAAATTAATTTTGCTTTTTCATGCAATAACAAAAATTATTTTAAAACTGTAACTAATATAATTACAAAAATTTGGAAAGGAGACGCCCATAAATTAGGTGAGGTTTTTTTCTTGAAATTTAGAACGCTCTTGGTGCGATTTTGTGAGATCTCTGTATCTCACTTGAGAATCTGATTGAAATTTGGAAAAAAAATATCAAATTCATGGACTAAAAAGTTTACATGAGATTATCGTTAAACCACCCACCTCCTTGATGAGAGTTAATAAGACCCACTCCCCTAATTTTATCTAAATTATTTAATGGATGTTCCCAAAGAAATTATCTCTGAATTTCAATATCTTTCTTTTCGCTCAGCTATTTAAGAACTGTTGAAGAATACAGGCAACTGTTAAAGTTCTATTAATATGTCAATTAATAGACTGTTAGTGTTAACAGTGCTAAATAGAATTGTGTGCATTTTGAACGTTTTACACTTCGCGCAATTGTCGGAAGCTCAACGCAACAGATGCCCATCAATTAGTGTATCGCCCACTAAATTTCGAACACAGTGATTGCGGGGTGTTTGTTTGCCACTTTGGCTATCAACTGTTGAAACACGTTGAAAGCATAAATGGCATTTATCAGAGTAAAGCCTCGAATTAGACACCAATTGTGGCAGCAATTGTTATGTCGTGCAAATTGTTACGATTGCGATTGCGATTTCCGACTGATAAACATTTAAATGCCAACTGCTTGCCAACACTTAATAAAAAAAAAAAAAAGAAATAAATAAATTAGAAAAAAAAGTGAAACATATTTGTAAAAAAATGTGCTATGCAACGAAATAAAATAATTAAATAATTTCCACACATTAATGAATTAAAAACATTTACGTCATTCGCACTGACAAACGCGACTATGACGGTGACAACTGTGACGACAAAGACAACATTGTCGATTAATAACTTTTGCATTGTACAATAAACACTTAAATATTTTTGCGCTACCAACATTTCAGCGCCAGTGTTGCACAACAACGCATCGTCAAGCCGATTGTGTCACACGCTGACGTGCTCAGCGAGCCGTCAATCTCGATTGCCAGCGGCATACACTATCTAAACAACAATGAATTGTATGAGACGCCGCCGCCGCCATCCACATTGCTGCCACCATCATCGCCGCAGGCCAGAGCACACTTCCCATCGTTGCCCTATCCAGCGCTGCATCGACCTGCACTCGAGTATGGCACGCCTTATGTCTCTGCATTGCGTCGACCTACGGCAATACAATCGAATCAATACGCCTTTGCGCCCATACGGCAACACAGCGATGCCCAACGACTGCAAGCAACGCTGCAGTCACGCATTCCACTGCCATATCCGCCGTCATTCATTAGCATAACGACACGTCGACCAGCGAGCGTCTCACGTGATTACTACAGACAGGCAGCAGCGCAGCCCTTCCGACCCTCACAGCCCGATCCAACGCCTACGGATCTGTGGGCCAATCGCGAGTCGAAATCACTGCTCGATTCTTACATACCCAGTTGGGAAGTGCTGAGACTCATGCAGCAGCAGCACCAACAACAACAGCAACAGCAGTCACGTTATTTGGCAACAGGGCATGGCGGTTCTGGCTTTGGTTATCACACGCTTGCGTTCGCCAACGGCTCACCCTACAATGTCCGGCTCTATAAGCGCGGTTTAATGAAGGAACCAATCGACAATGAAGCGTCAAACCGGAAAATTGTCAAAAAGTCATTAGAGAAGCAAATCGCTGAGGCAAGCGAGGAGATACCATTGGCGTCAGCATGAAGTAGAGAATTTATTTAATTAGATATCTTTTCAGTTTTTCTATGACTTATTTTGTATATGTATTTATTTCAATAAAAAATTATTTTAAGCAATTCAAGGAGATGTAAATGTAGACTGCAGTATCCTAGAAATAGATCTTCATGGATAGAAAATGCATATATGAGAAAAATTCCTGCAAAAAAAAAAAAAAATCGGACATTTAAGGGACACCCTAATATGTATGCATATTCGTTCTTGAATAATATTACAATATTAAATCCTCTTCATATCTCTCGTTTGCAACTTTCAAATTGCCATTTCAGCCGCAACTGAAGATCCTGCAGCCATTTCTATATTACCAAAAGAGTTGCGATTGAAAATTGCTCGAATCCAAAAGTCGCACCTAATTTCAACAATCAAAGTCGTAATTTCCGCATACCGCCTTCTTCTCTGTTTTTTTTTTTCTTATATTTTTCAACTTTTTTGGTTTTATTATTATTGTTTTTTTTTTGGTTTTCGTAAATAAAATGGCAACCAAATAATGCAGTGTAACTAATGGCAGCCTTGATTCAAGCGGCTTACTGACATAACATCGTGCAAATATCAAATGCTGCAGCAGCAATAACAACTGCAACAACAGCAACAATAGCAGCAGCAGCAACAACATCATCATCATCGTCAACAACATTCGCATCCTCAGCCTCAACTTCTTCTTTTCTGCTTTTGGTTTTTCAGCTACAGTCATTTCGTAATCATCAGTATCTTCAGCTACCATCAGCAATAACAACAAATACAACACATTCACAACTTGAAATTTTTGTTGCCTTGTAATGACTCAAAGCTGTTTAGTTGCACATCATCTGCCGCATCATCTTCATCGACAGTAGCAGCAGCCAAGACAGTGGCAGCCATGGTGCCATTATCAATAGCATTGGGCGAACACTTCCTGCTTGCATAAATTTTGCAGTTGCATTTAGAGACAATTTAAAATGCTCAACAGCAACAAATCACAACACAGCCAACAATACCTAAAAGATGACACGCGAAGACTTTCCCGACGCCGCCGCCGCCGCCACCATCACTGCCACCCTTGACGTGATCATCATCATCATCATTGTCGGGAATGTTGTTGACGACACTAAAAGTTGACTACTTCTTCTTCTGTCTGTCTGTCTGTCTGTCTTTCTATGCGAAGTTTTTTGCATCGCTTTTGGCCAAAGGCTTCCAACCAACCAATTTACTCACTTACCCACTTTCGATCATATTTTTTGTTGCTTTATGTGTTATTTGTTTATGTTTATATGTCTCTCGGTTGTTTGTGTCTGTTCGTCTTCGACGTTCGCTTTTCGAATTAGTTGACGTCGCATAGATTACGTGAATAATACAGAAAAAAATAAAATAAACCTCAGGGAAGATATTGCCGTTGTGCTTTTTCTTTTACTTTAACGGGAAAATATTAAACGTTTCTCATTAACAATTGACGAATCGAATTATGTATGTCTCTGAATTGCACGAAGACATGCACAACATTAACGGGGGATCACTTGTGTAATCGCCAAAGAATAAGTTGAGTTTTGGCAATTTCATTAAAGAATGTTTTCAAAATTTGCAGACACATTTATGTACGAATTAGACATCTGTATATATAGTATATACCATATGTATAAGGGATGTCAATTTCTGACTACAAAACTAAGATACCTTCAATCAAAAAACCAAAAAGAAAGGATCTTAAAGTATTGCCATTATTATGAAAAATAATAAAATAGCAATGTCTTGAAAAATAATATCGTTAAAAAAAACAGATCAGTAGCATGATTTGTCATCCAATTATAACCTGCAGAAAATTTTAAAAATATTTTCTTTCTATTTAAGATTCACATATGAAATTTCATAACTTTTTTTTGGATTTTGAAAATACACAAAAAATATAAACAATATTTTGAAATTTTCACCATCGGCGTCCCCTTTAAGCGAAAATGTTATTGCACAAATTGAAGTTAATTTTGTATTTAAAAGATTATTTCTCGATTTTATTACAATTAACAAAAAAAAAAAATTGTTAAACAAACAAAGCAATTAAAAGATATGTTTTTAAGATAGCCGCCAACTGCTACGGTGTTGAATAGAGTTAGAGATTTTTAGCAATCAGTTGGCAGCAAGATTTATTACTTAAAGGCTGCCACAAATCAATGATAAGAGCTTCAAATCATGTCAATTTCTTTGGCAAAATTTGTCGATTTTGTAAGCGTAGCATTTATGAGTGAACAATAATAAATCGGCCACGCATGCCAGTTGACCTTCAACCCTATTGAACGAACGATAACAAAAAGCACAACAATAACGTAGAAAAATTAATAATAATATTGTAATAATAATATTGATATCGAAAATCGTTACTAAAATTTATTGAATAATGAATTTTCAGCTATTTTTATTAAATGCCAAAAAAAAAGACATTCACACACACACAAAAATTGATGAACAGAAATAATAAATAAATAGAAAAATGATAGTTTTTTGTTATTGTTTAATACGAAAACCTTGTGGAGCATCTTGTGTTAAACTTAACCTTCTGATTTATCTTTTCTACTATGTATGCTTCGATCATTATCATCATCACCATCAACATCAACATCATGATCAGCATCATTGAGAGCAGCCACAAGCGCTTCACTGTTTGTACGACAATGCAACGTTGCCGCCTATTGTATCTGACGCCTTTGATGGCTTTGCTAAACAATTCTTCATTGGTTTATGCTTATTGGCCATATATGAGCGTAAGACATCTCAATTGACTGCTGCTGTTGTTCACCACAAACTTGGCAAGGTCGTGGGCCGTGCAACAAATGTCACAAAATTCATTCAAAAAAAAAATAAGAAAATAAAATAAAATAAAAAGAAAAGTTAAACAAGAAATTAACTAAGATACATTTAGATACTTAGTTACATTTCTGTTGCATGCAAATGTGTAAATTTTTGTAATAAAGTTGAAACTTTAACGCTTCATTTTAGCGTATTTCATTTCGATTTCGTAGCGAGATACATAAAAGGTTTTGGTCACAAATGCGCAAATCGTGCATTAAAGTGCGGCGGCGCTAAAACAAAAGCATCAATAAAAACTGTTATTATTAATTATTTAAAAAAAAAAACAACAACAACAATAACAAAGCTTAACAAAAGCGCATATTTGAATATAAAAGTTTATGATTTTTCGCTTTGTTGTTTTTGTTTTTATTATTATTATTATTATTGTTGTTGCTCGTCGCTATTTCGAGACAATTGCATGACTGACCAAATCAAGGTCAGCTCTTGTTTGTTTGAAAAGAAAGGCGGGAAAAAATTATAAAAACATACATATATATATATATAAACAAAAGTACTTAAAACAAAACCGTAAAATCTTTTTTTAATGAAGTACGTTAAAAATTCATTTTTTGATTGAATGAAACTGAAAAAAAAACCGTATAAAAAAATGCTGAAAAAGAAGTGTAAAAACGATTTTGTAAATATGCAAATCAGTTGCACTTTTCGGCATTTTTTTCTTTGTATTTTTTGTGTTTCTGGTTAACATTTTTGAGTTGTTTTGAAAAATGGATTTCAAAACATATCATTCACTCCAATTTCGTTGTGGCTGCTTGAGTTTTAATTTGGTTTTTATTTTTTTTTTTTTTTTTATATTTATTTTAAAGTTGTTTCTTCTTTTCTTCGGTTTTTTTTTTTGTTGTTGTGTTGTAAATATTATTACAAACATTTCTTTTCTTTAAAATATTGCTATTGTCTAGCGTAGAGCATCATCGACGATCACATGACGTACATTCGAAATCCACTCAACAAAAAAATAAAAAAAAAAATGCGTCGAGCTGAGCCGAGTTAAGCCGAACAAAGCCGAAATGTGCCGAGTTGCGTTTTGTGCGCCATTATTCAATTAAAATGGTTTCGACGATCTTCGCCTTTGCTACCTTACACACACAGATACAGATACAGCTACAGATGCACACATAGATACATTCAGATACAGATACGCATACGCACAATAATAATAGACAAGTTTATCTGCCAATTAAAATGTCGCTAGTTTTGCCCAAGTTTGCTTGAATATCGCTCAATATCGTTTTTCAATACGTTTCGAATTCGAAACAAATCAATTCAATTTGTATTGAAATTCGCTTTTGTTTGTTAAATTGCAATTGTCTGCTTTAAATGAAAATGCAAATTAACGATTTCTGTTCCAAATGGTTTTCGATAACAAATAAATTAATAAAATGAAAGGTAGCTCCATCAACAGTCAACACTCGACACTGTCATGCTAAAAAGTTTTTGTGTAATTCCATGTTATTTTTATGACTTTGAACTTGAACTGAAAATTAAAAAAAAAAATAAATAAAAGAAAAAAAAACCCACACATTGACAAAGCACACATACAAAGGCGTTATAAGTAAAAGTAGTTAATGTGCAAGGATGAGCACTACTATGTAAAATATGGTATATCTAAACCAGTATCAGCTATCTTCAGCCCTGCCGAAGATTATATATTCTTCATGCTACTTTTTTTCTTTTACCACGCCCATTTTGTCATTGAAATCTTTTCTATCCCAGCCCAATGGACATTATCCACCAGCCCCAGTAGCCCGACAAGTCCCGACAACATAACGTTTTCACCAATCTTCAAGAAAAACCCCATATTTCCATATGCGGAGTACCCTAAAAAGGCCATAGCACGGACACCAGAAGAGCTAGAAACATGAAAATCAGATGCTTGATACATTAATGGAGTATCACAACTTTTTCCTCTCCCACCAAATTTGCTCTATAAAAAATGTTTTCTTAAAATTGCTATATCTCCAAAACTGTAGAATATATAAACCTGAAATTTTGTATGCGAGTTTATTAAATATACCTCTTTAAAACTGCATACCACAAAAAAACTGTTTCAAGTAGAAAATTTGTTCTTGTTTATATTGAATATTTTGCTTTGACCTTTCTTTTATAAAAAAAAAAAAAAAACTATCATATTTCTTTTTGATAATTCCCATACCATGCCTAAGTATGACAATGACTTTTGTTCATACTCTGATATTTTTCATGACTTCACAATCTTCTCTTTTCATGACTTTTCACATCATCTTCATTTACTTTTGCTCTGCTCAACCCACCCAGTTACTTTCTTTCGCCAACTGTTTCTTGAACTTAAAACCAACATTGAACAATCTGATCAACCTTTTTGCGCTGTTAAACATGCAACGCCCCCCTGCCAGCCCCCCAAACTAACGTGCAAATTTACTCATTCGCAACAAACGATCCAACTAACGAACAAACGAAAGAAAATATGACCAACTTCAACTTGCCGCAACGTACAAAGCCAACAAAGTCGGCAAGCAGCAGCTCAAAACTCAGCTCAGCTCAGCTCGGCAAGACTTGACTCAACCACTAGCTCAACCAGCTCAACTTTTGGCTTAGATTCGCTCAGGTTTTTGGGGTATAAAAACGAAAAGCGTCAGCTGCGCCAGCCACAGTACAACGCGCGACATTTGAAAGTCTGCACGACTCCACTTGGACGGGCAACTTAAGACTTCTCACCCGAAACTCGCATCGGTGCTATTAATAATACCAATAATTGGATTTTCTCTCCAATAACCGTGCTTATCATTTTTCCCAAACTGTGCTCAACAGTCGGAAAATAAAGTTGTATTTTTTTTTGAATTTTTTTTTTATTTTATTTTTGTTTTGTGTTTGAAAAGTGTTTATTGAGTGACAAGAGAGAAAAGTGCATGAAATTACAATAAACAAAAAATAATTATTTTTTTTTTTTATGCTGAATTACTAAACAAATATTGAAAATCGTGCGGAAAAAATTGTTAATCAAATAACATGCGTTGTGTCATTATTTTGGTAGGTATTTTGTTGAACTTACAACAATTGAGATACTTTTTCATTTGTGCAAATGTTAAAACTTGGACTAAGCTTTGAAGGAATATACAATACTACTTATTATTAAAAGGATTATGTGTTAATTTTCTGATAAAAATAATTAAAAAGTAAATCAGATCACAGAAACTCATCTATAGACAACTATTATCCTAACAGGACACCTTACAGAGGAGCGCTTTTTATAATTTGGAATTTTTTTCATTTTTCATATTTTGAAAAACAATGAAAAAATCCCAAATTATAAAAAGTGCTCCTTAAAAATATTATTACAGTCTTCTTAAAATTTTCGGTAGATTACTCATTTCATTTGAAACCTAAATTTAATCCAAAACTGACTTAGATATACTGATAGTCCAAACGATTACAGCATCGAAAAATAGCTGATGCCTGAGCTCGCCCAGTATTACATAACCTGTGCGATCCTTCATCAAGATACGCTTAACCTTAGACAAACAACACTCTCACACATACTACAACAAGTGTAAAAGCATCATTTGATTGCATATTTATGGTAAAAAGAGTTACCACAGTTAGTTATGCAATCGGAGCGAAGTAGAGTCGAGTCGAGTCGAGTCAAGTTAATCAATTGGCAGCGCAATCTCAATGATATTCTGCATACCGTGCGCCGCACTGGGTTAAGCGAGATTACATACTACGTGCATGTGTAACCCACTTTTCATAGAGCTTTGTCATTACGCCGCTTAAATAATGAAATAATATGTTATGGCTTGAACCACAGGCAAAATGATAGATCTCATGTTGTTGTTGCTACAGCGGCTGCCACATGGCGGAAGTTTTGTTGCCAAGCCAAATGAAATTTTACACGTTTCGTATATAAAAAGTAAACAAAATTTGCAAATAAATAACACATAATACACAGAGAGAGAGACAGGCAGACGGACGGACGAACAGCCGGGCAGATAGTCGGCTTAGGCCATGGCAAGCACCGACTTTAATGTAAGGAGCACTGAACTGACTCGTGCCTCGTCTTGAAGCGCCATCTACATTACGTGATGTTGTTGTGGCAAACTCCCACTGTGCACCGCCTGCCCCTAAAAAAATGGAAAAAGCAACAGTGAAGCTGTGATTAAGCTGAGACGTCGCCGTCTTCGCATGAGGCTGGTCGGGGCTTGGCATGACTTCGTTGGCGCTAAGCTGACGTCAAGCCAATTTCACAAACTCTGTTATTAGTTTTCCACCTTTCTTTTAGGCAATTGCAGAGATACTTTTTTTTGGTTTTTCTCAAGACGCTCAAAATAAATGCAAATTAAATTAGCCAAAGTCGCCGTCGTCGTTTGTATCTGTAGCTGAAGTGGGCTCAGCTCAACTTAGCTCAGCTAAGCGCTGCTCTGCTCAGCTGAGCCGTGTTAAGCTGTGGAAAATTTTAGTGCACTGGTTGGTTGGCTTTCTTGGTTGCCCGGTTTGAGGAAATGCATATGAATCTGTACACGTAAAACACATTAGAGAAGATGAATTTTTTGCTGCCTTTTTTTTTCGTGTATATTACATAACAACAATTTCGCTATGAATGATTTTTGGTATTTTTTTTTTTCATATTTTTGGGTTTTTTTTTTTTTATTTTATATTATATATATGAACTTCTTATTAACTTGTTTCGCATTTGCTGAAATACAAGACAATTAAACAGCTTTTAATGCCAAGCAGTGTTGGTTAATGTTGTTGATATTGAATTGCATAAACCTGTAAACATTACAATACCGTTAACAAGCTGTACCGTTATACACAACAGCCAACCTTTGAGGCATGTGTCTTATAGACAAAGTGAAGAAAAAAAGAAGTGAATACATGTGTGAATAAAATTTTTGAAATAAGTCGTGGAAAAATTTACACTTTGGACAATTGTCACATGACATATCGTATATGATAAAAGACAATGCCGCATCGCAGGTCAGCAATAAAGCTACCGAAATTTGGGTCTCCAAATGCAAAGCCATCCAAAGCGAATTTTAAGCCAACCGGTTTTTGTTTAGTTTTTTTTTATGATTTTTTAATTTATTTTGCATTATGAAAATTTGACAAAGTTTTGCTACACTTTCCTGCAATAATTTTGTTTTTACGAGTCCGGCAAATTAATTTTGATATGTTTTAAAGCGTGTGGCAATTTTCTTTTGTATCAAAGTCTTGGTAAATACTTTTTGTTGTCGTTTAAAACGTGTTTGCACATTTTTCTGATTATTTTTTTTTTTTTCTTTTTTTTCTTTGTTTTAATTGTCAACGACAATGAAATCTGCACAAGCTCCAAGACGCTGACGGCATTGGAGCTTGTTACAGAAAACAACAAACTGTCCACATGTCATTTTTTTCATGTCTTTTAAAGCAAAACTTGATTTATGTACAAAAGACAATGTCAAAATGTCAAAGCACTTGAAAACTTGTTGATTGTAATTATAACGGTTTTTGCACTTCAATAATACCCAAGTGCAGTACCCTAAGCTCGATAATTGTCATAACTATAACACTTTGATTAACGTTTCCGGATAAATCTAATCGAGTTTTTGTTTCAGAGTCTGAGAATTTATGCACAAGTAAGAGAATTTCATGGGATCAGAAAAATAAAGCACAAAGAACAAGTCAAGATCAAAATCTTGCAGAGCAAAAAATCAACTACAAGTCACATAATAAATGTGGCTTGAAAATAGGTCTGCCTTATGTGCTGTATGCGTGCTATATAACATAGGCAACTGACTTTAAAAAAGGCATGAATATAAAAAATTATTAGATTATAAAATATTAAATCCTGAAAAGTTTCAATGAACTAATGTTCAAACTCTACAAAATAAAACAGAAAATGCTCCGAAAATTAATAAATAATTACGGACCCCAATTTATCTAACGGTATAAATTAGCTTAGCTAGAGCTAAGAACTAACCAGATGATCCTATCAGTACAATACATTATCAAAATATCGGTCAAGCTGTTTTATGTTATATAATATATAAAGATTATACAATGTAAAATATAAATAGATTTTTTTGACGATTGAGAAACTTCCATCAACACATTGTTCCATGTCTTTATTTCACTTTCCTCGAAATTGATACCCTAATAACGTTCGCGTGTTTGACTTCGCATTAAATGAGAGAAATTTTTGAAAATTGCACTTAAACGTTGGCCTAACGAGGAAGAATCTTGAAGCGTTAATTTGTCTTGATTTGACGATATCATTAGCAACACGAATCTTGTACAGCTTGAAGGCAACAAAACATTGAACACTTACGATGAAGTTGGTTTGGAGATCATGATAATGATGATGCAATCACATTACAAATGCAAGCCAATTGCAGCTCGAAGACAATGTGAAGCTGAAAAGCTGAAAAATTGTTCATTTTGCAAATTAACCACAATTGCGACTGCCGACTGAGTGAGTGATTCAGTGAGTTAATGGCAGCAAATTAAGGGGAGGGGGTCTGTAATTGACTACAACATATTGGCCGGCAATTGTTTCAAAACGTTGTTTATTTCTCACACTACGCAATACAAAGGCGCTCTTGAAAGCACCGGAAAACACATTGAGTTTTGATTTATTAAGTGGAATATTTTAAGAATGAATTAGAAGTATTTCTACTAATGACTTACCTTCGCTTTTGTGTATTTGGCAGAACGCTTTGGTATTGCTCTACATACTGGGCACAGCGACTGCCAAGGCCACCAATGAGACGAGCGTAAGCGCCGGAAAGTCCACAAGTCCCGACAAAGTCAGCTATCCCAAAAAGGTTACATCGCTTAAGAAGCCGAAAAAATCGAAGACGCCAACCATGGCGCCGACAACGACAAGCGCGACCAAGAAAGCGGTCACAACAAAAACCAAAAGCAAACGCACCGAGGCCGATGTGGGCGTGGGCGTGGGCGTGTTGACGGACACAACTTTTAAGAATCTGCCAGCCGATGATTTGGAATTCATTAAGGAATTGGACAAGCAGTTCAAGCTGCACGGCGGCAAGGTTAAGATCAAGGTAGAACGCGACAATTCAACGAACTCGAAACTGGATTCAAAGAACAGCAAACGCACCATCGAAGGCGACTTGGGGTAAGCGAAGTGTAGGCTTTCCTAGTGTATGCGAATAAAACTTAAAAGATTACTTACAGTTATGGCTATGCGGAGAATGGCGGCTATGAGTACAATCCGCCCAAGTTCATGTTCTATCCGTACTCACAGCAAGACATACCACAAGCCACAGAGTCAAGCTACTATGAAACGGCCAATTATGAGTCAGCGAAGACAAGTGTTACCATCGAGCCATCATACTCCTATGAGCTGAAGCCACAAACCAGCTACGAAGTGAACCATGAAGCGCAGCCACAAATTGATTTGCCACAACCGACGGGCGCCACGAGCAACGAACAACACGAACAGCCAGCTGTGTTGGAACAGCCGCAGCAAGTCGTGGATCCGTCACAACAGCAGCATGGCAACTACGATGAACCGGTCATTGTGCTGCGCATACCGGGACCGACGAAGTACGCTTCGCATTTGCAAATGCTGCTGCAGCAATATCTGGAAATACGCGCTGCCCAGTATCTGCGCATACTCGAAGAGGCTGACGAGCGTAAGCAACACCAACAGCTGATCGAAGCCGAGGCGCCGCAACAGTATGAAGAAGCACCACAGGACCAAGCAGAGGAACAACATTACACGCAGGATGTCACATATGCGCATCAAATCGCCCAGACGCCGGCGCCTGTCAATTATCCCGCTATCGATGATGTCTATCAGAGCTACAAGGGCAGACATCAACATCAACAACAGCAACAACAACACAGCTACCAGACATCGGCCGCGGAGCAATATTATGCGCCACAACAGCAAACGACCTACCAGGATGTGCCACAATACTATTACATGCCACAGCAGCAATATGCCGAAGAAGATGTGAATGCCGCCTATCAGCCTCATCTCTATCTAATCGCAATGACGCCACAACAGCCGCAAGCCATCTACGGCAATCCACATCAACAGCAGCAGCAGCAACAGCACCAAACTCAGCCCATCTATGTGCCGGACGAGACCGGACATGAGTCAGCACACGAGTCTAGCGGCGGTGCGCCCGATTTACCCATCACCGAGAACAATCCACGTTCCACACACACCAAAGTCGTTTTCACGCAACAACACAATGACGAAGCCGTTGAGAGCGACGGCGGCGGCGGCGGTGCCGATTACACGCACAACTCCTACACACTGCCCTCGATAAGACCCTATGACCGTCATCAGTCTGCAAGCGCAGCAGCCACCTACCAGACACAACACTACCAACAAGCCGTCGCCGAGAGCAACGATGCCGTCGAATATCAACAGCAGCAGCAGCAGCAACAACATTCGGACACGGTCGCTATCACACAGCGTCCGTACAATTATCATGCGCATCCTTCGGCGACGGGCGAACTGCGGCACGGCAGCGCCAAGCGTGCCGCCAGCGCTAATCCCGATGCGAAGAGCGGCTCGACAACAACCAACGGTGAGGCTGAACATCGCCTGCAGCAGATACGCGAATACGTTAGGGAGAAACTCGGCGCCGAAATGGGCTCTGCCGTCGAGTACAAAACGACACAGGTGCTCGACGGTTAATGGCTAACGGTTAAAGACTCTTATCTATTAAATCTGTTTATATTTAAGGCTTCTTCCATAATTTTTTTATAATTTAAGCAAACTAAACGAATTCCAGTAAGCAAAAAATGAACAAGAAAAACATAAAACATTTTTGTTGTTGCTCTCACACTTACATAAGACTGTGTCTTCGGACCATTGAATTGTATAAATATAGAGTAGAAAACGAACTCTCAACATTTCTGGTATATTCTTGAGAAGCAGGAACAAAAGAAAAGGCTTCAAACAAGAATAAGTTTACATTTTAACAAGTTAGACAATAGAAACATGAGTTCCATTAGTACACTTTATGGGTACCCACTGTGATACGGACATATCTTCAAATTCTTCAAAATTAAGTACAAGACGCAAAGAGGAGTAACACAAATAACAAAATACAACAAAAGTGGTAAAATTTCCAATCCGAAATTTAAGAGTTCCTTTTCTACTCTATGTGAATACTACTCAGTGTCTTAGGACCTCTTTATAAAAGCAGTACTGACATGTACAACTGCAAAACCATGTTATGTTGAAAATTTTTTTTGGGTAAAAATGCTAAAATATTCAATATAATACACTGAAAGCTCTGGATGAAATACCTCATGATCGACCAAACATCCGAGTCCCAAGTCTCATGCTATGTTTCGTTAACCTTTATCCGGTCACAAGAGCTTTCACTGTACATGTTTCAATATAGATCTGTTGAACATAAAAATTGGTGCATACTTATCAGCTCTCAACGTGCAAAAACGTTGGCCAGCAGTACTGCTTTTATGAATAGACCCTCCTTTTATTTACACTGTCATCTAAAAGTATGCAACTGGTTAGTTCAGTTCAAGTTTTAAATAAGCTTTTAATTAAATTTGAACTGATATATAAATTAAAAAATAAATCGTTCATCCTACTTTTTTCAGACACTTTTATTTCCCCCTGTAACTTTCGTTCCCGCTCCCTGCTTTTGTTCCCATCCCGTCACTTTTCCTTTTAATTAACAGAAAATTTATTGCTTATTAGACCAAAAAGCTATGATAACCTCCTATACATATTTTCTCCCTGTCACACATTATTTTGTTAACATTTTTTTTTTTATATATAATATAATTATTATTTTATAAAATTGAACAAATTGTGTTAATAATGTGCAATATTAAATGATCTAAGGCTTTTTGCAAACTTATTTTTAATAAAGACATTTTATTACCATTTACAATTTTAATAATTCGGACGATTCCATAATTCGGACACTGTCCGGTTCTTAATTATCTCGATTTTCGAAGTTCTTCTGAATTATTTCTAAGCAACTTACTAACAAATAAACTTAAACTAAGGGGACGTCCATAAATTACGTGAGGTTTTTTTCTAAAAATTTAGACCCCTCCCCCCCTCTTGGTGAGATTTAGTGAAATTTTGACGAACCTCTCCCTTTGAATCTCACATGAGATTTTGCTAAAAATTTGATACAAAAATTAATTTTTTTTTTTTTTTGCTTAAATTAAAAAAAACCAGTAAGCGAGCTATTTTCAGCTTTGCTGAAACTTATATACTCTTGCAAGCATTTTGTCAAGTGTTCTTATTGGAAAATATGTCTTATAGTTTTTCCAATAAGAATCATATACTTTTATAAAGATAAAGGGGCGTGACCCCACCCATTTTCTAATTTTTTTTAACAAATACATTGCAATCATTGTACACTTTATTTTGCGATCTTATATCTCAACGACTTACAGAGGAATCACATTTTTAAATTTTAGTCTATATGGGCGGTGCCACACCCTTATGTCCGATTTTTACGATACTTTGGTATATGGTCAAGGATTCATAAAAACGTGTAACGGCAAAGTTTTATCTGTTTATATTTAAGAACAAAAAAGTTTTTCTAACAAAAACCAAATTTTTGACCGATTGTTCCTATGGGAGCTATATCCTATATTTATCCGATCTCCTCCAAATTTACTGTGTGTCTTAACTGACGTCCAAGATATTTGTGTGCAAAAAATTGAGGCGATAACTTTGAAATCAAAGCATTTATTGAGCAAAAACCTAATTTTTAACCGATCGTTCCTATGGCAGCTATATCCAATAGTTATTCGATCATGCTGGATTTTACATACAAACTGCGTGCAAGGAAAAGAAAATTTTCTGCGTTTAAATTTTTTCGATATCTTTAAAACTCTAGGAGGAGTTCGCATCGCAACAGACAGACAGACAGACGGACATGGCTATATGAACTCGTCTCGTCGAGCTGATCAAGAATATATATACTTTATATAGTCGGAGATGTCTCCTTCTCTGCGTTGCCAACTTCATGACAAAGTTAATATACTCTTGCAAGAGTATAAAAAGTAGTAAACTAGTGAACTAAAAAACTCACATAAGATGTTCGATGAACCCCCCTCCCCCTAAGTGAGATTTGGTGAGATTTTGCTGAACCCCCCCTCCCCTAATTTTATCTCACGTAATTTATGGACGTCACCTAACCTTCTTAATGGGGGCAGTTACTGCCAATGACTCCACAGCTGTGTTGAGGGTACCAACTCGAGTGGGGCGGGCGGGTGTGCCAAGAAAGGCGGCGGTGGTGGCACAATTCTATAAGTCAAAAAGAAATAATACTGTGAAAAACAAGTCTTTTATTTATTTAGCTGTACTTACCTCGCTGGTTGGGGGTTAAGAGGTCTAGCGCTTCTTAAGAAACTCGTCTTTGGCGGCTTTATTGGACTGAAAAACAATTAATGCACAATTGACAAACGAAATAATCCAGAACACTACGGAAACTCACCTTGTGAGAAAAGCTTTCACTTTAGGCTTGATGGTCTTAAAAACTTGTGGCTTTGGAATTGGCGCTGGCACAATCGGACTTGACGGCAGTCTTGAGCGTGACGTAAGCTGAAGGAGCGAGCTTAATGATTTTGTATGCGCTTCTGCACCACCACCAGCAACAACGGCACCAGCAGCAACACCAATATTCTGAGCGGCAGAAGCTTGTGTCGGTGGGGTATACATTGCTGTAAGTTGTATGGGCACAAATGCGGGCAGCGATACCGTAAGTGGATCAACAACCTCTTTTTCAACTTCTACATTGTCTTCTGTCACTTTTTCATCTTGTTCCTCATCTTCTTCTTGCGACTCAGCGACCATGTCTGGCACAGTTTCTTCAGCTGGCTTCGGTTTCAATTCACTTTCCACTTCTGTCCATGCCTCGAGTAAGGCAATCAGTTCATCTTTTGTTATATGTCCCACACCAATTGGCGCAATACCCAAATCATGTTTATGCCATGTGCCCTCATAAAGCGAACGCTGCTGTCGACCTACCATATTCAAATTGTTTGCCTGTTTTTCGTCTGCTGGCATTGACACCTGACGCGCTGCATTGAAGTATTGCCCACTGACAACAACAAATGTCAACATGGCAATGGCACAAATGAAATTACACATTTCAAAATTGAGTTGCATTATGTGCGGTAGTCTTTAATCAAAACGTCAGCAAGCAAACGCACGGCAACAATAAAGATGCAGTTTGAATGGCAGAAACGCGTATGCGCTTGTCTCTGGGCTCGTCTTTATGTTTTATACCCCAACCAATCCAATGAAATTGATCGATCTTGAGCGTTGCTGCCACTTCCGCTCTAAATTGGGTTAATTCCGCTCCAATATTTGTCACACAAAGAGGAAGTCAAGTGCAAATGATCGCAAAACTCGTGTACGCAGCTGGCACAATGACTTGTCCATCAACAAGTTGATGAATGGGGTATGCGTCTCTGTCGTTGTTGTTGTCTGGTGACCACTCTTAAAGGCCAAATGCCTTAAATTGGCTTTTTAGTCGTTTGTGGTTTGCTTTTGTTTAACAATTTTAACAATTATTACAAGTTGCCGCAAATGGCATGTCATACGCACAGTTCGCGTTCATTAGCCAGAAGACAGTAGGAAGTAAAATTTTTTGCCCGTTCACCATTTCTGGCGACGGATTATTCGCTTTTAACGAAGAGCAGGTGCTCCAAATTACATCACGTTATCTTAATTAGGATTACAGCGTGACCCACTATACCTATGTATGTACATACTACATGTGTATGAATGTGTGCATGTAGGTATGTAAACATGTATTGCGCTAATCTGGGAACCATTAATTTGGCTTGATGGAATATCGCGTAACCTTCAACAGGTGTTAGCTTAATTTGATTACTCCGCTGCAAGATAAACTTTAATTATATTTTTAAAACATTTATTAGAAAAAAGCAATCCCTTACACTACCGCAATTCCATGACAAAGTCCTATCTGATGTTCAGCAGCCGCTACACCGCACAACATTAGACTAGACGCCAGTTTCAGATACATTTAGTATTTATTGTGTTTTTGCAGAACTTTATGTGCACTCTGCTTGCTGCATATTGAAATAACTTTGCTTGCCGTTGATTAATGTTGCATTACTTTTCACCTACATGTCACTTGTGTTTACCGTTAGCTTGCATGTACGCGTGAATGGCACAGAAATTGCAACTCATTAAATAGAGATTAGGCAAACGACAGTAAAAATGCAAATACAAAACAATATTTAAGCAAAAACTCAACGACAAATCCCACATTGGTAAATCAATGGTTAAGACGGCAAGTAAATGTTGTTAAGAAGTTGTCGCTGTTCTTGGCTCAAACGGCAGGCTAAAAAGAAAGCTGTAGCATTGTGGAACAAGGGCGACGGCGTCGACCGCGCTTGCAACTACAAAAGGAGGTAATTAGAACAGTTTTTTGTTTCTTTCAAGAGTTTAATCGTTTCCGTCTTATTTTATATCGTATAGTTGGCGTCGCTTTGCTCAGACAAAATTTAAGTACTGCCTACGTGAAGCAACAGCTTTCAATGCGCGTCTGAAAGGTTCGAATCTGTTTTGTTACACTTCTTGCCTAAGAAAGAAAGCTTTCATTAATATATATTTTATAGCTTGGAATAGACGCGGTGTGCGTGGCGATTTTCTGCACGATGGCAGCTTTCATCAGGCCATCGGACCAGGTCAGTAAGTTTACATGTTACACAAGCGAAACCTCAACCAATATCATTCTTGATCAACTGCTGCAGTGCTGATCATGGCACAATGCTTCTGTCTTATGCCAGTGCGTGGTGTGCGTTGTGCTGATGTGCGTGCGCTGAGCTTCAGTTGGTCCAATCTACGCACATGGTACTCTATAATCTTTATGATCATGACCTTTATTGATACAATTTTTACCGTTAATATGGTCATGCACGGCGTGCTCGATGTACGTAACATGGGTGTGTATAATAATAATAATCAATCTTATATTTGTAATTCATATAATTATTCATACACAGAACCCATCATCTTTCATGTCTCCATACTTATGGCAGCAGTAAGCTTCTTGAGTTTGGCGCGCAAGTGGCCAACATTGATGCAAAAATGGTCCTATGTCGAAAGTCAAATGCCCGCTTATCGTAATTGGCACGAACGTGAGCAGCTCACCAAACGTATACGGCAGTTGACGCTTGTCCTATTGTCCGTCTCACTCATGGAACATCTATTGAGCACAATCTCGGATATACATTTTGCTAACTATTGTCCAGCGCGTAAGGATCCAATTGAATCATATTTCTATACAATCGGTGCGCAGATATTCTTCATTTTTCCATACACAACGTGGATGGCATGGCTCAGTAAAGTGGAGAATGTGTTGCTTACCTTCGGTTGGAGTTATATGGACATTTTTGTTATGATCATTGGCACTGGCCTTAGTGAATTGTTGGCACGCATAGAACGCAGCATTGCACGACATGTGCATGAGCCTATGAAGGAGTCATATTGGACGCGAAAACGTTTACAGTATCGACAAGTTGTCGAACTCATTGCCGATGTGGATGACGCGGTCTCGGCCATTATGATGCTATCATTTGCAAATAATCTTTACTTTGTTTGCATACAGCTACTGAAGAGCATCAAGTGAGTTGTTGTTGTTAGGCTTGTTGAACTATTTTTACTGACTTAAAATAACTTTCAGCACAATGCCATCCGCTGCGCATGCTGTTTATTTCTACTTTTCGCTCAGCTTTCTGCTGAGTCGTGCATTTGCTGTGGTTCTTTATGTTGCCGCAGTGCATGATCGTGCACGTGAACCACTTAAGCTGCTCAAACAAGTACCACAACATGCCTATCACGCGGAGGTAGCGCGCTTTGTCAGCGAGCTTGCCACGGATCAGATTGCTTTAACCGGCTTAAGGTTCTTCAATGTGACAAGGAAACTTGCTTTGACGGTTGTACATATTTTTTTTTTTTTGTTTGTTTTTGCTCTTGATTGTGCTTATGTCAGTTTGTTTTACAGGTCGCCGGCACTATTATCACATACGAATTGGTACTCATACAGTTTCATGAAGATCAGAAGCTTTGGCACTGCGGCGCCGATTAAATACACATGCATTTTCTTTTAAACATTTTGAAAAGACATACCAAAACAATGTCTCTACATCAATATTCATAATTCGACAAGCTTGCTTGCATAATGTAATGCGTACGTTGTCTACTTTTGACTTCGTTATAGTTTCTGGACATGACATAAACTACAGCAGCGTCCAGAAAAGGCGCATACGCATAGCTTCCTTGAAAACAAAAGCAAGCATTGTTGTTGTGGCAGTCGACCACACTTGGTGACATTCCATATGCGTTGACGTTTGTGTTACATTTTCAAAATGTGAAAATAAAACAAAACAAACAAAAAAAAACAAGTTGGCCAAATGCTTACAGCGTCTTTAACTCATTTGGTCTTTCAGAGCAAGCAGACAGACCACAAGCCAGATTTGTGTCCGTTCAAGTAATCCATCAATGCGCTTGGCAGGCTACAATGGATCAAGCTGATTTTTTGTATGTGTGTGTACGTGTGTGTGTATTTGCTCGCAGCCTGGAAGCACAGCGCAACTTCCGGTTGTGTATTGTTAGCGCAAATGAGGAGCGCGTGTCGTTGGTCAGCATTGGAATGGCAGCGAATTTGGTGTCCAGCGGTTGCCAACGTTGCGCGTGTGCCGCTGCCCAAATCAATTGACGCATACAAAAGCACAGATTGTTTATTTATTTATTTTTATTTTTTTTCAACGCAATTTCATATATAAAACCACAAGTCACTGCTGGACCACAGTTCAAATACACGCGAGCCTTCAACGCGTCTTTCTAAAACACATTAACGTTGCGAGCCGTCAAGTTGGACATAAATTCAGTTAAGCAACACAAGGCACAAGGATTATACAAAGGAATATGGCAGGCACGCGTTGCATGCTCTTTGCTACGGTTGCGATGTTGGCTAGCGTAAGTGCCCAGTACATGTTCGCGTATGCGCCGGTAATGTCGCCTCAGCCGCAGCAACAACAACAACAGCAGACGCAGGCACCAGTGCGCACACCATACGGTCTGCCGCCACAATCGTCGGCATTTGCCGGTCGTCAACAGCGTTCGTTGTTCGGTGGCGGCGGTTGGCATGGCATTGGTGGCGTCAGCTCGGTTGGCGTTGATCATATAACCAAAGAGGAACTTATAGCGCTTGTCGAAGCCTGGAAGGAAGTTGAAGCGAATGAGTCACCGAAAAAACCTGAACCAGCACCTGAACCAGAGCCTGAGCCAGAACCAGAGGAAGAGCCAGAACCGGAGCCCGAGCCTGAAGAAGAACCCGAAGCAGCTGAACCTGCCAAGCCTGCCGAGCCACCAGCTGGACCGCCAGCAGGCGTACCATTGACGGTGTCACTGCCTGCATTTGTACCCATACAATTGTCAGCCATGTATACAGCGCCGGTGCCAGTTGGAGCACCTGTAGCTGCGATTGGTGGCGGTGGAGGTGGTGGTGCTGCCATCGGTGGTGGTGGTGGCGCCGGCGGCGGTGAGGAAGCCGGTGAGGGTGGTGAAGGTGGCGGTGAAGCGGAAGAAGAGAAATCGCATAGATTTGCCCGTCCACTCAGTGGCAGTCGCAACTCTTTTAGCGGAGCGCGTGCAAAATCCAAGCCATTCAAAGCGAGGCAAGTAACATTTAGATTTGTTTTGTTTTTTGACTTTGGTCAGCTAACTAACTGTGCTTACAGTAATGGCGCACGCAGTGGCTATCGTCGTCCAGCAAATTCTATTCGTTTCCCCATACATAATCCCAGGTGAGTTGACTCTTTTGCTATTTGCCATTGCCGCTTCTAAAGCAACATTTGATTGCCTTGCAGGACATTTGCTTCGGCCAATTACATCGCCACAAAGCCAAGGTAATCTCTTTGCAATATTTTTTCAATCTGATCTGCTTTACTAACGCTTTTCATTTGCTTTCAGATATTATCGCACGCCAGGACCCATTGCCGCACCATCGCAGACACAGTAAGCTAACCAAGCTGCTTTTTAAATCACCTTCATTTCATTCTCTCTTTTTTCCTCACACTTACAGTACGATTTCTGCTTTGCCGCCCCCCTCGTTTCTGGCCAACGCGCCCGGTCCGCTACAGCTTGTGCCCTCTACGGACCTCATGAGCAATTGGCATTAAAATCACATTAAGTTGTCATGTTGTACGCTAATTTATAAAGTTTATTGTTCAATTAATATGAAATTAATGTTAAAGTTAATGTCCTGCATTTCCATCTTTAAGAATTCGATGCAAAGTTTATGTTGTAAATAACTGTTTTTTTTTTGTTTGCTCTAAATAAATGTGTTTTGAATTATACATACATACATATATTAATTGCATTTTTCTCTACGTTGCCGTGATTGTTGGTTATTTACTCATACATTGTTCTAACTTTTTGCAATATAAAAAGATAAAAAAAGTGAATTAAGTAACGGGGCATGGCCGTATATTTTGTTTTTGCAATAATTCAAGCAAAGCGATTCTGGTGCATGTCCACACTTAACGTCAGTATGTACCTTAGCGACCAAATTTGTATGAGAAAAGACACCAAATTTGCCTAAGCGTAGTATTTTACAAAACCCCCTCCCCCTCTTAAAACGGTCATGTAATTTGGGTGTGTGATCATGCTGTATTCAAACATTGGCTCCGTGTTTAATGTAAAATTGCCGTATGTTTAGTTCGACATAATGTAACATAGGAGTCAATTCTAAAACTCTTGAACTTTTAGCTCATTTTCATTAAAAATTGCATTAGTTCGATGCTCACTAAACTCTATGGTGGAATTATTAAATCCAAGTCAGACGCATACCAAAGCACCTACCACTAAATATTATATTTAGTATGTACATACATAATGACCTATATGGGTAAAAACTTTGGACTGTTTCAGTTCAATCTTCTTTTAAGCAAACGTTCCCTAAGCTTCCAAAACTCCCAAACACGATTAAACAATCATGTCGCTCGACATCAATTTGAATTGTCCCAAGTGTATTGTGGACCACACCTTAAGTGCACTCGCAAACCAATTTAAAAGTGACAAATCAACAACGTTGTCAACATATCGGCCGTTAACTATAAAAGGCAAATGTTAACTTACACCAACCAAATAAGTTTAAATAAAAAAAATGCGTTACAAATCACGACAAGTTAGGCCCAAGACCAAAATGTATACACATGTATGTGTATGTCCATGCAGGCAGACAGGCAGGCAGCCCTGAGTGCACCACCCAAGCGTTTATGGTTTTAATGTTATACACTTTCGCTAAGGCATTTTATGGCAACAACACCACCAGCATGTCCGACCACTAGGCGTTAAATATTTATTAATGATTTTAATTAGGCGTGTGCAACTTGCTACATTTTGATTTCCTACTTTGTCTCATTTTTAACTGGCCGACAGACGAGCTATGAGCGGGCGTTGGCCAGACCGGCACTGCATCAGCATCAACCTTATTGTGGGCTTCCTGCTTAAGTCATAGCTTAATACATATGTACATATAAGTCACAAAAGCTTTGTTGTAAATTTGCTTTTAAAACAGTTAATTTTATTTTATACACATTGAATGAAAGTCTTTTTTTTTTTTGGTTTTTTTTCCTCTAATATTCTACTTCACTACTAATTTGGCTATTGTCAACGCTTAAAAATAGTTTTACATTCAAAAGTTATTTTAAGAAAGAAAAAAAAAAAAACGAAATAACGTAAAAGATCACATAAATTTAAAAGCATATCGTTGCTGCTTTAAATGTACAGCCCACGTAATACGTTAGACATCGTAATAGAATGCATTACATTGACATTAAGTACGTAATGCAGTTCTCAACATTTAGACTAGATAAAATTTTGGTGGTGGTGTTGTTGGTTGGTTTATGTTCTTGTTGTTATTCATGTTTTGTTCCAAGCTGCCAACAATGTCTCTGCCGTTTAAAATTGTGACGTTTAACGTCGTTGTACGTATCGTATTGTGCAACCAAAGAGCTCATGTGAAGCCAACACAGTAAATGCGCCAGCGATTATATAATTTAGCCTGTAGATAGCCAACTGGCAATAGAGCAGACAAAAGGATGCGCAGAAATACAGCACAACAGATATGAAGCGGTAGGCATTGCTGGCACAAGAGAGAGAGAGAGAAATATTTATAATTAATTTAATCTAAAATGGTATAATTAATGTTTACTTACAGCTTATTTGGTGCCCTCATTTGTAGCAACAAACTCAGCGAGCCAAGCACCATAATACTTGGTATCAAAGCCGGATCCGGTAGTTGTACGCCCATGCTATGTCAATCAATTATGCTATTTTCAATCTAATAAACATTTTAATTGATTTAACTTACCGTCTAGCGCGCACCCATGCAATAATCGATGGCACATTGAGCGCGCACATTAGAAGTGTCAGCAAAAATATGGTAATGTGATATGGAAAATTTTGCAAGCCCAAGCACTTCTCAGCGCCCTCCTCATCAACGTCACTATTGTTAGCAAGCGGCCGCTCATCTTCGTCATTGCCATTTGTCAACTCATCGTTCTCATCGGCTGCCAAAACACCAGTGTCCTCATCATTGTTGTCATCTTTAACTACCTCCGCACCGCTGCCTTGTGGTATTAACGTGGTTGTAGAGTCAGTTTCCTGTGCACGTTTAGTAGACGCGGCTACAGATTTTACCAGATTAACAGCCTTTTGCCAAAGTAAATCCTCGAGATAATCCTTGTAGGCATTAGTCAACTGCATGTAGTGTTAACAGAATAAATTGAGTGAAGCGTATTTAATATAAATAATATTTATCAACACATACCAACATAAAATAGAAGACGCTTGCGGCCATAAGGGCAACGCCACTGCAGGTGCCAATAGCCAATGCAACAGTGAGTACACCAAATGTCATGGGCATATATGACATGATGCTAACCAAAATATTTGAGAAAGCCTGCGGCAAACGCATCAAACTGTGTGTACATGTTTGTATTTGAGTATAAGTGTAGGTGGGTGGGTGGTTGGTTGTGTGTGTGTGTATATGAAATAAGAAAAAGAAAAAAAATAAGTGCATAAAGACATAAAGCATTGACATGCAGGCATGCTTGTGTTACATTTCTTTACATACCGTTGTGCAATGCTAAATATGATATTGCCATACATGGTCAGCAAGGCCCAAATACCGAATGCAGCCGCAATCGAGAGCATCATGGCGCTGCTGTGTATGATTATGGAAACGTGTATGCAATAATTGAGCTGTTCAGGTGCGGGCACAAACTTTGTTTTCATCAATATTTTACGCAATAAGCGACAGCCTGCCAGCCGATACATAAGCATTAAATAAAAATATTTTTAATGTTTGTAATTATTAGTTTTGTTTTGTTTTTGTTTCGATTAGCTTCACTTACCAGTTACAATGTAGAGCGAAGAGTATTGAAAGAAACCCGTGTACGGTCGTAGACTCTTGAATGTGCCTTGAACCTCAAATTTGCCAATTTGGTTTTTAAGCACCATGAAGAGCACAGCAACAAGATGAGCTGGTAGCCAACCATAGAATTCTTGCACGAGACGTGCCATTGAATCAGCCACCGAATATTGATAGGTAATTCTATAACGACAGGACGGATCGAGCTGTAGATCGAGTACAACTGGGTTTTTGGTTGCATTGTAGCCGCGTGGCGCAATTGAGGGCACATTCACGTAAATGCTACGATCATCTGTCGATTCACTGTAAAAATGTGTGAGGAAGACAACGTATTTGTAAAGCGTTTGTGTATATAAGCAATTAAAGCTACACACTTTATAATTTTTGAACGCTCAAAACCGGCTGCCCATGGCACGCATAGACGCGTTGAGATGTGATAGTTTGTACGCTTGCAAGCGAGCGGTTCGATGCCAACGCGTAGTGCTTGAAATGGATCAACAATGCCAGCAATACGCAGCTTGTAGTGCACGGTGTCCTGCATGGTCTCGTTCACAAGTAATTTCGGTTGCAGTGAATACCAAATCGGCAATTTGAGATCAACAGTTCGCTCATTTGGGTCGTGCAGATCGATGTTGAAGCCACTCTGCAAAATATAAGATAAATTACATTCAATTGGTTTCAACATTTTTTCTGTTAAGGCAGAGATAACAAACCGTCTTATGCGATGGCGGCATTTGCACTAATACGTGTGTCCATGTCTGATAAGTTTTGCGTATATTGTGCAAATCCAACAAAGCATAAGAACGCTCCTCATCGCGATCGAATGGCAATTGTTGTATGTGATGGGCCAGTGAAGTTGCATTATCGCTGCATTAAAAATATGTAATTAATAATGTTCATATGTGATATGTAACAGTTTTAGAGATTTAAGCCGATATTTACCAATAGACACCGCCGGCCTTATTCTTTCGCGCTTCACAACCATATAGCCAAGTGAGATCTTCCACATTGATGACTTCAATGAACAGTTTCTTGTATTTGCGTGGTCGTGCTATATCGATTAACTGATTAAATTCCTCACGCAAAAACTTGAAGCGTTTGTTGAAAACAAGCTTGTGCGACTCAATGGTGGCGCTACCGCGAAAATTTAGCTTTTGCGAGCGACCCGCACGCTGTCGTGATTTCTATGTTATATGTTTTGTTACAAGTATTTAAAGATGAAAATGAAAATAAAACAATTTACCACAAAGTAATGCAAAGCATGTTGAAGATTCTGTTCTTTGTCCTCATTGAAAACAACATAGCGTTGATCGCGCATGGAGGCGATGCTAAAGAGAAAGCGATTGATGACCAACATAAATTGCAAACACCAAACGGCGCTCAGATGATCACAACTCAAGCCCACTTTGGGTATGGTGGATGTCTACAAGTGTGTAAAGGAAACCAAAGTGTAAGTCATACCACTCATGCAGTCTTTGTGTTAATAATTACCATAGCGTGTACATCGTTAAATATTGAACCCGTTAGACCAGCGCGCACCAACAAATCACGATTGCCGCCACCGGTTGATATCATCAGTACATTGTCTAAACGCGCCGAGTGCTCCAGACGTGCCAAATGTTTTTCTCGCGTTGTGCGCGCCGTGGTATGAGAACAGCAGGCGTTTGTCTCATTGGACGGCAATAGCGGCGTTCGTGTGCGTAGTAGTTCGGCGTGTGTGGTTTTATAGAAACTGTCAATTTGTGCATCCAAGTTGAGAACTGGCTCATCAAGCGGTGTGGATATGAAGATAATCGTATTTATATGTTTGGCAATTTCCGGATCGGTTAACATTGATTGTGCTAGTTTGCCGCCCATCGAGTGACCGATTAGCACCACTTTGGAATGACCCTTGTACAAATGCAAAACGGCGTTTATGCAATGCTTTAAGAAATTTTGCTGGCGCAATAAATAGCCACCATAGAGTGCCGAGAGTTCCTCATCGTAGTCGACTGACGAAAAGAGAAGATGATACTAAGTGAATACATGAAAACAAGATTTATTCATCTGCTTAAATGCACCTGTAAAGTAGTCAAGATGAATGCCCTGATCGTTGTGCATGGCCTTGCGTAGGGCAACGGAGGCCAATGAACGTGTCTGCAATTATGTTATTAAAACCAGATTCAATTCTAAGAACTATTCTATTGGGTTGTCACCTGCTTATATGATCCGGCATTGCCTGGCACAAAAATGACTGGAGCGCCCGTAAGTTTAACTGAACGAATGTCCAACCGTCGTACACCTTCATAATAATAATAGAGACCATATCCCGGATAATCGTGATTGGCAGCGAATGGTACACGCTGTGCACAAGAGAGTTTTATAGATTTGTCAAAAAGTGCAGCTATGCAAATGTGTATACTCTTACCGCAAACAATGGCTGACCAAACATATATGTCATTCTGCACCCATTGGGCTCAATTTCAATATCAATGTTATATATGCCATATAGAAAGCAACACATACTGCCAATAACCAGTAATACTATAGAATTCCTATATAATTTTGCCATTTTGAGTTTTCATGAAGCTCTTTCCCTTTTTACACCAAAATGCACTTCAATCAAACCAAAAGAATGGTTCTCTTTTACTGATTTTGATATCTTTTTTTTTTGACGTTTTGCACCGAGTTAGGTTTGTAAACAAAATCAAGGATTTAATTTGATCGGGTTGAGCAGATTTTCAAATGCCGTGCGGCCATTTGTTACACATGTTCAGACCAGTAACGTAGTCAGTGTTTATGAGTAATGCAGTTTATAGTGCTGTAGCGGTGTTTAAGTGCTCATTAAATGAGACCAAAACAGCGCCTCACGTATCCCACACCACAATTACAACGCACTTATTGCACCTGCGCGTTCCAAAAATGCATGTACCCCATTAGTACATATTGCTTGAAGTGCAACAAAAACAACTGCTGCACATATGGCAGAGCTGCCGTAGCTTCTTGGTTTTGTGCAACACGACAACACTGTGGAGTTGTCGCTATATTTTTGGTAATATGTTTTGTTGCAAAATAATTCATTATGGGATTTCGTAAGCATTAACTATTGTTAATTTCTGGTTTTTGGTCTTTTAAATATGTTCCGTGTTTACATTTTTCATTGTTTAGCATTAATTAGCACATTTTTGCTTATGAACATGCATACGTTGACAACTCTGTCGTGCTTGAATGCGCAGTAACTACAACAACATACAGAGTAACACATTCATTCACATTCGCGATCAACACCAATCAAGCAACAACAAATAAAAGGAAAAAAAAAAAAAAATAACTAGCATTTTGATCGAATCTGAGATCTATTGGCTGTGCACAAAATCACAATAACAACTCGCGCGTGTTTATATGTGTGTGTGTACGTTTGTGGTGTGTATATTAACCGCAACGATAGCACCGTCGCCTACTGTCCACCGCCATCGCCTAGAATCATCATCGACTTCCATCATCAGTAGCTAAATCAGCATCGCATAAGCATTCCGTCATCGACGAGCGCAAATTCATTTCGCTCGGAAGGCAGTTATGCCAGAGCATCAATAACTAGCAGCAACAGTAGTAGTTAAGCTAGTTGGCAAAGTTACCTACCAACGCCACTGTCGTCATTGTCATAGCCACCAGCTGCAACTCCGCCTTCTTCACCATCATTGTCACCAACAACAACAAAAACAACAAGTCTTCCGTCGAAACTCGCGGTTAGTCTTCAAATTGCGCGCCGTACCGCCGCTAGCATTCATCGATCGATTGAGACCAACAACAACTAAGTCTCCGGACTTGTTCAATGATTTAGTAAATATTCATAGCTCTTTCAAAAACTTGTTTTTGTTTTACGATCGGTTCGCTAACTCGCTCGCTCACTCACTCGCCCGCTATCTCCGTTCGTACTGTGAGCGTCGTTCGCTTGCTCGTGCTCATACACTCGATCAATCGATCCAATCATCCATCCAATCGCTCACTGCGGCTGCTGCGACTGTTACAGTTGTCGTTGTCTTCTTGAGTGTGTGTGTGTGTGTGTTTTTGTTGTTATTATTTTATCTTCTGTTTTATTACGTTTTGTGTTTTATTATTATTATTTATTTTTTTTTTTTGTTTTTACTTTATTGTTTTTCTTCTTCTGTGTGTGTTTCTGTTTTCTGCGCTCTGTGATTTCTATTTTTCTGTGACTGTGCTCTGTGTTGTTTGCTGCCGCTGTCGCCGTTGCTGTTACTACTGTCACTGCGCTTAATAAATAACTTCGCGTGTGTGTGCTTATGTGTATCTGTGTTTGCTCCAATGTGTGCACAAAAATAACGTTAAACGCCAAAAGCAGCAAGTGCAATTTAAAACAAAGATCACAGTTCAAATCTCACACATACACATTCACCACTGCCGCTGCCGTCATCTCAGCTAAGCTCAGCCACTTTCGTCGTTAACGCGCCGTTAAAGTATAAACTCCTTTCGACTTCCGGCCCAACAACAATAACATCATCATCAGTATCAACATGGAAATCTGGCGTTCCTTGACGCTAAGCGCTTTGCTGCTTTTCGCTAGCATTCTTCTACACAGCTTCGTAGTGGAAGTGGAATCGTGCAATGAAATTGTCTGCGCCTCAATTGTGTCCAAGTGCATGTTAACGCAGAGCTGTAAATGTGAGTTAAAGAATTGCTCCTGTTGCAAAGAGTGTCTCAAGTGTTTGGGCAAGAAATACTACGAGGAGTGCTGCAGTTGTGTAGGTGAGTGCAAAAGCCATTTAATCCATTTATTTCTTTGTGTTTATTTGTGTGTGTGTGCGTGTGTCTGTTTGTACGCGCGTGCCAGGCGATATAATAGATCTTTGGAATTTTTGCGCGAATATGATGTGATCTCTATTTATAATTTATTGCTTTACCAGTACGCCTACCTGCGCCTGCTCGCCTGCTTTACAAGATCTCTAACATGATCATACGAATCGTTGTTGTACGTGTTTGTTTTTGTTCGGCTTGCTTGTAAAGTTATTGTGTTGCCGAATTGATCGGTTTATTGTTTTTCTGACGACTGATGTCGATAAATACATACATATATAACATAAAGTTGTTTTTTTTTTTTTTGATATTGATAAAATTTATACAATCTTAACATTTTACAGAACTTTGTCCAAAGCCAAATGACACACGCAATTCACTATCGAAGAAATCTCATGTTGAGGACTTTGACGGTGTACCGGAGCTTTTCAATGTACTGGTCTCTATGCCGCCCGAGGATTCCGAGTATAATTGGGACATTTTCACATTTCAAGTCGATTTCGATACCGTTTTGGCTGGTCCCAAGCTAGAAAAGGATGTAAAATACTATTTAAGTAAGTTTTATAGTTCATTTTAATTTGTTTATTTTTTTTAATAAATTGTTTCTCTATAATAACAATAGAGTCCAATGACAAAAACTTGGATGAAGCGATAAAGGAGCGCGATAACATTGTGACCGTTAACTGTACGGTCATATATTTAGATCAGTGCGTGTCGTGGAACAAATGTCGGCAAAGTTGTCAGACCACCGGCGCAAGCAGTTATAGGTGAGTATTGTATACGGTTTGAACCGTTATCAAAATACTTAAAATTAAACATTTGATTTTAGATGGTTCCACGATGGGTGCTGTGAGTGCGTGGGTTCAACGTGCATCAATTACGGCGTAAATGAAAGCCGTTGTCGGCATTGTCCCGAATCAAAGGATATGGGCGACGATTTAGATGATAATATCGATGAAGATATGCAAGACTATGGCGACCATATGGGCCCGTTCGATGGCTCCGTGAATAGTAACTATTGAGCATGCCATTTTGAACAATTAATTTAGTAGTTTTTTTTTTTACATATGCGTGTTTAACATTAATGTTTACTTTTACGTATATTGTCTGTAGTACGAAGTAATTTTGTATAGCATCCTTTTTTTTTTGTCTTAGATACGCGAGCTAGGCACTATTTTTGTTTTTTTGCTATGAACAAATTATTAGTTTTTTTTTTTTGTAAAATAAAAATAAAATTATTATCTTTCGATGATTTTTTATTCGAAAGAGAAACATGTTTTTTGTCTTTGAGGCCAATTCGGAAAACCCAGCAATAAAATACATTGGCAAAGTTTATCGAGTTTTCATCAATCTTACGTCTTAATTAATAAAAAAACAAAAGGAAATTTAGCTTTTTTCAAAAAATAAATATAAAAAATCACGAGCAATCGTCGAATTATTTAAGCGCTCCATTTCGCTTGGAGTTGCACGGGCACTTGGGCTAGGTCAATGTGGGTGGATTCGACGGTGTGAAATTTTTTTTGCGCGCGCAATGCAATCAGCTGTTTGCTTGCGTATGCGCAGTTGTTGGCAACCCTAGAGTGCTGCATTGTTTTTGTGTGATTACACAGTGTTTTTTTTTTTTTTGTGTCTTGCCTGTGTTTCAGCGACGATTTCATCACATATACGGCGATACGTGTTACGTATAAAACGACAACAAATCGAGTATTCTTTGCACTTCAAATTGACTGAATTATGCTGAATAACATCAAATATGTGCGAAATATATTACAACAGGGACCCATTCATCTAGCAAAATGCTTGGCCGGCAGCAGCAGCGGTGGCAACTTCAGTAGCATCAGTAACAGTATTGGCGGCACAGCCGGCAGTGCCGGCACGACCGTTACAGGCGACATTGGTATTAATTTAGGTTACCTACGCAGCATAACAAAACGTCAATTAAGCAGGCGACAGGTGAGTACTGTGAACGCCAATAATGTGTCCACTGGCTAAATTTTTATTGCATTGCGTACAGTGGCAGCTGCTGCAGGCCGAATACAAAGCAATTGTTGGTGTGATAGCGCGTTCGTTGGATGTAACACCACAGCAGGTGCGCAAGTATCAGCTACTTATGACAACAACGTCTACAGACAAGTCGCCAAAGGACAAAGACAGTTCAAAACAGGAATCAACAAAGCCGGCAAGCGGCACGACTGACAGTGGTAGCGATGGTGACAAAAAACCAGAGAGTGCTGATGACAAAGATCGACGCAAGGTCGATGATAGCAGTAGCTCAAGTGGCGGTGGTTCCGACAAAGGTGGTCCGAAAAATGATCGCAATGAAAACGAAGAGAAACTAAAATCGGTGCTGACCAAAGCCGTACTCTGGATGTTCACCATATACATGTTTGTGGCCTTCATTTCGCTTTTGATGACGCCACGTACAGAGCGACCAGAGGGTACGACACGATATGTATCGTGGAATGAGTTTGTACATCATATGCTCGCTGTGGGCGAAGTCAAGGAGATTATCATAAGGCCGGATATGGAAATGGTAACAATCATTTTGCATGATGGCGCTGTCATTAAGGGCCGCAAAGTCACTTCGACCATATTCCATATGGCCGTTGCCGATGCCAACAAATTTGAGGAGAAACTGCGTGACGTTGAAAAGCGCTTGGGCATCTCGGAAGGCGTGCCAGTGACGTATGACCGGCAAACGGATACCACCGGTCGTGTATTAATGCTATTGCTCTTCTTTGCATTGCTGATGTCACTGGCGTCGCGTATGAAGAGCATGAAGAGTCCTTTGAGCATGGATTCATTTAATCAAATGGGTCGTGCAAAATTTACGCTTGTTGATCCCTTTGACGGTGGACGTGGCGTGCTATTCCGTGACGTTGCTGGCTTGCAAGAGGCCAAACAGGAAGTGAAAGAGTTCGTAGATTACCTAAAGTCACCGGAAAAGTATCAGCGTCTGGGCGCTAAAGTGCCGCGTGGTGCATTGCTTTTGGGTCCGCCTGGTTGTGGTAAAACGCTTCTCGCCAAGGCGGTTGCCACTGAAGCGCAAGTGCCTTTCCTGAGCATGAATGGCTCGGAGTTTATTGAGATGATTGGCGGCTTGGGTGCGGCACGTGTACGTGATCTCTTCAAGGAGGGTAAAAAGCGTGCGCCTTGCATAATCTATATTGATGAGATCGATGCGATTGGGCGACAGCGTTCGGGCACGGAAAACGTCGGACAGGGCAGCTCGGGTGAATCAGAGCAAACGCTCAATCAGTTGTTAGTCGAGATGGACGGCATGGCGACAAAGGAGGGCGTTCTTATGTTGGCCAGCACAAATCGTGCTGATATACTCGACAAAGCGCTTCTACGTCCTGGACGTTTTGATCGACATATTCTAATCGATCTACCAACGCTCATTGAGCGTAAAGAAATCTTTGAAAAGCATTTATCATCTGTTAAATTGGAGGGTGAAGCCGCCAATTACTCGCAACGTTTGGCACGTTTAACGCCTGGCTTCTCCGGCGCCGACATTGCGAACGTGTGCAATGAGGCGGCACTGCATGCGGCACGCAACGTTCAAAAGAAGGTGACGACTAAGAATCTTGAGTACGCTGTGGAGCGTCTGGTGGGCGGCACCGAGAAACGTTCGCATGCCTTAACACACGCCGAGCGCAAAGTGATTGCTTACCATGAGTCTGGTCATGCGCTCGTCGGTTGGATGCTGCCCAATTCGGATATATTGCTGAAGGTGACAATTGTGCCGCGCACAAGTCTGGCGCTTGGCTTTGCCCAGTATACGCCCAGCGAACAGCATTTGTACACCAAAGAGGAACTGTTCGATAAAATGTGCATGGCATTGGGTGGCCGCGCTGCCGAAAATATTGTGTTCAATCGCATTACGACAGGCGCTCAAAACGATCTCGAGAAAGTCACAAAGATCGCCTACTCGCAAATCAAAAAGTTCGGCATGAATACACAATTAGGACCGATGTATGTGCGTGACGCTGATGAGGCCGGTGGCTATGACAAGCCCTTCTCGAAGGCCATGGGTAATATGATCGACAACGAAGCGCGTGGCATTGTTATGCGTGCCTACGAAAAAACAGAGAACATACTCAAGGAGCATCGCGACAAGTTGGAGAAGGTTTGTTGTCTGAATTATCACTTAAACATTTAATCATTCTCATCTCTCTCTCGCTATCTTTCCATCTTCATTTCTTAGTTGGCGGAAGCGTTGCTCGAAAAGGAGACTCTTGATTACGATCAAGTCGTAGCGTTGATAGGCCCACCGCCATTTGATCCGAAAGAACGTCAAGTCGATTCAGTTGAGTTCGAACAGTCGCTGAAGAATCTCAGCGATGAACCCAAGTCCTAATTAGTCAGTAATGTGTTATTATTTAAAATTATTATTTTTTTTTCGTAATTAAATTTTTTTTTGTTGTTGATAACAGATGTAAATAAAGTTGTTCACATTTTAAATTGCTCGACTTCTAAAACTAGGACGTCCATAAAGTACGTGAGAGGGGCGTGGGTGTTCAGCAAAATTTCACTAAATCTCATATAGGGTGAGGGGAGGGGGAATTCATCGGACATGTCATGTGAACTTTTTAGTCCATTGATTTACAATTATTTTTCAAAATTTTAAGTAAAATCTCATGTAAGATCTCGTCATAATCTTACTAAATCTCACCAAGAATGGGGAGGAGTCTAAATTTCGAGAAAAGAACCTCACGTAATTTATGGACATCCCCCCAATGAATTCGAGCTTTACATTACATCATAGTGTCATAATTTAGGGGACGACCTCTGCCCCCTCTTGGTGAGATTTCGAGGAACTCATTCCAAAACATTTTAAATTAATGGTCTAAAAAGTTCACGATGAACCCCTAACTCATAGAGTTCAACTTGATATTTAATTAACAAAAAAAAAAAAAAAACAATTGACTTAGAAAGCATTGAAAAACCTGTTTTGTTTTCTCAACTTTATTTGCCACTTTTGTTCTAATCAGTTGGCTTTTTAATTACTCTCGGCTCTTAGTATAGAAATTTTCACATTTTCAAATAATTGTTTCTGTTGTATTTCACACAATTTCGTGTCGAACGTTGATGTGTTCCAACGGACATTATTCTAAACAGTAAAAACAGTAAAAAGCACAAAATTTAATTTTAGTGAAAAAAAAAAAAATGTTACAAGTAAAATGCAAATTGTTCTTGCTTTTGACACTGATAGTCTTGGTTACAAATGGCGAACTACGTGAGTAATTTGTCTATCCGAGCTGATCAATGGATCAATATAGGATTCATATATACTTACATATGTCGGTTGTCGACTTTATAGTGTCAACATTCCAAAAGTGCCACGTCGATGATGAGGCTTGTCTGCTCGCACAAGCGCACGTATTTCTGAAGACCTTTGCCGCGGGCATACCTGAACTGGGCATGTCCGCATTGGAACCGCTCACGCTGGGCGATATTGTAGTGCATAGCGGCAATCAGCGTTCAATCAAGTTTGATTTGTTTCTAACGGATACGCAACTCTTTAATTTCACACAAATGCAAATCTCTTCGATTAAGTAAGTCTCTTTGTTGTTAAAATTTGACGCGTTATCGATGTATATAATATATATATTATAGAGGTTTCACAAAGAATATTGGCAAACAGTTGAGAATCGAATTCAATAGCACAATACCAGAATTATTCATAACAGCAAAATATAAGGTAAATGGTAAAATTCTCGTTTTACCGCTAGTCAGCGCTGGCGAGATGTCCATGAAGCTTACCGATGTACAGTCCAAAACGTTGATAACAGCGGTACCCATCAAACGTGCGCAAGACCGTGTCTATTTGAAAATTATCAATTATCAGATTACTACAAAGTTACATGAGTAAGTTGCTGGAAATATTTTTCATATGCTTGGCCAAAAATTCATAAGATGTATCATAATATAGTCTCAAGATTGATATGTCGAATCTTTTTAATGGTGAAAAGGAGCTGCGCGAAAACACTTTGCGTATGCTTAATGCGAATTGGCAGGTTCTGAGCGCCGATGTGCAGCCCAAGATCAATGAGGCATTGCAGAATAAGCTGAAGACAATATTGCAGAAGTTTATACAGAATATACCCTATGAAGAGTATTTCTTGTAACTCTAATATTAAATTTATTCTCTCGGCCATACATATGTACGTATCTACACACACACACATCGAATTGGCAATCATTTACAATTATTATGAAATTCAAAAAAGTTTGTTAAATTTTTTGTATTAAACACTTTTCGCTTTATATAACATACCAATTTTCATAGCTATACCTCATTGTGTTCCAGAGATATGTTAATCGTTGATTTTGGCTATAGGTGGGCGGCGCCACGCCCATTTTTAGATTGAAATAGTTTTTTTTTAAACGTTTTTAAACATATATGTAAGTATAAAGTTTCAAGTCAATTGGTTAAGAAACAAAAAAGCACCCTTCTCCGTGGTGCAGGGGTGGTTGTGGGGTGTGTGGTTTCTGCACGGTTAAGCCAACAAATTTTGAAAATTTATAACTTTTGCTTAAGGTAGAAATAAAAAGAAATTCATAAACATGAAAAAGTAAAAAAAAAATGTGGACCACTAACAAAAATATTGAGCGTAAGTGCGACCTGAGTTCTTTGGCGCTCTTTGTTTTTGCAATGCAAAAGTCGTGTCGGATTTTATTTACAGTTTTTTCTTTTTGTTTTAAGTAAATTCCCAACAACAACAACAACAAAATATAACCAAAAATGCTGAAAGTGACGTTAGAAAGTTTTAACCACCCATGCCATGGGCAAAGACGACGCACGGTGGGGCCTTCTGAGTTTTTCCGTTGCAAAAATCATATGTTCTGAACGAATAGAGATAATTGCACGAAGCAAGTTTTATTTAAAAGAGAAGAGCTTTAGAATAAGCCATCGGTCAATACGCAACGATATCTGTGAGCGGCATAGTATGTTGTTAAAGTCAGAATTTGTTTCCAGGGCAGTATTGGAGTCAGATAATGACTAGTTTTTCATTTTTTACAAACTTAGAAATTTGCGACTATACAAAGTATATATTTTCTTGATCAGTACGACAAGACGAATTGATATAGTCACATCCGTCCGTTCGTTTTAAGCACAGAGACCAAATATCTGAAATTTTTATTCACCAAAGTCACCCAAAGTTAAAAAATACTCAAAAAATAGATAGCTCGAAAAAGTAACATCCAGAAAACTACAAATGGAAAAGACTTGATATTTATAATAAAACACTATAATATGGTTACCTTAAAATTTTCTATGGGACACATGTATTTGTTATATCGAAAGCGTTCATGAAATTTTTGATTTTTACAAGCTGATTGTATCTAAGGTCCCTCTGTGCGACGGCGTTGGGCGTGAAGACGATAACAACAACAAAAACAAATATAACAAAAACGATTTTTTGCCTTTATGTCTGTGTGTGTGTGTGTTTGTGAGTGTGAGTGTGTTGGTGTATTTGAGTTTAGAACAAAAGGACACGCCGTGGTCGCTGTTGTCGTCATTCGACCAAGTTGCTGAAATTGAAAATCACTGTTTTCAGCGGGGCAGGGCAGATTAGTGGTCTGAGGGCGGATTTGTGTGGGCGTGGTGAACTACGCCCACGTAAATCCCGTAGTGTGCAGCTCTCTATTATTATTGCTACTAGCGCCCATTAAATTTAATTTGCTGTGTGAAAGTTTTTGTCATCGTTTTGGCATTTCGTATTCAGCATCGATGATGACGACAACGACGACGATATGTTAGAGGAAACGATTTAGTAACGGTTTATTTGCATTGATATGGTATAGAATTATTTTAATACTACTTTTTGACACCATTTTGTGTTTTGTTGTCCTTACGTTAGCTTATACGTTGAATTCGTTTCGGTTCGGCTTCTCTCTAGACTTTGGTAATATGTTTTTTGTCAGGGTTTAGCAAAATCTCACCTAGGAGGAGAGGGTTTATTGGGCGTCTCATATAAACTTTTTGTCCGTTAATATAAAATTTTCTTCAAAATTTTCATTAAAATCTTATGAGAGATACAGTGGGAGGGGTTCGTCAGAGTTTCAATAAATCTCACCAGGAGGGGGGGGAGGGTTCTAAAAGCACCTCACGTAATTGATGGACAGCCCCTAACCTGTTCAAATTTTGCAGAGAATCTTTTTTTTGTGAAACCAAATCAAAACTTCTTCTGTTTTTTTCACTCTTATTGTTGTAGTTGTTGTTTTTGTGTAAAGGAAAGTTTCTTTTAAATACTTTTTTCTTTTAAAGTAAACTTAGAATTCGTAAAAGTATGGAAAAGTCTGCAATTGGGACTCCGAAATGTATTTCTCTTTTTTTTTCAACTTTTGAAATAAGTTTTCGTTTTTCTGTCTATTTCTTTTCAAAATTCCCAGTACAGTTCAGTTTTTAAGCATTATTTTTACCTAAACAGTACAACAACAACAACAACAAAAATAACAACAACCTTGCCAACCGCCTACGCTTCTGTCAATGCTTAATTGAGATGTATGAGCAAATATTTATTCATATTGCACATTTTTTTTTTTTTTTTTGTTGCCTTTTTACATGTCCAGCGAAATGAACACGGCTGCAATTTTTTACACTTTGTTTTACACAAGTATACACATATAGTATATATACATTTTTTGCCATAAACATCATAAATATTTCAACGTTATTAAAAACCGAAAATCAGATTTGCTTTTTTCAGATTTATGATTTTGCACTTGAAAAAGAAAAAAGAAAAATTCCAAAAAAAAAAAAAAAAACCGGAAAGAGTTCTCCAATTTAAGTGTGAATGAAATTTTTTTCTATACAAACCAAAGAAAAAGTTAGGAAAAAATTATATGTTTGTTATTGATATATCTGTGAGTGTGAGTGTGTTTTTTTTGTGAAAAAAATGGCCGTGCAAACAAATGACAACAATTTTTTATACTTTTGCTAAGAGGTGTTTTAATTTTTTAATGAAGTTTGGAACGCACTAAATAACACTACTTTGACTAAATAAGGGACAAAAAGTACTTAAAATTAATTTATTGTTGGAAAACTTTGTTTAATAGAAATTCTTTATAGAGTATTTCGATTGTATAGACATGTCCTCCTGTCTATCTATCTATAAGTAATTCATTCCATTTAGCTCTCATTTCTTCATTTAGTTTAAAAGCTGCCAAATGAATATATTCGTTACACAGTTTGTGTGCTTAAATTTTTTAAAATTGTTCTTTATAGTATGGGAGGTGGATTTATAATTCGGGAAATTTTGTTGGTTTTTATTATGAAAACATTTTTTATGCATAAGGTGTTCGAATTTAGTTGAGATCGGATCACTATAGCTTAGTTATCATAGGAATGATCTGCAGAAAATGAAATTTTTGAAGCTTGAAGGCTTGAATGTTTTTCGTAAGAGTATACAAGTATCGTCAAAGCCAAACACTTTTCTGCATTCTTGTTAGTTTTTTGTTGTTGTGTATTGAGTTGCAAAATTTTAATTAAATTTTTTAAAGTTGTGGGCGCAGCGAACATGTAATAATTGAGTGAATGATGTGCATATTTTAATTATCTGTTTTCGCTCAATTCAATTACTGAATTTAATTTGAATTTTTAGAAACGTTGGCGGGGCACGTGCACTTGAAAGATGAGCAGGCAATAACACTGAAACGACCGTCAGGCACTCATCAGCGCTGCAGGGAATGTCTCAGGCAGGTGTAGTTGCACGAGTTGGCTGTGAGAGAGAGCAAACTTCTGTTTGGCAGACGTTTTGCAACAAGAATGCGAAAAATGCCAAAGACGTATACGTAATATTAGAATTTTTTTTTTTTTATTACTCAGTATTCTTTATATAAATTTCACGTTGACAGCGCATGCTGCATGAGTCTTGCATCTCGAAATGATAGAACGTTTTCTCGCTGTATTTTTCCAGTGCTTAACCAAATGGAAAAATTCAAGTGCATGAAGTCGACTTGACTTCTCAGATATTCATACATAACTGTGTATTTCAACTTGTTTCCATTTAATTAATTTTTAATTTTGCGCATTTGAAAGGCTTTCGAACATTAGTCATGACACACACACACACACATATACATTGTGGTGTGGTCTTGTATGAAAAAAAAAATTGGGTCAATTAAAAAAAAAGACGATAAAATTAAAAAAAAAAAAGAACAAGCAAATTTTTTCAACATAAAACCACCAAAAACTGAGCCAAGTAAAGTTGAAACCAAGGAAAAAAAAAATTAGAAGTGAAAAAAAAAAAAAATAGTGTGGCAATCGTAAAGAAATGAGAAAACCTTTCGTAAATATAAATTTGCGTATTGCCAAAGAATTTTGCACACTTGGCAAATGCCAAAATGAGTTGTGGCGAAGGCAAAGCCAAAGACTAAGCCAGCCAGGCGGCCGTAGACAGAGACACTCAGTCAACAGGACGACTGTCGGTCTGAAGAACTAACCGAGTATCGAACGTAAAGATAAAAATCACTATGACGACATTTTCTGACGTCTAACGAAAAAGGAATGTGCCAAAGAAAAAAAAAAAAAAAAAAAATACAAAAACAAACAACAATTTGTTCAGTTTGTCTAAGAGCATATAAATTATGTTGGCCGACTGAGTTGAGAGCCAAGTTAAGAGCGTTAAAGGATTTGGCCCTTAAGGAGGCTTTAAGACGCTTTCAATGATTCGTTTGCGCAACAAAAAAAAAAAAGAAGACACTGAAGAAAAAACTGAAAGCGATAAAAATGAAGAAGGAAAAAAACAATTCAAGTACAATTCTGACAAGCGCAACAGTTCGATTTCGTTCGTTTGATTTGATGAAGCACAAACATTGACATAACTATCGAAATCGACACAGACCATGACCTCATAGCACCATTGAGTGATGCTGGGCTGAGCAGAGGCAGAGGCAGAGGCAGCGATACAAAGTATTGAGCGCAAACTGAATACTCAAAACTGAATTATAAAAGTTCAAAGCACGAATCGTTCATGCGAATTTTGCGCAAACTATTTGCTGATTTATATGATTGACAACAGAGACAGCGACAGAGACAGCGGCAGCGGCAGCGGCATCGGTCAAAATGTCATTCAATGTACTGTTAAAATGTTTCACGAGCGTTAATAGCTGGATGACTGCAATCGATGAATGGAAGGATAAACAAAACGAAACGAAACGAAAGAATGACCGAATGACTGACTGACTGAGTGAGTGAGTGAGTGAGTGAGTGACTGGCTGAGAGGCGTTTGTTGATGCCTTTGATTGACGACAGTAAAACAGAGATCAGATTTTGGCTTGTGGTTAAAAGCGTGTAGCATAGAACATCAAGCATAATGCGCCAACATTTTACGGCCATGAGAGCTTCATCAGGCAGCAAACAACAACAACTGAAGGCACACACATACACACATACATATAAATAAATTTATATACAAAAGGCATTGAAAATACTTTGCCGACATTTACATAAAACAATTTGCATTTGAAAATCTAGCAAGCAAGCAGTCAACCAACCAACCAAACAGAGCCAGAGCAAGCGATTGCAAGAGTCGACTTTGAGACAAGAGTTGAACTGAGCTGAGCTGTGTTTTGGGTTGGGAGTCAAGTAGAGAATCACAAGAAACACATACAACGAACAATTGAAATTGAATCAAAAACAAAATCAGAGAATCAGCAGACGCATTCCAAATCAGGCTGACTGGCTGGCAGTCAGGCCAAGGCAATGGCAACGGCAACAGCAATGGCGATAGTGATGGCAATGGCAATGACGATGATGATGTTGATGTTGATAATGATGATGCGAAAGTGGAAAGGAAGATGCGCGTTGGCCCAGAATCAGACAGTAAACCGACAAATCACTAGAAATAATTTTGCATTCAACATCAGGCGTCAAAAGCAATTCAAATGTTTAAAAACTCATTTGAATACCACAAACACACACACACACACACACACACACACACACACACACACACACACACACACACACACATACACATACACATACACTCACACAGAATTACAGCTATGCATAGAAGGCTAAACAAAGTAAAACTTAAGGAAAAATCATTGAGCGTAAAAGGCAAAAGCAAATTTCAAATTGTATTCGAAACTGTCACGTTTCAATAAAGTTTTTTCTTATTCCTTATGTATGTATGTAAGTGTAAAAAAAATTAAAAAAAAAAAAAACAATTCCAGAACACGTTTAAAGTTCAATAGTACCTTTTTTTTATTATGGAGGTCACTTTCTGTATTTCGGGCTTGGAAAATTAAATAATCCCTGCAGTGAGAAAATATAAATCAAATTTTTTTCCAAGTTCCAGAGTTTGGGCTAAGCTCCGAGATAAATAAAGCTTAGCTATAACACGGGTGTGTCTCGAATTTTCAGTTAAATAGTGAGCCAGAGTTGATTGAATTAGCAGCATTCTCACATTTGTCAAATTTATTTTATAATATCGAAGATAGATAGATAGAATGTCTTTATTATTATTGGACAACTCCTAAGTTCACTGCTGCACAAAATAGTTAGCAACTGTGACTAATTTAATAGCGCCCACTGTATTTTGTCAGTGCAGCGAACTGACACATTTCTGGCTTGTAAAATATCAAAGCTTTGAGAGCGAAAACTTTTGCACAGCTTTTTAATGAAATAGGAAAAAAAAAATTAAAACAAAAAAAAAAAAAAAAAAATCTGTTAACATTTTCGCTTTCATAATTAAATTTTCATGCATTTCCTTTAAGCACTTAAGCGCCGACAAGTGATTCGTGTTTGTGCAAACTTGGTTACCGTTTTGCGAAAGCCTGTCGCGATTTCCGCTTTGAGACGCCATTCTCATGCAAAGCGAAAAAGGTCAGCTTCCGCAAAGCTAAAAATTTTAAAAAATTAGTTATATATTTTGTTAACTAATTAAGCTGTCTCTGTCATTAAACTAAACTTATTACGGCCCAGCGAAAAGGGGCGCCCGGTTAAAATTACAACACAATAAATAATCAATTAACGCTCGTGAAAAAAAGCAACCAACAACATGAAAAACCGAAACCAGCAAAAAGGCAAGGGTGTCAAAAAGGCAGGAGGCTCAAAATTCAAAGCAAATTAATAAAGTAACAAGCAGGCCAAAGAAAAAAAAAAAAAATACATTTTATGTATAAAAAGCATTAAGAGTGGTAGCAGATGATGATGGTTGAAGCGCGGGCAGCGCAAGTTGAAGATTATAGCCACAAAGCAACTTAAAGCGTAAGTCAAAGACAATAAGCAATGGTGGAATTGGAGGTGGAGGTGGGGCAGCGGTGGAGGTGGTGAAAAAACCGACCAAAGCCAAACCGAGTGCTATCAAAATCTGTGGCAAGGTTTGTGCCTGAACTTGGCGTAGACCAAAAAAATAAAAAAAAAAAATAAAGGAGACAAAAAATGTAAAGGAAACCAATCGACAGTACTCGACTCCAACATACCCTGTACGTTTAATTTGTAAGGGATGTTATAGGGCGTTGCACCGCCCACTTTTTAATCGAAACAGTTTTCATTTCCATTCAATATCATACATATAAAGTTTTGCTCTTCTAGACCAATTGGCTCTAGAGATATAATGTTTTACTTTTTGGCTACATTTGGGCGTGACCACGCCCATTTTATGGTTAAATCTTATTATTCTCCATCCCAATAGCATACATGCAAAGTTTTATTCTTGTAGGTTCTATGGTTCTTGAGATATAAGCGTTTCAAATTTTTACTATATGTTGGCCCATTTTTTTATTCTATCTTCTTGGGGTTCAAGTCAGCCATATACACTCCAGACAGACAGACAGACAGGCGGACAGACGGACATGGCTATATCAGCTCGTCGTATATATATTCTTGATCAGCTTGACAGATACTTTGTATAGTCGGAGATATCTCCCTCTGGGAGATATACCACGAAATATACCATGAGGTACAGGGTATAAAAATGAATATACTAACACTTTTTGACTTTGACTTTGACTTTCAGTTTGTATTGTTCAGGCACAAAATCAGCGTCGCTGTCGACCGTCCGTCGTTGTGTTAGACGCCATTGTGGCGGGTTGGCTAATTACTTAACAGCTTTAAAGCGCTGCGTGCGCATTATGTAAACGAGCTGCCTATGCCGTGTGTCCTTTGCACGTCCTTTTTGATGCCTTCATTATTGCCGACACACTGCAGCATCAAATCATAGTCAAATATGTTCAACGATTGCTGTCGCTGACGCTGACGCTCAAGCTGTCGTTGTTGTTGTTGTCTGACGTTGGCTGCGGTTCGCTACGGATGCTGACCATATTGCGGCATTTTAGCCTTGTTGTTTTTGTTGTGCTTGTTGCTGTTGTTGTTGTTGTTGTTAATGCCCTTTTTCATCGATTTTGAATTTTTGGCGTTTCTTTTTCGACAACTGCAGCTGCCGTTTGCTGTCTGCTGATGTTACTTGTCGTTGTGGGCGTTGTTGTTGTTGTTGTTGGCCCAACTGACATTTAATTTCTGACAATAATTATGTTCGACTTTGCAGTCAGCAGCATAAGCCATAATTGAAGTTAACACTTTCTTTTCGCCATTTTAAATTTTGTTTGGTCTGGGATGGGTTTTTTTTTTTTTTTTTTTGTTAATCTGCTTCTTCTTCATATTGTTTGCCTGAAGCCCATTTCTGTTTCTGTTTCGGTTACGGTTTCCTGCCTGATTTTGTATTCGGTTTTTTGGTAATTGCCAAAGAAATTTATTAACGCATAATTTAAAGATCTTTCTTGTTTTTCTTTTGTTTATTTGGGCGTTTTTAATGACGTTGTTGGTTTGCCTAGATTTGGTAAAAGATTTTAATTATGTTCCAAAATATATACGAAAAGTTGTCTTGCAGGCATAAACTGATTGGAAATTCAACACTGAAAGGAAAATGCAAAAATGAAAGACACAAAAATTAAATCGTTTTTGGCAACTCAAGAAGCTCTTTTCAACTTGAATGTTTTATAAGAGTATATTTATTATGATACGCATAATTGTTGTAGGCATCCATAATTTTCCCGAGTCAATAGCGATGTATTTTGGGATATCACTGGTAGCCAATGAATAGACATGAGTAATTTTTTTTATGCGGAATTTAAACATAAAATTCAATAAGAAAATATTATTTAAAAAAAAAAGATTTAATTAATGAAATTTTTAAATAGAAATAAAATTTTTAAAGTATTGAATTTTTTTGCGCTTTATCCAAAATTTTGTAGGGATGAAAGTACTATATATCGAGGATATCGTGTAAAAATTTCTACCTATGATTTTTAAATGATTTTTCCACAACTGTATTTTCCATAGACCTCGCTCACTCGAAAACTACTGAACCGATTTTTTTGAAAATTTAATATACTCTTGATCAGGACAAAAAGTCGTCAATTTAAAGCTCGGTATAAATTTTTTTTTTTTTAATTTTTACGAAAATTAATTAATATAATATAATAATTAGTTAACAGCTTCCCATTTAAATAGATTGTTAACTTAAAAAAAAACTTAAAAAAAAAATTATAAAAATGTGCTTATGTTTTCTCATCGAATTAATTGGTTGAGGCTGAATTCGAATGAGTCTGGTTGTTAGTACCAACTTAGGTTGGGATTTGCGAAGTAAATTTACTTCATTTTAGTAAACAATTTAGGTTTTTTTTTTTTTACTAAGCAAACATTCGAATTTCGTCTTGTTCATAAACTGCTCATCAATGCAGTCGCAAAAGTTGTTTTATGTACGTGCTCTTAACCAACGAACTTTCCGAGCAATATCATCATACTTGCTGTGAAGTAAAGCAAAAAAATAAAACAAAAGAAAAATATTTTTGTACAAAAATGTGCACTTAACATTGCCACCAGCTTGAGTCAACTATTTTCATTGGCAATGGTCGTGCTGCCGCCTACAGTCGCTTGCTAAAGCTTTGTACGTGTGCACACACACAACCACACACACACAGACACGCAGAGACAGTATGTTGCAATCATTGTATAGTTAGACTAGTTCAGCTCGGTTCAAGTCGGTATAATTTTATTTTTTTTCATTTTCATTCACGTACTCAATTCTGCTATTCATGTCACCCATTAAATGTATACCGTTTCATAGCACGTCCATCACTCTGCCCCTCCCCCACGCTGTGAGCTGTGGCTATATTATTGCACCCCTTTTTGTGCTCATCATGTGCATGTTTAATCTCGATACATTGAATTTCCATTATATTTTAATGGAAATCACGCATCTGTTTATGGCTCTATCATAGCTTGGCTCATTTTTGCGGCTATTACGTTTCGTCGTCTCCATTTGGTTTTTTTTTTCTGTTTTTCTTTTTTTTTTTTTTTTGATTTTTTTGAATCCAAAAGCCTCGCACGCAATTTGTGACAATCTGACGCACACGCAACGACATTGTTCGTTCGTTCTTTCATACGTCCTTCTGTCTGTCTGTCTGTCTGTTGCTTCATATGTCTGACTAAGTTGCACTGAGTTGAAATGTGGTAAACTCGTATTGGAATTTATTGGTTAAATGTTGTTGTTTTTGTTATCAGCCACAAATACACACGCACACACACGCACACGCACACGCACACTTACTCAAAAATGACAATTTATTTTGGCCACTGAAGGCAACCCCATTAGTCGGTAATGTTCACGTTTCACAATTATTTTAACGCCATTGGCATTCATATTGAGCCTCTAATGGATTTTACACTTAAATGTACGTGTACGTGTGTGTGTGTGTGTGTGTGTGCCTGATTGTGGTGATTTTGTGGTCTAGTATGTTGATTGAATTGATCGTTAAAGCTGAAGACGAAAGTGTCGGCGCAATGACATTTAATTTTGCTTAATGGTGACAAGGCACTCATCAAAAACAGCTCGGCTGAGCATCTTAACTAGACTGCTATTAATGGTATTATGTATTGATAGGAGTTACATAGATAATCTAGAAAATTTCGGATCTCTTAAATCGGTTTTTTTCGTGACAAGATAAATACAAAAACAATAAAAAATTAGTAATTACGCCCTAAAGCCAAAAAAAAAAAATTCATCTGACATCGTCCATATAAATAGTTTTCATTAGGGGACCTCCATAGAGGTGAGATTTTTTTCTTGAAATATACAACCGTCTCGCTCTCTTGATAAGATTTTGTGAGTTTTTGACGATAAAAAAGTAGTTAATTAATGGACTAAACAGTTCACATGATATTTTCGATGAACTCCCCTCCCACTTGGTGAGATTTTGCTAGGCCCCTCTTCCTTAATTTTATCTCATGTAATTTATGGACGTCCCTTTAGTTCAAGTACCGCTAATGAACATCGAATGTCATTAACCATGATAACCTCTATGGCAGGAGATAAACAGACGATCACTAATAACTATGCAAATGAACTTTCCAAAGGTAAGAAGACACCAAAAACAAAGCCAACCACATTGTCAATAATCCAAATACCATTTAGAACGCGAGAACGGTATTCAAAGTAAAGCTTGGCTTTTCCAACACTGTCAAAAGAAAAATTGAACATTGCTCAAATGCTCATCTAACCAACATAATTGTTTCTACTGCTATGTTCATGATGATGTTAATAATGATGATGACGATGTTGTCGTTGTTGTTGTTGTTGTTGACGATGACGATGACAAAGGCGAATACAACTGAAAAACGTAAAACGTTGAACATAAACGCATGGCGAACAATGAGTACAAAGGACGATAAGGATAAAGGATGTTGGTTGGCAAGCTAAGTACACCCAAGTGCATGCTCAATCAATTAGTCTGTGTGTGTGTGTGTATGAGTGTTTGTTTGTTTTGTTGTATAAAGTGTAGTAAAGAGACGCAATGTATGAAAAAGAGACAGTCAGAAGCAGATGGACAAGTTAGACAAAAAACCTTAAACCGGAAAAGACACAAATACAAAATAGAGAGAGGGAGAGAAAGAAAGAGAAAGAGCTACCGAAATGAACTCACACCAAATTGTTAAATTACAAATTACGAATTAGATGAAATACGATTGGGCACGCCTGAAGGCTCAAAAAGGATTGTTAAAACTAACTCAAAATATTCGACTGTCACGACTTTTTGTGGCTTGCAATATTTGCAAGGTTATACGACACCAGCCCCACCACCTCCAGCCCCACCCACTTACTTACAGAGCTCAACACAGCACGACTGTTGACAGATGCTGCTAATTGGTTTTTGATTTAAGGCCTTATAAGTAATAATTACCGACAAGCAACATTTTGCAACACTGATTTGTAATGTTTTGTTTGCTTCATTTATTTTGCGCATTTAAATGCTGATGATGGCATTTAAAAGGCACTTGCCAGTGTTGTAAAACATACATATAAACGGCATCTGAAGAAACAAATTATGAAATAAAACGAAGTGATGAAAAAAACCAAAACCAAAAACAAAAACTAAAACATGAAACACTTGACAACAATTTACGATCGTTAAGCGTCGTTGAGACTTGCAAAAAAATAAAAACCAAACCCAGAAACAAAAATCGCCTGGCATTGAAATCAAGTCAGGCCAATTTTGCATGCTGTTGCACAACACTGGCAACGCGGCATGGCGGCACATGAGGACGCCGCATTAACGGTTATGTCCATTTTAGGGTGAGCGTGTGTATGCGTGCGTGCGTGCGTGCGTGAGTCAGTGGGCCAAGTTACGCTTTAATGTGTCGGCTCAGTGCGGTTGTTAGGCCTCAAACTTTTAACCGTTTGACGTTGTCTTATCGTTAATGTTTTTCAAAAGGGGTTTGCCTCTTTTTTTTCGTATCCTTTTTCTTTTTTGTGTAGCAAGGAGTGTAGGCAAGCTGTTGGGGGGATATGAAAGAGGTCATGTTGCGTTGTACTGCACGCGCTCACGTAATTAACGACGTCGACTTTGCATATTTTAAAGCAATGCCTGTAATTCGTTCGTATGAACGGTCGGTCGGTCCGTCGGTCGGTTCGTACATACTCGTTCAGTCGTACCCTTGGGCACGTTTATCAAGCCCATAGAGTCGAGACGGCATTGTATGTGTGTGTGTGTCTGTCTGTTTGTGGCCTATAATGAAGCACACCACAGTGGCGCTCAATTCACAAAAAAATTGAAATGAAATGAAGGCAAGAAAGAAACAGTAGGGGCGATATAGTCGAGTATACTCAATCATATAATACTCTACACACGAGATAAGCATTAAGTGTTGGTTTAAGTAATATATGTATATATATTTCCCCTATACAAAATAATATATAAGTTCAAAATTTCAAGAAAATCTGTCAAAATTACGGGAATTTATGAAACATTTCCGTTTAATGGTCTCAGAGTGCTAACATTGAGGGGAGAGGGGTATTTTATTTCCAAAAAAATAAATTAACATTGCTATTTTTAAGAAAAAGATTATTTGAAGGGAAATGAGAGAAAGGAAAAAACATATCGTATTTGATTTGGTAGGTCTATGAGTCTACAATTCGATTTCTATCATTCAAGTCATTTCAAGTCTCTAGCTTAATCGTTTCCGACATCCATTGGTAAATACCGTTAGACGGACAGATAGCTGGTCATGTCCTAATCGACTTTTACCGTCACACTGATAATTTTTATATATATTAAGTCTCAAACTAATTTAATATACTATGACGCCATGTGTACAGGGTATATGAGCAGTGATGTTGCTACTGACACTTACCAACACTGCCGTTGCCGTCGTCGTCGCCGCCATCTTTGGTTTTTTCTTTTTTTGTCGAAACGCTTGACTTAATCTGATTAATTATTTTTTCGAGGTGAAGGTCTTTTTTATGCCATTCGTAGTCACGGCTCATCACGTTTATTCAGTCACTGCTTATTGCGGCTTGTTGTTGCCAAATTCCTTCGCCTGTCTGCCTCGTTTTTTTTTTTTTTGTGTCAAGGCCTTGGTCGGCATAGGCTTTGGTATTGAACACTTTGTTTGTGTTAAATATTTGTGGCAACTTGTTGCAAATGCCGAGTAAAACCTAGATTTAGAACCTTTTTGATTTTGGGAGTACTTTTTATATTTCGGGATTTTGTTTATATTCTGCGCTTACAGTTTGTCATGCTATAACGCATGGAAAGAGAAGAGTAAGATCCCATAAATATTTAGAGAAATTACCAAGATGATCATTTAGACGTCTGTCCGTCCTCCATACTATCCAATTAGAGCAAGTGTTCGTTGATTCGACAAATTTAACGTATGGAAAGTGAAAATCCGATCCTCTAGACTTAGGAATGACTAGTCTTCCATCCATCTGCCAGTCTATTCAAGAAAACCCTAAAGAGTTTATTGATTCGACAAATTTATTTAACAATTTTTTCACTCCATTACCATTTCAATAAACTTATTCGCTCTTTACTCTTGTCCCACTTTACACACATTAGTTATTAATACCTCGCACAACTTAAGTGTGTAAAGACAACAGAAAAACGAAAAGAGTGAAAACAGCCACAAAACTTGAACTTTCACCTCAAAATATTATGCAAACTCAGAGTGCATCTCATTATGTGTATAAAACAGTGTTGCTAGCTTCTGTTTATTATGCCCAAACTATACACAAAGCTTACATGCTTACACACACACACACACACATACACATACGCTCAACCTCACTCCCAACCAACTTCAATACCATTTTGGCTCATGGTGTTTATCACTGTAGTTCCTGTACTAGTTTTTGTACGCTTCGAGCACAGCATGTGCTTAGTAAGGGGTGTGTGGGTAAGGGCATCTGTCCGTTGCACGGTAGTATGCTTAGAAAACGTATATCTTCCGTTACCGGTAGACAACAGCAGGAACAACAGCAAAATGGTGGCGTGAGAGGGAGGAAAACCAAAACTAAAAAAAAAAAAACAAAAAAAATATATGATAACAACAACAAGAAGTGCATGAATTCATGCGCCTGACGAACTGTTGGTTGACTGCTACCGCTGCATGCCCCTAAAAGCATGCAATAGATTTGCAACTACATGTGGCAGCTGCTGCCGTTGGACGACGCGACGTCGCTGCATTGTATTGCTGCGTCTATGTATGTATGTACATATGTGTGTGTAAATGTTTCTTGTCTGAATGAATGTCGGTGATTGTGCGTGTGCGTGTGCATTGTTTGTGTTGGATATCAATTCCACGTTTTATGCGAAAATTGTTATTACGCTATCGGCTTTTGTTAGCGCGCTGTAAAAACATGAAATTGAAAGGAAGTAATTCTCAGGGCGCACAAAACTCAAATAACAACTTTGCTTTTCACCGTTGTCGTTCGTTCGTTCGTTCGTTCGTTTTGAATGTGTTTTGCTTTTAGTGCCGTCAGTAAGTTTTATTTGTTCTGATTTAAAAAAAAAAAATAAAAAAATAAAAAAATGTTGTTTAGAATTACAACTCAATTGACATGAAAGATTTTTAATTTTCTTTCGCCGCTTGAACAATTACACTGAAATGATTTTATTTATTACGTTCGGCATATGTACAAATTTCCACACAATTTTTCGCGCATTGTTTGTGATTTGAATTTCTTTTTGTGTATATTTTTATTTTTATTAATTTTTTTTGTGCTTTTCAATTATTTATTTACACAAAATTTGCACGTAACATTTTCAATCTAAGTTTGTATATAAAGATTTTAGTTATTTAATAACTTTACAGCTGAAATATTTATTTTAAGTCTACCTATGTAGACGAAGGAACAAGGTTAATTTAGGAAAAAACGGAAAAATCTAAAAAAAAAATGTGTATAAATAAAAATTACTATAAACTAATGATGGATACTTAGGAAATCTACAAGAAATCTGGAAAAAAAATCTGAAAAACAAAGATCGATTATGATCGATTAAAATACACTAGAGTTCTATTGAGTTCTTAAAGGGTAGTTATTTTGAATCCTCAGTATTTGTTATTGCACTCTTCGGACATTGGCAATTTCCGGGAGACGGTTGGTGGAAAAATCAAAGATCAAATTAAAGATTTGTTTGAGTAATTTGTTTTTGAACATCTTTGGAGTCTTTTGATGTGGGGAGAGTCGAGAAAATTAACTTAAATAATATAAGTTTATTCGATCTCCTGTTTATTAGTGGGTAGATAATGCAAATAGAGCCCTTAATTTTGTTTTTTTTCTATGGTTTTGCTTATATGAAGCTTGAAAATAATTTTCTTGTCAAAATTTAGCAAAATTTTCTTATAAAAGCATTTCAGTTCTAATGCATGAAACAAATTTTGCCATCCCTGGCAGCTGTTATGCCTATCTGTGTGTGAGTACACTTGAAGCGAAGTAATATTTTTTATAGTTGTTGCCATTTTGCATTGTGTTTGTGCAGAATGTCGTCGTCGTCGTCGTCGTCGTCATAGCCGTCGTCATTGGTTGAGTTGACTGCCGTCGCTTTGTATGGAGAGAAAGAGTTGTGTTCTAAAGTCAAATACTGAAACAGAAATGTGAGCCGTGAATCGGACAGAGTTGAGCCATAGAATTATGAGTAACTGGAATGCAATAAACTCGTTTGTCTGTTTGTCACACTGTATGTATGTATGTCTGCCTGTGTGTGTGCGTGTGTGTGACTAAAACATGAAAACGCAGCCATTTAAAAGCTTAGCGGTATGCGTATGAATATGCGTCTATGCATATGTCTGTGTCTGTGAGTGTGTGTCTGTGTGTGTGTGTTATGCTGCAGGACGCCAAGCTGCGTCATAAATGGCAAAAATTTAACGACGCAACAGTGCAAAATAATTGCAAGCAAACAAGATTCTTTTTTTTTTCAATTTTTTTTTTTTTTTTTAAAACATGTTTGTTTGTTTGTGTGTGTGTGAGTGTGTGTGTGTGAAAGGCGTTACATGCAAGCCACGCCTACAAAAGCACTGCCTTCAATGCTGTTAACAACAACAGCAACAGCAACAACAACAATAATATTATGATGTCGACGTTGTTGAAGTTTGCTGCTGACAGCAAACGCCACTGGGTCAGACCGACGTTTGTGTATATGTGTATCTGTGTGTGTATGTGTGTGTGTGAGGCAAAAGTGTCGCTGTCGCTGCCACAGCCTATTGCCATTTGTGCATATGCGCAGCCACGCGTTGAAGTGGCACGAGTTGTAATGAAGCAAATTTGCTTAATTGCGTCGCTGAACAGTAAAAACATGAAAACCAACACACACACACACATACATACATATATATACACACATATATATACACAACCAAGTGCTTACCAACACCATCACTCAAACTGCATTTTGCCTCACACATACAGAGGAACATAACAGAGTATATGTAGATGCATTTGTAGGCTTGTTTATATATGTTTGTAAGCTTACAGGACTCTTCTACTTCGTGCATGGCATGACAAGGCATAGTAAGGCTCGACGTCATCGTCGTCATCGTCATCATTGTCGTCGTCGTCGATCTCGAAACATTTCAGCAAAATGTGTGACATGCTAAATTTACAATTTATGCCGAATTATGAGCAACATCGTTGTTGTACCCAGCAATGTGTATGTGCGTCGGTATCTGGCTTGGCAACATGTTAAATTTTAAGTTTCTATTACAGCGAAGTTGCATGTAAATTGAGTGTTAAGCCCAAAGGCTTTGTTTAAAAGTATTAGGCAAGTATTAAAGCTTAAGCACGATAAGAGTGGGAGAGAGAGAGTTAGTGAAAGAAAGAAAGAAAAAGAAAGTTTAAAATTAGTATAATGGATCTTGCTTGCTGTTGTCTTAATGTCAGGTCAAAAGAGTTGAGTCTTTGAAATACCCTACATCTTTAATCAACAACTATTATTATTTCTTTTCATTCCTCTTTGACCATTTGGTTCTAGAGGTATACTATGCATTTTAAATTCTGATTATATGTGAGACCATTTTTCCTTACCATATTTTTGGGGTCAAAGTCACCAATATCCAAACTCCAAATTAAATGTTCCTATCCAAAAAAAAAAAAAAAACAAAAAACCAAACAAGTTGGGAGATCAAATACTCTTCGTCTCTTTCTAGAGCTTTCCCATTTTTTTGTTTTCGTGGAATCTCATCTTAATAGATTCATATTGTTTGTTATTGTTGTAGCTCATTGTGCTTCAGAGCCATAAAAATGACCGAAAGAAACAACTACTCTATGGACATCACCTTTTATAGAGATCGGACCTTGAAGGTCTATGTATGTTAGAAGACTTCCTTTCAAATTTTAACCCTCTATATTAAAAAAAAAACACAAGTAAGTCTCTGACAACTTCAATTTTGTTCTTCTTCTTTTCGTATGGGGGCTACTAGTTCCAATTCTCCATTTCGACTAATGATTTGACTAAAACCTCAAAACTGTGGAAGGAGATCTCATTATAGAGGCAGAGAGTTAAGCAAACGGAGAGTTCGACTCATCTTCTACTTGTTTCAACTTTAACTTATGTTTGTTAATAATTTTTTATTTAGTAAAACTTTAATGACAACTTAAAACGTTCATGGCTTATGAAAATTAAAATGTAAAAAAATAAAAATTGCGCCACGGCAGATTGCATGAAATTTTCAAAACATTTTAAGTGCGCTTTGACGCAAAGTCGCACCAAGAGGCAAAGAGAAGCCGACCGTACCAAGTCATTGCCACAGCCACCGCAGCAACTAGTTTTAGAGTGTCTGTGGCGAGTTGCAGACGACGCTCTGCTGCGATGCCGATGCCGATGCCGACGTCAACAGAGTCTTAGTGAGGCGTCTCAATTGCTGTTGCTGTTGCAGTTGCAGAATCACACGCGGATCAGCTTCAGTTACAGCTATGACGTCTACACCAGCTCCGATTCGGTTTGTTTACTCAGCCACAGGCACAAGCGCAAGCACAGACAGAGCTACAGACAGCGGAGACAAAGTTTGTGGCGATGAAGGGCACCAGTTGAGAGTGAGAGAGAAAGAGGCATAGAAAGCCACTTAAGTTGTTCTGTTGGAGGAATATCTTCAGTTAAGTCAGTTGTAGGCGTGTTGATGTATGAAAAAATATGCCAAGGCAAAGTGAGGAGCTCACGGGATAGGGAACAGAAATGGCTACGAAATGCCAGGAAGTGGCTTGCAGTTGTGAACATATGTTTCGGTTGGCATTGGTTGGGCCTATGATGCCCCCGCTCGGTCTGTGGTTAGCTGCTGTTGTTGTTGTTGTTGTTGTTGCAAGTATCAAATGGATACTCAACCGATGCAAAGCCTCTGTGAAAAGAAAAGAAGAAAAGTTGAAACAACTTGAAAATTTAAATTATTTGATTTCTCTTTTATTTTTTTTTGTTTTTTGTTTTAATTTTGCTTTATTTGCAATGCTCGACGGACGTTTTCCAACACTTGGCATATTTCTAGTACTATTTTGCACTCTCTCTCTTGTGCCGTGCCCATCGTCATTGAAAATATTTTCTTCCATTTTCTTTTGTTGTGTGCGTAAAACATTCTGTAGCTCAACAAATGAAATTCGTCCTTGGCAGCTGTCCTATTGTCCTTTCTATCTGTCTGTTTGTCTCTCTTTATATCTGTGTATCTGTCGGTCTGTCTCTTTGCTTCATTCTGTCGTACTTTTGGCGTACTTTGGCCGAGGCAAGTATTTTTAAGATTTCACATGTTGACTCTTTTTGCTGTAATTAATCGTTGCTGTCACTTTGCTCGTTCGTCGTTCATTCAAGCAACTATACCAACCAGTCATTGAAGCATCCTTTTTGCCAATGTCCGTTTGTCCGTTCTTGCATGCTTTAGTTTGATGCCATGTCATTCTTCCTTCCGACAGTTTACTACTGTGTGTCTTTGTATGGCTGACTGTGTGTGTGTGTCTGTGTGTGTGTTGTCTTTCTTGTGTCACTTGTTTACTCCTTTACGTCTTGTATTTATTGTGTCTACACATTTTCGACCACTTAACTCTTTCTCACTTATTCGTCGTCTTTTACCAAAAGGATAAACGTTTATCTTCGTTGTGGGTGCGCCTAATTGTTGTATAGTGACACACACACACACACACACACTGTAGCAAAGAGCCACAAGCAGCGGTGAAGACACTTTTAAGCTCAAAAACACATAAATAGATTATATTATATATATATTGAGGCAGAGCGTGTGAGAAAGAGACCCAAAATGGTATTAGAAACTCAAGTGTCCTTTTTGCCATTTCCACATGTGTGTATGTGTGTGTGTGTGTTGTTCTTCATACGTCTAAAAGTACGTTTATATCCTTAACGATTATGTTTAAGTATTTACACATATTGGACTTAGGCGTTTAACGTTTACCGCTCTGAGTTGCTCTCTCGTTGACACGTTGACACAATGACTTGACATTAGTTGAATGAAGATCTTGCAAACGAGTTAAAAGTGATTATTTTATTTTCTTTTCTTCTTCTTCTTCTGCTGCTGCTTCTGAGCAACATGCATTGTTGTGTCTTTACACATGAAAAGTTAAGACAAATTAAAGAGATATGCTTAAATTAGTAATCTGTAACATTGGAGCTTCAACAATGAACGGATTTATGGGTGTACTAGATGAGTGTTCCTCACATCAAGTGTAAGAAGTTTATACTCTTAAATTTTTTGCTGGTTCTGACACATGTTTCTTAACTATTTCAGGACTATAAGATACCGGGCATGTATGTAGTTATTTAAGCTATATAAAATTAAACGAAAATAAAGAAAACTTCAATGGGTTTTTTTTGGAATTTCGGGGACAAATGTTATTTTTTGCTAAAAATATAATAAAGATAAGGTCAAAAACTTTTTATTTTATGTAATACAAATTTCAGTCTTTTAAAAATTTTTTTTTTTTTGTTAGTGGGAACAAATATGTTCTTGGGATCGTGAAAGGGTTGATAAGACTAATTACTTGAAAAATGTATTTTTATTTATTTAAAATTTATTTTTCTATTATTATTATTTCTACTATAAAAAGTACTCTTAACATTGTTTTAATAGAATTGATATAGTACGGCCGTAAATTAGTAAGACAGTGAAAGAGAGTGTTGATGGTCAGTTATATTGATCTGGAAATGTTAAGAGACGAATCTTCAACAACATTTAATAACAGTTTTTTTTTTTATTGATAGATTTATACAGTTTTTCTTTTGTTCATCTGAAAAGAAGAGAAACTGTTAGAAGTTTAAATTTTAATTTTAACGTAGTTTAATCATATCTCGTTGACGTACCACAGAACTGTCTTAATTGCTCAAGCAAACTCTTTTGACCCACATAATTGTACGCAACTTCATGCTCGTCATCGTCATCATCAACACCATCATCATTATCATTGTCCAGCCATCGTCTGTCGTCGTTTATTAACAACTCAATGATGTCGTGTTAAAATCTGTTGTTAATTAAGTTTATTGCTCAACAATGAGCATGTATCTTGCCTCGTTTGGGTTTGAGTTACAATCATCCAACTGCACAGCCAATGTGGGCGAATGATAAATTGTGCCGAGGCTTGTAGTATTTTGTTGCCAATTTGGGCTGGTCAAGTAAGACTTAAGTCAAAATAAACTTGCAAAACAACGAGAGAAAGAAAAAAGAAAAAAAAAATAAATAAAAAGGGTAACACAAAATGCATGTTCATGCATGATAACTTTAAATGTTATGCCATTCACAATTTTTAATGTCATTCACAGTTGAGTGCTTTGAGTTAATTTTGGAAACTTGTCTACAGACAACATAATCATGATCATTTTGTATGAACATTATGAGCATGATTGTCTTTGGCTTTAATGAGTTGAGTTGTTTTTGCATTTTAAAGCCATTTTCACATTGGCTGTCATTCACATGTGAACGCAAACGTCAAGTGACAATGTTGAAAATGAATGAATGAATGAATGAATTGTTTTTTACACACGTCAAAGTCAAGTAAATATTTTTGCTGACAGAAGAATATATATATATGTATGTATATATATTAGGGTGTCCCTTATTTTGCAAGGTTCTCATATGGGCTAGTAGTTTTTTAATTTAAATTAAATGTGAAATTTTATTTATTTGTTAATAAAACGCAATACTTAAATTTGTCTTTTCAATAATATTCAATTAACATCTAATTATTTGCTGTACCCAAGTTGTATTTAAAAAAAAAAATATCTAAAATCTTCTATCAGAAAACTTCAGAGCTCAGTCAGCATGGGTTAAAATTAACATAGGAAGCTGAAATTTAATATTTAAGTTTAGTTAAGGATAAATAATAAAAAAAATCAACCATATAAGGGACACCGTTTATATATGTATGTATATATATATAAAACTAAAAGATTTTTTTTTTTTAATTTTTTTTTTATGGCATTGGAAAAAAAAATCAGAAAACACATGCTGTCAAAATTGACATTTTCCATGCTTTTCACGCAAAGTTCAACGCCGCCGTCGGCTCGCTACGGCAGAACGCTCCAGGGAAATGATTGGTGGTTAAAGTGTGACATATTACATAATAATTGACTGCGTTGGCATTTCTGTCAATCTTTATATCAGACAATGCGTTACAATATTCTATACGCCAAATGGATTTGTGTGCTCTGCTCTGCTCAGCTGTGTTGTGTTGTGCTTTTCAACAGTTTCCTGTTAACGTGTTCTATTTTACCTCAGGTATTTATCTACTTTGCTGCTTTGCGGTTGGTTTTCTCTTCTTCTCTGTTTTTATTTATTTTTTTTTATAGTTTTTTTTTTTTTTTTTTTTGCAATTTTCATCCTATTAACGTCAATGTAACGAAAAAATAATTGGACATTATAGTTGCAGCATTGGACACATTTTGAAAAATGAAACACATCGACAAAGTTGATGTTGATGGACGTGAACGTCGACATGGACGTGGACATGAATGTGGACATGGTTGTGGATGTGAATGTGAATGGCGTGCTGATGCGGCAGTACAGCGAGTGAGTGAATATGTGCGACAGCTGGTTATGAATGTACATGATTTGTTGGTGGTTTCGTGCTTTGATGTTTAATGGTTGAAGACGAGTACATTGGACAGATCGATAGCTCAACAGACAGACAGACAGTCAGTCGGCGTTGCTTTATTTTAATCTTCTCGCTCTTTTAAATTATTATATAATCGTGCCGTTTAAATAAAGTAATCACTTCAAGTTGCCCACTTAAATCTTGCATAGTGCATGAACTGAAACTGAAACTGAAACTCTTTACTTGCTTAATTACCTACAAGCAGTTAATGATGCGTTAATAACTCATTTAAACAATTTTAAAAGCAGCAAACAACGGCAAGGCAAGCCAAGGTATGGCACAAAAAGTAACCACATTAATTAACTCGTTACATAACTGTAAGTGTGTAAACATCGACCTTGATGATTTTTGTTGTCAATTAAAGTTTTGAAATTTCATTTAAATGCATAGTCCAACGTTAAAGCAACGCCCGCTCGCCTCCTTGCAATACAAGGCACACACACGGGTGCGTGAGAAAGAGAGAGAGTGTGAGTGTGAGTGCGTCCTGTCGTTAGCCGGCTAAAAGTTCGAAACAAACACGCTACAAACTTGCATCAAACACGAACTTGTTCGCATTCGAACATGTCGCCGTCGAGTTGTCACAGTCGCTGTTGGCTCGTGTTGTCGACAGGACACAGCAGCCGCTGTGCTGTTGGCATGGCATGCAGAAGGCATGTGTTTGGCTGCTGATGTTGATGTTCTGAAAATTCTTGGAATTTTACGTAAAATTATTTGCAATTTGTTGGCATGAATTGTGAATTTCATGAATGTCTGACATTTCGTTGATGACACTTGTATGCGTATGCGTATGTGTTTTAGGTGTGCTTAAGGCATGCAGCATTTAGTTTAAAATATGCTGTCAAATATTACGCATACGCCATGTGATGCCATGCTTATTGACTTGTAGTATAATAATAAATGATAATGTTGTTGTCAATAGATAAAATTCCAAAATAAATATGCTTTGGTGAACGTGCATTGTTTTTTTATTATTATACTGTTACATACAACCTTCAGTGATTTGTCAATGTTGTTGTTGTTGTCCCTCTTCACAATGACACAAAGACAAAGGCAAAGCCCATGAATATATACAAAGTTGTTGTTGTTTATGTCAATCTCGATGATGATGTTGATGAAGTTGACAATTTTACAGCGCCACAAAATGAAACTCTCATGCGGGCAGTTCCTTAACACAAAACTTAACTCACCTCAACAATCGAAAACGATTCGCTTCGACTCGATTTGTTTCTATTTCTATTTGATTTGTCTCAATAGACTCTTAGCAATGATTTGCATTTATGAAATCTTTAAATCCTTAATGACAACGCACTGACATAAATACGTACTATATATCGTCAGTCATAAAAACGTAGACAGCAAAGAGCAGGTAGAGCAGAGCAGCCAGCCGGCAAGCCTATTAGATTGTTTTTGTTGAAATTTTGTCTACTTTGGTCAATGCAGAGTGGAAGTAAGTGGCGGCAGGAAGTAAATCCGACACACACACACACACATACAAATGCAAACTGACAAGAAATTTCGAGTGGTAAAATGTTTGAGCTCTGAAGCGTAAGTTATGCCGAGCTAAATGATCAGCTTACACGAAATTAAAGCACGCTGTAAATTGCTAAAAGATATTCAAGTCATTGAAAAAGCGCTCAAAAGTTTATAAGCCTGTTGTACTCATGTTTATATATATTAAATTAAAGCAAAGATATTTAATACTTAATACAGGGACAGAGGTGAATGACCGACAAATAGAAATAGGAGAGAAATTCTCAACAAGCTGAGCAACTAAACGAGCCAATATTTTGGCAAGTAGGGTGTATGTATGCTTTTTGGGTGTCTTTCTGTGTATGTCTGTGTGTGTGTGAAGAAAGTAAATTGAAATTGATTTGCTTGGGAAATGATTTACGCATTTGTAATAAAATACCTTTTGCCGCTTTGACTCGTCCATTCACATTCCCCATCCCATTCCCATCCTTGGATTCTTGTCTTCATGGCACATGTCCTTTATAGGCTTATACATGGCATAGCATATTTATTTCAAACTAATGATGCTAGTTAAATATTTGATAGTCGCATGATTTTTGATACAGAGCACATACGCCAGTTTAATGCTAGACTGCTGTATGTATTGTGTATGTCGAGTGCAACATAAGAATAGATGTGTGTATTAATAGTTCTTAGTTCATAAAACATTTGATAAATTTTCAAGAAAGAAAGATTTGACAGAAATTAACATGAGATAAATATAAAAATTTTTGAATTATGATTCAGAAGACAATCGAGTAAGTTCAGGTTAGTCAAGGTTGTTATTGATTGCTTATGTGAGGGTTCCAGAGCAGATAGCTGGAGCTAAGCTAATTCTTGATCTGATACTGCCATCATCCAACAGCCAGCACATTCCATCATATTTCAAGAACACTTAGCAAAATATTTTCAGAGAGCATAAAATTTCGAGCTAAGCTTTCTAATATTTTCCTTTCTTGGATTCTTTATTATATTGATACAATAAAAAAATTTTATAGACGAGTTATAATCAATAAGTTGCGTCAATTATCATCAATGAGTTATCTAAGAGTAAAAATAATAATAATTACTGACAGACTTTAAAAAAAAAAACAATCAAAAAGTAATTTGTGTTCGTTTTTTTTTTTCTGGAACATCTTATATTTGTTCAGTAGTGACTTCTGAATCATTGTGAATATTGTTCAGCACATATAAAGTTACCCAATCTACTTCTTGAATGTCAAAATGAACATAATATTTATATTCTTTCAAATAGAGTATGTGAAGAACAATAAAAATAATTACATTCGGTTATCTCATTGTAAGGTAGAACAGTCAAGTGCACTTCAGCTCGAAGTATAACGGTACTTGGTACTGAATTCGGACCTCCGAATCGCGCCTTAAAAATTAAAAACATAAAAATGACATGTACTCATTATTTTTGCCACGTCTGTATATTTGTATTTACCATATGAATGAAGTTCGGTGAGAAAACATGATTTATATTTGCGTTTATAATTATACACGTAATTTTCAGTTTATTGATTTGTGTGTGTGTAATTAATTAAATTAATAATGAACAGTTGTGTGTGTGTTTGTGTGTGTGTGTGAGAGTAATATTGCTGTCGCAATCGAAGTCTTCACCTTTCACACTTATTACAGTTGATTTTTATTACATTTCTGCCTTTCTTTCTCATGCGCTTCGCACTTTCTTTTAGGCGTTTCATTTAATATTACATTTGGCATTTTGTTTTTGTTGTTTTTGTTTCACTTTTGTTTGAGTTTTTTGTTTGTCGGCCACTCGAAATGCGATTTCAGTTCACGGCACGCGTCGCATACTTGGCTGCACTCAATAAATATTGCATAAGCGTTGCTGCTGCTGTTGTTGCTGTTGTTGTTCTTGTTGTGCGCTTGTTTTTCTTTGTAATCCACGCTTATGTGCGCACACATACAAACAAACAAAAGCGTTTGCCTTCAATTGCAAAGCGTCCGAAAATGAAAAAAGAAAGGAAATAAAGTTAAAGAAAAGCAAAAAAACAAAAAAAAAAAATCGCTGCAGGACATGCAAAAAACGTTGAACGCCGAAAATGAAATACCAAAAAAATACAAAAATACAAAAAAGAAAAAAATGAAATCAAAGAAAAGTAAAGAACGTATAAGTGAAAGAAGAAAAGAGAGGCGCAAAATGGCAGTCGCCGTTGCCATCAATGGCGTCGTCAGCGCAGGCAGAAGTGTTTTTGCCTTTTGTGGCGGCTTTCGGAAAGGCCTTTTGTAATATTTACATTGTTCGCTCAATGCCTGCTACTCTTGCCATTCTTGTTGCTGTTGCTGTTGTAACTTATGAGATTTGCGTATCGAAAGTCGAAGTTGGCGAAAATTCGAAATAAGCACGAAGCGCAACGAATTCAACTCAATTCAGCGCAACTGAGCCGAATTGAAGGCAAGCCAGAGCCCAAGCCCAAGCCCAAGCACAGTCAAAGCCAAATCGAAAGCCCAACTGAGCTAAGCCGCTACAGAGCCTGGCGCTGAAGTCAAGTGTAGCAAGGACATAAAGCGGATATCACGAAAATTTGATTTCATAAATTTTCAACGCGCTCAAAGCACTTTTTTTTTTTTCGTCTGTTTATTTCTTGAGATTGTTTTTTCTTTGCTTTTTAATGTTTTTTTTGTATTTTTTGTTAGTATAAAGATTTCTTTGCTGCTTTTGCCAATGATTTCTTTCACTTTGCAATTGTTTGTTTTTTTTTGTTTTCTTTTTCTTTTGGCTTATGTTGTTGTTTTTGGTTTTTGTGTTTTTGTGTTCTTGTGTGCGCATTTTTTGCAATAAGCCCAACAGTTATTTGCTTAAAGCCGCCGCAAAGCACACCTGTAGAATTATTTGCTTTTGCGCTTGTTTGCTTCGCTGCTTTCTTACTCATACTCTGACACACCCACCCAATCTTCTTTTCTGCTTTTCATTTTTTTTTTGTTTCTGTTTACCTTCCTTTTTTTTGTTGTTGCTTGATACTTGGCGAGATTTATTAATATGAGCTTGTGTCGCCTTGATTGCGTTTGTGGCAGCGTACGTGGCGTATGCGTAATATTTTGTCGCAATAATTTCATTAAGTATACGCCGTGAGTGATGCAACACATTTTTTTTTTTTTTATATATAATTTTTCTTTAAAGAGATGTTAGTAAGTGTTTCATTAGGTTTGTAATGGTTTCATTGTTCTTATTATTGTTGCAATCAATTGGACTGATTGGCAAAATGTTGAGAGCTGTGTTGTTTTAAATTTAAAAATATTTTGACTAACACGAAGCTACGTTAGAGGGCTTTAATACGTTTTGAGTTAAGCCATTTTGATGTAAAGCGGTTTAAGGCTGTTGCATAAACGAAATACAAAAGAGAAGAATGCGCATTAGGATTTAAGATAAAGAATATTTTAAAGATACATCAAAAACATCAGAAAAAAAATAATTTAAACTCAAACTGAATAATATTTAATGCAGAACAAAAAAAAAAAAAAATCATTCAATAAACACTTCTGAATTAAGAATTTGATATGTAAACAAATTACGTCACAGGTATAAAAAAAAAAGTAATTTCTTTTATTCAAAAAACAAAACATGTACGTTTGTGCATAGTTTGTTTAAAAGCAAATTTTTTCGCACAAATAAATTAGTTTAAATAAACAAAAATTTCGTACACAGCACAAAATGTGCTACAGTGCCAAGCGTAATAATTTTAGATAAATTTAGAAAAGCACAAAAACACAGCAAAAACTAACTTAGCTCAGCTCAACTCAGCTCAGAGTGCGCAATGTGATGCTTGAATATAAAATATATTTGCAAATATTCATTTGCTTTTGAAGCGAATCACTTTTAATTAAATAAAATTTTCACAGCATACGTTCAGGCTGAACATTTGTGACACATGCAAAGCAACTAATAAATGTGCTCATAACTACAAAAAAAAAAAAAATAAAAAAACACACACCATTGCTGCTAATTTGTATAGTTGACAAAGTAGCAAGCAAAAAAAAAATTCTTATTATTTTTGTTATATTTTTGTAATAAAAGTGAAAAAAAAATATATCAACATACTGTTTATTTATGCTAAAATAACGCTAAAATGTTAGCTGTGCTAGTAATGCATGCATGCCTACACACACAAACATACGCACACACACACACACACACACACACACATGTAGCTACATTTAGTCATACATCCAGATACATAAATATTTGAACAAAATAGCTAAAAAAACAGCTAACTAGAAATGTCGAAGCAACAACGACAGTGACAACAACAACAACAACAACAGCAACAAATTTAGCTATGTTACTGTTACGCGCGTACGCTTGATGACTACTTGTCACTCACTTTACAGTTATGAGTGCAAAATATGCACGAAAAAAAATTCAGAAAAATAAAAAATACAAAAAAAAAATATTGCACAGAAAATATACAATAACAGCAACAACAACAAAAATGCACAAATGGCGGAAGTCAAGCAAAATATTTGACGTTCGCGAGCTTCTGAAAATAAAACGTGACTAAATGTTTTAACGATTATTTAAGCTTTGTTTTTTTTTTTTCCAATTTTTTTTTCAATTTTTTTGTACACACTTTTCACTTCTCATCGCTCTTTCAGTCATTTTTGGCTTACACTTTACTATTTTAGTAACATTTTGTGCTCATTCTTAAAGTATTTGTTGTTGTTGCTGCTTTTTGTCATTACTTTTGAATTGGCAAAGTTGTGTTGTTGTTGTTTTGTAAGACAGAAGGCGTAAGAAAATTTTCAAGGCTAAGCGACAAATAAGAAACTGCGAGCGAGACTCATTGAAAAAGTTACACACATGAAATGGCAAAGGCACAGGGAGAAGAGGAAGAGGCAGATGAAGAAGAAGAAGAAAGCACAAGTGACAGTGTGTGTGTGTGTGTGTGTGTATTAGCTTTTAAAGTGTTGGTAAACACAGTAAGCATTAACTTTTTGCATATGTGTGTGTGTGTGTAGCATCATATTTGATGACGATGATGTCTGTCCGTCCGTCTGTCTGTCTGTCTGTCTGTCTGTCGCTTGATTTGTGCCATGCATGATTTCAACGTTGAGTGGAATTTAAGCGACACAATTTAAGCACGTGGCATGTTGGTGTGGGTGTGTGTGTATGTGTGTGTGTGTGTGTGTGAAAAGCCTAACGCTGACGGCGTTTTATTTTATTTTTGTTGTTTTTTTTTTTTCTATTCTATATGAAAGTTGACAGCGTGGCTGAAGAAATCGCAGAATTTTGATGATGAGACAGCTGCCGCAGCCGTCACCCTCACCCTCACCCTCCCCCTCACCGCCGTCACTGTTGTTGCATGATTGTTGTCAGTCGGCATAAAAATGTTGACAATGTCACATGCGCGTTCTCAAAAGCTACCGAAACAAAAACACATGTTTTAATATGTATCTAGATACTTTCTAATGCATAAATTATTTAGCATATTAAGCTGCACACACACACACATACACTTGCACAAGGCAGTCACTCAGTCAATGAGGCTGTGTAGCACACCATCATCATGCATAATATTGCTGATGTCAGAGCGTTGAGGCATAAAATATAACGCGTCACGTTATATTCTGATTCCGATTCGACCAGGAGCTGATAACACACACACACACACACACACACACACAGACAGACACAGATACATTTATGCGCTAAGTTGAGTTACAATTTAACGTTTGCGGTTGCCTTAAGTGCTCTGCGTTGTTCTCTGCTGTTCCATGACACCAATATGATACACACACACACACATGCTTGTAAAGGTGCCAGTTGAGCAACGGGCGTGGCATGTCGTACACTAATGATGATGCTCCTCATGCTGATGCTGATGTCATTGTCAAAATGTTAGTACATTTCTGAAATGAAATTAATTCTTAAAAAAAAAATAAATAAAAAAAAAAAAAAGATTGAAAACATAGTTTAACAATTATGTTGAACAATTTAGCTGGCGGCGGTTTTATTGGTGTTGTTGTTGTTGGTTTGATGAGGTGTCAACTGCTTGGCAAACCTTCAACCAACCACCAAACTGAAAAAGCCTCAAATGACATGACAATTTTAAGGTTTTTAGACACTTGATTATGACTTCAGTTGCTTTTGATTTTTAATGTGTGTGTGTGTGTGTGTGTGAGTTAATGGTTTTAATCATAAATATGCTAATGGGTTAAGCCATATTCATAAACTCATTATAATCGGTATGAAATTTTGTTAATTTCGTAGATTAAATGCGAACAATTTTTTCGGCTTTCGAAGTTTGGTTTATTCATTTATTTTACTGAAGAACTACATAACTTTAAAATAAAAACAAAGTTACTTCAGAAACTTGCTTCTACAGACCATCAATATTTCATTCAAAGTATGTAACATTGCGCAGATAAATCGAATGAATTTTCAATGCCATATAAGAAAAATATATTAAATTCCATAGTTTTAATTAGCTTCTTTCGTGCCCAAAGGTCGTAGTGGTATAAACAGGATAATTCCGCACCGGATAGATATTTAAATTGTGCTTTAAAGCGGAAACTGTCGTCGGAAATCGTCGAGCATTACTGATTATCAACTTTAAACGATATTCTAGCTAGATTTTTATGCACCTATAGCTCATGGCACCTGCGAATTGGCCAATAGACTCGAATTAGATTAACGTTAGGTTTGTTTATTATAAAATGAGTAAAGTCTAGCTGGCCTGGACTTATTGTCCAACAAATTTAAGGTAGAGTTTTTAAAATTTTTTAGTTTTAAGAGAAGCTTTGAGATATTTGCCATTTATAGATAGTTAACGAAATACAATTGTTGAACTATTTTTGTGTTTCGTGCACTGTGAAATTATTGGAAGCAAAAAAAAGATAAAATGTGCGCTACTAACGATCAAAGTAACGTGGGCAGCCCAGCAATAATACCACAGGAAGTTGAAGCAACTGAACAACAGACAAATCCTAGTGTAGTGGAAAAAATTGAGGAAATGAAACTCATGTCGAAATATCCAACTGGCATGCGTGCACCAGACGGACAATCAGCGTTCTTGAAGAAAAGGCTACGAAAGGGACAAAAGTTCTTCGATTCGGGTGACTATGAGATGGCCAAGCAGATGGATGGCGGTGAAAAGAAGATCTCTGCCAACAAGGTAACCACCGGCGCGATTATACCAACGCCTGAGACAGTGCCAGCGCGCAAGACACCAATTGTGCCGCCATGCAACAAGTTGAATTGAGAAATGAGAAATCCACTAAAATGAGATAAAATTCTCTACAAAAATTTACATATTCTCAGTTAAGTTGGTTCGTCCGTCATGGTATATCATTTTTACACATAATGAGTCATGAGTTTGGTGTTTAATTTAAACTCCACGTAAGCATTTCGTATGCCTCCCCTCCCCCTTTTCCTGTTTCCTCAAAGCACTTGGCTGAAATTTATATATTTTAATAAACTTTATTAAACTTAACCGTTAAAATGATCAACGATCTGCTCTAGTCTGTTAAAATTCAAATAACAGATTAGATTAACATGTTAAATTTAATAGAATTAATATATTCTTTTTAAAATTTAAATAATGTTGACATCCACAAGACACCAGACTTAAATTATACATGAAATAATAGGATTCTGAAAATTGTAGTTACATGAAATGTGAAATATTATAAAAACAATACAGAGTTCGAGGTCAAACCATAAGAAAATTCAATTTATTAAAGAACAAATCATGTCTCACTTATTGATTGTGTTAAAACAGAAAAAGGGGGAAAGAAAAATAAAACATGAATAAAAATGAAAATTCTTTGCTTGTAAATTTTTTATTTTTTTTAATTACTACCCTGTAGTTAAATGCACACAAATAAATAGAAAGGGTAGGGGGAAAAAAAGGGATAACAAAGGCAAAAGATTTACTTGTGTCAAATGCTTGCACCCTTGACCATTTTGGCATTAAACTTATGCCTTAAGTACAAGTTTTGTGCAACTGTTGCTATTTGACATAATGCCACCGCACCGACCCCACCACCCCTCATCAATTGAGAGTACGCCCACGTGCTGTTTGTTATACAAGATGGCGCAAACTCGACATAATTTCATGAACAATAAAATATGAGAGCAAAAAAAAAAAAAAAAGAATATAAAAATATAATAAAAAAACAAAATACAACAACAACAACAACGAGCACAACAAAAACTTGTTTTATATGTAATTGACCCAAATTTCATAATTTTTTTGTTGTTGTTGTTGGTTTGTTTTTGTTTTTCTGTTTCTGTTTCTTTTTTTAAACGGAGGTGAACTGTAAAAGTTTTGCTCGGTATTTGTCGAACTGTAAATGTCGTCTCACTGCTTGCATGCAACAGTCACCACGCCTCCCACCAACATTTAAGTGAGGCGTGTGGCATAAACAAACTCATTAAAATGCACACTAATAAGCTTTGTTACACTTCCCGGCACAATTTTCTCTTCTCTTCTGTTATTTTTCTTGTTTGCCTTTTTTTCGGAATATTATTTTGTTTTTTTTTTTTTTTTTTAATTTCTTGTTTTGCAATTTTTTCATTATTTATTTAATTCCATTTATTTGTTACTTTTTGAATGTCGCTTGACCTTTTCGAGTCTCAAACAAGCCCAAAAAGGACAAAAAAAAGAACAGAATTGAAACGGCCGAAAAAGATGTCAAAGCCGTCAAAATAACAAGTTCCCGCTATTTTGAACATTGAAGCAGTGTTGGAAAACGACTTTCGCATAGCAAAAACAATGATAATGTTCACGATGAAGATGGTTTTCAAGAACATAAACGTGAGCATCATGGTACACTTACAAGAGCGTAAAAGTGCTCACAATCAGCTGTTCATAACTTTTGTTGTTATTTCTGTGACAAAATTGGATGTGAGGAACATATTATTTAAAAGTGTTAAAGATACACTTTTGGAAAGTGGGAAAACAAATTTGAAACTTTTCAGAGGAAAATCACCTCTTTAACTTGCCATCTTATATATACTTTCATCACCTTAATTATAAAACTAAACAAGTTTTCTGTCTGTCTATTCGTCCAACTCTAATGATTCTCGGAAACTATAATACAGTCGACTCACGTTAATTCGAAACACAAGGGACTCTTAAAATGTTACGAATTATCGAATGTTTGAATTAACGAGAGCCAATTTGTATAAAGGAATTTTGTAGGGACTCGTTATCACTTTGAATTATAGCGAGGGTTGAATTATCGCAGGTTTGACTTAACGAGAGTCAACTTGAAATTTTGAAGATAGTCTCATGTGGTCATGGGCTACTTCAAGTCTGGAGCATTTTTTGCCATGTCCACTCCTTTAAAAGTTGTAGCCCAAACACCAGATGAGATAGAAACATAAAGTTTTTCCTCTTCGCCTCATTTTCCCTCAAAAAATTATTTTCTTAACATTGTTATATCTCCTAATTTCTAAGAGGTATAAAGCTATAATTTCGTACGCAGCTTTATTGACTCTCTCAAAAAAAAAAAATAAAAATACCTCTTTTTCATAGTTGCCCCCCAAAGACCAACAAACTCAAATTTTTCATATATTCTTAATTTTTTGTCCGATTTTCTTGGACACTATTCGAAAAGGAGATGCCAGAAAAAATATTTTTTTATCGATTGGGTGTATTGTATTGTCGAGTATACTCGTCTGTACCGCCCTTACTGTTTTTTTTTGTTTTGTTATTTCTTCAGAAAGAAAATGTTGTTTCAAGTCAAATCTTTTGCTAAACGTTTTAAATTTTAAACTGATTTTGATTTAGCGGCTTAACGTCTTATCTTTAATGTATTAAAATAACAAAAACAACAACAACAACGAAAAAAAATAATGACATTAAATAAGGCGACACATTAAAAGTAATCAAATCAAATGAGCTTAACTCATTCAAATGTAAATGCGTAGCGCGTGTTTTTTTTCGATCCTCACTCTGAGCAGTCTTCGTCTCCTTCAAACGCTTTACACACACACCTCTTTATAAACACACACACACACATACATGCTTGCCTACTTAGCGATAAACATTAACAAATTCCTCGCCCTCTTAAGCAACGCTTCATGTTCCCTCACCGGCAATCCTGCCGCTCCCCGCCACAACCAACACTTGCGCTTACCGAGTGTGCTTTGGGGATTCTTTACATATATGTGTATTTTTTTTGCAGTTCTGTTCGTCTTTGCTGTTTTTGCTTGTTGTACTTTTTTGTGTGTGTTGAGCTTGAGGCAGTTTAACTCTTTGCAAAAACATGTTGTGAACAAATCTGCGAACAAAACAAAAAAAAAAAAAACCAAAAAAAAAAAGTGAATAAATAAATAAAAGCAAAAGAGACGAAATCACTAACAAAGAACAAAACTTTTTTTTTCTGCCTGCCTGCCTGCCTTCCTTAAACATGCTTCCGTTCTCACACTCACACACACATACACATCCATCTAGAGCAACAGAGAGGGCGGTAGAAAGTGAGACAGAGAGCACACACACACGCGGCAGAGCAAAGGACTCTTGGGCTTTCGATTGGGCACGCTATGATTTTGGCTTGTGGCTGTGACCGACCGACCACGTTAAGTCTGTGAAAATGCAATAAAAAATGATGTTCGACAATTTTAAGACTATGTCACTTCACAACAACAACAACAACAACAACATGGCGGCACACCAACGGGTCTGAAGATGGGCTCAGTACATGCCAAAGCATGAATTGCCTTTGATGTTGCCTTCACTGCTCATGGCTCATGTCTCATGGCTCTTGGCTGTTGCCTGTTGGTATGTGCTGGGTTGTACGGCATCGGTTTTAATGGCCAATTGTGTCTTGTACGTGCACAGCGAACTGAATGCGTTAATTTGTTCTCGCACTTGTTATTTCGTTAATATAGTTTGTTTTTCCTGCCTACTGCATATCCTTATAATGTCCTGTCCGGTATTGTTGTGTCCTTGGCCTTGCTTAGTTTTATGTTCATCGAACGTTTCATTTTATTTGTTGGTGTATTTTTTTTTTTTCATGTTGTAAAGTTAATTGAATTAGATTCGATTTTTTTGGGAGTTACAGAGATTTTGAACGCTTGAAAAAAACAGATTTTTTTTTAATTTATATATTATTAATAAACCACAACGATTTATCATCCATCGATCGCCAAAGCGCATTCCATTTTTTGGTTTTGTTTACATATTTAAATTTGTAGCCAGAATATTCGTGCTTGATCTATTCATGGGCTCAGCCAAAAGAGTTGAGTTAGACTTCATGTAGTTTATAGAGGAATGGTCAGGACGACAACCCGTTCAGCTTTTTTTCAAGCGAGTATGTAAGGAAGAAGTCATGTCATGTCGTTGGCCTTCTTTTTGAAAGGAGCGTGTAAGGGAACTATCAGGCATGCGGAACCAAATTAGAAGGCTTTAAAGGTCCAATTGAGAAGAAAATTCGATTGATCCGTCCCAATAGTTCTCTGAAAAAATGAGACCTAGAGACTTAAAATTTCAAGGACAGACTTCGATGGGATGTGTTCCATGCCCACTCTCTCCTACTCAACCACTTACGTCCACTTTTTTAGAAGGCCAAAGCTTGAATACCAAAATCGATAGAAACATTAAAATTGGTGGGCAAACTTTGTAATTTCTGTCCTTTAAAATGATGTCATATTATTTTTGCCCCTTCTCTTCATTTAATAATCAATTAATCAATATCTGAAAATGTCTTTATCTCTTTAACTATGCAAGGTGTGAACCGGAAACTCAGTAGAAAAAACTGTATACCACAAAATACCCCCCTCTCATCATGGTTACTCCTTAAAGACCAATCTGCCTGGTACTAAAATAGGAAAGTCATTCATAATAATCACTTTATCGACTGAAAACTACTTTAGCTATGCCGCCACTATTCAAAATACTTTAACAGAAGAAAATTAAGCCAAACGTTACAACTTAATTTGACTGCTTTTTTGAAGACAATTCACAACACTTGAGGCATAAAAAAGCAAGAAAAACGTTTATATGTATGTATGTTTGAAAATAAAGCGCTTATGTGCGAGAAATATGTGCAGATGATGTTGGGCTGACCCACATACGGCTAAGAACAATACCGTCATTGACACACATCAATGCCGCAACATGCACACACACACACACAGCACGCCCAGGGGATCGCCCGTTGTTAAAGCAGGGAGGGGGGCTGAAGGAGCTTCATGATATTTCAAACGCACATCAAAAGTGTCCGCATAATTTTATTGTTTGGCTAATTTGAAGATGAAGACGAACATGTGTATGTGTGTATGTCACATATGGGTCCTTCCCCTGTACTTAGGGGTCAGTTAGTAGTAATTCAAGCAATGCAACAAATCTACATAAACGAAGACTTGCTGAGCATAATGTTTACTTGTGGCGTTAGTTGGCCTGTATTAGAGGAAGGAGACAAAAACGATTCAAAGTCCTTTTGCATAACTTCCTACAGGATGCTGAGACTTCTGTGCTTCTGTGCTTCTTCACAGCATGAACGTGTTTATTTCACTTTGAATTGCGGTTGTTTGTTCAATGTTGTATCATCTTTGTCTTCTCCACTTCGCCTTCGTTGTCATCTTCTACTGTGTTTGCTTCCGTTTTGACAACGCTCTCGCCATCCTTGCTATTCCCTTTGCCTTACAATGTATGTATGTGTGTGTGTGTGTGTGTGTGTGTGTGCTTTCGTGTATTGCGTGTAAATTGGCTAAATTATGCTCACGAAGCGAGGGGGGCGGGAAGGTAAAGGTCGAGCATGGCCCTAAACGACATTCGGTCATTCGTTCTAATAACATCGTCTTCATCTTCATCGTTGTCGTTAACGTCGACTTCGACGTCGACGTCGTTGAGATGGGCAACGGCAATGGCATCATGTTGCTGTTTGTTTTGTTGTTATATGTTGTTGTTGTTGCTGTTGCTGTTGGTGGCGCGTTAAGTTCGCGTTCGTTGAAAAGGCATGAGAATTCCATCATAGCATTCCGTTTGCTAATAAGCATAACGGTACATATTTTGTAAATGGCTTGGAAGCTACATGAATGGGTCATGCTTAGTGTGGACAGGGACAGGGACACAGAGACGGACACGGAAAGGGGAAAAATACTCACACTATCAAATTGTAATTGAGTGTATAAGTGAACGGGTGGTTGGCTGGGTTGGGTTGAATTTCGTTACTTGTTTTTGATGTATCTAAAACCGTTGTTGGCTGAGTGAGTGACTAAGTGAGTGAAAATGATATATTCATTTACATTTAAATGTTATTACACTTGAAATATTTCATATAATTTTCCAGCCAAAAATTATTTCAAACACATTCCAAGTGATGATGAAGTTGTCAACGATATTGAAATGTTAAATTTTGTTTGATATTTGTGCATTTCATTTATTTAATTAATTTGTATATTATTAAAATTATTAATTTTTGTTAGTTTAACTTAATGACGCCACGAGGTATGCAATACTTTTTTCACTTACATTGCGTTGATTAATTTAAAATACCCAGTAGAGAAATTTACTAATCTCAGTTTATAACTTTGACACTTCTTACACGCTTACCCTTTCATACCCTACAGCAGTGTTCAATGCTGTGAAAATTATGTATGACTTAACACAAATGAATTGCCATAAATTTTAAAACGTGAGTCAGCAGGAATTTGATTTAATTTGAACACAAAATCAAATCAATTTTGACTTGTTGACCATTTCTAATCACATTAAGTGAATTTGACAGCTTTACAATCATGATAAGATTAATCATACGACCCGAAAGCGCTCAAGTGACATGCGATAAAGAACATTTGTTAAAATCGTATACGCATTACAGTGGCAACACAATAAAAAGCACGTTTAGTTGTTGCTATCATGGCTGACATTGTTGCAAGTGCATTGCGTGTGTTGTTCCGGCATACGCCAAGCCAAGCCAAGCTAAGTCACGTTTCCGTTTCCGTTTACCATGCTCAATAATGAAGTCAAAGAAAATCACTTCCTCTCTCTCTCTCTCTGTCTCTCTGTCACTCTTCGTCAATAAGTTTCTTCACTTCATTTGACCCACGTGCAATTTGTTTCATATCATTCTCACGTGACTAAAATATGTCGACTATGTGTGCGTGCGTGCGTGAGTGCGTCTCTATTTCAAGTGTTTATATATGTATATACATATGTGTGCGTGTTTTCTATCTAAAGTGTTATTCACAATAATTATTTCGAACAATTTATTTGTTAATTTCGCACAAAATTGATTCTAATTGGATAATTTGCATACTATGCACGTAATACTCACGTATTCATTACACTACAAATGCGAATTCCCATTGAAAGATTTTTGTGTCCTTTGCCACACATGCGTTCTCACACTCTCGCTCACTCACTCACTCATTCACTCACCCACCCACTCTTTACTCTTTACTGTTCCGGTGTGAATTGAACAGATCGTTCGTTCATTCGGTTCGTTGCTTAGTATATACATATGCAAGTCTATGTATGTTTAATATTTGTGCACATACATACATACATAAATATATTTGCGGTGCCATATTTGTTATAACATCAAAATTAGACAAAGCCTTAATTCGTTGGTGTTTGAATTGTGAGAATTTGTTTGGTTTTTGTGCCTTTGTTGGCAAATGTGGAATTTCTGCTATTTATGGCGGTTTGTTGTGGTCTGCTGCTCTTATGGTGGCAACGCATTAAACGATTGCCAATTAGGCTATAATTTGTAAAAGTAATTTTAATTTAGTTAAATACAATTAACAATTATTATGGATGGAGTGAAAATGAGCCAAAAATATAGATAAAGTTAAGAGATACGAATAGTTCAATGGACATATTAAGGAACGCTTGCACCCTCTTTGTCTTAAGTGTACAATTTTAATTTCAATTTTGGATTCGCATACCAGTCTATACTATTTTTTATTATTTTTACACTCTTATGTTCTCAGGAAGGCTTAATAACTATAAAAAAATGGGCATGGCACCGCCCACTTTTAGTCAAAATCAAACAATTACATATCTCTGTAACACAATGAGGCATAAAAATAAAATTTGTTAAAAAAAGAGTAATAAGATTTCAAAGAAAAAGTGGGCGTGGCAGGAAAACAAGGAGTATAGCATTCTCGCTTAATTTAATTGTTTTCCAAAGCATAATTTCGTAAATTTTAGAATAATATAAAAATCCAAATTAATCCAAAAATTTAAAATTTTCGATAAGCTTCTACATCTACTCGCTACAATCGTCACTATAACTGTAAATGGTAGTATCACTATCACAGTCACAAGTTTTTGGATTGATTGGGCCAACGTACAGATCGATTGTCTCACGGCAACCCAAGTTGACCGCCTTTCTCGACTTGATCGTTGCATTGACGATGAACTCTGACTCGGGCAGGCAACTTGGCAACTTCGCCGGCACATTCAATTCCAATACTGAGCGCAATAACTGCACTATGCTATCGTCTGCATAGACCATGAAATCGAAGGTGGTCTGTGGTGCACGTGGACGCTGAGGCGCACTCGTGCAACCATAGAGATAAACAATATGCGGGCTCTCACAAACGCGTCTACAAAATGCATCATAATTAATTGTCTTTGGAAGGCTCTGAGAGTATACTTACTGCATTGAATGATTCATGAGATTAATATGCGCAAGCTCACAGATGATGGCCAGCACATGGGTGAGTTTCCTGGGATACATGCGAAGTTGGTACTCTTTCCACCACAGTAGGCCTAAGAAAACACCACGCAATTCGATCTGAAAATGCCAATGTAAGCCTTGTCTATGCGATCTGACCAGACGAAAATTCGGAAATTTCTGTGAAAATATAGAAATTATCGTATTACCTTTGAAATCGCTACATTCTTATAATAGTCTTAAATAATCACAAAATTAACAGAATTCTAATTTCTCAAATTAATCACTTCCCTGGTGCAAGTAGTAATTAATTTTGTATTGCAATATGTAATCATAATAATGTTGATAATAATAATTATATCGTAAGAGATGGAAAAGACTCCACCCATGTGAACTTAAGTGCCGTCGAATTAATTTTTGTTATTTTCATCTAATTATATTTCCTCAGTTTAGTTATTTCTGTATAAGTATTGTCATTATATATGTAAGTCATTGTTTCCATTATTTTTTAGAGTGTAGTGAGTGAGATTTTGAAACATTACCTGCTTTGTGACAAAAATAGTTATGAGAAAAATGCTTTTTAAAAGCGTCTTTTGGAGTGGAAAGCTAGAAAGGAAAAGTATCTCATTAAACTAAACCAAATTATTAATTTTGGACGATTGAAAAATTTAAAACGAAAACCAGCTGTTCAACTTTCTGTCTCGTTCACACCCTACACTTCAATTTATATTTTTAATGCACTTTTTGAAGAGTATGAAAATGATGAAAGATTTAATAATACAAATTCGACTATTTTAACATTATGATTATTAGTGACTGTTGTGAAAATGGGACTATTTGTATTAATACTCACCCGCAGTGCAGACATAAAGGTCAATGTATAGACGACCCTAACAGTTGACGAATTTGTTTCTTCGTTCGTTTGTGATTCAACAACTTTGTAGTAATGACGCAAAAATCTGTTGACTTCTTCATTATACGACGTGGCTGAACATCTGTTGAGGCGTTTGAAGAGCGTGTGAAGCGCACCGCAAAACGCCGCTTCGAAACCACACTCGAGATAATACTTTGTGGCCACATTTAATATCTGCAATTAACATCGAATTGTGGATGAATTTTTTTATTACTTTTTTTCATTCTTACCTCATAGGCCACGGCCAGTTCTTTATTGACATTACGTTCAAGATGACTCAGATGACTGTTAGTACGAAAACAATGCAACATGTATTGTGTGTCGATGCGATTGAGACTACGCGATACACAACGTACGCGATTGTGAGAGCGATAATCTAATTTTGATAGTATCTTCGAGATTATTTCATCCGGCAGATCTTCAAAAACCAATTCCTTATGATCTTGTGTACTTTTCGTAGACGGAGGCGAGTCAACCAAATTGGTTTCCTGCTCTTGTTCATTGTTACTGATTGAACATTTGGATTTCAAATTATTCAACGATTGAGAGCGTTTCATAATGCAAAAAAAAAAAAAAAACAAGCACAAAATATATTACAATCAAATACAATATAAAGTATTTGACGAAGACAAGACTATTTAATTCAAAAAAGAAAAAACAATAAACAAAAAAAATTACAAAAAAACTTCATTTGACAGAAGATACTCTGCTTAACACGAAAAATTTTGTTTGTGAATGGGTTTCTATCTTGGAACTAGAGTTGTTCTCTATGTTCCACATCAAATCTTTAGGGTTTTTCATTTTTAAGGAAATTTCTCCCCCTAATTTATTCTTTTTATTTATATATATATTTTTTTTTTGCTTCAAGGAGCATTGAAAACCGTTTAAAATTCACTTAAGCAGTGTTGGTCAATGACAGTCACAAATCATGTTTGGTATGTAAACAGCCATGATGATGATGATGATGATGATGATGATGATGATGACGATGATTTTTGATGCCATAAAGTTGCTGAGGCGTGCAAAATTAAGGCGATTACAAAGTATTACACACAATAATTCGCTGCTTATGTTGAAGCACTTGAAAACAGTGTTGGACAACAACAACAAAAACAATATTTTTTAAAGCTTTGCTTGCAGACATTTTGATTTGCATGCACGATGGACTCATATTGGGCAAAGCAAAGCAAAGTACACGAACAACACAACACAACAACAACAACAAAAACAACAACTACAAAAGTCTCTAGTGAGAAACACTTCAACTTGTGTGAGCAAAAAGGATAAAAAAAAAACCAAAAAAATAAATAAATTTCAGAAAGTGCCAGAAAACCTCTAATAACTGAGCAACATCGAGTGTTGAAAAATGTACGACTATGCAGGAAAATTCATGTGGTTCTGCATGAGCATAAAACGAACACAACAACAACAAAAAAAGCAAAAAAAAAAAAATCAACCAACAAAATGAAAATGGAAGTGAAAAAAAAGCTAAGAAAATACGCAAAAGTTGTTGCAGGTTTTTGCGGTTTTCAATTGTAATCCATAACAACTTTTGCCAACAAGCCATGGGGCCGGTCGAGCTCACATGCGTGCCTGTGTGTGCGATGGAGACAGCATGACAGCGTTCTGTCGAGTGAACGGAAGACAAGGGCAGCCACAATATATGCCACTCGTTATAATTTCAAGTATTCCGCTAGAGCCAAGTGTTTGGCCAATGGCGAAAAGCCGCAAACGAGCGATGTACGAGCAACGGACGAGACGCCGTGTAAGTAATGAAGTGTATGGAACAGAGAATTGGAGCAGCAACATGAGTGCGCATCCCAAATGTATGGAGTTGGAGACGGAGCTGAAGGAGACGATGACTCGCAAAGCTTTGCTTGTCAAATTGTAGTCAGATTTGAAACTTTTATGTGGCAACGCTCGGGCGCCTGTGCACGTAAGCATGCATGCACGTTCATGCACGCGAATCAGTGCAGATCTTTCTAAATTTGTTTAGCCAACAAATGTATCATTTGAACTTTATCTACGCGTTGGTTTGCCGTATGTAATGCGTGGCATAATGTAACATGAGCGCATATAATATTGTCATTCTGCACCGCAAAACATGACACAGCATTCTAATCAGTCGGATGCCATCTGGGACACTCTCTATATGATAGAGATACACAAATGAAAACTGAAAATTGCGAAAGAAAAATCAAATAAAATAAATTTCATGTTTGTTATAAATTTTAAAATATTTCCTATTTTTTTGTTAACAAACATTTTGACCAAATTAGTGCATGACTAACAAACGATTGAAACAAATGAAATATTTTATATAAACACACACACACACACATATATATATATATAGGGACGTACTACGTACATGTGTTGCTGTATGAAAACATGGCTGAAATTGGCATAGACAGACATTTTGTTGGTTTGCTTCTGGTACTTCTGATTTTTTTTATTTTGGTTACTGTCCAGTTGGCACGAACAAAAACTCAGTGAGTGTGTCGGTGTTGTTGATGTTGGTGTTGGTGTTGGCTAAGCAGACATTTTGAGCCGAAAACAAAAACAAATTACACTCGAAACTAATCGAGAACGGTTCTCAGACAATGGCCGAGTTCTAAGCGGAAACGGAAGTGCGTCTGTGTTGGACACAACTTGAGTTGAGCACGTTCTGTACTTCGACATAGCTTTATATTTGTAGTTTGCCTGCACAGATTTTTCACTTGCATGGCACGAATAGATTCATGGCGTCGCGACTTTAAAATGACAACAATATCAATACTAAGAAAACGAAAGTGGAGAAAAACAAACACGGAAATTCTTTAACTCTTTCGTGCAAGGCCATTTTTTAAATGAGCATAGAAGAAAAATTAAAAAAGACGACCAAGAAAAAATAAAAATAAGCGCCTACGATGATAAGCAAAAGTTGCAATGAATAAAAATTGTACAGCAGATGAGACGACAGGAACAAAAACGTAGAGAGAAGAGCGAAAAAGAAAGACAGAATGACTGGTTGAAAGAAGTGAAAATAATAAATTAATAAAATATTCGGCGCTGCCATAATTTTATAGCTCTTCACGCCCACTTGCTTGTGCCTTAATACATTGTGGGGGTAAGTTGATTCCCGGACCTACTTGTGGGCCTACTTTTTGATCAAATTAGTTCACATAAGTGTTAACTTTGAAGACAAACGGACAACGAACAAGAAAGTTTTTCATACAAGAGTTTTTAAGCTTTCAAGACTCTTCTGTGGGAGGTACTCTTTCCATGTTTCGGTTTTTATTGGAACTAACATTTATTTATTTTAATATTTATAATTCAAGGTTGATAGTATCGCTGCCACGTCTACTGTTTCCCAGCCACTAACTACCACTGAATTTTTATAAAGTTTACAGACCGAACAACCGAAATGGTCGAAACATAGATTTTTGTTCAACCCAGATTTCCGCCGAAATTCTCTTTTGTAAATTGAGTTATATTATGAATATTATAGGAACTGTTAACCTCAAACTTTATAACCCTCTAAGAAATTTGGAATAAAATTTAAAATCGACTTTATAGCCTTATATCTTCTTCTTGCTTTGTATGTGGAAAACAAAGCGAAGAGTATTAAAAATGGTGCCTGGTGAAGGTGTGAAAGATAAACTTAGCATAAAAGCATGAAAAAAAGGGTAATGATAAAGAGGAAGGCGATGGAATGCACAAAATTAGGTAATTGGGTAACGAATTAGGCAAAGTCATGAAAGTGAGCATGAATCGCGCATTGGACGTGCAGATAACAAACAGATAACAATACAACAACAGCAAATACAACAACAATATAAAAGTAAAAACTTGCAAAAAAATACACATATATATACTTTTAATGGCAATTGGCCAAACAGAGTTGCCACCCAATACGTTGACTTGTCTATTTGCTCAGACACTTTCGACATTAAGTATACGCTTTGTTGGCCGAAATTTTTTTCTTGTTTTTTTTTTTTGTTTTTCCTTAAATCGACCATTTTCTTTTCTTTTAAAATTGCTTGTCGTGTTTCTGTTTCTGTTTCTGTTTTTGCATTTGTTTTGTCTTTTTTTTATTTTTTTTTTGTCTTCATGTTGCTTTCTAAGCGCAAGAACATTCATTCATGACAAGTTCTTTGCTGTTTTTCCATTATTTTCAGTTTTATTTTGTTTTCATACGACAAAAAAAAAAAAAAAACAACACACATAAAAAAAAAATGTGTAAAAAAACGAAGAAATACACGGCGAGTAAAAAGTTTGCAACGAAATGAAACAAAACAAAACAAAAGACATGAACGAACAAGTCTTTCCTTTTTTGTTTGTTTGTTTGAGTGTCTCTCTAGTTTACTTATTTGTTTTCAATGCAGACAAGTACATGCACATGTATATCAAACATACATATAGACAGGCAGACAGACAGACAGAGACACTGCGACTTAGACAGGACATTTGGAGAAAAGAAAAACTTTACAAGATGTTCTCACATGCACAATTCGTACAAATTCTCTGTTCGGACTTAAGCTGCTTTTCAAGTCGTTTGTGTTTTCTTTTCTTTTTTTTTGTATATTTTCTTACCATAGTTTTTCTTATTATATACTTTAGTTTCTATGTTCTTTTGCATTTATTTTTTTTTGTTTTTTTTTGCATTTCTTGTTGTCGTGCTGAGCAGTGACATGATTTTTAAAGAAATGCCAAATAAAGTGCAAGTCTTGGCAGCCAACAGATGCTAACAACAACAACAAAAACGTATGCCAAGGAATGAAAGTGCCGGGCAGCGTTCATAGAGTGGAGAGGAGAGGGAGTGAAAGGGGGGAGAGAAAGTGCAAGCAGTCAATAAAGAGTTCGCAAAGGCTTACAAAAATTCAAATATCAAAGAAACTTTCCATTTTTACTGTTGCAAAAGCGCAACGTCGCCAGACCGGAAACGGAAGCGGCCAAAAGCCACTCTGAACTTTGCATCACTGTTCTGACGTTATTATACTTCTTTGCGTTAAACTCTTACATGGACTTTGCATGACATTTTATCTTTTTTTTTTTTGGCAAACTTTAAACTTATCAACAAAAAGAGCAACAAAAATTAAAAACAAAAAGAAAAAAATTGTACTCAAACCAATAACCAAAGTTGACATGCTTTGAAAATATTCGCTGCCAATTCAAAAAAAAAAAACAAACAAAGAAAATAAAAACTAGTTGACACTATGGAGGCACGAAGCGCGAAAAAAAGTTCGAAAGTTCGAAAAATTCAATGAACGAAAAAATATTTCGAACAATGAAAACGGTGGAAAAAAAAAAAAAATAAACGAAATCCTTGAAGCATTGAGGCGTGTTTGGCGCTCAGCGGTTCGCGCCTCAATTGCCGCAAACAACACGAACTGAAGCTACAAACAATGCGGCAATGACTGCCAAAGCCTCGTCAAATTGGCGTCACAGTCACGTGATTGCTCAACTCCGTGACTCGTATGCTACTCTCTGTGCAAACAATTTGCCAGCGTGAGACTTGAAACAATTTATTATTTATTTATTTATTTTCCCCCTTTTTTTATCAACTATTCGATTTAAAAATATTTTTTTTATTTTAACGTTTACTCTAATAAAAATGATCTTTAAATACACGAGATGAGCTTTCGTATATCGTACATTTACGATATAAATACATATATGCATTTTTTCGATATCTTTATTCAGGAATCTTTGTTCCACCTATTATAGCTTCTGAGTTCGATGCGTTCATACGGACGGATGGACAGTCGAACCCCACTAAATCGACTTCTACTGATCAAGGATATGGTATATGTTCTGTAGACGCTCCCAAATTAGAACTACTTTGTTTTTAATGTAATTCTAATTTTTGAAAAATTAAAATTTCTGGACAATTTCTTTATTCGAATATAAATAAAAAAATGGAGCAAACTTAATTAAAAAAGAATACAATAGATAAAAACGCCCAAGTAATATGAAGATTCTAAAGAAAGTGATGATAGTAAGGGGAGGGTTAGTAATTTTTAATGTGTTAGTTGAATGAATGAATCAATGTTGTGCCTGTTGACGCTATTCATGGCCAATTACACACAATTCAATGTGTGGGAGCAAAGACAAACCAAATCGAAATCCAAAACCGACAAAAATCGACCAAAAGCTGAGCTGAGAACCAATGAAAGTGCCAAAGAATTTCCGCTCTTTATTTCCGCACACTTAAAATGCAATAAGGCAAAAGTGCCGTTATGTCTTCTTTGCCAACTTATTCTCTCTTTCTCTCTGTCTTTAACTGACACACTACCAGACAGACTGGCTGGCAAACAGACAGGCAGGCAAGCAGGCAGGCAAGTCAGCCAACAATCGTTGGTCATGTTCATGCGGCGTGTAATCAATTAGGTAACGTTAAATGAATTTCTGGTAATAAATACAAAATCGATTGGCTTATAATTGTCATAATTAACAGCGACACTAACACGCATGTAGGCAACATGATAAGCGTATAAGATGGCAAGACGGACACACACACACACACACACACACACAGAGGAAGCGAGCGAGAAGTAGAGCAAGTCAACTTGCTTCTGTGTTGTGCTAAACTAAGTAAACTTTCGCATATCCTGAAACAGGAACTGCGCCAGTTTCGGTCAGGAAATTTCGCATTGAGTTTGTAACTATGTAAGTAAGTCAGTGTGTGTGTGTGTGAGACTGTGTAAGTTTGTGTAATTTGACCATTATGTCAAGTTATTAATTTTGTATTGCAACGCGATCGACCGACCGACAGACCGTCCGTCCGTCCGATGAGCAAAGTTCAGTTGAAGCAAGCGATCGACCCAACAAGCAAGCAAGCAACCATTGAGGCAAAAGGGGTTACTACAACAATGTCTGCAACAAAAGTTGCTTGAGCGTTTAAATCAAGTACACATATTTATATACCATACAAGCAAACACACACATACACACTCATATACATATACAATTCACGTGCTTAAGGATCAAAACACAAAGCAATTTCCTTGAGGAAATTTAATTATTTTTCAATCAACGCTATATAACCGAGCAAATGTTGTCCACAGACAGCGGACAGGCTTGGTTCAAAAAAAAAAAAAATAGAATAAAAAAGGGAGAAAAAAAAAATAAATAAAAGTACAGTGAGGCCTTTTTAACTTGAACTTAAAAGAAAGATTAACAATTTATCAAAAACTTCGAGATAAGAAGTTTCTAAATTATGTTGTTATGTTATATGATACAATATAATAATGATATATAAAACAATAAAGATAATAAAATAGAAAAAGTGATATATAGTAAAAAAAATAATAAAATATGAAATAAATAAAATGAAAAAGACAAACGTTTGAAATTTCATTCCTCGGAAATAAAGTTCAGATCAAATTTCGATTCACAGAATAGAGTTATAAGTAGAGTATATTATGATTGCACTTCAAGTTACAGAACTGTCGCTTCGAGAGAGATTCTTTCAATGACAGAGCATAAATAATTTCTTTGTCTTAGAGAAAACTTTGAGTTCGACATGAAGAGGTTCCACAGTGTAGACGACAAAGTAAGAAAAAATAAAATAAGCAACTATTACTAACACATGAGCTGATTGTGGGCGTGGACTTAAACCTTTTTAGTTAAAAATTCTTCGATACAAAGGCGCTGGTTTGTATTAACTGTAAATATTCGACAACTTTCATGGACTACTTATGAGATTGCTGTTGATGAGGTTGTTAATGGCAATGATGAGTTTAAACATTATCATTTTAGTTGCTGTAATGAATAGACTTTCTAACCGACCGAACGACTGATAGCAAGACCGAAGGACAACTCTGCTTAGTTCATATTACAGCTACATCAGCTGCAATGTTCTTTCAAATGCGATTGACTTTGTGCATAAATGCAATCAAAAGAAAGAAACGAATGACGATGACAAGAAGGACATTGCAGTTTTTGCATTGAATTGCAAGTAAACAAGAAAAAACAAAAAAGCAGAGTTTTCATTTAATTTTGTACGTTTGCATGAAATTGAAAACTTTTGCCAAAAGGAGAACGATGACGATGACATGTTACCAACACTTCTATCCAATAATGTTGTGTGGCCATGTTGCCCGAAAGGATACGCACAAATGAGACTCAACTTCGCATAGAGGACAACACCTACAAGTCATTTATTCATTCACTCACTCACTGAGCATTCATTTATTCGGGCATTTATGAAGTAACCAAAAGACATTTTAATTAAAAATCTTTTCAGTCAACTGGCTCTGAGGTTATTTTGTAAACTGAATCGTGCCAATGCACAAAATCATTGACATTTTGTCATACTTTTTTTTTTTTTGCTTCTAAATTCGAAGGCCTGATAATTCATGCTGGAGCTGAAAGTATTTTACATAAAAACTAACAGAATTTTAATGAAAGCGCTCAATTTTCAAAACATGTATTAGAGATTTTGGTATACATTTCATTTTTTTTAAGCTGTTTCAAAGCAAGTCTGTTATATAATGAAGAGGCTTAAATTACACTTGGTCAATCAAAGAACTCAATTTCCAAATACATTATAAGAGTTTTAATATTTAACTGACTTTTAAATTCTTGTTTGAAATAATATTTTATGAAAATTGCATTTTGCTATATTTCAAGAACATACTTTCAATAATGAATAAACCTATGTTACATACACTCACTTGGCACATACAACTTTTTAGCATAGAAAATGATTTAATTTTTAATTTATATTAGTTACAATTGCCCATTGTTTGTCGGCTTTTAAATTGGCAAACTTTTGTAGTTTTTCTTCAAGTTGATTTTGCTTACAAAGCTGTAATGCCAATAAGCCAAATAAAGTTTTGTGCGCTACGGACTTTGAGGCATGTTTTATGGGTTTTCTGTGTTGTAAAACATACAAAAATGTACAAAAAAGGAAAAAAAAATAAATAAATAAACTTTAATGCATAAATACCATTAAATGTTGTTGTCTCTGGGTATGACACTTTATTAGCGCGCATTCGCTTACTTGCTCAGTCGGTCGGTCGGTCGGTCGGTTGGTCGATGCCTTGTTTGTTGGCTCACTTATTCAATTCAAAACGTTGCGACTTTGCGACGACTACGGGGCATAACAACAGCTAAGTGCCCCTTAGCTGTTGCCCCGCCGCATCGTAGAGACTTTGACAACAGTTATAAGTTGTTGTTTCTAATACATCAGCATATTTGTTTGTTGAACACAAACTATAAGCGTAGGCACGTGTGACCAAGCACAACCACAAGCAGTTGAGTAAAGCTAAACTGTGCTGAGCTGTGCTGAGTAGAGTGAAGATGAGTCAAGTCGACGTCAAGACAAAACAAGTTGGATTGAGTTGAATTGATATGAGATGAGTTCAGTTGAGTTGAGTTGAGTCAAGAAGATGTAGCACAACTTCAAGTCGTAAATTCCATATCATCATCAAGCCAAGCCAAATCGACAAGGACAACGATAAAGGACGAGAACAACGCATCGAAAATTTCGACAACGACATCAACATCGACGAGGCAGCAAAGTTTTACGCTGCTTAAAGCAGGCCATCCATTGTCGAATTTGTTTGAAAAACTGTTTGTCGAACAAAAAATCATTTTGCCACAAACTAGTTCAAACATTGTTTGCAAACATCATTTTGCAGGCAATTAATAAATTCTAGCAAAAATTTTTTCGACATTTTATACACGTCTTCACGCTACGAAAACTTTTTACAAATGAACATTGCCATCCACTGTCAAATTTGTTCGACAAACAAAGCCAAGATAGAATCATTTCTATTTTTCTCGAACAAAACATCAAACACAAAATTTGAAAACGAACACTACCACTAACGACGAATATTTCGTCAAACACAACAAATTCGTCAAACAAATTCGACAATGGATGGCCTGCTTAATGTTGAAGACACGAGCCTGTGGCACAGTGACTTTTCTTGAGCCTCAGACTCAGCAGCACAAAGTGCTTTTGTATGTATGTATGTATGCATGTACGTGTGTATGTGTGTGTGTTTCAGTGTAATGCTTTTCGTAGAATTTCATCTTGTCGACTTTGGCAACTGATTAGCTTTGACTTACTACATTTTTCCGTTGGTTTTTTCTTGTATTTTTTTTTTTGGAATTTTTTTATTTCATTTATTTATTTCTGGTATTTCTGGCTCTTTATTTTCTGGCTCAATGAAAGCAAAAGAGTTGAGCAATAACAGCCACAAAAGTCAAACGTGTATTATACAAGGACAAGGACAATGAAGTGTAGGAAAGCGAAAGTGAAAAGCGAAAAGTGAATGGCATATAAAACTTACGGCAAATAAAGTCAAGTTGAGTTAAGCGTTTAAAGGGTTTTCGGCGCCATGGCTTTGTTATTTATTTATTTACTTATTTCTTTTTTTTTTCAACCATTTTTCTTTTCTTTTTGGCTTCAATACGCACATGAGACACGCACTAAGGCAATAAGACAAGCATTGTGCAGAGACAGACATTCTTGGACGCGCAGACAGACACTGTGTTAGCAAACTTGCCACACATCCTGATGATGATGATAATACTGAAGCTGAAACTGTTGATGAATAACCAACGTCAACATTGAAGGCATTGGGATTGGCATCGGCATCAGCATCAGTGTCGACATCGTAATTTCAAAAAGTTGGTTAAAATGTTGAATGCAAACAATAACACGTTCGCTCTTTTGACTTGTTTTGATAACAATATTTGTAAAGGATCGACAAGGCAGCTTGACTGCTTACCTGACTGTCAACTGTTCATGCCAATGCCTTGTTGCTTCACTAAAGGTGCTACACAAATACACACACACACATACGCATACTCAACACATGTAGCACTTGGTTTATATTCCTGTCTTGTGTAAACATCAAAGAGCTTGCGGCAGTCAAGCTGGCATTCATGCAGCCAACCACAAAAGCAACACGCACAGCAACTGAAAAAAGCACAACAACAACAACAAAAAGTGAGAGAATAAGCAAGTAAAAGAAGAAATGTTGTTGGTAATAAATAAACACGGCAAGTGTTGCAAAATTGCTTAAAACGAATTATGCCGCAAAATAGTCTGCAACATGTCAGCGAACAAAAAAGAAAAACACTCACACACACACACGTAGACGCACAGACAGATAGAGAGAGACACACACACACACAGAAGCACTTAATTCAAAGTCAACTGTGCGTGTGCGTATACGTGATATTATTAAATTTTTCGTGGCTGTAACTTTAAAAAGGGCAACGGACGAAGGCAATGACTTAGAGCAGGTCGGAAATTTTAACTTTAAAGTGATAAATTGTCATATATATACAAAAATTTTCGCTTTCTTCTCATCATTCAACAATGACACATCTTTTTTTTATTTTTCGTAAACAATAAAGGTTGGAACTAAAGCAGATCTATAGAAAATATATCTAAAAATCAGAAAAGTAGAAGATTCTTCTTCATGCCTTTTTTCTTTTCTTCGTTCGCCTTTATACCAATTTTTAATGTCGAACTCATGCCTATTTTTCGATGAAAATAATTCTCACGCCTCACAATGAACTTAAGTGCGAAATTTCAAGTCAATTCTGAAGAGAATAATAAGGTCAATGAATTTTTACCATTGAGTTGATGAAAATCGGAAGAGCTCAAGTGCTTTGAGGATTGGAAGAATCGTTGACACAAGTGTATTATTTCTGAGGGGATTTCTTTAAATGGGACAATATTAATATTGATAAGTAAACAGATTTTGATAAAAATTTATAGTGACAGTCCCATAATCTTTCTCAAGAATAATTAAGTAGCCATATAGGTTCAAATGTGATGATAACCGATTGTTCAGACGTTCATCTTTATACATATAGAATAAAGAAGCTAGAATAGTTAGACAACCACTTTGATTGTTTCGCCAATTCTTAGTATCCCCACTAAATTTTTACTTGAAAGCCTCTGCTGTCTAATGAAGTACGTTTGTGTTATCGGTCTGAAAAATTACATATTGCGATTATCAATTTTGTTGTCAATAAATTTTTAATAAGAGTATTTACGGCGAACTCGTTAATTTCATGTCTTAATAACGAAGTCAAACTATACAAATCTGCATTTTGATGTAAAATGCTTATGTGTTGTGTGATTGCATGTAACATACGAGTAGTCGTTGAAGTCGGGAAAATATTGTAGCTGATTTATCATTGTATTGGCCTATGTTGAGAAATGTGAGCAAATAACATAAGTCATTTTAATAAATCAATTATGCAAAAGTACGGCCACTTTTTCATTGAAAATAACTAAAAGTTTTCTTTTGATTTTTGGAGCAAGTGTCGGAGTTGATGAAAATTCATTAAAATTTGCTAATGTTGTTGCATTTTCATCAGTTAATACATTAACGAGCTAGCTGTTAAAACTCATAATTATTTATACATGTTTCAATAAATAGTTTGTCATTAATGTTAATCATCAGAGTGGAAATTGCTTATAATATTGATTGTTGTCATAAGAAATCATTTTTTCTGATTGATTTTAATTTCAGTGCAATTATTTAAAAAAAAAAGTGTTAATAAAATGACGAAAGTCGGTTTGACCGCGAACATATTAAAGTCTTTCGCTTGCACGAAACTCTTTGAGCATGACAAGCACATAAACAGCATCGATTTCTCGCTGGACGGACGTACGCTCGTCTCCTGCAATGCCGACGAGCAGATCACCATATACGACAGCTATCTGGGCGTGCCGCGACCAGAGAAGCATTTCTCACGCAAATATGGCATCGGCCTTGTGCGCTTCGCTGACCGCAGTCACAAAGTCGTGCATACCTCGACCAAGGTGAGTGCGTGTGTGTGTGTAAGTTCAACCTATCAATAGAACGCTTTTTCATTGAGCATAGCTCAATCATGATGTACGTTTATTGGATCTGCGTCAGAACAATTATATTGCCTACTATACGGGTCATACCGGCAAGGTCATCTCAATGTCAACAGCGATCAATTGCAATGCAGTGATTACCGGCGCACAGGACAAGTCGGTGCGCATCTGGGATGTACGTTCGCCGAATTGTCAAGGTCTAATCTATATGGCAGCCACGCCCATCGTTAGCTTCGATCCGGAGGGCAAACTATTCGCAGCGATAACGCTGTCATCATCGTTGGCCTTGTACGATATGCGCTCGTTCGATAAGGCGCCATTTCTGCTCACCAAACACAATCAAGAATCGCTGTGCGATTGGACGGGCCTGCAATTCTCACCCGATCAAAAGTATCTGTTGGTGAATACAAACGGTTCCATACTACGTCTGCTGGATGCCTTCAATGGCGCACCGAAACATGTCTTTCAACGTTATACAAACGATTTGGGTATGAATTTGGAGCCATGCTTTACGCCCGATGCGGCTTACATCATTTGCGGCAGCACGGACGGTGCGCTGCACATCTGGCAGACCGACTCGGGTCGGCGTATCTGTAAGACCTTTAAGGATCGTCATCAACCGCAGGTCATTAGCTATGTCAAGTTCAGTCCGTCATTAATGATGCTTGCGACCGCCGGCGATGCCATGACCTTTTGGTCACCAAAAGTGTATTGAAGGCTTTCAACTCTTCGTAGAAATGATTTTTGTACTTCTACTCAACACTTTGTAGTCATGCATTTTTGTTTGTGTTTTATTTTGTTTTTTTTTTACGCATAAAAGTCAAAGGATATTCGAATGCTTAGCATGTCCCTACGATTTCATAAAAAGCTGGCCAATCGATCTATGATATTTATGCGCTTGCCAACTGCGTGCGAACTTTTATGCATACAAATATGTATCACTTGCTGCACAATGGGAAACCAATAAGAATTATGCAACTTGGCCAGCAAACATAACCTCAATAACAACAACAACAACAGCAATAACTACAACAAAAGTAAACCATTTCAACTGCAATAATAAATCGTAAAAATACATTGTAAAAATAAATTATTTATGCTGCAGGTGGGCGCCACCAACTTGTATGTTCATTTTTATACCCTTCACTCAAAGTGTGTCCATGGTGTATTAAGTCTGTTTCAGATAAAATGTATGTTATTCCGAAAGTGAGGTGTGAGACACATACAAATGAATCTGAAATAATAAGAACAGCCCACACATAAAAACTTAAGTCGCTCTACAATGTTGTTAAAACAAATTGTAATAATGTCTCAATTCAAGGACAGAATTCTTGAAAGTCCTGATTTTGTCAGATCGTCAAAAATTAACTGTCCTAATCATAGCTTAGTTATACAAACTATAAATTCACAATTGGGATCACAAATTTACTATGAATTCTTCTCTCTTATGATTTTTTACACTCCGACACATCTGGACTACATGGAAGCTATAAGATTACGGCATATAGGGTGTGAGTGTCTCTCGAAAGTATTCCTTGCTGCTTACAATGGTCAGGACGATGAAAAATATCGATCTGTCTCTTCCTTCAAAAGGTTTCTCGAAAGAACTAGATACTAGACACAGTCCACAAGAAAACTTTCGTTCTATTCTCACTCAAATAATTTTTTATATGAAAAACGCAGGTAAGCTATAAGAATGTAGGATCCTGTATTTTGATATGTAGGCCCAGCTAACATAATCCTTTAAAACTGCATACCAAAATTACCCCTTTTCCCTAACCCCACGAACACCATCAAACTGAAATTTGAATAAATTCAACAATTTTTGAGCGATTTTCTGAAATTTTGAATTATTGGTTTGGGGCGTGGCATTGCAGGGAACAAAATAGTCGATGATTCTCGAGTCTACCACATTTTTTATTTGTTTTTTAATTTTTGTTGTGCTTTCTGTGTTGTTTTTTGTGGCTTGGCATTTGGCGTTGACGGTGTGCTAAATGGGCGTGGCAGTCAATGACTGCGAAAATTTTCTGTTTTCAGAATTTTGTTCAACTCAGTTCATTGATTAATGGCGGTGCTGGTGTACTTGGTGTGAGTGTTTGTGTAGGTGTATGTGTATGTGAATGTCTCTCAAGCGCACCGATTTCAAAGGTTATTCTTTGCTGGTGCTTTTACTCTTGTTGTAAATGGCGTAAAGAGCATCGAGCGACAGTATTTGTATCAAAATAACGATAAAGGCAAAGTGAAGTGCAGCAGCAGCAGTAGAAGAAGTAGAGTCCAGAGAGAGGAAGTCGAAGCAGCAGCTGCAGTAGTATGAATGTTACACTGGTAAACAAAATGGAAACTTCATCCTGCCGAACAAACTTTTATTTGCTCTGTTTTTTTTTTATTATATAAAACTTTACAACAAAAAGTTAAAAACATTTTCGGATTTGAAGGAAGTAATATTTAATTTTAAAATTGTAAATTCAGAATTCCTGAGGAAGGTGAAAAAACGCGTAGAAGAAAATTAATAAAATTGTTTGAAAAATTTAAATATTTTTTATATTAAATTATATTGGACTAAAGAAGTCATTGAAATTACATATTAGAATCTAAAAAAATAAGTTTGTTTCTCAGAAATTCTCCAGATTATCCGAAATAGTTGATAACCGAACGAGTCAATATGATCAAACTAAGAATCCTTGGAATCTTCATAAACATTCAGTTGGCTTGAAAGTTCTGGCAGATCCTCGTCAATCTCTTATATGGAACCAAACTGAAAAGTAAGGCAAATGTGTATTTTATCCTTGTATCGGAGCGTTTTATTGAAGTAAACATGATCCTCAATTTCTCAAGATGGGAAAATTTCGTAATAAATATAAAAGGCCTGTTGGCTAGTGTTATTATATCGCAACACGAATAAAGTGTTGGTATTTTCTCAAGTGGCAACTTTCAATTCGTTATCTGACAGATAAAACAAATGCAACAACAACAACAACAACAGCAACAATATAAATGAGTTCATTAAAGCATTTCTTTTACAAGCAATTTTTAAAGACAAATCTATCTTAAGTTGAGCTTAAAATATTCTTCAAGGCAAATCAATTGTATTCATTTTATTTATTCTTAAAAAATTCCAATAGCTAATAATGCCTTCATATGGGCCCTAAAAGATGCTATTAACTGTTTTTCATATCTCTTATTGACTTTAATTTTAAACGCTTTAAGAAAATTGCTTAGAAAATTTAAAGTAAATCGCATTTAAAAACAGCTTAACTGCTTAGCTTTTAAAATGCTACTTAGATGTGAACCTGGCCTTATATACATATACATATATATATGTAAGTATTTGGCAAAATCAAAACGTTGAGATACATTTATAAATGCGTGCGTGTCTGTGTGTTTGTATACACATGTATAATGCCATCATGCATAATATATAAGCTTAATATGCTTTATTAATTTCACTTGAAATATGCTCGTGCGCTTTCCATTCACACTGACATCGAACAATTTGCTAGTCTTCTTTTTTGCTGATGCAAAATATTTACCAACAACAAACAAACCAACGAACGAATGAAAAAATAATATAAAAAAAAAAACACTAAAATAAATACACACACACACACATACATATATGCACATAAAGCGCTGCTTTGAAATCTAGTAAAGTTCAGTTCAGAGCTGAGTGATTTACAAATAGAGTAGCATAAATTGAGAGAGTTCTATGAGAAGTTGTTGTTGTTGTAACAAAGTAACTTATATTTTTTGGTATTCAAATTTGTAAAAAGTTACTCAAATAAACTTTAAGTATTAAAATATTGCAAAACTTATTAGTTATTCAGGCATAATTATTGCTTATACGTAAAGCGTGAAAAGATTTAAACGCATTTGCCCTATGTTGCATTGTGTGCATAAGTTACATACGGCAATACCATATTAAAAAATTGTATTTTTAGTAGTTACTTATAAAACTTAATTATTTTCAGAATTATGTTAGTTCATGCATTATTTTTAATTTTCTCTAAACACAAAATGCATTTGTCTTATGTTGCCTTAATTTTATAAGACACATACGACAGTACGATATTTATATTATGCAAATTGTCCACTAATCATTAAAAACGCCTTTTTTTCGCATGAACCTCGCAATTGTATGCATTTATGCATAAGTGCATTTGCGTGGGAATATGGGCATGTGTGTTTGTGTGAGTGTGTGTGGAACTGTTCTACATAAAATATATTTTATAAAATACGCTTTCGCATGCATCTTTGAGCTTCATTTTCGGCTGACATTGCATAAAAAACGCACAATTATATAAGTATACATATATGTATGTACATATATATGCACACACACACAGGTGAATGTTCAAGCGGCTCCAACGTAATTGGATTTATGTAGTTTTGTAAATGCATGCTTCAAAAATGGTGTGAGAAGAGTGCCAAAGTAGTCGTGAGTACCATAAAAGGTGTGCAGTAAAACTGATAAAAAAAAACAGACAATAGCAAATAACAAATAAAAAAAAAAAACCAAAAACAAAAGTGGTGAAAAAAATTAACGCAGCGCGCATTCGCATATTTGATATGCCGCCAGGATCAGGTTGAGGATCAGGCAAGCAAACGCTGCGGGAAGGATACAAAGTGACAAGCGAAAAAGTGACTAAGTGTGTGTGTGTGTGTGAGTGTTTGGAACTGTGTCGTTTACGCACACAACCGTTATCTGAGTATCTCAACACGTGTGTTTGCTTAACGGCGCTGCAGGTGCAAACAATGACGAAAATTCAAGAGCCCCAAAAAATACAAATAAATAAAAAGTAATAAAACGGACAAAAACAATGGCAAAGCGAAGAAAAAAATACATTTTTTTCAACATTGTGCAAAAAATAATTTATAGAATTTAAGCCCGCCGAGTTAAAAGTAATTGTGGTTGTGCATTTGTGTGCGTCTGTGTGTGTGTGTGAGTATGTGTGTGTGTGTGTGTGTGTGCTCAACGTTATATCAATTTCATAATAGCAACACAAATGACTCCAATGGGAGTTGTCATCAATGTCGTTGCTGTTGTTACTCCTGCTGTCCTCATCCTTGTTGACTTTATTTAAAATAAAAAATAAAAATGAAACAGTGTTAAGCTTTGGCCATTCATAACCAAAGCCACACCGAACCCAGGACGATCATCATTCTCATCCTCAACATGTCGCGTCGCAGTAATCAGACAAATGAAAATCCAACCAAAGAGCCGAAAAATACTTCATAACATTTAAAACATTAAATAAGCAAAATGTATGTAATAAAGTACCCTACAGTCAGGTGGCGTAATTATCTGAGGCGTACCAAAGACTCGTGTTCTTTTTCAGATATAGGGCTTGATTAAGATATTTCTTCTTTTTTATATTATAAAATTAGGCTCAGGATGACAAATAATGTTTTCATTATCAACAATTAAATCTCTTCTATTGCATTATAAAATAGCAGATTAAGGTTATGAGCAATACGAAAGAGATATGCCGCATTCAGCTCGATATCTCTTATAAGTTTTTCAGCTTAATCATCACTAATGAGTATGAGTAATCTGTATGTGAATTGTGGACTATTGTTATTGTAAAAAATTTAGTAATTTGTTAAGTTAATATTAAACTTTTTCGATTTAAGCATTTGGGAAACACAATCACAAACTATTGGTAATCAAGCTTGAAAGCGTACGACAAATAAAGCTTTTACTATTTCGCTTCCGTGATTTTAATTATCCTTGAAATTTTAATTTTTCTTCCCTGAATTTTCACTCAACAATTGGACAGAAAATTTAAGATTTCGTTTTTTACTTTGTGTGTTTATTTCTCATTGACCATCAGTGCCTATTAAATTAAATGATCAATCAGGGGATTACGACAGAGATATATTTATACTATTTATGAACATTATAATTTTTTTCGATGTTCTATTCCTAACTCTATGAAATTCTGAAGATATCCCTTAAATAAAGAGCGTCTATGGAATTTCAACCGTTCTTTCTCAATCATATGGTAACGGTAAATTTCGGTTTTCGAAGTATTCTGATTGGTATCAAATAAGAATTTTAAGTTTATTTCATCTACTCAATTAAATCAAAGAAATAATATAATAATATAATATAATAATCTATATGATTACTCAAATATACCTCAACCTATTCACGTTGAATGATGATCTCAGTCAAGTGGAGTGCTCCGGAACATCTGTTTAAGTAACTGAGCAACCACTATACCAATTTCAGCAGGATAACTCCAAAAGTGAATGAAAACATTTGATTAAATATTGAGATTGCAAAATTTCAACTTGTGCAGAAACCAACGCCACCATCAAATTTCGAACCCTTTAAAAATCATTTGTATAGCAGAACATGGCAATTTGGGGTCTGTCAATTTGGAAAAAAATTTAATATATATTTACTATGTTGTATTGTTGCTTTTCACGTGTTTCTCTTGTGCTGCTCAGCGTTCTTTGTTGCTATGCTCGTTTTTTTTCTGCATTTCCTTTATGATTTAGAGCGCGTATGGCAACCACACTTGAAACAAAAATCAACTCAACCCAGTGCTGACAACAACAATAACAAAACACACACACTCATACTCATACTCAGACCCCCAACAGACCCATTAGACCAATCAAGTAACCAAGCAACCGACGAGCGTTTCGCTTGGCCATGCCAAAAGTATTTCTATTGCTTTATCAAAGGTGCGCTCACGACTCTATTGTAAACGTTTTTGATGTTGGTGTCTCTGTGTGTGAGTGTGAGTGTGTGTGTGTGTGTGTGTGTGTGTGTAAGGGGACAGTTACTTTTACTCTTAATACAAGCAACGTCTCCTCCTACACGTTGATCAATGTCCAAGCATACGAGTTCAAGTTTGGTTAACCCCAACTAGTTGGGGAATTTTACTTTTGTTTTTTTTTTGCATATGTTTTATGCTCGCTGCGTTTTGGGTTTTCTAGCTCGTTTCCAATGCAAATTACTTTTGTGCATATGCATGAGTGAAAGATACAGATACAGATACTTATACATATGTATGTATGCATGTCTATGTGTGGCTGAGTGTAGAAATGAACAAGAATGTATAGAATAGAGAATACAATGCAATGCAAAATACAATAGTTTGTTGGATATCAACCCGGAATTCTTGTAAATTGCGCTAATGCATGATTTGTGTGTGTATGCATGTGTGTGTGCATGTGTGTGTCTGTGTTGTGTCCTTTCTTTACACAGCTATTTCATGTTTCAGATTTGCTCTGCTTAAAGTTAAGCGGATTTGCTCGTGAGCATGCGTGTCAGCATAGAGTTTACTAATCCCATGTTGATGTCAAGGTGAATGAAGTTTTATTTATTTATTTATTTATAAAGGAATCTTTTGTTTTGCTTCTGCTTCTATAAATCTAAAAATCTTTTTTAAGGTTAAGCTGTAGCATTATACTGAAGTTGGCTGTTATATTAATTAATTATTAAGTCAGTAGTTAAGCAGTGCCAGTGATTTAATCTTGGCTTGGATGACAGTTTGAGGAACAACATTCCACTAGCGAAGTTCTTCTGTGGCAGACGAGCTTTCACTGTAGTAAACTAACTACTTAGAGAATTTATTCAACAAAATCTCAACGAATCTCATTTAAAGAAAGCGTCTTCCGCATTTTCTTTGAATATCTCACAACCCGATAATTAATTCTTTAAGAAACACATTGGCAAAGCTTGTCTTGCTTTATTTTATCCATCCAATGCATAGTCGTGAAAATGTTTCATTCAAAAACACTCAAGCCCTGCAAAGTATGCAACATTTTATGAGCATAAATTTAATACAAATTTAAGGTGTACTTAATGAACATATTTTTCTAAAAATATTTATTGCTTTAAAAACTATTTGATTAACTCATTTTTCTAGTTCATATTTAAAGCCAGCAGGACGAAGCAAGGTCAACGTCAGCTGAAAGTCCGTCGGTCGACATGGCATGAATTTTGAAAGAAAATATATATATAATTTGCATTGAATACGGAAAATATAATTTATGAAACATAAAGATATTCAAATCAAGCACGACGAGTGCAAAAAAAAAAAAAAAAAGGAAGAAAATTGTATGAAATAAAATTGCCAAGCGTGAATCAAGCAAGAAGAAGGATAGAAAAAAAAAGGAGTTTGTGCAATGAGGGCAGCAGCGCGTCGTGTCGACAGCAGACACGTGGGCGTACGATACGCAGGTGGGTGTGGCACTCAGTCATATACGTATAATTAAATTTACAAACGAAAGAGCTAAATCAGAGGCGAACGAAGCCGGCAATCGGCTCATGGCGGCGACGTACAAAAAACTGCCGTATAATGATTTTATTATTATTATGATTTTTTTTCAGCATTTTTTTTTTTTTTTTTTTTTTGCTGTGCACTACGTTGCGCTACGTTACGTTACTTAATGGTCTGTGTGTGTGTGTGTTTTTTTTTTTTTTTTCTTTCATTTACTTACTGTGCTTGTTGTGTGGCACGCTACGTTGTAGCAAGGCGCCAATGGTATTGAAGAAATGCAGACTGAATTGTGACCTCATTTGCAGCATTTGCAAAAGAACCGAACGAGTTTTTCGGTGTGGAGGGGGGGGGGAGTGAGTGAAGGCCAAGCATAATGTAAGCAAATCGAGTATCAACAACACAGAAAAGTTCGCGTTAAAGACCTCAGACGCTATCTCAGGCTCAGTCGTCGGCTCAGGTTCAGCATTGAACATTGTTAGACTTCATGCGGCAACCGACTAACGTCAACGCCATCGACACCGCAGCCGTTCTGAGGCTGTTGGTGTAAGGAAAATGTGCAAATTTGCATAATGTGAAGAGAGGCAAAAAAAGGAAGAAGAGAAAGTGCAAAAAAAAAATATCTTGTTAAAGACAAAATTGCGTTAGCAATGCACTAAGTACCACACAGCATGCCCTTTGCTGCTGTTTGGGGGCAGGGCAGAGGGTGTGGCTGATGGTACATGCATTTGCGGTTTGCTTATCAAAGCTTAAATGTAACTCTTGACTTTTGGTATGCCATGAATGTTGCACTCAAGTGGCAGCAACATTCAAGTGGCAGCAAATGTTGCGTTGCCTTGCCTTGTTTTCGTTTTATTGTTGTTTTTGTTGTTATTATTTGCCATCAAAACATCAACGCTAATCGATTATGCTTGAGAAATTCTTACTTGATTAAACAAACAATTTAAGCATTCTACTTAAGTAGTAGTAACATTTATAATTAAAAATAAAAAATAAAAAAATTTTAAATCTTTCATATCATACACAAAAAAAAAAAATAAAAACAATAATCTCATGCTCACTGGACTCTGAATTTCGAAAATTGTAAGTCTCTAACAAAGCACATAGCCAGAATAACACAAGAGGGCGTTATACGACAGATGGCGTTTTTTAGTGGAAAATAAAGATTTTTAACGATTAATTGTTGAGATTATGTAATTCTGTTATAGTTTCCAATTAATTCTGAAACTTTTGAATTTTAGAAAATCTTAAAATTAGGGGTGGGGGGGATTCAGCAAAATCTCATCTAGGGGGAGGCGGGTTCATTGGAGATCTCATGTGAACTTTTTAGTTCAGTAATGTAAAATTTGAAGCATGTGAGGGGGCTTGTCAAAATGCCACTAATGTCACCATGAAGGGGGGGGGGGGGGGGGGGGTCTTAATTTCGTAATTTATGAACGTCCCCTAAGATCTCCTCTGTGTTAGATTAGCGTATGTGGCCAAGTGAGCGCACGTATTACATGTTCATTCAATATGGAAATTATTTTGAAAGAAGCTTCACAAGTTCCTGATTATGTCATTTTATTGCCGGGTTGTATCAGACAGGTACATAGATAGCAAAGATAGCGTCTATCGAGCAATTATCGAGAAGCAATTAAGCCAAATAAATTTGAAAAAAAAAATAAACGGATATCATTACATCAACTTTGCAATCAATCTCAACATAATAAATGTGTGTGTGTGTGTGTGTGTGTGTGTGAGCACTTGTGTGCGGCAGGTATCAAGTGAACGAGTTTTTGGTTGCCGTTTTGCATTTTGTAGCGCATAAATTTTCATATTAAAACGCATCGCTTTGAATCACTTGGGTTCGCTTCACTTGTTTCCTGTTTCGATATGCACATGCATAAAAGCGCAACAAAAAATGAGCACAAAAAAGAAAAAAAAAACGAAAAAAATCAAATCAGTTAACAAGTTGCATATTTTCCTTTCTGCTGCTGCTGTGAAGCACGTGGGCGTGGCATGACATGTTGCAATGTTCATTTAATATTTGCCATCAATTTAATGCCTCATATTGAAATAAAATTTAAAAATTGAAAATGAAATTGTAAACCTTTTTTTTTTCTTTAAATACTTTAAGTGAAAGTTGAGATGAGTTCAGTTGAGTTCAGCTGAGGCTGAGGCTGAGTTGGGAATGAGGCTGCGACTGAGGCCAGTCAGCGTCGGAAATCGTTCAGTCGCTGTGTGCTTATGCCATCGTCAATATTTCCAATTCGATGAATAACGCCTGAACGCCTACGGCAGCCGTTTAGCAACAACACAACTTGACACTTCAACCCATCTGTCGACTGGCCACCGCCAACTCCCGTCCCGAATCACAAACAAAATTTCAGGCACAGAGTAATTAGAATCAATTGACCCTGAACGCTTTTTCCAGTTGACCTGATTGTTGATAATTCACAGAGTTTGCTCGTGTTCAATCTGGCAATTTTTTCTTTTTTCTCTGTTTTTTTTTTTTTTTTTTTTGGTGGACGGAGCGTAGAAGTGTTTATCCTTTTACTTTTCCTTTTTTTTGGTTGCCACAAGTCTCAGACACATTTTGTTTTTATGTTTTGGGTCTTCGTCTTGGTCTTGGTCTCGGTTTTTGGGATTGGTCTTGGTCTTGAGCTTGGGTTTGGGCACGGGTTCGGGTTCAATGATGACTCTATTTAATCGTGCACTGCAATCGTTTTCATGTGAATAAAACAAGGCACATAAATGTCTTTAAACAAAATATAAATAAAGCACACAGACATCGTGGACTGCAAGCAGAAAGGCCCGACAACAAAAGGTATGGCTAGGCAGACAACAATGTGTCGCTACATGTTGCTCTATATAATGCATATAATATATCTAATCGTTTGCTGAATTTAAGGGGAGACCTTAGTATGAAAAATCTCAAGGGTAGCTAGAATTCGCCAAAGTTCTCAACTGACTTGGTTTTTTTATTAGAATATCTTCTTACATTTCCCAAAATAGAAGAAATTTCTTCTATATCTTCAAATCTTCAATCAAATTTTGTATGCTGCAAAGATCCATTACTAAATAGGGTGTAAGATCATGACAAATGAATGTTCCGAAAATGAAAACTATAAACGCCTATGTTACACACGCTCACATTGCACATACGGCCGCTTTGCATGTGATTTTGATTTTCGAGCTCAATTCCAGAGCACACTAACTCTCATAAGCAGTTATATAATCAGACACATGCTACGCATTTCGTGTACTAATAAAAATCGTAAAAATAACAAAAGTTTGACTGACCTTTCGTTTGCTTATAAACACTAAACTTTACTCCACTTCACTTCATGTCGTTTCACTCGCTCCTCTGAACAACTCTTTGCCCCACAAACGTTCGTTCGCTTACACATTATTGAACCTTCAGACATGTTCAATCGTTTCTTGTTTACTACTTTTTTTTTTTTTTTTTTTGTTAAGTGTTGTTGGTATTATTATTATTATCGTCATTGTTGTTGTTGTTGCTTAAAGTTTGTCCGATTGTTTAATGAGCTTTGAACAAAATAGAAATCAATGATGCGAATTTTATATGGCTACGAACACAAACAACCACAGACGCAAGAACAACAACAACAAGGACTAAACCGAATACGAAGTGCGCCTGAGATGGCCAAAGGGTATTTAGTATGTTTTTTTTTTTTTTTACTATTTGGGACTTTCTTTGTAGCAAAGAAACTAAAAAAAAAGAAAGACTATACCAGACACGCATTGAAAATCTTGTATACGAAAAAAAACAACAACAACAAAACTCAAATGGACATATCCATAATCAAGTTGCTTAACTATAGACTGTGGAAAAAGCCTCGAAGGTGTTACATTGTCCATGTCCATGTACTGTCTTATAGTGTCCTGCCTTGTACGATGTTTTTCCTTTCTATTCCATACTCAACTCATCTCTTCTTTTCCGTTCTTTTAGTGTTGTTTTTAGGTGTTGGCAACTTACTTATAAACGCTATGAATATATCTACGACCTTTTGCTCTCTTTCTAACACTTGCTCGCTCGCTCACTCAGTCTGTCTGTCTCTCGTTCGTTCAATGAATCGAAAACGCAAAAATGTTTGCAAATATGCTCAAAATATACAATATACATTCATTTATCCTAGAATGCATAGCTCCTTTGGTTGCCATACTTTTGCTTTGGTTAGGTTAGGTTTTTTTTTACCGTTTCGTTTCATTTCATTTGTTTCACTTCGTATTGTTTTGTTTTGTTTGTTTCTTTGGGGGAAAATTGCCTTTTATTTTTGTTGTTTTCTTTAGTTTTCTTCTTCTTCTTTGGTTGTTTTTTGGGTTTGTTGGTCATTGGGGGCTTTTGTAGCTTTTTTGGTTGAACATGAAACAAGTGGCAGAACATTGCAAAATGCTGTTCCGTATAGTAGTATTATATGTTGTTGTATCGATCTGCAACAGCAGCGAGGTGTGAAAGTCCTTTACAACAGCAACAACAACGACATTGCTATCGTTGAGTTTCAAGGCTAAATGTTCTATAAATATCTGTTCTTCTTCTTCTTCTTGTTCGAATGCAGAAACAGTGAAGACATTATGCAATTTATTTTGTGCAGTGATTGAAGGTTTTGCATTATCCTTTGGCGTGTATGTCTGTCTGTCTGTCTGCGCTTCAGAATTATACTAATACAACTTACGTTATAAATTTGACTCTTTTCCACACAACTCTTGCCTTTTCTTTAGTTTTTGTTGTTGTCTTTATAAGAAAAAAAAAAGGTCCTTATTGAGATGCAAAATTTTTTGTTTTATTCATACATGTCGGTGCGTTTTAGGCATGTTCCACTGTGTTAAAATATACAGCATTTTTTTTTTTTTTTTTTGTAAATCATTGAGTTGTAAATGACCGACATAGTCGTCTGCTACGTGAGTGCGTACGAAATCGAATTCAAATCGCTGTGAATTCTTAAAGGACCTTTTAAATGCCACAAATGTGTAACAAAAAAGAAAAAAATAAATAAAAAAAAAAAACAACATCCTTGATGTAAGGAAATATAGGCAAATGAAGAAAATGAAATTTAAATTTTATGCAAATTATCTAACAAATAAAGCAGAAGTAGAAAGTTTTGCCACATGATGATGAACATTTCTTTTTCGTGAGTGTTTTTCTTCTTCTTTACTTTTAGTCAAGTTGTGTTCGACCAAGCAACTTGACAAAGTGGCAAGTGCCAAGTGGCAAATATGCCTTTTATACACCCACTCATATACATATTTCATATGTCAAACAGCAACGAAAAAAAAAAAGAAAAAACATCAACAAAAAACGAGTTGCATAAAGTGGCAAAGGCATTAAAACTTTTGTGACTTCGAATTTAGTTTGGGTTCGACACAAAGGCTAAAAAGCTAAAGAATCTGTTGCAGAGCAAAAAATGAAAAGGTTGCCAATTTGCCGTAAGTGTCCCTAAAATGAAATCAAATCAAATAACTTTTATGTGCTTATTTATAATTTCATTGGATGCATGCGTCAAGCGTGGAGCGTCAAGTTGTCGTCAATGAATATTGAGTTGGGCCACGGCATCGGCCATGACGAAGGCACGAAGAGCAAGCGCATTGCCAAACGCTTCAATGCGTGCTTAATTGATTGAATGAAGGCGGTTCAGTCGGTTCGTCTGATTGGCTGGCATACCATTTACCTCTGGCAATGATTCTGTTGGATTTCTTTGGTTGCACTTAAGTGACAAAATTGTGGTGGGACCGTTTGAAATCAACCTCAGTCAAGTTGATCCCATAATTGTGAGATTTAATGCTCTCTACGCCCATTTTCTCAATGCGGTCTCAGTTCCCACATATAATAAATTTCGGATCAATAACCTTCAAACAAAAAGACCTTTCGTAAAACAATTTGAAAATTCTGAAGACCCTTCAATGACAGTTACACATTTTAAGGGCCAGATCTTGATGATAGAAACATACTTGGTATATAAGAAAACATTCTTCAATTCAATTACTTATTACCGAAAACATTCTCATAAGTTAAGGGGTTACATGGGTTTCGTTGGTTCAAAAAAAAAAAATTTTTTTTTTTTGACTTATTAATTTCTACATCATCTCAATTTTATTATCCTAAATTTTCAAGTCGATCCGAATAGTAGTTTTGAAGATACAGCTTTTGGAAGGTGCGCGCTCCAAGTCACTTTTATTGTTACTCAAAACTTTAAACGCGTTTTTCTCGTAACTGTGGTTTTGAAGTCGGTTGTCAAAATTTCTCGAAAACTACTCAACCGATCTTGATGAAATTTTACACACATGTTTGAGATACAATTTACTCGTGCTTGAACGAAGGATTTTGTTTTTTATACCCTGTACACATACTGTGTATCAGGGTATATTGTGTTTGTTTGAGCGAAATGTATGTAACGCACAGAAGGAGGGGAGGGGGACCCCATAAAGTATATATATTCTTGATCAGGACGACAAGAGAAATTGATTGAGCCATGTCCGTCCGTCTGTCCGTCTGTCCGTCTGTCCGTCTGTCCGTCCGTCCGTCCTCACCAACGGTTCTCGGAAACTGTAAGAGCTAGAGACTTGAAATTTGGAGGGTAGACTCGTGATGCTCGGCAGCAGATCAAGTTTATTTTTTTTTTTTGCCACGCCCACTCCTTCCCGCCCATCCAGCCCCACCCACTTTTTTAAATCGCTATAACTCAAACATTCAAAGAGATAAAAACATCAAAGTCGGTATGTAGACTCAGTATGTATAGCCCTACAAAACTGCATACCACAAAATCCCCCCCTTCTTTTCATTTCCCCTCCCCCAGTGATTTTCTATAAATTGCTATATCTCCAAAATTAACAAAGATACGACCCTGAAAATTTGTATACAAGCTCAGTGATAATACATCTTAAAAACTGCATACCACAAACTTCCCCTCCCTTTGATGGCTACCCCTCAGAGGCCGACAAACTTAAATTTTTCGTAAAATCCACATTTTTTGACCGATTTTCTTGATATTTTGAACACTATTTGAATAGGCGACGTCAGATCAATATGTTTTTGTAGATTGAGGGTGTGGCACCGCCTACCATGTGTGCAGGGTATTATATTGTCGAGTATACTCGACTATACCGCCCTTACTGGTTTTCAATTACAACTATTTAAAAAAAAAAAAATTCGCGAAAATTTGACTCAAATTGTCTTTTTTTAGGAAAAAGGTCTGCCAAAATTACAATTTTGGCTTATTTTGTTTTTCCTTCGTTCAAGTACGAGCTTATGGTTTTATCTAAAACACGTATTTTTTTTTTCCTTTTTAATGATCCTGTCAGGAGTTATGCTGACAACGCGTAGGCATCTTTTTTTCGAAGGGTCACCGAATATGACGTCACAATGGCGAAGTTTCAATTTTTTTTTTTTTTTTAATTTCATAAAATATTCTTAAAATGTGTATCTTCAAGACAGAAAAAAGTTTGAATTAAATAAATAATTTTTTATAGTAAAAAAAAATTATTGAAAATAGGCCTTTTTTTACACAGCGAAACCCATGTAACCCCTTAACTATGATAATGATATATGGACATATAATATATAAAGTTTAGTTCAGTCCTTAATGAAACTTTAGAAATGAAATATTTGAACCATGAATTTAAATTGAATTTAATTAGAAGAAAACTTTTTAATAGTAAAAACTGGTAAACTACCTCCATCCCTTCTATTCAAAATTCAATCTATAAAATCAAACCAGTTTTCTATATGATTTTTTATCACTGTCTCTTCTTCATTATAAAAGAGAGCTACCAGTTCCAGTGGTCCAATCAACACCAATTCGACACATGATTTGACTGCAGAAATAAACAAAATTTCATATAAGATGTTTAAAAATTGGGGGAGGAAATCAGGTATACACAGAGAGACTGATGAATGAACATGTCTAGTTCGATGCGACCTGTCGTACCGATGAAGAATATACACCAACTGTCACATACTATGAAAAACTTTATATTCATTGCATGAAGAGTATAAAAAAAAGTAAAAAACGAAATATTTCAGCTATGAAATTGACGTCAATAGGCATTTCTTCAGCACTCAGATACAATCTGCTAGTAAATTTTTTTTTTTATGGTTTTTCTAACGTATTTTTGCAACTCTTTGGCACGCTCGAAAAGTTTTGCTGTTAAATTGAAAGCGTGAATTCGTGTGTTTTTAACTTTTTTTTGTACTTTTGCAAGCAAACAACATAAGCAAGATACTCAACCAAATATAACTGAGATACTTTGGGCGTTAGTCGGTGCAGCAGTGCAGTTACTTTTCAATTGATCATTGGAAATATGCTGCTTGAACGTTTGGTGCGTGTGCGCGTGCTGTTGCGTACCATATCCTTCGTGCGTGTCGTGCCGCCTGAGCCGTATCGGGCGCGTCATACGCTCTGCCAGTGCGACAAGGCATTGCGCAGTCGCGAACGTGAGCAATTGTCGAAACGTGCGCTGAGCACGTTGGCGTTACGTGAGCTGCGACGGAAACTTTTTGATTTTAGTCCACGTGGACGTGAAACAACAAGTGGCATGGGCGGCAGCCGAACTGCTGGTGCCGGCGAAGGCGATGGTGTTGCCAACAGCGGCGGCAGCAGTAGCAGCGGCAGCAATAGTGGCGGTGGCGGTGCTGGAGCTGAGGGCAGTGGTAACCGTGCTGCCAACAGCGGCGGACACTTCGATGATAGCGATGCATTGGGTGATGGCACATTGCCAACACCGATGCCCTTGCCAGATGTCTGGCCGCATGTACCGTTATTGGCGACGCGACGCAACCCACTTTTTCCTCGCTTCATGAAGATCATGGACATACTGAATCCGCATGTCATTGAGCTGCTGCGCCGCAAGGTACGCATGCATCAGCCGTATGTCGGCGTGTTCCTCAAGAAGCAGGACGACGAACTCGATCAAGTGGCCTCGCTGGCCGATGTCTATCAAGTTGGCTCCTTCGCACAGATCCAAGAGATGCAGGATCGTGGCGATCGTTTGCGTCTGGTGCTCGTCGCCCATCGACGCATACGCATTACGGGCCAAATTTTCGAGCAATGCACGCCGCCGACCAAGCAACGCAATCACTTGTGGGAGTTGACCAATCGACGTGTACGTCGTCGTTTAGGCATACCCATTGGACGTGTACTGCGTCATGCGTTGCCGCAGGAGTTGCCACTTGACTTTCGCGTACCGACGCGACCGCCATTGAGGTCATCAACGGTGCCACAGCGCGCCGTGCCACCTGTCATCACTCAGTCCGAGCATGTCGACGACGTAGTTGAGCCAGCGAAGCCGTCGTCGCCGTCCGAATCGAAGGAAACGGAGACGGCGCGACAGGTGGCCGAAATAGCGGAGGACTATGAACTGGAGGCTGATATGATAGCACAAGCGGAGTCAGAGTCAGTGCCAGGCGCGCAGACGGGCTTCACGCCCGCGCTGATGGTCGAAGTGGAAAACGTTACACATATGCCGTACAAGGAATGCGAAGATGTGAAGAAGCTGACGCAGAGCGTGATTGAAAAGATGCGTGAGGTGATCTCGATGAATCCGCTCTACAAGGAGACATTGCAGCAGATGTTGTATCAGAATCATCGTGTCATCGATAATCCCGTGTTTCTGTGTGACTTGACCGCTTCATTGTCGGTGGGCGAGGCCGCCGAGCTGCAGGGCATACTGGAGGAGCTCGATATCAAGAAGCGTTTGACATTGGCGCTCGAGTTGTTGCATAAGGAAATCGAACTCTCGAAGCTGCAACAGCGCATTGGTCGCGAGGTCGAGGAGAAGGTGAAGGATAAACATCGCAAGTACTTGTTGAATGAACAGATGAAATTGATCAAAAAGGAGCTGGGCATAGAGAAGGATGATAAGGAGACAATTGGCGAAAAGTATCGCGAAAAGCTGAAGGACAAAATAGTGCCGGAGAATATCATGGTCGTGATAAATGAAGAGCTGCATAAATTGAACTTCCTCGAGAGTCACAGTTCGGAGTTTAATGTAACGCGCAACTATCTGGATTGGCTTGTATCGTTGCCCTGGGGTGTCATCAGTCCAGAGAATCTGGACATTGAATCAGCTGTGAAGATACTCGACGGCGATCATTATGGCATTGAGGATGTGAAGAAACGCATACTGGAATTCATAGCGGTCAGCTCGCTCAAGGGCAGCACACAGGGTCGCATACTCTGCTTCTATGGGCCACCGGGCGTGGGCAAAACGAGCATCGCACGTTCCATTGCCTCCGCACTGAATCGCCGTTACTTTCGCTTTAGCGTCGGCGGCATGACCGATGTCGCTGAGATCAAGGGTCATCGACGGACCTACGTGGGTGCGATGCCGGGCAAGTTGATACAGTGCTTGAAGAAGACCAAAACTGAAAATCCACTCGTGTTAATCGATGAAATTGACAAGCTGGGCAAAGGTTTCCATGGCGATCCCAGTGCGGCCATACTCGAGTTGCTCGATATAGAACAGAATGGCAATTTCTATGATCACTACATGGATGTGCCGGTCGATTTGTCGCATGTGCTCTTCATCTGTACCGCCAATGTTGTTGAGGCGATACCCGAAGCGTTACGCGATCGCATGGAACTCATTGAGATGTCTGGCTATGTATCTGAGGAAAAGATCGGCATATCGCGTCAATATCTAATACCACAGGCTATGAAGGACTGCGGCCTCAAGGAGCAACAGGTTTGCATTACTGACGACGCGCTCAATACGCTCATACGCAGTTACTGTCGTGAGTCAGGCGTGCGTAATCTACAGAAACATATCGATAAGATCATACGCAAGATCGCTTATCGCACGGTGAAAGGCGATGGCATTTACTTCATTGTCAATGACAAGAATCTGACGCGTTATGTTGGCAAAAAGATGTTCACATCCGATCGCATGTACGTCTCGACGCCAGCCGGCGTGGCAATGGGTCTCGCTTGGACAGCGATGGGCGGCACATCGCTCTATGTGGAGACCGCCAAGCGCATTGCCATTGGTGAGATACGCAATGACACCGATGGCTCTATCAATATCACTGGCAATTTGGGTCAAGTAATGAAAGAATCGGCACATATTGCGCTCACTGTGGCACGAAATTTTTTACATCGCATTGAACCAGAAAACTCTTTTCTCGAGAATGAGCAAATCCATTTGCATATACCCGAGGGTGCGACGCCAAAGGACGGTCCCAGCGCCGGGGTTACCATTGTCTCGGCGCTCATATCGCTTGCTTTGGGCGTCAATGTGCGTCCGAATGTCGCCATGACCGGCGAAGTGACGCTCAAAGGTAAAGTTTTGGTGGTGGGCGGCATAAAGGAGAAGACAATCGCTGCCAAGCGTTGCGGTGTACGCATTTTTATACTACCGGCTGAGAATCGCAAGGACTACATCGATCTGCCGAAATTCATAACTGATGGCTTGGAGGCACACTTTGTGGAGACATACGATGACGTATATCGTGCCTGCTTTGGCACACATCCCATGCTACCCCTGCTACCCTTGCTACCGCCGCCAGTTGTGCCCCACGTCGAGCATATGCCGCAAGCAGAGGCTGCGTTAACATGCAAACAGATCGCAGCCGTTACCGAAATGTGACCCATGTGTGCTACTTAGAACAAAATTGTATATTCATATAATGTTTAAAATTATTTGTTGTGATAATTTTCAATATATTTCGCCATGTCGCAACAGCAGAGCTCATCATTTGTGTCGGTATGCCGAGCGTGGCACCCAGAAGCCCATCTTATCGCCCGCCGCCGCAAACATCATTGTGCCGCTATTGAAGCGCACAAACTTAATCACATCCGTTTGGCTGCGATCGCGAAACGCACGACAGATTTTCCGATCCGAATTTGCATCCCACATGTGCACGAAGCCATTTGTGCTGCCACAGATCACATACTTGGAGTCCGGCGTAAAGCATGGCTCAATATTGATGTTGTAACGATTGGCAAAGCCCTTATAGATGTGGCTCAGGCGGCCATTGAACGGATTCAACATGCGTATAATTGTGCCATTCGTGTGTAGCAGCAATTTTTGATTATCCGGCGAATACTTGAGACCCGTCCAATCACAGAGACGCTCCTGATGCAGCTTGAAGGTTACATACGGCATTTTATCGTAGGCGCGCATATCAAACAATTCAATATCCGTCGAACGTGTAATGGCCGCAAAGATGCGTCCGTCACTGTCAAAATTGGCAATTGGCGTGGCATTGAACTTGAACACGGCCTGTGAATTGCACGTGCGCATATCCCAGAGACGTACGGTACGATCCTGTGAGCCGGATAGGCATAAATCACGCACAGGTGACATGCACAGCGAGGTCACTTTGGCGGTGTGTCCCTTCAGATAAGCTATAAAGTGTGTACGACTGAGATCTAAATAGCGTAGACTGTGATCCAGCTGTAAGTAATATTGGCCACATTATATTGTTGTATTATTGTAGCGAACAATCTACACACACCTTTGTTGAACTGTAGACGACTCTGTCCGTTGCATTCGCGAAGCGTATCAAGTCCACGCCGTATTTGAAGGAATTGAACGGCGACGGATTCATGTTGCTCATCGTGCAATCATAGAAATTTATCTGATCACGCGCATTGCAAGAGACCACACAGCTGCCATGCTTGGAGACATCCATCGCTAAGATATTTGCATCGTTTTCGTAGAGCTTTGCGCAGTAAAAACTCTGCAACGTCGATTCCGAGAGATTTGTGGAAACGGACATTGCGCGAAGTTGTTGTTTGTATATTTTTGCTTTAAATGATTTGCTTTTATTTACAGTTTGAAACGTTTGCATTAATTTTTAGTTCAACAAATTTTCAACTTATATATAAGTGAAAGAATTTTCAATGAATACTTGATGCCGCTAACCTTGTCGCATGTAGAAAAAGTCAAATGACTTCGTTGATGTTTAAGCGACACTTGACATTTAGCATATTTTAAGGGGGAGCTGGGCGAAAAAATAAAAACAAGCAAAACAAAAACAACAACAAAAAACTCATTCACGCATAGTTTTATTTTGTTGTTGTTGTTGTGCTTTTCAGATGCGCCACGTCGTTGAGCGGCACTTAACGTCAAAGTGGCCAAAGTGCGCCCGAACAAAGCAGCAACAACAACAGCAGCAGCAACAGCAGCATCAGTGGCCGCATTGCCTGCAGTACTGCAATATTAAGCAGAGAATGCGCAATTTGCCGTCACACGTTTTGCAAAATAATATGTTGGGGTCACAATAAAAATGAAGCAAACATTAAATGTCAGCAAACAACAATGGCACACCCGCGTCCAACGACACATTCATTCGTAAGACACGACGGAGACGCGTAGCTCTCGTATGCCGTTGCAGCGACCCACCAATTGACTTACCGATCTCAAAGGCGTAGCCAGAGGGGTGACATTTACATTTTGAACAAGCTGAGTTTGATGCTCGAAATATCTGCAAGTAATAATAACTTTGATAACAGTATTGATATCACCGGTGATTGATCTTTCGCGTTTGTTTTGTTTGTTGAACTTTAAAAACTTTCATAACAACTTTTGTTAACTTCTTAAGCTGTTGAATCGCGGCGCCAACTTGTTTGGCACTGCAAAAGGCAATTTTTAGTTATTTTCTTGAATAAAAAAAGTGGCTGTACTTTTGCATGAATTATATATTAAGGCTAATATGAAAGTATTAATTTTAACCATGCACAGCTTTATTTGCACGTTTGCTTAGATTCGTGATTTATTCTTCTTCTTATATGAGCAAAAGAAAAATTAAAAAGTAGTTGACGTCATATTTCGAGTGGCACCCCGTTTGTGATGCGTTGGCTACGCCTTTGCATTTAGTCACTGCTTGGCTAGTGTTGCAAACTGACATTTAGGTGGGGTGTCGTTTGAGTGAAAGTCTCTGTAGAGTTGCCTTATGATAATGGTAACGAGAGCCCTGCAACGTGCAACGAACACGTTCGCTTGCCTAACGCTTTTATTACAACATTTTCACACGGCGTGTGTCAGAAAGTAATTACAATACAAACGTCAGTGACGATGACGACGACGGCGTTGGCGTCGGCGACTACGAGGACAGACACACCCACGCATAGTGGCTCTTAAATGTATGTTGTGTCAGCAGCGTGGCAATGCACTGACGCCTAACATGGCTGGAGCTCTCTTTCTGTCGCTTTGCCGCCAGGTTGCATAATTAAAGACAAAAGTGCATTAATGCAACCCAATTCGGCATACAGCTGAGGTTCTGACACCCTCAGCATATCGGGTTAGTGCAGGTCAGTTTTTAGGTCATTATAAGTTCGCCAACGTTGCGAAAATGTGTTAGCCACGTACATACGTCGAGTTTATTCAATCAACATTGTTGGCAGTTGTTGGTGTTGGGCCATAAGGATAAGCAAGACGTAAAAGTCTCAAAGTAATTTGCCATGTCATTGTGCAATGTGCAAAATATTGTGTGGGGTCGGTCCAAAGCGTTGTTTACACTGAGTTAGAATTATAACAAGTCTAATAAGACTTATCTTAATTGGATTCATGCTTAATTAAAAGAAGCAGAACACATGTAAACAACAGCGCTTGTTCGGAATGCACGCCATGTTTATAATAAGCTTTTTCTTTTGAATTGTCTTATGTTTCACAATACTGTACCACATTGAAGATAATTCAATACTGAAAAGTAGAACAGCGCCTTGCTTGAAGAATAAATATGTCTGCAGTGTGTCCCTCGCCACACAATGAGTTTAATTGCCAATAATGCTATCTTAGCGTATGTTGCCTAGGCGTACTTGGCACATACGACAGTTTAGCATTAAAAACAAGTATTGTAACCCAACAGCTTCTGAAAAACTTTGTAGAGTAAATTTAGCTTAAGTAAACGCGTGGAAATTGCTTTTTAAGATGATTTAATGTTTTATTTTGTGCAATTATTTAACAGCACAATTTGCTTGGGGCAATGGGCAAACGGATTGCCCCATTGCTTGCTAAAGCTCAAGTGCAACGCCAAAAGCAGAAAATGAGTACATATTGACTTGGCTTCAACTCATTTAAACAGTTACTTTGCTTGATTTAGTGTTGAACAAAGGACGAACATAACTTTGTAATTTGTTGTTGTAGTGTTGTTGTAGTGTTGCATTTATTCATTGCATTTTTAAAAAGTTTCGAATGCAAGCAGAAAAACGCATTCTTAAATCTTTCGCAATGCACAAAGCGACGTAGCAATAGCGAGGCAGACCAAAGCGTACAAGCTGCGAGTTAGCGAACATACCGTTATGCTTGCAACGTCATCTGTCCTGTAACTGACACACGTACAAATGGTGTAGTAAACCAAATAATGGGAAAAGTTCAAGTCGCAATACTGATGAAATTAGTTTTCGCTTCAATGTAACTTCCGTCATAGCGCGAACGCAACGTCGACGTGCGTGAGTGTGAGTATGAGCGTGTCACGCGACTCTTCTCTAAGTTCTTTGCACAATTCTCTACTTATGTTGTGCTGCTGAACTTGTCAATGCGTTGAGAAGGAGTTACCAGTGGGGCCGAAGGAGTCGCAATGCGTATTGAACAGAGAAGAGGAGTGATGAGAAGATTTCAAGTTGCCACAAGTTGTTCGCGTACGAAAAACGGAAGTACTTTCTATATACATATAAATGACGGTCGTCGAGTGACATCAATTCGCTTTCAAATCGTTACCGAAAATGACTTTTGTTTCATTGTATAAAATGTTGACGTCTCCATGTGCGTGTATTTGTTTGTTTTTCTCTATATGTGTGTGTGTGTGTGTGTATGTGTGTGAGTGACAACGATGAACCGCAACTCGTTTATTTTCGCATCCTTTGGCATAAAATGAAACATGCTCAATTGCTTACTAGCTTGCTTGCTTGCTTTTTGGCTTTTCTGGCTCTTATGGCTCTTCTGCTCTTTTGCTTAAAAGTGCCTCGAATTTTCGTGTCCGTTTCATACTCAAGTGCCATGGCCATTGTCATAGTCATCGCCAACGCCAGCTCCATCGACGTTGTCGTTGCCGTTGTTCTGCTGTCATGTGCCGGAAGTCAAAGCCGGGAAGCATGTAATGTAAAGTATCATTAATGGCGAACGTACTTTCAATATCAATCAAGTCAAGTCAACTCAATCAATCAAGCGATGAAACGTTCCAAGTATTATTCGTTACACGGATTTTAATTATTATCTCATTATTTTTTTGTTTTAATTACTTTTCGAAGGTGTGTTGACCAACACTGGTTGCAGTTAAAGTTTTATGAGTTGCCAATTTAAATGCACTTAAAAAATTAATCAAAATGAAGGCGACAATCTCAACCTCTATATTAAGATTGCTCATAATGGCCGATGCAGTAAATAGTTGAAGGATATAATAAGAAGAACTCGAATGGATGCAGAAATATATTAAAACTTTTTAAGACAATTTATTTTTTACAGAATATGAGATATAAACTTTAAGTCCAGATCACTTTCTAAGTAAATATTTGGGAACTATTGAACAATCCAGCTTATATATACATGGTTATGTAATATTTGGTGACGGTCTGCCAAACGAAATCATCGTTACTATAAACATGACATGACTGGTTTATAAAGAAACCGTATAAGGGAAATGTAAGAAGTCTTTGCCTCTTGAGAATTCACTTTAGTAATTTTGGTAATACAAATGCTGTCCTTGATTCTGGAATTGCACTCTGAGCCAACGCTTACAATAAAAATCCGTGATCAGAGCCATCCATCTATATTCGACAGTGATGACTTAAAAAATGGATCGGTTCATTCAATATTGCTTGAAGATCTTCGCATATTTTTCACTTTAATTCCAAACAACAAACCTTTTTTGGTTTATAAAAGGCATGAGTGTTAGTAAGTACCAACTAGACAGCTGGATCTACATATATATCTATTATATCAATAACAAAAAATGGAAGAGCTTCAAATATAAAGAGAAGTGTTTCAAAATAACTAAGAAAGAGTCTAATACATATATAAAGCTTGTGACAAACTGTCAAATAGTGTTCAATGCCTTCGTAGTCCCCGGTTCCTCAAACTGCCGGAACCGAACTAAACATTTAAGACGTATTTCCTGCTTTCAACGGAAATGAATTGTGAAATGACGCCAACATCACTTTGTTGACGACGTTGTTTGGCAATGGCAATGACGATGGCGATGGCGTTGGCGATGATGACAATAGTATTGTTGCTAAAAGTAACCGAATGCGTATTGCGCCGGAAGTGACAAGAAACCCAAAAGAAAATACACGCAACACAACCGGAAAAGGCGGTAAAAGGCGTAAATGCTTTCGCCCGTCAACATTTAGCATTGCTGTTGATGATGACGATGATGATGATGATGAAATGAGAACGACGGCAACGATGAAAAGAAGGCTGACGAATGATTAATTGTTTGAAATTTGTGCGGCTCGTTAGCAATGCGGCTGACATGAAGCAACGCTTGGCTATTGAGGCGCATCTTGTGGCATTACTCAAATCGCAGCATTTTCATATTTAATGTCGGGTTACTCATACGCAATGTGTGCCGTACAAAATTGTTATTTTTTTTTTGGTTGCTGCTGTTTATATCAGCTCCTGTTGTTGTTAAATTAGAAGCAGACAAGCAGTTTAAGCCATTGAGCCAAAGAGGCTAAGGGTTAATGCACTTACACACACACACACACACACACACACAGTGAACTTCTTTCGTTAGTGCGTCTCAAACTCTTTAGAGAAAAGTAAAACAATTTTTCAAATAGCATTCACTTCACTACACTAGACTACACAACACAACACAACACTACAACTCAGTTGAGTTCAGTTCAGTTCAGTTGAGTTGAATTGTGTTCTCTTCACTGCTTTGTTGTTGGATTTAACACATTTGTGCTTGTTTTGAACTTCCATTTTCTATGTTGACGTCTCCAAAGACTGTCGTAATTGAATTGCTTTGCTAAAAGACAAGCGGCAACGCCAACTTCACTCTTAGTCTTTAGTCTTAGCCTAAGCTTTAACTTCAGCAATAACAGCAACAACAATATCAACAACAACAACAAAACACTGCCAAAAACGTTGCTCCTTCGTTGCTTTTGTTTCTTCATTTGATATTTTTTTTTGATTTTTGTTTCCTTCAACGAGGCTCAAATTCAAGTCAACTCTTAGAACATTCATGTGCGCGTGTGAAGATTAATGAGCACAAATCATTTCAAACATTTTTCAAATCATTTATGAAATCTTCTTTTTTTGTTGTTTTCTCAACGGATTCATTTGTTTCTGTTACGCTTTGCTCATGTATCTTTGCATACATATAACGTTTATCAAATTATGCTGTTCGCTCGTTACTTTTGTTAGCATTTTTCCGCTGTTGCTGTTGCTGTTGTTATTGTAGTCTTGTATTGTGTTTTATTTTATGTTTGTTTGTTTGTTTGTTGTTATTTAATTATGCGCGTAAAGTAAATTTAAGTAAATGATGTGTGTAATTTGCACAAGTTAAGCGCTTTTGTTACGCAATTTGTTACTTCATTTGGGTTTAAAGCGCACTTGCCACGCCCATTTTGATTGACGTCAATTAACAATAAAGTGTCTTCCTCTATATAAACATATATTTATTTAGATATATGTATCTTTGTGTGTGCCTGCGCTTTTATTTAGGAAGAGACAATCATTGGAATTGATGAAGCTTGCTCAAATTTATTGGTTTGCATATTTTGTCGATTTCATTGAGTTCAAGAAGGTCGCAAAAAAATTCAATAAAACGGTGAGGTTGGTTGTTTTAGCCATCAACCGCTTTAAAAAGCTTTGAGTCAAAATATGCGATATTAATGATATTCATGTGACTAATAGAGTTGATTTCGATTTTTGGAGATTTCAATTATAAGAGATTTAGACTTTGGAAATTTTGATTTTTAAAATTTGAATTTTTGGAGATTTCGATTTTTAGAGTTTTCGAAATCTCCAAAAGTCGAAATCTCGAAATCTCCAAATATGAAAAATCTTTAAAAATCAAATGCATTCATGAGAACTTTTTTCAACATACATTTTCTACTCAATTCAAACACAACTCATGAACAACGCAGTTTCAATATTGAACTGAACAAAGTTCTCGACTCACATTTTGCACTTTTCATCGAATACTCTTTGAGTTATATTTTAAGGTAATTTTCATTTTTTTAGTTTATATTTATTTTACTAACAAAAAGCACAAATCGAATTATTTTTTTTTTTATTTATTTATTTATTTTTTATAAATAAAGAACTTAACAGTTAGCTCTTGTCGTTGTGTTGCACGCAAATTACATAGTAAAAATCGCAAAAAAAAAAAAGACGCGGCAAATAATTACAAATAAAAATCCATTGCAGAAAACCAAAATCAGAAACGAAAACAAAAATTTCCTATCGACAAAAAAATAAATATTTTAAATCGAATGGCGTTCTATGTGGCACGCGTCGACAGCGAAGGACGCGAACTGGATCGCGCCTATTTGTCAAACAGTCAGATTGACGGCAGTCACGGCAGCAGCAATGGCAGCGGCAGCGGCAGTGGCAGCGGCAGCCTGATCGGCAACTGTGCGGGCATACGCATACGTTATCGCACGCCCTTGCCGCCGACCACCAGCTGGTGAGTATCCGAAGTAACCGAAGTATGATTAGAGTAAGTATTGTTAGATACTTTTGATGGACAGCGTTGGCGTCATACATGAACGACTGCCACTGTCCGAGGCATATAATGCGCACAGCAGCAGCGCCGATCTGCTCTCAACGAGCTTTAGCAGCGATTCTGTGGTCTCGGAGGAGAGTTACAACAGTGTATCCGTGGTGCGTCCCAAGGTGCCGCCGTTGTGCAATTATGAGTGCAATCAATCGGATGACAGTCCTGTGCGTCTGAACACACAGACGGCACGTCTGACGGCCACACAACGCTCGAATATGAGCCGTATGAGCACGTACTCACGGCCATCGATATCCTCGTTGCGTACGCACAGTGGCAGCCAAAATGACAAGCATGGTCGGGACATGCGTGTCGTTCAACAAGCGTGCAACAAGCCAAAGCTTACGTATGAAAGTTGGCTGTCGGCTAAAAAGTGAGTGTCATTGTAATTTCGGCCGCTTTCTCTCCATCTCCCACTCTCTTTCTCTGTCTTGTTTAAGCAAACAAATCGCCAAAGACCACGCATTGCGCAAGGCAATCGAGGAACGCAATCAAGCAGATATGGAGAAGCGTAAAATGCTTGCAACACGCAAATATGAGGAATGGCTTGCCGCCAAGGAAGCGACGACAACAACGAACGAGGAGCAACCGCAGGAGCAACAGCAACAACTACAACAGCAACAACATTATCATTTACGCACACATTCAGCGGGCAGCATGCGAATGACAACTGCCAACAAGACCGTTGCTGATCTTGGCAGACGCGAACGCACACATTTGCCGCCCGAGGAGATGCAAAGACGTCTTATCGCTTGGGAGAATCGTAAAATCGCTGAGCTTGAACGCAAACGTTTGCAGCGTCGCTTGGAGGAGCAACGCAAACGTGAGGATGACGTACGACGCAAGGAGGCAAATGAACGCGCTTGGCGTATCTGGGAGGCGGCCGCAGCCGAGAAGCCGAAACCAGTGCCGCTCAATTGTGGCATGCTGTCGTTGCGCGGCACCATCTCGGCCATCTATGTCAATCCAAATGAGTGGCGTTCAATAATCGACAACAACAACAACAACAGCAACGATGCCAATGGCGGCAACGGCGATGACGGCTGTGGCAATGGCAACGGCAACGGCGAAGTGAAGCCCAAGAAAATAATGCCGAAAGCAACACGCAAGAAAATTACACTTTGTTGATCATTCAGTGGCACAAATTTCTCTATTTTATACGAAAAAAAATCACAAATATTTTAAGTTGTTAATTACCATAAGTGAGCGTACAAATATTTAGAAGAAACTCATTAGAAATACGAGAAAGTTTTAGGAATACATATAAACAATGTATGAGTATTTGTTTTTTAAGGAGCAAATATAATGAAGTCATCCAAATGCACATGTGTGTTTGTTATCAGTGGTGGTGGCGGTGTGGGGAGTGAGCAATGACACCAACCGTGCCTCAATGCAGTGGCAGCGGGAGAGGGTTTTCTATTGAGCACTTCCACGGTAGGTGATTCCACGCCCATTTAGTTTCAAGAAAATGGGTATTTCTCAAACAATATACAGTAGCAACTCGATTATCCGGATCAATTGAAACCAGGGGTATTCCGTATAATGGATTTCGGCTGTACTTTCCCATGAATTAATTATTAAAACGACATACGTCGGTTACCTTTCTCAACAATTAGACTCGTGAGGAATGAGTCCGGATAATCAAAGATCCGTATAGTCGAGTTAGTACTGTAGTTTGATTAACTATGTGGGGCAAGGTGAGGGAATTATCTGGTTTCAAGGAATTTCTCGAATTTCTCTTAGAAAACATTTTCGGAATCTCTCTTTACTCTTCTATTAATCGCGTAGCAAATGGTGGAATTCCCCCCAACTCTGCGCCACTGATACAACGGCCGTTTTCAAGCACAGTCACCTTTTGTTGATTCACAATATCGATTGGTTTTTTGCACTTTGAGGGCTTCTCAAAGCGACACCTCAGTCACTTTTATGTGAAAAAACGCGCTCATTCATTGACCAGCACTCGGATAGGATGGAACGTTGGCAAAATCGCGTCGCTGTCGTCACCGGCGCCAGTTCCGGCATTGGGGCTGCTTGTACGCGTGCCTTGATCAACGCGGGACTCATTGTGCTTGGCCTGGCGCGGCGGCAGGAACGCGTCGAGGCGCTCAAGGATACGCTGCCAGCAGAATTGCGTAGCAAGTTGCATGCACGTCGCTGTGACATCACACAGGAGCGGCAAGTGCTCGATGCCTATGCCTGGGCACAGCAACAATTCGGCGGCGTCGATGTGCTGATCAACAATGCCGGCATCATTGCGACAACGGAGCTGAGCGGTCGCGGCAATGCACAAGCGATACGCGACACCATCGAAACGAATCTATTGGGCAGCGTGTATTGCGTGCGTGAGGCATTCAATTCGTGTCGCGAGCGTGACGTGGAGGGCCATGTTGTTATCGTGAACAGCATTGCTGGTCTGCAGGTGCCAAATCTTGGTCCCGATTTGCCATCGCTGAACATTTATCCAGCGACAAAGTTTGCATTGCGCGCCATGAACGAAATCTATCGGCAAGAGTTCCAGCGGCACAAGACGCGTGTGCGTGTCTCGGTGAGTTGCTGCTGCATTCGGTCGGCATCAAAAGATGCCTTTTGATATGAAAATTGGATTTCTTTTGTTCTTGACAGACCATTTGTCCGGGCATTGTCGACACCGATATTTTGCCAGTGGAAATTAAAGGCGTTGTCAAGCAGTTCATGCCAATGCTGCGCTCCACTGACATTGCCGATGCGGTCCTTTGGACTATTGGCACGCCGCCCAATGTGCAGGCAAGTATTTGCGTCATATGTATGTCCACGGTACGAGCCAAATCAAAGCCCTTTGCAAAGCCTTTACAAGTGCGTAGCCAATCACTCGCAAAGGGCCACAGTCAAACGCGAGATGGCGCTTTTTCCAAAGAGCAATTCTGCTTTGAAAGTTGTAGAAATTTTACGCACCAAAAAATCTTTGGTTGAAGTGTGAGCGGTGCCCCCTAGAGGCCTACAAGAATACATTCATTTCGGCCGTTCAAATAGTGTTCAAAATATCTAGAAAATCAGTCAAAAATGTGGAATTTTCAAAAAAATTGAGTTTGTAGGTCTTTGTGGTGTATAGCTATTTATAGAAAACAACTGGGGGTGAGAAAATTAAGGGGAGAGTGAAAGATTGTGGTAAGCAGTTTTGTAGGGCTACTCATATTGAGTCATACATACATACTTTCATATTTCTATCTCTTAGGGTGTATGAGTTATAGCATTTGAAACAATTGTGGGGTGCTGGTTAGGCGGGAAGGAGTGGGCGTGGCACAAAACCGTTCAAATTTGATCTGCTGCCAAGCATCATGAGTCTAACCACCAAATTTCAAGTCTCTAGCTCTTTTAGTTTCCTAGAACCATTGGTGAATACAGACGGATAAACGGACAGACAGACGGACGGACGGAGGGAATAACAGGGCTTAATCAAGTTCTCTTGTCGTCCTGATCAAGAATATATATTTTTACTGAATGCTACTTGGCAATACAGCCTTAAAAAGGTATATAAAATGAAGCAATCATTACGAGAGTAAGTAATTCATTTGCTGTATTGAATGCATTCATGCTCTCCCCTTGGCTACGCCTTTGTCTTCTTACACTTGTTTCAAATTAAATGGTTAAACATTCTCAACTCTTTCACTGTTTTTTAATATTTAATTTTTTGTTGCTTTTGTGTTTACTTCACAGGTGCACAACATTACCATCAAGCCACAAGGCGAGAAATTTTAAATGAGCTGCGAGTCAGTGATGAAGCTGATGCTGATGCTGAAGCTGAATCCTGACGTCTGACGTCTGACACCTGATGTCGGCAAACAATTGCGCATTTAATGATAAAAAAAAAGAATTTAAAAAAGTAGTAATTGTAATGTCTTCAACTTGAAAACTTTATGCAATAAACGAATGAAAAATTAATTAATTTTCTGTGCGTCGTTTGTCAAGAGGGAAAAAAGGCTGCAATCAGTGTTGGACTTGGACTCATGCGGTGTAAACAGACCGACGGATGGATGGACGGACAAAACTGAAACTTATTCAATCAGTATGTCAGTCGGGCAGTCCATCCGGCAGTCAGTCAGTCGGGCAGTCGGTCAGTGAATCAAACAGATTCACTCATTCATTTAATTAAAATGATATTGTTTTACGTACTCGTCGCATTCGTTGTCATTCTTATCGTCTTTGACAATGTCTGACAGCGCCATTCAGTAGCATGACACATGTGTGTGTGTGTGTGTGTGTGTGTGTGTGTGTGTGTGTGTGTGTCAGTAGTTGCAATTAAAAGTCAACAGAAAGCGAAGAGGCATAAACAAATAAGAGTTGCAGCAACAGCAGCATCAGGTGCCTTCTCATGGGCGTTGCTGATGAGTGTTCCTCCCTCTCTATGTGTAAGTTTATTTGCCTACTTGTGTGTGTGTGTCGTGTATGGTTTAACATTGTTTTTTTTTTTATTACTCAGCAAAATTTTTAAGTCAATGCACAAAGCATCATGGTTTTGCTACAGAACAAATACTTCAATGTAGCATACGAAAAGGACCTTCACCTGAAAACAGCAACAGCATCAGCATCATCAACGACAACGACAACATGAAGAACAAAAGGTCCTTGCAGGCAGCTTGCATATGCACAAGGATTTAACATTGAGTTGTGCAAATCTCGCAAAAAAAAAAAAAAAACTGAAAAAAAAATGCAACTTAGCTAACTTTGATTAGTTTTTCACTGTCATTTTGCATTTCAAAATCAAAATCAAAAACAATTTTTTTTTTTTCAAAATTTTCCACATGATTTTCCAAATAAATTTCTCCAAGCTAGTTGGCTTCACACACACACACACACACACACATACACATATAGTGAAAGATAAACAAAATTTGGCATACAAAATAGTTTAAAGCGTAAATTTCGGTATTTTGAGATTATGGCCGAACGCGCTTTTGTGGCCGAAGGCGTCATAGATGCACAGGCAAGTGATGCAACAACCAAAAGTATCGCAAATATGCCAAACAACATAAATGCTACCAACTGGCACAAGGCTATGACGGAGAGGAACAGGGAGAGGGAGAGAGCGTTGGGAAAGGCTCAACAAGCGTCAAGAACAAATGATTATGTCGATGCTGGATGTGTGTATGCTATGAGGTGAGTTACCGCAAGACAATTACAAAGACAGACAGAGAGAGGAGAGAGTGACAAGAAGACTAAGACTTGTCATATGTGTGTTACAGTTATAAGCCGAAGGAGTATGTTTGGTTTGTGGCAGATGAGCTGAGCCAAGCGATGCCACTGTACGGGCATCTGCGGACTGAGGACATTGTTGGCACTGAGACATTATTGGATGATCAAAGTGCTAATGAAGTCATTAGTTTGATGCCGGTATTGAATGATAATAACGATGATGTTGATGATGAGAACAATTATAATAATAATGATAATACTAATGACAATACCGATGATGGTTTTGTCGATGCGGATGGCACGGACAGCGATGGTGACGTTTTGCCCCAGCTGTTGGCATTTATCGGCACCGATCGTATACGTGCATGCGGCGGTGCCGATGAACCTCGACTCAGTGGCGTGCGTGACTATGGCAGGACACCATTACCGACCATAAGACCACCAGCAAACTCAATAACAAAGCACAGTGTTGATGATAATGCATTGCATACATCCGATCTCGATTCGGATAGCTATATGGAGAGCACGGAGGGCAGTTTCGTTGAAGAGCAACAACTGGCACGAAAGCCGACAAATGGATATGCCACTGGCTATCGCAGCGGCTATGGCAGCGCCAGTGGCAATGGCCATGGCTATGGGAGGGGCAGTGGCAGCCACAGCGGCGGTTATGCCAGTCAAGTGAGAAGCCAGCTAAGACGTTTGACATTTGATGATTGGTTGGCGGGTAAGAAGTAAGTACACTCACACACTCACTGAGACACTCAAATGATGCATGAACTGACATTTGCCTCACACACACACACACACTCAGGAAGATGCATGCGGTGCGCGCTGCCGAACGTCGCACAACGGAGCGTGACTATAAACGTGCGGCCGAACAGCGACGACGACTATCCGCACAGAAGTACAACGAATGGCTGTTGAATAAGGCGCGTCAGGCACGTGAATCATTGCTGGCACGTTGCAAGCTTAATACAAATCAGTTGGTGCGCACGGGTCGACCGCATCAGTATCTCACCGCCGATGAGATGCGTCGACGTGTCGAAGAATGGGAACGTCGCAAGATTATCGAATCGGAACGTAAACGGGAATTGAACAAACAGACTGCAATGGCGCATCGTGAGATTGTTGAGCGACGGCAACGACAGGCGCAAGAGGCCTGGGAGCTTTGGGTTGCCTCACGTGCGCATGCATGGCCGAAAGGTGGCCGGAACAATGCTATAAATACTAAAAATGCCTCATCACTTTATGTCAATCCGAATAGCTGGCATGGCCGTACGAATGCCATGACTTATAATAACAATAATAATGATAGTAACAATAGTGTGCATTCGTATCGTACGCCAAGGTCGCGTAAGCAGCAGCAACAGTTGCAACAGCAGCGGAACTATGAGCGGCATTTGCAGCATCAACAGCAATTGCAGCTCAATCATCAGGAATATTTAAAACAACAGCAATTTAAAGAGCAAAAGCAATATCAACAGCAACAACAACAACAACAACAGTTACAGTATCCACAAGAGCAACAATATGCAGATGAAGAAGAGGAGCCTTATGAACAGTACTTGCAACATGAGAAGCCTCATCGGCAATAGCATGAGGCAACCTCAATGCCAAGCGATGTTGGTTGAAAGTAACAAATCCTACAACAATAACAGTTCTTCTTGCCTTCAGTGCTTAGTACTCGTATAAAATGTAATGGAACAGTTAATGCCTCAATGTGAAAAACAAGTGAAGCTATGCAGAGACAATAAACGCAAATCAAACTCGGCACATTTTCTCGGTCTCCACTTCATTTGGCTAATGCCAAACGGTTGGGTTGGTTAGGCAGGATGTGATTGCAACTCAATGGCTCAAGCTTCGGGCCATTGTCAGTTTAGCTCACTTTTTACTGCAACTGTCAGCGACAGGCAGCCAAGCAGACAGGACTAGTCACGGTTGTTCGATTGTCTGATAACGCATACGAGGTTCACTACATATAATTTGAGACGTTTTCACATTTTTTGAGCCTGAAAGATATTTTGAATTCAATTCAGATCAGACATATTTGTCAGATCAGTCTATGCCATTCCATTGACGACGGGGTTTGATAGAATTTGGTGTAGCCTATGCTCAAAATATAAAAGGAGCTCTGTGATTTAGATTTTACTTAAGAGAAACTTTTCAAGACTCTCCCAAACAGCCCAGACAAGACAAATCGTACTTTAATGATAAAAAAATCTTCTTATAAATATTATAGACAGAAATTGTCAAACTTTTCAAATTTATCGTTAGATGGCGCTTGACAACACTTAGTGTAGCCCAAGCTCAAAATGTAAAAGGAGCTCTTTAATTTTATTTTATTTTTAAGAGATAATTTTCAAGTTATTTTAGAAGAATTTTGAATATACAAATCGTACTCAAATTACAAAATTTAAAAAAAAAAAATTATTTAAAAAAAAATACCAACGATAGATGGCGTTTGATGGCATTTTGTGTTGCCTAAGCTCGAAATATAAGTAATGACCCTCGCACTGCTTTTGCCGCACTCATCCAATCATCGAGCTATTGTGAAGGCTTTCAATTTTGAAGTTTGCCCCATTGTGACAGCCACTTGGCTTTTGGTTATGCGCACTTTAGCAACCCCCCACTCCCTCTTACTCTCTTGCCCGCGCGCCCGCAATAATATTTGTCTCGTTGAAAATCATCAACGTTGTTTCATGACTGTTCGTTCGTTCGTCCGTTCGGCTTCTTTGAATTTGACAGGTTAGTGCTGTTGCAGCTGTCTACCTTCTGTATTACTCTGACTTCCACTTGTGTTATACTTTGTGCTTGACCGCTTTTCAATATTGGCCTCATCTTTCAAATGTTCGCCATTGCTCCTTCACAAAGTTGACACTATCTCGCCATTACACGGTAGCCGAACCCCGGTTGACCCGCGTTGAAATCCTCACACACACATATATACATCGATTGTATTCAACATTGGCTATAATTGATGCATTGTATCCTGTTGTCCTGCCATTGTGCTTAAATCTGCTCGACACGACAAGACTCGAATGAACTGAACTCTACTCTACTCTACTCAACTCGACTCGAGTGAAGTGAAGTTGCTGTTGCCGTTGCATGTTGAGCTGTGCTCTGCTCTGCTGAGATGAGTTAAATCGAATCGAGTTTATCTGCAGCATGCACATTTCCATTGTATGCAGATAACGGACGAGCAAAGGAAGCTTATTATGCGTTGGACAATGTATCTGAAATGTCAGCCAAAGAAGAAATCCACTCGTCTTCGTAGTCAATCACTTATCAACCATTCAAGTGTGTCTCTCTGCCTCATCCTCTTCCTCTCACTATCTCTCACTCTCGCTCTGACTCACACATACAAAGCGTGTTGGCCAAAAGTGTATTACTTTTGCTTTTGCTTTGTAAGAAAACATGTTGCAGTTAATCATGGCATCGTTGCAATGTCGTTAGATACAAGTGGTCAATTTTTTAACATAGAGCAGAGTTTGCAAAGAGTCAAAGAGTCGGTTCAAACACACATGGATGAATGAAAATTCAATTATTCATTATGGAAATGAAAAATAATGAATGATTTTTTTTTTTTGCCCATATCGACTTGAGTTTAGATAATAATTTACTTATGCGTAGAGGCAAATGAATAATATCAACCACACACACACACACATACAGCAACAAACACACGCATAGTGAAACAAATACTTAGAATGGCTGACAAAGAAAGAAAGCTAAACAAAAAAAAAAAAGAATAAAGAATAAAATGAAATGTAAAACAAAAAAAAAGCAAAACGTGTAATTGAAAAAATGTTGTTGCATACTTGAAGGCGCGTGCCCGCAGACTCGATTTTAAAAAATGTCACGCTGCCGATTGCTGGCAATTCGTTTTCCAACATAGTCAGCAATTTTTCTGCTACTTGCTGCTTTTTCTACTGTCTCTCTGTGCATGTGTGTGTGTGTGTGTGTGTGTACCATTGAGAGGAATGGCATGGCATGCGGTGGGTGTGAGTGTTGGCATCGCAAGCATTTTTGTTACCCAACCATGCCATGTCAGGCTAGGCCGAGGGGACTGCGGCAAATGTCGACAAATGACGCTGCGTGCATGTGTCGAGGATTTGTGTTTTTATGTCGCGTTGCGTTTTTGAGGCCACAAAATTTCTCACTCACACTCACTCACTCACGCTCTTTCTCACCTTCACCGTCAGCCCCACAAAACGGCAAACAAAAAGTAGAGAAAGCAGAAGAAGTATAAGTAAACGATTCCTTAACGAAAAAATGTCATTGACGAAGACGAGAACGACAACGAGAACGAAACATTGCGAAACATTTTACAGCATTTTCATTTTCTTCTTTTACTTTTGGCATTTTCTGCGATAGTAAAAATATGGCATAAAAATTTTTATTTATTTGATTTTTGTAACTATATTAAGAGACGAGAGACGCCAACACACACACACACACACACACACACACAATTGCAAAAGGGTTCACAATCGATCGTATTGAACACCTCAAAGCATGTGAAGAAAAATTTCGTTATAAATTTCTTCATTTTTATTATTTGTTTAAATTTTATTTGATTTTCTAGCAATAATTCGTTTTTGTGGTTACGTTAAAAGGGAAGGAAGTGTGCTGGGGGAGGGGCAAAACTGAGCCATAAGTGCGGAAGTTGCTCTTATAGCGGATATAAGCAAATGCCAACAACGATAATGTCACCATCGATGTTGCTCTTGTTGTTGTTGATGATGTTGCTGATGATGATGTTGATGTTGATATCACAGCCTTGATTGACAACACATTTCAATGACAGAAATTAAAGAGGAAGCCACAAAATTGCAATTATAATTTTTGTTGTAAAATGTTCGCCAAGCAAAGAAAATTGAAAATTACTTTGAATTTTGTCGAACTGATTAACGCTGAATGACATACTATAAAGTACATTTTCGTACATTGAAGACAACAGGATGTCATCAAGTTGCTAGTTCATTTATGAGGTCAAAGCATTAATTTTATTTTTGGTCCTGCATTTGAAAAGTGTATCTGTGTATACAAGAGCATATTGGATTTATAATATCTCCGTTGGTAAATCTAAGGATAAGCATTTGAATATGTTTTTTATATGTTTAGTACATGTGTAGTGTGATATCTTTATCATTCAAATTCCGTTATATCCGAAGTTTAAGGCAAGGTTAAATTATTTCGATAAAAAAATAGCAAATTTTTGTGATTTTTTTTTATAGAAAAGGATAAAAATGTTTTCATTTAATTAAATAAAAAGTTATTAACTAATATCTTAAGTATATTTCCTGAAATTTTCGTTAAAATTAAAAAAAGTTTGAGCTGATGACAGCAGTTTTAAATTGACCTCTCAGAAAATAGGTATTTGGCGGTGACCACGATTCCAGATGACTGGATCAACTAAATTTCATGAAAAAATAAATGATTTTTGCTGATTTGCCATGTCCTGACATCGAGGTTTTATTTTTAAGATTTTTATGGAAGTTTTTTTAGTACCTTGAAGTCAAAATAAAAAAAATTTCGACGCCAGGACATGGCTAATTGTGTTTAGAAGGAGTATGCTACATATAACAATTTTTTTTTCTTTTTTTCTAACAATTAGACTTAAATTAGACTTTAATTATCTCTCTAAGTTCATGAATCCAATAGTCCAATCCTCTTAGTCTTACATTTTTTAAGATTTTCATAGAAAATATTAAATTTTATAAATTGTCTCTTTCTTTATTTAAAGTTTTTCTTTCCATCCTCTGTTAAATTTTTATTTGATATACGATCTTGTTTTTCCATAGTTCAAACAAGAAATACACTTGGCTGAAAATTATAAGATTGATGATAAGAGACGGGGAGGGGGTGGTTGGCAAATGACGGCATTGAAAGTTGAGGCAACAAGAATCAAATTCGGGTTCGGTAACACATTGCGGCTACGCAATATTTTCTAAGACGCGTCTGTCTGTCTGCTGCGGCAAAAAGTCATTTTAAAACTGTAACCACAAGGAGATGCGACACAGTGGGAGAAGCAAAACTTTCAACCAGAAAAAAGTAATTTTCACTTTCTTCCACAAAGCATATTTGTTTTATCATTTAGTAAGTGCTTATATGAAGAACGTATCCGGTAGTATAAAATTGAGAATAAGCATGTATATCTTCAGCAAACTCGCAATGTGTCTTTATTGGCGAGCAGACAGGACTATATCAACTCTTCTCATCGAGTTGATCAAGAATATATATACTCTATATAGTCGAAGATTTATCCTTCTCTGCGAAATGAATTGAATATTGCAAAGACGTATGTTCCTAGGCGGCATAATAACACATGCGAAAAGCATGCTCTTCACATCACCTTCCTTTATACACTTTGCTGATACATGTAAATGCAAATAAACGTAAAAATTACTAAACGAAAAACAAGAAAATGAACAAATTTCCGATTTTTGATTAATTTTCCGCCTTGCAGCGTACCGATCTTTGCTAAAAGACTAAAGTGGCAGCACTGATACACTGATAAATTTCCTAACAAATTGTACAAACTTATGTTGCACTCAATTATCAAGCACATACAGCTAATCAATACAGTAGTAATACAATATGAGCGCACGACAAACAAACGAAGAGAGTGAGAGAATGAAATCACACCACACATGTTTGATGCGTGCACATTTTGTATGATTGTGTTTGAAGTGAAACTGAAGTTGCACTGCAATTACGTCACAGACTAATGTATGTGCGCCGAGTAATGCAACGCACATAGGTAATTTTGTAACGCGACTGCAACACAACATGTTGCATTGCAGCATGTTGTAAGCGTATAAATTGTTTCAATCAAATCAAACGCCGCGAAGAGTCTCTCTTTGCGCGTTCAAGTTGTCGGTCGTCGATTCGTGTGTCACGGTAGTTGTAGCAACGGCAAACAAAAGAAAACTCGTATTAATAATTTAAAAAAAAAAAAATAGAAACACACAACAAACAAAAAGGAAATGAATTCGAAAAATATTTAAAAAATAGAAAAACAAAAAAGTGTTAAAACATATTTTGGCAAGTGTTAACAATAAACAAATGTTTAATTATTAATAATAAATATTAAACAAAAAAAAAAATTGCAATTTCTTCGTGCGTGTTTAAGGAATTTTGCTTTGAAATTTGTTATTGAAACTAAATAATTTTTTTTTGTGCTGTTTTTTTTTTTTCGTTTCTTCTTGAAACGTTTTCGCGCCTGCAACAAAAACAACAACAACAACGCAGCAAAGCGCCGGTTTTGTTTAGGTAAATAATAATAAGCAGAAGCAGAATAAAAGAAATTTTTTTTTGTTTTTTTTTTTTGTGTTTTGTGTGAAAGTGAAAATTGTGACTAAAAACAACAATTATTAATTAAAGCAACGATTTCTTGTGTTGTTGTTGTTTTTGTGTTTTTTTTTTCAATTTTTTTTTTTAGTTTATTTTGATTGGTTAAACAATTGTTGTTGTTTTTTTTGTTGTGCTTAAATTTTAAGCGCCAAAAAAAAAACATAAAAAATTAAGTTGCAATAACAACAACAGCAAGCGAATGCAAGCAATAACAACTGCAACAACAACAAAAGAGTTTAATAATAATAAAGAAAGAGAAAAAAATACAAATTGAGTGTTTAATTAAGTGTTTTAATTTAATGAATTATTACAGCAACGAATGCGTTTGAAGGAATTATGCAATAAAATTAATGAAGCGTCATTAACAACATCAAAAAAAAAAAAATATTAAAAATTGAAGTATTATTAATAATTAATTTGAAAAAGCGCGAAAAACAAAGCACGCAAAACTGCATTTTATTAATTACGAGTTACAACAACATTAAAAGCAACAAAAATAACAAATAAAACAACAAAAAACAAAGGCATTAAAAATTGCATTTAAATAAAAAACGGTACGTAAAAAAGTTGTGAATTTGTGTGGAAAAATTTATTGTTTAATATTTAATTTATCTCCATTTTTTTTTTTGTTAATTTTTATATTCGTGCCAAGTAAATAACAATTAAAAGAAGATAAGCACATAAAGAGTGAGTGAGAGGGGATGAAAAAAACATATGCCGAAATTCACAGAATTTCTTTGCTTTATTATCTTTTTTTTTTTTTGTTTTTCTTCTTTAATATTTACGCATTTGTTGACAATTCACACTTGTTTTTTTTTTTAAGACATTTCTGTCTTGTTTGGAAAAACCAACAAATTCAAAGTCGTTCCTAAAACACAGACTTGACATACTGCGACATTTCGCATAGTTCGTGTTTAAACAAAAATAACATAAACAAATCGAAGCTCTTCAAGCGAAATGCTTCAAGGCGAACTTCAACTGCGAAGCAAAAGATACAAGATACAAGACACACACATACAACACAAATTTGCTTAGAACAACTTTAAGTAAAATTGTTATTCAATGTTGAAAAAAAAAATTAAGAAAAAGAAAAAAAAAACAATAATTCCTGAATTATAAAAAGTGCTCTTGAAGCTCATTGAGTGATTATTAAGCTGTAATTGCTCACAGAATGAGCTGAAAGATGCTAGGGGGTGGCAATCGAACGCTGGATTCCCCCCTCTACAGCACTCGCGTCATAGGCTAGATATATAGGAGACTTGGAACCGTTGCATTTTCTTGGAGCCTGAGATTAGATTGGATTAGACTAGTCGATAGTCGAACGCTCGGCTTGATAAATTAAAAGAACTTTCAGATATTCTGTGCATATTTATTTATTAATTTACAATATTTTCTGTTATGATGAAATAAAAGAGCAGCAAAGTGAAGAAGCTATATCTAAGAGCCTTAAGTTAACTTATAGTAGAAAATAATTATACGATGGTGATGGTCTATATTAGGAAAATAGTTGCTATGCGAAATATCAACTCAAACAAATCAGTAAGTTTGGAGATCTGTTATTAAATGCTTAATAGTTCTTTATAATAATAACTTTTTTAATATTAAGCATAGTAAAATTTTATAATATATCACATTTAACATTCAATAGTTTGGGCTTTCGATAAAAAACTTTTATTACTTAGAATATATTAGAATATTTATAATTTACTTAGAATATTTAGAATATATAAAGATTTGAACTTAGCAGTAATAGTTCGAACACTCATGGGGCTTAAGAAAACCGTTGTAAATATTATCAAGGGTTAGTGTGGAGAGTAGCAGAGATTTGGGTATAGAAAAAGAGCGCAGATCAACCAAAGTGATGTATCACTGAGGAAGCTATGAAGTTGGCTCGCGAAGCGAATATATCCAAAGTCCCAGTTCAGAAACTCATTGTCCAAAATTGTGTTTCTGTTTCTCTTCTTCTGCTTCCTCCTCCTCTTTCTGCCCCTGTTAAGCAACTTGTTTTTTCTTTTTTTTTCTACTTCTTCTACTAAGTTTTAATGCTTTTCTTTATGGCAAATAAAACTGTTGATTGTTGTTGTTGTTGTTTGATTAGTTCGCTCTCTTACTTTAGTTAATTAATTTTGTACTTTGATTTGTTGTTGTTGCTGTTTTTTATTATTTTTTTTTCGCTACAAATTTCGTCAGTGTTGCGTTATGTTTGCAGCTTCCGGTGGCAATTTTTTACTTCGAGACTTTGCATATTTGTCATCATCATACTCAACGACGATGATGATGATGACGATGACGAATGTTAGCTTTGCTTCATTAACTCTTAACCCATACACGCATGGGGTCAAAACGAGCCACGTTAGCGTTTAATTGCATAAAAAACAAAACGATTCATTCGTGCAAAACTTTGCATAATTTTTCGTTTCATTTGTTTTTGCAGAAAAAATAAAACAACACAAAAAAAAGAAATAAAAACAAAGCAAATAATATTTTAAATTTGAAATAATTTTTGCTTTGCTTTGCAGTTGACTTGTTTTGTATTTTTTTGTTGTTACAGTTTTTTTTTTTTTTGTTTCAGTGCCGCTCTTTTTTTTTTTTTTTGTTGCTTACTTTAACTGCTGCCGTTGCTGTTGCTATTGTTGTTGTTGTTGTGCGAACGAACACGTTTTTCGTGTGTTCTTTCTTACGCTTCACTCGTGCGATCAACGAAACTCTCCACTCTCTCTCTCTCACCGTCGCTTGCAGTGCTGCACATGCTGCGCTCATACACACACACACACACACACACGCACACATGCACTGTCATTGCTTCTTTTTCTTGCCCATTTAATGTTGTCTTTCTGCTTTGCGTTGCAGTTTTTTGTTTTGTTTCATTTGCTTTGCTTTGCTTTTGTTTGTCTTTGCTGTTTTTGTGTTTTTGTGTTTTTTTGTTGTATTTGTTTTTCTGTCCTGTTCTCCGCTCACTCGCCGCTCTTGTTGCTCTTGTCTTTGTTACTCCTTTTGCTCAACTCGTTAAACCGGTTTTTTGGCTTTTGTGCGCCGCCGCCGCCGCCACCGTCATCGGCGCTGCCGCCATCACCGTCGCTGCTGCTGCTGCGGCTGCAACTCTTTGGACCAGATTTGTGTTTTTGTATCTTTTACCGAAGTTTGTTCTTGTTTTTTTTTTCGTGCTTTGTTTAAATTGATCTTCAAAAAGGTAGAGGAGTAAAGCGGAAAAAAACATGCTAAGAAATATACATATACATATATTTTTTTTTGGTGATTTTTGCGTTTTTTTTGGCTGATGAATCATTTTATTTACGAGTGTAGATAAATCACAATACTGACAAAAAACAACAACAACAAAGACTGTTGTAAAAAGCAACGCCGACCAAAAAAATTGCCGAAAGACAAGACAAGAAATGAAAAGCGAAGAGAGGAGAAGAGAAGAGAAGAAGGCGTCAAACAAAAAATATAAAATAAAATAAAGTCTAATAAGAAGAAACCAGTTTACAATTTTGTTTGCTTCATTGTTGTTGTTGTTTTTTTTTCTTATTTTATGGATTTGCAGCACTTACCGCTGACCGCCGCGCCCCACCCCCGGCCTTTGGCCATTTAACTTCAGCTTCAGTCAATCAGACGCAAACTTTACGGATTGCACGATTTTCGTGTTTTGTTGTTATTGTTGTTGTTGTAGTTTTTTGCTGTTTTCTTAAGCTTTTCTTTGTTGGGTAAAAAACTGTATTGAAAACAAAAAAAAAAAAAAAACAAAGATATTAAAAAAAAAGTATAAAGAAATTAAAAAGTAAATTCATGTTTTTTGTTGTTGTTGTTGTTTTTTGCATGCTGTAAGCTTTGTGGGCGTTAAAAGGGTTAAGTGTATGTGTGTGTGTGTGTGCCTTTTTTTTTGGTGTATTGAAATTAAAGTAAAAGAGAAGATATACAAAGGAGGAAGAAGAAGAAATTTGGATTTTTATAATAATTTTTTTTTTTTTTTGTTTACTCAGCATAAATTCACTTCAAGCGCTTAAAGCGTCTTTTATGAAGTGTGAGCGAGACAGATATACTATGTTGGTTTTGTTAAAGACATGAGGAATTGCAGCTGCTTTTGTTGTTGTTGGTTTTTTTTTTGGCGGAATTGAACAATTTCCGTTTCTTTGCTGTGTTCAAAAAAAAAAAAAATCATTTTTACTTTGAAATTGAAAGAAAGATAGAAAGAACAAAAAAATGAGTTTGAAGAAGAAGAAGAGCTTGCAGAGTAAACAAAAAATGCAAATTAAGACAGAAATATAGAATATTATTGAATAAAGTTGATCGTATATACACAAGTTAAGAAGAAGAGCGAGCAAAGCGTCAGCAAGAAAAAGAAGAAGAAGCACATGAGCACATTTTTTGGCAACAATTGCAAACACACACCAAGTTCAATTTTCCATCTCTCTTTCTCCCTCACTCCCCTTGTTGTCTTACACATTTTGCTGAAATTTAATTTTGACTCTTTGATTTGTTGGGTTTTTTTATTTACTCGCTTTGAGTTTTACTGCTTTGGGCTTTTTATGCTTATTGCTTATTTCGCTTTTTATCTTCTTTTTGTTGTTGTTGTTGTTGTTCTTGCAAGTTGCCGAAACAGGTTCATGCATGCTTATTGCAACTCCTTTGCACTCATTGCACACACAAACAAACAAAGGTATTCTTTTGCACGCAACATTTTTTTTAGTCTTCTTCTTTTTTTGTTCTTGTGCTGCCGCCAAGTTTTGGTCATTTCAACTTAATTGAAATTGTTCGTTCAAACACACACACACACACACACAAAGAAATACAAACTTCGAACTGATCTTTTCAATCAAATGCATTCTTGTGCGCGCTCTCTTGCGCTCTCTCTTGTGCTCTCCTCTGTTACGCTCTCCTGCTTGGCACGCAAACAATACGAAAAATGCTGAATGTTTTTTTTCTGTTTGTGTTGAATTGCAACATGTTTATAGTGACTAACATTGAAACAAACATCAACATCGTTACTAACAACTCGTGCTCTTTCTCTTTCTTTACAGCTGTTTTGTTTTTGTTAACTGCGACGCCGCTGCATTATTGTTTAATGCAAATTAAAGCCTTGGAAGCTTCTTTGCATTTCGTATCATGATTGATCATCATCGTTTGTTTAATGCACAACAACAGCTGCAAAGCAAAATGGAGAAATTTATATAAGGTAAGTCAATCAATTTGCTGCAAACTTAAACAGCCCACATTGTTTTTGTTATTGTTATTGTTTAATGTCTTTGGACCCTCATGCCATGTTGGCGTCTCTGTGCCCCTATAAGAAGAAGAAATTGAAGTAGTTTATATGCCGGCATTCATTCATTCATTGAGACATTCAGTCAGTCATTCACTTATTCATTCATATATATGTATATTTGTTTATTGTCTTCCCCCTGCCCCTACCCGCTGGCTACACTCAATTTACTCATATATCATTTTGTTAATGAACGTCGTTTAAATGTCATTTGACAAATATGGCGTCGTTTTCAATCTTAAACTCAATTTCAACATTACTTTTCTCACTCTTTTGCTTTCTCTGTCTTTTGTTGTTGTTGTGCTCATATTACAAACTTGCAGCGAAAATGTTATAAAAATGAAATGTAATAAAAACCACGCCAATAACAACAACAACAACAGCAGAAAACAAAACGCAAATGGCATTAAATGATTTATTTTTTATATGAATAAATTATTAATAATAATAATAAAACATAATAATAACAATAACAAATAAGCGACACGAAAGCCTCAAAAAACGCAAACGTCGCCGAAATCAAGTAAATAAAACAACAACAACAACAACAAAAAATAAGAAGCTAAAAAAAGAAAAAGTAAATAAATAATAAGTAAAAGACTTCTTCCTCTTCTTCTTCTTCTTAGCGCTTTTCAGTCACAAACATAATTGTTGAAATACTAGAAAAAAAAAATGTAAAAAAAAAATCACCGTTATTGTTCTCAACTATTTTCGAGCACGACATGTGCGCTCAGACATGTTCAACGCCCGCACGAACCGACCACCCAATCACCTTCCCACCAACCCACCATCCGTTCTTCGAATCGTCCCTTCAAACCACCTTCCATCCGCCACGGCTTTGGTCATGTGCTCTCCAGAACTTCCGCTCTTCCTCTTCAGTCATACTCATTTCTCAAGTTCCATCTTCCTTTTGAGCACTGCCATGCCTTTATACACGCTGCTATCCGTCCGTCCGTCCGTCCATTTGTCCGACGTCCTTTCTGAAGTTTGCGTTTTTACCGACAATTTTGCAAAAGCATTTTTTAGTGCAGTTTTTTTCCTCCATTTTTCTTTTTTTTGTTGCAAATTTTGTGGCTTTTTGTTTATTTGTTTGTTTGTTATCTGCCACGCAACCACCCATGGTTTTTTTGTTTTTTGTTATTGTTGTTGTTGTGCTGTTCAAATCAAGGTCATTCTAACACGAACTCTGTTCCGTCCATAAGCTGTATAAGCCATTTGCTCATTATGAGTGAGTTAAGTGGCATGTTTTGGCCAACGAATTTGCGAATTTGTGCGCTGCAAATGCTGAAAAGTTAAGAGGTAATTTGCATATTCGTATAGCGAAAAAGTTTTTCATATTATTGTCAATAAAAAAAACAGTTGGTTATAATTTAAGGTGCCTTTTGTTGTTTGTGGAAGTGACCACTGTGCACAGAGGAGTACTTTTTATATTTCGGGATTTTCTATAAATTTATAAACCTGAAGGGCAACAAAATATTAACAGTAGTTTGGTTTGTAAGCCAGTTAGAGTTGAATTAATTAATTGCTTAAATAATTATCTAGAAGTAGAACTTTGAGCTGGGCGCCATTTTAGATGTCTTTGAATCTCAGATCTGGTCAAGCGATTATTTAAATATATGTTTTCATTATTTTTCAAGTAGTTTTGTATTTCTAACTTTTACTGGTTTTTTAAATATTATTTTATATTTATTTTTATATTTTCAAATACAATTTTTTTATATTTCATATTTTCATATTTTTTTTAAAATACTTCATATTTAAAAAAATGTCATATTTAAATTGTAGAAGATTTTTAGGAAAACACCATTTTTTAAATTCTTTTTCATATTTTTTTTTTTAAATAAAAAGTGTATCCCGAATTATAAAAGTTCGTCTTTTATATTATAATTAATTTTTTAAATGTTGAATCGACAACTTCAATTGCTTCCACTTGTGTCCAACATACAATGAACACTTTGCTTTTACAGTATTCTTAACTCGTTTACGTTTACGCAACTTTGAAGTATCTTTTGTGAATTTTCAAGATGTCTTAATCAACTTCAATCATTAATTTCAACATTTCAAGTTTCTTTTTTTCGGTTCGAGTTGACATTTTGCGACTAATAATAATATTGCTGAGCATTATACAATAATTTTATGCAAATGTTGCTGCTTCATTTGAACTCGTAACGGAGTAAGTAACTCAAAGTCAAGACGTCTTGAGTTTGTCTGAGATTTCGCTATTTGAGTCGTCTTCAGTTTGTTATGAGTTACCTTTTTTTTTGTTTTTTTTTTGTGGTGACAATTGCTTCGTTGGGTCGTTAAGGTTCAGTAGCCTCTTTGTGGCGGTTTTTATGCCCTTTTTCATTACTGCTTCTTCTGCATTGACCGTTGCAACATGATCACACAAAACGTTGCATTCGATGGTGATGATAATGATGATGATGATGATTAAGAGGATTTATGAGTGAATGCGTCAAAGTGCAATTGTCAGAGCATTGAACACGTTGCTCATTTTGTCTCCAGTTTTGCCTTATATGTATGTATGTTGTGTGTGTATATTTGTATGTACATGTACCTGCTCTGCCCCCACTGGCGGCAACAACATGCCATTCGAACTGTGCAGAGGGGAGTAGAGGAAGGCAGAGACGAGCCATGACAAGTATCAACTTCAGTTTAGTTCATTTGCTCATTTCATTTTGTTCGTTTTCTTTCTTTATTTATTAAACATTTAGTGCACTTAAAAATGTATCTAGATACTTAAGTATCTGCGCCTCATATTTTTTCATAAGCAGCACACACACACATATAGACTACGCAAAACAACAACAACAACAAAACAACAAATGACGCGCGATGTCGAGTTTTGAGTAGTAGTTGTTGTTGTTGTTGTTTTTGTAGCCGTTCAATGCGCCTTGCGGGCATTACTGCTGCTATTCTTGTTGTTGTTGCTTCCTCTTTATACATTTTTTTTTTTTTTGTCTGTTCTTCTTTTGTATCTCAACTCATATCTTCACGTTCGACTCGTTCGGCTAGCAGATACTTTTGAACAATCTGTTTTTAAAGTCGCTGCGACGCGCGTCGCACAGCATTTCAAGCTGATATAAATGAGCGATAAGCAACAACAACAACAACAACGACAGCGAAAAAGAAAAAAGAAGAGGAGACAACAAACAAACGAAAGAAAAAAAAAAAAGTATCTTAAAACTTGTAGCGGCACAGTCAATGTGCCGTTCTTATAGACAGCGTGAGCGTTTGCCTCTCATTTTGTATGACTCTTGTATGAAATTGATTTTGTTGTTGTTGTTGTTGTTGTCGCTGTTATGGTTCATTTCGATGCACGCGCGAAGTAAACGAACGACTGAACGAACGAGTGAGCTCATGAACAACAAAATAAAAATGAAGAACAAAATAGTATCTCAAAGATACACAAAGCAATTGCGAGCACTTTACTTTACTTTATTTATGCTGCTCGTTCTTCTTTGAGCGTTTTTTCGTTTTGTTCTTGTTGTTGTTGTTGTAATACAGACGGTTGTTGCTTTTGTTTGTGTGTTCCTTTCCTTTGGCAGCAACTTCATACTATACATGTCTCAGATACTTTTAACCACAAGGAAGCCGCTTAAGTTTATCTATCGACTGCTACAGCGTTCAAACATTTGCCTCGTGAGCCATATATGTGTGTGTGTATGTGTGCGACAAGGCGTGAGGCATACAAGAAGAAGAAGAAGAGCCAACAACAGCTTATTCTAGGCTGCAACGCTGTTAGTTAATGTGTGTGCGAGTGAGATAGAGCACGTGCACACACGATTGTTTGTCATAGCAACAACAACAACAACAGCAAAAACAAGAACAACAGCGCCACAGTAAAATGACATTCAACAGCAAAACAGCTCAAATGTTAAATGAAGCGGCATAAAGTGGCAAAAATGTCTCGGTTTGTTTCTTGTCGCATTTTGCTTCGTCTTCGTCTTTGTTTTTGTTTTTTTTTTTGTTTTTTTTTTCGTTTCATTTCATTTTTTGTTTTTGTCTCACAACTTCTATTTCAGCTTCATGCAATAGCCCTTCAAACCGCACGCGCTTCATTCCATGCCATTTCGTTCCCCGCTCTGCCCTTACATATCATTTCATTTCATTTCGCTGCGTTTCGTTTCGTCCCTCTATCAATGACATTTTGTCACCGCATTATTTTCAATTTTGCAACGCATTCTTTTGGCGCGCTCGTTTTCAGCTCATTTCAGCTCAGCTCAGCTCAGCACAGAGCACGCAGCTCTCGGTTCAGTTCAATTCAGTTCAGTTCAGTTGAGTTCACTTGGCTTCGATAATGGTTCCTGTCTCGCACTGTCTTCTTCTTTGCCTTCTCCTTTTTTTGTTCTACTTATAATGTCTTTGCCTTCATCTTTACTTACGCCACCACAATGCAAAAACATTATGCGCGTCCTCACCCACACAATTCGAAGCTTTTTTCTATCGTTTTTTTTTTTTTTGCTTTTTAATTCATTTTCTGCCGCTGATAACACAAAATCAATAAGCAATAAGATAACACTTACTTGCGGCACATACTGAATAGCAACAACAGCAGCAACAACAACAACAACATAAATACATATAATAGAAACTCAAATAAAATATCATCACAAAAGGCAAAATTCGATTTCAAGCGCACACAAATGGTAAAAGTACAGTGTTGCCTCCTTAACTTGCACTAAACTAATGGCGAAATTATAAATTTTTTGTTAAGAACACTTTGTTTTATAGAGGCACAAATTTGGCTTAAATAAGTATATATTCTATATTGAAGTTATGTATATAAATCTCTAATTGGTGATTTCACATAGTTATGAAATCTCCAACAACTTAAATTCTGCCTTAACTTAAGTTTTTTTTATTAACAATAAACTACCAAGTAATAAACTTTATGGTTTTCCTAAAAAGCCGTCCATAAAATAAGTGAAATTTAGATCCCTCGCGATTTGTGAAATTCTGACGAATTCTCCTCTCTGTATCTCACAAGACATTTTGCTTAAAATGTTAAAAAATAGTAAATTAATGGACTAAATGGATTTTCGATGAACTCCCCTCCCCTTTGGAGAGATTAGGTGAGATTATTACTACGATTCCAAGAGTCCTTGAAAAGAATTACAATTTATAAAGACCTTTAATTTAAATTTTCATACATGCAATGCATGTTACACAGCGTCACAAGCGACATACGGCAGTCTAGCATACGCTAAACAACCTAACTATGACTAAGTTTGAATGCACAACTGTCATATGTCTGCCTAAAGCGCTATATAACAAACGTCTATGCACCATTGAAACATTGCCACCCTTCAAATAAAACCGTTTCATCGCTTCAGCTAGACAAGTACAACTTTATCCAATGCGAAATAAATGTTCCTTTGCTTTTGTTAAACGATATCGGAAACAAGGAGTAAACATTAAAAGTCACTTGAGTTACTTTGTGGCGTCAAAGTGCTTTAACAGCTAATAAACTGCTTAACAATAAAGTCCTTATATAAATTATTGGCTTGTTATTTGAGAGGAGAGCATTTAATGCTTTCTGATTGACGCAAAGTTGTTAAATATTGACAGAACACTCAGAAATCATACAACAGCAGAACAAAAAAAAAAGAAATAATAAATAAGTAAATAAATAAAAAATAAACAGAAAGAGGAAACATGATGGAGTGAAGACGATGCGCCATTTTCCTGTTGCATATGATGTACGTACAAAGCTTTTCGAGAACTTACCTGGTCAGGCGATTGATTCATTTGCTTGCTATTTGATATCGAGAACTCACCATTGATATTATTATTTGTACATGTTCACGATTGTTGACGACGACGACAGAACGGTTGTGAAGAAGAAGTGCGACGTTGAGAAGAGAGAAATAACTTCATCAACGTTGAACATGATGAGCATTGTCTCGCCTTTGTCATGTCATATGGCATACAACAAATGCGAATGTACACACACACACACACACACACACAGAGTCGATTTGTTTGTTAGTCCGTCTGTTTGTTAGTTTGTTTGTTTGCTTGTCTGTCTGTCTGTCTGTCTATCAATTTGATAAGCAAGAATGCTGATAAGACTTTCGTGCTGTTGCTTTTATTACACATATGGTTTTCAAGATACTTTTTATTATTTTTACATTTTGAAATTGCTTGCAACTTGCAAAGTTCCTCAAGTTTCACATAAGCTTTTGAAAAAAAAAAAAAATGCTAACAAGAAGAGAAAACAAATCTAAAAATAATTTCATACACCGTTCGTTCTTAAGTCAATAAAAAAATATAAGTTGTTGTTGTTGTTTGTAAATGCAATTCAATATTTAATTCGAACTGTTTTTCTTTCATTCTTTCATTGTGTTTTTGTTGTTGCTGAGTTTATTTCGAGTCTTATCTTTGTGTGTGCGGCGCGCTTATCGATGTGTGCCGTGTTTGCTTTGCCCCCCTCACCCTGCACCCTCCACAAGTTGTGCTTGGGCATCGTTGAAACAAACCAAACTATTTGAAATTGTGCAAAAGTTGAGTTTTTTTTGTCCCCACGCCCCACCTTTATTTATTGATATGACTTCATTTCAGGCGAAGAGATATTATTATTGGGTTCTTTTTTTTTTGTTGAAAAAATGTATGTGCTTCACACTCATTGATCGATTTTAGATTATAATAATTTTTGGTGTATGATTTAAAGAGGTATTTGAGGCGATTACATAAGGGTTGAGTAATAACCTTTGCTGTTGCCTTGAAAAAATGCTGGAAGAAAAAAGAAAAAACTATTAAAAAATTTTAAGAATAAAAAAAAAAACAATCAGAATGAGTTAAGTAAGAAGAGATTATTAAAGGTTAGATTAGAGTGGCGTTTGAAAAAAAGAGATCTATAGGAAAAATAACGTATCCCGAAATATAAAAAGTGACCCTCATAGGCAATACTTATAATCAACTTGATGGTCACTTTTTATTATGTTTCGGTAATTGCAAAAAAAAAAAAAAATAAATAAATCCCGAATTATAAATGATGACCCTCATATAGTTTTAACAAAAGCTTCGTGTATGTGGGTAAGGGCAGATTTTCTAATTACACGGAGCGTTTTTTTTCTATTTCATATTTTACACAACTTCCTCGCCCCATTGGTGTTGTGATTGAGCGCTCCCAACTCAGTTTCACATTACTTAATTAATAGATCACCACAACTTTTATTCTTAATGTGTCCGAGCAATGAAAGTTATTAGAGTTGGGATACTATCCATCCTCATAAAGTATCTTATTTATTAAGAAAAAATATTCAATTAAAATAGTTATGAATGGTACGACTTTGAAGAAAGAATGCTCTTCCAACACACACCTCATCAAACACTTTGCATTGACGCATCTGTTTTAAATAATCTGCATTATAACTAAGAATACTTTGAACGAGTTTAGTTAGTTTGTTAAAGAGTGACTTACTGACTCACTGACTGACTGACTGACTGACTGACTGACTTGCTAAAGTCTCTAATCGCTTTGATGTGCTAAACAACTGAAATTCTCAACGTCAGTTGGGCGGTAGGGGGGTTGGGAGGTTTGGTTCGTAGACACGCACTTTCATTGACAAACAGCTGAACACAGAAGCTTCTTCTTCTTCGTCTTCTACTGCTGCTTTGTTGTGCTATTTTTCTACTGTGCTTTTCTATTTTATATACTTGTTTTTTTTGCTTTGTTTTTGCTATTTTGCGTTATCCATTAAGAAATTAAGAACTCATTGTCTAAATGCGAGCACAGAAGGGAGCAGAAAACAACAACAAAAAAAAAAAACAAGTCGCACTTTGAATGTTCCCCAAACAAATGCGTCCAAGCTACTTTTGTATCTCAACTCAACTGACAGTTCAAAAAGGGGGCTGCAAAACTAAGAGAGTGAGTGGGTGAGTGAGTGGGTGAGTGGGTGGCGGCGCAGTCATCAATATTAGGCAAGTAGAATCACAGCAAACGATTGCTGCATTGCGATTGAGTAACTCAGCTGGGGAAAAAGTATCTAAAGTGATTTGTTTGGATTGTAAGCTGAAATGAGACACAAGGAATGAAATCACTGTTTGTTTTAGTTTATTTATTTGTGCTTGTTTTTGTTGTTGTTGTATATAAATCATTGTCTTGCAGTTGTTAAATATTAAAACGTTTGCGACTTTAAGTAATTGTCACATTGGCTTGGACTAAGAAATATACTTGTGTATGTATATGTAATTGTCAGAGGACTTTGATGTCGACATGCGCTGTCTACTAATGACGCCTCAAATAGAACATAAATTAAATATATAATATATAACATATAACAACAAACAATGATAAGAGTAAAGGAAGTGAAAAAATAAAAAAAGATTTGGTCAAACTTTTGTTTTTTGTATTGAAATGACTTTTTTTTTCTCACTCTAACGCTGACTGTCTCGCTCTCGCGCTTGCTCAGTCATATTGGCTAACTTAAATTGTTATTGTTGTTGTTTGTGTGTTGTTGTTTTGTTTTTTTATTTGCGACTAATTCGAGTGACAGTTTTGGCGAGTGAAAAAAGGAAGCACACACACACACACACACACACACACACACACATGTGAAATCCTCTTGTTTTCGAGTGCGTGCGAGCATTTCACACGGTATATGTCAGTGTGTGTGTGTGTGTGAGCGTGTGTGTGTGTTTTTGTTACGTTATGTCCTGTGACAGGATATGCGCTCATATGCAAACTCCAAGGCTTATGTGTGCTTCCTGTGTGTGTATGTGTATATGTCTCATTGTAATGTATCTGTGTGTGTCTGTGTGTGTATCTGTGTGTGTCTGTGTTATCTGTTGTCCTTTTAATTTCAATTCTCATGTGGGTTTTACGCTTAGTGCACATTATTCATTTATTTCGCTTTTGTACATATTACAATTTAGTGAAATGTGCTCTTGTTGTTGTTGTTGTCGGTGTCTGTTTTTTTTTTCGGTCGTCCTGTATGGCAGTCAGTGCGGCTGATCGCTAATCTTACATAAATTTATCACAACACGCAGCACTTGAAATATTTCTTTTTTTTTTTTTTGGGCATAACAACGACAACAACAACGACGCACATGAAAATGTCCCTAAAATATAAAAGAAGAAGAAAAATGTATCTCACATGGTTTTGTTGTTGTTGTTGTTGCTTTGCTTATCGCTTGTCAAGCATCTTACCTGACTTACGTTTGTTTATTGCTCACACGCACATCTCATTTTCCACACACACACACACTCACTCGCCATCTCACTCACTCACTCATGTTCTTGCTCTTACTTTCTTATGCCTGCGTGCGTGTCCCGTCTCGTCAATGTGCTCAGCTACCTAAGTTCGTTCGTTCGTTCGTCCATTAACTAACTAACCAACAAACTAACCCTCGATCGAGAGTTTGAGATACTTTTGTATAACTAACCAACGAAGCGTGCCCTTTTGTAGTTGTAGTTGTTGTTGTTGTTGCCAATTTCAGTACATTTTATTTTGTTTTTCTGAAATAACTCAGATCATTCGCAGCTGTTAGCATTCTACTTGCTCAACAGCTGTGCATATCCTTTTGGCCACTACTGTATTCGTTTATCTAAGCGCTAAAAGTTTCTTTTAACTATAAAGATTAACACATGTTCAACGCTTAGGCTTCGGCACACTTTAATAGTGCGTTAAAAAGATAACTAAAATGCTTCACAGTAGTCTATCGTCTGAGATAAAAGTTTTCAACTGTAAACTGTACTCAAACGAACAATTTTCGTTCACTAAATAAGATCATTCATCATTGGTCTGCAATATAATTTTTTGTTAGTTAATCAAGGCTCTTTCGTCATCAATAAGATAATCTACTTGATTTTTTTATGTCTTCTTCATGAATTCTTAAGTAAAATTCATGAAAGATTGATCCATCAATCATTGATTGGTATTATTACATGATGTTAATCAATCTTTTGCTCATTTGAAACTGTCAACTCTTGAAGATTCTTCGATCGATGCAATGCTCAACTATCTAAATGCTACAATCATTGCTCATTAACTTTTGACTTAAAAATTTATCTCGGGAGCTAGGTTTCCAAAGACTATTTTCTATAGATAGAGAGATCTTTGGACATATTGTACCATAGCGTTCGCTCTGAAATTCAAATTTGTACAAATTATAAAACTCAAAAATAAGAATTACAGACTCAAAAAAAAAATCAGAACCGAACTGTTCTAATAACTATAAAAAATTTTGTATTTTTCAAAACTATTGCATAGAATCGATTCATCCTCAAAAAGTAAATTTAACAAAAGTGATAAATATTAAATTTCAAGTACAAAAAGTTCCGTCCAGAAATTGGAATTTTACGGAAATTGGAAAAAAGACTCCTGGAACCAAATTTCTGCGCGAACATTAAAAAAAAAGTGAAATATTAAAAATTTTCCAACCTTTTGAACAGTTGAATGCCTTTAAAATTTCCGTTAGCCAAGTATGACATATCCTGGTGCCCAAAAATCTTTTGGTTTTGCTTCAACAACACAGTCAATGTACGCCGCCATTGACTTTCGTTTACTCAACTGATTTGATTATTTGCGCTTGTTTGTCATTTTTCAAGACATATCGAAGGCAACATCTATAAACATTCATTTTTTATTTTTTTTTTTTGTTATTTGTTTCATTCTTGAATTGAAGACAAGTCAAGAAAAGACAAGAAAAGACAAGCCAAGACAAGTGAAGGCACTTCATTTCAAGCCATTTGAGTTGACTTCATTGCAAAACGTTTTCTAACTTAACTTGTATCTAGTTGCCGACAAAACGAGAAAAGGTATCGAAACGGTATCAAATGTAGCGAAGAGCTATTACTTGAGTAAAAATAAATATTTAACAACTTTGACAACGACAACGACGATGACTACGACTACAATGATGATGTTGTTGATGATGATAATGATAATGATGACAACGTTGAATGTTTGTGAAGGCAAAAAGCTGAAAAGGAATACAAAAATATGTCATGTCTTTTTGTGAATGCTTCCGTTTCCGTGAACGCAAACAGGACAACAACAACAACAACAATAATAATAATAACAACAAATGCTTAAGACAAAAAACAGAAGTGAGTTTTTCATTGGCGGAAGAGGAGATGCCGAAAAAAAAAGTTACGAAATGAAACTTCAAAGTCAAAAACAGCCAAAGTTTCGTCTTTTTTGTGCTTTGAGTTTACATATATACAGTAAAATCACTTTAAGTCGAAACCCGTTTACGCGAAATCCTCTCTAAGACAAATAAAATAATCATTACATTCCATTGTAGTGACAAAAAAAAAAAATCACTATGACTTGAACTGAACAGAATTTCCCAAGCTCTTGAACTTGAACTACACTTCAAAGGAATTCGTAATCTCGATGTAGTAGAAGAATATAATCAGAACGTTATCTGTAAGTCAAAAATTTTGACTGTTAGATTAACTATCCAAAATGAATCGATGATCCATTTTAATTTAATACATTATATCATAGCTCTATAACTTGAAAAAATATGTCTATAAATAGAAGAGCTCGATTAGTCGAAGCTTCTTTCTTAACTTTTACTTGAAGTTCAAGTTAAAAGGCTTCACTGTGGACGCGTATTTTGTTTGTTAGCTGTTTTTGCTATTTACTACCAATTGTATGAATGAGAAACGACATAACTGAGTGGGTAATTTCAATATTATCGTCAGGGTTGTCAACGTCATCATGATGATGATGGTGATGGTGATGGTGCTGATGCTGTTTTATTAAATATATGATATTATTTACATTAATTAAGTCACATAAACGGTTTGCTTTGACACAAATCATAATTTCTATCTAATAATAATATTTATTTGGATTTGTTTATTCAACTAATTTAAATATTACACTTGCTTTCATTTCTATCTACTTGTATCTATAAATATTTATTTATTTATTTATCTATCTATTTATTTATTGAAAAATATGATATTCACCGTTTGTTTGATGTCGCTGTTGTTGAGCAGGAAACAGGCGAAGGCGCCCAAGCAGGAAGCTGTGTGGGAAAGGCAACTTTTGCGTTTGGGGGAGGGAAATTATTTGTTGTTGCGGTGATGCGATGATGTGATGGCAGAAGAAACGCAAAATCGAGTGGGGTCGCCTTGTCGTTAGTAGTAGGGGGGGGAAAGCGCCAATAGGGAATTTTATATTTAGACATTGAAACGGTGATACTTTGTTGTTGTTGTTGCTGTTTTTGAATTCAGTTTGGGGTGAGAAATTATTGTTGCTTTCAATTGAGTTGAGTTTATGCTTGAGTTACGATGTCAGGTGCACGCGTCTGCTTTTACATACCCTACAACTTTATTTGTTTCAGGTTTACTTATGTATAGTTCAAGAACATCAGTTGAAACGACCGAAAAGTTTAAATTACAAAAAAAAAAAAAAAATGATTACAACAACAAAATACAAACGCAAAATTTTAACAGATTTTATACACTTATCTTTCGGCCTTTTTTGGTTAGAAAATGTATTAGTTGTGTTATTTAATATGCAAGTGCTGCATGTCATAGGCGAACGTTGGCTGACATAGAGCACCAACGTTTGTAATACTTCTATGTTACTTACGAAATGCACAGCACATACAACAATGTAATTTGTACGCATAATTCTTGTGTTTCTTTGCTGTGCCGTATGTGTTGTGACACTATGAATTAACATAGGCGTAATTAATAGAAGGGTGTTGAAAAACTTTGTTTGTTGGGTATTATGTACTGAACAGTTGTATAAGTTAATAATGATGTTCTTTAAATTTTCTCACGGTAATGCCAAATTCAATGCATCACATTTTTGGATAGAAGAAGATGAAAAATTGTCGAAAAATACATTAAGTGTACATAAGCCTATTCATGATCAGCTAAGTTGAAGTTGATTTTTTTTTTTTCACTCTTTTCAACATTTTAACACAAGTCATGAAAAGCCTGAAGCTTGTTGGGCAAAAGTCTTTACGCAAATAAATGTTCATGGCGCTTATAATCATTATTTATAAATGTGAGTTCAATGTTCTATAGAATAGAAGCGTATTTTCCATGGAATATTTCACTGCCTACTTATGTGCGCATACAATGCTGTTACAGTATCCGTGTGTGTGCCTAGGCATCATTAAGGCTTTTGTGTGCCATAATTTTTCAGGTAATTTTGAACATTTTATAAAATTATTTTATAAATATTGCGATACTTGACAAAAGCAAATTTGCCATTATGAAGAATTGCATTTTTGTTGTTGTGCGTATTCTATGAAAAGTACAACAATAAAATGATTCGAGCTTTTTGTGATTTACTTTGAAAAATGTATAAAAATAAGTAAACAATTGACGCAATGAATGAACAATGAATGAAGGCATGAGGGAGTCAGTGAGTGCGTGAGTGAGTCAATGAGTTTATTGCAACGAGCAAACGATTTAAAGTCAATTAACTTGATGACGACATCGTACAACAAAATCATAAGTTCAAAAGAGGCTTTTATGTGTTGTGCACTTATATAACATTTGTTTGCTTTTTGGGCTTTCACCACTTTTATTATTATTATTATTAAAGTTGATTAAATGAAGTCATAAAAATTTGTTGCCCACAACAAAAAGGTCAGTCGAACTGTGAAATAGTTTATTTAATTTGATTTTATTGCCAACGAAAATTGTTCTTGTTTTTTTTTTCGATTATTGAGAGTGAGTCAATGCGGCAATTTGGTCAGCAGCATTTTATTTAAATTTTATTATTTTATTGCAAGCAAATTTCTTTTTTTTTTCTGTACTTTTTTACCCTTTTTAATGCATTGCAGTTATTTACATAATTTGAGCTTTATTATTTTACACGCCCATAGAGAGCTGTCCGTCGATCTGTAGAACAGCAGAGGCGTTACAAATGTCATGGTTTGTTGTGGTGAAGGGTTGGCGCAGTAACGTAGTTGAACCAAAAATACCAACAAATTGTATAAAAGTAAAACTAAAAGCATAAAATGGCAGAGCAAATACAGTGGAGCTTCTTTACTTTGCACCTTCAGCGGAAGTTTATTGATTTGGAGTTAAAACATCTTCGACTTATTGAGAATTTTGCTATAAGAAGTTTCTAAGTTCTTAATTTTGGTTTATAGAGGCTTATGGTTGAATTTATAGAGGCTTTGTTCAAGTTATAGAGTGATTTGTTCAGGTTATCGAGAGTTTTGTTCAAGTTATCGAGTTGTGAGAAAATAAAGCTTGAATTGACAGCGATTTAGTGTCATCAATATACGATTGATTGAAGTTTCATTGTTTTGAGATGAAGTGACTTACGGACAACATATCGATTAAAAAATTATATAGACCGAATGATTCCTAGTTGGAGTTACGGCAACTATTATATATATGAAAAGTACTGCATAGGAAAATGATATTTAATTGAAGTTAAAGCATCTAAATAACTCAAGTTGTAAGTAAGGAAGGAAATGATTTATTTTTTAGTGAGAATAGTCAATCAGCGGCGTTCAAATAAAGTAGATTTCACTGTAGTTAATACAAACAAAAAGTGAGTTTTGCTTGTCTAATAAAACTAATTCAGACTGAAGCTGACAGCTGAGCGTGTAAGGGGTTAAAAGGGGGCAGTAAACAGCTATGTGTGTGTGTGAGTGTGTGTGAGTGTGGGTGGAAATGCGCAGCAAACATACATGCATAAAAAAAAAAGAAAAACTTGAAACAAAAAAAAAGAAGAAAAGCAAAACAAAAAAGCCGAAAAAGCGCCGTTTAATTTGATTGTTATTTCTTTTATGTTGCTACGTTTTATGCCAATTGGAAATAAGTCGCAGAGCGTTGAATCGACACGACTTTCCTTGCCTTGCCTTGGCTTGGCTTCAGTTCAGTTCATTTCATTTTAGTTGAGTTGTTAACCCCTAACCAACAACAACAACAATGTTAAGAGAGACAACAACAGCAAAAAAAAATAATAATAATAAGAAAATTGTTTGAAAAAATTGCCCCAAAATACACACACACTCACACACACACATACATACATACACAGCAAGAATTGTCGAAATAAAAATTGTATTGATAGAAAACAAAAGAATTGAACTGAATTTCTCATTTTCTGCTTCTTTTTTTGTTGTTTTTGTTGTTGTTGTTTTTTTTTTTCAATATTTCAGTGGCATTGTCGTCGTTTGTTGCATACAAATTTCGCATTAAAAGTGGCAAGAAGAAGCAGCAACAAGGTTATGTTAAAATACAAGTCACACCACCCAACAACAAGAACAAGAACAAGAACAACAACAATACCATTACCATCCACCAAAGTCAAACGTATATCATCATGTATTGTACGTGGTTTGCCTTGGTTGCCTTGCTTGCCTTTTGAGTGCACTTTTGCCATATTCAATTGAATTCGTGGCAACACAAATCAACCCCAGATGGGACAGTTAACTACCACCATTACCATAACCGTTATGCGTTACCAACACCACCCAAAAACACCAACCAACCCCCCTTTGCAATGGTAATATATTAACTGACACACACACATGCACATACACATACACCTTCACAATCACCCACGCTGTTTGACACCCTCAATATTTGCTATTGCATTTTTATATGCCTTTTTTTTTGTTTTTTTTCTCTTACTACGACAAATTTAATGCACACACACATACAGAGAGAGAGTCATATGCATGTCTGCAGTGCGGCATATTGCAATTGAGCACGCGTTTGTAACACTTTATGCGCCTTGATGGCTGCAATTTGATTTGTAAGGCATAAAAAAAGTCGCTCATAGCCATATTATTGCTTTGCTACAATTTTGACACACACACATACACACACATGTACATTTTTCTTGCCGTTTTTCATTTGCTTGATGATAAATTCAATTCATGTGCGCGCAAATGCAACCAACTGATTTACTTACTTCGTGTGTGTGCGTGGGTGGCTTACATGGCTGCCACCCTCAGACGCATATAAGAAGCTTTGGCCTGCAGCGATTTCTTGTCATTGCACACTTGCGTTTCTAATTTGTTTAAAAGTTAAAAGAAAAGCAAAAAAAATGGCAGAAAAAAAATAAGCAGAAGCATAAATGGCGCTGCAACTGCGACATATGCTCAGTGCCGACTTCAATTGAATTGACAGTCAAGACTTTGCCTGTGGGCAAGATAAGCAAAGCCGATGCTGAAGTCGACGCCGCCGCCGCCGCATGCCAATGACATGTATCAATCAATCAGACCAAGTTTGCTTCTTTCTTGCTTTCTTTTGTAAGCTTTCAGCAGTTTGTGCTTCTCGCTTTTTGCGCTACCTTAATCTTAATATAATCGCCCACGAGCACTCACTCTCCCTCACTCACTCAGACTGCTTCTCTCTCATGGGAGCACGACTAACATTTGTCTTACATTTCAAAGTCAATTACATTTGATGTGTTTTGCGTTTCCTTACGTTTCGTTTCATTTCATTTCGTTGCGTTTCTTTTGGATTTCGTTAGTTTCATCTTGTGTGTCATTATTTGTCTTATAAAATCTTCTTGTTGGCTTGTCTACATACCTACTAACATGGTCAAAAAAATAGCACACTTTCTATAAAATAAACTTAAGCTTATTGAAAATATTCCTTTGGCAGAAATGTTTTCTATTATATAAGTATCAACAAAGAATCACTAGACAGTTCATTACTTGATATTAATAAAATTATGAAATCGATAAAAATGCGATTTTTTTTTTGCTGAATTCTTTTTTATTAGCATAAAAGTATTAATTTCTTTTCATTTTCATTGATATGAAGAATGTTAATAGGCTAAAATCCTAACTTCTCCTTACCTGAAAATGGATACTTTTAGCAAAAAGTTGGAAAACTCTCGAAAAATGCAAAAACCGATTCTGTTTTCTTAAAAGAAAATGCTTTTAAATATTTTAAATATGCTTATGTGCGTAAAGACAATAAGGTTAGGGTCTGATAGAGTATGCTTGACTCTTGAAATTCTATCGGTCAATAAAATCAAATATTACTGGCAAAAAAAGATATTTGACTGAAATTGGGGAGACGTCCATAAATTAAGTTTACACATCTCCCACCGTTCGTACCTCTCTTTCTGTATGTCACATTAGATTTTGCTTAGCATTAAAAAAAAAAAAATACTAAATTAATGTTGAGATGAGATTTTCGATTAACCCCCCTCCCGCTTGGTGAGATTTTACTAGAAAAATTGCGACAGCACTAAAAAGTCAAAAATCTCAAAGTCTGATTGTCGTTTGAATGTTCCCATAGGTTATTTTACCACAGTCAAATTCTCAATGATAACAGCACTCACTGATGATTGTTGATGTGAAGTCTACCCAGTAGGACAACTGGAGGATTAATTAGAAAATCAGTAAATGCCTTTTAGTATTTTTTTTTGTCATTTTATTGAAAGTGTGCTATTTTTTTGTCCACAGCTGTACATATATGTATGTACTTGTATATAACTATATTTGTTTTTTTTTTTTCGTTTTTACATGCTATTCGTTCAACTCATACAACGCGTTGCTTTAATAAATTTTGTAATTTTTCTTACACATTCCATGCGTATTTTACTTCAGTTTGCCCCCATTCCCTTTTTGGGGTTTTTCATTTTTGTTGTTTTTTTTTTTTTTTTAAATACCCCAACAACATACAACGCACACACACACTTACAGGCTCCAAGTCAAAGTCAGCAGCATCAGACTAATACTCAAACCAAAGCCAATTCGTATCTAATATGAACATATCCTGGCAGCTCATCCTGTCGCTCGTTGGTTGGCTCTGCCTCTGTGTGTGTTGTTTGTTAAACAGCGCACGTAATTCAAATTTAAAATATTTACAATGTGTTTGTCTAAGGGGCGACCGTAACTGTAACTGTGACTGTGACTAAGCCGATGGATGACGTTGTGGGGCTCGAAACGAGTTTGTTGAGTTTGTTGAAAAAGAGCCACGTTGACTGAGCCGGAGCCGTAGCAATAGCCGATACCGTAGCCGTAGCCGGAGCCTGTGCTTGGCATCTTGTATCGGTAACTTGCTTTTGTAATTGTATCGGTATCCATTTCACTCTTACTCTCTATGTGTGTGTGTGGGCGAGATTCGTTTGATTGCTTGCCTGCCTGACTGCCTGACTGACTGAAAGCCAAAAGTAGAGGGTTGATTACATATGCTAAACACTCTATTAAAATTCTTTATACTTGTTTGCATGCCGGCACGGCATCATCATGGATATATGAGAGTCATGTGCACACACACACACACACACACATACACACACATGCTTATATAGTTACGTGTTTGTATGTACTGTGGATCTGTCTGTCTGTCTGATTGACAAGCATCTATATTACTTGTTGGTTCATGCTTTTTCGTTTCAATATCACACACACACACACAGTCATATAAAAATGCTACAAGCACAGACATGAATACAAACGTTTCGCTTATGTTTTTTAATCTTACAAATAACTGTTTTTTAAGTTGAATATATGTTAACAATTTAAGTTGACTTCACTTGGCTTGTCTTGTCTTGTCTTGAGTTACGGTTGTGTATGCCTATAATGTATAAGACATAAAATACAAGCTAACTTTTATGGGTTACTAAATATGATTGATTGATGAGCATATGTTCACTTCGATAATTTTTTCGCTATAAAATCTTTTTTTTTTTTTAGAAAAATAACAAATTAACACTTTGCGTATATGGTTATGAGCACGCGTTGATTTAAGTATGCAAAAATGTGTTTTTTTTAATAGAAATTTTAACAAAAAAGGTATAAAAACTATTTATGATTATTTGAGATACATATATACTTTATGTTTTTTAGCCACCACAGCAGAAAAAGAAGATTGAACAAATTTCATCTTTAAAATATGACTTCAACATGAATGTACGTCTTATGTTGCACAGCGCCACAGCACACATGCGGCAGTCGAATGCTCAAAATTGTTCTTAGCGTCAGTCGTTTGCGTGTGCTAAATTGCTCTATGTGTTATGTAGCGGCTTGTAACATAAGCGTATTTAAGCGTGAATTAAGTGTTTTTTTTTTAAGTTTTCACTTTATGCTTGTCATTGTCAATGTGTTTTCACTGTAGGTTGTTTGTAATGTGGGCTTGACGGTTAATGAGTTGATTTTGCTTTCTGCACGCAATTTCTCTGCACTGTTTTTGTTTTTGTTTGTTTTTATATGTTGCTTAATGCACATTATAGGCTTGTTGGTGTTGCAGGCGTTAATGAAAGTCAAGTTAAAATGAGAATTATTATGTGAGCGAGCGAAAGAGAGAGAGTTTTATTACCAACAAGCAATTGTTACACTTTCATGCATATTTTTGTTGTTTCTGTTTTGTGTTAATTTGTTGTTTTCTTTTTTTAACTGTTTTCATTGCATTGCTTAACGTTGATTAAGCGCGACACACATGTGCCAAAAATCAAGAGAGCACATGAGTGTGTGGGAGAGTGAGTGAGCGCTCGAAGCGTAGGAGTGAAGAGTGTTGATGAGCATGTGCAAAGTGTAAAGAAATGAGTTGAATGCTGTGTGTTGTTTATGCGAATGTTTATATGAGTGTGTGTGTGTGTGTGTTTGTGTGGGTTTTGTTGTCACTTTGAATATCGCTTCATTACGCGTTGACGCTTTGTTTTTGTTTTTTGTTGTTCTCTCACACTTTTACTTTTGGTTACATGCGAAATTCGTTGCGGTCTGAGTTATCTTTACTTTATACTTGTTATCTCTTTCTAGCACATGCACAGTGCTAATGCTGTTGATCTGTATCAAAACATTATCAACATAATCATTTGCAGCACGGCTGCTGTTGCTGTTGCTTCTGTTGTTGTTGTTGCCATTGATGACATCGTCGTCGTCGTCGTTGTTGTTGTCGTCATCATCATTAAGTCAACGTCTAGACTTCATTTACGCGTTGATTGACACAAAACATACATGATGAGCGGCAAGTCTTACCCTCGGGTCGTTATTTTCTTTCGTCGCTCATCCGTCACCCAACAATGCCATCGTTAGTCTCATATTGCAACTTCCAACTACCAGTGTTGCCTCCTCGTCGTCGTCTCCCTCAGTCCTGCTCCGCCGTTGGCCGCCCTTCAAACATTTCGGTTTATGCGTGTTTCTAATTCTATTTTTAAAAATTTTGCACACAAGAGTTCAACGTCAAACTCTTTGCCTCTTTGCCACCGCCCGACCAACCGACTGCCCGCCATCGTTTGCATTGAGCAAAGCCGCGAGCGCAATAATAACGCATACGCCCCTTTTTCATCATCTCCTCCTTAGCAGTTTTTTAAAAGTTGCGCGGAAAACCTAATTAGGGAGCGTTTTTTTCTTCTTCTTCTTGCAGTCGTATTTTTTTAATTTTTTTTTTTTCTTTTTTTTTGGTCATAAAGTTTTTAATGAGCTGCAGCACTTTTTCGTACGGAAGAAAGATACAAATATACTGAAAGAAAAGAAAAAAAGTTCTTATATGTAAAACGAAAACATTGCAAAAGGTGAGCATTCTTGATGTCGTTTAAGGGTGTCTGTCGTTGAACTTCTCTGCAATGATTTTGACAGTTATTTTAAGCACTTTGATTAAATGTAAAGTATAAAACTTTTTTTTTTCTAATTAACTACTAATTTACTAAAGTTTGGCAAACATTAAAAATTATTGCTAATTGTATGTTTGAGGAAAACTTTTTTTTGACTTATTTAAACCCCCCCACCCCAAAAAGAGGGTTGCCATAAGTACAACGCAGGTAACTGTTTGTGGCTGGCCAATGTATCGATTTACATGAATTTTTGCTTAAAAACTGAATTTTATATCAAGAAAATTTGTTCAATAATACTTTGCCATATGTTACATACGCGTATATTGGCACATAAAGCAACCTAATGATAACTTAGCATTATTGAGTTACATACATATCATTTAACAGAGTCAAATGTTAGCATAACATTGCAGAAAAAAAAACAATCAATGCAATATCCTTGGTATTATTTGCCCCCAAACCCCTACCCCACCAAAACCGTAAACATATTTACTATTGTTATTTGATTTTTGTATTTTTCGTTTGTTAAAGCAACGCTGTTAAGAACATGTGGCGTGCACTTACATTAACATTACATTTATATGTTAATATCAGCACAGACTCTCACACTCTTTCTTTTGCATTGATTTACCTTAAGTTGTCCCACTTGGCATTACTGACAAAGTGCCAAACTTGGGTCAATAGTCGTAACTCATGTCACATCCTCTTACAACAACATTTCCTATTATGGCATACACATTGTCGTCATTGCCTCCTCTTACACGCCTCACCACACCATGCTGTTGCCAATCGATTGGTAGCAAAAACAAAAGCAAAACCCAAAGGCATTGTAATTTTTCGCCATTTCCTATCAATTCTTCACACTTTATGCTGAGCCATGAACAATTGCGTTCTGACAGTTAATAATGCGCACATTTTAGGCCGCTCAGCTCAAATGTATGTATGTATGTTGAGCTGTGCTAGGGTAAGACGAGACAAGACGGAAGGCGACGAAGTACCGAGTCGAGTCAAGTTGACTTGAGAATTCGAGCTTGAAGGCGCACATAAAAATAAAAAAAAAAAAATCCGCTTATGCCAAAATGTGCATTGGCAATAAAACAATAAACAAAAAAACCAACAACAACAACAATAACACACACATGACAAAAACAAAAGCGTCAAATAAATAATAAAATATAAGAAAAGCGAAAAAAAAATATATGAAACGTCAAGTTGAATCGAGTTGAGTCAAGAAATATTTCTTATTAAAAGCTAAATTTATACAAAATGCGACACGCAGCACATTTCATGTGATCAACACATAAATATTATTGTATTATTATATTATGTTCTTCTTCTTCTGTTTCCGCTACGTCTCTTCCTTTCGGTGCTTTGTATATTTCTTCCTTTTCCATAACATAATAAATAAAATGTCGTGTGACATGTAAAGTTTCGTTTCAAGACCATGTCAGAGTAGTCGACGTTGTCGTCGTCGTCATCATTGATAATAAAGTGTGTGCTGTGCTATGGTATGGCCAGGTGAGGTACGGTGGGTTGGTGTGTGGTGCGGTGGTCACAGTCCATAATAAATAAGCCTTTAATTGAGCATTACTGAATGGGTTTGATGACAGTCGTCATAGTCTTAAAGCGTTTTAATGAGCGTTAAATTGTTGGAACAGTAAAACATTCAATAATTTGATAGATGACTGTTCAGGATATCGATTTATTGCGGCATTATTAGTATTATTAAATGAGATTCCGGTATAAGTTCTGAAATTTTATGAGATTTAGTAAAGCGAAATTACGAATTTTATTAAAAATTACGAATTTTACTGAGAGTATCGGAACAACTGGCGATTGTTATGGCTGACGAACTATCTTAAAATATACACTCTTCAACCTCGAAATTTCCACTGACGTTAATCAACCATCGGATGGTTTCAGGAGGTCTTTAACCCAATAAATCTCCGGCACACGCAATGAAAATGTAACACAATCTTAATGATCCCGAAAATTAGCAAGTCCAAGCCGTACAAGCCGATAAGAACAGAACAGAGATCTATAATTTGTTAGAAACTCAAATTTTGGAAGAACCAGCGAACCAGGAATGTTTTATTGAAAATATTAGTAAAAATTGACTTAAGAACAACCCAGAGAATTACTATAATAGAAGACTTCAACAAAACCCATACCAATGAGCTTTCTGTCTTGAAGGTTTCACAGCATTTTGCTTCATTTGTCGTGCAATTCATCAACCTTTGACATCATCAAATGGCCTTCTGTGTCATTTTAGCAAACACCCAAACACTTTTCCAGCTCAATCAAAGCAATGAGCATTTTACTGTTTCTTGTAGTTGTCTTCTATTTTTCTATTTTTTTTTTTTTCCATAGCAAATGCTAAATTACAGTTTTGTGGCTGAGACTGTGGCAGTGTGGCAGTGACAACAACAAACCATTTGAATAGAGCTAGAACTGTATGACAAAAGGAGACAACGAACCAAATGATTTTTTTATTGGCATTGAGCATTTCTTAAACGCCTTCTGCGTTTGTCAGAGGCTTTGTTTTTGCTTTGTGCTTTGTGCAATGATGTCGTTGTTGATATCGACATTGTCAATGACTTTGCTCAATATAAGAACGTGCAATAAACTGTGTGTGTTGCTAAATATGATACAGCAGCGGTGCAAGAGGTAAGAACAGCAACAACAACAAGAAATATAGAAACAATGCAAAAGTAAACAAAATAAAACAAGAAACAAAATCAATTTGAATCGATAAACCGCAAGTAGGAGAAAGATGGAGGGCAACAAAAACGGAGAAAAAAAGAAACAAATGGAAAGCAAAGTCAAAGACGACGACGACGAAGTCTTGGTCGTAGTAGACAGCAACGCCCTCTGTGGTACGAGTAGGAACATTAATACAAATGACTGTCACATGAGCGTCATAAAAATGATGAAGAGCAAAGCAAAAATGGCGCAAAAACTTGGTAGCTGAGAACGGTAAAGCAAGAAGGAATATTGTATAAAAAATATAAAAAAAAGAACAAGAAGAAGAAGAGAAGTGTTTGAAAGAAGGAAGCGAGAAAGTTGGTTGAAGCATTTGAGGCTTGAAATATGTTAGTATGTGTGGCATGGCAAACAGGAAGTCATAAGCGTTTGTGGCAAAATTGAAAGTTCTATATGGCATTTGTTGTTGTTACTGTTGTTGTTGTTGTTTTCTAGCTAGGCAACATTTTGAAATATGACTTTGTTAACCTCATACTGCCTGACTTGTATTGGAAATTGCGGAAAAAAGTATTTACAAGTTGAGTTTAGTAGAGGAAAAAGTAAAGCAGAGAACTTATTTATGCTGTTGTTGTTGTTATTGCTGCTGTTGCTGCTGCTGTTGTTGTTACTGTTATTATTATTATTGATATCAACTTTGTCTTCGATCTTTGTCGTTGAGCTATCAAAAAGGCTTAATGTCATTTTGGCGTCAAATCAATTGAGAGCAAATCAAAGACAAGTTGCTTTTATACGTTTTGTCTTCATTTTCTTTTTTTCTTTTTTTGTTGTTGTTGTGTTGATTAAGGTCTGTCTTTTGTACAGTAAGACCAAAGAAATATAGAAGAAAAGAAAATCGTACAAAAATAAAACATAAATCAACAAAAATATTGCGTAGGGCAAAGTTGGTGATGACAACTTGGCTAATCTTTCTGACATGTTGAAAGAGTATACATGAGGGCCGGGGGAGGGCAAAGTAAATATGATAGCTTGACTTGTGCCGCAAATCGACACACAACTTGAGTCGGGTTAATGTTGTAGGTGTGCAACAAAGTGTCGCAAAAGTGAAAACAAATACAAAGACTAAAAAACCAAAACCAACAACAACAACGAACAACAACAACAAAATGCAAAGAAAACTTTTTCATATGACTTTAATACAGTCGCGTCATGGCATGATAATGCGTAAAACTTTTCGATTATGCAATATTTTTACTCAGTTGTTTGTTGCTGTTGTTGTTATTTTGTTGAACGCAACAAGTTTTGCAATATTTGATAAACTGATGCGTGTTTGCGTGGGTAAAAATTGGAATTGGATTAAGCAATAAGTGAAAAGTGTTGAGCACACATTCATTCCCCCCCCAAAAAAAAATAAAATAAAGCCAAGTCATTGCCTTGAATTTCCAGCCAACTTCAGCAGCATGAGTAAACTAGAAGACAAAAAGGTCAAAGATATGCCAAGATTAACAAAATATTTAATAGAAAAGCAATCAATGAAAATAACAGAGAGAAAGCAATAGAAAAGGTTTGATATATGTCGATAAGGTCCATTAAGAGCAATGGAAGAAATGTCTTTAAATAGAGATATATTCAGAATTTATAAGATGTCTTAGAAAACCATTGAACTCAAGTCTTCAATGATTTTTTTTTTACTAATGAAGCAACCAAACTCTCAATTAATTTCATTACTTGTCTTAATAACAGTCTTAAGTCATCTTAATATTAACAGAATCTTACAATAATATTGTAATACAGTCTTACAGTTCTTTTATCAAAAATTCAACAAGAAATGTTAAGATTAACAGTATCTGTTAATGTCTTAAATTGAGTTTAAAGATACTGTTAATCTTACTGATTATGGTTTTAAGATAATTTTGCTTAAATGAAATTCTTAAGCCTAAAAACAAATATATTTTTGTCCTTTTTTTTAAAGATTTTTGAGAAGTTCAACAATCAGTCGATTCAACAAAATTAATATTATATGTAATATTCATGCACAATCTTAAGCAATGAAATGTTTAACATAGTCTTATATCTGTATGCTTGTCACAGTCTTATCTTTTTGAGATCCTATTGTGGCATTAGTCTTAAGCAATGTAAATACTAATCAAGACTGTCTTAAGTCAAGTTCTCAAAGCTCTGTCTTAATCATTTTCAGATAATTATCGCACTACTCTTCTTCGATACATGAACTCTTTGAACAAACTCGGTATGTGATATCATAGAATGTGTGATAGATTATCGAAGAGAGAGAGAGAGAGAGAGAGAGAGAGAAACTGCCAACTTGTCACGTAGTCTCAACCAATTAGCTTGAACTTGTTAAAAACTTTTACACAAAATATGACACCCTACGCCAAAAACGAGCGAACAATTAAATCGCACATTTACTACCACTAAAACTTGAGCATACAAAAAGAACAGAAAAAAAAATAGTACCACAAATAATTAAAACAGAAAAACAAAAGCGTAGAAGAAGAGTAAAAGAGACCGAAAATGTCATTAATTTTGTAAGAAATGAGACACTTTCGCAAACTGCAAACATTCGCCGAAGCGGCAGTGGCAGCGATAGCGACAGAGGCGGAAGCAGAGGCAGCAGGAACAGTCAAGGGATACAATTATAAGGAAGCTGCTGTTGAGAAGGCAAACCGGCGAAGTTTTGCTGCATTTATTGCTGCTGTTTTAATTACCCGAGCACATGGGTGGGCGGTCTGGCGTTCGGAACGGTCGGAATTACCGTGAAACGTTTCGAATTTTAGGCGTTTAAGAGGCAAACTGCACGCGTTTTCATTTCGTATGCTTCGTTGATGTCGACGTTGACGTTGACGTCGGCGTCGCAGTTGCAGCAGCTGCAGCATGCCTTAATTTACCGATAAGTTTTCATTGCATTAATTAATTTTTGCGCGAGCAAAGTGAAAAACCACAACTTTGTACATTTTCTCTCTCTTTCTATCTCGCTCACACACCTTCACACGCACAAAAACAAAAGACTGTGGAAGGCAAACGCAAAAACAATTGCATTTGGTTGAGTGGCGGCGTGCAAAGGGGGGTGTTGCTACGGCTGAGGGGCAAGGGGGGGTTGGGCAAGAGAATAGTAACAAATGTTGTAAAATTTCTAGCGCGCACGAATGATTTTAAACGTTTTTTGTTGCTATTGTTGTTGTTGTTGTTGTTGTTGGCGTTGCTTGGGTTACTTTGCTGTGTCGTGGCTATCTTTTTTTTTTTTTTCACTTGAAGTGTTGTTGTTGTTGTTGTTTTTCCGCTGCGGTGCTTGTGGTCCATGAGGCACAACGGGGCTATTTCGATGCCGTTAACAATGACGAGAGCTTTGCATATTTGCAGAGTGTTTGAGCTTGGATTCAGGTTCGTGTTTCGATTCGGGTTTCGGATTTGCTGCACCGCACGTGGTTAACGTCACACAAACACACACACACAGACAGACAGGCGGACAGACACACGCTTGGTTAAATCGACGCCTTCAGCCAAGTTAACCAACGTCTTTTGCTGCTGTTTCTTCTTCTTCGTCGTCTTCATTTTACAACTTTAACGCTTTAACGCTTTAATGCACACTTTCGTCTAGACGTTGCAATAAATCATAAACAAATTTTATTACTCATTTTAGTTGTTTGCCTAATTGAAGTTATTCACTAATAACGTAATTACATTTTTCTCTCTTTCTTCTTCTTCTTCTTACAGGTAAGCATACCAGTCAAGTAACGGTCAATAAAGTAAGTTAACAACAACTAAGGAAGACATAAACTCGATTCAGTATGAAAACCACTCGTAAGTTTGTAAGAGAGGCGTTACATAACAAATTGCAAATTTCAAATTGGTCACGTATGTACAGAACCTAAATTATTCTATAGATCGGCATAGCAAAGTCATGCTGAAAGAAGTTCCATTTGATGTATTCATGGTTTGAGAACTTTGGATAATTTGAATTTCAAATAAAACAAAGAAGAAACAATCATAAAAAAGTGTTACAAAACATAAAACAAATTATATAATATTACATATATAATAGAATACGAAAGTCTTATGGTAAAATGAAATATGAGCATTTTGCACCGATAGAAATTATAATCCAACGGCATTGTACTCATTTATATCCTACGTTCGTTTCAACTGTTGTAGACGAAATTGTTCAGATCTACACATAATTCATACTTACTTCTATATAGTTAGTTAGATATATTTCAGTTGATATGATTTAAAGACCGTAGTTCCTCAGAATCTAAAAGTTTCAAAAATTAGAAATTCACCTTTATTCCACATTCTTTACCGACGTTCGAAAATTGAACCCGACCAGTTACAATTCCAGAATTTTCGATTTTCTTTGAAATGTGTTCGCTTTTAACATACTTACTTTCAGTTCTGTAAAAAGAATGTTTGTAAAAAAAACATTTTTAGCAATAGTCACAGAACCCTTCATGAAATTTAAAAAAAATCAGAATTATCACCGGATGAGAAGTGTTCTCATAAGCCAAAAAGGCTGCATAAGTTAAAAAGTGTGTGTTTTTTTTTTGTATTGAAGGCAAACGTCTAGAGCCATTGAGTATCCATAATTTTAAACGTCAACAATATATGTTATTCGATGATTTCTTGAAATTAATATGGATCACGCTGAAATATGAATTGTTTCTTTCATTCACAAGTATTTGTATGCTAATTTTTGTTTTTCTTCCACTGAAACAAATTTTTGATATTTTTTTCCAGACAATTCTGCCAAAAATGCAAATTTTTATTCATTCTTATAATTTTCCTTTACAAATTCCAAGATATCCGAGATATTCATTTATGATAACCGAGAAGGTTATAATGAGTTACGCTGACTATCGAATAAATACATTTTTTAAATTTTTTTTTTAAATTTTTCCTTTAATGTTGCTCTTTTAGATGATTGAAATTTTGATGAAAAAGTATTTTTTTTTTATTAAACAATTTATGAAAATATGCTTTGTCTTAATGTTGTTAACTTTTCCGTTAAGTCTGGCTTAAATTTAATGAAGTAATGGTCATTTGTACATGCATATGTATGAACATATATCAAAGTCGAATAGTTGAGTTGAAAGTTTTAAGGTTATTTGTAATATTTTTTGTGCTGCGTCAAGTGAGAAAGAAAAAAAAAACAAATCAAGAAGCAACGCAACTCAAACGAGAATCGAATACGTGTTGTGTGCCGAACACAGCAAGACATGAGCAATTTGTGGGCATTAGAATACTACACCCTTGATGAAATCTGATGTTGGAATGAGCACGCTTGCTGGGCTGTTGAATCGTCTACCATCACGACGCAATTTACGTCATGGAAACGCAATTAAAAATGAAATATGAATATAAACTTCATACACAAACAATTAAAATGCCATCGATTGAATGAAGAAACAAAAAAAAAAAAAAAAACACACACACACACACATAAAACAACAACAAAAAAAAAAAACAAGTGCTCAACTAGATTTGCCTATTAAATCGACATAGTCATGCTCTCCCTATTTTTGTATACGCCATCTCGCTCATGCACACGCACAGCAATAGCGCTTTGTGTGTCTGGGGCCGCTGCGTCAGTCGAACCCACTCGACTCGACTTCAGTTCGTTTGCTTATACGCTTGTTATTTTTAGCATTGGCCACTTAAATAATACTCGAACTACTCGAAGCACGGCGAGTCGATTCAAGTTGAATCGAGTTGAGTTGAGTCAAAATTATAGCATTCAACATCATCTGGCAGCAAGTGAGGCAGGAAGCTGTTTACTTGCTGCGCCATGCACTATTGACTCCGAAACAATTCACATTAAAAACTAACAAAAACAAAACCAAAAAAAAAAAAAACCAACAACAACACGTAGTAAGCACTTAAACTGAAGAGAGAGCAAAAAAAAAAAAAAAAATTAAAAAAAAATGATATATGTAACTTCAAAGTACAAAACATCGAGATCGAAATAAAAATAAAAGGCCGACAAGAGCAGAAGAAAAGAAAAGTTGTTATGATTATAAAGTAATTGACCCGATTTTAAGGTTACTTTTCTATGCTATTATTTTAATTTTCGAAGAAAATTTCATAAAAAAAGCAAAGACAATTAAACAGCAATGAATACGACGGGGTGAAGCAACAAAACTACGGTCGAACTTCGTCTATAATGAATTTGCACGGGCACTGAAAATTATTTCTCTTTGTGGGAACTTCATAAGACTTGATCCATAAATTACGTGAGTGTTTTTGCTCGACCCTTTAGACCCTGCAGAAAAAATATTAGGTGACATTTAGTGAGATTTTGACGAATTTCTCTCTATATCTCACATGAGATTTTGCTTACAATTTTGAAAAAAGTTATGTACTCACATGAGACGTCCGATGAAAGATTTGATGAGATTTTGCCCTAATTTTATCTCATGTAATTTATGAACGTCACCAAACTAATGTTTATAAAATTTTTAAGATCATACATCTCTTTCTCACTCTTAATAAAATTGTCTACAACATTTAGAATGGTGTACATTTTAATTTGTTTAAGATTTGTTGATTTTCAGGATTTTTGTTTATCCCAAGTTGTTCGGATCTTCAAAAACACTGGGATTCCGACACTGATATCCCTAGTTGGTGGCTTATTGCTTCGAATTTCCATAGAAATTATGTTTAATAATGCGATTGTTCGTTATAGAGTAGTTTGACTGTATAATATTAATAAAAAATCAACAACAACGAAGTAAAAAGCAAAAGAAACTCATTAAAATAAACACTAATAAGCTTTGTTTGGCTGCGCTTCTGTTTCTACTTGTTTTCTCTCATTGCTGCTGCTGTGGATGCTTCTGCTGCTGCTGCTGCTGCTGCTGCAAGCGTGCCCACCAACCGATCCACTGACAGACAGACGGACAGAGCAACCCGCACACATGTCTGTACATCAAACCACTGCAACCCACATGACCCCCACCGCACCTCTCCACCTCGCCACCGCCAACGTCCGCGCTCCAGAGCGCTTAGCAGAGCCAACAGAGCGGAGTCGTTTTGCCTTTGTTCGAAATTTGTTACACTTTTTCTGCTGCTTCGTGCAAGTTGAGGCAAAGTAAACAAAAATTTGTAATTTCCGTTGTCGGGCGAAATAAATAAGACCAACAGAAGAGGTTGGCGAAGAAGAAGCAGCAGCAGCAGCAGCAGAAGACTATTAAAGAGCAATAAAAAAATACAAAACATTAAAAAGACAAAAACAGAAACAAAAAAAAGTTATAGTTCACAAAAAAAAAAAATAATAAAAAAGAAGAAGAGTTGCAAAAAAAATGATTTTCTTTTTTTTTTTGTTATTATTGTTTGAAGTAATTTTCTGCTTCAAATGAAGAAAACCCGTAAATCATATACCCTACACTAACTAAAACGACATTCATAATGAGTCATTTAGACTTTTGATGTGCTTTGTTCTCAAGAGATTAATTACTTTCAACGCTTCTTCTTCTTCATCTTCTTGTTCTTCTAACTTTTTCTTCATTTCTAAAGGCTTTTGTTTCGAAACGTGAGCGTCTTTTAAATAGTGCAAGTATGCAAAAAAAAATAATAATAATAATAAAATATTAAAAATTTGTGTCGCGAGCAAAAAAAAAAAAAAAAAAAAATTAACAAAAAAAAGTGTTGACGTTTGTTGTATTGCACTGTTCTTGTTGTTGTTGTTGTTGCTGTTGTTGGCCAACGAAGCGCACAATTACATTGCTAAAAACGAACGACTTTCGCTCATTCGCCATCTCACTCGCACTTTCACTCGTTCACGCTCATACTCTTACCGACGCTTAAAAAAGTAGAAACAAGTTGTTGACAAAAAGGGTGTTCCAAAATATTTAACTCTGCCATACAAATCTGTCAGGAAATATTTAAAAAAAACAGCATTATATACGCTTATGTTACTCGGCCTTACATAGCACATACGGCAATTTAGCATTCAATAAAATTTGTTTGCCATTGATAGATCATTAAAGCATACATGGTGTGCCTTTTGTGTATTTTGGGTGCACTCTTTATGGTTGCATTATTGTTGTTCTTGTTGCTGCTGTTGTTGTTGTTATAGTTGTTGTTGTTGTTACATGTTGATGTTGTCGCAATTATAACGTTTGCTAACAGTTTGAAGGTATTCATTCATCAGTGCGTTCAACGAAGCGTGCACATTTCTACTCAACTCAACTCAACTCAACGCAACTCAACCTAATGACCCCGAGTTGAGTTGCGTCGCTTTACTACACTTTACATCTCCTCAAACGCACCGAACTGCATTGCTTTCCCCCACACGCCGTCGACCAACAACTAACTCATTTGGTTGCCTATTTGATGCGTGTGAGCATGAAGCTTACAGTTGTTTGATGGGGGGGCAGGGGCTGTGGTTGAGGAGGCGGCAAAACAGTTACTTGTGGATCACACTTCAGCAGTGAAGAAACAATAATAAAAAGTAAAAATAATAATAAAAAAAAAAGAGAATCTAATGTGCCAAGTGGTGACCCCTTTTGTAGTCATTGTAGTCGTATAATTGTTGTTTTCTTTGCAGCTCCCAATTTTGTTTCGCTTCTTCATACTCTTCTTCTATTTTTTGTGTTTTTTTTTTTTTTGAGTTTTTTTTTCGTTGCTTTGTAATTTTGATAATACCCAACACTGTCTGCTGTCGGCACTCAAGGCTCACACGCTGTTGCCAACAAAAGTAAGTTAATTGCAAAATTATGACAAAAATTGCCTGAAAATTGCTTATCTGTCTGTCTGTCCATCCGTCCGCCGAAATTAAGTTGATTGACTGTTTTTTTTTTCTTAAATTTTTTTTTTGTTGATTTTTCTTTATGCTTGACAGTGTTGCAAAAATATGTAACTGAGACGTTGAGTCATTGAAATGTTTTTTAAATTTTTTTTAAATTATTTGTGAATTTTTTAAAATTATAATAATCACGTACTATGTAAGTTTATCAGAGATATATTTGTTTTCAGCAAATTCAACCAACCCATAAGCCACAAGAGTCAACACATATCCTCACGGATACTTAACACATATCGCCATTTTCAAACTACACCTCTTCTAAACTTAGATCCTCTCTCCTGCTGCCTTTCTATCAAAATGCATTTAAGAATTTTTCATGAACCCAAAGAATATCTTTCTTTGTTTATAGTCAACTTTATGATTTTTTTTCCTTCAAAAAAAAGAACAAATTAAGACTAAGTATTCTCTTAAAATTCTAAAATTCGTAAAATCTCTATGTAAAGCCTTAAAAAAATATTATCATTGATCATCTATCATCTAGTGATGGTTGTTTTCTACGGACCGAATAAAATACATTAACTGTCTTGGTAAAAGTAGAATACTTTAGCGCCATCTATCGACGGTTCTTCTTCAATTTTAACTAATTTGAAAAAAAATTGCTTTGTTGAAAGCACTGTAGCATCTCAGCGCTGTCATTATAGCCTAACACACTTTACAGTTCATGCACTCGTACTAAGTAACTCTTTGTGGTCATTTGTTCAAAAGCATTCTGTAAGCATGAAGAAGAAGAAAAACGAAAAGAAGAAAAACAAAAAAAAACAAAAAATAATAATAATTACAATAACGAACTATAAACGAAACAAAGTCGGTGGAAAAAAAATAAAAATAAGATGAAATAATATGAGTAAAAATTTAGGGCGCACTCTTGAACTTTTGTTTTTGTTGTTTTTTGTTGTTTTTTTTTTGAGCTTTTGTTTGAAGCGTTGAAATCGCGTTGCGTTGTTCTTCTACTTGTTACATTTGTATACATGAAACAACAATGATGATGATGATGATGACGATGAAGATAATAACAATGATGATGATGATGATGACGCATGTTTTATCAAGTTTATGTACGACGATGTCATCGTACTTGTTTCATTTCACTGCGTTTTTTGTATTTGTATTTAGCGCTTTTCTTTGTTGTTGTTCTTCTTATATTTTTTCAAAAAGAAATTGTCACTTTACACACACACATACATTTACATGTTATTTGTTTTCTTTTTGCTGCACGGTAATTTGTTTCGTAGCACTTGAGTGACTCACTGACTGACTGAATGACTCTGTGACTCTGTGACTGAGTGAGTGCGTTAGTAAGCGAGTGTGGCATGCCTGGCTAAACAATATGGCAATGCTGACAGCATGACCTGTCCAAGCTTTGTCAACATGCAACGAGTGCTATGAATAATAATAAGAACAACAACAGTGGCGGCGCCGTGAGCGCTCTGCTCTGTGATGCCAACTGCACTTCGCGATATGAAATCATTTTTTATTAGTAGCCCAAAAACAAAACACACACAGTACAAATAACAACAAAAATAAAAGAAAACGAATAAAAGAAAAAAAAGCGACAAAAAAAAAATACAAAGTATGAAAAAATGTTTAAGACAAAAAGAAAAAAAAGGAGATTCCAAAAATGAAAAGCCAAAAGAAGCGCGAATGCGTGTGCAATGAAATGACAGTGTAGTGAAGGGTATCTAAATTGGAATGTGGCTATTCTTTTTTTTGTTTTCTTTTTTTTTTTTTTTGTTTTTGTGGCGGCCAACTTGGCGTATGAGCAACGACGCAACGCACCGTTTGTCAACAACATGAACGTACATTGCAAATTTTGTTGCATATCTTGCGGCGTTGTTGTCATTTGCAATGCTTCTGTTTTTTTTCCCACCATTCTTTACTTCTTTTTTTCCCTTATTTATATTTGTTTTTGTTGTTGTTGTTCGTGTCTTGCGTTAAGAATTTATTGCGTCCGAAATGACCAAACTAAATTGCTTTTTCTCACTGAGCAGCAGCATTTGCTTACAACTAATATACATGTATATATGTATGTATATATATTTTGTCTTTTGCGTTCGTCATGTAGAACAAAATAAAAACTAAATTAAAAAATTCGAACCAATAAAAAATCGTTCCTTTCATCTCCAACTCTGAGACAATGTTTGAGTTTAGAACATTATATAGGATTCTTAGGACTCAGATACCAAGATCCGGATATTCGGTCCCTGATTTATATTTATTTATATTTAAAGCTAAGGTTAAGTATTCGAATTCAAATTCGGATTCGGAAGATTCGGATCAAAAAATATAAGATTATATATTTATTGAATAAATATTCTGGAAATATAATTATAGCTAAGAAAACTCTTGATTAAGTCAACTTTTAGTGGCAAATGATTTGCTTATTACTAAAAAAAACTATCAAATTAATGCAATAAATCAGTCAAGCAATTTTTTCCAAATATTTCATGACTTTTCATTTAAAGATTCACGTTTTTTTTTCTTAATTTTCCGAAATATTACATTTTCCTTCAAACTTACTTTCAGTTGCTCAACAATTTCATACAATTTCCATACAATTTCCAACGTCAAACGAAAGTGTGCAAAAATCGCACAAGAGAAAGAAAAAAAAAGACTGCAAAATTTTGTGATTTCCGGTGATTTCCTGCGATTTCCGTTGTTATATCCGTTTTATACATTTTTCAATTCCTTGCATGTGCTTCAAGTTTAACTTTGTTATTTCTTCTTCTTGCTTTATTTTATAAAAAATAAAAAAATAAAATGCGAAAAGTTTTATTTTGTTATATTTTTTTTTTCACTTCATTTGCTTGAACTGCAACAGCGTGACTTGAAGTGTGATAATAGTTGACACAAACACACTCACACATACACACATACACAAATGACATTCAGAGTGAAGCAGAAATTGAAAATAAATCCTAAAGAAAATCCCGTTAAGTCGATTTTGTGTGAAATGAGCAGCGAAAAGGCACACAAATTAGCTGCGATTTTGTGATTGACAGAGAGACAGACAGGCAGACAGACAGACATACATACATATACACTAACAAGCTCATTGACTGACTTGACACACTAACACGCTGACGAAGACTTTATGTAAATTTTGGCAAATGTCTTTGCATAAATGTATCTGTGTGCGAATTTGTCAACGTGCCGGTTTTTTATGTAAGGATTTCCGTTATAAACACAGAATTCCCACGCGTATTTCGATAAAAATAACATAAAAACACAAGTACACACACACACGCAGATACAGCCACAGATACACGTGCACACAGATACACAGATACAGATACAGATACTATGAACGCGAAGTTCGACAACACAAAACACTCAAGTTGCCAACTGTCGAGTGTATTCTAATTCTTCTTCGTCTTTTTCTGCTTCTTCTTCTTCTTTTTCGACTTTTATTTCATTTTCTTATTTTGTTGGTCTTACGTGTTTGCGTGTGTATCTGTATCTGTGTGTGTGTGTCAGCCTCGCAAGTTAGAAAATGTGCTTCATCACAATCTTTTCAGAGGACATTTACTCGCACAGGCTCAGCCTCAGCCTCAGTTTCAGGTGCGTTGCATAATGATAGAAGAAAGCAGTATAAACAGTGTGTGAGAGAGAGAGAGAGGTAGAGAGGAAGGAAGTATGTGCGAGCGAGCAAGAAAAAGCCAACAAAGGTGTCAAGGCAGCAGCGACAAGTGTTGAATGATATTTTGTTGTTGCTGTTGTTGCTTTTGTTGTTGTTGTTGCTGTTTGCGGTTCAATTTGTTGAATAATTTAAATATTTTTCAATACATTTTTTTTTCGGTTTTTATATTTCCGTCAACGTTTTTCAGCCATGACTTAGAGAACGCTGAGCGCTTGTATCTTCATCATTATTGCTGTAAATACATATAACTGTTGTAAAAGGTTACATTTTCTAACCTTTGTTTTTTTTTTATGATTTTAATTGCAAAAACTTCCGGCACTGGCATTGAGATGATATATTAAAAAGAAAATTAAAAAAAAACAGAAAATAAAATAAAAGATATAAAAAAAAATCCATTCATGCCGAAAGTGTTGAGCATGTGTCAATATGAGTAATGCAATGCAGCTGCTTTGGTGGCTTTGTTTATGTCATTGCCACGCCCACGCCCACACCGATGCAGTTGAATGTAACGCGCATTAATTGCAAACATTTCGTCGTTCGTCGTTAGTCGTTCGCATAGAACGTCATTGCGTTAGACGCTTTTGTGCAATGCTTGCATTGTTCTAATGGCATGCAGCAAGACACCTTGTTCTACAAATACAGCGTGTTTCAATGCGTTGCGATGCATTTTAAAACTTAAGAACGAAATATGACCATTAGAGTGTCTTATGTATGCTTGGATCACAAAATTACTTAAGATAATGCAGCATTTAAGTGACCCTGGCTTGGCTATGCTCTGAGATCAGGACGGACGTGTGTTCGAACGGTGTTTTAAAGTCCTAAATATGCACCATAGTCTAAGGTAACATAGGAGTATTTGAGACTATTTTTCAAAATGGAGCATCTTGAAAAGAAATTAAATTACGAAAAATAAAATTTTTAATATAAATATTTTTGTAAAATATTTTTTCTTTAGATTTTCTTTTGCTATGTATATTTTTTTGTAATATTTTCTTTTGAATTTTTTTTTTTTTTATTAACAAATGCGCACACCCTGTAGGTATTTTAGTGACAAACATATATATAAACATTTTTAATTGCTACAAATGACAAATTTTGAAGAGAATCGCACATGTATCTCGCTCAGTTGCACGGTTACAAAAGGTCAGATGGCATGTTGGTTTGGTTGCCGATGGCACAGCAATCAACCATGACTCGTAAATGACATAAAATGTTCGGGGGGAAAAAAAAACTGCACAAAGGATACAATTTATTAAAATGTGTTGACCAAAGTGTTTTAACAAAAATCATTTTAATTGAACAATTGAAAGTGCAAATAAAATATTCTGTATGAAAAATGCATGCATGATTGATGAAGTTCTGTAAATAAATTATTAAATTGAAGAAAAAAATACAAAAAAGAAGGTCTTTGGAACTTGCGTTTTTATTTGCAGACCTTTCATTATATTATTGAATGATTTGAACTGACTTTTTGCTATGGTTTTTTATTTCAAATGCATTAAATAATCATGTTCGTTATAAACATGTTTTTGACGCTTCGACTTTTAATATAATTTGCTGTTGAGCATGTCTTGTCATCCGATTACACTACTCTTAATGAAATGTTTATCAATAAATAAAACAATAGAAAAAAAAAAACGTGAATAAATAATTTAATGATAAAAATACTCAAATTAATGGAAAACAAAAAAAAAATCTTAATTAACTTTTTGCAAATATTTGATTAATTTGTACATATTTAACGCACTTGAAGTTGAATATCTGTGCGACTTTGAACTTGACTTAATGCTGCTTCAACACACGCACACACACACGCACATATATTTTCATTAATATAACAAATCTTTTAATCGCATTGACAAACAGAAAATGCCATGAGCAGAATTAAGCAAACGGAAAAATACCAAAATCAGATGAAACAAAAGAAAGAAACAAACACAAGCGCAAATCAACACATGTGCCAAAAAACAAAAGATACAAAAATAATAATAAATAACGAAAACGAGCAAAAAAAAACTGACAAATGTAAAAATGACAGGCGCGAAAAGCAAAAAGCAAGCGGCGCCAATGAGCAGCAGGAAAAACCAAAACCAAAAACAAGGACCTGACCGATGGCATGTAACAACACGAGCGGAAAGGCGAATGCGAACGACAATGTGACTGTGATGAGTTGAGTGCGCGCTCATTGTGAAACTGTCATGGTGGCGGTGGCTGTGTGCAGGGAGAGATTCCGAGAGGTTTTTTTGGTAACGCTTGCCAAAAAATAGAAATAGACTAGAAACTGAAAGCATAACCGGCGTTGCCTAAAAAACACAGTCAGTGAGAGGGATAGAGAGAGAGAGAGTGGGAGATGGGGTACTACAGATCGATGGTTAGAGAAAGTGAGAGGATGTAAAAACACACAGAGAATTGCGACCCGGTCACGTACATGAAAAGTCTCAGTAGTCTTGGTCGCTTCAGTTAGTCAGTTGCTCACTTAGTCAGCAGCCTGTCAGTTTGTCTGTCTGTCTCCCTGTCTATGCGCCAGTGAGTCAGTTGGCCTTTGTGGCGCTGCACTGACAGCTGTTGTCAACTGTGGTTGCTGTCAAAAATGATAATTGAACATGTCGAATTGAATTATATTTCATATGAGTGTCATATCTTTTTAACAAGATAAAATGTAAACATTTCAGCATCATTACACCGCTATAACTCCCTTTTCATAAACACCCAAAAACTTTTTTAAAATAACACTGTCGAAAATATTTCTAACCTAACCTTAATGACTCTCAAAATATATAAAATTTCTAACATTTGAATATGTTTTTATATGTACTAATAAAAAAAGCAAATATCAAGATTACGCACAGTTCGTTTTGTCCAAAGTTTAAGCATATCTCCAATAATCAAAGTAGGCAAATATTATTTGATTTCATTAGTTTTTCTTTCGAACCTAACAATTCACAAACGGTTCATAAGTTGACCGATGTAAAGTAATTTTTCTGTCCTAAGTAAAAATCATCGTTTTTTTTTTTGTTCTAAATCTTGAATCGTTTTCTTTTTAAAAGTTTTTTCTCTTTAATTATTTTATATTATTTTTATAATTCCTTTGATTAATACAATCATTGCAAAGGTTTTAAAAGATTTTACGATTTTTGTCAGTTTTATTTTTATTTCATTTGTTCAATAATTCGCCCTTATCAATATTATTATTAATAGCTTGTGCTGGCATTTTTGTTCTATATTTTTAACTACTAATTTTTTTCTTTCTTTTTTTTCGCTTATCTATAGTACTAATATTCCTGTGTATCTCTTCTAAAGTTCCAGCAGTAGTCAGCTAACAGTGCTGTATTCCCATTGCCCTGATATCTCTTTTCCATTGTCAATAGATCTTGGTGGAATCGTTCACCGTGTTCGTCTTTTACATCTCCACAGTTAGAAGGTAAAAATTCAAGACAAGATTGATATTTTTGAAGGAGATTGTTCACATTTTCAACATAATTTTCCCATGCCTCTTTTGTTCCACCAATTCAAGTGGTTCGATCGATATCAAACCTTACAAAAACACACTCTAGGTCTATCAGTAGTTTGTCTGATTTCATTGAAAGTTTTGTGCTTAGCAATATTCATTTTTATTTGCCAGATTTGATGAAACTTCAAAAAATTCCATGAAAAAATGTTTTATTCTCAAAAATATACGGGGATCCTTGGGCATAATAAATCAAAAGTCAATCAATTGAAGTTTTAAAATTTTAAGATTTTTTTTTGTCAATTTAGCTTTGAAAATAAATCGTATTATTTTAATTTTTATAATTTTATTATTTTTAATGATCAGGCGTGGCCATTTGTTAGACACAAAATTTGTCTCAAAGTTTATTAACTTTGTCATGCCGTTTACAATGCAGAGAACATTTGCTTTACTTCAATCAAAGGTGTTCTTTAACACATCCACATAAACTTACTTGTATACTCATATATCAAGTGGTAATTATAGCTTTGTTCTTTGCTACATTTCTTTCACTTAAAGTTTATAGTGTACAATTTTCTACGCACACACACACGCTCAAATGTATCTATGTACATAGTGTGATACTTTGTGTTCCACACCTTTTTCGCTTTGACTTTGAGAAATCATTAATTTCACTTCGTCTTTAGCTTGTCTCATGTTGTTAATAAACACTTTAGACTTTTTTTTCTGATTTCTTTGTATGTTTGTTTATTTGTTTATTTATGCCAACCTTTGGTTTTAGCTTCACTTTGAACTTCATTAAGTTTGTTGTTCATATAGTGACGCCCCTGTCCTAACCTACGGGCGATTGCGAGTTCAATAACTTTGCCTTATTGTTGATTGATATTGTTGCATTTGACATGACTTGACTCTGGTACTCGTTACGTTACAGAAAGACTTCACACACACACACACACACACACACACACACACACACACACACACACACACACACACACACACACACCAAATGAGCTGACAATGATATTGTCTTTTGTTTGATTTTGCCGGTCTGTGTTGTATACATATATGCACATGTCCGTATCCGCTTTTGTTATTGTATCTACTGTATTTGTATCTGTATCTGTAACTGTGTCGGCGTCGTTCTGTAACCGTAACTGTTTATATGCCCCTTTGCATTTGTTTGGGCATGATTCGTTCGATTGCGTTTGACGGAGCAGTCAATGCTAATTGACATATCTTTCAGGCGATTAATTATCAACAAGTTAGCAAGCAAACAAGCGAGTGACTGACGACTGAATAAGTGACTCTGTGGGTGGATGGGTAAGCGGGCTTGGGTGTGAATAAATTAACTGACTGAGTGAGTGAGTGAGTGCTGCAATAAGTAACTCAAACAAAGCGTTTTGTACTTGTAGCTTTCACTTGGTTATATTGTTGTTGTTGTTTTTATTTTTCCAATATTTTCTTTTTCATTTATGCCCACCGACGACGACGTGTTCGTATTCTGATGCACAACTGTTGTTGTTGCTGATCACAAAAATACTTCTTTTTTTTTGCTTTCCTGTTTTCTTACAAGAGTATATTAACTTTGTCATGAAGTTTGTAATGCAGAGTAGGAGACATCTCTGACTATATAAAATATTTCTTTTTTTTATTAGCTTGATGAGACAAGTTGATATAGCCATGTCCGTTTGTTTGTTTTAATAAAATAAACGAAGAAAATTTTTTTTTCCTTGCAGGATGTTCGTATGTAAACATTCGATCCGAGGAACGATCCAAAAAAAATTAGGTTTTTGCTTCCATTTTAAAGCTCTCAACTTGAAAGCTATCTATTTTTTGCACAAGAACATCTTGGACGTCCATAAAGACACACTGCGAATATGGTGAAGATCGGACCACTATAGCATGTAGCTCCCATATAAACAAACGTTCGAAAATTCGGTTTTTCTTAGAAAAACTTTATTGTTCTTAAATTTAATCGTATAAAACTTTGCGATTACGTATTTTTTACATTCTAGAACATATTCCAAAGTTTCATAAGAATCGGACCTATAAAGAAAAGCTTAAAAATACGATTTCATTGGAAACCAATAGAAGAGAGATAGAAGATCCAAAAATCTGTTGATAGTTATGCTTTCGTTAAAACCTTATCATTATAAACTTTTATGATTCTAATTGGAAAACCTATAAGACCGATATTCCAATAAGAATAATTGGTCAAATGCCTGCAAGAGTATATGAGCTCCCTTTCTATTTTTTTCTCACTCATTTATTCATTACAAGCGCACATCATTATCCAACACAACATCATAATGACCATCAGTGGCAGCATCATCATCATCATCGTCGTCGTCGCCATTTGCTGATTTTGGTTGTGGTGCATTGTGCGTTATGTGTTGAGTATCTTTTAATTAGAGCTCATTAACGTTTGAATTGTTTATAATGTTCAACGCTCTATGTGAGCCATGCAAGCGTGAGTACGTGAGTGTGAGTACGTGCGTGAGTGATTCTGCTTTTCTTCCGTATTTTATTTTTGTTTTTCCCTTCGTTTTTGTAGTGCCACGTGTTGCGATTGTGGCTGCTGTGCTATGCTGGAAATTACTTTTTAATGTTTGCGCTGTGCTGATGGATACGAGCTATACAAGTGCCAGATACGCTCATACAAACTACAGATACTTTACTGCCACTCAATGATTTTTGTGTGTTTTTTTTTTTTTTTGTTGACTGTGCATTAAAGTTACAATCCGCAATCAGCAGCTATCACATCGACCATATGCCTTATAAGCTTTTCAATGTGCGTCCGTTGGTTAATTAGTTATGAAAACAGTCATTCATTCATTCATTCATGCATTTGTCCATTAAACCATAGATTTATTCATTGATTCATATATCAATAGAATGTCGTTAAATTTAAGTCAATTGAAATGACTTCAATGCAAGTTGCATAGACAAATGTTAATTCACTTTGCCATTTTGCATTTGTTTGTGCCTCGAAAGGAAGTTGTAACCAAAGACAGTGAAAATAAACAAACAAAAAACCAGTAAGGGCGGCATAGTCGACAATAAAATACCCTGCACACATCCAAAATTTAAAAAAAAAATATTTGTCTGACGTCGCTAATTTAAATAAGGTTCAAAATATCCAAAAATTCGAAAAAAAAAAATATGAAATTTACGAAAAATTTGAGTTTGTGTGTCTTTGAGGGGTAACCATCTAACGGAGGGTTTTTTTATTTAAAGGTATAAATTTACTGAGCTTGTTTACAAAATTTCAGGTTCGTATCTTTTGTAGTTTTGAAGTTATGACAATTTTAAGAAAACCACTTTTGGAAGAGAAATGAGGGGAGGGGGCAAAAATTGTGGCCCTATACATACTGAATCTATATACCGATTTTCACGTTTCTATCGCTGTTGCATTTCGAGTTAAGCAAGTAGGCGGTGCCGGTTCGGCGGGAAGGAGTGGGCGTGGCACAAAACCGTTCAAGTTTGGTCTATTGCCGGGTATCAATCATCAATATCATGGGGTCTACACTCCAAATTTTAAGTCTCTAGCTCTTAAAATTTCCGGACGTTTTGTCAGCCTGATCAAGAATACATATATGTATATACATATGTATATACTTTATAGGGTATAAAAATGATGTATATCTTTGCATAAATTCAAGACTGAAATTTCAATTGCATGTTTTGTAAAGATTTGTTGCATAGCTTTGGGCGCAACAACTCAAAACATGAACGATTCATTTGGCATTTAAGCATGCAACTTAACACAAATCAAGTGAATTTAATTAGTTAGTCAAGCGTTTGAGTAACTCAATAACATTTTGTTTTGTTTGTTCAACTAAGCCAGCATATAATGCAATACAACAACAACAACGCCAACGCCAACAATAACAACAACAGCTGTATTTGTTACTCGAAAGTAACTTCATGTCCAAATAAGTCTAAATATATGTGAGATACACAAACACACAAACACATGCATGCATGTATCTACGCTTGGTTAACTGTTTGTCCATTTGGTCTTGTCAAATGTTGATTGTTAGTTTACCGTTTAGTATCTTGTTAACGTTATCCTGCTTTGTAATTCGTGTATACTCAAAGATATTGATAAAGGCGTTTGCCTTATGACGCCCACAACGCCCACACGCCCACAAACGACCAACACATGGCATTATGCATAAGTAGCTGTTTAGTAGCAAACATATACAGAGATACATATGTGATTTTCTTTGTGTATGTGTGTGTGTATGCAAATGTTGATGCTGCCATGCACTTCAATTCTCAGCATAATGTTAATGAGCACTATATATCACTTTAATTTTATCTTTAATTGCATCATGCTCATGTGGTTTTAATATTCTTGCAAATAAACGAATGCCAACGCCATCTAGATACATGAGCATGTACATATCTTTTGCATTGTTATAGACATATTCATCTACTTAGAATTATATATGTGTGTGTGTGTGTGTTCTTAGTACCACAAATAATGGCTGAAAATAATATTTATAACACAATTAACAATTGCCAACTTGAGTCGTGCATTCGTTCAGTTGGTTTCATTATAATGAACAACAAAACTTTCTTGGCTCTTTCAAGTAGACATTCACAAATTGTTGTTACTTAAGTGATCAGGTGAAAATTGTGCAATTAAATAGTTTATGTTTAATCTTTTCGATTGCTTTGTGCAATTTGTTACTCAATGTCTTTGATGTTTGCTTCGCATTGATGTTGGCTTAATGACATAAGAATGCACTTCAATGCATTTCAATACGTTTCAACTTAAGTCATAATGTACGTGCTTTGTTGTTAATAAATACCTTTGATTGATAATTATTTGGTTAGCCTAACGTACGATACATGTTCTTTAAACAGAGTATGGCTTATGTTAGCTAGTGTGACACAACACATGCGTCAGTCTAGCACTCGAATTTTATATATTCTTTAAGAAGTTAAAAAACAATGAAAACAAAATATTTGTACATCTTGAGACATTTGATAATAGTAGAGAAAAAAACTTATAGGTATGACGGTAAATAAATTTCTCTCGGGAAATGTCCGTACACATTTTATATTAGATATTTTTGAGATTAAAACTTCTTGTTGAAAAAAATTAAACATCTCAATTACTTTGAAATCGTAGCAATTAAACAAAGAGGCAAAGAACTTTGATGTCTTTGAAGGAAACAACTCCAAAAAGAGTTCCAAAACGAAAGATCTTTACTGACAGAGACAATTGAGATTTTGTTTCACATAACTTTAAAGCTTATCTTAAAATGAATTCTCCAAAATATAAAAAAAAAACACTCTCTTGCTAAAAACATTTACTAATCATGTATTTTTTTCCATTCTACTTTATAGGTCAGTACTTCAACAAGATGTGCAAATTAAAAGCGTACGAGAAAAGAGTGTTGTTTCTCATAAAATGTGCGTAAGTGTTTCGAATATTTCGTTGAGCAACATTGTGCGTAATTGTTTTTTGAGACTTTATAGTTTTGCACATTCGAACTAACTAAATGACATTGTTGTGGCCATTAAAACGATGATGTGTTGCATTGTGTCTGTCTGTCCATCCGACTCCCTGACTAACACTTGCTCTGCATGACTCAAAATTGCTCTTTGGCTGTTCTACTTTAGTATATGACTAGTAAATGACTTTTTGTTTCTTTTCTTTTCCATTTTTTTATACGCTCTGAAAAAATTCCATCGGTCTACTCGACTGACTGTTCTGATCCTTGAGCATTTTACGCTTTTTGTATGCGTGTTTTTTTTACAATTTTTTCGAACTGTTTGTTTGTCATGCAATTTTTTTGCGCCACTGACACTCTCTCTCTCTTTCACTCTCTCTGCTCTTACTGACTCATTCACTGTGCAAAATGTGTTGTCAGCAAAATGTAAAATTTTGTAGCATAAAAAAAAGGATGAGTACAAAAAAAAAAAAAAAAAAATCGCTTAACATTGGAATTTAAATAGAAAAGAAAAAAATGAGCATAAAGCTTTACATGACTGACGACTGACTGACTCCCTGACTGACAGACACGAGTTATCGTCTCAACTTGTATAACATGCTGAAAGCGAAAAGACCATAAAAAAAAAAAAATAAAATTGGAAAAAAAAACAAATGGAAACTGTTTTTATATCGGACTTAATGCTGTCGAATTTGTATTGATTAATCTCGACGTGTCATTAAAATTTTTGCAAATGTCATTCATTTTGTGAGGCGACGATACATTTTTTCCAACACAAACAAAATAATACAGCAATAACAACAACAAAAACAATAATAACAACACAGCAACAGAAGTAGAAGAAGTCCTTTTCACATTGCCTTACTGACTTACTATTGGTTGCTCCTTGTTGTTAGTAGGAGTGTGAAGCGTGATGGTGGAAGGGGTGGGAGGTGGGGTAGAGGTTGGTAGCAAAGTGTTTGAAATGTTTGCTCGCGCAAAAATTTTATATAATTTATAGGCTTTGAAAGCCATTTACATTTGTCATTTGTGGACGGCTGGTTTTCTCAAATGTCTGTGTGTGTGTGTGTGTGTGTGTGTGCACAAATGAAATAAATGTACAAATGTGTCGTAGCAATGCCATAAGGCCTAAAACAGTAGCAATAACCATGAAAGAGTCGGAACATGACTCGAAAACAGAAAAAAATAAATAAAAATAAAAAAGAAATAAAAACAAAAAGCAAAAAAAATAAATAAAATAGAGAAAGTCCGAAGAAAAATTACTGAAAAAATACAACAAAAATAAATGTGTACATATAAAGGGTGTACCGAAAGACACAAACGGTTTGTCGAATGCAATAAAGATTCTATGTTGCCTTGCATTACACAGCACATACAACAAACTAATGTTAGGCGCATATGTAAAACAAAATGCAAGTTGCGCAATATGTAACCGTTCGGCGCTGTGTTACATAGGCGTTTATTATATTTTAAGGAACCCGAAATTTTATTTTTTGTTTTTTTTTATGTTTCGCTTTTGGGACACCCTTTATAAAGTCAGCACATAAAAATAACGACTGAACCCAAAGCCCAATAAAATTATTAGTGACGCTTTTAGCAACATGGACGGACGGACGGACAAACTGTCTTTGCCTGCCGCCTTTATGATGTGGCAATTGGAACTTTCGTCTCAGCGACGCTGCCCAAGTTTTCTCGGTCTATAAATGTGTTAGTTAAAGATATATTTTTATATATGGCCGGAAATCAAAATTCTTAATGGCAAAACTTTGACTCCAATTGAATTGTCACACAGAAATATTTATTTTTTTTTTTTTTTTGGCAAAAATTTTGCGTGAATTTTTATTATATCTTTTTTGATATTTTTTTTTTGTTCGGAAAATTAGACTTTTGTGCAAATGACGCACGCGATTTGTTTGCAATTTGCGTTTTAAGTGCAAATATATGAAGAAGACACGACACAACATGACTCGGCTTGACTTACTTTTTAGTGGCAATAATAATTACTTACTACGCTTGAGTCTATAAAACAAGTAATAATATAAAAAAAATTGCAACAAAAGAAAAACAAGTGAGAAAATAAATTAGTAAAATTACTCCGTAAAGCAATAAAAATAAAATATAAAAGAAATAAAAAAGAAGAGCGAGCGAAAAATAGAAGAAAGAAAAGAAGTCAATTATGAAAGCAAACGTTTTGATGAGTCGACTTGAGCTCCGTGTCAAGTTAAGTCAAGCGTTAATACCCTACACGCATAAAATGCTCATATGACGCGGCCGAACACCTACAAAGTTGTTATTGTTGTTAGTATTATTATTATTATTATTATCATTATTGTTCTTAGGGCAATGTGCGTGCATGGAATTTACGTTCAAGTCTTTGAAAAAAAAAAATTATATGAGCTGACAAACTAAATAACTGACAAGCACACACACACACACACACACACACACACACACACACAAACACAAGGACATTAATATTGAGCAACACTGGTTTAGTTGCCTATCGCTACAGTCTGTTGCCTTCTCACTCACACACGGCGCTTTGACTTGACTCTTGTGTATGAGCAGAAGGACAAAGGACAGCGAAGACTTTCTTCCATCAATTGCCATGAGGCTCGCTTTTATTTTCTGGTAAATTGCTGTCAATTAGTACAAAGGCAATAAATAAAATAGCCAAAGTGTTGCATGTGTGTGTGTGTGTGTGTGTGTGTGTGTGTGTGTGTGTGTGTGTGTGTGTGGCGGGTGTGACCAGCATGTGGCCAAACATTACATTGGGGGGACGCCTCGCACCTCACATCCACAGCACTTCACCTCACCTCACTTTACTTCACTCCGAGCTCCTGTCCGACTCCCAACTCCTTCTTTTTATTCTTTTGCCTTTATTATGAACAGGTGTGACTTTGTTTCTGCTTCTTCCTCGACCTTTCACTGCCTTTCAACACACACATTCGACATGTTTCACTTTGTTTGCGCGTTTTTGACCTTTTCATTTTCGTTTGTCTTTCACTTTGTTCTTATTTTGCTTTAGCTTTTTTCTTTTATTGACATTTCTACGTGTCTTGAAGGACAATGGCCACAAAAAAGGCGTCTCACGTTTGCCTTAATGTAAAGAAATCGTCTCAAATGACAATCATTCTTATTAGGGGACTCCTTTTTAACGCTTTTCCTGCCTTTCCTGGCTTTTTTTTTTTTTTTTTCATTAGTCAAAGTTCGAGGTTTATTGTGCCGTACTTAAAATGATCATTTAAGAGTTGCTTAAGTGTTGGTCATTTTGTCGGCAATGAAAACAAATTAATTTAAAATTATTTGCTCTGATTGACTCTTAAAAAGGCACAAAGGCAGTGAAGTGCTTCGAAAAAGCCTAACAAGCGAAAGTAAAGAATCTCAGCGCTCGTTGCTTTAATCAGCTCACAGTGTTCGCTCGGAAATGAGAACATGCACAAATGAGCGATATCCGGAAACTTAAGTTGACATTTTCAATTCATTGCACACACTTGAAATGTTTAATTTCCGAGTTTTTCTTTAGATTTTAAAATGAAATCGATGAAAATTGTCAAATCTGAAAAAAGTACGTAAAATCTTAATAATTTATAAAAAGAAATCATCTGTTGAAAGTTAAAATCAATAGTACTCCAATCTCCTATATATATATAATAAAACCTCTACCATCTCATGTATTTTATTTGAAGTCTGCGACCTCTTCTTGATCTCCATTATATCCATAGTCAATTTTTTTTAGATTCATCCAACACAACCTCTCCTTGCACATATTCTAAATTTTATCTCATGATCTAATGAATTCTGGAATTTCAACATTTTCCATTCCTCTGGCCAAGCTTCTCCAGATTTATTCAACATCAACGCATGTTGTCCACTGCATGTCTAAACACATGACTAACAGGGCATCAACTTTTCATGTTGATCCATGGCGTAGTTCATATTTATATTTATAATTATAAAAATTCATACAGTAAACGTTCTGAAAACTTTATTTCCCTAAGAAGTTAAACTTTCTTGCTGCTGATCCAAAAATATAGAACTTTTTAGTGTAAAGTTTACTAAAAAGTAATTTACCTCTGATAAATTGAAATCTTACACATATAAGAAAAACCGTTAGCAACTTTGGGTATTTATTCCTAAGCGTCCACTGTACTGCCACTGAATTTGTCAAGTTCAATTCGAGTTGAATTGGGTTGATTAGATTAGATTAGATTGATTGAAGTGCGAGGGAGAAGGCTAATAAATGATGAGGAAATTGTATTTAAATAAAGCTTCATACAACATGGTCACGCTGGACGCACTGGCAACGCCCTCTGTGAGCGTGTAAGCGTGTTAAGTGTGCTAAGCTATTATGAACTCAAACGAGATGAGATGCGTTGAAATAATATGAGGTGAGGTGACATGGCATTAAGGCACGTGCGCTCTTCAATTAAAGCGAATTTATGTTTGTCGCTTTTTAATTTTTAATCAGCGTGCACAGCTTGAAACAAACAACAACAAGAATAACAACAACGGAAATATGTTTAACCGGCTTTACAGTCAATAACAAAAAGGAAAACCGCAACAGGCGGTCAGAACAGAATCAAATAGGAGTTTGTCTCAGCGGCGGGGAAAGGCGTAAGGGGAGGGGGGAAACAACATGAAACGCAAAGCAGTCAAAGCGCTAAAAGGATTCAACTTTAAAAGCCTTTTGATATTTTCAACGCAATGCAAATTGTTATGCCAATGACATTGATTACCACAACAACAACAACAGCAACAAGAACAACAACAAAAATAAAGTACGCTAGAATTTGTTATGGGTTGTCATGCAAATCAATTTGGGGTTGAAGTGTGGTCGACACAACATGATGTTGTTATTTTTGTTGTTGTTGTTGCACGCCCTTTCTATCTGCCTGCCTGCCTTCGCACTCCTGACAAGGACATTTAAATGCGCGTAAATTAAGCTTACAATAGAAATGAGAACGAATGAAACAGCAGCAAAAGCAACAACAACAACACAGCATCATTTTAATGAACTACAAAAGCGGCATTTGCGGTTGAGTACATAAATTTGTCATGCACACAGACACAGACACACACACACATACATCCATGTGCATAGTAATAATAATTATTTAAAAATTCTTTTACATTTTCAAGTGTCACGGATTAAGGCATCTTTTTTTTCGGTATTTTTTTTTTTTTTAACTTTTCATGGGAATATGAAATGTGCGTGAGACTTTTACAAAGGGCTTACACACACACACGGGCTCTCATCCATATGTATATGTATATAAGTTAGCCACATTTCAGTTACACTCAATGCAACTTAATGCATTGAAATTAATGTTTCGTACTAAACTCTTGTCGCTTCATGCGATTTGCGGTTATTTGAGCATAATAATGAGCATGGCTAATCAGTGAGAATTGAATCAGTGTACGCGCACTTACATTCACACGGCCATAGATTGATTTATGCACATGATTTGCATTTAATACTCACCGCCCGCCATCCGCCGACCCTCAACACAACTCAACTCAACTCAATTTATCACAAACATGCTACGCCGCGCGCACCCATGACCATTACTTTGTTTAGAGGGTATGTATAGCACAGCAGTGGAGAGAGAAGTGATGCAGAGCACAGCACATCCCAGCACAGCAGTGGAGAGTGAAGTGATGCAGAGCGCAGCACAGCACAGCAGCGAAGAGAGGAGCAACGCAAAGCAGAGCAGAGCTCAACAATCAATTCGGTTGCCATTAAATTGTTGTCGTTGTTGTTGTCGCCGATGTTTGGTGTCGCTGATGCATTGCTTGCTGTAGGTGTAATTGCGTGTGTGTGTGTGTGTGTGAGTGTTAAATAAATTTGCGGCTTGATTGCGGTCGCTTTGTTTTGGTTTCACTTTGACATGCGTTTCAATAATTATGTGACGCATGTGTCATCACTTTACATAGAAAACGTGACAATAAACAATCTTCTTATTATTGAGCTAATCATCTTGGACACTTTTTTTTTGCGTTGTTTTTTTTTTCCTGTGCATTGCTTAGTAATTAAAAGTATCGTTGTTGTTGTTGATTGCAATTTAAAGTGAGTTAAAATTGTTTTCACTTATAAGCAACTTAACATAGACTTAAACAAAAGTTATTACAGTAAGCTTGTGTCTTATACTTTAAGGCGCTATGAACTGCTTAACGGTTAACAGTTGTTGTTGTTGTTGTTGGTTTTGCTTTAGACTCATTATACTATTTAGTCAAGACATGTCTTGGCGTCCAACTATGCTTCTTGCTGACTTTTAATAACTTTTCATCTTTCGTCTCTCTCTCTCTATGTCTGGCTGTTGGTTAGTACAGGTATGTTTCGCTCTCTCTCTTTCTGTCTGTCAGTCAGTCTGTTCAAACGTGCATGAACGAACGTGTGTAACGCGACAAGTACACGGTTTCAGGTATGTGTATGTGTGTGTGTGTGTGCATTACGTCACAAGCATGACACCAAAGCACGTCAAATGCATGGCAGCATGTTGTTCTTGTTGTTTTTGTTGTCAAAGTGGCTAAAGTAACCGCCAAAGTCGTCGCAAACACACACACACAAATACACACAGACACACACACATATATTGTTGATCCGTGGGCGTTAACCCGCGTACAATAACAACAACAACAAAACAAAAAGAAGAAGAACGCATATGACGAATAATAAATACTTTAGGAATTCAACACCTTTTTTTTTTCTCTTTTTTTGTTTTTGTTTTTCACTTTCATAAGTACTTAGCCCAGGCTTAGTTTGAGGTATTTGTTTCTTATTTCTATTTATATATGTATGTATATTTGTTGTTATTGTGGTTATTGTTGTTGTTGCTGTTGCTGTTGTTAGCCGCCAAAACAGACACTTAAGTTTTAATCCTGTCGTCTGACAGTCGCTTTTCATGTTTTCATGTGTGTCTTTATGGAATTTTCCAAGATTTGCCGCTTAAGTCGAAAATGCTGTAAGACAATGACGACAATTTAGTTAATTCTTAACAATAAAGTTGACTCTACTAAAGACTCTTTTGGCAATTTATAACACAAGGAAAATGTGCAAATTTGAGATCGAGGCAGTTTCTTAAATGTATTTAAGTTCATTTCATAAAAATGCGTTTAATTTGTGACAATTCTGGCATAACTGTAGCAATATGGAATTTCTACGGCAGTCTTACAGAGTCACAGTGAGTCACAATGAGTCACAAGCGTCGTTTTGTGACCCGTTTTTTGCTTTAAGTGATTTTCATCACGCACAAATCATCACAACTGATCACAATCGGTCACAATCGGTCACAATTCATCACAACTAGTCAACTCTTGTGTTGAGATCACAGCTGGTCACAAATAGCGACGAACTGAGTTGGTTGTTACATTATAATTTTTCCTGAAGCTGTAAAATGGCTGCTGATGTCATTTGTTATTTGGTGGATGAAAAATTTCGTATATTTGTTAAAATTTTTGAAAAACAAAATATTCTGCCATCAATTGATAAATCAAATGACACCTTATGAACATGAGTACTCAAAAATGTTCTTTCATGATATACTTTGTCTATATTTCAAAACTAATGGAGGTGTATTTGTCTGTCAAATGTTAATATTATGAATATTAACAGTCTGTTAACTCACCAATCTCTATTTTCAGTACTGAAATTGTAGTCTTGAGATTGGATCTCAGTCGATCACAATGAATCACATAACAACACGACTGTGACAATCTTGTGACTTTTTTGCGACACTTTGAGACTCTTTTGTGACTAGCTTGTGACTCCCTTTCGGTTCTCTTGTGACAAGTGTAAGAATAACTCATTTAGAAACACTTATGTCAGCAAGAACAACGGCTAAGCAGTCATTTAGAAACAGTCTGTCCGACAGACGGACAAGTGTACATTGATTTTTATATGTGTATAAATAATATATGTACATATCAGATAACAGATTTGTCTTATTCAACTGTTTTCTTTTTCATACTCTTCTACTTATTTATGCTCGACAACAACACACAAACGACAACAACAATACTATTATGAGTTTTACTCATATGAAGGCTTGTTAGACTTTACGACTTGTTTAGTTAATTTTTTGTTTTATTTTTTTGTAGTATTATTTGTTGTTTGCTTTCTCATATGACATGAATTTTACTTTTGTTGCTGTTGTTGTTGTTGGCAAACATGCAATCCCAGCAACAACAACACTGACAACAACAACTGTCAACGTCAATAGTGAATGAGCGAGCGAGCAAGACAAAGTGACAAAATCGTTCAACGTGAACAGAACAAACATGACTTCTTCGACTCCTTCGACTATGTTGTAACCTTTGGTTCCTATCCCGTCTGGACTGTCTCCCTTGTTTAGTTTACTTTGGTGTGGTTCCATTTTGTGTATGTTACATGGTCGTCTCTTGGACACAGACGGACGTACGGACAGTTGGTCGGTCGTTCGGATGGTCGGCATAGACTGAACTGGTGTGGAGTGCTTTGCTTTGAACATGTTGAACACTTGTTTCAATATTTTCATTATTGTTGTTGTTGCTGTTGTTGTTGTTGGCCATTGTCCTTGTGTGTGTTATTATTGTTGTTACACGTTTTTGGCCAAAATGGTAATGGCACATGACATTGTTTAGTTACTGTTTTTCTCAAACGTTCGAAAATGTTCATAGAAACCAAAAAGAGACGAGACAAGAAGAGATGAGTTAGGACAAGACGGCACAAGCTCAATTGCGAAATGTAATATATATGTGTGTGATATATCTGTGTGTGTGCGTGTGTGTGTGTGTTGGTGTTGTTAGCACATTTGTTGCGGCCTACACTTTGTTATCCTTTTGTATGCTCTTATTAAACCAAAACCAAAAAAAAAAACAGACCATGAAAAATCACAAAAAAAAAGAACAAAAAAAAAAAATATTCTAGAAAAAAAAAGAAGAAGCAGAAGAAGAAGTTCAGGAACATTTTTACGAGCATAACAACATCATATGCCATCAAAAGAGCTTTGTTTGGTTGTTGTTGTTGTTGGTTGGTTGGTTGGTTTGCTGGTTTGAGTTAACGGTTTAAGCAGAGGAATGTCCTGGCAACCGACATTTGGTCTACGTTGCTCTGCTTTGGGTTTGGTATGAATTTGTTGGCTGACAGAGTTGAGCTGAGCTGAGCTGAGCGGTGGGGTGGGGAGGGAAGGAGCTGAGTGGCTTGTTGGTTAGTTCGTTGGTTGGTTGGTTGGTTGGTCGGCTTCCTTTTACTGTCGTTATAACATTTATTTCTGTTTAAAAGGGTGTACGCACACACACACACACACACACACACACACACACACACACACATACACACAGACAGACATACTCTCATATAACAACACATACGCATTTGCTGTGTGTCCTTCATGCTTTGTCCTTTCACATGCTTGGGTGTGTGTGTGTATGTGTGTGCGTGTGTGTTTGCGCCTCATATCGAATTGGTTAATTTATATTATCAATTTATCAATTTATGCTTTCGAAAGTGCTTTTTTATGGCTTTTTGGTATGCTCGCAGCAACACAACAGCTTTAACTCTATAATACACCACTTGCCCCCCACCCCCCCCCCCCCCCCCCCCCCCCCTTTAACAAGTACATGTTGGCTGCTTTTATTGCCAGGCTATCATTTTGGACGCCACTGTGTTTGTTCGCTTTGCATTGCACTTTGTTTTTTTTCTTTCACGCACTCTCTCTCTCTTTCTCTCTCTACCGCTTACACACTCTTACACTTTATACATGTTTTTATATTGTTTTTCATGTTTTTATTACATGATTTTTTTGGGTTTTGTTGTTGTTGTTTGCTCTCTCAGCTGCCGCGTAAAATTTCATGACTTCCTGAAGTGTTACTTTATGCATTTGCCCGTTGTTTGTTTGCGTTTATATTCGCGCATTGTTATATATTATTTATTTATCACTTTTTATTGTCTCTCGTTTGCCGTTTGCCACTTACCGCCACTCAATGCCACTCAATGCGCCACCTGACACAATCACTGCCTCCAACCGACCGTTCGTCCGTCTGTCTGTCTGTGCGTGGTTCGAACATTCGTTTGGCCAAAGCTAAGTAATGTTGTTGTTGGCTTGTTTAAGCAAACTGTTTATGTGATTTACGACACACACACACACACACACATATACTTGCCACACAGTATTGGTATATAATCGACTTTTAGCAATTAACTTGAAAACTAAGTTTTTTTTTCCTCTTTTTCATCTTTTATTTGCTTGTTTATTTATTTATGTCAACTTTTGGCTTCTCATTCTACACAATTAACTTCAATAATGTGAAACATGTTGTTAATTTGTTTCCGAGTGAGACAGCAACACTGCGTATAAGTGACTCTTTGGCGTAGTTGCGAAAGTCGCAAAATTATTGCAAAGTGTTGCATACTTCTGAGCGTTGCAATGGCAAACATTTAATTAAAAATGCACATTTATTTTAAATGGTTTTTAAAACAAAAAGAAAAACTATTTAAAAACACCAAAAAATCAAAAAAAAAAAATTACAATTATTAAACTCAAAGACAAAGTTTGCATACACAACTGACGCATGTGCTGTGTGCGCTTGTGCAACATAGGAGTATTTAACGCACTTTTTTTTTACTTATTTCATTAAAAGATACTGAAACTTTCAGCATTATTTGTTATACGATATTTACCGTTTATATAAAGCAAAATTAAATATTTTCTTTTTTATAAACCACTTGTTTTCATATGTTCATGTCTTATGTTACGCATGTTTGTGCGCATACATAAGACATTTTAAAATGCAAGCGCAAAATTTTCATTTATGAAATTTTCTTTCTTTGCTAAAAATCTTTGCCAACAACAAACAAAGAACAACAAATCAAGAAAATTTTGTGCACGAACTTGTCATAATTAGAAAATTGCCAACCATATGTCACACACACACAGACACACACACACACACATAGGCACATATGTGTCGGTAAGAAGTTGAGCTATGAGAAAGTTTCCTGACTACGCCTGCAGGAATATTATTGTTGTTGTTGTACTTGTCACCATATGAATTATTATTATACTTTGAGTTTTAAAAACAAGTGCACATATATGTTATATAAAAACAAGAAGAAGAAGAAGAAGAAGCACAAGTGAAAAGAGCATAAAATGAAATGAAGAAATTTTGTGTGCCAAGTAGCAGAAAATTTATTAATGAGACACTCACTTGGCACATGTTTGGCTTCCTTGAGGCCTTCAGTCAACATGCTCATCATCATCATCCCCATCATCATCATCATTATCGGCTCCTTCTTCTTCTTCTTGGCCTTTGCAGCATAGATGAAGTAGAAAAAAAAAGTATGAAAAAACCAAACCTAATCATTATTTTAATTTATTTTTTTTTTCACTTTTGTGGTAATTTGATATTTTTGAGAATTTTTTTTTTTTTTTGTGACTTCTTTTTTTATACATACATATATTTATATATATTTTGGTATATATATATATTTTTTTGGTTCGTTATACTTTGAGTTATTTTTATACTTTTGTCTTGTAGTAGAAAGTAAAATGAGTGAAACACGGCATGAGGCAAACAAACCGAACCCAAGCAAACTGAAGAAGAAGAAGTTGCCGAATTCGAACCTTATAGTAGAACAAAGAGAACCTGTAAATGTGCTATATTGTTTATTGTTGTTGTTGTTGCCTTTGTTGAGCTTCGTCCTTAAGAACCTAATAAAGTAAATTTATATATAGATATATGTGTGTACTCTTTCTGCTTCTTCTTCTTCTTCTTTTTGTTACAAGCGCTTCTGAGCAATATAAATTATATTAGGGCTCCTCTTTGTTGTCTGTCTGTCTGCTCAAAGCACTCTTTGTGAGCATGAGTAAGTGAAGGAGTAAACGAGTAAATGCTTTAGTGAGGATGGGCATGGTATAGGGGGTGAGGGGCAATAGGAAAAGGCAGAAGTGGCTTTTTGTAAAGTGGAAAGTGAATTTCTTTTTTTAAGTATTTTTTTTTTAATTTTTGTTGCTTTTGTTGTTGTTAAAAAATGATGTCATTCAGTGCAGAAATTATTATTATCATTATTACTACAATATTTATATGACAACAATGATGATATTGTTGTTGTTGTTGTAGCGTAAAGTGAGGCCAGATGCGTTTTTTGTTGTTTCTTTCTTTTCTTCACCGCCTCACCGATGCCTTTTGTTTAAAACATCAGATACTTTATGAGCATATAAAAGAGCTCGCTTTACCCTAATGAGCCTCAAGCGCAGCTGAGCGTTTAAGTGCACATGTGTCGGTGTGTGTGTGTGTGTGTGTGTGTGTGTGTGTGAATATTGTGCCTGTCATAACATATGTTTACCGTTTGGTTTTTTGTCTTCATTCGTATCAATGTCATTGTCCTCAAGCGAGGCTCATTGCTTTTAGCCGTGTTCGATGTCAGTTGCCCAACTCAAAGCTATTTGGGCAACAGACAAGTAAAATATACATTTTTTTTTTCATTTTTCATTCATGTACAGTGTTATTCCTCATCGTGGAAAGTTCTTTAAATCGGACAGCGCCAAGAGAAGAACAAATTTCATAGTATTTCATTAATTTTTTCATGGATATATTATTCCAATAACCTTACTATCCAACAACCTGAACTGATCTCTCATTAATGAAGGAAATGTAGAAAATTTCAAGCAATTTTATGAAAATCCCATTTGTATTTTTGTTTTTAAAATCGATTTTGTGGATTTTAGTTCAAAGTCCAATGCGTTCTTTAGAGGGTGCTCTTTTTATTTAGTTTATCAAATCAGTTATAAACTCGAAATAACATGTAACCAAAAAAGAATGAATGTCCATTAGAGAAAAAATCGAAAATCAATAATATCTTTGAAAAATATAAATTCACCTCCCTCAACGCGCCATTAGCGGACATCTGCCATAACCGGACAAGCACTGTTCTTGAGTGTGAGTGTTCGGTTTTGAGGCAGTTCACTGTATTAGTATTTTTTTTTTTTTTTTGGTTTGTTTGCTAACAAAATACTTGAAAATGAAATGAACAAACAAACGAGTGACATGTTTTTTTTCGTAATTCAAAGCACATTTGCAAAAAAAAAAAAAGGGTGCACAAACAACAACAACAAACAAATTGTTATTTAAACTGTTAGTGAAATTTGGTACGTTTAGGCATATGTGTGTGTCTGTGTGTGTGTGTGTGAATTTGCTTGAAAACAAAAACAAATTCGTTCGCTTTGTTGGCATTTGCAGCTTAAAGCATGGGCGGCTGCACAAATGTGGGCGTGGCCTTAGTGAAACTATACTATTGTTGTAGGTGTGTTTGTGTGTGTGTGTGTGCGTGTGTATGTGTGCATTCAACAGCTTTTTAGCATGGCAGCTGTTTTAGTCCATGATTTACTCAAAGTGTTAGTGTTTTTTTAGCCATGTCTGTATTGTCTTTGTATTTCGTGCATTGCTAGCTTTGCTTTAATAGAAGTGAAAATTATTTTAAACTTATTTTTTCTGCATTTTTTGTCCTTATTCTTTGTCTCTTTCGCACATATCCTCTCTTTCTCTCTCTCTTTCGCTTCTTTTCTTAATATTCATGCATTCATCTTTAAGCATTTCCATCACACTCTTATGTGCTTTGTTTGCTACACTCTCCCACTCTTTCTCTCCCTTGTTGTTGCTTTTTATGCCGACCCAAGCTGTCTGCAATCTTATGTACTACATGCTGAACTCCTAATGGGCAAATTGATCGACAATGAAACGCTCGAAGGCGAAATCATAAAGAAAATTATACCTCAAGTTTTTTTTATCAATAGACAGCGGGCAACAACAACAACAAGAACAACAAAGATTGTTCAAAAGACGTTCAGAATGACAAATGGGCAGAAAACAACATAAACAAATAAACAAACAAATGAATGAATGAACGAACAACAAAAACGTTGACAAAAAAGCGCGACAAAAAAACAAAAACAAAAACAAAAAAAAAACACAAAAATGTTGAACAAAATGCCTTCTAAAAAAACCAACACATAAATAAAAATCGTGTGAAATAAATAAAACACACAAAAAGCCGAAAAAAGATAAAGAATGAAAGAAAAAAAAAAAAAGAAACCGCAACGAACAAATTCAAATTCATTTAACATGCAATGACAAAACGAGTGTGAGAGCGAGAGAGAGAGAGGGAGAAAGCACATGCAGCAGGGTGAGTGGCATGATGATAGCGTGGGTGGGCAGGCGGCGGTGAGCCGAGGGGAGAGGAGCTGAGGGTAATGTGATATGTCAACATTGATGGGCGCTTTGTAGGCGTGTGAGACTTCAAACGCGGCTCAGCTCAGCTCGGCTCAGAGGAGACATGACATAAAAAACACAGTGAGGCAGAGGGCGTAGGGGTTGGGCAAAGAAAGCGGAAGCGAAGGCAGAAGAGGAAATAAATATCGCATGACTCGCACGCATTTAAATTGACAGCAATTTTTATTTTAATTGTTATCGCGCCTTGCAAGGCGGCAACGCACTTTTTACAACAACAACAACAACAACAGCAACAACATTAAGTGCAGCAAGAAAGTGACAGCAGATAACAACAGTGTACAGCGAGTGTGAGAGAGAGAGAGAGTGAGAAAGAAGGCAAGAACATTAAAAAACAAGCATAACTTCACTTTTGTTGAATTTTTTTTTTATTTCTTTTATGATGTATAATTTTATGTACACATGTGTGTGTGTGCTATGTTTGCCCAACAAGAAAATCTGCTACAGAGCATAAATATAAATGATGGAAATATTTTACATGACAATAAAATCCATTTGTTGGTACAAATGATGAAAGTCGTCGACATTGTTGTTGTCGTTGTTGTTGTTGTTGCTCGAGCAATATAAGCAAACACGGGCAGAAAAGTAGCACGAAGTAAGGAAAAGGAGCAGGAGCAGGAGAAGGGCGACTGTAACGTGGTATTGTTAAAAAAGGACATGAAGCATAATAAAGCATTGCATACTGTGTGGGGAATATGTGTCAATGTTTCAACGAATGTATGTACATGTGTCTGTCCATATGTCATGTGTGTGAGTGTGTCTCAGTAACTGGGTATGTGACCAGCAACAATAATGACAACAGTGACAACAACAAGAACACCATTGAAGTTCTTTTCGTGCACAGAGAAAAAAAATTCCAAGAACTTTTTACTTAAATCGATACAATTCGGAGTAAAATATTCTCAATTCCAGCATATGTTTTCAAGGACAACAAATCTGATGAAGGAATCAAATTTCAGTAACATTGAAAGTTTCTTATCAAACCAAAAAAAACTTTATTCGAAATTCGAGCCGATTTTGTTCTAGAAATACATAAGTTAATCATCATGAACGGACCAAATTTAAATTATAACAAAAAAAATATATCAAGAACACTTTGTTGTTCAAGGAAGTTTACATTGTTCTTGAATTAAGACGCCAATAGTTCAGCGAACCTTTTTTTGTGATTAGGAATTAAATTGTTATTCAATTATATTTCATATATGTTTAATTCTATAAATATAAATGTTGTTTGTATAATTATTGTAATTAAATTGGTGATTATTTGTATAATAAACTCAAAAACTCTGGTGGGAGATTTGAAGAAATCTTTAATATTTGTTAGATTTTATTTATTTTAACATTTTTGTTCAAAGGAGTATGAAGGAAAAAATGGTATAAGAAGCAAGCTATGTCAATTCAAATTTTCTGGTTTAAATTTAAATTTTTGTGTTTATTTTTTCAAGTATAAAATTTATATCAAATGACATTTTGTTGTTAATTTTCATATTAAGTACAAATCTTATTTATTTCGAGAACATTTCAAACAATTACTGTGCTGTTTTCAGATTGACAATTTTTTCTCTGTGTAAAAAAAAAAAATCGTGCCCGTTTTTAATTCAGATACTCAGATATTTTTTGTTCTTTCGTATTTATGGTGCTTTGTCCAACGTCAGCTTTATGGTTGTTGTTGTCGACAAATGCCAGCGTGTATGTCAGCTCAACTCAGCTCAAATTGACAACGCTTACACACACATACACACACACACAGAGAGACACACGGACATATGAGCAGCCAACCATATTGTCATGCTAAAGTAACAAAGTCCACAAGGACTTTCTGATTCAAAGCTCAACTCATCGCGCGTGTCAGATTGTTGTTGTTGCTATTGTTGTTGTTGTTGTCATTCTCGCTTCCGTTGTGTCACATTTGCCTGCCAACGTTAACAAATCTCATCTCATCGCAACGCTCATGTTTATGCCCTTTCACTCACCCACGACCACACATCATGTTCCCCCTACCCCACGCCCCTTTATTTAAATTTCACCATATATTTGAGTCAGTCAGTTAGTCAGTCAGTCGTCGGTCAGTTGAGTTCGTCCATCTCTCCGTCTGTCCATCCATCCATAGTGATAATTTTTTTTCTGCTCACTTACTCAGACTTTTTAGTAATTCATACATTCACCTTCATGACCTCTCATGTTCGTTCTCTTCTTCTTGCATACTTTATGGCGCTCAGGGTTTATTTTTTTTATTTTTTTTTTTTTGTTTGGAACTATCAAGGTTAAAGGCGAAAGTGTCACGTGACTTATTCAAATTAGCAATTTTTATTATGTTTTTGCACTTTTTTTGTTTTTATTTTTCATTTCCATTTTTTGTGTTTTCCTTTCCCCTTCCCCTTTTTGTGCTGCCACATGTTCACTTTGTCAGCCACGCCCATGCTTGTTTTTTGTTTTTTCTTTTGGGGTCTCTGGTGTTGTTGTTGTTGGTTGTGTTGTTGTTGTTGCTGTCAAGTTCCCTTTTTGGGGCATTTATGTTGTCGGTTGAATGCAGAAATTTTTTTCGACAGGCGTCAACATGGGTTAATCTGGAGCGAACCTTTTTTTTTATACTAACAAAATGCGTTTTTTTTTTCTCGCTCACTCCTTTGGCTATCTCAGTGCGTGTCAATTAAGTCAGCTGCAAAATCAGTTAAATGTTAAAAAGGCAAAGAAGCGAAAAATATAGAAAAAAAGATGAAGTAGAAATACTTTGGCAACATTTACCAACACTGTGCGTGTATTGCACTTAAGCTATTGTGCTTGCAGACGTGGCTAAGTAAAGCAAATGCATTTGCTAGCAAAGCACTCATTCATTCACTCACCCACTTCCACCACCTCACTTCCCTGCCACTTCACTCTGCAAGCGTTCAATAAAAAATTCATACATTTGCAGTTTTTACCAACACTGAACAATATTGCCATTTATCATAGCACTTGCCTTAGTGTGCGTATGCGTTTGTGTGTGTGCGTACTTTTCAAACACTCAACACAATGTCGGACAAGTCAACATTTCAATAAATTTTCACATTTGCAAAATTTTCAAAAGCCTCAAAAATGCAACATAAGAAAAAAAATAGAAATGCAAAAACAAAATTCAAAGCACAAAAAAAAAAAATATTGAGGAAAAAATAAGACATAAAATTGTGCCAGAAATATGTCACTGAAAAAAAAATAGTTTAATGTTCTCAGTTTTGAACATTTTCTCATCCCATCGCTCCTCTACCCAACAAGGAGGATTGCCATCCCAATTGAAAGAGAGCCACTCAAGCATTAAGCAATTTTCACAATTTTCACTGAAATTTCATGAGTGTATTTTGCACAAACACACACATGCTCGCACCCACACACACACACACACACACACAGACATGCAGAAGCACTCAGGCACATACACCCACATACACAAGCAGTCATCATTTGGTGTTATTTTGCTTTTACGTTCGAGTGGACATGAACGAACATGTAAAAAAATTTATGAAAATATATTTTTTTTATATATTTCTTGACTTATTTTTTATTATATTGTATTGATTTATTTGTTTATATTTATTATATATTTTATTTTGATATTCTTTACTTGAATATTTCTATTATTTTGTATATATATTCTTATTTTTATTTTAATATTATTTTATTTTACTATCATTAACATTTTATTTTTTAATTTAGTTTTTATATGAAAATATATTGAAGTTTCTATTTTAATAAATTTTATTTACTTTACTTTACATACATATATTATTATTTATTTAAATATTTTATTTTTTCATTGTATATTTTTTATTTAGTTCAATATTTGTATTTAATTTTTTTTTAATTGTACTTTGTTTTTATAACTTATTTTAGTAATAAAGATTTCTTTTGTTAATTTAATATACTTTTTTGTTTATATTTTTATTTGTTATTTTAAACAATTTAATTATTAAAGTCTTGAAGTGAACAAAATTCTATGATTGTATGAGAGTGTGAGATGTGTGAAGAATGGCGGTTTTTGGATATTGTGGTTAAATTCAACATTTCAACATGATTGGCTTTTGTATTTGTTTTGAGAAGCATTTTTTTCTGTCTTTTGCACACAAGTCCAAAATAATAACAATAATAAATAAGTAAATATAAGAATAAACAGTATTTTACACAAAAGACACATTGCCATTGGCAAATTTTTGTTGCTGCTGTTGTTGTTGTTGTTGCTTAACCAACAAATGAACAAAATGGGTGAAAAAAAAATATTAAATAATAAATGAATTTGAAAGACTTTCATATTTGTACATTTTATTTTGTGGTTTGACTTTTCAAGTGAAAAATGTCATTTGCACAAATGATTTTAATGCTTATCAACACTGTTATTGTTGTTGTTGTTGTTGTTGTTGTTGTTGTTGTTGTTGTTGTTGTTGTTGTTGTTGTTGCTGTTGGTCACTAACTGTAAATGACATGGTGGCATACAATATTGCCTGAATTCTCAAGAAGTGTTTACCAACACTGCTCTGTCAAAACTAATGCACAGCTTTTGTCATTTCCGGTTTACCAAAAAAAAAAAAAAATAAAAATGAAATGAAAATTAAATAAAATGAAACTTTTTATATAACATTTGAAATGCTCAAACAGAAAACTTTTAGCAATGCAATCATATGCCATTAGTGTCATTCACAGCGCACTTAGAGCGTCAGAGTGCGAGAGAGTGCGAGAGAGAGAAACTGAGTGAGTGAAAAGGATAATCATTTAGTTAGCAAACGGACGTGCTGAAACTGTCAGACATTTTTTATTATCTTCACAACACTCAACACTAAAACGCAAATCCACTAAAGTGCTAATGTTCTATTTGTCTATTTGGTGCGACAATAGATTTTCACACCACACACACAGAGACACACACACACATGTATCTATGAGCAAACTGTACGCCCACACAATTAGCATTCACATGCAAAACAAAACAGAACAAAACAATTTGAATAGAATAAAACTATATACACACACACACACATACACACACATGGACACAAAAGCAAAAAGAAAACTGCTAACGGCACATATTTGCTTGACAAAAAAAGGGGCTGGTAAGGGTAGTAGTGGCATTAGAAGAAGTAGCAGTAATGAGGGAGATGAAGAAATAAATGAATAGAGTCATTCTGACGACAGCGTCGAATTGACTGAGTCGACAACACAACTGCCATGTCTGTGTGTCTGTGTGTGTGTGTGTGTGTGTCTGCTTCATTGTGACTGTTTGTTAATCAAGTGCGAAATGTGAGCAAAACTTATCACAACAAAAACATCACAAGTTGCAAAATTCAAAGTCCAAAAATAAAAAAAAAAAGTGGCAACAATTAAAATTTCAATGATAAAGAATAAATAATAAAAAAGTATAAACTAAAAAATAAATACATATAATTAAAACCGACAAAATAAACTTTTTAATTAACTTAAGCACACAACTGCCGTATGTGTCATGTGTCGCAGTGTAACATATGCTTATTCATTATTAAACAAGTTTTATAGGAACATGTAGAAGGTAATTGAGGATTTAGTAATTAAGGAATGGTAGATTGCTTCAGCTTTATACTCACTATACTCAATTTAGAAAGTGTAACGGGTCTTATATAAACTTGGTCCAATTTTTGGTATATTCGTGCCACGTTTGTGACCTTTGGTCCTGAAGTCGGTTTGATGAATGCCAAATGGGCCAATAGACTAACAAAAGGTTGTGTTTGGTGTATGTGTGTGTGCGTGTATGTGCTATTCATTTTCAATGCGTGTTGTTTATTGCTACAATTTTTCCAAGAAAAACAATTTTATTTCATTTTTGTTTTCGTTTTTTTTTTTTTTCGATTTCACTTTCTATTAGTTTTTCCTTTTATTTCTTATATTTCATTTATTTATATTTCTTTCTTTATTTTTTTTTTGTTTGTTGTATTATTTTAATGCGCAACTTCTTCTTCGTTTTTTGGCTTTAACTGGCTTGCGATTTTAGTGAGATAAGAGAGAGATAAAGCGTGGGCTAAACAAAGAAATGTCTTCAAAGAACGCTTACGAAATGAGATTTTTGATTAGCGTTGCGCAAGCAACAACAATAACAATAGCAATAACAACAACACTAACAACAACAATAGCAACAAAGACAACAAGTCGTCAAAGACATGCTTAAATGTCAGCATCAACATCAACATCAGCATCGACGTCATCATCGTCATTATTATCATCATCATGAGCACCATAATGATCATTTATGCGCTTCGTTATTGTTGTTGTTATTGTTGTTGTCATTGTTTTGCTCATTAAAAAAGTTTGGGCTCTGCTTCTTCTTCATTATTTATTTTCAAGGTTACAAGGCGAATGTCGCAAAGTTACTCTCTCGCTCTCCTGCCTACTACCGCTCTTTGAATCGTGCATGCATGTGGGTGTGCGTGTGTGTGCGCGTGCGTTTGTTAAGGAGCCAACATTAGCAGCGCAAATTCGTTCATTCTTCTCTCCTCTCACCTAAAAAAAAATAAATGCCATGAGGGAATTTTTTTGTTGTTACTGTTTTTTGCTTATTTTTTGAATTTTTGCCATTTTTTTTTATTTTGGAAAATTTCTTTTCGTTGTTGTTGTTGTTGTTGTTGTGTGGTTTGAGGTTCACTTTTTGCGTCAGCTTATCGCAATCAGCGCTTTGAGTAATGCGCTTTTCAATCAGTTACGCGAGATTTGCGCTTTCAAAGTTCACATTAACCTTCTGCCTCTTCACTCTTTTCCTCTCTCTCTCACTCTCTCTGTCTGTCACTCTGTCTTGTTGGCTTACTACATTTGTTTCTTCCGCTTGCCTGCTCGCTTACACTTTGCGTTTGTCTTTGCTCATGTATGTACATCTGCATGTGTGGGTGTACAGTCGATAAGTCAGTTGGTCGCTCTATGTCTCTGTCTCTGTCGCACTGTCAGTGCTTAACTTGATCATCATCATCGGCTTTCTTTGTATTCGTCTAAACTCTTTCGACATTTGATTATGTTATGATTACAATCATGAACGTGCATGCGTGCCAGCATCAAAAACTTTTGTCATGCTTTTCTTTCATTAATTCTTTTCATTTCGTTGTACTTATTGTTGTTGTTGTTGTTGTTTTTTTTTTTTTTTGGTAAATTTCACATAACATACATTGAAGTATTTATGTGGGAAGATGCCGTTTGCCGATAAACGACAGTAAACTTTGGCCACGTAGCCGAAAAGAAAGCTAATGCTAAATAAGGCAAAGAAGAAGCAGCAGCAGCAACAGCACAAGCACAGGCGATAACAGCAGCAACAGCGACAAAGTGAGAAGAAGGCATTAAAGCAAAAGGCTCATGTGCCTTTGCATATATATTTGTACTTGGAACATTTTGTGTTCCATGTGTGTGTGTGTGTGTGTGTGTGTGTGCGTTTCTCTGTTAGTATTTACGCGCCACAGGATATGAGTGCGCATTAAAAAAGTTTTGTTTGCATTGTTTGTTGGTCCTTTGCTAAAATCACACACACACACACACACACAGGCACACCCGACCCCTTTAAGCTGCGCCCACTACAAGCCGCAAGCATTGACCGAGTAGGCTTGCTTGCTTGCTTACTTGCTGCTAACTATTGCTCTCTCACTCACTCACATACATGTTTGCATATATTTTCGTTTGTCTGTTGCTGAGCCTGTTCTTCTTCTTCCTCTTTCTATACATTGCTTTGTATTGTATCAACAACAGCAGCAGCAACAACAACAACAATAACTTCAAGGCAGCATCAGAGCCGATTTCATTATTGTTGTTGTTGTTGCCACTCACATGCCGAATGCCATTCACAATTGCTGCGGGTACGCTTCCCATTGTTATACCATTTAAGCGCTTCTCTATCTCTCTCTCTCTCTCTTGCTTACTCTTTGTTATTGTTTCTCCTTTTTTTTTCATTTTTGGTTCATTTTTAGTTTATTTTTGCATACAAGAACAATTTCACTAAAAAGTCTCAAACCGAAAACGCATTTGTTGCTTTTGTCGTTGTTACTTGTGCTTCTTCTTCTTCTTCGTTTCTATAAGAGAGAAGAGAAAAAAAATATGCCCATAAATATATTCGTTTGTTTGTTGACATTCTTCTTCTTCTTATCTATTTTTTTCTTCATTCTTATTATTAGTTTGTTGTTGTTGTTGTTGACATTAAGTAGTAGCAAAACAAAAATATGCAAATTGGCATCAAAAGGATTCAAGTCAAATTTGTTATGCATATTTTGTGTCATTATCCTTTAAGTCATTGGCCAGAGTTGTCAAGCTCATATATGCTTATATGATTACACATGTACGAAACTGCAAAACAAATGAACTCAACTCAACTCAAGCTAAAAACAAAAACCAAAAAAAAACCAGTAAGGGAGCTATTTTCAGCTTTGCTGAAACTTATATACTCTTGCAAGCATTTGGAAAATCCGTTTTATAGTTTTTCTAATAAGAATCTTATAAGTTTATAAAGATAAAGGGGCATAGCCCCGCCCATTTTCTAACTTGTTTTGAAGAGTACAATGCAATCATTCTACACTTCATTTTACGATTTTCATCCCGTCTGCTAATAGATAAATCACATTTTTAAGTTTTTCTCTATATGGGCGGTGCCACACCCTTATGTCCGATTCTTATGAAACTTTGTAATATGGTCAAGGATTCTTAAAAACGCGTAACTGCAAGGTTTCATTTGTTTATAGTTGAAAACAAAAAAGTTTTTCTAACAAAAACCGAATTTTTAACCGATTGTTCCTATGGGAGCTATATGCTATATTTATCCGATCTTCACCAATTTTGCAGTGTGTCTTTATTTACATTTAAGATGTTCTTGTGCAAAAAATCGAGGCGATAGCTTTGAAATCAAAGAGTTTATTGAGCAAAAACCTCATTTTTGACCGATCGTTCCTATGGCAGCTATATGCTATAATATTCCGATCAAGCTGGTTTCTACATATAAACTGCCTGCAAGGAAAAGAAAATTTTCTGCGTTTAAATTTTTTTGTTAACTTCAAAACTCTGGGAGGAGTTCGCATTGAAACAGACAGACAGACAGACAGACAGACGGACAGACAGACAGACGGACAGACGGACATGGCTATTTGAACTCGTCTCGTCGTGCTGATCAAGAATATATATACTTTATATAGTCGGAGATGTCTCCTTCTCTGCGTTGCAAACTTCACGACAAAGTTAATATACTCTTGCAAGAGTATAAAAACAGTAAAGCAAACAAAGCTTCTGCTTCTGTCATAACTTTACATTTCAATAACAGAGTGAGCGAAAGGGAGAAAGAAAGAGTGGCAGAGAGTGAGATAGAATATGTCATGTTTGCTTTTTGCGTGTTCATTGTCAATTGTCATAATTAACCATGGCACATCAAAGGCCAACAAATGTGCTGTGTTGCTGACCTGCACAGTAATGAACGAAAGAATGAATGAACGAATGAATGCATGAGTGATGCAAAGCGAAGGACAGGACAGGCGCAGGGCAAAGTAAGCAGTGCTGGAATGCTGAAATGTTGTTTGTTTGTGTATTGTTGTTAAAGGAAAATTAGAAAAAGCTTTTAAACAATATTATATTCAGCTAATGATTGTGCGTTATCAGCGATCGACTCGAATTCAACTCAAATGAACTCGATTGGCATCAAGTTGAGTTGAGTTGAGTCGATGCGATTGGGTTTGAATGTGAGGGTCTGAGGGTCGTTTTGACTTTATGTGTTTATCAACGTTAAATCGTTGCGTTAATTGCGCCACTGTTATTTTTGTTGCCACACGACAAAATCCCACACCTCTCACCACCCCCCAAAACACACACCCTTTTATATTATTTGCTTTCCTTTTTCTCCTCTTTTTTATGAATTTTTTTTTGGATTTCTCTTTGCTGTCCTATGTTTTGTGCAAGTTGCCAAATTAAAAGCTTGTATTTTTTTTTTTCTTTGCCTTTTGCTTTTATCGAAGTTAATTAATCTGTTTAACGCATGAAGCCGTTTTGTGAAATGAGTACAAATGAATGAAAATAATCTGTTGTAATTAGCGTGAAAAATTCGATTCGTCGATTTTATTTTGTTTGTTTGTTTCTTTATTGGTTCGTTGGTTCGTTTGGTTTGTTCCTTTTGAATGCTAAACACGTGTCAATTGAGCACTTGGCGACGGTCGCGGCAACGACATACACATCAAAGACTGACGACATTTGTTGGGTTACAACAGTCAGTCAAAGGTCATGACATAAAGGCTTTGCTTTAGCGGAAACGGAAATGACCTTTAGTGACATAACTGTCAATTTTCTTTTAAAGTATCAACATCGAAATCTCCTAAAATAGAAATCTCCAAAAGTTGAAATCTCCTAAAGTCGAAATCTCCAAAAGTTGAAATCTCAAAAAACCGATATCTCGAAAAATTTAAAACTCAAAAAATCTGAAAATAAAAGAAAATTTGATTGAATTTTTTTTAGTCGATTTTTTTCTTCAGATTTTTTGAAACGTGTCTTAGATTCTTGAAGTTCTTAAGAGATTTTTTATTGCGAGAATAGCACTGTAAGTGTTCAGATTTGGAAAACTTATTTGTTCTGTTAACGAAACTTTTTCTTTCGGTGAATTTTCAGTGGAGATTTCTGCTATTCCACTTCAATAAACTAAATTGGCGTTGTTTTTTTTTTATATTGTAAATTTTTTTATGTCATATTTGTGGCTAATAAATACGAAATGCAAACAAAGAGATAAAAAAATATATGTATAAATAAATATTATATTTCTAAATTTATTTGTATAGAAATGTATAAATTTCATGTATTATGTTTGTGCTTTGCGACTTAAGCAATGATTTGCTTTTGTTTCTTATTGTCACACATACATACATATATACTTTTATAGAAATATATTCCCTCCTTCCACAAAAAAAAAAAACAAAAACAAAACCAAAAACACTCAACGACGTCAACGTCGCGCCATCAACGCCAACCTTGGTTATTTGTCCTTCGTCCTTGCGTGTACTTTACAAAAAAGCACAAAGCAAAGCATTTTTTGTTTCATTTCATTGTTGTTGTTGGTTTTGTCATTTTTTCACTTAAATATTTTGTGGCGTTTTGGATTTGTCATATCTCCCAGCTGAGTTTGTTCGCTCGATTCGCTCCACGCTGCCTGAGTTGACTGCCTGCCTTGCCTGCCTGAGTTGCCAAAGTAGTTACATGCCTTGAGTATTGTGCATTGGGATTGGGGCTGGCATTGGCTTTGGCGCGGGGATGGCGGGGGGTGAGGAACTCGTGCTTGTTGTCGTGATAGAAATATATATATATATTTTTCATATTTTATACATTTTATTTAAACTTTTGATTATCATGATTTTCTCTGCAGTTTTTACATTTAATATTCATTTTGAGTTGGTTTCACTTATTTTGCCTTTTTTTGTTTTTTTTTGACTAAAATATTTCTTTATTTCTGTTTGTTTGTTGTTGTTTGTGGTTACTTGTTAGTTGTCGTTGCCACAACTCGACTCAACTTTTCCCACTCTCCCACTTGTCTTTCGCACGCTTCTCTGGCACACTATGCTTTGACTTGCCTCGAAGCTTACCACAAAGCAAGAACACTGAAAAATCCTTTGCAGTGAAATAATAAATGACAAATCTGACTGACTGTTGTTTTCATTTATTGTCAATGCGGTATTGTTGTTGTTTGTTGACTTTAAATATTAGTTAAAATATGAAATCGTTTGTGGTTTTAATCTGTAAATTGAAATGCAAAATTTTTATACATTTAGTTTTTATTTATATTTTCAATTATTTATTTAAATATATATTTTTTTTCGTAATTTTTTTTTTTTTTGTACAATAATTTTGTAGTTTTCATTTTATTTTATTTGCATTTGAAAGAAATGCTTTTCCATTTATGCCTGTAGCAGGCATGTTAACTTAACAGTGACTTAACAGCGCTAAAGTCATTAATTAGTTAAATGAAAAATGTCATAAAAAATTGCATAACAAGCATACGTATTGTTTATTGCGCGCTCGACAAGCTAAATAAATCTAAAAAAAAATTTAAAAAAAAAGTATAAAAAATTCTATCTTTTTTTTTGCATGAATCGAAATAAATTAAAATATTTTGCAAAGAATGACCATGTTTGTGCATTGTTTTTTATACAATTTTTTTTATTTTTTATTTGTTGTTGTATTGCAATGTCAGTTGTTGAAATATTGTAATTAATTAACAAGCATGTTGAAATACAAATAAGAGCAAAAAAATAAATAACCTTAAAAAGTCACTTGTAAATTACAAAATGACCCAATGCTCATACTACGCTTGACCTCCTCCCCCGTTCAGTGCCCCACTAGCATTGCTTGCGTTATATGACTACTTGATTAGGCGTGCTTTTCCAACCAACAGACGGACAGAACAAATGTTGTTTTTCTTGTTTTACTGTTTAATTATTTATTTTTCTTCTTTTGAGCTCAGTTTTTGTCTCATTATTTTTACTTAATTGGCAGTTTGCACTTTTTAGTTGTTATTATATTAAATGAATGTGTTGTCATATTTGTTATTGTTTTCTATTTCTTAAAACATTTCAATAAATGTCAGAAAATCATCAAATCAAAATGTCATAAGAAGAACAAACCAAAGTTTTCAAATTAAAAGAACAAAAAACAACAAAAGAAAAATTTACGAATATTTTAAAATGAAGGCGGAAAATAAACTTAATTTTTTTTTTACAACATGTAATATTTTAAATAAACAATACAAAAATTTTTAGAAAAACATTTAAAGATGAAAGCAAAAATATGCAAAATATGTTATTTATTTTTTATTATTAATATTTTTTTCATAGCGTGACTAACTGTAAACGTTGCGCTTTTGTTGTTGTTATTGTCGTTGTTATTATATATTTTTTACTTATATTGTTACGCGACTTAGCTTGTGTTTTGGCCATGTTGTATTGCTTTTTTTTCTTTTTCATTTTTCGTTGACCTTTAATGGCCCAAATAACTATTTATTTCAGTTCTTTAAACATGCACGAAACGAACTTAACTAAGCAAGAATTAACTGAAAAAAAAATAATACATATATAAAAGAAAAACCTTTATTTCAAATTAATTACAGTGCACGTTCGTTATAGTGAACATGTCAAAATTCAACACGCATAGCGATAAACACATACTTATTACACAAGGTCGTTCAAAGACATTAAAGTACTTCTTTGTTTTTTTCAAACTATCATTAAATTATCTTCTTTGATAATATGGAAAAAAAATTCATACTAATAAATTAATAAAAAAAGGGCATGTCCAGAAAATACTTCATTAAAAGTATGATGGTGATATAAAAAACCAAAAAATGTTTTTTATTTATTATTCAAGATTTCTACATAACTGTTCATTAAAGTAAAAACTTTCTTCAACTACAGAAGTCGCTTAAATATTAGAACTTCTACCGGGTATATCCTAATATACATATATTTAATAATTAAACATAATACAGTCCTTTTTAGACTCTGTTTACCTTGTGGCTATTTGTGACTCTTTCGAGAATAGGGCGGAAAAATATACTTACATATATATCCAAAGATTCAACTCTTCGGATATTGGAAACGACTCTGTAACTGAATATCTGAGCATTCACTTCACTGTCCCAGACACAACGTATTTGACATTTAATGATTATTCTTATTCACCGAAATTTTGTTTTTGATCTATTATTTTCTTTATTCCATTCTTTTCGTCAGATAAAATTTGATTAAATTCCAGTTATGATGATATGTCTTTTGTCTTTGCTGATTCATTTGAGATATCAAGTTTTGCTTCACAAGCAAATTTGATGATATTTCACATGGTAAACAAAAACAAACTATTTCTAACTCACGTAAAGAATGACCAATTGGGATAACCTTAATTTTCATTTGTTCATTTTAACGTACGTGACTATTTTGCAAACTAAAAATAATTAACTATTTATTTTATCACACATTTTTTTTATATATATATTTTTAATTTAAATGTAATCTATTTTTATGATACCAAAAAAAGTTATTCTAATAAATTTTCCTCTGCTCTATTTTTTTGCAGGTAAGCGATACTTTTGCGTGTATTACAAAATGGGTAAATAATAAACAAAAAAAAAAAAAATTCGCATTACGAAATTTTATTACTTTCATTTATTTATTTATTATTACTTATTTCTTGTTTTTGTTTTCGTTTTAACTCTTATTGGGTTTTTGTGTCGCGCTTTCAAAATTTTTTTTGATTGCTCGCATGCAACGCTCATAAATATAAAGAGTTATTTACTTTAATATTTGATGAAGTCTTTTTTTTTTTTTTTGGTATTTTCTTGTTTTTATTTTATTACAGACATTTTCGCTTTCTGTTGTCGTTATTGTCGACGACTGTGTTAATCAACTTGATGATGACGTTGACAATGATAATGACGATGATGATGATGATCGTCACCGTTGTTAGCGCTGTTGTTGTCGTTGTTGTTGTTGGCAACACTGCCAATCATGAGCGTGACTGTTCGTGCTCACGTTCAAAGTTACGTTATGCATAATGACGATTTGTCGCTCATCGCTTCGACTATAAATTTTGCACTTGTTCGTTCGTGCCATAAACACTTTTATGCATTACTTGAATACATGCATATATAAATGTACATGTATGTGAGTATGTGTGACGACTATGAATGACCTTCACCTAGCGTTGATGCACGATGTATAATGTGTTGCCAAAAGCGGGTGTAAAAGAGCAACGAGTCGACTCAAGTCAAGATAATCATAGTTGAATTAATATTGATAATAATGATTGTTGTTGTTGTTGGTATTGTTGTTGTTGTTGTTGTTGCTACTGTAGTGCATAGATTAAAATAATTTATTGCAGGTGTGCCTGCATGCAAGTCTCTTGCTCGCTCGTTCGCTCGTTTGGTTTGATTATTTTGCATATAAGATAAAGTCGCAAAAAAAATATAAAATATAAAAAAATGCAACAAAATGTTTTGTAAATTTTTCTTTTATTTTATATAATAATGTGTGCACATTAATTGGAAATTATAAAAAATTGATTAAGCATCTCAGAACCGTTACAAAGAGATAGTTTAATAAGCTAGTTGGAGATGGAAAGTTTTTTCTTTACAGAGAATAAAGTTCGATGATCTTTCGGTTAGTACGAGAAACCAACGGCAGATCCATTATAGAGTTTCGACTTCCTGAGATACCATAGGTCGATATATATGGTGTCTTTATTGCAGGTGGTTTTCTTATATTGAAAAAAAGGAAGAAGTAAAGATTTCACTTTAGCAAAAAATTTAAAACTACATTTAAGAAAAAGTTTGAAGAATGTTCTCCAAGTTAAGATCGTTTCGATGAGTGAGGAATTTGTTCAGTTTCTTTAAATTGTCGATAAATTCTGAGATCGAAATAATGAAAATTTTAATTTTTATTTAAAAAAAAAGCTCATTTTTGAAGAACAATGATAATAATAATAAATGAGGCAAACGAAATCAAAGCAAAGCGAAATTGTATGTATCCCAAAAAGGAAGAACTGTGGGAATCAATGCGCTCTATTTAGCCAATAAATGCACACATGCATGATAAGCACACACACACACACACACCGAATGACATTATGAATGCCCACATGCGTGCTTCAATACAAAATGATAGAACGCCGACAACAATAAATTTGATGGTTGCATCATTTTGTTGACGTTTTGAGGGGGGGAGAAGACAACGATGAGCAATTACAATTCTTTATGCGCCACAAACAACAACAGCAACAACAACAACGACAATAAAACTAATGATAATGAACAACATTACATCGAACAATGAACATTTATGATTTGAATGCGAATGAATGAATCAAGATTGAATGTGAAATGCACTTTTGTCTATGACAGCCCTTACACCCTCCCTTCCTTCACCTGTCTCTACCAACATCATGTCATTTAACGCTTTATGGATTTTACAGTCGAAGTTTTGTAAACATTATTTGGATCTCTCTCTCTCTCTCTCTCTATTTGACTGTCTGTCGTGCGCACTTCAATCGCTGCGCATGCGTAAACAACAATAATGATAACGATTATCATTAGTGATGGTCGACAGGCATGCCAAGCGATGAGTTGCATACGCAATGAGCGATTAAGTGGAGCACACAACAACATGTGCATACATATGAAGGGGTGAGGGAAGTGGAAGTGGAAGGAGTAAGCATGCATGCATGCATTACCATTTGCGTGGAAGGAGCGTGTGAAGTGAACAACTGATGAAGTGCACAAGAACAAATGTTAAGCATAAAGAAGAGAATATATTTTTTAAATAAAACAAATGAGTTAAAAAATTAATGAAAGCGCCAAACCGTGTAGGAAAGAGAGAGATAGAGAGAGAGGGAGAGTGAGTAAAATAAAAAATAATAATATATGATGAAATATTTAGAAAAGAAGTACGCGTGGCGTTTGTAAATGACTAAACGACTGACTGTCGGACTGTCTGATTGATTGATGCGTTGCAGGCATGCAGATATTTACATATGTACGTACCGAAGAGCACTTAGTTTCGCTCGAATGACACAAAATGCAATACAATAGCAATAAAAAAAATAGAGGGAAAAATTGTCATGAAAAGCGGAAAAAATAAAGCGTTTTGCTGAGCTGAGCGCATGTTAGAAACTGTTAATGTCACATGATATCGCCATTTGGCATTCAAGTGTAAATGTGAGAATGATATTACAATTGCTGACGTCTAACGAACTCCCCGCTTGCCCTAACCCTTCGCCCTTTGACTATTGGCGCTGCTCTCATCACACCCAAACGCCCACACAACAACAATAGTATACAAAAAAGAATAAACCATAAAACGAGAACTATTAAAAAAATACAACAACAAAAACATCAAAAAGAAAACAAAGAAAAATGAAAAAAAAATATGGGAAAAAAATAGAAAATTGTCACATTGCAAGCAATTAAATTCATTAATGCTCTTGTCATTGTTCTAACACACGCCGCACAACAACTTCGCCCACAGCTCCTTTTTTATATAACTATATATGTTTTATATCATTTAATACCCTACACACATTGATAAAGTTTCATAAAGTGATTGAAACATATTCATTCCTCCGTACTTATCAATGGTTCAAGGAGATTAGAAGATCTGGCGAATTTGAAATTAATTGGAGACTCGTCTGAGATGTCGAATTCAGCAAATTCGTCTGAGATCTCGAATGCAGCATATACAACCTTCGAATTTGAAGTGTCATAAAGTGATTCGAGATATGTTCATTCCTCTGTACTTATCAATGGTTCAAGGATATCTGAAGCAAGCAATCTATACATATAGAGTGGAAAACGAATTCTTAAATGGACGAAGATTTTTCGGCAAATTCTGACATTTTAACTCGATTGAAATTATAAGAAATATACTCAATAAATACACTCAATGGATCTGAAGTGCTTGGCTGACTTGAAATTCATTGTAGACTCATCTGTTCCGACAATAGAACTAAGTTCACTGTGATCTCGAACATAACCCTTAAAAATAGCATGCCCCAAAATAACCGCGCCCCTCATTGTTACCCCTCAAAGACTGATGAGACTAAAATTTCTTATAAATTCTAAATTTTTTTAAACGATACCTTTTCTGAAACCTTTAATTATATTCATTGTACATTTCTGTTAATTTGTGGGCGTGGCACTGCTCAGCATGTGTGCAGGGTATTGTATTAGCGTGTAAAGTCAAGTGTGACTTGTTTTTTCTTGTATTTTTCCGCTCTGCTCATGTAATTATTGTTGGGTGTTTGTTTTTTTCTACTTTATAGCATTTTCTATCCAACGTTTCTTTATTTTTTCTTTTTGTATTATTACTGTTCATTTGTAACAAATCAATTTACATAGTTGTTGTTGCTGTTGTTGTTGTTGTAAGTGAAGTAAGAGTGAACAAGTCATGTCTGTCATTCGGTCCATTGATTGTTCGTTGGTCGGTTGTTCGAATGGTTGATTTGCTTCATCTCTTTTTCGCTTTGCCTGTCACTTTTGTCAATTGTCATAGTTCTATACACATACATACATATATTTGTGTTAGTTAGTCGGTTGAATATACATATATAATCGTAACGTTTAAGTACTCTGTTCTCGTTGTCGTTGCTTTTGTAATTGTTCTCGCATGTAATTCAAAACTAGCAAAGAATATGTTGGGAAAAAAAAAACAAAAACCAAAAACAACTTGGAAAATTATTAACCATGTAGTTACGATATAAATGCATTAGAGTGTACAAAAACAACGACAACAACAACAATAATTACAGCAACAGCAAAAAAGGAAAAACAAAATATTAAAATAAACGAGAATTGTGCGACACACACACACACACACACACACATACACAAGCACACATTACATGGCCCACTTCATGCTCAACGAAGCGCTAATACCCTACACGCTGTACTGCATAAGTTGATATGCATGATGTGAGTGTGTGAGTGTGAGTATGTGTGTGTGTAATGTGCAAATTCAGTCGTCGCTCACACGCTTATTTCACTCTGATTGCCATTTTGTGGGCGTGCGTGAAGTGCGCCATTACGAATTTATGATTTGACATAAGTGCGTCTGACAATGTCGAAAGCGACGACGTTGACGACGATGATGATGATGACTGTCATTCAAAATTAAATCGTTCTGAGTGAAAAGTGTACCGTTTTTTATTTATTTTTATTTATTTTTTTTTCCATGTTAGTTTCGTTTAAGAAATAATTGTGAGGGCTTCGCAAAAGAGTTGGCAAAGGATCTGTAAGTAATTAAAGCGTTTTTCAACACTTTAAAAATTTTTTTAATTTGTTTTTTAACGATTTATTAAAGTTGAAGATGGGATAAAGGATGATGAGTTTCATTTTTGTGATAATTATTTTTCAAAATCGTATGCAAGGCTTTCCAACACTTAAAAAAAAGTTCTGCAGATCATTGCTCGACACTTATTTTATTTATAATTTTTTTTTTAATTGCAATGTCCAAAATAAAAAATTCCTTACAGTGTATAATCCTATGTTGCATAGCATCACAGTGAACATACGGCAGCTTAACATGCACTCTTGATTTCCAAGCTACTTACTAGACCGTTCTATATGCAACATACATTCATATAATGTGATTTTGACTTAGATATCATTCTCAAAGAGCTTGAATTTTCAACTACCACAATCACCTACATATGTGTGTTTTAATTGGTCGATCTTTTTGCAGATTGTTCTGTACTCTTGCAAATTTTTTTAGAAAATTACAACACTTTACAACGCTTACTCATTCATTGCAATGAAACAAACCGAAAAAGTCTTTGATTTCTTAACAAATTTCAAATGCACTTGACCATGACAACATCAAATGCTGACCTCTTTCTTCAATGCCACCCCTCGTGCTTCCCGTAACATCATTGCCAAGTTAGTGTGCCATGCCATGAAGCGAAATACAACGGAAAACTATAAAAAAAAGCTAAAAAAATCTAAAAGAAATTCGGAAAAAAACGATAAAGAAAATGAGCTGTCATTGAAAATTACTATTAACATGTCTATCTATGAATGTTTGTGTGTGACGTTGGCTAATTACGGTTCACACGATACAACACAGTCGCTGCCATAGAACTTACCAAATGGGAAAGCAAAGAAAAGGAATTATGAAAAGCTCATAAAAGCGTTTAACGAGCGACGAAATGAAATGAAAGAAAAACAAATATCGAAATTAACTTCAGAATGTCAAAGATGTTAAAGTGGTTTGTCTGTGTGTGTGTGTGTGTGTCAGTCAAATGGTTGAAAAGAAAAGTCATCATCATCATCATGATGATCTTGATCATGATCATCGTTGATTCAGTAAAACAATTAATGACAAATAATTTCATTTGTTTACAACACTTGACGACATTTATGATTATTTTCCACGAATTGTTTTATTTGTTGGCCGCTTGTACTTTTATTTTATGCTTCTTCTTCTTCTTCTTTCTATTCTACATTTTCTTCCGCTTTTTGTTGCTTTTTTTTGTTGTTTTTTTATTTTATTATCACTTTTGTAAGTTGACTCAGCGTGTCAATGGCATGTTGGGTGGCTTGCTTGCCTGCTTGGTCATGAGCATAAGCATGACGCAGACGAAGTTTGGTCATGAGCTGCGGCGTAGCAACAAAAGTTGTCTGTCTGTCCGTCTGTTTGTCGGTTTGTCTGTCTTACTTTGGATTTTTATTTACTTCTTGGTTATTGTTTCTTTTTGTTTTTGTGTGCTTGTATCTTAAGGAATATCAACTTTGACAGATTTATGTGTCTTGTGGCATAAATAACTTTGTCATTGCTGTTGCTGTTGTTATTGCATGCCACATACACACCATCTCTATCTCTTTCTCCCTCTGTCTCTCTTTCTGTTTGTCACATAAAACATATACTAAAAGATTTTTGTATCTTTTTTCGCTTCGTCAAAATGACATTGCGTGCATTTTCTTACATGCCGACTCGTAACTCTAAAATTGCTTCGTTGCCACAGCACACATAAGCACACACACACACATACAAGCATATGCTACTATACAATATTTTATATAGTATTTTCTACGTCAACTTCTGGCAAAGCTTTACCTTCGAAATGTTTGGAAGTTCCGTCAATAATGTTGCAACATTGACTTTTATAACATTTTCTAACAAAATGGCTGCAAAAACAAATATCTGAAATTTTCATCAAAATTGTTTCAAAAAATTTTCGCTCTCTTTCTTTCTACCTTTCTAACTTTCTCTGTCACACTTTCGTTCTGTAGTTTCTGTAGAAAATCACTTAGAATGTCATTGCTTCATATCTCAGTGTTGGCATCATCACACGCACATAACGGCACATTCCATGCCATTTCAATGACGTTCGGATGTTGTTGTAGTTGTCGTTGTGTTGTCATTGTTGTTGTTGTTGTTGTTGGTGGTGCGGAAACTGTTTCGGACGTTGTCATTCGTTCGGCATTCATCGTTAGTCAGATACTATTCGATTGACTCATTCTTACATGCCGAAAACAAAAAAAAAAAAACAAACAAACGCATTTTGACATTCACATTGGCATTGACATTCACGCAAAAATGCAGAATGGGTAAAACACAACAACAAAATTGTTTGACAGTCACTCACATTGATAATGATTATGTTGATTTTGATGTTGATGTTGATGATGATGATGGTAGCGTCTTGATGAGTTTGACGTTGATTTTTCATCGCTTTACTGATAATTCTGACATCATCGTTGTTGTTGTTGTTGTTGTCATTTAATGATGCCTTACAAATGTTTGTGGTCAACGCAACGTTAACACACCAACAAAATATTCAAATAAAATATAAAATTCACCAAAAAATGAAGAAAATTATTTGTTTGTCGTATAAGAATGCAAAATTGAAAGTGATTATTTTAAATGTGCCTTGTGGTCTGTCGCCAGTTATTATATACCAGGTGTAGAAGTATGAAACCGGAATTTTTTTATAATAATTACAGCTCTGTTATTTAAAAAGTATTAAAAATTTTTTATTCAAAGTAATTGCCATTGTTGCTCATACATTTTTCCCACCTCTCCGGCAATTTATGGATACCCCGCCAAAAAAAATCTTCCCCTTTTGCCACGAACCATTCATCAAGCCATTTTTTCACATCTTCGTACGAACCAAAGCGCTGCTCAGCAAATGCGTGACCCATCGATGCAAACAAGTGGTAATCGGAAGGAGGCAAGTCTGGTGAGTAAGCCGCATGCCCTAGGACTTCCCAGCTGAGTGATTCCAAAGTGTCACGAACCGGTTTTGCTTTGTGTGATGGTGCGTTATCATGAAACAAAATCACTTTGTGTTGCCTTCTTTGATATTCTGGTCGTTTTTGTCTCAGCGAACGGTTCAAATCAATCAATTGTTGCTAGTAGCGATTAGTATTGACCGTTTCTCCAGGCTTTAACAGCTCATAATAGATGATACCCTTCTGATCCCACCAAACACAGAGCATTGTCTTCCGTCCATAGCGATTTGGCCTTGCAGTCGATGTGGAAGCTTCTCCAGGTGATAGCCATGATTTTTTTGCGCTTTGGATTTTCAAAATAAATCATCACCTGTCACTATTCGATGGAGAAATGACTTCCTTTTGTGTCTGTCGAGCAACAGTTCACAAGTTGTTTTTCGGTTTTCTTGCTGCCTGTCGTTCAGTTCATGCGGAACCCATTTTCCCACTTTCTGAATCTTACCCATAGCTTTCAAGCGAATGGAGACGGCTTTTTGGGTAACATTCAATTGATCTGCGAGTTCTTGTTGCGTTTGAGTATCATCTTCATCCAATAAGACTTGCAATTCGTTGTCAGTGAACTTTTTCGGTGGTCTCCCACGCTCGTCGTTTTTCACTCCACAATCACCACTTTTAAATTTTTTGAACCACTCAAAACACTGTGTTTTACCAAGAGCATGCTCACCGTAAGCTTCGACAAGCATTCGATGGGATTCTGCGCCAGTTTTCTTCAAATGAAAACAGAAAACCAAAACTGTCCGCAAATCGTAGTTTGTAGGCACAAAACTAGACATGTTTAAAGTTATAGAAAAACTATACGAATGTGTGGAGCCTGGGTTGTTGTATTGAAAATTGTTATCAGCTGTTAGAGAAAGATGATGGCGCTGCAGAAGCGATCATATATTACTTAAACTTATGGCTAGCACGATCTATTGGTAAATTCCGGTTTCATACTTCTACACCTGGTACACTTTAATGGCATTTCGTTAGCTTCGACATCAGCTGTCATAAAAGGCGTTCTTGCATGATGATGGTGATGGTCTTGATGATGATGAACTCAAATGCTGTCAAATACAAATGCATTTCAAGTCTATAACTTTAAGCCAATTTATTTAAGTGTTTTGACAGTTATGTACATGCAAAGTACTCAAGGGTGGAGCTACCAGAAATCTGTATTTTCTTATGAATTGCTTGAAGGTGATAAAATCAACACAAAATTTGCAAATTCCAACATCATTTCATTATGACTTTGAAGCGCATTGAAGCATTTGGTTTAATTGACAATTTTATAGATTATATTTTCAGATATATATTTATGAGACTCCCACAAAGTATTGCTTTACTGACTTGTATTAATTAAAGATTCACATTGTCGATTTTCTTTAGACCTTAAGATATAATATTCTTTAAATAAAATATGCAAAAACTGTTCGATGTTTCAGAACACTCATTTTTATTTCAAACAAATAATACGTTGCTGAAAAAAAAGTTTCAAGATAAGATTTCCATAGAATATTATCTTTCTGAAAATATTTAAAATATTCAAATTCGACTTTTCGATTATGATAATGGTTGTTTTTTACTCTTTCACGCAAAAACTGCTGAATGGATTTTAATGAAACTTTATAATAAAGAAACTTATACATCAGAGTAACATATGACCAAGCGCTATCCGTCAGTAATATATTTATTTTGAAGGGTCTCCAGAAAAAGGTTGTCTCCAACTGAATTTTTAATATTTCGAAAATTAATATAATTTTTAAATATTTTTTAATGCACGTTTCTTTAGATTCTTGTATGTTATATGAAACATTAAAGTTATTTAACTATTATCTAAAAAAAATTAATAAAAAATGCAATGTAATTCATCTAACTAAACTTGTAATTTCTTGAAAAAAACTGATATAAGTCATGTTTGACTTGATTTCAAAATGTAAGAAATTAAAATGAAGCTAAGTTTTTAATTAATTAGCTCAAAACACTCATCTTAGTTAAGGTGCTTAAATGCTTAAGTCAAGCTTATTAATCTAACAGCTGTCGGCATAATTTTTGTCAGTTTGATTTGAGTGAATGGTTTGTGATTTTGGCAGCAAAAGTGTCTCGACATTTTAATACACTTACTTAAAGTGTATAAGACAAATTGAATATCGAATCAGACGCAACGCAGACGAGAAACACTTCAAAGTACATTACTCAAAACACAACTCACTTAATCACTCACTCAGTCTGTCTGTCTGTCTGACTCATTCAGTCCGTCTGTCAGTCAGTTTGTCAGACAATTCTGATGTATAACTAAATGAAATTTTTAAGTTGAATTTATCATTTTAAATGATGACACCTTTTGCGCTTTGCGTTGCCATTTGTTGCTGTCACCCCCATCCCCACCAATCTCTCACCACTCATCATCATCACCAAAACCACACCCACACTTGAAACTCTGACTGAGAGTCTATCATGGTCGGCAGCAATTTCTCAAAAGGCAAACAACGACAATGTCATCGTACTCATTGTCTTCCTTATCGTCCTCTCTCCATCCATCCATCCTTGTCACGCCTTGTGTAGCAAAGCAATTTTCAAATATTTCCAACACTGTTATTGCTTCATACCGCCTTGACACGTTGGCCAGGTGTTGCTCAACCAAAGGTGGACATTGGCCATTAACAATTCCATTTGTTTCTTCCAAGCTGACTGTCTTTATATTCTAACTACTCTCTCTCTTTCTCCCACTGGTAGCACTTTGTTTTTGGTTGTTGCTGTTGTTTTTGTTGTTGCTGCTTCTGCTGCTACTTGTCATAACTTATTTATTACTTCAAATGTCAAATTTGTAGAAGCGCAACTTGAGCGCAATTTCAGTTAATGCTTTTGTCATTCTCTCCCCCCCCTCTCACTTCCACAACCCATGACCATACCACATACATTCCCACGATAGTTTGATGGCACTTATAACCACCGCACTCTTATACCCATAGCCCATGACCATTTATATGCTGCTGCACCTTTGACTAAGTCAGTTGTCTCACACGCCTCATAAGCTTCACATCGCATTCTCACTCGCACTAACTAACGCAGTAGGACAACACTTGTGTTGCTGCTGCTGCTGTTGCTGTTGACTTTGAGTGACTGTCCCCATGTGTGTGTGTATTTTTTTGTACAGCTATGGACAAAGAAATATATATATTTGAACTCATTGAAACTGTTCCTTTGACAAACATTTTTTTTTTATATAAGTATTGTTAAAGAGTCACTAGATAGTTCATTACTCAGTTTGTGAAATCAGTAAAACAGTGAGAGTTCAAATTTTGAATGGGATACATAAACAGCACACTTTTATTACGATTGTCAACTAAATTAAATTTTTTTTTTTTTGCTGAATTTTTGTTTAATAGCATAGAAGTATTAATTTCTTTACATTTCCATTGATATTGAGAATTAAAAAAGGCAGAAAACATAACTTCTTCCTACTTTAATAAGAAAATTTTTACCAAAAAGTTGGAAAACTGTCGAAAAATTAAAAAATAATTCATTTTTAATAAAGGATAATGTCCAAAACACCTTTAAATGTTTTAGATCTTACGTAATGTGCTTGAAAAGAAGAAATTTGGGATCTGAAAGAGAATGCTTACCTCCTTAAGTCCTACCGACCAATAAAATAAAAAATGAATGCAGAAAAATACATAAATTAGTACTTGACCCTTATATATGAAGTGAAATTAATTTATCTCCCTGGTATAAATACGTTAAATTATCAAAATTCTCACTGGAGATGAAAACGTTTTTGTGATTGTTGTCCTTTCATTGGAACATTATTTTGGACAATAGATGATTAATTAAAAAATCAGAAAATGCATTTTTGAATTTTTTTTTTTCTCGACTTATGAAAAGTGTGCTATTTTTTTGTCCATAGCTGTAGATTCATACGTTTGCTCGCACGTTTATTCATTCGTTCGTTCGTTCATTTGCTTTGCTGTCACTAAGGTTTTTCTTATTATTTAATGTAATTTCATTTCATTTAATGTAATTATATTAAAATTCGTGAGTGATAATGTCGCTGGTGGTCGGTGGTCGCATAGATGTAGCAAAGTAAGACAAAATGAAATAAAATGAAACGATACAAGTCGAGTTGAGTTGAGTTGGCGTGAAGTATCGCAAAACTTTGCCAGCGAACATTAAACAGACGCACAATAATAATAACTTTGAGACCTTAAAATTTCTGTCCGTCTGTCTGTCTCCTTACACTTTCTCACTCACTCTCTCGCTCCCTTTCATTGTCTGTTGCTGTATAAGTGTCAGGCACGTGGATTCTTTCATAATGCGCAAAATGTACATAAATCAGTAACGTAAAAGTTACTTTTGCCAAGCAACATTCAAACGAACGAACGTCTGTCTGTCCATCCGTCCGACTGTCAGTCAGTCGCCATGCCAGAGTCAAAGCCAAAGCAAAGCTTCCAACTGCGGTTGACTTTGGCTTTGGCTGCTCTGACTGCTTTGGTTGCCAACTGAATGAAATGCTTCAAGTGTCATGCCATGGCATATCGTGGCATAACATGGCGCGTTACGTTACTTTACGTTACGTTACGTTGCGTGCCATAGCATGGCGTGCTGTGATGGCAACTTTTGGCCTCAAACTGTTGTTGTATCGTATATATATATGTAGGTATATATATTAATGCGATCATGGCTTTTGTTTGATTGAGGAAAATGCGCCGAAGCTTATGTACTTAAAACTACGAGGTGTAACTTTTAATTGTGGCATTGAAAACTTTTTGTACAACTTTTTAATATATTTTGTTTTACTTTTGCTTTTGCTTTGCTTGTTGTTGTTCGTTTTTTTGTTTGCTTTTGGCAGCAAAGCAAAAATTAAATTACTCCTATCGCAATAGAGTGGTCAGACTGTGTGCCTAAGCACTTGAAGTGAAATGAAATCAGCGTGAAAATGTGCACAAGAGTCAAGGCATATAAACTTTAATATTTGAACAGATTTTTCAAATCATTTTACGTGCAATTTGGGTATCTGTTTGTGGCAACACATTGCCCAAACGGTTGAAGCAATTTTAACAAGATTTAAGTTTCAAGAACATTTATTTAATATTGTATAGACATATGTTACATAACGCCCTATAATACATACTGCAGTCTAACGTTTAAGGCATATTTTGTATTGGCGATTTTTTATTTTTTAAATTCTTACTTGCAAATAAGCGCTTTTTGACCTTAGTGACTTTAAGCATTATGCGCATTATTTAACAATATTTTCCTTTTTCTATTTTTCTTTTGAGATACAAATCGTTCGTTAGCGCAGAGTCATGACAGAACAAAATGCGATTGCGTTTGCGATTATGTCTGTCGTGTCATAGTTCAACGCCAGCAACATTTGAATGCTTAACTATTCTGTAGTTGTTGTTGTTGTTGTCTGTTCTATGCTTTCTGGCATAACAGCACCTTTTTTTTTTAGTGTTTTTCATTTTTCTTCAATCGTTTTTATTTTTTGAAGCTTTTTTTTTGTTGTATGTTTTTGTTGTCTTGTATATTTTTTACTCATTTTTTGTTTAACGATTTCCTTGTGAGAAACACTCGAACTTCACAGTCGCTTCATGAATTTTTCGTATTGCAAATTTTGTGCATAAAAATTGTCCGAGCGAAGCGTTTAAGAAAACAGTGAACTCAAATCATAAAAAGATATCAAAATTTATGCGCATATTTTGTACACTTTTTTTTTTTGTCTCTTTTAGTTTTCTTAGTTTTTCTTTATATTTTTTTTTAGTTTGCTTTGTCATATTTTTTTATTGCTTTTCAACGTCTGTACGCGTCTTGTCTTGACTTCGATTACTTGCGTTCACATTTTAGTAGTTTTATGCTGCTGCTACTGCTTTGTTCTACAGTAAAACTTGACTAAGAGGGGAATAAGAAAATTTTTAGTATTCGGATTACTGTATTTTCCATTTCTTTCTTAAATTAGATAATAATATAAGGTAAACGTCCCAGTCATGGATCAGCTAAGGAAAAATTTAATTTCAATTCGACACTTTAACGTGAAAAAACCTACATTCACCATGTTTGTTATTTTATTTGGACATTTAGTCTTTTAAGAACAAGATACACATTCCACTATATTAATTATTATCCGTTTAATAAACAAATTTCGATTATTAATAATTCATTACTCTTTGTCCTAGTGATGGATCACTTGTCCCAGTAATGAATCGTCCTGTCCTAGTAATGGATCAGGTTGACAAAGTAACGTTATTATTGTTTGATTATCAATTTAAGTTGATATTTAATGGTTCAATATTAAAAAGTGCGGTATGAAGACGATAGTCACTGAAAAACTTTATGAAAAACAATTATCGAAGTATTTTTTCTTCTATTAATTTAAATCAAACTCCGCAGTGAAACAAATTATAACAAAATGACACCATGACTCAGAGTGACACATATGTGTCAAAAAGATCCGGTTTGTGAAAGAATATGAAACTTGTTATTGTTCGATGTACTGATTCATAACTGGGACATGATCCATTACTGGGACGTTTACCTTACTTATAATGATACTTTACGTCTTTTTTGACAAATTATGTTTAAACAATTTATTTTTGGTTTTAAAACAAATGTTAAAACCAAACGAAATCCCATTAGAACTTCGTTAGTCCGAGTATTCGATTATTCGAACACTCAATAATCTAAACGTTCCTGTAATTTATTTTCATGTATCGTCAAAATATATAAAGTTAAATTGTTGAATATAAAAATTATAAATTATGGTAAAAATTCTTAAAGCTTATGAGCTAAATATAAGAGATAAATATTAAAAAAATTCCGTAATCGATATGATCTGACAATTCGAATAAGCACGATTTATTATTGATTGTATTACAACAATTCTTCTATAAAATACAACTAGTAATAATATCCGTATTAAAGGATGAGCCACATAATCAACGATCTCGGTTTTTGAAGCTGTACTGTAATCCTCTTTTGTTGTCTCGCTTGTTACAATTGAAAACGCTTGGGTTCCGTTAAAAAAGTGTACCCTCAAGCTACATATATAGATACATATATGCTATATGCCACTTGACTTTGCTCCTGTTGCACACAAACACACACACACACACACACACACACACACACACACACAGTGAGTCTGTAACTGTGTAGGATTCACTGAAGCAGTGAAGACGTTTGCTTGTTTTGCGCATAACTTAACTTGTGCAGTTATAATATTATCTTTTTTCCGCCTTCATTTTTGTCCTTGTCGTTATTGTTGTTTTTCTACTTGGTTTTTATAATATTATTTCTTCCTTTGTTGCTATTATTGATTCAAGTTTTTAGTTCAAGTTCCGTGCCACGCCGCGCACAAAGTTGTAAATGTTTGTCGTCTGGTTTTATATCTAATGTCAGATCATAAAATATCATATGCATTTCTATATTACACATACATGTGTATATATTTGGGTGTGTGTGTGTCTATGCACAGAGCATGCATTTACTATTCGTTGTGTGCTATTTTGTGTCAAGCGTCAATATTACGTATACGCCACCTTGGTATTTTTGCACATTACGTATACGTAATGTCTTGCACGTTGCTGCCGTTAGTGGCAGTTTCCTGTAAAATCTAAAGAAAGCAAAGAAAAACTACAACAACTACAACAACAACAATGCCAACAATAAAAGTTACTAGGTTAAGTAAGGTTAGTTTACCACGCCCACCTATGCAGGCGTTTTCTATACCATTTATACCCACCAGTCGCATGTGAGCTGCATTGCGTTGCATTGGGGCGTGGCCGTGGTCGTTTGTTGCCCATTTGGTGCATTATGTTAGAGCAGCTGCTGAACGTGGGCCGCTTGTGGCGCTCTAAGCCAATGCACACGTATCGGCAGTCATACACCAACGCTTGCTCGCACACACACACACACACACACACACACACACACACACACACACACACACACATGGTATATCGAAAAGTTTAAATTGCTTTTGTTTCAGCGAAAAATATTGTTTATAAATCGTTGCGAATTCATTTGTGGCCAAAAATTTGTTGTTGTGTCGCTTGCGCTTGTTTTTGTTGTTGTTTTTGTATACGTGTGCATTTAATTGGCAAATTGTGACTTGAGGTTTTGTAATTAAACGTTATACAGATTAGATTTTTACTGTTGTTGGTTTTTTATTACAATTTTTTTTTATTTTTTTTAAATTTTTTTTCAACCAAATTGACAGTTTTGTGCTTTAAGCCTTCGGCACACATTGAATGTTTACTTAGTCATTCAATTGTGGCTTTAATATTGTCACAGCAATTAAATTTTTCCAAAATGTATTCGCTTGGGTACAGAAAGTTACTTTGTTCGATGCATGATCGAATTAAATTCGAGTAGAATTCCTCAAAATTCCAACGGTGAAAATTTTTATTAAAATCAATAATAGAATTCGCATTCGGAATATGTTATTTAATACTGAAAAATTGGCTACCTTTTGAAGATTATTATAATTGAAGAAAAGCAAAATTACTTTTATAGCAAATGCTGAGATCTTGAGGAACTGCTACTTTTAAAGACCCAAAACTATCAGAATTATCGGGATTTTTTAAGCTTCTTGAATTCGCAGACATTTTTTGTATTACCATCGAGTCTAATCCTGAGATCCCACAGTTTGATTTGGAATTCTGAAAAATTCTGCGTTTATATTATTATAGATGTCCCGAAAAGTCATCTTATTTTGTGCTTGTAGGGATCCAAAAGTTGGAAGTTATTATTTTTATAATAATTAGTTTTGAATTTCGTTCCTTTTTTTATAATTTTTGAATTTCTGATAAGAAAACAAAAACAATTCATGCAAAGTGGCTGGCTTGAGAAACCAATTTATTTTTCTATTAACGTGAGTTGCCAGAGTATTGCCATAAGTAATCTTACTGTAAATAAGCTTAAGGCGCTAAGTTATAACTTCTCTTCTTTTCTCGCCAAAAGAGCAATTCAGACAATTTGAATGAATGAATGAATGAAATACAAAATCAAATCGTTGCCAACTTCAAATTTAAACTATTTTATTTAGCAATTTGCCGCTTAAACAGTCAAAGCTGCAAAACAAAAACAAAAAATAAGATAACAAATGAAATTCTTTGCTTTTACGTTTTGACTTTTTATCTATCTGTCAATTGTCGGATTTATTGTTGTTGTTGTTATCGCTGCTAACTGTTTTTCAATTTGTTATATCTTTGTAAATCTTCACTTTCATTTTTAGGCTTTCAATCACACACACACACATACACACACACACAAACTGTTGAAAGCTCTAATTGACTCAAGTCATTGATTTTCTTTTCGTTGGTATTCAACTCAAAAGGCCGCAATGTTGACCTGACCTTTTAACACATTTTCAAGAAGAAATCTTTTTGGCACAACGCACACATACCTATGTACATATATATATACAGACGCACATGTCAATAAAGTTGAACAAAATGCAATGCGTGCGCTTCAATAACTTTCAACATGTGTTTTCGTCTCTCTGTCAGTTCGTCTGTCCTTCTGTCTGTGTTTCACTGTCACTGTGTGTGTGTATGTGTATGTGCTTGTATATACCCAGCAAAATTTTTGGGATCATGGTGACAAATTCACAACTTCGATTCAGCATCAATGGATGTTACACATTCATGGCCTACACTGAATGCGCCTCGGCATTTGAACTGGATGTTTATCAAAAAACAACATATTATGTTAGAAACATCGACATGAACTGGATGCTTGTCTGAAGGCAGATTGAATGCTATTGTGTGTAAACGAAAAACAACAAATTTTGTTCCCAACTTAGGCATGAACTGAATGCTAGTCTGAAGGCTGATTGAATGCTTTTGTGTAAAAATGAAAAACTACAAATTTTGTTTCCAACTTAGACATGAATAGAATGCTAGTCTGAAGGCTGATTGAATGCTTTTGTGTAAAAACGAAAAACACACAAAGTCGGAGCAACCAACTTCAAGGCTGCGTATTTGATATAACAGAAAAACAAAAATGGACGGACAAAATATTTCTACTTTGCTTTAATTTGAATATTAGGAATAATAATAACAACCAAAGCGTTAGATGTCATTTCAAATAAAAAATAAATTATTCAATGATGCTGACGTAGTAGAATGGAACTTCATAGACTTTGCTGGTTGGGTCACATCGCACGTATGGAAGAAGTCACTACGGCTCGTGTGGTATTTGATGCGGAGATTGTCGGGAAGGGGAGGAGAGGACGAGCTAGGATGTGTTGGCAAGACTAGGTGATGGAAGCCCAGTCTACAATTGGTGTTATCACCTGGCGAAGGCGAGCCCAAAACATAGACGCGTGGAGGAATTTGTGCTTCAGACTCCCGATAGGGAGTTGATGACCAAATAATAATACTACTTCATTTATGAATTATTATCCTGTTATAATTATTAAAATAAAATTAATTTGAAGATATGAAAATTTTTTAAATTGATTTTAAATTCGAACAGTACAGCAACAGCAGAGCTCAAAGTACTGCAAATACCAGAATAGTAACAGCCGTGTAATAACAGTCAAACAGTAACAGTCAAACATTAACAGTCGAACATATATCCGAACAAATCGAACGTTCAACGTGTTTGTTTAACAACAAAAACGATGAAAAAATCGGCGCCCCATATGTGTTTTCGTATAGAAATGGAGTAAGATTCATGTGAATCCTATACCCTGAAAATGCTCGTCAAATGGGCATTTGATAAGCATAAAAGTTTTGCTGGGTATGTATGTGTGAACTATTTCAATGATTGCTTTGCGCTATTAACGAGCTTAGAGACGCAATCAATTTTTGTTTTCCTTTTTTCACTCGCTTCTTCTTAACTGTTTTTTCGCCTACATCTCTATGCCTGTGTGTGTGTGTGTGTGTTTGTGTATTTTTTGGCCTTTTAAAGTTGCAAAGCTTTGCAGTTGAGAAAATATCAAAGCAAATACAAACTTTTCAACTTAGCCTTCTTTCAATGTTTTTGTGTGTGTGTGTGTGTGTGTGTTTGAATTCCTCTTTTGCCATTTATCAGTTTTTTTTATGTGCGCCATTTTGTTGTGAAAATGACGATTGACATGCTGCTGCTGCTGCTGCAGCTTAAAAGTAATGACCTAAACTATTTGCACGGCGCCTCGATTTTTCTTCTTCTCTCTTTTTTTTTTTTTGTCTGTTTGTTTGCTTAGTTCAAGTGAAGCTTGCAAATTCCCTTTACGGGATTTTCAATAACATGTATGTGTGCGTGTGTGTGGGTGTGTGTTGAGGTCAGTCTGTGTATTAGTTTGCCGTCGTTGAGTCATTGAGCCGTTGAGTCGCATTAAGTCGCATATTTGAACAGAGTTGTCAAGTCAAGTTAAGTCAAGGCAACTCAAAGCGCTCAAAAAAAAAAAAAAAATAAAATGTGCAAACAAGTTTTAATACCTTAACACACACACACACATATACACAGTCAAAAAATTTTTTTTATTTTTTTCTACCATGCAAAACATCAAAGTCTCACTGAGTCTGAGCAATAATCATTCATTTGAAGCTGACACTCGCACACAGACACACACACACTCATGCACTTGTGCATGCCTTTACCGTTATACAGAGACACTAATAACGCTTTTGTGTTGTACGCAAAGCTAAGCAAAGTAATTGAAAGCATGTTAAGTATAAAATGATGGCCAAAATGGCTGCAAATTGCAAAAGCAAAAGCAAAAGCAGAAGCAAAACTAAAAGCGAGCAAGGCAGCCATGAAAAGCTGCTTAAGCACATGAATCATTAGGCAATGAAAACAAAACCCAACCGAGTCATGCCAAATCGAAACCAAACGAAATAAATCGAACAAAAACAGAAAAAAAAAACGAAAAAAAATTGAAATACTTTCAGGCAAACAAGAAAAACAAAAAAAAAGGAGACTGACTAAAGCAAAAGCTGCTCACGTGCCTTGACTTGAATAGAGAATCATCACCGACGCCGCTTCAATGTGTCTCCTTTCATTCACACACACACACACACACACACACACACACACACACGAGTGTATCTTATTTCACCTCATAAGTGAAACTTGGAAAGATAAATGAATGAGCGAATGAACGCACTTAATCAATCAATGGTTATGTAATGATACTTGAAAGAGGAAACGTTCAATAAATGAACGGAAACGGAAATCGTTCAATGCAAATACGCATACGCTATGCGTGTGTCTGTCTGTGTGTGTGTGTGTGCATATATGCTAATGATAAAGCAGTAAAATGTTTGTATGCTTGATTGTTTTACATTTCATTCAAGTGGGCGTGGCTAAGGCGCTTGCATAAACTTTATGGGCGTTTGAATTTTCAAAACATTTCAAATTAACTTTTGTACACTGAAATTTGTTGTTGTTGTTGTGCCTTTGTGCAAATGCCGGAAAAATGCAAACAAATAAACAGAAATAATACGTTTTCATTTAAATAAAAAAAAATTGCTTTGTTTGTCATTTGTAGTTTATGGTTTTTTGTTTTGTTTTTTTTTTTTTTTTTTCAGTCATAAAAAAATAAAAAAAAGAAGGATTGCATTCATTTCATTTAAATTTCTTTCAGTAATTTCAACTTTCAGTTAGGAGGTTTTTTTCTATTGGATAAAAAGAAGCTTTCAATCAAAAACCTTACAATAGGTTACACTACGTTTTTAATATTCAAGCTCTTCACGCTAAACCATGCCATTGGAAGCTTTTCTACAGAGGTCTTTTTATCAGATTTCTATCAAACAAAAATGTTTTCCTTAAAGCATAAAGAAGAAACTGTTCATAGGCATTTTCTTCGAAAACTTATCAGCTGGAAGTCTTTCAAACAGAATCCTTGAATTTTTTTCAATCCTAAGTCATTCAATCAGTCTGTCAGATGCTTTTCAAATAGAAACTTTTCAATCTGATGCATTTCTAAGAGAACTCTATCAATTAAAACGTTTTTACTTAGCAACCTGCCAAAAATCAGAACGTTTTCTAAGTATTAGCAGCAATTTGATGCTATCATTGCATATCCAAACAATCAGAGACATTTCAAACATACTACTTACGACTTTCAATGAAATGCATTTGCCTTGAAAACTTTGTAAACAGAAAACCTATCAATGAAAATCTTATTAAACAGAATTTCGTTTCAATGCGACGATTTTGAATCCAAAGCGTTTTCATCATCATAAGCTGCTCAAACAAAATATTCGAAATTGATAACAAGCTATCAATAAACATGTATGTAAGCATTCAGGGTCTTGTTATTAGTACACATTAGAAGCACAAACGAGAGCAACTTTGTGAATTCAAAGAAATGCAAACCAATTAGAAATTCTCATATTTACATTCAATATGATAATGATGATGCTGATGATGATGATGATGGAAATTTGAATAATTATGTCACACACACATATATGTGACAACAACAACAAGAACAACAATGACAGTTGTTCTTCAACTTCCTGTTTAAGCCAACCGCCCGCACCCTTGTTCATAGGGGAAAAATACTACGTTGACTTCAACTGTAAACATTTTCATTAAAATTTTGCAATGAGTAACAAACTAACAACCATAATGAGCAGCAATGATACGAGAGAAGGGTATGGCGTAGTGGGTGGAGGACATGGTTGGTTGTGTTAGAGAAGGGGATAAGAATTTCGGGCGGCACTTTGAATTGAATAGCAGGAAGGCATAAAATAAGTGCATAAATGTAATATTTTGCGCTCTTGTTGTTGATAATGATGAAGAAGAAGAAGATGATGAAATTATTGACAAAGCAGCTGAATAGCAAGAAGAAGAAGAAGAAGAAGACGAAGATGCCATTGAAGGAACAAGAGGGAAAGCGCAACGACAAAACAATTCAAATTAGAATTTCAAGTGAAACGAACTAGCACAAGTACAACAACAACAATGAACACTATTTTCCAACAACATGAGCACAACTGAAATTAAAATGAAAATTTTGTGTTGTTTGAATTGTCATTTCCGCTCTTTTGATGCTGTGTGTGTGTGTGTGTGTGTGTCTGTCTGTTATTTTTCTACACCTTTTGGCATTCACTGTGAAGCAACAACAACAAAAATAATGCATTTTTGCCAACAACAAAAATAAAACAAAATAATTGCAGTTTTTGTTTTATTATATTTCTTTATCTTCTACTTCTTCTTCTTCTACCTCTTGGTGCATAAAACAATTGTTGTTGTACGCTTATAATGAAACGCATTTCAATTTTGTCATTCACAGTGAAGCATTGTTAATATTTACTAAATGAAAATAATGTTTTTTAATTAATTAATTATTTTTGTTTTTAGACCAAACATAATTGCCATTCACCATGCTATGCCGTGTGTGCCATTCACTGTAAAATTAAGGCTTTCAAATGTAGAACAAAAAAATCTCAAGTAGCCAAGAACTGTTGTTCTTCTCTGTCTCTCTCTCTCTCTCTTTCGTTCACTGGCTTACAGTCTGTCATTTTTCCGTCCTCTTCTGCTACGTCTTCTTCTTCTTCTCCTTGGCCTTGCAATCACATGGCATTTAATACTAATTTTATAACTTGCTACTCCGCTTCTTCTTACTATTTTATCAAACCATTTCAATCTTCTACTTCTTCTTCTTTATTATGCCTGGGTTTGTGTGTGGCATTGCCATCGTCTCGCCATTTCAAACTGTATGGCGACGCGTGCTGTGAAATGTGTTGCATGTAATTATTTTTCATTTCATGCAATAAACTCATGCAAACACACACACACACACACACATGTACTCAAATAAAAAGGAAAATAATAATAAAATAGCGCAAAGCATAGAGTACAAGTCGCCGTCGTTGTTGTTTGTACGCAAGCCAATGTATGAGTATGTGTGTGCGAGTGAGTGAGATGGCAATAGCAAATGAGTACGAGTGAATTTATTGCAATTAAAAGTGAAATGAATACATTTCGTTGTTCTATTTCGTCCGACATTACGCCAAACTCACACCACTTGACGCCACCACACCCCTTCCTCAATCCTTACTTACTTACATGCTTTGTAGTGCATTGTCTCAACTCGGCTCACCTCACCGCAGCCCGCTTCGCTCATATGTCGCCAGCGCTTGGGCGCAATGAATTCTCAAATGTTTTCATTGTTCATTCTAAAGTCTTTGTAATTTTAATTCATTACAAGTTTTCATGCAAACATATTTAATTCGTTAAGGCAAAAAAAAAAAAAATAATAGATAGAAGAAGAACAGAGTTGCCATATTCAATCAAGACAACGCAAGTGTTGTCTTTAATTATCAAAAGCAGCAGCAGAAGAAGAAGCACAAGAAACAGTTAACTATTTTATTAATATGAAAGCAATAAATTAAAAAAAACAACCTTTAAACAAAAATAAATAAGTGGCAAAACAACAATTTTCGCCAAAGCCAAAGGCAAACGTAGAAGAAGAAGAAACAGCAGCGCCGTATTGAAAGTGTGTGAATGCGAGGCAAGATCAGTGTTGCATTCGATACAAAGCAAAGCAAATGAAGAGACAAAAAAAACACAAAAATAAAAACAAAACAATGAAAGAAGAAGAACGAAGCAATTGCCTGAAGACTTTAGCATTAGTCAAAGGCGTATGCTAAGCAAAGAAGAAGAAGAAGTAAAAACAAACAATAAAAATAACAAAACATTGACAACTGCAACAAAGCAATACTGAAGAAGAAGCAGACAAAAGAAGTATAATAAAAACGAGCTAAATACATATTTCGTTACTTGAAGCGTTTTGGCAGAAGTCAAAGTGTTGAACTCCATGCCAAATGAATGTAAATGAATAAAACTTGTAAAGGAAAGAAAAGCAAGAAAGCAACAAAAAAAACAACAAAAAATAATAAAAATTGCATTATTTTTTTTTTTTTTGTGTTTTGTATTTTGTTCTTTTTTCTTGCTATATTGTAACAAAATTTGGGTCAAACATGTATTGCATAAAGAGTCTGTGAAATGTGTGAATAGAAAGCAAAAAAAAAAAATAAACACTCTGATAGCCAAGTCAAAGAAGAAGAAGAAGCGATATGGCGATAAAAAGTTAGCCGAATGTGGCTCAGAGGCTTTGAGCTGAGATGAGCTGAGCTGTTCTTTTTAAGAAAATTTTCAAAAGAAAACTTTTGCAAGTTCGACTTTTTCGCCTCAAGGTTGAAGTATATATTGTAAAAAGACTTTTTTTAAAAACAAAACTCTAATAAATTTAAGTTTTTAAACTTAAAATGATTAAACATATAATTTCAACACAAATAAGCTTACGTTACAAAGCGTCGCACGTAACATACAGCAGTAAAAAGCACACAAAAGACGACATCACAAGACGAAAAGACGAAAACGAGCTTTAACGCTCAATTGCCGTATGTGACGTATGACGCTATGTAACATGTTGCTTTGAGTTATTGAGTAAATTTTCTTGGTGCATAGCACGCCGCTCAACTTAAGCTCTTCTAAAAATAGATAAAGAATCCCTCTAATACTTTGTCTCTAGCTCCCTTTCTCTTCCGTCGATACCCTATTTTATATCAAGACTTTTCAAATTTCATCTGTTCTTCATGCGCTTTCTTAACCACTTTCCACATCTAGAAACAAACTTCGATCAAATTGAGATTTTAATATGAACTTCTCAAGGGTCAACGGCATTCGCTCAAGCTTTGCTTGCCTACACAAATTGTTGTTGTCTTTGTTTTTAGTCTTAGTGGGCATAAAATAGTTTCTATAACTTATCTTATGACTTTAACAAGCACCAACACTACCACAACCACCACCAGCACCAGCACCACCGCACTCCGCTCCTGTACACAGTCCTGTCACTTTTGGGTACGTGGGTTTTTGCTTCTTATTGAAACTCATCGAAACTGCTGTCACGATCGAAACCGGTTCAAAGGCAAAATGTTGCCAACTCCTTAAATGTCGCAACAACAACAACAACGACAGCAACAACAACAACAACAATGGCAAACAGCAATCACATCTTCATCGTCAGGCAAGAGCAACAGCAACAGTCGTCGGTTGCAATACGCCAAAGTAAGTCCGCTAACTTTGGCCACTTATGGCAATGGCAGGCAATGGAAATAACCGCAAATAACTTGCAACTGCAACGGCAACGAGCAAAGTTCAACACTTTTAGGCACTCGTTACAAGTAACAAAACCAGAAGATGCCATAAAATACGACCAAGTAAAGAAATAAAATAAAAAAAAAAAGAGTTGTTGATGTTCAAGTGGAATAAAAGTGCTGGAGTGGCTGTCTGGTGGCGCAGAGTAAGAGTGGGGGGGGGGGGGAGGCTGTGCAAAATTCAAAATCAGTTTTAGCCTCATTTCAAGCCATGCTTCTTCTCTACATAGCTAAGACTCAAACAGGCCAAGCGCAGATGCATCTCATACTCTCTCTCTCACTCACTCACACACACACACCGCTTGGCCAAACAAATGTTTCCTATCATTAGCAAAGTTGTTGTTCACATTTTGCCTTACTGTCCGTCCGTTTGCCTGACTGGATGATAACTGACTCAATGACTTTCTAACTGTACTTTTGCGAATCCAAAGCAGTTGCAAGAAACAAAATTAAATAAAATGTGTTGGTTAAGAAAAATCTTCGCTACTTTGAAAAACTTTTCCATTTTTTTTCGTTGTTTTTTTTTTTATACTTTTTCTCAAAAAGGTAAACGAGTAGAAAACAACTTCAAACATTAAACAACAACAAAAATACATTATAAGCTAAAAAAAAATTTGTATATTACAGTGTGTCATACAAGTTTACGTAAAACATGTTTATTAAATAAAAATCATTACTAAATTAATTGCAAAACTATGCTAGAGATAATTTTCTTATAATTCAGTGGGCATATGAAGTCCCAAATGTTCGTTTTTCTTTGAAGATATTAAGATCTATTTATATAAAATTTAATAAAACAAAGATTACCCACTCAAATATTTGCCATATGACACCAGATTATTAGAGAAAGGTTTGGAATTTCCAATATCCTCAAAAAGTATTTTGTTTTAATATCTCATCTGTAGTCAGTATAGCTATTTTTTCATTGGAATTCATTAAAAATGAGAGGCGTCGACTAAAAGGAGTCATTGAAAATCTCATGCCATCATTTTAATTCATAATTATTAAAAAAAAAATAATAAATCTCACGTGAGATCGTAAGAAAATCTTACAAAATCTATCCAAAAGGAGAGGAGTTGGGTAAAGGAGGTCCAAGTTGCAAAAAAAACACCTTAGGGTACGTCTATAAAGTACTTGAGATAAACTTAGGAGAGGGGTTCAGCTAATTCTCACCTAAGGGAAGGTGGATTCATCGAACATCTCATGTGAACCCTTTAATGCATTAATTAACTATTTTTTGAAAATCCTAAGTAAAATCTCTTATGATATACAGAGCAAGGGGTTCGTCGAAATCTCACTCAAACTCAGCAATCTAAACATCAAGAAATCAAGTGATTTATGTATGTCTCCTTATGTGATTAATGAACTTAACTTTTTGTAAAAATTGTATTAAATTGTCCAAAATCGTAAGTGATTTCATGATCCGATCGAATATTTGTTAGTATCACAGATATGAACATGTGCCTTTTGCACCAAAAAAAGAATTTGTACGTAAACTTGTTTCACTGCCTGTATTTATATTAGAAATAATGCCTGCGATGGTGAAGCTGTTTATAATGACGGCAATGATGATGATAATGAGGTTTGTCTTAACTCATAAAAAAGGAAGCGGCAGATTATGTGTATGTGTGTGTGTGTGTGTGTGTGTAACTTACTTACATCTTGTTCTTGTTTTACTTTCTTACCGCCAACAGTCAAGACGCGTTGCATTCAACAGCAACATTATAATAAAAAAAAAACAGTATTTCCCTCACTCGCTTTCCCTCTCTGTCACACATATATTCTCTATGTTTTTGTTTCGCTTCTGCTGTCTTTCAACGACGTGTCCTCTTACGCTGTAAGTTTGTTGTTGCTGTTTTAAAGCAAAAGTTTCTTTTGGCATTCATGTCGCTGAAAGAAGAAGTTTGGCGGAAAAACAAAAAAAACAAAAAATAAATAAATTACATAACAAAAAAAAAAAAAAAACTGTTACAGAAAACTGTAAAAGGGAGAAAAAAAAATTAAAAATAACGAAACATAAAATGTGCAAATTTTTTTAAACATTATTTTGCTCGCAGCGAAAAGCTATAAAAAAATAATAATTTAATAATTTTTTTTTAATTACTTTTCATATTATTTTATTTATTTAATTTGAATTTTTTTATAATTATTATTTTGTGCAATGAATTTTTTTTTTTCGACATTCTCTCTTTCAGTCACTTACTCTGTATATCTCTCTCTTTCTCGCTGTGTGCCTTTTGGCATTTCATGTTTTTTGGGCTGTGTCTATGCTACTATTGTTGTTGTTGTTGTTGTTGCATAGACAAGACACAACCAAAACTTTGCTCATTTGAATTATGCACTTTCATGTTCACTCCTCTCAACATTGAACAAGCCAAAGAAAAAAAAAAAACATACACACACAACACGTTGAAAATGTAATCCTTTAGCAAAGTATTACAAATTCAATTTTTGCCAATAATTTCCGAAGGACTTTCAGGACAAAAAGTACGAAATCCATTTTAAGATAGCACATAAGTTATTGAGTACGAGCAGAAGAAGAAGAAGAATAAAAGGTGAAGATGAAGCAGTGATAAATAAATTAGTAAAAAGCAATTGCAATGACAAATGAGTGTACGTTGGAAAGTATCTTTTTCCTTGTTATTAAGTATCTTTTATTTGCCTTAATTCTTAAGTCGTAAAATAAACTCAAATTAAGTTGTAAAACAAACAAAAACAAAGGACAGCAAAAAACAACAACAACAAGTAGAAGTAGAAGCAACAACAACAACAACAATAAAAAGGATAGTCAATTGTTGGACACAAACAAGAGACAATTACGGACATGAATGCATTTACGTGTTGTCATGTGCCACGCCCACTGTGCGTGTGTGGGTGGGTGTGTCCAAGTAAACTGCTCAGCTTGTTGTTGTTATTGTTGTTGTTGCTTTTTTAATGCTTTTGCACGTTCCTTGCGACAGTTGTATAACTCACGCCTGACCGCATTTACCAACACTAATTCACATGCAGCATGCCATGTTGTTTTTGTTGTTGTTCTTTGCTTTTTTGTGTTACTACACATTCACACACACACACAAACACACACACACATATGCACATAGATAACTGTCTCCATTAAAATGACATAAATCGATGTCGCATGTCCTTAGCGTTGTCCTTGGCGTTCTAATGCGCCCTCACGTGTTCATTCACGTTGTCGTACTGATTCTGATTTCATGCAACAACAACAACAGTAGCAAAACTAGCAGCTGTCACATAATGAACATGGCGTTGCACCTGACTTGCAACTCAAAAAAAAAAAAAAATACACTGTGACTTACAACACTTTTACTCTATCTATCTCTCTCTTTGACTACCACTTTTCCTACTCTATCAACTAATCAACGTTCTTGTCATCATGATGATCATCTTCATCATCGCCAACGCCATCGTTGTAGCAACTCTACTTTGAACATGACGTAGTCATGCATGCAATATGCCAACGTTGCTCAACACTGAAAATGCTTTTACCGTTGCTTTTGTCGTTGCATCTTTTGTTCTATTGCTTTTTCAACATCATGCCGTTGTCAGCGTCTGTCTCTGTGTGTCTGTGTGTGTGTGTACTAACATCAAAAGTTGGCCAACATTCAACTTGCCATCAAGCAAACTTCGACTTCGGGCAGCACGTTACCGTTATAACAGCCAGCGTTCTTTTTTCGTCAGCACTTGTATCATAGCGATCCCCTCCTACTACCCCCCCATGCCCACGCCCATACGCTTTTATATGCATTTATGAAAGAAATTCTTAGCTCATGTTAACTCAACTCAATGCGTCTTTATTCTACTCAACTCTTTACAAAACTCTTATCATCTCTCTCTCACTCTCACTCACGCTCGCTGTCTCTTTCTGTTGCACTTTAACAAAGCATCATACTATGCAAGTGACAAAAAAAAAAAGAAAATATATAAACCGTTATGAATATTTGAACAAATTTTCAACACTTTGATAATTGTCGCTTGGCAACAAAACTTGCCTAAGTCGTAATGCAAGTGTTGGTAAGCGTTTAAGCAACTCATTGTGCCTCAAGTGTGTGTGCGTGTGCGTGTGCGAGCTCCTTGCTTACTCTCATATATACACATATGTATATATGTATGTATATGTACTTTGTCAATGTTTGATGTTAGTTTCACTAAAGATTTTTTAATTAAATGCAATGCGCAAATTCTATTTATTTAAGGCACACACACATACACGCACACACACACAGGTGCATCATATGCAACACTGGCGCACAAAAGATTCGTTAATGAAGGACATATAAATGTGTACCATTAATGCAATGAAAATATGTTCTTCATAAGGGTTACATGGGTGCAAGGGGGTGGAGAAAAGCGGGCAAGGGGACGCCGCTGTTCGACTTGTGTATGCCAAGAGTGTTGGTTAACGTATTTTTTGTAACTTTTCTCTTCTCCATTTTGGAATTTATTTTATTTTTTTTCATTTTATTAAATTTTTTTTTTTTCAACTTTTCTTATTTTTGGCTTTTAATTAAACCGTTTTTATGTGCGAAATTTTATTTTTAAAATTTTTTTGTCGCCTTTTATTTTTCTGAAAAAAATAACTAACAAATGCACCTCACTATTTAATTATACTACGTAAAGTTTAAATAAGTAGGGTATTGCAATGGCTTGAATGTGTCGTTGTGCATGCCAAGCGTCGTTATACAACACTAGAAAACATAATGAGTAGAAAATGAGCTCTTTAATGTTTGACGACGAATTTGTTTAAAAGAATTTGAAGTATGTATTCATGCAAAGCCTAAGGATATATGAGTTTTATATATGTACATTCTGAAAGAGCGACCAAGCGATCTTATTTCTCTGAGTGGAATACGAAAAGTTTTGACAAAAAATTGGGGGAAAAAAATTAGGGAAGGGGAATTTTATGGTAACCAATTTCAAATAGGTAAATTTACTCAAATTATTCAGGTTTGTTATACTTATAGTTTTCGAGGACAGTGGAGATTTGTAGATTACTTTATGCTTAAACATCAAAAAATCAGAAAAAACTGAAAGAGATATTCTACTATGTCAACTTTCAGCGATTGTTTCAAGTCAAAGAAGGTCTTATGAGCAGTTGCACGTGAAAAAAGGCTGAACAAAAATAGAAGTGAGGTTAAGGAAGCGCCAAAAGCAATCAGAGTTGCAATAAAATGCGAACGCGCATTGAAAGTCAAAGTTAAAAATTACAAAAGTGCAACTGAAGCTGCAAGAGGAAACTGAAGATGAAGAAAGAGTTGCAGAAGATGATAATAAAAAGAAGTATAAAGTGTAAGCAAAGTATTAAAGGAAAGAAAAAGACACTCATGTAGCAAAAGCAACAAAGAAGAGCTTCAAGTGAAGTCAAGTTGATTTCGAACCGAAGGCAAAGTGAGTTGAGTTGAGTTGAATTTGAGTTGAGTTTGAGTCTCGATCGAAATGGCGGCGATTGTCACGTTTGCAACAAATGGCGCAGAGCACGCAAAGTGCAAATGTAATTCGTGTATTTTACTTAATTTCATGTTACGTGCACAATCGGAAAATCGTACGGAAAATCGACGTGAAACGATAATCACGACAATGAAGATGATGATGATGACAAACAAACAAACAAACAAACAAAAAAAAAAGCGACAAAAAAAATATTGAAAAATCGCCATACTTCTTCTTCTTCTTCTTAGTCGCCTTTCTTCTTCTTCTTCTTTCCTTGAGCAATGTTGGAAACATGTTGTGCCAATTTCGGCATGTTTGGCCGCGAGCTTTGCTTGCCCTTCTTTCTACCTTTACTTGCCGCCCACCCCCTCATCATCTTCTTCTTCTTTAATTTCAACGACCGACTTGTTGTTGTTGCTGTTGTTGTTCTTGTTCATTGGCGTTGGCGTCGCCATATACTGCTTCTTCTTCCACTGCATCGCCTTTCTCTCTCGTGTTCTTGCAACACGCCCACACTGTCTGAGAACCTACCGCCCCCACCGCTGCCATCCCCTTCTTTAGCATGTTGTTGTTGTTGCTTATTTTTATGTTTGTTTACTTTTTTTTATACATTTTATCGAGTTTTTAATTAAGTTTCAAGTCAAAGCAACCAAAAGGCATCTCTTTTTTCGCCAAAGGCGCACGAAACACAACAACAACAACAGCAACACCATTAAAAACATGAACCAAGGCGAAGAAGTCGAAGAAATACAACAAAAAAAAAGTTGTTTGTATTTTCTTATTATTGTTGTTGTTGTTGTCGCTCTTATTGAAAATTGCCTTGAAAATGAAATTTTCTGCTGTTCATTTTCGTCGTCGTTGTCGTCGTTGTTGTTGTTGTTGTTGTTGTTGTTAATTTGCTCATTGCATGTGAATTGCAATTTAGTCGCAAAGGCACGCCGTATGAACGGACAGACAGACGGACGGACGGACATTATGTCGATTTGAATCGAAGGCGCGCGCTCGCATTTTACAACACTGTCGCCGAACGTTATATTAGAAGGCAAAGATTAAAATTTGGTTCTGGGAAGGCAAAAAAAAATAAAAACACACATAAACATTTACAAAAAAAACAAGTAAGGCAAACAAAATAAAAATAAAATCATAAAATGAAAAAAAATATTAACAATACAAAACACAATTTTTTTTGTAAATAAAAGAAAATACAAAACCAAAAAAAAAAAAATTTAAAAATAAAGAGTATACATAAAATATAAAACAGAATAAAATAATAAGAAATACAGAAAAAAATACAACAACAAAAAATATAATACAACAAATGCACAGAATAAATATAAAATAATAACAAATAAAAATTTTAAAATATAGAAACAAATCAAGATACCTTACAAAATCACTTTTTAATACATGTGTGTGTTTGTGTATGTGCGTGTGTGTTTTCAAGTGTGCGTGTTATTTATTTATTTGTTTGTTTGTTTGTTTCGCAATGCATTTGATTTCATTTGAAGCTTATCAGCAGAAATGAACTCGAAAAAACATTACAAAAGTCACGAAGTCATCAACAACAACAACAACAACGAATCGTTTACAGCTTCAAAACCAAACATTTTCCAATGAAATGTCACGAAAAAAAAAAGAAACATAATTCAAATGAGCGCAAAAAATGTATGCCGGAAATATTAAACGTTACAGTTTTGTTGTTTTTTTTTTTTTTAATTTTTTATTTATGTTCTCTTTTTGTTTTTTGTATTTTTGTTTGCTTCGTTTCATATTTCATTTTTTTTTTCTTTTCTTTTTTATGGACATTACTTTATGGCTTAGCGTTGACTTTATCGCAGCGAAACGCGCTTTAAAAACGAATTCATTGCAAAAATAACAACAAACAAAAAATAACAAAAAAAAAAAAAGAAACAACAACTGTTAAACAAAAACAACAATAACAACAATGCATGCATATAAAATATGAAAATTTATTCGCGCCTCTTTTGCGACATTCGCGACCATCCATCCGTCCGCCTTGTTGCTGTTACAATGTGTTCGTTCTGTCAATAAAAAATAAATCAACATCTGTTTGTCTGTGTGTCTGTGTGTGTGTGTGTGTAAATACTGTAGGCCAATAAACATTATTTTCGCTGCTATTTAATTTACAGTGTTGCAAAACGCCGATCAACACGACTTACGCATAAATGACGGTTTCGAATTCATATTTGTTTTTTTCCCACATTTTTTTCATTTTTTTTGCCCCTCTCTTCATTTTTCACACCCCATAACAGGGGGATTGGCAGCAGTTTAACATATTAAACTGTCTATGTCATGAAAGCCGTCAAACAATTTGTTTGAATGGTAAATTGAAGAGAATACTTTTAGTTATATCACAAAAAAATATTTTCCATAATGTATTAACAAATGTTAGAAAGCGCGACATGACACATACGAGAGACAAACATAGAAACTTCGTCTTAGTGTTGATCTTTATTAAGAGATGACTCAATGGAAAGTGTGTATGTTCCATAATATATGCGCTTATGTTAAACAGACTTATGTAACACATAAGACAGTCACGCGTTATGTCAAAGTTCTGTCAATACTAGACTGCTGCATGTGACGTGTATTACTTTGCAACATAAGAGTATTCAATTTAAATTACAAGATTTTTAAAATTTACATTTACGCTTTTTTTAATATTTTTATTATATAATAATCGTTTTTTATTTCATCTCTTTGCAGGTATGTACACATGTGCAATTGACTAATTTTAATGTTTTTGGTGTTCTACTGAGCTGATGCTCTTAAATTAATTGGGTAAGAAAATGTCGAACGACAATCAGCATGTGACTTCTTGTCAGCAGCACTCTTGCACTTTACATTTCTCAAGGGGGGGAGAACATGTGTACTCAATCTGACAGTTTTTGGCAAACAACCAACGTAGCTCCAACAACAAATCGTTGGCCATAATTTAATGTCAAGCTTATATTTTTTATTTCTCACTTGAATTTATTGTTATGCATTTTTAATATATAATTTTTGTACAACAACAAGAGTGAATTTCCATTGTAATGATTTAAATGCAAAAGCCCAATGAAACATCAGACTGTTCCCTTCACACACACACAACTTTATAATTTATTATATATTTAAATTTTGTTCTTGTCTTGTGATTAAATGAAAATTAATATGACTGCAAAATGTATGTAAATTCAATAAAACTGAAGCGACAACAACAACAACAAAAACTGAAAGACAAGCAACGGCATTTTATTGTCCTCAATCGATTGATACATGAGATGATTTTTTTAATACATTTGTATTTTTTTTATTATAAGTATACATATATTTTTGTATTTTATTTTTTTTTTGATTTTTCTTTTTTGTTAATTCGTTTTTCATTTATTTAACAATTAATTGTTATTTTTTTATTTTTTTTAACATGTAATTTAATACATTTTTTATTTTTCCTTGTGATTAAAACTTTTTTTTTTTAAATGAAATTTTTGTTTTGTATTTTCAATTAATAAAATGTAATATTATCACATGTACATCATTAAATGATAACCTCTAGAACGACGTTTGACTAAGGCGAACCCACGGCAATGAGAGAACTTCATTGGCAGACAAAACAAATTCAATACGAAAACATTTTTCATGCTCAAAAATTTATGACGACCGCAAAAATTAATTTAAATAACTTTTTCTCTTCATGTTGTTCTTCTTGACGTTGTTGTTGTTTGTTCTCGTGTGCTCATTTTATAAATGTTGTTGTTGTTGTTATTGCTGTGTTTTAAGCTGATAATTTAACGAAAATAAACGGGCAAACAGGCGTGAAAAAAACAACAACAACAAAAACAATGAAAAGAAAGAAAAATTAAATGAAAAACAAAATGAAAATACAATAAAATATGAGAAAAAAGAAATCAGTTGAGAGGAAAATGAAAAAAATGAAATGAAAAATGGTAGAGCAGCATGAAGTACTGGGCTAAAGAAAAGTGGGTTTGCTCTGTGACTAAGGGTGAGTGTCGAGACATGAGGCAATATGTATGTATGTATTTATGAAAACTAATAGATTGTAAAATATCTTATATGCCAAGCGGTGAACAAAGGATGGCAAAGAGGCCAGAGACAAGAAAGGAAAGCACGAAGGAGAAATGGAGGATAATAAGATGGCTGAGATGAGGTGGGGAGGGGGTGCTTGACAAATGTTGGCATTGTAAGTTGAAAGTTGAGGCAACAAGAATCAAGTTCGGGTTCGGTAACACATTGCGGCTACGTAATATTTTCTAAGTCGTCTCTGTCTGTCTGTCTGCTGCGGCAAAAAATCAATTTGAAATTGTAACCACAAGGAGACCCGACACAGCGGGTGAAACAAAACTTTCGAGCAGAAAAAAAAAAATCGAGAAAGTATGTTGTTCTCTTAATTTAAATGAAATCTTTAATTTCAATGGGAAATCATTTATTTTTTTTACAACATAGGGACACCACGCATTGTCAAAGACTCTCTTTGAGAACAATATTTGTTAACAATGGCGTGGATAACACAGATCGTACCTCAAACCGATCGAAAGTCGTTGGTCGATCGAAGAAGGAATTGTAGATTCGTCCAGCTTGATTGGAAAAATATTTCGCTTCATTGTTTCAGATGATTTGTTTGAAAGTATGTCCAAAAGAATGAAAAGCGTTATAAAATACAATGGACTTTGAATTAATTAAAAAAATTCGGAAGAACTGTTTTTAAGATCGAAACGAACTAGGCTTAATAAACTTCTTTTTCGATTTTGTTGAAGAATGTTCATAATTTGTAGGATCTGGCATGCCTCCTTTAAGGTAGCACACAAAACTAAAATACCCTTGTACTACCGTAAGATGCAGGGTACAATGAACCAAAAAAAAAATTAAAAAAACAAATAATCCAAGAAGAAGCAGCAAAAGAAAGATAGCCAAACACAAGCAGCGAAGCATTCAAGCAAAAAATAGTAAGAAATCACGTTTGGCGACAGTTTGGCGATAGACACGCGACGACTCAGACGACGACGATGATGACGATGACACCATTGACGTTGGCGATGATACTTGCTTATCAGAGGCGAGGCGGCAACGACATATGGCGACCCAAAGCCGACCACCAACGCTGATGTCGTAAATCAACGAAGGAGTTAAAACTTGGCGACGTTTCTTTCTTCGTTTCTTTTTTTTCTGGTTTGGTTTTTTGCCTATTAGAAATTTGAAACCTCATGTGTAAAGTTGCAAACAAGTTGAGATAATGTTAGTGTTGTTGTTGTTGTTGCTGCTGCTGCTAGGTTTCAATTCATCAATCAATTGATTGCTCAATTGTTTTGAAGTTTTAATACGAAAATTTGTCAGCGCTTAAGGAGAGGAAGGGGTCGGGTCACATGTCTTAGATGATGAGTCAAAAAATCGATGTATCACAATATAATCTTTTGCAAATAAATATTAAGTAACAGATACCAAGTGAGTTAACTCATATGGAATTTTTAATACAGACAAGATTATTAGATCTTATGGATCGGCCCAGAGTGATGTATTATAGCATAAGGTAGGAAATTTCTGGTAACGAAGATTTTGAAAGTTTTTCAAGATGCCTCTAGATTATACCAAGATCATTGTTATGTTATATATTTTTTTTTATAGACTGTAGAAACCTAGCTGAACAGAACCTTGAATCAAATTAGTCCCTCAAGAAACTTATAGTTAAACAAACTTATCATACAATAAAAATTTTATCAGATCTACCGAACTCAATGAGACCAGAAAAATTTCCGATAAGAGTACAAACGATCGAGTCTCCATCGATCTGTTACAGACTTCAGTATAAAAAACCCTCTGTCACATAATAGTTGCCCGTCTTAAAATACAAAATCCCGCGCACTTCTCTGCCAATCAGAATAAGCCATTACAAAAACAACAACAAAAGTTCATGACTTTAAAAAGTTTTTGTCTTTAGAATTTTTGCTCCTCAATTTCGTGATTGTTATTATTGTTTTGTTGTTTGTTGGCTTATTTGCAAGAACTTTTAATGCAACTTTCATTGACATAAACGACTTTTAGCATTGCATTAACAAATATTACCAACAATGATTGCCAATGAATGCAATTAGTTACCTTAAGTCCATTTTTGTTCTTCTTAAAGTTTAAAGTTGCAACAAGAAGTTTTTTGGTGTTTTCATGTCTCATTAGTGGCACAAATGCAACTGGCAAGCAACAACAAACAACAATAATAGTTTATTTCATTATTTTTATTGTTGTTATTAGCGTTACTATGACAACAAGTACAACAACAATGGAGGCAAAAGTAACACAAGCCAATTAGAACATAATTTCATACTCTTCTTTTATTGTCTGCTATAACAAAGGTGTACTTACAACAACAATGAGTTACAAAAAAAAAAAAAAACTAAAAATAACAAAAGTGAAATATGAATTTTTCAGTTTTACTTTTCGCATTTGATTTGTATAAAGAAAATGTAATGAAAGCGAAAATGTAACAACTTTTGTTGTCATGCACATGAGAAAGTGTTGAAAGTGTCGGTGGGTGGGGAAGGGAAATGCTGACACACACACACACAAACATATAAAGTTTTTTTAAGTCATTATTTTACAGACTTCATTATCGTAAAAATTATTATTATGTAATTTGCTGACGTGTTCTGTGCATTTATCAAGTCTTTCTTACTCTTTCGTTTGCTTACATTCTTGCTTGCTTGCTTGCTCTCCTTGACTGAGTAATCATAACGAGCCAAAATGTTTCTCACGTTCATCAAAATTGGAACGTTTTTACACAACCCAAAAGCAAATCCCACTAACCCGCCCACTCTCACACACACTCACACACAAGCTTACAGTGTGGCAACATGCAACTTGCGCTGACTTCACATTTCTATTGCAAAAAAAAAAAAAATCAGCGCCAAGAAAAAAAAAATCAACATTAATTTCGTGTTTGCATTTTCAACTAATCACACAAAGCAAAATGAAGCCAAAAAGAAGAAGAAGAAGACGCGGCAATTCACGTTACTCTAATTGATTATGCATGCAACATTGTGTTGTACGTTATGTCAGTCAGGCCGTCCTAGATACACGTATCTGATCGTGCGCTCGTTTTGCACTCAGACAAAAGACATGATGTAAGCTTTTGACGAATAGGATTAGGTACTCATGGTTACTGAAAGCTCTTGGAAATAGAGAAGTGATATTTAATGTATGAGACGACTTTTATAAAAAAAAAAACAAATAAAATTGAATTTTTATAAAGCAAAATAATCCAAAAATAAAATTATAAAAATAGAAAATTAGTTAATTATATAAAAATAAATGATGCCAAAAAATAAAGACATTCGTACAAAAATAATGAGAACTCGAGAACTCACTCTCAATAATAAGTTTAAAAAAAACCGAATAGCAAATAATAAGTTTTAAAATATGACCAGAAAATAAAAAGAACTCTCTATAAATACATGCATCATTCAATCTTCTTCAGTTTAACAAGTTAATAAAAAAAATTTAATAGAAAGACAAATAGGCACCTAATTCCTTTTAAAGAAAATACTTAATAAGTTTCGAAATGTGATTTGTTAAGTTTGATTATTGAATCCTGGAAACCTGGCGACTCTAATTTGATACAAAGTTTCTTTTAGGGTACTTTGTGCTCTGATTTGTTCTTAATAAAAAAATAAAAAAACGAAATGTGACTAAAAATAGAACACATAATTAAATATTTTATATTTTAGATAATTTTTTAAAAAAGGAAAGTTTTTTATTTATTTACAAAGATTTCCACTATAAGACAGCTAAGTTTTTCTTTCCATTTAAATGTAACTTTTTTTTTATTTCATAAAAAAAATTGCATTCCATTAAATTAAATTAAATAATTTTGCATTTTGGAAAAGCCAATAAATTAATTTAAAAAAAATAAACAGTTACAAATAAAATATTAAACGTGATTTTACAAACGCTGTCGCATTGCGTAAATCATGATAGTAATTCCTTAAAAAAAATTAAATAAACAAAAAAAAATCAACAATTTTGCTATAAAGTGCCCAAAGTCATTTGCCAATGGATTCACTCTTGTTTTCATTTTGGTTATCAAATAATTTATGTGTCATAATTTCAAACAAAAGCTGCGCAAATTTATCAAAACCACAAATAAACAAAAAAAAAAAATCATTGATAAACATTTGGTTTTTCTCAGTTGAGTATATTTTATCACACACACACGTATTTATATATATACATACATATATATTTTGTCGAATTTTGTTTATTTATCGCAACAAAGCCAAATGAAAATAGAAATTCATTTATTTGATTTGATTTAAGTGTTTCACCTTCCATTTTTATTTGTTTTTGGTAAATTTTTTTTTCGGGATTTTGTTAAATTTACTTAATGATTTATGCCTAGTGGCGTGTGACACATTTTAGTTCATCGCTCACGCACACGTGCACACATACACACACAGATGCATAGGCAAACAAGCTGTTGCCCCTAAAATGTTGGGTGTGGGCGGAGAGGTGTTGAAATGCGTTGTGTTGAGGCGAAAAATGTGCATGAATAATGCATAAAAGTGGGCGTGGCAAGGCGTCAAAATTCAATTTATGCAATTACAATGAGGCGTGGCATAAAAATAAAAAAAAAATAAAAAGTTCTACTTTATTGCTTTTGATGGACGATGTGCAATTTGTATGTGTGTGTGTGAGTGTGAGTGTGTTGTGGCCAATTTTGTTATTATAACTTCATTTTGCCATGAAGCAAAACAAAATTGACAAAAACGAAAAAAAAAGGATAACAAAAATCGTTGAAAATTTATGCAAAAATGAATGTTTAACATAATCAGAGCTAACAAATAACAACAATAATAAACTATACAAAAACAAAAACATTAAAATAAACATATTTTAACAACGTGTTGTTTTTGTTGCTGTTGTAATGCCAGGCATTTGTCAAATAATTGTTTATGAAAATAACTTAATTTGTTTGCGTCGCCTGAAAACGCATCATAAATTATTTGGTTTTTGTGGTTGCAGTTTTTTTTTAAATTTATTTATATATATATTTTTTTTTTATTATTATTGAAAATGTTTTCAAAATTTTGAAATTTATTTTCGCGTCTTTTTTTTATTTTTTCTGCAATTTTATGTGACTTGAATAGCAACCAAAGCGGCATTCAATTATATTCGTTATAAAAATAAGAAAAAAAAAAAATAAACGACTCTGACGTTGACTGCGCTGTCGACAGCGTTGTTGCACTCAATTTCAATTCATGTTCAATTTCGATACAATTCGTTTTTAATAACGACAAAGTCAAAGTTGATGAAGCACAAAAAATGCCAACCAAAAAAAAAAAAAAGAAAAAAGAACACCACAAATGATAATAAAAATCATGATGAAAACTTAAACTTTCGACCTGGAAACCTTTGGCAAACATTGAATTAGTGCCAAGCGAAGTCAGACGGACGACAGTTGGCGAACCATTTCGTAGGCAATGTGCAAGTGAAGGCAAGAAGAAGTGAAAAAGAGAAAAAGTTATGCAGAAAATTGCATAAAAAATGTGCATTTATATTGAAGTCAACAACATTTTTGCCCATTTATATTTGCCACTGATAAGGCAAACTTGTGCTCAGCACCGCACAACTCAGAGTTGATCAAGTTTATTGGACAACGGCCAAAATGTACAAAAAATGAGTACAGATTTACTGATTTGAGTTTGAATTTATTTCTTTCTTCTTCTAACTGTTTTTTTTTTTTTTTCTTCTGTGGTCTTTTTAAAAATGTTTTGAGAACTTTGCGAAGACCCATCATTGGTGCAAATATATTAATTAATAAAATGAACTTTTCTGTTGTTGTTTCTATCGAACATTCTATCAAAAACATTTAAAAATAAAAACTTTAAAAAAACAATTTGACGAAACTGAGCCCTAATAAGGTTTCTTTTGAAATCGAACAAGAAAACGAGAAACCAAACAGAAGTGAACCTTAGGAGATGTCCATAAATTAACAGAGGTTTTTTTCTTAACGTTTAGATTCCTCACCCCTCTTGATAAGGTTTGGAACGATTTTGAGATTTTGCTTAAAGCTTTGATAAGAAAAAAATAGTAAATTAATGGCCTAAAAAGTTCACATGAGATGTTCGATGAACACCCTCTCCCTAGGTGAGATCTGATGAGATTTAGCTGAAACCTACCACCTCCCCCGAATTAATCTACCGCAATTTATGGATATCTCTTTACTTTTGATTCGAAACGAGATCGGTATAATATTCTGCCCACACATGGTGGGCGTTGCCACGCCTCAATGCTGAAAACATTTTAAATTTAACATTACCAATTTCAATATCTATCGAAAGATTAAGAAAATCGGTCGATTATTTCAGTTGGCTGTTCTTTGAGGGGTTATTTGAGGGGTAATAACTTATAGAGTATGTAATTTCTAAGGGAGGTGTACACTGAAGCCACTTTATAAATTTGAAGTTTTGATCCTTTATAGTTTAGGAATTAAAAACTTTTGTATAGAAGAGTAAATTAATCGAATATGAGGTGGAGGGGCAAATTTTGTATTAAGCAATTTTATAGCCCATACCTTACCGCATTAATTATTAACATTAAATTATCGCATGCTATTATAAACTACATACATGCACAAAAGTGACAAAAACAGATGCCTTCAAGTATCTTCTTAATGAACAACAACAACAACGTTGAAGTATTCATCTGTCTCTGTGCAAGCGAGAGAGCTTAAGTACACAGACGTTTAACAACGATAAAAAGATTATTGTTATTGTTTATGGATATTTAATATGTTTATATGTCAAATTGTTGGAAAAGATTGTTTACGATATCAGTAGAATCGACTTATTGACTTGACTGAATGCAATTGATTGCATTATTAAAATCAATTGGCGGCAATTGAACTATTGTTGCATGTAATTGCTGTACTTGTTTCTGCTCGAAAAACCGTAAAGCAATATGAGTCTGCTATATTTTGTCTCATTCTAGCACATTGAAATTTATTTTGTGCATTGTAAGATGCAAAATGCATAATTAAATTGTTTTTAATTGAGGCAACGAACGAGCGAAGCAAGCAATTTGAAATGGAAAACAACTCATGAGATGCCACAATGGAGAACAAAGAAAGAAACAAACAAACAAAAAAAAAAGAAGGGTGCATATTAAGTAAAGTTATTTGTTGACTGCTTGTTTGTGTAATTGCTTTGTTGCTGTTGTTGTACTCAGTTGTTTTCTAGGTCAAAATGTTAAATAGTAATTTGTTCTCACTAAAGTTGCGAATGAGTCACTTTGTGATTAAACAAAGAAAAATTAATCGTTTCAAGAACAGAAAGAAGGTTAAAGCTACGCAAAAAGAAATAGAAAACGTTCTGCAAATAATCAAATCATTTCAATTGAAAGTACTTTTGCTATGAGTTAGTAAGATACACAGACATATAGAAAGTTTTGGTATTGGGTGTTGCTAGAACGATGAGAAGAGTACCCAACGCCAGCACTCAGACTCTTAGAGGCTGATGAGTTGTAATCCAACAACGGAATAAAGGTTGGAACCATGAAACCAGGAGTCTCGAAAACTTTCTCGTTTCTCTGAGAAAACATAAAAGATCTTTTAGAAAAAACGAAAAAATCGAATGATCTTCAAAAAATATTTTTTTGATATATTAGGAAGTCTTGAAAATAATATGAGAAATCTTGTCCGCCTTTTCCAGACACGACAGACCTGCGACAGTCGCAAAGCTCGGATTAATAAAATCATCGGACTTTCCAAAAGTACCAGACTGTCTCGGAATCTATAAAAGACTAACTCGCTCTAATCTTGATATTAGAGTAATTCTGTTGGATACACTCTGATCCACAGTCCTATTTTCTATTGTATTCTATTCCTTTAACCTTATCTTCAGAACTAAATTTGATAATATTCATCCTACCTTTGATAACCATAAAGTAAAAGGACTGTTCTTCCACTCACAGTCAATTACTTACTATCATATTGAAAACAGAATTTGCTCATCGTCATTTTGATGCGCTGTGATTCGTTTGCTTTGAGCTCTGAACTGTTTGAAATCAATGAAACTTAATGGACTTTTCCCTTAGTCACTTGGGATTAAGCGCTCATCTGAACTCAACTAAGCACGTACATTCTTGTTATGTGCACATCGAGTCTGATGTTTGTTAAGCAATTTAATTCGATCGAAGTTTGGTCATTTTACTGAAAGTGAAGTTTGCTTATAAACATTTCCCTTCCCATGCATTATAGCCTTGTATAACTGTTTCAAGTTCTTTTCGCCGTTCACCAAATCACTCAGCATTTTCTGCGCTTTGTGTATGTTCAGTGCGCTATAATATTTAATACATTCTAGTCATTAGCTTAGCGGAAATAAAACCAAAACTAAAACCAAAACCCAGAAAAAAAAAATGGAGAGAAACGATTAAACAAATTGTCGACTGACTGACAATACTTGGCCAATCCGTGTGTCAGCAATGAGTCGAAGCTGGGGCGATTTTGTAATTGCCTCGTTTGCATTTTTAACACTTTGCTGTGAAAATTCAACGTTGTCAAATTTTGGTCTAAGAGTTTCGAGTCGTTTAATTTGAATTGAAGGGTGGAACACACACACACACACACACATGCACATACACAAAGAAACAGTTGGAAATTAACAAAAATAACAGAGCAGAACAGTGAACAATTTCAACATGAACATAATTTCGACATCAAATCCAAGAATCTCTAGCAAAACATCTGCGTTAGTTGTGCTAATGTTGCTTTGCTGAGTTTTGCATTTAATTATCTTATTTTTTTTTCTGCTTCTTCTTCTTCATTCATTTTAATTTTTTTGGCCCACTGATTTTGAACAGACAGAAAAAGAGACTTTCACGCAAAGCTCAGCAGTTTTATTTTAATTATAAGTTTATGCTGTTGCTTAATTAATGAAATTATGGTGAATTACAATAAACTCAAATGATTTTGAGTACGATAATGATGACGATGACGATGACAGTGACTATGACGATGGAGATGACTATGACTATGAGGCAGCCGTTTTGATTGTTTGCTATATGAAATCTTACAGTGAATTTCAACAAGACATCAAAAAGTTTGGTCAAAAAACAGTTGGTCATTAGCGTTGGCCAACCGTTGTCATTTGGCATCGTTTGACTCACCACAAAGCTTGAGTCATTACGAACAGCTGATTGTGCCACAAAAATAAAAAAGCAGCTGTTTTCTTATGAAATCGCAAATAGGAAAAAAAAAACAGAAAAACTTTTTTCTTCATTTGCAGAATGTGAATATGATGAACTCTTGAGAAATACCTGCATTTTTAAGACCTAAACCAAAGGTGTATTCGCTGCAGATAGCAAATTTCAAACGTAGATGGCGCTGTGTTGTGAACTGAAAATTAAGAATGTAGAGAACTCCATACATAATAAGAAATTTATCTGTCAAGAAATTTTTATTCATATAATTTGAGGTCTATATTGAATAATGAAGAGTTTTTAGTTTATAATTCATAAATAATATAATAATAATAATTTAAAATGCTTTATACATTCTACAAAACAAACTTCGTATTTAAATTAACTGCAACTTGTCTCAACTTGCATCGTTAGAGAACTCAACTCAACTTGACGTTGTTTCTCAACTGAACTTGGCCGCCACTTGACCAATGACAGAAAGGAGCTAACATATACTAGACTTTGCCCTCTCTAGTACACAGCAGAGTAAAGTAGAGTAGAGTATACGTTGTTTGGCCAACAATGTTGATGACAAAGATGATGAGCACTTTGCTTAATACGTGAACATGCCATGGACATGAGTGTACGCTCAACTGTCGTCTATGAAAACATGTATGTATGTATGTGTATATAAGCATGATGAAAATAGTCAAGGACTTGAAAGACACGGTGAAGACTCGAAGGATTGTTAGTGATTATGACATTGTTCTGTTGATGCTGAAGTGTCACTTGAGTCACTGCATGTGTCTCTCTAGCTCTTTCTCTGACTGTCTGTCTGCATTATTACTTTGATTAAGTTGCCTCCAACTGCTTGTTGCACCCGTGTATCCTGCCACAAACGTATGAGTGGCTATGTGTTTTAAGAAGGAAAGATTTGTGGCGTTTCGTCATGCGACAACAGTTTCATCACAAGCACATAAAACACAAGAATTTAAACTGTCCACAAGTGTGAAGTCTTTTGATTACTTGCTGTCACATACATATCGTTAAAGCCGATTATATTTTAATAAAGTGTTGCTTTTCATCACTTACTATAGAGGATGATGTACCATTAAATATGGTATACGAATGAGGACGCCGCTGCTCTTGATATTTCTTTTTGTCTCAGTTGAGGAATATGTTCTCTTGATGTTTCACGAACGTGAACAAGATATTTTCATAATAAAATAAATTCAATAATTTATGAAAATTCACATACTTTTTTATATTTCGGTATTCGTATTTCAAAAAAGGCTATTCAAACAGTGTGATGTAACGATGAAAAATGTTAAAATTTAATTTCATCTAAGCTTACAATGATTTCTTCCGTTTATTATAATTCTTCTTTTATAAACAAGAAAAATTTAAATTTCATTTTAAATAAAATATTAAAAATTATATTAAGCGTTGACATACAGTACTTTAAGATTAAAATTAATAGCTGATGTACCTAAGGCTGCTAAGTCATCTAATAAGAGTTAAAGAAGCTTGTCAATCGATGACTTCTGTTGGTTTGATGTACATGAATTTTGTTGTACATTTTCAGCTTTTCAATCGTTTTCATATATGCCATGAGCATCCAAAAAGTATTAAAGCCGAAATGAAATTCTTTTCAGCACACTTTTACATCTCTCTCTCTCTCACATTCTCTATGGCAACTTCATATTTTTGTGGAATTTTTTCATTATGACCAATTTTAACTTATGATTGCTTATTTCTAATTTCTACTGCCAGCAGCGAACGAATGCATTCCTAGTCGTCGTTGTTATCGTCATCGTCATCGTCATCATCTTCTTCTTCTTCTTGTTTTCTTTTTTGCAATTCACATTTCTTTCGCTCTGTTGTGCTGTGCTGAACTCTGCTTTGTTCGTTTCTTTCGTTTACTTTGCAAACATGACAAAACGAAAGTGAATGACTTTTGAGTGAATGTAGTTGACATTCTCTGACGTTCACCCGCTGACGATGATGATGATGATGATGAGCTTTACTTTGTCCTGATGCCGCCATCACTGACGCCATATAAAAGGTACTTGGCCCGTATGTTCGTCTCTTCCTCTCTCTCTTTCATGGCATTGTTGTTGCATGTGTGCATGATACTGAGCTGGAAACAGAGTTGACAAATGTCAACAAAGTTGATTTATTTGCGTTAACATTTATTTATGATATGCAACATTTTTAAAAATGCAATTTCGTATTTCCAACATCAACAATGGCGACGACGACGACGACGACGATGATGATTCCAACAAGGCTGACGTTATATGTTGTTGGCACTCTGCTATTGTCGACGTCTCAGCTTAGCTTAGCTCTGCTCAACTCAACTCAACTCAATTCAACTCGTCGCAACTTATGCTTTTGCTTGAAGTGCTGCCATGACTCTTTGCATTTTGGCATTTTTTTTTTGTCCTTCCTTTTTCTTAATTTTGCTTTCTTTAAACCAAATACAAGAACACATTTATAAGCAGAATTTTTGTCGATTTTTGTGTTATATATTACAAATGTACTAACACCTAGCAAGGGGAATGGTAAGACCACACAGAATAACAAAACAAATCGATCTAACCTTGTCTGACAGCCGGTCAGTCCACCCGCACCGATGGTTCTCGAAAACTATAAAAGCTTGAGACTTTAAATTCAGTAGATAGACTTGTGGGATCGTATGGATCCTATCCGCCCAACCGATGCTGCGCACTTTATGAAAAAAAGTCATAGAAACGTGAAAATGGGTTGGTAGACGCAGAAAATAGGGTTGTACCCACAATTTTTACTCTCGCCCTCATTCCCCCCACAAATAGTGGTTTTCTTTAAGTTAAGATATATCCCAAACTATAAGAGTTACGAACCTGAAATCATGTAGGCAACCTTAGTAAATATACCTCTTTAAAACTGCATAACACAAAGTATCCCCTTCACGCCCTATTGTCTCTCATAGACCATCATATCCAAATTTTCATGAATTCGACATTTTTTAAACATTTTACTTGAATTTTTGAACAATCTATAAATTGCCAATGCCAAATATATCAAATTTTTTTAAGTTTCGGGCATGACTCCGCCCATCTTGTGTAGAGATCATTATACTGTCAACCATACTGTACTAGGCCGTCCTTACTAATTCAAATTTTTTTTTTCTGTTTTGACATAAATGCAATTTTGCAATGAAATCATTTGGTTGCGGTCTCTTGCTCTTGTCCTGCCTGTCTGTTGGCCTGTCTCACTGCCAACCACTAGATGAGTTTTGCATGCTGATAAAATGCAACTCTCTCTCCGTATATCCTTTTTCAAGTAATGTTTGTATTTTTGTTCGTTTCGTTTCGTTGATGTAATTTCCAAAATGGATTATGTCGTTGGCAAATGTTTTTGTTTGTCGAATGTCTACGCTGGCGAGTTGTTTTGGCAACTTGCCCATTATAATTATGCATGTTGTTGCACATCAACATTGCACGTTGATAGAAGGACTCAGCTCATCGTCATCGACACACACACACACACATATGCACACATATACTAAGTAGATAGAGAGTCAGAGATATCATGGCTTGAATGCTAAACGAAAATTAAACATTTCGACAGCATTGAAAACCTTTGACCGCTCAAATTTGTCGGTTTCTGTTTGTGTTTGTGTTTGTATTTCTGTTTTTAGCACAAAACCAAAATGCAAATAAATCAAATTAAAATTAAATGTTTTCATATTTGCATAGACGCAGCAATACATTCATCAAATTAGTATGTCAGTGAGCAGCCGAGATTTATGCACTCCTTTTGGGATACTAACATATCATTCAATCTGGAACCCATTGAAATCAAGTCGTGGCATTTGTATATTTGGCATATGCCAAAATTTAATGCATTTAGTGTTAACACGATTTATCGGAAAAATCGAAGAAAAAAATTTTCCATTTCATCGAATTTTGCTCAAAATAATCGTATGAATTAAAAATTTAATAAGGGGACGTCCATAAATTACGTGAGATAAAATTAGTGGAGGGGGGATTCAGCAAAATCTCACCAAATCCCACCTATGGGGAGGGGGGTTCATCGGACATCTCATGTGATTTTTTTAGTTTACTAGTTTACCATTTTTTTTCAAAAATTTAAGCAAAAAAAAAAAAAAAAAAATCAAGTTTTTTTTATCAAATTTTTAGCAAAATCTCATGTGAGATTCAAGAGGGGGGGGAGAAAAAAAGCTCTCGTAAGTTATGGACATCCCGTAAAGCAAGTTCACAAATTCTAAGAAAGATATTTATATGGTATATAATATCTCTATTACTAATCGATTAATTTTGAGCGATTAATTGCAATTAATATTTTCTTGTGCAAAATAATCATATGATTATTAAATCGATTAATTATTCTTTCAATCGATTAATCGATTAATTATTGCAATTAATATTTTCTTGTTCAAAATCCATGCTTGGAATTTGTTTAACTTTAAAGCACAAGACACAACATTTCATAGCTTGTTACAATAACATTGCATAAGTAATTGATAGAAGCTCAGTAATTTTGTTTTTTGTTTGCTTTGCAACACTGCAAGAGCAACTGAATACCCTAAATGGCTTCAACGACGACCACTTGGACTGGACGTAGGCTCTGGCATGATGAATGCTGATAATAAAATAACTGTACTTGCAGCAGATTTAAATTTTAATGTTGTCGTTGTTGTTGTTGTTGTTGTTGGTTTTGCAAATCAAGTCTGTCTTGCATTGTTTTAAAATACGATATAAAAGAAGGAGCAAATAAGTGCAAAAACAAAAAAAAAAAAAAAAAAGAACATATGTTGAACGTTGCAATGCAATTATTAAAAACAAGTTTTGCTATTTAAGCAAAAGTTGTCAGCAAGAACACAAGTTGTGACAGAGACAGATAGAGTGTAAAAAAGAGAGAGAGAGAGAGAGCGAGAAGACGAGGGCGTGTAATGAAAAGTTCAACTTGTTAAAGATACAAAATGCTTTGTCTTTGAGTTTTACCACAATGCTCTTCTATATTATGCAATACTGTGTGTTGTTGTGGTTGTTGTTGTTGTAGGGCTTCGTTTGTCCATTGTCAATTACTCAAAATATTTGTCAGTCTTTGACAAAAGTTCACATCGATTGCATACAAATAAAGTTTTGTTGGTTATCATGCATGATTGCTCATGCTCATGCTCACTTGAAGTTCAACTTATTTACATTGTAATGACAACAACAACAACAGCAATGCTTATTAAGTAAGCAAGTCAGCACGACTTTTAAACACCTTTAAATTATGTTAAGCATGAGAATGCAATCAAAAATCGGTCATAAAAAAAAAAAGGAAGAAAAAAAAATGTAAAACAAAATCCAACTAATAAATCCAAAACGCAAAGCGACCATAAACTAAATGTGAACGAACATTCATGGTCGCACGTTTTGTGTAATAAAAATAATAATAATAAAAAAAAAAAATAGAAATAAAAATAAAAATAAAATAAAATACATCATAAAACAACAACCAGAGGCACAACAACAATGTGGTTGGCAATTTGACGAGTGAGGGGAACAAAAATTCGACGTTTTTGTGGTCGAAAGTCGAAAGTTTATGTTATTTAAAATAGGCAAAGAAATAAAAATAAAAAAAAAAATACAAAAAACAGCAACAACAACAAATGGCCAAAGCAACGCTAATAAAAATGGCGTAGGAGGAACATTAAACTCGTTTTAATATTGGGGTAGGCCATGTGCCTCTGTGTGCGTGTTTGGCTAATGTTGGCAACCCTGGCAAGGTGCTGCGATAGGTGGTGTGCATGCATGCGAAAAACTAGTCAAATTTTTCTATTGCTACACATGACTTGAGCTTGAGCTAACAGAGTGTAAAAGTGTGGTGGGTGTGGAGAGTGTGGAGAGTGGTCGGGATGAAAGAGAGCTGGAATGAGTGCAAGAAAAAAAATAAATAAAATTATGCGCGCTTTTTGGAAAAATTGTATTTTGTGGTTTGTGGTAAGGCCATGAGCCGCCATTTTATGTTGCCAATTGTTGTTGTTGTAGTCCCTTTTTTATACTCTTGCAAAAAGAATAAATTAACTTTGTCATGATGTATGCAATGCAGAGAAGGAAACATCACCGACTATATATTCTTGATCAGCACGACGAGACGACTTCATCTAGCCATTTGTCCGTCTGTCTGTCTGTTTCAGTGCAAACACCTCCTAGAGTTTTTAAGAGATCGTATTAAATGCATCAGAATAATTTTCATCGGGTGACTATATCATATAGTATATAGCTGCCATAGGAATGATCGGTCCAAAATGAGTGTTTTGTTAGAACAATTTTTTTTTTTATTATTATAAACAGAAATATCTCTGAAATTGCGTGGTTTTATTGGTGCTTGACTATTTTTCAAAGTTTAATAAGAATCCTACATCATCTTTACCACCAATGGCATCCTCAAACCAACATATACTCTTTCTTATAGAAGAGTTCGTCTAAAGAATAACAGAATATTGCCTGAGCGTTCGTAAAAAGGTTAAGTTAAGCTTCTCTCAGCTAGGACTATGAAAGACATTCGGGCAAACTTATGGAAAACACATCAGTGTTACTACTTTTTTGACCGCAATTGTATAAGCAACTTGTTCTTTAGGTTTGTCATATTATGTCACATACCGCCCGCCGTTTAAACCACCCCCATCCCCCACTCTGCCACACACACCCATTCGCTTACATGACATGGCTTAAATGACGCACGTGCTTCTTCTTCTTACTCTTCTGGGTGAAAGTCATCATCGTCGGGTCATTTATAAAGCGACATTTGTTGTTCTCATTGCTCGCCATGTCCCGTTGTTTTGCTTGCATGTTCGTGCATGTTTAATAACGTCCAAAGTGCCATTCAAATGAAGCATAATTTTTATGTGCCTGCCACGCCCCCACCTCCTTTGTCGCCACTAATATACAAAGTAAATATGAGACGCATAAAAACTAAATTAAATTAAAAGAAAAAAAAAAGTGAACAGTTTTTAAGTTCTGTCGTGTTGTTGTTGTTTTTTGTTTATCATATTAAATTGATTTTTATGTCCTTTTTTATAGCGATCGTCTCCGTTTCTTGCTTAACCCTTCTTGATCCACTCAAAGTCCTACAAGCTTTTAACCTAATAAAAAAAAAACTAATGCCAAAATAAAACCCGAAAAAAAGGGGGGCGCGAAAATACAAATACAAATCAAACAAAACGCTTAACAACAAATCAAGGCATATGACATAAAGCATGCAACGCGCCGCGAGCAACTTGAAAAATTTTTCGCTTTGCTCGCATGAAATACAAACCAAAAAAAAAAAAAAAAATGTTTCAAAAATAAATCCAAAAAAAAACCAGTAAGGGCGGTATAGTTGAGTATTCTCAACTATATAATACCCTGTACACACACCTATGTTGATAACACGTTAAACATTCGCCGACAGCAAAAGCAGTGTACCACGATATGGTTTGAGTATTTGCTAATAGTGAGGCAGGGCTCACAGTGCAATGTTGCCATTAGATGGCGCTTTAGTACGGATTTTGTTACAAAGCATTGTTGCAAAATTTTAGTGTGTTGGTCTTTGCGGGGAAAGTGGTAGTTTGTTGTATGCAGTTTTAAAAAGGTATGTTATCTGAGTTTGCATACAAAATTTCAGCATTGTATTCTTTATACATTAGGATATACAGCAATTTTAAGAAAAAATTACCTTTTGTTGTGCTCGATGGGCGGGAAGGAATGGGCGTGGCAAAAATTCCTTTAAACTTGATCTAGTTTACGACCACACGAGTCTATCTTCCAAATTTCAAGTCTCTAGCTTTAATAGTTTTCGCAGTGTTAAGTACGGTTTTTGGTACAAATAGGATAATGCAGTGTTCAAAGCGCAATTTATGCCAAATTTCAACTTGTTTGTCTTTGCGTTGTCACACAGCGTTAAAAATGAAAGTTTGTGGTATGCAGTTTTAAAAAGGTATGTTTACTGAGTTTGCATACAAAATTTCAGCATTGTATCTATTTTAGTTTAGGAGATACAGCAATTTTAAGAAAACAACTTTTTGAGGGGAAACGAAGGAGAGGGGGAAAAAATGTGGTATGCAGTTTTGTAGAGCTATACATACTGAGTCTACATACTCATTTTCATGTTTCTAACTCATCAGGTTTTCGAGCTACAGCCTTTTGAAAAAATGGGTGGTGCTCGATGGGCGGGAAGGAGTGGGCGTGGCAAAAAATCCTTCAAACTTGATCTAGCGTTTGACCTCACGAGTCTATCCACCAAATTTCAAGTCTCTAGCTCTTATAGTTTTCGAGAACCATTGGTGAGGACGGACGGACGGACGGACGGACGGACGGACGGACGGACGGACGGACAGACAGGGCTATATCAATTCGTCTTGTCATCCTGATCAAGAATATATATACTTTATAGGGTCCCCCTCCCCTCCTTCGATGCGTTACATACAAACCGTCTCAAACAAACTTAATATACCCTGATACACAGTGTGTGTACAGGGTATAAACACGAATGCTCAAAAATGAACTTTTGGCTGAACTAAAATATTTTTGTAGACGCCGCCGTCAGCGCCGCTGCTGCCGCCGCCGCCGACATCGTCGTTGTTGTTGAAATGAAACGAAGCCAAATGAAATGAAAAACCAACAAAATTTCATTTTCATTTTGAAGTTTTGCTTGTTGGCGCCGCTGCCGCCGCCGCTGTCAGCGCTGTTTCGTTTTCGTTTCGTTGTCGTCGTCGTCGTCAGTCCAATTTTGTTTCAAGCGCTGAAGCGAACCGGGTTGCATTGCATTGGGTTACAACGCGTCGCATTGCATTGCATTGCGTCGGGTTGAGTTCGGTTGGCTTCGGCTTCGCTCTAAATTGGTTTGGTTTAGCTATCGTTGGTTTGGTTTGGGTTGTTGGTGTTGGTGTTGGCGTCTGATGCATGTTGCGTGCTTGCCATGTGACTGTAATGCAGCTGAGTTGCGTTGTCATTGCACATCGCACATTCGCACGCGTTCGTTCTTCATCATTATCTTTTATTTTTTTTATTTTACTATTTTCATGTTTAAGTTCAAGTTTTGTTGATTTTTAAGGCAAAAAAAAAAAAAAATGGAACTAAAAAATATAAAAATACTTGAATATTTTTATATTTTTTTTTAAATATGCAACGCACAATTTCTTACACACACATGCACACATAAATGTTAATGAACTTTTGCAGCGCATATTTTTGTACAAAAACAAGCGTTATTCGCTTTCGTTGGCCTTCGGCGGCAACAAGACAGACGACGGACTGACATGGCGACGACATCATGCAACGTTGAAAACATATTCCGTCATTGCTGAAAAATTCCACAATTTATTTTTATGATACAACAACGTTGAACATGTACTTGGCACACACACACATACACATGAATAGATTTTCGCCTGCAGTGCAAAGTAAAAAAATTATTTAAAAAAAAAAATCGCTAGAAAAACGCATGAAAAACGCTCACACGTGCCAAACTGATGCGTCAACGTTAGACAAATAATGCTGCAACGCGTCAACATGCAACATGATTAAGTTGAACAGTTTGCAAAATTTTCTAATAATTTTTGACGGTCATGAAAAATGACATTGAAGATAAAATAAATTTTGTGCTCTATGTGTCTAAGCATGCTACAACAAACATAAAGCACAACAATGCTGACACGTGTGACATTCTCACACATAGAATTTTTCAAGCGTTTTGTTCGCTGCGAAAGGATTGTGCGCCATTTTGTTTTGTTCGTTTTTTTTTTTCTTCTTCTTTGTCAGTTTGCAAAAAGTCGAAAGACTTTCAGATTTATTACAAACTTGAATATTTTTTTTTTTACGACTTTTATGTTTTATTTATTTTTTTTTTCACACTTAAAATGAATGAAGAAAACTATAAAAAAAAAAATGGTTTATAGGCAAAATTTTATTGTATATCGTTACAGACAGACACACACATACATAGAGCAAAGCACAGACACTTGAAAAACCACTTTGAGTGCAAGTTTAATGGCGCTTTTTGACGCTTTTCATTTCATGCAAAATGCACAAAAACTTGGCGACATTTAAGCCAACAGAAAAAATTGCAAAGCAAAGCAGAAGAATAAAACAATCAAAGCAAAAAATACATAAAAAACATAAAAAATGTTGCCACTTTGGCGTCATTTTTTTTTTAGTTTGATCCCAAGAAAATCGCTCACTTAAAAAAACCACACAAGTTGAGAAGTTAAGCAGAGATTTTTATAGAATTTTGCGGTTTCATAAATTTTAACACCGTTGACGTTTAGCACGATTTAAAGTCTTTAAGTTAAAGCTTGGAAAAAAAAAAATATATTAGCTAAAACGATGATATCATTGATGGAAGCTTAAATTTCTCATATAAGGCATGATCCAAAATACACGAACAATTTGAATTCCGCGCCTGAAATGACTTAATCTCTTGGTGTCGTGTGGCAATTAAAGTTGAAGTAGCTCTTAAAATCGCCGCTGATACATCGAATACCTCTGTCTATCTATAGATCATGATATCTGAGCAGAATTCGACGCTCTCTGTTCAAGTCGAAGCTTTATTGAGGATCTTACCAAAAATAGGCAAGTCTAGAATGCCGAAACAGTACAAGACTTGGGCTCTTCAACGTCCACTTTAACGAAACCTTCGATCAGTTTCGTATAACGATAGTTCTTTGTAATAAATCTATCAATTTCAAGGCCCAAAGTAACTCTTAGCTTGGTAAACTAACCGTTAGCTACATAGACAAGCTAATGCATTAGTCCATCTTGCTTCAACCGTGGCAGTGGAGGTGGAAGTAGAGATGATATACCACAAACACTTTTCTTGGCCTATGTTACACAGTGCCGCACAACACATACAGCACACTTGCATTAAGCTTGTTAAGCAACATCGTACGCCAAACTGACTTATGTGCTGTGTGGCGCTGTGTAACATAAGCATTTTTGTGTTTTTTGTTGTTTTTTTTATGAGAAAAATTGCTTCATTGGTAACATGTGTAAAATGCATGACGACTGACAGCTCGAAGCAAATACTTGAAATTTCCATAAGACAGCACTCACTTACACATGACTGCATCTTCTCACAGACACATGCACACACACACTGAAGCTGTGCACATGCCATAAATATTCATACCCAGAATGCATTTGCTGTTGCATACTTGCTTCTTATATATTTTTAAAACATTTTTAAAACACGTTTATTGTTTTCCTACTAATATTATTTGCCAACACATTTCTCTATTTTGCGTAGAGATAGAGTATAAGAATGACAATGATGTTGATGATGATGATGATGATGATGATGATGAAGGAAAGGTGTTATGACAACTTAAGCTTTTACATGTTGTTACTTGGCAAGTAAGCAACACAATCATCAACCTCATCATCATAATCATCATCAACATCTTTGGTCGGCATGCTTGACTTGCTAATAAATTTTCAACTCGCCGGTGGCAACAAAGACGCCTATTTCAAATTTACACATGCAAGTAGCAATAACACACACACACGCAAACATACACACACACACAGGCATACAATAACACATTCATACATTTGTCATTCATTCATTTACATTTGCCAAAGGCTTGAAATTTCGGCGCCCAACTTTGAGGCAACTCACGTGTTGACTGTAAAGTGTTTTAATTAGCAAAATGCTGCCAGTTATTTATGGTTATTTATGCTTTTGTACATATGCATGTGTGTGTGTGTGTCATTGTTTTTTTTTAAAACACAAAATCGAGTTTATGCATAAGACTTGAGGCAACAACATTGAATGAGAATCTATTTAAAGGCACATATGCAAATATCGCACACACACACACACACATATGTTCAGACGCCCACAATGAACGCCCACTTAAACAGACATGCCCAAAGGCACAGTAAAGCAATTTACATACACATACATACATATATATATATATGCAAGTTGCGCAGACAAAAGGTGTTGACGCAGCTGCATTATCGTTTGTCTGATTTCAAAAATTGCACAGAGTGAAAAAGAAAGAGGGCGCAATTTTTTTCTTTTTCTACTTTCCGACGCTACTCAAGCGGGAGAGTGAGAAAAAAACAGCAGCAAATTGAATAGGCTACTTGAAAAATTGCGCCCCCGAAAGGCGCATAAATCAACCCTTATGTCATTTGTTGCATGAGGCGTATTTAATAACGTTTGACCAGGCAAATTGCCGCTCAATCTCTGCCCCTGCCCCTGCTCTGTGCAGCGTGCGGCTCGTGTTGGCTTTTCGAGACACAGACACTCACTCACTCACTCAGGCACTCAGGCAGTTTTGAACGCTTTTGTCTGATTTAATAAACCACACGCTTTCGGGCGATCTTCTTTGCAGACTTCACGCGCCCCTAAACAGTTTCTTTCGCTAACATTCTCTACCTCTCTACAGCTCTCTATCACACTGCTGTGTTACTTGTTCGTCTTGCCATACGACGGCTTGCAAAAATTTAATTGCATTCAAACTTTATGCCCGTTGTGACTTTCGCATCCTTTGCACCAAATGGTCGACGCTTGCTTGTACTCCATCCCTCCATCCCTCCATCATTCCATCCTGCCATCACACCCTGTTTGTCGTTTTGCGTTTGCCAGATCCTTAACAAAAGTGCAGTGAACATTTCTTGCACTAGAAAACAATTTATTGCCTGTTCGCTCGTTTGGCGTTTCAAAGTCATCGTTCGTAAGTGGCCATGGTCGTTGTTGTTGCCGTTTGCCGTCGCCGTCGCCTCAACCGTAGTCACCGGCGTAGACGAGTCGTTGCAGTGTTGGAAAATGTTGGAAATTTATTTTGTTTGCGGCGCCCAAAAGTCAACTGAAGTTATTGTCCAAAGTCAGCCAACGTTAGTAGTCGTGGATGGGTTCGTACATATGTATGTGTTGGTATGTACATATGAATATTTTGCAAGTTTCTTTTCGTCCACTGACTCTCTCGCTCTCTCTGTCTTTCTCAGTTTCTCCCTCCTTCTGTATCCAAGTCTTTGCTTTTTCGCCTGTCTCTACCAATCTTACTCTTGAAAGCCATCAATTTAATATTCCCCTGTCGTTTTCCTACTTTGGCTCACCTATCTAATTCTTTATATTAAACCTTTATTTTTCTCTTCCTGTTAAAGATATATCAGTTCTCCATTGCCCATTGTCCTCTATCTCTTCATCTATGTTTTCTTTTATCTATCCCTCTATCTCGTTCACGATCCTTCCTTCCCTCTAACGACCCCTTTATCACTTTCTCTATTACTCCATCTATCCCTCTATCTCTTCCCCTTTCCTTTCTCTACCTCATCATTAACTTTTTATTTCATTCTTATCTATGTCACTTTCTTCTATTTCCTTCTTTTTCCATCTCGTATTCACCATCTATCTCTCCCTAGACTTCTTCTACCTGCTCTCCCTCTATATAACTCTTAATCTCTCCCTCGTTCAAGCCCTCTATCGATCCATCAATCTCATTTCATTTCTCTCCTAGTATCCCTTTTCTATTCTCTTTTATTTTTTCCTCTGTCTTTTCCTCTATCTCTGCTTCTATTGATCCCTCTACATATCGCCATCTATCTGCCTCTCTTTCCTCCTCTTTAGCGGCATTTGTCTTCTGGCTTACCAGAACGGCCGCAAATGCTTGCCAAATATTTGCGCTAATTGCATTTAATTTAACGAGAACCAACAAAAAAAAAAAAAAACACAAAATAGAGGACAAAAAGGATGAGAACAAATATTCAAGCTATTATGATTTTTATCTCTCTCGGTTAACGCAAAATCCTTTCGAGTCAACCAACTCTTTTTTTACGAATTCACTTGCTTATTTTCGCTATCTCTATCTCGCTCGCACTCTTTCTCATTCGCACTTAAGCACTTACAACGACGCTTCACTTCAGTCTAAAATGTTACTGCATACTGCGTCCTGCCTTGCTGTCTGGCTGTCCGTCCGTCCGTCCGTCCGTCTGGCTGCCACTTTAAGCCAACTCCAAGTGCGACTAATTCCGTGGAATTTATTTTAATTTCTTGCTCGCATTTTATTTGCCATTGTCTAATTTGTATTTGTTTTACATACATACACACACACACACACACACACATACACTGCCAAACACTTGGCGCACATAAGCCAAGGATACTGAAACGTTTTGGCGTTGAAAGGTGGGCGTGGCATTGCAACGACTTGTGCAACCAAATGCATTCCATTTGTTTGCATAACTAAACGAAGTGGTTTTTATGCAAATTTTATAAACACAAGTCTCCAACGACGAGTGCGAAAACAGCAGCACAGTCAGAGAAGAAGAAGAAGAAAATGCAGGAGTTAAATTCGAGTGAGAGGCAGAGGAAGAGGAAGAGTGAGTGTGGGAGTATGTAAAAACGCTTGGAAGAAGCACTCAGACAGATGCTTTGGTGGTGGCCGCTAGAACTTTACCAGGTGTCAGATGAGGCAAGAAGAACAAGAAGAAGAAGCCTGAGAAAGGTGCCAAAAAATAAAAACAGAGAGTTGAGTTGGTAATGTTGCGCGAAGAGTTACATTATGAAGGAGTTGCGTGAAGTGAACACTTTGGAACAGCAGCCAACACAAGATGAGCCATAAGTAAACGACGAACCAGAAGCTGAAGCTGAACCACTGAAGAGGCAGTAAAACGTAAACAGAAGAAGAAGTTTAAGTAGTAGTAGGAGCAGGAGGGAGTAGAAAAACCATCATCGTCAGCTTAGATTTGCTTAACAACTTAGACTATGTGTGTGTGTATGTGTCTGTGGAAGTTGGTGAAGCTGTGGCTGAGGCTAAGGCTAAGGCTGAGGCAGACAGACCGGCAAACTTTGTTAAGCAAGGCAAAAATTTGCATAAGCAATTACGAGAAGCGTGCAAATCGAGCGACTGAAGAGGCAAAATGCAAAAGCAAACACAACGAAAATGAAACAGAAAAAGCAAAAGAAAAACAATACAAAAATATAATATAAAAAATAATAATAATAATAAATGTCTGCAAGCGAGAAACGCAGGCAAGAACAACAACAAAATGTTGGAGCATTAAAATGTGCCAAAGAGTGAAGGGTTAAGGGATCAAAAGTAAGCATAAACGAAGCATTGGCAATAAAAACAAAACACACACACACACAGACAGAGACAGAGCGCGTTAAAATGCAACTTAACCATTGAATGGCATTGACATTGTTGCATCAACAAGGTGGCAAGCAATTGCAGAGGAGGCAGCCGAGGCAACGCGTCTTCATTTGCTTGTTTGCTTATGTGTGTGTGTGTGTCTTTACTTAAAGCTGTTGCTGCATTAATTTGCAACAGAATTATGGCAAAAAAAAAGAGAGAGAGAGAGGGTGAGTGTTGCAAGCACAGCTGCATTGATCAGGTAGGCAGAAGGACACACTGGGCAACAGGGTGGATCACCATCATCATCATCATTGTCAACAACAGCTGCTTGCCGCCTTAAATTGAAATTGGCAGCTGCCGCTGCTGTTGCAATCATCAAAATCATGAGTGCATCAACAGTAATAACAGCAACAATGGATGCTGAACACACACACACACGCACACACACAGACAGTCAGTTCATTGAAAAGGAGGTTTGTCAACAGAAGTTCAGAATTAGTTGAGTCTTCAGTATAGAAAGTTAAAGCAAAATATTTTAAAAAAATCCAAATTGTATTAACGTATGTATAATGTTTGCACATAAAACTTATGGCAAAACAATATGCACAAAACAAAACACTTTGCTTGAAAATTTCGCAATAAAAAACAACATTGAAGTGTCGTATGTACGCCACATTTACATACACACATAAGAGAAATTTTACTTAATTTCAACATTGAAACAAATTAAATGCATACAAATTATTAGAAGTAGAAAAAAAACGTTTCTAATTTGATATTTTTTTTTCTTTTTTTTTTGCAGCATTTGAAAGCAATTAAAAAACATACACTGAAAAATAAAGTGCAAAGAAGTGCAGCTTTTTTTTTGTTGTTTGACAGCGGCAGCAACGCAATCAAATGTCGCTCTGGGCAACAACAACAACTACAACTACAAATACAACAATAGCAAATAAAAGAGTAACAAAAAATTTTACAACAAGAACAACTTTGCCAACTGCCCATCAAAACGAACAAGACAAGTGAGTAAAAAACAACAAAATCAATATGAAAAAAAAAAAATAATAGAAGAAGAAAAAAAAACAAATTGCTGGCAATTATTGAAATATTTACACAATTTTAAATGTTGTGCAAAAAAAAAGAGAGAAAAGCAAAAAAAAATGTTTGCATTTTCTTATTCGATTGAAAGCATTTTTCAATTGAGCAAAAACAAGAGCAATTAAATCAATTTGGCATAAAATGTTTTTCTTGCTAAAACTTTGAGCCATGAACATGTCTCAAATATGCTCGAATTTCACACATTTGTTTCAACAATTTGCCTTCGAGTTTTTCTGCATTTTCGTCCTATTTTTTTGGCTCATTTTTTTATAGTCTTCGTATTTCATTTAATGTTTGTATTCTTTCATCTTTTCTTTTACCGTTTTTGTGCTTTAATTAATGATTTATTTCCTCAAGTATTTTACTGAAATTATCGAATTACAATTTGAATTTGAAACTCTAAAAATAGTTTACAAAAAAAAGACAATGGGAAATTAATTATTTTCTTCAAATATATGTTTTGTCTTATTCTAAAAAATATTAAAAATATTTGCAGTAAGAAATTTAAAAATTATCAGACGAACATAAAATCAATATTGATACATAAATATTTCTTTGTTCAATGATTTGCCTGAAATCAATTGAATTAATATTTACGTGCCTATGTCACAATTAATAATAAAAATTTCCTTATGATTTTTCGATCGTTCTACATATTGAAAACTACCATCAATCAATCAATCAATGGCACAATTTCTTGTTGATTGAAAATAGTAAATTGCAAATTGAATCAATTGGCAAATGTGCTTTAAATGCCTCAAAGTGAATGTTTTGAAGTATTGAGAAATATGAAATGATCATTGAAAGTGTTCGTTCGCATTGTGATAAAATTTAAAACTAGATTAAAAATGGAAACATTTTTTTTACGAGGAGTACTTTTATAAGTCGGGGTTTTATACTCTTTCAAGAGTATGTTATATAAACTTTGTTCTGAAGTTTGTAACACACAGAAGAGGGATAATATGCATGTTTAGTGGGCTGAAATTGAACTAGGGTGATTATATAGGGTAAAAATAAGGGTGTCTCCCATAGTGGGATCTTGAGATTTTAAATTCTTTTGTATGAAAAACTTGCTTGTCCCCTTAACAATTGATTTGATACTTAACTCTTATGTTCTTAGAGAAGCGTGAGAGCTATTTTGATCAAAAAAGTAGACATGGAACTGTCCACTTGCTACCAAAATCATAAATTTATATACTTACCTCTCCGCTGAGCGTCAATGAAATCACGCATACACTTACATAGCTCAACGACAGGTGCCGAAAAAAGAAGGCCAACAAAATCACTTAGAAATATTAAAATGGCAACAAAAAAATTACAAAAATTTATTAAGCTGAAAGCAAATATTTATTTTCTTTTTTGTACATTGAGTACACACAACAAGCAAATGAAATTTGACAGGCTGAAAAGCTGAAGAAGATTTCAAAATTGGGACGCAAAAAACAAGGAACAACAGGAGCAGTGAATCTGTTTGGGATGTGGGTGATAAGAACAGATCAGAACTGATTGGATGAGCGACAGGAAGTCAAGGGAAGCATTGAATAGTGTGAAAGGCATGGCAGGAGGCAAGCACCTGAGCCAAGTGTGCAAAAGCGAAAGAAAGAAATATCAAAAGCGACGCTAATCCTGAACACACACACACACACACACACACAGCCAGGCACACGTGTCAAGCTCAAGTGAGCATTGCTGTGAGAGAGCATGGAAGTGAGCTGACATTTTATAACCAAAAGGCAATGGCGGCGGCGAAAACAATTGTTGTTTTATTTGTGATGAAGTGTGAGGAAGGAAGAGTGTGTGCGCCATGTTGACCACAAACACGAACCAAAACGATTCGCGATGCCAACAAACAAGACTAAGAATTACGAATGAGAGGGCACTGCTGACATCTGACATGTGACGTCTGACATTGTCAAGAAAGCAAGAGTGAGAGAGAGAGAGAGAGAGAGAGTAAACAAAAGTGACAACTGCGCTTTTGACAAAGACCGTGCGTGACAATTTGAGCCGTGACTCCATGAGTGTGCTTATGTGAAAAAAAAAACAAATGAAAAAAATAAACGCGCGGAAATGTCAAATTTCCAATTGGATTATTTGTTTTTCGCTCTTCTTCTTCTGCTTATTTTCAAAGCAAAATATTTGCGAATCTTGAGATTGAGCCTCTGTCAAGTGGCATTAAATTTTGGCAGCTTGCTTAGTGTTGATGATGTTGGGCAAAGGAGAAGCGCTTGAGCGTTGTCTCAGTACGGTGACAAACCATTGATGATATAAGAATGACGTTACAAAATGGACTTGTACAATGAGGCGGTGGGTGAAAAAGACCGAGCAAGAGGAAGAAGAAAGACAGTCAAAACACACACAGAAATTAAGTGTTGATTGATGGTTGGTTGGCTGGTTGGTTAGGTGAGTGCTTGGATGGTTTGATGTCTTCTCAGATCCTGAAAATGTGACATTAAATTTAAGACTTTTAAGCTGTTTTAACGCTCCGACTTTAAGTCAATTGCCAGGCTTAGAAAACATTTTGTGGTATTTTTAGTTGTTAACTACTAAGCCGATTATCGTCTGACATATTGCTGCCTTCAACAACAGCAGCTCTATTTAATAATATGTATGTATGTATTTTATAACACATGAACTTCCTTAGAAAATATACAAAATACTCTTTACTTTACGTAAATGACAAACGAAAATTAATTGAATTTTGAACTTTGAAAGATAATTTTGAAGGCTCATTAAAATTCTTTGTTTGTTTGTACTTTTGTGTTGTTAATTGATGTCAGTACAAATTTAAACATGAGCATATTCTCAGTGCTTTAACTTTGTGTTACAGTTATTTATGTGCAGGCACACACACACACACTCATGGAGAGAGACAGACAGACAGACAGATAGCGAAAGTATGCTTAAGCAGTTATTTGCATAAATTTCCAATAAGAAACAGATGGCAAATATTTATTTTATTACCGACACGCCTACAAAATCACATAAAACTTAAGCGTATAATGTGATTACAGCCTAACAACCGCCCAACCGCCTGTACCGCCCACACTCTACATCGTACATTTAAGCCTGACAGCGACTGTATCGCTTTGTGCTTTATGTTAAGCTCAAGCGCGTCAAAGAATAACTTCAGACAGACAGACAGAGAGACAGATTTGTGCTTCTTCTTCTGCTATTTGTTCGTTTATATAAACAGCAATAAAGTAAAAGAATTTCTTTTTATCTGTTTTTATTTTTTTATATATGTACTTGTATTTGGTTTTCTTATTGCTCTCTTCGATTTTTGTGCAAAGTTTGCAGTTTTCAATTGAATTTGTCATCAATTTTGAAAATATGTTGAATTCTCACATCATTTCGTTTATTGCAGAAATATTTGTGCGCTAATTAAGAAAATTATCAGCTTCGTCAGCATTGTTGAAGACTTCAATAATGTGTGTGTCTTCTCTTCTCGTGTCTTGTGTAGGCAACTGAACTTAAAATAAGCAACAAATCTGTTTAAATCCTATTAGGCATATTCTCTTAATTAAACATTCATTGAAAGTCATTTATTTTATTTATAGTAGAAGCTGATTTTGTTGTAATATTTGCTGTCACGAAAATATTTGAGCTTTCATATCAAAATTATATACACAAAAACAAATAAAAAATTTGGAACAAATAAATTCTTAAGAACGAAAACACGAATGAAATATTTAAAAGAAAGACTTTGAAGACAATTAAGTTCTTGAATTTTTTATTATTATTATATTTTTTTTTTTAGTATTTGCCAAGTTATTAGTACAGATTGATTCGAGTGATATTTCTTTTATCTAAAAAAAATCGAATTATCATTTCAAATAAATTTTTTTTTTGGGATAAATCAATTTTTAAATTATAACAGTTTTTTTCCTGAAATTTTTCATATTAAAGAATTGTTTTTCAGACTTTCTAATATAATTTTTGTTTTCATTACAAAATGTTTTAATTTTCTACAAAACGTCTTATTAAAGTCATACCGGCTCTATCAATATTCGTGAATTTTGGATACTTTTTTATCATAATTGATATAAATTAAGCTCTGCTGGTTTTAATTTAAGCACTATCCTATCAAGGCCTACAACTCAGGACTACAAACATATACTTCCTCTAAAATAAACAGTTGGCAATAAACTTTTCAAGGTTCTCTACATATATAAATTCATTTGAGTCACTTAATTTTCAAGGAATTCTCATGAGTATGAGTTGAACCTTTCGCGAGCTCTAACTTTTGTCCATGCCGAATATACAATAACTTAAATTTTTAGAGCTCCTTTTCCAATCTATCTGTATAATGCTCATTGATCATTATCTACTGCAGACTAACTGTATTTAATGACAATTTCTAAATAAATAAATGTCCTCAAGAAGTTAATGGACAGAAATATAAAAAATTTCCGTTGACAAAATTAGTTGGCTAAAACTTTTTATTATTGGCCAAGACTCAAAATATAGTTAATGCCTCTTGTTCAATTAAAATGCCGTAAGTTATTTATTGCCTACGAATTGGCTGTCCGTCCATCCATCTGTGCATACTTCACAATTCGTTACTATTATTCATGAATTTACTTACATACAAATATGCCTTCGATTCAATTCGATTCGATTCGATTTACTTGGCATTGGCATTGTTTACGTCGGCATTTGTGCATTTTCATGCAACATTTGCGCACACGGCAAATAAGCAATCTATCATGCCACACATTGCCATCATCAACATGAGATTCCACACACACACACACACACAGCACATCCTGATCAGCATCATCATGATGCTAATCGTCTTCATGCCCATTTTTGTCTTCTCCTCACTTTTTGTTCGCTTTCATACGTTTCGTTGTCTTTGTCGTCCTCATTGTGTTTGCCTCGGTTCAATCAAAAAATATATATATTCATACATGCTCATATTTTATGCTTATAGTATGCCGCATATCGACCAGAAAGTTGCGTCTAACCGTGAGAGTTGAACAAGTGCTTGGTTACTCAACAAATCCAACAAAAAAAACCATTGAGATTTGTTGTCGGCATCCTTTTTTTTTTTTTTTGTATTTACTTGTTGTTGTGTATTTTTATTTATTTTCCTTTTGAACTTATATTTTTTTTTGCTATTTGTTGTCGTTATGTGTTGAATGTTTGCATTGATCTGTTGTTTTTTATACAGTAGCATATAAAAAGTAAGCATAGTGCTGACTAAAATATTAGCTATGACGGCAAATAAAGATTTTAAAGGCAATAGAATTTTTTTTTTTGTTTTTATAACAACTCTTGATTAATTTAACATACATAAGAGGTATTTTTATAATTCGAGATATTTTTTTTAATTTTTTTGTAAATATTTAAAGCTTCTTTTATAACACATATCCAATGATTTTTCACTCATGAGAGGTACTTTTATATTTCGGGAAAAATTTTTTTTCTTTTATTTTAAAATATTTATAGTTTTTCAAACGACGAGCTCAATAGTCTGAAGCAGTGTGCTCCAACTGTTAGTTCGGATGTATTCAGCAATCCAATGTATTAAAGCTTTAATGAATTAAACCTCCTTTAATGCGTACCTCTGTTTGTTTGCGAAAATAGTTTTAAAGTTGAAAAATTCGCAATTTGGCAAACAAAGTCTATTTCATTTTCATGACGATGACTGTGCACAACGCTTCAAAAAACTTTCTGCTGAGCGAGCAGCAGCCAATAATGAAGTTAGAACAAATATATGTATGTATGCATATGTACACACACACATATAGGAATGTTTGTAATATCAAAAGTATTCGCAATAAACGCAAAATCATGCAATCAATGATAAAAATAAAGAGAAATAGAAACAGAAATAGAAATAGAAAATCAAAACCAGAAATCAAACAAGCAATCTAAAAAAAACAAAAAAAAAAAAAAAATACAGGTGTGAAACACTCACACAAACACTCTCACACAAACACAGACACCCACACATAGATATATACAATCATCACTTCATCTGCACATGAAGTCGGAGCCCTTCTCACGCTTTGTTCGTCGGTCTCTCTGTCAGTTTGGTTGCCTACATGATCGACTGTCTCTTTCTCTGTTTCTTTCTCTCTCTCTTTCATACACTTTGTTGCTATCTGCAATAGAATTGATAAGTGAATATTCTATTTCATTGCAAGTTAACGCAAAACTGGCTCGTTAGCTCGTTCAATTCATCTATATTTTATATGATTTCTGATTTTTACCTTTTGCCATTCAGCAATATTGGATAAATACACCACAGCCACACACACACATATAATATAATCTAATCTAACCAAACACACAATTCCAACGTTATTGGAATTATTGTTAAAAAAAAAAAAAAGAGGAAAGAAAGAAACCAACAACAAAAACAAAATCGCAGTTATTACAAAAAATAAAATGCTACGTTATCGTTATCGTTGTCGTCTCAATCGTACAACAAAACACACCACACCACACCACACCACGCCCTGCCCTTGCCCTTGCCCTTGCCCACAAACATTTGCCAAACATTTGCTATTTCATTCTTTCCTTTTTTTCACTCTTTTATATTTACCTTTACCTACAACAATGTTGCTTTTCTGCTTAGTCATGACAAATATCAAACTCTTCTCACTCCCATCACTTCTATACTCTAATACAGACCAATGAAAGGTGCGTGTGTGTGTGTGTGAGCGTGCAAATGATAGAAAAGTTGTTAGATAGAAAAATGTTGTTGCAATTTTGCATTGGATAACTTGGTAGCTTGTATTGTTTGTTGGTTGTTGTTGCTGTTTATATTGATATTGTTGTTATCGTTAACGACGGAAATGTATATCCTTTTGTCAATGTTTGCAATTGTTATTTAATACAAAAATATTGCATTTGAATTTTGAGATTATGAGCAACAACAACAACAGCAACAGCAACTACAATAACAATGTCCTGTAATACATGCTTATGTACTTATATATAATATTATATCGTTCTGTTCAATAAAGTATTTTTTTCAGAACTTAAATTTTCTAAACAAATTTCATTGTTTCAAAATGAGTTTGCAAAGCTTTAAGTTGAGTTATTCAAGCTAAGCAAGACCCACACACATACACACATATAGCTACGAAGTTGCAACAGTAATGAGCATGAGCCTTCATTCATATCGGCAAATATGCAAAAATGTTCGTTAAATGCAAAAAAAAAAAAGAAACTCGTTAAAATGGCGCCGAGTTGCGTGCGTGCGTGAGTGCGTATTTGGCGTCACACAGCGTTGTTGTAGTATTAGACAATGACATTTGTAGGCAACGTTGAAAATGAGTTTAAATCAAAGCAAAATAAAGCTAAACCACGCATGCTTCATGGCTTCTAATATAGCCATGTATGTATGTGCATATGTACAGTGGCTCACAGCTTAAAAGTAACATTAACTGTTTTGAACTTTCAGTGAATGTCATTTTTGAACGAAGAAAAACATCGATAAAGTATAGAAGAAAATACTTGTCGGATTTGAATGGAAAAGTGAAATTTGTAATGAAAAAATTGTTGGTTTGGACTGGTTAGGTCTGGAACTGTTATTTATTATTTTTTTTTTTTGTAATAGACGATTAATATAACATTTAAACTTAACACAAAGCACAAAATATGTGTTAATATATCCAAAATTTGATCACACGGAAGGATTTTCATAACAACCAAAGGTATGGACGTGCTATTTTTTGGAGTTTGGTACGAAAATCACTCCCAGACAACAAAAAACTAGATCGGAATCAATAGTAACATAAGTATGGACAATTATTAATCAAAAGGGAGTCCACACGGATAAGAAAAATCGCCATGAAATTGAATTACAGACCTAATCAGTCCAAACTGGCTCAAATAAGTTGTGATTTTTTATTTTTTTTACTTTTTTTTTGTTTTTCGAACACAACTTTTTTGAGAATTATTTATTTTTATAATAAAATTATACATCATTTTCATCATCAATTTACAAATCTTTCTTCTATACATGATCTATTTTTTTTTTGTACGTTCAGAAGTTGAAAAATTGAAGTGTTTCATTTAAGCTGTGCGCCACTGTATGTATATAACTATAAATAAGTGCGTGCGTGTGTTTCTGTACCTTACTTACGACATAGATCATTATTAATGTAAGTCGATATATGCATGGATCGTTGCTGCCGGCAGTCATCATAACTCAACTAATGGGGAAAATGCCAAGAGGCGCCAAAAAGCGCGCCAAAACTAACAGACAGACAGACAGACGGACAGACTGTAAGTTGCATTATTGAACATAAGATTTATGTTTTGATTTTTGCATTTGCATTTGCTGAGCACGAACGAATGCCGAAGCGCAAAAAGTATCTTTTTTTTTCATTATTTCTTTTTTAGTTTTTGTTGTTGGTTTTACCATAAAACAAATGCTTCAAGCGCAGAACAATGAATGCACAAATAAGTAAAGAAAAACTTGTAATGCGAATTGAATTTCAAATGTTTGTTTTTTTTTTTATTTGTTCGTTTGTTTGTTTTGTTCGAGCAATTTATTTTTTGGCGTAATTTTTCATAGAGATTTACACGCGCATTAAAAATACAAAAGCTTTGCGATTTGCTTTTATTCGCCACTTTATTATTATTACTTTTATTTTATCTTGTTTTGAAAAAAATTATTTTATTTTTGTTCAACGAAAATTCAACTTTCAAGCTCAGAAAATTTATGTTTTCATCTCTTTTATTTACAGATTAACATGTTGGCATGGTAAGTTGATGATGTTTATAACGATGGTGATGATGATGATGATCATAATAATAATTATGTGGTATTGTTTGGCGATTAGCAATTGGTTTTTATTGTAGCTCACTATCTCTCACTCACTTATTGCTTAGTCAATCAGCCAGTCCATTAGTTAGCAAAGCCTTTATTCAATATATTTTTAAAACTGTCAATTGATTTATGCAAAACCATGGTTGTCCATATCACCGCCTTTAACTCTTCTATAAATACGTATCTATCTTGTGGAAAAATATTTGATTTTAATTATTTAAAAATTCTTAAAAATAAATAAAATTTCATTTAAAAGTCAACAATTTACTTATGTTGAGATTTTTTAAACTATAAGCAATATTGTATAATCCTATGTTATTCAGTGCTACACAGCATTTAGCGCTTTCTAGCACTGAAAATGCAAATCAAGTTTTAAATCAATTGCAACGTATGTTACATAGGCGGCGTACAATACATACGACAGTCTGCCATAACAGCTGCAGAGCAAGTTTAAATACTAGACTGCCGTATATGCTGTATGAGGCGCTATATAACATACGTTACAACGCTGAAATTTACACAAGTAAAGCGTGAGTTAAGCTGTTATAAGTTTTTGTTGTTCTTGTTGTTGTTTGCAGAATATTTGATTTAAGTATATTTGAAAACAAAAAACAAAAAAATATGTTTTTTTTTTTTTGTACAAAACCAACAAATTTTCATGTTGAAGCAACAACTTACAATATTACGCGCTTTTCAAACAAACTTTGAGCAAAATATTCTTCTATTTACACATGTGCACATCCCAGTCACTGTGTGTGTGCGTGTGTGTGTTTATTTGTGTGCGTGTAATGGCAAAAATGTGTAAGCAATCAAAGCATGCAAAGTTGTCTGTGAATATTTTTTTCGATTTCCTTTTTTTTCGTCTTACAAAACAACTGATAAAAAACATAGCTAATAAAATAAAAACACAGAAGACGAACACACATTATTAAAAAAAAAAAAACAAAAAAAAAATTATAATAAGAAGCAGAAACAAGTTCATGTGTATGCGTGAGTGCGTGTTTGTACATGTTTGGCGCTCGTGCTTTATTAAATGCAAGTGAACTCAATGAAAAGAATGAATGAATGAATAAATGAATACATACAGACAGACAGAAAGACGGACAGCCATGCATACAAGACGAAGGCAACATTCAAGAAGAAGAAGCATCTCAAAGAAAGCGAAATTTTCAACTTCTTGTTCTTCTTCTTTGTCTTGTACTGTCTTAGTAAAAAAAATTTTCAATTTTAAAGTTTACGTTTATGTCAAAAGGTTCTACATGAGTGTCAGATTGACTCAGACAGACAGACAGACAGACAGACAGACGAAGAGAGAGACTTGTATGCCCGATTATCCCAGTTGTCGAAGCAGCTTCAGCCCCTCATCCCCTCTCAATCATGCCTTCCCCACATTTCAAGCGATTTTCAACTGTCGACTATTCTGTTCAGCATTTTGGAGGCGTAGTAAATTTTTGATCAGATGAGATGAGATGAGTTGAGAGTAACATAAACACACACACACACACACACACAGACATGTATATATAGCACAGAGACATGTAGACACATGCAGATTGGGTCTTAATGAGTAAACAATGCGTGGCTTTATGCCATTTCTTGTCGCCCTATGACTTCACATACACACATACAGTCTTCCATAAGTGTGTATGTGTGTGTGTGCCCTCCTCAGACACACATGCTTGCTTTGCGCTCAATGTGTGACTGACACAATTACCATATGAATAGATAATGTTGCTGTCGCAGCAGCTGCTTTGGCAACCCTGGCAGCAACTTGTCTTGCCAAATTGCCTATTCGCCCGGCCTGACTTGACTTTGTTCATTTGTTTACTTTTAAGTTGAAAGATACTTGATCTGTTTTTCTCTCTCTCTCTCTCTCTCTTTCTTACTTTCGTTCTTTTTCTTTCTGCTAAACCGTTTTATATTGAAAGTTTGCCTTGAAACTTTAAAAATGAATAAAAAAAACAAGTATGAATCAAATCGCGCGCACTTAACTTACAGACAGACAGACCGACAAACGAGTATACAATTTAAATCAATTTGAAAAAGTACTAAACTACTCAAAGTTCAACTATCCAAAAAAAAAAAAACTTATTCGCTCACACACACACACCAACACAGAGACACACTCATACGCTGCCTCATGAAATATCCTTAACTACTTTTCGCTTGTTGTACATACTTCTACTTTAATGGACATACTTCCACTGCATCTTCTTCTTCTTCCTCTGCTTCCTCTTCTTCCTGTTCATCTTCAAAAGCCAACTTGTTCGTCTTACTGCTTTAGCCTTTGCTCACACAATGTTTGCACTAAAATTTATGAGATTGCAGCAACAACACAAAACACTTTATTCTTACTTCACTTTACTTTACTTTACTTTACCGCCGTCATTGCAAGACAGCCCAAGCTCTACTCTGCTGCTCTGCTGCGCTGCGCTGTGACGCTGCTATGAGTTGTTCGAACTTTGCGTTGTTTGAAAAGTAAGTGTGCGCAAATAACTAAAATTCAACCAAGGAAATCTTCAATGAAGCAAAGCAGTCAACAGACCAACTAACCAACCAAGCAAGCAACCAAGCAGATAAGTCAAACAGTTGACCAGGCAGCGGCATCATTGGGAGAGGGGAGAGAAAAGAGCGCGAGAGAGCGAGACTGAGGCAGACACTTGACGTCAACTGCTCAGTTTAGCTTTATTGAACTTGTGTTGTGTCTGTCGTCGGTCTGTGCAAAAGTTAAGCACGTGCGCATGTATTTGTGTGTGTGTGTGTGTCTTAAAATGCATTGCATTGTCTTGCAAGCAAAAGAGAGTAAGTGAGTGAGTGACTGCCTCATGATACAATTATACAAGGTAGTCTCGTCGGCTGCCGAAACGTTCGGTTTTGGTCAGTGCGTGTTCGTTTTTTGATGGAAAAGGTTGTCTGCGGACGAATTTTTCAAAAATGAACACACACTCTATTGGCGTTTCGCTCGCACTTACTTCTTTAGGGGCTCATCCTCCCTCTCACTCGCACTTATTGTTATGATTGTAGAGGTACCAAATTTTGCCGACGAGACTACCTTGTATAATTGTATCATGGACTGCCTAAATCATATTTTTTTTCCTTACGTTCTCTCTCTTTGCGCTCTCATGACCGCTACAATTCGTTACTAAGCTGTTGCGGCTGCTTCTTCTTATACTTTTATTAAGCACAATAAACTAAATTTGAAACAAACGAATTGTAAGAAAAATTTTATTAACAAATATTTGAATATTGTCAACGCACATGGAATGTTCGAAGAAAGTATTTTGTCAAAGCAAAAATAAAAACAAGGAAAAAGACAAAAATAGCACAACTTATTTTTATCATGCCATGCTGTCAATGACATTCCCAGGCATGCCATTCTGCATGAGTGGGACGACAAGCGTATGAAGACAAGTTATTAAAAATCTACTGCCTTTCTCGAACGACTAATTTTAGAAATATTTGCAAATTAATGCACAAATGAAAAATATAAAATAGAAAATAGAAAATAGAAAATAAAATACAAAAATAGAAGCCAAAAATTTTCTTACATGTCATGTTTATATGAGAAATGCTTTGGAGAGTTTATTTTTATTGGAAATTTTTCTAAACAATCGTTATTTGCTGGCAGTGTGCGGCGAAGGGAACATGAGGTCACATTGGATTGCCTTAATTTTCTGTGATTGATTAAACAATATTAATAAAACAAATTGTTTTAGTAATCTTTTTTGAATTTTTGTTCTTATATTATTATATTATATTTCTGGTTTAATGCTTTTTTTATATTTTTCTATCTACTTGAGTTATTGTTTGTTACTTTTTTATATCTGCATAAAATGTTGTAACTTTTTAGTTAATTTTTTTATTTTGTTGGTATTTTATAATTATTATTTATTAATTAAGATTGTTTTCACATAAAAAAAATCAGCAAATTTTGCATGAAATTCAAGAAGCATATGGAAAAAGTTATCAAAAGCAGACAAACACACACACATATATACACTAAGCCAGACAGACAGAGAGACCAGCAAATCCCAAAGTCATTGACCAAAAGTGTTGGCTTCAACAGCATGACGGACGGTTGGTCGGTCGGTCGGTCGGTCGGTCGGACAGAGGAGCACATGAATCAAAAACGATTTTCCAATGCTTCATATCCGGTTTACGACAACTATGCGCAGCATCCTGTACTCGTTGTTGTTGCTGTTGTTGTTGTAGTTCGTTGACGACGATGATGGTGATGTATGTATTTATGTATGTGTGTGTGTGTATGCGAGCGTGAAGGCAAAGGACGAGCTCAAACTTGTTTATGTTGATGCTGTTTTTTTGTGTTCATCATCATCTTGTTGTTGCTTCTGCCTTCCTAAAAATTGGCGTCTCTACAGTGAATTACTCACAGCCATTTTAGGTGCCCAAAACAAAAACAAAAAACCAAACCGAAACCGAAACTTTTCGTTGCTGTTGTTGTTGTTGTTGTTTTTGTTATTTTCAGTTTAATTTATTTTTCACAAAGTTTGATTGCGTCAGAGTCATGCTTTTATTATAGTCGGCTCTCTTCCTGTTTTTATTTATTTATTTATTTTTACTTGATTTTTTTTTTTTTGGTGTTGTTGTTGTTGTTTTTGCTTTCTCCCCGTTAGGATTTTTAATTTATTTGATACGATTTTTCGATTAAACTGCCAACAAACAAGGCATCGAACGAGCATCAGCCAAGCAAGTAAGCAATCGCTGTGTAGCGACGAGGTGGAGAGAAGGGAAGGGTAGAGTAAAGCAGCAACGTTGCGCACATCAACACGCTCTCCTCCCCTCACTCTCTCTCGCTTTTGCCTTCAGTCGACTTGATTTAGTTTTGAAGCTCATGTTTTGAACAGAAAGAAAGAAAAAAATAACAAGAACCGTTATGGAAATTCACTTCAACATGTTAGGCTTCTGTTTCGATTTGCTGCCATTTCGTTGCGTTTCATTTCATATCGTTTCGGTTTAATTTTTTTTTTTAACTTATTTTATACATTTTTATATTTTTTTGTTAAATATTTTTTTGCAAAGCTACTTAAACTCATTTCAAGTGTAAATGATCTGAGAGTTAGCTCATTTCACACTCATCTTACCTTTGACTCACTCCACTTACTCACTCACTTGACTCACATTGGCTTGGCTGCTTTGCAACTTCATTTCATTGCCTTTTTTTCTGTGTTTTTTTTTTTAATTAATAAATTATTTGCTAATTTTAGGCATAAGAAAATAAAATCTATGTCCTTGCTTACTTTCTTTGTTTATTTAAATTTTTTTTTTAATTTTCTTACTTCTATTTTGCTTTTTGTGTATGCTTTGCCAAAGAGCAATTTAACTACACCATCAAAGGCGACACTTTTATGGCGTTAGTTGTAAATATAAAAAAAAACGCCTAGAACAACAACAACAACAAAAACAACAACAGTAGCAATAAAAGCCAAAGAAATCCTTTTTACGTTGTTATTGTTTTTGTTGTTTTCTTTTTTTTTTTGGGGTTTTTTTACATGTTGTAATTTTACAGCGCTTTTGTTGAGCTTATATGTAAGTACAGTGAACGCTCACAAAGCCGTTTTGTGTTAAATTATATTTAAAAAAAAAAAAAATAAAGCATACTTTTAGGGCAAAACATGCTCAATTAATTCATTATTGATGATTCATTGCCGTTGATGAATTAATTATTTTATTTTTATTAACTACAAATAGTTTTCTTTGTGTTTGCCACATTTCATGTACAGACATGTCACTTTGTGTGCACCAACACTTACTGACTTTAAATGAGTTTAGTTGTTGGCAAAGTTGTCGAAAACATACAAACAACAAAAACCAAAAAAAAAAAAACACAAATTTTACATTCGCGTAGCTCGAAAAACCGCTCTTGTCTAACACCTTCCCACCCCTCTCTCCTCCACACTCACTCAGTCAGTGAGTCTTCTATATTGATGCTCTTGAAACTTACTTTGTGTTTTCTTGAAGTCTAAAAACCACATTTACCAACACTGTTTATTTTAGTTGCTTCCAACAAGACTTACTTACACAAACACACACAGACACAACATACAACGGCAAAACTTTAATGCGCACGCCATTTTGATGCTTCACTTCATTGCCATTTTTTGCCATTGGCGTCGGCGTCGGCGTCAACGTCGGCATCACCAACACCGATGCTGTCATTCACAACGCAACACTTCATTCAATTCAATTTTCATAGGAAATTGCAAAGCAACAACAACAAAAACATGAAAAAAAACACTCAAAAGTGTAAAAAAAATATAAAAAACCAAAAAAAGAAACAACCAACAATAACAAAATGTGCTATGAGTAATAGAAAAAAAATGAAAAATAAAAACAGAAGCCGAAACAGAAGCAGAAGAAATAAGCGCGAAACAACATGAGATAAAGATGAGGAGAACAAAAGTTGAGGCATCATTTAACGCCTCGTTGCAAATGTTTTAGCACCAAACTTTATGTCTATGCCCATTTTGTTTAGCTATCTCTTTCTCACGCACTCACACAGAGATAAACACTGCTTATGAGCGACAACTCAGCTCAGCTCAGCATTCGTAAAACTTCACACGCAATGCGACTCCTTTGCCAACAGAGCTGCCAATATTAATATCCTTTGTCTCTGTGTGTGCCTGTGTGTGTGTGTGTGTGTTTGCGGCAACTTCATTGCGACGCGTTTTAAATTCTCCCAAGTGATTTTTTTCTTTTCTTCTACTCTACGTTTTTTTGTCACTTTTTTTACGCTACTTGCTTGCTTTTGTTTTCCGGCAAAATGGCATACAAATTCCCTCTGCTTTTTCTTCTACAAGTACAACGTCTTCTTCATCTTCATCTTTGTCTTTTTTTTTCTTTTTGTGCCTTAACAACTTTTTTTTACTATTACGATTTACTTTACAGTTCTTAGTTTCATTGTCCTTACACTCGTTCATTCGTGCGTCCTTCCTTCCTGCTTGAGTACAACAAAAAAAAAAAAAGCGTTAAATAGTTGCTGCTGCATAAGTCTGTGGGCGACAATGGGGCGTGGCTGCGTGACACGTCTAGACGACATTAGTTTCTTAAATAAGTAAGTAGTAAGCAACCAAGTTGAGCAACATGAACAAAGCGGAAGTGTCTGTCTGTCTTTCTATGTGTATCTGTGTGTGTGTGTATTTCCGCTTGTTGTCGAATAGAAAGAAAGCAAAGCAAAGCTAAAAACAAAGCGCAATTTTACTGCAAAGAAAGAAAACTATTACACACACAAGAGTATTGTTGTCAAGCAGTAAAACAAAAAGCATACAAGCAAACGAACAAACAATAACAACAAACTTATTGCTTCAAAAAAATGTACAGTTACAAAAATGGCGTACTCAAGTCATGAAATGAAACTCTTGTGTGAAAATAAAAAATATGAAAAAAATAAAAATGCATCCAAGTTGATCAGGAGCTGAATTCCGAAAGATCTTCTTATATACAACAGGCAAAAAATTATTTTTTATGTATAAAAAATGTTGTTTTCATTGTCAACACTTTATCATCTTCAGGAGAGATAAATGAATGAATGAAAAATACCATTTTTTCATCAATTTCAACGACGATCATAAACGAGCGTCGAAAACGATAAAATCATCATTGTTGTTGCCCATTTTTTTTTTTTTATGAAAATAAAATTTTTCTTTTCATTTTCAACACTTTTTCATCTCCAGTGAGATGAATGATGAATTAAATTATCAAATATTTCATCAATTTTATTTCATTAACTTAAAAAAAGTATCATAAACTAGCGCGGAATTCAATGAAACCCTTTGAAATTTTCCTAATTTATTTTCTTGTTGTTGAAAATACATAATTTTATCTTCAACACTTATTCATCATTTCATCTTTTCATCAATTTCATTAAATCAACTTATGAAAAGTATCATAAACAGGCGTCGAATTCAATGCAATCCTTTGAAATTTTCCTAATTTATTTTCTTGTTGTTGAAAATACATAATTTTATCTTCAACACTTATTCATCATTTCATCTTTTCATTTATTTCATCGCACATCATGAATACGCCTAAAAATGAAATGTCTTGTTTTTTTGTCATAAAAATTATTGTCTCAAGACTCCATTTCTCTTATTTTTATATTTTTTTTTATGAAACTTATAAACAAAGCTCTTTGATTTTGTCTCCTCTTTACGAACCATGCATAAATGGTAAGTTTGTTTCATCAAATTGACCATAATCCAACAACCGATGCTGCGACATATCCTCAAACACTCACGACTCTTCAGTCTTTCAATCTTTTGTTTTTTTTTTTGTTTTTTTTTTTTTTTGTTCTTTTCATATCAAACTACTTTTGTGTGTGCCTGAGGTTGCTTATGTTGTTGACGAGTGTGGTTGGGGCAATGCGGGGTGCGGTTGAGCGACAGTCGCTTTGATAAGTCAACGTGTTTTTTTGCTATGGCGGACAAATCGGCGTCATGTCGTACATTGAACTAAAAGCTATAACTATCAGACAGATATATGACTCTTCCCCTCTCTCTCTCTCTGCCGCTCTACACCCCTTTGCCCGGCATCTTTTAAACTTTTTACAAGACGCCAATGTACTTGATCTGTAAGCTTCCTGTTGGCGACATCATAGAAGACAAACTCACACACACACACACACACAAGTAGAGTTGTCATATGACTATTTTTTTATTTCATTATCTTTTTCTTCTTATGATATTACTTCATCTTGCTTTCTTACAATATAATTTTAGACTTGCTTGGCTTCTTTGTTTTAATATTTCATTATTATTTTGGTTGCAATACAACAATTTTCTGCTGCTGCTGCTTCTTCTTCTTCTTGTTTTGTTCTTAGCTTGTTGCAGATGTTTTTCATTTAATTTGTCAGAACAGCAACAAGAACAACAAGGGCATTGTTCTGTTTGTAAAAGTTTTTACGTTCATTTGTTGAATGTTGTTGTTTTATTTTCGTGAATTTCGAAGTAGAAGAAGAAGCTAAAGCAGAAAACGCTTTGGAAAATTTAACTTTCAATTTAATTTACAAGAAGTCTAGACAATCGTTGCTTCATGCTAACTTCAGCATGAGTGTGAGAAATTGTTTCGCTTATTATTTTATTTTTTTTTTGGTTTGGTTTCTTGTCAAATTTGGTAAAAAAAAAAAATAATAAAAGTTGTTCGAATGTTTTTGATTAAAATTTTACTTAACTTGGAAATCATTATTTTTTCGCAGAACAACTCTTCTTCTTCTTTTGGCACACATCTGTTTTCCGGCTGCTCCTGCTTCGCCATCTTCTTATCAGTCATGCGTTTAAATGCTGCTGTTTTTTTTTTTGCCTTTGCCTTTGCCTTCCCTTTGCTTTGTCCATCATTTTCATGCCAACCTTTTTGGTGTTGGTTTTTTTTTTATCACCCCTTCACCTCGCTCGGTCATTTATCATCATTTTGGCCAAAGCAATTGACGTTGTCAACTTCACAACTTTACAACTCTTCACACATTCACTCAAACATGCTCGAAATGCTCTCGAATGCCATTTATCATCATAAATATTAATGCAAACGCCATAACGTTGACAAACGCTTTATGGTCACGCCCACAATTACGCCTATGCGTATGTCAAATGTCATAAGTTTGCGTGTGTGTGTGTGTGTGTGTGTGTCGTGTATAAAGAGAATATCTTACCAAAAGTAATATTCAAATCCAATTAGACAATATTTGCATTTATTTGCGCGCATTACTCATACGTCACGTACGCCCGTTGACAGCCTGAAACCTGTGATGTGCCCAAAAAAAAACCCTCCACACCCCTCAGCATACACACACACAGAGAAATACATTGCTTTTGCTTATAGACTTATATTTGGTTACGTGTATGGCATATATATTAATCATACGTCATGTCTGCCCGCCTCAGTCACTCATACGCCATGTTGTGTGTCATGTACGGTTCAATAAAGTCGAAAACGGAAATTTATATGTGCAAATGATGAACAAAAAAAATACTAAAAATAAAAATAGGAAACGACAAATGGCCAACAAACGAAGTCAAGAGCAAAGCAACGCAAATGCCATTTACACAGACACAAACATGTATGTATATAAGTGCAGGCCTGTACGTGTGTATGTATGTGCGTGTGTATGTGTGTGTGGGTGTATTTGTGTATAAAATTCATTCATCATCAATCATGAAATGAACTTAATTCTATTTGCCAATGACTGCCAATGGTTTCGACCACAAAAAAGGTAAACATTGAACCATTGAATATTTGCATGACACCATGACTCACGCGCGACTCACGCACGACTATCACGGGTTGTTTGGCAGCCGCAAATGCTCTTGTGCACTCTTGTTATTGTTATTATTGTTGTTGTTGTTGGTGTTGGTGTCAATGATGACGCTCATGATGACAACGATGATAATGACGACGACGATGATGATTTTTACCACAACTGTGTTAATGATGGCGCGCTTCTGTTCATATCACGTGTGTTGTCCTTTTCGCTTGAAGTTGCTTTTATTTTTTTTATTTTTTTGCTTTTGTATAAAATTTGCTAACATAAATTTACCTTTATTTACTCAAAGGCAATTTTCGTCACATTATTTTTGGTAAAATTATATTTTCAGTTTCGATTTGTGTATTGCACGCACACACACACACACACACAGAGCCACTTAAATATACTGCATAATATTTGTTATACTCTCAAAGCAAATTCCAATAAAAACGAATAAATGTTTTTGCACTAAGAATATTTTTGGATTTTGTTTTTTTCTCTTTTCTAAAAATGAAATGACAAAATAATGTTTGTTGTAAATATTGGCTTTTTTGAAAGTTATAAAAGTTGCAATGTGACGCTATAATGAAATGACATACTGACAATTACAACAACAAGTACAATAACATAGCAAAGCTTCCCAGAGGGAAATTGAACCGCTTCAGAAGGCTTGCTCAAACCTTACCTGTCTGATTTCGTTTTACAAAAGGGACGACCGCCACCCAAATGAAGAGGTTTGGCATAAACTTGTTGGAATTAATATTTCAACTTCGAATTTTTCAATCATCGGCTTCCCATGCTTACCACCTCGCTTCTAAAACACCTTCAAAAATAAGGTGCTTTCAAAAAAATGCTTTAAATTCGTTATTAAAATAATGTTTGTAGAAGATTTTCCGTTGTAATTACAATTTATCAGCTCTAAGCAGCTCAAACTTAATTTGTCTCAATGACGTAATACTCCTACCGTGCTAGTTTCAAAATACCTTTAAAGGTTCTCAATTTTCCTTCTGCAATGATCCTTGAAAGCAAAATAATATTAGCATTCGATCGATGCGATGACATATTCAATAACTGTTTTAAATATATGTACATACCTTGACTCCTGACCTTCCACAACTCAACTCAATTCAATAATATTTAATGAGTTGCATTTTTTTCCATTTTCTTTGCTTTTGTATGGGAGAATCATTAAATAAAAAGTTTTATAACAGAGTTGGACAGCATCCGTTACTCACTCTTATTAGATTTATCAGTGTGTGTGAGTGTGTGATCAAAGTGTCAAAAACAATCACAAAAAAAAGAAAGCAAAAATGGAGATAGAAATTATATTTTTTTTTAGAAGACAACTTTACTTTATTTAATGAAAATTGAGTGCAATGACAAACAGCGTGCGATTTACTCTATCTATCTGTCTCTTTAACTCTTTCTATTGATTACCTTCACCAACTACTTTTCCTTCTCTTTGGCTTACCGAGTTCTTGTCGCGATTTCATGTTAATTACTTACGCTGTTGTCACTTTCATAATCATTTTTCCTTATTTTTTTCTCTCCAATTTATTCATTAGATTTTTTCGCACTTGAACACATATGAATGTCATTTCATGATTATTTCTTTTTACTCATTTTTTCTATATGGGGTTTTCTTTTCTGTGGCAGACCAAAACCAAACCCGACTTAAAATCAAGCAAGTAGCATCATACAAAGTGTATACATATATTCTTGGTCAGTACGAAAGGTGTGTATGGCCATTTGTCCTCACCCATGGTGTTCGGAAACAAAAGATAAGAGCTAGAGATTTGATATTCGGAAAGTAGACTCAAGTTTCATGGAATTTTTACCATACACATGCCTTCCGCCCACTTTTTTAAATGATCCTAGTCTCTTTTATTTTATTTTCTTATTTATTATGTTATTTCTATTTATTATTATTTCTTCATTAAATAAATTTTTTATTTCATTTTCTATTCTTTAGATTATTTACTTACTCTTTGTTCTTATGAATTTTTTTTTTTACATATTTCGGTGGTTAATTTATTATGTTTTTAGTTTTATTATTTATATTTTATATATTTATTACTGTTTTCCACTTCTGTTATTATTATTTTTTCATTACTATCTTTTTTTTTGTAATAATATTTTTTGTATTATTTTTTTTTCTATTTTAAACCTTTTTGGTTATGTATTTTTTTATTTTTATTTTCTTTATTTATTTTTTATTATTATTATTATTGTTATTTTTTTGTTTTTTGACTCTTCAACATATTTTTTGTATTTTTTTAACGATTTGTTAACGCTTGTAATCGAATACGGTCATAATAACGGTAAAAAGGGCACGCGGCATTGTTGCCAACATGCCTTTTTATGCATATAAATGCTATTGTAATCGTTGTTGTTGTTGTTGTAATTGTGTTGTTTTCATTGCGGTTGTTCACTTAAAAAGCAATTTAAATAAAAGCGCAGCAATTAAATTTGTTCAAATCGATTTAATCTTGCAATAGAAATAAGTGAACGACCAAACGAGCGAACCGAATTGAATCGAACCGACGAACCGAACAACAATTACAACCGCAAAAGCAATTGAGCAAAGGCATGAGAGATGAAGGCAGCAATGAACAAAGTTGGAACAAGTAAAAGCAACAAAAAAATATATGAACAAAAAATGAAGCGAAAAATGAGTACAAAGCAACAACAACAACAACAACAAAGACAATAACAATGCAATAATCAAATAGCATAAAAAGAAAAGCAAATCGGACAAACAAAAAACAACAAAAAAGAAGCAGAAGAAGTAGAAAAAAAAATCACTTGAATGTAACGAGCAAAGCGAAACCGTTAAAAAGCTGCAAAAGAGCAACAGACAAAAATAAAAAATAAAGAGTAACAAAAAAAAAATGACCAAAAGCATTTTTTTTTATTTTTGAAGCGAAATTACTTTTTTTGTTGTTAACAAATACATGAGTTTTTTTTTTTTTTATTTTATTTTTCTGCAGCAAACAAACAAACTTTGCTTTGTGCCAAACAATACCTTTTTTATTTTTTTTTGTTTTTTTTTTTGAGCTTGTTAAGCATAAAATATTTAAAAAAAAAAACAGAAGCAACAACAAAAAGCGTTTTCACCGTTATGTTGCGCCACACATTGTTGTTATTGCTGTTGTTAATGTTGTTGTTATAAGACACACATACACACACACACACACACACACATTGCAAAGCTGCTTGAAACATTTGCCACAAACAGAGACTTGCATTTAATTAGTCTTCGTTGCTCAGATAACTTTGCGGTTACTCAATTCAACGCCACCATTTTTCACTCTCGCCCTCTGGCGGCAGCATAGCCAATCGCTATTTAATGCTACAGCTTATAGCTTATAACTGTTATTGTTGCACGTGTTGTGTTCTGCTGTGTTATGTTGCAAATCACTCAGTAAGACAGACGGACAGACAGACAATTGAAAAGTGCAAATTCCTTTTTCCCATCAACAAAATTAACCACAAAATACTTGTGAAATTTCACGCAAAAGCATGAAGCTTTTCTATTCTAACAAACGAACATTTGGTTTTGAAAGGTTTTGGCCCAAAGTGATATTCCAACAGTTACTTAGCATAAGACGCAACACATTCCGTTCGTTGCCGTGCGAAGCTTATGTGGCATGAAGCTTTTGTGGCATGCAACGGTATTTAATTCAACCATCCATCGAATATCAAGTCAACAGATCAACTCGGTCTTCAGTTGGAAGCCATGAAACAAGCCAAAACCGTAGAAAATTCATATAACGTAGAAAATCAACGTTGTGATTTTTGGAGATTTCATTGAATGAGTTATTCAAGACAAAAATCCAAACACCTAACATACAGACAAGTCGTAAGATAACCTTATCTTCAAAACCCAAACAAATGAGTATTAAATTCTTGTGGTTTATAAAATGAGCTCTTTTAGAGATTTCAGTAAATAAAAATTTAAAGCTTAAAGTACAGACTGCAAAACAGAATTGGATCAGAAAAATTTTCAAATAATACTTAATGATTTTGTAGCAAAAAAAAGAACCTTAAAATATTATTGAAAATTCCAACAAAATGTTTATTGTATGATAATCCATTTAAATAGATCATGTATGTATTTCACGTTCTATAATAGCTTTATGTAGAAGCACAAGAAAATAAATTAATTTTGAAGGCGGTTGTTATAAAACCTTCCCTTCTTAATCATTCCGTGTATATCTTGACCACTTTTGGTACATGGAGTCGGGACTTTGGAGGACGAACACGTTCTATTACTTACAGAGATCTTAGCATAAATATCTCACAGCTTTATATAAACCTCATATCGAAGCCGACTACTAATAGTTTCCAGAATTGTGGAGAATTTGGCTTGAAGCTTGACATTACTGTTAGTACTTATTTGTTGAAGGATATTAATGACCGATGCTCAAATTAAAAATTTTATAAATTGAAAGACTAAGGAAATTCTACATTCTTGTTGCAGTCACTCATGGTTCTTTGTTTTTTTTTTTTTTTTATTAATTAAATGTTTTATTTAATTTTGTAATACAATACTCAAATACATTATAAAGTTTTCTGTATAAATGGCTTGTAAAATTCTCTTCAGCAAATTGCGTTAAATCTGTTTGAAGTGCCATGGGTCAAATGCAAATTGTAAATGGGTACGTTACCGATGAGGTTGCTTTGAAATTAATATGAGCAACATTATTATATATAAAAAATAATTAAACTATCCGTGTGCATAAAAGACAGGATTAATATTGATACGTTGTGTTTAAGGCAACGCTCTAATCCGAGCTGCGGACTATGGATGACATGAGCGGACCGTACAACACAGAATACAACGAAATTTTCTGGAACTTATCCAATTTGTATTTGTTGTAGACCGCTTTACGTTTCGCTTGCGGTGCATAGCGTGCAACATTGGCGATTTTTTTGGCGATTGGACGCAAATGTTCGGCCGTGTAACGTGAATAAAATTCAAGCGTCTTAGTCCAATGCTTGTTGTTGAATCCTATGGCCTTGCCTTCCTTTGCTTCGGTACTTAGCAAATGCAACGACAGAAAAAACGCAGCTGCGGCTAACTCTGATGGCTTATAGCTGGCCAAATCATACCTAATTGTTGATAATTCTAGGAGGTATGTTGACATGATATGATGTACCTCCGTAGCGGCAGCAACATTTGAGTAGCGATGCAAGAAATGTATTGGCAGTGGCCGGGATAATGTAAAGTCGAGTGTTTTCAGTATTTGCAACTCCATCAGACGTATTTGTTGGGCTGAACATGTATTGTCCGTTATGTAGGCAAAGTCCGAAATTGATGGCGTAGACAATTCCTCATATTTGGCGGCTATGTAGAATGCAGTAATGCCAACCAATTGCAAATTCTCACGTTTTGTATCTTTCACAATCTGCAAATACAAATCAATGATGCTAACGGTCATATAGAAAGTTTCTGGCACCAAATTAAATGGCATATGGATTTCATTAATCCAATCAATGAGCGCCGAACGCATCTTTGGATGCACTTCCAGCTGACCATTGAGATGATCTTTGCGTACGAACTGGGCTTCCTCAAGCGTATACAAATAATCATATATATCGTTGACATACTCAGCGACAAGAATCAAATTTTTCTTATCGTTAGCATCGATATCTTCAATGCCTTTCAAACGTCTGGACAAACTTAGTGATTCTAATGGCAATGCTTTGCCAATTGTTGGTATTTCAATCTTAGTGCCGCAATTTCTTTTGGCCGCCATTATGGTTTGAGTCTTGGCTGTCGATTTACGTGATTGATTGCTGTCTTTGCTGCCCTTTGATGGCTCACTGTTGGACAATTTTTGCTTAGGCTTTTTAATACTTCCTGTTGCCATTGCTGGTTGAGTGTTGATCGCTTTTGCATTGGTAGTTGTTGTTGTTGTTGCTGCTGCAAGCGGCAGCACATTAGCAGCTGCCTGGCGCTTCAGCAACTCCTTTGCATTTTGCAACTTGACATCCTTCAAGCTGTCCTGCGCCACATCCTTGGCACCTTGAGCGCACAAAGCTTCACGGTTTTGGATGTCGCCAAGTGCAGCACGTATTGGAGTTTCCTTTGCTGTGGCTACTGATTTTTTTGTCTTAACTTGAATTGCCTTCTTAGCCTTAAACATTTTTTTCGTATTGCACGACATTTTATTCAAGTTTTATTAATCTATATTTTTTACAACACGATATATCTTTTTAAGCCGTTTTATTATATCGAACGAATCACAAAGTTATTGACAGCAATTGCTTTGTTTTCTCTTGAATATTTTTTTGTATTAAAAATTCTTAGCATGGAATTCTTAGGCCTACTTAGAAATGAAAAAAAAATTTATATTTTTTGAAGGTTTGCCTTTTTTGAAGATTTTAAGGTTTCTAGAAAATATTTCCTGAAAATTTCAAGAGGATCCAACGATGATTTCGATTGAACGATTGAGAAATTATTTTTTTTTTTTTTTAAAGAAGCCGATATACATACATATATCTCTCTAACTTACTATATTATTAATATTTTTTTCAATGAATCCTCCTCTCTTTGATGAAATTTGGCGAGATTTTGCTGTGTGTCAATTGATCCGGCGACCTTCACAGGTCATATTTATCGTCTCAACTTACCCCCACTCATTCTACCCTTCCTTCTGCCTTATAATGATGCCTTTTGCTTTGCTAATTTTCTTTTATTCAGCTTCGTTAGCAAAGATTTTTCAATTGGCTAACATCATCTTCTAATGTTTCATTTCCCATTGGTTTACATATCGTGCGCTTCTTCTCTTTGCTAGCAAATCTTTGCAAATTGGCAGCAAAACATGCAAGCAAAACAGATATGTATGTATGTGTGTATGTATGTATGTATGTATGTGTAAATGACAACGCGCCAACGGCTTTAAATGCACTTTGGACATGCAACGCGACGCAAAGCAATCAAATGCGAAACCAAATCAAAGCCACAATGTTGTTGTTGTTGTTGTTGTTGTTGTTGTTGTTGTAGCCACCCCCCCAAACGTTAACGTTAACTAAGACTAACCAATAACGCTTGTAAATTGATAGCATTGTTAGTTGTTAATAGTTTTTGGTTTTTTTTTTTGTTTTTCCACATTATTTTTGTTGTAATTGTTTTTGCTGCTGTTGCTGCTGTTGTTGTAGTTGTTTTTCCTTTCTGGGCCAATAGACGTTGTCATGCGGTCGATTGGTTGCATGGTTGAATAGCATTGAAACGGTACAATGACTGACTGACTGAACTAAACCCACGTCGCGTCGTTTCACTACCGCCGTTCCACCCTCAATGCATTGGGTCGCAGTCACAGTCACAGTCGCAGTCGCAGTACTGCAGCACTGTTTCGTTCTGTGCTTTGCTAACAGTTGCGCTGCATTGCTCTCTGCATCGGTCGCTGCTCTGGTCGCTGCTCATGCTGTGTGCAATCGTGCGCAGCAAAAGATTATGTTTGAACATGAACATGTTTGTTGTTGGCGTTGTTGTTGTTGTATACATTTATGAAAATGCCGTCAATGTGGCAGTTAGGAAAACTAGCACACACACACACACACACACACTTACGCGTTTTATTTGATAGTGCAAAAAAATAAAAAAAATGATAGTGTACAACAACAACAACAACATAGTAAACTATCTGCCATTCATTACAAAATCAAAAACGCGCTGAGTTTCATTTGCGCAGCGATAAAATGTTGAATTTATTGCAAACGTTTAATGTTTTTCGACGCTTTGACCAACACACACACACACACACACACGCACACGCACATGGCTACATGGCGCCACAAAAGCTTCTTTTTTTCTCTGTTTTTTTCTTTTTTTTTTGTATTTCTTTGCCATGCATGCTTAGTGAGACACAATGAAGCAACGCATAAGCAAGAAAGAGACAACATGCTTGAACCATCAAGTAAGACATTATTACATATTTGATGTCCGCTCAGCATTTTTGATTTTATGCTTTGCTTTGTTTTCGTTTTCGATTTCCCTTCGTTCGATTCCGTTCGTTTTTAGTCACGTTTGCCGTATTGCCAATCTCATTTGTGCCTTTAAATTGTTGCCGAAAAATACATGTTAACTCTAATGACTTTTTCCTTTTGTTTCGCTTCCATTTATCATGGATCTTTTTGTGCTTCTTCTACATACATCTTCTGCTGCCAAGTAGAATTCTGCTTCTTCTTCTTCTTGCAAATTTCACGTAATTCGAGCATGTCTAATTGGAAACCAACACGAAACCACAAAATGTCACACTTTAACAGCGTTTTCATTAATCAATGCTACACGCCTAACAAAATTAACAAAACAAAAACAACAAAACAAACCAAAAACAAAAACAAAAACAAAAAAACAAAAATTGTAAAACCTTTTTAACCTTTTCAAAGTTATAAGCAAACATTTAAGATTTCTTAGATTTTTTTTTCTTCTTTTTCTTCTTCTCATTGTTGTTACTAACTGTTTTTCTTTTACAGCTGAAAATTGCTATGCTAATTACGAGCTTAGAACAATACGATGAGACAGCCAACAACAAAACAACAACAACAGCAACGAAAACGACAGAAAGTACCAAAACGGCAGCAACAACAACAACAGCAACACGAAATAACAACAACGAAACAAGCAAGCAACGTAAAGGACATTAATTAATCAAAATAAAAGCGTCGGAACGCATTCGAAACAACGAAACAAAAAAAAAAAAATATCTAAAATAAAAAAAAAAACAAAACCCAACAACAACAACAAAATCAAAAACAGAAGACTAAAAATACAACAAAAACAAAAAAAAGGGTTAAAAGCATCGACAGTCACACAGTCAGACAGACAGACAGAAACGTCGTGTTGTGTTAAGGCGCCAAAACCCAAAAGTACACGAAATCAAATTAACAGCCAAGCAAGCGAAAGGATTAAGCACAGCTAAAGATAGCAAGTGCAAGTGTGTGAAAGAGCGAGCGAGCGAGCGAGAGAGAGTCAGAGTAACAAAGCAAAGTGTCAGTGTGATAAGAAGAGTGAAAAAGATTGAACAACAGTGAAAAGCATTGAAGAGCAACAAAGCAAACGTGACCCGAACACTTAATACGCAAAACAAAAGCAACAAAAGCAACAACAAAAACAACAAGCAACTAAGCTGTGTGTGGAAGTGAAACACAGTCGAAGTTCTCGTTGCCATTATTGACGTTGCCCAACGCACGCACACAGACACAGGCACATAGAGCCAAAGCCATAGACAGTGTGCTCTGTGCGGACTTAACAAGTGATTGAGCATTGAGCGAGGTTAAGTAAGGAGAGCACCAACACAAAAAGAGTGAGAGAAAGACAAAAGAGTTGTCTGTGTGGCCGCCACGTGTTACGGGATTAGCGCGCGCACGTACGCGTCGCCCGAACGTGTTCGGCAGCACGCGGCCAGGAATTAAACAAGATTGAGCCGCGTAGACACAAAAATAAACAAACAATCAACCGAAATAACCCAACAAACAAATAAACTGAACAAGTAAATAAATAAGAACAAAAAAAAAATGTTAATAAAACAGACAAAAACAATTGCTATGCGTTGGCTGCGACCACGTACACTGCTGGCCACGCTCCTGGTGCTGTTCACCTGCGCCGATCTGCGTACCACGCTGGCCACCACCGATTGGATGCAAAGCTGCAGCGTCTGCCATTGCAATTGGAATTCGGGCAAACGCACAGCGGACTGCAAGAACAAACGCCTGACGCAAATACCAACCAATCTGAGCAATGAGATGCAAGTGGTCGACTTCTCGCATAATTTGATACCGGAGCTGAGACGCGAAGAGTTTCAGAGTCTGCAGAATTTGCACAAGGTCTATATGCGCAATTGTACAATACAAGCGGTGAATCGTGATGCCTTTAAAGGTCTATCGATACTGATCGAATTGGATATATCGAATAATCATATACGTGAATTGCGTACGGGCACATTTGCCAATTTGGAGAAGTTACGCAACGTCTATATGAACAATAATGAGATTGAAGTGCTTGAGGATAATCTGTTTGTTGATTTACCGTATCTGTTGCGTGTCGAAGTCAAGGGTAATCGGCTCAAGGAGGTGCAATTGCATGCCTTCAGTCAGTTGAATATGTTGAATGCCATTGAGCTGGAATCGAATCAGTTGACACATTTGCGTCCGGAGACCTTTAAGCGTCTGCCGAAGCTTAATCAACTCTCGTTGTCGGAGAATAAATGGAATTGTACATGTGAGCTGCAAGAGTTCCGTGACTTTGTGATTGTTAAACGTTTGTATACGCAGCCGACAAGTTGCCATGAGCCGGCACAGCTGCGTGGCAAGCTTTGGATTGAGGTGCCGTCAGAGAATTTTGCCTGCCGGCCGCGTATTCTCGGCTCGGTGCGTTCGTTTGTCGAAGCGCCCAGCGAGAATGCAACGCTCTGGTGTCGTGTGGTCGGCTCACCGCGTCCGAATGTCACCTGGATCTATAATAAACGTTTACTGAATCTGAATGATCCGCGCATTAAGGTCTTTAATACGCTGGCGGAACCGACGCCCGCCGCTCAGTTTACACAGCCGGTGGTCACATCGGAGTTGCGCATCAATGGCGTGCGTGCCTCCGACAAGGGCGCCTATACATGCGTCGCTGATAATCGCGGCGGCAAGGCCGAGGCCGAATTCCAATTGCTCATCAATGGCGATTTTGTTGGCGCCGGTGGCGTTGATGGCTTGGGTGGCGGTCTGGCCGGTGGCAGTCTGGCTGGTGGCATTAGCGGCGCAATTGGCGCCCCAACAAACGATACACAATCGAATTTTTTGCTTGTCATTTGTCTCATTGCAATGACTTTACTCCTTTTGCTGATTGTTGTTGTGCTTGTGATTTTTTGGTATTGTCGTCGCATTAAAACGTATCAGAAGGACTCGACAATGATGAGCGAAAACGGTTTAATCTCATCCAAATTGGATAAGACGCACAACGGTTCAATGCTCGAGGGTTCCGTGATTATGGAAATGCAAAAGAGTCTGCTGACGGAAGTTAATCCCGTGGAGAAACCGCCACGGCGTACCGATATCGAAAGTGTTGATGGCGGCGATGAAGGACATGAGATCAAGAAGACACTACTCGATGAAACGGCATTCGGTAAGTACAAAGTATATAACTCTAGGGCGAGGGGCAAGCAGGTGTAGGCGGGGAAAAGTTAAAGGAACGTAAATGTTGATTAGTTTCCGGTTGATTGTACCGTTACATTTGCCATATCGCAAGAGTAGCACAAAGCGTGGGGTTCGTACGCGAGATGGCGCTTTTGTAGGTGTAATTTTTACAGCATTTACAATGACCCAGCTATGCTCTTGGCCAGAAGCATTATTTCCGCAGCATTAGGCATTTTCGTAATTGCAATTCAATTATCCAATGTCAATTGTGAACGGTTCGGGGCGGGGCGGGGCGTGACACAAGCACAAGAACGGTCGGAACGTTTGAAAAATGAAACAACAAAAACAACAACAAATAATATCATTTAAAGTCAATTGGGCGCGAAAAATGAGGTTAGCTTGCTGCGCATTGCGTTAGGTCAGTTTTGTGGTCGCTAATTTTGCGGTTGGCGTTTTGACAACGCACGCATGCATGCATCTATGCACTGTTGCATGCACTGATGCACGGACGAACGCACACACATGCGCATGCATGCGTGCTTACGCTTTACTTAACAGCAATTAACTGACATACTTTTCATAACTCACACTCTCTCTCCCTCTCTCCTGGCAGGCAATCATCCACGCGACGATGAAACACACTCGGTAGCGCTCTCAGATACAACAACACCACGCTCACGGCACACATATGTGGACGATACATACGGCACAACTTTACCACCGGATTTGCTCGCCTTTCCGGCACGCGTGCCACCCACCTCGCCCTCAATGCAATCCTCACAATCGAATATACCGGATCAGGTCATCTATGGCATACGTTCACCGCCGCTCACGAGTCCCGTGTACGCGCACATGACGCCACATGGCATCTATGGTACGACAACAATTGCCGCGGCCACGCCCAATGGCTTTATGACGTTGCAGCATCCGAAATCACGCAATTTGGCGCTCATAGCCACGGCCAATAGTCGTCAACAGCAACAACAACATCCGCATGCGATGGCCGCCGCTGTGGCACATGCACACCACCAGCAACAACAACAACAGCAGCAGCAGCAACACTTACAACAGCAACAGCAACAATTGCAGCAACTACACCAGCAACAACAATCGCCATTCCTGCCGGCACCGATCGTCTACTCGCCCGCAAATGCCGCCGCCGTGGTCATGAAACAGGGCTACATGACCATACCGCGTAAGCCGCGCGTGCCCAGCTGGGCGCCCTCGACCAGCGGCGGCCTCGGACTCGGCTCACACTCGGGCATCAGCGCCATCGGCGGCGGCGGCGGCGGTGGCAGCGTTGGTGGCGTAGCACAGCTGAATGAATTTCAATCGCCAACGTCGCCGAATCCCAGCGAAACGGGCACTGCAGCAACCGCTGAACTACAACCGGAACCGGTCTATGATAATTTGGGCTTGCGCACCACCGCCGGCGGCAATTCAACATTGAATCTGCACAAGGCTGCCAATTATTCAATGCGCGATCGTCCGTTGCCGGCCACGCCGAGTCTAACATCGGTTGCCTCGAATGCTGCACTCCAGCAACAACAACAACAACAGCAGCAGCAGCAACAACAGCAACAGCAGCAACAGACGCCGCAACACCATCAGGCGTTGTCAGCGGCCGCCGCTGCAACGAGCAAAATCTACGAACCGATACATGAGCTGCTCAATCAACAGCAACTCTCATCGACAACGCTCAACTCCGACATGGAGCCGCTCTATGTCGTCGGCGGTGGTGGTATTGGTGGCGGCGGTGGCGTCGGCTCATCACGTCAATATGGCGCTGCCAGCATAAGTGCTGCCTCGCCAACGCCATCTGCTTCAACGGCCGCAACTGTTTCGACAACAGCATCCACAGCGATTGCTGGCGGTCCGCTTGGCTCGCCGGCGTTGTCCAACTCCACCGGTGGTGGTGGTGGCGCTAGTGGTGCTGGTGGTGGTGGCGGTTCGGGTTCAGTTTCGGATTCACCGAAAATAACGAAAATACCGCCACGACCACCGCCGAAGCCCAAGAAGAAAATGTCCGTTACGGCGACACGAAGCGGTCAGGGCAGCACAAGTCAACTGTTCGACGATGAGGGCGAGGACGGCACTGAGGTTTAGCACATTGCTGCCACCGAACGTTAAAAGTCGAGTTGCATTGCCTAGAAATTGAACCAACCAATCAACCCATGAACCGCCCCTTTCCTCGAGACAGACGGTGCAGCGCATTTTGTATATTATAATAATAATGCCACGCCTATTTTAAAAATCATAGACCCCCCACTTAAGAGGCTTCGCTCTTCTGTCGCTCGCTCGCGTTCATTCATTCATTCATTCAATCAATCAAGTTATACAAATAACTTCAATTTTTGCTTAGTCAATCAATGAGCATTTACCAACACTGTATGCAAATTTATATTTGTGTTTCTCTTCGAACATTTTCGCTAATTTTTTATTGTAAATAAGAGCATACAAATCAAAAACAAAACAAACAAGAATGATGAATGCAATCGAATCTTAGAAACTTTCCTCATACACACACACAAACACTTTTACAACACTGATATCATTGCCCAACACTTATACAACACTTATTCGCTCGCGTGACTCGCGGTGTGCCAAACGACTGATGTAGTTCTTTGTTTCGTAATTAAAAGGAAAAACAAAACTTAAAAAATCATATTTAAAGACACTCGATAAAAAAATGGTGCATACTTTTTGAGTTAATTATTCCTTTTTTTTTATATTATTGAATATTTCAACAAACTTAACGTACCGTAAGGCTGCGCTGTACCGTGCCGTGTTGTCTCGTAACGCGACACATGGCAACTCTGGCATGTTTTAATTACTCTTACACTTGGCCAGTTGGCAACACAGTTGCCGAAGAGACGAGCAACTCTGTGCAAAACTCGAACTCAAACTCGAACTTTTGTTTTTAGTTAAGAAACAAAAAAAAAAACAAAAAATAATTTTAATTCACAATTTTTTTTTTTTTTTTTTTTCATAGTTTAGCTAGTTTGGTACAAAAGCATAAGGTAAAAAAAAAAAATACATACATATATATGCTAAATTAAAAATTAAAACAAAGAAAATGATAAACGCATTTAAAAAAAATATATATATACACATATATAAATATATAAATGTAAACACTTAAAATTTTCAACAAAAAATTTTGTCGAAAAATTAGGCTTAAAGACGATAAACGAAATTATAAAAACAAAAACCCGAAATTTTTATGAAACGCAAATTGTAAATTATAAAATACAATAACCTAAAAAAAACATTTTTTTTTTAACTGAAAAGCATAAAAATGTACTTGTAAGTGTAAACAAAAACAAAAAAAAACATTAAAAAATAAGAGAAAAAAATATTATAAATTAAAAATAATAATTATAATGTTAATAATATAAAAATATTATTACAAAAAATACTAAAAAATATAAAAGTGAAAAAAAAATCAAATTAAACAATTATTATTACAATTTAGTTAAAATATATATAAAGTTTATAATAATGACAACAACAAAATGAAAAAAAAAAAAAGTGAAAATTATATATATATATAAATGTATATTTACAGTTATTAACACATTATAGTTAAAAAAAAAACACCGCAAACCGAAAAAACAAACGAAAATTAATTGTGCAAATCATATATGAGAAAATATATAACAAAAACAAAAAATAAATACTAAAAAAAAATAGAACACTTTAAATAATTACGCATGAAATGTAATTTGTAATTTTAAAATTAACATAAAGCAAACAAAAACAAAAAAAAAAAACAGTGAACAATTGAAATGAGACAGAAAATGTGCTACACATACATATACAAACTGACAAACACACACACACACATGCGTATGGCTAATTAAATTTTTTTTTTAAGCATTTAAGATAACTTTTATATGGACGTTTATATAGATATATAACAAGAGATCTTTTTTTATGATCAAATGTATATTTTTTTTTACACTGTGCTACAAAACTCAAGCAATGTGTGGGCAACAAGCAAAACAATTAAATAAAATGTTAAACGGTTTTTTAAACTAATAAAAATAGTAAAAAAAAATTCAATGAATCGAGTCAAATATTCGAACAAAACAAAAAAAAAAATAAATGTGTAAAAACATAAAATTTGGTGGCTTGTGTTAGGTGACGCCCACACTTATGTATGTACAATCGACCGCATTTTTCTGCATCATTTAATTTGCAATAATTTTTTATTTAATTTTCATTGTTGTTTTTCTTTTTTTTTTTTTGTATTTTTTGTCTTTCATATGCAATAAAAACAATTAAATTTAAGCAGTTTCGTTAGCAGCGACATTTTTGTGTGCCACGCCCACTTGAAATTGAGTACATAGCCAAAACTTGCCAACAAAATGCGTGTGTGGCGCACAAAAAAAGGATGCGATGTCCTTCAAGTATTATTTTTTAGGCTAATCGGGCAAAAACATCTTTCATACACAATTTTCGTGCACACACATACATACATATATAATTTAATTTAATACAATTTTTTTGTAACATTTTTTTGTACTATTTTTTACATGCGTGCATTTATTTATAACTAATTAATTTAATTAGTTTAAAAATGAAATTGTTTTTTTTTTTCAAATATTTTGTGCAAAAATTTCATCTTTTTTAGCGCCAAAACAAATCAAAAATTATTATTATTATTTTAATTATTTATACATTCACACACATATACACATACAATTGTAAATTGCGGCAGAACGCGCAACGAGAATTAAATTTCTAAGAAAAAAAAATTACATAAATTAAGAAACAAATTAAATAAACTAAAACATAGCAAAAAAAAAAAAAACAAAAACTATTTAAGCATTTAAGCATTTTTTTATGATCATTATTAAATATATATAAAAAATAATTTTTTTTTTTATTAGTTTTTAGTAACTAAAAATGTTAAACGAGAAATTAAGCAACTAATTATAATTATAATAAAAATTAATTATAAATTAAACAAAAAAATTAAAAAAAAAAAAAACGAAATTATAAGAAAAAAAAACCTACAGATATATTTATATATATATTGTGGTGAAAATAATTAAAGTGCTGATAAATTGTATTATTAACTATTATGAGTATCCAATAAAGATTTTTAATAAAAAGCAATAAAAAAATTACAAAAAAAAAAGAAATCCGCTTATTTATTATAATGTGAAAAAATCATAGCATAGCAGCAGGCTGAGCTTTAACTATTGCGACGGCGAAGAAGATTGTTTCTGTGTTGTTTTTGGTCATGTTAAATACATGCTTTAAGGATATCACTTCAAGGATATACGTTAAATTAATTTAAAAATGAAGTTATTGTTTTTTTGTGTTGTTGTTGTTGTTGTTATTGTCTGCTTTTGTGCGCCATGCATGAGCACCAACGTACATTTGTGGTTTAATCCCATAAAACTGACGCTGCCAAGTTTATGTTTATTTGTCTGCCAAAAAATGTGTGTCAGCTAAGGCCAAACTACACACACACACACACACACATGCATATGAACATTAGCTGTAGCAGTGAGCAATAAAAATACACCTGCCATTCATACAGTCAGCCAGCCAGCCAGCCGGCAAACCAGACCGACCTGCCTTAAGGCAAAATATATTTTGCCATCATGCGCATTCACATAAATTCATTTTAATTTTAAACTCATATTTAGCATTATTGTCCAATAGAAATTTCCGCTCTGTATGCCGAAATGCGATAATCAAAGTTTATGGCAGTTATTTTTACGAGTGCAGCTTAGCCGAGAGCAACTTAGACCGCAATATCGTTACACATTTACACAAATGACGCACACACACACACACACATAGATATAGATATAATTTGTTTGGCTGGCATGCGACCTCGAAATACTTTGACCAAATTACGAAATTCAATCGGTAATTATTAAGTTTTATAATATCTTCATCATCATTTTCTTACTCTTCTACACTCCACTCGACTCAACTCATGTAGTCGCACCGCCGGCATATACAAAATATGCCTTTGGGATATTTGCGAAATTTTTTATAAATGAAATGAATTTATATTCAAATTTATTGAATGCGGCTTTGTTGACCTTCTTTAGCCGTCTCGGTCGCTCTCTCTCTCTCTCTCTCTTGCTCACTTTGTCTAGCATCGTTGCCAACGCACAGCAGGACAGACGACGGCTGGCGGTCAGCAATTATAGCGGTGTGATTCACGTTACAGCATACACTTGGGTCAATTAGTGGCGTTGTCCTTGTTGGCCATGTCCTTGATTTGTTTTTGGTCAAAAGTTTAAAGCGTTTAAAGCAATTGCCAATAATAGCAAGGCTATTAATAGCATGCGAGTGTGCAAATTTACACGCGGCACAAGCATCATCGAGCTCTTTGAGTACGCTTTAAATCTGCAGAGAGTCGTTGGTGCCTTAATCAACTTCTTCTTCGGCACTAATCAAGAATCCGATTAAGACCTAAAAATCTGATTATCGGCACGACTGTAAAGACAACATGTTTGTACCAACATTGTCCGAAAGATTAAAACAATGCTTCTTGCAAAATACTCAGTCAACTCGTTGAGTTTACAATGCATCCAAAACTGTGACCAGTGCCTCTAAACCGTCAGTGCTATTAAAACCTTTGAATTTGCATGAAAATGAATCCCAAAAAGTAGGCAATTGTTATTTAAGTGGACTTCAAAACTGTAGGTTTGATAATTATTGTGCAAATTTTATTAAATTTCGTAGCAAATTATTTTGAAACAACAACTTTTCGTTTCCTTTCTTTTTTTGTGACTTTATTTTTCTTGAGCTCTATTATCTTTTGTGAAGTGCAAACAAATGCTTAAATAGCTACTGTCATGTCAGATAAAAGTCTTGCCATGTTCGAAATGCAATTTCTGTGTCAATTCTAATCGCAGTGACTTCTTTCTCTACAAGCAACGACCAACAAACGGACATTGCATTGAATGGACGATCCATGAGTAGGGTGTGTGTGGGGGCAGAATACCGTTTTTCGACATATTAACGAACAATAAACATAGAAAAAACACCAACAACAACTTTTCTTGCGACATATCACACAACAAACCAAAAGCGGAAGAAGAAGAATAGTTAAAGTATATTTTGTGCAGTCACAACGACATACTTGCACGCTACATTATAGCAAAATATACCGTTAAACACTTGTTTGTTGCTGTTTGTGGCAAATCTCTAAGGAATGCTTCGAAGTATTTGCGTAGCGCACACAAAGATTATTTGAAAATGCTGCTGTCAACTTGTTCTTCGTTTTATTGTTGTTGTTGTTTGTAAAGTTATAAATCTAAACGACAAAAAATGCAGCAAACTAAGCAGAAAAAAAAAAACAAACAACAAAAAAAAACAGAAATAAAGTTAGAGCTTGAAACTTCAAAATAGCAAAGAAACACATGTCTGACAAGAGGAATGAAGCGACGCGTAAAGCCAATAAGACAAGCCAATATTGTTGCTCAAACACAAAAAGAAAAAAATTAAAAAAAAAATATTAAACAAAGAAATAAATAAACCAAAAATCAAAGAGCAAAAGTTGCATTTTGCCTTCTTTCACTTTCAGAGTCGCAACGACTTCGAGTCGATTTAACTCAATGCCACACAAGTGAAGTTGCCTTGTCTTTTGTTCTTGTTTTATTTACTTGCAGCAACTTTATGAGGCAATCTTTGTTGCTGTGTCAAAGTAACCAATTTACTGCATTACACCAACTGCTTCATGCGTTCGTCCGTCACCTGCGCCGGTGAGCCGTGGGTGTTGAACGATTTATTGAACAAGGCTTCAGCTTAAATAAAACGAGAAAAAAGGATCAAAAAGCTTAAAAAGTTACTTTAAAACTTTGTAAAATTAAAGTTGACCCTTCAAAGTGAGCCAGCAGTTCTCGTTGTGTCAATTGTCCACTTTTCGATAGTCTAGACTATATCTCAACTATCGAATTTAGGACAGAATTTAGACAGTATCAAATTATATAGAGTACTTCTATTAGCAAACTAGTACCCAAATGTCGTATTCGTACAGATAACACCTACGTAGTGACTGGATAGCATGAAAGCATATATAGCTTGTTGAAAGCCAGTGTTCCCAATTTGAAAATGGTGCGTTGTATTTTAATACAACAAGACCATGCTTACGCCGAGTCTATTTCCAATTCGAACTACATTTTTATTTTTATATGTAATTTTGCTAAGTTCGTTTCGTCTAAACATCAATAAAATGCCGCGCTGACTGACGACACTTGCTAAACTATTTTTAGATCTATTCTGCAACGGGCGCACAGGCACATGACACTTCGACTGAACGCATGACCCCAAAATTTGAAAATGAAAATGCTAAATGCCAAAATTTAGCATGCTTTTGGGCATAATTGACTCATTTAACAGCGCTGTTACCACACTGTTACCTCAATGTTACCTCAATGTTACCTCAATGTTACCTCCCGTTTTAATTCAGGGTCTCTCAATTCCTCTCTTTAGCCCTGTTAAAATTCTGTTGCTCTCTCAAAAACTCGAGAGTGCATGTAATTTATTATTCCATATTTTTGGGCTGCGCTTAAAATTGATTATTTTTCAACAACAAAACTCATTCATTCATAAATAAATTATTTGAAATTATTTTGAAAATGGCTTCAAATAGATAAAGGATATCTCTTAAAAATGACTTCGTTGATTAAAATGTATCAGGGCAGTTATTTCTAAAGGAGATTTGAAGACTAATATTTGAACCAGACAGAGTTAAGCATAAAGCCACCAGTCTGATCTAAACAATATCAAATAAATAAAATTTATCAAATATCAAATGTTTCTATGTCGCCTGCTCTAGCTCTGAGTTTAGTGTGTAGGACTATGGAACCGAAGGTAAGAGGTTCAAACCCCAGCGCCACCGGAATTTAATTGTTATCAACAATAAAAAATAAAGTTATTTAAATAACCAATTAATAATTAATAATAAAAAAAAAACAATTACTCAGTCACTTAAGACGGTTTCATTTTCTTTTTTTCGTATACCCTAAACTGGTCCGGCAGGACTAGTTCGGTAACTAGACGGAAGTGGTAGAATTGTGACAATTGACCCCTGCCTATGACATCCCCTAGTAAAACTCACCAGTTGAAAGCATTGAGAGTAGATTGAGCTGGCACTAGTAGTATTTACATTCGAACTAGTTCCGAACTTAGTTCTGTACTAGATCGGAGAGCTGCTGGGGAGCTTCATATGCCAAAAGACTTTCATCCTTTGCAAAGCAGTCAACGAAGCGCAGACATTTGACGCTATATGCTTCTTTGTCTTCTTCTTCTTCTGGTATTTTTTGCTCTCCAACAAAATCTTTCAGTAGCACTGCAGCGGCGGCGGCGTCAGCCATGAGTGGCGGCACTTGTGCGTTTGTCTTGTGAAATTAAGTGGCGCAACCAAGTTGAAGTTGACAACGGCGTTGATAATTATGTATAATGATTATGACGATGATGATAATTGTGTTAATTATGTTGATGCATGTTTATCTAGCGAGCGAGCTAATGTTGAGTGGCGAATATGTTTTGAGTCGCTGCGAGTTAATGTAACTTTTGACCGCTTTGCAGTAATTTTGTTATTTTTTTTTCGCTCACTTTTTAAGTGGCACTTTTACACAGTGCACACACATAGAGACAGACGTACAAAGTATCCTTTTAATGTTTCAAAAACGATTAAACGCTCAAAACCGCACATGAAACATCAACTCAAAGATGAAGGAAATGGAACGACTTCAAAGCAGGCGATGACGAGGCGTTGATGATGACGACAACAACAGCTAACACATATGACAAGGGGAGGAATGGGTAGCGACAGTAAATCTTTTAATGTGTTTTATTCAAGTGCCATTTATGTGTAATTTTTTCATTTGCGCACACAATGTGAACTTTTGCACAAAGCACACATGTAGTAAAGTGTCGCTGCGCATGCATACATGTATTTATTATAAATGTTGTTTGGCAACACTTTTGTGCGACGTGCATGCTTAAACATGCATGCATTTGCGCAAATTCGCAAATTGTTGGTAAACAAAAACACAAACAGCAACTTAAAAAAAACTAAAAATACTGTAGCATACCTTAGGGATGCGCTGAGCGCAGCAAACACCAGCGAACGCCGCCCAACGCTCAAATTGTAAGAAAAATTGCATTGAAATAATTATAAATTTTTTTTTTTAAATAATAAAAAAAGCATTAATTTACTTTACTTCAGTTTTGTTATTCTTTTGTTTTAATTTGTTTTTTTTTTTTTTATAATAATAAAAATTGAACAAATTTGTTCGCTTTATTTTTGTGGGTTTTTTTTTAGTATTTCTTTTTTAATAATTTTCTCATCATATTTTTGTTTTTTTTTTCTCATATTATTAACGGTTTTTTGTTATATATTTTAATCTTAAAAAAAACACTTTGACTCACAATTATTATTTCTTTTTGTATGTGTCATGTATGTGTGTATTGTTTTGTTCTTGTTTTTATTGCTTTTTGTTTTCAACTTGTTTTTGTTGCAACCGCCAAATTCCACAACGCTTTCACCACGCCCAGCTTAGGCATTAGCCATTATATATACCATAAATGTTTAATAAGTTATGCCAAACAAAATATTTCAACAATTTACATACGATTTTTCACATATTACATCAATTAGTTGACACAAAAATGGTATTTTCAAACGAAAAAAAAAACACAAAAACTAAAAAAAAAAATGGTAAAAATATATACTGTAGAACTTCAACAATTCAGACATTCGATAGAGCGGACCTTTCACACAAAGTACAATAATATGATGATAAAACTGAAATCAAGGAAGTTAAAAGTTTTTTAAAAACTTTTATTTTCATATAATTTAAATCGGACAACAGTAAAACTTCGATAATTCGGACGATTAGAAATCTGTTATCATATCGTCCGTATTATTGCATTTTTCATTTCTACTTTATATAATGATAATTTTAAGTATAATTCAACAAATGAAATGTTTAAAAAGATCCAATTCAACTTCATTTATTTGCAAAATCTATCTGACTTTATATTGGAGAAAGCCGTTATATAACTTTAATATTCCCCGAATTACTGGAACAACTGGATCTAGTGTCCAGATTATCAAAGTTCTACAATAATTTGTTAAAAAGTTCAAAAACAAACAATAAAAATGAATAATCATTTAAAAATGGAAGTCAAAAATGAAAAATTCTAACAATCCGAACGTTCCATATATAATTCGGACTGTGCCCAATTTCTAATTGTCGATTTTATCAAAGTTCTAGAAGCATATATATAAGCAGTTTTTTGTGTGTGTAGTTTGCTTCTATTTTTATTATCTCTTCTCTTCAATTTCCTGCTTCTCGACTATTGTGCCTTGCGGCTTTTTAATTTTTTTTTTTTTTTTTAATCTTTTTTTTGTTTATTTATTTATTGATTTATTTCTTTTTTATTATTATTATTCATATGCCATGCATGTAAAAATCTTGTTTAGTAAATAAACAAAATTGAAAAAAAAAAAAATGGGTAATTTGTAAACTTGTATATAACTAAAATACATATATACAAACGTGACGTGGTCTCTTCCCTATGTTTTGCATATTGTCAATGGAAAAATAAAAAAAAAAGTAATAATAAGAATGTTGACCATTTCTTGGTTTTGTTAGTTTTTGTTAATCAAATCAGAATTTTAAAATTTTGAAGCTTATTTTTTTTATATATATATATTTTTGTTTCTGTTTTTACTAAGTTTCTTCAAGCTTATTTCGGCACCTGGCCGCCATTTCCATATTGTTTGTCGCGTCAATGACGTCATTGGCGGCTAACGTTATTACTCAAACAATGATTTATAGAATTTCAAGAAGCAAAATCATCTATGACAAATATTAGAGACCAATCAACCGAACAATCGACCGGCCGCTGGCACACAATGACACCAAATAACAATGACGTCATTAGTGCAACCAACACAATACAAAATGAGGTTCGCAAGTCAAAACAAATAGACAAACAAACACAAACAAAAATAAAACCAAAAACAAAGTCGTTATTAATCATAATTTGATAATTTCCAACAAACTTGTGCATTTGATCGATCATGTGTCTCAGCAATACATATGTATATGTCGCACATGGAGCACCGATTCTTCAAATATGTCTCTCTCACTCTATATATATAAATGTATATATATATATAGATATATATATATTTAGTTAAATATATATATATATGTAACTAATATTAAAAAATCCTAACATTAAGGAGTTCAAGTGTGGCTCCTGCAACATTTGTTGTTGTTGTTCTTCTTCTTGTTCCACTTATTGTTGTTGTTGTTTGACGCTTTTCGCTTTTCTAGTACAATTTGCTTTGCTTCGCGCTGTCACTTTCAATTGTCTGAAGACTGCCCGCCGTACGCTCACTTCTTCGCCCTTCTTTGTTCCATCAGTATTATTTAGCCCCATTTTTTTCTTTTTGTTTTTGCTTCTTTTTTTTTCAATTGCGCCATTTTTAAATATTTACGCTAATGTTAAAGTGATTTGTTTGCGGTATGAATTTTTTTTTTGTTTTCTTTTTTGTTATTATTGTTAATGTTGTTGTTGTTGTAGGTAGTTGCTAAAGTTGTTGCTTGTCGCTTGTTGTTGTTATGTTGAGTTGAGTTTTATAATTTTTGTTGTTGTTGTTGCTTGCAGTCTTTTACTTCGCTTCTAAGACTGTGCTTTACCATCGCTCAACGTTGTCGCTGCAAGTGACACAACCAAATGATTCTCATTTAGCTTTTGATTCGCCAACGCTTCATCTTCTGCTGTCGCCGCTGCTTCGGCTGCTGCAGCTACGGCAGCAGCCTCAGCTGCTTTTCGATCCTCCTCGACAATATCACGAAAGAGACGTGCATATTTAAAGCGTACATGACAGGCATCCTTGTACTTTTCGGACTCGGCAATGCCAAACTCACCAAAGTCACCATCACGCAGTGACTCATAAATCTTTGAAGCTTCCTGTGGTACAAAAAACAAATGTATTATTAATATAACAAATATGCCTATACAAGATTAAGGTGTTTGAACTTGCCTCCAGTTTCAGTTGATTGACATCGAAGTCGGTTATCAGCTTGACAGCCGCCTTGCATTTGCTCGGATTGAGTGCGTACAGACTGCGCGCGCCCTCGTATAAATGCAATATGGAAGCGCTATTCTGTGCAATAAACTCATCGTTCAATTGCTGTGCGCTTTTCGTGCCTATCAGTTCTTTGGTAGCTCTATCGAGCACGATCTTAACATGCTCGTTTCTACTGCTGCTGATGCTGTTGCTATCGTCTGTGTCTGATGCTGATGGTGGTTGTGGTGCGGTTAGCACCCTAATAAAGCTCATAATGCAGCTATGCACCTTCGGATGTTTGGGATCGACTGCAAGTGCACGCTTAATCGATTGCAGCATGAGTAGAGTCTTGTTCTTGCGTAGGAACACCTCAAAGGCGAGTAAATGCGTTTCAATGTTCGTTTTAGCCAATTGCTGTAATGGACGCAGGAAATCGATAGCCTTATCGAGTGGATCTTCGGGCCGTTCCAACTTCTCCGGTATTAGTTCATCCAATTGTGGTGCATCGGGATCATTATCCTGATTCGCTTGTTGCTTTGACTTTTGATGTTGTTCGCGTTTTACTTGTGCCTGCGCTGCCTGTGCGCTCTCCAGTTCGGCTTTCTTTTTGGCTTTACGTTGTTTGCTGCGCAGCTTCTTAAGTTCCGATGGTGGCAAGTTCTCTAATGAAAAGATCGCGAGAAGTTATATAGTAAAAGAAAATCAATAAGAAATCAATGTCCTTACCAATGTCGATCTCTTCAATTGTTTCCTCGGATTTAAGCGGTTTATCGTATAGCCGTATGTACACTTCAATGGCACATTTGGCCGCCTTAAAGTAGAACGGATGACAGCGCAACACATCCTCGAGACGCAACAAGCCAACGTATGCGCGCAACGTCATTTTACGCATGCAATAGGTGTGGAAATCGAATTGATCCTCAATGATCTCCGAAAAATGACGATCCACTTCGTGGCACTTCTTGAGCGAATCACCCCAACGTTCCATGCGCTGATAGGCGAGCGCGCATTCGGTCTGGAACCACATGCATTGCATCTCGTTGAGGTTCTCCATGGCGGAAACGCCTTCGCGTGTGAACTTGGCGCAAATATCCTCAGCCTCTTTGACCTTATTGGCGCGCAGCATGTATTTGGCACATTTCGAGTTTATGTAGCTGTATTGTGTTAAAGAAAGCGTTTATTATTTTGTTTTCTTTTTTTAAGAACCGCTTATGCTTACCGATCGGCCGTGTCCATGCTCTGTGCCTCGTCCAACCAGTAGTACGCCTCCACCGGATCACCGGCATGCTTAAATATGCGACCCTTCGTTATCAGCAATTCGATCAGTGTGGGCGTATGATCGATAGCAAAGTTAATATACTCCAGTGCTTTGTTGGCGTCACGTAGGTAGTCGTAGTGCTGGGCCAGGAACAGCGTAGTCCATACCAGTGCCGATGCCGGTTCGACGGGCAGTTTATTGTCGGCGTCTTCACGTGAGAAATGACCCGAACGTTTGAGGTTCTCGTAATACTGCAACGCAAGCTCTTCGATGATCGTTACCTTAGACGGCACTTGATTCAACGAACGTATGTTGATAAAAAGCGGCGGCACACCTTTGCGCAGGCCACGGCGTAAATAATCATCGAGCACTTTACGGAAAGTATCACCACTGGCGACGTTCAACGGCAAGCGACGTGGACACATGGCACGCGGGTATGTTGTCTGGAACTTTTTGAACTCTTCGAGCTTGGCGGTTGCATCAGTTATTTGTTTGGCGGCAAAGAATTGGTCATAGTAAAGCGTATTCTCCGGATTACGTTGTATCAGGTTCTCGAATATAGACACAGCCTTTTCTGGCTGACCAAGCTTGATGTACAGATCGCCGATTGTTTCGCGCACAGCCAATTTATCAACGATTTGACTCTCATACGTGAGCAAATGATCTAAAGCGCGTTGCAAGTGATCAGCCTCGATGAGAATCTGATTCTGGTAAAGCAACAATTCCGAATGGCGGTAATCGTGAGTGTCCTATCGAAACAAAACAATTATTTAACAATAAATACACGTATGTACGCTGGATATGAACTTACAATGGACGCTTGCGATTGACTGAACGTCTCCAATATGCTGTTGGCCATCTCAAAGTCCCCCAGCAGGTGATAGCTCATGGCAAAGCCAATCCACGAAGCGTGTTGCGAAGGACGCAAAGTGAACAGATGATGTCGTGTCTCCTTGTAGCCCTCGAGATCACGCATCTGTATCTGCAGCAATGATAAATCCTTTAATATCTGCAGATTATCCTTTTCCCATTTGAGCGCATTGCGATAACACTTGATCGCCTCATCGTATTTTTTATCACTGCGCTGCAAGAGACCATAGACGTGCCAGCACACATGTGAGCGCAAATCGTTGCGCAGGCCCATGCGCACATACTTGTATGCCTCCTCACGCCGGCCGAGACCGTTCAGTGTCAGACCCTTCATGGCTAATGTTTCGCCATGTTCCGTGTACTTGGGATTTGAAAGGATCTGCTTGGCCAGCTTCAGACCGTTTTTGTACTGCTTCATTTCGTAACATTTCTGCAAGAGTTTAATAGTCACCGTTAAGACCAAAATCGAATTGTCATTGTACCAAAATTTTGAGGTTATGAACGCATAACACAAAAACAAAAAAATAACAAACAAAACGTTGTAAAGCGTTTTAGTTTTGCAAAATCCCCCCGGCCCATCACAACCCATTAGTGCAACACAGTGGAGATCAGTATGCAGTGAAAAACACATGCAGCAAATCGAAAATAAAATTGCCAAAAATAGTCAAAGCACATGATTTATAAATGCACATAGCATTGACGGCTGCTAGCGGCAGCCGGCATATAAGCCATGGAGCACGCGTCACTCTCCGGCAATGCACATGTAGTGTTTGAGCGCGCGGCTGTGGTGACCCATTGTGGCGTGTGCAGGTGGGTGTTTTGTAGGCAGCAGAGCGGTGCGGCGCGGTGCAAAACGTTACGGACACTTACCAGTAGTTTTCTGAAGAGAGCACTCTCCTTGGGCGGCAGTGGATCGCTGGAAGGCATCTTATACCGGTTAACTTTCTATGCAAATGCTCGAAGTACGCTTTGATTTCGTTATTGCAAATGTTTCACGCGCGTTTTCGGCGTACAAATCGTGTGAATTTTTGCAAGAAAGGTGCGTGTGGAAACACCGACCACGAGCAAATCAAATCGACGGCTAAAAAATCAAAAGAAGAGGAAGCACCACACACACACACTCACACATTGAAGAACGCCCTAGTCAGGGTACAATACAAGTGCACGAGGCAAATACATGCACACTCGATGTGAATGATTATGTGATTCAGTGTTGACAAGCAAAATGATACAAGTGTTGCACAACAATTTTCATGAAATAAAATCTATTAAATTGTGTACTCTTTCAATAAATAATACAATAAGAAACAAATAATTTTCACTGCTTGTGCTACCGCCATACTTTTATAGCTGCCGTATCATTATTTTCATACAATAAATTGATCAATTTCGACCTAACCTAAAAACTATACAACATATCGTAGACCAAATCAGCTGTTATCGGCAACCGAACAGAATTTGGTTTACTACCAGTTTCGGTTGCTCAGGCCATAATAATAAAAGAAAAAGAACACAACAACAACATGAATTCCTTGGCACGCATTGGTGGCTATGTATGCCAAACCGTACAAATCGCAGGCTGTGGCGTAAGTAGTGGAATTGAGTTGTGCATTGCACTTTCATAATGTAGCGTTACTTAATCAAATATAAAATTTGTTTGCCTTTGCCGACAGCTTCAGCAAGTGCGCACAAAATACGCCGACTGGAAGATGATACGTGATGTGAAGCGACGTAAATGCGTTTCTGAACATGCTAAGGATCGCTTACGTGTGAATTCTTTGCGTAAGAATGATATTCTGCCAGTTGAGCTACGTGAGGTAGCCGACGCTGAGATTGCAGCCTTTCCACGCGACTCCTCCTTGGTACGAGTGCGTGAACGTTGTGCGCTTACATCACGTTCTCGCGGTGTTGTACACAAATACCGGCTGAGCCGTATAGTCTGGCGTCATCTAGCTGACTACAATAAACTGTCCGGCGTTCAGCGCGCCATGTGGTAAAGGTGGCCTGTAATGTAAACCTGTCTCTGAGGGAAATACCTAAAGTGGCTCTCGGCTTAAAACAACCACTTTTTGTTGTAGATTTTAAGTAAATGTAATTTTTGAATAAAAAAACAAATCAAGATAGTAAAATGCAGGAATTTAAATGTACATATGTTTCCGTGGTGAAATTATGTAATATCTTATTGTAAGTCTTAGTTTTTAACCAAATTATGGTCTGATAACCAAAAACGGTAAAAAAAAAAAATAAGGTCACATCTTATTTAAACTGAGCACAAATGATAATTTATTGAATGATAATACTTGGTTTGACCTAGCTATACTCTTTTTAAATTGGGTTCCAATCCATTATGACGTTTGACCTTATGAGCCCATAAGATACTTTATTGGACCCAAGTTATTTCAAGTACATAATAATATAGAATTCGGTATGTGTCTGTTGTGAATAAAGCCCCTTTGTCCATGTCCATGTTACAAAGGACATTTATGTATTTTAAAATGTCAATATTTAACAATTTTGCTTTGATGGATAATTTCTACAATTAACGTTGTATATCCATAAGAGAAACTACACATTTATTTATTTCTTTGTATAAAAATAATGTTGGTAATAAAGATGAAATATGCAAACATTCAATATTTTGTTCAGGATTATTTAAAAAAAAAAAAAATTATACAAAAACCCGCAATCCACAATGCGAATGTCTAACAGTGAAGAAGAAGAAGAAAATATCTCACCACAAAATGCGCTGGATTTTTGTTTAATTTTGACGAAATGTCGAAATCATCAAGTTGGCACAAGAGTGTCGCTTCCACGAGCGCCTTGTCAGCTGGTGGCTCATTGAACCTCATCGACTTCTCTTTTATCGAGCAGAAATATGCTTTGAGTGCCTATCTTACGCCTGCCGGTAGTCAAATTTCACTTGTGGAGGACATCACAGATTTTTGGAAATTCGTCAATAAGTATGAAGGAATGCTACGCAGTGCGGGTCAACCGGTGCTGCCACCTGTGTTGAAACCTACTGATATTGAGCAACTGCAGCCATACCACAAACGAAAGTATATTTGCCTAAAGTTGAACACGGGCGACAGTGGCCATCGAGCTAAGAACACTGCCGTAGGCGGAACACTTCCGCCTGCTGTTGTGCAACAGTTTCAGGAGATTATACTCATTTATCTTGACTTTAAACAAAAGGAGAAATTCGCAAAGATAAAGAAATTACGCCAAGCACAAAAGGCATTACCAATTGCGCGCTTTAAAGAAGATTTAAAAGCGGGCTTATCGGAATCACGTGTACTCATTGTAGCCGGTGATACAGGCTGCGGCAAATCCACACAGGTGCCACAGTACTTGTACGAATTTGGCTACCGTAGCATCGCTTGCACACAACCACGACGCTTGGCATGCGTTTCCCTCTCAAAACGAGTGGCTCACGAAATGTTGGAGGACTATGGCCAGCGTGTGGGCTTTCAGATACGTTTTGAGAGAAGTAAAACTGCACGTACGAACATCGTATTTATAACTGAAGGCCTGCTGCTGCGTCAGGTAAGTTTCTTCAGATCAATCAGTCAATAAGATAACTAAACGCAGCGTGTTTGAATTCCAGCTAGCTGTTGCCACCAATCTTGAACAATATGATGCACTCATACTAGACGAGATACATGAGAGGAATCTCTTTGGCGACTTTCTGCTTGGCGTCACTAAGTGTTTACTACGTGCGAAGCCGACACTTAAGCTAATCCTTATGTCGGCGACAATAAATGTGGAACTCTTTCACAATTACTTTAAGGAAGAGGGCGCCAAATTGGTACAAGTGCCCGGCCGTTTATATCCAATCAAGATGATGTTCATGCCACCACCGGCCTTGGAGCTGAAGTCAGGCAATGCATCGCGTACACGTTCCAATACTGCGGCATTAGATCCAGCGCCTTATGTACAGGTTTTAAGCCTGATTGACCAAAAGTATCCAAGTAGGTTCGTTTGTGGCGATTAGTTAAATGTTGCTACTAATTTCTATTCATGCACGTTTCCCATACCGCGCGCATCCACACGTCAGCCACCGAACGCGGCGATGTGCTTATATTTGTGAGCGGCGTCAATGAGATCACCACAGTATGCGACGCAATCAAGGAATACTCCGAACAGCAGACACACTGGATCATATTGCCACTGCACAGTGGTCTGGCGCTCGCTGCACAAGACAAAGTTTTCGACTATGCGCCCGAGGGTATGCGCAAATGCATTGTGTCCACAAATATTGCTGAGACGTCGCTAACCGTTGATGGTGTCCGCTTTGTTATCGATTCGGGCAAGGTGAAGGAAATGAGCTACGATGCAAGTTGCAAAGGTCAACGATTGAAAGAGTTTTGGGTATCTAAATCGTCAGCGGAGCAACGTAAAGGTCGTGCAGGCCGTACTGGACCCGGCGTAAGTCTATTGATATGATTAGTATGTAAAGAGTAAAGTAAATACAAATTATTACTTTAAGAATTGCTATCGATTGTATTCACAAAAACAATACGATAACTTTGAAGCGTATCCGGCGCCAGAAATCTTTCGCGTACCACTCGATTCCATACTGTTGCAAATGATTGCAATGGGTTTGCCAAATGTGCGCGTCTTTCCATTCATTGAATCACCGCCAGAAGAGGCTATCGAACAGACTATATTGGGACTGAAACAACACGTAAGTACATGCTTAGGGCAACAATAATAAATCAAACCAGAATAACAAAACAACCATTACAGAGCGCGATTACGAATGCCGAGAAAATAACACCTTTGGGCACATCACTCGCTACGCTGCCCGTGGAACTAACGATTGGCAAAATGTTGCTTATGGGCTGTGTATTTCCCGATGTCGAAAAGATACTTACACTAGCCGCTATACTAAGCGTGCAAAATCCGTTCACTACACGCGCCTACAACGATCCCAAATGTGAACAGGCACGTGCGGCGCTCATGTCCGATCAGGGTGATGTCTTTACGTTAATGCACGCCTATCACGAATGGCTGTCACTGAAGTGTGGACGTGATAATACACGCAAATGGTGCCATCAACTTGGCATCGAGGAGCAGCGGTGAGTTGTCTGTTGCAATGAATGGCAAAAAAAAAACTTGGCTTACATTTTTTTGTGTCTTTCTGCTTTTAGTTTCTATGAAATTACCAAACTTCGCAATCAATTCCAATGCATTCTCGAAAATAGTAATATGGCGCCTGCCACCACTGACAGTTCCGCTACGCTGACCAGCTCGGAACGTGCACGTCGTCATGGCGAGATACGTATGCTGAGAGCCATTAAACGTAAACAAAAATACCAAGAGCCACGCAAGCGAAAAATACTGAAGCATCGTCCAGGTGGTAACGATGACGACTATGATGACCATGAGCAAGGTGCCAATGAGGATATTCGCGATGTTGACTTTCGTCTCAATCATGATGCACACAAAATGGATCTGCTGCTCAGCTCAGCGCGCGCTGATAAAATGCGTGACGTCGTGCTCCTAAAGCTGATCATTGTTAGCGGTTTTTATCCGCAAATGGCGATCGCTGATGATTTCAACTATTGTAAAGGCGGCGCTCAACAGTTCTTTCACACAAAATTGAAACCATTTCTTTCTATACATCCGAATGCATATTTTGCCAAGTACTTTGAAATTTTAAAACTGAACGACTCTGATATGGAAACAAAACCAGACTATTATACACCAAAGCAACCGCTCAGCTCACGCCATCAATTGTTGTGCTATCAGTAAGCAGCATATTTGGTTAATATTGAACTTTCACAAAATTATATTATGCGTTTTAATGAAATCAACAGATCCCTGCTGGAGACCAACAAAGCGTATCTTATGAACTGCATACGTCTGCCTGCAGCTCAGACGTTGTTACTCTTTTCGTATGCCGTGGACACTGACGTTGCAGTAACGCGCATCGTTTGCGATGCTTGGCTTTGTCTTGAGTTTCCCATACCGGAAACAGGTATGGAGCTACTTTGTCGTGCTATAAAATTACGTCGTTTGTGGCACGAACAACTCAATACAAAACTGGCAGAATTGGCCAAGAGCGTTGATGGCAAACTTCAAAGCAGCAAAAGCATCAGCAGCAGTAGCCGTCAGAGTGCTGAGTCAGCGGAACGTGAACTTTGGGATTCATTGCTTGATTTCATGAACTTAAGCGTTTCGTACACTGTTAAACGTCTACTTCCGGCAGATCTAAAGTCGTTATATACACATTTACCGTTGCCAAAAGTCGAAGCATTAGAAAGAAATCCATTTGCCACGGACTTTGCAATTAGCGCAAACGAGGACAAGGGCGGCTGTAATGTCACAGAGCATGTTGTTTATGGTTGTTTGCAGGCACAGCAATGGATGACAGCAATGGAGGTATCAATGAGCGAACAGCGCTGGAAATGTACACATTGTGACAAGGAGATGTCGTATAATGTACTAAAGAAAGTACTGCACAAGCAAGGTGGGTGTGCCATTTGTTTTATTGCCCAACATTTTGTAATCAATGGAAATTTTTAGCTTGCAAACGTCTGCCAATCAAAGACAAATCCTCAAATGATTCGTCTTCCTCAACAGCTTATCGATCGTATTCAAGCAAAGGCACGGAGAGTTATCATTGCAACAGTTGCAATAGGCAATTGCATCTGAGCAAAATTGATATATTACGTCATAAAAAACAATGCAAAGACATTTAATTTAGTTTGGTTTTTTTTATGGTTTATTACTTTTTTTTATTTTGTTTTGTTTCTGTAGCAGTTGCAATAAAAAAAAAGTCCAATTATTAAATATACCTCATCTTATCACTAACAAATATCTTTGTTAGGAAAATATGACAGTAGAATTGTGAATTTAATAAAAAAATAAGTATCGAAAATACTTGAAAAAAAAAAAAATAAAATTCATTAAAATTTGCTAAAGTAGTTCATTTGGCAAACTATTGCAGAGCTGCTTAATTAGGGAAGCAAGTTAAATTCACTCATCAATTTAGGCAAAATCAAATTTAGCACCAATCTTTGGTACTCGTTTCTTACGCAGCGGCTTCACGTCTGAGTTCACAATGCATACAGATGCCGGTGTCGTTGTTGTCACTGTTGTAGCCTGCATGAATGGAAAAGAGATAGCATGAATGATATTTCACCTCACATATTATGTATGTGACGGCCATATCGCTTGCTTACTGCAAGACCGGCTTAACTCAAAATTTGCCGTTTCGAGAAAAACGAGTTTAAAGTTTTCAAGTTGCACTTACTTCCTTAAAGAATGAAAAACTTAAAATTGCATAACTCAGAAACTATTAACAATAGAAACATGAAACTTTGACACAATACAGAGCTTTAGTTAATGATCATTCCTGCATAATTAACTCAAAAATCGCATTTTTCGAGTTATGACAGTCTTGCAGTAAGCAAGCGATATTTGTTGAGCACAAAATACAAAAAAAAAAAACAATATTGAATACTTTTATGTTACATTCAGCCACATAATACATAATTCATTTAGAATGACTTTTTATGTTAAACTGCAGTATGTGTCGTGTGGCACTATGTAACTTGGGATAATTGTTTTTTTTTTTTTTTGAGTGTAAAATAATGTGAACTGTGCTCGACTAATATGGTTAGCTGTTCATGTTGTACATTCATGCTCTTGAACTTACCGTTGGATTGTTGGGCATATCCATCATTTTTAGTGTTGACATTGATTTGGACAACACAGTGGACATATCAACGTTAGCGGCAATGACAGCGCTATCCATACATGTCTGTGCATCGCGTTGCCAAAATATTGGTGGTTGAGGTAGAGTCTTCAAAGAGAATGTAAAAATTAAATAGATCATTGACAGTATTCAAGAATTCGCATTATAACAGAAGCTGCGTGACTCACCTGCGGCAACGTTTGTGTGGCGGCAGAGGCGCTAGCATTGCTAGGTGTACCGACGCCAATACTAACACCAGCGAGCGGCTGTTCCAGGCCAAGTAGATTCTTCAGCAAGAGCGTTTGTTGTTGATTGCTGCATGGTTGAATTGTATTTGGTGCTGCGAATTTTTGTCCATTTGGCGGCACTAATGATAGTGGTCCTAATGATCGTGGAGCATTTAAGAGCTGTCCAACTGGTAACATAAATGCTTTTGATGGCGCATTTAAATTTTGTGACTTAAATTGTTCGTTGTGTTGCTGCTTCTGCAGTATGGTGACTGGTTGTTTAGCAGCAACGTTAACACTTTGTTGTTGTTGCTTTTGCGTATTGACAATGTTGTTGTTATTTTTATTATTATTATTCTGAATCGTTTTATAGTTGATATTATTGACACCAGCAGCGGCATTGTTGATATTTTGACTGCTGTTATTTGTATTGTTGTTACTGTTGTTGCTGCTGTTGCTGCTAACGAACTTGGGTGGCGTTTGCGTTGAAGACGACGGCAACCAGAAATCAGAGCCAGCCGTTTTTCGATTATTGACCATTGTTGACGGCGTACGTGGAATTGATTTATTTAAATTACTGCTGACATTATTCGACGATGACGTGGACGGTTGCTGTACAGTTTGGCCGTTGCGTTCACCGCCTTTGTTAAAATATTGAGCGGATTGTGTGACCTTCATATTGTTAGTCACATTTGATTTTTTATCTATTAATGAAATAAACAAATAATTAATTGTTATATGACGGCAATTCAGTCACACTTCGTACCATTTGTCATTATTAAAATTAGTGCACTCTCCGGCAGCTTATTAACACGTTCATTGGCAATGCCATAGATATCATTACAGTTTGGTATGCGTCGATCGAAGAGTATCTCATAAAAGTTTTCCACACTATTGACGCACTCAAGACGTACCGGATTTGGATCAGTTGTGGGATAGATACCAATCACAGTACCTTTGGCGCCGACAGGCACCGAATAAGTTGTACGCACGACAACTACACGATCAAATAAACGCAACGCTGATTTCGATTTGTACACTTCAGGTAGCGTTACATTCGGTTTGAGTAGCAAATGCGGTTTCACTTGTAGCTTAACAGTCTTAACGGGCTGATTCTGCAAAAAGAACAAAGACATGTATTACAGTTTTAACCCAACGACGGAGAAAATACGACGGCACCTTTAAATCAGCAGTCAATTCAAGTAGTGCCTCGACAGTCTCTTTTTCAATAGTCTTTGAGCCAGATGGTACGCTTTCGCATTTCATGTGCTCTTGTTCCTTTAGCCAAGCGCAAATCTTTTCAACAAGTTTATCGCCAACACTTTCCGGATACAAATCCTGTTCGAATATGTATTCATTGCGATCATTTGACGTGCTCAAATAGTGTATAACTTCCGGAAACATTTCATAGTATTGTAAGATAAGATCAAGCGCTTTCAACGAATAATACCATTGATTATTGATGCGTCGCGCATAACCGGAACGTTCTTCTTGCTGTAATGCATAAAAGAAGCAAGTGAGTGAACAAGCATATAAAATGTTTACAAAAAAATGTATTACCTGTTTGGGATATTTAAACTGCAAGCCGACATTCAACTTTGAGACATTCTCTGGTGGCTTAACGCGTCTGGCGCCTAACACAACTAGCACTGAACCCGTTATACGGCCCATACACTTTGGACTTAGACCGGTTCGATTGCAGGCATCGAATAAATTGACATAATTACGTTCATATTCACTTTGCATAAGCTTGGCCTCCGAGAAATCCGGCTCTGGTCGCACAACAATGCTAACTGCATGCAAAACAAAAAAAAAAAAAATGAATTTACCATTATCTAAAAATAGTTGCATACACATACCCTGCAAGCGTCCACATTCATATACCAATTTGGGATCCAATACGGTGCCCTCGCTGCCATAGTATGGATTTCCAATAAAGAATATGGTGCTATTAGTCTCGAATAACTCTTCAACCTTGTTGAATTGTTTTTTGACAGAATCACACACAGCCAAATTACTGACCAGACACTGTGCCGGATAGATGGTTACTAACGTACTCCAAGCATCATTCGCAATCACACGACCTTGCTGACCGAATTCGAAACTACGACCGGCGTATATGCGTACACCCACCAATACTGATAAATCGTCTACCTCAATGCCCATGCGCGTATTCAGACTACAAAAAAATATTATCATAAATATCATTAGTAAGTAAGTATATATGTGACTTACTGTTCTTCCACAGTTTTGACTTCGCCCTTAAACGCTTTGCTATCATTATCATGTATGCCATCCAGATCAATGACTTTGTCCTTACTAAAGACCTGAACAACCTTCGATTTAATTAAATGTGGCCAACCAATGTAGACCACTTGATTGAGGTACTTTTCAGCAACGGCAAAAACATCACAGAATGTATCACGCTTGTGCGGCTGGAGTATCATATTTACACTGCGACTGGCAAAATCGAATACTTTGACACGATTATTTTTCAGCTCGAACTATTTGACAAAAGAAAATCCCATTAATACTAAGATATCCTCTATTATTATTATTATTAAGTCTATGTTTACTCACATCGAATTTCAAGTGTTTCATAGTAGGAAAGCCCGGAAAGAATACATGCCGTGCGGCATTCGGTAATTCAATGCAAATAGTCTTTTCTGCGCATACAGCAATCTCTTTCGACCAAATAGGCAACTCTGTGCAATAAATATGATATATTGTCTTTAGCGAGTGTATGCCAGGCAATTGCCCTTGATCAGTTTCACAGTAATCATATTGGAACATTGGTCCGTGCGTATTTCGATTCTTTTCCTCAATTGTAAGTTTTGATTCACATTTCGCCATGGCCGATAGCAACAATTTCTGTTAAATGACAGCGATATTTAATACAAATAGAAATAGAAAAATATATAAACAATGATAAACGAACCTCATCGATGAATGGTATGAGTACGACGGCTTCCCAATCGTGTTTCTTGCCATTCAAATCAAACTCAAAATTGTCTGGATAGAAGCTTATTACTTCGCTTGTCGGACTAGTCATAAGATCGTGATAAGCTTCTGGCAGTAATTTTCGACTGGCAGCCGGCAGTACGGCAAGCAACTGCTGGAATGGTAGGAATGGTTTGCCCATATTGAACTTAATATTAAGACGATGAAAATTGCGCAAATCACTGATAAACGGCGCATAATGATGTGGATAGTACCAGTCCCACGATTGGACACCACGGTAATAATAATCCAAAATCCATTGTAGCGCTTCTATATAACAGCCCACGAGCTCGAATTGTACTTCACTGAATAATAGAGTAGAATAGAAATTTATGTTTGATTTGTTTTAATTAGTGATCAATTTACACTTACTCATTATATTCTCTTTGTAACTTATTTCGATAATAGTTGCGCTTGTAGTTTTTAAACTCATCTCTTAGGTGTTTGTCTGCCTTATTAGCAAAGGCAGCTTCATCGAACTCATCGTCGTCATCATCATCATCCAGATCGAATAACTGTTTAGCAAAGATTATACAATTAATGAGCACCTTCATTTGTTAAATCACAATGGAATCTTACCTCTCGACTGCTTTGTATTAGATCATTTAAGTCGCTGTTTGCCGTCTCTCGTTTGATTTCGTCCACATCGACATCGAAAGCCTCCTCAATCCCATTCTGTATATTAGGTATGTGTTTGGGGTGGGGGAAGGGGAGGGAAAAGTGCAGATTTTAATTAAGTGCATAAAAGCACAGCCATTAATTATTTTACCGACGACAACTTAGCATTAAAATACTGTAAATCAGCATAATGCTCTTGAAATTGCTCGAACTCCACATCGGATAACGCCTCGAAGTATTTTTCCAAACGCGGCAAATTAAGTTTACCATGCTCATTAATGTTGCCGCCCAACTGCGGATAGACTTTTATATAGGTTTTGTAGAGCAGCGGCAATGCGTTTGATGATATATGCAAGCACGGTAAATGCGGTACAAAATCATTGCCCACCAAGAAACCCATCAGCACCCAGTCATCGATGATCTTGGCAACATCAAAATTCGGATCATGCTGGCGCAACTCATTAAATTCCAATTCCAGATACTCGCGCAATAAACCCAAATGTAGTAGAAAGAATCGTGTCTGTTCGACCGCTGTCGATTTTTTGCGTCCGAACTTTACCTCCTCACGCAAAATGACAAAGTGCAATTCATGTGTGCACAAGCCAAGTATGATGAGATCGGCATCTAAGCCATATAGACAATGACGTGTATTTGGATCGAAATCACTTTGCGATTTCAGGTATCGTATATAATCCATGATCTTGTGTTCACCCTCGCCGGGTGTCTGTCGAAATATATGTGTTACTGTTATCGTAATGATTTCTTTGTGGCAAAATACTTACATCATGACCACTGAGTATGATGCGACAATTTTTCCAAAGCGGATCCGTTGACAACTTGTTCTTGACAAAGTAACGTAGAGCCTCCTGTAGACGTACCATGAATTCGGTGCCCGGCGTTATGCAATTACTATCGAAACGTTCATGTTCGCGCTTTTCGCCACGCAATTTTGCAAGTGATTCAACCGCTTCCGCTTCTTTGGCAGAACGAAAACGTCTGCTCCGTTGTTGATTCATTTTGGCACGTGGTGCCACACCGTCAATAGCCATAAAGAATAACTTCTGCGGCTTAATAAGATAAAAAAGCTTGTCCACATATTTGAAAACTTCCTTAAAAATTTGATCTTCTTCAATGTGAAAATGTATGTTGCTGTCGTCGGGATGCGAACAGTTGTGTACAATGCCATTCATGTCAAGATAAAGATTGTCAAATTCCGGTATCTACAATTGGTCGGTCTTTGTGTTAACAATAACATTTAAGTTCATATAATGTGTTTGCTACTTACACTCTGCTCGCGCGCTAACTCGCTGAGACAGGGATAACGTTCGCTGATGTAGCGAAAAAACTTTGGTACACCCATCGTGCTAGATGCTTCTTTAAAGCTGTTGCTGATTATTTAGATGCTTGAGGATTTTAATTGAAAACAAAGAAAAGAAAATAAATCAGTAACAAGTGTAATGATAATACAGCGTGTCTTACTCTTACTTGGTTGACTTTCTTTTTTCATATTTTTTTTTGTTTTGCTTACCTTTTTGTACTAACAAAGCTGCCGCGTCGTTGATAATTTTGACTATTACTTTCTTGTTTTAGTCGTTCAAAAAAAAATACTTGAGCCTTGCAAATTTAAAAAATCGCAAACTGCACAATAATTGTATTTACTGCAAATTTAATTAAAGTGCTTTTGTTTACTGTTATATGCAAATTAGCGAAAAAAAATTGCATTAAATCCAATTGTGAAATTTTGCAATGCAAACCGACGCGAGTCAGTTGTTGCCCTCCAAACGGTGTCAGTCAAAGAGTCGAAAATGCCGCAATTGCTTCTAAAAACGACAAGAAGAAGAAACAGGCAGCTTGCAAAGAAGGACTAGCTAGCTCAATTGTTGCATGGAGTTGCACGGCAGTTGGGCTAGGTCAATGTGGTTGACTCCTCCAAAACAAGGGGAACAGGTGATATACTAGTCACCCTGTGTTTGGTGAAAAAAGCGCCCGTCGTGAAAACCCTTAATTAACTCAAGGTACTTTATATTGCCACTAATTTAGTTGTTTGTTTAAGTTACACATACAATTCGTTGCATGAATTCTATTGCACTTGTTGTGAAGTTTAATTTCGAACTATTCACAATCATGCCAAAAACAGATTAAAAATCGCCAATTTGGCAACACTAATGACACATATGTTTTGCATAGTGCAATTTCACTTGCGGGCCGGAACAAAACCGAACCGTTTTTATTATTGAACTGTTTTTGTTTTTCTTTTTATACACATGTATATATATTTTTGTTTGTTTGACACAGACATAAACATTGATAACAACAAAGCTGAAAAGAAAATACTATAGAGTAGATAAGTGAGACCAATAATAAATTGTTAAAACGATTAGAAATGGCCTTGTATTGAAATTGTGTTGTGGTGCGATTAAAGCGCAAGATTCCAACGCGATTGCTTTGGGTGATGGTACTGGTGAAACATTGTTTCGTTTGGTCATTGCGCGCGAATGAATGATTGAATTGTATTTTGTATTTTTATTATGTAAAATCGTCAACATTCAAAGTTTTAAACTTGAAAAGTAAATAAAAAAAGGTAAGGATTTTGCAATCGTGGATACCGTAGAGAAGAGCAACCATTGCCATTGGTGCCGTTGACGCTAACAACTTTGGAATCGAATGGGCGAATGAACTAAGAAAAGAAATAACAGAGTGTCGAACAAAAAAAAAAAAAAAAAACAAGTCACGCGACCTCAATATTTTTCTTAACACATCAGAAGCAAAACAAACACACAAAAAGCTTGTTTTTGTGTACTGCACACACGGGTCAACAACCGAAAAGCTGAACATTTTAAGCGAACTTGCTCGACTTTTCATAACATTCGCCTTCTTAGCCAAGTCAATTGCGCAGAACAACAGGTAAACATGACAGCAAGTGTAAAAATATCGCTTGAATTTTAATAAAGTTATTATTTTTTCTTGTTTTTAGTCATGCAATCGGCCAAGCCTGTTGTTGTTCCAACGTCGGCAACGCCGGAGCCAACTGCCACACCAACTGCAACGGCATCAACGATAAACACACGCAATCAACTGCGACCTGTTAAATATCACTATGCGGACTCATTTGCCTGCACGTATGTTGTCTCAGTAGTGGCCGCCTCTGTGGCAGAGCTTGCCACATATCCGCTTGATCTCACCAAGACGCGTCTACAGATTCAAGGCGAAGCGGCAAGCACGAATGGCATAGTGACGACTGATGGCGTCGCTTCTAAACCCAAGGTGACTATGAAGCTGCATCTATGCAGAATGCTTTGCCTGTGCTTCGCTAGTTTGGCCTGTTTCATAATCTCTTTTTTCATGCCAATTTGCTTTGAGTGTTGTAACGCTGTTGTTGTTGTTATTGTTCTTTTTTGTTTATTTTCGTTCATTTTTGGCTTTTGGCAACTTTTTTTTTTGGCTCATGTGACGTTATTGTTGTATTTTTAAATATTTATTCTGTTATTGTTGGGTACACAAAACAAAATTCACTTATAAGTTCATTAACTCAAAAGTGCTAAAATTTCAGGCTTTGCCTAATAACAGTTCTTTTATGCCATAAATAAATTAGATAAGATTTTATTTTGCAAAACAAAAATTTCATTATTCAATTCAACAATGTACTCGCCAAATTAAGATAAAAACGGTACGAGTTTGCGTATCAATGAGCTTTTTGTAAGTAATGTTGGCTGTTTTTTTGTTTTAATGTTTGCGTTTTAATAAACAATTCTTGAAGGCGTCTTATAGTTTTCATCTTAAAATTAAGCAACATAAATATACATTTATAAATTTTAAAATATTTATGTGTATTGTAACAAAGTTCCATTAAGTCATTTTAATTTTCTAAACTGCAAACGATTCTCACAACATGAAATGCTGGCAACGGCGCCATTCCTACTCTCCTTTCTTGCCTGTTTCCGTTATTTTTGTTTTGTTTTTGTTCTAAGTAAACCTAATAACAAAATTAATGATTTTCTGTGTTTGTGTATTTGTGCGTGTTAAAAAAAAAAGAAAATGTTTTTTGTTGTTGTGCCGTGATTGACTTTTAATGAAAATGATGAGCAAATAAGTAAAGAAGAAGAAGCCGCTGATGTTTGATGAAGCAGCAACAAATTGATGATGAATGAGTTTATACTACTTCAACTCCACAACCCCAAAAATAAAAAACAAAAAAAAAAAAATGAACTTATAAAACTATTGCAACTGACACACACATACACCCAACTCTAGATGCAATATCGCGGCATGATGGCCACCGCTGTTGGCATTGCGCGTGAGGAAGGCGCACTCAAATTGTGGCAGGGCGTGACGCCAGCACTCTATCGACACGTCGTTTATAGGTGAGTGCAACTTTTGTTGTATACAAATTTTACATTCTTTGGCTAATAAAGTTTGTCTCTTTGCCATATTTTGCAGCGGTGTGCGCATTTGCAGTTATGACATGTTGCGCAAGGAGCTCGCACGCAGCAGTGCTGGCGCTGATGGCGTCAGTGGGGATTATGCATTGCCCCTGTGGAAATCGGCGCTTTGTGGTGTCACTGCCGGCGCAGTGGCACAGTGGCTTGCATCACCGGCCGATCTTGTCAAAGTGCAAATACAAATGGAGGGCAAACGACGCCTGATGGGCGAACCGCCACGTGTTCATGGTGCTGCACACGCGTTTCGGCGGATTGTGCAACGCGGCGGCGTGCGTGGCCTATGGAAGGGCAGCATACCAAATGTACAACGTGCGGCGCTTGTCAATTTGGGTGAGTTAAAACGTACATTGCAATACAGTAAAACAGAAATTCAATAGTCGCTTATCTGTTTCGTTCAGGTGATCTCACCACATATGATACAATAAAACATTTGATAATGCATCGCCTGAAAATGCCCGATTGTCATACGGTGCATGTGTTGGCCTCGATTTGTGCGGGTTTCGTTGCGGCGATTATGGGCACACCGGCTGATGTGGTCAAGACGCGTATCATGAACCAGCCCACCGATGAGAAGGGCAGGTATGTGCTTAAGCAGCTGATAAGTTAATGTGACAACATCAGCGACAATCACACTTTGCTCTATTTGCTTATCGCAAGTTTTTTTGAATTTACTCTTATGATTTTTATTTCTTTCGCTTTTCAGAGGCTTACTTTATCGAGGGGCGGTAGATTGCTTACGTCAAACTGTTGCTAAGGAGGGTTTTGTTGCGCTCTACAAGGGTTTCTTGCCCTGCTGGATACGCATGGCGCCTTGGTCACTTACTTTTTGGTTATCTTTTGAACAAATACGCAAAATGATTGGCGCATCAAGTTATTGAAGATGATGACATTGAACGTGATATAAAGTCGTCGATTCAGGATCAAACAGTAGCAGCTCAGCGAGCGCTGTAACTTAATTGGCAATAATCTTAAAAACTAAACAAAACAAAAAAAACGTTTTTTAGTCACAAAAAATTGTATGCGTTTCGTGGAACTCAAATCATATAATCTAAGTCAAGTCAAAAAGTGCTATTAACCCGCAAAGTCCAATTCTTTTGTTATAAAACATTGTGTTGGAACAATTATCTTCGTTATGTTCCGATTTTTGTTTTTTTTTATTCTTTTTAAATTGTATAGAAATTCTTGTTAGTTATGTTGTCATAGCTATTGTTATACACGCGGCTTTTTGCCTATTTTATCGGTATGTAATACTGATGACGATACATACATATACATACATACATAACTAAATTAAGTCGCCCTTAAATTTTTGCTTGCTTGCTTGCACTTAAAGCATAGCGCAGTTTAGGCTAGAAGCATTCTTAAAAGTGACAATACCACATGTATATAGGCATAGAAATGGAATAACCTGTGTAATTATACAAAACGAAAAAGATTTAAAAAAGAGCACATTTAATGTGAAATGCTTTAAAAAAATGAAAATGAAAAAAAAAAAAAAAAATACAGAAAAACCGATACAAAATATAAAAGTATATTTTTTGAAAATGAACCAATGTTCTTTTTATTATTATTATGTATTATTATTTTATACTTAATTATGTTTTCTTGTCTTGTGTTCTTATTAAGCTTTTTGTACTCTTCACGTTTGTTAAGAATATTATAACTTTGTCACGAAGGTTGTAACATCCAAAACAAGACATCTCCGACTATACAAAGTACATATATTCTTGATCAGGACGACAAGACGAGTTGATATACCCATGTCCGTCTGCCTGCCTGTCCATCTGTCTGTATGTATGCTATCTCTCACAGTTTTGAATCTATCGACTTGAAATTTTGCACAGAACCTCCAATATTATCAACATAATCATTGCTCGTCGGATCCAGCATGATTAGAACAGTGGAACTGGTAGCCCCCTTCAATATTATTATCATAAATCATTGGTCGGAAACAGCGTGATCGGACCACTGGAACTGATAGCCCCCATACGAAATGAAGAAGAGGAAGAGAAGTAAATTTACGTTTACTTGAAGAGCTGTTTGATCTTAAACATTTAAATAAGGGGAGTAGAGTGAAGATGACCACAGTTAATGTTGGCATTTGTGATAGCGATCATTGTCCGCCTTGTATTTTTTCAGATAGAAGTTTTAAGATACATCTCTCATTTTTGTGGCCAATTTGTAATTTTGCACAAAAGAAAAAAACTATTTTTCGATGAATACATATAATTTTGTAAAAGGTTTTATGGTCCTAAAATACAAAAAAAAAATATAATCATTATTTTTTTAATAAAAAATAAAATTTTTATTCTTGCTCTTGAAAAAGGTTCGACCAACGTCACTTATGGATTAATAAACACTGTATTGAACGGCAAATTTTGAACGACTTGGGAACCTCTTTTGGCAAACAAACATAAAAAAATTCAATATCAGACGCTTAATTTTTATGTTCATGAGGTTGCATGATTGAATCACCACCGGCTTGAGAATCGCCGGTGGAGCATGAAGAGGGTGACGAAGCTGATATAGTCCGGTTGACTATATCAGATTGCGTATCTGAGCATATGCTCTGAGGTGAAACACAACTCCTTGCGCTGGCAGTTGTCTGGCTCGATGAAGTTGGTCGATTAGTCATTGTTATCTTCGACCTTTGGCTAAAACTTGGAATCCCGTCTCTTGTGCGAGTACTAGACGAACTGATGGCGGTCTGGTGCGTAGATACGACTCCGCCGGCAAGCGGCTTCACCTTGTTATTGGAAGATCTCATTGCCGATGACTTTGAGAGATATATTGGTGGTGGCTGCTCAAGTGCTCTCTTTTCTAAGCGTTCTTGTACGAGGCGTGCACGTGCCATGGTGACAGCATTAAGGCGTACCTTTTGTACAGAGTTTAATGGGTTAACGACTTCGGTCGGAGTATTAATTGTTGTATGATTTTCATATGTTTTCCCAACGTTTGCTTCCATTTGTATCAAATTGTTACTCTTCATCTCCATCTCAGTCTCCAACTCAGGCTCCAACTTAGTCTCGAACTCAGTCTTCAACTCAGCCTCTGCCACAGTCGTTGATTTTTCGACATGCCGGTTGCCAATACAGGGCCAGAAAAGTTTTCGTAATTGTTTCCAAAAACGAACTGAACATTTTTTTTGTCCATTTCGCTCTTCTGATTCTTCATTTGAACTCCTATTAAAGGAGCGTGGACTTATGTATTCAGGAAAATGTCTAACAAACTTTGGCAAAGCTTTGGTCCGAAAAGTGTTTGGTGTTGTCATATCTGCCGTCATCTTCACTGTTGTAGCTGGATCATTGATCCTCCGCATGTTCGTCAATTTGTCAAATGGCACAACGACCCATCCTTCCTCAATCATGTAAACATCATTTATGTTAACCGCACCCGTCACACGACCTTTGCGATTTTCTTTATACTGAACTTTATTATGTAATGCCATGTCTTGTTGTTGCTTTGCATACGTAACGTTTTTTAAATTTTTTTATTTTACTTTATTTCTTTTTTCAAGCTCAGCTGTGTGCTCTACTGTTGAATGTCTTAAAATATATGACTTTTCAACTGATTTGTGTGAAGATTTAAACTTGGATCATATGATTAGATACATTTTTTTTCGATAATTGCTTTAAATTTTTAAACGAGCTCTTTGTTTTCTTCGACAATGAAACTTTAGGTTCAATTTGCCTAGAAGTAAAGTTTTGTGTTGTTATAATACCAAATGTGTACAATAAATCATTGCCTTCTATATAAGGCATATGTGGAAGGGTATTGGCTCTTCTTTCTATCTTCTTTTTGTACCATATTTTACAAGCCATGCAAAATCTATTACAATAGATCATCCATAGATTAGTCATCCACACAAATATCATATACTTGCTCTACGATAGAATCAAGCTAAAGTCAAAGAGACTCAATTTTATATTAAACTTTTATATAAGCCCTCTATATTAGTCTTCTATATCAGCTCTCAATATTAGCTCTCTCAAGCTTTTAAGAAGTTTTCGACATGATTGCACATTATCAATTTTTATCACGTTTCTATATAAGTTCTCTTCGGCACATCCGTGCTCCTAACAAATCTTATATATTTCTTATTTAAAATTCCTCTCTAGAAGCCTTCTATATTAATTATCGATCTAACCAAGTCCAAGCTTTATTTAACTCGCTTCATAACATGACTTTATAAATTAAACAAATGGGTATTTTGTTTAATTATGGTTTAAATAAAAGGAAACAAAAATTATCAATTTTTTATTTTTTTATTTCACGTTGAAAGTTTTAAACAAACAGAATCAACTAACTTTAGTTGGTAAGCGTATATTTAAAACATTTTAATACCAAAATTACAAGAAAAAAAAAATTAAATACAATTACATATAATTAATCACGTGAGTAGTTGCTTTAAGAAAGTTCTTGTTTTAATAATAATAAGTTAAGCAAGGGGGCATGGCGGGCAGAAAGTGAAATGACAATGAAGCTGTAGACGGCATTTTAACACTTGACTGTAACCGTATTCGGCAGCATGGCTTCAAGTAGGCAGTTTTATATGCGACCCAGCAAGCCATCAGTGATACTTGGCCACCGGGTATGTGCGTGTCTGACGACATGAGACAAGTGCATCACCGGATTGACCCTGCGGGCACTGGCAGACAGCCAGATGAGCTCTCGGCACACAGGTGGCGCCACTAGCGCATTTGCCAATGCAAGGATTCACACACTGATAGTTGATGCAAGCCTTGTTGTCCGGACACTCATTATTACTCAGGCATTCACCCTGTCGTTTGGTCAAAAGTATACAATTAACATAGTGACTTTGGGTTAGCATGATGATGACATTACTTACACGTGAGCAATGCGTCAATGGATTACCCGTATGACCGGGCAGACAATTGCAAACGGGACGTTCACGGCCCGTATTATCATGGCCGGGCACACAGATTGCATTTGTGCCGCATGGATTTGGTTCACAGAGATCCTCTGTGTGTGTGTTACAAGTTAATTAAGTGTTTGTGACCAACAGCAGTGGGTTGAGCTTAAAGACTTACCCTTCGTAAATGGACGACAGCGTACGAATGGATCACCGGTCATGTCACGTGGACAACTGCAAACGGGTGTCAGACCGCGTAGATTACAATTGGCACCAACACCGCAAGCGCCTTCGCACGTATTCTTACAGATGCCATAGAAGCATGCCGGCCGATTCGATGGACAATCAACATCACCATAACATTCCGGCCGACATTCAGTATATGCACTACCAATATAACCCTTCGGGCACTCGCATACCGCACGATGGTTGGCCACGCCGTTGCATGTTGCACCGGTGCCGCATTGTTGGCATGCCGGAACACATTTGTAATTTGAGCACATGTCGCGCGCCGAACAATCGCCATCATACTCGCATTCATGTCGGCAGCCGCTCAATGGATTACCCTAAAGTTCGTTGGTTGGTTGGTTGGCTTGTAAGTGTGAGTTGGCAATATGGAATGACTGGAAAATGCTTTGGACACTTACCGTGTAACCGTGTACGCAAGAGCACGTTGGCACGCCATTGATAACCTCACATTTTGTATTCACGCCGCATGGACTGGGATGGCATTGTTCCTCTGTGTGTGTGCGAAGTGCAACAAAAGAAGTTATTAGTTCAGATATTTGGACAATACTATAATTGGTTTGAGTGATAGCTTCCTTTAAGGAGAGCACGCACTTTGTTAACTTTGCTAATAAAGCGAAATCTTGAAATTGAATAAACCTTTAAAATATGTCAAATTTTATTATTGAGCGATTGCTTCGATTGGAAGTTCCGTTTAGTCGGCAGTGATTAAAAAATTTTAAGTTATCGACTTGAATCAAACTGTCTTATGAGTCCCCTAATCTGTTCGCTCACCTAAAAGTCCCAAAAATAAAGTTTATTACTAGCAGAAATTTATTCTTAATGTTGATCTCCCTAAAATTTTACTATGGATCCGCCCCTAAAGTCAATTGACTTGTATACAAATCAATTGATCCGAAGTTATTCTTTATATGAAGAACTATTCTTTATAAGGAGGAGTTCTTAAAGCATTTCTCCTTCTTCCTTCTTGAATGTTTCACTCAAAACGGAAGCTTCAGTTAAAAATATAAGAGTTTTTAGCTTGCAGTAAGACACATTAGATAAAATCAAGCACGCAAAATACGTAAGAATGTGAATGTGATATCAAGTTTCTATTACCACCCAACCGCGTCTAAAAACTACGCCCGAACCGGTAGTGTTCGTTACAATAACGCAACCTCAAATTAGTTTTGTTAGTTTGTTTTGAAATTGTCAACAAAATTATGCATAACAAAAACGCCAACATGAAAACTTAAAGAAAACAAGTCAGCGCAGCATACATAGGTGTATTGCGTATATGATCAAGACCGTTCTGTGAGCATAAGTAAACAATGTTCAAGGCAAAACAATAAAAACAATTTGTCATTTATTTATTGTGGACAATATGGTGTTATAGAATCATAAAAGAGACTAGAAGTCAGACAAAAGATGACGTTTCTGTTCGAACATTTTTTGTAGAACTCATATTATTAGAGTTTCCAATCGATGCACACTTTTACTCATTCAAACTAAGTCTCAGATATGATCAAAACTCGTCTTGGATACATTGAAATTATAACTATCATAAGGTAATTGTAATATCATATCTTTTTTACTATCTTCTCATCTGCAACAAATCTCAAACAAACCGATGTTGTATGCAATTTAAAGTTTGTCATATTGCAAAACAGAAATTTTCAAAGGAAGCGACTATTGAGCTTGAACATTTCGTTTTGTTTTAATTTGCACAAATGTGCTTTCGTGGGCAAACAGGTTTCAATTACATAATCATGTTTCTTCTGCTCATACGGACGACTTGTCAAGTCAACGATTACAATAAGTAAATTGCTGTCAATGAGTTTGTTTTTGTTTATTGTTTTCATGTCGTTATTGCCAAACAAAAAGGCAATCAACTTGTTTTTTTTTGTTTTTGTTTTCATTATAATCAAACCATTTTTGTTTGCGTTTTTGCACGTAGGTTGACCAATGCTAAAAAAAAAAAAAATTCTATGTAAATTAGCTGCAATTGCGTATACAACAAGTTGCCAAGATCAAGGTCAAAATCGACGGAACAAAATATGGGGGAAAAAAAATGGTTAAAAAAAAAAATAAAAACAAAAATCAGCCAATACGCGTTTTCATTACAATTAATGATGATTTGCGTTAATTAATGCAAAATAATGTTTTATGAAAAAAAGGGGCGTATACGCAATATTATTTGTTTGAAAATGCAGCCTGCCTCTTGGTATCATTTATAATTTTTTGGAGCGCGTAAACAAATATTAAAACAAAAAAAAAAAAAATACAAAAAAAAGTGATTTAGTTTTGTATGTGTCGACGCCATTAATTCGAAAATTATAGAAAGGAGAGGGGAACGAGTTTAATCGTTTACACTGCACAGAGTCTGAAAGCAATTTTTGCCTATAATTGGGTGTGGCAGATGGTTTGATGGCTTCGATGCTACGATGGTAAGCGTAACGTGATGTGCTGTGTGTGTGTGTGTGTGTGTGTGTGTGTGTGTGAGTACTTGCAAACGCACAGAGGCGTGAAAATTTTCTCAAAAGTGTTTGCGTGCAACGTTCAACATACGTACGTTGGTCGCGAACAAGGGTGAAGCTAGCATGGCATAGGATAACGTCGGGTAGGTCGGTACTCAACATTTTGTTGTTTTTATTTTTGTTAACATTTCCTCTGTGTATGTGTGTGTGTGTGTGTGTGTGTGTTTGTTACTTTGCTGAATGAAAGTTCAATTGTAGGTTAATCGATTTGATTGAGGCTAATCATCATCATTATTTGTGGCCGAAATGCAAGTAAAGCGCAAATTGAGTACTTGAAAGGGAATTGTTTTTTTTTTGTTTTTTGGTTTTTTCGTTAATTAGTTTTGTTTGTGCCATATTGATTGCCTGCAAAGTACTTTAAGTGGCATTGAGCATTCTGATAATTTGAAATATTGCCAATAAACGAAAATTGTGTTGAGTATATGGGACAAAATTGGCTTGAAAGTATTTGTTGTGTTCTTGACGTAATTTATTGCATTGCATTATTGTATGACTTTAATTTGAATCTCGTTCATTTGAAATTCTTGCTAAGACAAGGATTTTAAGAAGCTGTATTATTTTTTTTTTTTGGATCATCACAACATGACACAAAAATTCTAACAGAGCTCAAAAAAAATTTTTTTTTATATAAATTAATATTAAATTCAAACTCACCCGGATCCGCTAGACGACAGGACGTGTATGGATCACCTCGGTAACCGGCCGGGCAACTGCAGACGGCAACGTGATTTCTGGGCTGTTGATAAGCCATGAGGATGACGATGAGCACATGGAAAATATTTTCAAAATCAGTCATTTAGTATGTGAGTTTTCTTTTTCTTTTTAATTTGATTTTCATTTTCATTTTTGCGGTCGCTCACCTGACAATTGGAGCCAACGCCGCAGGCGCCCACACATGGATTCACGCAACGATTGTCCTTGCATTGCAGATCGCCGCGACAGTCGACATTGTCCAGGCATTCACCGCGATTGCAGTGCGTAAGCGGATTACCGCTGTGGCCGGGCGGACATGAGCAGACCGGACGGCCGCCGGCGCTCTCCTGGCAAACGGCATTCAGGCCGCACGGATTGCCGTGACAGCCATATTTTTGGGCTGTTGGGCGCGCACACACACATACAGTGTTGGTAAACGTCGTTGTTGTTGTTGTTGTTGTGCGTGCATGTGCATGTTGTGTTGCAATAAATTACAATTGCGTTGTGTGTGTTTGTGTGTGAGATTAAATAAAATTTCATTAATAATTACACAAGCTAATTTATTTCAGTGTTAGTAACTAACACTGCAACACAAAAAAGTACAGTTGTGCGTGTGTCGTTGGTTCAATTCAATAAATTAGAATTATATATTTACATATGTATATACAAACACTTTAATCAAGTGTCGACTTGATAAAGAAACGCGTTAAAGATAAAGTGTTGAAAGGTGCATTTTGTGATATTTTCATAGGAGACAAAAACAAAGATAGGCTGAGAGTGCTTTGTGTTTTGTGTGTGTGCGTAACAAGAAACATATTGTTAGAAGCATAATGTTCATTGTGAAAATACCGCGTGTATAGGTTGGCGTCTGATCTCGATAAATGATGCGTTCGTTGACCGTCCGTCCGTCGCCGTATGTGTAATATGTACGATATGAGCAATTCAGACAACGTTTCTCGAGTTTTTTACCTAAAGCCGTATGTTGTTGCACCACAACCAGCAGTACGACAAGTAACGCCAGCCATCTTGTTATACCAATTGTCCTTTGATAATGCTGTAAAGAAAGATATTGAAAAGCGAAAGTCGGTTAATTTTTTGTTTAATGAATTTTTGCCATGAATTTCATTTAGACATTCATTCAATTATGTTCAGGTTCAGGAGGTTCTCATTAAGATTGCATTTAAAACTTTTCATGACTCCTCTATGGAGGTATTCTTTTTGTGGTACATACAAAAATATATTTAAACTTGGTATGCTTAAATAATATTTCTAATCCACTAATACCAAAAAAGATTTTTATACTTTAATTTTGCTTTTTATTTTGCTATATATCGAAATAATCAGCTTCAATACTTAGTGAGAAGATCGTATATCCATACACAGAGAGCCAGATGGACATCGCTCAATCGACTCGATTTGCCGAACTGTTCAAGAACATTTTTAGATACTCAATATGATCGAAAACATTTCTTTCTATACCTCTTTCTCAAGAGGTTTCAGATTTGAGGCTTGGATAATAATGTTTAAAAAACCCATTTTGATATTCGTTCGCTTAATGAGAATCTTCCCTTAAATAATCATAATCGATATATCTTTACTAATTTAAATTTTATATTTCGCAAGAAACTTCTTAATCATCAAAATCATTGCTCATCATGAACGTTTTAAACTCTTTATTAGTCAAAGTAGCTACTAGCATGTTTGAAATATTAAATAACGCCTTAAAAGTTTAAACAATTTGCATAAATATTGAATCAATAGCACAGAAAAAAAAAAGAAAACAAAACGAACAACAGAAGTAAATTAATTAAATGCCAACGAACGAGTTTGTGTGTCAGCCCAGTACAGTTCAATACACATTGTCTTGAAACGCAACTAGATTTGGTCAAAAGTATTTACAAAGCAAAGCGAAGCAAAGCAACAAAAATGTCAACTTGACAAATGCTTAAAGTCATAAACCAAATAAAATGTTAATCATGTATTTTGTTTAAACGTCATGACGCATTCACACTACCATTTGTTCCGGTTTGGACTTTAAATCGATTTTCACAGCCAAACAAAATTATGATCTTAACTTTGTTATACTGTTGCAAAGGTATATTAATTTTGTGAAGAAGTTTGTAACCCAGAGAAGGAGATATATAATATATTTCTGAACAGTATGACGAGACGAGTTGATATAGCCTTGACCGTCCGACTGTAAAATAAGAATCGGACATATAAGCAATAAAATCCCACCGAATCTCTCCTAGGGAGAGGGGAGGGTTCCTTAGGCATCTCATGTCAACTTTTTAGTCCATTAATTTACAATTTTTTTTCAAAATTTTAAGCAAAATCTCATGTTTGATACAGAGGTACGTAAAACTGTCACTGAATCTCACCAAGATGGGGGAGGAGTCCAAATTTCGAGAAAAAACTTTACGTAATTTATGGACGTCACATAATACATTCTTACTTAATCTTGCAAATCTTATATATCTTCAAGCAGTTGAAGTAAAATATTGTTGGACAGTTAAATAATGGGCGTGGCTACTCCTCTTTGATTTTGAAACAAAGAGAACAACTGTAACAAATTTTTTCCTATAAGAATTCTAGGAAATATTCCAAGAGTATATACATTTCGACACGACCGCAAAAAACATTCCTTTCTGGTTTTTTATTTGTTGTATTTATTTATGTTCAAGTTCAAGTTCAGCTGAAATGCACTTGTGACAGTTTAACGTTGGCGCCTACAACTCGTCTCTGAGTATTAACAACGTAACTTTTTAGCAGTTTCTTTTTTGAGCATAAGAAAAAATTAATTAGCTGTCACAGTTTCGGTTTAAATGGGCTAGTGAGCCTTGTCCGAAAGATCAGATCATGTTTTATGAAGGTCGTGTCGTTTTATTGTTTTTGTTTTGTGTTTCGAACTTAATTTAACTGGCGAACTGAGTCCTTAAGCCAGTAAAACAACTTTTTAATATAAATTTTTATAAATGAATTCTGATGAGTTGAAATTGTTTTTGTTTCTGCCTTAATATTTAATATTGCTATGAGGATTACCTTTCATAATTCGAAGTTTTTTGACTTTCATTTTTTATTTAATTTAAAAATTATTTTTTATGTGCTAATTTTTTTTTTCTTTTGAAATTTAAAAAAAAATGTTCTTTGTTTTTAAATAAAAAAAATAAAATAAAAAAAAATCCAATTCTGGCAGAAGTTGTTTCTATTATTATTATATTTTCAGTGAAGTCCAAACTTCATTGTTCTCATAATTACACAGAGTAAATAATTTTGAGCTTTAGCTGAAGTTTAAAAGCCAATGATTAATTTAGGTACTGTAGAAACATCACTTTAAGTGTTGTATCTTCAACTGTGAATAACAATCTGATCTTTGCAATTAAGTGAAATATAAAATATTTAAAATGTTTTTGAACCAGTCAATTTTATTTTAGTTTCACTAAATAACAATTAATTATACAATAATTAATCAATGTTTTTTATATTCAAGAGCAGAAAAACTTAATACGAAATCACAAAATAATTATTTGAGTATTGTGGATCAATAAAAAAAAAAAAATAATATATGAGTATTAGGGTGTCCCTTACTTTGCAAGGTTCTTATTTTTTAACGCATATGGGCTAATTTTATTCAGTCTACTCTAAAACACTCCCATGATTTTTTTTTTTTTTTTTAGAGCACAGGAACCCGTGCCGACTTGCGTTCAAAACATGCAAGTTACACCTGCGCCTTTAATGTAACATTGGAACACTTTCTCAAGCAAGTTACATCGGCACCCATGGTGTAACATACGAGTACTTAATTTTGTTGTCATTTCGTTTCGTATTTGTTGGACAAACAATACGCACAATGTCTGTGGAACTTAAAAGCAATACAAAAACAATATTTTTGATTGTTGAGATAAATCACCAAATAACAGGTGTTAAGTTACCATCTATCCGCCAAGTTCTCGCAGTTTAATTTTTTAATATCCGCGAAGTGAAATTAAATGAGTTAAACCTCAAATTAAATTGTAAAGAAGAAACCTTGAAAAGGAAGTATCCTGATTAGTATTATATAAAGTTTATCTTCTTGGTAATAAAACGCAATACTTAAATTTGTCTTTTCAATAATATTCAATTAAAATTTAGTTACTTAGCGTCCCCCAGTTGTATTTAAAAAACCATCTAAAATCTTCTTTCATAAAACTTCAGGGCTCAGTCGGCACGGGTTAGGTTTAACTTAGGAAGCTGAAATTTTGTATTTAGGTTAAGTTAAGGATACTGAACAGAAATAGCGGGTATGCGTTTTCAAAAATGCAAAAAAAAAAAAAAAATCGACCAAATAAGGGACACCCTAATGAGTATATACCAGAAGTGTTAAAATAAACAAATTAAAGGTTCTTCACGCAATCGAGCTGCCGGCGATGATCAAGTAACGATAGCGTCAAAGTACGAATATTTACTTAAAACAAATGAATATTTTTAAATATTTCCGTCACGTATTTTCTCATTCGATGAGCAATCCAACAACAAAACTTAAATTGAACATGAAGGCACTTACCATGTTTTCTGCTCTTTTTATTGTTTTAAAGGTTTTAGTGCACAATTTTTTTTTGTTTTATTGTTTAACTGCAGTAAACAATAATAAAACACTAATGATGAAAAAAAAAAAAATTCCCAAAAAAAAAAATGGATAAATAAAAACTATTTTTTTGTTGTATTCTTTGTAAGAAGCTTCACACGAAATTGACAAACGTCAACTGAGCGTCTGAGTAGAGGGACATAAGCTTTTTATATACAAAACAAAAAACAAAACAAACAACAACAACAATGAAACAAAAAAGGCAACCAGTTCGATACGCAGCAAGTGTACTCAGAGTGTAAGTGAATGATTGAGTGAGTAAATGGGTCTCAAAAAAAAAAAAAAAGAAAAAAAAAAAACAATCTGAGTCTCGGTTCATATACGCTTTTTATGCATGTGGCCCAATGAGTTGATTGAGTGAATTTATTGGAAAGTCCCAACAAGAACACAGCTGAGAATTCTAAGGCAGCGACGACGACTTAACTTAACTTGATTTGACTTAATATGACTTCAACTGGGCTTGCTTTGACACAACTTTGTTTTTCATTTTTCTGTCTTTGCCATTTTTAACTTGAATTCAATTCATATTCGCTCACTTGCCAATTGATCTTCAAATGTTGCCAAAATACGTGTGGGCGTTCATGTATGCGTTGTTAACTTGTTTAAGTTAAAACAAAAGAGAATGAGCGAAAAATATACAATATATTTTATTATTTGTTATTTTTATTTGATGTTAAACAAATTGTGTTTTGTTTTTGTTGTTTTGTGTAGCTCATTATTTTATATACTTAACAAAAAAAAAAAAATAATAATATAAATAATAATAATATTGTCAATTTTAATTACATACATACACATATATATGGACATGTTTGTGAATGAATTTTTTTGTCTGTGATTTTTTTTTTATTTTAAATTTATTTATTATTCATTTTTAATTTCTGATTAAAAGCTGAAGGCGTCAAAAATGTTTTTGGGCATTGTCTTTTTGTAATTTGTTAAGTAAATAATTTTTTAATTGTTTATTAAACACGTTTGTTTGCGCTAAAGTTCAATGATAATCATCAAATGGATAAAAGTTTACAAGCCATGCACGTTGTCGAATGAAAATAACAATAAGGTTTCAATACAATCTAAGATTAGTCAAACATTTTTTTAACTATAAGTATGCGAACATTTCTTGAGATCAAAAGTTTCTATAAACATATTTAACTCCCTTCAAAATTAAATTCATTTTCACATAAGAAATTGCTTGATCTAAAACCTTGATTAAATTTGAGGGATTATAGTCATTTTTGGTAGAAAGTCCAGGTGACCATGATCGGAAATATTCTCACACCATCTTAAGGAAAACATCGACCAATAAATATTGCTATCATGTCAGACGTTTCTTCAAAACGAGTTTCAGATTAAAACAAGAATTTAATTAATAAATACATAACAATTAAATTCTGTTATATAAAAGTAATAATTGTTAAAAAGTCAAAGGTTGATTTCCGTTTTTCGTAGGCGCATCAGTTTACTTTCCACTGTTGGTTTCCGTTGGAAGCTGCTCAATTTTATTACGGCCTAAATAAAGTAAGCCAAGTTAGTTTAATTGAATGCAAATTTGTTAATAGATTTGTTAAATAATAATAAGAAAACATACGCTACACATTTATTGAAGAGCAAATCAAACTTTGAAAATTAATAAAACTGAAAAATTAAATTAAAAAATTAAAAACAACACCAACACAGTTACATTTGGAACCATTTTACCATTAGTAGGTCTTTCTTATCACAAAAATAAAATAATATTATGTTACATGGAATCACTCATGACATAACGCAGCTTAAAACTCAAAGTCCACGCATGCAGCGCATACAAAGTTCACCAAATCTTAACTTATTCTGATTCATTCTTATTTTTTTAATGCTTAAAGCCAAAAATAGTCGAGAAAATCATTTCTCGAAGCTACTTGCAAATGTCCAAATGATTGAAACGAGTTTATTTATAGCATAGTTATTATTATAAAATGAATACATCAGTTAAATTTTTCAATGAAGATGATTATTAATTTGAATGAACAGTTGTTATTACAATTTGATATGAATTTTTGACATTTCTCTTCTATTCGTAAAATTAATTATATAACATTTGTCAACGCACTTTAAAACTATCTTATAACGAACATGATTGAGCATGATGGATAAGGTTAACAATGCGTATAGTGTCGAAAAATAGTAAGCAATGAAATGATAGCCATAGGCGATTTCGTATTATGTTGCCATTAGTCACACAACTTAGATAGGAACATCTTCTGAGATAGGAACATTAAATTAAGAGTCTATATAGCACACTCAAACACCCGAAGAGATAGAAAATTATGTAGGTGGATGATAAAATACCTTACCACAACATTTCTAAAACAGACTGTTTAATTTCACAACGATTAAATTTTTTGCATTCATGTATATAGTTTGTATAGTCGGAGATGTCTCCTTCTGGGTATTACAGACACTGTCGATGCACAGAAAACTAATATACCCTATACCTTAAGGTACAGGGTATAATAAACTAAAATTGGTACAAAAACGATTAAGTTTGTATGGCGTTTTCCCACACTTGAACAACGTTGTAAAAATTTTTAACTGCATGGAATAAATACAATTATTGCAACCATTCTTCATTGCTCGTTGAAAGAGCTTGGCATAAAGTACTGCGAACTGTGTTAAAAACTACTTATAAGGAGAAATGAATTCATTGAGTTCAACCGATTCGTGGCTAACATTGAAGTATCATTTACTGGCTTGGCGTCTACTTGGAATTTATCCTTCAACTGCTGATGGTCGTCTCAGGCGTCATCTATATTCTATCTATGGGATAATACTCAATATAATTGTAACGATTCTCTTTCCCATTACGTTCATCATACCGACTGTAGAGGCGAACAATATCGCGGACTTTTGTGCAAATGGCTTTAGGCTCTTAGCTGACATGATCTGCCCGATGAAGTTGATTCAGACGTGGCGTGTACTTGATCGGTTGATTGCTCTACGTTCGAGCATGGAGCGTTTGGATCAACGTTTAAATTTGCCATCAGAGCATCGTTCTATAAAAGATGCTCAGCAGTTTACGTGGCGTGTCATTAAGATAATTGTTGGACTTTTTTTTTGCTTGTGGTTGTCTTCATTGCCGCTTTCTTTCTTAACCGGTGAAAGACAATTAACATTTCCGGCTTGGTATCCATGGGATTTTCAGAGCACACAGTTGCGTTATGTATTCACAAACTCTTTCCAGTATTGTTGTTTAACAATACAGGCAGTTCAAGATATATGTTCGGACTCTTATCCATTGGTGCTACTCGGCATGATTGGTGCTCATGTACGCGCTTTAGGCATACGTGTACAAAATATTGGTCTGAAAAATCAAGGAAAATTGAATCGGCGACAGATTGACGCTCTGGCTGAACTTAATGCTTGCATACAGGACCATGAATTGGTCTTAAAATTATTAGACACCATATTGGATATTATTTCGACTACATGTTTTTTTCAGTTTTTCTGTACAGCGCTCTCCGTTTGTACTTTGAGTGGTTATGCAGTGTTCGGTGAATTGACTTTTACGGATAAAGTCAATATATTTTTCTTCTTCACCGTTATCGTTATGGAGACGTTGCTAGTTTGTTCTTCTGGCGAACTAATTTATCACGAGTGCGAACAACTAACCACGGCTATTTACTCATGTAAATGGTATAATCAGGATGTGAAATTCCAACGCACGCTTCTCTTGATGTTACATCGTTCACAGAAAATCAAGGAGCTAATGGCAGCGAAATTTATACCTGTGCGTATATCAACATTTGTTGTGGTAGGTGAAAGTTGAAATATATTTATCAATGCTAAATTAATATCTCATATGCTTTCAGGTAATGAAAGGTTCCTATTCGATGTTTACATTGTTATGCAATATGAACTCAAAGTAGTTAAGAATGAGTAGTGATTGTTACAGACACCTACAACATACATACTTATTGTAGCATTATACAATTATACACACCAAATCCAAAATAAAGTTGTTAAATTCAATTCGAGAACGTTTTACTTTTCAACATTTTTTTCGTCTTCAATTTACTATGTTAAACTTTCAACGACAGCAATACAAATGTTAACACAATATAAATTCTGTGATATAAATTCTGTTACTGTTTAAAGAGGCAGGGCTTACAGTGTTACCATTTGCTACCACTAGGTGTCGCTTAAGTACGGAAAATGGAAGTTTATCAAGTCTGTAGCTCTTATAGTTTCCGAAAACCATTGGTGAATACGGACGGGCAGACGAAGGGACATGTCTAAACCAATTTCTCTTGAGGTCCTGATCAAGAATATCTTCTATGCATTACATATTTTTCATCTGAAGCAAATTTAATATACCATACATAACAATAACATACAAATCAATTTCTGGATTTTCTTGGATCACAACTAAAACTTCAATTAAACATAAAAACAAAAAACGTTCAAAAAATACATAAAATAGATTCAATCTATAAAATTGGTTTTACGAGAAAAAATTAACAGGAAAGTTAATTATTAACATCTCAATTTAAAGTAAAATGCCTTCAACTTCAAAATTCGTTTTTTAATAATTTAATTCGGAGCACTCCAACAAACGTTTGATTATTTTGAAGTGCGATTTTAATTTGAGAAAAAACTTAATAAACGCACCTGCGTTGCGAAAATGGACACGTGTTTGTGCAATTTTTACAAAGTTCCGTTAGATTTCCAGAAAAACCCGGTTTGTAATTAAGAAGATTGGACATGAAAAAGACAATTTGTTCATACATATTTTATTTCAATCCTATGTGATAAATTTAATTGATTTTTGACCTCTGAAGAGGTTGTTAATTAGAGTACCGATCAACTAACTGTTTTTATACCCTGTACACACACTGTGTATCAGGGTATATTAAGTTAGTTTGAGACGGTTTGTATGTAACGCATAGAAGGAGGGGAGGGGGACCCTATAAAGTATATATATTCTTGATCAGGATGACAAGACGAATTGATATAGCCCTGTCTGTCCGTCCGTCCGTCCTCACCAATGGTTCTCGAAAACTATAAGAGGTAGAGACTTGAAATTTGGTGGATAGACTCGTGAGGTCAAACGCTAGATCAAGTTTGAAGGATTTTTTGCCACGCCCACTCCTTCCCGCCCATCGAGCACCACCCATTTTTTCAAAAGGCTGTAGCTCGAAAACCTGATGAGTTTGAAACATGAAAATGAGTATGTAGACTCAGTATGTATAGCTCTACAAAACTGCATACCACATTTTTTCCCCCTCCCCTTCGTTTCCCCTCAAAAAGTTGTTTTCTTAAAATTGCTGTATAATAGATACAATGCTGAAATTTTGTATGCAAACTCAGTAAACATACCTTTTTAAAACTGCATACCACAAACTTTCATTTTTAACGCTGTGTGACAACGCAAAGACAAACAAGTTGAAATTTGGCATAAATTGGCTTTGAACACTGCTTTATCCTATTTGTAACAAAAACCGTACTTAACACTGCGAAAACTATTAAAGCTAGAGACTTGAAATTTGGAAGATAGTCTCGTGTGGTCGAACACTAGATGAAGTTTGAAGGAATTTTTGCCACGCCCATCGAGCACAACAAAAGGTCATTTTTTTCTTAAAATTGCTGTATCTCCTAAAGTATAAAGAATACAATGCTGAAATTTTGTATGCAAACTCAGATAACATACCTTTTTAAAACTGCATACAACAAACTACCACTTTCCCCGCAAAGACCAACACACTAAAATTTTGCAGCAATGCTTTGTAACAAAACCCGTACTAAAGCGCCATCTAATGGCAACATTGCACTGTGAGCCCTGCCTCACTATTAGCAAATACACAAACCATATCGTGGTACACTGCTTTTGCTGTCGGCGAATGTTTAACGTGTTATCAACATGGGTGTGTGTACAGGGTATTATATAGTTGAGAATACTCAACTATACCGCCCTTACTGGTTTTTTTATCAAATTGTCGAAACTTTTTGCAACATTTAAACTATAATTATTAAATTTCACTTCGACCAACTTAACCAGCACTTCTCACGTGAAATGGTACATATGGATGCAATTAAAACATGTGTGGCAGTAAATTAAGTAAAATCGAAGATTAATTTGAACACAAATGCGTAGAAAACTTTTGTAAACTTCATTTGGCACTAATACGATTAAGTTTGTATGGCGTTTTCCCACACTTGAAAGTCCTTGAAACTATTTTGAACTGCACAAATTAAGTGGAATTAGCTTGAACATTTGGAGAACAATACTACATTAAAAAAATAAAAAAAAAAAAAAGAAATGAAATAGAATAAGGAAAGGTTAAAATATAAATGCGCATTAGAGCAGCTTCGACAGTATTTCATTGTTTGCTGAAAGTGCTTGGTCTAAACTACTGTAACTGTGCGAGTTACTACAATACTTATTCTTTGAAATGAATTCTTCGACTTCAACCAATTCGTGGCTAACATTAAAGTACCATTTTCAAATTTGGCGTCTACTTGGAATTTATCCTTCAACTGATGATGGTCGTCTCTGTATTCTATCTATGCAATCGCTCTCAATGTTATTGTTACAATTTTTTTTCCTGTAACGTTCGTTATACCGACTATACAAGCGAAAAATATGGCGGATTTTTGTGAAAGAGGCTTTATAGTAGTACCTGATATACTCTGTTCCCTGAAATTCATTCAAACGTGGATTTTAATTGATCGTTTAGTTGCTCTGCGTCCTGTAATGGATTATCTTGACAAACGTTTAAATTTTCCATCGGAGCATCGTTCTATAAATGAGGCTCGACAGTTTACATGGCGTATAGTTGCACTAATTGTTGGACTATTCTTTTGCCTGTGGTTGTCCGCATTGCCGATGGCATTCTTAACCAATGGGCGACAATTAACTTTTCACGGTTGGTTCCCATGGGATTGGCAGAGCACTCAGTTGGGTTATATATTGACGAATTGTTTTCAATATACTTGTTTAACGTTACAGTCAATTCAAGATATCTGTTCGGACTCTTATCCGTTGGCGTTACTCAGCATGACTGGTGCTCATATACGGGCTTTAGGCATACGTGTACAAAATATCGGCAAGAACAGCGAAAATGACATTATAAACAACGGAAATCGATTTCAAGATCGTCATTTGGTGAACAAAGTACGCCAACAGATTAACGATCGGGCTGAACTTAACGCATGCATTGAGGACCACAAAGTGCTTTTGAAATTATTGGACACCATTTTGGCAATAATTTCGACAACATGTTTTTATCAATTCGCCTCCACAGCGTTGTCTGTTTGTATTATGGGTGGTTTTCTTTTGTTCGCCGAGTTGGATTTTAAGGCCGAAGTGAATTTATTCTTTTTCTTTGCCATCAGCGTAATGGAAACACTGATGGTCTGTTCCTCGGGCGAAATTATCTTTCACGAATGCGAACAACTGACCACTGCTATTTACTCATGTAAATGGTATAATCAGGATGTGAAATTTCAACGCGCGTTGCTCTTAATGATGCATCGTTCACAGAAAATCAAGGAGGTAATGGCAGCGAAATTTATACCTGTCCGTATATCAACATTTGTTACGGTAAGTGTAAGCTATGAGTTGTAAACATATTTTCACAATGCTACTGATCATTATTGTGCTTACAGGTCATGAAAGGTTCCTATTCGATGTTTACATTGTTATGCAACATGAATACAAAATAATCAAATATTGTAATGTTTAAATAGAGTGGTGATTATCACAGTTCAATAGAGAAAAGATAGTGTTGTATAGTTGAAAAAAAAAAATGCTACCCGCTAAAAAAAACAACGCTTTATTATCTATAACACGGCTGTCCAAACTAGATGGGACCCAGGGCCAATACATTGGGGAGCCGCAAAATATTTTTAAAAATAAAAAACAGGTATAAAAGGTATCATTAAATAATATTTATAAAAATAATTTGCTTATTAATGTATTTATCAAAGAGTATAAAAAGATTTTTGGTTTAGACAGCCCTGATCTAAAGCAATATCAATGACATTGAGACAAACGTTCTCTGTTAGCATAAATGATAAGCTCATAGTCGCAATAATGGAACAAGTACAATTGTTAAAATCAAATAATTTTAATTTCATGACGTTAGTATGTGGCGGTGATATCAGAGCACAAACGTTATCTATGAACAGCATTGCAATGCCACCTAAAAGGATTGTGTGCAATACATTATGCGTAAAGCGATTGTATGTTATAAAATTATCACAAGACCGCATCAATGATACTTTTTGGTCATAGTTCATTTCCTTGATGACGGAAGTATGCTTGCTCGTCGTTTTATCTGACCGTTTGTCCGATCTTCTGTCTGCTATTCATGCCGTTTGTTTCCGTTGCAAGCACTTCATCATCTCATGTACTACAATAGCTACTACTTATTTTTGTCACAATCGTTGTTGCCGTCACCATTTTATTATCAACTATCAACGTCGCCATTGCCATTATGTACATGCTTGTGTGCATCAACTTGTTCGTTTGTCGCTTTAAAGCGGAAGTTGTTTTATCTTATGCATGAGTGACATTTATTCATCCGTTGTGTGAGATTTTTATCATTACGGATTCGCGGCTGTGCGATTTTATGACAACAAGCGTAACTTGCCATAATCATCATCATCATCATCATCGTCAGCGTTATTGTCATATTGCAAATGCACGCCATAAGGCAAAAATATTCGAAGCTTGTTCGCCATTTTAACGCATGCCTTAAAGTAATGCATTCAAAAAAAAAAAAAAAAAAAAAAATCAAGAATAATATATAAATAAATAAATGAGAGGATTATTATCAGTATCATTTGTGTTAACTGCATAATGCGCCGTAAAGTATGCAGTTGTATGCCGCATGTTTTTACCGATTCGCGTATCAGTTTTGCCAACATTCACGTTAATAACTTCTTATGGGCATTTTAATTAACCCATACGTTCTGGGTTGATATTAAATATTTTTAATGCGTTTCGACGTTTTCTTTTTTTTTCGGTTTATATGTGTTAAGCCAATTAAGGTATATGTATGAATTTCTCTTTGTGTAAATGTTGTTTTAAGGGGTTACATACGTCTAGCATGCCGAAAAATTTCGATTTAAGAAATAATTTTTTTTTTGGTGGTTTAAAATAAAAACTAATAAAAGCGAATATTACATATTGTATATTGGCATTTAAGGTTTAAAACAAAAATTATTTTACCTCAGATTTACCAGAACTACTACAGAAAAACACAAGTTATCACTAACACTAAAAATAAAAAAGGTAGCTCCACGGTCGGCACGATAACTCGTACAGTTTTTAATATTGATACGGTTTTTTTTTTTAAAATCAAGAACAGTACTCTCTATGGTCTGTCGAGCCAGTTTTTTGATATTTGAATTTTGAAATTTTTTAAAAATAGTTAAACTGAAAAGTGTATGTCAAAAAACGAATTTTTGTTTTTAAAACTACCTCAATTTTCTAAATTTTTGGAATTCAAAAAACCGGCTCGACAAACCATAGAGAGTACAAATCTTGATTTTTTAAAAAAATCCGCATCAAAAAATATTAAGAACTGTACGAGTTATCGTGTCGACCGTGGAGCTATCTTTTTGTTTTTAGTGTTAGTGATAACTTGGATTTTTCTGTAGTAGGTCCGGTAAATATAAAGTAGAATAATTTTTGTTTTAAACCTTAAATACCAATAAGCAACGTGTAATATTCGCTTTTAAAAGTTTTCTTTTGAAACCACCCAAAAAAATTATTTCTTATATCGAAATTTTTCGACTTGCTAGACGTATGTACCCCCTTAATGTTAAAAAAATCTTGTTAAAATAATTTTGCTTGAAACAATGTCCATATTTAAAGTAGCATTGAATACGCTTAACAGTTACTGTTAAGAGTTAACAGTGCTTTAAGAGGGAATGTGAGAATGCGGTAGTCATTACTAAAACATGATTATAAAATCACAAATTAGTGTATTAGAAAAGTGAAAAAAAAGAAAAAATTAAATAAAATAAAATCTTTATTCAAAAAAATATATATGTACTCGTATGTATTTTTCGCTTAAACATTATATAAAAAAAATATGTTTGAAGTCTACAGTAGCCAGGAATAGATTACAAAGATATACATATATGTATATTAGTGATAGAGAGAGAGAGAGAGAATGATGTACAACTTAGTAAGAAAGAGAAATGAAGAAATACATTTTCACCTTATGACTAATTTAAACAACTTAAGGTAATATTAAATACCAACAACATATAGAAACCCGTCAACATTGTAATAAAAAAAAAAAATTATTGGCATAAAACATTATAAACTACAACACTGTTGATGGCGGGTAGAATGGGTTTTGAAGGCATTTATTAGGCATGGTCAGCAGTTTATTCTTCTTACCAATAAATATTCAAACATTTTTCATAAATCAGATAGTTGATAGCAAAGATTTTATTCTTTGGAATAAGAAATGTGATAATGAAGAAAGTGATAATGATCCAAGAAGTGGGTAAGGGGAGGAGAATAGTTAGAATAAGTGGATCGGGAAAACTGGTTAGACGAGATATCAGAAAGAAACCAGAAATCATATCAAGATAATAAAGGAATATGATATTATAGAGATTTTTCAAATCAATCAATAGAAAACTTATAAAAACCTAAAAGGGAACTAACTAAGTGTAAATATTAAAACAGTCGAAAGACTGGTGGGAAAACAGTATATAAGAAAATAGAAAAAGTCGAAAAGAAGTGCTCAGCAAATGAAGTGTAATGGTAAAGTCAATGCTTGCTCTTCGGATAGTTATTTTTTTGAAAGTAACAAACAATATGGAAAAATGATAAAAACTCTGAAATATACAAAGCAGCTGTGGTCAAAGTATGCAACTCCATTTCATACATTTTTCGTTAGACGCGAATTGCCTGAAAATTGCGTTACGATAGTCGAATAGGACGATGACTGAACATGCACTGAACAGTGACAACGCTGAACAAAGCTAAACGATAATTATGTGGCAAGTAGTTGAGATGAGTGTGGGTGTGGGGGGTCTTAAAAAGGTGTAATGTAATGGAATACAATGCCTTAGGGATATTTCACAACGTTCGGATTGACGGAAGCGATGCTAATGCCGCCGCCTGACAGGCCACTTGTTGCGGTCGAGCTCAGACTCGCTGATGTTGATTGTTGTGGCGTTTGATGCTGCTGCTGCTGTTGTTGTTGTTGGAGTTGCAGCTGCTGCTGTTGTCGTGCAAAGGTTTCATAAAGTTTAGACTTGGACGTGGCGCCATGGTCTGCTGTTGCTGTTGCTGCTGCAATTGAGTTTGAGCTTGATGTTGCTGTCGGCGGATGGAATAAATGTGTGCCGTAATGTACAGCGCCCGGATGACTAAAATAGGGCACTGGCGCTGGTATGGAGACAACTGATTGTGGCACGGATACATCATCATAGCTTATATATTGCTGATGATTTGATTCTTGCTGTTGCTGTTGTTGTTGTTGCGGAAGCAGTTGCTGCTGTTGCTGCTGTTGATGATGGTTGATGGCTGGCGCAGCAGCTGCATACAAATGCTGTTGTGGATGATAGTAATGATGCACTAAGGGTGGTTGTTGTTGTTGTTGTTGATGTTGCTGATGATGTGGCGACACTAATGCATTCCCAGCTGGTACTGCTGATAATCTAACAATATGTATTGGCATTGATTCGTGCGATAAACTCAAACCAGCGGGTGCGTTATAACGTAGTGTTGCATATTGTTGCTGTTGTAGTTGTTGTTGTTGCTCATTTGGCGGCGCTTGCACATAAATTGGATTGTAATGGACAATCGGTTGCTGTTGTTGCTGTTGCTGCAATTGCTGGTGATGCGGTATTGTTGGCAAAGCCAAGCGTGCTGCCAGTGTTGGCGCTGCCAGCTGCAAAGCTGTCGCAGGTGTTGAAGTTGATGCTGCTGCTGCTCCTGCTGCTGTTGCTGTTGAGTATTTGAGTGCATGCAATTGCTGTTGTTGTGGTAGTTGCTTCAAAATGTTGTTGCTGCTAATGCGTAACACTCTTGATTGCAGTTGTTGTTGCTGTTGTTGTGGCTGTTGTTGTTGCAGCGTATATGCTACAAATAACGAAAAATGTTCAAAGTTGTTATTAATGAGAATACAAAAGTATTCTATTAATCACTGTATTCATTTAAATGACATGTAAATAGGATTTTAATCAGAATGTTAATTGCACTGTTAATGTCATCATTCTTCCCACAATGAAGTCTTATGTTAAGCTTAGCAACACAACACATACAACAGTTAAGCGTTCACAATCGTTTACTACTTAGCTGACATATGTGTCGCGCGAGCGTATTGTAACATAGGAGTATATAACTTAAATGTAAAAGTTCGTAACAGTATCAACATTTAACATGCTGTTAACATTAGGTCATTTTGTATTTAACAGTCTACTAATGACTTAAGACTTTCTGTGTTAAAATATACACACCTGATGAGCTGTCACTCAGACTTGGCGGCGTCTGTTGCTGATAGAGTGTTGCTGCTGCTTGTTGCTGTTGTTGTTGCTGTTGTTGCAAACGTCCTGGTTGGTAATACAACAATGATTGATAGAGCGGCTGTGGTTGTGCATAGATGCCAATTTGTTGATTATGTGTTGGCGTTAATAACATATTCGATGCTGGCAATTGTATATACTGTAATGTATCTTGTGTTATTGGTGTTGAAGACAACTGTTGGGATTGTGGTTGTTGTTGTTGTTGTTGCTGATGCTGTTGTTGATGATGTGGCTGCTGTTGTTGTTGTTGTTGTTGTTGATAAAAGGGTCTGTAAACGCCATGATGATCGCGTGCCAATGGACCAATCAATTGTAATTGCATTGGTGCTGTTGTGCTCACTGGCTGACTCAATGTTAATGAGCTGATAGGCAAATGTTGTTGCTGTTGCTGCTGCTGTTGCTGCTGTTGTTGCAGTTGTTGTTGTTGCTGCAGTTGACGCATGTAAGTAAGTGGTATAGCAATTATATATTGTACGCGCTGTGGCGCTGCTGGCGTTGGCAACGATGTCGGTGTTGACTGCGCTGCTGAATAATTCGGTAAACGTTCGTAAGTTGCTTCTGGGTCGGCTGTGTATGTGTAAATCGAAGGCGTTGCATGTTTTAATGCTTTCTGTGGCGCTGGTGGCAAATGTTGTTGCTGCTGCTGTTGTTGTTGTTGTTGCTGTTGATGTTGCAGTTGCAGTTGTCGCTGTTGATGATACAATTCCGCATTAAGATTTAATCGATGTGCTTGTGGTTGCGCTGATGTCGCTGGCGCATAATGTATGCCACCGCCGCCCGTTGTTGTTGTTGACGAAGACGTTGATGTTGTTGTGGTTGCTGCTGCTGCCGCTGTTGATGTTGGCGATTGCTTTGCATGTGTCAAAGGCGCATAATGTATGCCGCCACTCGTTGTTTCCGGTCGTTCGTAGTAAAGCTAAATTTGAAATTCGTATTTTTTTTTGGAGCTTTTGAAATTGCATAAGATTGTACTGACCTGCGGCGCTGCCTCAGCGGCCACATAACGCACCGTGGTCGGCTCAAAGGCATGCTTTTGTGTAGCATGTGCATAGATTGTTGTTGGCTGATAGATCGATGGTCGGAAAGGTTCATCCGCTTTGGCTTTTAGGCTATGTAAAGATGCTATGTGTGCGTGTGTGTGTGTGTGTAAGGAAATCGTCATGACAATAATTGTTATTTTATTGCTTTTGCACTCACTCACCTGTTTGCAGCGATGAATCACGCTTTTCGGTTTTACTCTTTTCCGGTTCGATGCTGCTGCTGCTGCTTGGCGTTAATTTGGTCGTTTCCAACACTGACACAGTCGTTTTGATGGCATTGGCTTCGTCGTCGGCTGCTTGGCCTCCAATGCTGCAGCAAGCGATTAATGTCAGCAATAAAAAACGCTAGAAAAAGTAAGCAAATTGAAAAAACCTGTGCAAGTACTGTTATTTGTGCATGTGAATTGGCAACTCTGTTTGTTTGAACAAAGGAAAATACGACAACAAAAAAAAAAAAAAAGTAAATAAAATGATCAAACAATTTAATTGGTTATTTAATACTTTTATCATGATTTTGTTTTTGTTGTTGTTGTTGTTGTGTTTTTATTATAATTAATGCGCTTTACAATCATTCAAGCGTTAATGCCAATTTGTTGTTGTTATTATGATTGTTGTTTGGCTTTAATTAATGACAATGCACAATCAAAATGTTTAATGAGTAAAAAAAATATTTTCTTTTTGTTTTTTGTAATTTTTTTAATTTCGTTTTTAACGCAACTCTGGTCATGTACGTCAACTGATAAGAGCTTAACTAGATTCGTTTATTTTATTTATTTTTTTTTCAGTTATTTCATTCAGTTTTATTTTGTTTTTGACTCTAGGAAAGTATTTCACATTTTGGACAAAGTTTGTAACATTTCAAAGAAATATTGAATTGTATTGAGATCTCCAATTCCTTAACCTTACATTTTAAGTAGATTCCTCGCTTTGAATAAACGTTTTTATAAATATTTACTTAAGAGCCCAAATTTCTGTCTCTTCTGCTAAAATACTCACAATAATAAGTTCATTTAGATAAAAAAATTGAGAATTTTTCAAAAGACAATGCTACATAATCAATTCAAAAAATCGAACCAATAATGATCTATGTTTTGTCATAGTTTGAAAGACAATCGTATTTTAATCTAAAAGTGCATTTTTTAATCGCCATGGCTTAAATTGTTTATTTAAAAAAAAAAAAAATTTCCTTTTTTATCGTACCGCTTATTTAAATGTATTTTAATAATTCAATTAAATTGATTTATCAATGTAATTAATAATTTAATGCGGTCTGAGTATTGCAGCAACATGCTTCATTTGCATAATTAACACTGAAATAGTTGAACGATGAACTCGAAATGTATTTAAAACCGCAAACGAAGCATGTAACACAGTTGAATGTCATTGTCTGCTCAATGGGCCAAAGCCAATGACAAAATAAATGAATGCAAAAATAAAAAAAAAACGCAATTGCATTTCAAACGGTTTATTTTTATTTTTCTTGCAGACACGTAAAGTTGCAATATATATATGTACATATGTAAAATGTATCACGATACACAAAATTCATATATCCGTAGCTTAAATCTTAGCAAGAGCTTCGATATTGTGTTGTGTTTCTTGAAGTATCACTGAGAATAAATAGCTGCTTTGAAGAAGTATCACGTACTGAATTAAGGATGAATTTTCTTATAAATTGTGATGAATACTATATAAAGAACTTCCGTATTGAAACGCAAAGAATTCATTCACAAGCAAACATAAATCTCTCAGGAAGATATCCTCATGTCTCATCGCAATTCTGTTTCAAATTGTCTGGCTAAGAGAAAAGTTGTTTATAGAGGGCATTAGACAAGTGAAGTTTAGCATTTAAACACAAACAACTCATCAGCGATAAAGTCTTCTATTCGGTCTACCAAATTATAAATCAGTGGTTTATTTTAGGTCAGTTACGAAATGTAGTTAATAAAAATAAATCACAAATATTCTATAAACTTAATTTAGATTTTTGAATATCAAATATTATTTCAACACATAACAAAGTGGCAAACATATTGAAAAACTTGTATAAATTTAAACTAATAATTTATAATTACCTTGATAAACGCCATTTTGCAATTTTCACTTAATTTTTACAATTTTTGGTATGTAATAAAATTGTACTCATCGATTTTTAAGTATATTTAAATATGCATTTAACTTAATTTACTTGTCAAAAAAAAAAAAAAAAAACAAATTGTCAAAATAAATTTGCGCAGTAAAACTGATCATAATAAATAATCAAAAATCATAATTTAAAAATTATTAACGCATTTAAATTTGTTGCTTTAACACTTTTTATAAATACATGAAATTTTGTTGCTGTTTTAGTTTGTTTGTTGACATGTGAATTTAGGCCAATTTAACGCACATGTGATTTTTCAACGCGTTGCAACAACAAATAAATATAATAAAACAAAAAAAAATTAAAAAAAAAAAAAATAAACAATAAAAGGGAATTTATGTAAAATCTAATTTAAAAAAAAATCAATTGTGCGTGTTATGCTAATGTTTTAACTTCAACGAAAGCGTTTTTAATCACGTGTTATTTCGAGCGTTTTTCACGTTTAATCGACGCGTTTTCTTAGCGCGTGTACTTAATGCTTTTCTGGAATTATTTTTATGTTTTCGAATGTTTTTTCGAGATGCGTTTTAATAGATTATTTTTTTCGGGATTTAATTCTACTTTGTCCTCACGCGTTTTCTCGACGCGTTTTTTGGTCGCGATTTCTGAACGCGTTTTTTAGAAGCGTTTTCTGGACGCGTTTTGCTTGTTAGATTCTTGCGTTTACTTGAACCGTTTCGTGCGCGATTTCGCGTTCGATCTTTCAACTTTTGGCTAACTTAATGTAAACTGTTTAAATTTTTTTTATTACCGACTTCCGCTTTGTTTTTAATTTTGTCTTTGGCTTTTGTGTTATTTGCGCGTTTTGCGTGCAACGCTTTGAAGTTGTAAAGTGAGAGTGAAATTGGCGCCACGCTTGTATGGCATTTTATACCCCCAGCCACTGCAACTTGTGGCTTAGCCATGGCATGCAATCTTTGTCTGCCGCATGCTGCAAGCAGCGACACATACACACAAACAAACGCACACGCGAACACAATCTTCATGACCATGCCGCTATTGAAGCGCATTCATACGCGCTCATGGCAGTACTTGCAACACAAATTGGGTGCAAACACCTTTGGCGGCAAGTGGCATGCGGCAGATAAGTGATTATGTGCAAGTGCGAGCGAGATAGCTTGTTTTGTTGCATTTGGGGAAGTGTTCATTGCTGCTTGTCTTGTTATTGTCTGTTTGTTTTTAATTTTTTTCATTTGTTTGTAATTTGCTTTGTTGTTGTTTTCATTGTCCATGCGTGCGTGCCAATATTTTGTTACCGTTTGCAATTGCATCATAATAATCATCATCATCATCATCATTGTGATCATTAACATTATCAGCATTAAGAAAGAGCAACCTAACCTCAAAGTCAACAACAAAATTTTAAACTTGGTTTCGCTTTCTCATTGTCACTCTCATTCACAGATTATCAACAGCAACAACAACAGCAACAACAACAGCAACAACAACAGTCGCACAACACAATAGTAATTGCAAAAACAATAACAACAATAATTACAACAAAAGCATACGCATTGCTAATTAGCAATGAAGCTTCTCGTTGCTTCACGCTTCTTTTGTTTATGCATTTGCGTTCTTCTCTGCTTCGCTTTGCCTTGACTTGTCTGTCACGGTCAGCATCACTTCAGGCGCAGGCATTGTTGCTGCTCTGCTGCTGCTCAACACTGGCCACGCTGCTTATTACTAATTATGTTGCTTGTGGCTGTCATTCCGCACAATTTTCTTGTATTTTCTTTTGTCTTTCGTTGCTGCTCCTGATGTTGCTACTGTTTTCGTCGTCACTGTCGACGTTTTGCTGTGGCTGCTTTGACTATTTTGCATAACGGCATAACAATAACGGTACATGGAATATAACGCCCACTTTTCTTTGCTGCTTAAACTCCATTCACCTTTTTCAGCATCTTTTCGCGATTTTCCTTTTTGTGTCTATCTTTTGTATATTGTTATAATAACGTTTCTTGGCTTATCGCCTTCTAATGTTACTTCTCTTTGCAGGGCATTTTAATCGCTTTTGTTGTTGTTGTTGCTGTTTTGTATTTAATTTGTGTGTAACAAAAAATATTTGATGTTGGCAGCACTGTCGACCCTGTCAATCTAAATCAGGCATCGATTCTAAATATTTGCAAACCAAAATAATCAAATTAGAAAAACTGAAAGGTGAAGGTTCATGCCGTAGATTTTTCGTGAGTATATCGTCAGAAAATGATAACAAGTGTTTTCTACTAATATTCAATTTATTTTCATTTTCTTTTCTAGGATTTTTTTGCTGTTTTGAATACCTCTCCATCCGAGCTTTACAATGATTTCATATTTACGAGCCATATGGGACAACATCTGTAATTTTATTTTGTTTGTAGATTTCGGTAAAAAATCGGCAATAAATTTTTGCATCTATTTATGGTTTCACTTTGAGTCCTTAGGAACTTAAAGTCTTCAGAATGACAACCTACGCTAAATTTATTTATTAATTTGCATAACGCTAAATAACAACAGTCACGCGCAGGCGCCTACACTAGCTCGATGACGTCACAGGCAAAGCAAACACTTCAAGACCATTGTGACCTCAATCTCTAAGTTATTAGCAATCTCACGTCGAAAGAAGGTTACTATTTTTTTGAAGGTAAAAAAGATAAAAGGTTCTTGATAAAAGATTAAGTAGATGCAGAGCCGTAGAAAAAGTAGAGAGAAAAATAAGAGGAAATAAAGTGTAATGGTTATTCTATGACACCGTTATCTTCCCTATAAATCCTACTTATTCTGGCCTTTAAAAAAAAATCTGGATCCGTACAAACCAATACACTAATACGTGGCTTGATTAAATATGATGGATTGGCATTGTGCATAAGATTCTAGAGATCGTATTGGAAGATTGTAGATAAACTGAAGAAATAAAGGGTCTTGCACTTTCTAGTGAATTAATAGATGGTCTAGGATAACAATATAAAAATTAATTAGACTTGTGTGCAATATGAAAACAGATAACGGTAAAACCAATCTTAAGTATAATAGAAGTGGCATTCAAAATAGTTATATACGAATTATTCCTCTTAGAAGCTTAAATGAGAATCGGAAATGCATCTTAAGTACTCTCAATGATACTTTTATAAGCGAGATTGATGATTTTTGCGAAACTATAAACCTACTTATATGAAAGGTCGTTACTTTTTTTCTAGATCTTTTAACTTGCCAAATTAGTTTATCACTTATAAGGATAGAAAGTTCTTTCCAAATCAGTCGGAACAAAACCTTGCTGATTCATGTTATTATACGATAAGTTACTATTTTAATACTCATTTTTATTTAATTAAATCGATCTTGATGAACAGAATAAGAAATCGGAAAAGATGCACAAAAAGTAAAAAAAAAATTAGTGAAAAATAAATTGAGTTAGCATTTTTTTTTTCAGAATATTTGCTTGACTTCCTACTTGATTATTGACAAAATAATAATAATAATAAAAATGAAATGTAACATGAATAATGATATCGTCAAAACATGAATTTGTATTTTTGTAATTTTTTTACGCATTACGTTTGCAATCGAAACTGGTTGAGTGTCATAAATTTTTTCGAGAATAACATGAAACAGGAAATTAAAATTATTTCTTCATTTTCTTGCGCGCTTCAAGTTGCTAACGACTTTTTTCACTATTAAAGCACAAATCGAAAAATGTTATTGTATAAGGCGAAATCGCCAAACGTCTGCATTTCGCTCTTAAGTCGGACTAGTTGTTTGTTATGTAACTGTCATGTATGTATGTGTGTGAGTGTTTTTAAAGTGTGTCGCCATATCGGTAGAGAGGATGTCCGAAAGGGGCTGTGACATGAACTGGAAAAGTAAATCAGCGCAACAACATTTGAAAATAACAGGTTGAAAATTGTTTGGTGATGGACATTTCTTCTTTTTTTTCCTTCTTCTTCTTCATCTTTAGTTTTTTTTAGTACAAGTTTTACTTATTCGTTTTGTCTGTCCATGAAGCGAAAAAGATGCAGTTTGCTTTTGCCAATTATTGTCACGGAAACAGACGTCGAGGCGCTGATGTCCATATTTAAGGCGACTAAGTCAGATAAGACTTGTGCGTCGTTAAAAAAAAAACCAAACTAAAAAAGCAACAACAAAGCAAAAAATTCCACTATAAATACAACAAAGTTGTTGTTGTTGTTGTCCAGCAGAGTGAACTGGTTTAAATAACTTAAGCCATAAAATAAAACAAAAACAAAAACAATTCAATTGCATTTCGTTTTTCGTTGCGCTTAATGATGGCTCGGCTAATATGACTTACCATTGTGCGCTACATTCGAATTTTGCTGACAAGCTTGACTGTTGCTGCTAATATGCTTAACATTATTTGTTGTAGTGTGCGCACATGTGTTGCGCTTAAAAGATGTGCCGCCGACGTCTTGATGTGTTCGACAGAGAGAGGGTGTAAGGGGTAGCCAGTTGAAGCGAAAATGCGCAACAATGCAGTAAAAAATTATGCATTACGATTTCCGCTTGCAAAAACAAACAACAACAAACAACAACAATCAGCAACAAGAAAGCAAATCAACAAGAAAATTATCTACTAAAAAATACAGTGTTGGCTCACATATAAGAACACTTTGGTTACAGCGGATTTTTGATTTAAGAATTTCTTTTTTAATAAAAGACCCTAAGGGGACTGAGGTGAGGTTACGTGAGGTTTTTTTTTCGAAATTCAGACCTTGTGCTCTCCTCCTGTAAAGATTTAGTGAGATATTGATGAACCCCTCCCACTGTATCTCACATGAGATTTTGGTTAATTTTTTGAAAAAATAATTCTAAATTAAAAGACTAAAATATCTACATGAGATATCTGATTAACCGCCTTTCCCTAGATAAGATTTGGTGAGATTTTTCTAAGAATTTTACCCTACGAAATTTATGGACATCCCCTATGGGTATAAGTATGGTAAATCGGTCCCAAAAAGATATTTAAATTATACTTTTCATACTGACATTTTGATACTTACTAAATAATATAATTTTAATGTATTTTTAGAGCCGATAGGTGCTCCTAACAAAAAAATTAGCAGCTATGTATGTATGTAGCTTCATAAGATCATTAAAAAAAGGTTTTTTTTTTAATTTAATTTATATTTCAAATATTTTGAGAACTTTTTGTATTATAAAACCCGTTTGGAAATAAATTTTTCTAAATTAATTTCATTAATATAAAAAAAATTGAATAGTACTACCGATTCAGGCTGATTATTGAGAAAACTTTCCAGAAGTGACAAAAAAAAAGCATTGAGTCTATTTTCACAAGTGAGTCCATTTGACAAGTTGTAATATTTGAGCGACCACTGTGCTGCAATAGATAAAATATGTGCTTGAATGGGCGGCCAGCATTGTTCATCTGACGGCATCCGATGGGCGTGAATAAAGAAAGACTCAAACGTGGGTTGTTTGCTGCTTACACGCTTGCCTAACTATCGGTTGGCTATCATTACTATGGCAACTCTGGCATTAATTTTGAGCGTTGCTTTTGGCGCTTCGAAAGTTTTTTGTGAACGAATTTTGTCTCATTGTAATTGTCAAATTTAAAACATTGTTGCTGTTGTTTTTGTTGTTGCTGTTGTTGTTATCACTGATGCCTGTTGGCAATTGACTTTGGCTCGCGCCACTTGCGACATTGTTTCAGATAATTTTGCTTCAAGTTTGCATTTTTATTATAATTTTTTTTTGCTGTTTTTCTTTTTTTCAGTTTAAAGTTTTTAAGTTTTTGTTTGTTAGTATTTTTTTTTCTTAATTTTTTTTTATGTTTATCTGTTTTTCTTTTGTCATAACAGTAAACAACTTAAGGCGTTGCACATATATTTGTTGTTATTGTAATTTATTTGGTAAATATGTTTCATTTTTATTTTTTTTATCTTAAGCTCCTCTGCATAATGACAGCTTTGGGCTGCTTAAGAAAATTTAATATATATGAAAATTTAAAAATATTTTTTGTTTTGCACTCATTCTGCTTTTCTTTTCATTTTCATTGCCACACACACACACTTATACAAACACTTTCTTGCAACTTGTTGCTCTGGTCAAATCTTGATTTTAATCAAAAGTTTTTAGCTTGGCTTTTATTATCGTGGGAATAATTCTTTACTTTGCTTCTTTGTTCCATATTCTGTTTTGAAAACTTAGATTTATGTTTGAGTTATAGTCAAAGTGCCGCTAAGCAAGTGCCTTGTTTGCAATCTTTTGTGGCTTACATTTCTCTTCGATAAGGAAAATTGCTTTCGAAGACCCTTTTAGATTTAAAGTTAAGACAAACAAACATGGAATTTTTTTTTCGTTGAAATTTGGGCTTAGAAATGGAACGATTACTGAGCTTGGAGATGCATCGAAAGGCGGTTAGAGTATTGGATTGGGTGTCATTTTCATTGGATGGGATGAAAGATGGAGTTAGTCAAAGACTAATTAAGAAATAAATCGCATCATGATTAAGTTGATTGAATTATATGAGAATTACAGTTTTTATTTACATATAACAATTTCAATTTGTCGTTATGAAATTTCCGATATTTAAATATTTTATGGAATTTTGCAGACCTCTTTCGTTGTCTGAAACAAATTTAATATACATACATATGTATGTGATCCCTGCCACACAGAGTGTATACAATGTATACAAAGACACTCTTTAATGACAAGTTAACAATTGCGTAGTATTTATGTTAATGAAATTGGCCAAATAAATTAAAATAATTGTTAAGTATTGTTGTTGTTTCATGTATTACATGATTTTTATATTTTTTGTTGAAGCTGGGTATATTATTTTGTCATGGCGTTTGTAACACATAAAGAAGACTTTTCCTATTTTATAATACAATAAATTATGAAAACAAAAAAAATTTGAAAAATTGAAACGTAGTCTTTCTTCATACCTGGCCTAAATATGCATTGGTATAAATAAGGTCTCGATCCGAAAGGAGGTAACTGCTATATGGAATCATGAACAATTCGATATCCTAATTTGAAAACATCTTTTTATACCCTGTATACCTACTGTGTATCAGGGTATATTGTGTTTGTGCAAAAGCCAAATGTATGTAACGCACAGAAGGAGGGTCGGGGGACCCCATAAAGTATATATATTCTTGATCGGGACGACAAGAGAAGTTGATTAAGCCATGTCCGTCCGTCTGTCCGTCCGTCCGTCCTCACCAATGGTTCTCGGAAACTATAAGAGCTAGAGACTTGAAATTTGGTGGGTAGACTAGTGATGCTCGGCAGCAGATCAAGTTTGAATGGTTTTGTGCCACGCCCACTCCTTCATGCCCATCCAGCACCGCCCACTTTTTGAAAACGCTATAACTCGAGCATCCAAAGAGATAGAAACATGAAAATCGGTATGTAGACTCAGTATGAGTAACTGCATACCACAATTTTACCCCCTGCCCTTAATTTTTCTTAAAAAAGCTATATCTCCAAAACTAACAAAGGTATGAAATTTTGTATACAAGCTCAGTGATAATACATCTTAAAAACTGCATACCACAAATTTCCCCTCTCTTTGATGGCTACCCCTCAGAGACCTACAAACTTAAATTTTTCGTAAAATCCACATTTCTTGACCGATTTTCTTGATATCTATTGAATAGGCCAACACTATTTGAATAGGCGACGTCAGATCAATACGTTTTTGTAGATTGAGGGTGTGGCACCGCCCACCATGTGTGCAGGGTATTATATTGTCGAGTATACTCGACTATACCGCCCTTACTGGTTTTTTTTTCATAATGCCTTTAAATAATAATGTTTGTGGTATTTATAGAGAACCTGGACCTTCCAAAAATTGTTCATAGAGGGTAGAGAGTATCAAATATTCGGCAATGCCGAAGTATGCTTCCTTCTTAGTCTTGGTTCTACTGAATTTACGTAAATTAATGTGACTTCTTAATAATTATTTGTTTTTTGTTATTTTTTTTTTCATGAAACGCAACCCTTTTTAAAAAACTTCTATTTCTCACTCATTAACATTGTCATGTTCATCGTCATCGTCATTGTTCAAGCCTTGTGCTTCATGATACTTGTACTTATTATCATTGCCTGCCTTTCATATGCTAATTTCCGAATGAGAAAATAAGCATGGCAAGATTGCGGCGCATGTTGCCAGTGGTTGTGGCGACGTCTACTGTAATTTTATGCTATGTTATGCTGTCCTTTAATGCCACTAAAGTTCCGTTAAAATTTTGTTACAGAATATGTGTGTGCCTTATAATTTTTCTAGCATATTCATGAACTCTTTTGATAACATTTTAGTATATTTTTTTTAAGTCTAAAACAATTTTCGCTGCTTTTTTGATGCGCTGCTTTGTATGGCAGAGTTTAAGTGAAGATGTTCAGCAATGTCAAATTTTACTTCCTATTTTCGTACATCTTCTTTAAATATAATTTCTGTCTATTAAAAAATGTTGATGTTCCTTATACATGATATTTAAAAAATTGTATAATTTTCATCATGGTGAATGGCTTAAGGTCGTTTAAAGTTGAACAAATCAACTGTAATTATTTCAAATACACACTAACGCACACATCAATATACACTGCAGTGACCTTACGCTTGTCAGCGTGAGTGAAAGGCTGTCCAGATTTCGTTCGACCTTTATCTCATCCTATACATGTCTCATCGCTTCAGCCGCTTTTTTTTTAGGTTTTTTATCTGCATCAACTTTGACGCATATTTTTTCAACAAATTAATATGATAGCAAACAATTTTTGCCTTCGTTGTTGCTTTTTTGTTTACCATTTTAATCATTTTCATTCAATTTGGAATTTTTTTTTCTTGTTATACCCTGCACATACAGTGTGTCAGGGTATGTTAGGCTTTTTTTTGAAACTAAAAGTAAGTAACGAAAAGTAGTAAGAGTGTAAGATCCCATAAAGTATATAAAGAAAGGATGAGGACCCTTATAAAATTCCTTAAAAATGTATACCTCAAAATTGCCCCCTTCCCTCCTCCTTATTATTGCCCTTTAAAGATCGTAAAACTATAATTTTTAAAAATTTTTAAATTTTTTGTCAGATTTTCGTGAAATTTTAAATAACTTTTGGATGGGCTATGCGAGATGTACAAAAATTTTAAGTTTGGGGCCCACCATGTTTGCAGCGTATCATATGGTCGAGTATACTTGACTGTGCCGGCATTGCTAGTTTTCTTTTTTTTTAAATTTTTATTTAAACCAATTTTCACTTTGTGAAAATCCTTTAAAATAAGAATGAAAATGTAAAATGTTTGTTGTTATTGCGACTTTTTTTTTTCTCAATTTCCTCTTATTTTGTTTTATTTTATTTTTTGCCCGACGTCGACCAAACTTTTTAATTAGTTTGCATTAATGAAGTTGATTCTAGCCTCGATAAAATATTAAAATAATTTTTAAAGTTTCATGTCGATTTTTGGTTATTTATTTTTATTTTATTGCTTTACTTTTAGTTGAGTCTGGCATGATTTTGAGTCGATTTTGGTTTGTTGGTTTGAGCAAAACCGAAATCAAATGTTGATCAGGCAAAATTTGTTTGATTTTATGCTGGAATATTTGCCAAGTTTTGAAGCAAACTGAAAATCAAACTTGTCATTTAAGTAACTGTGTAAGGCTTCTTTGACTTTGGATTACTTTGGGATCATACAACAAACTAACAAAAATCAAGGGTTAGACAGGAATTATTCTTATTTTTCACAACAGTTCAGAGAGTTTAAAGATGATAAACTTATTGTTTTCTTCACATGATTAGATCGAATTTTGTTATAGTTTCTTTCTTGTTAAATTTTTTCATTTGTCTCAAATAGTGCAGTATTCAGATGTATGGTATGTATAAGTAAAATAAATATAAGAAAAAAAATAAATCATCTGTGCATGAATATATTGAATGCTTGTGTATATGTACATAAATAAATAAAATAAAAAAATAATTAAAAAAAAATGTGCCAAGCATTTTAGATTAAAATTAACCTTGAGCTGATAAGCGCTCGAAGCCGAGTCGAATAATAAGCAATAATAAGACAAACGATGCTGAACTGAAAACATTAAATAAAAATAAATAAACAATCAAATTAAAAAACGCATTTTTTCGTTTAATAATTTCACGCAACGGCAGTCGTGCTAAAGAGTTTAAAGCGTTTGGCAGTAAAAAAATTTTTTTAATAGAATTTTTTTTTTTTTTAAAGAAATTTTGTGAAATTTAAGTTAGCATTGAAATCATGCGTTTAATGCAATTATCATTGTTACTTCTGTTCGTTGGCATTTTTATGTGCGATGCAGCGCGCATTACTCGTGCCGATACCAATGGCGATGGCATCGATGATGATGACATTGTCGCCGCCGCTGCCGCTGACGATGATGATAGTGATGAGCAGGCGCCAGTGAATAAAGTTGAATTGGCGCCAATAAAGGAACCGACAGCAAATGATTTGAGTGATGACAAGGATGACAATGATGATGATGACGAAGATGATGATGATGATGATCATGTGTCAACAAACACAGAACCGCTCGGCATTGCATCGATAAAGTCACGTGCTACAGCCACTAATCCATCATTGTGCAAGGAACTTTCACGCTATCATCCTCACTATCCAAAGTGCCATGAGTATTGCATTAAATTGGATCATTGGATTGGTCAATGTCGTCGCGATAGTTGTCATTGTTATTCTGTTTGAGGAGCACGATTTGTGTTCTGAAAAAAAATAATAAAATTCTAATGAAATAACTTACAACTCTTGACTTCGGTTTATTTATTCATAGACTTACTTACTCATTCACTCACTCACACTATTTCATGCTTTCTCGCTCTAACTCGCAGACACTTTAATTAACATGACTCGCCTGCTTGTCGCTTCTCTTGTTTGGCCACTCTGTTAGTTACTCATTCACTCACTTTGCGAAAGTGGTGTGGGCTTGTGGGCGTGGCATATTCTTCAACCATGCTGCAACTCTTTTTTTTTTTTGTTTTTGGCAGCGTTTCGCGCGATTTTATTTATAGCGTTTGGCATTTTTATGTAAAAGTTTCTAATTAACAAGTTACATAATTATTTTGGCGCGGTATATTTCTGTTGTTGTTTGCAGCATCGGCGGCAGCTCATGAACTTATTAATTTATGTTAACTTAATATTATTTTTTGTTGTTATATTTTGTTTTCTTCTCAGCGTGCCTTGTGTTGTTGTTGTTTAATGTGCTGCTGTGTTTTGTGTGCTGTAAAATTACATTAAAGCAAGACAGAGTGCAATTAAATAAGTTCGGCTATGGTGATACATTTATGCGCTGCAATAAAAGCGTTAAAATAATAAGTAAAGTTTTTAAAAACAGAGTGAAGTATTGTTGTTAAGGGATAAAGATTTTTCATTCCTAAAAGTAGAATATTTCAAAAGAATTCTCTTAGAATTTTAGATACATCAGAATATTAAGTTGCAAAAGAAATTATTATAACTCAAAAACCGGACGATAGATTTTGATGAAATTTTTATAGCTAATCGTTAATCGATTATTAAACAAAAAATTGTCTTTTACTTTTTAACCAGATGTTCTGATGGTTACCATAAAGCACTACTTACGGAAGGGCAACTAAAGCACTTCCTACTGAAGGGTATCTAACGATAGTTTTGTAAAAAAATATTTGATTAAATTTTTGTTTACGTTATTTGGTGGAAGTTAAACAAACAAACAAACAAATAAAAATTTCAATAATACTTATATTTTCTCATATCATAACCAAGAAAGTCATATCAGCTTTAAAGAAAAAACAAAATTCGGTTACTTCTTTTAATAATTTTATTTGATAACTTAATACAGCAATTCATCATTCTACCAACCAACTAACTCTCTCATAATAATCATTAAAAATAAGTTTAGTACGTACGCAAGAGATGCTCATTAAATAATGCTTAGCAACGTAACTAATATGCCCAGCAAGCCGTTGCTCATACCCTACACGTGTAAGTTATTCAGTTAGGCTAAAAAAACATATAATTTGTTGCAAATAAAATTCTCCCTTGAGCACATTTAAGACTCAGGCACAACAGCAACAACAACAACAGCAGCTACAATAGAATAAATATTGAAGCGATGTTGAGTTGCCTTGGCCATGCCCCAAAACAAGTGCTTCAGTACGCTCACTTGTCTCATAGCTGTACAAAATATAAGGTCTCGACTTGTCTCTGTTTGCTGTTTTCTATGCTATGCCGTGCCATGGCAAAGAAAATGTGCGTAGCAATTATAAATTGTTGAAAATAATTTCATTAAAAATGTAAAAAGCAAAAATAGATGAAAATGTTCAAAGCTGCTGCAGAGGCACTTCGTTTCATCTTATACATATATAAATATATATATATATTTTTTGACTTCAAGTGCTTCTTGGTGCTTCTGCTTAAATATTGTCTAAGAAAATGTTGAGTACGACCAAGTGTCCGTCCATTTGAACAACCGAACGACCTATGTTCATATGTTTGTATGTACGTATTGGTCTGCATAAAAGCTAAAATCAACGCCGTCGTCGTTTGTCCCAGTTGGTTCGCAGCGCCGTTACAATAGCAGCAAAATTGTATTTTACAATGTTGCTACGTGCTTCCATTAACTTTGCTTAAAAAGTCATTGTGTGGCGGTACTTTCGTTTGCTCAGTTGCTCGCTTGCGCACTTGTTTGTCTGCGCGCTTGTCTGTTCGATTGCCAGCCAGTCAGCCAGCCTGGCATGGACAATCATTGAACTTCCGCTTGGACAAAATGGCGTCTCTTTATTGCTTACTTGCTCACTCACTCACTTACTTACGCTGTGAGTTCTTCTTTTTTTTTTTGCAAATTTAATGCCTTCAAAATTCTTTGTGAAATTCAATCGTGTAAAATTTGTTATTTGTTTTCTTCAGATTGCATGCCACTGTCATTTGTTCATTTAGGCAACTCTTTGCTTTCTTTGTTTTATCATCGTCAATGTGCCAATTTTTCATTAAAAATTGCTTATACGTAAATGCATAGAATTTTTTTTTCTGTTACCTTTGGCATTTTCCGAAAAGTTCTCGCCTCTCTCACACACAATTTGCATGCGACGAGCGCCAAATACGTTGTCTGTAGTCTGTATTTGTGCATGCGTTGGCATCTTTTTTTTTTCGAAATTTTGCATTTCAACAGAGTATCTCATTTTGCAGGAAATTAAGTTGCCAACTTTACATAAATCGCATAGTCAATTTCTGTTCGGCGTTATCTCTTGCATTACCTGTTGTCCTATTTCACTATTGTCCTTCATCGACACAAAAACAAAAAAGAAAAAAAAAAAGTATTTTAAATTTTCATAGCTGAGTATTTTGGTTTTCTATTGTCTGTGTATTTTTGACCAAAGCATGTCCGATAATAATACCAAACATCGATAACTCTAACTGCATTGGACGCATTGTGAATGTCATAACGCCCACTTTGGCCCATTTGCATTTGAAGTATCAGCACTCAACATAACTGAGTGGAACTAATTTTCGGCTTATTCATTCGAAAACATGCAAATACACACACACACACACACACATATGTACACATACACGTGAAAATCATTGTATGTCGAAGAATCATATATGAACATGAGCCTCTGAGCCAACTTGATACCGAAAACTATGTTCCATTCAATAACATAATATTACATTTAGTGATGGGTTCGTGAACACGAATTTGAGCGCGTGAATATATATTAACAAAATTTAAAATACAATTTTTAAAATATTAAAACATTATTTTTAATGTAAATTGTTAGGTGGATAAGTCTTATAATGATGGGGCGTGTAATCAATATGGGCGTGTAATTATAAGTACATAAGTGGACCTCCATAAATTATTCGAGGTTTTTTTTCTCGAAATTTTAACCCCTCCCCTCTCTTGTTGAGATTAAGTGAGATTCCCTTTGTATCTCACATAAGGTTTTGCTTATAATTTTGAAAACAAAATTTAAATTAATGGACATGAGATGTCCGATGAAGACCCTTCCCCTAGGTGAGATTTGGGGAGATTTTGCTGAACCCCCCATGCCCTAATTTTATCTTACGTAATTTATGGACGTCCCCTAATGACGTCGAATTTAAAATGAATGGCAGTTTCCCAAAGCACATATTTTTTTTTTGGGGTTTTGATTACTATCAAACTAAAAACCCTAAGGTAGGTCTTTCTGCGTCCTACAAAATTGGCAAATACATAGAATGTAAATATTCAATAATATAAAAATAAAGATTCCAGTCAAAATTCCTTTTAGATCACAGCGATGCAGTTTTAAATAGATTGTTCTTGGCTTAAGGGTTGTTTATGTATGCTGTATGTATCAGCTACCGATTATTTACCGACGATACCACCTTATGAGAATACCTATATCATCTTTATAAGTACAAGAGACTGCAAGTTGTGTAGAATTTCTGGTTACCAAGATAAGACGTTCCAATTCTTTTAGTCATCCTGTTCATGGCAGAGAGAAATTCAATATTTTTGGGAATCTCGTCGCTATGTTCTTTATTATTTGTATTGAATAGATAAGAAAGGTTGGAAAAGGCATAACAGTTTTTGGATTTCTCATTGCTTTAACGATGAATTTTTCGTGAAAATTTCTCAAAGTGTTTCCATGCAATTTTAAAGTTTTCTGCATGATCACGTACAACACGGAAGTTTGTTTTATTTTCACACACAACACGCACACATCACCAATAACAATGCTTATGAATTGACCTTCATTTTCACACCTTCTGGTCAATTTTCATTCTCATTTCTGCTGAACTTGACCAAAAATTCTTCGTACTCATAGTTTTGGTTTGCATCAAGTTTAACAAGTACGAACAAAAGGTTTGTTGTGCTCGGTTTTCATTGTTGTTGTTGTTGTTATTTACAAATGACTGCATGCGAAATGCTTTCATGTTTCATGCTTTCAGTAATTGACTTTAAATAGTTTTTCATTTGACTAAACAATTTTTTGAGTCTTTATTTAATTTATTTTTGTTTTTGTTTTTGTTTTGATTTAGTTTTAGTTTTGTTTCTCATTTATGTAACAGAAAAATTTGTTGGTGAAAGTTTTTGCGAATGCACGTGCCACAACTGTTTGTGTCAGCTTCAATTTTTCCATTTAGCCAGAAGGCGTTGCTGCAACTGAAATTTCGAGCGATAAAGTAAACAAACAAAAACTGCACAGCAAAAACAAAAGTATGTACATTAAAACCAAAAAAAAAAAAAAGAAAGAATTTTAGTGGTTAAGCTAACTTTCAATAATGTTTTAAATCAAACTAAAATGGGCAAAGGTTTCTCCAATAAATATTCTTCAAACGCAATTCAACTGTAATGACTCAAAGCAGGTTTCAAAGCCTATTTCTAGGTAATTTGATACTGTGTAGATTTTGTCCCAAATTCGATAGTTGAGAACTATTTCTAAAGTATCGAAAATGGGAAAGTTCACACAAGGAGAACTGCTGAGATGTCTTCAATCGAAATAAGTAAAAGTGAAGTAAGTAGCTAAGCGATTGAAAAAAGAATGGTTCCACTTGTCTACTAACAATAATCAATCAATCATTAACCCGCTTGTGCCTCGAAGGAGCATTCTTTACAAGAAGTTGTCAAACATGTATCAGTAAGTGAATCAATTGATAATCAAATGAAATCAAATCAAAACAAATAATATCAAATCAATCAAAATAATCACACGCTTACATTATCCAATGGTCAAATGGCCAAATGTGCTTATCAAACAATCAATTAGGTAATAAATCAATTTTTCAAAATTTATAAAAAATATATTTCAACGCAAATTTTATTTCGAAACAGAAACAACAACTTTGCAAACAATCAATCAATTTCAATTTAAGTTTTGTTCATGCGAATTGGCAAAGTTTAAAATAAAGAAACTAAATTAAATTATAACTGAAAAAAATCGCAATACAAATTATTCAAAAAAAAAAAAAAACAAAAGAACAATGCTTGGGTCAATCATTGCAGCAATCATTGTTGACGCACAAAATGCCAAATCAACGCTCAACTGAACTGCACTCGATGTCAATCATGGTTAATTTTAGACTAGCCTCATGTTAAATATTTAATCAATTTGGAAATTGAATTTTATTGTTTATAAATATTTCGTTTATTTTGCTTTGGGGTTCGATTTTTGTTCATTGCTTGTTTAATGTTTTGTTTTAAAATTTATTAGGCTCAATAATGTGACATGATTCACTTTGATGAGGGTTTTGTTGTTGTTTGTTGTATACGTTGGGTCATTGTGTCACATTGAGCGTAACAAAATTGAGTAGAACGGCCTGAAATTGAACTTAGTTGAATTGTATTGAACCTAAACTTGAACATGAACGTCAAACGAACTGAAGTGGTTAAAAAACAAAATATCAACGCTTGATTGAAATGAATTTTTGTGTTGTATGAGGGCAATGATGATGATGATGACAGTGGTCGATGTTGGCTTGAGGCCTCAATTAAGATTGTTTAACGCAAAAAATTTCCATGGCAAAAACAAAACCAACTAAGGCCAATTGTTTAAACAAGCTCAAATACACACACACACACACACACATACACTCACAAACACAGAGAGACATATGTATATGTTGTTGGCTTGTCAAGTGGTTGTTAAAAACAGAAAGAAGCACAAAAAAAAAGAAAAATAAATAAAATGAAAAACAAAACATTTTTTTATTCATTCTCAAAGCAGTGAAAAAATGTTTTGCATACTTTCAGGCATGGCATTTAAAAATCATGTCGATGCGCGTTGCCAACATTTTCGCCACGTTAGTCTAATTCACAAACAGCTAACTAGCAAGTCACGCCCCTACACACGCCTCCCACATCAGCGTCCACAAGCGTCCACAAGCGTCCGAAAGCGTTAAGCGAATTCAACAACAAAAATCAAGTTCAAAATTGTTAAACTGCTACAAGGGGGCAGTGCAAAATGCGTTAGTTGGGCGCGGTCGAGTGCAGTAGAAGTTGCAACATGTTTTTGTATCGTGTTGGCAACACAGGCAAAGTTTTTCTGTTGCAATAAATGTTTTCTGTTTTCTGTTTTTTTTTTTTTTTAATTTTAGTTTTGTTTGCGAGACTACTTGCTTATGGCACTCTTGTACATATAACAAAAGTCACCTGCAGATAAATCGAAGGTTCTGCTTGCTAGTTGATGTATTGTAGAAACATGTAACGGCAAAGTTGCAAAACAAGTTGATAAATCATGTGCACAAACAAGAAAATACACTCACGGTTTGTCGGTCAGCAAGGTGTAATAATGAGACAATCGTAGCATTTAGTAATGAGAAGAAATGTATGGCAAATGAGTAGCGCATGAAAGTGTCAAAAGTTTTCGAACATTCGAACATAGAAATCGTTGCCATCAACGTTGTCATAATGTGCCCAACAGTTGTGAAAATTATGAAAGGCAAAGTTTTAAATTCAGCTAACTAAAAACTGTTGCCAACCATGTGACGATGATAACCGATGGTTTGAGGCATGCCAAAGGTACAATGGGTATATTAGTTTTGTGCGTAACACCCAGAAGTAGACTATACAATGTATATATATTCCTGATCAGTATCGAAAGCGAAATCGATTTAGCCATGTCCGTCTGTAAGATCTCGAAAACTATTAAAGATAGAACCAAAATTCAATTGAATTCTACTTGAAGCACAAAAAGACAAAAAAAAAAAAAGAAAAATGGGCATGACCACGCCCACATATACCCAAATAAGAAAAATATTATATCTCTGAAACCAATTGATCTAGAAAACCAAAAATTTGTATGTATGACATTGAATGAAAGTAGGCGGGACAACACCCTATAACAACCGTTACAAATTGAAGGTACAGAGTATGTTGAAATCGAGTACTCTGGACTGCAATTCCGTACTGTTTCTTTTTTTGTTTTTTTTTTTTCGAAAAAGTATTGAAACTTGTTACTCACACGCTTACTCATTTTGGCTAGTAAAAAATTAACTCAATATTAAACCTTCTTTTTTATTTATTGTTACTCTGTAACTTATTTTGTGTTGGGCCAGGATTCTCGCAGTACATTTTGACACATTAGACGACATTACCATCGACGCCAGCAGTGTGACAGAGCGAACAGTGAAGCGGCTTGTTGAGTCAGTCAGTGTGGCATTCAGGCAGGCAGGCAGGAAGGAAGGCACTCATAAGACGCACTCAAGTGTGCATTGAATTACTCTGAGCGGAAACGATTCGACTTAAATACTCACTCGCACAACAACAACAACAACAACAGATTGCCACGCCATTTTCCCCTCATTTCTAAAACACACATACACACACGCACACTCACATATACAGATACAGTTATACCCACAACTGTTAACTGTAAGCAATTATATTATTTTCTTTTTTTTTTGTTGTTTTTTTTTTTTTTCTGCACTCGCATGAGTTCAAAAATTAAGCCAATTTTTTTGGCTCAGCTTTTGTTTTTATTTTGTTCAAAAATAAAGGAAATAAAAAACAGAAGCTACAAGAGTGAAGTTATTCGTATTATTAAATTTTTAAACGCATTTCATTGTTTCTATGTGAGATGAGATGAGACAAGAGGAGAGGAATAGTCGGACAACGAAGCAGACGATGGCGATGAACTAAGCATTTGTTTTGTGGTGCGCAAGAGGGGCGTGGTCAAGGCGCCGTCGTCGTCAGTTGAGCGTGAGTTGAGCAAATGTTTTTTATGTGAAAAAATCAGTCAAGTGTGCAAAAAGCATTTAAGTGCATTTTTTTTTTCGTTGTTTGTTAGTTGGATCTGTATTTTTTGTAATTTTTTTTTGTTTTCTTACTCACTCTTGGGCGCTCTTTCATTTTTTTACGCTTCGTGCAATGAATAGTATTGTTACTTTGTCATACGGTTTGTAACGCAGTGAAAATGTATGTTACACTATGCAAAAAAAAAGCATGACAAAGGACACAAGTGGTTGGAAATATGCATCATGTTTGCAGTGAAAGATCTCTCAAGGGATGAGAATAAATATCATTTACTCTAATGTTACATTGTGCTATTTGTCACATACAGCAATCTAACATTTTTATACGAAGGTACGTTTGCTAGATCTGTCTAAGATAGCACTTTATATTCTTATAAACTCTATACTAAAATAATACAATTTTTTTCACAGTTCTGAAGCTAATATGCAATCTGATTGGGCCAGCCATGATTGGATCATTAGAACTGTTAGTTCCCAAATAACTTAAAGAATAGAAACACGAAGAGAAATAAAGTAAAGTTCTTGTATAAAAAAACTCTTGTTTTTTCCAATCTGTATGAAATTCTTCTTATAGAAACGATTCAGAACAATTTCAAGTCTTCATATTATAGTCATACAACCATATGTGAGAAGAGTCTCTTATGTTCAAAAAAGCCGAAGTTTTTTATTTCTTGTTTTATTTTTTCGCTGATGATTTTTCTTGTTCTTTTCTTTGTTTGGTTTGTTGTCATACGAAATGATTTCAAATTTTTAATTGCGTTAAGTTAACGTTGTCAAAGGAGTTCGTGTGGAATGAAACTCGTTTGCTGTATTGCTAATCTATGTCTTAGGAGAAAACTCTTTGGATGACATCGAAATTATTGGAAAATGAAATTAGAAGCGTTGATTTGGAAGGTTTGTTTTTATTGAAAAAATTATAATTTTATGAGGATAATGGAAAAAAAAAGAAGAGAATATTATTAGTGATACTTACTAATGCATTGACTTGATTTATATGGAATGAGGTGTAAATTTGAGATAAGATAGTGAAATTTGTAGAAGTGGATATCTCCCGCAGGAGATCTTATGCTTAGACTTCTTCAAGTTTTGCTTAGATTACTTTCGGTCTTAGGCTTAAACCTCTTCCATTCGCAAGCTAAGATTTCTCTCTTTCTCTTTTACTAAAAATCACTCTCGAGCTTAAAATTAAATTGGATATATCAGATACAATCGATAAAATAATAAACATAAACGTACAAACGAAACCATTGAGTAAAGTCAAATAAATATTTATACAAAAGACAAATCATTTGCGGCACAATTTTCATCGCACATTTGTTGCTAAGCTCCTAAGCGAAGCACATTCTCAGCTTATGCCAAATTCATTATAATGATGATTTTTGGTTTAGCATTTCGATCGTTGAAAAATGATATTTGAATAATTCATTTATTATTAACACAGTCAATGGCTGCCAATACAAATGGCAAAAACGATTTGGATTTGAAAAATACATTTCCAAAATCACTTCTCAATAATTTAAAACGAGCACATTTGTTCAAATGTACTTATCTGCCCAACAAAAAACAAAAAAAAAAAAAAAAGGAAATTTGAAAACAGAAAAAAGGTTTTTTCGGCTTTGGTTAAATATTTACATCCTTCAAAGTGTTGTATCAAGGAGAAGAAGTTTATTTCTAAACGAATTTTAATGTTTGTTGCTTGTTAGAAAAGTTTCTTTAGCGAAAACATATAATTTTCATTCCTTTATCTCAACTGAGAAAAGTTCTTCAATGAAAAGTTTAATATTCTACCAATCATATCAATAGGTCAGCAAAAATAGGACCTTCTTAGTTTTAATTGTTTAGTTGTCTTCTCTAAAACAAACGAACACTTTATATAGAAATAAATAGACAGACAGAGGGACATATCAATTTGACTATCATATGGATCAAATATATAATTGAGTTGTTCTATACTAGTGGCGCTTAATTATCTCTTAAAAATTTTACATAATCGATGATGTCTTTTTCTGTGTGTTACAAATTTCATGACCAAATTAAAATACCTTTTGGCAAGCGTATAAAAGAGTAAGTATTATTATCGACTATAAAATTAATAACATGCACAAACTGTTAGCGAGAATTAGTGAGCGGACAAACACACTTACATTTACACACATACACATGCATGCATACGCACACGAAATGGCAAACTGTGTTGATTTATTGGTAAAAATTTTGTTGATTTTATGAATTTTTATCGCTTCCGAGTTTTTATATCTGTTAACTATATTTCAGACACCATTTATATGTTCATAAATTTCGATATGCTTGCAATATGAAAAAGTTCCCTCAATCCCTTTAACAAAAAAAAAAAAAAAATGGCTGTTGAACAAAATACGAATGCCTTCATTATGATTTTTGCGCTTTGTGTATTGCGTTATAAATTTGCTCTCCCCCATTTTAAGTGTTGCCTGCACATGTGTGTGTGTGTGTGTTGAAGCGTGTGTATTTGCGAAAATTCGCAATGCTTCATTTCGGCGCTTAATATGCTTGTTCATTACATTCGATACCCTCTAGCAAATTGTGCGCCGACAAGTATGCAATAAAATAGTATTGCATTTCGGTTTTTTAATTAGGCAAACATTTTTGTTTAGCATTCGGCAATCGAGTTTCAATAAAATTTGCAAATAAAATTTATAAATGAACGATTTCATTGTGTTTGAGGTTTTATTTCGATCTCGTCGTTATGCGTTTTGAAAAATTGTTCAAAAATATGTTAATTGATTTCAAGCGAACAAACAATTTCAAACGTAACTGAATTAAAATGTATTTATTGTTTTCGAACTGTTTTTTGTTTTTCGATGAAATTAATAATAATTAAATATAAAACTCGAATTGCAAGCAATGTATAAATATAAATTTTGATGTAGTTTCATTTGCTTTCGATTGAATTTCATTTTATGGTTAGTTATAATCTTTTGGTTGATGATTTAATGTTTCCTCATTATAAATTTTATGTTTTCCAGAATTTTCTGATGAAACAGTCGGTTTGATTTATGGATTTCGAGATGTAACATTTTTCGCATTTCGTTATAATTTATTATTTTATTCGGAATTTTAATTAATTTTAATTAACTAACTTTTGGATTCATTTCATAATTTAGTTTCATTTATGGAGTCCAAGAATTGAAATAATAATTTGTGATAATTTGTCTGTCTTCATACAAATTCGTGTTTATGTCAGAGTTTCCGGATAATAAAATGAATGTTGGCTTCATTAATTTTTTTCTAGGCTTCATTTTGGTTCGATGTCTATTCAATTTATGTGTTTCAAGACCTACAATTCTCCAATTAAAAAAAAAAAAATATCCATATCATCACAGTTTTATTTATTTTTACGGAATTTCTTGTCTTTTTAAAATATCCTGATAAAAACATGTCTTTCAAAATATTTATAGGGCGTATAACGTTTGGTAAAGTGTGTACTTATTATGCATTTGGCAGACATTCATTATGTTTATGTTTATTATAATGTATTATTTTTTATGGTTTTTATTTGTGATGCGATGATGATGACGATGATGATCATTGCTAACTGTTCGCACGCTGCCTAAACAACCATTGCCATTTCCGCTGCTTCGTCCTCTAACTCATTGATTCATATACTAAGTAAGTATATTTCATGTTGGTGTTGTTGTTGTTGTTGCTGTTGTTTTTATTTAGTAGTCATGTTGTTTAGTTGTTTGCTCGCTTTTGGCAGCTGGTTTTATTTATTTGCACATAACGATTATTGTTATTGTTTTTGCATTTTAAAGTAAATGAGCCTTTTTTTCACTCATTCATACATTTGTTTTATTTTTCGTGTTGTTGTTGTTGTTTTATTATTATTTTTTTCCCCCGTTGCTTACGCGCATCAAACCGCGTTGAGTTCATTCGGTTTTGTCTGTAAATTACACATTTTCCGCAGCTCGAATTCAACTCAGCCCAATGTGAATATTTTGTTTTTATGTCTATTTGCTTGTTTGTTGCGCATTACATTCACTGCTGCAACTTACTGACTGATGTACTCTACATTGGCCCCAACTCAGCGGCTCTGCAGTGTCGGAGGATATCATTGCACAAAAAATAAAAAAAAAAACTTGATTTTCAGCATAAAATGTTGCTTACATTTTCATTTGGTTTTTTGTTTTTTTTTTTTTTAATTTCCAGACTCACTTTGCGGAAATAAATTGGATTTTATGCATTGAAATTGAGTAATTAATTTTTTTTATGATAGCAAAATGTGTAAATTTTTGTGTCGTTAATTTTTTTTTTTTTTTTGACTTTATTATTTGTTTACAATAAGTTATTATGCCATTTGTGGAGTTTGGTTGGTGAATTGGTTTATCGGTTTAACAATTGGCCTGACCTCACTCATTTTTCGTTCGATCAGAAATATCAATAATTCAAGCTGCTCAGTAGATAAATCGCCGCTAAGCCGTGAAGTCCAAGAAATGTTGACTCATATAAAATAGAGATATTTGTATATACTGCACACATATTGAAGTACATTCATATAGTGATAATCAGAACGATAAGCGAAATTTTTCATAGAATTTTCTATTACCTGTAGATTTAATCTAAAAGCCCCTTTAATACATGATAGATTGGATTCCTAAGAATATCCTTGTTAAATTACAACGAGATCGGTTCAGCAGTTTCTAAGATAATATAGAATAAGATAAGATATAGATGAAAATTGTAAAATACAAATACAAAATTTTTTTTTCTTCATAATTAACTATTTATAACCATTTGTTTTATTTTATTTTTAGAGTCATCATATTAAGAGCGTGTTTGAAAGAGTTAAGGGAAATATATGTGTTTCTCAAGGAGTGTAAAAACTTACGAATTTTACGAAGACAGATGTGTAAAGAGTTTCCTTAATGCTCGACATGGTTTCTAGTGTTTTCAACTGTTTATAGTATGAACATTTTTTATATGTATACACTGACGAGCATTAAACAAACTGCTTAAGTACTGACCTGCGGTTTCAATCTTTATTTTTTGTTGCTTTTTTTTGCTGTGGTTGACAAGAACAACAACAAAAAAAGAAAGGAGAAAACAACAAGCACGGAAATGCTTTACAGCTCCTGACACAAAGAAAACTTGACCATATAAATTTTAATGCTGCCTTGGACGCTTTCAAAGGGAAACAACAAAAACAGAAAAACAAAAAAAGAAATCTGAAATGTGTTCTTTTTTTTTTTAAAGAAGTTTTTTTTTTCATTGTTGTGGCCCTTTTTTTGGTTTGGCATTTTATAATTTTATTTATGCATTACGCAACTTTTATTCATTTTCTGCCACGCAAATCATTCACTGAGGCAGTCGTAATAAGCAATGCCAAAAAAAAAGAGGAAATGACGCTCCACAAAATGTTGAGAATTTGTTTAACTTGTTGACAAAAACAAAAATAAGTAAGTAAAATAAAAAGGACGAACACAACACTTGAGACCGTAGCCGTAGCCGGAAAACAAGCCGGAGAATGAAGAAAAGTTAACCGCAAATTTCTGCATTTGACTTTGGTGTGCGTAAAATCAAAAGACAGTAACGGAAGCGGCACAACACACACACACACACACACACACACATATACACACACGGACAAATAAGCAGAAAACTGTTGAAGTCTAACTAACTGTACTTTGTGCACTGTTTTACGCGCTTGTTGTTGTTCTGCTCTATTTCTCTCGTCTCTCGTCTCTGATCCTCTGACTCATTCATTGCCTTTAACTTATCGCACACAATTTTCCTTTTGCTTTTGATTTGGCCTTTTACGCATTGTTTGTGGCTATAATGTTTCAAAAGTTTTACATGTATTATGCCTTTAATTAAAAAACTTTTTATTTGTTAGTTGGAATTAAATTTACAAAGTCAGTCAGTCAGCCAGTCAGTCACCCAGTGAGTTAGTCATTCAAAGTTGCACTTAGTCAGACAATAAGTCACTCTTTTTGAGCTCATTCAATTGTGTTGGCTGTTTTTACAAAACCCACAAGTCCAACACCGGCTCTGCTTTGTTATTGCTACATTGTAGAAAAAACACAGGCAGCGGTAGAGACATCAAAAGGCTAACTCGTTGGGCGGAAATGCTTAAGTTTTCATTCCACAAATCATATAAATTAGGTGTGGTTAAGACTTATTAAACAATCGAGTGCAAATTTGAAGTTCCGGTCATACCGACAGACAGACAGACAGATAGACAAACAGTCAAATAGACAAAGAGATTTTTAATTAGACTTATAGAAGATTGATATTGATATTGCTGAGAGTTTATAATAATTTGTGCGCCTTGATTGACAAAAATTGTTGAGTCATCTCAAAAATGCACGTTAATATGTTTTAATCTGTACTAGCCTATGTTGTAAAAGATTTAGGAATAACGTAAGTCGTTTTAATAATTAAATTATGCATAAGTACGGCCACTTTTTAAGTGTAAATGCTTCAAGAAAATCTGTTTAGCTATAAAAAGGCTTTAATAACGAATAGCTTCATGTCACATACATCATTGTGTTGGCTTAAGTTTCGTGCTTTTGTGAATGGTAGTCTGCCCTATGTAACATACGCGTTTTGTTAACATAAGAGTATAAAAACAGAAATGAAGGTTTTATTTTGTGGCGAATGTTTTCTTATTTTTTTTAACAAAGGTGTTGAATCCTTTGTTTTTGTTTGTATGATTTATAATCAAAATTTTAATTGAATAGTGTGAAATATGATTTCAAGGCTTATTTGTTGATTTTTGTTTTGATAGCTAAGCGTTCATTTCAACGGAAAGACTCATATATAAGAATACGTACGAAATTTGCTAAATTTATTTATCTTAGTTTGCGTATCTCAAATATTTTAAACAAATGGAATTTTATTAAAGATTAAAATTATTTTTTTTTTCTTTGTTTTACTTAAAATTTATTATCAAAAAGAGTTTCTGCTGCTGGTCAAATAATGTGCACGAAATATGACCATTTGACTTTGTGTACGGTCGAATTCCATGACTCCTCACCCAGGCCTGGACCAGGATTTCCCAGCGCCAACATAAGAATTGGCAATGCGAGCGTATAAAATGAGCAGCCCATTTATTTATTGTGTGCTGAATGAGTATAGACAGCATGAATATGCGACTTCGATAGGCAACTTGCTGCTGCTACTCACCTAACAAAAGATCTTAAAAAGTTTTTTTTTTTTTTTTACCGAGAATTTTGTACAAATTTTATAAAATAAAACAAAAGTTTGTTTTTAGTTAACTTCTTGATTTTCTTTTCTTTTATATATTATATTTGACATTTTTAAAATTGATTTAGAAGAAGCTTAAACAAAGATACTGTGCGACGTGCTTCAAAAATAATTTGGGGAAACACAAATTGGGAATTGAGTGTTTTATGTGTTGCGCTCGAATACTTGTAACACAACTAATTTCTCAACCGTCAAACTCGTCAAAGCCACGACTACGCCCACGACACGTGCAGCCATTTCAATTAGAAAACCACGCGTTTTTATTTTTGTTGTTGTTGTTTCCACCGTTTGGCGAAATTTGTTTTTGTACTGATTGCCTAACACCTAACACTGAACTCATACCGCAAGCACACAGGGGCAAACTTAGGTAAGCACGCATGCACGCACGAATACACTCACGCTGTTTTTAGATGCGCTCACGCATCATTCATCTCAGTCAGCGTAGTCACGAGCGAAGCGATCTGCTTTTTACCCAGTGGGAGAGACGACATTGAAAAACGCGTCAGGCGTCAATTTCCGCTTCCGTTTACGTTTACGTTTTGTACACGGTTAGGCGCATTTTACAAAATTTAATCAGACCAGATGCGTATACATGCATACATACATATATATACATATGCATATATACATATGTATATTAGACTAGTTGTTGTCGGTAAGTCTTGCGTCTTTGTTGATGTTTGTTGTGCGTGTGAACACAAACCATGAAATGTATGCGAGGGTGAAACAAAGCCTACCAAATTGAGTTCAATTGAGTTGAGTTAAGGTTTGTGTAGAAGACAATCGCCATGTATGTAGGTACCTGCACTCAAACCGACTAAAAATTCTCTGAAATTTGTCTATGTTTATGGGTGAGCAAGTGTACCTAATGTCACGACTAATTTGGCAAATATTGCGTATCCGCAGTGTTGGCTCTTTGACCCTTGAATGCTTTCATTGTCTTATGCTGCTTAATGCTAATACTACTCTTAGTGTCAGTATCGGCATCATTGGCATTGTCATCATCGTCATTGCATGCGTTTGTATGTCCGTGTGTGTGTTAATTTCCTTTTGTTTGAGTTTGAGGCGCGTTGGTTACGCTTAAGTGCTTTTACCGCATACTTTCCATCTCTGTCAAAATGAGTAAATGTTTTAGACGATTGTCAAATAAGTAAATTTCACCTATTAATCATGAATATCCCATATACTCGTATTCAAAAATAAACCAGTATATTGGATATGAAAAGAACGACTCCTTCACATCAATACAATGCAAAATGTGGCGCTCAGTTTTTGATTTCAGTGTCAACGACTTTGACTCAGCCTAAGCTCATTTTACATAATTTGTCATTGCTGAAAAGGGTTTTTAATACGCGTTTGATTAGGGCTGAGTAGGGTTATAAGTGATTTCATATTTGAACACTTTTCAAAATATACGCAAATTGCCCTTTTAGTTGTTATTGCTGTGTTGCAAAAATTAATGCTTTTTGATTGTCAAACAATATGATACTCAACAAGACTCTAACCAGTAGCTCAGCAAACTAGTTTCCATTACTGGTTGACAATTCATATAAATTTATTTGATTCTTTCAAAACACTTATATATTTATATATTATAAGCATTCGTTTACAGTTATTAAACTTGAATATTTTTTTTTCAATAATTTTCCAAGCAGTCATCGACATTGAATGCTACTTATTGTCTTCTTTTTCCTTTATAATTAACAGCGAATAAGGTAAAAAATGAAGTTTTATTTATTTTCATTTCTTGTGAAAGACATTATAATTATTTTCATTAAGGTTTTCTTGGTAAAGTACTTCGCTCTTGCATTCAACGATCAAATTCTCAGGTCATTGCAAAATTGTACTGGGAAAAATGAGAGAAAAGCACAAAAAATGAAAAATTCTTGTACGTATTACTTTTGCTGCTGTTTTCGCATTTTTGGTTTTTGCCGCTACCAAGCCACGAGTAAGACAAAAGTCAAATATCAAACACGAAATCAAAAACAAGTATGAAATATACTTCGGCCATGTTGAAGCTTGAATACGCTTAAAAAGCAGAAAGGAGGAGGGAATAGTTTCCATACTCTACCTACTGCTGACAAAAAAAATTTCATATTTCATTTAAAAAAAATTAAAAAATCATTCTTTGATTTCTTCTATCATAAGAAAATGACATTATCTATGAACTTTTGAAGAATAACTTTATTTGTTAGTCGGCTGTCACGCCCATGGCCTTCGTTGTCAAATGTTTTGCCGGTAAGACAAGAAAACTGTTAACAATATTACTTATTTCAAGACTGTCTTTATCTATTCGCTGACTTTTCATTTGTTTAGTTACAAATTTCATTCAAAAGCTGTTATACGATTCGTTCATAGCATACTGTACATATAAAAAAATAGTAGCTACTGAGCACAGAAAAATCAGACGAAGATGAAATAAACTATTGGCAAACGTGACTTTCATTAAAATTGTTCATTGCAATTCCGGCGTAACTTCTCAATTCTTCTTTCAGTCACTTCCGCCTTGCGGTACACCAACCAAGCGGAAAAAATGCAAAGACCAGAAAAAGTCATCGTTGAAATGAAGAAGTTGCGAAAAATGGCATAACGAGAAAAATGATGTTGCCGCAACGTTTACAGTTGCAACGTTTGCACATAAAAAGCACACATACACACACATACTCGTACAAGAAAGAAAAAAGTGAATGCGCTGCCATACTTTAGCCTCAATCGTGTACAAGACCGAATCGTTTGTCTTCTTTACTTCTCGTTTTATAAATATTTTTCTTATTCTTTCAGCTTTCTTTTTTCGTTTTTTTTTTTTTTTTGTTAGTTTGTGAAAGAGTGTTCGAAATTTGTCATGTTGTTTGGCATGCAGAGATATTGGAAAATTTATTTGTATCAAGAAATAAATTTGGAAAACACTTCTGTTAAAAAAATGAAACTAACTGGTGACCATTTGTACCAAAAATTATCAAAATTGTTAGATTTATATAAATAATTTTATATTTTTGCCAAATAATATGTGAAAAATATAAAAAAAAGATCTAAAATTGGCATAAGGGCAAATATAAAACCTGTCTATTTCAAAATTATAATTAACATATATTGCAATGTGAGCCAAAATATAATCTGGAACAAAAGGATTAGACCGATGATGGTACCTTTTGATGTGTAAAAGAAAGTTGGATTGCATAGAATTTCATCATTATTCAAAGTAAAGACAGAAACAATTGTAATAAAAAATGTGCAAACAACGAAAGAAAAATAAAAAAAAATTGGATTTGTATATGAAACATACTTTTTCATTTTAATGAAATATAGTAGGGGAGCCCAAGAGGGGATTTTCGTAGTTACTCCTGCGTGGCAGATTAGAATATGGGAGATAGCTTATACTCTATTGAGTAGATTCCCCAAGTATAAGATTTCTAAGTGGTGACGCGCGTGTATGGCAGACCATTGATTCTGTAAAATTGGCTGATTTACTCCAGCGTGGCAGATTAAGATAAGGTAGGTTTATTACATGCTTATAAGTCCCCATTTCGCTAATCAGCCATTTTGAGAAAGACGTAAGGGAATGGGAGGGTTTCAAACTTGCAAACTAAAACCGTCAAATTAAGTTAGTTCTGTGCGTCAGTTTTTCTTACAGGTGGCTCAGCATGATCTCCTAGTCGTACTCTTTCATAATCTAACAGTTATATGGAGGAACATTCTTTATTCCGCGGTATACAATATAAAACACCTTGTGGCGGTCGAACCCACCGCTAAATGAAAAAATTTTGTAGAATCTTTTCCCCTTTAAATTATTTAATCTTCAAAATGCAACCACTCCCAACGACGCAGGAGTAAATCACGTTTTAGCATCGTCGGCTCCCCGACTAATATGTTTGTATAAAATATATATGAAACATAATCGAATAAGCACAACTTGCTTTGAGAAAAAATGCGCATATATCAACCACTGCAAATCAAAATAAACTCAAATAAAATTTTACGTTTAATTACATTTATTTGAGTAAAAAAATCATTAATATAATAATAATTATTATTATAGTACAAACGGACTGTTATTTAATATCTACTAATAGAGTAGCATAGGGGAAAAAAATAAATTTTTTTTTTTGTATAATTTACAGCTATTTAAAGATGAAACTCTTTTTTCTTGAATTATTGAGAAAAAAAATTATTGATAATAATAAAAATGGGGCACTCAATCATAAAGCCCCTTTAGTACATGATAGATTGGATTCCTAAGAATATCTTTGTTAAATTACAACAAGATCGGTCCTGTAGTTTCTAAGATATTCTGTTTGTTTGGAAAACAGAAATTTCGTGATTTTTACAAAACACTGAAATGTGAGAATTGGCGGGCATGACTTTAAAGTGCCGTGTGTAGCGTATTGTAAGCTTAGCACAGCCGACAGTAACATGATTATTTTGCGTCTCGTTGGTTGCTTTTTTTTCATTTCGATGCGATACGATTGAAGTCAGCTAGTCAGTCAGTCAGTCAGTGACTGATATTGCTGTCAAATCGTTCAATTTCTGGCGAAAAAGAAGTAATTGCAATTTCGTTTTCTCCGCAACCTCAAGCCAACGTTTTTTTACACATTTTTTTTTTGTATCTCTTCTTATCTGCACTGTTGGCGAACCACCACTTGGGTATCATTTCTACGTTCATGCCCAAGGTCTCACCGTTGCGTCTATCGATCTATTTGTCTAACTGTGAGCAGTTAGTTAACATATGCTTGGCATTTTTATCGACTTCAGATACAAGAAGTCGAAATGGAATTGTTGAGTTAGAGTTGGCTCTACTACCTGTGCTTCGAGTTGTTGCTTCATGCATATGTAACACAGTTATGCGCGTAGTCCTTGTCAAGTTTCGTTAGTCAGAAAGAAAAAAAACATGCACACAAAGACAAAGTGGCGCAATTCTTTCTCTTTCACTGACTCCTTCGCTCTAACGTTGTCTCTCGCCATGCCTGTCACTCGATTAATATTTACACAGATTCATTGAGTTCACAGAGTTGCTGAATCAGTTTTAGTTCAATTCAGTCAGCAGGTGTCACACACTCACACACACCTGCACCCAAACTACAATTCAAATAGGATTTGCCTTGAGTAGTTAAATGGTTTCAGTTAGTTGGCAGAAAAAAAAAAATAAATAAAATCAATGCATGAATGAAATATGCTTTGACAGCTTTGCTACTCTCAATCACAGCTCTTAATGCTAAAACCAATGCAAATATTTGCCATATAATGTTTGCTTCATCAACAAGACATAAACTAAGAAATTTTAAATTTTTTTTCTTTACTTAAGCTCAGACAACGTTAACGAAAACACATGGAAAAAAATTATTTCCAATTTCTTTATTTTGAGTTGACTCCAGATTACGCATCAGAAAGAATCTAGAGCCTAATGCCCCATATGTAGAATAATATCACCATCATTTCACGTATAAAATATTTAAATTTTGGACATATACAATCCGGAATATTTGAAATTTCGGATGTTCCAGAAATTTGCAAAATAATATTGCACCACTTTTGGTACATTAGTGCCGAATTTGCTTTAAGTGGGGAAATCATAGTAAAATTTTGAATTTTTGGAAAAAAAAATTTTTCGCTTAAAAATTGCTTTAGAGTCTTAAAAATAATATACCAAATGATGGAGTACGGTAAAAGTGTCCAAGTGCTCAAATTTTTCATTCTGCGGTAACGCCTCTCATGTATGGTTTATCAGTACTCGAGCCAATCTTTACCGATTGACTTGAAATTTTGTAAATAGCTTCGAAATGTCTCCCTCCACGGAGCTATGTAGAATTTGCAGCGGCTATTTTTTAATATTTTTTATTGAAAAAAATAAAATTAATTCCCGAAAATATATCAATTTATTTGTGTGCTACTGTGATGTCCCCCCATAATATCACTTAATTCTGATTGAATTGTAGTTTTGTTTTTGAAAATGTGCGCTTAATTTAGCTAAAGCAATTATACTGTAATTCATTAGTAGTTCAATTAAAGTAGAATGGCAAATAAGTAAACAAGGAAGCACCAAAAATACATGTCAGCAAGAACTAGTTAGGCTAATCAAGCTTCTGCACTTATTTATTTTACTATGCACAAACTTGCCAGGCAATTTAATATGCCCACGAAAAGGTAATGTAGCTAAGTGAAAGCACATAAAAATTAGTAACACAAATCTGTTGTTCAACAATACACAATAAACTCAAATGTTCTAACAAAGATTCATTCGTTCATTCATTCATAGAGTAGTGTTGTGTTGTGTTTTGTCCTTGCACAGGGCACAGGTCGAAATAAGCTGCGTATCTTGGCCTCAATGCGTTTACTTTACTTGTATTTTTTTTTTTGTTTATTTTCATTCCGTTTCGTTTATGCGTTTCTTTATATATTATTTACATTAGTATGCCAATTCAAATACAATAACTGTAAATAAAGCGACGACAACAACAACCAACTGACCTATACAGCACAACAAAATACTTCCCTCCATTCAAGCAACACTCAAAAGATTCACTTGTTTTTGTCGCTTCTACAAGGAACAGATAAGCCAAATGCAAACAATGAGCTTGACTATGCAGAGTGTGTGAGTGAGAGGTAATGGCTTGTGGTACAACATTTGATAGTGGCAACAGCAAGTCCTAAACAAATATAGGCGACAGACTAAGCAATTCAGTCGAGTTACACTTTGGTTGAGTTGAGTAGAGTAGAGTAGAGTAGAGTTGAGTAAAGAGCAACAGGAACGGCCACTTATTTGTCTTCATTAAACATATTTGCGCCACTAGTCAAAAAATTGTATATGTACAGATATATTTGTGTGAATATATAGGAGACTATATACAGCAGGCAGTATTCCAGTTATACTTACATATATGTAATTCAAACCCAAAACAAGTAAAAATTTGAGCGAAGTACAAATTGAACACAAATGTAAATTATTTTATATAAAACCAGTAAGGACGCTATCTTCAGCCTTGTCTTGTGCCACGCCCATTTTTTCGATTGCATCTTATTTTTTATCTTCATAGCCTTTAAACAAATTTTCATTGTTCTAGACGATGATCTAAACGACGATCTGAATGAAAATGTTCAACGACGGATCAATTCAATACCATTTTTCATAATCCAATGTTAATATTCATAATCCTACAATACTATTAATTATAATCCCAGAGTAATGCGCTTGGCTTGGCTTGAAAATAATGTTGAGTAATTTTTTCTTTTTTATAAACAGTTTTTCAATGTCGTACTGACTCTTCTACTAAGCATTATATACTTCTGGTCTAAATTAAACTTACGCTATCCATGTAGAGAATGTTTAATTAATGCATAATAGCGGAATTATTCTGCGTCATGAACTAAAAAATCGTTATTACAGTTTACATGTAAAAAACCCATAATTATTTCATGTAAGTTTTAAGTCTCTTTTACTGAAAATACATGGAGTGTAAAACGAGCCATTAAATTTATTAGCTGCATGACCTGTGTGTGTGTGTGTTGGATGACAAATTATTTAGAACGAGTAAAGGATATTGCGTATACGCTATGTGCATACTTTAAAGCATTTCAATTACGCTTGTCTATTTTAAAGACACAATAGTTGATTTAATTTAATTTTAATCTTTGTGCTTCTTCTCTCTTCACATCGTGACTTAATTCAACACATTCAATCTTTAATCATCTTATCTCGTTTTATCCTTTTCGTCTTATCTCAACTCAGCTTAGATCATCTCATCTCGTCTCATTTCATGTCATACCACAAAGGTTTGCTGAATGTCACACACGTGCCTCAATATTCCTTTAATGCTCCTCCTCAGCTTCGCTATATCTGTATTCACTCGCCAGTGGCCTTGCTTCATTGCTCATTTCAGCTGCGGCGATTGCTTTATAGCCTCATGCTTTCAGCACTTTATCTCATGCGCATTTGAACCAAGTTGTAGACTATCGTATACAAAAATGAACACATAAAATAAAATAAACTAAAACCAAAAATGAAGCAGACACTTGACACTTAAGTATTTTCTGTTGGCGTTTACGCATAATAAATGGACATGATGCAACTTGCAGCAATGAAGCAAATAAAACATAAAACGTGCGTCGAGACCAAAATTTCAAAAAATGTTAATAAAAATGAAAAAAAAGAAAAACAAAACCTTTTAACTCAAATTTTCAATCTTTAGTAAAAGCGATATTACTGCTGCGATTTTCAAATGCTACACTCGTGTCACGACATGCCCATTTTGACGCATAACCGACCATAAGTAAATGTCACGTCCTTGATTTGGTTAAAGTTGTACGTTTGTTTACGCATTGCTCAAATATCAAAAGACTATGCGAAGATTAGCTTGAAAGCAAGCGAAGTGGAAAGTAGAGTGTGTGTGTGTGTGTGTGTGTAAGTCAGTGGGCGATACACTTGCGCGTGCCCCGCAAAGTATGCTGCAATATAGTAATTTTGATCACGTTTCTTATAATTAAAACTTATGCGGGCGTACACTTTTTAACCAACTTAAACACGCGGCTAAAATCCAATTGCGAACAAGTTGCAGAACAAACCAAAAAAATTAAATAGCAAGTTTGCAAAAAAAAAAAATAAATAAAAAACTAATGAGAAAGTAATTGAAGAAGAAATAAAAAGATGAAACAGAAGATGAAAAAAAAATAATATGAAAAATTTACAACAACAAAAAATCTTATTTTGGTTTAAATTAACCTTTTGCGAATGCTAGACTGCTGTATGTTGCATACGACGTTATGTTACATAAGAGCCTTGAATTGTATATAAAATTCTATTTTTTTCTCTAAGATTTTCAAATTATTCCTGCATATTTTTTAGACATTGTATATGTAAATAATAACAAATTTCATCGGTTCCTGAATTTTTTTTAACCCTCTAATGAGCTTCATGCTTTTTGTACTCTTCTGTTTCATTACACTCTCTTGCTTAGAAGATTTTTATTCAGATACTTTGACTCGAAATCATCACGAAATCAACATTTTGTTCTTGGCAATTTCATTCATCTCCTTTTTTTCATTTGTATTCTCCAACAAGTTGTCATTATTTAAAGCATTTAATAGCTCAGCCATAATTTCTGTTGATTTGCATGAGCTGCCGTTGGTGCTGCTACTGATGATGGTGATGTTGATGTTGATGATGTTGACTCAATAATAAACACTTGAAGAAGTAGCTGTACAACAAAAACAATCTAAGACCAGACTGACAGTAGCAGAAAAAATAATAATGCAAGAAAAGCAGCAAGCAAAGAAATTACTCCGATTTTTTTTTTTGTTCTTTTACTTATAATGAATATATATAAGGCCACCACAGTCATGCCGCTGCGGGCAAAAAGCTTCGTTTGCCATCATCGTTATTGTGTGTGCCGCACACCCCGCTGTTTGTCGCCACTCTGCGAGCAGAAGTGTTAAAATCGAAAAGTTATGCAAATTAATTTCAACTTTTTACTTGCGCGGTGACTTCTTTATTAAGCTAAATTAGTTGAACGTCAGCCATTCACTTATTCACTCACTCATTTACTCACTTAGTCACTCAGCTACTCAGTCATTCTGGCCACCCACATACTGCTTCGCGTTTTTTGTTATTACCCTCGCCCTCTCTCTGTCACTCTCTGTGACACTTGTGCGCTAAGTTAAATTATTTAAGAGTCCGATGGTTTTTTGTTTCTTGCTGTTGTTTTGTTTCTGTTTTTTTTTATGCTTTTAACTACTTAGGCATTGAATGTTATGGGCGTGGCATTGTAGAACGTCAAACTATAAAGTGTATGAAATGTGCTTGCATGTTATTAGATAAAAGCATTTTCATGACAAACAAAAAAGAACGCTAATTTTGCTAATGACAGTAAGACGTGTGAGAAGTGTATTTAATATTATTTTATATATTAAATTAAATACATTATATTAAATTTACATTTATGATATGAAATTTTTCGGAAACATTATTCTTACTGTGATTTAGTTTAAAGCGCCTTTAGGATAGCAGAAGCGTCAACAAAGTTCAAGACACTCAATAAAACTTGTCTTGACGTTGGCATTAAAATATATCATGTTTATGCATGTGCGACACTTGCATGGCAACAATGCTGATAATATGAACAACAACAACAACAACAATAAGAACAAGAAGAAACATCATAAATAACCAAGCACAATGAGTTGGTTAAGCGTTGGCAGCGTGTAGCGTGCCTCTTGACCGTGAGATGAGGCAAAATGAATTCAGTTGTATTAAGATGAGAGATGAGGCGGGTTGAGGCGAGTTGAGACGAGTTGAGGCTCAATTTGTGAAATCTGTGATTAAAATGATATTTCTACGACAATGTCAAACAGTGTGTGACTAATGGGTCTATGGGTTGTCTCAAATGTCTGTTATTACTTGATAAATCTTGTCCGAAATATGCATACATGCACACAGATAAGAACAAATGTGCGTCCGTGCGTCTGTGTGTGTGTGTGTGTGTGTGTGTTGACATACATGTTTTATGCAAATCCCGCTATCCAAGCTCTAATGACAAATGGGTCAAAACCCTAGCTAATGACATAAATATGCTTGTTTTGCTTATAAATTTTATGCGCAAATAAACCAAAGCCATTTGAGTCGACATGAAAGATGCCTACGAAAAACACATTAGCCTGACAGACGACAATCAACTAGATGGACAGGTCAAAGGCCATCATTCGATGCTGGTGACGTTGGTGATGGTGATGGTGATGAAGATGCCGCTAACAGTCACTGCGATGTTTGTGCTTATGTGTGTGTATTTAACTGACCATATTAGGTTATAGATTAGTCAAAGATACATTAATCAATTTTCAAAACACAAATAAGTTCAAATGCGTGTTCCTTTACAGTTATAAACATATATACGTGTCATAAATGTTAATTTTATGTGTACGATGGCAAAAGATATGATATGATATGATATATGCAATGGAAAGGGCCACGAATTTAAGTCTTTAAATAAACGAACGAAATTTGTCAAAAAATACTGAAACGAACTTTAATTATTTTATTTATTAATATAAGTAATTTTTTTTTTGTTTGTAATGAATTTAGTTTAAAAGGATTGATCCAGCTTAAGAAGTTAAGCCTCCCTGAGGTTTTCCAAAAATCGATTTTTTTTTTTGGCCACATAAATTGTTTACGTTTTTAAGAATATTTTAAGCCTCTACAGCCTTGACTCTTGTATTGCGTTTTTCTCACAAAAAAATAATATTATTATTTAAATATTTTTTTTATGCGGATTATTTAAAAAAACTCGTTTAATAACTACGTTTATATACATATATTTCATAAAAACAATAGCTGATTATTTTTTCGACCGACAGGGTGGCGTAACCCCTTCAGGGCTTTGTCTCACGCCAGTCACAGTGAATCACAAGCGACATTTTGTGACTTCTCATCGATAACAACTCACACGGTCACAGCTGCCCAACTGATTCGGTTCTCACAACAACAAAAATTTGTAAATCTAAACAAATAATTGAGATATTTGAAGATTCGCGCGTTGAAGTAAATATCAACATCACAGATCCTATGTTACACATAGCTACAGTGTATATACGGCATTCTAGCGTTCAAATTTCTTCCACCAGTTTAATGTCATTAGAGAAATATCGTTAAATTATTTGGCATTATGTTGGAAGAAATTATAAAGCAACAAATATAATTATTCGAACTCAGATTTTCTGGATCACTGACTGTCATGATTATCGTAGCCAAGCTGTGGTAAATTTTTTATATTTTTAGTATTATAACCCTTATCCAACAATGACAACCAGAAGTTCTCATTGTGTTTTTGTTGTTTTAAATTTTGGTTTCGTTTATTTCGATGATTCACTTGCAACATTGTCAACCATTAACATGACTTTACAATTAATTTGCACAACTGAACCATGATAACGTACACATGTGGAAGCTGTTAATCTGTGCATGTATGTACATATTTATCAGTATCTGTGTGTGTGTGTGTGAGTGTGATTATAGTATAGTTAGGACACAATTTCACTCAACGTACATTTTTGTCTTTATACTAGGCTAAATCAGTCATCAATTATGTTGTTGTTGTTGGCTGACAAAAATTTGTTGCAGTTGGCAGCAACACTTAACGCTCTTCTTTACATGTCACACCACAGCACTGCTCACTGCATAGATCTCCTCTGTTTAATGCTACTTTGCTTGGCTTACCTTTGCCAACGTACTCAACATCACTTCATTTTAGGCATTGCCCTCGTCTCTGGCCTTTTGCTGAAGATAGCTTGCTTGCTTGCCAGTTTCACCACAAGCCTTTTGAGCTTGCTTGCCTGACTGCCTGACTGTCTGTCTGTATTGTTACGCCTCTATTACGCTCAAGTGTGTTGCCTATTTTGTTTTGTCTACTACTATCTCAGTTTAGGAGCTTAGGTCAAAAATATACACAAATGCGTTGTAATCTAATCAAATGACAACATTTCGCACAAAGTGTTCCATGTGTGTGTGCGTGTGTACATGTATCTAGATACATATATTATTAGATTGTGTTGCTGACATATGCAAACACACAACAGTACACACCGACAAACGTACGACAGACTATTCCAATTTAAATGTCATTTATTTTAAATGTAATAACTATTTGAACACAACATGTCATGTCTCCTGTATCTTCTTCGATGTTAGTGTGCCATCGTCGCCCCTTCAAACCTAATTCAACACTTACGCAGCGATATAGTTACGTTTGGCTTTCTCTCTGTGTGTGTGTGTGTGTGTGAATTTATTCTATTGCTAAAATAAAAGAAATTATTCTTATTTGCACAAGAATGATTGCTTCTAATCATACATATGTACATACACATTATACACGGGCCAAAAGTCCATGTTGAGTCGACAGAAACGTTAACGACAAAGTTATTGTCATGTTTTATACCCTACAATCAACGGTTAATGTGTTTTATAAATTAGATTTTAGCAAACGCTTCGAAAAGTGTGCAAATTGTTGTGCTCATATTTATGCTTCTTCTTTGCCTTCTGTTCGGATGACTTCATGCTCCTAAAACTAACTGTTCACAGTTGTGACCTTCTGGTTTGTCATTTCATTTGATTTTCATTCTGCTTTGAGCTTAGGGTATGTCCATAAATTACGTGAGGTTTTTTTCTCTAAGTTTAGACCAATCCCCCCATCTTAGTGAGATTTAGTAAGACTTTAACGACCCCTACCATCTACATCTCACATGAGATTTTGCTTCAAATTTAATTAATGGACTAAAAAGATCACATGTGCTGTCCAATGAACCCCCTGCCCCAAAGTGAGAATTGTTGAGATCTTGCTGAACCCCTGCTCCCTTTATTTTAACCCAAGTAATTTTAGGACGACCCTCTTTTTTGTACTCAAGAGATTCTTACCGTCAGTTTTCCAGAAACGTTCCTACTGATCTTCTTCTTTCTGTCTTCCTTCAGTCTGTTTTATTTAAGACCAGCTTAAACCCATCTTAATCACGAGCAGCTCAGTCAAGTTTCTATTATGCACAAGCACTCAGAAATGGACATAACTTCAGGACAGTTCATATGAAAAATACCTCTCCTATTCATAGCTATGCACAAAGCGTATTTGTTAGTCGGCTATGCGCAGTTGTTTGGCCATTTTTGTTGTTTACTTTTTTTATGCGTGTCTTTGATTGCATTTGTTTTTATAATCAATCAAATCAAGAAAAACCAATGAGCAAATATACAAATCATATATAATCATATTGTGAATACGTCTTAATAATGTAATTTTGTTGTTGTTTTTTTGCCACCTTCTGCACTTTTGTGAAATTGCTAAATGAAGTATATAGCATAACAAATATGTACTTTAAAATTGTATATTTAAATGATATACAAAAGTATCTGCAATTGAAAATTTCAATAAGTAAAATTATAAACGTTTAATTGAGAATGGCAAATGTTGACCATTATTTGTTGTGCACAAAAATTAAATTCAATGCTACGCCTCAGAGCATCTACAAAATAGAACAGAACGATAAGGATAAGCGCATATGCATATGCAACTGATGATGATGCATTTGTGTTGATTGTCTCAATTGTTTTTGATATTGCTCTTTTGTTGACTCACGTCTGCGGGCGTTACAAAATCGATCAATTATCACAAATTGTGTTATTACCAAAGGCAATGCTGATGCAATAATGCTGATAAAATTTATTTTGATTTTGATTGCAAAACATTTTCGTATATATTAATTAATCTTAAGACACGCCATACCACTTTACATTTGTTTATATGATTTCATATCTTGTCACTTTGAAGTGAAACGTAAATTCAGTTCATTGCCTTTAAGCCTTTCAGCTGTTTTTTGTCATATATGAGCGACAGTTGAAGCTTCAATCTTTACGTACGCTGTGAAAGGCTGATTAAGTTGTTAATGTACATGTTGATAATGATGACGTTAAGTAGTAAGGCTGAACGCGTCTTGAGTTCGTTAAGTTTTCATGGTATTTTTGATAGATCGCTGATTTCAAATTGTCAATGAATTAATTGCATATTGAATTTGCGGTTTACATAGATCAAATACAGCTATAAATCAAAACTGCAACAAGCAGAGCTCTGGTAAAGTTGGCAAGCTAGAAAAAAAGGTGAGAGCAAAACTTTTCTCTATTAATTAAAACATCTACCGCACACTTTTACTTCAATTGAATTTAATTGAAACAGTTGTAAATTACAACAAAAAGGAGAAAATAAAAACAAAAAAAAAAACCATCGACTTTGTTGCATTTTCGTGTTGATTGCTTGTAATGCACATGGGTAAAAGTAAATGTACGCTCATGTTTACCCAATATTCTTGTTGCTATTCCTTTGGCCATTTTTCGAACACTTGTAGCATATCCTTTTGGCACAAGCATGACTTGAACTTGAAGTTGTATGTATGTATGTGTGTATCTTTCTATTAAATTACATCAAACTGTTGGCAGCGCTGAGCTAGCTGAGTGAGTGAGTGAGTCTGTCTGTGTGCCGTGTGGTTTGTGTCCTTATCCTTTCAACGATGTTGTTTCGCTTTAATTGCAACAATAATGAAAACTGCAAACGTGCAATGTTGCATGCAACTGGCACAATACCCGTACAATTGCAATTGGCCAAGCGTTTACAAAAGTCATCTTCCGTCTGGCTTTCATTTAAACCTTAGCTCTGTTTCCTCTTTCCGTTTATTGCCACTGTGTTGTCAATGGTAACCTTTCAGTTATTGTACTATTTTGTCTGTTGCCACTTGATGGCCGTTCAAATGAATACAAATATTTTGTTAAACTTTAGTCATTCGAGTACTCATTGCAAAATGTGCAATTGTGAGATATAGTATGCGATGAAATAAAACTATAATTGGTTTTTGGTTTTTTTAATTCAGCGGTGTTTGACTTTCTGACTTTTAAAAATGTTTTATTTTTACGTTGTCACAAAAAACTTGTAATTTGTTTTTGTAATATTTGGAGTAAACAAGCCAGGTTAGTTGTTGTTGCATATGCGCCAGATGGCGAAGGTGACGATTGTAGTGGAATGCTAAAATTACAACTAGGCTTGTTGTTGTTACTTTTATTATGACTACTCAGTTTGTCATATATATATTATTCTATTTCATTCTCTCGCAGGCTAAATCATATGAACATATAGTTTGGCTCTTTTTCATGTCGTTTCATCAAGTTTCAAGCCACACGCATGCTAAGGGGACGTCCATAAATTACGTGAGGTAAAATTAGGGGGGGGAGGAGGTTCAGCAAGATCTCACCTAGGGGGAGGGGGGTTCATCGGACATCTCATGTGATTTTTTTAGCTCACTAGGTTAGCATTTTTCAGATTCATAGGGAGGGGTTCGTCACAATCTCACTAAATCTCATCAAGAGGGGGCAGGGGTCTAAATTTCTAGAAAAAAACCTCACGTAATTTATGGACGTCCCCTAAGGAAGTTTCACTTAGAAAATTTTGAAAAATTCTAAAATCTAATTGAGTATTTTCATAAGTCAACCAAGCTGACAAGTATGAAAATTTTGATATTTTTAAAAAAAATTTTAAGCATTTTGTTGCTGTCAAAGTAGATGAATTGTATTTATGATAAAAAGTATAATATTTAACCTCAATTTGAGTGTGTAAAACTACTTGTATGCATTGATTATTTGAGCCAAGAGGATAAATAGTGAAGAAACGCTTTCATTTTCACCAAAAACAACAATAAACCTAAAAAAAATAGATAGAAATTAATTTCTTCATGCAACATTGTCCCAGAGTTGTCAAGCGCACGTTTATGTACATATAATCAAAAGCAAAGAATTTAATGCTAATGGGAAAAGTTTGCTGCTGTCAGCGAAAGGTAGTGCCTGAGGGAGTGAACGAACGTGAGAGAGAAAGAGTTAGAGATAGTGTTAAAACAGCAAGTCATTGTATGCAGCAACAACTACACAACACTATAACTATTCGTTGGCAGCGCTGCCAACTTGTTTTATGCTTTGATTTAAAATGTTTTTTGGCAAAAAAGAATCAAATAAGTGTTCTACAGTAAAGCCACGTATTTTTTATCAAAGAAATTAGAAAAATTTCGTTTTCAATTTATCGAGCATTATTTTTCACCGTTCAATGAATTTGAAAAAAAAAACAAAAATCTGTTGCAAACGGTTTTGAATAAGTCATTCCACATCGATGAAGCAACAAACTTTTCTGCAGTAATCTTTTTATGTCTGGACATTGATGAACCGAAAACTCAAGGCTTTCGCTGATGCACTTTGAGTCACAGACTTCGAAGCTTGAAAGATGCTGATGGCAATTTACAAGGCCTTGATAAAAGGAATTTCTTTGTAATGAATATCTCTGAAGATACTTCTCATCTTCACCAAACCATCAACCAACAAATGTCTTTCAATGTAATCTTTAAATGTAAATATAGAAAAAAATAAATAAATTACAAATATCTTAAAAAAAAACATTTCTTAATTTATGTAAAGTTTCTATACAACAAAAAAAAAAAATTGTCGGTTATCGTGCGACAGAAACGGTACATTATAACGGTACTTCAGTGTACTCGTACATTTCACGTTATGAGAATTAATGGTATTCTTGATGACATGATCACTTGCACAATGAAAATTCCCAATTGAAATATAATTGCCGAATTTTTTTTTCATAAAAAATTATTCAAATTGTAAATACAATTAACCGTCATTTTCAAAATGCACTAAAAAAGAAGAAAGTAAAATATAACGTTTTTCAGGCATCGTTTGTAGCGAAACTGACATTTGTCAATTCAAAGCTCGACTTGAATTTCTGCGTGTGGCATTCGGCTGCAAAAAATAGAAAAAAAAAGTTTTAAAAATCTGTTCTTCGAAAGAAAAATAGACATAATGGATTTGTTTAAAGTTAACGATTACGATCTAACGATCACAAATAATAACTTCGCTTTTACAAATTCGCGCATTGAGCATATCTTGACAACCAATGGCGTCGGCAACAGTGAGCTAGAACGTGCTCATAGTCTGCGCTATTTTCACCGTCCAAGCTTCTGTCAATATCCGATCAATTTGAAAGCCATCCAATTGCCAATGTCAACGGCAACAGGCGAAATCGAAAGCAAGGTCAACTGCAAAGTTGAGCATTATATAACGGCAACGGTGAATCAACTCGGTTGCAATATAGACACATTTCTGCGCGGCTTCGATTTCTGTACGCAACGTGAAGCATTGCAACGCATCATGTTGACGCCGTATCAGACCCAACATAGCTGGGTCATGATGGCGACCAAGTATAATGGTAAAATCTATTTGAATCAATGGGTCGATGAGAATTGCGTTTTGGATTGGAATGACAAGAATGATCTGGAGACACGCTTCGAAAGGCTTTGCTTTGCGGGTAAGTAAAAAAAAATTAGTGTATCCAGAAACGGTTTTATCTTGCCATCTGTAGCAACGCAACTTGTTTGATAAAATTTAAAATTTTGATATTTTTTACTAAGACAATTGTCATATGTTACATAGCGCAACATGCGACAAACGGCACATGCGCGTGCTCAGTGGTCTTGGTCTAAGTGTTGGGCTTTTGTAAATGCTAGACTGCTGTATGTGACGTGCGGCGTTTGGTAACATTTCAGTTTGTTTTGTGTTCATTATTTCTGCTTATTTTTATTGTATCATCTTTTATTATTATTTTGCTTTGATTAACACTTAATGTAGGCACACCAAGTGGCGCCAAACTTGATGACAAACCTTGCAAACTTTATACCGTGAACAGCGCAAGATTAAAGGACTTCAATTTGTTGTGGTCGTCGGAAATCGCTGGTGTAAATAATGATAAAGTTGTACGTTACCTGTATGTATTGTCTTCTTTTGCTTTTATTAACATTCTCTTTTGCAAATATTCAAGGAATGTAACTTTTTTAATAACAGTAACAACACCAAGTCTATAAACAAGTGCAACATCATTGTGCCCAAACTGCTGCTCGACGATCCGTATTGGTATCGCAACTACGATACCATGCTCGAAATTGTTACCGAGGCTTACTTGACACGTGCACGTGAAGTTTGCGTTGGCTTCAGCAATCCGTACGGCATTGTATCGAAGCCATTACGCATTTGTACGCTAGATGATTTGTGTGAGGTAAACTTCTTAAACAACGACAAGCAATTTCGAAGCAAAATCATTTATTTTGGTTATTTTTCACCATTAGTTTCAACCTTGGAAATTGCATTGCTGCATTGGTTTTCTATATAAATTTCTACTTACATTAAATTCAATGTTACGCGATGTCAATAACCCTTACAAGATATATGTATTTCGCTATAATCCAAGACGTCGCGCAGTCAGCTATAAACTGCATACCAATGATCAGGATCATTCATTCTTGAGTCAGGAGTATATCAATGCCGCTTGGGTGCCACCACCGGACCACTAACCTCAAAAAGCTACTTTAAAAAAGGCATACAAAAACTTTTCGTAACAAATACGAATATTTTTACAATAAAATACATTTACATATACATTGTATCATGCATATTGAACATAAGTCAACTATTATGAAAATACATATTCATTGAATAAAGGCAACAATACTCTTTTCGCAAGAAAACAGTTGCGAGCATCGGTTGAAACGAAAGCGTGAGTGAAATAGCAAATGATAACGATTATAAAGTCGTGATGACGATGCAAAAAATTTACAAAAATTGTTTGCATTAATAATACGCTAAAAACTGTAATGAAAATCAATGTTTAGAAGAAGAAGCTTTAAACTGATTTTGCTTAATTCTGTTATCTTACATATTTTTCTCAAAACGACTTTTTTTGTTAAATTTTTGTTATTAAAATACGAAAAACTGTACAAGTACAAATTCTATCGAACTTTTAATATTCTTCATTGCTTTTCTCGCAATTCTATTTTTGTTGTTTTTGGCTTTATTCTAGATTTTGCTTTGCTCAATGTATTATATATACTACATATATCCCTGCTCTTTCCTCTCGTATGCACCATAAATCTTAAATTCTCGTGAATTTCTTTCACCACTTTTTTTTTTTTTTCAATTCCTATGAAACCATTCTTGTTTTATAGATTTCTCTCGAACAAATGAGCTTGAATATTGAAAATTTTTGTAAGCTATGCAAGTTGTGTGAATTCCTTGTTCTATTTACCCTTAACATTTTTTTTTTTCACATTTACTCAACTCATCTCCTGCCATTCATGTTGCTAATCTGCTTTCATTTACCCTTCCTAATCTATGACGTCTTGTTTTCCATTACTCTGTTTGTCTGTTTTTCACTTTGCTCCTTCTGTAGTAAATTTCAATCCTTGTCCCTGTCACTCATCCTTAAAAAAAAAAGAAAAGTGTATAACTTAAAAATTTACATTTTGCAGCTTATAACTTTCAACAAAATTTGTTGAAATTTACGCAGCATTCCAACATTTTAAACTGGTTGCCATCAAAGGCAATTGCACCTTTTTAGTTTTTTACAGTGGCCAAAAGCATTATGCTCACGGAAAGTAACTTATTCATTTACGCATTTTCATTTTAATTTCTCCTTTTTATTATTTTTTTTTTTTGTTTTTCTAACTTGCTTTTACCATTTTAATGAAGGTAAACTTGAGGCTAGAAAAGCTTCAATAAACAACAAATAAAAATAAATGTAAAAAACAGTAAGAGCATTATAGTCGAGTATCGCGACAGTTTGGCACGCTGCACACACCAAATCTTCCAACTTCCATCGGGCATTGCTAATTTATTTAATTTTTTTGGAAAATTAAAAAAAATGTATTCAATTTTTTGACTATAAGCAACAGCAATGTTACACAGAAAAGACAAGGACAAACATATAAAAAAGAGAGTTATGAGAGAAGGATAGATCGATTTGTTTTGTCATCCTGATTAAAAATTTACACATTCTGTGGGATCTTCCTTCCTTCCCCTCCTTCTTGGTGTCACAAACGTTTGGTCTGAAACAAACTTAATATGCCATGATACATAGTGTGTGCAGGGTATGAAAAGAAACCACAAACCTTGTTGAAATAATGGAAACAACAACAAAAACAACAAGTAGTGAATAAGAAAAGCTAATTAGTAAATGAAGTCACTCATTTTGTTCGCAGAGAAAAGAAACAAAAAAAAAAAAACCATAAAAAGATACAAAAAAAAAAAAAAACAATTTGAAAAGGAGTTGGAATATGTAACGCAGGAAATTAAGAAAAAATGTCCACCTTACTGTATAAAATACAACGAAGTGGGCAAAAGTATCTAGCTCTTACTATCCATGACTCTGTCTGTCCGTAGCTTTTTTCTCACGAATGATTTTCGAAGTCAGAAGAGTTTAAATTCTTACGATCTGATTGAGTAATTGAAATTAAGTTTCAATAAATTCTTTCGCTTCCAAGGTTTGTCTCTTAGATAATTCAGATACAGTGAAAGCTGCCTTGGGTGGAGACACACGATGTCAAAAATTTTTTTTGGCCACGGTTGATGTCCGTGTGCCGAAAAGGTTTCACACTTGGGACTTTTAAATTTATCTCTTGTTTTTTTTGTGCTGAGATAAGTCCTTCGGCAGAGTTGCCACTGTATATCTGTGATGCGATATTTGGTCCATATTGTATTTGTATGAATAATAAATGGTTAAATGGTTTAGAGTAATTTACCAAAAAGGTATTTTAATTAAAATTTTATACAACGACTTTTGATTTACTAACTTTCTGCTACAGTCGATGGATGAAGTTCACAAATGATAGAATAAAATACAAGTTTTAGTTGCTAAGGAAATTGTGAAAAAAAGTAACTTTATTGTAGAAGCACCCAAAAGGTAAAGAAGCGAAGGAAACAAAAAAACTTTAATTTGCTTTGTAGAAGACCGACCGACCCTCAACCAAAATAATCACTCACGACACGTTGTCAAACTTTGAAGCTTTTCACGAATTTGATAAACTCTTTGCTTACGCATGCATAAATGTCTTTCGCCTTGTGTCGCTGATGGCTGATTGACAATTCGGCCGGATTAAAAGTGAACTCGTAGACAATTTTCGTTGAATCAACATTGCTCATGACCAACATTATCTTCTTTAATATGCGTTGCAGAAAATTTAAGCAAACACGCAAATTCCAACTTTGTTCCTGTAATGAAAGGAGTGTTAAAGTCGCCAACAAGTGGTACAAAAAGAATGCTTAAAGCTCTAAACCGACTTCAATGACGCTACGCAGCGTATGATGTTCGATGGGTTTTGTGATGAGACCGTTGACATCGTAGAAACCAATACAGAACATGCTACAGCAGGAGAGATAAGCTTGAGCGGCCCAGTCAAGTGTCCAAGGACGACGACGCCAGACGGGCATGGGTCGTAGAACTTTCGTAAGCACGAAACGACACTGAGTCAGTTCACGCTTCGAGAGACTGCGTATACATACATACATGTGATAACTTTTATAGATACATATGAGACAATAAGACTCACAGATTTTTTATTTTGCGTTTATTTGTCACGCCCGGCACATCGGCTGTATAGAGTATCTCGATATTGTGCAATTTGACGTGTAATATTGCGTATAGTTGATTATTCTCATCGATGGGATCATCGGACATGGGCGTAGTATGTGGTGAGTCTGTAAATATATGTATGTAAGACATTGCCAGGCAAATTTTTGCCTCGCTCACCTGAGAAACAGTACGCATCGAACTTGTTGTGAAATGCCTGACGTACAGTTTTGCTCACATTGAAGTCGTACACATTTTCATGTAGCAAATTGATAAAGATGCGTCCATCGAATTTAGTCGCAATCACAGACCAATTTTTCTTTTGACGATATGGCGTCAACATGAGCTTCTGCAATGTCTGACGATTCGTATAGATTTGTATATTTTTCAATTGCTGTTCATCAATGCCGTCATCGCATTGCGACCAAATGGTCATCAGGTAACGTTCGAGCTTCTGATGCACCTCATTCGGTTGCTTTGTATGACGAAAGGTATAAAAGTCGAGGCCGTCGGTGAGATCGAGCGGGTAATTCTTAAGTTTTGGCTCGCGAAAATAACGCAAGCGACTTGGCATGCGCAGCGCGTTCTCATCGCTCTCCAGAAAGCTAAGCAGTTTTATCTGCCTAAAGGTATAGCCTCGTCTCAATGGCAGCTCCCTATCGCGTTTACTTAATTTGCACAATAATTCTTGCATTGTTTTAATACTTGATAGGTGGTTTGTGTTCTATAAAAGAAAGCTGAAGATGTTGTTTCTTTTAGTTAGCCTTCAGTTTAATGTGTAAAGTGAATTTTTGGCCCATGACAGGTGATAGAATGAAAAAAAATTTACGAATTTAAAGTAAATTGAAACGAAGATTTTTTCAAAGTTAATTTAGTAAGCAAAAATTGTTCTATTTATACATTTAAATTTTTTGTAGAAGCTTTAAATTATGTTAAAATAAAGTAAAAAAATAATGCCTTCAAAAGAAGTTGGAAAAAAAAACACTCTTGAGTCTCTTAGCTCACATATATGAACTTCTTGTTCCAAAGTGTCCTTTGAATGTCAATTTTTTGTCATTAACATTTCGTTAATCACCTTTCAACAATTTTATGTTTTTTTTTTTTTTTTTTGTCTTCCTTACATACAAATTGTGTTGGCTGAGCACCTCAGGCATAATGTGTTAATGAAGAAAAAAGACTAATAAGAAAAAAATTAATAATAATAAAATAAATAAATAGAACGCAATTGTCTCATTAAAACGTTGCTTATGTAGAGTTACTTATCGTATGACCAACTCACGTACAATTTTGCTTATGGCCGGAGGCATAGAATGAATTAAATGCGACCCAAAAAATTTGCTACACAAATGACGCACTTTGACAAATGCGCAAAGCGTTTGACACACGTACGAACTTATTTTCGAGTGGGAGAAATGGCGGTAAAAGTTGCTCCGAGCATAAATATTCTGCAGTGTTTAATTTAACGCAACTGTTGTATTTTTTTTTTAATTTTAGATTTTTTTTTTATTTTTTTATTTTGTATTTAATTATTATCTTGTTTTGTTGCCCGCTGCGTTATTTGATAACGCGCTAAAGGCAGCGTCCGAGTGATAGTATGAAATGTTGTTATAAAATATATAAAAAAACAATTCATTCGGTCATGCTGAAAAAATTATACTCTTTATGAAATATTTCAAAAATTAAATAAATTTCAAAATATTAAGTTTAGTTACTGTTTGATTGTTATAAAGTTGTATGTATGTATTGAAATTAATAACGTTTTTTTTTAATATTGAAAGCCTTGTAAGATCCTTCCTTAAGCGACATATAGCTCAAATATCTGATTAGCCAAACTTACAGCTTTTGATAAGCTTTTATAAAATGTTGAAACTGTTGAAGGTATGACAGAAAGTCAGGGCCGAACTAGCTGAGACCAACATATAATAAATCTAGCAGACTACCAGTCAATTTTAGTCTACTTAGCTTTCTTTTTCAAATCATTTTGTTCTGTACGACAAAATTATAAATGTTTTGAATTTTGTTTTTCACTGTGTCACCAACTTAATGAGCAAGTTGCAATACTCTTTTCATATACTTACTCTTTAAAAAAAACGACCATAAAAACAAGTATTGTTTATTTGTTTTTTCTTTGCATTTTTTTCAAGCTGCTGTCGCAAAAAATTAAAAAAATAATATTATAAGAAAAGAAAGTGAGCTCAGCTAAGTTCAGTTCAGTTCAATTCAGTTTTCTTGCTGGCATATTAAGCTTTTGCTAGTTGAAGAATTTCAACATTTGCTTCAAAAATGGCGGCAGCGTAAACCCCATGGGGGTTTAAAGCAAAGTCACTTACTCTCTGTGTGTGTGTGTGTGTGTGTGTGTCAGATACACTGCTGTGCGCCACTTGAGCAGTACGCCGCAGTAGCCCGGCTCAGCTCAGCTCAGCTTTGTTCAGTACAGTTTAACTCATTTCAGCGCCGTTGAGTATCGTTTAGCACGTCTCATCTTTGTTCGTTTTCAGGCATTGCAGCTTGCTCTAAAATGCAATCAATCACTCAAATTTTAATTAAATTCTTAAGAAATATTCCTTTTTGCAGCTTTCTTTTCTGCTTTCTGATTTTGCATCTCTTTCTTGTTTTCCATTTTCGGTAAATTAAATAAAAAATGATTTGGTTGGCATTGTTTTATTTCGACTTTTCATTGTTGCTTTTGTTGTTGTTGTTTAGACATTTTTGGCGCCTGATTTGCTTGATTGTTTTTCGTACAATTTTCAATGTCAGAAATTGGTAGAAAAAAACAAAATAAAATGATAAAAAATACACAAAAGAAAAAAAAAAATCAATGAAATTTCATGAATTTTCTCTAATTGCGTCGCCAGTTGTGATGTCCCCAAGCAACACACATACAGCCTATGATTTATTTAAGTGAAAGCAGCAACAGAAGTTATTTGACAGCAGCTTGAATTTTGTCACTTTTTGTTTTTGCTGCAACTTCTGCCTTTCGCCTCTCCCTCTTCTCCTTCATGGTCTTTATCATTGTCTCTCGATTGCAACGCATTCCATTTTCAGTTTGATTGGCATATGTCGGCCCCAATTCTCTTGGCATTTTTAGTATTTTCGCAATTTTCTCACCGTTTCGAATGACATTTTTGGTTTTTGGTTAACTCAACTTAAAGTGTAAAGGTTATTGCAATTTTACACTATTTTATAACAATATTCTTTTCGTATATTAAAAATTAATACAAAGGCATTAATTGTTTTTTGATATCATTTGCTATTGTTTCCCATAATTCCTTCAAAAATATTTTACTCCATGATTGTTTGAGCTATTCTAGAGAGTCACCGACATCAAAGCGTTCACAATACCCGAAACAAAGATATTATTCCATACTTAAACTCAGGAAAGTAGGCTATACAACAGAATACAATATCAGCTGCAATTTATAAAGAGTTTAAGGGTGTTCTGTATATATCAATTTCCAATTCTTCTAGACAAATTTGTTCTAGAGAAACTTCATATAAAACTTTAACATTTTTTTAATAAATATGTTAATCCATTTTAAAAAAAAATAGACTCTCTGATGAAGGTGAGAAATGTCACCAAAAAGAAAAATGTTGTGACAATGTTGTTTGAACTAAAATAATATTTATATATGATTTGTGGTTAGGCCAGACCATAAAACATATCTTTCATTTTCAATTGTATTTTCTTTTGAATATTATTTGTTATTATAAATATTATAAATTATTCAAAGACTACTTAGCTCAAATATCTGTTGTGAGAACGACTGAATAACATGTTTGTTTTGTGTAGCACAAATATGGAAGCTTTGAGGCGTATAAAAAAATGTTTATATTAATGGATATGCCGTTCAATACGTATAACGCGTGGGCCTGTCAAGCAACAAAATATGACTTTATTAGCTCAAACAGCGTTGGACAATCTATAACATAAAAATACGCTAAAAGGTTAACATTAAATTGTAACGACACGTCTCAATTTCCATTCACTTTAATGTGCATTGCGTAAGTATGTGTGTATACATTTTGATAGGTCAGCAGTGTAAACATTTTGAGTGCATTTTGGTGTCGAAACTATTTCAGACATTGACGATTAAACGTTCCGTTGCGTATTAAGTCGTTAACTTGGGAGCAATCATTATGGCATGTGCTGTCAAGCGGCGTAACAAGTGATGATGCGTTGCGTTGCGTTGCGTTAATTGGATGGGCGAGGGTAGAAGGCAACATAATGCTCTTGTACGAGTGCATTATGTGAACATAAGAGTGTGTGTGTGTGTGTGTGCGAGTGTGTCATAAGATCATGCCACTCATCACTGGCGATTATCATAAAACTTTCACTGTGACATGTATGAATATGCCAGTGTGTGAGCAGGTGTGTGAATGAAAATTGTTTACATATGAACGAGTAGGTAGTAGGTGACAATAATGTTAGCTAGATTTAGGATTATGGGTGGTAGGTTGGTGTACATGTCAATAATGATGATGATATGCGTTCGGGCATGGTTGATGATGTTGAAGAGGGTTAAAGCGATAGGAGAAACACATAAGGGATTATAAAATAATAGTGTAAAGATATTCAGTTATCATAATAGATGATTGCAAATGGAGACGCCACAAAGTATGCAACGCATTTTTCTCAATATCAATAAAACAAATAAGAATTCATGCCGAAAGAATTGAATTGAATTCATTTCCATTTTGGTTTTTATTGTTTGTGTGAAGGCAAAAGTTTTTTTTTTTTTTTGTTTTTGAATTTCTTTATTTGAAAAATTTTCTTTTGTGTGAAATTTTGCGCATAAATAAAATTCGTTTTGACTGAAAAACGTATGAAAAACAAAGCTAAGCACGAAAAGAACAAAAAAAGAAAAATAAAATAAAACAAATTACGCTCACAATGAAATAGCAAAACTTATTGAATATCAAATGACTTTTCAACTTCCGACACAAATAAATAAATAAAAAAAAAACCAGCACACTTACACAAACACACATATACATGTATCTGAACTAAACTGAGTGCAGACCAGGAGGCGTGGTCTGTGTTTGAGTCACGATTTTGAGTACCAATTTCAGTTGCAATGCAAAATATTTTCACCTGCTGTGCGACACTTGACAAGAAGAATGAATAATTTATTGTGGTCGTTGTTTTTGTTGTTTGTTAGCTGAAAAATATATATATTTGAGTCTGACTAAGACTAAGCCAAAACGAGATAGAGCGACTGATAGTGATAGTGATAGTCAAAGCAAAACACAGTGAGAAACGGAGTGAAAATTTGGCAATATAGAAAATATATATGTATATGTATGTTGCCAACCGGAAAATGTTGCTGTCAAATATGATATTGTGGTTCTTTTATTGCATTTAGACAATTTTCATTTTCTTTCTTCTTGGTTTTCATTTCAATTATTTATTTCAATTTATTGTCGAAAATACAAAACTTAATTCTTATTACAATACGAGTATTTAGAGCTGAAGCGACTTGAGGCCTTGAGTTCGAATTTTTTGTTTTTATGTTGCCTTATTTCATTGTTTTGTCAAAAGCATAAAACAAAAAAACAAATTAAAAGCATACATTTAAAAAATGTCAAAGAGGTTGTACAACTGTCATTGGCAGATTTTGTTGCGACATGAAGTTTAGCCAAAAATATCTTTTTATACCCTGTACACATACTTACTGTGTATCAGGGTATATTGTGTTTGTTTGAGCGAAATGTATGTAACGCACAGAAGGAGAGGAAGGGGACCTTATAAAGTATATATATTCTTGATCAGGACGACAAGAGAATTTGATTGAGCCATGTCCTTCCGTCTGTCCGTCCGTATTCACCAATGGTTCTCAGAAACTATAATAGCTGGAGACTTGAAATTTGGAGGGAAGACTCGTGATGCTCGGCTGCAGATCAAGTTTGAACGGTTTTGTGCCACGCCCACTCCTTCCTGCCCATCCAGCACCGCCCACTTTTTCAAAACGCTTTAACGCTCTACAAAACTGCATACCACAATTTTTCCCCCTCCTCTTCATTTCCCCTCCCCCGGTTGATTTCTTAAAATTGCTGTATCTTCAAAACTATTAAAGATACGAACCTGAAATTTTGTAGACAAGCTCAGTAAATACGTATCTTTAAAACTGCATACCACAAAATTCCCCTCTTTTTGATAGTTGCCCCTCTATGACCAACAAACTCAAATTTTTCGTAAATTCCACATTTTTTGACCGATTTACTTGAAATTTTGAACACTATTTGATCGGTCGATGCCAAATCAAAATTTTTTTTGTAGACTTGGGGTGTTGCACCATCTACTGTGTGTGCAGGGTATTATATTGTCGAGTATACTCGACTATAGCGTCCTTACTGGTTTTTTCATCCATTGTTGTCGCCTTTGATTCCCATAAAAAAAGCATTAACAAATATTCAGAAAAATTATTCTGAAATCAATTTTCATTCATGATTCATGATTTTGGATACTTTTGGCCAATTACGTCATAAATTCCTCAGCATCAGCTCAATTAGATGTTGACCCAAAGTCGTAACTTTAGCTACAACACTTCGCGCTTGTCAAGCGTCCACCATGCCACGCCTTTATTGCCTTTTATTTTATTTATTTATTTTTTTTTTTTATGCTTTTTAGTTGACATTGTATGCGTTACAAATAAAGTGCAATACGCGTTTATTATTTTTTTTATATTTTTTTTTGTTTTTTTTTATGAACATTGCGCGCGCGCATAGCCATGACACTCGTGGGAATTTTCCTTTCCGGACATTTTTATTCACTTATCTTGAGTTTTTTGTATATATTTCGATCTATCATCATGCGTGTGTCGTAAAAAAAAACAAAAAAAAAAATGAAATAAAAGCAGAAAACAACAAATACAACAACAAGTAACTGCAATGTCATAAATCTCAGCTGCTAAAAAGCTAAAGGCAAAAATGAAAACGAAACGAAGCGAAGCGAAGCCGCAGTTTGAAGTTGCTGTTAGCTGAAGTGAGTAGCGTGACGCAAACACTTTTATGCACGCACACACACACACACACACACACACACATGCATGCATGCTTATACATACATATATATCAATACATACACATATGTATGTGTATATGATTCGTTGTGGCAAATACGGATTTTTTACAATATAATTATGTCAACCACGTTGTGTGCGTGTGCATGTGTGTGTGGTAGTGTGTGTGTATGGGTGTGCCGAGAGGACAAAACGCGAACAATGCTCAATGCTGACCGCAAGATGAACATTTTCCATTTTCAACAAACGCACACACACTCACACTTATATGTATGTATATAACGCTGTATGTATGACACTTTTGGCTTTTAAAGCACACACACACACACACACACACACACACACACCATGAGCGCCATCGTTGAGTCGTCAAGGATTCATTTGGAGCAAAGTTGAGACGAGTCAAGTATACAGGAAAGTGTGAGGATATGAAATTATGGCACTCCATGGATTAAGAGCTGCCACATATTGTTGAGACGACACAACTTGCGGCATGGCACGGTGTGGTATGCCAAGCCGTGTTCCTCGTTGTTGCATTGAAGCAGTGTATGTATGTGTTGTTGTCAATGACAGTGGCAGTGGCAGTGGTGGGAAAGTGTTAAACAGTCTGTTGCGTTTGAACTCAACGAGCAACAATTTTCAACGGCGTGGCGACTGCGGCTGATGTGTTGCGATGCTGCTGCTGCTACGGCTACGGCTGCTGCTGCTGCTGATGGCGTTATCGTGATACTTGATGCTTGATGACTCTGATTGTAATTGCGTATGTGTTGTGTTCTTCATAATGACGATAATGACGTTCTACATTCATAATTATGTTGATGATGATGATAAGTATGATGATGTCTGCTGCCATTTATGTTGCACTACATGCACTTGAGTGACAGCAATTATGACGCAAGAAACTAAACGAATACCTAAACTATTGTCGACCGACCTGTCGTGACGGCTTTTAGATTGGTTTACTTTTTTCCTAAGAAATATTTACACATTTAGCAAAATAATTGTAGAAGACAGGGGTCTTTTTGTGTTATCAATAACAACAATATGGATTTGTGTCTAAATGTATTCGAATTTAATTGAAATCGCACAAAAACATATGGGAGGTTTTTTTATAATTCGGGATTTCTAGTTTTTTTTTTTAAATTTTTGTTTTTTAATCTTGTTTTGAGAATATTGGAGCACCTCAGTATCAGGTTCCAATAACAATTTTAGGAGGAATAGTAAAAAAAAGAGGATATTTAAAAAAAAAAATCATGAAAAATCTGATATTATTGCAAAAAGTATCATACGTAATACATGAAGTTGTTTATGGCATTCAGTTGCTAAATTTTTTAAAGTCATTTAGCCCATGACGTGCATCATACATGAATTTAATAAGATTTTTCTTTATAAATTATCCTTTATCAAATATAAGAAACACACAAAGAGCTTGGTCGCAATCGCTTCACTGCCTTAGGCGTCTGGTCTTTGACTAATGTTCGTTTGCTGTCGTTTTCCTCTATTCATTTGTTCATCATTAATTCTAACATTAAAGCGCTCAAGTATTTAAATTGTTTTCACATTTCAGTTATATACAATTTCTTAAAGCTGTGTACTTCATTAGAAGCCATCCTTGAGCCTTACGACACTTTCGGTCAACGTTAAAGAGTTGAGTCTTCGTCTTCCTACATTACTATTTTAATACACCTTCAACTACAACACTCATCGTGCTCACTCCGTACGCGAAATTCTTGCAAACTTGTATTCCCAAAGACTTTACAACCCTTCTCACAAGCCCATAGATAAATACCCCAATGTACCACCCAACTCCACAAGACATTTAATAACCCTATTTATACCCCTCACAACCCTTTTCATTATAATACTTCAATTTTTGTGCCCCTTTACTTTCATCACATTCACCGTCTTTCCAACACTTTAGCTCATTCCTTTGCAATCCATACGGCCATCCCCCCCAACGCACAGCAATCAAAATATGCTTAAAAGTACTTGAACTATAGATTTTCTGGCTTATATTTATATAATTTTGAAAGTACTTACTTATATTCGGCTAACTCATGCCAAGTACAACAGCGAATCCCCAAACCCATCTTAATTTTAACCTTTCTTTCTAAACAGCTTTTGCTCTTGTCTTTGTCTTTTTAGTTCCAAAAACACTTCACGGCAATTCATTGCCTCAACTAATATAATTTTTTTTTGTTTTGTTTTTCATGACCATTTGAATCCACTTCACTTCATTCAAAATTCTCTAAGCGGTTCATTTTAGTATTCGCTTTCAGCGCTTGTTCTAGTCTTGGTTCCATTCTGTACCGTTTCGTCTTTGTTCGTGTCCTTGCCTTTTGTTTATTGTTGATTTTATTATAATTTGATGTTGATGCTGCCGCCGCTGCCGCTGCTGCTGTCCATGTTGTTGATGTTGTTGAATTGTTTTATTGAACAAAAATGTGCGTGCGCCATTTTGGCGAACATTGGCGAACATTGGCTTCCATCACATCACAAAGCGCTTTCTTTAGTAGCGACAACTTTAAATGAAAATGCCAAAGATTATGACAGCTAGAAAATTGCCAATCAAGTCCTCTGTACGCATAGTAGCGCGACTGTTAACTTAATTAAAATGTAATAATTTGTATAAATTTCAGACTTTGTTGTCAAAAAATTTCAGCATTTTGTTGGTATTGCAATGTGTTGTAAGTTGTCAACCTTAAATAAGCTCAGGCCGAGCATTCTCTTACTTTATTGGTCATTATTATTATAATTTTTCCCCTTTGGTTGGTTTTCAGACAACAGGCAATGTTCCTAGCGCCAGTTTGATTTTGAGGAGTTCTTTTTATAAATATATTGAAAAATTTGACATTTTGCAATAACAATAATAATCTTCTACATAATAGAAAAAGATTTACTTTTATTTTGCCGAATTATTAGTACTTCCAAAATATAAAAAGTATTTCTGAGAATGAAAAATAATAAATTATAAAAAGTTATCCAGTACTATAGAATACTAAAATATAAAAAGTATTCCTGAGAATGAAAAATAATAAATTATAGAATCCAAAAGATAGAATTATAATATATAAAAAGTATTCCTGAGAATGAAAAATATTAAATTATAAAAAATTTTCCAGAACTATAGAATAATAAAATATAAAAAATATTCCTGAGAATGAAAAATAAATAATAATATAATCCCAAATGATAAAAAGCTCTCCAGTACGTTAAAATTAAAAACTCTCAACACTCATTGATTGCTAATTTTAGATATTTTCCAGCACCTTTGCAGACTTAAACACCGACTTAAAATTCGCCAAATGCATTCAATTAAATACTATGAAAAACAAAGGAAAAACATGTATATTTACATAAATTTTAATTAAAGTACAAATTTAAAACGCACACAGCAATAATTATCATAATGAGCTCAGCCATGAAATCCTTTATGGCAGACATTTTTTTTCTTTGTAATTTTTAATTTTCTTACTTTTTATTTATATATTTATTTTTTATATTCCTTTTTTTTTTGTTGTTGTAGACATTTTGTGCACGTTGCTACGTCGCAGGTCAGAAAATCAAAATGTCACAAAGACATCATTCATCATTTTGTGAGCGTTCCCACTTGCGTACATGTTTGCTCGCTCAAACAGTAAGAGTATGCAAGGAACGCTATTGTCGCAGTGCGGATCTGTTTGGCTGGAAAAGCGCTTGGCATATGATTACAGCACAATTGACGGCACACTCATACAACTTTATCTAACCGTCGAGATGAAACAAGCATCAGCACACTCATTCATTTATTCATGCATTCATTTATTCATTCATTTATCCATTTATCCAGCTACCGCAACGAAACAAAAAAGGAGAAGAAAAAGACAAAAAAAAAAGTTGGCATTTTTAAGGTAATTAAATTTTGCGAACAGATTGTGCGCGCTATCTTCAGTAGCTTTTAGTTGTGACACGCTTCATACAGCATACTCCTTCAGGTTGACAGTCATGTTGTCTCTTGTTTCTGTTTCTGTTTCGGTTTCTGTTCTTCTTCGTCTTCTTCGTCTGCTTCGTTCTCTTGTTGTTCAGCATCATCATCAGCGTTGGCAAGTCATGGCATCGCTACTTCTTAATGGCATACAATAAAATGGCGTCTTGTGCTTTTGCTTCCTGTGCTTGGCGTCACATGCTAAAGCTATTTGACAGCCAACGTACATGCGTGCGTACGTGCGTGCGTGCGTGCGTGAGTCACTCGATATGTATGTGTCTGTGTGTGTGTGTGTGAGTAACTGCTGTCGTATTTGTGAAAATTTATAAGCGCACTTTTTACGCCGTTTCGCATAATGTTACTGTCTCACTCACACCCACGCGAACGCTTTACTTGAGTTAACTTTAAATATTTTATGTTACTTTTTACTTGTGTGGCCTAATTTAGCTGTACCTTGGCTAATAGACATGAACGGCATTTTGTATTAATGCGTCAAAACAATACAAAAACAAAAAAAAAAAGAAAGAAAAACTGAAATGAAAAGAAATTTGAAGCCCAACACGTTGTCTTTATGCATATTTAAAGCCGTCTTTGTGGCGTTGTTAGCTTGTCTGAGTTGGCTATAAAATGCGTTGCCTACTTTCAGGCTACCATTAAAAATTAACTTACTTTGGCGTTGGTTAGCGCAAAAAAAGGGGGTATACAAATGTGTGAGAGGCGTAGAAAAGGCCAAATTTAACTAAGATTGAAGAACTTTACTTTGCTTGATTTTAAATTATTTTATTTAAATTTTTTTGCATACTTTCAAGCACAATTTTTCCACCGACAATCAATGAACTTTGCCTGGGACACTAAATTGACTGATTTTCATATATTTTTTTTATTTTTTTTTTTTGCTTTCATTTGCGTTTATTAACATTTTATGAATTTATGTGCAACTACAATATAAAACACACTTTCAGGCATGCATGCACTGGCGCACAATTGCTGGCTAAAAATATGCTTGCAATGCACACACACACACACACACACACACTCATACATACATAAGCACTAAATTAGATTTGCACAAGACAATGAATAATTGCAATGAACTTCATGTCGTGCTCACTCGCTTGCTAGCTTCCTTGTTGCCTTGCTGCCATGCTTTGTTGCGTGCGTCCGTGCGTGCATGAGTTTTTTGCTATACAAATGCAATGCATGCCGATAATAAAATGAAAGCAATTTTCAATTTTAGTTGGTAAGCGAACAGAACAAGGTACCAAGCAACAGCAACAACAACAACTATTTATAAGAATAATGCCAACAATGAAGTCCTTCTTTTTCAATGAAATTATATACAACAAATTAAAATAAAACAAATTTTATAATAAAATTTGCAAAACCATAAAATTCGTAACGGTACAATTATTAATTAAAATTTTCATAACGTAGTCGAAAAGAATGCAATGATTTTCAATGCCAAGAAATGTTTGCTTGCAAAAGTGTTTTTTTTTTTTGCTTGACTTGATTTTATTTGAGTTACATTTATTGTGGTTTTTGTTTTTTTGGTACTTTAAATTTTATACTTACCGCAGCAGAAAAATTTATGGCGTTTTGTTACAAGAAAAAAAAAAAAAAAAAATACAAAACGAGAATAGCGTAAAATTTGCTTATGCGCATTGCTAATATAATATTTTCGAGTCAACGTTGCGTATGATTATTTTCTTCATGGCCACGCCTTTCAACGAAGCAGAAACAAATGTAATTAAAATATATTATATATGTATATGTATAATGCCAAGTCAGTTGTCTTATGTCTAGCTTGTTTTATGATTTCAAGTAAAGAGCAAGCATTTTCAATAATGCGAACTATGTGTGTCTTATGTTTGCTCGTTAACTATAACAACATAGAACAATACGTTATGCAAACGTTTTACTTTATGATTGCTGACTCAACGAGTAAAAAATTTTTTTTAATAATTTCCAATAAACGAAAATAAATAAAAAACAAAAAAAAAACCTATAATCAACCTTTTCAATGTGTAAGCAAACAACATTTCAGATATAATTCTAAGTATTTGTAGTTTGAGAATATTTCACATCTTATTACACGTCTTTTAATCTTGGACACATGCTGAAGAGAGCATCGAAGCAAGTAGCTAGTCAGACAATCACATATTGCTGTCTTGTATTGAAATTTTATTATTGTTAGAATACCGAAAAGTCTTATCTGTCATTAAAATCTTAATTGTGATTGTGTTAAATATTGTGACATTTCTGTAGATTGAAACATTTTAATCTTCAAAGTTTTTTCGGCAGAAAATAATTCAAATGAGTCCATGGTTGAAACTTCCAAAGACATTGATTTTATTGCTGAAAATCTCAAAATATAATTGACCAATATTAATATTAATATATTCCAACTATCTCCGCAGACAATTAAGAGCTTTTGTGCATTGAGCGCAAATATTTGTCAAGTGACCCTCACATTTATTTCATCTTGCCATTAACTAATTGCTAGTGAGCTTAAGTAATTATTGACTAACAATTTTCGTGAAGCTAAGCATATGTCAACATTAGCACAGAGATTTGTTGGCTCATTGAACTTGTAATTTTCTTGATTTTTGCGCTTAAATACAATTTTTCTTTTTAATTAATAAAAAAAAAACTTTGCATTTTCAACCAAACAAATGCCAACAACAACAATTTCAAGCATGCTTTAAGGCGTTTAAGTAAAAAAAAAAAAAAGTTAAAGAAAAAGAAAATGAAAATTCCATTACATTAACTCATAAAGCATCATGTCTTGTGTAAGCCCATGACGACCGTGTGCCAACCGACACCGTGAGCAATAACTCCTCACCGAATTGCCGCGGCGGCGACACAAAACGACAGCGTAAAAAAAGGTTCTTTGTACTTATGCAACTTGCGACAAAAAAAACCAGAGAAAAGTTGCAAAAGAGCAACGCGCTCATTTGCTTTCAATTCAGACAGTTGCCTGTCTGTCTGTCTGTGTGACGGTTTGTCGGTCTAACTGTGTTGGCCTGAGCCGCTGTAACAAAGCCTGCCAGGCGGCAAATAATGGTTGGGGGCGCATTGTCAGCGGTCGGAAGTTTTGTGAAGACACAAACACAAACGAAATCAGACAATTTGTTAAACGTATTTACATTCACACACACACAAATACACATATACATATATGTATGTGCTGCTTGTTACCTTTAAAGTCAACTTTTCTGAGACTTTGAGGCGAGCAATGAATATACAAATGTATATGCGTATTCCTCTACATTCCTCTGATAATTTTGGCAAATGAAAAAAAAAAAAAATTCAAGGAGAACCAAAAGAAAAGAAAAAAAAAGCCTGTCGTAAGTTCCCCATGGCATTTTGTAGTCAATCAAAATTTAATTAAACCTTGTTAGATTTAATTCAAATGTAAATAGAAATAAATTTGCCACAAGTCAATGTCGTGTCGTCCTTCAGCGACTTGTTTCGTTTTGCACGTGAGTTGAAATTTTGGTTATTCGTTGCTTATAGTACCTTACACACACTGTGCGGCAGAGCTATATTATTTTGGAAGCCGTTTGAAAGATCAGGGCAGTTGAAATTCAACAAATCTATACACGATTGAGAAATATACTTGAAACTGTCTGTGTTCAATAAGGTTTGTCGGAAACCAGAAGAGCTGTAGACTTGAGTTACGGTTGGTGGTCCGTTAGGTGGTCCGTCAGATACAATTTTATGGCGTCAGTGCTATGCCAGCAGAGATAGAAATAAGAATATTGTGTGGTATTTTGGTAATTTTGTATTCTCTGATCTATTTTTTTGAGCATTTGAATAGTATTTAAATGGGTATTGGGACGTAGATCGCTCACTATGTGTGCAGGGTATTAAATTGTCGACTTAACAGTCTTTTCTTGTTTTCATTATTTCATTTTTTTTTTTTCGTGTTTAACAATTCCAAATTTATTTATTTTTTTCGCGCCGAAAACAGAAGTAACTAAGCTGCCAGCAGTGAGCATGTGACATACATACATATATTTCATTGTTGCGTGTTTTGCTGTCGCCCATTTCTGTGTCTTCTTCCTCCTCCTCCACTTCTTCTGCTATTTCCGATTGTGTGTCATTTTGTATACAACTTCAACTGCTCACCTGACATTTGTCTTAGCCTTTTGCCATTTGCCTAGTTTGGCAGAATTTTTTATAATTTTTTTTTTTTATTATTGTTTCAAACACTTATTTTTCAGCATTTGTTTCTTTCCTTGCTGTTGCTTTTCAAAGGCTCAAGTGATTGAATTGTCAAATTTTTGTCATTCAACTGCAATAAATTGTCGTAAATAGAAGCTATGAATATATAAATGATGGATTGTTGTCTGAACTCGTTTAGGTTTAAGGCTTTTGGGATTTTTTGGGTTTTTTTTTTTTTTTTGCCTGATCGGCTTAGCACGCAACTCAGTTCAGCTGTGCCTCTATTGTGCTCTTGAACACTTGATTTGAATTCTCATTTTTTTTTTTATTATTTTCTTTTTTGTTTCAAGATTTATGTAACGTCATGCCGTGTTGCTTCGGTTTTTCAGCTCAGCTGACAATGACATTTGTCAAATTTGGTGTTTTGTAATGTGCGCTGAGCTGAGTTAAAGTCGAAGTAAATGTCATAGAGTTGAAATGTTTGTTGGTTAGTGTAGTGCGTAGTTGTTTGAGACACATTTGACTTTTAAGTGTTTTGATGCTTGTTAATTGTGGTAGAAATTCTAAATTACAAAAACAAAATTTCAAGAAAAGATAAATTCTTTAAGACCACGTTTCAACTAGACTGTCATATGTGGTCACTCATATGTAAAGAGCAGAAATTTGTAGATTAAATAAAAATTGGTTTAGTTTAAATCGAAAAATGGGCGTGGCAATGCCCTAAAGTACACAGTTCAAGATACTGGGTTTTCTTACTATTTAGAAATTTTGCTGAGTACCAAACTGAAGTTTATTTTGTAGTCTATTTGAATAAAACTCCATTGGAAATAAACATTCTAACATCTTTGAGTTCCCACAGAAGTTCGAATAAAATATTATAATTTTATTTAACATTTTATAATAAAAAGCGTTGGTTTGCAAGCAAAAGAGACATAAACTTTTTGAATATAAGTCGGTTATAATAAAATCGTAGAGCTTAATGCGGTTGATGTGTGTGCGGGCGGATAGGAAGCCAAGTAAAAGTCAAATCCATTTATGCATAAACATTATTTCACGCTTATTTCGTTAGACTTTGTGCAATTCTATGTTACCTTTCCTTTTGTCGTTTCGTTGCCATTTTGTTGTTTTTTTTTTTTTTTTTTGTTGCTTTGTTCATTTCTTTGTAGGTTTCCTTATGCAAATCAGCAGTTGAAACAGCACATTTGCAGCCGCATTCACGTTCATCTAACATATTCAACTTTGTCTATGTGTGTGTGTGTGTTTTATCATCAGCGTAAAATCAAACATCAAGACCAAAGTCGAAGTCATGTTGCGAATGTATGTACATATGTATAAATGTTTGTGCCAAGAATCAGATCAAATTGAAAGGTGGCCAAGCGTCGCAAAGGCGCGTAATATGATAGAGAGACAGAGAGACAGACAGACGGACAAACAGCACATAAATGTGTATATCCTTTAAAGTAACTCAAAGGAGAGTTAAGAAGCAAGGAAGCGTGCGATGTAAGACAAAGAGCGGAGTTCAGTCAGATAGGCAGAAAGGCAGGCAGAATGTATAGATAGATAAAGCCAAAGGACAGATAGACAACCATTAAACATTTGATTTCAACACATGTATGCATGTGTTTCTACATGTGTGTGTCTGTGTATGTTGTGGCTGAATCTTTATGGCTGAATTCAACATTTGTATTTACATGTGCGCGTTTCAAAATGGAGAACAACAAAAGAATATATATTTTTATGTGAATTATGACTGCAAAGCATTCGACCAAAAAGGTGTAAGTTTCGGTTATGTTGACAATGTCAGTCCACTGCAGTGACAACAATAAACTTAATACATACATATCATTGATTTTATAAAAATATCAAATTTATAATATTTTTGAAAATTCAAATAATGAAAATATTTCCCAACACTTTTTTAGTCTGAATGAACTCAAAAAAATTAAAATATCGTTGAGACAATTAAAAGCAAAACGCGAAAACTATTCTTGACTCATGTTCATTTAATAGCGATAAGATTTTTATAGCCTCAACTCTGTAAAAACATTGAGTTGTAAAGAATAGAAAATCAATTATTCGATAGAAGGCGCTATAAAACTTCAAAAACGTTTTTCAAATCGACGTGGCTCCACTTGAAGCTCTGAAGAGTACTTCTCCGTGGTCTTTTCCATAATCTTTAAAAATACAAGAATACAAAAAACTTATTCGCACACACTAAAACAAAGTGTCCCTACAAGAAATCTCCATATGTATATTTTGAGCTAATTTTTAAAGACATAACACCTCTTAAATATTAAATAATTATCATAATACTAATGATAAATTTAATTATCATTTTGATGATTTTTTTAGTATGGAACAAAAATGTCCTATGTTTTTTTAAGTCAATGAAATGAACTTATTTATTCGAATGTAAATATTTCTGACTTCTGGCAGACTTCTCAACTTTTCGAAAAAAAATTAACTTATTTCTATAGTTTTCTAAATCAACGATTCATTTGAGTTTCGTAAGGGAATCCGTTTTTGTTTTCATTTGATTTGATTGAACTTGATTTGGGTTCACTTAGTTTGTCTCAACTTAACTCAGATTCATGCTTTGGCTTTGTTGGATTTTCAATATTTGAAAGTAACGTGAAGTTAAATCTTAAGAAAGTGTATAAAGACGCTGACAACCTTCAACCAACATTGTTTGCTACGCTGAGCGTTAACTCACACACTCGCGCATAAACATACACACAAACACACACACGTGGCTCTCGTTGTCAGCGTTGACGGGCTTTTGGCTTTAAAAGGCGTTAACAGGTTTCTTTTACTTCTTGTCAATGCAAAGCAGCTGCGCTTAAACTCTTTCACATGTCGCGTCGTGCATGTTTGACAGTCTCGTTCACACACACATGCGCACATGCACACCCAGTTTGTCTTTTATGGTCTGTCTGCCTGTTTTCATATTTGCATATCAACATTTTTCGGCCACAAAAATGTTCATTCTTTTATTTGCTTCGTTTTGGTAGAAAAGTCTTGCACAAAACCATTAAACACACGCGTTTAAAGTTGTGGACCACCACTCACACACACAGAGTCACAACGACCTAAAAATTATGAACACTTGCTTTTGTTTTTTTTCTATTTTTATTTCTTTAGCAAACCATCCCTGAAGCTATCTTATGCTTAAGCCATGCACATAGTTTGCTGTTTATTGTCAACGAAGATATGCAAAGCTTTAAAGAAATAAATATGTATAGAAAGAGAAATAGAAATAGAAAAGAAACACAACACATTCATCATACGCCCAGTAAACCGGAAAAGCGTCGATTGCCGAAAATGTTACTCAAAATTCAGCACAAAATTCACTTGTAATTGTTGTTGCTGTTGTTGTTGTTACTGCTGCGGTTTATTGCCAAAATTTATGTGCATACATATATTCTTTGAATCAAATACTAACACACACACACACACACGACCGGCGCAACGTGACACAACTTCATTGCCTTAACTCATACCGGCTGAGTTTGTAGTAAGTATGTATGGGTGGGTGTGTGTGTGAGCGTGCTAAGTCAAAGCCAAATTTGAATTTTTGGCTGTCAATAGACGAAAAATAAAATAAAAAGCCAACAAAAACAAAATAAACAAAACTTTTCAGTTTACCACGATTGCCACGTGTTCACTCTTAACAAATGATTATATTACTTCTACTGTACATATACATACGTGTGCGTATTTATGTCTGTGTGCTTGAGCGTCAAATTGTGTTATTTATAATCAGGCATTGATCATAATTCGGCTCAAGTTGAAAGTCACAAGTCATGCTATACTCATGGCTGGGGCTCGTGTGTCATCAGCATCAATCAATGTTTTAAACGTCTGTGTGTGTGTGTGTGTGTGTGTGGGTGGTTATGCGGTTTAACTTTTGGTACGCTCAAGTAGCAAAGCGTGTGGAAAACCTTGCAAGTGTTGCCACACATTGTCATAACAATTTGAAATTTGAAATGAAGTTCATGTTGATCGGAAAACCTGTGGCTTTATGTAATATAAAACGCGAAAATGAGCTTCAAATATTCTCACAGGGATCAAATGTTAGTGCACATGTGCATTGGCAGCCTTGGCAACCATTGGCATATGTTGACGTCAGGCATTTTGTTTTCTGATTACAAATAATCGAACCAAAATTTTTTAGCGCAAGACAATCATTCAAACAATCAAGCAGCAACAATATAAGACACATGTCTATTAATCATAACTATTTAGTATACACAAAAAAAAAAAATCTATGAATTTTACGTGTAAAGAATAAAATAATATGGAATGTAAGTTAAAGTAAGTAATAAATTTTTGTTAAAAACATACTCGTCGTATACTCAATTATTCTAAAATCCTATTTTACTTCATCTTAACATTAGAAGTGATTAGGAATATTGATCCGAAGTTCGAAATGTCTAACAATAAAATTGTCATTTGACCATTGCATACTTTTTGGCTAGCAAAATATTGCCGCTTTTTTATTAATATATAGAAAAGTTTCAATTTAAAACATAATTTACTTAAAAAAAACACTTTAAATTAATAAGTAAACATAAAAAATTAAATAAAAATTCCAGTGATCCAGACTTTTTAATAATTCGGATACTGTCTCGTTTTTAATTATCCGTATTATTGAAGTTCAACTGGAATTTTTTCTTACTCACAAAAAGAAATACACGAAAAGTGACAAAATTATAAAGCCAAGTACGAATTTTCAGCTTATAAAAGTTCCAATGAAAGGTAAAAATGAATTAAGACAAAACAAGAACAAAACTGCAGATGAATGGCAAATGAAGAACAGCGTTGAAAAATTAAACATTAAATGAGACAGAGTGAGAGTGAGAGAGGAAAAAAAAGAAATCATGAAAAAGAACGCGTGAAATAATAAATTAAATGCAAGCGAATTAAGTCATTTAAACTTTTCAAGCGTATGATTTCCACTTTCCGGCATAATTTTCACGACCACGGCACACAAAATGAAAGCCATAAATGTTGAGCGAAAGGCGAAAAGTGAAAGGCGACGCAAGACTGTTGCAAAAGAAATACGTATATGTGTGTGAGTGTTTATGAAGGCAACTTTATGCGCATTCATCATCATGCGTTTTTTTTTTTTTTTTTTTTTGTATTTTTTTTGCTGTCATTTCTTCTTTGGACCAAAGTACGTTGAACGTTGCGACTGCTGTCGTCTTAACGTTGCATACTTTTCGGTGACTTGGCTACATTTTCACTCACAGAGTGGACACAACGTAGCGCATAAAAAGCTACTTAAGACAAATACTCACACACACACACACACACACTCACACATATGCACCCAGTCATATACACTTGACATTTATGTCTCAAATAAAATAAAATCAAGCAAAACCGAATACGAAACAACACTAACGTTAATGTTACTGTCGTTGTTGTTGTTGTTGTTGGCCAGCCGCAAAATCTCTCATACACACACACACACGCACAGATACTCGTGCAATTCTTAACAATATTCCATTCACGCACGCAGCACGGCAACAATGAAAAAAAAAAATGAAAAAACCAAAAAACACACACACGAAATCTAACAAAATAAAAGCCAAATCAAGTACAAGAACAAGACTTGTAGGCTAGCAAAAGTTGCCTAGCAATCGCTCAAGAACTTAAGAACTCTGGAAATAAAAATGTTACTGTTGGCAAAGGCGAAAATCAACCTGAAGAAAAATCTGCGTGCACGGAGTGAACTCGTCAGACAAATGAGAAAACATATACCATACACATGCCACTCTAAGGCAGTAATTCACATGCCCAAAACGGATATATGTATGTATGTAACTGACAGTGATAAATATAGTTCTTGACCCTCAAGAGACGCTTCAATATTTCCATAGCATATAACTTTCGCTTGGCGATCGAAATAAATTAACATTTTGATAATCGGACATTGTCTACTTAAGATCTTGAAAGAAAAAATTTCTTTAAAAATTTGAAAAAAATCACCCCATTAAATAATGTTATTTTAATAGTTTGGGATAAAAAAAAATATTATATTATTATATATATAAAATTTTGAAAAAAAATCACTCCTTTAAATAATGTTACTTTAATAATTTGGGATACAAAAATATATTATTTAAATTATTAAAAATAATAAATAAATCCCGAATTATAAAAATTATCTTTAATTTAATGAATGGATCTATAAATACACATACATGTGTATGTATGAAGTCTGTTCATTCAGGCAATTAGACAAGACAAACTCAAAGTTTCAAAAGTCACCATTTGATGCTTAATATCATTTTTATCATCATCATCATCACCATTATCATAATCAGTGTCATGATTATCAACATCATTAGAGTCAATGTCATTCGCCGTCTTGCGCTTTCGTTGCCTTCAACAGATCTCAACTTCACATTGCCATTGCCATTTTCATTTTTATATTATTCTACACATTTTGACAGCTTTGTTGTTCTTTTTTCTTACTTTATCTTCTTCTTTGCTTTTGTTTGTTATTTTGCTATATTTTTTTTATTTTTGCTTTTCTTTCGTTCTTTTTATGATTTATTCGTTGCAATTAAGAAGTTCGCCACTCCAACTTCTATCATTGCCTCTTGCGGCCACAGCCAGACTCACTGTCTCACTGCCGTGACCGACTGTGTGTATGTGTGTGTGTGTATTTGCAAAAGTGCGTAAATTGCTACTAATAGCAGGATAAATTTTTGATATATGAGTCGACGTGTTTATGTGTACGCTTATATAAGACTCACTTTGTCTGTCTTTCACTAAACCGCTATGTGTACGTGTGTGTGTGTGTGAGTGCATGTGTGTGGGAAAATTTTGGTTGCTTTCACAGTTAACATGAAGAAATGTGTTGCTTTTAAAACACTTGTTTATCTTCTCTTTGGTTTTTCTTTATCTTTTTTTTGGCACTTTTTAATTGAGCCCAAATTCAGTTAAATTATTGGTAAATGCTCATTTTGTATGAGCAATAATGTGTTTGCAACACACAAATACATGCGTGTCTGTGCGTGAGTGTGTATGCAACCACTCATTTGATAAACGTTTTATGCTAAATAGTCATTTTCATGCAAAATTCGCCTTAAGCGAAATACAAAATTAGCATGTTGAATTTGCTGAAAGTCAACAAACGTGTCAATTTTACTGAGTCGTATTGAATTTGAAATATTAAGTAATTTGTTTCAACTCTAAGCTATTGTTTAATTAATTGTTTGTTCGTTGCAAAAATTTTGTATCTGAATTTAAGCTCATTGGAACACTTTATTGTATTTCATACACAATTTTATTCAACAGCTTACAGATTATAAGGACAAATAACTCAGCAGATTTAAGCCAAGAAAATGTACAATTCTTTTTCAATATACTTTATGCTCTGCCGCATTAAGACTTAACGGAAATGTACAACAGATTTACCACAGCGCCGAAATGAGTTATTGTCCCATTACAAGCAAATTAATCACTTAAAACTTTTATTGAGAATATGTAATATTTCAAGTTATTTAAGAATTAATTTTTTAAGTCCTTAATGGCATTCATTTGAGTGATTCAAACGTGGTATTTGTTGACATAACTTGAGTAATTTTCGCTTAAATTGTTCTTTTGATCGATTCGAGTATTTCATGCATTTGCTTTATTGACTCATTTAAAAACAAGTTTATCATTCGAGAACAAAATGTAAATGCTAGACTGCCGTATATGTTTGGCAACTACGTGGAACATTGACTGATGGTTTAATTTATTTATTTATTATTATTTATTTATTTATTTATTAACATCTTTTCACTTCTTTCCTTTCTTTCCTTTGTAATGAATACAATACATGTTACATAACGAAGTATAAATGAATGGGTCATTTGTGCAAAATCAAAGTCATTTCGTTCTAATTACGTTTTGCATACGGAATGCTTTTCTTTTCTTTTCATTTGTTTTCTGTTATATTTAATTTGATTAGATCAGAGTAAAAATTGGTATATATGATATGGAATGGAAATAAAATTTTTTTTCCTCAAACAGTCAGTACAAGGTATGTCGAAGTTGAGCACTCTCGACTGCAATTCCTTATTGTTTTGTTTTTTTCTTTGGCAGATAATTTAGCTTTGCCTTATAATCCCCTACACAGACAACGCTTGCACCGCACGGGCCAAGCAAATCACGCTGACTATCATGATTAATTACATAAATAATGTCGACGATAAGAATTAAGATGTAGGCAACAAAGGCGTGGTGAAAGTTCTGGGTGTTTAGGCAATGGACATTGCTTGTATGGTGGGTTGAGAGGGGCGCGGGGTTTGTTGTCGAGCGTTGAAGACTGCATTGCTGCGTCCAAATGATTTATGCCTTTTTTACGCAGATACAATCATCAACTCGACGTACATCCGGCGTAGGCAAGCATTAAGAAAGACGCAAAGAAGAGGAAGAAAACGAAGGAGCACGCTTGATGTTGTTGATGATGATGATGATGTCGTCTCTGACTCTGACGACGACAACGAGGACGACAAGACCAACCGACGACAACGTTGGCATTTGCAGTGTTATTGTTCCACGTCTGTCCATGGCGTCCATTCACCGACGTTTCCGTTTCCGCGTCTTCAGCGACATCCGTTACAGCTTCAGGTCACATCCGCATTGCGTCGTCTTTAATATTTGTACAGTGTATCGACTCAAGTTAGACAGACAAGGCAACTCTACTTGATTACACATGATTCGCTAATTTTTCTTTTTTTTCATTTTCTTGTTCTCTTTTGAAATTTACATTTATACTTTCTTAAAATCTCAATATATATATTTTTTGTCTTTGATTCGCTTCTTTCTTTCACTTGACTTGTTGTGACTTTTTGTTTGTTCGTCTTTTAATTTCTTTTCTTTCGTTTTCGCTTCAATAATTGCTTTATAATATACAGTTACGATATTACGAAAATATGCAAATTAGTGCAAGGGCATCGGCATCAAATAACTGTAAAATTACGTCTCTGACCTTGTCGGCAAAAGCAAATGAACCTGATTTCTTTTACTTATGGGCACAAACGAAATTAAAAAACCATTAAAGATGCTCAAAGACATAAATGAGCGTAAAATTCATTGAGAAAAATAAAAAGAAAGAATGAAATAAATAAATAAAAATAAAGTTTAATAGCGCTAAATTTTTTCACTTTGCACATACATAAATACAAAGTGAAATAGAAAAGTTTTTTTAACTTTTAAATTTATACAAACACTTTATTTTTCTATTGCTCATGTGTGTGTGTGTGTGTGCGTCTGTGTGTGTGTGTGTGTGTGATGAATGCGTAGGTGATGGCGATCTCATGTGTGTGCGCACCAACATCTATTGTCCTGCTACACCTGCTGCTGCTATTGCTGACTCTGCTTCTTACCTGCTACTTGTCTCTTTCTTTTACACTTACCTCTCGCTCTGTCATACACATTGCACTGCCACCGTAAATGTTTGTTATAAACAAATTCACACATTTCGAATTTCGAAAAAAAAAAAAAACTATAAACAACAACAAAAAATACAAAAACAAAAAAAAACATGCTTTCGAATACGTTTTTGCCAACAACGAAAGAGCACGAAGCATTAAGTAACAACAACAACGACGCTTTCGTGATGCCGACGCACGTAGACGAAGAAGACCGAATTTGCAACAACAAAACAACAACAAAAAGAAATATGCTGACGATTTTCTCTTCATTTCATGCTCGTTGTGCTCTTTCATGGCTCGTGTTTTGCTCTTCGCATGTTTTTATAACAATTTCAAGCAAATATTTCGCACAGTTTCGCAATGTGTGTGTGTGTGTGCGTGTGTGTGCGTGTGTGGGTGAAGCAGCAAAGTCGGCAGTGTGCTGGTGGCGCACATGTTGTATGTGTGTTGTGCGTACTTCATTTATTTGTTTTTGTTTTTTTCATGCTATTTTTTTCTTGTTTTTTGCTCATCGGTTCACTAATAATTAGTGAAATGTCGCGTGTGAAAAATACCGTTGGAGCAACAATGCTGCCAGCATGAGTTTTTTTTTTTTTTTTTTTTGAAGCAACGCACAACTTTGTGTACGAAGTGTGAAAAGAGCTGCCAAAGGCGGACAAAGTAAATATTACGTTTTTTTTTTAATTTTGTTTTAAGGCAAAATTCGGCAAGAGTTAAAATAATTTAATTTTTTTTTATACACAAACTTGTTTTATTATTTTGGCATCGCTCAGACACACACACACATACGTAAGTTTTACTGTTTCTTTTGTGCAGCGACCTGTTGAGCGCTTTGCAGTAAATATGGCAAAAAATAAATAATAAATTAAAATCATATCATTGGCCCTCTGTCGGCGCAAAATCATAACTGACTAAGGAATTTTTAAAAATATTTTATTAAAATGCAAAATAAAAGATATACATCCATATAGTATGTATAAATAGAAACCCCATACCAAAAGTTTAAAATAAATTTTTGTTGATTTTTTACATCAAGACGTCGGAATTGTTCCACAAAAGTGAACTCTTGATTAACTTTTTTAAGGACATATGTGTTCATTTTTAGGTTATTAACAGTTTCTGGGAATTCACTTTTGCGGGAGACAACTTTTGCGAGATTTGTATATGTATATGTATGTCTGATAAAAATTTCTTCGAAGTTTTGCAATTCAAAGTCGATGTTCTGGCATGCAAAGAACTTTAGTTTAAAGTATATACTTTACATCATTTCCCTGCAGCGATAGACAGATAATTTTTAAATTTCAAGCATTTAAAGTCAACTGAGCTGTGAGTATTGTGTCAGTAGTTCCGTTAGGATTAAGCCTCATTCTCATTATAATTGCTCTAATAAGGCGAAATAATAAACAACAAAGCAGTTTGATTGAGTAGCAAGAGTATGTAGAAAGTATTGCACACAAATAGAGATTAACTGTTTAATTAGCGGCACGTGTCTGATTTATACGGCAACAGATACAAGCAAACACAAAAAAAAAAAACACATAAACAGATTAATTCGTTGGAAATTTTGCGATTGAAATATAAGCATTAAAAGTCACAAAGTAAAAATTCATTGAAATGAATTGAATAGAATTGAAAGAAAAAAAAGAAAGAAAATTTGAAAAGAAGAAGGAGAATAGTTTTCACTTTGATGTTTTCAATAGTTTCAATAGTTTGGAATTGTCTGTGCTTATTATGCATGCACAAACACGCTTCGCCCGCTTCATACAATTGCTGTTGCCATCGTTGTTCGCACGCCACCTGCTCTCTCTCCTCTCACCTCTACCCTCACCGCCCACCAACCACCACGTGCTCAATTAGTATTGTTGGTGTTGTGTGCTTTACAATTTTTGCTCATTAATTTTAATTATTTCGTAATAAATTGAAGATTTATCGCTGACAACTTACAGTCAACCCCACTTGAGAGACCACACGAAAAAAAAAAAAAAAACAAATAACAAAAAATGAGTTGATTGGAAAGAAAAAGAGGTGCGAACGAACCGAAGAGGTGTTGAGCACAGAAGTTGGCAAGAATGAAAACAGCATAAAAGGCGTGGCAGCGACGTGCACTGATGGTGGCATGGAGTGTGAAATTGGTGTAAACAAAAGTTGGTCTAAGGGGAAAAATTTATAAAACTAGAGAAAAGTTCAAAACAAGGAAAATGAATGAATAGGAGAATGAAGCGGAAACGATGGAGATGTGAATAAGTGCTTACGTTGCTGTGTGAAAAGAGAGGGTGGGGAAAGGGAGAGGCGAGTTATTTAAATGCAAGAGCGTTGAGCAACTTATGAAAATGAGATAAGTTAATAGAATATTCGATGAAAGGCTTTTTAGAAAGAATAAAGTTAAAAAAAGAGGAAGCCATGAGATAAGTTGGTTAAGCAGAAAAAATTGGGATCAGTAGGAGTCAAGTGCAGTGAGGATAGAGAGCAAGAGGTGACGAAAATAACTCCCCTATTCTGACAACTCTATTAAGCTCTGTTAATAGAATTAATAGAATGTTAAATGGCATATAAAAAGAATTTTAACTGCGTTTCCTATTCAGAATAGGATTTGTTTTTGGTTTAATTAGTTAATAGGAATAGCTACCTTTTTGATCATGTTAATTTTCAGCTACTTTGCATTGTGGAATGCAAAGTGGATGGAATAAGATATCTATTATTTTTCTATTAAAAAGTGTCTTCACTCCTAACATTTTATAAATATAATTGCCAGCATATGGCAGTAAAACGAAGTGTGATCTGCAAATTATAAGAACAGTAGAAAGTGGAAGGGTAACCCACGATAAAGACAACATAAAATAAAGGCAGCGGGAAAGAAGACCAGAGGAAAACTGAGGTTGTGCCTGACAGTAGCAACGGTAGCAAAGCAACGATGAGATGAGCATGACTTGAGAAGAAAAAATAATTCATGCATATATCATACAACAAGCCATCCTCTTGATACACAACCGACTAAAGAACAAAAGAAAATGCCTTGCCTTCAAAATAGGCGCTAAGCAAATGAGCAAACGATATAAGTAGTCGCTCAACCGCTTTGCCCACAGAACAATTGAAATTGTATTGCAGAGCCCCCTTTAAAAAACAAAAAAATAAAAATACAAAAAGAACGTCGACCATGTTACAATTTTCCCACAATTGCTTTGACTAATGAGCAGTGTCGGCCATGTAGTTGGGCTGAGCTGTGCCCCGCGGCGATAATCGAGGGGGTTGACCAACGAACCAAGCCACTCAGCGAACCACAGACCGACACTGCGACCGAGCATAAAGGGGCGTTAATGGGCTGAGAGAATGGGCTGAGTTCCATAACTACTTGACGCGTCAAACAAAACAAAATGAAACAAAGGAAAGGAAAGCAAAGCAAAGTAAATTCGACCGCAAAGAAGTTCTAATTGTTTGTAGACATTAAATGGGCAACATTTGGAAATTATTGCTTTCACATTACTTCAGACTTGTTATTTTCTTGTGTGCTGTTGTTTTTGGTATTATTACTTAACTTGTTATTGCTGTTGTTGTAATTTAGTATGGTCATAATTGCGCAACGCACCACAAAACGCGCTTCAAAACAAAACAAAACAAAAAATAATAAAAACAATATATAAAAAAAAAACAAAACAAAAGCATTGATGAATCTGTTTTCAGTACGCGTTGCCGCCTCACTTCACTGCACTTCACCAAACCCTCTCACCGCTTGTCATCGTCACGTTTATACAATACAAATGTTAATTGTAATCTTGTGTTTTATGTTCAAAACCACAACAACAGCAACATCGACTGATGATTAGGCTTTAATTAATTAATTGCTCGCCAACATTGAATTCAGTGAAAATTTCAAGCCAATAATACTCATATTGCATACTGCGTGGCGTTGAAGCATTGTTCATTGCATGTCAAACATTTTGCGGTTCTTGTGGTGTTTCATAACACATACATACATATTTCGTTTTTGTTGTAATGCGCAAATTATTAACACTTGTTGTGAAAGTGACAGAGCATGTGAAAGAGTAAGTTGCAAAGATAGTTAGGTAAGTGACCGACGAGCAGAGCCTATTGAAATTCCAACTATTGTTGTAGTTTGAGTGCTTGAATAAATAATAAAATTTTTAGTTTATTTTCGAATGTCATAAGTTAAATTTATATATATATTTTTTTTTTTCATTTTTTATTTAATTACATATTATTTTTATTCATAATTTTTCGAACTCAAATTCAAAAAAATTCGAAAAAAAATACGTCTCGTATACTTGATATTTTCGCCGTTGGTTTCTATGGCCCATTGAAGACGCCATGACAACATTATAATATCTTTTATTCAAAATAAAAAAAATAAATAAATTTCAGCATGCATAAAGAGCTACTCAACATACACACACACACACGCACACGCACAGATAGAACTGAAGTTGACTTATAGCAAGCAATGAATTGCAGGCAACACGCCTTCTCAATCCTGTGTATGGCAGCGCATCGCTCAAAACTAAATCCATGACAAATGTTGCCAATCTCAAGAAAAGAAAAACATGGAAATGAAAAAAGAAACGTACGCAATCAGTCTTGATATTAAACATGCTCTGACGAATCAACTCAACTTGGCTCAGCTCAGCTCAACTGAAGTCAATTTGACTTGACTTGCACGTGGACTTCAATCGAAAGTCTTCATTTTTTTTTTATTATATTTATGTTTTGTTTGTGTTTGTATTTTTTTGTATTAGTATTTGTTGTAGCGCAAGTGAGCTGTGAGCAATATGAAACTATGAAAATGTTTGTTATTTACTTGTGTACGTATGTCAATAAATTGCCTGATTGGTTAAAGCATATTTGCCTTCCATATCACTCATATCTCATTATGTGAACTGTAAGCAAATGTTGTTGTTGTCATTGTTGTTGTTGTTTTTGTATAATAATGCTTCTTGGCATTTGCTGATTTGTCAACAATGTGCATAATAAACATAATAAATCCAAAATTCATCATTTATTTGTGCAAATAGTTGTAAGCATACAAACGCATAATGTTCAAGTTATGTTACATTGAGTTGCTCAACTTACATTTGGTCATATCATATCATAATATATATATGTATATATATACATATACACATACATATGAGTGCAAATAAAGTAGAAGGAGGCAGGCATATGAACAAACAACACGGGCGTACTATTTGACCAACGAGCTTTATGTAAATAACAAATATTCTTTTGACAATTTGATTGCATGTCAGCAGGCGTCGACATTTCAGAGCATTCCATGACTGACTGACTGGCTGAGTGCCTACGTACATTTCCGCTTTAGCCTGAATGCGTGCAACAGGTTTGTCAACCATACACACACACGCACACGCACATACATGTATGTAAGTTATATGTGTGTTGCTTACGTTTGATTTACTTCACTTTGCTTTTGCCTTGCCCTGCTTGTAGCATACTTTTAGGCAGCGCTTTACTTATCTTTTTTCTTTCTCTGTTGTCTTTGTTGTTTTACTTAACGTTTTTTTTTTATTTTTTTTATTTCCTTCGTCTGTCGCTCAGATGTATGTATGTTGAAACGAGAGTCAACACTTTTATTTCATAAAATTTTTATTAAGCTAATATTTCATTCACTTATCATGCACATTTCATTCTTTATTTTTTGCTTTATGTAAAATTTGTCTCTTTCATTTGCAACGACAACGTTGATGTTTTCTTTCGTTGTTGTTGTTGTTTGCTTGTTATCTGCTATGCTAAATTATCTTACCTCTTCTGTTCTTCAGCTTTCTTCTTTGCGTCACTGAATGTTTCTACTTTAAGTAAACTTTTATGTTTCATGTCGCATTTTGTCTTCAATATTCACGCTGACTGTGAAGTTATGACTACTCTATTTGCTTATATATAAATTTGCATGTATGTATTTGTATATGTGCATATTATAAGCAAGTTGACATTAAGTAGCATACATGTACATATCAAATGAAGTATTTATTACTGCAGGTGTCTGTTGGTGCAACAATCCCTACAGATGCTGTGACAATGCTGCATTTTCTTGAAGAGATATTTGTTAAAAGACAAATTCAAAACAAGGTGATTTAATATTTGTTATCTTTATGGTAAAGACAATAAAAATGCGTAAATTAAATGATTCAGTAATGTCACATGTTACAATGATTGAGGCATAAAATACAAAACGAGTACAAAATTCAAATGTATTTTCTTTCAAATTTCTGTCTTTTTTCAAGTTTAACAGCTCAATCATTGTATGAGTGATAAAGACTCTTTTATAGAGGCCCCGTATTTTCATCCTCCTAACCTTGGATTTTTCTTAAATGGCTCTGCAAAACCCATGGAAAATAATACAGTTGGAAGTGAACTTTCAGAGAAATATTGCAATATTAAAAATAAATGTGGGGTATCCCATTAATTTTCTAGGTATTCTATATCTTTCTTTTCTAAAGTGAGAATACTCTAAGCTGTGAAATATTTTAGGGCTTTGCCTACTGAGCCAATATATAAAATCATAGGTTTCTAGCTCTTATAGTTTACGAGATATTGCATTCATTAGAAAAGAGGTACTTAAGTGTTAATGGGGAAAATAATTTATAACGATCTGCTAGACTGCACGAGTCTCTTTTGGTTTTCGTATAGACCTGATCATTCTCCACATATATTTTAGGCAATTTTAAGTCTCTCGTTCTCTTTATTACTCACATCTGTGCTATAACCTAGTATAAACTATCATACAGTGCTTACAGTGAACATATTGATTTACTTTAAAATTAAATCTCATCATAGTCCTTTCATCACATCCTTTCTCTCTCTCGCTCATCGTATGAAGAAGTATGTTCGAAATTCATTTCATGTTGTTGTTTTTTGGACTTTGTTTTACTTAGGGCTTACTCAGTGAGCTTAGACTTGCTCACCTAATCTAAAGTTGATGTATGTTCTTAGCAAATAGTTTGCATTATTAAAAAAGTTCAAACCTCAAGTGTCATTAATTAATTTCACATACCATTTAAATATCAATTATAGTCAGCACACACGCATACACACACCAACACACATATATAGCATACTAAACAACATGTATAAATGTTATCGTATTTGGTACAAATATTGCCAGACATCTTATTGAAAGCCTCAAGCAGCGGCGACTTGAGTCAAGTCATTCTTAAGCAAATCCAAAATGGAAGAAAACAACAACAAAAAATAAAAAAAAAAAATAAAAAAAAAAAACCGAAAAACTTTTATGACTTTTAGCAAAATTTTGGTGTTGAAGCAGACATAGACCAAAGTTGCTAATGTTGATGCGGAATAGCTTGAAAAAGTGAAATGAGGAATTCTAACAAATACAAAAACAAAAACAACAACAAGAACAATATCAACAACAGCAACAACAACAATGCAAAACACATAAAAACTTTTACAACGCAACGCAACGAAATCAAGAAAATTTTGCTAAGAAATTGACTTGAGGCGTACAGTAAGAGAAGTAGACGTCTAGCTGATGCAAAGCATTATGATGTAAAGTATGAAAAACGAAAAAAAAAAAATAAGAAAGAGACAAAAAAAGTATGGGAAGTACTTTTCGAAGAAGCATAAGACATAAGTAAAAGTAGAATAAAGTCAACCAACAATGTCTGTAAACGATTTTCTATGCGAGCCAAAGACGAAATGAGACCGAGACCGAGACTGAGACTGAGTAGGAGACCAAAGCAAAGCAAAGCGAATCATTCTTATGCTTATGACATGCCATACGCGCTTTCATTCGTTTTGCGCGCATTTGGCAACTCTATTGAGAATTTCTCAACTGTTTTTGTAAGAAAATTGTTATTTAATTTGTTATAAACTTTGGCATGAAGTTTTCTGCGATGACGATGACGATGACGATGATGATGATGATGGTGACGACGACACAAATGATGGTGGCGATGGCCTTGTGTTTGTACTTGTTATTATCGTTTTTGTTTGACACACTCACTCACACACATATACATATATTTGATTTGACTTAAATCAATATAAGCCACAAGAGTTGTCGCTGTGTGTGTGTGTGTGTGTTTTTACTCGATGCTGGCTTGTCGTTGTTTTATATTTTGCGGTGTACAACATAAAATGTTGCATACTTTTTAGCGCGGCTTTTACTCATATTTGTCATTTTGGTGTCACGCCTTTCATACATATATATATATATGTGTGTAAGTATTTATGTGTGCGTATTTTACCTATGTTAAATGTGTGGTTTGACGCATGAGCGTGCATGTTGCGGCTTCTTAGACAAATGAATTTCGACTCAACATCGTGTTTATTATAAAATAAAATAAAAAAAATGTTTAAAATAATAATTAACAAAGCAAAAAAGCCTGTTTTTTTGATTGTTCATTTAATAAACAAAATAAAAAAAAAAATCAAAATAAAATTTCTCTCAGCTTAGCAGGCAATTAGTAATTTTTACTTTGAACTGTTAACAATTCACTTAATTGGTTTTCCTTCAATTTTTCTTTGCCGCCTTTTGTAAATCTCTTTTCATCTTATAGCGCTTCCGGGAATTCTTCTTCTTTTCTTTTGAGCATTGCAATTGACATTGTTTGACAATTATTAAAGAAATATTGAAAATTTTGTAATTACAATTTTGAAGTTATAAAAGACATTTTTATACATTTTTTTCAATACTCTTATGTCAAGATTTCATTATTGAAAATAAAAGACAGCAACAAAGCAATTAAGCATATGTGTAAGTTTAAAAAAAAATTTGACATATTCATGATATTTTCTATAAGGTCTTTACAATATTGTTTGTTGCCTTGCATACGAAAAACAAACATGTGCACATGAATATTTCTGGCGTCACAAAAAAAAAAGAAAATGCGTTTGTATGCAAATGAAACCACACAAATGAATTTCACAAAAATATAAATAAATGAAAATTAAATGAAATAAATTGAAATAAACAAGAAACAAATAATTTTTTTCTTTCGTTAATTGTAAAAAACAACACGGCATATAAAATGCTGTGCGACGCTTTAAATGATTCCAATGCAGAAACATTTTGCTTTTTGTTATTGTAATTTGTTTTTGTTTGTTTGTTTGTTTCTTTGTTTGTTTGTCAACTACCAAAAAAATGAAAATCTACAAAAGCGCATGAAAAACTGTGAACAATAAATAAAAATAAAAAAAAATGTAATACAAAATTTAAAAAAAAGGAAAACAAATGCAACAAAATGTTGAAAATGTTGGTGTTGCAGTTACTCATCAGCACACACACACACACACACACACACACACACATACACACGTACACACGCTGCGTGTAGACTCAACAAACAAACTTTTCTATAGTCTACTTTGCAGCGCTATTGTATGAATTTTTTTTTAGTTATTTTTTGTTGATTCTTTTTGGTGTTTTTTTTCTGCCTGATACACTAAAAGTTTGTTACTACATACAATGTTCGACAAACCGAAAGTAAAAGCGTAAAAAACTAAAAAAAAAATTTTATGCAACATAAGAAGCACAAGAAGAAGAGTCGCATCAATCAGGACGACTATTGAAAGCTTTGCAGACTTGTTTTTTTCTTGGTATAAATATTTGACTTGTGGCACGTAAAATATTTTTAAAACTAAATAAAAGAAGTGTCATTTAATATATAATAATAACAAAAAATATTTAATTCGCTTATGTTGCCTAGCAGAGCATTGTGACATAAGACAATTGTACAACCACAATTTGTAGTTTGCAACAAATAAGTCTATTTTTATATTTGGTTTTTTTTTTTAATTTAATTAATTCAATTAATAAACGTTGTCATTAATAAATTCTCACAACACAAACAGTTCCACGAAATTGAGAGACTCATTTCCGAATGCACAACAAAATTTATAGCGCACACATGTTGTAAACACACACACACAATATACACACATATATGCAGACTTGTCAAAAGAAATTGTTTACGATTTTTTTAAAGTTATTTTTTTCACTTTTTATAAACGAGTAGGTTTTTTTTTTGTTGTTTCCCATCTCTGCCGAATTTTTCACCTCCTGCACCAACTGCACTGAAGAATGTCAGCAATGTCACGTAAATTGTTACAACGCAGTCACTTTTTCTTCTTCTTGTTGTTTTTTATTTCAATAGCAGCAACTAACATGCTGATCAACAATATATTGTATAACAAAAAGAAGTGGAAGCAGTAAAGAAAGGATCAACTTAAATATACATTTAAGTTACTTGTAACTTTATTAACTTCACTCAAGTGACAATGAACTCATGACTCAATTGACTTCACTTAAGCGAACAAATAAGTTTTATTTGGTTAAATGAATATTAAGCCTGAAAGTATGCAAGGCTTTGGTGTATGCGTTAAACAAATGTACAGTGCCACAATGGGAAATTTGACTACAAAATCTGGCAAAAATTAATAACTCAAAGACTAAGCAACTTTTTATGGTTTCGATTTTTGCATTAAGTTCTTAGGCTCGTTAGACAGTGTTTTGGAAAAAATGGGCGTGGTAGCATCCCGCCCATTGTTTTAGAAACCAATTTTTAAATAACCAGTAAGGATGCTAACTTCAGCAAGGCTGAAGCTTAGATAATCTTCCACGCCCAATATATTGTCTGAATCTATTTTCTGTTCATTTTATTTGCCCATATACCAATTTTCATTGTTTTTGCTCATTGTGTACCGGAGATGTGCAAATTATTGATTTTTGCTATAAGTGGGCGTACCCATGCCCATTTTTTGGTCAAAATAGTTTTCATGCCTCCCTTAGAATATATGTGTGGAGTTTCAAGTTGATTGATTAAGAAACAAAAAAGTTGTCCATACAACGACGTGAATCTTGCTCTCCCTCTGCTTCATTTTGTATGACAGACACCAGTTCCAGTTGTCCAATCTTAATGAAACGTACAGACATTTAGTCGGACTACGTAAAACTACTATTTTTGAAATTTCAGCTCTCTATCTTCCAAAACAAAAAAGTTTTTCATACAACGATTTAAGTTTTGTTCATGTTTCCTCTTCATTTCGTATGGGGGCTACCAGTTCCAGAGGTCCGATAATGCCCATTACGACAAATAAGCTGACTATTATAATAAAACCTGCTATGGAAAGTTTAAAAACGCTAAATAGCACCTATTACTTTTTTCCAGTAGCATACAAGTTTGTATTGGTAAATATGTTAAATATATTAAAATTAGATGCATCGGATTCAGAATTGATGACTCTATGAGTTTGAAAAGATTTCAAAGCTAACAAATGCAAACAATTTTTTGTAGGCCTTCACAAAGTTAAGTTTTCTAAAAAAAAATTGTTTGAAAGGTGCCTCACTTCTTTACACAATTATAAGAACAAAACGATAAATTTAGACTATCCAACGTTACGAACACAAAGTACATACCCGACTGAATTAATTCCATTCCAAATATTGTTTAAATAATGGTATTTTTATCAACTTTTTTTAAATTTAAAATCGCAAGTAAAATTTCACTTTTACAAGTTTAAAGTTATCAATATTAACAGCTGTGTTTAAAAGCCTTTAACTAGCCAGGGATGCATTTTTATGAAATTTCTGGTATGCAGCATTAAGTATCGATATATTTATAACATATCAGTAATAAAATCGCGTTTTAAAAATGAAGTTTGAAAATATAGTTTTGGCCATCAAAACTGGTCAAATTTCCTATAGTGCAGTGGTTGCTCATATATCACAACACTTCGGTTTTAAATGGTTTACTTATTTTAAGCCGGCGCGCCCTTTTGGGCTTAATGAACAGATAAGAAGATTATAAAGAGGAACACTGACAACCTCGTATGTCTTAGGAATAATAAAGAAAAAAAAAAAAAAAAAACTTATTTTAAACATTTTAAAATTTCTGTATTTGTTTTATTTTTTACATTTAATCACTCTTGATATATATTTTCTTAAAAATTTAATTTTAAAGTTGCAGTTTGTCTCATAATTAAACCTTTTATGGCACAACAATCCCTTTGCCACAACCAAAACGCAAATCACATTAACCCTCAGCGTGTTGACAAAAAGCTTTGCTTGCGTTAAATCTATTCTTAATCTTCTGACAAAGAAATTTTCTTAAATTTTCTTAGCTGACAATTGTCTTAACAACATTTAAAGCAAATTTTGTCTTTTCACTCCGCCTAACTCATTGTAGACGCACGCACATCTTTATTGTCGCTTCTCCGAACCTCTCAGCGTGCCATGAACCACAAATTAGTTAAGAATTTTCTTTTAACTTTTGTTTTTGAATTTTTTTACCATTTCTTTGACTTTTTCTTTGTTGTATTTTGACTCGTCAAAGCATGAAACATGAAAATAACGGAGTGAACAAAAGCAACAATGCATTTTTTGTATTTTTTTGTACTTCCGCACGTTGAAAAATGGCTAACATGATGGAATATAAATACAATTTTGCTGACGCACACATGAAATTACACAAACACACACACAAATGAAATGTTGAAATTCACGCAAAAACCTCATCACTAATGAAAAAAATTAAAATGTGTTAAATTTACTTCATGTTGATTCGTTTCAGTCTTTCAGCGTGTACAACCTCATCCTCATCCTCATTCTCATCGTCATCGTCAAACTCATTCACACACACGTAAGCATCATACACACACACACACACACGTACATGTGTGTCGCATTACTTTATACGGTAATCAAAAGGACCAACTTTGACGGAGAGCAAAGCAACTCAATTCTTACACTGAAAGCGTCGCTGACGTTTGCCGACAATGAATTTGACGACAAATTTTAATACCTCACACCAACAACTACAACAACAGGAACAAGAACAACACTGTCACTAACAACAACTATTCATATATGTTGATTTTTATCTCTTCTCTTCCTTTGCACATACTCACACAGATACGTCACTTAGTATGTGCGTGTGTGTGTGTCAGACTTCTTCACTTCGCATTCATGCTATCAAATACCAATGCCGCTTTAACACTATCAAATGTGCAAATGCGTAAAAAGGCGTGTAATTTGCATAAGATTTGATTTCAGGCTTTTCTGCTGCTGCTTGCCTTCTCCTTCGTCTACCAGCGTACTTTTACACTTTTATTCGCATATGATTGTGTGTGTGTTTGTGTGTATGTTGGGCGTTACATTGCTCAGCACACATAAGGAAAAGGAAAATTATGAGTGAAAATATAAAAATAAGAAAAGAGCATAAGGAAAATCAGCGAATCGACAAAAGTTTAAGCTTGAAGAGATTGCGGAGTAACATAAGGCAAGAGTAAAATAAGTCATAGAATATTGAACTGTGTAGTAGAAAGTTCCAGAACAATATCAAAATAATAATAATACTTGTTTTCATTCATTTATTTACAATTCACAACCAGTTATTAGCTTGATTTAAATGACAACCTTCTTGAAACTTTCGTCATTGCTTTGTGTTTATTCATTTTCATATTCAAATCGAGTTTACATAATTTTTATTATTTGAGAGCTTTTATTTCTTGTTGAATTTATATTATTTTCCTTTATTTAAAATCTTCTAAATCTATTTACATATCTCTTAATCAAAGCTACTCATCATCATTTTCGTCAATGTTTTTAAAATTTCTTTTTTATTTTGTGCCAAAACTGCATACCAAAAAAATACCTCATAGTTTCCTTCCAACCACTGGTGACCACCAAACTGAAATTTTGATAAATTGCTCATATTTTTTTTTTTTTTCAAATTTCTTGAAACTTTAAACTAATCAGGATACTTTCTTTTCAAGGTTTCTTTTTTATAATTTGATTTGAGCTTCCACTCACCTTTAATATGATTATATTAGACAGTAATTTAGCACCCGTTATTTGGTAATTTATCTCACAAATCAAAAATATATTTTTTGAATATATATATTGAACGCAAGTCAGCACGTTGTCCGTGTGTTTTAGAGTCGAATGAACAAAACTTCTTCACATTCACATTACAAATGACAAAAAAAAATTCACGAATCGCGAAAATTTGACCAAAGTATCAAATTTTATGTTTATTTCGCTTTATAAGCATTTTCTCTAATAATAATACAATAAAAAAATCAAATCGGATCATTTGTAAATAAAAAATTGCCAAGTTGAGTGACTAAATTGCGGGCAAGTCTTAAGAACTTTACTACCAAAATGGCTGACAACGCATTTCAAGTCATAAAAATAGGCAAATGAAGGGTTTAACACGCAAAAACCATAAAAGTCAATTCAACTGTCAATTTCGCAATATTAAAAATGAAAACAAAAATAAAACAAGAAAAACAAAAAAATTATTAGCAACGATTCAAATTGTCCGTCCATGCACGATTAGCGCATAAAAGTATGCAAAGTCAAATGCGGCGTATGCGTAATATTTATGTTGAGCTGAGCTAAGCCAAGACATGTGCGTTAAATGAATGAAACGATTATCGTTTTTTGTTGCACTTGTTGTTGTTGTTGTTTTTATACCCTGTACCTTATGGTACAAGGGTATATTAGTTTTGTGCACGTCGACAATGTATGTAACACCTTAAAGGAGACATCTCCGACTATACAAAGTATATATATTCTTGATCAGTATCGAAAGAGAAGTCGATTTAGCCATGTCCGTCTGTCCGTCCGTCTGTCCGTCTGTCCGTCTGTCTGTATGAACGCGTCGATCTCGGAAACTATAATAGATAGGCCCAAAAGCTCTTCGCAGTTCGATTCTGTGATTCATTACGCAGATCAAGTTTATTTTGTCTTCCCCCTTTTTGAGTTAGTTTAGGGGTGAGGGGCAAATAACTGAAGCTACCTCGGGAAAAAACATACAAAATTCGTATTTTCTGCGTTGTCTTTTGTGATAGGAACACCAAATTTGGTGTGTATATAGCTCACTCAAACCTCAAGAAGAAAAAACAAAAAAATGGGCGTGACCACGCCCCTATATAGTAAAAATTTCAAACGCTCATATCTCGAGAACCATACAACCTACAAGAATGAAACTTTGCATGTATGCTATTGGGATGGAGTATAGTTAGATTCAAATATAAAATGGGCGTAACCCCGCCCACATATAGCCAAAATTGGAAACCGTTATATCTCTGTAAAGAATTGGTCTAGAAGAGCAAAAATTAGTATGTATGATATTGAATGGAAAGGAAATCTGTTTCGATTAAAAAGTGGGCGGGGCAACGCCCTACAACAGACGTTACTAATTGAAGGTACAGGGTATGTCGGAGTCGAGTACTGTCGACTCAAATCCTTACTGGTTTTTTTTTGTTTGTTTCTTTATATTACCAACAGTAATAACAATTGCAAACACACATAAAACAATACAATCATCCGACATCGCAGTCCTGTCGCTCTGCTGCCTATCACTTGTACATCGTTAGCCACAAAACAAAGAAGCACATTTTTTGTTGTTGTTGTTTTTTTTTTTTGTTGGTTAGTATATAAAAACAATAACCAAAATACCACACAAAAATTCAACAATAAATATTAATAAATTTCACATGAACATAAAAATAAATTTGTGAATCCAAACATGAGCGCTAAGCAAACACAGAAACACTCAACACGAATGAACAAATACACACACACACACTCACACACACACACACATGTACAAACATATAACATTATATGGTTTAACCGTAACAAGGCAATCACATTATTAGGCAAGAACGCTGATAAGGACAACAAGAACGAAGCGCAAAGATACTCAAATACACACACACGCACATGCATAAGTAAACACAGACAGTTGAAGGTGTTTGCACTTGAAACGATGTGCTTTTTTTGTTTTTTTTTGTTTCTTTTGCTTTTTGCTTTTGTTTTGTATTGAACATAAGGTGGGCGTGGCATTTTGGCTAAGGCTAAGGCTAATATAAACATATGCAATAAGTTTATCTTATTAGAATCGAAGCAACGTTGTAATGGCATATGTTGGGAAGTGGGAAGAGTAAGGCGACATGAACGCTTAAAAAGAAACGAGGAAAAAAGCGGCAATAAATATATATATGTATATATGCATACATCTTTCGACTTATATGTATGTATATGCTTGAGCAAATTCGAAACACCTTTCAACGATTGCTTTTTGGCTGCTTAAGAGGCTGGTTGTGTGTGACTGTGACAGAATCGAAGGATTTGACAGCATGGTGACAGTACTGAGGACTAATGCGGCGCAAGTACACTGTAAAAATTCAAAATATGTGTTTACTTAGGATATTAATTATTGATGGAATTGGTTAAAGTTAAATTTATAACATTGCCAGATTGTATGAAAAATAGTAAGGCTATTTTCGACTTAGGGATCGTCCATAAACTACGTGAGATGTGGTCTAACAAAATCTCCAGCAAATCTCTCCAAGGTGGTTCTAAGGTGATTTTGAGCAAAATTTCATGTGGAATACGTAGGGACGGGTTAGTCCAAATTTCACGTAGTTCAATCAAAAGGAGGAAAGAGGCCTATAACCGCACGTAGTTTATGGATGACCCCTTATAAATTCTTGTAAGTACTGTTCTAATTATTCTTGTTGAAAAACTCTTCTAAGAGTTTTTCTAATAAAAACCATATAAGTTTTTGAAGAGAACGAGGTGCATCGATGCTCATTTCTTAATTTGTCTTAACAAAAAACTTACTTTACTTAATGACTGTAACTGACTGTTTTCAGTGATATCAAAAATGTCTCTATATATGAATTATCTCCAAATTAGCAGTGGCACTCATGCTCTCATGTTCGATTTTTTTAAATCTTTGGAATATATTGAAGCATTAATAAGAACATATAATCGTAAAGATTCGACAGTTTGAACTATTGAAGAATAAACAACTTTTGCCACTAAAAAACTTATTTTTGATCGATCGTCCTTATGGCAGCTATGTGCTATGCTAGTCTGATCCTTATAGCTGATCATCTATATAACAACACTTGACAAACATTTTTGTTCTCAAACTAAGTTGGTTCTTTCGCAATTTGTCTGTTAATTAAATTAATTTTCATTTCCATTTGATTGAAGTTTAAGTTTATTTGTTTACTTTATCTGATTCTTCATCCAAATGTCATGCATGTCGCACGCCCTCTGCCGTTCACTACCGCACTTACGCTTATTTTTACAATAAACACTTTTTGATTTCGTTTTCATTTCATTTCGTTTTTGTTTTATCTGTTTTTGCGTTTTTGCGTTTTTGTACTTTTTGTCTTTTCATTTCAACTGTGACCTTTGAACCTATGTCTGTACAGCACAACAGCACAACAACAACAACAACACCAACAACAGCAGCTCAAGTCAGTGCCAAGTTGAACTCAAGATTTTGTTCGATTTGGGCTTCATTTCCTGCATGGTTTTTTTGTTTATAAAAAAAAAATAGGCAAAACCTTTTATCTATTTTTATATGTATGCATGTGTGTGCCAAGGCGTTTGTGTTAGTGGGCGTGTTCATTATAGTATTTAGTATAACGAGTGGTGGCAGAAAAAGGTCGGCATGGTTCATGCTGCTGTCAGTGCCAAGTCGTGGCAAGCCACAAAAGTAAAATGAAAACAAAGCAAAAAAAAAAAAAGGATCGAAAAAAAGAATAAAAATAAAGGCCAATATGTGTAAAATATAAGACGAAGAAGAAGAAGAAGTACAGAAATACAGACACAGACACAGTTAGAGTAGAACATGCCAGTAACAATAACAACAACAAAACGAAATGCAATCGAAGACCAAAAAAAAAAAAAAAATTAGAAAAAGAAAAAACCCGAAAGAGGAAAAGAAAAAATGGACCAATCGATAAGAATGTAATTTGCCATAATTCACTGAAATTTGCTCGGGATATTGGCTTTTTATAAAAATACACAAACCAAACACACACAGCCACACACACGCATGCATACATATCAACACGCATACTCCAAACACCTTCTTCACATCGTAACAACTTTGCACCGCCCGCCTCGATTGCCTTTGACTGCCAATAAGGAAAAATTATTAACGACTATGCCAGCGGCATTAAAATTACACCAACCAAAAGGCTCATGTGTGCGTGTATGTGTGTGTGTGCGTAAAATGGTACAAATAATGCTTGACGTCAATTCGTCTGTCTTCTATTACTTGCCCACATTTGTGTTTGGTCTTATTTTTTTTTTTTTTTTGCATTAATTGAACACTTCTTTTATAGTTCATTTTGTACAAGCGTTGGAAATTTAATTTTTGTGTCTGTTGATTGTGCAAACATGTCATGCCAACACGAACAATAACACACACACAGGCACATGCAGAGAGACACATAAATAGATCCTTGTAGTCCTTTATTATCAAACGTTTGAAGATTAGTTTTTGTAGTGCTTCGACAACATTTTATTATGATTATTGTCATGGTTGGAATTTAATTAGAATTGTGAATTTTCAAAGGCCAAAAGTTATTATTGCAGAAGACAAAGCATGCTAAATGCATGCATGTAAAGGACAAGAAGAGAGAGAAAGATACATTTCAAGTAAACCCAGAAGAAAATTGAATCACTTCATGAGACTTTTTTTTTTTGCATGTTTCAGGCCTTGCTCAAACCTTACCTATCTAATTTCCTTTTACACAGGGGATGGCTACTTTTCGAAGGTCTAAAACATGCTATCTTCATATCCCGAAAAAGGTATGGGGAAGGTCTTTGTTGTAACACGAAATGCAAACGATTTTTTTTTAGATTTTTCATACTTGCAGAGTTTTAAATAATATTTTCCGAAGACCGAGTCTAACTTTGTGTTTTTCAGTCATCGGCGACTGCTTCCCATCTCGCTTCTCAAACCTTCCAAAATCAGGTGGTTCTTCTCTACTCGCTTCTAAAAAAGCTGAAGGGAAGGTGCTAAAAGTTCGTTATTAAAATAGGTGTTTTAATTGATGTCGTAAAAGTTCTTCCATTCTTATTTCAAGCCACCGACAAAGGTAAACAGCTTAGCTTTAAAGCAACGCTTTGTAGAAAGCCTATTTCATCAAGGTATGCTCATTTTCTCTCCGGGAAGGCATATTGAAAAGCCTTTTTCGTCAAGGTGTTCAAAAATTTCCACCTGGGTAGTTAACTAAAACGATACAGAGATAGATAGATAATGCTAAAGGAACAAAACGAAAAAATTAAACTAAAAATCCGTTCAAGTTAAAACGTGTGTCATTATTAAATGTGCAAGTAAGTAATAGCGAAAGAGGGAGAGTAGTGAGGCAAAAATCGAGATAATAACGTATTGTCGAAGGCAATGATGGCATTGATATGAAAAGTAACAATGTTTGAATATTGAAGAACAAACGGACAATGAAACAAAACAAGGACAATTCAGCCAAAAACTTAAACTAACAAATGTACAGCACAACAACAATAATAAAGTCTCAACAAGTCAACATGAAAGTTAACAATTTCGGTTGCTTTCGTATTGCAGTTATTATAACTGAATTATGTTATTGCATGAGATATTTTGTCGGAGCCAGGACGATGTAACAAGTACGAGTATAAGCGGCTTCAATTAGTGGCAAAATATTTCAACATTTCAAGTGAGCAAAGGAGATGGTATGGGAAAGATTGCTGAGCTGTGCTTACAAACATGTGGCCACATATACATGTAAGTATGTGTGTGTGTGTGTGTAGTTAAGAATGAAACACTTTTAAAGCAAAATACAGACTAAAATATTAACTTGACGTTTATTTTTGTTGGCATGAAGTGAGAGCAAAGGATAAGACCGGGCAACAAATGAAGGAAACAGCAAACGAGCGAGTCTGCAAAAGACGGCATGAGTGCGGTGGTGTGTGTGTGTGTGCATGAGTGTAAAAGAACGGCGAGTAAGTGACACTGTCATGTTGATTTCATCGCCAAAGGACTCATGCATCTGCACGGTGCTTGACATTTCTCAATAACTTTGTTTCGACGCTTTCTCCATCCAACGCCGCCTCATACTTGCTTACGCTCGGTTTTAGGCAGCAATTGCCCTCAGCCCTACTTTTTCTACTCTACTCTTCATCACTTGTACATTTGGCTTTGGCTTTGGCTTGTCTAATACTTGTGCTCTCCTTCATGCAAGTAGTTTTCACTGCTCTGCTCTGCTCTGCTGTTGTTAGTCGTGTGCCCGTTCGTCTACTTTGCATGCACACATGAACATGACGTATGAACAATTTAATCGCTTTAACTTTAAGCTGTTGCTGCCACTTGGGACATCATTGCCATGTTCTCTCATCTTCATCATCTTCATCGTTATTATTATTCTCAACATTCGCATTTGCTTTTAAAACTTGTTGTTTTGCTTTTCTCCATTTTTGTTTGTTTGTTGCTTTTGTTGTCATTTCCGTTGGCGTTGCAACAGTACTCATTTGCTCTTCTTCTTCGTCGTCGTCGTTTTGATATCTGCGCGTGCCAAATAACATTGATTATAACAACAACAACAACAACAACTTCAAATAATCACAAACAAAACCCAATAATTGTCTAATTATAATTCCAACTAATGAGTTTTCAAGTTGTTATTCATGTATGTCGCTGTCCAAACGTCTGTGCTGTTCAATTGTATAACACATACCCACACACACACAGATACACCCCATACTCACATGTAATGAGATTGGCAACGGCGCCATCATAGCTAAAGTTGTACGAGCCAAAGTGGCATTATGCGCGCTTCCGTTTCCGCTTCCGGTCGAGTGTATAACATCAGTAGTGTAGTGTTCATGGCTTTTATGTTGAGCAGTTGTTGTTATCGTTGTTGTTGTTCGTTCTTATACGCTACACGGCGCTTTTGGATTCTATAATGTTGTCATGTTGTTTGTAATTGAACTAAATGAATTGATTAGCAACAAAATGAAGCGTCTCAACTTCTTTAAATTAAATATCTTATGCAATTTTACCAAAATTCCCAAAATTTAGTGTTAAACTTACCACATTATAATAACATTACATCCTTCTATTGATCTTTTTTGAAAACCTCGAAACAAGCTCCTTCGAACTCTCTTATCTTATCTCATTATAATTGGAATTACTCTTTATTTACTTTAGTTATGTATGATCCGGAATGTTATATATAAAAAACACTCTCCATATTGATATCCAATGTTCTGAACTTATAAAATAATAACTTTTTAACGCTTATCTCAATATAATTTTATTTGATTATCTATTATTATCTGAGATCATCATAAGTACATATTTTACTTTTAGATTCCTGAATTTTTTTTTCCAACATATTCGCGAATCATAAAAAGTAAAGTGTAAATCGTTGTACAGTTCTATTCTATTCTAAAGAACTATTATTCCTACTGCATTTATAAGACAAAGAAAATTTCGTTTGTATAAAGACTTAGCTTGTTGTCAAGGCCGTTCTCTTGCACTTGTTTGTTTTCTCCTCTTTGTTTTTTAATCTTACGTGTAGTAAGTTGTTCATGTTGCCATTAAATTTAAAGTTTTCGTATTTCATTACTAATTGAACTTCAAAGTTGTTGGCAATCGATGACGCATTCAGCAAATTTAATGATAGTACGCCTGTATTTATATATATGTGTGTGTGTGTGTGTGTGTGTGTTAATAAGGATGTGACTAATGAGTAGCATTGAGTTTGGCTTCCTGTTGTTCATTTGATTTCAAAATTTTGCATTACGTTGTGCAGTGCAAGGCATGTTGTATATAATTGTGAGTCCGTGAAACCCATGAGCTACATTAAAATGGTTTGATGCAACAATGGACAGACAGACAGATAGATAGCAATCATGACAGTGCTTGAGATATGTACATACATATATGTTTACCGCAGCGGCTTTGGGGCAACTGCTTAGTGGCATGAAATTAGAGTAGAGCAAACTGACTGATGCTTCATGCTTCATGCTTGTTGCTTGACGTTGACCGTTTTGCTTGTTGAAGTTGGTTTATAATTCATTATGATTAAAAACAATTAAAGGGTGCTGCTGCTCAGCAACAACAGCAACAACATTATGAAAATAACAACGCCAACAAGATTGAACTGAGCACAGAGAGCCATATATTCGACTGACTGATTGACGTTCTCACTGGTGTGACTGGTAGGCGTGGAGAGGGACGTTTAATTAAAATCATGGCCGTTGTTGCTCTGGGCAACAGATGAAAAACGAAGCGAATGAAACGAACTGAACCATGTTGGAACGTATCGTACCGAACTGAACTGAACTGAACTGAACTTTACTGTTCTGAGCTAAGCTGAGCGTTGTGTATGTTGAGGGTGTAGCGAGTGTATGGCTGAATGGATGACTGGTCCTTTGTAGGTGCGTTTTTGGTAACTACGACGACGACGAGTAGCAATATCAGCGGCAGTGGCAAGCGACAGTAGGAAGCCAACATAATGAAATGTTGAAATGCCATCAAGCAAATGCAACTAATGACTTAAGCCTTGCGTAAAAGCAAATCGAAGTTGAATTTGCCCGACAACACTGAATGTGAAAAGAGTGAAAGATGGCCCGAATGAGTGTGAAGAGAGTGTGAAGTAAACTAACAATGCGAAAAACGAACGAGAAATTCGCGTATTTCATTGAATGTTTTACACATATATGTTTTTTTTATTTTTATAGCCTTGCTTGAGATCAAATGAATGTAACAGCTGGTAGGAGGGTAGAGAAACGTTAGAAAGTACTTATAGAAATGATCAAGAGTATAAAATAAATCGATCTAGTCATACATGTCCGTCTGACTTGTAAAATAAAATCTGACCTAGAAGAAAATCAACTTGTTTTAATCGAATTCAGTGCAGAGTGTCAAACAGAATGGTCATGTAAACAAAGTAGGCGAATATAATTTGATATAATTGTTTGTTTCTTTCAATCTTACAATTCACAAACGGTAAAAGTTTATGCCGATGTAAAGTATTTTGTCTGTGTTCAATCAATATTGTTAGTTTTATTTTTCTAAACATTCGGTCGTTTTTTTTCATACTTGCTTTTTTAGTTACAACATCAATGTGTTTTGGTTGTGATGGTTTCGGATCTCTCTGAAAATGAAATAGTTTCAAATATTTTTTCGCATTGACGATTCTCAATATTATAATTTTATTTATATAAACTCTTTCATTCTATTATGATGATTAGACGCGGCATTTTGTCTGTTTTTGTTTTTATAATTTCTGTGATAACCTGTTTTTTTTTTTTTTTTGTAATACATCATGGCCGCTTTTTGTATTAATTTATTATTATTTAATAGAAACCAAATTTAATTTGGAACTTCCTTTTGCATGTGACAAGTGTGAGTCTTTTGCTGGTTCTTATTTATTTTTTTTAAATTTTTATTTTCTTATTTTAAAATATATTGTCTGTCTTAATTTTACAACATAAAATTTAATATAGATCGTTTTTAAAGTTTACAAGCTGGATCAATTCTGCGAGATTTCGCCTTTGGCGCGCATTGCGACTATCAATCCTCATAACTTTGTGAGTTATTTTGTCTGTATATCTTTGATTTTCTTGTTTAAAAGATCATACATATTCTGCAGATAAAATATTTTTTTTTTTTGTTTTTTTTTTTTTGTTACTACTTTTGTATGTTTTGTTTATTTTAAAGTGCTATTTAAAAAACTGTAGCCTTCGGTTTTTATTGCCAGTTTTGTTGATACTGAAAATAAAAACATAACGATATATTAATATTATTCTTTTATTTTTTTTATTATGCTTACCATATAAAATTTTATCAAAATTCAAATGCTATTTTTTCCTCTGTCTCGTTGTAGTACAATTTTGACTTAAGTGCTTATAACCATTTTTATTTGATACTAAAAATGTATTTAACGCTTTAAGAATTGTTCTAGTTAAAGAGGAGACATCAAAGCGAGGCCAGTCAGCCAACAAGTAAATGAGTGAGAGACTTTAACTGTTGTGTCATTAAAGCAGCTACTTTAAAAAGCAACGACTGCTTGTCTGCTCTACCTTCATCACTACCTGCACACTAACGCCAACGCCAACATATTCGGCCCGAAGTGTTCCAAGCGCACAACTCATTAGCGCGTAAAGCAAGTTAACGCTTCAAAATGAATTAATTTTGCGTTGCCTTTGCTGTCAACGTTGTCAACGCAGTCATCGTCGTCGTCGTCGTCGTCTGCCTTCTCCGTTGTCAGCGTTAACGTTGCCGACTTCCGTTGTGTGCGTGCCAAGCAAATCTTGTCGCACAAAAATTGGGACTACAAAATATTACATAAAAATTAAAAAAGTAAAAAAAGAAGATCCAAGCACACATTTACACATGCAACTGTTTTACTGTCATCATGAGTCAAAGTAAAGCAACGCAACGCAATGAAAAAGCAACTCATCTTTACATTGTTGAATAAAGCAGATGCTCTCTGTCTGTCTGTCGGTCTGTCGGAGTATTTGTCTGTCTTTGTATTTTAAGACTTTTGTGCGCTTTGTGTTCTTTTGCTTTTTAGCTGCGCTGAATTACAACAACAACAACAATGCCTGCCGCATGAAAGTCGCCTTCAAAATTTATGTGCCCAAAAACTGATCCAAGAATGTTGCTTGTTGCCTACCGTTGTGTGTGTGTGTGTGTGTGCGTGTGTGTGTCATCTATCCGTTTGTCGGTTTCCTTTCCACATTTAGCTTATGTTCACTGTCTGATTTTCGCTTGCTAATGCAATGCTTCTGTCTAACTCTCACTCACCCTCCATCACTATCTCTTTCTCTGACTGTATACATATGTGTATTTATATTTAAATCCGATTTGAATAATTACAAATTTCAATTGTATAGAATCCAACAAGAACACACACATATAAAGACATTCATAGTGCCATACAATGTGTCACGTTGTTGCCTGCCTTGTTGTTGTTGTCTTTATCAGCATTAAAGGCGCCCGCATTGGCATGATGATGATAATGACAATGTCATTCTACCGTCGCCATATGCAAAATGCGCATGTAACAAGCGAAAAAAGATTTAATGCTGTCCTACTTCGTTGGCTTAATTTCAATTGGCAACGACGTTAACAGCTTGCCACGCCCACAAACGCCCAGCACAATTTTTAACTGCACTGTCTGCAGTCTGCTGTGTGCGATAAGCTCAAGCACACAACTCTTATGTAAACGAGACAGTTTTACACAAGACAGAGATACTTTTGCATCTTGCTAATTATCGAAATTTATTTAAAGATTTTATTAAAAAAACTATGCAATTTTATTAATCATTAATAGCGAAAATACTTACTACATTTTACCACAAACTCATAATGGCAAATGTTGGCAAAAATCACGCTTGCCATTTGAATAACTTCAATACCTCAAAATTAATTAAAACATATTTTCTGCAGTTGCGTATATGATGCAATTATGAACATAACCGCAAGCAAATTCCGATTTCAGATTAGCAGCAATACTGACGTAGCTATGAAGAAGATGTAATAACGTAATGAAGCTTGCCACATTCCTTGTTGCTTTCATTACAAATTGCGTAATAATAATAATTTAAAAATAAAAAAAAAGAATATAACAAATAACTTGTTAAAAAATACTTGCATGGTAATAATATAAATAACCAACAAATTGCAATTACGGCACTGCACATCTGTAGATAATTGCGCATAACTCATACGACGTGTGGAGCGCGCAAAAACGAAGGCATTTGTTGCACATTGCGAATGAAAATGAAAAAGAGTTGAGTTAAGTGAACGATTTAATGAATCAATGAATGAATGCATAAATTATGTGATGTAAATGCATTTAAGACAGTCAAGTGATTTCATCAAGCAATGTAGATGAATTTAAGACAAACCAATCTTGAATAAATTTTATGGTTGTTCGTAAAAATTTTTAAAAAAGAAAAAAGAACAACAAACTCCACAAGTAAGGATACATTCAACTATTACATGAGTGACAATAGAGAGATTTCTTAAAAAACTCTACTCACTTATTATGAAGAAGTTTTATATTTTGGCTTTTAATAAATAAAAACAAATATAAGAAATATATTTGAGGCCAAAGGGCAACGCTGCAGTTGGCTTTGATTGTTTATAATTACTTTAATTGTGTGAAAAATGAATAGAAAAATAAAAATATATGTTGCGCAATTAAGTTTTGTATTATTTCCAAATATATTTGCACAAAATAATTTAATATTGATTTTCTCTTAACAATTTGCCGTTTTAATACATTGCAATAAAGTGAAAAGTATATGTACACTATAGAGCAGAATAAGAAAAAGAAGAATAAATAAAGAAAAGTCAATAAATACAAATAACAAAAGAGGAAATCAAATGGTGGAAAGGCAAAACAAACTCCAATGAAGGCGACAACGAATGCAAATGGAATACTTTAAAATTACACACACACACACAGACAACTACGAATGTATGTGATAAGTTGCAGTGACATACACATATGTGTCTCTCTCTCGCTTATAACAGCTTCGAGGCATCAACTGATGACGAGGAAATGAATTATGTCGTCGACTTTGCAATCCTCATCTTTGTCGTCGTCGTCGTCATTGTGGAAACAGCAAAGACGTTAAAATAACGCAATACAAGAAATGAAATAAGTAGAAAAAACGACACACACACATGTATGCCTTGATATATGTATGTATGTATATGAGTGTAGTGCTTCTTCATCATGCTTCTTTGGGTTCGCATCCTGCGTACGGAAACTTCTTTATATTTTTTTCTTTGCCTCTGTCTCAATTTCTTGCCAAAACGAAATATGAAATGTATGACAAAAAAAAAAAAAAAAATTAAAACCATGAGCAAAAAAAAAAATAAAATAAGAAAGGGTTGCATATGAGATATTCTTTTGATTTTTTACTTGAGTTGAAAACTTTTTTCTTTTTTTTACACTTTTTTTGTTTTGGTTTTGACTCTTGCTACTTTTTTTATTTCTACTTTCCTTCTTGTCGTTTTGTCTGTTGCTGCTTTTATGCCTTCTGTCTTTATTATTATTAATAATATGCGTGCCAGTGTTGCGAAAGTCATCATAATACGGCACACTGCTTTTTGACACGTAACGGAAGCACAGAAAAAGAGGAAGAAACACACACACACACACATACATACTTGTCAAAAGGGTTACGAATTTAAAGCCTTCACGTTGGGCGACACTGATTTGCATGTCAACTGTATGACAGTGTTGGTTAATATTGTTGGAATATTGTAAATCCTTAAGGCACTCAGCGATCTTGGCAAAGCGCAATTGAATTTTTTTTTTACTTCAACAATTTATCCTTGGAACTTTTGCCTTTGGGCTTAATGTAAGACTGACGTATGTGATATATGGGAAATAAAGAAGTAATATAGAAGTAGAAATATACATACATACTTACTCTACTGACTTAATTAAATCACTTACTCACAATGTGACACGATCTATATTGGTATGATAAATTTTGAATGTTCATATATTAAAAATCTGCATGAATTAAAACAACATTTTATTTCTATAGAAAAACTTCGAATGAATTCGAATTGAGTGAATGAAATGTATTAGATTGAATTGGAATGAGCTTGATTTGGATTGTGTTGGGAATTCTGTTGAAATGACATACAATGAAAGAGAGTTCGATATCTCATTCGAATTTCGACGAATTAATCGTTAAAATTTGTGAAATATTTTGAAAAAAAAATATTGAAAATGAGCGATAATATGCTCATGTTTTGATGACTCCAAAACGAAGATACCTTGGAATTCATTCGAATTAGTTAAATTAAATAATTTAATTAAATTTGTTTTGAGAATGAATGATTTGATTGTCAAAAATGTATATAAATAGTTCAAGTCTTTTGTCATATCCACACATATATACATATGTCAATAACAAATCATGTATCGTTGCAATTTGTGCATTCTTTCTTGAACGTTCCTGTTCATCTAAGAAAATGATAAAACGTAAAATTTTTTTTTTTTTACATTTTACTCCTTTGGCATTATTTGCTTAAAAAGAAAGTGAGCTCATATTTTTTACACGTCATTTGGCATGCAAGATTATCACTGCCATAAATCATGCAATCTTTCAAAAATATTTGCCTCAACATACAAACGCACATACATACATAAATATAAAAAAATAAAATACAAGAAAATATAAAAATAAAAAGAAAACATCATACATAAATAGAGAAAAGCATGTACATACTTATGTATGAAAATAACTCATAAACAGAGCAAAAACTCAAATATTAACAATGACGTTGAAGATGAACAAAACAAAAAATGGTGAAAAAAGAAAAGAAAAAAAATATATAAAATAAAAACCAGTAAGGGAGCTATTTTCAGGTTTGCTGAAACTTATATACTCTTGCAAGCATTTTTTTTAATTATTCGTATTAAAAAATCCGTCTTATAGGTTTTCCAATAAGAATAATAAAAGTTTATAAAGATTAAGGGCGTTGTCGATCTTCTATCTCGTCGGATTATAGAGAAATTGCATTTTTAAGTTTTTCTCTCTAGGGGCGGTGCCACGCCCTTTTGGCCGATTCTAATGAAACTTTGAAATTTGGACAAGGATTCATAAAAAAGCATAATTGCAAAGTTTTATCTGTTTATATTAAAGAAAAAAAAAGTTTTTCTAACAAAAACCAAATTTTTGATCGATTGTTCCTATAAGAGCTATATGCTATAGTTATCCGATCATGCTGGATAACTGCGTGCAAGGAAATGAAAATTTTCTGCATTTAAATTTTTTGAATATGTTTAGAACTCTAGGAGGAGTTCGGACGGGATCAAGAATATATGTATATAGTCGGAAATGTCTGCTTCTCTGCGTTGCAAGCTTCATGACAAAGTTAATATACTCTTGCAAGAGTATAAAAAGTAAGCAAGAATTTTCGTCTTCAACAACATTTAAACGAGTCAAAATCGGCGTGAGAAACTGAAAATCAAAGCTGATGTGTATGTGTTTGTTGTTAGTGTTAATGCTGTAAATGTAGTGTTGTTGTTGTTATTGCTATTTGTAAGACTTTTGTTAAGTCTGCATGCTGTAAAGCATTACACTTGCAAAACTCTTCTGTTAAGGTTTTTTTTGGTTGTTTTTCTTGTAATTTTTTATTTTCCTTGCTTGAGTTTGACTTCTTCGTTGCAGACGAGCTGTTGACGTATGCCTTTCAAACGCAAAACGCTGCCAAATTTATCATCAGCTCAAAAAATAAAAAAAATAAAAATACAATAACAAAAACAAACACAGCACAATTCATCTTAGACTCAATCGTCTCAACAAGCTAACAACGCGTTGCAATTTTTTTTTTTTTTGTGTTTTGCTTTTTCGTGTTTTCTTGTTAAAATCTGTAAGACCGTGACTAGTTCACCTGTCACACGTTGAAGCTATGTTAGCGAAGAGAAATGGGTTTTCACTAAGTCGCTCATCGAGTGCGCTGTGGCAGACAAGCAAACAGCAACAGCAACAACAGTGGGCGTGCCGGTAGTGCCGACATGAATGCATCTCATGACGATGAATAACGATGCAACACGCACAGCACAAATGCCTTGTCCCGATTCCACTCAACTCAGCTCAACTCGACTGATGAGGTTACAAAAAATAAAACAAATACAAATAACAATAACAAAAAATTGCACAAAAACTCTTAAATATACAAATTGTTAAGAGAAATCAGTAACAAAGTCAAAATTGAAATCTTTCGTTTTTTATTTCAACTTTTCAATTAATGTATAAGGACAATTTGAATTTGTTGGAGTTCTAATCAAGGACTGTAAATAAAAAAATCACACACTTAGGCCCAGTTTCACAGTCTGGGGTTAACCCAGAGTAAAGTTAAATCGAATTTAACCCTTACCCGGAGTTAACTCCGACTTTCAGTTCCACAGTGACGAGTTAACTCTAGTTATATAAGAATGGCAACATTCTATTTTTTGAGAATAATGTTTTACAACATTGAACATCTACTTACCAAACACTGTTTATTTTTTCAGTTATTTTAAAAATCACCTTCAATTAGTAATGGATAGGAGAAGAGAATCCAATATAAAAAGCGGTGAAATGTTGACTCGATTATGTCTAATTGTATATTTTATCATTATAAAGGGGCGGGCAGTTACTCTGCACAACGAAAGTAAACCGTACTCTTCAAATGGTACAATAGTACGTAGTTATGTTAGTTTCGTGTAAAACACAACATGGGTGCAATACACATAGCAGTCACACAAGGAAACTTTGTATAAATGATGCATATCTTCTCCCAATGAAAAGTAAACGACTTCCGATGTCAGTAATTCCATATGATGTGAGACTACCTGGTTGAATGCTGCTATACAAGCTCATTTATCAAATTCATTTCTATTGATTGGGACATATTTAATTTTTATTTTTTTGACAGACAAATTTTGTTCTGTTTTGACATTAAAAAACATAAATAGAAAAAGTTAAAACAGAGTAGTTAACTCGGGGTTAACCCTAGAACGTAGTAGGGTTAACTCAGGGGTTAACTACTAAGTGTGAAACTGAAAAATTGTTACTCGGAGTTAACCCTGGGTTAACTTTGACTGTGAAACTGGGCCTTAGACAACACCTTAAATGAAATGAATCAAAATCGTTCTTTTTGAAAGAACTTTCTATTTCCAAAATGATTTCTAAATTCATCCGTATAGAATACGGATTACTTCAATGATAATGATTATTTTTAAACAAAAAAAAAATTAATTAATTATGATTATTATTTCAAAAATAATAATTGTTTATGATTTGAACTTTTTTCGTTCTTTTTTGGACCTTAAAATGATGCTTACAGATCAAAGATGCAACCTCGCAGGTGAATCATAGACGAAATTGTTTTATATAATATTAAATAATAATAAATCTTATAGAAATTACTGTTCAACACACACAACTGAGTTCTATTTTGAGCGAAAAAAATTAAAATCATAAATTATTTTTTTTTTTTCGAGTTTCACTTTTTTCTTTTTTGTTCAAAAATAAGGATTATAGTTGAAGATTACGTAAAAACTCGATATATAATCATTGGCATACAATTTTTCTTAATATAACTTATAATGATTACGGTCCCTAGTTCCAATTTACGAGCTTTCTAGTATAATATGAACTTATAAGCATTTGTTGTCTACAAAATGAGCTGGTACTTTGGCAAAGCTCCAAGCAAATGTATTTACACATGTTTCTTTTTTTTGGGTTTTTTTCTTTTTTAAAAATAAAAAAATTTCATAAAATATTCCTGTTTCTCGTTCACCTATTCATTAACGGCCACAAAAATCACTAATTAACGCGTTGATTAGCTCAGTTTTCTATGTGTGAAATATTTTTCATTTGTCTACATTTCTTTTGTAACTTTATATTTTAATATTGCAACAATTTTAATTTTGTTTTTGCGATAATTTCATAGAAGAGCGTAATTTTTTTGCAATGTTATTTTTTTCTAATAGTTAATTGTTAGTAATGCTGTGCTGAGACAACGAAAATGCAACATGTGCCACAGCAACTTCTGTTTTTCAGTGTCACTGTAATTGCACACAGCATAAGATACTTTAATTAGTAGTTGAAGCTGACGTTGTTGTTACAACTGTAGTTGGCATTAAAATGTAGAATACAATAACAATAACAAAAAAAAAGAAACCACAGAAAACATTTTACAATGAAAAATGACTAAAAATTTACATTTTGAATTCGCTTCTTCTTTTCACATACACTACAAAAACTAAGTTGGCAGCATATCATGTGTTGCGTGTTATTTGGAAGATGTTTGCCTCAAGTTGTCGAGAGTGTTCTTTCACATAAAATTATGAGTACAGTTTTAAACAAATGAACAAGGTACGAAAGAGTAGTGTGCAAAGCGTAGAGACAGTAGAATATATTAAAAAGAAGAAGACGGTAGTAGTGCCATCTCGCTCATTCTTGCGGCATTTTTTTATTTTTTAAATAATCTTTCATACATTGCTTTCGAACTCTAAGAACTTGTTTTCACTCAGAAGCATTCGCATTCAGAGTGAATGATTCATTTGCCGCTTTGAAAGCATTCAAGCAGATCTCTAATTTGAAGACAATCAGTTTAATAATTATTGAGCTATGTTGCACAGAATTTGAGAAAGTATTATCGGTGCGGATCGGTTATCGGTTTTTTTTTTTAATATAATAAAAGTTGTACCAAGAAATTCTTTTGAGTTATTTAATATTCTTAACTTATATTCTTTTTTTCGATTGTAGTGAATATGAACTTTGCATTGACTGAAAAAAGCGAACGTTTTTTTTATTGTTTTTATACTCAAACAAAACAAAACAAAACAACAACGCTTCCTTCTACATTGCCACACTTCACAATATGTTTGTGTGTGTGTGTGTGAAATTTAGTATTACAGGCATGAATATTTTATTCTGTGTGTGTGTGAGTGTAGATGCAGATGTAGTGAAGCGCACGCAACAGGAACCATGAATTATTCGAGGCTGCTGCCATCGTCCTTCCAATTTCTACCAATGCGTGTCTTCGTCCTTTGTTCGTGTGCGGTTGCATCTCACGTTTAATCACAAAAAAATTTAGTTTGATATTTTCCACGTATCGTTTTTTTTTCACATTTTTTTGGTATTTTGATATTGCCTTCATTTGCAATCGAATTGAACAAAAAACCGAAAAAAACGAACGAAAAAAGAACGTGAGAACGGCTTAATTAATAACACAACCGGGCTATAAATTATGCAATGTAATACATTTTGTAGTTTTTAATGCAATTTGTGCAACAGAATGAAATTAAAAGTTGTTTTTCACAAAAAATTTGTAACCAGAATTAATTAACATGTATGTAAATATAACAACAATAAAATGAATGTAAGCCAAAATGATTGTTGCGAAAATTAATTTGAAAAATTACAATGCAAAATGATTTAATTAAAGGCCAAAACGCGTGTCGTGTTTTTATTATTAGTTTTTTTATATACTCTTCATGCATGTGAATAGTATTACAAGTTTGTGCTGAAGTTTGTAACACATAGAAATATTCACTTGCGACTATATAAAGTCGTATATTTTTGATCAGTACGACAAGACGAGTGTCCGTCTGTCTGTATATATACGATCTCCTTCCACAGTTTTGAAGATATCGACCTGAAATTTTGCACGATTTTGTGCGATCAACCTGGCGGAACCATATCAGATTACTGGAACTGGTAGCTCCCATACGAAATGAAGAAGAAAAACAAATTTGAGTCGTTGTATGGAAAACTTTTTTGTTTTGGAAGATAGAGGGCTGAAATTTCAAACATAGTAATGGTCGGACTAAATGCCAGAAAGTGCAAATTGGTGTATAGGCTAATTAGATAAATAAAAAATAGTTTCAGTCAAAAAAATGGGCGTGGCATAAAAGAGTACGTGAAGAGTATCTAAGCTTCAGCCTTGCTGAAGGTTTTAATTTTTTTTTTTTATGTCCTTCAGTTTATAAAATGCCATTTTGCTTGATTTGCTGTTATTGTTTTATAATAATGTTAGTTGTACAATGCATGCATGTAATTAAATGATATGCGTAGCAATGATGTATGTTGTTGCGCTTTGAATTTCAACATTTTTGTTCTAATATGTCAACCATATTGACTGAATTTGTTTGTTACAATAATTAAGTTAAGAGCAGAAGGTGAAATTTCTGACTAAACAGCTAGATAAAATATATTAATATAATTAGATGTCCGTTTGTTCATCTTTTTTTCAGTGCAATTTCCTTCCTGAGTCTTAAAACTTTTAATATTTCTGGAACCCACTAAGCTAACAAAGCTGAAAATAGCTTCCTCAATGGTTGATGTTTCCAAATTTATAAACACTCTTATCTTGAACTTAAATTTGACATCCAATTTACCTGAAAGTTTTCTGTCATTGCTTTCGGAAAGAAATTTCTTTTATTGTCTTTAATTTTGGCCGGAAATTATTTGGTGACAAAAAACGAAAAAAATAAAATAAATTTTATTTAATACGTCAAAGCGCCGAAAAAGATTAAATTTGAGAACGGTAAACGTTTTATAATTGGCCACAAAGTTGTCATCATCAACGCTGTGTAGTGTGTGCCCGAATTTTCTATGTAAGTCATTTTTTTTGAGTATAAATTCATCGCTGATTAGCAATCTAACAGTAAATAGAACGTGAAGCCAGACAGCTTATCGCACAGAAATTCGTGAATATGTTTCAAAGCGATTTTCATAGAATGAAAAATTTCGCCAATCCCAAATCAATGTTCAAAACCAACAAAAACACTGCTCAAAGCCACAACAACAACAGCACTACGGCAGCGGCGTCGGATGGTGCTGCTGCTGCGAAGGAGGAACTAAAATCGTTGCCATCACAGCAGCAACAGCAAACAAAAACGGCAGAAGCAGTTGCAGCTTCTGCCACTGCCACTGCCGCTACCGCTTCCGCTGCTGATGAGTCACGCGCCGAGCAACACTTGAAGCATCCATTGCAGAATACATGGACGCTGTGGTACTTGGAAAACGATCGTTCCAAGTCCTGGGAGGATATGCAAAACGAAATAATCAGCTTCGATACAGTTGAGGACTTCTGGAGTCTTTACAATCACATAAAGCCGCCATCTGAGATCAAATTGGGCAGTGATTATTCATTGTTCAAGAAGGGCATCCGGCCGATGTGGGAGGATACAGCTAACAAGCAAGGCGGTCGCTGGGTAATCACAATTAACAAGAACTCAAAATCTGATATGGATAATTTATGGCTTGATGTTTTGCTCTGTTTAATCGGTGAGGCATTTGATCACTCGGATGAGATTTGCGGCGCTGTTGTCAATATACGCGGCAAGAGTAACAAGATTTCCATTTGGACTGCCAATGGCAGCAATGAGACGGCTGCCTTGGAGATTGGACACAAGTTGCGTGATTCTTTGCGTCTTGTACGTCAGCATATGCTGCAATATCAATTGCATAAGGATACCATGGTCAAGATGGGTTCGAGCGTTAAGTCGATTTATACTTTATAAATCAAACGACTATCGATTGATGCTCAGGAAGTACAATGAAAACTAATTGCTGGACAAAACACACATTTACATACATACACAACAATAATCGTCATAGATATATGTATTAACATATATTTATATATATTAATTATGCATAAAGGTGCACATTCCCATTGGCATCGTAGAACAATATTTCAATGAGAAATTCTTATACGAATCCAATGAAAGCTACAAAGCTGTGTCACTGCAAATGAGACAAACTTTGTTCGATTTTCATATTTTATGTTAGAAAGGACAAACTGTAAAAAAAGCTTGCCAAAAAGGTAGCCAGAACACATTAATAAGTGTTAAAACAAAAAACTATAGAAGACAATAATCGCGTAATCGAAAATGTATGCAAATTTTTAAGTACTTTATTGACTTAAAAATTTTGAGAGTACAAACACTCAAATTATAATTTTTTTTAGACTCCTGTCTCCAGATATGTTATGCTATAACACAAATTTGTGTACTTCAAATATATTTTGTTCATCAAAAGTTTATTCAAATAAACCTATGATTCGACAATAGATATATGCTTTTCATTGAACATGGAACAGACAGACGGACAGACATCTAAGACATTTTTTCATCATCTGTAACATTAAATATAAACCTAAGGATGAAGATGATACGATCAATAAAACAGACAGTGATCGGCCAGTTGCATATCGATATGCAGACAATGTACAGACAAATTTATATATATGTTATTAAAGCCCTCCCTATTGATCTTGAACTGTACTAAAGATTATTCAAATAAATCAAATATTCAAGAGGTGGACCGATAGACAAATATATGTAAATGATATATATTTTTTGAATTGATAGCTAGTGGACAGACAAATAGACTTATTATACAAACTTATTATCATTATCACTTCAGTTGAGGACCGTTACTGCGCTGTAGGCTATTGTCTAATTTTATACAAGGAAGACTCAGATTCTTGATGAGATATTTAGCGTCAACTATAAAGTTATGTATTTTCTTTTAGACTGACAGTGGAATGACAATCCAGCTCTAGCCTCAAGGATGCATATTTCGCTTGGTGATATTTTCATTTGAATTTTTTTATGAAATTGGAGAATCTTTTGCTAATCTAACATAAATTTACCTAATTTCAGCGCAATATATGTACGGCATTTTTGTTGGCGTTGCCTAAACGATAGCCTACAATATAATAACAAGTAAGGTTAGTCAATGTAAGACAATCAAATCACTATCGCCATTACCAAAAGTCAACATCCTTAAAATTGACATCTGTTTTTTTGTTTTTTTTTGTTGACTCTGTAAACGAAGCGAACTATTATAAAACCGAAAAATGGACAGAAGTTCAAGGAAAACGTTCAGACAGACGGACAGTGTGTTGGGTTAGACAATGAGGACGGGGGGCAAATGAGACGTAACGAACGGACATAAGAACGGTCGAACGATTACTTAACCCTAACAAGCGTGCACAATAGAAGAGTTGTTTTTGGCAAACGCACACACACACACACACATATGTGGAAGCAGATAAACATGCACATACTTAGACAGACCAAAAATAGAGACACCAAATTGAAGCTTTCTTTATTTTGATAATCGATAAATGATTTTGTTTAGTTTTGTGTATCGATACAAAGACCCAAGCACACACACACACACACACACACACAGCCACTATATACATATGTATGTATGAAAAAGTTGATATGTGCTGGCATTCAGTATGTAAAATAGCCCCAAGACATGCTTGACAACATGTGAGACATTCCAAAAAGGATTAAGTTAAGCAGCTTAGCAGAGAGCAACGAAAAATAAAATAAATAAAAAAAAAATCAAACAACCAAGGAAAGAAAAACTAACTCAAAATAGTGCACTAAAAAACTCACACACACACACACACACACACATTGGTCGGTTATTTAGCATTGCATATATTTACGGGCAAAGCATAGAGCAGCTAGCATATGAAGTCGTAGGACACACACATACACACATACTTATATACATAAACGCACAGAAGTTGCCTTAGAAGAAATTCAAATTCAAGGGTAATCTTACTACAATCTGTTCATTATAATGTTGCAAAAGGCATACAAGCACGCATATGCTCACACATACATACATACACATACATGCATGAAAAGTTGTTGCAGGTGGCGCCAATCAAGAATATATTTACATATACTAAGACATAACTTGCTTCAAAAAAATAAGGATAAATACAAAAAAAAACAAGAAAGGGGAGAGAAAAACAAAAAAAAGTGGAACTTTATAAAAAGTCAAGAAAGAAAAAGCACTTTGCCTAAAAAATATAAAAGTCAGGCACAAGTTGAAAAATGTACGCACGACATTGATGGAGAGTTGATGCCAAGATGCCTGGCATACACTCAAAAGCCGTGTGAGGTCTCACACACACACACATACACTCACTCACGCTCTTTTTGCGCTCACACACACACACACTTTCGTTTATTTTGTTGCGTTTTGATGGTTAGGAGCAGACTTGAGGCGTGCTTCAACAGAACAGCAAAAAAAGTGAGACAGACAAGGCACTAAAAGTATGCTAACTACAAATGTATGCATGCAAATGAGCGTCATATATCTCCCGAACGCAACGTATCATCAATGCTGTGTGTAGGGTGTGAGAAAAACATTGAAAAAAAAATATAACAGAGACTACAGAAAGGCTTTTCCGACAGACACACACACACACACATAAACACAGAGAGAGACACGCGAACACATGCATTAGTAACTTATGCTGAATAGTTATGCATAAGTAGAAAACGCTTATGTCATATCAAAAGCGACGCCTCACTCAGCACACAAGCCGAATCTTAACGTCAGGTAACAAGGCAAACTGACACAAAACAGAGACAGCCAAAAAAACACACCATGCACAATGGGTAATTTTGATACTTTTTCAACAGTTTTTTTTTTTTTTCAAAGAGCAACAATCACAATGTAGTCGGTTATATACAATGACTTTCTTAATTTATCGTCGTGTTCTCATACTTGAATAAAATAGGAAAGCACTTCAGAAATATTTTTTTATAATTTCTTAGCATTAAAATCTTATCGAGCTTATACAGTCATTAATTCCGAATGCATCCAATTTCATTGCCCACTTTTCGGGAAATTTCATTTTTCAGCTGATAACCTCACTTTTAACAATGAAATTTATGATTTAAAAAAAAATTTATCACTTTTATTCAGCAAAGAATTTTGTATAGCATTTTTTTCAGTTTACTGGACAACTCATTTGTCGGAGTGATCAAGATCGTACTCTTGGATCTGGTAGTTTTCATACAAAATTTTTTTTAAATTAGTCGTTTTTAAACAACTTTTAAAATATCTTTATGAAAAAAATGTTTTGAGTTATATTCTTTTTAAGAAAAAATGTTCAAGTTACCCACTGTGCAATGCTTCAAAAATTAAGGTAATACTCAGTCATACACACACATACACAAAGACACTTGAGAGTTTAACATCAGCCAAATGAGTTATTTTTGCTACAAGTATTTTCGCTTGCACTTACTATGTTGAACGTAAAAACTTTTGCCGATTTTGGCAACTTTGTTCTTGACTACATAAGCTCAAATGGTTGCCAAACAAGCAAACAAAAAACAAAAAAAAACAATAAGAATAATAAAGTTATTCATTTTCGACATTATCGAAACTTATATACTCTCTCTTTTCTTATAATAAGAAAAAACTCATAGATCTAAATTCTTATAAAAAAAAGCGCTCTCAATAGCACATGAATCAAACAGACTGACGGCAAGGCCATAAGTAAATCAACTTACCTTTTCTTGTCGAGCTGATCATGCATACAAAAGACATTTAAGAAAGCACCTGTGTCCTATGTCACACAAGGATACAGCGCACATGCGGCAGTCTAGCATTCAAAATCTCAAGTTGGCGTTCAAATCACTCTTATATGATTGGCATTGCAATCCTTATGACAAAATTAATATAACTTAACTGCTGCAAGAATGTAATGAAAGTAACTTAAATGACAAAATACGCCAACAACACTAACAACAACAGCAACAACAAACTTGAACTAGTTAAAATCAACTTATCATATTTGAGCAAAGAACTTCATGAACATCGTTTTCCATTACCATCAACGTCTAAAATTTGTTATCATTATCAACGTCATCATAACTATTATACTCATAATTCATAATTTAAATTACAAGTATATGGTTAGAATATGATTAGTTTCGGTGCTGCACTTAATGTGCTTAATAAGTAGATAGTCGACTCAAGTCAAGGCACACAAGTGTTTCGATAATTTGTCTTTAGACATTTTCAAATTTAAAGGCGCTGCTCGACGTGCGCTCTCGACTGGTAGTGTGTGTACTCATAATGAGCATTATTGAGTGTATTCTAAGTGGTAACTTTGTCTTTGTAGTAACATTAATGAACCAAAAAAAATGCATCATTTATTGCAGAAAAGAAGTTTTCAAGTATTCACAAAACGCTTCTCGAGTAGATTTTGAGTAGATTGTAGAGATGGGCAAATATATATCGATGTATATAGTTTTGTTTGAGACAGCATCGTCATAGACAGAGTAAAAATATCAATATCAATACCTAAAAAAATCTCAAGATTTTCGAACGTGAAAAAATCGGACATATTTTGCAGTTGTTGTGGAGACGAATTTAAAACAAATTGTTTGACCAAAACACTCAACTTTCACCTCAAAATGTTTATTATTAATTATTATTATATTTATTTTTTGTACATTTTTAATATTGTTGTCTGAAAAGTTATGGTTTTCGCTTAGGTGAATTAAGATTTTATTAAATTATAAGAACATAATAGTTAAATAGTAAAAACCAGTAAGGGAGCTATTTTCAGCTTTGCTGAAACTTATATACTCTTGCAAGCATTTGGAAAATCCGTTTTATAGTTTTTCCAATAAGAATCTTATAAGTTTATAAAGATAAAGGGGCGTAACCCCGCCCATTTTAAAATTTTTTTTAAGAATACAATGCAAACATTCCACACTTTATTTTACCATTTTCTGTCTCGTCTGCTTATAGATAAATCACATTTTTAAGTTTTTCTCTATATGGGCGGTGCCACGCCCTTATGTCCGATTCTTATGAAACTTTGTAATATGGTCAAGGATTCTTAAAAACGCGTAACTGCAAAGTTTCATCTGTTTATAGTTGAGAACAAAAAAGTTTTTCTAACAAAAACCGAATTTTTGGCCGATTGTTCCTATGGGAGCTATATGCTATATTTATCCGATCTTCACCAATTTTACAGTGTGCCTTGATTTACATCCAAGATGTTCTTGTGCAAAAAATCGAGGCGATAGCTTAAAAATCAAAGAGTTTATTGAGCAAAAACCTCATTTTTAACCGATCGTTCCTATGGCAGCTATATGCTATAGTATTCCGATCAAGCTGGTTTCTACATATAAACTGCCTGCAAGGAAAAGAAAATTTTCTGCGTTTAAATTTTTTTGCTAACTTGAAAATTGCGGGAGGAGTTCGCATTGAAACAGACAGACAGACGGACAGACAGACAGACGGACAGACGGACAGACGGACATGGCTATATGAACTCGTCTCGTCGTGCTGATCAAGAATATATATACTTTATATAGTCGGAGATGTCTCCTTCTCTGCGTTGCAAACTTCACGACAAAGTTAATATACTCTTGCAAGAGTATAAAAATATACAAGCAAAGACAACTGCCATGAATAAAAAAATCTACGAAAAAAAGCAATTCCAACAGAAGCAGCTGTCACAGAAAACACACAAAAAAAACGGCAGTGGCGAAGAGTATAAAAGGACATGAGTGAAAAAAAATGAAAGTAGAAGGATGAACGCACTAAGAAAGTGCCTTCGGACGTGTGTGCCTAACCGGCTTGAATATGTTTTTATGCAAAATTTATGCTTATTGTAGGCGGACGCGTGAGAAAACAAAAAGCGAAAAACCAAAACCAAAAAAAAAAAAAACGCTTCGAGGCTCAGCTGGCATGTTGTTTGGTCGAGTTCGAGTTGCTCAGTCAATGAAGGAGTATGTGAGCGATACAAGTGGTCGGTCAGTCGAGTAAGTCAGCTCAAGTATAAAAGCAGTCAAAAATCTTTGCCATCACTTTTTTCACTGTGCAGCGTTGCATGTTGACTTAAGGAACACGTTTCAGCATTAAGTTATCCGTTCTTGGGTTCGGTAATAAATGACTTTGTAGTTGCCTTTATGTGTGGTCAGTATTGCATTAAAGAATTTGATAACGTACATTAAAGTGCTGAACGCGTTTTCAGGTGAATTGAAGTAAAATTGGGAACGACAAGGAACTGGAAAAACTTTAAAATATTGAAGATTTTTAATATATATTGATTATTTAAGAATAAGCGAATAAGCTGGAAGAGAGAGAAATAAATGAGTTAATAAAAGTTAGATAGATAACGTGAGTTAAGATAGAATTTTGGGTAGGATAGGATGAATAGATCGATACTTAAATACATCGATTGATATTATGCCAGAAAAATAAACATTTGACAAAATTTAATAATAAGGATGCATTTACATTTGACACACATAAGACTTCTCAAATTCAAACAACGATCTTCAATATCTCTGTGCAGGGTATCAAAGTCCAGACAAAGCATAACCCAATAAAAATTGGTCAAACAAGGCTCAAAGTAGAAACTGAAGTTCGTCAGCTTTGTTCTAGAAACCCGCAAAGAAACAAGCAACGGAAATATTTGTTTGGCATGAGTGCATGTGTGTGAATGTCCTTTTTTAGATAAAATACAACGAGTAAACGAAAAAAAAAAACAAAATAAAATAAAGAAAAATAGAGAATATAATAGAAAAGCCTGACACAAAATGAGAAGCAACTATGACATATTGTATCCACAGTTCTACGTGCTTCGGATGCTGAAAACTTTCTACAACGTCCTTGTCGTCGACCGTACTCGTTGTCGTACTCGTACTCAACGTTCTTGACATACACGTTGTCGACAACTTTCAAAGCGTTATGTATTCTGGGCGAAGTGTGTAGTTATTTAGACTTGTTTGCTGCTTAGCTGATTTGCTACTTTTTTTCTATTCTTGTTTTAGTTTTTGTTGCTGTTTGTTGTTGTTGTTGGTTTTTTGTTTCCATGTTTACAAACAGAGAACGCAGAACGACGTGGTGTTCCCGCTACTGCCAATTTTTTATATTTATTTATTTTTTTTGTTTTTTATCTTGTTTTTGATATCATGCGGAAAAGTGCCTTAAAGACACCGAGAAGCTAATACGGCATTGACTTTATTGCTGAATCAGTGCAGAACTTTGAAAAAACAAAAAGTGAGCCTAGAATGCCTAAATGGACCTAAATCGTTAAAAGCCGTGTTGCAAGATGCTAATTGGCGTGCTGCCAACTTGACTTTGAATTTGTATACTAAAGCAGCGTAGAAATCAAAAAGCAAATGCTCAACCTTTGTGTTTTTTAAGCCAAATAACAACGATTTGATGAAAGTTCTGTGAGTACATAGAGCTATGTGAGCGATAGAACTGCATGATTGAAAGAAATATTATTGAATGACCAGAAGCAAGGCTTGTGAACGATCAGAACGAAAGTTGGTGCAAGACTAAGTGCCAACTTTTATGTTGTGATGAATGAAAAGTTGGAGATGAGCGATGGCACAAATCAAGGAAAGGAATAAACGCTGACCAGGGTATAGAAATGGAACTGCGGAAAGCGGGGTGCCCAGACCATTGGTTTGCCCGTCTATGGTGAGGCCTTTCGAGGAGCAACGCAGTTGGCTATGGTTAATACTCAAATGCGAGCAAAATCCTTGGACTTGGCGATTGAGCTGCAACTGCTCAGGTTTGTCCTCAGCACCAGCCTCGGATGCTGTTACTTTAGAAAACAGAATGGATTTTAGATAGACTATGGCCTACCAGTGGTTAAATTCATGACTCTTGGTAAGGTAAACTTAAACTGGTACTAATTGTCATCAGGTTAATCTTGAACCAGCCAGCAAAACTTTGGGTAGTTGCTCACGTAAAACCCGCTTTGACTACCTAGACCCTCATTTGGCTATAATACATTGAATCATTCATTAACAATGACTTAAGCATAACGCTTATTTTAGATTTTGATCAAATTCTGCACTTTATTTTGCTGTCAGTGTTCATAAGCGAATGACAAACCTCAAGAGTAACCGCAAATTCAACGAGAATGCATAAAATATTCAATTAATACTTGTACTATTTAACAGAGTGGGTGATGTATGTGTTAGAAACGCTAAGAAAGCGTAGGTGAAAAACGAAGAGGGAGAGAGAGAGTGAGAGAGAAACATTTCAGTGTCAGTTGAAGGCAACCACATGTGACGACACACAGCGACAGACCGCAACTAATGATATGTCATTACCGTTAACACATTGCAAAATTGTGCAATGTGGAATTGTGCATTGTGAAGCTTACGTCCTTCATGCTCATGCTCATACTCATAGTCATAGTCATACTCATGCCATCAACAGTTATCAACATGTTATCAACGTTGAGCGTGCCACTTGAGTACCGTTTTAAGTTGAATCGATTGTTCGCTTCACTTTATGTCAATCTATGAGGAAATTACTTTAACTCGATTTTGCAATTGAAGTTTTTCGCTTCTATTATATTTTTATGCTTTTTTTTTGTACTTTTGTCTTGCGTCTTTTTTATCGGTTTTGTTTTACTTCAACCACATTGGAGTTTGCTTTTTGGGTTTTAATTTTAGCACAATGCAGTAGCATGTCCTGCATATCCTTGCTGCCTGGCAGCGACAGCTAAAGATACCTCTTCCTTTTTGTTGTTTTCTTTTTTTTATATTTTTACTGGCATGAAACAGATAAATTGCAAAAGTTTTTCTAAATATTTTCACAAGACGCACACACACACACACACTCGCACACACAGAATGACAAAAACGCAGGCAGGTGGCTTGTGGGTAAGGGTCAAGGGGCGTTGCCGTTAGGGAGTTGTCTTTGCTGGTCGTTTGGTGCCGTTTTGGTTCACTTTCACAGTTCAGCACTTACCATAGAAGCCAATGTAGGATGGAGGACGAGTTACCAAACCGAAAAATAGTCAACATATAAAGAAAAAGTAAAAAAAAAAACACACACACACATACAAACAAAAACCAACGAGTCAAAATGAAAGAAGTGTTGGCATTACGAAAAAAAATGTATATTTTTTTTTTAAATGTGGGCGTATATGGGGCAGCATATGAAATGAACAAAACAAAAGAAAAGCATAGAAAAAAATTTGCAATAAAAATTTTACCAATAAACTTTAGTCGAGGACGAGGCTCACATATGTAAGCACTTTGTTGTGACTGTGTGTGTGTGTGTGGGTGAGTGTCTGTGTGTATGTCTGTGACCCTGTAAACGCAGAACGCACCTGCAGCACCATATCAAGCCCCCTCATCCCCTTAGTATGCCCAAAGAGCGGCACAGTTCAAAGCAGACTTTTGCTCGACTTGTTATGCATGTGAACAAACACACACTCAGGCACATGCACGCACACAGACTTCGGCACAGTGCAAAAGCTTAAACTTTTTGTAACTGTATTAAATTATTGTAGTTTCAGCATAGAAAATGATAAAAAACAAAAAAATCGTGAATGGAAAATACAAAAAAAAAAGCGATACCAACAACAACAAGAACAACAGGAATAGCGTGTAAAAGAACGCATAGTTGGAGAGGGAAATTTGTATTGAAACCAAAAAAATTTATTTTAAGCTTTGCCGAAACTTATATACGCTTCTTTCAAACATAATAAAGATATTTATTCCATTAAGTTATGAATTTAAATCTTTGAAATAAAGAAGCCTCGTTTCCAAAGAAATGTCTAATATACAGACACATTTTTCTTCTAATTTTTAATTCTATCATTTCCCCTCCCCCAGTTGTTTTCTATAAATTGCTATATCTCTAAAACTATTGAAGGTTCGAAATTTTGTATACGAACTCAGTAAATATATATCTTAAAAACTGCATACCACAAAAATCCCCTCTTTTTTATGGTTACCCTTCAAAGACCAACAAACTCAAATTTTTCGTAAATTTCACATTTTTTTATACGGATTTTCGTGATATTTTTAACCCTATTTGACTAGGCGACGTCAGACTAATATTTCTTTCTAGATTAGCGGTGTGAGGTATTATATTGTCGAGTATACTCGACTATAGCGTCCTTACTGATTTTTCTTTACGTTCTAATAATTTTTCTGTGGCTTCTCAATCAAAAATTGTCCTACACATTTAAGAGTCTATCCTTATTTTACTTAGAAATATAGATTGATGAAAATTCAAATACGCAACTGGAAGAATATTTCAAATATAATGTTTTAAGACTCCTACAAGAAACTATCATGGTTTAGTTATTTTCGCATGTTCGAATTGATAAGACAATGAATTCCAAAAGTATTTTGAAATACAATACTATGAGTAACCTATTTGACCTTACAGCCCCTTCAGAGATGAGTCCCTGGTGTGCTCCTGTTCTTTACATAGTCGAAGCAGCATTCTTAAATGCACAATAAACTTCATTACAACACTAATATGCTCTTTGCATGAATGCAAGAAGTGAAACAACAAAAACAAAAGTTGCACACACATGTTTTTCGCAGATGACTCAGATGTTTCATTCGATAGTGTTCGTTTTCGGTTGTTTTTGGTTAACTTTGGTACAGTTGGCTTAGGTAAACAGTTGCTTCGACTTCAGGACGAGAAGAGTTCAAGTCGAAGGTGATGCCGTGACCAAACATGCTGTTTAAATTGTTATAACTTTCTGACATGAGCAGACATGAACAACAGCAGCATCAGCAGCGAAGGCTATGAACATAAACAACCATGTTCGAGTATCAAGAGCAAACTTGTAAAAGCATAAGAGTGGGGCGGGTAAAGCAAACCGTCGTGAGTACATTTAGAAACTAATAACAAATTTGGAGCACTAACAAAACAATGCAAAAATGTCGGAGGCCATGAAAGGTTAGCAAAAAGAAGTTGTTACTACTCAAAGTAGAAGAAAAATATTTTGATAGAAACGAATAGAGCGTTTAGGTGATAGAAAAGTTAAAGAAACCGCATCAAAGTATAAATTCTTCATTCGTTTGATGAGTTATCAAATTTCAAGAACCTAATAAGATGTTCAAGTACCAAATAACTACAAATCTCTTAAATCCAACCTAACAAAAACAATTTGCATTCTGAAAAATGGCCAAAAATGTTGAGCTTACCATTAGCGACATTTGTTTCACTAACCTTTCGAATAATTTGTTTCTTTCAACGAAATTTATACGACATTTTTTTTTTGTACAAATTTTTCATCACTTTGATAATTTTGTTCTCTAAAATTTTCACTAAAATTTCGTGAATTTGATTTTACTTCTCTGTCTATTTTTGCCAACTGTTTTCACCTCCTTCTATGTCCACAGCATTCATCAGTAAGCAAGAATGCAGAAATACAAACATTTTCTGTTGTTAAATTTGAGTGCAACAGCAACAACAATAACAACAACAACAAAAACAAGAGTGGTGTATACAACTTCATGCCCTCAACTTTGTCATGGCACCGTAATTTGCTCTTCTCGTCCTTTGACCTTACCTCGAAAAAGTTGTTATTGCTGTTGTTGTTATTGTAGTTGTTTTTCTGATGTCGCAACGTCAAATGTTTTACGCTAAAAATGTTGCAGGTGTCCACACTGAATTTCATTTGTGTTCCGTTTGTATTTCGCTCCTTGTTTCCCTTCGTTTGTCTCTGTCGTTTTTTGTCTATTCTGTTTTTAGATTTGTGGCGAGGTATTTCAACTTTGTCAACAGGTTTGAAACGCAAAAAAATTCGACTGATAAAAGAATCGCCCTAAATGTTAGAATGATTTGAATTTCGCATTATAAATACGATAAAGATCTGTTAATACATCAAAAAGTTAAACTGAGCGCACAAATTAATGTTATATAGTCTTATGTTAGCCATAGCTAAAGTGCACATAAAGCAACTGAGTAGTCGAACTGAAAGAAAGTTCTGGATCACCTTGATGAGATGAGTTAAAGAGCTTTTTATCTTTCCAACAAAATTAATTATGAATTTCACACTGAGTTTTTGAAACTTTATTTGGATATATGTATTTGACAGATCATAGGGATCGGATAACTATAGCAGGGGCTCAATTGTTCGATATTTAATATATTTTTAAGTAAACTTTAATGAGATTCTCATTGGATTAACTTGCGTATGCATAGAACAAGAGTATAAGAGTTTCGACTCAGGCGAAAGTATCATTTCTTTTACGTTTTCTTTTGCGACACACACACACAAATATACATTTGCCACATTTTTGTTTAATTGTGTGTGTGTGTGTGTGTGTGTGTCTGTGTGAGCAAGTAGTCTATGTCCTGTGTGCTGCATCGTCCTTCTTCCGACATTGTTTTTGGTGCTTAACATGCACGTCGAAAATCTCAGCGAGTCGCTCGTTAATTTTCTTTGTTGCTCGACAGTTTATCCAGTGTGTGCGTGTGTGTGTGTGTGTGTGTGAACCATGCGGCAACTTTGTGCGTTCTCAGATACAAGTTTGGCCATTCGAGCTTGACCTTTTCCTTTTTATGATTTCGATGCGTTTTTTGATTGTGCGATGGTCAAGCTCAAGATAAAACAACAACAGCAACAACAACAATAACAACAATGACAACAACAAACTAGACTAAAATATAAAACATTTACAAAATTGTAACGAAAATTGGCAACAACAACAGTTGAATTTTTTTTTTTTTTTTGTTCTTGTTTCATTCTTTTAGTTTGTTTTTTTTTTTGATTAGCGTCAACAAGTTGGTTATACAATTTATGACAGCATGAAAAATCAAACTGCAACTTTTGATTTAATGTATTTTTTTTTTTTTTGTTCTGAAAACACGCGAAAATGAAGACAATGTAAGAAGAAGGTATTAAAAAACCGCGAAAGACAATAAAAACAAACATGTGTTAATAAAAAAAAAATATCCTTAAAAAAAGTAAAGGTTTTGTGTGAAGAGTATACTTTGTAAATGATTGTATAATTTATAGAATCTCTGAATCAATTAAAGACAATGTCAAGCTAAAATCTCATTGCTCATTAAAATTACAAAATTTCAAGAAAATCATCAAAATATGTTGAATTTATTTAAGATGATGAGATGAGTTTTAGAATTAATTGTTAAACTAAGTAAAATTTTTATAAATATTAATCAGAAATTGAAGTTGAGCGTGTTCGACTACGATTAGGAACATTCATTCAATTAGGAACACGATTTCGTGTCATAGACATATACATTCTATAATATATGGTTCCAGATATATCTGGATTCCATCTTGAACTCAAAGTCATCAATATAAATTCCAAATTTTATATTCCTAACAGACAAACGAGAATATTAGAATTAAGTAATTAGTCCAGATAGCTTCAATTATTTGCCCCTCAGCCACAAACGAAGAGGGAGTAGGTCCAATCGTTTTCAATTTATGGTGTCATCAAGGGATATTGGGATCAATACATATGTGTATCAATTTTATATAATGATCAATTATCAATTATAGTTTGATGGATTTAGATGGGTTACAAGAGGATAGAGGTGTTTGGTGGTATGTGAATTTCTTTTTTACGAACTTCTTATCTCTTATAGCCTATAAATTAAAGATACTATATATAGTGAGGGGTGGGTTGGGTAAGACGGAAATTTTTAGAGCAGCCTACTTATTGGGGTCTCTAATGTTCATATAACTTTGGATGTTTAAGCTATAGCCATTTAAATAGATAAGCAGTGGTCGTCAGTGGGTGGTAAGAAATGGGCGTGTCGAAGATTTCATAAAATTTTTAGTAGCGCATGACCGTACGAGTTTAATATACACATTTTAATCTTCTTGCTCTTCTATAATTGTTTCCGAGTAACGTTGCCGAGGATGGACAGTCGAACATACAGACAGATGGACGGACACTCAGTATATTCGGACACTATATGGAGCAAAAATTTACAGTGCGTTCGATATCATTGGAACATTCTAAAAGTACAATATCTTAAAAATATTGTCTGAAAATTTTAAGAAGATCCGACGAATACTTTTCGAGTTATTCAACAATGAATGACAGCCTCTCTGACTCTCGCCAGTCCATAGGTAAAACTTTAAACGCGTTTTTCTCGAAACCATGTTTTCGAAATGGGTGATCACTGTAACTTGAAATGGTTTTATCGACCAGTTTGAAATTTTTTTTTTTTTCATTTATTCTGTACATAATTGTCATTCGGTTGAACGAAGGATATTTTTTTTGAACGATTATTTATTTTTTTTATAGCCGAAAATTGACAAAAAACATATTTTTGAGTTTAAGCGTCCGCCATTTTGTCAAAATTCAAAATTTTTCAAAATTCTTCGTAAAACCGGAGCATAATGGTTTCCCTTTTTTTTTTATTTTTGGAATTTCAAGCGCTAGAGTTTGTTAAGACCCCTACAAGAATTGCACTACACTCATTTTTGAAATATTATGATATTAAATTTTTTTATAATTCTTCTTAAATACATTTCTTTCATGTGGAAAATCATTTGTTATTAATTATTTTAAATACCTCTTAAAAAGAGGTTTTTTATGCATGTTCCAACTAGGTCTAACCCCTTTTACAAGTCTTGTACTCTGGCATATGAACTTTGAATATTGCAAAAGTTCAGTTTTATCAATAATTCACTTCAATTCAGTGAATTGTGTTATAAATTTAGTGAAAAAATTATTATTAATTAGTTCACATTATCCCGAGCGCACTGTAACGGACAAGTCTAAAAACTGCTTTGCCCAAGAAACTGTTCTACGCACTCACGCACGCACGCACGCACGCAGAAATCTGTTCTACAACATCATCGCTTATGCGTTTCGCACACATGCAATTCACAATGAAGAGCGCAGCAAAATGTTTAAGAGCACACGATGCCTTGAAGAGATACATGTATGTGATATGAAAGCAAGCACGAATCAACGATGAAACGTTGAAACGAACGAGAACGAAACGAAACATTAAAAGCAACAACGAAGTGGAAACGAAGAGCAACGAGCGATGAGAAACGACATCGGCCAAAGGCTGAAAAACAAGAAGTGCGGCGGCGATTTTGTGTTATCAGCAAAGGCAGGCCGAATGCGATAAAACTTGCCGCCGACATAGGCGACAACAACAACAATAATAACTACTGTGAAAGCAGCATAGCACAGCTGCGGAAATGAAAAGCAGACATACAGGAAACGGTAGCGGCAGAGGCAGAGGCAGAGGCAAAGAGAGCGACAGCGGCAGCTGGCAAAGCAAAATCAGAGTTAAAGGCAAAAAGAAGAACAACAGAAAACAGCGCCTAAAAGTCTGCAATGGCAAAAGCGTTAAATGCAAAGCATTGTTGCGCGCCTTTCTACAACCATGTGTGTGTGTGTATGTATGCGTATGCTTGTGTGTGTCTGTGTGTGTGTGCAATCGTAACTGTGTTTCTCGGTTAGTAGCGGCATCTGCACGCATCGCTGAAACTGAATTTTATACGCAAAGAGCAATCATAGACAAAAAACAAAAAAAAAAAAGCAGGCAAAGCAACATCTTCGAAACGAAATAAAAACAAAAACAAAAAAAGCACGGAATATTTTCGAACATGAGCGAACGAAATGAAACGACGACGACGACATCGTTGACGACGCCGTTGCCGATGTTGATGCCGAAACAACCAACTTGCACACACACACACACACACACACACACACACACACACACACAGAGAAGCACACACACTTATTGCTTCACGCTTGGCTTTGCTAAAAGCGTTAGTATAAGTAGTAGCAGCAACAGCAACAGCAACAGCAGCAGCAGCGACGTAGACGACGACAACGACAACGTTGGCAGCGACAATGGCGACTTCTTTGCCAAACTCGAGGCTCGACAGTTGGTTATGAAATCTGGTCGTGTTCGCACGTGCGAACGGAAGCAAAAAACAATATAAAAAAAAGGACATAAATAAAAATAACAACAAAACCGAAGCAAGAAGCAAAAAAAAAATAAAAAACAAAAAACAGTAGCAAACAAGCAACAAAAACAAAACACAACTCAAGTCAAGCAACGACTAAAAAAAAAACAAAAAAAAAAGTTGCAAAAACAAATTTAAAAAAATAATACAAATAATCATAATAATAAAATATATATTTCAAAAAAATAAAACCTATAAAAAATATTGTATAAAATGTATTTAATAAATTCAATTAAGTTAAATTAATTCAAATTAAATTATCATCTATAGAAAAATTGGTTTAAATTCAATTGCATAAAAAAAAAGAAATCCAATATTTTTTATTATCATATTATTTTGTGTGCGTGTTGAACTTAAAAACAAACAAAAAATAAGAGACAACAAAACAAAAACAATACCATTTTTTTTGACAATTTTTTTTCCAATTTATTGCTGTGTTTGTGTGTGTATGCGGCTTACAATTGTTGTACAAATAACAAAAAAAATATTATAATAATTTATGCAATTAATAAAAATAAATAATATAAATAAAAAAAATAATCAAGCAAATTAAATTAAGCAAAATTGACTCTTTAAATTGTAACATTTTAAAGTTGGCAGCAAGCAAAAAAAAAATCTACAGCATAACAACAGGCGCCACAAACGCCCAACGCAAAGTATGTGAAAATTTTTATCTAAAAAAATAGAGAAGAAAATTAAGTTAATTTATAAATAAATACAAACATTTTTACTCTCACAACATGTAATTTATTTTTTTTTGGTTTTTTTGTCTGGTTGTTTTTGTTGTTTTTGTACACTTGGCTTAGGCCAAACTTTTTGCTAAGTATTTATTTAGCCGCTTTAAGCTGCTTGCATTAAAGTTAATTATTAACAATTAAGAGCTAATCACGATAAATGTGAGCGTGCGTACGTACGTGTGTGCATGGCTAAGTGTGCGAATTTATTAATCTGTATCTGTGTGTGCCTGTCTGTGTGTGTGTGTTTTTGTTGGTATGTAGTTGGCAAAAAAAATTACTTTCGCTTTGTGTCAAATTGACTTGGCAATGAAAGACAAGGCAATATCAACTCATGACAAGCCACAAAAGACAGACAGACAGACAGACAGACAGACGGGCAACAGTTATACACACACATAGTCACACACACACAATATTTTTTTTTTTGTATCCTGTTGATTTGTTTCGCTGCGTGAAGCAGAAAGTCTCGCATGACAATTAAAAACACGCATACGCACTGTGCGACGCAGCAAAGTAAAAGAAGAAATTGATAGAAAAAACAACAAAGCATTTTTATATGTATGTATGTATGTGTATGTATGATTATGTGTCTGTGTGTGTGTGTGTCTGTGCTTGCGTAAAATAACAGGCGTAACAAGTGATTGGGTGTGTACTTTATCATGAGCCAAGAACAATGTTGTCAAGAGCAGCACCAGCAGCAGCAATAATAACAACAACAACAACAACAACGCAGCCACTGTGACTGCGACTGCGAAGCGGCAATTGTCGTCGATTCTCAAAGTCAAAAGCAGACAGAAAGCCAAGCGCACTCAGTCAGTCAGTCAGGATATTGATGTTTATAGCAGTCTGCGTGTGTGTGTTGCTGCGCCTACATGAGTCTGTGTGTGTGCGTTCGTTTGCCTCACAGCAATTGTCGCAATATTCTTGTTAGCAGAACATGTCAACGCGACAGACATAACGTCGCCATGACCGTCATACACAACGTGCTCAACAACTTCATCATCGTCATCATCTGCATTCAACACCTTTGCTTGACGGCGATGATTATCAGCATACACACAAACACACACACACGCACTTGTTTTTGTTTTTTGTTTTTTTGCCAAGTTTGTTACTTTTATTTTTGTACTTTTACACTTTTTTCCGGCCCTTCTCCTCTGCCAATTGTCGCTCCACTTTCTTGCCTTGAACATGTTCATTGCCTTGCCCGTGTCTCAGCTCTTGTACATCTACTCAATGCCTTCATCCTTGCTGCTGCTTTCTTTCTTACTCACTTACTTTTGTTTTCTGTTTTTTTTTGTTTTTTTTTTTTTATCGTTTGCGCGCATTTTCACTTTACGCTGATTGCTTGCAAAGCTTTTCTTCTTGTTGTCTCTTTTGGTATTTTTTTTTTGCGCATTTCTTTTGTTTTATTATCGCTCATGCTTGAAATGCCGGCGTTGTAACACCTTTGGCACGTTTTTCTTGCTCCTTTGCCGATTTCTTTTTGTCGCCAATAACCGCGACTAAGCCCCGCCATTTGCGTCTCTTGAGCATTTACTTGCTTATCGATATCATTGAGTTTATTGTTACTTCCTTTTGCAATTATCCTTGTTAGTCACAAGTGTGTCTTCGTCTTCATATACATCTTCGCCTTCTTGGATTCAATTCTGTATCGCTTCTTGGCATCTCATCGACGTCCTTCGTCTTCGTCGTTGTCTTTTGCATTGCACTTGCAAATGTTTCCATTTGATTCAGTCAATAATTGAGTGGCTAATGGAGTTCTTCACAGTTCGAAGTTCAAAGTCTTTTCACTTATTACGCTTTAATTTCATTTACATTAAAAATTTGTCTTGCTTTCAGGTTATTCGGTTAGCAAAGGTGTTAAATGTTAACAACATTGACTTCTTCATTTCCTTACTTCTCCTTCCTTTCTGTATTCAACTCAAATGAAATAATTCAATAATAAAATTTTAATCAAAAATCATTGCAATAAAATTTTCAAAAGTTTTCTTTATTATTTCTGTAATCTTTTTCAAATCATTGAGTATTTTATTGTTTTATTGTTAAAACGTTTGAAACGAAAACAATTTAAAAAGTCTCTTTTCATAAAAAAATATTATTTTCGTTTGACTTTCACGAATATCTCAATTGCTCAACCGTTTCAATTGCTGAGTTCAGTACATTGAAATGCTTGGCACTCTCTGTATAATATGTGTGAGGGACTTAGAACTCGTGTCCATATGAGTTCAAATACTACTTTATAATGCTATCCGATTTGGCTGATCGAAATTTTCTAACATTTTAGTCGAGTTATATCCTGAGAGAGACCAAGATAGTTTACAATGTATTCTGTTGGCATGTCTTCGTTGTAAAGTCTCACTGAAGAGCAATCAGACTGAGCTTGAGCAAATAATTAGTTTGATTTTGATTTGATTTTGCATAAAATAAATGAATATTTTTTTAAAATTGGAAAAAAATGAAAAAAAAGTTAATTAAAATTCCAGATTTTCCACACTTTTTAAACTTTTGTTGAATAATTTTGGTCTGATTAGCAAAATGTTAAATTTTTTGTAGCCATTTTGGAAATATTTTTCTACTCTTTGTGTCTTTGTTTCATCGCCAAATCTTTCACTTGCTTTTTGTATGAATTCAGCACACACACACACACACGCATTGGCTCCATTGCCTTAACCCCATTTACTTGTCTGTATATCCAGTTTTTTTTCATTTTCTATCTTTTCTTTTGCGTTGCTTTTTTATTTTTCTTTCGGACTTGTCTGGCCGCAATTGGAATTTTTACAAACAGCTGCTAACTAATTGGAATTTCAAGCACCAAAATCATAGTGATTTTGATTTCTTTGCTTTTCGTCATTGTTCATTGCCTTTTCATACGATTATGTCTCTGTCTCTGTCTATCTCTCTCCGTCGCACGCACTGTCTCGCTCTGTTTGACCGTTAGCACAAAGGCGATTCATTTTGTGCGCCAGCTTGTGCTGATTCGACGGCACATTAGTCCCCACACAGAGGGCACTGTATTAACGCTTGAGGGGCAATGGATTTATTTAATAATAATAATACTAAAATGAAAATAAAAATAAAATAAATAAGTTGAGTTGTCAGCAGCGCTAGAAAGCAAACTTTTGCCATTATGTTGAGAATGAAATTTAATTTCGTCGCTCTTTGGTCAAAGTATTCCTGTCATTGTGTATGTGTGTGTGTGTCATTTCAAAGAAATAAAAATTACTTATGCCTTTTATTTTATATTTGCTTTAAAGTAGTGAAGCAAAGTAAGAAAAAGACAAAAACCATAAAGTTGAAAGAAAATAACATAATAAAATGCTGAAATGCCATTGCATGGCCAAATCAATCCACAAAAAAAAAAAAAAATCAAATAAAATAAAATAACCCCAGAGCAAAATGTTGTTGGCTGAGCATGACCACGAATTCGTCGCGCCATTGAAAAGCCATAATGGCAAAATTTGTTCAAATAAGTATTTTTTTGGTTTCTTTTCATTGTACACCCTGCACATGAGGGTATATTAAGTCTGTTTGAGATCAAAAATATGCAGTGCATTGAAGGTGGAAAGTAAGATCACTTAAAGTAAATACATATAGACATGATCGGGATGACAAATGAGATTGATCTTGAGAATTTTGAGAATCAGAAAATTTTTAAACTTATAAATAATATGGTAGACACTAAACACAATCCTACAAAATGGGCAAATGACCAAAATGTTTGCCCCTCTCCCACATTTCTTCTCAAAAACCCCTTTTTCATAATTAATATAACTCGTAAACTGTAAGAGTTAATAATGTGCATTTTCGTTAAATGACTTAGTAAATAACCATTTTGTTACACCTTAAAATACCCCTCATTGTTGCCCCTCAAAAGCTATCAAACTTAATTTATAATAATTTCGACATTTTTTCAACGATTTTCTTGAAATATTGAACAATATGCAAATGGGCAACAATATTTATTTTAGATTTAGAGCGTGACATTGCCCATCATGTGTGCAGGGCATTATATGTTCGAGCATACCCAACTATTGACCAAATTTATTGTTACTTTTTTGTTGCTGCCGCCACTTGCGTTTTTCATTTGTCTGTCTGCCTGCAAATGGCTGATGCGTAATCATGAAGAAGCTCTGATCAGATCAGGACAGCTCACTGCAGCTCAGCTAGTATTGTGGTGTGTTTGTGTGTGAAGGCATCTCGTCAGCTCTTCAGCTTTTCATAGTTGAATGCGATGCATTGCAATGTCCTTTTTTATTTTCCACTTATGTCTTCAATGCCGCTGAAAAGCTGCTTTAGTCAATACAACGAAAAGAAAAGGCAACAAAAAAGAAAAAAAAATATTCTTAGCTCTTAGCCACAGCTGTATTAGAGCGAACAACAACAAGAATTGCATTGAAAGTGAAAAGAAAAATTCTATCAGCAGCGAAATGCATTGAATTCGGCTCAGGTTGAACTTGTCGCCACGTGCCGTGTCTCGTCTATCGTCTATCATCGCTCGCCAATCGTCAGTCATTCATCTCGTCTCTGACTCCGTCCCGTCTGTCGTTTCATCTTTTCAGCACTTTTACGCTCTGCGATTTTCTTTTGTGCGTTTGCATTTGTGCGGTTTCCTTAACAAAATTCAATTGGAAATCAAATAAATTGAGTGGACTTACTTACTTCAATTCGACTTTATTTCTTTTGTATTTGTATTTACTTTGTTTCGTCTTGTTTTATTTTTGTTTTTATTTTATTTTATTTTTTTTTCTCTTGTTTGGCACTCATCATGTTCAATTGCGATACTTTTGAGGCGCCGTGCACTTTCATATTTTTGTATTATTTATTTTTTGTGTAAGTAAATTTTTTTGAAAAGATGTCATACACATTAAAGACACAACATTCGGTGAATAAAATATTCATTTCTTTAGTATTTACTGCTTTAGAAAAATATGTGTATTTTTTAATAAATAAATATTATTTGCCTTAGTTGACATTGCCATAATTTTTGAAGCAAGCAACAAGAAATGTGAAAAAGCGAAGAGCAATAGTTGATTGTGTAATAAAACTTGTCCACTTGAAAGGCATAAAAACTGTTTTACTATAAATATTTATATAAAATACTCTCTAATAATACTTCAGAGCCAGAATGCCAACAACAACAATAACAATAATTTGTATTTAAGTTGCGAGCCTTCAACTCACAAAAGGAATGACTGATCTTAATGGTCGTTGGTTAAAAGAGTCGCAGGGGGCAGGGGCAGTAGGGCAACGTTGTTTGTTATATGCCATTAAATGTTTGCATAATTTTACTTTTATTTTCATACATTTTTTAACAGTTTTAAGCGACAGATTTTTTTTACTGTTGTTTCATTAACATTTTTATAATTTTTTTGTAATTCTTCCTTTTTGTTTTTTGTTATTATTTTTATGCTTAATTGAATAAATTCCTTTTCGTTTTTATTAATTTTCATTATTCATTTATTTACATTTCGTATTTATTTATTTTGCATAATGAAATCGTACAATGTAAGCCGCCAAATAAACCCCCCCCCCCCCCCCCCCCCCAAAAAAAAAGAGGCCATACAGGTATGTCATACATCAAGCTCACCTCTGCAAACATCAGAGGCTCAACTCAGCTGAGTATCGTTGCCGTCGTCAACAGCAAGTAACAAATTCGTTTATGAACAGTTGCAGTTATGTATTTCATTTCTCATATTTTTTTTCGAGTGTATATGTTTGACATTTTGTGTTTCTTTTATTGTCTGAGTCGGAGCACAAAAAAATGGAATACAAAAAATCGCTAAAATTTTCTCGGTCGGCCATGTACGCGACAGATTGAGTGCGATATAAAATTTATTTACGTGAAATTTGCACTCGAGACTTTCAAATGTCGAACGTTGCATTTTAAAAAAAATCAAACTTTGTTTCGGCATACAAAATAAATAAATAATACTCATGTATGTATGTATGTTAGTGAAGCACAGTTAGGGCACAGTAAGCTGACATGAGTGTAGGTATTTCGGAATTTAATAACATTTCATTGCGTTAAGTTGGATTATTTTATTTTATTTAATTTTTTTTTCATTTCATTTGCTTTCATTTTTGTATTTTTTTTTATTAAAGCGACTTAAAAGCAGCACAAATTGGGTTTTAAAATTCTTTTGAACGTTTGCCTTTAAAAAAAATATACGAATTGTGCTAAAATTGGCTGCGCGTGCCATTAAATAGTATAGCATAACTTTAGGCAGACACATTTTTCAGTCTTTTTTTTTGTATTTTCTTTGTTGCGTCCTGGCTAGTTGCCAAGTCAGGCTAAGCCATGTTGAGTAGATGAAATTAATTATGTGTTTAGTTGTTGTTGGATTTATCAAGCGCGCTATTTCTTTAAATATACGCAATTTTCTTAAAGACAGTATAAAAGTATGCAGCAATTTGTTGTTGGCCATAGTACAGGACAAAATAGCTGTTTAGCGCTTGAAGTACATAACCACGACCAATAGAATGCTAAGTGTGCGCGTAAATTGCAGTCTAACAAAAGGCGCACTTATAAATAAAGAACCTGTGGGCGCAGAAAAACAAAAAGAAACACGTAGAAAGCTTTATTCAGCCTTGTCGAAGATTGGTTACACTTCATGCCCTTTAACTAGTGTCACGCTCTTTTCTTTTGGTGAGGTATCATTTATCTTTAGACAGAAAGACGGACTTCATCAACTCGTTTTAACATTGTGATCAAGCATATCGTATACACTTTACTTGGTAGAAGATGCTTTTTTCTTTGTCATGACATGACACTCTCTTTGCAGGAGTATTAAAACATAGTTACGCAAATAAAGCATTTATAACAAGGAAATATTGCTTAAGTGCAAGTGAAGCGCACAGAAATGAGGAAGAATACAAAAAAAATGGCAAGGAATAAATGACAAAGAGAAAGGCAGTAATTTCAATTTAAAACGTAGTGCTGACTAAAAGTATGTTAATATTTTTTTCTTTTTATTTTTTCATTCTCTTTTTTTCTGCGTAAAGCAAATGAAATTATGAGCCTCGAATGGCGTTGCGTTATGTAAAGAATATAACAAAAAAACAACCAAAAAAAAAAAAAAAAAATGCTACGCAAAGTAACAGAAAACGTAGCACATCTTCAGGCGTACAACATTTTGTTTACATAAAATCAGCATTAAATGTGCGCAAAGTGAAGGTGAAAATAAACCAGAAAGCTTGTTAGGGCAAGAAAGGAAAGGAAGGAGAGCAAGAGGGAGAGATAGTGGCAAAGAAAGAGATATAGCGCATTGCGAAAGTTGCAGTAAAGGTTGAAAGAATCTTGCCAACATCACATTTGCATAATTATGATTACTTTTTTTTTTTGTTTTGGTTGTGGTTTTTGTTGCTCTTTTGTGTTTTTGTTTTTCTTGGAAAGCATTTGTTTTTCGTACTTTGACGATGATGATGGCGGTGAATGGTAACTGTTGTTGTTGGTGGCCGCAGATGAAGGTAAAATCATATTTCATTTTATTTCCGCATTCGTGTAAATTTTATGCGACACTTTTTAACTGTAAAATGTCGCAAGTCCACGGGTCAAACTGTATTATGACAACAACCACAATAACAACAACAACGAACGAAAAAGACAAACGAGACAAAGCAAAGCAGTCAAGAGTAACCAAGCAGAGCAACAAAGCTCAGCAGAACAGAACTGAACAAAGCAGAGAAGCGCACACAAACGAGCGTCTTTCGGCCTGGAGGGTGTGCGAGCACTGATAAGCGTGGCCACAGTTAAAAAAGAGCAAAAAAAAAATCATATTAAAATAAGTGAAAGGAGCAACAAAAGGAGCAGAGTGACAGGATATGCTGGCTTGCGGTGCTATGCAAAAAAAACCGCAGATAAACGACAGACGCAGGCAGCCAGCCAAGCAGGCAGGCCGGCAGGCAGCTCAACATTGAAGTTCCTTACAAAGGCAATTGGGTATATGTATGTATGTATGTTGGTGTAAGTGTATGTGTGTGAAACAATTCCGCTAATTGCAAAAAAAAAAAAAAAAAATTACTTATATAATAAAGAAAAAAAAACACTGCGTTACAGTGGTTAACAGCAGAGTTGCTAAAGTGATGAAAAGGGAGCAAAAAAAAAAAAAATAGAAAGAAAAACCTAAGAGGAAGATGCAATGACTGCACTCAAAATGCAACCGTGAGCTAAATGACCTTTAAAAATGAGCAAATGCACATTTAACAAGCGATTAAGCGCAACATTTTGCGGCTGGCGAAAGTGTTGCATATTTTGAGGCGAGACACAGCTTGTTGCGCTCAAACGAAACAAAATAAAGAAATGAATAAACAACGAAGCCAAATGACTTTGACTGAGCAAAGCTAAAAAAGGCAGAACATGGCAAAAGGTTTCATTGAAGAAAAAAAAAATACAAAGCAGACTTTCAGGCAGACTTTAAAATATTAAATTGGCTTGGTGTTATAAAAGGCGATGAAATAAGCAAGTAGAGAAACCAGATGACTTCTACCGAACAAAGCTTAATATCATTGTTTGAAGGCAGTGTCATTTTGGCAAAATATTTTTAGTGTAGCATACTTTTAGGCAGACTTTATAATCTTAACTTGTTTTAGCGTTGTGATGATAAACGATTTAAGTAAATGATTAAAGAGTTTTTCAGGCAGTACATAAAATATTTAATTGATTGGACCAAAAACGATGAATTCCGCTAAGAAGCGTTAAACATGCTCATAAACTCTTGCATAAATTTCAGCTCGATTTGATTAAAAGCGATTCTGCTGGAAAAATGCCTTATCCGCTCAAGAAACGATCAAGCTGCTTAATATCTAATTGCTGGAAGACCAAGTTTGCTCAACTCAGTATTTAGAACATGACAAAAAGTGAATTATAATATACATTGAGAGCAGTTAGCCAAGTTGGTAGTGTCGCAGCCTCAACAGCGACGTCGCGGTTAACCGTCACAAGTTGAAGGCACTAAAACGTACTGAATATGTGCAAAAGTTGGCAATGGCGTGAATTTAACACACACAGAGACACAGAAGCAGAAGCAGACATATGCCTTGCTTGCTTGCTTGCTTGCTTGGTCTTGTCATATGGGTGGCTGCATGTCTTCCTGTTTGCATGCCATTTCCGTTTGCTGCCACCAACTTTTCACCATTTGCCATTGCCGACACAAAGTCGTGAGCTTGTGTTCGTTCTCGTTCTCGTTCAGTTTGAGTCGATGCAGTGTCAACATGATTTTTCTTTGCTTTACACCAGTGTAAGTACTTGGTTTGGCATCGTTCCTGGCAATGCCACAGTCGCTGACGCCGATGCGGCTACTTCTGTTGCCACTGACTCTGCCGCCGCTGTTGTGCGTGTTTGCTTGTAGTTTATTGCGATGAAGTGGATTTCCTTGCACTTTAATTAATTTAATTTCTGTGTGTTTTCCCTTCTTACTTGTCATCGTTATTCTTGTTGTTGTTACTTTTTGTTCTCTTCGCTTTTCTGCTCTTACTTTAATTAAACACCACAATAAAAATAAATAAACGTTGAGTGTTTATTTGCTTGCATATCCTTTTGCTTGCCTGTTGAGTGTGTGTTAATTTTTCACACTTATTTATTTGCATTGCGTTTAACAAAAATAGGCGTGGCATGACACGACTTGCTAAAGAAAAATGCAAACAAGTTTATAAATTGTGTACAAATATCATAATAATGAACATTCTGGCTTTGATTTTGTTTTCTTTGGGAAATCTTGAAAAGAATTATAATTTTTTGGTAAATCAAAACTGCACAGTCTTCTGAAACAGTCGAAATTCAGACAGACACACCGAACATAAAATAAATATGTCGCTTTAAGCATAAAAATATGCAAATTTTTATTGTTCATGGCCAATGTGGCTTTCTCTCTCATTATTTCAATTAAGATGTCGCCTAAAGTATGCTAGGTTTTTTTTTTAATTTACATACTTTTTTAACTATGTCTATCTCTCTTTCCCTAACCGCTTATGTCGTTTGTCAATATATACATACATACATATATATAACTCTATTTCTTTCTATTGCTCTCTAATTCACATTAAATTATTGCCAAGGGCACGAAAGTATGCTACATTTTATTTTTATATTATATTTCTTACACTTTCTGCCAATCTCTCTGCACTCACTCACCCATCTTAACTTCCAAGCAAGCTTGCTATTCAAAAGTGTCAAAAATATCATGAATTTAACATAAATAAACAAAAGTAAAGTTTCTGTTTTCTATTGAATTTTCTTTTAAATGTTTTTGTTTTCCTTTTCGTTTGCTTTGGTTTTTTTTTCACTTGCATTCTTACTCGACCATCAGTCATCTGCTTGGTTCGTGTGTCCCATTATTTTCTGCCTGCTGGCTAAATTACAAATGTGCAAACGAAAAAAAATAAACAAGTCCATTTGTATTCGCTCGCATGCCGAGTTCTCTGTCAGTTTGCTACCTCTTTACATACATTTTTGTTTATATTATTTGTTGTGTTTTTTTTTTTTTTTTGTTCAGAGATTTGCATAGACAAACGTTTAAGAGCAACACCCGCGCAGAAAATAACTTTGATAAGTGCAGGCGAACTTAAGTCAACTCAACGCGTTTCGCTCTAATACATTTGCCTAAATTGATGTCGTTGTTGTTACTGTTGTCCTATGGCGTTAATAACAGCAAAGCGTTTTTCCCGCACTTTGTTGCCTTCCCACCCTCCGCCTCCGCTCACTTCTACTCCAACACCAACACGCTGAGCAAACCAGTCACTCGCTCAATAGATTTTTAATCAAAGTGAAAACAGCAACAACCAACAAAAATGGTCGTTCATTCACTCACTCACTCAAAGAAGCATCAGGCCATGTTCCGCTTTGTGGGTGAGCCATGGTGCTGCTCTATGACGCAGTGTGACCGTTCGTCTGTTCTAAGCGAAAAAGCAACGCCATAAAATAAATAAACTTTTGTTATGGCACGGCTGTGTTGTCTACTTTTAGGCTCAACATGAGGCGCTAACAGCAAACAAAAAAAAAAAAGAGGAAAATGTTTTTCAAAAATTTGAAACAAAAAATAAAAAAATTCTATATACGCAAGAAAGATAAATAAATTTCTGTTGGGTTTGTAATAAATTTAAACTTTTTGGGGCTAACAATCTGACCGTCCGTCCAACCTTCTAGCCTCGCTTGCTGTCCCACTTCGGCTTTATCTACACATACATATATACATGCGTTGATCCGCAGTTTTTCTTTTGGCAGCGTGCGGCATTATATGATGGCTTCAGTTACGGTTTTGGCTTCCTCTTTTTTTTCCTTTCCTTTTTTTTCCGTTTGCTGGTTCGCTGATTTCGCTCATTCGTTCGAGTTAAGCCGGAAGGGATCAAACAATTTTGCATATTCCAGCAAAACTAATGATTTTCAATTGCTGTTGCAGTCACGCTCACTCGCACACTCAAACACACATTCACACTGACCTATGTTCAATGTGTTATATGCGTGCGTGAGTGTACTTGTGGCAGCGTCATTTTTAAAAGATATACATATATTTTTGCCTTTATTTTACCATTTTTGGTGTATTTCGTTTTATTTATGATTTTATTCATGTAAGTTTGTGTGTGTGTATTAATAAATATACATATGTGTTAAAGGCGACCCAGAACACATGAAAGATCTTAGCATTTTTATCCTATCCTATGTTGCACTGACCCACAGAGCACATACGACAATTTTGTATTAAATTTAAGTGCTAAACAAACGCATGTGCTATGTAGCGCTGACTAACATAAGATTATATAATAATATCTTATATTTTCTTCCTTGAAGGCTTTTGGGACACCCTTTATATACAATGTATGTATATGTAAATACTTATGTTTGTTTAAGAATAAAATATCAAAGTATCTTTGGCACTTTCATTTGGTGTATGGCTGACCCATGCCCGTGTTTAAATTATTACAAAAACGTCTAAGTTTTATCGTCTTAAATTATGTTTACTTTAGTAAAGGGTTCCTGACGCTCTGCTCATTCCTTCATTCTCACATTCAGTCATTCATTCATGCAATCATTCAATCGTTCTTCTTGTTGTCGATTTTACTATATTTGTTTTGTTGTTGTTGTTTTTTTGTTTTTGTTGTTTTTCTACGGTTTGTTGAGCTTCATCTTTCATGTCCTTTACTGGTGCTCGGTAAATATTTGTCATTGATTTTGTTTCGTTCTTTCATTTGATGTTGTTTTCATTTATTCTTTTTTCTTCTGCTTATTTTGTATATTTTTTTTCAATCATTGCAAAAAAAAACAGTAGGAGCTGGAGAAATAAAGAAAATCAGTGCGTTTGCTTGTCTATGCGTGGCATGCTATTTTAGTCCTTAAAGCCCTTGTCGGCTTTTCGATTTTCTACGACTAGGCAGCGGGCGGCAATGTCCTCAGTTGAGATTTAATGGCGCATTTCATTGGTTAAAGGGGTTAATCTCGTTGATGTGCCAAGTTTGAGTTGATTTGATTTGTTTTATGTTTATATTTCATGATTTATCGTAAATTGCTTGTGATATTCAACAACTAAACAAACTGAAATCGTAGACAAGGTTTGGATGCGACTGAGAAATCAAACAGAGGAAATTCAAAGTAAAAGTATAAAGAAAGCTGGTAGTAGGAGACATTATATAAAGCGTGAATTATGTTAGTCAATAAGTACGAGAAGAGAGAATGAGAGAGAGAGAGCTGCAAATAGCTAAAATACACTTTGGCATAATAATCAACATTTTTATTAATGTTATAATTATTTGTTTGCTTAATTTTATTTGCCATTTTAAGCCTTGCGCAGCTTAAACACATGTCAACTTAAGCTTCTTAATGTTTTCTTTTGTCATTTACTTTTTGTACATATCATGACTAATACAGACATCTTCTCACACACACACACACACACATGCACATATATTTAAATGGCGTCATTATTTACATTTTCTCACATTTCACTCACTTTCTTATACATGACTCATTTCATTTTTGTTTTTTTTTTCACACATTTTAAATTGAAACTTGAATTTACACGAGTCTGTGGCAACTTCATTAGCTGTGACGGCCACACCCAAAAAACCAAAAAAAGAACAAGAAATTCGTGGAAAAAAAACAAATTTAAAAACATTTTAAAGTCAAGTTGAGCTGAGCTGAGAATCGACTTGTTTATTGTATTTTGGTATTTTGTTATTTTCTTGTCTTCTTCGACTTCACTTCACTACTGTTCTTACTGTCATCTACAAAAGCATTAACATAACACCAAGAAGAAGAAGAAGAACAACAACAACAACAACAGCAGCAATGAAGACAATGACGACGAAGTCTGGAGACATGAACAACTGTAAATTGTTGCCACTAAGTAGGCCACTTAAAAAATTGTCATCATGCAAATGTCTTTGGCAGTGTCAATGTGGCTCACACACCCGACCCCGACACCGAACCCAGCCATGGCACTGTGCTACGCTGATGCTTTCACACCTAATGCCAATGAGCTAAGAAGATATGATTTTGTTTTTTTTTTCGTGTCGTGTCAGCGACGCAGTCACCGTGACTTAATGCAAAGAAAATGTATTTATTCCAGATAGATGACTTCTTACGAATAAGTGTCGCAAAAGACAGAAGAAGACGAAGAAGTAAATCGAAAAAAAAGAAGAAAAACAAGTCTTAGTATAACAAAAAAAAAGTCTGTCTGTCTGTCAGTGCAAATCATCATACTTTAAAATTGACTTAAGTCACAAGGCATCGATGGAGACAAAGAAAAAGTGACACCGCTTTCAATGTGGTCATCAGATCAGGCCGGCAGGCAGGACAGTGAAAGGCAAAGCACAAAGCACAAAGAAAGCAACGCTTAAAGCAACATTTTTGGTTGAACTTGTTAGGGATATTAAAACGATGAGTGAAATAAAAAAAAAAACACAAAGAAAAACAAACAAAATGTGCAAAAAATAAAACAAGATAAGTGTAAAAAATACACTAAAGACATTTTGTGGCAAGAAAAACAAATCTTTAAAAGTTAAAAAGCTTTGTTACTTTCGACAGCAACAGCAACAAAATGTGTTGCATGCTTTCAGGCGACCAAATAGCGAATTCTTCATGCAGCAGAACATGGCAATTAAAAATGTGGAAATCATTGTGGTAAATTTTATGAAAAACAAGAAAAACTTATGAAAAAATTATTTTAAAAAAACTTAAAAATGTTAAAAAAAAAAAACAAAAACATGAAAAGCTGAGCTTCACACACAGAGCGCGCTTGTGGCCACGCCCACTCCAATATTGTTATACATGCTGAACAAAAATTCACACACACATACACACACTCGTTGCATATACGGAAATATTGTTGTTGTTGTTCTTCGTTATTTGTTGTGTTCTTCAACATACTAAAATTATGCGCACAAAAGTATGCAAAGGTTTTTTTTTCATCATTTTTTCATTTTGCACATTGAAAAACGAGCATGAGCAAAGAAAATAGAAACAAAAAAAAAAAATGTATGAAGAATGAAGAGAAGAACCAACAAAAGAAATGCAAAAAAAAAAGAAAACACACACACACTCACAGCGTGTGAAAATTAGTCGCGCTAAAAGGTGATACATGAGTATGTATCCGTGCATGCGTGTGTGTGCGTGTGCGTTTAAACAAATACTTACCTTGCCTCGTCATACACTCTACGCTCATTTCATTTCATCTCGCTTTCTCTCACTCTCACATTCAGTTAATTCTGCTTTTGTTGCCATATGATTTTATTGTGCTTTTGTGTTCCCGTTAAATTACCGTTATGCGCAGCCAAGAAAATGAGCGTGCAAGCACATTACACACATATATGTATGTGTGTGTGTGTGTATGAGCGTGTGGGTGTAATTCGGCACGCGTGCTTGTAAGTGAAATGCGCATGAGAATACAAGTCATATTAAAAAAAAAAAAATTATAATAATAAGAAGCAGCATGAGTTGAAGAAAAGAAATAACAATAGCAAAATAGAAGCAAAAAAAAAAAAAAGAAACTAAATATGTATATAAAAAATATATACAACAAAAACCATGCACAAATACAAAGAAGAAAACAGACAAAATATGAAAACGAAAAGCTTTAAAAAAATTTAGCCAGCGATGACAATAAAAATACGTCAATAAATAAAAAACGATATACAAAAATAAAATAAAACGAGCAAAAAAGAAAGGAAAAAAGAAAAAAAATTAAAGGTGACGGAAGTAGTAAAATCATCTGAGTCGCTTTCAATTCTATTAAAATGAGTTGAGCAGCGTACGCTGTCGACGTCGACGCTGACGCAGCGACATAAAAAAAAGACAGCGTTTTCTCTACTTGCGCTTGCCAAACTGCCAACACATGGAACGAGAGAGAGCACGATAAAAAATAAAAAAAAAAGCTCAAAGAAGACATACAGAAGAGCTCGTCATAAAAATCAAATCGAGCCAAGTCAACATTGACGGGCCTCGCATCAAGGCTACGTGTGTGTATATGTATGCATGTGTGTGTGTGTCAGTGTGTGTGTGTGGGTGTGTGTAAGCATACAAATAAAAGTGAAAGTAATACAAATTTTCAAATTTGCATAAATCGTTTATTTTATGCTTGAACGAGTGTTGAAAACGTTCTACAACATAACGAAAAGTAACTCAAGCTAGCGAGCGCAACTCAGACAGACCAAAAGACAGACAGCCACGCCCACATTCAAGTACAAACAGCAGCTGCAAATCTGCTGCCCCAACAACAACAGCAACAATAACAATGACAACAATTCAAGACAAGACAAGTTAAGTCAAGTCAATTCTGCACAGCTTTGACTTTGAATTGAACGGAACGCAACGCTCAGCATTGCTCAGCTTGGCGTTTCGATGAATGAGCTGCAATATGTTTTTCAGCTGTGATGTGATGTGATGTGTTGCCTTGTAATGTGCTCTGCTGTGCTTTCATCTTATTTCATTATGGTGCTTATTTGACTTTTCTTCTGCCCTTCCCTGCTCTTCTCTCTTTTTGTAAATGTGTAAAATGATAACCAAATTTCATTGCTTCGTTGCATACTTGTTTGATATTTTGTGCTTTCTTTTTTTTTTTTTTGTATATTTTTATTGTTATTTCCTGTGAACAGCAGAAAAGCCAAAAACAAATGTTTCAAAAATAACTTTGATAACTTTATTTTTATGTGGCATATAACATGTTCTGTTTTATGTATCGTTCTCTCTTTTTATACTCTTCACGCAAGTGAATAGTATTATAACTTTGTCCTGAAGTTTGTAACAGCAAGAAGGAGGGGAGGGGGACCCCATAAAGTATATATATTCTTGATCAGCTCAACAAGACGAGTTGATATAGCCATGTCCGTCTGTCCGTCCGTCCGTCCGTCCGTCCGTCCGTCCGTCCGTCTGTCTGTGAATATGCTATCTCCTCCCACAGTTTTGAAGATATCGAGCTGAAATTTTGCAGGGAGTCTTCTCTAATGTGTGGTCAAATCATTGGTCGGAACCGGCCATATCGGATTATTGGAACTGGTAGCCCCCATACGAAATGAAGAAGAAAAACAAATTTTAATCGTTATATGGAAAACTTTTTTGTTTTGTATGATAGAGGGCTGAAATTTCAAACATAGTAGTTTAACATAGTCCGACATAATGCCTGTAAGTTTCATTGAGATCGGGCAACTAGAACTAGTAGCTGCCATACAAAATGAAGAAGAGGAAGAGAAATTTAGATTTAACGTCGTTGTATGGAAAACTTTTTTGTTTTGTATGATAGAGGGCTGAAATTTTAAACTTAGTAGTATTACATGGTTCGATTAAATGCCTGAAAGTTTCATTAAGATCGGGCAACTGGAACTTGTAGCTGCCATACAAAATGAAGAAGAGGAAGAGAAGCAATATTCACGTCGTTGTATGGACATTCTTTTTGTTTCGTAACCAATTGACATGAAACTTCACAGTTATGTTCTTGGGGAGGCATTAAAACTATTTTGACAAAAATGGGCATGGTTACGCCCACTTTTACCAAAAATCAATAATTTGCATATCTCCGGCACCCAATAAGCAAAAACAATGAAAATTTGTATATAGGCTAATTAGATGAAGAAAAAATATATTCAGTCAAAAAAATAGGCGTGGCACAAGAAATAAGCGTGAAGAGTATTTAAGCTTCAGCCTTGCTGAAGTTAGCGTCCTTACTGGTTTTCTTTTTTCTTGCTCTTTACGTATGTATGTATGTTGTTATTTGTTAGCATACTTTTAGGCTTTCGGCTGCGGTAATGCATACAAGTTACGGTACAATTCAACTCGTTTGAATTCAACGTCGACTTGTGTCCTTACGACGCCCTTGTCTAGGCTTGATTTTTGCCAACGGTTTCAGTTTGGATTTTGGTCTTTATTGTGGCTTTCGCTTGCAGCTTTGCCGCTGATGCCAATTTATGCCCATGGCTAAGCTTAGCTTACAATGCTGTTGCATACTTTTGTGCTGTGGCTAAGACATTGTATGAGTGGAAGGCGTAGAAGTTTAACGTTTGCTTGTAAAAAAGTAAAATTATTTAAAAAAAAAGAAATTTTATTAATTTTTTGCAATGGTTTTATTGTTTTTATTTAATGAATAATCACTATTATGTAGCATACTTTTAAGCAGCTACATTTTAATAACTTCAACTTCTTTATGGCTTTCTCTATCATTCTGCCAGTAGGTTTTTCTCTATATATCTTCGTTTGACTCTCTCTTTCTCTCTCTAAAATACTTCCTTGTATTTTTCTATGATATTTTCTATGATAAGGTCTCTCTTTGTGTTTGCTTTCACACTTTAGTTCAATATATTTTTCTATCTATCAAAATTCTAAAGCTTTAGCTTGTCTTTCTTGTCAAGAACAGACACATTCTCATAGAAAACGACCCACGCAAGCGCTCATACACTAACTACTTTGCACTGCGCATTGACGTCCAACATTAAAGCCTATAAAAATGCTTTTTACGTGCTTAGTGCGAGTGTGCTCTGTTCTCGGAAAGAATCGATTCGGCTCAACACAATTCAACTTGACTCGCCGCAACTTAACGCTCAGTTAAGCTCAAGCTTGGCACGTTCCAACGTTCGTAGCAAACGTCCTAAATGACACTCAGTCAGTCTTATGTCTCTGACTGTCACTCTCACATTTTACTCGTGGTTGGTTGGTTGGTCGACTAATGTTGTTAGCTAATATTTTAGCGGATTTTCCACTTTGAAGGTTTCTTTGCTTTCATTTTCTACTTGATTTGGGTTTTTTTTTTTGTATTTTATTCCTGTTTATTTTCCTTATTTTTTCTCTTTTTCATACTTTTGCCTTTACATGTCTTGTCTAAGACCAACACCAACAACAAAAGCAACAAAAAGCAACAACATTTCTCAACACTAATTGTGTCGAAAGTGCCATGAAGCTTTTACCGCAAATTCCGTTTCCGATTGCGGAAGTATTTTCTGCTTCTTGCGCAAAAGACGCCGAATGCGACACGAGCGTGCATGTGTTAGTGTGCAAGATAGACTGAGTGAAAGAGAGAGAGAGATAGAGAGTGCGAGAGTGAGAAAGAAAGCGAAGGCAGCATGAAGTATAACGTCATCGTCCTTGCTGCCTTCGTCCTATCGTTATTTTATAGTTGCGCTTAGTTGCTTGTACGCCTTCAACTTTCCTTTCCTTTTTTAGGAGTTTAGATGCTTCTATGTCGTACACATTGCCGCCCTCGTCCTTTGTCCTTGTCATACACAATACGTTTGTCGTCCTAGCGCACAGTGTCAGACAGTGTTGCCAACAACAATAAATTACAATATTATTATTATTATTATTATTTCGTTCAGCTGCTACACTTCTCGTCATATATCTTAAGCTTGGAATTATTTATATTATGATTTCCACTTTGCACACGTTATTCCTTTCAGCACATAAAAAGCAAAAAAAATAAAGAGAAACAACAACAACAAATGCTATTGTGCGTCTACCAACACTAACAAAGTTGCGTGTGTGTTACATTAACAGTTATTTTCTATACAATGGCAGCTCACACATGTGTGTTTACCAACACTGTCAAATTCAATCAAAATAGCGACAAAATATGCAAAACAAAATAAAAGAAACTTTCAAAATAAAAGAAAACGAAAAACAAAAACCTTGTCAAAACTTTTAACAATGCAAGACGTGTTGCACAACACTACAATGCACTGACAGAGTGTTGTCAACACCATTTACGTAAAATTTCCGAAAAAAAACATATATATTTACATATATTTACACGTCACGCACGACACATGCACAAACGTGTTGAAAATTTGTTTAAGCAAAACTTCTTCCAACGAAATGATAAAATTCGGTACCGAAATTTGTTTGACAACACTAGGCAAGCATGACCGAACGTGTTGCGACATGCAGTGCCAGACTTATTGAGTGCTGTCGAAGTAAAAAAAAAATACAGTTGCATATATGTATGTTTATTGCCTCATTTCAAGCATAATTGCACATGATCAAATCACACGATTGGACATATTTGAACTTTGAACAACGCCAAGCCAAGCCAGGCTAGGCCAGGCCAAACAGTTGACAGTGTAAGCGTTGTGGCTAATTTTTATTGCTGGCCATTGGATTGCCGCATCAACATAAGCCACAAAGTTTGCACAATACAAAAATTGCATTTCGCAATCAGACAAAGTGCCTGGAATGTACAGAAAAAAACATATTAGATAATTAAAACAAATATGAGCGATAAAGTCGCATTATACTCGACAGTCATATACTCTGCATTTATGGTATTTATTAACGTTGGCTAAGCCACGCTCAAAAACAAAGAAATTTAAAGTTTTGCTACTCCAATTTTCTTATTTAAAGTGAAGGGGGCAAGTAAATTTTTCAATATCTCTGAAAGTAAGAACAAACATCAAAGTTACTCTCTTTAAGGGCTGAGAATGGCAGGAGGGAAGTATCATTTTCAAGGGTGGTGTTTACTGAGCATACATACCAAAATTCACGTTGATTTCTTTTATAGTTTACGAAATAGACCAGTTAACATAAAAGGGTTTTTGAGGGGTGTGCCATTTTGTTGGCATATATTCATGTGTTTGGTATATGGGATAGCTCTAAGACCAAAGCTCATACTTCAACTAATTTTCCTCATGTTGTCTTTAAAATAAATGAAGACCAAATTTAATAGCATTTCAAAAACATTCTATTGAGTAGAGACATGCGCTATGTTGATAAAATTAATATGCAAACATAAGACAATAAGTTTGTAAATTGTTTATTAACACAAGAGAAGTTAAAATTTAAACTCTACTGGTGGACAAGAAGAAGAACTATATCATCCTTTTATATTTACCTCAAGTAAATGTTATGTGAAACAAATTAAATATACCGCTATCCCACAATGAGTGTAGGGTACAAAAACCGAGCATGCCAAAGCCAATTGTGCAACAGTTACATGTGTTCGTGCGCGTGAGTTTGGTTATTAACAAATGATTATCAGTTTTTGTACGGCAGTCATATGCCACTGTCGCTCCCCCTCCCCCCGAGCAGCCATCAACCAACGAGCACACATGATTGGAAGTTTCATGCGTTACGCTAATTGTTTTCGTAATGCTCAGCAAAGCCAACACATTTGCTGACATTTCATTTATTATGAAAAACAATACAGTCAACAAATTCAATTTAGGCTCTAGCCTCGCTCACCTGCTTTACCCCCCCGCGCAAGCCACCTAACCGTCATGACAACAACGGAAATAGAGACAGAAAGAGATGAGTATAGTTAAGCCAGACTGATGGCCGGATGGATGGCAAATAAGTATGAAAAAAAATAGAAAAATACAAAAAAAAAAAGAAAAAATTGAGTTTGTGCGTGTTCATGAAAATGTGGGAAAATATTTTGCACGAAATCATGATAAGCCAATGTCGATGTTGCTGCCATTGTGTGTCGCAGTCGCTGTCGTTTACACAATGCCTGCAGATGACAGATAAAATGCGTGTGTGATAAAACATTGTTTGAAATAAACATCATATCAAGCACAATTGCCTTAATTAATTAATTAGTTCATTTATTCGTTCATTCTGTTGTCATTTGTTAATTTATTTATTCGTTCACACAATTGTTCATTCATTGCGGCTGCCTCGTTCGATCATTGCAGATGCATAAATCAATATATCTTTTTCGAAATTTTTAGTATAAAAAATCATTTTCATATTTATCGGTGTAGGGGATGTGCTACGCCATCATGCAATTCTCTTTTTACAGCATCTATTATCTAATTTGATTTTTCCAACTCTTCTTTAAGCTATCGAATTTGAGGAAAGCATAAATTAAACTAACTGAATAATGAGTTGCTCTTTGTTGGCTTACGCAATTTGCTAACATAAGACAAATACATATGTAAAAAGTTTTAAACAATTTTTTTTTTTTTATTTCTTCTCTGAGTAAGGAATATTAACTGCCAAAGTCGTTTTGGTTTAAGCATAGATAAATAAATAATGACTTGCTTTATGTTGTTAGCACTAATATGCAAACATAAGCCATAATTTGTGTAAAATGTATTGAATTGCAAAATAAACGAAGATTATTTGCATTTGAGTTTAGATGATGTTTGATGTCAATATGAGTATCGATAGCACATTGTCAGTAGCACTGCTTTGACTTCACACACACACACACACAGACATACATATGTACATTTATGTATGTAGAATACAGATTTATGTATATAAATTTATGTATATTAAAAGACATCAATTTGTCTTGACTTTATTATACGCCCGCACAAATTTGATGAAATTCGTCTAGAAGACATTGGGCGCACAATCAAATTTTGTCTTTGATTTCAGATTTTTGCCCTCAAGTGAAAATTAATTTTGAGCGAATTTCGGTCTTGAAGCGCTCATAATATAATTTACGAGGCACAATCGTTGGGTCATTGCGACGCAATCAATCTTGGAAACGCCGTCAAAGACAACAAAGACGAAGACGCCAATGCTCGTGACAATGATGATGATGATTATAATAATGACGATGATGGTGATGATGATGACGATTGCCTTAGCTAAGCCTCATGGCTGGATTGGTAGTTTCAGTAGTGTTGCAATAACAACAACAACATATCATTTGTGCCACTTTATAATACACTTGAGCAACGTTCGAGCTTTATTAATGGCATCCAAATCAAATTACAATAATTTATAATAGAGGACATTGCGCTAAAGCTGAAGCTATCACTCACTCACAGGCTCGCTCACTCACTAACACAACTGAAGGAATGAAAGGACAGAGGGACAGACGCAGTCAACACACACTCACACACACACACAGATACACGCAGACAGCTGCCGCATGTCAATGGAAGGGCAAACGTTTGATCGGTTATTGTCGTCAGCGGGTCAGACGGTTCGGGTTTGGATGAAGTGGTGTGGGTTGGTTTGTGTTCTGATACGCAAATGGGAATACTTTTGACTTGAGGCCATAAGGCTATCAATAAACAATTTGCTTAGCAGTAAATCAGCGACAGCCAACAACTTCTCTCAACTCAACTCAACTCAACTCGATACAAGTCATACTCACTCACTCACACTTATTGCAAAGGGTTGTATACGTTTGCTGTTGGGCCTCATTTACTCCTCATTTCAGTAAAGGGGAAAAATCTGTTTGGACTTCAATTTTTTATATTTTTTTTTCTTGTCATTACTTTACTTACTTATTTAATGCGCCTTGAAATTGTCAACAAACTTGATGAGCCATCGCACTTTTTTTATAGGTGACTGTATTTGTATCTCTCTCTGTATTTTGTGGTGAGAGGCTTATAAAATGAAATGCCAATTAGATGAATTTAACGTCGTCTTTACTTTATTGTGCTTAAATATATTAAAAAAAAGGTCATTTGACTTTTGAATTAAGCCAACAAAAAAAAAAAACAAAAATGTGAATCAAAAGAAAATAAAGAAAAAGTACAAAAAGACAATGAAAAGAAATACACGTAATTAGTTTTTAAAAGAAGTGCAAACCAGAAACGGAAATAAGAAAAAATAAATATCTACAAAAAAAGAAGCAGAAGTATAACAAAAAAAAAAAAAACAAATCAAGTAACAAAGACGCCTCGAATTTATTCAAGTTTATAATTTATGCAATCGCGCGGCTTCTATTTGCCAAAGCGTACGGCAGCAGCGCACAATGAACGCGCTCGCCAACGTCCAAATGAGCAACGAACGCAGAGCATGAAAGGCGAACGCACACACATACACACACACAGAAGTAGAAACGGAGAAAAACAAAAAGTAAAAACAAAAATTATATTTTCAATACAAATGACAGTACAGTAAATGAATAAATGAGTGAGTGAGAGAGTGAGTAAGAGAGAGAGAGAGAGAGCGAAGGCAATTACGAATGATTTTATAGATGTGCAAAAGAGTGCACAATAGAGGGCGCTGCTAGTTAAATTACAAGCGTCAAGACAATAATGAAACTGAAAATGGCACACAGTGTAGTGTTGCTGTTGTTGTTGCTGTTGTCGCTGTTGATGCTGTTGTGGTTCGTTTGTTGGTGGCGCCCTCTATGAGCCCGTTGCCTTGTTGAACAACATTGAGTCAAAGACACTAATGAAATGAGGCTGCCGAATGCGCACAATAAATTAATGGGCGTGGCAGCGTGTATCTCAACCCCCTTTGGGGTGGTAAGGGGTAGGTGTAAGAAGAAGAAGAAGACTGGGTTAAAATAAAGCACTTTCGAACAAAAGAAATATCTTTCATTAACTAATTAGCTTACTTTTTCATTTGTGCCAATGAAAAGAGGCGTCGATGGTGAGACGCTGGCCAGGGCAAGGGTGAAGTGTGCAAAGCTGAAGATGGAAATGTAGTGAAAGCGAACAAAGGCAAATAACAACAAAAAGTAACAACAAAAAATACAAAAAAAAAAAAATTAAGGGCAAAGTAGCAACAAGAAGCAAACTGAATGAGTGCGTGAGTGAGTATACTATACATGAGATTGTGTGTGTTTGTGTGCGAGTAAGTGAAAGGGAGGAAAAGGGGTAAGGGTTAAGGGTGAAGCGACGCATAGACAAAGCGGGAAAGCCATGAGGCCAAGGCAATAAGAACATGTTCGGCATTAGACGAAAGGATAAGACTAAAAACAAAGCAACAACATTTAATATGCTAACGTGATTGTGATTCATTGTGAATGGCTATTTTTTTTTTCTATACTCTTGCAAAAAGGGCATATGCACTTCATAGTGAAGTTTGCAACGTCTCCGACTTGATATACTAAAGAAGAAGACCATATAAAGTAAATATATACATAATCTTGACAGGTACGATGAGACGAGCTGATGTAGCCATGTCTGTCTGTCCATCTGTTTGACCTCCGTCGGTCTGTTCATCTGATTGCTTCAGAATAAAGTCCTCTCAGACTTTTAAAACTATCTCCCTATCTATTATCAGACTTTGAAACACAGAAAATCTTTTTATACATCCCGATCATCGGATTTATATAGTCTATCACTGCCATAGGAATCAGGAAGAATTCTCCAATAATAAAAATTGTGAAAATGTTTGGAAGAGTCTATAAATATCTGCAAGGCCGAAAAAAGCCTCTTTTCAGGTTTGCTTTCCTTCTTGACAGTGTTGACTATAATTACAGCGATTGCGCTGCCAACGTCATTGTTAGCTACAACGAACGTACGATTTTCATTCACGTTCATTCACTTTGCGTTTTTAACAATACTTTTGGGACTCCTTTTTCTCGTTGGACAATGGCGGCAACATTGGCTACGACACCTATCTCGACCGTGGCATCTTCTCGCGCGCACTCATCATGCAAGCGTTCCGCCGACACTTTTGCTTTGATTAAAATAAAAAAATGATAACAACAAAAAAACAAAGCAAATAAATAAATGAGGGTTCGTTTTTCAATTTGTTAAGCAAATGCAAGCGGCAAACTTGAAGTTCGCTCAAAGTTGCGGCAACAGCATCATCATTAACCGAACTTCTTCGCCATTCTCTTGCTTATTTGTTTCGTTTCGTTCTCTATGCATATTTTGGCCATGTTTTATTTTTGTTTTTGGCATTATTGCTCGGTTGGTTGTTTAATTTTGTTGTATTTGAGTTTAAGCTGCTGTAGGCACCTTGTCCGAATGTCCAGGCGCGCTCACAGCTGAGAGGAGTGAACGGCATGAGGCAACTTCAAGTTCGCATTACTTTTCTTTGTATTTACTTAGGCAATTGTTTTCCTTTGCTCTTTTCTTTTCTTTACTTTCGCGTTGTTTTCACCACCTTCTGTCGTCTCACCTCACCCTCACACGCTTTGTCTTTCAATCTTGATTTGGCATGATTTTCTTGTAATGCTCATTTATTTCTCATTGCAATTTTACGCAATTAATTTGCTTAATTTGCCTTTGTTGCAAATTTGCGCAGCTTAAATGCTTATGTATCAATGTGTGTTAGTGTTGGTAAACGTTATATAATTTGTTATGTAATTATTGCTTTAGTTTCATGTTGATTAATTTGCAAATAGATGCCACTTGACTCAACAGAAGTTTTATGCATTGAAACAAGTACAGTCGCATTCAATAAAAAATACTCAGATGATTTAAATTTTGCATTTTTTTAAATATTTAAGTGTTGGTAAGCACAGTGCAAAAAAAAAAATGATTCCTTTGTACAACCGAGACGAAATTATCAAAGTAAGACACAAATTTTTAAGGCTTTTTTAATGGCAGAAAAGAAAGAAAGAAAAAATATGATAAACACAAACAAGCGAGACTTTTTGTGGGATTCGAAGCTTAACGCTTTGCCTGACAACAAAATCGACAACTCTCTGCTCAACACGGACATTTTTATTGAGCACAATGAACGCAACAAAAAAAAGTAAAGTCTATGGCAAAAGATATATGCACATGTGTGTGTGTGTGTGGAAAAGCTCAATGAACCAAATTAATATCGAATTAGGACACTGATTCGCACAACAACAACAACAACAGCAATAACGACAATATGTAAAACCAAAAACAACAATGGCGTCACTGTCCACACCATCATCATCATCATCTCCATCATCATCATCATTATAATGATGAACCAAAGCAACATTAACCCTTCTCTGTACTTTATTTTTTGCTCATCCTTTTCTTTACGCTCTTTTTTTTATGGTTTTTACATTTTACTCCATTTTTTGGGGGGTTTCTTTTTTGTTGTTTTGTTGTAATACTTTCATTTATTTTTAGCTGATGGCGCGTGCGAACAAAAGGCAAATAATCTCGCACAATGCATGAAAAATAGCACAACGAAGCAAATTAGACACGCTTGATAAATTATTTTTTCAATCTTTTAAAGTGCAATTAAAGCAGCAGAAGAAGAAGAAAAACACACACACACACACAGAAAATAACAACAACAATAGACGAACTTGTTTGCTTGTCAATTTGTTGTCCCTTTTTTATGTGAATTTTTTTTTTTTATCGTTGGTCTGTTTTGTTTATAACTCAAAAAAATTAAGTATACGCCGCGTTGGCCAACATTGCCTCAAACATTAATTTCTTATTTATTTTTAGTAATGTCAGAATTTTTTTTCATTCACCCCCCCCACACCCTACACCGCCACATTGGCCAACAAAGACATCAGGCATAAATAACAAATTGAGTTAACTGTTGAGGGTTTTTTTTGTTTTTTTTTTTTTGTTTTTTTAATTTTTTTATTTTTTGCAAACCCGCAGCCCTTGCCATGACCAAAATTAGTGCCAATGTTGAGCACATTTTGGCAATTTTGTATTTTTTGTTTTGTGTCAAGTCGATTCACGCTCAGTTTGAAATGTCTGCTGACTTTGGCAAAACTTTGCCAAAAAAAAAAAACAAATATATATATACATAAAAAAACAAAAAAGAACACAACATTTTTCGCTTAAATTGCGCACAATTCAGAAATAATTGTTTTAAATTTATACAAGCCCAAAAAAATACGAAAAAAAAAAAGAAAACCCGAAAAATTTCCCCCAAAGCTGCCGCACATTTTCGTGGCTCTGCGCCAAAAGTAAAGCAAGGGCCAGTGACTGACGACAAGTGAGTGAGCGAGCGGTTGGCAGTGGGAACAGAAAAAATGCCGCATGCTAAAAAATAAGTTTTCTTGTTTTTTTTTTTTTTATAAGTTTAAGTGCGAACACTTGTTTCCGTTGATGTCGAAAATGCCATAAAGTTCTGCCAAGAAGGGCGTGGCGTATGCGTGTGAACTTCGTGGTATAAAAGCCGTAAATGAGTGACAGAGGGGCAAAGAAAGGGAGAGCGAAGGCTTGGCAAGTGACATGTTAATTTAATGTGTTGGTCATCATGGCCAATTATGAAGGAAATCAGTTTCGTTTCTTCTTTTTTTAATTTGCGTTTTTTAAAAGTTTTAAGCATTTGCCATTCGATGCGAAATAATAACTCAAACTGACTTAAGTCAATTGTCCATACAACGGCTGTCAGTAATTGCGCTCTGAGTTGCTTCAAAGTGACGTTGAAATTTTAATGCTCGTAAGTTATGAGAGATTGGCATCTATGAGAGATCAACCACACTTATAATGGCTCAGTAATTAAAGCCCTCAAAAATTGCAAGGCCCAAAAAATAACCCACTTCTACTTATCAACCCATAAAGACTATCAAACTGAAATTTTTTATAAAACAAACATTTTTCGATTGATTTTCTTAAAATGTTCAACAATATTTTAATGGAAAATGCCAAAAGTACAATATTTTTTTCCATTTGAGGCGTGTCAGCCTCCTCCATGTCTATTTTTTTGTTTTTTTAAGTACAAACTTTTCTTTCAATGCAAAAAAATGAATATTGTTTGGCCAATTTTGCGTGCCCGAGAGAAGTTTGATTGACGCATTGCCGTTAACAAAAAAAAAACAAAAAAAAAAAATGCTATAATGGTTATGTGCTCAAACGTTTGAAGTTTGTTTTTATAACCGATTTTGCACACTTAACATTTCCAAGCCCAACAGACTTGTGCCATCATAATGGTCAGCAAAATTTATGATGGCTCTCGGGCGCTCATGTGCAACTGAACAGAATTTCAACGATGATTGCAACTTGCTTGCCTTGCTGACCAGACTCGCATATGAGTTTCAATATGTATGGCAAAAAATTTATATATGTATATATTTTTTTGAAATGAAAGGCTGTTAAAATATTTATTTAATATTTTTGCAAAACACACAGAGCAGTTTCTCTCTTACATTTTATGTTGATGTTGGCACATAAAAAATAATTAAACAATAACTTCATTTTTAACAATATGCGTCAAAGTATGCTATAAAAGAGTATACACACTCACACACACCCAATCATGTGCAGACCAAATGGCTTCATAGTGACGTTGAAATGATGAGCTTCATTATCATCATTAGTTACTTCATCAACTAAATTTAATGCAATTACACACGACTCAAAATGTATGAAGCACTCATTTATTGCCAAAGTATCTTCTATCAGACACTTTCATACATACATATACACACATATACACACACACTTATACTCATACTCAACATGAATGTCGGCACTATCTTCATTATGATCATTAGCAACGTCATTGTCGTCCTTTCAGCATCAGCAACCTCGACATGTATGCGTCCAGTTTTTTGTTATTGCTGTCTCTTTCCAACGTTGTCTGCAATGCATGAATTTATTTCATTATAACAAGCCAATAGCAATTTATGAGGTTCATTGTTTGCATTTTCACATAAGTATTTTTTGAAACTTGCTACGCAAAGCGGAAAAAATTTCATGAGGTAGCCTAAAAGTATGCTGTTATATTTTTTTTTTTTTAAATTTTTTTCTGTTAATTCAATATTGAAAATGCGTGAGCAAAAAAACTTTCAACGCAAACTGTTGTAAAACATCACAAGCGGAAAAATATTAATTAATTACCATGAAAAAAACCTCGAAACGTTTGCCGCAAAAGGTGCGCGCGACAAACAACAACAACAATAACAATAACAAAACAAAACAAAGCCAAAAACAACTGTTACAAATTTTTATACAAGTTATTTTTATTTCTTTCGTACTTTTTTTGCCATCTTCTTTCATACTTAAATATGCCTTTTTTTTATAAGCATCTTTTTTGAGGCGAGTTAAAATTAATAGCAACAAAAAAGAAGTATAGCATGTTAAGAAAACCATAAACAGAACAAGAAGAAGAAGTAGCAAAAAAGGCAAGAGAAAAAAGTTGAGAAAGATGAAAGAATGGAAAAAAATATGCAAAAAGTTTACAAAGCATTAAAAATTAAAAAGTAGCCAAAGTAAGAACACGCAAAGCAGACGAACTTCTTGTAAAAAGAAAAAAAAAATTTTAAAATAAAAAAGTAGCAGAAGAAAATTATTGAAAATTACCGCAGCTGCGCGACAACAACATGATGGACTGAGTACCACAAAGACAGACAAGGCCAGCAAATGATTGAGCATTGGACAATGTTGTTTTTGCTGTTGTATAAGTGACGACGTCAGCAATCGATGCTGTCGTTGCTGCTTGCGTCGGCATTTGGTCCTAACTTGAGGTTTTTCAGCCATGGTCGTCAATGAGCTTGGCTCACCTGAAACATTTTGTGTCCCGCCGATTTACTTAAGCAAATACGCACGTTGTGCGTGTATCAAAACGCTGTGTGTGTGCGTGCAGGCAAAAAAAAAAGAAACAAAAACTGACCTCAAGTGTTGCGACGTTGCGTTGGCATGAGCGAAATGCCTAAAATACCAATAAATTGTTGAAAATTGCCGTTGGCTGACTTTTTCCCCCATAATTGATTACAGTTCATTTCACTTTTGACTCACTTGGTTACTCATTTTCATTTTCGTTTGCTTTTTGTTTGTATTTTTTTAATTTTATTTTCAATATTTTTTTACAAATATTTTCTTTTTTGCTTTTGTATTTTTAGTCAACAATATTTTCTTTTTTTTGCGCTCCTTTTTGTTTCAACAGTTTTTTAATTATTAATTTAATTTTTTTGTTATTGTTTTTTTTTTGCCTTTTGTATTTTTTATTAAACTTATTTAATTTGCATTTTTGCTTTTTTATTTATTATTTTTTTAATTTTTCGCGCAACATTTAAAGATCAACAAAAGCCATGATTTGTTTCCTTGTGTAAATACACAAATTATTGAACGGAAAAAAAAAAAGACGAAAGAATCTGAAAATATTTCATTTTTAATTACAGCAAAATTTAATTAATTTGTGTGAAATAAATTTAAATTGACAGTGATTTAAAAAAATAAAGAACAGCAAAAATAAATTTTTATTGCGGGAAAAAAAATCATTGCCTACTTTAATGCGACGTATAAGTAATATTTTTTTTTATATTTTGGGAGTCTTTGTGAAAATGTAGTGTAAATTGGTGGGCTTCGACACTAATCATATGAGGAAGGATGATTAAGTGGGAAATGTTGTAACCTTTGGGAGTTGAATCGCGGAAAAGTTTCATAATAATTTTGATGTTCCACAATGAGCATGTGGAGAAGATATAAAGATTCACAGCGTCAGGATACAGTCGAGTATATTTAAGCTCATCTAAACGATAGAACGAATATTAATAAAATAAATAAAAAGAAGCAAAATGCATTAAAAACTTGTTAAGTTGTTGATGAAAAGTATTTAAGCTTTAAGGTTTGAAATTGTTTGCTGACATTGAGTTGATGTTTGTGTGAGTTTATGTGCCGGTACGGTTACGCAATTTGCGCATTTCCTGACGGCACGAGAAAACACTTACACGTAACAATTTAGTACAAGTCGTAATTATATTTTGGTAATATAAATGAATCTCTTGACCGTCCGGTCAGTCGGTCGGTCGGTCATTCCTTCAGCCGGCTGTTCGGTCGGCCTACTTGATTTAATTCGTTTTGCTTCATTTAATTATACTGAAAACTAAGCAAAGCTAAGTAGAGTACATTGCAGAACAGTCATTTGCTGTCTTCATATACAATACAAACATGCTGGCGTTCGCATCAAGAGCAAGGACCATGACTAAGAGCTAAAAGGAAATGCATAATTACCGTTTATGCGACCATTAAATGGCGTTGAACAAAGTAATTAACTGCTTTGCATGCGATCAGGTTTCAATACAAGCTCAAGTACAAACAAGCAACGATGAGTTGAAGATGATGATGATGCTCTTAATGTTCATCGTCATGTTCGTGTTCGTGTTGCTGTTGCTGTTGATGCTGATGTGAAGCGACATGAGTGAAAGTAAGAAAAGCAATAATACAAAAACAAGCAGCGGCAGCAGCAGCAGCAGAAGTGGAAGAAGAAGCACATAGCAATGAATTTGAAAACTCATACGTAGCACACTTGTTGGTTGCTTGGTCGGTCGGTCGGTCAGTCGGTCGGTTGGTTGGTTGGCTTGCATATTTTATGCTCTTGTTTGCTACACATTGTTGCCTAATTGAATTCAAACCAAATACGCTTAAATGACGTTTAATCAACTTTCAGTTGTACAAACTGATTTTGTTCTTGTTGTTGTTGGTTTTTTGTTATGCAACAAAAGAAATCATATAAGCCGAAGTAAAAAAAAAAAAGGGAGAGAAAAAGCATTAAGGACGCTATCTTCAGCAAGGCTGAAGCTTATATTGTTTTTCCAATTAGAATCATATAAGTGTTTAAAGAAAAAGAGGCGTAATCCCGCCCATTTTCTAGTTTGTCTTCGGAAAGCAAGCCACTCATACAACATTTCATTTTACAGTCTTCTATTGCGTCTACTTATAGCGAAATTTTATTTTTAAGATTACTAATTGAAATTTCTTTAAATCTACACAAAAAAAAAATTTAAGTTTACTCCACTCAGCTTTACAAAAACCTTAATATTTAACATTATAAAATATGACATAGTATTGTTTCGAACGAAAATAAGCGTTCATCGGTGTCGTTACTGGTGTTGTTGTTGGTTGGTGGTGTTGTTTCCCCAGTAGGCGCGGTTTGAATATCGGAGTTAGTAGATGAAGGTTCAGAGGATGCCATTGTCTCTGTGTGCGTGTTACGCCGTTTGCGGCTGCGATCACGACGGTTAGTCTGATTGATTCCATCGTCGGTACGCTCGTTCATTCGTCGAGCACGTGTTCTTGTTATTGGACCACTTTCCAATGGTCCAATTATTGCCGATCGGTTAATGCCCCGCCGAAGTAGACTAGAAGTAGGGGACTGCTTTCGTTTTTTTCCATTTGGCATTTTTAATATTTTCTTATTATTGAATTATATTTTTTAATATGATAATATGACAACAAACTTCAAAGTTGCCTTGTTTTTAAGATAACATAAAATAATTATTGATTTAAACGAAGTTAAAGAAAAAGCCTGTAAGGACGCTATCTTCAGCAAGGCTGAAGCTTACATAATCTTCACGCACTTTCTTGTGCCACGCCCATTTTTTTTGACTGAACATATTTTCTCTTCATCTTATTAACCAATTTTCATAGTTTTTGCTCATTGGGTACCAGAGATATGAGAATTGAAATTGATTTTGCTATAAGTGGGCGTAGCCATGCCTATTTTTTGGTCAAAATAGTTTTCATGCCTCCCTAAGAACATAAGTGTTAAGTTTCAAGTCAATTGATTAAGAAACAAAAAAAGTTTTCCATACGACGACGTGAATTTTGCTTCTCTTACTCTTCTTCTTCTCTTTCGTATGGGGACTACCAGTTCCAATGAAACACTGTATGTGGAGGGTACAAAAAGCCACAAAGCAACAGGAAGCAACACTGAAAGGCGTCGCTGGTCATGCCCAACTTTGCGTAAAAAATGGCCAACCAACAAACAAACAAAAAACAACAACAAAACAAAAATTCACATATAAATCAGTCGTGTGAGTTGAGCAAGGTGTATAAGGCAATAGGAAAAGGTAGCAAGGAGGAAGAAGGAAGAAGGGATCGTGAAAAAAAATATTAATTATGCGCATATTTTGACTTACATTTTTATATACAACACACATACATATGTAAAGAGTGTCCCAGTGTATGAAGGGTGGCCCATTCAGCATTTGTATTTAATTGTTTTGTTTAATGTTAGAGTGCAGTATGTGTTGTATGGCATAGAGGTTACATAAGAGTACATAATATTGTCTTTTTTTTATAAAGATTACTCTCATTGTGCTATCATATTTTGGCACGCCCTTTATATATATATATGTCTGTCTGGCAAAATGCCAACGCAATGAAGTCCTTTTGGTCAAGTGAAAGTTGCTTTGATACTTGCTCAATTCAACTCAACTCGACTGAACTTAACTTGGCTTGCGTTTGAGCCTGTTTATGACACTTTGTTTTCTTCTGCTTTTGCTTCGACTTCTGCTTCCTCTTCTATTGGTTTTGCCTCACAGCATTTAGCGTGCCTTCAGTTTGAATTATTCTGTGGCAACCTTCAACTTGTCAACCTTTTTGTTGCGTCGTTTCCGTTGCCTTTTGCTTCGCATTCACATTAAAGCCTCTTGGCCGTTGTCATTCCTGTCACACCACCGCTGCCTTTTGCACATTCAGCTTGTTTTGTTTTTATTATTATTTTGGTTTGTCAATATAATAATTAAAATCCAGTGATAACTTGCGTAAAAGTCCTGTAATTAAATGTATTGACTTGAAGCGTAACGAAATGAAACGAAACGAATTGTAAGCGCAATGAAGCGTTCAAATGCATAATTAATATAAATATATACACACACACACACACACAAAGATACATATTAGCATACGAAAGTTTTTATTTATTCAAAGCATCTTCTTTCATTCAGTCATTCATTCATTCATTCGTTCACTCAAATTCAGCTCGTTCTCACGCCTCTGTCTCTGTCTCATCTTCTGCCTCTGCCAAGCACTTAGCATATTTGCAGTGCTTGTTTAAATGTCTTTTAATCAAAGTTGTTTTACATTAATTACAACAAAAATAATTATTACAATAATGCTAATAAATAAGCCGAAGCAAATAAATGTTTTAGCAAATGGTTCGGCATACTTTTAGCCAAGCAAAAGTATAATACTGTCTGACTTGTTCATAATTTGTCTGCAGACAATTTTCTACTGAAAATCAAAGGTTTTTTGTTTCTTCATTTCTTGATTTTGACAACTTTTCATTTGTGCAAATTAAGAGATCATTTCAGTCTGGCCAAGTTTTCATTGTAGGCCAATTAATTTGCACTTTATTTACTTTTGTTCTTAAGAAGACTTGGCAAATATTAAAAGAAAAATAATGTTTTAAAAAAATAAATATTTAAAAAAAAATGCTTGTTCGGATTTCGGGTTCAGTGTCAGAAGTACAAACATTATAGACATGTCAGTCTGAAAAGAATTCTTTTGTTATTCGTAATTTATTGCGCCTAAACAAGTCTTAACCTTGAGCCATACATTAAAATACGACAACTCCCTAAAGTATACTACAAACAAAATTTACAACTTTCCGTTATTTGTATTTTTACCTAAAGAAATAACATTAAAATTTCGTAAATCAACACAAAATAGTTTTAATGAGTTCGTGTTACTAAAAGTTGTTAAAAATTATAACAAAAAAAAAAAAAAAAACAAAATGTTACCTGCAAAATGTTACATGACGACCGTAAAACGATATGGTATCGTAAACATAATACAGACGTCACGCCCTAGCAGAGAACCCAAATGGACGGCCTCAATTTATGTCTAACGTACACTAATTAAGTGCATAAATGAGCACGTGCCATGAATTTTCATTAAGATGTGTAAAAAGTGATTAGCAAAATATGACCGAACTAAGAAATAAACTAAAAACCGCAAAAACTCTAATGTTGTTGTATCTGACACTGACACTGGCGGCCCTTGGCTATGGACATGTATTTAAATTAGTTTTAGACATAATTCAAATTAAGTTCAAATAGACACGGTCACATGCACGCCACATATTGAAAGCAAAGCATGAAAACTGTCAGTTATGTTAGCCACAAATCGGTTTCGAATTGAAAGACATGCGAACGATTGTATGTGTGTGTGTGTTTGTGGCGACAGACATTGCTATGGGGCATGGTCATGAATGAAGATAAGCGCAGTAAAGTATATACATACATATGTTGGGCTAGGACAGAAGAGAACAGAACAGAAAATAACAGGAAAGGCCGCGAGGAGTCGAGTCAAGCCAGGGTCGAACTGAGCTGAGTTGAGTTGTATTGAGTTGTGAGGCATATGAGCTGCACCGACATGTTTGACCTTAATGCTGAGCGTTTTGCCTGCGGTATACCACACATAATACACACACACAGAGTGAGAGTGTAGAACATGCAAAGAGTAATCAATGCCGTAAGCTGAAATTTTACTTTGACTTCGATTTCAGTTACGGTCTTGACTTTGGCCTGCCTTGCTGATACGCTTTAATTCTCGCTACTTGTTTTTTTATTTGATTATTTTTGGGTTGCTGTTTTTTTTTTTTTTTTGCTTTTTAATAACATTTTTATTACAAACCTTATGGACGCAGATTTTTCAGTGCGTATACGTAATCGAAATAAATGCTATTAAATCACATATACGCAGTGGAAGCCTGTTAAATGTATTAAATTTTTTATAAACCCAATCACACACACACACAAGCGAAACACATGTGCGTTTGTCCATACACAAGCAAGTCTTTTTAGAACAACATTTTGCTTCCTTTTGCTCTTTTCACACACACACACATAGACATTTTACACTTCCCTCTAACGGCAATTGCTCGTATTGCTCGCCCCATAATTTTGTAGCATTGAAGCAAAACGCTTATCGCTTCAAGTCTACTCAAGCGTCAAACTAACGATTCGAAAATTTCTTATGCTTCAATGATCTAGAAGTGTTGCCATCGTTGTGATGACGGCGACGTTGATGTCGTTGAACACAACTGACCCACTAGAAACCCCTACCGCCCGCGTTCGTTTCCTCTACTAGAACTGAGAGCGTCGGACGAACACTTCCTGTCATTGGACCACAAAATTGTCGCTGACAGTTGCGACATTCACTTTGGTCTTCCCTACACAATATCTTGCGACATTTCGTTGCGCTTTATAGCTCAGTTGTTTCCTCTTCATAATTTTTTTATTATATATACAAAATATAAGTATATGTATATACATACATCTATATACATATAAATCTACTATAAACATTTTTCTTTTTTTTTCATAGTCTTTCGATACGCACAAGCAAACTTTAATACATATATAAAAATAGGTTTTTCTCGGTTTTTTTTCTATTTTTTGTCACAACTTTTGCCTAATGGAAAATTATTGAAAAAAAAAACTGCAGCACGTGCGTTGCCTTAAAAAAACGTGCGATTTCATTTTATTATTATTATCATTTTGTATTTATTTATATTTTCTTTCTATTTCTATTAAAAGTACAAACAGAAGTCATTGAAAAATCAAAAGCAGAACAAATGTACATATCTAAAGCCTTGAAGTTATTGACGATAAGCAGAAACAACAAGAAATAAGCATGAAGAGTACAGCAAAGCAAAAGGATAAGAGTACAAAGAAAAGCAAACGGAAGCAGAAGTGATAAGTATAGGGGAAACCCTAGCAGAAGAACTAAAACTTGTTTTTTCCAATGGATTTTTCAATAGCACCAAAACATGACAAAAGAAAAAAAAATTATATTAATAAAAGAATATTTTATAAAAATGGCGAAAGCAAGAAAAGTGAAAGGAAAAGAAAGAATTAACTGTCAGACAGTCAGTAAGTGACACTTTTCATTTTTGTCTGTCTGTCTGTTTTGAACGCATGCTTCCTCTTCGCGCTGTGCTTGTTTGCTGTCATCGATGATTGACATTTGATGAGCCACAAGCGACATTAACGAAATGTTGCTATCGTCACTTCTACATTTTGACTGAATTTGCCGAATTTGTGAAAAAAATACGATATAAAAAAAGAATTATAATAAAAATTCTTTCAATTTGTTGTATAATTTTTGCAGACATGTTACAAATATTTGTCAAAATAAATACAGATTCAGCTTGTTTCTTATAAATCCACAATTGACAGTTATATAACATGATGACAACAATGTCAGATTATTTTAATGACAGCAACAGTGTTGAAAAGCGTCAAAAAGTTGAAAAAAAACAGTAGCTTTTTAAAAGAAAGTGAGAGCAAGTCGTCTCATTAGACAATAGAGACACATGAACAGAGCGTGGAGAACATTTTGTTGGGAGAATTATATTTTTCCTGCTCAAAGTGCTTAAAACAGTTCGAAAATTCAACATATAAAGTCACTTATGAGAACATTTCAGATTTCTCTAGCTTCATATTGATAGATTTTCAACTTTCATGGTTAGATAATGTTATTAAAAGAATTATTGATCAAGTTTTTGAACTGTACCTCATTGAAGTCTTTGTTGCTACCACTCAGCCTACTGAATGGAACTTTGGCTTTACAAAATCTCTAAAAAAAATAGTGGTTGTCCGAATAACGGACATCATTTTTTCCCTCCCTTCTCGACATTTTCATTTCAAACAGCGATCAATTTTTTTTTTTTTTCAAGGCTTCAAGCTGTTAAGAGGAGAGTTTCTTTCAATGTTGAATATACTTAAGTAAATACTTAAAGACAACTTTTACTATGGAATCATATGTGATCGGTTTCTTAAGGAACATGTTTCAATCAACATTCTTGGGTTCTGCTTTTCGATAACTTCAATAGCATGGCACTTTTCTATACTGCCTCAACGGCTTGCTTTAAGCAATAGTTGAAACTGTTAAATACTGTCAGACAATACGCGCAATTCATCTCACTTAGTTTGGCTGCCAAAGCGCATTACTCATTCAAGTTGTGCGCATTGCCGTCACATTCGGAATCTTAACACATCCGGTTCGGACGCCAACTAACCAACCAACCAGGCGGACCAAACCAAACCAAGCAACGTCGCTGTCGCCGTCATCACCAACACCATCATTTCCTGTCGCGTTACACTCAATAAATCATGGAGGCCATAATTATTTTCGACACCAAACAACAAACAACAAGCAACGAACCATGAGCCAACAACAAACCAAAAGCGACATCAATGCCGTGTTGCGTGCATTAACACATGTCGAGCGATGCTTATAAATGCTTTGCACCTTTTTTGTTTCTTTCTTTCATACATTTTTTTTTTTTTTTTTTGAAGGAAAAAAATACTTAACTGAAGAAAATTAGAAGGAAAAAAAAAAAAAACAACACTAAATAGAAAAGGTGACGCTGAACGCCATTTATGCCATATTGCCACATTTATTGTATTATTATTTATAATTTTGCTTTGCCAATTTATTTTCGCACAGCAACAACAACAACGTCATTTTCATGTACGCCTTTTTTTTAGGCATTGGTTCTTTTTTTTTTTGCCTTTCTTTTTTGCCATTTTGGTCATAAATTTGCTTCGGCTGGCGTAATTATTTACACGCTCAGCGCTAATTGTGCTGACGCAAGGCGCACGAAGCGTGCTGCACGTTTAATAATTTTTGCGACAGAGCGGTGTTGCTAAATTCATGGCCACATTAAACGCAACTCATTGAAAATATAATAAAATGAGTTTTCATAATAGGCGAAAACTATGTCGAAATTGAAGCATGACTAACAAGAGAGAGAGGGCAGAGTGATCGTCAGAGAAAGCGTGACAGAGTGTGAGAAGGTTCAAAAACGATATGTCTGTGAGACATTGAAGGCGAACTGAAGGACATTAGTGAGTTGTTGTTAAGAATCAGAGGCGTGTGTAGAACAAAATTTCTCACAAGTTTAAATTTAAATGAAGGAGTAAGCAAATTAAAAGCTTCTGTGCTAAGGTGAATGAGCTTGAAGGTAAATTAGATGCGAGTTAGGGATTAGTTTGGGATTTTGTTAATGAGTTGGGTGTGAACGGCAAATGGAGTGAGAGTGTGCGACATGCAAGGAGTTTGGGAACAAGTGGAGTTGTGAGCTGAGAGAGAAGCGAAAGACAGGTACAGAAAATTTAATTGAAATAAGATTTTATTTAAGACAAGTAAAGACTGAAAGTCAAAAAGATTGTTAATATGATTGAATATATAAAAACATACAAAGCATAGATATATTAAAAAGAGGCGTGTTAAAGGCGTATTAAAGACAATTTTTGAAGGGAACCAACAATGAGAACTTAAATAAAAAACAATTTTATTGAACGAAATATTTGATTCGTCATTATTTCTTATAATCTAAGACTTCTGCACGTAAGATCAAATACTTCAAAAAGTATAATAAGCTATAAGATATTACCTTAACAATAAAAATGTAAAATCTATAGAAATATGAAAAAATGTTTAAAAATTGATTTGATTTTTAAAAAAGTAAAAAACATTTAAAGCACAAATCGCCGTCTTGAGTCGAAAAGTTGTGGTTTAAGCTTAGGGCACTTAAAGTGAAAATCGTTGAAAAGTAATCTGAAGGCGTGTACAACACGCATTGAATACATGCGAATAAATTGCGCCAAATCGAAGGCAAATAAGTGGCAAGTGACGGCAAACGGACGGAGTTGCGAAATTGAGGCGTGTTCAAGACTTGTTTTGTAATGAGTTGGGAACAAAACAATTTCGGTTTGGTTTAGTTTAGTTTGGTTGGGTTTGCTTACACATGGCAAGTTGAGAGTACAATTTGTAGTTGGCTTGTGTGTGTTTGCAGGCCGATGGCATAATTGCTAAACTCGCATATTAGCATAAATTTTCTTTTGACTCCTATTGTGTTTCGTAACATTGACCGAGACCTTCAACAATGAGCGAACACGAGCACACAAAATACAAAGCCAGAGCAGTGGGTAAAGGGAGAAGCAGAAAGCAAAACGCCAAACAAGAACGAAGGCTAACAAATGAGGCCAAATGCGGCTAAATGAGGTGCTAGCGTGCCTTTTAGCCTTACTTCATGCCTTTGCCATTGCCTTTGCCTTTGCTTTTGCCTTAATAGACTCAATCGTGTTACATTTGCCATTGCTGCCTTTTACTTACCATATTATGCATACATATATAAATAACGTGCCAGTGAGCCTTTCATTCTTTGCTACGTTTTTTTTTTTTCTTCTTGCTGCACAGACACAAAACACTTTTCATTGTGCTTGTTGTTGCACTGACTAGTATATATAATATATATAAATATATATTCATAGCTTGCGTGTGGTTGCCCAATATTCAAAAGCATCGCTCAAACGAAAGTGAAATTAATTACTCGTCTCCGACTACCAAGTGTAAGACTTCGTTGGCAGTAGGTTCAGATTATGGACTGAGGACAAGCACAAGCAGTGGTAGAAGACGAAGAACAAGGAAGCGTGGCAGCTAAAATTGTGCAAGACCTTCAACCGTTTCATTGTCATGTGTCTCATGCCAGTTTTTCTTTGATCTTGGCGTCTTTGCTGCTACTTCCGCTATTGCTTCGGCTTCGGCTTTGGCTTCTGTTGCTACTCTAATTAACGCAAAGCGTGTATGAGCAGCTAAATGACACCCAGAAGCGATGTGTTGGCATTAAATGAAGAATAACAAAACTAAATATTGCTTAATATTGTTTTTTGTTCTCTATATTGTATGAAGTGGCTTCTGATTGCGTATACAACGCGTTAAACTCAAAATGTGCTAAAATGCTGACATTGCATTTATTTCTATTAACTATGCGGCTTAACATAAAAAAAAAAAGAAACAACTGAAAACAACAACAAATATATTAACATTCAAACGCATGCTGACTTGCAAAAGTCCTGCAGGCTTTTCTTTTAGGCATGTGTTTTCATATTAATACCCTACACTTAGCGCATGACTTGGCGCAATGAACATGTTATATAAGTTGACTTGAAGCGAGCATAAGCCGTGTGAGTGTTCAGCTTCAGTGGGCTTGGTAATGCTGTAACAACTCGCTTACTTGAACCTCTCGCTAACTTGAAACTCGCTAACTTGAACTTCGCTAACTTGAAACTCGCTAACTCAATTCCTGTTAGCTTGTATCCACTATAAGCAAGAGAAATTGAATAACTTCATGAAATTTTATTGAAAATAATTTCACTGTGTTGTACTTCTCAGACATTTCTCGCTCTGTAACTTGAACTTTTAGAGTAGCGAACTTTATAACTCAAAGAAAGCAATCGTAGGTTTTTGTATATCGAAATCCAGTTCGTTAGACTCTTTATTTAAATTTAAGTCGTTCCTTTTGTCCTTTAGAACAAGTCGGAATTAATTTTTTTCTTGGAACTCTTTAACTTGAAGTTACATACAACAACATTTACTTATGTTAGTCGAATTTAAAACAGTTTAAAAACTTCTTATCTCAAAGTTCTCAGTAAATCAAAGATTCATTCGAAGCGGCGCCACTGTAGATGTAAATCAATAATTTGTTTTTGATTTGTTTTTGCTTTTGTATATTCTTCCTATAAATGCCAAAGAGCTTAAAGTGAAGTTCGTTTCGTCAACACTTTAAGCTTCTTAAAGCACAAAATAATCAACAATTTTTACAGCCATGTTCTGATGATTACAAGCATCTTCAAGCGTCTTGTCATCGTCATCATCACATGCTTCACATCGTCATATCCTTCAACAGAGCCATTATCCTTTTTTATCATTATTAACAACAACACTCACACAGCCATCAACATAAACTGTTTTATCAAATTCATCATCACCAACAATAACAACAACAACTCGCAACTTACTTGAAGCGCTTGAGTTAACCATTTGAACCAATAAAAAAAAAAAAAAATAAAAACAAGAAAGAAAAGATTGTTTTTTTTTTTTGTTCTTTCGCTGCCAACAAATAAGCGTGAAAAATGCCTGCCGGCCAAAAGAACTTGCCAGCAAATCTGCTGCTCATTGTCACGCTCACATGATGGGGGCGTGGCTGCCACTCAGCTATTGAGATGTTTACTCATGCGTCAGCGAAAATTATCTAACAAATTATGAATTGGCCGAAAAGTTTCAACAAAGATTAAAGTAAACTAAAGCAATTTTACTGCAAAAAAATATTTAATAAAAACAAATAAATAAACAAAAACAATAACAACAAATAATAATAAAGCGGCACCCTGAAGTTTTGACATTGGGGGTCCCAATTAAAGTTTCAATTACGATTCAATAATATTACGCCTGATGTGACAAGCAACAGGATAACAGTCCATACACACACACATACACACACACACACACACATATGCACGCTGTAGGCTATGGTAAAATGTTATTAATAATAAAAGAAGCAATAACGAAAACGACAACGGCGACAACACTGGCAGAGTCATTCATTTCACTCACTGAGTGAGTTATATCGTCACTCAATCAGCGCGATATTATATAGTGCTATCTCACTTGCGCATAAATATTTTTCGGCATTCGTTTGCCATGTCAGTCACACACACTCACAGGCTCCCAAATTAAGGCTAATTTAATTAAATCATAATTTCTTTAATGTTTTTCTTTTTTTGTTTTGTGTAAATAAATTTTGTGTGTGTGTGTGTGTGTGCTTTTTGTCCTTTTTTATGCTTTGCACAATAATTGGCTATAAATTAATTAAAGGGTTAATTAATGCAGGCAATTCAATTTAAGATTGCTTTTAAACTGTATTGAACCTCAGAGCGTTAATTTGTTAAAATGAAATAACCAAAGAAAGCTTTTGAAAGTGAAAAATAATTTTGTGGCATGATTCAAAAAAGGCAACTCATTATATTAAAAGCATGTTCAATAATTTCACGCTCACTGTACTGTACATAAACAGTTGCATAATTTAATGCAGAGATTTATTTTTTTGTGCCGGCAGTAATTTGAGAATTTCATTTCTTTGCTAATTTGTGCATGTACTAATTTTTTAGTCGCCACTGTATTGGCGTTCGTCCCGTGGCATGTGTAATTGAAGCATTCACTAAAGTGTCGGCGCTTCATCAAAGTCCTCTTGACGCTCTCATTTTCATTTGGCGTTCTCTGAGTAAATACTTGATCGTTGTGCAAATGCAGAGAGCGCCTTACATAGTGTCGCACAAGAAGGCGAAGCAAACAAACAAATCATTTAATGTATTCCATGTCATTGAGTTACGCGTACAAACATAAAGCAACTGCGCACAACTTTGCATTACACATTAAAATGTGCTTTGTTTAACGTGTTAGCATAGTAACATAAGACAAACGAAATATCAAATGCTTATGTAACAGTACAAACACTTTAAACATGCGCGTATTTTGTTGGAAAAATTTAATAGAACAACTTATTTTCATTCTTGTGTTGTTATAAATTATTATTAAGACTCGTTTGTTTTTGTTTATTTATAAAAAATTAAATTACGATAACAATTCTATTTTATTTGGTGTCATAATAAAAAACAATTATTAAAATTGTAATGTTGTGTAAAATGAGTATTTTTGCATTGTAGCATTTTCTGTTTATTTTAAATTATTTAACAACCAGGACATTTACTTTAAAGTGAGTGATACAAAACCACATAATAAAAACAAGAACAACAAGAACTTAATTATCAGTAATTGGCAAAGCAAAAACAACTCAATTACTTTTTATGCATTTAGCAACACTTTTTTATATGAGATTTTCTTACTCATTCGCTTTATTTTCTACACTTTGCTCTAATTACAGTTAATGCAGAACAGCAGCAACAACAACAACAAAAACAACATTTGCTAAACTTGCAAGACTATAAAATGTTATAAAAAAACCGGAACAGAAAGCATCGAGTTGAGCATACAAACAATTCAATGAAGCAAAATAAGGCGACCAATAACAACAACAACAACGTGTCGAAACGGAAGCAACAGCAATAATAATAAAGCTCAACAACAACAAGAGTAGCACAAAATCAACACCAACAAAAAGAATAACAAAGTAGAACGAGAAATATACAAAGGATCGAAGGAACGAACGAAGTAAAGTAGGAACGAGCGAAGGCAAGTAGGAACAAACGAACGAAGGAACGACAGCGACAGTAACAGCGACGCTAGCAGCGCACAGCTGCAAGCTGTCGCACATTCATATAATGTCGGTTAAATTATATACTCATAGTGAAGCGAGTAAGCACATATCGTATAACGACAACAACAGCGTCGATATAGCAACAACAACAGCATCAGCATCTGCGCTGAAAAAGAGAACAACAACGTCAATAACGACGACAACAACCACGACTGCGAATATAACGGCACAAACGACGACAACGTCAGCGACGTTGACGACGACAGCGGCAGCAGAAGCGGCGAATATATCAGCAGCGACTGTTGTTGTTGTACAAAGGCTCAAGAGCAGACCATAAGACAGCAAGAGTGTGAGAAGGAGAGGGAACGTGTAACAGAAAGCAATAGTTTGTGTGTGAGAAAGAGAAAAGGACAGCGTGAGTGAGTTAGCCGAAAACAGAATAATAAACATAAAACAACAACAATAAAAGTGGCACATCAGCAACAACAAAAAAAAAAAAACAATAGCAACAATAATAATAATAGCAACAACAAAAGTTTGCAACAATTACAAAGCAACATAATGTCGGTCATTGCAGGCTTTAATAGTACAACAGCAACTACAACAGCTGCAGCAGCGGCAGCCGCAGCGGCGGCGGCGGCAACAACATCAACAACTGTCGCTATTGTTGCAGCAGCAGCGGCAGCAACAGCAACAAATGCTACAGCAATTGCAAACAAATTACTAACAACGGCAGCGGCAACAATAATACGTGCTGCAACAACAACAACAGCAGCAAGAAACAAAGCAAAAACAACAACAACAACAACAGAAGAAACAGAAGCAACAACAACAACAAATAACGATGCAACAATTGCCGCCACTGAAGAATATTTTCAACTCTATGATGAGCATGAAGCTGCAGCAGAGGCGGAGGCAGAGGCTGAGGCAGCAGCAGCGGCTGACATTGATATAAATGCAAATGAAGAAGTTGCATTTATTGAAGGCATAAGCGATTGGCTGTCGAGCAGCAGCAGCAACAACAACAATGCTAGTGATGAAAATGTTGGCGATAAATTGATTGCAGCGTTGAGCACAAGTGATGATGACAATGGCAGCAATTCAAGTCTATTGCTAAACATTTGGCAAACGCTCATTGGCAGCAATAACAATCTAACGAATGCAACGACGGCAACAGCAACAGCAACAACAACAACAAGACTAACAACCAGCAACGATACATTGCTACTGACAACAGACGACGATGATGATAATAGTTGGTCAGATACATTCAGTGATAATGATATCGATACTATTGCCGGCAATAATAATAGCACCGATGGCGATGACGGCGGCATTGATTTCCTTGCATTGCTACATGCGAACATGAGCAGCAGCAGCAGCAGCAACGATGATACGCTGGCCGCGACAGCGACACAAGAACAAGCACATGGTCCAAGACTTAAATTTCGCATACGTTATGGTGGAGATGATGAGAGCGACGGTCTGACAACGACAATGACCACAACGATATCAACGGCAGCGCTTGAGAATGGCAATGGCACGACCTATTATTTTCGCACCGCCATTGGTCAATTGTCTGCTGCTGCTGCTGGTGCTCGTAATGATGATGATGATGATGATGGTGGTGGTGGTGGCGGTGTAGGAGCTGAGGGCAATGCTGATGTTGACATCGCTTTGATCGATAGTGCGGAAAGTGCGCTTGACGCCGATTCAGATTACAGCCTGTTGGGTTTCAATGCTGGCGGCGGTGGCGGCATTGCGGGCAATGATGATGCTGCTGCTGCCGCTGCCGCTGCTGATATTAGCAGCGCTGCGGACGCATCAAGTGACCTCATACAGCGTTCATTGGCCTATAATGCGGAAAATTCTTATGGCACATCATCATCGTCATCAATACATAATCGTACTGTTTCGTCTTTGTTGGATGGTGTTACGGATTTTGGAGCGGGTGCGAGTGCGGGCGTAAATGGCGGCGGCGGTGGCAGTGGCAGCGGTGGTGGCAGCACGTTTATGTTATTATTAGAAGACTTTGGTGAATATTTTTATAATTATAATGGTAGCACAGTTTCGGGTACTGCCACAGCCACATCGGCGACTTCAATTGGCGCCGGCGCGAATCTAACGACTTTTATCGATAATCGAACATTGTGCACGAATTTAACCGCAAATGGAACAACAACAACAGCATCTTGCTATGATTTAACTGAAGGTAAGTGTCTCTGTGTGTGTGTGTCTCATTTTGTCTACAACCGTTTTGTTTATACATATATATTGATGACAAGGATATGAGCGTCTATGTTGTAGGCACATGTATAATTTAAAGAACAGCTTAAGAGCAATTTAATGAGCAGCTGTGCTTGAGTAGCAGCATGAGGACAAATTAAACGTTTAAAGTAGAAAATTTAATGACTTAGAAAAGTAGCGAAGCTTGTGTTTATTGAACACAAAGACACTTTAACACAAATGTTGTTATCAAGAGCTATTAAAATCATCAATTATATAATTAAAACTAATAAAATTCGCAAGCGTTTTACAAATTATAATTTTACTGTTAAAGAACTGAAGCCATTTTAATTGAATGTTACCATTAACAGAGCTTAATAGAGTTGTCAGAATAGGGCGGTAAGTCTTTCAAAACTTAAAAGCTTTCCTAAATTACCCATTTTATTATGGAAATACATAAGTATCAAAATTAAAAAATCGAAATCAATAATATCCCAGAATTCGGATGCTTGATATATGTATATGTGACATATATGCCATAAAGTGCCGTTAATGTTCAGTGAATTTAAGCTTTAAATATTGAAAAAACACTCTGTGTTTCTCTTTTTATGTGAGGAGCATTTTTTATATTTCAGAATATTTTTCTTATTTCAATGTTATTTTTAATTTTTGTTATTTTTTTTATTTCAAAAATATAAATAGTGACCCTCGTAATCTTTAATAACAAATTGTATATGTCATCAATTTATACTTTGTCTCATTCCAATTTTGTTCTTCTCTCTTTTCCGTTCATGCAGTGGACCACAATTACTGGGCGCTGATATTGATACTATTTCCGATATTAACATTATTCGGTAATATACTTGTCATACTCTCCGTTTGTCGCGAACGTTCGCTGCAAACGGTCACGAATTATTTTATAGTATCATTGGCGATAGCAGATCTGCTCGTTGCCGTTGTCGTCATGCCATTTGCCGTCTATGTTTTGGTAAGTACAAAATATTTCGCTACTGCTTACATAAATACATATAAGTATATGTCGATATTTTGAATCTTATGCCCATAAACATTTACATAATTATATTTTTATGGCATTGAAGGTTGTTGGTTGGCTTGGTGTGAAGGGGGTGAAGCAAAAACGAATGTCATTTATAAACGAACAAACAAACAAATTCGATCAAAGTGAAGGAGTTTGAGTGAAGGAAATGGCGATAAATGCGCAATAATAAATAAACAAGGCTATAAATTAAGGGGTTCTGTGTGTGTGTGTGTGTGTGTGAATTAGAATGGAGTTTGTGTTTATGGTTGCAGAGTTGCCAACATTTTTAAGCCAATGACAGTTGAAAACTGCAAAATTGCGTTTGTTTTCACATAAAAACATTCAACAAAAATTTCAAGTATATAAATCAATGAATCGCCACGGCAATTCGTGCGTTCACGAGTGAGTGAATAAGTCAGTGGGTGAATGAATGAATGAGTGTATGTATGTAACAGTCACACAGTCAGACAAACAGTCAGTCAGTCAGTCAGTGATGGAGCATAAAACTACAAAGTCAGCAAAAGGAGCACAAGCCATGCCCATTCAAGCAAAGAAAAAAACGACCTCTGTCTGTCTATGTTTATTTCACTGTGCATGTGTGTGTGTGTGTGTGTGTGTGTATTTCTATGTCATCGTCAGCAAATGTCAGTCGGTCGGCATTTTTTGTTGTTCGTTTCATTTATTTATTTTGTTGTTTGTGCTTTTTTTTTGCTTTATTACATTCGTTTGGTCTTTCAGTCTTTTCACTTGTTTCGAATGACTTAAGCTGACGTATCTGTCATGCTGTATGATTGATTGATTGATCGATTGATGTACTGACTGACTGAGTAACCGAGTGAGTGAGCGAGCGAGCGTGTGACTGAGTGCCTAACTGAGTGATTCAGTATCAGACTATGTACATATATTTATATGTTGCTGCCTGCGTGTGTGTGTGAGTGTGTGTGTGTGTGAGTGTGTGTGTGTGTGTGAGTGTGTGTGTATATGTTTTAGTGTTTCCTGCATCCTTTAGAATACTGATGCTACTGCTACGTCTGCTTGACTGACTGACTGATTGATTGAGTGATTGAAAGCGGCTCATTTTTATGTTTGTTGTCTTTGAGCCTTAATCTTTTTTTTCCCCCTTTTTTTTACTCAACCGTTCAGCTACAGTCTCATCACTTGGACCTTGTATTTTGTCGCTATTTCATGTTTTATGCCTGTAATTTTTTGTCTTTTTTTTACTATATTTTTTTTTGCTTTCGTTTTTATGAATTCAACAGCATTGACATTGCATACTTTTAAGCGCTATCTAAGCAAATTATTATTTCTGTTCGTTTTTTTTTTTGCCTGTCTTATCTTGCAAAAACTTTTACGTTTCAACTTTTGTTTTTGAGTTTAAAAGTTTTTAAAGCAAAAAAAAAAAAAAAAATCAGTGCCTACTTTTGAGCACGCATATAGCATACTTTTAGTCAGCGATAAGCTTAAGCTTTTAAAACGTTTTTGGCACGTGTTTCAGCCTGAAGCCAAGCATAAATATCATTTAAAATTTAACATGAAAATTATATAACTTTAATTCATTGCATACAACAGGGCGTAATACATTAAAATGCTGGAAATGAGTGAAAAAAAAGAACCTGTAACAATTATTTGCATGTTGGTGTGTCGTTTTAATTATTTCAGTTGTATAACATGATGTTCTTCGACATGTTTTCAAAATAATTGACAATTGCACAATGCCAAACAGTTGACAATGATTAACTCATTAAGCAGACTCACAGACCAGTTGGGGCGGCAATCATGCACGCTTAAAGACCACGCCCACATGCACGCCCAACAACATGTTCTGGTCGCGTATGTTCAATCATTTGACTTTCAGGCGATAAATGGCTTAATATGTTATGTCCTTTGCCTTTCCCTTTTGGTTTTATTTTTGCTGTTGTATTTTATTTGTTTTTTTTTTAATGAATTTAATTAGAAAATTCACGAGTTGAAACCATGTTGAGTGGAATTGATTGAAGTTAAGTCGGTAAAAGCTCATTGCCCATTCATTGTTGGTCTGAGGTTTTTGGGGTTTGAAAAGATTGAATTATTTACGTGAAAATTGCACTTGTGATTGGCTCAAAGTGGCACTCATGGCGCTCTCAGTGATGCTGTTGCTGTTGCTGCTGCCGTTGTTGTTGTTGTTGTTGTTGCAGTTTGCTATAATTGCCAACGAACATGACATGTGAACATGAGCCAAATTTAATTAGCAGACGATACATGGCACTTTTGTTACTGTTCGTTACGTTCATGCAATAAAACTGACTTGATCAGCAAATTGTATACGTATTTGTTGGTCCCATTAATGTTCATAAAATTGTTCATTGCTTGTAATACTATGCACAAAACCATTGCATACCTTATGGCTTTGCCTGACAATGGCAACGATGATTAACAGTTGTCAATTATCGTGTGCGTGTGACATATTGTCGTTACGTGCAATTATTGCAATTACAATTCGACTCACAACTTTGCTTAGTTTCGAACACAAATATTTAAGTTGCTTCAAAAGCAAATTCTATTCCAAATATCTCATGTTGTTGTCAATTCCATTGTCCATCTGTCTAACGCAATTAATGCTTTACAATATATTATTTATTAATTGTTTTGCTAAATCGGTAATAAATACAACAACAATCACAACAAGAACAACAACCCATGGACGCATTTTCAATTCAATTAAAAGCTTTAAAACTTATTTCATTCAAAATTTAAAGAGTTTGTTTCACTCTTAGTGTTAATATCTTCTTAGTCCTTGAAATGGAGTTTAAATTTAGAAATTTAGTAAAATGGTAACTTATTAAAAAAACAGTCTCAGTGCTCAAGATATTCAATTGAAAGTCAACAGTTTTAAATCGAAGGCCGAATTTTTTCTTTATACGAATTTTTTGTATTCCTAAAAATAAAATTTATTTTTAAATAAAACAAAATCGAAAGTATGCTTTACGATTTGCCATATCCAATACCATCTTAAAAGTTTACAGTTCATCCTAAAAAAAATTGTTAGCTTACAAACTTTTCCTTTATCTTTTCCAAACTTTTGGAAATTGAAAATTCAAAAATGTATTTTCGAATTATACGAAATTAATATTATTTTATAATTAAAGTGCTTTTGTGTGTTTAAGACTTGTTTTAACTAACGGTAAACTAAATATTTGTTTTTGCTATTGAAAAGTTTGCTGGCAATCAAAAACGAAACTCAACTGATGAGTCGTCCATCCTTTGCAAGCGTTTTCTTAAGCGTTGTCTGAGCGTTGGCAGGCTATTAACTTAAGTGTTGGTAAACTTATATTTTGGCCACTTGTAAACCTAATTTCAACTTGTTGAAACCATTGCACTGCCAAGCAAACAACGACGCACAACTTTAACTGAAAACCGCCGGGCTCACAACTTTGAGCCCAAAAAACAGACAAGTGATGAGTGCAATTTCAAAGACTTAACTAAGAACTTTTACATTTTATTTCTTTTTCTTTTTTTTTTTTTGGCGCCCAAAAAAAACTTAAAAGAAAAGAAAAGAGTAGGCCAACGAGTCGAGAATACAAACACACAAAAATGCAGTCTAGAGGCAATGAAAAAAAGGTGGCTAAACCGTAGAAAAATTCCAGCTTTGATATTGAGATATTTTTGGCTTTGTCGAATCTTATATACCCTTACAAAAGTTGCAAAGAACTTAAGAACACTTTGTGAGAGCCGGCCAAATGCTTGTATATAAGTAAACAAATGGTCAAGCTGATATAACATTTAAAGTGTCTAACAAAAACTTAGCTTTTAAACTCGAGAACAAATTTCGAGTGCTAGACTGCTTTATGTGCGCAATCGCGCTGTGTAACATAAGCAACCAAGCTGTTGTCTGTCAAGATACTCTTTATATTGTCGAAGATGCTTCCTATTGTACTGTATCTTGTTCAGAACAACAAGTACAAGTATATAAGAAACATCTTTGCTGCCTTAAAATGGTATTAACACAAGATGAGAATACTTTGCGTGCATAAAGTGAAGAGGAGACAAAGGACATGGCTTGTGCGCAGAAAACAAACCAATATCAACGGAATTTTGAGGGTGTAAGAGGTGAAGTTGAAAATGACAAAGATGCTTGCACGATTGCATTACGATGTACCAATTTTTTTTCTTTCTTTCATACTTTCATTCTTGCTTGCTTTATTTCGCTGTACTTAAAGTAAACAAACACAGTAGACTGCAGTATGCTGCTTGTTAGCTCTGTATGTGCAATCAGCCACCCTTTGCTAACACACACACACACACCAACACACACAGACAGACAGACAGGCAGACAGACAGAGAGAAACATGCGCCACATTTAAGAACGTCATTGCGTCCAAGTTGTTGGTACAAGTCCCTCAACTGTGTTTGTACAATGCCAAAAATGGCTGTGAACAAACAAAAAACAAATGCATTTGTCGGCGAAGTGTGCTAAGAAGAAGAGCGCCAAGCGAAATAAAGTGATGGAAAAAAAAAAAATAGAAAGAAAAACAAAAATGATGGCAACCATGAACGTGTACGAGTTGTAAGATTGACTGAATCACGTTCTTTGTGTCTGTCGCTCTGCCCCCCCCCCCTCCCTTCTCCCTTCTACGCGTCCGCGTTTTTTCGTCTTCCACAGCTTCGAAATTATTATGCAAACTACTTGGCGAGATTGAAAAAGTGTTTGCTGCTGCTGAATGAAATACATGTAAATTTTTTTCCGTTGCAAGAAAAAATGCAATTTATTTCATTTCCGTCAACGGAATCAAAAAAAAGAAAAAAAAAAACGATGCACTAAAGTAAAGATGTAACGCTTTAAATACATCACCATCTCTTCCACACACACACATACGCGTGCTTTTTCGATTGCTGTTCAACTGTGAAATTTATCAAAAGGCGAAATTAGCTGAAAGCGTCATGTATAAATTGTCTTTGGGCATTTACAAAATGCTGCCGCAGCCTGTGGTCGTTCTGCGGCTGAAGTCGCGGTCTAGCGTTGCCAGCATGACAAAGACAGAGATAGCGATAGCGTTGGCATCGGTGTTAGTAGTTGTGTTAGCAAAGGCGTCAGCTGTGCACAATGTTAATTTTGATGGCAGGCACTTAGCATAGTTTTTGGTTCTGAGAATTTCAACGGGGAGAAAAAAAAAAACATCGACAACAACAGAGTCAAGCCACAATAAAACAACAACAATATCAAGCACAAAAGCATCACTTGGAATAAGCAGAGTCATTGCTTTAAGCATGTGTCAGAAAGAGAAAAAGATAGCGAACTTTTTTTATAAAATTGTATTGTATTAAAAGAAATATAAAAGAAATAATTTGAGTTTTGGCAACAAATATAAATGACGGCGTTATTTATGTGTTTTTTTTTTCTTTTTCAACAAAATAAAAAAACAACAAATCATAAAAATAAATAAAAGAATCATTTAAAAATAATTAATAAGGAAAAATATTTAATAAATATTATGTATTTAAAAATAGTATAAGCGTGTATTCAAAATAATTAAAAAATATTAACAAAATAATAATAAAAAGCAAAGTAAAAATAAATTTTTTGATTATAAAAATATAACATTAAAATTAAATTAAATCAAAAACCAGTAAGGATTTGAGTCGACAGTACTCGACTCCGACATACCCTGTACCTTCAATTAGTAACGTCTGTTGTAGGGCGTTGCCCCGCCCATTTTTTAATCGAAACAGATTTCCTTTCCATTCAATATCATACATACTAATTTTTGCTCTTCTAGACCAATTCTTTATAGAGATATAACTGTTTCCAATTTTGGCTATATGTGGGCGGGGTTACGCCCATTTTATATTTGAATCTAACTATACTCCATCCCAATAGCATACATGCAAAGTTTCATTCTTGTAGGTTGTATGGTTCTCGAGATATGAGCGTTTGAAATTTTTACTATATAGGGGCGTGGTCACGCCCATTTTTTTGTTTTTTCTTCTTGAGGTTTGAGTGAGCTATATACACACCAAATTTGGTGTTCCTATCACAAAAGACAACGCAGAAAATACGAATTTTGTATGTTTTTTCCCGAGGTAGCTTCAGTTATTTGCCCCTCACCCCTAAACTAACTCAAAAAGGGGGAAGACAAAATAAACTTGATCTGCGTAATGAATCACAGAATCGAACTGCGAAGAGCTTTTTGGCCTATCTATTATAGTTTCCGAGATCGACGCGTTCATACAGACAGACGGACAGACGGACGGACGGACAGACGGACATGGCTAAATCGACTTCTCTTTCGATACTGATCAAGAATATATATACTTTGTATAGTCGGAGATGTCTCCTTTAAGGTGTTACATACATTGTCGACGTGCACAAAACTAATATACCCTTGTACCATAAGGTACAGGGTATAATAAAACAAATTCAAAAAGGACATTAATGAAAATCAATTAAAAAAAAAAAATACAAATTAAAGAAAAAAATTTCATTAAAACAAAAGAATAATAAATTAAGTAAATAAATAAGAAAAATATATTTAAAAACATAACATAAAACAATAAAATAATCATTTTTCTTGGTCACTCACAAGCACTTGAGCCTCACATGAGCCTCAAATGCTTTCGCTCCTTTAACTCTTCACTGCATATTTTTTTTTTGTTAGCACTCAAACTGCGAGTTTGTCGCGTTCGCTGAGCGAAAAGATAAAGTATTCGTACATATGTATATAAAATATAAAAAAAGAACAGAACGCTTTTGGCAGGCAATTTTCGTTGCTGTGTGTTCATTTATATAAAATTTTCGTTGTTTTCCTTAATGGCTTTGGTTGAGATTTGTGCGCTGGCAACCCAACAGCAACAACAACAACGTCATGGCAACGCATTAACTCATGTGTATGTACGTGTAGAGGTTCGTCGCCCTTTTGCGGCAATCATGGCCGCAGGATGACGGCATTCGCAACTGTGCCCCTTTTAAGTATGGCATAAGCCGCCATACTAGTACAAGAACAACGTCGACTGTGAGTGATGACATTATAAAATATTTTATTGTGCGGGAATTCAAAGATTGCTTACTTGGTTTTTCTTGTTCTTTTCCTCGCTTATTTTTTGTTTTTTTTTTTCGTCTTTTTGGCAACTTTGTGATTTTGTTTGGATTTTCGTTTTTGTTTGGTTTTGCGGTCTTCAAGCGAATTTTGGCTTTGAGGCTTGATGACATTTTTGGCGATTAGTCTTCATGCTTGTAAATGCATGTGAGTGTGTGTGCACTGTTTTTTTTTATTTTATACAAAAATACAAATTTATCTTCAATGCAATTTTAAGCTTACGTCAACAAAACAAATATGTAAATATGAAAAAAAAAAAAATTGTTGCCTAAGCCCAGGCGCATTTTCGTTGCTATCAAAATCTGGCATTTATACATTAATCAGTAGATTTATTTGACTTGCCAAAAAAAGAAGTGAAAAAAAACGCACAAATGATTTTATTTTTTTTTTATTTTTGGTTTTCTTTGTTTAACACATATTTTCAACTCGAACGCACAAAGGACAATGAACAAAATCAGTGCGTGTGCAAGAAATGTTAATAGATATAAATAAAAACAAGCGCTCGACAATTATTTAATGCATGCATATGTGTGTGTGTGTCTGTGAGTGTTATTTGAAGCAGACCGCACAAATGAAAATTGATTTACTTAAGAGGATTTACGTCAACAGCAACAACAACAACAACACCATCATGAAGTGTTCCCTATATTGAATGTGAGATGCTGTGAGCACTCAACGCTTAAATCATATAAAAATGACAAGCCCTAAAAGAAAAGCATGACAACAACAACAGAAAAAACATTAGCGAAATAGAAAAAAAATATATATATAAGTAAATAAATAAATAAAAGGCTCAAAACACGATGTTGTTGAAGGCGACGCCCAAAAGTAGGCAACAGCAAAAGCAACAAGAGGCAACGACTGACTGACTGACTGACTGAGTAAACGACAACGACAGACAAAGGCGAATCATTATGAGCATTGCTTATGACAAATGCACGCACACACACACACACACACACACACACACATAAATGCTCACACATGCCACACATATTGCCAGCAACAGCCGCAGCAGCAGCATTGACAACGACAACAAGTTGGTTAAAGTCGATAGCTGACACACAATAAAAATCGCCACACACACACACACACACACGCACACACACACCAACAAAAAGTGTATGTTTTATCTTAGCTTGAATGCTTCTAGCGGCTAAAACAAACAAATACATACACTCACTCACGCACGCACTCACGGACGAACGCACGCATTCATTCATTTGTCCAAACACACACACACACACACATGCACTAATACACGTACTCATGCTGGAGGGCATAACACAGATTCCGATGAATGTCCTGTTCGTATACGTCACTGTGTCGCTCCTTTGTGTATGTGTGTGTGTGTGTGTGTGCGTGGACCGTGTTCTATTTTAAGTGGTTGTATATGTCAGCTGAAAGCTTCTGCTGACATTCGAGTGGTCATTGAGTGTGTGTCTAGTAGCGTGTAACCGTTCGCTGTAAGTAAGTACATATACATATATATATAGATATGTGTATATGTGCCAATCAACACACACACACACACACACACACACGCCCAACCCAACCGCCGCCACCACAGGCCAAAAATGCTTTGTGCCTCCTTAAGTTCGGGGGCACCTTTATGCTGTTATATGCTTTGACAACCGAACATACATGATACGCGGCATTTTCCACTTTGCTGGCATTTCTGCACATGATAACTTCCTAATTCCCTCATTGTCTGCTCAAGCGTGTATCTGTGTGTGTTGGTATTTTTTTTTTTATTTTCTATTTTGTGTGTTATGCTATAATCTTATCATTGTATTTGACGCTGTGTTGCCTCATAGAAATTTCACAATTCAGATCAACGCCTGCCTACCAAGAGGTCCTTTGACAAGGCTCAACACATGTTTTTCTGTTAATTGCTTTTGTGTGTTTAAACTTAGCAAACAGATTATTTTTTTTTTGTGCTGTTGCTGCTTCTACTACTTCGCTTACGCACTTCACACGCACACACAGTAAACGGCAAAGCACTTTTGTCTTTTTATCAAGTACATACACATACATAGAGAAATGTATCTGTGATTTTTCTGTCATTTTACGCTTTTGTCTTGCATCATGGGACATTCGAACAAAAGATATAAGAAAAAGCAGTTTTAATTTCATTTTTAAATTTAACTCAATTTTTATCCACAAAACTCTTTGCAATTCGTATTTAAGGCAACGGTATAATAACAACAACAACACACAAGAATCGCAGCGCACTATGTTTTCTTATAGATTTTGACTTTAATTAAACAACAAAGATATTTTTTAACTTATGTAAAAGAAGCGTTTCGAAATAATAAAGAAAAAAAATAATAAAACCAGTAAGGGCGGTATAGTTGAGTATTCTCAACTATATAATACCCTGTACACACACATATGTTGATAACACGTCAAACATTCGCCGACAGCAAAAGCAGTGTACCACGATATGGTTTGTGTATTTGCTAATAGTGAGGCAGGGCTCACAGTGCAATGTTGCCATTAGATGGCGCTTTAGTACGGATTTTGTTACAAAGCATTGCTGCAAAATTTTAGTGTGTTGGTCTTTGCGGGGAAAGTGGTTTGTTGTATGCAGTTTTAAAAAGGTATGTTACCTGAGTTTGCATACCAAATTTCAGCATTGTATTCTTTATACTTTAGGAAATACAGCAATTTTAAGAAAAAAATGACCTTTTGTTGTGCTCGATGGGCGGGAAGGAATGGGCGTGGCAAAAATTCCTTCAAACTTGATGTAGTGTTCGACCACACGAGTCTATCTTCCAAATTTCAAGTCTCTAGCTTTAATAGTTTTCGCAGTGTTAAGTACGGTTTTTGTTACAAATAGGATAAAGCAGTGTTCAAAGCGCAATTTATGCCAAATTTCAACTTGTTTGTCTTTGCGTTGTCACACAGCTTTAAAAATGAAAGTTTGTGGTATGCAGTTTTAAAAAGGTATGTTTACTGAGTTTGCATACAAAATTTCAGCATTGTATCTCTTATAGTTTAGGAGATACAGCAATTTTAAGAAAACAACTTTTTGAGGGGAAACGAAGGGGAGGGGGAAAAAATGTGGTATGCAGTTTTGTAGAGCTATACATACTGAGTCTACATACTCATTTTCATGTTTCTAACTCATCAGGTTTTCGAGCTACAGCCTTTTGAAAAAATGGGTGGTGCTCGATGGGCGGGAAGGAGTGGGCGTGGCAAAAAATCCTTCAAACTTGATCTAGCGTTTGACCTCACTAGTCTATCCACCAAATTTCAAGTCTCTAGCTCTTATAGTTTTCGAGAACCATTGGTGAGGACGGACGGACGGACGGACAGACAGGGCTATATCAATTCGTCTTGTCATCCTGATCAAGAATATATATACTTTATAGGGTCCCCCTCCCCTCCTTCTATGCGTTACATACAAACCGTCTCAAACAAACTTAATATACCCTGATACACAGTGTGTGTACAGGGTATAAACATGAAGATACAAAAATGGAGTAAGAGAGAAGTTGGGATTTCGAAACACACTTGTAAGATGTGCAAATTTATGGCACTGAACATCAAAAAGTATGCAACAAAAACTTGAACACATGTGTTTTTGGCGAAAAAAATTATGAAAAATACATAGGAAAAAACAAAAAATAATTAATGAAAGAAAAAGAGGAATGTGAATGAAAAGAAAATGTTCAAGAATGAAAAAAAAAAAATAAATGAGGAAAACTTGAGAACAAAAAAAAAAAAAAACTAAGGTAAATAGTGAGATACAAAGAATGAGAGAAATAAATAGGATAACATAATTGAAGAAAAATAATAATTGAACAAATAAACAAATAAATAAAATAATGACAACTGAACAAGGCAAACAGACTAAGATAAATAAAGAGAGAAAAATAAAAATTGATGAAAGAATATGTGAAAATAGATGTGAGACAATCGCTAATGTGAGATAGAGAGGACTGAGAAAAACCACGATAGGAACTGGAGACGATTTCTCACATTGAAGTATTTTATTCTGTTTTTCTCATTATTATTGAAGCTCAGACAACAATAGAGGATAAAAAAACCAGAGGAAACGGGGTGAGGAAATTATAAAGTAACATAGAAAAGGCAAATAAGATGAAAGAACTAAAAGAGTGAAAAATAAAAAATAAAGATAATGAAGACGATAGAGAAAAGGATGTAAGAAATGCAGAAATACAATGCAAGTAGATTATTGCAGCAGAAGAGAAGTTTTTAAAACAATGAAGAAAAACTAATGAAGAAGGAATAATAAGAAAACAAAAGCAATAATGAAAATAAACTGAGACGATTAAATTTTCTAGAAGAAATTCGACCAATAAAAAAAAAGAAGAAAATGGAAGATAAATGGTGCCGCTCAACAGTTATCTCCCATGAATAAAGCAAGAAAAATAAACCAAAAAAAAAAAGAAAAGATCAAAGGAATGTGAGGAAAAAAGGAGTCTTTTATAATCATGGCATAGAAACTAAGATTTGAATTAAGCAAACTTAATGAGTGACATTGTCAGTTAGATAGAGATGCAAAACACAAACAGCATGAGCAAAATATGCTGAAAAGCGTAAAAGAAGAGTTAAATAGACAGTGCGACAAAAGGCAGGATGCGACGCGTTCACAAGTTGGCCAGCGCCTGAAAGTATGCAAAATGCAAATTAAATAAAACTCAAAGGGGCATAAAGCTTATATATCTAATTTTTTTTTCTCTCTCTTTGTTCTTCATATTGCTGGAGGTGTAAGAACATGCTTAGCAAAGCAAGCAAGCAAGCGAGCGAATATGCGAGCAGAACAGTCATGAAAGCGTATGAAAGGAGAGGCGGGTGTTGCCAAAGTAGACAAAAGGCAACTGCGCAAGCAACTATCACAGAAAGTTGAACACACATACACACCAACAAACAAAAACAACACTACCACAAGTTTCTAAGCAAACAAAACGTACCCAAATCAAAATAATACTTTGCCGCTTGGCTATTTAACATTTTCTGCCTTACATTTTTATTTATATACTTTTTTTTTAGAAAAGTTTTTCGCAAATGTTTTTTTTTTTTGGCTTAGTTTGCTATGAATTTGTTTTGTGCTCCTTTGAGGCGCCTCACACTCTCTGCGCTATTTTTGTTTTTTTTTTTATTTACGCATACATTAAACAAAAGTTGAACTTTGATAACAAAGCCAAAAAAAATAAACAAAAAATGAAAAAAAATACAAAAAGAACAAATCAAAAATATTCTACAACAATAAAGAGCATGAACATGTTCATCAACGGCTCAGTGGAGCTGAGCGTTTGACATTTTTGCCTGCGGTCCATTACTGTAAAGTCAAAGTCAAAAAAGTCAAGAGGCTAAGGCGTATCCCTGACAAAAGGAAATACAAACGGAAATCCTTTAAAAATAAACAAAAAAATAAATATTCCTTTAAGATGGCACATGCGTACTTTTATACTTGTGTATGTGTGTGTGTGTGTGTCGTTGACCGTACATTTTTACATAGAACTAAAAATACAATTTATTCATACAAAAGATAAATAAGTAAAAAAAAAAAAAACAAGAAATCAACTGGCGCACATGTTAATGACATGTCTTCAGCTCTCATGTCTGTCACTTTTTAATATTTGTGCAAGAAAAAAAAATAATTGCCTACTTTGCGGCTACGCCGAAACCATACGATTTATTTTTGAACAAAGTTTCACATTATTTTGTTATTAATTTTATGCAATACAAGCAAAAAACATATTGCACAACGCTCGAAATTATGCTATAAAATATTTATTGCTAGCAACATTTTTCATTGCATAATTTCAAGCGTTTTGCTGCTTATGTGAGTTGTCAATTAAACATGCCCGTATGTAGAAAGTGTTTAATGTCATAGAGATGTTCAATACACCGTGAAATGGAATATTGTCTGCCTTTGGGTATCATGATAATTTCTTATTGACTTACCTTAAGCCAAACGCAAAGCAAACAAAAAAAAAATAAAATAAAAGAAAAACAAACAAGTCGAAATTATATGTCGAAAAAATAATAATAATAATAAAATAAAATTTCCCCAGACGCTAATGACAACTAATTTGGCGCTGAGAATCTCAATACACTAATGGACATTCACACACACTAACACACACATAGATGTACATAGATGTGTATATAAATAGAAAGTACAGCAATGTTTGTATAAAGTCCTTGCCAAATATATGCGAAGCTATTAAAATCGTATACAAGACAAAGTAGCAAAACAGCAATGACACTATCAAGTTTGTAGTTGGAGAAATTGTGGCATTGTGGCAGCAACGGATGCCAGGCAACACAATAAACTTAATAAATAAGTCAATTAATTGCCAAGCTCGTCTCTTGATATGATATCATAAACCGAAATGAGCACATGTGCGCGCATGGCAAGGGCAATATTCGGGTTAGTGGGCAAACGCATGTGAGTGTAAGCAAGATGGCATTACATTCGATATAACAACGAAGCATAACGGTACAGTTCAATTAAGTTCTTGGCCAGAGCACAAAGACAAAAAGACAATAACAACAAAACAGAAGCAGAAGTAACAGCAAAACAAAAAAAAAAATAATAATGAGTCAGGAAAGGGAATAAGTTGAGGGTTGAGCACGTTGATGAGTTCGAGTATTTGTATGTTTAGGTCTGCAACAGTGACATTTAACTTCATTACGGCAAAACAGGACACCATCAGGCGTATGAGTATGTGTGTGTGTGTGTGTGAGTAAGGTGTTGAATGAGCCTCGGCATATAACTTGACCTATGTAGCTTTATACGTACACTTGTGGCTATAAACAAAAAAAAAAAAAAAAAGAGACAAAAAAAAGCAAAAAAAAGAAATTTATTTGTCGCATTTTGTGTTGTGCTGCTCCAATGGGACAACGACGGAAATTGTGCCAAGGCGACAAGCATACGACAACGACGACGACGACGAAGGGAACGTTGAGAAAAAAAACTTTTTATGCACATGAAATATTAAAAAGGACACTCGTATTTAATATGTATGCGAGAGAGTGTCTGGCCGTGCCACTTTGCTCCTTCGCTTCGCTTCGTTTCTCTCCTGTGAGTTCAGACGCCGTTGCTGCTTCATTGTAATTCGCATTTATGCATGTCTGTAAGTCTGTCTGCCTGTCTGTCTGTTTGTCTGAACTTGCCTTACTGTCACAAGATTTCAAGGCATAAACAAATTATTTGATGACTTTCACGTTGCTCAATGCCCCGCCAATGTTACCAACGAACCATCATCATCATCATCAACATCATCCTAGCCACCCTTTGCACAAAAAGTCAAATTTTACGAGCGCATATAAAATAGCAACGATACCACAATGACTGCGAAAAAAAAAACACACACACACACAAATGAGCAGCAAGCAAAGAAGATGAGAAAAAAATATGACACATGTTGACCAAAAATAATGAAAGAAAAACCTACGCAAAATGAAGAGAAAAGTAAAAATAAAGAAAAAATGGCCAACAAGAAATCATAAACTTATATTGGCTGACATTTTCATCTGACATTGAGTCAAACGAACTAAATTCCACGTAATCTTTAAGATATCATTTCATATTTAAAGACACAAATTGTGCAGAAAATGTCAACAAAACTCGTTTATCATATTTACCATGCATAATATTGTTGGCAACGTCTGTTAAGTGTTGGCTGTTTGTTGGCATGTTTGATGCAAAAACATTAACAAGAAGAGACGAGCATTAAATCCGCTAAAATCAAAGTTTTCGGCAATGTCAAATACACACACATACACACACACACAAACAAGCACACGAATATGGAAACATCAACGTATACGTATGAATATGCATAGCTGACAACATCGCGTATACGTCACGTGCAATCGAGTTAAAAACTTTCAGTTTGAATGTATTGCAAACTGTGTATTTCAACTTGATGCGTTGAGCTGCTTTGCGTTGCGTTGCTCGATTTTTTTCAATGTCAAATACAAACAAAAGTAAAATAAGTCACTTTTCTATTTTAATTTAAGCCATTTTCGGTATTAATATTTTATCCATCGCTGTAGGTATAAGGCAAGTAGCGAAGAGCTATGGAAATAAATGCACCAAATCATGATATTAATGTTAATTACGCTTTTCACGATTCTTCTGTATAAAAACAATATTTTAAACTCCAAATTGCATATTTAATTATTAAATATTGAAAGGACACAAGTATCAGTAATCACAGTGCACACATAAAGCACTTTAATGTGAGATAATGCAATACATGCAATTCAAGTACAGTGAAAGTTTCCATATGCAGGCACATATAATTTAAGTAATTCTCAACATGACAGCAGTAAACTTTGAACCTTTGAAATTTCTCTTTCTTTTATGAAAATATTAAACACTCTCAAGTAACAGTGCCTTCAGTGGAAACATAGCGCATATTAAGGAACATTTGAAATTAAAATAAAAAATCAATAATAAATTTATTAGACATTTTTATTAAAACATTTCGTCAATTATAGAATTTTTGTGCAAGAAGTAACTTTTTTTACTCTATGAGATCATATTTTGTGTAAGAATCTTTTAAAATTAAGATAAAAAGTGCCTGAATTTTCAAGAATTTTAAACGAAATCGAAATATATTTTGATGTAACACTAACAGTAACTAATTTGGGGAAAAAACGTCACGGTAATTTAATTAATTACCGTGTAAAGTGTTGAATTGTCGACGCTTCCGATGAGACGTTCGCTGACATCGAAAACGAAATAAATTGATTATTTTCGCTGAATTTTGTGTTAAATTTGTAATTCTTTTTAAGGATTTGTTTTTTGTATTGATTAATTGATGACTTCTTCTTTTTAAATGTGAGTGTTGCGTTAAGATCGCTGCCATTTCTGTCTGCTTGTGTGAAGTTTTTGAGATTCGTGTACAATTTAAATATTACTTCGTATTATTCGCAACGTCGCCAATTCCATTCTTAGCATCAATGTAAATCACCTCATTCTTTTCCATTTTATTTTTGGTTTTTTTTAAGCCTTTTGCTTCGACGAGTGCGCTTTCCTTATTGGTTTGCTTTGCAATGACATGGTCGGCATAGAGCACATTCAAAAGACCGCACACAAATGGCGACTTATCTTGTCTATCGTAAGTCAAGCAAAGATTTTCAATGTAGCGCAGCTTTTCAAAATAGAAATTACGCTGACGCTCCATGTTCAACATATTTATACGCATATCGCGTATATTCATGCCTAGTTCCTCGATCCGCTTACGATTGTTCTTGCGCAATGTGACATTAACAAATTTATTCCTATCCATAAGTACGCTTTTGCGTCTAACCGGAGTCACAGGCTCGGCGTCGACTAACGGCTCAACTCTGGATAGCGACGATGTCGATAAGCTCAATAAGGCGCCACATTCCAGATTAATTTTCGGCTTTATCTGACTAACCGAACGCGTATAGCATTTATTGCGCTGCGGTGACTTCGATGTGCATGTCGAACCAAAGCACAATGTGGCGCCGCCGCGTGCTTTTACCGCATCGTATGGCTGACCATCGTAATTGGCGTCGAAGAAACGCTTGAACCATTGCAGAAACTCCAAATTATCCTGAAAACGCGCCTTCACAATACGATCAATCGGTATGATTTTCTCGACATTCATTACCTCGAATGAGGCCTGCAGCAGCTTGAAATTATTGATTGACTCGTACTCCAGATTCGTGCGATACTTAATACGTTTCATGGGCATACAGCCGGGAAACAACATGTCCATAAACTGACAATAAGCGGCGCCCGTGGACAGTTCCTCCACTTTGGTCAATTGCGTATTCAAATGCTTGTTAACCCATGCGAGCATCTCATGTCGCGATGGATTCTCCAGTGTCACATTGGTGTTGTAGACGTTAATAGCCATGGTTTAGTTAATTTTATTTACGTTGTTCAACTATTTCGTTAAAGCGAAAATTTTTTATTTTTTTTATTTTTTAGCTTGTTACACGTTAAGCAATTCGACAGAATGAATTCTGTGAAATGAAATCTTCGATTATTTCAAGTGGGGTGCAAAAGCAAGGCACACTTGAATTGAAAATTATAAATTTTCATCAAGCGATGTTTCTCTTTCGTTTATATTCATAAAAAAATATATTATTTTATATATATTTATATTTATATTCATAAAAAAGATATATTATTTTATATAAAAAAAAAATTATTATAATAGGAGCTGTCACAGTAGAGTAAGGCTAATTTAACGAGTTTAGGTTGGCGAGTTCTTGCTATTAACAGGCTGATCCTACAAGCATTTTACATATAGATTGGTATCGTATGCACCATAATAAAGCTTGAAAATTGAATTATTTTATTTCTACACCATAAAAAAATTCATTGAAGCCGATCCAGATTCCAGATCTTTGAAAATTATTATAAAAATTGTAATTTTCAACACAAAGTATTTTACTCTTCACCTGTCAAAATTGAATAAGGAAGAATTTTTGTCAGCTTTAATTTCAAATAATTACAACATGTTGAAAAGGCAATTCATCGATCAAATTGTGATTATTAGTATAATTCAATAATACCCAAAAAAAAAAAACAAATGATGAATCTCAATTATAGTAGCACACCCTTTTTCATATGTCGCTTATATGTTGCATGCTTTCAGACTAATAATAGATAATAAGTACACTAATAACAATAATAATAACAACAACAACAACAATAACACAATATGAATGAACGTTGGCGCCATTGTTCAATGGAAATAAATGTTTGTAGATTTGTTTTTTATTTATTTGCTTATTTGTTTGTTCAAAACAAGTATTGATTCGTCATTGCGCTGTTAAAAGTAATTCACAGCGTACACTTTCGTTGACCTAACAACGCACATACTTACACACACTGACACACACACACACACACTCATTCAACGCTTGCAACATGCTACAATTTACGCTCACTTCCGTTGTTTGCTTGGCGGCGCCATTTTGACTTATGTAACAAAGTATATCACAGCGGGCCACAAAAAACAAAAACAAGGAGCAAAAAAAAAAACAACAATAACAAAAAATCAAAGTGCTAAAGCACCGAGATTGTCAGCAAGCTAAGGCAATGTTGACTTTGTCAACTGAAACATGATTACTTATTGAATTGGCCGCGACTGTAGTGACGATTGCGCATTTTGACAGCCAACTCAAGGCAAGCAACACGAAATCTTTATATTTATTTTGTAATGCTTCAAAAAATATCAACATAAAAAAATATATTTTTAAGTAACCAAGTCATTTGCCATTGCAATCGCACACTCGTAGCTCATTGCAGTTCCTTGTATCTTTTGGGGGTCAAAACACGCTGCTGCATCTATCAGCTACCCAACCAATTTGCACACTCTGCACGGAACACAGACACACATACATTTAAAGTGCTTTTATCGAAGACCTTCTTTATTCTTCTTGCATTTGCTCATTTCTACTTGTACGCTTCAACACTCATCACTTGCTGCTGTGTAACGTAATGAAGCGAAAACGGAATTACATTAAAATGGCACAACATACACATACACAAGGACAGACAGACAGATGGATCGACAGAGTAGAAGTCTCATGTCAATGGCCACGCGTTGAGCACTTAAATTTGCGGTTTGCTTCAATGTTGACATTGAAGCGTTACAAATAGTTTCGCATTTACTGTACTCATTGTTGTTTTTGTTAGCTTTTGTTATTTATTAATAACAATAAGAGTCAAACATTTTTGTTCTGACCGATAAAATCGTCTTATTTCTTTTGGCTTTATCTAAATGACAATTTAAAAAATAGAAAATGATTTTCAACAGACACAAACAGCCTCTTGCTGAAGGTCAAATGTGCGACTAACTGACTGACTAAATGACAGTCTCTGTGTCTGTCTGTCTGTCTGACTAACGAAATGAAACGAATTTTGGTGAAGAATAAAGGCCAGCTTGTCCCATTTGCCCAGCGCAATTAACGCAATGTTGAATCGAGTTGCTCGACTCGCTCGAAAGTCATGCCCACAGGAATTCACTTTCAACTTTAGTCAACTCAGTACTGTTGAGCTGAGCTGAACTGAGCTGAACTTGAGCTCTGTTGCTCGTTTTTTGTATCTTTGGTAGTTTTTGGTTTTGTTTTTTAAAATGCCAACAAACATACTCAATTTGATAAAAAATAGTATGCTTTGCGTCTCTGATTGTCAAGGAAAAGAAAATAGTATAAGTGATATAACTGAGTGCTACACTGCAATGTAGAAATACATATGTAATACTGTTTTATGTTTCATTTAATTAAAGAAAGAAAAAAAAAAGAAAATTTCAGCTCTTATTTTACTAAGCAATTTATCCCCATATTACTTTGTTTGTATTGATTACTCGTATGTACCAATCAATAACACAACACATATAACTAATGCAATAAAATGCAGATCTTGCGACTTTGATTTCGTCTGTTCGATCGATTCCTCATCGAGCCATCGAATGGTTCCTCAATTTCTCAATCACGACCCAGATCTCTGCACAAGAGATGTCGAAATAATATCGATATACTGATTTGTCGATATTTATTTTTCGAATATAGATATCATTGGATTATATTTAATGTACCAATTTATCAATGTTTCGATATCAAATTTCCACTATCGAAAAGGTATCAAAACACGATAGTTTTTTTTCTGATCATTAAACATTTTTTTTTTTCATTCTATTTAAGAGTTTTTTTTTTTTGTGTCGACTCAATCAGCTGTTTTTTTTAACTATAACGATATATCGATAATTTGTAATGATAATATTGATATTTTTAAAATTCCTCGATACAATAATAGAGTTTTGCACTATCGACATCCCTACTCTGCACTGTTAAAATTAATATTTTCATGCATTAATCTATTAACCTCACTCACCGTGAAAATCCGTATTATACAATTCATGCTTAAAGCAAATGCAAAGCTCTCTATGCATGGCTCGTCCTTTGTCAGTCTTGTCTGCATAAGTCATTGCCCCAACCACGGCGTGAAGAATGTTAGTCATTAAAAATTCGATCGTAAAACGTTTTAAAGTGTAGCATGCAACACGTTGCAATATTTGCAAATTTCTGTTAACCAAAATGACGTTGTCGCAACCTTCATCAACACGAACGTTGCCACAATCAAATTGCGCAATTTAAGCTGTTTCTGTTGGCGTTTCTCAACATTGTTGAACGTGTGTATGCATGTCTATTTTTAGCTTTTTTTTGTCGTTTTTATTTTTCGCTTTTGCAAGTGCAGAAATTCTACAACGAAATTGAAATCAAAACCAAGACGAGTCATTCGTGTTGATTAAAAATAGCGCAAAATGCTAGAATAAAAGCAACAAAGTGTGATATGCAAAGTATGCCAATCACTTTTGGCGTTTGCCAACACTGGCAGCGAAATTGAAAATAAGTGCCGACATACAATGATTGCAATTATGCATGCATGCATGCATCCGTACGTACGTACGTTGCGCTTTTCACACAAAATGATTGAGCAGCAACAATAAACGAAAGGAATTTGCAAAAACGTTTTAATAAAAACAAAAAAAACTTTTTTCATTTGACGTTCTTAGTTTTTCGATTTTCGATTTTTTTGGTTCAAATATTTTATGTTTGCATATTGTTATGTCGTCTTTCAGCTACAAGAGCTAAACTGCCTAGCCGAATAGATAGTTTTTATTAAAATTCGTCAGCTGATGGCAGCAGAGAAGCTATTGTTTCTATCGATCGGTAGTGTGGAGGAACTCTTTTTGTATTTCGAATATTTTTTTTTTTTTCGCTGTAAAGAAAGACTATATTGAATATATAAAAAATATCGAATTATTGATGATATATTCTTAAGCTCTGTTAGTAAGTTGAAAAAAAAAACAAATAACATTTTTTTAAATTCTTGCCCAGAATTCCTATTAAGCAAAATTTTAATTTGATCAACACAATTCGAATTTTAAATTTTCTAAATTTTCCTTCTATTTAAAAGTCATGAAAATGTCTCTAGTGATGTCTGCTTGAAAACTTTGAATGAAAAATGCTCATACGAATTAATAACTGATAAATGACTTAAAGTCTGCGCTTCAACTTTATAAACGAGCAATAAAAACAGTGAGCGAGCGTGAGAGAGTAGAATTCATAGAGTATCTGAACATAAATCAACAAAATTTCTTTCTACTATGGTTTTGTTATTTTTGTCTGCGACTTTCTCTCCCTCTCTCTCTCTCTCTCTGTCACTCTCTTCAGACATGGCGCTCTGCCACTTAAAAATGATTTAGTAACTGTCACAAGTTCAAAATTTATGCAATATTCTCACTGTTGAACATGCTTCAATAAATTCATGCGCTTTCATGCTTGCCACAACCGCTCACACACACTCAACCAGTTCCATTGTGCTCAAACTACTTATGAACACCGCTGAAAAGGATGATATACAGTCTGAGGACACTTGTGACCGTTTCCGGTTTATTTATTTATTTTAGTTCTGTTTTTTTTCGCTCTCTCTCTCTCTCACTCTTGTTGTTTGTCTAACTTGCTGCATTGGTGACAAAATCGAGATATCTTGTTGTTTATTTGTAACTCTTTTTTATCATTTTTTTTGTATCTTTTATTTGAGTTTATTTGGCTGGGTGCTCATCGGCAATGTCTGCAGGGGCGTAACACCTCATTTGGTTACCTTGCATCAACGTTTTGCTGACGTTTCTGGGCGTGCATATATCGTTGGGCGTGTCATACACTTTTGCCATTGCCAACGTATGAAAGTATACGTTCTTTTTTTTTCATGCCTGATTTAGTTTTCGTTTGAATTCAAGTGAATTTTTTTTTCTAACTCACATGCACATTGTTGTTGTTGTTGTTGCGGTCTGTGCCATTGCCTATGAAAATAGATAAATTTATTTTTCATTTCATAGAGCTTTTTCACACACCAACAAGCATGACTCACACACACAGACAGACAGACAGACATATCAAGTACTAACCATTTACTTTGTATAGCATCAGGCACATTTCGTCCTTCGCTTTGCGTATCTTTTACACATTTTTTTTTCTTTTACTTTCGAATTTATGCACAATTTTTTATTTTCTTTTTATTGCTATTATTTTTTTTTTCAATTTATTTATTTTTTTTATAATACTTTAAATGCTTCTATGTGCACAATCAATTGAAAGTCACTGATTTTTTTTTCTATCTCTTTCTTCACGCAAAGAGCGAGAGAGAGAGCGACAGCTTTCATTTTTAAATGAATAAATATTGCTTGAAATAGTATTATGTGACTTTCGCTATCAAAATTTGCCGCCGTGTATAACCTACCCAAACCAATCTAATCCAACCCAATCCAAACCAAGCGTGCGCTTATCGTGTCTGGTGCTATTTTGCTTAAAATGGCAAGTTCAAAGTCTTTTGTTAAGTTTAAAAATTCTTGAGCTGCTTTGGTGACTTTTGCGCTTTACAATTGTAACGTTTGAATGTTACCTTTGTATGTGTGTGCGTGTGTGTGTGTGTAAGCACTATCATGATATTGCCACAAGCATTGAACAAATTTCACCTTTTCGCCTTTGAGATGTACTTCAAAAGATACGAACGACAACGAAAAAAAAACAAAAAAAAAAAGAAATCAAGATGGTTCAAGCAGAAATTCTTCGACGTCCGCAAATTTTGTTTCGCTCACTTAGGCTTACAAACAACTTGCTTAGCATCTCTGCCACTCTGCCCATCGCAGGCCAGCTCAGCTCAGCTCTGCTCAATTCTATTCAATACGTCCTTGACGTCCTTTGGCCATTCCAAATAGAATGTCTATGAGCATTATATCGTATCTTTGGTCGCTACAACTTCAATTGTGTCATTCTCAAGCACAGCTGAGCGCATGTGTGTGGCAATAAATCGTTACTCTTTGCCTTTTCGATTTTGCCCATTATCATTTTCATTTCTTAGCACAAATTGTTTGGCTTTGAAATCTTTTGCTCGTCTTGTATTCTTGTCTCATACGCTGCTGGCAGCTTTAGATGACAACGTGCGATATGCGCAAACTAATTTGCTCACTTTTTTTGTTATTTATATAAATGTATATATTTTTTTTTATAATGTATCTACTGCCAATGTAGCTCATGATAAATCTACATTGCTTATAAGCCCTTAGAACTACTATTGATGAATGTATGTGTGTCGTTATTTGCTGTTAGAGTTATGAGCTTACAATTTTTATATTACAACATTTGTAAAAAATGAGAAAAAATATCACAAATACAAAGACAGCAAAATTCTGTTGTGACATTTGATGTCACAATACACATACATATATCACATGACTTTTAATAAATATATTTCCATTGTGATATGTAATATTCTACAACAATGTTGTTATTTACGTAATGTCGAGTATGCAAAGCATCTTCTCACACTGCAGTGAGCTATTGTTGGTGTCCTTTATAGTGGAAAATGTTTGAATTTGCTTGTTGTGTGATAAATCGTGTAAAACAGCTGCCATGAAGGCTAAAGTTCAGCTACAAATGTTGCTCATCAGTTATTGTGTTGCGATTTGCTTTATAAATTATTTTACTTAACATCATATTTTTGCTACAATATGTACTAATCTTTTATCAATGACACTTTTGCTACGTTTTAGGTAAATGGCATTTGGGCGTTGCCTAATTTCGTATGTGATTTCTATATAGCCATGGATGTGATATGCTCAACTTCATCGATTTTTAACTTAGTTGCAATATCAATTGACAGGTGAGTCTTACATCATTATATAATACATCATATTGTGTAGTGATGAAATATATTTGTATATGTCTTTTACTATTACAGATACATCGCTGTGACGCAGCCAATAAAATACGCAAAGCACAAAAATAGTCGACGTGTTTGTCTAACGATACTACTTGTCTGGGCGATATCGGCGGCCATTGGTTCACCCATAGTTTTGGGCTTGAATAACACGCCTAATCGTGATCCAGATGTGTGTGCATTCTATAATGCTGACTTCATACTCTACTCATCGCTGAGTAGTTTCTATATACCATGCATAATTATGGTGTTTCTGTATTGGAATATCTTCAAAGTGAGTTTTTTTTTTTTTTAAAGATCTATGAAGGGACTGAAAAGTAGACACTTTCGGAACGGAGTTTTTGTTTTTCCCAAAACCAAGAAATTTTTTAAACTCATAGGATATTCAATTCATGATAGGGAAATCAATGAATTTTGGGATAAAGGAATTGACTGGATGGAGATAAAAAAATATCTTTATTATTTAAATGTGTTCCAAGACTTTCTGTGAGATTTACTGAAGAATTTAAATTTTCGATTAAGTGAGTTTTAAGTGTTCAGTTTTTTTTTTTTTTTTTTAAAGATCTATGAAGGAACTGATAAATACTCTGTGAGATTCACTGAAGAATTTAAATTTTCTGACAATCTGTTTTCGGTTCCTACAAAAAGACTCAATGAACATCTTAAGTGACCAACTACAGAACTTGCTTAAAGACCGAACGGATTTTAATGCAAACAGAAAGCAACAATGTAAATGGAATGAGTTTTTAAAAGGCACCGTTCCGGGCATTAAGACACTGAATAATTGACGGACTTTTCGTGATTGAATTGACCTGAGGACATGTCGAAAGTGTTGACTTGTCGATAACTCGAATGTTTGCATTAATGTTGTTTTACATACAAACTCTCTTTCTCACTCTCTTTCTCTCTCTCTCTCTCTCACTTTCACTGTATTTGCCTTTCATACGGCACTTTTGTGTTATCTTTCATGACATGGTCACTTATGATTGCTACAGGCATTGCGCAGTCGTGCGCGAAAGCAACGTGCGGCACGGAAACCTCACCTTTCTGAGCTGACTGGCGGCAGTGTTATAGAGAATATTGCACAGACACGACGATTGGCGGAAACGGCACTCGATAGTACACGGCATGCGAGTCGCATAATGCCGGACGAGCCGGCAACAAACACGGCATCCGGTTCAAATGAAGAGGAAGATGAGAATGCCATATCACCAGATATCGATGATTGTCATGTTATTGTCAATGATAAGTCCACTGAGTTTATGTTGGCAACTGTTGTCGAGGAGACTGGCAAGTAAGTACAAGTACACAAATACACACATACACACATACATATACATAAAAACCAAACGAAAATTGTAAACAGAAATAAAGCCAAAAATGAAATCAAAATCAGGCAAGGCACACACACGCAGATACAATCAAAATGACATGCAAAACACGTTGGCACTAACAGTCAACCAAGCAATAACAACAAAAACAACAACAACAGCATGCCCCTTTGCTAAGGTGAATTAATTAGCAAAAGAGTGAAGGGGCAAAAAAAACAAAAAAAAAATTGCTTGCAGCTCAATTCAACTCAACTCAACTCATCATGACAATGAAATGGTTAAAGCAAAAATTCATGCTATGTTGCCCCAAACCAAGCTATCTTCATATATGTATTTGCACTTGGGGGGGTGAAAATTTCTGTCAAAAAAGATTGGTTCGTTTGCTTTCTCCAACGTTCCTTCGTTGCTTCCGTTCATTTGCTTGTTCATTTTACCGATTTTTCGCAGTTGTGCATTTTTTGCAAATCTGTAACGTTCGCACAAAATGCTAGAAAAATGCATTGAGAGTCAATGAGTTACCCTTGGGATGGCACAGACACATAGCCAAGCAGCCAGCCAGGCAGTCAGTCAAACACACAAGTATTGTGTAAGGCTTGCAAAAAGTATCTGCCAATCCGCCCTTTGGTCTTCTGTTGCTTCAAACACACACAAGCATATCACACAGAAGTCAATAAAAGCCATAATCTCCAATGAGCATTATACAGTACACACAGTCACACACACACACACACACACACAGAGAAGGCGCGCAAATTCAGGCTTGCGCGCCTTTGATGAGCAACTCTTTTGATTACGCTTTGCTATGAACTTCATCAAAGTATCTCAGCATGTTGAAATATGTTCAACTTTAGCATGTTGTGTTGTACACTCTTCAAATACATACATATACACAACTATCAACGCCAACAACTACCAAGCCCTTGGCTTTTGTCATGCTGCCATTGCAACGAACAAAAGACCAAAGTTGTATTGTTTCGATCTCTGTTCAATTTTCTGTTCTGTTCTCTTTCCGATCTGTTATGTTCTGTAATTTTCGTATGCTTACATACCTTACATGGCACAATCATTGATTTTCCATAATGAAATTGTTTTCAGCGCAGATTTGCTAAATGCTGACGATTCGTATCTCTGCACTGAATGCTGCCATTAATGCCTACTTTTGTTAGTTTGTTTATGTGTGTGTGTTGTTGTGATGAACTAAGCCGCATTGTATTGAACATACAGTGTAACTGATTGTGTACACAAGTGTAGATATTGCTGGCTGTTGCTGCTGCTGATGATTATGATAATGATGATTTGTTAGTGGCAGCTAAAGTGCTAAACAACGATAATACATGTTCAGTAAACTAATTAAGAGTCTTTTTTTCATGATTTTAAACTTTCGGTTCGAAATTTTGCATTGAAAGTTCAATTTGAAGAAAATTAATAGTATAAGCTCTTATGTTACAGTCTGCAATACACACACATACGACAGTTTAATATAATATTAGCTGATAATTACAAAATGCTTCAATTGTACAACTTTATTGCTGATTTGCTGATATCAAAAGCTGAGCGTGGTAATTTTAGCAGATTGCTTAGTAATCTGTTTAGCCTCAAGCCATTATCTTTTGAAAAAACATTGCCTGCTATTAAAGCAATCTATCTGTTTGACTCGTCAAAGAAGATTTCCAATTTATTTGGCAACAAGTGCACACAAATTGATCACTTATTGAATACTGTGTGCAATAAAAAATAGCCAGTAAAAAATACAGAAAAAAATCGCCTTCTTCATTGAGCTGTTCGAGCGTTGAAGCACAGTCAATTAGCACACTGATGATGGCCTAATGAATAAACATACAAGCTGACAAGGTTGACTGTTTCGGTCAGGCCTATTTAAGCGCTCAGTATAAGCGTCAGCAGGGCACACATAAGCAGAACATTTGAAACAAAAAGGACATAATCAAATTACTCATTTTTTGTTTTTGTATTTTTACACTTTCCATTTTAAAAGCTGATTTATTGTCTCGTTTCAATTAACACTTGAACTTCAATTACATTATTGTTTTTTTTTTTTATTATTTTATTTTTCCTTTTTTGGTTTTGGTTTTTCTTCGCTTAATGCTTTTCTTCTCCTTTCATATATACAACTTTTCGTCGGAACACGTACATAATTAATGATGCTTGACTGCTGCTAATTGTTTGATTGATTAATGGCTGGATTGTTCGTTCGATTGATTGTTCGTTTGTAATGACATTCTCTGTTGCGTTTGACTACAATTGAAGCAGCGTTGTGGCACAGATAACAACACAGCCGCAGTTGGTCGTTGCCGATCCAAATGGTAATCATGATTCTGGTTATGCACCATCAAACGTTGACGATGTCCTTGCAGGAGGCGCTGCTGTTAGCAGTACAACGCCGCCGGATAGTCCAGTACCAAGTGGCGCAACATTGCAACGTTCGAGCGTGAGCAGTCGACGTAATGCTGGCGATGAATCGCCCAAGCGTGGTGAACCGGCACTCAGGTAATATTTTCACACCAATACTTATTCCATATATGTACAGTTGTGACCAAGAAAATAGTAATGCCCCAATGAAATCTTACATATTTGAAAAAACAGCCAAGGGGACGTCCATAAATTACTTGAGATAAAATTAGGGGAGGGGGGTTCATCGGACATCTCATGTGATTTTTTTAGTTCACTATTTTACCATTTTTTTTTCAAAAATTGAAGCAAAAAAAAAAAATTAATTTCTTTTATCAAATTTTTAGCAAAATCTCATGTGAGATTCAGGGGGAGGGGTTCGTCAAAATCTCACTAAATCTCATCAAGAGGGGGGAGGCGTTTAAATTTCTAGAAAAAATCCTTACGTAATTTATGGGCGTCCCCAAAGCGGATATTCTTAAATTTGTTATTTTTCCAATTTTTTGTCAAGGGATAACTCTTTTCTTAATGAGAAACATCAAATTCTTCCTATCACAATTAAGATCTGAGGTTGAAAGATTGAAATCGATCAACTCTTTCGGAACTTTGCTCGTTTCCGTAGGTTTATTGTCGTATTGATAGGTCCTCTGTTGTAAAAAGTAAAAAATATTACCGCAAACCCACGAAAAAGTTAATTCCCAGGAAAATTCAATTAATAAGAAAAATTTAGGAAAGTAAATCAACTCTGAAACATTTCGATTAATATTCTGAGTAGAATTTTGAATGGCATAGGAAATTTATTATATTTACAACAGCGCTACTATATCTTTGTATCCAACTGTATTTTTATAGACTCACACTAATATGCTCACACACACACACAAACACACATAATTTGTGATTGATTGTTATATTATATAAATGCATTCAATGCTTTCTTCTTGCCATTCTCTTCTCTCCTCTTCTCTGCTCTGCTCTTTGCTATACTTTTTATTGGCATACTCATACTCATACACAGCGTTGCCATGAAGCCTTTGTCGTTTGTACGTTATGGCGTACAGGAGGCCATGACATTGGCACGCAACGATTCAACGCTATCAACAACATCGAAAACGTCCTCGCGCAAGGATAAGAAAAACTCGCATTCCTCAAGGTAAGTCACAAGTAAAAAAAAAACAGAAAACAACAAACACAAATATAAATAACAATAACAATAACTACAACTAAACTAACTAAGTAACTCATAATAATTATAAATCATTAACGTTGCGCGCTCGATCGTTAGCAACTTGAAACTCAATTTGAATGTCAACTTTTGTTTGTTTTATTTTTCTTATTTTTTTGCATTTTTTGCTTTACTTAAATTTGCATACTTCTCTACTTACATTGTCTGTCCGGCTATCTGGCCTGGTCCGGTTTGGCTTCGCTTGATTGCTTGTCGTCTCATCTCATGTTGGCTGTCCTTATGCGCAGATTCACGATTTACAAAGTACACAAGGCATCTAAGAAGAAACGCGAAAAATCATCAGCGAAAAAGGAGCGCAAGGCCACAAAAACGCTCGCCATTGTTTTGGGTAAGTTTTGCGTTAAACGTTTACTGCATATTCAATTAGGCAAACACACACACACGTACGCTTAAACAAAGACTTCATATTGCGAAAAAAATACAAGTTTTTTTTTTTTTTTTGTTTTTGTTTTGTTTTTCTCACGTTGAAGTATCGAAAACAATTGACACATTTTTCCTTTTTTATTTTTTGAGTTTTTCTTGTTTTTCGTTTTGAATATATAAAACAAATTTTAGCAACAAAAGTGATTATCAGCTCTTTAGTAATGCTTGTTAACTAACTAATGCTTCTCCTCACCTCTTCCCCTTTCTTTTTTTTTTTTATGTACCCATGTTTGTTACACTTTAATGAATTTCGTATAGGCGTTTTCCTCTTTTGCTGGCTGCCATTCTTCTCGTGCAACATTATGGACGCCATGTGCGCTAAATTCAACAAAGACTGTCGACCGGGCGTTACAGCCTACATACTCACCACCTGGCTGGGCTATATTAATAGCTTTGTTAATCCCGTTATTTATACGATATTCAATCCAGAATTTCGTAAGGCATTCAAGAAAATCATGCATATGGGGTGATTAAAGAAAATACGTAAAATACGAAAAAATCGCAAACAGCAAAAAAAAATCACAACAACAACAACAAATAAAATTCAATACAACAAGTACCGTAATAATAATAATAATAACAAAAACAAGAAACAAATAAAACATCTTAAAATTGACTAAGCACATTTAAATACTATGTTGCTTTAAAAGTGTCTAAGATACAATATACTTGATAAAAAATATTTCATAGCAAAAAAAAAAAATAAAACAAAACAAAGCCGGACAACTTTTCACTGTGCCAAATTGAAAGGTAATCAAACAAAAATAAAAATATTTTAATTTATTTCAAATATAGAAAAATCCAAAACTGTTTGTATGTATTATAGCGTCAATATATATATATATATATAAATATAATTATATATGTATGAATATCAACTATATGTATGTGTAATTTAAGCTTTAAATGTATCTCTTTATTGTTAAGTAAGTAAAAAATACTCGTCATTTGAAACTAATTTTGAAAATAACTTAATTGAGTTTCAACAATATAATAATAATATATATATATGTATATATGTTAATTATGTCTGTACGTATGTTACTATATATAACATAATGTAGTGATAGTAGATAAGAACTTAAGACATAAAGCGCAGCTCAACTATTTTTAGCATGAATTTTATTAACTCAAATTGATTGAAAGTCAATGCTTCATTTGATGATATTTCTAACGCTTATAAATGATATTATTTTTGAAAGCGTCTGTCATGGAGGAAAACCGTTCAATATTCAACATTCAATGCTCGCTTGAAGCTAAGGCGAACTAACAAACATACGGCATTTGCATTAAGCATGCAGTGTGACGCATGTTTGAAAGCATCGACTTAGTACATAGAGCACGGCATTGTAACTCAAGAATGTTTTGTCTTTGGTGACGGTTTGCAAACAATAACTCACACGACTTTCTGATTAGCCTTCCAGCGGAGCTGTTGCAACAAACATTCAACTTTTGTACATATCACAAACAATAACAAAACCAAATGAATAATTGTATTTCTTAATTTTTTATTTTAAAATGAAATTTTAATGATTTTAAAGCTGTTAGCAACAAATTTATTAATTAAGTCAAATCAAATAAAATAATTTATAAATTAAAATATAAAATATTTAAATAATCCCAAAATAAAATACTAAACCAACGATGGCAGAGCATATCTTTAAAAAAAAAAAACTAAAAACCAAAAAATAAAATAATAGAAAAAAAAAATCAAGAAAGTATTTTAGACTAAATAAAAAAAAAAAGTATATAAATATGTAAAAAGTTTACGAAATAATCGTTTATTTATGGTAGGTAAGTGAAGTGTATAGAAAATTAGCTAAGCGTTAATAATTAGTGTAGTGACAAAATAACTGAGAAGCCCAACATGGTAAGCAACAAACGCAAAGTTTCTGCCAAACAACCAAAAAGCAACAACAAAAACCAAAACGAGCCAAGCTTTGCAAACAATCATGTGCAGATTTTTGTAAAGTCTATTAAATGAACATCGTTCGATAAGTTTGACAACGCGTATGAACTTTTAAAAAGCACAAAACCAAAAAAATAATTCCTGAACGAGACTTTTTGTAGAATTTGTACTCAAGACTTGTCGAGTGATGTGACGCAATGCAATGCAATGCAATGCAATGCAATGCAACCAACAATGAGCCCCCTAAAGCACAAACCATAATGCGTGGAAACTTTGTGGCATGTTGCTTGATGTGGCAATTACCATAAGTATTGAGAATTTTTTTTTTTTTTTTTTGCATAGTGTTAAGCAGTAAAAACTAAGATGAATAATTGTCGCAACGACAGCTCAGCTTAAGGTACTCAAACTAACTAATTACGGCAATTAGTTAATGAAGCTAAAATAGCTAAAGAAGATGGATGAAGTAGTAGATGAATATAAAGACGATGACGAAGAAGAAGTAAAATAATTAAATAATTAGTCGAATTCAACTTGGTTGGTACACAGTACACAAACACACGCACACACGCACACACACGTACATACTAAAGCATGATATATACGCTGAAATCCTAAGGTCTCAACTTACTTTATTTTAGAGAACTTAATTTAGGCGAATAGAATTAAGTGTGAATCAAATTTCAGTTTGGTTTGTTTAAGCGCAACTAACACACACACACACACACATACAATAAACTAATTAACTAAGTCAGCATGAAAACAAAAAAAAAAAAAAAAATGGACATGCGACAAACAAACAAAGAAACAAAACTAATAATTTTAGTGAAAAAATAAAAAATCAAAAAACACTAAACTATAAAAAATATAATTAAATTAAAGAAAATATTTGGAGCAGCATCAGGGTATATGAACAAAAAGAATATGAAAGAAAAATTTCTTTAAATTTAGTATTTAAGCAAGAGATAAAAAATTAACTAAACAATAAAAAACTGCATGAACTTAAGTGTGTTTATATGCATAAATGAATCAATAAAAAATAAATAAATAAATAAAAAAATTATAATATTAACACACAATTAAATATAATAAAATCATAAAATAAAAAACAACCTGCAAAATAAACAAGAACAAAAATACAAATAAATGAACAACAAAACCAAAAAACTTAGTTTTAATGACCGTCCTCCTGATTGTTTCTATGTGACAAATAATTACAAATAAATGTGCATGAAAATAAAAAAAAAATCATAAGACATAAAAATTAAAAATAATCAACATAAAAAAAAATTACACTGTTCATAAAACAAAAGTTACAACAACTGAAAACGCAAACTAAAAATTAAAACAAAAATAAATTTAAAAAATAAATAAATAAAACTTAACACGCCAAATGCAAAAACGATGAAAATAAATATAAATATGTCAACAATTTTTTTTTTCTAAATAAAAAATGCTTTGAGAAACACATTTGCTCACAACTTTTGTACTTTCCTAAAAGGTCAAAAAAATAAAGAAATACTCTAAAAAAGTAAATATAGATTAAAAGAAAAACAATGAGTGATTTTAATTTTTTTATAACATTATTTTACTTACAAGGAAATTAAAAATTAAACTGACGATAGAAGTTAAAAAACAAAGATAATAATAAATAAAAAAATAAATTAAGTACTTGAAAATAAAAACTGGTAAACTTAATAACAAAATAAGAAAATACAACAAAAAAACAAACAAAAAATAAATTAAGTACTTGAAAATAAAAACTGGTAAACTTAATAACAAAATAAGAAAATACAACAAAAAAACAAACTTAAATACAAAAAAAAATGATTCTCTCAAAACAAAAACATAAAAAAATAATGCAGATAAAAAAAATGGTACATATTAAAGTACAATTAAACCAAATTAAAAAAAGATACAAACAAAAATTGATAAACAACAACAATAACTGTATCAAATAATAATAATACAAACAAAAATAAAAAACAAATGGCGTACAACACTTTCAAAATGGCGTCTATGGCAAAACTAAATTCCTTAAGTTGTTTTGCTTAAGCCGTCTTGAACTGTTGAAAAATAAAACAGAAAATAAAAAAATATTTAAAATATATAATAGATTAAATAAACACCTGAAACTAGAAAATCCCCATAACTTAAAAATTAAATTCTTCCAAAGGAAATAATCGACTTATTTAAAAGAAAATTATAAAAAGAAAAATAAACCTGACAAATTTTTAAATTTATTTAACACAATGCCCAATTATAGTTTAGATAAAAAATGTTTTGCATACCTTTAGACAAACAAATTTCTAACTTGTAAAATTTTAATATATATATTTCTTTTTATTTCAAATATTTTTCAATTTTTTTTTTCAATTGAGATAGTTTTTCTAGCTATACATTATTACAAAATATTATTTTTTGTTTTTTTCCATACATAAGTGTTGAACTATTTTTATTATAGTTTTTAAGATATACAAAAAGTAAAAATTCAAAACCAAAGGTTAAAAAATATATACATATTTCAGAAAAAAAAAACTTAACTTAAAATGAAAAATGTAAAATTAAAATAACTAAATTAACTAAATTATTGTATGATGAATGTGTAAAGAAAGCAAAGCAAAGAAAACAAACAACAAGAAATATAAAAAAAAATCTTAGCATCAGACGAAGTAATTGAAGAGGTGAGAAAAAAGAAGAAACTATTTTAAAGCAATGATGTTTTTTTTTTTTAGAAAATAATTTCTATGTAAAAGCATTTAAAAACAAAATTTAAGTAAAAAAGAAAACGGAATGACAAAAAAATATTTTTAGGTGTATGTTAAAAACAAAAAAAGAGAAAAATTAGAAATCCAGTGAAGAAAAATGGGAAACTGAAAACTAAAAGAGATTGTCTATAAATGAAAACTATTTCGACTTCAAACACATAAATAAATAATAAAAACATAAATATAAAAAAAAAAAACGCAAATTGTTTTATTTGTTAGTGGAGACAAAGGTTGAGTATAACAAACAATTTACTATTTTTTGGCTTGGGAACTTGATCTATAACTTTCTCTTTCTATTCTTTTCACTCAAGAATATTCCGGAAATTTTAACAATTTATATTCTACTCTATTAAAATAAATCCTTCCATCCACTGACTCCTGACATTTGCACAACTTTAATTATTTGAAACGAGTAAAAAGTAGCGAACCAGAATGCATTTTCGTAAAAAAAAAAACAATATTTTCAAACAAAGCATAGAAACATGTACCCGTTTGTGCATTTTCTAACATTCATTGTTTATTTAAAAAACTGCAGAAAAAAAACTTGAAACATGCCGAAACGTTAAAAAAGAAAAAGAGAATTCAACAAATTTGGCAACGCATGAAAAATTCTGCTTGTCCTTTTGCTTTGACAAATTTTAGAGACACAAATCACGTTTATGCTTTGTTTATATGTATATGTGTGTGTGTTCGTTTGTTGGTGTATTTCGCTATTTTTGCCATGGACATTTCAACAACTTGCAAGAGTTGCTTTTTATGCATGTATGGCAATGCAAAGAAGCAAAAAGATTGAAAGGCTGAGAGCAACAAAAGCGTTGAATGCCAAAACAGTGCTCGTGCTGACTCAATGACTAACGAAAGCAGGATCTGGTCATTCTTGTTGCTAAAGTAACAACATATTTAAGTAATGGGCGCCCCTATTTTTACTATCAACAAGATTTTTGTCGTCGTCGTCAACGTTGCTTATTTATTTAACAAACTGCAAAACATGACAATATGTCAAATATTGAGAGGGCGAAAGAGCGGTAGAAAAGTAGACAAAACTAATAGAGTCAAGTTGGACAACTATAAAAAAAGAAAAAAGAAATAAAAACGTTGGCCTAAGATGAGCGCTTTTTTAGCATATTTTAAATAAGAAGAAAAAAAAACGATAAAAAAGAACTGCCGCAAGCTTGGCGACTATACGTGTGTATACTTAAGACTTAAGTAGACAAAACACTCATGAAGTGAGACCGACATGTCTGTCCAACACAAAGCTTTGAGCTCTGTGCCAGTTGAATCAATAGCGTAAGCCAAAAAAAAAAAAAAAGTACAGTTGTACAGAAGTCCTTAATGCAATGCGTGTATTTTGTGAAGGTGTAAGCAGTACAGTGACCGACGAATGAACTCAACGCAACTTAACACAGCTCAGCTCAGCTCAGCACTGTGCAACTCATCAAAACAACTATGTGAAGTTAGTTGCCTTAGTGGAGTCCTTAGCACAAAATGAGTTACTTTGCATAAGTTGGTAATTGCGTTTGTGCCTTGGCTGCTTTACAGCATGCTTGGCACATATTTGCCCTCACCAGCTCTCTTCGTCAGCATCTTCTTTGGCTGCTTTTATGACTTGAATGCACAGCGTGGCAAATACTTACGCAAAAGTCATCTCATCTCATCACAGTCAGTTGAATCACTCACTTGGTCTGTTTGTTTATGAGTTGCGCTCGAGTGACATAAACATAAAATTATTATAAACAAAACCGTTTGCATGCATAAACAAAACTGAGCAAGAAAAAAAAAATATATTTTTCTAAAAAAAACTAAAATGCGTAAAAAATTCAACAACTCAGTTGGGTTTTTTTTTTTTTTTTTTTGCTAAGCTTTTCTTTTCATTTATTTTTATTTTTCTGTATTTTATTTTTTTTTTTTTTGCTTTTTGTGCAAAAATACGTAAGCGTCTCGTTTGAACTTAACTGAGCTGAGCTGAGCTGAGTTGTTGCTGCTTAAGTGCTGCACTGAGAATCGCTGTTGTCGTTGCTTGTTTTTGCTGTTGTTGCTTGTTATGAGGTGCGCATGTGGTAAATGTTAGTTGACATAAACTAAGTTAGTCACAGCCACACGCAAATGCACAAACATACACAAGCATAGATGCATACAGAGTTTTATAAACAAATACGCACCACCACATTCCCATGGTGTGAAATTTAGCCAAGTAGACAAGCGATACATACGCACATACACACATATGTACATGCCAAGGCAAAACACAAAATATACCAAAAAAAAAAAAAACAACAACACAAAGTACTAAAAACAGTGAAAATTCTAGTAAAGGAAAAACTCACATTAAAATAGTGTTAGTTGCGTGCTGTGCGCTTGCTGGGCGTGCGTGTGGGCGTGTGAGCGTTTGACTTTTTTTTGTTTTTTTGTGTTTTTCATAGTGGTTTACAAACTAACTCAAAAACTAAATTCAGGCACGTGTGCTGTTGCCACAAGTAAGCAACATAAAACACAAAAAAAAAAAACGAAGAAGAAGCAGATAGCACAAAACTCAACTTACACGGCGTATGCGTAATATTTGTGTTGTTGTTGCTTTAAAAAGTTTTGAGCTTGAGCCAACATTTAAACTAATCCGTTCAAGTCTAATTGCGTAGCGTTTTTTCAGAGTAGTTAGCTTAGTACAGTGACGAACAACGATGTCTGAAGCTTCGAATTAATTAAGTAAAATGCAAAAGTTGCGCATACAATATAAGCAACCTTACTTTAAATGTGTGCGTTTGCAGAATGGTAATATGAACATGTAATTTGACAGAAAGCACTTCCCAGCAGAGGTGATAAATGATTGCTTGTCACTTGTCAGTATTAAATCTGATCTGTCGTATACACAACAACAAAGTATTTACTATATTTGATATACAGTAGAAACTCGATTATCCGGACCTCGATTATACGGATCTTCGATTATCCGGACTCATTCCTCACGAGTCTAATTGCTCTAATTGTTGAGAAAGATAACCGACGTACATCGTTTTAATGATTAATTCATGCAAAAGTACAGCCAAGAGACAAATTGATTTAGATGTTAAAAGTGGGAAATCTGTTCAACTTGGTCCAAATATATGGTGTTGGAATTTCTACAATATAATTTGTCTATGAAATCGATTATCCGGATTTTCGATTATACGGAATACCCCTGGTTTTAATTGATCCGGATAATCGAGTTTCTACTGTACATTGATCATAAATAATGATGACGCAAGACTACAAAAAAAAAAAAAAATAATAATAATAAATATTAGTAAGGGAAGTGCAAAAATCTACAAAACTCACTTACGTAATCTGTGCAATTCCGTTTGTTTTGATAAATAGCAAACTCAGCGCTCTACAATTTCAAAAACTCATTTAAATTTAGCAACTGGGAAATGTGCAACAGCAAAGAACAAACAACCAAAAAAAAAACAGAAAATATCTAAGAATAAGAAAAAAAATTTGAGCAAGAGCACGTCAAACAATGACACCAAAAACAACAACAGTAAGAACAACAACAAAGTCAACCTAATCTCAGTTGACAGTTGAAGCATTGCACTTGTCAGCACGTTTTCAATTGTGCGCAACATTTCAATTGTTGGAAAAAAAAGCACAGTCAAGACGGAAACAAAACAAACAGTAAAATCCAGTACGGTAGACACTCAGTAGATTTGGTATATTTCCTGAGATATTTATTTCAGAATCTATTGAAACATTTACCAAATTTCATGTATGAAAAGCAAAGAAATATTAAAATAAAAAAAAAAAATTAAATAACTTCAGAGAGTTTCTATTTAAAAAGATAATACGAATATGGTTCCAGAGATTAAATTTTTCTATCTGGCTAAATATTACTTCTGGAATATGGTTCCAGAGATTCTATCTGGCTAAATATTACTTCTCTTTCGGTAATGATCAAGAATATATATACTTATAGAGTACACATATACACAGGCCGTCGGATACGTCTTAAACAACTCATCTCATCGAACTTCTAAACAAAGACATATTCATTGTGTAAAGTGTATAAAAAACTTTATAAACGAAACAAACATTTCCAACGCTTAATTTTGCCATTATGAAAATGGCATGGCGTCGAATCAATCCAACAACATAAAAAACATCTCGTAAAATAATTAATCACGTTGAAAATTCAACTACCAAATTTCAAAATGATTTTTAAATCCCAAGCGACAATTTATCTGATGCTGGAAAATAAATTATAACTCAAGAGAAAGCACCAAAAAAAAAAAAATAAACGAAAAAAAATGAAAAAAGAATAAAAAGCAAACAAGAAGGAATAAGAAAAAAAAGTGAGAAGGTTAAAAAAAAAAAAAGATATCGAAGGAAAACATTTCGTTGTAGAAGTGCGACAATAAAGCGAAATGCAGCAATTGCATAATAAATGGCGGCAATGAAGAGGACAAAGCAGCAAGCAGGCGGCGGCAGCGGCACCTCCACTGCGACTTGGTTCACTTTGCTTTGCTTTGGTCGAACTCATATTGGTCGTTTGGGTAGAGCTCTTGAATGCTAAAATTTATAACCTTATTGTAAATTCCAACGATTTCCAAAGACGCTTGGCGTAAGACAACGTTTGCAAGTGTGCTGCTGCCAACGTATTGCAGGCAAAGGCGTAAATAATGATGGGCGTGGTAATGTAAGTAAAGCAGAAAAGTGAAGTGGAGTGGCGTAATATGTTGCAAGAAGTTTGTGCAGTGTGTGTAATAAAATGGAGCAAGTGCCAAGGAGTAGTGAGTAAGTAGTAAAACAAAAAGCATGGATGGTCGAGCAGAAGTCGATTGCAAAATTAAGAAAATGCCATTAGATTGGAGACAGCAGAATGGCAGACGAACGTTGAAGACACTAAAGCGCTTTGAATGGCAGCAGCACAAGAAGATATAGAAGTCTTATAGAACAGTGAAAATCTTAGTGAAGTTATAAGCATAAAGAAACAAGAAGTCGCCATTAATGGGCGTTTGGCGATTGGACATGTCACACTTCCGCGCCAACGCAAAATTTAATACAGAAAGTAATACAGTGAAGGGTTGCCGCCTCACTGATAGCCAACCAATGGTCGTCCTTTATTGCCACTTTGATCACATTTCTACTAGGAATACCATTTAGAATGTCACTGACTGCGCAGCACTCATAAAACGTCTTCTACTCAATAGACATACTCATACTCACTTACCATCGCTGCTGGTGTTGGTGTTGGTGATGGTGTTGATGATGATGGTAGTAGTGGTGCTTCACTTGCCACTTTTCACTTACCACATGCCACACGCTGCACATACAACACGGTGGCCAAGAGCAATAATAAATTTTATAAAAGTCATTAATCTTTTTCAAATGCTTGACTGCTTTAGCTTCTGCTTCTTGCTACACTTTCCTTCCTCTTCACTGCTGCTAGTTTGCAATAAAACAACGTAATAAGATGTCCTAAAGGAAAACACTCACTCACACACATACGCATACACATACACATTTATAGAGAACACGTACTTTACACATGCAACGATTGCTTTTACGTGTCTGCAATTGAAGCTTTGCAATTTGAAGCGTTCGAAATAGCAATTCTGAGTTGATTATTTGTTAATGACCGAGATCACATAATTTTTATGTTTGCAACATTTCTATTATCAATTATACGTGATCACGTTAATTGGCAACATTTATTATGTGTGTAAAATTAAGATTTAAAAATGTATATTTCTTTTACAAGTGATTTCTTACAATAAGTGAGAGATTGAAGCCAAACTAGAATGCTTTTCTCAATATTTTCTGAGCAGAAAAAACCGAAATATTATAATCCTGTTTATAGAGGTGTTTATATGTATATAGTTGAATTTCTAAACCGTCTGAAACATTAAACTGTCCGGATTAGCGAATGTCCGGAGTAAGAAGTTCTGAACTTCCTCTTCCTCTTCGCCAGTAACACATTCGCTCTAAGAAAGTCTGAGATTGAGTACAACGCTATGTTGGGGACTGCCTGTGGTAAATAATTACGCGTCTGTATCATGTCTATGTCACCGATTCAGGAGATTCTGATATTTTTCGATCCCTGCCTGGTAACTAAATGATGCGAATCTGGAATTAAATTTCAGAGAATACCATCATTCCAACGAGAAAACAATACATCAAGCCGCTAATCCCTTCCAGATTCACGTAGGTAGCGTAGAACGATAGAGTTTAGTGTCGTAAGAGAGATTCACTTCTACGCTAACATTTTGAGACACATTTGTGTACCTCATGATGCTAATACATACAAATTTAATATATTCTGCTCTGAACACCGTAAACTTTATAAGAACTTATTAATTTGATTCGATTTGAGCCTAACTAAATTAATGCGAACTTCTTCATCACTTGCTGGAACTTTTATCAACTTTTCAATTTAAATTTATATTAATACTGCAACCTGTGTGTGTCTTAATAATATATGCAACCGTATTTTCTTATTCTATTTTTCACATACACATATCTAAGCTCATAAATATGCAATTTGGAATTTTATGAAAATAAATTTTTAATTTCAAATATTACGAAGAGAATTGAAAATTCATATTTTAGTGTCAGAGTATGCAACACATTCGATATGCCAAATAAATATTAAATAGAAATACACACACACACACATACAAGTATTTCAACTGGCATTTACGATTAAAGGCCTAGATAAATATCGCCTTAAATGCCAAAAAGGCTTATGGCAAAAGATGCCAAAAGTTGCTTAGAAGGTAAACTTAACGAAAGACAGACAGAGAGAGGAACAGGTGCAAAACGAGTTGAAGACACAATTCCAATTTAAAAGCCGGAAGCGTTACGCATAGCAACAGGAAGAGGCAATGAAGCGGCCAAAAAACAAAAAAAAAAACTAAAGCTCAAAGCAAACAAAACTAAAAGAGAGAATCAAACCTAAAAGTGACTATGCACAAGGCAAAATAGTTTAAACATAACAAATATTAATATTTCTGCCAATATGTATGCATATTTATACCTGACTGGACTGCTCATGTATGAGCGCGTTCACACACACTTGTATCGTTGTATTTCATATCTTCTATGTACATACATGTATATAATATTCGAAAATATAGTTTCATGTGAAGCCAGTGAAGCGTATACGGATTAGTGCTCTCAGCTTCAGCTTGGCCAAAAGATGCTCATACTCTGACAGGCTGACTGTCTTAGGCTGAACCGCAAGCCCGTTTTACTTAAACGACATACCAGTTAGACCCAAAATACTATGCCTTTCCGGTGGCTAAGGAAAAAAAAAAAACCATCACACACATTTTCCGCTTACTCCGAAAATTTTATTAAACGACACGAACTTGCTGAACTTGACGCTCATCACACACTCACGCTCACACAGCGCCAGGAAGTCAGAGCTTGTGGTAGTACGGTGTATACTACATGTCACACGTCACATGGCCAAATCGCAGTCATCTATGTTGCAAAATCCCGTGGTCCCACACATCTTCACATACATATGTTGTAGAAAAAGCATTGCCAATGTTGCCACATTGGTTGCTCTGATATTTTCTTTCTTTTACTTTGCTCTTCCTTTGCTTGTGTTCGTTCATTTATCGTGTCCCAAAAGGTTTTTTGTCTTTCTACTTCAGTGCCTCGCTAGCTCATCGCTTCTATAGACACAAGTATACATATGTATATGTATATGTGTGTATATTTCTTTCTGCTTGTTGACTTTAACTTAAAATGGATATTTCAATATTTTTATGCATAGCTGCCTATAAAATAACAAAGTCAACCAACACACACACACACACATGCTGCCTAAACCGCTGCCACTAGACCATCGTAGCAACAATTTCACAATTTCACAATTTTCAGTCACTGAACCAAAGCAAAAATCTTAGCCGGGCATTTATTTCGGCTCAAAATTTTCTCTTAATATCCATTGAAACTCATATGAACAATCAGTTTTTATGCTAGTTATCTATGCACACAATTTGTTCTCAAGCTTAGCAAACGTTGAAAGCTATTTTACGGCAAAGTAACCACCAAATATGACTCGTTGCATAACATACAATGGTATTAATATTTGAATTCCTCTTATTTTCTTTTATCATGAAAATGTTAACGTTCAATAGTTAAAACAGTTTAAAGTGCTTACAAGAAAAAAAAAAAAAACAAAATAAAATTTAATGAAAAAAATCCAAGACCATTTTTTTCACCCTACATTACATTTTAATACTTAGCAATTTATAGGAAAATTTATAGTTAAAAAAAATTATGTAGACACATTTATATTAGTGTCATAGCAATTAAGACACCCACTCTGATCCTTTTGATGCTGCTAAGAAAGCCTGAACTGGTTGTGAATGAAAACGATCGATGGTCGATATGATATCTCAAGATTTTGTTTAGTAAGGCAAACGTCCAGTCATGGATCAGCTAAGGAAAAATGAAAGGAAATGGAAAACGATCGATGGTCGATATGATATCTCACGATCTTGTTAACTAAGGTAACCGTCCAGTCATGGGTCAGCTAAGGAAAAATTTATTCGTCACTATAACCTAAAAAAAATAAATTGAAAGTTTGTTTGCTTTTTTTTTTATTTGGACTTTTAGTCTTCTAAATAGAAGATACAACTGTATTAAAGATTATTCGTTTAATTAATAAATTTTAATTATTAATAATTCATGACTCTTTGTCTCAGTGATTGATCACTTGCCCCAATAATGGATCGTCTTGTCCTAGTAATGTATGAGGTTGACAAACTAACGAAATTATCGCTTGTTTCTCAATTTAAGTTGATAATTAATGATTAGTTATCAAAAAATGAGGTGTGATACTTATCGAAAAATTGTATGCAATTAATTATCAAAATGTCTTTTGTTCTAATTTATATTAAACTTGATATTGTTTCTTGTACTGATCCCAAACTGGGACATGATTCAATACTGGAACGTTTACCCTAATTGGTTTCTAATTTGATTGAATTTCAACGTTTTTCTTACACTTAGTAGAGGAATGTAATGTTACTTTTAATACCCTGCACACAAAGTGTATCAGAGTATATTGTGTTTGAGAATCAATATTTATTTGCAGCCTTAGCAACTTCAACAGCAATGGCAGCTTCAGCACAGTCCTTGTCATCTTTAGTGGATCTCAATAGAAAAGCATCTCTAATTATAAACAACTCAACAGATTTCTTACTATGAAACTACAACATAACACTCTTTTTGCCCCGGCTGGTGTAATTGAGCCACTGCCTAAAGTACTCATTAAGAAATGCGAAAAATACTTTGCCATTATTTGTGATACACATGTGTATAATAAGTATAACATTAATCTGTTCATTATCGAACACAATCACCAACATATTTATGGTAGGAAACTTTTTAAGTAACCATTTAAAGTACTCATTAGAGACATTTTACTTGTTATGCTTGCGCACTGAACCACACATAATTTAGTGAAAACAAAAACATACTCAAACTCTAAACATGACACTGCTGCAACTAACCAACCAACCAACCAACCAACCAACAAAGCAAAAGTCTTCATAAAGCATTCTTACTTAGGAAAGTATGTGCAATTGTGTGTATGAGTGTCGAAAGGTAACTAAAATTAAGCACACTTTTACGACTATTTTCATTTTGTTTGTTATTGTTGTTGTTAGCCGTGGTTGCAAGAAAAAAAAAAAAATACAAAAAACAACAAAGAAAAGCATAGAAATGAAAAAGTTTTCTGCATAATGCGGTCAGTTTATTTCTCCGCTTCATCTTCCGGTACTTTGGTTAAAGTTTTCCAATGCCGTTGCTGTCATTGCCATTGTTGCCACACGCCATAAGCCTTTTGTTTATTTGCTCCTTTATCATATATGTATGTATGTATGTTTGTGTGGGCTTGTGTTTATTTCCTCTTTAGTTTTATGTATAATTAATTTATTTTTGCGCAAATAAAAATATCTGCGCAGCCACACACCTTCGCTGCTGCCGGCGCAAATCAGCACGACTTCACTCGGTGCCTTCTTCGTTTTAATAAACAGCCAAAGTTGTTTGCGCATTGTTTCACAGCCGGCTGCCATTAACGCCATATCTACGACCATGCCTTCTAATATTCTACTTTTCGTTTCGTTTCGTTCGAAGTATTGACGTTTGGCGCTAAATGAAATTCTGCAAAATGTGTGGTCAACTGGTTGTGGTATTGATGCTTCAACTTAAACTAAGCCAACAACAACAACGACAACAACAATTTCCATCAACTCAACTCTATTCCAGATGCTTCAACTCGCCGCGACTCGCATTGAACATGTTCAGTTCAACACATTTTGTTTTGTCTGGCTTTGCTTTGCCTTAACTTGCCTCATGCCTCAAGCGTCGTGCGTCGTGCATCGGTAGTTGTGCCTCATTTTGGCGCTTATTGCGCTGGCGTATTTTCCTTTACCGATTTTTGTAATTGATTGATTGATGGCCTGATCGATTGATGTCTAAATGGATTGATGTTCGAAACGAATTGGGCTCGTGGCTAAGCCGTTGCAGCTGACACAGCTGCGCATGTGGTAATTTCAAAATAGTTTGCGGCTTTCGTCAGCATTAAAATTTGAGAGGACAAGACAGTGAAACTTTCAATTTCGCGTCCTGGAAGGTCGTTCCAGTCTTAGTGCTAGTACGATATGCTCAAAAGCATATTCAACTGATACACACCGATTCTTCATGCACAGCCAAAGCGATGTTCTGCCCAAGAGAACCCTTCCTGCATATGCAACTCCATAAAACTAAATATTAATCTGATAACAAAGAAAGAAAATCGAAACTTTTCAATTTCAATGTAGTAGTTGCCTTATTTATTGTACAATTTATTCAAATTCTTTTATGGATTTTTTATCAAATTTATTTCAATTGAAAATTGCACAACGTTTTTGTTACATGAATTTCTTTTGCTTATTTAAAAACAAAATATGTAAACACAAACTGTTTGCAACATGAATGTAAAAAATTCTGAAAAGCTTATAAATTCAATTCAAAATTAATAACAAAACAAAAATGACAAAAAAAAAAACAAAAACGCTAATAAAATACAACATTTGACTAGCAATAAATATTTGAATGCGTTTCAACAGAAATATGCAAACGCCAAAAATGTGACAACATTTTTCAAAAAATTGAAAAAATCTGTCTGTTCAATCTGCCAAATAAAAAACTTAACAAAAGATTTATTAAAAATCAAATTGAATTTCAAACAATAATAAAAAATATATAAACACATTGTTAAGCAAAATAAAATATATTTAAAACCTGTATGGCAGCTATTTTCTGCTTTGCTGAAACTTACATATCTTCTATCGATCTTCTATCTCGTCGGCTTACAGAGAAATCGAATTTTTAAGTTTTTCCCTTTGACCAATTCTTATGAAACTTTGGAATATGGTCAAGGATGTATAAAAACGCTTAATTACAAAGTTTCATCTGTTTATAATTAAGAACAAAAAAGTTTTTCCTACAAACACCGAATTTTCGACCGATTGTTCCTATGGGTCTTATATGCTATGGTGGTCCGATCTTCACCAAATTCGCAGTGTGTCTTTATTGACACCCGAGATGCTCTTGTGCACAAAATTGACAAAATCAAAGCGTTTTTAAGCAAAAATCTCAGTTTTGACCGATCGTTCCTATGTCAGCTAAATGCTATAGTGGTCCGATCTTCATCAAATTTGCAGTATGTCTTTATTGACGTCCAAGATGTTCTTGTGAGATGATAGCTTTAAAGTCAAGCAAAAATCTCAGTTTTGACAGACCGTGCCTATGGTAGATCGTCTCGTCGAGCTGATCAAGAATATATATGCTTTATATAGTCGGAGTTGTCTTCTTCTCTGCGCTGCCAACATCATGACATACTCTTGCAAGACTATAAAAACTGTAAGGGCAATAAAGTCAAGTATACTCGACTATAAAATACCTAGCACACATAGGGGGCCATGAAGCGCCACAAATTTAATATTGCTTGTACAACACAGTGTGTTCCCTTGAATACTAAATAATTTGAACAATTTCATGCAATTTCAAATACATAACCATATTACAAATTGAATATTGTTGAAGTGAGACAAAGCCATCAAAAACAAAAACACAACATGTAAAACGCAACATCAGAAAACAACAGTTCTTTTCATTCGGAATGACAGCTACAAGTATCAATTTTCTACTGCACTAAGAGCGTGAGCATGGATCGACCGGGTGTACTGAAGGCACGGGCTGTACAACATTGTGGCAACGACATAAGCTGAGTGTCACACAACAATGACTGCGACAAAAAACCAAAAAAAGAAAACAAAAACAAAACAAAACTCATACGGAAAAAGAAAAAAAAGCGAAATGTTCGACTTGATTTGAATGAATTGCTATTGCATACTTTCAAGCGTGCACTGAAAAATTTTGCTCTCTTCTCATGTTTTTTTTTTTGTTTGCAATTTTTTGTCTTTTTGTTTTGTTTTGTTTGTTGTTCTTGTGCCACTTTTGTTAAGTTTTGGCTTGAACTTATTTCACTCTGCATATCTTTATTTATCTTTGTTCGTTCATTTGCCCAACTGCCTGTCAACTATTATTTATTAATATTGTTGTCACTTTCGATTTGGTTCTTTTTCAATTCGGACACGTTAACGACTTCATGCAAAGGACGAAAAAGCAATCAAGGCTGTGTTTGCTAATTGATTGAAATCAAAAATTAAAGAAAAAATTTTTTACTTTTGTCGTATTTCGTAGCAAAGTAACCAATGGAGCAAGAAATATGCAATAAAGACAGCAAGGATACATATTGCTGAGCAAAAATTAAAAGCAAGTAAGATCAAATTGAGTCAAATATGCGGCCATCAACATGAGCTTCAATTAAGTTTCAATCAGTTTTCAATTAAATTTCAATTCAGTTTCTCAATTATTTCATCTACCATGAAAGTCTTCATTAGTTTGTGCGTTAATTATCAAGAAAGCCTCAATCAATGCCCAAAGAGATATTTTAGTCAGAATTTCGATTTCAAAATATCTTCAATTATTGAATTTATTTGGAATAAATTTTCATTTATTGCACTTGTTATGCTCTTTGAGTCAAATGACTGATTGATTTTCATTTAGAAACGTTCCGAAATGGCCAACAGAGGTCGCTAGCATAACAACTAACAGTCAATACGCAAAGAACTATTAATTAGATCATTATTGTACGTATTCAATCAATTCTATAAAGTTCTGTTAATGGCAATATTCTATTAAATAACATTTAAACGGAATTTTAACTGCATGTCCTATTCCGGATAATTGTTTTTGCTTTATTAGCAAAAGCTTTTTAATAGCTGCTCTTTTAACAAACCTTTTAAATGCACTTTTTTAACTAAATAAATTGTCTATGTATCAACTTTTATTCTTCTTCTTAAATTACTCAACTATTTTAGTAAATTTTGCACTCTCAACTTTTATCATTCAATCCACTCATTATTTGAATTTCAATAAAACTTACCTCAAGCGCATCTGTGGTCGTAATTGTCGCTTCAATTTGCCAACCATAATAAAATTTGTTTACACTGACAATGGCATACATAAAGCGTCAGACAGACAGACAAACAAACTAACTCGGTTAATGAATAAATGTCAACAGAATTGCATAGCATCTGTCTGCGTTGACACGATAATGACTATGACCATGAGTACTAAAAAATTTTACCACTTTACGCTATGAATTGCATTACACTTTGCATTATGGCCTTTTATGCTTTCTGCTCATTTCATTCAGTATACAACATCAACATCAACATCAGCATGAACATCAACAACTGCTGTTGAACAGGTGCAGAGTCATAGAGACAAAAAGGCACAAATGTGTTCAACGCAGACATACCAAAAGATACAAAAAAAGGGGAAAAACTAAAAGTGATAAAACGAAAACGAAAATAAAAATAAAAAAAGAACAAAATAAGTTTAAAGTCGTCTAAAGTAAAGCAAAAAAAATAAAATTATTATGATAGAAACAGAAGGAGCAACAGCAGTCATCAAGTAAACGAACAATGGCCTTGCCAGAGGGCCGTCAACCAGTATTGCCAGACATTCAATGTTTTCGTCCTTGTCGTTTTCGTTTTTTTTTTTTCGTTTTTCTACATATTTTTTTTTGTTGTTCCTGTTCTCGTTGAAGTATGGCAACCAAACTTTGAACAGCCATTGCCAATGTCAGTGCCAATGGTATACCTTACTCAGCACAGCTCAACTCAGTTCACAGACTAGCTGATTTTGATTGTGACTGTGTGACAAGCGTTTCCAACTGCGTTGGCGAAAGGATTCTGGTTGTGTGTGCCTGCCATAGCCGACATTTGCACCTGCAACACGATCCGTCAACAAAACTTTTGCGAAACAATTTCTATTTGTTTATTATTTGTCTGCGGTATTTAGAATTGCTTCAATCGAATACGCATGTATTTGTTAATACATAACAACAATTATTGTATTCTTTATTCTATTCTATTTATATATTTTTTTAGTTGATTTTTGACTTAAACATGTGCTCGACAGGCGTTGAAGACAATGTTGGCGATAATGATGATACAATGTCGGCATTGATGTTCGTGCTGTCAAATGACTGTTTTGTATTAATTGATTCTTCGTGTTGTTATTATTTTTATTTATTTTTGTCTTTTTCACAGTTTTACGCGCAAGCCATTAAACAAAGGCATAACAAAAGCACAGCTTATGGCACAGTGGTGTTCCAAAGTGTGCAAAAGTGGTTAAGTGTTGTTGACGATTTAAGCAATGAATTTATAAATTTAATTCATGTACGAGTATGAGTTGCATTTTTTATGCAAATATTTAAAACATTTATTTGACAAAGAATAAGAACAAAAACAAACGATAATATTTTATGTATTCCCCATAAAGCTTATTTTAGTCTACACAATTTAATTTTTTTATAGAGTTTTTTATTATTATTAACATTACAACTAAAAAACCAGTAAGGATTGGAGTCGACAGTACTCGACTCCGACATACCCTGTACCTTCAATTTGTACCAACTGTCTGAAGGCGTTGCCCCGCCCACTTTTTAATCGAAACAGATTTCATTTTCATTCAATTCCATATATACCAATTTTTACTCTTTGAGACCAATTCGTTCAAGAGATATAACGGCATTCTACCATGGCTATATGTGGGCGTGGTCACGCCCATTTCACAATTGAATCTTGTTATACTCCATCCCAATAACATATATGCAAAGTTTCATTCTTGTAGGTTTTATGGTTCTTGAGATATAAGCGTTTCAAATTATTACTATATATGGGCGTGGCTACGCCCATTTCTTTAATGTATCTTCTTGGGGCTTGAGTCAGCTATATACACTCCAAATTTGGTGTGCCTATCTCTAAAGACAACCGAGATAAAACGACTTTTGTAAGTTTTTTCCCGAGGTTGCTCCAGTCATTTGCCCCTCACCCCTAAACTTACTCAAAAAGGGGGAAGAAAAAATAAACTTGATCTGCGTAATGAATCACAGAATTGAACTGCGAAGAGCTTTTGGTCCTATCTATTATAGTTTCCGAGATCGACGCGTTCATACAGACGGACGGACGGACGGACAGACGGACGGACAGACGGACAGACGGACATGGCTAAATCGACTTCTCTTTCGATACTGATCAAGAATATATATACTTTGTATAGTCGGAAATGTCTCCTTGAAGGTGTTACATACATTGTCGATGCGCACAAAACTAATATACCCTTGTACCATAAGGTACAGGGTATAATTAATTCTCCTTTAATCTAGTTATATACAGAGTAAGATTGTATTCTAGTCTTGAATTATGAAAAAATTTAATTTTTTTTTTTACCAAAAAAAGGTCCAAACCCTTAAGAACATATGCCTAAAGGGGTTTTTCAATATTCAATGTATTTTTGGAGTTATAGCCGTTTTTGTGATGTAAGGTCTTAGCACGATTTTCTCGAAACGACTTTTTTCGACCTGATATCTCCAGTTCTAATCATCCAATTCACTTTAAATTTTTTGTGAAGCTTTTTCATACATCTTTCTATAGCCGGTATCTCGAATATTAAAAAGTAATAAGTTTTACTATTTTTTAAAAATCCATTTAGGTAAAAAACCATTTTTCATTTTTAAATCGTCGCCATTTAGTGGCTACGACATCATAACTCCATCAATTGAATTTTATTTTTTTTAATTTTCTTTTTTTCTTGAAATATCAATAAATATTTTCAAAAAAAAAACTGGATACTAAAAATGTTATAAATTTTTTTTTTTTATCGTACGATGAAGAACGACTAAAATTGAGGCTTTCAGACTAGAATAACCCCTTAAACAATAATTACGACTTTGTTAACGACTGAAGACTCTATATTACTCTCTACTGCATTATTTAATATTATATTACACAAAACTTTGTTGCCAATATTGTTAAGTAAAATACAAAATACGCTTTGCTTTATATTTATTTATTTTTTGCACTTCTTTACTTTTAAGTATGTTTGCAAAATGAAGCAAGACGACTGCTTGACTAAGAACACTACTCGAACCACTTCATGTCAAGTGTTTGTACGCGTGTGTGTGTGTGTATATTTTTATGTAAACTTTTATGATCAACATTTATGACGCCAAACCAACGCGAAATAAGACAAAATACTGTAGAACACTACAGCAATGAAGCGAATGTAAAGATAGAAAGGGTAAAAACATAAACTTCTACTCAACACTTGTTAGAAATACATACACACACACATATATGCATACCATACTCAGAGGACTTAACTGAAGTAGTAGAATGGGTACAATAATCATGACGGCGACAATGCTGACAATGATGATGATGATGATGATGAAGATGTTACTCTCAATGATGACAATGATAACGATGAATGACTGTCTTAGGTATAACAAGCACAAAATACTACCTTGAGCTATGAATGTGGACCAATGTCACCAAAATATTAACACCATTTGCACCTCCACAAACACACACACACATACTCACACAACAATATGTCGTACCGTGTAGCATGTTAAAGCTTTATGTGTTATATAACTGCCAAAAGACGATGTGCTAAAGTATGAAACACATGTCTTTCGGTCGGTCGGTTGGCAACCCTGAAGACTCTTGTTGTGCTACACAAAATGAAGCGTATGGGACAACATCATATGTATGTATGTATACACATATGTGTATGTGTGTGTGTGTTGCGTAATGTTTACAGACATAAATGAACATTTTATTGCATTTATATGAGATGATAATAAAATTCCAATAAGCATGAAGAAAACAACAACTCCAACAACAACAAAAAATACAAACAAACTCATATTGAAGTACAGGAAAAATACAATCAAATAAAATAAAAGTACAAAAAATAAAATACAAAAAAAAAAATAAAATACAAAAAAAAAAAACAAGAAAGAGAACAACTAAAGAACCTGCCATATTACAAAAGGGCGTAACACGCATACATCAGCTGCAGAAACAAAAGGGGCGTGCCATACTGCTCGGTTTGGTTAGAGGCGGGACACAATTGGTAGAGAGGCGTCAGCACACTGGACGTATGAAAGCGCACGCATGGCTTTTTCAATTGATTGCAATGATTATTTTATTAATTTAAGTGAAGAGAAAATATGCTTGCAAAGCTTTAACACAACGGTGATGATTGGACAATACAATGTATACTATTTTTATCAAATATTTGATAAGTTCTTGAAATTATTTGTCTCCATTATTCAGAAAGTTCCATTCGGACCAGTGTGTTTTTTTTTTTCAACAAATCAAGAAACCGAATACCAGACAAAGATAAGATCGCTCCTTCAGAATGAAACATTTAATCGGTCTGAGCTAGTTGAAATATAAAAAAAAAAACATAATTTTTTATAGACAATCATAAAAGATTTAAAAAAAAAATGTTTATCGCCATGAAAGACATGTCTTCCAAGAAAATATTATAAATTTTCCATTATATTATATTGAGAAATACGGATGATATATCATATGAACCCACGAGTAACAAAAGGGTTAAGACATTTTACGAACTTCATATGATTTTTTTTATTATAGTATTTTATGTACTCACAATGAGTTCAAATTGAAAAAAAAAGTAAATAAATTTTAAGGCACTTTTTTGAAACATAAAAATATTTGTGCCATTTTGTGTTAACTTACGAAAGTAAAATAATAAAATAAATACAAATGCCAACTAAAAGTCTATACACAACGACGACGACGACCCTGTTCAAACATACACATACACAGATATACACATACATTAATATATATACTAAGCAAAGTTATAACATGTACTCGCCTTGTATAGAAGTTGGCTCGAAATGCGTATCTGGTATTGAGTGGCACCAGTGGCGTTTGTTGAATTGATTCTGGCACTGGCATCGACAGCAACAACATTGACAAAAACAACAAGAACAACAGCGGCATTAGGCGACGAGTTTGAGTTCAACAACGGCACTGCCATTGGCATTTGTATGTTGTATATGTCCATAACTAATTCGTACTAAATGATGTACTAAAGTGTCGACTAGAGACATACACAAACACACATACGTACACCCACACATAAGCATACATTCATCTGAAACACACACACCAACACAAAAAATGAATAAGGCAGAAACGAATCGAATCGAATTGAATTGAATCGAAAGAGAGAGAAAGCACTCAACATTGAATGTCTGCAGTGAAACTTCTTGTGGCAATATCTTATCGTTACATTTACTGGGTGGCGATAATTGACAGACCATTAACATTTGGATTGCACAAGAGCTTCGCAACCGCATTCACATTCACATTCGCGTTTCCTTTCATTCAAAATACACAACGGTGAACCGTTCAACTTTCAGCTCAGTTCAGTTCAGCTCAGCTCATTGCCTTGTCTGTGTGGGTCCACTTTCATTGCTTTTGCCATCCGACCTACTGCCAAACTTAGCTTACTGTTGCTGTACTGAGTTCAGTTCTTTTAGTTCAGGTTTGAATTTCAGTTTGGTTTTCAGCTTAACTTCAATTCGCCGAATTGTGTTGCTTCTTTAAGCCATTCGTGATTTTGAGGCTGACTCAACTACAAACGCCTCAAATGGAATTTGTTCTTCTTTAGGTTGTTTTATAAGTATTTTTATATGTTCTGCTGGCGTCGTTCTCTGTCATTGCCCTCTTCGACAACTTTGCCAACCTCTTCGTCTTCGTCTTCGTCGTAGTCGTCGTCGTCGTCGTCTTCATTGTTAGTGTTGCTGCTCATTTTCTTGTGATTTGGGATTTTGCAATTGATTTAGAAAAGTCAATGAAATAAAAACATTTCGTTTGGCCTGTTTTCTGTCTTTCATTTGCTCATTTTGTTTTTTGGGCATTTCTTTTTTTTTTTTTTATTTATTTATTTTTTTCTTGTTCTTCGTTTTAGGTTTGTTCATTCAACCGCTCATACTTTTATGCTTACATTTCCAACTAGTGATGCGTGTGGGCGTTTGTTGGGCGTTGTTGGGCGTGACTTAGGCTGCTGGTGCTTGTGCTGCGTCTATGGCGACTTCACTTTTCGACATTTATTTGCGCTAAAAAATCGATGTGGCAAATTTAAGTGAATTTATTTGCCTTTTAAATTAGTATAAAGCGCATTAGGCAGCAAAGTGGCTTAAAGTTTGTTAAAGACCCTTTTTAGATACTCGTTGTGTATATGTATGTATGCCTATGACAACTTTCGCTCACCGAGTTGTCATAGCAATTAAATTTGTTATCCAATGTGAAAGAAAAAATGTTTGCGAGTATCTTATTTTTTGTTTTTTATTTAAACGAACGAAAGTATAAAAAAAAGGGAAGGCAATTGTATTAAATAAATTGCGCATTGCCATCAAGGTTGACTAAAAGGAATGTTGCTGAAGGATATGATGAAAGCAATTAAATTTAAGGCAAAAACCGTAATTGGCAAATAAAAAAGGTAGCCCAAAAACAAATCATGTATGCATCGAAATTCTGTCAATGCATAAATATTTAAAGTAAACGTGAATGCTGAAAATTCAAGTTTTCAACATTATATACGCTTATGTTACATATGATTAAAGCGCTCAAACGGCAGTCTAGCACTCGAATTTCGTTCTGTCGGTTTTCTAATTTATTACTCATAATTCTTACAACCGATTTTTAAATCTTTAAATTAAATCAACTTAACCAAATCAACTTGCTCTTCAAAATTTAATTTTAAACTTCGCTCACTTTTTATGCTCCTTGATGTCGACCGTCTCGCCCTGAACCAATGCTTGACCATTTCTGTGTAAAAAATCGTTTAAAAGAAAAATTTTTTTTTCCTTGTGCAAGACGCGTGCGACATTTATTTGCTCGCCAACGATACTTAAACAAGGCCATAATATTTTATAGCTGAGCAACATCAGCAACATTGACAATTATTAGCGAGCAAGCGTGCTCATTGGTGTGGGCGAGACGACAAATGTTTGACAAAATGGCCGGCATATGCAAAGTCAACAAGAATTTTATCTCTGTTTTCTTTACTTTTTTCTCTTTTTTTTGGATTTTGTTGTATTTTTTTTTTTTTTTTTTGTTTTTTATGCTGTTTACATTAATTTTTTTTATCGAAATTCGAAATAAAATAGAAAAAATTAAATAAACAAAAAACGAAAAGTCAAGCGATATAATAATAAAAAAAAAACAAAAACAAAACTGTGCGAGTGAGTCAGTGTAAGAGAGAGAGAGAGAAAAAAGCGAATGCGTGAACACGTGCCTTCAAAGTGTATGACAAAATGAATTGTTTCGGTTTTTTGATTTTGTTGACGTTTATTTATTTTTTTTTTTTTTGTATATCATCTTCTTCTTTTTTTAGTGTTTTGATATTTGCTGTTGGCTCATGGCCAATATAAAAAAAAAACAAAATATTATTAAAATTCAAAATTTTTGTCACGTGTCAAACGCCATTTATGCGCTTCGTGATCGCACTAAACGTCACACTAACATATACGCACGGTGGCACATACACACACACACACTCATGCTCTCTCAAAGCATAAAGCAAACGAAGGACATTTTTTGCCAATTTGGTAGAAACAGAATTTTAATGATTTTTATTTTCCATTGGGTTGATGACTTCTTTGTTAACTTTTCACACACGCACACATATGTATGTATGTATGTATGTATAAGCATGTCTCTTCAGGTTTTTATGATTTCATTGTTGTTTCATTTTCTGTTTTGTATTTCCGTTTGTCGATTTTTGTTTTCCTTCCTGTTTGTTTTTTTTTTTGTTTCTTATTTTTTTTTTGACAGCCATTTACATTTCCATTATGCAAACTAACTTAAGCGCAGATTTTGCAGTCATTCTATTTTAATTAATTTACAAATTGAAAATGCATACAATTTTATTTGCCTTCTAAATGATATTGTTTGTGTTTTTGTTTTTTTATTGTATTTTTTCAAGCGCGTCACGCTGATTTAGTGCTTGCTCTGGCAAAAGTAAACGCGGATGGGGTGAAAAAAGAATTTTGAAGTATAGTTTCAGGCGCCCATTTCGATTGCATTTTAATTAAAATGAGTGTGGATTTAGCTTGTGTGATTTTTGTTTTTCTGTCTTGTTATTTGTATTTTTTTTATCTTGCAAATTTTGTTTTCGGTTTGCCTAATTGGCCCAACAAACATCCTGCAATTGAATTGTGCTGACGCTGTGCATCTTTGCTGCAATAAATGTATTGCCAAATTGTAACAATTTCGGATTGAAGTCTTTCAAATTGAACACCAATCAATGTTGCATAAAATGCTGTAAGCAATTGTTGGGATTTTTGATTTATGATTATCACAAGCATTGTGAAATATTGTATAGAATTCACATTGAGTAATAAAATGAACATATGTATTTGAGCATGTTTGTTGTAAATCGACACGTTCAGTTCAATTGTTAATGTCTAAAGTGTTTCATTTCACTTTGTGTCTAGTTTTGACGCATTGCAGAATGCCAGTTAGATTGAAACTCAAAATGTGTTCTACATTATTTTCCTTTTCACACAAGAATATCCCACTCTATATGATTTGTAATGAATGCTTGAAAAACTAAAATACTAAATAGTCTTAATAAGTTCAAATTCATCTGTGATTATCCCACAGTCATATTTTTTATACTTGATTCATATTTAATAAAAAATTCCTAGAAAACACTTACATATATATTTTATTTCTATAATATTTCTGAAACTATATTTTATTTTTAATCTTACTTTTTGTCACCGACACTTTCCATCCTTGAAAGAATTTATCATAAACATTTTATATAATCCTCACATCTAAAATTCTTCAAATTCCGTAATTGTAAACATCTCCAGTTTTACTATACACTTTAGCTTCCTGATCCTTAATGTGTAATTCAAAATTCATCACTTATTTATCAATATTTGATTGTTTTTCATAAAACCACTTTCAGAGATACTTTTATAATTCGGGATTTATATTTTTTGTAGAGAAAACATTAAGCCCGAAACATAGAAAATAATCTTCCTATCATATACGCCGAAAGCTTTCTTAACCGAGCTTATACCATTTACTTATAGATCTTTACAAAGCCCTTCACATAACCAATCAACAGTGAAATATTTACGCACACCTTACACACAAAATATTTTATTTATTGAATCAAACAGAACAATTGAAGTAATTTTCTCGCACGTATAAAAATGAAATGTGTAAAACAAAATCAATTCACAGCAATTAGTTTAAATATTTCATTGCCCGATGCCAAAATGTAATTTTAATATTTATAAAAAATAAATTTTTCCAAAAATCAAATCAATTTTTATTATTGTATTAATGTGTGCATGTGCAAATTGGCAAATAAAATATCAAATAAAAAGTAAATGAATGACAAAAACAAATAATAATATATATAATATACAAAAACAAAAACAAAAAAAAAAAAAAAAAAACAAATATAAATTATTGTATAAATGAACAATAAATTATTCAACAGGCATATAATTGAAAGACACAATGAATGATTGAATGACTCAATGACTTTAATAAAAGTATCTATGACGGAATTTGACTTTGAAATGAAAATTATTGAATTATTTTTGCGCTTAAAACAATTCTATTATATTGTATACTCGTATATGAAAACATGTTTGTTATTTTTGTGTTAACATTTTAGAATAGCAAAATTTCACTTTTGGTTTCGTTTCGTTTTGTTTCGATTTGTATTGTTTTGTTTTGTGATTTACTTTTTGTTTGCTCGTGTTATTTAACTTATTCTGCCAATTAAGTTGGCAACTTGGTAAAATAACAAGAAGAAGATAAGCGCCGCATGCAATTATACGGCAAACAAGGCGTGGTTATATGAACATTTGTATCTATGTAAGAGGCAACCGCACGAACGTAGACTCACACATACACAGACAGTTGAAAAGCTGTGAAAAGCATACGAAGTAAAAACCAAAACACAAAAATGAAACCGTGAAAAGCGTTTGAAAATTATTTGCTTTACTATTTTTAGTGCTTTTTTCTGGCGGTATTAAAACACGTAATCAGTGAAAATGTGACACGTGAACACGTGTGCTAAAAACTTGCATATGTGTGTGTGTGTGTGTTTGGTGGTGTGAATGCACAAGTGTCAATGTGAGTGTGTGTAGTAAGTTGTTAAAGAATTGATTGAGCTTCAGTCGAGCGTTAAAGCTGCTCTAAAATTGAAAAGGCATTCAATGTTCATAACGATTGCAGAAATAAATGGTAAGCGTGTCAAAAAAGGTTATTAAAACACATAAAATATAGACAAAAAATGCAGACAGAACAGATGATGATGAAACGAAGTAAAAAAAAAAGCCAAAAAGACAATGATAAGAAAATAATGCGATAAAGAAAAGCATAGCAGAGAACGAGATAAAGGGAATGAAAGTGACCATCAAGAAAGAAGATTGAGATGAGAGATAGTAGAGGTAGAAGTTACAAGATCTAAGAAGAAATCAAAAGCACAGAGAGCGAGAGAGAAGATAGAAGAATAGCAAGACTTGAACTTACCATGACTTTCCGTCCCTTTAAGTATCATACATACATTGCTTATAAGCCGTTGTTACCTATAGGAATCTTTATAGACCCAGTTGTATCAAAGACTACTAAAACTACAAGATGTTCTTGTCAATAAAAATGCAGCCTGAAAACCGAAAGTTCCTTATAACAAAGAATAATAAAAGTAAAGTGAAGTGGTCCCGCAATATCTCACAAGATCGAAGCAAGAGAGGACTGGGATCATCTATGGGTCATGGATATCCCCTAAGAACAATTTGGTTGTCTATTAAGAAGTTCGTTATGAGGAAGCAATAAACATTTGAGGAACTCTGCTTCAAAACAACATCTGCCAAAATAAAGTAAGAACGTAAAAGTTCACAAAGTTTTACAATATTTTCGCCTAGTAATCTTTCTTATTTTCACGTCTTTCAAGTACTTCAATATGTATTCACTCATAATACATAACTCAAAGCAAAATGTTTCACGTTTTTTGCTGTTGCTGATGCGCTCACAAATCTAAAGCGACAAAGTATCGCAATATATATGACATAATGCTAAAAAGTATAACAATATTTTTGCTCTTAACTCTTCGCTCGTTTTTTAAGTTATTGCTTCTTCTTTTCTTCAAGTTTTTCGTTACTTAATAACAAAACAAAAAACAAAAAAAAAAAAAAAATGAAACTGTTGAAAAGAAAAGCGAAGAACATTTTGCGATAACTTTGCTCAGAGCTTGCCTCCGGCATAGAGCGAACGAACGAACGAACGAAGACATCATTAAGCAAAGAAAAACAGGCATTTTACTTTGCCAAATTACTTGCACATTTCAAAGTAATTTCAACATTGTACGAATAGGCAGGCCAGGAAAAACCAAATCATTTGCCGCTTGTAGATAAACTTCAACGCATAACTCATTGTCAACGAGCAAATTTTTTAACCGTTGACAAGTTTTAGTTTTTCTTCGTGCCTTTGTTTTTATACTTTTGCAAGAGCATATTAACTTTGTCGTGAGGTTTGCAGGGCACAAACATCTTCTATAGATATATACATACATTCTTGATCAGCACTGTCTGTTCATCTCAACATATGTATACATATGTAGCTTGTGCCAGAGTTCAATTGATGTTGAGAAATTATTTGCAGAAAGCTTGGTGCGGATTTGATAAAGATCGAGCGACTGGGAAATTATGCCTTAGATACTATCGATCAAACATGCGTTTTTTTTTTTTAAAAAAACTCTTTTCTTCGTCGATAACAGACAAAATCGACCTTACTAAATATATTACCTAATTTTATAAGAATCAATCATGAGGCCATGGCACCGCCTTTATAAATATTTATTATTTATTATATCAATCTTGAAAAATGAAGATTGCAGATTGGAATAGAAAAAGACTCTTTAAAAATTTTTAAATGTATTTTATTGATAAAACTATAAGAAAGATTTTCCAATAATAATAATTGCATGCTTTAGGCCTTCAAAAAGCGTCCACTCCTGTGTAAAAGGAAATTAGACAGGTAAGGTTTGGGCAAGGTCTGAAACATTCGAAAAAAGTCTTACAGAACGCCTTGTGAAGCGGTACAATTTCCTTCTGGGAATGTCTGAAGCGTATTTAAACTTCCACATAGCTTTATTTATTTTCGTTTTTTTTTTTTTGGTTTTTCGGTTATTTACAAAGACTTTTAGTCAAGACTTTAAATACATTAGGGTTTAGATGTTTTAACATAGCGCGCTATATAATTTTCTTGTGCAACTTTTTGGATGAACAATTACTTGGCATGACACAAAATGGTAACACGGCGGGTAAAGAGCCCACATGATGTGGCATAACGTGACATGACGTGGCGTGGCGTGGAGTGGCCTGGCATGGCATGGCGTGATGTGATGATGGCATAGCGTTGCGTTGCGTTACTTTAAGTTACGTTAGATGTTATTATTGTTGTTGTTGGTGGCAACGTGCAACATTGTGGTAACCGTCATCTAACTTAGCTGAGCTCAAGCTCAGCGTAACTCGTCACAACTTGACGTACTAAGTACTTGCAGAAAGTTTGCTTTTTTAAGCTTTTTGCTTTTTATATTTATTTTTTTTTTCTTACCAACTTTTTAACCACAATACAAACAACAACAACAACAACGACAAGAGCAACAATAACAATGCGCATAATAACGATAATCATAACAATAATAATGACTTTGCTGACAGCAAACCAACCGACCATGGCACAAACCAACAAAAACAATTGCAAAATTTCTTTGTTTCGCTACACTTTCACTGACCATCTATCTATCCATCTATCTGTCATACTCCTCCCCTATTTTGCTCACGCTGCCCTCGCTTTCACTTTGTTAGCTTAGCTTGATACTAGATTATTTCACACACAGAACAAGCCGCTCGTCATGTCTCATTTATTCAAGCAGATTTCAATAATTCGCTGTGAGCTTCAATTGTTTAACATTATCATTTTTTTTTTTATACAGTAGAACCACCTTCATTGGTATTTTTTCTAATAATACTTTCTCTAATGCAAACATAATTATAATTTACTTCCGTTGCAGCATTCAAATCATTGTTTCTGTAATTAATACGATTATAATTTTATCATGATTTCGATGATGAAATCTATTAATTTTTCTATTAACGAAACTATTCTATTAAAAGAACTCTAAACACAATTTTAATAGAGTCTTTAGTATATGTTATGAAATCTATTATTTTTTCTATTAACGAAACTATTAAAAGAACTCTAAACACAATTTTAATAGAGTCTTTAGTATATGTTATGAAATCTATTATTTTTTCTATTAACGAAACTATTCTATTAAAAGAACTCTTAACACAATTTTAATAGAGTCTTTAGTATATGTGTTAAAAAGGCTACACTGTAGACTTTATTTTCTCAGTTTAATTGGCCGGATTTATTAACAAAAAAGCTCTTGTGCACTCCCACCCACTGACATTATAAAATGGCGCACAAAAATGCTCACTTGTATGGTCCATCTGCTCAGCTGCCTGTCTATGTGTCCTTTGTCGATTGTGCAATTTGTTGCAATTTCAAAATATTTAAGCCGCTTATCAATGTTTATTTTGTGAAGCGTTTCAAGTTAACAATACAATTTTATATTTTCTTTATTTTATTTTTTTTTTTTCAATTTTTTCTCGATTGTTTCTAGAATTTGACATGTTCAATTTTCTCTATCTTTTTTTTTTTTGTAATACAGAAGCTTTTATTGTTGTACTGAAGGCATGTTTGTTGATTTGATTATGTGTCTGTGTGTGTGGTTTTGTAAGCTTTGTTGTAATACAATTTGTACATGTGTTGGCATCATTGTCCTTAATGGTTTTCAAAAATGTATGTTGGCTTTTTTTTAAGAAGCTCAAAGATGTTCAAGCAGTACGCTTAAAGCTTTTCAAGTATGAAATAAATTAAAACATTTTTTTTCAAATAATTTATGTTTTCTTAACATTTCAACGGAAAGCAAAAAATCGCTTTTATTTCAAAGCTTGTTTTTTTTTTTTTTGTTTTTGTTGTAAGCGATTAAAATGAGTTCACGTGCAATGCATTGTAGATTTATGTGCACACATACATGTGAGTGTGTGTGTGTGTGTGTGTGCACGTAAAACATGCACTCAGCACCTAATTGCGCACAAATTGCAACAAATAATTTAATTATACGTTAGCATCGAACTCAGAACTCAGACTTTGACTTCAATGTGAGTAAAAGTGATAGAAGAACACACGGTGAAAACATATGAGTGACGCAATAAGTGAAATAGAGAAGTGCAAGCATACAAACTGTAAATAAAACCTGGCTATGTATAACACACACACACATACACATACACACAAATTTATAGAGAATTTGTGTTTATGGCCTAAAGCCAATGAGTTTGTGCATGTGTAAGTGCGTGTCGAAGCCTCTCATGTTGACTAGCACCGGCAAGGACGACAAGCATAGCGCACAGCGTTGAGGACAACAACAACAACGACGACAACGACGACGACGATGGCGACGACGACAATGGCAATGCGACTTCAGCGTTGTTGCATGTATTTCTCGCCTAAAGCGTCGTCGTACAACATTTTACCGCAACTTTTTCGCTTCCGCAACGGAAACGGAAGTCGGCAAAGTACTCATTGGCACTCACACACACACAGACACACTCGACTCTCGACACACATTGGACTGAAGCGCCCGGCTCACTTGAATATTTCATAGCACGTTTGGGATGTTTTTAATGCAATAAAGTTTTTTCTCTCTTACATTTTTTTTTATGCTTCGCTTCTTCTGCTTCTTCTTCTTCGATTTTATACCAATTTTTTTATTATTATTTTCTTCTTCTTCTCTTTTTTTTTTTGCCACAAATTAGATTTAGTGGCAATTTATTGCTTTGTTAGCATTTCTCGTCGTCGTCGTCGTCGTCGTGGTTGTTGCTGTTGCTGTTGTCGTAGTCTTCGATCTCTTTTACGCTAATGTGTGTAGTAATGAAGACGTCGTGGGCGTTGCACGAAGAAGCCAAGCCAATGTTGAAGCAATAAAAATGTTTATACCAAAATTCATATTTAATGCAAACTTCACTTGATTAATTTTCTTTTAATTTATATTTTTATCAAGAATTAAAAAAAAATTAATTTTTTAATAAACTTTCTTAAAAAATAGAGTTGTGTGTGTGTGTGTGTGTGATTTTCTAATTTCCTTTAGTTTTATTTATAATTTTCCATTTTTTTTTGTTGTATTTGAAGTTGCTTCATCGCAATCACACACACGTACACACATTAAGTAATTGGAAAAAATGCTTTGCCACGCACAGTTCTTCCCCCAATGGTTGGTCCGAGTGTTTGAAGTGGTGGCCGCATGTCAAAGCATTTGGCCTGTGGTCTTCTTCGTAGTTCATGGTTTCGCTTTCAACACATCGAAAGAAAGTAATTATTTCAAGTGATTTGAAGTTGATTGCACACCGACAAGTTACTAAGAAAGTAACCAAAGTGAGATGAGTATCAAACGTTGGGATCAACATCCTTAAGTAGCCTTTTGAAGCGTTCTCGGTAATGCAGTTGTTGGCGCAGTTGTTAAGGCACACGCGTGCCTTAACTGTGTGTTGGTAAGGAGCTGTGATGGCGGGGAGACGTGTTGATGGAGAGCCATGATTGTAAAGAAACATAATGGCTCAGAGAGAGAGAGAGAGAGAGAGAGTTGAAGCAAAGTGGTTGAAAAGTGTTGAAAGACATTTGAAGTACTTTTTCTTCAAATACTTTAAGTTTTCCAGAGTTCATGTATCGCTTAAAGCAACAAAGAGTCACAAAATAATGTCTCTTGTAACTCTTGTGACTCGGTGTGACTTTTTGTGACTGGCGTCAAATTAGGTTAGTAAATAGTTCCATAATTACAAACATTTTTTGGGAATGGTGTTTCTACAGATATAAAATAGATAAGTTTTACTATTATTTATTATTTTTCCGATCTTTTTTTACTCCTTTTTAAAGAATTCTTCCTATTAACATGATCACTACAATATTCTTCCAATAATCCATTCCTCTTGACATGTTTTTTCTTTCGTTCTCTCTAAGCATATTCTCTCTCTGTTCTATTGTTCTTTGCTTTATTACTTTCTTCTATCCCACCTATCCTTACATCATTCATTTGTTTTCATCCTACAACTTTGACTTTGTCAGCATTCTGTCTAACTCTATCTGCCTCACTGTCTTGTCTTGCTCTCTCGCTCTCTCTCTCTCTCTCCCACTGTCTTCAATGTTTTCATTTGTATGTGCCTTATGGGACTAAAGGTCATTTGCTATTTCTGTAATTTGTGCAAATAGCTTCTTTTCACACATTTCCCTAGCTAAGAAAAATGTTGCTTTTTTTCAAATATAACCGTCTCGCTTGCGCACACAGCCACTTCAAAATCGCTTTTGTTATATTAAACGAAGCATGAATAAATAAGAAGCAACAAAACAAAAATACAAGAACCAAAAAGAAAAATAAGAAAAAACAAACAAAATAGAACAACATCAACACAATAGAGTTGAAAAAATAAACGAGAAAAAATAACAAATCGAAGTCGAAAAAACTTAAAAAAAAAAAAACAACAACAAAAAAACCACAATAATAAAAAAAAGTAATCATGTATAAAATTATTAAAAAAAGAAGAAAGAAATACAAACAAAATGATTGCAAGAATTTTGTAATTGCAATACTTCGACGAAAGCACCGTTAGACATGGGGGCGTTGCCAGATTGTACGCTCTCTTTGATAAATGATACAAAAGACGACGTAAACAAAAGTCAAACTTTCACTGACTGACTGCCTGACTGACTGACTTACTAACTGACGAAGCATTGCATGACGCAACGCACATGCCGTGCAACTTATCATAATACAGGATAAACGAGTGAAAAATTGTTGAAAAAGTAGCAATTTCCTTGATTGACGCTCATCAACAGAAAGCGTTTGTTGCTTTGTTCATTTCAACTCGTGAGGGACACTGACTTTCTATGTATCTCTTTTGGCACACTACATGCAACGGATTGGTACTTTAACAATGCCATTGTGTTTGTAACATATCACGGATATCATCTCTAAGCAAATGAAATATATTATATTATCGATAAGACGAGTCATTTTAGAGTCTTATTTGTAGTGTGATTAAATCACTTGTTAAAACTAGCCTTATCGGTATACTAGAACTGATAGCTCCTATACAAAATAAAAAGGGAGCGGTAGAGAAGAAGATGATAAAAAAAAAACACTATGAATTTTGAAAAATAAATGCCTTAAATTTCAAAGGAAGGCTTCTTGTATAACGAGATCACCAAGGTCCGACCCCTAGGGTTAGTTAGCCATTGAGGAATCTTGAAAAATCTCAAACCTGTATTTATTTTTTATTTACTTCACATGAAATATAATTTTATATATATACTATATAAGAATATATACGCTATAAGGTTACAAAAAGAAAACATGGCAGTGGAAAATTACCCGAAGTGTATCAAATTTTCGTCAAGGTGCGTGCTTTGATGTTTATGTTTTTTCATTTGACTTTTTACTTATTTTTGCACGTTGTTTTTACAATGTTTGTAATATTTCTATATTTTTTTCTATATTCTTTTTTTATATGAAATAATATAAATAATTTTTTCTGTGTTATTTCTATTTTTGTTTTCCTTTTTTGTTACACGCTTTGACGAAACTTCTGCTTGAGCACACGTTGCCCCTCTGTTTCAATGTTTTTCTGCTGTTTTTTCTACAAATGTTGTTTTTTTTTTTTTTTTGGTGTTTTGTTTTTTTGAAATGTTTGCCATAAAAAATAAGTGCACATTACAGTAACAGTTTAAACTTCTTCGCATTCGTAGTCAAACTTTCCAAAGCACACCGCGCGCACCCCTCAACTTAACGCATGACGCTCACACAAGTCGAGTCAAGTCAAGTTGAGTCAAGTCAAGTCGTGTCGAGTCGAGTCAACGCTCTCGCCACGGCTCAACTTCAGGGCAGGCAAACCAAAAAATTTAGCCACTTTACAGTTTCCAAAAGCATACGCGTAGTGTTACAAATGATTTTCACAGCACTTTGTTGTTTTTTACATAAATATTTTTTCCCGTTTTTTGTTTTGGCATGCTTTATGTGCTTTTAGGGAATCAACAGCGAGTGAGCAAAAGCAAAAGCAAAAGAAAAAATGAAAATGGAAAAAAAGAAATACGTTGTACCCAAAGCGAAAAAGCAACTCTTAAGTGATTTACATGGATTACTTTACGGAAATGCAATAAAAATAGCACAGACTGACGATGATGTGGCATATTGTATGTGCAGGGTAGGGGCATGAGTTGCAAGGATCGTTAAAAGCGTTAAAAAAAAAATGTATGCGTGCATGTTAAATGGCAAGAGAGAAACAGCGATAAACACAACTTATAAGTCAATGTTACCCAGCGCTACCTCACACATACGTCAATGTAGCTTTTAAGTTTAAAGCCTGTGCACAAATATTGAACTGACGTATGTGCTTTGTGGCGCTGTGTAACATAGGCGCGTTTGGTGTGATTTTTGTGTTTCTTGCGCTTGCATTTCATTTTAAAGAACCCTGAACTTTTAGTTTTTTTTTTTTTTTGTTCATTGACAGTTCTTTACTGCATGTATGATGCAGAATTCAATTATTTCGTTTCTTTTGGGACATGATTTTTTTTTTCTCAATGATTGCAATGCAAAACTTGTCAAAATTTCAAAATTCGACTTTATCAAAAGGCAACTCAATATGACTTTTACCAACACTGAAATGACAATATAAGCGAAAATAGCAGGCGCATACAAAACAACAACAACAATGTTTTCAATTTGGTGCGTTCGCCAACAACTAATCACGAACACGACAATAACAATGAAGTGGGCAATCTTTGTGCAGAGCAAACAACAACAAACTAGTGTAATCTTTCGTTGGCAGTACTTTTTTGTATGGACACAACAACAGTTGTCCAGTTGCTGTTATTGTTGTTCTTGTTGCTGCTGTTGCCGTTGTGGTCATTACAAACTACAAAATAGAGATGGGCACGGGCCGGGCCGGGCCTGGGGCCCGACGGGCCTCTGTAAAAAATGCGGGCCTCGGGCCTGACATCAGAAGCCCGAAAGGCCCGAAATTTTCCTAATTCATGGACGTCAACATGTTCAAAAAAAAAAAATTGGAAAAAAAAAATGAATTTGAGAATAAGTTCTATAAATATTTAAACTTTGACTCGTCTGAATCTTGCATACTGACATTTTGGAAAAATCCAGAAGATCTGACATTTTTGCAGGCATTGGCGCGGAATATCAAACAAAAATATGTATTTTTAAGAATAAAATTTGAAATCTATTAGAAAAATGATTTAGTAAATGAAAAAATTTTATTTTTCGTTTTATGTTAACGATCTTATTAAACTTTGTATTTAATTTAATTAATTTCCGAAAAAAAAGTAATTTTCATCGGGCCGGGCCGGGCCGGTCCGGGCCTTTTTGAAAATATACCGGGCCGGGCCGGGCCTCAAAAGTTAGGCCCGCGCCCATCTCTACTACAAAAGCAAAGCGTCTGGAAGAGAAAGAATGAGAGAGAGAGATAGAGCGTACATTGCAAGTGTCATGACACTTTGCGGAAATGAAAAAAATTTTTCTCATTTCCTTTTTTTGTTTTTGCTTTTTTGCTTTTACTTTTCGAACGAGCAATGAAAATAGTAAAGGCATAGAAAAAGCAGCAGAAGAAGCAGTAAAGTGTGTGTGTGTGTGTGTGTGTGTGTGTGTGTGTGTGAATGGCCACAAGCAGAAAAGAAATTAAACAAGTCGTTGTGGCAAGTTGCGAAGAAGACAGAAGAAGAAGAAGAACACAAAAAAAAAAGAAACAAAGATGAAATAAAAAAAGAAAAGCGGAAAAAGTTTAGCGTAGGAAATTGTGAAAATGTTGCGTTAGCTGCGTATAAATTAGTTATTGAACTTACTTTCAGTCACTGTGTTAGTCTGATTAATCACTTAAGTTTTGCACAGCATTTAGTGACAGTTATTTATATAATTACAATTATTTTTTTTCGCTCTCTCTCTCACTTTTTTTTTTCTCGGCAATTTTACTTAACGTTTTGCGCAATGCAGGTAAACTTTGTAAGTTTGTAAAGAAAAGTTTAAAGAATGATTGCGTTTATTTTGGCTAAGAGATGTGTTAGGGAGGTTAGCTCCCCTTTGACTTGTTTGCGAAAAGCTTTTCGATCAAAACTTCAAATAACTTAAGGTAATTACAGATTGAAGTCAATCATTTGAGACACAAGACATTACTGAAGTTGACTCAATTCACTCACTTACTGAAGGCATTAATGCCATTCATTGAACTTAGTCAGTCAAGTCAACCACACAGTTTTCTTTAATACAATTGCTGATTAAAACCAACATACTTAATTGAATTACTTAACTCATTTATTTATTTTAATTTACTCATTGAATTCATTTACTTGACCGATTCAGTAAACAAACTTACTCAATTTACTGAAGAAACTCTGTTTCAAATCAGTCACACAAATTATCTTACTCAATGTACTCATTCAAAACACTCATACAACATATTCACTTTACTCGCTCAATCAATTCATTTACTGACTCATTCAGCTCCATTCATTCCACTCACTTATTCAATTCAAACATTGCCTCAGAACATTATCTTCGATTATTCACTGTAGACACTTCATGTTAAAGTATTCTACTCAATGCACTCATAGATCTTAAGCGGCTTCATTCAACTGTCAGTGCTTTGAGGACTTAATCCATCTAATCCTTATGTACCATCACACATTTAAACGCTTTAAATACAAAACTGTACCAAAATCAATCAATGATTTGTCTACACACGCACACACACACACACAACTTGACCACATTTCGAAGACACATAAAGAATTGCGTTTGAATTTATTTGCGTAAATCCTATAAAGGCAAAATGCGAATTTAAAGCATAAAACGATTTGACAAACTTATAAATATTTAATAAAATAATTGAATTTGGCGAAAGTTGATTCAACACATGTCAGCAAAAATGTTATGTGAAAACATTTTTCACATGTATAGGCATGTATGTACATATGAAAGAGATAGCAACATTGAGTTAGAGAGATTGAATGGTCATACTTTGCGTTAATATGTCAAAATCATTTTCGCATCAATATCAATGGCCAAACTGGAAAAAAAAAAATCGGGAAAAGATCTGCACACATACACACACACACAAAGAGGCACAGAGATACAAAGTGAAAACCTTTTTTCTTAGCTAGTGCCCGAGAGTATGCTACAACATTTTGTACATTCTTAAGCAACGACCCGCTTTCTTGACTGCCTTGCCTTTTCGATAGAATTACAAAAATGTGACATGAAAAGAAAAATTATAAACACTTGAAAAGTTTACAGTGTGCGCGGAGCAAAAAATAAGTTAGGGATGACGACAGCAGGGGGTGGGGCGATTGGCGTGAAACTTTGCTTACTACAAACATTTAAGAGCAGTGAAAATATATATTATAAAATCTTAAAAAAACAATATAGCTTTAAGCTGCCACATTGTGTTTGATAAAGTGGTGAGCGAGAAGGGCTAAAAATAGCAGCTTAGGCAAAGTAGTAGAAGCGAAGCGGCAGTACAGAGTAAGAAATCATCAAACGCCCGCCTAAATGCATGCTATAAAAAAAAATCTACAACAAATTTTAGACGACTTGTAGCGACTTCTTTCAGCTTTTCGCATTTTTCGTTTTTTATTTATTTATTTATTTTTTTTTTATCAACATCATTTGTACCTCTCAAGTGTTTTAGTCTTTATTTTTTTTATACTTTCTTATTATACTTTCTTTCAATTTGTTTTCTTTTTTTTTTTTTTTTGTTTTGTTGTTGCTGTCATGCCAAATAGATGTAGAAAAAATACCAGCATCATCGTCTAACAACAACGACGAAAGAAAAGGCATTTTAATGTTGCTTTATTATAGACATTAGTGGAATAAAACGAATCAATATGCTTTCATTTTGACGGAACTTTCTTCATTCGTTCGTTCGTTTGTTCGGACCAAAGTTACCCTTGTCTGTCTTCATGCCAATATATATCTATGTCTGTGTGTGTAAATATAATTTGCTGATATGCTCATATCTTTTACGGACAGAAAAGATTTTGGTAACGAAGAAACGACAGACTTTGACTTCGATTTCGATTTCAAGCAACAAAATCGGCTCAATTCAAAGATGGTCATCATCAGCTGGCATCGGCTCCTTTACACAGCAGAATAGAATATCTTATTGACACTTATGCTATGTCCTGCTGCCAGCTGCCTGCTACCTACTACTGTCTGCTGACTAGAACTAACAGCAAGAGCAATAGCCATCAAAGGACGTTAAGCACGTGCCAAGCAAAGCAAACTTTTGACAATAGGAACATTGCTACACAGACTTCAAATTGAACTCAAACTCAGTTAGGAAATAGATATCGAGATGGTGTGAGTGACAGCTAGACAGGCGACAGACAGACAGAAGGACAGACAAACACACTGTCGACCTGTCTGTACGTACGAAAGTGTTTGAGTGCCCCCAAACATAGCCGCAGGTCTTTGGTTGGTGCTTTATCGTAAGACACCTCAACTGTGTGTGTGTGTGTGTGTGTGTGTGTACCAAACATCTAAGCAAGCAAACAAAGGCAACGAAAAACCTTATATAACAACAACTTCACCAGTAACAACAACAACAACAACAACGACAGTCACAAGAGGTCAACGCAAAGAAATACAAAACGTTAGAGAATCAAAGAAGAAGACTTCCGCTGTGAGGAATGCTTGCAATTTTGTGTATTGGAGGTATTCGACTTTGTTTCGGTTTGGAATGGTTGGGTTTGGTTTAGTTTGGTTTAGTTTAGTTTAGTTTGAAGTTTCCACTCTCGTTTTATGTATTAAACTTACTTAGGTAGTAAGATAGAGTTGAATTTTATATCTTTGCTTCTACATGCTATCGAAAGTAGCAGCAGCAGGAACAACAACAACAATAACAAAGTAAATAAATTACACTTTCGCGTTGAAATGTGTTTCAGATACTTTTTATGTTATATTTATTTTTTTTTTTTCTCGCAACTTTAACTTCTTGTGCATGCGTTATCTGCTTCTTGGCGCTATGTCTTGTTTAGCTCGATTCAAGCATTAATGATTCATAAAAGGTTGTTAAGCGTGTACCGTGTTGAACGTATAATTTTTTTTCTTTGGTTTTGTACGCGCACATGACAAATAAAAAGTGAGACAAACGACTCAATGCGCTCAACAGGACACTCAAATCTCAAGGCACTCAAGTCAAGACAGAACGGTGACACGCCCGCACTTAAACAATATCAGTAAAAATGTATGCCTTTCATCTGAAATGAGTACTTCAATGTTCGATATGAATGAAATACAATGAATTTCAATTAATTCCGTGACTTAACGCATGTATTAAGTGGAGAGAAATCATATTATGATAAAAATGTTTCAAGTCGCGAAGGCAATTGAAGGAATATTGCATACAATGCGCGAAATTGCGAACCTCAAACTTTCAGTTCGATAGCACGGACCCCTGTAAGTCGATGAAATCCATAAATGAGAACAACAAATATTTACTTTCATATAATAAGCCAACTTCGTTTGGATTAAATTTGAAATATTTGCAAAATTGAAACATTTAAACGCGACTGCCAAAAAGTAGGCAATACTTCTTTAATATGAGAATTGATAAGTTGATCTTGAGTCATGAACACTTTTGTAAAGCAAATGACATCACTTGTAATTATAACTTATCTCTTAAAATATATGAGTTATTTCCGTAAAATATATTGAACTAATAAATATTATTAATTATCGAAAGCTCATAAAAAATGTCAGCCCGGTATTGCGGAAACTTTGTGTTATTTTACTATAAAATACATGTCTGTCTTAAGTTAGCAAACAATTGAAAAGTGTCTAACAAACATGAAATTCTTAGTATTTTTGTTTGCTTTAATTATATTCAACGCCCTTGGCGGTCAAGTGTCTTTAATTGATGCATTTGAAATGGGTGAAAGAATTGTAAACGGCTACACGAATAGAGCTGGTGAAGTGCCTTACATTGTTACGATTACCTCAAAGCTACGTACGTCGACTGGCGAGACATACTACGGTCGATGTGGTGGCTCAATCATTGATCACGAGTGGATACTGACGGCGGCACACTGCGTCACTGGCGCTAAGTCATTGAAGATCGGCTATGGTGCGATACGAAGAACCGAGCCTCAGTTTGTGTTGACTATCAGTAGAAAAAATATTTATCGACATAGAGATTATAGTGAAGATACTGTGCATAATGACATCGCACTAATCAAGACACCCTTTGTGAACTTCACGGATTTTGTCAACAAAATTGATTTGCCAACTGATTCGGCGTATCGAAACAATCGTTTTGCGGGCACTTGGGCAGTTGTCTCCGGTTTTGGTCGAACGTCTGATTATTCGAGTGGCTCGGATTTGCTTAGGAGCGCCGACGTGAAAGTGATTGGAAACGATGAATGCAGTGAGTTTTTCAGTATTTTTGATAGCACTTTGTGCATCGATACAAAGGGCAATGGCAAATCACCTTGCAACGGCGATTCCGGTGGACCACTTGTCTTACCCAATCATGCGACTGAGGATGATAAGCCACGTCTTATCGGTGTGACATCCTTTGGTGGTAGTTCATGTACTAATGGCTATCCAGGTGCCTTCACCCGTGTGACCGAATATATGGATTGGATTAAAAAGCATTCGGGCGTGGGTAATTAATGGGAAACGGGAGATCGAACGACTATAACATATATGTAGCTGCCATATTCTCTAATAAAAACAATCGAAAGTTGGCAATTGCGTGTTTTTATTAATGCTTGACAATATTCGCAAGTTTTTTGAGCATAAGACACAAGGGCGTGGCTACGCCCATATAGAGGAAAACTTGAAAGTGTGATTTCATTACTTTTTTCTTTGTCTTCTCTATTCTTTTCTTACTACTTTTGTTTACTGCTATTGACCTTCAAACTTTCCATCAATAATGTTATCATCATCATTAATATTATTGCTGCTTGAGCCAAAGCAATGCCTTGACTCATTAAAGCTACTTTAAGTTGGTTGGTTATTATTGTCGTGAGCTGAAATCTCATTGGTTGAACTTCGAGTGGCTTGAGGCTGTAAATTGTATCGGAAAATAATAAAGAATTTGCGAAAGTCATAGCTGTGGAAAAATGTGTACACTTCAAACTTTTGCTTTTCTTTTCTTTTTGTTTTTTTATTTCTTTCTTCCTTTTTTATTTTTTTGAAGTTTTGATGAGCAAAATATTTGTACAATTGACGTTCATTAAATGCTGAGGCAATACAAAATTGAAACTTGGTGCTTCAATGAATGACTGAACAACGAAAATGAGAACCAAAAAAAAAACTTAACGAATTACATTTTTTTTATAGATTTCTATTTATTTTTGTTTTTCGATTTCAAGTGAAAATAACAAAAGCCAACAATGATACGTATTCTAAGACGATTTCGTGGTTGATTTAAGTTTAAGACGTTTTTAGTTGAACAATTTTTTACAAATAAGACAAAACTATTACTTTGCGTAATTTAATTTTTATTTGTTCATGTTTATTATTAATGTTACTAATGTCAGAGGAATTAGAGATGTGTAAGAAAGAACGAGACTGACTGTTTATAGATAATTTTTTAAATTTTTATACTCTTGCAAGAGTATATTAACTTTGTCGTGAAGTTTGCAACGCAGAGAAGGAGACATCTCCGACTATATAAAGTATATATATTCTTGATCAGCACGACGAGACGAGTTCAAATAGCCATGTCCGTCTGTCCGTCTGTCCGTCTGTCTGTCTGTCTGTCTGTCCGTCTGTCTGTCTGTCTGTCTGTCTGTTTCAATGCGAACTCCTCCCAGAGTTTTGAAGTTAGCAAAAAAATTTAAACGCAGAAAATTTTCTTTTCCTTGCAGGCAGTTTATATGTAGAAACCAGCTTGATCGGAATATTATAGCATATAGCTGCCATAGGAACGATCGGTCAAAAATGAGGTTTTTGCTCAATAAACTCTTTGATTTCAAAGCTATCGCCTCGATTTTTTGCACAAGAACATCTTGGTTGTAAATAAAGACACACTGCAAAATTGGTGAAGATCGGATAAATATAGCATATAGCTCCCATAGGAACAATCGGTTAAAAATTCGGTTTTTGTTAGAAAAACTTTTTTGTTTTCAACTATAAACAAATGAAACCTTGCAGTTACGCGTTTTTAAGAATCCTTGACCATATTACAAAGTTTCATAAGAATCGGACATAAGGGCGTGGCACCGCCCATATAGAGAAAAACTTAAAAATGTGACAGAAAATCGTAAAATGAAGTGTAGAATGATTGCATTGTACTCTTCAAAACAAGTTAGAAAATGGGCGGGGCTATGCCCTTTTCTCTTTATAAACTTATAAGATTCTTATTAGAAAAACTATAAAACGGATTTTCCAAATGCTTGCAAGAGTATATAAGTTTCAGCAAAGCTGAAAATAGCTCCCTTACTGGTTTCATATACAACATTAAGTGTTGTGATAACTTTTTAAGTAAGCTAAAAATCTTGAAGCAAAAACTGTAAATTATTTAATTAGTTAGACCTTCAAAAAATACTAAAATCCATTGCACCAAAAGTCGCCTCGGCCTTTGATATTTCTTTCGGCTGCTGCTTTAGAGTGCTTTAAATATTTCAACTTGAAAGCTTCTCTCGTTCGCATAAAATATTCTTTTCACGTATTTTCTTTGCTTTCTACACATTTTTCATTCAACTAAATCTTTAATCTCCGTCACTACTAAGATTAAGTATTAAGCAACTAATGCTCTAACCCGACTAACCCATATTCAATTAGCTGAATGGCAAAGAAATCTAATTGCAGCTAAAGAAAAATTACAGACAAAGTGCTGCGTTTGAAAGCAGTCAACAAAAATAGAAAAAAATAACGAAAAGCATTTTTCATTAAAAGTTAATTTGTCCAACGACTAATTCCACACTCTAAGAGTAAAATTACAAAAAAAAAAAACTAAATAAAAATAAAGTTAAGATGCCTAGGCGCGGGTTGGCATGAAGAGACGGCAAAGTACAGCGTAAGAATAGAATATTTCTTGCAATTGAAATAAATTTCAATTGCGGCATGAAACTTATACAAAAGACTGAACAAAAGCCAGTGAACCAGCGAAATAAAAGTCAAGCGTGAAAGTCGCACAAGCTAAAGAACAACGTTGAAGAAGACACACAAAAAAAAAAAAAACAAAAAAAAGCAACTAAACAAAATAAGACACATGCAAGCACGGTTCCAGCTTGAGACCAAAGTGGGTCACTGACGTTGACACTCTGTCAGCAAATGCAGCACGTTGCACGTTGCCCGGCAGGTCGTCTTTGGGCTTGGCTATGCGCCATGGCAAAGAAAATAGCCAGAAGCCAGTCACATCACAAGCGCTCTCTCTCTCGTACTGTGCGCTATCTTTATGTCTCTAGAGACATGCTCGAGCAGATTTGTTGACCTTCTTATAATGCCAGTCTCATTGCAAAAGAAAAAAACTCATGCTGCTATTGTTGCATGCACTTTTTTAGACACCTGCAACTGATGCTGCTCATGTTCATTCTATGCTTTGCTTTCGTTGCTGTGTTACTTTTGTGCATGAAAAAGAAGCAGTCGAGAAGTTATAACGAAGGCAAATGGTGCGCTCGGAAATGATAAATTCAATTGAGCTAAGTTTCTTGTTATGTTTCTAAGACTTCAGCTGCGGCTCAGAATGACGTTTTTGTTTTCGTTTTCATTCTATTTTATTTTATTTATTTTCTCATCCAACACTGGCACGTACAAAAGTTATATGTCTCAGTGCTATTGAGTTGCTACTTACTTACTTTTTTTTTATCTTCTTCTTCGTCCTCTTACTAGTATATATATATATTTTTTTTAATCCTAGCACTACCTTGTCCATTGTGTTCTTCAGCGTGGCAGAGTCGAGTTGAGTTGAGTTGAGCTCAGTTCTACCAACACAACAAGATAGCATATCCTTAAATATACTGACTAGCAAACCTTCCTACTCTCTCACTCCCTCTCATGCTTATCTAATGCTTGCTGCAACTTTTTTTTTAGTTCTTGCCTATGTTGGTTGGTTGGTTGACTCGTTTGTTAGTTTGCCGTACGCCGGCTTATGAACACGTTTAGTTGGCTTCACTTGTATGAATGTGGCTTAAGACTTGCTTGCTACATTCTGCAGCATAATTACTATGGCTTAACTACTAACATTATTTTCAGCCTCCTCACTCACTCACTCTCGCTCTATTCATTCATTCATTCACTCAATTCAGCTTAGCTCAGCTCAACTTCAGTCAATTTCACTCGTTTCGCCTTAATGCGACGATGAGCGCGTATATTTTCGCAAAATGTGACCATTAGACGACAATCATTTCGCAAGCAAACTTTTCAAAGGCCAACAAAATTCGAAACCTTTTTTTTCACTGCAAGTCAAATAAATTTTAAGTAAATCGCTTTCAAGTCAATTCAAGTGAAATGAGCGCAATACAACTTTGATCTGAAAATGCTTTAAGTAAATACAAACAAAATAATTAGTACAGTTAAGTTAAGCCGGAAGCCATTGGCGTCCATTTTGTTAAGCTTATAAACGAATGCTGTAAAATTAAATTGTCATTTGTTGCAAATTAATTTGCTTTCGGAAATTTTAAGACACTAAACACGATTTTTTTTTCTTTCTATTGCAATTTGTTATGATAGAGGAATCTAAAGGGAGATTTTGGAAGCGATAGATTATACCCAGTTGTGTAAATTCAACAAATCGAAGCCCTTTTATAAAAAGTTGGACGTATAAGGCAATGGATCAGATTGATAGTAAAATATTTTAGTTCATAAATATAAAAAAAAACATTTTTTTATATCATCAGATTAAGAAAATCAAAATTCTTATACTTGTCACTAAAAATTTCAAGATATTATTTTCTTCTTTACGGTTTCCAAACTCTTTAATCTGAAGATCCGTTCGCAATAATGACTCTTAAGACCCGGGAAATCTGTAGCTAGCATGAGATTGGTTTATTACACTCGTTTAATCTTCATTACAAACAGCGACGAATTCTTTTTGGTGCAATGAAAAAAAAAATATTCTCTAATCAGATGTGTCACTTAAGCGAGTTAAATATTTAAAAAACTTTCACATATTAAATACATATATGAAATCGAACTTTTCGTAAATTACTCAACTGAAAATTGGTATAAAAATGCAAAGTTCAAATTCGTTTGAAACTTTTGAGACCTCAACACACAACCCGCCGTGAAATGAGTCTGGGTAGCAAAACAGATAAATTCCATGAGTTTAAGCGGCTTAGCTGAAAACAAAATTAGGCATAAGCTAAACGTTTTGACCAGAAACGAAAACTAACTAAAATAAAATTGACCGAATCGTTGCGGTTTTTACTCACACCAAGCCAACAGCCCCCACCCTAAAGCCACCCTCCCAAAGAGTATTTTTTTTGTTATTCGTCTTCTTGGTTGTTTTTTTGTTTTTTACTTTATTTTTTTGACCAGAAGGATTCAACGATTTTCGTTTAAAAGGTATTTGAGTGGATGAACAATATTTATTGGTTTTCAAATGTCGATGTTCGCACACAAAAACACATAACATATACATATAAACACACACACACTCAGACAGTCGACAACATATACATTTGAGTTTTTTATTGTCAAATTGCTTATTTCATGCCGCCCGTTGCTCGTTGCTCGTTGCAGTGATTGCCAGGCTTGTCCTTAAACATTGTTGTTTTTGTTGTTGTTGCTGGTTGTTTGTTCGTTTGTTGTTGCTGCGGTTGTTGTTGTTGTTATTGGTGCTGGCCATAAAATACCTGAAAACTTATTTAAGTCCAACTGAGTGAAGCGATTTCATTCTTAACCGGCAACGATTTTGTGGCTTGGTTTGAGTTCATCTCTCTCCCTCTCTCTATCTATCTTTTTATATGTACATATGTATGTATTCGTCTACTCTGCATCTTCTTCTTTTTTGTGTTTTTGGTTTTGTTGTTGTGTTTTTTTTTCGGTTGCCAACATTTCCGGTTTCCAGCTGCGTGCAAAGTTCACGCGCTTTGCCATTGCAGGTGAGTTCGCCAAACGATTCAGTTTAGTCAATAATGCCAACAACACAGACATTCACACACACATAGACACATAGTCTGCCATTTCGTCAGACAGTATTTTTCCTCATCCTGGCTTTACGTTCTTCTTTTTTTTTTTAGCCTGTCCCTTTCAACCGTTCATGATACTACGATTTGTAAGCTTAACGGTTAAATACATTTGATTGTAATTCGCTTTTTAAATTCGTTTTAGCTTGGCGCTATTTGGCTTGCCTTGGCTTGACTTCGCCCACCCCACGAGCCCAGCCGCCTTTGCCTGTCCTGACACAGTTCGATTTGTTATTGGACTTAATGCTGCGACAGCTGAAGCCTATGCCTATGCTACTTTATGTGCGCTCTATATATATTCTCTGTTGACACTTTTACCGCGCCACGCGCGCTCGCTTGCCTCTATTTATTTCCGCTTGCCGCATGTTGTTGCCATTCGAGTGATTAATATGGGTCAAAAGTAAAGTTTCCTTCGTTGGTTCAACGTATCTTCGATTTTCTATTGCCTTTTGGTTATGCTTTTCTTAAGGCGTTTCATTTATTTATTTATTTTACATTGTAGATTTTTTTTTTCACTTTGCCTTGCCGTTTTTCGTTTCGGGGGCGCACAAAAGAATGTCATTGACATTTTTCAAATATTTCAAATTATTAACAAATTGCTGGATTTGCTTGCAGTAATTTCAACTTAAGCTATTTACTTGTGCTCTGTCTCTGTCTTACATTTAACTGACTTATCGTGACAGTTTACAAAACAAAAAAAAAACATACATATGCCTTTACTTTTCCAATCACTCAACTTATCTATGTATCTACTTTTTCATTTCACTCTCTCATTCTGTATGTCTGTCTGTCTGTCTCTGTCTTATCTAGCTGTTCGACATACTTTTCAATTATTGTTGTTTTAATTTTTCGTTGCTGTTTGTAACTTTTCCTTACCCCATACCTCTCACACGCCCACTAAGCAAAGCAATTCGTACACAACCCTGGCAATTTCGCAAAATTGCAAAACTTTATCCGTTGTCATTTTGTCTTTTTGTTTTTGTTTTTTATTACATTTTATTATTTTTTTTTTTGAATTTTTTTTTATTTTATTACACTTACAACTTTTATTTCTATTTTAACGCTCGTCAGGTAATTTGTTTTTAACTATAAAACGTAAATTTAATGGAACATTTTCAAGCGCATTCTAGTGAAATAAGCGTTCTCTTCTCTCTTGGTTTTTTTTTTGTTTTTTTCTTTTACAAAAATTATTTATAACTTGCACGTTTTAAAGTCCTCACCCACACAATTACAACAACGACAATGACAACAACCTGGGGGAGTATTTTGTGGCATTTAGTTTTCGATTCGATTCATTTTGACTTTGCCATTTATTTTATCTTTCACTTGTCCTTTTTCATGGCTTTTATAAAAGAAATAATAAAATATTTTATTAGTTGTTCGCATTAAGTTAAAACATGTTTTTTTGGCGAAGATAAAAAAATTAAAACGTGACAACAGAAAATAATTTTAAAATCAATATTTACAAAATGTTTTAATATTTATTACGCTTAAAATTTAAGCAAATAAAGTTGAAATTAAGAGCAGAATGTACATTTATATATAAAACTAATATATTCTGGTACAGAATATTCCAAATATGCTTTAGTTCAGTACAGGCAACAAAAAACACAACACGCACTCCTATGCAACACAAGGCTCCACAGCACATACGGCAATCCTGCATCCAATGCATTAATATTCAAGTTTAATATTAGATTATAACGTATAGAGAAAATTGTCTTTAAAGAGTTCGACAGGTGCATGTGTGTGTGTGTGTGTGTGTGTGACTGCTGCTGCTTCTCAGCACGTCATGCACATGTAAATTCGACGCAATAAGGAATATATTTTTCTTAAAAAAACTGACATATTTTATATGCAAAAATATGTAAATTTAATTTAAACAAAGTTGTGATTGTCCGAGGCTTGTTTGCCGTGCACAGTCAATGAAGTTACTTGAGTGCTTGACAAACTCATACAAAATTTTGTTGCTTTAATCTACTCAACAAACATGCCGACTCAATTTCATTTTGATTAAAATTTTAAATAAACAACAAAAAAAAAAAAAAACAAAATGTTAAGAACAACAACAACAACAAACACTTATGCAAAATGCCAACAAGTCACATAAAATTCAAAACAATTTGACATGTCACACAATATTTTCATTAGGCAAAGCCAAAAAACTTCAAAAGGATACAATAATAATTTTATATATTCACCTTACATTTTTTTCTTTTTTGTTTTTCTGTCAATTTGCCAAACATATTAGGCAGGTAAGCAGGAGGGTACAACCAAATATTTATGACGTAACAAACAAGCTGACATGGCATAGCAAAAGACTTTGAAGATTGACTTTGGCGAGCGACTTCGATGACTTCGAACGAAAGACTTTAAAAGTTCGTTAATGTGCGAAAGAAAAGGCACTGGCATTTTATATGCATGTATGTATGTGTGTGTGTGTGTGTGTATGTATGTCATGTTTGTCTTAAAGTTTGACAATTTTTTTTTTTTGCAATTTTCTGACACGTTTGTTTTTTTTTCGATTTCTTTTCTGAAGAGTTTTTATATTTTTTTTTTTTTTTTGTTACTTTCAACTTTTCACACGCTCGCCTGGGAGTCAAGAATGTTGAGAATTTACTATGTTGTCTTTGTATATCTTCAATTTTATATCTTGTATAAGCAATTTCTCTTCCTCATTCATTCATTCATTCATTCGTTCGTTTGTTTGCTTGCACGCTGTTGCTTGGCTGCTGCTGCTGCTGTTACTGTTTGATTAGATTCAAGTTTTATATGCTCGGTTGGTGAGCAAAGTATCTACGAGTAGCGTACGAGTGAGTGTGGCGTACTGAATTGAAATTGCAGTTACAGCAGCCAAAGTAATGCTGACAAATGTGGCAAGAATTGTGGCATTGGATAATATTTTGTAAAAGTTTTTTCGTTTTTTTTTTTTTTTTCTGCACAACTCAACTGAACTCAAGTCAATACTCTACAATTTCGTTCAGTATGTTTTTCGTCTTACAACATGTAATTTGTTTAGAAAAATTGTTTCGTACTTTTTGCACTTATTCATCTGTTTGTTTGTACATACAAATTTCTTACACCATTTCAGTATTGCTATTTATTTTCAACTTTATTTCAAATTCAATATTGTCATTTCAACCGAAGACAACAGCTGTCGTAAGACGAGAGACGCAGTTAGAAATGTGTTTCTTATCAGAAGACGGAAATAAACTTTTGAACTTGAACTGCAGTAAATTTGATATTTTTTTTGTTTTTATTTACAGTTGGCTTAGGTGGCGAAAAAAGGCAAAATGACAGCACTCAAATATATAACATTTAAGTGTATAAATAAGCAGCAACAGAAGGACTTTAGTGTTGGTACGCCTGTGCAAGTAATCAAATCACAAATTACAAACAATGAACATTTTATTTTCTTTTCTTTTGATAGTTTTTTACATTAGCAAAAGCATTGGTTTGAGCTTTTTCATGCGTGTAATTTGTTTAAATGCCCAAAAGTACGCTTCATATTATTTTATTTGCTTTCGGCCACTAACAGCAAATTCTCAAGTAACTTTAGTATGTGTGCAACGTTTTTTTCCATTTGAACATAGCTAAAGGACAGTGTTAACAAATTGAATTAAGCACGAAAGTATGCTACGTTTATGGTTGACTTTATAAGGCAACGCACATGAAGTTGTGGTAAACTTCATTTATCTATGCCCTTCAACACACGTTGTATATGTGTGTATGTTAATCACACACAGACACATACCAAACCGAAACCATACTCATTCACACCCTAAAAATTTTCAACAACTTAAAGGACTGGGTAAATAAATACTTAACTTTTTTCACTGCATTTGTTTGTTTTTTTTTTTTGTGTTTCGTTCCATTCTTTGTTTCTGTTTCTGTTTCTGTTTTTTTTTTTTTTTTTTTCCTTTTTCCGCTTTGGTGGCAAACCCTAGATTATCATAACTGAGAAATAGGTGTTTAACCCTTTTATTTCATGCGCTTGACATTTTTGGCTGCTGGTAAACCCCGTTCAGTTAGATTTCTCTTCCTATTATTTTGTTTTTTTTAGCTTTTAACGCAATTTTTTCTCATTTTCGGGTTTTTTGCCTTTCTGCTTTGTCTTGGGACTTGTTAACATCTTATCTAAGATCTAAGATGGCATTGCGGCTACTGTCGAGCTGTCATTGACAGTCGACCGGCGGCGGCAGTTCAAATCCGTTTGGTAAATGCCCGTTTGAACCCGTTTGAAAGTCATTTTGAATTTGATGTAGCAAACGGAAATACAATTTAAGTTAGATTCTAACACTATGTCCTTTAGATGGTGTCAAGCTATGTTATTGAATTTAATTTGACTATTGTACATATACACAAATACATACATACATTGTATGTACGTGTAAAGCCGTAAGGCATGCAGTACATAAAAAACGAAACCAATGTCAACAAACAATTTACAGTGACCTTTAGCAGTTGTGTCAACATCGTAAATAAAATCATAAAAAAAAAGATAGCATAACTTTTGGCTTCAATTTTTAATTAAGTACACTTCCAACGAATATATTGTCACAAAAACAAAATGGAGAATTACATTGAAACGTTGTGTATAGCAATAAAGTCATTGAAACACACACACTCACACACATTTTGATTAATATGGTTTTTATATCATTTTAATTTTCGCTACAAAGTATGCTTCGTAGAACTGTAAAAAAAAAAAAAATCAACATGAAATTTGCTTTGCTATCCTGCTATCTTTTTATCAAATTCTATGTAATTTGAATGAAATATTATGTAACTTTGTCATTAAATTATATTGAAAAGTAACTTTTTTTTCAGTCAAACTAATAAACTTTTACAGCGCGTTTGTCGTGCATTTATTAAATTCTCGCTCAGACTGTCTCATTTTCAATCAATCCAAGTCAAACAGCGACACAAAACTCATTAGCATCATGCATTTGATTTGTATGAAACGAGCACGAGCGCACTTTGCCAATTGTGAACGCAATGCCAAAGGCAAAATAGAAATGAAGCAACGTCATTGCTCAATAACAGTGGCAATGTTGATAAATAATTCGCGTAGATACATACGTGCATGTAAGCACGAGGAGATGCGCAAATACGTTTACAAAATGCAAACGCATAAACTTCAATGGCTTTTAGCCTTTTTGGTGTCGCATCATTTCTGACTTTGAATATTCTAAGATACTAAGTAAATATACACAAGCATGCCGAGTGGCTGTGTGCATGTGTGAGTATTGAAAATCCTATTTACTTGAGTCATCAATAAAAGATTTTTACCAACATTGCTCAAACTGCAAAACCAAAGACAAACTAAAATCATGTTGTCTGATTCAAACTCGATGACAGAGCACAGTAGCAAATGCAAGTGCAAGCATAACCAACCAACTAAGGGTAAACCTCAAGCTTAAAATTCAAATACAGACAGACAGAAACTTTAGACACAGTTTCGTTTGTGTGTGTCGACACAGCATAACGGAAGTGCCACAAGGTACCGTCGCATTGGCTTTAATTACAACGCCTTCATATTGCTATAACAACAATGAACAACAGCCACGCCCACACGACTTCTAAATCCTTGCAGCTTAAAACAAAAACAAAAACAACAAAAACAACAAAAAATAGAAAAAGATGAAACAACGAAAAGAAATAGTAAACAAAATGGCGACGTCAGATGATAGCGCTAAGCTCATGCAATGATTGTGCTCAGCAAGGTGCACATGACGTGTTTGTCTAAATCGCACACACAAATGTGCACACACACACCCACACACACACACAGGCGCGTGACTATTGCACATCTTTGTATTTGTTTGGGCTGCATTTGAGTGCCTTTCGTTTAACTAAGCAGTATACTGTCATGGCATCTGCCTTACCGCCAACGCTGCAAAACTCTTCCGTTCTCTAGGTTTGTTTTTTTTTTTTTTTTTTTAGAATTTTGTCGTTTTGGCGCTTATTAAATTGATCGCAATAACTGGCAATGCATGCATGCACAACTTAGCTCCATTCGGTTAGCTTCATTTCGTTAGGTTTTACATTACTTCGCTCTTTTATCGCGCTAATGTCTGCACCGTTTACTGTGCCTGGGATTTCGCTGTGCCCTGGCGTGCAATCCTATTTGGATTCCTTTGCCAACTATTGAGTAAATTGCATACGACTACATGAGATTTGAAAGTTAAAAATGTCAAAAGCAATTTTGCATTAGTTTCGTACAAAATTTCTTCTTCAACGCCCACAAAAGTTTGATTCTTCGTGAATTTTCATACGTTGTTTTTTTTTTTTTTGGTTTTTTTTGTTGCATACTTTTTGGCAGCACTACAAACAGTTTATCGTAATACTTAAGTTACTTAAGCAGCTGTACGTTCAAATGACGCGTAATAATGCCCAACAAAGTATGCTATACATATTTATTCATATACTTATTTTATAAGCCATTTTGATTTTCATTGCCGTTACGTTTTTTAAGAAATTTTTAACACAACTTATATTATTAATAAAATATTGCAATATTTTTCTTTCATAAAATTTACATTGTATACTTTCAGCAGCAAAAGTAATTTAAGCAGAAATACTTAACTAAATAGTATAAAAAAAAATTCTTTTACATATTTTGTCATAATTTGTTTTTACTTTCATACAAATTCGCTTTATTCCCACAATTTTATAAAGATACCTTAATTTGAACTATCAATTTGCTATATTTAATATTAAAAAATAACAAGCAATTTTACTTTCATTATCTTTTTTTTACGAGAGAACCTTTTTTTCAATGATACTTACTTATAACATAATTTTTATCTTGTTGTTTTTCTGTTGAAATATTCCGTTTTCCTCGTAATCAAAACATTTATTACTGATTTATAGAGAAAATTTTCTGCAACCATACAATTAAGCATAAATTGAATTATTACACTCAAAGTGTTGCAAGATATTTCAGGTATTTCCACTAAAATAATTAAATGTATTTTCATAATTGTGTAAATTTTGTTATTTTAATTAAACACTTCGAATTCATTATTTAATTCTGTGGCATGTGCTTCAGTGTAGCATACTTTTAGTTGTTAGCTTATATAAATTGAAATGAAGTGCATTAATTTGCATAATATTTAAGATTTACTAAAGCAAAAGTTGGCAAACCAATGTAATTTAAAGTAACGAAATTAATGTTTACATTTTATGTTTACAGATTGCAACAAAATGCACAAAATTATGCTATGGTTTTTTTATTTAGGTTTCTAAATAAGTTAAAATAAATAAATAAATAACTAAATACATTTGCCTGACTAAGCATGACTTTTTCAGTATACTGTGTGTATATGTGTGAGTTCTGTGACATCTTTAGGTATGTATTGTAAACAATTTGATTGCGAAATTCGTTTTTAAGTTTAGCAAACTTTCACCCGCACACAAAAACACACGCAGTGAAAAAAGTTACCTTTAACAAGCTTGAAGTTTAAGTTTGTGCCAAACTCTTGCTACCTGCTTGACTTGTAATAGATACGAAACATTCCCCCATTTCCCAGCTAAATATTTTACCCTTATAATAAGGTACAAGTTGTTTTTAAGTGTGCGTGCGCTTTTTGTATCATATTAGATTAAATTAAATTTTCAAAGGCAAACGCAAAGTGTTTGAATTTTTCACTTTATCACTTACTTATAGGGCAAATATTGCCGAAGGACTTCCTGTTAAACCATTGCCAACAAAATACCAAATATTGCGTAATCACATTCAACAAATAAACTAAGCCCATTGATTGTCTTATCTGTGTGCGATTTTCGATTGCGTTGACAATGACAACGAGACGACTACTTTGGCTAGGGCTACGCCCTTCATGTTCGACTTTAAACACAATTCCGTTGAATCGAATCGAATTGAGATGAGAACAGAAGAGATGAGCCGAGCCAAACTGAACTGAACTGAGCCAAGTTGAATTGTGTTGAGGTGTCTAACCCTTATATCCGCTGCCAGTGACATTGACATTTGGTTAACAAAACCACCATTTGCCGTTTCCTCAGCTCTCTCTCTCTCTCTTCAGCACTAACCCACCGTTAATAAAATTTCTTTTGGTTTATCCCACGTTTATTTTTTGGACTGCTGTCGTGTTTTTTGCTACTTATTCGAAATTCGTTTGCTTTTTCGTGACAGTTTCGTTGACAATACTTGTACGCTTATCGCTGATACAGCAAAAGGAAGCTTTAAAGCCAGACGTAGGTGTTAACGCTGTGGGCATGGTAGGCTGGCAGGCGGACTAGCGACGGCGCATAAAATATTTATTGCATTTGAAATGTTTGCCGCTTTTTTTTTGTTTTCATTTTATTTTCATTGTATTCAATTTCTTTTATTTTTTTAATATTATTTTTATTTTTTTTTTTTTGTTTTTGCATTTTACATTGTTGATGTATGTATGGCATTAAAACCCAATAAAATTTAAAATCTTTTGATGCAGAAAACAACAAAAAAAATACATTTAAAATATAACAAAATTTGAAGCAATAAAATAAAACAATCCATTCGTGTAAAACTGATTATTTGCTTTGCATAATTTATATTTGAGCACTTTTGCATGTATGTATATGTATGTATTTTCATTTTGTCTGCTCCCGCATTTCGAACGTATACGAAAATTTTCGTTTTTCGTTCGCGATATAATCTAATTTGATTTGCATTTAAAATTTTGAAACGTTCATACGCAATGTGCGCACCCAAACACACACACACATATATATATATGTATATTTACATATACCTTTGCCAATTGGAATTTATTATGACTGTTGCATTTTACGACCTTCTCGCTCCCTTACCGGCCCTGCCGACCTTACTGATCCCTGTCTTAGTGCATTGCAGCTGTCGGTTCGCATGGTAATGACGCTTTGACACTCAGTTGAAACTGTCAACGGTGTCAACTTGACTGTCACGCACAGTATTTGTGTGCAACGAGACCTGACCACAGAACAGAAAAAAAAAAAAAGAAACTAAAAACAACATTTTGTCTATTTATTTTAGTGTCGCCGAATGGTCGATATATTTTCAATGCTACCCTACACATTTATTGAGATAATTTAAGCTCCTATGTGCTATTGGTGACACTATAAAGAGATGAGATTAAAATTTATTATAATTTTGTGAATAATTTTGAAATGTAAATTGTCTATTGAACGAAATGAACAAAGCATTAAACAAGCAGTGTTGTATATTATGGCATATCGTTAACAAGACATAGAGCAATTGAGTAAAACATTCTTATACACTCTGATATTCAATTCTACAACAATGACTTAATTGTTTAATCGCCGTCTGGACAATTATGAAGATTATTCTATTTCTTAAATTTGAATTTTCATTATCCAATATCTAAAATAATTTGAATTCATTAATCACCAATTCTGATCATAATCTATGTGGAATGTTAATAAATAAGCGATGAGGAGAAGAGCTTCGAAAACGACGAATAAAGGAAATCTTGAAGCGTGGATCAATAAGAGTTACAAGCCAAAAAACAGGTTATATCTAAGAGATAATCATTTGTGATAATTTCGCTAAAAATATTTGGGATTGTTCAAATGATTGATGGATGATATCTTATTGTTGTATATATATAAATTTATTATACAGAACAATTTCAAAGTTTTTTTTTTTGCATGTAGAGTATTGTATATTCATCATAGCTCAATTGTAAACATCCTGTGTCCATTTTGATTGTCATTGCTAACTAATATTTACCGACTGCGTATAAAAGCCGCAAAACTTTTGCAATTGGCAACAATGTAGTTATTAAATCGATTGAAAATGAACTTTTGAATAATGTAATACTCGTATACGATTATCAAGAGTCATATGTCTCTTTTTGTGTAGCAAGAGAGAAGAAAGACACAATTTTTATTTGCAATGAACATTTGGTAAAAAGGAATGTCATTTTCTTTTTCATACAAAAGCACACAAATAACGTATTTGAAAAGAGTGTGTCGTGTATAGATACATTGCATGCTCGATGTCAAAGGCAATATATTGAATGCATTTTGCAATTACCTAAATCAAAAACTAAACCAAAGGAAACGTAAAAATTAAATGTGATTTATGTATGCATGTTCTAAGAGTATACTTGTGTGCTGTAACCTTTGGCATCGTACAAGAATCCTATTCAATACGTAAAGATTATATCATTACATGAAATGCAATAAGTTATTGACTGAAAGCAAAATGCATTGACGATTGGCCATGAGGTAAGAGGCATGAGCTGTGTCTACTGACTAGTAGCTCTTAACAAGAATTGAAAAGTGTTGATAGCATAGTATTTGTTATGTTTGAGTGTGTCATGTTGGTGATAGAAGACACAAAGACATTCATAGACATTTCATTATGACTTTATACTAACAACAAAAATATTCTATGTTCTTTGCTCTACTCTGTAAGATTTTGCACTGTACTGTGCAGTGATATACTAATCTATTCTATTATGTTCTGTTCTATTCTGTTCTGTTCTGTCTCAGCTTAGTTGTATTTTATTCTATTACATTACGAGTACATGTGTATTATTTTTGATTAAGATTTACGTTGAATTGGATTCGTTGCTTTGCTCTGTATGCTTCTTGTTATGGTTGACATCATCATCGTCATCATCAGTATAAGTTTGTTGTTACTGACATAACATTGAGCTATTCATTTATGAAATTCCATTTAATTAAACAAATACGAAATTTCTAATGAAATTGCACAATAACAATTTTCATGCCTTGACGACTGACAACGATGATGTTCTTGGTGGTAATGATGTTTAGTCACAAGAACTGTAATGATAGTCAACTGTTATGTTGTTATTATTATACATGATGATGAATTTGTGTTGATTTAAGATGCAATTGCACAAATGTGACTAATATGCGTCTAACTGTGAACATGTGCATGACCATACTAGTTGCTGATATATGTACTATATATATAAGCAGAACTCAACACAACTCAATGCAACTCAACTTGGTTTATAATTAATGAAATTCTCTTCATCAAGCACAATATGAAACTGATGCATTTGAGCAACACATACTTAGACAGTTATGGGCTTAAGCCAAACAGTCAACTAATACAGTGTCTGCCAGCCAACCAACCAACCAACCAACCAACCAACCAACCAACCAACGAGGCAAGCCAGCAAGAGATCATGCAAGTTTCTAATTAAGCAAATTTATGTTGAAACTCAATTGATGAAATTGCTATAAATCTGACAGGTAGACAGTCTGTTTGCCAAAATGACTATCTAATAGTTGCATGCATGATGTTCATCATGTGTATCTGCGTATCTACGTGTATCTAATACAGTTGCCATAGTAACGTAAACTCATTTATATGACAGTAGGCTGCAAACGCCAATGTGGCAGTGTGGCAATAATAACTGTGCCAGAGCTGCCATGTTATGGGCATTTCAGTTAGTACACCGTGCATAGATAGCAAATTTTAGTTAGTTTTGTGCAAGCAAACATTTATGCAGCATGTGCAATATTAAGTACATCATTCATGCGTTAAACATTGCTTATAACTAAGCGTATACGTAATTTCACTCATACAAAATGATTACTCGACGGTATTTTCGGTATATTACACACACACACACACAGCCATACATAACTTAAAACATAATGAGCAAACTAAACTCAAAGCATTGAAAGCAGTTATGTGTAATATGTAAATAAGTAGAAATATGTTTACCCTTTTGCTATTAAGTCATATATGTATATCAGTCTCAAGGATAAAAGCGAAACTAAACACAAACGGATATGTATGTGATATATGACTTCAGTAACGATAATTTTCAATTCTTTAAATACTAAAGTACTTTATGTAAAATTTATTTGAAACTTACCTGATTTCATCTAATCAACAAGCCATGAGGATCGACAACGCTGAGCACTTAGTCATCTCAAATTAAATCAAACCGATTACTCGCATCCTTTAAGCGGTTACTTTTGTGCATATTATTTTCAATGAATTTACTATAGCTTTAAATACAATAGCTTTAAAACAAATACAATGGTTGCCAAGATATTAGTTCCAAATATTTTAATAGTTTCTGCTATTAAAATCCTATTAATATGCCATTTAATAGAATTTTCCTATTAAAATTGCCTAATAGAGTTGAAAGAACACCTTATTCTTAGGTTAGGCCATGGTAATTCATAAGATATACTTATATTTGTTAGACAGTTAGACTCTTTTAAAGGAAGATAATGTTTATTCGGTAAAAAAAACAACACATTTTTGTAATATAAAAAAAAAAGGATTTATTTAAATAGGAAGCTATTAACTAATATCTGAAGCATATTTCTTGAAATTTTTGTTAAAATTAAAAAAAGCTCGTTCTGCGTCAGTCTTTATCGGATTAAGCTGATGATATTCTTGAAATATAGTTCTTTCATCCCAAAAATTTTAATACTACTACTGCTTATTTGTATAAATCATGTAATTAATATTATCAATCGAAGTCATAGACAAATTTTATTTGCAATTTGTCTTACTTCTACTAAAATACTTTTAATATGGAAGCAATCACTGTTCTCAAGGAATTCATTTGCGACACAATAACAAAATTCAACTTACTCAACAAAAAAAAAAATTAAGGCATATTTAATTGATTTGTAAGCGGAAAAACACATTTGCCTGATTGGCAAAATATTTTATTAAACATTAACATTTTTGTTCGTGTTACAAGACAATAGACAATATTTTGTCCTTTTTGTCAAAGGCACACAAGCCCGTACGCAGACACGCACGCAGGCACGCACGCATGCATGCATGCATATATGTCAAAAACTAACAAAAATAAACAAACAATAACAAATATAAACCAGTAAGGATTGGAGTCGACAGTACTCGACTCCGACATACCCTGTACCTTCAATTTGTACCAACTGTTTGAAGGCGTTGCCCCGCCCACTTTTTAATCGAAACAGATTTCATTTTCATTCAATTCCATATATACCAATTTTTACTCTTTGAGACCAATTCGTTCAAGAGATATAACGGCATTCTACCATGGCTATATGTGGGCGTGGTCACGCCCATTTCACAATTGAATCTTGTTATACTCCATCCCAATATCATATATGCAAAGTTTCATTCTTGTAGGTTTTATGGTTCTTGAGATATAAGCGTTTCAAATTATTACTATATATGGGCGTGGCTACGCCCATTTCTTTAATGTATCTTCTTGGGGCTTGAGTCAGCTATATCCACTCCAAATTTGGTGTGCCTATCTCAAAAGACAACCGTGATAACACGACTTTTGTAAGTTTTTTCTCGAGGTTGCTCCAGTCATTTGCCCCTCATCCCTAAACTAAGTCAAAAAAGGGGGAAACAAAATAAACTTGATCTGCTGAAGGAATACCAGAATCGAACTGCGAAGAGCTTTTGGTCCTATCTATTATAGTTTCCGAGATCGACGCGTTCATACAGACGGACGGACAGACGGACGGACGGACGGACGGACAGACGGACATGGCTAAATCGACTTCTCTTTCGATACTGATCAAGAATATATATACTTTGTATAGTCGGAAATGTCTCCTTTAAGGTGTTACATACATTGTCGATGCGCACAAAACTAATATACCCTTGTACCATAAGGTACAGGGTATAAAAATCTGCTGGTTTCTTATATGTACATATGTATGAGTATATGTGTGAGTGTTTTTTATGTGTGTGTGTGTTGTATGGCCAAAACAAAATGGCGCCCATATCAATGGTATGTTGTTGTTAAAATATTTATTCTTTTTTATCGGCATAAGCACCTGAAATGCTGCAATATTTTTCATATTTCATTTTTGTTCCGAAAAATTGCAATATCATACATACATATGTATACATAAATATACATGTATGTATATATGTATTTTTACGTATGTTGCATCGTAAGTTATTTGTTAGTCGTTGTGCCATTTTGTTTGTGTACAGCAACAGTGATGGTGATGGTATTATTGTTGTTGTTGGTGATAGCGGTGCCAGTGGCAAAGGCAACGGCAGTCATGATATTAAATTGCTGCAAAATGTTGCAACAATTAAATATATTCTTCTATACATATATTGCAATAGCGCGAACCGCAAATGCCAACAACAGCAACAACAACAACAAACATAATATTTGACTGACACAAGCGCTCATGTGTATGAGTATGCATATACATATGTGTGTGTGTGTGTGTTGATAAAACAAAATTAACCTTTTGCGCTTCTGTTAAAGTTATCCGGCAACACACGCACACGCGCACGCACACACAGATACATACACACAGATTGAGAGCTGAAAATCTGCATAACGAATCTGTGGCTAATTGCTTTTTTCAGTTCACAGCGTTTTCACACACACACACACACACACGCACGCACACACATTGTGAGCAAATAAAATTTTCATTTATATGAAAACGCGCACAGATACGTGTAACTATTCATATATGTGTTTATTTGTATGTGTCTGTGTGTGTGTGTTTTTGATATAAAAGATGTTGCGGCATAAACTTTATTAAGAGACAAACACACACACACACGCATTCACACAGAGAGAAAAGCACTGGCGTGTATATGATAGCACAATTACTTTATGACATTTTTCGTCTCTTATTTTGGCACATGTTTTCATTTTGTATGCCTTTGTGCGTGTGTGTGTGTATTTTCCGCACACCTCTTTTTTTTTTTTTGTATATTATAATTTATTTTGGTTATATTTTTGTATTTAAAAAATTGTTTTATTTAATTTAATAAAAAATACAAAAAAAATAAGCATAGTTTTTGCAAAAAGTTTGTAGATTTTCTGCAATGTCGACAGATTGTTGCAAAAAAAGCTGTAACGAAATAAATATAACACAGCATGCTTTTAGGCTACTATAAAAAATAAATTATATTACAAACGTTTAAAAAAAATTGTTTGCTTGTCAAATGCATAAAAAATAAAATTAAATAAAATAAAAATAAAGTCAAATAAAAATACAAAAATACAAAAATACAAAAAATGCTGTAAATGATAATGGTAGTGACGCAACTGTTGCCACACTATCAAAATCAGCACTTGTGAATTGCCTTCAACTCATGTTAAAATTACGGCAAATATTTTATGTGTTGCATATAAAAATGCCAAGCCATGTTTTATCAGCAAATAATAGTCAAATGTCAAGCAAAGGAACATTTTTCAACTTGTTGGCGCGAATTTTTTATACCCTTTTTCAACTTTATTTGCTATTTTTTTTGTATTTGTAAAAAATGGAAAAAACTAAAAATATTCTTCAATGCAATTTTTATTGAGCAAAAACAGAAGAAGATTACGTGCCCAAAATCAAGTTACAGGTGTTCGACAACATCAACAGCAACAACTACAACTACAACAATAAACATAAAATGAAATACAAAAAAAATAAAAAAATACAAAAATACAAAAATAAAGAAGTAAAAATAACGTAAGAAGAATGCACAATACAACACAAAACATGATAACTGTGTGTCTGTCTGTGTGTGTGTGTGAATGAAATGACGTAGAAGCAAAGACGGTGTAAAAATATCGTTGTAAAGTAGCAATGAAATAACTGTGAAAATAGAACAACACCTGCAACACAAAAATGAAAACCGATTTGGAAATTTACACCGTAAAATAAAATATTTGCCGAAAGCCAAATACGAAAACCAATAAATATTGTTCATTCATGCACTTGAATGGCTTTGTTGGCTGTTGAGGGTTTGCAAATTGTTTTGACGACGTGGGTGAGTAACGGCATTGAAATATAACTAAAAGTTAAAATATACAGAAACAAATCCATAAAAGCAAACACAAAGTTGGAGTGAGAATTATTGATAGATTTGTATTTCAAAGAAATTTGTAAAAAAGTTTATATTTTAGAAATTTATCATGATTATGTTTGTTGTACTATCTTAAAGGCAATGAAGATGATTTAATATAACAGAGATTTGATAATCTTCAAATTGGTAATTGTTATCTTTATCTTTTTTCTTTGCTTTAAGACACTGATTGCCAATTGGTTACTGTTGAAATTTAGAGTAAAATATATTTTCGGATAAATATTAAAGTGAGCTTAGCGCAGATTAATATAAGACTTAGTCTAAGAGTATAACAGAAAGTTCTGGTATAATCAGAAAACATGCCAGAAGGTCTCTGATCGAATGTAGCTTTAATAATATAATATAAGCTCTCTATAGATTTTACTGGTTGCTGTGGTGATGGATCCGAACGAGTTTTTGAGGCGTTTCGTTACCTCAGATGAGACATGAATCTTTCACACTACATCAGAGATCCAGAAACACTCAAGACAGTTGATTTCTCAGTTTGATTTTCTCTGGACTTGCTTCCAATCGTTGTCAAGTATAACGTGATTTTAAAAATTAAATTTAAGACGCAAAAGAAACTTTATTTAACAAATAATAAAAATACATAGACATATGTATTATGTTTGTATAATGTTTCACTTATCAACCTCAGATTTGTGTGTAATTTTATAAAATAAGGAGAAAAATTATTCTGATAATAACAAAACTCTTAACAATAATTAAGTCAAAGTGATGCAAATCACTCAACTTGAAGATTTAAGTGAAGTGTATTTCATCATAAAATTAAGTTGTTGTAATAATTTTGATTTGATAGTTTAGCACACACACACACAGACACTCATATGGCGCACAACGTTTTCAATGTTGTGTTGTTTTTTTTCTTTTTCATTATACATATGTATTTACCATGTCAGTCATCATCATTCAAGGCATCAGAAACAGAAGCTACTAAAGCATGAGTCAAGATGGGCTCAACAGCAGCGCCCTCTGACGCTCATAATTTGGTTACAAGCATGCTTCTGTACAAATATGCTTGTGAGCGTGCGTGAGTGTGTGTGTGCATACTTATTTCTTCTTTATGTATACATAAATGAAATATTGGTTATAATATTAATTTCTGTGTGCTGCAATGATTGATAAAGTGATTGAACACAGATACTAATAAACTACCTCAAGAATACTTTGACAAAATCAATAAACAAAACAAATAAACAGTGAACTAGTCGAGAGTGCTCGACTTTGATTATAAACAACCGATTTAGGGCGTTGCCACGCCTATTTTTCGAACACAACTCATTTATACCAATTTTGATGCTTCAGGACCAATGGGATCCAGAGTTATGTAGATCGTTAATGTAGTTATTACACCCTATCCGACACCAATTTTATTACTATCTATCTCATATCAACATTTATTCTTGTGACTTATAGTATGGTCCCAAAAAGAAATGCATTTAAATTTTTATTATATATGAGGGTGGCTAAGCTTAGTTTTCTACTTGATCTTGTTGGTCTCCAGTATACACTCCAAAGTTTATATTCCTAACTCTAAGGACAACAGAAAAACTTAACTTTTGTAATTTTTTTCACGCAGGACAGACAGTCGGATATCGGTAAATTCATACTTTATATAGTATTACATACATATTCGCTACGCACATAACTGATATCATAAGTTATAATATATAATAATACAAAATGAAAACCATTTCATGATTTCCATGAATTTTTCAACAAAAAGTTAAAGTAGATATGCTTAATAAGCTTAAATACAAAGTTTCTTCATTACGCTGAAAAGCATGCAGCATCATTTTTCATAATCTACTTTTAGAAATGTGATATTTTTAAGCTTTTCATTTGCATTCGTTTAATAAAGCTAAGAATATCTTATTTGTAGATTGTAAGCTCTCAATTAACTGAAGACTTTTATAACATCTTCAACATTGTAACACTCAACTAACACTTAATATGCAAAGCTCTGATATAAGACAATTATCGTAGAAACACACACACACACATACATACATACTCGTATATCAAAGAAATGCTCGTAATTTATCGCAACTAATACGCAAAAGTGATTGCATCATTTAAGTTGCCACAACTCTCTCTCTCTCTATCCTTATTTCATACGTTCTTGCGTTGTGTTGTGTGCGTGTTTGATTTTTCCTTTTGCTAACTGCAGCCACAACAACACGCATACGCCGCGTTGCATTTTGCGTTGAAATATTTAAAGTAATTTAATATGGATTACACGTAAAAAGCAAAAATCATGTACAGCAACAAGAAGAAGAAAAAGAAATGAAACAACACCAACAACAACAATAGAAATAAAAAGTGAAAAAAAGGAGAGAAAAAAAGAAGTGAAATCAAACTCGCGTCTGACGGTCGAGGTGAACTGAACTGTGCTCTGCTCTGCTCTGCTTGAATTAAACAACGCTGAAGGCGAGGTCATGTTAAAGCGATATATGTATGTGTGTATATGGAAGAGTTGGCGTGAAGACAAGTAGAATAGAAGTTAAGGAGTAACATTAAAATTGTTTACGCTCTTGCACGCGATCAAAAGTATTTTGTTAACATTTTTCACAGTTATGCAGCAAGCAAATTTTCCATGCCATTGCGACTTTGACCCGCCAGTTCGTCTTGCCATGCCTTGTCTCGTCTCGTTTCGCTAAGTTTAACCTGTTTTTTGCTGGCAGCAAACTGTTGTGGCGCCGCTTATACATACACACATTCATAGATACATATATACATGTGTGCATGCGTGTTGAAAATGTGGCAAAGATGTGTAGAAGCCGCTGATTTATGCCACTCATTAAATTTACCAAAGCAAACGTGCTGCCTTAATAAGCTTAGCGTAAATGTGTGTGTGTGTGTGTGTGTTTATTTGTTGCCCCTGGAGCTGAAAGCGGTGCACACATACAGCTTGCTTGCCTTACAAAAACAATAAAGCGACAACAACAACAACTCACAGTCAGGTAAATGTTTAACTTGCATTTTCCACACATTTCAAAGACCTTATTTTTTTGCCTTCAAGTGCAACTGGCGCATAAAATAAACGCAAGCAAGAAAAAACAAATCTCATACATGTGCAAAAAATAAAATAAAAAAATAATAATAAAAAAAAAAATACTACAAAAAAATAAAAACAAAAACTAACAAGTATTAATAATATATGTATACGCTTAGTGTTTTTTTTCGGTTAGTGTTGTTATTGTTGTTTGTGTTTTATTTTATTTTTACTATTTTTCATTTAACATTGAAAAATTAGCTCTGTGTGTGTGTATTTCATGTCTAGGTCAAGGTCCAAGCGTCACCTTTAAAGGCGTGCATGGTCATTGTTAATGTTAATGATGTTGTTGCTGTTGTAGTTGTTGTTGCACCTGTGCGCCACTTTTGGCTGCGTGCAAATTCGCAACAAGCAAACAAATAATAAAATGAAACCGAAAAAACAACAAAAAAAAAACAAAAAATATATTTAATATAACGAAAAATTTTAATTTGCATAATGCCAAAGGATTGTTTAATTTGTTTAATTTCATTTTCACATTTTATTTTCGTTTTTGTTTTGCTAGTTTTTTTTTTTTTTTTTTGCGTTGGCGTTGCCGTTTGCTTTGCCCTTGCGAGTCCTCATATGCATATGAGCTTGTAGCACGCATACTAATGATGATGTCGGCACCTCTCAAAAGGTTTGCTTGAAAGTTTTTTTTTTTTTTTTTGCTGCTTTACTGACAAACAGCAAAACTCAGTTAGCAAATTAAATATTTGTGCTGTAAAGCCAAACGGACTTTAGAGGTAACACACACAGAGTTGCCAACTCAGGCAAATTAAACTAACGAGAAAGTTGTCAGAAGTTAAAAATCATGCACACAACAGTCTTAAATTAATTGCTACTGTGCTGTTATGACGCTTGTTAAGACCGCGTGTGAGATTATTGGTATTCTTGTTTATTTATACATACTTTGTAATTTTAAAAAAATTTCTTTGAATTAACTGACAATTAATTGTTCATATGGACTCTTAAAGGACTCTTCATTTCTTTTGAAAAACGAAGAATACATCATGTAAAAGTTTGGAACTAATGTAAACACATTTTCCCAGCAGATCTTAAGAAAAAATCTTAATAGTGACATTTTCTACGAAATCTAGAATACGAAAAATCTCAAAAGGACTTAATATATGACTGTCTCGGATTTTTTTAATTACAAACTGACGTACCGGCATCCAGAGATGGTTGCTTTTACCACAGATGAATAAACATCACCTGAACTGCAAGCGAAGTCAGTCATGTGTGTTCCTAATTTCAAACTTTACTAACGTAAATCAATTTTTCATTTTAAATTTTATTGTTGCGGAAAAATTATTCAAACCAAGAGTAAATAAGCTGTTTTAAATATCAGCGATGTACATTTTTAAGAATGTTTAGTGTTTCAAACTAATAAAGTTTGTTTTATAAGTTTACCAACTATTGAAAAGATTAATACTTATAAAAGAAATGTGTAGATACATGGCCGAAAAATGTCAAAACAAATGATGCTCATATAATGAATGAATGATCATTAAAGCTGGAATAGAGAAGAACATTAAAGGTGTTCAAGCCGCGCTCAATAAAGCAACGAACTTTTGTCATTAGTTGAAGACAACTTCATGTTGGTACTGAGCGCTTAATATTTGTCATGAAAGTTGCGTTAAGCCAAACAATCAAAATTTCGCAACATGATAAACGTTTACATAACGCATCATTTGTCATGATTTGATAGACATTGGCCCACTCCTGGCTTGCCAACGGTCTGAGTCTGACTACGTTCGTGCCAATTGGCAACCTTTTCCATTTATTTCGGGTTTTTTTATTTTTTTGCCAAACTTTGATAATCGCTCAGTAAACTTGGTGTGTGGAAGAGCTTGTGCGTGTGTGTTGCTTAAACTTCGCTAATAAAAGCAATTTTTATAATCTTTCACAAAAAAAACGTATTATAACTTTGTCATAGAGTTTGCAACGCAGAGCAGAGAGCATAGCGAACTTTATAACATACCATATAAAGTATTTTCGATCTATTCGATAAGACGACTCCAGAGTGCCATTTTAGTCTATACCTCAGTCTGCCTCAATGAGAATTTATTCCACATTAAAGCAAATAAATGCATAGAGAAAATGTTCTTCAAACATCTGGAACAGATCATTCAGTTCTTTATCATGTATCACTGTATGTATGAGGCTTCTCAGCCGAAAATATATTATTTATTCTACAAAATATTATGAATTATAAATATGGATCAATAAGCATATGTATATTTTATTATTAATACATGAACTTTTGGAACAACAATTCCTGCCTTGTGCTGAATGGGTGCGGCCCCGCTTTTCTAGAAGTCATACAAGTCTACATAAGCTAAAAGGCTGAATATGATATTTATAATATTGCTAATACGAATAGTTTCATATTTCTGGAAATATTTTTTTTTTTGTAAACAATAAAAAATTTTTTTTTTAAATCAGAAAATATAAAATCTTGTGACATTAAAGATTCTTATCTTAGCAAAAAAAAAATCGATATTAATTATTATTATTTTTTATTTATTATTTATATTAAGAATAAGTATTGACATAAGGTATATAAATTTCAACAAAGCTGGAAAGAACTTACTTGTTATTATTTTTATTATAGATATATATTTTTTTTGTTTTGATATTTATCATCATTAACGCTTTATACGCAAACAAGTAATAACGAGAAGTAATAAAAACGAAAAAGTAAGAATAGTTTAACACGGTTTCAAACTAATGACAGTCTTGCCGCAAGTTGTACGAGTGTGTGTGCGTGTTTTTTTTTTTTTATACACATGCTTACTTTCCACATAACGTTAAACACTTACGTAACCAACGTCATGCACAAATATTAATCACAGCGTGCATATTTTGCCAACTCTAAGCTCAATTTTTATTCCTTCTTTCAGTCTAGATAATTTAAATCATGACTGCAAGCACGTGCTGCAGACACGTTGTCTCTTTCGCTCGCACACTAACACATGCTACTTCTTTTTTGTTTTTAGCCAAAAATCGCACTCATTTGGCCTGCCTCATACATAGACAAAAGCAGAAAAGTTAAGCCTGACTAAAAGAGAAAGGCAGAAAATAAAAGAAGACAAAAAAAAAACACAAAAAATAAGTTGAAAAGTTATTAAAGTTAAACCGAACATGTTCGGCATATCAACTAAGTTACTTATAACCGCAAAGCCTCTTCGACCCCCTCGTGCTTGCATGGCACTCTCTTTTGGCCCACATAAAGTTCACATTGGACATTAATGAAATTTTAAGACCAAACATTTTCTTTTTATTATTATTTTTTTTTTTTTTTCTTTCTAATTTCGACTTTCGGCATGAAAAAAAAGTAAAGAAAACTCTTCGCAAAGTCATTCATAAAGAAAAGATGAAGAAGAAAAAAAACCTCTTGCATGAACTTTTTCGTTTGATATCAACTTGAAGCATGACCGACAGATGGCGTCGCTCTCAGACTTAAAATAACGGAAATTAAGTCGCTCAAGTTAAGTTTTAAAATGAGTGTAGTCAAAGTATGATAACTTTTTTTTTTTTCTTCATTCTAAGCCACTCTTTTTTGGTGACATAACGGAAATTGTTGAATTTGTGTGATTTTAATGGAATTATCCAATGAATTTTGAAATTATTTTTGTTTGATTTATTGAGACCATGAAAGTTCTTCAATAACTTTCAGATTCTACTATGCTCAAACTAAGGTTCGAAGCCTTTTTTTTTTTAATCGAACCAAAGCAATTAGACAGACATCTCTTTGAATCACTAGGGAAACAAACCTCTGTCAATTACAAGATCGTCGCGCATTTGGTATAGTGTGTGACTCTCACAGTTTAACTCAAACAACACCAAGTCCAATACAGACGTTTACTTAATTTTAGGGTGACCATTTTACTCTTACTTCTTTGTTAAAATTTGAATTTCTTTAGATTTTGCATATTACTTTGATAACGAAATTTACATTTTTATTTTGCCAAAAATAATAATAACAATCAACGGTAAAATAAAGGAAAGGAAAGAGTAAACAGCCGTAGCAGGAAAGGAAAAATCGTAATACCGTATAAAAGCAAAAATTCATTCATTTATTTCATAATCAATATGCAAATTATTTCGCCTTCTTTGCAGGCGCAACTGTGGTTATTGTTGTTGTTTTTCTCTGGTTGTTGTTATTGCAATCGATTGGAAAAACGTGCACAGAAAAATCTGAGAATCAACCGACCAAAAAATACAATAAAATAAAAATTGTGAAAACTGTTTCGGCGCCGATTTTCATTGTTTTCGTGTGAAAATTTACGCAAGCAAGGCGTTGAATGCGTTGGCATGAGGCGTTCTCCTAGGTTGCTGTTGGTAATGATAGGTGGGCTGTTGGTGAAAAAAGGGAAAAAATCGCACCAAATTGAAAACCTGAATGGCAAAAATCAACAACAATAACAACAACAATGCACAAAATACCAATGTAATCTTGAAAAGAAAACAAAAACCGCTTATCAAATATATTTTTAATACATGGTTAAAAGTGTTGATAAACAAAAAGGGATTATTTTAAATTCACTTCACCGCATTACCTTAAACAGACAACTTATGGAAAACAAATATTTAAAAAAACGCCAACACAGAAGAATCTTTAATTTATGTATGTATATTTAAATAATCCAACGCTCACCACTAAAATCAAACTTGCACGCAATTACTATTCAGTTTTCCTTAAGAAATTAGGAATAGTTAGAATTTTCAAAAACTTAAATGTTTTTTAAAAACCTATAAAATAAAAAATCGATGACCACTGTCCATCAGAAACCACTCGGTGGACTTGAATGCAATTTATCCAACTTTTTTAAACATATTAAACAAATTTTGAGTTTTTATAAACAACTTACTGCTGTTTTTATACTCTATAGTACAAAACAACACTTGTATGGAAAACTTTGGAAGATAGAGGGCTGAAATTTCGTACATAGTAGTTTTACGTAGCCCGACTAAATGCCTGAAAGTTTCATTGAGATCGGATCACTGGAACTGGTGCCTTTTTTTTTCAATGAATTAAAAAATCTTCAAAGAAACCATAATTTTTTTTAAAACTTATAAGGCAAAACAAGCTTTGCTTTTACAATCTTTTCAAATAATACAAAAGTTCTCATTTATTCGCCAAGCTACGAACAAGTTTTACTAAAATACATAAATATTAAAAAACCAAAAAATTTTCTTTTATTACAAGCTAAATTTTAACGTTTTATTTTATAACAAAAAAAAAAATCAAAACCTTTTAATGGTTAAAAACGGAATGTTTCGTTTACCACAAAGCGATCAAACGGGCGACCAGAAGCGCGTCGACATGGAGGTGCGCAACAACATGATACTTTTTGGCGCTATGTGCGCATGCATACGCATTGGTAAGCGATCATAATTCTTATTGTTTATAATTGTAAGTAAATGAAAACTATAGTGCCCTGGCTGTTTGGCAAACTGCGTGCCATTAAAGCGTAAATCTTGTGAAGAAAAAACCAACTGAAGTACAAATCCAAAAAGAAGTAACGTGGTTCATAGAAAAAACTAAACAGAGAGGAAAGCGATTGGTAGAAGAAGAAAATTTCAAAAGTATTAATTGTGTTGTGTTTGTGAAAACTGTCGTTCAAATCACACGCTCATCAAAACACTACGTAATGTTCGCATAAAAATTATAAAAAAATTATATATATTTATAAATATATATTTTTATGTTGTCATTTGCTAACAATGCTTTTTTTACGTGACTATACATAACAAGTTATAAAATATGTAAGTAAAAGTCGTACTCAATCATAGACCCACTAATAGACGCTAATGAGGCCACACTGCTGTACTTCGTAGTCGTCGTCGTTGACGTTGTCGTTGTCTTCGGCATTGACGTCAATAATAACTAAATTTTATTGAACATTAACGGGCAAGTGAAATTCATGAGGGAAATTATTTTTGGTGCTCATAAATTCTAAAAAGCATTGAATGGCTGGTACAACAACAACAACAACAGCAACCAACAACAAACAACCAAAAATGCCAACGCGCATCAAAGTGATTTTAACTTTAACTTTAACGCCAACAACAAAATTTTGACACAAGGCAATCTTAACTGATGCTAACATTTTTGGCTCACTGCGAAGCTTGTTCCTCCTATACAACCATAATATAGTCAGTAAATAAGTATATAGCAGAGCAGCTAATTTTTTTGCACTTATTAAAGTAGCTAAAGCATAGATATAGCAAAAAATGAAGACGCGACGACTGAGACTGAGACTGACATGAAGATGAAGATGTTTCGGTCGGGGCAAGAGCACAGAACAAAAAGTATGATGACGACAACGATGACGATGACGACGAAGATGGCAATGGCGACGATGTCGACACTTTGGCACTTTATGCGTTTATAAAATGCGCTAAAAATATACTACATTATATATAGACATACATACATACGTACTTAAATATGAAATCTACTAAAATACAAGCGAGAGTAAATGTGAGAGACTTTTAGAAATTCAGCTTTCGCTAAGCGAAAACTTCTCGTCTGTCATACACTTCAGCGCCTTTGTAGCGTAATGCGAGCAGACATTTTTTGTCATTTCTTTTTTTTTTTGTTGTAATATCTCTTTTCAGATTTGTTGTTTTGTCACCCATTACCGAGCTTAGACGACTTTATATAAGGTAGGCGGCAGGCATGAGTTGGTTTAAGACAAGTAAGAAATAAAGCGAAATAAAAAGTCATTAGCGCCTAAAATGCTGCAAAATATTTTAAATGTTTTACATAGACACTGACATACCCACTTAGAAACCGTACGCTCTCTAACCCCTGCCCCCCAGGCATAAGTATCTGTAAGCATCAAGCAGCACAGGCAATGCAAAGAGTGTGTCTCGTAAGATTTTCAAGTAACTCTGACTATATAAGTGACTCTGACAGTCAGACTCACTCACTCACTCGCTCACTGGCTGACTGACGCTACTCATAATCCAATATGAACGCATATTAACTGTAATCAGTTAGCGCACGAGTAAATCTCAGTCAAAAAAAAAGAAAAAAAAAACGAAACAAGAAGAAGGAAATTGAAGCGGCTCACATATTTACACATGTGTATGGGCGTGTGTTTGTTGGTATGTGTAGGCTATTTTTTGGCTGTATCTTCGCAGAAAAGCCGCACCAACGCTCTTACACAGCGCTGCTTTGTTCTTCATTAAGTATTTTTTCCAAGAAGCGCGTAATAGATATGAAAATTATGTTTTTTTATGCGCATGAAAGTATGCTATACGATTTACCAGTGACTGCGTGTAGCATACTTTTTGACAGGCATATTTTGTTTGATTTGGTTTTTGCCCCTCTCTTTTTTTTTGCTTGCTGCTTTTTGTTGTTGTTGGTGTTTTCTTATATATTTTTTTTTTTGCATTAACAGCGTTGATGACTTTGTTGAATTACTCTAACACGGCCAATTGAATTCAAATCGCTTTGACGTCAAAATAATTCCCAAAAAGGTAATGAAATTTGCTAGAAATTGACATTTGTCAATTTGACGTTAACGCGTTATTGCACACAACAAATTTTCAAGAACATATACGAGTATATTGTTGTTGTTTGCCCGTGAATTTTAAGACTTTTCTTAAATACATAAAACTTTTCAGCTTATTTTTAATTAAAATGCTAAAAAAAAAAAAGAATTGAGTAACTTTTTTAATTTTAATATTTGGTCAATATGATTAAAGGCAATTTTTTGGCTGTTGTGGTTTGGAAGACAAAACTTTTCAAAGCAACGCTAAAACACACATCATCCCTTCAAAGGCTTAGGTCGCAAAATGTTGACTTAAAGGCGTGGCACATATATATACAATTTTTTAAGTTAAACAAATAAACAAGAAAGCAAAGCCAAAATGATGAAAGTACAAATAAATAAACAAGATAAACAATAAAAAAAAAAATGTTCATGATGTAAACATAATTTGCAGAAGTTTTGCTTTAATAACTCTTGTTTATGTTAATTTTAGTTTTAACTGATTTTTGCGCACCTTTTTTGCCCAACATACAACTCTACTTTTTTCAATCAAACTCGACCAACTTTTGTGTGAACTTTTGTGGTCTGAGAATTTCTTTGATTCACGCACGGCACGTGTTCAATGTTAGACTGCATAAGTTTTATATTTATTTTTCTTGAAATTTTCTTTACCACTGCAATAAGCATACTATAGCAGCTGCGTGAAAGTGTGCTATATAAATTGAAAGAATACCAAAACGATATGCGGCAAAACTTTTTATATAAAATTATTTAAAATAATATCAAGTCTTCTGCTAATTGAATAAATTTATATAAATACAGAAAAAATAACAATTTTTTTTTTTAATATATTCATTTTGCTTAACTTTAGAACAAATTTACATTTTGTGCGAGTTGCAACCAACAAGTACGTATTTGTATATAATGGATAGAAATTGGCTGAATTTTATAAAACATGATCTGGATAATGGCATGACAGATGACTTGCTGGCACTTGGCCAAAGCTTGAACAACCAGCCCGAATCGATGGATGATGAGGTGCATAGCGAAGGCGATGTCGATGCTGATGTTGATGCTATTGAGGCCGAAACGGAACCTGATATTGATCTTGAACTAGATGATGACGATGATGACGATAGCGAAAGCAATGTGCAAAGGCAAATCGGTATCGATATTGGCAGTGAGAACAGTGCTAATGTAGAAGGCGTCAATGATGTCAATGACAATGTCGATGTTGATGACAGCGTTGATGTGGAAGTTGTTGTTGAAAGTGATGATACTGAATACGTTGGCCTATCAACTGATATTGATGTCGAGGCGATTGTCATTGCCGGCGGTGAGGCCGAGTCGGAAATTGATGCTGGCAATGACATAATTAATTTGACAGCGGAACAAGAACTGCTGTGGACAACGGAAGCAGATATCAATGCTTTGGCTGTTGCTGACATTGGCTATGATGCCGACATTTATGTTGATGCTTGTGATGATATTGATGCCTACGACAATCTACGCAAATATCGCATGATGGGCGAACTTATCGAAATTATCGATAGTATGCAGGTAAAGTTATTGCTACGACTTTAGTGTAAAATCAACTTTAAACTTACTTATTAACCATGGCAGGCAGAAAGAAGCTTTTGTGAGTTCTTCAACCAACGCATTATTGCATACTTTGCGGCACGTAAACGTTATCTAAAATTGCGTACCATTGATGGTGAAAAAACACGAAAAGAAATCAAAAAATGCTTTGCCGATGCCATATCTTATCTCGATCATCTCATTGCTAACGATGATAAATGTATGGAAATACTAGAAATTTGTCTTGAAAAGTTTCGAAACGAACGTGAGGTGCACTTCAATGCGGCGCTCAAGTCGAATAAAAATTACGATAGCGTCATGAGTATGTTGACCACGGGTGAACCAAATACACTTCTGAGCGAATCGTTGCATATCGAGCTCCAGAAATTGGGTAAATTGCGTGCGAGAGTTTTGCGTTTGGTGCATGATTTCTCGAATTATGAGTACAGCAGTGCAGATTATCCAAACGTAAGCGAAATACAATGAAATTTTAACAACAAAATATTCTATACATTTAACAATATTTGCAGAAATTGCGCGAGATCAAGTACGCTTTATACAAATTATCCTTATTCAATCCACAACAGGTTGCCTCGACAAACACGTTGATCATAAATCGCATGAATCTCTTAATAGATCTCAAAGAGCGTCTTAATCACGAGCTCAACATTTTGCTAAACGACCTAATGTATCTACACAGTGCCGCTGAGCTGCGTGACTTGGCTGTAAGTGAACCGGAAACGACAGCAGAAGCTGACGAACAATATGAAACCGCAAAGGGCGAACTCAGAATTGAGCTGCATATTGTGCCAAGTCCGCAGGAACAACAACGACTTAAAAGACTTGCAATGACCGAACTATCAAGTCAAAACAATGCTGCCGATGTAAATCGCGAACGTTTCAATCGCTGGTTTCGTTCCATTGACTTGACTCAGAGCAATAATATGCAAAATATACAACTCGATTGATTAACTAACTCGCACAAAATGAACGTAGCCATTAAATTTTTTTTGTAGTTTTACTAAAAAAAAAAAGAAATTAAATGAAAATAATAATAATGAAAAAAGTTTCAAACATATTTGTGCTTCCCACAGGCTTAAGCTTTGAAATACACGCATACACACACACACACACTCACATAGATATGAGCCTGACGACTTATTTCCTGTTGTCGTGTACAAATAAGCATGTAGCATGTGTGCGTCTTCATTTGTCTTCAACTTGACAAATCTGAGCCACTTCAACGGCCGCCCATGCCGCGCCCAAAATGTTGTCGTCACCAACTCAACAACGCTCGGAGCTTGTTGCCAAGTATCGTATATGCCTTGTGTCTTCCAATGGTAAAGTCTAATGAAAAAAGTATTTAATTATATAGAGAGGCTCGGCTAAGCACCATAAATGCCTGTCAACAAACACGCACACACACGCACATATACATAAATATAGTATTATCTCTATGTATGCACATGTACGTAAATGTATTTAAGTGTGTGTGTGTGTGTGAGTGTGTGTGTGTGTGCAATGATCAACTTAGAATACATTTTTAATTACATTCTAAGCCAACAGCAGCGCGTCTGGTTTGTGTTGCTCTTATTCAACTTGTCTCTTATCTATTCACATTTTGTATGTTTGCTTTCTTATATTTTGTACACTACAATAGAGCATATAGACTTGGATATAATGTTTGTTGAATGTAAAGGCGGGTAAACAAAACTATAAATATTTGTTCATTTATTATTATTTAGAAATTATTAACTAATATCTTAAACATATTTCTTAAAAATTGCATTAAAATTAAAAAAAATTTTACGCCTCAGAAAAAATGTGTTTTGCGGTGATCACGGTTACAGATTACCGAATCAATTAAAATTCAAGCGAAAATAAATGATTTTAGCTAATAAAATTTGAGATGTCCTGACGTCGTTGTTAAAAAATCAAGTTGAGGGAAAATAAATTTCAAGTTTTACTCTGTGCTATAAGGCGAATAGGAAGACTTAATCTGAAAACGCTCTATCTTCGTCAGTTTTTATCGTATCAAGTTGAAATTTTTACACAATATGGTACATTCATTACACAAATTTTGGAAAAATCGAAATTAAAAAATTTAAGTACTTGAGAAAATTAACGGTATATTCTTCAACATGCCGAACCAGGACTGCATTTTACAAAATATTTTATTTTTACAAGAAAATTTTCAAAAATTTTAGTGTATTGAATGTTTCTTAAGGCCGAGTAATTCTTTTCCTTGCCCTTACACTCTTCATCACTACTTTTCAAGCCATTAAGCATATGAGCAGCAAACGCCAAACAACAAAATTGACTGCGCCCGAAAGTATGCAATGTTTCAGTTTCGTTGAACGCGTGAATGTAACCCAATGGGTTGCATTGCTTCAATGTCAATGTTCATATAAATTTTAACTTCCTGTTTGTCTTTTTGCCAGCCCGATGTTGTTTATTTTTTTCTCTTTCTCTCTCGCTCTCTGTCCATCTCTCTTTAACATTTGCTCACTCTCTTTCACATGTGATATTGTGACTATAATTGCCGCTCTGTCTTGCTAAATTATATATATATATATATATATATATTTTTAATCCTAAAAGCAGTCCCACACGCACATTGAGCATACGTACATACGTACGTGTATGTGTGTGTTTGGCTGTTGTTAATGCACTTACGAGGCGTATACGCAATGTTAAAAGCATTAAGCCAGTACACAAAAACTGACAAAGAGAACTAATTAACAAAAGATTTGAATTCGATTTGAAACGAAAACAGTGTCAACAAAAACACAGCACAAAAAAGAACACACAGAGGCAAAAAAAAAAAAAAAGTATTCAAGTCTATAATAAAAATAAAACCGTTAATGGAGATTATAACAAACTGACAATGCGTTGAACAAGAACAAAAAAAGCGACAACCAGTGAAGACAGCAAAAAGCGAAAAAAACACAAAAACAACAACAAAGCATGGAATAAGTTTTAGCGCAACTTGTTTGGTTTAAGGATTTCAACATTCACAGCCGACGAACATTTAAGCTAAACCGTTTCTTCATTGGTTGAGTATTTTGTACGTTTTGTGAGAAATTTTAGATTAATGGATCAATTTTAATTGGGATATGTTTTTATTATTCACACAATAACGGTTGGGTTACTATTTATCAAACTTTACTGATCTTCGTATGGAAAAGAGCTGGCATCCAGAGCACAAATCCAATTCAACTTGCTCTGAAACACAAGCTTCTCTTCCGAATTTCAGGCATGCAACTTCTGGTTTTCGAGATCCATTGTTAAGTTTCATTTATTATCGAACTCATTATTATTATATATATATATATATATAACACCCTCTAATGCTCGGAACTATGCATGTAGCAACCTTCACACATCGAACACCCTTTATATATACTTTACGACTTCTATAAAAACTCATTATCTTGAGGTGCTCGATAAGTCGAAGATTCCTTAAATCCAAAATTTGTAATCCTTCCCTTAAAGTTGGAGTTTAAGAGGCTCCACTGTATGTATGATTATTGTATTCTTGTTGAGCAACAAAACCAAGACTATCTTAAGTTTGATTGACCTCATCTATAAGAACGTCTAGATCTCAAAGATTCTCACATTCTTTTTGATCGAAGCATAAGTATGCTTCAAAGTCGAGCATGTTCAAAAGTGTTTTCTTTAATTGAAAGTATTTACTTTTATAACAAAAATTACTCCCTTTCTGCCATCAAATCGATTTGGTCAGCAAAATGAGCCAATGTGTGTGCGCGCCGATACAAAAGTGTGTGAATTGTGAAGGATATATGTGGCAAAGAGTGAGACAGCAGCAACAGCAGTTTACGCAAAATGAGATTTTAACCGCAACACAAAACAATTTCGAGCACAATAAAATAACATATATACACACATACACACACATACATATATATTAACAAAAAGCATTCGAAAACCAATAAGCAAACTCAACGAAATCGAAACGAATGTAAAAGAATGAAAATGTTTTTGCAATTTTTTGGAACAATGAAAACAAAAAAAAAAAATATAACAACAACAATAAATTGAACAATATAAAATTGCAGCATTTGTGGTATTTAAAGAAATGTTTTTGCCAAACACACACACACACATACACATACACATACACTAACACAAACAAAAGCCAAAGAAAAGCGTCAAATAAATTGCAAAGAATGAAGTTGAAAATTTGAGTGTAGCATGAAAATTGCCATGATGACTAAAAGACGAAGAAGAAGAAGAAGAAGTGAAAACACAAACAAAAGGCTAAAAGAGAAAGTTTTTGTTCGAAATTAATAATATAAATTAAATCGTTTAATTGAAGTAAATTGCACATAAAATTGTTTTCTACTTGCAACATCGAACTGAACAATAATAAGCAACAGCAACAACAACAACAACTATGAAAACATTAAGAAAAGCAATTACAATAGCAATTACAACAACTGCAACAACAACAACAACTACTACAAGTTTATAAGCATAAAATCAGCCAAACCTAATTGAGTAATAAATTTGAATATTTATTGTTTAAACAAATGTTTTTTGACGCCGCATCCAGCAACAGAACAAGTTTTACAAATTAACAACAACAACAACAATAATAATAAAAGTGTTGAAGGCCATTTTGCAATTTACGCTCAAGTTTGCCGAAACGTTAGCGAAATTAATTTATTGAAAGTGAAGTGTTTTCAACAACAACAACAACGACAACAACCATGACAAGAAACAAAAAACAAATGCAAGTGACGAAAATAAAAAAAAAAGTTGCCGAACATTAAAATGAAAGTCAATAAAAGACAACAAATAAATGCTCCACACAAACCAAAGGATTATATTGCAAATTTTATTTGAAACTTATTCAAAGTGAAATATTATCCGTTGAGGAATTACTTAAGGCAATTCTTAACAAAGTTGAGTAACTTACAGCAAGTGTTGGATAACTCACTGGCTGATTGCGAGAGTGCGAGCTCAAAAGAGTTCCCAAAACTGAAAAAATCTATGAAAGGATTTGCTTCAATTGAAAAGAAAGAGCTCAAAGTTATAACAAAAAGTGATTATCAGAAGTACGTTGAAGATTGAATGAAGCATGAGTCTACTCTATATCAGCGGAAATTTATAAAAAATTTAATTTCTTGTCATCGAAAGCACAAAAACCGAGTTCGAACGCTAAGTGGCCGTATGTCCGTTGTTGTCCTGTGTAACATAGGATTATTTAATATTACAATTTTATATTCAACTTCTAAAATGGAAATATCAAACTCTCACGCTTATTTTTATTTTCTTAATTACCCAATTTTTACCAAATAATTTCACTCGACTGTTAAGCACTTTTTCTACTTCTCTTGGCGTTGCCAGAGAACATTGCTTTAAAAATTTCTTCATTTAAACAAAACAAAAAATAAGTAACAAAAAAAAAAAAAGTGAATCACTCATTAAAGAAAGCGGCAAAGCGTTTATAATCATCAAGGACATACACACAATCCACTTATGAAAAAAGTATGAGGCCTAAAATTGGCTGTGATAGCGAAAAATGAAGCTTAGCACGACAGACAGACAGACAGATAGACAGACAGATAGACAGAAAGTACAAGGCAAGAAGAAAACAACACGAAATGGAAAAAAACTTGGCCACTTTGCGACTCAGTTGATGTTGAATTTATGAAGAAGAGCTCGACTAAGTAGATTAAATGATTTGCGCACAGGTTGCCTGGATACAGGATCAGCTAGAATAAAAATAGATGCACAGAAAGCAAAAGCAAAACCAAAGCAGAACAGAACATGAAGAAGCAAAAGCAAAAGCAAAGTAGGATGAGGCAATTGGAAGCCATAACCCACGCAGCCAAACTGGCAAATAGACCGGCTGGCAGGCACAAAGAAGACAGCAAAAAAAAACAAGTAGTAAGATAGCAAAAGCAATGAAAATTAGAGCGAGAAAGAGAGACCACTAGAGTGCCTACCGTATCAAGTGCGCTGCATACTTGTTTACTGTCGTTGTTGTTGTTGCTGCTGCTGCTGTTGTTGTTGCTAGGGAATTACATACTTCATACATCATGCAGGATGTTGTACTGAGCCACACTTAACACTCATCGACGTTGTTGAATACAGCAAAGCTGCTCACTTTAAATATATTTTCACCAACAGTGTGTGCATGTGTGTGTCTGTGTGTGTCTGTGTGTATATTTTCAGTGCAGTATTTTCCCATGTTGCCTTCTTTTAAATTATTTTCGTTGAATTCAATTAAAAAGTTAAAGTAAAACGCGAAGCTTTAATTGAAAGGTTTCATCGACTGTGAAAAAAACTGTTAACCTAAGAGCGCCACAGGCAAACAAACACACACACACACACACACACATGCACTTGAAACGGAAGTACATACTACATACAAATATACATGTGAATAAAATGTAAATTGCGCCAAAAATCACACATCATTATTATTTATTATGTTTTATAAATTATTTTCATTATTTTTTTTTTCTCGTTTTTCGTTATATTTTTTAAAAATATTTTTCTGGTTCTTTGTTTGTTTTATTTTTGGCATTCTAATTAAGCTTAATCCGCGCACAGCAAATTACAAAAAAAAAAGTAAATATCAAAAAATAAAAAAGCAAAAAGTAAAACAAAAAAAAACAACAATTAATAAACGCGTTCATTGCATGTCATAAAGCAACAATTTATGCGAATTTATGGCGCACCTCTTCATACATTTTTTTTTTCTATACTGTTTTCTCGTTTTGCGCGAAAATCCCTTTTCCCATTTAGTAAGCGAGGGTTCAACGAAGAATTAATGAAAGCTAAGTTAGCCAGACAGAAAGATAAAACTACACACAAGAAAAAAAGTATCAGTATAGATTTGTTAAACTTATTTATTTAATAAAATAAAATAACAATTTTTTATTCAAAAATATTAAGCTTTGATGCAGAATATACTTTCATATACAAAAGTATAAAATTGATACTGAAAAAAATTTTAAGAAGTATATTCGAATGTTAGTTCGAAACTTCGAAAAAAAAATTTAGCTTATATAATATTATATTTACGAAATTTCAATGATATATATAGTTGAGTTGCTTGAGTGCCAGCTTTCAATCCAACGAGGTTGAGCTCGAATCCCACAAAGCCCCAGATATATCATATAAAATTAATTTGTAAATAATAACAATATTCGAAAATGTCATTATGACAATTTCGAAATAATCAATTCGAAGAAAAAATTGATACGTTAAATTTTCAGATTGATATCTAAATAGTATCGTTTTGATGTATAAATTTTTTTTTGTGTGTAGAACAAGAAGTGTCAACTCTACAAACGAACCTCGTTGAAATATTAAATAAAAAAAAATTAATTACTGTTAATGTCGACTTGTTGTTTTGTCGGTTTATTCTTGTTGTGTTATTGTCGTTGTTCTTGTTATTTATTATTATTGTTGCTGTTGCTGTTGTTGTTGTTGGTTTTGTTGCTGTCGTTCATGTTCACGTCTCATATAATATTTAAATGAGCTTTTGTCATTATTAATTTTTCGCCTCTATTCACATAAACGACAGAAAAATAACTCGGATTTTATTTGCATGAATGTTCATTCTCACTTTTCTCCTCACTTGGTTTTTGTGCCATCATGTGCTGACAGTTGGACACTTTTGTCCTTTTTTTATATATGTACATATATAATTTTTTTTTTTCTTTTTTTTGTTTTAATTCAAATGTGTTTGTGGTAAAATTATAATAAAGCTCAACACTTGGTACACCAACACATTTCATTCATTTTTGTCCTTACTTTTTCGAATTGTACAATTATGATAATTAATAATGCCACGACATGCCAGAATGGGATAGAACAGAACCAAAAACTGTCGCCTATGAGACTTTAATGCATTTAATTGCAAATTAAAAAATATGTTAACAAAGTAGACAAAATAATAATACAATAATTGAGGAGCGCAGAGAGAAGTAGAATAGCATATTCATATACATATAACTAGTACAGCTACGGTCAAAAAAATAGAAGTGCTCGACCGAATTCGTACAATAAACATAAAACAAAATGTCCACATACTTTCAATATGATATTTTTACAGTTGTTTGCCAAATAGTCAAGCACATTTTTGTGATTTTTTTTAAAGAAAACGATAAAAATTTATTAATTTATTTAAATGGGATGTTATTACCTAATATCTTAAGCATATTTCCTGAAATTTTTGTTAAAATTAAAAAGAGTATGTGCCGATGGCAGCAGCTTTAAATTGACGCCTCAGATTACAGATAACAGATCATTTAAAATTCAAGAAAAAAAAGGATTTCAGCTGATAAAATTTGCCATGTCTTGCCGTCGAGTTTTAATGAAAAAATTTGTTTTTGGAGTTTTTTTAGCATCCTGAAATCAAAATATCAATTTTTGACAAAAAAAAAAAAAATCAATGTCTATGTCAAGAAAGAGTATGTTAAATTTAAAAAAAAAAGGTTGATTAGTTTTCGAGTGAAAATCGAAAATTGGAAACATCGAAAAATTTCGAAGTCGATTCATTGTAAATCTCTGGTTGGTGTCACAGAAATCTCCGAAATTTCGTTTTTTGGAACATTTGTGTTCGTATATTTTGTATGTGATACCAAAAGTATCGAACATGGCGTATACTTGTTGGAATATAACAGCATGTTAGTTAAGATTGTTCGAAAGAAAAGTTACCTAAATCGTGATTACTCAATGAGAATTTTGATAGGGTAGTCGTGGAACTTATTAATAAGATCCTCGGCCACCATTCGGACAACATTGGATAAAATGGTTACATGCATTCGAGAAAACATGATGATTAAACATCATTATTTGCAGTACACCTATTATTTTGACCGCAACTGTATATGTCTATGTGTGAGTACGAATGTATATGTGTGAATAAAGTGGCAGGACAAATCGTTGTGAATTTAAATTATGCACAATGTTGTTGGCGGGCAGAAAACTGAGACGTGTGCTACCGCTGAACAATGTGCGTGTGTGTGTGTGTGTGTGTGCTAATCCAAGAAAATAATTGCCCAGGCACACACACACACGCACATACATCACATTTAGTTATGTTAATTTGTGTCAATATACAAACACACACAAAAATAATAGCGTGTGTGCGAGCGAGCAAGCAAGCGAAACATTTAATTTACTTAATTACTCGACCATGATTTACATATTAAAATAAAATGCTAAATACTCATTTGCCAACAAACCCGGACAACAAATACAAAATACAATATGTCAGTCAGCCTCCGCTAACTGACATAGAGCCAAGTAGACCAGAGCAGTAAAGAGCAGGAGAAGAGACAATCATCACCAACAGCAGCGGCAAAAACATAATCAACTTGGGATTTAAAGCAGGACACACGCCCCCACATAGCTGTCATTAGGACAGACATAAAGTCAGTTGTCAGCATTTTCCATATGCAAACAAAGTTTAGTAAACTCTCAAATATTTTTGCATATACAAAAATATGTTTAACATAAAGGTGGCTATGATAGATAGAAAGGTGCTCGTTGCCATCATCATTAAACATTTTACTTTGTTATAATGTGTAAGTTGACATTGAAATAACGTCCTTCGGTGCATTTGACAAATTGTTCGGGGCTAACAAATGGCTCATTAGATTCAATTTGATTTGAAAATGTTTTCATTGTTTATGTCTTTATGTAATAACTTTAGCTATAAGATCAGAGTAACAGATTTTGGATACACAACTTATTTATATTCTTATACAAAACAAGTAAGGACGGTTTAATCGTGTAAACTCGACACGTCTAAAATGTAAAAAGAAATTGTAAATCTAACTAATTAAAGATTTCAGTCTATCGGTTTAAAAATCCATCAGAATCCATCAGTCTTTTCATGAATCCATATATTCACTTCATATTAGAGGTCATAAATTTCAAATTCCTGTACTGTACAGTACTCTAGCGCAGTGAGTGTTCTGTAGAATGTAAAATTCTATTCAGAAGAGAAAAACCGCAGTAACTAAACCAAACTTTTAAAAGGCGAACTTAAATTTTCAAACAGGTTTGGTAGAAGCAAAGTTTCGGATACTTTTTCAAGAATTGTAAAAAAGAATACATTTTTTGTTTTTTTTTTGTTCACAGTTACTTTTATTATTTATCATTTTCAAAGATATATATTCATATATATTTATATATAGACTTCTAGACGTTATTTAAAAATGCGTTCATTTTTGTTCAACTTATTCGGCTAACAAAAAAAATAAATAATAATAACAAATTTGTATTAAATGCATTAGTTTTTTTTTTTTTCATATACACATATAGATTTTTATTTCATGTTTCGGATTGATATTTTTACACGTACAATGCATTTCTTCACCCAATTTTGCTTCGCTTTTTTGGCATAAGTTTATAGTGTGAAGTTTTAGTTTTATTTTGAATTTGTTTTATTCATTTTATTTTTTTTTTTTTATTGTTATTTTTATGCATATTTCAAATAAGAGTTAAAGGAACCTTCGTTAAAATCGTACAACTCTCATGTTACATCAAAACATAAATAAATACTTTTGTTTTTTTCATATAATGCTGCGTTAAGTGGTATAAGTTTTCCTTATTATTATTACTTTTTTTCAGTGTACATGTTACTTGCATTTAAAAACAAAATACTTTATAATTACTTTAACTGCCTCGTTGATTGATGACAGGTATGTATCTTCTTCAAAATGCATGGAACTTGGTTCAATTTTAAACTTGTTTATATTTTTTGTTTGACGAAGCTTGATGATAATGTAGCTAAGTGTGGAGGCAGCTAACGCAATTATTTGTGTGATAATACATCAATTCTTTATAGTTGGGATAATCGTTCTATCGATCTATTCAAACATTGCGTTTAATATCTAATTTTCGGTTCAATTTTTGTAATATTGTTTTCGCTATTTTCGATTTTTCATTCGTTTCTTGTTTTGTGCCGTTTATTGATATGTACTTTAAAAAATGTACGAGAATCAAAGTTTACTATTTTAAATACATTAAATTTTTTTTCATTTCTTTTTATTTTTTGGTATTTCGACAATTAAAAACTATTATTCTTTACAGTTATTTGGTGTTAAATTCCTTTTGGATCGCAATATAAATAGATACACATATATATATATTTATTATTTGTATATCATTATTATAGTTTTGTTTAAGTAATAATAGTAAGTTTAGTAAAAACAACTTAGAAAAAAAATTAGTTTTATAAAAAATAATTCTTCACATTTTTCTTTCTTTTATTTATTAATAAATTTTTGGTATTTTAATTGTTTGGCAACCTAAAAACATAAATCACAAAAAATTCCTATAATGAGCACGAAAGAACATTTATATTACATATGATATCATATACATATATATATATATTTTTAATAAATATATTTTTATAGTTTTTTAATAAAGTTGGTTTTTGTAATATTTGATTGAACTGTTTGAAAATATTGTAAGTAAGTGAAATCAATAACAAAAGCCAAGCTTTTTTTATTCATTGGTCTCATTTGACTTTAATTAAATGAAATCTAATTGAATCAAATAAAATTGATTTTAATTATCTTGTAGTGTATTAATTTATGTCGCTGGTCATATTTGCGTAACATAAAGCAGTTCAATCGAAACATTTTGGCATGCGCCAATTTTTGGTTAAAAAATTCCTATTTGGTTTCTTATTTTTTCCCATTAAATTTTGATCAGTTTAGTGTTTGGGGTTTTTGGTATCTAATCGCCATTCTAATGGTTTAAATTGTTCCACTTCTCATTACGTTATTACATAACATTTATGCGCTTTTTGTGCTTGAATTACTTTATGGTATTGTAATTTCTTATATGCTATAAAAGATTTTTTTTATTCTTGATTTTTTTTTTTTTTTTGTCGAAACTAAACTTAAAACATTACTTCGAGCTTAGTATTCAGTTTTAGTTTAAATTCTTTAATTATGCAGAAACGCACATGCACACAAAAATACACACACACACGCACACACTGTTGCACATACTTATACATATATAGATATGTTAGTATGTATGTGCTGCAATACATTTACAAGAAAATATGATTTAAATTGGTTTCAAAATGGTTTTGGTTTTTTTTTTTTTTTAATAGTTTTTGTTAGGCACAATGACTTTTTTTTTATTTTTTGTTCTTTCTTTAAATCAAGTACCGCGTACTTGAATGTGCATAAGGATGTGTTTATGAGTATAATAACAAATACACACACATATGCACACTCACATACACGCACATTTACAAACACACATACACTCAAATACACACACATACATACATATGCGAGTACACATTGGCAATAGTTTTGACCATAAAAATAAAAAAAAAAAAATACAATAATAATAATTAATACATTACGATTATTATAACTTGTTTAGCTTCTATATCTTCATTCATATATGTAAATTATAAGAATGTAATTTTGTTTCCATCACATTATCAAGTGATCATCATTCCAAAAAAAAAAAAAATATTAACAAAAATCTTAGCCCCAGTCGAAATATTCGAAACACGCTGCTATCTTACTTGCTTACCATACCTCACATTTATTGGCCGGATTCATTCTTTCAGTTGGCTTACACTGAAACACTTCGGCGAACTCCTTCATATTGGAGAGTGTGCCGATGACGCGATACTCAGATGGTGAGTGCGGGTCCTTTTCCATTTGTAGTAGATTGGTTTCATCAGTGGTGCTGGAACACCAAACCTGTATTGATGGACGGCAAAGAAATTGAAAAGTTAATCATGTTTTTCTTATTTGCATTTCAGATACTTTCTCTTCTAGACTTCGACTTTTGGATTTTTTTTTTTTTTATATCACAAATAATCATTGTACTTTCATATGACTTTTATCATATATAAAAATCTTCAATTCTACCTCTACTACGACTCTATAATGCTGCTACTCTTTCTACATTTTCTTTGCTGCTCTCATTCAAAATGATTTCGTTCAAACATACAACATTACAGACCTGTGCAAATGAAACAAAGAACAGTTGCTGATGTGTTAAATTCAAGCCGGGTAATTTGAGTACATCGGCTTCCTTTTCCATTTTGGTATGCAGATAAGCATGATAAGCTGCCTTGAGGCCACCATTGTCTGCAATATTTTCACCTGCATTGTATATAATTATAAATGATTATAATAAGTACAGAATATATATCAGCACAAACACTTCTTACCCAACGTTTGTTTGCCATTCAGATTGCGTCCGTTCATCTTATAGGAACTGTATTGACGCGCAAAGCACTCCGATTTCTCATTGAAGCGTTCAATGCTCTTCGGATCCCACCAACGATTTATGTTGCCATACTTATCGTACTCTCTGCCCTGATCATCAAAAGCATGTGTCAGCTCATGACCCATGACAACGCCCATAGCGCCGAAATTCAAACTCTTCGGATTATTGATATCAAAAAATGGTGATTGCAAAATGCCGGCAGGAAAAACAATCTGATTCTTGGTGGGCGTATAATAGGCGTTAACTGTTTGTGGTGTCATGCCCCAATGGGTCTTGTTCACCGGCTGATCGAGACGTTTTAAATTACTCTTTAGATTATAGATCGCAACTTGTATATTATTCTCAAAGTATGCATTAGCGGTGATATTCAACTCGGCATATTTGCGATCAAGCTCCTCCTGCACGAGTATATAATCGGGAAAGCCAATCATATCTGAAATTGCGTTCGCCTTATCGATAGCAAGATTACGTGTATCCTTATCCATCCAATTAAGTGTATGTAAATTCTGCTTGAATGCCTCACGTATCTCATTGATCATTTGCTCAGCGGCTGGCTTTGATTCACCATGAAATGCCTGACGCACAAAAATAGCGCCCACAGCAAAACCGATGACATTATTTGTATCGGCGACGCAATAACGCCAAATTTCTTCACCGCCATCGGAGCCCATCAGAGCTTTGCGTACACCCTTGTAGGCATCACGGAACGGTTTCGAGAGACATGAGGTTAATGTGCGCACGGCTTGCCAGATAAGATAGTTATTCAGTGTGCTGCAGCGTGAAAGAGTTAGAAGGTTGTTTGTAGGCTTGTTTGTAGCTTGAATAAATATACAATTTTTTTTTTAACTTACATTTTACCCTCTTGCGTTTTCTCCATTTCCATAATGATGCGTGAAAGATTTTTAAGAAAATCTGGTGCATAAACAACAACAACTTCCGACTGTGTAACACGTCGATTGACCAATTGCATTGCATTATCAAAGTGCTCAGTCCAATTAAGGAAGGGTGCAAGTTCTTCGAGTTTGGCAAGCGTCATGGGATGATACATAGCCTCCTCATTGCGTCGATCTTCCAACGGTATTGTTATATTGGCGATTTTCTTTTCAAAATCAATAACACCTTCCATTTGACGACGTGCATCCGTCTCATTTGCGCCAAGCAATACACACACTTTTGTCATATAGTCAATATATTCATGCAGCACCTTGCGATGTATATCGGTCTTGTTGTTGTAGTAGTCTGGCGTCGGCAATGTCAAGCCACCCTGATCGATTTGTATAACATGACGCGATGAGTTCTTATCATCCTCACCAATGGCCCAGCCAAAGAGACAATTGAAATTGTATCTATAAAAATCGTAGGTTTTTGAGAAGAACTTAAATGATGAATTTTAAAAAAAAAAAAGTTACTCACTTGTTGTGCAATTCTTTGAGCGTTACACCCAGATTCCATTTAGCTACATTAAAACCGCTCTGTGTGACATTCCAACCGCCAATTTTCCAGAGTAAATCAACCATTGGTTTTGCGCCCAATTTCTCCATTTCCTCATCAGTATCCAGACATGATTCATAATACACTTTTGCCTTACGTTCCGCATCCGATTTAAAATCCTTCATGGGCTTATCGAGCACATTGCGTATGATCAATTGATTCATTTGCTCAAGTTTACCAAAAGTACCCCAAGTCGATTTACCCTCCGGTATTGGATTATTTTTAATCCATTGATTGCTATAAAGTTAATAAAGATTAGCAAATTAAATATATATTTTAATTTTTATTACCCACCAGGCATAGCCATAGAAGTCATCACATGGATCCTTAGTGTTATCAATCGATTTGAGTATCTCGCTTGCCGCAAATATGCAATGCTTGTTCAAACAGGGTAGTTCATCAGCTGTTTATGAGTGATATGTATATTTTATGGTTCACTTTTATCTGAACTGTCACTGTTAATGTCACTCACCCTTGCTATGCGGTTGCACGTGCAATATGCGCTTAGTCTTTTCAGATTTGTTAGAGAATATTGCTATAAGCAACGATAAGATTACAATGGCCATGACAAATGTGGCAATTAAGAGCCATTTTTCGGTTTTATTGCGTGAACGCCAGTTCCATGTTGCCTGAAAGATAAAAATAAATTATTTTAATTTATCAAAGAGCTTGTGAAATTTATTATTACTCGCAAAGTATTCAAGTAAGGCTGAAGATTTCCATTGTAAATAATAATCACTATCAATAGACTCATTATTATCACTGAACTTTCATCACTATTCCATCACTATCACTGTTCATCATTATTTATCATTGTCAACAAACTTATGATTATTATTATCACAGAATCTATGTTTTATTAAGTCTTATTGTTGTTGTTTTTTTTTACACGGTAGCTAGTGTATCCATCATTATCACTGTCTAATAATTAATCATAGCAGTCTCTCAATATCACAAGGCCTCTTAATACCACTGATCCATCACTATCACTGTATGCAACAATTATTACAGAAGGTTTTATATAATGATAATTGCAGCTATCACTATCACAGTCTCATAATTTTAATTGAATTTATCATTATCACTATGATTGTAGAAATAATCAACATTTTTGATCATAATTACTGTTTTTTAAGTATTTTTAGTTCTTCTTCCCTCGTGTACTTATGTATGTCTGTCGCTTTCTACACCTGTGATAAGTTATTCAATGTCAATATCTTCCTATTCCCTTCATATCAAGTAAATTTCAATAAACGGTCCACTTGAAACATATCATATCTTCGTTTGCGTCTATCATATGTCACTTACTCAAATAAAAAGCAAAAAGGTAAACAAAAAAAATGATGGAAAATATTTATATGAAAATTTATTTACAAACAACGAGCCATATCAACACCATCATTGCCATTAGTCTCATCGCACGTAATTAATTTATTGAACATTTTTTTCACTCTTTCTGTTTTTTTTTTTTCGTTTTATTATATTCATAGTCTCGCATTTCCTAAACAGAACCGGCATAAAACAGCGCAACAAGCGTCAGCAACAGCGTCAACTTTGGCATATCAACAAATGACGATCCCGCCTCATGCCCACGCCCACATGACCGACCCATCCCACACACACAAACACACATATTCAGATACGGAAAGCTTTTGTAAACCAATTTTCACGCGTAACCTTGAAATGATAAATGACAATTTTTTTTTTCTATTCTTTTTTTTTTTTGTCATTTTTTTTTTTTTTGGGTCATTGTCAGTTGAGTGTCTGATGTATGTGACGAGGCGCATGTCACTGCGCTACGCTCCTGTAACTTACCCGTGCTGTGTGGTACCGTATCTGCATGCCAGTACGGCCGCTTGCCTCATTTAGTTGTATGCCGCCAATTGAACTTGAATCATCTTCAGTGAATTCAGTTTGTTTGTAACGTGTCATCTGGAAAATGCAACAAAATATTTAATGAAAATGTACAGATGAAATCAAATTAGTGGCATAGATATACATATGTATGTAAGCACAGACCTAAACTGACAATTGTACTTCAAAGTACAAATGCTAATGATGCTGATTACAATGAAGCTGTTGTTGTTGATGATGATAATGGTAAGTGAAACAAATGCGCAGACACAACAGCAAATATAAAGAACATTATACAACTGAAACGTCAACTCGACTAATCGAATTATGTACATACATTGTGTGCGCCCTAAACAAAGATATATGTATGTATATGTATGCACAGATTTGTATCTGTTGAGAGATTTTTTGCACAACGCAAAAACATTTTAGTACCTTAACAAAGCAGTAGCAGCAACAGCAACAGCATCTCAACTCATCTCATCTCAACTCAACTCAATTTAACAATATGATTGTATCGAGGCATTGTACACCCTATGTCTGCCATGAGTATACTGTATCTCAAAGCATTTATATGCAAAAGAGATACAAACTACAAAAGCCCAACCAACCGAGCAACCGAGCAACCCGCTGCATATACACAAGTCTTTAGCGGCTACCGTATGCCAAACAAAACTATTTCGAACGAAAAAAAAAAAACAAAAAAACAACAACGAAAAATTTAAGAAGAGCAACAAGAAAGCAAACGCTCATGTTTATCTTCTAAATGCTTGAGACAAAAATTAAAAAAAATAAAAAAATATACATTCACAGAATTGCCTATAGAGATACTATATACAAAGTATATAGATACAAGATATTTCGGCATGTTCTTTGTTGTGCCGTTTTCACATACAATCACGAATAATTTTGTTTTTATTGTTGTAAAAATTTATTTTTTTTTTTTATTTTGTTTAGCTTTAATGCGCGAGACAAGCTAAACAAACAAAATATACAAACAACAAACAGATAAGATATTAAACGCTCAAAAGCCGAGCGTTCAATCGCTTTTGTGCAACGAAGAACCGAAAATTCTGAAATGAGCATGGCGCCAAAGTGAAGAACTTTATTCGAGTGCTCAACTTGCATAGAGCGAGAAATCTTGAAGTTGTAAAGTTTGTTTCAAAGAGGGTGTGTAAAATTCTGAACCATTTGGGACCATCGGTAAATGAATGATACTCAATTGAAATAGAAATTTCGTTTTTTTTTATTTAATTTATAAAAATCGTCTTATGAAAAATATTATTTTAATTTTACAAATAACACTATCATAATTTTTAGCTACTTTTTTCAAGTATGGCTTAAATTTCCAGACATTATTATTGTACTACGAAAAATAACGACAAAAGAATGCTTTGTATTACACATTTAAACATGCATGAGACTGACTGACTCGCGAATAAGCAATTTTTTGTAGGGTAGTCTTCATGTTACTCGAATTGATTCATTGATTCTTTGGAAACTCTATGAATTTGCCAAGTGTGACGATTTTTTTTTGCTATTTTAAAAGAAATATAAAGTTACATATCTCAACTTCCTAAATAAAATACAATGGCTTGATTATAATCTTTGAATTTTCATAGCTATGATGGATCAAATTAGTTCAGAATTTTACCCTCCATTCTCAGATTAAAATTCTCTTAGAATTTTTTATTAAAATTAGTTTAATTTGAGCTATCACTGTACATCTGTTGGTTCTTGTTGCCCTTCAATAAAAGGGAAATATTTTTGATTTTTATAAAAAGCAACAAACACTTCGATAGTCAACCTTATAGCTTTTAAATTCTTCGAACCACAACAAATTTTTTTTTGAATTTTGCCCTTAGTAAACATTTTTTTACCGTTACCAATACTGACAAAATTTATGGTAATTGCTTGCATAATTTATTTTTTTTTAAATTTTCAACAACAAAGTTTAAAACACTTTGACTTTAAGCCACAACTCATTGAAATTTATGAACAATTTTGCAACACTAACTTACAACTAGATACTCGCATATACACACGGACCTTACGATAATTCAAGAGCCACATTTTCCAACAGACTTTTTCACTCGTCGACTAACAGCTTTTGAAAGAATTATTATTTGCGCGTCTTCAACGCTCGAAGCATTTTTGCGCTCTACAACGAATATACATATGTATGTATGTGTGTACTTTCAAACAACGAAATGGATATGCAAATAGCAAAATGTACACGAATGAGCAAACATCATGAGCATTTGTCTGAGCGTATTCAGCGAGCGAACAAATGATAGTCGCCTCAGGAATACAAAGCTGCCCAAAACATCGACGACTGTGGCTTTGTCATTGTTCTTGTTTCAGTTTTTCTGTGGCCTCTGGCCTTATTGTGTATTGTTGACAAAATCCCTCAACTCATTCTTCAAATTTACATTTGCAGAAATGCGTATTTCGATTGTCTCATGGCATTGTTTTGCAATGTAAACAAATTTATTGACTCATTTTTGTTGAGTTGAACAATAATAATAATAATAATTATAATTGCATAAAATGGCAACTTTTCATTTACATAAATGATTGGCACAGCTTGAAACAAAAGAGAAACTGCGCAAAAGTCTATTTTATTCTGAGTTTCATTTGCCTTAATTGTGCGCACGAGCATCCGTTTTTTTCTAATTGATTGACGTGCGAAAGTGACAGCAATAGTCGTGGCTGCAAATTAATTGTTGAGAATGAGAAAAAAAAAAAACGACTACAACGTTTCATATTTCATTCAATTAAATTACCATCCAATTAGAAGCGAAAAATTAAGAGGGACTGCTTAAAAGTATGCTTTAATTTTTCCATTTTTTTTTTTTTTTTTTGTGAAATTGGCATAATGTTGGTCAGTCATGGCGTGATATTGTCACAAATAAAACAAATACCATAAAATGGAGAATAGAAAACCACTGAAATATTTAAAAATATCAAATTAAATATTTAAAATGACTTGTGATATTTTTCAAATAATGATAGTGCAATCTTAATGCAAAAAAGATAAATATATTTTAAAAGGACGTTTTCGTCATTTCATTTACGCTCTCCTGCTTCAAATATATAATCTTTATAACTTTATATTTATATTTTGAAAATTCTTTAACCAATAATGATATTGTGTCAATGATATGATAGATCGATAAGAGTTTAATATACAATCGTGTCATTTGGTTACTAAAAAGTATATTAAAAAAATAAGTTTATCGCTTATTACAAAAATGAAAAAACAATTAAAAGTTTTAATTTTTAATTTAAAAACACTAAAAAACATTTCAACACTGGTTAAGTTTCAGCTAAGATATTCGAAGCCCAAACTATCAAACTTTTAAAGCATACTTTTAAGCAGCGTTATTTTGAAGCCGCGCCTAAGTCAGCCTTAATGTTATTAGCAACATGCGCAACCCAGTGGCGGTTGCAACAAGTCTAATTTCATTATAAATATTGAATTTTATACACATGTCACTAATTAGGAGCAAATAGAGGAACAAAATGTGCTTATGTGTGTGTGTGTGTGTTGTCTAGTGTGCGCCTAAAAGTATACAAGGCAATTAATAAACGCACTCAACTCATGCTGATTCAATTATCAGACAATTAAAATTCTCATTTAGAGCTTTCACAACTTTTACGTACATATTTTGTTCCTGACCGACATGATAACAAATACAAAAACAATAACAACAACCAAAACGTTACAACAAAAGAATTCAGCAAAAGATAGACAAAAATGGCAACATTGTTGATATGTGGTATCGAACACAAACACACGCACATGCATTTACTTGTATATGTTGATAAAACACACACACTCAGACATACGCACACACACACACACACATATACCGACACACAAAATAGAAAACACAATATTACATTTACTAACTCAGCTTACCTTTGCGCTCATTTTCTTGACGCGCTACAAAGTATGCAATAAAATGTTTTACTTTGTCTGCTTTTACTTTTCCGCTTTTTGGCTTTGTTTATTTTTTTTTTATTTCTGTTTTTATATACCTTTCCTTTTTGAATACTACTTTGTGCTTCTTCTTCTTCTTTTCCTTTGCTACTTTTTTTCTTTGCTTAATTTTGCTACTTCAAATTCTTTTGTTGCATTTTTTGCCCAATAAAGTTTTCAATCCACCATTTTTGTTGCATTTCTCAGCCAAACGAAATCACATCTTCTTTCATTACAAAAAAAAAACAATATATATATATATATATATGTATGTTTCGATTTGTGTGACAAATGCACAAAAAAATTACTCTAAAAACGCGCGTCCAAAAGTATGCTATACATTTGGTTTCATTTTTATTATTTTTCTTTTTCTTTTGAGCTGTTTTATTGTTGATTAATGCTGGAAAAGAACAATAACAAAATACGTATTAAATTTACAATCAGTAAACTTATCCCTTGGTATTAATTTTGTGTTTTTTTTTTTTTTCCTTTTTGGTTTTTGTTTTATATTATTTTTTCTTTTATATTATTACATTTCACTCACTGTTACTAAAACGTTCGGATGTCGTCTCGCTGGCGCTTAGTGCTCGAGCAAGCAACTGTTAGCGACAACTAATGAAATTCAACCACCGAAACAAAACCAAACCAAATCAAACCAAGACCAAAAACCGTACTCGAACCACTAAAACTAACAGCAGGAGCGCAGCCATAAACTGACAACAGGCCATATCTAACAACACAAACACATTCCCTCAGACTCACACATACATAAATATACACACACACACACACACAAGCTCATCAAAGTCAGTATGTAAAAATCACTACGAAAAGCCAACAACACAAACAAGTGCAAAAACAACAACAAAAAACAGACAAAAGCCTTTTACACACACACACACACAGTATAGTAGGGAAAAAACATGTACCCTTGCTCCATTTAAGGACATCAGTGCGCAGTTGCAGTAATCAGGAAAGTGTTGCCGGACCACATTTACAACACAAGTTGATTTGTCCTAAGTAAACATGTCTTATTCAAACACATACAACAAAATAGACGGCAAGTAAACATAAAAATCACTAGTCGAATGCTCAAAGATCGATCTCATTTCATATTTAATTAATCATACGTCTGTTGTTCTTGCCTAAGCCAACAAGTCTGGTCATTATCCTTGGCAAAGGGTTGCCAGATTACTTTAAAAGGGCATTGTAAGTTATGACGTTGTCATGGAGTCAGCACACTTAGCCCTTCTGTGCAGGGTGGCTTATAATACTTCATTACGCAAATTTAACTTTACAGTATAATATTCATGATTCAATAAAGGACATATGTATGTAATGTTTGAAAATATTATATATTTTTTTATAGTTAATACTGCAATTTGATAAATAAAACTCTGAAACCAATGGAATTTCAACCAGTAAGGGAGCTATTTTCAGCTTTGCTGAAACTTATATACTCTTGCAAGCAGTTGGAAAATACGTTTTATAGTTTTTCCAATAAGAATCTTATAAGTTTATAAAGACAAAGGGGCGTAACCCCGCCCATTTTCTACTTTTTTGAAAGAATACAATGCAATCATTCTACACTTCATTTTACGATTTTTATCTCGTCTGCTTATAGATAAATCACATTTTTAAGTTTTTCTCTATATGGGCGGTGCCACGCCCTTATGTCCGATTTTTACGAAACTTTGAAATATGGTCAAGGATTCATAAAAACGCGTAACTGCAAAGTTTTATCCGTTTATATTTAAGAACAAAAAAGTTTTTCTAACAAAAACCGAATTTTTGACCGATTGTTCCTATGGGAGCTATATGCTATATTTATCCGATCATCACCAATTTTGCTGTGTGCCTTAAATTATGTCCAAGATGTTCTTGTCCAAAAAAATGAGGCGATATCTTGAAAAACAAAGAGTTTATTGAGAAAAAACCTCGTTTTTGACCGATCGTTCCTATGGCAGCTATATGCTATAGTATTCCGATCAGGCTGGTTTCTACATATAAACTGCCTGCAAGGAAAAGAAAATTTTCTGCGTTTAAATTTTTTTGCTAACTTCAAAACTCTGGGAGGAGTTCGCATTGAAACAGACAGACGGACAGACAGACAGACGGACATGGCTATCTGAACTCGTCTCGTCGAGCTGATCAAGAATATATATACTTTATATAGTCGGAGATGTCTCCTTCTCTGCGTTGCAAACTTCACGACAAAGTTAATATACTCTTGCAAGAGTATAAAAATAATTGTTTATTGACATTAAGGGGTTACATACAGTTAGAATTTTCAAAAAATTAATTTTTTTTTTATTTTATTTTCTTATTGTACATATATTTAAAAATACACACAGAAAATTTCATGTCGTTCCGGTGAATATTTTCGAAGTTACACGCAAATTTGGAAAGGCGTTTCAGAGTGCTTCAAAGTACTTTTCAAACTTTAAACGCGTTTTTCTCAAAATGGTGTTTTCAAAGTCGGTGACCACCATAACTCGGAAACGGCTCAACCGATTAATCTCAAATTTTGACACGATCTTCTTAAATATATTTGCTAGTAATTAATCGAAGCTTTTTTCTCACCGATAAATATTTTTTTTTTTATAAACAATTTAAGTCCGAAATTTAGGTCAAAAATCGATTTTTTTTTTTGAGAAGCCGCCATTTTGTCAAAAAAATTTATTTTGCTTATTCCTTCGATTAATCACTAGATTTAACAATTCTTTAACAAAATCCGTTTGGGTTTTTAATTTAAAGTGATCCAGTTGACAGATACAGTGGTCACCGCAAAACGTCTTTTTTGAGTGGAGCTCCCGGAGATCAGCTGTAGCTCCTTTCCAAATAAATATTTTTAGTGGTAATAAATTTTAAAATACAGTTAAAAGATACTATAATATGTGTACAAATTTTTAAAACAATAAACCTAAAAGTTTTCTCAGGAAAAATTTCGGAAAATTCGCTTTTTTTCGGCCTTCCAACTGTATGTAACCCCTTAAGAAAGCACCCTGTAAAACCATTGTGAACTCTTTTATTTAGGCCTCAAACGACAATTATTTAAAAAAAAGCTTCAAGCCGAACTTTTTTCAAGTAAATGAATGAAAAAAAAGTTTCTATAGTAGAAAGTCTTTCTCCGATAATAAAAGACTGATGTGTCAACTCATTAACCCTTTACCAAAACCTTGAAAACACCCTTTATAAGTGTATATCCAATTATTATACAACTGTCAGATATTTCCTTAAATTCTGCCACCGGAATGATTTCCTCACGGACATAGTTTCTTTATGTTTTATAGTTCCCTAAGCGATCCCTGGAATATGCTGTTCGAACGGTAAGGTTGCCCTATCCCATTGTCCTACCAAGTCCCCATCCATCACCAAAAAATCATCTGGCTACAAATAATGAGTGCTGCCGGTGCAAAGCCGAAGCGGGTCACTAATAGTACAATAAATACTAAAAACAAAAGTGAATTATGATTTCTTTTATTAAAACAAGTTGTTAAACAATCGATCTGATCAATAGAGTTGAACTCGAAATGAATATTTATTTTGCTATAATAAAAGACAGAAACTACCTGAAACGGAACAAAAACAAAAAACAAAATTCTGTCAATTAATAAATAAAACGTGAACTTGACAACAAAAAAACAACTTTGATAAGCGAGTCAGAAGAAAATTCACACAAACAACCTGAGCGCGATTAAAACGATTTTGAATTTCTCGCGCTGATAAGATTGAAAGATGAAAAAAAGATTGAACAAAATAAATACAGTACAAACTTGATTGTACGGATCTTCGACTACCCGGACTCATTCCCTGCCTGAATTTTCACCGCGGTTTTTATATGTCTAAATTGTAAATTTTGGGAAAATTTGTTGAATTGTTATTTTTTGTTGACAATTACGTAAAACGTGGTGGACGACGGACGGACCAAATCCAACAACATCCGTGCACAACCTTTTCCAGCCGCAGCTCGCTCGACGTAAATTTGCTCCAATTTGGCATGGCTTTGGCGGGACACAACTCTTGACCAGCCACTATCTACTAGACTTGGAAATCCAAAAATCTGTAACAAATCTTTGAGAAATCTTTTCGTATTTAACGAAATTCATAAATATTGCAAAAATTCTGGGCCAATTTGTTTTGTTTTTTGGTGACGATTACGTAAAACGTGGTGGACAACGGATGGACGAAATCTGACCACATCCGAACACAACCTTTTCCAGCCTGAAGCAATCGTGCTTCGGTGGTGGAAGGTTGTGTTGGCGCATGGAGTTAGTTCGATGTCACTAACTCGACTTTTCTTTGCTTTTAATAAAAATTAGTGATTCCCGGTTTTAATTCATCCGGATCGAGTTTCTACTGTATTAGACAGGTCGGACGGTCCACACAAATAACCTGAGCGCGATTAAAACGATTTTGAATTCCACGCGCTGATAAGAAAAAAAGATTGAACAAAATAAATATTAGATAGGACGGACGGCGAGAGAGAGCGGCAGCAATAGAAGCAGCAGAGAGAGACCAAGTTCATTGAACAGACAGCACTGTGAGAGAGAGTGAGAAAATGAGAGTCGGCAAAATAATGCAAATTAACAAGAACAACGACTTTTGAACATGAGCGAGAAAGCGCGTGTCGTGTGAGCGAGCGCAACAATGACGCAATTAGTAAGCAAATAAATGAAATTTAGTGCAACACAATGACAATATGCTTGTAAAAGAGAGCGAGTGGGACAGAGAGCATGCAAATTCGTGCAAGTGTGCGTGTCAAAAGTGTATGTGCATTGTGATTATAACATTGTCTGATAAGACAAAATCAGCTGAAACAATAAATCGCACAGAGAGTAACAGAGAGAGCGACGTATGCAAATACAGTCCGTTCTATTCACACGCGAGCATTTTAGAGAGTAATCAGCAAAAAGCCACTGCGTGAGAACGGTAGAGAGAGCCCGTAACGACAGCAGCAGCGACGTCGTACACACATGATGAGTGACCGTCGAGCGGCATTTCGGGGGCAAGTCACACGTATATATTACAAGTGATCGGGCGGTTATTACGTTACCTACAACTTCCGAATATGCACGGCAGCAGTTCAACATCACCAGCAGCAAGCGACAATGCACAATTTCTGCATGGAGCGATCGATTTTTTGGGCGGTTCACTCGGTAAGTGGGAAATGTGTTGATCGTTTAATTGATTGTTTACGTTACTCGATTGATTAATGAACAATGGCAAATATTGATAACGACGATGACCGTGCACAAGCACGTGTATCAACAAATCTTCATACATACAAATATAACAACAACAACATGAAGAACAATGACAAACAGCTGACCAGAACAAGTTTTATGTATATCTCAGGTGGCGCTGCGCAAGTATTTGTCTCACAGCCAATGGACACGGTCAAGGTGAAGCTACAAACATTTCCGGAGAGTTATAAGGGCATGATAGATTGTCTAATAAAAACATATAAACAAGATGGCATAGCACATGGTCTCTATGCTGGCTCACTGCCAGCGGTTGTGGCAAATGTTGCCGAGAATTCGGTACTCTTTGCCGCCTACGGTGGCTGTCAAGAGGTTGTCAGCTACATGGTGGGCAAGGAAAATGCTGCCGCCTTGAATACATTGGAAAATGCCTTTGCCGGCTTTATAGCGGCATTCTTTTCAACGTTTACGCTCTGTCCCACGGAGCTCATCAAGTGTAAATTGCAAGCATTACGCGAAATGAAAGATTTCCTGGAGCCGGGCATGATGCGCATACGCACGCCATGGGCGCTGACAAGGCACATCTATAGGCAAGAAGGTGCGTACAAGACTTATAACATTGTAATAACATTTGTAATTTAATAATATTTTTAAAATAAATCAGGCTTTGGTGGCTTCTATCGTGGCTTGGGCTCAACCTTTATGCGTGAAATGCCTGGTTACTTCTTTTTCTTCGGTGGCTATGAAGGTACACGTGAACTTTTACGCAAGTAAGTATTTTAGTACAACCAATGCCGCTAAACACTTCTCATGCCACCACAATAATATTTATAGACCCGAACAGACCAAAGATGAAATTGGCGTCTTACGCACCATGGTCGCTGGCGCCGTTGGTGGCATTACATTGTGGTCATCAACATTTCCCGCTGATGTGATTAAGAGTCGCATACAAGTTAAAAATCTGGATAAAGGCATGTTCGCTGTGGGCATTGATATTGTACGAAATGAAGGCTTCATGACGCTCTATCGTGGCCTCTTGCCGACCATATTACGCACAATACCCGCGACAGCGACGCTCTTTGTCGTCTATGAGTACACAAAGAAGACATTACTGGGCGCACTGAATTGATGTTTGATGTCAAATGTTGCATCTTATTTACCTATTAGAATTACTCATACAAACAAACAAAGAAAAACATGTTATTTATGTATATAATAAGTACATAACTATATACAAACTATTTACTACAACTGCTATGTATATATGTACATACTACTACTTATATGACTACCACAACACACATGTGTGCCTCTCATGCTTTTATGGCCAACTCACTGCCATCGCTACAACTGCACGACAGTGGCCAAGCGCCGTTTGAGAAATTGCTGACGATCCTTAGCTGTCTCCAATTCGCGCCATTCATGCCAATATATCTGTGAAGAGACAAAGATAGTATTAGTCAGTAAGTGTATGTGAGTGAGATAGTGAGTGCATTTAGTGCAAGCAATTGAGATTACGCTAATTCCATGTTTAGCTTTTAATGCGTTTTTTTATACATAAACACGGAAAAAGAAAAACAACAAAACAAAGTCTATTAATTATTTTAGCAAATAAAGTTTATCAAAGTGCCTAAGGTTGCTTACCACCACTGGCTTATGGCCAAGCAGTTGCAATTGTTGCAATTTCATATCGAAGAGCCCCGTATTGCGTGACTTATCGCGCACAACATTATTCCAGCCGGCCACAACAACAACAATTGTATCAATATGCTCTGCGGCCGCCGCCGCCGCTGCGTCTGGCATGCCTAACAGCTCGTCACGCGTTAAAATGACACCGCTATAGTCCTCCGGGCATGTTGCGGCCAATGGCAATGGACGACGTGTCTCTCGATCATAGCAGATGACCAAATCGGCGCGTTCATATTGGGGCAATACATGCTTAAGACACTGGTCACGAAAGAGCGTCGCTGCGCACTCCTTAATCTCGAGCAGTATGCGATCGGTGCTATTGAGCCTGTACTTGGGATTACGTGTCGGTATGTATTGCGTATAGTATTTGCCCATGGTGCGTCGCTGCTTATCGGTAAGTTGTGTGCCCGCATAGTCTTTATCACTTAAATTGATCTTAATGAATGAATCCAAATGGAAATATTCACGTCCGAGCAGTGAGGTTCTATGCGCGTGACGTACGAAGCGTGGCTCAAAGGCCGCAGACAACAGTTCGATGTCATGCATTGCATTACGTTGCGTTAGGAAATGCAGACAGTTTGTATAGCAACGCGGATGTTTGAGTATCTCATCCATACGTTTCGGTTGACGTAGCACGGACGGTATACGCGCGCAGATGCGTGCCGATACGCCCGTTGGACTCGTATAGTTGAAGAGCGCCATCACAAGACAAATACGTTCGATGTCCTTGAGACGTGCCATTTCCAATTCACGATCGAAACGTTGCAGTATACGTTCGAGTAGTTCATCGTGACACGTTTGTAAATCACAGCCGAGTAAGGCAACATGCAGACATGAGAGCAAAGAAATGCGTTCCACTTGACCGCAAAGCGCTTCGAGCAGACGCATCATGGTATCGGCCTGCGGCAATTTACTGCTGTAGCGTAACACTTTCAGTATGGCAACAAGTGTTATATCCTCAACCGTATCCAGTTCGGCTTGCAGACGTGCGTAGAGCGATTCAATCAATTCGGGATTACGTATCGGTGTTTGTGTCTTAAAGAAACCCATAGACATAACGCCCAATTCGGCTAGCGACATTTCGTTGGCGCAACGCGCAAGATTAACCTCAAAGTCGAACATGCCAAAGACCGGACGACGCATCACATTGCACAGAAACATCGATTGTACCAATTGTTCCGGTTGCATTTTACGCACTTTGCGTCCCAGCCTACGCAACGCATCCCACACAAAATCACCGATGCGCGCCAAGCCGAGCACATACCAAGCATCGCAGACGAGCAACAGTTGATCGGTCGACCACTGTTCAATCCGATGACAGCACTCGATGTCCAGCGTATTCCATAGTGTCATATAGTTGGGCGCACGTGTACTCTCGACTGGCGGCAGTCGTGCAATTTGACGCAGTGTCTCCAACAATTGTTCATCGCTTAATTGGTGCGTTGCATCGCAATAGCTCTCAATAAATGCAGTGAATTCTTCTTCCTGGACGCTTTTACCTGTGCGTACACAATATTCAACTAACGTACAAAAATCATTAAAGCGTTCCGTTGCCGTTGCTGATGCTGTTGGTTGTGCGATACGATCCGGCAGTGTCCCGTCAAGCGTGCCTGATGACGCCTCTGCTGGCGTTGTCGTCGTACGGAAGATCTGGTAAGGTTTCAGCGAATCCGCCAGTACATTGTGTGCATATTGGTTTTCATGATCCAGAAAAATACGCGCCGCTAATGGCGCTCGTTGGTGGAGTTGTTGCCTTTGCAGTGCGTAGGCAGCGGCGGTGGCGACAACAGCGGTCCGTTGGGTGGCGTAGTTGGCAGTGACGTGTCGGCAGATGTGCCGCAACATATTCAGTCTTGTGTAAGTGCGCGTTTGTTTTGTAAACTTAGTGCATAATACACTTAATTATACAAAATGAAATTCAAAATAAACAAACGAAATTGAGGTTAAAAATGGCATTCACATTACAAGCAACAACACAGCTGTGCATAGAGTAGCATTGCCAGTTGGCATGCTGTGCCATCAGCTGTTTTTGTTGATGTTGAGTTCAGAGCGCGCCAATGGTGAATTATTCAAATAAGTGTTAGAATTCAACAAAAAGCAAGTATTACCGAGCAGCTTAAGCAGTACTGCTATGATTGTCAATTTAAAAATTATATTGATGTGCAAATATTTTTTTTTTAATTTTTGAAAAAAAAAATCACCTCTTATTGTTTTTCAGCGCTATCTATGGCTTATAGCTGTATGTATCTATGAACTTGTTGCAAACTTAAGACTGTTTATATCAAAAATTTTATTGCTGTAGCAACATTTTGCTTAAATTGTTTATTTTTATAATAAAAACAAATCGCATTGCTTTGGCTCCACCCCCCAAACAACCCCTTCCATTTAATGTAAACACAGTTTTAGCAAACCAAAGACGGCAACAACAACCAAAAACCGACGTCGATGACATCGTCAACTTTGCCGACGAATGAGCGCATTGCAAAACTCGCAAACCATGCAAAAAAAAAAACAAAATAGGAAGATGAAAAAAAGCATAAAGTGCTAAAAAACTAAGCTCCACCCACGCTTGCATACATTCTGCTTCCTTTTTGCTTAGAGCTTTGTATATGAGCTTGTTTTTTCTTCTTTCTTTTTTTTTGCAGTAGTTTTTTGTGTGTCATAGAGTATTACAGCTTCTTGCAACAATACGTCTATAATGATTTTCGACCATATTTCGACTCCAAATGAATTACAACACTTTTTAGAATACAATCCGATATCTCGTTCGGTTTATGATCCGGGATGATTTCGGGATTACCACAAACAGGTATAGTTTACAGGCCATAATCCGAGAATGTCATTGTCAAACAGATGATGAGCCAAACCTCAATTGACACTAAAAGAAAAGTTGCTAAGCGCATGGAATCCACAGATCCTGAAGTACAAGATTAATCGGGGTTGAAGGATTTCGTGGATAACACTTAGAATAATCATATATATCTATTCATTATGTGTTCCCCCAACTAGTATAGAAACTGAGCGAATGTTTTCAGCTGTTGATAACATTTTCATCATCAATTTTTTGTGATTTATACCAAAATAACTGATCTAAATTAATATAACGGTGGAAATCTCTTTTTACTCAAGCAATGAAAACCGTTTTAGATGACACGGACCAACAGACAGGCACCCACAAGACTTTGCCAAGCGTTACAAACCCAATTGGGAAAATCAACACTTGACGCACTTTTGTAAAGTCAACGAAAAAAAAAAAAAAAAAGATACAGGAGATAATAAAATATATGAAGAGTAAAACATACAAATTTGTTTAGAATTCTATTTACCGTTTCCTATTTCAATTGTCATATGTGTGTAATAGAATTTAGGAAAATGTCTCGCTCAGACACATGTATCTGTGATAAAAAGATTATCACCCATACATGAGTGTGTGTGTGTGTGTGTGTGTGAAAATTGTACGATTTTGTGTTTGTTTGTGTGAATTGAGTTAAGTTAAGTTGAGTTGAGTTGCGGCGACAGATTGAAATGATGATGCTGTTGCTGTTGCCACTGACGATTGTCACGCTGCGTTTGTGCCAGGCAGGATATATGCTACGCAGGATATTTGCCAAATCCGTTGCGAAAGCAACAACATGAAAAAATAAACAGAAGCCGACAAGAACCAAATCTACTTGGCGTTGCGTTGTCAGCATTGTTCCGATGACAATTGCGACATGGTTTCGCTTTCAGTGCAGAATTGCAGAAATTGAATTTGCACTTCAGTTGCTTTGGATTTGCTTAGTTGACAGGTGAGTGAGTTGTTTCAGGAATATTTTTAAAAGCATTATTTCTTACATAAAAATGAAGAGCCAACAATTAATACAAATGGGATAAGCTAATAAAGCTTTTAATATTCATAAATTTCCTTTGAATGACGCGAAAATTGACATTTTCATGAAACTCACCTAAGGTAACTCAGCTGCTAGAAGACGCAGCTGGTTTACGCCAAGAATTTTGATTTGAGCAGACAAAAATTACTTTATTTAAATTGTTAATAACAAAATTTGATTCATAGTATTTATTATAATGAGATATATTAAAGCAAAAATAAATTTTATGTAATTTTCCCAATCCTTTAAATTTGGTCAAAAGAACTATTTTCTTTATGCCATTTTATCCCGAATTAGACTCGTTCCGAAATTTTTCTTACAACCGAAATTGTTTAATTGAATTAATTTCTTTTAAAACAAGTAACATATAAGACGCTTGAGTGTCTGACAATTTAAGATCAGCATGTGGCCAACAAACAAGCACGCTCACGCCAAAAATTGAAGCCATTAGAAAAATTAAGCAATCATTTAAAAATCATGAAAAAGAGACGGCATCATTAAAAAAGAAAAAGGGCAGCTCAATAACATGAATGCTTTTGCGGTTGTGATTGTTATGTGCTCAATGCAGTGGTTGGTTGAAGTTGATTGTATTTGATGGATGAATGAATGGTTGACGAAATGACTGACGGACAGACAGACAGACAGACTCACTCACTTGCTCACTGACAACGCTCATAACGAGGGTGTCTATGATTTAGTAAAGCTTACAAAGTATAAAAAGTGTAATGTTTAAAAATCTAAAAAACAAAAAAATTGAAAAAAAAAACAAGAAAATGAACCGCATGCATTTACATACATCCTGAATGAGCGTAGCAAGGGGGGGGTGAGAATGAGTAGATGCTTATGAAACTCATATTGTTTTCCGCTCTTATAGAACAACGGCAACAACAAAGACAAATGCACGTCGTTCTCGCCGACGCTTTTGCCAACATTTCAATCAACGCTCGACAGGACTTGATGTGCTGCTGCTGTTGTTGCTGATGATGATGAAGAAGAAGAATCAAAAAAAAAAAAAAGCAAACAAAAAAAAATGAAGCAAGCAAGGATATTATATACGTATCACTCGGTTTGCGGTTTGGCAGGCCTGGGGGTGGTTTGGGCATGCGGCATTTCGCCCAAGCGGAAATGGATGCGCGCACACAAAGTGGAACAACTGACTGAGTGTCCTTCCCATGCTCAGCTTAAGTGTGTGCGAGTGAGACTGCATTATAAAAGCATAAAAAAAAAAAAATAATAATAATAAATTGAAGCAGTAGTGAAAGAACATGTTGCAGGCAAAGTATAAAAATAAAATGCGGCAAACAAAAAATAGAAAAAAAAATAAAAATAAAAAATGTTTAACAATGCAAACTCAAACTGCCAAATCTGTTTGACGAGAACGAAGCTGTTGCTGCGGCACTGCAGAGGCAACATCAGGCTGAACATGAGCGGCAAGTGTCTGTGATTGCCATACCAACGGCATCAGAGGCAAATCTCAAGTGTAAACATACGACGCGGCATAAAAAAAAAAAAAAAAAAATGAAAACGTTACTGTGGTAGAAGACAAGGACACTCATGTGGTATAGCAGCCAAGGTGGCTGTTGACGAGATGAGGCATTTTCGAAATGTATGCAGAGCTAGCTTAGGATGCGCCACTGTTAAAAAATGTTGTAGTAATTGAAACGGTATTTATTACAAAAATATGCCCCAAAGAGATGGCGCATAGAGAACAATGGACGTACAAATTTTTGTTCCGAATTTTATCATTGCAACTGTAGTTAGAATTTTGAAATAGGCATTTAATTCACTTTAGAGCATATTAGTCTTATGTAGTTTTGGCGTAATTCGGTGATCTATAATTTGGTACTTGAAATATTGCCCATTTTTTTTTTAATAGAGATACAATAAAATTTGAAATAATACAAGATAGCTTGCTTGAAAACAAACATGTACTTCAAACAGTATTCATGGCATTATGAAGTAGCTCAAAACACAGCATGTAGCGCATTGATAAGACAATTGCAACATGGCAATGCAACAACAATGATGCACGTATGCCAATGAATGAAACTTTAGTACATTCACTTCTACATTACTAAATAAGTGAGTGATTGAGTGAGTGAATGAATGAACGAATGAATGAATTGTTTTGTGCATTCTTTGGTTGCTCGGCAACATGCTGCCGAAGAAGACTCTGTCACTGTCATCAGCACGGAAGCTGCTGTCCATGCCCACAGGCGGGCGTACGCTAATGAAGTAGACCCAAGCCTTGTCTACATGTGTCGTGTGCGTTTTGCACATTCAAATAAATGAAAAAAAAAAAAGACTAGAAGGATATGTGCTTTTTAAATAAAAACAAAAGCTTAGCCGTAAACAACAACAAAACAAGCAACACCAACAACAACATGAGCCAACCGACAAAGCTGAGTTTTATTTTATTATTTTTTTATTTTTTTTATTTTTTTTGCTTTGTGTTGTTTAAACAATTGCTGTCAGTTTGGCAACACGCTGCCAACACACATTACTATCACTTACTTTTTGTTCTTTCTTTTGGCAAGTTTCTCCTTATTGCATCAAACAACATGTTGGCAGTGTTAGCAACTCAAAGTATGCAACAAAAAAATGTTCAACGTGTTTCGTTCAAAAAGCATACAAAATGTTGCTGCAACATGTTGTTAGCTTCTATCATGTTGCTTTCTTTGTTTTTAGGGTGGTTTTTAGCCGCTGTGATTTCGTTGTTTGTTGCACTCACTTTAGCTTAACACTTTTGTTAGCTGCTGAGGCGGCTGCTGCTGCTGTGGCTGTTGCTGTTGATGCTGTGGCTGTGGCTGTGGCTGCCACCACCCGCCTTCACTCTGTTTGCGTGCTCGTTTAGTCAACGTGTTTTTCAACATTTCATAATTTTAAAATTTTACTGCCGCCGTTGCCAACGCAGCATCCGCAACCGCATATTCATTTCATTTGATTTTTAACTGTCATCGACAACGGCAGTCAACGAGTGCTATACGATAATAATAATCTCTGACGGATTCAACTTTCAATACGGTGGAGTTTTTTTTTTTATTTTTTTAAGTCAAGTTGGCGGTACTTTTTTTTTTTAATAAAGCTGGTGAAAGCGTCTTAAGTGCTTATAAAAATAAAAACAAAAATTTTAAATAAAAGTAAATAAATCAAATTATGCGTGTTAAATATTATGACAAAAAAACAATTACCTAAGACGATTTCCCAATTTTTGTCAGTGCAAAAAACCTCAAATTTAATCTCAAGAACGGTGAGTGTTTTTTTTTAAATATTCACTTTCAACATTGAAGCTTAAAATTATCAAAGAAGCTAACAAATTTAGTCTCCTGAAATATCCCATGAAGAACTAGAACTTTTAATTGTTGAATTTTTATAGATTTTTATTTATTCTTAATATATGTAAATGACATAACAAGTAAAATCCTTAGTAAGTATGGTAAAAACAATAAAATTGTTGAGATATTTAAAAAATAAACTTTACATAAAAGTCAACTGGCACTCCAAAAAGAAAAGAAATACAACTTTTTAGTCTTTATAATAATAAAAAAATGTTCTAGACCTAAAACATAACAAATTTTCTTAGCTTTCGAAATCTGTGTTGCTTTTTATGATCTTACGTTTTGTTCATGAATTATAGTAGTTTTAGACAGCTGACAAAAATTCGAAATTAGCTAATTTAAGACAAATGAGACAATTACTATGAAAACTATAAAATTGCCAATCAGAGAGATTCTTTAATGCATCATCGACTGTCAATTGTCAAAGATGAGAAGCTGCATAAGTGATTATGAAGAAGTCGCACAACTTCAGCGGAAAACTTATTAAGTCGCTGCTAATAAGGATAATAACTGTTTATACAGAGCACTTTGAGTACTTTAAAGTTGTGTTGAATACATTGAGTACACACACACGACTTTAAATCAAATCTAAAAAGGGTTCAAATCAAATTCGATTGAAGTATCAAGAACACACACACACGCCCATGTGTGTGCGACGGCAAACCACGGCAGAGTACAGAGGAACGAACTGTTGTCGCGATTGCCTGACAGGCACAAACTACGTACAACTTTTGCCGACACACAGGATAACAAGCAACAAACAAGAGCACAACAGGAAGCCAACAAAAAAATCAACAAAAAAAAAAGAGAAAAAAAAATCAGACAACATTGAAAGTTTGACAAAAGCCACAAGTGGCACATTATTTTAATTCGCAGTCAAACGTTCCAACATTAACACGCCGATACGTCATCATCATCATCATCATGATCATCATCATCATTGCTAACCGTGGTCCTTGGTCCTTGTTGCCCACACACGCACGCACACACACTCATGTCACACACTTGTACACATGTCCTCATAGAGCACTCACAAAGCGCGCCCTTGTCGTCAACGCTGCAACTCATCAAAAGTATTTAAGTGATTTAAGGGTTGTTAGTCCACAACACATCATCATCGTCCACCACTTCTATACGATAGTGTGTCCACATTCAATGTGTCTGCCATGTCTGGCGTGTGTCGTACCAGTGCCGTCGGATTAGTTGTTTGATATGCTGTAATTATGTTATAAGGTTGTTCGCTGATGTTAAGTGCCCGTAACCAAAAATTCATTGAGTGCCAATGCCTCGTACGCAATGAGACGAAAACAAACGGAAGGATGTCTTCGTGTCCGTCTCCGTGTCCGTGTCCGTGTCTGTCAATCAATCAACACTTTCGGCCGTGTTCAATACGAACAAAAGCTGTTCATTTTCATTAACAGATTAGTTTTCATCATCATAAAAAAAAACAACTATTCGATGAGAAAGTAAAGCAATTTAAATAATTATTCGCTAAAAAGTAGTTTCCAAAATGTTTTTACTCAACTCCAAGTAGATTTCTCATATGATAGTTAATTACCAGCGTCATAATTTGAGGTCTTGAGTTGTAAATTGACGAGTAAAGTTTTTGTAGCTAGAATTATTCCTTCTTCGATCAAGCATTCAACTACAGTAGAAAACTAAAGACTCAAAAATACAAGAAGAAAAATAAAAGAATCATGTTTCAACTGTAGCAGTTGGAAATATTCAAGTTCTATTCTTTTGTCAGTATCATAATCAACGACAAGATTTGCTCAAAGGTCTTACATCTCATTTTCCACTTTCCAAAGTGTAAAAACTCCCGTAGGCAAATATCTTACGTGATCACATAAAACTTTTAGCCCCAATAAGAACCGTCGATAAAAATCGGAACCCGGAAAAAATTCCAACCAGTTAAGAAATATATATATATGGGGACGCATATAACGGTGGTTCTATATATATGGGGACGCATTTAACGGTAGTTCTATTACACTACAAAATACATGGAAAATGGGCGCATTCTTAATTCTCTTTGGAGAATCAAATTAAAATTAGATCATTTTTCCATTCCTCTTGTGAGCGACTTTTCCAAGAAGACCAGAACCAACTTTTGTTGAAATTATCTTGTCGACTAAGCGATACATTGAATCTAAACAATCCTATAAGAAACTGTCTCAAACCATACCCGAATAACGGTATTATGTCTTTGTATATTGATCCAAACAGTAAGCTCAGATAAATCTCGAGGAAACTAGCCAACGATCCGTTCCGTTCCCTGATCCGAAAATAAGAGAAGCTACAAACCGAACTTAATTGAACCTTTCAACTTCTGCCTTCAATAGCAAAGATCGGATCTTTCTGTCATAATTTATTATTATCTTGTCCAATATGTGAAGCCTAAGAGTGTTAGGCTTTGAGCTTGTCTTCAATCAGTATCTCTGTCGCTCTCTTTCTGTCTCTGTCTTTGTATTTCTGCATGTGTCTTGATCTTATCTGTCAAAACTCTAGATTTAATTTTTATCTACGACAACTAATCACAAACAAACTATTCAAGCTCAATTCTGATCAGAGGAGAAACACAAAAATAAAACAAAAAACAAAAACATTTCAATTTGCAGCTAAGAATGCATAAATTACAATGCAAATTTGCACAACACCTGTGCATTAGTCTGAGTGTGTGTATGTGTGCCAAAGAGGGTCCAGGACACTCAAAGGACTTGGAACAACATAAAAACTCTAACGGCAAACAAAAACAAAATGGTGTAACAACAACAATAACAATAACAAAGAAACATGTTGCCAGAAATAAAAGAAAAACAAATAAAATAATAAACATATCTAATATTGTCATTTAGCGCCATGTGTGTGTAGGTGTGTTAAAAAGTACCGCTATCAACCGCAAAACAAAGAACGGAGTGGGTTGGGACGGAACAGAACGTAACGCGGAGAATTTACAGTTGACAATGAAGCGAGACAACAAAATGGCAGCTGTTAATAAGCACCCAAAAAAATAAAACAAAACACAGAAATACAAAAACAAAAATACATACAGTAAATTAAGTAGCCATTGTCGAGAACACGCCGCGCCTGCTCATCAACAGATGTCGCTTACTCACCTCACACACCTCACCGAATGCCAAAACACGACAAATAAGCGCCGATTGAAAATACAACAAAATCAAAAAAAGACTCAAAAAAAAAAATCGTTGAAATTGTTTTAAAAAGTGCTATGCTTTTAATTCATTCAAACTCAAATTGTGCCAATCTGTTGCCGGCACTTGACGCCATCAAACGGCCGACAGACTCATTTCGCTGCCCGCTATCGTTTATTCACTCACTCAGCATCCTATGAACAACACAACACACCATACCACACCGCATCACACCACACCACAAAAGTAAAGCTGCTGTTGTTGTTGATGAGCTGAACTGAGCTGAGCTGAGCAGCGCATTTGTTGCTCTTTCATTTTCACATTTTTAGCGTAAAGTTTTCATGTCGTCGGCGTCTGTGACAATATTCTATAAATTTTATTGTTTTTTCATTTCGTTGTCAAAATAAAGTTTGCGCTTCACCTCTCTCCCTCTCTCCTACCACACTTACAACGCACAATTGTAGGCGTGATGAACGTCAGTTGGCATTATTTTTTTTCTACCCCACCCCCACTCTTGTGACAAAATTTCCACACAAAAAAAAAAAAAAAACAGACAAACTTTTGGTGCGCGCCAGCAAATTAGATTATGCTAATTAAGCTTTATAGAAAATTTTGGCAGTAAAGCGAAATTTTTGAGCAAAACAACAAATGAACAAAATTATTATGTAAGAAGAAGGGTAAGCAGGTGGTTTTGTATAATGTTGATTAACTTGCCAGGGCGGCGGGCGCACAATTGTCAAACCGTTGCCCAGCGGCAGCAACAACAACGACAACAACAATTAACAACGATATCTTTTGATGACTTTGTTATTATAGTATTTTAATATTCAATCTGTGCATTTCTGCATATTTAATGCAACAAAGTTTATGAAACTTTTTCTTCGTCGTAATTTTTGTTGTTTTTCAAGTGTTTTTCCCCACACCAAACGATCAAAGCTTAGCCAATTCTACCACCATTCCTATGAGAAAAGTGCTTGTCAACAATATTTTTGCTGCTGTGCTGCTTCTTCTTCCACCACGACGTCGGTTTCTTTTCGCGGAACTTCTTCTTCTCCGTATTACGCCATTTAGTTGCTTGGTTGTGTTTTTTTTCTTTTCTTTCTTTTTTTTTGGTTTATGTCCAACTTTGCTATTTGAGCAGATTGTTTGCATTTTGTTTGCATGCGTTGGCTGAGATTAATGCGTTCAAACTAAGAAAAGAACGTACCAAGAAGTCCGCCTTCAACTTAAGTTTTTTTCTTAAGCTATAATTTTTTTTTTTTTTTATTTTTTTTTTTTTGTCTTGGGCAATTAAAACACGCCACAGCAGCGACAAATGGTGAAGTTTTGATGGATTGCATTTGTTGGTAGGAAAAAAAGGCGTTGATTTTATTTTTTTTCTCTCTTCTTCTTTCTGTGTTCTTTTTTTTGTGTTTGCTATAAAATCGGAAACTGCATTTAATTGCCATTAGGCAAAAGTAAGAACAACAACAAAATGAAGACAAACCCAAGTCATGTACAAATTCAACAAGACAATGCAAATAGAGCGTTTTTGCAACAGAAGCGTGGGTGGAGGCGGGGGGGTGGGGGGAGTGTAAGCAAAGGCAAACATAAATCTGCTTGTTTCATGTCTTATTGAAATCAAAAACAACTTAAGCAGTTTGCACAAAGAACATGCAAAAGAAGAAGAATAAGTAGAGGAAGACATAGAAGATGTAACTGAAAAGATTTGCAGGAGTTCTTATGTGTGTGTGTGTGTGTGTGTGTGCGTCATGCTGTGCCGAGCAATGACAATCAAGACGAGTGACGTTTGTTTTGCCAACTGCCTTTTGTTTGTGTCTTTTAACTGTCTTTGTTTTTGTATTTTTCTTATTTTATTATTGTTGTTGTTGTGTGCAGTCAATTTTGTTATGCAAGTGCGCTAAACAAGCTTTTAATTTAGGAAATTTTATTTAATTGCAGAAGGAACGTTAAACAAATACAAAACCAAAGCAGATGGCAATGTCTGCAGATGAGCAACAACAACAACGACAGCAACATAAAACGATGAAGGACAACAATGGCGCCACAACAACAACAACAGCAGCAGCAGCAGCGGCAGCAATCACAGCTGCTGTAACAGTTGCTGCAAATAATACAACAACAACAACGGCAATAACAACAACACCATGCAGCGGTAATGGTACAGTAACGCCAACGCAACAACAACAACAACAGCAGCAACAACAACAACAACAACGTAAAACAAACATACATGAGCTACGTAATCAAGATTATGTTAGTCGTTTAATGGCAGCCACGCCCCCCTATTTATACTCAGCGCCTGTTGGCCCGAATAATTTCTTCTTTAGTGACATGTTGCGTTCGCTTGTGCAAGCGCGCAATAATGAAACGGCGCGTGTTCTACAATTGCAACAACAACAGCAACAACAACAACAGCAGCAGCAACAGCAGCAGCAGCAGCAACAACAACATCATCATCAACAACAACAGCAGACAGCTTTAGTGCGGCGACCACGTAAACGTTCATGGTCACATCGTACATACTATGAACAGTTACGTGAGCGCAAAGATGCCGAAGAGAAGCAACAACAACAACAGCAGCAGCAACAGCAGCATCAACAACAGCAGCAGGCTGCAGTCGCTGCTGCTGCTGCTGCCGCGGCGGCGGTCTCAGCTGAGAAGCCGCTTGAATTGACAAACAAATCAGGTTATTATCAATTGACAACGCACACAAATACAAAATACGCCAAAATGGAGGAGAGCGCATTGATTGTGAAAGAGCTCGGCGGCGGCAAATTGCATACAAAAGCCGCTGTCGCTGCCGCTGCCTACGCTGAGCAAAAGCTGAGCGATGCCAATGCCGCGGCCGGCGCTGTTGCTGGCAGTGGTGCTGCTGCTGGCGGTGGGGGCGGTGCTATTGATAGCGTCTTGCAGGATACACCGCCGGCAGCATCATTGCCGCCGCAAGATCTTGTGCTGCCACCGCCGCCGCCCGTTTGGTATCCACCGCTGTATCCGCCCTACGGCATTGATCCATTGCATTTCTTTATTGATTTACGCGTTTCGGGACATATTTACGATCGCAAGAAAGAGAATGTTTCGCCGCTAACGAATACCGCTGAGAATAATGCGCTGCTGGAGCAAACGTCGACTGCGCAGCAACAGCAGCAGCAGCAACAACAGACAGACAGCACTGTGAATGGCATGGCGCATACATTGGCCACACAATTGCCCCACAAGCAACGACATGGCTCCGCATTCACGGTGCCCATACCGAAATCGGCAACACTTGGCGGCGGCGGTGGCGTCAGCAGCATTGCCGACGCCATTAATCTCAGTCCGGCCGCAGCAGCTTTGGGCAAATTCGAACATTATGCGAAATATTATGATCTTGGCGAGACAAAGGAGAATCAGCCATTGTCAAAGACAAGCGCAAGTTATATGCTGCAACATTTGCCACGCCTCTACAGTCAATTTGCGGCACGCACAGATCTCATTAGCGGCGCTGGTGTTGGGGGCGGCGGCGGCGTAAGTGGCAGCACTGGCAATGCTGTGCTATGCAATAGCTTGGATGTCAGCGATAACAAGTCCGATGCCGATTGTTGTGATGCCGATGACTCGGATGGTCGTGTCTCAAGCGATAATGGGCTCGTGGAGCATGCCGGCGCGTCCGGTGTGACGGGCATGGGCAGCTTGGAACGTGATATTGATGTTGAAATAATCGATTCGATAAAATATCGGACCGATGGCGAAAGCAGTCGCTGTTCGAGCAACGATGAGTCGGCCTCCGTGACACAGATCGATTGAATTTTGTAAACGAACGCACACAATGAGCAATTCTCTAATTCTAAGTTTAGTTAAGCTAAATGAAATACTGTTTCTTTTTTTTTTTTAATTGTCTTTCTCTCTTACTCTAACCAAAACGACATTTAAATAAAGTGAGTCGTCGTTAATGACATGCAAAGCACACTTGTCTTCTCATTGGCCGCTGTGGCAGCTGTGACCGCTGTTGTTGTCCTTCGCTCATTCATTCAAACACGTCAAATTTTGTACGTACAACAAAATGGCATGAAAATGAAAAACAAAAAAAAAAAGGAAATGACAACAAAAAAGCAAAAATGATTATCATTTAGCAACGCTCGAGCGCAGCCTAATTGACAATGAAGTGGGCGCGCGTTTGCGATTTGCCTTCGCGTAAGCGTTTTCATAAATCATTTCCGGCGGCTTCGTCAGCTCTTGATGATGATGACGATGTTGATGATGATGATGATGATGATGCTGTGTGCCGTAAGGCATTTTTTAAATGTCGCGCTTTTCGCTTGCCGTCTCACTCTCTCTCGCATGTCTTTGTGTCTTTGCTTCAATTGCTATCTGCCTCTCTCTTTCTCTCTTATTCATTCTGTTCCTGTTGCCGCTTCAGTTTCATCTCGCTTCTTTGCCTTTCATTAATTCTTGCTTTCTTTTGTTGTTGTTTTTTTTTTCTCTCCAACATCGGCAGCGCAATCAGACCGCGACTGAGCTGCCTTGTTGTTATTGTCGTCGCCATAATCATCGTTTTGCTGTGTGAAATTAAAACTGCTGCCGGCTATAGCAGCACCACCGCCCCCTCGCTTGTTTACATTGCTTGCTCAATCGTTCGCACTCACAGCAAGCTTCGCCCCCTCACACTCATCATCATCACCAGCGTGTCGACGCCAGGATATTAATTTTTACACCATTCATTGAATTCGCTCGCTCATTGGTGTGCAAAAAAAGCAAAAAAAAAACAGCAAAAAAATTAAAAAATAAAAAAACTTGTTTAAAAATATGATTGCCATTCCGTTTGCTTGCAAAAAAAAAATAAAAAATCTGCTTCCGTTTCCGTTTGCTTCGCTTGTTGGCGTCAACTTTTTTTCCCCTTGTTTTTATTTGTTTCTATTTTTTTCTTTTATTTTTTCATATATCACACACTCAGTATCAAACAGATTGATTTCATGAGTTTGCAATTTTTTTGCCAATTTCGTTGTTGTTGTCAATGAAATTGTTGTCGCACCGTTACCATCAAAGCGACAAAGAAGCATTCAAGCAGAAAAACTGCAGCGACAGTTTTGCATTGAATCATTTGGCATGGCAAACATTCAATAATTTTTTTTTCCTTCTTTGACACCTTCACCACGCCCACAAAACGCAACAAATACGGCAAACAATGGAAGAGGAAGGTGGAAATGCAATGAAAATGTTGCCTAGTGGGCACAGCTGAGAAAATCGGCTTGAGTAAATGCCCTCGAACTGAGAATCTCGCCTTAGAAACAACAAAAGTTAACAAAGCAATCAATTCTCACGAAGGGATTTTAATTAAATCTGAAATAAAACAGCAAATTATGAATTATTATTGAAGCCCATGCTCCTAGTTCTCAAATCTATCAATCTGATAGTAGCTTATAGTAAATTTCAGTTTCCTAAACTACCCACCGATTCTTTGTACGATAATTTCGGGATGAGATATCAATGATTAAAGACAAAAAGTTTGATTTTCTATGAAAAATCTGTTAAGGGTTTAGATTTTTATTTTTTTCATTTTTTTAATGCACAATATCTTGTAAATATTCTCTAAAAAAAAGAGGATCCGACGAACACTTTCCAAAATTTTTCAAAACCCTTCGTTCAACTGGAGGATTATGGAATTACCTATCGATCTTTTTTTTATTTTTGGTATTCCAATGGTCTAGTGACGAGCAAAACACTTTTTTCATTTAGACCCCTAAGAGAATTGCTGTACTACACTTATTTTTAAATATAATGAAATGAATTTTTTTTTAATTCTTCTTTAAATATAAATCTTTACTTTGTGTTAAATATCAACATTTGACTGAAACAATTAGCACAATAAATGTAGAACGCAAGTGACACACTTCCACTTGACCCACTCTGCTGGAACTTTGCTATGCAAGCAAGTTTCTATTGCAACATACGAGCGATCAGCACAAGCTGATCGTTGCTTGCAATCATATTCGCTGAATAAGCAAGATTGTAGCGTATGTAAGTTGGCATCAAACAGCAGAGAAATCAGTAGCCGTTTAAGCAACTGTTGGACATACAACAATAATTACTTCGCTTGCCGTCGCTCAACGTGAGGCTCAACCCGTTCACGATAACGCAAGTTCATGTGCTTGGTGGTATCGCTTCAACACACGCTCCAGTTTATGTGCTACGAGCGCCTTCTCTAAGAGAATCAGGTTGAATACATTCAAATACATTGGTGACCCCGACGAGCCTTGCGTTGGAACGTAGCTAGAACGATATAAAGAAAAACAAAACACAAGAAAAACATGGAAAACTTGATAAGCAATCAAGAGGAGGCCAGCATGAACTTCGCCATGAATAAGACTCGTCTGAAGAAAGCAGAACAGGATGACAGCGTGGAAAATCCTCTGCCAAGAGCACTGCCAATGCCATCGAAGCAAATATATCCTGGCGCGGTAAAAGTTTTACCAGCAGTTCCAGTGGACTTAGAGAGCGCTATAGGAGACACTGACGAGACAATAATAAGACGACCAAAAGCAAGGGTCTCTAGTCTACCGAAGCCAGTTAGATTGAGAGAAAGAAGAGCGACTCCCCCAAGCCCAGATTCGGATGAACTCATGAAAAAGATTCATGAAAAGGAGCTACCACAGATACCAAATATGTGTAATCTCGAAGCAAATAACGCCGGGAAAGCAGACAAGACGAACGACAGAACGATACGACGGCTGGGAGACCGATGCGACAATAAAAGGATCAATGTGGCGTCTCTTGTACATAAGTTGGTCGATTATCCGAATGTAGGAAATGATGCTGCAGCTTTAAGGGACTATCATGACTGCATCGTTGAATGTCTTGCAGCACTGAACGCCCTAGGGATCAATACGACGACGTGGGATCCGATTTTGATAGTTATGCTGGAGCGGAAACTAGATGATTACAACCACTTGCTGTACGTGCAGTCGTTGGAACAGCCGAAGAAATTGGAACCGTTTAATGCATTCATGGCGTACTTAGAAAAGCGATTCTTGACATTAGAATGGATTGATTTATTGGACAGTTGGAAGCGGAAAAATTGATTTTGATTCAACTGTTTTTTCGATTCTTATTATATAAACTTTTAATTTGCTTTTAATTCAAACAATTTGTTTGTTCTTAGTTGGTCCTTAACGATCTGTTATTATTTCAAACTATGTATTACTATTCCAATAAATATATATTAGTATATTTCATGATAGTTTAATTTCTTTTCTTCATATACCCCAATCTGGTACGGCAGGACTAGTTCGGTAACTAGACGGAAGTGGTAGAATTGTGACAATTGACCCCAGCCTATGACATTCCCTAGTAAAACTCACCAGTTGAAAGCATTGAGAGTAGATTGAGCTGGCACTGGTAGTATTTACATTCAAACTAGTTCCGAACTTAGTTCTGTACTAGATCGGAGAACTGCTGGGAAATGATTCTGTTCATTATATATGGCATACTTCAAGGGGCACTTTTTAAAAATCTTGAAATCAACAGTCTATGAGCAAAAAATATTCAAAAACTTAAGACTATTTGGAAGCCTTAAAAGTGCCCCCGAACAATTTTCGTTTTTCATTCATCTTTTCTTTTCAGCAGCCAAATTTCTTTATTTTTTTATTGCTGAGGCATTGTTGTTATTTTTGGTTTGTTTGATTGACGCCCGTGGGGTATGCCGGATTCTGGAATCCGGCGTGCTTTTACGCATATTGGCGTCTAATAAGAACGAAAACGATACGATGAAATTCAACCTAATTGCGGAAAATTTACAACGCAACTTAACAGTTGACAGATGAGGAGACTTTCTTGTTCATGTTGGTGATATAGATGATGATGTTATGGGGGAAGGAGTGAAGAAGGGGGTTGAATGGAATGAATGAGAAAGCATATTTTCTTTTGTTAAACATAAATCATTGCGTCTGCTCATAATTCATGCAATGAAAGTTTTCAAGCGTAGATAATTTTCTTCTTTTTTTATTCGACAGGATAAAGGAGATGAAGGATGCAAAAGTCGCAGAAGAAAATGGCGAACAAAGAGCAGATGAGAAACATTTAAAAAGGAAAGAAATCAAATTTGGCGAAAATATGCGCGAGTTGACTCAAATTCCCTCGAGGGCCTCCAGAGCATTTTTTTTTTTTTTTTTGGCTTAGTTGTTGGATTTGTTTCGTAGTTGGTGGTTTGATGGTGAGGCAAATCAGTAAAGTGACAATGCAATGCAATAAAAATAATTGAAAAAAATTTAAAAATTACGATAAATTAAAAATTTAAGAAACTAAATAAGTTGCAATTATTGAAAAAGTTTTTACAAACGGTATTTTTGTCGGCCAGTGTAATTTATAAGAAATTTCAGTTCTCGCTTCAAGCCCCCATTACACAATTCACTGTCATTTTATTCATATTATATTATTTATTTTAACATAGAGCCTCTTCGTAGTTTACAAAACAAGTTTCATTTGGTGGGAGAAATGATAATTTTAAAGCTAAACTATTCTATGTACAGCAATATTAAAATAATAAGCCTTTTCATATTCTCTCTCGCTTTTTGTTCATAATGAACATGCAAGGTTAGTAATTTATATTACACATAAATGTAATTTGAAATTTAAATTTGCAAAACAAAGCGCGTGTGGTGAATTTAGCAATGTTGCCAGTCGCATAAAATCAACACTCACAACGAGCGCCAGAAACTTTTCGTAGCATTTGGCATCTCGCTCACACACCATAATTCGTTTAAGGGCGAACGGCGCTGCGTGTATGTGATTGGTCGAAGTGTAAACATAAATGCCGTTGAAATATTAAAAAATGTTAAATTGTTACATTCAACAAAAGCGTAAATATGCATTAATAAAAGTGAGTTGTGAATAGAATCCGAGAGCGCTTGAAAGTCTGTCTGTAACTAGCATGGCGAATAATACTTTTGAATTTATTAAATTTTGTATGAATTACTTAAATACTAATGCCGTTGGCGCTTAGAAGCTAATCTTAAATGATGTTGTCATACAATGTATTAAAAACTGTAAAAACAAACAAAAAAAAAAATATGTATATATACGTATATAAATAAATATATGCATTCTACAAAAAAGGGAAATAAATATATGCAATCACGTGAGAACTTATTCTAGACGAACTGCTGCTTTTTTTTTTGTATTTATATATTTTTTTGTTTTTCCTTTTTTCTGCTCGTTTATATTGCACAGCAAAAAAAAAAAATTTTTTTTTCGTTGCTACTCAATCATTGAACGACAAACATTAATAATATTTACAAGTAAAATTCCATTCATTTAAAAGGAAGAAAAAAAAAAAACAAAACATTTCATCAACATTTGTTTGCAAATATGCTCGACCGGCAATGTAGCACGGTGCGGCGGCGAGGGGCGAGTGGGCATGGGTTAACATGTGGTTAACATGACGGTTGGCAACAGCTTAAAATTTACATACATTCTATTAAAAAAGAGAAAACGAAAGTAATAAAAATAATTATCATAATAGTAATGAAGAAAAAAATTATTTTAAGTAATTTTTAAATAAAACTAATTACAATTATAACGACATATGTGTGAAGAATTACACTTCTAAATGTTGTTGTATTTTTTTTTTTTTTTTTTTTTTTTCGATTTTTTTCCATTTCCTTATTTACTCCTTTTCCGCTAGTTTAGCCTATAATGAAATTCATCAAAGTCTTTTAGTTGGAACGCACACAGAAAACGCGCGCGTTTTTTTTTTTTGTTTTTTTTTTGTGTTTTAGGGATCATGCGGTGTACGCGATTGACTGGGGTATGGGGGCGGGCAGCCGTATACTGTAATTGATGGCGCCTGACGGCGGCAAGGATGTAGGTTGGGTGGGTGGATGGTTGGTTGATTAATTGATTGTTTGTTCGAAAGTGTCATCAAAGCACAACGACTACTTGCGTCGATTGTTGTTATTGTTGTTGTTATTTCGTCTACCACCAAAATTACGTTGCATTTGTTGCGGCATACCCGGACCACCTGGTCCAAAATTATTGAAACCAAAGGCCGGGCCGCCCATAATACCGCCACCACCACCACCGACGCCACCAACATTGCCGCCGCCACCACCAACGGCATTCATGAGACGCGCATTTAATGTTAAATCATTCATATTATTATTATTGCCACCGCCGCCGCCGCCGCCATTGCCAGGTGCACCTGCAAAGGGATTAAACGCATTGGGACCAGGAGCACCAACTGCACCGGCAACGCCGATAACATTACCGCCGCTGCCAACGCCACCACCACCGCCACCCATTATAATGGGCGGCATGCCAAGCAAACTGGGACGTTGATTTGGCGGTGGTTGACCAAACGGTGGCATATTCAATGCTGGCGGTATATTTACATTAACATTCATTGGCAGACCACCAGCACCGCCGCTGCCACCAGCACCACCGCCGCCGGCATTGCCACGTGCATAGGCGGTTGCTAACATATTTGGCGGTGGTTGTTGTAAGAAACTTAATTGATTTTGTTGTTGCTGTTGTTGTTGTTGCTGCTGCTGCTGTTGTTGTTGTTGTTGCTGCTGCTGTTGTTGTTGTTGCTGTTGTTGTTGATGTAATGCATTTGGCGGCGGTTGTGATAAGTTGGGCAATTGTATAAAACCGCCAACATTATTTGCTTGCAATGCATTGCTGTTCTTGTTGCCGCCAAGGCCGAGCCCAACACTGTTGTTGTTGTTGTTACTGTTATTATTACTGTTGCCGCCGTTGCCAGTGTTGCCACCATCATCATTCATATGACAAACTTCGCCATTGTCATCAATATAAATGCCAAGCTGTGCAAAAATCTGCTGCAATGCCAAATTCTTAATAATGAAGCTCACATCGAAGATCTTATTCGGCGCATCGCTCTGATGGAATTTCTTTAGTTCGGTCGATACATGCGCCAATTGTTGATTCACCATGATTTTGTTATTCGAACCAAGATTCTTGTACCATTCGGATTTCTGTAGCAGATTACGTATTTCGATGCTTTGCTTATTTGCGCTGGCCGCCGTGCCGCCGCTCAGTGTCAATGTGGCCGAGCCGATCGCTGAGCCGGCCGCAGCCGCGGCAGCAGCACGTCGTGGATCGCCGCGCGGTGCGCTGATCGTCGGTGCAGCGATCGTTCCAGCTGCTGCGTTTGCTGTTGTGTTTGTGCTCAAGGCACTGCCGCTACCAACACTGCCGCTGCTGCCAAGCGACGATACATGTGGCGGCGATGTTGGTGTAAATGTACGCGGCGGCGATAATAAATTGTTTATTTCCGGTGAGGCAATGCTCATTTTACGCTGCAACGTTGCGCTTTGCGACAGTTCGGGCAGTCCGAGTATGCGACGCATGCGCGGATCTTGCGTCTGATTGTCCTTGAAGGTGGCGCGCAAATCAATGAAGCTCGGATCATCAATATCGAGCAAGGCCAAACGCCAGGGTATAATCTCGTGCGACGAATAGGAGGCATCGATTTCCGATGACGCCGGAAAATGTACAACCGGCTGGAATGGTAAACGCAAATCGATATCCTTGAGCGCGCCACCCTTCGGATAACGCATATCAATATCGGCCTTCTCGTTGCGCGGTTTCTCACGCTCCTTATTCGGATCGAAATCGTACATGGAACGACGTTCGTACAGTTTGGCGTTTTCGGAATTTGTTGGCGATTGCGAGGACGTCGGTTCCGGTGTCGATGACTGGCCGGGCGTCGGTGTCTGTGATCGTGAATCGCGCGGCATATAAAAACCGCCCTCATTGCTATTCGTATTGCTGTCATCCTCATCCATGCGATGCATCTTAAATGGATTCCTTATTAAATCACGCATGAAATTTGCACGCGCTTCGGGATCTTTGCCAGCAGAGCCACTTACGCCAACGCCGCCACCAAATTGCAGGCTACTGAAGAAGGAAGAGGCCGATGAGTTTATGGATTCGGCACTGAATGGCGCATAGGCGGCATTCTTGGCATCATCTTCATGCGCCTTCTTAACGCCATCTCTGTCATACGCATTATTATCGGCGCTCTCATTGTCGCTGGCATCGCGACGTGCATTCGCGTCTTTATTCTTTTGTGGCGAATTCCCACTGCCCGGCTCATCATCATCGTCGGCACCACCATCATCGATAACCAGTTGTTCCTCATCTTTCTCGTCATCAACTGCATTAGCAAAAGAAAGCAAAGGTGTCAGAAAACAAAAACCAAAGCATATTTTTTAATTAAAAATATTTGGCAAATAACTGTATTGTTTATATTGATGACTCACGTAAGTCGCTGCGATCGAAATTCGATATATTTGAATCCTTCAGGTACTGTGTGTAATCCACAATGACCACGCCGCTGCTGCTGTTGCTATTCGAGGATATGACATAGTCGGCGGCGTTCTCTGCTGTGCCGCCGCTTGTGTTTGTGTTGCTGGTGTTGTTGCTGTTGTTGTTGCCGCTTCCGCTGCCACTGTTACTGCCACCAAGCGTTGTGCTTGTATATCTGGGGGGTATACGCATATCAACGTCACCTTTCCGACTTCTAATTTGTTGTTATTGTTGTTGTTGGACAAATTGTCAAACACACAAAAAACAACGCAAAAATAAAATATATAAAAATAAACAAAAACAATAAAAAAGACGCCACAAATTACAATAATAAAAACTACAAATGGTCATAAAAAAAATCTCAACGCAAAACATATAAAAATATAAATATACATTTTTATGTTCTAAAAAAAAAATAAATAAAAATTTAAAAAATGTAATAAACAAAATATTGAAATATTAACAGTCGATTTTTGAGTACTTAAACCCATGCATAACCGCCATATTCTCAAAACAGCTACAAATTTCAACGTGTCGTAGTCCTATGTTACGTTCAGCCGCAGAACACATAAATCAGTTTACCGTTCATAAACAATTATTACTTAACTGTCACATGTATTGTGCGAACGATATGTTAACATAAGAGTACATGTCGCACATTCGGTACATCAAACACGATTTTTTTGTTAATGAATGATTTAAATAACATAATCTTTAGAGCATGATTCATGTTGTGTAAAACTTTCATGTTATCTTTAAAACTTTCCACGTATGAGAAGCATTTTTTTATTTTACAATAAATGAGCGAAGAAGAGTTAACAGTGCAAATATGACTCTGTTAACCTTGACTATTTGTGACTGTTGCGACAATAGGGCGGTAATGCAAAGTTCTTGAAGACTTTCGACGAATATGATTACAACTCCTATTAAAATATATTCAACCGTTTAGGCCTTTGGATACATGAAGTTGTTTTCATTGCTTTGACTTATTTTTCTATGATAGTAGTCAAAACATAGAGACTAATGGAGTATTTTAATCGAAACGTAGCTAATTAAACTGCAGCATCGGCTAATGAAATATTTCAAAACATTACCCCATTTATAGCAATCGAATAAAAATAATAATATAATAAATAAAAATAAATTTAAAAAAAAAAAACAACATTTGTCTTCACTTACATGATGCCATCGGTGGTCGGCTCACTGAAGGTCGCCGTTTCTGTATCCGTTGACTGTTTCTTCTCGGCGTCACTCGATATGCATTTGTTTGCCTTCGTTTGTATCTCACTGACGTCGGCAATGGTCAGACCAACTTCGGTCATCTGGCCAATGGTCAATTGATTCATTTGCTCCAAATTGCTGACGCCCAATTTATTAAGCTTGGCAATATGCTCGGCACTGAGCACATCGTTAAGATTCTTGACATCCAAATGGCTTGGCAGCTTTTTAGCATCAACGGCGGCAGCATTAGACGGCTCATTTCCAACGGCACCACGATTGCCCATACCGGCGCCCTTTTCGGCCCAACGTGATTTACGTTTCTTATCCAATTTCATGTCACCCGATTCCGGTGGATTAATGACCATATCAAGTAATGATGGTATATTACTATTGCCGCCCATTAATTGTTGTTGCAATAATTGCAACTGTTGTTGCTGTTGCTGCTGTTGTTGTTGCTGCTGCTGTTGCTGTTGTTGTGGACTATCCAAACCCATGCCAACATTTCCTAAACCAGCATTGAGTAAACCACGTAGACCACCACCACCACCACCGCCGCCGCCACCACGTTGCGAATTAGCCGAGGGTATCGAACTAAATGGTGGCCATGTATTCGGTATGCCAAACTTTTTACATAGCTCCTCGTGACGACGCGTCATTTGCGAAATAGCATTATCACGTGAAATACGCTTGAAATTACCCAAAATCTCTTTCGGCGCCGTTTCCAAATGTTTAAGTAATATATTGCGTAATTGTTCGTTAAGCGGTTTGCCGTGATGGAACATACAAGCGCCGGCCTTACTTATGCAATCCATGCCCAAATAATAATATTTACATGGGAAATCCTGATGCATATAAGAGCATTTATCACGCTTAGCACAACAATCCATTAAATAAAATTTACACAATTCTAATTTGCGTGGCTCCTGACGACCGCCACCAGCCTTACCACCACCACCGCCGCCGCCACCACCACCACCACCAATCATATCATCATCTGAATCCCGACGTGAACGTTTCTCACCATGACGATTACGTTCACCGCCGCCACGATCACGTCGTTTACGTGTTTCCTTTTTACGACGCTCACGACGTCGTCTCATCGGACGATCATCATCCTCCTCATCCGAATAATACGATTCGTATGAACTATAATTATCGCCACCGCCCGCTGTTGGTGAATCATATGGTCCATCCATATTGTAGCCAAGCGCATGTCGTGCCTGTGCAAGCGTACCAGCACCTGGTGGATGACCACCTGGCGGTGGACTACCACCGCGTACATTCATCATTTCATATTCATCCATGTCGCTACTTTCTTCTTGTTGTAGTGCTGCTTTAATGTTGCTAACTTTCGTGCTGCCAACAATGCCGCTTGATGTTGTTGCTGTTACTGTTTGTGCTTGCTGTTGTTGTTGTTGTGTTTGATGGTTCGGTGATGTGTTTGTTGTCAGATTATTTGTGCCAGATACACTGTCATACATTGTGCCGGGCGAATTTTCGCGTAATTTCTTCTATACAAATAAAAGTAAAAACAAATATTAAAAATCTATAAAAATTTGCACAAACCGACACACATACATACGAGTATACATAAACATGTATACGTATGTAGAACTTACACTTACTTTTTCTTCACGCTCGGCCTGCTCACGTTCTTTTTTACGCTTACGTCGTCGACTATTACGACTCTGTCCCTGTCCCGGTGGCATATGTTCCATATCATTGCCGCCAGTTGTCAATGCCGCGCCACCGTTACCATCTTCATTACCGCGATGCTCCAATTTCGGCATTGGCGGTTCAATACCCTTCTTTTTGAGCGCATTTGCAATCGCATGTTCAATACCGCTGGCATGATCATCTGTCAGTGTTTTAAACATAATTAGTTTTTATGCAATATGTTCATTGATCGTTGTTATTAATTTACCTTCATAGACTAATGGTTTCTTCTTAGTAAGACTAGCGGCACCAGTAGCACTTGAACCACCACCACCACCACTGGTCGATGGCAATGGATTATCTAAATCACTATCGTAACCTTGTGCTTCATGTGCCTGCAACTGTTGTTGTAGCAATTGTTTTTGTTGTCGCAATGCAGCGATATTCGATGTTGCTGTTAATATGTCGTTGTCATTGTTTTTGTTGCTGTTGCCACTGCTGCCGCTGCTGCTCCCACCGCTTGTACTATTGTTCGCCTTTTGGTTAATATTACTTAAAGTTGCTGCCTTTGTCATGACATCGCCATTTTGTGATTGTGTTTTTGTTGCTGTTGCTGCTGCTGCTGCTGCTCCAGCTGTAGTAACGGCCGTTGAAGTTGTCGCCGTGTCCAACGTAACCAACTGCACATCATCGTCTTCATCATCATCGTCATCGATCTCACCATCTTCAAGATCTTCCTCATCGTTGGTGGGCAATAAAGTATCTTCTGTTAACATTTTACTTGTTGTTGTTGTTTTACGACATACAACAAAGAATGAAAATAGTTTTTGTTGTTAACACTCTTCAAGTGTTAATGAGAGTTATTAACATCAATGGTGACCGTTATTTAATTGTATTGATTAAAGAAAGAATTTTCCCTTTCTTATTTGTTTTTTGTTGTTTTTGTTTATGTTTTTAACCTGTAAATAAATGAAAAATGAGGAGTTCATGATTAGTTAACTTGTTTAATTTATTGTTTACTTAATTGATTAACTGAAGTGGTGCGTTTGTTGTTTTATTGTTTCATAAATAGATTGCCTCTAATCGAATTTGAGTGGCGGGGGAAGACGCCATAAAAAAAAAAACAATTTCCATTATTATAATACAATTTACATTATTATTTAAATTCATACAGCAACAAAGACGTTTCTATCTTTCTATTTCTATTATTAATAGTTAAAAAAAAACATGTTCTTCGTGAAACTGCATCCTCAATTACAATGTTTTGAGTTCTTGAGTTTTGCTTATAAAATTTTAAAACCTTTTCAACTTTTTTCTATCCTATTATATTTTTTATGTAATTCTACCAATTTTTGAATACATTACACATGCTATCTCTTTCACTTTCATTTTCTTTACCTTTCTTACGGAATTCGCTGAATTGTTTAAGAAATACGGTTTATTGCTACTGATAACTCTGTCAGACCTTCATCGATTCTCTAATGCACGCTTTCAATGATAACGGTATACGATAGTTCCGATTTGAGCCCATATATTCCTTTTTTTTTTTTTTTTTTCTTAACAAAAAAAGACATGTTGAAAACTGAATACATTATTTTTGATCGTACAATTTGGCGTCCCTCAAAACACATCTGCCTTATATTGCCGGTATTAGAGGCGTGTTCTTAAGTCGCCCTATTTTTGGTGCGTCTACGTAATCGTACCGCAATGACGTCTTGAAAGCCATTGCGCCAAGCGTGCACCTACTGTACTGTCTGCGCAACAACAAACCAACAACAACAGCGGCAAAGAAAAATTTTAGTTTTTCGTTTTTGTCAGAATATAAAATAATTATGTCTGCATGAAAATGTGAATAAAAACGAACAAAAATTATGAAAATTGTGCAACAAACAAAATAATTAAATATTTTCAATAATATTAAATGTCGTCGTAGCGCTTTTAATAAATAAGAAACTATTTACGTGATAGAGTATTTTTTGCTGCAGGGAATATTTGATTTGTATGACAATAAAAACCATAGGTACTCATTTTTAAAGAAACAAAATCTTTTTTCTTTCCTGAAATGAATTTCTTGTTTTATGATTATTTGATTTTACTATAAATTTTGTTTTTTTTTTTTTTTCTTTTGTCAAAACTATCATTTAGAGCAGTGACTGCAAGACTTTCTGTTTTTTGAGTAATAAGCACAAGCTACATCGCAGAGAAATAATGAGAGCCAGCTGCTGACGTGCCACTGCTAAATTTGCGACGCGATTCTGTTAAACAGTTAAGAGCTGCTAACAATCTGGCAGCTGGCAGTGCGCTGTTAACGTTGTTTGAGGATAAAATAATAATTATACAGGTGTAGCGTGCGCTGTTAATGAGGAAGGCACTGCTAAACTGTTGTTGCGTTTTGTTTCTTTCCTTCTTTTGCTCATGTCACACAGATGTTTGTCTGTTTGAAAATTCAAAGCAAATATTTAACAGCTGCTACTAACTGTAAATGGCAGAACACTTTTTATGACTTGCGTTTTCAGGCGGTTTGTCTGTATGTGTAGCTAGATACATACATCTATATATATACATATATACAAATATATGAATGGTGTTATATATACAGTAGAACTTCGATAATCTGAACTTTGCAATAATTTCGGGCACCAATATTAAATGTATTTTAACTTCTTTAAATAAGTTGAATAAATAAATTTAAAACAAAATTGTTTACACATTAAAATAAGCAAACTTTATCTATTTTTTTCAACATAGATCGTTCAAAAATAGTTTAAATAAATTAGGTAACACTGTTAATTTTTTTGGTAAAAACGAAAATTCAGTATTCCGGACATTGTTCGAGTTATCGAAGTTCTACTGTATACATAACATATATTTATGAAGACTTTGTTGTTGCTGTCGATTTGAAAGTTTATATCGCTGTTCCGAGTGGCTTTTCCTTAACTTTTTTTTTTTTAGTTTTTCATAATTATTTACTATTTTGTGTGTGCTTCGTTGATAGCTTTCGCAGATACGATGGCACATACACAAACACAACCTCACACACACATTGCACATACGATATATATATGCAACGGCGTTAAATAGTGAGGAAGCGAGAGAGAGAGAGAGAGTGAGAGAAAGATTGTCGACTGTCACAATGACCAAATGTGAACCGAGCAAGGCCAAAGAGCGCAAGGGGGTAAATAAGCAAGCGTATGTGCAAGCAAGACGGACAGACAAACAAATGAAAATGCAGTTGACATATTAATATTACTCATCATCATCATATTCGTCAATAATAAATGCAAAATAACATTTTAATTGTTATGAAACTGTTGATATTTAATGATTTATGTGTGTGTGAATTTTACGTCGGTTTATGTTTTATAGTATAATGTTTATTTTTTGGATTTATTGTTAAGTTTGGTTTTGTTGGTTTTTTGTTTTTGTTTTTTAATTCGATTGCGTAAATTTATCGTTCGTTTGTGGTTGTTGGACAGACACGTATAAATGGCGCACAAAATATTTAATTAGAATTGACTTGTTTTTTTTCTTTTTAACTTATACGTTTGTTGTTCATGCTCGTTTTGCTTTGTTTTTTTTTTTTTTGTTTATTTATTTTTGGATTATAGTTATTTTTGATTTATCAAATTGCGAGTTTAAAATTGTTATTTGTTTTTTTTTTTTATAGTTTTACGTATTGATTTATCGATGTTTGAATCAATGATCATGATTAACATTAAAGCCAGGATTGTGTTTGTTGTTGTAGTTGTTGTTTGAAAAAGAGATAGTTTGTTTTTGCATTATATCATATCAACATTTTTGCTTAATACTTTTGTTGTGCATATTGTTTTTCTTTGTGCTTGCGTCGTAGTTTTCTTTCTTTTTTGGCAGCTCTGCAGCAGCGAAAGTAGCGCAATGTGCGCTACAACACTGCGCCAGCGGTGAGGGTATAAAGGCAAAATGAAAAACAAGAGGCGGCGCAGAAAAATAACAAAAAAAAGGGGGTAAAAGGAAGACAAATTAAGAAAACGAGTTATGTGCAAATTGATATACTCGAAAGTTTGCTGTTAGACAACTTTTTTTTTGTCTTTGCATTTTATGTTCCTTACGCTCTGCGTTGGCGGTACCCTCTTACCGCACTGTTTCGCTGCTTTGCGTTGGTTATTGCCTCTGCTCGATTGAATAACTTTTAATTAGTTTTTGCATTTTAAGGCGCAACTGTACAAAAACATACGTTAGGTTTGCCTTGGCTTAAATGCTTCAATGAACGTTATAAATACTTAACGTTAAATGAGTCATAAGGCTGTTTGTTTTTTTCAAGCCAATGCTAAAATCATAGCAACAAATCTGAAACTACACGTTGTCGCCTTTCGAAAAAATAAAATTTGCTTTGAACAAATTTTTTTTCTTGGTTTTTTTTTTTGCTGCTGCTGCCGCTGTGCACGTCGCTGTTGGTATTGCTGCCTGCCATTTTGTACGCTCGCAAGCAGAGAAAACGCACAAATAACAATAATGATGATATGCGATAAAATACATATTAAAATAATTATATATATAAATACATATAAAAAATGTGGTTATTATATAAAATGATTATTACTTTGCTTTTAGTTATTTTATCCCTTCTTTTTCTTGGTTGGGTATGAGAACTTTCTCTCTCTCACGCGCTCTCTCTTTCTTATTTACTTTTCGAATACTTTTCTTCGCATACGCCTTGAATTTATTTTCGTTTTTTCTTTTTTGTCTTTGCTTAATTACATAATGGAGCGTGAAAATTAGTACATTTTTTAATGGAAAATGTACTCTGTCGTCGCTTTTTTTTTCTTTTATTTCAGACTAACGCTGCTGTGCTCAGACAAAAAAGTAGATATGCGTATATATAAGATATATACGTATACATATATATACCTATGTATATATGTATAGTAGTAGATGTAGATATTACAAAAATAACAACTTGCTCAACATGATGCGTGTGTGTAGTGTGTACAAATCAACAATCTCAACTTGAATGAAGTGTTACCAACTTTCAAAAATTGCTTTCTCTAAACGCTAACCCCTAAAATCACCTCTAATTAAATTTTTCCATGAATTTCGAGGAGTCACCCATATTGACCTAGCCCAAGTGCCGTGCAACTGGAAGCGACATTGAGCCAGCCAGCACTTTTGCGAATTTTCGATTGGCCCTCGACGCTGTCCATTTCGCCAATTGTGGCATTTGTTGACGCAAGTGCTTCTTTCGACGACACGGTGTCGAATCATCATTTTGCGCCAATTTGACAGTTCAAATTTAATTACCGATCGGGCGAAATAAATTGTAAAACATTAATCAGCCATGAGGCTATGAAACATTTTTGTGAATGAAAAGTGACAGATTAAGAATAAAATTTAAAGTTTTTATTATGACTTATGTTGTTGATACATTTTACGTAAGATAAAAAGAATGAGCATAATTAAGATTATACTCTTTTTGAAAAAACGCGAACTATTCAATTTCACTAGGTTCGATTCGTCTAAACAATTAAAGAAAAGAAACCCTTTTAATCGATTTTCGAAAATCTGTAAATACTCGCTAGCTCTGAAATTTAAGAATTTTCGATTGAACTGTTGCACGACACTTCCCAGCTGAAGTGAACATACGCTAAGCTATATCTATATGACTATGCACATGACCGTATCGTCATGTGTTCACCAGTCTATCGATTTGAAACTAGAGACTTCCAGGTGTACCCCCTCATGGCTACCTAAAATTTCAAGCGAACATGCGGTACTTGATGTCCATTATCGGCTTGAACAGCGCTGTTACTACACTGTTGCCGCACTGAAAATCATCCAGGTCTCTCAATCCTCTCATTACCCCTGTTAATATTATGTTACTTTTCGAGTCGTGAAGTCACCATCGGGTTAATTCCAGAATGGTGAACCCCTAAATTAATGCGGAAAACTTATAAACTGGCAACCTTGGGCAGAGGTAAATCGATGACTTTTAAGCACATCACTGAAAAAGACCACCTGTTGCCAAATATTTTGAAGCAAAATGAATGTAATAGTGCTTGTTAGTTAAGTAAAAATGGCTTCTATAAAAAGACAGGAGAGCTGAAAGAAAGTTTACTAAAAATATTTCAATATAAAAATACGCGGAAAAATCCGTAAAAATTCGTAAAACAATACAAAATTTACGCTGAACGGTGATTTGACTACTCTGCGTTGTGAGAGCAGAGAGATAGACATTTCTTTCTCTCCCGCGACTCTTTTTGTGACACAACACTTAAGTATTGATTAAACGCATATCGTGCTGCATTCACTCTAAACGTGCCTTGTTCCACCATTTCTACGACACTCTTGTACCAATTTTGATGCAAGTGTATCTTTCAGTTTCAGCTGTTAAGCCCTTAACAGCCCTGTTAAACTACAGTCCGGCTGAAAAATCTCATTTTCTGTACATTTGTCTCATTTTTCAAGTGCCGATTCTTTCTGCGTCTGTTAAAAACCCTGTTGCCTACATTCTGTTATCCGAATAACTTAAACATTTTTATCCTTACTTTCGCGGCTTAAGCTTATTTGAATTGTTGCAATATGTAAATATAAATCCGGATTTTACGTGTTCCTGCATTTCTAGGTAAGTAAGACCCAAGGGGTAAAAAATTGTTAAATTTGGTACTAATAATATAACTTGTACTGGTAATAGAAGAGGGGCAGCACGTGCCTCGAAGCGGAAAGTTAATATCAAGTAAAATTTTGGCAAATGTTTTTGACAATCTTTTTCTGTTGACTTAACAGAAATCTAGTTTCGTAGCAGCGTATTGTTGAGTGTTGCCAGATGGTATCTAACTCTAAGTTATTCTGGTGGTGTAAGTCTTGGACTGCGGGCTATATACCATGATGTTAATAATTGAAGTGTTTCAACAAATAAATATCTTCATATTTACGTGGCATGTGTAAAGTTTCATAACTTGGCAAAATTTGGTGACATTTATGTATATATTGTGAGATTTTTCTTAAAAGTTTGAAATGACTTTGAAAGATTTAGTTAAACCCCTGCACCCCTTTATTTAATTGTGTATTGTTATCGATTGATCCAAATAAAGTTTAAGAAAGTAATGTAATAAAAATCATTTATCAAACACTTAGATTAGGGGCTGTTATAATCACATTTGCTATATATTTCTAAGACTCCCGAGTGAGATGCATTCTGAACACAGAGACAAAACATATCAAAAACCGACATGAGCCCGATTTGCTAACAGCGTCTGTACACGCTCTGGCAACATTCTTTCCACAACAAGGTAGCAGAAATATATAATTTGTTGTAACAATTGACCTATATGTCAAATTACCATGTGTAAAATACATCAGTACAACATTGAAAAATTAAAATTGATTTAGAAATTTTCTGGCTGCTATCAAAAGTCTTCTTTCTTCAATATATGTATGTATACACCAACATTTATACACCAACAAATTATTAATGAAACAAATCAATTAAATTGATTGAATTTGTTTAATTGCAAACAACGTTTTTAGCACTGCTCGTCAAGCTGTCTTTAACCGAAGCAACACTGATTACATGTAACCCTGCAACACTATCGACACGAGGGAAACCTACAACACTGGTCGCTGCAGCCATCATATTCAAGTTCAAGTGTCGGGGGTTCTATATGAAAACATAAGTCACAACGCGGTGAAAATCAGATTGAGAGCAAGAGATGATGTACGCTCAATTGAGAGCGAGAGAGGATTCGTGTCATCTTTCGTGACACGGCACAGGGGTATTGAATAAGCGTATGTGCGGTGCAGCCGCCTGCGATATTTCACCTACCCGCAATCGCGGGTAATTCCGACCAGGCTTTTCCTGCTTCTTCTTCCACTTCTGCCGATACTCTGCCGACACTTTTGTGTCAAATGGCCCGTTTGCGTTTCTCAACCAATTGGAGCTGCGAAAAAATTGTTAACTGTTTTTGTAATCAGCGGAAAGCAGCGGCAGCCATTTTTGACCGGATCAGCACCGCGCACAGCAAGACTTACGAGTGAAACAAGTAGCGAATTAACTAAGATAATAAAACAGTTTAAATCATTGCCACCAGCAACAGTAAAAAGTATAAAAAATATATAGTACACAACAACACAAAGTCCTGCATAGAGCAAAATTGCATTTTTTTTTTTGTCAAAACGATAACATTTGATTGAACGTTGCGGGTGTTGCTCAACCAAGAGTATTTTGTTTGTTGATCATTTGTTTGTGTGCGCAACGAATTTGTGCAGCGAATGCGGCATTTACACAACAATTCTTATTAGATTCCTACGTAAATATTTTTTTTTTTGTTTCGTGCACTTCTGCTGTTGCAGTTAAGAAAAAGTTATACGATTTTAAAATAGTTTTTGTTTTCGCTAACAATTCTGTTTGTAAAGACGTGCGGTCTATTTTTTTTGTTTATACGTGTGTGTGCCTTTTGGAAGACGTTGTGAAAGTGTGCGTGAAAAATTAACAACAAAAAATTAAGCTTTTTAAGAAAAAATAAAGTGGTTCAAAGTGAGATTACCTTTTGCGGCTAAAAAAAAATTTACTTTTTTTTTATATATTTTTTTTCAGTATTGTTTTTCCAACGAAATATTTAATTTTTTTTTTTCGTATTGTTTGCTCGCTTGCTGCGTTGACGACTTTTTTGGCAATGAAAACTGAAAAATAAGCACGGCGTGAACGATAAATAAAAATAACAATAACAACAACAAAAGCAACGTGTACGTAGTAAGCAAAGTAACAACAGCGCCAACAACAACAATAAAACAATTTAAACAAGATTAATGTCAAAATTTGTTGTAAGTAAACAAAACAACAACTTTGAATAAAAAAATAAAAACTAAAAAAAGAGACAAAATTCTACGTAAAATAATTTAATTACTGCAAAATTCATTAAAAACACTGAACACAAAAACCAAAGCAAACAAAAAAAAAAAAAAAACGCGCAGTTACAATAACAAGAAACAAAAAAAAAACGCTCGCTTGCTCGTTTAATATTCACTGCTGTGCAATTGTTTCAAACTGACTTTTTGGTTAAAAAAAATAGTTATAAATATATTGACAATAAATAATAAAGTAACTTGTTGAAAGCAAAAAAAATAAAATAAAATTATTGTGCAAAGTGTATTGAGTAAAATTATAAATAAAAACGTTTAAACTTTGCGAACGTGCGAGCAAACGACTGAAAGAGAGAGCGAAAGATCGCGCCTTAAACCAAAAGCGCTCTCGTAAACAGTAATAACAACAACAACAAAAACTACGACAACAAGAGCAACAGCAGCGCGGCCAAGCAGCAGCAGAACTAAAAATGGGCGACTTTGATCTTAATGTGGACAGCCTCATACAAAGGCTGCTGGAGAGTAAGTACAATGATAAAAAAAAGAAAAACTATACAAACTCTTTTAACAATTATAATGGTTAATAATAATATTTAAAGAAAGATTATTTTACTTTTTATTTTGTCTTTCTGACCTCAAACTCTGTGTCCTCAATTTATTTCTTAAATTATTTTCTTACTTTTTTCTTTTGTTTGGATATTTTGTTGTATTTTTTTTCATTTTTTTTTTTTTCATTTTGGGTTTTTGTTTTGTTCTTTTGATTCTACTCTATGTTTCTTAACTCATGTCGGCACGTTGTTGTTATCAATGATGATTGTTGTGTGGTTATGAATCCTGTTCGACACACACACACACACTCATGTATGCATGCACACGCGATCAGTTTCTTGTTCGCTCAACTAAATTGCAACTCTGCAATATTCAAGTCTTTCTCTTAAATGTCACTCTTCATTGTTGTTATTTTTGTTGTTGGGTCGTGCAAGTTCAGATCGTGTGTGTATATATGTACGTGTGTGTGTGTGTGTGCATTAAGAAAAAACCTTGCAATTTTACCAATTATGAAACATTTGAAAGCTTAAACACGAACCCCCACAATTGTGCCCCTCATTTGCTATGCCAATTTCTATTTTTTTTTGTGTTATATTCCATCAAATTGCTTAATTGAATACACTTGTTTGTTCTCAGTGTTTTGTTGTTGTTGTTTTTTTTTACAACAACAACGACAAATAGCATGAACACAAAATTAAGTATTGCAAAAATACGATAAAAAAAAGAAAATAGAGAAATATTTTTGTTTTTGTTTTTATTTTTTGTGTTATTCAATGTTTGCGTTTTGTAAAAAAAATTACGTAAATCCATCCATCCATCGTTTTGCTGTTGTTACAACATCTTACCCTTCACCGCCAATGGGCCACGTACATTGCGAATGATCGTTTGTAGGCTATCTCACTTTCGCAACGTCTCTCTTTTGCTTTCATTTCAATGACTTGAAGCCTCATTCATATAAATGAATCATTGAATTTGTTTTTTTTTTTTTCACTTCATGCCATTTTTCCACATCATTATCATTATCAACATCATCATCGTCAGCAGCGAATTTGTCGACATCTTCATTATTATTATTATTATTTCATCGGGGGCCACAATTTGACTTTTGAATCAATTAATTTTAATTGATTTTCATTGCTGCACTAACAACAACAACAACTGTTATTACAATAACAAGAATCGTTACAAGCATAACAACAACAATAGCAACGTCAATAATTGTTGTCGTAATTACAACAACAACAAAAATTCAATTTTTGTGTTTTCTTTATTGATTTATTTCTATTTTTACTTCACTTTTCTGTCATGCACTTTGAACTCTGATTAGGTTTGCATTTCTTTTACACATCTTCTTTGAGATAAATTTCCAAAAATACACTTTTTTCTCGATTTGTGCTTATTTTTCTTCTTATTATTCAAATTATCAAAGACTTTACTTCATGATTTTGTTGTTCTTCTTCCGAAAAGTACTAAAATATTTCTTAATCAAAAAACATCTTTCGTTTCTGCTCATTTTCTCAGTAAATTTTCTTATTTTTCTTACTCGCGCTTTCTTCCCACAGAAGAAAAGTCCTGAAAATATAGAATATATAATTTAAATAAATAAAATAAAAAATTTGAATAAGATCGCTCAAGTAGTTCTTGAGATATCTTGTACTCTACTTTAAAAGAAAGTAGTTTCGAGAAAAACGAAAAAGAAGACTGTTTGTCGGACTTACAATTGATATAAGTTTAGATAAAAAATTAAAATTCGGAACTAGTTAAGGCTTAAAATGTTCTTAAAAACCTTTAGAATTTATTTGCTCAGAACAAAAGTTTGATCTCAGCTCCTTTAAAGCATTGAACACATAATTCATAAGACTTTCCCCTCGATCTTTCATTGCCTCGAATTCAAATAATAATATTTTTTCAACTTCTGATACAAATAATGCAATAGTAACGGCATTTACAGTGACGCCCAAAGGTGTTATAACTGTGCAAAGTGCCATCTTTTTATTACTGTTGGTTTCTCTTGGTTTTTCTTTTGTGTTTTCGTTTTATTACACAGTGTAATGAAAACTGATCAAATCTTTTATGTCGAAAAGTTGCTTAGACTTTACGCTCCAAATGCATACAAACTTGTAAGACTTATAGCAAAAAAATATAATTAAAAACACAACAACAACAACAACGAAATTGAAGAAAAGGTTGTATGATTCCGTAGGAAAGTAAATCACATGAGCTGATTAAAAAAAAAACAACATAAAGAAGTCAAATCGCGGCGGCAAGACAGTAAAAAGAAAGATACCAAAACCACAAAAAGAAAATGCTCCAATAATAAAACAATAACAACAACAACCAAAGACTTATAGAACACAGCGAGTGTAATCAAAAAACACAAAAAAAAAAAGAAGAGAGAGAGAGAGTGGACAGTAAGCGAACTAGTTAGTAAAGAAGTGGGTGAGCAGCATTTGACTGTGGGGCCGAATGAGAGTGAGTGAGGGCGTAAGTGAGTGAGTTGATAATTGTGTGAGCGCATAAATGAGTAATTGTGCGAGGGTGTGCGTAATTGTATGCCAAGTGATAGCGATTGTGCGGGTGTTCGGGCATGCTAATTGAGGGGCGACGGTGTACGGTGATGATTGGCAAAATTGGTTCGTTTCGGTTCGGCTTTTGTTCGGTTTTGAATTGTTGTGTATTGTATATTGTGAGCATGTGTTTTTGTTGCCTGCTCGCTCATCTTCGCACCTGGCGTCGTCAACCCCACCCAAATGATGATCGACTCAATACGATGCAATGCGACCTCATTGGAACGCTAATGTTGTTGTTGTTATTGTTGTTTTTGTTACTGTTTGCTATTTGATTTGGTTTGGCTTTGCTTGCGTATGAAATCAATGGAAAATGTATAAATAAACTGTTTACAGTATTTTTTTTTTCGCTTTTAATGTTGTTGTCTCTTTATTTATTTATTTTTTAAATGAATTATTCAGTTTGGAATAATCCTTTATTTCAATGTTCAATGTTTGCATTACAGTAAATATTAATAAAATGTAAACTTTTTTATTGAATTTGCATTTTTGTGTTGTTTATTTGTTTGTTGTATTTTTTGTTTATTTTTTTTTACTTTTTTTCAATTATTGTTTTTCATTTTGAACAACGCTTATTGGCTTTGTTTGCTGCGAATGCATAACTCAAACACAAGCTGAGCCATTAAGCAACCCTGGAATCTCAACAACCCACGGCAGGGTTGTCATTTTGTAACAATTCATGGTCTCATATTTTTTTTCTTTACTTTTATTTTTATTTTTTTTTTGTTTATTTGGCACATTTAAGCGGCTTATGTACAAAGAAAAGCAACAAAGGTGCTTTTGCAAGGCACAAAAAAAAAAATAAATTTAAAAAGAAAGTGCACTCACACACACACATACGAAATAGCGACGTGAAAATCAATTTGGTAGTCTATGGGCTGTCGAATCCCTTAGACTCAAGTTAAGATTCATTATACATTTAAACTTTACAATACTTGATCGCTGTAAAAGAGTATGGGCCCATGGTGACTGCCGGAAATCGCCCAGAATGATGTAAGAATGCTTCTGGAAAAGTTAATTCGTTCAAGAGAAGTTCTTCATTAAAAAAAAGTTCCTTTAAAACGAGGATGTATAACATCAAAATAATTTTGCCTTCAAAATGCTTCAGCATTGTATTTCACTCTTATTTCGTATTTTTTTATATAACTAATAATTTTTCCATGCTTATTTATTTGAAGTCGTTTTATGTCAGTGGCTTCACTTCATCTTGTCATTGCTGTCATTTACAAGTCAGTGTAACGCTTGACACCCTCTTGGCAGCAACAACATGCCATGTTCAAGTATTCAAAAGTTTGCATGTGTCAAGGAACAATGCTTGCATTGCAGACTTTCAGGCGCAGTATGTGAAAAGTGCAAATTAATTGAAAACAAAGAAAAGAATAAAAACAAATCAACATTTATTATTTGCAAAAACAAAAAAAAAAAAAAACATTTCAAGGTTGATAAGTTTTCGATACATTTTCTTTCATATACATTTTTTTTTTTTTTTTAAACAACTCAGAGTGATTGGAAGCTGACAACGAGTTGTCAAAAGTTTTCAACTTGTTTGATTGTTTTTTTACTTTCCGCCATTCTTTAAACTTTCGCTGAAGAACAAGAAGTAGAGGAAGTGTTGATACAAAGCATTACATCATTTATGCGAATCATTTATTCTCTTTTTGTCTTTGTATTTTTTTTTTTTCATGTCCAAACACTTGAGAACAAAAACAAAGAGAATTAATCATTATAAATATGAAGCTTAATGAAGCTTAGAACATTTTTCAAGATGTCAGTCTGTCTGTGACCCTTTAAATGTGTTTGTGTTGTTGTTGCTGTTGTTGTTGACACATGATGGTCAATGTCAGTGTCAACTTGTAACAACTTGTCTTGTGGGTGTGTGTGCATGTACGATAGTGTGTGTGTGTCTTGTGTTTGTTAGTTGACATAAACATTTTGAAAAATTGTCACAACTTACATTATTTTTTTGTTTTTGTTGTTGTATTTTTAGATTCATTTATTTTCATTGAAACAGCACGTTAGAAGGCGCTTTTCGCTAACCGCAAAATGGCGTATACTTAATATGAAGTCGAATGCGTCTTTCATACGCTACATTTGCCATTAACATTTGTGGGCGACAAACGTTTTCATCATCATTATCAACAACAACATTATGATAATCATCATCATGATGATCGTTTGCGCAAAATTTAATTCTGAAATTGAAATAGATTTTTTTCACACAAGACAACATTAAATCGAATGACTGGGAAACGAAACGAAAATACATAGGCAGGCAATGAAGTTAAGTAAGGAAGGAAGAGTAAGAAGCAGCAGCAAGATGAGCAATAATAACATTTAAAGAAGATGAAAAAAAAAAAACAAGTACAAAAATGCGAGAAAAAAAAAACGTAGCTCAACTTAAGGCGCATTGAGCAAAGCTGAGCTTATTCTACTTCTGCTTCTGCTTCATCTTCTTCTCATTTGACTCATACCGTTGACGTTCGTAATTTGATTTTCATAAAATTGCACGTCATAAAATTGTTCAATTTAATTTTTGTTTTTTTTTTCTTCTTCATTTTATTTATTTTTTTATTATTTTCATTTTCATTTTTTTTTTTTGATTACGCACGCATTCTTTTTAAACGCAACATGAACAAAATTTGTATGGAATTTTGTATCGTTTTATTTTCTGTTTCATTTTCTTTGCCTACATTACATTCTGCAATGGGATTTTTAACGGTTGCCTGCGTGGCGTTTATTTGAGTGAAAATTGCAATAAAATTTACAAATTTTTTTTTCGCTTCTTTTTTTTTTTATCTTAAATTGATGATGTCGACAACAGCGACAACATGGAAAACGTAGATTGATAGTACATTTTTTTGTTTTTTTTTAAATTTTTGTTGTATTTTTTTTTTATACATTTTCTTTTGCGTCGCAAAAATAAAATTGTATGCAATAAACTTAACGGACTTTGTACGCTACAATAAATATTTGAGTGTCAATAACGTGCTTGACTGAATGACGTACGGTCCACTGTAAATCATCATCGTCATTATTATTATCAATATTCATGAACACAGAACTGCATAAGTAACGTAGACTTGTGTAGCGCAATAACGGTTAATTGCGCAAATTACATGTCTGACGTGGTCATAGAAAAAGGGGAATGGGGAAAGAGAAAGAGAGAAAACACATCAATTGCAGTCCCCCACAAGCCCACACAAATGCCTTCACTTTTATTAAACTATTTCGTAATTATTTGCATTATTTAATTACCTTGTTTAGAGGCACGATTCTGCCAATTGGCGTAGATAAAAAAATACATAAAGAAAATTCAAGTAGATAACACATGGGATGATGGTTTTTAAGATTTTATTTAATTCTTATTTATATTTCGTAGATTTATTTTTCTTTTTTTTACAATTAGAATTTATTTTTCTTGTTAATGTTTATTTTATACCTGCCCCACGCCCACCAAGCCCCTTGATAAAAGACCATAATGATTACAAAAAAAGTTTTTACATTTTTTATATCTATACATATATACTTAATTTAATGCATGATTTTTTCACTATAAATAAAATTAAACAACAAAAAAAAATAAACCTGAAAAGATTTTAAAAAACAAAAAGAAGCTGAAGAGCATGCACAGAAATTACTAATTGCTCAACATATGAGCGAAGCTGGTGATGCAACGACTTCATCAAATGCCGCTGCTGCAGCTGGTGGCAGCGGTAATGGTCCAACGCTTTCACGTACACCCACAACTGAATCGACAATATCATTGGAAGATATAACCGATAATCAACGTCGTCTATTGCAACAGTATTCAATATCACCGCCAAGTGAGACACTCATTTCGGCCGAGGGTGATCAGATAACGGTCCATCATCCGCGTGAGGAACCTATTAAGAAATCAAAACTAAAATTACGTGATTTCTTTGTGGCGGAATTTGGTGAACTATTTTTCTGTAACAAATATTCAAAACCAAAGCGAAAAAAAACAAAAAAAAAACACAAAAGAAAAAGCCAAAAAAAAAAGTATTTAAAAAATTTGAAGTAGATCTGCTAGTCACGTATTCTTTATGTGTAGGCTATGCAAAGTGTTATTATATAAAGTGATAAAGCACACACACACAATGTGACGTTATGTTGTGCCGCTATTCAAACATATAACGTAAAGTCCAACATCTCTTACATTTAGTAATATAAGTTCTTTGTGACAAATCTTTTGAAATTTGACTTTTTGTAATGTCTTACAAATACTTGCAAAAGTATTTCTGGTAAACTATTTTGACTTCCGTTCACAATTCATTAATATTTTGTCTTAAAAACTCTCCCAAAATATCCCCCAATCAATTATTTCTATAATACTTCTAATATACTTTCTAATTTTATAGTTTATAAAACTCATTAATATTCTGTAGCTAATTTTTATTTATTTACACAACAAATGATATAATTTTGCTCATTGCTTTGGCTAAAAGTGTCATCACTTCATTGATTTTTTCGTTTTAATTGTACTATTACCGTTAGCCATTGCTTTTTTGGCTCCATTTTGCGTTTTGACATAATACGTTTTTTGTAGCATAATTTTGCGCGTTTTGCTGGTAGCAATTGAAGTTTAAACACGAATTTGTTTGCCATGCGTCATTTATATTCAATGAATGACATAATTAAATTGAAATATAACAAAAGTTTGCCATGCGTTGCATATTTTTAGCGTTAATTAAATAAGCAAAATGACAAAAAGTATGCAGTAATTTTTTTTTTTTTTGACTTTTGCTTTATTTTACAGATTTGTTATGTTTTTTGTTTTTTAACATTAATTGACTTATTTGTTAAAATAACAATAATCAAACACGTGCGTTTGCTTTGATTTAACTAAACCCCACCACCAACGCCACTGCTGAGGTCTCATAATGCTCATAAATCTGTGCTATTATAATGACATTTTTCTACATAAATTGAATATTAACACATCCAAACAATTCTTACTTGATTAGTTCAGTTTGACACGCGACAAGTTGAAATTCTTTATACAACCAACCAACCAACTAACTAACCAGCCCAACTCGCCCAACGTTCACACACGGTTTGTGCGCGAATGTTTTTGGGCTTATGGTGGGCATATGCCCCAAGTAGCGAATTAACCTTTAGCATGATGAAAACAATAAAATTTTTTTATTGCAGAAATTACTGCAGACATGAAATATGGGGAAATTCTTTTTTCTTTTCCTATTTGTTTTTGTTTCTATTTTTCTATATACATATACCATATATATATTTTTTTACTATTCTTTGTTACGGCTTAGGATCGTTTATGCACGGTATGGCAATCTGTGCAAGTTCATGCACGTGCAAAATATTTCATAAATAGAGGTCGCTTTTGCGTGGCAGCCAGGCAGGTTGATAGGCAGGCAAGCAAGCAAGCGTATGAGAAAGATATGAAATGAGGCCAGTCAAGCAATCACACACAGGCATTCATTCAGTCAAACATTCATTCAGTTAGTCAGTCAGTCATGAAAGCTTATTGAGATAACGTTTTCGATTCCATTTCGAATTTCATTTTCATTTTTCTTACCATCGAACACACACCCGTTGTGTACCGCCGTTGAACCGCCGTTTGCATTACATGCAAGCTACAAAATTGGAACGTTGTCGACAAACATTTACCGAGCGGTGCCACCTACCCTAACATTTTTATATATGTATGTAGCAGGAATCTTTGTTGAAAAACAAAAAAATACTTTACCCTCTCATATACTGCATTGAATTTGAGTTGAGTTGATTTGCTAGAATTTCATCTATTTAACTAATCAGTAGCATTTAAATGGTGCTCGTTCGTACGTAACTAACTAACTGACTGACTGACTGGCTGGAATGAATGAATGAATGAATCAATGAATAATTGAGTGTGTGTGAGTGTGTGTTTGTGAGTGATTGAATGACTGACTGGATGACAGTCTGTTGGACTGTATGACTTTTGGCCTGTTGCAAGGTTACGTTACAAGCAGAGTACACTGCTCAACTTCCGCTTCCGCTGTCACTTCCGCCAGGTGCGGTTCAACTCAATGTTGCTACCCGCTGATAAAGTCAACACGAAGACAATTCACTTTCGATTTTTCGTTTAATGGTGTCTTCGGCTGATTGGAAAAAAATAATAATAATAATAATAAAAAAAAAAATTTGTTTATTTTTACCTTTTATTATAATTTTCTGTTTTTTTTTTTGTGATTTGCTAATATTTTATTTTCATTACATTTAATGCATTTCTAATATTCAAATAATTGTCTTGTGGTGCGTTGCGATGTCACCAACATGTTTCCGCTGTTTGTGTCTTGATTGCGCGCATGTCTTCATGTTGATTGTCTTGTCTTGTCTTGTCTCGTAGCGTCTCTATGATTGAAAATAGATTTTTTTTTTTTGGTTTTTTTCTTGTTGAATGTCATAACCTTCAATTGAGTTGACACATTTCATTTTACATATTAGTTCTTTGTTTGTGCATGAACTCTTGTTTAAGTTTTTGTATCTTTTTCGCTTCCGTTTCGTGCAAGATTTCGCTGCGTGCAAAATGTTGTTTTAATTTCTTTAGAACGTCATTGAAATTGCACACAAAAATTTATTTGTTTTTTTATATAGTTGTTTGTTAATTTTATGTTTACGATGCTTTATCGTCATTATTATAAAACGTATTGTTTATTAGTTGTAAATACTCTACGACAATTTCAAAAGTCAATTGTTTGTTTTAAATGTCAATAAATTTTGTTTTACACAATCAAGAGTTTTATCACCTATTTAGAGAAATCATGCAATTTCTATACATAAAACTTGTTGTTTCTTGCCTTCTTTATTTCTTCAGGCATTTCAGTTGTTGTAAGCAAATGTTTATCAGTTGTACTTGACAGTCTATTTTTATATTTAACATGCTAATTACATTTTTAAAAACAAAAAAAAAAACAAAAACCAGAAGCGCTTATTAGATTTGATGATTAACGTAAGATAAGTTGATACCTTAAAATTTTATGCCAAAACACGAAATGCAAAACAAATGGCAAGAATAAAAATCGTGTCGACTTAATTGAGTACGACACACTGACGTTGTAACTGCGTGTGTGTGGTTGTGTGTGTTTTAATTATTGTCAACGTCGTTGAGGCTTATCAACACCTAAACAAAATTACTTTTTTTTTTGTTTTTAGCTTAGCACCACAAAAGTTAAAAGTTTATTTTTTTGTTGCTATTTTCTTTCCGTTTTTTGTTTTATTTTTCTTCTTCCGGTAAACTATTGAAATTAATACGATTAAAAAGTATTTAGCTTTGTAGACTGTCTGTTTAACATGTCATTGGTTGTATTTAAATGTATACAAGGGCGTATCCAGGCGGCAGGCACATCGATAGAGGGCGAATAAGAAAGCGAGAGTGATCGAATTGTAAGATTGAAAGATTGAAACAAAAATATGTCTTAATCTTTTGATAGAGATTAGGAACTTGCAATTAAATGTCCTCTAGAATATTCAAGCTTTAAAAGTTGATGTCCCAATGGAGGTCATCTTACATACATGGCTTTTTTGGAACCGTTTTTGGTTCGATAATTTATATAAATGATAATGAAAAATTAAGTTGAAAGTTTGTTGATTTCTTTCCTTTCTTTCGGGCAAATTTCAATCAGCATGTTCTGAAAATAATTAAGAGAAAGCATTATGTGAAAAAAATGCTGATCCTGTGCCAAGTAACTTAGGGATTTGTGGTTTTCTTTTGCATTTCCAACTTATTATTATTATTATTATTATTTTTTTTTATTAGTTTTTGGAACCTTTTTTATTTGCTGTTTTTCCTCTATACAAGGTCAACTAGGCAAGTCACATGTGTATGTCTCTCTCTCTCTTGTACTCTCTGTGTGCGTGTGTGTGTCATATGTTTATGGTATGCATGTGCATGTGTCTATTGAGCTTCGAATATAACCAAGTCTTGTTTGACCCAAGCAACGAGCTCGAGCTCTCAAAAGTACAATTCTGTTTTACTTTGTTCAACGACAGTTGCCAACATCATTATCATCTTCGTTGTCGTTGTCGTTGTCGCTGCCGCTGTCGTTCTCAGTTTCGTTGGTGCTTAATACTTTTGACCTTTTGACTTAGTTTTACTATAGGGTTTTTTTTTGTTGTTTTTTTTTTTACGACAACCACTTTTGTTGTTATGTACTTTTCATTGTTGTTGTCAATTTGCTTGTTTTTGTTGCTTTAAGCTTGAAGTTTGAAGTTTTTTAATGCGTATTTTTGTCCCTTTACACAGTAAAATACTGTTGTATACTTTAAGGCGTTGCAAAATGTTTAACACGCTGGCCTGGCGTAAAGTTTTGGCAATGATTAATTGCATGAACACGTCGCGTCGGTTTTGTTAAGGCGTGGCTTTGACTTGGCTTTTATTATTGTTGTTGTTGTTGTTGCTGTTGTTGTGGCTAATTATTCTGCACTGAAGTGTTCTTGCCGACACTTGGGCGCGGCCCATTGACCTTGACTTGACTTGACTCGATGCGAAATTTGTTTGTTGGGTGTTAGTTGTTGGGTTACAAGCACGAATAATATTCATTAGTGTGTGTGCGTGTCTGTGTGCGTGTGTGTGTGAGTATCTGTGTGCCTTGCAGCGCGTGTGCAATTAATTTTCGCACCTGTATAAACGCCTACAGGTATACTATGTTTCGTTTCTGTTTCTGTTGCTGTTGTTGATGTTGTTGTTATAGTTACCAACGCCTTTGACGTACGTACGTTATGACGTCTAACGCCCACATACATTTTGTGCCTCAACCACGCTTCTTGACTCTTTTTGTTGCACTGTAATAAACATTAAAAAAAAAAAAACACGAGAATGGGAAAAGAGAGATAGATAGAGAGATAAATGTGCGTGTGGCATACTTTTCGGCACTAAAAAAAAATAAAAAATATTTAAGCTGTCATTGCACTAAAAAACAACAACAACAGCAACAACAAAAAAGTCGTACAACGTCTCGCAATCGCATGCAATTTTAATGTCAATTTCTCGCTACGTTGATATCAAAAATGCGCCCGGCCCTGTTTTGCCACCATTCATCATCAATGACGCCCACGCAAACGCCATTGACTTTTTGCATGTTTCATGAGTTGTCGCGTAACATGCCGAAAAGTAGGCAACACACAAATAAATCAACACGCATGCACCCACACACACACACACAAACATACACATAAAGCAAAAGTTATAAAGTAAAGCCTCGCATTCGTTGCATAAAATATGAACGTTCATAATCATGCTAAAGTAATTCAAAAAAACAACAACAAACAAAGTCAAATGCAAAGTTACAAAACAAGTAGCAAAGTTAAAATCACCTTTAACTTTTTTTTTTACCCCCCACACCCCCTTCAACAATATTAGTTAAAGTTTTCTTCATCATCATCCTTATTATTGTCAACATTTGCCTTGTCGCTGTCTTCTTCAACTCAACTTTTACCAATTTTGATTTGTTTTTTACTTTTGGCAAACTTTAAGTTGAACTATTTTTTTTTTTTCCTTTGACAGCTTCGACAGCAAGCTTGCACAATTTCAGGCAACCTTTATTTATAAATACTTTTCGCTTTTTAAAGTGTCATCAAGTGCCTTTTTATTAGTTGCTTTATTTTGTTTGACACGCAAGGCAAAAGTTACAAAAAAAAAAAATAAATAAAAACAAAAACGCAAACATTTTTCAGTCTTTTTCTGTGCCCTCTCCCCCCACTCATTAAAGTTGTAACTTATCTAATTAGCGAAAGTTTAAGCAATGCGCTTGAAAGTATGCTATGTTAAAAGCGCAAAAGTGTTCAAGCGTCAATTTATCGTTTGTATTGCATTGAGCTATATAAAAGTTGTATGAACAGCTAAACAGAATTTAAGTTTTATTATTTCTTACAACGATAAAAAAGTTGAACTTTATCCTACGAAAGAAAATGATCTTTTCATTTCAATTAATAAAGAAACGACAAAAAAAAGTGTAGTAATCTTTTAAGCGCTTGCATTTTAGACTTGTCACTGAAACTTTGCCAAACTGGCAAACATTTGCAACTAACTAATAAATGACTTTTGATAGTTGACTGGCAGACAGACGGTTAGGCAAACACTTGAAATAGCAAAGAGAGATGGGGCACACATGCCCCACAAAAGTATTTATCCCTTGACCTTTAAACAGTGTTAGCTAAAAAAAAAAAAACAAAAAAAGAAATACTAAGAAAAAAAATAGAGGCAAAAAATGTGAGAAAACTGTCGAGTCAAGCTTTTATACGATACCATCAGCAGCAGTGACTGAGGTGCTGCAAGTGCGGTGGCGGCAATGAGCAAAGCCGTTGTTACTTGCAACCGCAGCACCTGCTCGGTGGTTATTTTTTCACTTTTAAGATTTTTTTTGAAGAGCTGTTCTATATCAAATAACTTTCACAAGTATGCATCGATACACTTTGCTATTTTTTCTCTCTTTTTTTTTTTTTTTCTTATTTGAAAGATTTCATTTTCTTGGCTTTTCTGTACTATGCAACATTTGCAGTTGCTCACAAATTGATTGCAAATTAACATCATGAATAATGAAAAATATTTCTCATGTTAAATTTAAATTTAAAATTACGCAATTTACTTTTGCAAACATTATAAATGAAAAAGATGAAAAAATGAAGAAATCGAAGCTTGTGTAAATATTTACAAAATTCTTTGCTAAATGATTTAATTAAAAATAATTATTGCTGTATTGTGTATTAAAAAACAAAGAAACAAAAAAAAAATAAAAAAACAAGCAAAATAATGACAATTAATTTAACCTTGTTGATGTGATGAGGAGATGTTGTTATTCTTGTTGTTCTGCATAATTTCAACTTGTTGACAAGTTTCGCCCTCTCATTAATATTTGCCAACAGTTCATTGGAATTTTTTTTTTTTTATTTTTATATTCGATTCATATGAATTTTTCAATACGGCGCGATTATGTGCAATGAACCGTTGCAATGTATTAAGATTCAGTTGAATTCATCAAGTCTTGCAAAAGTACGCTGTCTGTCTTTCTGAGAATTTTGTGGTGTCCGTACAGTTATTAACTGAATTCTGTTTTTTATGGGGAAAATCAATATGCTCAATATGCAACGGCAGAAAAACAAGTCCGAGCGAAAAAAGTCGACTTTACAAAGCAATTTTCGTCGAAATACGGAAATGCAAAAAAAAAAAAAAAACAATTTCATGGTTTTTTTTTTTTTGTTGGTTTCATGCGGTTGTGCTCAGATCAAAATGATGTAAAGATACGCTGTCATGTATGGTATATTTTTTCCAGTTTGTATGCTATGCTAGATTAAAAAATTGTCAAGATTCTCGGACAAGCTTTCCATGGGCAAGAATCAATTTTCATTTCTTGAAATCAAAGTATTCTTAGTTAAGAACTATCACTGTACTTAATGTTGTTTAACTCTATTTGTTTGAAGTCTGATATCCGATGATTTTCCACTTTAATATTTTATTCGTTCAATAACTTTTTTTTTTAATTTATTTGTTAAGCAAAGTAAGCAGTAAATAAATGAATGAAAATTAGAATAATTCCCTCGGAAAGAAGACTATTTTTGGACACACTTGAACATCGTTCTATGATATTTTTTTTATTATTATTAAGTTCACTTTCATCATCTTCACTTCAATTGATCTTCATGCCAAAACAATTGACTCTTGCATTGATCATAATGCACCTGTTTGAGTATTGTCATGCTATCTTACTTATGGTAAATGTATTTCAACATGACTCAAACATTAGTCAACTTCAACATGGTCAAACCGATCGAGTCATCAACATTAAAGTGAACTATCGATCGATCATTGAACGCCGCCAATGAATCGAGTTCATTTCGTTAAACGCAATGCCGTGTTTAACTTTAAAAATAAATGTGCTGCTTTTCAACGGTATATTTTTATACATTAGTTTTTTGTAAAATCAAAAAAAAAAAAAAAATATAACAAAATATATGAAATTTGTTTCTAAACATTTCGATAAGATAAGAAAAAGAACAGACGTCGTGTTGGTCGCAGTTTTTCTACGAAAATTGAGCTTTTTTTTTTTTTAATTTTTTTTTGTTGTTGTTGCACAAGTTATGTGTTGAATCACAGAATAAATAAAAAAAAAGTAAGAGAAAAAGAAGAAAAAAAGTCTTCCGCTTGTCTATAATTATTATACTTGGCTGGAATTGTTTTTGTTGTTGCTTATGTTTTGTTTTTGTTTTACTCTGTTTGCTGTTGGCTAATTATGCAACGAAGAAACAGACGATGCTGTAAAAGAAAAAGACCACATGGCCGCCATTTTTATATAAGGTCCTTCAAAAGAAATATGAGGTTTTTTGTATTTTTTTTTTTTGTATTTTGTATAAAGTGCACAACACACATAGAAAATTGTTTGTAATAAGTGAAAAACAAAAAAAAAAAATGAATTTGAGAAAAAAAATAAAAACAAGAAACTTGTCGAAAAACTAAAAATCGATGCCAAATGAGCGAGCGAGCGTGCGTACGAATACATGTGCTGAAGCCGGAAGGTGCTGAAAGGCAGTTCGATGGCGTTGAGCGGTTGGAAGGCAGATGAGAGCGGCGTACATGTTGTTCATACGCCGCGTGTTGCTGCTTGTGCACAAGACCAAGAACAACAACTACGATATAATGAAAGCCACGACGACGACGATGGCGATGGCGATGATGATGTTGATGATGACGATGATTAGTTGCTTTTTGTGCGTTTGTTTTGCGTTTCTTAACACTTGCTTTTTGTACACTACATGCGGTAATTGTGAATATATTAATTCCAATGAGCGTCAAAAAAATATTTTTAAAAATGTGTGAGAAGAAAGTTTCATAATAACAACAATTCAGCGTAATTTATGCGCTAAACAGCTGTCAATAAAAAAAAAAGTTAAAAACTCCTATGTTGCACTTGGCCACTTTGCACATGCGACAGTTTAGCTTGCAGGCGTTGTGTACGAGCTAAATGCTAGAAGGTTGTATGCGTTGTGTAGCTCTGTGTAACATAGGTCTTTAAAGTTATAGTTTATCAAGAATGAAATGTACAAAAGGTACTCTAAGAAAATATTACAAAAAAGTGTAAAAAAATCATGGAAAAAGAAGATCTCTTTTGAATAAAAGACCAAATCTTACTCAGAGTGGTCTTTGTATAACGAAATGAATAGTTGACTTTTAGAAGATACAGATTGAAGAATAAAACGAGTTGTTTCTTAAAGAAGTATTGAAAGAAAGAACAACAATTATAACTCATCAAAATTATTAAAAGATCATCAACAGATGAGAAAACATTGAAGATTTCTCTTCATTATGTATCATTGATGAAGTTGGAAATATTTTGCTAACAACATGTGTAGGGTATTAAACAAAAAGAACAAAAAATGCATTCAATAAAATAAAATTTTATAATTTTTATCACTTTTTGTTTTACTGCTTCATCTTTCACGCCGACCTACTTGGCGTTTGCTCGACTCTTTTTTTTTTCTGCTTACAAATTCAAATTGAACGTAAAGACTGAACACAAAAAAAAGATAAAGAAGAAGACGAAGAAGAAGAAAACAGCAGCAGCAAATTAAAAATCTCTAAAAATAAATATTTATTTTTCTTGGCGCGTATACGTTTTTTTTGTTGCTGTTGCTGGTGTTGTTGTTGTTGTATCTTGTTGTTTTAACTCGCTCGCTTCGATGATGGCCACACGCTTTGTTCGCGTTGTTGAACTTTTGTTGTTTTTGTTGTTTTGCCGACAACAACTACAATAAGAAGAACAACAACAACAAACAAACACGGCAGCTAGCAACAATAAAACAAATACAAGCAATTTAAGAAATGAGAGAAGAAGCAACAACAACTAAAACAACAGTAACAACAACAACTCATAGCGAACATGCTTTGCTTGATTTCTTTTTGCTTTGCTCATTAAATTTTAGATAAAAATAGAACGCATACGCACTGTTGTACGCTCATTTGAACTAAACAATATGAAATTATTTTCGCCTTTTATATTCTTTAATTGCTAATTTCTTATTTTCTTTGTTAAGCTGATTTTATTTTTATTTATTTATTATTATAATTTTTTGTTCTTTTTTTTTTTCTATTGAAACAAAATCATGAGATTATGCATACGTCATGTTGTTCAAACAATGTTGTTGTTTGTCGTTGTTGAAGACGTTAATGATGAAGGCTAAAAGAAAAAAAAAACTGCAAAAAAAAAAATCAACTACTTTGAAACAACATTGTTGTTGTTGTTTTTGTAGTTGTTGGCATTTGTCGTGCTTATGCCATTTAAGCTCATAAATGAATGCAAAAAAAAAAAAAAAAAAATACAAAAAAAAAAAGAAACAACACAAACAACGTCATAATCAGCACTAATGTACTTAACACGTGGCATATAGTCTCGAGGGTGTGACAGAGAGGAAATGAGAGAGTGGCGAAATGACCGTGTGTGTTGTGCATGGCAGGGGTAAACAAGTTATTCAACCACGTATGAAGACGTGGGGGTGTTAATAGGCAGTGTCTTTTTTTTTTGTTTTTTTTTTTTCTATTTGTATTGTATTTTTTTTCCCCCAGTTTTGAACTTGGGGTTAAACAAACCAAAGTCACGTGTCAGTTATTTACGTTGCATTTAATATAGAACTTGTATTTTTCTTCATCTTCTTCTTTTTGCGCTTGTTGACATAATGACATGATATAGAAAAGTTTTATACTATTTTTTTTTTTGTGTTTGTTAAAATAATACAAGAAGAGTAAAGTTTTTAGTTTTTAAATTGTCAAAGTTTTCGAAATATCGAAACTTTGTAATAAAACAAAATAGTTTGTAGTCTCTTATACATGACTTTGAGTTGAATTTTGTTGAAGACCTTCGCTTACAAATACAAAAATTTGTTAGTACAGCTGTTTTGATTGGTGGACCATGACGACAAACTGAAAACAGATTTGAGAAATATTATATTTTATCAACTCTCAAAAGCTCAATTTTACTTCGAGCTTGATGAGAGTTGATTGAGTCTGGAAACCTTCTTACGTTTGGTGAGAATAAAAAATTTACTTTTTCCAAAAGATTATTTTATTCTTTTTATTTCTTAACTTACCTTATTGTGTAATCAGCTGAACGAAAGTCAATATTTTTTTTTCAATATAAAACACATGTAAGAATATTCTCTGAAACAAGTTGATTGATATAACATTTGCATAAAATTTTATGGATTTTAATAATTTTCGGAGGCAAGAAAAAAAAAATGAAAATAAATTTGAACCAAATAAATTTCTCAAACAAAAATCCAAAATAAACACAAAATGCCGAAAAATGTTTGCATTGCAAATTTTTGTTTACACTCCTTCTTGACTTTAATCGTTTGTTTAACAACTTTTGCAAGTTTATTAGCAATAAAAGTTCGATAAACTCAGCTTTTTTTCGTAATTGTGAAACTTTGCATAAACTATTTTCGTACTTTCCGTAAAAGTGCCAAATTTGATAAATGTCGATGAAAGTAAAACAACACAGACACACACAAACTGACACCACACATACGTATATAATAATGTGCAATACAATAATGTGTAAAATTGTTGACAAGCCTAAAAGCAGTCTCAACTTTTTTGTTGTGCACCAAAAATCAATTTGTGTTATAAGAGCTTATTACATGCAACATTTTGAGCACCATAATTTTGTAAAAGGTTTTAAAGAATTAAAAAAAAAATAAAAAATAGTTAGATAACTGAAGTCGAGAGTGTTCGACTTTGAAACACTCTGTACTCTTTAGTTGGGGTTGATTACATTTTAATTTTAGAGCATATATTTTAAAATGCAGACACCTATGATAAGTGGTTCCAGAGATAGAAAAGTTCTATTGATTTCAGCTTTATGATTATGATTGTTCCTCCTCCTCTCCTGTATGGCTCTTAACCACAAACTAAAAGTGAATTAGCTAAGAATCAAGATCTTCTCAGCCAAACATACTTGCTAAGGCTCTAGCTACCTACAAACCAAGGAAAAGACTGAAAATAATACATCCATTTGCACTGAAGAATCGTATTATGGATTTAACTTTGTTACCTTAATGTCATCTGTTAGTAGTTATATTATTAATATTTTTTTTTTGTATATATTATTGTTAATTTATACTAGTTCTGTCAAATTATCGTTGTTTAACAATTTTTGCTATTATGTTGTATTAAGCTAATTATTGTTAAAATTTTGTAAAAAAAAAATATATAAAAAGGAAAGAATAAGCCAAAAATCAAGATCTGTAGGAATCTTCTCTTATAGTTTCCGCGTCCATACGGACGAACGGGCAGAAGGATATGACGCATGAAACTAATGTAGCCTTGTTTTTGGGTACAAATATCACATATTTGCTAGTTTTTAATTTCTAAAATGTCAGCAACCGCACGAAAGTATGCTATTGAAAATGCATAAAGTTAATTAACGCTCGGCACTTTTGTCGGTTTTGGCAATTTTCGGCAAATTTTTGTATTCATAAAAGCAAAGAAAATTGTTTGCATTTAAAGTGTTTTGCATACAAAAAGTTAAATTTTTGTGGTTGTCAATTTTAATTTCAAATGAATTTATTTGTTACGTGTTTTGTTTGTTTGTTGGTTTTGTTTTTGTTTTGTGTCTTGGTGGTTTTATTTGTAGCGCCGTTTTCATGGGCTAGACTTTACTTTGGCTTTGTTTATAGCAAATTGCTTGCATATTTTTAGGTGCAGTCATAGTTAAAGTGGCACAAACGAATAACTGACTGAGCGAGCGACCTACCGACCGATTGTTTCTATGACCTTTGACCGTTTTGTTGGTTTTTGTTTATTTTTAAAAATTTTTTTTTTACTGACTGTTTGCTGATTGTTGTTGCTTTCGTTTTTCATTTGCTGTTTTATGCAAATTTATAAAATTTTTTTTTGCTAAATTTGCATGCAACGAGCGCAACGTGATATGGGTCAATGCAAAACGGAAGCATTGCATACATACAGGCGTAAATGAAAAAAGAAAAAAAAAAAACTAAGAAAGACTAAAGTTTGTAATGAAATTTTTGCGGTTTTTTTATTCGTTGGTGTTTTTTGTTTTTTTTTTGAGTGTATTTTTAGTACTTTGGTCGGTCGTGCAAATATGCGCGCAAAGTTTCATTTTATCCTTAACCAATGACCCCGTTACGCCTATAAGTATGCAATGCATTTAATGTAAAGTAAGCTATTGTGCTTTAACTTGACTTGGCTTCGATTTTGATACCATTGTATAATGCTGTGTTGCATGGCTATGGCAAATACAACTTGAACACGTCTTGCTGGCGATGTTGCGGTTGCTACTTACCACAAAAGCAGCGATGGCATTGAATAGCAGACTGACTAACTGACTGACTGACTGACTGACATTGCTTGTGTGTGTTGGCACTTGGCTTGGTGTTTGATTGTCGGTCGTCATTGTTGTTGTTGTTGTTGTTGCTGTAGTTTTTGTTGCACACTCTAATGACACTCATTAAAGGCGTTTGGCTCGAAGTATATGGCATACACACGCGATTCCTATTTGCTTCTATGGCTCGCCTGCCAAGTTATTTCAATTTGCCTTACACACACTCATTTGATCGTCTCAACTCGTCTCTTTCCTTTTTTCTGCCCTTTTTTAGAACCCTAAACTACTCAGCGTTTTTTTTGTTTCTTTTTTTAATCGTCCGACTGCCACATTAAAGTGAAGGTCAGAAATATATTGTATATGATTTTGCTAAGCGCTCACTCTTTGCCATAATTGTTATATTTAAAACAAAAAGAAAAAAGTAGAAAGAGAATAAGTAATAATGACACGTAATTGTTGTTCAGGATTATTAGACGATATTAAAATATCAAATAATAATGATGAGAAATCATTCAGATTTGCCGATTAGGATTTTGAAGTGTCTTGTTTCATATAATATGGTCATTAAAAGTCTTAACTTTTTTCTTAAAATAATTATAATAATATTTGTATTAATATTAAAGACTGACATTATTATTATTTCTCACTGGAACTAATCATTCTATTACACAAAAGTGAAAACTGTTACATAAGTAATATGAGTTCCAAGCGAAAATGGGCGTGGCAATGTATCAAAACAGCTGTCCATAGATATAACTCCAGTACTTTTAATTACTTTCCTTTTATCATTTGTTTTCTTTAAGCTTGGTCTGCCACCAGCGCCATCTGTAGGGCATTATAAGAACGCTTATATACGACTATGCCTCTCTTAATTGTTTTAGTTTAGGTTAGGTTTGAGCACATGTGTCCATGTGTGGGCGTTATGATTTTGCTATGGCTTGGTTCATTCATTTGTTGGCTTGCATGCCTCAAGGTTTTTGTTATAACACACGCGCCCACAAATGCCCACGCGTTTAGCTTAATTTGGGTTTTTCCTCTTCCTTTCTATTTTTTTTTTTTGTTTCTTTGGGCTAATTTGCTTCATTTTATTTTTGTTTATATATAATTTTACAAACTGTAAGCACTTTCCATATGAATTCCCTTTTAAGCATAGCGCCATTTTGTATTGTACATTTTACTTGGCCAAGCTCTTATTATAATTTTTTTTTTTTTTTTGAATTTTGTTTACTATTTGTAAATATTTGTTCTAGTCATTGTCTTCTTCGTTTTATTTTTGTCATAATTTTGTAAGTTTCTATTTGATTTGACTTTGTTTACTTGCAAATAATAAATGTGCTGTTGCCTACTTTTGAGGATTTCGTAGCATTTCAGTGCGCTTTGTTTTGATAACTTGTACCTTATGCTTTTTGTTTTTTTCAATTGTTAAATAATTAAATATTTACTTTTATAAGTTTATGTTTATCTATGTTTTTTTTTTTTTTTTGAATAAAAAAAGACTGTTTTATTAATATTGTAGCCTACTTTTAAGCGTTTGCTGTATACTATTGTGCTAGTGTTGTGTGAAAACACAATGATAGACAAATTTTAAATGTTTACACAATGCATTGTTTAACTTTTGCATGTTTTAAATGTAACAGTCGAGTAAGTGAAATTTGTGTTGCCTACTTTTGAACAGTTATTTGCACTTAAGTGTATGAACAATTAGTTAGTGTTTTTTTTTTTTTATTTCTTTTTCTCTCTCTCTCTAAAAAAAAAAAAAAATATTGTTTCAGTTAATTTGGCATGTCATAGTCTAAGTTTTTGCTTGCCTTCTTCTTCCTGCCCGTTCGCAGCTCTATGACCAACTCATGCAACTTTGAGTAGCGCTTCATTAGCGCACTAAAAACTTCTTGAAATTGTGTCATCAACATTATCCTGAACTCTTGCACACTTAATTAAAAATAAGCAAACAATGACAACGATGAAGATGATGACGATGTGGTTGTGGCTGTGGATGGCAGCAGCAAAGTGTTTGCCTCTTGTTTTATTTTTTTGTTTGGCCACGTGCGACACAACTCTCTCTCTCTTTCCCTTCTTCCAACTCTACTCTATATGCCACATTATGTTAAAAAACATTTATTAGCATAGTCATATGCATAAAGAAAGAAAAAATACGTTAAACTGTAATAAAAAAGGTAAAAAAAAAGAAAATAAGAGGAAATTTTGCTAAGTGCATTGAAGCAAAGTGAAGCAAAGTAAGCAGCATGCGAAATGACAAGAAATGCGTCAACTTATCCTTAATAATCCTTTAGCTATGCTGCGTTGCAGAGACCAAGCAAGCTGCATGGCTCCTAACGGGGCTCGGTTTGGCTCGGCTGTGCTGAGTTGCGTTGCTTTTACTTAGTCAAAGCTTTTAAGCAGTGCTTGTGTAAATCGGGTCATAAACCGACAGTTTTCATTAAGTTCAACATTTCCTTTTTACGTACAATTTTTTTGTTCTTACTATCTTTTTTTCCTTCGTCGTGTTTTAGTAGTTTGTCTATCTGTCGCTCTGTTGTGTGTATGAGTGCACTATAAGTGCTTTGCTTGTTTGTGGAATTGTGGGATTTTTGGTATAAAAAGGATGACTGCGGCATGTGGCATATTGCATGGCTGGCTTTGCTTTTGCTTGACTGTCTGCGTTGTGCCTTGTCCCAGCCTATGCCGTGCGTTACTAAGACATGCTCGTATACGCGCGCGTGCATACTCGTACATTAAGTAAAGTGAAGCAAAGCGTTGAGCTGTGATGAGCTGCATTGGACATGCTTCATTTAAATGAATGCTGAGTGACACAGTCAGTCAGTGAGTGAATGAATGAATGAATGAGCTAGTAAAGAAAAGTGCTTAATTATGTTTTTTTTTTTTTCTCTTTTCATATTTATTTTTGTATAGCATACTTTGCGGCATCGTGCCTGTTGTCAGGCTTTTGTGATAAACTGAGACAGTCAGTGAGCCAGTGAGTCATAAATAGCAGTTGTCAACATATTTTTGCATTTTTAATTTGTTGTACATCAGAGCACTCAAGCAATGTAATTTTTGCTTCTTCTCTTTTTTTGATGAAGATGACTAATATGACAATAAATGTTGGTGCCGCCATCGTTGTGCTTCTTGCTGCATTGCGTCATATAAAGCAAACAAAACTTGCTTATTCTTCTTCTTCATGCTGCGCTTATATAAGCAAGAGCAATGCGTAAAAAAAAAACAACAAAAAAACGTTGCTGAGCTGAAGCACAAATGGTATGCGACACGGGTTATTTTGCATACGCATCAACCGTAGGCATAGAAGCGGCAGTAGCAGTAGCAGTCGCAGCAGCTGCAACATTCACAACTTTGCTGTACGCACGTGTCTGTGTTAGAAGAAAAAAACAACAGCGTGGGTTGCTTGACTAGTGTTTGTATAATGATCCACAGTCAAACAATATTTTGAAGATTGAAGCCATGATCCACTTAAAGCACTAAGCTTTGTGATTACTATAATAAATTTCTGAATCTTTCACTTTAATTTGTCTAAACTCATGACTTGCTCACTTCTTTTTTGTATGAGTTGAAGCAAGAAATTCATGTGATTGTCAATGATGTCAAGAAAGTGCATTGAAGTCTCTCTTTGCTGTTTTACTTCTTGGGAATGAACAAAAAAAGTTATTCCATATAACTTTATTTTACTTATGAGTTATATATACTTATATAATATATATGATAAAATTTATAATAAAGTAAAAACTATTGTGGACAGACACCCAATTATCAAGTAGGTAGAGGTAGAGGTCTAACCATGAGATGTCTACAAAATTTGTCCGGCCACAAGAGAAGTTTGCCAGCGTCGAACCGTTACACAAATGTATTTAAATTACAAAAATATTTCAAGTGTCTCAGAATGTGTTTAGAACTTATCAAACTACCCATGTTGTAAGATAGACTCGCATAGGCTGAGTTCAGGCATAAATTTCTAAAATGAAAATTTGCATAAAAATGAAAAATGTATGCGTACTCCACAAGCATAAGTCTTTAGGGTACACGCGTGTGTGTGTATGTGTGTGTGTGTCTGTATTGGTGAATAATTATGTGTGTGTGTGTGTGTGTGAGAGCCTTAGGCACAGAAAACAGCAGCTGTTGCTACAAAATTTATGCGAAACGGAAGTGCTTAAAGCAAATCATCAACACAACGGCGTCAGCTGAGTAAGTCTCAAGATACTGGCATAAGTCGTGGTCTCTGTCATTATATTAAAACCAACTTAACTTAAATTATTTACAGTTGAATAGCAAATGGCGTTGAAAACGATTTCCAGTGCAAAGCTTTTCTTTTCTCTTCACACTTGTCGACTCAATCTGCCCAACGTCAGTCAAGGTGCAAAGAACTTTTTGTTAGTGAGAGACACAAAACGCATGCATAATTTATTTGCATCAGCATAGAAAACTAAAATGAAATCTTTCGACACGTAAACCGTCACCCGTCACTGACAAATTTATTATGTGTCATAGTTTGTTAGGCTTGGAAAATATTCATGCATAGACAATTGGATTTTGTCATTTGTCAAACACAAAATAATTTTTGGTTGTTGTTTTTTTCCTGTTTTGTTGATGTTTTGTATTTGAGGAATATAATTCATAGTAAAATATTGAATTTGGTTAAATTTGGCTGATTTAAATATTTTATTTTTAACTTATAATGGGATAATTTTAGTGGAACAAATTTATGTATAATAGATCATTTTTATTTAGAATAGATAAGTTGTATTCTTATTATAGGAAAATTAACCCTCAAAGAGTAAAATTTAGCCTTATAAAGAACAATTGTACAAGAGAGGTTTAATTTTTTACTACGGAAATTATTTTAGAACACTTTTTGACTTCATTATTTATGGAGACTTTTTTAATTGAAAGATAAGATTTTCTTTTCAATAAATTTTTCATTTTATTTTTATTAAATTCTACATTTAATAGTCTTCTTACAGTCAAAAGGAAAAAAAAAAATTTCTCAATTCAAGATACTTTAAAGGTTTCATAGTCAATTGCGTTGAACATTTTATTTTATGATTTTTTTTATTTGTTAGAAAATAAACATTCAACAAAATTCTAAAATATTATGCAATTTCAAACAAGTTCAATGCAATCACTTTCGGTTGCCAACTGAAATTCGTTTAGGGCAAAAAAAAAAACAACAAAAAAGGAAAAATTACTCAAAAATCGTATTAAGAAAACAGCACACGTAAAACTTGCCGGAAGAAAAATGTTATTGAATGCAGCAAATATGTTCAACATTTGTGCTCTTTTTATAAGAAAATGAATTTTTCCAGAGACTCAAAGTCATTTATTATCATTGAAGTATTTTCAAGCGAGTGTGTGTGTATGTATGCCTCTTATTATTGCAAATGCACTTTGGAGAATTCACCTGAATTGAAAACTCAACAATTTCTCTTACTGTGACATATGAAATAGTTTGAAGTTATGTAGCACTTGGATGGAAAGTGAGAAGAAGAAGTTGGCAAACATACACAACACACACACACACACACACATTGAGCAATGCAAACTTAATTAAATTTTGCAAAATAGAAACTGTTTTGTGTGAAACGTCAATCAGGGGAATTTGTTGTATTCTCGAAAGTACGAAATTAATTTGGCAGCGATTTTTGTGTTGATGGTAAATACGGTTTTCTGTTTGTAGTTGCAGTTATTGCGCACACACACACATATACATACATACGTATATAAAGGCAGTTACACTTGAGACACAAATATACACATTAGAGACAGAAACCATAAAGTCAAACCGACACACACACACACATATATATATATATAAATGGATACACCCGTGAGAACACTCGAGACTCGCTTCAAGTCGCCTGTGTGTTGCTTACGTTACATTGCATTGCATACTTTTGTGCGTCGTTGCAATGCGGCGGCATCAGTTTCTTTCTTGCTGAGTCATTTGTTGACATTCTCTTTTTTTTTTTTTAGTTTTTTTTTTCCTTTGTGACTGTCACTGTAATTAAGAAAAAAGAAGCCAAAAATACTGACAGAAAGTGCAAGAGGGAGCGAAAGCGTAAGAGAGAAGGAGAAAATAAAGCATACTTAGAAGCGCAGGGTTTTCATTTTTTTTTTTTTTTTTTATATTGCTTACCATTTGCAATTCCGTCACATTGTGCCTTGGCTTACTTTTCTTTTTTTTTTTTTTTGTTTTTTTTTGCACATTCTGTGTTACTTCCTGTTCATATATAATTTTTGCACTTGCGGTCACATGTGAAGGACATGCAATATGACAATGTGCACTTTTTTGTTTTCTATTTGATTTTGGTGAAACTTGTTCCTGACTTTCTTTCCTTATACTTCTTATACGATCATTTTCATTTATACTCTGCCTTTACATATGATTACAGATCTTAGAAACAATCGATTATAATTTTCTCTTCGCTTTTGCTAGCTTCATTTAATTTTATTGCTTTGAAATTTCTGCAGATGGATCCTTTTTTTATCTTTTGATCATTGATCATTACTTTTTTTTTTCTTTCTTAGTTTTATTTTTATTTTATTTTAAATATTTTTCCACTATTTATCAAAGAATTTCAATTGTTTTTCTTTGCAACGCCACAAAGTATGCAATGTATTGCATATTTTGTTTGTTTTTGCACTATATCTTTTGTCGTCTGCCAGAAATCAATATTTGCTATTGAAATAATTAAAAATAGAAAGAAAAAAATTAAAAACAAACAAAGCAAGATACTTAAATATAATGACAATTGATTAGCGACGTTACACAAATGAAGGTCATGCTCGTCTTAACTTGTCTCACCACAGCTCAGCTCACCTCTCCACTCATACTATACTGTCTTGTCTCGTATTGTTGTTTCCTACAGAGCTTGTCTTTTATTGTTGTTTGTCTCTCTCTAAAACTATGCAAATTCTTTGCTAGACATAAAATACATAAAAATTTTCTACTTATTTATACAAAATACAATAAGTCTAGAAATATATACAATACTAATGCATTTCTTTTATCTTTTCTTCTCCATCGTTTTTTTTTTAACGTCTTTCCAACGATGCGTAGTGCGCAGTTGTCGCACCGGCAAACAAGTGCAAATGTCCGAAGCAGAAGTACGCGGCCTCTGTTTGAAATCACGTGAAATCTTTCTACAACAACCGATACTATTGGAATTGGAAGCGCCGCTGATCATTTGCGGTGACATACACGGCCAGTATACAGATCTATTACGTCTATTCGAGTATGGCGGTTTTCCGCCCGCCGCCAATTATCTATTTCTCGGTGATTATGTTGATCGTGGCAAACAATCATTGGAGACAATTTGTCTGCTATTGGCATATAAAATCAAATATCCAGAGAATTTCTTTTTGTTACGTGGCAATCACGAATGCGCCAGTATTAATCGCATCTATGGTAAGTTCTGAGTTCTTGAAAAAAACATTGAATATATCATATCATTATGTCATGTCATTTCAGGCTTTTATGATGAGTGCAAGCGTCGTTATAATGTTAAACTGTGGAAGACATTTACGGATTGTTTCAATTGTTTGCCCGTTGCCGCCATCATTGATGAGAAGATCTTTTGCTGTCACGGCGGTTTGAGTCCCGATCTGCAGGGCATGGAGCAAATACGTCGTCTAATGCGACCGACCGATGTACCCGATACCGGTTTGCTTTGTGATCTCTTATGGAGCGATCCGGACAAGGATGTACAGGGTTGGGGTGAAAATGATCGTGGCGTCAGTTTTACATTTGGTGTTGATGTCGTCTCGAAATTTTTACATCGGCATGAACTCGACTTGATATGCCGTGCACATCAGGTGAGTTTTAGTTTGTATTTATGAATTTAAATTAAAACTAATTATTATTGTTTTATTTGTCATCACTTATAGGTGGTTGAGGATGGTTATGAGTTCTTTGCTCGCCGTCAGTTAGTCACATTATTCTCGGCGCCAAACTATTGTGGCGAATTCGATAATGCTGGCGGAATGATGACGGTCGATGATACGCTAATGTGCTCATTCCAGGTGAGTTAAATGTGTTGAGACGTGTAGAAATCTGACATATCGGACATACATATGACAACTTTATCCAAGATTTCCTTACAATTTTATTATCATTATAAGAGAGATATTGTTATTTTAGAATAGAAATAATAATAAATATCTTTTTTCAATGGTTACAGATCTTAAAACCATCCGAAAAGAAGGCCAAGTATCTTTACAGTGGCATGAATTCATCGCGGCCTACAACACCGCAACGCAGCGCACCAATGATAGCGTCGAACAAGAAGAAATAATATATCCATCCGCTTCCATTTCCTTAAAGGTTAAACAAAACAACACCCTTTATAAAAGATAATAAACATAAACAAAAAATTATGAAAAAAACAAACGAAAAACATCATAATAATAATAAATAATAATAATATAAAAAGCATTAGCAAATACAAGAACAATAATTGAAAACAAAAAAAGTAAAAGCAAAAAAAAAAAAAAAAAACAAAATACAGAAAAAATTACAAAAAAAAAAGTGTTAAAAAATTTACGTAATTTATAATTTAGTGTAAAGTGTATGAAGTGCAAGAAAAACAAAATGAAGCAAATTATGAATAAAAAAAAAAAACAAACAACAAATATTTTAAATTCAGCATCAGCTGGAAACCACTATAAGTATGTACAATATATACATATATGTATATATACATATGTTTTCAAGTATATAATACACTTACATACTTAGTATCACACACACACACACACACACACCTGCAATTACATACCTACTGATATATATGTACAATATGTATAGTACATACATAAATATATAATTATAATTATATATAAACAAAAGCGTATTCAAAATAAGTAAAAAAAATTTTTTTTTTTAACTCCTCTAAAAAAGTTGTTGATTGTTTTCGTAACTAACATTTAATTACAAATAAGATTTTTTTTTTTTTTTAAATTATTAATAGCAAATTTATTTAGGATATTCATGCAAAGTATATAAACAAGGATTGAGCTTGTACGTTTAGTCGTTCTTTTGAGATTAAAATTTAAAAAGATATAAAATATATAAAAAGAGAAGAAATAAGAAATAAAATGCAATTAATTCCATTTGTAAATATTATAGTAATTATAATATAATTTAAAATAAAACAAAGTGAAAAATAAAAAGTAATAACAATAAAAAGTAATAATAATAAAATTCAAAACTAAAAATAAAAATAAAAAATAAAATTGACTAAATTATATAAAAATAATAATATTAATAAATTATTAAATTAACAACAAAATTATGTATTGAAAATGTTATTGAAAAATTATTTTAAAGAAATATGATGTATTAAAAATATATTAAAAAAATGATAACAAGAAAATTTAAAAGATTATAAAAAATAATTCTAAAAACAAATATAAAAAAAAGCTATAAAAATAGCAAAATGAAAATTCAAATCAAGTGTTAAAATATAAAACGGAATGTAATCATGAAATAAAAAAAATTATTTTAAAAAACTTAAACAAACAAAAAAAAAAAAAATAGAACAATTTTAAACAAGAGTAATAAATAAAAAAATCAGATTCAAACAATTGAGAATAATTAACAAAAAAAATAATAATATAATATTAATAAAAGAAATACAAGAAAATATTAAAAAGCAACAATAAGAGAATATTTGTAAGGTGTCATTATATAATAAAACAAAAATATAAAAATTATTAAAATGAAAAGAGTAAATAAAACAATATAAAATAAAAAGAGAAACACATTAAAAACAAAAAAACATATAAATTATTGGAAAAGAAGCAAAAATTGTTCAGGTTTATTGTATTGCTGTTTAAAAAATCGCTGTCAATCAGTGCGATAAGACATTACAACGAGCTTCAAAACAATTTGTAAAGTATTTGCATGAGTATCCTTGTATTTTTTATTTGATAGAACTTTTTTTTTTTTTACTATTAGGCAGGAGTATTGTCTGATTCGACCCTAATTAATAAATATACTTGAAAATTGTCGATTGTCTTTTTTGAAGTCATTGAGAAAAATTTCCTTTTATTTTTTTCTTTTATTTCAATACTTGTAAAATGTCTAAATAAACAAAAATTAAAATAAAAAGAAAAAGTAAAGTACATATACAATGTATGTTCTTAAATACATTCTATTGTATTTCTACGAGAAGCGAAAACACTTTACTCGATTTTTTTGTTTATTGCGACTTAAAAACAAAATATTTTTCGCCTTTAAACGCATTTTCTATTTCATTCAAACACGGCAAATAATTCGACTGATGGCAGCTGAAATCTAAATCAACTGACTGTTAAAAATTCCACTGAATTTTTAGCTTTGGGCTGCCAACATGAGTTTAATGGATTTTAATGATATTGAGATTTTATTATTTGAACTAAAACATTTAAAACAATTGTCAATAATAAAGATGGCGAAGTTTATTACAACCAACATTATTGTTGCCGATTTAGTTGAAATTTTGCAGATAATAAATGAAATTGAATCAAAATGCGCCCAATTTGTCGCCAAAAATCTTGTTGTTACAAAAATAATGATATAAGAAAACTATATATTTCAACGCAATGAATTTATGTGTAACATATTTATGTAACGTACAACAGCATTAACTTTACTTTTAAAAATGATTTTTTTTAATTGAATTACTATTATTATAATTTTTCTTTTTTAATTGAAAATACGAAATTTAGTTATTTCAAAATATTTATTACTACTCCGCAATATGATTTTTTTTTTGTGTATTTATATTATTTTATAATTTTTATTTTTATTGTAATGTTCTTCCTTTTTAATTTATTACACAAAACCGTTCTAGAAATTAAAAACTATTTTTGTAATTTATTGAAAACATCAAAAAAATGTATTTGCTAAGCAACAAGAATTAATGAAAAAAGAATTTTGAAAACGACAAATGAAAATAAATGAATAAAAAAAATATAGTTATTAAGACTTTTTAACTTTTAAAAACTTGAACATTGTATTTATTGTTTTATTCTTGTTGTTTTTATTGAAAGATACATAAAACATATGCGAGGGGTATTTTTTATATTTAAGAGTTTTTTTATTTGTCAAAAAAGCAAAATAAATATATATAATAAAAAATCACAAAATATAAGAGATACCTCTCATAAAAATAACAAGTACATAAAGTGGTCAATTTAGGCATTTAAAATATGCGTTTCCGATACCGTAAAACAACAATTTCAATTAAGTAACAAAACCTTTGGAAAATGTCTCATAATTTTTTTGTTGCGAAATGTTTACGTCTTCATTTTTAAATTTAAATGTAATTAAATACGAATTTGAAAATTTTTTTTAAATTATTTTTATTAAAACAAAACCCCTACTTGAAACACCAATTTTGCATGTTAAAAACTATATATTTATAAATAAATAAAAAAAAAAACTGAAAAAAAATTAATTTTTTTGAACTTATTAGATTGTAGTGCCTTTTTTGCCTCCCCTCATTCAAGGAAAAAAAAAAAACAAAACAAAGAATTCGAAAGAAACGAAAACATTTTATTTATTAATAATTAAAACTATATATACATTTATATATACTATCTAAAAGATGAAACTGTTACAAAATTTATGATACAATAATTATCAATGTTTGTAGCCTGTATAAAAAACAGAAAACGACATATGTCATACTAGGCGATACACTGAAAAAAAAACGAAAAAAATAACAATAAAGAAGTAATGCAAAAATGCAAAATACGAAATAGAAAATGTGAAAAAAGTGAAATAAAAATTCAACAGTAAAAAAACAAAACATTTGTAAAACCGTTAACAAAGAAATAAATATAATGAATTCTGATCTTGATATTGTTGTGTATGAGTCGAACAATATTGATATATACATATATGTATATATAAAAGAAAAAAAAAAACAAATAAAAATATATATATATATGTATCTATATATACATGGATAATACATACTACTACAAAAATAAAAGTATAATATATTTATCAGAAATATTAATAAAAATTATTATAAAAAAAAATATTAAATAAATGTTATTATTTAAATAATTATTGGATGTACAAATTAGTTCGGTTGTTTTTCCTATTTTGGATCGCGTCAAGAGGTAAGTCATTTTTTTGGAGATGGAATTTGAAAATTGAATGAGAGGAAAATGAAAAAAAACTGTTTGTTTAACCTCCAAGATGCCTCTATGCCCCAAATCCATTTTTAGCTTGCGGAGTTGGGAGAATTACTTACTTATTCGTAGTGTAAGTTGGAAATATCGACATTGCAAAATACTCTCTAATTTTGTGGCGACAAAAGCAAATAACATAGTTGCTATTACCATGGACCAGAATCAAATGTCAAAATGCTTCGAATTTGGCGGTTGATGATATTGAACTTTTATTTGTGGGTATTGGACAAGTTTAATGTTCCCGAAAGAATAAAAGCCAATGCGATCCTATTTTATATAGACCTATGCAGAAAGGACTTAATATTTGCTATGCACTGTTGCTTCCTTAAAACTGATTGGGTGATATTTACACATAGAAGCGAATTGTTTCAGATATTTTGAACAAATATATAATATGACATATCATATTTTCTCCTAGCTACAGGCACTCGACATTGTGGTAGTGCACTGCACTCAAGTGGACTTCCGATACAAGGTCAGTGAATAGTCGCTTTTCAGGCCAGTATGTATTTTTTAAGTGGTTTATGCAGAATAAGGATTTTTTCATAGAGTCACTCGATATTGTTAAATGGATCTCCTGGTCTGTATCTCAACGCCAAGACTAATTACAATACTTGTTAGATCACTAGTTGAAAACTTTGGATGTCCCATTTCAAAATCAATCGAACTATATTCCAATTTTAATCAGGAAAAACATTCAAGATTATATTTATTTTTTTATATAATTTTTTTTGTTTATTTTATTCAAATAATTTTTGTTTTTCATATATTAACATTATATGTATTTCTGAAATGGCGGTAGGTGAATTATTACAATTTAGCCAAGTATTATTTATTCTTAGATAATAAGAAAAAAAAAACAACAACGATAAAAAAAAAAACATTTACAATTTTTTTCTTAATTTGACTTTGGCTTCAGTTATTCTATGACTTATGAAGCTTTCTACATATTTCCTTAGATAAGAACTTAAGTTTTGATAAACAGTTGATAGTTAAGCAGGGTTGTCATTATATCGGGAGCTCTTTTTTCGATTTTATCATACTTTTTCTTTGTCTTTATAAATTCCGAAACAATTTTATCACTAAAATAAATTTTCGAAATGTTTTTCTCACTTAAACGATACGTTTTGCCTCATCAACAAGCATAATACCCTTTGGTTTCTCAGTTTACGTCTTTGTCAGCGTTTGTTTCATATGAAGCCTCGTGCGTGCTCATAAATAAATTATTTTTTTTTATTTTTTTTTTTTAATTATCACGGACGGACAAACTGCTACAGTAAGACAAAACACTTAACTAAACTGTTTAATAATTATGTAATTTTGTTTTTAAAATTAATTTTTCTGTTTTCTAAATTATTTTTTTTTTTTTTCAAATTTGCTTAAAAAAATTTCATTTTTGTGTTTATTTTCTGCCATGGAAGCCAAGCATTTTGTTTTTCAATAAGAGTGAAATTAGTCAAAAAAAAAAAAAAAAATATTTCTTATATACAAAATTCGGCTTTGCCGAAGCTTTTAGTATGCAATAACACGAAGCTTATTTTGGATTTCAATATTTACTTTCGTCAACTCAACTTATTTTTGTGTTTTTCATTTTTATTCAAATTATTTTATTGGTTTTATTTTTTTTGTAAAATAAAAAAATTTGTTAAACTTATATATTTTAAATTGAATTTTTCTCTCACAAAACTTTTGGCAATCTTCTCTTTTCATTATTTTTCTTTACCAAATTATAAATAAATTAACTTTAAAATTCACATCATTGTTCAAACTTATAAATAATTATTTTAAAAATATATTGCACATTATTTTTTGTTTGTCAAATAAAAACAAAGAATTGTTATTAAATAAAAATTAGTTATAAAAATAAATCAACTTTTGGCACTTACAAAATAACATTTCATTTGTTTGTCTTTTTCACTTGTTATTTTCAAATATGTTGTACTTTTTTTGTGGTTTGTGGAATAAATTATTATGTACAAAAATTATACAAAATTAAAGGAAAACAAATATTGGTAAGAGCAAAATACGATTTTCACACTAATAAATATATATATATATATTTTTTATCATATTTTAAAATTACTAATTTTGTATTACGAGCCTCACCGTATTTCAACAGATACAAGGATTCAAACTTTTATATAAAAAATCAAATACGAAATTATTATTATATATAGTTATATTTTTTTATTTGTTGCCTTCGAAAACGTAGTTGCAAAAGATTAGAATAAAAAATCAAAAACGGAAATTAATGGATACTTTTCATAAAGTCACTTAGAGAGTTTTAAGAAAAATTTTCGAAATAAAATTTGAACAATCAGAAAAATATATGAAGATTGCAAATATTTTCTTAAATAACTTGAATAAAGTTTAAGAAATTCGAAAGATTTTGTGATAGAATGTAAGTTAAAAAATATATAAGAAAGATAAATAAAGGATTTGAGACAACAATTTAAATAAATTTAGTAAAAAAAGTGCTAAAAGTTAGAAACAACTTTAAAAATTAAGGACAATGAAACAATTTTTTCTTTAATTAAATAAATAAATAATTTAGAGATAAATTAAGTAACTGAAATAATTTATTCTGTATAACATAGTGAACTAAATATCGTTTGAATGCCTGAAGAAGGACATCTGAATGACCGGTTGAGCGACCTTCGTCTTTGTTTTTAGCTTATTTGATGAAAAAACAAATGATAGTGAGCCTTTGAGCAATGACGATTAATTAAAAATAAGAAAAGTAATGAAATAAACTACAGTTTTTATTTAATAATTTTTTTTTTTAAAGTGCGAAATGTTTTTCTAAGTGCAAAATCGATTTTCAGGAACAAAAAACTTATAACAAAAAATGTTCAACTCTGCCATTGCATAATATGATTTTGCAACTATATAATATTAAACAATCTCATGTGAGCGCGTGCGTCTTAATCTTTTTCCATTTTTTTTATATTGTTGCAATTTTAGTTTTTTTAAGTTTTGTTTTTTTTTTTTTTTTTAACTTTAAACTATATTTTTGTTTATATGTAGAACAGCAAGAAACTACAATGCACGAGTACAATATTAAACTATGTGTATATATACATACATAAGTATATATATGTATATATAATTAATAGTTAATAGTTGTATATATACGTATGTATGTCTCTTTTTTTATGTATATATGTATGAGTGTATGTGCAACTAATTATGAGAAAAATAGTTTAAGTTGTTGTTGTAGTTGACATTAAATATATGTATTTATATATAGAGATTTCATATATATGTATATATAAATACTGTGTAATTAAAAATTATTTTTATATAAATACATATGAAAACACAAAAAAAAAAAAAAAAACATTTCTTAAATTTTATATTTCCTTCACATCATACAACAAATCGCTTTTCAAATGTTCCTTTTGTTTCTAACCTCTCTTTTTTCGGTCACCCTCATCCTCACCCTCTCTCCCTTTCTCATTGTTTTTCTTTCGTTCATTGCCAGCAACAAAACATAGACTTTTTTAAAGTATACGATAATTAATGTTAATACAATACGGTTATTATGTATATATATATGTATGTATGAAATATAAAAAAAAAACTCTTACATAAATCTTGTTTTATTTATTTATATAAGAGCTTTTTTTTGTTTTTATTTATATATATATATTGTTTTTTTTGTATATATGAGTGCATTACTTAACATATGACTCTCGCTTGCGCTCATCTAAGAGTTTTACTTTTTGTATCTGGATGCAAATGTGCATTTTAGTTCATTAAGTTTAGTGTTTGTATGTATGCATTCTGTGTGTGTGTGTGTGAGTTTTCGTATAGTAAGTGATACATTGGAAATAGAACTAAATATTTTTCATGTATATGATGAACTTTTAGTTGTTGTTGATTTGTTGGTTGCATGTTGATTATTAGTGTATCAATTGTTCATTAAAGTTTTTTGTTCTATTGCATTGTTGTTATTCTTGTTGTTGTTGTTGTATGTATTGTCTGAAAGTGCTAATTTAAAACTAAGCTAATACATAGCTATGTATACATATATATATATATCTATTGTTTGTTTTTTTTTTTTATATATATAATTTAATACTTTGTTGCGCTCATATTCTAAAAAAAAAAAAAATATCATTTTACTTTGTAGTATTTTATTTTTGTTTTTCGTTTGTTAGTTTTTTTTTTTTTTTTTTTGGTAAAGGCTATGACTAGCGCTACTAAAACTATTCAACTACATTGCTAAATGACTATATGCTAATATCATAAACGTTGTTTTTTATTCTGCTTCTTCTTTGTTTTGTTTTTTCTTTTTTGTTATACTTTGCGACAGCTGCTGTCGTGACTTTTCCATATCCATTTGCATTTCCGTTTCCGCTTAGATTGGCCGCTTGCTTAGAGCAATTGTGCAATAACCGGATCAATGAGACACATGTGTTCGGCACCACGTACCGGTAAACGATTTAAGCAAAAATGTCGTATCATATCGGGCACAGTCTCGAACGGACGACTGAATTGGCCAAGTATGTATTGACCCGTTTCATTGCGTTGTATACGCATATGCATAAAGCCTTTGGCGCCCCTGCAGATAAGACAAAATTATATTATTATTATTTTTTTTTAATCATTTCTTGTCTTTAGAGCGTGTATTCTGGTCTAGAACTTGAAAAAAAAAATTTAGGTTTTTTTGTTCCATATACTATGATATCTCAAAGTACCGATTGAATTCGTATTTTTATGTAAGGTTTATAAAATGACTCATTGTTGTTGTTGTACAGATAAGGGCTTAAATTATTAGTTTTGCTAATTGTTTTAAAATTATAAATTATGTCTGGAACAAAGAAGATTTCGAGCCAGGAGACATTCTATTGTTCTTTTAACGATAAAAAAAAAATCGTCGAAAATTATAATACACAAAATTTATGCCAAGAGACCAGAATATCGCCTTAATTGCAAAGTTACATCGAGATTTCCAAACTCACTTTAATGATAGCGAATAATCCTGCTTAGTGGATTCACAATTGCGCACCAGAAAGCTGCCCTCGCTAAGCGGACGCAATGTTGTCTCCGCTTCGACGCGTGTAATGGCGCCATGATACCAACTACATGACAAAACAGACAAAGAAACAATCAAAAATCTGTCATAGAGATACAAAGGACGATCACACACTTACCCCTGTCGCTCAAGCGGTATGGAGACATCGATCAGATCGACCGCTGATGCGGCATAACATTGTTGTGCCGCTGACAGACTCATGTTGAGCTCCTTGCTGTGCGTCGTTGCGCCCAAGCCGGACAAACGTAAATCCAAGCTACCAAATTTGTTCACCTGACGTGGCTCATTGAGATTCAATGTGAGATTCTGACGAAAGAGCGCTGTATCTAGAAGAGGCATAAGGCATGAACACTGAAGGCATTGACATATGAATGTATATGTGTATACTTACCCAACTTTGTATTGGAGGCAAGCAATTTATTTTCATCGCGCATTGAGTGGCTGGACGATGCCTGCGATATGCCGCTCGATTCGGTGCTATGCATCATTAGATTATTGATCTCAGCTTGATTAGCGCGCAGCCGACGACGCAATTTTGGCATATCGAAGGGTAAATCACCCAAATCGACGGACGTTGCGCTGCCCGAATTGCAGGCCGGCGCCGGCGGAAAATGTAATTTCGGCAGCGGCATCTTTTGTAGGCCCAATGTATTTGTATTTGCCGTTGTTGTTGTCAATGATTTGCCATCTTCACGTGAATGCAAAGAGATGCCGCTATCAGAGCCAAGTATCTCATCGGCCAGATGCAACAAAGCTTTATTGGGTGGCGGCGCACGACGTTGCTTCCTGAGCGCGGTCTCATTGCTGCCAATGTTTGATGAGCCACCGCCACCGCTGCCGCCACCACTGCTGCTGCCAATGCCGCTTACGGACAATAGTTTCATTTGTGTATTGACGCCCGACACAACTGTCGCGTCTTCGGGTGAGGCATTCTGTGTTTTTGTATTCTGTTGCTGTTGTTGTTGCTGTTCGGATACCTCAGAGGCGGGCTCTTGGGATGATTTATCCGATATTGGACTGAGGATATGCAATTTCGAGTGTATGACAACCGGCGCACGCAACGGATATGCGACGCTCGAACTGCCCGATTCGGAGCTATGCGAACTAAGCGAAGTCGAGTGACGTGACTCGTCGCTTGAAGTGCTGCGATTACCTTCGCTGGTGCTTGAACGCAATGATTCCATGCTGCCGCCGCTGCTCGATGTCGCAATGCTTTCGGTCGATGAGTAATTATGTTGGGTCGTGTGATGTGAACGATGATTGCCGCCACCAACATGTTGATGATGATGATGGTGATGGCGATGATGGTGCTGATGGCGCTGCTGTTGCTGTTGTTGTTGTTGCTGCTGTTGTTGATGTTGTTGTTGCTGTTGTTGTTGCTGCTGCTGTTGCATGCCACCATTGCCAGCACGACGTAATTCCATTACACGACCAGTTTCAAGCACAAATGAACGTGGTCGTGTGCGTCTACTTGCGCCACTTGTATTGACTGATGAACCAACACCACCACCACCACCGCCACCACCGCCACTGCCATTGTTGCTGCCACCGGCAACGCCAGCATTATTTGTTGTTGAATTGGTTGTTGTCGTTGTCGTTGTAGACGGTGGATTAACATAGGCGCTATCGGTGAGACTCGTATCATTGCTGGAGGCGCATTGATGTTGCTGTTGCAATTGATGCTGACGCTGCAGTGACGTCTGTATGGGCAGACGCAAGTCACGCAAACGTGGATGCGCTGCCGACTGCGGATTTGTCAATGGCAAATTCGGTGCACTCTTGATGCTATTCATAAAGAAACGATCACGTTCGGTTTGCTTGCCGCCTGGGAATTTCATAGGCAATGGCGCCGTTGATGGCGGCGATGGCGTATAACCGCGTATCGGCAACTGGGATTCCGATACATTTGTTGCCGCTGCCGACGACGAAGACACTGACGCACAAGCGCCTGCCATGCCCGCATTGGCCGATGTGCTTGCCGCGCCCAATGGCGATGTCGTTGTTGTTGTCGTCGTATTATTCTGCTGATCAACATCATCCGTGACCACCAACTGTGTAGTGCCCGTTGTTGCCTGCTCCTGTATCGCTTGATTCTTTGAGTTCTTTAAACGTTTACACTCCAGCCGACTTTTGCTGCTCGATTTGGCGCCAGCGCTGCTGCTGCTCGTTACAGCCAACAGCGGTCGTATTGGTAGTTCACTGGTCGGCGTATTGCCATTATTCAATTGCAATAGAACGGAATGATTTGTAATGCGATCAACTTCATCCAAATCATCATCCGATTTTGCAATTTTGCAATCGAATGCCGTCTCATAGAATTGACGTGTACGACCCGACATGTTGTCCTCATCAAAGTCAACGTTTAACGTCTCACCGTCGTCAACGTGCTCGTGCTGCTCGTACTCGTTAACGTCGGCGTCGTTGTTCTCTACGTCCTGCACGTGTCCAGTGGCGGCGCCGGCAGCGGCAGCGGCGTCGTCAATGTATAAGTTTTTTGTATTATTTTTATGTAATTTCTTTTTAATATTGTTGCTCTTCACTGAGCCAGCAGTTGTTGTTGTTGTTGTGTGTTTTTTTGCTGTTGTTGGTTTTGCTTGTGGCGCGCATTCAGCGCATTCATGCACGCCATGCGGATGCACATAGAAAATGCTGCGTGGCCGAAAATATTCTTCAATTTCGTCGCTTAAATTCGGCGTTGGTGCGACACATGCGCAAACTGCTGCCGGGCCCAGCAGTCTGTGCGGCGGCATCGACGTACTTGTTTCGTATGCGTTAAATGCGCCCTCACCTTCACCTTCGCCTTCTACTTCAGCTGCTTTGGCTAGCAAATAATCTGCTTCTTCTACTTCTGCTTCGTCGTTGTTGCCTGTTGTTGTTGTTGTTGCTATAGTCACTGGACAACACTTGAGCAATTCACCATCACCCGCATCAATGTGCTTCAATTCGAGTGCACCACTTGCCGTTGTGCTTATCAATGGCAACGGTTGTACATTACACGTTTTACGCACCAATGCCAAGGCACGTGCATGCCATTCACGTCGCTTCAGACATTCACTGCAATCGGATTCCTCAGATGTTGTTGTTGTTGGCGAATCACAGCGTATTATATGCACGCCTTCTTCGGTAAATGAATAACGTTTTGGCGTCTCCAATTGTCGTTCGCAATAGAGTGCTCTTTGTGCATGTACATTTATATGCGCATTATCTGCATCATCATAATTAAGTAAAATTTTGTTGCTTGCAATATTTAATGCTTCAACATCATCATCTTCATCGTCCTCATCATCATCATCATCGTCATCTTCATCGACATCATCACCATCATCGTTATCAATGTCATCTTCATCGTCATCATCAATCACATCATCGATATTATCATTATCTAATGAGTATTGTTGTTGCAATTGCTCAGCATTCGGCACATCCAAACTTGTGCTCTTGCGATATGCGCCAAGCGTTACTTGTGGTTGTGTCTGTTGTGGCGGCTCCGATACCGTTGACTGACGACAACGATTCTTGATCGCTGCCGCCGATGCTGCTGCCGCGGCTGCAGCTGCTGTTGTTGTATCTGTAGCGTTGCTACTTGTATCTTTGGCCTTTAGTAAATCGGAGTAATAATATGGCGATGGATTGCGTTTGCTTGTCTCTGTATTGGCAACCGTCAATTTACGTGGACTGCGATGCAATTGTGGCGGCAATGGACGCACTAAATCATCCGTTATGCTGTCAGGTGAATTTAGTTCAGGAACTTTAACTTTATATTGTTGCTGCTGTTGTTGTTGTTGATTGTTAGCCGCTTCAGCAGCGGCAATAACTGTAATATTATTTATATTCTCGTCGTCGTCGTCGTTATCCTCGTCGTCCGATGACTTTGGCGCTGATGAATCTAATGTTGAAAAAGGAAAACAAATCACTTTTAGTTAGTAAATAAAAATATGCTGCAATCTAATTAAAAATGTACAAGTTTTTTTTTACTTTAGTATTTCACCCACGACAACAAGTCTGCCAGGCAGCAATATTTGCCACTCTGCTGTCTGAACAAACTCAATTTAGCGCTCTGCTGCACTCAACTCAACTCAACTCAACTCAACTCAACTCAAACTCAACTTGACTGAAGACGGAGCGAGGCGCATATATTCTAAGTCTGACTTTTCTACTCTGCAGTCACTCTTCCTCTCTCTCCTTCTGCTACTCATTCAGGCATTCGTTGTGGTAAAGCAAGCCAAGCAAGGAAGCATGCAAAGCAACTGCAGTTGAGTCGATTAGTGTAACTTAATAACAAAAGTTGGCAATACGCTTCAGTTAGCGTTGCCAACTGTTTCATTATGAGGCGTGCAATGTTGCCGCAAGTGCGTCTAATTGCTTTTAATATGTACACAGACACAGACACGGGCAGCGCAGTTTGTTTAGCGCTTCGCACAGTGCAAATCAGGCTCATGCAACCATACAACGCGCAATACTTAATACAATGTGTTACCAACTGTCTCTACAATGAAGCGTACAACAATCTTGGTTAGTCAATTAGTTACAGCGTATATATTTGTGCTTTTGTTAGACCTTTAGTTCAAATAATTGCCACAAAGTGCTTTGACTTGAGTGACTTTAAACATTAATGATACACATAATCACTGACAGCGTGACCTAAGTGGGCAAGGGGGCGGGAGATTGAGCAGCTTGGCACTTTGAGCAATTCATTTAAGCTTTTAACAAATTATTATAAGTATTCATTAAAGCGATGAGTGATTTGAGTCATTGACATCGGATATATGAAGAATTTATCACTAGGGAATATGTTTAACTATCGATTTCTGAGAGTTGGTACTTCTGTTATTAATTTCCTAGCTAATAAAATTAAGAAAAAGGACGGACATCCATAAATTCGTGAGGTTTTTATTTTTGAAATTCACCCTCTTGTTGAGATTTAATGAGATTTTGATGAACCCACTCTCACTCTGTATCGCACATGAGATTTTGCTGAAAATTAAAAAAAAAAAAAAATAGTAAATTAATGGACTCCCCCTTGGTGAGATTTTGCTGGACCCCCCATCCCATAATTTTATCTAACGTAATTTATGAACGTCCCTAATGTACAATTTTAAGTTCCACTGGAAATCTTGATCTTTGAGTCACAGCTGTTTCAAAAAAAAAAAAAACAGAATATAAAATCATACTGTATTTCTACAAGAATCCCGAGATTTAAATAAAAACTATTATAATACGATCAAGCCATATTGTTACATTTGCTTTCTATGAATTGTAATAATGTATCCCAACTCGGGATCGTTGCTTGTGTAAAAATTGAAGTACCTACTAAAGTTCTATTTCCCTATAGATTTTTTTGAAACCTTCTCACGCCTTGACTTATTACCCTCTTAATGTTTATTTATTTATTTTTTGTTACTTATTTTAATGAACATGACTGTACTCTTTTTTGGAATCTCAATTTGGTTTTTTAATTATTATTTTCCTTATATTTATTTATGGGTTTCAACTCACCTGAATTGTAATTACTTCGTTTATCTTTTTTTTGATGTTTTGCGTATAAAATATTATTGACGTTGTTGTTGTTATTGTTGTTGCTGCTTGTGTTATTGCTGTAAGCTTGCTTCAACTGATTTTGTTGTTGCAACTGCTGTTGCTGCTGTTGTTGCTGCTGTTGTTGTTGCTCTTGTCTTTGCAATTGTTCACGCTGCTGTTGCTGTTGTTGTAGTTGTAGTTGCTGCTGCTGCTGTTGTTGTTGTTGTTTCTTATGACCAACACGTCGTTTGGCTTTTTTATGATAAACTTTTTTATGTTGGCGTGAATCCTTTGGATCGGAATAACCTTCAATCAGTTTCACAGATGCATGCTTAATATTGCTATTGGGCAATGGTAAATGATGCTGTTGTTGTTGTTGTTGCAATGTGGCGCCACGTTGACCTGACTTGTGTTGCTGTTGCTGTTGTTGTTGCTGGTGCTGCTGCTGCTGTTGTTGTTGGGTGCACGTTGCTGGCAAAGTATTATTATTGATATTATTGTTGTTATTGCCCAGCGTTGTTGTGGTTGTTGTCGCTGTAGTCGCTGCTGCTGCTGCTGCTGCTGCTGATAAATTACTTAAAATAGCTGCCGCTGCCGCTGCCGCTGCCGTTGTTGCTGCATTGTGTCCTGGCAATGTCGATAAAGGCGCTGGCGGCGGTGGTGGTGGCACATTTGGTACAATGCCACTGATTGATGTTGTTGCTGTTCCTATTCCGACACCGGCACCTCCTCCGCCTACTGCGCCAACAGCATTTATTGTTGTTGTGCCAGTTGTTGCCGTTGGCGGTTGTCGCTGCTGTTGTTGTTGTTGCTGTTGTTGTGAGGCATCAACATTAAAAGGTATCTGCAAGAATATTGATTATTTCATTTTATTATCATATTTTTTCTCTCTCTCTTTCTCTTTCTTTTTGTAGCTGTTTGGATAATTTCAATTTTAATTGAATTTCAATTGTTTATTAAATTAAATTCCAACACAGTCAACTTCACTCAGTCTCATTCTACATGAATGCGTCAACAACAATTGTACAAAGTTATTTGTGGGACACGGCAGCCTGGCAACTCTGGCTATGCTGATTAGCTGTTGGCTTGTTGCCTTTGGTTGCTTAGGCACTTGTAATTAGCGTTGTCGGGCTTTGAAGTGAGTTGGTGCTCTAATGGCAAAGTGACTTGAATGAGGGGCAAGAAGTAGAACTGAGGCAGAGAACTGAGGCAAAGTGTAGAGTAACCTGTGGCTGAAATCTTATTATAAAGCAAAAGATTCGAAAATAATGTAAAAATAGATTAACTAAAGAAAATATAATTCGTATTCAGGTCCAGTAAATTTACCTCTTTACAACTGTGTACACCAAAATTGGCCTCAAAGACCAGTAAACTCAAATTTGTTGTAAATTCTTAATTTTTTGACCGATTTTTCACTGTTTAAATGAATATTGGTTTAGGATCTTATTTTATATTGCTTGGAATATATTTAATTTTTATTGATTTGACAATTTAAAAAAAAATGTATATATTTTTTGGCCCGAAGATTTACTACATCGTCAATTTTAGTGAACTTTTAAGTCGTTTTCAAGATTTGTCGTTCGCATGAATAAATCACATGCAAATTCTTTGCATATACTACTCTGATCTTCCTGAGATTTATATGTGTACTCTACTTTTTAAGGACAAATTATTTCCGTTCTTTAGGAGCCAACGCAGTCTCCAAATTCTCTGTCCAAGAACTTTCATCATCGTTTGAGTTCAGCATAGGATTGATTAAAAAGAATTACGGGAAGGTTCGGTTTGGTGAGTGTTCGAATTATTGAAGTTTTACTGTAACATCAAAGTCATTGAAAGTTCAATGTGAATTGCGTGTTCTTTTGTGTGGCTCTTATGCTCTTATTAACAACTTCAAAGCAACACTTTTACTTTGTCTTTATAAACTTTCCATGCCATTTACAACTCAAATATAGACAAAGAACAAATTACAAATAATTGTGCTCAAATTACGATAAAGGATAACAAGAAGAACAAGAACAAAAACGATGGTTTAGTATAAACAAAAAACGACCATTACAGCATAGAAGGATGCACATTAATGCTCGTAACGCTGAGTGAGTAAGAAAGAGATAGAGTGAGAGACGAATGATTGTGGCTTGAGGGTTGTGCTAAGCATAAATATAAGCATTATTGTTAAACATAAATTTCCTGTTGTACTTGCAACAACAACAACAACAACAACAACAAGAGCACAAAACGATGACAATGATGAGCATATGAAGTGATGCCATGAAGTAGGAAATTGATACTTTGCTACTTAGCAGGAAGTCAACACATAAAACGGAAACTGACATACACCCACACACACACACACACGCACACACACGCACGCACAATTATAATGGCAAGCATGACAAACAACAACGACCAATGTTTATTGGCAATGACTGTCGATGTTGGCAGCTGATGTTGCATACAAAAAAATAGAAGAAAAAAAAAAATTATATAAAACCAGCATGAAAAACAGCAGAAGCCAAAAGCATAGCAGCGACATGCATAGGTATGGTGTAAGTGTATGTGTGTGTGTGTATGTTGGCATGCATTCATACACATACACATACATACATGTACATTAATGCATTGTTGTCGCTGGCATTCGGTCCCTTTTGTTAGGCACAAAACAAAATATGCTTTCAAAAGCGTTTTTAATTGAAAGTCATAAATAAAACGACGGTCGCCAACAACAACAACAGCAACAGCAACAACAACATGAGCATCATCCTTGTTTTTGCATTATCAATGTCATAGCAACAAAGTTCTCATACTCATCATCAATGCTCTTTAGATTCAACAACATATTTTCCTTCATTTAAGGCCTCGACTCTCATCACTCTCACCTTTGCCCGCATTTTCCTTTACAACCTTCAATTCACCCTCCACATTTAGCTTTATCTCTCTTTTACTCTTCAATTTGTGCATCTTTTATCATTTTACCATCAACTTTTTGAATCATCATCTTGCTGCTCATCATCTTATCATGGCTCCTTTAGAAGTCAACACATTAATTTGCCATTATCGTACAACATTTCATGCACACATCCATTCATTCACACTCACACTCACACTCACACACACTCATTTGTATTGCTTCATTTTTGGTTTGGTTACACACAAATTAAAACAAATTTAAATTTGAAACCTTTGCAATGAGAAGTTGTTATTCATCAAATGAGTATTGAAACCTCAAGGCGGTTTTTGTGTGTATTTCCATGAGAAGACAATAATCAAAGTTGTATTTTAAATACAGAATACATAAAAAAAAATGAACATATTGTATCGACCTGCCGAAAAGTATGCTTCAATTAATTTTAAATGTCGCTGAACTCATAAAATAAATAAAGATAAAATTTATTGATATAAATAAGAAAAAATTTTGCAAAAACTTTAACGAGCTGCTGAAAAGTATGCTATATATTATTGACATTACATTATATAAAACAATCGACGTCAGTAATGACACGCAAAGCCATCATTGTAAGTTGGTTCTATTTAAATAAAAAAAACATGAAAGCATTAGAAATACAATCATATGACAGCAAAGATGCCTAAAAGTATGCTTTAAATTTTGATAAATTCATCATTTAGACATTAAAATCGAATGAAATGAAAAGCAGTACTAATTCTGAAAGAATTTATGTTAGGTGCCCAAAAGTATGCTACACATTACTGAAATGCACTTTATGTGATACAAAATGGCGTCAGTGATGAAATGCAAGTTTGCCAAGCATATCTTCATTTTATTTCAATGTTATCCATAACCAAATTCAAGATCAAGAACAGATTATTTATTATAAAATTTTTTGGTTAAATTTTTTGTGTCAAATTGAAGTTTTTCAAGTAGCAACTATTTTTTTTTGGCAAAATTGTTGCCAATAACTGAGGAACTCTACTGTGTTTGTATAGGGGATAACAAATAACCCGAAAAAAAAAAATAATAATAGTCTTGCTACTTGCCAAATATCGCGCCTAATGAACGTCTTCGTACGTGAGCGCTTTCTTATGAGTATGCAAGTCAGTCAGTCAGTGAGTGAGTGAATGAGTCAGCCAGTGTTGCCTGCAGCATGTTTATTGTTTGAGGGCAACAGTCAACAGTGGCAGCGTCGGCAGCGATTTCACTGTTGTTGGCAACATCATAAATATTGCTGATAAATATTTGTTTTTGATTATCTGCTCGCTTGCCTTAGCGGAGGGTCGCTTCTGCTTCTGCCACACACACACACACACACACACACATAGAACGGTAAATGATTGTCAGATTGTTTACGCTGTTGTTCTGTCAGTTCGTACATGTCTTTTGACGAGTGTTGTTGTTGTTGCTGTTGTTGGCAACGTGATTTTTTATATCTATGTATGTATGTATGTATGTGTGTGTGTTTATATTTTGGCAAATTGCGCATGAAGTTAAAGCTAAAAATTTCTAAGAGCATTTTTTTTCTGCTCATGATTTGGCTGGCTGTCTGGCGTGTCGTGCGTGACTCAAACACTGCGTATGCGTGACAAAATATTTGGTTGTTGTTGTTCTTACTGTTTCTTCTATAACACGTTTTTTGCGTTTGTTCTTTCTTATAACATTTTTTTTTTTTGTTTTTAATATGCACACACACACACACACACAAAAAGTTATTGAAATAAACAAAGCGGAAACCATGTAAACGTGCGCTGCCATGATGTTCCATTTTGTTGTTGCTGTTATTGTTGTTATTGTTGCTGTTCGTACGCCATTTTTGTTGCTGTTACAGACTTATCGTTAATATTACTCCATGGAGAGTAATAGCAACAGTAAAAGCCATCAACCATCATCATCATCGTCTTTGCCATCGTCGTCGTCATCATCAACAACGTTGCTTCACTTCACTCCACTTGAGTTGTTCGCTAAAACGTTGAGCACATGAACGCACTCAAATACGCGCAGTCAGACGCCAACATCAGCAGCAGCAACAGCAGCGACGTCGCGCAGCATAAAGCAGCGCAAAATATTATAGAAATATGCGCGCTTTAGAAAACGTGCCGCTCATACACATGCATTTATAGGCGAAACACACATGAGCGCACACACGACACAACACAGTCAAAATGAACGAACGAACGTAACGACAGTCAGACATACAGACAGACAGACAGTCAAGCTAAGCGCCAAATGTGAGCAACTTTCATTCCCCAAACCCCAACTCCCACTCCAACCACGATTGTTCAACACAGCACGCGGCATGCATGCATATGACTGTGACTGTGTATGTTTGTAAGTGTGAGTAAAAGAGATGCTTAGAAAAAACAACAACAACAACAAATGCTAAGAGATAAAATTACATTAATAACCGAAAAAACCGTCATGGCAAGCAGCTGCCTTTGACTGTGAAACAAATGTTAGAAATGGCAAGAGAGATGAGAGAAAATAAAAAAAAAAACAATAACAAAAAGTGAATGCGCGACGCGACGTCAGTGCAGTTGAAGTGCAGCTTTAATGTGTCGCATTACTTAGCAACAACAACAACACAACTTAAATGAGAGCAAATAAAATTTAGAGCAAATAGCGCATGCATGCAGAAAACTCGAGAGAGAGCAATAAAATTGTGTGAGAGCGTAAGTGTTGTGCTGTTTTATGCAACGATCAGATTTTAAAGCAAATTGCTGTTGATTTGCATATTGTCTGCTTTTATAACACAACGATATGAGGCTTAGTAATTTTGAAGAAATTAAAAAAACTGTCAAATACCACAAAATCTTAGGATTTGTTGTTATGCAAGGCATATTAATGGAATAACTAATACAATAAGGAACTTGGGGCTCATTTCTATAATAATGTGAAAAATAATTGTGTAATATTCTTAAGAAAATTGAAGTTCGAAATGTTCGAACTTATATGAGTTTTTTACTACCAAAATGCACACATTTTTTATTATTGTTCCAGAGAATTATTTGTATAACATATGAGATTTGTACTAAAGGGTATCATATACTCATCTCAACTATGATGGATAGGGATGGCTTTACAAACTTTGAAGGAATGAAAGCGAGATGCCTGTGTGAAGTAATAAAAAGGGCTTACAATAAAAAAATCTTCCACCTCAGAGATTTTATTATAAGTGCCCCGCGGTCATTTCAAGTGTAAGAGGGTTAATCTCGAATATGATCTCTTACCAATCAAATTGTTTGTATTGAATATTAATTGGAGTTCATAAATATCAAACGTTATTAAATCTGTACGCTCGCTAAGCTTTTTCTATGGCAATGCTGTGCAATATTAAAGTTTTTGTTTTGTATTTGTTATGCTTTGACCAATAGAAATAACAAAGTACTTTGTTATTGCACGTTTAATGAAAAAGCGAAAAAAAAAAGAAAATGAAACCATTCTATTTCAGTAAACAGAGCGTCATTCAATCGAGCAGGCATTCATTACGGATCCTTCACTTAATACGCTTCAATATTAATCAAACTCTCGAGCAAAGAACAAAGCGAACTGCGCCCCAACCAATAATGAGGCCAGCACACAAATCAAATACCAATATTAATGAAAAGAAAAATGAAAGAAAAAAACACAAAAAAAAAAAAATAAACAAATAATAAAAAAAAAATGTTGCTGGACAACGTGGTTGGCTTCTAATTATTGTCGATTGCTGTTGTTTTTTTTTTTTTCTTATATTTTTTTTTTTTTAAGAATGTTTTGTAAACGAAACGTTTTGCAATAATGATGCAGCTCAATGTTGTTGTTCTTGTTGTTGTTCTTGTTGTTGTTAATGAAAAGCTATACAGACAATCATTGGCAGGACTACAATGCTCAGAATACATATATATGGAGTGATCCAAACATTTTGCCCTCAACATAAATATTGCAAAAACAACGGCAAACAGATACGAAAAAAAAACCGTTAGCAAAGATATGAAAACATAAAAAACGCACTTAAGCCACACACACACACATGTGTACTGTATGCGAACCCTCCGTTCTGTTAGCTGGAGCAATCGACCAAGTCAAAACCAAACGAACCCAAACAAATCAAACGCCATCATGTAAGTATGCGTATGAGTATGTGTGTGTGTGTGGGTGCGTCATAAAAAACTTGCACAGCCGGACTCGAACTCAAACTCAAGCTTAGACTACTTTCAACTGAACTGAACTCAGGACTCGAACTCATGTTGTGTCGTTGGACAATTGTCAGTTAAGGACGAACGGTTGCCAACATACCTTGGACTTGGACCTTGAGCTATCACACATGCACACGCACACGCACACAGATAAAAAAAAAACACACAGAGAGTTTGAGGTTTTTGTGGCTATTTGACTTTTTGTGCGTTCATTATTGTTATCTCTTTCTACGCACAACAACAACAACAACATGCACACAAGTACACATAAAGCAAATTCGTGGGGTTGCTCATGGTATATTAGACTCGGTTGTTTTTGTTGTTTCGACATGCCTAAGACTTGCTGTTGTTGTTGTTTTTTTTGAACATTTTATTTTACTTTATTTTATATTTCTTCGTTTTTTTTTTTTTTTTTGTTGTAAATAAATTGCATACAAAGATTTTTTATTATTGCCGTATACTCATAAGTTCATGTGTGTGTATGTGTGTGTGTGTGTGTGTTTGTTGCTTGTAATAATATTATATAAAAATTGTGTTGTACTTTATTGAAATCTTTAGGCATATTTTTCTTGTTTTTTTTTTTTTTTTTGCTCTCCTAAAACATTGAGTTCCTTTAGCACTTTCCACAGTTGGTGGCGTTGTTAAATCTGAGACCGGTATTAAAATTTATGTAGGGTTCTTAGTACGCCTCTTTTACCCTGCAAGGGTTCGCTCAAATGTTGTTGTGGGCGCTTGTTTATGTGCTTGAAGTCTTACTTGGGTTTTAAAGTACTTTTTTTTTAACTACATTTTTTTGGTTTATACAATTACCATAGTTTTTTATAGATGTTGTTTTTTTCGCTTTGTAGTTTGTCAAATTTCAGTACAGTAAAAACGGGAAAAGTGGACTATTTATGATCGGTTTTGGCAGATTTCACTATTATTAGAACATTCAACTTATCATTCAACTCATATAATGAACTTTGGACGTGAGATGGCGCTTTTTAAAGTTCTTTTTTGCAGAAATTAACTGTATTTACTACTTAAAATAAATCGCTCTAGAGCGAGAGAGAGAGATACTCAATGGGTACAGTTAGTGTTCCTCAAATTTCTTATAAAAAAATTCCGGTAAAAACACGATCTTTCTCTTATGTCAGGTTGAGCACGCTTATTCATGTTTCACATAATTTTTTTTATATATAAAAAAAAAAAAATACTTACAAATTCAGTTTGTGGACTTGGTGCAATCCAATGCTCTGGATTTGTTGGTATCGCTTCCGCAAGGCAAGGATCAAAACTGGACGGTCTCTTCTTAACAAAATCTACAGGCAAACTATAATCATCACAGATGGCAATCTGAAATTAGAAATACAAAGAAATATAAAGTTATTAGTATAGAAATCATAAAAAACTGTAAAATTATTATTCAAAATTATTTGTTATATTTCATCTTTATGAATCTATCGTTGTTAGCTGAGAATGTGAAGGAATTAATTATACTTGCATTTATCCTATATCGAAACTTATTTGAGTCTCTCATCATCTCTTGACTAAAAATTCTGCGCCAATGTGATCATGGCTTCCGAATTCGGTACTAAAATAAGAATACTCTCAAACTGATTCATGAATATTCAACTCAGATATAAAAACTATTACAAATTATTTCCAAACTTAAATTGAAGCAAACAATTTTCGATACGACGATTCGATGGATCAATCAATTATTTCTTGGAATTCCATATTAAACCCGAGGGTTTTTCTAAGCGACAAAGATGATTTTCTATTTTAATAGTAGTCAATGATGATCTATGTCGTTTTTATAATGACTTAAGGCTTCAAACTTGTATTTGTATTTTGCCTAATGAGACTTGGAACTTTTTTTTTTTAAACAGTCAGCTATTTTCAGCAGTGAAGGTGAATTCTTTTAAAATATTTGTCAACGACGATCGATGTTGCTTTTATCAACTATCGATCTGTAAGTTCATTTATATTTTTTTTAGTAAAAAATCGATGCATACTAAAGGCTTTAAATGGCTGGCATGTCTGTGTCTTTAGGTGTGCATATGTGTGTGTTGTATACGCGTGACGCAGACACTTATGCTTGTATGCAAGTATGCAACAAAGCTTTAAATATGACGCGGTGCTATTTTGAGGCTCGTGTGCTTGTAAAATAGACACTTACGCGGCCTTACATTTTTTTTGTTGCTATTTTTTGCATTTCATTTTTATTTATTTTATTTTTTTGTTTTTGTATTTTTTTGTTTCTTGTTTTTACTCTTCAGTGTTATTATTTGTTGGATTTGTTGTTGTTGTTGCATTGTGTACTTTTTGTTTGGATTTATAACGGCACTTGATGTGCGTGAGTGTGTGCAAAAAACAACAACGACAACGAGGCACGAAAACTAAAGTGCTGAAATTGCATTCACACATTCTATGCCACTGACGACAGGCGACGACGACAGCGACGGCAACGACGGCAACGACGATGCTGTTTGCGTCATCAAAAGTGTGCAACAATGGTTAAATTACAACCGTTACAATTAAAAATGGCGTCGTGTCGCATAAAACATGCACGGCGTCGGGCATGAGACGCTGGAAGATTGTTAGTGGACTCAGCACAATTTGAGTGCTCTTTGCTATCGTCATTTTTTTTTGTGTCTCTGCTCTTCACTTCTCTACTGTTTGGTGAATACCTATGCATCTTCTTCCTACTCATTTTTTTTTTAGTTTTTTTTTTTTTTTTTTGTAGACTTGGTCTTTCTAGTTCTTCCGCTGCTTGAGATCTTCGTATGCGTTAAGTGTTTCGACACTTTGCTCTATATGAAATACATGAGCGCACCTACAATGTGCGTAGTTGCTTTTCGCATTGCCCCAGCCCTCCTTCACCATGAGTTGCATGTGCAATTAAATGAACGAAAGCGATTTGTTCAAGTGCTCAACGCATGCAACGAAAATTGTTTTCATTTTAAATGCAAGATATGTGCATACATTTTTATTTTTATTTTTATTTTAAAATGAAGTGATTAGAAATGAAAAAAACTTAAGATATTATAGGAAAAGATATTTATAAAATAAAAAAAATATATAGTTATATGGAAAAATAATGTGTCAATATTAAAACAATAAATCAAAGTAAAGTAAATAAAAAAAAATTTTTTTATACAATATATTATATTTTCTTTCAAAATATTTATTGTAGTTTCTCTTTAATAATTTTTATTTGTTATAGTTTCTTTAATACACTTTTTTTTTATCTTTAAATATTTTTTTATTGAATTTTTTTATTTATTTATTTTTTTCAAATAAAGTTTCATTATTTTAATCAATAATTTTGATAAAAACAATTTTTAAGTTTTTTCTTAAACCTTTTTACGTATTTTTTAATTTTACAATTTCTTTAAATAGTTTTTTTTTTATATTTTTTCATACTCAAAATGATAAAGTTGACCAAGCAAAACAAATGAAATATTTCATTGCCTACCTCAAGGCTGAACGTATGAAGCGCTTAGAGATTTAAGTGAATTAAGTCTCAATTGCCCAAACAAAATAATTTAATTACACGAAACACAAATTGCTGACAAAACGGAAAAACCTGAGCAGCCAACAAAGACGCGTGCGACGGCAATTCAAAGTTAATTACATACTTACGCACACAAGCACACACACAAACAAACACCTACAAGGATAATAGCAAAACCAAAAATAAAATCACATCAAATAAATCAGAGGAACACGAACATGACAACGGAAAGAAACAACGAGAAAAAAAAGAAGCTTTAATGCTCAAATTCAATCAAGTGCTTCACGACGGATGAAGGAACTAAAAATTGAACTTTGTGTGTGTGTCAAGACATGGTGAAGTGTGTGTGAGGCGTGAGGGTTGTGGTTGCATTGCATTGACTATAGTTAAAATGAGCGGTGTGTGTGCTTGTGTTTGTGTGGTGTGATGAGATTGGCAACAACTGTACCTCGAAATACAATTGCAGACGATAAAGTTCACGACAATTGCGGCAATACCATTCCAAATCCTTATTGCGCACTAATTCACGCACAACATCCCCAGGGATGTCGACACATCTGCCATGAAAGCGCCATGCACACGGCCCTGAGCATTGTATATAAGACGCAGAAGTAGAAGAAGAAGAAGACGAGGCACCAGCAAAGGACGAATGAGTGTCGTGACAAGCGTCAACATTATCAAAATCATTGCTTGGAGCGAAATCAATCCAACACCGACGACAGAACATTTTCCTCTCTTTCTTTCTCTCTCACTCACTCCCTCACTCACGGTCTCGCACAGAATCTTCTACGTTGTCTATGCTCAGATTAACGGTTGTCTTTTTGTTGCTATTATTGCTGTTGTTGTTGTTGTTGTTGACTTTTACTTAATGCGTCTCCTTTGTCTGCAGCCAATGTTGTTGCGCACTCAAGAAAATTAAAAACAACAACAACAACAACGAGAACGAGAAAAAAACAACTCAAAGTCGCTGCGGAATTTTAACAACTTTTCGTCGATTTTGGCTCAGCACTTTTCTTAGCTCGTATTTTGTTTTTGTACTTTGTCACAAAAAAAACAAAAAAAACAACAACATTAAATCGCTAAAAACTTGTTCACAGGTGTTGACACTTGAACGCGCGACTTTCAACTGTTCCAACATTTAATGCTGTTGCGTCGTTCTATGCATGTGCCACGCAGCTAAGTATGCAATGGTTTTTTTTTCTTCTGCACATTTCTTATTGTGACTTGATATGGTAAAGTGTTTATGACTCTTATTAATGGCACAATTTTGATGTGCTTTGATAAAAGGAAAAGTAACAAGAAGAAGAAGGAGAAGAAACAAAAGAAGAGTAAGAGAAATAAAAAGTTTCTTAGATTTGCCTCAAGCAATGGGTTTGTAGCATTTTCTTTTTTTTATTTTTTATTTCAGATACGGCATAAAGACGGAAATGCAAGCAAGACTCGATGTGTGTGTGCATGTGTTGTAATCCAATGTATGAGTTATAGGCGAATACGCTATGTACACTACAGTATATTGAAAGTATTTGACACTTTGAATTTCTGATATCTTAGTTTCGAAACAAATAGAGAGATCTGGTTAGAGGGAAGAAAATATAGAGAGATAATAACCGGTTCCAAAGTTCCTAAAATTCGCCTTGTACTAACAGTCAGAATAATAAATATATGCACATAACGGTATTTTTCCATGACTCGGATTTAAATTTATCGAAAATTTTTTTTCAAGAACAAAATTTGAATAATGAATAAACTTATGTTACATACAGACATACGTCACATACGGTAGGCTATTATTCAATCGCCAGATTTTGAGCTTTTTGAAGATAGCATTACAAAAACTTAAATTTGTATTTTTTTTTAGGTTTTTCTTAATTTCAAATAACAACAATTTCACACAAATCATTATAAGAACTATAAATACAACTTTTCTATATCATTTTCAAGCGTAGCGTCTACGACAATCACTTGAACCCAACCCAATAGCAAATGCAACTGATTTTCGCTTGCGATTTGTTGTTTGTCTGTTTGGCCAATGCTATGATCGTCTTTGACGTTGATAGAATTTTGCAAACATGATGACGTTGTCGACAACATGGATAAATGCAGATGATGAAGACGATGATGATGGCTATGCGATTACCTGTCGTGGCAGGGGAGCCACTTAAGACAACACGTGCCAACGTCAGTAAACGCTCAAGGAAATTTTCTACTAAACTTTGAGGGCATCACTGACAGCCAGGCGCCTTACACAAGACTGCCAAACATTTTTGTTGAGTTGAATTTGAATTGGCTTTGGCTTGCATAGAGCGGCTTGTGTAAACATCATAAATTTTAAAAGTAAAAACAAAAAAAAAAAGGAAAAATATAACTAAAAGATAAAAGAAAATAAAGAGGGGTGCGCAAGTGCGGGTGAGTACGCTGGCGAGGCCAAGGCATGCACAAGGCGCTCATATAGCCTTGGCGCATGGTTCATGATGCTTGTGCGCTGCAATGTATGCTAACCGCAGGCACTTGCGGCAAAGATGATGTAGAAGCAGCAGCAGTAGAATATGAGGAAGAAGAAGACGTAGGTGCTGCACAGTGTCAGTGGCTATGTGACTGCGGCAGCATTGTGTTCATGTGTGTGTGTGTGTGTGTGTGTGTACTTTTGGCAAGCTGCCCGCGTTGTTGATGACGATGATGATGCCGGCACCGACACCGACACCGCCGCTGCCACCAATTTCAACTTTGGCTTTGTCAATGCACACACACACACACACACACACACACACACACACATACACACATGTTGCAAATGATATTCAAACACGGTGGCCACATGAATACACGACTTAGTCGAACAGTATCAAAGTCTCTTAGCGGTTTGACACACATTCAAAGTCAGTTGCTTGGCTTGGCTCGGCTCGGCTTTTCATTTGCCTCAAAAAAACTAACAACATAAAAGAAAGCCAAAGTAAAGCGCAATATGAAAGGCAACAAAAAGAAAACAAAAAACAAAAGATGAGAAAGAAGAAAAAAAAATGGTTGCATGAATAAAGTATGCATTGGCCGCAGGACAATATGCAGCAGGATACTGTGGCACGACTGATGCTGATGCTGCAATTGGCTTCGGTTATGCGATCCAAGCCGTATTAAATTGGCTTGGCTACGTGGCTTTTTGACTTCGCTTTATGCCTGTCTGTGTGTGTGTGTGTGTGTGTGTGTGTGTTGACTGTGGTGAAGGACATGTTTGTCTGTTTGTCGTTCGGTTCATTTGTTGTTTGGTTATGTTATGTAAATATCATTTCTTTTCATTGGTCAGAATCAGGATAATAGCCTGTCAGGTGCCAAGAGCCATAAAAGTGAAGAGTACACAAAAAAAAGAAACAATAAAAGAAACCAAATGTTGTAAAAAAGCGAATGAATTTTTAAATGGAAGTCATATTTTTTCCAATAAAATAAATAAACAAATAAAACGCAAAATACATAAGTAATAAAATAGAAAATAAGTAAACAAATAAGTAAATAAAACAATTAAGAAAGAAATGAAAGAAAATAAAAAACTGGAAATTAAATTCCAATGAAAAAAATTAATTAATGGTAAAATATACAAAAATAAATTCGATAGACAAATAAAAATTTTAAATCAACAAGAAAAGAACAAAATTGTAAGGTAAATAAACTAAATTGGCGCACGAGCAGACAGACAGACGGACATATGGCAGGGGTGACATTAAACAGAAAATAATTGCACCAAACGGAAATTAACTTTTAATGGTAAGGGCAGTGAGGGGCGAAAGTAGAGAACGACATCCACAATAAGTCACAAGCAAAGTCAAATAAATGAAAAGCAACCAACAACAACAAAACCAATTACAATTAAACCACAAAGAAACACACACACACACGCACAAAAATTGGTCTGTGTGATAAAATCAATTTTCGCGCCTTCGATTGGTAATTGAAAACGGCAAAAGGCCAAATTACGACTTTTGCTGTTGTTTAATCCATCAACTAAACACTTTCACACCAACACACCAACACACACACGCACAAGCATTCAAACACCTTCATAGTTAATCAATCAGTCAGTCAGTCAGTCAGTCAGTCAGTCAGTCAGTCAATCAGTTAATCAATCAATCAAGCAACGAGTTAATGACGAAAGACTGTTGCTTTAACCTCTTCTTGTTGTTATTGCCCAACCGTACATTGAATTAGTGCACAAAGCACATGCTAAGGACAATCATGTACAACAAAAAAACAACAACAACAACAAGTAAAAGAAAATATTTTTATACAAATAACAAGCAACATGAAAAAACACTATCGATTTGATTGCTCTAATTGGCCTTAGTTGAATTGAAGGCGCTCTGCGTGTTCTTTCACACATACATACATATATGTATGTGTGTGTGTGTTAGTGTTAATCAGTCTCAAGGCGTGTTTGTTTTCCCCTTAATTTGGTGTTAAATTGTTGTTGTCGTTCGTAGGGCGATAAACCAATTTTCTAAGCTTTAAGTCATTTAAATGCCTTTAAAAAAAAACACTTCAGGCATTTTGGTCATGGCTAAACTTGTGGTTTAGAGACGATTAAATGTCCCAGAATTGCTGACCAAACTTAACTAAATGCTATTAAGAGCTTTTATTGTATTTTATACTGAGACATTTTGAAACCAATTAATGTATTCGTACAATTTCAAGGTGAATGATTAAATTCAAGACAAGAAAAAGAGAATAGTGTTTGTCTTACACCAAGCCATACAATACTTATTTATTAAATGCGTTGCTCATAGACGAAGTATCTATATAGAGTAGAAAATGAACTCTTCGAAATTGAGGAAATTTTGTGTGAATCGGATAGGAAATTTATTCGGCTGATCTGTTTACCTAATAGTTTTTTTCAAAGCTCAAAGTGAGTGAGCCTAAGAGATACTCTACTATATGATAATTATTCTATGAGTTCTACTACAGTAAAGTTTCGATTCATTTCGAATACAAACTTTTGGCTCGAGATATATTTGTAACATCCGAAAAATTTTGATTTTTAAAAGTGAGTGTATTCTTAATTCAATATTCGATAATTTTTGTTAAAATTTTCGAATTCAATATTTTCTGTTTGAAATTAAAATTTAATTTGTACAATTTGATTGTTGAAAATAGTAAAATAAAGTGTTAAAGAAAAAAAAAATATTTGCCCTCCCATGCAAGTAAAATAAAAGTTTGCGCCGCGCGGTAGGCAACATTATTTTATACTTGAAAATTGCATGTCGCTGGAACGAAGCAAATATTTCAAAAGCTGAAAAGCCGAAATGCGTAAAACTTTTTTGCAACAACTCTTTTAGTGTTTATTTTTTTCAGTGTTTTTTTTTTTTTTTTTTAACTGTTGTTTATGTCGACAGACCAATGTTTTACGCCTCTTCCACATTGCCATTCCCATACCGCCCATCAACGCACTCAAACCATTTTCAAGAGCTCTGGCCAAATGCTACTGTTCCTGTTTGTGTTTGTTGTTGGTTGTTGTTGTCTGTTTTCATCAGGGACACAAAAATGTATGTAAAATATTTAATTTTTTCTTTTTTAGGCTTGTGCATGTAAAATGTCCGTAAAAAACAACACGGCCGAAAAGGAAAAGAAGAAAAACAATCGCTATAAAAGACATGCTGAATATAAAAAACAAAGCAAATACAAACAAAATAAAACAAGATGTGTAAAACTTCAATTGTACACTTGAGAAAAGCGCAAATTATAAATTAACAGAAGCAACAAAAACAAAAACGCTAAAGCGCAGAAACATTTTGAAACTGAGAAATGTTTTGGGCGTGACATGTTCTATGACCGTCAATGATAAAGAATCCGAAGAATTTTTGTACAGAAATGTTGAACATGAAAACCTTATTAGTTTCTAAAGATATTAACAACAATTTTCATGTTAATAACTTTTATTTGTATCAGATCAAAGCTCTATTTATGTAGTTTGTTAAGCAGAGTCAAACTTAAACTTAAATATTTTCAAGTAAATTCCAGGAAATTGGTCCAAAATTACAGAAAATTAGTTTTCAAAACAATACAGATTTCGTTTTTGCTCGGAAACGCTTCGTGGGAAGATGATCTATAAACAGGGTAAAATTTATATCACTAAGTACATTCCATTCGCTTCAAAAAATACAATGAAATTTAATTTCCTAACAATTAATAGAATAAAAATTAAAAAGTCATCTATAAGAATTAATGTTATATAATACTTTGTGCATAATTCTATAATGTTTATAAAAGAATTTCAATAATTTTGGATAAATATTTTATTTACCACTATGTAAGTTTCATATCATAAAAAACTGTTTGGTGTTCTGGAAGTCTAGAGCCATTTATCAGCTCTTCATGTCTCTTAGATCCAATAATAGTATTCTTTTTTTTTGAAAAATCATTTATTGATTGTTCTAAAATAAGATGAAATGTGACTCCTTTTCAAGTCCACGTTTCGATTTTATCGCTCCTAATTTAAGAGCTCATATTCTACTTTATAAGCTGAATAACATGCACTGAGTCAACTCACACAAGCTAATCCAAGTACTCTTTACAGTAAGTGTACATTAATTCATATTAATTTTGTATCCACCAAGCTCATATTTATCATTTACCGTATTATCCTTAACAAGGACTATAAAATGATGAAAAAATGAAGAACGGTTTCATAAAAAAAAAAAAAAAAATGTATACCTGTTAAAATCAACCCAAAAATGTGTTATTTTATTATTAGAAAATACTTGATTAGATTAGCTTTGAGCCACTCACATTTAAAGCTCTCAACTTACGACACAGCGTTGCCTGACACCCACCGCCCGCTCTACTATATGAGCTTCTGCTTGCCCATTACCATACCACAAATACACAAACAAGCAAGCACACACACACACAGACGGACGGACAGACAGACAGACACATACCAAAAGCGCCCAACTGCTTTTGTTTTTGGCATTTTGAGCAACATAAATTTTAATTAAATATTTTTGTTGTTGTTGCTTTGTTTACGTTTATTTTTTTTTTTTTTTTGAAGCATTGAACATGAGCGTGCATGAAAGAGAGAAAGTCCTTTTTGAAAGTCCTGCTGTGCTAAGGCTTTGATATAGTCAAGACCAAAAAACAAAAAAAAAAAAAATTGAAATTCAAAACAACAACAAAAAAAAAACGAAGAACAGTAGAAGAAGACTCTGGGGGTGCAGCGGGCGTACACAGCATGTTGCCGGCAATGCAGCGCAGCGCAACATACTCTATGTGTGTGTGTGAGTGAGATGGCAGCAGTCGCGTCAGTCTGGCATGGCAAAGGCAAAGACGTTAGTCAGTCAGTCAGCCAGCCAGTCAGTTAGAAAACATTCTAACATCCTGTTTGTCTAAAAATCAAGTCAATTTTGTTGTTGCTGTTGTTGTTGTTGTTGTTGTAAAAAATCCCTTTTTGCATTTAACATGAAGCGAGTAATGCAAAAATGGCGCTGAAAATCAAGTGTATTCAACAGCAACAGCAACAGCAACAAAATTCTTGCCTTGTGTCGCATTTTTTGTTATTGTTTTTTTTTTTTACATCAAAGCATGCTTTTTTTATTTTTTTTTTAAGAATCATCAACACACACGCTTGTCTGTGCATGCGTGCGTGTATCAAATATATATGCAAAATCATTTATTACTTGAGGGTTGCCGTTGTTTTTGCACGCCTGTATTTCTTCTGCTTCTTACTCATTCAACTCACTCCTCTCTCACTCAGTCGTCAACTCATACGCTCATCAACGTTTGTGCATTTGTATTTGTATTACAATTAAGCCGCTCTGTGCTCTCTGCTCTTGACTTTGCGTCAGCACAGTGACTGGTGCTGATGCTGTCGTTGTTGTTGTTGTTGTTGCTGCCGTTGCCGTCGTCGCTGTTTACGAAAGGCGTGAGACAACAGACGCAGCACATAAACGAAAAACAGACACACTCATAATATTTTTTAGGCCGCACTGTAGCAATTACAGTCGCTGCCCTTTCATTGCTAACGTCGTCGTGTGTTTGTTTGTGTAAACATGTGTCTAACTTGACAGCCCTTACACCTTTACTTGTACAGTCTTTTGTCTGTCTGTCTGTCTGTCTGTCTGTATTTGCGTGCCAACCAACCAAATGTCAACTCATCTATCGTTTTCGCTTCGATTCACTTCGTTTCCGTTTCATTTTCGAGCCTTTTACAGCGTCAACCTTAACGTCATCCTTGTCATCATCATCATCGTCATCGTCCTTTTACGTGCTGTCGCCTGTGTCAGAGCTTTGCATAAATTGTTTTCGAAATGTTTAATGAAAATTAAAACAAAAAAAAAACCACACACAAACACACACACACAAATGGCAAACCGAACGTAGTAAATTCATTTGCGGCCAAGCTTAAATTATGCAATCGTTGGTGAGATGAAATCGAGCAAAAACACACACATTTGATTTAAAATATTACACATGTTGAACACTTGTAAAAGCCAGCCAGAGTTGCCAACACACTCACACACTCACACACACACTCATACAATTTGTGACAACATTTTGAAATTATGCGCATTTGAACTTTGATGAAATAAGTGACCGGAAGTACAAACAGTACAGCAAAGTGTGAGCGAGACAGACAGACAGACGGGGACAGAGACCCCAACAGAGCATGAGGAAGTGTGAAAAGTAACGTTATAAAACTGTAAATTTATATTTTGTTTATTAAAAATTTTCCAAAAATGTCGAAGAAGCGCAGCGACAAGGGTTGCAGGCACATGTTTGTTGTTGTTGCTGTAGAAGGCACTCTGAAGGCTTGTTTGGCTTTTTCAAATACAAAACATATGCGTTCAATTACATATAACAAATGTCAAACAAATACGCAAAGAAATGAAAAGAAAACCATACAAAATCAACAGAAATATTTTCTCATTTATTTATTTTTTTTTCGTATTTATACCAACAACAAAAACAACAACAACTTTTTATAAATGAAATGAGAGAAGACTTTTGTGTGGTTTTGCTTTCTTAAAAGGGGGGACGGCTACTATTTCAGAGTGGGGGAGAGAGGGGGAGAACACAACACTAAAAATCCAATACGAAAAATGGCAATAATATTTTTATGGGCATAAATAAAATACGTTCAGACTTGTAAAGCGAGAGAAAGACAGGGAGAGAGAGAGAGAAGGAAAGTTATTTAGTTTGTAGAAAAGCGTGAATGGAAATTTAACAGAATGTTGGCATGCGGTTAGAGTGAGATAGAGCATAAAAACCAAAACCATTTAATATTTTGTAAAGTCGATTAAATGCGGTCTAGTGCTGACACTATGACAGGCAAGCAGGCAAGAGAACCAGACAGGCATACAGACTTTGTTAAGACCAAAAGTCAACACACACACAGACAGGCAGACAGACGGACAGATGGACAGACAGAAAGTTAGAGTCAGTGAGACAGACAAACTGAGACACACCAAGGCCGTAGTAAACGAAAAATAACCACCAAGTGTGACTTTATTGTCAACCAAAATACCAAAAAAAAAAAAAAAACAAAAAAAAAAAAATAACCAAGTGGCTATAAAAGCGGCCATAGACATTTTCCACTTTGGCTCACAGTTATTCGTGTGCGTGTGTGTGTGTGTGAGCGCGTGTGCCTCAAGGCGGCTTAGCTCAAAGGGGGGAGTGAGAGGCGAGAGACGAATGCAAGTGCTACCATAATGTAAAACACTTAAAGAAATTGACATGCAATATTTTCGCGTCTTAACACAAGACGAGACAAGACACAACACAAGACAACGCAAGAAGTGACGTCAAAGCCGTGAGTGAGTGAGTGAAAGAAAAATAATAATAAAGAAATTACATTAGCAGCGCCATAAATATCAAACGTACTTAGGAAGGCATTACAAACGCATCTGTTGTTGTTGTCATGGCTTAAGATGGTCTGTCTGTCCGTCTGTCTGTCTGTAAGTGTGCATGATTCATAATAGGCTTGCTTAAATAGCACAGGTGTCGTGCGGACAAGGTCAGAAGTGAAAGTCGCATAAAGCTTGAAGGCTTTTAAACGATTTTCAAGTTTTACATGAAACTTTCAAGTTAATGATGTAAACTTATAAGTGCTTTGTTTGGGTTATAAATTAAAAAAAATATATTTACTTTGCGTGTTATAAAGATGGCGAGACAATGTTGAATTTATTTGTTATAATTTGATAAGTAAAAGAAGCATAAATTTAGCTCAAGTGAATGCTAACGGTCTTATGTTGCATGTCGACCTATGTAACATAGCACTGTATATTATTAAAAAAATGTTCTTGAAACTTAAACGAACAATTTTAGCTAAAACAAGTAAGGACGGTGTAGTCGAGTATACCTGACAATATAATGCATACAGTCATGCCCGAAATCTTAAAAAAAATATATATTTTGCATTGCCCATTTATATCCAAAACCATCCAAATATCCATTTATGTGAAAATTTCAAGAAAATCGGTAAAAAATTCTGAATTTACCATTGAATAGAAAAAAAGAGAAATTACTTTCCTTTCCTTTTCTTCTCTTCCCTAAGCAAGCGAAGAAGATCTTTTGGGACCAGAGAATCAATAAGATAATCACAACTACTCCAAGCAACTAACTGTGAAATATTCGGTGTCTACTCCAAGCAATGTAGCTCTGATGCTGGCGATGACACCTTCCATTCCACCATACCTTTTGTACTGCTCTGCGACAGTTTCAGGAAACACTTAGTAATCCAGCATGAATTTAAACTGGACCACCTTACACACCGACTGAAGCGGTTTCATGACGCAGGCAATCCACCAAGTCATGTCAAAATACAAAATCCAATCATAAACCAAATAACAAATACCAAAGCAGCTATTGATGCGACACGCCCAACGCCCCGAACACACAAACGAAGCTTAGAAAAAATTGTTAGCAAGAAATTTGTTGTTGAGACTCGATTTCAACTCATCGCCATGACATATCATTGTCATATACGAGTATGTAGAAGCATGGCTCATGGAACAGAACTGCTCGTTGCCGTGCAATGCTTTTATTACAAACGAAAATATTTGCGGAATTTAATTTTATGAATTTCTTTTCCTGTTGCCTAATGGAATTTTGCGGCGGCAGCAACCAAAAGCGACATTCGATTCGGTTAAGCGCGCAGTGAAGTGGTGAGTGTGAGTCTAAAAAGTCGACGGGGTGCTTAGCGCAAGGGTCAGGGGTCGACGGCATTAAGCCAAGGCATAAGGGTGAATGAAAAAGCAAAAGCAAACAAAATGTTGCTAAAATCAAATGCAAAGCAAATAGAAATATAAGGAAAGCAACCAAAAATTGCAACAATTTTCTCATGTTTACACAAAGCGATGAGAGATGATTTCTGAATTTTGCAAACAAACAAGTCAAAAAAAAAAAAAAAGGAATATTCAAATATTGTACAAGCCGCAGGACATGCATCCAAGCGCGAAATATGCGCTTCGATCATATATAAAAAGTAAATAAATTGAAAAAAAAATTATTATTACAAACGGCGTTAGACGCGTCGTATGAGTAACGACTTTACACGAGTGTAAAAGGTACAAAAAAAAAAAATACACACAAAATATCAAATTGGTACATGTACTCGTACGTGGCAAAGACGCGTGTGCTGAAGCGATAAAAACCCCCAACATCAAAGTGACAGTAAAGCCATCAACATGAGCTCAACGTCATCAGCATCAATGGCCGCATCAGTGGCAACTTCACTACACTCTACTCTACACTTGCCCCGAACAACTTCATTATCGGTAGAGACAGGATAGCACAGACAGACGACAGTCGACAGCATTGAGACAACCCTCAGTGTATCGACTTTGGCATGGAGTACAGCAAGTGGGCGCTTAAATTACGCTCAAGTTCTTTGCTACACGTGCATATATACATATATATATATATAAATGTGTAAGTGTATGTCTGTGTGTGTGTGCGTGCAGCTCATTAAATCCAAATCAGCTTAGTAGCTGCGAACGTTTGTTGCCGTAAGATGAAACTTTTGACTGACAGCAATAACCAAAAAAAAAAAAGAAAGAAAAAAAAAAATATCTCGAAAATAGATGATGCCCTCTCTGCCTCTTTCCTGCACTGAAAAAAAGAAGAAGACAAAGCAGAAATTGTTATTTGAGTAGAGATTTGCGTGTGCCAAAAAAGACAACACTGATGGCGGGAAAAGCAGCGGGAGAGGCAGCGGCAGCGGCAGCTGAGGCCATGCACAACACTTCAAACTCAAAAAAAAAAAATATATATATAGAGGCAACATCAAGACTGATAATGATGTTCAAGTGCGCGCGCGTGTGTGTGTGTGTGTGAGTGTGTGTGTGTGTGTGTGTGTGTGTGGTGTCGAAAAGGCAGCCGGAAACTAATATTTACGCTATGGCCATAAAAATAAACCAAGATGGCTTAATTTAAGCATAGACACTTACACATGCACACACACACACACACACTAGCACGTGCTTATACATACTCGTACAGATACAAGTCGTGTCAAATGTAAGGCGTGTCCATGCTAAAGACAAAGGACATATATGTACATATATAATGGTGAGAAGATTCAGTCATGCAGACAAATGACAACGGATATGACCGTCATAAAGAAAATGCTTTTGTATAATGCCAAACACTAATACCTGTGGACAAATAATTACAACAACAGCATAAGCATTAAGTTGAACGCATCAAGCATGTTAAAGATGATGAAGATGATGCCAACAACAAGAACAATACTAAATATGTTTCTAATATCAACTAAAGCTCAACAACTTCAACGTCGAAAAAAAGAAGTACGATAAAAAAAAAAAAAATTAGTAAAGAAAATATTTAATGACAAAGACGAAACTCGTGTCAAGGATTACTAATTAGTAACTGTATAAAAGACCATTTTGTCGCATCAAACACACCTCAGTCCAACCCGCCTCCTTTTAGTGCTCAAGCAAGGGAAAGAAAGTTGATTTTGATGCGCACATCAATGCAGACGAAGCGTGTAAAGCATTGTGGCAAATAGTTTTGTGGCAAATTTGTCTGTCCGACATCTTTGGCTCGTGTTTGAACATAAGACAGGAGATAACATAGTTTATTGTTCTTGTCGTTGTTGTTCATTGAAAAGTTACACGCTTGGCATTTTATAATATTGACTTTTAAAGCTTAATTAAGTTGCTGCCAGACGATTTTTCTCCCTCCTTTTTTTTTCTTTTCGTTATGACAACAAAGCAAAAATTGTTAAGTGTTGTTTATAAATAAGTTTTTGCCAAAGGACAATAAATTGCTATGCTCCAGATGAAGGCAAACGGGCAGAGGGCATGTGTTTGTGCTTGTGTAAAAGTCTGCAGCAATAAAGTTGAGTTTGAGTTGAATTGTTGAAACATTTCTAAAGCAATAGTGAAAGTTATAAGTGCTAAGAAATGCTGAGCATTTGCTTGAAGTCCTCTTTATACAAATATTTGCATATAAATTGTTTTCATAAACGTTTAAATTGTTGTTGTTTATTAATAGAAAATTGTTATTAAATATTCAATAAACAAACAATTGAAAGTCATTACAGCGTTTAATCTACTCTTTCACTTTCACTTGAAGGTTTATGCCACTCTTTGGACTTGTGTTGGATTAATTTGAATTAAAACTCTTTAAAACAATTAGCGATTTGCAAAGTGGTTAAGTCTTGAGAGTTCTTTTTTGTTAATAAGTAATTTGAAAGTATACAAAATAGGCGATTAGTTGAAAATTTAAGTTATTAATAAAATATATCTAGAACATTTTATTAGAAGACAACAGCTAGGTCTTTAAAGGAAGTCTTATATAAAAGAGAATTCCGAAATCAAAATATTACACTGATGAATCAAAGCAACAAATCAATCTACAACAACATGAGATATCTCAGAAGCATTTACGGGATCAGCATCAAACCTCTTAAAAAATGACAGTGTCGTTCGCATAAGTGCAAATCCCGAAATATAAAAAGTGCTCCTCACATAAATTCCAGTGAAATGACATTACTGCGTCTTTATAATATAAAATTTATGTATAAACCCATAAGTTATTATATAATTCTTCGAAAAGACAAAAAGAAAATGATTTAAAATTGTCTACAGATGTCTTCATATGTTTTTTATACCAAAAAAAAAGTTTCGTCACTAAAAACTACAAAATCAACTTGTGCGCCAAAATGACACATAAAAACTGAAATTGAAATGGAAAGAGAAATCTTATAAAACTTTTCAAAACTTTCTTAAGCAAATTTGTAAGCTCAACTTGTACTCAGAGTAATACAAATTGAGATATTAACGTAGAAGTTGCCAAAAGAACTTCAGACGACATGTGAAATGCAAAAAAGCAAATCAAGAGCAACTCAATTTGAAATGCATAAAAATTTCAGATTCACGCTATTTTCAAATTCAATAACATTACGCATTTCAATAATATTAGCACAACTCGGGCGTGTGAAAGAGAGAGAGAGAGAGAGCGAGAGAGAGAGAGGGACAAAAGACCACAAGCAAATCACTTTTTTATGCATTAACAATGAGCAGCCACAAAGCGTATGACATTAGCGACAAAGCTGGCGAACGCAGACAGGCATGACTAAAAAAATAGGAATGCCAATCATCAAAGACAAATAGAAATAGCAAAATGGCAAAAATGAGAAAATCAAAGAATGCAAAACTAATGGCAAACACGTACGAACAAATTGCAAAAAAAAAAAAAAAAAAAAGTGCGAAATTGAAGCGGCAAGAAGAAGAGGCAGCAGACCACAAAGACAACGACAGAAGGCAAACCACAAGGATATCAATAACTTCTATAAAAAAGCAAAGGACTTTTTTTTTTTTTTTGGATTTTTTGTTGTTTTTTTTTTGTTTGTGGCACATGAAATTTCCATAATCTTGCAATTGTAATAATGCTGTAAATATGAAAATTTGATTTCGATTTGGTGTGAAAATGTCCTCCTGCTGTTGTTGTTGTTGTGCACCGTGTGTGCGGCGTGTCAAATGCATAAATCAGATTTACAATATTTCGATTTGTGATTCTTGTAGTTGTTGTTGTTGTTGCTCATGCTTTCTTTCTTTCTTTTCTTAGACGACGACGACTTCTTTTGCTTTGCCATATAAGTGGCAATAGTTTTTTTTCCCTCTTGATTTTTTTTTTTTTTTTCTACTCATATTTACACTTTACTTAGACATGTATGTAAGTTTGACTTCGTTTTTGTTTTTGTGGTTTTTTTTTCTGTTCATTTCATTTGGTTTTTGTTTCGTTTTTTTTTTTTATTTATTTGCGTGTTGCCAGACATTTTGGTCGGTCGTTGGCCAACATCATAATGTTGCTTGCCACTTTGCACACACACGCACACACACACACACACAGACACATACACGACAATGAGCATGTTGTAGTGCACAGCACACCGGATATTGTAACCGCAATTCAAGAACCACAGACGCAATTTGTTGCGCACATGTTTCGACATGAACAACGAGCCAACGACACACAGACAAACAGACAGACAGACAGATGTAAAAATGTCGTTGTCGAAGCATAGCAAAAGGTGTGCTTGTGTGTGTGTGTGTGTGCGTGAATTGCCTCCTCGTCCGTTGACGCTGTCAACTCGTGCATATTTTATGAAACATATATTGTAAATGTACTTGAGGTGTGGGCATGTATGTGTGTGTATGTGAGTGTGTTACATTACACATTTGGCAAACACTATGCGACATGTTTTTCATGTTTTTGATACCCTTCAATTACAGGTGCACAGATATACTTTGTTTCTGTAATTGTTTTGCGACATTTTGTTGAAATGAAGGCAAATAGTTGAGCCAACTTGTCTGACTGACTATCTGGCCGTCTCCTTATCTAACCAAGTCAACTGACAGTTTCTCAGCGTGATATTCTGAGTAACAAGTTGCTGTACTGATTGTATAACTGCTCTGTTTTTGAGTCGACAGTTTTCTTAGAAATTGAAGTAAAATTTATTGTTCATAAAAGCGTCGTTCCCGAATTCGTACTTAATCTGGGTTACATTTTTTTGTTTTTATTGTAACAAAATACTCTTTTAGATCTATAAAGTTTTTTTTGAGTGTTTCGCAAACTTTTTATAGATTTTCAAAGCTCCTTAAATTTTGAAACAAATTTTTTTTTTACATTTTTTAACAATAACACTTTACGACAATTAAAATGCAGTAAGTATTTAAGTTATATTCATACAACGCCGATTTTAAGAGTTGTCTGTGTATATTTAACAAAACCTTAGAAGAACCGATAGATGGCGCTTGTCACATTAGCAAAAATATGAACTTTCTAAGCGTTTATTGGATGAATCTCTCATCAGATGAACTTTCTATACATTATAAATTATACAAATCATACATTAAGCGCTTGAGCTGACTGACCAAATTTGTAGAGTATTTCTTTATCAATAATAATCGACCACAGAATAAAAACTTGATCTCTTACAATTCATCGAAATTCTTTTTTTTGACACTTTTCATGTGTGTGTGCGTGAGTCAGAGGCATATGAGCGTGGAGCATGCTCACGACTGCCACACACATACACAGACACACACACAGCCACATGTCACGCGTCGCACAGCACGAATTTTGATTTGTTTTGCAATTGCGCCTAAAAGCTGGCAACAGTTTGCGTAAATTGCTTATTTATGAAAAACAACAAACGCAAAAATAGCAAATGTGCAACTATTTTTGGTCGGCTTTCCTATTTTATTTGCCTTTTTCATTAGATTCTCATTGCTGTGCGTATGTGTGTGTGTGTGTGTATCTCATTGCGACGTTCAATTCCCAAAGCGTGCATGAAAGGCCCAAGCAAAATGTAACAAACTAAATAAAATGAAATCTACAAATAAAGGCAGCAAAGCAAAAGCAAAGCACATTTTGACAGCAGCCTTTTGGGATGTATTCGATTGAAGTAGTTTGCGCTGATTTTATATATTCGTCTTTTGCTCCTTCTGCCTCTGCTTCTTCCTCTACTCATATTGAGCACAGAACACAATCGTATATGAAAATATTTGCCGACTTTGCCGCATCAAATAAGTTTTGCATAATGTAATGTTGATAAGCTCGCTGACTGAGACAGTTTCAAATATTCTGCGTAATAAAACAAGAAAATATACAATATAAAAAAATAGATTCAATGCTGTAAAAGGACTTTACATGACGCATAGTAAATGCGTAGGCTTAAAGGAAACTTTGTGCCGCTTAAAAGGCTTGAACACATTTTCACTTCGAATTTTCAAATGAAACTTTATTTTGGTTTAAGGTCTTATATTATTTTCCGTATTTTGTGTCTTCTCATAAATAAAAATTCCTCGAATCACACTGAGAGTCACTATAAGTCTTAATTTTGGGAATTATGTATAGGAGTGAAAACCGAAAGATCTCGGAATTTTTTTTTCAAGAGGGTTTTTTATTATTGTCAAAAAACGATTGTTATTGACATTTTGTTTTCTAGACTACTCTGCCATTTCATTCCATCTTTGACACTACTAGTTTCAAAATAGAAGTATTCTATATAATTTGATACTGTCTAAATTCTGTGCTTAATTCGATAGTTGAGAAATAATCCTAAACTATCAAAAATGGTACGATTCACACAAACAAACCTGCTGGGAAATTTATTATTTTTTTTAAAATATTTTTTATTGTTTTAAAAAAAATTTCAAATTTTTAAAGAATCCATCATAGCACAGACAACATTTAAAAAATCGTATTTAGAAATTTTAAAAATTTAATTCATTAAATTTTCACACATTCTGAAACGAAATCGATGGCTTTGCAAAACAGTTGCAATCATCAACTTGAAAGGGTTAAAATCATAGAAGAAAAAAAAATCTATGCGTTGACAACTAAGCTGACAACGCAAGTGCCACGCCTCTCGTGCCATTGCCGCCCCTTGGCGACCCTACCGCTGTACCTTATACACAATGCACATGATGTTCGACGCCATATTGTTTTAATCTGCTGCGGAAACGGTAAACGTCTCCCTTGAGATGAACAATGAAGAATGACGCAGTAAGTTAAATGCGCTGCCATGAGGCAACCATGTGCTGGCGATGGCCGGACGACGACGGGTTGGTTTGGATTGCGTTGGGATGAGCAAAGCTCAGAGTGGAGGATAAAAGAATGATGTGCCGTTAAGGTTGAACTTGAAAGTTGTTTTTCACTTGTATAGCAAAAAAACAAAAACAAAACAAAGTTTTACAAATTCAGCGAAAATGTGTAAACATCAAGTGGCGAGAAAGTGTGGAAAACATACAAAAACAACAACAAAAACAACAACAGTAAGAACAAGCAGACCAGCAGCAAACTTAATGCGTGGCAATGAAGAAAGTTCCTCAACGGCGTAAGAAGATAAGCAACAACAACAATAACAATAACACCAACAGAACAACAGCACAAAAGTCAAAGGTAATCATTGGAAAAGCGTGCAAGCAAAACAAAAACAAAAAAAGTAGGAAGAAGGAAGAAAAAAAATATATGCTCGTCACACAAATACACAGCGAAAAAAAGGGTAAATATTTAATAAACTTGCATTGCCAAAAGGATATACGAGCAGCAAAAAATAAAATGTTTTTTTTTCTGTTTTGGGTTTTGTTTAACATGACCAGCAAAGTGACAACAAACAAGTGTAACAAAGTTGGTTTGGGTTGTGCGGAACACTTCATGTTGAAGGCGTGAGGCATTCAAAAAAAAAAAAAAAAAAACAACAATTGCGAAAATTTTACTTCATATGATAAAGAACAACAACAGCAATAGTAATGCCTAACTAAAAGTCGGACAAACAAACTGATAGACTGCCTAAAAGCATCTCCTACCTACAACTTCTTCACCTTCATTCACTCACTGTCTCTCTGCATCTGTGATGTATGACAACAACAAAAACATCTAAAAAATTGCTCATTCTCGCCTACACACACACACATTGACACACAATGAGCAAGTGACGCATCACATTTTTTCTATTTTTTTCTATTTTTTTTTTTGGTCGATTACACAGTTAGAAAAGCTTCCGCTGCTGATGTTGCATTCGGTCACGCCTTGACAGGTATTTTGTCATTTCATCCTCTCGCCATTATAGTGTGTGTGTGTGCAGCATGTCACTGTTGCCTGCAAGCCATTGGACTTGAAAATAAATGAACGTGTCGCTTTTTTCAACATTTAATGTTGAATAAATATTAAAGAAAGAAAGTGGAAAAATTATTACATGTAAAATTCATAAATTTCTTATAAGAAAACATACAAGCTTAGAGTGTAAAAGAGTAAAAGAAGTTATAGAGTTGTCAGCTTGATTTATGAAATGAAAAACAGTTGTCAAATTTGTCAAATTTGCAATAATCTGTGCAATCCGAAGAGATCTCAAGCACAACTTAACATTATTAAAACGCTGATAAATAATATAATAAATAAATATGTGTATAACAATATATATAAGAAAAGTGATGGGGCGCAAATAACAAGGGTTAACAACCTCAGTTGATTAAGGGTTTAACAAACTCAAACTGAAGAAGTGCTTCAGGAGAATGAAGTTAAGATTTCTTGTCTGAATTCATATAAGAAGAATTGAATCATGGCACGGTTGGGGTTATATAAAGAAAGCCTGGTGCCAGGGAAGTTGGGATTCGCCTTTTTTACCCATTGCAACGGTACTGCACAGAACAATGGATAATATTCATGGTATAGTCAAACTTTTCTATAAGGAATTGCTCTGTAATGAGATTTTTCAACAATGTTTCTACCAGGGACCGTAAATAATGATTATTTTTGTTTTTTAAAGTAAAAAAATCACACACTTAGAATAGACCTAAAATGAAATGAACTACACCAAAATTAATCTTTTTGGATGAACTATCCGTTTCTCACATGATTTTTAAAATTATGATTTCACATGTTTTTCTTTAGTGATAATGATTACTTTTAATAGGAATAGGAAATGAATGAAAATTGTTCGAATATTTGATAATATGGTAAGCCATTCTTATTTTGTTTTTGGGATACCAAAATACATCAAATTAAATGTCATTGACTTTTTCTCAAAAGTAATTATTTGCTTCCCTTAACTTTGTGAATTTCAGATATTATTTTTTTCCTTTAAAGAAAACAATTCTGATCAATGCTTGATAAGTGCAAAAAAAAAAAATAAAATAGAAAAACAAAAAGTACTTTTCCTTTCACATGCTTTTTTTTTTTTTTTTTTGAAATCACTCAAATGGAAAACAATCCGATTGCACTTCATAACTTCTTTCTTATCTCTGCTTGCTTCCTTCCGGCCTTTTCACTCTCTCTCTCTTAGCTAACGCTAATTTGCTGTGAGCTCATTAAATTTCATGTTGTTGGCCTTTAATTTCAAAATTAATGAGACAAGCAAATTAAATGTAATCAGTCAAGCAATCAAATCAAATGCAAAACCAACCAGTGTTGCATAATCACACAAGAGAGTTCAGCAAATAAAAAAAAAATGAGAAAAATAATGATAATAAATGATGGAATTTTCACTGTCAGTAACTTAATAGAGTCACACACAAGTAAGAAAAAAAAAAAAAAGTGTTCTTAAAAAATGTTCTCAGATTTACTTATTTTTTACGCACATTTTTTGTCTCCCTCTCTCGCTCTTTCTCATTCAACTTGCTGCTGCTCTTTCAACGTAATATTAACAAATTGCATGCCATTAATTTAAGGCTTATTTTGTTGTTGTTGCTTTTTGGGTTTGCCCTTTGATTTTTAGCAATTTTTGTTAACGGTTTTTTTTTCCTTTCTTAGAAGTTTTTCATTTTTTGTGAGATTTTTTTTTTACTTTTAAGTAAAAGGAAATTGTACATGCTTAAATAAGCAAATAAATAATGCTTAGTGTTGTAAAATGTGATTGTCATTGTCTGCTGTTGTTGTTGTTTTTGCTGCTGTTGTTGTCCTTTCTGTCATTGACAGTTGTCAGTGTTGAGTAATGGGCAAAGCAGCGCAGAGCATTTGAAGCATTCATTGTGGCAAGCAAAATGGGCACATGAAAAAAGAGGGTTGGGTGGGGCAAATACAAAAAAAAATAAAAAATAAAAAAAATGAAAAGAAAAGAAAAACGTTTTTCACGCATTCTGTGCAACGGTAATTGTCTGTAGAAGCAGAAGAAGAAGGAGAAGAACCGAAGGAGGAAAAAAAACAGAAAAATTACATAAAAAGACGAAAATAAATCAAAGACAAGTAAAAAGCAGTACAAAAACAACAACAATAATGCTTGACAATGGCGACGCTTCAACGTGAGTGTCGTACGGACAGACGGAGAGACATGTTGAAAATGTTTAGAGAAAAATTTACAAATCCGCTTAGCAACATTTCGATTATGAACATAATGAACGACATAATGATGTTTAAATATTCTTATTTTTGTTGCTCTATGTTGTTGTTGTTGCTGTTGTTGTTGGCATTGCAACGTTTTACATGCCAACCTGTGCCATGTGCCGCGACACGTGAACTCACGCTTGTCACGGTCTCGTGTCGCGCACACATTTTGCCGGGTGGTTGTTATTTCATTGACCCACACACACACACACACACACACACACACCAACACATACACATACACAAAATGACATTTTTCTTGTCGTTTAATGATTAATGATTATCGTCATCGTCTTTTGCTTTTCGCCTTTGCCTTCGCCTTTTGGGCATTTAATGCTTTGATGAAAAAGTAGAAGAGAAGTAGAAAATTTGCCTTTGCCATGTTGAATTGCGTTGAATGCCCCACAAACGTGCGCACAATTTTTCATCATGAACAACGACAACAACAACAACAACATCAACGACAATAATACAAATGCAAGCTTGCAAAATATGCCGATAAGTTCGTCTGTCGTCAACACGTCTGCACGTTGTCGCAATTGCTTTGCTTTGCTTTGCACATCTGTTGCCAAAATCACAAAATCCTCATAACGGATATTTGATAAATTGTCCTGTCATAATTATTATTATATATTGAACACTGTTGACAAACATTTCTGTTTGATTTGCTTTTAATGACGATAATGCGAAGCGAACAGAAAGCATAACTTTTCTCATTGTTTTGAACATAACAAATATAAATTTATAATTAAAAACAACAAAAAAATGACGACACAAAAGTAAACTTTCATTTCTTTCGCAATAAGAAGCATTATGCTCAAATTTATGTTGAATTGTCGTTTGTCGCCATATAAATGCACGTAACATACGGCAATTATTTGGTTACTTCTTCTTTATTACAAAAAAAATACTATTTTTTATATATTTAAATCGATATTGTGAATATAATACTTGAAGAAGCAGAATTTTAACCAAAAGCTAGAAAACTCTCGAAAAAATATGTACTTTTTTTGTTCGGTGGTTAAAAACAATTATTTTTCCTTTCCTTTTTTTAAGACTTCAAAGGTTTTTTTTTTATTTTTGTTGGAAATTTTTTTCATTAAGAAAGTACAATTTGTCATGATAAATGACTTAAATTTGTATATTTTTTGTTTAATAGCGATATATTTTTTAAAAAAGCGCCCTCAAGCGGCGTTTTATTGAAGTTGAAATGATCGATGCACAGTTATCGAACGAATTTATAGATTATTATGTTCCATTTGTGTTTTTCTTTTTTTTTTTGACAGAACATGAAAGATTTTCAGATATTTTCTACTGATTTGATTTGATTTGCATGCTAGATTGTTGTATGTTACAAATAAACGCTTGTAACATTTGGCATGCTTAATGAAATTACCAAAATTTGTTATTCATTTTTTGAATCATAGAATTTTTAAACTTTTTTTAAAGTCTTTTAATTAAGTTTCAACACTTGCTGCCAAAACCAATGCCAATGAAATCAATTTCCAATTAAAATCTGTTAATTTACAAACATAATGAGGAAAAAACCTTCAATAAATGTAAAAACATGTAAGCGCATTGAAAAATCAACAAATTTTAATTAGTTTTTTAAGCAAACAACAAAAGTGCAAAAAAAAAAAAAAGATAAGCAAGTCTAAAATGAATTTCAATGATTTTTAATGTTAAGTCAATACAAAGGAACAACAACACATATCAGCAACAACAACAGAAGAGAAGTATTATATGAATGCAAAAATTGCCAACAGTTAATTAAAAAAACCGTTAAGCTTATCGCGTGTTGAAATGAACAATTTTCATTGTGTTGAACTTATTACATTAAAAGGCAAAAACAAAAACAAAAATATGCCAAAGAATGGCAAAGGCAACAAAATGTGATTATCTGAAGGACAATGAGGACATTGAAAACAAACAAAAAGGTGTGCATAAAAATAAATATTACTTATTTTTTTTAAAGATAAAAAATACAAATTAATTAAAATGTGAGTATAAATTTAAAAAAAAAAAAAAAATATTAAAATGTGTGACAAAAATTTAAAAAAAAATTACAATAATAAATATTTTTATTTTAAATAAATAGAAATATAATTAAATCAAATTGAAAATAAATAAGAAAAACAAATTTAAAAACATATATGATTATAAAAATTATTAAAAAAAATATTGTAAATATGTAATTAGTGATGTGTAAGCAGTTTTATGGTGGGATCTTTTCAAACTGTCTTTGAAAACCAATTGGTTAAAGATTTGGCAAAAGAATTCACTTGAGCAGAGAGTCTTGAAACTTAAAAAAAAAATTCTTAAAATATAGTAAAAGCTCTGGACGAGTATGACACTTCTAGAAGTAGATCTTTTGTATCCGAACATATTTGAAAGTCTGAAATGCAATGCACTAATAATGAAACCTCTGCCGCAGACGGACAACTGCCGTGGTTGAATACAATTGCTGGAGACATGGCAAATTTTATAGCTTGTTTTTTTTTTTCTCATTCACAAAAAAAATAATATAATATTTTTAAAAACTTTTTGCACTCAAAAGTGACCGTTTCTGTATGAGAGGGAGATGGCATTAAATGTGCTGAGCTTATTTTCACTTAGCAATTTTAAAATGCAATTTATTTGTTTTTTTTTTTTTTTTTTTTAAATTTTTTTTTGTGGCTTTCGTTGCCTTAAAAAAAGTGTATTGTCTGCAAATGTGAGACTTAAGCGTAAAATTAATTACACATAATTAAAAGTCAAGTGAAAGTTGCTTAACAAAAAAAAAAAAAAAAAATTTGCAAGCTTAGCAAAAATATAAGTGAGGCAGCAAATAATTCGCATGAAGTCAAAGACGGACGACGGACAAAGTAGGAAGGACTTTAAATGACGCAAAGCATTAAAAATGCTAATGGAAAAGTTTTCAGTTTTATAAAATGGCAGACAGACGGACAACTTAAAAGCAACTTAATGAATGCGCGAGAGAGAGACAGAGAGGGCAACGAAAAACAATAATTAAACTGTGCAAAAAAAAAAGAAAAACTAATGAAAAGCCAAACTGTTGCCGACGACGTCATCAAGTGTAATTAACAGCAACAACAACAACAACAACAATGGCAAAGTTACTTGACGACAAATTACACAAAACGCACAACAAAAAATATTTTAGTATTGAATGAGGAGCAGTCAAAATAACAAAAATAACAACAAAATACTTAAATGAACAACAAATAAGCAAAAAAAAAAAACAACAACAAAAATTGACTTTTTTGGTTGTTGTTTTGTAATTAAAGCCGCTGGACGCTAAATGACGCTAAATAGGCGCAAAGGTGTGGCATTTCCTCTAACAACAACAACAACAACAACAATAACAAAAAAGCAAACAAAAAAGAAAGCAACAAAAGTCGACACATAAATTAATGAGTCGCATGAAAAATTATGGCCAACAAATTAGACGTAAAATGAAACCACAAACAACAAACAACAAAAACAACAACAAACCGATTCAAAATAAGTATGACAAATAACCAATAAGACGCAATAAAGCCAACAAAATGAATATAAAACCAAAAAAAGAATTATATAAAAACACAAAAACAACAACAACAGCAACAAAAGCAAATAACATAACACTAATGAAAAGCCATAAGAAAATCAAAATGCATGGGGAAATCCCTACAAGCGGGACGGACCTCTCTCACACCTATCAACGGCAGCGATGAGTCATGAAGGTCATGACGACGGCAACGACTACGACTACGACAACCACTCAATGCTCATGCATGTGTGCGTAAACGTGAGCGTAAAAGCGTGAGAGAGAGCGGAAAAACAGTTATGCCGGAAAATGAGAGACGCCTTTTGGAGAATGAGAGTAAAAGCCGCGATGTCAATGTGCTCAATTATTGCACAATTGTTGTTGTTGCTATGAAAATAACATTTATTTGGATTTTTTATTATTATTATTTTTTATTTTTCAGTGTAAAATGGAAATGTGCGCCTGATTGTATGCAATGCCAAATAATTTTAAGTTAATTTTGTGCGATTTTTTTACACAACAACAACAACACGACGACAACAAGTACGGCAGACAAGTTGGCAGCAAAGCAGAGCGCATTTTACCGCTTTCCAAAAGTACTTCAAATAATGGCGGCAACATACGGAAATTGCCTTAGGCAACCAAGCAAGCAAAAGCAACCAAGCACACAACGTAGTACATTGCCTTCTGCCGACGCTGCTGCTGCTGCTGCTCTCAAACACTCAACACGAAGGTAGAGTGTGAGAGCATTCAATATAGGCAAAGCGGCCAAATGAGCGAACGTGCGAGTAAGCCAGCAAATGAGTCAGTCAAACAGAGCGCAATATGCGTTGTTTGTTTGCTTGTATGTGTGTGTTTGTGTGCAAGCAAAGGAACGAACGAGCAAGAGAAATTGCACATGTTTACATACGTTTGCCTGCCGCCGTGTTGTTTAGTGCGAGTGTGATGGCACATAAAAAACATAAGAAGCAGCACACACAATTAGTGGAGCTATGCTGAGAGCTGAGAAAAAATCAATTTCACAATGTTGCGTATGAATTTTCATGTGCACATTTCCTGTAAAATTTATTAATTTCCAATTAACGCATTTTCATTTACATTATTAAAATGACATTTTTATTAGTAAGTAAAATTAATATGAAATTTGTCACATTTCCAGTAAATGAGCAAAGGAAATGAGCGCGCGTGTTGCCGAAAAAAAACAAAAAAAAAAACAAATAACAACAACCATAAAACAGAGTAAAACGTGCATTTGCTGCTGTGAGAGCGCAAAACAGTACGTACGCCGTAGCAGCGCGTAAGAGAGCATATATAATTGAGTGAGTGAGTGTGTGTGTGAGTGAGCGCACAGATGCCAAAGAGCGGCATACGAAATGAGCGTAAAGTGTGCCGCACGCACGCATTACATTTTATAAATAACAGTAAAGATGAAATATTTTGATATGCAAATAGGAAACTTAGAAAAAAAAAAAACAAAAATAACAAAAACAAAATATTAATTTTTTCGCTCTGCAAAATACTAATTAGAAATTTTTAAAAAATCTTCTTTTACATACCGTTTTGTATATGAATTAAAAGTTGTTTAAAATAATTGTAAATTTTATTTTTTTTAATTTGTTGTTTCGCTTTATGTTTTCGGCTTTGTTTTTGTTTTTATTTTTTTTTTTATTTTAAAATCGTATTCAGGATGGAATTTATTAGAATTTTGATTTGTTCGTTTGTTAAATGTTTAATGTTTTTTTTTTATTTATTTATTTTTTCGATATGTTTTATTCAAAAGTTACTTTTATGCTTATTTAAGTTACTTGTTAGTTCTTTTTTAGTACAAGTTTTTACACACTTTCGACACTTGACTATTTCTGCTTTCAATTGCACATAACCGGCACAAAAATACAACAAAAAAAAAAAAGAACTAATATTGTTTTTACACAAACAAAAAAAAAATGGAAATTGTTCTTTGTTGAATTTCGCGAATAGAAATTTGTTATTATTATTAAAATAGCAGAAAATTCTTTAGTTTTGCGAGTGTAGAAAAGCGACACAGGAAAAAAACACTTTAGTTTTGCTTCGAGTTGCGTTTTTTGCGCATAATTTGCCTTTTCCGCTTTGCCGTGTTTGCTGACTGCGTTCGCAAGTGTCGCTTGCACGATTGAATGTCTGCTGCTGAACTGACGGGCTTCGACGTGCGCTACCGTGATTTTTATACCGCAGCGCTAGGCCGAAGTGTTGTTGACGATGTTGTCTGGCAGAGCCGAAGTTAAATAACACGAGCCATACGTCAGAGAGCGGCGTGTGTGTGTGTGTGTGTGTGAGTGAGCAAGAGGATGTGAATACCACCCTAGGACGTTGAAAGCGTCACAGAAGTGAAGATGCTATGTTGCTTCTTTACTCTCCCTTCCTCGCTCACTCTCTTACACTCCCCCAACGCTCTTTGACAGCACTTGCCAGCTTATAGAGTTGCCAGATTTTTTGTTAGTTTTTCTTAGAGTTCTATTTTTTTAAACAATTATGTTGTTTGTGTAAAATATTTAAAGATGGTAGAAATATTTTGTTTTTTGATCATTTTTTTTCAAATAAGTAATGAAAAATAAATAAAAATGCTTGTTCCGAAATGCTATTGTTATGTTTTACATTTAATTTAATTAATTTATTTAAAAAAAAAAATCAAAAACGAAGAAATTCAACTGAGTTGAACTATCAAAAAATCATTGCATAAGCAAAGGCGCCACATGCAAAACAAACGAGTTGGCAACGCCACAAAAACAAGAGAGCGGCCAAACAAAAGAGCATAATTGAGAGCACGAACAAGAAAGTTGAGCAATCTAAAAGAGAGCAAGAAGCTGAGTGTGTGTGTGTGTGTGTGTAAACGGTTGTATGTGTGCGTGTGTCCGTGAAGGTTTGTACGTGTAAATGACAGTGCAGCGCAGCGCACAATGGGAAGCCTAAAATTATGCTATGCCATAACACTTGTGTAATATTGGCAATTATCAGGGTTGATATTTGAATACGGCAAATAAAACACCAAAAGAAACAACAACAACAGCAACTGAGGCTGCATGAACTTGCCGTCGTGCTTAGCGGCAAAAAAAAAACACGCTGCTTATGCTGTTGATGCGAATAGTTTGTACAGTGAACGCTCGCAAATGTGAACTTCAGCTCAAAATTAAAATTAGTAATTTTCAAACATTTAAATTAACACAGAAATTATACATTTTAAATCTTTAGTTGTAATTTGAATTTTTTTCATAATTAAAAAAATTTTTGTATATATTTTTTTTTTCGAAATTATAAAAAAAAAACATTTAATTGTGATTTAAATTTGTTCTTCATTTTAAACAAATTTTTTTCTTAATGTTTTTCATGCTTAAGTTGAAAAAAAAATTGTTTTAAAACGTTAAATAAATAATAAACTCTAAAAACTTATTTTAAAAATAAATCCTAAAAATCAAAAATTTATTTAATTAAATTTAATTAACAATTTTTGCAAATAGTTGTAATTTTAGTGCAACCACTGTACTCGCCATTAGCATAAGTGTCCTTTTGTGCTTTTATAGTTTAAAGTTGTTCTTGTTGTTGCTTTGTTGGGTCGCTGTCAAGCATAGCATACCAAAGCTTTGCTTTGAGGCTGAGTCTGCTAATGTTGTGGTTATTGTGCGTTGCGTTTGCCATTTGCCAACATAGTTTGGCCAAAAACAAGTTCGAAGATATTCAAAGTACCCAAAAAAAGATACACAGACACATAAAGCAAGGCACTAATTAACAGTTGAGTCATTTAAGTTTGCTTGCCAAAGTTAAGAAAATTCAACAACAAAAACAACAAAAACCAAAAACCACAAAAATCCCAACAAACACACAGCATCCAATTGGCATGTAGGAGACAAACACTAACAACAACAGCAACGACATGCCTTTTATGGCACACGTTTGGACAGACGGACAGACGGGTGAACAGACTGACAGAGCGACGAAATAAACTTGAAAGTTTTTTGGCACTTCGCCGCCGCCGTTTACCGTAAGCCCTTTCTTTCTTCCATTCTTTTGCTGGAAGCAGAAGGAGGAGCCCCAAAAAACCGCACATGTACGGCAAAGCAGCGCCCGAAACCGCCCATGGCGTCACAACAAAAACCTGCGGTGTTGCCCAACCCCTACCCCTTCCCCGTTGCTCGTTCTTTTTTTTTTCTGCTCAACTTTTTTGTCGCGTTTGCCATTAGCGCTTTTTGTAGGTGGCAGGCATTTAATGCAACAAACGCTAATAGCGCAGCACATTTGGCAAGCAGACAATGAAGCCGGACAGACAGACAGACCGACGGACGGACAGCATCAAGCATCAAAAACATTTCGCTTTGATTTTACACACAAACTTTAAGTAAAGTCATGTCGAACACAAATCACATAATGCATTTTCTTTCTTAACTTCTTCCACTTCCTCTTCAGCTTCTTCATCTGCTTCTTCTTGCCGATACGTAAAAGCAAATTGTCAGCAATTTGTTCGGCGCAATTAAGTTATCAATGCTGTTGTCATTCAACCAATTCAGGCATTGCCTGCCATACCTCGACTCTCTAACAAACTAAATGACAGTCGAAGCAGCAGACAAGTTGAGAAGGTGTCTAGTCAAAGTTTTGTATATAGTCTGAGCTAGCACTAGAGCAAGGGGGCGTGGGTGTAAGGGCTTTGGTGTTGGCAGTCTGATTTGTCTTCACGTTCGTTCGCAAATGCAATTTCAATTGGCAGCAAATAACAAAAAGTTAAGTAAAATAGTAGTAAGAAAGAAAGCGTGTAAAAATATAGAAAAAAAAAAATAACAAATTTGATGACTAATATTGAAAATTGCATTTGGCAAAAATAATCGTATTTTAAAGTAGAAAACATTAATTTTTATGCAAGTGATTTGATTTGCTTTGCAACTTTATTCCAAGCAGTTGAGTCATGATGAGCATTTTTAATTGTTTGGTCTCGACTTTAAGTAGTCTAGACTCTAGAGTCTAAAGCAAGACAATGTTCAGTGAGGAAGTGTGAAGATGTTTTGTAAAAATATATACATTATGTTAATCTGGTTAGGGGATGTCCATATATTACGTGAGATAAAAATAGGGGAGAGGGGATTCAGCAAAATCTCACCAAATCCCATCTATGGGGTGGGGGGTTCATCGGACATCTCATGTGATTTTTTTACTTCACTAGTTTAACATTTTTTTTTTTTTAAATTTGAGCAAAAAAAAAAAAACTAATTCAAATTTTTAGCAAAATTTCATGTGAGCTTCAGAGGGATGGGTTCGTCAAAAACTCACTGAATCTCATCAAGAGGGGGGAGGAGTGTAAATTTCTAAAAAAAAAACCTGGAAAAACCGTGGAATGTCCGAATTCTCGAATCTGGTTTCTGAATTTTATTGACTTTTATTGAAATAAATCTTATCACCATCTTCAATTGTATCAAAGATTTCTTATTTAAATTTCTAAAATGTTTAGTGACTAAAAACTTGAAGTATAAAAAATAACAAGTTGAAAATATTTGACGTATTCCTGAAAAATAAAAACCATTCACCATTTTTACAACACTAAAGCGACCGTAGATGCTCAATATTTACGTCAATATTATGCGCAGTATCTTGTAAAATTCTTAGAATTATATGGCTAAGCCATAGGGTGCAATATGTTGATGCTTGTGCAATCACGACAGCAACACTGTTAACACAGAACAGAACCAGTGTTGCACAACAACATTGCCAACAGACGATGGAAAATTTACTTGATTGCACAACCAAAATCAAACAGTTTTTTTGATTGAATCAATATACTGCGCAATCTTTGAATATGCCGATGACAGACGTTCAATCATATTGTAAATGTCAATTATTGCGCACTATATTGACGTAAGCATACCATATGCATATTGACGTAAGCATATGTATGTTGGATCTTCTTGGGGTAGTTTGAAAAATGGGGCAATGGTGGCTACAAAATTCCAATGAAAACGATGGAAGAAGACAGAAACAACACATTTTATGGAAGACCACTTTTGAGAACATTCAAGAACCAAACACATATTAAACTCTTGTTAACATATTGACTGCTTTGGAAGCTTTGACAACATTGAATTTTATTAATCAATTAAAGAATCTTAATCTCGTTACTACCATGAAACCACCACGTGTTATATTCTTATACCCAACAAAGGATATCAATTTTTATAGCTTAAAAAAATTGTTCTCACGTCGGATTTGAGTTATTTAAAAGAATTTGAACCACAATTCCTTTTTCCTGCCTTATTAAAGAGGTTGCAAATTATAAACAAAGAAAAAAATCAAGTTTTGACTCTTAAAATTTGAAAATTCATTTTTTACTCTCTATGAATAAATCCCCTTTGAAATTATCACATTACCCGAAGGTTTTTTTTATATGATTGAGACAATTAAAGAGAATTCGAGAAGGCGTTACCTGAATTCGTTTATGGAAACAGTTTTTTTTTTTAAAGATTCGAAGACGCATTGGAATATGTGTAAGGCAATACAATATCTGCACCATGACTTGCTTATATGCCGGTTACTTTTTGATCCGATGGACAAATTATATAAAAAGTCATTACTTGAATAGATATTTTATTTAACAGACAACCAAACTAATCGAATTCAATGATAGTTCAACTCTACAGAGATCTTGTAGCAGTATTGCTATCGAAAGTAATTAAATATTTATTAAAACACAAATGTACAATGCAATGTCTTGTACAAACGCCATTGAGCGCCTTCAGTTCATTAATTAGTGAAGTCAGTCAAGTTTGTAAGCTGAAAATCCACAAAGAGCTTAGCTAACCATTGACTAACTCAGCAATAAGAGTAGCTCTGAATTGCTTACACATACACATAGATACGACACTATCACGCATTAAAATATACGTGCTGATAATTTTCTACAACAACACAAACACAAACAACAACAACAATAAGAATGCCAACGAAATGAAGATATTTATTTGTAGCTTGTATAATTTATGTTTAGAATTTGACAAGTCAAAGTAACATATACACACGCACAGCTACAACAACACCGACACCAACACCAACACAAAGACAAACAATTCAGCGAACAATAACAATTTGTACATAGTTGAACTAAGCAAGGACCTCACACCTTTCGCCTTTTTGTTTTTTTTTTTTCTCTGTGCTACGTTGAAAAACCAAAAACAAAACAAAGCAAAAAAAAAGGCAAGGAAAAAGTTCGTCAAGCCATGTTTGATTAAGCAATTCCAAGCGGAAATTAAATGGACACGCAAACAGCGCAGATGAATTGAACCCAAAAGAGCAAAGTTGCTCTATGTGTATGTGCTTTGGCAACCCTGTAACACATGACATGAAAAGGGTCATTTGGTAGTGAAACAAAGTACCAGCAGTAGCATCAGTAGTTAGTTGCTCCTCACCACATCTCACACACCTCTCCCACACCCCCTCTCACACCCTGCGAATCGTTGCAATGAAGACGACCGACCAGAGCAACTTAAGTTTACCGCATTCAAGTGAGAAGATTAAATCGCCATAAATATTAACTACAGTTGCTTCCGTTTATGCCATGTTATTTTTGGACATGTTGGCGTGGCATGGCGTGTGGCATGTGACCATGTGGCATGCGGCAATTTGATGTGGCGAAATATTGTATGTATGTATGTGCTCGAAGGTTGAATGCTGTACACGCGAAGGCATGCTACACCTACACGGCAAAACTAAAAAAAACTTGATGAAAGGATTCAAGTTATCATCTACCAGCACACCATAGACTAATGAACAACGAATCGATTCAATTGTAACTGTTAAGACAATTCGAAAAACGTTTTCTTTGATTTAAGACCGGAAGGCACGCAAAGGCAGATGAGATGGCAGTAGTGTGAAAGGAGGAGGCGTTAAGGAATGAGGCAGAAGACTAGAACGCTGAAGGAAAAGACGGAGGTGTTACAGGTAGAGAGGAAGACAGAGGAGCAGGTCGCTGAGAAGAAGGAAGGGAGTGAGACAGAGATTGAGACAGAGACAGAGGCAGAGAATGAGGCTGAAAAAGAGACAGGGAGGGAAGGGAGTGAGACTGAGACTGAGACAGAGAAAAAAACAGAGAAAGAGGCAGAGAATGAGGCTGACAAAGAGGCAGATAAAGCGGTAGAGAAAGAGGTAGAGAATGTGGTAGAGAAAGCGGAAAAGAAAGTAAAGAAAGTAAGGGAGCCAAAGAAGGCTTTTCTGAAAGAAAAGGATAGGCATCAAAGTTAAGCACCAAAGAAGCAAGAGCGGCGCCGAAAAAGGTGATAGCGTCGACAGCTGAGGTGTCAGTATCGGCAAAAGCAACCGCTTCAGCCAGAAAGGCAGCCAAGATGACAACAGAACAGGTCATAGAACGAATAAATAATCAAGAGAGCAGCCAGGAAAGCTATGATAGGAGACGACGGGGATGAGTCAACGAATGAAACTTGTTGAAGAGATAGCAACGGATGTGCCAAAGAACAGAGTACAAGAGGAAGTGCCAAAGGAAACACCAGAACAAGCAACCAAGGCACACGCAGCTGTAGCGTGCTAGAAGAGAAGAAGCGTGTGACAGCTAAGATGCGAGCAAAGGTAGCGTAGACATCAGTGAAGATAACGGCAGAGAAAGCAAAGTAAAAGCCTACAGCGCTGTCAGCTGAGGTATTAGAATACACACAGAGGCAGCACCGGAAGCAACAGAAGGGTCAAACGCAGGCAGGCAGGCAGGAGAAAAGCGCACCTTCCATTGGGTTGGACTGCCCTTACTCCCACAGTCTACACTTCAAAAGACAAATCAAATGATTTATGTTACGAGACGAACAGAAATTAGAACTTTTTGTTAATAATTGAAACGTACTGCGACAGCCTTGTGGCATGCAACAACTGACACACCGAACGACCCCAAACAAAAGCGAAACACCACAACAACAACTACGATACAAGATACCTACAGCCAAAGAATGAAATCGTCTATAGATAGAGTGCGAATGCTAACTGACGGATGCAGACTCATTTGACTGTTGTTATTTCGTAACTAATTGACAGAGAAAGAAGTAACAATAAACGAATTCAACATGAAGTTCTATAGCTATAATTTTGATTAAGTTGATACACACAGCACGTTGGCCGAGGCAGAGGTTTGATTAGGGTTGCTGGCTACATTTCGACTGCTACACAATGAAATATTATTAATTATGTAATCATTAGGTTTATACTGCTGTAAGAGGAACATAGGTAGGTCTGTCTGTCTGTGTGTGAATTGAAAGCAACGAAGCGGCAACTTGACTCAAGAGAGACACACTCACACATGTAGTTCATTCAGCAATAAACGAAGCACTTTTTCATTTCTTTTTTCTTGGTTCCTTTGCTTGTTTTTTTTTTTTTTTATGGTTTTTGAATCAAAATGACCAAACCCAATGTGCTATTAAATTCAAATCGCCACTCAAGCAATAACAGATGAATTTTTAATATGCTTGATGGCAGAATTGTAAAGCGACGACGTGCACGACAAGGACGATGAACAGGATTTCGATTATGGGCGAATACACACAAGGCGGACGATAACTTACATGGGCGCAGGCAAGACACTTGTGCATATGTGTAGAGGGGTATGTGTGGGTGTGTCTGTGTGTGTGTGTGTGTTTGTTGAGCACACAAAAGCTCAAAAAAAAAAAAAAATTTTTATGCTACTTGAGCTGTAATTTCAATTTAATAGCAAGTAAATGTATGCCACCTTCAGTTGAGCTTTAAAGTTTAGACTTCATTTTTATACCCTACACACACTGAGTATATTAAAAGCGATATTGCATTTGTTCAAGTTCAAACACATTAAGAAAGAAAAGTAGTTAAAGTAAAAGTTCCCATAGAAGGATTTCCAGTATTTCAGTCCAGCAATAGTATATGTCCCTCTAGGAAAGAGACATAAATATGACAGCTTTGAAATTGGTGCGCCAAAATGTGTCCAGCCAAAAGAGGGTTTCTAGAGTCTAGAGCTTGCGCTTTATAAAGAAAGGTTCAGGATATCAAGATAAATCAATGAGCCATAACTGTCCGAATTCACCAGTGGATCTCGAGAGCCAGAAGAGCTACAAACTTGACTGTTCAGATCAAAAACTATTCAAATTGAAAGAGGTTTTTTTACTTGCAGCTTATTTATTCACACTTACGGTCACTTGAGGAAGTGAAGATCAGAAAATAAAGAAAATAAAAATGAAAAATGAGTTTGTAGACTTATCACACCCATAAGACTTATCCCATTCATATAATAAACATAACATTTACTTATCTCGCCTTGTTACCAGGCGTAACTCCTTTAAGAGATAACAACATCTAACTTGGTAAGTAGATATAGAAAAAAATTTGATTTAAAACGATATATCCAAAACTATTATCACCCCCATTTATTTAAACTCAAAAACCCTAAAACTGAAATTCCCTGTAACTTTCACATTTCATGACCGATTTTCTTGAAATTTAAGTAATCCATCAATGTTCAAAGGCGGTTTTTAAGGCGTGGCACTGCCCACTTGTGCTTTGTAGGGTATTTACATTATCATGTATGTTGAACTACACCGAACTTATTTGTTTTTTATTGCTTCACTGTTACTTCTTTCAATTTGATTTGCTTTTTTTCCACTACGCTTACACTATTAAAACTCATTCGATTGTGGCTAATTGAATCATACGAAAGAAAAAGTTTAAAATTGTGTGTAATCGTTTTTTTCTTTCGCTCATTCTTTCCTTCTATCATAGAGCGTATTGCTTGGGTCGCATACATTTATCAATAGCGTATGTGTGTGTGGGTTAGTGTTGAAGCAATGTGTGCAGGCAGAAAATAATTTTCAGTACAATGTAAATATTTATTTGTGAAGCATCAAGGGAGCAAAATGCCGGCAGGACAACAAGTGCGTGAGTGTCACCCTCAGCTTAGCTGAGCTAAGTTCAGACTGAAAAATACAAAGCACAAATGAGTGCGACGACGACGAGAAGGACGACGACGACGACGTTGTAGTTGATGGCACTGATAAGACAGACAACAGATGTTGTTGTTGTATGGCAGCCGTCGACGTTGTCGCTCTGACATTGCGATAAGCGCAAAAAGAAATCAGACAAAGGACGACAATTGCATGCAGGACGTTTGCTACAGCCTACTGAGCATAGCAAATCAAAGCAAAGCAAAGTAAAGTCAGTTCATGTGCCTAATGATGACGATGATGATGATGATGATGATGATTTTGGTGATGTTGCTGCCGCATATGTTTAAACAGATAAGCAAAATAATCGAGGCCTCAGCGAAATCGTCCTATTTCTTTGCTTCTTTTTTATCTTCGCTGCTGAGAGTTGTCAACTTCAGCAATTTCGTTAATTGAAAATAAGTTTTTTTTTTATTTTTTGCTGTTTTTTTTTTTTGTGTCATTGAATTTTCTTTTTATCGTCGCATTTAAAACACATTAATCGAAATTGAGACATGAGTTTCTGTCGGCGAAATGTTTATTTATATCGTGTGTTATGCAAAATGAGCCTTTCGCATAATTTAACTCATTTGTGTTCGTTCAAATTGCTTTATTTGGCATGTCATTCGCTGCGATTCAATACGATTGAATTCGATTTGATTTAAGTGTCGCTTAAAGCATTTCAAGTCGAGAGCATTTTGGTTAAATTGCATATCAGAATTCATTTGAAGTAATTTTAATGTTTATTTATATTAAATTGAATTTATTTTATATAAAAATTCATTTATTATTTTATTTGTATTTCATTTTTTCTCATTTTTTTGTGGTTCGAATATAAGTTTATTTAATTTAAAATTTTTGAATATAAAAACATTTAATTTAAATTCATTTAATTAACCAAAATGATTGCCTACTGATTTAAAAATATTTATTTTAACACAATAAGCGACACTTTCAATAAATTTATGCAAAAAGACTATTTTCGCCCCCCTTTGTGACAAGCTGTCTATGTTCTTGGTTACGAAACAATGAAATTTGTCGTATACGCTTTCTAACTTATTGATCAATAGAAATAATTCACATCAGAATAAAAAAATCGAAATCCCGAATATCCCGGGATTGGGCAAGTTAAATCCCGGGATTTTCGGGACTTCAAAAACACAGAAATCCCGGGATTTCGGGATCCCGGGATTGACATCCCTAATACAGAGTCACAAAATGTTACTTATGGTTCTGGAAGCCATGTGACTGGTATGAGAATAGTTCAAGTTCTGTGCTCTTTTTTATGAAAGTATGCTTAAAAATGAATACTCATATGTTATTTAAGGTCAAATGGCCACATACGGCAATACAGTTCATTGTGTCTGTTTATTTTGAATAATTTTACATAAATACTTATTTTCTTTTAACATATTTTTTGTTGTCTCTCTTTTCTTGTTATTTAGCAAATTTTAATGCTCTGAAATCAAAGCAAATGTTTGTTTGACTCTTTGTTTTTGGCTCAATATGCCACAAACTAAACATGATTACTCGTCAAAGATTGCAAAAAAAAGATTTGATGTCAAAATTGTCAGTTGAGATTCGCAAAAGATTTTTGCTAATGATAAACTGTAAAACGCAAGTTCCGTTATGAGCAGCACCATGAAGTATAAACACAAAAACAACGTTGCATGCCACAACCACGACCACAACAGAACAGTGTAGAACAGAACAGTACAGAACACAAGACAACACAAACAACACGAGGCAATGCAATGCAACTGTCAGTGTCAAATTCATTGTAAAATACAAGTTCATTTATGTGGCGAACACATCCGACTGAACGAGAAAAAAGCAGCAAAAAAAAAAAAAAAAGATTGAAATTTGCATAATTTTTCCAAGAGTTCAAATCCAAAGAAAAGAAGAAGAAGAAAAAAAAGTATCTTCAAGTTGATGTGCGCTCAGTGCTGAAACACGGTACTTGAGGTAAGCTCATTGTTATTTACAGTTAGCTGCGGCAAGAAGAAGAGCATTATTTGTTCATTTTTTGGTCAACACTAATGAAACATAATGACGTGCTATTAGAGTGTCTGCGAGTGTCTTGAGTACTTACATAGTATGAAGTGGCAGGCATGACATGAAGTTGCACTGCCAGTGGAAGCCAGCCAGAGCAAAAGGGCAAGTGAAGCGTAGGAGTAAGTGAAGCAGCAGAATGTAGCAACATAATAATATTGCACTCAAGTAACTTCAACACAATCAACGACAACGATGATGATGATGACGATGATGATAATGATGGCATCATGTAATATGCAAGCAAGCGAACAAAGTCTGAACTGACCGTGTAAGTTGTGTGTGTGTTTGTTTGAGTTCTTTCTGAGCTATGAAATTATGTAGCGAAGCGTGAAGTTTAATTTTTAAGGTTTATTAATATTCCAAAAACAAAAAAACAAAACAAAAACCACAAAAAAGATACACGAAAATGCTAACATTTTTATAAAAATGTTATTCTTTTTTGTGTTGGCAAAATGCGGCAAATGTTTTTGATTCTCAAAAGCATTTACAAAGGCGTGGCATAATTGCTGCATTGCTAATATTAAATGTTGCTAATGTTACATAGAATTACATATAATAATTGAGCTATTGAGTGTTGTAGAGGGCAATTTTATTGAGGATAAAAGCAAGCGTGTGTGGAGTAGAAGAAGTTTTCAGTTTTTTTAGAAACAATTCTAAACTGCCGAATTCAGGAACAGTAAAGAAAAAGCTTTTAGTTTTTTCATAAACAATTTTCTACTGCCGAATTCAGGAACAGGAAATTATTTACATGGAACTTTCTCTACAAGTGAACTACTAACAAAGTGACGAACTCACGACTAGTAAAAGAACTAATCAAAGTTGATACATATGGTAGACGCACTGTTCTGAGAAGCCAGAAGCAATTCTATCAAGTCGTAGAACCATGCTCGGTGTTTTATTTTTATACCACTTTGTTTCATTATATAAAGTTTAATGTTCCTACTCATTATACGAGAAACTTTAGACCAATTCTTAGTACTTGTAGAGCTACATATTTTGAGCTTGATTCCTTCCGAATTTTGTGTACAAACTATAACAATTACTGTAACTCAATTGATAATTACAGATATTCTAATTGAATATTCAAAAAAATAAATTAACTACTCAACCCAACAGATCTTTAATATAAAATTAAGATCATGATCTCAAAATAACGACTTCCCACACAAAACAACAACAATTTTTATCAATTTTCTTCTTATTATTCTTCTGTTTGTTCTGCTTAAGCTTCGTTTTGAACTAAACTACAAACCAAACCCCAATAGATCATTTCAAACAAATTAAAGTTCATGATTAATTTACTTTAAACCAAAACGAAATCAATTACGTCATCAAAGTATAAACTTTGCCAAGTTCATTATCAACAACGAGATGATGATGACGATGATGATGCTCATTATTGTTGGCATTATGAACATCATAATAAGCAACTATCATTTTCAATACTTTCAAATGTTATTATTTCTTTTGTCTTTTTAGGTTTTGTTTTTGTTTTTATTTGCAAAGAAGAAACATGTTTAGAGATAATTATCGTTTACCATTCTTAAATTCCTCAATGGCTTCACTCACTTTTCATGCCTTTAATTCTTTTATTGTTATTATTAGAACATCATTAATTATTTTCTAAAAAATAAAAACGTTTAATTAATGAAGCGCATAGAAATATTGAGAAGAAAAAAAAAAAATAATAAATAAATACATAAATAACATGCAAAATTTTGCTATTTTTAGGTGCGACAGCGAAACAAATTGCTTTGCCATACAAGCGTCACTTTTGAGGGGCAAAAAAAATTAAAAAATTACCAAAAAAAAACCTTTGCAGTTTCGAATCCAAATTGCATTATAATTTTTGCTTAAAAATCAATTATTGAAAATCAATTAAAATCAGCATAATTAGTGATGATGGCATTTTGTTTCTTTCTTTTGATTTTTTTCGATTTTTTTCTTTTGGAATTTAAATTTTATTTATTTTTTAATTTCGTTTTTATATTTTTTTTATTATGTATTATTTGTATTTCTATTTTTCATTGGCGGATCTTAAATGGGAAAATCCTAATCGAAGTCAAATCCAACAAAAAAAAAAAAGTATTATTTTTGATCAATGAATAATGCTCAGAATGATAAAGTTCGTTTTTGGTTTAATTAACAAACAAATTAACAAAATCAAGAACGAAAATAAAAATAAATAATCGAAGATTTTTCAAAGATTCCCGACTACAAATTACCCTATACATTTTGGCTTGCTTATCGACGCACGTTTCTAAGATGTCCGTTCTTTCATATATGTATACAGATGAACTGTAAAACTATCTGTTTTACATAGGTAATATCAAAATCTTGGAACGTTTTGCTTTTTTGAATTGAAGATTTTAATAAACCTTAGTAAGAAATTCAGTAGAAGAAAGGGTAATCAGTATAAGTTTATAGCCTATTTCTTTTACTTCCCAAGAAACAGATAAACTATACATTTATTTACATAGACAATTATTCAGGTGGCAGTTCTAGAAAAATACTTACGCAAATTATTTCCTCAGCTCTCTCAATGATCTTGAGACAATAATCTTTAATCTGCACGTAACATCCATTAAATTCTCATCTTCTTTGTGCCTTTAAAAATCGATTTGTTGTGCTTTAAAATGCTATCAAGTGTAAAAGTGTTTTGCACAACTGGGGGGAAATATTCAAAGGCTGTAGCGGATTAAAAGAGTTCACAAGGCCCGCGGCATGAGACACACGCTCGCAAATGTTCTGAGCTTTGCTACCGTTTCGCGCATTCAAGTGTTTGAAAGTATTTTTTTTATACTTCTTTTTCACTTTTTATTGCTTGAAGCATTAAAACAAATTAAAGCTTACAAATTTGGTACACGGACCTATTGAAGAAGCTGTTGGCAAAGCAGACTGAAGCCGTTGTAATAGTTTGAAGTATACTAGTATTTTTGCCACTTGAGTTATTTGTTTTGGTCAACTTTGATTGAATGGAATGTTGCAATGGAAGTGAAATAAGTAAGAAATTGTTTGAGTTTTTTAGATGGAATTGTAAATGTTTTAAGTTCTTTTAGTGTCGAAGAAAGCATTAAAACTTTGTAGCATTTCAATTCAGCAAACAAGCGACAAAAAGTTCAACTTCAAGATTATTAATTAAACAAAAATTGCCTTTAAAAGTGCTGATCACGCCTGCGTTATTCTTCAATGTTTTAGATTTATTGAGTTGCAAAAAATCGTAATAAAGAAGTAATCACTTTGATATAAAAAGCAAACCAAGATACATTTTGGTAAAACCAGAATCGAAGCCAATTAATCCAAAATGAAATTGAACGTTTAATATAAATCAAAACAAAGTTCTTTATACAAAAAAAAAAAAATGCGAAAGAATACAAAAACTTGTATGAGCTTGCATTATTAAAAATTACTTCATAAAACAATAACAGCAAACAAAAAAAAACTAAAGTACAAAAAAAAAAATGTAGAAAAAAAAATAGAAAAAACAACAACAACAAAAACAAAAGACAATTAAAACTAAGCATGAATGCGTCGACGTAACAAAAATCAGAGAAACAAAAAAACAGCAACAACAACAAAATAACAACAAGTCAAATAAGAAGCGACCAAAGAATCTCAAGCAAAGCTTTGTTTTTTTTTTTTGCTTTGTTGTTAAGACAGAAAGAGAAGCAACGAAGAAGAAGCAGCAGCATAATGAGTTTGAGCAGCGTTTTCTGCCGCTATAAAATCAGCGAACGTCAAATTCAAAGCCAACAGTTTGCCAAAAACCGCGAACGAATACGGCAAAGCAACAACAAAGCCGTAAGAAAGCAGCTTAGAAAAAAAGCCAAGGACTAAGGACGAAACAAAACTGAAATTAATTTTTTTTTTCATTTTTTTTTCTTTGTGTTTAAATAAAATGGTGTGTGTTTTATAAGGAATAATGTGCTAAAAAATACCAAAATGGCATACTTTTGAAAATTCCTTTTGTTTTTTACTAAAAAAAATACTTTTGTGATTCATTTTATTTATTTTTTTTTTTAATTTTTTTTTTTTTGTATATTTAAAAAATGTTGCAGCAAAAAATGCCGAAAGTTGCAACGTTTGTGCTCATTTTATGCCTTATGGGCGCCAGTGAAGCCGGCAAATTGACCGCAAAGTATTTGCCACCGCATTACGCCGCCTCATCCGCCGGCATTGGTGCAGGTCTCTTGCAGAGTCCCAGTCGTACAGGTGCATTTGGTGGCAGCAGCGGTGGCGGCAGCGGTGGTGGCTATGGACGACCCTCGAGTCAGTATCTTGCGCCACAAGCGAGTCATTTGCACTATCATGGCGTTAGCGCACAGGCAAGACCTCAACACGTCTACCAACAGTCGGCCAGTCGTACAGCGGTTGTGGGTGGAGCACCACAAATACCCATATTGCGTAACGATTATACAAACGATGCCAATGGCAACTATAATTTTGGGTAACAAATATTTTCACATATTTCTTCTATCTCTCTCTCTCTCTCTCTCACACACATACATTTTTGTACTTTAGTTTCGATACCGGCAATGGCATACATCGTGATGAGACTGGCGAATTTCGTGGCGGTTGGCCACATGGCTCACAAAGCGTTAAAGGCTCTTATTCGTATACCGGCGATGATGGTCAAATCTATACGGTCAACTATAAGGCCGATGGCAATGGTTTCCGTGCAGAGGGCGCACATTTGCCAACACCGCCGCCCATACCAGCCGAAATCCAAGAGTAAGTAATAAAATAATAAAAAAAAAAACCCAATGACTTTAAAACTAAATACCAAAATTTCATTTCATAAATTTACCAACCATACAATATGCAAATGCCGTTAAGCACTTTTATGCGGTCAATTTTAACACGCCATTGAACACAATAATTTTTCTCTCACTCACTCACACACTCACTCATGTTCATGTATAAAAGCAGCGGCACAGCACTCATGCACTTTCATTACCACTTCCACGTTCCCAATACATACGATATTCCCATTCTCATCTATTCCCGCATGCATGCCTGCATGCTCAGTCCACTCTCAAAACATTCCTGCACTCTTCATACACACACAAAACGAATGTTGCTTCTTTCGTCTGCCCTTTTTGCACATTCTTCTTCTTCAAACTACAACCCGCACACAGGCACAGAGTTTGTCCATTTGACTATGCTAATTTATTGCGCGTGTGCTTTTATGCATTTAACAGATCGCTCGCTTTGCATCGCTCCAATGCTGTTCATGGTCATGGCAGCGGCAGCGGCGTTGGCAGCGGCGCTTATCATGCGGCCGCCTCCAGTCTGCATGCTTCGCCAGCAACTCGTTATTTGCCGCCGCCAGCACAGCCACAGCAGCAACAACAACAGCAACATCAGGGCTACAACTATGGCAATCGTCGACATTATTAAATTCATGAATTTCACTTGTATGCGTGTAAAGTGTAGATGCAAATGATGATGACAGCAATAAAATAGAATTTTTGGTGAACGAATGTGTTTAATAGACTGTATGAAATTTATTTATAACATTCAGCCGCACACACTCGCACACACACACACACACACACAGTTGCAGAGCATGAATCGAAAAGTATTCGATAATGTTTTCGACCAACAGTTTGAAATACGTTAAAACTTTAAACACATTTGAATAACAACAATAAAAAAATGGGCGAAAAAAAGTTATACAACACGAACTCATATGCCAACAACAATAGCAACAACAACAACTAAAAATTGATATCAAATTGCTTAAAATGTCTTTTCAATGTTTGGCTTCGGTTTCGACTTTCAGCATTCCGCAGACATGCTTAGTTTAGCATATAAAATGCGTTAGAAACAAAGGAAAAAGTCTGTGGTGGCTTGCCACGCCCACAACATGTTACAACGCCAAAGCCAATATTGTTTTATTTGAAAAGTTTTAAAGGCAAACTTTAACTTATTAATATGCAGATAAACAGTTAACCGAGCAGAAGAGTAAAACCAACAAAAACAAAACAAGAAAAAAAAAATGTTTAAAAAAAGGTAGAGAAAGGACGCACAAAGAATATCACAAAAAAGGCATTAAACTGTAGGGGAAGAGGGTGAGGGGGAGCGGGAAAGAAAGATATTTGAGCTAAAAGACGACAATAAGAGTCTGTAAGAAATAAAAGAAAGGCGAAGTCAGAGTCAGAGTCAAAGTGAAAAAGTTACACATACGCAACGTTGCCACTTGACAATGTAATAATGCAAAAGTTTTACAAGGATTTATAAATTTATATTGTACCAAGGCGCACGCACACACAACCCCATCACTGGCTGAGAGACAGACCAACAGACAGCATGCTGCTTAGCTGCACGAGACAGACAGACAGACAGAGAGACAGAAGACAAGCACTTCATTTTTTGCGTATTAATCATAAGTAAAGCAAAAAAAAAAGAGTAAGCAAATAAAAAAAAGGAAAGCAAGCAAAACTTTTACCATTTCTTTTACTCATGCTTGTCGCTTCAATCAAACGCAAGCGTTGTGGCAAAGCATGCTCAGAGAAAAAAACGAAAAAAAAAACAAAAAAAGTGAAATTACTTTTGGCATATGAAATGAGTTGATTGAGCCAAAAGCCGCTAAAACATGTCACGCATTAATTTTAAGCTTAAATATTTTATTTATTTATTTATTTATTTAAATGCGACAAATGAATAAATAAAAAAAAAAAAACAAAGAACAAAAAATGAAAAATGAAAAACAGCGAATAAAGTAAAAATTATTTTCATGTTGAGGGTTGTGCTTCTTCATCGTCATCTTCATCGTCATCATCATCGTCATCATCATCGCCCACAGTCATTGTCGTCGTCGTCAGAGTGTTGCATACTTATGTGCGAAATGGCAAAGTGCGCGTCGACGTTGACGCAGGCTTGCTGACAGCGAACAGAGAGCAGCGAGCAGCGAGCAGAGGCAGTCAGGAAGGCGAGCAATGCCAGCAACGTTTGGCGGTTGAATGAAGTTGGCAACGGTTTTTTGGGGTTGGCCATGGTATGAGCTGAGGGTGCGGGTGTGGGGTTGGCGAAACAATGCTTACGGCAGTTTGCAAATCCGTTTAAATTTATGGCGTGTCATTGTTTAGATGAAATTAAGTAGGTGTGAGTGAGTTACTGAGTGTTTGTAAACGCAGTTTACTCTCCAACCTAAAGGGAAGGAGGTTGGAGTTGGGGTTGGGGTTCAAAGCATGATTTGTGCAACGTATGTGAAGCCAACAGGATTTTCGTATTTCATTTGCGTTGATGCAATTCATTTGGGTACAAAAACTGATGAAGTGATTAACTTTTTTCCATTTTTTTTTTTTTTAAGTACTTACACACGCACACACACACACACGCACACGCACACGCACATACTTGTTTTGTTGCAAGTGGCTAAATCAACAGTTTTATGCATTTTACAATGCGGTCACAATTTTCACGTTCGACGGTGAATGTCAAACATTTCAATGTGAATTGCAATATTTGTGTTGACTTGTGCCCATGTGTATGTGTGTGTATCTGTGTGTATGTGTGTGTTTGTGTTTTAAATGGATTGCTTAAAATTGCAAATGTTTGTCTCTATTTGATGAAATGCTTTTGTGGTTTTCAAGCATGTTTTCCTACTTTTTTAGAGCACATATTTTGCTTGTGTATATTTCGTTTGGTTGCGAAAATTTTGGTTGACATTAATTTTATACAACAAACCTGATTAGTGATTGGATGTAGTCAAGAGTGTGCAACTATTTTCAGCCTTAGTTCTTGAGCTTGATCAAAATTTAGCCACCTCTTAGTTTAGAAACCAGCAAACTATTAGTTGAAATTCTTAGGCTAAAAACTTGTAGCTCATATTATTTTTAAATTTTTTAATTTTATTTTTTTTTATATCCTTATTCCCTCCTACATCTCTTTGTTAAATTTTAATGAAATTCATTGTTTTCTTTCATTCACTTTAATGGTTCGTAAATATGTATAATAAACCCAATAGATGGCGCTGTTTTCACAATCCAGAAAAATTATATTTTCAATTTTAGATTTACTTTATAGAAAATATATTTTCCCATTTTAGTTTCCCAGCACCTTTTATTAGTTTTTCATTCAATAAAAATATATTTAAAAAAATATATATATATGAATACAGTTAAAAAACCATTATTCTTCAAGGTCTTATCGAATTTCAGTAATACGGATTATAATTTCGATTTCAAGCCACCGAAATTTGTTCGTTGAAAATAAAATTCTCAGAATAAAATTTGTATCGAACTCGTTATAAGAAGACAGGAACACACTTAAGATAGAATAAATATATGTACAGTACTTGTGCATAAGACAGAAGTTCATTACAATGGAATAAGGCTGAATTAATACATACATCCTAAAATCCATGAAAATTATTGATTCCAGAACAGATTGAAAGTTTCGATTGCCTTGGCTTACCATTGACATAAACCTAATTTTCCTATGTAACACAAGGCCACTGAAAACATATGACAATTTAATATTCAAACTTAATTTTCAAGAACGATTTCTGTGTTGTATAACTTTATGCACGTTGCACAGGAGTACATTATTTTTTTTCTTGTTTTTATTCTTATATGTTCTTCTTGTTATTGACAGATCTGCGTCGCAGTATTCAAATCTTACATGACCTTTGCGTCACCCTAACATATCACAAATGCTGTCACTTGCAAAAGGTCAAGTCTATGATATTGACATATTTTCAAATTTGATTGAAACGAATACAAACTTAAACGATAAAAAAAAGAAAAGACACCAACGGAAAAATACGTAAAGACGTCATGTGCACACATTACTCACGTTGCTTGCTTTTTTGTGGCATGCAACATGTTACCACGGTGTTCGTTTGTTTATTTACTTACACGTTTTTTTTTTATTATTATAGAATAACATGATTTTGTTGTTGTGTCATAAATATGTTAAAAGCGTTAAAATTTCTTTCAAGTCGTTAGACAAAATCGAGACAAATCCCTTTGCGAAAGTAAAAAAGGTTTGTAAAAATTAAACAGAGACGACGTTGACGGCAAGCACAAGAGTCTCGTCTAGCAAAATATTAGCAAAAGCGAAAGCAGAAGAGCAAAATGTTGGCGACAAAGAAGAAGCAGACAACCACGGCAGCCAACAAAGTGCCAGTGGGCCCTGAAGGTAGCAGCAGGAGAACCCAAATTATAATGCTCATATATTAAATAATTTAGCTGCCTACTTACAGGCGCACACGTACGCGACAACAGCAACAGCGTAAAATGTCTGAAAAAAAAAGCAGAGCAGTAAAAGACGAAGCAAAAGCAGATGAAATCCCCCCTCAAGGAAGGCTGAAACCGAAGCTGAGCCAACGTTGCAAATGTGGCGGCGTGCCTCATTATTAAAATGTCTTCATGGTATATAATAATCATATTGTATAATGGCTGAAGAGAAAGAAATAATTCATAAAATTATAAGCATCTTTAATTTATGGAAAGTCAGGCAACGCACAGCGGACGGACGGAGAGACGGTGTGGCACATTGAAGAACACTTTGTGCCGTTTTAAACTTGCAACGCGTTGGCGTCGACGCAATTTTAATTAATGTGAGCAACATCAATGGCAAAAGAGACAAAAAAAAAAGAAAATAAATAAAGTAGAAATGTTAAATGAATGCTAAATGGCGAAAAAAGAAGAAGACGTAGAAAAGAACTTGGCACCAAAAAAAGAAAAAATAAATTTCGAAAAAAAAAAAAAATTGAATTGTGGCAAAGCAGCAACAACAACAACAGCCACAATCATGATGCTACTGCTGTTGATTATAATGATGATGATGATGTTGGTGATGATGATAATGATGCGTTTGAACAAAGCACAGCCAAAGACAACGGAAGTTGCCCATAACGAGGGCGGCAGCAACAACAAAAGTTCATAAGAAAAGGTTTACAACAACAAAAAGTTTAATAAAAGAGAATAACAAAAAAAATAAAAATTTAATTCAAGAAAATTTACATTCGTATTGCGTACGCGTTTTGTTCGAAGAAAACTTTTTTTCCGTCTCAGCTTTTTTTCTTCTTTTAGAACATTTTTTTTTTGTTTTTTTTTTTTTGTTTTGTTCTGCTCAGACATTTTCTTTGCTTTGCTAGATTTCTGCTGCGCTGTTGACATTTTTAATTTAGCAATTTACGAATTTTTAACCAGCAAAATAAAAAGCCAAGCAAGAAAGTGAGAAAGTGTAAGAAGCAAAGCAAATCAACAGCAAATAAAAGGCAATAAACATGACGAAGCCGAGCAAAGTCAAAGGCGAAGAGGACTCAGCCATGTGGCTGTAAGGCGAGGCAAGGCAAGCAACTGTCAACTGTCATCTTTCTATTTAATACTTTATTATTATTTTTATTATTATGATTTTTGTTGTTTTTTTTTTTTGTGGTTTAATGGCTTAAATGTGTAAAGCATGAATGAAATGTTAGAAGGCAACAAAGCGTCAAACTAAATTTGATTTCAAGCAAACAAATAATAAAAATATTTCATGAATGAATTATTAATGTCATATATTTTTATTAAAAAAAAGAAGAAGAAGAAACACAAAGCAAGTAAAAACAAATTGAGCAATTTAAATATAAATCAAATAAGCATCATAAAAAGAGCAGAAAATTGTGCTGAGTTGAAGGAATATTTAAGAATAAACCCTTCCTCTTCTGGCAACACAGATTAGGCACTGTTAATAGTAGCATTCTATTAAAAGAATGTTAATAGATATTTATTTTGGATTCTGTTACACTTCATTGAAGAAAACATGACTCGTTAGATTAGATTAATTGATTAACACATATACTTCCTATTCAGGCAACTCTATTAGGTTTATAATAGAAAAAAATGTAAGTTAATAGAAAAATTCTATTAAATGTTATGTAAATAGGATTTTAACAGCCTGTTGTATTCAGGATAGCTAAGAACGATGGAATTGGAAGTGACTGGAATAAGGTATTTGTTGTATTTTTCTATTAACGAAACTATTAAAGCACTCTTAACATTTTTTTAATAGATTAGCGAGAATAACCACAACAAACTTCGGTTGACGATTGGAAATTCAATGTTCTAACGGCTCCAAGGTCTTTCCAACCAATATCTCACTTAAGAATTCAGCAGCCCAATATAGAAATTCCACGTCTTCTCTCTGTTACTTCAGAATATGTTAAATCATTTCTATTTATTTATTATTAAGGCAAATTACAGTCGACTTAAAAGGGTAACAATTGAATAAAAAAAAAGAGAAATTAAGTTAAAAAAAATAAACTCTAATGGAATCATGATAAAGATTTTAATAGCAGTTTGAGTTTAATAATAGAGATAATATTCCTTGAAGCACTTACAATGCGTTTTTGTATCTCTCAAGTGTCTTGAGTTAACATACGCTACAATAAAACTTTATTGCAGCGCCAAATGAAATTATGCTCATTATAAACTGAAGCATCATATGCCATACAAGTCATATGCAAAAGCTTACATAAGAAACGCTTTGTTATAACAGATTCACAACATTTTGATTTACTCAACTCAAAACGCATACAACTTTTTAACAAAGTTAAAGAAGAAGAACTTCTTAAACCAAAAATAACGCCATTGAATGAACCTTGAGCTACTTCAACTTCAAACGTCAACGTCAACAACTTGTACATGTACAATGCAATCCAACGCAATTCTCAACTCAACTGAGCTGAATTTCACTTAAAGAAGTTGTTATTTTGTTTATGCATTTTGATGAAAACAGCAAAAATTATCAACAACTAACAACAACTATTAAAACTTTAATGAAAATGCTAAGGCACCCGACAATCAACAACAACAACAACAAGTCTAGAGGGAGCAAATACAACGAGTTAAGCGAAGCGAAATTGAGTCAAAGTTGTTGTTGTTTAAGACAAACGACAGACACGCACGTAGGACACATTTATGCCCAAGGCAAGGGTGGCAATTATTGCAAGCTAAACAAAGTGTGAGTGAGCAAGCGACAGAGAGAGGGGTAGAGGGGCAGAGAAAAGTTGAAAATGCGTGCGTGCAAATGCCATATCAATATAAACGAAGCATGCCACACACACACACACACACACTCATATACATACATGCATACATATACGATATGAACGACACATGAAGGAGTAAGTTTATAGTGAAATTAACACTGACTTTATATGCGACCCAAAAGCATGCTATAGAAATTAGGTGCTTAGTAATGCAAATGGGTGTGTGTGTGTTTGGGTAGAGCAAGTGTATCTAATAAAATATAGAAAAATATGGCAGACAGTGTGATAATCATGGCAGGCGAAGGCAAATGTTGAATAACTCGAAAATGGCGAAATAAAGTGTTCTGCCAAAGGGCAAACAGAAAGGGCAAGATAGCATCAAGTTTCAAACGCCATTTTTTTTTATTTTAATTCTTAGATTCATAAAATGAGGTTAAAGTTTGATGAAAAAATGAAATTTCATCTAAAAAATTTCAGTTTGAATATCTTTCAGGATAGAGAAATACAGTTTTGAAGAGGTATTTTTATAAAGAAGTATTTTTAATCAAAAAAGTATTTTTATAAATACAGTTTCAGATTCGTAGCTTTTATAGTCTATAAGACACACCCATTTAAAGATATAATTTCCGAGAACCATTGGTCAATATGGACGGACAGACAGATAGACAGACGAACATCTCAATCGATTTCTCTTCACGACCTGATCATTCCTTTATATTTACATTACATTACAAACTTACTTTTGATCTTAAATAAAATTATTTTACTCTGATGAACAGTTTATAATACAATAATATAGAAATAATATAGAAGATGTTAGCTAAATGTTTCCATGGAAAGCTACCGACGCCGTATTTTTTTATATTAACTACGCCTATGTTACGTTACACGCTCACAACACATCCGGCCCAACATGTCAATGCAATGATCTGCTTAAAAACTTAACAGTTACATGTTGTGTGTGGCTGAATGTAACATAAGCTTACTCAATATTACAAACATGCACTTGCATACTGAGTTCTGTTGTATGTTTGCTTGCGTGAGGCAATGACATAAAGCATATTAAAAATTATATTTTTTTCAATATTATTTTTGTTTTAAATATAATGCATAAATACACATGAACAAAGATGAATCAAGTAAAAGGCTTTACTTAAAAATAAGTAGAAGAAAAACTGCAAAATTTATTGATTTCATGGAGGCATGAACATTATACAGTGAGCCTAAAAAAAGGTATAGCGAAAGTAAGAAAAAAAGAAATCGATAAATCTTTTTTTGTGTTGTTTGATTTTTTTTTGGTTTTTGTTTTTTTTTTTTTTATGTGAAGACGCCTTAAGCCGCGCTAACAACTTTGAGGCCAAGAGTATTTCACTTTTTATACAATAAGCTTTAAGCCACGCAATTTGTGGCAAAGTGCTTTAAATGCATGTGTGAGTTTTCACTCACACACACACACAGGCAGACAGTAGCATATGTTGAGGCATTAATTCACGTCGCTTTTGTTGTTGTTGGTGTTGGCGTTGTCTAAGCACGCAAAATGCGAGAAACGCCATATTGGCGAAACATTGGCAAATGGCGAAGAGCAACAAAAAATAAAAAACAAAAAAAAAAACAACAACAACAAATTCCAATAAACTAATTTGCACACGAAAGCGGAAACTGTAAAGCAACGGTTCCAGATACATGTGTGCGTGTGTGTGTGAGTGTGTGTGTGTGTGTGTGTGTGTGAGTTCAATTTAAGCCAATAAAAATGGTTAAAATTGAAAAACATTTCGCACGCGCAACAAAGTCAAGTCAAGTTACAAACATGGCAATGGAGATTCAAAGCAGAGTCAAGACAGCTGAATGGCTGAGGAGAGGTGAGGCGAGGGGATAAGATGTACGTTGCTGTGAGCTTCAGTTGCCTTTTCAATATTTTAGCGTTGCAAATTGGTTGCTTCTTAAGGGTATTAGCCACCGCACACACACACACACACACACACACATATCTACATACACACAAGCACAGCCGAGTTATATAAGTACATATGTATTCAGATGCCTCTGTTGAGTTATTTGATTTTGTGCACTTTTAACTGCGCTTTAAAATATTTACAACTTGAAAATGTCATAAATTAAGAAGTGAAACAGAGGCAGAGAGAGAGAAGCACAGACGATGACGGTTTCATATTATTGACTGGATTTGAATAATAATACACAAAGGACCGACGCATTGTGGGTGGCAAACAATGCCATAAGCAAAGCAGAAGTGTGTCTGTGTGAAAGCGAACGAGCAACATAAAAATAACAGAACAGTTGAAAACGAAACGAAATGTAAAACGAACACGCATCATGCATCATCATGCTCCAAGCAGCGCTTGAATGACGCGCGACGTACACACAAAGTAAAGAGGCGTACACACACACACACACACATACACATGTGCAAGGCACACTCAATTGCATGAGCAAACATTTAATGCGCAAAATAATATTGTACAATCAAGTACATATAAAGAAAGAAGAAACCAAAGTAATCGCACAAGTTCGACACAAGTTGACTTTGCTTGCTGCTCAAGTGCCTTGGCACAGTGGTGAGACCACAGTTAAAAAAGCTCAAACTAGCTGTATTACAATGGCCACAAAAGTTAATAAAATTTTAGAAAATTCCAATTTTAAATCGATTGTATTAAAATTCTAAGCGATAGATCCTTTGGATATACCGCCCATAAGGCCACGTTAGCCTTGTGTTTAAAACTTCAATCGAGTTTTTCTAAAAACTTTATTTTTATAGTCATGGTGGCCATGATTCCTTAAAAAGTTCCGAAACGATTTTGTTAAAATTTTGTATACTTCTATAACATAACATATCCAGACCTTCAACGAAGGATTTTTATTTTTTCCATAACAAATTTTACCCGAAAATATATATTTTTGTTGACTGCTCTGCCAGAAATTCAAATTTGGGTTTAAAATTTAGATAAATCTCTTATAAGTTATCGTCTCCACAGTGAGAGAAATGTTTTTTTTAGGTGTCCGGCGTTATGAACTCCCAATGACTTCTTTAAAAAAAAGACTTTGTGAAGATTGGCAAGGAATGAAGCTTACAACGAAGTCGTGGAAAATGTGAGATATTGGGATTGAGTTTAATTTGGAGGAGGTTGGAATTATTATTTTTTTTTATTTTTAATTTTTGTAATATAAAATTAGCTTTAATTACTACTAAATTTTGGAGAGCAGTAGTTTGACTTTCTTTTATAACCGCTGATAACTTTTATAGAACTTTCATTAATTACAAGAGATTATCTTTAAATTTTATGAGAATCTTCCTTTAAATTTCATTACTTTTTAACACACTTCGCATTGAAATCTACCAAAACGCTAACAACTTGCTTTGACAATTGATATCTCTGCTCAATTGCGTCGAATCATCTTGTGCAGTCAAGCCACTGTGCCACATGTTGTTGCATGCAATACACATATTTCTCTCTGCACAATTTCAGATTTTTCTTGTTTATTTATTATTATTTATTTATTTCTTTTTTCTATATATCTTTTTTTTTCCAACAACAAGCAAAAAAAGACGATGTGCAAAAGGATAAATACAAGCACACACATGGAGCTTTGTAAGTATCTACTCAAGCGCACTCAAAGTCGTAGACATGCAGCAGCATAATTTATACGCAAAACGATACTTTCTGCACATTTGTAAAGAATTGTGCAAATTTGATGCCATATTGTTTGAGCACAGACATAAATAATTTAGTGTGAATACGCTGAAGCAATTTGACTCCTGTGTGTGTGTGTGTGTGTGTGTATCCAAACGAACTTGTATCTGTGTGTATGCGAAGTGATAATTCTTAAGCTTGAGGCTTTGATTAAATTTTTGGTTTGATTGTGACAAAGTTTGGGGGATTGTACACAAATTGACTAAGTTGCGGAAATTAACTCATTTTATTGCACATTTAATTTAACTACAGACCTACAAACAAGCAACCAAAGACAATGTCAGTCGAATGGAAACACAGACAGACAGACAGACAGACAGATAGACAAAGTGTTACTATAATGAGCTTAGTGTATGTAATAATCATGAAATGGCGTTTCCCAACCAAACGGTAATAACACTTTAGTTTGCAAATGAGTTTCAACCGACAGACGTGTGCTTGCCATTTGCCGTTATTCGTGACAGTCACAGTGAATAGCTAATTGCGTCAAAGAGCATTCGCTTACGCACTTATTACATTATTAACATTTTGTTGGCCATGAGCAAGTTCTGAGGCGTATAAAAAGCGGAAAAGCGGAAAAAGCAAGCAGCCCAAGCAAAAAGCAACAAAATGTGTACGGTTTTATTGCGTAACAAAAGGACTTTTGCTTTGCATTTTGCTTTTTGGCAATTGACATGATTATACGGCGTAAGGTGACAACAGCAAAGGATGGCAATGACAATGAGCAGTACTCTTTTTGGATAGACCGGCAACCCTGGCGTAAATTTGACTTGAGCAACAAAGAAGATGACGACAAGTTGACTGACGAGGTTGGCAAGTGAAAAATGTAAGTGTGCGACAACTTATTGAGTCATTCATCTCTCGTTCCCCCACACAAAAATAAATAAAAGTGTTACTCTTTTTTTTTTTGCTTTGCCAACTGGTCTTTTGATTGTATAAATAAATGGGCAAGCCGAAGCATTACAACCCTTACCAAACCCCCAATCAAAAGTAGCAACAGCATCATCACACACACACATACATACACAAAGGGTGTGGAAAGCGCACACAAATGTCATTATTATGGCTAATATTTCACACAAAGTGCGCATAATAAATGCTCGTCTAATGATTTCTGACACAGATCACTGCACAAAATTTTCCTCAGCTACTTGGTTATGTTGTTGTTATGTTCAAATGTCAATGTTGTATTGTAGGCGTTATTGTTACGAGCAGCCATCCCCCTGCCCCACAATTTCCAACACCCAACCAAAGCAAAAAAAAAAAAATAAAAAAGGGAAAGGTGCCATTGTAGAACATCAGGCAAACGACTGATAAGCAATGAAAGGCAAATGAAAGCATTCAAAAATTTACGCAATTGCGCAATCAAAAGAAATGTCTCTATGAATGTAATTTGTCGTTGTGTGATTGTGTGATTGTATGTGTGTGTGTAGTGTTGAAAAGTGTCGGCAGCAAAATTTTCAATTGTACAACTGTGACAATTGTCATTTTAACTTTATTCATGGTGAAAGATAAAATAAATTAGTGTACACAAAAGTGTGATTCCTTTTAATAAATCAGACATTGACAAATGATTTTATGTGTGCACGGCAGTGTTGTAAAGCATTGACAATTCAAAAAAAGTGCTTTACAACTTCAATAAGAACAAAAATTTGAACATATTTTTTTATTAGAGATTTTAAAGAGTTTTCTAAGCGTTTTAGGGAACACAGTGTTGGTAAACCTGCTTTAGAAAACTTCAGGAATGTTATCAAAGAGGTTATTCCTACATGTGCTTCTGAACTGAAACAGTTTTGAGAGCAGAGTCAACTAAGACGTATTATGCAATGAAAACTAGTCAAATAGGATTTCAGTGCTATTGTTTAATCACAAAAGATTTTTGACTGCAAGCAATGTCGAAGAAAAAATGTGTGTGGCACCTTAGCAAAACAATTAATAATCAAACAATTCCAGAATATAAAGAGTACTCCTTATAAAAATGTTCTAGAACTTCACTTCACTTGCAATATAATTTTCACAGACTTTCGAGAGATTTTCACAGATCTCTTCTTAACAGTTAGTAAAGTAAGCTTATACATGCATTGAAGTTACAACTTAGGATCAACATAGTTTTCAATACTAGGTTTTAATATAGTGATTAACATGTGTTTAAGTTGGAAAGCGAAATAAAGTCTTAAAGTTTCTAGTTAATCAATGAGAGTCAAGAATATTACTCATACGAGGTGTATTTTTTTAAATAGAAATTTTTTTTAAAATAATAATAGTTAATATTTTTTAGTTTTTAAGAAAAAATAAATTAATTATAATTCCAAAATATAAAAAATACTCCTCAAAGTGTGACTTTTCTGCATTCGAACATAAAATAACAGAATTACTTACTTGACACAAATCAAAGATTTAATTACACTTAAACTTAATTATTTCAATGCAACAACACACCAACACATACACATCAACACATACACACAAACACACATATTCACAAACATTGTAATAAAAATCAATTTGTGTCATAAATTGTTATAAATATTATCAAGCTGTCAGTCTGTCTATCTGTCTGTATGTGTTTTCACTTCTGTAAGCAATAAATCGTGCAGTATTGTATATCTACAAACCTGAAGCAAAAGCAAAAGCAATACAAATGACTTGACTCATCAACATGACCTTTCGGTTAATCAAATTCCAGAACTACAAACTACTAAATTCAATTGCATTGAAAGCAAATTCTCTCTATTGCATGTTTATCTATGAAAAAAAAAAACGAAAAAAAAGAGAAAACAAAATTACAAAAACAATTTACAAGTTGCCACTTTGCGCATAACATGTTACACACCAACGCCAAACAAACAGATTCTCCGAACAACACAAATTCTCGAAACGATATTTTTTTTTTGTTTTGTTTTGTTGGCAATTGAAAAATTCTTGTTTCACTGATGTTGTTTATTGTATTTGTTACTCGATAAAGTTTCATATATAACCGTTTTAGCTTGTATCGTTTGTATTTTATGTATGCAAAATACAAAAAAAAAAAATGAGAAAAAAAAAGAATACAAACAAATTTTATACAAAAACATTTCTTATCCTTTTAAGGCTTTTGTTTTGGTCATGTTGTAGTTGTTGTAATTGATGTTGTTGTTGTTGTTGTTGTTGTCGACAAATGAAATTTATATGGAATTTATGCCTCCATCCAAACGTCGCACGCCAATGAAATAATCCAAATGTTACCAAAAATAACATTGCATACTTTTGGCTGCGCCGATAGACTGAGATGAGCAACTTTCTCAAAAGCAGCAAACAAACAAAAACAAAACAAACAAAATACAACAAAAAACAAAAAGGTTCAAATTGAATAAATTCAAAGAAATTAAATATTAAAGTAATTTATTATTCGATTTTGTGCGATGGAAAATTTTTGCAAATTATTTATTTCTCAAAGCTTCCATGTGTCTGTGTATATATGCGTATGTGTGTGTGTGTGTGTGTGTGGGAGTGTAAGGGTCTTTCAGCTGTCGCCATTAGTTATGTAATACGTAATCATTTTTTTTTTCTTTTTTCTTCAATTTTGTCTCTTTATATTTGTTAGGTTTTCGTTGAGGTAATTTAGATACAATTTGTGGTTTCAGCGCGAGGAAGCAAGAGCTAAAGAGAGCATGTGTGGGCGTGTAAGGTGGCATATATATAAGATGAGAAACAAAAAACTCAAATTTAAAAATGTTTGCTGATATATACGTTCAAGACAATTTGGGTCAACACAAAATGTCAATTTGAATTTAGTTAAAAATTTATTATCAAATTTAATGGAAAATTTGTGCAAAAGTTATAAGCCAAGTGTCAAATAAAAGAAGACTATTGAGCATTTACCCACGCCGAAAGCAATTATGGTGCTGAAATAGGCTGCTAATAGAACGCACATGAAGTATGTCAAAGATGATGCAGACAGAAGATTGAGTAATGTGAAGGTAAGGACTAACATAGCAGCTTTGAGAGGGACATATTTCTGCCTAAATAAAAATCAATTTTTGAAAATGTTGATAAAAATTTACAAATTAAGACTTTAAGAACAGTAACAGAATCGATAGAGAAGTCTAAAACAATCGATTGTTAGGATTTTATCCTTGTGAAAACTTCTGATTCATGCTCTTTAAAAAATAAAAAGCGCCATCTCTCGTATGCCCCTCACTTGTATTGTGCTAGTTACGCCCTTAAGCGCTGAGAAAGTATTGAGTCGTAAGTAAATTTGGCGCCTTTCGAAAGGTTATATTTTGTGTTGGGGAAAGCGTGAATATGTTATAATCAACATGTCATAAATAAATTGCTGTTGGGGGAATGAGGAAATGTCAAAAATTTGATAGAAAATTACGTAATCTTTACTTAAATTAAAAAAAAAAACTAAGAGTTGCAAAATATGACGCAAATTGATAAATTGAGACAAAATGCGAAATTATTACGTAAGTAAATAAGTAAGTAGAAAAATGAGCAAATAAGGTGTTACTGAGGAAAGTCTAAGCAGACAGTCTGTAATCAAATGAATGATGAAAAACTGATTGAGCAGAAAGCAATGAGGTTACATTTATTAAAAGTTAATTAGAAAGTGAAAAATTTTAAGGCAGCAAGAAGGTGTAAGTTAGTCAGGAGTTAATCATGAGAGTAATTAAAAAGTGAGACAGTTGGGAACGAGTAAATGTATTAAAGAAATGCCAAAGGTAAGGGCAAAGAATGCAAAAGGAATGAGTAAATTTTAAGTAAACATATAAGAAGGAAGTAAATTAATAGAAAATAACTCATTTCACAATAAAGCTACCCAGGGAGCTGTGGGCATGAGATCGTCAAACACTTGCTGTCTTCAAAAAGTATAAATTTTTGCGTATGAGATGAGTCACGACTACAAATCATAATCTTCGTTTAAGAAGCCCATAAAGATAAGCAAATAGATGGCAAAGCATTTAAGGGACACAATAACAAGAGATTAGTTTAGTTGAAGACAACCGACAAATACGTCGATACATATATGTACTTTTATAAGGTTAAGACCGAAATATAGAAAATATATCACGTATACGTTTTCTTTTCAGCGCTGAGATAACCCAACAATGATTAATAGATCATCGTTGTCACATTGGATAAATGTTTTCTTTTTATCTGTAACTCTAATCCTTAATATAAACAAAATTCAAGAGGACTGTACGATTCTTTACTCTGGAATTTTCCTATATAACGACTACAAATCCATAGATGGTTTATTTTTGTATGAAAAAACTTCAATGTAATTACATTGAACTTAAGATCATCATATATATAATAAAATGTTGTTTTATTGTATTTAATCTTTAAAAATAAAAGCTACGAATGACTGCTGACAAAAAATTTCAAAGCAAAATTTAACAAAAATAAAATGAAATATACTCTCTTGTACTCTGTACAGTTTTTAAACTACATAATTCAGTAGGAACATAAATATCAGTGTCGACTCTTAAAAGCGTTCGGCCACAGCACAGAGACAACAACGCACAGCGACGCATGTTCGTTTGTTTCCCTCACCGCTCTTTCCCTCACTGTATAAATGTGAATGTGAAATGCAGCAGCTGGATTAGAACAACTCTTGTAGCATAAATATTTAAGTGCTTAACACAAAATACTACACAATAAACACACACACAGACACACAGATAGACGCAATTAAGAGGTGTAAATTTACTTAAATCGCAAAGAACTTTTTTTGGAATGAAAATAAAGTTACTAACAAAAGAAAATCAACTTGAAGAAGACAATAATTTTCATACAAATTGAAAGTGACACAGACAAGTGGTGTGTCTGTGTCTGTGTGTGTGTGTGTGTGTGTGACTTTCAATCAGTATCAGGTTAGGTAGCAAAAAGACAACATTTTAGCATGATTACGAGTATTGCGGCAAAAGCATGTCACACCAAATCCCGTCGACCATAAATTTTCCACAAAAGCAACAAACATGAGAAGGCAGAAAAAAAAAAAAGCGTTAAGAAAAAGTTGGCATTTTTTGGCGGAGACGCCCACACACACACACACACATATATATACACACACAGCGACGCGCACGCAACTCTTAACGTTAATCCAATCAGTATCAGACGTTGAGACATCCATTAAAGCAAATAAACAAAACAAAAAAAAAAAAAAAAAAGGTGAAATGCCAAAAATAACAGCAACAACAACAAGCGAAAGTCAGCATCAGTAAAAAAAAAAGAAAAAGTATCTCACCTGAGGCTAATTGAATAGGAAAGGATACAGCGCCGTGCCAATGACTTCTGCTACAAGCAACATACGCTGCCAGCGCCCACTCTCTGTCCCTCTCTCTCTCTCTCCCTCTCTCTCTGTCACACACGCTTTGTCAATGCGTTGGCAATAAATGAAGCGCACTAACGTCGACGAATCGTATTTTTTTTTTTTTGTTATTTATTCATTTGCAACACAAGTTGCCAACAAGCAAGCAACTTTAGAACGTGATGCTGCATGAAGTGTGTGTTGCGCTTTGGTTGTGAACTGACGATGATGAACATTGCCGAAAATCCAAAAGGACAGTTGACAGCAACATGTACCATGGCGGTAGCAAAGGAAGCGCACAGAAAGATACAAAAAACCAAAAAAAAAACCAGTAAGGATTGGAGTCGACAGTACTCGACTTCGACATACCCTGTACCTTCAATTAGTAACGTCTGTTGTTGGGCGTTGCCCCGCCCACTTTTTAATCGAAACAGATTTCCTTTCCATTCAATATCATACATACTAATTTTTGCTCTTCTAGACCAATTCGTTACAGAGATATAACGGTTTTCTATTTTGGCTATATGTGGGCGTGGTTACGCCCATTTCATATTTGAATCTAACTATACTCCATCCCAATAGCATACATGCAAAGTTTCATTCTTGTAGGTTGTATGGTTCTTGAGATATGAGCTTTTGAAATTTTAACTATATTGGGGCGTGGTCACGCCCATTTTTTTGTTTTTTCTTCTTGAGGTTTGAGTCAGCTATATACACACCAAATTTGGTATTCCTATCACAAAAGACAACAAAGAAAATACGACTTTTGTAAGTTTTTTCCCGATGTAGCGTCAGTTATTTGCCCCTCACCCCTAAACTTACTCAAAAAGGGGGAAGAAAAAATAAACTTGATCTGCGTAATGAATCACAGAATTGAACTGCGAAGAGCTTTTGGTCCTATCTATTATAGTTTCCGAGATCGACGCGTTCATACAGACGGACGGACAGACGGACGGACGGACAGACGGACGGACGGACAGACGGACAGACGGACATGGCTAAATCGACTTCTCTTTCGATACTGATCAAGAATATATATACTTTGTATAGTCGGAGATGTCTCCTTTAAGGTGTTACATACATTGTCGACGTGCACAAAACTAATATACCCTTGTACCACAAGGTACAGGGTATAACCAGTAAGGATTGGAGTCGACAGTAATCGACTCCGACATACCCTGTACCTTCAATTAGTAACGACTGTTTGAAGGCGTGGCCCCGCCCACTTTTTCATTAAAATAGATTTCATTTCCATTTAATATCACACATACCTCTTTTTACACTTTTAGACCAATTGGTTCCAGAGATACAACGTTTTTCTATATGTGGGCGTGGCAACGCCCATTTTGTAATTGAATCATGTTATATTCAATCCCAATAGCATACATGCAAAATTTCATTCTTGTAGGTTTTATGTTACTAGAGATATAAGCGTTTTAAATTTGTACTATAAAGGGGGCGTGGCTACGCCCATTTTTTTGTTGTATCTTCTTGGGACTCGTTTCAGCTATATACATTTCAAATTTGATGATCCTATCACAAAAGACAACTGAGATAATACGACTTTTGTAAATTTTTTTCCCGAGGTTGCTCCAGTCATTTGCCCCTCACCCCTAAACGAAGTTAAAAAGGGGGAAAACAAAATAAACTTGATCTGCTTAAGAAATTACAGAATCGAAGTGCGAAGAGCTTTTGGTTCTATCTGTTATAGTTTCCGAGATCTAGGCGTTCATACAGACGGACGGACGGACAGACGGACATGGCTAAATCAACTCGTCTTGTCGAGCTGATCAAGAATATATATACTTTGTATAGTCGGAGATGTCTCCTTCTGGGTGTTACATACATTGTCGATGCGCACAAAACTAATATACCCTTGTACCATAAGGTACAGGGTATAAAAAAAAACAAGAAAAAGTATCTAAAGCAAGTGCTTGCAAGTTACTAAAGCTTATGACTTTAGCTATGCGAGGAGCGATAGACAGCGTATGTATGAATGTGAAAGGTAAAAAGCATGAAAGAGAGAGAGAGAGAGACAATATCACAAGGCTTAACCACATACTTAAGCACATTTGAAGCACTGCGGTGATAAATGGATTGCTGTCACTTTACTGAGGCGTCATGCTGTAGCAACAAGGCGTGTATCTTTAACTCACAGTGTGGTTGTGTGTGTGTGTGTGTGTGTGTGTGGTTTTAAAAGAAATGAAAGAAATAACAAAAAATTACATTAGAGTAGCAAAGCACAAAAAAACATGAAACTGGTGGGAGTTGAGTTGATTCAAGTTGAGCCTCAGGGCAGCCAACATTCTAAATGGAGTTCAAAAATTGTCTAAAGTTATGAAATAACCGAAGGCATAGCAACGCAGACAGACGGACGGACATATTTTCACCGCTCAACTCCATTAAACACTTTATGCTTGTTTCACTTAACTTTTTTTTATTTTATTTTCTTCTCCATTTTGGTTTTCATTTTTTCTTAAGACGCTTTGGCTGTGATGTATGTCAAATCTAATGGCGTACATCATTTGAAATATGATGGAATTTCATTGTTTTGACATTCGTTCAAATTGTTTGCTCTTTGAGCTTTGTAAATTTTTCATTACTTTTGTGAGACAGACAGAAATTAAAGATGATTGTTGGAGACGCTCATAAGCGATATTACAATCATTGATAGATTGCATTATATAAATTTTAAATTTATTTTAAAAATTGCCTCAAGCTTTGAAGAATATTTGTAATAACAAATTATTTGTACATCTCTTCAAAACATTATATGATCGTACAAAAACTTTATTTTTCGCTTTTCTTCATTTTTTTGCAATCGTGAATAATTATTTTGTCATACAGAGAAATATCAAAACTGATATCAAAGATATTTTTATGAAATTACTGTAAATATTTAAAGTGCCATGGAGTCTTCAACTTAGCTGAATTAAAAGAGTTTGAAAATAGTTAATAAGAACGTTGGAAATCAAAGGTATGACACAGAAATTTGATACAGAAGTTTTTGGTGTGCAGCATCGAACCGGTACAGTTACTATTTAAGATCGCTCTACAACCGATTCAGCATCAAGCCAAAACCGATACAGACGGGCTTTGGTCTTTTTGAAAATGATTGAAAAGAAATTTAGAGCTAAAATATTTCACAATCGATTCATATCAAATTCATACCCGATTCATTCCCGATTCATAACCGGTTTAACAACATAAATTTACTACATTCACGACACAGTAAAGCAACTCAAATCAATTAGTCGAAAATAATATAAAAAATCCTGAACTTGAATATTGAACGTAATCTATCTTAGAATACATTTTCGCCCAATGCAAGGAATCGACTAATTACTTAAAAACAATTAGAAAAGAAGATGATGGAGAACCAAAAAAAAAAAGAAAACTGCAAGAACTTACGAAAAGTTCTCTCATCGAACAAAAAGTCAAAATATTCAGCTGACGGTTGTTAGACAAAAAGTTACGCAGTCTAAGTTGACTTCCACAACCCCTCGTCTCTTATGGCTTACGGTTGGGCCAACGTTTTCATGCCACTTTTCTACTCAATCTCAATCAATTTTCTGAACTTGCAATACAACAACAATTCAATCAACAACAACAGCAGCAGCAGCAACAGCAACAGAGGGCCCCAAATCCCATGTTTATTTGATGGTCGCAACTTCAACTCATTGAGTTGAGACATGCAACCTGAGCAATTTGTAATTAAAATGAACATTTTTTTTTTTTTTTGCCTTCCCATTTTTTTTTTTTTTTTTTTGTTGGGTTTTTCTTTTTTGTACGCTCGAAGGCGTGCATTGCATTCCAGACTCTTCGTTAAAAACCAAGCAATTAATTGTAATCTATGCGCATATATTAAGTGAGGCTTGTCGGGCGTGAACGGATGTAAAACCGTATTAATTTCGATATAACAAAACGCAACATGTGGCGATATTTGGTCAGAAAATGGTCAAGCCAAAAAAGAGGGCGTGCGTGCCACAACAACAACAACAACAACAAAAAATAGCAATTGTAATTACTTTTTGTTTTTGCGTAAATTGAAGTGACCGCCAAAGCAGCTGTGACCAAACGAGAGTTTATCAAGAGCAACAACCAGAGAAAAGTCGAAATTAATTAAAATGACTCAAAAAAACGAGAAAAATTACATAAATCGATTGTGATTTACATACGATACTTTTTATAAAAGTTCATAAAATGATTTCGGCATGAATATTGAATTAGATCAATTTTTTAAAAAAATCAGACACTTTTAGTCATTAAATGTAACAAAACTGATGATAAGAACCTTTATTACTCAACCACTATTAATATTTCACAATTTATATATCCTTCATATTAGATCATGTGAAAATAATAAACAGTTTCGGTACATTATTATCTATTATCATAATTCTTGGGTTTTATAATGAATTTGAGACATAGATATATTGTAGTCTGCTAGGTTCAATATTGCTCTTAATGATGACTCCAAAATTGAATCGAAACAGTACAAGACACAAAGAGGAATAGCGAAAATTACAACAATTTGAGTTACAATAATCGTACGCGCAAATTACAACAAATATGCTGCAATTCTCCATCAGAAAATTTAAGAGTTCCAATTCTACGCTTTAGCAAGAGTATTCCATTTCTTTCTTCAATTATTTTATTATACACGATCAGCTGTTTAAGACAATTTACTGTTATGTCAGCAACAGCTGCTCAAGCAGAAATCAGCTGACCAACCATTGCTTATAAATAAACGAGTACTCAAAATGAAATCATTATTTCATATTATACCGAACCAAATACTTTACTAAATGTCCACAAGTCAAACAAAAAATACAAAAAAAAAAAAAACTTTATTTAAGTACACAGGACCAAGCGCACCTGTCCTGAAACTTCTTATATTGTCAACACGATAAACTTTATGTTAAAAGGCAAAATTGCCAAACAGCAAGAACAACAAGAAAAGTGGACAAAAAAAATAAAGCAAGTAAGAAAATATGAAACTCACCTGCTTCTGCAATGTATTCGAGAGTTCCTCGAGGCACTCCTTGCGTTCGAAACGTTCAAATTTGAAACTGTTGGAGCGATAAAGCTCGTTGTCCTCGCGTCGACGATTCCGACAGAGACGTCGTGTAATAATATTACCACTGCCGCTCAAACGTGGCCTGCAAGTAGTAAATCAGTTTATTTATAAATTTCACAAAAAGAAAAAATAAAATAAAAGTGCAAAAAAGAAAAAAAAAAAATCATTTGCCATAAATAAATAATGTTTCGTTAAGTGTTGACTTATTATGATGAAGTGGAAAACGCTTAAAGACATTTTATGTGCCGCTGTTGACTAACTTTAAATCGTTGTTGTTGTCACAGCTTGTGGCAAAAAAAAAAAAAGCAACAAATATAATCATGTCGCTGTGTGTCACTTAGTCGCTTGTCAGCGACCAATTAAGACATTATTAACGTACGAATTGAAATAATGCTTTGACCTGTGCTACAAGTGCCACCAATGCTGTTGACTTCAATGTCTGTCTGCCAGTCTGTCGTCTATCATACGTTCGTTCGTACGTTTTTTCAGTCAGTCAGTCAGTCAGTTTGTCAGTCTGTCTATCATCACTTCATTAGAGTATTGCAATTTCGCGCAAAATTTCATGCTATTAAGGTCAAAGCAAGCAAGTCATTTCATACTTTTCCTCATTTTTCTTGGCTTCTTTTTTTTTTTTTTTTTTGCCTCTCGCTTAACCAAGCAACCTAAATTCAAAACTAACTAAGCAAAGCCGAAGCTAAAGCTGAAGCTGAAGCTGAAGGCAAGCCAAGCCAAGCATGCAAGCGACTAAACTCAGTTGGAATGTGACGCCAGGAAAATTTTTCTGTTGAATCAGCGCAAAGTCAACTTCAATGAGCATGTATGTAGGTATGTAGTAGCATACAGCTGCGTTCAAAAAAATAATAGTGCAACCATGTAAAGCTTACGTGTTTGAGAGAATACCAAAATGGTTTTCCAGGCACTTTTGTTCTGTTATATTTCCAAAAAAAAACAAATTTCTGCTAGTTTAATAGATTTACGGCCCTATTCTGACAATTCTGTTAAGCACCGTTAATAGAAACCTTCTATTAAATAGCATGTTAATAGAATTTTAACAGTTTGTCGTATTATTGACGTAATATAAATAATTACGATAGCTAGAAACGATGGAATTCGGAGTGCAAAGTTATAGCAGTGTCTAGAATATGAAATCTATTAATATTTCTATTAGCGAAACTATTAAAAGTATTCTATTAATTTTTTTTTAAAAGAGTTACCATAATTTATGGCTATAAATCATACTTTTTGAATCTTGCACATGTCCTTTGCTTTGTCCTTTTAGAAGACCCGATTCATGACTCTAATCATAACCCCTTTGTAATAAGAAAATCTGTCCAAATTGTGATTACTTATACGTCCATTGATACTTCCCACCAAAATTCTAATTGTTTTGTCTTTTAGAATATCAATAAGATACTCATTTAATAAAATTTTTAACAGTTTGGTTTATGGAGTCATATAAAATCTTTGTGAGCAACACCACTATTTTTTTTATAGCAACTGTATACACTCACGTGTTTGTGTGTGTGTGCCTGTAAGCAACTAAGCTCGTCTCATACCAAACACTTATTAAAATAATACCAACTCATATAACAAGTTTCGTAAGCTGTTCCGGTCGCAGTGTGCAATAAAAACTTTCTTCGTAAGCGAAAAAAAAATAAATATAACAACGAGAAAAAAACCAAAACCCCTTCATTTTTTTCCATTGAAATGTATGCCACAAGTTTGCATAAGTGTGTGTGTGTGTGTGTGCCACCCACATATGCCACATAACATGCACGCGTATATAGCACAGTTGTTGCTTCATTAAATATTGTATACAATTTTCTTTTTCACCATCATTTTTTTTTGCGCTGTTTTCCTTCGCCCTCGCCCCCCCGCCAAGCATGTATGTGCGCGCCTTTTGCGCACTCAGACTTAAACTCAATGAGCGTGTGAAAAAATTAAGTGTGTATAATAAGTGGTAAAAAAAAAAGGATAGAAAAATCTACGAAATAAATGAAAAAAAAAAGAAATATTATTTACATAAAAAAAATAAAAAGAAAGAAGTATAAAAAAAAGCGAATTCTTTGGCATAGAAAAACCACAGCGACTTAGTTGAGTGGCAGCATAAAAGAAACGTCGCATTGGGGGAGTTCTGAAACAAAGCACAAAAAGGGAGCAAAAAAACAAAAAAAAAAAAAACCAAGTTGACGTCAAACAAAATCCAAAAAAAAATAGCAAACTTACAATATATTTATATAAAAAAAAAAAAAAGAAAAAAAGCAACAAAAACGTCAACTTGTTTTCTATGAATTCAAATAGTTTTTGCTTAACGAAGCAGAAAATTTTTGCGAAAGCTTTTGACAATTTGGCACGAAATTGACGAGTGTGTTTTTTCCCCCCTTTTTTATTTTTATTTTTGCTTTTTTATATATATATATATTCAATATGAGACTAGACTGACTAATCTACATTTGTGCGCAATAGATCTTTTAAATTGTATAAAGAAAATATAAGTTTCTGCTGTGACAACATGTCAAGAACAAAGAAAGTCTGTGGTAGAAAAAAAAAAATGTAAGAAAGGAAAAAAACCATTGCATAAAGTCAGGCTGAGTCAAGTTGAGTTGAGACGTTTGAAGTGGCAGTGAAGTGCAGCGAAGCCTTGCCAAAGCAGCACACCAAGTCTTGTGCGAAAGAGAAAGCACATGTGTATGCATGTGAGATGGAGATGGAGCAATGCTTTTGATTTAATGTTTTGAAAGCGAACTTGTTTGTTGTTCTTGCTGTTGTTGTTGCTTGCATGCGACCCGCTTTAGTTGCGTTGGCAGTGCCAAACGTTGTACGCCACATGACTTGCCACTCAGCGACGTTGTCAACATTAACGTCGTCAGCAACAGCAGCTGCAGCATCAGCATTGACGTTGGCGTTAACAACGGTTTTTTTGATTTTTTTTTTTTTTTGTTAGACGAGTTAAAGCGCTGCTAACCTACTTGAACCTATTCAGCAGTATTTGTGTGTGTGTGTGTGTTGTTGACTTTTATTTGGACAGCTTGCCACTGCCGCTGCTGTTGCTGACGCAGTATAAAATATTATATGCCACACAAATTTAAGTTGCACTAAAAGTATGCAACAAAAAAATATAAAAACACAAAATTTGCTAAAAAAAATTACAAAAAAATTACTAAATTGTAATATATACTTAACAAATATATAAAAAAAAAAAACAAAACAAAACAACAAAACTAACATACAAACAAACCCATCTCCCACACCTCAGCATTATGTGCCGGCATTGCCTAGCCCAAGCCCCAACCACCTTCAATCTTGCAGCTGCCTTTAGACGACAGCAACGCGCCAGCACACTTTACTTCCGTTGCTCAGCGCTCGAACTCATCAAGTGGCAACTATAGAAATTTTGCTCACTTTTTTATCACTTTTATAGCGCACAACAATGCCGCACGAACAATGGCGCCTGACATTAAACGGAAGTGCATGGAAGCGCACTCCACGACAGCAAAGAAAAAAAAAAAACAAAATAATAATAAACAACTGCAAATTCCAAGCCAAGGAGAGCGAAAAAGGAAAAGCAAAAGCAAAGTGAAAATAAAATAGAGCAAAGCATGTGCCAGTGGACAAAGCAAATTGTGCAACCAAAATGAAATGAGAAAAAAAAAACAAAACACAAAATAAAAATTTAAAAATATATACATATATTTATTTATATAAAAACATTACAGAAATACGTTTAAAAAAAAATTTACAAAATGCAAAACATTTTTTTTTTTTGCAAACAGAAAAAAAAAATGTAAATAAACTAAAACAAGTTGAATTTTCTATGCAGCAAAAGGACATGCAGAAGGACACTTGACAAGTGCCTCTCTAATAAAAACCGCCTACACATTTTACCGACCAACCAACCCTCTACCAACCCACAGCCAACCACTACACAAGGATTGCTTTGTGCGCTTTGTTTAATCATTTGACATACAAAAGTAAAAGTAAAAAGTAAAATAAAAATAATAAAAAAAAAAGTAATAAACGAACAAATGAATAAATGAATGAATTTCAATAGCAAAGCAACAACAACAACAACAATAATAATAATGAAACAAAAGAACGCTTGTAGATTGCCCGATTGTCAGGTGTTTGAAACTATCGCATTTTCTATAGTTTCAAACTTAAAGCGATTATTCAGCACCAACAACATCAACATCATCAACATCATCATTATAATTGTTATTATTTATTAATACTCTATTATCAACAACATGATCATCATTAGCATGAGCCTCATTGATTGGCCAACAGGCAATTAGTTGGCGTCAGTAATTAAGAGACAATATTGAAAACTGATGCAGGCAAAAAACTGATAAGACAAACAATACATGAATGAATAGTTGCCTCTGTGTGCGTGTGTGTGTTTAGCATGTGTCTGTTCAGTGTCCTTTGTCAGCTCAGACATAATAATGCTGATGATGATGATGATGAACTCATATAACAATAGCATCAAATGAAATCAATTGACTTGAAACTGAGCCTTGTAATTAAACAAGAGTTTGCCATTTGTACATGTTAGTAAATTTTTAAATTAATTTACAGAGAAATTACAAAATTTAAATTAAACAATAAGATTTGTTTTTGGCTTAGTAATAATTTTTATTATCTTATGAAAGACTGTAGAAAGTTAATGGAATGATATATTAAATGTATCTAAAACTGAAAACTTTTTGAGAGCAAACAAATGATCTGGAGAAAGTTTTAAGATCGGATGGAACTCATACATCTAACAGACATTGTAGTCTGTCATAATGGAGAATTGTATTGTAAAGTTTTTGGGAAGGCATGTTGGAAATAACTGAATTGATTATTTAAGTCCATTAGAATAATATGATGGAACTATTGTTAGTTTGAAGATCGTATAGGTAATGCCAATAAGTTTAGATCGAATATAGATCAAACGAATTTGACCAAAAAAAAAGGTTTAATATGCAAAGAATAATTTTTATAATTCGGGATACTTTTTTACATCTCCAAATTACTCCAAATTTATTGAACGATATACGATATTTGTAACAAAATATTCTGAATCACTGAGAAGTGAATTCCACCATCAATAGAACCAAAGGATAGTTTACAAAGATGTCAACTTGTGCGAGTTTTCACTGTACACGGAATATGCTCTAAACAATTATAAGCTAAGACAAGGCAGGGTTTATTTTATGCCTCTTTTTTGGTGTTGTTGATGTTGCTGTTGTTGTTGAATTGTTTGAACAATACTCACCCACAGGGTTTGCAATGAGTCATGTGTAAATCCCAATTGAGATGAAAGTTAAACATGCGTAATTTGGCGACTGCGCGTTGACGCAACGATATATCCGGTGGCGCAACCGAACCGCCGCCGCCGCCAACACCACCGCCACCGCCACTGCAGCTGCCGCCCCCACTGGCGCCGGCAACAACAACATGTTCACCCGCAACAGCATCCGATGATGTGACAATACTGCGTGTGCCCGTATTCGGATACATCATGACTGTGCCACTTGGCGCCGAACTGGCCATGTGACGACGCGTCGACGACGACGACGCATTTGCCGAGGATGCGCCCTGACGGCCATGATGATGTGTGCCGCTACCGGATGTGCCGCCATAATGATGGCGATAGTGATGCTGATGTTGATGATGTTGATGCTGATGATGATTGCTGCTGCTGTTGTGTTGGTGGTGTTGTTGGTGTTGTTGTTGGTGTTGTTGTTGATATTGTTGTTGGGTCTCAGCATTTTCCTTGAGCGTATAAAAACCGCCCGACGAGCTAAAAGTACAAAAAACAACAACAAAAACAATTAAAATAAAATTTTTATTTATTTATTTTTTTTTCTTTAAATAAATAAATCAGAAAATGCGTTTAACAACACTTACGACATATTATCGCCGCCCGTGTCGCCTGCAACGCAACTGGTAACGCCCGCAACGCCGCCACTGCGACGCGGTCGACTTTTGCGTCGACGTCGACGCCTACGTTCCGATGATGCTGTACGCGTCTGCAAGACATGTTGACTGAGCGACTTTTGACATGAGCTGTTCATTGCTTGGCCAACGCCACCGCCACTGCTGGCACCGCCGCCGCCGCCGCTACATGCCAAACGTCTGCCGGTCGCTGTGCTAGCGCTGGCCGCAATACCGGAAACGGCAACAACAACAGCGCCATCACCGAAGCCGCCAGCGGAGCTAACCGTATCCGTTGACTGTGCTGTGCCCGCATTTGCAGTACTGCTGCCGCCGCCGCCGCCGTTGTGCTGATGACCGCTGATGCTGCTGCTATTGGCGCCGGTACTGCTGCTGCCAGCGCCGCTGCCACCGGCACCGCCATTGCCGCTCGATTTGGCATTGCGTAAACTGTGATTCACCTTACGCCACATGCGCTCCATTTTTGTTTTTCTTCTTCTTATTTTTATTAATATTATTCTTTGATATATTTGTAGCCGTTCTCTATCTCCTTCTCTCCCTTGCCAATGACTTACTGTGCAGTAGAAGCAGTACAGTGTTGTCACTTCTTTTATTTTTGACTAACTAATTTTAGTTAACTTTTTTTGTTTTTTGATTTTACTAATATGGGCGTGGGTAGGGCGGGCAGTGTTTGTGCTTCATATACATATGTGTTTGTTGCTTTTGTTATTATTTTTTATTACTTTGTTGTTTTTTTTTTTTTTATTTGTTTGCGAGTCAGTCAGGAACTATTCATATTGCGGTTTTAGTATTACTTTAACTTCTCTCTCTCTCTCTCTATCTTTCTGTCCTTCTCTTTCTTCGACTCACACATACGCGCACACTACGTTACTTTGCTTCTGCTTGTGCTTCTTCTTTTATTTAAACACTTTACACTACATTTGTGCTTTGGTGTTGTTATTGTTATTTTTGTTGATGTTGATGTTGTTGGCCGCTGCCGTATGCGTTGTTGTTGTTGTTGTTGTTGTTATTGTTGTCGTCGTCTTCGTCGTTGTCTACACTTGCTCCTGCTTGACACTTCTGTCTTTTGTTGCACTTCTTTTGCACTTTTAGGTTAAGCATGACTTAAGTTGTTCATCATCATCATCATCATTGTTGTTGCTGTTGCTGTTGCTGTGGTTGTTCTACTAGTCATCGTCATTATCACTAACAACAATAACATCGTCATCAACATCAACATCATCATCATCATCGTCAAGTACTATAACATTGTCAACTTCGTTAACTTCATTATTAGCTTCATGTGCGACTTGAAGCGTTGCTGCATTCTGCTGTAACTTAGCACATATCATCATCATCATTAATATCATCATCATCATGAATTGCGCCTCTTGCGTTTTGATTTTCCTTTTATTTATATATTTTTTTTTTTGTTTTGTTTTCTTTTTGTTTAGTTTAATAATGCTGATGCTGCTTCTTCTTCTCCTTGTTTCATCTTCTTCTTCTTATTATGCTTGCTTTTATTCAACGCGTAATCCTTGCTGGCTTTGTTTTTGTTGCTATTGTTGTTGTTGTTGTTACTGTTACTTTACGCTCGCCTATGAATGAAAGTTTTTTTCTTCAGCTGCTTTTACTGTGCCTCTTCTTACAATTCTGCCGCTGCGCTGCGCCGCACCGCTTAGTGTATTTTTCTGTTTTTTTTTTTTTTTTTTTGGTTATTTTACTAGTTAAACTTTTTTTGCGTTACTTTTTGGGCTCTTATTATATTTCACACGCACTTTTCTTTTACACATTTTCACACATTCGTTGTAATATTATTATTATTATTAGTATTAATGCGTTGTGCATTTATTGTTTTAATAAATAAAACATGTTTTATTTATGGTTTTAAAAAAAATTTTTACAAGCGCAGAATTTTCCGTGCGCTGCTTTTTATCCTGTCATTTCGTTTGCAAGTTAGAAAATGTCGTGGTAGAAGAAGAAGAAAAGCAGCAGCAGCAGCAGCAGCGGCGGCGGCAGCAGATGACATTTGCCGTCGTCGTCTTTATTTTTGTTGCCGTTGTTGTTTTTGTTGTTGTTGTTGTTGCTGTTGCTGCTGCTACTGTTGTTGTGGGAGCGAGCTGTCACTATTGCCTCTTCTTATTAAACACATACACGAACGCACGCACGCACACACATACACACGCAGGCAACGTGTTTTCGCTCACTCTCTCGCTTGCTTGCGCTCTCTTTGCTATGTTGTGTGAGTCACACATATAAAAGCTTTTTGCGCTCTTTTACTTCCCTTTTTTTGTTTTTTTTTTGTTTTTTTTTTTCATTCATTCATTCGCCGAATTGTTGTTGCTATTAGCAACCAACACACTCAGGCACACGTTACTTTCATTGTATACTCGTTGTTTCATAGTTTACTGTTATTGCTCGCTAGCGCTTTTGCTCACTGTTTTCTTTTATTGTTGTTGTTGTTATACAAGACCAGAATTCTTCACGTGTGGGTGTTGATTTTTGCCTGTTTGCTGCTTTCGTCGGTATACAATAATTGCCATTGCCTGCAAAGGAATTTTCATGTGGATTTGCCGTTATTTGCGGTATGAATAAAAAATAACAAAAAAAAAACAAAATACGCACGTGGAAAATTCGAGAAAGAGCATGAGTGCGCGCAGAAAGGATTCATTTTGAAAATAAAAATAAATAAATTTCAGAAATTGATTTGTTGCATTTCGCAATTTTTTTTCATATTTATGTAAAAAATAATAATTTTCAAATTCATATTAAGTAAATATTTGCGCTTTTATTTGCAGAGCGGCTTGTATGAAGACAGACAGATTAAGTGAGCGATAGAGAGTGAGAGAGAGACGACGCATGCGAGAAAGCGACTCGCATTGCTGGCAACAGTAAGAGTGTTACCAACTTTCAAAAAGTTTTCTCCCAAAACACTAACCAAAAATCCCAGAAATCCCCATAAATAAATTCTCTTATTATTAAAATGACTTCAAAACGTGTATTTTTATATAATTTTTCTAACTTCGATTCGTCTAAACAATTGAAAAATACATAAACAAAAATAGTCAACGCATGTTCCAATAACACCAAACCATAAAATGCCCAGCTTTTATAGTCCAGCTTTTGAGAGTCGACTAAACGTGCTTTTTATACGATTTTCAAAAATCTGTTAATACTCTCCTAGTTAAAAATATATGTTTGTAATTTTTACACGTTAAAAGTTGTGAAAGCTTTCTCCAACGTTCGTTATTATTTGTTTCTGCTAAGCTTTTGAGTCAAAACATTATTTATGCACTTCACTTTTTAGCATTGTTAGTTACTATTCAAACCCGTTTATCCACAAGCGCCATCTAGCGTTTGTAAGCTACAACTTTAAACATATAACTTGCTAATTTTCAATATTGCAGTGCTGCACATTTCAATGATACCCAAGGTTACGTACGGCACTTAAGACTTGAAAAGAAAACGCGTTTGATATTTTATTAATTTGTTTTTGATATTATTATTTAACAAAAATGCAACTGAAGTGTGTTTTTATCATATAAAAAGACAAAATAAATTGCAAATTTAACACAAATTGTTTTTTATCACAATAATTACATTCGGAATAGAAATATAGCTATAGAATATTACCGAATTCTCAAAACCCGAACCATTGATCTATTGGTTACTCATTTAAACGTTTTGTCCATAATTTGCTGGTCTTTAAATTCGACGGCAATTAGGACCATGAAAATCTATTAGATTATTTGTGAATTATGTATGTTAATTTGTTTCAAATTGGGACTGTCCCATGTCTTGGTTTTTAACCATAAATACAATCCTTAACTTGCTTAATGTTTTCCCAATCATATTGCCAATTAACATATTTATTTGATAATACATAAGGTAAAACTCATGATCCGATCTGATTTTGAAAAACTAAAAGCTCTTTCGTGATCAATTTTAGTCGTCCACTTTACTACTCTTTGATTCAAGTTAATTATCATGGTTTCTTTATCGATATCAGCTTATAGTAAGTTATCAGCTCACATTTACACTTCTGTACAAAAAATTGAATCATTTCTTTGTTTAACGTTGGACGAACAAGCTGCATTTTTTATAAAATTTTTTATTGAAATAGTTGTGTGAAAGATGGCAAGAAAAACGATGACTCTTGCAGATATTCGGAGGTCTATTAAATCACCAAATAATTTGCTCATATCAAAAACTGGTAACTACAGAAAAAAAAGTACAAATTTCAATCTTTTACATATTTTGCATCTATTTAGATGTCTTGATTGCACAATTTTCTAAGCTACTTGATCAGGGTCAATTTGCTGACGTTGTGTTTATAGTAGAAGGAGAGCGCATACCGGCCCACCGCTTAGTATTGGCCACGCGCAGTGAATACTTTCGAGCAATGCTCTTTGGCAACCTCTCTGAGGCGCACAAAAAAGAAATTGAATTAACCAATGTATCGTTGACTGTCTTTAAGTCGGTCCTCATGTATTTGTACACCGGACAATTGAAAATGTCTCTTGCAACAGACAAAGTCGACAATCTTCTTGAGCTGTTGGACTTGGCCAACATGTATAGGTTGACGAATTTAGTAAAAGCCCTATCAGAGCAACTTTTTAAGCAAATACATTCTAATAACGCCGCTATAATTTTGAATGCAGCTATTTTGTATAATCTGGAAGAGCTTAGACTAAAATGTGTGAATTACTTTGACAACAACGCTTCAAGAATGATCAAACACGATTCGATTAAATTATTATCAATGGTGAGTTATATTTATTACTTGTTAAATTTGTCATATTAAAATTACACACTTATTATCATCGTAGAATTTATTTATGAAGTTGATAAAACGTAATAGTTGTATCAACTTAGAAGTTGAGATCTTTGACGCAGTTCTGCGTTGGAAGCAACACAATACGGAAATTCGTGACATTGAGGTATGAACAATATTCCTAAAGAATTAAAGCAATAAAAATATACAAGATACTTTTTGTCCTTATACATTAATACAGCCTTTGATTTCGTGTGTGCGTTTTACAAATATGACAGTCACGATGCTTGTGAATGATGTGAAAGACTCGGGCCTAATCAATGACGCAAAACTAATTGAAATTATTAAGGAGATAGAATCGAAACCAAAAAGTCAACCAGTCAATAACTAAAAAACAAACTGCAAAACAGTCAATCACAGAGTACAGTTACGACCTCGACGATTTAACCCAGAAAATGATGAATCAATATTTTATGACTCTACGGATTATAGTGAATACACGAATTCTTTATATTGAATGAATAATAAAATTGTTAATAGAAAAAATAAAAAGATACATTATTCCAACCTATTATTTTTATGTCGAACCTCAAAGTAACATAATTACGATTACAACCAAGATTTCGGGCGTGGCACCGCCTACCATGTGTATAGGGTATTATATAGTAAAGATACACCTGAATTGCCTAAACACCGAGGTAAATTAAGATGAGACAGCGCAGCTTTAAGTTCGAGCAGCGAAACTTTATGAAAGCACGGACAAATATTTCAAACAAAAATTATAAATAAATTATATAAAGGCACAAACAAAAACAATAGAGACAAATTACTGAAAGAAGAAAAATAATTTGGTAAAACATGCTTGTTGAAGCAGACCATCAGAAAACATTAGGAAAAGGGAACAATTCAAGTGCAAAAACAAGAAATTTTAACTCAGGTCAAATAAAACTAAAATCATATATGTTAATCGAGTGCTTTTTTCCTCCAGAAAATAGAATTTCCACCAAGTAAAACCCCTTTTAAGATTCTCAAAAGTCAACTTATAAAACACACAATTAATTTGTTGATTATACAAATGCAATACTAACTTATATCCTACTGCTCCGAAGGAGTGAATCAAGCCAATGTCTTATGAATTGATTTCCATTACAAGAGTGTACTTTTGTCCACTAATAAAATTAAATTTTTAAAATAATTTTGAATGCAATTTCAAACTTCAAACCAAAACTTATAAAGCAAAATTAAAGACTGTGACCACAATATATGATCGGTATTTGAGTCAAACAAATCCACATAAAGTAGATGTCTGTAATGGCAGAGGTAACCCTTGCAAACTCATAATTGTAATCCAAATTGGGTAAAAATTAATTGTTGAAACAATTAAAACAATCAAAGTTTCCAAAAAAAACCTCTTAACTATACTTACATATATTCTCAATCATAATTTTTGGATATGAATCTTTAGAAACCATTTCAATTTGACTAATGATCATTACTTTTTTTTTTTCTATATGTATTTAATAACAACGTGTTTTTTTTTTATATTTATAATAATATTATATAATAATGTGACAATGACTGAGATATATGTACAATACGAAGTTTACGAAGACAGAAATTAAAAAACCACATTCTTATTATATATTATAAATAAAAAACAGTACACGCTATTATAAAATACATATTTATACATATAGTGAAACTATTGACCGTTAGTCAACAACGTTTCGCTCATGGTACTTGTAAAATTTTACGTCGACTTGAAATAGATGGGATAATACTTATTATAAAATGAGAAATGTCTGGCAAGTTGCGTTAATGTTGATCTGCTCCAACAGGTTTTACCTTATAGTGCAAGAATATATTAATATCCTGGAAAATGTATGATATTCTAATAAGTATACATGTTAGTGATCAGCATCGAAAGAGAAGTGTCCGTTATGGCCGTCAGACTAACGATTTATTCGAACAAAATTCCTACTCTATTCAATTGTACTTTTCAGTAGATTTTGTTTAATTTTGTTTCATACTTTAGAGAAATAAACATTTTGGTTTAAATAAGTTTCTTTATTAATATATAACTTTCCATGCACAAGCGTACAAATTTCATGTTCATTTTTTTTTTTTAAATATATATATGCATATTTTAATGTATTGTATAATAATAGACATAAAAAATGCTGCACTTAAATAAAAAAAAACAATATGGAAGCGAAATACATATATACACAAAAGTTTCAGTATAATGTCGTAGTATTTTTTCGGTATTTTTTTTTTCCTTTGTTTTACGCATTTAATAAATAATAATAGAAATATTAATTAATTTTACAATTAAATCCAATGACAGTTCTTACTGTATTTTTTATTAGTTTTCGTTTTAAATTATTTAATTCGTTGCTGTGTTTTATCTTCGTTTTGTTTTTTTTTGTCCAGAAAAGCCAAAAAAAAATAATAATAAAATTAAAAAAAATAATAAGTTTATAGTTGAACGTAATTAAAACTAATAATCGTTATAAGCTTCTTCATTTTGTTTTTAATCATCAAATGCTTAAAAAAAATTGTTGAAAATGACATAACCAAAAGCAAAAAAAAAAAATGTTTGTGTATGTCTTGTTACTATTATTTTTTTAATCGTTATTTTTTATTTTTTTTTTATTTGATGTGTTGTTTTTTTTTTATTTCGCGTTAATACTAAGTACAATGCAAACACGCGACAACTCTGGTCGCATACGAATTTTGGTTTCTCTTTCGTAGTTTTCTTTCATGCATTTTAGGCATTCTGCTGTATAAGGCTCTCCCATTGCGCAATAAGACGATGTGATGATGGTGCCTCCTCCGGATCAAGATCACAAAGCTGTGCCAGCGACATGGCCGGACGCATCAAGCTGCCATTGCCGACGTTGCCGCCATTTTGTGCCATGACACGCAAGCCATATTTGCTATGATCCAATAGCTCCGGACTGGGTGTGCTGCTGTAGTACCCAAATAGAGATTGAGAGGGAGAGAGAGAGAGTTATATAAAAGTCGATATATACTCAAGTCAAACACACCTCAATGAATTGCTGTTGTTGTTGTTGTTGCCATTTGTATCGCACAATTCACCAATCGATTTGGCGCTACGCAATTTTCCAGGTCCATAACAATGTTCGACCTCCGAATCGGATTCATTTTCATCATCAGTTCTACGAATATACAAAATATGTTAATACATATATAGATGAGAAAGAAAAACTTGAAAACTACTTACTCCTTATCAATAGAGTCCAATAGATCGGGTGTCGATTGTCTGATTTTGCGTATTTTTTTCAATTCAGTTTCACGTGATTTCAAATCTTTCAATTCACGTTGTATCTTCAATTCAACGGGCACATAGCCCGGTCGCAATGGTCGTCCCTCTGAGTCACGTTCAATAACGGCCGGCGTCATTGTCGTTGTCGGTATAATGCCCGGATTGACCGTTGTTGTACCACCAACGTTCGACAACGTTGGCGTACCAGCGGCGCTGCCCAGGCCGGCATCCAAGAAGGACATTGTGCTGCGTGCATTCAATTTGAGACCATTCGGTGTGCCAATATTGCCACCGCCGCCAGCATTGCCCATTTGCAGTTTGCCGCGTGAGGCAATGAAACGTTGCATGACACCTTTGGTCGATGCATTGAAGGCGACAAATTGTCGTGGCTTTGCATTAACGCCATTCAAATGTGGCGTCGAAATTGTACGCGTCAAGTTCATTTTCTGTTGTGGCGGTTCCGGTGTCATATTATAACAATTCGGTCCAATATAACGTTGTTGTTGTTGCTGTTGCTGCAATGTTACAATGTTTGTATTCAATTTTAGAGGCGTGGCTTGTGCAACACCTGCAACTGTTGACTTTTTGTTGCCCACACGATTTATCGATGATGCCGATATGCCCGAATCGTCTGAATGATGTTCTTCGAGGCTATCATCCTTGCTGTTAACACTTGAGGCCAATGATGGCGTGCTCGATGGTGAATTATGTTCATCCGGCACGGTCAGCAAAGTGTTATTTGTATTGGCTTGTATTGCCACCGGGCGTGCATTCACCAAGCCAACAGTGTTCTTACTATTATTGTTGTTGTTGTCGTCGTCATCATGTTCATGTTCGTCAATAGCATGTTTATCATTGTTGTTGTTGTTGTTGTTATTGTCGTTTAAGGCATCAGGCTCATCATGTTGCAACACATTTACATGTATGCCATTGTTGACATCGTCATCAAATGCCACCAACGTTTGTGTCTCAGTTGTTGGTGTTGTTGTTGGTGACGGTGGCGTCGGTGTTGCCACCACCGATGTCAGCTGTCGATATTCTTGTTCACGTCGTACAACTTCCTTAATTTCCTCTTGAATGCGTGTCAAGGGATCAATTTTCTAAAAACAAAGACAAAAACAAAAAAAAAAAACCATTAAAAAAATTACGTAAAATAAAGGGTGTACAAAAATGTAAATAAGAACACGCTTAATTGTTAATACCAAAAAAAAAAAAATTTTTTTTTTTTAAAAAGTGCATAAAAAAATATCTACTGTTGTTGTTGCTTTTGTTGTTGCAACACGTCGCAGCTGCTGTAATTCGAGCTTCGTCTTAAAGCAATTATTCATGCATGCCGCGTTGCCACATTTTTTTTTTTCTCTTCTTCTTCATCAGTTCATTTTTTTTTTTTTTTTTATTACATTGTCGACCGACTTCGACTTCGGTTACCAATTGACAGCTACAACAATGCAAAATGTTTAACAAGAAATGCGGAAGCGCACAAAAAAAAAAGAACAACAACAACAAAAATGCGCTCAGAATTTACTTATGCCATTTGCTTTCTTATTAGCAGACATGAATACCATTATTATATTTAAGCGTACAAAATTTATGCATTTTTCTAATTAAGAATTAAAAGAAATTTTTTTTTTTTTAATTCTCAATCAATAAAAAAATTGGTTTTTAAAAATTGATAGCATTTTTCTTTTTTAATTTAAGAATTTTTACAAATCATCAAAAATTCAATTTTACATAAAAGCCAAATTGTTGTCTTAATGATGAAAACAAATTAAAAAAAAAAATTTATAAAGTTATTTTACTTTCGTATAAACGATTTATAAACAAAGATTGCTAATGAAGGGGTGTGGCAACTACGAAAATAGCATTACGATGTGCCCTCCTGTCTCACTACCCGGTTGAATGCACACCACATACATACATTCTGTTGTTCTTGAAATTTACTTCTGGACATGAGCTGAGGCGTGCTTGGTTTCTAAGCCAAAAAAGAAACATTAAATAGCTTTTGTTACTGTTTTTTATTATTAATTTATTTATTTAGAAGATCAGCTAATGTTTAATAACTTTGGCTCATAGAGAATCTATTTTTTCATACAAAAGAATTCTACAGTACGAATATTAGTTCATTTAATACTTTTAGATTACAAAAAAAAAAAACCATATATTTAATATACATATATATTTTTATATGTGACAACTATAAGAGAAAATTTACTAATTAACAAAAAGTTAATTGCAACATTTTTTTAGACTGAAAAAAAACCTAATTGAAATCGACAAAAGAGTTGACAACACTTAATTGGCATAATACAACACATGAAATAAAACATTTAAAAATAACCAACAAAAGAATTTCAAAACATATTAAATAACAATTTGTTTTTGTTCGATTTTTTTTTATTTCTTATTTGTTTTCGTAAGAAATCAATTAGTTTTGTATTTGTTGTAAATGACATGAGATGATGACAACAAGAAGAAATAAAAGCAAAACCGAACAAACAACAAAAAATAAAAACAAAAAAAAAATTATCAAAAGCTATAAAAACTCATATTTCAAACCATTCACTTTCAAGCGAATGCTGTTAGTACCGTTATAATGAATGTTTAATAATACAGAGATGACAAAAAAAAAATCGAAGAAGAGGAGTGTAAAAATATAGTGGGATTGACTGAAAACCGCTTTAAATTATTACAAAATTTTGTTACACTTATAAATAAAAGATAAAGAAGAAAACAATTCATAAAATTGAAATTCGAAACCGTTTTCAAATTCGTATTCGAATTTCATACTTTACAGATTATTTTATTTTTTTTTTCTTTTATTATATATTTTTGTTGCTTTGCTTGTTTTGTTGTTTTGTTTCTTATTTCAGATGACTTAAGTATTACATAATTTCGTTTTTGTTTCAATACGTTGACGGCAAATGAATTTCAATGACGCTGAGCGAAGTTGACGAAAAACCGCAACAAATAAAACAAACAAACATACATATAAACAAATAGATACAATGAAACAACAACAACAACAGCTACAGAAAATGATCAACATAATGCGATTTATTTATTATTCATGCAATGCGTTTTCAAATAATTTTCAAGTTGCGTGTTAATGTGTGAGCGTGCGTGCCCGTGTGTCTGTGTTTGAATTAAGTAGATTCATGCGTGTTATCAGAGCACAAAATAAAAGTGAAAAAAGCTGAAGGAGAGAACAAACAACACAATACCAACACCAACACCAACAATACTGTATTGTTTGCAAATGAATTTATGCGCGTCGAAAATGATGTGCATTGTTTGTTGTATTTGACAAAAGCATTGAAAAATGTTTTAATTAAAATTAAAAAAAAAAAAAAAAAAAACCCATGAGTTAACACAAACATGACAACAAAATCCAATCCAATGATAGTAAAAGTGTTTAAAAAGTAAAATTTTATTGGTTCACTGCACTGGAATGCCATGTTGACTTGTGTTAAGTCAATTTGAGGGAGTATTTGAATGAATTATATTGATAACAAGCAGATTTTAATCAAAATATGTTATGTATAAATAAAAACCAAAAGTAAAATATTAATAATATTACCAAAAATTAATCAAAGTAATTAGATTTAGAAAAAGATAAAACATTCGGGCTAAAAAAAAGTCTCGTAAGAATGGAAAACAAAAATCCAAAAATATTAAACAAATTTGAGAAAGTATTTGAATGAATTTTATCGGCAAGAAGATTTAGAGAATGATAAAACATTCGGGATGAAAACAAATCTCAAAAGAATGGAACATAAAAATCAAAAAATTCTATTGGTAACAGGCAGTTTTGGATCAAAATATGATATAATACTTAAAAAGAAAATTTAATAACATTTCCAAAATGACAGAAATAAGTTTGGATCAGTAGAAGCAATTAGATGTAGAGAATGATCCAACAATCGGGATGAAAACAAATTTCGTAAAATGGAACACAAAAATCCAAAAATAATAAAGAAAGTTGAGAGAGTATTTGAATGAATCCTATTGGTAAGAAGCAGTTTTGGTTTGGAAAATGGTATAAATAATAACTAAAACTAAAAATTGGAGGGAAAATTTTTTTTGTAAGTTGTTGTATTTTTCTACAATTTTGTAATTTTTGGTCAATTTTGATATAATAAATGTTGAATAATAAATTTAAAAAAAAAATCTTTAGAATTTTCATTACTACCCACACAAAAGGCTGAACATTTCATAGTTTTGGGGACAATCACCACCAAAAAAGAAAAAATTGATTCGAATTTCAAGCTAAAATAAGTAACAATAGTTGACTAGCCAAATTTTTAGGAATCTTAAAAATTTGCAATTTTTTTCTTTGTAAAAGATTTTTGATTAATGAAACCCAAAAATTAGACAAAGTTGCCCTTAGCGTTACTGAAGTAAAAAACGAGATATGAAACCTTACACAAACAAATATTTATAAAAAAAATAGTTATGTAACTGTATATAAAATTTGATTCAACAATTCACAAAAACAAAAACATAAAATTAAGAAAATTATAGAAAAATAAAAAAAACCAACAAAATTGACACGAATAATGGAAAAATAAAATTGCAAAGTTAATGAACTCGAAATGAAGAAGATTATTTTCAAACCAAATGAGCGACCAAAGGAAATCAACAGACACAACAACAACAAGTAATAATATGCAAAAAAAAAAAAAAAACCCAAAAAAAAATAATACATAAATAAAGAAAAAATTTCGCCCGCACAATGTAAGAAAATTTTGAAATGGCCAATTGTACATGCCAATTGTCAACGTTTTTTTTTTTTATTTTTTATTTATTTTTTTTTTGGCTGCAAAAAAATTACGTTGAAAGTCAAGACTATACAAGTGTGCAGCCTGCATAATGGCGCCTGATATGGTCGCATCAATGAACAGGTTAACAACAACAACAGCAACACGACAATAATAATGACAACACAAGCAAAAAAAAAATACAAAAAAAATAAAAAATAAAAGAAGCTGTGCATTTTATAGAGAAGCAGCAGAAGCAACAGAAAATATTTTACTGCCATTTTCACCTTTACATTGAACAACACAACAACAACAACAACAACAACGATGAGCAATAATAAAGCTTGGCAAAAAAAAAAAGCAAAAGCCAAAAATTTTTGTATATTTTTTTTTTTTAATTTTTTTTTTTTATTTGTTGTTTGCAAAATAAAAGCAACTCTTCAAGTTTATCTTAACTTCATGTAAAACTTTCAAGTGCAATGACAAACTTGAGCATGAGGCCGCTTGTGTGTAGGCGCAGAAGTTGCTAAACCAAGCGACGGCCAACGACGCGTGCGGCAAGCAGGCAGAAGAAGCGCCATTGTAACTTAAATGAAAAATGCATGCATGCAATCACCGCGCACAAACAAAACAGATAAAAAATGAGAGACAGAGAGAGAGAGAAGGAGCGATAAAAAAAAATTGCATAGGCGTTTGAGGAAGAAGTCAAGTTGAAGCAAAGACCGGCATTCAACTCGTTTCGTTCAATCGTGCAACAGCAGCTGCTTCAATCTGTCTGTCCAAACGCCTGAATGTCACTTGAGTTGAAAATTGTTGTTGTATCGTTTCGTTTCTTGAAGATATTTTTGCTTGCTTTTTTTTTTTTTGCACAACTCAAAGTCAAGTTGACAGTTGTTGTTGTCATGCTGCGTTTGTTGCTCCTACGGAGGTCAACTTGCACAAGTCGAAATTGGATTTGAATTGAATTGAATTTTTTTTTCTTTCTTGGTTTTTTTTTTTCTTCAATGCATTCATTCAATCATTTAAACATGTAAGATAAAATTATATAGCCATGTTTGCCAATTTGATATGCAACAAGAAAACAATAACAACAACAACAACAACATACAACTGACGTTCAATTATAGCCATTGGCCAAGGTGTGAGGTCATGTAAGTCGCGTGAACTAACAGCAACAGCAACAACAATTACGACAACAACAACAACAACAACAACAAACAACCACGATGTATGAAACATTCATATACAGACTAGTTTTTGTTGTTGTTGTTGATATAGAAGAAGAAAAGCAAGCAACGGAAAACAAAACCAATTGAAAAACCGCTAACAAACATTGTGGCACACCACAGACCACACACACACACACACACACACACACACACCTTATGCCCCTCACTACTCTTTCCCAATCACAGACAACAGTTTACTACGTGTACAACACTAATGAAAGTCACCATGATTTAACTGACAATTTGTAGCTACACAAAAGTCATGAGCTCAGAATGTAAGTGTAATGGCAAAATAACAACAACAACAACATCAAACCAACTTTTACATGGAATGAGATCTTTGATCGTGGTAGAACAAAAAAAAACAAAAACAACAAAAAAAAAGAAGGAAACGCATTAGATATGCAAAAAGAAAAATCAAATACTATTTCAAGACGGAAATTTTCAAGCATTTCAAGTCATGTAGCACCTTCTTATAGACAATAAAACAAAAGAACATTCCGTGAGAATAACTCATACAAATAATTATATGAACTTTTGCAAAGTTTTTCAGATTTTCTTATTAATAAATTCGGGGTTAATGAATCATAGCTCAGAGGCATGAGTTGCTAATGGGATAACTTGAAGATCGGTCTAAAATTTGAACTCAAAAAATTTATAAAACATAAAGTAACAATCGAGTCACCTAAAGACAATCACTGATGATCACAAAATATATTCCAATTTGACTTCTTCTTATTGTCTATATATCTTTCGATGATATCAACTCGGTTCTTCAAAACTGAAAACTCAAATTCTTATTCTTTATTTTTATGCTCTATCAAAAGTATCACTGTGATAAAATTATCAATGTGATAAAATGTTCTTATCATACCTATGACTTAAAACTCCTCTTTATTATTATCTCCTCCACTCTAACTCTATTTTTAACTCTTCTATTGCTACTTGCATTAAGTATTTTATTTTTCCTTTTTGTGTGCTCCATTGATCAATCAATATAAGCCACGAATTCATATGCTATTGAACAAATATTACACATAATAAAATGATCTCCATAAATTTGTAGCGTTTCCAAGAAGTTTACAATGCCTGATTATCGGTGCAGCACAACTTCAACTTAAACTTTGCTTTGCTTTCACGATTCGCAAATTATAAACAATAGAATATAGACACGTCCTAAAAACAATAGCAGTAAGAAAACAAAAACACTTAAAGAAAAGAACTGTAATAAGAGGAAACACCAGAAGATGAAGCAGAAGCAAAGGAACTACGATCAACAGCTTTGAAAAAAAAATGATGAAAGAAAAAAAAAAAAAAAGTAAACATTAAATAAAATTAGCAGCGAACGAAACGAGACAACAACCACAAGAACAACAAAAGAGAAATGTTGTACAATGAACGTGACAAGAAACGTGACCGTGACTCTGATCTCTTTACTCCCATGCCTCATGCCACCGCAAGAATTGCCTAGAAAACCGAGAAGCGAAGAATTGTTAGCACTATGACTAACATTTGCTGACGATGGCTTTGTTTTTATTTTTTTATTCTTTTTCGTTTCCAAATGACTGATCGAGAGGAGGAAACACGCGCGTCTACTATTGTCTTTTCTCTTCATAAAGTCGGTCTTCTAACTTCTCGTACCCGAAACTTCATTCTTTCATTTTGTCTGTCCAACCGTCCATTGGTCGATCTGTTTCTCTTCGCTGCTGCTGTTGTTGCTGCTGTTTTTGTAAGTCTTCGCCGCGTATTTGGGCCAATTCATTTACAGCTTATTATAAATGACCGTGCAGAACGGCAACATCGAAGCAAAAAAGTAAATAAATAAAATAATACAAAAAAAAAAAAAAAATCAAACTACAAAAATAAAGAAAAGAGAGCAGAGTAAAATAATACAAAATTATTCTTAAAGTATACAAAATGTTGTAATTTTTTTTGTTTGAGAATTTATATTTGAGATCAGTTCTGTTTAATATTTAGAAGATACATTTTCTTGAAGAGTTTTCTAACCATCATAGGTGATAACTGAAACCGTAGATGAATATTGAATAAATCAAAACCAAGTACTAAACCGATCACGGGGAAGTATATGAGCAGAGGGAGTATTCAACAGATTTATTCATCACAGCCATTTAATGAGCTCATCACAAGTGAGTATTGATTTGTTGTACTCTTTGTACAATTCTCAAATGAGATAAATGAACTTATGATAGAAGAGCAGTGCAACAATTTGTGATTGAACATATCACAAGGTTCTCTATTCTAGATCAATTAAAAAAACTCATATTTAAGAAGTCTTTTCATTATTTTGTCTAGAGAGTTTATTCTTTCAATTAAAAAATTATGAAACAATTACTCAAAATATCACAACTACAGATTTAAGTAGAAATTCATAAAACACCATATCGTGTCTAATTACATCTGAATTAATCTCTTAAGTTGTACAACATAAAAGATTCTATATAGATGGTATTGTGCAATATACTTACTAAGTTAACAGTGATAATTTCAACTCAAGTGACCCACAAACAAAAGCCAATAACCTTTGACTTGACACTTACTAACTGATTCGTCAACGCCTTTCATTATTAGAGCAACTATCATAATGATGTTGATGATGATGACGACAATTATGATGATAATAATTGCTAACAGTTGTATTGTATTGCTGGCTAGTTAGTGCTCGTTTATAATGACAATAATAATGATGATGATGATAATGATAATGACGTTGTGTACGTTTGCTGTGCCATTATTTGTCGCCGCCGCTTTCTAATGCGTCTCAAAGTATATACGGAAGCAATAAGCCTCATTTTGCGGCACAAACGATTACTAGCATGTACAATTTGTAAGAAATACAGTAACACGAACATATCGAAATAAATGTAGAAGTGAATGAATGCCTCTGGTATGCTATGCTATGCTATGCTAAGCATTACTGGATCCGTCACTCAAACACTCACTCACTCAGTCACTCACTCACTCATTTATTTATTCAGGTTGTCTTGCTCAGTTGTGTGCACTGACCCGAAAACACCTTGCAAATTGTCTTATGATTATTGCATTTGAAAACTATTGTAATTTACTTTAAATAATCACATTGATTGTGCACCAATTTGACATTATGACATAGCTTATTTGCCAGCTGTTTGCCATAAGTATTGATATAACTTTGATAAGCTACAAGAAATTATGTTGATGAGGAAATGTTTTGTGCTAGAAACAATAATGCAATAATTTGGCATAATGAAAGCAATAAATTTTTCAGACAGAAAAGAGTTTTATATATTTAATTATTATCACCAGAATCAACTCAAGTTGAAGGTCTCTAAAGAGGAGCTTATTTTCTCAAAAATAAGTTCCAGAAATATTTCTTAAAATTTTTAATTTGGCATTAAGAACTTTAAGAACTTAAGAGCTTGAGATCTCTTAATTTTCAGTCTTACAAATGCCACCACTCATCGAAAGATTACCCACTAATTCGAATGTTCTATGCAAAACTCATGCTTAAGCATCGCAAAAGATTGGAGTGACCTTTAAGTAAAATAAATCATTAAACCTAATGAGTCACAATCAAAGTCCTCGAAGTCAAAGTGTGAAACTTCTTAGTACTTTTGTTTTTGAACACTTAGGCTAATATCTTATGGTTGTATATAAGCACTAACGATAAGAAATGTAATCGACTGTGATTTTTGCAACTCTTGCCTTAAAGAATCAGAGAAGTATCAAACATGTTGCTAAGAATTGTGAATTTCTCTGATATAATGATCAGAGTTGTGACACACAAATTTAAAGTGACATACTTGAAAATCAAATCAAATAAAATCAAAAACTGAAAATGAAAATGAAAAAAAAAAAAATTTAAACATTGTCATTAAACTAAATACAAAAAACATTAGCAATCAATGACAGAACCAAACCATTTCTGTATGCGTGATTGCTTGCGTGCGTGAGTATTTTTGTGTAAGTGTGTGTTTGTGACTATGACAGCATATTCGTGATTGTTGTTGTTGTACAATATGTCCTGCTATCAACGACTTGTCTTGATTTTTATAGCGCCATAAATGAAATGAACTCAAGACCAAATTGACTGCTTCTTTTTTTTTGTTTTTTTGCTATAAATTTGTTGACTTTAATTTGTATTGGTCACGAAACACGAAATCGAATTCAATTGAAGTGTAACGATTTACAAAGTGTTGGTGTGACTGTCGATCGGTCGGTCGGTCTTACTAAAAGCACAGTTAACATGTTAAGCAAAATTACAACAAAAAGTCTTAACTTAATTTTTATTTTATTTTTCGCTTTCTGACTGTTTGTTCAAGACAAATATTTATCAATATTTTTCACTTTGCTGTGTTTATCTTTAGTGCACACACACACACACACACACACACACACACAAAGGTGCACACACACATATATGACGCTAGATAAGGTCCTCTTCATTGTCGGCTCATTAAGTTTGGTTTCATTTTTTATGATTGCAAATACTTTTTGTTAGTTTCTTTTTCTTTTTTTTTTTTGGGTTTTTTTTATGACACAAATTTTGCGCAAAATGTATTGAGTGCTTTTTCTATATCACTCTCTCTCTCTCTCGTTTATTCTAGCTTTTATACTCTCTCCCTTTCAGACCAAACACTTAACAATTTACGAAAATTGCTGAAAATGATATTAGCACAGGTGTGTTCATTTGTTCGTTCGCTCATATTCATTCCAATACACATCAACCTACAAACCTATAATACCATCATTCATACATATATTTTCACTCATTCAATAATTTATCATTGTTAAAATGAAATTCTGTCATTTAGCCAATTTGTTCCTGTGATGATTAGTTTGTTTTCTTTTCTTTATTTTTCACGTTATTCGCATCGTAAACGTGACTTTTATTCGTTCTTTAGTTCTTTAGTGCTTGCGATTAATTACGCCTTGGTCATGCTTATGGCCGCAATACTGATAAATTGACATCAGGCGCCTTTCATTATACTCTTCTTTCTACACACATATATATCATTCTTTGATTTAATGGCAAAGTATTGTAAATTTTATTATAATAATATTTATTATAATTAAGTTTTGACAAATTTAAAAAATTCAGAAAATTGCAAACAAAAAAAATTTAATACTTAAAATTGTTAATTGTCATTTTATTATTATTTTTCATTTAATTAATTCTTTTATTTATTATGCAATATTTTATATAAATAGGTTGAGGTCACATTAAATTTTTTAAGTTATTAATTTTTTTCTTCTGTTTGCTTTATTTTATTTTTATTTTTAATTTATTTATTTGTTCTGTTTTTTATTAATATTGTATTAATTACAAATTTTGTATTATGTATATTATATAGAATCTTATCCTTATTTATACCCCCACAGAATTGTAAGAAGGAAGTAAGAAATTAATGCTTTGTACATAAATATATGATAAGAACTCCATGAAAACTTCCCCAAAGATCTTGTGGGGTTTTCTTTAAATTTTTTGATGACCAAATAAACTTATCGATTCAAGGAATTCCTACAAAACTCAATCAATTTATGACACGACTTAAATACGTACGACATAAGTCATCGACTGTGCTTCCCTTAGGGTGATTGCTACACAACTATTTTAAGAAGTCAACTCAACGTGTACAACACGTTGACAAAGTGTCAAAGTCGATAATGCAGACGTTTAAATTAAAGTAAAACAAAAAAAAGAATTTATGATTATGACATGAAATGTTTTGTTGATAAGCAGAAAAGTAAAGCGTCAAAAATTATATTGACAAAGTTGATTGCAAAAAAAAAAGCAAAAAAGAAGGAGAAGAAGAAAAAAAACAAATATATGTCAGTAATATGACAGAAACGGTAACAATCATAATAAAATAAAATAAAAAAAAAGTTTACAACAACAAAAATAGAAAGCTAACAATACAAATTGCAATAACTGTGCATGCGTGCACCAACAACAACAACAACACTAATAACAACAATAGTGACAGTAAAGGCGGCAACAATGCCGTCGCCGTCAACAACAATTTGCTGTACCAAATTGCTAACAATTCTGTCTGTCTGTCCGCCTGTCTGTCTGTCTAACGCTCGAACGTTGTCCAAGTTTCAGTTGTAGACGAGTTTGCAATTTGCAAATGACCAACAAAACAGCAAAAAAAAAAAAAAAAATTGTGGCATAAAAAGTGATTGACTTAAGTAGAGTTGTCAACGCTTAATGTGTGTTGTTGTCACCTATTGTCTTATTTGCGTGCCAGTGTTGGACAGCATATAACATTATATCAAAATGTCTGTTTGTCATTATGTGCAACAACAACAACAACAACAAAAACAATAGCAAAAATAACAAACTCTTTTGTCATTTTGTTTTTAACAAAACTCTCTTTTGCAAAATGAAGTCATTTTTTTCTTTTCGCCAACACTTATTATTGCATAGGCATAAAATGAGATAAGCTCTGGTGAAATGTCCATGAGTTACAATGTGCTCAGCTTTAATGAGTTATGGTGTGAAGTATGTTAAATACCACGAGCTGCAACTGTAATGAGTTGAGCTGTGTTGAGGTAAGGCGGTAATTTTTAATTTCATATATATATATATATTTTTTTTCCATCTGTCCACCAAAGTGAATGTTGACCATTAAAAGGTGTCATGTGACAGAGACTTTTTAACGATTTTTCTTTATTATTATTGCATATTTTAGTTGTCATCTTATATTTTTTTCACCCATTTCTCATCCGAAAGAGACATCAACAACTTGCATAATTATGCCAAAAAAAAAAAGAGCGAAAAAAAAAACAAATTATGTTGACTGTTTATTGTTTCTGTGACTTGCATAGTTCGATATTATTTCCTAGTCACGTATCCTCAACAAAGTCGGCACTGCCGCCCCTTAATCCACAACAGCGACGGTCAGCGTGATTCTTGTTTTTAGTAAAAAATTTTTCAATTTCATTTGTTTTTGTTTTTTTTTTGTTTTTTTTTTGTTTTATTTGTTTATTTCTTTATTAGTTTGAGAATTCATTTATTTATAAAACGTGGGAATTTTTTCACGTCTTCTTCTTGTTTCTATTTTGCAAATTAGTTTTTTTTCTATCTTTCTTTCTTTGCATTTAATTTAGACAATTTTTTGTTGGTTTTTTTATTTTTATTTTTTCTTAATGTAAATCAGCATAAAATATTTAAATGTGCTTAAAGATTTCAACAGTTGTCTTGCTCAATAAAATTTATGGCAACACTGGTCGCACTAATTAGCGCTGTGAGACATGCTTTGAATACTCATTTTGTTTTTGATACAATCAATTGTATCTTAAAAGATTATCTCATTGGAATTTTTTTTAGACCTTAAGGGGGGGGTAAGGTATTAAATTTTTTATTTTTTGGATATTTCCAAAATTTGTGGGATGACAGTAGAATGTTTCGAGAATATCGTGTAAAAATTTCAGCTTGATCCGATAAAAACTGACGAAGATAGAGCGTTTTCAGTTTCAGTCTTCCTATGCGGCTTACAGCGCAGAGCAAAAGTTTAATTTGATTTTCCCACAACTTGCTTTTGCAAAGTCGGTGACCACTCTCACTCGAAAACTAACAAACCGATTCTTTTGAAATTTTACAGGCATTTTCTAGACATAATTAGCCGTGTCCTGACGTCGAGGATTTTTTTTTTTTTAGTCTTAAGTATTTTTTTCAGCAGCTTGAACGTTGATTTTTTTTGTCAAAAATCGATATTTTGACTTCAAGATGCTAAAAAAAAATGAAAAGAAATTTTTTTTTTAAAAACCTCGACGTCAGGACACTGAAAATTTCATCAGCTAAAATCATTTATTTTGTCTTGAGTTTGCGATGATTCAGTAGTTTGTAATCGTGGTCACCGCAAGACACTTTTTTTCAATGGCGTTAATTTAAAACTGCTGCCATCGTCTCAAACTTTTTTTAATTTTAATGAAATTTTCAGGAAATATGCTTAAGATATTACTTATTAACTTCCCATTCAAACAACTGAACAAATGCTTATCGTTTTCCATAATAAAAATCACAAAAATGTGCTTTTTTTAACGAATTAACCTTACCCCCCCCTTAAAAGCATTCGTACAAGGGTACAACATATTGAGAGCAAAGAATAACGGTCAAGCAGAGAAGACACGATTAAGACAATCAGTCTGTCTGTCACACATTTGTCTTGTCTTCAAGCTCGAAAACCGTTATCACATGCTTAACTGCCGCATGTGCTCTGTGGCGCTATATGAACATAGGAGTATATGGTTTTATTATTGATTTTTTATTAAATTTTCATTTACTGATTAATTGAGAGCAATACTTGAACTGCTTTCCATTCTCAGCAATTTGTAATTCATTGAAGAAGTAAAAAAAACATCGCACACTTGTCAACTTCCTTTTGGGTCTTCTTTAAGTTCAACAAAAGCAAATAAAATGCGATACATGAATTCCAAGAATTTTGATTAGCATTTTTACATAATTTCTTCGTAGTGAAATAAAAAGTAAAACAAGTAAAATTCTTACGTTACTTTGGTTTCATTTCAATATGTTTGCTACAGCATGTCTAAAGTACCAACGTCATAGGCTGCTGCTTAAAGTAATTCATGTGAAGTGCTTAAAACATGCAAGAATGACTTTTTACAAAGAATAACAAAATAGGCAGAACGAAAAGAAAAAAGTAAAAGAAAAGTAATTGAAAAAAAATAAAGCTGAAACCGAAGACGAGCTCATGAAAGTCAACACACCTCCAGTTAAAGCCAAGACATTTTGAAAGGCAGCTGAGAACGATGGATACACACTCAAAAATAATCTATGACAAACAAATTTTAATAATCATAAAAAAAAAACACTTAATCAGTTACAATATGAGTATAACTGTTGCAAGCAACTGATTGACAAACAAGAACAAGTTGAGGAAATATGCATTGAATGCAGCACGTTTACATAAAACAAACGTTATCTCACTGAACAAAAAGATACAAAGATATACACAAAAACGTATAAATAACTCTGATCGTGCTGAAATGAACTTGACAACGTCAACTTCAACATCAACAATAACATCATCATCGACGTTGTTTATTGTTGATGATGACAAAGACGAAGTTCTCCAAATTGAGCTACCAAACAAGAAATCGCTACAGATACAAACTGTTGTGAAGATAAAAATTAATGAAAAACAAAAGAAAAAAATGAGCCAACATTTTTATAACAAAAAACAAAAAAAAGAAACAATAAACTTGCAAGTGTGTAATTAAAAATTGTCAAACCGAACGTGCATTTTACTTGACGAGACACAACAACACAAACATGTCAAGCGACAAAATTCAATCTCATCTAGAATATGTTAAACAAGACAACAACAAGAAAAAAAAAACAAAAAGCAAAAAATTCGAGTACAAGAACATATGAGAAAATGTATCTGTATCTGTTATTGTACAATACTTTATTGGCAAGGCAAAAGTTAACAACAACAAGAACAAATTGAAACAACAAAAAAATGATAATGAAAATGAAATGAGAAAAGAAAAGCAAAAACAAATTCTTCTTGTTCGGTGTAATTAAACTTGCACTGCGCCATAGTCTTGGCCCTGAGTACTGATAAATACAGAAAGTATAGAATAAAAAAAAAAACTAAAGACATCAGATGAGAAAATTGTGAAAGGCTTTGATGCGCCGACTTTAATGTCGAAAGAAGTTGACTTCAAGTGTTTTATTTTTTCTTTAAGTGTATCTGCATTACAGAAGTGACCTTAGCATAGCGATGCACTTGATGATATTCAGTTTACTTTTGCAAGAGCTCACAAAGAAGAAAATTCCTCAATCGCTCTTAATTTTGTTTTTATAAAGTATGCATGATATCATTTATCAACTGCTCAAATAAAGAACTTTGATTCATAATTGATTTAATTAATGATGATCACAAGCTCATCTGGAGCATTTTTAGAAGATATCATTATTGAAACAACACATTTGCCTTATAAAATAATGGTTAATCTCGGTTAATAAAACCAACTATCGATCTGAAACTAGGTTGATCTTCAAACATTATTTTTACTATGAGATCCATTCGATAATCATCCTATTCAAAAACCATTGAACAACTTCTTTAAGTTAAGTCAATCAATGTTTACAGTATATTTCAAGCCATCTCAATTTTATTTTATAGATGCCCCTACTAGTACATTTTAATCTAATTTATAATCTCTATGATGATCTAATGATGTCTAAGCCTTTCAGTGATTTTGATCCAATTCAAAGACTAAATCATTATCCGAAGAACATATTCGGTCTATATAACATCGGCACCTGTCTTCATTTTAAATATTTTAATCTTAAAATTTACTGATAGTCACAAATTTTCATCATAAACAAACACCATCAATCATCATTACCAAGTTCGATAATTTACATTTCTATCTAATACTTTCTAAATGATCTCCCATTTGTTAATTTAATATGTCACGATCAGTCCGAAATCATATAAAAACTGTTATATCGTTTTACAGATCGTGTGTTTCTCATCTTTTTCGTCTTTCTTTTCATTCCTTTCGAGAACAATTTGTATGTTACTTATTCAACTATCTGCTCAACCAACCAGGTTTCCTTCTATTTGTCTTTCTATCGTTTTATCTATTCAAACACTTTATCAAACTTAATACAAAATCTTTTTTTAAATCCAATTAGAACTTTATCATTTCATTGTACTTGGACATTTTTCTTAGTTTTCATAAGTTTTTTTTTAGTTCTCAGGGAAGATATTCACCAACAGAAAGAAAACTCAAACATTGGGAAAAAAAGTCGCCCACTTAATGTTTAAATGAGTGATCATAATCCATTCTGAAATATGCTCAGATTATGCATGATATTTTTTGCCTCTTTGATATGAAAAAGACGCTTAGCGAACAGTTAAATGTTGTTGGACTTATAAAACGAAGAACTAATGAAGCTGAAGTGTTTGCTGGCCGTTCGGTAGTTATGACGATAAGCCTGAGAAACGCAAAGTAAGGCTGGCGGTCAAAGAAACTTTATGAATGACAACTGACAATGAATGAGTACGTTTTTTTTTTTTTTGTTAGTTATTTTCTTTTTATTATTATTACTACTTCAAATGCAGACATGAATGAAGGTTTTAATGAATGAATGAATGCGTGAGTGATTAAGTAAGTAAGTGAGTGAGTGAGTGAGTGTGTAAGGTTGGTATGTAAAACTTGGCGCATTGCCCACACATAAACTTGATGAGTTTTTATGACATTTATTAGAGTCTTAACTACAAAGAAAAAAAGAGTGTTGAAGCTAAGACTGAAGCTATGACTGTGACAAACAGACAACGTGGCTTAATGTATGTATGTGTGTGTGTGCCAAATGCAAATGGCCAGTTAGACGCTTGAGTGAACGTTAGCTTAACGCAACGGTAAAGTGATTATGCATAATATTGTCCAACTGAACATTTGTTCAACAATCCATCTTACCGTACGTCTTAAACGTCGCCATTGTCCTCTAACTGTCAGTCAGTCAGTTAGTTGGTCGCGCAGTTTACTGAATGAGCTGAGTGAACGCTTAGCAAATGATAACTGCACTTTATGATATTATTGTATTAGCGTCTTTTCTTTTACGTTTCTTTTCTTTCTTTCTTTTTTTTATATTTTTTTATGCCTAATACATGCCTTGCATAAAATAAAAACGACGTCTCTACATGTTTATAGGGAAATAGTGTGTTGGCGTTGGGTGTGCAAGATGCAAAGTGTGAGGGAAAAATCATGCATGCATGTTGATTATGATGATGATGGCGATGTCTGTTGCCTTTCATGCCTCAGCGAAAGGTTGCCTTTCATTGGAAACTATATTTTTTGATTTCAACATTTCATTTCAACTTTTACATTTCACCCACAAAATGTTTTAATTGTTTATTTTTTTTTTTAATTTTTTATAGTTATGTCTAAGTAAGCATAACTACTTAATTAACTGGGCAACGCGTCTTTAACTTCATGTCTTTTCAAAACTGTCAGAAATAACAACTTTAAAAATTATGGTTTCCAAAAATAATAAAATATAAAAATTAAAATATTATTTTTATATGCTCATAAACTAAACTTCAAAATATGTTTGAAAGTCTTTAAAAAATTATATAACTAAGAAATCAATTAAAATTACTATTAAAATACATTTAAAATAATCTTCTTTTGAATTGAGATAAACAAAGAGCTAATATAACAAACCAATATTAAATACGCTTATGTGACTAGTGAGTACATTGCACATAGTGCTGTCTGACTTGTTACAAAGTTTAAGCTTAAATTATGAAATGCCGAATGTCAAGAGCGGTCATGTGGCACAGAGTGCTTCAGAAGTTTGCATAAGAAGAATAAACAGTCATATTACAAATCTTGAAATCGCACGTCAAGTACTTCTTGAATGTTCCAAAAAAAAAAAAAACAATTAAATTTGTCGAGTTTATCAATGGCAATGACAATGGCATGACTCATACAATTGATTCTATAACAACAACCTGTAATTACAGTAAATCGAATATTTGCGCTTGTAAGGGTCTCTTATCTTTTATACCATATAGACAAACGTGCCTATAACTATCATACCCTCATACATGTATATCATATATAGAAATACAAGTGTAACAGTTATCGAGTTATTTCCTTGGCTGTGGCGCACTTTGCAGGAAATTAATTCTATTTATTTATTTGTATATACAGTTGTGGTCAAGAGAAAAGTAATGTTAATAATGATGTGTACTTCGCATGTTTCCCGAATGCCTTTCATAATCAAAACTGTTCAAAATTGTACTAAATGTTCATTGAGGAATTAATCATCCTTATACACAGTCACAATTCTCGTGAAACGCATCATCATTTTATAGAATGTTCCTATTAACAGTGGCGTATTTTGCAGTATTTTGTTCAAGCAGTTCTATTTTTTGACTGATATATATTTTTCCCCCTTCAAAAATGATAATTTGTTCTTTGTGCCACAATAATGTACAAAATATATACAGACGTGTTCGAAATAATAAAAACCACAGACAAAAAAACTAAATTAGCTCTATGATATACTATATTATAAATGTTATTTAACAACACTATAGGTCAAATTACGTTTCTAACTCTGTTCTTATTATTTCAAACACGTCTGTATGTACATATGTATATATATATTTTTTTTGATATTTCGCTTATCAGTAGCAAAGTATTGGTGACTGGCATTCTGCAAATTTCGTATTGGCAAGAGCTTTTTTCATTAAATATTCCGTTGTTTTTTTTTTTTTTTTGTTTCTATTGTTATATACTTGATAAGCGCCAAGGTGCGTTATCAGAAGGCACACCAAAAAACAAAAAAAAAACCATATCGATAACAATTCTCATATGCTATTTTGACATTAGACTACCCTTTTTTTACGACAATAAAAAAAATATGCCAAATCGATTATTTTTTTTATTTTTCATATGCAATTTTATACTTATTAATATTCTATTTATAAAACATATCATTTGCAAAAATGCAAAAAAAAAAGCATAACACAAATGCAATCAAATGTTCTTCATATATTTTTCATCATGATTAGATAAATCACATCAAGTGATTAGAAAAAAATGTTCTACAAAACAATAAAATATTTAAAAAACTCAACAAGTGCAAAGAACTCACGAGTTTGCATGACATGACATTCAATTCAATTCAGATTCGATTTAGTCAAATTAGCAAAGAAAAAAAAAGGTCTTTCCGACTTGAATTTTGATTTTATTGCAAAGACATGTCCATACCACTTGGCACTGATCGATGTCATGTAATATGGTCTTTGAGTGCTTCCCCCCGCTTGCTTCACCCGCTCTGTTCTTTGCGTTCACTCAGCCGTAAGACTTATTTCTACACAATATTTATTGATAAGATTTTAAAAGGCAAATACCGCAAATGTTATCAAATGCCGTTATTTTATTTGTTTTTACCTGTGGACCTTGACTTGGATTTGGTTATGGTTATTTTTTTCTTTAAGAATAGTTGTTGTAATCGAATTGCTTCGGAAAATTTTTTAATATAATAAATGCAAAATTAATGAAAAAATAATAATTATAGAAAAACTAATAACATTTATGAATTAATAATAATAACTTAGTAATGAAATTTCCAAACAAGAATAATCCTGAAGAAAATTTTGAATAAATTATTTGTGGTTTTCTAGAATTTTAATTTATTACTTAAGCTTTATCGAAATCGAAAGTTTATAAAAATGGAAAATAAAATATACATTTAAAAAAAAAGATTAATTGATTTATTTTTAAAAACATGTTAGCTTAAACTTTTTTCAAGTCTTACAACTTTTTCAATTACAACTTCATTAAAAACCAACACGTTTCGAAAAAGACTTATTGAAAATTATATACATATCTCAAAAAAAAAGTTGTTTATTTGAAAAAAAAAAAAATCTTTAATTCGCAAACAATGACAAATAACAAAAACAACAACAAATGCCATTAGACGCGCAACTAATTGGGCTGAAAACAAATTAAAAAAAAATCAAATTGTAAACTTTCGTTTTTCAATAATTTTCAACATTTCAACTTTTTGCGAAACGAATTTAATTTTTTTATTTTTTTAATATTGTTGTAAGAAAATTTTTCTTTAATGAATTCTCATATTTAACATATTTTTTTAAATATTTTTTTTTATTATTATTTTTATAAAGTTCATTTTAACATTTTTGCGAAGCCTTTTCGACGCCTTTTCACGGCCATTGTTCTCACAGGTTGGCAATGCGAAAGCAAACCCGTCTCAGTCAATTGCAAAAACAACCACAATAATAATAATAAAAATTTCAATTCATACAACAACAACAACAATTATAAATGTAATAACAAAGTAAAGTTTGCAACAATTATTTTCTTTGCCCGGTATTTTTTTGCGTTTTGTTTTGTTTATTTTTTTTTTTTTGCTATTCAATGAAGAATTGACAAGCGTGGAAAAAAAAATTTTAAGAAAAATAAAAACAAAACAATAATAAAAAAAAAAAGAAGAAGAAAAATACAACAACAAACTTGAATTACAATGTAAAGTAGCACACAATGTTGTTGTTTTTGTTTTCTTATTATTATTATTATTTATTCAATTTTTATTCAATTTTTTTTTTTTGTTGCAATGCAAAATTTAATGCATTTTGTTATAAAAACAAAAAAAAAAAGCAGCAGAGAAAATCGCAACAACAAAATGAAAGAGAAAAGAGTTGACTTTGCTTGCCAAGACTGAATGAAAGAAATCTTTCGATGACTGTCTATAAAAAGCAGAAGCAGAAGAAACCGACAACAACAACACAACTAAAAAGCAAAAGTTGACTTGGCACAAAAGTCATTTTTTTTTATTTTTTATTTCTTTTTCATTTTAATTTATTTTTACTTTTGTCTTATTAGGCAAAAAAAAAGTAGTCAACAAAAATAATTAACGTTGTGTGTTTTTATGTCAAAGTTGACTCAATAATTAATAATGAGAATAATTTGCACCAAAGAATTTTTGCAGCTGTGACCAAATCGATTACACGCAAAAGAGTTGAAAAAAAAATTCAAAAATCGAAGAAATAAAATCGAAATCAATATTATATTCAGTGAGTTAGAGAAAGAAGACGTTATGGGAGCACACAACCCACAAGTGGACTTGGGACACAAGGTCAGCCTGTTCGGTGTTGAAAGACAATCTGTCAATAGTCGTTTAACATGCACTAACTTAAACGCTAATATTTCTTAGAGAAGGAATTATTGACGAGTCTCTAAAAACTTTGAATGTAAATTAACTTTAAAATATACAAAACTTATTCAAGTGCATTAATATGCATTTAATGTGATTAGCAGATTCACAGTTCTCAAATAAATCAGAATATATTCGAAACGAATCATGCTGATGTTATGATCTAAGACAGATTGTTACAAAGTTTCGCATGAATCGAGCAGAAACACTAAATATTATGTACTCTAACAAAGGGTGGGAGATTCTAATACCATTCACAAGATTATGAGTTAATGTTTTACTTCCAAACAAATTGTAGAGCACAACAATTACTCTACGGTGTATATAATCTACTTAAAGCAACTCTGATTTTGCTCAACAAGATTTGTAAATTTTGCAATCAACACAAAATATAAAAATATAAAGCTTTAAAGTAAGTTGTTGTAAACTCTATCGAATATGTTTGATTTCATTAGTGATCCTCAAAATACAAATGACAGTTTAGCGTTCAATTATAAATTCTAGTGAGCTCTGAATAGAGCTCTACGAGGAAAAGCATGACGTAGGAAATTAATAAGATTCTTTAGCAGATATTGTCTTCAAATAATAGGCAGACTTTTCTTTTCTTGACTGATAAATAAAACTTGTAAAAAAACTTTTTGAATTTTTTGAAATATCTGAATTAAGAACTTTCTCGCAAAGCGAAGAATTTGAAATTTTTTCATAACTTAACGACAAAGAATCTGGAGCAAGTCATTTAAAAACGTTTAAAATTTCTTAAAAATATTTCTATTTATAATTCAAATTTTTAAACAAACAAAATGGTTACAAAAATGCTGATTTATTTTTTGATTCTAAATTTTTTGTATAATTTTTTGTATTTTTCGTTTTGTTTACCCATCATTTTTTACAACATTACGAAATCATTTCACTTTACCAACATACATACGGGGGGCAAAAAAGTGAATGTGCTACCGTTATAAGCACGTCTATTTTATGACGGACAAAAAAATAAAAAAGTAACGAAAATATAAATAAATGAGTAATAAAATTAACATACGACCTTACACAAAGCAAGAAATAAAACGTGGAGCAAAAAAAAAAAAAACGAGCTCTAAAGCGATGAAGACAAGTAATACAGACATGGAAGAAGCAGTAAAAAGACACAGAGAAAGATTAAGATAAAGTAGAAGAAGAAGAAGATGCTGCCAGTGAAGCGTCTCAAATTCGAACAATGCATTTTTTGAAAGTTTTAAAAGAAAAAAGAAGATGCCTCAATATTATTATTATTATTATTGTTATTATGATTAGCAACAGCATTATGTACATTAACATCATTAGGCACAAACAACAAAAACAATAACAAATGCATATAAAATGCGCTTAATTAATTATTAAGCAAAAAAAAAAACAAAAACAACAACAAAGAAAAGGGGCACAACGTTTTTATTTTCGTATTGTTTTCTGCGCATTTCTTTCATTTTACAGTTATGTATCTGCATATAAAAATGAAACACGTAATTTTTTAAATGCATTCCAACAGATGCATTTGTAAAACAAAACAAGAATATATATATTTTTTTTTAAGTGAAGTTTTCGTTTTGCTCTCAAGTCAAGTGGCTTTGACTTGAGTGGCAAAATTTTGTTTTTTTTCGAATTTTGTACGCTTCATAATTGATTTTTCACTATAGAAATAAATCAAAAAAAAAATATAAATTTAATTTTTATTTTTTTTCTCCGATTGTAAAATTTTCCAGATTTTTTTCTTCGCTGTTGTTGTTGTTGTATCATTAAATCATAGCATTTTATGCAGCCATGTGTAAGATATTTGTTGTTTATAACGCTTGTAGATTGATTATTATACTATGAAGTCTTGATTTCAACTTCGACAACATGGCAATAACTATAATCATTATCATCAGCAACAGCAACAGCAACATAATCATCATTATTTGATTGCACATAATCAAAGTCGATCGATTATAATCGTGCAATTAGTCAGACACACACACACTTGTTTGTTTTTTCTTCATTTATGTATGTTTTTTATATTTTTTTTTTTTATCGTTTATATGTCTTTTTGTTGTTATTGATGTTGTAAGTTATTGATTAGTGTTTTTGATTAAGCAAAATGCGTTAATGTGTCATAACGAAATGTTGTAAAACAACAGCAAATGTTACAATAAAAATGTTCTTGCGCAAGTTAGTTCAATCAAAGTGTGAAAGAGAGCGACAGAGATGCGTTCGAAAAGTGATCTACAAGTATAAATATTTATTTTACCTATTTGTTTTAAACCAAAGTTCGGTTTATAAAATATAAGATAAAATATTTTAAAAAATCAAAAATCAATTATAAATTTTTATCAAAACTCATATTAATAAAAACAATCTATGAGATACTTAAGTCTTCAACATATGTTATTAATGACGCCATGACGGTAATAACAAAAACAACAAAGGCATGAAAAATAAATGTTAATTATATGAACAAACATGATAATTCAACATAATTATAACAAATTAAAAATGAAATTTAAAAAAAAAAATTATCTAACCAATTTTGATGGCAAACATTTTGTTTAAGGCAAAAATGGAAATACCCAAAAAAAAATATAAAATAAAAAAAAACCAAACCCAAAAATGTAGGGGGGGAAAGAACAGTATAAAGTAAATATGAAATTTTTGTTGGCTCCCGGCAGTTGAGGTATCATAATTATAGCAAACGAACATCATCAGTCTGACAGAACTGACAGAACGACTGTTGTTCTGTCTGTCTGTCTGTCTGCCAGCCTAATCATCATCAACAACATGTCCATTATGTTAATGATCTTGATAATTATGTTGAATAAGAAGTAAGTAGTTTTATACATCATCATTGCAGTGAACACGAGTGTTCGTCTTAACGTCTTTGGTTCAATGACTTTTGACCCTTTTGGCGTCTTTTTTTTGGTTTTCTTAAAATTTTTTTTTTTTTTGCAATTTTTGTTAATTTTTTTTTTTTTAAATAAAGTTGAAGTTCAACATTTTGAAATACACTTTGAAGTTTGTTGCCAAATGTGATTTTTTTTTTATTATTTTTTTTTTATATATTTTTCAAGTGCAAGTGCGTCGATGTTGTTGCTGTTGCTGTCATCGTCATTCCTGACCGGTTTACATTTACTTTCAATTAAAAATAAATAAAAATAAAACAACAACAAAATTAAATGAAAAAAAAAATACAAATTTCAAACTTGAAATAAACACGACAAAATACAAACAAAAAACAAGTCAACATGAGAAAAAAAAATTTACAGAAAAGCGAAATTTTTTTTTTTATTTTTTAGACAGCAATGGGCGCAAAAATTCTAACCGGTTTCTTTCACTTCAGCGAGCACACATACACACACATGCTTATGCATATATACAGACCAGTGCAATGAGTTGCATACACACACACACACACACACGCAGATACAAAGAGATTAGTGGCAAGAGTTGCAACGTTTGCATTTTGCCGCATTCTCGACTTGCACGCGAATTGTTGCTTTTTATAGATCATTTTTGACTTTTCTTAAAGTCAACGCATGTTCAATGCAATTGAAAATATTTCATTTTAATCGCAAATATTATAACTCGTGTTTTTTGTATGCCAAGTGCATTTATAGATATTTTATATGTGGCATGATGAAGGCAATATTACTTAAAACAAGCGCAAATTTGAAATTAAGCCGAGTTAATCTTGAAAACTTGTAGAAAGATCATTAAGCAGTGTAAAAAAAATATACTAATCAAAATATGTTAGATAATAAGATGCAAATGAATAACTGTACCTACTCAATATAAAACACAAGCTTCGCTCTTCTTAGTTCTTAGTTCTTCGTTCTTATAATCTGTATAATCAAAGTAGTTACTATGTGAAATTTCAACACAATCGCGACTTTGGTTTTGGAGATCTCATTATATGTAAGTGATGTTTCGCTAAAAATTATATTAAATACATAAATTCAATGCTAATTTCTTTCGGGATCTAAACTTAAAAACTAAGTACCAAGAAGTATTAAGTATTTCTTAAATAAAAATATCGATACTTATGTATATAATATCGATCCACAAATACTGGCATGCAATATATATTAAAATAAATAAAGTTTGGGAGATATTTTACTATAAATTTTCATCTATTCATCCTCTCCCTTGGTAGGGTTTGGTAGACTGTATAGGAATTTCTGCATTCTCTCAATACATAAGATTTAACGCACAGTTTTTGAGTAATTTATTAATTCATGTTGATTTTATATTTGGAAATCCCGAGCTTGAACATTTTGCATTCCATCGATCCTCTCGCTTCTTTTTGCATCAGTATCGTTTCAACTCTAAACATTTAAAAGACTTCAAATTGTAGAAGAAGCTACTTTTCAATAACCAGAAATAAAAACAACAACAAAAAAAAAGCTAATCAAACAGGAAGTTGAATTTAAACACGTTTCACGCTCCTAACATTTAATTAAACTTGTCTCATCTAATGTTCTAAGCTCATCTTCATTCGCTTGCTCGCTTGCTCTTACACATACACTGTCTTGCTCTTTCTTGTGCCAGTCAGGTTCTAATTGGGTCATGGGCATTCGATTTATTAAATGCAGACGATTTTTTTTTTTTTTTTTTTTGTTCTTTTCATCTCACTCTCTTTTGACAGACTCGGCCTCTCTAATTTGTTGTTATTTTTTCACCTGTTTTTTTATATTACTATTAAATTTTTTTTTTGTTGTGTTTCTTTTTTTTTTTGGTTTATCGTAGCAGACAAAATTGTTTGTTTGACGACAGGTTTTTCGACTTTTACTTAATGCAAGTCATCAAAGTTGTGCCGCCTCAGTTGGGTTAGGCCAAGAGCAGCTGCTCACATGTTTGATGATGTTTTTGTTGTTGTTGTTGTTGGTGCTATTAGAGTTGTTGCTGTTACTGTTGTAGTTGTCAGTTCCGTTGAGGCGTCCGTTAGTTCCGCATGAGACGCAACTAAGTATAACCAATTGGATTTTTATTATTATCATTTTTAGTTCATATCTAACTATCTGTCGGACATTCTCTTGTTGTCCTCTCGCCCGTTCTCTCTAACTCTTTCTTTCTCGGGTTTCACCCGATCGCCTTATCTCGTTTGCACATGCTTATTCGTGCTTGGCTTATTAGCATGAAAATGAAATTTTTATAGATTTAGTTCAACTTTTTGTTTTTTTTTTTTTTTTTGGATTTTCAGTTTTCAATTTTTGTATTTGTTGTTGTATTTTTTATGCCAACCGGAAATTCAAGCTTGAAGAGATTGTCTGTTTTTGACATACGTGTTAAATGCTTCGTAATTGTGGTTTGTTTTATTGCTGTTGTTGTTGTTGTCATTTTGTAAATGCATCTGTGTGTGTGTATGTGTGTGATAAAAGTCACTTTAAGATACATCAATCTGACACCTCATTTTGTCGAAATCATTTTAATATGCTGTCTCAAATTTATACGATTTTTTGATAAATTGTAACAATTTCCTTTTCGTGCATATGACATTGTCAAATGACATTTTACTGATTATGTTTGTTTAAGTTTATTATATGTAAATGTGGTTTTTGTGAGTGTTATTCGAATATTAAACTACTTTCGATTTGTCGTTCATATGACATTGTCAAATGACTTGTTAGTTGGTGAGTTTTTTTTTAATGTTTTGATAATTTAATTGATTTTCGTTAGTAATACAGTGATGCACAGTACATTTGGAAACCAACTTATGTGACATTATTAATGAAATTAGCAAATGACATTGTCAAATGACATAGCCAAACATAAAGGATGAAAGTTCCATACAATAGCTAAGAAAAAATAGCTATTTCTGTATATTTTACATTTGCTTGATTATCTTTCAACATTAATTATTAAAATTAAAATGATCCTTGAAATTGTTCTGAACAATTGATCAAGTAAGATTTATAAACGGAAATCAATGAAATTCAATAAATAACTCAGAACAAAATTAAAGTTTTTGAATAAATAAGACTCTTGCAAATACTCAAGCCAACTTGAAGTCGTTTAACTTAAAAATGTGCCAAAATTTTCGCACCAAAATCACTGGAAAAAAAAATAAAAATTTAAAATAAAAATTGTTTTTAATTTCACAAAAAGAAATAAAAAAAAAAAGAATATGCTAAGTTTTGCTTAATGGCAAATGCTTTTCTTTCTAATGACATATGTCAATTTCTTGTTTGTGAATTTCTTTCATGTAATTTGCAACAACAACAACAACATTAACTGTAGATTCTTTTCGTGTTCATTTAATAGCAATTATTGTTGGCAAAAGAATTGAAATGATGGCAGTCGACTTAATAACAACAACAACAACTGTGGTAACGACCACTAAATCAACAACAAATGTTCAACAACAATTCAAAAGAAAGCAAACAACAACAACAAAAGCATTAACAATGAGAACAACAACAACATTGTCAGCTGAGCTGCACAAGCAGTAAGAGAAGTAACAAAAATACAAAGAAGAAGAAGATGAAGAATAAAAAAAAAGTTTCACTAAAATTCCTATTGTAAAACAAAATAATACAAAACCACTTTAACAATATAGAAGATACACTAACAAGTGAAGAGCAACAACAAAAACAACAAAGATAACAACAACATTAACAAGAAAAAACAACAAAAAAATTGAATCGCTTGGCTTGACTTGACTTAAGAGTTGCTTTCATCTGGCATTCTTAGTATGAAAGAACATAAGCCAAAACAGTTGAGATAAAAAAAAAACAACAACAACAACAACAAAACAAAAACAAAAATGTAAGGGGAGTAAAAGAAGTTAGAGATTCTTTACTTGATCTTCATTGGTGGTAAAGTTGCAAAGAGTTGAAACTCAAAAGCAGAAGATGACAATCAAAAAGAAGAAGAAGAAGCAGAACAACAACAAGTAAATGAAGAAATTTCTTCTTCTTCTGCTTCTTCTTTGCCTTCCTCTTCATTTACTTCTTGAGCTTTACTTTTGACTTGAACATATTTTAGCGCTAGAATTGATCTTGTGTGTCTTAAGCACACGCTTGATCCAATGTCTTGCTCTTACTCACTCACGCTCTATCTATCTATCTTTCTCACTCTTTTGCGCAGATAAAACGATAATGATTTTTCAGCCGGCTGTGCTAATGTTGATTCTTGTAATAATGTCTTAAAAAGCGTTTGCAGTTGAGATACAGCGACACACACACAAACACACAAATGAAATCTTTCAAAAAAATATAAAAATAAAACTTGAGACAAGAAGAAGTTAAAGTTGCGCCATGACTTTTTTTTTTTTTGCTGGCTTGCTTTCATTCTTTCAAGCACATTCTTTCTTTCGTGAATTGGTTTTTTTCTTCTTCTTCTGCTTCTTTTCACTGTCAGACAAACAGTCGACCGACAAACAGTTGAAGAAGAAAAATAAATCATTTTAAAATTTCCATCAAACTTTCGTCGTGAGTTCGTCGATCATAAACTTGATGCTTTTCATTCAATTATTTTCATTATTAACAAAATAATTATGATAAAAGATTTGAGATCATTTGAGATTAGCTTCTTTATTTGTACAAAAGTAAAACACTTTGAATAAGTCTAAAAGGGTTTATTAATTTGTGGAAATACAACAAATTGATAGGTCAACAATTTTTGCACATTTTGAATTCCAAAGACTTTTATGTCCTTCAAATTGAATAAAGTTTAAAAACTATTAAATTGAAATCAGTAAACTATCGCAGTTGAAAATGTTACGGTGTGTACTTCTTTAAATTCGGCTTTTTTTATTTCATTTTTCCAAAAAAATTAAAATTATTTCAAATTCAAATTTTCAAGTTTTCAAGTTTTTTAAAATATCTCCATCGTACACATTTTTATTCCCACTGCAAGACTTAGTCCCTCAGGTGTTTATACGATGGTCACTTTACTTCTCAATCTACACTTAGCCATTAAACAATTCCAATAAGTTTTTCACTTTTTACAATAGCGAGAAATCTTATTGAAATTTCCATACATACAATTTGAAAACGATTAACTTCAACAGGAAAATTATAAAAAATTAATGGAATTCAATGGGATCAGTAAAAAAACGACAATAACTATAACTGAAATGCAATAAAATACAATTGTATTTATGATCTCCATAAAACGATCTATAGATACTAAAATAAAAGAACCTTTGATTTTCTTTTTGCTTATTTTCCTAAGAAAATTTACAGCTTGGAAAATATTGGAATACATAGTATACAGTATGACAGACTGACTCATCTCGAGATCTCGGATTGAGATCCGATTGAGATTGAGGTAGTCACTGCTTAACATCGAAGCGGACGAGTATCAACAAGTAGTCCATAAAAAATAACTTGACTATTCTTAAGAAAAACTTCAAATACATAATAAACTTTTTATTTGTTGCTAAATACAATAAAAAGTAATAAAATTTCATATTTCTGGTAGTTAGAAAATTTTTTTTCGTTTTTTTTCTTGTTTTTTTTTTTTTTGTTATAAACTTCGCCTTACTTAATTTATATTCGTACTTAATTTTGCTCTCCTATTGTTCTGGTTTTGTCTTGTTTAGTTTTGGTTTTGTTTTTGTTTTGTTTTTGTTTTGTTTTTTGTACCAACTGTGCAAATATTGACTGAAATGAGACTTTCGGGGCAACTGTTGACTGCCACAGTGTTACATCTGTGTTAGCGAACAACAAAGAGTGCCGCGATAGGCAAGTAGACACAGAGCCCTATGAAGAATCGTTCGCTCCCCTAATACATGTGTTTATGAATAGTAAAAGCCAAAAACAAAAAATGGCCCAAAAAAAAAATTTATAAAAATTAAAACAAAAAAAAAACTGTGCTCAGCAAGCGGAACATTATGTTTCCGTAGATGGTTGCCGGCTTAGAATTTGAGCCAGCATGCTACAACAACGACAACAACAACATAGCCAAACAGAATAAAAAAAAAAGAGTACAACAGGTGCTGCTGGTGTTGCTGATGGTGGTTGTTGTTGTTGTTCAAACTTCAAATAATAAAAAAAAAAAAAAAAAAAATACAAGAATTGTCAAACAACGAGAAAAAAATTGCGTCTAGAAAAATTATGTACTTTGAGCCAATAAGGGAGGGAAACAATATATCTAAAATATACTTCTTATTCAAAAACACGTCGAAAAAACTTCGAAAAATATATATTAATTTCCTAGAGCCGGCTAAATTATGCACCCTACATCAATAGGATGAGGAGATATAGCAGCTGTGCCTTGCAAAAATATCGAAAATAATTTCTTTGCCTTAAGGTACTTGAGCCTTGAGGTGTAGAAATTCTATAGATGACCGAGAGGTATTATTCTTGGAACGACATTTTCAAAACTGCCGTTTCCACTGTCAGTTTTTATCGAATTGTCCTCAAACTCTAAGGAGATCTTCTTTAAAATGCAATCTAGGATTCTATGTAGGATTGCTTTTGTTGGTCTATGTATTTATTTTGTTCAAAAAACAGGCAAGGATGGACTATACTTTGGCGCCATCTGTCAGTGGTTATTTGTAGCTTTTCCGATCTGAAGAAATTACAAAATAAATCACTTAAAATGACTTGTTGTTTAGCCATTTCTCTGATTTAGAAAAAATCCTTGAAAAATAATCATCTTCAAAGGAAGTATTGTTTTTCTTATTTTGTATTTCTTTATTTACATAATTTTTTTTTTCAAAAGCTAAATTATTCCTTTCTTTTTTATGCCTAAAATTAAATAATAAAAAAATATCCTTAAAATAAATAATAATAATTAAAATACGCACCTCGTTCGCGTGTTGTACCATTTTTATATCGAAATGTGTCAATTGTCAAAAGTCACAAACACTCCAAAAAAAAAATAAAATAATAATAAAATTACAGAATTCCGTTTTAGGATCACCAAAGAATCTTTTGCTTCTTTTAGGCAAATGAAAAAAAATATTGTATATCACTTTCACTGATGTCGCCAACAAAAAAAATTAATTAGAATAAAAATGCTGCTCAATATTGTTGTTGTTGCTGTGTTTTGTGGTTTTTGTTATTCTCTTTTCAGTTTTATTATGTCAAATTTGTTGTTTTGCATTTAACAATTTCCGTTTTTGCCGTTATTTACTCAAACTGACGAAATAACAAAAAAAAAAAATCCACGCACAAGTTGATAAACAACAACAACTTAAATAAATGCAAAAGGAAAAGCACAAAAAAGCGCCTTTTTTCCGTCTTTCCAATAAATGCAACAAATCGCGAACGTCTGAACGAGGAGCAAATCGAATTGGAGTTGCACTGCAACGTGATGGAAGATGAGAGCGCAAGCGAACACGCGTTTGTTTCAGAAAAAAAAAGAATAATAACAAAAGTCGAGCGAGCGAGCGAGTTTAACTGTTTGCACGACCGTTTCGTTTCGTTGTTGAACCAAAATTGTTACCAACTTTCAATAATTTTTCCCCCTAAACGCAAACGACACACGACGAGTCAAACCAACGCTAAAATTGTAATATAAAAAATGGTTAAAAATCTTTTTAAATTTTGTCAGTTACTTTGCTAGTTCTTCACACACAGGTACTCACACACTAGCTCACTCTAATAATCACATAATCATCGTTCAAGTGACGGGGTTCTATATGAAAACATAAGGCAAACAACGCGGTGAAAATCAGATTGAGAGCAAGAGATGATGTTAGCTCAATTGAGAGCGAGAGAGGATTCGTGTCACTTTTGTGTCACGAACACATTTGACTATTGATAAAGCGCATGTTGCGCTACCACCGCTGGCGATTTCAGCCACATCTCCAATCGGGAACGTTACCGACCACGGTTTCATTTTTCTTCTTCTTCCACTTCTGCCGACACTCTGCCGACGTCGGCGACTCTTTTGTGTCAAATGACCCATTTGCGTTTCTCAACCAATTGAAGGTGTACCACCTCATGGTACCTAAAATTTGAAGCTAACATGCGGCACTTGATTTCCATTATCGGTTTAAGAGCGCTGTTACCACAATGTTACCACTTTTTAAAGATCAGGGTCAAATTGATAACAATTGCATTTGTCGCGAATTAGTTACCACAAGACCAAAAACAACAAACATTTCCTTTTAACGTTTTTTATTTGTTTTAACTTATGTGCTATGTATCAACATGGTTACATGCAACAGTATAATTGTGGCGTCTATTGCATGTGCATAGTAGCTGTGCGAGTGAGAAACCAACGAAATTACTGCTTTAATTGTAACTATTGTTAAATTTACACTATATATACTCTCAAGTTAGGATTAAGCTAATTGAACATCCGACAACTTAATCTATAAAAAGTCAACAATTTTCAGATAAGTAGATGTCGCTCTCAACGGTGAAGTTGTTTTGGTCATGACCATCACCAAATCTAAATGTCACTGAAATCGTCATGTGCCTTAAAAAAAATTTGGTCATCATTTCCGTATTGAGCAGTGTGATAATTCAATTTGGGTTAATATATTTGATTCAAATGTTAGGGGCATGTATTCGGATGTGATTATCATGTCCCTGTGGAAAATAGATATAATTACAGCTTACCGTATGTTTGCTTGAAATGTCAAGTATCGTGAGTCAGTTCAATCGAAAATTTTCATTGGTGGTTTTACAGATTTTAGAAAATCGTATAAAAAGCGCGATCAAGATGCACGGTTGCCAACTTAGAGGTTTTCCCCCTAAATTGAGGGTTTTTTTTTGAGTCGAATGGATTTTTTTTAGCGGTGCTATATTTTTAGGAGTATTTTCAGTTTTTTTTTTTTTAAACTTTGTTATTTTTATAATAAATGTGTTCACGCTCAACTCGGTGACGGGCCATTCATTAATTTACGGTAAGACATTTTTTTTGTAACAAAAACGCACAGAGCATCTGGCAACGATGCAATTTCACTCGGAAAGCAACAGAATTTTAACAGGGCTAAAGAGAGAAATTGAGAGACCCTGATGTTTTACAATGCGGTAACAGCGCTCTTAAACCGATCGGTTTAACATTTTGTCCTAAAAAGAGAGTCTTTGGTACGTTAACATACACTTACAGAGTGTTAGCAGCAGTTAAACCCAAAAATGGAAATCAAGTGCCGCATGTTCGCTTGAAATTTTAGGTAGACATGAGTTGGTACACCTGCAAGTTTCTATCAGTTCAATCGAAACTTCTTAAATTTCAGATCTAGCGTTTTTTAAAAAAGAGTATAAATTTAATTTTACTCATTTTTGAGATCTTACGTAAAAAGTATCAAGAACAAACGTCATAATAAAAATGTATATTTTATTTCATTTATACTAATAAAATTTATTTAGGATTTTAGGTTTTTGGTTAGCGTTTAGGGGGAAAAAATATTGAAAGTTGGTAACACTGTCAAGATGTAAAAAATTGTAATCAACTTGATGCTGCGCCGGATCGACGACTCAGTAAATAATGAAACAAGCGGTGACTTTTGGTGATTTTTAGACGAAACAAACCTTAGACCAATTAAATAAATACTCACTTTTTTAAAAATAAGTAGAATCTAAATTTTGCATAATATTAATAATACATTTAAGAAAAAAGAAGAACCCCCTCACAAAACAAGCTTAACATTCCGCTTTACCAAATGTCATTTTTGATGTTGAGTAGCCTAATGTTCACATAAACATGCAGATAACATAAAACAGTTAAATTTTAATGTACAGCTCAGAGCTGTTTGGGCTCTGTTGATTAACAGTTAAACTGTTTCATGCCACTTTTAATATTATTTGTACATAATAAACAGGCTTATGTTGTGAGCAATTACAATGTAACATAAGCTATTGAAATTTAAATTTGAGTACGATGAGCACAAAACGAAAGAGAGACAGAGAGAGTGCAACCACAATACTCACTCCTTAAACTCGCTCGCACATTTGCCATTAGCTTGAATTATGTCATCGACGAATGCTTAGCTACATGCACCATTTTAATAGACATATTAAAGTCATTTAACTCACGGCTTTTCATTTTGAATAAAACTGATGGAATTCTTTTTCCAAGCAAGATACTTTTATGTTACGCAAATAAACAGTTATTACATGCGTTAGTATAAAACACAATTTGCTAAAATATTTATTGCACAGCAATGCCAGTCAATGTTTTTATGTTTAGCAGCGAAACATAAGCTATATGAATATTGAAACTGTATGTGGCTTGTTGTGGTTTGGATTCGAAACGATTTAACAAAATTGTAAAAAAAAAGTAGCGCGCCACTGCTTCACTTTCTCTCAACGTGTGCGGTTCGCGTCGTTCTGCCTGTTCGTGGAAATAAAAAAGGAGTGTTGACGCTCACGGTGCTGAGTTGTACTTGTATTTTAAGAATTTTTTTTTGGCGTATACGTGGGAAAAGATTTTCTTAAATCGACCAAATAAATCATTAACATTTTTTTTTTGGTGTTAACAACAACAACGACTTTGTTATTTCATATTTTGTGACAAAGTTTTTTAATTAAAAACAGTGCAACAAAATGTCTTTGGGTCGCATTTCCCTACGTAAACTAGTGGAAGCACAGGTGAGTTTATCTTCTGTTTTTTTTCCTTTTTTTGTTTTTTTTTTTTTATACTTTTTATTGTGAAGCAAGGAAGCAAAAAGGAATCAAAACACTCGTGCGTATACTCTTTGCAATCATTCGCTTCTTCATTATTTTTGTGTGTTGCGTGTGTGTGCGTGTAAAAAGTTGTAGAAAAGAATAGAATATAAAAAAGGAAAAAAACGTGTCAAGCCAACGGCAAAAATGAAGCGAATGTACGCCATGTGCTTCGCTCGCACAGAACTTAGCGCGACTTCAACTGCTCTTCTTCTCCCCCGCTGCGCTGTACTTCAGTCACAACGACGACGACGACGTTTGCTCGCTCATTGACTTTTTTTTGCCCCCTTTCTACTACTTCCCCCGCCTGTTCTATGCGGTCATGGCCTACGCTCAACTCATGACTAGACAGACGAACAAACGGAACGCGTTGCGCGTAACTTTTTTTTTCATTTCACAGTTCACGTTACGTGAGTCTTTTCTCTTCATTTATTGCCCCCCTATGTTTATTTATTTTTTTTTTTTTTTTCGTATTTTGCATAACAAATTTATTCGTTCACTCTTTCTTTGATCCTGAAAAACTCCTACTCTATTTTTCCTGACAATATATTCAAGCATTTTCCGGCAACGACGCTGAGAAAAAAACAAAAAAAAAAAAAAAAGAAGACACACACATACATGCATACATACATATTACATAATCAAGCAAGCAAGAAAACCGAAAATAAAAAAATACGGTTTTATTTTTTTATTTTTAATTATCGCTGAAATTTGTTTTTGCTTTATTTTTACTTTTGCATAATCAGTTTAAAGAAGCGTAGAAACTGTTGCAGCAGTCTTGAAATTAATTAATTGTTAATTCCTCAATTATTTTTAGCATATTACGCGACTTGAAAGAGCTGAGTGTGCTGTTTTTTTTGTTTTTGTATTTTTGGCAACAGTTAAAGAGTTTATTGAACTTAGTTTGATTAAAAGGGAAGCAAAATGTAAATGTGTAATAAAACTGAAAAAAAAAATCATGCAATAAAGAAGGACAGATTTAGGCATCTGTAATGGCAGAAACCTTTTGTAACAATGGCAGTGTGTGTGTGTGTGTGTGTTTGTATTAGTGGTAGTGTAAGCGTGATTGAGAGAGAGAACAATTATCAAAATACTCCTTTGCCTTATTACATTTTTACAACACTTAAATTAAGTCACACCACCACCATATAACGCACACACACACATACACACTTCTCCCTCTTTACCAACGTTCATCTCATTTCATACTGCTAATTCTTCTTGTTCTTCTTGACCAAGCTGCGCAGGTGGTGAACATTTTGGCAAATGAAACACTCACGATCAATTATGTCTCTTCTTCAGCCTGTCTCTCTCTATCTCTCTCTTTGACGTAAATTCCATTTAACACTGTTGTTTCAATTCCAAATGTGTCACGTGGTATTTATTCTTTGGTGGGTGTGTGGAAAATTCTTTAAAGCAGACACAATTTTCTTGCACAAAATACTAAGACCCAGAAGAAGAAGAAGAAACAACATATTTGCAGAGATTTTCTTCATACATATGTCCGTCGAATGACCTTAAGAACAATTTGCAATAACAAATGAAAAAAAAAACATTTTTTAAAAATAACAACGATTTTGGACAAATGTTAAAGTAACCAACAAAAAACACAATAACAATGAAAACGTAGCAAAGCCGCAAGTTTTTTTTGGTTTTTTTATGCATTACCAACAATATAACATAACATAACCTTTTTGCAAATAAAAATTAGTAAAGCTAAACAAATAATATAAATGAAAAAGGTATGGCGAAATGCCATGCAAAAATAAAATAAAAAACTATTACAAAATGTCGACATTCAAAACAAATTATGTAAGACGAAAATAAAAAAAAAAAAAAAGAAATAAATCACCGAAAACAGTCGACACATTGTAGCAATAGCAATAGCAATAAAACAGCGTATAACAGCGCATGAGAGTGTGAGAGGAAGCGAAAAAAAAAGAATGAACATCAGAGCGCATGAGAGCATTTACAATGTGCGCATGTGTGTGAGTTTGCTTGCGCAAAAAGGGCTCGTTTGCGTTTGTGATTTATTGAAAAATCAATATATAAAAAAAGCAACAACAACACAACGCAAAAAAACTAAGAGCGCGAATTAGTGTTGCAAAAGGACGAGCCTCCTTTTGTTGTTTTGTTATTTCCTATATGCAAGCAGGCAGGCGGCAGACAGAAAGAACAGACAAGACGGCCGGCCTATTACAGAACAAATGAGAAAGAAATATCTGCGTGTGAGAGGCAGCAGGTGCGGCCTGATGTGAATGGCAAAAGCCCAGGAGAGAGAGAGGGCGCGAGAGTGTAATATTTAGAGCGCTCTTTGTGCGTTGCAGATGCTGAGGACTGTTTTTGGTTAAGAACGCATTAATAAAAGGGGCGGAAAAGAAATTCTAATGCGCAAAATAATATGTATTATAACGTAGAAGAAATCACGTAAGGCACTAAAAAAATCTTACAAATATACTTATACAATATTAACAGAACAAAAAACGATAGGCAAATAAATAAAAGCAAAAAAAGATGGAAAATAATTTTGGCAAAAAAGCAGCAAAGAAAATAAAAATGTTTGTTTTTGGCGAAAAGCCAAACAAAAATAAGAATAAATTAGAAAAAAAAAATACATGCTGATTGTGGAAGTGGGCGATGGGGGGTGTATGAGTGCTGAAAGAGTTTGATTATTGTTGTTGCATTTGATGTAACAACAACACAAAGTAAATGCATTCAAGGAGTAAAAAAAAAATCAGCAACAAAATGATTCAAATAAAAGAAATTTCTTTTTGAAAACATTTGCGAAATGGCAAAACTAAAAATAAATACATGTATTTTTTTTTTAACCAACGCACACACGAAAAGCTTTAGAACAAATATTTAACGTATAAATAAAATAATGAAACAAAAAAATAGCACAAAATTAGACTGCGAAATAAATAAAAAAATAAAAGCAAAAAAAAAAAAAACAAAAAAAAATCGTAGACACGCGAAATGTTTTATCATACTTCTGCTAATACGTCACGACACGGTCAGCAGTGCTTACGTAACGAAGGCCGTTAACTAATGGCAGTGACGGCTAAGGCGACAGCGACGCGAGCAGCGCTGTTGAAGATGCGTTGGTAGATTTCGAACATTTGTTTTTAAAATAATTTTCAAATCATTTAGATAGAATATAGCATTTTTTATATTTATTTTTTGAGTATAAAATTAAATTTTTTCAGTGTAATGGACGACACAATAAGCTAATATATTTTTTTTAATTTTATTCAATTTTTTCTGTGCTTTTATGACTGTTACTAATTTTATAATAGTTATTATTTTTTAATTAACAACAAATAAATTTTTAGCGCAAAATAAATTATTCATTTGCAATCGTAGGCAGAATATTAATTTTTTTCAGTGTAATACACAATGATTTATTGATATTTTTAATTAGAGTTGAATTTTAGAGAAAAACAATATTTTTGAAATTTATTCTTCCTTTTTTTTTAAATGTCTTATTAAATTAGCAACTTTTTTTTTTACAACAACAATAATTTAATCAATTGGCCTTCACCATGACATGTTGTTGTTTGTTGACAAAAGGGGGAGTGGTTTGGTTCGGTGGTTGGACTTAAGTTGGCTTTAAGCTGATGAACATGATCATGTGTTGACTATCATTTTTGTTAAATAATTATTTATTTTATGATTGTTGCTACCAAATAAAGCACTAATAAATACCAAAGTCAAATAAACATGCTATTTAATAATAAAAAACTAACAAAAAATTAATAAAAATGTCACATGACATTAACTGATAAGCAAAAACTGGAAAAAAAAACGGCGCTACTGTTTGACAATCACGCCCCCTCTTATGCCTCGCGCTTACAAGACCGGCCCATTGGCCCATGGAGCGAAAAAAAATTCTAATTTTTCATATCAAAATTTTGTGGGTTTTTAATCTTATCAGTTTTGTGCGTCGTCGTCGTTCTCGTTGTCGTCTTTGGACTATCAGCACTATTTTTTTTTTTTTTTAAGACGCAAAATGAAAAAAGAAAAAAAAAATTGCTTTCCAATTCTAATTAGCAAGCTGAAACGCATGACGTGCTGTGACGTAACAGTCACGATAAGTGTTGTTGGTTTTTTTTTTTTTTTTCTACTATAAGAAAAGTACTTTGCGTTTTATGGCGTCGCAAATAATCATGCGAATCGACAAAAGTATATATACATAATATTTATTTGTCTTGCCACTTGTTGAGCTTATAAATAAAAAAAAAAAAACCGTAACGAAAATTAGCACGATTCGGCATTATTTTGAGTACTTGACAGCGCACACTTGAGCTCAAATGCCAAATGAAGACAATATCATGTTTTCGTCGCTGTCATCGTCGTCATCGTCGTCAAAGTTCTCAAATGATTAGCGTAAAGTGGAAATTTTCAGGAAACAAAAACACGCTCATGTTCATGTATATCTTCATAGCAGTGAACTATTAATTACACGCTAAATAAACTTGTCAATCATATCGAAAAAATTCGCAAAATTGCAACAAAAAAAAACAAAACAAACTTCTATGAATTTGAAATTAATGCGCGTTCATTTATCATATTACACTTTGGCTTTGTTTTACTTAGAATGTACATGAATCCATTGTTGACATGCCTTAACAATTTATCATTAGTTGCGCCTATGTTGCATAGTAATATACACAGAACATCAGTCAGTTATTTGCGCACGTCTCGTTCATTGCGTTTGTCTGCTATATCGTCGTATGTGCTGTGTCACGCTATGCGACATAGGCAAGCAATATTTTGTATTTGTTTGATCTTTGTTTTGTTGTTGAATTCATGTGATAACTTTCATTTGTGGTTGCTCTTTTTATCCTCTATTCGAAATTCTTGTACATTTCTCAGAAATACTTGATATATTATCTTGAGCAATTAAAAAAAAAATTTATGTTCTTAGCTCCTTACTCAAGACAAATACTTTCGATTTATTTTGTAATTTTTTTAGTTTCGAGATTTTTGAGTTTCAAGTTCAAGTAGTAGAAAAATCTGCACAACCCCTCCCTCTGTATCTCACACAAGATTTTGCTTAAAATATTTTGTAATAGTAAATTACTAGACTGAAACATTTACATGAGATCTTCGACTAACCCCCATTTGATGAGATTTTTGCTGGATTTGAAATGAATGTATTCATATAGATCTGTAATATTTTTGCATTCCTATTCCTTTGTAATCGATCAGTTTGTCTATCCATCCACTATCTATCTAGCTATCAATATGTTCAACCGTTTTTACCACGATCTTTTAAGCAATATACCATTTTGCTTATGAAAAAAATTAGTTTCTATTCTCAGCTAAAATTTTTAGTACTCTTCGTATCGCTTGATGATCTTTGAGTCATTTGATCTTTACGCCTTTGATCTTTGATAAGAGCATACAAGCGCTTATAAGTAGATCCTCAGTCTCTGCATGTGTGATCTTTAAACTGATCGAGTCATGTTGTTGTTATTGTTTTTTTTTTTTGCATTAATAATTAAAATTTAATTCACTTTCAACTCAAACCGCTCGTAACCTTATAAACTCTTACATCGCCCCTTCTATCCACTCGAGAACTCGCATTATTACACGTTTCCGTCATATTTCTGAGATTCTGAGAGTATTTTTCCGTGTTTGGCATAAAATTATGTCTTGTCAAAACTTGTTTAAGATGCTTACATCATTTTTAAAGTCATTAACTTGAATAAATATTTATTTTTTTTTTTTCATTTTTTTAACTAACATTGTTGTTGTTGTGGTTTATTTTTTGTTGTTGCTGCGCTAGTGAATGCAAATAATGCACGTTTTTGATAGTCATCATTTGTCATTTAAAATTTTTTTTGAGTGTATTGAAGTAATTAAAGTCGGAGTGTTTCATGTATTTGTGTGTGTAAAGATCAAGGCAATCAAGTGTCTGAGTGGGAACAAAGTTATGAAATGTTTATGATAAAGCTTAACGGTAAAAAGTTTTTGATAAGACGTCAATGATATGCATGCCTTAAACACTTCACACACACACACATACTTTTAGTAAAAATTATTGCTTTATAATGTTTACAATTCAAAAAACAAATAAATCTTTGTGTTTTTAACTGTTGTGCTTACAAAACCTTTCAATTGCCCGCCAGCCCAACCAACCTCTGATGAGTGATGGCTTTACTTACTTACTTATACATTATACATACATATATGACGACGTCTTTTTTTCTCTCTGTGTAATTAAGTTGTCATGCAATTTGACGTTGCCCACAATTATTAAATTACGTGAAGGTTTTATATTATTTGTTGTTGTGTTTTGTAGCATTTAATATCATCATATGTATATAAACGATTCCGATTACGTTACGCGTATACAATTTGATTGATATTTGATTTCATTAGTTACTTTTGTTATACTACACATTTTTTTATTTATAATTAATGGCTGATCGACTAGAACTCATGACTTTCACGGCATTTTTGCCTATCATTTTTTTTTTTATGCAACAATCTTTAAATAGTAAAATTCAACAGAGCCAAAATTTGATAGAAACAAATTTTTTTCGCATTTAAACTTAAAAACAAAAAAAAAAAAATGTTATGCCATTTAATGTTGATTAATTTTGACACATAAATGCTATCAAATTAATATTATTAATATAATAAAAAAAAATGTGTTCTTTTTTTTAATCTAACATTTTTAAATAATAAAGCACTTGAAGTATTCTTAGAACAATCGAGAAAAGTGCTCGCACGCCAAATCCTATATTATATGGCAAAAGAGTACAACAACAACATTATCAAATGTTGACTTCCTATACCACACACACTCACACACACACAAGACGTGAGACCTTGAAAAAAAAGGTATCTTATCAAAAACATGAAAACCCAAAACTAATCTGATTATGTGAAATGACATGGCGTAAGAAGGCAACAACAAAAAGTGAGAAAAATTCAAATAACAAAATTTACAATACAAAATGAGACGATTAACGGTAATATAAGACGATGAAGAAGAAGAAGAAGTACACAGTTGTATAAATGAGCAAAGCATTTTTGCGCTCCTCTTCTCTCTTCTCTTCTCTTCTCCTCTGCTCTGTGCTGATGAAGATTACAATTAATCAAAATTATAAAACAAATATTGGCGTATGTATTGATAAGATAAAGACAATGGTATGTGTGCGTGTGTGTATGTGTGTGTACAAAGCTGAGCATCAAAAGTTAACAGGAATTTCAACGTGCAATGTTGATAACATGCGCGTGTACATTTCGTCGGCTTCTTTTTCTTAATTTTTATTACTGTTTGTTTTTGTTGTTGTTGTCAAACAGTAAATGAGTACAGTTAGTAGTAGTATAATGCCGAAAAAGTCGAAATTAAATTGTGTTGAGCTGTGAATGAGTAATGAATTCATTAGATTTAAGTCTTCAACTTATTTTCGATCGATCATTATATGTATGTACATACATACATATGTATGTGACACGTGCGCCTGAAGAGACACACACACACACGCAACACGTCAACGCACGCCCGCAGCGCCTTATCTATCATTGACACACACACACATTGCTATAGACACTTTGAATTGATTTTTTGTGCATTTTTTTGCGGTTACTTTGCTTGTTGCCAATTGCCGCTCAATTTCTGTTTCCCTCACTCGCTCTCTCTCGTTATTATTTGCTGATCATATTACAATGATCGCTCAGTCACATACAACACGGGCGTTAATCGTACAAAACGTTTCTTTGTTGAAATTAGAGATTATTAGTTTCTTCTTCTTTTCTGGTTATACGCCTTAATCTCTGCCGCTGCCACCGACGTCGTCGCCACATAATTTCACGCTTGATTTAGCTGCGCAGCTGCTGCGCTGTTGATTTAGTTGAGCCACCTTAAGCTTAGGTTACACATTTGTGTGTGCTTTGACGAGGGTTCTCTATCAGCAATAAGTAAGAAAAAGCAGCTGTCGCATTCACACACATACGCACACATGCACGCACAGGTGCTTTCGACACTTCTTTTAACTGTCAATGATCTGTTCTTTTTCTTCTTGGTCTTTTGTTGTTTTTTTTTTGCACTGTGCTCTGTTAACACAGGCACACATGTGTGCGCGCTCACCCGCATTTTTCTCTCACACAAATTACAAACACAATTGTGAGAGCATCAGCACAGCTGTTTCGGTCTTCCTCACTGCCGTTGCTGCAGTCAAACAATTAAGTGCTTGAAATAATTAATTCAATTTGTATTAAAATCACTCAAGCTCAGATTTCACATCTGCATTAGTAATAATTAATTTAAAAATAAAGGTGTTCTTTGATATCTTCCATCACAGCATTGCTATCTTGCTCTCCCACTCTCTCACACTTACCTTACAATCTCTTTTTTTTTTTTTTTGTACGCTACTAATGTATACTTTGCCATTAAAGTTGTTTTATTTCGACACATTTAATGATTATTTATGGCGCTTTAAAATTATACAGAATTGCGGAACTCAAAAAAAAAAAAGAAGAAGAAAATAATAAAATTTACATTTGCCATTTCATTTAATTTGCTTGTCTCTTGTTGTTTTTGTCTGTCTGTCGTTTGTACGTTGACAGCCGGACAAAAGTGTTGCATGTGTTTGTAATTGTTATTTTGTGTGTGTTGTTTTTTTTTTTTTTTCTTGTTACTATTACTTTGAGTCACACAATAAAAATTACATGCGGCAAATTTCAAATAAGAAACATTTTATCAATGAATTTTTATAATTCGCATACAAACCGGTTTTTTTTGACGAATTCATTTGATGCAAGCAAATCAATAAACGAACAAACGAAAAATAAACACGATGCATTATAATTTTGCAACAACAACAAATACATCATTGTCGACGACGTTCACGACGGCCTCTCAATGCCATGCACAATGTCCGCGTTTGCTTCTGCTTCTTCTTCTCCTACTTCGTTTGTTTGTGACACTCGTTTTTATTAGGTCAAAAGCGGCGCTCAAAGCAAGTTTGTGTTGTGCCTGGTTAATTGAATTTGTTAACCTACTAAAAACAATGAAAAAAAGCAACAAAAAAAAAAACAACAACAATTGTACACGAAAAAAAAAACACGTTCGCCAACTTAGCAACAATGCAACAACAAAATGTTGAACGACATTCAAGTATTGTATGAAAAAGCAACAAAAGTGCGTATGCGTAACCTTGCTTATGCTCACGCGCTCTTACTCTCACTCTCTCTCTCACTTATACTTTTGTGCGCTCTCGCACAATTATCTTTACAAATACGATCTACTTTTAACATCGGTCAACGTCATCTTTGGTTTGCTCTCTCGCTGTATGCGTACGCGTGTCTGGCATGCGTAATTATTTATTTAACCGTTTCAGTATATTTCCGTTTAAGCGCGCCCACTCTTTCTCTATCTCTCACGCATACTCATGTGCCTATGCGCAATTATTTTTACAGCCTCGCGTTACGTGCTTCTTCTTCTTCTTCTGTTCAAGTTTTCGTTGAGTTTTAAACAAATTTGTGGCTATTGTTGTTGTTGTTGTTCTTTTCGTTCGTATAAGCATCAGATTTAATTATAACCGACTAGAACCGCTTGGCCAGTAGTGTGTGTGTTGTTGTTGTTGTTGTGGTATTTTTTTTTTGCGTTTAAAATGTTGCTTTACTACTTAATTGACTTTTTTCTTCTTGCGCGTTACAGTTGCGCATAAAATATAATACACGCAAATTATATAATATGTGTTTAGGGTGCTTATTTTCCAACGTGTACATTTTTTTTTTTTTTTTTGGGCTTAAGTTATAAGAATGAATTTTTTTTAAACATCGTGCATAATATTTTTAATAATTCAGTCTTCTTAAAAAAAAGCGATTATTACAAAAAATTAAAATTCTATAAAATTTATTTTATACACCACTGTTAAACTTCCTGCTGTTTTTGGGCGTCTGTGTTGTGTTTTGTCTGGATTTATAAACTGCTTCTTCTTCTTCTTCTTCCTACTCAACAACTCAAATATGTATTATCAGCTTTGTGGCGTACAACTGAGTCATAATAATCAACAAAACGAGCGTTCACACATACGAACGCACACACTCAACTTAAGCAAGTACTTACCCCCCTTTGTCGACACCCCACACACGTTGTGACACGCTTTAAAACAAGCTTACATTGATACATACATACATATATAAAGCTTCGATTATCGCTTATCAGTGCCATTCACATAGAAAACAAATAAATAATTGGAATAAAACAACAACAACAAAAAAAGCAATGCGTTCGCGCGTTTTCTGCTTGCTTGAGGCTAGACCAAAGCCGAGACATCTCGTGCTGTCGTGTCGTATTGTGACGTGCCGTGCCGTACTGAGCTGAGCCGAGACAATGTCATTGTTTTCGTATGTCCGGCCATAATGATCGACCAATCGTCCATTAATATGCCCCTTGGACTGCGCTCGTTGACTACGAGTATTTTATGTCAATTTACGTTTTGAAGTACAACTCAATGACAATGACAGCGATCAATGCAAAAAAGCGTATGTTTTTTTTTTTTATTTTAATCATTACGATTAAGCGATGAGATGTGAGCTTTGATGTGATGCGATGCGATTTGCTGCCGGCGTCTCGATTCGAGCGACAAACGTGTGCAATAAAACCTTGTGCCAAAGTCAATCATACACACGCACACACATACATATGTACATGCATGCATGCAAGGCAGGCAGGCAGTGCAGTGTAATGTAATGCAATAACAAAATATACACATACAAATATTCTATTGATTATTAATACTAATCTCTCTCTCTCGTTCCTTTACAGAATGTGCGTTTCATGTCATCTAACCAAAGCTTGCGTGATGTGCTCGCCGCTAAAATTCCCGCTGAGCAGGAACGCGTCAAGAAGTTCAGGAAGGAACATGGCGCTCATAAAATGGGTGAAACCACCATTGATATGGTAAGTGAAATATGTATATTAAAACAACAACAAAGTATTGATAATTTTAAAAATAAAACAAAAAGGAAGTGGGAGAACGAACGATTACTGCACGTTGTGCATTCTCTCTCTCATACTTTGTTGTTCTCACAATATTTGTGCATGTTCAATCGATCAGCTGTTTTTGTATTAAGCGCACACAGCGACTCAACAATACCAAGAAAAATTATAATTACTATGACAACAACAAAATTGATGCGTTAATCATGTGAATTGCATTCAGAAAAATGCTCTAATGTTGTGTCATCTGCACGCGTCTATTTTTTTTTTTTTTTTTTTGAATTTACATTTGCGCATTTTCAAATAAAAAATAAAAAAAATGCCGTACAGATTACTTAATCAGCTGGCTAAATGCACACATTTTTCAACGTTGTTGCTCTCTTTTGTAATATTTATTATTATTTTTTCCTACGCGCTCAATATACATAATGCGTAGCTTAACTTTGTAATTGCGTTGTGCTCGAAATGCTAATTAAGTGCAATGATTATTCAATGTAAAACAACAACAACAACAATGCGGTATTACGGTAAATGTCGTAGAATTGTAATTACTATTTACATATTGTTTATTTTTTTTTTCTTTTCATGATAAAATTACAATTTTCTATTGAAAAAGTCATTAAAAAAAAGTACAAAAAAAACCCAACTATTTTCGCTGTTAATTAACATTGATGTTAAAAACCTTTTCCCAATGCAATTAACAGAGAGCAAATTAAAAAGAAAAAAAATAAAAACAATGCAAGCGCGGAATTTTTAAAAACAGTTTCAGAGTAAATAAAATAAATGAAAATTTAAATATATAAAATTCCAAATTGTGCTATTTTTTGTTGTTGCTTTAAATTGCATATTTAATTTGACTTTATGACATTTAGCACGTTGTTGTTGGTGTTGTTCTTGTTGCTGTGTGTTTAAAGAACATTGCATAAAACAAACGAAAGAAAACATCAAAGCAGAATTGGGCTTCGTGCCAAAATGATTAAATAATACAAAAAAAAAAAAAAAAATCAACTTTTCTTACATTTTTCATTTTCGATCGATTTTCCGACACTCATTAATGTCATGCAATGTGAATTACACACAGCAAAGAATAAAAAAAAAACTGCAACAACAACAATGAGCATGAGTATGAGAACAAAATGCAATGCCGCAAGCTGATTACACAATACCTTTGTACTTGTAGTTTTTGTTGTTATTGTTGCACTGCTTGACAACAAAAGAGTTAAATTCTTTTTTGTTCTTATTTATTATAAATCCATCGTACTTTTTACTTCTATTACTCATATGCATACTATTGATCTCTTCTCTTCTTCTTCTAATCTCAATGTCGTTGTTGTTATTGTAGATGTATGGCGGTATGCGTGGCATTCGTGCGCTCGTCACTGAGACCTCAGTGCTCGATCCCGATGAAGGCATTCGCTTCCGTGGCCTCTCCATACCCGAATGCCAACAACAATTGCCCACTGCCGACGGCGGTAGCGAACCACTGCCCGAGGGTCTTTTCTGGCTACTCTTGACCGGCGAAGTGCCAACAAAGGCACAAGTTAAACAACTATCGGCCGAATGGGCGGAACGTGCGGCACTGCCACAATTTGTTGTCACCATGCTGAACAACATGCCAAAGACCCTACATCCAATGTCACAGTTCTCGGCAGCGGTCACCGCGCTCAATCATGACAGCAAATTCGCCAAGGCCTATTCACAGGGCGTCAACAAGGCGAAATACTGGGAGACCGTCTATGAGGATAGCATTGATTTAATTGCTAAACTGCCAGTGGTCGCTGCGACCATCTATTGTAATACGTACCGTGATGGCAAAGGCTCACGTTCGATTGATGCCAGCAAGGATTGGTCAGCGAACTTTGTGAAAATGCTCGGCTACGATGATCCCAAGTTCACTGAACTGATGCGTCTCTATTTGACCATACACAGCGATCACGAAGGTGGCAATGTATCGGCACACACAACGCATTTGGTCGGCTCGGCATTGAGCGATCCCTATTTGTCATTTGCTGCCGGTTTGAATGGTTTGGCTGGTCCATTGCACGGTCTGGCCAACCAAGAGGTCTTGGTTTGGCTGCGCAAACTGCAAAAGGAAGCTGGCAACAATCCCAGCGAAGAGCAATTAAAGGATCACATCTGGAAGACGCTCAAATCGGGACAGGTATGTTGCAATTGATTTCTATTTCTCTTAAAAAATAATACAAACTTTGCTTTTTTTTCGCTTTGTGCTTTGTAGGTTGTGCCCGGCTATGGTCATGCTGTATTGCGTAAGACCGATCCCCGTTATACCTGCCAACGTGAATTCGCGCTCAAGCATCTGCCCGATGATGAGCTCTTCCAGCTGGTATCGAAGATCTACAAGGTCGTGCCACCAATCCTAACTGAATTGGGCAAAGTGAAGAACCCATGGCCCAATGTAGATGCTCACTCTGGTGTGTTGTTGCAATACTATGGCATGAAGGAGATGAACTACTATACCGTGCTCTTCGGTGTATCGCGTGCGCTCGGCGTGCTCGCATCGCTCGTTTGGGATCGTGCGCTTGGTCTGCCAATTGAACGACCAAAATCATTCTCAACTGATGCGCTTGTTCAGTTAGTTAAGAAGTAAACAAAAAAAAAAAAAAAAACAAAAACAAAAAGCAATTCTCTTATAAGCGTTAAGCAAGCAATGATGTTGTCGAGCGTATAAGAAGTTATACACGTGCAGTGGAGAGATGATAAAAGCAGCAAACAACAAGATGAAGAAGAGGAAGAAGTACGTGTACGTGTAGAGGAGTTGTAGGTGGCGTGACGTAATAGGAGGAGAGGAGGAGAGCAGTTAAAAAAAAAGCAAAACATAAAGTAACTTAGTTGTAGTTGTAGCAAAAACCATAATAAAAAAAAAAAACAAAAATTGGGTGAAGAACTCTTTGACCAACCGTACCGTATCGCACCACACCGCCTTCCCCGTTTCCACTCTTCAAACAATGACGTTTACATACAACATAATTTTGTAATTGACCAGAATGAAATTGATTTTCTTTATAAAAACCAACAAATTTTCAAATTTAATATAAATTATTTATTCATCATACCTGTTCTTGACTTTTTCTTTGAACTTGTGCTTATTTTGGATTTGGAAACACAACACAGTGTTGAAAAATGTCAATATATATAATTTTTCTTTAAAGAAAATAACAACAAAATAAAAATGTATTAAACAAATACTTCAATGTTAGTATTTCTATGCTTTTTCTAACAATTTAAGTGTTGAAAAATGCCTTCGAAACATTTATCTAAACAAAAAATTGGAATTTGTTTTTAAGTTCTCACATTTTCAATGCAGTTTATTTTGTTTCGGTGCGACAAATAGCGGTACTCATAACGGTAAAGACAGTACAGTTGGTCAACCCAACACATACTTAGAAAGCATAAAGAAAAGTTAATGAAAAAGGATAATAATGAATAATATGTTTATAAAAAATAAAAAATAATATGCGAAGCAGCGAAGTTCGTAGAGTTGAGAAGAGATGAGATGAGATGAGATGAGAAAAAAAGGGGAAAGAAAAATAATATTAAAACAAATAAAAATTATTATTATTTAGTAGAATTGTGTAATCCTCCCTCCTATGAACACACATACACCCACACAAACAACACACACATAACAACAACAACAACAAACCAAAACGAACGAAGAACCTTTATCAAAGAGATACTTTTTATGCAAGAATTTTATGCTCTAATTTAGTTTAAAGAATTAAGCCATTTTAATTTAAATTAATTAAACTAGACGAAAAAAAAAACAACAACAAAAATCACTTGATAGTTTTGTTACTTAACTAAACTTTAAGTCGAAATAAAAAAAAGAATAAAGATACTTCTTGATGAAGTTGATGAAAAAAAAGAAAAAGAAACAAGAAGATACAGTAACGTTCTTTGACCACCTATCAACCCTTAACAACAACACAAAAACCACCACGCCCACTCTTAACACTTTTACTTTAATTAATGCTAATTCTATTCTAATTTTTTTTTTTATTTTTGCTTTTATTTTTTAATTTAGAATTGCCTTTCGTTTTTTTCTCTATTTTGTTTAACATGTGCTTTATTTTATATTATATTATAATTTATTATTTGCAGTCAACACAAAATACAATAAAAATAATAATAATAATAAAAACAACAACATGCAAAAATATATAAACATATAAATATAAAAACAAATTACACACAATGAAATTTTTACCAAAATGTGCGTACAATAATTCCGTTTGTTTTTATTGCGGAAAACGAAACAAACAAAAAGTTTATGAAAATTTTTGGATCATAATACAAACAAAAAAAAAAAGTTAAGCTGAATAAGCTTTGCAGTATATATCAATAAGCTGCGTTGAAATTTCAACAAAAAAAAAAACAATTTAAAATAAAAAGAGAACACGTGAAATAAAAACTTACAAAATAGAAATGAAAACTTTTGCAAATCTCAAAGGTGAGTTATGTAAGTATGAGTATGAGTGTAAAAAGTAACGGAAAACAAAAAAGAAGGCGTGAAGAGTAACGAGTACCGAAGCCCCGATTCAACAAAAGTAGCGAATGAAAGACTAACGAGTCAAGTGTGGCGTGTGTGAAACAATGCAACGAGTTTGCTTAAGAACAGTAGAAACTCGATTATCCGGATCAATTAAAACCAGGGGTATTCCGTATAATCGAAAATCCACACAATAAAAAAATAAATCCATTTTTAAATTGGGGTCCCTAGATGGTTTTGCGACATATCAAATGCAATTCCATACTAACTTAGCTGTGCGAGTGAAATAAACATAGTTTTCATAGAACATTATGCAGTAAGTGCTGCTTCTTTTTTATTTACACAGCTGCAAAGTAAAATAAACCGATTCGAAATGCTATCGAAATTTGTGACGTCTCTGTCATCATTATGTTTTTCTATATAAATTGTTTTGACATGGGTTTTGTGATAAATATGGTTAAAAAACAACAAATCTATACAAGAAAAGGACAAAACTGGCAGCACTGTTACTAGATTGTTCTCTTCTCTTGAACATATTAGGGAACGTACCCAAATTACGTGAACTATTTTTGCGATTTTTGACACCCTCCCCCCTTCGGTGACAACATTTGTATGAGAAACTATACCAAATTTGCCTATGGGTAGTATTTTAAGAAACCCCCTCCCCGCCCTAAATCGGTCACGTAATTTGGGTGTGTTCCCTTTATACGTGACATGTTGAAATGAAAGAAATCATACATTAAAAAATCCCCGAATAAAATCGCAATGGTAATTTAAAAATGGCCTAAAGGAATCGGCCTGATGATTTTCGGCGATAAACGCAAGCGAACCAAATTGACATGAAAGTGTGCCCAAAAGTGGAAGATGAAGCGTGTTCTTAATTATCTTGCAATGGAGGAACAGGGCGCGTCTAGAGCGAATGCAGCGCTACATACGCTAAGCCAATACTGTAGTGTCGTTTCATCATAGAGTCACTTTTTCCATGCGTCACGACGCAGTGTTGTCAAATCACCGTACAGCGTAAATTCTTTATTGTTTTACGTAATTATACGTTTTTTTTCCGCGTATTTTTATTTGGATATATTTTTAGTGAGCTTCTTTTCAACTCTTCCTTCTGTTTATTATATTATTTAGGAGGATTTTAAGGGTTTTTGGTTGGATTTTAGGGAAAAGAATTTTTGAAAGTTGGCAGCACTGTCTGCTCTTGAATTTAGTAGATCACAAAAATGAGCAAAATTAATATTATACTTGCGAATTATTTAATTTTTCTAAATTGGATTCGTCTAAACAATTGAAAAATGCATAAAAAAAAATTTACGCTGAACGGTTATTAGACAGATCTGCGTCGTGAGACTTTTACGTAAAAAACAATATTCCGCGGCCACGGAGCCACGGAACGACCCAAAATCTTTTTAAATTTTTTGTCAGTTATTTTGCCAGTACTTCACACACATATACTCACACACTCACTCACTTTCTCTCATAATCGCATAATCGTTCAAGTGTCGGGGTTCTATATGATAACATAAGTCAAACAACGCGGTGAAAACAGATTGAGAGCAAGAGGTGATGTTCGCTCAATTGAGAGCGAGAGAGGATTCGTGTCATTTTTCGTGACACGGCACAGGGGTATTGAATAAGCGTATGTGCGGTGCTACCGCCTGCGATATTTCACCTACCCGCGATCGCGACCAGGGTTTTCCTGCTTCTTCTTCCACTTCTGCCGACACTCTGCCGACACTTTTGTGTCAAATGGCCCGTTTGCGTTTCTCAACCAATTGAAGCTGCGAAAAAAACTGTTAATCTGTTTTTGTTAACTTAAACTTTACGAAAATTGAGTCTCAACTCACCATAATATGTGAAAATTGCCCAACACCATCGATAGTGACAAAATACTATCGATAGTGGCTCAGAGAGGTAAATATTCGATACCTCGATAGTGCCATCGATTTTTTCCCAGCTCCATTGTCAACTCTGAGTTTGTTCAACAAAAATGGCGAACGTGTACGGACGTGTGTGTTGTCTGGTTATTTTTCTAATTATTATTTACAATTGCAACAATAACTGTGCTGCAAACGAAATAAATGAACGTAAGTCACACTTCATTGGATAAATCAAGTTAAAAAATAGAAATCTGTGTGTATGTGGCGTTTATTTAAAGAAGTTTCTTCTTTTTTTTTTTTCTTTTTGAATTTGTACAACAAAAACGCTTAAACCAATGAAAAAAAAAACAAATTTGGAGGAAAAAAAACTAAAAGTTGTGGTGTGAAGGCTTCGTGTGGTTGCTGTATGTGTGCGTGTGTTTGTGCGTGCGTGTTGTGTGTATGTTTTCCCTCTTGTCATATCTAAAAAGCGCCACAACAGCGAAAACAAAAAAAAAAAAGAAAAAATATTGTCATTTTTTCTTGTACAAGCAGAAATTATTAATAATAAAAAAAGTCCCCAAAAAAGAACTTAATTGACAAACTGACAAATCATCATTGCTGCTGCTTCTTTTTATTTTTGGTTCTTTATTTTGTTGTTATTGCCTCCTGTGGTGAAATTTATCAGATTGCACAAAAAACAAGAATTTTTCTTTTGTTCTATTAGATTTTTTTGTTATTGTTTTTTTTTTTTTAAACACAATTAACAACGTCAACATTTAAGCAAGTGAAAACAGATTGAGTTATATATATTTTTTTAATACTTCGTTTTGGTTTGTTTATTTCTACATTATGCATAATGATTTTTGTGCGTAGTTTAAAAAAATAATTAAGCAAAGCAGCAACAACAAAACACGCCAAAGACAAAAAAGGAAAATTATATTTTACATTGAGCATAATGTGCATAGCTGTAAAATGATTTTCATGTTTTCAAAAGCAGCTGTCAGCAGCAGCAGCGCAACGGCAGCGCCGTCATCATCTTCGGCAGCAGTAACAGCAACCCACGTCTTTGTTGTTGTTTTTCTCGTTGTTATTACTGCTGCTGCTGCTGCTGTTGATGTTGTAGTTTTTGTTGTTTTTGCTATTTGTAGAGTCTTGTGGGTGGTTTGGTTTGGTTGGTTGAACTCTTGCATATTGCATGGCTATACATATGTGCAGACGTGGTGAAACGAATTTCTCACCACGATCTATGTCGGCCAACGACAATTGCTACTCATCACTGATCAGGTGTCAGCATGTACATATGCTATGTCTGTCTGTCTATCTGTCTGTTTGTCAATCGGTCTGTCCATACGTTTGCTTTGCTCCATTTTAATACACACACACACACACAGGCTAGTTGGTCGACGTTTGTGCGTTGTTGTTTTTGTTGCATTTCAATTGGAATTGTAGCGCATTTTTATTTAAATTAGTGGGTGCCACTATGACAATCTGTTCTTATTCCAAAAGCATTTGTCCAATAAACAAATACAAACGCACAAAAGTAAATATATAAAACTGTCATTTTCTGTTATACAGTGCTCATTCATAAAAATGAAATAACATAAGAAGAAGAGCGCGCTGCAAATTTCATAGCTTTGTTATTTATTTCAAATAAAAAATTTATCATTTCTCTATCGGAAAGAATCAAGCATCTTCACACATATTGAAACTGTAAAATTTATTCCCAAATTGTTCGTTTTTCGTTCACTTTATTGAATTTTAAAGAATTTGTATGTTAATATAAATTTTTATGTATTTTATTGTTTGTTTTAAACTTCTGTTTCGAAGCAAGAATTCTTTTCATGGCTAAATATTTGTTCTGTTGTCGAATTGTGTGAATTTGTACAGCAAAAAAAAATATATTTATTTAAATTTTAATATAAATTCAATGAAACTGTTTCGATATTTCAAAACCATTAAATTTGAGTTTAATTTTTTGAAATGTTATCAATTTTTAATTTGAATTTTTAAAGTTTCTGTTCTGAATTAAATATCGAAAAGACTCCGATTAATTCATTTTTTATATATATCGTATAATACCTAACAGTACTGTATGTTTTTGGCTACGAATTTCTTTTATTTTATAAGTCAAATCAAATAAGAGAATCTCCAGAAATAACGTGAGATAAAGTTGGTGGAACTTTTGTTCCAGTAAAATTTCAACAAGGTATAAAGGTTTCCTCAAAATCTTGTAGTTAATAACTCAAATATTTTAAGTAAAATCTTTCGTGTCATAGAGCTGAGGGTTCCTGAAAAGTGTTAAATGCCTTCTTAAATTTTAAGACACAAACTACAAGTAATTTATGGATGTCGGAAAAATAATTTTTGTTTTAAAATTTTCTAAAGAAATATGTAATAATGCTTCCTTTTTTTCTGACTTCTCTTATACGCGTGTACTGTTTAACATTGTTTTACTGTAGTGTAAATAAAATTCTTATATATTCTTCCTGTCAATTGTGAGTTGTTGTTGGTTTAAATGCTTCTCCTTTTCCATTTTTATAGAGAGAAAACTATTGCGTGTTTGAATCGCGCAGAAAGCTTTGCTTTGATGGCATTTCTGTGGGCACGTGAGGGTTGCAAAGTGTAACGCGCACATTTCCGACACCCACACACACACACACACACATACATACATACATATTGTATATACCACCCTTTGCTACTTTTGTCCACTTCCGTTACGTGTCGACTTGGCCCAACCGCCAATCTGTCTGTCCGCCAGTCAGTGAGTCAGTCAGACTGTCTGTCCGTCCGTCCGTGCAGTCATCGTGCATTGCAATTTCCAATTGGAATTATATATTCAAATAAGCAAAAGTGTTGCCAAGTGCTTTGATGGCTTTGTGGTTTTGACGTGTAGGCGATGGATGGATGGATGGATGGTCGGATGAGGGGATAGGTGGGTGGTTTAGTGTTGTAACGGGGTAGAATGAGTGAGCAACGTAAATTGTTTTTGGTAAAAGCAGGAAGGGTGCAAAAATGTTTTCTAAATATGCTTATTTCTCTTGTTGCATATTGTTTTGCTTTAATACTTTTGCTTTTATTTTTGTTGCTACTTTTGCTTATTTTTCTTCTATGCTTCTTCTTCTTTTTTTCTTTTTTTTTTTGTTCAGTTCACTCAAATGGCAATCAGATAAAGTTAACTGAAGACGTAATAGAATTATGTGCTTGTGTGTGTATGATTATGTGTTATATATATATATATTTATATGTTGATACAGTTGTTGCTCACTGCGCTGATATTTGCATGACTGAGCCACCCGCGCCCTTTCCCGACCATTTGGATTTTATTATTTGTTTTCATTCTTTTGTACTCTTTATGAATAGAATTATAACTTTATCATTATGTTTGTTGCTACAATACGAAGTAAAGTAGTCATCATCGGACTTTATAATTCTTGGTCAGCTCTTTGACAAGTTGAGTCGTATTGAAGTGGTTTAATTTTTACTGCTATTTTAATATATGTATTTACTTACAGAAAGTTTTGTTCAGAATAAACCAAATTCCCTCAAGGAATAAAAAAACCAACAAAGTTTGTAAAGTTGGTACATTTGTACTAATAATCCATTTGAGCTTATTTTGTTGTTCGGATGCGATATCCCACTAATATGTCAGTAAAACAATAGTTTCGGTTAGTGGTAACTTAAGTAATAATAACTTAAGCAGATCTTGAATCTTCAAAATTCGGGAAGGAAGTCTAATAACTCAAATTAGACTTTCTTAAAATTGTTTCCCAATGGCAAGCTGTCTAAAAATAACTCCATTTTGTTTCTATATCACTAAAGCTCATACCTATAAAACACCTTTATAATTTTTTCATAAAGTGATATCCCTATGAAAAAAGGATCTTGAAAAATTTCAAGTGCTTTAATGAAAAAGAAGAGTTAATCTGTTATTACAGATGACCTGTAGTGTATCTAAGCGTCTTGAACATCTTTCTCTTATTTTGTATTTAATTTCTTTGTTTCTGACAACGACGTCAAACTAATTCACTCAACCATTTAGACCAACAAATCATACAATTTCACTTCTGTCTGTCTGTCCGTCCGTCCGTTTGTCTGTCAATCAGTTAGTCACTTTGTTGTGCCTGCAGATACATATATTTTTACATACATATACATATGGTATGCATTTGCCAATTGTTATAATTTGCAAGCCTGTCTTTCGCTCTTCTTCATCATCGTCTTCGTTGTTTTCTTCTTATTAATTCATTTGTTTATGTATATTTGTATAAACAATATTATTTTGTTTCTTTGTTTCAATTTAATTATTATTTTTTTTTTTGTTTGCGTTTCGATAAAAACAAAAATAATAAAAATAAAGTAAATAAAAAAACGGTAAATAAAACCCAAGAGAATAACAAATATGGCGGCTTCTGTTGCTGCTTTTGTCATTCTGCAATTTTTTTTCTTATCAATATTCGTCGTAAACGCACTAAAACAAATTAAAGTATTAATTGTTATTATTGTTTGGTCATCAATTCATACAGAACACCCAAAACTTGAACTCATATTTAAGAAAATTTGGGATTTAATTGTTTTCCTTTTTTTTTATGCTTATTCTTTATTTCCTTTTGTGTTATGTTATTGTTTGTTGTTGGTTTCTAATACACACATCGCGTGTTAAGTTGACATTGCCAGCAAAATTTCTAATTCCCCTAATTGAACATTGGACATTTCTTAAGCTTCAGCATTTTTTTTTTTTGTTTATAGGACTTTGTTTCTCTTTTGTTTTCCTTCTACCGCCATCCCAACTTTATTGAACATTCTTATCGAGATTTATGTGTGTTTCATTTCATTTAATATGACATGGTGAATAATCTTATGTAGCAAATATTGGTTCAAGGTCAATTTTTATGACGTTGCCGTCGTTATTTACAGTTGCTTTGATTGAACATCGTGTGAAATTCACATGATTTTTTAATGAATGAAATATTAACTGTCAATGGAAATGTAATTGTCAAATTTTAAATGCAATAAATATAAATTTTTTTTAATGATAAAATGCAAAGCAAATTTAATAATCAACAATTCCTTATGTTTTGCATTCGGTTAGATTGTTCAAGAATCACAAGTTGTCTGAAGAAATACTTTGTAAAATGTTACTGTGATCTATCGCCTTGCAAGGTTGTGGTTTTTGTTATGGAACAACCCATTTTTTTATAATAAAATAAAGTCTTGGCTCGCTTTGAACATCTCCTAATGTCCCCTAAGTGATCCGATTTAAAAAATAATTTTCAAGTTGTCATATTATTTGTATGACGTGGCTTAAGTTGATTACAGTGTACAAGTTGATTATGCATATTCCGCAATTTTTAAAGATAATTAATCATGGGAAATTTTATATTACTCATTTAAGCAAAAATGATTGCTTTGCCAATCGCTTTGACATAATCAAAGTTGAAAACAAAAACAAAGTAAATCATGTATGAACAAGTATTACTCAATAGACGCGAAAATGATTGTGTTTAGGGTCATTGGTCATATTCGTTGAATGTAATCCCTTATCAAATTAAAAAATTGTTGGAATTGTGTTTTTATTTTTTATACCCTGACCACATACTGTGTATGTAACGCACAGAAGGAGGGTAGGGGGATCCCATAAAGAATATATATTCTTGATTAGGACAACAAGAGAAATTGATTGAACAATGGTTCTCGGAAACTATAAGAGCTAGAGACTTGAAATTTGATGGATAGACTCGTGATGCTCGGCAGTATCAAGTACAAATTCCCCTCTTTTTATGGTTACCCATTAGAGGCCTACAAACTCAAATTTTTCGTAAAATCCAAATTTTTTGACCGATTTTCTTGATATTTTGAACGGCCGATGTCGGATCAAAAGGAATTATCTATCTTTTATCATAGAAAGTATATATTATTCTTCTTTTTAGAACATATGTATGTATTCTGAAATTTTATTATATCCGTCATCATATAAGCCAATATAATGTTAATAGAAGATGACGTGTCATTATGAAATACATACATATGTCGTGATGTATATTAAAATTAAAGCGCCGGTTTTCGTTTTTATAATTGTTTATTTATTGTTTAAAAAATAATAAAGCAATCTTTTTCTAGGAAAACAGAATTAAAAATTATTGAAAATTTCACAATGCGAACGCTTTAAAATTAGAATGTCGTCGTCGATGTTGTTGTTGTCTTCGAAATCGACGTCGTCGTCGTCGTCGTACATGAGTTTGGGTCAAACGCCTGAGTCAAGTGAGCCACGTTGAGAAAAAAAAAATAATGTATATATAAATAAAAAACATAGAAGGCAAAACCAGAAACAACTTTTTTGTTCCCTTCTTCTTTACGTCGCTTATTATTATTATTTTTTGTTGTGGCATATTTTAAAGTTAAGCCAGTTTTTTATTTATTTATTTTTTTTATTCTTTATTTATTTTATATAATATATATAGATATGTATATATATTCTGTGAAATGAAATTCGACAATTTCGGTTTGCAAAAGTGAGCTTCGGTTCAATTAAATTACCAAATTTCGGCAAATTTCCACTTGTATGTTTGTTCTTGTTGTTATTGCTCTTGTTGTGAAATCTTGATGGTGTGACTTTGTGTCATTGTCATTTTTGTTGTTGTGTCTTTGTTAACAGCTGCGGGAATTTACGCATTGTTGATAATAAAAAAAAAAAAAATATGTGAAAAAATGCAAAATATAAAAACTTGTAACAAGTGTCTTATGTCTGTGTGTGTGTGTGTGTGTGTGTGTGAGTGTTTCTAGATAAATGAGTGTTTATGATGCTGGTTTTTTTTTATAGATTTCAATAGAATTGCGAGCTGAGCTAAGCTTTGCTTAAGCTTAATTAACTACAGTAGAAACTCGATTATCAGGATCAATTCAAACCAGAGGTATTTCATGTAATCGATTTTATAGACAAATCATATTGTAGAAGTTCATGAGGAATGAGATAATGGAAGAACCGTATAATTCAGATCCGGATAAACGAGTTTCTACTGTAGATCGCTTAGTCATCCAAAAGCTGATTTTGTTGAATTAAAGGGCGCTCGAAACGATTTGACATTGTCAATTGACACTTGTTCTGACACACACAGATGCGCTAAAATGTGTCAGAAACACACACACACACACTCACATATTAGTGTTATTTAAATAACATTAAGTTTACTGCTTTTATAAATGGTTAAATTTTTCTAAACAATTTCTAAAAGTTATTGCTTTTTTTTTTTTTGGGATTGACAAACAATTTGTCATTAACATTTGTTAACACTTTTTGTTAGCCAAAAAAATTTTTCACAGACTTAAGTAATTCTCTTTCTCTCTCTCTCTCTTGTTCACGCTCTCTTTTCAACAACAATAAACAAATAGAACGGACAAGCGTACACTTTGTCAGACGTCTGACGTCGTTTTCCTAATAAGTTCTTCTAACAGACGTTTAAATATTTATGAGTGTGTGTGTGTGTTTGTGTCTTTCAACTTCCTCTTATACACGTGCACATCCGTTTTTTGCTTTGCTCAAATTAAAAATTTAACTGTTTTGTTTTTTTTTTGTGGTTTTTTCCTCTCTGTTTTGAACAAAAAAATAAAGAAGTTCTTTTCTGGTCAAATAATACTTTTTTAATGTGATTTATTTTTTTTTTTTTTTGCTGACATTTTTTTTATGAAAGTTGAGTGTCAAAAAAAAACTTATTTTTAATTAAATTTTTTTTTTGTTTATATTCTTTTGCATTTTCACTGTCGTAAAATATCATAAAATGTGCAGCGTCTGCTTTTATGGCTTGTTGTCTGTCCAGCAGTCCGACTGACTTTGAATTTTTAGTTTTCGTTTTTGCTTACGTGTTTTTTAACGTTTCTATCCAACTTTTATGCCCTTCGTATGCACTTGCAACACGGTTGCACTCTTCGCTGCTTACATATTGCCATCTCTTTTTTGGAGAGGGTATCTGTCTGGTATATGAATAATTTTCATTCATTGTTATTGTTTTATTATACTTTTGTATGCATCATCGACGCCATCATCATTAATAACAACATCATGATCGTCATTATTAACATTAAGTATTTTAAATAATACATATGATGATCATTGTCAACGTGATCATTATTATCGTTGTCTTTATTGAACAATGCTGCCGTTGTGGCGCCTTCACTGACGCATAACAAAATTGCGCACTTCTTCTTTTTTCTTCTTCAAGCTATTTTCAAACACCATACTGACAGACGTACGAACGGACAGACAGACAGGCAGACGTACGTAACAACACACCCGCTGTGTTAACTGTCATGCACAGAAACACCACAGACGCCGCACACACACATACATACATACAAACATACGCACTTGCACTCAGACACTCACTCTCTTTCGGTGCTTGCGCTCTTTTGTTACATGCACACTTGTCTTACGTGCAGCATACGTGCATATATACATACGTACGTAAGTGCACAGTATGCGTCTTCGAAAGCTGTCTAGGTCACTTATTTCTTTCTTCTTCTTCAAAGCTTGCACGTTTTTTACTCCTCTCTGTCGCTCGCTTGCGCATACATACATAACTGTTGTGTACAACTTCCTTTTAGTACAATAAATACAACAATAAAAATAAAAAAACAACAATAGACTTTGTACAAGTTTCGCCTTTGTCTTGTTTAGTTGTTGTTCTTGTTGTAATATTTGCAATACATTGCATGCATTAATTTCTTGCTTTAATTGTTGTAGTTGAGTTGTGTTACTGTTTTTTTTTTTCTATTTTTTTTTTTTTTGTTTGTTCTTTTTGTACTTTCATACAAAGCTCAATAGTGCATGAAGCTTGTTAATGTTGTTGTTGTTGCTGTTGTTATTATTTTTGTTTTTTTTTTGTATTGTTGTCATAAAGCGTAAGAGAAGGTGATCGAAAGGGCAACACTAAATGTGTTATGAAGCGCGCGCTTAAATGTTTGTAACTGTAATTATTAAAAGCTACAAAAAAAAATATATATAAAACACAAAAAAATAGCAAAAATTTCTATTTCTGTTTTAATCACTCGTGATTGTTGTTTAGTATCATGTTATAATGACATATTAATATGAATTTTAATTACTATTGAAATTATGATGAACGAGATAAAATAAAATTAATACAATGCACAATTGTACAAATCTAAATTACTTAATTTTTATAAATTAATTAAATATAATTACAAAGCAAATGCAATGTAAAACGTTTGGAAAAAAAATAAAAATTGCACATTCACTTCAATGAGACATAAACAAACCATAAAATATTATTAAATGAAACGACGATGTTAGTAAAACTGATAAGAGTGACAGCACGCAATAAGACAACAACAGCAACAGCAGAAAAAAAATGAATAACAATCAAAAGAAACTAACAACAATATTGTTAATGTAAATAACAAAAAAGAAGAAGAGGATGAGTATAAACGGCTTATCCCACAAATGAAACGTTCAGTAAACAAAAGCTTGCATCTCAAAGCCTAGAAAGACTTACAACAACAGCAACAACAATAGTAATGAATAGTTGCTGAAACCAAGAGGAAGAGTAAGCGTATATGTATGTGTGTGTCAGTTTTGCATTACAATTTATAAGTTATAAAATTCAAGTGACAAAATGTAATTGAAAATTCAGCATTTATCAACGTAGAAGTAGGAAGAGTAATATAAATAGGAAGTAAAAGGGGAAGGGGAAGGGAACAACACAACTTTTCTTTGCGTTTGAGGCAATTTCAACAACATTTCACCGTAAAAGTAATTAGAAAGATAAATAAAGATTGTACACAAATGATGATTGTTTCAACGAAGACGAAGAAGAAGAATGAGTAGTAGAAGAAAAAGAAACAGCAATAAAACAAAAAATACTTTTAAGCACAACTATAACTATAATAGTGTTTTTATATTCACGACGTGTATAGTTTTATAACTTTGTCCTAACGTTTATAACATACAGAACAAGACATATCGAATCATATAAAGTTTATCAAAGCTATCCTATGATATATTCTTGTTCAGTATGACAAGTACAGTCGATTAAAACATGTCCATCTGTATATATAAAATCTGATCCCACAGTTTTGAAGCTAATGAGCTCAAATCAGTTGAAAATTCGACAGACAGTTCTCAAGTATACCCAAAATGAATGTTTATAAGTACAACCAAGATCAAACTATTAGAAAGAGTACCGTATATAACGAGATCTTGAGAATTTTTACATTTATGTATGAACAATTTTTCTATTTCTGTACGAATTGACTTGAAACTTTACACTTATGTTCAAAAAATGGACGTGGCACGCACACTGATAGCCGAAATCATACCATTCCATCTTCCATACCGTTGGAACCCAAGATACTGTTATACAATATTGAGAATTGTTATGTAGGCATTTGGGAAACTAAGAGATGTCAAAGTTCATTGAATAAAATGCCCTTGAAGAGCATCGAAACTTCGACAATGCTGAAGATAATTTCTATCGCTTTTTTTATATACTTTTGTTAAGTTTTTGTTTAATGTTTTTTCTGCAACAAAGTTAAAACAAACAAAGGCGGCTCAGCGTGTAAATGACGGCAACTTGTTTTGAGTTGACAAGAACTTTAAAAAAATAAAATGAGTGATGTTTTTTGCGCTCATAAAGTTTCTTAGATAAGAAAATACAAATTGCTTGTTTTTAAACAAATTTTTTTTATTGCATTTTGCGTTTATCTTGGCTTTTTTTTTTTTGTATTTCTTTTCATTGCTTTTCTTATATAATTTAAAATGGAGAAAAAGGTTTGCCGAAAGAGAAATTCGACACATGAATTTTTCAAAATTTTTGATAGTTTTTTTTTAGATTGAATAATTTTTTTATTTTATTTTTTGTGCTTAGTCATCATTGTACGTGCAAAAATCATTAAAAAAAAAAACCTCATTCAAATGTGTGTGTGTTGTTGTTAATAGACGAAGAGAATTCATCAAGAGAAGTCATCAATGCCTCTAAACCTGTTTTGTCGTTTCAAATCAATGGAAAAAAAAAGACCCAAAAACCGCAAAACATGCTTAAATTGCACATAACATTAGAAGAGTGGGAAATTTTTTCGAAGCTTTAAAAAACTTACATTATTTTTAAATTTTCCAATATTAAACAGATCTATGTACTTTGTGTTTATATTGAAACATAGATCAAACTATTATTCAGTTATTTAAATACAAAGTTGCATTTGATTTTACTTTTCTTTCGCACACATTTTTTATTATAAACGTATTACACATGAGTTATCAACATCATTATCAAGCACAGGTACTTTCACAAACGCCGCCGTGTCTCTCGCTCTTTCTTGGGCTCATAGACATGTGCTGGTGGTAGTAGCGTACATACATACATGCAAGTGAACGAGTTGATCTGATCTTTTGACTTAACGTCGACGTTGACGCAGGCGTTCGAAGTGGCAGCGCTTTTCACCGTTGACCAGCGGTGATTTTAATACACATTACTTTTATTTTCATTTTTTTTTATTTGTTATTTAATTGTTGGCGCTAAAAGCGTAATAAATTGCAGAAAAAGAAGAAAATTGTGCAAAACGTAAACCAAAAAAAAAAAAAAATAAAATACAAAGAAAAAGAAAAAGAAAAAGATAACAACAACAAAATATACTTTGGCCAATTCAATTGAACTCGGTGTTAATTGTTTATGATGGCAAATGATTTTAAAATGTGCAGCATTTGTACATATACATATGTGTGTGTGTGTTTGTGTGCATGATAAAAATAGAGAGAGTGCGAAAGCGAGAGTACGGGTAACAGAGCAAGCGGCGCAGCAAGTGTGATCAACACGGCATCCATCAAGCTCGAGCAATATGAATTACGTGCCACAATTTGCAATTATTATTATTTTTTTTTTTTAATTTATTTTCTTTCTGTCTTTATCATTGTTTTATATTGTTCGATTGCCGTAGCGAGAAAGTTTTTTTTTTCCTTTTTTTTTTAATTTTTTTCCTCATTTTTCGTTTTTTTTCTGCTCCGCTTGATGTCAGCGACACTGTTGGCGTTTGAAATGTTGGCAAATGGCAGCGGCGGCGGCAATGTTGTCCATTTGTCTTTTTTTATTGTATACTTTTTTTTTCTGTTTTGTGCAATTCACCATTTAGAAGCAATTAAATCAAATTTATGTGCATACACTTAGCATATATTCGATTTTTTTTTTCCTGGTTTCCCTACAAATAGAATCAAAGATGGTAATAAAAAAAAAGTGTTTTTTCCCCCGGGTTTTTTAAGTGTAATTGTCATGTTAACGACCTTCATCAGTAGCTTTTGCTTTGCTTGAAGAGAAGCTTCAGACATGTTGTTGTGAGACGCCGAATTTTTCGTTTTGTTTTAAATAAATTTATTGAAGGTAGACTCTGTCCGTCCGACCAAACGTTTAGTCAGCATAGTCTTATGCATCATCGTTAATGTTTTGAGTGTACATTCAAGCCGTCGACCATGAAGAGAAAAGCGGTGGAAACAGCAAAAAAAAGTGCCTGACCCACTTTTTCGATGAGCAAACAGTCGAAAAGAAAGAAATGGCAATGAAAAAAAAAAACGAATTTTGCATAAATTAAAATTAAGCAAGTTTACTTCAATGCAATTGAACATTTTTTTTATTTCATATATTTATGATAGTTGCTTATGTTTTGTTTGATTGATGATATTGTATAATCGTCGGGACGCAATGACTTGACTCGACGTGTGAAAGTGATGGAAAGAACATTTGTAGTGTGAAAGGTTGCATTGTCGAATGGTATTTGATTTGGGGGTTAATATGACATGGTGTGTGAAGGTGATGACAGGTGTTGGATATTGAATCAGGGATGCATTTGACTAACATAAAATCAACTGTTGCATTTAGTTATGAGGATGTTGCAAGCCACATACGTCAATTAAACTTTTAAAAACAATGACAAAGCATAAACACTTCACTGCCATGTGTGTGAGCACGTGCAACGTAGGAGTACTGAATGAGGAATTGCCAACAATGTTCGTAATTAGCAATTATTATTCTATCCAATGTCAATTATCATTTCAATTAAATGAAAGTAAATCGAAAATAAAAGAAAATCTGCTATAAAAGCGCAGATGTATGAAATTCTATGGAAGAACTATTTCAGTATAATACAACACCAAAAAAAAAGTAGTTATTTCTGTTGCATTCAACGAAAACAATAACAAAGTGCAGTATGTTTTTGTATACGATGAAAGTGTTGGACTGTGCGTGTGTGTTTACGTGAATTGAACATTGCAATTCGCATTAAACTGTGTATGTGTTTGTGTGTGCGTATGTGTGTGAGTAATTAGCGGTCATTTTAGTAACGGTGACAACGGCAACGACCAACGCCACGTCATATTATGTAATAGAAAATCAATAAATTCCGTTGTAACATTACACTTGAATGGATTACAGCAACAAAAACAAATACAACAATAGCAAATACACAATGAAAATAACAACAGCAACAACAATAATGACAATTACAACTTGGCTAATAACAAGCCTAACTAACTTAATAAGCACAGATGCACACACACGCACACTCACACTCACACATAGTCATGTATATATACATACATACATAGGCGCAAAGGGCGGCTTCAATAAAATGAGGCAAATTTGTTAAAGCTGTTGAACAAAACCGCAAACCGTATTCGATACAAATGTGCGAGAGTGCGTACATGTGTATGTGTGTTTGTGTGTGTGAGTTACAAAATAACCACTTAACTTGACTCTATTTATAAATATTTTACACATGTCGTATAAAAATAGCTAAAAAAAATATCTTAAAGAAAAAAAAAAGTTCTGTTAACAGGTTTACTTATTCTTCTGCATCTTCTTCTCATTTGATTTACAGATGCATACTATGACGTATCTGGATCATATCTACAACATATAGACACACTCGAACCAATACTATCAGCTGACAGCGAGACAGGTCGACAACGCAAACGACGTGAAGCGCCGCAAACCGATGCCAAGAATGAATATCAAAGTGTTACACAAAATGGCAGCATTGCCGGAGCAAATGGCAGTGCCGATGCTGTAACGACACTCAATGTGGCAGCAGCAGCACCACCAGCTGGTGGTGCGGGTGGTGCTGGAGGCAGCGCCAAAAGCGGTGCAAGTGTCATGGTTGACTATAATGTGGGCAATGTTGGTGTCAATGGCACTGGTCAACGTAAAACAGATACGACCATACAAATGGCAGGAGCAGCTGCGGCGGCGGCAAGTGGCAGCACTGGTGCGGCTGGTAGTGCTGATGATGTTAAGAAACCGAATGGACAACAATTTCCAAAAAAAGTTGGTGCAACAAATTCTGGCGGACAACAGACGGCATCATCGCCAACAGTAGCAACGGCATCAAACGCTGCTGCAGCAGCAGCAGCAGCATCTGGATCTGTATCTGCGACAGCTGACAAAGCAACTGATATTAAAACAAAAGAAGAAGAAGACGCAGAACGTCTTATTGAGGACATAGACATATCAGAGGAGAAAGTTGATTTGGAGGCCAAACAGCAAAATTATACAAGCAAAACTGTATGTTTGTTTTTGTTTTTTTTTTTTTGTTTTCTCTATTAATTAAATGCACATCATATTTACACAGGATCATCATGTGTATTACAATAGCAGTATGACGGTTAACAAAGAAGAGGCAAATCGCATTTGGAATGAGGTCAAAGAGATACCATTCAATACATTGCTCTCGCAATCACATCGACGTGCAATGACCGTTGATTTGAAATTTGATTTTCCATTTTACGGGCATAATGTACGCAGCATAACAATTGCCACGGGCGGTTTCATCTATACGGGTGAATATGTGCACTCATGGCTGGCGGCGACACAATATATTGCACCATTGATGGCCAACTTCGATACAAGCATTTCGAATGATTCTTATGTGCGCATGAAAGATAATGGTAAATTTTAATCACAACTATCTATGTTACAAACAGCCACACGCTACATATGACAGTTTAGTGCTGAATTTTGAGACATTCAATTTAATAGTTAATTGTCGCATGTGTTTGTGTATCACAAGTAACATAGACGTATTTTATGTTTATATGTGATAATACATATTAATTATATTTGTTTGACAGGCACGGCGTTCACCGTTGTTTGGGAGAATGTTGTATTGCAGGATAAACCGAATTATGGCAAATTTACATTCAGCGCAACGTTGTTCAATACCGGCAATGTTGTTTTCACATATCACAGTGTACCGATATTAATTGATACAATACAGGATAGTCAACATCCTGTTAAAGTTGGTCTCTCCGATGCTTATATCATTGATAAATATTTTTATTGTAAGTTCGTTGTGCATTGTATAGTTTTTATGAAGAGAAGAAGTCTATAAATATTTACATTTACAATTACAGTTGCGCGTCGTAAGACCATCTATGAATATCATCGCGTTACATTCCAACAGAATGAGATTGAAAATGGCACAATTATCTATTTGAATGCCCTGCCGACTTGTCTCAGTTATACAGAATGCTCAGCATGCATAAATCATACAACAAGCTTTGATGTATGTTAAATTTTGTATTTCCATTTTAATTTTTGTTGTTGTTGTTGTTGGTTTTTGTGTTAATTTTCAAGTATCTTTTTGCTTTTCAGTGTGTTTGGTGTCCACAAATTAATCGTTGCTCAACTGGCACAGATCGCAAGAAACAGGAATGGATACAAAAGGGTAATGAAACAAATAAATAATAATAATAATAAAAGAAAAACAATAAAAATTCATATTTTTGCATATTTTTAGGTTGTGAAAGTTCACCCATCAATAATGCATCGCAGTGTCCTTTGCCTGGCGATCGTGGCAATAATGCAACTAATCAAACCGGCAGCAATCCAACTTCAGATACAGATACAACACAAACGCCTGGCGGTGCTTCAGCAGCTGGCCAAACAACAGTTGCGCCAATAAAGTTTACCACAACAGGCAGCAGCGCCGGCGGCGCCAGTACCAACAACAACAGCGATGAGTTGCCCGTTGACAAGAGTCAAGCCGGCAAAGCACTTGATGCCGAACATGCCGCAGCCGCTGCAGGTGCTGATCCGCATAAGAATGTCGGCGTTGCTTTCGGTTTCATGGTGCCCATCTGTCTGGTGTTTGCGGTCACGTTGTGGCTCTTCTATGCATATCGAAATCCGCATACGAGAAGCGGACAATTGTTAATACAGGTAAGCGCAACAAAAACAACAACATCTTTTTACTATCATATAATGTCATATGTTTATTGCAATCTTTATTATTACATGCAGACCAAGCATTTGCATCAGGTTTGTTTTTAAAATCTTAAACTAGAATAATTAGGAAAAAAGTCTCTACACACAATGCTTGCAAATGATTCGTAGATTTATATTAATAAAATGTTCTTTCTCTCTTTCTTGTTCGTGCTCGTGCTCGTTTTACGTCACGCTCTCTTTTACAGTTCCGTCCCAGCCAATGGTCATGGCGTCGCGGCGAGGCGCGCTACACGGCGGCAACGATACACATGTAGACTTCTTTACTTGTTTTCTTTTAAAACAATTGAACCATTTTTTTTTTTATTCTTTGTATAATTCTTTATTAATTTTAAGCTAAAGAGATTTAAAAAAAAAAGAAACAAAACAACATAAAAGAAACAAAAATGAATAAGACATAAAAAAATATATAATAAAATTTATGACGTGCTTGAATCGTGTTGCCGTCTCGCTCACACGTGCAATATCTCTCTCGGTGGTGCACATACACGCCATCTATGGTAAGGAGGAGGCAGCATAGCTTGTGTCGGACGGCGTTGCGTTTAACTAAAAGTGAGAAAAACAAAATAAAATGAAAGAAAATAATATAAATAACAAGTATATATAAATATATATATATATATATATAATATAAATGGTAACTGCAATGAAAAAGAATCTTTCCGCCGCTGAGTTAGTTTAATTTCTAGTATAACTCTTATTGTTTGTGTTGTTTGTGCTAAAAATTTAAGTTTTCAAAAGTTTATTTCGTTTTTATTAAAATATTTATCTTCAAAACTTTATTTGAGTGATGCGCAAATAGCTGAACGAACATGTTGTTGTTGTTTATGTTATTTGCATGACACTCCTTATACAAAAATGTTTTTATTGTTGCTAAGATTGTATTATTGCTCAGAAAAATTACTAAAAATAAAAACAAAAAGACAGAAGAAATAAAATAAATAAGTATAAATAAAAAACTAAACAAAAATATTTTTTTTTTTCAATATTTTAAAACAATTCTAATTTTTCTTTTCTTCATGTTTCATTTTTATTAACATTTTTCTCTATTTTTTTTTTTAAATATATAAACACTAAAATGGAAAAGACAAAAAAAAAAACAAAACTATTATTATTTAGAAATTATACAAACAAAAAAAATTTAATTAAATCCACAATGAATATAATTAAATAATGCTTACAGCTCTTGTATTATAATTATTTTTTCCAAAAGCAAAAAATAAATTCTATACAAATCTCATAAAACATTTGAACGGAAGTGGAACGCATTTCAATAATGTTATTTTTTTTTTTTTCTTTTTAAACGATAAAATATTTTTAAATAATGCTTACAATTTTTAAGTGGAGAAATAATTAAAAACAAAATTATAAAAAAAAACTGATAATAAAAAATAAAATAATTTTAAATTAAACCAATTGTATAACAATGTATTTTGATAGATGGAACTTCTTTTAAGATCTTTAACATAATAAAAGACATAAAAAACAAAAAATGAAATAATAAAATAATAAATAATTTTATTGTACGAAAAAGATGAATACAAAAAATATATATACTTATATACGTGTGTGTGTAAAAAAGATTAAACATTTTTGAACGCAGCCAGCAAACATGAAATTTAAGAACTTAAAAATACATGTGTACGCCTTATTTTTTGAAAATGAAAAAAAAAAAAACAAAACCAACTTTTAACATTATTTTTTTATATATACAAGAATATACAATTTTTGTACAAGCAAACAAATTTGTTGGTTGCACATTATTACATAAACAAAAAAAAATACTAAAAAAAAAAACAACAAAAAAAAGTAGCATACAGAAATATAAAATTAATGGCAAAAGATACAAAAATAAGGAAAATAAAAATCTTCATGTGTTTGCTTTGATGGAACAATGAAATTAAACTATATAAATATAAATAAAAAGAAAAATGCAAATGCAAGAAACAATATTATTATTTCATTTCTATGTGAATTTCAGCGCATTCACAGTGAAATTTCGACGTTGGCGATGGCAATGAATTTTCCAACATTTTTTGATTTAAATTAAAAACAGTTCCAGTACTATACATTTTTATTTTGTTTTCTTATCGAATAAAAAGAGAAAAATCTGAATTGCCAAGCACGATGGACCATCATTCACAGGGCGATGGTATTCAAACCGATCTTAAATATTAGCCATGACCATTGTCACAAATCGTGAATAATTGATGCGTTCGCCCTTGAGACCAACGTTATCAATCATTAGCCTGAACTCATCATCGCTCAATTTCTCACCGATCGATGTTAGAAAATGCCGTAAATCAGCCTTGGCAATATAACCGCTATTGTTCTTATCGTATTGCCGCAGTGCATCAACATAGTCAGCGACCTCGGAGCTCCTGCGTGAACCAATCAACTTTTTCGGCTTCTTTAGAGACACTAACGACGGCGTCTTGGCATAATCATAGCCCAAGCCGCTCAAATATGCCTCAACCTGTGTGATTTGCTCGCTCAAAGCAGTCGACGGACAACACTTGACGCCCATGATGCGATAAACGAATTGCTCATAGTCGACCAGACCGTTGCTCAAGTCCAAATCCTGTGCGCCCGCACACATAACCAACTCACCGAACTCCGCGTCGGACAATTTATCGCCGTTATCGGTGAGCAAACGATGCAGCTCAGCAATCGGCAAATAGCCAATGCCTTCGCTGTCCAATTGCCGCAAACCGTTTATGACAACATTCGCTTTATGCTTCGGATCCAATTGCATGGATTGCTTGGCGAGCGCATGATAAACTTTCAGCAAATTGATAAAGGTTATATTTGCCGACGATGCATCATTGCCGCCCTCATTGCGCATACTAAAATATTCGCCATAACGCTGTACCTCCTCATCGGTGGGATTCAGTCCCCAGGCGCGCAAACATTCACCCATCTTCTTCAGCGATAAATTGTGACGACGACTGCATTTGTTTAGCAAATTGAAGGCCTCCTGAAAGTCGGCTATGCGCGGCAATGCCGCTTGCAGTTGACGCTCGCGTTCCAAGCAGGCAAAATATGTCAAAGTATCGAAACTCCACGAATGATCCATGAATGTTCTAATTTTCTGTCTGTAATACCGAAATATAGCGTGCCTTTTTTTATATATTTTTAATTTAAATTTGTCAGTCAAAATGTTTATTTGTTTTTTAAATATTCTTTTTATTTTTTTTTTCTAAACTTCATGTGTAAATTTTTGTTTTAAAATTTCTTAAATGCTTAAATTTTCATTATTAAATTCGTACGTTAATTCTTAATTTTCTTTATCGTTCATGTGATTTTGTTCGTTTTACTTAAAATAACATTTACGTTACACAACAATAAGCAAGTAAGAGCAGCGCATTTGACTTCGCAATAAAAATGTAGAACAAAAATGTATATAAAATATTACAAAGTCTCAACAGTAAAATAGTTAAACAAAAACAAAAGTTGTACTTTTGTAGCGAAAGTAAAAAAAAAAAAAAAAATTAAAATAAAAACACATTTGGTGGAATCAGTTTGAGAAAAGACACACAAGTGGAATATAGCAAGCGCCAAGAACTTGAAGCGCTCGGCGCGCAGCATGAAACTTACAACAAATTAGACTAAAACGTTGTAAAGTGCTTAAAAGTTAAAAATTATAATAAAAGAAAATGCATTTAAATAAATATGATCTCGCAATTTGTTATTAACGTTGAGAGCATAAAGATTTCCTCGGTGAGATTTGTCATATGCTGAGGCGTGGCAATCAGTGTGGGCGCAAAGACGGTGGCAAGATTATGTTCATTCATTTTGTTAGCTGCATAATGTGAGGCAACGCTGCAAAGAGAAAAGAGAAGTTAATTAATATTACGTATACGTTTTGAGTAAAGCCAACAAAAAAAAAAAAACAGTTACCGTTTGAGATGCTCCAACATGTATTTGAGACAATTGTAATGCGCCAATGGCAGCTTATTTGCCGCTTCGGTCATTTGCTGCAACTGTTCAGCTTGGCCGACAATGCCTTAAAATCAAAGCAAAACAATCAGAAATCATTTTGAGCATATTGTAGAATACAAATGTACTTACGCGCCGCAGCCATGAAATGCGGATAAGCCTGAAATGTTATCAACTGCAAAGGCAACAAGCGTAGATATAATTTGAGTGTGCCCGCAATGACATTGATGTTGCCGTAGGCCGCTTCGGACATGTCAGTCTTTTCGCCATCGCGATCGAGCGCCAATTTCAGTGCATCGATTTCATCGGCAAAGCCAGACACACGATAGATGCCCTCCTGTAGCATGCCGCGCGCTTCAACCTCTTCGACACAGCGACGCACAACAAATGGTATCGAGCAGCCGTGCAATTGCACCATTGTCGTCAAATCGGTCGCAAAGACGCCACGTATACGCTTCAGATCGGGCACGCATTTCGGCGGCACCAATTCGGAGCATTTGACGTGCGCCATAAAGCCGCAAGCATCACATTTGACGCCCTGCGCCGTAAAGCCCCAAAGGAAGTTGGCGCAAAATTCACACCAATTCAGACCTTTGAATGTATGCACCTTGAAGTGATGCGGCTTCTCATAGACGAGCGGCAGTATGGGATCGGCATCGTTGGCATTGCCCGTAGCGGCCATGTTAGCCGTATTGTGGCCAATTGTTGTGGCATCGTTGCTTGTTGTTGTTGTTTTCGTTTGTGGCGCTGTATTCTTCAGACCATTGACAATGCCTGGCGTTGACGTATTCTGTGGCATTGCTGCTGCTGTGGCTGTTGTTGTTGTGGCTGTCAGCGTGTCAGTTGTTGCATCATGTACGTCAGTGCATGTCGACGTCGTCATTGTCGTCGCTTTGGTGCCAATCGATTTGCGCAGTTCATTGGACAAGGCGCGCAATTTACGTCGATTTAGCGTCATGTACGGACTCTGTTGATAGCAATTTTTGGTTTGTTGATTGATTTGCTGTATGATTGGTCCCGCATGCAATTGTATATGAAAGTTAATCAGTCCATCGGCGACCATTGCATGCACGCTGTCATAGTGCTTCGAATGCTCGACCAGATAATGGCCGAGTTCGGGTTTATAATACACCTTGAAGTGTTTCGTTCGATTATTGAAGCGTACACTTAATGTCGCATAGTCCGAGGCATTTGGACTGCGTCGCAGCAGATATGTGCCATCGCAAGTTTGCGCCAGCAGCTGTTCAGCCTCCAGATGGCCCATCAGACCATGGTACTTGTTACCGTAATAGCTGCCATATTGTTCAATTGTTGTTGTTGTTGTATCCTCGGCGCCTGTTGTTGGTAGAGCGCGCGTACAGCACAGTGGCTTCGGTGTAGGCGCTTCCAATTGTATTTTATACACTACATAAAAAATCCTAATTAGTCATTTTGTTGATATGATTTTGGTCACACTTACATTCCAGCTTCCACACCTTCTGCACTGGCGAACTTGGTTCGGCTGCCACGCGCATTCTTATTCTAATCCTTAACCAGCATTCAAATAATGTTCAGTCAAAGTTAGCTGATAAGGGGCGACCCGTATCTGTACTAAGGGCTATCCAGTAAACGAAAATAATGATATCTCCAATGCCAGATTGACAATTGCTAGCGTAATGCGTGCGGCTAGCACCTGTTTGTAGTTCAAATCTCCAGCTGGTAATGAGCGAGGCTGTTCCAGGCGTTGGGTCGCTCCAGTTAAAATGGAAGTTTTCCTGTTCTTGATTATGACCATTGACGAGCAAACTTGGTGGGCAATAGTTCCCTTTGAGATATGTTGGCTTGGAGAGGTCGCTCAGATAGCAACTACCTTGAGTGCCTCCCGAGGAAAGGAGACAAACAAAAACGTCAATCCTGTCCGCAGTCGTTTGCACGGCCGACAAAAACAAAACTCAGTGTTGCCAACTTTCGAAACTGGTTCACCCTAATGTCCAACCAATAAACCCTAATTAAATATTATAGTAAGCAGACAGAAAAGGTGACAAAAAGCTCATTAAAAATTTTTTCAAACAAAAATACGCGGAAAAACCGTAAAAATACGTAAAACAATGCAGAATTAACGCTGAACGGTGATTTGACAGCTCTGCGTCGTGAGAGCAGAAAGAGAAAACTTACTCTACCGTGTCATTTTTTTGTGACACGACATTGGAGTATTGATGAAGCGAATGATGCGCTGCCTCCGCTGGCGATTTTATCCATACTTCAAATCCGAGGTCATTTCTTCTTCCATTTCTGCCGACACTGTGTCGACACTTTTGAGTCAATTTGGCCCGTTTATTTTTCTCGCACACTAGCTGCTTCTATTGAGCATTTGCCCAGGTGCGTTTCGCGACCTAACGGACAAGAAATGTAGTGAGCCATTTGTTCGAAATATTGGAAATTAAGCTCTAATTTGAAAAACATATTTTTTTACTCAAACCCCAAACTGAACGACAAATAGAAACGCACATTTGTTCTTAAGTACTTGCTTCGTGTAAAAAGGGTTTGTTTTTATTTGAATATTTTTAACATATTCATTTTAAAATGCATATTAAAAATAATAAAAAAAAATATGATAATAATAATCATTAAATACACAAATATGGAAAATTGGTTTTAATTTAATTCTAATAAAAAAAAAAACAAAAACAAATAAAGACTTTAGAAATACTTTTTTTTTTTTTTACTTTTTTAGACGTCATTCAACTTGGATGCATTCAAAATGGCTGCTTACACTTGTAGTTAGAATAGTATGTATGTATATGGTAGTGGTAGTAAAAAATATATAATAACTGATTTAGAATACGCACAAGAAAGAATAAAACAAGGCCAAACTTTGACTGTGTTATGCGCATGCGTGCGTGCGTGCGTTCGCGCGGTCCGTTACGTTAACATTGGAAAATTGGAAGGACGTGAAGAAGAGGAGAAGGTTGGATGACGATTTATTGGCAATTGTATTGTTGTTGGAATGAATGAATGAATGAACAAACGAACGAATGAACGTCTATTTCTTTCTCTTGACATATGGCTGCGTTGCCCAGCTCAGCTCAGCTTAGTTCAGCTCTTCTTCCTCTCTCTCTCTTACACCGACACCCACGACGACGACGACTCCGACGCACACACGCAAAGCAACGAAAGGCACGCTATGTTCTAGCCGTTCATTACCATACGAACAAACTCCTCATAATTGATATTGCCATGTTGATCCTCTGTATTTGCAAGCAATTGTTCGACCTCCTCATCGGTCAATTTCTCACCGAGCGTTGTCAACAGATGGCGCAATTCTGCGGATGATATATAACCGCTTGCATCTTTATCAAAATGACGTAAACCCTCAATAAAATCATCAGCTGTATCGCCTGAGCGCGCCTTCGATATGGCCTGATAGATGGGCAAGAAGACCTCAAACGAGATACGCTCATCGGGTTTCAATTGATGCGTACACTTCTTAACATCCGATTCGGTGGGATTCTGACCGAGCGCACGCAAACATTCGCCAACTTGACTCAATTGGATTTTACCATCGCCGCGATTGTCAAAAAGATTAAAGGCCTCTTGGAATTCTGCAAAGAAAAAAAAAAAAAAAAAACAATTAAATACAATTATTACAAATTTATCACAGCTCAAGTTAGATAAAGTGTTCTTTATTGTTGTTGCTGTTTGTGATATGTCTTATTTGTTCTGTGTTGTTGTGGTTGTTGTTCTTGTTGTTGTTGGCGACACCTTCGAGCGTGTTGAATGTTCGCTTAATGTGCGTTGTATAAAAGTACATTATGGCTCTCGCTTTAAATCGAAAATTAATATAAGGAACTTATTTCGCGAATTAATTTGTTCGTTCGTTGGTTGTTTGTTTGTTTGGTTGGTTGGTTCGTTCGATCGTTTGGCTGTGTTACAAGTGACTAAATGCCTTGCGTTCAAAATAGAGACATTGATGCGTTGCAATGCATTATTGCAAATGCTGGCGGCGGCGGCGGTTGCGCTCGATTGAACACACACACACACATACACTCTTGTTGTTCATTCGTTAAAATACACGAACACGAACACACACATACATATGTAAACAGAGACGGACGGACGGTCTGACTGACAGTCAAGTCAAGTCAGTCGACCGTTTAATTGTTTGACTCAAATTTGCAATGACTTGACGGGCGCCAATGAGGGTGAGGGGGACGACGGTGGCGGAGGTGGTGTTTAATGCACCAACAAACAAATAAACACACACACAGACAGACAGACACAGTCTCATCGCTACCAGGCACGCTAGGCATGCGCTTAATGTTTTGCTTGTTTTGGTATGTGCTGCCTGATTACAACAACAACAACAACAAGAACAACGCTGCCGTTAACAAACCAACAACACAGCTGCTCCTTTGGCCACAACAGCGCAAACTGCATGTGCAGCTGTTTTGTTGTTGTTGTCGACGGTGGCAGCATGCAAGCCGCCAAAACAAGCTGTAAGGTCGTTTTGTTTTTGTTGTTATGTTTGTTTGTTGTTGTCATTGTCGTCTTCGTCATTCATTGCCGTATAAGGTAAAAATACAAAAAACCCAAAAAAAAAACAACAACAATCGTCAAATTTTGACCATTTTAGGCATTGGCATCATCAGCAGCGACTGCGACTGCGACGTCAACGACAACGAAAACTTCTGTCGGCAGACATGTTTGATATTTAAGGCAGCGTTGTCGTCGTCGCCAATTCCCTAACGTCGAACGTCATCATGTTGAACAAAACCGCAGGCATTCGAATCATATTACCGTTAACCACTTTGCAAGCATTGCTTATCAAATGATTTATAAGTACAGCTCTCTCGCTCGCTCTCTCTTTCTTTCACTCTATCTGCACTTGTAACAATATTCATATATATTATTCTCAAGTATTCATACATATAGAAGTAAGTACAAATTTTTGTGGCGATTTGATTAAGTTATCGCATTTCTTGATTGAATTGCGTAAAGTGACTGCAATGCGACGAATAACAAAATAAAGTGTTGTTGTTATGATTATTGTTGTTGACCTTTTGGCGACCATTTAAGGTCCAGTTGTCAGCAGCCAGTTGGGCACTTGTTTTTATTTTTTTTTTTTGTTTATAAACATCAAATGCACATACATGTTGCTACTGAAGCATTGTCAGGCAATCGGTCAACATGTGTAGAGCGCGTTGAACGCCCAAGCAAAGCAGCGCTGCCAATCTGAGAGATCTCATACGCGCTTCTAATATTAGTTATGCTTATGTTGCATAGCGCCATGACTTTACATATCACAGTTTAGTGTTCAAGTTGGTAGCTCACGTGCAATTTTCTTATGTCGCATTTGGCCCTGTGTAACATAGGTGTACACAATATTTGTCATTTGACATCGATCATTATCAACATGCAAAATTTACTCCAAATGAGTTCCACGAATATTAGCTGAGGTGGTTGGCTGATTTTTTTAAAGGGTCAACAAAACTTTAATATGATTTGGCATGCATACGTATGTCTGTGAGTGTATGTGTGAGTATCTTGGATGATCGCTGACGTTTGCATGACTCAATTTTGAAATGACACAATTTTTTTTTCATAGAAATTTTTAAAAATACACGATTGCATAAATATTCGCACATTTTTTTTTTTAAGTTTTTTCCAAGCAATTAAATTTGTTTGTAAGTGTGTGTGTCTGTGCGAAATGTTGGTGATAAGCACAAACAACTTTATAAGCTTAGCCAAAGATAACGGTAATTTTTGATAAAAAAAACAATGGTTATGACGGCAATCGTAAGAATTGAATTGAATTTTGGAAATTAACTCAAATTTGCGCTTTTAAATGTTTTTGTTGTTTACTTGAAATCTGCTTAATTTCCTTTTTGGATCGTCAGTTGATTAAATGAATCTTATGACAATAACAACAACATCTACAAAGAAGTTTTTTTAATTGTTTGTTGTTAGACGTCAATTGAAGCAATTGTATATAATTTAAAGCATTATAATAAATCAATTGAAGTACAAACATTTCCTAATATTGAAGGCAGGCAGACAGACATCTATCGAAGCCACACACACACATGCAGAATTATACTTTGTAATATATATTTTAACGGAAATGCATGATTAAATTAAAATCGAATGCGTAAAATGAGTATCAGATAAACAAAAGAAACTTCATATCGAATGACTCATCGAGTGAGTATGCACAACGATCGCTCCTCTTTTTTTATGAGCATGTTTGTTTGTAAGCTCACAGCTCACAGTACAAATGTTTGTATTTCATACTGAATGTGTACGTGTGTGTGTTTGTACGAAGCACAGAAAAAAAAAAAAAAACAGACATCGCACACAGTATGCGAGAATGAGAGAGGGCGAGCAGCATTGTGACAGTTTGTCGTTCACTCACTCGGGGCCGGGGCCATGATTCATGCAAAGTCTGCACAAAAACAAATACGCTGTTTTATGTACATTATGTAGTTACAACAAAATTTTAGGCCATGTAAGAATTTCATTTTGACACGCATGCATGCTGATTTGCCATTTAGAACACTATGTTGTCACAATAATTTTCTTTTCACGGTTTTTGTTACTTAAACTTTGACAGACTGACCGACCCACCGACCCCGCTGCCGACATCCTTAACGTTCGTTCGTCAATGTCGGCGACGCGGCAAATTCACACACAACTACGCTTATGTAGTAATTTTTTTTAATGGTTTTTTATGTTTTCTGAGATTGTTGTTGTTGCTTTTGTTGTTACTCACCTGCCAATTGATCTTCCGTGTAGGCTGCCTATAAAAAAACAAATGTAAAAAATTAGTCAAAGAAAATGGCAGTAGATTTTATTATATTTTCATCTCTTTTTATTATTGCAACGCCGCTTACCATTCTCATTAATTATGTGTGTGTTCACGTAGTTGAAGAAAGGAAAAATGTGTGTGTTTATGTGACCGTTTTCGTTGCTTTTTTAACAAGCGAGCGTTTCTTTTTCCTATTTTTTGCAAAGCGAGCGAGCAGAGCGTAGCAGCAGCTTTTCCAAAATTTCGATGGTGACTGTAAACCAAAAAAAAAATAAAATAAATAAAAAGAAACACACACACACACACGCAAATCTCTGCAACAATGACAACAACAACAACGAAAAGGTAGGCAAGCTACTTCAAACCGCTGCTGACTTGTCAATTGAGAACATAGGGTTGCCAACTGTCATATATGTAATCTTAACGCTGTTTTCTTAGCATTAAAGAAATATTACACTTCTGTTGGCTCAAATTATTATTTATTTAGTTTTTATTTAATGTTGTTTAAATGTTGGCATAGAATAGAAACTGATGAAGAATATCATCCAATAAATAAACTCTTCAAGTGTTGTTTATCATTTGGCGCCCTTAATAAAGTGTTGAACATGCACCTTTCTTTGCCAGTGTTGCATTTGCTTGATTGGCGTTGTTTCTCACACATTTTAACACATGCGCGCTGCATAATAATAACATGTTACGTCCTTGCAGTACTTAATTACTCGTTATAGGACATTTGTATTTTCTTTAATCCATCATTATTTTTTGTTCCCTTATTTCATTTTGAGTAAGCAAAATACTCAAAACACAAATGTGTGTCAACACGTTTCAGGTTACATTAATAGCTTCTGTTTCGTGTGTGCAATTGATATGTTGCTTGTGCCAATAACTGTTTGTTTATTTGTTTACAAACAAATTATGCTTTTGACAAATAGATGATAAAACGCATGATGCCAAACAAGGTGTTATTGTTGGCCAAAAGCAAAAGGACTGGGGGAATACAAAAGTTACTTATTGAAATGAAAACTTCTGTCAGGCAATCGTTCCGAAATTCCAACCATCTATGCATCATCATTCATGTGGATTTTTATAGCAAGCGCATAAAGACAGTATGCATTATAGAGCCAGCTGTCAGTCTAACACTTCTAATAGTTCAAAATAAATCAAGGAAACAAAGTTCTATTACTCTTAAGAGCTAAGAGATACAGCCCAGTTGAACTTATAGTACAAAACTTCAAAGTTTTTGTTGAGTATTCAACAAAATCGAACATTGGTGTCAGTTGCGTTGGCAAAAATTGCATTCACTTAAACAACAACATTTCAAATATAAAATACATTGTTTATTTTATACAATATAGACATATTTGTTACACGAACACTACTCATAGTATGACAGTGTCCTTTTACTTTTTTGTTTACTTTTGGATTACAATTTCTTATAAAATTTGGATGTTGGTTGTCTTCACGGGTTGTGCTGCTCCAACTTAAATCGAAGGGCGTCTTAATTAGTTTATGTGTTAAAAAGTAGTGCTAATGGTGTAGGCGGGGAAGTAGGGAGTTTGGGGGGACACGTTATATGCTTAGCTAATTTTCATACAATCGTTTTTTTGTTTTGTTAAAAAAAAGAGACCTGTGTTTGCATTTTATTTAACCTTAACAAAAATGAAGTGCTTAAATGTGTTCAAGAAGTTGGCCGACACAACGCTGATCGGCCACTATAACAACTCCAAACACAAGTGCCGCACTCGAACTTAAAATTATTTATTTAAACATACGAATAGAGTATGTTTTAGATCAGTGGCTTCAAGAGGGGCTGCTAGAGAATCATTATTTTCCGGGTTTACACTTTCTTTTTGGAAATTGGCTTAAAAAAGATGGTTTTTTTTTTCTTTCTTCGTTCTTCTTCTTCGAACTTTCTTTAGGTGTGTGTATGTGTGTTTTTTTTTTTGTTTGTTTAAATTTACTGCGTTTGGCGCGCTTATCAAAACTAATTGTTTAAAAAGGAAAAAAAAAAAAAAAAAACGAACAGAAAAAAAAAGATAAAGAGAGAAGATCGTAAAATCAAAATATTTTTGACGTTAGTCGTAATGTAAAGTAATTATTATAATTTAATAATGTGCGGCAACCGCAGGCATAGAATGACCACAGCCGTACGCCGCAAACCGCATTATGTATCGCTCTTCCATAGCTTTATGGTCTTATCATTCTCGAGCGAAGCGGATGCGATTATATTCTCCGTTGGATGGCAAGCAGTGCAAAGCACAACGTCCGTATGTCCCTGTAGTTTCTGCACAACCTCTTTGCTTTGCAGATTCCATATATAGACCAGATTATCCTCACTGCCCGATACAATCCACTACAATAAGCAAATGAAGAAGCGTTATCAATAAGAACAAAGAGTATATGTATATATATATTTAAAATCACTCACTTTGCCGCCTGTCACTGAAAAATTTGCAAATATGCAATACTTTTCATTCTTGTGGCCTGTATAAGTCTTAAGGCATTTTCCCTTGGAGTAATCCCAAAGTTTAAGCGTATTATCCAATGTTGCGGCAAGTATGTATTTGCCATTCGGTGAAAATTTAACAAAACTAACGGGTGGATTGTCATCGTCAATCAATGTCTTCAAACACTGACCGCTGGCTGTATCCCATATGCGACAGAGACCATCATAACTGGAGCTGACAATCAGTGAGCCATCACGATTGAAATGCACCGCCGAAACGGGATCAGAGTGAGCGGGCAACGTTTTCAGGCATTTGCCCGTGCGTACATCCCAAATACGTACGCTCTCATCAAAGCTGCCGGAGACAATCAAATTCGATTGTGGATTGAAATTGCAACAGAATACATAATTGCTATGACCCTTAAGCGTCTTTAGACATTTGCCCGTGCTAAGCTCCCACACCTTTAGCGTTTTATCATCGCTGCCGCTAACGAGTAAACGTGAATCCGATGACCAGGCGACATCGCTAATGCCAAGCTTGTGACCGGCAATTGTCTTCTCAAATTTACCATCATAGGCGCCCCAGATTTTGATGAGCTTGTCAGCCGCTATAAGTGTAAATAAAATTTAGCAAAACACACACATACACAGATGCATACAATGTCAAAAGCTGAAAGTACGTATATGACTTACACGAACTGGCTAGCCATTCGCCATTGGGACTGAACTTGACCGCTGAAACGGCCTTTGTATGACCGGCGAGCGTAAATTTGAGCGCATAGTTCGGTTTAACTGTAAGCGAACTTTTGTTCGATTGCGAATTGGATGCTGATGATGAGCTTGGCTGCAGCGTATTTGGACCTTGAGGCGCTTGTGGCATTGGCTGTACCGGATGCGGTACACCGGCATGTCCGCCATGCGGTCCAATTGGCACCATTGTTGTATATATGGTTGCTTGTATGTTTGTTCGTTTGTTGCTAAACTTGCTTTATGTTTGATGTTTTCGTTTTGTTTCTTTTCCTTTTACTTTTGCTTGCAATGCGTTTTAATCTTTGTCGTCCGTAGTTGTCGTCTTCGTCGTCTATCTTGTTGTGCACGCGCGCGCCACTAAAAAACACAATCATGCACACACACGCACACACAGCTCTGCACTCAATAATAATAAGTTTGTTGCCTAGTCGGGGAAAAGCAGAATGTAGTTTAAATTCTTCTCATAGATTGTCGCAGTGAACGTTGCAGTTTGTTGCCCGGCTGCGTTTTTCACAACACACAAAAAAAAAACAAAAAAAAAAATTGAAAACAACAAACAACAACACCACGCGGTGTATGAAGTTTTTTTTTTGTTTTTGCACTGTATGTTTGAGCGCGCGCGTGTGTGTATGTGTGTCCGTGTGTTAGTGTTTTTGATTGTTATGTGTGTGTATTGGTGTGCAAATGTGGTTGGTTGGTTGATTTTGATGCCGCTGCCGCTGCTATTTTCCGTACTTTTTCTTCCTCTTCTGAACTTTTCACGTTGTGAGCTTGCGCTGCAATCCGCGCGCCCCCTTTAATGATGCACTTTACTAACTTTCAACGTTTAAACATAAGTTTTCAAATTGTTCATCTACTACAAATTGGCTTTTTAGTTTTGTTATCGGTTTTTTTATTTGTGTTTTATTTTTTTTATATGCGGCACTGAGTACACGTGAGTTTTGATGTGTGTGTGTTTTTTTTTTCGTCAAAACGCGCTTTCGTATCATACGCGCTTTCGTATGACTTTTTCGTAAAAATCAGAGCTGCCTGACTAAGAACCTGTATTTTGGGGGAGTCGCCCATATTGGCCTAGCTCAATTGCCCGTGCAACTCCAAGCAACATTGAGCTAGTTAGTATTGAAGATTTTTGCAACTAACCCTTTTCTTCTTCTTCCCGCTTTTAGATGCAACTGCGCCACAAATGGCTCTTTTCTGACGCCGTTTAGCTGACTCGCATCGGTTGACTGTTGTATGTTGGTTGTGGCACTACTCTAACATGGGCGTATATCATCCGTGTCATAAATACACTAAACGAGCCACAGTTTCCTGTTAATTATTACCATGCTGTTAACTAACATGCTAAATTCGGATATGTTTTGTCTGCTTTTCGATATGTTTGTCTTGTCTCTTCTGATACGTAACAGTGGGTTAACATTGCGCGATACTGTTGTCGGTGATTGGAGTTTTTTTCTGATTCAGTGTCATATGTCTGCAGACATATATTTACACATGAGGCAGCATAAAATTAAAAAAGTCCAGCCTGAGTAAATTAAACAGCTCTGTTGTGTATAATTAAATTTACAACATCAGAGGGCGCTAATGTGGATTGTGACGTTAATTTGAATTAATGCAACAATAACAAAATGGCCGTTTTCCTTGAAAAATATTAAATCTTTAAATATAAATTTAATTGTTTAAACATAATGTTAACGGCCTTTTATTTTTGTTTTATTATGTAAATAGAAAAAATAAATACAAAAAGTTTTGCACAATATTTGTTTTTGCATGTTGAAATATGTATTTTGTTGTTGCAATTTATTAACAAATTCGCAAATATCTTTGTTTGTTTATACATTTGTATGTGTTCTTGTTGTGTACTATGTTATTAGCATCAATTGTTTGCCACTGCCGCCGCAGCTTGTAATGATGTCGACGCTAAATGTCCAACAAAGTGCAACAAATGAGTTGCAAAAGTGTAAAACAAAAAAAAAAAAAAAATAAATAAGTAAATAACGGAAAGAAGTATGTATTAATGACAGTTGCAGATGTTTTTGTTTTTCTTTGCCACACAAAAACTCAAAAATGACATGAAAAAAAAACTTTGTTTTACCCACTGTCAATCTGTCAGCCAGTCAGTCAGTCATGTTCAGTCATGTTTTGTTTTTAAGTTACGTTACGTTACATGTTACGCTGCGTTGCTCGGCGTTACGTCAAAGTGGGTCAGTTGCTGCATTTATACAAGGGCTTATATGTTGTTGTTGTTGTCGTTGTTGTTGAAATCTCCACTGAGTGGCATAAATGGCATATGTGCAAATTACTTTTCTGGCTTATAAAAAATGCAATTGAACAGAGCAAAATATGTTTGAAAGAGTTTTACTTAATTGAATTTTTTATTCTGCATTAATTTTCCTTTTCTTTCTTTGTTTATTATAAGTATTTCCATATGGTATGACTCATAGGAAATGTCCTTTAATACATGTGAGGTATTGTTTTTTTGCAGCTCAACAATATGGTCAAGTTTTTTCCCCCATTTATCCTCATTGCCACATAAGAAGCCTTTTTCTGCAATATCTCTTTAACAAAATTGTATTATAACCTTAAACTTCGGCTCAGTAAACATACCTCTTAAAAACTGAATACAAAACTGAAATTTTTACCCCTCAATGACCTTAAACTGAAATTTTTAGCACATTCGTAATATTTTAAGCGGTTTTCTTGAAAATTTGAAAATATTTAAATTGAAAATTTTTAATTAACAACATTTTTCACATTTGGGGCGTGTTATTGCCCACCTTGCGTGCAGGGTATTACTAATGTCGAGTGTACTACACTCCCTTCTCTCGATCTCTTCCCCTCCCACTGTCGCTTTCTTGTGGCTTTTCTCATTGAACTATTGTTGAATTTGTCATGCCAATTTCATGTCTTCTGTCATATCTCATTATTTATTTGTCTGCCCTTTCGCTTTTAGCTTAATTTTATAAAATTTTTCCGCGACATGTTTAGTTTGTTGCCTTGCTGTTTTTATTAATTTCTTTCTTTGAATTAGCTTCTCATTGAGGGGGTTTCCCTGAACAACAACAATAGCAACAAATTCATTACCTTACATTTGTCAGCGCATTTAAGATCATGGCCACATTGAGTTGCAATTACTCGCCGTGTGAACTGTTTAAAAATGTTAACAGGTTTTCAACTTTAATTATTTTGTTTTCTTTGTTTAATACACGACCCCGTTGCCCTACAACCTCCGCTCGTACGACCCTTAGCTGCTCAGCAAAATTAAATGGCGGATTGTGAAGTACTTACTTGCATAGGTATGAATATATAGATATTATTTCATTAACTTCGACTTGAACGAAGTCGAACATATTGAACCTAAACTTAAGTCGACTTGAGCTGCGCTGAGCTGAGTTGTGTTGAGTAAAGCTGAGCAAAGCATTCGGTGTCGTTGTACTTTTCATGCATTTAATGTATCTGTCTGAGCTTGCATACATGTCTCCACCTCCTTCCCTCCCTTCTCACCCAACAGCTGTGTCCCTATGACAACAACAAGCATTACAATAAGACTGTTACGATTGTGTCTGTTGCAGTTTTTCCAGCCGAGTCATCAAAAACAAAAAATTATTAAAAATAATAATAAAAAAGAAGCAAATTCGCGCAAAACTCAAAAAATTTCATGTACCTTTTTTTTTTTATTTTTTTTTGTTATTTATTATTATTTATATTTTGCAGTTGAAAAGTTTTCATTATGTTTTTGGTTTTGGTTTTCTTACAATTTTATTGTTAGTTTTTTTTTGTTTTATGATTCTTTTTTTTTGTATTTTGTTGTTGTTGTTTTTTTGCGTTTATTGCGCCGTCAAAATGGAAACCAGTTTAAAACAATTCGCGCACAGGGCACTTGAAGAAACATTGTTTTGAGTCGTTTTGAATAGTTTTTTTTGTTATTGTTTTTTTTTTTTTTTTGACAAGTTGCGCTTTTCGTACAACTGATTATGAATTCTGCCGTGTAAATATGTCTGCTGCGACAAGGGACTTGAAATTTCCAAACACGTACATCGACATTGGTCAATGTCAGCTGAAAAAAATTGTATTTTTTTTTTTGTTTTGGGCACACAGCATTTATTTTTTTTGTCGATATACATTTTTTGTATACAAAGTATATTTTTCATGAAAATTATAACGTAAAATTACAACAATGGGGCGACCATTTTCGGCGCACAATTCAAATCAATCATACGTCAATTTTAATATTGTTTCAGCATATGTGGTTAGCTAAATATAGGCAAATATAGGCTATTTCAATATTGAAAAAGCGTGACATTAGAAATAGGAATTTTTGCATCAGCATGTTATAAGAATGATTTCGAAACTGACTTAGCCTATGTGGCAATGTGCGCGCTTGAAACATCAGCTTCATAGTTGCAAATAAAGACTAACACATCCATGTTGTGTCGTGCTATGAAAGCTTACTTAGTGTTTGTACATAAGCGACTTAAATGTTCACAAAGACCAACGCAATTGGTGACCTTCTGCTTAATTCGGCAAATGAGGCTGCCACACAGCGTAGTTGACCTGACCAATTTTAATCGCACCAGCTGGCAATGACGCACTGAAGCGTACGTGCATGCGTGCGTGCGTCTGTCCGTCCAATTGTCTGTCTGTTTTTCTGTCTGTCCATCCAACTGGCCGTCTGCGTGTGCGCATGAGCAGAGCGCCAAATGAGTAAGTGCAGTCAGTCGCGGTCATTAACGTCCGAAAAAAAATACAAATAACAAAAATAAATAAATGCATTTTTTGCTATTTATTTATTGTTGTATCTTTTTTTTTTTTTGCCAAATTTGCCAAACTTCATTTAAGTGCATTTCTTATAAGAAAGCAGAGAAGAAAGGAGCGAGAGAGAGAAAGAGTGAGCGATAGTTAGAGCGGAACAGCAACATGTAGCGCAACGGTACTTACAAACACATAGTATAGACAAACCAACCGACCGACCGACCGACCGACCGACAGACAGACAAATCGCTCTTCGTCATGATTTTCGCTCGCTTAACTAACTTAAAAATTCCTCAGCATTGTAAACTTAATTTGTACCCTATATGTCACATTTGTTAAGTTGATATGGCTTGACCATGATGTTTGCCATGAAGTATATATACAAGGGGACGTCCATAACTTACATGAGACAAAATTAGGGGAGGAGGGTTCAACAAAATCTCATCAAATCTCACCTATGGGGAGGGGGGCTCATGGGACATCTCATGTGAACTTTTTAGACCATGAATTTATAATTTATTTTCAAAATTTTAAGCGAAATCTCATGTGAGATACAGAGGGAGGGGTTTGTCAAAATCTTACTAAATCTCACGTAGAGAGAGGAGAAGAGAAAAAACCTTACGTAATTTATGGACATCCCCCAAGAAAATAACGGTCAATGTATCGGTCAATTTTTCTAGATAGTTGAGAGAGAGTTGTAGCAATTTGTCTGCAAGTGAGTATTGGCCCCTCTTTCTCTCTCTCAGCAGTTTTCATTTGCCGTATTATATCTTTGCAGCAATATATCTTTACGTGTCTATAGTATGTATCCTATTTTTTTTTCTAATACTCTATCGTTCTATATATATATATATGTATATAAATATATTCATCTATACTAGATCTATTTATTTTTATAATATTTTCAACGATTCATACTTAAGTTGTTTGAAAATAATCTTTTAGTAAGAGGAGCCCTTTTTATATTTCGGGATTTTCTTGTTTTTCATTGAAATATAAAAAATATTTATATTTTTTTTTAAAACTATCAAAGGTGATTAAATATTCCGCATGACCGAAGTTAATATCATTTCGCGTTGTCACATTGACTCAACTCGGCTCAGTTGAGTTAAGCTAAGCTCGGCTCACTTGGCTTTTAAACCTCGTCAGTTGCAGTTTCTACGCGGCACAAGAACGTCACTATTTTTTTTTAATTTCTTATTATTATTATTTTTTTTTCTTTGAGTTGTTGTTGTTGGAACTCGTCTCCGACATCAATTCGGTGTTGTGTATTACCGCCAAAAAAAAAATATATATATATTTCGGTTGCTTCCTCTATCGTCTTCACCTTCGTCTACCTTCTATTCATCTGCCCAACTATTCACTTTGCCACTGTAACTTTTCCTCTTTCAAACAATGCAACAAAGTCCTACAGCCGCCGAGCTCGATGCACAAGTCGTGGAGTTACAAACTTGGCTAAGCGCTCAAACATTGTTGCCTCAATGCATTGGTAAGTGTTTTTTTTTTGTCTTTTTTTCCAATTCCAATTCCAACTCCAAAGGTCTTCGTTGCTATGGCGAGGGCGTAAACGGGTGATTGTGTGAATTGACTACAGAAAGCGAAATGATTTACGTAATATGTAATTGGTTGGCTTTTTGCAACAACCACAAAAACAACATGAAAATTTGAGTAAGACTTCTGCTTTTATGTGCTCATATTATTTCATTTAATGAGCCTAAAAGGTCACTAAGTACAAAACTACCAGAGTTAAAACAACAAAACTGTCTTAATTGATACATTAACATTTCGCACAAGATTTTTTGAGAAATACTTTATATACTTTTTTATACACTTGCAAGAGTATATTAACTTTGTCATGAAGTTTGCAACGTAGAGAAGGAGATACTTTAGACTATATAAAGTATATATATTCTTGATCAGCTCGACGAGACGAGTTCATATAGCCATATCCGTCTGTCTGTTGCGATGCGAACTCCTCCTAGAGTTTTAAAGATATTCCATATGAACAATCGGTAAAAAATTCGGTTTTTGATAGAAAATTTTTTGTTTTTAAATATAAACAGATGAAACTTTGGAGTTACGCGTTTTTATAAATCCTTGACCATATTATAAAGTTTCATAAGAATCGGACATAAGGGCGTGGCACCGCCCATATACAGAAATATTTAATAATGTGATTTCTCTGTAAGCCGACGAGATAGAAGATCGAAAAATGAAGTGTAGAATGAGTCCATTGTATTCTTTAAAAAAAATTAGATAATGGACGGGGTTACGCCCCTTTATCTTTATAAACTTGTAAGGTTCTTGTTGGAAAAACTATAAGACGGATTTTCCAATAAGAATACTTGAGAAAATCCTTGCAAGAGTATATAAGTTTCAGCAAAGCTCAAAATAGCTCCCTTACTGGTTTTCTTTGTAATAATTTACGTTACAGTATTCGCTCATATATTTGTACTTTGAACGTTTTTAGAATTACAGTAATTAAAATTACAATTTTTAATACAGACATTTAGAAAGTAAAATCGAATTCACTATTTTTGAAATTATTTATAAAATATTTATTTATTATTAAATTTGAAATGAATTTACTAATCAACAAAAAATTTAAATATACAATAATAATAGGTTGGAATATTTAGTTTGAAATAAAGTTGGATTCTCAGAATTTAGAATTTGTTAGAAATTTGTAATTGAAGTGTTTTAATTTATAAACGACCTCTGTACTTTTATAATGCATCTTGCTCATACTTAGTTTGAGTTGTTTACCTTTTTCAGTAATGAGTTTCTTTATTTAAATAAGAGCTTTTAAGAGGGCTCTTTTAGCTTTGCGTATTGTAAAAATCATACATCAGAAAAAAAAAATAAAGAATTAGCAGAACATGTTCTATCTCTTCTTGATGTAACATGACTACGACAATTTAGTTGTTATTGTGTCAATATTACTATAACCGACTTGAGCTTGTTTTGATTGTAATTTATTATCAAGTTAGTTGTAGACAACAACTAAATAGTAGAAGAACTTGCTCTCTTTCCAGCAAGTGACATGCTTCAAATAAAAATTGAATTAATTAAAAAGTATAAGTAACCCAGCAATCAATTAAAAGTTTTATTCTCAAATGAATAAATTTTCAAGAATATTTTAGAGGATTTTTTAACCGTTAAGAATCTTAATTACAATTAACATTTCAAATTTTTTAATATGAAAGAAAGAATAATTCGAAAAATGCTTGTCGACTTTTATTATAAATTATTTATAATAAGTATATTTGATCCAAAACGATCTATTAAAAAAGAATTTCTGACAAACATGTATGAAAACTAATACCAACACACTATATGACTGTTATAATTTATGTGTAATGCAGTGAAGCCTCCTTATAAGGTATCTTGATGTATTGTAAACGTTATTGATATTTTTGTTGAGTGTCTTGAGAATTCTCTATATTCTGAAAGAGTTTTGATCATGAAATCCAGTGAAGTTATCAATTAAAAGCTCCTGGCAAAGTTTGTATGTGTTTTTTCTTGGAGTATCGTTATCAAAAGTTTTTATATGACAAAGGAATATCTCACATTTTTAAAAGCGGGAGAAACATAAATTCTAAATCAGAAAAATTAGGGATCGGGGCAAATAATAATTGGTTCGGGCAGTTCCAGTCAGAGCACATTCAACTGGACCCGAATAAACATGCTAGAAAGCATTACCGATCAAAAACTCATATTTTGTATAGAAAATTCACTTATTTTGTTCTAGAAATAATCGATTTAATGATTTCTATGCAGTGCCGACACTTTTGAAACGTTTCCTGCACACGATGCGCGGCGATTTGGCGGCAACGAAGCGTTTGCTTGAACTCAATTACACGCTGCGCAACAAGCATGGGCAAATCTTCATTGAGCGCGATCCGCTGGATGACAGTTCACAGCAATTGTTGCAAGTCGCGTAAGTTCATTTTCGCAAAGTGGCAAAAAAAGAGAAATACGAAGAAAATTTGCAAGCAGAGGCAGGCAGAGGGCGAAAATTGTTTGCCAAATTGTGTGTGATGAAAAACCAGTTTTTCACAAAGTCATTTTAAATGTATTTTTTCTCTTCTCTGTCTTCTTCTTCTTCTTTGAATTTTAACATTTTGTTGTTGTCCCATCTGGTCTCGTCTCATCTCAATGCAGTGATTTAATACCTTTGCCTGGTCTAACGCCTGATCATAATAAATTGCTGCTGTATCGCTTGATTGACTTCGATGCCGAAAAGGTGAGTAGGTCATGGCTCAAGACAATTAATATCTAACGATTATTTCGATCTATATAACCAACCTATTTATCTACACTTCTAACGGCACTAATAACCATCAACAAGTTCAACTTCACTGCGGGCATTAAAGTCTTCTTTATGGTCGCCGATTGCCGTTTTGCGCTTGAGGGCGCCAATGGCATTGAAACACGTCTGTCCGATGGCGAAATACCGATCTTCGATATGGCCGGCTACACCTTGCGGCATCTCACAAAAACCGTGCTCAGCTCGTTGCGCGTTTACATGAAGTTCGTGCAAGAGGCTCATCCGGTGCGTTTGCGCGCCATACATGTGCTCAATTGTCCCTCGTATCTGGACAAGGTGCTGATGGTCGTCAAGCCGTTCATCAAAAGTGAAGTCTTTAAGCTGGTAAGCATTCATAAATTACAATGTCAATGCACTGAGCTGAGTTACTTAATCGTTTGCAGATACATTTTCATTTGCCAAATGCTGAGACGCCTTATGAGCATTTTCCGCGCGCCATGTTGCCCGAAGAATATGGCGGCGAGGCGGGCAAAATGTCGGATATGAAGCGTGAATGGTGTGAGATACTTAAGGCACAGCGGTATGTTAAACAAGAGAAATCATCAAGCATCAAAGAGATTTTTATTAATATTTTCTTACAGCTCGTATCTCATGGATGCTCAGCATTGGCGGACAACAAAATGTAAGAAAGCCGGCAATGGCGCCACCAAAGCAGCGACGTCAGCATCAGCGTCAGCGTCAGCATCAGCGTCGTCATCAACGTCTGCGTCACAGCTCACGCAGAGCTTTAAGACATTGGAAATCGATTGAATAATTGCGATAGTAAAATTGAAGTTTTTTTTTTTTTTATATACTTATGTACATATATTTTGATTTAATTTTAAAATACTTTGTGTGTGAACAGAATGAAATTTTGTTTATAAAACAAAAAAAAAAAAAAATGCCAACGAAGGATCTAAGAGATCACTTAAGCTATCCAAACATCATTTCAAAATGGCGAATTAACGTTTTGTTTTCAGGGATGAAAGCTTCTCATTTGGGCAGAGCTCAATGAGAAGAGTTATTGATTAGCGTTCATGTGAGTCATGCTCTGACAATATTAAGGGGTGTATGTATTTTTTTGATATTCACTTGTTTTGAAAATCAAATCATAATATTTTAAATTTTTCTCCAAATTTCATAATTTGTTTCAGTTTTTAAAAATATTTAAAGTTTGTTTCCAACTTTATGATAGTTCTGACATGAGTTCTTATGTTCTGGGCTGTCTTATTTATTTATTATTTTATTTTTCGTTTAAAATTTGTTGTTGGGAACATTTTTTTTTCAATTCGAATTTTTGGATCTTCTGGAGTGATAAAATCAAAATTCCTTCAGATGTTGTTTCTTTCTCTCATTACGCATACTTACTGTTGGCTCTGCCCCATTTTGTTTCATTGTGAGTGCTATGAGAACTGAAGGTATCTCGGGTAAAAAAAATTTATAACAAACAAATTGTCTTTGTCTTTTTTATAACTTTTACTCGCACTTTTGATATTTTACTTCTGGATTTATTTTCATTGGACGTCCTCTTAGTCCATAAACTACTTGAGGGTTTTTTTTCTTGAAATTTAGATTGCTTCCCGCACTTGTTAAGATTTAGTGAGACTTTAATGAATCTCTCCCTCTGTATCTCACATAAGATTTTGCTGAAAATTTGAAAATAAAAAAAAATAAATTAATGGACTGAAAAGTGCAACCCCTCCCTCTTGGTGAGATTTTGGTGCACCCCTCTGCCCTAATTTTATCTCACGTAATTTATGGACGTTCCCTTTGATGCTTGAAGCAATTTACACCAGCCCTGGTCGACATGAGAGCGTAAAACTTGGCACAAAAACAATTTGGGGCAACTGTTAATATGCAAAATGGTGCCAAAATGGCTGAGTTCAATTGCATTAACAATTTGGCGCAATTTGAGTGCACAACTCTGTTGTCCGAATGGAAACATGCACATGTAATTGTTTCGCTCTGTATCTGTGTGTGTGTGTGTGTGTGTGTGCTTGAGAGTGAACATGATTTTAAGATTTGCATAAATTGTGCCAAAGTATTATTGCATGCATGCATGCTGACAGAGGCAATGCAATGCGGTCTGGCAACACAGCTTCTCACACACATCTATATATGTATGTATATATATAGAGATGCATGCATGTACAGATACTTACAGTGACACAAACAAGCAGCAGCAATTTGGATGCATATCTGTCTGTCTCTCTGTCTGTCTGTCTGTGTGTAAACTGCAATGCAGCGTGTCCTGTACCTCACTCCTTCTTCTACTCGACACCCACTCACACCCATACCTGCACACATTACATTAACCACAGACAAAAGCCATTCGCAAAAGCTTTTGATAGCTACAAATGCAATGAAGGACAAAGGCGCGGTCGACATGCATGAGGGACGACATAGAGCGGGGGATAGGGACAGTAAGAGGGCGTGTGTAAATCAACGTTGTCATCGCCACATTTTTGTTTTATTTTATGCTTTCAATAACTTCGCCCGCGCTTCTTCTTCATGCAAACTTTTACCTTTGCGTTTTTTTTTTTTTTCTTTTTTCAGTTTCAGCTTTGGTCGAAGCTCACCGCTCCTGGCGCACACTTCTGTGCACAATTTAGTTCATTGTTCGTCCTTCATCATCATCATTATCGTCGTTGGCGTTGACGTTGGCGTTGGCGTTGCCTTTGCCGTCGTTGTCCTTTAATCATTTAGTCAACGTCGCATGCAACGTAATCGAATTATGTGGCAATATCGAGTAATAACGATTGTCAGCCGTTTGGCGCGGCATGTCCTGTGGCTTCGCCGCATGTCATGTCAACACGTTAGAAAATATCTTACTGTTTTTCACGCCCCTTCATGCCTGACGCTTCCACTTTTATTGCAAAAACAGACAAAAAAAAACAAAAAAAAGCCAAAAAAATATAAAAAAATGTTCAAATAATTTACTCATAAGCTGACTTTGCCAGAACGAACGTCAGTCAACAACAACAATTTACATTCATATTCAATATGACGCTCATGTATGGAATTGTCATCGTTGCTGTCGCAAATAATGTTTAATAATGTTATTTGGCTTGATTCCTTCCCTTCTCTTCTCTTCGCTCTGCTCTGCTTTCTGTTTGCCACATTTCCGTTCGATGATGTTCAATTGAGTTCATTCTGTTGGACGGCTGTCTGCTGCTGTTTCCAACGCTCTGACCATGGCCAATATACTAGTGTATATTTATATATGTACGAGTATGTCCATAGAAATTATATAATATATAACAATTTTGAAATTGACAGGTGTGTCTGACATCAGCGAATGTGTTAATAAGAAAACGATTTGCTATGAAAAAGCAAGGGTGAACAGTAAAAGATATATAACTACGTACAATGCCAGCTGAATATTGTACAAATCAAAAATAACTAGATACATAGGGCAACGAACCCATGACCCAATTTTCACAATGACCATGATACAAAATATGCCTAAGCGTGGTTTTTTGAAGATCCCCTTTCCCCCTAGAGGCAACAACAGCTGTCCTGAATATCCTTTTTACATAAATGCTTCATAAATTTGTCAGAGACAGAGAACTCATAAATGGATCTATGAATTTTGATTAAGAATCGTACATAAATTACGTGTCCCAAAATTAGGGAAAGTTGGCGAGTTTTTCGATCAAGCAAAATCTTACCAAAGGAAAGCGGTTTCATTGAATAACTCAACTTTTTAGTCCATCAATTTACTAATTTCTTTCAAAACTTTCACGTGAGATTGTGGGATGATTGGGTTATTCGTCAAATATCTTACCAAAACTTATCAAAAGAGGTGTCTAAATTTCAAGAACAAAGCCTAATGTAATCTATGAACACTCTCCAATTATAGAAATTTATATATACGTAATGTATATGTATTTAGACAAACGAATGAATGCAAATTGATTTGCAGGTGACGAGAAGCAACGATATCACACCTTCTCAAAAACAAAAGTACATATCAAAGTGATGATAATCAAAATGTCACAAATTTCGACCGCAAATGAAACAAGTCCGAAGACTGACAAACAAAAACAAAAAAGCCTCAGACAAAATCCACACCACAATCGCTCTTGAGCGATACAAATGCTTCGGCCATTTAAATTGCAAGCAAAGCAAAAAAAAAACAAGTAAAACAAACTTTAGCACCCACACATAATACACACACACACACACATAGATACAAATATATGCAGTTAGCATACACATAAGTTTATATAAAAGCACAAACAAAAACAATAAAAGGGGGGCTGAGTTGCTGATTGTGTAAAAGAAGACGATTGGCATGGGTTAAGATTCGCTAACAGCAACAACATGTTGGCAACTCTGGTGTTACTCAAAACGTGTTCGAACATGTTCATCAGGCAGCACCAAAGGCAGCAGCAGCGCAAAATGTCAGCAGCAGCAGCAGAGGCAGCAGGCATAACACAAAAGCCGTAACTACAACTACTATTACAATAACAACAACAACAACAACAACAACAATGAGAACGACTTTATAACAACAAACATTCTCTATAGTCGCCCCCAACTCATGGCGGTCGCATGTCGTTCATCGTTTTCATAACGTCGCGTCGCGTCGCGTCAACTACTTCGACCCGTTCCAGTGCCTCTCAAACCCCGCCATCACCTTTAGACAAGCGCAAAAGCACAAAGCTGCTCACTTCCATGCCCTGCTCTATCAGCGCCGCTGGTTCGGCAGTTAAGTTCAACTGAACAATTGCCTGTTTGCCTGCCGCCCGTCTGCCTGCTTCCCTGTCTGCCTTCCTGCCTGCCTTCCTGCCTGCCTGTGTGACTGATAAGTTCACTTCTGTTTCTGTGCTGTTTTCTGTTTTGGTTGCGTTCTGGTCTCAGTTCAGTTCAGTTTGCGTTCGCTTGCTTGCCACTAAAGACGTTCGCGCTCAAAGAACAAATAAAAACCACAAATATTTTACGATTGAAAGCCAAAAACGAACAATAAAAGAAAAAAACGCGCGCGTTTCTTTTGAATTAAAAAAAAATTCTAAATTTTTTAAATATTTTTTTATTTACTTAAAAAATATTCTAATTTTTTTTTCTCTAAAGTGTCGTTTTTTTTTGTATTTTTGAAAATGTAATGTGCAATTTTTGAGTTGAGCGCGCACATCTTTATGCAGCGCAGCCTACAAGTATGCAATGCAATTTATCAGACGTTATTCGTACAAAGGTATATTTTTGATTTGTGTAATAATTAATAAACAAAAACAAACGACAAAAAATATGTAAATATATCGTTTATTCATGATCAGCATTAAGTGTTTAGTTCCTGAGATCATGTCTGTCTTAGCGTATGTCTTCATAAATTCAACGATCTAAGTTACTATAAGAGATAGTAATAAAATTTCTTTGAAACTTTCATTAAGCCGATTAAGATTTCTCACTGGTACCCCTCGCCGTCTTAGTTTGTGAGCATGAGGCAAATACTGAGATTTATACCCTCTAAAAAGTTGAAAATGAGGAATTGAAGTATGAAGGAATGTATTTCTTGAAATAGATATGTAATCTTATGCAAGAAAAGAACGTGTTTTATAATTAAAATATAAAATTACTGGTTTTTCTGGAACTATATGAGTGAATAGTATGTATGGAATTGGGATAGATGAAAAAGTTCCAATTGGAAAGTTGTTGTGATCATATATACTTACATACATACATATGTATATGATATCCAAACTCGACAATACTTGAATTCCTAGATTCAACTGACCTAAAACATTGTTCTGATCACGACTGCAGTCTTTTTTGAAAGTCATATGGTCATGTTGCATAGGAATCTGTTCTGCTTCTTCTTCTGTAAGCAAAGCGCTTAAATTTTTAGAGAACTAATTTGAAATGAAATATGAAAAAAGTAAAAATATAAAAAATTAAATTTAAAAAATTAAAGAAAATATAAAAATACAAATAAAACTAAAAAAAAATTCAATAAAATTTGGTTAAGCATTACGTAACTAAGAAGTTGTTGTTATTATTATTGTGAGTGTCAGGCAAAAAAAAAAAAACAAACCAACAAAAAAAAGGGAAAACAAAAATTCATGAGACATTAAATAATTTCGACGTTTGTACAATTTTTTTTTTTTTTGCTCCATCATTTGCCATTTGAAGTCATGTCTGCATGCATGCATGTGTGTGTGTTTTTGTATAAATATTAGTATGTGTCTGCATTAGCAACGTTTATTTGTTGTTATTGTTTTTTTTTTTATTTTTTTGGTGGACTGAGCACGGTCACACGCGATGACTGCCAAAACGTTCACTGTATGTGTATGTGTGTGTGTGTGTGTGCATTATAACGTCGACGTCGTTAGGCAGGCAATAGGCTGCGGGCACAGTCAACTCAGTTAGGCAGACTAGTTTGGTTTATAAGTTGCCGGTTGGCATGTTGACCTAAAACCTAACCTAAAAAATAAAATAAAGAAAAAAAAAAACAAGAAGAAAATACCATGAAAAGGGCGCGCACACGAGTCAAGTAAAATGAAAAATAAAGAAAAAAAAAAAACAAGTTAGCAAAGCACAAGAAAGCGGCCAAGCAAGAGAGAGAAAGAAAGAGAGCAAGCAAGCAAATGAGACATTATTGCTGACTGTGTGTGTGTGTGTGTGTGTGAGCTTGAGGGTGGCTGCATGTTGTATGTAAGTAAATACATACGTAAATATATATATATACATATATATGTGTGTGTGTGGAGCAAAAAAACCCAACTATTGTTACAATTCACCTGCCTTGAATCATCGCCGGAAGTAACGAAAGCTAATGCCAAACACACAACTCACACAGCTCACACACACACACACACGCACACACGCCATACAAACACCCACAAATGCACTGTGCTATACATGCCAGGCACAACATCGAAATCATCATCATCATTTTGTAGGTGTGAACAAGTGGTAACCTCAATTTCAGCTTAAACGTTGTCCGTAAGCCAGTCGTAAATCTCGCAAAAAAGAAGAAGAAGTAACAAAAAGACAACGAAAACAAAATGAAATGATAAAAGGAATGCTTTCAGTTTTAAGCAAATAGTAAAGCATACACTTAGGCACATGTATTATCACGCCAGCGTAGCCGTGACCGAAGGTGTGTTCTGTGCTGTGCGACACGTCCGTCCGTCCGTCCACATAGCCAAGCTCAGCATGACAATACAAAGTGCTAATCAATTAAAACTAACGCTGCTCAATAAATGAACGGAATTCCGAAATGAAATAATATTTTCTCATTTCAATTTTTTCTTATTACTTTTTCAATTCAATTTGTACAAAAACAAAAGCTAATTAAAAACTCAAATCAAAATCGCTTGCATTACATTTCTGCACACAAAAACAAAAAAAAAAAAAACAAGAAAAAAATGCATCAGCAAAAGCATGAAAGTATGCAATATTAATTTGACTTGAGCGCAACAACTGAAAGTAGACAAAAAAATGTCTCTGTGCAAGCAATAAAACGAAAACAAGCAATAAACACGCATACACACACACACACACTCACACACACACACAATAGCAACACACAAAATTGCATGTTACTTAGCAATGGCGAGCAAAGCCAACAAACAAAATGCCAACACAAATCAAAATTAAAGTCAAAAACACAAAGAACGAGTAAAAAAAAACCAACAACAACAACAACCTTACCACAAACGCCTACCAGCAGCGCAGTCAACGTACTCAGCTCAGCTTGGCTCGGCTTGCCGCGTCTCGCCTTGTTTCACCACAACTTGACTCGACTCAACGCAACTTGCTTCAATTTCCGTTCACTTCCTCACGCTCAAGCCCCCTTCGTTTCGCTCGAGCGCTCTTAGTTGGCCCAAATATGCGTTCTTTTTTGCTTTCATACCATTTTGTCTCGCCTTGTCACATGTATTTTTTTTTTGTAACTGAAATTGTCTGCATTTTCGTTACAATTTTGAAGCAGTGCATTTCAAACTGTATTTTATTTACGTTTGTTCAAGCAATTTGTTCAATACAATAACAAATATTTTAGAATTCGTTTTTCATTTATTTTTCCCTAACTTTCATATATGTATGTACATATGTATATGTATATCTTCATGTGTTTGTGCGTGCCTGTCTGCCTGCCTTCTATTTCTATTTATTAAAGCAATTTTTGTTTTGTGACAGCAAAGAAAGACAACATTGTCGCCTCAATAATGTCTGTGCGCGTCTGGTCGTCTGCATTTAATAACATTTAACAATTATTTGTCACGTACACGGCGCGTCAACGTGCGTTTCTGCAATTCCCATGGCATGACTTGCTCTGTATTTCATGTCAGATAAGAAAATAAGGCGACATTTCTAACAATTCCATTGTTTGTTTGTGTGTGTTTTTTTTTTCTTTTGTAGAGAAAATTTATTTAAAATTTCTTTAAGTGTACGCAGGCAGTTTCGCTAAATGTATGACATTGTCATTTGTAGTCGTCTCAGCCTTCGCTCTTGTCGCTGTTGTCTGCTCTTCTTGGCGACTCCAAATTTTCGTTTCTTTATCTTTTTTATTTCTATTTATTTATTTCTTTTTTTTTTCTTGGACTCAGCGAATGTCTGGCAATATATTTTAATAGCTTATACGCACTGTTTGACAAGCCGTCTTGTATGTGACAGATCAATTAGGGGAAATGTGGTTCCGTTAACTCTCAAAAATAGCTTTTGAAGAAATATTTTGAACTCACACACCTCCTCCATTGTTAAGTCACTCAATCCCTAAAAATAAATGTCCATAAATGTACCATATAGTATGTACTTCGATAATCCGAATATTTAGAAATAGAATAGTTTCCGAATTCTTGAAAGATTCAGATTACTGAATTTCAAATAGGTTATAACACAAGAAGTCACTAAATTACTAGAAAGTTCGGATTATCGAGTGTATTATTAACGATACACTACAAGTTCCTAAAAAATGGAAGACACTTCTTTAATATAAAGACGTACTAAAATTCTGGTGCACAACCCATTAGTGTAGGGTATTATATTGTTGAGTATATGCGATTCTGTTGCTTTTACTTTCTTGGTCATTTTTTTTTTTTTGCTCACTCACACTTCAAATGATATACGAGCCGTTAATATATACAACTACAACAACAATAATGATAACAACAACAAGTTTTCTCTTTTTAACTGCTCATTTTCTTCTCTTTGCCATTCCTCCTTTTCAGGCTTGTTTTTTTTTTTTCTTTTTCGTGTCTGTTATGATAGTTAAAAGGCCGTAATTTCGCTGCAAGCGTGTGAGGGGCAAAGCACTCTTGTAGCACTCTGTTGGTTGGGGTTTGCGCTATTTATGAGGTCAATGAATTTTTCTACACTCTTTATGGATTTCTTTTTTCGTCTTTTGTTGTATATTTTTTTTTGTTGTTTAGTTTTTAAACGAGTATGACGACAAAGATGGCCTAAAAAAGGAATGAAACGAAACTATTGAGCAAGTGTTATTAGTTCTATGTGTGTGGTCTTCGGGCAAGGGGTGTGTAGGGCAAGAGTCGCTGAACATGGATTTTTTTTTATGGTCTATTTGTTTTATTTTTATTTATTACTATTTTTATTTCGCTTTGTTTGGGTTTTTATTTAATAGGCGTCAACATTTTCCACTTATTTGACATGTGGCCAAAAAGTATGCTTTAAATTTATTAATAACTTATGTAAAACAAAACAAATTATAATCGTTGGCAACGAAACATATTTTTAAAATTTTTTTTTTATTTTCAATTGCAATTAAGTTCTGTTGCACATTATAAATTGTCAGAGTTGTTATTTACAGCATACTTTTTGGCAGTGGCATTTTGCATAAATTGCAAATTGGGCAATTAAAATGGCATGGAAGTGTTAGTTCGTGTTATAATTGACTTAAATTTTGTTTGTTTGAAAAAAAATATTTATTGTGGGAGATTTTTATGAAATGAGTTTTTGTTTGTATAAAATAAAATGAGGACAAACTCTTTAATTTTCTAGGAAAATTTTGCTTGTTATTTTGCTATACTTATCAAATTACAATAAAATTGCTGCAGCACAATTTGTTGTAGTTTTTTATTTCTGCTTGTCTCTTGTTAATAATAATTGAAGAATATTGTATTAAATTTTTCTTTGTTCTTCTAAGAATTCCTTTCCCCACTTACTGTACTAGTTTTAACACTAATACGCTAATTGAAAACTTAAACTGTTTTGCGACTATTTATACTAAGTGATCTGCCGGGTTTTCTATTTCACACAGTTGTATGATTAATTTAAAAGACTTGTAGTATACTTTTAAGCAGCTAAATTTTATATAAGCCATAAAGTATATGTTAAAACGATAAACGAAGCCAACACGTAGTACATTATGACACACAAAATGGTCTCAAGTGTTATTTTGCCATTAATTTTTATATTCACACCAATAAAACGAAATCTTTAGTGACTTTTTCATTGCTTCAAGCATAATTAATACATCATCAAGTATATGTTTATGTACGAGTATGTAGTATGTTTTATGCTCATCATGTCATGTCAGCACACATAATCAGTTCTACAGTGGGCTTAGCATTATTTAGGCTTCATAGTTTGTCCTTTGAGTGCTTAAAGGATTTCAATTATGATTTTCGTTTCGTATAATGGCATCATTTCCAGGAGTTCTCTCTCTGTCTCTGTCACATAGCGGTCTTCATGTGTGCTTGCGTCTTAAGCGTCTTTTGTGTGGCACAAAGCGAATGTTTCGTTTGTGATTTAATGCCACAAACGCACAAACGATAAGTCGCAAATATGAATTGTGAAACCGTTGAATTTACATTGTGTTATCAATGCATACAATCAATATTATTGATTCAATAATGAAACGAAGGTCTCATGTACGAGTATTCTATGATTATAACCTTTGTCACATTGTCAGTTTAAATTTACTGTTTGCAAACATTTTCACTGTGTGTGTGTGTGTGTGTGTGTCAGATTTGCCTGCATTCGTCAGTTTTGTGTATTGTAAAGTATCCTTGAAACAACAGTTAATGTACACACACACATAGATACCACACACATACATGGCTACACAGTTACATTCATATGTAGAACTTCTCCCACAATTGGCACAAAGTTGAAAGTGAATTCTTTTTTTTTTTGTTAGTTTGAATTTGTTTTTTTTTTTGTAAAAGTTTCACAAGCACACACACACATATCTATACCAAAAAAGTTCTTCTGTGTGTGTGAGACAGCTTAAAAAAAACTTTGTAATTTTCTCTATTTTACATAGATTTATGCACACACACACACACACACATACAAAGCGCCTTCACCCTCATTTTTGTTGCAATTCATTTTTTTTTTTGCACGTTTTTTGCGCTGCTCTTCTTCTTTTTCATCATTATCATGAGTCATAGTTGAGTTCATAAATGTGCTAATATCGACTCATTTTATACAACACACACACACACACACACACACACACACACACACACACATAGCGTAATGCAAATTGTTACTTTCTGTGAGAAAATTGCACACAAAAAATTCTTTGCCTTCAAATGAATCGTTTCAATAAGTTTAAAGGTCAAATATGATTGAATAAAGTTTTGCCAAAAATCTTAACATAAATTTCTGAGATTTATTACGCACACACACATTGATATATATAAATGTTTGCATAAGTTTAGAATGCCATAAGTGACATGCCATGCCTTGACATTGTCATGACATGTATTTACTTACGTATCGTTACGTTACGTTGCGTTACATTACATTATGTTATAAAACATAATTGTTGCATTTTTTTTGTTGTTGTTGTTGTTGTCATTGTTGTTGTTGTGCAGTTATCAACGTGTGGCAACGCATGTCAGCTTAAATTCCAAGAATTTTCCATAGTTTATGGCCCCTAAAGGCAAATAAATTTTAATGCTTGCATTTCTTATTGCTGCCTTAAGCATACACATAACAGCACTGGTGGGGGGCCATAACCCCTGCTGTTAATGTGAGTGCATTGTATAAGAGTGACGAGCATTTCTAAATGGCAAACAAGACAACAACAACAACGACAAAAACAACGAATGACGTTGATGTTCAAGCAGGAAGATGAAGTAGCAGCAAAAAAAATGAAGATGAGAAAATTTGTAGCATACTTTTTGGATTACAGTTAAAATATTTTGCGTACACGCGCGCAAGTTCAAAGTACCAAATTGAAATTGAATGATTGCGCGCATGTTGGAAATGTAAATTTTTTATATATATGTATATACATACATATATATATATATACATAAATATGTATCACACTTCTTCATTGTCTCATGCTTTTTTATTTTTGTACGTTGCCAATGTAATAAATTTTTATTTTTATGTTTTTTTTTTGCTCTTCCTCTTTTATTTTAGGCTCAGACGAAATGTTTTTAGTACAATTATTTCAAACTTGGCAACAGTAAAAAGTTGAGCAGCAACAACAACAACGTGTCACTGGGCAAAACTGAGCAGGCAAGCAAAAAATAAAGAAGAAGACAAAAACAAAACTAAATAAAATACAAAAAAAAAAAAACCTACAACTAAAGAAGAAGCAGCAGCAGCAGAAGAAGAAGGTGAAGTGAAGTGAAGAATGGATCCACGCAAGCAGAAACGACTTGGCCCAGCGCCAATTGCATCCTTTGAAAAGTCATTTGAGGACAATACAAGCACAGCCGCAACAACAACAACAACAGCAGCAGCAGCATCAACACAACAACAACAATCGCATGACAATGCAGCAGTAATAGTAACAGCAACAGCAACAGCAACAACAACAGCAACAACGACTGTGAGTTCAATGCCATGTGCGATCGAGGCCAACACTGAGGTGAGTAGCCTGCGACAAGCGTAAAATGGCAACCGGAAGTCGTTGACGCGTGTCTTATAAAATTATAATAAAATAATAATAATACCTAAAACACACACACATACTCGTATATATTTGCTGCGCAAAAATGTATGCAACAAGAAATAATACATTTAATTAACTTAGACACGCAAATTTCATTGCGCTCGCCAAGCAAACGGAAACGCGTTGAGCAATTGTTAAAAAACTAAGGAGCGGGCGGTCGTTGGGTGGCAGCGAGCGTGTATAAAAGCAAATAGCAAAATGGTCAAAACATGCAAAGTGCCACTTAAGTGGCAAAAGCAAATACAGCAAATGAAGACTTTAGGCTACAACAACAACCACAATCAACACAAAAAAATAAAGAAAGAAAGAAAAAAAAAAATAAATAACTTCAACAAAGCAAAACACCAACAACAACAAAAAAAAGTTCTAATAATAATGACAAAAAAATATAATATTATGAATAAATAAAAAAAAGAACAGAGGTATTCGGCAAACGAACAACACACACACACAAATACACAACTTGGCAGTCACGTGCTAGATAGACACACACACACACATGGAATGCTGCCTAAAGTCGAACGTTGTTTAAGTTACTAAGAGCAACAACTCAGTGCCTCTAAAACTGTCAACTCAGTCTCAGTCTCAGCTGCATGCCTACGTGCGTGCGTGCGTGCGTCTGTATGTGTGTGTGTGTGCGTGCGTGCGTGCCAACTTCTTATGCGTGCTTTACATTGTTGTTATACAAAATATATCATTGACATTTGATTGATGAATAGCTCAAAAAAAATATTTCGCTTAATACGCAAAACAAACGAAAAAAATATATATATATATATATAAATATAAAAAAATATAAAAAAAATCGAAAAGAAAAATGCTTTTAAACGTGTGCAAATACATAAACACACACACATAGAGACAAACATGAGTATGAGGGAAAAAATGTGTAAAAATGAAAATGCCAAAACCAAAGAAATTTGAGCATACCAAAAATTGTCAGTTTGTCAGAGTGAGAGTGCGTGTTTATAGTGATTAGGGAGGGGGGTCGGTTTGGGGAGGACAGTAGTGAACTAATGTTTAAAGGCGTCCAAGTATATTTGTAGTGCTTTGCTGATTTTCAAATAAAAAGCACATGTTTTATTTGATGATGGTGGTGGCATGACGGCAAAGGCAACGACAACGACGACGGCAATGTCAGCATTCTGAGAGCATCAGGAGTGTGAGTTAAAGAGACAGACGCAGAGACAGAGGTAGAGACAGCGACAGAGACAGAGACAGAGAGCGAGGAGTGAAGTCAAATAAAGTGGAGGAAAAATGACTGAGAACGAGCACAAAAGCGTAGCTAAGCCAGTAACATAAAAAGGGCAGAGCTTTTATGCTTAAGTTTTATGCAATTTCAGAGCGTTGCCAGATAGTTGTGCGGGGGCTTATTGAAGAGTTATGTATGAGAAGAAGTGCATCAAAGTCATGAAAGTATACAACATTTACAAGGGTCATCATTTATTATTTGCATATGAAAGAAAAAATAAATCAAATAAGATTGGAAAACAACATAGAAAAATACAGAAAAATAAATTATGCTCTACGTCAAACATAAAGATGTCAATTTATGAGGGGTACTTTTTATAATTCTGGATTTTTTTTTTGCATTTTTATAATATTTTAATTATTATAATAAGAAATCTAGAAATTTTTTTTGAAATTTTCACAAACACAACACGATTATTTAAGCTTATAATGAGGGGTACTATTTTATATTTCGGGATTATTTGTGATTTTATTGAAGAAAATATTTTTTTATAATTAATTCAAATTCAAAATTAATTCGAAAACTGTCATAAAAATTTGATTTCTAAAAAGTTTGCATCTGTTCTGTTTTGATAAAAAGCTCAACAACCCTTAAAAACCAAAAAAAAAAAAAAACAAAAAAAAACAAGAAACAACAACATCAAGAAACAAAAATCTGGCAACGTTGCTTGCGCATAGCCAGGCACAAAAGTGTAGCATACTTTTCAGTATGTCGCTGGCGCTGCGTGCGTGCAGTTGTACACAGACTTTGAACGCGTTCAACGCGAATTCGCAAATTTCAATTTGAATTCGAAGCGCAGCAAAACGAAGCGACACAGCACAGCACAGATCAAAATTTGCACCGAAGCGGCAATTGAAGTGTAGCGAAGTGAACGAGCTGCTTGACTGACTGCAATCTTCAGAACGCAATAGAAGACATAATACAAAAAAAAAAAAAAACAATTTAATAAATAAATAAAAAAATCAACAAAATAAAAAAAGGAAAGGAAACAAGAAAAGCTCATTGTGCCGAGCAAAGCTCAGACAAGACAGACAAGCAGGCAGGCAGGCAGACGGGCAGACGAGCGGACGGACGTGCAAGTAAGCAGTCAATAGAAGTCACAAGCGACAGAGGCGACAACGCTTAACTGACTGAAAAGAGAGTAAGACAGCCAAAGCAGAAGGCATCAAACAATCAAGTCACACGACGTCGCTTACGTTGTTGCTGCCCTAAACGTATTCGTTGCCGTGGTTGCCGTCTTCGAAGAAGCATAAGAAGAAGCACAAGCAGCAAAATACTCAGAAACACACAAAAAAAGACAAAAAAAAAAAAAAATAAAACAAAATCAACAAAAACGCACGAGGAGCAGAGAAGTGTAAAAGGTGAAGAAGACGCAGACAAACGTTGAGAATAACGACGAAGCGTGTTGTGCATTATTATTTATTATTAATTTTTTTTTTTTCAAATCCTTTTTTTTTTTGAAGCCTACTTTTAGGCAGTTGTGTATAGTGTACTTTATTAAATAACCAAAAAAAAAAAAAAAGGAAAAAGTAAATAATAATAATAGAGGCAGACAGAGTATACGCGCGCCAGTGTTTAAGACAGACAGTTAGAGCGAGAGGTGCCCGAGACAGAGAAAGAGAGAGAGAGAGAGAGGCAGCAGGAGGAAAAGAGGCAGCGTGCCATTTAAAGCGTGTGCACGAAATAAGAGCTTAAACAAAAAAAAAAAAACGCCAAACTAAAGTGAAGTCATAAAGGCAGCAAAGGTAAAGCGTGTTAATGAAACGAAGCTGCGCTTAAAAGCATGCTACACTTTTTTTTTTTTTTTGTCTTGTCATATTAATTAAATTAAACTTTTTACGCGAAACGCATGCGAATAGCAGACACCAAAACTGACACAGAAACACACAAACACACACACACACACAGACACAGAGACAGATATTTTGTGCTTGCCAAAGGAGAGAAGAGTCAAAAGAGCGTTCAAGCGATATCGGAGCTGATTGGGAGCGGAGGTTAAATACAAAAACGCATGCATAAAAGTTTTGCGGTTAAATAAAATACAAACACAAACACACACACACACACACACACACACACACGCAGAGACAGAGAAACAAACATAAGCAAGTAAGCACGTACAAAAACACAGGCACATAACGCAGATTTCATTAGAAGCATGTGCCTGAAAGTATGCTGCGAAAAAATACGGCGGCAAAACAAAATGAGACTTATTAAGAAAATACCAAAAAACAAAAAAAGGCGACTCAAAGCGAATGTTTGAGTGTGCGAGTGTGTGTGTATGTGTGTGTGTGTGTGTGTGTGTGTGTCTGAGCACAAAAACATTTGAAAGCGGCGTAAGTAAATGCCGCACAAGGCAGACAAGTCCACAAAATGGAAGCTGTCGCAATGCAAACAAAACGTAGTGGAAGAAGCAGAAGAGGAAGCAGAAGGACGGCACAGAGCATTATATTAAACATGAAAGCAGACGTTTTATATTCACACTCAGCATTGAAATTGCCATCGATATCAGAAATCGTAATCGATTATAGATACTACTTTGCACAATTGCCATGCCCCTCGATACACATGGCAACTGCATCTAGTATAGGTTGGAGTCTTTGTATGAGAGTGTGTACGAGTACATACGCAGGCACACGCATTATAAGAACAACTTAATTAATTTAATTTTTGTGTATGTGTTCACACTCACACACACACGCACACAACAACACAAAAGTTCAAACCTGTCAGCAGCATTCATAGCAGCATTTTGGGCGCTGTTCACTCGAATATATACACACACTTACACAGTCATATGTATGTACATACACTTATGTATTTCTATACCATGATGCATGCATTCAAGGTCTTCATTTTGCTGTTTAACTCTCATCGACTTGCATTAAAGCAAAGCAAAGCCAAGTCAAGTCGAGTCAAGTCAACAGCATGTGTTAATGACAAATGCCGTCATCCTCATAGCCATAGTCATAGTCATAGTCATCGTTGTCGCCATCGACGGCGCCTGTAAGCATGCTGCACATTTCTGTTCTGTTTTCAGACACATGCGGTTTTCGAACGCATAAAGCTTGCCTCATGCTTGATGCTGCTTTGTTGCTTCCAACAAGCGTTGTGAACGAACGCTTCAAACAAAAAAAAAAAAAAGCAAAAAAAAAAAGCAAAAAAAAAGAAAACAAATATAAAATGCGTTGACACAATTTTTACTCGAAAACCACTTTTCATCACCCAAGCCGTTTCAACACCAAACCTTTATTTTTACTTTACTCTCACATTTACGTACATACAGTTAGTCAAAGAAGTTTACGTACATCTTTTGTTTGATAATTGATGCTAAAACTTCTTATAAAATGAGCATATAAATATTAAAATATTTATAGATTCTGTTAATATATACCAGGAAAATAAAAAAAGAATAACTGAAATTTAGTTTGAATTTAGTCATGACTTCAAAAAAAAATTGGTTGATTTGAGGAAGAAATTTTATCTCTTCATTCATAATTTTTTTTAAAGAATTTAAAATAAGGCTAAATTTGAACAAATCTCTGAGGGTATTTGGAAAAATTTCCCTGTTAGAGATTTTTCTGTGACACCAAATTTTCCCTTTTGGTTGTTTTTGGCATCAAATCTCTAGTAAGAGATTTCTGTAACACCCCCGATTGTGTCAAAAATATTTAAACGAAGTTTAGTATTGACATATCAACGCCTAAAGGCTTCAGTAAAATATCATTTACTAACGCTTGAACGAAAGCATTTGATTTTCTACAAATATAATTAATTTTTGAATGCCATACGTCGTCTAAAGTGCACTGAAAATTGTAATTGTTTGCCTTAAAATTTGAAATTTTATTTTTGTAAAGTTTTAAAAATATAAATTCTAATCCAATGCTAAAATGAGTTAGGATTTTTAAAGCAGGAACGCATATTTCTAAGGCGTTTCAGGAATACAATTCTTATCAGTGGAGTTTTCAATACTTTTGCGTAAAATCATTCATGCCACACTTCAACTTTGAATTTTGAATATTAAATTAATTAATTAAATTATAACAAATATTAAAAAAAGAGAAACCCATATAGCCCTTTAGCAAAAGAAGTGTACGTAAACTTTTTTGACTGACTATAAAAATGTACACCTATGTATGTATGTGTGTATGTTCTCGTGCTTGCTGTAAAACGTAAAATTGTTCCTCATTTATATATATATTTTATTTTGTTTTTGCCGTTCATACAGTTCCCTCTATTTTTCATTTAGCTTGTCATGCTGTGCTCCTTTTTTAGTATGTCGTTTTTCTTCCTCTTTTGTTTTGTCAGTTTTAAGGCATCATCATTAACATCAGCACTATGCAAATCATATATGTGTGTATGTGTTTTTTGCCTTTTTTTGCCATGGTTATATATTTAATTATTATTACATGTTGAAGTTTTCCGACAATCCTCAAACGTCGCAACGTCGGCCTGAAAAATCACTTTAAATTTGAGTTTATAGTTGTTGCTCTGCTTGTTCAAATGATCATCATTATCATTATCATAGTAGAACTCTTTACAAATGTTTGAAAATTGAGTATTTTCTGTAGTTTTGCTGCATTTGTGAAAATTATGAAACTGAAACGTTTCTTGTTACCGAATTCCCTTGTCGTAGCGCACACTCCACACTCCACGCTCCACACGTCACACCTCTTTTCATGGTTTACTGATTTACTGAAATTTGCACTCAACTAAGTAATTTACGCTTAAATGCTCAGTTGAGTTTCTGTTCTGTTTTTGCAACGGAATTGAGAAGTTTCAGATATCAAAATGCAGTTGCTGTTTCTGTTTCTGTTGTTGTTGTTGTATTTATTGTCTGTACTCGTGCAAAGTGAAAACAATAACAATAAGTGCAACAACAACAAAGTTTAACCGAATTATGGCGAGTTAAAATATTTTGAAAGCAAAAGTTTTTATAATTTGCGCAAATTTTGGTGTGTTGCATAAAGTGTAGCATAGTTTTATGCTATTTGCTCAGATAAATCAATTAGCGCTTTAATTCAAGGTTGACAAGTGCGTGTGGTTTTTGAAATTGTTGCCAATTTATATTGCTTTTTTGTTCATTTTTATATACATAATTATTATAATAATATTAGCGCAAAATTTTTCTATGAAAATTAATATAAATTGATTGCAAAAATATTGACAGCGCATAAAATTTCACTGTAATTTGCCAAGGGTCAGTTAAGGCAGGAAGTTGGTTATTATACTATTGATAAAATATTTGTTGGATCTGGTGCTTCGTAGTTATTTTTGTTGGGATCCAGATCCAAACAGAAATTAGACGCAAAATTTTGTTGCAAAAATAAAAATGTATTCGCATGAGTTGGAAGAAATAAAAGTTGCTCAAAGGAAAGCCCGACTTAATTCGATGATTTATGTGCTTTAAATTTTTACTTTAAATCGAACTTAAAGTGTCTAAATCTCAGTGTTTATTGAATCGCTTTTTATCGTTTTTACGCTTGACAAAAACACACGCTGAATGTCATCAATCTTAAAGAATTCACAAGCCTCATCAAACTGTGTTTAAAATTCAAATGTTCTTTTGAGTTTTACAAACTTTGAGGTTTTTTTTCTCTTTTTTTTTTTTGTTTTTTTCACTAAAAATTCAAATTTCATTTTAAGTACATTTTAAAACCGAATTACTTATGGCTTGAATAAAAATTCAAAGCAGTCGCTTGAGTATTACGAGCTAAGTTTGTTTGTCGGTGTGTGTGTGTGCGACATTCAAGGCAAAAATGTGAGCGAAAACAGAAAAGTTTACGCGAAAACCTGCATTAATATTTAATATGTTTAATACGAAGGAATTTCGCTATGTAGCGATGTGTGTACATTTTTATTGCATACTTTTAGTCAGCACAAACAAAATACATTTAAATAAAACGAACGCTGCAAAAGACTAAGGAAAACAACTATTTGTGTCTTCCTTTTTCCTTCGTTTTATATGATTTTTGTCTCTTTTTTTCTTTTACATTTTTGTTGAATTTTTATATTATTTTTTTTTTTTTGTTTGCTCTTACAGATGTCGTCACATGAGAGCAATTTCAGAAAACAAACAACAGTGACCAAAAGCGAAGCCGAAGCGCCTAGCATATCAAGCAGAGCAACACCCGCACATAGCATACCAGCCGCTCCAGAAGCTACAGCAGCAAGGGCAACAACAGCAGGAGCAGCAGCTGGCAGCACGAGCATGAGCCATACAAAGCAACGACCGCCACCGCTGAAAACGGCGACGGCAACGGTGACAACGACACTGGTCAGCAGCAGCGAAGGCGGCCAACCGCTGCCATTTGATGGCCCCGGCGGCGGCTTTACGGGTAATTTGGGCAGCTATCGTGGCACAGCCACACTGACCACGCCCTCAACGCCGCGCATTGAATTGAGTCGTGCCTCATCGTCGTCACATCATGAAGAGGACAGTCGTGAAAGTAGTCCTGAGAATGTCTTCGATCAGGTAAGTTTCACAATTGCTATTGGAGTGATATTGTGTATATGTGTGTGTGCGACAGAGAGAACACAATCGATGTGCTCCGATAAATATGCTGTAAAATATATTTAAGAGAAGAATGATATACACTAACACATACACAGCACGCTCACACTTACATAACCAAGCACAAGCTGACAGACACACCAAAACACACACACGCACACGCCTACAGACATCTTCCATAATTGGAAGTGGGAAGAGTGTAAAAAAGCTGCCCTGCGGTCAGCATTGTGCGTTGGTAAAGCAGCAGGAGCAGCAGCAACAATAACAACAACAACAGCAGGAGCAGCTGTGCTGTGCTGCACAGATAAATAAATACAAAAACAAATATTGTAGCATACAAACAGGCGCTAATTATATTTTGTGCATTCTCTTGCTCTTCCTATCGCCCGTTTTCTTTGTTCCTTTTGTTAAACCTTTATTATTTTTTCTGTTACTTGTTTCTTTGTTGGTTTTTGGTTTCGCTTTTGTTAACTTTTCTTCATGCGGCTTTTTCTTACTCTTGTCGGTTTTATCAATCTTGTGTTTTTCATAATTGGCTACAAATTGCATACACTAACGCACACACACACACATACACAAAACACATACACAAACACACGCACAACCCACACTGTTTATTTGTTTATTACTTTGTTGATTTTTCATTCATCATTATTATTTTTTTTACGTTGAATTGTTAACTTTTAAATTTGAATTTCGTTGGAACACAAATCAAAACCAAACCAAACAAATACCAAAATCGGCATTCCAAAAATAAATACCAAAAATTATTTCGCAAAAACTAATGCTATCAAGGTCGGCACTGGCACCCTACAGGAAACGATTGGTCTCGGTTTCCGCGAAGAGGGCGCACTTGAGCTGCGCAGCTCCACAGAGGAATTATACTTTATGGATCCTGAGCAAAAGAAAGAGGAGCAAGATAAACTAACACAACAACAACAACAGCAGCAGCAACAACAACAAGTGCAACAACAACAGCATCCGTTACAACAGCATCCGTTACAACAGCAACAGCAACAACAGCAACAACCACAAATACAACAGGTAAGTGTATTTATTTTTATCATGGCGCGTGTTGAATATGAATCATGATGATGATGATGGTGGTGGTGAAGGGTATTGCAATGTAGTTAGAGCCGCAAAAGTTGATTAAATGTCATTTTCAACGTTTTTTTTTTTTGCAATTTGAGTTACTCTTGTGTTTGACGAGCAGAAAATTCAGTTTGCGTATAAAACCCAATGCGGCATACTTTTGAGCGTCTGCACTTGATTGTTGTGTTGCTAAGCAATAAAAACCGTAAAGAAAGCAAACAAAATTGCAACTAAAAATGATTTCATTTTCTCTTCTTTGCCACTTTTGAAATTCACTTTTCCATTTCATGGTGATGTTGATGTCATGACCATGCTGAAATTTGATTATGCTTTTAGGCAAATCGAAAAAAATATATGTATTCAACAACAGAATTTTTTTTTAACCATGAAAAGCGCTCAACAAGTTTTGTTTACGGCGACAAAACTGCTACTCACTCAATGATACAAGAAAAACGCTTAAAAATAACATTTTTTCGATTTATTTATTGTGTTCTGCCTAAAAGTATGCTTTGTTTGTTGCGCATCAGTTTGTCTGCTTTGTAAAGTTTATTATGCGTTTCAAGCACTTAAAATTGTTATAGTTATGTGCGAATGAAGATGTAATCAGGCTTTTAAAAGCACACACACACACACACACATATAATATTATTAAAAACAAAGCAAAATTATGTAGTATATTTTAAGGATTTAGCTTAAAATTGTAATTAAATTGTTAAAAATACATTGCGCACCAATAAACTCTGAGATTGCCGAGCATATAACAAACAAAGACACGAATATCGTATATTCTATTTGAAACACAACAACAATTCTAATTTAAAAACATTTTTCGGTTGACCTTCTCTTTTGACATTTTCAAAAGCAAATACAACAGGTTAACACTACAACAATAACAACAACAACAATGAAAATAACGTGCTCTGTACAGAATGTTGTACGAGCGCGTTGAAAAAGGACGTAAGCAAGGACATTACCTAAGCTGGTTAGCTTTAAGCAGTAATTTTATGGGCAAAAAGCTCCAACAACATAAATAACAGCAACAACAACCATAAAGATAGCAATAAAAATGTTTTTGTTTTGGTTTCCTTTTTTTTTTTTTTGTATTTCGTTCAGACACATGTTGGAAACGGAAATGTTTAGGATTCTGTGCTAAAATTAAGTGCAGAAATTGCGTTTGAAAGCAATAAAGAAAATGAAAACAAAATGATAAATTTAAAAAAAAAAAAAAATAGTATAAAAACAAAGCAATAAAAATAAAGGAAAATGAATAAAAATCCATTTTCTAATAGACAAATGATTGATTTGTATGTTAGGAAATGAAACTGTTACAATCTCTTTGTGTGTATGTATGTAGATATATGTGAGCTCTTAAATGCTTCATTGTGCGAAAGAGTTTGGGCGTAAGTGTGAGCGAGTGCGAAATATATTGAGCATCATACATAGATATGGTTGCAAGTGTTACTTACTGCAGGATGAGCGCGCATTGACAGACAAGTGGCCAATCGACGGTGTTGCCAATCGTTCAATATATGTACATATGTATGTACATACATATACGCACACACACACGTACATATAATGGCATACATGCTGATGCTTTGATTTCGTTGTCATGTATTCATACATACATACATACATACATACATACAAGTGTATGTTGTCGAGTAGTCCTTGTTGCGTTGCCATCGCTTCGTCACACACGGAAATGAACATTTCAAAAGCAAATAATGCAGTGAAAAAGCATGCAGCATGAACATCAACAAGCAAGCAAAAAAATAACATGCGACAACAAAACCAACAATGTCTTCGAAATAAAAAAAAATACAAAAAAATACAAAAATAAAGAAAACCGTAAAATGTTGATTCGTGAGCAAACAACATCAAGTATTATTCAAATAACAGAAAGTGCTGTATTTGCATTTATCAGCTCGAGATTGAAAGATATTGCAATAAAAACCAGTCGGTAATAAAACTGTACAGTTTTAGCAGCACTGCCAAAATGATTGCTGCCGTGCCTGTCAAACTTTGTTAAAACATGAAGCGTAATTTAAACTTCAGAATCTTGTCAATTATTGAAAATTTTTACAGATATTTGTACAAAATACACAAGAATAATGTTATTTAGTTGAAATTATTTTATTGTTACGTTACATTCATTGTTTGCAGTCAAAAGGCACGCAAGTCAAACTGCGCCTTTTGAGCAGCACTGTGTTTTGTTGCAATGCACTTAAAACTGCAAAAAATTGAGTTGAATAGAATTTCGTTTTTTTTTTTTAAATTGAGAAGTATTGCAATAGAACTCGTGCTTCAAATTTAAATAACTTTTACTTAGAAATAGTAATTATACCTTTGCCACCTTGCTATTCAATACAGGTACATTGTTATGCCAGGAATTAAATTTATTTCTGTCTTTCTTTCTGTCTGGTTGTCTGTCTGTTTATCTGTTTGTTTGTCTATTTGTGTTAATTGAATTTCATGTAATTAAATTCTATACTAATCGATTCAGAATGCTGATAACATTTTCAATTATGAATAATATATAGATTTTAAATGACAAGATTAAGTTTAATTAAATTAAATACTGTAAAAGTAAAACAAACAACAAAAATACAACAAAGCAAACGTTAAGCATAATAGTAAAACAAATAAACATACTCACACACACACACATCATTAATAATTTTGAACACAGCAGGTTCATGTTTCAAGCAGCACAAAAAAAAACGGCCGACTAAGCAAAATGGCGCACAAATGTGAGCAAAACAAAAAAAAATAAAACAGCACAGAAAAAAAAAAATGAAAGCAAGACGCACAACAACAAACATGGCCCAAACAACATTTAAGCAGTCAAGCCAAAGCCAAAGTAAAGCAGAACCGCTCAAAGCAACAACACCAACAACAAGAACAACAATATTAAATGCCTTAATATATGCACGTGTATGCGCGTGTCCGTGTGTTTGCGCATAATTTTTCAACAGCAGCTACAAGTATGCTATAACTTTTTTCACTCCATCTCTCTCTCGCACTCTTTTTCGTACGCTTAAATCATTTTTATGTTTTTTTTTTTTTTTTTAACTTGTAAAGTTAACTAAATAAGCGCATTAAATGAGCACAGCAACATTAAATTAAATTTAGTGGATATAAAAAAAAACGCAACGCATTTAATTGAGTAGTAATATAAAAAAGAAAGGAGCAAAAAATAAATAAGTAAACATATAAGAGAAAAAATGCGCGCACTTAAGTTTTTCATCTGCAGTAGAAGCGCAAACGACAAACTTTCAAGTTCAATTTGCAGGCTTCTTAATTAATAAAAAGCCATTGCACGGCAGCTGGGCTGTTATTGCGTCTTTGTTGCTGTTGTTGTTGTTTGTGCCAAAGTGCAGCGGCAAAGTGACGGTGTGCTTGGCCTGAGTAGCGTAGAAAGGAAAGAACAAAATTTTAAGAAGTCGTCGAAGTAACGAGTGAAGTCAGCGTGAAAAAAAGTCCGCCACAGTCCGTTGAATTGAATTATATGAGACAAGTTGTCAATGAAGACGAGCTACTCAGGTGCGGAATCTTTAAGGGGCGCCATTGTAGTTGCATGAGTTAACATAAAAAAAAATAAAAAATTGTAATAAAGTTGAGTGGCGTGGCATGAACAGACTAAGCATGAGAAAAAATACAGAAGTAAACAAAAGGAGCTAACTGAGTAAAGGAATTTAAAGCAAAATAGCAAATTCCTAAAAGAAAAATTTCCTTTTGTGCAACAAAAGCAAAATAAAGATAAAATAGTTAGGAATGGAGACGAATAGAGTCACAGTAAAATGATATAAAGAGATGGTGATGGAAAATAATAATTAATATAAGTAAGTGTAGAGCAAAGTAGAGTAATGCATAAAAAAAGATGAATAGATAAAATTGAAACTCAATTGGGACATCAACATAATCTAAGTTTGCCAGAGACCTTGAATACTTCACTCACTCTACGCCCCTCTCTCTCTCTCTCTCAGTTCTATTCTTACTTTTAATTAATTTTCACCCGTTTCACACATCAACCGGACGCGACTTTCTTTCTTGATTCATTCAGTTGAATACAACGTACACAGACCGAAGAGAGAGTTTTCTTTTTAATTTAAATATTTAATTGAAAATAAGCAACAGTGAGAAAATGTTGAATAAACTTTTTTTTGATTTGATATTTAAAATTGTTACCGTTTTGTATATTTACAGTTGAGCAGTACGCTTGAATGCTATGTGAATGTATCAATCTGTCAATTAATCTGTCAGTCAGTCAGTCAATCAGTTAGTTAGTTAGTTAGACATTCATTCATTGATACATTCATCGATTATTTGAGTTGATTTGCCTGACTTGTCGCAGTGCTGTGCTGTGATTTGCTTTGGTTTACTTTTCTTGATTTATGCCACCCAACGTTAACGACGATGACGACGACTTCGACGTTAAGATTGCAACAATTGAAATTCAATTTAAACAGTTTTGACAAAAGCAAGGCCACAACAAAAGTGCCTGACAGCCGTAGAAGAGAGGGACAGTGCGTGGCGCAGAGGACAACAACAGTTGCTGCAGCAACAGAGACGGAAGCGTTGCGCCTTGATTGACAGCATAAAGCATTTTATGAATAGAACGCAAGAGAGTTAGTGTGTGTGTTGCAAGTAGACAATGCACGAGCATGAGGGGAAGATGGAAGACAACAATGATATGTGCAAAGTGGAAAGTAGAAAATGTCATTTGCCTCAATTAGTTTTAAAAATAAACACAATAAGACGTCTTAAGCCACACAATTGTGCGAGCCATGAAAGCATGTAGAATACTTTTAGGCAAATTTTTGCAATTGATTACATTTAGGAATATTTTGCCTTGTTTTCTCTGTTTACTTTACACTCCTTCTTCTTTTTTTTTTCGTTTGATAGGCGAAACGTTCATCGCCGCACATCTTTAAATACGATGATCATCAAAGTTATCTGCAACAGCATCAGCGCAAAGACTCAGCTAGCTCTGAAGTAGCCGCACTGCTCTGTATATCCGGTCGTACTAGTCGTATCTCGAGCGTCGGCAGTCAAGGCTCGGCCGTCAGCCGTCTTTCGGCTGTATCGGGTGTGTCGCGTTCACCGTCGCCGCATCGCATGCTGCTCGAGACATCGTTTTGCGGACCAAAGCCGCTGGAAAGCGGCGCAGATGGCGCCGCCGCCGCTGCTGTCGCTGGCCCAGTGGTTAGTGGCGCAGCTGGCAGTGCCGCTGCCGGTCGCAGTGGCGGTGCACCAGCACCGTCTGCATTGAGTGCAGAACATGCAACAACTGCAGCGATGCTCGAGCAGGTGCTGCTGGCGCGGAAGCACGATCCAACGCAGGTGGTGCTCGCCGAGGGCGTGAAGGTTGAAACGTCGCCGCTGAAAAAGGTCAAGCCGACAACGTTGTCGAATGGTGAGTCGAAACTAAAGACGTCGTCGGCAGCTAAGCCAGGCGCCGGCACACTGACAATGGGTGCACAGCGTCGCAGCACAAAGAGTCCCGGTCAAATGGTCGTCGGCAAGACACCCAGTGGCACCGAATACATACGCATTAATCTGAAGCCGGATCACATGTATAGCGATAAGGGCATCGCATCAAATGAACGTGTCGTCGAGGCGCCCAATCAACTGACACCAGTCTACTCAAAGAGTCAGACACAGCAACAGAAGCCTGCCTCGCTAAGCTTGCAGGGTCGCAACGTCGTAGACGAACATCGGCTTACGCCCACCGCCAGTCCAAAGCCATCGCGTCATGGTTTTCTTGGCAAAGAGACGGCACGTGGCAGTCGTTCACCATCACCAGCAACGATCTCCGTATCGCGAAAAAGCTCCTTCAGTTCGCTCTTTCGTCTAGGCGGCAAAGATTCGCCCGATTCGCCACGCGAACGTTCACGCTCACGCAGCAAGAGCAAAGACCGCCAAACGCCACAGTCACAAAATGTGACGCCAAGCAAGCAAAAGTCTGTGCTGGCTATCTTTAAGCCGGGCAAGCGCGGCAGCAGTGCCGGCACCGACACTAAATCATCAAAGAGTTCATCCCCCATCGACGGCGGCTACGAGATGCAAGTGCATCATCCCCCACCACCACCACCTGCTCAAGGCATGATGCAGTCACAGCGCAGCCGAACGCCCGTCATAACTGCAAGCGGTTCGCGGCCCAACAGTCGTTTGCGTTATTACGATGAGCCGGTAGAGGGCGTAATACATATACCGCTGCATACACCGCCAGAGGAAAAGGAGGCACGCATCTTGCTACAAGGCATACAGCAGCTAACTGCTGAGCCAATTTTACCGGTGGCTGCACCAATTACAGCCAGCGATTTGGCGGCAGCAGCTGCAGCACTCAAGCCGGTCGGCCAGCGTAAAAGTTCGGGTGCCACACCTGGTGGTAGTATCACGACAACGGCGACTATGGTGGTTCCACCACGGCCACAGCAAATTCAACGCATCGAGAATTTAGACGCAATACACTCGCTGCCACAGGAAGACGACAATAAGGAACGCACCTGGAGTCTGGAGGTAAATCGGCACAGCTCTCAGGATTCACAGGAGACTGTCAACTCGGAGGGCAGCTATGCGAGCGCCATCAGAGTGGGCACGCGTCCATCTCAATTGGCTAATGTAAAGGAGCATGTGGTGCAAGAGAACGGCATGGCTGCCGGCGAGGCGGAGGCTGAGATACACCGTCTACCATCTGTGGATAGCACGATGAGCGCTTGTGAGCCACGTTTCGTAGAAACGGTGGCCACGGTGAATGCGATCAGCGACGATGCAGTGGCTAAGGAGCGACGTCGTCTACTCTTCGCTACGCGTATTGGCTCGGGTAGTCAAGAACAAATCTTCTCAACACAATTTAGCATTTCAAAAACGGAAAGTCAGTCCAGTCAGTTGTCGGAACAGGTTCAAGAATCGATCTCAGAAAGCGCGGATGGCCTACAGCGCCAGGGCACTGTAATACGTCGCACCGATGATGAGGTAGTCGATATGGGCACTCTAAAGCGTTTAACTTCAGCAGATAAACGAGCCGCAAAGTCGCATTCCGCCTCGGAAGAAGAGAAGCCAACGAGCACAGTATCTGCCGCTCCACCAGTTGTTCTGCGGCGTAAAGACTCCAGTGATGAACAACGTCATAAATCACGTTCCACATCAGAGGATGATGCTGGCGAGGTGACAAACCAGCGGCATTCACGCTACTTGGAAAATTTTGATGTGCGCAAGAAGTATCATGAAAATATGCCACGTAAGCCGAAACGACAGAGCATCGCCGAGACTCAGGCGACCGCTGGTTCGGTTGCAGAGGTTGAACCTGTACAAAAGTCACGTCCAACACTACCGCAACCATCGCCACCCTCCACAGCCCCTTCACCTTCGCCGCCGCCACCTGCCGCGCAGCAACAGATTAGTCGCTCGCCAACACCGCCACAGAGCATTGGTGGCGTCATGCCACGCTCGCGATCGCAATCACAATCGCCGGTCGAACGTAACCGACAGACGCCAACTAAACCACCACGTACGACGACACCAACGAGACGCACTAGCCAGCAACAATACTCACCCACAACTACAATGACGATGACTACAACAACAACAACCACACCACCATCGCCTTTACCACAATCACCGCCTTCGACTACTGCCACACCACCCCAGTTGCTCAAGAAATATACACAAGCATCAACCGACAGACAATCTCAACACTCAACCGATGAACCCATTGAGTCATCGGAAAGTGAACGCGACTCCGACCTGGCTGGTGGCGGTTCTTCTTCAGCAGCTACTGCTGTCGCTATGGATCCAAAACGTCGCCATCTGCCGCGTCACGTTGGCCTAATCGAGGATCATGAAAGCACTGGACTTGTTTCGCAAGAGTCCTTCGATGATGAGCTTCCCTACATACCGACCACGCTTCCCGAGGAACGAGCCCAAGGTGTTTCAATCATACCGATGAAAGAACGTGCTAACATGGAGCTCAAGACCTGTCCAGTTGACCGGCCACGTTCAACAACGCCACTGAACCCGTCACATCTCGAAGAATATTGTGGCATTGTAACGCCTTCGGAACCGAGCGGACATGAACTTGTCATTGGCGGTTCGGCGCCAGTACGTGGTGAAAAGCTACGCATAAGTTTACCGCGTAAAGATTCCACCAAGGATAAGACACAAAACTCGAAATCGCCGCGACGCATTTCAAATGCCAGCGGCAAATCATGGTTCGAATTCGCTGAAGAGGGTCTGCGTGCAAGTACAAGCGTACTCGAACGCAAAGACTCAAATAAGCAACTACTGACAAATGTCGCAGCCACTACTACGACGACTTCGACCACGGCTGTCGCCACGACGGCTAAAAAAGAGGATGCCAAGACGAAATTGATTGCTAAGCCAACGGCAAGCACTTCCACACAACGTAAACTCTCCGGTCACTGGATTGACTTTGAGAATATACCGGAGAAGCGTAAGCCAGCCAAACGAATAACGACATTACCCAAAGAAACGTCAACGCAGGTGAGCGCATCTGCAGCGTCCACGACACCAAAGAGTGGACACCACCATCATCATCATCATCAACATCATCACCAACAACAGCATCACCACCAACAGCCGCCAGATATCACCGCAATGGCAACAGCAACGTCAAGTACAGCGAACGCGGATGGCAACAAATTGCACTACAACTATGTGAAACCGGAGGATTGTCAATGCGAGTGCCATGAAGTTGAACGTGAGTCATCGGGTGCCACCTGTATTGATGGCTCCGCTACTGCCTGTGCTGCTGATGGCGTTGCCACAACAGTTGCTGGTGCGGCCGCCACGACCTCCGTTGGCACTGGCAGCGGCAGCACTAGCGCTGGCAGCAAATCTGTGACCAGCGTTGACTTACTGCAACAAGGCGAGGACATGTTGCCATTACTTGAGCCTGATGCACACGATGGAATTGAACCAAGGTAAGATACATATTTCACTTCTTACTTACTCACTAATACACTCTCTATTTTTTACCCCTTCTTTCCGTTTTATGTTTCCCTAACACAGCGACTCATCGCGTGAGTACAGTTGCTACACGGATGATGAAATGGATATGCCTCAAAGGCATAGTGCATCCAGTCGCTCCAAAAGCGGTTCCTCTAAGGTAATTAATTCGTGTAACTGTTTGTATTGTGCTGTAATACATTTTTTTTTTGTTATTGTAGTTGGACGAGTTTCCGCGTCGTGATGTCTCGCAACATAGTCCTAGATCACGTAAATTTCCCGATAATAGAATGTAAACGGTTCCTCCTCATTCTTCTCCATTGCCTACCAAAATCTTAGACCTATGGTCTTAGTATTTAGAGATATTGAAAAAGAAAAATACTCAATTTTTGTTTTCTAAAGATGTATCCTTAATGTACCTCAAATGCGTGGTTGTTACACAATAATTATAGGTACTACTAACTATGACAACTGACCTTATTGAAAAAGAACAAACAAAACAAAACAATTTAATTTAAGCTAAACGTTGATATTATATAATATATTTCTAGAGAATTCGGCTCTTTCACTTTTCCCCTGCCTTTCTCTTTGACTATCTTTAAACAATTACAATGAGAAATTTGCTCTTCAATTACGATATATACGTTGTCTGTAGGACATCTACATGAGCTCTTCAATTCGCTGGCAACACCTCGTCAGCTTTGTTGATGAAAGTTTCACTGCAGTTGGTTTGATTAAAAAAGCTTTTCGTATATTTTCTTATATTTTGATGAAAAAATTCATAGAAAAAACAAATCACTCCTCATACTTCATCAACAAAGTTGAAGACTTAATGCTAAAAAATTGAATCGTTCATTTCAAATTCTAACTGTTCATTGCTCCTTGAAGTAAACGCATAAATAAGTCCGGAATTTTGACTGTCTTAAGAGCTCGGAATGAAGTCTTATATTATAGTTTAGTAACGCAAGCAAAATCAATCTTTTCTCAACATAAAACTAAAAAAAAAGCTCAAAAACGAATAAAAAATAATAATAATAAGAAATTTCATAACGAATAACATGAATACAAAAAAAATCGATTTAAAATTCATATTTGTCATTTGCCCACTAAATTGCCGGGTTTCTGTGTTGTTGGCAACTCTAATGTTAAAGCAACGTTTTCCAACACGCATGAATCATAAAGAGAACATTTAAATAGACTTGAAAAAAAATAATAATATTGATAAAAAAATAATGATTGCATATTTATAGCATAAAATTAGATAAAAGTAATTTTTTTTATTGACTTTTATTTTGTAGTTAACCAAAATACAAGTTTGATAATGTGTGAGTTTTTTTTTTTTATTAATACAAAACAACTGCCAACATTTGGTCATTAAAAAGCGAGCAAAAACGAAGTTGAGCAAAACAAAAGAAAACCATTTACATTTAACAGTTTCATGGCAACCCTACACTATTTTAAATGTGTACGAAAGTTTTTTATATATTGAAAGTTACATATGTGTGTTAAAAAAGAAAAACAAAACAAAATAAATAATAAACTTTTAAGAAAAATTCAATTTAAATGCAATAAAACAAAAAAAATAAAAAAACAAAAATACATACTTGGAAATTTATTTACTAATATATAACAAAATGGCAACTCTAAATATTGTATTGAAAAGCAAAAAAAAAAAAAAAACTAATAAAAATTACTATATAAACACGCTCGTCAACTTAGCTAGTGGAGAATTTATGAAAAAGAATTAGAGCAGCAGACATTCAAATCAAATAATAATAATGAAAATTCTATAAAGGAAAGGTATATTCAATTACCATAATTGTAAGCCACATTAACTACACTGAGCAAAATTGAAGTATTAAAATCAGTTGAAAAGAAGAAAAGAGTTTAGGAAAACCAAAAACAAAAAAACAAAAAACATGAAAAATAAATTATAAATAAAATTAAAGTAGTTTCTTGGTCAAAATTTGGCAAAATGGAATTTTCGCAATAAACAAATAACGAGTTTAGCAATGAATTTAATATACACTGAGAGAAAATTTTGTGTAACACTAAAAAAATAAGTGTTAATTTAAAAAACCAATAATAATAGAAGAATGATTAGGAAGTAAGCGCTTTAGTGAAAACAAAATGCAGTTTTAGTAAAGTAGCTAGCGCAGACAGAGTTGTCAATCACCACAAATAAATGAATGAAAGCAAAAAAAAAAAAAAATCTATGAAATCTTGAAATCGTATCACCAACTGAAACTACTGTTTTGTACAATAATTATTGAGCAAAAAAAAAGAATTATTGTTTAAGTTAAAGAAAAAAAATGTTTTTTTTACTATAACATATATATTATATATAATAATTAGCAAAATTTCGCATAGATTATTTAACATTATTTTTATTTTTGATTTTTTTTAGTGCAACTATTTACATATACTCGATATTGCGGCAACTCTAAATAAATTTTTAGTTTAATTTTTTATAACGAAACAAAAAAAGAAAAAAAATAACAGTAAAAAAATAAATAAATAAGCGTGAGAAGCTGACTATGATTGCCTTTTTTGAATGTTTCAACTCTTAAGTATTTTTTTTTTTTATATTACAATATATAATATAATAAAGATTGAAAAAACTTATAATACAAAACAAAAAAACTATAAAATCTTTAATATTTAAAGCAAAATAAAAATTTAATTAAAACAGATAATGAAAGAATATGTTGTTAAAAATGCATTTAAAAAATTAATAAATGAAAATAATACGAAAAAATTACAAAAAAAAAAAATTGTTACAAAATTTAATATTCATTCGAAAAAAAATGTTTATAAAAAAAACTTCAGAAAAGTAAAATATTGATGATAATAATACGAAAGAGAATCCATTCACGCACTTTCATTACTATTATAGACAACAAATCCACGAAAAAAATGAACTTTGATTGAGATTGAATAATAATTTCAAAAATATTACAAAACAAAAATACAATCTGCGTTTTATTTTTTTACGATCGAAGACCCATGACCCATATCTAAAAATACATTTAAAATTTCAAGAAAATCGATCAAGAAATGTCGAATTCATTTTAAATCTCAGTTTGATAATCTTTAAGGGGTAACAATGAGAAGAGACGGAAAATTAGAGACATGCAACTATTAAGATTATTATTATCATTCTAAGTTCTCGTACAGTTTGTAGGATATAGCTTTTTTTATAAAAGGGTTTTTTTTAAAAGAAATGGTTAATAGGGAAAGCAATTTTACGCCATTTTTTTGTGCTTATTGAGTCTACCATCCAATTTTCATGGAGCTCAAACTGTAGTCTTTAAGAATATCAGTAATTGCGAAAAAGTGATCAGACATGATTTGGTAAAGAACCTCATGAGGCTATCCTCCTGGATCAAAAATGGTCCGGTTTTTAGCCACCGACGAAAACAAAGGGGTTGTTGTAAGTTGAACGTGTGTTTAGGTCATAATTGATATCGTTTTAGTTCATTAAGGAATAAGCACTTGTTACAAAGAGCTACATGCGACTTGGATCTATCGAACCTTTAGTCCTTGTCTTAGTAACAGAGTCTTGTGAATGCTAGACTGCATTATGTAACTTGTGGCGTTGTGCTACATAGGAGGGAAAAAACTTTAATTAATTGCAATGATTTAAAGTTTTTTTTTTTCAATTTCTATATGGATAGATCTGATTTTATAATGAAAACTATTTGTAATAATACAAGCAAACTTAAAATCAAACAAGAAAATTTAGACCAGTTTTGGTTCGAAATGAAGAAATGTGACAAAAGTGCAACGCAATTTTTTTATTGCCGTCAGCTAACTAAGGTAAGTATCTACGACACCCTGAATCTGCTTATCGGCACTCAGTTATATTTGTTGTTATTTGTTTTTTTGCAAGGCCCTCAAATTGTATCTCATCATGTACGATAAGTGCTACTCATGCCATATAATGCCGATAGAGTCTCGTACACGTAATTTAACGGTTTATATGGCATTTTCCCATGTAATCGCAGTCATTAGATACAATATATAATTTCTATATTTTGTTGTTGTTTCCGTTGCTTTTTTTGTTTTCATTCAAACTAATAATGACAAATCACTGTGTAAGTGCAAGTAGTATGCTTGAGGGGGCGATGTTGAGGGGCTTCAGTCGAGCGTAACGGAACGCATATGACTGGCGGTGCTTTGACTGTAGCTTCGCAAAGCTATATGGTATCTAGATACAATAATAATTAATATAATATATGTACATATGTATAATAGATTTAAATATGTGTTAATGAGCCACCAAAAAGTCAAATGCAAACAACAACAAAGATATGCGAATCGTAAGCGATTTATTTCATTAAATTTTGTATACTTTTTGACTTTTACGGTTTGATTGATGAATTTCATGCTGTGGGGTGCAGCAGTGCGCGGTGCTGCAATGCAATGCGTTGGCACAAAACAACAACAACAACGACAACGAAAACAACAGGGTAGTTTCATCAGTAAGAGACAACATGAAAAAGATAGAGACAAAGTGATAGCGCAAGAAAAAGAAAACTAATGAGGGAGAGTCATGCAGGCAGAGAACACCTGTTGCGCTTCAATTGAAAACATTTGCCAAAAAATCACAACAAACGCTTATAAAACAGACAAAATAAAGAAATATACTATAAATGACAATTACGCAAATCAATTGATTGCCCGCAATGCAATCAAAGTACAACTTTGTAGAACAAAAAAAAAAGCAATGCATCTTCATTTGATTGTTGCATTTGTCGCTGTTGCAGCGTTCATCTAGAGATGAGCGAAAAATACACTGTGTAAATACAGTACATAAAATATAAAATTGTTGTCATGCTTGTGCAACAATATTTAAGTTCAATTCTATTAGTCATATCAAAATTTCTTGTTATACGTGAAATACTTATATGATGTACATCACGTTACGTATGAACAATTCACGCACTGCAATTGTTTTCCATGAATTGCACACCACTAATTTAAGTCTTAAAGATCTGCTCTCTCGCGCACTCTCACTTGACAACTGCACAAGTGCTGCCACACTGTTGGAATTCTTATGCAAGCAAACAAAGTATAAAATTAAAAAATTTCAAGTAAAAGTCAAAATTATTAAACATTATTATGCTTATTTAATAAAAACACACAAAAAAAGATGTGCATTACTTTATTAAAAACAAAAATTAACACAATCTGGCAACGCCAACATTATTACGAACTTAGTTTTGTACAATTTGTAGTAGACTTTGTTACAACGCAGTTGTAGCATAGCATATGACATGACAATATTTAAATAAACAATGTTGTTTATTTAGCATTTTCAATAAACACAAGTTATGAATACAGCAGGCGACACATGCGGCATAACAATGCCGACACGCATTTCCGCACTTCACTCTTTGCAGAAGACAAACAAAGCATATAAGAAAGTGTGCAATGCCGACAAACGAATCAAAGTAAATTGAATTTTCAAACGGTAAACAACTTCCAAGCGGAAAAAGAAAGAAAAACAAAACAAACAAGTAAAATCAAACATTTTTAAACGGTTCGAAAATTGCAAAAAGTTGCGAAATACGAAAGATAAAATTCAATTCAATTGTTTTTGTTGCAAACGTTGTGCAAATAAAAGACAAGTGTTCTTAATAAGAAGTTCAAATAGCATTGAGAAATTGCATGCAATTGTAATAAAAAAAAAACAAACAAAAAAAGACTTGAAGTTTTTGTAGAAATTTCGAGAAGAAACATTGTTGTTCTTTATTTATTTTTTTTTTTTTTGTACGTGTGTGTGTTTCTCTTAACGAAACCGGGTAATAAGAACCAAAACAACAACAACGAAAACGAGTTTCTGCCATTTTGTAACAACATAAAGATTTAACAACAACAACAACACAAAAACAACGTGCAAATAGTTCCTGCAGCGATTATAGCTCATGTTCACAGAGTTCCTAACCGATCGTTCGTGTTAATTAGAGAGAAACCAAACGAATTCTAACAAAATGGCGTTCATGATGCCCGTTATGAAGAACAATTACGACATCTACAAGGACAGTCGTTCACGCAAGACATCTGAGTGCTCTAGCAACGGCGGCGGCGGCGGCTCAAATGGACCGACAACTCTAGCCTCCGCCATAGGCACACCGACGGCTGGCATGAACGGCGGCCGACGACGCAAGGTATCTGAATGCAAATCAGAAAGTTTCGCCACGTCACCGACACACGGCATTGGCGGCGGCGGTGGTAATAATAATTATCGCATGCAAATGCAACGCTGTCAATCATCGCGCGCATTTCCGCGTAATACATCACGCAGCTCACACAGTTCGATGCTCTCGCCGACGCGTTCATTTTCTCAGTCAGGCGGCGGCGTCGGTAGCAGCAGCGTAGCGGCTTCGGGCAGCGTCAATGGCAGTCCGCCGAAACAAACAACAACAACAACAGCAACATCGACAGCAAAACATGAAACGAAAACCGGCGTTAGTGATGGCCAAAATGATTTTACCAAATTTCATATGCGTTTGGTTGATAAGCTGCGCAAATCGTTTCGCAAGGATAATGCGAAACGTTCATGAGAACAGGCAAAAAACGTTAATAGCACAAATAATTTTAGTAAAAGCAACAACAACAACAGTAGCAGCAGCAGCAACAACAATAATCATAATAATAATAATCACAATAATAATGAAGCAAGTGTTGGCATGGCAAAGCTACGAGCAATGCCGACTACACAAGTCACTGACAGCAGCAGCAACAACAACAACAGCAGCTGCAGTAACGTCAACGTTGGCATCGGCAGCAGCAGCAGCAGCGGTGCCGGCGTTAGTTTTGGTTATGTTGATGGCAGTGATGATAATAGCAGACGACAAACGTATCGTTGGTCAAGACAGGGCGCACAACAACAATTATTAGATAACAAACTGACAGCGACAACAACAACTACAACAAACAAGAGCAACAAGCGCAAAGTGCATGTGGCAAAGACAACAACGCAAGCAACTGCAGCAACATGGCCAAAAAAGGCTTATAGTCAACACGATGATGATGCTGATGATGATGATGATGAAAGAGCGGAAGCATTACGTCAAGGCGCATACTTTGGACCCTGTTGCAGTGATGATGAAGATGATGATGATGACGCTAATGTTGGCACTGTGCAGCGCGCGCATGAAGTCAGCCGGCAATTGTGCATGAGCAACAACAACAACAACAAAACAATTGCAAAACTAACAATGCCAAAGTCAAAAACATGCGATATCAGCAGTCTTGGCCGTCGTTTGCTCTACGCGCCACTCACGCGCGCCAATCTCAAACGTTGCCATGCTCAATTTGCCAAATTAGCGCTTGGCTGCGGTGCTGGTGGCAAAGCCGGTGGCAGTGGTGGCATACTACATAGCCACAATCATCATGATGATGATGTTAATGATGGTGGTGGCAAGAAAAGCGCAACTCAGCTGTTGACCAGCAGCATATCAAATTACGAGCTCTGCACAAGCTCAGAACCAACAACAAGTGTATGTGGTGGCAACAATGGCAAGTACCACACAGATCGCAGTCAACTGCTTGATGGCTTGCATAAGAGGCAACAACGTAGCAGAGCTATGCCAACAGTCACGGTAAGCGCGCCCGCTGATGATGATAATGATGATGTTGATGATTTGAAAGCAACCAAAGCTGAGGTTGTTTTTCATGATGATGATAATAATGATGATGTTGCTAATGCCACACAAGGCGCAAATCATAGTCAACGACGTCGTGGCAGTCGTTTTAAATTTAAATTCACCACTTTGGGTGCACCGGGATAAATTTGAACGGATGAGAACAAATTTGGCTTCAGCTTTTGCGTCAGAAAGAGGGGTTGGGAACGTGCAAAAAACAAAAAAGAAAAAAGGAAAAAGAATGTAAGAAAAAGTTGGAAATATTTCGCTTTGCATTTGACTTGACTTGAGTGGCAAGAAAAAAAGCCTTGAAAAGCGCTGAAGACAATGCGACGTGCGTTGCGCTCAGCTGAGCTATGCTGAGCAGAGCTGAAACGACGCGACGGCAAGACACTTGAATAGCCGCCGGGAATTTTGTTTATATAAAAAGAGATACAAAAAATATGCAAAAATTGCAAAAAAACAAAAAAAAAAACAAAAAATAAAAATAAATAAGAGACAAAAATAAGGAGAAACAAGTGCGCATCAAAGTTAAACCAACTTGCAGTGACTGCGTATGTTGTTGTTGCTGTTGTTGGCAATTGGCCAACTGGCAGCCAGGTCAGGATGCGCTGGGCGCGCTGACAGCCAACAGCCAACATAGAAAGCGCACACACACTAAATTTAGCCAACAGAAGCGTCGACGGTCTGTCATGCCCGGCCGCGACACACACACAAACACATACACACACACACAGCAATCACCAACATCAAAATACAGCCAAATCAACAACGACTTTGAATGACGATAACAGCAACTGCGATGTTGTCTTCGACGTCGAGCAGCGCTGCTCTGCTCTGCCAAAAACATGGCACGCCGTTTGTTGCATGCGCCAATTGGTGGCAACATTTGCTAAACTATTTAAGTATTGTACTTTGAACATATAATTTTTTTATAGTCTTATTATTATTATTATATATATATTTTTTTTTTGTCTTAGCATACAATATAGAAATAAGTTTTTAACTTCAGCTTCCACAAATTAAACAAAAACAAAACAAAAAAAAAAAATCGTAATTATAATGAGAATATTTTTCAAGTCTTGTAGTTAAGTTAGTTTTTTTATATTGTCTTTTAAATGTAAAAAAAAAAAAAAAGTAAAAATAAATAAAACTCTTAACTTGTAAACATTTCGACTGGAAATTGCAATTGTGTGAATTTTTTTTCATTATATTTTTTATAATAAAATTCAAAAAATAAATTTAAAAAACCATAAAAATTTTAGCTAAAAATACAAGACAACACCTTTAATTTAAGATTGATTTTTATTATTATTTTTTTTTTCGTTTATTTTTTCTAATTTATTGAGACAATTTATAAAGAAACAATTATTGTAAGCAAACCTTTTTTTTTTTTAGTGCATAATTTTAAAGTAACAATTAATTAAACACATCAATAAATAAATATATATATATTACTACATATACACATGATAAATGTAAAATGAACAAAAGGACTTTTTATTTAATTCGTCGTTAATGAAATATGGTATGGTACAATTTTGTGTCCTCTTCAGATTCGAAAGTTTAAAGTGCTTGAAACGGGGTCTAGTACATGAGTTGAATTCGATTATGCGACGGATTAATTTACATAATTCCCAAATAAAACACAAAAGTAAAGCAGAGTTTCAACTTGTTGATGGCTATTTCTGGGTTATTAATACTTCGATTTCGAGCGTTTAAGTTCCAGAGAGAACTTTTTCTAAACATGAATGCTGTGCTAAGTAAAATTTGTCAACGAATATTAATTTCCTTCTCTTCATCTCTCAAATTTTTACTACCTACCCTCTGTCAAGATACATCCATACATAGTTTGCTCGGCTTTTCGACACTCATTTGATCATAATAAAGAACAGTTTACCCAAGAAGCTTTTGATCTAATTTTGCCTTATAGGGTAAAAAGTATGTTACATAACAAATGTTGCATCTTTTTTTGCTATCTCCGATCTTTAAGACAAATAAACAAACAGACGGACAGACATTTCCAAACGTTCTGTTTTTTTTTATTGCCATGAAGTCATGACTGGTTTCAACGTCGAAATAAATAAATAAACAGTAAAGAAATCAGTCATGACCACATTTTTCTATACAGCGAGAAACAAAACTTTTATTATTATTAATAATTTTGAGTCATAGAGTTTCGCAACAATGGAAAATTTCCAATTATTTCGCACAATCGACAACTCTTGATTGAAATGCATTCAAATGTATTGAGGAATGATCTTATTTTGTATTCTTTTGAAGTTTTTCAATTAATTTCAAGATTTTAAGCTGGAAAACTTTTTTAATAGAAGTTAGAATTGTAAATCAATAATATTTTAGTGAATGCAACATAACAGATTGCCTGGGGAATCCTCAAAAAATTTTGTGATAATTGTGAAATCCATGTAAATATATTGGATTGATATGAGATTTTCGAATTTATAGGCCCGACTATCTTCATGTTATAAACGCTCACTTAGAGTGGATGTCCCGAAAGTTCTATTCAAAATATTCGAATTCCAATATTGTCCTTCGGTCCATATATGAAACAAGTACTATTTCTCATACTACAAAAAGATCCATACTGCGCAGTTTGATGCATTTTATACTTGGTCGTCATACACATACTAACACATGTACATAGTTGAAGAGAGTTGTTGTTGATCCACTTAGAATTTGACAAGTTGCTTCAATTAGCTAAGACAATCGTCCAAACAATAAAAAAGGAACCTTTTACTTGTTGTAATAAACAAACAGCCGTGACCCAATTGTCAAGCTTATTTACAACCCAAAGTCGTTAGTTTTTTCCAACTATTTTAGTACTTATAATATGAAAGCACAATTTCAGATCGTAGTTTGTGTTCAACCGACTCTTCCCGCCCGCCCACAAGGCGCACATTGTGAACATGACTTCTACAGTGAAATGTTGATTTATTGATTTTTTTTTTTTGTTTTTTGTTTTGCCGCTAATAAGTTAATTTTATGGCTTTTAGTCTAAGCCAACAAGTGCAGTGCAGTGTACTTTATATAGAACATGGCCGTTAAACTAAAACTACAATGCTTATATAATCCTTGACTGAATTTTTGTTGTGGCAACTAATATGAGGGACAAAGCGTGAGACGAGTATAACATTTGCTAAAATGCATTTGACACGCACGAAAATTGAGTCGCGCGATTTGTATCTTGACATGAGTGACGTGATTTCAGTGCCAATGAGCTTTTTATTAAGCAAAAACAATAATAAAAAAAGATACATATAATTCAAACGATAATCGCAAAAACTTTTATTATTATTATTATTACTTTTTTTTATCACAATTTGAATTAATTAAGAAAGACAAGTCATGAATATGTTTTAAAAAAAAATAATGCGAAATTCACGCGACAATGTGAAAGCATTTGAGCATGTGTGAGCGAGTGAGAGAGATAGTGTAAGAAAGCATGTGATAAGCGGCATTATTTCTTTCTTATTTATATTTTATTCATTTGATCATTTGCCGAAAGTTGTTCTTTATTTTTGTACTTTGTACGGAAGCATTTAAAAGTTATAACGTTAGGCAAACCGTTAGCGTGTGTGTGTGTGTGTGTGAGTGTGTGAGCCGATGACGATGTTCGCAATGACAAAGTAACGTCACAATGAATGGTTTGCTTTTTTTATACTCGCGCAAGAGTATATTAACTTTGTCATGAAGCTTGCAACGCAGAGAAGAAGATATTTCCGACTATCTAAAGTATATTTACATATATATATTCTTGATCAGCTCGGCGAGACAAGTCGATATAGCCATGTCCGTCTGTCTGTTGCAAAGCGAACTCCTCATAGAGTGTTAAAGTTAAAAATTTAAATGCAGAAAATTTTATTTTACAGTTTGTATGTAAAAACCAGCGTGATCGAATCACTATAGCATATAGTTGACATAGGAACAATCGGTCAGAAATAATGTTTTTTTAGAAAAACTTTTTTTGTTCTGAAATATAATCTAAATAAAATTCTTGACCATATTCCAAAGATTCGATGATAAGGGCGTGGCACCGCCCATATAAAGAAGACTTTTAAAATACGATTTCCCGATGAGATAGAAGATGTAGTGTAGTATGATTCCATTTCTTCCTTTAAAACAAATTAGAAAATTCTTTTTGGAAAACCTATAAGACGGATTTTCCAATGAGAATAATTGGGAAAACGCTTACAAGAGTATTTAAAATTCGGCAAAGCTGGAAAGAGCTCCCTTACCGATTTTTTGTCTCATTCGTTCGTTCGTTCGTTCGTTCGTTCATAACGATTCATCAATCACGGCCGTTGGTCACGCTTGCTCGTACATACAAATGTCAAGCATTGCTAATTGAAAGTTTTTCACCAATGATGGAAAATAACCACAAACACATGCAAACAAACAAACACACACACACACACGCACACACACACACACAGACTCAGAGTCATATTAATGAATTATTGTGTAAACATTCTGTTTGCATTAAATCAATAAAACTCAACAAAGTATGAGAAATTCAATATTTTCTAAATTGCACACACGTACTCACACACACAAAGACAAATGTATGTATATGTATATGTATATGTATATACGCATCAATGATATGCAATTCAATTTGCCGACTTTTTTCGCACTAATAACTCAAAGTTAATTCAATTGCAACTTCAAACAAGTGTAACTAATAACAGCTAAACAACAACAACAACAGCGTTGATCTCGGAAACTACAAGAGATAAAATATAATTTTTTTTTTTGATTCCCCATTTTATCAAGCAGATCAAGTTTGTTTCACTTGAGAGAATTTTGTTTTGAAATTTACTATGGCAAAATTATAATCCGACGAAGGCACCCAAGAATGTACAAAAATATATGTTTTCTGTTTGGGTGATACGAAACTGAGTATACTAACAGACCAGCCCACTTTATTTGGATGACAATGTCTTTCCAAGCCGTAACGATTGCTATGCATGTATCTGAGTACTCAGGGCGTTTCCAAAATTTTGGTCCAAAGATAAACACTCCCAAAAATTATACGATCGGGACGAGAAAACGCCACAGTTTCGGTTAAATGAATTTATTTCATATTTAATTTATTTATCTGTACATATATAATTTCCTTAAACTATTTAATAACGAAATATATAAAAATTTGTTTAATATTTTATAGTATTTTTATAGTATTAAAGTATAGATATTGTTGTATTTAAAATGTGATATACATACAGCTGTAGAAAAAGAAATTACACACTTCCCTACAATGATATAAAATCGTAACCATTAAGGTTGCAGAAAAGTTTACTTTTATATTAGTATTAATGAAAACCATTAAACAGATCCAATTCAATATTGAATATTTTGGAAATTCGATAAAAACTTTCATAGGAATTTTGAAAAATTTGTTTTTCTTTGTCTATAGATGTACGTTCAATGCAATTCAGTAGAATCCAATTCAATATTCTTAACGATTATAAACAAGAACTTCAAAGGTTTTGCTCTTTTTGATCTTTTCTTTCCAAGGATAGTAAATTTTTTTCTTTTCTGAATTAATTAAACCAATAACTTTTGATTTACCCTTTGAAATACGACCAATACAATCATTGTAACCATCACAGAACTTGACAGCATTTTGCAGCGCATCATTATTTTTTGATATGGGCTTCCAATTGTAATCTTTACCAACAAGTATTTCAAAACCTCCACATTTGTGTACACCATCTTTGTTGATTGAATAGGCAACGTTCTTTGCTGGATTAAATTCACACACGGTTTTCAGTTTATGTTGGCCTAACTTTGCTCTTGCCACATATGTACAATTGTTTTCCTCATCGTGGCCACCTGGTACCGCATCCTTCGGTATTTCTCCTTTAATAATCTGTGGCCTCCAATCAAGGTTCCATATTTCTGTATGCGAAAATATGTCTTTGGGATGTCAAAACAATATGCAAGAGAAAAAAAACAAGTGGTTCACAGGTCAAAAATTGCTTTAAAAAGCGGTAACAAGAATAAAAAATACTTTTTCAAATAAAGACTTAAATTTAGTTAAATTTTTTTATCCATTTTTATGAAGGTTAACAATTCCAGTGGTCCAATCTTGCCTGTTCTGACCAATGATTTGACTGCACAAAAAATATGGCATAGTAACTCGTTTTGTAGAGCTGATCAAGAATGCATATACGTATAAACTTTGTATGGTCGGTCACGCCTCTTTTTGGGTACGGTAAGAATGTCGTAAAAAAGGGGTTACCTGGAAAATTTTGCGGGAGTTTTGAAAATTGGCATCCATTTTGAAAAAATGGCGCCCAAAATCACTTTTTTTATCATATCTCCATTTTGGCTCATTTTACGGCAAAAACATCTCCATACTAAATTAAACTAGAGAAAATTTCCTACAAATTATGTTCAGACCTTTTTTTTCGTAAGACTAACAGTTAAGGCGTACGAGCGGCGCAAAGTTTACAACTTGGGTACTATTCATTTTCATAAATGGCGGCTCGAGCGGCGGTGATAGAAGGTCGCAAAGTGAAAATTCGGAAAGAGCAGCCCAAAATCCATATAGATGCCAATTTTCAAAACTCCCGCAAAACTTTCCAGGCAGAACTACCTCCCTACTGAACTATACTCACTGCATGAAAAGTATAAAAATTAATGCACTCACTTTGATAAGAGTCATCTGATTCACTATGACTATGATAAGAGTCATCTGATTCACTATGACTTGCCTTCAAGCACTCGGTGAAAGCATACACAAAAACTCGCATTATCACACGCCACCATTTCATTTTTCATAATCAGAAATCGTCTTTTCCACAGTTTTCGTAAAAATAATTGTCTATAAATTGAAATATAATAATTTAATAATCAATAAAAAAATTGTTATTATTTATGATATATTTCATAAATTTAACCGATAAAAAATGACACATCCCAAAAATAAACTTTATTTGTTCTATACCATGCATAAGAACAGAGGTATAAAGTTTTAAGTCCATTGGTTATGAAACAAAAAGGTTTTCCATATATATAAATTCAAATCAATATGGGAGGTACCCTTACTAGGTCAAACCTTGTTGGTACTAATATATATAAAGACTATCTTCAAAAGTTCAGATCTCTATGTTAAAAAAGAAGAAAGTTTTCATACAATTTTGTTCATTTCTCTTCTTCTTTCCGTATGAAGGTACCAGCTAAAGAGGACTCTCTGCAAAAATCTGGTAGAAAGCTTCAAAACTGTAAAGACAGATTGTATATATTCAGACAGCCATACGGACACGTCTCAATTAATTTGATCCTGATCCTGATCAAGAATATTACATATGTACTTTATATGGTCTCCTTTGTCCTGTACGTCCTTCCGTCTGTCGGTATGAACGCGTCGATCTCGGACGAAATAAAAAATGAAAATAAGTCGATTTCACTTACTTATGTTTGATAACTATTTTAAAAAACAATTAAAAAAGTACGCTTGCACTTTTTCAGTTTAACTCAACTGTCTTGGTTGCACTTCTTCGACTGACCTGAGTTCAAAAAGTTTTGACAGCGCAATTACATTCTGGAACGATAATTGATTGATAAGATTACTTTATCAATTTCCGTCATTTCCAATCACCTTCCCACGAGCTTCCTTGTCGAAATGACCTTGCCTTTGTTCTTTTGCTCATAACGTCTCCATAGAGTATATGAACCACTTTTCTATTCTATGACGTAATTTTCGTCATGATCACCGATCGTCTTCTAACAACACCAACGAACAAAATTTGTATGAGTTTCATTTTCTTTTTCGCAATCATTTTCCATGTTTGTTTTACCGTTACGTGCTTGGATTAATTTATCGCAAGCTACACAAGCGAGTATTAAGAATGTCGATGAAGAGTTTGCTTTGTGTTGGCTTCGCTTGTGCAAACTTACTAATGATTGAATGAAGTTTTTCATTATGTCGTGTCATTAAAATTGTATAAAAAAACCAGAAAGGCAGCAATTTTCAGCTTTGGCGAAACTTATAAGCTCTTACAAGCATTTTCCCAATTATTCTTATTGGAAAATCCCATCTTTAGTTCATACTTCTTATATGTATTTTAGCAACTTGATGGAAAACACTAATTGAGGGGAAATAAGGGGGAGGAGAAAATTGTTTTGTAGGGCTTCAATTGCTCAAAGTATTCCAGTTATAGCGTTTTAAAAAGGGGCCAGTTTGGTTAGGAGTGGGCGTGGCACAGAATTAATTAAAATTGATCAACTGCTGAACCTTAGAAGTTTCCGGGAAACATTAGTGAGCGCTGATCGATTAGTCTTCCATAGCATGGTGATGACATAAACTTTATGGGGTCTTACTCCCCTTCTTCCTTGCGTTCAAACAAACTTAGTATACCCTAACAAACTGTAGGATATTAAAAACAATTTGCATTTTCATTGAAATTGCCGAAAGCGAAATGAAAATGTGTGCGCGAACGCATGAAGCCGTATGTGTGCATTTGTGCGAAAGAGATGGCACGCCAATTAAAGCGAAAATTTCATTATGATTTTCCGAACGAAATATTATTGCAAATATGTACATATACATATAAACAATGATATATTTGCAAAATAATTTGATTTATTTTTGCGAAAACAACTTAATGAAATTTATGATGAATATTAAAAAAAAAGTATAAAAATTACATATTTTCATTTTTCGAGTGAAGAGATTTTTTGCATTCATATAACGCAGATAAACAAATATATGTATATTGGTCAATATTGAATGGTGAGCTGGTGATTTTTTTAGTCCAGAATATACAAATTTCAAGATGAGCGGATATTTAATATCCAGAAAGCCAACGTACAAACCTTATTCAGTGAATTCAAATCGTAATATGAGTAACTTCTTTATCTGTTAATCATTTTTGATTGATTAACCACTAAGCTTGATAAAGTCTAGTATACATTGTCAAGTAAGTACATATATGTATGGTATATACCCAAAGTATTTTTTGGTATGCATTTTTCAAGAGGTATTTCCTGTCTCCAATCTTATACATTAGTATGTATGTATATACATATATATATTTTAAGAAGAAGGTTGTTTGAGGAATAATGGATAATGAGAGAAATAAATTCAGTACGTCATTCTGCAGAGCGTCTACCATTCAATTTGCGTATCTATAGAATGGAGCGTGGTGGCATTTCCATTAAACATGAAGAATTTCAAGTCTATAGCTCTTCGAAGCTACGAAAATCACTACTGAGTTCAGACTGACGGACGGACAAACTTGACTAGAGTGAATTATATTGTCAAAAATAAAATATCGATTTTTTTTTATTATTTTTCATGACTTTTGGCTTTTAATTCAGAAAATTATAAAATAATAAATAAAATGAAACTTGAAAAACGTATTGCAACAACTTACATAAATGTGTATATATGACAGCACAAAAGTATCTACGTAATGTATGTTTGTAAATTACAAATGTAATCGTTTCATAAAAGAGAAGAAAAAAAAGAAAGACACAAACAATTGTTTGAGAGAGCAGAACGATTCGGTTTTAGCCGCTTTGCAAAAAAAAAAAATTATGATAACGTCAATGACTAACAAATGGCCGGGAGACAAGCGAACAAGCAGACAGACAGACCGACCGACGGACAAAATAGACTGTCTGACGGACTGGCTGACTGACAAAAACATCAACGACAGACGAAAAAAAAAAAATGGAAAAATAAAATGACAAAAACAAATGCGAATTAATAATTGATTTATTGCGCTGCTTGCGGTAACGCCCGCCGCCCAACCGCCAACGCCATCGTTGTTCCTGGTGATGAGTATGTCGATGTCGTGACTGAGGAGTGGTGTGGTGTGGTGAGGTGATGTGCCGTTCCGTGCCATGTCGTGAAATGAGCATGACCAAATGGCGTTGGCAAAACATTTGTTGAACGGTGGGAATAAACTGGTGATGAGACTCAACACAGAAAGACATATACATGGACAGATACATACATATATATATGTATATACATAGATGAATGATAATTTATATGCTTGGCTTCATGAAGATGAGATAATCAAGTGCATGGCCATAAAGAAATTGGTTCGAATGAATAAAATGCGCAATTGCTGCGTAAGAATGACATGACATTTGGCGATGGAAATGTTATATGAACAACGATTACGAACAACGAAAGAAGATAATGAAGTGAACTTTTGAAAGGGTTTGAAGAACGGTTGGATAATAATATTAGGAAAGGATTTTTTCCAAGAAGTCTGAAAATGAAAGGAAAATTTATATTTGCAGAAATTGCAAGGCGCAATTCATTTATTATGTATGACGATTTGGGGGAATTATTCTTATTATTCTTCCTATTTGGCGAATTATTATTTTTCTTTGCATAGGGGTGGGATCAGAGAGGGTCCATCAAAATGTCATGAGGTGCAGAGAGGTTTATTATTGTTTACAAATTTTATAGTAACTAAATCTCAATTGAAAAAGATAGGAAGATTCATCAAAATACCACTTAGAGGCAAAGGGATCCGAATGGATGCCACCAAAAGCATAAAAATTCGACAGAATAATTGGGCGAAGGAAATTAGAAATGGAATGATTAAATATTTGTTTTGTGGCAATTAAATTGTTTAATTATTTATAAATTACGTGGTAAAATCTTCGTAGGTTGAAGGCGGGTATGGTCCCAGCACATCCTCCCAAATCTCACCACTCCCTTAGAGGACTGAAAATATAAGAAGAGACTCACTAAATCTATAGATCCACGCGTATGTATGTACCACATATTGAAAGTGATGAAAAATAATACTTGTTCCTACAGTGTTCGCTCAGAAATGGGAACACTTCAGTTCCAGCGGCGTTTCCAATGTTCAAAAAATTCATAATTCCTAGAATTTTCAATTACTGTGTGCCAACTGTATTATATTTGCTTTTAAGTATTGCAAAATGCGTGCATTGCATAAGAACAAATGAGATAAAATAATCAATCAATGCTAATAATGATGATGAGATAAAAGATAAACGATCTCATAAAATGAGATCATTTTAAATGACGATTATAATGTTAATAATAACTGATGACGTTGTTGTAGTTGTTATCTAATAATGATTGATTAAAAATTGTTATTGCATTGAAAATAATAATAGAGAAATATGTAAAAATGAAGCTTTTAAAGCCAACGAACGAATATGAAACCGGGTGTTGTTTTTGTTGTTGTTGTCATTATTAAAAAAAAGGCTAATTTAGTGATACATGAAGGGGGAAATGGGGGTGGGTCAGGAACTCTGACTACGGCGTACAACGAACTTTGATACTGACCATACACAAGCTATAAGAAGAAGCATAAGAATAATAATAATAACAACAACAACAGCTTTCAATACATTGACTTCAGTTGAATGACGTCATTAAAATGACCCAAATTGAATATGAAATTCAATGATCTTGACTCAATGACTTTGTGTGTGACTGTGTGTGTGTGTGTGTGTGAGTGTGTGTATGATCATGCCAACTCGAAATTCATAGAACGCAACTATTTATAATTGAATTGTTTGCATGTTGATCAATTATATTTGAAACTGGTTGAAAGCTTTGGCTTGGCTGCCTTCAAAGCGCTCAATTAATTGAAATGAAATGCGTAGTTAACAAACAACAATAATAACAACAATTTATTTGAAACTAATTAAATGTGATGTGTGTGTGTGTGTGTGTTTGTTGTTGTTATTGCCGCCAAAATGTTAAACAAGTTTAAACATGTTTTAGCCAAATTGAACAAATTGACCGTCAACATTGCCCATGGATAAGCCAACTGCATTGAACCGACAACAATCAGTTTCGTATGCCACAACCGCAAAATATCATGCACGAGTGCACAAATGCATGTGCGTGTGTGTGTGTGTGTGTGTGTGTGTGTGTGAAATTCTAATAACTTGTTGCATTTCGGTATTGATGAATGTGGTTAGGAGAGGTGCAGTGGGGAGAGGATGAGGAACGGAAAATAATCAACATTCGCGAAATTAATGCGCAGTCAGTTTGTGAAGTTTATTAGTTTGCTGAGAAAACGAAAAACAAAAAAAAAACACTGAGCAAAATATAAATTTATGTTTTTAAAAGCTATGACAAAGACGAAACTACATTAAATATTGATTAGGTTTATGTGTGTGTGGCATATTGATTTAACTTAAGAGCATTGAATATAAAAAAAATATTACATGTACTGTTCATGCTACCCTCGCAAAATCCACCACAACAACAACACAACTGAGCATTGGCAATGTCAATGACAAAAACAACAACAACAACAACAAATGTGCAATTGCATTTTTTATGCTATTTTACGTATTTGTTTATCACTGAAAACAAAAACAACAAACAAGCAAAAAATACACTGAACTTTTACCTTAATTCTCAACATTGTTGTTGTTGTTGTTGGTGTTTTTTTTTTACTTAAGTTTAAATTAGTTGAGAAAAACAAGTCATGTCAAGGCTTTCGCATCAATTTGTTGCATTACAAGCATGGTTGCGCCCGCTGAGGGGGCCTAAGTGAAGGCGGGGCAGCGTGATTGATGCTGTTGACAATCAGTTACACAACTGTTTTTGTTATTTATGTCACACGTGAGTCAAAATGCACAAAAATAATGTGAAAACAAAACAACAAATCAATTTGTGGTTTTTTGTTTTTTTTTTTGTTAAAAATAAATTCTTTTAAAATTAAAAAAGCGAAAACAACAAACGTAAAAAAGTAAACTTTGCACCTTCAATAACATTTTTTTAGATAATATAAAGACCTTGAAATTGATGGCAAAGAAGTTCTCTTAACCGTTTCTATGACAAGTTCTATAGTATTGCCTCTTTAATACGAATTTCAAGGGAAAGACTTTAAAAAGTTGAAGCTAACGAAATTTCGTCTTAGCGGGAACTTCAAAATAAAAAGTTTATAAATCAACTTCGACTTATAGACGATACCTCAAGTTATAGAATCTTGAGAGCATAAAACTTCGATATATTTAAATGGAAAAGTCAAATGATATATAATTTTCATTAGAGAAGGACTCCTACCATGTCCAACTGATTATTACCATAGTGGAATGATATCGAATCGATGGATCTCCTCTTAAGATAAGAATCATTCATATATAAATCTTTAAGGCCCAGTTTCACAGTCTAGGGTTAACCCAGAGTAAAGTTAACTCGAATTTAACCCTTACCCGGAGTTAACTCTGACTTTCAGTTCCACAGTGACGAGTTAATTGTTACTCGGAGTTAACCCTGGGTTAACTTTGACTGTGAAACTGGGCCTAAGTAAATTAAATTTATATTTAAATAATTGTTTCTTGTTGTAAAAATATGCTGAATTTATTTGTTTTATTAGATTATTTTATCAAAAATATGTATTTAGATCATTTAATTTTAACAAAAAGAAAAAGTGAGTGAAATATGGTGATTCTTTAAACGCTTTTAGTCTAACCGCCTAAAATTTGCAATGTTCATAAAGTTTTCATTCAACATTTCACACAAATTTTAGAAAAATTACAATGTTGAGTCATAAAATAAGGTGTAGAGGGCTTAATTCGACAAAGCCTCAAAGACCAAAAATGTATACTCTGTTAAGTGGCAAGGTATATTTTCGTCAACTTTTATTCTTATGTGAACTTTCTTATACCATTTTTGGTACTTGAATACAAACTAAAAGAAAATTTCAAAATTAACTTTCTTACATCATTTTTCGCTGAAAGAATTTTACTAACAATTTTGGGCAAAAAGTTCGAGAACTCTGAACTGATCTGTTGGCACAACTTGTGGCATTAACGTTACCTACATCTACACACATACATACACACATGTGTATGACGTTGGCCAAGTTAAATGCAAATGTTTTTGCCAAAATTGAGAAATTTTCTTTTCATGTTCACCGCTTAATGATGATGATGATGACAATGAAAATGACAATGCTGCTGATGATGTTGATGATGACAATGACAATGATGATTGTCTCGTCTTACACGTGGCGTATGCCGGATTGGGAGATGTCATTAGCAAATGTCTAAAGCAAACTTAGCCAAGGAAGGCGGGGGCAATAAAAAGAAAGTATCTGGTGCGCCTACGAATTTGCATACTTTTGCGATTAACATGACTAAAAATAACGCAATTTACACAATTTTTACACAAGGATTGTGAAAACTTTGCTGGCAGCGACATTGAAATGCATTTTGCTTGTTTGCTTTTGGTTTTTCATTCTCTTTTTTTAAATGTTAATTTTAAGTAATTTGTAGGCAAAATAAATGCAAGAAAAAGCTCACACACAAGAGAAGACAGAAAAGTTGACGCCGATTTTTTTTTTCTTTTATACTTTTTGAAATGTTAAAAAAATCGCGCCAATTAAGTCAATGTCAATACGATGAATGAAATGTTTATAAACACAAACACACAGACAGTATTTGTGTATGAGCATATCTTGAGCAAAATTCGTTTAACCCAAAATAGCACAATTTATTCTAATAATAATTTGCGGCATTTCTTTCATTTGCTTTAAATTGTATACAATTTGTGCCTTGAAATCGGCAAGCAAAGCTTAGAAGCACACAAGAGCGGGAGGGAGGGAGGTAAATAAGTAAGGAGAGACATGGAGAAAGTGCTTGAGTAAAAGCATAAAAAGTCAACAATTTAACAGTTAAAAAAACACGTGCAAATCTAAAAGTAACAACAACAACAACAAAACAAGGAAACAAAAAAAAAGTGCCAATGCGGCGGCAACAAAAGGACACACACGCAAAAGTAACACACACACACACATACACACACGCAAATACTTAGAAACGAAACGAAAAATCGAACAGTGGAAAATTCCCAAAACGTAATACGAGGCAAGGATTACAGCACGCAAAGCCAAGCCAAAGCCAGCGACAGAGTGAGAGAGAGCAAGCGATAGCAACACTCTGTGTGAGTGACAAAGCAAACGAATTCATCGATTCAACAAACACGAACAATGCAAAAGAACATTTATTCTTCTGGAAGCATGAAAAAAAGCGTTAGAGAGAGAGAGAGCGCGACATGAGGGCAGCAACAGCAATAGCAATAGCAGCGGCTAACCGACCTGACCTAGGCAAGAATGCAAGCAGGCAGGCATATGAGAGCAAAGCCAGGAGTGCGTTGTGCAAGAGAAGATAACGGCAAATCATGCTTTGCCTTTGCTTTGTTGTTGTGTGGAGTAACAAGAAGAGCTGCCTCTCTCTCACTGTGTGTGTGTGTGCAAAAACGCACGTCGCCAAAAAGATTTTCTGTTCGTTTCTTTCTCGTTGTTGGTTTTTTTCTTTTTTTTCAATGCGATTTTGTTATGTGACAAAAAAAGGGCAGCTTATGGGCAAAAAACTTGCGCAAGAGCGAGAAGTTAAATGTGCATGTGTGTGTGTGTGTGTGTGTGTTGAATTTATGTAGATTAGCAAATTTGTGGCCAAGGATGCTGATTGTTGTTGTTATTTTTTTGCCAGCACGTTTTTCGATTATACGAATTTGTGCTTTTGCTGCCACTTCTTCTTCTTCTTGTTTGCGGTAGTCGGTGTCGCCTGACTTGTCTACGATTACAACTTACGTGCCACTTGACACTTGCCTCTTCTTCTGCTTCTTCTTCTTCTTCTTCTTCTTGAACAATGCTTGCTTGGTTGCTTAGTTGGTTGATGGGAAACGCCCAAAGCATTGTTGTTGTTGTTGTTATCGTTGTCGCCATGGATTTTGCTTTTATTGTTGTTGTTGTTTGTGTTTTTTTATTTGTCACAACATTTAAAAGTCACACACGGCGCCATTTCCTTATTCATGCTTATGTCAAGGACATTCAACTGTTTTTTTTTTTTTTTTTTTGTGCGCCTTTATTGATTTTCCTTCTTTTTGTGCTTTTGTCATTTTTGCTTTTGTTTTTCTTTTAGATTTCTAAGCCATAGACTCGTTTAAGCCTTTTAAGTTGTTTGTTTATTGTTGTTGTTGTTGTTGATGTTGCTATTGTTATTAACTTAATTAAAGTAAAAGCTTTGTATGAGTTGAAGATGAGACCGAGAAAAATGTGACTTTGAACATTTTTTTGTAAACGATGAACGTGCAACAACAACAACAACAGCAACAAAAAGGTCAATGTAACTAATTAATATAGCAAAGGATTGTTGCCATTGTGGCAAATTGTCTCGGCTGTGGCACAAAGCGTGCTGCCACATGACATGTCTAATAGACGAGCGCAGCACAGCAGTTCAAGGTTCGCGTGTCACATTGCAAGCCATGAATGAATTAGACTACAAGAGAGAGAGAGTGAGAAGGAGCGTGAGAGTGTGAATAAGAAACAAGAGTGTAAACTATAATAAAACTGACAGGCATTCAAGTCGCAGGTCAATGCACCTGGCTGAGTTCTACGATGTGTGTGCACGTGTGTGTGTGTGTGTGTGAGTGAGACAGGTGTATGGACAATTGAAAATATGCTTTGTGGCAATAACAAAAGTAAACAAAGTTCTGTCAAATCAGTGACTTGAGCTTTGTTTTTGTTTTATTTTGAGGTTTTTCTATTGCCTACTTTAGGGCAAATGTTTAACATAACAGTTAATTAACATATTTTCGCGGTGGCATAAAAAATAACAACAACAACAACAATAAAACAGATGAGTGTAAATTTTAAATAATTACTAAGCCAACAAATAATTTCTTTTCTCACTCTTTCACTCTCTCAGATACATTTTGTCTTTCGTTAACTTTCACTTGGTACCAAATCAATACAGCAAACGTCAGCAGCGCAGCGACGTCGACCGTGGCAGTGACTGCGTTGAAGCTTTGTTGTAATTCTTAATTGTTTTTAGTTGTTGTTGTTGTTTTAGTTTCGACTTTGGTATTTGGGTCAAAAGCACGCTTAAACCTGTCGCGACTTGTTGAGCGAGATCTCTTTACGCGCGCTCACTCGCTCTCTCTCTCTCTCTCTCTCACTCACTCACTCACTCTGTGTTTTCCCCTTGCACTTACACTAACTTTTTGTTATTTTCTTCTTCTTCTTTTTTATTTGTTCTTTTTGCTAAAGCAAAGTGCAATTATAGATTAAGTTATCGGCGCGTAATAATATGAAGCGAGACCAAGGCATTAAACCGGCTTCGACGATAATCACAGAGCAATTTTTAATACGTTTTACATGAATTGCATGTGTGTGTGTGTGTATGTGAAAATTATTTTAATAATTTAATAATGCAAGCATGTCATAAGAGCGTGCATTGACTAGAGTATAAGAGTGAGAGAGAGAGAGGCAAAGCAAGCCGAATCAAATTGAGCTGAGGCGAACAGGTGTGTTGAGCCGCCAACAGAGCATTAAATAAGCCTAAGCAGAGTTGGCGTCGCTGCCGCTGTCTGACGGACAGCCAAAGAAGGCGCAGCAGCAGCAGCAGCAACATTAAAAGTAAAATAATAATACAACAAAAAAAAAAAAAACAAAAAAGCGCACTACAAACTTGTTTTCTTCGGCTTAGGATTCGCGGTCGACTTTTGAGTGGCGATTGCCGACATCAGTCAGTGTTTGAAGCGCGTAGCGTGCAGTTGATTGAACGAATTGCCAAGATTTCGCGCAAAACGAAATTAAGTTTAAGCAATAATAATAGCAACAACAGCAAATACATAGTTAGAAAGTGTTAATTGCCAGTGGCAACAACACCAACAAAACAAAAACATTCGTCTTAAAAAGGCAAAACACAAACAAAGCCTCAACAAAGTCAAGTAGAAAGTGCGTAGGCATTGTGTGCGAACGAAAGGGCAACAGCGGCAGTAGGACACACACAGTGCGTTGAGCACACTGAACGTGCGTAAATTGAGCGCAAGTGAGTGAGAGAGAGTGAGAGTAGAACCAACCTTACGTACACAGCGTGAGGGAACAAAAACAAGGAAATTATAACGCACGGAGGGATATTTTATACTGAGCACAAACGAAGAAGAGCAACAACACTTGTTTGACTCTCCAACACACACACACACACACACACACAGAGAGCCGCGTGCATTTGTTGACTATGTCTGTTGCGGTCAACGGCACGGCCAGCACAATAACAACGCCGCCGTTGCCATCAACGACAGAATATTTATTACAATTGCCAGCCGAGAAGATCGCCGGCGTCAACGTCGACGTTAATGACGATAACGAAGACGCGGTAAAGACGCTCTGCTTTCACGGCTTTTGGGCTTGGTGTGTGTTGATCTTTTTGATCTTGTGCGGCATTGCGCTCATTATGTTTCTCATACGGAAATTCATACAAGGACCATCATATCGCAAGACAAATCGCATCGATGGCAAAGTCGTCATTGTCACCGGCTGCAACACGGGCATTGGCAAGGAGACGGCGCTGGAGTTGGCGCGACGCGGCGGTCGCATCTATATGGCATGCCGTGATGCGGCACGCTGTGAGGCGGCACGTCTAGAGATTATTGAACGTACACAGAATCAACATGTCTACAATCGTACGCTCGATCTCGGCTCATTGTCATCGATACGCACGTTTGCCGAACGCTTCAAGGCCGAGGAGCAACGACTCGATTTGCTGGTGAACAATGCCGGCATCATGGCAACGCCGCGCAAATTAACCGTCGACGGCTTCGAGCAACAATTCGGCGTCAATCATTTAGGGCATTTTCTGCTGACGAATCTGTTGCTCGACCGCCTGCGCCAATCGACGCCCAGCCGGATTGTGGTCGTCAGTTCGGCGGCGCATCTCTTCGGACGCATCAATCGTGCGGATTTGATGAGCGAGAAGAACTATTCGAAATTCTTTGGCGCCTACAGTCAAAGCAAGTTGGCGAATATATTGTTTACGCGCAAATTGGCGGAATTGTTGCGCGACACGGGCGTCACCGTCAACTGTTGCCATCCGGGCATTGTGCGCACGGAGCTAAATCGGCACTTTGAGTGGCCCGTTTGGTTCAAGGAATTCATGAAGGTCGTCTCATTGTATCTGTTCAAGACGCCACGCGCCGGCGCACAGACAACGCTGCGTCTGGCGCTCGATCCGGCATTGGCGAACTCGAGTGGCGGCTACTACAGTGACACGCTGCGTTTTCCGCTTGTGCCATGGGCAACAAATAAATCGAATGCCGATTGGCTTTGGCAGGAGAGCGAACGTTTGGTTGGCCTAAACAGTGGCGGTGGGGCCACCAATGGCAGCAATGGCAGCGCGAAGACACAACAGCTCACACAGGTGCAGATTACGCCAGTCACACCGGTCACGCCTGTCACGCCCGTGCAGCCGCCGCCAATTAATGGCTCAACGTTGGCTTAAGACGCTCGGCGCTCCGGTGGTCGGTTATGAAAATTTTTAGTCACATTAAGTTTAAACTTTTAACACAAACATTCTGCTAATTTAATATACATTTTTTTTTTTTTTGCTATTCTCTTTGTGCGCGTTGAACTTGTTAATAATTTTAAGTTTAATTTATGGCTAAAAGAACTTGTAATAAAGTTTATGTTTCATTAAAATATTTGTTGTCATTATTTTTAACAACAACGACGAAAACAACAAGTGGGCAGCACACGCACACGACTTCTATGTATTTCCTTCTATGTGCACACACTTTCTCTTGCCGAAAAAAACGTATTATTATTATTATTTTTCTTTTTTTTTTTTTTGTCTCATATTGCTTTACACGCCCCTACGCCCTTTATCTGAACGTATTTGTCGCGTGCTACAAACATTTTTGCAATTATCTTCATTATTATCGTTGTTGTTATTGCATTTCAGCTGTTCAGCAGCCGATCTTCTTCTTACACTCGCCTATGCTTTGTTTATTATCAAACAAAATCCAAAAACAATGAAGAAGAAGCGAAAAAAGCACAAGCAACATGTAATTTGTATCGCATGCGATTTTTTTTTTTTTTTGCCATTCTTATGCCTTTCTATACGCTCCAATTTTTGTTGTTGTTGTTCTGTTGCGCGCATGCAACAATTTTCTTTTTGTCTTGCTATTTTTTTTGTTTCTGTTGTTGTATTTGTTGCTGCTTTGATGATGGCTTGTGCGTCAGTTACGTTTTTGTTGTTGCGCTTTTTTCTTTTGTCTTTCCTTTTGCAACTGTGTCAGTGCATTGTGCTATTGCTGTTGTTTTTGTTGTTGTTGCATTTAATTTGCCGCGCCAAGGCACAAAACATACGTTTTGTAGCGTGCAATAAATATAAGGCAAAAACTACACAAACAACAACTATCTAGAAATTGCAAAAGAAACTTTATAAAATGCAAAGAAAAGAGCAAGAGCAGAAGCGCGGCAGAACGTGCGAAAAATCACTGAAATCAAAGAAATTGTTTGCAATGCATAGAAAAAACAACAACAATGAGTGTCAAAGAGAGAGAGGGAGAAGAAGCGAAGCGACTGGCATTGCAGAGGCGAACGAATGAACGAACAAACGGTCAGTTGAACGGTCGGTTGGTCGTACGGTCTGTCTGCCAGAGGGGCAAAAGTACGTACGAACAGACCGCGTCATTGGCTTAACCCATATGCGTTGCTTTGATGCGTTTTGTGCACGCGATGAGTTTGTCATGCAAAAATCTTTATTGCAAGGAAGCTTTGCTTTACAACATGTCGTAACTGTAAAATTATTTTATGAATATTGTTATTAGATTTGTTTTCGCTACATACATTCTTTTTGCCAACAATTGTAATAAAAACGATTATCAAATATTAATAAATTTCCTCACAATGACTGAAGTACCTCTTGTAGCTGACGCACCTTGTTGGTTATACAGTGGCTCCCACCTTAAAAGCCTCAATTTAATTTTTGAACATTAAGTGAGTGTAATTTACGGTTTTACTCGTCTTATCATGCTGATCAAGAATATATGTAGTATATACTTTGATTTCTTTTAAGTATTATCAAAAAATCATTATAAAATTCCACTGGGTGAGTGAGACACGCGAGCAGAGTTGCCAACATCAATAAATCGAATAATAATAATTTTGACGCTGAATTACACTTCTTACATTCTTCAAGAACGAATTAAGCGTATAATGTTTAATTTTGCCAGAAGCATATAAAAGTAAGACAAAACTGTAAAATAATAAGTGAAAAATTCAACTCATTTGATATTTTGGCAAAGATTGCCAAAAGTTGGCAGAGTTCTGCAAGAAAGCCAACCAGAAAAAAATGTCAAGTGTCAAACGCTCTAAGCTTACTCCAAAAAGAAGCTCTCACGCGTATTAGCTGCTTCGTTTACCAAAGAAAAATACAAATTATTAAATTAAATTATATAAATTATAAAAAATATAACGCTGTGATAGCTTTAAGCATCACAGCCGGCTTTTTCAATAACTTCAGTTATTGGCCATTTTGTATCAACAAAGGGAGCTGAGTGCTTAGGACACGACTAGTGTCTCTAAACTAAGACTGAAAAATCAAGGCATTATTTATTAAAAAAATTTCAATATTGTACACAAAAGTGCGTACAAATTTGAACGTGGTGGTCAAGCAGGCTTTGACAGATTTGACACCTTTTGACGACCGACAGTAATTTTTTAAAAACCATAAAAAAGCAAGACAAGCCAGGATGAAACGCGGTTTCAGATTGAATACAGCCGAAAGTACTAGGGACAGATTGGATCGCCTGGAAAGTAAGCACAAGATTCACTTAGTTTATTATATAATTAAAAAAACTTCTATTTTCCAGAAGTCTTATTTAAGATGGATTCGCGTTTAAGAAATATTGAAAGAGCGCTGCTGGCAACACATGAATCTAACGAACGTTTAGAAAGTAAGTAAAAAAACATCAAATTTTACTTTGTAATTTATTTACTAATTTTAATGTTATCAATTTGAAGAAATTTGTTTGGATACGAACAGCAAAATTGTCGCAATCATGAATAGAATGCCCTAAAGCGATGTAACACAATCAACGCTCAACTGGCAGCAAGTTCGGTTTATGTATGTACCAAAAAACAATCATGTTGTCCACAATGGGTTAACGTTTATATTTCGTTTCAAAGCAATTACATACAATCATACATATGTATGTATATGAGAATAATGCATGGAAAATTCCACTCGCTACAAATTTCTATATTTTATTATTTTTTATTTTGCAACCATCGCAACCAACAACAATAACAACAACAACATAAGAAGCTCAACAAAAGTATTGAAATTTCATTTTCGTACGCGCATCTGTTTCATTGATTTCGCTTATTCAAAAAAAGATACTTTAATTTTTGCATTGCATGGATTTCAAAATAAGAAAATTTTGTTGTTGTTGTTGTTGTTTATGGGCTTGACAAAATGCTTTTCGTGATTTCAAACATGATATTCAACACGGCATTTTGGCACGTGCTCAAAGTGCGCTTCATATTTTATATAATCAAAAAAAAATTATAGAAAATACTAAAAAAAAAAAACTAGAAAAAAAGTGCATTCAAAAATAGATGACAACAGTTGTGGGTTGTAAATGTTTCTAAGAATTTGGCAAAAAAAAAAATATTTAAATATACTCACCAAAGTGCAACTGATAAATTGCGAGCAACAACAACTGTGCTGACTCAATATGTCTGTGCGAAAAAAAAAACTTTCCATGCAACTATGGAAAAATACCTAAAGAATTTCAGATTTTTATATTTTACATATCAGACGGTTTGGAGTTTAGTATTATGTGCAGTGCCAGTGACATGTGTTTATTATTACTATTATTATTATTATTCTTTTGTTGTTAGTAATCAAAAGTCATCAAACTTTCTCGAAATAAACTTGTTGCCTGTAATTTGAATTACTCTTATGTTACATGTCATCAAATGGCACATACGCCGTGTAGCTTTAAATTGATTAGTAGATAGTAGAAACAAGATTTTATTTTTTTTTTTTCTAATGCACAACTATTATATTACCGCCTGCCTTCCTCTCTTACTGCCGCTCGAAGCTTTTTAAACTTTCTTTAAATTCAAAACTGATATTCTTGTAAAATACATTGAAAGCTCTCAGTCGCGAACACCTCCCGTAAAGATCTCTTGTTGCCGTACAGATTTTAAAGTCTCAAGTCCAATAGTTTCATGCTTAGACATCTCGGAGACAGATTTTTCCCGTAGTCGGACAAAAGTTTTTACTGTATTTAAATACTCATGCAAGTTACCGAACCAACAAGTCTCTTTGAACCACAAATGTTTGAACTTTTGAAACATTTTCTAATATTTCTTGTTAATTTAAAGGGCTAAAGAACTATCTTATCTGATATTTTTAATCTCCTAAATGTATTCTTGAGCTCATGACGTTCAAAGTTCCTCAAGGTTTTGCAAATTTGTTTTTTTTTCTGTGAGCTTTACAAGTAAAATCCCAACGTCGAAATTCGCATTTCCTGTGTTTTTATGTCATTTATGTTCTTACTTAATTTGAGGTATACGTAAATAAAGCAAAGACTTCATCACCACACACCCCGTCTTCAGGTCCCAGAGGCCTTATGTTCCACGCAATTGCACGTGTCTTCTGCTTAAAATATTTGTGGAATTTAACATACAAACAAACATTTTTATATAGTACTAAGCGACTTTCGTATTGTGACGACGTGTAAGACCTAAATAAGTAAATCGATTTTAGTTTGTTGATGCGGGAGGGAGGGTGCGAACGAGCGAGTGAGCGATTGAGTGAGTCAAGGCAATTCATCGTGTGGCAGTCACAAGTCTTAAAAGCTGTCACGACAATTACAATCTAAATAACAACAACTACAACCACACAGCATGAGAATAAACATGAAAAGAAGACCTCCAGATACATTAGACCACACCGACATTGTACCAAGTAACGCTAATTGATTATGTAAGACCGCCAACAATATACAAAATATCTTTTTCACATAGCACAAGTGGGTGCTCCCCCACATTCCGAGGCAATGCAACTTGAGTTAAGTAAATATTTGCATTGTATTTTATACAATGTAAGGCAAAAAAAAAAAAAAATTAAAAAAAGTAAAGAAAAATCTGAAAAATAAACAAAGAAATAATTAGACAAAAATGAAAAAACAACTAAATTAGCAAAAGAAAATTTCAAAACAAATTTGCAAATGTTTTCTGACACAAGAAAAATCACTCCATCAGCGCAATTGTTGAAGAAAACCGGAGAGTACTCGAATTCGACATACCCTTTGCCTTCAATTTGTAACGGCTGTTATAGGGTGTTGCCCCGCCTACTTTTCAATCGAAACATATTTCATTTCTATTCAAAATCATACGTACAAATTTTTGCTTTACTAGACCAATTGGTTCCAGAGATATAATACGACTTTTGTAATTTTTTTACCCAAGGTACCCAAGGTAGGGTACAAGGTATAACAAACAACAACAATAACTTGATGATATTGACACATGTGATTAGTAGAGAGATCAGCCGGAGACAAGTTATGCGACTCTCGCACTCACCGATGACCAATTGGCTTACATTGCGCAAATGTATTTGCCTATTATACCCTACACTAACTAAACAAGGCAAAAGCTTCAGATCATATTCGGTACTTCTCGGCCCATGGGACATAGACAGACGGAATGAAAGCATTAATCTCAGCGTTAGGGAAGATGTTTCCTAGGCTCCTTCCTCAGTTTCAGTTCACGCATTTACTGATTAATTCGCATTGTGTTCCCAAATTAGCTCTCTATATAAAATCTTTTCCAAAGTTATATTCTCCAATGTTGCACAGAGTTATACATTACATATGCCGTTTGAATGTTCAAACAAGTATAGCAAATGGGCACACTCAACTGTCATATGTAACGTGTCGCGCAATGGAACATAGGCGAATAAGCGATAATAGCGTATTGCAAAGTCGCATACTTCCGATAATTTTCTTTACTTATCTTTAAGTTCAAATTTCAAGTAAAATTTCGAATCTTGGATCTCATGTTGTGTGCGCCTCAGGCTGGCTCAATGACGACAATGAAGTCTCGACTGTCCCAACCCCCTTAACAAGTGGAAGGGAAAGCGGTGTGCGCCGCCGCCAATTGACCACCAGTAGCCACCACTCATTTGGGGGCTATTATTTAAACTGTTATGAACGAATAGTGAATTGTTTAAATGTCATTCAAGCTGTGACAGCTGCGCAAATTTTAACATTTTCAGCTTGTTGTGCATTTATCGCTCATGTGGCGCATGATAATCACTTCGTATGTTGACGTACCGTGCCTTGCGGTGTGGTGTGGTGTGATGGGGGGGTAGGGAGGTATTGTGTGGCGTGGTGCGGTTGGGTGGTGCGCCTATAAATGTTAGAACGCGTCGAACATACTCGCGATATAATTAAATACTGCAAGCGAATGTTGATTTTGTTGCGAACAAAAACAAACAACAAAAGTATTTCAATGGTCACGTTCGAATGCAATTATCGATTTTTATTTTTAGCGACAATGCTTTAGCGACAAATTTCATTTATGATGGCGTTGAGGAATTCAATGGCAAAGAGGTGTGGTCATGGTAGCAACCAAAGTTGAAGAAAGCCGTTTTGGTTGTTAACAATTATTGAATTTTAAAGGAAGTTTTATACAAGTATACTTATACATATGTATTTTTCATGATTCTACCATAAGATGGTATGGAAAGCCCATGAGTGTAAAAGATACGTCACAGCGGATATATAGATTCAAAGAGCAATATAGACGCTGAGGCTATTAATTCTATAATTTGTATAAAGCGAAAATGGTGATTCTAAATCGATCTGCGAATCGCTAATCCAATCTACATATCTGTCCTATGTGAAAACGACCAGTCTTTATACCAAAGACCAGTCTTTCTCGGGACTAGATACCGGATATTTCACAGTGATATTCTACGAATATGGAATGATATTCTGAGAGCAGTTTTCTAGAGAACTAATTTCATTCTTTAGAGAAATATGAAAGTTTTCTATGCTTCAACTATAGAGGCTTGTGATGACAAGCTCTCATATCTTCTCATCACTGTCCTATGATGTATCTATCTATTTTTCTATACACCTAAGTAAGTATTATATGCCTTCACTCAATAGGAGTGATAGTATAGTCTTGAATAAAGCATAGAGACTCTATAAGATATCCATAAATATTTTTTAATTATGGTCCAACGCAACGTCAGATCTTAAGCTGAAACTTAATTGATTCAAAGTGAAATGTAAATCAAACAAAGAATGTTAAAATGAAAAAAAAAACCACATGTTAATTTCATTTCATTACAAAGGGTATCGCATGTCACCTCACCCCCACAAGACCGTCAGTTTACTCTTCATGCATTTGCATTGAATATTGAGTATTTTTGCCGAGTTAATCATTTCATCAAATTCCTTTTGCGAATAATAATGACTCAAAGCACTTTGTTTGAAGGCCAAACAAAATTTTATTTTATTTCATTTTTTTTATTTTTTTTTATGGTTTATTGCGAAAGAATACAGCAAAAGCAAAGAAAGAAGCGTTCGCGTTGAGCATGAGAATTTTTGCATATTGTTGCCCCCACCCGTCCCATACTAATGGGGCGCGAACATGTCAGTGGGCAATAATTTTTACATTGACTTGTTACGCTTTTATTTTTAGCGCAAATTTTTCATCGTTTTGCATTGCAGATTTTTTCCTTCTTTCTCTTTTGTTCCTTAATTTGATGTCATTTTATTTCGCTTATTGCGTATAATTACACTCAGGCGATTATTTTAAATAAATGTTGAATATGTAAAATTTGAAAAAGATATTAGAAGAAGAGGTTCAGCTAAATCTCACCTATGGGGACAGGGTTCATCGAACATCTCATGTGAACATTTTAGTCCATTATTTTACAGTCTCATGTGATATACAGTGGGAGGGGTTCGTCGAAATCTCTCTAAATCTCACCAAGGAGGGGGAGGAGTTTAAATTACAAGATACAAACCTTACGTAATTTAACCGTACCCTTATGGCTACTGATCCAAGTTCCAAAAAAAAAAAAACATTTCAAAATGAGAACTTTCATTTTCAATTCAAGAAATCTTCATTTGACACTCATTTCTTGGGAAATCTTATGAAATTATTGAAAATGTTCTCCAAAAACAATTTGTTTAAACGAAAGATCAATTGAGTTAAACAAAAACGATGCAATGAACTCATTTTTCGGTCATTTCTCAATTCGCCGTTGGCGAAGTGAATATTTTCAAATGTTTATGGCGTGAACTTATTGCATTTAAAAATAATTTAAGCATTTGCAAAAAAAGAAAATGAAAACAACAAAAAAAAACTTAAATAAATTCTGCCGGTTTTTGCCCCTTTTTTTGTTGTATTGTTATTGTTGTTTTTGTTTTTCATGAGTTTCATTGGCAGCCCGACAAAGAATATATTAAAATTTTTATTTGAACTTGAAAATTACAATTTTTGCACTTGAGAACAAACAAAACTAAGGAAAGATCAGAAAAAGTATAAAGGAAATAAAAAAATCCAAGGGATTGAAAGAAGGGGAAGAGCAATGCAGGGGGGAATTTATGAAGGAAATGGGATATAAAGTACATAAAGTCAGACGTATATATTATATATTATTTATATGCAGTTCAATATGTTAAATCATTGATAGTTTCCGATACTGATATTGTACTGTGTAACTGATCAAACAAATGGTTTTTCGCAAAGAACTAAACTAAACTTTTATATACTTTCAATGCGTTTTTCAAATTAAATCTCCGAAACGAAGTATTTTGCATTGAATTGACTCATGACTATCAGCTTTAGAGTCATTGTGTTTTTGGGCTCAAACCGCCCTATGCAAAAAGCCACTACATCGAACTCATGACCACACTTGCATAATGGAGTTTCATCAATTGTACACATTCTTTTCACTTTTCCACAAAATTTGGTGATTTTATATCGTATGTCACCACATATCACCTGGAAATATAAACCGTTTCAATATTGCAGTAACGCGCATAATTCCAATTTATGCATGACCAAAAGAGTATTCAAATACAACCTGGCAGCACTGTCATGTACGCAATTTTTTACTGGTTTCCGTACTTAGCAGTGCTGCTACTTTAGCCTTTTTCTGGTTTATCAGGTTTTCTTTGTATTAAGTATGTTTGCCGAAAAATTAATAGAAAACTTCATAAACGCAATATCTGTCCATCACCAACCTTGGTTTTGTATTTTTTCTGACCGTTTTATTTGTATTTTCTTGAGATTTTCAACGGCAAAGGGCAATATGTAAAAGTACAGTTGTTTGCGCTTAAGCAAGTGGCATTACTGGCATTTATGTTGTTGTTGCTTTTGTAATCCATTGTCTAGCATCTGGCAGCGCGTTGTTGGCGTGGCCATACGACCACCATTTTTAGTAGCATAGTTGCCACAATCGAAAAATCATAGCAAAACTTAGCAGGCTCTGGCCAAATTTGTCAAGAAGTGGACGTTTCACAACTTGGTGGCAAGAAACATTTGTTGTCTTACTGCCGAAAAATCGGTGGGAAGTAGCCGGACTTTCTCAAATTTAAATAAGTTAAAATTATTTCAATTTTTTATGTGTTTCTACGATTACCACATTGAGACGTAATAAAGGCGATAAAAAGCAAAGGCAAACGCGTGTAGAGGTGAGCGGCCACGCAATATAGAAAAAAAAAGAAAAAAAACGAAGTGCAACAACAACAACACGACAAGAACCAGACGTGAGCGCGCGCAAAACGCTTGATAGCAATTGAATATATACGAAGGCATCACAAGATAAACGCTTGGTCAGACAATGAACGCTAAGCGTATTAAGTACATTTCGACGTCTGGCGTCAAGGAGGAAATCGTGCCCGTATTGATACACGAGACGGACGGCGATGGCAGTGAACCGCAGTACACGTACGCGGCATTTACGGCGGACGATGAGTCGGAGACGGCTAGCGTGGTGACGCTGTCATCGCGTCACGGCCATGAGTCGCTGGCCAATGCACAGGAGGTGATAATCGATGAACACGGCCAGACAATGACGCTACAACAATTGGTTGAAAGCGGCACCGTTGAAGAGGTTGAGACCGTCGAGGAGGGCGATGGCACACATACAATATTACACATAGTGCCGTCCATGCATCACGAGGAGGAGGAGGAGGACGACGACGGCGTTGATGGCGTGTGCGGCGTTGAAGCCGATGAGGATGAAGATGAGGACACGGTAAATGCAATGTACGAAACGAATACCGTTTATGAAACCGGCACTGAATTGACGGCTGACGATCCGACCGGTTCGCGCCTTAAGACCTTCTATTGCCCAAATTGTGGCAATTGTTATAGCGCGGCCGGTTCACTGAAATTGCATATGCGCGCCTGTATGCGCCAACGTACCGAAGTGCCGGCCGAGGATCGCAAGTGCAAGCTGTGCCAGAAGGTTTTCAATTCAGTCGGTTACCTGAAGGAACATATGCGTCGTCATACAGGCGAGCAACCGTTTCGCTGTTCGCGTTGTTATCGCAAATTCATTGACAAGTCTAAATATGAATCGCATATGGAGGCGCACAAGCATCAGGATCGGCTGGAGGCCGAAGCGGAGGCATTAACGGCACAGCATGGCGGCAAGAAGGTCGTTGTCAAGGAGTTTACCTGCTCGTTCTGCTCACAGAATTTCACCGTTGTATTCGAGGCGGGCCAAGTGAAGCGACGCTATGCCTGTGACGCTTGTCGTGAGAAATATTCAAACGAGGAGGCACTGCGTCAGCACAAGGCCATGGTTGAGGAGAAACGTGAATTTAGCTGTGAACGTTGCGGCCGCAAATTTGTCTTCGAGGGCTTCCTGCAGCGTCATTTCCCCACCTGCGATGGCAGCATCAAGCGTCGCCGGGACATGAAGTGAGTTCATGGACAGTGCACGGCGGCGGCAGCGACGACGTGTGCTGTGCAATGTGCAACAACATTATGGGTCGTCGTCAGATCTGGGAGACCAAACTTTTCGTCTTAAATAATGCGTTTTTTTTATTCTCTCTCTCTCTTTCTTCCCACTTTTTTTTTATATTATTATTATAAGTTTTTAAGTATTGTGCGTTTTTGAGAAAACTTCAATCAACACAACCAACAGCCAAATGGTGGTTTGCAAGCTTCGAGGGAAACGTTGAGAATATGTAAAAAAAAAAAAAAAGACAAAACAAGAAATTACAACAAACACAATAATATGCAATTTGCAATATATGGTATGAATATTGGACATACACACGCACTCACACGTACATATATACACTTTTAAACATTTCTAGCAATCGATGTTGTTACAAAAGGCTCTTTTGTAGACAATGTGTAATCATGATTAGAACCAATTAATTGATCAATTTAATTATGTTATTCGAGTCAAATAAAAACTGCGAATCATTTAAGCTTTTTACAATGTAATTTTGTTTATTACTGCACATGCAAATAAATGCGTATATTATTGATTGGTTTCAAATTTAATTAAATCAAATAAAAAAAGGTAGTTTTTTATTGTTGTCGTTGTTAACGATAATTGTTGCTTCACATAAACCGTTAGGCAAGTTGGAGTTGCCAACATTGACAAAGCTGATTAATGGGCAGCACCGCGATTCCTGATGACATGATTCACGGCAACACTCCAGAGTTGTTGTTGCTAACCAAGATGCAAGCTGGACTGCAATAGTGTCAATACTATGCCAAATACTTCACAGGGAGTCTGCAATTGCTGGCAACAGCAAAATCCACAACAACAATATTAACAAGGACAAGAGATTAAAGCATAGTTTTTCATATTTATTTTATTATTCAGCGTTCTAATTCAATTAATAAACGCGTGAGAAAGAGAAGGCGTGCGCTTCTGCTTTACGACAAATTGCTAAGTAGAGAACAAAAAAAAAAATGTATATTTTTGCTTAAAAAGAGTTTGGGCGGCGGCGGATGTGCACGTCGCATTTGGTCGCGGACATAGTTGATACGTTTAGGACCACAATTTAAGGTGAGCACGCTTGGCATAGGACTTCCAATCGGCGTGCGCATAGAACTCCTTGAAGATGGGTGTGATGAGTGTGTCCTCGGGCACAGTCTTGTACACGGGTTCACCGTACCAGGTGCCAACCTATACAACGAGCAAGAATTTAATGTCAAATTATATGCAATTTGGTGAGCGTTTGTTTGCTTACCTCCCAGCCGGGCACATTGGCCATCAGTTTAGCCTCTTCGTCACGATTGCGACGCAACTGTTTCAGAAATTCACGATCGCGTTCGGCAATCAACAGCGGAAAGATGACATTCTGTGCTGAGCGCATTTCGATCTCGTCGCGTTTGATTTTCTTTGCGGTCAGATAGTAGATGCCTAGGCCGACTGTCGTGACGGCAATGTATGCGCCAATTGTTTGATAACCAGTCAAATAAGTCTTTGCAGGTAGACGCTCAAATGGTATCTTCTTGTAACCGCCTTTTGGTGGCATATCCTGCTTTCGTGTTGGTGGCACAGCGGCGTCCATATTGGCGGCGTTGTCGTTGGCAGCTCTAAGCAAATGATTTTCAATAAGTCAATTGAATAAGTAATCAGCACAATATATTATGAACCATAAATTTTACGTCTTTATTGCACTTACGTCGTCTGAAATGTCGAGAAATAGTCTAAATTTTGTATAATTTTTCGCTGCCACACGAGCACAGCTGATGCTTTTGCATAACACGCAGTGCTGACAACCTAACCAATCAACTTTACGAACTCCAGCGCCATCTGTACAGCTGCGTGTGTTGACAAAAAGCTTGCTGCTATGTAATGTAGCAACACAGCATTAAGACGCAAACCTCGCTGCTGTGTAATGTTTTTTCAAGCAATTACTAGCGGAAACATATAAAGCGGAAGCCACCACATGTGCTTCCGGTACATGATTTTGTGTTGTTAACTTTGAAAAACAACATTAAAATGTCGTATGTTGGGCACAAAAACATTTAACTTTCGGTAGTTTGTTTTTGAATTTCATTTTTTTTTTACTTATTTAAGGTAATTGGTTTTTTGAACACTTATGTTGTTGTGTATATCCTGAGAACATAAGACTTGTCTGTATTGATTTGACATAATTGCTGAATGTATCAGTAAAGATGATACAAGCTTGAGACAATTTAATTGAGAAAAATCAATGCGTATTAAATAAAAGAGATTGTTGAAAATTATTTTTTTTTAAAATTATTTACGTTGCAACAACATGCGTCAAAAAGTAGGCAAAGAGGTGTATGTGTGTTGCACTTTTTCTGCTCTTCTTGTTGCTTTTGTTGTTGTTGGTTGCCAACGACTTCATTTTGCCTCGACTGTGCAATTTGCTGCATGTCTGCACGAATTTGCCTCATGCCGCTTACACCGCGCATTGTCACTCCCCCTTACCAACCACACACACACACACTTTGCTGCGTCTTCTTCTTCTTCGGCATTAACTTGATTTGCTTGCATAACGACAAACTTTACATACAAAATGAAGCATAATTTCAATGAGAAGTAAAAATGAGAGAAAATGCGTGATTTTAAATGAAAAAAAAAAAAAACAAAAACAAAAACAAAAACAAAAAAAGACGAGGATCAATGAGACACACAGGAGACGTGTGTGTGTGTGTGTGTGTATGGAAGGAGGAGAAAGAAGCAGCAGCAGACGTAGCCAAAGGCAGCAAAATGAGGCCATATGCAGTGAACGGACACGATGAAGAGGAAGAGTGTCAATATAAATACGAAGACAACGGTTCAAATAAGGGGCGTGGTCGATATGAAGTCATGTTAGAAATTAAGCATTGATTAAGCGATAGAAGAAGCAGAATAGCGCGCCCTCTGTCGCATATCTTTAGAAGCCCATTGAATGATCTTTAATAAATTTTCATGTTGAGTCAAAGAACTTTTTTTTTCGACTTTTTTCGCCGTTAAATTTGCTTATTTCATTGAAATTCTTGGCTTATGTTTTATTTAAAATGCGACACGCGTTTCGATTAACGTTTGTCTTCTGCTTCTGCTTCTTCTTCTTTATTTTCTTCTTCTGCATCATCATCAACATTATTGTCATTAATTTTTATGTTAATGTCAATGATCATCATCACTTTTGGACATTCAGCAACGTTCATCATTAGAATTTCTGATTGTTGAAGATTTTATTTATGTTGTTGTTGTTGTTTTTTTAAATTCTATTTTCGCCAAAATGACAACGGTGAACATTTTTGGTCAAAAATAAAAAACCAAAAAAAAAAAAAAAAAACAATAACAACGAATCCTCTTCAAAAGTAAATCAATTTGGAAATTTTGTTTTTGTGTCAGAGGTCAATTTCACTTTTTCGCTTGAATTTGTTGCGCTACAATTGAAATGAATGTGCTTATTAGTCCTGAGTCGTTAAGCAAGTCATAAGTTACATTTTTGGTATATTTTGTTCATGTATGTATTGAATACGTTTAAGTGTTGCCCTTATGCGTGCGCACATAAGACAAACGGCTGCAAATTGCGTGGCGTTTGCTCTTATGTTACTTATGCGTGTTGAGACAACATAGGTGAGTTTAATATGAATGCGTTTTTATATATACATATTTGAAAATGGAAAAAAATTCGCAAAACAAAAATTTAAAATTCAACAAAACAAAACAAAATAATAAAATAAATTTAACGGAAATTTCAAAAGTGAAAGTGATTGAATTTTATTTGTTCTTCAGATTGTTATTTGTCTTTGTTTTCTGCTTTGTCTTCTTCTTCGGTTTCGTCAAAATAGCGAACAAAAGAATTTCAATTCTTATTAAATTCAAATTCGAATTTATTTTTTATTCAATTTAATTTTGAACTCTTTGCAAATTTCAGCGAAAGTTAAACTTTATGCGAGCATCTTTAATGGCACTTTGTAGCGCAGCAGCAGGTCACTGTGGTCCGAAACCTTTGAGACCTTTGACGGGAAGCGACAAAATATTTGTTGGACAAAATTAAAACAACAACAAAAAAAGAAGAAATTCAATGAGAAGTAATAAAAAAAAACTTTCTTTACATTTCGTATTAAAATTTGCGCATTTTTGGGTATCAATCAAGAGTTGAAAGAGGAAGAGTGAGAGAGCATGAGTGGAGGTGCTCCTTCAACTTATTATTAATGATGTCAATTTCATTGACCCCGAAAACTAAAACAAAAACAACAAGAACAACAAAGACAAAAAATGAAATTAATAACAAAAGTTAAAAATCCAAAAAAAAAAAAAAGGTGAAAAAAATTAACATTAACTAAAGTTGGTCAAAGTGTGCAAAGTTGAGTAGAAAACAAGTTCTAAAACGGTCAAACGATCGAACGAATGAATGAAAGACATGTGGAAAAAAAGCAAAGAGCAAAAGACAAGAAAAGAAAAGCAAAGAAAGAAAGCGTTTTGGCCAAGAAAGATGATGCTGGGCGTCTGTCTTGTCCAAGCCATGAATAATGCATATCGATTATGTTAACTGTGACTAATTTTAGACGAGAAGCGCAAAAAACCACACACACAAACACACACACACGCACACACACACATGTACGCACAGAAATGGCAAAAGAGTCGTCGCTTTGGGTCAATAGGTCTGCGAATTGACGCGAACTCATATAAGGAGGGCAACAGCAGCGACGCAGATTAGTTGAGGGCCGCGACCGAAGCGACCGAAGCGACACAAGAACGACGTACGAACGAACGATGAGAGCGCTTTGTCTGAGCACCGCTGTGGCGATCGCGCTGATTGCCGCCTTGCTGCCGATCCAGCGTGTACAATGTGAATATCTGTCAAAATCATAAAAAGGATTAAAAAATGACAAAAGTTAGTAATCTTGTTCCTACCCCAACCTTTCACTTGCAGCCGAGACACGCATCGAGGTCGATGAGCACGGCGATGAGTACGAGATCAAACGCTTCAACATCGAAGGACGCCAGCTGAACGGCGGCCGGAGGCAGTGCGTGATCACGCGACGCAAGCGTGCAACGGCGTCAGCGTCGTCGGCAGCGGTGGCAGCATCGCTGAACATTGCAGCCGCGGCGGGCAATGAGGATGCCGATGACGGCTATGCGAGCATGCACTTGCTGCAGCAACAGCAATTAGTCCATGATGACTCCGATGATGATGCTGATGCTGATGAGGCGGCGGTTGGTGCTGGCAATGAGGCGGCGCTGCCAAGTGATATACAAGTGGCCGCGCAGTTGAACGTCGCCGATGCCAATGGCAATGACAAGCGTCGTCTTATACTCGCCGCCGTGCACAATCATAATGTTGATAATGATGATGATGATGATGCAGCAGATGATGATGCTGCTGAGGATGATGTTGATGATGATGAGGATGATGAGAATGCCGATCTTGATCTGGATCAAGTGCAGTTGGTGAGCGATGTGAGTGATGCGGATGCTGAATTCATTGAGGAGCCTCATCCTGAGCCAAGCAAAATCGATGCCTTGGGCGTTCACGTGCCCCTGGCGCAGTACCAACAAGCTGTGGCCGCCGCACAGCCGGTGGCCGTCAATGATGGCATTGTTGTTGTGCAATCGCATGTGCCGCCCAAGGTTAATCCGGACACACATGCGGTCTTCGAATTACGCCCGGTGCAATCTGATGATCATGATGATGATTATTACGACGACGATGATGATGATGAGTATGATGATTTTGAGTCGGAGTTGGAATCGCGTCCATCATCGACCATAGCCGTTTGGTCGACTGGCGTCGATGAAGATCTCTATGATGATTTGGACATTCAAGCGGCCGCGCCCGTTGTCAATAAGAAGCCAACGCGTAAGCCGAACAAGAATAATGATAAGCATAAAGTAGAAGAGCAGAAGAAGAAGAAGAAGCAACAGACGTCAACAATACAGCAGAAGAAGAAGAAGCAGCAACAACAACAACAACAATCGAGTTCACTTAGTCAAAAGAAGAAGAAGCCAACAAAAGTACAGTCAAACAAAAGACGTAAGAATCCTCGACCAATCCGACGACGACCGACAGGACATCGTCGTCCTGCGCCCGCTGGTCTGAGCAACAGCAACAACAACAACAACAAACGCCGACGTCCCAACAATAATGTCAGTTCCGGTTCCGGTTCCGGCTCTAGTTCGCTCAACAAGAAGAAACGTCGTCGTGGCTCATCATCAGCTTCATCATCATCAGGCGTTAAGCGTGGCCGTAGAACAACAACAATTCGTCCGATTATACGCAATCAGAAGAAGAAGAAGAACACCAATAACAACAACAACAACAACAATAATATAAATAAACAAAAACGCAGACGTAACAAGAATAAGAACAAAAAGCATAAAATCGATGACGATATACAAACATTTACAAGAACAACAACAGAAACAAACGGCGATGAAGATCCAGATGTGAATTGCATATTCATAAATAAGGCAACGCCAGCGACAACAACAACAACAACGACACAGCGTCCCTTCTGGAATATACTTGGTCGTGAAGCGAACAAAGAAACAAAAACAGAGGGCGCTTCATCGCCATCAGCAGCATCGTCGACATTGACGACGCCAGCGCCACGTAGCGGCATTTTTGGGCAACGAAAACGTACGGGCTTGCGTTTTGTCGCCAAGTCGGAATGAGTGCGAGCGAGCGAGCGATAAAGATAGAAAGAGAGAGTCAGAGTTCTAATTTAATTTAAACATATATTTTTTTTTTGAGTGTAGCTTAAGCGCGCCTTTACTGGCAAATTCAGCATATTTATTTGTTTATTTATTTATTAATTAAATAATTTTTTTTTTCATGACAATAAAATATTATTGTTTAAGTGTTTAAATGGCTTGTTGTTGTTTTAATTGGTAGCAAGGAGGGTCAAGGCGGGCGACTGTTTTGTTTATACGATAAAATTCATTTAGTGGCGATTTTTTAACGCTAGATTGTCGTATGCGCGGTGTACCTCTAGTAGACATAGGAGAAAAAATGCGAAATGTGTGAACTTTCGCATCTGAAGTGTTTATATTAGTGATTTTTAATTAATTTAGCAAAAAATGAGCTCTGTTAAAATTCTTTGGCGTTGTAACCGCAATTGAATATGCTATCAGCTTCCAAGTTTTGTTAAATGAAAGCAACTCAGCTTTTCCCACGACGATTAACGCTTATCAGCTTCAGCTTAGACACTAAGCAACGTTGGGAAACACAAACACACACACACACACACACACACATATAAAAAGACATAGAGTTATCAGTTGAGAGAAACCAAACCCGAATTCAAACCCGCATACATGAACGCCAATTTTCTCAAGCTTTTTGTTGTTGTTGTTGTTGTTGTTTTTCGACGAAATGAACGCTTTTGATATGAATTCACTGAGCTTGTTGGCGTTGCCATATGACATTGTCATGTGCGAACAGAAGCAGCGAAGCTGAACGAACGAACGAACAACAACATTGACAACAACAACAAAGCTGATAAGCGTTTGTGCACGCCTGGTCGACTCAAAAGGAACGCATCGCACATCATAAACATGAAAACTCGTTCGCTTCTTTGCTCCTTCGTTCGGTTCTTTGGTTCTTTGGCGTAACGGCTCTCGGCTGATGACACCTTCAAGGTGTCACTTCGTTGGTTGACTTAATGTTTACTTATTGTATGTCTTATGCACACACAGATGACACTTGGCTCGGCTTGGCTCGGCTTGCCAGTTGATCTAATGATCGACGCGACGCTCACATTGACCCGCTGCCGTCGCATGACATAACGTGACATGAACGTTATTATCTTTGACGACCGACGACGACGACGACGCCTTGGACTAGTTGACAGCTGTCGCAAACGGAGCACTCAATTTCGCCTTTCGCCAAGCACAAAGTCGCATAAGACACACGCATCGAGCGATAGAGAGTGAGGGGGGAAAGGCATCTGCTCAATGCGTTATTGGCGGTTTTCGACTTGCTATCAATTGAGTCGCTCAAGCATCAAGACATGTTGCTCTTACGTAATTTGAGCACTTGAATGCAACCGTTATTTGTACGAAAAGTGTTTGTGTTGAGACAAAAGTGTAACTTTGGGACCAAAATCGTAATGTTTTTTTTTCCAGAATTGCAACTTTTGAACAAAAAAAAATCTATTATTTTGAATTAATGTGATTTTAGACATAAGTTTAAAGTCTGTTCCAAAATAGTGTGATTTGTAATAAAATTTCCGGACCAAAATGAAGACTTTTGGACCAAAGTTATGACTTTTGGTCCAAAGTTAAGACTTATGTACCAAAATTAAGACTGTTGGTATTAAAACTTTTGAACTCTTGCACAAAATAAATACTTTTTGCAACCAAACTATATTTTCTGTACCAAAAATGGCAACTTTTGTACCAAAACTTTAACTTTCGGCCAAAAAATATAATTTTTGAAACAAAATTTGCAACTTTGAAGCCAAATGGATAAAAACTTTAATTTTTCGTATTAAAATCTTATCTTCTGTGCCTAAGTTGATGAACCATGGCCTTGCAGAAATCACAGTCCCTCTGATAAACACCTTGGAACGCTTTCAGAAACGTTCTAAGCTTGAAAGTAAATTCAATCCGCACTATTCGATGCTCAATTAACTTTGATGTAACCAAACGCTCATCTTCGCTCAACTCGCGCGTTAATTTTCCCGCCAAAAAAGAAACAATGATGAAGAGACATGTGCATGACCGCTTAATCTAATTTACCTCAGCTATTTTATTTTCTTCTGTTGTTTTTCTTTTTTAGACAATTTTACAAGGAAAAGAACCATAAAAAATGAGAAGAGCGTTGAGCGTTAAGGAAAAACCTGCGGGGACCAGCAGCAAGAATGCTTCGCATCGCTTCATTGCCAATGGCAGAAGGACAGCAAAGCAATTAAAATGATAGAAGCTAACGTAAAGAATAAGAGAAAGAGTGAGGGAGGGTGAATGAGTCGAAGAAGCCGAAGAAATAATAATAAAGGTGCATGCGTGCAATGTGTACAGGAAGTGTGTGTATGTGTGTGTGTGTGTGTGCAAGTGAGGGGGGCAACGTGCAACGAGCAGCATTACAAACAGTCAAATGTCAGTTAAAAGCAACAACAACAACAAGAACACTAAGAAGATGAAGAAGCAGCAAAGAACGACCAACGCAACTAAAAGAAATGGCCAAGAGTTGATCTTCCACTGTCGCAACATGCAACATCATCATCATCATCATGATTATGGCTATCATCATGATCATGTGCCTCTGCCACTGTCTTAGCTCAGCAATGATGACGATAAGCGCAACAATGCATTTCGCGCTTGAGAGGGCACGTGCCCCTCACTCAATGCAGTCACTCAAACCATGCCACAGCAACAACAACAACAACCTAAAAGAAGTACCATCGAACGTCTATGCGGCAATTCCAGTCAAGTCAAGTCTCGACTCGTCTCGTCTCGTCTCTTTGAATCGCATCAGGTCGCTTTGTGCCCACATGACATTTTGTCTTTTGCTTCGTTTCATTTATTATCTTTTGTATTGCATTCTGCTTGTATTGCATTGCATTAACTTCTGTATTGTTGTTGTTGTTGTTGCTGTTCAGTATCTTGATCGACATTATTATTATTTAACACAGATGCAATTCATTGTTATAGGAACGACCTGATGTCAAGACCTGATCCAATTTGGCAGACGCGCGCGACTCTCGACTCAAAAGTCATGTGGCTACAAAAAACAACAGACCGGAACTGTTCGTTGTTCAGCAGAGAGCAAAGAAACGCTTCTCAGCTCAACAGTATCTCCTCTTGACAGAACAATTTTCATTTAAGTTTTTCAAATGACAGTTTTTTTTCACAAATTTATTTTTTTTTGTTGATTTCAAAATATATATATTTATAATTTTTAAATACGAATACATTTTTTTCGCTCAGATATTTGATCCAATATTAAACTGTTACATAATATAAAATTGCCCCAAATCAGAATTTAAATTTGAAGATAGAAATTCAGAAATTAAAACAGTCAATTTAGAAACGTCTCATGAACAAAAAGACTTCAGATTATTATTAAAATATTAGGTACGTCGAGGGAATGGGAGAATTCCACCATGTATGGATTTTTTTTTTCAAACGATGGAAAGTTACTTTCAGTATATGCCAAGGCCGTGAGGAATCTTTGGGTGTAATAGGTTGGCCTCAAATCTCTGCGTCCGTTTTCTACTCTAACCGAATATTAGATATTGTGACCAACGGACGTTTTGAATAAAAGACATTTTTTCGGATGATTATCTCGGTATTTGACCGAAATCTCTTACCGCCCAGCAATTTTTCCAATTTTGATGACAGAAAATAGTCGCAAGGAGTGAAATCGTGAAAAAGTTTTGAATGGGTAGCAATTCGAGTCCAGCCGGATTAAAAAATTTTAAAATTAATTTTAATCTATGAACTTTTGAAAGCGCCAACATCAAGGCCATAATCTACTTGTTCCTTCTATTTTCTTTAACTCTCCAAAGACCCTCATAGAAGACCGAAGCCAGTGTGGATATCAATGAGCATTGGATATAACTTACCCGAAGATGAGATCCCAGCAGGCAACGATAGGAAATATAAATGTACTTTCATTGCAAGAGGAATCCAAAATAGGAAGAATAAAAAAATAATGTGTTATTTTACAAAAAAGAGCATCAAAATTATCCCAGCATCCGTTTTTTTTGCTCGCTCGAACTATCAAACATAATAATGATGTTTGTCAATAATGTTGAAGATGATAAACAAAAAGATCGACAAAAACTGCAATACAAAAAAAAAAAAAACCACAAGAATAAATTTCAAACTCATGAGTGTTTGTCTGTGTGTGTGTGTGATTATTGTATGCCAGCGTTGGCATAAAAAGTGAAAACAGGTGCATTGCAAAGAAAATATGTTATTGTAGTTGTTGTTGTTGGATTGGCGCGCGCGCATCCTTGCAATCGTAAATTAGTTAGCAGAGAACGCTTCGGCAAAGCTGATAAACAAGTGGCACGTGCTACTTTGCCAAAGACGAACCAACGAACGAAGGACAAAACGAAGATGAGGAAAAAAATACCCAAGGGTCGCAGCAGCAGCGTCAGACAGTCGACAACCGTTGAAATGCAACACAAATGCAGTTCGCTTGATTATTGTCCTTGCACTGCCTGTTGAGCTGAGCTGAACTGAGCTGAGCTCCTACTTCGGAGATCAATGAACGCGATACAAATGTAATAATAATAAATGAACATGCACGCGCATGTGCTTCTCAAAAAGGCGGTAGGTGACATTGCGCAAGAGTGAGACAGCAAGCCATACAGACGCAGCATTGCGGTTTCAGTGCTTTGCACTTGCTTCTTCTTACACTTCGTTTTCGTTTTTAGTGCTGCATTGTTACAGTTGCTGTTGTTGTTGTTGTTCGTGCTGCTGCCGCTGCCGCTGTTGGCAGCATTTGGCATGCGCCAAAGCACATATTTTTTCTCTCTTTCGCTTTGCTGCACATCTGTTGCAGCATCGTTCGTTTGCTCCTTTGCTCTGCTGGCTGCAGACGTGCGCTCTTCTTCTGCCACTGCTTGTTATGTGCGCGCCGCTCGCGGCATCGTTTTATGCTCTCACGCGTCTCTTACTCTCTCTTTGAAGTCAGAGGTGTGTGCGGTTTGTTTTTATTGTTGTTTTTATATTGAATTGTATTAAAATTTGTTTTTGTTTTTCTTATTGCAATTTCGTTTGTATTTTTGCAGCTTGCATTTCGTCTGCATTTTTATCTCGCACCGTTGCGCATCTGCTGAGGCTGTGCTCTGTCTCCTCCCCTCCCCACAGCTCCTTCACGTGTTCTCTTGGCTGCCGCCGACCAAGCTCCTCTGTTCGTCTGTCTGTCTGGCCATCTCTTTGTCTGATGCTTGGATGTCCTTTTATTCTTTGCTTTTGCCATGTATCTCAGTGGCTTTGTCGAAGGCTCACAGCCGCTTTGTAATTACTTTAATGATCAACAGTTTTTTTTTTGTTGGACTTTTGTCTTAGCGCATCATTTGTGCGCCGCGGCAGCTGACTTTTCATATATGTATTTGTATGTGTGTATGTGTGTGTGTGTGTTCTTATTGACTAAGGACATGCTTGTCTGTCTTTTGTTTGTTGTTTTTTGTAATGTTTTGCAGAAAAAAGTCTTCTTCTTCAAGTTTATGCCAATTGACTTACAATATTGCATATGTGTTTGCACCCCCTTCCCCCCGCCGTGTTTTGTAGCATGTGCTGCGACGCCGAAAAAAGCGACAACAACAACAACAGTTACAATGCAACGGCAATTTATCTTAAATGCATTTCAGTCGCGAAAAGTGTCTCATATCTCATGGCCCCCTCACACTCGCTCTCCCTCTCTCTCTCTCACACGCTTTGCCCTAATTTCTTTTTGCGGTTGCATGTGCTTGTGTGTGTGTGTGTGTTTGTTGTTCTTATTTTTGGTTAACCCCTCTGATTTATGTTAACATATTGTTTAAGCGCCGTTTGCTTTGCCCCTCCCCCCTACCGTCTTTGCCCCTTAGCAACATTTTGCTCCCTCTTGTTTGCTGTAAGCGTTGCATTTCATTTTATTTCATTTCGTTTTCAAGGTGTGAGGGTTGAACTCATTACGTCGATTTTTCTGCTTCTTCTTTTTTATTGTTTATAATTTTTTTTTTATATTATTTTTCAGGTATTTTTTTGTTGGTCAAAAATAAACAGCTTCGCAGGCTTGGTCAAAGTTGCCTTGGCGATGCCGTGTGGCACGTGTGTATCTGCAGTATCTGTAACTGTTTCGATGTATCTATAGCGGTGTTTTCTGTGTGCCTGTGTGTGTGTGTGTGTGTGTGTGTGGTTGGCAGGGGCGTGCATTACGTATTGCATGTGGCAACGTTGGCTGACATTATCTCTGACAGATTGCTTGGTTGCTTGGCCCGTGCCTCAAAACGTTGGCAGATGTTTCGATTTCTTTATTTGCCTTTTTTTATTAGCACTTTTTTTTTTTTTTGGTATTTTTCATTCTTATTTATTTGTGCATATCACGCGGTTCTTTCTTCTGCTTCTTCTTATTCGTTGCGGCTTATAAAATTTATTATTTATGATTTTGTTGTTGTTGTTATTGCGCTTCTACTCCTTCTTAACTGTTAATGATGAACATGTTGCACAGAATTGTTTTAAACTCGAATGTTGCAAGGATTTTTATGCCCTCAAATCATCATCATCATTATCATGTTGTTGTTGTTGTCGGCGCTTGCTTGTCTGCTCGATGCAATGTTGGCCCAAAAGCGATCGCAGGCGTGTCCAAAATTCGTTGCGGCTGTCGAACAACCAACAATGCCCATGGTCATAATTGACGTCAGTCATAATTAGCCCAGGAACGAGCGAGCAGCGTGTGAGTGCGACTAATGATCCTTTTAACGCTTCAACTTTACTAATGATACTCATAAATACGCCAATGGATTTGTTTGTTCATCAAAATCATTTTGAGGATGAGATTGAAAGCTGCTAAGAAGTTAAAAGTAATATGCATTCAACTAATATATTCAAATTAGTTGTGTGTGTGTATCATAGATACTTTTTTTAAAAGATAGATTATCAATGGATACATTTATACACAATACAATATTTAATTGTCATATAACATAATTCTTAGGCATAGTTTTTTTTATAAATGCTTATTAATGTAAAATAAATGCATTCTTAGAGACCTTCGGTTCCCATTTGTCAAGATCGAATTCAGCCATTCGAATCCACTGGCCATCAATCTACTCAAAAACAGCCACCAACTATGAAGACTAAGGAGGAAGCTCGATCAATCGTTCCACTTCCCGGCAGACTGATGGACTAAGGACTGAGGGACCCCAAATTATCATCTCTGTTCCACTAGCACTAACTACCTGACGAATGACGGAATGGAGAAGGCGTGCGCGTAGAAGGAATGCTTGGTGGAATGTACTACAATAGGCCATGATCCGGTAACAGGTTTTCAGGATCAGTAAAGAAGTAGTTATATTTTTGTAGAATTAATTTTCTAATAATTTAAAATGTTTAACTTTTTTATAAATATATTTGAAGTACAGTAAAATCTCTATGATCCGGACAATTATTATTTGGTCAATGTCTGACATATCAAATTGTCCGGATTATGAGTTTATATAGCAAAAATTGTAATCCCTTGAAAATATCGATGATTATCAAGTGTCCAAATTATTGAGATTGTACTGCATATAATTTTCTAATAGTCATTTCTTTCATATGTACTCTCTTCATATTTTAAGAGTACATACATCATTAAAAGTTTCCTTTGATGGTCTTTCAAGAAATTACTTTGTAAAATATACAAAATTAAAAGCTTCAGTTTGTACAAATCAACATCTAAATCATATCCAATCGAAGGTATACACTTTCCAAAAACAATAACAATGATAAGCAACAAAAAAGTATCACACAGCCTTCAATACAGAATTATGTATATTTCCCACAATTCTTGTTTGAGAGACTTGATCAAGCCCATAATCATAAAACTCTCCCCAATTTCAAATTTACACAACATTTGTTGGTTCTTCTTTTTTGTTTTTGTTTTTGTTTCCATTTCGATTCAATTGAAATCAAACGCAAATGCTCAGTTCAAAGAACTGTTTGACGTTCTGTCGTTTGGTACCAACCCTGACGACGCGTTGGCCATAAAAGGAACAAATCTATTGTGCGAGTAATCTATCTAACTATCTATGCATATATTGACAATGTATCTGCATGTCTATCTATAATACAACAACAACAATAATAACAATAACAACAACCATGAATTTGATGTACGATGTGAATATTTCTTAAGCAAATAATAGAAAATCCAAATGTGGGATTGGGGCATTGAGGCAAAGATAGATAGATAACCATTTGCAGGCGTGTAAATATTTACGCGAGCGACGTCGACGCTACAAAATCGTAACATCCACGAAAACATGTAGAAAAAAAAACAAAAAAAAAAAGAAGAAAACCAACAAAAAACGCAATGAATATGAAAAGCAATAATAACAAAAATTGTCGCATGATATAAATCATGCGCCATGAACGCCAATGAGAAGACCAAAGCAATGATCAGCAAAGCGAGCCGAGGGGTGGGGGGCAGTTAGTTGGCACATGATGAACGCCTACATTTTCAAACTGTAACACGCACACACGCACACAAAATGGCGGCCCTGTAATTATAACAACAAAATGACAACGGCAACGGCAACAGAAGCAATTACAATAAAAGCTATACGAGGATACCATAAAAAGGACATTTACACTGTAAGAAAAAACAAAAAAACAATTTCTATTCTTCATATGTGATTTTTTTCAAATCATTTTTGACAGAAATCACGTCGGCCTAGAAGTATGCTATGAAAATGATGCTACAAACAGCTTTTAATCAATTGGCCAAATCAAATGAATTTCTAATGAAAAAAAAAACAAAAACAAATGAAGAAAACAAAAAAAATAACATTAAAAAAAACACAAAAAAGGAATCGAATATTTTAGTAATAAATTGTTCTTGTAGTTAAATAATTCTGTTCAAAATGGTAAGTAATTCACAAATTTCATTTTTCCATATTAAATACAGCTATGTCTTAAAAGTTTACAAAGACACATGCGTTATTTTGCTCGGTTTTCGTGAAAATGTGAGAAATACAATTTTGTAAAATAGTAAATAAAATAATAGAAAGTACTAAAAAAATTATAATTATAATAAAAAACAATTCAAACATTTAAAAAAAATTCTTAAAATGCTAAAACGAAAAAAATAATTTTTTTTATATTAAATACGTTCATGTGCTAAGCATTCCATAAACACATAAGGCATTTTGTTGGCAAAAATCGAAATTAACATGTTAGAAAAAAAAAAAAATTACGAAAAACTAAAATCAAATTTGAATATCTAAAACTTGTGTTAAAAGCTCACATAAGAACATAAGAAATTTCTTTGATTTTTCGCAATTGCTTTTGTGCTTTATGTGTCTGAGCTCAAGTGCATAACTTAAGCGTGTTTAATGCTTAAACAGTACAAGTTCTGTTTAACTTGTGATAACAACACCAACAAGTTTCTTGCAGTGCATTGCGGCAATGAACAAGCCAACATGTTGTTGTTGTTGTAAGGATTGAGAGATATACAGTGACAAGCGTATTGTATCTAATTCGTGTGTATCTGCTGCTGTGGGCGTTCTAAATGGGCAACGGGAGTGTGTAGGCAGTGTGAGTGCTGCATATGGTTTCCCAACAACAACAACAACAACAATCACAAAACCATAACAAATACTATGTACATAACAGCGTAAAATGTAGCGCACAGATAGAGTATCTTATAGTAAAACTTTTCATGTACAAGCAGATACATACATATACATATGTGTGACTTGCGCGTTCTGCGTTCTATTATCCTTGTCGTCCTGTGTACGGTTTTTTGTGCCGCGCAACGAAACCAAACCAAAACACAAAGCAGAGAACAAAAAAATGAAAAAAAAAAAGAAAACAAGAACAAGAACCACGTCGAGGACAATAAATGCCAAGCGAAGCGAAGCCAAGCCAAGTCAGTGCCGTGAGCGCAGACATTCGCAGATACAAAGTTGTGTCTTTGTATCTTTTAGATACAATGTAGCGCAGCGCTGCGTTAACTTTGCCACATGCTCATTATATTCATCTGAGCGTCGAATATCGATCCAAGTTGTACAAGTATATGTATCTGTGTGTGTTTGTGTGTGTGTGTGTTGCGTTGCTACCGTTACTTTTACACCTTCGCTGACGCTGGCGTACGTGGAGTTCTTTGGCCTGTCTCATGCTGACGAGGCTCATGTGCTTTAGCGCGCAGCATGTGAAATGCGTCAACGGAAATGCCGCAGCGTCAGTCACACCGACAGTCAATTGAGTTGTCTGTCCTTCTGTCCGTCTGTCTGTCTGTCTGTTCGTTCGTTCGCCCAAGTCAAGGCTCAACTCACGAATTTGTAGCAAACAGGAAACAGTAAACTTTCGTGCAAAAGTCCAAGCCAATATGGCACACGCATACAGGAGCGTATTGCGGGCAGCCATTGACACTTACAGAAGGGCGCGATTTAATGCTTCAAAAGGAATATTATAGAGTTAAAATTTTGCTAAAGAATCCAACAATATAATAATGACAATTTTTGGTTAAAGAAGGTTCAATTTTGACACAAAATGGATTAATTTTGGTGCTAAAGCACTCATTTCGGTAGAAAAGGAAACATTTTTGGTACAGAAGCTGTGATTTTTGTACCAAACAACAAAATTTAAAAGTTCAATTTTGAATCAAACAATCAAATTTTGGTTAAAAGATTTAAATTTTGAAATTTAAGTGCATGATTTAAAATTTTGACATAAAATGTAAGATTTTAGAACCAAACATATATAATTATTGTACCAATTATATAATTTTGATGTGAAATATTAAATTTCTCTACCAAATATTTAATTTGCGCCAAACTGTTGAATGTTTTGGTTTAGAAAATGTTGAATTTTGGTACGATATGTAAAACATTGCTACAATTTTGGTACGAAATGTACAAATTTTTGTGCCAAAAGTAAAATTTTGACTTGAAATATTAAATTTTGGTGCAAATTGTAAAATTTTGGTAAAAAACATTTCCATCTTGACACAAAAGCCATGATCCCATGAAATTTAAAGCTTCTTATCGAGTTTGTCATTGAATCAGAGCTCACCAATTCGATCAATGTAAAAGTATCTCAAAGTGTAGCAATCATTTCGCACCTGTGCCTTTTTTGGTTTTCAACACAAGTGTGCGACGTTGCTGTTCACTGAAGCATGTATCCTGTGTGCTGTTGTTGTCTGTTGGTGGTGTAAGCGAAGTGACCACCCCTCCCCCACCGTTCGCCCACCTGAAATCAGTTTACTTCCTTCTTACCATATTCGTTCGTTCGTTTTTGTTCAATTGTTTCGCTTTATTGGGCTTCATGTCAATCAGCAGGACATGTCAATGTGAGGACACGTTCTGTGAATGCGTTTTTCAACAACCAACAACAAGAACAACAAACTCAAATTACATGAAGTTTTGTATCTATTCGTTGGTTACATGTTTCTTTCAATGCATTGAGTAACATTTTTTTTTTTTAAATAATAAATTTTTTCTTTTCTTTTTTCATAAAAATTTTCATGAATTTCTTATTTGATGTTGCAAATGGAGCGCTCTTTTTGGTTTATTCATGACTGCTAAATGATTAATTGTTTTTTCGCCCTTTAAAGGATACCAAAAAAATAAATTGGAGTTACAAAAAAAAATTCAATTAAAGTTAATCAATTGAAAAAAAAATCTATGCCATGCAATATTACCTTTGAGCTTTTCAAAATGCACTGAAAATATAAAAAAAAATCTAGTAAATTTTACCTTGCCATTTTAGCTGGATTGGGAAACAACAGAACTATCGGGATTTCCATTTTTCGCTTATATACAGCTATGGACAAAGAAATGGTACATTTTCCAAATCTTACAGAACGGTTTTTATACAGTCACTTTACTTAGAAATGATGGATCAAAATTGATGTAGTAAATCTTAAAAAATATTAAAATTTGGAACTGATTAAAAGTTTTTCCAATAAGAATTATTTTAAAGGTGCTTGCAAGAGTATATAATATTCGGAACAGTCAAAAATGATTTCCTCTCTGGTTTCGTATTTATTTCAAAACAAAATTAATAAATAGATAAGTCAGAGAAGTGTCCATTACATCGCAGTTTACTACTCTTCCACCTCTTAGATAATTTTCCAATTTTAGCTTGAAAAAATAACTCATATTTTAAGGTGAATCAAATTAGAAAAATAAACGGAACTAATAACACTACTATATTTATAAAGGATCGATATAATAACTTATTAAAAACAATATTTAAATTTCTATCTTCAACTTATTTGGCTTTATATCGATTGTATATATGATGTAACTAATATAAATAACCGAATTACTGGAACGTTCCGTTTAACGAGTGTTCAGATTATTGAAATTGTATTGTCTATGGTGAAATTCGTCTACCATCCTTTGATTTATCATTCACCGAACCAATTAAAGCAATTACCAACTAAAAGGATCCCCTTTCATATACATATATAAGATTTTGCTCAAACCCTCTATTCCCTTTAAAGATCAAGTAGTTAATTGATGTCCTCTAAGATTTATTTTGTTTTAAAGTTTTTATTTTTCAATAAAAAAAGTTTATACAAAAATCTCCTAAATTGCAAAATAAAATTGATGCAATTGAATCAAATATGAACAAATAATAATAATAAACAAAATAAAGAAAAAATTAAAAAAAAATGAGCAGAAAAAGAAGAAGAAGAAATAAAATGATTGCGCGTGATTGCAACACTTTTGCTTTTGCAGTCACTCACTTTGCTGCACATTGGCAACAACAAAAACAGCAACAACAACACTAACAACAATATAGGAAGGCAATGCACAAGTATCATCGTGTTGTTGTTGTTTGAATTGTTGCTGATGCGCAGCGGTCGTGTTGATGATTATTATGATCATGTTATATTTAATTATGCACACACACATAGACACATGCATACACAAACACATACACACAATCATATTTTTTGTATCATTCCGCGTTCATTTGCAGAATTAATTGTTACCTCGTTTGCTGCCTCAGTCTTCTTCTTCTTCGTCATCGTCTGCATTGGTCGCTGCCTCTGCCGCCGCCTTTGCTTCTTCTTAACAATTAACGTTGTTGTTCTTCAACACATTTTGCACGTCGCTCATTTCAATGCGCTTTAAATTCGCTTAAATCGAAAATGAAAGTGTTTTATTTTTGCTTGAATTTTTTATTTTTCTTTGCTTTTTGAGTGCACTTTTTCATTGTTGTTTTTGTTGTTGTCGTTGTTTTCTCAATTTTGTCAAAAAATCCCTGAAGTTTTGTAATGTTTTTATTGATGTGTGAAATAAAGCAAAAGTGGCATCACTGGTGCACTTATTCATTTGCTCTCAATTTATGGTAACTCTATAGTCGAATATTCATATTTTCGTCTTTTTTTTGGTCGAACTAACCTAAAAACATTGTCAGATTGCATTATTTTATTATCTTTCCTTTCTTTAAAAAAAAAATGCTTTGATTTTTCGACTTTTTTTCAGTTTGCTTTTGTGGTTGTTGTTATGCTTGTCATATTCTTCTTTTCTCTTTGCTTTCTTCTCATCAATTAAACCGCATTCTATTATTTAAGAGAGGGCGCGGGAAGGATTTGATTTTTTTTTATTTTTGCATTGTTCTCTTTATAATTCTCAAACAGTTTAAGCAAGTAGATGCAATATATGCTCAGGGATATTGTTAACTAATTATTGACTCCGCTGTTGGAGAGGAATAACTAATAATACATTAACAATGTGTCATTAGTTATTCTTCTCCACGCCATAAACAAATGAGTCTAATTTTTGTACTGATCTGATATCACAATTGGGTCAAATGATAAATTTATCATGCAGAAATTTAATAATTTCCCCAGAATACACAAATGTTAACATCTATTAAAATCATTGTGGTGTGGAAGACGTTTACAAATTATGATTTTCGAAAAAAGTCCATTATAAATATTGTCATCAGTGAGTTAATAATCATGTAGAGTTTTACGTTTCTCTCGTACCCCGTCTTCAAAGAAGAGTAACTCTTATGAATATATCATCTTCTTCACTAACAAACAGAATAAAAATTCGTCAAATTCGAAATTTCATTTATGGATCCAAAAATATTTGCATAAATATTTGTTTGCTCTTCGTCGGAAGCTCGAATCAGATACACGAATCAGCCAAGCGACCAACACTTTCCGTCATTTACTTATTGAGATACTTTTAACAATTTCACCATTTATCGACTAATTTACTTATTATTTTTTTTTTGTCGATTATTAAATATTTGAAATATCTTCCACATTAGCTTACTCCAATTTTGCATTGCTCATGGCATTTCCTTTCTCGCCTCGCCTCGTCTCGTCTCACTTCACCTCTCCACCCCCGCTATGCCATGGCTCGCTTACTGCATCCGCATTGCTTTCTCACCTGTATTTCTTTTGTTTCTTTCCTTTATAATTTACTTCCTTTCATGTGTTTTTCATTATTACTCTTATTTTTATGATGAAATTTTTTATTTTTTCCATTTTTTTTTCTTGTCTCTTCATGCATCAATGCTCACCTGCCGCCTTCATCAACAGCAACAGCAACATCATCATTCATCTTTGCTCATTTATCTAAGTTGTTTGATCATAATTTCATTTACTTTAGGCACACACACACACACATGCACATGCACGCATCAGTCATAATCTTATTGTCAAAAAGTAACAGTCGTTGACCTATGAATGAACTTTACACACTTCTAATTACTTAATTTCACGCAATTCATGCGCAAAAAAAAAACCCACAAAAAAACAACCTCAAACCCAAAACGGCCAAGCCCAAAGCCAAGCACGGACCGAATAATTGAGTCAGTGAGTGAGTGAGTGAGAGGGAGGAAGATACACACACACAATGAGATGAGCAATGTTAATCCTGTTGGCTTTTTTATTTTGGAAAATGTATCTCAAATGCGCGCATTTCATTTCATCATACAATAATATCCCAAAAGTCATCATTAGCAGCCGCTTAACGATCGCTTTGCTCGCTGACTGACTGTCTGTCTGACTGACTTTTTCACAAAGGAAGGGGGCTGTGCAATGGTCGAGGGTGTGCCGAAACCGTTTGAGGGTGAACGATGAGCGATGAGGGTGTATATGACCATGTAATTTACAGCAACACAACAACAACAACAATAACAACAACAGCAGCAAAGCGGTGATGATGACCATGATGATGATGATGATGATGAAGGTAAAAGCATCAACAAAAGCAAATAAACTTAAACAAATTGACTCTTTGAGTGGGTGCGGCCCTGGGTTGGGCCCAATATGCTTACATACAAGGCGGGTGGTTTAGCTTTAGCAATGCCATTGTTGTTGTTGCGCCCTTTTCGCTTGCCTTTTGTCCTCGACGAGTATCTCCGAATCCCAGCGGTTGTGGCATTTTGTACAGAATAATTTCATTTTACACGCAAAATTTTCAATTTGTGGCAAAACAACAGGAATCATTTAGAAAGGAGTTCATCTCATTAGTGTTGCGACATTTATGTCACCACTTACCCCACACCCCACACCCTTAAAACTCATGCCAATTGAAAATTACATAATTTTTGTTTTGTTGTTGTTTTGCTGCGTAGTAGAAAATATTTTGACATTTTAAGAGCAACAAGTTTGCTGATTAAATAATATGAGATAAATGAAGATAAAATTGAAATTTAAAATCTTTTCTATGAAGTTATTTTCGACTTTGTCAAAACTTGTGCCAATTATTCTTATTGGAAAATCTTCCTATGTTTTTAAGGACCTGGCTACGCCCATTTGTTAATTTCTCTTATATGAAGCAATGCTATCATACTAAATTATAGTAGATGTTACAATCATCTCGTCTACTTGTAAAGATATATGGCGTTTTGAAGATTAACTATACATATATGGGCGGTGCCACGCCCTTATGCATTTTATAAAACTTAGCAATATATTACTTAAAATACATTATCAGAAAGTTACGTCTTCCTAAAATCAAAACCCATAATGTTTCTAGCAATAAACTTTTGCTTATCAATCATTCCTATGAGAGTGAGCCATTTTTTTAGGAGCAAGAAGAGCTGTTTTTGCAGAATCTTAAGTTAAGAATATTTTAATATTTTTTTAAAATTGAGATTTTTTCATTGTCATAGTCGTAAGCCTCAGTTGTACCAAAAAGCCTTGGCATTTCATAATCAATATATGTATGTACATATACATTATATAAGTTCCTCATATATGTAAGTCTAATCTAAGTATTTCTCAGCTTTGAATCATTTATGTTGACCTGACTAAGGATTAATTTCAACTCAACACTAAACCATGGCATAATTAATATTGGGGCATCATTTTAGGAGACGTTCATAGATTATGTGCGGTTTTGTTCTGAAAATTTAGACCACTCCCCCCCTCTGGTCGAGTTTAAGTGAGATTTTGATGAATCCCTTCCTGTGTTAATAAGCACATGAGATTTGGCTTAAAATTTTGAGAAAGTAATAAATTTATGATTAATAAAAAGTTCACAAGAACTGTTCGATGAAACCCCCGCCCCTAGGTAAAATTAAGTCTAATTTCAACGCTCGTAATTTATATAAATTTAGTGAAATTTCATTGATCTAATTAAAGGTTTCGAGTTATTCGTCAGGAATAGTTTACCAATAATTGGCAGACTTGTACAGAAGAACCCGGAATGGTTTTGGTTAGAAGACCTGAGACTTATAACAATTATTAAATTAAAAAAAAATACCATTCGTGTCTAAGAGTTTACACAGTTTCCCGACACTTTCAAATATGTTATTATGCAAAACTGATGAAAGACGAAGAAGAAGAAAAATAAAACAGAAAATGTAACAAAAAAAAGACTTTGAATGAATGAAATCATATCTTGTAACTGCAACAAATTTGTGGCGCATGCGCAACCTCATTATCATCGTCATCATCATCATTATCATTATCGTCATCGTCATCAGCGTTATTATTATTGTTATTATTGCATTTGCTGCTGTTGCATGTGAGTAATTAATAAAACCAACAACAACAACAATAAATGCAATGAGCAGTCATGATTTAAGTGTTTTTTTTTTTTTTTTTGCTTCTTCTTCTTTTTGACGGCGCACGCGCCTCCACTCAACTCAATTCAAACTCAGCTCAGCTCAGCTCAGCTCAATTCATTTACTTTCAGAGTCGCTTATGCATTACGGCTGTTGTGTTTTTACCTTGACTGCGATGCAATTGTATCTGTAAGATACGAATTTTTTTCTTGCTTAATTTTTTTTTTTTTTTGCCATGTCTTCTGCAATAACAACTTTTGTTTCTGCAAATTTTTGCGAAAATTTTTTTTTTCACTTTTTCTGTTTTTATTTGTTGTTTTTGTTGTTGTTGTTGTTGATGTTTTTTTTTGGGTTTTTCTTCTCTAATGATTTTTACGCCAGTTTTATATAATAAATAAATAAACTGCAACAACAAAACCAACAACAACAATAAAAATTATTTCATAATTAAAGTGTTGCAAGAAAATTTAATATTTTTGTTATTACCATATTTATTTTTTATTTTTTTTTTTGTGTTAATTTTGCTTCTCGTTGCAGCGTCTTTTGAGTGATTTTGGTTGTTGTTGTTGTTGCTGTTGTTGCATGTTGGATTGCTGCTATTCATCAACGGCAACAATTTACCACACATTTTAGAAGGAAGTGGCAAAATCACTGCCGCCTTTAAAATGAACCAACAACATTTGTAGAAATTGAATTCATTGAATAAAAGATAATTTCATGCGTGTTTGAAGATGCTTTTAAAGTCTTTCAAATTGCCAAAGATGGTTTTTGAATTATTTAAAAAATTAATAGAGGAAAGAAGAAATCTAACACATATAAACGATATAAATTTCAAATATTTTATAGCCTTAAAAATGATTACCTTCTATGCATTGTTAAAAAATTCCATAATTTTTTTATTTTTTTATATAAACTTACTTTAACATTATTTAATATTGTATAATAATAAATATAAATGATAAAAAAAAACTACTAAAATATGGTAAGTAACTAAAAAATATTATTTTAGTAAATTTAGATAAGTTCTTATCTCCGTTAGGGTTTTCTTTATGAGACCTCAAGTCGAGTTTGAACTACGAAAAAAAAGCCACTCGGGATAATAGTATCAAGTGATGTCCATTCTGAACGATGGATAATTTATCTAACTTAAAACTCACGAACGGAGTGTGACACGATGATTTCAAGCGCAGAAGGAGAGATATCAGGTGAGCATAGAGAACTTATTATTATTAGTGCATAAATCTCAGAAGGAATTCAAGTATAACAAAGTATACAATAACTTAGCTGACTTAGGATATATCGAGAAACTAAAGTACTGGCTTTCCTATGAGGCGCTAATGATGGGATAAAAAAAAGAGAATTTAAGCGAATAAATAAATTCAAATCAATTATTGAAATGTAATGAAATATTAAAATTGATATCCGAAAAGAACAATGAACAGCTGGAAATATTTTTTCATCTTCATTATAAAAGAAATTCTGGAACTAAATTTGAGACGATATTTAAAAATCGCCAAAAACTTAAAAAATTAAAGAATGAACAAAATCAAACAAAACATGACATTTTCATAATCTAAAAAAAAAAAAACGGAGAATATTTTTGCATAGAAGAAGAAATTTCCGTTGAACTTTGTTCATGAGAAATGTCAAGTAGTTGTTGCTTCCTTATGCAAAACATGACATATGAAAACAGTTTGAAGCGCCAAAAAACACTTCAAGTATTTTTGTTAAGTACATAAGCAGCGACAAGATACATATATGAAGATACAAATTAACAAAAGAATTGAAAGAATGAAAAAAAAAATTGTATAACAAAAAAAAAAAAAAAACAATATTATATAAAAGAGAAGCAAACTGACCAACAAAAGTATAAAATTCCCAAGCAGGACAAAAACATACAAATAAGAAGAAGAAGCATTTGTTCTTAAGTCAGCAAACTGGACATTGAATTGAATTGAACAATGAACGGAAATTAAATAAATGCAAAAATGAAATAAAATGCAAATTAGGCAAACGTTGCGACATTAGACTGACCCGAGACTGAGACTGAGACCGAGCCCGAGCCCCTCATCATGACAACGGCAGCGGCAAAAGTGAAGCGAAGCGTACGAAAGGTGATCATGAAGATCATCAAAAGCAGAGCAGAGCAGAGCAACAAGATCAACATTAGCTTTGAGATCAGGGTGCGAGATCTCATTACGAACTGACCGGCCGACTGACCGGCCGACCGAGAGACTTGACCATTGTCCATTTTCATTAAAAGTTGAAATTGCAACGACAAAAAAGGTAAGCAACAACAATAACAACAACAACAACAACTTGTGCTGCAAGTTTTAAGGGTTTGTCGAAGGGTCTTCCTTTCTTCCTTCCTTCTTCACGCACATTACACGAATGCAGTTCAACAGACATAAGTTCATTTGCCGCGAGTTCGCTCCCATTTCCCAATGAGTTCAACCTCCTTACTCTCCTATGCGCTTTTAATTTATATGAGCGGTTGCTCGCTTGTCTTCTTCGTCTTCTTCTTCTGGTTTTTGTTTTTGTTTTGAGCTCGGTCAGTCCGTTGCGGAACGCGTCTTAATTTATTGCCATTTGCCGTAAACTCATTTGAATATTAGTTGGGTTGCGACTTGGTCAGCGTAACTGTGAAATTGCCATGGCCCATGCCCAATGGCACAATAACAACAGCAAAAGACGATGCAGAAGAAGAAGAAGACATTGATGATAATATTTTTTCACATCCTTAAGCATTACACGCTTGACCAACACAGCAGCTAAAGGGTTTCACCTTTACCCGAACTCATATTTCATTTTTTATTTCTTATACATATCTCTCTATCTAACTGTTCTACGCAGGACATTATATCCTTTTTTTTTTTGTGATCTGGTCAACAAGCGCATTACAATTTGATCTGAAATTCGTAGCAGATTTAAATTTGTTGCGTCATTACTTTAGGTGACCGTTAAAATTTTAAGTATAATTTATGCGTGCATCGAGAATCAAGAAGATGTGCTTGTTGGTCAAAGGTTTCGATTGCTTTGATTGGCATATATACAGGGTTAATAGTGGTTTGATGAACTTTGATTGATTTGTTGTTGTTCTTGTTTCATACAATAAGTCAGTTTAGGAGGATATTTTATACTAGAATTTTAAAAAGAAAAATTTTAATTTTTAATATTTTCTTAAATTTATAGACGACAAATATATTTAAAAAAATAAAGCGTAATAAAATCTTTTGGTTTTTTTCGAGCTCAGAAAAAGTAATAATTAATGCTTTTAAAGCTAAAATTACTGTAGGCGCTTTCGGAGTATTTTGGGAGTTGGAAACCTTCTGGTAATGATCCAAAGACTTTTTTATTCGCTAAGCTTTTCCTTCTTTTACGTTCACCAAAATCTCTTGAAATGCTTACCTTATTGACATGATTGTGCTCGTTGTTGATCAGAAGTCAGTGATGGGAGAAACGATGATAATAAGAAGTAATATTAGTTATAAGAAACTTGAAATGAGTTGTTAAGTTCGAATAATTTTTTATCATATTTGCGTCTTAAGAAAATATGAAAGAGACATAAAGTTGTGTGAAATCGTATAGAGGATCCTCTAAAAGCAAGTTAAATGTATCAGCCTTGAACCAGTAAGATCTTGTCATTGTTTCCAAAAAAAACAAAAGACATTTACATACTTATAATAAGTATTATTCTGACAAGCTTTCAAAGATCTCAGATCAAATGACCCAGGAAGATCCAATCAATCTGGAATTTCTTATAAATCGCAAATTTTTCGACCGAGCTTTTACGCAGTATTTTAGATTTGGACATGATCGAGTATACTTGACTATACCATCCTTACTAACTTGTGACAAAGTTTTCCATTCACTATTTCTCGCATTCAACAACACTTAAGATCGCCAAGGCTCTGTAGTGAGTCTCCTACAACATTTCATGGCTTTGGATCGTTTAGCAATGGTTTTGAGATCTTTTTTTATAAATGAAAAATATATCTATTTGACAAAAGGTTACAAAAGTTCAGAGCTTTTAACATTTAAGGAAAAGAGTAGTGAAAAACCAGTAAGGGCGGTATAGTTGAGTATTCTCAACTATATAATACCCTGTACACACACCTATGTTGATAACACGTTAAACATTCGCCGACAGCAAAAGCAGTGTACCACGATATGGTTTGTGTATTTGCTAATAGTGAGGCAGGGCTCACAGTGTAATGTTGCCATTAGATGGCGCTTTAGTACGGGTTTTGTTACAAAGCATTGCTGCAAAATTTTAGTGTGTTGGTCTTTGCGGGGAAAGTGGTAGTTTGTTGTATGCAGTTTTAAAAAGGTATGTTATCTGAGTTTGCATACAAAATTTCAGCATTGTATTCTTTATACTTTAGGAGATACAGCAATTTTAAGAAAAAAATGACCTTTTGTTGTGCTCGATGGGCGGGAAGGAATGGGCGTGGCAAAAATTCCTTCAAACTTCATCTAGTGTTCGACCACACGAGACTATCTTCCAAATTTCAAGTCTCTAGCTTTAATAGTTTTCGCAGTGTTAAGTACGGTTTTTTTTACAAATAGGATAAAGCAGTGTTCAAAGCGCAATTTATGCCAAATTTCAACTTGTTTGTCTTTGCGTTGTCACACAGCGTTAAAAATGAAAGTTTGTTGTATGCAGTTTTAAAAAGGTATGTTTACTGAGTTTGCATACAAAATTTCAGCATTGTATCTATTATAGTTTAGGAGATACAGCAATTTTAAGAAAACAACTTTTTGAGGGGAAACGAAGGGGAGGGGGAAAAAATGTGGTATGCAGTTTTGTAGAGCTATACATACTGAGTCTACATACTCATTTTCATGTTTCTAACTCATCAGGTTTTCGAGCTACAGCCTTTTGAAAAAATGGGTGGTGCTCGATGGGCGGGAAGGAGTGGGCGTGGCAAAAAATCCTTCAAACTTGATCTAGCGTTTGACCTCACGAGTCTATCCACCAAATTTCAAGTCTCTAGCTCTTATAGTTTTCGAGAACCATTGGTGAGGACGGACGGACGGACGGACGGACGGACGGACGGACAGACAGGGCTATATCAATTCGTCTTGTCATCCTGATCAAGAATATATATACTTTATAGGGTCCCCCTCCCCTCCTTCTATGCGTTACATACAAACCGTCTCAAACAAACTTAATATACCCTGATACACAGTGTGTGTACAGGGTATAAACACAAGATAAGATGAAAGTTTGTTGTTGATTTTACTTGCTGTTCTAGCATACGACGATTTTGATTAGCTCAGAGCTAATCCCGATCCTATCGTCATGCTATCCCGTTATGATCTTGCTGACCATCGTCGCCTGAACACCTTTCACATTCTCATAATGCAAGAAGCGCGCGCGAAATAAGGACTTGCAGCATATGCGCAACGATAACGAAGTAAAGGATAAAGGCTTAATTGCATGGACAGCGCCCAGTTCAGCTGTGTGTGTTTGTGTCCTTCCTGAACAGAACAAAACATCGAGCGAGAAAAAATTCAAGAACAAGAAAAAAAAAAATTGTTATAATAATGAAACGATCGAAAAGAGGTCAGCAACGTCTGAGAAATGATCGGAAAGGACTTCGTTGGCTTTCGTTTAAGGCTGTTACCCTTGGGCAGCGTGCATACATAATAAGTATGTATGAGTGTATCCTTAAGCAGGATAACACACGCATGTGTAACGTATTTTTTAGGACATGCTGCCTAATCACGTTCGGACAGCACAAGGACATGGATAAGGCAAGCAAGCAAGTTGAGTTGAGTCAAGGCAGGAAATTAGAGCAGAAAGTCGTTGCGTTCGACGTCGAAGGACGATGAATGATTTCATTTTCATTTTTGTTGTTTTTGCTTCTGCTTTTGTCTTCGGCTAACGGTCAATGTCCTTGCTGCGACTTTAGCTTGCCATGTCCGGCAAATTTGCATGAAATGAATTGGTCAGCGGAATAAACAACAAAAACAAAAAAAGAAATCATTGCCATTGTGTTAGCTGCGGAAAAGCTGCTCTAGAAGAAAAATTCTAATGAATAAAAAATTTGAAAAAAAAAGAACTACATTTGTGTCGAAACAGGACATGGCTTTGAGATTTGCATAAACCAAATGGGAGCAGTTTGTGTAACGGTTTTTTGTCAGTCGCTCTGTCTGTCTAACGGACCAACAAATTTATGAAAATCCATTGATTTCTTAGCTAGTTTCTCAAGACTGAAGCGCAGCCATTTTCTAAATCGAATACCATCATTTGCAAATCTCCGACTCAGCTACCCTCAAATTGGTCCAGTAAAAATCTTATAAAAACGACCATTTTTTAAACCAAAATCGCTTACATTTTGCCAGATACTTTAACCCTCAATTGTCATCTGTGGTTCATAGTTCAGCACAGCCGCCATTTGACTGCAATGCGACATGCGAGACAAACATGATGAAAAATTAAATAAGAAGACATTTTTAATGAAAAAAATTAATTTCTCAAAACGGAAAAGTTCGACGATGCCAACCCCAAATTAACCTCGACGAGTGACCATAACGCGTTATCAAAAGATCATGGCATACAAACAGATCAAAATGTCCATCACAATTCGAGTTGAGTTCAGTTGAGTGCAGGGTGCAGGGGCAGGGGCAGGGGGCAGAGCTAAGCAAAATGTATAATAAGTGGCACAATTTATGAGTTTAATTTTAAGGCAAAATCCTCATCAATTCATTAGTGAACTGACCAAAAGAACGCAGAAAAGCAACAGCAAATGGTCAAGGGTGCTAAGCGCAAAAGCAACCCCTTTTGAGAAGTAGAAGAATAAGAAGAAGAAACTGAAGCAGAAGCAGTTGAAGCCGTGGCAAAAGTCGAAGAAGAACAAGTCGTTGAAGGGGTTGAAAGGGTCTGAGCTGAAGCTAAAGTTGCATCAAAGCATCGTAAGGCAAAACAGGTTCCAGAACTGAAGATGCTACACGAGCAACACCTTTGACCGTTAGCCTCCCATGCCCTTCACTTCACTTCACTTTTCCTTTTCCTTTTTTTTTTTCCTTCTGCCTTTAAAGTACACAGTCATGTTATTTGTTGATTTATGAGCTCACATTAACCTAAGAAGTTGTTATGTTCGCTGCTGGGAAAAGGTTTGGCGTCTGCAAACAACCCTCGCCCGCTCTGCTTTGCTCTGCTCTAGATTTTTAGAGGCTGTGATGTGTTGGTCGGTTCTGCGTGTCAAAATCGCCGATTTGAACAATTGCCGCATTGAAAACCATTAAATAGCTTTAAGGATAAACAGCATCAGCATCAACAACAACAGCAGCAGCAGCAGGAGTAGCATCCTTTTGCCTTTGATCAACGTGCTGATCATCTGCATATAAATTGATCCCAATGGCGCATTTGCATGTTGTGAGAGTTCAACCTTCATGCTTCCTTTGTTTAGATTTGTTACGATTAATTGCCTTAGTTTATGCAGAAGGACGATGCTGCCCGCTGTCCTTTACTTGCTCGTCCTGCAAGCTGTCAACGCTCGGCTTGGCTTGGCGCGGCCTGGTCGAGTCATTTCTTTAATATAATTTTTTTTTTAGGTGTTTCGGGTTGAATGAACGCGTTGATTAGGTTTGGCTTTGGTTTGATTGATTTGATGGACGATGAGCGACAGCTGAGACATGTTGTTGAACTCAAGTCCAAAGCGTATAATTTCAAAGAAAAACTGAAGGAGATGGCAAGTGGTAGGTGAGAGAGCAGATTAAGCGACCAAAAGAAGTGATCTTTGAACTTTTCCATTGCAAATTAGAAATTTTTGTGTGATCTCAATAACAAACGATCGCCGAATGATCGTTTTTAGTGATCAATGATCACTTTATTTGATGAAGATCAACTGATCAAAGACTTAGTAAAGGTGATCTAAGCCAATGTCTAATAAGCGATTGGTTTAAGACCAACATCAAGTTCTTGAGGTACTCAAGGTTCATTCAAGGACTCTAGGAGATGTCTGATCTATCCAGTTATATATAAGCTGATCTACAAAACTTAAAAACTTTCTTTAAATCATTCAATTCAATGAAGATCATCACTGATCAAGCAATCCAGCTATATCCGATCTGTGCAGTTAATTTAATGTTTGCGATCGTGACTGATCTCTCATAAAAGAAGAACAAATAAACAATAAAATAAGCAAACATAATTTTAACTCGACCAACTTCAACAACATTTTCTCAACTATTTCAAAAGATCAACAATTTATTTCACACTCTCTCTCTCTTTCTCTCGGTCGCTCTTCATCTCTGGCAGAGCGATAAATAGAATAAATATTTAAGCGTAGCCAAGTTCAGTCATTTATGACAAATGCAATCAATGTTCACCTGCCTGAAATGACGAACGACAACACGATCAACATCTTAGCGCCTTATCAATGAGTCAACAAATCCGAGAATCATATGCTCTTCCATCCGATCACAGGCCAAAGCACATGAATGCAAAGTTTAAATATTTATTTTCCAAAAAGGTAGAACTCATAATTTTATTGGTATTATTACAATGACAGCTTGTACGAGCGAAAGAGAGAGAGAGAGAGAGATACTGAGTGAGTGAGATCATCATCTCATTGGAATGATGTTCGCACCTACGCTGATCGTGTGAAGATTTTACACATCATATCATCATCGTAGACATGATCATCATCATGAACATCATCAAATAGTTTGCTTATCTTATCTTATCAGGGAATGTTTGTCTCTGTGTGTATTTTTTTTCTCAAGATTAACACTTTAAAATTGTTTAAGATTTTTGTTTGTTTGACTTCGGTTTTGGCTTTGGGTTTGCTTGAAGCGCCAAGCGATTTTCTGCCTGACTTGATTTTGATCTCATTGCAATTTGTCTGTCTCTGTCAATGACTTGCCACACGGTCTGAGCAACAACAGTTTTGTTTTTTTTCATATATTAAGTGTCATAATTAAAATATTAAGCGAGACATTAACGACAAGCAAAGACAGACGGACGGATGGATGGACGGAACAGTTAAAGTTATGAGTCTTTTGCCGTTGCTCTGTGTTGCTCTGCTATACCAAAGTGACCCAATGTCTAACGGAAATTACAAGTGGAGACTGATGAGAGACTCTGTTGAAAATGTCGCAAAAGCAACAACAACAACAACAACAACAACAACAAGTATCTTCTTTCATATAAAACAATATACAATTTTTTTTTTTTGTTCACTTCTTCTTCGTCTTCTGCTTTGTTGTTGGCCCTCACAGTGCGCTGCGTCTTGGCGGTCTTTCATTGCTCTTAGCCAGGTCAAAAGGTGCTGAGAACAAACGCACCAAAAATATACCAAAAAAAAAAAGAAATGTTAAGACAACTTTTTGTTGTTCTTTTGCGGTCACCAAAGAAATATAACAAATTATCAAAAAACCCAAAAAACAAAAAAAAAGGTAACAAAAATGATGATGCTGAAATTTTAGTCTTTGGAGCGCAAAACTTGTTTCGTTTATGTGTGACAAAAGCAGCGAAAACAAATAAAAATGTGTAATTTGTATTTATGTTGAAATGAAATTGTAACACGCAAAAAAAAAAAAAAAAATAAAAATAGAATTGTTTATGAGAAAAACCAAAAAAAAAAAAATAATATAATTTTTTGCTTTTCTCATTTAAGCGCTTCACATTTCAATACATAATGGGAACGGCGCTTTGGGCGAAGACTTCACATATAATAAAAGGAAAAAAAAAAACAGAGAACCAAGAAAGAAAGCAAGCAAGAAACCGCTGATGCCATAAACAAGACGATCGACAAAGAACAATAAAACATTATGTAAACCAAAGTGGACTCTTGTGTCAGGAAGCTGCGGCTATGCGAGCCTCTCTCTCTCTCTCTCTGTTGCTGCTTAGCAACGACCTTGACAACTGATACGATAAGATCCAACAAAACAAAAACAAAAGCAAAAGCCCAATGCGTTGATCATGTATTATTATCACAGAGTCAAGCAGCCGCCACAAGCTTCCGCTTGGGTTGTGGAAATGCGAGAAATGCGGTTTCAGCAAATGCATCAACGATCCGTAATGCTGAGCGACTCTGCTGCCTCTGATACATATGTATATGTATCGTATACAAATACAGTCATTCAAAAAAGTTTACGTACACTTGATTTTTTGGCAAATAAATGCTTTGATTTATTCTTTATTTTGCTTTGTATATGATTATAAGTAAAGAACAAAGATATTTCTATAAATACCATCTACACAATGTATCTAATAATGTAAACTGGACAATGATGATCTGATAAATACTTAGCTTTTGGCTAAAATCTGAATTGTCGTATCGTCCGGATTACTTGCGTAATATTTTTATGTAAAACAATAAAATAACTTCTTAATTTTAGATATGTTTTTAAGAAATTATTTAAAAAAAATACCAATCTATTTTTTTTTATTTTCAATAAATTAATGAAAAACGATTCCTTTTGAAATTTTTTGACATTATATCGGCAGAAGTTATAATACAATTATTATCTCTGGATGTCGAGTGCCTAGTTTATCGAAGTTCTACTGTTTATCTGTCGCTATGTATTCTGGTTATATTCCCGGATTATGGGATCATTTAATTTTAGTATTATTTTAATTTCACAAAAAAAAGAGTGCATAAACTTTTTAGACTGACTGTAAGCGTACATGTTGGTACAAGCCCCCAAACAAAATACACAAAAAAAAAAAAAATAAATAAAACCAAGATTAGCAGTGACCATGAAATACCCTTTTAGATGCTCTATGATGTATTGATGATTTGCAAATGAGTAAGTTATTTTGTATAATATTTTTGATTATTTAAAACAGTTCATTTTGGATCTTATGATTAAAATTAACTGTAAGATGTAAGAAAATGAACATTATTAGAATGAGACATTACTATGCACTTTATGTATTATATCATCCAATTTTTCATACATAGAGTAATATTTGCATCATGGAGACTATACTTTCTAAAAATTTAATGAATAATGTTCAAAACAAACGTCCGTTTTGGATCTTTCAACGAATTATGCCAAGTCTGCTGACCGTTACAAACAATTGCATAAATTAAATATGCTCAGGGTTAAGATCGTGTTTATTTTTGGCAAATTCATCTAGTTCTCAGCCTTGAGCTTCACTGATCTGAGTGTTGATTTTGAGCTTACTCACTTATTCGTTCGTCAATGTTTCACGCGCTGCTCATATTATCTCAACGCAGTGATAACAGACCAAGCTGTAAGTTTATATAATAAAACCGTAACATGAAACGTTTCCTGATACAAAACCACTTGGGATCGCTTTGAAGTTGATCTCTCTGGCAGTGCGGCTTCTTTAATGATTCACAACTTTTGCCTCATTGAGTTTTGTTTGATTGTTTGTTGAATCGTTTTCGAAATTGTTAAGTTTTGCCAAAAAATTAATTAAACAACAATGTCAATCAATCGTTTTACCGTTAGTCGGCAATGGCCAACAAAGTGGAAAAAGAAAAAGAAGAAGAGAAGAGGTTTAGTGTGGAGAAAATGTGACATGCTTTAATACAACGAATACAACTCCATTTTGGACTTCCTCATTCATTAAAAATCTTCAAACGTTCTTCAACGTTTGTTGGTATTATTATTGTTGTTGTTGTTGTTGTTATTATTGTATCTTCTCCTGCTTGTACATGAATTGTTTTGCCGCAATACTTCTTCTAAGGCACTTCTTTGTCGCTGTGTCTCCGTTTCGTTTTGTTTTGGTTCTTAACCCAAAGCAGTCAGTCACGTTTTGAACATAAATATCCATAAAAGTAACGATTACATCCGTCCGGATGAATGTCTTAAGACATACTCGTACAGACATATATACATACTCGTACATAGTCAAGACAATCAAATGCTGGATGGATGAACGAACAGCACTTGAAGCGGTTAAAATTTCAAATTGGTTTCCAAATCCCAAATTGGCTTGAAGTCAGTTTGGCTTTGGACCAATTGGCTATACAAATCTGTATATAGCAAAAGCAAAACTTTGACTGTAGATTGTGGCGTAAGCGATGAGTTCTTGATTAGATCAGAAATGATAAAAAAATATTTAAAAAATTGGAAATGAGTTTTAAAACTCTTATAAGAAGGTTTACTCTTTCAATCTGTCATGCTAAAAATTCATGCTTATTTGAATGTGATAATAATAAAATATATGCAGCTCAAAATTTGTGATTATTTTTTTAAATTCGGATAAATAAATTAATTATTTAAAAATGAAAATTATTGGATAAATCCCACGTAAGAGTTGAGTTCCAGGCACATTTTAACAGATCTCAACCAAGAGTCTATAAAGTTTGAAGATCTACAATAGTACTAAAGATGCTTTAAACGAAAATCTTTAATAATTAAATCTTGGAATAAAAAAATTGTTGCTTTTTTTTGGTTTCAGTAAACAATTAAGATTCAATGGAGTATAGATATAAAAAAAAAAAACAAAATTTATAAATTTGTAATCAAACCAAAATCAAGTGAACTAATCTTCACAAGAATCTCAATAAAACGTCGTGACATCTTTGCTCTAACAGTTTTTTTGTCGTTGGGTTTATTTTTTTTTTCGTTTTGTTTTTGTTGTATTTAACAATGTGTTCAAAGTGAAAATCAGAGAATGCCATAAAAAGAAATTCAATAAAATAATTGAAGAAGTGCTTAAAATTCTAGCGGCAAAAACGTTGAAAACCAGAAAACTATTGAAGGCAATAAACGAAAAACTCAAGAAGTGAAATTGTCAAAGAAAAGACGGCGGCACTTTGGATTGGATTGGTTTGGAATGGAAATGGGTTTCAATGGGTTACAACAACAACAACAACAATAATAATAACATCAACATGTCTGCAAAGTCATGTATATGTGATCAACTAAGAGAGAGTGAGTGAGAGAGAGCATAATAGCGCGTGTTTGCACGCCTATGTATGTGTGTGTGTGTGTGTTGTGCATTTGGTGACAACGTCGCGCAACTTCTCTTTTCCCCACACGCACACACATACACATACACCCACACCCACCATCATCATCATGGAGTGCCATCAATGCTTCTTCTTCTTCTTCTTTACATTGCGTACAGGAAATGCTCTTGCATGATCATTTTCCATAATGAATTGCCCGATGGGCGAGAACGAAAGCGCAGTAAGAGACATATGTATGTAAGAAGAAGAAGAAGAACGTGCAACGCGTCAGGCATGTGTTGTCAACGCATTCATGCATTGTGGGTTAAATGGGTTTGTTGGCCCGTTAAGAGGAAAGCAGCAGCAACAAAGCAGCGCAGCAGCAAAGTCCAACTTCAATGCTCTTTCGTTTTGGTTTTTGTTGTTCTTAGCATTGTTGTTGTTGTTGTTGTGACTATTCTATTACTGCTATTGACCATGTTCATTGCTGTTGGCTTCATTTAATGATTTGATTTCATTTCGATATGGATTCGGATTTGAATTCGATTTTTTGTGCGCTCTAATAATTTTAGCATTGATATCAATTGCATTCTTTCAATTAAATTTCATTACTAATTAATATATTAACAATCATAATTGCTGACTTTTTATTTAATTCAAATGTTTGCCTGAGGATGTTGTGCGACGGCGCCTTGACTCAGCACACAATTCAAAACAACTCAAAACAATTTAATTGAATTCGATTCGATTCGTTGAAATATTTTTAGCTTTTTTTTTTTTGTTTTTTCTGTGACTTGTCTTGACTTTTGTGTGTTGTTGTGAATTATTGTTGTTTAATGCAGCAGAAGGAGAAGAAGAAGCAACAGCAGCACTGCAAATGATGGTTTGGCATTGATTGGGCGTAACATTAACAGCAAGGCGGGTGGAGGTGGGGAGAGCAGTGCAGGTGTTGGTGTAAATTATTGTTACGTGGCTGCATGTTAAATGACGTACTTGAACGTTGCACGCAATCAAGTACAATAAATACAACAACAACAACACATGAAAATACATTAAAAGAACGCGTTCAAGGCTGCCAACGCGGCACCAAAGAAGCAAAGCAGCGACAAAAAAAGCCTTCAATCATTTAATTAATCAGCGTTTTTTTTTTTTTTGTATTTTTCTTTTAATTTCAATTAACGCTTTTAATTTGTTATGATTTTTATTTTTATGATTGTTTAAAATTCATAAAATTGTTAACTTCAAAATCAAATCTTTATAAATTATTGACAGACAAATAAAAAGCACAAAAAAAAGTCTTCTTCTTACACGTGCACCTGCTAAGGCAATGCAACAAAGTCAAGTGTTGAAATTCACTATGTTTGGGTGGTGATGAGTTCAACATATGTCACTGCAGCAGCGGCAAAAATAAGATCAGTGTTGCTTCTTTTTCTTTCATAACAGCTCATTTACGTAAGTGCGTAAACATGAACTGTTAATCAAATGTATGGAAATATGCTAAATATGTTAGTGCATCTTCAAATTTTTAATGTAATCAAACTAAGTTGCTTCTCTGTTAAAGGCTTTGTTGACAAGTACAAAAAACACAACAAATCCATCCAAATACGTGCATCTATTTTGTATGTACTCTTTCATCACTTCAATTTCATTGCATTTAACATAAACTTATCGAATTGTTCTCGTGCATCAGATAAGTTGGGGTTATCCCACCAACAACCAACAACACCCCCTCTGCACTCAGCTACAAATTGTTTTTTTTTTTTTTTGTTTTTGCTCTTTAACGACTTTTATCGGCCTTTTTTGTGGCATCCTGTACTGTTCGTGCAATGAATGAAACGCCTGACTGATAGTTGAGTACAACAACCAACAACAACAGCCACGAAAACAACAATAATAGCAATGGCAACCGCAAACATAAAACGAGCACACACACATATGTACGTACATATATGTATGTATGTACATTCGAGAAAAAAGAACAGACGAACTCATAAAATGCTGGATGCGAACGAGTGCTCAATGACCTCTTCTTCAAACTAAGTAAGTCGAAAGCGACATAATGTTTTATTATTGCGTGGGTGTACTGCATAATGGGCATTTGTCAGCCCTCAGGCCTGACTAACTCTGCCAGAGCTGCCGAACTGTCAACTGTTCGGCTCAATGTTAACGCAGCAGCAGCGATGATGGCGGGCAAGCGAGCGGGGGAGAATTAACGATCACAGTTGGCTGCTGAGCGAATGCTTGCGTAATGTGTGTGCATGAAAGAGATAGCAATATGAACGCATTCATCTCGAGCATTTCCTTTGACTTGTAGTGTATTTTGTTTTTATATTTTCGGTTTTGATTGTGCTCGCTCAATTGTTCTGTTGTTGTTGTTGTTTTGTTTTTTATGTCTGTGTGCGCGCATTTTGACACGTTCAGCATACTAATTCATTGCGCAGATTCAAATGCGTTTGCTTCTGCACTCTGAGAGCAGACTAAGAAGATGAGCGTTACCAACAACAACAATTACAATAACAGCAAACAAGTTAAAACGTACGTACGTAAAGTATATAAAAAGCGACAACGTCCGTTGTCACATCAAAATATCATCATAAAAAAGTTTCGAATAAATCTTGACATGAGATGCCATTAAATTGGTACTTTGACTTGAGACGACAACAGCAACAACAACAACAAAAACAAAGACACAATTCAACTTGACTTGACTGTCCGTTTGCTTGCTTGCTTGCTTGCCAGTCTGCCTGCACTTGTCTCTTTACCACACTTAATCAAAACACAACACAACAAAACATACCACAGTACATCACACCACAGCACAGCACAGCAGAGTAGAGCAACGCACAGCAGTACTGCTTAGCATAGCATTGTCTGTCCTTGTCTTTTGGCGGCTGCTTGCAATTTTTGAGGTCGATTAGTTGCGGTGGCTGTTTGCTGCTGTCTCTGACGTCGCCTCTGCCGGTGAAGTCGCTGATGTCGTTGTCAACGATGCCGGCGTACATTTCTCAACGCTTTTAATGGCGTTCCCTGTGCTGCGCATATTAATTGGCAGACGAATAAACCACTGAAAAAACAAAAACTAACAAATAACAACAATAATAATAAACAATCTCAAAGCTAAACGCAATGATCATACTCGCACTCATCTCAGCATTGTCGCTTCATCTCACACTTCTTCCCCACAAACACACACACACACACACATAGACACATTAACTTATTCATGCGCAGTAGCAAATTTCATTTATTCTTCTTCTTCTTTTGCATGAGATGTATTCAAAGATGTTTGTGGCCCACCGTTCGTCCGTTCCGTTTCGTTTCGTTTCATTTCACATGTCATCGATTTACACACGGCGCATCGCCCACGCACAATCAACATCTCCGGTAGCGCACATGCGCGCGTACGTCGTGGGAATTATAATATGAAATAAACAAAACGATCTCAACGTTTAATCCCAAAAAAATATATATATATATATTTATACGAATGTAACTAAAATGAGATACAAAATATATAATTTTTTTTTTCTTTCTGTTTTTCGGTTAACCGAAAATGTATTTTATGGCCAAAACGTGAGGATGCCTGTCACAGCGTTCGATTGTACACGTATGTCGTGTGCATGTGTGTGTGTGCGTGCGTTTTCGCCTTTCCCTGCCAGCCGAGGTTAGCCACTATTTAATATTCTGCGCAATCAACAACGTCGATCCACAGAGGGCCAACTTAACTATCGAGACATGTAGAGAGATACATATGTGTGTGAGTGAGATAGCACTTGTGTAAGTGATTGTCATGCACTGCCTCCAAGTTGAATTCGAGTTCATATTCATGCTGCAATGACATAATCATTGGCGCAACATCAACGACTCACACGCCCGCGCTGAGCAACAACAATAACTATGACAAACAACGCGCTTTTATGTCTTCGGCTTGTCACAACAACAATACCAACAACAACAACAACAACGACATCCTGAAAGAGGTCAAGCAATTCATCCATTCATCCGTTGATAAGTCAACAGCTCAGCTCAGCTCAGCTTAGCTCATTGTGTTTTCTCATCAGGTGTGCGCCGCTGTGAAATATGAAACTCGCTTTAATCATCATGATGAGCATGATGATCATCATCGTCAACAACATCAGCAAGATTAACAAGCGTACATTGACAGCGTGTCACTTCATACAGGACGTTTATGCTATGTCTGAGCAGAGAGTGTGAAAGAGAGAGAGAGAGAGAGAGAGATCGCTTCAAGCCATGCACAGCTTCGGTCTGCAATCGAGTATGTTGGCTTCTTCTTCTTCGTCTTCGTCTTCTTCTTCTTCTTGTGCATCGTTCATTGGCATCCTGAGGAAGTCAGCTGCTTAATTGTTTCCGTTTAATTTCTCTTGCTCAGTTGACGCTTCTTCTTCTTTTTTTTCACTTGAATTCTTTATTGATTGAATTTTTTTGTATTTTTTTTTTTTGTGGTTAATTTTTTTTTTTTTGTTAATTTTTCGACACCTGATCTGTTTGATAAGTTGTCGCTTTGCATTGCTTCTGCTTATTTTTTTTAATGCTCTCCTTTTTTCTCAGTTCGATTTATTGTCATTATTGGAAAAACTCATTAAATATTTTAGCCGCACGCATTGCGTGAGAATCTTACAAAAACAAAATTTTTTTATAAAAAGTTGTAAACAAGACGTTATAAGATACAAGACAAAAAAAAAAATTTTTTATAGGTTTATATTAAAGGAAAAACATCAAACTTACTAATCTAATGGAGATGTCAAATCGAATTGAGTTTGATTGTTTGTACAACGAGTGCAACGAGTGTAATAAGATGAAGTCTTAAGAAATAAGATGAAGTCTTAAGAAATAAGATGAAGTCTTAAGAAATAAGATGAAGTCTTATAGAAGAAAATAAAGCCTTAAGGATGAAAATGAGTTTTTAAGGTATAAGATGCAGTGCAAAGGAATAAAATTAAGTATTAAATCGAAAACCTCACAGTAAGTCACAAAGTTAACAGAGCCCTAACAGTTCCAATGCATTGCAGCTTCACTCACACATGTCATTATGCCCGTAAGTATGTACGCCTACGTTGCTTAGCGCTTATATTACACATACGACACTTACACATTAATTAATAGAAAATTGTTTTATGTTATGAATGCGTGATATGTAACATAGGAGTTAATTATAAGTATGTTAATATAAGCAGGATAAGCGCTGAATTAAATTTCTACTGTCTTCTTCTTCTTCAATCTTTGTGAAATACCTCAGCTTGAAGGCTTTGAAGATCAAAGTTGGCTTGGCAGTCAACACAGTAGTGCAAACGATGTGATTTAAATTTAAGTTAAACTTATTATTTTAACCAACACTTTAAATGCAAAAAAAAAATAAAAAAATTTAACCTACTTTCGAGCAGCATAAAATACAACAACAACAAAAAGTTATTTACTTCAATGTGCACATCACTCACATCAAATCAAGTTAAGTTGCTCCAATTTCTTGGGATTCATTGAAGACTCAACACATAAAAATACAAAAACACACACACACACACACAAACAGCAAGACAGACAGAAAAAGATATAAAAATAAAAAAAAAAAAATAACAACATTGAACACATAAATCAACAAATCCAAGCAAATCAAGCCTCAGCCTCATTACGCTGCAATCGAGCGATAAAAATGCCTAAAAACAAAAACAACAACAACAACAACAACAAAAACCACAACAGAAAAAACGTAACGCAATCAAAGCAATTAGTATGCAAAATGTGCGACATTCAAGTCAAGCAAAAGATACATTTAATTTTTATTTTTTTTAAAAGATACAACTGAATTTATTTTTTCGTTGTTGTTTTTGTTTTTTGTATTTTTTTTTTTTTTTCATTATTTGTTCAAATTGTTGTGGTTGATTTTATTTTATTTTATTTTTTTTACACATATTTAATTAAACTTTGTCGCACCACAATTACGCGCCCTTTGATAAGCGCCCAATGACATTTGAAGCCTCACGATTCGACTCGGGCTGGAGACAACATGCTGTGGCGCGTGCTGTGCCGTGGCAGCTGTTTGTCTCAAAGGCAGGACCACGTTTGCCGCTATCACAAAACGCTTGAGAGGCTCAGAAAAAAAAGAAACAATTATAAGAAAATTAAAAAAACAAAAGTCATGAAAAAGAAAGATACAAACAAGTCCAACAAACCAAAAAATAAAAATAAAGCCGTACACAACTTAAGTCATGTTGAGTTCGCTTTGCCTCAGTGCGGTATTCATGCTGATAATAAACGAACGAATGAGCGAACGCATGAATTTGCAAACGATAAAAAGCGTAAACGAGAAAGCACATGTCTTAACTCGCCATTAACTACATCTGTAATACCCTACAGTAGCATGACTCAATTTGTCACAGCACAGTGGAGTTCGCCGACCAGAGAAGGGATTTGGGATCGGCTCTTATATGCGTTTATATTTAATAGATCATAATAATTTATATTTTCAGAGGTTATTTTATGTACAGTAGAACTTCGATTGTTCAGACACTTGAGAATTCCTATGTTTCAGTAATCCGAACGATTCGACAATTCAGACACTTACTGTCTGCTAATTATTCGGTTTATTGAAATTCAAATCAGAGGTTGTTTTATATACCATAAAATAATATTTTATCGTTTATCATATATCTTACCACACGTAACATAATAAGAGGTTATTTTATATACCTACAAGTACTATCTGCGATAGTTACTTATTGTATCAGAGGACAGTTTGAGAGATTACTTTACATCGATTATATTATCATGTATATAAAAAAATTGTAAGTGAGGCCTACTCACTGTATACGAAGAATCTTTAAGCCCATTCAAATATCCTTCCAGTCTAATAGTAGTCTGACATACAGTGAAAATTCAAGACACAGCCAACTCTCGCGGACATCTTATTTTATACAAGATATTTGATAGAGCCAAGATCAATCATATACTTATTAGACCTCTTCCGCAGATGGACAGCCTTGAATTCAATGATATTCGCCCATTACTGCTTTCATTTCATAAATAAAATTTATTAGAATTTCAAGATCACAAAAGTCTCTCCGTCCAAGCACGATAAAGAGAACCTGAGGATGAGAAGAAGAAGTTGATACATCATCCATCGACTTGAATTCTTTAATAATTCTCAATTGAATTGATGTCACAAACAATTGCTCAACGTCAACATGCCCGACGCTTTTACATATGTCACGAGAGTTAAAAATTATATTATAAAAAGTGTAAACCGTAAAAGTCAACATGAAAAAAAAAAAAAGAAACGCAAAATAAAAAACGTTTTAGATAAAATAATTAAAATAAAATTAATCTTGCATTTCCCACGGTCTCGTGTGGCTTTTTGTCGTTGTTGTTGTTTTTTTTTTTTTTTTTTGTAGTGTGGGCAAACGATAATCGGATACGTCGATTCATACTCAGAGCTATTCAACACGGCTTTATTCACACTTACTTTTAAGAAACTACATATCTCGCTCACACGCTCACACACGCCCTCAGCCCGGTCTTTCACGAGCATATAATGTGAATATTTGCTTTAAAGTCTGAGTTCTGAAGAATGTTTATACATATGCATGCATGTATCTTTATGCTTGCGAGCGCGTATCGCACCAGAAAATGAAAATGAAGAACAAATACGAATGAAAAACAGAATGAGTTCATTACATTTCTGTTGAGCTCAACTCGTCTGAACTTTTCAGATTATTAAGTTAATTTATGCAAATTGCACGATTACAAACGCACTTCACTTCACTTCAATTTAATTCAATTCAATTTCAAATCAAATTGAAGCCGTTGTTGTTGCCGACGCATTCTCAATTAGCATGCATTGCGTAGCATATTTAGATACTTCTGACAAATGTCACAAATGACGTTGCATTTGCTCCAAATACGTTTCAATCAATGTTTTTTTTTTGTTTCACTGTTCGCCGATAATGACTTTTGGCTTATTAAAGACTTTGTTTATGATTACGTTTAATAATTGTTATGAGATACTTGATTTTTATACATGTTATGGAGTACAAAATCATAAAGGCAACGACTTCATAGAAAATTTGAAGATCCAAGTTTGAATTTATTCTTTGTATAACTTAACTATCATGAGTCTCTTCAAAAAGCCGGAGCACTTTTCCGATTTTCAAATCAACTCAACAAATTTGCCAATACAACAAAATAAAGACATTTAAAAATTCGCTCCTTGAGTATATTTATAGCTTAACATATTTATGTTTGTATTATAAAATGAATGAATTTATTTATTATAAAAAAAAATAATAATTTTGCAATTTTATAGAACGAACTAACTTCTCTCATTATTTCGAACACGTTTGTGCATAAATTTTATTTAATTTGCACTTTCAAAAAGCTTATAAATTCTCAACCAAATTATTTAAATTTCTGTAGCGATAAATCAAATATTATTATTAAAAAAAAAACAACACAAATTTTGTATAAAAATTGTTTTTATTGAATGTTGTATATTGTATCTCTATCAATTATTTGCAATATCCTTCCAACTTTTTTAGTTCTTCAACTCTTTTTCGTTTTTCATATGATGTCTATGATAACAATTTGATTAAAATTTCAAAATCTTACATTTGCTTTTTGAAAGGTTTTCAATTTTATTCTGTTTTAATATTTGAGTTATTTTTAAATACTTTTAAATTCTACCGCTCTTCAAATGATTTAAGTTTGTTTTTTCACTTTTAAATATAATATTTTCACCTTTTTTGTATCACTCAGACTTTTATTTTAAGGAGCTTGTGACTCTTTTGAGACTTTTTTAAGATATCTTACGTATTTTTTCGGCAAAAATTTCTACTTTAGGCTGTTTCAATTTGTTTAAGCTTTGAACTTTATTCAAATACTTCAAAATTCTAAGAGCTTTCAATTCTGCCCAAAATAGTTTTTGAACTCTTCAACTGTTTTGAGTATCTTCGTTTTTAGCAAGACTTTTTATGAATTTTATTAGCTCTTTGGCACTTCTGCAGTGCTGTAACATTTTTTTTCATTATTCGAACACTGAAAACTGAAATTTTTCTCAATCTATGTTAGTGCGTGAGTGCCAAATCTCAATAAAACAACTAGAATATATTCATGCCCAAGTCACGCCCCAAAAAATGACAGCGATCGAACAAGAAGAAGAAGAAGAAGCAGAAGACGAACTCAAAGAAGTCACAATTTCCTGTATGCGCGAACAATTTTCCATAAAGGCAAAATGAAGCCAACAAATTTCACCATTTAAAGAAAATTTGAAAAATTAAAATAAAAAAATTTAAAACAAAAAGAATTAAGCATTCAATAAGTGATGGTGCTGATGATGATGTTGCTAATGATGATGATGATGATGATGATGATGATGAGAGAGAGAATGCCACTGACCAGAGCATGTGCGAGAGCGAGTCAACATGTGCCTGGGAGGTGAGTAAGAGATGCCAAAGCGACGACGACGATTGAAAAGATTGAAAAAGAAGCATGGCGCAGCATTTTAATAACAGTGGCAACTAAAGAAGAAGAAGAAGAAGAAGACAAAAAACGATATGTATAAAAATTTAACATTTTAGGCCAACGGCCTACAATGATGGTCCGTCCGTCCGTTTGTCTTTGGTCCAAGCGTGCGCAAATGAAACGAAACGAAATGAAAAGAAACGAAAAGGTTGCACTGAATGACAGAGGGGGACGTGTGTGCGTGCGTGCCGGTGGCGAAAGGGGGGGGAGGGCACAATTGGTGCCATCAGCAAAATGGATGGTTGAAGGCGGCGTCGTGCCAACAACAACAACAACAACAATAACAACATCAACATCCAAAGAAGCAAAATCCAAACGTTGTAAGCCATATTAAAATGAAGAAATGTAAAAAAAAAACCAACAACAACAACAAAAAAAAACAGAAACCAATCAGACAACATCGACAACAAACGAAACGAACAACAACAACAACAACAAGCACGCATATGCACGCATCGATCGATTCGAATTCGAGTTGTGTTGAGAGGCGACGACAACCACAACAACAACAACAACGGCATCGCACGCCATAGAAGGGCTTCAGGCGACAGCAATCGAATGAATCGAACGAATCGATCGTTGAAGGCATTGAAAGAAAAGAAAGTCTCGAAATGCCATCACTCATTGCAGCCTCAGACACACACACACACACACACACACATACCGCTGCCCTCTCCTCCCACCAACACACAACATGCAACGTGTTTGAAGACTTGGACAAACCTCAACGTCTTCAATAATGGCCGAGCCAGTCCCCCCGCCGTTGCCCACCCCCCCGCCAAGCAATGACTCTTCGAATGTCTTCGTCTGTCTATCACACACACTCTGCATCATTAATGAAGTCTTCAGTGTGTCTGTCTCACTGGGCTTCTCTGTCTTCAGTAGTAGTTGTTGTTGTGTTGTTGTATTGATTCGTTGTTTTGTAGTTGGACAAAAAGATTTAGTTGTGATTTCGAATTTTGGTTTGCTGCTTTTTTTATTTTTTCTGTTTTCAATTTTGGTGCACTGCTTATTTGTTGTTGTTGTTATTGTGTTTTTTTGTAATTTTTTTATTATTATTATTTTTTTTTTATGTTGACTTTAAGCACGATCAATACAATCGGCAAAGACCGTTTGATGGCATACGCAATTCTTATAACTTCAACACTTCTTCTTCTTCTGCTGCTTGTTTAATTGAATTTTGTTTCATTTCATTTAATATTTTGTTGTTATTTTTTTTCCCATTTCTTTCATGCTCTGTGACTCCACCCGTGCGCACAGACTATGTTAAAGCCTGCCAGCAACATTGGCATGTCGGCCATGCTTACGGTATGTTGTTGTCGTTGTTGTTGTTGTTGTTGTTGTCATTATTGTCGTCGTCCCACTTCAGACACGACAAACTGAATCGAACGAACGAACGGTGGCAGCATGGAACGGGACGCCATATTTGGCTCCATCCAAAGCAGCCGATCAATGTTGAACGCTGCTTTCCATACAACAGCAACAGCAACAACAACAACAACAAGCCAGTCAGTCAGCCACTCACTCACTCACTTGCGCAGACATTGATCCGTCTTGTCTTGTCTGGTCTTGTCTTCTGTTGCTGTGCTTTGTGCTGTACTGCGGTGTGGTGTGGTGAGATGAGGTGAGGTGTGCTGTGGTGTATTATGTTGTGTTGTCTTCATGCCGTGTCTTTCATACTCATCGCAATTTTTATGTATTTGGAAATCGTGTTGAAACTATTGAGAAAAAATATAATATAAAAAAGCAAAAAAAAAAAAAAAGACAGAAAAGAAATTTATTGTCAAACTATACATTATTAAAAAATTATGTTTCTTTTTTTATACATACACTTGCAAAAAGAGTGTATTAACTTTGTCATGAAGTTTGCAACGCAAAGCAGGAAATATCTCCGACTATATAAAGTCAACGTGAATTCAGTGCTTAATATGAATTTTCTTTCAAATAACGCTAATTTAACCAAATCTTTGATGTTTCTTGATACTTTTTAAATAACATAACTATAAAGAAGTGATGCTTGAAAGGATGTAGTGTTCATGTAAGCAAAAATAATTTTATTTTGAATCAAAGTTGAAACAACCAAGTGTATCTATTATTTTGATCATGTGTGTATGTATATATCTCCGAATTATTTGAACGGATCACTATAGCTGGTGCCTTAAAAACGTTAGGTCAAAAATGAGGTTTTGGCTTGAAAAAAATTATATTTTTGGAGTTACCAACTCGAAATTTCGAACAAAAACATCTTGAAAGTAATTGCAGTTAGATGGGTCAAGATCGGACGACTATAACATATATTTGCCACAGGAACGATTGGTGAAAAATAAGGTTTTTGTTAAAAAATAATTGTTGATCTTGAATATAAACAGACAATATTTTGTAATAATGTATTTTAATAAAAGTTTCAATATATTAAAAGGTCTTCCAAGCATCGGCCACAAAAGCGTGGCACCGCTCATAGAAAGAAAACCTTCGACATTGGGAAATTGTAATATGATTGCAATAGAAAACTTATACAAAGGGCCTCTTTCTCAGAAAAAATTTATATGTTCCTTATTAGGAATTATTGTCAAAATTCTTAGAAGAGTGCAAAAGCTTCGGCCAAGCCTAAAATAGCTCCCTTTCTGGGTTTTTTCTTCTTACTTGTAAGCTCTTCTTCTCCGTCCAACACTTCTCGCCACATTTTGGTGACTACTTCAATTTGTCTGTCTGTCTGTCTGTCTGTCTTCAGCATGTCTGTCGCCTCGCTCGCTCTTTACTCATTCACTTGGTTGGTTGGTTGGTTAATGGCGTCGGCGGCCCACAATTTATCTGATTTGTTATGCGTTGGATTGCGTGCGCGTTATGAGATTTAATAATTCTCTTTAGGCGAACATTAGAGAAATTAAGCGCGTTTGCACATGTTCGCATCCATTTTTCTTTCTTTCTTTCTTTTGTTGTTGGTTTTTTTTTTTATTCGATATGTCTCCGTTGGCTTCTGGTCTTTTTGGTTATGACAGACAGACAGACGGACGGACGGACGGACGAACTTTTCGTGTACTTTGGTCAACGAACTTTTCTAAAATGAGTTTGGCCTATTGTGAAAGTTGGCTTATTGATGACCTAAAAAAGAGAAAACTAACGATATGCATAAATTTCTTCTTCTTCTTATAATTGTTGTATGAACGAATAAATGAACGATCGATCGATTGATTGATTGATTTATTTTACTTTAATATTTGCATAGATTTTGCATGATTCATGAAGACAAAAATTTAATAGATTTTTTTAACAAATAATGCTGAGCTCATCATCATCATCATCAAGAGCTCATTTAATATTACGCAATTAATGTTCACTTATCGCAAAAAAAACCAAAAACAACAACAACAAGTCTCACTTAATGATCGTTCCTACCGGACAACTCAATACAAGTCAAGTCAAAGGCAATTAGGATAAAAAGGACACACCAACAACAACAACAACAATGGCAGCAACAACATTTGCGGTCTGAGAACACTTTAAGCGCTCATAAACCAATTACAAATGCATATAAGATACTCTTTGCCTGAGAAAGTATCTGACAGTGCAAAGATTAAGCAGGCGCAAACGGAAGTAGCTGATGATGACACACACACACACGCACACAGGCACATCAGGTAGCGTTAGCTTAGAGAGATACAAAATATGTAACTAGCCGCAGATATATTTTCACTATGTTAATGCGAGCGGATGCATTGGCAATTTGTGACTAACCATTTTACTATTTATGACTTTGTTGTGACATTTTCTTTTGCTCTCTTCCTCTTTCTCTTTTTATTTTACTTTGTCGTTCGGTCACAAGGTCAATTTGCGCATATTTTGAGGTTTACTCATGGAACAGAGAGAGAATGTTTTATCAGAACGGATATCCGTGCGCATTAAAATGTCCTCAGCGCACAACAACAACAACAACAATAACAACAATAAATTGCAATCTTAACTAACTAATTAGACATGCAGCTGATCCTCAAAACAACAACATCAAATAAATGCTTCTTCTTCTTCAATATTAAAATTGAAATTAAAACAAAAACAAAATCGAATTGAATTGAATTGCGTTGAGTTCAGTTTGTTGTTGTCGTTGTTGTTGTTTTAGTGCAGCGTCTGCGTCTGCATATTTTACAAGGCATGATCGCACGTCGTCACACAGACGGACAGACAGACAGACGGACGGACAGAGAGTCACTTAGTCAGCTAGTCAGTCCATGGGCCAAAGTGTCTCTCTGTTTGATACAAGTGATTTGCATACATCAGCACGTACGGCGCGGACACACACACACACACACACACACATATACATATAAGTGCAGATACTTTTGCTAAGCAAATACAGATACACAGACAGACAGACAGACAGCACATATACATATTAGGCCTAGACTCATCAGTTATTGAACTTAATTTCGAAATTGTTTTTGTTGATTTCGCTGAAAAAAAAAAAACAACAATAACAACACAAAAACACAAGCAAAAATATCTTATTGTACAATAACAACAACAACAGTAGTAATAATAATAACAACAACAACAAAAACAACGGCACGGTCATCGCTCGTGTAACGTTTTGGCTCCATGTTCGAAAAGTGTTCATGTCGATATCATATGATCAAAGAGCGAGAGAGAAAAAGGCAGAGAGAGAGAGAGAGAGACCTCTAACAAGATCGCTTAATCAATATAAGGGCGGTATAGGTGACAAAGGTGCGGGGTGGGGGAAGGCTTTTGCTCCTAAGTATAAAACATGATGGTAAAAAGATCGTGTTAATTGAAACGATTCCGGTGGCAAACACTCAACGAGCTCAAAGCCAAAACAGTCACTTAGTCAGTCAGTCAGTCAGTCAATCATTCACTCACACACTCACTTCATTGACTTGACTCGTACAATTCATGTACTCAACCATCGAAGCTCATGTTGTCGTCGTCGTCTGTCGTTGGCTTCCATTTGCTGATGTTCGTTTTTCTTCTTCATCAATATTCATCGCATTCCAATTGCAATTCGAAGCGTTTTCATACCTTTTTACTTAGCAAAAACAACAACAACAGCAACAACAGCAACAACAACAAAATCCAAAGCCAAAATGAACTGAATTCAACCTGAGTCGCTTTGAATTCGTATACAATTTTGAATTCGATTCGAGTTGATTTCATTAGATTTCATTTGATTCGATTTGATTTGATTTAAGCAAAGCTGATCGAGCGAACGAACGAACATCGATCGATCGGTCAATGCTGATTTTGACCTAAATTGAACTTTTTTCAGAAATTGAATATTGAAAATTCAGAAAGACAACAACGAAATACGGAAAACTATTTTCAATATTTCTTTTTTAATTGCGTCGAAGTTTTTGTCACAATTATTGTTGTTGTTCTTGTTGTTGTTGTTGTAAAGAAGAGTTCAATGATTTCATTTCAATTTCAATATACTACATATGTAATTAAGATACTTTTTTTCAATTCATAAACGTTCGTTTAGCTTTGATATTTTGTACCTTTACAATCTCAAGTTGATCCCGAAAATTCCGGAATTTTAGTTGACTAATTCCGGCATTTTCTGGTTTGAACTTACATGAACATCAACTAGTGAGACATCTATGGACAGACTATATTTCCTTGTCCGTTTTAGACTGATCATATTTTGTCTCAGAAGTGCATCAAAAGACTACCTTTGAATTTTCAGACCTTCAAGTTAAAAGATAACAAAGTTTTGGATATAATGACTTTAATTTTGTTTACTTTTCTTCTTATTTTTGTATGGGGACTCTCAGTTCCAATGGTCTGATCCAATGGAAAGATCTGATGGTGTATGTAACTTCTGAACGAAGAAAAAAATCGACAAAGTGTAAAAGAAAGATTTGTAGATTGAAGTTTTAGCTTTAAAATGGTATATAATTTTATTATAAAATAGTAATTTTTACAAAAGTTGTGCTCAAAAAACAAAAGAAAAGTCATAAAAGAAGGCCAGCTACCGAAAAATTTAATTTTAAAGCGTTTTTTATTAAATTTTATACTACGGATGGACTTCCATTTGTTAACCAACTATTCTTAATTATGTTATCATCCATTCCGATCCACTTTTTTCTTGTTTGAGAGAGATTTTCGTACCAAACCCCCCCAAAAAGCACTTCCATACATTTTGTATGGAATTTTCTTTATTTGTTATCAATATGCTTTCCTTGTTTCCTTTAACTAAACTAAAGTCTAAGTTGGTAGTAATTTGTTATAAATAATTAAATAAATGTTAACAGAGCCAAAATAAAATAATTAACAACCACAACTTGTTGAGACAAATTGCAATATTTAAGCCAATCTTAAAATGAATTCAAGGCCATCAAGACATGACATAATTTGTGCAAATTTTATGGCAAAAAAATTTACAATAAAAAAAATAATAATAAGAAGAAGAAAAAAGTCAAGTACAAATTTTACGCGCTGAATGGCAAAATTTACAGTTATTGTTGCATGACAAGTCAAAAAGCCAAAACGCCGCTGCTGATGATGATGATGATCATGTAGATGAAAATGTGTCATTTGCCATAATAACTCAAAATATACAAAGAAGTGCATATTTGTCAAAAGCAAACAGGAACCAACACATAAAAAAAAAAACACAAAACGAAATGAGATCTTACAAGAGACTTTATGGAAAATTGGTATGTGTCAAGTTCCGGCGAGATTTCGACGTATGTACAAAAAAAAAGCATCTTTCGGCTAAATGATAAAGCTCATAAACAGCAACAACAACAACCACATACATAGGTGAGCATAGCGGAGGGGAGCGGTGGGAAGAGCCCTGCAATGATTGAGGCGCGGCAAAGTTGAAGCAAAGCTGAGCAGCGGAAGAAGCGTTCAAGCGCTAATAAGATCAAAAAGCCGACAAGTGCAAACAAGAGCACAATTTTTTTTTACAACTTGCCAACAGAGATTAAAATAATAGCACAGAGCAGAGCACTGCAAAGAGAGAGGAACGATAGATGAAACGCAACGAGACACAGATGGGAGTGAACCGCGACATGAGATGAGTTACACTGTGTGTGTGTGCGTGGTGTGTTGGCGTCGAAATGGGGTGTGGTGGAGTTAATATGATGAGTTCGTGCATTGATCATGGTCATGTGACACACGTCGTCGGCAAAGATGATAATCACATAAAGCACATGCGCGCGGCAATGAAAGTAAAACAATAAGGCGAAAGTAATGAGATGATGTGTGAGCGAGCGAGCAAGAGCAGTCGCAGTTAAATAAATGCAGGTGACGTAAAGACGTGAGTCTAAGTTTTGGCAGCACTGAGCGTAAGTATGTGAGAGAGAGTGACAGTAAAAGAGAACAGCGACGCGTCGTGAACGCAGTCAAAGAAGCTGTTGTGGTTGTTGTTGTTGCTGTCGCTGCAGCGGGTCGCGTCAAGTTAATTACCTGAGACGTTGTCTGACAACGTAACTTTACTTGTTGTCGTTGCTTCGCATCATCATCGTCATCATCATCAATGAACATTGTCGTCGACGTCGTTATTATTATTATTGTTGTTGTTATTGTTATTATCATGCACTGAAGCTGAGACGCGTCGTCAGTTGTCTGCAAATTGTCGCACTTTTTTGTTGCTCTTTTTCAGCAACGATAAAATTGCTACTGTCGCAGTCACACACACACACACACAGACATACTCAGTCGTGTCAATAAAAAGGGTTTCACTTTTATGAGTCTTGTTTATAAAGCGTTGGCTGACCAAGCGACAATGCGCGGCACAACTTGTAATCATAAGCGAATCATTAAAAATTATGACAAGATCACACACACACACACACACACACACACACACATGCACAGTTGACAGAGCGAGTTCGGCGTCTGAGTGCATGAAGGGTGGTCCGTCGGCATCAGGGCATCTTTTATAGCGCACGGCTTCTGGTCTTTGGTAATGTCACTTTGCCGCCAAATTTAGGATTTCTGATCTTGACCGCAATTGCCGTCTTTTTTGATTGTTGTTGTTGTTGTTGTTGTTGTTGTTACAGTTTTTGTTTTTGTTAATAATCTTTCGGCTTTGCTTGTTTTTTAGTCACACGCTCGTCAAAATGAACATGTTGTTGGTTATAAATTTATTTCACATTTTATGAAACTTGTTATAGATCTTTAGGTGTGTGTGTGTGTGTGCGTGTGTGTGTGTCTGAGAATTAGGCGCTTGTTTTAAGATGATGTTACACCTTTGAACTTGTCAAATCGGCGCCGGTGGTCCGAGTGTTCTTCAGATTACTCTTATGTACGTATGTTCATGTATCATATTTTTTTACAGATTCGTACTTTAACTACATTTATGGTTGCTTGAAGGCATGAATCTCCTATGAGTCAAGATCGCTTTATTATTATTATCTCAGAAAATGTTTTCAAAAGTCTCTTTTATGCTTGCCAAGTATCAAGAAGAAGAGTGCCAGATGAGCTAATTAGGATGTCTGAACAAATTAAAAGCTTCATGGATTACATATCTCAGAAAAAGTTTCTTTTATCACATCTGTAATCATTTTCTCTATCAAATCTCACTTATCATTACTCATCACTTCCTAGACCATTAATTTAATCCTATCTTAAATTATCCTCAAACTCTTCAGTTCCGATCACTTCTTAGATCTCCTTGGGTAACAGACCATTTTCGTTGTCTCTTTCTAGGAAACTTTTCCTTCTTGAATACGTTCTTCGATCTCTGCTTCAGTTCTTCTTCGATCTCTCTTTTGAGATATCTTTTCTTATCTGGAGCCTTCTTCGATCTCTCTTTTGGTCAGACTTTGATCGCTTTATCGGTTTTTCCTTCAATCGTTTCTCAAATCATTCTCATTATTCTATAATCATTTCATTGGTTACTTCTAATCTATCTTCGGTCTTGCTTATTCCAATCAAGTTCACTCAAGCATGGCAATAAAGAATTTCCCTAACAAATAACAAATTTTCCACATTGATAGAAATCAATGAAACGTTCGTTCAATCGCTCGATCGATCGATCGGTTGATAAAATATGAAAATGAAGCGAAACATTTACACTTGAAGTCGTCTGATACGAAGACTTTATGCTCCTTAGTTTTTTCTACCTTGTAAAGCTTCCTTAGGCTGAGGGATTGCTCACTGTTCCCTGGGGGTAGAGCGGCGGGTGAGAGAGGGTGTCGAAAAGAGATTGTGCATTTGTAAGGACATTCGACGTTTCCGACTTCCGACTCAAGTCTTGAATTACGCTTCATGAAATGTGAGCGTTCGTCATCCTTTCTTCCCTTTTTTTTTGTCGCTTGGTCGGTGGCGGCGGTGGCGGCGGCTGATGTCCGTTCTTGCCACAAACTGTGTCAGTTTAGGCAATGATCCAGGCCGCCTTCCACTTGACTAAACACACAGCGAGAACGACAGACGAGTGAAAGGGAGAGGGCACGTCGGAGGCTCGTCAATGTTGATGATGTTTTGAGTGTAATTCGATGCCAGACAATGATCCGGCGTCGCTTGATCTGCTGCAGACTCGCAATTGCGCAATGAGGGTGCGAACGGAATAGGACCGCAAGCGTTAATAGTCCAAGAAGAACCTGTTATGCCTTCTTCTGCTTCTTCTTTTTTGTTGGCCAAGTTCACAAGAAGTCAACAGCCGCTCGCTCGCTCGCTTGCAACAACCACCACCACATGATGTTGATGTTGTTGTTGTTGTTGATGATGATGGTGACGATGTTGAACAGGACGAAGACGCTGATGACGTTGCAGATGACGACAGGTGCGTCAAGGGATGTTGCACGCTCGCTCGCTTGCTCGCTTGCTGCTGCCACTTTTCGAGCCAAAGCAGAAAAAAAAAAGAAAAAAACAAACTCAAAGGTGTCCATGTGCAGCAGCGGCGATCGTGGCGTTGGCTCTGGCAGCAGGATGCACCTTTGCTGCAAGTGCAGCGCGTCAAACGTGCAAAGGGTTTCAAGATACACAGATACTTTCAGCGCTGCTGTGCAGTCAAGTGTTATGCGCTTTGCCAATGCTTTGTTAGTATTGTAGATACATACATGTACAAGGACCAAAAGGACCACAACGGCTGTTCGTGCAGGACTCACTTTTTGATCATTTGTCGTCTTGTTGTTGTATTTTTTATTATTGTTACGTTTTTTTTCTTCTTCTTAAGCACTACACGGTTCATTCAACCGTTTACTGCCGCACAGGACATGCAAAGGATCATTGAACTATGCATGTATACAGCACTTTTTTTTTATTATAGTAAGATACATATTTCAGTCTATTTTTTTAAGCTTCAAGCTCAAAGTTTCTTGTATCTACATAAGTGATATTTGTATCTAAAAACAAAAAAGTAATACATTATTATTTGTTCAAAGGCATTGTGGATAACTTCACAAACGGCAAATGTGCAAGTGAGATAGCAATACGCTGTGGCTGGTTTGTTTGTTTGATTAAAATCCTTTCAAAGTGTGCCTGAAAAACATTTCATTTTCATTTTTTAACGGTCGTCGACACACCCACGCAACTCATAACTGACACACCGTCCGTCCGTCCGTCCGTCCATTCCGTTCACCCTCTGTCACATGCATACAATTTGATTCAACGGTTTTAGAACATTTATTATCATAAACAAACCAAAAAAAAAAAGCAAAAGAAAAAAATATGAGAAACGAAATTCAAACCCAAAAACGAAACACGTCAAACTCAGCAAACAAAGCAACAAAAACGGCAGACGAGAGAAAAAAACAGAATTGTAACTGAAAATAATCGAAAATGGAGCGAAAAATGCATCTGCGGCTCTGTGGTTAATTCAATATTATCGAAACAAAAATATTTACTTAGTTTAGTTGATTTTCATTTTCATTTTTTTTTTTTTGTATCCGACACTCCTCTCCGCCACCCCCAAATAAAATGTGATGTGACACTAAAAAAGAGTAGAGATATGATATGATTATGCTAGAAATGTATCTGCGTTTTGTTTGTATCTGTATCTGTGTGTGTGTACGTCTGAGCGGATATCAGTCAATCTTTTTTTTTTCTTTTTTGTGTTGCAAAGGGTATATGCGCACAGACAAGCTGTGTAGATAGTTAGATACATTTATTATTTATTTATTTATTTACTTGTGTGTGTACGCTGGCGCGCCTATCTGCATCCGTGTTTGCACAATGATGACGACAACGCCGACAGCCGACAGCAGCAATGCGCTTAGATACTTTATATGAAAGATACTTTTAGTGACATGTATTTACGCTGCTATAAGACAAAAGTATATTTACAAAAGTTGAAAGGTGTGAATGACATATATCGTATCATTGAATGAAGCTCAAGCTGATTTTTTCCTAAGCATTTTTTTTGTTTTCAGAATTATTTTCATTGCATTTCAATTTATGTTCGTTAAACATTTAATTTACGCTAATTAAATGTCAAACTGTTGGCATGGCAACATGTTCATTTTCAATTGAAAGCCGATGTTCAAAAAAAGCTGAAAAAAACACCCTCAACTGTCTGAAATGTATATTGTATCTCTTGTGCGAATCAATAGTAACAAATTAGAGTATATTTGTAGCTCTTGCACAACATTTGATTGACGAGTCTAAAATAAAAAATGTACTCGTAAATCAAAAATATTGTTGAGAAAATCCCAATGAAAAATATATATCTATGACTGTCTGAGAGTTTCCCAAAAGCGATCCATCAATTTATGATAAATTAAAAACGTGTGAAATAGCAAAAAATAGAATAAAAAAAAAACACAACAAAAACAAAGTAAATACATGATATTCATATCTATAAATGTAAGTTTCCTCATTCAAACAGTTCTTATTCAGTATACAACTTTAAAGATCTTTCATATAATCTCCCATCTGAGCTCCTGACATTCGTTTGTGTTTCCAATACGAAGAGTCACCACTTATAACACTTATTAAATATTTTCCTGTGCTGGTTTTCTCTATTACTCATTACTTTACCCAAACCCACGATCCTAGTGATCTCGATACTCTTTCATCATAATTTCTGCTCTTGTCTTTTTGATCAATTTCTTATTTAATCATTTCATTATTTCTTCCTTTACTTCTTATGGTTTTCCATTCGAAAAGTCTCTTCTGGGATCACTTTTTCAATAACTCACGATTATATTTTGTAAAATCCCTTCCTGAGCATGTTTCGATCCTTACTTTGATCGCTCTCTTATGCACTTCTTCACCATATTTCCTCCGCTTACTTTCTCGTCGAATTTCTCACTTGATTTTTAGTTAGAATATCTCTTCGCTCTTAGAATTGAAACCCATTAACGCATTTATTGATCCTCTCATCATATGATCTATTTTTCCTTTCCTTTCATTCCTCCGTTTACTTCGCTCATGCCAATACTTTTGCTATCACTGAGCATGACACAACTGATCCGATCATTATCATCATCATCGTCGAAATGTTCGCACGTCATGCCAACTTACTCACGAAACAATCAAAAATGTTGTACTTAATAAATGTCTTATGATCGATAAACAGATTTGATAAACCCATAAAGCAAACTAAACAAAATGGAAGAGACACAAGAAAAAAAAACCCGAAAAAAAATAGTAATAATTTAACGCTTTAGCACTGATAAAATCGCACATTAGCACGTCGTGACTCACGCGCCAACACTTTGTAATCTATGAGCATTTGCGTGACTCAACTTTTGTTGGCGCGTCGCTCAAGAACTTCGTATGTGTCGTGAGGATATACTCGTACATATAGTATGACTTTTCTAATGAAACATTTTTGAAATTCATTTTGGACTTTGAGACTTTGATTTGAGATACTTTAATTGTTACTTCGCTTATAAGTTTTATGCAACAGAACAATTGACTCTTCTACTTCTTCTTTATACAAGTAGTTGTTGTTGTTGTTGTCGTCTTCAAGTGTCTGTGCATGTCTTTAGATCATGAGTAAGTGCTTAGAAATCGTTTACATCATCAGTAGATACTCACATTGCCTATAAGTACATATAAAGCCCCAGACGAACCTTCATTTCCGATAATTTATCAAGCTAAGAATCTTTGTGTAGCTTTGCTAAAAGTACGTGTCTATAATGATTGTTGTTGTTGTTGTTGTTGCATATTGGTATTCTTTCAATGGGATCAATAACGATTTCTCAAAATGAGAGCGCGCGCAACTGATAAAGCAAGCGACTTCATACAACATCGACGCAATTTGATTTGATTCGACAAACAACAACAACAATAACAATTGACGAAACAATACAAGTAACATTTTATATATATATGTATATATTTATATATATTTTGTTGTTCTTTTTCTCTTTCTAGCAAATCAAACAATGAAGCAGAAGAAAAAATGAAAAAAAAAAAAATATTATAGAAGAATAAATCCTAGTCAAAGTCGAAAAGTTATCAATAAATAGATAACGGCATATGTACATACATATGTACCTACCTAGAAAAAAACCGCTAAAGAAACGTGTTGACTTCACTTAATGTGTGTGTGTGTGTGTGTGTGTGTGTGTGTGATGAAGTGAAGTGTGCGTTGAGGTGAATTGTATTCCGCTACTGTTCTTTAATATTATGTGAATGTAGTGGGGGACGGGAGACCTGTCATTGGAGGCTTGTTAAGCTGCACAAATGCACAACGCTTGTAAATCAAGAAAGTTAAGAAAAACGCAAAAGCAAAACAGAACAAAAAAAAAAAAACTACAAAACGAGGTGACACAAAAGTATCTCGTATCTTTGATTTCGCCATAGCTAACGGTATCTTTATTATTGATACCGTTTATCGCGTTTATTTTGAACAAAAACAAAAAGAAAAACAACAACAAAAAATTCATCCATCATCTTGTATGTATGATCCATCATCATTACTAATAAATTCTCTCGTCGTTGATAGCGCAAAAGTTTTTGAAAATATTTCAAGAAAAAGCAGAAGGAATTTCAATAAAAAAATGCCGAAAAAATCATAAAAAAAAAAATACAACAACAAAAAAGCTTAGCAAGTTAGTGTTGGTAAATGTTTTGAGCATAAAAAAAAAATAATAATAAAAACGAAATTTAGAAATTTTTTTTACGAACATTTTAAATATGCAAAACATGAATTCATTCAAAAGAATAATCATTATTTTATAGGCACAAATTTTTTTATTAGGTTTTTTTTTCATTTGTCGCATTTTTTTAACAGTAGCACACAAGAAAAAGGGGCGTGGCAAATGCCAAAACCAAAACTTTGCGCATCTAATGTATCGCAGTTCAACTAAATTTCATTAACAAAGTATCTGCTAACAAATTATACATTTATTTTGCTATCTTTACGACATTGCCTTCTAACAAAGAGGAGAATTCATGTAGAAAATAATAAAAGATCGAAGAAAAATGAAACTACGCATACATAGAAACATCTGTGTTGTAGATACGTGTTAAAAAAAAAAATTGAAATAAAATCCAAAAATATCACCGCAATGCGCAATTCGAAAAACACATCACGTGTATTGTATTGGCCCCATAAGCCCATCATAATCATGCCCATGCACATGACCAGGCCCATGCCCATGCTAATGCCCATGCTCATGCCTATGCCGATTTCGATGCCTATGCCGCCGCCTCTGCACGCCGCACGCCGCCCACCGCCTGACGGCACGACAACAACGTCAATTGTGTGCCGAAGCGACGACTATCATCATCAACATCACACACACACACACACACATGGGCACTCACTCAAATGTACACAACTCCAGCGCAGCGCAGAGCAGAGCAGAGAAGAGCAGCGCACGAGTCCGAGAAGTATCCGTCAGTCAGTCAGTCAGTATCACATGCACTGTGTTTTTATAACTTGATTATGATTATGATTATTATTATTATTGGTAACGATTATCGGCAAAACGAAGCAACGAAACAATAACAACAACAACAAAAACAAATACTAATCGTACGTCGAAGCGCGTCTCCAATAAAATAGCAACGTCTTTGTTTTCTTTTTTTTTTTTTCTATGTTTGACACGCTTTCAAATTTGTTACTTTTTATGATCAACAAAAAAGATACAAAAATTAATTTTTCAAAACAATCAACACTCAAGTATTTATTGACCAACACGTAAATGCCAAAAGATTTTTATAGATTTTTGTTTTTGTACATTTTTTCTAACTTTTTGTCGTCAATTTTTGGTTTAAATATATGTAGAAGAGTTAACATTCTTTGAGTCTTACCAAACAAAAAAGCAATATTCGTTGAAATTTCTAAAGATATTTAAAAAATATAAAATTTTTGTGTTAACAACAATTATTACAAATATAATTTTAGTTGTATTAAAGCAACAAATTAAGAAACAAATTTTTTTTTTAATTATTGATTTTTAAAAAATTTTTAAAATATCTAAAAATGTTTAGAAAAATGCAAAAAAGTTCAAAACGAAATCAAAATTGTATTCGAAAATTTTTTTAAATCTTCATTCAATACTTTTCAAATCGTTGCGTTGAAAAATTTTATATACATAAATATTTAAAAATAATTTTCTGTAGAATAATATGAAAATATATTTTAATGATTTTAACTCAACTACCAAAAGCGTTTTGAAAAGAAAAATAATTTAAGGAGTACTTTTATTAATTTCGAATTTCTTTTTCAAGTTTCAGTTTGCTTTTCAAGCAAAAAATAAAAGTCCCGAATTATAAAAATAGCTCTCATATCAAAAAATCATCAAAATTATGTATTTTGACTAAAATAAACTAACAAATTATATTCAAAACTTATATTAATTTATTAATGAATAACATAAAAACTGAATTGAAGTTATAAAAATAAATTAAAAGTTTTCTATTTGAATTAAGTATTGTTTTGCATAGTATAAAAGTTACGGATAAACTAAAATTTCACTTCATTCTTACAAGAGATAATAAAATTTCAGCTTTTCAAAAAAACCAAATTAAGCTGAGGAGTCTCGAGTCTTCAAAATCGCTAAAACTTTCAAGCATATGTCTTGAACACGTCATCAGCGTCTCAAATAGCCACGAGACTAACGGTAATTACATTAAAAACTATCATAATCATGATGATAATAATGATGTATATGCGATCAATAAAGTTGTATACATAGTTACTTATTTTAAAGCTCTGAAAGATATTATTAAACATGCCGTTTGACGGTAAATGCCAACAGTATCTTCGATTTGCTATTCTCTCTATTACGGACATATTCTTAGAACAATTTTCAATATTAATAACTTTACAAGAGTTTGAAAGACGAGCACAAAATAATGAAGGCAATCAAAAGGAAATTATATTAAACACGCGCTCAAAGCCAAGGAGCTTACGTATAAAAGACAAGCCTGTATCTGACTTCTGTCGTTGCAGATACACGCACTCGAAGGCAGTAGTAGGAAGTAGAAGAAGAAGAACATGTATTTCTACATCAATATCTAGCAGATACAAACGAAATGAAATAAAATGAAATGAAATTAAACCAAAAAGAGGAGAGAAAAAAAGCAGGGAGGCCTTGGAGCTGCCACAATGGCACCCTGTGGCATGTGCTGAGCTGTGCTGAGCTGTGCTGTGCTGCCTACAGATACACATATACTACTGACAACAACAAAAACAACACTGGTGTAGTAAAAGCAAAAAAACAAAAAAACAGTTGCCAAGATACGAAAACTCTATAAAATTGTACATAACAAATGTTTTTAGGGCAAGGGGTGAAGAGGGGCGACGACGGCTAGGGAACAGTGATGAACATGTAATGCCGGAGGATGTTAACGGGGGCGTGTTCTGTGTGTGTGTGTCTGTGTGTGTGTGTGCTGTTGATGCCGTTGCTGCTGTTAATGATGTTGATAATGATAATGACAATAATGACGACGCATCAATGCTGCCACAGCCGCTGTCGACGTCGACGTCGGCACAGTGAATGTGACTGAGAATCATGACAGGTTAAAAATGCTGGCAGCAAATTGGGCTGAGTTCGTTTGGCGTGGCTTGGTCGCCTAGACGAAGAAGAAGAAGAAGAAGTCGCCCGCACGCTTGTTATGGCCATGGCTAAATGAGTATACAACAACAACCGACAACAACAACAACAACAATACTCAGCTGGATGAAATCATGCGACAAAAACAACAACAACAGCAATGAATTGTGGATGCAAAACAGACAAAGCATTGTATCCAATCGATAAAAATGTATCTGCTCTGCGCTTAACGTTAAAAAAAACAACAACAAATAATATTAAATGTATCTGCAAACGTATGCGGGCAAATGTGTAATTTTTTTTTTTTTCTTGCGCTTTTTTTATAGTAAAAGTTTCATTTTGCACTAAATAAATTTATTTTTTTTAGAAAAAGATACTTTTTTTTTTTTATTAAATTAAATTAAATTAAATTAAATTGAATTTTACTAACTAAACAACATTGAATTGCTTAAGACATGTGCTATGCGCAATGTATCTATGTATCTAAGTATGTCATATAACAGATTATGCTCAGTTGGCAAGAAAAATCAATGTTGTTGCCACAAGAAAACAACAACAACAACAATACTAGAACGCCTACAATGTGTCTCAACCACTTTAGTGTTCTAGAAAGCAGAGCGCAGAGTGAAGAGTAGAAAGTGCGGCGAACAAAGCTAAGCAAAAGCAAGAAATGAAATCCTGCGCGTCATTGAGCGTAAAAGAGACAGGAAGATACATCTTAAATGATGTTAGAGCAGGAAGAAGACGCTTGGCTGCTGTTTGTGGTTGGTTTCCGTATTAAAGCAGCCGGGCGCAGCTCCTCCCTAATAAGAGCACGGGCACAGGCAAAGACACTGCTGCTGCTGCTGTTGCTGCTGCTACGGCAGGGCACAATGTATCTAGATACGCAGGCACATAATATATACAAGTATATATACATATGTATGTCTTTGAACGCAGCGAGAGCAAATCTCAAAACAGGCAAAGCAGAGCAGCGCAGACATCTTCAGCTGCGCAACGCATAAGCCACACGTAGCTACAGATACATTTACATAGTCACACATACGACTGAGAGTATCTCAACGTCAACGTTAACGTCAGCGACGACTGTGACTGCGACTGCGACGTCGACGACGCCGTGTTGTGTTCACCAATTGCCGTGCCGCAATTTATCAGCAAAAGATGTATTTTCGCTGCTGGCGATGCCGAGCGAGCGTCAACGAGAGCGCGCAAGCAATGCCCGTGCATGCATGTCAGAGAGAGATACATAGTGTCAGATACAAAATGAAAAAGAAAAGACCGCGAGAGCGCAATACAATTGAGATACATTGAGAGCGTAAGCACGCACGCGTATCTATGTGCAGTATCTGTGTGCGCTGTGTGCTTTGTTGGTATGCGTGTGTATCTGAACTCATCCACTGTGCGCTCTCAATCACTCTCTCTCGCTCGCTCACTCGCTAGCTCTCTGCCGCTTGAGCTCACTCTGTGCCTCTGCTGCTGCTGATGACTTTTTCACCTGAGTTCGTCGTTGTTGTTGTTGTTGTTATTGCTGCTGCCTCAGCTCATTTTCCAATTGTCGGAAAATTTTAACATTTTTTTTTTCTTCACCTTCTTTCTTCTTTTTCGCTTTTTTTGTTGTTTTTGTCTCTTTGTCAGATTTTCGGCATTTTCATTTTTGTTTTTTTTTTTTTTCACCCATCACGTTTAAATTGTTTTTTAATTAACTGTCAGCGTCATTTAACATTCGTCAAATTATAAATCGTCGCTGCTTCTTCTTCAACCTTTCTTGCTTGCCACAACATGTTAGTAGATATCAGTGGGAGGTTGGACGGTGTTAGTCTAAGACCTGCTTTGAATTAATATGGATCATCGTTCCTTGCAGCAATATTCCCACAAAAGAACTCATAGAATTATAGCGACGATACTTCATATCATTTTAATGAAAAAAATCCAAAAATGTCAATCGATACTTTTCAAAACCGTTTATATAAAATATCTAATTTTCTGTCATGGCGCCAAAAATCGTTCCTTTCCAAAGTTTGATTATAATTTCTTAGAAATAAATAATTGACTATGAAGACTTGTCTGACTTTGAAAGTCTTCACGATGAAAATCTTTTGATGAACAACCTAACAACCAAATAGACTATGAAAATATAATAGATGACTGAGATCAAATTAGTTTTTAAAATACGACCTTAAAAACATGATGTTAAAAGAACGATCTTTAATGACTTATGATCTTGATGATGAAAAATTTAGCTTGTTTTTAAAAAGTACAGGAAAACCAAGAATGATCCAGACTTGAACATTAACGCTTGTCTTTGTGCCTTAAATAATAAACTTTATAATGAATCTTCAATAATATGAAATGAGTTAGGATAACAAGTATAAATAACTATAAATAATTGAAGATAAAGTCTAAACTATTGAATACAGTTGAACTCTTCTTGATAAAATTAGACCATAAATGTACTTCTATGTATAAATCCAATTTCGTAGTGAAAAAGAATGAGAGTTCATTATGAGATAGAACTAACATGTTTTCTAGAATCTCATGGAACTTAACTCTAATTTGACAACGAGTTTAAGTGTTTTAGTTCACAGAAAGTATGGAATCATAGGTAGCACTCCAAAATCTTTTGAAGCTTTCATTTTACACGCGATTTTTGCATGGAAAACTTATAATTATGTTTTTGGAGGTTTTCTTCATAGCCAAATGTTTCACTACAATAATCATGTATAGCCCAAGTGTGCTCCATTCGGCTGTGACTCATTTGATTCGAGTTCAACTCAGCTCGGCACAACTTTGAAGCTATACGAGTCATGCTTCATACGTAGGCTTATCATTGTCTCTCGTATGCTAAAAATGTGCGAAATATTTTATTTGTTCACAGCAAAAATGTCATTTTGGATTCTGTTATTTATTATTTGTTTTAAATTAAAAATTGAAATATTTAAAAATAAACTTGACCAACAAAGAAAAAAAAAAAACCAAAAAAAAAAAAAACACTCGTTTGGCGTGTGTCGTTACACAAACATTTTGTTGTTGTTGTTTTTTTTCAACAGCGACAGAGCGTCAGTCATAAATGCATATGCATATATTAAATGTTACTGTTACATATAACAAGCAGTATCTGCAAGTACGTGTATCTCAATGTTTATGCACGCTGCGTATGTGCGCTGCGACCAAAAGGCATTACGTATTCGTTTTTGCTTTTGTTTTATTTTATTTTAGCTACAAAAAAAAAAAAAAAAACAAAAGACACACTTGTTGTTAACAACAAAAATTCGAATTTCAATAATTGTGAAAATTTGTTCAATGACACAAAAATAAAACAAAACAAAAAAAAGTCTTAACTTTTAGTTTTTTTTTTTTTTTTGTATTTCTTGTTAAGGCGCCGAATTTTTGGTCGTCGACAACGCACTTCTCATTCATGAGAAAAACAAAAAAAACAAAAACACAACAAAGTCAAAGCTTTTTTTTTATCACATTAGAAATTTGTATTTATTTATATTTTTTTTTCACCTTCTTTTCGTTTGAACGATTTAAAGCCTCATTCGTTCGTTCGCTCGTTCGTTGATCGCTCATTTGCTCGCTTATCTAATCTGGGCTGCCCTCCATCATCATCAACATCATCAGTTCGCGCCTGATTAGAACTGAAAAAACGAAAAAAAAAAAAACTTATATATTATACAGAAAGATTATACGAGGGGACAACAAAAAGAGTTGTGTGTGTGTTGTTCAAATGAAATTTCCAAGGGTGCGATTTTTATTTTTCGCATGAATCATAATTGCGCGCGCACAAAATTCGAAAAAAAAGCTTAAGAATTATGGCTGTTCAATAAAGATTCTAATTTTCAGAGGAATTACACAAAGTAAAATACTATTTCAAATTAAGTTCTTCTTATAGCGCTTGAGCAGGTGATGAAGAGGGACGCAACAGTCTTACTTATGATGAAACACAATGTGATAAGGAAATAATATGAAAGCTCATGGCAGACTTAAAAGCCTCATGATCCTTTCAATAGGTTTCGAGTTCTATTGAATATTCATAGGGATATATTTTAAAAGCCAAAACTTTCAAGCAAAACCTAAAATTATGTTTCAAGATATCTCAACATATCTCAAGAATCGATTTATAATTCATACTTATTATAACCAAGAAAAATATAATCTAATGACTTATAGAGCACCTACGGTCCAAAGAGTTAATCTTCAATTTTTCCGATACTATCAAATTTATAGAACAAATTTCCACCAACTGAAATATAAGAGTTGTTAATGAAATTTTCAATAATTTCAAAAGCCAAAAAAGGGAAAAGAAGCTCTTACAATAACTTTATAAAAATTGATCAAAATCTCATCAAAACTGTCAGCAATCATAGAGTAAATCGCATCTGGAGGGATAGTGTGGGATTTCACTATATTTAAAGGTATATCAACAAGAGGGAACGAACGGACAAAATTTCAAGAAAAATATATTTCAGTTTATCTGAGAGAAATGCCTTTAAATAACTAAATTATTTCTTTCTTTCCTCAATGCCTAACTAATCATTCATTCATTTAATTTATTTGCCTAACTAATCAACTCAAGTACAGAAGTCCGTTCAAAAGTCCATTAGCCAATTTTAAAAGTCATACGGCATCACCATGTATTCTTCCGACCAGTCCAAAAAGAATTTCGTCATAAAACCTTTTTTTCTTCTTTTTTTTTTGTTTTTAATATTTTTTTTCAACTCTTTGCTCGCAAATCACGAAATTTCGCGCAATCAGCGCAAGTAAAAAAGTGAAATAAAATCATTGCAAATTCAGATTCGAATGCGATTGAAGAAAGAAGAAGCGCATTCGGATGTAATATGAAACCATGACTTGAAAAAAAATCGAAAAAAAAAATAATAATAAAATAAAATAAATCTATAGAAAATTGTCTAAAGTATTAAAGGGGGGAGGGTTTCAACACACGACAAGCATAAGGTGAAAAAAACTGCGCTTGCAAAGATACTCGTACAATAAAATCAGGCCAGAAAGGCATGCAGTTCGAACGGATGACAAAGAGTGAAATAGACGGCGAATGTGTGCGATCAGTAAAGGTGTCATATGCACATAAGCACAAGTTTGTTTGTATCTGTATCTGTATCTGTGTATATACTGTAACAGAGTTGAAATATGTATCTTTTGTCAGATTGCCAATAAGATTATATACAAGTATAAAAGCAGCGAGTACAATGACAGACAATCATCATCATCATAATCATATTGCAAGAATATTTTTTTATTTATTTATTTTTATATTTCTTTATTTCTTTTTTTTTTTTTTGGTTTGGCATTTTATTTACACAAGAATATCGAACATTTAATGCAGGTTCTTTTATACAAGATACAAGATACAAATACAGTGCAGTGTGTGAATAAACGCAATATAGCGAAAAGTCTTCAGTTAAGTTGGACTGATCTGTTGCGCGTGCTGTTCTTGATCAGTTGATGCCATTGTCGAAGGCTTTTACAGCTGTCAAGAACATGGAGAAAGATAAAAAGAGTTTTTGTTAAAGAATTGTTCGACATTTAGAACAAAGTACCATCAATAATAAGTATACATACATATGTATCTGTGGCTGTGTATGAGTCTGTATTTGTGCAACCAAAGAAGTATAAGAAGAAGAAGAGTTAAGTAGCACGTGCCACCCTCACTGACAAAACGAAACGTTTCGAACCGAACTGATCATTTTCTGCATTGACGATCATCTGCACGATCTTTGTTTAATAATAATAATAATAACAACAACAACAACAACAATGCATGGGTTAATGACATTTAAATGTGGCAATAATGTAAACGATAATAATTGTACATCAATAAAATAAAGAAGAAGAAGACGCACAAGAAGAAAAATAAAAGGAAGAAGAGCAAGAAGAAGCAGAAGCAGAAGCAGCAATATAAACGCTGATGTTAGCGCGATTGCAACAACAACAACAATACCCGCATAATGTATCTAAAAAGCGAGCCTGGCCCTGTTGCTTGTTAGGCTTGTACATATTTTAGCCAAGTTGATAACATTTCAACCTAAAATTGTTAGCTGATATATACTTTCTTCAATACACATGTATATATTTCTTATAGACTTTCATTTTCGTGCTGTAGATACTTTTTTTTCTTTATTAAAATATCGCTGATGTGACATTTTTTTTTTGTTTTTGTTTTTTTTTTCCATACATGTACAGAGATCAATGATCGCTTTGGGCATTTTAAAACATGCCATAAGCAACGAAATGCACAAGAATTGCATTGCATATCAGATTCTCTTTGTTTGCGGATTTTTATCCGTATTTATTTATTGGCTGTTTGTTCGATACTTTTTGTTGTTCTTGTTGTTTCTTTTTTTTTTTTCTTATTTTTCTTTATGCTTGTATTTTAATTATTTTACTAAATAAATAAATGAAAGTCAAATGAGATACATTAATCAGTTGTATTGAAGACTGTGAATATTTTGTCTGTACGACGGAACAAATTCCAGAAATCAAATATTTTGATCAGAGAAAAATTTTTAAAGTATTTTCGATATAAAGGAAACGTTCCAGCAATGGATCATCGTAATGGTTATATGTAAACTCAAGGATTAATGCACCGCAACTTTTTGTATCTTATAGATACGACATAATACAAGTAACATAAAATGTTTCTATCGCAAAAAAAAAAAACAAAAAAAAAATTCGATTCTGTTACGATAAAAAAATAATAATAAATAAAACCGCAAATAACATATTAATGGACACAATTGCCATGTGTGCATTTTTGTTTAGGGCACCGCAGATACTTTATCAGCAACGCACAATTTTGTTGAACTCAACTCAGCTGCTCGACACATGTGCGCTGCCGCATGATCAGCTGAGCTCCAGAAACCGCAAAAGGAACGCAAAAACAAAAAAAATAATAATATTACAAAAAAAATATAACCAAACTGTCAATTTTTCGTTAATCATTTTTGTGGCAGATTTCAATTTTGTAGATACTTTTTTTTTTACTTATCGATAATCATTTACCACAAATGTTGTTTTATTAGCGACAAATTGACAACTTCTGATGTACATACATGATGATGATGATGATGATGATGCAGTTGATGATGGTGATGTTGTTGAACATAATGAATATGATTATGATGCTGTTGTTGCTGTTGCTGTTGCATCCCTAAAAGTTTGTACTTGACCAACTCATGCAGATGTCACGCGTTCCAATTAGGTTACACGAACGAACGCGCTCGAAGGGGCGCCTTTGCCGTACGAACAGGTGTTTTGGCCAGCCGCAGCATACATACGTGCCTGAGATGCAACAACAAAAAAAACGAAAATAATAATAAACAAGAAGAAGAGGTATGCAGTGAACATGTCTGTAACATAAGCGCAGAGTCTATGAAATTATCTTCAATACTGTTAAATTAGTGTTTCAATGTAATGAGCGCATTTGGGCAGCTGACGTCGCAGTGCACTCTCTCAATGCAACCGCTCTTTGCTGCTTTGCGCACTCACGTTTGCTCCCTCTCGCACGTATTGATTCCTGATCTAATGCAGTGACAGACTTTCGTTTATGCGTAGCTCCTTATGTTATGTTGAGACTTAACGTGACATAAGGAATTACAAAGTGGCAGCCGTGTTAAGGTGGCTGCCCTTCGCTGATCTAATGTTAAGGCAATGCAAGACAACAGCCATGTTAAGTTGATGTCTGCAAAGTCACCATAAACAAAAACAAAATCTAAGCAATGATTTACATTAATCTTCACTTTGTTCGACATTTTCTCTGAGTTATGCGCGAAGTTTGTATGCAATTAATTATTACCTTTCTATTTTTTAACTTAACAAAACTACTATAGTAATCTTAAGCTTCTATCTCTCTTTCTCTCTTTTGCTCTAACAGCAATCGTAAGCACTTTCAATTTTCAAACGCCTTTCAACTTAACCTCACTCTGCCGCAACTGTTTTGTGACACTTTGCACATCTTTGCGTGTCTTTGTTTATTTTTGTGTTTTTTTTTTGTCTTCTAATTTCCATTAAGAAGTAATTATGCACATTGCTACTCATTAATCTTATGATCGCATGCCATGAACTAACAGCAATAACAATAAACGCAACAACAACAACAGCAACAACAACATAGCAACAACAACACCAACACCTAGCAACGCGAGAGCAAAGAAAAAGAAAACACCTGCGCACAACTAAGGCGAGGGCGACTGCGACGGCGAAGGTGAGAGAGCGCGAGAGAAGTCCAATCGAGTTGAGTTCAGTTGAGTTGAGGCGCTTAGCACAAAATGCAGCTGCAATTGATAAATGTTCTCCTGCCCTTCAGTGTTGCTGTTGTTGTTATTGTTGTATTGCTACTGGTGGTGATGTTAATGATAATGTTGGCGTTGGCGTTGGTGGTGATAATGTTTATTGTAACGGTTTTGTTTCGTCTTCCAGCAAACTTTATTAGCTTCATTTTTTTTTTTTTTTTGCTCAAAGCGTGGCTTCAAATTGATTTTTAACTCTTGATTCAAGCTGCAATTTTCTAAAAACTGTAATTAGGTCTTTCTTTCCGCCACTTTTTCAGTAAACATTCGTTTTGTATCGCATTACGAACGCGCGCGCGTGTGTGTGTGTGTGTCACGTGCACAATAACAAACACACAAACAAAAAAAAAATGCGTATTTGCATTAATATTTTTTACACACGATTCTCGATTCCGGCATCAAATTGCAATATTAACATTTTTTAAAGGCAGAGAACATTAAATTATATATTGAATTTGTTAGAACACTGCCAATTGGAAAGTGTCCAGACGAAAGGACCTAAAGACCTCAGGCAACAATGAAAGCTCATACAAGTAGGTCACTTTGCAGAACATTCGAAATTTTGATAAGGAACAAGATACTCCGAAATCAGAGATCATCAGAGCAAATCTTTTATAATATGAACGAGCCATGTCCCACATCTTCAAAAAAAAATTTATATATGACGTTACCCATTGATGTATTGGTAAAAATTTGAAGAAAATCGTTTCAAAAATATGAAATTTATGAGAAATTTGAGTTTGCTGGTCTTTGTGCATAAATAATCACGGGAGGGGGAAACTATGTGGCATGTAGTTTTGAAGAAGTGTATCTATTGAACGTGAATACGAATCTGCAGATTCATACCTCTTGTAGTTTAGGAGATAGAGCAATTTTGTGAGAACCACTATTTAAGAGGAAGTGAGAGGGAGAGACAAAAATGTTGGTACGTCATTTTTCGAGGCTCACTAAGTCTTCCAACCAAACTTTATTACTCTATCCCTTCTGATGCTCGAGATATAGCCTGTTGAAAAATTGGGCGTGGCACAAAATCACTCAAACTTGATATACTGACATACCTCAGGAGTCTACGCCTCCAATTTCAAGCCTCGATCTCTTGTAATTTCAGAGATCCATTGGTGAACAAATCTTACCGAAGGTTTCAGTACAGCGAGAAGCGAGAGCCCCAAACCATAGGTGATGGTGACGCCCTTCGGGTGCTTGTGATCGGTCGGGTAGTGGCGATCCCGCTCGGATGCTTAGCAGAGGTTTTAGATAAGCCTCGTTCCAAACTAATGGGAAAATTTGCGGTCCATGTCAATGCAAATCTCGGATTGTTACTTGGGCGTTGATTGTCGACTGGTTAGTCTTGTACTAACCTGCCATTCGTTGTGTTTTGAGACCAAGAGTTTGAGACTTTGCATTTTTAGGAGCTCTTGTTAATAGTCAACAATTTACCCAGACACCCTGTATGTGCGGGGAACGCAAAAAATGGAAATCAAACTAGAAAATACTTTTTAAACTTTGACAAAAAGAATCTTTCATAGACAAGACAAGAAGCAAAGATTCAAAACAGCTACAAAAAGCAGACAACTTTGATGATGATGATCGCAATGACTTGTTGATGATTGTGAAGATGATAATGGCGTTGATGGCGATGGCGATGGCACCGACGATGACAACAACAACAGCGACGACGAATGATCATGACAACGCAGATGTGTGGACGCACTGAAAGCGAACGTTTCGCTTGGTTAAAGATCATTACCGATGTCGGAAAATGGGGTACAAAACACACACACACACACACATAGAGAGAGAGAGAAATGCTTAAAGACACAACAACAACAACAGCAACAAATGCGAGATTGCGTGGGTCATTCAAGAAGTTTTGAAAATTGTATAAAATTTATAAACATTTCATTTGGAATGACTCTCGTTGTTGGAAAGAAAAAAAGAAGAAGAAGAAGAGTCGTAGATAAATTTTCAATGGCGGAGAAGCAAAGATTTTTGCAGTGGCTAAATCTCTACACAGATACACACATACATACATACATATATGAGGGCTGAGGGCGTGCAGAAGCTTTAACTTTGACTCACTGAACAAATGATGCACCGCCATTGTCTGTCCAACTGTCCGTCTGTCCAAATGTCTGTCCAATTGTCAGTCCGTCCGTCTGTCTGTCTGTCTGTCTGCTGGTCTAAGCTTATGATTGTAATCGCGGTCTTGGTCTTAGCCTGCTTGCTTGTCTTTCCGGTCTTTCGAACTTGCAACTTTATTGTTGTTATCGTTGTTGTTGCTGTTGCTGTTGTTGTTGTTGTTATTATATATTTCGACGCAGTCATTCTCAGCGTCATGCATTTTGTTGTCTGTCTGTCTATCTTGTTGCCCCTGCAGCATGCGCTTAATGCGACTGTGCCATATAAACAGATACAAACACACACACACACACACAGATACATAAATATATAGATACACGCATACACAGAGCACATGACCAGCATGTTGTTTGACTGCCAGGCCAGAGCAAGTCTAGCTTCTTCTCAAGCTCAGAATAGCTTCTGCAACGGCTCAACGATTTTTAACTAACCTCGACGACGGTGATGATTTTGTTGTTGTTGTTGGTATTGTGCTTCTTCTTCTTGTTATTATTGTTGTTGTTGTTGATGGTGGTGGCTCAAACGCGCTGGCATCAACATCATCATCATCATCATCATGATCATGTACAACAACCAAAGCCAGTCAAACAGATCGGACCACAGCCGGTCAATCTTACTCGCTCTCTCTCTCTCTCTCTCTCTCTGTCTTTCTCTCTCTGTCTCTGTCTGACACTCACTACAGTTGCATTAATCATTATCTCGCTCTGCATGCTGTTAACTTGTATAACTTTTCCTCTTCCGCTACTGAACATCGTACATACTTACTTAGTTTTTTTTTTTTTTTTACAAAATATAATAGATACATTTTTATCTTTTTTTTTTTTAAGTTCAGTTCACTGTTTGTTTGGCTTTGTTACTCTGCTTTTGTTGTTACTTATTACCTTCTCGGCTGCCCCTCCCCTCCCCCCTCCTCTAGCGTTTTACATCAATGATCACTGAACCGTTTACGTTTTTGAACTGTTTCAAGGTCTGGGTTTATTTTCTTCCTCTTTCTCTTCTTCTACGCTTTACTCCCTCACACCGACGCATTTCATATATTGCTATCACTGTCGCACTGTCGTACTGTGCCAATGATCTTCACATTATACCATAAAAGACGACTCTTAGTTTGCAGATACTTTTTTTTTGTTTTTTTTTTTTTTGTTGTTGTTGTTGTTGCTCTACATAAATGCGTGATCTGTTTAAATTTATTTTTTTTATTCTTTGTTTTTTTGTGCTTGTTTTCTTTTTTATTGTTGTTATTGTTGTTTTCTTTATCTATAATTGACAATTTGTAGCAAAAGAATAACATGATTGAATGACAGCAAAGAAGTTACTTTCAATCAAATGTTCAACATTAAACACTATGTTTAGGCCTTGTCACAGCTGTGGCTTCTTTCAAACACACACACACACACACACACACACACACACACATGCATACAAGTATCTTTCAATTGCAGCATGTTTAAGTTGCTGTTCATTATTTTACTGGTCCAATGATTTTCCATACACATTTCCATACATTAATGACTCTAATCATAATAATTTTACTCTTTAATGTTTATTTATCTTAACATTTTTCATAACGATTTTGTACGCCTTTTGGCGTGATCTCGTTTATTTCTGTAGAAAGTTCCGGTCCTAAAGCATATGATCAAATAGACATGCCAAATCAGTGCGCATGGCTATTGACCAATTTGGCTTTGTCATTGATTTGAACTAATGCGCATTGATGGCGCTTAAAGTGACAAGCGTCTTGAGCTTCAACGAGCACGTCGTTCGACCATAACAGCAACAGAAAGAGATGGAGATGTATAAGTGCAGTTCGAGGGCTCTAAAGATCAACATTATACTTTTAAAATGTTATTATTGTTGAAGAAACGTCTATAAAAATCTATTATAATAAACATAAAAGTTCGAAAGATGAAATTTTAACTCTTCTCGATATACTTTACAACACTGTAGTCAATGTGAAAGATCATATTTTCTCAATCTTATAGAAGAAAAGTCAAAACTTTCTTCTTCAGTTGTTTAATATGAATTTTAATTCTTCATGTCTTTACCAAATCTACAAAATATTGAAGTAAATTTTAAAATTTTCATATAATAAGAAACTAAAAGAACATAAGAGCTCATCTTACTAACCTTTTTTACTATTTATTATAAACAATCCATTTATCCAAAATTTAGTAACCTTTCCAGACTCGGATAATGCTCATCTGTGGAAGAAGTCTAAGTATGAGAGCATTCGATCATGAGCACGAAAGCATTTGTCCTGTCAAATGAAATTCTGTCGCTCCATTCGACTCTAAAATATAGAAAATTCCATAGATTGCACAGAAAAAAATGTCCTCACATAACTCATGATATCTTCGCCAGATTACAATAAGTATTATTTTTGTATTTAGCAAATATTTAAAGCTCATGCTTGAAAGAAGTTTCTGAAATAATCATGAAATTGTATTACCAAACATTTCTTATAAAAAAATTACGATTTTTTGGTACATATTAGATCATTTTTAAACCTCTTAAGTTCCGTTTTAATAGAAGATAAAAGGTCTTAAATATGGAGAATTACATAAAATATAATTTTTGACATAAAATTGGAATCCAGCAAAATCTTGCCAAATCTCTTGCCAAGGAGGTCATTGAAAATGTCATGACAACTTTTTAATTCATTAATTAAATAAATATAATAAACTTTTTTTAATACATATCACATGAGATAGAATAGTGGTGCCGCCAAATACTCACCAAATTTTACTAAGGGGCGAGAGGGTTCCAAATTCATAAAAAAAAGCTTTTATTCAAATGTCTTTCAATAGAAAGTATAATCGATATCTTGCTAATAAAACCTTCTAATACCACAAATCCAAATCTATTAAGTTTACATTTGAGACAAGCACACTGAAACCGACCTTGAGCGCATACCTGAGGAATTTATATAAGATTTATATAAGATAAAAGATATTTGCAAACAGTTCACATTTTTTTCGCATATTATTCATAAATATTTGTATTTAAATACTTAACAAAACGCAAGCAAACATGAGACAAATTACATAAATACTATGACGGCAAAAGACGCTACAAAAACAACAAAAATAACAACAATAAAAATGCTTAAAGAAACAAATCAAATCAAAAGGCTTGAAAGTTAAAACCTTGAACTTGTCTCAAACACGCGAGTCTGCGAATAAAATTTGCTACAGCAGCACTTCCGTCATTGTATGTGTGTGTGTGTATCTGTGACTTAGTGGCCGAAGGAGAAACAAAGCGTTGAAAGATACAAATACAAAAAATGCTAAACAAAATAAAATAATGAAATAAATAAAGCAAAACGTCAAGCGGTAAAATAATACATACAGAAATAACATATACAACAACAACAACTACGACAACAACAACAACAAAAATAAAGTATTATACAAGATTCTCGAGAATCAATTTTGTGCAAAGAATTCGCAGACAAGAAGGCAAAAAACGAAAAAAAAGAAGAAGAAGAAGAAGAAGAAAAAAACGACACAGAAATAATTTTCACACGCGGCGCGCCTCAGCGTCCATGCAAAAGTTTATGGTCATCTTTCAATGAATTTCATTAGCATTTTGTATCTTAATTTGCCATTGTCTTGTGCGCAGATAAACAAAGTTGAAATGCCTCCAAATGCGTTACCCTGCCCCCACCCCCACCCCCAACAGACAGCCGGCAGGCAGGCAGGCAACTCAGTCAGTCAGTAAGCACATCCGCTTCAAATGAAATTGCCTTTGTTAAACAGCCAGCAGCCTGAGATACTGAGATACTCATGCACAGCTACAGATACATATGTATGTATAGCGATACAACTAACCAAGAGCAAGATTCAAGATCAAAATGGTCATAAAGAATGAAGTAAAAAAAAGTACAGATACATTTACACACACACACACACACATACACGACATGGCCATAAAATCAATGCTGAGGCACCCGCAACGTAAGCTTTTTGGACGCTTCAGTCGGCGTGTCCAAACGTCCGTCCGTCTGCCTGCCTGCCTGCCTGCCTGCTTTAGATACATTTTGTCTGTAGCGAATGTATCCGCAGATTGTTTTGTGTGCTGAAGCGAAGATCGGCAAGCATGTCGACAAAAGTTTGCTCATGCTTTTGTTAATACTGATAATGATCACAATGATGATGATGATGTTGTTGTTGTTGTTGTTTTGCTCGTTTTTTTGATTTACCATGCATGCTGTGTATCTTCGTATGAGTAAGTAAGTATCTAAAAATATATATATGTAAAAAAAGATACAAACATGCATATATAAGCATCAACAGATACATATATGTATGCGCAGTCAACCAGCAGCCAGTCAGTGATGATACACACACACACACACACAAGCACATTTAAACAGCCATGCGCGAGCAACAACAACAACAACAAAAGCACAACAGATACATTCACAGATACATTTGTGCTTCATTAATCTCTGTCGCCGTCGCCGTCATCGTCATCGTCGTCTGTCGTTGGCTGCTGGCCGGCAGCCGGCACTGATTTCTTGTTTCTGTTTTCATTTTTGTTTTTTTTTTCTGCTCTCGTCTCTCCTCTGCTTGTATAATATCTGCATCTATAAATGTATCTGTAAATGTTTTTCTCGCTTTTCTGTCTTATTTATTTGAGTATCTTTTGTGTATGTGTGTGTATCTGTATCTGTCTCTACAGCCGTCGTTGATGCGCGCCATTTGCGGCATAGTTATTAATGGATTTTTCAATCTTCTCGTCGTTGCCGTCGCCGCCTCTTCTTCTTCTTACTTTGCACTTTGTGTTGGGGCGTTATTCATTGTTGTTGTTGTCGTTGTCTTCTTCTTTGTTCAGCTTCATTTGCTCCATCTTCTTTTTATTCGGATTTAATGTGTTAGGTTTTGATTGGTTAACTCAGTCAGTTTTTGTATCTATGCGAGATTTGTATCTGCGATTGATTTGTTTAGCGTACGAAACGTGTTAAACTGATGATTTCACTTGATGATGATAATGACTTGTCATTGAGAATATGCAAATGATCTATCTTCTCATTGCTTTTGTTGTCTTCTAAATATTCGTTTGAATTTTATCTTTTTTTTTCGCTTTTCGATCGATGTCATTTGTTGTATCTTCGCTTTGCTTCTCTGCTTCGTGGCTGTTGTTCCATTTGAGCGCACAAACGACTTTGTTGGACATTGCGTGTTCCCGATGATTACATTGACCAGGATAGGGAACGACAGCTTGTTGGCGACCGAAACAGTGTTGGACAACACAGCAAAACAAGTTGATGAAGCTGAAAATAAGAAGAAGCTATTAATAAAGAGACATCTGTAATATCTTGCTATTCATCTTTCTTTTTCAAGATTATTCTTTCTCATCTGTTACGCTACTACTCTTCTTTTTTAGTTGTCTTTCACAAGCCGTCTTGAAAATGGGTAAAAGAAAAGAAGAAGAGAGCAAAATATTTAGAATAAAAGGAGCGAAAAGACAGTTGGAGCAATGAAGAGAATGGAGGGAATATGAGAAACAGTGGCGATGGTTAAAGAAGAGAATAGAAAGAAAGGTGAGAAAAAAGATAAAAAAGAAGGAAAGAAAGAAATAGAGCCGTATGGAGAAGAGAAGAGAGGAAAGGAGATGAGATGGGATAGGATAGGATGAAAGGTGACAAGAAGATGGGAGGAAGGCAAATGAGATGATAGGAAAGGATATGTAATGGAAGGGAAGGAGTTGAGATGAGATGGAATGTCTGGGATGGGATGAGATGGGATAAAAGGTGATGGAATGGGAGGAAAAATGAAATGGAAGGAGATGTGATGAGATGGGAGGAAAGGAGTTGCGAATGAGATGAAATGGGACGAATGAAGAGATGGGAAGAAAGAAGAGATTGGAGGTAAGAAGATGAGCGATAGGAAACCATACCAAATATTTCAAAAGAATCACAGTGGCGACATGATAAGCAAACAAAAGGCAACATGATGTGGGGGAGTGAGAAACAATAAGACGTCAAGAAGAAGAACAAGAACGTCTGGCAGTTCAGAGAAATATGGAGTGAAATAAGGAAATTATAAGATATAATCTAAAAATGTTCAAGACAGGTAAGAAATATGTATGTAAAAGAGCAATGAATAAATGAAGGAGAGAGCAAATTCAATTAGGTTTGCTGACATTCGGATAACTGCGTAAAAGAGCAACAAAACAATAAAAAAAAAAAATACAAAAAAAAAATACAAAAAAAAAAGCAAACGTGCAAAGGCATTAAAATTGGACGCGTCTTTGTTGAAAATTTACGAGGCGGAACCAAATGTCAGGATACAGGGTAATGGAGTCGAGAGCGCATTGCATGAATAATCCCCAAAAAATGTGTCTGAGTGCTCTGAGTATCTTTGCGTGTGTGTCTCGGTGTGTATGTATGTATCTGTATCTGTACCTGTGCGTCGACAACAAAAGGCAATAACATTAAAATGTATTTAAGCTCCCCTGGCACCAGCGACAACAACAACAAAACAACAACAACAACCACAAGAATAATAACATCAGACGCAGAAGACCTGCAACCACCACTAGCACAAAGAGAAGAAGAAGAAGAATGAGAAAAACAGAATATAGAAGAAGAAGAACTGTACGACAGAATCGTGCAGGTAAATCGCTAACAATAAGGCAAATGAAGTGCTGGACAAAGTTTGTTAGGGCGTCAGTAAAATGAAAGCCAAGCCAGCATACAACAACAACAACAACACTGAAATAAAAAGAGAGAGAGTAAACAAACGAGAGAGTAAAAACAGACACGCAACCAAAGCACTTTTGTCCAGCAGCAATAGCAGCAGCAGCAGCAACAACAACAGTAGCATATAAGCAAGTCGTATAGAAGAGCAATGAGAGTAAACACACACACACTCACACTCACACACACATTCACACTTACACTTGTTATATGCAAAAGCAACGACAATCAGACAAGCACGCATTGAGCATTGAGAGCACCATCTTTAACCACCCACATAAAAATACAACAACAATGCATCACCCCACACCACACGAAGAACAACAACAACAATAAGGATTAAAACATGCTCATAAAACTTTAGTATTGAAGCGCTGTCATTGCGCATCGAACAGCGCCCAAACAACATTTCTGCCTTCCCTTCGCCTTACTTAAAGCCTTCCTTTTACCTTCCATACACCTTCCTTTCGCCTTCACTTCGCCTTTCTTAAAGCCTTCCATACACCTTCCTTTTGCCTTCCTTTCAGCCTTCCTGCCGCTTTCGGCTGCTACTTACATATATGAGTAATCGTTGGAGAGCATTGTCGATTTGTATATGAGGAAAAAATTAACATGAAATGGTTGCTTTTCGTCTTAATTTCTGTTAAGCTTTTGGTTTCATTTTATTGATTTACATTTTTTCCATCTTATAAACGTAACTTTTGTTGTTCTTTGTTCTGTCTGCATTTCAGACCCACAAATTATCAAGATCACTGTGAGAAAAACCTCAAATGAGCCAAAAAAGAAGCTTAATAATAGTTGCCAAGTTGGATAAGTATTTTCGGTTAAGACCAAATCACTTTTCTCCACTTTAAATTAATGTCCTAAAAAAATATATATAAAATGAAACATTTTCTTTAAGTAGAAACCTTTTCATCAAACTTCATATGCGAAGTGACTAATTAAATGGAAAAAGTAAATCGATTTTCTATATTATATACATCAGACCACAGATCAAACCACAAGTTGTGCCATTAAGTCAACAATTAAAACAAATTCATTAGCATTTTTCTACTCACTCCTTTTTATTCTCTTCCAAGAGCATATTAGATTTGTCATGAAGTTTGCAGAAAATTGTCTTATATTTGCAGATTGTTTTTATGAAAAATCAGCTGGATCGGGCCACTATAGCATATCGATAGGCCAAAAACGAGGATATGCAGATAGTGTGATAAAGATCGGGCGAATGTGACATATAGCTCCCGTAGAATCGGCCGGACATAAAGTTTTTGTAAGAAAACCATTAATGTTCTTGAATACAAACAGATCAAACTTTGCAATTGGGTGTTTTTATGCAAAGTTTTACAAAAATCAGACAAGAGGGCGTGGCACTGCTCATATAGAGAAAAACTTGAAAATAGAGCAAACGATATAAAAGACTATGAGAGAAATTTAAGTATAACTGCAATGATTTTTAAAAACATATAAGAAAATGGGTGTGGTTACGCCCTTTTTTTGTTTTTAAGTCATAAGAAGGGTTTTCCAATAAGAATAATTGTGGAAAATGCTTGGAAGAGTATATAAATTTCGACAAAGCCGAAAATAGCTCCCTTTCTGGTTATTCTTCAATTAATGACATTTCACAAGTAAGAAACTAATGAGGATATATGTATGTACTAGTGCTCATTAAGAAAATCCTTGGTGTATAAAACAAGTGAGCAAACAATAGAATATTCTCTTATAATTAATCAGACATATTATTATGTATGTAAAAGTTGCTACAAACTCGGGAAATCAAATTGTCCTTAGATTACATAAAAGTGCGCAGTTTGATTGGTCTGGGTTTGTAATTGGCTTGGATTGGAGTTGCCTTGGGTTGAAGTTGGGCGGTTCATATCACATAGTTGGCCAAGGGCTAAGCAAACTTTGTTCTACCGAAAAAAAGTTGTATAAGAAAATATGCAACAAAGACGACAATGACGGTGACAACGACGACGACGACAACTCTGATGATATCGTTGAAATGAAATCACATAAATCCATTATGAAACTATTGTAACATGGTTGCAGTTGGCCAGCCTGGCATGTTCATATGTAACTTGCTTGAAATGTGAAAGGCAACAACAACAACAATAACAACAACAACGAAAAAAATACAAAAAGTATCTTCGATTTGTTGCAGTTGCAGTCTGACGCTGGAATGTGACAGAATGCGCTCAAAATGAACGTGAACGTGCTTGCACATTTGCATAGAAATGCGAGTGAATTGCAAACCAAGCCAATGAAGCACCAAAACACTAAGAAGAAGAACTAGCAAAAGAAGAAGAAGAACCAGCAACGAAGAAGAAGAAGAAGACGCGCAATAAAAGCAAAGGAAATATGTGCAAGCAGAAAACAAAAAACGTCAAGGAAAAATCAAGACAAGTTAAAGCAACTCGATAATGTAATACACTGAAAAAAAAAAACACATAAATTACAGTTTGGGGACGTCCTTAAATTACGAGAGGTTTTTTTTCTAAAAATTTAGACCCCTCCCCCCCTCTTGATGAGATTTAGTGAGATTTTGACGAACCCCTCCCTCTGAATCTCACATGAAACGGTAAACTAATGAACTAAAAAAATCACATGAGATGTCCAATGAACCCCCCTCCCCTAGGTGAGATTTGGTGAGATTTTGCTGAACCCCCCTTCCCCTAATTTTATCTCACGTAATTTATGGACGTCCCCTAGCACAATACTAGATTACTGAGAATATTACCATGAGAACATTGATCTGCCATCTCCAGTTCATCGCAGGATTGTTTTAGGAGCTGTTCTTCTTCTTTAAAAATTGATTATTAATTGAATTGATTCTTCAGACCTACTCAAGCGAATTAGCTTTTGCGTTCCCCAACGCACTCCTAGAAACTTTGTCCCTATAATTTTGCCTAAATGTACCTCACGACTCATTTCTATATAGTAATAATCTATATCACCTTCTCTCACCTGAAATCTCTCTCACTACACTAAAGTCTACTATAGGTGATACTGGAAAGGAGTAGCGACATGATGTATCATCTTCTGGATGGCTTTGCAATTTAGATAAATAAATAAATAAAATTTCGTACAGTGTAAGCCACTTGAAACAAGATACTTGAGGATTTGGCAAACTTTCAAGAAAATATCTTCACAAAAAAAAAAGTAACAAAATTGCGGAGAAATAAAGGACACGGATGACATATCCAAGCAGCGACAAACGGACGGACAAACATACAAATACACTGAAAATAAATTTATTAAAACAGTAATAAAATTTGTTTATATAATATCTTGCTAAGAGGTACAAAATACAAGCCACGTGGGCGCAATGGGCGTGGTCAGTTTGCAGTTGGATTGTTTGCAGTGTAAATGCTCTGACAAAATGAAGTTTTTCCGTACAAAAATTTACAGCAGCAATAAATTCGAAAGTATCTCGATGCGGTTGACGTTTCATTCATTCAAAAAAGGGGGGGTTTCGCGCACTTTGCAGGGTTGTTCTTCGTCATCGTCATGTTGTTGTTGTTGGCGGTTGGCTTTTAGGGTTGCCCTCCATGCACATTTTGTACATTGTTGTTGATACTTTTTTTGTGTATTTGTGTATTTGCATTGAATGTGTAAAACTTTGTTCTTGTCTCAGTTTTGCATACAAAATGCGAACTGTAAATTGTATCTGTGCGCTATTTTCAGGCATAGACATGCACACCAATGCCAGTTTTATAGTTATAGATACATTTATATATAGTATATATGTATCTACATATATAAATGTAGCTTTAAAAATACATACACATTTACTGATGTTTCAATGTTCTTGTTCTTGTTGTTGTTGTTGGTTTTTTGTTGGTTTCAGTTGTTGTTTTTTTTTGTTTTTATTTCGGCGGTTTCGTTTGCCCGCAATTTGGTTGCCTGAGCAACGTTGATTTAATAGATTTTTCCGTTTTGGCTTGAAATGTATTTTGCAGATACGCGCTGACGCAGCAGCAGCAGAGGCAGCAACGAATGCCAACAACAACGCCGACGCAATGCCAATAGAAGGGTGGCTGTCAGAGTGACAGTTGGACGGACAGTAGGACAGACAGACTGGGGTCGATTGGTTGCCTTTGTCGTTGTTGTTGTCTGTTTCAGTTTCTGTTCGTATTTGTGGTAATGCGCATCCACCAGCAAATGTAACTGTAACGTATAGCAAAGTATCTGCTCTCGAACCACCACCAAAAAAGACACGTCGCCGCGCATTAGACACGCAAGGCCAAGCGTATTTTATACTATACTATGTAAGACAACCACCCAACAGCCCACCAATGACCATCATCAACATCATCATCAGCATTATCACCCTCATCAACATCATCATCATCATCATGATTATCATTGTTATTGTCAGCATTGCTCAGTGAGTCATACGATTGCCGTTGATTTCAATTCGCAAATTATGCACGCATCTCGATTGGCTCAGACCAACTTCAGCACCGCTCCCTCCCCTTCCCTCCCCCTCCAACACAACCACCAACATCTTTACCACCCGCTGTGATTTATGTAATCATACATAAGCATACAAGTGAGGGTGCGTGAATCCGAACTTGGACCGACCAATGGAAATTCTTAAATCTGTGCTTGCAAAATGGTGGAATTTGGTTTGCTTGTTGAGATACAAACTTGCAATCAAAATTCTCATAGACATGCACTCCATTGATCCCATAAATCATTAAATTCTCTTAGAATCTCAAGAGGAGAATATCTCTCTATGGAATATCCATTAATGTCGTGAATTTGAACCTCTCAGTCCCCCACTTGAGATTCCAACCTTCATGAGAGGCAAAATGGAACCAACCATAAATTTATTATAATAATCTGAGGTATTAAGAAACTGAAGATTGGCAATGATTCTTCAAGCTTCCTTCAAAATAGTCTTTATAAAATTTTCTTTATCAGTATTCCTTTATTTTTCTTCGGATATTTAAGGATCATTTTTATCATTTGAAGATAATGTGAACCTGAGATATTATACATAAATACTTATAAGGGATCACTCTTTATATTTCGGGATTTTCTTCATTATAATTCTTCTGCTTTTTTTTTTTCAAGCAATAAAATCCCGAAAAATAAAGATTCATCTCCATACTAAACTTCTTAGATCAATAAATGCTTGAATTCCTTGAGTTCCTTTACAAGTTCTCCTACCTATCGACATATTTTATGTGACTTATCTCAATATTTGATTTCCTTGATATATCTTCTTATTATTTGATCTAAATCGAACATTTCTCAGAACTTTTTTCCATTCTTTTCAATTTTCTGCCTGACAAAATCTCCCTCCTTCTTCTTCTTCCACATCTCGCATAATATTTTGGAAAAAATCTAACTAAAACTCAATTGAAAGAAGTGTATTCTCTGACCAACTATTGATTTTTCTCTGCTATGAGCACACAATTGAATCTGTACAATGGCAAGGAGGAGTATGAGAGACGAACTAACTGACTGACTGACTAACAATAATCAGAACTATAAGGCACAAACGAACCGCCAACTAAATGTAAGCCCGATTCAAAGGCAGAGGATACAACAACAACAATATCAACAACAACAACAAAGAGAAAATGTGAATTTATCAGAAAACCATCAGAAATTCAGAAGAACTTTGTTGGCTTTGTTGTTATTGTTGTTGCAGTTGTTGTTTTTTTGTTAATGGCACGTAAATAAATATTTAATGTAACTAAGTATATAATGCTATACATAGACTACTATACAGATACATAGATACATATGTATATATACACATAGATTTGTGCATACGCAGAGAATCGGCCAAGGCAACAATACAACAACAACAACAACAGCACAAAATAAAGACGCCAACGTCGACGTCGACGTCAACGTCAACGTCGACAGCAACAGCGAAAGCGACGTTAACGATGAAAAGCCCAAGCGAGCGCTCAGAATAAGAGAAAAAAAAAAACAACAACCTCGAGGGCGACATTGCTGACAAATGGTGGGGTTTTGAGGGGTTGAGGGTTTGAGGTTTAACGGGTCTTTACAACGGCAGGTGGTAATGGTGGCGTTGTTGTTGTTGTTGTTGGCAAGGGTGGTTGTTGATGTTGCTGATGACGATGATGATGACGATGATGATGATGGTGCTAGTGATGGCGGCAGGTGACAGCAGGTGGTCTTATAATATAGCGTGTGCTATATTCACCACACAATGCAATACACCACACCTCAACTCACCTCGACTCACCTTAGTTAGTGAACATTTGTGTATAATATTTTGACTAAGAGTCTCGTACGCCATTACATCAATCTCATACAAAACCAACAACAACAACACAGTGGTTGGATGAATATGTATATATACATACATATATATGTGTATATATACATGGATGTGTCTGACAGAGAAGGTCGGAGTAAACATAAAATTTCATAGATTTTTTCTTAGAACTTTTTGAAGGGAAAATCCAATTAGAAATGCTCAGAGTGAGTGAAATAATTCACCTGTCAGTGTTGGCCTCGTCTATGTACATACTGACTGACTGACTGATGAGGCAAAAGATGGGGTGAAAACCAGCAACAACAACAACAGCAACAACAGCAGCAGCAAATGGATGAATAGATGCCTTGACGTTTGCTTCTCGTTCCTCGTTCCTCTTCCTCTTACACCTGTGCCGGGCGGGGGTGGCAAATTAATGACAGAGTAGAGAATTTACTCAGTGAGGGTGACTTTGGCTCATGTTGCGAGCTGTGCTAAGCTAAATGTGGGGGGGGTAAGCGGGCGACATTAAGGGGTGAAGCCTTGGGTTGGCTTTGGCTCTTGATGTTGCGTGGCATGGCGTATGTGAATACCAACGGAAATGAAACTGTTCAAAAGCAACAACAGCAACAACAACAACGCAGCTAAAGCAACTCATTAATCTGCTGAGTTGCTGACTTTGGTGTATCTGAAAGCAAAATAAACATGAGCTGAGAAGGGGTAGAGTAAGAGGAGGGAAGGCAGGGCAAGAAGATGTTGACTTTGTTTTTTGTTATTTTTTTTTTGGTTTTTTTGAAGCAAATTTTCATGATTCATGCCAACAACAAAAGGGTGAACCAAAACACACAAAAAATAATTGACACTTGACGTATGTGCCTTGGCACGCTGTGTAACATAAGCGTAAATAATATTGAATGCGTTTTTTTTTTATTAAAATTTTAAAAAATTTTCTAAATTTAAGCTTTTCATTGACAGAACCATTTGACACACCTCTTTTTGTGTACATGCCTTCTCTTTCGCACACACACACACACACTTGCTTTAAACTAATACTTTTTTCGAAGATCTTTTAACCAAAATTGAAAAGTTTCTACGAAGTTCGCAATAAAACTAAGGAACAAATAAAGCACACACAAAAACAAAAAAACAACAACAAACCAAATTCTTATCAAGTCATAAATTTAGGGCCATGAGTAATGCAAACGTGGCCGTTCAATAGAAACGATTATGGAAACTACATGGGCGCCCCATGAAAGTCTTTCTCGGAAGGCTTATCACAGACGCTCATGTAATTAGCAAGTTTATAGCTCAAAGTGTGCTGTAACTACAAGATGCAAAGCACTTTGGACTTACAATGAAATATGACAAGAAAAATTTGCTAAAATTTCAACAAGATACTTTTTAGTAAAGTATCTAAGTAACTTGTTATGCAATGAATTTCAAAATAGCTCAAGCGTATTGAAGCCATCATAAACTTATCGATATTTCTAATAGTTGTATCATAAAAACATAAACCGTTAGACAAAGTTGACATACTAAAAGTATCTGCGATTACTATATATACATACATATAGTATGTAACTATCAATAGCAGCAATCAAACAATAAACAAAAAAAAAATATATACAAGACGATGAAGCAGAAGAAGAAGAAGCACGAATAAAAACTCAAAGTCTTTTTGGCTCAGCAGAGTTAATCATTAGATAAGAAAAAAACAACAACAACAACGGCAGAGGCAGAGGCAAAGGATGAACGAAGGACAGACGTGCTGTTGTTGTTGTTGTTGTTGCTGATATGATGATATGATAAAGTGATGAGAATCATTGATTAGTTTTTTTATGGCTTAAAAGAGTAAATAAAATGCAATTTTTTTTTTTATTATTGAAGGCATTTGATAACTGACTGAAAGAAGAAGAGCACACAGCAAAACAACAACAACAAAAATTGTGAAAAAAAAAAAATTGACAAAACTCATCAGTAAAGTTGAAGCAAACTAAATGCGCCAAACGTGTCACCAAGAGAGACAGACGGACGAACGAACGGACGGACGGTCGACTGATTGACTGCAATTCGATACAAAAAGCTAATTGCATTTTGTGTTAATAACTCACGTTGTGTGCACGATTATTATTTGCCAAAAGATTTCCCCACACACACACACACACATATGTATATATAAATATTAGGGTGTCCCTTATATGGTCGATTTTTTCTGCTATTTCTTTTAAATATGCTAAGCTTAACTTAAATATAAAATTTCAGCTTCCTAAGTTCATTTGAATCACTGACGACAGAGCTCTTAAATTTTATGATTTGCAGATTTTAGAAAATTTTTATCCATATATGTAGGTATGTATATCAATATATAAAGGCTGCATTTTCTTTCCATAAATATATTTTTTCTTGCAGGAAACTACAGTAAATTTTAAATAAAATTTTGCTCTTTATCAGCAAAGGGAACGTTCCAAATCTACGTGATCGATCTAAGGGGGGAGGCGGTTCTTTAGAATACTACGCTTAGACAAATTTGTTGTCTTTTCTCATATAAATTTGGTCACTAAGGGGGGAGGAGGGGGTTAAAAAAGTGTCAAAAATAGGTCACGTAAGGATTTCCCCTAAATAAAATTGATATAATAAATACAAGCTGAATAAATTCAATAATTATTAGTAGAAGCAAACCTTTTTACCATATAAGGAGGTAGACAACTCTTTCTTCGAAGAAAAGGATACGAAATGGGAAATAAAGAAAGTACTTGCATGAACATGTTTTCAACACAAGTCGACACAATGCTTAAAAAATAACAAAACTTAGGTTCATTTAGAGTAGAATGAAAATTTATAAAAAAGAAAAAAAACCTTGAAAAATAAGGGACACCCTAATAGACATACATATATGTATGTACGTACCAAGGGTATCAATAGAATGCAAGTGCATGGATTATTTGAGATTTTCAGTATGCATGAGTGTTCTGAACGCATTATAATTTATATTTATATATACATATATGTATATAAGTATATTTGTATATATAATAAGTATAATAACGCAATCAGCAGATATTGAATTCTTGAGATACTTTTAAGTGTGCAAAACAGCGTCGCCGTTGACTTTGTCGCGGTGCCAGTATCTTTATGATGAAAAAATATTTTTCACATTGTTTACTTTATTTGTTAATTAATCTAAAAGGCAAAAAAAAAGCACACAAAAAAGAAACACATTTTTTGTGCTTCTTCTTGACAACTTCAATTACTTCTTCTTCAAAAGCTTCAGTTTTTTTTTCTCATGAAACATACATCATGCAACATCAATATCAACGATCAACGTTCAGATACAATAAATCATTTTGTATCGCACACACACACAGACACACATGGAAACATATGCATATGCATTCCTAACAAGTACCAAGAAATAACAATCTCACTTACAGCACATCAGATACAATGTATCTTGTATCTAAAGAAAATTGCTTGCACCGTTAATTTTGTATAAAATTGTATTTATTTTATATGCACAGTTTGCATTTTTAAGCCAAAAGATACTTTATGTATCTGTAATGCACAAGTTGCGTAATAAGTAATAATTTTTTTTTCTGCTCAAGCATTAACACCATTTTGGCGTCATTGAAGTTCTTCTGCTGTGCAAAGATACGCCCGAAAAAAAGCAACTTTCAACTGCCGTCATCGTGACTTGCTCAAAGGTAATTCGTAGAAGAGCATGAAGCATATTAAGAAAAGCGCTTTGCCGCCTTACCAAAGACAGCAATCACGCACGACACATGTTCACGCTGGCTCACGCTCACGCTTACGCCAATAGATAAGTGTAATCTGTGCGCTTGAGCCTTATCTGTATGGGATTTCCAATATTTTAGTGCCTTGTTGATTTTTGTTGTTGTTGTTGTTGTTTTTTATGATACTTGCGGATTTGTCTGCTAAGAGTATTTGTACTCAAATCGAATGCAATCGAAACAAATCAAATTGTACAAATTTAAAAAAAAAAATTTATAAAAAAAAGACGTGCAAAAAGCAAGAGCAACAAATAAATAAATAAAAAAAAAATCATAAAAACATTTATTATATAAATAATAGTAAGCGAAAAAATAAGCAGGAAGACGTGATCAAATTGAAATTCTTTAATATGTTCATTATCACATCAACGACACTTGAGTTATTTGACAGTGCGAAGAGGCAAAAACAATAGGAGCAAAAGGTATGCTAAGTGGGGCAGTAAAGGAAGTCAACGGAAGCTTATAAAGATACTAGATCAAAAAAAAAATACAGTAAAACATTGTTCAGGCAGACAATTAAAGACCGGAGAGTGTCCAAACAGAAGGACGCGTAGCTAAAGCTCAGATAATCTTAAATAATTTCCTCAACTTTTGAATTCATTAATTAATGAAATTATTTTAAACAATTATACGAAAACCACACGTAAGATGTTCAAAACCTCAACAAGTTTTAACAAGAGTAGGGTAGAGGTGTAATAATAAGAAAATGCCATAGTTATTATATGAATGTTCCGTCATATAAACGTCCGGATTACTGAATTTTCACATAATAATAATAACTAATTATTTAAGAATATTTTATTTTAACAATTTATATTCCAAAAAGACAACATTATCTTATTCTTTCTGATTTAAAACAATTAAAAAATAATAAATTTTTTTTTTAATTTTTGGATCCAACTTATTTGACTTTATATCGAAAGAAGTTTTAATACAATCAACAAAGCGGAAGTCCATAAATGATTTTCCTTTAAATATTCTCTCTTAATGGAATCAAGTGAGATTTGACTGATTCTCTACTCCACCATAATATCTAACATGTAATTTCTAGAAGTTCTCTTAATGACCGATCTAGTGGAATGTACGGATTAACGGATTTGGTTCATTTATCAAAGTTCTACTGTATTAAAAACAAATAAAACATAAATACTTTGTTGATGATACATTAAATTTATAATAGAAGAGGAAGAAGCGGTAGAAGAAGAAGTGATAGAAGAGTAAAATGTTCAAATAAACAAACAAATAAACGATCGATCGATCGATCGATTTTATTGCACATTTGATAATGTTTCTATAAGAATAACATGACTGCCAAATCCCTCAAGTCGTTGCAATTCTACAATCAATAGATGTGTATTGTTGTTGTTGTCGTTGTTGTTGTTTTTGTTGAATCAAAAGACGCTACGTTTGACAAATGCAGCGAAGAAAACGGAGCATTGGCGACGTGCACGTGTACACGTTCGCATTTTCACGATAGATGCCAAAAACACAACCGCAACAACAATAACAACAACAACAATTCAATGAGAAAAACCAGCAAAGCGCAGAAAGAAGAAGAAGTATTTGCAAAACAAAAAAAAAACAAAAACAATAACAATAAATGAGAGCGCAACAAAGTGTTATAAATTTTCTTGGCGCTCTCTTCTGTTGTTGTTGTTATCGTTGTTGTCGTCATTCATTCATTAACACTCCTTGTACGCACACACACACACACACACACACACATACAACGCAAAACTGATCGATTGATAAGCAGAGCACTTTGCGTTCGCTCTCTTCTAATCAGTCAATAAAATGTATCTTTTGACGGTTTCGTATATTTTTTTTTTTTCATTTTTTTATTTTGTTGCTTGACGTGCAAACAAATTCACAACATCATCACCGACAACAACAACAACAACAAAAAGTACGTCATTTGTGACATTTAGAAAATTGCCACGCCTTTTATACAACTATGAACTTCATTTCATTTTACGCCCATCCAAAAAAAAAAAAAAAATACAAAAAAAAAAATTAAATTTTTTTTGTTGTTTTTGCTGATGTTTCCATTAGTCGGTTGTTTGTCAATAATTGCCCATTTAGGTTTATCATATGCTACGTGCTCCGATTTTCGAGTGCGCATAATGTCATCTAAACAACTCTCAACGCTTCCTTCTGTAGTCGCATAATAACAACAACAACAACAGCTACTACAAATTTTTTTGTCAGTCTTACTTTTTCATTTAAAATATATAAAATAAAAAATAAAATTCATTTTATGTATATTGACTTACATCTTACGTAAGACACGCTCGAAATGTGCTTTTTTCCCGTGTTAAAGTCATGATTTCAGATAGAAGCGTTAATGACATTTCTTATTGTTGCTGCTGTTGTTGTTGTTGTTGTTATTCATATTGAAATTCGGTAACACGAAACCCGAATTTGTGATTCACGAAACTCGCACTCAGCATAGACGAGAAGTGGAAAATGTGCAAAAACAGAACAACAAACAAAAAAAATTCGGGACATGTTATTTTCCATGACTCACTTCAACATTATAACAGATCAAAACAAATGTCGCATAGCTTACATTCAATAAGCACATGTCGGACTTTGTTTATTATATAATTACGTCTTTTATTTAAATTTTCACGTCAAGTTTTCAAAACAAAAGAACTTTTGGCAAAGAAGTCATGAACTTATTATCGCACAACATTTAAAGCAAAACTTATTCAATCATATAGAATTTTTCTATTATTTACTCACCTTAGTCCAAGTAACAATACTTTAAACATCTCCAGTTATGCTAGAACACCTATCAACCGCCCTAACTCTCATGGTTTATAGTATCATTGGCTCATCGCTAACCGTTCTCAATTAAATCTTCAGTTTAACCCATCACCAACGCTCCTAGTACACATTGACGCCCTCATGAATCTTTCAATGCCTTGTTTAAGTCCTCAATATTTTTTTTTAAGTTCAAAAATCATCACAAATTTGCTTGATGACATAATTAATAGTGATTAAAATTTTTATGTTGATCCTTTAGTCTATACAGAAGTTAAAAACGATCATCCACTAATATGCACATCTATATAAAATTTATAATATATCCCTAAGCAAACAATAAGTAAATAAATAATATTTAATAAATACAGAATGATGTTTTACTTACTGAAATATTATTAGAACGATTTAAATGAATCTCCCATGTTTTTGTTTAAATCAATCCAACTCTTATTAAGCTATAATGGTCTTTCTGAAGGTAAATATTATCATATATATTTTTTTTATATTTTTTAAAATTAAAACTTGAGCCAATTATTTATTAATTTATCTAAAATTGAACATAATATGACTTGTGCGATTTTTTTATTTTAAAAAATAAATCTATATGATTTGAGAATTGTTGTTTTGTTTACAAAAAGCATACAAAACACGTAATGATTTTTAACTAACATTTGTATGACACATGATCTTCTTACGATTCTTCGCACATACTCATCAAGCACGCGCTAAATGCTACAACACCCACTAAGCCCTAAAAACCACACACACAGACACACACACTCGCACTTGAATCTTAAAAGCTACAAGAAGATATAGTAAACAAATACTTACTCATGCAGCTTTTCCGAGCCACCCAAAAAAATACTCATTCATATTACTTACTCATTCACTCATTTACACTTGTGCGTGTATTTGTGACCTTTGCACGTTAAACTTAAACCAATTCAAAGATTTGCGCACTATACTCTTGTTTAGTTTTCCAAGTAGTAAAGCATTTTTACAGATACATAGATATTTTACGACTATTTTGGTTGAGTTGCTTTGTCTTTGAAGCCGCCGACGCCGTCAACTAAAGAGATACTAAGGCAGCGTGCATTCGAAATGATCTTTATGGTCGAATGTGACAACAATAACAACAAATATAGAGCAAATGTACAAAAACAAAAACAAAATGAATATTACAACTTATCTCACACTTGACACTAATGATGGTGGGGTGAGGCGTTGCCTTGGGGTTGACTTCGTGTACGGTGTGTTGCAGTGCTTGTCACCAACATTTGCGGCCGTGTGTGTGTGTGTATATAGGACAGGATCGAAATATGACTTTTACAGAAATGATTGCTGACATTGATGATAAGTCACATGGCAGTCATTGCCGACAAACTTGTCGCCGAACAAATACTCATGTGTATGTGTGTATGTGTGTGTGTCTGTGTGAGTATTATTTCTTATAAGTTATTTGCAAATAGACTTTTTTTTTCGAAACAAAGTCAACGATGACTTCTATCGCGTAATTCCCCTTTGAAGAACTCTGCAAAGACTCAATAACACTTTTTTTTTTTGGTTTTTTTTTTTTTTCTAAAAAGTTTATTTTATTTATTACTATTATTGTTGTTGTTGTTGCTATTTGTACCTTGCCCATGGGATACGTAAACGAATTCGATATATTCTGTCATACGATTCTGACAAAGCTGCGACACCGAAAACAAAACAACAACAACAACAAGAACAAAAAGTCTATAACATTGATAAGATATTTAGAATGATGATGATGTGTGTTATACAACACTTGAATAGAATTTCTGTTCATTGGCGCATTGCTTAATTGAGCAACATATACACACATATACATATGTAATTCTTACTACTGAGATACTTTATAAAAATGTATCTATACGAAACACAAGTTAACTGTCTGTCTGTCTGTCGTTGTGTCATCATGTATGTGTGTGTGTGTGTGTGTGTGTATTTCTATATCATTATATTTAAGCTTAGGGATTTTGTTCAATAATATTCGATAAAATCTGTGTGCACGAAAGTATCTGGAGGGTAAACGTAAGTGTAAATGTGTACACATTAAAAATAATGAAAAATAACTTTAATTATAAATAAAAAAAGAAACAAAATTAAGTTAAATATTTGCTGAGGTCATGATGTAAGCCATACTGACTGAGCTTTACTCATGGCAACGCTTATAAGGTGCTCATTGATTTGTCATTTACCATTAGATTTTGTTTAATATTTCGCAGAAATTTTATTTATTATTTATTGGCGACGAACAAACGCTTTGGCTTGTTTTCGTTATGTTTGATTTCAATAAAAAAAAATAAAAATAATAATAATAATAAAAAGGAAGTTTAACAAAACTTTAAAAAGAATAAAAAAAAAAACCTATTGAAATCAAATAAACACAAAATGAATTGCAACGATTATCTTCGTGAAGTTATCTTATTAGTTTTGCATGTGTCATTATCGCTATGTAACAAGTGTCAGTGTCAGTGCCTTGAGAACGTGCAATGTCATAAAATTGACTTAAAAAAATAGAATAAAAGCACACGTTGAAATCAAACTAAAAACACAAAGTACAAAGTTCGACAATAATAAACGAACTAAACGTGAAAATCGAATGCCACGCAAGCCTGCAAATCTTTAAAGTATATTTAAGCAAATTTCAGTTCATATAAATCATTTGCACTTAAGTGCAAAAAGAAATTTCGGGAACAAATAAGATGTATGCGTTTAACCAGCAGCGCGCTATCAAGCACAGCACACGCCCAACATTTTGTTATTGTTTTCCTCTTTTTTTTTTTTTGCTTTTTTTCATACACAGCTAATCAAATCTAAATATAGAGCGGCATAAAATAAACCACAAAGAAATACATACGTACATATAACAAAGTATGCCAACAATATCTGAAGTGAATGCTAAATATATCAATCATCTTCAGATGGCGTCAACATTGCACGGCACAATGGCGACGCCTTATATGAATTGTTTTTTTTTTATTTTTTTTTTTTTTTTGATGGTCTAAGTACATGTTTGATACACGCACAGATTTCACATAAACTTTAGCATGAAAATAAATAAAAATAATGATTGAAAAGTTGAAAAATCTAAAAAAAAAAAAAAATACAAAACATGAAAAAGAACTTCTTAATGATGGCGTCGTCAAAGAATAACCATGAGTTTGTTGAATTGTGGGCGTTGGCGGGTTGGACGGTTGGTTGGGGGAAGTGAATCGTCAGGTAGGAGATAAGGCGCCAGCAATGGCCGAGAGGCAGCAAAGCAAAAGTGCCCTAGAACGACATCGACGACGACGACGACAAGCGATGAGATAAGCAAAATGAACAAAAATCGAAGAGCTCAGACCATCGACGACTACGACGGCCCATTTTGGGTATCACCACCTGCGTCGCGCGCTTTAATTGATTTCGTTGTCAAATGTTGTTGTTGTTGTACTTTTAGTGAACATTTTCAAACGCGTCATTGCCAGAGAAAAATCATTTGACCAAGCTTATAAGATAAGAGATACTTTCTGGTCGCTCACGCTCTGCTACATTTTGTTAGTTAGGCCAGACACACACACACACGCACAGATACAATAACACATACATTTTCATAAGCACACCTGACAACAAAGAAGGCCAATTGTCGCTGAACCTTGGACCGTAGTCAGGCAGCGTGTTATTGTAGATACTCGATAAATTATTAATGAAATTGACTTGATGTCGCAAATGTCGCAAAGTCATTATAAAATAGTTTCAATATACGATGAGATACTTTTGATTTTGTGCTGAAATTTAAATAAATTCAAAACATTGTACAACGCATTTGAGATACAAATGGAAAATTGAAATATTTTTCTTTTTCAAAGACATTTCATTTGTTTTTATTATTATTATACAAGCTACAAGCAAGTACATGAAAGTCAGTCAGACACGACGAGCTTATTTATCAATCATCAGATTTGTGTCGTTTGTTAAATGAGAACATACTTGAGTCATGGCGTGGATCCATTTCGATTTAGATTTCAAATTGTACAAGAAATCATGAAATTTGTGCAAATGTGAGAATGAACAATATTTCACACACACATACGTATATGAGATACGTGTTTATAATGTTTATAATTTAACGAAATTACGTTCGTCTCATTGAAGTGATTTGCGGCAATGAATTCAAAAAAAAAAAAAAAAACTTATCACTTGATAAGCTGATCAGGAAATGCCTTAAATATTGATTGATTTCGTATGGCATAAATTTAAATTTCATTTTGAACAGTTAGTTAAGCTATTTTAAACTAATTGTAGCAAACAAAAAAAAAAAAAAAAACAAACTCAATGAGCCAAACTCATAGCAGATACTTTTGTATGAGTAGCTAAGCTCGTTCATGCGACTTAATTAGCCAAATAATGAAAGTTATTATGTATGCTAAAAAGCAAGTTTTGATTTTTTTAGCCAAAGATACTTTTGTATCTAAGCAGTTCATTTGACAAAAAAAATTAATTTTTTTTCTTGTTAAATAAACAAAAATAGTGCATTTTCAGATTTTCTAAGCAGACTCGAAGCAGATACTTTTGTATCTAAGCAATTCATTTGACTTAATTTGTACAAAAATTATTATTTTTTTTTTAAAATTATTTTTCACATTTTCTAGTCAGACTCATTAAAGATACTTTTGCACTGCTTGCTTCAGATACATTATTACCAAAGCAAAAAGTATCTAACACACTTGCAACACATGTGTGCAATTTTTTGTTAAAATTTGTTTTTGTTGTATCTGCGTATCTATGTCTAAGTAGTAACTATCTGGCCGAACTGGCCATTTCATGTCTGGCTTTATCGCGCGTCACTTATTGTTGTTGTTGTTGTTTTTGTATATGTATTTCGTATCGACACACCGTCGATCATTGTCGTCATCAGTTGTGCTCGTTCAATGTTGTTGTTGTCAATTTTGTATCTTCGTCATATCTCATCCGGTGAATTTCAATTTGAGATGCGTTATACTTAAGCAAACACTTCGTACTGTAGACGATACACTACATTAGGGATACTACTCATATGTAGCTTGTATCTCAGTGTGCTTACTTTGGCCGCAAACTGTTTTCTCTTGTCTATGCTGCTTGACTTGTGTGTGTGCGTGTGTGTGTGTGTGTGTGTGTGTTGGTCTTGCTTACTCGCTTTTACACGTTTTCTCATTTTTGTATTATCGATTATTGGCATCTTTGTTGAGTGTCGCGTAAAAACAACAAAGTATTTTTTTTTTTGTATTTTTTTTTCACTCATTTTTGTTTTCTCAACAATCAAACAATACGTTTTGTTAAAGAGCAATGAGCAAGCATCGCCTCAAAGGCCTACATAAAGAGTGTAGGTGAGAGAGAGAGAGAGAATGAGTGAGTAAAAGAGAGAGAGGGGGCGAGAAGTAGTGTGGCAGCAGCATTTTTAGCTGATAAGAATATTTGCTAATAAGTATCTCGCGTTTCGCTCGCGTTGCAACAACAGCAAATAACTGAAAGTGTTGTTGTTGTTGTTTTTGTTTTTGTTGTAATTGACATCGGCATCCCATTACAATGCATTAACGTGTGTCATTGCGTCTTGTTGATGTTATTGTTATTGTTGTTGTAGTTGTCTCATTTGTTTGCTCGTTCGTTTGATGTCACTGTGACAGCTGCCGATAGATACACTTGTGTATCTAACCAATTTGTATTGTGTTTGGCATAGATATGAAAACATTTTGCGTAGAAAAAATGCATTTCGTTACACAAATACAAAAAAATACGAAAAAAAAAAACAACAAAAACAAACTGAATGATAAAAAGTCATCTCGTCTTATCACTGTGATAACTTCAACATCACTGAGTTCAAGTCAGAAATTCTTTGCGTTTCCACTTCCTTATAAAGATGCCCTTAATGCTGCTACTCAGCTCAAGTTGCTCAAACAAATACAACAACTCAATAAGTCACACATTCGTTTTGTTCTCAAATTCTAGGGAATATAATAGTTTAGAGTCTCTTGAAGTCAAATCAAGGCAACAGGCTCAAGCTAAAGTTCAAGATTTCAAACTCTCTAAAGAAAATGTTTGTCTAAACATTCTACAAAATGTTCCAGAATCATGGAATACGAAAGTTTTAGCAATATTTATCATGGCAATCTCTTAAAATCTCACAGTTGTTGGGATCATTATAGAACACATGATCATTTTATAATCATTTTCGTTGCAAAAGCCTAAAGTTTGATCATCATACATGGCATTAAATCAGTCAATCACTAAAGACGTTCTTTAAGTTCTTTGAAGTATCGAATGCTTCTTCAAATAACATTAGAACTTTATAGAACAACAGATCACTTCGAATTCGAATCTCTTAAGTTGTTGTTAACTTCAATCTCTTCAAATTGATGCTTTTTTCTCGTTTAATTTCCTGATCCGCACGTTCTTTGCGCTTTTAAAAAGTTGACTTTCAATTTAAGTCAAGTTCAACGCTTTCCCACAACTCAAATAAAAGTTTAAAACTCGACAAAACGAACGCACATTTTTTGTTTGTTGCTGTTTTTTGCTACTACCTTTTTTTCACTTTTTTTTTTTGTGTTTTTCCCACCGCAAAGATCACTTTCAACTTCACTTGACACGAATGCTTGGGAAGTACCTGCCATAGATGAAGATATACATACGCTTGTTGTCTAAAGCTTTCGATCAAACAATGCGACGACGCGTCGTTCGTGTCGTTGTTGTTGTTGTTGACGATGTAGTCTTTAATGATCATGTTGATCATGACAATGATGATGATGATGACGATGATGTTGATTAGGTTGAAGATGCCGACAACGTGCGTGACAAAGTCGCACAGCTTAGACGCCGTGTCACCTTATCAGATTTAAGTTAATCACAATTTAACTGATTATTACCCACAATTAAACAAAAAGGCAAGCAAAAACAACAACAACAACAAGATCTAAAAACAAAAAGTTACCATTATTCAAATAATGACATGCAATGACAGATTCGACGCTAAGCGTTCAACATGTTGATGATCACGAAGATATCCCGCGACATCTCGATTACTTGAATGACTGCGAAAAGCAACAAAAACAATTTTTTTTTTTTCGTATTTTTTTTTTTTGTATTTTTACAATTTGCAATTACACTTGTCTAAACAATAACATTTTGAAAAGATCGCGTTAATAATCGCGTCTAAAAATATACTGAAGCTGAAGCTGTGCCGCAGTCGCTGTCGCTGTCACAGTCGGCAACTGAAGCCGTGTTTTTATGGTTCCGTCATTTAGACGTAATACAATATCAGAGCACGTTGGTGGGGCGCGCGCGCAGATATCGTATATAATCATCAACGAAAACAGACGCTGGCGATACACAATCTACTGCGTTGCCAACAACACGCCGCCAGCCGCCTTCACACCATCATCATTTTACTCTTTATTTTTCATCATTTCATATTCAGAAAATGATCTTGGCTGGTGATAAATCTAACATTGACGAACGTACGTATATATGTACGAACAACAACAGCTATAAGAGAGTCACACAGACTCCGAAACGTGCAAAAGCTTTGCCAGTTGAGGTTTCAACGCGTTGCCGTCAAGTTGTCATTACAAAATTTTCATTTATCAAATACTTATATAAAAAAAAAAAACAATATTCTTTTTTAAGGGCAAAAACAACAACAAAGGTAAATGATAAGCAATTGTTAATTAAACAGTTTCTTGAGTTCGTCTTGGCGCTGAGAAAAGATATTCAGTAAGTAGTGAAATGTGCAAGAGTTTTCGAAAAGCAACTGGAATTTTTAGAATCTGTTTGTTGGTTGCCTTAAAACTTATCAACAAAAGTAAAGGTGAATTGTTAATTCTTAGAATTTTAAGAAATTCTGAACCATCTGACAATCAAATTGATCCCACAAGCTCTTTGATCAAAATGATAACCTTATCGATCTTCAAGTGATCATTGATCATACATCATTGAAAATGTATCAATAACTCGTACGATCTCTAAAGATATTCTTAGCTTTAATCGTTGGAACTCGTTGGAAGAATAAACAATAATTTTGAGATCTTTCTTTATATAAAACATTGAAAGTTGTTCATTAGTGCTAACATTATTTGTACCGATCTCTAATAACTTTATAGATCGTTTAAGTTTTACCGAAAATTATGAGATCCTGAAAGTGGTAAAGAGTCGAGAGTTAGTATTAATTCATTCGATCACTAAAAACCTTCCTAGTTCTATACTTTTGCATTGTAATTTTCAATAGATCTTATTACCAAAAAAAAAAAAAAAAATGCTGATAGATTCTTTGTTCTAATTACAGAGTAAAAGTCTCTCTGATCTAATGACGTCTCACAAAACCCCAAAGACAAACGAAATGCCTTTTAAGAGCGTTGCCAACAATATTTCTATTATGCAATCTAACGACACATTTCGGTGAGTTCTTGATAACAAACTCATACACTCTCAACAGTAATAATTCATCATTAGTTGCCAATTTTGTGCGTTGTCCCAAATGACTTTAAACGATACTAACATTTTATACACGACTATTTCGTATTCGTATCTTTTACACAACTGCAGCCGACGGTACCGCCTCCGCCTCCGTCGCCGCCTGCGCCGTCAGACACTTGTCGCGACATCATGCAAAAAAGCTACTCAGCTTCCACAAATTGTTTTTTTTTTTCTGTCTTTATTGTTGTTGTTATTATTTTTTATCTAATTTTTTTTTTTTTAGTTTTTTTTTTTGCTCTGCTTTACTCAAGTTGAGTCTACGATGACGACGACGACGACTCGAGTCGAGTCAAGTCAAGTCGACACGACGCATGTTTATTTGTTTGTTGATAATTTGAAATTTATGACCAAAACGAAGCGAAAGAAAAACGAGAAAACTCATTAAACAAAATAATAAACAAATTATTTAAAAAAAAATCATTTAAACAAATGCAAAACAAAAGCGAAAAAGCAACAAAAAAAAAAATTATACAAATATGTATTTCAACAAGAGAAAATAAAGATGTGAGTGATCGCGAACGTTGAAAGAATTTTTTTGCTTTGTAGATACATGCTTCTTTAACGAGCGTTGACAATCAGCGACAACAACAACAACAAAAAACAACAACAACTTTGAGCACGAGTTGCTACAGTTTATTTCACACCTTTGTTTGTCAACTCTGTTGGCACGGTTGGACGGACGGAAATGAACGGATGAATGATCGAACGTTGGAACGGTCGATCGATCGATACTTTAGTCCAAGTGAGATCAGTCGCATCGACCGACTTTTCTTGGCTCTCCACTGCGACGCGTGTGTAAATGCTATTTCAACATTAATGCGATGACTTATACAGCGTGTCGGAACTTTCATACCTACGTAAGTACATATGCCAATTGATCAATAATGTTTTTACAAAGTTGATTCATAAAAACGCACGTGCGGTTTGGCAATCCCACTGAGGATCGTTATACTTCAAGCTGTTCCATAATTGAAAAAAAGCATTTTGATTTGAATAGATCCTCAAAGAGTCATTCTAATATTTTCTTTACTGATTTTGAAGAGTTTGCTTTGTGTTTCTGAACATTTTCTATAACGATTTGGCAACCACAAACAAATTACTGAGATTTTGAGTTTAAAAAAGTATCTGTATTTCATTTGATCTTCACAAACATGCCAATTGTTGGTAGACTTCTTCTTTCTATTGTATCTAAGTGAGCTTTTATGTTGTAATCTCTTATTTACTACTTTTGATATAATCTTGAAAAAAGAAAATATCCTCCTCTACAAAGTATTTCAAACTTATTTAATCAGACTTAAAAATTTTTGTATATTTATATTCTCCTCATTCACTTTCCCTCCTAAAATTACTTTTGTTTGTTTATTAAAGCATTCAAATTTTCTCTTCAAACTCAACGCTAGACTGCCGTATGTAATTAATGGCATAATGTAACATACGAGTATACAATATTTCTCTCGCGATTTATTTTCTTTTTATGCCTTAGCAGATCTTTACTGCATATATCCCGTATACAGCCGAATTCAAACCATTCGTGTCTTTTGGGAAACCATTTATATTAAACATTTTTTAATAAAAGTCTTTATAAATATAAAAGTCATATTTATTTAAAGACTAACTGACAAATAGCTTCAATGCCTTCATATGTCAACAACAAAAACAAAACAACAACGATATCTATTAAATAACTGCTTTGATCTTTGATAAATCACTTATACATATATAATATAAGTGCACAAATGATTTAAGAGTGATTTATAAGAACATCACGCATACGTCATGTGTATCTGCAACATGTCAAATGACAACAAAAATAACAACAACAACAACAATGACAAAAGCCAGTAATCATGATCATCATCGTCATCAATGTTATCAAACAGCTTGTTCAGTTGGCCGAAAATTAGAAAAAAAAAATACAAAAAAATACAACAAAAATCAAAAAAAAAAATGTAAAAATGAAATAGTTTTTGTTATCAGTAACAAATTGTTGCTACTTGAATCTTGTATGTTGTTTATTTATTTATTATTTTTGTCTTTTTGTTTCATTTCGGTAGCAAAAATATTTGAGTGCGACAAGAAAAAAAAAAAAAATCATTGTATCTTGAAATAAGACAAAGAAGTTCAAAAGGTAATTCAATGAGAAAATTTAAAAAAAAAATCGAACCACGCCAAATTAAACTAAACTCAAGCGAAAAAGCCAAAACTTCCCATCGAAATAATACAACAACAACAACAAAAAATACCTTCAGATAAGCTTTTATTCCTGGGTGAGCATTTTATGGGGGTTTGCAGAGGGTGAGGGGCTGCACAAACGCTGCAGGTGTGTACTAATAATGATGACGACAATGTTGTTGTTGTTGTTGTTGTTATTGCTGCTGCTGCTGTTGCTCTTCATGTTGGTTCATAGCGAAGAAGAAGGTTGAACCAAAAACAACAACGCATACGTACATGTATCATGACATGATTCATGCATAGATACAATATCTCTTTTCGAAAGTAAATATTTTTTTTTTTTATATTTTTTGTTATTTGTCAATGATGCATATGCGTTAAGTAAATATATTGATTTCGTTATGCCGCCATCAGTTTGTTGTCTGTCGCCTTATTTTTTCCACTTTTTTTTTTTACATATAATATTTGCTCATTAGAAGTCACAATAACAACAAGAACACAAATCAACATTTAAGTCAAAATATAAAGAAATATAAGAAATGAAACCTTATCAGTTGCGACAAAGCGAGAGTTACAAAAGATATAAACAGCAACAAAAAATATTAAGAAAAAAAAAATTGTTTTTAAATAATAAAAAAATAGCCTTGGAAAAATTTCTAGGCGTTGTTTTTTTTTTATTATTATTATTATTTTCGCCTATTTGTGCGCCTAATTGCCAAAGTTCATAAATCGATCGACAGTAGACGCCGCTGCCAAACACACACGCACATAAGACAGACAGAGCCACAAACAATAATAAGCAATAATGACGTCGACGACGACGTCGTTCTCGTCTTGTCTTGCAGTAAAATTGCATCAATGTGCGCCTCGTGTTCGGCCACAGCAGCCGAACGCAACAGCAGCGACGCCGCCAGGCCGTTAATCGTATGTCTTGCAGGCGGCGACGTTGCTGTCGCTATCAACAGCGCTCATTCCATCATTGCGCACACAGACTCTCTCATTTAGTGCTAACGTACGTAAGTCAATTAACAGTGATTGAATTTTAGTAATGTTTGTTTGATTGGCATGTTACGTTGCATGCGTCAATTCAATGCTGGACAAAGAATAGGCTGTCTGACTGATTAACTGCAACGAAATGAACAGCATCAGCACTTTTACATGCACATGTAAACCACAGTGGTCCACATTAAAACTAACATTTAACAGCATTGCATGAGTGACAGAGACAAACAGATATGTAGTATGTATGTAAATGTCGTTGACTCTAAAAATATGTACGCGCTTTGTTTTCATTACTACAAAAACTCTCCTCAACTATTATTACACCAATGCCACCCACAACAACAATAACAACAACAACAACAACAATGTCAACTATAGTGCGTAATTTACAAATTTTCATGTTATTAAACTAATTAACATAACAACAATTCAAAAGCAAAAGTACGCATGTGAAAAAAAAACAACAACAACAAAAACAAAGCGAAACGCACATTAAAACACTTTTCATTAAATGCCGCACAAAACACAAATTATTATTATAAAAATATAAATGTGGAATGTATAAGCAAGCAAACGTAGAGTGTGTGCGAGAGAGAGAGAGAGAGAGAGAGAGAGCGCAAAAACAATAATAAATTAAGTTACAACAAAAACGAAAGTGACATTGTAAAATGGCAAGTTTGTATTGCAAAAAGGGTGTAGGAAAGAGACAGAAAATGATGGTGAAAACACAAAATAGCAAAAGGCGTACATGATTGTTGGTGAGTGTGTGTGTGTGTGATGGGATGCCTAAGAAGAAGAACGTCGTTTCGTAAATTACAAGAAAAAAAAAAATTTAATAAAGAAATATATAAAATGTAAATTAAACAACAAATTCGCTTCTTTTACACTTGCACGAAACGTTGAGGTTATATTCCAATACACCGCTTAGAAGCATACGGCATCTCAATATCAAAATTTAGAATTTCATACGAATCTTTGCTTTTTGGAAACATTAAATTTACATCATTCGACCTTTAATATAATTCGCTCAACAACAAATAAAATAAATAATATTAAGACAATTTGAATACATATGTACATATGCGATAAGAATTAGTTTGCTGTATGTGTTGCTGAATTCAATGTAAACTTGAGACAAGTTGAGTTTAATGTGCACTGAACAAGTTCTTTCAGCTCGAAGTATAAATGAAAGACGGAGTCCAAGTTAGAACATACATATAATGATAGTTAACTTGCAAAAAGAAGGCCAAATAATTTTTTTTGCGTATTTGAATGACACCCATACCCGAAAACGCTCTCTATCGGCATAAAAATGACGCCTTAAATGAACAAATCTGTGCTTCATACATCATTATTATTTTTTTTTTCTAACTGATTTTTCAGACTTTTTTTTTGTTACGTTTTTGCCATTGAATTTATTGTCGTTGTTTTTGTTGGCAATTGTTGGCAGCCCTGACTAAATAACACTAATTGGAAAGCGTTTGAATTACTTTGCGTCTGAGCCTTGTCACATAGTGAAAGCGTTGTCTGCTTTAGCACAGCCGGGCGAGCGGGGGGACTGAGTGAGCTTAAGAAAGAGAAAGAAAGAGAGTCTAAGAAGAGCGAGAGAGCAAAAGTTTATCAGTTAACCATTGAGGAAGTTAATTGACATTTATGTCATCAAATAATAAATAATTCAAATGCATCGATCGCTGTTGCTTCTTTTCTCCCTTCTCTTCTTTTCTTCATCCGTTCTTTTTGGTTTACTAACACGTGTGCCGTTGACCTTTCGTCTTTGAACCTCTGTCATCCCTGAGTATCCTCTATAGGAACATGAATGTTATGCAAAATTGGGCAGCGGAAGAAGACAAAAGTAAGTCAATGTGAGTGCGCACAAAGAAGAAAAAGATGATGATGATGATGATGAAGAAGAAGAAGAAGCCAACGCTGACGCTGATCGAAGTCGTCCGTCCGTCTGTCCATCTGTCCGCACCACCTTTGCAAAGCGTTCAACGAACTGTGACTTTGACTGCTGACTGCATGAGCTAACCCCACTCTCTCTCTCTCTCTCTCTCTCTTTCACTTGCTTACTGACTTCTTTAAGCGTTCCTTGTACGCTTCTTCTAGAACTGATGAAGAGCTTGTTTGTTGTTGTTGTTGTTGTTGTTTTTTTCCTTATTATTATTTTTTGTCGACTTTCGAGGTTAAGGTTGAAAAAATTTGCTTCACGTGTGTGTGTGTGTGAGTGTGCGTGTGTGTGTTAATGCGCTAAAAAGGAAGTAATAAATGTAAGCGTTTTTTTTCAAGCATTCAACGTGCAATTGCAGCCAAGAAGCTCAAGAAAAAGGGGGGAGGGGGGACACCGACACACGTTTTGGTCAAAAAATGTTCGAACGCATTTGGCTCACGACTAATTTCTAATGAATTTTGTTGTTGTTGTTGTTTTTGGTTTTTCTTATTTCGATTCTTATTCAATTTCACTTTACACAATTTCTGTCACTTCCTTTTGTTATTGTTATTCTTATGTTTGTTGTAGATGAGGAAGGAAGCCAATGAAACGCATTATGAGTAAACAATAAATAAATAACGGTGCTTTGAAGAAGTTACTATTTCGTTGGGATTTCATTAATATTTAATATATATATTTTTTTTTACGCTAAAAGTATACTACAGAAGAACTTAAATAGTAAACGCTGCACTATGGGGCAATTATTATTATTATATTAAATGATTTTTGAAAGAAATAGGTATAGAAAGTATTATATAAGAAAAAGACATGTGCGATCCTCCTATGCCGCTAAGCCGGCTTACATAAGATGACGTACATAAATTACGTGTGATAAAATTATAGATGGGATACTGTAAAATCTCAACTACCGGGAAAGGCATCATTGAAAATATTGGATCAACTTTTTAGGCCCTTAATTTACCAATTATTCAAAAATTTCAAGCAAAATGTCATGGAAGTGGAAAGGGGGGCTCGTCAAAACTCACTAATTGGGGGGAAGGGGTCTAAATTAAAAAAAAAAAAAACATCACATAATTTATGCAGCGTCCCCTAATAAATGAATGCCTCCTAGGGGGGGCAATTTTTGGCTGTTTTTGACCCCTCCCCCCCTACGTAAGTAAAAATGTAGCAGTAAAATGGCAGTAAAGGAAAAATAGGCAAAAGTAAGACATGGTTGACCACCCTCCTCACCCAAATCATCTTACGTAATTAATGAATGGCCCCCTATAGGTAATACTGGAACAGTCGGTCTATCCAATGTCCGTCTGATCAAGTTCTACTGTATACATTTTGATGCCCCTCAATTAACCGAAGCGACCAATCGCATTTGCTCATTGAAATTGCTTTGCTTAATTATCGAAAAGAAATTCTTATCAGCATAAAATGCTCATAAGTCCTTCTCTTTCTTACACATCAGTTCATCTCATTTTCTGCTGCTGTGCTAATTAAACCGTTTTGTTTCTCTTTTTGTTTTGGTTTTTTTTTTTGTCTGTTTTACATTTTGTATTTCGTTGTTTGTATGTTTGTGTTGTTGTTGTTTTTGTTTTTGTTGTTGTTGTTGTTGTTGTTGTCCTTTTCTGTGAATGCATGTAACCAATGGCGACCAGATTTTTTTCAACGAAATACATGAATTGCACAACGTATATATTTGGTTATATGCATGTGTGTGTGTGTGTGTGTGTGAGAGCAGCAGCAGCACTAAAATGAGCACAACGACGTTTCAGTGCTGCGACCGTTGTTGTTCTTCTTCTTGTTTCACTTCCACTTATACCCCGCCCCTACGGCAAATGCTTCATCTGCTGCACAGCACATGTTCAACCTGCCGACATTAACTCCTTTGCATCCATCACTCGTTCCCTCTCACTCATGGTATCGCATACGCGGGCGCAAGAGCATGTTGTTTAAAGAGCACCAAGCAAGGCATACGACTTATGTGCATGTACATATGTATGCGCACATAAGACTGCAGCATACATTGATGCATATATGTAAGCATATGAATGTATCTATGCATATTGTATATTATATACAGTCGCATATGCACCACCAGTGAACCACCCACTCAATAACTTAAATAAAACTATAAAAACAAGCAGAAAACACACAAATGCACACACATACATACACACGTGTGTGTGTAAACATATAAATAAAATATATACAAGCAAGCAGACACCCTCATCGTCTTACTCACGCACGCACGTCCGCACGCATTTACTTTCTGAGCTGACATGCGTACGCATAAATCAAGAGCAACAACAACAGCAACAGCGACAACAACAACATTAAACACACAGCAGCAACAGCAGCAGCTAAAGCGCAGATACTTTTGCTATATATGTATGTATGTAATCCTATTTGATAAATCCCATAAGAAACCAACTACAAAACTACAACTACAGCAAGAAAAAAACGAAAAAAAAAGAAAAATATTTGAACATGAACACAGATATATGTATGTGTGTGTGTGTATGTGTCTAATGCGCGCCTCCATTGAGATTTGCGTCTTTGTCCGTCGTCGATGTCGTTGTCGTCTTCTTTCTTCAGTTGCTGCTGCTGCTGGCGCTTCTCATTTTCCAGCATTGCTGCTGACGCTGCCATTGCCTCTGCTCGTCTCTCATACATTGCAATTGCCGCAAAGCAAAGACATTACCGAAGACGTTGACGATTGCACTCAGCGCGCGCACAGCATTTATCTGAACCAATACAAAAGTAAAAGACTCACTCACTTACACATGCATATAAGCCAACCAAACGAAAAATTTGTACACAAACAACAACAATATTAAGCAAAGCGCATTTATGCTCTGCTTTGCTCGCTCGCTCTCACGTGTCTGGTTGCTTTTGCTGTTGTTGTTGTTGCTGCTGCTGTTGGTACTAATGCTGCTGCTGCTGCTGTTTCTACTTCTTATGAACGAACGAACGAACGAACGAACTCTCAGGTGGGCAGACGACACACACACATGCATATACGCATTTTAGCGCCAGATAATTCTTTGTGAGTGCTCACACAACGTCAGAGAGGAGGCACGCGTGCAATGACTGCTTGCGCTTTCGTTCGTTTTATTTCGTTTTCTTTCGTTACGTTCTCTGCCTCTGCCGACGGGATTAGTTTGTATATACATGTATGTATGTATTTATTTTGTTTTTGGCTCTTTGGCTCTTTCTGCAACAAAAATTCTGTTGCTGCTGGCAATGTTAATGGTGCTGGTGGTGGTGGTGATGGTCGTGCTGCTGCTGCGGCTGCTATTTCCGACGTCGCCGTCGTCGTCGTTTATCGTGCTGGCTGCTTAAGTGCTTCGTTCAGACACGTCGTTCGTGCGTACATTTGTCGCTGCGCTGCTCTGCGCTGCTCTCTTCTTTTTGTTTTTTTCTTTAAATACAACTCCGCAGATGGCGTCTCGATTCAGTCGAGCTTCATCTGCCGAACGAACGGTTAAGGATAAAACGCGTCTTTGCAAATGAAATAAACTAAACAAAAACAAAGAAGGCTCGAAACTTATATATATTTTTTTTTTTGACGCTCAAACAAATGAAAAACGTAGTTTTATATTAAAAAAAAAATTTTTTTTTTCTATTTTTAATTTGATTATTTGAATTAAGTCAAACAACAACAAATAATCGCTTACTCACATACTCGTGTAACGGATACGCAATATAAAATTTAACAAGAACAACCACAGCAACAACAACAATAACAACTCACGGCAACAAGATCGATCCTTTTTGTTGTACGTCGAGGTTGCTCAATTCAGTTTCCTTGTTGTCAAAGCAAACGTCGACGTCAACGTACGTTCGGGCATCGCGCGCATCGTTCGCACACAATCAAACTCACACAAACACACACACAGCGTCAATAAAAGAAAAACGGAGCTCAACTGCGCTGCGCTGCTCTTCGCTTCTCTTCTCTGCTTGACGCTGCTCTGCTCTGCTCTGTGCTGAAACTGACGTCTGCGACGCAACGCAACACAAAACGGAATTTCTCGTCTTTGCTGCTCTGCTTGTATTTTCATTACGTTTGTGCGCGTGAACGCGAAAGCATCTTCGCAGCTCCGCAGGCGTAACACAAAAATTACTTACAAAAGTGTCGAACATTTTTTTAAAACACAAAAAAAAAAAAAACAACTTACAAAGTGCAAACGACTTTTCACCAAAAAGAATTAAAGAACATTGCAGTTTTTTTTTTTATTTGACAAGAGCCAAAACGGTGCACAACAAATCAATTAACAACAACAATAAGTCAAATCAAGTGGAGTGCTGAAAAAAAAGAAAAATGTTGGTGCAATGCAACATTAATTTTTTTTGTTTATTGGAAAAAAATTAAACACAAATAATATTTGACAAAAAAAAGAAAATAAGTGCAACAATAATAACAACCAACAACAACAACGGCCATAAAACAATAAAGCGATTTATTGAAAATTGTTTTGTCTTCAGTTTTTTTTTGTTTTTTTTTTTTAATTTGTTTGTTTAAAACAAGACAACTCTTCTTGTAAGCAAAAAAGCTACAAAAATATATCTTTAACAACTGTGATTGCAACGAAACAACAACAAATATTAAACAAAAAATTTTCAAAACAACAACAAAAATATTTGTAAGAAAAAAAAAACAACTAAGTAGTCGAATTGGAAAAATAATACAAAAATTTACGCCATTCAACAATTAACAAACAAGCGACAAAGTAAGCAAAGGTAATAAATTATTTTTATTATTATTAATTAATTACAAAAAAAAAAAAAAACCTTACAAATTTCGTGTGTTCAATGAAAAGATATTTTTAAAAATTGTTAGAAACAAAGAAGTATAAAGAAATACGCCAATTAATTTTGCAAAAAGCGTTTGAAGCAATTCAATGCTGAAAATTAACAATTTGCTGCAAATTTTCATTTAATTTTTTTAATTTTGCAATACTAATTTTATCATAAAAATCTTTGGTTTACAATTGTAAAAATAGATATAAAACCAAAATACAATATTATTGTCAACGCCTTCAATCAAAGTAACCTTTGTTTTCTTATTAGAAAATTTCAAAAAATTGGAAAAAAAAAATTCTTCACAAAAAATTCTTCATAACGCAAATTTGGCACAATTCCACAATAGAAGGTTTGAGCTTTATTTCATCATCTTGCAGAAAACCCAAAATTTTAATTTTGTGACTCAATCTTATATAAAAATTCCATTAAATTTTATTAGAACATACGTGTCCGATTAGAATTTGAGGAGGTTTTCTTCTTGTGTTTGTTTTTCTTCTTCAAGCAGATTGTGAAAAGTTCATTGGAAAATTAATTCTGTGTCAAATTTAAAACAATAAATTTCCATAAAGTAAAACAAATAAATTACGAAATTTGCAGAAGTTTATGTGATCATTTTCAGAGCGGATTCAACGAAATTGTTTTGCTATAAAAAATCTAAACAAAAAGTACTAATCTCACTGACTATTTCCTGGACGTCACATGAAGTGCGATAAATATCGGAGCAACGCGTTAAGCTTTAGGAAGCTCTCAGAATTTTTTTTTTTTTTTATCTTAAAACCGCAAAAAAATGTTTAATGAGGAGTACAAGAAACAATAATATATTATCAAAAATACATATCGCTTGCTTACTGCAAGACCGGCATAACTCAAAATTTGCCGTTTCGAGAAAAACGCGTTTAAAGTTTTCAAGTTGCACTTACTTCCATAAAGAAAGAAAAACTAAAAATTGCATAACTCAGAAACTATTAACAATACAAACATGAAACTTTGACACAATATAAAGCTTTAGTTAATGATCATTTCTGCATAATTAACTCAAAAATCGTATTTTTCGAGTTATGACAGTCTTGCAGTAAGCAAGCGATATATATTAATAAGTAAGAATTGAAAATACAGCTAACTAACGATTTATAATATTCAAAAGCGTATGTCACTAATGGTGGGGCCCAATATCAAATGACCAGAAAAAGTATTGTACTTTTTTTATATTGTTACAGAGTATACAATATATATTCTATTCATTTTTGTGCCTAAAACCTTATTCAATATCTAAGTAAAAGTCTTCTTGGGTTTTTGGTAAAGTCTTCCACGAATTCTTCTATAAACTGTTCCTGTTCCATTCCTTTAACTGTCCGCCTATCCTTATCGTAGAATGAGCGTTCCACTGTAGCTGTTGTTCATAGCATTGCAAGTAAAATTGCCGACGCATTTTTTATGTTGGGATGGAAATTCCCCCCTGGCTTTGCTCTTTATAGTATTATTATTGTCTGATATTCTTTTCATTTCATTAGTTTGGTCTGGCTGAAGACTTTTTAGCCATGACTCATGTATATACAATGACCATACATCATTATTATCGATTGCTGACAAATAAGAAGAAGAAAAATCGCTTATCTTACAATACTAATGAGCATATTGATAAGCTTAAATATAAGTATAAGAACAAAGATGCAAAAATGTCATGTCATATTTCAATAGCACTTTTTTGTGTTCTTTCTTTTGTGAAATTTTATACTATTCCATTTGGACAACTCTTTTTTAAGAAAACGTTTTATGATTTTAATAGAAAAATTAATAGGTAGCTGCTGCCGCTTTGGATTCCAAAATCCATTGTATCTTACAACAGTTAGAGAAAAAAAAAACAGCTGTTCTAAATACGGAACGCTATTGAAAATTATATTAACTAAAATGTCATTCATAAAATATTCCTATTAATCTCAAATTCGCTTTGAAAATGAACTTATGCCGAACACTTGTTTGTGTGCAACATTGTTCGGTGCAAGGGCGTTACTTTACCCTCAAGGGCCCGTTGGCAATTTGTGAAATGGAGGCCGCCGCTAATACATTTCATATTATTGAATCACTTCAATAGTTAGCAAAGCCATTATTAATTATTTTCTGAATTTTTGTTTAATTTTACATTAAATTTCATTGTCCAAGATTATGAATATCTATTTTGGAGCTACCCTCTTGTTACGCCACTGGTCATATCGAATAATTTTTTAGTGAAATCGCTTAAACCGTTTTAAGCTAAGGCATAAACGTGGTTTATGATGCTGAACTGTCATGTCATATTTCAATAGCACACATTTTTGTTTTTGTTTTTTTTTTCCAATAAGAAATCTCAAAGTCTAATTCAAAGTCTGATGACCAACAATAAGAAAACAAAACCAATGACAGCAACAACAACAACAACAATAATGTATAAAAGCGCACGCCTACAAAGACAATTGTTTGAATTCCAATTGGTGGCATTTTGCGCCATGCAAAAATATGTAAAGTCAAACCAAACAACAACAAAAACAAAAACAAAATATTAACGAAGAAAAGCAAAACGAAAAAAAAGCCACAACAACAACAACGCAACGTCAAAGACACATAGAAAAAACAAAAAAAAAAGACTGAATGTCCAATTGAATTGATAACGGTACCTGCGCTTGTATGCGTGTGTGGTGATGTGGTGGCTTTGGTTTTGCTTGTACGTTTGCTGGCGCGCTCGCAAGAGCACGTGCATATGTGTGTGTGTGTGTGCGTGCGTTTGTCTATCAAAAATTGAGTGAGAGAGCGAAAGAGAGTGAGAGCGCGACTTATTTGAATATGTGAGCGCAATGCAAGAAGAAATTACTTGCAAAAACAACAACAAGTATGCGCGGTTTTTTGTGGTTTATAGCTAATTTTTTTTATTTTATTGGATTTCTAAATAATTTCTATGCAATATATGATAAAAAAATATTTTCATTATAAATAATATTAAAAAGAATCTTACAAATGTCACTTTTTTGTTGTCAAAATTACATGAAAATATTTCATTGTCTTTCGTACAAAAACAATCTATAACTCAATGTATCTTTAAGGCTTGCAATCTGTCATAATAACAGTAAATAATAGTAATTATTTATATGAATTTTTAATTTCAGATTTGCCTTCTGAATGACGTCGATGAACATATAAAAAATTTAAAATACCAATAACAACAAAAAACAAAACGATCTCAATAAATTTCAATTTGCAAAAAGTTACAACAACAAAAACAACGAAAATGATTGCAACGCAACAACAACAACAGCAAACAGCGACATATGATGAACGCAGCAGCAGCAACAACAACAACAATAGCACAACAGCAACAACAACAACTCAAATAAAAATGGAGCGACGTGATTCAACGACATCGGAATCATCTGTCGAGCAACTTGACTTGGGTCGCACACCAAAGAAGCTGAGCACACACAATGCGGCAACATCGACGCCGCACATCACTAATGGCAACAACAACAACAGCAATAGCAGCAACAACAGTGCCAGCCATCAGCTTAGTTTGGAGCATACGACAACAACAACAACAACAACGCGCAAACGTAAAATGCGACGCGCGCATGATTCCGATAACGATAACGATTGTTGTGATGATATGCTAATCGATGCATCGACAAAGCCAACAAGCGCCGATGAAGATGATAAGCAACGTCAGCAGCAGCAAACAACAATAACAACAACAATGCTGACGCCACCAACAACACAACGCACACACAAAAGACGCGGCAGCAGCGCACGTCTGGACAAGCGCGCCGTTGTGCAATTGGTCGCCGACGAGCCCGGCAACACTTTACGCAAAAAGTTTCGCTTCAGTCGCAGCATCGATCATCATCAGCAGCAGCAACAGCAGCAGAGCAACAATGAGTCGGGCTTTGTCGACGCCAGCGGCAATAGCACACAATATTTGTTGAATGCCAGCGATGCTAATGTCACGGCCGCTACTGTCGCCGCCGCTGCTGCTGCTGCTGCTGCTGCGGCCGCTGCCTCAGTCTCACACAGCTCGTCCGGCTCGGCGGGCTCGTCGCCGCACGGCGTCTCTAGTCCCGAATCGTTGGCGGACGAGCACATGAAGTATGTCTGTCCGATCTGTGATACAGTCTCGGCGACTCCGCATGAGTTCACCAATCACATCAGATGCCACAATTATGCCTCCGGCGATACTGAAAATTTTACATGCAAAATATGCTCAAAGGTGCGTTGGTCCTTGCTTTACTCTATTCGATAATTATTATTATTATTTATTACTTATTTTTATTTTATTTTTTTATTTTTGTTATCATCTTTTTTTATGAACTCTTGTAATTTTTTAAAAATTTCTTTGTTATTTTATTTCATTAATTTTTTTTTTAATATTTTTTGTTATTTTATTTTATTATATTTAAATCTATTTATTTTTTTAATTCATTTTATTATTTTTGAATCATTTTTTGTTATTTTATTTTATTATATTTAAATCTATATTTTTTTTTAAATTCATTTTATTATTTTTGAATCATTTTTTGTTATTTTATTTTATTCTTTTTAAATCCATTTTTTTTTAAATTCATTTTATTGTTTTTGAATCATTTTTTGTTATTTTATTATATTTAAATCTATTTTTTTTTTAAATTCATTTTATTATTTTTGAATCATTTTTTGTTATTTTATTTTATTCTTTTTAAAACTATTTTGTTTTTGTAAATTCATTTTATTATTTTTGTATTATTTTTCTTGTTCGATTTTATTATTTTTAAACATTTTAAATAACATTTCATTTTATATATTTTTTTTTGTTAAATAATTCCATTTTCTCTTCTCTTTCCATCGCTGTACCTTCGCTTGCTTTGCCTAACAGGTGCTCTCATCTGCCTCATCACTTGATCGTCATGTGCTTGTGCACACTGGCGAACGACCGTTTAACTGTAAATATTGTCATCTAACCTTTACGACCAATGGCAATATGCATCGTCATATGCGCACACATAAACAGCATCAACAGAATCATCATCATCAACGTCGTAACTCGAATGGAACAAAGAATAATAACAACAATAATAATATTAACAACAACAACAACAACAGTAGCAATGGCGGCAGCAATACAACCACAACAACAACACACGCTTTAACGCCACTGCTAAGTGCCAGTGAAGGTGTTAAACATCAGCTACAGCAACAACAACAACAACAGCAACAAACAGCTGCCGCTGCCGTCGCCGCCGTCGCTGCTGCTGCGTCATCAACAAATGGCGTCAAGCAACGTCGTTTAAACGGTTATAGCGGCAGTGGCAGCGGCAGCGGCAGTGGCGGCGGTGGGGGCGGCAATGGCATAGAAAGTTACGAAAGTGATGATGGCAGTTGCTCAACAGATTCAACAAGTGCCAACAGTCAAAGCTCAACTAGCAACAACAATAATAACAACAACCATAATAATAACAATAATAATAGTAATCATCATCATAATAACAACAACAATTTGAAAGCCAACAACAACAATAATTTGAAGCGCAAAAAGAGTGAACACAGCAATGATCTCTTGTTAGATGTTGACACCTCCGCCGGCTCAGTGAATAAAACTGAAGCTGTTGGTGCGACATCTGGCGGCAATGATGAACGTGATGATGAATTTACGCCGCTGATGAAGCATCGACGCGTGAAGACCACAATTAACAATAATGTAATCGCAAAACCCAACAACAACAATAATAACAACAACGATTGCGACATTGCTGATGACGATGAAGAGGCTAATGATGTTAATGATCATAATGATAATGATGACGAAGATGAAAATGGCGGCTTTACTAAAACTAATCACGTTGAAGATCATCATCATGATGATGCTGTCGATAATAATGATAATGATGATGATGTTGTTGACGACGACGATGATGATGATGATGATGACGTTGCGACGGCCGCCATTATAACGAGCACACCCGATGTGGCAACAGTCGCCGCTGGCGCCGAGCATTCCAGGGATGCCGATTATGGTCCGATTATGGACGCTTGTCCCGTCTGCTACGTTGCCGATTTCGATTGCTTGCGCGATCTGGGCATGCACATGGACAATGCACATCCGGAGATACCGGCCAAGTGCCGAGAATGTTCGGTGGTCTTTAGTACGCATCGGCAATTGAATATGCATCCCTGTACGCAGAAGATACAAGCGGCCGTAGCGGCAGCGGCGGCGGCAGCAGCAGCGCTGCATGCACGCCAACGGCCGACAGGTGGCGCCAACGATGAAGCTATTGATAATTATGATATGGAACATGCTAATCACAATAATAATAACAATAATAATGATGATGATGAGGAGCACGAACGCGATGAACGTGATGTTGATGATGATGATGATGTGGGCATTGATGACGATGACGAGGATGAGGAGGATGATCTTATGCGCGAGCATAACACAAGCGATGCCCTAAGCGAACAACACATTGCCGATCTGCAGCGACGCGAGCAATTCCTGCGTCATTTGTACTACAAGAACAAGGCTGCCGTGGCCGCGGGCATGCTGTCGCCCAATCCGGACAACGATGCCGAAACGCCATGCCACGTGGACGGCATGCTGATCAAGTATGAGACAAACGATACAAAACATTCGCATGACTCGAAGGATTTGGCGGATATACAATCGATCCTGAACATGACATCATCGTCGTCGACATCGAACTTCCTCAAGAATTTCGAACAATCGGTGAACACGCCGTCGAGCAACTATAGCCTGGACAAGGATGAAGAGGAGGCGCAGGACACATTCACATCGGAATTTCGTAAGATGAAATTACGCGGCGAATTCCCGTGTAAGCTCTGTACGGCCGTGTTCCCGAACTTGCGGGCGCTCAAGGGACACAATCGCATACATTTGAGCGCCGTGGGTCCGTCGGGACCGTTCCGTTGCAACATGTGTCTGTACACGACCAGCGACAAGGCGGCGCTGGTGCGGCACATGCGCACGCATAACGGTGATCGGCCCTATGAGTGCGCCGTCTGTAATTATGCGTTCACAACGAAGGCGAACTGTGAGCGTCATTTGCGCAATCGGCATGGCAAGACGACCCGCGACGAGGTGAAGCGTGCCATTATCTATCATCCGTCGGAGGATTCGTCGTGCGATGATCCCGGCAAGAAGTTGCATTTGTTTACGGGCGCATGTGATTTTGATGACGATATGGATATGTTGGGTTTCCAGCAACATCATCAGCCCAAAGATCGTTCAACGCCCGTTTCCCATTTGAAGGATCTGTTGGCCGATGTTAGTGGTGGTGGTGTTGGTGTTGGTGGCGCTGCCGCCGCACAAACGAAGCCCAAATTGCAGGTGAAGAGCTTGGATCTTTTGCTGGATAAATCGGCTAGTGGCGCTTACAATAACAACAACAACAATGAACAACAACGTTTGCATCAAGTGGCGGTCACAGTTGGCGAAACGGCGCCCATTGATCTGAGCATGGATGTGCTCGATCTCAGCAAGAAACCCAATGAGAAGTGCGAGAAACCAACAACGGATGATGCTGCGGCCGCAGTCGCTGCAGTTGCTGCTGCCGCCGCTGCTGCTGCTGCTGCGGCTGCCGCTACGGCTGAGCCGGATATGGCGGCGTTGGCCGATCCCAAATTCGATTTTGCCAAATTCGAAAAGAGTCAACAAATGCTAATCGCTCAACAGCAACAACAACAACAGCAGCAGCAACAACAACAACAACAACAACAATTGCCATTCGTCGATCCGGCACAATATATACAACAACTATGCCAATCGATCATGTTCCATCCCATGAATCCATTGTTCCTGCAATATCCGCTCTTCAATCGCATGTTCGGCTCTGCCGCGGCCGCCGCTGCTGCCGCCGGCTTGCCCACCGTGTTGCCGCCGCTGGCCAACGCCAATGCAACGCTGCCGGGCGCCAACAGCAACGATGCAGCCAACAACAAGCTGCACACGTCGGCCAACTCACCGAACGCCATGGCCGGCAATGCACATGGCGCGCTCTTGCCACAGATCAGTCCGCTGCTCTCCGACAAATCGAACACCACGCCGTCATCGTTGGCCTCGGCCTCGCCCAGTTCAATCGCACAGCTGTTGCCCAAATCGCTGGCCTCGCCCACATCAACGGGCCAGGCCGCGCTCAATATACCGCGGCATCCGCACATCAGCACGAATGCCGTGCTGCCCGGCGGCCCCGTCAAGATGGTCATCAAGAACGGCGTGCTCATGCCCAAGCAGAAGCAGCGTCGCTACCGCACCGAGCGGCCCTTCGCCTGCGAGCATTGCTCGGCACGCTTCACGCTGCGCTCGAACATGGAGCGCCACGTGAAGCAACAGCATCCGCAATTCTATGCCCAACGCCAGCGCAGCGGTCATCATGTGATGCGCGGTCGTGGCGCCAGCAGCGCAGCGGCCATGAACAGCTTCAATCATCTGCAGGCCTACGCACAGGCACAGGCTCACCAACAGCAGCAGCAGCAGCAGCACGCCAATGTCAGCGGTGGCGCTGGGGGCGGTGGTGGCATGGGTCCGACGCCGATCTCGGATCATGTCAAGTATGCCATACTGTCACAGCAGCTGAAGGCACGCCGCGACACCGATCTGTTGCAGCAGGCGTTGGCACATGGCTCCAGCAGCATTGCGCAGAATCATTTGCTGTTGGGCGCCTCGGCAACGACCAATGGTCATCATGGGCCGCCGGCGCCGCCGTCGCATCATCATCACCAGCAACAACAACAACAACATTTTGGCTATGCCAATGCGCACATGAATGAGCTAACCAACAACAACAACAACAATGGCAATGCCAATGGCATGATGGAAGACGATGAGCCGAAATTGATCATCGATGAGGATGAAGATGACGACGATGATGATATTGAGCAATGCGATGATGATATTGAGGAAATTCACGATGAACATGAATTGCTCGATGAGAGCAACCAACAACAACACCAACAACAACAGCAACATGAACTCGAACAACATATCGAATTGCCCAAATCATTGGAGGCAATCAAGCCGCAAAAGCTGCCACAAGCAACATCCTCAACATCATCATCCTCGACATCTTCTTCGTCAACATCGCCGTTGTCATTGTCGTCGACAGCAACCGCGAAGGCACACGATTCGGCCAAGAAGATGGCGGAAACGATTTTGGAACAAGCCATCAAAGCGGGTCAGTCCAACAGCAGCAAGCTGAATGCCGAGAACGAAGCCAAGCCGAAATCCTCTTCATCAGCATCGTCGGCGCCACCGCCACAGCCGCCACAACCACACACCATGAAATCAATGATTGCTCAGGCCGAATCGGTGGGCAAGTTCCTTAAGGAGGTCGCCAGCTCACCGTTCAAAGACGAATCTCAAGATCTTGTGCCCGTTTCGAAGCTGGTCGACAATGCGACCAGCAACAATCAGATGACCTTCAACAACTATTTTCGGCCCAGCGACGTTGCCAATCACATGGAACAGAGCGACGAAGAGGGCCTGGTCGCCTCGGGCAGCGCCAGCGAGAGCAACAATTCCGGCACCGAAGACGTAACCACACCGGCTGAGCCCAAAAAGAAATCAGCCTACAGTCTGGCACCGAATCGTGTCTCCTGTCCCTACTGCCAACGCATGTTCCCATGGTCGAGCTCACTGCGTCGTCACATACTCACACACACCGGCCAGAAGCCCTTCAAGTGCTCACACTGCCCGCTGCTCTTCACCACCAAAAGCAATTGCGATCGTCATCTGTTGCGCAAGCACGGCAATGTCGAGTCCGCCATGTCGGTGTATGTGCCAACGGAGGATGTCACCGAGCCGATACCGGTGCCAAAGTCCGTCGAAGAGATTGAGCAGCAGCAGCGGCAACGCGAGGAGGAGGAACGTCGCCGCAAAGCCGAAGAGGCGCAAATCGAACGTGAACGTCGCGAACAAGAGAAACGTCAACTGCAGGAACAGGAACAGCAGGAGCAGCTGCTCAAGCAGATCGCTGCCGCTGCGCACATGAGTCAGCTGAGCGTCGCTGCTGCGGTCGCTGCCGGCAAAGTTGATGCCAACAATAGCAATGCTGTTGCTGCGGCCGCCGCTGCCGCTGCTGCTGCTGCTGCCGCTGCTGCAGCGGCCAGTGATCTGCCGTACAAGTGTCATCTGTGCGAGAGTTCGTTCAGCGATCGTTTCCAATGTCTCGATCATATACAACAACAGCATGAGCAGGAGTTCAAATTGTTGTTGGCCAAGGGCGCCATCGAAACGGAACTGGAGCCACAGCCGTTGCATTTGGCCAGCCATGGCGGCGATGATGAGGAACGTGATGCTGCCGCCGCCGCTGCCGGCGTCGCTGCTGTCGGCGGCAAGTCGGGCAAATATCCCGACTATAGCAATCGGAAAGTGATTTGTGCCTTCTGCATGCGTCGCTTCTGGTCGACCGAAGATTTGCGTCGTCACATGCGCACACATTCCGGCGATCGTCCGTTTCAGTGCGAGATTTGCTTGCGTCGCTTCACGCTCAAGCACAGCATGCTGCGGCACATGAAGAAGCACAACAATCGTCAGTACAATGGCGTCAATGGTCTGGGCGTTGAACATGCGCCTGGCGGTGGCAACTCTGGTTCGGATTTCTCCGATGATGAACAATTGGCAGCAACGCCAACACCGACGCCACCACCACCACCGCCGCCGCCGACATCGTCGTCGTCGACTTCATCGGCCGCAGCAACAACAACAACGACAACTAAGTCAAGTGCTCTGGGCGCAATGCATCCACCAAAGAGCCAAGCCAATGAATGGCGCAGCAATCGTCTGTTGTCCAAACATGGTGAGCACAAAGAGAATATTGCTGCCGTCCATGATGAGCAACAACATGGCAACAACAACAATAATGCTAACAGCAACAACAACAACAACAACAATGGTGGTGGTAACAGCAACAGCGATCTAATTGGCAACTTGCTCGGCATCAGCGATCAGGGCATACTCAACAAGCTTCTGTCATCGTCGTCGGCCGATGAGGCGGCCAAATTTCTTGGCGTTGAAAAGTAAAATCAAACAAACAACAACAACAACAAAAACAAACAAAAATAATAACAAAAAGCTCACAGCGTAAGCTCATACACAGAAACACACACACATACACATACACATATATATGCATATAGGCTACTCTCGCGCACACCTTTCTCTCTCTCCCACACTCGCACTCTCATTCCACCTTCAGTGCAACCATGCGTATTTTTGTTTACTTTACCCATCACTGAGACAACAACAAACTTTTAAATAATGCATGACCGTTTTTAAGCTGTCACATAATTGTTTATATAAGTTTATATAATTAATTGATTATATATAATATTGTAAACATTTTAATAATATGCATAATAATTTTTTTTTTTTTTTTGCGTACTTAATTTTAAGTGCAAAAAAACGGGACTCATACCAAAGTTAAACAAATTTTTTTTTTTCATAGACTTAAAAACAAATTTAAAGTATAAGCAAAGAAGAAGATATGCCTGCACTGTAAAAAAAAATATTCGAGTATGAACAAAAAAAACATTTCGAAATCGGTAGAACCGCAAAAAGAAAAAATATATAATATATTAGATTGCATGAAAGTTTATTATAAACTTTTTTTTAATTAAAACAGAACAAAAAAATAAATCAAAATTATTGCAAAGTAGTCAAAACTCATGTTACTTTTTTTTAAGATTTTTTTTTTTTTTTTTTTTACATATAAATAAAATTATGTAAGCTTAAGTGAAACTACTTTAGTGCTCTTAAAGAAACAACGATTGCTATGCTATTTACACACATACAAACAATTATATATATATATATAGAAAGGTACTTACTTAAATATAAAATTCATATACAAAGTAAATTAATATTATTATTCTTATATATATTATAAACGCAAAAGACTTAAATTTAATTAAACAAAAACATGTAAAATGATATGCCTTCATTTGTTTTTGGTATTTTTTATAGTTATAGGAAAAAAAAAACAAAAAATAATTTTAAACAAAAAACAATGACTTGTGTACATTTGTGAGGCCTTGGAAACCGAAGCGTGGCTTATTGACATATACTTAATTAATTAATAAATTAATTAAATTAAATAATTAAGTAGGCAGACTTAATTTTACAATTTTTACATATATAAATTTTAGCACTTTAAATGCAAATTATTACATTTTGCTTTCCTTTTTTTTGTATTTTTTTTTTTGCTATTTTAAAAGAACAACTTAATTATAAATACAACTAATTTTAAGAAAAAAATTTTAAAACAAAAAAAAAGTAAAACAAAACTATAGAAATTTGCAACAATGAAACAATTAATTTTAATGTTAATGTATGCGTACAGCAATAACCAAAGCATTTTTTTTTTCGATATAAACGTGTGAATTGAAAAATATTTTTAATAATATTAATGAACAAATAAACATATATTTATACATATAAACAGAAAGAAAGAAAACAAAAAAAAAAACAACTTAAATTAATGTACTTAATAAATGATCGACGAAACAAACTTTACAAATAAATATATATATATAAAAAGATGTTCGAGTTGGAATTCAATAAAAACAAAAAATAAATAAATTTATAAATTTGTGTTTTGAATTGAAAATTTTGTCTGTTTTTCAGTGTTTTAGCCATTTTCATTTTGAGCACTCTTTCCCCTATTGTTACTCCAAAGCTCTTAACGGTTATTTGTTGTTAAACATTCAAACTCAAAGTTTTGAACGAAGTGGTAGCTCGTTGCTAGAATGTTGGGAAGCAGTCAACGGCCAATAAACGCAGCTGCTGGCGACCATATTCTATTGTCGTATGTGTTCGTTAAGAGATTCCAAACTTGAGACAAGTTCATTTTCAAATCTACTTATTCGCCGGTTGTTTTAGCAACTCTAGACGATCAGCTGTTTTTGTTTTTTTAGCGCAACTGGCAACTCTATATTTGTATTTACGACACCCCAATCTCCCACATTGACCTAACTCAACTGGCTCTGCAACTCCAAGCGACATTTAGCCAGCCAGTACCTTCTGTAATCACAAATTGCGATTCACTACGTTTATCTAATCAATGAATTTGGCGCGTTTACGTTCGTTGTAAAATTTATTAACAGCAAGCAATTATGACTTGCTTAATTACGCGCTAATCGTTTTTTCTTTGAGTTTTCTACAATTAAACTTAACCAAAAAAAGGAATGAAAAAAAAAAAAATAAGTAGTTGAGGGAGGAAAACTACTTATTACTACAGACAATTAATTGCACTTTTATATTCGTTCGATCTACGAGCGCCGGACGCGCTCGAGGCTACGCTGCCGCTTTTGACCCGACAATGGCCTCAATCTCAGCGACCTTGGCAGCCTTGGTTGGCGGTGGTTCGATTTCTTCGATGCTGCTGCGCGCAAAGCATTTACGCAATAGATAAATGAGCAGCAGTGGCAACGGAGTCATCAACGAACTGGCCACCGGCACGGCGCTGGTCATGTCCGCCTGTGGCTGCGGCAACGTAAAGTTGAGCATAAATATGGCAATGCCTGTATTTTGTATGCCCGTCTCAATGGCGATGGTGATGGCATCTTTAGACGACTGCCGACAAGCGGTGGCCATTAGCCAACCGATAAAATAGCCGATCCATGGCAAAGCGCTGCTCGCCAACATTATCTACATAAATATTGCTTTAGAATTTGTAACACAATACACTTTGTTAACAACTCACCTTCCATGTAAACAAACGAAACATGTACGAATTGACGGTGAACGCAAAAATCATTATTGCCACAATCAACATCAGCGATATTGGCTTCAATACTTCGGTCATACGCTTGGCCACTTTCGGCGCAATGCGCTGCAAAGCAATGCCCAAACACAAAGGCAATACCAGCGAGCAGGACATCGTCGCTATGGTCTTGTAAGGTATCGCAAAATTACCATCACGAAAGATGAGCGAACCCAAGGTAAATATCCACAATGGCATCATGCCAAAGGCGAAAAGATTACTCAATGCCGTCATTGTTATTGACAGATTCAGATTACCATTCAACACGACTGTAAAAATGTTCGATGCGCCACCGCCCGGCGTGGCGCCCGTAAAGAAGAGGCCCAAACGCAGCTCAATCATGTCGTGGAAGAGCACATAACCGATTATGAAGCTTAAAACGGGCATCACAATAAATTGGCCAATAAAACCGATTGCCGGGCCGATCGGTCGCAAAAGTATGTCTTTTAGCGCTTCCAAATCCAGTGCAGCACCAAAATTCACATACAGCACCATCACAAAACAACCGACAGAGATCTTGAAGATCATATCGAGTAAACCCTCATTACGCAGTACGATCACATCGAGTGTCTCCAGCGCACGTTCCGGCTCGTAGTATTGACGCCGTAACTCCACATAGATGCGCGTATGTCCAAGAAAAAGTGCCTCAACCGTTACATTGCCCGTCCAGCTGCCAGTGGCGGCGTCTATATCCTTTGACCGTATTGTATGCGCAATCTGGACGATTTCTGCATCCTCGGCGCACACATGATACTCATAATCCTGTATGCTGTCGGGCACATGACGTATGGTCAGCGTTATATTCTGACGCTCTGTCATCGTCATATTCAGACGTGCAAGTTGCGCATACGCCACCGTCCAAGTGGGCGCATTCAATAATGTTTCATTGCCGGTTTCGATTATGTCCAACATGCCATAATCCTGGCCAGCGACGATGCTGGTAGCCAAGACCAGCAATAGCAACAATTTTCTATATGCGTTCAATAGCATATTTGTTGGTGTCTCGTCGACGTTTATTGTATTAATAATTTGTTGAATGCCTTGTTACGCCTCGACGGACAACTGAAACTGAAGTCAACTCAACTCAAGTCGCTAAGCTACTTCAAGTTCTCTTGTCTTGTTCGACGACGTCGCTTCATTCGTCGCCGTATAAACATTGTACGCTCAACGTCGACACATTTATTTAGCCACATTTTGAACGATACCAATTGTCTGACTACCGACTCATGCCGCACATGCCAATATTCAATAATCTATCTATAAACGCCGAAACAATCTTTTCCAATACAAGTAACACTCACAAGAGAGAACGAGCGAACGAACGACCGACCGAACGAACAACTCTTAACTGCACTCGCGCTTTATTACAATGATATGCGTAAAATTGACGAAGGTCTCCGTGCCGGGCAAATGTTTAATATTTTATGATATATTTTTTCGTTTGTTATAGTCGAACAATTTTGGTTGCTCATGCTGTGTAAAGATTTTCAATATTTATTACTGCTTATACATATTCGATTATAAACATTGAGCTTTTCAAATAACATTAGTGTATTCTTAATTATCCTCTATAAAATAATTGTAAAACTTTTGATTTCTTATCACTGAAAAAGCTTTCTTATTGATTATTTAAATTGTACGAAATTTTAGTCGAAATCGTTTAATAAATATTCTTGAACTCTTAAGATTTTGTGGCTAAAACGTAAAAAAAAATTTAAAAAGAGAACAGACCTTTTCTGGCATTGAATTAAAACTGCTTTAGTTGGAAAAAAACAGCTTTAACAGATATTTTCTACACATCATAAATAGTTGCCGATAAATGATTATAACAGTTGTTTTTCCGAAGATTACAATATTTTTATTATTGTAATCTTTAAACAGAGATTAGCATTATTGGTTTGTAACATGTGAAGACAGATAAATAGATAGAGAAATATGTAGTTGTGTAAATTATGGTATTGTGTAATAGATCTCTATTAAATATTCTTTTATAAAATTAAACCATGTTTGGATGTAAAATCCTAAATGACACCTCATATTATTTTTCCGATATCAATAATGGAACTCAACTAATTAGAAGTGATAAGATGACCATAAATGAACAGGTTTTATTTTTCATTATAGATTTGATACTTCCTATATTTAACTCAGCGAGATTTGATTGGAATAACCTTAAACTCACTTCAGATTTATCCCATAATTTAAAACGATTTATTGATAATTCAAATTAAATACTTAAAATGAGCTCTTCTATCTTAATGAGAGAATTGATGATATTTTGCTCAACCACTTCATCACGACGGGTGGTTCCTTAGCAAAAAAATAATATTTAAATTATTTATGAGACCGTTGGTTCCACAAAGCATCCTGAATAGCTTCAAAAATATCATTGACTAGTAAAATTCAAGTAGCCTTCTTATCTTTAGATAATCAGATAGTTTTTCGACAAACGAGTTGACCAAGGCAATCGATGGTATCGCACACGGTAATTGAATTGTTGTAAGCGATAAGAGAACATGTACTTAGACGATATGTCAATTGTAACAACTCCCGTCAGATACGATTTGAAGCAACTGTGATTATAGTAACTGCGCCATTTGAGATTAGCGCCAGGCACTGAACAACGGTGTCGATATTGATTGTTAAGCCTTTCACGCCAAAAAAAAAACAAATATTAAAAACAGAGCAATAATTTATATGCGCAGATAAGTTAATCTTGGGAAAAGCACAAATGTCGGAATGAGTAAATGAACGTGCTTTGTTCGCAGTCACTAATTGAAGTTGGCCGGCCAGCTGGCGGCAGAATCTTTTTGTTGAATCACGGCTGCACCTGCCAAACTGATTGTGCTTAATTTGTGTGCGCATGAAGAGACATTTTCAATAGTTTTAAATTGATTTGATGGCAAACAAATATAACATAAAATATTGTTCGAACTTAAATTAACTTAATGATAAATGATTTGTAATAATTTAACAATTGGTATTCTCCTCGGCGAGCAGTTGTCGCTCATCGAACGCGTCCAGATCTCGACAAACATTCCAGCCGCTGCAGCGACGCACCGCGTAGAGCAGCGCAACGAGCAGAAGCGATGTGAGCGCCGATGCGATCGGCACAATTAGAATGAGATCAAGCTCCGGCTGAGCGACACTGTACTGCAACAGCACAATGGGCAGACTCATGTTCAGCATGCACGCTTCGATCGCCAGCGTCAGAGCGTCAGTGGCGGTGCGACGGAACAGATGCGCATTCAGCAGAGCCAAAATGTAGCCAAGCAACGGCAAACACAATGAGGCAAGCAACACCTGAGAGACAGAGAGGACAACATTAATACAGATTGATGGAAATCAAAATGAACAACTTACCCGCCATGTATATTGTTCGAAGGCAAAAGCGTTCATGCCAACAGTCAAGGCGACCAGACACAAGCTCAACGCCACCGAAAGCGGCTTGAGCAGCCGAAAGATGAAACGCGTCGTGCGCGGTATACAGACGCGCAATAACACGCCAACCGCCAAAGCGCCAATGATGGCAACAGCGGCCACCGCCAGCTGACCGTAAGGCACCACCAGTTCTTGTTCGTCGTTGTAAACAACATGTGCGAATAGCATAATCCAGAGCGGCATCAGGCCGAGCGCCAATAAACTGTTCAGCGTTGACGTGGCCACCGACAGATTGATGTTGCCCTTGAGAAACATGGTGGCGATATTCGCCAGACCGCCGCTTGGCGCCAATGCAGTGTAGAAGAGCGCCAATTGCAGCGACTTGTTCGGCGCAAAGATTAAATAACCCAAGCCCAGACCGAGCGCGGGCATGAGCAGATAACTGTTAACTAGACCAATCAATGGACTAATTGGCTTGAAGAACAACGCCAGCAGACGTTGCATATCCAAGACGGTGCCCAGATTGACAAACATGAGCACAACAACGCCGCTGGCAATGTACGTGAAAATTTGCTCATCGATTGCATGTGCGCGCATTACGGCAATGCTGAGCGTATGCGGCGAACGTTCGGCTTCGCTTAACGTTTGAATGCCATGCTCATTGGTTGACTCCACCACATGCAACGCCACGTAGAGTTCCGTATAGCCATAGTGATTGCCATGCACTTCGAGCGCGCCCTGCCAGCTGCCATTTGCCGTTATCTCGTTCTTTGACACGACCAACGACGATGCCGCTGCGTAGCGTTCATCTGTCGTTTGTGCCACAAAATAGTAATCCTGTGTGCCTGACGCCGTCACAGCGACATCATAGATGGTGAGTGTCAGTGTCTCCGTAGTGTCTGCGTACAAGCGCAACTCCGGCGTCGTTATGCCGTAATCCACTTTCCAGTTGCCGGCAATTTCGCCATAGCCGTGCGCCTGTTCCCAATTGCTGGCGAGTGCTAGCACGGCTGTTAATAAGCCTGCAATACATCTGCTCCGTTCGTTTGTTTTAATCATTGTGCTAACGGTTTCTGTTCTGTGCCGTTCTATTAGGTCGTCTAACGGCTTTTGTGCTTTTTTTATCAAGCCACTCGACTAGCAACGACGCACAATTCAAGGCAATCGGCACAGACAATGCAATATATTGCCATCTCATTCATACATTTGTATAGCGTTCACTATTTTCCATTGTGGCCAATTTTCGTTTATCACTTGAATCAATTTGTTTTTATGACTGGATTTATTATTTAGTGATTTATGTGTGTGTGTTGCAACAAATTCAAAATGGAACATTTTTGCTACTGATTATTTTCGTTTGTTTGTTTTATTTTGATTAACTGTTATTTTTCTACTGCGCGCCATATTCGCGCACAGAAAGGAGCACACGGCAAAGCAGACACAAATGTGCAAGCAACACAGAGCGCAAGAGAGACAGATAGCTGGCAGTCATTAGTTGGGCACCTGTCTAAGTACAGTAGTTGCGAAAAACATGGGATAGTCATGGGAAGACACAGTTCATTGTTCGTAAAGATGGAAGAATTTTGGCTTCGTTTGGTGATCTCAAATAAGGATTTTAAGAACGATTTTTGTTTACTTATTAATGTTTTCTTCTTTTATTATTACAAAACAGTTTAGTTTCAATATTATTATTATTAGTGTCATCATTTAAATAATCATTTATTTATAATTTAAGCTAACTATAAGGCGGGCGTCTAAATTAAGCGCGCTTAAATCAAAAGAAAATAAAAAAATCATCGCCGAAAAAAAAACAAATATTTAAAACAAACATAAAAAAGCGAAATAAAAAATGAAACAATAATAAGAAAAATAAATTATTTAAAGCAAATATTATCGTCTAGTGTCTTTTTATGCTTCATTATTTTTTTAAGTTGCTTAGCAATCAATTTTTTAAATACTTTTGAAAATGTCTTCTGTTTTGGCCTCAAAAATTTAATAAATAATGTTAAATTGAAATAAAAAAAAAATGTAAGCAAAGACAATAAAACAAGACAATAAAAATATTGTTTAAAATAAAAAAATAGAAAAAAACCAAAGTAATTTTTTTTTGTTTTGAGACTGTACTCAATGAATGATGTGTTCCACATTGGCAATCAATTTCAAGTTTCAAAAGTTGTTAATTTTTTTTTTTAGATTAAAATCAAATGATAATAATAACATATACAATAATCGCTCAAAAACTAAAGATTCCGTAGCCATCAAAATCTTAAAGATTTTTTTGGTGAATTATACTGATTTTAAAATTTAGAAAATTTTTGTTTGACAGAAAATTTGTTGGTACGTATTTCTGAGCGAAAACTGTATAAAAAAAAAATATGAATTTATTTATCTAATATTTTAGATTGTAATTTTAAAAATAAAAAGTTTAAAAATTGAACAACAATTGAAACTATCAACTAAAAAATGCATTGTTGAAAATTGTTTTTTAAAAAAATAGTTCTTTTTTTAATATACATTGAAAATAAAAATTAGAATTTTGAAACTTATATATAAAAGAACATGAAAGATTTTGTTTTTTTTTTTTGTATCTTGTATCGAGTCATTAAAAAACAACGAATAGTTTTAAAAGTGAAATACTTGTTATAAATTTATGTTTTTTTTTTTTTTTTAAATACTTGAAGTTTTTGTGTTGAAATCAGAGTTGTCGCACATGCGTTAAACATTATTGCATTAAGTTGTTTTATATGTTTTTTTTTTATATAATTAACAAATGAACACGAATACTTTGTTTTATATATATATATATTGATTGTTATATGGTAAAAAAAAAAAAATAATTTTACTATGCAACACTTTTGACTTAAAATTTAAATGCGTTGCTTATTTTTAAATGTACGGTTTGGTAGAGAAATAGTGAAACAGAGTGAGAGAGAGAGAAAAGGCAATAGCAAGTAAAAAAGTAGAAAAGAACACGCCAAGAGAAGAAACTAAACCAAAAGTTATACATGAATTTAGAAAAAAAAAAAACCAAAAAAAAAGATAAATTTTTTCATCTTTTTTTTTCTTTTTTGACAATCCTTGGTCGGGATATAGTAACCCGAATCGTTCCGGGACGTAGACCCGATTGTCATGGGAACGGTTGATATACGTTAATTGTTGTTGTTGTTCTTGTTGTTGGCTTAGCACACTTTCGCCGATAGTTTTCGTAATACTTTCAAACCTTGCTCCTGATATTCCTTTTTGGATAACCAGAATGCATCACGATCTTTTGTGACTTCAGCAAGCACAGCGCCACCAATAAAGACCATGTCCTTTCGCCTTGGTGGATCTTCAATGCGTATTTTGAATTTCTAAAATTTTTACAAAAAAGAAAAATGTTCATAAAATATATATGTTTGTATATATAAAGATATTACTTACCGCCAACTTATCGCTATCATTCTTAAGGACACGCTCCAAATATAATTGCTTAATTTCACGTTCCAAACGACTTGGCAAGCCCGGATACATTGTCGAGCCACCGGATAACACAATATGTTTGTACAACTCCGGTCGCATGTCAATATCGGCCGCTTGTATTGTATTGAAGACCAATTCGGCTATGCCCTGACCTTCAACATTGATCAAATGTGGCTGGAAGAGCGCCTCGGGCGCTTCAAAACGTTCGCCACCAACTTTGATCACACGACCATCGGGTAACTAAACACAGAAAGATATATATAATAATTTTCGATTCAATTTTATAACATTTACACGCATACCGTATAGGATTCAACCAGCACGGTTGTCTCCAACGCCAGACGTTGCTCCATTTCGATGTTGTAGCCAATATAGCAAAGTTTCTCCTTCATCATGCGTACAGTTTCAAAATCAGCCGAATGATTAAATGCATAACCACGCAGTAAAAGCAGCTACAATATTTGTTGACAGGAGAGATTAACAAATAAAAGGTTGGGATCAGTAAGAGCATAAAATATTTCTTATATTTATTACAGCTCCACACATCAAACATTTCACAAGGATATAAGATAGAATAATTTTTTATTCAACTTTATGAATATTTTTTCTAAATTTTTCAAATCTTTACTTTTTAAGAGTGTCTCTGGAAAACGTGCCTTCGGCTTGATTTTCAATATATTTGGCTCAAACTTTGCTATTTAGTGACTGGCGTGAGAACAGTTTGATAAGACTTGTTTTGGAGATCATCGATCTTAACTATTTATCTATCTTTTTTTCTAATCCCAATAAAAGATCTAACTTGTGCATGAACGATTTACCTTAATCAGATAACGCGTTATATCACGTCCGGCAATATCAAGACGCCGTGTTAAATGCGGCAACGCATACTCCTCATATACGGGACATATATGCGTAACACCATCACCTGAATCAATCACCACACCAGAGATCAGACCCTGTGCATAAAGTGTTAGCACCGCTTGAATGGCGATGTATGTGGAATCGAAACCGTATTTCTCGAACATAACCTAAAAAGCAAAGGAAAGACATTATTGAAGATACAATGCCAATAATGATACCAAAAACACTCACCTCAATCATCTTTTCGCGATTCTTTGTTGGATTCATTGGCGGTTCGGTTAGCAATATTTTCGTATTCGTTGGATCGATATTCATTTTCTTTGGTCCGAATGTATAATCCCACACGTGACACATGTCATCCCAGTTGCGTACAACTCCATTCTCCATCGGATATGAGACCTCAAGCATTGAACGCAATTTTGATGCTTCATCGCCGACCATAAGATCCTGTAAGAGGTTTTTTTTTTTGTGTTTTGTGGTTCGTACAAAGTTTGTTTTGTAATTTATTTGTTAGTTAATAACAACAACAACAACTGCAGCATCAGTAGTCGCAGCAAAGTCGGCATTTGAACCAACAACAACTCAAGCAATACACTCAGACACACACACACACGCATCCACACATACACGCCAAACATTTATAGTTTAAAAAACGTTTTTTTTATTTTTTTTTTTTTTGTCGTTTTAAAACATTGAGAACTTCTAAATAAAGTAATTAAGAAAGAATGAAAGAAGGCAACAGCATGTCTAATAGGAGAAAGAAAGAAGTCGTCAACTTTAGAAACAGACAATTTTAACAATAAATACTTGTCTTATAAACTGCAAAGCTCTTAATTTCCTCCTTGGTACTATCTAACATTGTTTGATAGGCATAAACAAAGAAATCTGAAGGGTCTTAGCTTTGCAATGGCAATCCCTCGCTACTAGTATTCAACAATCCTAGAATTCGGATTTAAGCCGTTTCGGATCTTTGTTTTATTCATGGTAATCAAATGTCATGTACTAATCCGAATCATATATTCATTAATAACATAAGATTTTCTATAAGTTTTGAACCATTGTTCCTTACCCTTATTTTCATAAGTGATCTAGGTGAGATTAGTGGCCCATTTTCATAATCCCTTGGCTATCTTCTCTCTTTCTCGTTTTTCTTTGTTGTTACTTTGCACATTCTTTCTTGATTTTTATTATTTTTCTACTATTTTATGGTGGGCCTTCATTGCTGCTTTATGCCATAGTTACAACCTGTCTTAAACCCACGCAAAACAACAAAAGAAGCTCAAATAACAACAAATATTAAAGAAGATTTAAAGCAAAAAGCATTCCTTTGATTTTTCAAGCTAACACAAATGATATAAAAAAAAAAACAACAAAGCTTACAAATTAAATGAAAAACAAAATAACAATTATCATAAATAAATAATTAATGCAATAAACAAACGTACACTGGAAAAAATAGATGCTTATTTAAAAACATGCAATAAAACGCTAAAAAAAAACTTTGGCTATTTGCTAAGCATAAATACAACAACTAAATTTAAATCAACAACAAAACAAATTTTAATTAATAATTATTAAAAAAAAAAATTAACAAATAAACAAACATTATTTAACCATTAAGAATTTTACACAGCAAAAAAAAAAAAACATTTTAATTTAAAGAAGCTAAATTTTACTCAATTAAAAAGAAACGAAGAATAAGGCAAACAAATATATATGCATTGAACAGAAAAAAAGTGTTTGTAGTAAAAATATAAAAATTTAATAGTTTATTTGTTATTATTAATAAATGCCGCATGGAGGAACTCGGGACTCAGGACTCAGCACACATATCGTTCGTCCATTCGTTCGTTTGTTGGTTTCATTTTCATGTATTATTTGTTTAGTTAAATTTTGTTTTGGTATTGTTTTTAGTTTTATTTAATTAATTAAAAAAATGTTTTTTTTTTTTTTTTTTCTTTTGTTTTCTAAAACTATAAAACTTGACTTACATCGACATGTAAATCCTGTAAAATATTCGTTAAAAAAAAAAAATAAAAAAGAACAGAAAAATTTATAAGCATAAAATGTATAAAGTTACATACGTAAAACATGATTTTGTTGTATAGTTTTGTTGGTTTTTAAATATAGTTGTTGTAATACTTAATTAATATATTTTATTTATTAATAGACAATATCGTTTCATCCTTAAATTTCTAGTATTTGACGAGAATTTTAAAGATGATCTCCTAATGATCAATATATTTTTTAACAATAATACATCGATATTCTCTCTCTCACTTTCTCACTTTATCTCTCACTTTCTTTGTCTATTGTTTGTGTTAGAAGCAACAGTGTGTTAGAAAGGCTGTTGAAATGTTTTGTTGCATGCTTCCGCTTACCCGCAGCAGCAGCACGTCTCCCACACTCTTCTCTTCTGCTCACTTCATGTGCTCAAAAATACTTTGCGCCTTTAAAATACATAAGTAAACTAACAAAATAAATTAAAGACCCTGCAGTACTACGCATTTAACAACTTGTTGACTGATATTTTTGTATCAATAAAATTATGATTTCGAAATATAAAAGAAAACTTAATATTGTTTTTGATGGCTTATAAGGCGACAGACATATTTTTTATAATAAATGTTTATGATATGATTGAGATTTTAGTGTTATGCATTGATATAAGTTTACCTCCACTTCGATGTCGCCGATTTTGTTCGCAGCTCGTAGAATTGGCCTGCCAACCATCGATGGGAAAATAAATGATGGAAAATTGGTGCCGGCATAGCCGCATTTCACGAACTGTATTCAATGAAAATAAGAAAAACAATTGATTAATAAATTATAAACATTAACAATTTTGTGAGACAAGACAAATAACAAGTGGTTAAAGTGGACACATATGAGAAACACTTTGAGATACTTTTTGCGCCAAATTCAGAACAGATTGCCTCAGTGCGCCATGAATATTCCGGAAAAGTGAAGATCGTTGTGTGCGTAACCTTTCTAAGCTCTTGTTATTTGAATGATCTATGATTATCAGTCAGGCTGAGAAGCGTTTTGCGTTGTGGGTTTGGTCAGTTGCTCTTTGTGCTAAATACGTTTGAGTCCTAAAGTATGTTACACATAGGAGGAATGTGAAGGGATGTTCAAGACGATAAGAGAAAACAATTGAGGCATGCTTGCCCGTCAGTCCATCCTCATCAATGATTCTCAAAAACTATAAGAGCTGGAGACGTTAAACTTGGTGGGTATATTCGAGAAGTTCCTTTTTAGCTCAGTAATGATAGAAATATGAAAACTATATGACACTCAGTAAATACAGCACTACAAAATGACAGGTTCCTTATCCCCCTCCTTCCACCACGCATAACCCTTTTCTAAAAAAGGGCATATCTCTCAAAATATAAGAGATACGAAGCTGAAACTTCAAATGTAGACTAAGTAAACATGTCTCTTAAAAACCAGATACCTAAAATACCGCTATCCTCACATTGTTGCCACAATGACCAACAATTGACTTTCTTTGACTGGTTTCTATGAAACTGGATTAGATTTGGGTCGTGCCATCGCCCTCCATATGTGCAGTGTACAATATTGTCGAGTATACTCGATGCCCTTAATGGTTTTGTACTGTTTTTTTGTGTAAGTTTGCGTAAAACAGAAATTGATAAGAGGTTTTAATCAGTGCCGGCGACAATGGTGACACAAAACTGCTTAAGTATTAGATAAGCACAAATACAGACAGAATATTGAAAAATATTTGTCTTTTAACATTTGATTTGAATGAATCGACAAATCGATTTCATATATATTCATATAATTTGTACATTGGTTTTTTCATCATTTGAATATAACGAACCAAAATGTTTGACACTTTTGATCAGTAGAAATTTCTGAAGTTTACAAAAAACTGCAATTAGCTAAACATACACTTTCCGTAGTGTAGTGTAGCGTAATTTAGTGTTTTTGTTAAAAACATGATGTGTGTGTGTGTGTGTCTTACGTTTTTGGGCGTGTTACGGCGCTTTTATACATATGAGTGTACAAATGTATGAACCAGCAAACAACGTACGGATTAATAAAACCGATGACTAATCAGTCGTCAATGAAGAACTGAAGTGAAAAAAGCAAACGATAAAATTAGGGTCAGTAAACATATGTGCCGCTGCTGCATTAGCGAACATGTATTAAGTAAACCAGATGCTGTCGATGTTTCTGTCGGCATTGGTGTTGGTGTCACCGCCAATCCCAGTCCCCTACTGCGCGCTCAAAGCGTTGCCATTGCCGACGACAACGCTCAGAGCGTCTTCACCTATTTTTATAATGTTGCGGCTCAAGATGTATAGACTGTTGAGCCGCTACACTAAACAACATTGACGCTGACCAAACCCGCGCTTTCGCTTTGTGCTGACATTGTGCTTAATTATGTTTTCTTCTTTTTGCAATACATACACCGGTGCCGTTATCACAAACTATAACATTCCGTCCTTTACTATCCATATTTTTTAATTTTATTTGGTTTCTGCTTCTTCGCTAATGGTGCACAACGTCCGTGTGTGTTTGTGGGCCACCCCAGTTGTTGACGCTCGCTTTTTAGTTTTGCTCTTGGAATCGCCGCCTTGATGATATTGTTTTCGTTGTTTGGAATTTCTTGCTTGAGCCTTGTGTTGCCGATGCCTTGACTTGGTGTGGATTTTAATTAAATTGTTTGTTGATTTGTTATCTTAACTAATCTTTTTTCTTTTCGTTTTGCTTGCGAATGAATATCGTTTTCGTTCGAACTGCTCAATTGACATATAAACGCGCACTGCACATGTATTAAGCACAATTAAATGTAATTTTATATTTCTCGTATGGGATTAGTAACAAATTGCAGCCGTAGTAAAATTAAAAAAAATACGTTTATTATAACCAACACTCCGCACTCCGCACTAAACATACGCAAAATTCAGAGGCTTTTTGTAAAAAAGACCAAATTGAGTGCCGATACGAGTATGTTCTAAAAAATACCAAAGATTTCAATATTGCTCATAAATCAAATTTATAAGTTTATCTCTCTCAGCAGTATTCAAATTTAAAATATATAGAGGAGCATTAAACTCAAAGTTAAAATAAATAGCCCAGTTAATATAAATTCAGATTAATCGTCCCCCTTAACAAATACGTCATCAAAGCAACTCTGATATAGTTCTCACTAACTAAGCGGCAGTTAGCTGCGGTGTTAGTACAGTAGCTTCTAGCTGCAATGACCCCAAACTTCTGAATAAACCCAAAAATCAACTACATCAGAGACAAAATTGCGTTTACTTTAGTCGCCTCTACAATAATTGCTGTTAATGGATTGCTGACGTTTAAAATTCGAAATGACGGGATTTTCACTCATTTCTACATTTCGACATTGCCACAAAAAGACAGAAAAATGGCAGAGCAGCTAAATTAATATTGAAAAGAGGCTTGGTAGCACAGACAACTATTAGGCATTACTGAGCCTATGACCAATAAAATTTCAAACTTAACGGACAGAATATGCGTGGTTAAAGGCAGGACATTGTGTCTAGTTAAATTAAAAAAAATTTGTTTTGTTTGGTTTTTTTTTGCAAAAATGACAGATAAGTGAAATTGAGACTTGTAAACATGTAATTAACCGATCTTATCTTAATTTTTCGCGTAGGAGTAAATCAAGCTATTGATTTTGAGCAGATTTTAAACTTGGCGAATCCACCCAACAGAATATAAGCTATCCCCCATATACTAATCTGCCGCGCAGGAGTAACTTGCAGTCTATAGAGGCATAGTTACGACTTTATGTACATATGTGTATTAAAAATGATTTTTGATTGCATTCGTTAAATGAAAAAACTATTGTTATTCTTTATATTTTATTAATTTTATTATTTTTTTCTGGTTTTCCTTTTTTCTTTGCTTGTCATCTTCTTTCGCTTGTTTTATGCTCCTATCAACAACAATTTGTTGCTGTTTACTTGCCTTCATAATAATATTTTCTCTTGCAATATTTTTTTATTTATTGTTTGCTTTTGTTCTGTTATATATATATATTTTTCTTGTTTTTTTTTTTTTTTTGTATATATAATTAAATTCATAAAATTGAATATTAAGTTAAAATATAGAGATGTATAAGTAAAAAAATGTGTTCCACGTAGCGTTTTTTTTATTTTTAGTTTAAAGTTTTTCCCACTTCTCTCTTCTTCACTTCATGTTAGTTATAGTTTTTGTGTTTTTTTTTAGTTTTAGTAGAAATGTAGCTAAGTTTTTGTTTAGTTTTCATTTACTAGTTATTTGTATAATTAATAAAGAGTTGTCTTCCTTCTTTGCTTGCATTTTTTTGAGTATAATAATGAAAATACAAATCATCATGGTATATTTTTTTGAAAATAAAAAATAAACTAAAAAAAAGTGTGTTTTGTATACACATATAAAAGAAAAATATATGTTTATATATACATATATATTCAATTTTTTTTTATTTTTATAAAAATAACATATGTGTATATATAAATATATTGCAATATTTTCAAAGTACTCTCAACTTAAAGAATTTAAAAATGACATGATTTTCCTTCTGTTTCTTTAAAGATTAATAAATCATTATTTATTTGTATGACTTATGTTGATTTTTTTGCCATAATTTTTTAACCAATTTGCTTATTTCAATCTTTTAACATTTTTATTTATTTATTTTTTTTATTTTATATATATATATTTAATTTTACTAGATTTAGAATTGCTTTAAGAGGCGAAATTTCACTTAATTCAATATTTCTTATTTCCTTTAAATGTTGAAATAATTTTTCTTTTGATTTATTTGAAGTGTGAGTGAGTTGCCGTAGTGACTTCGTCAGTGACACTTTTATTTTTGTATATACTCGTATATGTGTTAATGTGTGTAGGTTAAGTTCACAAGTAGCATACAAATTTATGTTCTGGAAAATTGTAAATTGGAAAAAAAAATCCAAATTAAAAAAAAAAAACAACGAATAGAAGTTAGTCATTATTATTTGGAAACTGAAAAATGTTTTGAATGGCTTTTTTTTTGTCTTTGTCATTTCAAAATTTGTTATATTAAATTAATTAAAAAAGTTAATCATTTTTTTTCATATATTTATATATTTAAATTAAACGTTTTTTAATTAAGTATTTTTGTTTTCAAATTAGTTTATGTTTTTATGCATAAAATATTTTTTTTGACATTTTTATTTTCTTATAATTTTTATTTTTAAAATATTTTTTCTTGGTGCATGTTTCTTTTTTAAGTCAATGATTTATTATATTTTAGAATTTTGTTTATGTTTTATTTTTAAAAAAATAATTTTATTATAAAAATTTTTTGTTACAATGTGTCTTGTATAACGAAATGAAGCACAGTATTCATTAATTATGTAATGAATTAATTTTAAAGGTTTAAGTTTGGTTTTTAATATTTTAAGAACACAATTTATTAGATAAACTAACACAATTACATTTATGTATATATAACATATGTAAGCTGTACTTCGAGTAAGTTTCTTCTTATACTTTCTGAACAAAAAATAAAAAAAAAAAACACAAATAAGAAAATATTTTCGAAAGGGTTGCCATTGTTCAATTATATATTTACTATTTTTATCGTGGCTAATTTAACTAATATTTATAAGTACGATACGTGCATTTTAGTTTTTATTTATTTTTTCTTATTATTTTTTCACTAATTACAATTATAAATTATTTTTGAACGCTCATTTGAATTTTTTACCAAGTACAAAAATTAATTGTTATATTAAGCAAAAGTACAGCATATATATTTTTTTTATTTTGTTCGTTTTTATACAAAAATAATATTTAAAAACAAAAAAGAAACAAATTATAATTTAAACATAAAATACAACAAAGTCGCATTTTATAAGTTATATTTTACAAGAAAATTTTTTTTTTTAAATTAATAAACAAAAAATAATTTCATAAAAAGGCATTTAGTGTATTTTTTTTTTATTAAGTTCTGTCTTTTTTTTTTTTTTTTTGTTAATTTTACATTATTTTGTTTATATAATTTATTAAATTTGTTTAATGAATTTTGATTTAATTATTTCAAAAATTAGCTAATATGTCTGTGTGTGACTGTCAGAATATGTTTGTGTGTGTATATATGTATTTATTAGATAACGGAGCTTTAATCAAGTTGATTATTATCATTAATTATTTTTATATCTCATATATATATATTTTTTTATTTTAAAAAGTTGGTGATTGACTAGCAACTAAGCGATATACAATATATATGTTATTTTTTTATAATTTTTCACATTTTATCGAAACATCTTTTTTTTTTTTTAAGAAAATGGTTATTAAAAAAAATTATTTCAACAAGATTCATTTTATTAGTTTCATTATTTTTTTTTTTTTTGACACAAAAATAAGAAGAAAGTCTTATATAAAGTTTTATCAATATGTCAACTGAAATTTAAAATTTCGAAAATAAAAATAGACATAAGTTTTAGAAAACAGTTTTTAAAGCATTTTTTTTTTTGTATGGAAAGTTTTTCAAATTTAACTTGAATAGAAAAAAAACTGAATAAAAAAAAAAATATTTTCGAAAACAGTAGATTTTTATATATATGTTGTTATATATATTTTAATAATGTTTATAAATTCTCGCTTTTAACAAATAATTTATCGCTTTTTGAAGTTTCAATTCAATTATGCAATTTGTTTTAACTTTTCGTTTTTTTTATATGTTTTGTTTTTTGCATTACTTAACAAAATTGTGCAGATTTTCTTTTACAACAATTTGATTTTGTTCGTAAATATACAATTTTTTCCTTTGTTAGTTTATTTGAATAATACAACTTCACTTCGAAATGCCTTCATTTCACTTTTTTGATTTGAAATTTTTGAACTTTTTTTTTCTTTTTTAAAGAACAAAACAAATGTTTATTTAATGATCAGACAACATATTTAATTATTATATTAAGACTTATTTGCAATAATTACATTTTTAAATTAGTAAAAAAAAAAAACTTATTTAAAAAAAAAACAATGATTAAATTTAAGCAAACGAAAAGGCAAAAAAATAAGGAACATGTTGGATTATTGCCGTGCGATTCATGTAAATATTTTTTTTTTTAATCATTAAATAATTAATTAAAAGAGACAATTGCACATTTACAAAAGATATTCATATACAATATTATTATTTTATTTTTCTCGTATATTTATTAATGGCGACTAATTTTTTTTTGGAACATGTTTGACAAATTTTTTGTTAACATTTCTTTTTTTTTTTTTGTTTTAGGAATGAATTAAGGAATTTCGTTTTTTTTTTCTTTCGTAGTGAAAATACAAAAATTGGGAAAAGTTCAAATACCAAATTACAACTTTTTTTGTTTTGTTTAAAAATTTTTTACTTGCTTGTTTTACTGTTGGAATGCAACAAAACGAAAAGCATGGAAAATTTTAACGAAAACGATTTTTTTTTCTTTGTTTGGGAGACTCTCAATTTCGCTCTTTGGCCCTGTTCGTCAAATAGTCACGATCGTCGTCAAATCACGATCTGATGAATTCTGCTTGATGAAATTCACGAATGTTTGCCACTTTTGTAGGTTTGAGTAAACTTTCCTAAAAATGTTCCTTTGACAAATATTAAAATTAAAAAAAAAAAATCAAACGTCTATTAATTTTTCCTTCAAATTCTTACGTAATAAATATTTAAGACTGTCACCATGATCTTATTTTTTCTTACATATCGGAGGTGGATTCAAAAACAGGCAAAATCGTCTTATGTAAGGGAGAAAAGGTATGCGACAAACTTATTTCCATCGCTCATTGAGCGGTACTAGGCGAGCGTACGTACGAACAGGTGAGCTCTGGTGTGGTGAATTTTGTTCTTAAGTTTCTTGGTAATAAGTTGTTGTTGTTACAACAAGTTTAAAATTCATATTCACGCGACAATTCATATATTTTTTTCTATATGCTTTTTCATTTTTGTGTTTTTGCTTTGTTTTTTTCGTTTTCTTTTGTGTTCATTCAAGTTGTTGTTGTTGTTGGGATTTGTTGTTATTACTATACATTATATGATATTCGCCTACGTTCGTTTAATGGTTTCATAGTTTTTGTTGGTTTTCAACTTTTCACAATTGTTTGTAACGATTGTATTAACTTTATTCTTAATTAGAAGTTAAATCGACAAACTTATTTGTTAAATATTTATATTTATTAACTTATGTGTATGAAGATGTTTTCGTGTGTATGTGTGTGTATATGACTGTGTCTGTTGATTTTGGGTTGTTGTTGTTGTTCTTGTTTGTATTTGTTAGTGTCCTTACCCGATCAGATTAGTCAACGCTGCATGCCGACATCCATCAAAACTAACTCATCAAATCGAACCCGCAAAAGTTCTCACTCCATACTTCTTCAATAACTCATCATTATCATAAACATCATCATAATCATTTTCTTCGTTATCATCAACACATCGTTTTCATAATCCTCGGCCCTTGTTGGCGACCGGCGCCGCAGCAATTTCATTATCTTCATTTGCCTCAACGCCAATTAGATTATTATGCTTATTACCCATGTGTTGCACCATTATTGCCATGACTATGTTGATGCTCATCACTTGGCGTTGGCGGTTGATCGCGTCGCGGTGGCATACGCTCATTGACCGCATCGAGACCCTTCGCCTCAGCGAACGAGGTGATCTTGTGATTGGGCGAGAAGCCGGCCATGGCATTCTTCAGCGATTGCTTGCCACCGGAGAGTGCGCCCAAGGGCAGAGCGCCCGTCGGCGTCAGGCCCTTCAGCTGTAACACCGATTCCGATTCCTCGCGCAACACTGAGAAGACACGCGCCATTTTACCGATCGCACGGATCTTATTGCGTATGACCTCCTTGCGCAGTGCCGCCTCATCGTCGGACAGCGGCTCTTCGCTCTCCTCGGTCATCAGTTCGTCATCGGAACAGATGTTTAAGACATTCACCAACATCTCGGTGACCTTTTCACCGACAAACGGCAACGACCACGTGAACACGTCCATGAAATTGGGAAGCCAATACGGATGTGGCGAGCAGTTGAACTGGCGTATGTTCATCACGTTGTTCTCGTACTTGAGCACAGCGGCCTTGTTGTTGTAAACATCAAGGTAATTTGGTGCCGAAAATATCGTTATCAGCGATGGGAAACCGGTGGTCTGACTCTTGCGGTACATGCGATAGCCGGCGTCCTGCGCCTCATGCGCACGTATTATCGAGAGCAGATTGTTATTCTGCAGGAAATCGCAGCAGGCCGCATAGCTATAGAAGTACGAGCAACCGCGCACCGAATTGTGCGTATAGAAATCCGAGTTTTTCTCATTGCCAAAATCCTCAAGCGGATCGGACCACAGCAGATCGCACATTGGCCCGAATGCTGGCGGCTCCTTGAAACGATCCAGCCGACGTATATCCTCCAATTCGTGTATCTCCGGCGAGAGGCCGCCGTGCACGCACAAGAACTGCTGATTCATGAGAGCCGCCAGCGGCAAGCAGTCAAATGCATCCATGCACGCATCGTACACACGTTCCGAGTACTTGATCTTACACTCTTGCTTGAACGTAAAGTACTCCGTTAAATGCCGGCATTCATGATTGCCGCGCAACAAGAACAACGTCGTCGGATATGTGATCTTCAGCGACCACAAATAGAGTACACACTCAATGCTAAAATAGCCTCGATCAACATAATCGCCAAGGAAGAGATACTTTGTGGTTGCCGGTGAACCGCCAACTTCGAACAATTTCATGAGATCATAGAACTGTCCGTGTATATCGCCACACACTGTTACGGGCGCCTCAATATCGATCATTGTCTTCTCCTGGCGCAACAATGCTGCGCCCTCTTGTATAATGCGCAATGCTGGCGCCTCCTCGATACGGCCCTCCAGTATGAAATGCTGTTTCAACACATCGTGATTTGGTTTGCCAGTGCGCGTATCAAAAACTTCCGACATTGTCAGCTTGTGACTTGGCGGAAATGGCACGCTATCGATGACACGTTCCTTTGTATTGACAGCGATCGCATGATGATGATGGCTTTTCGTAGTGCTTGCATGCGTTGGGCTGTCGGCTGGTGTGGCGCCCGCCGCTGCTGCGGCCGCTGCAGTTGACGCGGTGGTGGAAGTGGCACTACTGTTGCCGCTGGTGCCAGACGCTTGGGGGTCTGTAGCGTCACCACCTGCTCCAGCGGCGCCCGTATTACTACGTTGTTGTGATGCACTTGTTGCCCCTTGGCTGACGCTCGATTGATTATTCGAAGACATTTTGCTTAATCCTGCTGATGCTACTAAAAAAACAAACAAAAAAAAAACACTACTGACTCTTCTCAGCTGACGCTGGTGGTGCGGTCAATGTTATCGTTGCTATGGATGCTGGCGCCGTTGCTAATGTGATGTTTGCGTATGTGTGTGTGTTTACGCTGCCACCAACGCTGTTTAAACACTTGACTTAATTTGTGTTATTGTTGTTGCTGCTGCAGCTGACAAATGTTGTTGTTGCTGCTGATGATGATTTTGTTGGTGTTGTCGTCGTCGATACGATTCGGTTTGGAATGTTTTGCAATAATTTCCAATGCCACTAATTTTTCCTTCACATACAACAAACCACACGTTCATACAGACACAGACACAGACGACGACGACAGCGCGACGAGGACAATCTAATAGACAGAAATACGGACTGACTTGATTGACTCGCTTTTGTGCTCCTTTTTTTCCCCTTCTTCCTTCCTACCGTACTTGCTTTCTTTCTTACGTTTCGTTTAGTTGCTCCTTCCTTCGTTCGTTTCTTGATTGCTTTGCCCGTTTATGCCAAATTGTTGTTTTTTTTATATTGTTTTCGCAGCTCAAAAACTTTTTTGTATATTTTTACATTAATTAATGCTTGTTTTTTTCCAATAGTCTATGACAAATGCAGGCGAATTTTTTTTATATACAAAAAATTTCACTTGGGCCAAGTTGTGTGTGTCGTATTCGTGTGTCCTCTTCTTCTTCTTCTACCACTGCTAATGCTGCTGCTTATGTTAGTATAGCCTTTCGTATCGTTTGGCTTGCTTTTGGACTTCTTCTTCTGCCTGGCCTTCTTGCAGAGACGACGAAGTCAACGACGAGACGACGTTTAACCTGTTCAGCAGCAAGTTGTCATGCACATTTAATATTTTACCCAGTGGCAGCTGGAAAACAGGCCTCTTTTAGAAAGTTTGCGCAACTAGACGGGCCTTAAATTGGCCTTAACTTAAACGGGCCTTTAATTTATACACCTGGCAACACTGTGTGCTATGAAGTGGTGTGGAGGAGGAGGTTGCTTGCACACACGTTCATACGCTTTTTCTCGTTCGTTTGCACGTCTATCCGTTTGCTTATTCGCTCGCTCGCTTTCTCTCTCACTTGCTTTACTTGATTGCTGCGCTCTCTTCTTTTCAATTCTTTTATCAACACCCCACAGCGACACACTTTCGCTCTCTCTCACTCTCTCTGGGCAAATCAACACTCCACTTTTATTGCGTACACAAAATTGTTGAAATTCTTTCAATATTAATTGCAATAATTATTAAGTCAAATCATTTTTGTAAATGTTTTAACGACATTTTTATTTTGCCTTATTTTTTATTTAAATTTATACAAATTATGTCTTCGATTTGCAAATTTTATTTCGTCGTCGACTTTTGCAAAATGTTAAACAAAACTACTAACAGTACTGCCACTTTAGCCATTTTATGGATAGATTTGACCATTCTTAAACTGTCTTAGACGGAACAATAGCAAACATCTCAAATTCGCAAATAAATTATTTTTTTAAACTTGTTTTTCCAGTTGTATTTCGTGTATTGGATTTACAATCACCTGCGTTTTATACAACTAAAGAGTAATAAAAATCAATAGGATAAACGTTAATTCGTGCAACAAAAAAAGTGGCACCACTTCCCATCTTGGTTAATAGCGTTGCTGGAAAATTCAATTTCCATTACAAAAATCAAATATTGCAAAAAAACGATTAATTCTGGATGATTATAAGACCGAAGGCAAACTGAATTTGGCTTTTCCACTGCCCTTTCGCAATAGATTCCACCCAACACTCTCATTATAAAAGAAAACCAGATTTTAAACATACATACGTACATCTGTGCTGCGAAGCTTTCAAGGTTTTCAAAGGTAGTCCTTTAAATGGGGTCCACTTGCATTGGACCTGTATCGGCGACATTTTCGTTGACAAAGGCTTCATATAACTCGACTTGTTGATTCAACTTGCTACGATGCAATTTTGCAGTCGCGTGCTTTTGCAAGCAGTATAATTTCGCTGTGAGACTTTTGTGTCTGGATCCCTTGCCAACCATTTTTTGCATTCGGTGGAGTTCAAAAAACAATTTGCCATTATTTTTTTTTTTTTTATAAGTCAAATATTTAATGAATGAAATTCACAAATTTTATTTTTTGTAAAACTCAGCGACGCCACCACTAACGCTAAAAAAATGTTTGCAAATTTCAAATGCACAATTTTGTGCGCTTATACAGTAAACTCGCTCTGGCAACACTTCAAATTTATATTTCAATTTGATGATCCGGCAACTCGGTGAGAAATTTTCGTACAAATTGGCCTACAAGCCATATAGCCAAATGTAAAATAGCCTAATACAATATTGAAAAATAATAAATTAGTCTGGCAGCAAACTGTTTTAATCCACATAAATCGATAATTAAATTACAATTAGCATCTTGTCATGGCCATGACAGGATTAAAAAACCAACAAAATACTATTGAAATACTATCTATCAGCTCATCCCACTTTGTTTGATAAGAGGGCAGTCAGTGTTGTAAGCCCACGTGCTCTATTTCGTATAACCGAAAACAATGCAGCCACTACATGATTCGTTAAAATTTTTAAAAATTTTTTTTCTTTTCTTTTCAATATAATAACAAATAATTTAAATGGAAATAATAAAAGTGCACGCATTTTATTCTCAGGATAGGTACTTGTATTTTTTTTTTTTTGTTTTTATATTAATTATGTTAATAACATTGATAATTTTATGTTTTGTTTGTTGTTGTTGCTTGACTTAACGTTAAATTTTGTTTAATTTTAAAGGGATTGCATTAAATTTTACACCATTTGAAAGGTTTTGCTTAATCATCAAATCGTTTTTGTTGTTGTTTTTATATATATATTTTTTTATATCAATTTTTATATAATATTATTTTGCATATTGTTGTTTTAAAGTTAAATTTATTTAACTTTGTTTATTAATAAAATTCAAAATTTTAAAGAGATTTATCTAGTGTGTGATTTATTTTTGTTCTTTTGTTAAATTATTTAAAAATTGTTGTTTTTTGTTAAATTATAAAATTGATTTAATTTTTTTTTTTTGTTTTTTATTTTTAATTATATTCAAATATGTATATAAATTTGTTTGTATTAAATTTAAACATTTTTGCTTGCAAAACTTGCACAACTTATAAGTAAGATTTTTTTTTTGTTTTTCATCTTCATTATTTTTAATAAATATATCAAAAAAATTTTTATATATGAATTTACCAATAGTTTATATTATATAATATAGTTAAAGCATTCAAGGGCAGGAAGTAGATGTCGAGAAACAATTACTTGAAGAAATTCTTTGAAAAACAGAAATTTTCAATTCAAACAAACAAAAAATCAAAAAATAATAATAATTGCAACGAACCTTCTTTGAAAGTAATTTAATAACAAAATATATATATGTGTATATATAAAATATTAATACATAAAAATAAAATAACAATTAAAAGTATTCAGCAAAAATAACCAACAATAAATTCAACTTACCAATAATTACAAGTACTTGGCAACATTGCAAGACACAATTAATAAAAAATTAAAAAAAAAGAAAAGAAAATAATCATAGTTTTTTGCAACTGAAACAAATGCGACAGGGTTGCCAACGCTCTGATATAACTATGTAATTTTGAACATTACTACATGGCTTAATGCTCTGCAATAATAATGTCTGAGTGAGTGGCAACTCTGTTACGCATTGACTAGCTAGTTGTAAATAAATAAATTAACTTAATAATGCAACAAAATAAAGTTAATATAAAAAACAAATACAACAAAATACAATATTGCATTAAATGGTTCAAGTGGAATTTCATAATTTTTTATGTTAAGTATTTTTTTTGTTTTCTGTTTTATTAATTTTTTTTTTTTTTTTGTATAGATGTATATATATATAAATAATTTTTTTGTTGCTTTTTTTTTTTATTTTGCTTTTCCTTGCAATAAAGACTTTAAAAAGAGTTTTGCGCAGTTAACAATGAAGAAAGGCAAAGCGCAGTTGATTTTTTTAAGAGAGAAAGAGAGTGAGCGAGAAAGAGAGAGAGAGAGAGAAATGAGACGAGGACTAAGAGGTACACATAGAGAAAGAGAGAGGGAACGGCGACAGCACAAATGTTGTAGCAAAAGCGAGTTAGCCTAAACCTATGTTACATAGAACCACATACATACATGTGACAATTCAGTGTTCAAGCTTTGTCGCTAAGTTTGAACGTCAAATTGACGTATGTAGACTGGAGCTGCTATGCGACATGGAAATAGTTAATATTAAGAAATGGATTGAAACAAGTGATATAAAAGTGGAAGTAAAGAGTGAAAGAGAAAGTAAAAAAGGGTGCGTGAGAGAATAAGTGAGATAAGTTGCGTTACATGTTAAGAAGCAATACAAATGAAGAGCCTTGGCGTGAGAGACAGACAGAGATAGTGAGAGAGAAAAAGAGAGTGAGAAAGATAGAAAGAGTGAGGGAGAGACAGAGTGCAAAGTTTTAATACTCTGCCAAATAACGGTTTAGTATAAAAAGTAGAGTATAAAAAGTAGAGCGAGTCAGCGAGTGATCTGTGTGTGTGTGTGTGTATGAGTCGGTGTATGTTTTTGTGTCAGAAAAAGGATATATTGAGAATGGTGGCAACTCTAGATGTTGTTTAAATAATATATATTAATTCATTATTTGGAATTAAATGAATTTCGGTTAAATATTTTTATCTTTTGAATTCTTTTGTATTGTTTCTGTTTTTTCATTTTCATTATCATTTCTTTCCTTTGCTTCTTCTTTAACAATTTTTTTTTTCTCAATTTAGTTTCATTTTAGATTTTTTTGTTGCTATGCATTTTCTTTTAGTTGTTTTTTATTTAAATATTTTAACTGTTAATTTTAATTACTGAGGTTCGAAATGGAATTAATTATATATCATAAACTGTTTGAAAAATGAATCTGCGACTGTTTTTTTGTTTTGTTTTTTTTTTTTTTTTAAATATGCAATAAACTGTTTTCAACGCTTTTTCTGAGCTAAGCGTATTTTTTTCTCATTTTTTTTTTTAGTTTTTGTTTTTTTGTTTTTGCTTTACTGAATTTAACGATTTGAATAATTATTTTGTTTTTTTTTTTTTCTTATACATATGTATATATGCATATATATGTATATATAATCTTAATTTTGTTGTTGTTGTTGTAAGTATTGCGCATATTTTGCAAAATTTTTTTATATATATGTTCTTTTTTAATTTAAAAATTTGTTCATTATTACGTCAACGGTAATTTAGGTAAAAATGTCAATGTTTATAAATATTAAATTGTTGTTGTGTTCATTTAAGTATGCATGTATGTATATGTGTATGTATCTGTGTGTGTGTGTGTGTGTTTGTGTGGTATGAAAAGTAACTTTTCTTCGCATTACTCTTTCTAGCTGTAAGTGTATATATATATATATATTTATATATATATGTGTGTGTATGTGTGTGACTTTTTCACATGTCCTTCTTCTGCTGCTGCTTCTTCTTTTTTATAATTATTAATATTTGACTATTTTATTATTATTAATTTCTTTGTTTTTGTTTTATTTGTTTTTGTATATTTCTTTTAAAGTACTTGAAAATTGCTATAAGTTTGCTTTTTGTAACTTTTCTCAAAATGTTTTTTTTTTTTTGTTTTTGCTTCTCTTTATCTGCTTCAAAACATTTTCATTTTGTTTTTGTTTTTAAGTTAATTTTTTAAATAATTTTTTTTTTGTTTTTAATTAAACTTAATAGTAAATTCACATATTTTTTATATAAGTTTGTTTCTTATTCGCGTATAATATAATATATTTTCTTCCTTTTTTTTTTACTGTCGTTTATTTTTAGTTAATAAATTTTCTTTATTTTTTATTTTGTTTTTTTTTTTCGGTTCATTAATAAATTCATTATTTATAATTCTTAATTCTTAGAGAAAAAAGAGGAAACAATATAATGTATATGTATGTATATAATAATTAAGTAATAACGATAATTATAAATATTCATATACATATATAAATATATATATGTATAGTATTAATTATACACATACAATAAATATATTTAAGTTTAAGAAAAAAAATTTATAATAATAAAATAAACATAAAAAATAAATGATAGGCGAGAATTGACCCAAAAAATTTCAAAAAATAATAAACAAAAACCTTCTTGTTGTTGTTTTTCTTTTTATTTAGGCTTTTTTGTCGTTTTTGTTTCATTAAGTTTTTTTTTTTGTTTTAATGTTTCTTAAAATATATAAAACACAAAAACTAAGATTCGATTAAGTATAAAAAGATGCCAAGCTGAGCCTGCGCAAGCGTAACGTGTGCGAAGAGTACGACATGACAATACGAAAACAATAACAACAACATGAGCCAATTGGCAAATCATTTGTACGATCTTTTTTTTCTTTCCTATTTTCGTTTTATACACATTCGCCTGCCCATGCGCAGCTGGCTTCAGCTAATAAAGCGGCCCCCAGACGTTCAACATTTCCGACAATATTATTGTACAATATTTTATTATATTTAATTTTAAAATGCTTAAATTTCAAGAAAGGAAAAATTCCAATTAATTTATGCACGTTTTTAAAATAACTGTTTCAACTGTTCAGCTTCTTATATTTCTTTTTATTTAATTCTTTTGTTATCCGTTCATATTTTTTCACTTTTTAGCCGTAATAGAGACCAGAAATTAACCATACTGCCCATAGATCATACAATACTTCAATATGATCTTACAGTCGTTTAATATATTGTACAATATCAATTATTGAAGCAAATATTGAGCATCGTTTAGGGGCCGCTTAATAATGACTACGACAAAGATGGCACGTATAAAGACCACATACACAATCACCAGATGAGTGTGTGTGTGACGACAGTGCACTGCACAAATTGTTGTTGTTGTTGTTGTGTTGCGTGTTTTAGGTTAGATGCGTGCATGAGATTCGTCAGTCGATTCGATTGCTTTTTTAAGCCTGTCGTCACACAACGAAATTTGTTTTTTTTTTTTGAGAAGAACAAGACGAGCTTTGTTTTTGTTTTTATATTAAATATTATTTTTTTTTCATTATCTTATTTTTGTTTTGCATAGTTTCCTTTTTTTCCTTCGCTAAACGCCAATAATTATTATTAATAATATTTGAAAAAAAAAAAACAGAAAAAAAGAACATTGCTTGACGTCTGCGTCGACGTCGACGTTAACATCGAAAGCTGTTAGCAACAGTGACGCTTGCAATTGCATTGTATTTTATTGTTGTTGTTGCTGTTTCTTGATATTATTGTTGTTGTAATTGTAATTGTGTTTGTTGTTGCTGTCGCTGCACACAAAATATTTGATTGACGACATCGCGTTATAGAAGACGTGAGAAATTACAATAATAATGCTAGAATGTAATTTGTTGTTGTTGCTATTATTATTATTTTGATATTAAGTTATTGTTGTTGTTTTTTTTTTTGTTTTCTTTGTAGTTGTTGATATACTATTAATTCCATGCATTCCAATAAAAATTTATATTAAATGAAGTTTTGTTTTTGTTTTTTTTTTCATTGACAACAATTTTTTCTTCTTCTTCTGCTGTTTTACTTTTAAATTTAATAAGGTTTACGTACACCTTAAACGTAAGTAAATAACGCTGATGCGATCAACACATAACGCAACGTAACATAACGTAACGTAACGTAACGTAAGACAATGCAGCGTGCCAAATTCAAATGCGACTTTCAGGTCAAGCCGTGTGTATACTTGTGTGTGTGTATATGTGTGTGATTGGTTTTTGTCAAAGTTGGAGCTGTTGTTATTGTTATTGTTGTATGCTTGTTCGTTTTGTCCCGTTATAATTACGTTTCTTAGTGTGTTTTTTTCTTGGGATTTTTTTTGTTTGTTTTTTTTTCTGATTTTATTTGTATTTTTGTTTTTTTTTTAAATATTTAATTTTTTTTTTTTGTTACTTAAAATTATCCATTGATTGAATTCGCATTGGCATTGGCCGCAGCGGCCGCCGCCTGTGATAGCGTCTTTTGGCCCTCCTCGGCCGGCGATGGCGTTGCATCGCGTCGCGGTGGCATACGCTCATTGACCGCATCGAGACCCTTCGCCTCAGCGAACGAGGTGATCTTGTGATTGGGCGAGAAGCCGGCCATGGCATTCTTCAGCGATTGCTTGCCACCGGAGAGTGCGCCCAAGGGCAGAGCGCCCGTCGGCGTCAGGCCCTTCAGCTGTAACACCGATTCCGATTCCTCGCGCAACACTGAGAAGACACGCGCCATTTTACCGATCGCACGGATCTTATTGCGTATGACCTCCTTGCGCAGTGCCGCCTCATCGTCGGACAGCGGCTCTTCGCTCTCCTCGGTCATCAGTTCGTCATCGGAACAGATGTTTAAGACATTCACCAACATCTCGGTGACCTTTTCACCGACAAACGGCAACGACCACGTGAACACGTCCATGAAATTGGGAAGCCAATACGGATGTGGCGAGCAGTTGAACTGGCGTATGTTCATCACGTTGTTCTCGTACTTGAGCACAGCGGCCTTGTTGTTGTAAACATCAAGGTAATTTGGTGCCGAAAATATCGTTATCAGCGATGGGAAACCGGTGGTCTGACTCTTGCGGTACATGCGATAGCCGGCGTCCTGCGCCTCATGCGCACGTATTATCGAGAGCAGATTGTTATTCTGCAGGAAATCGCAGCAGGCCGCATAGCTATAGAAGTACGAGCAACCGCGCACCGAATTGTGCGTATAGAAATCCGAGTTTTTCTCATTGCCAAAATCCTCAAGCGGATCGGACCACAGCAGATCGCACATTGGCCCGAATGCTGGCGGCTCCTTGAAACGATCCAGCCGACGTATATCCTCCAATTCGTGTATCTCCGGCGAGAGGCCGCCGTGCACGCACAAGAACTGCTGATTCATGAGAGCCGCCAGCGGCAAGCAGTCAAATGCATCCATGCACGCATCGTACACACGTTCCGAGTACTTGATCTTACACTCTTGCTTGAACGTAAAGTACTCCGTTAAATGCCGGCATTCATGATTGCCGCGCAACAAGAACAACGTCGTCGGATATGTGATCTTCAGCGACCACAAATAGAGTACACACTCAATGCTAAAATAGCCTCGATCAACATAATCGCCAAGGAAGAGATACTTTGTGGTTGCCGGTGAACCGCCGATCTCAAATAATTTCATAAGATCGTAAAATTGTCCATGTATATCACCGCAAACGGTTACCGGCGCCTCAATATCGATCATTGTCTTCTCCTGACGCAACAATGTTGCGCCCTCTTGTATGATACGCAATGCAGCGCCCTCTTCGATGCGACCCTCGAGTATGAAATGCTGCTTAAGTACATCATGTTGTGGCTTGCCTGTACGCGCATCAAAGACATCGGAACATGTTAGCTTACGGCTGGGTGGAAATGGCACACTATCGATAACACGTTCTTTTGTCGATATTGTGCTCCGTTTTGTTGGGCTCTGTTGTTGCGCTGTTGCTGCACTCCCCGTGCCCGCTGTTGCGCCACCTGTTGACGCTGCTGCTGGTGCTGCCGCTGCTGTTGATGACTTATCGCTTGTGCTGGTATTATTTATGGCACTGCCACCGGTGGTTGTTGTTGTTGCCGTTGCGCCTTTTTGATTTTGTTGCTGTGCCGTTGCCGCTGCTCCTGTTGTTGTTGTTCCTCCTTGTTGATTATTATTGGCTTGACTTTGCGCTATTGGCGATGACATTTTGAGGCGCAAAAAAAAAAAAATCAGACACACACACACTCCGCTCTGCTCTCAGCACAATCGATCTCAGAACTTCAGAACGTATGACGCCCACTACTTGATTGTTTATGATGTTATTGCTGTTGCTGTTGTTGTTGTTGCTGTAGTTGCTGTTGTTGCTGCCCACAAGTTGTAGGAAAACGTCGCAGCAAAAATTAATCACTCACTTGTTCGCTTGCGCGTTCGTTTAAAACTGAATTTCAAATGAATTTCACTGTTGAACAATTCTTAAAGTTGCTATTTTTGGATTTGTTGGCTGGCGCGAGATTTTGCTTCTGCTTCTTCTTCTGCTTGCTCTGCTTCTTATTTTTTGCTACTTGTGTTTTTTGTTGTTGTTGTTGTTTGTTAGCTTATTTGCTTACTCGCTCGCTCGTTCATTCACTCGTCCGTCGTGCTCACTTTGCTACTCGTTGCAGTTTTAATATTTTTTGTTGTTGTTGTTGTTGTTGCTGCGATGACGATGACTTCGGTTCCTGTTATTTTGCGTTGCGTTGCGTGCTGATGTTGTTGTTGCTATTGTTGTTATCGTTACTTGCTGCGATTCTGCTTGCTGTTGTTGTTGTTATTGTTGGCGTCAGTTAATGTTGTACACGCCTAATGTAATGAAAATACAAAGAATACAACAAAAACAATTATTAATTATTATTTATTATTAATTTTACTGCACTTTTAAGTATGTGCAAAAACATTCTAGTATGTACACACACACATATCAATTCACACATACTTTATGGCACATAACTCAAGCATAATTATTTGTTGGCATTTTTTCATTCACACTCAAGAATGCACACAAAAATTCCTGCATTCATCATTGCAGTTAAGCGATTTTTCATCTTATCTTCTTCTTTACTTTTCTCAACTCATTGTCATCATCATCGTCGGCATTCTTCTATCGGATAGACAGACAGACAAACACCTGCCCAACGCTATCAGCAGCACATCATTGTGCACATCGACCGACCGACCGACCGACCGACCGTCTGTCCGCCCATAACAGAGATTGACGCTGTTACACAAATGAATATTTTTCGGTTTTTGTGGGCGGACCAACAACATTTGCAAATGACATATAATTTCTATTGTTTATTATAGTTGTATTTTTTTTTTTGTAATATATTCTGTCACTTTTATTAATTGCATGCATTTCGCAATTAAAATATTTGCGATTGTTGTTGTTGTTATCTTGAACGCTGCCGCAATTTGCATAAAACAAATAAATTCAATGAAAATTAAATAAGAAAAAAACAAGAGCAAACAGCAACAGCTGATATAATAATTTGTTTGAGTGTGTGTACCTGTTAAGCACACAAACCGTTTGCTCACACTTGCTGCTGCGCTCACTCACTCACTCTCTCATAAACCCAACATCATTGTCATTTGGCACCACTGCTGTGCCTGCTGTGCCGTGCCTTATGTTTGTGTGTGTGTGTGTGTGTGCTTGTGCATGCGTGTGTTTGGTGAAGGCATTGCAATACTCAGCAATGCTGCAGGCCTAGGAAATTGACACTCACTCAAGGACGTTGACAAACGGTTGGGGAATGGCATGGCATGATGGGCCACGTTATTGTATAAATGAGAAGCGTCGAGCAGAGCAGTGAAAGAAGAGATGCAAAAGCGACGTTACTGTTGATGCGCAAATTCTTGCAAAAAAAAAATTAAATTCAGTAAATTAGAACTAAATTACTTTTTTAGTGTTGTCAAGCGGCGGCAATTGTTTCAACTCGTACATTTTTTTATAAAAAAAAAATAATACAAATTGTATTGATAAAAAATTTGCGTACAAATATCAAAAATATTTGATTTCACAAAACATACGCTCATGTCACTATGTATTGCCTGAACACATACACTATTTCAATATTGTACTTAGTACAATGCCGATGACGAATCGATTGCATGGCCAGGCGTAAAGTGCATTTCAAAGTGCCGCATGTGTATATGTAAATCGTTGTGTACTTAAGCTAGTTTAAATTTTAAAAACGTTCAAACATGTTTTTATTGATGTTGGGCTTGTTAATGCAACACATGCTGTTGTTGCTGTTGTTGCTGTTGTTGCTGTTGCTTTGTACAACATGCATTCAAGGCTTTGTTATGTAAATGAGACCTAAAAGTGACCCAAACGACTAAGCAACTTCTTAATCAAGTTTTATTAGTTAGATTCTTGATAAAGAAAGTTTAATTAAATGCCGTTTTTTTTGTTGTTGTTGCTTTGTTTTGTCTTCTATGCGTAATTTGCATTTTTTAGAATAAAAAAAGAGAAGAAAAAAATAGATAACAACAAAAATAAAGGCCGCTAAGCAGTTTGTTCTTTATAATTCTTGTTGCTGTTTTTTATTTTTTTTTTGCTCGATTTTTTTTTTTTTTTTCATTTGTGCACCTTTGACTTTCAAATTGAAAGAGGTTGAATGTGAAAGTGTTGCTATTGTTGTTTTTTATTCTTCTCCTTCTTCTTCTTCGTTTCCTATGCTATTTCAATATTTGAAAAAGAATTTAAAAGAAATGTGCAAAGAAGCAACAACAATAATAACAACAACAAAACGCAAAAACAATGCGAAATGTGAGGCCACGCACATAAAATGAAATTTTTGAAATAATTTCAAATAATATTTTCGCTTTTATTTGTTGTTGTTGTTGTAGTTGTTATTGCTTTTTGAAATATCATAAAATAATAATAATAATTTCCATGCAAGCATTATCCATGTGTGTATACAAGTGTGGGTGTTGTTAGACCAAGTTTATAGACCAAAAAACCAACAACAACAATAAAATCAACAAAATTTATATGCGTTATAAATGAAATAAGAAATATAATCAACAACAACGACAATAAAACAACTACAAGATGCAAAACACTCGCATGTACAATCATACAACAACAACAGCAGCAGCAACAGAAGCAATTTATTGTTGTTGTTGCTGTGCGATCACAACGTGGCAAAGGAATTGAAAAACTTTAAACAAAATATCTGTGCGTGTGTGTGTGTGTGTGTGTGTGTGTAAGAGTGAGTAAGCGTATAATATTTACAAAGCGAAAATAATAATAATCATACAAAAAAAAAAAAAAAAAATCAAATGTGATAAAAATATTTAAAACTTGTTTAATAATTAAATTCAATGCACACACATGTGGTTAAACACACACACACACACACAGATACGTTTTGTTTTTGCCGTTACTTTAACAAAATAAAAGCAGAAAAAAATACAACAACAACAACAAGTAATATAAATTCAACAAACAAGAGTTGAAATCGCTTTTGGAAAGAAAAAAAAAACAGTACAGTAGAACTTCAATGATCTAGACACTTCGGCTAATCGGGAAGTTCCAGTTATTTAGATATTTTAAATTTAAAAACCACACCCTTACCAAGGGGTAGTGAGATTTTGACGCAATCCAACCCCCACCCCCCTTTTATTTTTATTTCACTTCAGATTTTTCTTAAAATTTTAAAATATTACTCAATTCATGAAAATTCAACTTGACGAGAGAATTTCAATGGCCCTCAATCTTCTTGGTGGCATTTTGTCTCCTTCCCCTTGCCGCCCACTAACTTTAATCACATAATTTGCGAATTGTTGTACTTCTTTTGAAAAAGTGTAAATGAAAAATTTCGTTATCCCAACGATTCGATAATTTAAACATGGCCCGATTAATAATTATATTTGTCTGTATTTTTGAAATTCTACTGTAGTATATTGTTAAATATTAAATGCGAATTCAATTGTGAATACTAATGCTACTTGATCAGAGTCGTCGTGCGATGGGAGCGGGGGTGGTAAGGGAAAGTAAAGGTGGGAGATCTCTCAAAATGTTATCCATTAATTAGTTGCAAGTCTTGATTTCCCAAATGGGTCCATTTAATTGTTACGAATAATGATTTTAGGCAGTTTTTAATCTCTCACACCCCCAAGTAAGAAAAAATATTACACGTTGAATAGAAAGAATGGAAAAAAATTAGACGTGTTCTACCCCTATCCATCCTTAATTTTCTTACATAATAAATTAATGTGAGAAACATGAGGTACCAATCCCGCCTTCTAAAAACCCCTTCGACATCTCTGTCTTTGACTCAACTATTGTGTGCTGAGTATATAAGTAAAAATACATAAATAATATTTATCTAAAATATATGCATACATACATAATTATGTACGTATTTTAGTTCGGAACAGTTTATTTATTATTATTATTTTTTTTGTTTGTTGTTGTTGTATTTTTTTTGTTTTGAATTTCAATTTCAGGTGGTAAGAAATAACGTCATTAGTTTCGGTCTTGTTGTTCTTGTTCTTGGTGTTGTTGTTGTCGTGATGGCAAGGCTTTGAAAAAATATGACAAAGCCATATATGTACATAAGTATACATACATAAATATGTATCTGTTTTTGTGTGAAAAAAAAAAATAAAAATAAACTTATTTTTGAGATGAAAAAAGTACAGTCTCACTTGTAAAATTAGTAGCTTAGAACTCAGATAATCAAAAGACGTCATATCCTATTACATGTATATTCTTTATTTAAATCAAGACTTAATCTGGTTTTGTTACAAAATATTTAAAAATAAAATATTTGTTTCGTATTAATAAATCAAATCGCCGATTCCGATTTTATTTGGCTTACAGACTTTTGGAATAACCACGAATTATTGTTGATAAAAGTAAAATTTCATAATCCATACATATCTCAACTACAACTCATATAAAAAAAAATATCTCTCAATTAGTGAACGTCCCTTTAATAAAATATGACACTTATAAAGAGGAAAAGACAGTGGAAAAAGGTAGAGGTCAAAAAGAGAAAAAGCTCCTTAACAACATTTTTCAAAAGAAAAATATAAAAATCCTTAGCCGATTTATTACTCAAAAATAAAATTGGAATTGGATAATTCAAAGCCGCTTTTCAAATTTGAAATTTAAAAAAAAAAAAGTGCCACCTTTGGCATAAAAATTGCACTTTTGTACAAATTGTTGAAAAGTTGGTACAATTTAAGGCAAAGATATAAATTATGGTCAACCGAGCAACAAACAAACATAAAAATAAATGAAAAAATCAAAAGCAGCACAGAACCTTTAACATTTTTGTCCTCTTCTTCTTCTTCTTATATCTTTTTTTTTTTGTTTCCTTTCATCTTATTCGTCTTCTTTCACTTGTTTTAATATAAGCTGATTCGGTTGCTCTAGTTGCGCATTTATTACTTGTCTAGATGTCTTTTCAAGCAGGAAAAAAAAAAAACACAACAATAACAACAACCACAAAATCACACAAGAAACAACAAAAACCAGAGAAAGAAGAAGAAAATTTCAAGAATTAAAACTGAAAAACCAACAAAGGTGCAAAACAACAATGAAGGCAAATATAAAATACAATTTTTGTTTTAGTTGTTTTTCTTTTTGTTTTTGTCCACTATTTTTATGCACAGACCGAATAGCAGACAGTCTTATATATACGTATATACATACATACATATATGTATAAGTACACAAGTATGTATCTGCGTTTATATATAGCGGTAGGTAATTATAAATGTACATACATACGGCGAGCAGACAACAAGTGTCTCAGATACTTTGCCAACGGCAATGCGAACCGCAAAAGTGTCGCTAATTAGTCTGTGACAAATACCAAAAAAAAAAAAACAAATAAATAAATAAAACAAACAACAACAATAAAGTCATAATGAAACTAAATTAAGAATATTTGTGATACCTTACACTGAGCATAATACACTGGAATACATCTCGGTTACGTTCATAAATTATATCTATAAATTATTTTTCTAATAATTTCCTCCCCCACTTTGGTTTTTTTCTTTATAATGAGTTGTAGGTTAGGCTTCTGCCGCCTATTTTCATATCACGTAATTTTAGAACGTCGAAAATCTCTCTTAAATTTAAGAACAAAACTTTACTTAGTAATTAGGTCTTCTTAGGTCTATTTGATTTTTTTTTTTTCAGAAAACATCTCTGTGGGGCGAGAGCGAGAGTGATGAGAACACTGTTTATTTGCTGCCCTTATTTTTTCAAAGAATTATCAGACGCGAATCGCTCATGTCCTGCCTAAGGCGGACTTAGACTCATCCAGATGGAAAGGCTGACATTAGGGTCGCTGGGTGAGGGCGTCTAAACAAAACTTGTAATCTATACACATTGCATGTTATATATGTATTTTTATAACCGACTGACCACTGACTGACTGACTCATCTTGAGATCTCCGAAACAATAGATTCGATTGCGTTAAAGTAGTGACTAATTTCGTAATGTAGACGCTCGCAAGGATCGGATTCTTGTAGAAAGTTCTGGATATCAGATTGTGAATCTACACTCTTGCTTGTCTTCGACACTCACCCTGGTAACGCTAAGGACAAAATCGATCTATACGGTGATTTCTCACCACTGATCAGTCGTTTACAGCAAACCATACCATCACATTAGAAATTATATAAGATTATTTCAATTTTTAGCTGCCGTATGTGCTATGTGGCACTGTGAGTGTTATGATTTTTTTTTTATTGTTCATCTAAAGATCTTTATCAACGAATTTAATTCATTTATGTATTTAGGAATCAGTGCTAGAGAGAATAAATTCGGGTCCTAACTGGGACTCATGTGTAAACTTTTTTCACATGGGCTTTCCCCCCTTTTCCACACTCTCTCCGTACTCATTTCAAATAATATTAAATTTAAAAATTAGTTTAAAATTTCTTAAATTCTTCTTAAGATTTCTTAATTTATAACACAAAATAAAAAATAAAAAAGAATTGGCAAAATTCATGCCTTGTCTAAGGTACAATAAAACAATAACAACAACAACAAAAATTCATTTATTTATCGCATAGAGACAAAAGTTTGCTGATTTAATAAATTTAACTAAATATTTGCATTATTTTTATTTAATAAAAAAAAAATAAAAAGAAGAAAAATCCAATTAATTGAAAGCGCATAAAGTCGACTATTGTCGTCAGCTTCTGATTAAAATTTAGAAAATTAAGCTGAATAAGATGAAAAGCGTTCGAAGGAATGAAAAAAGGAAGAAGAGAAAACGTAAGCGAAAGCGAGAATAAGCATTATTGACAACGCGAAGGCCGCCAGGCACATGGATTATGCCAGCTTCCGTGCAATAAGTTGCTAAGCTCCACAACAACAACAACAACAACAAACAAAATTAAAAGAAAAATTTCAATTAAAAAAATAAAAACAAACTCAAAACAACAACAATAAAAAAAGATACAAAAATTGTCGTGAATTTATACAGCCAGCCAGCCATCCATCCATCCATCTGTCTGTCCATCTGTCCATCAGCATGTCTTTACAATTTTGTTGCTGTTATAATTGTATTTTTGAGCACGAGTTTTTCAACAAGTTGCACACAAACAATGCAAACACACACACACACACACACAATCATAAATATTCCTCAAAAAACAACTAAAGCGTAGGTGTTGGACAAACAGCAAAAGATGAAAAACATAAAGAAATAAAAAAAAAAAAAAACAAAACACAAACACAAAAAGTTGAAAAAACAAAGTTTTTTTTTCTTGTCGAAATTTTAAACATGCACTTTTCGTTGCTGTACAGTGTACACATGTGCCGACGTGTGTGTGCGTGTGTGTGTGTGAACATGTGTCCGCCTGTGTAAGCGAACTTTCTTGTATGAATTGAGACAACATGATGTTGTTGCTGCTGCTGCTTCTTCTTCTTCTACTTAGCTTTGCTAAACAACATAATGCATGCTTACTCACTCACTCACTCATACACACATTCATTTTTGGCATGCATTTAATACACGTTCAGTGCAACTGCAACTGTTCAGTGCTGTTCAAACTCTTCATGTAGGCAATATGGTTGGTTTGCTTTGTTAACATTTTGTTTAATTTGCTTTTGATTATTGTCAACGTCAGTAATGAGCAAAAACAATAAAAATATTTTAATAAAATAAAAACAAACAAAACAAAAGTAAAATACAATAAAATTTCGTGTTATAGAACAAAAAAAAAGAAATGGCACACAATAAGCCAACAACAAGCGCCGTGAACACGCCCAATGTTGAACTATCGGTGGCCGTCGTTTGTGCGTCGAACATGAATCGCTCCATGGAGGCGCATAATTTCCTAAGGAAGAAAGGCTTTCATGTGCGCTCCTTCGGTTCCGGCGATCGTGTACGCCTGCCGGGCGTGCGTTGTGACAAGCCGAATGTTTATAGTTTTGGCACAAAATACGATGACATCTATAAGGATTTATTGTCAAAGAATAAAAAATTTTATACCGAAAATGGTCTCTTGCAAATGTTGGAACGCAATCGTGAGATAAAAAGTTGTCCCGAACGTTTTCAGGATTGTGATGAACAATTCGATATTATTGTCACCGTTGAGGAACGCATCTATGACACTGTCATCGAGCATCTTTTGTCCAAGAAAGCAATGTCACAACGTCCTGTGCATGTGATAAATGTCGATATCGAGGATAGTCTCGAGGATGCGATCATAGGCGCATTCCTGATAACGGATATGCTGAATTTATTATCAAAATCAAAGAATCTCAATGCGGAATGTGAATTATTGCTAAGTGATTTTCAGATCTGTCGTCGCAAACATGTTACACATTCGGTGCAATATTATTGAGGTCATTGTAAATCTCACATAATACGGGAGACCTCACAAATGTGTGCTATTTCGTTATGAAACAAACAAAAGAAAAAAAAGTCTAAAACATTTTGTAAATTATGAAAAAAAAAAAAAACTATAAATTTTGGAAAATAAAATTCCAATTCCTGAGTTAAGAACCTCTTAAGCTTTTCTTTTTGATTGTCAAATGCTTCTTCTATGCTTTTCTAATAGGGACACGCATGAGACTTTGTTTAAAATTTTGAAAAATTATGAAAAGTAAATTAAGGGAAAGTTGAAAGATTGGTGAGCTTTGGTGAAATTTTACTAATTTTATCTCACGTAACGTTCCCTAAGATCAAATTTAAGCGCACGTCTGCCATATGTTGCATTTAACGCTTTATAACATAAGCCTTTTCAATGTTGAATATGTTATCTTATATCTTAGCCTTTGATCAAATCAACTTGAAATCGTTTGAAAGCAACATAAGAAGTACAAATTCAATTCAGTTCACCCGTGGGAGTAATAATCCTACAGACAGTTGCTTAATAACAACAGTCGGTTTTACCCGCGTATTAAAAATGTATTATTGCCAATTTAAAAATAATTTGTGGCTTACTTTTTTCGCATTAGTCAAGTTAATTTAGAGTGGGTTGATTGATGGCTGATTGATTGATTGATTGATGAATTGGAATTGGAATTGAGAAAGCAAGTTTCAAATGTCAAAGCATTTACAACCACATGAATCTGACAAACTTGGCATGTTGCCAATAGAAACTCACACACATGACTAATATTCAATGCAAAATTACAAATAAATTATGAGAAAAAAAAAGGAAATTTTTTCATTTCACATACGAAATATAAAAACAACATTTCTAAACTGATGACAAATCCCATAAAAATGAATTTAATTAAATGGCAAAAAAGAAATCATTTTAAAATTGTTGAGATATTCAGTTGGTCTTGCAGCTGTAGCAGGTGAAGCATGATTAGGTAGAAGCGCCGTGTTGTATGCAACAGTTGCAAGCTCATGACAAGAGCTACTTAAAGAGCGTGTATTAAGAAAGTTGCTTAGAATTCGACTCAGGAAAATTTTAAATTAAATAAGATATCTAACTATTCTCAAATCTTTATATCCAAGTAACGAAATATCAAGATCCAAACACGATTAAGATATCGTTGAGACTGAAAAGGAGAACCAAAAGTGCTTGGGCCATATTTTAAGTTAGGATCGTCTGGTTGAATTTTAATGGCTTCACATAAACCAGATAACAGGTGAGTTTATGTTGAAGGTCTTGTACCGTTGGATCTTGGAGAATCTGGAGAATCATGAGCAAATGAGCTTCGTAGAGCGAAGTTTAGCGGTTGGGAGAGATTCTATCATAACTGTAGAAGAATAATGTGTTCTTACGCGTGCGAAATCGCCGACTTAGACTTACTTTTTAATATAAAGTTATGAAATATGTAAATTCCTTTGGTAATAAAGTCAATGAATACTTAAGCAAATATTTGCAATACAAGTTAGACAAGACTTTAATTTCATAGGAAAAAAACAATGCAAAACAAATAAAAATATGTGGATGTGTGCGTGTGTTGTTGTTGTTGTTGTACAACAACAAAGACATGGAATATATGTACATGCATATTTAATAAAGATGCGACGTTGCCCACGGGGGAGTTTGGCAAACTTATTAAACTTTCTTTCATAAACGAAGGGTTTCTTTTTATTTTTTTTTTATACCCTGCATCTTATGGTTCAAGGGTATATTAGTTATGTGCGTATCGAAGGAGACATCTCCGATTATACAAAGTGTATATATGTATGTATATTCTTGATCAGTATCGAAACAGAAATCGATTTCGTCCGTCTGTCTGTATGAACGAGTCGATCTCGTAATTTATATATAATAAATAGAAACAAAATTCCTTCGTAGGTCGATTCTGTTATTCATTGCGCAGATCCAGTTTATTTAGTTGTTCCCCTTTGTGACTTAGTTTAGGGATGAGGTGCAAATACTTAACTAAAGCTACCTCGGGTGAAATAATTATAAAAGTCATCTTGTCTTGGTTACCTTTTGAGAAAGTAACAACGAATTTTGGCTGACTTGAAGCACAAAATGTCAAAATAGAAAAATGGGCGTGGCCATGCGCCCATATAGTAACAATTTAAAACGCTTATATCTCGGGAACGATAAAAATTCCAACAAAAATGAAACATTGCATGTATGATTTTGGGATGGAGTATGATTACATAAATTCAAACATAAAATTGGCGTGTCCACGTCCACATATGTATAGCCGAAATAGAAAAAATATCACTGTAACCAATTGATCTAGAAGAGTAAAAATTTGTATGTATGATATTGAATGGAAATGAAAAGTTGGCCCTATAACAGCCATAACAAATTGAAGGTACGGGGCATGTCGAAGTCGAATACTCTTGACTGCAATTCCTTACTGGTTTTGTACTAAGAATGGGCGTTTTTTTAATATAATTTTTTTTTTTTTTTTTTTAAAGTGAAACTCAAACGTGAAGGTATCTCTTATATGTATGTATGTATATGGTGTGTGTATTTGTGTTGTTATTGTTGTTGTAATGCGCATATTTCATTCACATACGACATGTAAGCCCGCCCAGAAGCAATTTTCATAGTTTTTAAATATTAAAACACTTTTGAAAATTGCGCTTTTTAAATTAAAATGTAAAGAAAGCAAATAATTGTTAATGCATGATTATTTATACGTTTGTTTGTTTGTTTCTTGAATTGTTTATTTGCTTAGTTGTGCGTGCGTGCGTGCGTGATTGTTGAAATAAGTCGTTCGTTTGTTCAGTTTGTCTGTCTGTAGGTCAGCCGCGTCGACCTAAGCCAAATAAGGGCAGTTCAGACAACAGTAAATGTAATTTTCTATTAAAAATTATTCATACGACGTGTGCAACAACAACAATAATAATAATAATAATAATAACAAAACTGATGATGACATTTTGCGTTATAATAACGCTCACCTCTCCCCTTAGCCCCACCAACAACACACTGACCGCCATCATTATTGCTCTCTCATACTTATTAACATTTTTACTTTTGGTTTTTTTTTTTTTTTTTTTGGAGGGGGGTAATTAATTATAATAATTAAGTTGCGCGAAAATGCGTTGAGCGCACACACACACACACACACGCATGCACACAATGCTCAAAGCGCCTAAACAATCATAAAATGAATACACTTGACGATTTCACAGTGCGCGACGCGCTTGCATTAAACAACAACAACAACAACAATAGCAACAACAGCAACACTTTTTCATACATACGATACCACAAGCAAAGCGGCAGCAGCAACAATAACAAAAACAACAACGAACACACAAAAAAATTAAACGAAATGTGAAAAAAAAGGAAAGCAACAAAAACCCGTTAGGTGCGACAATGTACGTCTCCACTCATGGTCCAACCAACAACACACACGCACACACACGCACGCACACGCACGCATGCTTGTAAGCAACGAAAAAAACAAAAACAAAATGTGAAGCGAAGCAATGTAAATGCCATCAAAGCACGAACAAGAGAATAGCATGGCAACAACAACAACAACAATAGCAGCAGCGACAAAAAAGGAACTGTTAGTGAGTATGAGAGTGAGAGTGAGTACAGCAACAACAACAACAACAGCAACAAAATTAAATGAATTTGTTGCCTTTTCGACTAACTGACAGTTTTGACTTGAGTGAGTGACTGAATGAGTAAGAGAGTAAGTGTGTGTGTGAGTGTGAGTGAATATAAGTCAGTGTACAGTGGCGAGCAAAAGTGAGTGTATGTTCAATAAATTGACTTTCGTCACCCATAAAAAATCAACGAAACATGATAATCGTACAAACTAAATTATTTTATATTTATCATTTAATTCTTAACAAATAACAGTAAACAACAATAACATATCAGATGAATTTAAAAAGATTGAAAGTAAAAACATAAATAACCCACATAAACTCACTTTTGCACGTTTCAAGAAAATTAAATAATTAAATCAATTTTATTATTTTGCCCACAGACCCTTATTAGGAATCACTTGATTAACGCGGTTTGGCATGTTATCTACCAAATTTTCAATAATACCTTTTGTGATTTGATTCCATTCTGCTTTTACACGATCCCAAAGGTTGCCCATGTTTGTTGGATCTGCTTTGTACGTCGCGAGCCGTCTTTTCACGATTGACCAAAGATTTTCAATTGGATTGAGGTTGGGACTTTGTGCTGGCCACTCCATCAGTTGCAATTCTGCTGTTTTCCAATCCATTCCTTAACAATTTTCGCCGTGTGCTTTAGATCATCATCTTGTTGAAAAACAATTTATTTTACGTGTTAAGTACATTTCTCCATAAAATTAGGAAGATTGGTTTTCAAAAGTTGTAGGTAGTCCTCTTTTCGCATGATACCTTCAACTTAATGCAGAGGGCCAACATGCCACCATGAAAAGCATCCTCAAGCCATTATGTTTCCTCTGGCATGTTTGACAGTTTGCTTTACATGGTGCCTTTGAAGACTTTCCCCGGGCCTGCGCCAGCAATATTGCTTTCCATCTGACTGAAAACGGTTAAATTTGGACTCATCAGACCAGACAACCCGTTTTTAGTCAGATGGAAAGCAATATTGCTGGCGCAGGCCCGGGGAAAGTCTTCAAAGGCACCATGTAAAGCAAACTGTCAAACATGCCAGAGGAAACATAATGGCTTGAGGATGCTTTTCATGGTGGCATGTTGGCCCTCTGCATTAAGTTGAAGGTATCATGCGAAAAGAGGACTACCTACAACTTTTGAAAACCAATCTTCCTAATTTTATGGAGAAATGTACTTAACACGTAAAATAAATTGTTTTTCAACAAGATGATGATCTAAAGCACACGGCGAAAATTGTTAAGGAATGGATTGGAAAACAGCAGAATTGCAACTGATGGAGTGGCCAGCACAAAGTCCCAACCTCAATCCAATTGAAAATCTTTGGTCAATCGTGAAAAGACGGCTCGCGACGTACAAAGCAGATCCAACAAACATGGGCAACCTTTGGGATCGTGTAAAAGCAGAATGGAATCAAATCACAAAAGGTATTATTGAAAATTTGGTAGATAACATGCCAAACCGCGTTAATCAAGTGATTCCTAATAAGGGTCTGTGGGCAAAATAATAAAATTGATTTAATTATTTAATTTTCTTGAAACGTGCAAAAGTGAGTTTATGTGGGTTATTTATGTTTTTACTTTCAATCTTTTTAAATTCATCTGATATGTTATTGTTGTTTACTGTTATTTGTCAAGAATTAAATGATAAATATAAAATAATTTAGTTTGTTCGATTATCATGTTTCGTTGATTTTTTATGGGTGACGAAAGTCAGTTTATTGAACATACACTCACTTTTGCTCGCCACTGTACGTGTGTATGACGAAAATGACAATGTGCTGTTGTTGTTATTGTTGTTGCTGCTGTTACTTTTACTGTTGATAATGAAGATAATAAGCACGCTGCTGCCGTTGTTGTTGTTGTTGTTATTAAGGATGATGATTAAATCTCATGTTAATATATTTTTCTATATATACATGCATGCATATAAATATATATCAAATATACACACAGATACATATATGTATGTATGTACATGTTTAAACACGCACGCACTCATTCACTTGTTAGCTCATGACTGACTGACTGACTCAGTGACTGTGAGTGAGTGAAACAAAAAATAGCAAAATTTAGCCAAAGGCGACAATGGCAACTAAAATTGAAACTGAAATAGAAGCAGCAGCAGCAGCAGCAGAAGAAGAAGAACATACAAGACAACAAGAATCTCAACGCACATTTTACTTTGGCCAATTTAGTGTGTTCAACGATTGAAGGAAACAGTAGTAAAGCCAAACAACAACAACAGCAACAACGAAAGCAAGGCAGACGACAAAAAAAAAAAAAAACTGAAACTGTTTAGCTTCATTTAAACATATATGTATGAATGTATGTACACACACAACAGAAATTCGAGTGCAGAACGCACGAAGGCACGCACGCACGCATACATGCATATGTGTGTGTGCTCCTCTGTGTACTTCAACTTTTCAAGTGAAATTGTTGCCAACGACACATTGGAGACAAAAAAAAAAAAACAAACCAAAAACAAAAACAACAAGCGAAAAAAGTAAGAGAACGCATACACACGCACAACAGCAGCAAAGAAAAAACAAAAAAAAAAAACAAATAAAAGGAAAATTTATTTTTGGCAAAAAAGTTTGTTTGATTTTCTGTTTTTTTTCTTCTTCTTCTTTTTTTTTCATCTCATTTCAAATTTTTATCTTGTTGTTGCTGTTGTTGTTGTTGCTTTGTGCCATTTGTCTTTGGCGTTTTAGTTTATACATTTTTCACTTGTTTTTCGTTTTGTTGCTGTTGTTGTTGTTGTTGGTTTTTTTCATCTCATTGCTTTTTAACCCAGTTTTCAGTTTTTGTATCTGCATTGTTTTTTTATATTTCGCCACCTTACATTTTGTTGTTGTTGTTGTCGATGACAACGATATATCTATGCTGCGACATTTTTCTGCTTCTTCTTCATGCTTTTTGTACGCAATTCATAGTTGCCATTGCTGTTGTTGTTGCTGTTATTATCTTCCTTTCCGGTCAGTTTCTCTCACTATCTCACACACACTCTCTCTCTCTCTCTCACTCTCTATCTATTGTTTCCATGTGCAATGCATGCCAATTGGTTTTTGTGTTGTTGCACTCGTTGTTCTTGTTGTTGTTGTGAATTGTGCGCAGTTGGCAGAAGGACAACAATGCCGTTATTCAATTTCAAATAAATTAAGCTACAAATGCACGCATTAAATTACAACAACAACAATAACAAAAAAAAACTAGAGCAAAAGGCAAAAGTAAAAGAAGAAGCAGAAAGCAGAAAGCAGAAGAATATAAATGACATTCAACAAAGGTTGACCAAAGCGGCTTACAAAAAGCTTAAGGCCATCCTGAGATTTTCCAAAAATCAATTTTTTTTTTTTTTTGGCTTTTAAGAAAATCGGAAATTTTTGCGTTTTTCTCAAAAACTACTTGACTGATCTTACTCAAATTTAAACGAGATATTCTTAGAAGCAACACCTAAAGGAACGTACCCAAATTACGTGACCGATTGAAGGGGGAGGAGGGGGTTCTTTAAAGTACTACGCTTAGACAAATTTGGTGACTTTTCTTATACAAATTGGGTCACCGAGGGGGGAGGGGGTTTGAAAAAATGTCCAAAAATGGGTCACGTAATTTGGATACGTTCCCTAAGGCAATACGAGGGATTGGTGTGGGGTCTTCGTTTCTTTTAACCTAAAAATTTCAATAAAATGTTTTTTTTTTTAACACTTGTAATTTTTACAACAAAAATTTCAATTTTTTTTTTCCTCTCGTATCGCTTTAGATATTATTTTTCTGAATAAAAAGATGGCTCTATTGTAATTTTCTAACTATTGCTGATCGAGATGTTACGTACAACACCAATAGAGCTTTTCAAAAAACACGTATACTAACTATCTATAACTATATATGGTATATCCATATAAATAATTACACATATGTATGTATTTCATAAGGACAATAGCTGCTCCAGGGTGGCCATGGTGGCGAAACCTCTTAAACAATAATGATATCCTTTAAAAAAAAATCAGAAAAAAAATATATACATCTCACTACTGGCACATTGTATCTAGATACATGTGCAAACATGTGTAAATGACAAAAAATGTTACTCATTCATAAGTCAAATTACGTTTATTTCACATCAAAATGTACAAAATACCCTTGACACTTTTTGACACACACACACACACACACACACACACACACACACACACACACACACAGAGAGACAGACAGACAGAAAGACAGACATGTTAAATATTTAAAAAGCTTCACTTCATTTCGTTGCTCTCCTTCATCACCTCTCTCTCTCTCTCTCTCCATGAACGCATCAACGTTTTTAAAACATGTCTAAAGTCAACCTTTTTTTGTTGTTATTGTTTTTGTTGCCTTGACTGTTTTTTTTTTTTTGTTATTAATATTATTATTGTTGTTGTTTTCTTCATTTGCAATTCTAAATTGAATTGTTGAAGGCATTTTTTTTTTTTTTTTCATTACAAAAAGCAATAAAAACAAGTTTATATTTCCAATTAGAAAAACTTTTGTAAATTTCAATTGGAATTTTGCTTGTTTACTAATAACTCACACACACACACACACACACACACACACGTGCATAGACAAACAGTTAAAGTGCGAAGGAACACAAAAGGTGAAAGAGTTGAATGTTTTATGAAATTGTTTATGCAAAAAAGTGCAAAAAAGACAAAAAAAAAAAACAGAAAAAAGAGAAAAATATTTCAATAAAGTTTTGCAAACAAATCAAGTTGATAAATGAATTTTACAAAAGCAAAAACAGAGTCAAAGTAAATGTTTTATTATTATTTATTTTAAGAAATTCAAAAATAGCATTTTACTTCTGTATTCAAATTGGATTTCTGTTATAAACTTTCGCCATTTTGTTTTTTTTTTTGGGCATTTTTAATAAGTAACGACTTGAAAACTAAGTTAGGTAACTTAAAGTTTATAAGCTATCGATCTGTTAGGTAGGATAGGATAGGATAGGATAGGTAGAACAGACAGCTTGACGGTGTCGAGAGCACCCAGTGACTATTTGGTCCATTTTAATGTCTGATAATCTGTTAGGTAAATTAGAAGGAAAAGTCCTTGTTAGTTTTTTTTGCATGAAATTTATATTCCTCTCTCTCCCCTTGGTGAATTTTGGTACGATTTTGACAAACTCACCATTATACCTCACATGATATTTTGGTTACAAATTTTAAATAATTAATGGACTAAAAAGTTGGTTTAAATCTTTTTACGACCCTCCTCCGCCATGATAAAAAAAATATCCTTTTTTTTATTGCTGGACCCCCTTTTCCCTAAATTTATCTTACGTAATTTACGTACGTTCCCTTACATGCTAGAGTGCCGTATGTGTTATGTTAGCCTATGTAACATAAGAGAGATTTAATATTGTCACAATGAAAAAGTTTCCAACAATAACTCTGTTAATTTTAGTGAATTTTTAAATGAAACAGCGAACACCAAAAAATAAAGATAACCCAAGTCAATAAGGATATCTGGAATTCCTCGAATCGAGCTTACAAACCACCACAGGTCATTATTTTTTAATTATTATATATTTTTTTAGATATTTTAATTTTTATATATATTTTTTTTTAATTTTCTATATTTTAATTTTTATTTAGATTTTTAAACAAATTTTGTAATTTAAAAACAAACATTTATGACACTAATTTTATAAAAATAAAAATTCCAAATAATGTTAATATTGCATTTTAAATAAAAAATAATAATAAAAATCGATACCCGAATCTTATTAGCACGTTTAATTTTCAAATAATTACACATACGATAAATACATATGTATCTTTTTTATTGATTTAACTCTTATTTAACTTTATTATTATTGACATTCGTGTACATTAATAATTCAATTCAGTAATTGTTTAAAATGACAAATGACAAATTTTACATTTTCTTCGTTTTATTTTTCTCTCTCCTACCTTAACACAATTTCTTCACCACTCACTTTCTAGCTGTCTGACTGTCTGTCTAGTAATTTATATTCGTGTCAAATGTATTGCCAAACAGAGTACATTTAATACTCATTTATAACTGTTTAGCAAGATTGTAAGATAATAAATAATTTATTATTATTTTTTTTTTTCTTTTCTTTTCTAATCGAAAATTCGTTCGTGTAAAATTTGTAAAATTCAATTTTCAATGCAAATTGAACAACAAGTAACAACAAAACAAAAACAGCAACGATAATCAGCACAACAACAACAACGACTCGTCATTACATGCCACACCTACACTTGTTATTTTATTTTTTTTTTTATTATAGAAACGCTTAGCGTACAAGGGCACATGGCAATTGGCTTAAATTAATTGAAAATTAATGCCGCCCTGATTTCATACGAATAACGATTTCAATTTCGTGCAAATAATTCACGCGCACATTTTCAATTTAAAGTGATTGGCGTCGCGCGCGTCTCAACTTAAGCGCTTCTCTTCACATCGCTTCACTACACATCACTTCCCAAACACATCACATCACATCGCATCACATCACTTCTCTTCGCAACACTTCGCTTTGCATGCCATCTTCACTTTGCGCGATTCGATTCGTTTCGTTTCGCTTCACTTACCATCGCATGCATGCGCCTTCGCAAACACTTCGTCTTGCGTGCCTTCGCTTCACTTCGCAAACACTTCGTCTTGCATGTCGCGAGCCGTGGCTTAACCATTGTCGTTGTTGTCGTTGTTGTTGCGACGTTGACTGCATTCGGCTGCGCCAGCAGCACTAACTGAAGCAGCAGCAGCGCCACCTGCTGTCGCATCGCCGTCGCATTGAATTGCAGCAACACAACACAAGTGGCTTGACTGTGCGCCATTTTACAATTGAAAAACGTTTGTGAAATTGGTCGCTGATTAGATTTTTCGCATGATTAGGCATCGTTAATCATCATTGTCGGCGTTTGCATTTATTTTTGTGTACACGCCAATTAATTATACAATTTGTTCTTTAAGACATTTAAAAACAACAACAATAACAACAAAAAGCAAAAACAAATTGATATCAATTTCAGCATTGCTGCGACTTTTGCTAAGCCATTTAATATAACATTAGTTGCCAACTCAGCCCCACCATACCCCTCCCCCCCTGTCATTTAGTTCAGCTGTAATAAAACAACTTAACGACACAATAAGTAATCAATGTACATATTAAATACGCTTAAGTTAAATCTTACATATACTCAACATAAAGCAAAACAACGCGCAAAAATCAGAAATTAAGCGTATTCATTACAGAACGTAATCAATGTGTGTATATTGAATGCGCTTAAGTAAAAGGCAAACATATGCTGGCATAGGTTAGAGAAGCGCGCAAATTAAGCTAATTTTATTGTTTGTGTGCTCATTTGCCTGGCTAATAAATAAATTATTGCAATTAAGGTTGAATTCGGAAAAAATAAAAACTTACATTAAGTGCACACATAATTACAAAATCAATAATATTAAGCAAAAAAAAAAATAACAAAGAAAATGTCAAACTTGAGAAATCAACTAACCAAAAAAGAGGAAAAAAAAAAAACGTTCGCAATAAATAATTGAATAGTCATAAATTATAGCAAAGCGCCTTGAAGAAATGTCTTCCTCTTCAGCTTCTTCCTCTTCTGCTGTTTTTTTTTTTTTGTATATGCAAAGTAGCAGAGGAGGAATAAGAAGAAGAAGATCAGCTGTTGGCCGCAATAACAATGTCATTCGGTCATAACGGTAAAAGTGTAACACAAATAAGCTAAGCGCATGAATTGCTCTGACTCTGTCTGTGTGTGTGTGTGTGTGTGCTCGAGAACGGAAGCTGGGTCAGGGCAAATGTACAGTTGTAATGGTTTTTTTTTTATTTATTTATTTATTTTTTTTTGGCTTGTTGATTCGTCATTGTTGTCATGTTGTGACAGTTACAACTTCAGTCGCTGCTGGCAATTAACAACAACAACAACAATAAAAAAAGACCAAACAGAACAGCATACCACAACAACAACAGCAACAATACATAATATAATAACAAAGCTGTTGCTTCTATGACTGTTGCTGCTGTTGTTGTTGTTGTTGTTGTTGTTACTTTGCTGCTTACGACAGGTAAGAAGAAAAAAAACTTTTTCAAACAATAAAAAAAAAAAAAAAAGATGAGAGAAAACGCAAAAGCGAGAGTAAGCGAAAGAAGAATGAAGAACGTTAAATTATGACAAACGAAAATGAAAAATAATAAAAAAAAAAGCAGGTAAACTAAAGTAAAAGGCTCAAACAGACAGACAGACTTCATTGCCTTGGGGCGCGTAAAACGAGCGCTCAAAAACAGAACCCAAAACAGGCGGACAGAAGAAGATCCAACAACAAACATAACGGTACAAAGTCAAAGCAAAGCCGAGCCGAGCACGCCCACTTGCCCACGTACATCAACAGGAAGCCTAAGGAGCGTATAAGAAGAGGAATGGCAGAGGCAACAAATACAACAACAACAACAACAAATCGTATGCATAACGCGCGCAAACGCACTTTACAACATAAATACATAAATATATATTCGTATATATGTATATAATTTTAATATTTATAACATTTTGTATAGCGCAGAGTAAAGCCGAGCAGCGCAGCAGCAGGAAAGAGGAAGCAACGAAGCATGAGTTGATTTCTATCCCACCGGAAGGAAGCTAATCTCGATTTGACTGACATACAAATACAATTGCAAAACGCACACACACACACTCACTCACACACAGACATATATACACACATAAGTATGACTGTGTATATAAAACATTAAAGGTGAAAGAGAGCGCGAGGAGCGCATGATGAAGGAGGTTAATATAGAAACACACACACATATATGTATACATATATCCATATAAAAGCAAGCAAATTCACGCATACTTGAATAAACCAAATAAGCGCAAAGTCAGTACAGCAGCAACAACAACAAAAAGGAGCAAGCAACATGAAAGTATTATGAAATGACACACATTCACACACACACACATACATACAATTATGTACATACACATGCATGTGTATATATGTATGTAAAGTATGTTGCACCAAAAACAAAAATCACCAACAACAACAACAACAACAAAAACAAAAACGCGAATAAATTGAAGTAAAAAAAAGTAACAACAACAAAATATGCTTTATCGATTCTTTGGTTATAGTACAAAAAAAGCGAGCAAAAATCCAATAAGCAATGCCAAGTGCTCAAAAACAACAACAACAACAATAACAAAAAACAACAGGCGAAAAAAAAGAGTAGCAGAGAGCAGCGTAGCATAGTAGAGGAGTGCGAGTGTGAGTTAATGGAGAGCACACAGCAGCAGCAGCAACAGTAACAAGGACAACAACAGCAACAACAACATAAGGCAATATTATTAACAGCAATTGGCTTTTCATAACATTTTCTTTCATTTTTATTTTCTTAACATTTTATTTTCTTCTTCTTCTTATTTTGTTTTTGTATGTGTGCGTATTTTTATTTATATTTGTTTTTTTTTTTTTTTTTGTACATTTTGCATAACGCGTTATGACAACCCTGAACAAACCGACCGAATGACCCAACCAACCAACCATCCAAACGATTGAAATTCCCGTTATGCCATGTGTACTAAGGAGCATAGTACATACATATATATATATATATATATGTATGTGTATGTGTGTGTCCGCTTGGTGGTTAAAGCAAAGTTTTGCTGTTGTTGTCGTACGTCTCCTGTTGCTGACACACACGCACACAGCAACAACAACAACAGCAACGGCATCAGCAAGTGAAAATGCGTTTGAAGCGACCCATGTATGTTAACTAAACCCGCGCGTGCAACAACAAATCATAATAAAAAAGAACAACAAAAAAATTTTGAAAAAAAACAACAACAACAACAACACTAACAAAAAAGTAGGTGAGTATTTCAGAAAAAAAAGAGAGTCGAAAAAAAAAAATACAAATACTGAGAGAACAATATGCATGACACAGTGTCAGCTAGAGAGAGCGCGTGAGAGAGAGTGTGTATCAAATACTTAGCTTTGCTACAATTTGCGTGAAGTTTCGATATGCTGCTGCTTCTTCTTGATTTTTCTAAAAATTTGCATTGCACACAGCCTCCCTCACTTGCGCATTTGCTGCTGCTGCTACTGCTGCTGTGTCTGCTTCTTCTTCTGCGCGGTACTGCTTTGCTTTGCTGTGCTGTGCTTTGATATTAAATTTAAACAAAAATCAAATATTTACAGAGATACGCATTTATGGCAAATGCCGCCGTGTACATACGTATGTATGTATGTGTATATGTACACACACATGAGATATATCAAATTTTGGAAAATGTTATTTGCAAAAATTTTTGTTGTATTTTTTTTTTTTTCGCTATTATTAGCATTATGTGTACTATTTGTACATTACTTTTTGTTGTTGTTAATTTTCTCTATCAACATATTTTTGTACAAAAAGTCAAAAATGTAAAAGAATTTTCTTTTGTTTTTGGTTTTTCTTTATTTTTTTTTTTTTGAAATTTTTTTTTTGTTTTCAACATTTAATGCATGCCGCGCGCGCTCTCTCACTCTTTTATACACACGCACGCTCATACACACAGCAACAAAATGCGAGCGCATACGTTTCATTGCTCTCACGCTCTCTCAAATAAAAATTACGCTCTTTGATACAAACAACCACCCCACTGGGTTCAAAAAGAAGAAGAACTAACGAACAGTCGTTGCAAAAAAGTTGGGCATGAGTGGGTGGGAGAGTCACTTTTGGAATCATACACACACACACACACACACACACGCATACATACATACAAGCGCAAGCAAGCACGCAGGCACGCACGTATACGCATTGTTGGTAAATTGGTTTGAAAAAGCATTGCAGAAAAATGGTTAGAAGAAGAAGCAGTAGCAACAGCAGCAACAAAATGACATGGAAAATTGCGTTGGTGTGAATGAGATAAAAAAAAATGTTATGTTATGTTATGTGTTTTGTTCCTGCCTGAATAAGTTTTTCGTTGTTTTATTTTGCAATGAGAAAACATTTTGTTGCTCCTGCTGCTGATTCTTCTACTGGACAAATCTTATAATTTGCACACAGACGCACACAAATGAATATACGTTTGTAAATTGGGGGGGTTGGGAGAGAGAGACAAAGAGAGCGAGAGCAAACATTGTCTCTCCATCATTTTTGTATTAGATTTTTATTGTTTTTCGCATTTTTAAGAAGTTAGAACGCAACGGAAAAGAAAATTTAACAAAACATATTATTATTTTTATATGTATTTCTTTATTTACTCACATTTATTGTTGCACACACAAAAAAAACCGATTTTTGCTGTTGCTCCTTTGCGACTTGGTTAACTTTACCTTCTTGCCTCTTTATTTTTTCTAATTTCTTTTTTTTTTTTTTTTGTTGTGTTTTCAGATTATTAATTTTTTCATCATCATCATCAACATCTTCTTCTTCTGCTGTTGCACACACACAGCATAAGGCTTGCTGCAGAGCGCGGGCTGTTTGTTGAGTGGGGGGCGGGGGGCGTTCGCAGTTAAACTCAACTGAACAGCACAGTTGATCAAATCAAATCAGTTTCGATCTCATACACACTACAACGGTGACAACACAATGCAAAAAAAAAAAAAAACAAATACAACAACGTAATTGAATTTAAAAAAACACAAAGTAAATAATGTTGATTTTCTATTTTCTTTTTTTTTGAAAAAAAATTCCGCTCTTTTATTATATTATTTGTTTGTTTTTTTTTTTCTATCTTTATTTAAAATTTTTTTTTCTTCTTTTTTGTGTGTAATTCTTCTTCTTTTTGTTCTCGTTCGCAGTCGTTACGCGAGATGACTTCAATAATAATGCGTTTTGTATGCACAATAATAATGACAACGGCGAGAGAGTTTGCGACCAACTGATTTTCTTATTGGATTGTATTAGATTTTATGTCATTCCGTTAAGGCTCATTTAACGAACAGTGCTGTCACCTTACATTTTTTGCACACGCATTTGTGCACATTCGAATATTGCATGCCAGAAAAACTAAGAAATAACAAATTTTTTTTTGTTTTGTTTGTGATATTTGCATATTGCATATCTCACTTGGCCACTTTGTCTGTCAAAGAGCCTTAAATAATGAATATTGTAAACGCACATGATAAAGTGGCAGCACTGAACTTGTTGAACAGCCGCGCTTTTAAAGTTATTTGCAGCTGTTAAGTATTTAACATTTTGTGAGTGTTCTAAAGCGTTAGCTAACAGTGGAGCCGTTACACTTGTGGGGGAGAGGGGTGCTGCATGAGTCGGTGCACCAATTTAATAGTTGAATGACATTTTCTTTCAGTGCTGCGGTGCATTTCTTTGTTTTTCGAAGAATTATTTTTTTTAAACCATATACAGTATATCTTACTAGAGATCTTCTTCATTTGCCCATTTTGCGCTAAATTGCGTTGGATAGTGTCAATTCATTCGTTACATTCGTTATATTGAGACAATATTTTCGAAAATGTTCGACATTTCTTGCTCCCGATCAGTGTGTTGATCAATCTTATATTACATAGTAACAGTTATTAGTTACGTATACGCCCCGTCTTACTTGAATATTATGTAATTTAATTATGATTGTTGTAAGAGTTTGGGACCTTACTTATTTACAGGCTTGATGTTTTAACCGGCTTTAGGTCGATTTGCTATAATAAAGATGTTAACAAAGCCCATATTTATTTGGTTTTTATTATTTTCAGTATTTATTTAATAATAGACATCAACATTGGCTTTATAACATTTCTAAATAGTAAAATACTGAAAACAGTTACCGTTAAATGCAAGATCAATTCTGCTGTTGCTGTTAAATTTAAAATAAATTTTAACCAATAACATTAACAGCTCCATTACAGTTGTGTGTGATGCTGCGACCGAGGCCAACAACACTTTTAACATTTTGCATCGCGCTTCTGTAAAGCGTACATTAGCTCCAAAATTAAGTTTTTACAATTGAACTGTCTCATGCCACACTAGTGGCATCAAGCAAACATACACCAGTCTATCTCCAACCCTCACAATTAGAGCTATCATATCAGCAGGCTTGTTTTAATAATGTTCAAGACTACTACCGATATGCTTTTGTTTTTTTAAAACGATGTTTTTTTGTTCGCCATTCGAACAAAAATTGAAATTTCATTCCTTAAGTTTTAAACAATGTAAATTCAAAAGTTTCAATGCTTTGCAAACTTTGCGCACATTCGCACAATCGATTATGTTGCATGAGATTATTTTTCTAACTATTCTATAAGCTCATATACGCACAGCTATGGGCATACCATAAAGCATTCAAACACGCAAGCACTGTGCTTTACTGTTAATGTGCTGTTAAATTTAACAGTTCTATACTTAACATTTTGGTGTTTTTTTGCATGCGTTTTTTAATACATAAGCGCTGTTATCATTCGGCCACCCTGAACTGATCGTCTGAAAAACGGCTCGAAATAGCCAGAAAATTACTGATTTGGCAACACTGCTGTGATCGCCGGTCGTAATCGCATAATCGTTCAAGTGTCGGGGTTCTATATGATAACATAAGTCAAACAACGCGGTGAAAGAGATTGAGAGCAAGAGATGATGTTCGCTCAATTGAGAGCGAGAGAGGATTCGTGTCATTTTTCGTGACACGGCACAGGGGTATTGAATAAGCGTATGTGCGGTGCAGCCGCCTGCGATATTTCACCTACCCGCGATCACGGGTAATTCCGACCAGGCTTTTCCTGCTTCTTCTTCCACTTCTGCCGATACTCTGCCGACACTTTTGTGTCAAATGGCCCGTTTGCGTTTCTCAACCAATTGAAGCTGCGAAAAACCGTTTAACTATTTTTTTTTTTTTGCCAGGCGTGTTGTTGCCGCTGCAGGTGCTCTCGCCACGCTTGTTTTTACCGTTTGCTTTCGTTTCGTTCGTTTTTCCGGTGGCGGCACTTTTAATTAACTTGCGACAAATGAGTTAAATGTTATTGTTGGTTTTTTTTTTGTTTTTTAAATAGTGTGTAAACGAAAAATTAGTTACAAAAAAAAAATGTTTGCGCAGACAATGACAACGGCAATGTTGACAATGACAGTGACGACGGCGACGGTCACAAAAACAAATTGAACTGTGAACGTTTTTTTTCGGCTTCGGTTACGGTTATCTTTGCCGGGTATCTTAAAAAAAAGTAACAAAAATTAAAAAAACAGCAAAAAAGTGCCACAAAAAAAATTTAATTAAGTGCGATCGAAGGCAACGCGTGTTTATTGCCAATGAATGCGTAAATTGTACGTTCATGCGTGCGTCCGTGCGTGCGTGCGTGAGTGAGTGAGTAAATGAGTGTGTGTGTGTTTAATTTTGCAAATATGATTTATAATGCACACACAAGCGTCAACAAGTGATAATAATAATTTAACATAAACAACAACTCAAACTAAAGCGATCGATAGATCGATCGATTAGCAACAATTAACCCTTGGTTGCCACACAAATCATTGCCTAAGTTCACTGAGTTTGACTTCCACCTTCGATCCTTGCGCCAGTCTTGTCTGTGTGTGTGTGTGCGTGTTAATAACAATACCAACAACAAATATTTGTACCTGTTGACGTCGGCCGTTAAACAGACGCCCGCCCGTCCGCGCCTACCGCTCAGGGTGTGGTGTGGGCGTGCGCACGCGCGCCCCTACCCTCAAAGAACATGCGCAGACCGCCGTCGCTCAGTCGCAATCATTATTTTGTCATCGGTCTGCTATTCGGTTTGGCGCTCAGCTTTTATATACCGCAAGATATATGGGAACTTGTACAGCAGGAGGAATGTCCACAGGAAGCGGCCGAGAATATATTAATTGAAAAGTTTGGCCAAGACTTTGAGCCGCATTTGAATCTTGTTAATAAACCGTTAGAAGCCAAAAAGCCGGTAAGCAAAAACAACAACAACGAAAAATTGAAAACAATTTGTTTTATTGTTTTTTTTTTACCTTTGATTAAGTCATGTTAAGCAACTGCAGTTGTGCTAAACATAATAATTAGCATAAGAATAATTGTGTTTAACTTAATTATCATGTTCCTGTTTAATTATCTAACATCCTTTATGATCATCATGGGTCTTTGCTTAAACATTTCCCACTTTTCCATTCTCAATTGCTCAACCAACTTCATGCTCATCATCATTCTGTACCCATCATCATGATCATCTGCACCTGTCTGTTGTTGTTGTTGTCGAACAGTAGCCAAGCAACTGCAACTTGTTTTGTAAGATCTTTCATTCTCAACGACTTTAAAAAGAAGTTCATTTCTTCTTTGGTTTTTTTTTTTCCTTTTTTGTTATATTTTTTTTTTTTTGTTCTTCTGTCAGTCTATGCTGGACAGACAGTGACTTTAATACATACATATGTATGTATGTATCACATGTATTTATGTACGAGTTTTAAACTTTAATCGTGACGTTCTAATTGAATGTTTCTCTCTCTTAGCCATGTTGATCTCTAACTTGTCTTTGAACATTTGTTGGCCTTGGCTCAAAAGAAAAAAAAAACAAAAAAAAAAAGAACACTCATTAAATTCAAAAGATAATGTGTTCCAAGACTTTGTTTTTGTTTTTGCTGTAAAAGTTAATTTGTATAAAAAAACAAAAAAATCAAACCAATTCAAACTTCAAACTGTAAATAAGTTGAGCATTTTTACAGTTACAAAATTTAAAAGCTTCTTAAGTAAAAAAAAAAACATACATATAACACAATGTAAGAAGATTTATTTATTTATTTTTATAGTTCTTCTTTCGTTTCATTTAACAAAACAAAAAATAAGAAAAAAAAAGGATTTCATTGATTAGCAACATTCTTGGGCTGAATGAACTTGAAGGTAGCGCATTGAAATGTATCAGATTAGCCGAAAGTTACTCTTTCGTTCATTTGCTTTAATTGCTTTAATTTTTTTTTTTTTTTTTTGTTTGTTTGTTTTTGTTTTGTGACTTTCGACACTTGAATAAAATAGAAAACCTTATCTCATTATTGCCATTTATTTCACTACAACACATATGCCCCGAAATACTATTTTTTTTCGCCGTTGTTGTTGTTTTTTTGGGGCGCAAAGTCGAAAAAAAAGCGCAAAATATACGTCAAAGTATTTAGACAAAAACCAACACACACACACACACACACACAGCGTTAAAAAAAAGATCGGATTGAAACATGTGAGTGTGCGAACAGAATAGAACAGCACAGCAAATATATCAGTCAGTCAGAAAACTGATAGGAATTTATTGACCTTCTTGCTTATCGGCAAATTCAATGCGGCAACGTGTTCGTTCTGCACACCTTCACTTTGCATGCGTCCGTGCGCCCACACTGTATGTACGTTCAATAATTGTCATTTGCTCTCTGCGCTCACTCACTCATGCCCTGTGTGCATTTTACTCTCTGCAGCAGCTGTTGACTACGCATTGTGCTCGTTCGTTCGGTTGCGCTCTCTCACTCTTTCTTTGCTCAACGTGCTTGCGGTTTGTATGTTGCGCTTGTTGTTGTTGTTGCTGCTAGGTTTTTTTTTTCGTTTGCTTCGTCTGCAAAAATGTACGTCACATTTCTTAGCTAAGAATGATCATTTATTTTGTTGTTATTGTATTTTAAATTTTGTGTTTTTTGTCGTACCCTTTTCTTTTTGTATTTGTTATATTTATTTGCACAAATATTTCAGTTTTTTTTTTTTTATCAAAATGCGAACGTTTGCAAAAATTAAAAAAAAAAAAAAATCAAATTTGGCGTTTAAAATTGAATTGATTTACTGTTGTTGTTGTTGTTTCTTTTTTTATGTGCTTATTTTTCATCGCATGATTCTTGCTTGTTCATATAACTTGTTGTTGTTGGTTTGAATTTTTTTTTTTTGTTGTTTTTTTTTTTTGCATTTCTGCTTCAATAAACTTTTTCTTGATTCTCTCATTGCGTGTAAAATTTCGCGCGCCATAAAATCGAAAAAAAAAAAATGCAAATTATGTGATTTTTTTGAACCCTTCTTTTTTTTGTTGTCTTCACTTATGATTGCGCGGGGGGAGCCGCGGTGTCAGCGGCAACTGTGTACAGGTTCATGGTTGTGCTGTGCGCGTGTTCAAAATATGATATGTCCTGTTGTTGTAGTACGAGTCTGTACCGTTAATGCATGAAAGCAACGCTGAGAAAGTGCAATGACCTTAGCATGTTCTTGGTGATGATCAACAGCAACAAAGCAAAAAAAACATACAAAAAACATGACGACACTTTTGGCAAAATTAACAACATTTTCAACAATCAAATCAAATCCTGAAAGCGCAAATGTGCGAAAGGGAGAGAGAGAGGGAGAAAGCAAGAGAGAAGCACAACTTTGACACAAATCTCAATTTAGCGAAACTGAAAGATTTCAAGAAGACTTGATTTTAATTATTATTTTTTTTTTACTTTACTTTACTTTAATTTCAAGTGGAGCAACAATAACATGTGCATGAAAACTTTGCTTTTAAAATTATGTTTTTTTTTTATGGTTATTGTTATTGTTATTATTCATTATTTTTTTGTTTTTGGTTATAAAAAACTCATTTTGTGCTACTTTAGTTGTTTGCTTCATTAAATGAAGCATGGAGGAATAAAGTGAATGAACGCACACACACACATAAACACACAGAGGCTTTGGAAGCAGCAGCCAGAGAGACTGACGGACAAACAGACAGACAGACACTTTGAAAGAGAAGTTTAAATTTAGAAATCATCCAAAAACAATTAACGCCACTTTGTACAAGCAAACGAAAAACAACAACAATAACAATAAAAACTACAATCACAACAACAAGCAACTTAACTGAATTGAACTGAACTGAAGAGTGACGCTTGTCTGTCCATGCCTTCTTTTTGGTTGATTTTTGACATGTGTTCTTGTTCTTCTTCTTCTTGTATTTTGTGCTTATTCAACTTCTTCTTCTGTCTGCGGTTGGTTTTGTTCTAGTGCTGATCATTTTGATACATTGTAGTAAAAATTATTAGAAATTTTCAATAAGAAAAACCAGTAAGGACGCTATAGTCGAGTATACTCGACAATATAATACCCTGCATACACAGTAGGTGGTGTAACACCCTAAATCTACAAAAAAATGTTGATTTGACATCGCCCGATCGAATATTGTTCAAAATATCAAATAAATTGGTCAAAAAAAGTGGAATTTACGAAAAATTTGAGTTTGTAGGTCATTGAGGGGTAACTTTCGAACAGGGGGGAATTTTGTGGTATATAGTTTTAAAGATATGTATTTACTGAGCTCGTATACAAAATTTCATGTTCATACCTTTATTAGTTTTGGAGATATTACTTTTTATAGAAAACAACTGGGGGAGGGGAAATCAAGGGGAGGGGGAAAAATTGTGGTATGCAGTTTTGTAGAACTCTTCATGCTGAGTCTACATACCGACTTTCATGTTTCTATCTCTTCGGGTGTTCGAGTTATAACGTTTTCAAAAAGTGGGCGGTGCTGGTTGGGCGGGAAGGAGTGGGCGTGGCACTAAACCATTCAAACTTGATGGAGTGCCAAGCATTACGAGTCTACCCTCCAAATTTCAAGTCTCTAGCTTTTACAGTTTCCGAGAACCATTGGTGAATACAGACGGACGGACAGACGGACAGGGCTCAATCGATTTCTCTTGTCATCCTGATCAAGAATATATATACTTTATGGGGTCCCCCTCCCCTCCTTCTATGCGTTACATACATTTCGTTCAAACAAACTTAATATACCCTGACACACTGTATGTGCAGGGTATAACAAAAGAAATTTGTAAAAAATATATTTTTTATTTAAAAATTTGTTACTAGCAAATAATATTAAACGTTGCTGCGTGAATAATTAAAGCAAAATCTGCTAAAAACAGTTTAAGGTGCATTGAATTAAGCGTAGTAAAACATTTGAGTGACATTGGATTGCGCAGCATCAACATAAAATGCTAAACGGCAAGTTTGAGTATCATTGAAACAGTTCAAACAACAGTTTGAGCAACATTGATGCTTTGTAATGTTTGAGAGCCATTGAAGCGTATTTCAATTTAGAGCGCTTATAAAAATGTATTTACATAAATTGTTATGAAGCGTTTTGGCTTTAAATAATATTTTATTTAAATGTTCAAATTAAATAGTTGGAAAAAAAAAATAAATAAATAAAAATAATAATATGAAAAATAACAGACAAGATTTTCTTTTCTTTGCTTTGCTTTAAATAAATATAAGAGGCAACAACAACAAAAACAACAAACACAGCAGCAAACATTTGAAAGCTCATCAAAATGATTTTATGCGTTTTTCAGCATATTGTTGTTGTTGTTGTGTGCTTTGCTGTTATTTAATTTTTTATTAAATCAAAATTGAGCTTGACCAATTCGGGGCGGCCGAGCCACTTGCACGGCCCTCTGTCGTTTTTGTCTGTCCCTGCCCCTTTAAACTTTGCTCGACGCATTTAGTTAATAAAAAAAAATTATATTTTTTTTTCTTTAAGACGTTTGTTTTTTTTATTATTTGCTTTCTGTTTGAGTGAATTTAAAACTTGACTTTAATAAAAAACAATAAACCATATGATTACCCCCGTGAGAGGCTTGCGTCTGTGCTTGCCATCATCTCCGATCCCGCCGGCAGTCGTTCGCACTTTGCTTGCGTCATAGAGATGCACGCGTGTTCATGTTGAAATTCACACAGAAAGACTGACAGATAGACAGACAGACATCGCAGAACAAATCCAAAATTTGTTGTTTTTAAGCTTTTGCAGTCACGCACGATATATCACGACTTAACTCTTCAGTTCGTCAATCTTGAGACTCTTGAGCGTAGAACAACAATTTTTTAATCGCTAAGAAACTATAACTTTATGAAATTTTAAAATCTTGAACTTGTTTTGATAAAATTTTTAATTTTTTGATGAAATTAAAATATTTTTTTTATGAAATTTTGTTGTATTTTTTTAAATCCTGAATATTTTTTATGCATTCTTAATTTATTTCAATATAGTTCTTAATCTTGACAAATTGATTGAATCCAATTTAATTTATTTTAACGAAATTTTACATTTATTTGATGAATTTTGTTTTTTTTAAATGAAATTCTACTTTCTTTTGTTGTAAGTACGTTGTTTTCAGCACTTTATTTCTGTATTTCACGGATGTCACGCACGACACGCACACATCTCTATTGCGGCATTGTTACGTCGACGCTGTCGTCGTCATTATTGTCGTTGTCGGCGACTCAGACGATTTTACTTAATGCATTTATGTATTATTACTATTATTTTCAGTTTTACTTAACGTTTTTCTTTTAAGTCTTTATTATTTAACAATTCAACTCTTTATTTTGTGTGTGTGAGATTTTCTTTATTATTTTTTTTCCCCCCTAGTCTCAATCTTAGCGTCTCATTAAACGACAAAAGTGAAATCGTTGTCGGTTTTTTTTTTAAATATTTTTATTATTTATTTTTTATTTGCTAACTTTTTTGCTTTGAACTTTGACTCGATTACTTGACCAGGGTTGAGCAGTGGGGGGGTCGTCCAATGTCGTTAGTCGTTCGTCGTATGTAATAATCCTATAATTATTGTGATTGTTTATTTGCGCTTTAAAAATATGCAATTTATTTAATAAATATAATTTATTATTATTCTTTTTTTTCCTATTTATTTATTTTTTAAACAGATTCGCATAATTCAAAAACGGTTTGATTCACTTAAAAAACATTTTTTGATGACTCGCAAAAAAAATAAAATACAATGCATGTTATTTATATTTTTATAGTTATATGTATATATTTATTAATTTTTGTTTTTTATTAATTGGTTTTTTGATAAGTCGTTTTATTTTTACTTTGAAACTTTTTCAAAAGATAAGCAACACGCTTTTTTTTTGTGTGCACCTCTTCTGCTTGGCTGTTTTTTTTGTTTTTTTTTTTTTTAATTTTTAATGACGCAACACTTTTGTGCTTTTTGAGCAAATTTTCATTGATTATTTTTTTTGATAATTAATTCTGTTGCGGTTCAATTGCAAAAAATACTCAACTTATTGAATATTTTTAAGAATTTGACATTGCTTTCTTCGGACGTGCCTTGTATAGTGATAATGAGTCTTGTCTTTTGTTCAGATTCTTGTCTGGTTAAAAATATGAATTATTCATGCTCCAAAAATACCACATAACAATTGATAATAGGTACAGTAGAAATTTGATAATTCCTACACTCAATAATCCGGACGTTCTAGTAAATCGAACATTAATATACAAAGTAAAAGCACTTCTTTCGATTTAAAAAACAAAATTAAAGTTAAATTTTATTTTCTTAAGCATAATTTGTTTAAAATAAATTAATTGTCATTGTATAACTTAAAGCGAAATTTGAAAAATCAAGCAATCCGAAGGATTCGGTGATTCCACACTTTTAACTTTAGAATAAATTTTTCTTTATAATAAATTTTAAAAGCACTCTATTAATTTTTTAACAGAGTTATTATACATAGGTGGTAAGATTAAATTAAATTACTCGAGTGTCGTATGTGCCGTGTAGTGCTATGCAACATAAGCCTATACATTGCTAAAAATATTTTCTGGAACACCTTCAAAGAATACTTCTCATTTTCCAAACAAATATTGTTAATAAATAATTTTGTTTATTTTGTCATAACAGTGTAGTTTATAAATAAATAAATAAATACTTTTGTAATTAAAATATAACACAATTTCATTTTTGCTTTTACATAAATGCACAAAAAGAATGCTTTCCCCCAACCCCTTCACTCCACACTAATGACCATGACCATTGCCATTTTTTTTACCGCCGCCAGCGCCATGCATGCCGCTGCCCATGTATTTGTCAAAGAGATAATCACCCAATTCGTCCTGTGAACGTTCCAATTGTTTAATATAATCAGCGAGTATCTTTTGGCCATCAACTTGTTCCTGCAGAAAATTCGCCTCAATGAAATCGCATAAGTTCGGATCATTCTCTTTGCTTGCGATCGCATGAACATTTAACAAATGCTGCCGGTGTAAGCGCAAATAAGATGAATTAATGAAATTCTATTATGAAAGCGAACGATCCAAAACCGATGCCAACGATACAAACCTGATTGACCTCCATTTCCATTTCGAGCGCATGCCTGAAGGCCGCCATTGTATCGGGATAGTCGGGCACTGGTTGCGGCACCGTGGTGAGCACAATCAGACCGCCACGTTTATTCATATATTTCATGAACATTTCGGCATGTTCGCGCTCCTCCATGCTGGCATGCAGAAAGAAATTATGCACGCCCGGCGATGCAATGTCACTGCGATCGAAATGATAGGCCTGCGTGGCAATTCAAGATATAATAAAAATGTTTATAGGAACAACAAGAACAACAAGTTGCCTACCATGGCCAAATACTGATGGCAGGCCTTTAGTTCCATATTGATTTGATCGTTGATCTTCTCCTCGCACACCTTTGAAAAGTTCTGACGCATAATCATGCTGCATATTCGTCGCAATTGTCCAATCGATTTGCCACCCATAATTTTATTCTTTCCCCCTTTTTTTTTTTTTGGTACTTTTAATTTGTTATTCAAATTACTTAAAAATTTTGTTTAAATTTATTTGATATATTTTTTGGTTTCATATGAAAAATTATGACATTTAAATCTTATATGGAAATTTATTTCGGTCTTATAATATTTTATAGGTCTCCTATTCAGGACATCCATTTTTTTTTGTTTTAAGATTTGTTCAATAACCTCAGATCTTTATAATTGTATTCAAGTCAATGAGATTTGAATGGTTTTCTCCCTCTTAGATTAATAGATGTTCCATTCTCACTTCTGTACTTAATTTGAAAATAAAGTTATTTGAATTTTGCTCTGCTTTAAATATCGCTCAAAGTCAACAAGTCGTTTCAACTTTGTTGTCTGAAATTCGCATAACTTAAATAAATATTAAAAAAAAAAAAAACAACAAAATAAAAATATTTCACCCACAACTATTAATAAACAGAAATTGTTGCGAAAGGCGCGATTCTCGTTGCGTACTCGCATTTCCGGTTCGTATCTTTTTGCATTTGTAGAAAGATCAAAATACCACAATAATCATTGCCCCTCTGTCCATCTCCATCTCTCTCTGTCTCTGACACTCTTTTGATGATAATCATGATAAAGAAATCTAGATCTCACACATACATATACAAACACAGGCAGACAGATGGACAGACACAAGTAAACTCGATCATTTGGCGAAACGGCACCAGTCTGCCTTGCCATGCCTCACTGACTGACCAACTGACTAGCTGGCTGGCTGGCTGGCTGACTCGCATAGCAACAACAACAATACAAAAAAAATAATAATAATAATAGCAACAACAACAATACAAAAAAAATAATAATAATAATAGCAACAACAACAACAATCAAGCTTTAGTGCAAATGCAATGCAAGCCAATTAATTGAGCCCGTACAATGCTCATTGTCCCATTGCCATTGCATGTGCTCCTCACACTACCATGCCGCACCGTGCCCCATAGTGCCACACACCCAATCTTGCCCTGCAGAAGAGTAACACGCCTACACACTAAGCAATCGTCCACTATACTCGTACACTTGTTCAATTAAGATTTGTCAAAACCAACAAAAAAAAAAAAATAAAAATAATAAAAAAAGAAATCTGAAAAAAAAAAATCAAATGAAACTGAAAAATCTTTTCCCAAGTGCGATGTATCTTGAAGATGAACATACGAACGAACGAACGCTCAACTCGACTTTAGTTAAACTGTGTGTTGTTGTTGTTGTCGCTTCTTCTTCGTCGTCGCCGTTGCCATTACATGTATCACGGTAATTGAGCAGTGATTGTATTCAAGTGCTTGAGTGCCAGTTGGTCTGCTCAGATCGCTGACAGAGTCAGTTCGGTACGGTCTAAGGTTCAATATAAAAATATATGCGCATATATTATGTGCTAAGTATATACCGTTATACATATATACACATATATGTATGTATTTGTATTATTTAGCTTACGGAAGTGTCGTTTTAGACACGCTTATTGTCTTTAACATCAAAAGCGCCATCTGTATGTGACATCTAATAAAAAATAAATTTTGAATCTTATCAATCTTGACGTTAAATGACAATGACGTCGTCGTCAACAAGAAGCGTGTCATGAAATTAATTAAATTTGCTTTTGTTTCCTTCTGCTTATTTTTCTATATTTTTATCACTTTTTTTTTTGTTGTTTTATTTTTTTTTTCTTTTTTAATTTAACTTAAGCAACATTTTTTTTTTTTTTTAAATGCCACTTGTCTATCAATGGTAATACTTTAAGGTTTTATCATGTGTCTGCAATTTAATAATAAAAAAAAACTATTCGACACAACGCAAGTGTCACACTAACTAACGGATGGACAGACGGACATTTTTTGACTTAAAAAAAAAAGTATTCAAAAAAAATAAATAAAGTTTTCTTCATGTCGTCTTTGACTCATCAAAATGTTGAGTTCTTTTACGTTATACATGATTTATGGCGCCAAAGAGTTATAAATGTTCTCACTTCTGATAAGAATTATCAACGAAACAGCATTCAAAACGAAAACTGACAAACCGAAGAAGTTATTGTTTTATGATCATTAACGTTTTTCCTACAACAACAATAAAACAATTTGTTTTTACGATAATTGAAAATACTTGAAAACATTAAATTGAAATACAAAATTTATAGTTAGTTTACTTGTTCACTGAACAGTCGCACATAAATGACATGTCGCACATAATTCATTAAGGAAATGTTTATGTACATACATGAAATATACGAAAAAAATCATAGATAAAGAAATATACTACTAATGTACAAGTGTTCAATAAACAAATCAATTGTTTATTGAACGCTCAGTGCACAATGATTGCTGATCATCAATGCAGCATATGTCTTTAACAGTCAACATGATTTATTGAAGGTGTTCTATTGAAAATGTTACAGAAAAAATCAAGTAAGCGCATTAGTTGACAATATAATGGCCTAAATGGCCTTTTTCATCTGACAACGATTATTCAACTGTTTCGATCTTGACCTGATTGCTTGAGAACAATTTCAGAGTCACTGAAAAATATTCTATCAAGTTTTTATCCAAAAAAAAAAGAAAGTATACAGTAAAAGCTACTGTGGATGGAGTTCAAACATTCCCGTGTTTCCTTCCTGTCCGCTTAGGAGGTAAAGTTCACCGAATAAGAGTTTTTGATTTGGAATAAAACTCTAGTGAGAGATGTTTGTCCGTCTGAGAAGATGTTCTTGACTAGGGTGTTTACTGTATTTACTAACTGAAATAGTCCAATGTATTAAAAGAAAAAAAAAAGAAAAGACATGTTAAAAAATTCTGAAATCATAAAGAATTCAAATACGAACCATGATTGAATATTTCAAAGAATTTCAATATATTTTTTGTAAGTTTCAAGTACTTTGAGGGATGATATGTTGAGAGGCATGTAAAAAGGGGATTTGGGGGGATAACGTGGAGTAGAAAAATATTATTTATAAAAATAAAGAACAGCTGTTCATAGTGATCAATTATCGCATATATTTTGATAGGCAAATGTCGAAAGATTATTATTTTTGTTCTCAAAGTCATTCATAGGTAAGAAGCTTATTTCATGTGAATAACTACAATGTCATGTCTTGAGCTCCTTCAAGTTAATTGTAATCTTATGCATGTCCATGTTGTTGTTACTTTTGTTTTTGTAATTATCTTTAATTATGATAAAGACAAACCTTTCAGAATTGTTGTTTTTTTTCGATTTTTGTTTTTATCATATTAAGAAGTCAATAAAAAAAAAAAGTTGTTGAAGTAATTTTATTGTTGTTGTTGTTGTTATTGTTAATTTTTTTAATTGGTGCACTCAAGTTGAAAGCAAAATCAAAGTTGAAGAATCAAAGTGTTTGGCTTGAGAAGCCTAAAAACAGAGACGTCAAAGACGCCCAAAATCCATGTTGTTGTTGTTGTTGTTATTGTTGTTGCTTCTTGAGTGCGTCGGAGATAAAGCTTTGTGATAAAACCGTTAAGAAAAAAAGGAAATATAAACAAATAAATAGAAATTAAGACGACACTTCAAGTGTCTGAGCATTAAATACTTTGATTGGTTTTCTTTTTTTTTTTATGGGCATGTGTTTATCTGTCTGTCTGTCGAAATGACGTAGTCGCTTGTTGTTGTCAGCGTGGGGAATTTTTCAAATTTTGAAGGTTTTATGATTGTTTGAGAATTTAATTTACTTGGAAATGAAGAAAAAATGTTAGACATTTGAGTCATAGAATTTTTTTTTTACTTTTAATGCTCTATACTTTTGTAAAAAGAGTTTATTAACGTTGTCACTAAGCAGAGGTGATCTCTCCGACTATATAAAATTTATTCACTCTTGATCAACAGGATGAAATGAGTCTGTTTCAGTTCAGATTTCTCGCAGAGTTTTAAAGATATAAAAAAATTTTAAACCTCAGGACTATCCTGATCGGACCATTTTAGCATGTTCATATGTGGTTGTCACAAAAACTATCTGTCAAAAATAATAAGAATAATTGGAAAAATGCCTGCAAAAGTATATATCTAAGTTACGGCAATTATATAATTTATTTCGATTTAATTCAACGAATGCAAATGAGTAATCAAAGAGTTGTAAAACATGAGTGATTAAGACAACAAATTACTCATTGAGCAAAGTCTTATTGCCATATAAAGTCTTATTTGGCGTATTAAAAACCACTTTGAATATATTTTTACATGTAGTAACAGATCAACAGATCATTTCTGGAAAACTGAGCACATAAATTAAAATATTTGCATTTGCATTCAAAGCAAAGTCGACTAACCAAAGAAATAAGATAAAGAAAGAGAGAACCGTTTGGCAAGTCAGATACAGTAGAACTTCGAAAATCCGGACAAATATAGACCGGACAGTCTACGAATCATTCGGATAACTTGAATTTGTTTTATGTTATATAATGACAATTTAATTTATTTATTTATTTTTAAAAAAGGTACAAATTCATTTAATTTTTTAGTTTCGGAAAAATTAAATTTTTTTTTTTTAAATTAAACTTTAAATTTTTTACTTTAAAACGAAAGAAGTGATATTGATATAATTGAAACGTTCAGATTATTGAGTGTTCGGGATGATAAAAAAAAGAACACAAGCAAAGTAATGGCAAGAATATTGATTGAAGTTCTAGAACAGAGGAAGAACTTAAAGAGCAAAGGAGAATGAAAAAGTTGATGTAAGAAAAAGCTTAATTGAAAAGATAAAACAAGGTAAAAATAGTCTCGAATGATGGCAAATCAACAAAAAATCTTAAACAAAATTCGCCATTTTTGTGTGAAAACAAAATCGAGAGGAATTTCAATTGACTTCGAAAGAAAAAACAAAATACTAAAAAAAAAAAAAAACGAAACAAAACAAAAACAAATAATTGAAAAAGAACTGACCTCAAATCAAATTTAATTTATGTCTGTTGATCTAAATGTTGTTGCTCTTTTCATTTGTTTTTGTTGGTTTTTTGTTTTTTGCACTGGCAAAACAATTCGATTTTCCATTTGCCTGTTAGTTTTTTGTTTTGTGTTTGTATCTGTGACTTAATAAAAAAAAAACTGCAAACAAATCAGTGCTGGCGGCGGCAGCGGCAGCAGCGACATTAACATTAAACAAAAGTGCGAAAGACATACAAACATAGATTTCTTTGAAAATTTCATGCCATCATCAACAGCAACACTATTAACAACAATAACATCAACAACGACAGCAACAGCAATCAAAAACCAGTAAGGATTGGAGTCGACAGTACTCGACTCCGACATACCCTGTACCTTCAATTTGTACCAACTGTTTGAAAGCGTTGCCCCGCCCACTGTTTAATCGAAACAGATTTCATTTTCATTCAATTTCATATATACCAATTTTTACTCTTTTAGACCAATTCGTTCAAGAGATATAACGGCATTCTACCATGGCTATATGTGGGCGTGGTCACGCCCATTTCACAATTGAATCTTGTTATACTCCTTTCCAATATCATATATGCAAAGTTTCATTCTTGTAGGTTTCATAGTTCTTGAGATATATGCGTTCAAATTATTACTATATATGGGCGTGGCTACGCCCATTTTTTTAATGTATCTTCTTGCGGCTTGAGTCAGCTATATACACTCCAAATTTGGTGTTCTTATCTCAAAAGACAACCGAGATAAAACGATTTTTGTAAGTTTTTTCCCGAGGTCGCTCCAGTCATTTGCCCCTCACCCCTAAACTAAGTCAAAAAAGGGGGAAACAAAATAAACTTGATCTGCTGAAGGAATAACAGAATCGAACTGCGAAGAGCTTTTGGTCCTATCTATTATAGTTTCCGAGATCGACGCGTTCATACAGACGGACAGACGGACATGGTTAAATCGACTTCTCTTTCGATACTGATCAAGAATATATATACTTTGTATAGTCGGAAATGTCTCCTTTAATGTGTTACATACATTGTCGATGCGCACAAAACTAATATACCCTTGTTCCATAAGGTACAGGGTACAAAAAACGTAGGCACAACGATGAATGAAAAAACCAAAAACAACAACTAAACTAAAAAAAGAGTTGCGTCGATGCTATTCCTGCCGCTCTGACTACCTGACTGCTTGCCTGCCTGCCTGCCTGCCTGCCTGCCTGCCTGTTTGCTTGCTTGCTTGCTTGCTTGCCTGCATATGAAAAGCAATATGTACGATTAAAGACAACGTCGACGTTGACGCCGACGCTGACGTTGACTTTGTTGCTATTTGCGCTTCATATTATTTACACAATTAATTGCTAATGTGCGTTCGCTGGTTTCATTAATGCGCGTGTACTCTCACACACTCCTCGTTGCGCTCTCAATCATACGTTTACTCACACACACACTGACACACATGGCGCACACACGTGCTGTATCATTTAAACGTTAGTTGCTGTTGCCTGCCTACAGGTATGTATGGAAAGGTGCCTATGCTGTTGTTGTTGTTGATAATGTTGTGTAAGCGAGATAGTTAGAGACGACCTTGGAATAGATATTAAAGTTGCGGACTTTGCCACTTGTGTGTGTGTGTCTATGTGTGTGTGTGTTAGTGTAGTGTTTGTTTATTTGGCCAACATTATTTTTCGCTCCGTTATTTGCTTACTTTAACAATGAAATTTAAATTTGCAAAATCTCAAAAAACTGAACAACAAATTAGCACAAAAAAATTTATTATCATTATTATTATATTATTCTTCTTCTTTTTTAGGTAAAAAATGTCATACGACCACGTTATTACTCCTCCGAGTTGGGCATACGCGAGAAAATCTTTATCGGCGTTATGACCTCACAGGCGAACATAAACGGTTTGGCAACGGCCTTCAATCGGACAACGGCACACTTGGTCAATCGGATAAAGTTCTTCATCGATGCGGACAGCGTTAAGACCAACTATAAGCTCAAGAACATTGTCGGATTTACGGATACGCGTGAGAATTTAAGACCATTTCATGTAATCAAATACATTGCCGATAATTATCTCGATGATTATGATTATTTTCTACTCGTACCGGATACGGTATATGTTGATGCACGTAAATTGAATACATTGTTGTATCACATGAGCATTACGTTCGATATATACATGGGCACAACAATTGGTCAACTTAATGGCGACGAAGGTGTTGGCAACGTGCAACAAAAACCGGCAGAGGACTCAACGGGCGGCGGTGGTGGTGGTGGTGTCAACAGTGATGCCTCTGCGTCTTCGGACAAGGATATTGGTCAAGGCGATCGCAATTATTGTGCACTCGAGGCGGGCATTTTGTTGAGCAGCGGCGTCATACGGAAAATGCGTAATAATCTCGATTGGTGCGTCCGGAATGGCATAACGAATGAGCACAGCGTCAATATTGGACGTTGCGTCAAGTATGCGAGCAATGTCGCCGGTTGTCAGCAGAGCTTTCAGGTATGTAACACATTTTAGAAAATAATTCGTAATAAAAATCCATTCAGACTCCCCAAAGAAGGCGAAAAACGCGTAGTAGGAATAAAGAGTTGGTTTTAAGATAACTAAAATATATTTTATTAAATAAAACTGGCCAAAACAAACCGCAGAAAAATTGGAGAAAGTCAAAAATTAAAACGAAATGGCCCAAATCAAAACTAAAAAATCCATTCCGTTCGTTAGATTCCTGTGCGATAGCAAAAGACTCAAAGTCAGTCATCAGTGACAATCTAACTGTGCACTGTCTATGCTATCAAATGTTGTAATTGTTGTTAGTGTTGTGGTTTTGTTGCTGTTGTTATTGTTATTCTTGGCAGACATTGCCAATCAAAGTGAAGTGAAAACTTCCTTTAAATTACAAAACACGTGCTGCACTTATTTTTTACTTCTTCTTTGTGGTTTGCGTCGAATAATACCCTACACTTTGTAGTTGCATTGTTAGATTGCATTGTACATGAAGTTTGTTCCAATAGAAACTTAAATCTTATAATAAATCTGACCACAAATGATATGTTATAATTGAAAGGGCGTGACAGAGTCTAGCTAAAGCTCACATTATCACACAAAAGAGATGCGTGAGATCATTGAAAATATCAAGTCAAGATGTAAGTTAAATGTTCAATTTTAAGCAAAATGCCACGTGAGATAATGGAGAGACTTCGTCAAAATTTCAACAATTGGTAGAGGTATCTAAATTCAAAAGTAATATATCTCATATAATTTGTATTATTATTTTCGGTTATTTTTCGGACAAACAATCGAATAAAACAATATGATATGAACTCAAGACTTTCCTTAAGATGAGAAGCGTATACAATTTACAATGAGGCAAAATTTAAATAAATTCTAATTTATAGATGATTAACACAATGTGTGTGAGTGTGTGTGTGAGTGTGCATTGTGTTATCATTGATTCATTTTGAAGTGTTGTCTGTACGTTAATTCAAAAAAAAAAAAAAAAATTGTTGGTTCTTCTTTTTGTTTTTTTTTTTTTTTGTATTCGTTCATTTATTTTTCTTTAAAATTTTGCTTTTATTTATTTAAACAATTTTCAAGAATTTGCCGGTGACTAAACACACACATACACACACACACATCGAAAAACACACACTAATAATAAGATAAACAAGCGATCATGCTGGTAGTAAGACAGACAGACGGACAGACATACAGTCCGTCAGTCAATCATTCACGAGCGCATGTACGACGTCACGCATACGCAATACGCTCTTGTTGCCGTTCTCTCTCTCTCCCTCTCTCTCTAGTTTCGTTAACTGCGCTCTTATGCACAACACACGCTAGCTCGTTGTCTATCTCTGTCTGTCATTTTGTTGTCTATCGCATGCATGAAAATAATTGACTAAAAGTATGCAAAAAGTTCTTTGAATTGAAAGTATTTAATTTAATTGATAAACATAATTTATTGTTGTTTTTTTTTTACCAATTTTGCTTTGCCAAACCTTTTTTAAGTCGCTGTCTCCACACAAACACATTGTTGTTGTTGTTGTTGGCAGCAAAGTTCATTGGTACGTTAACTTGACCCTGAAATAAAATGAGCACATGAGCCGGTAACTCTGCTGATGCTGCTGCTGCTGCTGCCGTTGCTGCTTTTTCTCTTTTGATCGCTCTCATGCGTGCTCGCTCTCTTATTTTTATATGATGCTGTCCCTTTGAGTCTTCTTATACCTGTTGTTGTTGCTGTTGTTATTCTTATTGTGGCTTCTTGTTTAGTGCTTCGATTGCGTGTTTGTCCATTAATGCATGTATGCAAGTGTTGGTGTGTGCATTTATGTATATATATATGTATGTACGTATGAGCTGTTGGTCAGTTTACTTACTTTGTTGTTTGTATGTACGAACACTGCAAATAAACCAAATGAAGAAGTTCTGCTTGCGAAAGAGACAAACATAGTTGATTTTATTTATATTTCTTGTTCACATGATCGCTCCAACGAAGTTTGTCTTTTCAACTTTTATAAGCTACGTTGCCTAAGGCACATAACCCTTCTCACACACACACGCACACGCACACACGAACAATATTCTTGCAGTCTTTTTTATGCATTGCTTTCAATTAAAATAGATCATTTTGTATCAATGCAAAATGCAATTCAATTATTTTATTGCATTTGCAATTCAATTTTTTTAATTTCTTTTCTGTTTTTTTTTTTTTTTTATGTATTCAACGCATTTCATTAAGTTTTGCAGTTAATGTTGAACACTTGAACTTTGTTTGTTATTTTGTTCTTGCTTTGTGTTTTTTTTATTTCGTTCGTCTTATTGTAATAAATTCTAATGCTATTTGTTGTTGTGTGGTCTTGACTAAAAATATTTTTTGCTTCGCATTTTTTTCAGACGCGTTTTATTTGTGCTTCTTTTGGTTTTTTTTATAGCAAACAAAGTTCTTATAAATATTGTTTTTTTTTTTCTTTGCACGCACGTTGTTGGTTTTATTTTTATTTTTGTTATTGTAAACATAATTTGGTTTATGTTTTATTGCGCATATTTTTTAAATGATTTAACTTTAATATTTATTTGTTGTTTTATAGTTACGAAATAAAAAATAAATAAAGGTTATAAATTTAAATTTACTTACACTTTTTGCATCAAACACGCATCGTCACAGTGGCTCAGAGTTGCTTTTTGGAAATTATTCATCACACACACGCACGTCACTCACGCATGTCAACGACAGCGGGCAATTGTTACTCCCATGACCATTACCTTTTTGCGCATTCTACCTGCATTCATTCGGCAATCATTGTCTTGGCTTCGGCACGCGTTCGACTCTTGCGCGAATGCTTTCGTTTTTTTTTTTTTCTTTTTTTGCCTTCGGCAGACGGAATTCGACAATTGTCGAAATGTAACAGATGCGAAAAATGGCGACAATTGACATTGAATGGCATATGGTCATGTGGTACACATGACCGCAATTGTTGTGTGTTTGAGCCTTTGCGTGCGTGTATAAATTTTCGTGTGTGCTTTTTTGTGTGTTTCCAAAAAAAGCACATAAACATGCACCGAAGATATATAACTTTTGTTTATACAATTTAAATCGAAACTCTGCGAAATTTTTTTTTTAATTTTTGCAGTTTTTTTTTTTTTTTTTTTTATAAATTTTGTGCATTTGTACATTTGATATACAAACGTTGCTAAATTTATACAGTTCAAAAGAAAACGAATCATAAAGGAAGCAAATAAAAAAAAAGTACATGATTCAATATTGAGTCATCATCATTAACGTTGGTTGGTTGGTGGGTTGCTCTTTGATCAGAGGCGGTAGCGTTGAATTAGTCGAGATAAGTTTTTAACGCGAACATTTGGCAGTACAACTTTATCTTAGCTTATTTTTTTTTTTATTTATTAAAAAGCTCTTACATGTATATGTAGCTCTATGTATGTTTATAAGTATAACAATGTAGATGAGCTAATCGAAAATGTATTTAACAATAAAAATAAAAAAAAAAAAGAGCAGAAACACTTGAAGTACATAATTATTGAGTAAGTGACTTGGATAATGAAGCACTGATAGGGTTGGCAAATGTTTAAAAGCACTGAAAATAAATGTTGATGAAGAATAATTCAAATGAAATTAATGATGATGAAAATTTATTATATGATAAAATTGATGAGGAATAATGTTGAGAAAAGTTATGATAATAATGTTACATTCTAAAATTTCTACGAACAAATATTAAGGACTGTTAAGAAGTCGCCAAATGTACAACAGATGGTCCTAACATGCTAAAAAAACAAGAAACATTATTTGTGTTTTTGAAGACCGTCAGATGTCTGACGAAGCGCTGCACATGGCAACAACGACAAGAGAGACGACAATTTTACGAGCCATTAAATTTTTGCCTGCGCCTTTCGTTAGAGCACGCATGTTAATTAAATTAATAAAAAAGAAAAAAATACAACAAAAAAAAAGGCGCAGTGAACCTTTACTGTGCTGAAGGAGTCATCGGACACATAAAGTGCTTTGATTGTTAGCAAAAGCCGAAAACAACAAGAAATAAACATGCAATGCAAAAAACGTATTTTTGTTTTTGTTTTTCACTCATTCAGACGCCGACGCCGTCAATTTGAAATGATCGGCGCGTCGCACAGAAAGTTCAATGGCGCTGCAAGACGTCTGCAGGCGAAGCAACGGCATCAAAGCATAAATGAAGCGTTACTTCTGTCTCCTTTCCTCTTTGTTTGCATATGCGTGCCTGAAATTTTGTTTTGCACATTTTTCGGCTTATTAATAATTTGCTTATTTGTTTGTTTTCTTGTTTTTTTTTTTTCTTCCGCTGCAGGGCATTAAACAGCAAACATACTCATTGCATGCGCAGTCACGACGTCCGCCATATAAAGATCTCAGCGCCGTGGCCAAGGAGCAAGCGTTTCGGAATGCAACAACTGTTTTTCCGGTTACAAATCCCGATGATTTCTACCGTTTGCATGCCTATTACTCAAAGGTAAGTTGTTGTTATTGTATTGAACTTCTTTAAAAGATTAAAAGCGTAAAACGCAAAAAAATATTAATTTCGTCTATGTTACGCATTGTCGCACGGCACATACGTTAAATAGGCATATAAAATTGTGTTTTCATTTTAATGACACACTGCCGTATGTGCTATGTGTTGATAATAGCAACATAGGCTTATATGTTTTGTTTTTGGCAATTTTAATTTTTAGAACTATTTTTTTTTTTTTACTCTGCTTTTAGTATCATTTGGAACTTGTGCAACAGCGTGGCTATGAACTGGAACAGAAATCATATCGTATTGCAAATGGCAGCATCTCAAATAAAATACTCGAAATACGTTGGCCCCTCGGTGTGCCATTGTCAAGTGCACCGGAAACACGTCACGACATACTCACATGGCATTTAATCAATCGAACGCACATCTATATGCCGAATGCGGCACATGTCGTTGCGCCGCTCACACGCATCGAAGCCTTAGACTTTGAGCAAGTGCTCACCATTGCATTGCAATATGCCGGCCAGAAGCATCCGCAATTGGAATTCATTGATTTGCATAGCGTTTATCGTAAATTCGATGCAACACGCGGCATGGATTATCAACTGCATTTGAATTTCCGTGAGCCGGCGCGTCGTACGCTCGGACGTGGTCGCATCGCGCGCACAGTCGTTAAGAGCTTCGAGGTAGTTAAGCCGCTGGGCCGTGTTGAGGTTGTGCCATCGCCGTACGTCACGGAGAGTACACGGATTGCCATACTTGTGCCAACATTCGAACATCAATTGACGGAAGCGTTGCAGTTTATAACACACTATGAGCACACCTGTATGCAAAATCAAGACAACACATTTCTCTTAATGGTGAGTCACAAACAAGCACAAAATTAACACAAAAAGCCAATTTTAAATAACAACGTAACGTATGTTACATAGCAACACAATAGACATACGTTAGTTTAACGTTGAAAAATTATAACGTGTTGCGAAAAAAACATGAAATTTTGCATGCAAAAGCTTTATGTTTGCTTACATTATGCTGTGGCATACAACACTCTTATAATGTATATTTTTTTTTTTTTTTGTTCAGATCTTTTTGTATCGTGCCGACTCACCAAGCAAAGGTGAATTGGATCCCTTCAAACGCATCAAGACACTTGCACTCGATTTATCAACCAAATACAAAACGGATGGTTCACGTATTGCTTGGGTCTCTATACGGCTGCCGGAGCAGCTCAGCATCGCAACGTTGCCCACCGATGCCGATATGCTATTGAACACGCTCTATGCACGCCATGAGATTCTCAGCATTGCAGTCGCCGATTTGGCTTTGCCAAAGATTGGACTCGATTCGCTGGTCTTGATGGCCTCGACGGGCATGTCTTTCAAGACGGACTTTTTGAATCGTGTGCGCATGAATACAATACAAGGCTTTCAGGTTTATGCGCCGGTCGGCTTTCAAATGTATCCATGCAAATGGCTGAGCTTCTGCAAGGAGTGCGACACCTGTGACGTCAGCCAAAGTAGCGGTTACTTTGATAAGCATAATTTCGATGTGATAGCGTTCTATAGTCGTGATTATGTGCAGGGTAAGTATTTATACACACATAAGTCAAACTTATATAGAACATTTCGGATTAAGGGAATATTCTGGTCTTGAAACTACTTTTTTCGATCTCCAGTTCTAATCAACCGATTTACATCCAATTTTGGGATTATGCTTTTTAAATGACCCTCTATGGCAGCGACCACGGATTTTGAAATATAATTTGTTTCAATATTTTTTAAAAATTCGTGAAGCTAAAAAAAGAGGCAAAAAACATTTGTTTTTTTTTTTTAAATCGTTGCCAATTTGTAAAAAAAAGTTTAAAAGTTATTTTTGCATGATCCGGGCCTTAGTTACGTCTTTTAATACTCTTTTAACGATTTTTCACATCAAAATATGTCAAAAACGATGCTTTTGTTCATTGTTTATGATGTAATTTTTTCGTAATGAAATATTTAAACGATAAAATTCGAGTTATAAAAAGTTTAACTGCTTACATACTTATAATTTTTGTTTACTAAATTATTTTATTTGCACATTTACAGCACGAAAATTGCTCGATGCGCACGGTTTGCCAATCATACACAACGACAATGACATCGAACTGTTGATGACAGCGTCGCGTGCCAACAAATCGATCAACAACATACTCGACATGTTCGTTGCCTCGCAGCACACCGTGCACATTTTGCGCGGCGTCGAACCGAACTTGCGCTTCGGCATTGCCATACGCAACTTTATCGAACGTTTACAAACGTTGGGCACGTCGCTGCCGCAGTGTCCAGCAAAGCTTAATAATGATGCTGCTGCGGCTGCTGCGGCTGCGGCTGCCAATGCAGACATGTTTGATATGCCGCCGCGCAATGATGTTGATGATGGCGGTGGTGGTGATGGTGGCAGCACTGGTAATCAGGCAGCGACATCTGTGCGACAGAATTCGGATTTAGCTCATAAGTGTATACATTTAGCGTCTAGGAAACAAATTGGCGATGCCATAATACGTTACGAGGACAAAAGTATTCAATTAAAATAGCCAAGGCAGCTGCACTTGTGTTAGTTAACATTATTGTTAGTTAGTAAAGGGAAAACAATAACAAAAAAAAAAAAAAAACTAAATACTATAACAAAAAGAAGATGTGAAAAAATTAGTTTATATTAGACAAAGAAATACAATTTTTTTTTTTTTTTGTATTCGTAATTATTATTATAGAAATACTTGGTAGCCCTAAATTGCTAGCAGCGCTCTCTGAAAACAAAGTTTTCTTTCAAAAACAAAAAGTAAAATTTACATGAATTATTTTTAAGATTTTGTATTTTTTAAATTGGGACTAATTTTATTTTTTTGTTTTGTATATTTATTTCTATTATTTCTCTTAATTTTAATAGTTTTATTTTCTTGCTGTCATTACTATTTGGATTTTAAAATTCTATTGTTATTTTCTTATGATTTGTTTCGTATATATATTTATATATTTTAATGATTGTGTTATTTTTATTTTTGTTAATGTATTATAATTTTTGATTATAATTTTTATTTTTTTTTATAATTAATATTTTTCTAAATTTTTGTTTATTTTCTTATTGTCAAATCTTTATATTTTTTTAATATTATTTTGTTTTATTGAATTTTAATTTTTCTATATTTTTTTTATTATTTATTTTTTTTAATTTGATAATATTTTTTTGCGTCTGTCTTCGACACTGACGCACACGCTGTTTGCCAAAATGTCTCTTATTTTCTTATATAAATTGCAATTTGCTTTAATTTAATATAAACAATCAAAAAAAATGTAAAAAAGAAAATGTTTAAAAAAAAGGAAGTAAATTTTTAATGCTCAAAATGGTCAAATGAAATTAAGCACAAAAACAAAAAGTCGTAATTAAGTAATTTTCTTTTTGTTTATTTAATTCGCTGCCAAATTCTTGCAACAACAACAGTAACAATTGATATTCCTCTTTTTTGTGTCGTATTTTATTTGATAGTTTTAATTTTGTTTTTTTAAGCTAAGAAATATGAAGAAGAAGATAAAACTTAGCCAAAAGCAGATTCCTAAACAACGACTAAATTTTAGTTATGTTATAACTTTAAGTTATTATTATTAATAATATTTTATTTGTATTTTTTTTTTTTTTAGAATTTTAAGTGTTAAATTAAAAATGTATTTTTTATTATTTAATGTGGCTGTTTTTAGCTCTATTAAACACATACACACACACACACACACACACACAGACAATCGTACACATAGAGACACACGAAGACCGACAGACTAACAGACAGACAGATATGAACAATTTAGTGAATGCCGCAAAACTTGTCAACTTTGCTCAACTCTGAACAAAAACAAAACGACGAAGAAGAAGAAACAAATAATAAAATAAAAAATAATATATAAATGTTCCAATTAATTTATAATTTAACAACTATTTCTATCGCTCTTTTTTTACATTCAATTTTAATTAAAATTTTTAAATCAAATTTAATTTTTTGTGATTTTAAAAACTATTTTTTTTTTTTTTTTTTAATAATTTAAACATATCAAAAAGAAACCCATTTGTAAGTGAATAAATACCAAACGGAAAAACTACCAGTTTTGGTACAAGAAAACAGAATAATTTTCATATTTTTGTATAAAAAAAAACAAAAAAATTAACACAAAGCGCAGCTTTTTTATTAGTTTATGATATTTTAAATGCAAAACAATTAAGTTATAAAAAAGAAAAACAAAAAAGTTTTAAAATACGTACGAACATTGTTGCCACGCCCATTTTGCGCCAACGCACACACATACACATAACGTTATTTTGCCTCATCGAATAACTTATGTTATACATAAGCAAAACGACTCTGCCATTATTGCTTTTGGGTTTTTTTTTTGTTTTTATGCTTAATTATTTATTTATGCTAATTTTGTTAACAAAAATATGAAAATGTAAATAGTTTTTTTTTTGTAAATACTTTTAAGGCATGAATTTTATTTTATTCCTATTTTTTTTATAACTTTTTTGTTGTAAATAGTGTTTTTTTTATTATAGTTGGAAGACGTTTATAATTTTTTAATAACTTTTTTTCCTATTTTATGTTTATCATAAGTTTAGTCATATTTTGTAAGTGCGCGTAAAATAATGTGTTATCAAAATGTGTAATAAACGGCAAATATTGCAAAAAATTAACAATATTATCTTTTATTTATTAAACATTTTTTAGTAAAAAACTGAGATCGTCATTTGGCGCAAATTCCAACGGTGTTTCATTGCTGTAAAGCGAAAGAAAAAATTTTATTTAGTACGATACATATAAGAATGCCTTATGTTTAATGCTTTACTTACGGTCGAAAGAGCTTTGCATTGCGTAAGCCTAACAATGTTGCCTTGTCGCCTTCAACAAGCAGACTTGTGCCTTCGCGCAAACCCAACACGGCTCGCTGTTGATATGCCAGAAACTCAAGCAAACGTTCATCGCGCGTCTCACCCTTGTGTTTGGTGTTCGGATCAGTTTCAATGTAATGTGGATTGATGTTGAACGGCACCAAGGCGAGCGCATCGAACGTTGGCGGATGCACGACCGGCATATCGTTGGTTGTATGTATCGAACGTGTTGCGACATTTGTGCCAGCGCTGCTGCCCACATAGGGCACACCATGCTCGAACACACGTTTGCGTATTGGTTCGATCAGTTGCAAGTCGTAGAGTGTTTTAAGCAGCACGAATGTATTGCCGCCACCTATGAATATGGCCTGAGCCTGTTCGATTGCTTCATGTACATTTGTTTTCGAGTGCAGACCTTCGACTTTGTAGCCCCACGGTTGCAATGTGTCGGCTATCAGTTTTGTATACTTGTCATGGTCCCGTAGTGCATATGGCACAAATAGCACGGTACTAACATTCTTTCTGTGGGTGCGCGTGTGTTAACATTAAAAAAAAAAAGAAAACAACATAATTAACATGGTTTGGCTTACGTTTTAAACAAATTGTTTAGCTGATCCTTGGCATGCTCCAAATAGCCATAGCCGTCCATACGCGACGATGACAGTAGCAGTACACTTCGTTGGCTCATTTTGAAGTAACGGAACATTCAAGACTGTTTCCAACTATTGCCGTTGCCAGTGAACCAAACTTATCGTTCTTCGTTGTTTTATTAAAATTTATTACATTTGCGATAAGATTCAATTCTTTATTTCGATCAGTGATGCCCCTTTATGTAGTTGCATGCCTAGCCAACAAACAAATTGTAATATTATTTACTGCGCACGAAGACTGCAGGTCGCTACACACCGCAAGAGTATCATTATCAGCCAGAGCTGGGCTACTGGATTGTTCTGGTACTTAATGAGCCAAACAAGACTAAAAGATGGTGTTGAAGTAACCTTATCATGGAGGCGATGTTAGTGCTCGTATTTGGTCTGGATTTTGTACATCAGAAGTGTTACCAGATCCAGAAGCAACATACGTCCATCAAACGACGTTGACGTTAAATTACATTTTTGGACAAATAGGGTGTTATTTGACTATTGTATTGTGGTATGTTATTATCCGATGATTTGGCACATAAGGTAATAGTTCTATAAAATTTTGGTTGGCAAGAAATTTTTTTGCCGTGCTGCCGTATCAATTAAACTCAAATTTTAGTTTGAAATCAATTTGAATTTAAAAAAGGCCGATGTTTTTTGTTGTCATACGATATTTTAATTCAATTCTTTTATAATTGAGTCCAAATGAACAATTTCATCGTTTCCATAGTCCTTATCCTTAGTTGTGCCGATCAGCCTCAGATAAGAGTGTGGCACTTCGTAGTCAACACAACATTTCCCATGACGGCGCAATCCGTTTCTATAAATATTTGAAGTATAAATTAGTTGTTAAAAACAAAATAAATAAATAAAGTGCATTACCTTATACATAATATCGCATTAAGCGTGCTAACATCTGTTTCACTTTTCAGCATTGATTTGATTATGTTGACCTGACCAAAAATTCTCTCCACCTCAGCATTGGACCATGGCAAGGAGAGCATTTGTATAGCAAATGCTGCTAATTCCAAAAATCGGTGGCTGCCACCTGAATCTTTAAATGCCAAAACTTCACACCAAAACGCTGAAGTATCGTCCGTGTTCTCCCATTTAACTAAGTTAATGTTATTGTATTGACGTTCGATATTCGGGATGTCGTTTACATCAAAATCCATTAGGATAGGCACAATACTTTGTTTCTTTGGTCGTAAAATGTTGGTAACCGAAAATATGTCAATTTGTGTAAGAATATTGAAATTGTCAGGCAATCTATAATTAAAAAAAAAAAAATATTAAAATGTATAATCAAATCGTTGACGTAGTCAATTACCTTTGTTTTAGTTGTTTTATAAGCTCCACTGTGAAGTTTACGCAACACTCTCGAATAAGCTTCTGCGATTCTTCGTCCATGCGAAATTTTTTAACTTGTTTTTCAAATTCATATCCCTGATACAGATTCTTAACAACATATCTTTCAAAATCGTCTTCTTTTATCACGTCAACATCAATGCCATCCGGGATAATTCCTTTTTTTAGCGAATTGATAGCCATCAGCAAATCATTCAACAGTTCTGTTGGATTGGTTGAATTACTCTGGAAACACTTGTTTATTTTCTCCATGTCTGATAGTATTGGTTTCAGGAAAACCAAATACAAGTAGTTTGCATTGTCTTCAAACATTGAATGCAATATTTCTGCCATTCGACATTTCTCTTGATTTGCAGCTACACTGAAGTGTACTTTTAACTCAAGCCAATGATCCAATATTCGGGTCACTGCCGATTCTATTGACAGCCATCTGGGGTCGGTAACACTTGGAATTTTAAGTGGATCCTTTTGAAATACATGTTATTAAATATATTAGATTACATATTATACAAGCTAACTTACATACCATATCATTGTTTATGGCTTGATATATATTATTGTATTCTATTTTCCGTAGCGATGTTTTAAAGAACCAATTGTATGTTTCATAAACTAAAAATTCCAAGCACTCTGGAAGATATTGTTTACAAGCCTCGTTTAGAGCCAGCTGCACCGAATGGCATACGCATTTGATTGAAACCAAGAATGGCACATCCTTTCTCAGCTCAGTGAATACGCTTTTAGTTTGGCCGGCCATTACATCGCTGTTATCTGTTCCGATTCCAATTAAGTTTTTGATATTTAGTTTGAGGCGCAGCAGCTCCTTCTTTATACTGCCTGAAATATATTGTGCATCCCCATTCTCCATCGGCACAAGACATAAAAAGGTTGTAATAATCCTCCCTCGCTTTTTGGAAAAATAATTTATGACTATACCTAAGATCAGAAACACGATTATATCATAGATTACCAAAATGTCATGTATTATGAATAATTGTGAATTACCCAACAGCTTCGTGACACTTATAAACGATATTTCGTCTAAGAGCAGACTAAATTTTGACTCTCCAATGTCGGATCGCAAATCGTCTGAAAAATGGGGCGCTATAACGTTTTTCATTAAATTGGCACATTTGGTTTTTCCGAGCATAATTTGACCAGTAGGCATGCTATCGCCGAATTGAAGAATGCACAAATGACTTAAATGATCGGTCTCAGAAATAGCTGTATGTTGAGCAATGAACATACATAGCGCGATTTCTTGCTCCGCCTGCTTGGAGGACGGTTTCTGAAAACATTCCTCAGCTCGCATATGCTTTTGCGTACTAGCATGTGCACGTAGATCACAGAGCTTTGCATTAATAGAGCGTTTGCAATAGCTGCAATAGACTCGAGTGGGTGTCGTTCCATCTCTACGAAGCCAATCCGAAAATTCTGGGTTTAACAGCCAAGCTTTGCGGCATTTTTGTTGAAAAGTTTTTTTCATGCCGCAATAACAATAATAAACAGCAAGATAAACACTCTAAAGGCACTTCCAAAATAGAGATGGCAACGCTGGGATTCGCTTATTACCGATAGATTACGAAAAAAAAGCAGTAAAGCTGGAAAACTTCTTAAAAAAGCCTAAATTCCCGCTGCCCGCTGTTTGACATGTTTTACAAAATTGAGTATAAAAAAGGTACAAATACTGATATCACAACTAGAATGGTAATAAAAACGTTTTGAAAAACAAAATCAAATTTCTCAACGCTCAATTTCGATAAATCACTAAAAAAAACGGAAAAGCCAAAAAAGTTCTTAAAAAGGCCAGAACTCCCGCTGCCCGCTGTTTAACATCATTTTTGCGTAATTTGAATTTCAAAAAACTTAAAAATGGCGGAAATAAAACTGATTTAACAAAAACAATACACTTTACTAATCAAAATCTAATACATCTAAATATTAGAGTCAAGTAGGCTGAGCTTTAAAAATTTATAATGTCAATTCAGTAACAATAAAATTTTTCAGTTGTATTATATTTCGTTAAACTGTTTTAAATAAAATTTCTCTCATAAATATAAACCGTTATACTATAAAAAAAAAAGTGAAAAAATAAACAATAAGAAAAATATATTGTAAAAATTGGGATTATTGCATTTGGTATGGCTATGGCGGCACACTTCTTTAATCACTTTGGTCATTTGGGTCTTGGCGTTGTCTCGCTGAGCGGCGTTCTCAATTCGGTTTATCAGCAAAATTCTGATAAATTTAAACGTCATATGTTTAACTCAGGGTATATATCGAATATACGTGAATATATTGGAAACGAAAATACAAAGGGAACTATACCGCTCCTGAAGAGATCAAAAAATCTTCACAAAAATTCCATTATTGATAAATTGCCGGAATTTTTTCAAACATCACAAAAGGAAAAGGAAAAAGTACCGTTAACGCCCGAAATGCTTATGGCAATTGCAGTTGCATGTGGTCGTCAGTCCTTGGACAAGGATCAAGAGGTTTGTTGAAGTTTTTCTACTTGTTATTTTAATTTATAAAAACATATTTCATTATCATTGATTATTAGCAACCAACGGACGAATTGAGAGCTTTGATAAAACAACATGGTTTCGAAATTAGTGATATTCTTATAGGTGAACAGCATGATGATGGTGATGATAAGGATGAGAACAAAGCTCAACGAAAGAAAGAAAATAAATATCTATTGAAATGTAAATCAAGTGAAAATTTTCGACAATACTTGAGACTTTCAGATAGATCAAAAACAAGTTCACAACTAACGTCATCGACGTCGCTGCTACAAAGAGCTTTATATCAAAATAGAAAATTTATTAAAAAAACGAATGAAGAAGAACAAGCATGCCGCACGCTAATCAACAAATGCAAAGCAGCGGCCGTGGCATCGACATCGATGTCGTCTTCACCTCTCACGTCGACTGCAGTGACGACTGCTGTTGCCACAAAAGCGCCCAAAGTTTAAAATCACAATTTTTAGTTTTAAAAAAGTTTCAATATTCACACACAGACACAGATACGCACACACACAGATTCGTATGAATGTTTTTATGTAGGTACATTTATCAGATGCAATTGTTTTTATTTATAAATTTTTTGTTTTTAACATTTAGCGTCACTTTTAACTTGTTTGTTCAAATTTTATTGTTTTACTATAATTATACAAAAAAACAAAAATTGTTTAACAAGCATAATATTCACAGCATGCCTAAATTAAGAGGCTAAGAAATGTTAGAAAGAAATGTAAATTTTATGTGTTTTTAAAATCAAAAATTAAAGTTTAAACTCTTGTCTGACGTTTGTAGCATGTGACTTTATAGAAACATGGGCGTATTGGTTGGAAAGACTGTCCTGAAACAAGATAAATCGGTTATTATATAATGGCAACCAAAAATTATAAACAAATCAGTAAAATTAACGTAAAAGAATTTTATATGAACATTCAGAATTATTGTTTTTTTATTCATTCATTTATTAATTTATTTTGTTTTTTAATTATTATAAACATATTTTTGTTTTTGCGCTTTATTCGCTGTTGTTGTACAACATGCGTTTTTTATTTATTTATTATTATTATTTTTTTTTTTTTGCATAATTTGCTTAAATTGTTAATTTCCATTTTGAATTATTTTTGTTTATTTTTTTACAAACTTTTCTTTTTTTATGCTTAGTGTATAATTTTGATTTTGCTTTGATTTAAATATATATATATAAGTATATTTTTTAATTGAACATTTCAATTGCAACTTTGTTGTTTTTATAAGGCGAATAATTTTGCTTGTTTTTGTTTCACACAATACAAATAATTTAACAAATATTACTTTCAAAACAACCATTGTTGTATAAACTTATTGTTGTTGTAGTTGTATTTTCTTTTTTTTGTTTGTTTGTTTGTTTGTACACATGAATTGGACAACTTTTGGCGCTTAATTAAAAAGGACAAATCAAGTATTGAACAAAGCTAAAAGCAGCATAGATTTTTGCATTTAAATAACTTTCAAAAATTACAATTACAGCAAGAATGATAAAAAGAAAAGAATTAGAAAATAAGGAGACACTAAGACAGCATGAAAATAATAAAATATAGAATTAATTAATGCACATTGTTGTTATAGTAGTTTTTTTTTTTTTTTTTGGAAACCCTTTTTGTTTTGCTTCCTAATTGGCGAGCATTTCTTTCTTACTTTCTCTTTTTCACTCTTCCTTAGCTTTCTCTTTCACTCTTTTGATTTGAGGTTGTGTGGCATTTATATGTGGTTTGCTACTATGGCTGGTGGCACTTTGTTTACAAATTTATCCTTAACCTTTCATTTCATTTCACATACATTTTGTTTGCTTTCTCTAATTTTCGCTATCTATGCGTTAATATTATCAAATGATGATACAGAAGATGATGTTTGATCGATCGATCAATCAAACGATGTCAACGATGATGCTGTTGCTGATGATGGGCAAAAAGTGGGGCGCATGGGCAGCGTTTCAGGCGTGGATGTAGGCGGGTTTGTTGGCGTTAACGTAGGCGTAGGCATGACAGCAGTTACATACACTAACAAGCTAAACTAATGCTTGTGTGTGTTATGTTATATGTTTACAATTTGAAACGCATTATTTATAATAACTGTAATATTCTATTAACATCGATTTGTTGTTGTTCTTCTTGTTGTTTGTTTTTAGGAGTGCTGTATGCGTATGTGTGTTTGCCCATTTTGTCGATGTTGTTATTGTATTTATTTTTGTTCCTAAACTCTATTTCTTCTCATCAGGCAAATCAAGAACTTTAGCCACAAATTCTGAAATATTTGTATTACATTTGATGGCCTCCTCGATGAATGCATGTTTAAGCAATTGCTCATAATTCGGACGCGCTGTATATTCCTTTTGCAAGCATGTGGCAATGAAGTCTTCAAATGCGGCAGAAAATGTGCCGGGCGCCAAACGCGGTGGATCATCTTTGACAACCTATACAAATTCCATAAGAAGTATTTAAACAATAAATGTATTTTGTTATTGCAAAATTAATAAATAAAACGTACTTGTCTCAATTGATCGAATGGATTTTTCCACATGCCGTAGGGATAACGACCGGTCGCCATTTCAATCATACTTATGCCAAACGACCAAACGTCTGAGCGTATATCATATTGTGCAGGATTGCCCGATGGATCGATACGCTCGGGCGCCATATACGGTTTACAACCGGCATCGATTGTCTTTGCCACCGAATCAACAAGATAACCTAAAAGAATATTAGAAGTACATCAGTTCATATATATACATGTATGTATATATAACATACAACGTACCTGAGATGCCAAAATCGCAGATTTTCACCTCACCACTGCGATTGATCAGTATGTTGGATGGTTTCACATCACGATGTATAACCTTGAGAGCAGCATGTAAATAATGCAACGCATTGACCACAGACATGGCAATCTGTGTAATACAACAACAATGAAATTCATTATATACTTAATAAACGACTCAACTCAACACACATCCTCTTCACTACCATCATCATACTATGTATATATATATACAGACCTTGCCGAGTACGCTCTCCTCCATGACAAGATTATTTTTGAACACTTTCGGATAGAATTTATCCAGGCTTGTATCCATCACTTCCATGCATATCCATACATCGCCTTCACGAAATAGCGCACCATAGAAATGTACCGTGTATGGACAATCGCTTGAACGCATCGATATATCTAAATCCATGAGCAAACGTTGTTGCTCCCGCCGATTGACCGTCATTGTTATACGTTTCACGGCCATTACCGTGCCGGATTGTTCGTGACGCATTTTATCTACAATGCCGTAAGCACCACGTCCCAAATCGCATATTTTAACCAAACTATCAGCGTCAACATGGAACTGTTCATCGCCAATTTGTATGGTTGTGCTCGAATCCAGATTACGCGGCGGCACACTACAAATATGATGTATGTTGTTTCATTAACCAAATCATAATTCATAACCAATCAGCATACAATAACCGGTAAAATGGTGGCCAGTTATTATTTAATTATAAACTAATAGTGATCGTAACATTTACTTACAGTGGAGGTGGTTGAGCATCCTTTTCGAAGGGAATTCTCAGTTTGGGTCTCTCCCTTTGGGACATTTTCACTGTTTGTATTAATTGATCTGCTTTGACTGCGTGCGTATGTCAGTATGTTTGCACGACTCTAATGTATGGTCGGCTCGTTGATTGCCCGATGCAAGTTAAGTGCGCTTCACCGTTTAGTGTATGCGGCACGGCGCGTCGTTGTTGTTTGTATGTACGTACTAATGTATGTATGTACGTATGTACATGCACTTAAATCAGCAACAATTTCGTATTGTGCCGAGTTATTGCACTTTTTTGCACATACAACATATATACAATACTTTTTTGTGTCCTTGTCAGTTTGCTGTTATCCAAGTCCGGTAAATTTGCAAACGATCGAATTATGTACCAACAACAACAACAATAAATAATAACCACAGCTACACACACACACACACCGTCCGTGCGCGTTTATTTCGTTAATAGTTTCGTTTCGTTGCTCGTCTGCCTATCGGCGTTTCTTCTTTTTATTTCTATTTTTTTTTTTTTTTTTGTTTTCAGTTATTTTACCAAATTTGGTCGTTAACTTCTTCGTTTCACTAATCCACTACTGATTTTCACGCTCCACTCAGCTTTTTCTCTTCGCGAAACTGTGGGGGCTGCTGCGCAACGATGCTGGCACTTCAGCATTATTACCTGCAAATCAGTGTTTTTTAAAAATGTGTTTGCCAAAAATTTGATAAAAAATCTTCTATTCGGAAATTTTTCCTACTTTCTACCAAGTATTTCAGATTCTTGTTCTGCTTACTTGCATAATAATTTCGAAAATTATTAATTACATTATTGTAAAATCGCATTATGTTTTCGTGACCTGCCGTGTTAACTCAAAGGAAAAGTGGCAGCACTGTTGGGCGTAGAGCTGGTATGCTTTCGATATTACCGTACAAAAACAATATTGTCAAGCACATGCGAATAATTTTACCGGCACAAGTTTCGCTTTATTATTTAATTTCTTATCTACGTAGGTGCCCATATTTATTTATGCGACTTTTCATAACTCCCCGAATACATAAGCAAGTTCGATGATTGTTGTATAGCATTTCATTCATGTTAAAAAGGAAAACCCATACAGCGATCGGCGCGAAACGTACTTGACCATCGATTACTGACTATTCGAACAAATTTCGTGTTCGTAGAGTTTTGCCTTATATTAGCCTAGAATAACATTAACAAATGAAACAAATTAACGTATTATTTATTAAATTCTTTTTATTAAAAATACGTACGTGTAAGTTTAGGAGAAACGGGGAAGGGGTAAATGTTAGAAAGTGTTGACAAGATTACAAATAAATCGTGTTGTTAATAAATATTTATATATACATATACATGAATATATGTATAAATATATAAATATATATTGATGTATGTATATACAAACCAAAACGTATAGAAGCGCAAAATCAAATTAAATCAAATAAAAAACTTAACAATATTTTCCATGTTGTAAGAAATGATTACAAAAATCACCTCGAATGTGTATTGCAAGTGCGATAGTGGGCGGTCGGTCTGGTCTGGTGTGAGAGCGTAGAAATATGTTCAGACAGTTAATCCAGAGCTCTAGATCCAAGACCCCGATACCGTTAACGATAACGATAACCACCATCAACGGTTATATGGGTTATTCCCTTTTGGTTTATTCGTTTTTTTTTCTTCTCATTCCACTCCAATGTTGAAACTGCGTTGAAGAAAGTTAAGATGGTTTGCAAAGTTACCTGGCTATGATTCGTGGTGGGTGTGTGGTGACTTTTATTCAGGCATTGATATAGCAATTTTCACCGATTAGCTCGCTCTCTTCTTCTTGACATAGTACGTGTTGCACCTTTATTGTTGTCTCTCTCTCAATCATTGCAATAGTTTAAGCAAAGCATCTATAAAACTGATGCTTGGCATTTCATAATAATCTCACTGTTAACAGCATTATTATTATCATAATCGTAACATCATCAGCATCATCATCATCATTATGTTTAACTCCATGCACTGTGTATTTATTATTTGTTATATCAAAATTATTTATTTTTATTCTGTTATTGCTGTTTTTGTTCTTGTCTTGATCAATCAGTCCCAATTGAAGCGCTCGCATATATTACCTGAAAACAAATTTTAACATATTAATGCAAGATATTTATATAAATCCGATCATTTATACGACAAAAACAAACAGAAAAAAAGGCTTTACTTGTTATTTTTTGGACGATTTGTTTTGTTTCTTTTATTGGTTTCATAGTTCTTAGTGATGTGAGTGTATTGAAATCTTGGAACGTTTCCCGTAAACTTGACGTAATACAAAAACAAACACCAAAAAAAAAAAACGATTCTGGAATGATTATACTATAAAAAAGAACATTCAATGAATTACTGAATGTTTATATTAAAATAGTCGTTAGATAAACTAATTTTTTTAACAAAAAAGGTAAGACTTTTTTGTTTTTTTCATTACCTTTCAATAACACTCAGTTTTGTAGGAAGTTGCTTGCAATGGGAATCGTACAAAACGATTGAAGTTATCGTGCCATGTGTGTTCTTGTATTTTATTAATAAATCAGTTTATAAAAATAAAAAAATTAACAGAAAAGGTTTAAAACTTGCACATAATTTTTATAGAAGTTTTTGTCACTTTCAATATAAACCGACAAAGAGTTTGCGATTTAATCGATTGTACTGAAAAAAAAAAATCGTAATCGATTTACAGTCGCGTTCAGAATTGATACAAAATCAAAAGCAGTTTTCATAAATAAAATTCTTAACAGGCGAAGAATTTTAGTAATGTTTATATTGTTGGTTTTTTTTAAAGTTAGAGTGTTGTTTGAAACACAACTGAATGTTACACGTTTTTGAAAGAAGAAGAATGTGAGTATAATTTATTTAAAGATAAAGTATGTTTTACCTGAGAAGCGGAATTGAGAATCAAAGGTCACACCGATCTTAATGAATTTGAGGAAAACTTTTATTCATATCAACATTGATCAATCAAACAGTTTCAATTGATCATCATATACAACTGCGTTTTCTGTGGGGGTTTGTTTTGCTCAAAACCGTTATATTTAATGTGGCAAAAACATGCCTCTTACACTTTCTTTCGAACACTATTTCTCGCTCTTTTTTGGTTGAGTAATGTGCTAAATGAGAATTGGTTTTATTTTTCAAAAATGTATGCATTTTTTGATATGAATAATAAAAAAAAAAAAGGAAAAAATCTTAAGCATTGAGAAATAAAAAAATTACCTTGAGTTGATTTGTAATGTTTTAAGTCTCTTTCTTTTCTAATGGATGGTGTGTTGGAGTCGTTCAAATTAAACTGGTTGGGCTTTTCGTATTTGTTACGAGAATCTTGTGTAGCGAAAAATCAGTCAGCATCAAATACGATGAAAAACAAAAAAAAAAAAAAAAAAAAAACAAGTCGAATATAATAAATGGAAAAAAAAAATATATAGATGTGTGTCTGTCGCCACAAATGAGTAATAATGTCAGTTAGATCGGATCGATCAAGTTGAAGAAGCTGACATTGACGATTGATTGTGAAAAATATATATCATATTTTTATTATTTATTACAACAAAATCATGATTAAAGGATTAGAGTTTAATACCTGAGTCTAAAACAGCTAAGTATTCTTATCTGAGCTATTGAAGTTTCGGTCGACGACACATTTGTAACACACTATAAAAACAAAACGAGAAAAAAAAAACATCGTCTATAACGATGATTGAATAATCTTTACACTTAATAGAACTTGTATCTACCTTCCAATAAAGATTCTAGTCAGTGGTTTATGCTAAGACATTACTTCGATTTTTTGTGATACCATTCCTATCGATCCATCCATATGTCTAGACAAGCTTAGTTAATTATTCACTAAGATGTATGGTAAATTTAATGCTACACAGACTGACGGAATTGCTTATATCATTTTATTGAGCTGACCGATTCTCCAACAGTCATAAACATACAAGTGCAAAGAATATAAAAAATATAAAATAGACACAATCAAGTTCTAAAACAAAAATATCAGCAAAAATAAAATGTTTTCAACTCGTGAAATGTTGACATGATATTGTTTTTTTTTTTTTTTTTTTAGTAATTTGAAGTTAAAGGAATTAAAAAAAGAAACAAATCAGATGCTCACTTCGGACTTACCGAATATTTAATACTCTTCACGCAAAAATTCTTAAATAAACTTGTCAAAAAGTGTGTATATTCGAGGACTAAAATAAAATTTTCACAATTACTAAACGCATTGTGAATATTCTTGAAAGAAAATATTGCTTTTCATTGGTCCAAAATTTCGGCTAACTGTGTTTGAACAGCGTAAGTGGTTCTCTCAAATCAAAGACGCATATTTGCATCTTTTAAAAGATATTCAACGTACCTTTTCAAATATGTTGAATCTTTATATATTTAAGAAAAGATTTAATCTTTCTTTAACTACACCCATTATTTGAACCCATTGTCCCCCGGAAGAGCAAATAAACTTCATCTACCGAAATTTTTCCTTTTAAACATATATACATATATCAGCAAATGTATGTATATGATCAACTTGTCCAACCAAAACATCTCGTTGTAATATTAATTCTTGAAGTTTTTCAAGATCTCTAGACAAAGTGGTCCTATCGCTACTTATTAAACGATCTTTCTTTCAAAAAGTAGTTAAATTTGGTATTTGGATCTTATTTGTATATAAAAAGACAGACAAACAGACAGTCTTTATTCATTCCTCTTGTTGAACTGATGAAGAGAGCATATTTTTTGAATGATCAGTTATATAATATAGCGTGAGGAGTAAAAACAAAAATGTTTAAATGAATTTATAAATATATATTTTAATAAATATATACCTTCTGAAGGCGCACACATATGACGACTCGGATTTTAGGAACGCCGCCTTGGCATGTGTTTTAGTACTCTTTTGCCTTTGACTTCGCGCCCCGTCCCTCTTTCTCTCTCACTTTCTCTCTCTCACACTCTTAACAATCGGAAATAATCGCAGTGAACGTTTAATAACTTTAATATTTTGTTGTTGTTGTTGTTGTTTTTTAGTTATATTAACTAACATTACTAATTTTTATTTTTGTATTTTTTTTTTTTTTTAATTCAAATAATTTAGTAAATACCTGGCTTGATTTTGGAGCACACGTCCACGGCCTAGGCTCGAGCAAACAACCCATCGAAATGTCACGCTCTCAGTGTCAGTTTTTATTCGTTCTTTGTTTTTGTCTTTTTCTGATAAAATTCTGAGCAACATAATCATTTGTCAACATTAGCAATTAACGTCATCATCATCATTATTATTATTATTATCATTAAATATTTTAAATTCTTTTTTTTTTTTTTTTTTTTTTTGTTTTTTTTAACCAATTTCTAATACACAGATACAGATGCAATTGCACTAACCTGTGAGCAACACTTTTTTTGTATCGAATCGTCGAAGTTGTTAGCTATCATATTCCTATTGGCCGTCGGAAGATGCATGATCTTTTTCATCTCGTGTTGGAACCGTTTCGCGTATACGTTTTGGTATGGTTTATAATAAGTGCAGGGTATCAAAACTTGTCTGATTTATTTATCCTTTTTTTGTTTTTATAATTATTTTAAGATGTATGCGTGTTGTGTGTGTTTGTGTGTGTATATATATGTATGTATGTTTGTTTAAAAGAATGCGAATGTGTTTTAGTCTTTGTTTTTGTCTATTATTATCATTCTGTTATATATTTGAATTAAATGCCCAAAAAAAATTTAAGCAGGCCTAACTAATTAAAATATGGGGAGAGGGGGGGAGTATAAATTTGCTTAAAATTTGTTTCATTTGTGTGTGTTAAGTTAAAAGCATTTTGAATAAAACATACCTTTCATGACAAGGCACACACAGTATTATTTTGTATATAATGTACGAGAATATATAACAACAAAAAAAAAATGACAAAAATATGTTTGAAGTTTGACACATGTACATACAACATAAATAATTGGAGCAGGCATGTTGACACTTAATACTTTCCTATACCTTTAACCTTCATTTAACTTTAAAAAAATAATAATTATAATGAAGAAACTCTATAGTTTTTTACACTAATACCAACTTTGAATATTGCTTTTCCAACGTTCTTAGTATAAAGTACTCTTATGTTACATGATAACTGGAAGTTTTTAACCAAAAGTCAGGCTACCTTATGTGCTGAGTCGCTCTATGCAACATACGAGTACTTCAAACTAAAGGCGTTGGCCGAAACAAACGTAAGTTGGCAGCGTGGCTTCTACATGTGAACAAGTAAATGGCCTAAATAATATGAGAAAGATATTGAATTAGTTTCCAAAATAATGAATTATAAGTTTTCAAATAATGAAAAATTTCATTTTATAAATCTTAATTGTATGTTTGCAAATTTGAGAATGTTTTTTTTTTTTTAATATAAAAACTTATTGCTTTATATGCAAAATGTGCTTGATTAAATTTGAAATCGTTACTAGTAACAAAAAGCTTGTAGCGTTTATGTTATATTGTCGTTGTTGTTGTTGTTTTTAACTACTAATATAAAAGCCTAACGCCTAAACTGCTAATTAGCTAAACTTTTAAGGAATTCAAGAAGCAACGCGCAGTGTTTCCTTATGTACGACGACACTCATTTCATATTTACGAGTAAAAAAATTAAACAATTAAAAAAAAAAAAAAAAAAAAAAAATTTGAATTGTTTTTTTAACTTAAAGCAAAAAAAGAAAATAGAGGAATTTTTGTTGCTGTTGCATAAACAATAAATGAAATGTTGCACTCACCTTGCACGAGTTACTGAGATCTTCGAGTATACATTATGCTGTATGCTTATTATTATTATTTTTAAGTTAACTTTGTTTTTCAGTTTCTTTTATAAGTTATTATTATTATTTTTTTTTTTTTTTGTATTATTATTATTTTTTGGTACCTCAATCCTGCATGGAAGCAACGTTTGAGAATATTGTTTGCTTTAATGTTTGGTTGCTTAGTTGCTTAGCTTTTTGTTGTTGCTGTTGTAGTGGTTGTTCTTTTTGGTTTTGCATGATGTTCATTTCATTTCAAAACGAACAATTTGCAATGAGGACGACAGTTGATGTTGTTGTTGCTGTTGTTGTGTTGTCTTGGCATTAGTAACGACTTCGGCTGCGACTACGTTCGCGACTCTGATGATGATAATGCTGGTGATGACTGCTGCGACTGCGACTATTGTGTGAATGCGAATTGCGATGATGTGACTTATGATGATCTAATGTAAAACAAAGATATTATTTTAACTCTTGAATAAATTCTTTTATACATACAACGATGCTTATCCGATGACTGATGGCGATTACTGCCGCCATAATCACGTGAACGAGCACGATAATCACGTTGATCGCTGAAACAAATCAATAAAAAAAAAAAAAATTACAACTTCATACAACAACAATGCGAACAACAACAACAACAAGTACTCACCGTCTATGGTCATAGACATTGCCACGCTGTGAACGCTCATCACGTCGACGTCTTTCCTCATCTTCTCGCTCCTTTTGCCGACGTTCATTTATCTCCGCAACTGCTGTACGTAGCTTGGAGTAACCCAAATGTTGTTTGCCCATTAAATGATCTTCGATGCGTTGTTGTGCATCACCGACAATCAAAAAGGCGCCACAAATCTCACAGACTTTCATTTGCTTTTCGGGAACTGCATTAAGTTCTTGCGCCCAACTTGCCGCTTGATTCTTTTCATTGTCTTCGGACGTTGCGTCGTCCTGTTCATTTGTTTCATTTGCGTTAGCATTAGCATTTACACTTGCATTGGCATTGGCATTGACATTGCTTTCGGTAAGACTTGTGCTGGGACTGAGTTTAACACTTGTTATGTCATTGTTTGCTGGTGGTGTTGGTTCTTGGACGGTTGTGCCAGGACTGCCAGCATCAAAACCCGTTGCTGGCAATGATATTGCACGTTGTGCACTTGTTGCATTCGTTGCGGAATTCTCATATTGTCTTTGTAAAGTATCCTTTTCCTCTTTTAATTCCTCACATATCGTCATCAAGTCCTGCGCCTGATCCACATCGCCACGTATGCCCGCTTCCTCAGCCTCGGCGAGCAATTTCTTAATTCGTGCATTCAAGATGTTTATTTGTTCTTGATGTTTGCTCAATATTGTCGGCACCTGCGCTGTCGGCTGATCGCTTTGCATTAGCTGCAATCGTTGCTTACCCTTTTGTATTTTACGGTCAACATCGTGCAGCATAACATTGCAAAAACGTAGAAATTCATCTTCGTATTGCCGTTTGCGCTGTGATGGACGAGCCTCCTCATACAGATGTTTTGCTTCATCATCGTGTATGCGTGCACATGGTCCCAGATCAGCGCGTGTGTTTATAAAGAGATCATGCGGACAAAATTTTACATTGTAAAATTGACAAAACTATAAAAAAAAACAAATAAGCATGTCACTAAATGCTTTTTCTTTGAATTTCCCTCTCTGTTTCACTTACATCGGGATCTTCCCAGTTAACTTTGTGACCAGCCTCCGATGGGTGCAAATTTCGATTGCGGCCCATCAGCTCATCCAACATCTGCCGAGCGGCGTCCACCATTTTCCACAATTAATTATACGTTATCTTTCTTATTTCAATCACTGAGTACTACACAAATCACGTCGTTTGCAAATTCCTTCAGTGAATTATCATCAAACACGCCGAAAAGAAAAAAGCACAGGTAGCAAATTTACGCAACTTGTATTCTTTTTTTTTTGTCGCCTCGGCCGTAGGGTTGTTGATAATGTATCGAAATATCGATATTGCGATATTTACAAAACATTTTCGATATTATCAAGACCGATATAAATATAACATAACAACGAACCAAATAGATTATTTATTTTCGCTATTTGTATTTCCCAAACTATATACCATTGATGTTAAAAATGTATTTCCCATGTAGTGCTGAACTTCGATTTATCTATTTTAAATCATGTTTTTTTATTCAGAAATTTGTTACATTTCAAACAAAGTTGACAAATTAATGTATCTCAAGTTGCCAACCATTTAACCGACACATACGACTGTGCGGTGTGAAAATTACAGTTTTGCCCATGCAAAAAGCTCAATGCTGTGACACTCTCTGAAGACAAAATAATTTGTAACGATAACGGTTACCGATTCAAGCAATGCGCACAATGGTCTCGTCTCTGATTATATCGTGCCCAGAGACTTACAAGTGTATCAACTCATGTCAGCGAACATACGTCAAGTCACAGCTTAATAGCTCTGTTAGTCTACGTTCGGGGTAGGTTTCACCTATGTCACAATGTATTCCATGCAGACAAGTGCGCACCTAATTCTTGCTTATCGTTTCAGAATCGACTGGCGTTGCATTGATGTGACCTAAGTCGCGGTATGTTCGCTCTTGACAAGGGAGATACTCCCAATGAGAGTGCTTTTTTTTCTTCTTCTGCCAGGTTTGAGCGTGACAGTTCAGCGCCAGTTGACACATCTTCGTTTCTGATAATGAACACGCAGTATTTGTTTGGCGTATGTTGCGGTACACTCCATGGGAATTTGGCCCATTGCACATAATTACAATGAATAGTATTTATTTATTGCTCACACGTTTTTTATGCTTTCATCTCTTTCTCGCCTCTTAAATGATACATACAGGGTTAAATTATTGGCAAATTTGTGCCCCGCATTTTTTGTTTGTTTTTATTTAAAAACTTAACTTAATTATTTAGTAAGTTAGCGTTTAGTAACAGTATATTTAATATAAAAACAATGAATTCTTTAAATCTACGCATTTCCGCCGTCAAGTCGGGTGAAAATGTAAAAAAAAACTCAGAAACTCGAGCTTTGAAAGTGTTGTTGCCGGAGCAGTATGTGACATGTAGGTATCAACATGTTGCTGCAAGTTTGTATGCAACGGGAAAAATGTGTTTGTCAAAATTCAATAGGCAATATGAAAAATACATGCAACGGTTAAATCAGATTGTTTTGTTTTTCTAAACAGCTACCGATGAACATGTTGAAACGTTTCGCAGTGCACAAAATGTGCCGCAACAGGTTAATGCAGTCAAACAAGTAAGCATGGTCACTGAGGCACATGTTGAGCAGGGCAAGAAAAGTTTGTTTATTTTAATGATTTTTCATTCGTTTAGATTTTTTTGAGCGCTGATGAAAATGCGAATGTAGTAAGATTTCTGGCCGATTTGATTTTCAACAGTTCATTGAATCATCCTGTGCGCAATCAAATTATCAAGTGAGTTAAATATATAGTAATTTAAAAACATCAGTATAATTAAAATAATTGTTTGCAGATTGTTTTGTAAAAATGCTAGTCAGCAGAGTGAAATTGTTGCCGCTTTGGAAGCATCGTTGGCTGAGCAGCTGCGATTAGTTTCGGCATCAAATGATAATCAGACATGGAATGATGTTATTGTCTCGATCGGCGGTTGCTTCAATAACTTTCCCAGCGGCTTACAGGCGCTAAAAGCACACTTGCAGGAATTTCTTACGTTGCTGCACAATGCCATACAACGGTGCTTGTCTGCCTTGACGTGAGTTGAAAGAAAAGTGTTTTTTTTTTTTGTTTTTTAAATAAAACCAAACAAAACCTTTACAGTGTCACACAATCGCCATCGAAATTAAATGAAATACACAACTTTTTGCACAATTCATTGCGTACAGTGCTATCCGTCATGCAGGAGGTGACCTTTGTCAGTGATTCGTACAGCAGCGACTTGGAGACAATTACCAGAATTTGTTCGCATGTTTCCATACGCGACGATGTACCCATGGAGACGTGCGTGAATGGCGCACGAATTGTTGCACAAATTGCACATTATTTCGATGGTTATGAGATTTTCTTGACCGGCGTCAAAAAGATTCAGAAACTACAGGAATTACCGCTTTGCATCAGCGCATTAAACTCATTCATATTGCAGTATTTCAGTAAATACCCCGAAACATTCTACATTATATGCACAAATACAATACAAATTGGCACCGCAAATGCCACAAAGCAAAATGTACTTATCTACACGTCACGCGGTCTCTATCAGTACGCACGCAATCTACAACAGCTGCCGCACGACTGCGATGCTATCAGCTTAAATTTTGTAAAACTATCACTGAGCAATATGCTGAGCTATGCATTTGCTTATTTGCAACATCATATCGATACGGTGCGTCATATGTGTCGTGATCTGCTCAAGCAGATAATGTTTGTTGCATTGCGTTTCAGTTTCGAACAGATTAGCGCACAGATCTATGAGGCTATCAATGGCACGCGCATGTCGCTGCCGGCACGTTGTATTGTGCTCAAGCAGAGTGTATTGGTCTTTGGACCACAAGATGTAATATTAAGCTGCAAGGGTCTATTCAATCAAATCTTTAACGATCATTTGGGTCGTGATGCTGATGTTGATAGCGCCTATGAAAGTGAGTTTATTTTTTTGCCTTGTTTGTTTGTTTTTATTAATGATTTGACTTTGTTTTTTTGCAGCTTTATTGATTGCCACATTTTTTACGGCCGCCTTCAAGTCGTGGTCACAAGTGTGGCTTGATTTATTACTCGAAATTGCAGCATTGCAGGATGAACGCTTAACATCGGCCGAGAAACTCATCACGAATGCAGCCATCTTGGGTCCATCGGTGTTAAGTCATGTCATGAAAGCGCCAAATCTTTCGGCGAGCACAAAACTCTCTGCTTTGTGTGCCGTACGTAAATCTGGCAACGAGTCCTATAATCTTAATGCATTACTATCCGAGTATTCCAATGATATACGCGCTGCAATGATGAGCGCAAATCAGGCGATTAGTTTAATGGCCTTGCGCGTCATTGTCGAGAGTCACAAAACAACGGAACCGCTTACCAAATTCGATTGTGAGAATATGAATATATATATTGAATTCCATGCAAATTGCCCGGATCCAGATGTGCGACAGAAGACATATGCATTGTTGAGCAAAGCTCTAGTACGTTGTGAGCTAACATTATCCAAAGAGCACAAGAAGCGTGTCGATATCAACGAACCGCTAACAGATTCCTTGCCTTTGGCATTTCTGCGTGACATCATACATGCCATGGTGGCCAATTTGTTTCCGGGCGCCAATTACAGTCGTCGCTGGTTGGCCTTGCAATTGCTACAACAATGCTTAAGCATTTGTAAAACGCTTAAATTCAAATATGATAAATTAATGCCAAAGGATAGCATTGGTCGTATTGTAGATGTGCTTGCAGATTCGTATGAGGGCAACAAAGCATTCGCTGTTAATGTACTTAATCAACTGGAAGAGCAAATGCCTGAGGATTCGTGTCAATTGCAAGAATTGAATTTTGAACTTGAGGATATAAGGAAACTATTGATATCTCTCCGTCCACCCGATTCTGTTACGGGCACTTATAAATTGGAACTTTTTTGCACACTAAGCTCAACGAAGCCACATTATTTTGGCATTGATCCCATTGATGCCGTTGTACAACATTATCCGACTATATATGCGGCGCTCAAATGGTGCATGCGTGAACTTGTCAGCGGTCTGGAAGTGGCCGAAAGCGATTTGCAACGCGCAGCCAAATTTAATCCACTCTATGGTTTACTCTATGCCATACGGCATTTGCTTAAACGTCTGGACACCCGACTAATAGCCGAAGAGGCTGGCTGGCGTCAATTTATTAAAGATTTGGTGGTCTGCAGCAAACAATTGACGGCTGTTGTGGCGCCGGTAGTGAATAGTTCATCGCCGGAGGGACATTTACCAAATGATTTCAGTGAATTGACATGTGAGTTCAATCAACTCAAAGTTGTCGATAGAACAGACATGCCAACATCAACATCATCAACATCAGCCACAACAACAACGACAACGGAATCCATCGATACGGTCATCACCGATGCTAGAATACTCGCCGGCCCATTAACGCCGGAAATATTAGAAATGATCAAGACAACGCCGCAAATGGTTTTGCTTTGCTCTTGGCGCACCGTCAAGGAAGTATCGCTTATACTCGGTGAACTTGTATTGCGCTCACCGCTACAGTATGACGACACGACAACGGATTATTTACTGACCAAAGCACAATTGCATGAGATTGGCGCACATTTCAAGGAGCTGCTGGCAGAGACAAAACATCGCGGCGCCTTTGAGCAAGCCTATGTCGGCTTCTGCATGTATTGTATACGCTTGTGGCGTGCCGAAGCACTTGAATTGAATGCTTTGCCACCGCTCTGGCTAAACGAATTGCTCACAATGATTGCTTCGCCCGAACAGCCGGGCAATGAGAAACTCTGTGCGACGCGTCGCAGTGCTGGTTTGCCATTCATGGTCCAAGCATTGGTCACATCCGAATTACAGGTTGGCTCGAGCAAAGCATTGCATAGCAGTATTGAACGTTTGCTTGATATTTGCAAAGATCGGAGTACGGCACATGCTGAGTCACGGACGCATGCCTTGAATATAATGCGTGCGCTTTTCCGTTGCAGTGAATTGAATGAGTCGGTGGGCGAGTATGTTGCCAGTGGTGTTATATGCGCTCTCAATAGCTATGAGGAGAACACTTGGCCCGAACGCAATTCGGCATCGTTGCTATTCGCCGCATTGATGACGCGCATCTTTGGCGTGATGCGCACAAAGGATACCGATAATCTTAATATAAGAAATCGCATGACCGGACGTATATTCTTTACACGTTATCCGGAGCTCTATGATTACTTTTATAATGAATTACGCGCTGCATGTGAATTGGTGTTGGCGGGTGGACAAGCGCCCAAATTGTATCCGATGTTGTTGCTGCTCAGTCGTCTTTATCCGTCGGCATTGGAGGGCGCTGAATCGAATTTGAATGTATGTCTATTTTATTTACTACTTTGTTGATGCATTTCATTTGATGTCATGTGTGTTTTTTGCAGCTTGCCAACTTTATACCATTGATTGCCGCCTGCAGTGGCGTCGCAGAGCTGAATACACGTTGCTTGACCGCCAAAGCTTTGTGCGCGCTGGTCGACAAGGATGTCTTGGATGATCTATTGCGTAAGAAATGCGCTAAATTGCTCGTAAGTCAACACTTTTGTATCTTCATCATTAGTTAACTTATACTTTTTGTAATTTCTTTATTTTAGTACACCGTTTCACAGCCGGAAAGGCGTCACTTGAATACACTACATGGCGATCTCTTGCAGATTGAGCATTTGCTCAAACGTTATCGTTTGCTCAATTCAGCGCTTGTCAACGATGTGACAAGCACAATAAACATATTGGCGCGCACTTGTACATTGAATAATGGCATGCTCATGGGCACCATACTTGACATCATGAATCTGATAATGCAACAGTGAGTCAACTAATTGGCAATGTATTGTTGTATTCTGTTGTTTTGTTTACTGATCGTACGTACTTTTTCAGACATGTCTGTTTGCCGCATGAACCGGGCAGCGTTACGAATTTCCTGATCTTCTATAGTGAACATTATTGTAAAATTATTGATGAATGTGCGCAATATTGTAAAATTATACGACGTAGCTATCAAATCTATATGTTACATGTGCAACGTCTTACAACCGAGCCTGCGTCAATGGTCAACTTTTTGTTGAATCCAACGATTGCTGAGCGTTCAATGAATCCTGAAATTTTGGAATCGACTATTAATATCATATTACTAATACTCTTTGGTCGCAGCGCATCGCTGTCGGTTAGTTTGGATGCCGCCGATATGGAAGAATTTGAATTCGAATCAATTGAGTTGCAATTCATTTATACGATGCCCGATGATTTTCGCATCAAATTGACGGATCAATTGTATGCCAGTGAATCATTGTTGGCCCAAGTATTGAACATGATTGAAATGGAACGTTTTTATCCTGAAATTGCAATGAAATGTTATGCAATGTTAAGCATGTTAAAGCCGAATGTTTTTACATTGTCCGAGCTATTGACGCAGGCTGTGCGTTTTCCAAGCGATGCCAAGTCAGCGATTACAATGTGCATGGTGCGTCTGATCAAGGAGCATGGCATCGATATATCAGATTGGGATATGATACTAGCACATGCGTTGGAAATTGTTGATCCTGCGCTGCCCAATTGTGTGCGGTAAGCAGCGGCTGCAAATGCCTTGCATTTAAATGTATAAATATACATATAAAAATATATTTCTTTTTGTTTTTAGCACAAAGGCAACACAATTGCTCGCACAGTTGGCGCCGCATTTCGAAACGGTATTGAAGACGCGTGAATTGCAATTGATTGGCTCCTATGTGCGTCTTATGTTGCAACTGTTGGCTGACGATAGTGATGACATACGCAATTATACATCAAATATTGTTACCAAGAATCTTAAGAAAACAGATACATTACGTAAGTGCTTATGGCTTTGATGAAATAATTATTATAGTTTTATGTTTTTATGCTTTATTTGCCAGCATCGTTCTACGCTATCTGCACAGATGACGTTGTACCGACATTGGCTCAACAGCTTTTCATATTGTCACTGACAGATATGTTAAAGGATATGGAGGCGGATGATGCTTTTCTATTGGATGTTTTTTATGTCATTGTTGAACCGCATTTAAATACATGCGAAAAGGTTGAACGAGCAGGCAGCAAAGTAGATGATGCCAAAGAGGGCGTAGATAAAGAAAAGTCAATGCAAAAATCAACGACTGACATGCAAAAGACTAAGGATGAAACACTTTTGTTGGATCCGGAAATATTCGACCGTAATGAGGCTAATGTCTATGGCGAACCACTGAAAGTGGTCAACGATATGCTTGTTGTCTATCGTAAATGTTTTGCCGATAGACAATTTGTACTTGAACAGCTAAAAGATTATGTGGAGCACATCAAGTTGCAATATTAATTAGTTAACTTATAAAGTGTTTCAATTAAATTGAATTTCTCTTGTTCTAAGTGTTTTGATGTATGAATGTTGTGTTGTATGTATGTTGTAAATATTGACTAAGCAAATTCCACAATTTTTTTGCCGCTAATAAAATTCCCAATTCAAAAATCAAGAAAGCTCAAACTATTTAAAAGTGTTGCATTCAACATCGTTTGGCGCAAACGGTGAGGAGAGGTTAGGTTGTAAGCATGCTTGCACTCAAGTAAAATCAATATTATGCATGTATATGGAAATAAACAGCTGAGCAAGGGACAGGGATGGGCAGTGGAACAAGGTATGCTTCGAAAAACAAGGGAATTACATAATACTGCAATGTAAACAGTGCACTTGCATAGCGGCAACATCGATAAATCTATCAAACTGTTATCGGTTTGGTCAGCAACTTCAAGTGCTATCGTAGTCGCAATTGAAGCATTTTTCAAATTGCACAGTCAAACTTCACTAAATCGAATTTGTTATGAATTTTAATTGTCGTCAGTGCCTTGTCTAATACACATAAAAATTAACTGAAGTTTAAAAATTACAACAGATAAATGTGTCATCACTAACAACTCACTTGTCAAACTTCAAATTTATTAAGCATTCTTTTTTATTTTTTCAAAAATCCAATTAAAATTACTTATAACCATAAATTATATTTGAAAAACAAAAGAAATGCAATAATTGTCTATGTTAAACAATAAATAATGAGTCAGGTTCGATTGGCATTTTGTTTTTTGTTGATTTTTTTTGATTTTGAATTAATTTCATTGTTTTATTTTGAATATTTGTACGTTAACGCCCATTTGCACAAACGTTGATAACATTTTAATACAAATATTTGTAATTATTGACACTATTGATTAATTGATGGTCGTTTGCATTCGTTAGACAGCGTCATTGTTGTTGGGCGCCGGCAGCTTTTTTTGTGTTTGCTTATCACAATAGCTCATTTCGAGACGTTTATTTAATTGCTTTTGAAAAAAAAAAAAAGTGAATGCACTTCTTGAATGCCTGTGTCGTTGGTCAGTAAACAAATATAATATTATTGTTAACAAGCTGCTGGCAACTAAGCTGATAAATAAGAGTGACAAATAAAAAAAAGACAAAGAAAAAGCAAAAATGAACGAGAAAAGAAATCATATTTTCAACACCTTTTTATTGTTATTGTTGTTGTTGTGTTGGTTTTTTTGTCACACTTCAAATAAAGTATTTGAAATGCAAATTCATTTTCACTGAATGTGCCTGCATGAATACTGACTTTGTTGTTGTTGTTGTTGCCTTTGATGTCATTGTTGACTTTTAATGCTAAAATTATCTAATTTATGTTGCTTTTGTTTTTTTTTTTTTGTCTGTCATTTTCGTACGACAATTTTCAACACAAAAATGTAAAATTTTTATTATTATTTTTTGTTTTGTTTCGTTTTTTTTTTTTTAAGCCTTTTTATCATTTTTTTTTAATTTCGTTTTCATATTAAGAATCTATTGAACCAAAAAAATAAATAAATAAAACAAAAAAATTATAATAATGACATGATTTCATTTTTGTAAATGTAAAGACAGATTAAAAATATGAAAGAAAAAAAAATTTAACAAAATCAGTTTTGAGCTGTCATAAAAAAGCAATTAAGACTTATAAAAAAATATCAAACATTTCGAAAACGTAAACCAAAAAACTTAAAAAAAAAATTAAACAATAAGCGACATGAGTCTGGCTACCTTTCTTTTCAGACTGTTACATTTCATTACGTGTCTTATGTAACGCTCGCCGCCCGTCGAGTGGCGTTAACCGTGTATGAAAAGTACTGAAATGGCAATAGTGCAATGACCTGCTAAATATAACACTTCAACCTGCCACACATGCCTACATACATACATACATACATACATACATATGTAAGTACAAATGTTGAGAACCTGTTTTTTTCTTCTTGGCGTTAATGCTGGTCAAAACGCCCATTATCCTTAAGTAACCAAAAACTGGCCGAATGAACCAACAAAATTAATCAAAATGACCGATTGACCTATTTGATTGATGGGCATGTAACAATTGTACGTACATACAAATGTACGTACAAATATACATACATGCATGCATAAGTGCGAATGAGTAATATGAAAGTGAAAGGATTTGTTGTATGAGATTCAAAATACGCTCATCTCTACTCGACTGACTCAATTTGTATGCGTTTGTATGCGTGTGTCATTTTAGTTTGAAAAAGACTTAAGCAACGAACTTGCCAGCATGCCTACTTAGGTATGTACGACGGTGACGGTGGCGGCAACAGCGACGCTGATTGAACGATCACTTGTACCGAAAGTTGGTAATAAATAAAATGTTAGCTTGTATTAATGGCATGTCGTGAGAAATTTAACTATGCTTAGTTTAAAAAAAAATAAAAAAAAAGAAATAAAAAACAAATTCGCTCTAATTAAAGTTTTGTTCAACATATCATTTTTATGTCTCGCAATGGGAAAGTACAAGAAAAAAATTTAAAAAAATAACACTTGTTACGTGTGTGGAGTAATTTTTTTTTTAATATTTTTGTTTTTGCTAATTTTAACCATTAAAGCATGACAAATATATGCAATTTTTTTTTTTTTTTTGTTATTTTTTGGGGCAGGTCATTGGACCAACATGTTGTGCGCTAATACATGATTATGGTAATGATGATGTTGTAATTGTTTTTTAAGCGATAAACATAAATTATCTTTTCAGTAATAATCATCTAGAGCAGTGAGGTCCATTTCATTGATTGCAAACAGGCCGAAACTCAAATAAGCAAAGCCTTCAATAACAAAGTACTTTATGTCATAGGCTAACATTGCTTAACATACAAGCATTGCATACAAGTGCTATGTTTATTGCCATTAGTCAGATACATAAGGCACTTTTGTATAAAATATGTTTGAATTACGACACTTTTTTCAAAATTTGATACCAATCCTACCTATCCCTCCTGACTTATCAGACATCACAATGGACCTAATGGTCACTGGGTGCTCTCGACTCCGCCGAGCTGTCTCATCCTCCATTCCTATCCTAAAAAAAAACAAGAAAAGGCAACCACCGTAAAACTGACATTAGGAGAAGACTAGTGATTCTACCTCAGATAGCGAGAATGATGATGAAAAAACAACGTAGTATGACAAATTATAGGAAAAAAAGTACATAAGGCACATTCATTGATATGCAACAAGCAAGAAATGTATCCAAAAAGAAGCAATAAAATAAAAAAATAGCAAAAAACTGAAAACCATCGAATCAGATGTATAAACAATTGCAGAATTTTAAAATTGACGATATTCAACACAACATAGAGAAGGAAAAAAAACGACACAAAAATAGTAAAACAAAAAAAAAAAAATAATTAAATCGAAACACAAAATGCAAATGAAAAATTCTTGGATTCAATTCAAAAAACAAACACAAAATCGAGAAAGCGAGCAAAGCACAACGGACCAGACATGAATTCCAATGAGAGGCAAATGGAAAAATTTCGAAATCATCAAAAAAGAAAAAAAAAATTATTTTTACTAAAACAAAAGTTGTATTTTATTGTAATTTGTTGGAAAAAAAAATATATATATATCTTAAAAAAAATAATTTAATTAAATGCATTGACAAGCGTCCCGCACGCGCCCCAAGTCCCGCACATCTTTAATGATGAGCAGGTGGCAAATACGTTGATTCCGGTTCATAAATGGGCGCGGCCGAATCGCCGGCATGCGTGGGCGCGCCATAGATCAGCGTTGGCGCTTGATACTCATAACCGCCCGAAGTGGGCGGCAGATATTGTGCTGTGGGCGAGGAATAATATACATCATCAACGCCAGCGACGGCACTGCCGGTGGCTCCGCTGCTGGTGCTGCTACTCTCATGTTTGGCGCCTAGAAAAACGGATGGACGAAATGGCGCCTTTGATAGATCACCATGTCCATAACCATTTGCGGCTGTCGACACGGACGCATGACCGGTTGAACCTGTTGTTGAAGCAACGATATCGGTATGAAGTGCTTGCGGTTTGCTTGATGTATAACTGAAATGGCCGAGACCTTTGTGCCCAAGCGCATAGACAGGCGTCACATCGTCCGCGCCCTGACCGTGCCCATGAGCGTGAGCAAGGCCGTGACTGTTGTGCTGCTCCTGTGGCGGCTGATGTTCCTCATAGACTGAGGGCGCCGTTGCGATTGTTGACGTTGGCGTGCCATAACTGTTGGTGGTCGTCGGCTTACGAACGATGGCGAATGGCAATGTGGGCACAGCATAATTGTAGCCAGCAATTAGACTGGTGCCGCCAAAGCCGCTGCCGCCGCCGCCGCTCGTGGCTGATTCACTGCCGCTGCTGCTGGCACCTTGGTGACTGCCGAAAAACGTCTGGTGGCCAACATCGCTGCCACTGCCGCTGCTGTAGTAACCATGCGCGGGCAACGACTCTTCGACATGTTCGACAACGGGCGTCGATGTTGGTGCATAATGATAACCAAGTCCAGCGCCTGCTGCCGAGCCTGAAGCATGCTCTGAGGCGTGACTGTGACTGCCGACATGTTCCAAGCCAAGCTCAAAGCCATGTCCATGACCATGCGTTGCTCCTAAGCCCAATGATCCTGCTGCTGATGATGATGAGGGTTTGTGCAGGTAGCTGGCATAACCGCTGTGCTGCGTTGCCGGCTGATAGTGCACAGGCGTTGGCGCAGGTAACGCATAAACGCTGAACGGTTTGTGTTGACCCAAGCCAAGACTGCTGCTAGCGCTGGCGCCACCACCGCCAAGACCATGATGACTTAAGCTGAGACTGCCGGCGCCGTTGCTAGCGTAGCTACCTGAGCCAGCTGACACATATTTATAGCCATGTTGGCCAGGCGCATAGTGATGACCACCACCAGCACTACTGCTGTGAGCACCACCAGCAATACCGCTCCCATGTTCGGTTTGTACAATATAAGTTTCCACTTTGGTTGGCGCATGATAAATGCCACCGGTCGCGCCACTAATACCACCACCGCTGCTGCCATGATGACGATAATGATAGCCATCAGCCAAGCTGCCAAAATCATAACCGCTTACTGAGCTTAAGGCATTGCCATGCGCATGATGACGACTACCACCACCACCGCCGCTGCTGCTGCCTCTGTAGCCATCATAGCCGACCACCACGGATGTCGTTGGTGGCAAATACTTGTATGATGGTCCATGATACCCACCACCACCAGCAGAACCACCAATGCTGTGCGACGCATCGCGTTTCGGTTTTATGCTCTCCTTTATTTTCGCATCGTTTGTCGTTTTTACCGTTACTCCTGTTACTTTTGCTGTTGACTCTGCTGCTGCTTCTTCTTCCACTTTGGCATGCGCTGCTGTGCCGAGCAGGAGCAAAGTCAGGCCCAATAACTGTTTGGGTTTGTTTTGGAAAGGTTTAAAAAAAAATAAAATTATAATTTTTTTTTTTTTTTTTTAATTTCTTTTCTTTTGGGGAATTTTAAAATTTTTTTCAATTTCATTGAAATTATTTTTTTTCATTTCTAAATTATAAAATTGTTTTTAAATGATTTTTTTAAACATTTTTTTTTTGTTTTCATATTTTTTTTTGGTTTTTCATATGCCAAAAAAAATTTTGAAATCCAATGTTTTTGTTGTTGTTCTTGTAAGTACTTTACCAAACAAGCGCGCCTTACTCATAGCAATGGCGTTTTGAGGGAAGGGGGGACGTTGAGCTGGCTTGTAATCTTCGGTAAACCGAAGTTGTTTCTTTTTGTATAATTTTTTTTTTTTTTTTCAACTAATATTATTTTAATTTATGCTTATTTTTTTAGCTTTTGCACTTACAAATATTTTCATTTTGTTAAAAAAAAAGTTAATAAAAACTGTAAAAAAAAAAATTTAATTTGTTGTCACAAAAAATAATCCTTCACGCACGTCGTTCGCATACACGGCGCGTTTTATTTTCGTATTATTTATTTTATTATTTTCTATTACGGTTTTTTTTTCAGCTTCGCGTTCGTTTATGTGTGCCTTCACGCCAAGTTATCTGCGCTAATGTGAACATTTTGGGCGCTTGCAAACCTTTTTATATTCGAACATGGCATGGAACAATAACAACAACAATAGCAGTAAATAAAATGTAAACGCCAAACAGCAAAAGAAATGCACGTCATCAACACCATCATCATCATCAACAACAACAACAACAACAACATAATCATTATCAAGAGCAGCGCCAACGTTATTGCCAACAACAATTAACAACAACACCAACAATAAATGTTCACGTTCACGTTCATGTTCGAAAACCGCCCAGCAACCACAAACAAGAGCGACAGCAGCAGCAGACGACTCTTTCATGCATTGAAGTGTTTCATGCTGCCGACGACGTTGACGCCGACGCAGCTGTCTTGGTCGCCAACGCTAACAACAACAACAACAACACTAACAACGACCGCACAAGTTCAAGTGACGTTCTTCATTGCTGTTAGCCGAAAAAAAGGGCATCCATGCAACTCTGCAATTTTTTTGGCGCTTCTCTCACTCACACAGTTATTGTCTTGTGTTGTTGTTTAGGACGCCGCGCACGCATCATAATGCCTTCTCAGTTCGACACGTATGTACTTTTACTCTCATTGGTCTTTTTTTTTCGGTTTTCTTCCAACAATTTTTGGCAACGCTCTGTGATTTCTTTTATTTAATACGTTTTTGAATTAGTTTTATTTTTTTTTTTTTTCTTTGTATAATATTGTGTTATTTTTTTTTAATGTTTCAAATATTTCTTTTGCTAAATATTATTTGAATTTGATTTCATTTCTTAAGTTAAATATGCATTAACTTTACTTATTTTCGATGTATATTGGTTCAATTTTATTCAAAAATTCTTCTCTTTGCAATTGAGGGTTTTACCAATGTCCCACCAGCCATCATTTGATGTGTCTTTGGTGTTTTTTTTTTTTTTTTCTACATTGTTTATATTTTACTTTTGTTGTGGTTCGCTGTATCAAATAATATATATAGAAATTAATTCAACTAAGCGGCACTCATCTCTTACAACGCTTTTATGGCTTCGCCGCCGTCGCATCCGTCGTCGTGATCATTGTCATCGTCATTCATTTTAAACGCAAAGCAGTCATTTTCTTCTTCTTTTTCTTATTTGTTTCGTGTAATTTTATTCGTTTCGCTCAATTCACTTCTCTAGTTTAGCTTTGTTTTTTTTTTGTCTATTTTTTTGTGTCTTTTTTCTTGCCAAATTGTTGAACATAATTCGTCATTTAATCTAATCGCGCTTGTTTCTTATGCAATAATGAAGGTCAAATTTTATGTCTTATTTGTGTCTCTTTTTTAAACTCTTTCATGTAATTGTTTCTTTATGGATCCTTTGGACTCGTATTATTTTTTTGCTATGATTGATATCTGATTTTTCGAAAATTTTCTTTATAAAAAAATATCTTTGATTTAAAAATTCTACTTTTCTTTTTTTACATTTCTGCTACTTGACTCTTTTACTTATAATTATATTATTATTTTTTTTTATATTAACTAAAATTTTCAACTTAGAATTCCTTGACTAATGTTTGGAATGGTAGAGCTTTGCTAAGTTATTATGCTCTTATCGCAGTGAATATTATTATAATTTGTTTTTATGTTTGTAACAATTCGAAGCAGTCTATACAAAGTATATATATTCTTGATCAGGACGACAATACGAGTTGATATAGTCATGTCCGTCTGTTCCTCTGTCTGTATATTAGACGTCTGCATGAATGCATTCAAACAGTCAAATGAGTCATTCATTTAAAAAATGATTAATTGGGACACTCATTCAATGAATGAACTTAATTGAGGCAAATTGAATTGAATGAGTACTCAAAATATCGAATGATCTAAGGACAATATTTGTAACTCAATTCTTTTTGTCTCCCATTCTAATTGTTAAGAATTGTAGTAAAACACAATAAAACACAATTGCCATTGTTTTATGCTTCCATATAATAATGTAAAAACATTTTTTTATTTATATTATCAGGATTGGTAGCAATATTGCATCACTTTTTTGGAATACAAAAAATTTTACAACATTTCTGCATCTCTTTCTCTCATGCCGACTTCTTGCTACGAAATAGACGATAAACAGTTGATGGCGAAAAATAAATGAAACCCTCAGCATTTTCATTCTGAATCCTTGCTCGCTGTTCTTCATCATCATGATCGTGCTCATTATCATGCACATAATTATGTACTAAATGTTCCGCAATGGGTTTAATAGCCGTTGCCGTCGATTGATGATAGTTATAATTACCACGGGCATTAGTGAAAGTCTCATCATCTTCCTGCGTTGTATAACCGACAAAGGGTGAGGGCCTAAAGGGCGCAAGAAACCGACTTGGTCTAAATATTTGATCCTCCTGTGCCTGTTGCTGATTCAAAGGCGTGGGTAAATTCCGTTGACGTTTTTGTGCCTCAGCGTTTAATTCTGCCGCCGTTGGCTTTGGAAATGTATGAGGACCAACGGAGTTACTCATTGACATTGTTGCTGTTGTCCTTTCTGGATAGTTTGCTTCCCGAATCGGTTGATAGTTAAATGTTGCCGCCAAAAAATCATTATTTGTATCCAATTTTCGTGCGGGCGTTGTTACATAAAGTAAGCCATAAATCAAATCGTTGTTATTATTGTTGTTGTACGCCTTTACTGTTACTGCTGCATTATGATAAAGTATAAAACATATGATAAGGACGAATTTTGTTGATTTTTGTTCAATGTTTTGCGACATTTTTTTGTTTTTTTTGTTGATGATGCCACAACCACGACTCTTTAAAAGACTTCCAAACTATTTGCAAATATTTTGCAATTGTCAACGGTTTTTATTCCATTTGACGTTTTGTAATATGAGTGCCGATAAGGAAATGTAATCAATCTCATCCATACAACGTCATATGACCATGACATTTGTGAGCGCCCCGTCGTTTGTTAGTCTGTTTGTTACATAACAATTTTTTTGTTGTTACTTTTTGTGTTAATTTGTAACTAAACAAAAAACAAAGCTAAAAACTTGTAATTAATCTGCATGGTTTTAATCTCTTTTTATCGCTTTTAGTTAATTTGTTTTCCTTTTATATTTTTTCACTTTAATCCGACAAGACAAGACTTGTCTTTTGGCAGAAATTCAATTTTGTGTTTTTTTTTTTCTTTTAATTTTCGATGGCAAATTTGTCTTTCACTTTTTGTCACACAATTCCTCAATAAAAAAATGATCTAAATGTTCATTAAAATAATGTAAAACACATCATGTGCTTGTTAATAAAAAGAAAAAGAACAAGAAGAATCACAATTCTTGTTCTTTGCCTAATTGCAACCTTGACATCCAAATCTATATTTAAAAGCACATTAAATTTAATTTTATAAATAAAAAAACGTACCTAAATAACATAAATTAGTCATTTCCGTTATGTTTTGTTACAACAATAAATAATAACAATAATAATAACAACAACAAGAACAACATCGTTTAACAGAGTTAATAAGCAACGCATAACAACAACACTTAAAAAGTGAAGGTACGCAAAGTAAACAAACAATAAGCGACAACAACAACCACATTAATAACAAAATCAAGTACTTAATAAGTCAGTAATAACGGTAATGCAGAGAGACAGCCACAATGCTGAAGAGAGCGTTGTAATGGTCGAGAGAGTTGCTGAACCAGAAGCAAAAGCAGAAAGTTGCCAATCCACCTTTTAGGGCTGTCAGACTTTGTGGTTTTTCGCTTATTTAAATCATGTAATTTGAACTGTTTTAATGACAAAATTTGAAAATTGTTTTTGTTAAAAAAAAAAAAACAAAAAACAAACATGACTCTGCAAAAACATTTTTGCAAGCATATGTTGTTTTTACATAGTTGAAGACTATTGAAAGCAAGTTACGGCATGAACTTTTCTATGTGAATATAATCTCTACAATTTACACAGTAGACCGTAGGATCAATAAAACACGTTAAGGGGACGTCCATAAATTAAGTGAGGTTTTTTTCTGGAAATTTAAAGAATACATCGTTTCAATCTCCCCTCGGAAACACGGCCGGAATTCTTAATAACATAATTTAACTACTCCATTTTCGCTAATCGTGACTGATGCACCATCCGTACCGACTGCAACCAGATTTGCAGGATCTAGGGTCCATAAATTTAACACGTTAAAGAACGTTGTTGCAATTCCGTCTGCACTACGTTCCACCAGTGGTACGTTTTGCAATCATGTCGAAATAATTCTCTTTTTTGCCAAGCTGAAGTAAATTATGCTCGTCTGTGGCCTCGTCAAAGAGCGCGCTGAACTTCGTAATTCCTTTTCCATTTCGAAGATCAGTCATAAAATGTGGCCCAACACATCCTTCGTTATGTAGCGCGTGTTACGGTAGTACATACTGAGTTGCGCTCCAATTTGCTCTTTACAAATCGTACCCATGTGGACAGAAGAAGCAAAGCATCACATGCCACAAACATGCACATAGCTTTTTTTGGCCTGCTCCGTAACGTAATCTGCGCTAGCATCAACATCAACATAGTTAGCAATCACATTAAGAACATGCTTTTGTGTATGTGCATGGGCATTTAACGACTTGGAAGTGAAGCGAATTTCACAGTTGCAATGTTTACAGGTCACTCTATTTTTGTACTCCGGATTCTGTGGATCCAGGAGCTAAAACCAGTCGTAATTCGGCATTTTGGGGTTAACTCCTTTCGCGCAACTCCCGTTATTCCGTTATTCGCGGCAGAGTTGCCGATTTCGCCTATTTTGGCCGATTCGGCGAATTGCGCAATTGCGTCAAAAAATGGTAAAGTTGCTGCAGAACACGAAATGACGCGGTCGAGAGCCGTCGACAAAGTTGCGAAAGTGCTGGCCTGGCCAATGTTCTTTGAGTTGCACGGCCACTTGGGCCAAGTCAATATGGGTGAACTTACGACACTTCTTTCGTTAGGTCGACGAAACGCTGCCGGGCATCAAATGGTCAATAAACACAGCGGGTGTACGTTACACGAAGTGTTTTGCAGCACTGCATGAATGCGCGCGCGGTTCCAAACACTCAAACAACTTGTTCAACTGCACGATCGCGCCTTTTTGTGTATCTGCGAATTTTGTTAATTGTAATTAATTGTTAAGAACTATGAAAATATAATAATGCCGGCATGTATACACCGCGCAAGCAATTGGCGACGCCTATTGACTTTGGCTTTCCCTATGAACCCTACGGTATACAACAGCAGCTGATGCAAGAAGTTTTCAAAGTGCTTGAAGACAAACAGATCGGCATCTTTGAGAGCCCCACCGTGAGTACCAAACCACGATTATATCCAAATATTATGTTTGTTAACATTATAAAATTACGCAGGGCACAGGCAAATCGTTGACGTTAACTTGTGGCGCGCTAACTTGGCTGGAACAGCACGAGGCGCTCGTGCGCAGTGAACTGCAGGAGCGTATCGCGCAGGTGGAGCAAGAAGTACGCGCACTGCAGTCGCAGAGCGAATGTGCAACCGATTGGATTAGTGCACAATCGGAATGTCAAAAGCAAAAACATGAATTGCTTGAACTACATAAATTGCGTGATTCGCTGCGAGAGCGTGAGGCTCAATTGACGGCGGTGAAAGAGCGTCAAGCGCATAGAAAGACAGATGGCGATAAACCTAAGGACACTAATGATGAATTGGAATATCATGTAGATGATGTGGATTTAAATGCTTCGAATGAGGATGATCATGATGCTGAAGATGCAAATGATGCGGATGATGATGATGATGAATCAAAGTTGTCTATTGATGAGGAACGTTTTCGTGATGTGCAAATATTTTATTGCAGTCGAACGCACTCTCAACTCGCGCAAATTGTAACGGAATTGCAAAAGACACGCTTCGGCAAGACAGTGCGTTGTATTTCGCTTGCATCGCGTCAGCAACTATGCATTAACGCGCAGGTGCGACGCTTGAACAATAGCGCACTGATAAACGAACGCTGTCTCGATATGGCAAAGAGTAAGACGACCAGCGGTGCAGGTGGCTCATGTGCCAAGAAGCAATGCCTTGGCATTGCCAATGGCAAAATACAACAAAAGCTTGGCAAATGCGAATACAAGACGACAACGGCTTTACAAACGCTCAGTGATTTGACGCTCAGCGAAGTTTGTGACATTGAAGATTTGGTGACGGCGGGCAAATCACTGCAAGCATGTCCGTATTATGGCGTACGCCAGGCTCAGCCGCTGGCACAGCTTGTACTGTTGCCCTATCAAATGCTGCTGCAACGCAACACACGCCAACAGCATGGCATCGATATACGCGGCGCTGTCATCATCATCGACGAAGCGCACAATCTGCTGGACACAATTGCCCACATGCAAAGCTGTGAATTAACGCTGCAACAGTTGCAAATGGCACGCGATCAGATCAATGCATATAAAAAGCGTTATGCGCAACGTTTCAGTGCCGCAAATATGTTGCGCATAAATCAATTATGCTATGTTGTCAAACGTTTGTGTCGCATGCTCGAAGCCGTTGCGCCGGAAGTGACGCAACGTTTGCTACGCACATATGAACTGGCTGCCGAAGGTGATTTCTTTAATATTAATATATATGATTTGTTAACATTTTGCACGCGTACACGTTTTGCCCAAAAGGTGCAAAGTTTCGCGCAGCAGCAGCAACAATACACGCTCAAGCCAAATGAAAATGAGCCACCAACGGCGGCTGAAGCAGGCAGCGGCAATGGCATGGCGGCAAGCAAAACGACAACGTTGGGCATTTTGCAGCGTTTGGCACAAGCGCATCAGACGAGTCAAATAACGCCGGCAATGCTGAAACGTAAACGTAAACAACTCGAGGAGGATGAAGCGGCTAAAGCGGCATTAAAGCCAAAATCAAAGCCATTGGCATCAACAACAACGGCAATGCCAATGCCTTCGGTTATACGTCCCTTGTTGGCTTTTCTCGAGACATTAACAACTAATGCCGATGATGGACGCGTCTTGATCACGCCAACAACGTCAGCCACGTCACAGGCAACGTTCAAATATTTGCTACTCAATCCTGGCGAGCATTTTGCGGATATTGTGCGCGAAGCAAGAGCGGTGAGTAGAGCTTGTAGAGCCAGTTGACTTGTGTTTCTATCATCATCATCATCATCATTATGCAGATTATAATTGCCGGCGGCACAATGCAACCCACGCAAGAGTTAAACGCACAGCTCTTTCACACATGTGCCGCACGCGTGCGTGAACGTTTCTACAGCCACGTTGTGCCGCACGATGCTGTCTTACCATTTGTTCTGACACGTGGTCCAACTGGTCGTGCGCTTTGCTTCAATTATGCGCAACGCAGCAGCGCAGAAATGGTAAGTAAATTCTAATGAAATGCCTATCAAGTCGTTTAACCAATAACTATTTTCATTTATTAGCTCAAGGAGCTTACAATGCTGCTGCAGAATCTATGTTTTGTATTGCCTGCCGGCTTGGTTTGCTTTCTGCCGTCTTATCAGTATTTAAATACCGTTTTTGAGACGTTACAAAGTAGCGGTATTCTTGCGCGCATTGCACAACGTAAGCGTGTCTTTCGTGAGCTGGCCAGTGCGTCTGCCAGCGCCGTCGATGAACTGCTGCAATCGTATGCGAAGGCCATACGTGCGCCACAGAGCGGCGGCGCACTCATGCTAAGCGTTGTCGGTGGCAAACTCAGTGAGGGTTTGAACTTTGCCGATGATCTGGGTCGTGGTGTCATCGTTGTCGGTCTGCCGTATCCGAATTCGAAGTCGCCAGAGTTGCAAGAACGCATGCGCTATCTGGACGTACAACTTGGTAGCGGCTCTGGCAAAGAGTACTATGAGAATCTTTGCATGAAGGCGGTCAATCAGTGCATTGGTCGTTCGGTGCGTCACATCCGTGACTATGCATGTGTCTATCTGGTCGATGAGCGCTATGCAAGTGCACAGATTCAAACAAAGTTGCCCAGTTGGATTGCACGCGCCATTGAGACGCCTGCCAACGGTCATTTTGGCGCTGTTATTGCACGCACGGCGCGTTTCTTTAAGCTGAGGCGTGCGGCTGTAGAGATGGAATCCAAGAAGTTATAATAATAGATCGCGCCGGCCGGTATATGTGTCAATGGGTTTCGCTTAAATTTCTTTTAAGTATAAGATTTTAGCTTCAGTATTCTTATTTATAAGTATCTATTTTTTTTTTTGTGCACTTATTTTAATAAATTTGCTTAGTTTGCACTATAAACTTTCAATAAACACTGTGTTGATGGCAAAAGAGTTATAATTAATTTATATTCGGAATTCGTAACAATTGAAAAGTAACGGTCATATTAATTTCAATACTTGTCGCGCCAATGCCAAATTTTGCGAAACAAAAACAAATTATCGTATTTTCGTACGTAACTTATGTCTACATGCAACCCCTAACAACATGCGCTAAGATCATTTTCCACTCGGAGGTATCTCAGAAATCTCTAGGTATTTTTTAAGTCGATTCTTTGCAAATCTCCAATTAGGTATTCTATGCCAGACAATTACTAATTTGGCTACACTGAGCACAATAAATTTTAGTTGATTTTATATGCCGGTTGCCAACTTAGGGGTTTTCCCCCTAAATTTAGTGGTTTAAAGAGTCGAATGAGATTTTTTTAGGGGTATTATTGTCAACTTGATAAATAAAATGAATAAAATCGTACATTAAAAAAGTTGCAATTGATAATTTGAATTAATATTACCGAGAAACGATAACGGGTTAAATTGACACAAAAGTGTCGGCAGAGTGTCAGCAGAAGTGGAAGAGGAAGAAAAAAAACCGGCTTTGAAATGACATCGGTTGGTAGGTATGGATATAATCGCCAGCGGAGGCAACGCAACATACGCTTAATCAATACTCCAATGTCGTGTCACAAAAAAACGACACGGGAGAGTAAGAATTCTCTCTCTGCTCACAACGCAGAGCTGTCAAATCACCGTTCAGCGTAAATTCTGCATTGTTTTACGTATTTTAACGATTTGTTCCTCGTATTTTTGTTTGAAAAAAATTGTAATGAGCTTCTTGTCACCTCTTCTGTCTGTTTACAATAGTATTTATTTAGGGATTTCTGGTTGGAGTCTAGGGAGAACCAGTGTCGAAAGTTGGTAACACTGGATTATCCAGCTCTTTGCTTTGCTTTGCTCAATCTCGCTTGTCGAGTTGTCGTGGTCGGTTGTCGCTTGGATTTGCGAATCGCATTGAGTCGCATCGCGTCGCATGCGCGTTTTGTTGTCGCATTGTGCAGTTGCAGCTCCGGTGAATTTTTTTTTTTTTTTTTAAAAGCGGTGAATAAAAAAAAAAAATAAAAGTAATGAAAAAAGCAAAATAAAGACAATCGAAAAACTATACATATTTAAAAAACAAAAAATAACGAACACAAATAAAACGAAAACAAATGTGCTTAAAAAATTGAATTGCAAACAGAAATTTTGTAATTGTGTGTTCAAAGTTACACAAAAATATTCAATTAATAATAAAACCGACAAAAAATATAAACTAAAACGCAGCAGTGGTGAAAGAAGAGTAAAAAACAAGGAGGCTGTAAACTGATTGAAGTGTTTCAGGTGCGTCTAATATGTTGTCTCGTCTTGATGCGTCTATTTGTCTTACCAATACCACCGTCACCACTGCCGCCGCCACCGCAACCGCTGCTGCCGACAGTGACAACGTGCATCTTGCTTGCTCATCTAACAAAACACACATACACACACACATGTAGACGCTGCTTATCATGCCACTGAAAAAAAAAAAAAAACAAAAAAAAAAAGAAGACAAACAAAAGACAAAAAGACCGGCGCTCATTTTTCTAATTCAGTTATTCATTCATAACAAACGTGTGTGTGTGAGCAGGATGGTCGTCAGTCAGTCAGGCTGGCAAGTGAATGCATTAGAGTGGGTGGGTGGCAGGCTGGGTTGGTTGGTTGGTTGTTTGGCAATTGCAATGTGCATACATGTCGCACGCTAATGTTCCGTTACTCTTCTGCGTTCATTCATTTAGCGTAGCTTATTTTTTATATTTGTGTGTGTGTGTTGATTTTCGCATTTTAACAGCAAATGCAAGGATGCACGCGCACACACAGTTGTCTGCAAAAAAAAATAATCTGATTGTTGCAGATATTAAAAGTATAAGATCACAAATTCCTCCCTTCCCCCCTTTACTTTTTGCATTATCAGACAAACAAACAAAAATTGTTTATTTTTTATGTTTTATTCACTTTTGTTTTTGTTTGCGGCCGATCGTGTAATAAAACCGGTTTTTATGTTCAATTACAATTTTAATTGAATTTCAATTCGCTTTGCTTTCAACTTTGCAATTTATCATAATTCAATTATTATTTTCAAAACAGAGTTACCATTTTGTTTCAATGACATTAGTAATGCCAAAAGAAGGAGCATTTTTCAGTATTAATTCGCTTTGAAATTTTGAAAAATCTAAAATATTAAAAAAAAATAAATAAATAAAATCTAAAAACGACTTTGCAAATATTGAATTTTTATTTATTTATTTATTTTTACTTCATTCAATGTTCATACGTTTTGTTTGTTTTACAAAAAAAATATCTGTTATTACATGAAAGCAAAAATTGATAAGCAAAAGGTATGAGTTCAGAAAGGTTCACATGTTGTTGTTGTTGGCATTGTTTAAACAACTTTTTTGTTGGTTTTTTTTTTATTTTATTTTTATTTGTATATATTTGACATTTTAGTAGGAATGAGATATGAGTCGAGTACATAAAGTTTACATTAGTCTGAGCGACCGAACGATCGATCGAACGAACGAACGATTTGGCGACGAAATTTGAGTAATGACAAGACATGTCTTGGACAGAGAGATGGGTTGGGGGTTTGGGTTGACATCGGCGTCAACGTAATAAGGAACACTATCTTTATTACTAATAATTGTCTTTTATTTATTTTTGTATAGGTTTTTGTTGTTTTTTCTTGTTGTTGTTTAACGAAATATGAGTAAAATGCTAAGAACTAAGTTCAAATTTCTTTTACCGTATTTGTTTTTGTTGTTTGTAATATTGAGTCATCATAAACAAATATTTTCTACGTTGAAATTCAAACGGCGCTTGAATATATATAATTATATATATATACATACATACATATATAATTATTATAAATTTTGTATTAATTTTTTTTTTGTATTTTATTTTATTCCTATAATTTTGGCATGCAAATGTTTAAAGTTTGCTTTTTATGGCAACAAGAATAAGAAGAATTTGGTCAGCTAATAATATTAATATTAAAAAAAAAAAACAAGTCCAAAGTATAAATGAAAAAACAATTTTGATATAAAAATGGAAAGTGATTATGCATGAAAAAAAAATTTGAATCTTTTTTGCGTCTTTTTTTTTTTTGTACGTAGGCGTTTAAAGCTTAAATTGTTGAATCCAAAAACACAAGCATGCACGGAAGCATTGATCTAAGGAGAGAGAGATAAAGAAAGACAAAGAAAACGCTACGAAGGAAGATCAATTAACAAAAAATCTGATCTTGAATAAAGCCAGTGGGGCAGAAGGGTTTGTTTAGGTTTGTGCTGATATTGTTTGAAATAAGGATTTAAAAATAAACCAAAACATAAAGAATTGATTGGATACTATAATCGGAATTAATTAATTAACGACCAAACGTTAAAAAATGTTGTTGATTCCTGAATAAAGTGTGCTAAAAAGCGCCATCTCTGTTATTTTAGCTAGGCTTTTGAACGGAATACCAATTTTAGGCATACATAACTTCATAAAAATTACACAATGTCGAAATAAATGATCTAATAATCTCTCTTGGGCTTAATTTGTATATCTACTACTATTTAAACCTACAATCTACTACTATTTTTTCAATATAAATGCATTTTTATTTTATGCTCTTTTCCTTTTTTCTACTTTTTCTTGTTCTTCTCTCATTTAGTTGCAACGCACAACAACAACAACAAAATAATAAGAAAGAAAACAAACTCCCACGTTTAATGGCAACGCACTGTGCCGACATGAGAGAGCCTAACATTTAATACACCACGTATGTAAGAACAACGACAACAACAACAATAACGACAGCGGCAAAAGCAAAGACAAAAACAGCAACACAAGTCTGTGGTGACGTTTTTGTCAAAGGTGTGGTGAATAAAGTAGAGCAACAAAACAGCAGAGCAGCAGCAGCACTAAAAAGAGAGTAAAAGTGAGTGAGAGAGTGTGTGTGTGTGTGTGCATGAAAAAGACAGAATAGCAAATTTTATGTCCTTGCGGTCAATGAGACAATGAGAGTGAGTGAGAACACAGATGTTGGAAGTATATTTGGCGTAGTGCAGCAGCAAAGACAGAAGCAAAGTCAGAAGCATTAAAAGCAAAGTCAGAAGCATTAAAAGCAAAGACAGAAGCAGCAGAAGCAAAGGCAAAAGCAGCAGCGTCGTTATCGTCGTTGGCTGCGGCGCCTGTTTTGTAGTTGTGCGTAAGCGTGCGTAAGCAAAAGGACGTAGCGGCGTATAAACGCATGTGAACGAAATCACAGAACGAACTCAACAACCGAAAGGAAAACGCGGCGCGGCGCGTGTGCAAAACGAGTGAAAAATAACAAAAAAAAAAAAATATTTTATATATATAAATAAATTAAATTAAACGTAAAAGTCGGTCGGCAATAATGCGTGTAAAAAATATATTGCAAAATAATTTTGCATTTAATTGTTGATTAAAAAGAATTTTTTTTTTGATTTTTGTTGTTTTTTTTTTTGTTTGTTAGTAGTAAATATTTACTAAAACGAAACGCGTGCAAAAAAGTGAGCGTAAGCAACATAAAATAAAATGTATTTAATACAAATAAGTGTATTTTTTACAACATTTATATAATGTGTGTGTGACAAAACGATTTTTCTTTAATATATAAAATTAAAACATTATTTTTTAACATTTCATAAATCAAAAAAAAAAAGATTAAATGTTTGAGTCCTTTTTCGTACATTTGCTTGCGTGTGTGTGTGTTTGTGATTTTTTTTTCTTTGTTTTTGGGTGTGTGAAAAGCGAAAGTGAAAATTTAGTGCACGCACACACACACATACGGGCAGACAGACACAGAGCAGAGTCGTCATAGGACACAGAGCAGAGCAAAGGCAGGCTGCGGCTTAGCACGCGCTCATGCTCTTGCTCTCTTTTTTCGTGGTTTTTTTTTTTTTTTTTGTACTACTCACCCGTTGTCTTTGTTTGTCCGCTCACAAGTGTTTTGCACACGCACGCACACACATACTTCTATAAAAATATACTCAATAGACGCGCAAAAACAATGGCGTACAAAACGGAGCATATAATTGGTGTTGTTTTTGTTGTTGCTTGCCTGCCTGCCTGCCTGACTCTTGCAAATGCGCAAAAAAAATGAGAGCAGCAGGCGAGAGTAGTTTGTATGGCTGTGTGTGTGTGTGCGTGCGTGCATGCATGCGTGTGTACGCAAACACCCTCGCAAGCAAGCAAGGCAGGCAGGCAGGCATTCAGGCAAGCAAGGAAAAAAGCACGAGCCTTAAAATTGCATGCAAAAAAAAAGGGAGAACGCAAACACACAGAAACCAAAAACAATAACAAAATAAAGCGCGCTCTTTAAAACGTTTTGTGCTCTCACCAAAAATTAATTGTTGTTGCTGTTGTTCTTGTTGTTGTCGTTGTCGTTGTTGTTCAAGCGTAATTGAGTGCAATCAAATTAAATTATTTTCAATAAATGAAATTAAAAGTAAAATTATTATTATTAAATAAAAATGCAAAAACAATTTTTTTTATATTGTTTATATTGCGTGATTTAAATTATTTTTTCTTAGCGACAACAACAACAATAGAATTGATATAATTCTTTTTTTTTTTTTTTAATTTTGCATAAATTAATATTTATAATTTTTTTTTTCTAAATAAAAGTTCCAAGGCTCAAAATATATAATAATTTAAAACGAAGCATAATTAAGAAAAAATAACAAAAAAAAAAAACACAAGTGCTAATAAAAACCTCAAACAGTAAACACAACAATAGCAAAGCTAACGCACAAATATAACAACAACACCAACAAATTCAGCAGTAATTCCACTGTGACGTCAAAAGTCGACGGTCGTCACAGCCAAAAACAACATACATATGTACATATATTAACAACAACAACAAAAATTACATATAAACAAATCAGCAAACTTTTACGTAGCAAAGTAAAAACAAAAACAAAAAAGACAAATTTACGCACACAAATACACAAAAGAAAAACGTAAGCAACCTGCAAACGAGCGAGAGAGGGAGAGAGAGAGAGATAGCGCAACCGACCGGGCCGAAGATTGTTCACTCTAAGACGAACAAGACGTAGAAGAAGAAGACAAGCAACGCCAGCGGCAAAGAAACGCAAACGCAATCATTGTGTTTGCAAAAAAGGAGGAGAGCAAAGACAAAAACACAACAACAGCAACGACAAAGGCAACATTACCCGCACAAATTTCAGTGTTGAGAAGTTGGCAGCCGTGCGTGCGTGCGTGCGTGAGTGCGTGAGTGTGTGTGCGCGCGTGCTCATGTGTATGTGTAAGTCTCTGGAGCAGCAGGAGCAACATTAACACACACAATAACAACACACACATCAGCAGCAGCAGTAGCAGCATCATCGGTAGCGACAGCAAAGTCAAAGCGCAAAGCCAAAAGCAAAAACAAATACAAAAAAAATACAAAAAAAAAACAAATAAAAAAACCAAAATAACAAAAAAAAAAACAACAGTGAAAACAGTAAAGTAAAAAGAAAGTAAAAGAATAATACAAAAAAAAAAGAAGCGAAATAAGAAAAGCAGACAACAAAAATGGAACAACCAAGCATCCTTGTTAGAATCCTGCATTCAATACCGCATGTGAATTACACATTTCGTCGGGTTAATGACACCTTCAATCCGGATAGCGATGTTTATCTCGAGGTGAGTAACGAACACAACTACAACTAAATATACTCTGATACATGTACGTATGCATATACATATACATATGTATATGTAGTTAAACATGTAGTTATAAACGTCATATGAGATACAAGCTACGTACTTGTATCTAGTACGTTGTGCAAAGACAGCTACACATGTGTGTATGTGTGTGTTTAGCAATATTAGCATGGGCTTTTGTTGTCTAACAATCTCGTCAAAGCATTTGATTGCCATATCTTAATATTTGTTAGTATGTATTTTGTCGATTTAATTGCAAAATTTGTGCATTTGCCAAAAATCATCTTAAAATATGCTTAAACATTATACTTGCATCAAAGAGTTATTAAGTTTCAATTCAAAACTCAATTTGTTAGACTGTAATTTGTCGTCTTTGTTCAATGTCTCAAAGTATAATACAAAACTTAATGATACAATAAGCTTAAGAAGCTTTAAATGTTATTTAGGAATAATAATCGAATAAAATATCATAACAGTTATATATGATATACGTAGATATATAGACAGAGTCAAAAGTTCAACGCCTTTTAAATATTTCCTTAAAAAAAAAAAGAAAAAATAATTTTAAAAATATTGTCTTGAATTTTCTCAGTAGTTATTTATATTAATAGTCGATGGAAGATAGATATATATTTAATGGTAATAATTTTTCTGAAAGACACATTTCTTTATATGTGTTGACTCACTTTGGATGTTGACCCTATATATAATATATAAACCTGTTCGAACACCAGGTAAAAAAAAGTCTTCTATAATGTCGTTATAAAAGGGAAATTTTAACAATAACTCAAATTATTCATTTAAATAATACCTATATCAAGCTTTATATATACTCAAGTATAGAATTTGTATATGTTCTTATTTTTTTGTATTGACAGAAGTTTGTTGAGTCGGAAATCGATTGTTTAAAAATACAAGCTCCCATGAACGAGGGTTCCTGTAGTTTGGGCTTACGTATAAATAATTAGCTGTTTTAACTCTATTTGTATTTAGATTTGTGTATAAGCGAAATATCACTGATTGATTTGACTCACACAACATGAGATCTTCGAAGTTATAGATCGGATTAAGTTGAAATTTAGCATAAGGAGTACTTTCTTTCACCAAGAAAGACGTTCCCGAAAGTTCAAGCTTGTATAATTATAAAGATGAAGAATTTTGGGCATAGTAACGCCATCTGTCTGCTTAGAATTGTAACTTCGACGAATGATCTATGGGTTTTTTTATATATAAATCAATACAAATACATACTTTTGCTTTACAACTCTTAAAAGTACCGTTAGCTTCATTTTCTTGATTCTTCTTATTTCTTTATCAGATTTTTTTTGAAATTTATTTTTTGAATTTTTTTTTTGTACCTTCAGTCATTCTTAACATGTATTTGACAGGGTCCTTTTTTGTTGTATTTGTTGTTGTTTGTTTTTGGCATGCACTTTACAACACTTTAAACGCATTGGCACAAGTCTTTCAATGACATCGAACGTCAAACTGATTTACGTTGAAATACAAAACAAAAAAAATGAAATTGATATGTAACAAAAACAGGAGCAGCAGCCAAAGCACCTGAGTGCTCTACCTTTTGAGCAGCGTTTGATGCACAGACACACACTCACACACACACACACACACACACACATCGCATACACAAGACCAAAGCAATTCAAATAGTTTACACTTTTTTTCTGTTCGAATTTTCTTTCGTTTAGTTCTTTTTTTTTGTTTTGTTGTTACTTTTAGCAACAACAACAACAATAACAGAGCGGCAGCCCAAAAGCGCCTAAAAGCATGCTACGAAAACATGCATTGGTGTACATATGTGTGTTTGTGTTTGCTTTTACTTTGCTGTACTGTGTGTGTGTGTGTGCTTTTTTTCTTTTCCTCCTATTACGCCATCTTCTTCTTCTTCGTTTTTTCTCGTTTGCTTTACATTTTGCTTTCGTTTTCTTCTCTTTTTTTTTGAGCAATTCATGTTGACAACCCTTTTTAGTACTTGAAGTGTGTGTGTGTGTGTGATATGGCATTTTGGTTGCTTCCTTAACTCACACATATTTACACACACACACACACACACTCACAGATACAACAGCATCATTGCCGGCAATTTGTAAATATTATTTTTTTTGTTTTCATTTTGCATTTTGCACTTTTTCACTATTTTGTTGTTCCTTTTTTTTTTTGTTTTACCCAACCCTTTCCCCCCTTTTTAGTTAAATGACTTTCGCTTGCATAAAAAACGAAAAAAAAGGACATGTTTAAGTAAAAAGTAACGAGAAAATATGTAAAAGCACAAAAGCTCAGCTTAGTCGTTTCTAATTTGTCTTACTTCAGGCGCCTTAGAGTGGTTTACTCTTATGATTGTTGTTGTTGCGATTTAGATTGTTTTTGTTTTTATGAAACAATTTGTAAATTGAAAATCTTTTTTGTTTTGTTGTTTTGTAAAAGGAAGGCAAAAAAAAATAATAGTAAAATATTTACAAAATATAAGACTGAACGATATGAATTGTTGTGTATAAAGATAGTTACATACATATATATATGTATTTAGTTTAAATATATACTAGATAGACAGAAGGATGAAAGAACAGATAGATCGATAGAAAAAATAGTTGGATAGCCGGTTCGAGATCTCACATAAAAGTGTTTTTTCCTAACAAACAAAGCGATAGATTCTAATAGAATTTCTCAAAGGCTTTCTGTTGTTAACTTGTGTTCATTTAATTAGATTGCAAAACATGAAGAAGTGCTGTGTATTCGTTTATCGTTAAGTAAAGATCTTTTGCCAGCTCTCGAAACAATTGTTCGATCAAATAGTATGGAAAATACTTGGATCAATAGATCAATCATATGATTGAAGCGAAATATGCCTATAAAAGATGTTCTAATAGATCATCTAACAAATAGCTATGGCATAACATTTATCACTATTTTATTAGAGCTGTTTCCAGAGATATGCAATTTTTTTATGAGCTCTTACGTCAGTTTCTCATATAACTTTCTTATATAACTAAAGCTGAAAAGTTAGCAAAAACCTGTAATTGTAAAGTTTATTTGTCTGTTTATATTGAGGAACCTAAAAGTTTAAGTCTAACAAAAACTTAAATGATGTAGTGATCCGATCAAAGTAATAATGTAATACAATGCTTGAATATACAAAACAAATTCGATTGTTCGGACAATTAGTCTTCGGCCAATACAAACTCGATAATCTGGACAATTAAGTGTTCCGATTACCGCATTGTCCGAATTATAAACATTCCGAATTATTAAGATTATAATGTATAAGAAAAAAGAAGTTTCTATTGAAAGAGACAGATAGATAGACATCTGATCGAGCTGATAAAAAATGTAATATTTGTAAATAATTTATATGTCGGGACATGTTTTCTTCTTCATGACAAATTTAATGTACACTTTTGTTAGTGTAAACAAATTAAAGATATCTGAAGAAGAAGACACACACATGAAGACAATTTCACATATGTTCACACATACACATATGTATGCCTGTCTCTGTGTGTGTGTGTGTGTGCTTGGCTGCTGTGCGGCATTTCCGTTGATTGTGCCTTTTGTTGTTGTTGTTTTTTGGGTTTTTTTTTTCTGTGTGCTCATTCATTTGCATGCCAAACAATTATCGCGCACTTGAAATATGTGTCATAAGTATGTTCTTTTCACTTCACACTCACAATCACACTGAGCATGTGTGTGTGTGTGTGTATTTGCCTAACGAATTTGTCATTAAAAAGTCCTTGAGATTACAATGTTACTGCTTAACAATCACACACACACACACACACACAGAGAACACCTCATGACGCAGCACAAACACATCTCTCAACGCAACGCACACAATCAACAAACATACATAAGTGTGTATATCCTGCCGCATCCTTGTAGTCTTTGACCCAACCTCAGTCAGCCTCGTCACTCATTTCCGTTTGCTTTCGTTCGTTCGTTTTGTCTGTCCGTCTGTCTGTCTGGCCGTCCTTTTGTCTGTCTGTCTGTCTGTCTGTCGGACTGCCTGTGCCTTCTGCTAAACTGTTTTTTTTTTCTGTTTCCTTCCTTTCCCTGCCTTAAGTTTTCTTTTCCTCATCTACAGCTTCATGAACAAGTATATCCTCTTATTTTTTTTGTCTATTTTGTGCCTCATCTTCAACTTGTTTATTTCATATGAAACAACAACAAGAACTTTGCCAAAAGCGCTAAAAGCGTACAAATTTCTGAAAATCGTTTTTTTTTTTTTAATGTCCTTGAAGTTACTCTTCTGCTCGCCTCCAAGTTTTGTCAACCAAACAATCCAACCAACCAAACAACCGTCTGTCTGTCTGTCTGTTTTACGCATATTACCCGTTTTAAACAAGTCTTTACCATGTGTGTGTGTGTGTGTGTGTGTGTAGATTATAAAGTGTTCAAACAGATTTTTCTCACTTTTTAATGCGTTTACGATCGAAGTGTGAAACATGTTTTGTCTCAAAACACAAACAAAAATTAAAAAAAAAAAAAAAAAAAACATTAAAACAAAAACTTTTATTCAAATTTATTTCTTATTTTCTTTTATTTGTATTTGCATTTTTATTTTTAAATATTTTTTTTTTTATATATTTTTCATTTTCTTATACTTTTTGCCAAACACAAAGCCTATTTTTCTTCATCTTCTTCTTCGTCTTCCTAACATTTCCTTTGGCAGAAATTTGAATTGTAAAGCAAACAGACTGTCACATGTTGTTGTTGTACTTCTGTGTCTTTGGCTTTGTATAAAGTGCTCCTAAAATGTTTCCAAAAGTATTCAAAAAAAAAAAATGAGAAAACACATTTTTGTTTTTGCTTATGCTTTTCAATACAGACATTTTTGTCTGTCGCATTAAACAAGAAGAAGAGAAAAACAAAGAATGTTGACAGTTCAATTAATGCGTTTGCCAACACTGTTCGATTGAGTTACAAACACAAAGCACATGTGAATTGAAAAGGAAAAACAAAATAGCAATAATATTTGCTTAGATGCAAAAACAAACGTATTAAATTAGCGAAAATTCGTGCATGAAATGATTAAACTTGAACTGATAAAAATTGAGATAAAGAGATGTACAGATGAGATAAAAAGATAAGATAGAAATGATGTTAATGCGCTTGAATGATTATTTAAATAACAAAGATTGAATGAGATTTTGATTGGCGCATAACATAGAACAGATGATGAAGGAATATTGACATGATTTTGGATATTTGTTTTTTTTTTTATATGATAGACGAGTCTATAATAACTGTATTGGATGTATGATTTCACGAATTCATATCTCAGACAATATCGACAGATCGATTATGCCTATTTCCAATTATTATGGGGGATTCCACGTTGAAAAAATACTTCTTTTTGCACGCAATTCATAAGTCAATCGTATTTTACCGTAACTTCCATATGAACCCAAGTCCGGCTCGGTCGGGTCACGGTTTAGCGATCGGAATATGTGTTAGTCCCAAGGAGCAAGGTCTTGTCTATATTTCGCATGGAATAAAACCGCTCAATTCAGAATTTCAAACTGTTCTTTCACAAACTTTTCGACATGAGCAAATTTATACTACAAATTATTTGAAGATATGAAATCTTTCCTCATTTAACGCTCATTTTTCTGTAAGCACATTTAATGATAACAATTTTTGTTAATAGAGCTACGATAATAAATGAACTTCTTGATTTGCGCAAAAAAAAAAAAAGTGGCATTACTGGCGCGAGTATGTAAATATTTTGTATGCAAACTTTATATGCAAATAACTCGAAAACTAAGCGAAAAATCGAAAATTATTACTAAATATTTTCAACTTATTTTTGGCTAATTAAACTTAAAAAGTTATTAATTCGTCAAGGTTATCATTAGCATTAACTGTAAAAAGGAAGTTGTACAAAAAAAAAATGAACAAAATTGGCACAATTTTTCATTTATTATTATTTTCTTTGCTATTATAAATTTTTTCAACGTTTTTGTTTTTTTTTTTCGCACGCACAAATTGAAATTGAATGAAAATGATGCATAAAGGCAACTGATCGGACCCAAGAGACAAAGAAGAAGAAGCAGAGTCTTTTCTTTTTTTTTCCTTTGAGCTAAAAAAAAAAAAAACCTTACAGACAAATGGGAGTATAACAAGTGACATTGTGGGTGGTTTGGGTTGGTGTTTGAATTGGCTCGTTTTTGTATACAGTGGGGGGTGAGTTGTGTTGTGTTGGTGGCTTATACTTAGCACAGTTGGGCTGCGGTTTTAATGCACGCAAGGCCATGCGGGAATTGAACTCTTATAGTAGTCGCCATTCAGTTCAGTTTACAACAGCCTCCAATACCGATCCAATTGCTGGCTAAAGGCAGAGTCACTAGCTACGTAACGTCAACGGCAATTACGTAGTTACATACGTATGAATGTATATACGTCAATGACGATGACGATGACGGTGACGACGACTACGACTACGCCCAAAAAACTTTTGCCATTGGAGAGGCAAAAATCTAATATGACAGCTGGCTAGGGAGAGCGCCGGCATAGTGACAAATAGAGCGAGACAGGCAGACAGACAGACAGCTAGATAGAATGAGAGAGGGAGAGTGAGAATTATATAAAAATAGCGCATAAAGAGAGAAGAGAAGTGAAGTGAAGAGAGGAGAGAAGAGCTGAGCAGAGCAGGTCATATGACGATGACGTTGAAAGTGAAGCAACAACAACAACAATAATAACTACGTAATGCACTTATGTCATGTAGTAGTTGTTATTGTAGCTGTTGTTGTTGTTGTTTTTGTTGTTGTACATGTGCATAAAATAAGGACACATTTTACGCTTTGTCAAATCCCAAATGATATTAAAAATAGCAACGATAAGTTGCAAAGTCAGGCAATCAGTCAGTCAGTCATTCCGTCCGTCTGTCCGTCTGGCAGGCACTTTTTATAGCAGCAAAGCGGCTTGTCGTCATCATTAACAACAACAACAACAACAACTATAACAACACCGACGACAACAAATGCAAAATGAATTCAGGTCAGGCTCTATGTGGCTTATGTAGGTCACTCAATGACGATGACGATGACGACGATGACGACGATGATGATGATGATGGTGTTGCGGATGATGACGTTGAAAAGCTGAGCTAAGCTGAGCCCGAGCCAAGTTGTGCGACCGCTTTCTAATTTTCTTCTTTTTGTTGTTGTTGTTGTTGTTTTTGAGGCCATACAAATGCAATGCAACACTTCGAACAGTATTTTGGCTAAAGCCGAATTGCTGTCAACTCCAGCCAACGTAACGTAACACAACGTAACGTAACGTCATGTAACGTAATGTAAAAAAAGTTCAAAAAAGCAAAACCGGCAACAAAACAACAAATCATTGAACTAAAAACAATGAGTGCATACATATGTACATATATGCCACGCCCACTAAACCAGTGCAACGTGCATAAAAGTTGAGCCGAAAATCGACGAGCGCAACGTGTGATTTGGCCGACTCGGCTGTGGATTCGGTTGAGGAATGCAAAAGTCGGCAAAAATTCGAAATTCAAAACGACATGAAAGCAACATGAAACTAGGACAATAGCAAGGATATTTTTGGTTGTTTTACGTATGTGAAATGACGACAGCGTTGTTGATGATGACGTTGACGACGATGATGATGATGATGATGAGCGACACGTTTGGGGCGTAGCGTTCAAGCATGAATGGATGATGATGTGTAAATTGTTAAAAGGACGGAAGGAAGGACGGAAGGAAGGAATAAAGATGATGATGTTGATGTTGATGATGATGATGTCAGTAGAAAGACGTCAGTTTTGTTATTGAAAAGTGCAGTTTTCACTTTTGATTGCATTGTAACGACAACTTGGAGCACTTATGCTGACAGCAGTGGGTGGGTCTTGAGTAATGTTATAGCTGAAATTGTTTGGCAGCTTTGGGAAAAAGCGAAAAACTTTTCAATTCAATTTTGTTTGCATTGCATTTCAGTTTGATGACTTTTCAGGTTTTTTGGTAGTGGAAGAGGGAATTGTTTTATTTTATTCTTGGCTTTTTATTTTTAATTTAATTTATTTTTTATATACAAATGTATGAAATCGCATATGTGGAAAACATCGGTCGGAATCGAATCTAAAATAAATAAGAATAGTTTTTAAACAAATAGAAATCAAACTAGAGTATATAATTTTGGTTCAAATAAGCTGTGACCTATTTTTTATGACCCTTTGATGGTTTTATGACCATAACTTTGTTAAAAATTACTTTTAATAATAATATTGCACATAATTTTAAAGGTAAAACTTCAACCTACAAATCTGCATTTATACTTTTCCGGTTTTTATTTTGATTTGGAAGTTACAGCCATTCAAATGCCAAAAAAAATTTAAAAAAAACAAGTGGTTCTTTTAAGATGTGAGCCACTGTATGTATTTTCTTATTTTTAGTATGTTTTTATTATTATTGACTTTTATTTTTAAATCAATTTATTTTAATTGTGTCATATTTTTAAACATTTTTTTAAATTAAATAATATTATGTTTCATTAATTTTTTTTTTTAATATTTTGTTAAATTTTTTTTTTTTAAAGAACTAAAAACAAAAACAATAAAATAACAATTTTTAAAGGCAACCGTTTTTTATCAGCACTTCTTCTGGCTCTGCTCTTTACTATCTAAAATCTTTACAAAGCAATTTCGAAATATTTTTTTGTAGCTTCATTTCAAGGATTTCCCTTAAAGACTTTATATAAAATACAGTAAACTTTTCTCTTCAATTTGCTTGTCATCAATTTCGCGCTACCTTTCTCGCACCTTATTCAGCACATTTAAGGATCAAATTCGCAAGTGTTACGTTACAATATTTTTCTACACTTCTGACACGCTTCAAAACATAAAAAAAATCTAGAAGAAGAAAAAAATTTGCTTATTATGCATTAAACAAGTGTATGAGTATCGAATGATAAAATATAATAATAATAATAAATAAATAAATCTCTTAAAAAAGTCTTGAAAGGTTTTAGGTTAAATAAACAACAACAACAACACCCATAATAATATACGACATAAAAACTGTTAAGCCATTATTACTTGAACAGCAACAACAACAATAACAATAACAACAATTTGCAGTGTCATCAATAAATAGTTTTCAATGACCTCAACTCAACCCTTCGCCCCATTTTGTTCCCTTTTCTCTTGCTCAGCGTATATTTTAAGTATCTCAAGCGCAATTTTGCCATGGTTGTCAACCAGAGATCTGCAAGGGTGCCAAAATTCCACACTCTACTCACACTCATTAAAATTTGAGTGCCGGTGCTACACATTACCCGCCAGCAAAGTAAAAATATAGAACACACAAAAAATCATGTGTGTATTGCGAGTGGCGTGCACAACGCGCACACGCTCACACATTTCATTTTTTTCTATTTGATCGGACACCCCGTTATTTTTCGTTGACGCGTGCCGTTCTTACTCGCACTCATAACGGTTGTAGAAATAAGCAACAAGTAAGAACAAAACACAATGCAAAAAATGCTATGTGGGCAAAACACACATGTGTCACTCTGGTGTTTTAAAGACACCCAGGTGTTTAAGGACTGATCGGCTAGTTTTGGTTTTGGTTTCTTTTGTTTTTTGCTTTCGAATGATCAGTCGTCATTTTGGTGAAGAAGTAACAGCGCGCAATGTCAGAAAAATCGGATGCAATTAAAAATAAAATTGACTGTGGAAACTACACAGTAACCCAAAGACACAAGGGAAAAAGTATTATTTGGAGTATATTGTGCGAAATTTTAAGAGAAGATGGAACAGTTGTAGATGGTTGGATTTTTTGTAGCATATGCCGAAAAGTACTTAAATTTATTGCTAATCATACATCCAACTTGTCACGCCATAAATGTTGCATTACATTGAGGAAACCAAAAGAACTTAAACAAGTTTCGGAAAGCGACAAAAAAGAAGCAATTGAAAAATGCACACAATGGGTTGTGGAAGACTGTCGCCCCTTCTCGGCAGTATCCGGGTCTGGTTTTTTAGAACTTGCCAAATTTTTCATAAAAATTGGTGCAACCTATGGAGATAGCGTTGATGTGCGTGACTTAATACCTCATCCAACAACTTTGAGTCGAAAAGCGCAAAAAGAAGCTGAAGAAAAAAGAGCGATAATCGCAAACGACATCAAACAAGCTGCGGACAGTGGAGGAGTCACTGCCACCGTTGATATGTGGACTGACCAGTATGTAAATCGAAACTTTTTGGGAGTCACTCTCCATTATGAGAAAAACTACAGGCTATGTGATTTCATTTTGGGATTAAAATCGATGGATTTCAAAAAATCAACTGGTGAAAACATTTTGACAAAAATTAAAAGCTTGTTTTCACAATTTAATGTTGAAAACATCGATAACATAAAGTTTGTTACAGATAGAGGATCGAACATGATAAAAGCATTTGAGAAAAACATTCGACTAAACTGCAACAGCCACTTACTTTCAAATGTTTTAGAAAAATCATTCGAAGAAGCCACCGAGCTTGACGAAACATTGAACGCATGTAAGAAGATCGTAAAGTATTTTAAAAAGGCAAATTTACAACATAAATTACACACAACTATAAAAAATGCATGTCCTACCCGATGGAACTCAAACTACACCATGCTTAAGTCTATCGCCGAGAACTGGGCAACTGTTAGTCAAATATTAAGTGAAAATCAAGAGGCCCAAAGACTTACACATATAAACATAACGACAGTAAAAATTCTGGTAGAACTTCTTCAAGATTTCGAACGAATTTTTAAGGAATTACAAACATGTAGCTCGCCATCATTATGTTTTGTATTGCCATCGATTGCCAAAATTTCGGAGTTATGCGAACCTAATACTTTGGATATTTCATCGATTGCTTTGCTAAAAGAAAAAATTCTTTCAAACGTTAACACAATTTGGCAACAAAATGTAAGCATATGGACGAAGGTGGCATTTTTCCTATATCCACCTGCTGCTGTTATGCACCACAATGATTTAGCGGAAATAAAGATGTTTTGCATTTCCCAAATGGAAAAATTGGATACATGTTCAATAGGAAGTTCTCTTACGGATAGTTTTTCGAGCCAATACACGTCCAATCCAGGAAGTCCAAGTGTTCAGTTATTAACACCGTCAACTAGCCAAACGTCTGTGCCAAAAACAACATTCTTTTTCTCAAAGCTAGTTGCAACTTCTAATTACAACTCAAGAGAATCGCCATCAGAAGAAATTGAGAGATATTGCAAAGAAAGAGTAGCTATAAGCGAAGACTTTGAAGCGATTGAGTGGTGGAAAAGAAATGAAAATTATTACCCACTTTTATCAAAACTAGCCTTGCAACTTCTTTCAATACCTGCGAGTAGTGCAGCAGCTGAAAGAGTATTTTCTTTAGCTGGGAATGTTATAACAGAAAAGCGGAATAGATTAGGACCGAAATCTGTGGACAGTCTACTTTTTTTACATTCTTTCTACAAAAATTTTAATTTTACTGAATAAGTTTTTTCTTTAAATATTACATTTTCTTATTATTTTAAAGTTCAACACTTTTTTTTATTTGAAAACAAAACAAAATACCAAAAAAAATGTGAAATTGAAATGGATTGTGATATTATTTTTACTATTATTACTTTTATAATTTATGTACACATATTCTTTAAAACATTATTATTCATTAAGACATTAAATACGCAATGAAGCAGTAAAACAATAATTTTTATGTATGTTTTATTTTTTTTCTGCAACTAATTTTGATTTTGCAGCAAATGCTGCCGTACAAGCGGGTGAAGCGAAAAACAAAGAAACCTAAGACGCACACAAAAAAAAACAACAACACTCATGTCGCCGAAAACATTTTATGTCTCGATTCTTGTGTTTTCTTTTTCACCCATCCTTTTTTTGTCAGTATTTTTGTTATGCCTTATTATACGCACACATGCAAAAAAATGACCGGCGCCAGATTTACGCTTGTGTGTCGGAATACCCGAAAAATATTGTTGAGTGAATGTTCACACCCAACTTGCGTTGCTTAAAAACACCCGGGTGTCGAAAACACCCGATATTTATGCGGTGCACTTGTAGTTGCGGTGGCTTGTTGCTGTTCTCTGTTGTCAACTAGTTAACTCTTCAACAATATATTTTATGCCTAACAATGACAACAATCATTATAAAAATGATGATGATGATGATGTTGTTGTTGATCTTAATGATGACAAGAGCGAAATTGAAGAGATTACAAACAACTTAACCTTCAACTGCTTTGATTTGTTAGACTTCTATATGACAGATAGGCATATTTTCGTCTAGAGTTGTCAAGTGTGCATTATTTAACAATTGAAAACAACATATGATTTTTTTTATATTTTTTTTTTAATGTATAAATTTAAAAAAAAGGAATGAATCGAACATGAAATGAAATTTCAAAGTAAAAAATTTTTTTTTATTGTGTTTCTCTACAAAACTCTGGTAGAGTCTTACAGTTATTGGTATAAACATAAAAAGTTTTTTTAAAATTTTGTTATTTGTAAGTTTAAACATAATCGAAATACCGTTAATTATGAAATAAATAAGCATTTTTATTATAAAAATAAAAATTTGATATGACAATTATTACTTCTTTGTAGAGTTTGTAGAGTTGCGCCATTGTTGTTGTTGTTTTTTGTTGCATAGAATTCTTGAGCAACTTAAATATAAATAAATATAAATTTATCAGTGCTTTAATTTTTTTTTTATTACTTTTTTTTGTATTTAAATATTAGATTTATTTTATTTATATAATTATTTGTTTAACACATTTGATTTTGGCACAGAAAGTTGTTTATTTTTTTCTTCGTCTTCTTGTTACTTGAATATTGTGAAACCGTTATGTGTAATGTTGCTTCTTCTTCATCTTCGACAATTTCTTCTTCTTCTTTTACTACTTGTTAGTTATTTTGATGCAGTTAAGGCGTAAAATATGCTGATAATGCGCAAATGCTTTGCTGGCATCAACACCAACTCAACAACAACAACAACAACAATAGCAGTAGGAACAACAACAACAGCAGTAGCAACATTGCTGGCAGCATCCAACAGTGGCAGTGGCGGCGGCAGCGGCAGCGGCTGAGGCAGCGACAGCTTCAAACTTTTTACTTCAACTCGTCTCTAAGTCAGTCATCAGCCTTTCTCAGACGTCCCCCGCAGCCCGCACCCCACACCCCTTTGCAGTTTGCTTTGCCAGTTACTTGATGCTGGTACCTGTTTCTAGCTTGTTGTTGTAGTTGTTGTTGCTGTTGCTGGCAACTTCTACTCATAGATTGAAAAGAGTGTATCTATGCCCCTTTTTCTTGCCCGTTTTGTTTGCCCTCAAGATTGCCGGCTTTTCTACAATGTTGCCTTTTTTCAATTATGTATTTATCACACACACACTAACATAAATACACACAGATACACACACAGGCACACATTTAGTTCGTCATGCACACAACTGGTTAGTACAACAACAACAACAACAATTACATTAACAAAGAAATAACTATAAAGTAGCAAGAAAAGAAAGCAAAGTCGACGACAACAACAACAATAACAACAACAAACAAAAAGGAACAAAATACAAAAAAAAAAAAAAAAAAGAAGTATCAACGAATAAAAAGTTGTTGAAGCAACAAAGCGTTTTTAATATTTTTTTCCTTCTTTCTTTCTTTGCTATTTGAACTTTTGCAACTTTGCTAAAAAATAAAATAAGAAAAAGAATAAGCAGCAGTGAAAAAACCTATAGTAATAACAACAATAAAAACAACATGAAACGAAAAAAAAAAATATAAATTTTTTTTTATATATATAAAAATAAGTAAGAAGTTATACATGAGCTTTATCGAAGATTTGTTACTCTTCATCAGGCGCATTTTTCATTTCGTCTTATTTTAATAGTTCAGATAAGATAATTTAGAGTTCCTAGAGTCTCTTGTTGGTTAGTCAAATTCCTCTTCTAAGGGACGTTCCTTATGATTAAAAAAAAAATTAATAAATTGCTGTTAGTAGTTTCATTAATAGAAAAAATTAATAGCTTTCATATGTCAGTCATGATCAAAAGAGCAACTATTAAAAAGTAGATACGTATATGTAAGTGCTGTCAAAAATACGACAAACTCTTAAAATTCTATTCACTGATATGTCATTTAATAGACTGTTACTATTAACAGAGCCAAATAAAATAGAAGTCCATCGTACTTGTTCTAATCTTATAAAACGAGACAAATTTTTCATGTAAAGACTTAAATTTTGTTAATTTTTTTTTCGTATTCTTCTTCTTTTTATTAGGGGGTGGTTTAGGGTGCTATCAATGTTAATGTTAATTTAAAAATTGTGCAATTAGTTCGTACAGACGCAACTTGTCTTGTTGAGCTGTTCAAGAATATATACTTGAAATTATTTCCTTTTGTGTGTTACAAACTTCATGGCAATGCTATACTACACTACGCTGCATGAGTAGTGTATGAACACAGAATATAAAAAACAGAATATCACCAAAAAAGAAAGAATTTCAGTAACAGAATTTGCGCAAAAGATACTTTTTGTTCCTTCGAACTGTTGATAGTCACTTACTCTTCTTCTCGTGCTCGCTCTCTCTGTATGTCTGTCTTACTCCCTCTGTCTTTCTTGCGTTTCGTTCTTTGTGCCTTTTTACTTACATAAATGATGTGCTTTGCCGACATTATTTATGCATTGAGGACTTTGGCTTTTTTTTTTTTGTTTCTTCGCTCATTTCTTTTATTTTTGATTTTTTGTTACTTTATTTAATACATTTTTTTTTAATCTTTACATTCTTTTATGCTTTTTTTTTCTTTTGTAGTTAACAGTTTTGAACTCTTTCTGTCACTCTGTTCTTCTTCTGTTCATTATATTTCCGCGCTTTTCAAGCTTAAATTTTTATCTGTGATTTCCTCTTGGACTTATTTTCTTACTTCGGCTCTTTTTTTGTCCGTCCGTTGTCTGTAAGCAGAACTCTTGCAAAAACAAATCAAATTAAAGTAAAAGAAATGAAAGAAATTATCTTTTGTAGTTGAAAAATACTAATTCATAATTTTCGATGAAAGAAACGAAGTTGAAATCGCAAATTTTTTTTTTGATTTTCGTTCACGTGTTGTAATAGAATGCTTGCTACCTAACTTGCTCTTTCACGCACTTGTTTTTTTTTGTAGATTTTTTGAGAATACATGAAGAAGAAGATGGCAAAAAAAAAAGCTCATAGTGTGAGAGGAACAGAAGGAAAAAACAATTGTTTTATACTTTGTTTTTGACTTTTTGCAACAATTATAATAATAACAACAACAAAACAACACTTTCATAATTGCACATGTATCTACGTATCTATATGAATACATATGTATCTATGTCAACACAGTTGCAAGCGTTTGTTTTTTGTTTGTTTGTTTTTGTAAATACAACGATGATGCAGAGCCCGCTTAAATGTACGATTTTTATTTGCAGATAATCTTTAATGAATTTTCCAAACATTTCATATTCATCTCTGTTATTCCTTCATTCCCTTCCCTTCTGCCCGCCCGCACAATGAAAAATTAAAAATCTTTAAAAAAAAAAAAAAAATGAGAGCTCAATATTATGCATATTATTGTTGTTGTTGTTGTTGTTTCTAACTGTAAGGCAAAGCAAGAATGAAGAACGAAGTAGAAAGAAGAAGAAGCAGAAGCAGAAGAGATGAAAGAAGAGAAAAGATGCCGCATGCCAGCAGCTTGCAACGCAGCCGCCCTCACATATGTATCTGTGTATCTGTATCTATGTGTGTGTGTGTGTGTGTGTGTGCGTTTGCCTGCAGCGCTCGAAACGGAACCATTCAATCTGTTATTTTAATGACGCCGTCGCCGCCGACGACGACAACAACAACAATGATGACGGTCGACCAACCGACAGACAGACAGTCATACCGAAGTTGTCTGCAGGCAGATATGAGATTGTTATTGTTGTTGTTGCTGTTGTTATTGTGCATCTGCTGCTTTTAGGCATGACACACAAACAGCGCAGATGGTGCCTTTACACACACACACACACACATGCAGTTACAGATACAGATACAAAGCAATACGCATAAACATTTGCGACGCTGTACGGACAATTGGCCAGACAGACAGACAGAAAGACAGTTGGACAGACGATCATGCTGATACGTACTTAGCGTATAAGTATGAGATACTTTAAGTTATTTCCTTTTTTAGTATCTTTTATGTTTGCTTCCTACTTCCTTTGCATGTGTGTGTGTGTGCGTGTCTGTCTGTGTGCCCTTGTACCCTTTTATAAACAAAGATAACTTTTGGCTTAAGAGTTTAACTTTTAAATTTCAATTTTATGTAGATACTTTCTGGTTTTTCTAACTAGATACATTTTTTAATTTTTTTGATTTTAAAATATTTACTAATTTATTATCTCTTTTCATTGCAGGTAAGTCGCATAATTGCAATTCAAACACTTGGTAATGTATCTGAAAAAGAAGCAAACGTTATGAAAAATGGTATTTAAAAAAAAAAAAGTAGCTTAACACCTTAAATCATCATGTTTTTGTTGTTGTAGCCATTTAAGTAACATATTTATTGCTGTACTCAACACATTTTCACACATTTTGTATCTTTTTAAACTTACGCTCTGTTAATTTCCCCCAACGGTACTCTTTTTTTGTATGATATAAATATTTTTCACATTTAGCTTGAGCGCCAAAATGTTTTTTTTTTTTTTATTTATTCAACGCAACGTCAAATAAATTAAACAAATAAATGCCTGTTTGATTTACTTAACAATTTTTTTTTAAAATAATTTTTTTATTTAATTTTTTGTTAGTTTCAATTTTTTTTTTTTTTTTTGATTATTTGTTATTTCAGTTGGCACAAATTGCCAATCTCGTTGAAAACTATTGTCAACTCGCTCACACAAACACACAAATACCTTCTGTCCTTCTTTTTCTTGCTATAATTTTTTTTGAAGTTTTTTTATATGTTTGTTTTTGTAGTTCAACTTTAGCAGCATTGAGTTTCAACATTGTCGAGTATTTATTATTGTTGTTGTTGTACGTTAGTTTGCAACTTGAGTGACTTGAAAGACAAAGACAACGTTGATGATGATTCATTGAAGTCGCCTGAAAGACTTCGCTAAAAACCTAATTTGTCAGTCGACAATGTGTCTCTACCCCTTCCCCTTTCTCTTACCCTTACTCAACCCCATCAAGCAAATAAACACCTTCACAATTATACTTAAATTTAAGCCTTTCACGTATTTGTTGTTGTTGTTGTCGTTGTTTAGCTAAATTCCAAAGTAATTTAAGTCTTTTTCTTTCTTAGCTTACACGTTGCTACCTCAGTTGTATCTGTCTGTCTGTCTGCTCCGCCCCGTTCCACCTTGTCTTCTACTCTTGTCCCTCTTCAGCCTTAACGAAATTATAAGAATTCATCGTATAAACAAAAAAGAAAAGCAAATAAATAACAACGAAATTTAAGACTTTTGTTTAAAAAATAATTATTATTTATTAATTAAAATTGTTCTTGTTGCAAATTACTTTGGTTTTCTCATTTTTCTCAATGTAAAAAATTCAATAAATTCAATAAATAAATTTCAGTGCTACAATTAACAGTTAGTATATTTGTTGTTGTTATAATTTCTAACATTTTTGTTGCTAATCTTCGACGAACGTATGTAATATATTCAACGTGTCTTACATACTGCGCTGCTTTCAGTTTGTCACCTCATTTCAGTTCAATTCAGATCATTGCGTTTCATTTCATTCGTTTCATACATTTCGCCGGCACTTCTTTCAATGCCAACGCAAAGCATCACATCAACTCTATGCGTATCGTGTGTGCAAGAGTAGTGGCAATAGATGGCGCTGTATGCTTGTAGGGATCACTGCACCGACTTGGTCGCCCGTTCGTTCGCTTGTTCGTTTGTTCGGTTGCTTGTTCGGTTTGGTGTTTTGTGCAAGTGTGAGAAAGAGGCGGAAGAGGTGATTTGCTGTTGTTGTTGCTGCTGCTGCTGCTATCGAAGACTTTGTTGTGTCGTGGGCCGCGTGCCATTCGAATTTTTTTGTATGATGTTGTTGTTGTTATTGTTGCTGCTGCTACGATTAAGAAGACAAGTCAAGTGTAAGCAAAATAAATGCGGAACGAATTGTTCGTTCATTCGTTCTTACGTTCATTTTTGGTTCTTCTTTTTTTTTATTTTTGCTTTGGTTTCATTTAAGTATTATTATTATATATTTTTTTCTGAGCTATTTGATTTCTTACGCTAAGTTAGAAACGATTTGTTGGTATTTCTTTGAGCAGAGCAGCTTAAGCTTGAGCCCTTCAATCTCTGTGTGTGTGTGTGTGTTTGTCACTGATTTGTTTTAGTTCGTTTCGTTTCATTTCTTCTTTTTTTCGGTTTGATTTTATTTGCTTTTTGGTTACTTTGTTGTTGTTGTTGTTTGTTCGCTTGATTAGCAAAAGTCAACATTATGATGATGATCATTAACAACATCCACATCATCATCATCATTGCCGTCATTTGCAATATTGCCATTCTGAGCTAACATGATTTTAAAGTTTATCCCAAAACGTGTTTTGTGCTTTTAAATGCATTTCTTTCTCTTCTTCTTCTCTTTTTTGGCTTTAGTTTTTTTTGTTTTCCTTTTTATTGTTTATTGATTCTTTTTTTTACAGTTTCATTTCATTTTATTTCACTTTTTTTCGAATTTAATTTAATTCAATAAAAATTCTTGACATTTTTTTGTTGTTGTTGTTGTACTGCTGCTGTGACAAGTTTATTGAACATGCTTAATGTATGCTAACGGAAACGAAGTGAAAGAGGAAGCACAGCAAGAAGAGGAAGAAGAAAATGAAGACCACCCAAAATTAGTTTTCAATATGTTTGAAATTTGTTGTGTATACTTATTTTTCTTCTTCTTTATCATTTTATTGTTTTTTTCATATAATTTATTCAATGAAATGAAAATACTTTGTAAAAGATACTTTAAGTATTTAGAGTAAATGTTTTGTAAATGTTGTTTTTCTTCTCTTTTTTTTCTTTTCTTTTTATTACATAAAATTAATACATTACAGTTTGAAAGTCATTGTCATATTTTATATGCATGGCAATGTCTTTCAAACTGCAATGTGTGAATTTTATGTAATAAATACAAAAAATAGGAGTTGAAAAATATAAAAACCATGAAAACTAATTAAAGTTATCAACAACACTAACACACACACACACCAGTTGTGGCAACATTGCTGATAAAGACGATGCGTCATAATTTTAAACTATTTCTTTTTTAACCACAAAAAGAAAAATGTCAAATAAATAAATGAAGAACAAACAAAAAATATGTAAATAGTATTAATAGGGGAGTAGCGGGACAAGGTAGAAGAGCGGAAAGTGTTAAACATTACATTAGAAAGTCTATCGAATTTGTCAAAAGTAGCTGAGAGATAAATAAGCTAAAGCAAAGTAAAGTGAAGTGTAGCAAAGTAAAAAAAGCCCACGCGATCACAAACGCCCACGCACAACATGAAGATAAAGATGAAGGCGACAGCGGCTGTGATGCCGACGTCCACGACGACGACGACGACGACGAAGGCTATGAAATTAAAGTAAAACTTGCGCCGGCAAAGTAAAGACAGAGGGAGAGAGAGAGCGAGAAAGAAACAACACGTTGTAAAACGACGAAGAAGAAAGAAAATCAAAAGAAGACAACAACAAAAATGTTCATTTTAATTATTTTCTAAAAATAAAAAAAGAAAATCTGAAAAAAACATGAAAATTTACTCTCCGTTTGAGTTGTTGATATTTTTGAACATCGTTCGTCTGTCCGTCCGTCCATCGTTCATTGCTCTAATTGTGAAATTGTTTTTGAACTTGAACTTTAAAGCTGAAAATGTGATAATGACAGATGTTAACATACGTTAACAGACGTTGATGGCCGCCCGCGAGAGAGAGAGATGGAAAGATGGTGATAAATTGTGAGTGCTGGAAAGAAGAGGTAGTGGGACAGTGTAGGAAGTGTAGGGTGGTGATAATGATGTTGTTTTGGTTTGTCATTTGAATTTATTTGTTACTAAAAATAGCAAAGCTTGAAACACATGCCGTTCGCTTTTTCAAGAAGAAGGCTCTGCCAAAGCAATGACATGCTACACTCATTCAGATGTGCTGCATAAATCATGACATGCAACACTTCATGTCGTGATACACATTCCACGTTCGTCATGCTTTTGTCAGTGCAAGAGTGCAGAGTATCTTTGCCAACCGTTGCTACTTGCGGGGCGCTATCACGGCTCCTTCTTTTAAGTTTTTTAATTTCTACTGGCTACATACATACATACCTACATACACAAAATACATGTATATATTTATATGTGTGTGAGTATTATGGAAAATGGTATTTCTTGCGGCCGCTCATTAATTATGTTAATTACATAATTATTATGTTTAGAATCATTGACGTCACAGTCTTGCTTTGTATTATCTTATGTAGCATAATGTATTGTAGCGTTGGAAAATTGCATAATACTTTATTGTTACCAAGCAGAAAGACAAAAAAAGAAAACAAAAAGTTTCAAAAAATATAAAAATTAATCTTAGTTTGAAAATAAGTAATTCATTGTATATTTTGTGCACTGATATGTCTTCCGGTTACTTCCTTGCTGTCGCAGTGACTCACACACACACACAAACACACATGCATTTAATCATAGGGCAAACGGCAACTTCCGCACAAAATGCTCATGCATAATTTATATAAATACAGTTGGAAAATGAAGTTACTTAGATATATGTATGTGTGTTAATGCTTATCTTATAGACTTATTAACGTACAAAAAATAATGGCACAATATAATAACATGGCAGACATGTAGACATATACAACTGTGGTCAAAAAAATAAGTAGCATGTTTGCATAAAAAAAAGAACAAGGACAAGGTTGAAACTTAAAAAAAAAAATGGGAATTTATTAAAAATTCAGTTTGAAGATCTTTTAGGGATAACTACGAGGGACAGGGGTTATTTTGTGGTATGCAAATTTAATTATGTACATTTACTGAGTCTGAGATTTCAAATTTCACAAAGCGTTGTATTTTAAAGAACCCCCTTCCCCTAAATCATTTTGGTAGGTTCTCTTATTTTTTTGACCGCTACTGTACAAACATTAGTAAGCGAACTTTTCGTTGAAGTTTTGAGTGGACTTTTGTCTGTCTATCTGAGTGTGTGTGTGAGCTTTGCTATGCAACTATTTATTTATTATTATTTTTTCACGTAGAATTGCGCAATTGAAATTCAATTTTCAATTTTGAACATTTGTCACGTGATTTGCATAACATTTGTTTTTTTTTTTGATTTTCCTTTCCTTACTCTTTCTCGTTGCTTGTTTTTTGCGTTTTGCCCTTCTTTATTATATAATACTGCTTGAGCACGTGCGTAGAAAAGAAGTTGACGACTTTTTATAGTTATTGCTGTTGTTGTTGTTGTTGGTACTTCCTATTTTTCTTCTTCTTACTCTTCTTTGTCGTTGCTTACATTTGTGTCTAATGTAATGCATTTTGTTCTATGCTTTTTATTCTTCTTATTTCCTATTTTTTTTTTTCATCTTTTTTTCACTCTTTTTTGTTATTGTTGTCGATTGCTTCATTTATTATTTATTTACATAGTTTTACTATTTTAATATTATACAATAACAATTTCAAATGTCAATGTTGTTGTTGTGGTTGTTGTATGAAGCTTTCTTTCTTAGCAGTTGACGACGACGGCTTCATTTCCTGTTTTGTTGTGTGTGTGTGTGTGTGTTTGTGAGTGTGCGTGCGTCTCATTTGCATTGCGTTGTTGTTATTGTTGTTGTCTGCAAATAAAGATGAGCGCACGTGTTCGTTGTGCATTGTTTGGGATTTGCAATTACCGTTAAATCGATCGATTGTTTTATTGTTTGCATTACATTTTTCATTTGTTTTATTAATAATTGAAAATGCATATAAGATTGTTGTTGTTATTATTGAAATGAAAAAAAAAAATAAAATAAAAATTAAATAAATAAAAAAGTTATTGAATTTTGTAATTGTTGTGTCGATAAATAAACGGCTTATCATAAAATGCAATAAAGAAAAAACATATGTATATTTAAACAAAGGAAAACCCACGTTTGTTTGCATTTTTAAAATTGGAATGCATTAAGTGAGCAAGTAAGTGTTAGGGAGATGGAGAGTAATTGAAATACAAACGTCATTATCAGAAATTATATAAAGTAATAATGCGTAGGTGGTAAACACACACTGCTTTATCAATCGCTGTAAGCTAGGCTTTTGTCTTACTTTGTTTTCTACTACTTGCTGCGTTCATACGATATAATTACTTGTTCGGTATATGAGTCAGCAGCATTGCATGCTTTCTCATTTTTTCACTCTTTGAAATCAATGACATTTCATTGACAAATTAGTGTGCAGCATGCTTAAGCATAAAAGTGTCTTATATGCTGTATAAGCACTGTGTAACATAGGATTTATCAAAATTACAAATGTTGAATTGGCATCTCTTTGCTCTCTCATCAACATCATTAAGCACAACACGCATTGCGCTCTTATGAGTGTCAAATATTCTGCAGTAGACGAAATTTTAGTGAAGGTACTTTGTTGTTGTTGGTGTTTTTTCATAGTCATGCGTTGCATTGTTTGTCAAACACAAACGAACGCATATGCGGCAAACTGCTCACACTCATATTCATTCCTTTACTCTACTTAGCTTTCGTTTTTGTTTTTTTTTTTTTCAGTTAACTTGCACAACAGTTTTGCTTTGCTTGCATGATTATGCTTGCTTTAAATGCACAATGCCTGTAATGACGAATGCAAATGTATTCAATGACAAAAGCACAAATGCGAATAACATCAACACATGTGCACACACACACATGCATATTGATATGAACTCATTATGTGCATTGATAATTAGATTTTCATTTTGTTGTTGCTGTCCAATGTCGTTTTTCGATTTATCTCGTATTGCGTTCTATTGATGAGGAAACTTGTTTTTCCGTTGCACAAAATGCGGGCAATATTTTCTTGTTGTTTTTGCTTTTTGTTTTCGCATTATTGCATTGCTGTGTGCGTAATTCTCCAAATGAACTTTCTATGAAAACTCATTTTGTTGTTGTTTATCATTTGAACTGTAAATTCTTTGATATATGTACATATACATACATAAGCAAATATTATCTGCTTGTTTTCTACTTTTTAATCATATTCTTGTTTTTCTCTTTTAGTTTTATGCATTTTGATAAAGTCAATATGCTTGAAATTGTGTTGTTGTTGTTGTTTTTATAGTTTTCTTTGATTATTTGTCTGTCTGTCTGTATTATACAGTTATGTTCGAAACGCATATGAAAATTTTATTAGTTTTATAAAATTCATATTATATGTAGATAAAATTATTCGTTATTGGAACAACAAATCCATACATTTCTTTGAGTTGTTGTTGGTATTATTATTTTGCTAAAGTGAAATAATTTGTAATATTTTTTTTGTGCGTTGTTATTAGCACTTATTAGTGCCAATCAAGCAACAAAGAAAAAAAAAACAAAAAAAGAAAATAAGTAAAGAAAAACTTAATTTGTTTTCGCTGTGAAAACATTTTAATTACTGTTTAAACGTGTTTTAAACGCGCGATCATTTACCGCAAAATGCTTCAACTTTGTTAACTTGTTGTTGTTATTTTTTGCTGTTAAACAAAAATAAAAAATTTAGTGTTAAAAAAAATGACAAAAAAAAAAGACTAAAAGTAAAGAAAATCATATTTTGCGTCATAAAAGAGACTTTGCTTGCGTCCGTCAATACGTCCAACCATCGCTCCATCCATCCTTCCGTTAGCATTAAGCGTCAAACGCAGTCGAGCATAAAAGAGCGCGCTCAAGTGCTCTGCACAGGTATGAAATATGTACATGCATATGTATGCATACATGTGCGCCTCTCTGCATGTGCCTTTCTCTCACTCTGCCTCCGTCTCTCTACCGGTGAGAGCTCTGCCGGCGCTGCTTTACCTATGCCTCTCTGCCTGTGCCATTCTACCTGCGGTCGCTCTGTCTTTGTTGTATGTGCAAGTGAGATGACAGCAACAAAAAAACAGCGTTGACAGTGTATTTTGTTTTTGTTTATAATGAATGATGATTTGTTTACAGTTGTGGCGACAACACTGAATGAAGCAGCAGCAATGATAAGGGGGCGCGGTGTGCGCGGATTTGGTTCGGTTGGCATTATGGTGTAAAGCATTTAGAAAGGCGTAGAGAATGTTGTATTAAATAAGAAAAAAATGAAAATAAATAAATCCAAACATAAAATGTTAAAAAAAAACCAAAATAAAAATCATAATCACCTCAATGTGTGTTTGTGTGTGTGTGCACGTTGTCACGGAACAATTTTGATTGACGCTTTGTCGATGCGGTGACTATGTCTGTGTGGGGGTTTGTCTGAGCTGCATGTGCGTGTGTGTGTGTGTGTTGGCGATGGATTAGCGCGTCAGCGCTGTGGGATTATTGATAATGAAGAGTAAACGCTTTGAAGGCTGTTTTCTTGCTGATAGTAAACTGCAACGAGCGCCTTCTATCTCTCTCTCTCTCTCTGTCTCTGTCTGTGTATGTAAGAGGAAGTAACGACAGGTGAGATTTATAAGCAGCTTTCATTTGATTGTTTGTCTGTCCGTAATACTCATTAAGCATTTGTCTAACGGTAAATACGTTTGCTTGCTTTCACGCACGCACGCACGCATGCATGTAAGTATTCACGCACGAATTTAAACGCACGCGCGCATTTTTGCTTGAATAAATACTCCTGAGGAGCTTAACGGCAAACCAAGGCCAAATTGACTGCACCCCCGCAGACGCCCCACAACCTTCATCTTCCGATACTTCGCCTCTCAGCCCAAAAACATTTCTCATTCAATTAATGTCTTCTTCTTATTTTTCTTCTTCCTTTTCATTTTTTTTTTTGTCTTGTCTTTGCTATGTCTGCTCTCTCTTTCTATCATCATCTCTTTAAGCACTTTGTCATCTGTTGTATTATAATTATTATTATTATTATTATTATATTATTATTGTTATTGCTGTTATTGTTGTTGTAGCCAAGGCCAAATCTCGTCTCAATTGTTGTTAAACAGAGCGCGCAAAATTCGACGACAAGTCAAGCAGTAAAGCTCGCATTTTGACGGATTTACCAACACTGTTTTGCCTTTGAATTGAAATCGTAGAAGCGCAAGAATTCGAAGAATCTTGTATTATTTTTTTACATTGTATTTCTAAATATGTATTTTTGTTGTTGTACAATTTTGCTTTTTTTTATTTAAATTTTTTCAATTTTATTTTATATTTTAAATTCCATTAAATAAATTATTTATTTTTATTGTTATTTTTTCTTTATACTTGAAGGCAACAAAACTTGTTTTGCCGTTCTAATTTGCTCTGCGTGTGTGTGTGTGTGTGTTGGTTGCACTAACAGGAAAATTGCCATTGAGTGCTGCTTCTTCTTATTGCTCTTCTACTGCTAAAGCAGTTCTTTATCTTCTGCTTCTGCTTCTACTTCATTATAACTGTTATATGATATGATTTTTGTCTTATTTGAATGCAAAAATGATTCATTGAAATTGATATGTTGCATTCTACTTACTTGACGACGACAACAACAACAACAGTGAGCGATGATGTCGACGTCGATGCTGACGTCACTGCCTACGGCCAACTAACCAAGTTTATCAAATGTGCCGTTATTTCTTACTTATTGCCATGTGAATCATTTGTTATTTGTACTCTTTACATTATCAATTCAACCTCTCCTGACTCACCTCCTACTCGTGCTCTTCTACTGCTCTAGAGTCGCTTTTCCTAGCACTTTATTTGTCAAAGTGTCATTGTGAATGACAATTTATTTGATGTGTAAATGCATGAAATTCAATAATTGCAAATAATACTTCGTTTTTTCCGATTTTTCTGTTTTTTTGCCAATATTTTTTAAGTCGCAAATCGCAAATCTCTCAGTTAGTAATGACAACATGGCTGTAGGCAAACAAACCAATCATGCATTCACTGTGAATGCCAATAATGATAGTTATAGTAATAGTAATAATGATGATGATGATGATGTTGATAATGATGACTTATTGAATTTCATGCTCATTTTAACAGTTACGCTTGAATGATTGCATTATTGTCATTGTTGTTGTTGTTGAAGTTATCGATTGCATACAATTAAATGATTTTTTTTTCATTTCTATTTTTATTTTATGAAAACGCTTGCTTTGCATTTTACCTTCAACATTTGTTTTTAATTTTTTAATATTAATTTTTTTAGATTTATTTATTGTTTGTGTTTTAAATAATGAAGCGTGAAAAATGTGCTTAAGTGTTGTAAGAAGCTTGTGTGGTGGTGAGGGAGGTGAGGGCGGTTGGTTTGGCCGACTTTGTTATTAAGTAAATTAACATTTCAGCTTCATTAGTTAAGCAAATTACAAAACAACAACGACGACGACGAATGCATTTTTATGAAAATGATTTTTTTTTTTTATTTACATTTTCATTTTTATTGTTTTTTGTTTTGCTTTGCTTTGATTTAATTTTTGTTTTTATTAAAACATAATTGACGCATTTAAAAACCATTAATAAATGCAAGCGCATTAATGTGTCTCAGTGTGTGTGTGTGTGTTTGTTTATGTTTCTGCTTTTCTTCACGTTTTTGCTTTACATTTTTGTTCCTAGCATTGCTGCAAAACTGGTTTTTTATTGTTGTTGTTGTTGTTCTTTTTCTTCTTCTTTGTTTCTACGCTTTTATTTTTTGTTTATTTTTTTTTCTCCACCATTTGTTGATTTACAACATGATCAGCGCATAAGCAACTCTGCTGCATTCGATCGACAATCGATAGCATAAGCAGGAGACGAAGAAGAAGAGCATTGTACGCCCACAAAATTATTCAAGCGATGACACAAAAGTGTCAAAGGTGTCAAAAGTGTCAAAAGCAAAGTGGCCGACGTTGTCAAAGGCTTTTTATTACTTTCTTCGTTTGCATTGAATAAAAATGCGCAAAAAAGAGAATAATGAAATAAAAAATATAAACAAATACGTTCAATGTCAATGCAATGTTGTTGTTGTTGTTGTTAAAGATATTCATGTGAAACCTTTTGAATTTGTATACATTAAAAAGTATCCAAGATCATTTTGGCAGAAGGAAAACAAGCCGCTTGTTCAAGCGCCTAAATTTAAAAAATATAGATGCGTGAGTGTGTGGTTTGGATCATAGGAGAGATCCATAAATTATGTGATATACAATTAGAGGATCATTGAAAATTACCTGACAAATATTAAGCAAAATTTCAATGGGAGTTCATCAAAATCTCACTCAAAACCCATCAAGAGAGGGGTGAGAGTTTTGTAAATTTCTAGAAAAAAGTTCTACAGAGGAAAAGGTATATAAAGAGAGGGTTGTACAGACAAACAGACAGACAGAATAATTTATTAATAAAATTTAATTGAAGAAGCTTAATAATGTTGACGACTAATGATGATGATGATGTTGACAACAATGTTCACAACATTGCTTGCCACTTTCTTGTTGTTGTTGTTGCTTTTGTCGTTGTTGGGTTTTTGTTTTGATCTTTGTTTTTTGCTCTCGAATTTCAACGACAGATGGCGCTGTTGAGCTGGACGACTGCGGTAACTTTTGGTGTTGTTGTAGTTGTTGCAGAAGTTGTTGTTTCATTTTTGTCTCTTTTTGTACAAAGAATTGTTGCTTTGTTGTTTTGGTTTTCACTTGCAGCGCTGCCAACTTGTTTGTCATTATTTTTTTTGCTGTCGATGTTGGCAACTCTGTATATTTTTTTTGCTGCACTCTTGTGGGTTGTCTTTGTCTTCGTCTTAAGTTCGATTTTGTCTTTGTCGCTTTTAATGATTTTAACGATGATGAACTCGTAGATGATGTTGATGACGTTGATTGTTGTTCGTGTTGATGTTGTTGTTTGCAGCTTTGTTGCATTGATAATTTACACTGCCAACATGCAACATGTTTTTGTGACTGCTCATCATTAACATCATTGTCATTACAATAATTATTATGATCGTCAACGTTTGTACACAATTGTTTGACATTAACGAAATTATCAAATTTCATTGGCAAATTTGTCTTCTTCGTGTCATCAACATTGTTGTCAACTTTGTGCCAAACTCGTATGTCCAAATTGTTCAACAACTCATGTGCACGCTCCAGATGATCATTACAGGCACGTTCATAATCAGAATTGACTTTTGTCAAACGATTGAATGATATCTTCTTTATTGCATTGATCCGTTCAAAGGCATCTCGAAAAGCTGTAATCTTTTTTATATTCAAAATATTCTGTTTTTCTTCTTCTACTACTTCGGGTGCTTCTTCTTCTTCATGTTCCTCTTCTTGTTCTCCTTCATGACTTTCTTCTTCTTCTTGATTATTTGTCTGTACGTTTGTTATTTGCATTTGAAGACTTTTCAATGATATTTTTTTGCACATTTCCTCTTTGTTTGCGTCATGTACAACAACAACAACATTAGGCGCACTTTTTGTTGTTGTTGGATTTGCCGGAATGGTTAGACTTGAGCTTTTTTGTTGTTGTTGTTGTTGATTGGAGTGTCCAATCAAATCGGCTAATGTATAAGACCATTTCTGAATCTGAGAATCATGATTTGATGGCGGCTCAAAGTCATTTTCAACATCTTCATCATTATGATTAACATGATCATCAACACTATCATTATCATTGTCGTTGTCAATATTATTACGATTATCATTAACGCCATCAACATTTTCATTTCGAACCATTTCTTGCTTATCCAACGGCGTCGGCGGCGTTGAGTCAACCAACAGCTTATCAACGCCATCATTTGAAGGAGATTCACATGTAGCAACATCATTGGAAAGTCTCGAACTGGTTGGTATGTCTCTGAAAGTATATAACCAAAGAAAAAAGTATAGCAAGTAATAGAAAGATTTTGTTCTATTCCAAACTCATCCGAAACAATCTGCTTAGTTCTCTGCAATATTTCTCCTCACCTTATGTCACTTTCGGTGTTTTTGCAACGTGGCTCAACGAATTCCGTATACGGTACACGTAATTCCGGCTGTCCGGCATTGCTCGGATCGCTCACACAACCCATTCTCAATTGCAATAATATCATTTGCTCATTGAACATTTCGCGATCTTTATATTGTGTCCTATAATAATTATTGTTTCTATACTCATCCTTCAGCTGTTGCGATCTTGAGAAGTATCGTACAAACTGAATTAATTGCTTCACACGTACATTTTGCATATTATATAAGCGATCAAAGTTAACAAAATCATATGGCTCACTACATTTAACGTAAGAACCTTCGTTGTTGGGCATTATTAATAATAATGGATTTATATTTATATATTTTATTACTTACAGCTTTCTGCAAGATTCGCTTTACATTTGCATTTTATATTTTTAAGGCTTTCGAGTTGCATATCCTTTTTGAGCAGTTCATGGCGTAACAAAGATACTTGTTCAGCTGAACATGTTAAAATTTCCAACGTAGGACGAAATATTAAATCTTGAAACTTTAAAAAATAAATCAATTTTTTGGCATTAAATACGTTTATGTGACGTAACGCTTGCACGCAACATACGGCAGTTTAACATGTATACCTAAGATGCGGCAGTCGTCAAGTATGCGTGCAAATATTGTTGCCTGCTTGTTTGCCTTATGTGACGCTTGTCAACGTTTGCAACATAGCACTTACCTCACGACATGTTGTGGGTTTTAAATGCCATTCAGAGAACAATGGCACAATTTCTATGTTGTATGTCAGCCGAAGTTCTAAACATGATACATGCTCTTTTAACTCATTTGCTCTGATTTTCTCAAGACTTGCATAGTTCGGTTCGCGTTGCAATAAAGTTTCACGTATCATATCACCATCAAAATATATGATTTTATTGATGCTCTAAATAGGAAGTTTAAGTCTTTCAAAGAAAGTTGTAGTTCATCAATGACTGACCATACTCACACTATGACGCGCTGTCAGCTCATCGTGTTGTATGCTCTCACAGAATGTTTGACCATTTGTAGGATAATAGAGCACAAAATCATAACGCAAATCGGCGTATTTCAAATTATAATAAAACATTTCATCATCGATCATTAACGGTTTCCAAACATTATTCAAAGGAAATGTCTCAGTCATCTTGCTAATTTTTTGTTGGTAAAGCAGTTTTCAGGAAGAAGAAGCAGTAGATAATTTTAAGAAAAATAAACAAATTTGTTGATGGAATTGCTTAAGTTTACTTTGTTGATGTGCTTAGATTGTTAAAAATTTGAAAAAAAAAAAATTAAATTTTCAATATTAAAAAAGTCTATGCTACATAGCATTATATTGCACATAGGTCATAGTCTGAAAGGCATGCAATAGCAAAGCTCAAATTAGGCGTTGTTTGAACTTTAGACAGTCAGACAATGACGTCATCAAATCAAAATCAAAATACTCGTATGTGCTCTTGAATTATTCATTGAATATAACATTGAATGTTTAAGGTCTTAACCTCAAAAAAGTAACTTGAAAAAATTTTTCAATTTCTCGAAATGACTCAATGGGCGTTGCCACGCCCGCATGTGCTATCTTTGAACTTGTACTAAGCGTTTGTGTTATCAAAAAAATTTGCATTTGTTCTTTCAGTAGATCATGAGTTCGGTGAGATTGCCACAAAGGCTTATCGTGTTCTTTGTTTGTTTTCTATTTGTATTTACAATTTGACGGGACGGTTGGACGGATATGCGGTCAAACTTTTGTAATTATGTTTTGCCGCACAGAACCGCAAATGAAATGATAAAAAAAAAAATAACCAACAAAAAATAAAATCTTTTATTCTGTCATATAAATGTCAATTACATTCAATTGCTTAAATAATCTTTTGTTTCCTGTTTTGTTGTTATTGTTTGTATTGCTGTTGTAATTTTACTCTTTCATACTTTGTTGGATTTTTTGTTGTTTTAATTTATATTTTATATATATAATATATAAATTTAATTTTATTTGAAATTTTAAAATTTTTCTTTTAATTAAAAAAAAATATTTGATGATTGGGTTGTTTGGCAAAGGTTGGGGACAGACAGACCTTTGTCCAAATAAATCGCTATTCAAATCAAATGAAGATTACAAAGAATTGGATATTTGGATATTTTTTTTTTTTTTTGGAATAAACATGAATTCTGTGGTTGAGCTTTAACTTTTTTATTTAAGATTGAAGTCTCGAAAAATTTGTTCGTTTGAAGCTTGTTATTATGCGCATTTCTTATACATAATAATTTTATACAGTTATTAAAAATATTTACATATAACTATACCAAACAAAGAATTCATATAAATGAAAATAAATCTCAACTGATATTAAAAAAAAAAAACACTTCAAGCATTTCCAACTACAAATAAAAACTTGCTATTGCAAAATTTTGATTCAGATACATTTCAAGTCAAAGCTCAAAAGAGTAAAAAAACAAAAAAATTAAATGAAAAAAACAAAAACAAAAAAAAAATCGTGACACAATTTATGAGTTTTGAGCTTCAACTCATGCCAACGAGCACTTGTACTCATTCCCATGCAGGCAGTCAAGTCAGATTGTCTAACTGACGGACGGACAGACAGACCGACAGACAGTTCAGTCAGTCCAAACGACCGCTACAATAAAAAATCACACACACACACACACTTACGTACATAGTATTTTGGTACATGTCAGCGACACTCTAGTGTCATTTGTTGGCCACAACAGACACCATTTGACGCATGTACTTTGCTTTGCTATACGCACATGAAGCAAAAAAAAAAAAAAAATACATAAAAAAATTAAATGGAAAAAAATTATCATTTGCGATCAAAAAAATTTGTTTTGTTTTTGCAAAAATAATTTAGGTTGTTTTTTTTGCTTTTTTTCCGCTTTATTGCTGTTGTTGGTTGTTTCTATGTTCGCTGCTGCTGTCATACATTGTTGCTATTTTATTTATGAATTATATTTTTTTTTTGCTGTAATATAATAAAACATCATGTGTGTGTGTTTGTGAAAGAGTCAAACAAAACCTTCGAAATTATTTAATAGCAAACGAAGATTGTTTATTATAACTCGCTTTGATTTAATTCAATTAAGTTAAGTAATTGCGTTCTTTACGCATTGCTTTTGTTTTTATCTGCCCGTCAGCCAGCCTGCCTGCCTCCGTGTGCGAGTGAGTAAGTGAGTTAGCGAATGCGTGTGTGCGTCGACCGTTGCCCGTTACTATGGCAATACGTTCGTACGTTTTTTCGCTTATTACTCTCTTGTTTATCGTTTGTGAGAAGGTTTCATTTTTGTTGTTGTTTTTGTTTTTATTTAGGAAGCTGATGACGCGCGTTGTGAGGCTGCGCTGCGTTACGTTGCCCTGTCCTATTTTCCTGTGTTGTTGCTGTTGTTGTTGTTGTTTGTGCATTAGAGATTATAATAGATGCTGTTGTTGTTGTTGTTATTTTTGTTTTATTAATTTAATTTTTAGTTAGTTGATACAACGTCATTGAAAGCACTTAAAATGCTTTTAAAAACTACATACATACGTGTATGTGTGTGCCTTTGTGTTGGTTTGTTTGAGAGCGAATTAAATGGAATCAAATTGAATTGGTGCATAATTGGTTGATGCCTAAAATGTATACGAGAACTATGCAAAAGTCAAAAGATTTTGAGGTTGTGCAAAGAGTTTGAGATATGCGTTGATTTTTCCGTTTAATGCCAAACTTTGCTACCGAGTAAAAGGGTTTAGCTAAAAAGTTACAGTGGCAGCACTGTTAATTGCCAAAAGCAGTGTTGCAAGCGAAAATTTTTCTGAATAGAACCTTCATCCTGTTTTGGCGACATTCTCAAATCATAAAGCCTTTGATATATCTTTTGTGCAATATTTGTGTCGATATTGCAGAATTCTCTCAAAAAAACAAACACATTTGCCGGCTTAGGTAACTTTTACCTTATAATTCTCGCTTTAATAATAATTATGTTTAATGAATCAATAACAAAAATTTTTAATTACATTGAATAAGATAACAACAAAAACAACTACGACGACAACAAGAAATAAAGTTATTTAAAAGTTTTTTTTGTTTTCGTTTTTTTTTTGGTATTATTTTCTTGTTTGTTTTTCATTTTCATTTTCAATTTGCCATTTTCCATTCCCAAGTTGACAGTTAATTAAAAATACACGCGGGTCACTATTTTTTTTCGTCCCACCTCACTCCTTGTACAAGAGTCCAAAAATAATAAGAAAAACTACGTGGAAAATAAAATAAAATTTGTTGTTTTTTTTTTTTTTTTGCTTTTAAAAGTACTCAAAGTAAGTTTGAACGAAACTTTGTCCAGTGTTGATAAAGACGCAAACAGTTGTGAAAATATTTTTCTTTATTATTATTATTTTTTTTTTCTTGCTTACTTAAATAAATACCAATTAACGCTGAAAGATGATTAAGAAGCAGACGAAAATGAAGAAGAAGCACATTTTGTACTTTTGTAACTTGTTTTGCTTTCGTGCATTTTTATTTTTACACTAATTTTCTTATTAAAAAATAACAAAAACAACTACAAAAACAGCACAAAACAAAAGCAAACATGTTATGAGAGTAGAACATGCTGTTGCACGAGAAGAAGAAGAAGATGAAGAACAAAACTTCAAGTGTCATTGACCGAAGGCAAGCAAATTTCCAAGTTCCCCAAAAAAAGAGACAATAATAATAATAATTACATAAACAATAATAATGCAATAAGTAACATAAAGAAATTGTAAGCAGCAATTCAAGTAGAAGAGGAAGAGAACAACATAAGTGAGAAGAAGAAGCACAAATTGATGTTGCATTTTAAGGAAGCCAAATGTGCCGTTGAATTGAGAAGAAGAAGCAAAATGTGTTAAGAAGAAAATAAAAAGAAGGCAAAAAAAAAAAAAAAAACAAAATGGCTACGCCAAAAACGACGTGTATGGCGCCATTTTTAATGATTATTTACATGCCGCACGTACTCATTTGTCTGCACGGCATTGCTCATACACTCCATTCCACTGCTGACACCCACACCGCCCCCTAGCGACGCCACTGTCTTCGTCACTGCCGTCGCAAACACGCAAAGGAGAAATTGTAAGCGAAAAGGCAAAAATAAATAATAAATGTCGCACGGCACCGTTAGTGTTGCCAATGTGTGTGACACGCACACACACACACACACACAGACAGACATGCATATGTGTGTGTGCATACAGAAGTAAATCAAATGGAAGCCATTTTGATGAGCCTTACAACACTGTACATGTTTCGTTACGGTAACGTTGCTTTTGTAATGTTCCTTGTTCTTGTTGGTACTGAGATTTCGCCTATGTGTGTGTGTGTGTGTGTGTGTGTGTGTGTGTGTGTGTGTTCCTTTTCTTTATAGTGGCTGAGCATGAATTATGTTTAATGGTAAATCATGTTGAACTATAAAAAATAACAGTATTTGTTTAACAAAGCCAACAAACATTGTTGCAATTACCATGTATGACGTACAAAAGCGATGAAGAGTGGGAGAGTGAAAGAGTGTGTATGAATGAGTAAGAAGAATGTGACATTTATAAAATGAACGTTAGATCAGCTTCGGATGAAGAAAAGAAATAAAGTGTTTTTTTTTGAGAGGGCGAAAAAGGATGGGAAAGAAAGATAGAGGAAGAAAGCTACTGTAAGTGTTTAAATATGTTAATCTGAAAAATATTGAGCGTCAAAGGAAGCAGAAAGAAAATTCAACCTGAAATGATCAACAAAAAATTCAATTAAATATTTTGGAGCAAAAAAAAAAAAAAAAAACAGATACACAGAAAACAACAATAAAAACGCAAATGTAAAATAAAAATGTTTAAAAAAAAATTAAAAAAAAAAAAAACACTCATTAAAAGAAGTGTCAAACATATCAAAGACAAACTTTAATTGAGCTCTGCTGAACGGCCAATAAAGCAAAGCTAAAAAAAAGCCAAAATGGCCAACGGCACACAATGCACAACACAAAGGGGTGGGGGGCAGAGTTGCATTGCGATTGCAATTCGATTTGTGTAACACTTTGACAACGAAATTGTTCAACTTTTGACATTTCGAACAGAAGAGGAAGAAATAAAACGACAACAACAAAAAAAATATTTTCAAAGTTGCATATAAAAAAAAGTGGGCGCAATAAATGAAAGGAGGGGAAAAAAGGGGCAAAAGAGGGCCGAAAAAGGGGGCGATAAAAAATAAAATGGAAATGTTCGTTTAAATGAAATCAATGACAGAAAATGTTATAAGTAATTTGCCAAAAGTTCATTCAACTTGCAACATGCAACTTGCAGCGATAACAACAATAACGACAATAACAGCAACAACAACAAGAAAAGTGCGGAGCATAACAAGAACATTGACGATGACGAAGACGACGACAACAATGTTGAATAAAATACATACAAATATGTGTAAAAGTCGAAGGTTGTAAGATGGCAGCGGCGGTGGCGGCACCTTTTGATGGGCCACAATCAACGATGAACGACGACCGATGACCGTACCAGAAGGCGGCGGTGATGGTGACGAGAACGGAATGAAACGGAACGGCACGGCAATGCAATGCCATTTAATGCATTCGTAATGTGTTTATTTCATTAGAGCTTTTCATGCAAGTTGGCAATTTTGTTGTTGTTGTTGAGTTGTGTGTGTGTGTGTGCTTCGAGAAGGTTGAGGATATGACGCACACACACAAACACAGTTGTTGTTATTCACAAGTCCTGTTGTGAAATAATCTTGTTCTTGTTTCTTTTTCTTGTTTTTTTTAGTATTTGTATAATTCATCAATAATTTATGATGCGTCCTTTTTTATTGTTATTGTGATTGTTGTTGTTGTGGTTTTTCTAATTAGAAATGCAAAAGTGATTGTAAACTGCGTTATTATTGCAACTACTATGGCTGCGGGATGGTTGGGGTTTTTTGAATAGTTTTAGGGTTGAAGTGTTGAACAAAAGAACAGACAAAATAACAACAAATATAAATGCATAATTGATTGAAAGATTGTCGAAATTGTTACTTTGCCGCTTGTCTGTCAAACACACACACACACACTCACATACATATCTACATAGACACATTGCACTTGAGTCAGGCACTTTGCTTGAATTGCCGACAATATGACAGCAAGTGGGCATGTCTGGCATGTCTGGCATGCTGCATATTGCTTCTCGTTTCAAGTGGCTTCTTCTTCTTCTTTTTTTTCTGCTCAGCAAAGTGTCAGAGATCACTTAAATCAATTCTTATTAATTCACGCCAATTTTCTTGAGTGTTGTTTGTCTTATAGAAAATCAGATCAGATTTTAAGTGTAAGAAAACAATTTAAGACGCAATGTGTTTTGAAATTCTCAAATGCTTCTTCTTCTCCTAAAGCTTTGCATATCAAGCAGATGACATATTTCTATATATGTAAATCTATTCTCACTCATATATGTACGTACAACACATTCGATGAGTCAATGCCTTAACAATAACAACAACAAAAATAACACACATGAAATAAAAAAAAAACAAAAAAAATGCAGCCTTAGAACAAAGAGAGGCACGCTTGCGCATACAAAATGAAACAGAAACAGAAATCGAAACAAAAACAAAAATAGACATGACTGCAAGCAAAGAGCGACGCGACGTGTGAAACGTAACGTTTGTTATTGTTTGTTAAGTGACTCAGTGAGTGTCAATGGGATGTATGAGAGAGAGATAGAGTTTAGGTGAATGCGTGTGCCGTTTTAAAGATGAAAGAGCGCATGCATTGATGCAAATTGACTGCACTAAATTCTATGTTATACAGCGCTCAGACAACACATAAGACATGCTTCTGCTTAAGGTGCGCTAAGCACTAAATTGCCGTATGTGTTATGTTACACTAATAGTATATGTGCTAATCACATCCTTTAGCAATTTTGTTCTTGATGTTGTTTTTTTTTTTTTTTGCACATATCATTGTTGTTGCTTGAAGTCATGCTTTCTGTGTTATACAGGTGCGCGCACGCATAACGCAAATATGTGTTTGTGTGTGTGTGTGTGTAAGTGCCGAGTGACATTACTATTTAATGTAACATTAGAGTGACCATAAAGTTTAAAGTGTTATATATTTACATACAGACGTGTTCGAAATAATAAGAACAACAGGCTTTTAAAGTTAATTCGTTATAAAAAGTTGTCAAAAACTTTTTTTTTTATTATTTCAATTTATTCACCTTATAATACACATATTAAGCTTTAAGTATGCCGAAGGACATAATTTTTCAATGTTCCTATTTCGTATTTTGAGCAACTTTGTTGCATTAAGTCGAAAATCAGGTGTTCGAAATAATAAGAACAAAGTTAAAAAACAATCGATAGTTATGTTTTACATACGGAAAATGGATTTATTGGTCCTTAAATTTAATATGAAGTTGCTTCCCCTTCGTTATTAAACACTTCGACACATCTGGACCTCATAGATTCTATTAGGGCACGGCATAATGAAAGTGGGATAATCTCCCATTGATTTTTTCCCTATATGCCACATTTCATCAGCATTTTTTGGTCTAGGATGTCTTACTCCTTTCTTAACATCAATCTAAAGGTGTCCTATTGGGTTCATGTCAGGTGGTTGTGCAGGCCACTCCAGCAAATCAATTTTTCGAGATCGAAAACACTACTTAATTTTTTCGATGTGTGCTTGGAATCGTTATATTGCTGATAAATCAACCCTAATGGCATTTGCTCTTCAGCGTAAGGTTCCATGACAGCTTCCATAAGGGTTTCAACGTAATAGTTGCCATCCATGAAACCTACGGAGCCTAGCTATAGGCCTAAAACAATTCCATAAAAAACGTCCCCATATCATAAGACTTAGACTTCCGTGTTTAATGGTTCTTGTTGAGTATTAAGCATTATATTCTTGCTTATGAGGACGTCTTACATAGTGTCCATCTCTTCCAGTATCAAATTGAACAAGTTTTGTTTTGCCTGACCCTAATATATTGCGCCAAACGTTGTCAGGTTAGTTTTGAAATTTTTTGGCAAACTCAATCCTATGTTTTATATGCACTGGATTTAATTGAGTCCAACTGGTTGCTAACTATTACGTTGAAACCCTTACGGAAGCTGTCATGTAACCTTACGCTGAAGAGCAAATGCCACTAGGGTTGATTTATCAGCAATATAACGATTCCAAGCACACATCGAAAAAATTAAGTAGTGTTTTCGATCTCGAAAAATTGATTTGCTGGAGTGGCCTGCACAACCACCTGACATGAACCCAATAGGACACCTTTAGATTGATGTTAAGAAAGGAGTAAGACATCCTAGACCAAAAAATGCTGATGAAATGTGGCATATAGGGAAAAAATCAATGGGAGATTATCCCACTTTCATTATGCCGTGCCCTAATAGAATCTATGAGGTCCAGATGTGTCGAAGTGTTTAATAACGAAGGGGAAGCAACTTCATATTAAATTTAAGGACCAATAAATCCATTTTCCGTATGTAAAACATAACTATCGATTGTTTTTTAACTTTGTTCTTATTATTTCGAACACCTGATTTTCGACTTAATGCAACAAAGTTGCTCAAAATACGAAATAGGAACATTGAAAAATTATGTCCTTCGGCATACTTAAAGCTTAATATGTGTATTATAAGGTGAATAAATTGAAATAATAAAAAAAAAAGTTTTTGACAACTTTTTATAACGAATTAACTTTAAAAGCCTGTTGTTCTTATTATTTCGAACACGTCTGTATGTACATGTAGTGAAGTACAGTACTGACATATACATATAGTATGAATATATGTGTGTGTGTTTGTGTTGTTGTATGCTGATTGCTATTAAGTAATGCAAACACGTCGCTTGCACATAAAACGCGCGCCCGTTCACGTTACTCAAATACCCATTGGGGTGTACATGCATACATATATTTTTGGGTTGGTTTGTGTGTGTGTGTGTGTGTGTCTGGAGATCATTACAATTCTACAACCTCAGCACACCTCACAATCATTGCTATGAATACCGTTTTCTTTTTTGGTTTATATGTATTTTGTTGTTGTTGTCCCCATCATCATCATCATCATCATCAGAAATGCTGCCTTGATTGCTGCTTTGCTCCTTACGTCTGTGTCTATGTGTGTGTGTGTGCTTCTTTGCATCAGCAACGCTTTGCTTTGCTTTACTTTACTTCCCTTTACTTTACTTCTCTTTCACACATACACGCAATGTTGCTTTTACGTGATGTTTGCTTTTCACACACATACACACACGCACACCTATGCTTTCTTTGGCTCATTTTTCACACGCCGCTTTTTCATATAAACTAAAAACTCTTTGCCTTCACACACATCTCCCTCTCTCTCTCTCTGTCTCTTTTACTCGCTTCGCATTTATATGCCTTTCTATCAGCTCACTCAACTTTACTATGAACACACAAACATTCGTATTTTTTACGCCAAATGCCACCCACACACGCACCCACACACTCACACACACACATGCATACTCTTATCGTCGCATTGGCGCTCATTGTGCATGTTGTGCTTTGCATATTAAAAACAAAAAAAAACAAAAAAAAAACAACAACAACAAAAAGAAAATAAATAATAATAAAACGCACAAGAAATGCACACAAGACACACACACACACACACAGACACAAATGCGTATACACATATCAGCCTATCTCGTTCCTTTCTTTGTTCTTGCGTGCGTGCGTAACTGTCTGCTTCTTCTACTACTTTTCAGCTTTTGCATGTGTGTGTGTGTTAGTTGAGTATATAAAATATTTAACGTTTAAAGCTCGTGAAAAATGCAACATTTTTAAGATTAGAAATGATTTATGATGCCATGGCAATGTCGCCGCCGCCGCCGTCACGTTTTGTCCGTCCGTCCGTCTGTCTCACATTTGCAATTTTGCCATTAAATATGCTAAAATGCCTTGGCGTGCATGTCCTTATCAAAGATTTACAACATTTTAATTTCTATTTTGCTTCATTTTATTGCAAAACTTAAAAAAAAAATTTAAAAAAAAAAACAATATTTAATGCTCTTATGTTGCAAGCAGCCACACACAATACATACGCCAGTTTATCATCAAGTCTGCAATGCATGCATGTATAATTACACAACTGGCTTGGCGTATGTTTGCTATGTATACTTATGCAACATACGAGTGTTCAATATTATTGTTTCATTGTCGTTATTGCGAAGCACTAAAATGAAAGAACAAATCAAACTCAACAATAATAACAAAAACATTGGCCACCTTAACTAGCAACTCCACCCCCTTCCCCTCCCCATAAGTCAAGTGTTTGAGGCATCAACGAATACACTTCTCGAACACTTCAAGTAATGCAATCCAATGCAATGAACAAACGTATCGTAACACGTCACGTAATGTAACGTGATGGTTTGACTAAATTTGAGCTTTACAGCAATCTATCCATCTGTCTATCTGTCTATGAAGCGAATTAAGCGTAAAGTATCTCTTAACTTCTCTTCTTGTCTCATTTTGTAACTGTAAATAAACATTTTTTCCTTATTTTCTCTATTTATTTACTTCATTTTGTTGCTTCCTTTTTTGTATTATTTTTGCCTCTGCATTGCATTTTGCAATATTTGCTAACTCGTTGCGCTTTGAAAAGTCTTTTATTTTTGCTGTTAAACAGCATTTCTCTCAATCGCACTCACAATGTTGTTGTTATTGTTGTTGCTTGATGCTTCATCCATATAGAAGCACTATTGAAGGCAACTAGGTGTGTGCGTGTGTGAGTGAAATAGAAAGCGTTAGAGAGGCATCTGCATGATGTTTGTGTGGTTTTGTGGTAAGCATTTTTTTGTTGTTATTTTACATTTCGTTAGCATTTCTTTTTTTTCGAATTTATTTAACAAAAGTTTGCTTTTTTCGTTGTGTGTGTGTGTGTGTGTGTGCAAAGAGTTTGATTTCCCAAAAAAGGAGCTTGCCGTTTTCGACTGCGTAACGAACGCTGAAATTTATGCAACACTTTTTTTATTTGCTGTTCTTTTTTATTTGTTTTTTTTTTTGTTGCTTACGTTGAATTTGCGCTCGTGACGTTTTACGATAAACGAACATTTGAGCGTTTATTTTTTGATTTTATTTATTTTTTGTTAAATATTTTTTTTTGTTCATAGCAAAAAATGCATTCTAACTTTAATGTTCGTGTGTGTTTTATTTCTGGCATTTCAATTGCCTTAATGTTGTAAGCTCAGTTTAATTTAGCTTCAAGTGCAAACAAAAAATAAGAAATATTTGTTGTTGTTGTTATAAAATGAAATGCCAATTATTTGTAGATTGCATGGCAAAAACAAAAAAAATCAAAAAAAAATTTTCTTTGCCACTAAAACCATCAACAATGTCAAATACGTCAAATACAAAAGTGTTGTCAATTCAATTAAATTATTACGAACAATTTTTTTTTCTTTTTTTTCTTATGAACAAAACATGTTATGACGTAATGTGCGGTTACGACTTTGACCACAAACAAATTGACAATAAAACATATAAAAAACAATACATTTACAAATAAAATGCCATAAAAAAATGACAAAAAAAATGATGTGTTTTTTGGTTTTATGTTCAATTAAAAGTTTGACACACTTCAACAACAACTACAACATTACAAAGCGCAATGAAACTTTTGAAAATGTTAAGCAAAAAAATCATGTACTAAAAAATACCAAAAAAAAAATACTTAATGGAAAGCCAGTAAAACTTTATTTTTTTTTACCAATAACAAAATTTATAAAAAAAGAAACATTTTATTTATTTGTATTTCTGTTCTTCTTCTTATTTTCATTACAGAGTCTTGGCATACTGGCATCGATACCCGCCGGCCTTTTGATATTGTCACTGTTTGGTCTGTTGCTGTATTTGCTGACACGTTGCTGTGATCGAAAGCCGCGCAAGCCGAGCGCACAGCGTTGCCAGAGTTGTTCCCTTGTCATAATTACATTGATGACATGTGCGGCAATTGGCTTGGGTAAGTTCACGACACACCATCCTTTCATCCTTCCATCCGTCGCTTCATTCCTACATACAACTTCATGACGGCTTTCAACACTGCTAAATTGTGCGCTGTCATTGAACTCGTCGTTGTCGTCGTCGTCGTTGGCGCTGCCAACTTGTTTGTTTCGTAACGTTTCGTTTGTACTTCTGTTGGTCTGCCGCTTAACCCGCTTATTGGTCCTTTTCCTTTTTTGCCTTTTTTTGGCATTTTGTCAAAAAATCTTCAAAAAAAATTTGTAGCAAAAAACTTTGCGAAACGTGCGCTTTTTCAAGTGCCAAGTGGACGTCTTTTGCTTAGACTCCTTCTTCTTCTTCTTCGTGCTACCAACAAGACGAACATTTTGTTTTTTGCAGAGTTTTCACATAAATTGACTTTAAATTAAATTAAAAAAGTCAGAAAAAAGAAGGAAAGAGAAGGAACACGGCGCCGAAATGTGCAACTTTGCCAAAAAAAAAAAGAATATAAAAAAACAGTGTTGCAAAGCGCGCATTGCCGAAAGTCGTTGAAAGAGCATTAAATGAACAACAACAATATAAATAATAACAACAAAATCTGCTTAACTAACTTGACTTGACTTATGATGAACACAAGCAAACCTATTACAACAATAACAACAACAACATTGACCAACACTGCAAAAAGTTGTCAGCGCTTGCAATTGCAATTATTTCAATGTACAAATATTTCATTTAATTAACATTTTAATTGACATCGTCGCAAACGAAACGAAGGCAAATGAGGCGACAGATAGACAGACAGACAGACAGACAGTTGGACAGACATGTCACGGTATTTCGGTTGCTTTCAACACTGCCGACGGCGACATCATCATCATCTCCATCATCAACATTATTGGCAACGACATCGATGACATCGTCATCGAACTATTGAACTGCAATGTATATGAATGCGATTATTAGCCGCGATTCGTTGTTGCGTTGTTGCTTGGCATAGCGCACACACAGCGGGAGGCGGTGAGTTGAGTTGGGGTGCGACATGACGAGTAGCAAGCATAATTGAGACTGAGAATGAGTCAAGTTGAGCTCAGCTCAGCGCACTTTGATGCTGTTCAGCGCTTTAGAGCATTACTCGCTGTCTCTGTCTGTCTGTCTGTCTGTCTGTCTGTGTGTGTGTGTGTGTGTATTGAACACAAGTCGCAAGCACACAAGCATACAACGTGACACGACACAACACGACACGACACTCGAACGTAATTGACCTCATTCATAAATTTTTTTTTTTCCATTTAATGACAAACAAGCTTTAGTGTTGTTAAACGTTGTTGTTGTTGTTGTTTTGCTCCTACATTTTCTGATATATATATATATGGATTTTTTTTTTCATTTTTCTCTTCTTCTACGTCTTCTTCATATTTCAATTTAAAGGTTTATATGGCAACGATGATTTTCACAATGGTCTCCTGCAGGCATTCAGCTCGGGCAAACAGGTCGAGAGTCTTGTGCTCAATTTGAGAAGACAGGTAAGTGTGAAGGCAAAAATTATAAACAAATATATAACAGAGAAAAAACAAAATAACAAAACAGTGTTGGTAAACATGTCAATAGTTGCTGTTATGATTATTGTTTTCTTTTGTTTATTTTTATTTGTAAACAAACATTTTTTAATTTTTACAATTATATTTTATTTATAAAAAAAAAAAAAAATAGTGTTGGCAACCCTTGCAAATAGTGAAAATTTTATGTTCATGAAGTTTACTTTGTCACAACTTTTGCAACACTATTAAAAATTAAATTATAAATTAAAAAAAAACAAACTTTTAAGTCTCTTTTACGCAAGAAAATTAAAATACAACAACTTGAAAAGCACTTTGAAAGAGTTACTTATGCCAAAGTTGGCTTAAACACAAACACACACACACACTCCATAACATTTACGTTACTCATACGCCAACATGGCCGCCAAAGTGTAATAAGCTTAAGTAAGTGAAATGCGTTAAGTAAATTTATGTGGTAACAAAACGAGCAAGAAGAAGAAGAATAATTATTTTTGTTCTTCATCTTCATCTTCTTCTTTACATTTACATTGACAAAGTCTTAAAATTTGTGTGTATGTTGTATGAGCAATGTAAAGGAAGAAAGGATTTATTTTTGTTGTCGGCGAATTCGCTTTGAAACTTTAAGAAAATGTTGACAATTTTTTATGCCATGCAAGCTTTGGTTTACTGCTGTTGTTGTTGTTGTTTTGTTAGCAACAAAAAAAAAAAAAGAAGAACGACAAGAATAATAACACAGACATGTATATTTGTTCTTACGCTTCTATTTTAGTTGGCAATCTTGTAAACATGTTTTTCTTCCTCTTATTTGAAAAATAAGTAATGAACTTCTTCTACTTTGTGTTCTTAGTGCCGCATAACGTTTGTTTGTTGTAATTTTCTTTTTATTTATTTATATTTATATATATATGTATATATTTTTTGCTGCTTCATCACCTGAGCCTTCAAGCCAAACAAAACTGATGAAAACTTCAGTGTGAAATACAAAAAAAAAAAATAAATAAATAAATAAAAATGAAGTTGACTTGAGTTAAACTTGTTGTTGCTGTTGTTGTATGAAATAAATAAATAAAATATGTTAGACATAAAAAGTAAAAGAAAAACAAAAAAAAAAATGTCTTCAAGAAAACCACAAATACACTGAGAAAAACAAAAGCGTGTATAGAAATAAAAATGAAGAACATACACAAGGCTCACGTAACGCAACGCAACGTAATGGAACGTAACGAATTATGAACAAATAAGTAAACAAACTAAAAGAAAGAAAAAAAAAAAGACAACAAACAAAAAAGAAAACCCAAAAAAAAATTATGCCATCAAGACATGAGACACAAAAAGAGACGTTAAAATCTGTGACAAAGAGCAATCCTAAGTGAGAGAGGGAGAATGATATGGATAAGGTGAGAAAGGCAAGGCTGACAAGAATGGAATGAAGTGAGTAAGCGAATTGACAAAGAGTCCTTAAGTTGTACGACAATGAAACAATTTTGTGTTCGTTGTTATTTTGTCCTTCTATCCGTCTGCCCGTCCGTCCGTTCGTCCATCCATCCAACCATCTGTCTGTCCGTCCGTTCATCGTTGCTTCTTTGCTTACTTTCGTGCCTGCCAGCCAACTGTCCATCATGACCGTGTCCTGTCTAAATAGCAAAACATTTGTTGTCCTTTGGACTGCTAACGCACTTCAATGTTCTCCTGCTTAATATTATTTTTTGCTTTCTCCTTTGCCACGCTTTTCTTATACTTATCCATATCGTTGGACGGTTGGTCAGTCGGTCTCTCATCATTGTCAAATCCTAAGGACATCATGCTTCTTCTTTTGAATACTTCTTCGTTTTTCCTTACATACGTCGTCTTAACTTTTGCTTCTTCTGCTTATCGTTGCCGTCTTCAACATATTTTTGCCTGTCCTGTGTTGTTGTCGTAACATTGAAATATTAGCGAACAAAAATATAATATGAAAACATATTTAAGCAAAGACATAAACGACGTTTCTTGACCGAAGGCACAAACAAACAAACCGAGCAAACGAAATGAAGGTCTGAGGACAAAGCACGTTGGTACAAAGTCAGACCGAATTGAGCTATTAACAGGTGTGTCTTTGTTGTTGTTTGTTTTGAAAAATGGTAATGAACATGATAGCTGTGCGGTAGTGTCGGTTAGATGAGACTAAGCCACCTTTTCTGGCCACTCTGTTTACAAAAAGGTTAACAGCGTTATTAAAAAACTATTAAATTTCATTAATAGAAAAATAAATGGGTACCTTATTTCAGTCATTTTCCATTCCAATGGCAAAGAATTAGGATTTCTAGCAACGATGGAAATTAGAGCTATTAAAGAGTTATTTGTTAATAGAGGCAAAAACAACTCTATTAAAATCCTATTAGCATACCATTTAATAGAATGTTCCTATAAATAATTCCAGAATAGGCAACTCTGATAAGTTACATTTTCATTCTTTCTTCCTGCCTCTCTCTATTCTAGTTAATTGTTCTATGGATCATATCTGCTTTAAGCTCTCTCTCTCTCTCGATGTTTCTTTCATAATTGTTTTGTACATCTTTATTCTGCTTCCCTCTCTTTCCATCATCTGTCTTTCGCACTAACTTGTTCTTTACCACCTAAATCTTACTTACTTTTTCTTCTTTATTCTTACTTACTCCTCTCTCTCTCTCTCTGCATTTTTCTATATTATCCAATTGCTTATTACGTCGTTTTTCTACTCTTCTGCCACTTTCTCATAGTTCATATTTGTTATATAATACAAATACCTCTTTACTGCCTTCCTTTGCCTTCACTCATGTCGGTACTATAAATCATTCTTTGACCACTGACCCTAAAGCCAAGTTTAGAACAATTTAACAATTTTAAAAATTGTTTACTGTTTCAAATTAAGCCAACAACAGCAACATCAACAGCAAATGTAAAAAAAATGCTTCCAAATGGTTTGCCACCTTTTATTACGCCATTGGAGCATTTTTTATGCCATGCACTATTCTGGTACTGCTTCTTCTTTTTTTGCTGCTGCTGCTGCTGCTGTTAGCGCTGCCAATGCTCATACGTCAAGTAGCACGAAATCTTAGTAAAAAAATAAAAAAAAATATTAAAAAAAAAAAATAATAAAAATTTTTGAAGCCAATTTCGTGGCAAAGTGCAAAAAGTGCAGCATTTGCACAGAAAAACAAAAAAAAAAAAAAATAAAAAAAATGAAAAGAAGAAGACAAAATCCTGCACAGAGTAAAAAAATAAAAAAAGTTCAACTGTGTTGCCACGGCATGATTTTTGCCTAACTTTCTGTGCATGTCTATGAGTGTGTGTGTGTGCCATTTTGGCTTCCACTTCCACTTCTGCTTCTGCCATTGAGCGTCCAAAATAAATATTGAAGTTTTCTAAATGTTTTACAATTTTCATGTACGATTTTTTGTGATTTATACTTTTTCTTCTTCTTCTTCTACTTTTTGCTCGCCTTTCACTCGTATTTCTTGTTAGCTTATCGACATAAAGTTTTGCATCAATTTTAGTTACTTAACTAAAATTGAAGCTGCAAAAATGTGCAAACAAAATCAATTTTTGATTTTCATTGATTTACACTTTTTTTTTTTTTTTTATTTTAGTTCCTTTTATTATTAAATGAAGCCATGTTGCTAAATTCTACACAAGTTAAGCCATGAGTTAGACATGGCTTAACTAACAATGTTTAACTGATATACATATGTTGGAATATGTATAAACAAAACGTTAGGCAAACTAATGCGCAAATTGTTTAATAAACAATATTGTAATGATTTATATGTCGCGTTGGCGCATGCAACATAAGTCAAGTATGCATAAAATAAATATTAAATTATTTATTTCATACGTTATTTATTTTTTAAATTTAATTTTATATTTGAATTTAAACAAAAAAAAATTTTAGCTAATGCTGCTGTATATAAAATAATTTTTTTTTACGTATACGTAATATTTGTTCAGTCGTTGAACATTGTGTATACGTAATATGTGAAATGTCGTTGTTGTTGTTGTTGTTGGCAGCAACATAATATTTTCACTTCATCACTTTTAATACTGCTAATCTACGCTTTTGTAGCCATAAACTTTCAAAGTAACTCAAAGCTTTATACACCCGAGCACACACACACACACACGCACACAAATAAATGAACAGAAAATAGACTCAAGTTAAACCGAGTCAATTTGTGTCGAGTCGACAAACACACTCACACATAGACACATGTATGTATGTAGATATGAGTGTCATGCTATGTAAAGACTTTCATTATGCTTAGTAATCAAGCTAAAAGGTATGTTGACAGTTACAGCGTGTTTATGTCACAAACTACAAGTTAAAGGCATCAACATAGACACACACATACATATATACACACGCACGCACAACCAAAATACTTCTTAGATCGTTAGGTATTCCTATTTCTGCCATATGACTGACTCGCAAAACATGTTTTGTATAAACTTGAAAGGCGACTTTACGCTCATAATATGAGACATACACAAACATAAAAAAAAAGGTCAAAACATTATGACACACACACATATGAAAATATCAAAAGCAAGTTGTATCTTCCGCTCGGCCACAAACATGTTCTCAGTCACAGTCTTGGTCTCAATCTCAGTCTCGGTCTCGGTTAGTGAGTCTGGGAGTCCGAGACGCGTCGCATTTTGAGTTCAGAAATATGCCATTATGAAAAGTTTTTGATACAAGCATAATGACTTTAAATTGCTGTCATCTGCGCATGGCGGCTTATCTAACTATGCTTCTCTCTATGTGTATCTGCGTGTATGTCACATATGAAATGTAAAAAGTCAAAGATTGTTTGCTTTACCAGCCGACCATCAATGCGCATTGAGCATAACCCTTCAGCAGAAGGTAAAAAAATGGCTTGGGTGAAAGATATTCATAAATCTTTTGACTTTTGGCATAAAAACATAATTTAAAGCATACTTTTTGGCAGCGCACATTTTTGTTATGCCTTTAAGGAGTTGTTTTTGGTAAGGAAAAACTTATAAAAAAAAATTAACAGCTAATAAAAATCAATAATTTTTATTTTAAAATATTAAAAATATATTTTAAAAAAATATATAAAATTTTTTTATATTTTTTTTTCAATTGTACTCAATTGCAGCAACGCCTATTCGTCAAATTTTTAATGTCATTAATAACTTTTCAAACACTAATTAACACACACAAATGCGTGAGATAAAATTGCTTGCATATTTTTGTAGCATGCTTTTAGGCGACGTTCGACTTAGTTTACGCTAAGTAACCAAACAGCTTGTTTGTCCTTCTGCTTGACTGTTAGTCTCTATCTTATGTGAGTGTGTGTGAGTGTGTGTGTGTGTGTCTGTGTGTGTTTGTGATCTAAAGAGTGTTGTCGGTAAGCTTTTACTTTTGCTGACTAATGTGTGCGGCACAGGCAAGTTAAACAAACAGACATACCGACCGACCGACAGACAGACAAGCAAACGAGCGAACGAACGAACAAGAAAACAAACAAAGCGCGAGCGCAGACAAGCAAACAAATCTAAAAAACAAACAAAACGCAAAAAAAAAAAGTTTAAAAAAAAAAGAATAATGTTTAAAACTATTCTATGCTCTTGTACCAACAGCCACGCCCACGCGCAACCCTTTTTTCTATATGTATGAAAATATATATGTATGTATGTATATTCTTTTTTTGTAATATTTTTTATGTTCTTATCTTTGGTTGCGTCTTTTACTTCTTTGCTTCATTTTTGGTCATTAACTTTTGAACTCACCTGACATTGTTGTTGTTGTTGCTTGTGTGTGGTGTGTTTGTGTGTGTGAAACATTAAAATAAATGACTTTTACACAGAGAAACGAATATCCTTTTTTTATTTTTTATTTTGTTTTTTTTTTCTCTCCATTTTTCTTGCGTTTTGGTATAATAATGATGATGATGATGCCTCTTCTTTTTAACAACAGACGTTTTTAATGATGATCATTATTATCATTATCATCATTAGTAACAAACACAATAGCAAAGCTGCTTTGATAGCAAACAATTTTTGTCCTTTTCTTAATCTTTTTCTTTTTGCACTCCTTTTTGCCTTTGATTGTCTTTTTTTTTCTTGTTGGTCGTTTGTTGTTTATGGCAGACAATTATTTAATTCGATTTACCTTGTAAAAATAATCGGCTTACAATAATGACAACAACAACAACATGTAAGTCAAACAGATGCGCTTTTGGTCGAAGTATGTATGTTCTGTCTGACATTAAGTGTGCAAATTTTAATGATTTAATGCAAGAACAACATGACCATTATAAGCAATCAATCAATCAATCATCATTGATTGTCAATCAATATGTGCATAACAATAAATTAAACATGTTCGTTCAAGTAAATCTTTAATATCATTCACGCTATAAATAAACAAATCAATTGCGTTGACACACACACACACACACACACACACACACACAAATACACATATGAAATTCTTGTCACATTTCCGGCCATCGCCATTGCCGGCGTCGCCATTTTACCATCGCATTCATACTGATGAAAATATGTCTATGGGGAGAACGCTTTGTGGCTTTTCATGTCTGATTCATGAACTTCTTTGTTCGTACAATTTTTTTATTACATATTTGGCTTTTTACTGAAAGCGAACTCTGCCGGCCATTGTTGCACCAAAAAAAAAAAAAAATAGAAAACAAAAATAGAAAACAAGATCCAAAAAATCTCTTGTTGCATTCATTCGTGTAACAATTAATTTTTCATAAAACAAATTTAAATATTTATCGAATAATAACAAAAAAATTAAAAGAATTTAACGTTTCAACGGCTTATGATTGGTTAATGAAGTCGAAAGAAATATTTTTCACAAATTGATTAAAATTTTTAAGCTATTTTTTTATATCATCTTTATTTTAATATCATTTTTTCATACCATTATTTTTTTTTATATATTACATATTTTTTATATGTACAGAAATTATTTTTATTTATACAACTTTTATATTTGATTGAATTATATTTGTTTCTTTCTACTAATAATAATTTTTTATAATATTTGTGTTTTTTATAATCATATAATTTTAAAAAAATATACACATATATCTTTTTAAAATTTTTAAACACTCAATGAAGTTTGTCCTCAATACTTTATCCTTATTTTATTTATTTTATTTAACACTCACACAACCGACGACAACGACAAGTTTGAAAAACCCAAAAAAAAAAAAAAATAAAACTAAAACAAAAAGGAAATTCAAAAGTAAAATGTAGCATACTTTGCCTCAAGAGTTGAAAAGGTCAAAATCGTTACTGCTTTTCATTTGCACAAAGCTTTCAAAAACTAAAACAAAAAAAAACAAAAAAAGAAACAACAAATTTTCAGTTGATTTTGAAAATTACAATTGCGAAAAGTGTTGAGTCCTTTCACACACACACACACACGCACGCACGCACATATTCTGAATGCCTCAGTGAGACAAAGGATAACAGCGCCGGTAGAGGGCGCTGAGAGGCTAGTATGCCAACTTTTTCGATATCCTGTCGAGTGCAATAATAATCTCGAGAAGAATCTAAACTAATGCATGTGTGTGTGTGTGTGTGTGCGTGTGTGTGTGGGTGTGTGTTGCTTACGGCAGCACCTTTAAAATTTACTGTCACTGTTCTTGTCTCTTTCACACTTGCAGACAGTCTCTATTTTTCTTCCATTTGATTTTCATTTTGTGTTTCATTTTGTTTCGGAGCAGAAAATAAAAGCACACGTGTAATGCTTCCTGACGTCTTGACGTAACCATTAAATAATACATGTGTGTGTGTGAGTAAAAAGGATAAGAAATGTGTTGGCAAATGTGTGTCGTTCGGTCGGTCTTTCTATCTGTCTGACCGTCTGTTTATCTATATATGTATATATGTGTGTCTATCTGTCAGGTTTTTAATTTTTACGAAGTAATCTTTTTCTCGTTGTTTGTTTGTTGTTGCTGTTATTTAATGCGAATTGTAGAACGAAGCGTAAACTTACAGTTGGCAAAATACAAAAGTTTTATATTTTTCATTTATTTTTCCTTTTTCTTTTCACTTTTTCATTCGTTTGGCACTTTCAATTAAATTTATTTTTCTACAACAATATTCATTACTCAACACAGACACACCCACACACACACACACGCAAACTGACACTTACAGACATATTGAAATACACAAAGCAAATATCGTTGAAGTAAAATCATTTCTGAAAAATTTCTTAGAACATTTTATGTTATTTTATCGTACAAAAAAAATCAAACAAGATTTTTATGTAAATACAAAAATAATAATTAACGAAAATTTTCATGGAAAAAATAAAGCAAAATATAATTTTTTGCTGTACAAAGGAAAGTTGTTTGGAAAAGAAAAAAATGTGAACATTCAATACGCTTATGTTACCTGAAAGAACACAAAAATAGTTCAAATATTTATGCTAAACTATCGCATGTGCTGTATAACGCTGTGAAACATAAGCGTATATAATTTTTTGTGTGTGCTTTTTATGTAATTTTTTCTTTTTTTTTTTTTTATTTACCACAAGTTTTACCGCAATTTGCACAAATGGCTTTGCTTTTAACATTTTTTTTCTGTTTCGAACTTATTCGTGATTTTTTTTTTTTTTTTGGTTTTTTGCTGTTGCCGAAACTATTATTAATTGCATTTTAGCTTTCCGTTTTTACTCCAATTTCCAATTTGGACAACCTTTTTTTTTTCTACACTGAATTTCTTTGTGCCACTACACGTATACTTGTTTTTTTTTTTTTTGCTTGTCGCTTGCAATCGATCGGCTTTTTAATAAAAATGAAGTGTCGAAAACTTAAACGTGCGAAAACAGTCATTAAACAGATTGAGAAAGCGACGTGAAAGAGATGGCATTAGCAGTAAAATTGGTGTCCATGCAAAATGGCTGCTTTTGGCATTTCCGTTGATATGTTGTCTTTTTTTTTTACAACTTTTCTTTTTTCATTTCTTGTTTCGTTCTGTTGAAAAATAGAAAGTTTTACATCAAATATTTCAAATAATTAACATGGACGACATGATGAAGAAAACTATTTTAATTCTATCATTTAACAAGGGTGTTGCCCTAATGATTGCCCTTAGATCATCTCTCAAACCTTTTATTCTCAAGTATATTACAATTACTTAAAGTGTTGCATGATTAATGTAGACAACAACAATAATAATACAACAACAATAATACCAACAACAATACTTTTAAAACCACAAAGTTCCTGTACCACTTTCTTCATCTCCACTTCTTTTTCATTATCTTCTCAACTCAAATTGCAAACTTAAACTGTATTCTACAAAATCCTAAGCAAAAAAAAAAAAAAAAGTGGCGGTAAAAGGGGGTGAGGGGCACATAAAATGCGGGCAAATTCAGTTACGGTTGCATCGTCGTCAGCGTCCCTGCAATTCACACAAATTTCTCTAGCTGACGATGACAATGAAATGGTGCTGCACTTGAGCATTGCTGTGGGCGTGTACGGTGGGCGTTGTGTGGGACAGTCGGCAGTCATTCTTGCACGGATTAATTCGTTGGCACTTTTTTATTTTTTTTACCGCTCGTAACCCTTTACTTTTCTTAGCCATTTACATTTATTTATTTATTTTGTTTTTTTTTTTTTTGGGTCGTAAAATACTTTTCATTTTGTATACTTAAAAATTTTCCATGGGGTTGTTTAACAAACATTGACGAGTTTCGTTCACTAAAGCTTTTCTGCCTTAAGCGATTTAAGCTGTGCTAAGCTGAACTGAGGTGAGGTGAGTTGAAGCCAAGTAAGGACTCGATTGCAATACTGTGCCAACGGCAACAATGACAAGGACTATCAAAAACCATGAAAGAACATAAACGTAGCAAACAAGTTACTTCGTTAGTTAGTTTGTTGAAAATGTGTTGACGATGGTGATGGTGATGGTGTTGGGAATGGTCTTGGGTGGGGTACAACGACAAAGGCAAGTGGATTGCCGAGTTCACTTTTGGGTTCGCCGCACTTAATTATCATAACAGCTGACAATGCTCGTTTTCGCACTCAAAATGTCGAAAGGATTTAATGAAGATGTGACAACACACAGACAGAAAACCAAAAACAAAAACAAAAGTATCAAAGACAAAATTAAAGAAAAAAAAAAAAAAAACTACAATTCGAACAAGTAACATTTTTAATTCGAAGTTGTGAATTTTTCTATTCGAACTTCGAAAATTTACAAAATGTTGTTTTTTTCGACTTTTTTACTGCAATAAACTTTAAAATTATATAAAAATCGCTTCTAAAGATAAACTGACCTTGAATTTTAAGGAATTCTCTGCATAATAAAAGATATGTCTCAGATTATCCGTGCAACGATGTGTTGGTATACCAATAAAGAAAGAAAGGTTTTGAAATTTCTCTTTCCCTTTTTTGGTTTATGCTAAGAGTACGATACGGAACGATACGATTAATCAATGCAAGCGTAATTTAAGCCACGGCGAAAGCAATTAATTGAATGAGTTGGTTTGTTTCTAAATCTTTATTGCTGCTGTGGCTAAAACACGCATCAACGTTTTTAGCGAGCGGCAATGAATGAACTTTGATGAGAAAAATAAAGAAAAAAAATCTAATTCAAACTCTATCAAATCGTGCATTCGTGCGATGAGCAGGCAGTCAGACAGACAGAGAGACGGAATGAAAGACACAGCAAGAAAGAACCAACCAAGCGTTGTGAACCCAAACTGAACGATGAGGGGGGGGACACAGGCGATGACTAAACTGTTCAATGGATCGAATAAAAAGCACCAAAGAAACTTTTTAATCAATGCAATCAAAAATTTTAAAAGCAAGTAATTTCAACCATTTTTTTGCACCGTTTCTTGCGCAGCCTCACTTGCTGACGAACTAAGCGACAGACAGGCAGGCAGACCGACATACAGACTCACTGACTTTCACGCCATTATCGTTGATTTAAAAGCCCAAAGAAAGAACGCAAGAAAATAAGAAATAATGCAAGAAGTAACATTGAACCGAACCGAACCAAACCGAACTGAACTGAAGGAACATTAGCGACAAAGAGGTAACATTTTTGCCATATCCGGCATTCAGTTGGGCCGTTGCCGTTGGTAATGGCTTTGAGTTTGAGGCTAAAAAGTACGAAATACGAAAATGAAAAAAAAAATCAACAAAAAAAAAGAAATTATTGTGAAAAGTTTTGCGGAAACGCGTATAAAATTTATTACTTTTACTATAATGTGAGGCAAGGCAACGCGCAAGCCAACGGTAAGAAAGAAAACCATAGCTCAGCTCAACAAGGGACACACAAAAACATAAACTATACTGAAAACAGACAGACAACAGAAAAGATACAATGAAACAAAAATGTTGAGCCGTGTTGGACAGGCCAGAAGAAGAGGAATGTACTGAAGGCAAGGCAACTTAAATATAAAAACTTGCGTAATGATAAACCAAGTTAGCAGACTAAACTAAATAAATTGTACCGAGCAACGAGCTGAACTCAGCTAAGATTGTGGAGAGTACAGTAGAGTAGAGTAGAGGTAAGCTGAGCTGAGCTGAATTGTGCAACAGTGCAGCATAGAGGCAACTTGAAAGTTTAACAACACCAATAACGAAGTAATGGACTTGAATGAGCAGCGGCAGAAACATCTTATAAACCAAACTCACACACACATACACATCACTCAATAATAGAAAATTCAACATAACTTTTGAAGTTTTTTTTTTTGATTTTTGGTTTTTTCAGTTTTCTTGATTATCCTTGAAGTGTTTGCCATGAAGGTGCATTGTGTGTGTGTGTGTAATGCAAAATTGTGTCAAGTATTATAAGTCAAAGTATCGCTAAGTAAATCGAAGTGTTTTTTTCTTTCTCACAAATTTGCAATTAAAATTTGAGTGCAAAAACAGCAAAGAATTGAAGTTACTTTTTGTTGGCCTTTTTTGCGATTCGAACATGTCTTCGAAACGTTGCTAAATCTATATTAATAAACTTAGTAATAATGGATAGTTTTGCGAGCTTTTGATTGTTGAATAAACTTTGCATAACACACAAATAACAATTTCATTTATGATTTTCATACCATGTAATTACGTTTTTTGCATTCGAAGTCGATTTATATGTGATTTTTTTGCATTTTGCTTGAAATATTGCACTTAATTGAGTCTCCATGCTACATACATATGTAGAACATGTCATATGTGTGTGTTGCGTGTATTTTGGCATTAAATCAAAATACGAAATGCACTTAATCGCTTAATTAACACAAAACGCACATGAAAATGCTTCTAACAAAACGCAAGACACTCATAATCATCATTATGTGTCTCTGTTGAGTCTTTGAATGGCATAGCGCTTGTAGTTGTTGTAGACTTGTTTCAAGAAGTAAGTAAAGAAAGCAAAGTAAAAGAAAAAAAAAAGTCAAGCATACATTTAGGCAACATATTTGAAATTCCCATTTGTATGCTTTTCTTACTATTTAATTGGTATTATGTTTGGTCTTTTGGCCACTTAGACAGTTCAGAGATGATGGTCAGACAGACTGAATAGGCATGTAACACGCAGCATAGCAAATGTGCTCGACAAATTTCAGTGTTTGTGTTTTGTTGTAATGTGTTGTGTTGACAAAGATGTTGTTGTTTTTTATACGTTGAAGAACACCTAAAAGTAGACAATGACAAATATATATGTATATACATATAACGACTATACTCGTGCCACTTACCTTATCACCACACTCAATGTAAACTTTCGCCACGAATACAGATTCAGAAAAAAAACAAAAAAAAAAACAACAAATAATAACAGCAACAACAACAATACAACACCCACAAGGCAAGTCAGCAGCGCTTACGACATAAAGCAAGTGTGTACGAGTAGTATAAAGTCAGGTAGTCAGAGGAAAGGCAGGAGTGACAAGTAGAGACAAGAGAGTCTGCAGATGCGATTCAGTGGGAAGTTGTGTCAAAAAAGTGCAAACTTATTGTAAAAGTTAAGATATTTTTATTCATTTTTTTTTTGCTTTCTATGTTTGTGTGTGTGTGTGTTTGTATTTGTATATGTTGACTTTCTTTTGCTTTACTTTTGCTTCGTACGTTCGCTCGTTGATTCGTTCTTGTTTTGCGGCACGTATCAGCATTGTAACATTTTGATAGCTTTATATCCAATAATGCTGAGCCATGAATATATTTCTTTTTTTTACACACAGACACACACATACATACATACACAGTGAGACATATTCATTCTGAGCGATTTTTTTTTTTTGTGGGTTTCTTTTTTTATTTATTTATATTATTTATTTATCTTGTTTTCAATGTTTTCTTCTACTCATCAACTTTTAAAATAAATTCACATTTTTGGAATGTCTTCACACAGATGCACACATACATACATATATACATATATATTTATAAATACATATACATAAATGATTATGGCAGTTTTAGTTTACAAGTTCTTTTAACATTTTTGTTCCATTTTATTTATTTTTTTTTTTAAATATTTTTTTTTGTTTATTTTAAAAATATATTTTTATGTTTCGTTGTTGTTTTAGTCCTTCTTTACAAGTAAGCCATTATAAACAAATCATGTTTATAAGCTTTCTACATAAATATTTAATTTTTCTTTTTTTTTTTATTTGGTTTTTTTGTTTTTGTTGTTGTTGTTTGTAACCATAAATATTTCAATGCTGTAAGAATTTAAAATATTTGCACTTGTTTTACTTTGTTTGCATTCAATTTTATGTTTGCTTCAAGTATTTTTAATGTTTGCATAAATGTTGTTGCATACTTTGTGGCGTAATTTATCATACCATGCTCGTATTTACTTATATGACTAAGTATTGAAATAAAAAACAACAACAACAACAATAAATAAAGGGAAAACACACACACACACACTTTACTTTGTGCAGTGTTGGTTAACATTTTAAATGTTTATGACATTTTATGCTTTGAGCATTTGCCAACGTTTTGAAAAGCATTTTTTTTCATCATCTCAAAGATTTCTTTGTTGCTGCTGATTTAATTAAGTAAAACTAAAATTATTTTATTTTCACTTAGTGTGAATGACGTTTTTCAACACTCTCAAATTGCATAAGTTTTCTTTACATTTTGTTGAAAGTTGTATTAAGTTAGGAAACAAAAAAAAAAATCCCAAATCAAACTTAAACTTTTATAATTTTCTACAAAACAAATGTTCAACTTTATGATTAACTTTGACCGGCAAACACACACACATACACAGAGCAACATAGTCACCTGTCTGCAGCTGAAAAGCTTAGATTTGTGTAATGCAAAAGATTGAATGCTCTTACTACATACAAATATTGTCAATTGTAAACTTGTGGGAGACACACACACACATACACATACTTACATGCCATAAAGTTGACTATGTGCCGCCTGAGGGCGCTAGATAGACATGAATAACTTTTGTAGTGCAAGAAGAGAACGAGACAGACAGACAGACAGACAAATAGTCACGCAGACTAAAAGAAATGAAGTCAAGTTAAGTGATGTTTTTTTTATGAAATATCTTCAAACTAAAACTGAACTAAAAACGGCGACAACAACAACAAAAACAACATTAAGAAAAATAACTCAAAAGTTGTTAGCAAATAATGTCCACGTTATTTGAGATATTATTATAGATGGAAAAGAAGATGATGATTCTCGGCTTGCAGAATTTGCTTTAAGAAAAGCACATGTTTACCAACACTGTAAAAATATTATAATATAAAAAAAATTATTAAGTGATTGGTATAATAAATCGCTGACGTACTCAAAACACACTGCGAGAAAATACTTTGTTTTATTGCATATCTTGTTTATCAACACTGAAATTATTTGCAATTATTTTGCAGTTTTGCAATACTGATTTTTCTTAACGCAAAAAACAAAATTTTTTTTTTCTCTCTTGCCCTTTAGACTGAAACAATCAAACATGATCTCGAAACAAAAATGGCCGCACACAAATTGGAAGCACAAATTGAGAAGCCGCAATACAATGAGACCGCTGTCATACTATTGGTCGAAACGTGCGCTCTCATACGTGAGAATACATCAAGAGCCGTCACCAGTTTGGATAATATGGTACTCTATTTCATGAAGACCAAAGGCAGCGAGAATGAAAACTCATTGATGGGTCTCTTGCATGTAAGTATTTGCATAGCTTTACAAATAAAAATCGCACTAACTAAAATAAAACCTTCTCTTTCCCTCTCTGTCTCTCGCTCAGTTCGGTGAATTATATGAATCGATACGTTGGCCAGCAACACTTGGCTTTCTAACGCTCCTTTTACTGCTCTGCACTGTGCTTGTGATCGGTGTGGCACGTCGTTCGCGTTGCACATTGATTTTCTTCAGTGTATCGGGTCTATTCTGCATAATCATATCCTGGCTGCTGGCGGGCATCTATTTGGCCTCATCGGTGGCTGCCGGTGATTTTTGTATGCGTCCGCATGAGTACATGTGTCGACAAGTTGGCATGGTGAGTGCAATTTTATACTTAATTTAGTTATTTGTTGTTGTTTTTTTTTTCTCGTGTCCAATGTAATTGTAACCGAAAAAACATAACACAACACAAAACAACATGGTAGACAAGCAAACAAATCAAATCAAAATGTTTAAGCGAAACTAAAAAAAAAAAAAAACAAAACTGAAAATAGAAAAAAAAAGAAAAACTTGTAACATGAAACATGAAAACAAAAACTCAGCAAAGCAAATGAATTTTTTTTTTTTTTTTTGTTTCTTCTTTTTTTTTTTTTTTTTTTTGCTTAACAATTTTGTAGAACATTTACGAGTAACAAGTCACTGAATAATTCATGATGCTCTTCTGCTCGCATATTAGTTCGCATATTAGAGTAGTCAGCAGCACAGCACAGCACAGCTCCATGAGTGAGTGAGTGAGTGAGTCAGTGAGTGAGTGAGTGCGAGTGACAAGGCATGGCAGCCAAGGCAACAACATGCGCTTGTTGGTTGACTATTATTTTACCCAACGGAAAGTTTTCATTTTCTAGTTTTGCCAACAACAACAACATGTTTTTTTTTTTTTTTTTTTGAGGTTTTTCAGTTCTTTTGTCTCTGTTAGTCAGCAAAATTTCTAGTATATTGTTGTTGTTGTTGTTGTCTCAACCACTTTTAATTTTAATTAATTCGTATGCAGAAATGAATTGTTTAACAAGTTTTCATTTCCTTTCGTTTTAAACCAAAAAAAGTGGGTGGGGGGGAAGGAAAAATTTAAATATTTTACAAATAAAATTATTTGTACAAAAAAGTGCCAAATTGGCTTGATTTTTAATGATATGACAAACATTTTGTAACTTTTTTAATTGCAATTTTAATAATATGCACTAGAACTTTGATAATCAAAACGTAACTGTCATACGAACACTAATGTCAAAGCAACTCTTTCAATATAATGTCAAAATGTTGAAATTAAAACTTAAAATGAAAACCAAAAAAATTTTAATATTTTAAAAGCTTAAAAATTAAACCAAATTTGAATTTTTCAACATAGTTTATTAAAAAAAAAAATAGTTCTCGTATAAAACATAACGCAAACATGAAAAATCCAGTAACTTGAACTATTCGGTAACTCGAACACAAACTGATTTAAGTTCTAATAGAATTCGTAAAATTTTAAATATAGACATTGCATTAAATAACATTTATATAATTTTTAATAAAAAAAATGCCGCTTTTTTTTAACCAAATCGGTACTTTGGTATCATAAATGGTACTTTTTTTTACCAAAAATGGTACATTTTCTTGTCAAGCTGGTAGTTTTTTATTTTTTTTTTTTTTTTATATTTGATAAAATTAGTAAATAAAATAATGCATTTAACACCTTAAACTGATGCATATTAAAGTTCAAACTTTATGGCTTTGAAATGAATTTGTTCTTTTGGCACTCAGCATATTTGCACATAACATGGAACATTATTTAACATAAAAATGAAATAAAAATGACGTTGATTTTATAAAATATTCACGTTGTTCAACACACACACACACACACACACACTGAATGCATTTCAGCTTTGCAGCGATGCCGAAATTGCAACGAAGGATTTTCTATAAAAAAAAAAAAAGAAAATATAGAAAAATGTCGCAAAATTTTCTGTTTTGCTTATTTGAAAGTTGAATCGAGTGTGAAATGGTAATAATCATAATGTCAATTGCAGAACGGAAACGGAAGTAGCGGACACATAGTGAGACAGGAAGCGAGAGAGAGATAGAGAGAGTATAGTTGGGCGGGCCAAAATTCAAGCGAAATTCATGCCAAGCCTTGGCGATTTCACTACACTCGAGTTGAGTTGAGTTGAGTTGAGCTCTGCTGAAGTCAAGTTGTGATAAAAAAAAAAAAAATTAAAGAAAATTGATATTTGCAAAGCGAAAATGCGCCGCAGCGCTCAACACATGTTCAACACATTGCTAAGGACATGAGGTGCAGGACATTCAAGCAGCACAAACACACAAGTGTAACAGAGACAAAAACGGAAACGGCGAAAGAGACAGCAAGTGGGGACAGCAGAGACTGCAAGACCATGAAGACAACATTGGCATGGCGACTGACTTGATTGCCTTTAAAAAAGAACTTCTTATTTTATTTTTCTTCGTAGAAGAGCATTTTTCTTTCCACCTCCTTTTGCTATTTTCTATCATAGTTTTGGCCAAAAGCCAAACGCGACGTTAGGCGACAAATGGCCAAAAGTATTTCGGGCCAAGTCTGTGTCTGTGTCGAAGCGACGACGGCAGCAAATGTGTTGGGCGTGGCATGGCGGCAATTCCAAAAAAAAAGTGAACGGAAATTTGTTTTAATGTAAATTATACTTTGTTGCATACACACAGGCGCTAAGCTAAGCTGAGAGCAACATTTCATTATAAAAAAGTCAATTTTGGAAAATTTTTAAAGCAAAAATCTAACAAAGTGAAGCATGTAGTGCAGTGTAGCGTTGTGTAGTGTAGTGTAGTGTAGAAGAGTTATAAGAAGACGGAAATTATGATATTGCCGGATGAGAGGATTTTGTGCATGAGCAGATGAATGAGAAGCCATAAAATGAAAGCAATCAATGAAAGGCATTGAGAGAAAATTAATTTTTTTTTTGCTGTTGTCGTTGTTGTTGTCGTTGTTGTAAGCAATATGAGAGCGCTTGAAATTGACACATAGTGTAAAAATACCAAGCAATAACAACAACAATAATACAATAACAATAATGAAGACACAAAACGGCAGAAAGTTTATTTACAAAAAGGCACAGAATGACAACAACAAACGGAAACGGAAATGCATACATGCGCCTGAAAGCGCGCAACCGATAAATATCAATATGAGTTCAAGTAATGGAGTGTGATAGAGAGGGAGAGAGGGAGAGGGAGAGACAGAATGTCTCCAACGCCAAGTAAAGTAAATCCGTAGAAGTGTGGAAATTGAATAACCTAGTGACAGAGAGGGAGAGAGTGAGTAAGGGAATGAGCTGTGTTGGGGCAGGGGCAACCAATCAGATTATGTAACGAGTTAACAAGATAGAATGAAGGCTAAAGTGAACAGAAGCAAAGAAACGATATAATAATGACAGAATAGAGAAGAAAAGTAAGTGAGAAAGTCAAAGGTAAATTGAGTGAGCAAATATGATTTGTTTTGATGGACAGACAAACGGATAGACAGATAGATTGATCACAAGGGTCAAGAAAGTAAGGCAATTGAACAACACACACACACACACACACACATAAATCCATAAATACAACTCAAGTCTCTGTTGCTCTGAGATGCGTTCTCTATGTGCAGTCACTTTTTTATAGCATACCTTTAGGCATATTGGGCTAAAAAGTAAAACAAAGACAACAAAAAAAAAACAGCTAAAAACACAAGAATGCCGACAATAACAACGTGGCTAACAATGAGAACGGCTTAGCAACAACAACAACACAACAACAAATAAAAAACAGAATGAAATTGAAAACAATAACAATGATTCGCCAACAACAACAACAACAGCGAAACATGTCAACAACAACAGATTAGATACAATTTCTGCTCCAATTTTTACAAACGAACGGAAAAGTGTTTAAGGGCATAATCCCCTACCCCTACCCTCTTTTGAAGACTATATACGTATAAACACTTCTTTAAGCCGCTCTTCTTCAAACTCACCATCTTTTTTCTGCTTCTTCTACGTCTACTCTTGACTACCCTCGTTTTGTTTTTGCTTTTACTTTTTTTTTTACCCCCTATTGTTGCTTATCCACTCACACACCTGACAGCAGTGCAGTGCACACATGCACATGGCTTCAACACCTCACTTATCAAATGACAAATGTTCAATTTATGACAAAACTTCAATTCCAAGAAAGGAGAGAAAGAACGAACGAACGAACGGAAAAAACCGACTTAATTGAAAGGCGGAAAGGAAGCCAAACGGTGTGTCATCAATGTTGTCTCTCTCTCTCTCTCGCCTTACTATGACCATTAAGGACAGTATACATTACAATGCATATGACAAAATGTCATATGACACATTTTTTTTTTTTTGAGACAATGAAACCTTCAATAATGAAACAAAAGCCAATAAGGAGGAATAAGAAAAAAAAAGTGGAGTGACTAATTTTGTAGTGTGAGGCAAAGTCATTTGACAAAATGTGTGATCGAATATGTCAGAAGATAATTTTCTTTATATAATTTTTGTTATTTTAAATTTTTTTAATTAAAAAATTTCACTGCTTTTAATGAAGACATTTAAATTCGAGTTGAAAGTGTGAGAGTAATGCTGGTTCAATGGGAATTGTGAAGGGGGGGTGAGGGGCATGATAAGTCAATGGAAAGATACAGTAGCGAAGACTGCAAGTCTGACAAGCAGGACAAGCGCAAAGGGATGAGGAGAGAGATAAAGAGCGAGTGAGATTGCGTTGTACGTGAGCGTTTAACTGATGATGAAGGATAATGACTTTAACTTGGATAAAAGTTGTAAGGGAAAATGCACAAGAGTAGAACAATAAATGATGGTGATGATGATGATGATGGCGGCCAAAAGAGATATAAAGTGTTCGAAGAACAAATTAATGAAGTCAATAATGAAGCTGATGATGATTATGTTGATAATAATGCAAATGTTATTCGTTAATAATAATGATGATGTTAGCTGCTTAAGAAAAAACAGAAACGTTGAAAAAATCTTTAAAAAAAAAATGACTCACAAAAAAATCTCCAAAAACAAAATATATAAATTTCGGTTACAAATACAAATGTATAATACTCATTTTTGTCTTCTCTTTCGCCCTCGAACATACAGCGAAGTCCTTACCTTTACTTCCTCAATTGTGGCACGCTGCGTAATCGCTTCATTTTACGCTTGAATGAGTCACGTGATTTGGTTGAACGTGCACGTGAATCCGTTGGTTTGGTAAAAAAGTAAGTCACGCACGCACACAAAGATTTGTATTATTATATATTCTCTATATATGATTATTACAGAATGAGTAACGATGCCTATCCACGCATCGATGTTAATAGCATATTGGAGGCAATGGATCACAATCTGGAGGATACAAAACACAATCTGACAAATCTATCGGCCACGCTCGATCGTCGTGCAATCGATCGTCATTATGCCGATGCCTTGCGCGGCCTCTGCAGTGGCGGTCTACTCGGTCTCAGCCTGATGATGGTCGCCGGACTATTGACATCATTTTTGCTCACCATACTCGTCTATGCGGATTCGCATGCATGGATTTATTTAACAAAACGGTGCGTTGACTTTATTGTCTCAGATTGTTGCTCATGCATTATTACTATTATTATTATTTGTTTTTATAACTCTTTTAGGCCGTCCATGGATGTCGATAAGTCGGAGACAGCGCCGCTCTTTCCATCGAATGCGCCCAGCGCGAATATATCGCCGACAGCGCCAATTGGCACAGGCACCATCAATCGTACATTGTTGCACCATCAGCAGGCGCATGGCAATATGGGCGGCGTCGGCGGCAGCGGCGGCGTTGGCATCGGTGGCACCGGCGTTGGCCTCGGTGTTGGCGGTGGCATGAATATGGTTGGCGGCGGCGGTGGCATCGGCTCGGGTGGCACATTAATTGGACCGCATCGCAATGGCAGCGCAACGGGGATGAGACAAGGGTTGGCATCAACATCATCATCATCATCTACTACTACTACCACTACTACTACAAAATCATCATCACCTAATATAATAATTACCAATACCAATCCAACAACAACAACAACAACAACAAATACTGATTTTATTACTACCAATACGAATAATACTACTACCACAACAACAATACATCAACAACCTCAACAACAACAACAACAATCACAACATAATTACAACAACAATATGAACAGCAACAACAACAACCACAACAACATAGCACAGCATAGAACTAACGTTAGCTACGGCGGTGGCGGTGGTGGTGATGGCTCAGCCGCCGTTGGTGGCAATGGCGGCATGCGTGCCCTAAATGGCATACAAATTGGTCATGTTCACGGGCATGGTCATGGTCATGGTCATGGTCATGGCTATGGTTACGGCAACGACGGCATTGGCATTGGCATGGGCATGGTCATGGGCGGCAGCGTCTTTGGAAACGTCAGCGGTGGCGGCGGCGGCAGCGGCAGAACACCATCACCACCGCCGGGCTATGACATGGTGCATGGCACAAGGCATGATTATTTTTTTTAATTTCTTTTAAGTTATTTTATTTTTAGTTTTTGTTTTGATTTTTTAAAAGTTATATTCTTTTTTTATTTTAGAGTTTTTTTTTATATATATATTTTTTTGTTTTATTTGTTTGAAGTATATTTTTATATATTTTGTTTTTGTTTTCTATACATATTTTGACTTTTCATTTGTTTTTTTTGTTTTTTTTCGTATTATTGATTTATCATTATTCATTTATTATTTGAAATTTTTATTTATTTATTTTTAAACTTATAATTTTTTGTTTTTACATTTTTTTAATTCGTATTTTTTGTTTTGTTTTACTACATACATTGTTTTATTTTTTTACATTTCGAACATTTAGTTTTAGTTCATTTTTATTGTAATATAAAATATGTTTATCCATCGCACATTTTTTATTTTTTTATTAATTTTTTTTTTTTAATACATCAAATGCACAAAATTTTGTTCGTTTAGTATTGTTTTGTTGAGCAATTAATTTTTTTCATAATTAATTAAAGTGATTGATGGCGGCGCAGCGCCTTTCCTGAGCGCCCACGCGCCCAACGACCAACAAGAGTCATTAAGTAAACTGAAAAAAAAAAAACCAAAAATACAAAGTGATTGCGCAATTAAAAGCGACGTTAGTCCGTGTGGCGTTCGGCGTAGTCTGAGTGCCGTCGATGTCGACGTCAGCGTCGATAAAGTGGCGAAATAATTGCGTAAATTAATTGCAATATATTTTAAATGCATGCGTGCCTTTATATAAACAATAATTAAAGACAACTTCGTGACTCACTTCCGTTTGTTGGTGACAACGGAAATGCCGCCATGTTGCGCCAATTGGCATGTTAAAAATTCATTTAAAGTATCTCATTATGCCAGGCATTCCCTCTGTCCGTTGGGTCGTACATTAAACATTGTTGTATATATAATATATATATATTTAAATTTTTTTTCTTTTAATTATTTATTTTGTACTTGTTCTTTTCGATAAAATTTTATTTTTTATTCTTTTTTTTTTTAAGTAATCATAACTGCCGCGTTGCCAATTAAATGACAGACAATAATTAAACTTGTAGAAAAGTTATTGGAGAGAAAAAAATAACCAAACTGAACTAAAACTAAAGACAAAAAATATATTTCTTATTTTAATTAGTAAATTAAAAAAAAAAAAATACAAATTAAAATAAAAAAAAAATTACAAATTCCAAAAATTCCGAATTAAATTACTAACAAAATGAAACTTATATCGATTCTCTCTCTCTCTTTTTTGCTCTCATTCGTATAACAGTTCTGGTCATCATACGCTGGGTCGATTGCCATCGCATCATCAGCAGACATCTGCATATCTCTCAGGTCCGAATAACGGTAAATATGCAACATTGAGCAAACAGTGTAAGACACTCGAATCGAGCGATTTCTACTGAGATTCGCTTGCCTGCAATATAAATGCAGGCAATAGCAGCAACACACAGCAACAACAACAACAGCAACAGCAACAACAACTACAGCAACAGCAACTACAACATTTGAGTAACAACAATCTTAATGCAACAACAACAACCGCAACAAGCACATCATTGAGCAACACCGGTCTCGGCGTCAGTTTCGGTCTCGGCCTCAATCAACAGCATCAACACCAGCATCAGCATCAGCATCAACACCATCACAGCACAAATACACTGAAAAATATATTCGCATCAGCGACGCTGCCACGTTCGACCGGCTCATCGATACGCTCCGTGCTCTCGGCACAGACAACGCACGCCATATGCAAATCGACGGGCAACGGACTTGATCTCAGCGATGAACGTGATCCGCGTGACGTCACCAATAACAGTTTCAATCGCTTCGATCCAAAGTACATAAGCATCGGACCGAAAGCGGTGCGTGGCAATAATAATTTGAATATTGTTGCTGCCGCAACGGCCAACAAATGTGCAACGTTACGTCATGTCGGCCGTTATGGCGGCTCATTGAAGGGCAGCGGCGGTGGCGGCGGCGGCACATCGCCGTCGCCAAATTTGCGTAGCGCAAAGACACCATCGATAGCAACTGTTTCAAAGGATTATTGTCAGCAATCGACGGATGCATATTCGCCGGATATGTTGCTCAGTGCACAACAACAACAGCAACAGCAGCAACAACAGCAACAGCAGCAGCAACAGCTACAACAGCAGCAACAACAATTACAACAATTGCAACAGCTACAACAACAGCAGCAGCAACAACAACATCATCCAGCACCGCCGCCCGCACCGTTGCCGCCACCAAAACCAAAGATAATTAATACATTTACGGAAATTCCGGGCACGACCGGCGTTGGCAGCTCTTTTGCCAAGGAGCAACAACAATTGCAACAACAACAGCAACAGTTATTAGCATTACAACAACAGCAGCAACAACAACATCATCATCATCACCATCCGCCAACAACGCACATATTACCACCATCAGCTGTTTATAGCATTGAAAGTTCAGCTTACCCGCCGCCGCCGCCACAGCCACCAACAACATTAGCCGCAGTCGCCGCCGCCGCCGCAGCTACAACAGCGCCCATAGCACAACAACAACAGCAACAAGCAGCAGCGGCGGGCGCAGCAACTGTAACACGCACACATCTTGCACGCTCAATGAATCCGGCATCGATTGTTAATCAGCCATTGCCCGATATACCCGTACAATCGCCAACAACAATTAATGCAACGTCATTGCAGCAACAAACACAGCAACAACAACAGCAAGCATCGAAAATTTCCGCACAGCCATTGTGTGCTGCCAACTTGGGTCAATATCGTTCATTGCAGCGACCGCAACAAACGCAAAAATTACAGCTGAGCAACAGTAATCAACAACAACAACAACAGCAACAACAACAACCACCGTCCCTGCCGCCAAAGAATCGGCATAAGTCAACACGTGATGCGAGCAATGCAAATCATATGCAAACTTTGCCACCGAAATCAGCAAGTTTACGACAACAACAACAACAACAGCAACAACAACAATCATATGGCATTGCCAGCATGAAGAAACAACACTCATATGATAGCGCATATAATCAACAACAACAGGCTTACTATCAACAACAGCAACAACAACAGCATCATCATATTCAACAACAACAACAACAACGACAAACAAGCGCTAATAATAATTATCATCACGGAAGCGGCGGTGGCAGCACAAAACATCATCATCATCAACAACAGCAACAGCTGATAATCGAACAACAACAACAGCAACAACAACAAATGTATTACCGTTCATTGAAACGCGGCGGTTCACATGCCAACAATGATTTATATTCTGTGACCGAATTGTAGGAGTGCGCCTGCTGCGGCGGTGGCGTCGGTGTTGTACAACGTCGTTCAGCGACATGCACAACAACATCGACGTCACTGAACGCAGCAGCGGCAACAACAACAGCAACAACAGCACCACCACCACCAGCAGCAGCAGCAGCAGCCGGAGCTATAAGCATACCAACAACAACAGCTGTAGCAAAACAAACAGATAACGTCGCACCAATACCATTGCCGCCAAAGAAGCATCGTTCCTCGGCTAATGCAGCAGCGCAGTCAGCGTCAGCGTCCGCAGCGGCAGCGACTGTGCAAATACCTTGCAATGCGAATATCTGCGATGATCATGAGTATGATGAATATTGCCCGCAACAATATGAGCTTGAACGTGGCGGTGGCGGTGGTGGTGGACATCATATGATTGGCCATCATCATGGTACGCAACGACATCATGCCTCAAGTGCCGCAACAACAGCGACGTCAACAGTAGCCGCAGCAGCAGCAGCAGCAGCGACAACATCATCGAAGCATCATCAACGTGCCGCAACATTTGATGTGGCCGATGCACGTGACTATGAACTGAAACGTTTGGGCAATCGACGCTCGCAACAGCATGCGGCAGCAACAAAGCGCGCCAACAGTAGCGGCGAATATCATCATCGAACGCATGAACGGGATCGTGATCGTGACCGTGAACGCGATCGTGAGCGTGAGCGTGATCGTATTGAACGTGAACGTGATCGTGCTGAACGTGAACGTGATCGTGTTGAACGTGAACGTGATCGTGAACGTGCTGAACGTGAACGCGAGCGTGAACGTGATCGTGCCGAACGTGAGCGTGAACAACAGCGTGCACAGCATCAACATCAGCGGCGTGAAAAAACATTTAAAGTATGATTTTTAGAGACGTCATAAAAATTTTCCACCAATGCGACCAATAACAGTGTTGCCAACCATCATCATCCTCGTTAACAACAACAGCATCGACAACGATAACGATAACAACAACAGCAACAACAAATGATGTTTGGCTATGGCAGCATACATATATGGCACGTTTTTGGCGGCGGCTAGCAATGCGGATTTTTCGTAATAATAAAGAGGTGACAACCCTGCGTGTCCAATAGCTTTTCGGCAATCCTTAAGTAATTTACAAAAAAAAAAAGAACAAACAAAAAAAAAACAAAAATAAGAGAAATTTAAAAAAAGAAAAACAAAACAAGAAAAAATTAAGTAAACTTTCAGTTTGAGTGCAAGGTGCATGGAAATGAGCAGAATAAAAAGAAGAAGAAGTGGTATGAAATCAAAAAAAAATGTTCAAAGTGCAAAAAAAAGTATCGAAAATTGTCAATGAAACCTGAATTGGTACAATAACAACAACAACACGATTTATGTTAAGAAATTGCAGTACAGAATTTTTTTTTTTTTTATACAAAATCACACACACTCTCTTTCTCTCTCTTTCTTTTACTGCCTTCACTCACTGACTTAATATTTCTCTATCTTTCTCTCTCATTCATACAGCGTAGACAAAGACGAAGAAGAGCGTAGCATATTTTTGTTGTTGTTTGTTTTTGCTTCTAGATGTATTCTACGTGTAGATTAGCTTAGAGGCTTGTTCATGAATTGCTTACTTTCGATTTTAATTTAAAAAAAGAAAATTTTTGTAGTTGTGCATTGTGTGCAATGGCAAACAACATTATTGCCCCCGCAGAGTAATGAGCCTAAGCTTATGATGCTTTTAAACAAAGAAGGGCAGCACTGTTCGTGACATTTCAATACACAAGTATTGTATGTTATAGCCTAAAGCAATCAAGCATAGAACTTTATGCATGCAGGATGAAAGCGAGTGTGCGTGTGCTAACCACTCGTTGACTAAGAACATCACAGACAAAGTGCTCAGTTGAAAATAAAATTTGTGACTTTAACTCAAAACAGAACAGAACAAAATGCAAACACTCACAGACAGACACACACACAAAATGACAAATAAATAAGAAATAAAAAAATGAGAAGATTTTTATTCTTTTATTTATTTGTTTGTCCTTTTTTTATAAGGAAAAATTAAATGAAAAATATAATTTGTGAAAATTTGCTGTTGCTTTTACTCAATCACTCACTCACCCACCCACACACACCTTCCTTACTCAGTCACCGTACCAGAAATAAAGCCGACACGGTATTTTTTTCATTGTTTTTTTTTTATATATACATATATTCATATGTACGAGTATATTCGATCAAGACTGTTTTCATTCTGTTTGAAAAATTATTTCTTGAGTTTTTTCAATTTGTTGCTTGTGTGTTGCTCCTATTGTTAATAACATTAATTAATTAATTTGACTATTAAATTTTTTATGTATACCGAAACAAAAACTATTTTATAATAAAACGAAATTATTTATTTAATTAAAGAATTAACGCGAAACGAGACGAGCATATTTATAAGCCTTAAATTTTTTTTTTATATATATATAAATACATACAATATAATTATTTTTCATTTTTTATTATTAATATTTAAGTATTGTTTTAAAATTTATTATTATTAAAAAATCCGAAGCGAAACGAGCGAAATAAGATTTTTGTGACGTCAGTAAATAAACAAAAGAAACGAAAAGAAAATAAAGTTTAAAAACACAATTAAGAATTGCAACGTATACAACAACAACAAAAGCAACAAAAGGTCATTAAGACACAAATAATTAAAAGAAAAAATCCAAAAAATAGAAAATTTTGAATTTTTGTTTTTAATAAAACCATAAACCAAATATTTAAAAAAATATATATATACATAAATAAATAATAAGCACGTTAAAAAGTTGATAAAAAATTTTAAATGTTAAAACTCGAAGAATCAAACAAAATAAAATACAAAAAAATTAAATAAATAAAAAAAATATTTATGAATAAAACATATTCAGGTCTAAAATTGCATTTAAATTGTTAAATTTAAATTTTTAAAAATAATAAAACACATAAATAATAAAAATAAAACATCTAACAAAATGGCAATGCTAAGTTAATTATTTGTTTATTCATTTTTTTTATAAAAAAGTAAACATTTTCATATATCTTATTTTTAAATTGTACGCCTGTTCAGTCTTATTATAGTTTTTTTCTTTCGTTTCTTAATTTATTTATTGTTTTAGTTATTATTTTTTTTTTAGTTTTTAAAACAAGCAAGCACGTTTTCGCTAAAAAAAAATAATTATTAACAAAAAAAAAAAACAAATATAATAAATAAGACGAACGTTTACATGAAAAATATCAAAAGTAAAAAATATTTCTGCTGTGCAGACGCGTACATATAAAAGAAAAAACATAAAATATATTTAAAAAGATTTATTCAAATAAAAGATAAGCAAAACTAAGATTTGCGCATTCAGTGAACTAAAAATTATAAAAAATAAAATAAAATAATTATATATAAACGAAAAATGTTTTTCAAATAAATTATTTAACTCAGCATTTGCCATAAATACGTAAAGAAATTAAGTCATTGAAATAAAATAATTTTTTTTTAACGTTAAACATTCCAAAGGAAATACAAAAGAAAATTTCAAATAAATAAAAAAATAAATCAAAATCTTCTGATCAAAATAATATATGAAAATATTTATATAAAAAAATTTAATCAAACATACACTGAAATGCATAAGGAGATATATAACAATTTTCTTTTTGTTTTGATTATATTTTTTGTTATTAAAAACTATAAAAAAAAAACTTTACACATAAACGAAACAAAGCATGCAAAAAAAAACAAAACAAAATGAATACATATTAAAACAAAAATAAAATCAACAAAAAACAAATCGAAACAGAAGAAACATAAATAAAAAAAATAAAAGGAAAATCTCTACAGACTCTACACTCATGTCACAAAATTGCACATTCGCTTAGTGTTAGTTGTTAGAGAAAGTTTGGATGTTAGATAAATAGTAATAATTATTTGACTAATATTATTTTTTTTTACTGTACATACAATTGTTAGCATTAGAACATTATATATAAAAAATAATATAATTATAATTACAAAAAACTAACTATGCAAACATATTAAAAACAGAAAAAGAAAACAAAAATTAATGAAAAATAATATAAAATAATAAATAATGAATAAATTAATATTTAAATAAAAATGTAGAAAAAAATTTAAATCGCATTTTTGCACTTCAAATAAAGATTAAATATTGAAACAAAAATACAAAACAACAACACGAGCGTTAAACTAAATTATGTGTTAAGCTGTTAACAACATTAATGAGAACATTAAAAATTAAGCCAAATTAGTTTTTTTTTCGAATTAAATTTATAAAAATAAAAAATGAAATAAAATAAAACAAAAAAGTAATGGTAAAAAATGTTTTATTAACTGAAAAAAATACCAAATAAATGCAACAAACTGCATTTAATTATAGCAATTATATTAAATTAATTAATAATAATTAATTACATATAAATATATATGCATAATCATTATTAAACACAAAATAAAAATTTATATATATAAATAAAGAAAATCTTAATGAATAATAATTAAATGAAATAGAAAAAACAAAACAAATTAAAATTTTCAGAAGACAAAAAAAATGAATGCAACAAAAATAACCGACACACACAGAAAGTACCCTTAACAAATGCCACTCTAGCACAGTTAGGAATGAAGAAGAAAAACCAGATTAATAATTATAAACAAATCGTAAAACAACAACAAAATTTGAATTTACAAAAAAAATTACATAAATCAAACATTGAACGTCGTTTGCTATTTGATAGCATGATCATCATTTGATATTTGCCATGGTATGTTTCAATGTGTGTTTACCGTTAGGTGACAAAAATATACACAAACCGAAAATAATTACAAAAGAAAGAAAAATTAAAATCAAAATTCTTGTTATTGTCAAATCAAACACAAATTGTGCCATAATTCATGCATGGCGGTGCTGCCAACTCGTTTCAAAGCGCAGCAACGCTCAAATAAGTAAAAATATAATTGTAAAAAAGCAGGAAAATACAACCACTTCGGTTTTATCGAAGCTATCATCCCCTACACATGCATATAGGCGGCATATAACACAACGTAACGACGATTCGAATTGTTGCGATTGTGCCAACAAATTTTACTTAACTCTTTGATAAATTTCACTATGAAGCCTCCTACTTATCTTACCCTTCCTTTGCTCATTGTGTAGGGTATGAGAATTTTATATAAACGGCTGTTTAAAATGTGCCGTTAAATTGTGTACTACTTTGAGCAGATAAAAAAGAAGTTATTATATTATATACATACATATGTCTATGTATAAACAACATTAGACAAACGCCAGTCTAACATTTAATTTGAAGACCAAATTTGCATGCCAGACAGTCGTATCCGCGTGTGACTTTATGCAACATATGCGTAGAATGTTTTTTGTTTTTCATTTGATGATCCAAAATTGAAATCTTGTTTGAATTTCGCCACACCCTTTTTATAAATACAAACAATTTTTTTTATTTTTATATTTTTTTTTATTCCTTTTTAATAATTTTGATTTCCATTGCGTTATTATTGCAATTAGCATAAACTCAAGTCTGTAAATTTGTTAACAATTCTATAATTGATATTTAGATTATATACACGGAAATAAAATATGAATCAAATTAAATTGATAAAAATTAAAAAAAAAAAAAATAATAAGGATAATATTGAAAATGTTCTATACAAGTTAACTGTATTTATATACTATAAACCACAAAAATTATATATATATACATAATATATAATACAGAAAAAAGTTGAATTACACAAGTATAAAAAAATGGCAAGTAAAAATGATATGAAATTACGTTTAATATAAAAAATATATAAATTTACATATATAAATTTTAAAACAATTAGTAACTGTATTAGAAATAAGTGAAAAAAAAAATTAACGAAAAAAACTGTTAAATTCAAAAACGACGATTTATAAACAAAACAAAAACTTAGGTACACGAAAAAAAAAATCATAAAGAAATTAAAAAAAAAAAAAAGAATAGTTTTTAAAGTGCGCGAGTTAAAAGAAAATGATTTTTTTCAAAAATAAATAAATCCAAAAATTACAAAAAAAACAACTATTTATTTATTTTAGCTTTCTTATTAAGGCTTAGTTTTAGATTCTCCTAAGAGACGCCGCTCGAATTCGAGTTGATAAACTGCACAAAGAGTTGCGGCACCTTGTCCAAGCTGCTCGTGGTCGCATGATGACTCTTACTGTAGTTGATGAATTGACGACGGAATCGATTCAACTGCACGGCTGTGAGTCCGGCGCGCACATTTACAGCGACTTGACTATCCTTGACGCGCAACGGTCCGCACAAGCCGATCTTCTGAGCGCCCAAAATATCGCTGACAATCTGCTGTGTAATGCGATCCAATTCGAATAGGTAGTTGGTCGAACTGAGTGGCGGCTGCAAGTGTATTGAGTTAAGAGATATTTGGATTAAAATGCGGCAAATTTATTTACGTTTTGTGTGCTCTGATTGGGTGGCGGCGGTTTGGACTCATACAAAGCACTATAGATAGCCTCGACATCGAGTGTATCGGGGGGAAAGACAACAAATAATGGGCTATCCCAACGACAATTGCCATGTGGTTCCTCATAACGCATACAAAGTGCATCGAAGATTTCCCGGCTGTACGGCACATTCGAGTTATTGAGCGTTGGCGGCGTTGCTGTGTTCTGTTGATCTGCTGTGGCATCGCCTTCGGCATTGACGTCAATATCGGCGCCACTGCGCTGCTCATTCAATTCCCAAGCACGTTCATTCTGTATGCCACAAAATAATGTGCATTGTGTGCTGCGCGCAGCTTTTGTTGCGCAAAAAAGTTCATAACGGTAACCTGCAAGATTTATGGACACCTGAGTGAATTTTTAGAGACTAATATTCGGTGTTTCTTACCTTTAATATAATTGCCGGCATCCAGTATGACGACATCCTCTTTGTTCAGTAGACGCAGTGCCTCCGATTTCAGATCGCTACGTACGACTTTCTCCTTCTGGGAATCGGCGTAGTAAACGTTTTTGGCGAAGCCAGCTTTTGGAATCGCCTCATTTTCGCTTATTAAATGTACCACTTTGCCACGACCCACGAAGAAATCGCGCAATTCTCGGGCCCGTGTCGACTTGCCGGCGGCAGGGAAACCTGATATAACAATGAGCGGCATTTTGGGCCTTAATAGTCTTAAACTTAAGACTGACTCAGTCGACGACTAAAAAATAAATAAACAACAATGTTGCACGTTGTGTTAGTGATGAGCGACTCTATCGAAAGTAAAGTATATCGATGCATTTATTTTTAATTTCAATAATTTTACGCTGTGATTTTGTGATGTCATTTAATATGAATTTGTTAACAATTATGTAAACAATAATATTTTTATATCTGACTAAAATGACATTTTGCTTGTTTATCAGGAATCAGAAATATCAATAAAACGACAGTCAGTAACTATCGAAAAAATCGCGAATCGATAGATCGAGTATTGATTGTGGCGTAGAGGTGGAGAATCATCGATGCCATGACTCTATTATGAAACGACATAGCAGTACATCGATGCTTCACCACCTCTAATGTAGCGGCGGGCGCAAACAGCTGTTTTAGCTTTCACAAATCTAGTTGGCAATTTATGTCACATTGTGCACTTGTTATTATTTGGTGTTAGTTTTGCTCGAGATTCTTTGAGACAACAAAAGCAAGAATTCAAGAAAAATGCCAGACAAACGCAAACGATTTCGTACAAAGAAGGTAACTAAATAATTGTTATCAACGAAACTTAACACTTTCAATAATAATGCACAAACTCACAGACTGACGACAATAAACAGCCAACGAATGGTCATGTCATCTTGGCCAAACGTGGCGATGATCAACAACGCCAACCATTGATCCAACCAAAAATTTTACTTAAAACGCGTCCTCGCGATAATCAAGAGAACAATAGCAATAATTCGGATACCATCAAGACGATAATCATACATCGCAGCACAGACAGTAGCGGCACTTCCCTAGGCAATGCCAGTAGCGTTAGTGGTATTGTTGGCAACACACATAACAGTCACAGCGCTACATCATTGCCCAACAACAGTCAACAACACAAACAGACCACAGTGCCTTCGTCACTGTCGTCATCGTCCTGCTATACAACAACTCGCAATAGTGAACGTTTGACAGATGATAATAACTGCCAAGCGGCAACCACAAATACAGCAAACGCCACAAGTTCAACGCATGAATCGAGTGATGATGTACAACCACAACAGATGGTACGACCGATGGCGATGATCTCCAGTGTCGGCATACTTAATTTCAATGCACGCAAACTGTTGAACAAAACAAATACGGATTTTCTCGTAGTGGGCGTTCTTGGCGCACAAGGCGTGGGAAAGACAACAGTGCTGAACTTACTGTCACGCGACCATTTACGTATAAATGATTCGGCAGCGGCCTACCAACGGATCTTTGTCGATAGCGAAAATATATTTTCAACTAAAATCAAAAGTCCGACACGTGCACGCACCGAGGCCACATATGTGTACATAACAGGCGAAAGAATGATACTCGTTGACACCGCGCCGTTGCTATTCAATACACAGCAGCGTGACATTACTACTAATGAAATAGATGAACTGCATAATATCGTCAATATGCTAACAACATGTCATCTACTTATCATTGTTTATAACAATTATCTTGACATTAACCTGGTGCGTCTGTTACGTCTGGCGATACTCGTCAAACCGCAACAACTGACCAAAGCTTATACGCCCGCTTACCTACCAAATATCATGTTTATTAAGAATCGTGCAATGCGTACGGATTTCATGCCGCTGGCAAAGCAACGCATGCAAACCATGCTTAAAGCAATGTTCGCCGACACCGATCTGCACATCTATTGTGGCTCAAAGCGGACAGCAGCCGATACCCCATTGCCGACAAAGCCGACGTTAAAAGATGAAACGAAAGTCATACAATTAGAACAACCAGCCAGCGAACTGCCGCAGCAATTAAACAAAGATCGCACAGCCTCAACAACAACAACGACGACAGAGAATGCACCAGCAGCGGCGACGGCAACGGCGCCAACAGTTTTGGAACAGAAGCGTACAGCGCCGCTTAATTGCATGTTGTTGCCGGATTTCAAAAGCGGCGAAGCCACCACATTTCATCCCGATTTGCGTGCCATGGTGACCAAATTGCGTGAACGTGTGCTGGCCACATCGCGTAACAAAATATTCGAGTGCGGCGAATTCAATGAAATGGATTGGTTCGAAACTGTTGCCAAGACAGTGCAAGAGGGTATGCAACATTTTGAGGCGACCTATCAGGATGTCATGCAAAAGCATTTGGAATACGAGAGTGGTGGTGGCAGCGGCAGCGGCAGTGGTGGCAATGCAACAACATTACCTGGCAGCGCCGGTGGCGGTGGTAATGCTGCACCTACTGGCGGTGGTGGTGGTGGTAATAAAGGCCGTGAACGTAATAGAGAACGCAAAGCATTTCGTACTGCTGTCAAGCCATTCGACTAAACTTTTAAACAATGTTCAAACGATGAGCAGAATATGACGGGGAAAAAACAAATATTGTAAAATGTTGACCACGTGTGTGGTGTGTGTGTGTGCAACTATGCGCTATACAAATAATCAGGACACGAGAGACTAGTCAATAAGGCGCAGCTTCGTTATTGTTCTCTTGTTGTTGTTATAACAAAACAACTACAAAAAGCAAACAAAAACAAAACAAACTAATTCAATTATTTGAACCATGCACGAAGTTGGTGAGGCTCTCGCTGTCTCCCTTTTGTGCTTACGTCTCGGTCTTACATATGCCGAGTGCCAAGCATATTGAAAAAAAAAAAATAAAACAAAACTGCACTACTGTAAAAAAAAAAAAAAGAACAAAACATTTAAACTATTTACGTTGTTTGATATTCGTTCTGGATGGAACACAAAGGGTGCAAATTTTTATGTCAAAATTTAAAAACAAAAAAATAAGCTTCTACAATGTAAACTAAATGATTTCACAAAACCCTAATTGTTGGTATTCTAAATTAAACAAAAATTGTAAAAAAAAAAGAAAAATAAAAAACAATTTGATCAATAAACTTGTTTGGTTTTTCAATTAAACCTTTTTATTTACAAAATTGTTCAGAAAAAAATTAAGAAAAAAAAAAATTGCAATTGATTTTATAAAGTTTTAAGTTCTAATATTCAAACAATAAAATAATACATAAATTGACTCAACGCTATGAACAAATACATTTTGTTTCTAAATAATAAAAAAAAAAAAAAAACAATCTTAATGAGAAAAAATTCGTTCCATAGGTTTTTTTTTTTTTTTTTGCAGTCCCACGGCCTTGTCTTATTTGTTTTTGTACAAAATGTCTTCATTCTTACTGTTTTTGTTTATTTAAAAATTAACTACTATTTTGTTTGGCGTTAAAAAATAGATTTTTTTTTTCTTGTTTGTGTTAATATAAAAACCTACATGCACATACATGTACATACATATAGAGCAGCATAGTTTATGGTATAGAAAAGTCAATGACATATGTATATATATATGTACTATAGATGCATGTATGTATCTATATGCTAAATATATGTGTATGTGTATCGTATATGTGTATGTATGCGTGTATGCGTGAGTGTATGTTTGTATGAATAAAAACCAAATTGGTTCACGTTTATGTATAACTACTAAAGCTATTTGCGTTGATATACATACAAATGTATGTATGTACTAAGACTAAATCAACGGCAGCAACAACAGCAACAATAACAACAACAACTATTACTGATAACGTTGTCATCCCAAGCACACGACCATATTTATGATCCTGTTTTTTTGGCTAAAGCCGTCATTACAACATCACAAACAGTCACCATTGTTTGATGGAAATGTTGTTGTTGTCGTTGTTGTTGATGAAATGTTCTCCTCATTCGTTATATGAATTGTATGAGTCTGTGTCGTTGGCAGTATATTCATATTATCATCATCATCATCAAAATCATGATCATGATTATCATCAACGGCAGCGTCAATCTCAGCATCATCAACATTTATTTCATTGTCAATATGTTGCTGTTGCTCCTGCTGTTCCTCTTGTGTCATTAGATCATCTTCTTCTTGTGATCTTGGCTTACGACAAATCCAAAATAGACTCTCATATTCACTTTTTTGCATTGAATTTGGATTTTGTGCGTATTTCGTTGGCACACCAGTCTTCTGACGTACAATATTGAAACCAATGTTCTCCATTATAATTATGAGATCCTCAAATGTTGGCTCAATGCTATTTTCACCATTAATATCGCTATAATGATACAGCAATGGACCGAGATTCACCCAAATGCCACCAGGCACAAGTATTCTATAGAGCACAAAACAAAACAAATGAATAACGTGAAAATCATGTGAAATACACAATTAGCTTACTTATAAATGGTGCGTATAAAATCAATAACATTATTGGCACAATCGATAAAAAAAGACGTCGCAACACAATCATACACATTGGACATATTATAGACTTCAAGAAAATCGCCAGCAGCCATCATAATATTGCCCTTGGGCGGTTTCTTCAATGGCGATACATCTGGAAAGCGGACAGCAGCCACTTGATCAGCACGATGCAAATTATTTACATACTGATGCACCCAAGGATACAAAACAAAATTATTTTCCTGATCACATCTGTGAAAAGTTTTAAGTACAATTATTACTAAATATACATATGTATATGTACAATGTATAATACTCACTGATTTAGCACAAAATTGGAAGCTATTAACATAAAATAGGAGAACTCATTGCCCTCACAGTCATAGCCGCGACTGGCGAGCTCATATAGCAAACGACCAAGTCCTGCGCCTGGCACAAGTATCTTCACCTCATTCAATGCGCTGTTATTATGGTGCGGCAATTGGTTGAAAATTTCTCATAAGTTTAAAGAAAGTTACTTACAATTTGTCCGGCTGATAGAACTCCTCAATGGCCTCAATAATTGGCTTGTAGGCTTGTTCACGTTCGGCTGCGCCATCGGTGCTCCAATCGCGTGCAATAAGTTTTAATGTCGATTGTGCCTTTAAAATTACAAAAGGTTCAACATCATCAACTTCAACATGAACACCAACATCAGAATCTTCTTCATCATCAACAATCGTAGGCACGTTCTGTGCTTGAGTTTGGTTTGATTTAAGATTTGTTTTTAATTTTTTTTGTTTTTTGGATACAGATTGCAATAAAATTCAGTTCAGTTCGGTTTGTTTCGGTTCAGTTGTGGATTGATTGGTTGGTTGTTTGGTAGATGTCCGTTTTTTTTTTTTTTTAATTTTTTTGTTTGGGAGTATTCAAGAGTTCATGAGCGTCATTTGTTTGTAAGAAAACAAAATGTTTGCTGGTCAGTTAGACGTAAATGAAAAGTAGTAAAAAATTTATAACTATTTTTTTTTTTTTTTTTCAAAGGCACAGTAGTGATCAATAAAATTCGTAAAGTTTTAGTACTCTTATATATATATGTACTCACATGATCCATGTCCTGGTGTCGTATATTGCTCGGCGTTGTGCCCTCCGATTTGTCGGTGGGATACAAAACACGCTGACGCATCATCTCCTTAATGACCGCTTGATTTCGATCGATGCATGTACGCACACATTCCAAGTGTGTTCGATATTTGCTAAGCATATTCTGATCATCAATCGGTAGACTTGAAAGATAACTCTCCGTTTTATTCAAACGTGTGTACGCATATTTTCTAATAAGAAAAATAATAACAAAAATAAAACATGTATGTTTATTGATTTTTTTTTTTTTTGTGTTATCTATTTAGTGTCATCGAGTGAAGAATGCTCGAGATTAGCTTAGATTGATGGCAACAAAAGCAGCTGTTGTCGCTATTTATTCAGGACATACGTTACGTCGTACACGCCCCCACCCCCCACAATGTAGGCATCTGGCTACCTTGCATAAATTATTGTTTAGTTGTTACAATATGTAAATCACTGCAAATATATATATATTTTTTTATTGTTCATGCCATTGTTGTTGTTGCCGGCGCTGCTACAACTGTTATCAGCATTTCTGTGTTGTTGTTGTAGCTGCTCGCTAAGGCCGACGGCATGCGTGCGCGCGTTTGTTTTTCATCACTAAATTTGATACAATGCTCGTCACTTCGGTCGTCGCTTAATTGATAACGCGCGCGCCACTTTTTTTTTTGTTTTTGTTGTTTTTATTTTCTGCACATTCAATGGCATTTTAAATATAACGCTTAGCGTGTTCTCCACGAGGCAAGCAAAAACTATTTTGGGTGCTTTGTTTTTAATACGAACCTGTAGTTCCGAAACGCGTTCACAACTTTTTCTATATGACGTCGTTCAGCCTCCTCGTCATCCTCATTGAGAATTATAGTGTCTTTGGCACGATTATCACCGCTGAACGCATATTGCGGAAATTGTAAATATTCGCTCATAGTTTTCGTATATTGTATATGTATCTTTTTTCACTGATCTCGGCGTACTGCACTTTGTATTGCCGTTATGATGCGTGTGCTTTCCTCCTTGCGTTCAACAATGTTTGGCTTTGCTCGAATCCGTGTCAAACGTCACGTTCATGCAGGATATGCTTTGCTGTTGCTTGTCCGCTAACTGTCTGCTGCCGGCGTTAGTTTTTCGCCTTGTTCCTTTTTAATTTGTATTTGCATAAGCCTAAATGATGATTAATCAAACCACAAAGTGCATTAACAAACCGTGTCAACGGACAGTGTCGCTGTCGCTTGGTCAGTCGTCGGGTTGTGAAAACTAGAGCTGACAAAACATCGATGGGACTATCGATATTACATTGATGTTTCGATATTAATGGCAAGTTCAATGTTTTAAAGGCTATCACCGATGTGCGCTAACTCTTTTTTAACGTCATCAGGTCAAATTAATTAAAGAAGATCCGAGTTCGATATGCTATTGTTTCCACTCTTATGTGAAGATTAATTAACCCAGACTGAATTAACGAAACATTTGAATTTGTAATTGAATGCTTTTTTTTTTACTTTGTTAAAGTTTGTATTTATGATAATCGATCTTATTTTTTCAGAACAGTCGAAAACATCGCTGGTTGTGGTCAATCGATGTTTTGTCAGCTCTAAGCAGATTGAGTACTAGCGATTGAATAGACGCTTGTATCACTTTATCTCAAGCGAACATACGTCAGGCCATTGCCAATTACCAAGTGCCGTCAGCTGATATCGTAGCCGAAGCATGCAGAACGTCAATTGTCGAAGAGGAAGAGTCAGTTGTAAACTTGTTCGGGCACACAAATTTCGTTTTTTTGGGGAACCTGCTGCAATTTCAATTCTTTTATTTTTTTTAACGCGTAAATTGAGCGAAATTCACAAATAAATCAAGACATACGTGCTAATGTGCTAAAAAAAATTGTGTAACATATTGTGACGATTGAATAAGGAGAAAAAACGTTCCGCCGTTCTTATTTTAAAATTAATTTTCCCCCCCTGTATATTTTCTATTGGACATTCTTGAACGCGAATGGAGCGTGTCCAAATTCGTATGCAAGAATCGTCAACGTTGCCTTCACCGTCACCGTCGTCGCCGTCGTTGTTTTTGTCGTTGTCTTTTACATTGTCGCTGTCATAGCCGCTGCCGTCTCCATCGTTGTCATTACCGTCATCCGGTTTAAATTCAATCAACCAGCAAACTAGCCGCAAACTGCTAGCAGCAGCGCTAAGCGCACTGCAGTCGCAGTCGGAACCGCTGCAGCAACAAAGCTAACAGCATCAAAAAAACAGTTGCCGCAACTGAAACAACAACGAACGTTGCCAAAACGGCAACAACAAAATCGGCAATAAAAAAATAAGTAAAGTAAAGAAAAATAAAAATAAAAAAAACGCATACACATAATTAAAATTATATAGCTATCTAAATATTTACGGTAAAAAGTTTATTACGTTGCCGTCGTCAGCATCGCTGTTGTGTGAACGATCTGTTGCAGTCGATTGTTTTTTTTTTTTGGTTTTTTTTTTTTTTTTTTTTAATTTAATCGTCAGCATTAACATTTGCTGGCAGTAAAGTTTTTTTTGGGTGCCCGAGTGCATTCAACTCTCATGCTGTCCTACGTAATTCACACGCCGGAGACATCACCGCCGCTGTCGTCGTCAACATTAACATCGCTGTCACCATTGTCGTCACAGTCGTCATCATTATCGTCGACGTCGTCGTCGTCGGCGTCATCATCGTCGTCAACCGCATTAACAAGCATACAACAGCATGGCATGCATGGCGTTGTATCGCCGCAACGTAATAGCTTAAGCCTCAATCTAAATTTGAATCTCTCAACCGCAACTAGCAACAGTAATAGTAACAGTAACAGTAAGAGCAACAGCAATAGCAATAGTAACAACGTCATCAGCACTAATACTATTGCTAGCAACGTCAGTATTAACGAAAATAAAACGAATACGAAATCTACAACAACAACAACGACTTCATCAACTGTAACAAAAAAATCGTCACAGCTGCCAACAACAACAGGAACAAGAGTGTATAAAGTTGATGCTATGCTTGCGAATATGAATGCCGCCACTGCCGCTGCTGCTGCGTCTGCTGCAGCCGGAGGTGGTAATGCCTCAGCTATTGCTGCACATTCGCCGGATACAAGTGATGAGCGTACACATTTGCTAAGTAATACGCCAACGCCACCGCCATCGTTGGCAATACAAATGCCTTTGACAGCAATATTACAGTCAACAACACAACAACAAACGACATTATCATCATCATCAACGCCACCATCATCATTAACAACATTAACAATGACAGCAGCAGCAGCACCATCACCACCAACAGCAACAACAACAACAACCGCAACTATTGAAGCAGCAGCAACAAGAATAACAACGCTGCCACCTGTGCATCCATCAAATCCGTCCCGTACGCGTCCGAATAGTGTCATTAGCAGCGGCAGTTGCACGAATAACAATAATAATAATAATAACAACAACAGTGGCAGCAACAATAATAGCAACAGCAACAATATCACAAATAATGCTAACAATAATAATGCAACAACAACAAATATGTGTAGCATTGTCAGCGATGGCGGTGGTGGTGATGCTGTTGTTGGTGGCGCTGCAGCAGCAGCAGCAGCAAATATCGATGCTATCGATTATGATGCAGATGATTTATCTGAAGAGGCTGGCACCGCACCCGAAACATCGGCAAATGCCGATTCCGATATTAGTGATAAGCAACAATTTCCTACCCGCCAGACAAACAAGAAGCCAAAACTTAGTAAACTTGGCACAAAAAGTGTTGGCCTAAAACGGTAAGTAACAACAACAACAGCAACAATAATAAATATTTACCAATTATCAATAATTATACACACTTAACTAATAACAATAAACATTATTCTTTCTTTCTTTCTTTCTGTCTTTATTTCATGCCTCTCACTTTGTGTTGTTGCTTTGCGTGTTTGTTTTTATTAGTGTTTCGTTTGGCTCTTCGAAAGGTTCGATGGTCGAAACATTAGTATTTGAGACGCCGACACCATTATCGGAACATGTTGAGCCAAGTTTTGGTTTCGATACAACATTGCAACACCATCCGCAACAGCATTCAACATTATTATTGGATGGCGGTGCTGCTGCTGGATCAACATCATCGTCATCAATTGCGGGCGCAACATCATCAACATTTGCAAACATGACGAAAAGTAATTCAAGCCTTATGCCATTCATGCAGCATCCATATACAAAACTTAATATGGACGATAGCGGCATTGAAGTGCAAGAAGAGTAAGTAAAAAAAAAAGTTTATCTTTTATCTTTCTTTCTTTTTTTTTAACACTTTTTTTGTTGGCTATTTGCATTTTGCAAGAGTATACTTTATTGAGGTTACTGAGAGATGATGATGATGATTGTCCACCACCATCATCATTATCAACTCTTCACATCACGCTTAATGAGTTTTTTTTTTGCTTAGTTTAGTTTTGAGCTTTTCATTAGTTGCTGCTTTCTTTCTGTCTTCCTTTGTTCTTTCATACATTTAAAATTCTTTTGATTAAAGTCAATGAATTCTTTCAGTCTACGCCCATATGTGTTTTGTGTGTGTGTGAGTGTGTTTGTCAGCCTCTTTTTTTAGGATATTTGGTATTAGGGCTTAGATTTCTGGCCTAAATTTCAGGCGTTTTTTACATAATGTTTATTTAATATTTTGAAGAACATTTTTTTAAAATTCTCATTTAATTTAAAAAAACAGCGTATTCTACTTATAAAAAAAAAATAACAACTCCTTTGGCTACGTTCATAAATTACGTGAGATAAATTTAAGGATAGATGGTCCAACAAAATTTCATCAATGTTGTGGGAAAATTTCATATTAACTCTTTAGTCCAATAATTTACTAATTATTTAAAAATGTTAAGCAAAATCTCACATGAGATTTGGGGGAGGGGTTGGTGTTTTCGTTAAAATCTCACTAAACTCTAATTTTCAAGAAAAAAAACCTCTCGTATGTCTTCTGTCGTACAACCACCAATCATTATCATCATTATGTGTATGGATAACATTTTAAAATCCAAAGCCAGCAAAATGTTTTCAACTTCTGTTCCATCCCACGCCATCAACAATGTTGAACTCACTTCTCTGCTGCCTTGTACACAAACACACACAAAATCGATAAAGTTTAAAACTTCAAACCAAAAACTCCCTTTTGCAACTTTGTATATGTATATATGTATGTTGGAAGCGTGCTAGAGACTCCAACTTTTGTGGGCTTTTGCCAACTTCGACGACTTTCAGCAAAGAAAGCGTCAGACATGCCCATACATACTATGTAAGAACTTTAACTTGCAAAGGAACTTGGTGAGCTGGAAAGTCAGACTCCTATCGGAATTGTATTCTCTGCGCTCTCTCTCGCTCTCTTTCACTTTTGTGTCTCTTGCTCAACTTCATTGCACGCTCTCAGCTATTATTGTTGTTGTTGTTTCCGCTTCCGTTTCAGTTTGCTGAAGTCGCAACGGAAACGCTACTTTTGTTGTTGTTGTCGCTTAGTACCGTTATTTGTGTGCGCATTCATTCGTTCGTTCATTCTCAATGATATGACATTTTAATGCACAACTTTAGAGTTAACAATTCTCTGCGCTCACTCTCTTTCACACTGTCTGTCTGTCTGTCTCTGGTTGCCGCCAATGCTTCGTCGCCTGCTTTTGCGTACATAGATACAACATATATATACGATATAAAGCTAACTATTATGTAATCAGCTGCCATTAATGGCGACCAACGTGCATGTTTTTTCTATGTTTCTTCTGCTTGCTTGTTTGCTTGTGTGGGTGGCATAGCTTTTATATATATATACATACATAACTGTCTGTGTATCTGTGTGCGTGTGTGTGTGTGTGTGTGTGTGGGGCACCGACTTGGTTATGCGCCAACTTATTATATAGGTCAACTTCATTTCTTTTTATATTTGTGTTTTTTTGTTGTTGTTTTTGTTTTTTCTTATATTTTAAATTTGCTGTTTTCGGTGGTTGTATTATGTTGACCCAAATATCTGCGCTTCACTACACTTGTCTGTGTGTGTGTGTGTGTGTATATAAGTATGCGTGTTTAGTAAAATGCATTGCAATGCAATGCCACGCCTACGCAACCAAACGCCCAAATATGAATATGAAATTGCATATGAAATCATTTAATTTTTTTTTTTTTTTGCTTTTTTCACTCATTTCTTTTGTGTTATTGTTGTGTTTGTTGTTGTTTATTTCGTATGTTGCGTGCGTGCGTGTGTGTGGCAGCGCTTAATTTGTTCTACAACAAATAAATGAACGGCGACTCAAATTTAAACGCCGACAATAACAACAACAAGCGACATTAGTGGCACAATGATGTCATACATCTTTGACTTGACGACAAAAATAACACAGACACGCGTTAAAAAACATATGTTCACACACACACACACACACACACGCACACATGAACGATGCTCAGATCACAGATCAAGCCCAAAAGCGTAGCGAACGTTTCAACTTGGCCATAATAGCACGACGACTCATGGCTTGACTTGTCTTGTCATGTCATGTCTCAGCTTGGCTCAAATAACTTGGCGCGCACAAAAACATACAAGCCCAAAGAAGAAGAAGAAGAAGACAAAGAAGATAATATAGAAGTAGTTGACGGAACGATGTCTTCGTCGAAGTCGAAGTCGTCGTCGTCGTCACCACGGCTGTCAACGTTCGTCATTTGACTTTACTTTGCTTTGCCTATTATTGTATTGTTGTTGTTTCGCTGTTGTTGTAACAGGTTTCATTCTTTCATACATTTCTCCCCCCAAATAACTTTATTGTATTTTAAACTTTATCTTTTCTATCATTATTTTTGTTTTGTACATTTTTTTTTTAACGAAAATTTCCAGTCAGAATTTTCTATTTTTGTCATCTTAATGAAGTTGCAAACCGTTATTTAAGGTAATAGTCTAAAAAAAAAACAACAACAAAATTGAGCAATACATAACGTTATTATTGGTTTGTTTGGATGAGGAACCCTCTATCGTAAACAAAAATTCTAATTTTATAACAGAAAAAGCGCAGCAGCATCAACAGTCTGTCTAACAGTAATGTAAACGTTTAACAGTCACAATACACATGCCTGACACATGCTTTTGGCAGCGAACACGGCAGGCGATTAGCATGCTTAGCACATTCTTTTGCCAAGCAACATGGCAGGTGTTTGTTATTAAGCAAAGGCCTGTTGGGTTGAGATGAGATGAGTTATGCAGGGATGTGCCATACAAAAGATGACGTGTTGCAGCGATGAAAGAAGGCTTCAAAATTCAGCTGTGTTACATAGATATATATAGTGGATGTGTGTGTGTGTGTGCATGATAATATGCATCATAGAGTTGTCACCTTGCGCTAATGATCTCATTTGATCCTGTGCTAGATTTGAAAATACTACATGGGTTTTTTTTTTCATTCTTGATTTATTTTTTTTCTTAAATTTTTTTTTTTTTTTTTTTGCTTATGCATATCGATTACAATCGAAGCAAAGGAAAGCAAAGCAGAACGTGCTGCTTGATGCTTGACACGCTCTAGAAATAATTCTTCACATTCTTTTATGCTGAGTGTGGCAGATTCTTCTTTGCTATTGTTGTTGGAATTTTTTTTGTTGTTGTTTTTTTTTTCTATTAAGTAAGTGTTGATGATGATGTTGGTGTGAAAAAGGCGTATGCGCCTTGATTGATTTTATAACAATTCATTAACTCAACACATACACACACCAACACACACACACCTGTCTTCGTTGCTTATGCTGAGACATGTCACAGTGCGTCTTTTTGTCATCATTTTTTGCTTTTGTTTTTGTGATTTCTTTTGTATTTTGTGTGCTTGAAATGACATGCTCGTTACACACACACACACACACACACATACGATGTAACTGTGGTCAGTGCATAAGCTCTTGTAGCACAACAACAACAAAAAAAACAACTGTGCCACATTGTCTAGCATCGCTGACTGTGCGCTCTTTGATTTGATCTGATGAATGTAACATGTCTGTCTGTCTGTCTATCCATCTGTCAGTCATTCAGTCAGTTTGTTAATCAGTCAAATAGTTGAAATATGTTTGTGCATATACTTTTTGCTCTAAATACATACCCATTCTGTTTGCAACAACAATAAAAAAAACAAAAACAAAAACAAAAAAAAAAAAAACAACATGCAATTATTCAAGTGTACTACTTTCGAAAAATTTGTACTAAACAACAAGTGAGTTGAGTTGTCACCCCACTGTGCATGTTTTATAACAAATAAACTCAGTGAGCCATGCCAATTAGAATTGCAGGCGCATAGTAATATTCTAATTGGAAACCCCAAACCGTATAACCACAAATGATAATAAAAACAAAAAAATAAAAAAATGCTAAACAAGCACAAGCAACAACAACAACATGAACGATGACAACAACAATAAAAAGAAAAAATTTACACGCGCGCGCATGCTTTAACACACTTGACAACTCTAGTAAAAATTCTAAGTAACAGCGACCAGCAATAACTACAACAACAGCAGCGGCGCCAGGCTGATTGCCTGCATTGCCAACGTCGCTTACCTATCTTGACTTTACTTTACCTTACCTATATACACCACCACCATCATCACCGTCACCGCACGGTTGCCAACTTAGTGGTTTTCCCCTAAATTTAGGGTTTTTTTTTAAGTCGAATGGGTTTCTTTTTTAGGATATTTTCAGGATTTTTTTTTTAACTTTGTTAATTTTATTTTTTTTATTTAGTAATAAAAACGTATAGAGCATCTGGCAACGTTGCAAATTTCACCATGAAGAATTCACCAGTTGGTGAGTTCACGACTCGGTGAGCAATAGAATTTTAACAGGGCTAAAGAGAGATATTGAGAGACCCTGATTATTTACAGTGCGGTAACAGTGCAGTAACAGCGCTGTTGAACTCAAAAATGGAAATCAAGTGCCGCATGTTCGCTTGAAATTTTAGTTAGACATGAGTACACCTGCAAGTCTCTAGTTTGGTATCGTCGATACTGACGAACACATGATGTTACTGTTGACTTTTTTTTTTTTTTTTTTTATGCATTTTTCAATTAGACGAATAGAACTAAGAAAAATTAAATAATTTGCGTTTTTTAAAAAAGAGTATAAACTTAATTTTACTCATTTTTTTGTGATAAAAATGTGTATTTTATTTAATTTATAGTAATAAAATGTATTTAGGGGGAAAAATTATTGAAAGTTGATAACACTGCGTCACCCCCGTCGCCGTCGTCACACGTCAACATCAGCATTGTCACCACCACACACACCCCCACACCACCACCATGCCCACAAGAAACAAATACTGCTTTTGCCATTTTGCTATAATAGATAGATACAAACAACAACGCCAACTGCAACAACAACAATAAACAGCGACGTTTTTACGTGTTAATGCTTTTCTTTTAGTACATATACGATACGCTCTCATTCGCTCGCTTGCTCTCTCACTCACTGTTACTCTTCTTCGGCTGTGCACTCTTTTTTGGGTTGTTGTTGTTGTTGTTGCAAAAACAAAAAAAGTGATGTCATGTTTGTTGATTCGTCTTGCCAATGTTGCCAGATGTCTGTTTGTGTGTGTGTGTGTTTGTCTCATTATAAAATGTTGCTACAAAATTTCGTATGCAAAAATGTAAATGCGCACATTACAAATAATTACAAGAACAAAAACAAACACAAAAAAAAAAAAAAAAAACTACAACGACATAAAACAGGTTTTTACATTTATTTATTTTTGCGTTCTACGTGTTGGGTTTTTCATTTATTTCGTATTTATTATTATTTTCTTTTTGTTGTAAAACGGTTTTTGCGCGTTTAAATTGTTTTTAGCTTTGTGAAAGATTTATTGTTTGCATTGTTGTAAATTTTAGTGCCGACAGCGCAAAAGGGGTTGATTTTTTTGCTTTCTATTTTTTTTCTTTTTTTCTTCTTATGCTTTTTGTTTATACCATCATTTTTGGCATTTGATTTTGTTGTTGTTAATTATTATTCTTTTTTTTTTTTTTTTTGGTTAGACTTTTTTTCATTTTTCACATTTCTTTTCTTTGAAGACCTTTTGAACTTTTCAAACATGTTCTGCTGTTTGTAAATGTTTGTTGGTTTGTCAGTTACTTTGATTTATGATCATTTTATAGCTTACAGCGTTTTAAAATGTTTATTGGTCATTAATTTTTTTTTTGATTTTGGTAGACAACTTTCAATACACTTTTGTTAAATGTAATAACGTACTTTAACATTGTGCGATATTTGATTAATTAAAAAAACAAAAACAAAAAATATGTTAAAATTTCATGCTAAAAGCAGAACAAAATGATTTATTAATCTGGCAGGGTTATGTGTGCATGTGTTAACTGCTGAGAGCTTTAAGTGTTTTGCGCGTGAGAGCATTTGCAGAAAAATAAGAGCGAGAGAGCGGCGAATCAAAATGGGCAAACATATTTTGTGTTGGTTTTGTTTTTTTTTTTTTTTAGCAAACTTACGCACACACAAACAAACGTACGCACGCACGCAACTAAACTGAGCACAAAGTGTACGCTTGAAGAGGAGAGAAGAGTGTCGAGTATTGTATACAATACAAACTGACTTGTATGTGACAGACAGGCAGACAGACAGACTAAGTTAACTCAGTTTTGTAGTTCAGCGCAAAACAAAAAAAAAAAAACATTAACTAACCAACAAGCAAAGCAAAAACAGTTCATTACAAACGTACATTTGCTCTCGTCATTCACGCATTCATTTATGCTCGCATATATGTTCCGTTCGTTCGTACGTTCAGTCGGTCGGTCGGTCGGTCAGTGCGCGGTGTGTGTGTGTGTATGTTTGTGAATGATACATAAAGCTAACAAATTATAAAAAGAAGAAGAAGAAGCAGACAACGACAAAGTAAAGTTCTTCAAAAAAAAAAAAAAAAAAAAAAAGAATAAAATTTCATTGTACTCTGCAATTAAGTTCAAATAAAATTAAATAAAAATTAATTGTTTACTGCGCTGTGCTGCGCAACACTACGTTACACATTACAGTACGGTAAAATTTTATTTCGTTTATTGTTTTTGTTTTGTGTTGTATTGCCTTCACTTCACTTCGACAAGTGAGTCGTGTGTTTGTTGTTACTTTTCTTGCTGTGAACGCCTGCTCACTCATTTACTCATCCACTCACTCACTCAATAATCGTTCGTTTGTTCGTGCGCTCCCTCGCTCGTTTATACATACATTCGTTCGTACATTCGTTTGTTTGTTTGTACGAGTCGCTGCTGCTTCTCATGCTCAGTCGAATTTGAATTGGACTACTAACTATAAACTGGACGACGACGACGACAGCGACGTCGTTGAGTGTGTGATGCTGGCGGTAGCAGCGGCAGAGGTAACGGCAACGGTATTCACAACGTTGATGATTTTTTAGTACGAAGAAGAGCGTAGAGCGCGAAACAAGCATATTACTAAGCAACAACACTGTTCGTTCGACAGCGAATGACGACGAAGACGTGAAAATAAAAGTGAGAAAAAATAATAATAAAAAAAAAAGAAAACAAGAAACAGTACGAAAATAATTTCTGCTACTTTAAGTCGTTTTTGAGAAAATATTTCGAGAATTCGTCCTTTATTTTTTTGTTATTTTTTTTTATTGGCCAAAATTGTTGTTTTATATGAGCGTGCAAAAGAGCGGAGCAGCAAAAAGTTTAACATAGTTTGTTGTTGTTGCATTGTGAGTGTGTTTTGCTAAAATGCAAAAATTTTAATACAATTTATTTTTTTTTACTTGATTTTGTGTTTGTGTGCCTTAATGTCTTCGCTTTTAGTGTTGTTGTTGTTGTTATTGTGATTGTTATTGCAGTGCAAAGTGGTTAGTTGTTGTTGTTGTGGGTCGTTCGGTAGGTTGGTCATCATTGATATGCAGCAGACAGGGGAGTTGCCGCCTTTTAGTGCGTAAAACAGAAGAAGAAGAACAGTGGGTGACAAAAACAGAGCGCATGAGAGTGTGAGAGAGCGGGAGAGAGTAGAGTAGAGTGAGCTAAAGAGAGGTTGTTCATGTATTGCCTTGCATTGAGGGTCAGTGGGCAAACAATGCAATGCAAGTGCAATTCGGTGAGGAAAAAAAAAGGGGGTGAGGTGATTAAGCAAATATGGCAACAGTTAATACATATTGAAACTATTTAAACCTCTAAAACAGAAGAAAATAAAATTAATAAAAAAAAAAAACAGTTGACATGTGTGTGTGTGTAAGAACATAAAATAAAAGCAACAAAAAGTTAAATATTAAATCAACAAAAAAATAAAACCATTAAAGCTAAAAAAAGCAAGCAAACTTATGCTATTAAAATGTTTATTAGTGTTGTTGTTAATGCTTTAGTGTGTGAAAGTATTTGTGGTTGTTATTTTTTTTTTTTTTTTAGTTGTACTTACTATTTGCTTCATTAATATAATTGTTGTTGTTGTTGCGAGTGAGTTCATCGCAAAAAATATACGCTTATGTTTAAACCAAACCTCTCACATGCTTATTCAGTCATGCTCTCTTCCTCTCTCTCTTTCCATCTTTGTCAGTCTGTCTCTCTTTTACACACTTTAACGTCTGACATGGCATGCCATCATACCGTGCCGGTTGCCGCTTCGCAACGATTTAAATCAACAAACGCAACGCAACGGCAATATAAATAACAACAACAACAACAATGATAGAAAATGACATGAGCGCAATTAAAATACAAATCGTTTTAAATACATTTTTTTTTTTTGTTTATTGTTTGTTTGTTGTTGTTGTTGTTCATTTCGTACAAGTAACTAAAAGTGCGCCTTCACACCGCGACTTGTATTTGCGTCCCCCTTGCGTATACTTAACTTTAAATATTTCTCATTGCGCGTTCGCTCAGTCACGAGTTTATACATGTGTGTGTGTGTGTGTGTGAGTGTTTGTTTGTTTGTTTAAATACGTGTTGTCATTTATTTATTTTAAATCATTCATTATTTTTATTTGTTTTTCGTGTTGTATAATATTTATTAAATGTGTGTGTGTGCGTGTGTTAAATAATAATAATAAAAGCATTAATAGTTGAAACATTATAAATTTTATGTTGTTGTTGTGCGAGTGCGAGAGCCGAAATGTAAGAAAAATGGGTGGGGTGTGGTGGGCTAAGGTAAGGTGTATATGAGTGAGCTCGCAGTGTTACCGGACTGCTTCAAAGTGTTGTGTTTTTGAAAAGTTGATATTTTTTAATTGCAAAAAAAATAAAATAATAATAAAAAAAATATACACAATTAAGTTGAAAACTATAAAGTAAAAAATAATAATTATAAAAAAAATTCAAGTGAAATATGTATATAATTTTTTCATATTATAAAAAATATAAACTTGAGTGAAGCAAATAATTTTTTAACTATTTTTTTTTTTTTGTTAATAAAACAAACTGTTTAAAATAATAATTATAATAACAAAAGAAAAACAAAAACCCAAAAATGTAAATCCATTCGCTCGTTTGTCATTGCGTTGTCCTTAATAGTTTTATTCAATTTCCTTCCCCCCATGTATGAGTCATAGACTCACAAGTTGTTCGCTCTCTCTCCCTATCAGATGCAACGCACAACAACAACAACAACACACTGACCTTGACCGCAAGAGCAATTTAGTGCGGCAGGCAGTGCAACAATGCGTTGTAGTATGGCGCGCAAGGACATGTCAACAGCAGCTGTAGCAGGTGGAGCAGCTTAGCTCGAAGTCAGAACAGAACAGCTTAGTCTAACCTTCAAATATGACAAATTTAATTACTAAATTAAAAAAAATACAGAATAGAACAGTATAGAATAGCATAGAACGAATGGACGAACAAACATGCAAACAATCTGGCAACATTGAACGCAGCAATGACAAGCATTGATACTAAATGACTCCGTCAAATTTAACATTTAAAATATTAGCTACACTTATGTTAGACAGCGGTCGCATAAGACATGCGACAATTTTGTATGCAGTGAGATTAGGCATAAATGTGTCTTATGTGTTGTGTGACCGCTGTGTAACATAAGCGTGACAAATATTATATTTGGCATCAATGATGACAACACTTTTTGCAAAGCGCGCGTCATGCAAGAGAGAAGAGAGAACAAACGAGTGAAGATGTTGTAGAAGAAGAAGCACGCAATGCATGCTTGCTTGCATGAGAGAGCGTAAGAGGAACGGACGTATAAGAATGTTTACGTATATATGTATGTATATAGGTGTGTATGAAGCAAAGTAACGGTGCAAGCAAGTGTTAATTTTTGTGGAGTAAAAACTGTGGTTGATTGTGAGTGACTGAGTGAGTTGGTCGATTATTTGTGGGTGGCAATGTGGGTGGAATTTCTCGCAAGAAAATTGCACAAAATAAATCGCATGCGATTAATTTATCTGGAATGCACACATGTGATTTTTTGTGAATGGGGGGGTCGTCGTCATCATCGTGGGTTGTGGTGATGGTTCGATTGTTTTATTGGTCGGTCAGTCGGTTGGTAACAACAACAACAGTTGACATAAAATTGCATGCGATAAAGACATTATTTTTAGCTCTTTTGTTTATTATTATTAGATTCACCGTATTTCCATTTGCTGACGTGCTTTGAATTGCATTTGGGGAATGAAATAAATTTGCTAATATTGTTGTTGCTGCCCTCTGTGTCTGTGTGTGTGTGTGTGTTTTGTGTGTCGTATTTAACCTTGATGGCGTCAATGACGACTGCGTTGGCGGCCTTTTGCCACTTGCCACAGGGTGTGGCGTGCATGAATAATTTGGAGTGAGTGTGTGTGTGTTTGATTTCTTTTCTTTTCTGTTGCTGCTTTTTTATTAATTCAGACATGACGTATTCATTTGCGCTAATATTTGTTTGCAACTGTTTATCTGTTCTTCTCATCTTCTTATAATTAAGTAAAATATTCCAAGTTATATATGTATTCTTTTTTTTTTATTGCTCATACGCACTGTTACAACATACAACTGTCTTACACCCGCGTGCGTTCATATGTACGTGCGTGTGTACTCTCTCCCACTCGCTCATACTCTCTTTATGGTTTTATTTATTTATTTTAACATGACTGTTTCTGCGCACTGCGCTTTACCTAACATTACTTCACTAAACTAACACATTCACTCACTCATACACATACTCAGCTCTCTTTGCTGCTTGCTTGCTTACCATCCTCTCACATAAAATTAATGTTGTTGTTGATGCTGTGGGCAGCAGCATGGATGCGCTCATTCACGGCCAGCAAGCATGTTGTTGTTAATTTTTGTTGCTGTATTGACGTTGCCCGCTGCTCTGCTCTCTTCTGCTCGGTTGGTGGTCAGCACTCACAGCAGCAACAACGCAAAATATTTTGCGCGCGCGATTTTTTTTTTGTTTTTATATTTTCATTTAATTTTGTTATTTTATTTGAGATTGTTTCTTTTTTTGTTCCTTTTACAATTGTTCGTCATGTGTTTTCCTGTTGTGGTCATTTTATTTTATTTATTTATTTCTTTTTTTTTGTTTCACATGCCTTAACGACGCTGAGTCGGCATAAAATAAAGGAGAATATTAAATTTATAATTTTTTTGTTCCGCATTTTTGTTGAATTTATTATTATTACTTTTTTTTATTATTATTATTGTTATGTACTTTTGTTGGCACTTCTTTGTTTTGTTGATTTTTTTTATATATTTCGTGTTTTTTTTATGTTTGTAATTACATGCATTGTTAATGGGTAAAAACGCAAAAAATTAAAATGCCAAGACAGACCAACATAAACTCTCACAAACATTTATTATTACTAATTTTACCATTACTAATTTACAATTTACAAGTTGTTACAATCTGTGTGTCCCACTGTTTGACTGCTTCGTTCGTACATCTTATTGTTAAAGAAAGGGCAATTAAAAAAAAGAAAAAAAAAAACATTGCTGAAAATTACATACATGTCTCTATAAAAGGTTCCAGTCATGGATTAGTTAAGGAAAATTGTAATTAATTATTTTTTATTATTACTTGAAAAATATTTTTATTTGGACATTTTTGAAACGTTCCTAAATTACGTGAGTACGTTAGGGTAAAGGGTGGTTCCACGGGGGGCATAGAAAATCTCATTTCAATTTTGTAGTTCATTAATTTACTAATTATGTATTTTAAAAACTTTAAACAAAATCGAACGTGAGATCTTCAAAATCTCAAAAAAGCTCACCAAGAGCGTTGTCCCCTTTAGTCTTCGAAAGACAAGATACGCATTTCACTATATATTATTAATTGTTCGTTTTATAAATAAATTATTATTATTATATTAATTCATGATTGATCACTTGTCCCAATAATGGATTGAATTGACAAACTAACGATGACACTATGTCTTAAAGTGATACGTATGTTCTCATTTGATATTCTGACACCTAACTAGAACATGATCCATTACTGAAGCATTTACTTTCCTTCTTTTTTCAAATACCAACAACAACAGACAAAAAGCAATTATTTCTTTCACATTTACTCACCTTTGTCACCTTATTACCTCTCGCCCCTCTTGCACACCACGCCCATGCTAGTTTTCAATACTTGTGGTGTGCATTCCCTCTCTCCCCTTCCAACACCCATCATTTGTCTTGATACTTATCATTATTTCACGCCGTCATTGTCGAATTTCGTCTATTTTTATTTTTTTATTTTTTAAATTTCTTTGTTGTTATTTTTTTCAGTACGCTTATTTGATTCAAGTTGAGTTACGTTGAGTTTTGGGCTTAAATTCGGTTTAGTTTTGTTCTCTGTTGCCGTGCCGAGTTGAAAACTTGTTTTTGTTGTTACTTGTTTGATAAGTTTTAATGCCAAAAAATCAAAAAAAAAAAAAAAAAAAAAAAAAACATATACACACATACATGTATAAAAACATGTGTAAAAAGAAACAACAACAAAAACTGTCTTTTTTTTGTTTGTTTTGTTTTATGTTATCTTTGTTGTTATTGTATTGTTGTTGTTGTTTGCCACCATAACTTGTAACATGTTTCTTGAAATATGTATGTACACACGTATTCTTATTGTTGTTGTTTATTTGAGTACATGACGTCATCGTTTGCAAATTTGTAAGAATTCAAAATTAAAATTATACAAAAATTGTAAATATTCTTTGTATAATTCAAGCATACAAGACTTTCGTTTGTCACCTTCAAGCGTATAATTTGTTATTATCTATGGTCTTGTAATTCGTATCTTCTATCATATGAAGACAAGACATTTGTCAGTGAGATAGAAAATTGAAATTGCAAAATATATTATAAGACAGACAGCTAGAAAGAGAGAGACAGAATGGGGCGTGAGGATGGTGGTATGTGTGTAAGTCAATATGTCAGAATTTTCTCAAAATGTCAAAAGACGAACTCATTAAGTAATGACGCTGACATGCACGCACGCACCCATTGTGTCTCTCCAATGTTATGTCCTTCACCCTTCACCCAATTGTTGACTCTAAGTACTTATTACTATATATATGTACATACATATATATTATGCATGCGTCAATATATATGCGTGTATGTGTGTGTGCAAATTGAATTTCGTTCAATAATTGAAACAAATGAACATTGACGTCGACGTTAACAGCGACGTTGGCAGCGACAGACGGCAGTGATTTTTCATATATGAACGAACAATGAAATTTAATAATGAAATAACTAAAAATAATAGAAAAAAAAAGCGTTCAAAATTTAACGTCAATTTGCACAAATAAACGTAAAACGGTCAATTCACAATTTGAATAAATTTAATTAGAAAATTGTTAAAAGTCAATCAAAATGGCAAAAAAAAAACCACACACACACACAAACAGGAAAAGAAAGAAAGAAAAAAAAAAATAAAAATCATTGTTAGTTCAGTAAGGAAGTAGTTTTACCTGGAAAGTTTTGCGGGAGTGTCGCAAATTGGCATCTATATAGATTTTGAGCTGCTCTTTCCGAATTTCCTCTTTGCGACCTTCTACGACCGCCGCTCGAGCCGCCATTTTGAAAAAATGGCGTCCAAAATCACTTTTTCGACCATATCTCCATTTTGGCTCATTTTACAGCAAAAACATCTCTATACTAAATTAAACAGGAGGAAATTTCCAACAAATTATGTTCTAACCTTTTTTTTCGTAGGACTAATAGTTTAGGCGTACGAGCGGCGCAAAGTGTTCAACTTTGGTACTATGGTTTTCATACATTTTGTATGGGATTTTGATTAATCCAAATTTTGAAAATTTGCTTAATTTGTTGTGTTTGATGCTTATATTTAATATTGTACTTGTCTTATATTCAAGTAATCACAACGTTCCCAACCCGTCAACAGACTTACAGGCCCAGAACCATGCTAGTGTTACTTGCCTCTTTCATAAGCAAACGCCAATTTTTGATGAAAAAACGGTTGGTTTGGATTTGTAAATTTGCACTTGAATTTGGAACGTTTTTATTATAATTGACGATTAATATAACATTAAATCTCAAAACCAAATACAATAAAAGTTAGTGAAATCTAAAGCACTTCGACTCAGAGTAAGATTATCATTCAAAACAATACCAAATTCCATACAAAATGTATGAAAACCATAGTACCAAAGTTGTACACTTTGCGGCGCTCGTACGCCTAAACTGTTAGTCTAACGAAAAAAAAGATTAGAACATAATTTGTTGGAAATTTCCTCCTGTTTAATTTAGTATAGAGATGTTTTTGCCGTAAAATGAGCCAAAATGAAGATATGGTCGAAAAAGTGATTTTGGACGCCATTTTTTCAAAATGGCGGCTCGAGCGGCGGTCGTAGAAGGTCGCAAAGTGGAAATTCGGAAAGAGCAGCCCAAAATCCATATAGATGCCAATTTTCAAAACTCCCGCAAAACTTTCCAGGTAACCCCCTTTTTTACGACTTCCTTACTGTACTATGTGCTATTTGATGAAATCAATGAATGAAGATGAATGGATGATGTGAAAGAGGGTGTGGGAGCGAGAGAGACTGAGGTGTGATAAGCTGTGATGTGTTGTGCTGTGGTGAGGTGAATTGTGGAATGGTGAAAGTGTGCGCGGAGAAAAGAGGTGTCTTAAACATGATTATTATTATTGTTGTTGTTGTTGGTGGTGGTGGTGGGGTGAGGGAAGGAGGCGAAACACACACACAAATTACTTAATTTAAATGACATTGAAATTATTGCTGCTGTTGTTGTTGTTTGCAAAAATGAACAAACATTTGTATTTTGTTGTTTTTGTTGTTGTTGTTTTGATGCTTCAGTCTTTGCTGACGCAGTTGTGTGTGTGAGCAAGACAGATAGAGCGCAAGCGATAACTTTATTTTAGCAAAGGAAATAATAATAATAATAAAAAAAAAAACAAAAATTCAAAAAAATATACATACAGTATATTTTTTAATTACAGTTGTATTTGTATATCTACGTGTGTGTGTGTGTGGGCGCGATTTGTGTTTGGATTTTTTAATTTTAATTTTTGCATTAATTAAAAACAATTATTTTCATTATTTTGACTTTTCTTGCTTTCTATTTTTTTGTCGATGAATTTTAAAAATAATGTTTATATATTTGTATTGTACTTATTATTGTTATTGTTGTTATTCTTATTACAGATCAGAACGTTCAATTGTACGCGTATCAATTTACCAAAGCAGTCAACCGCAGCAAATAATTTGTCCTCCCACAGAATATTTGCAACGTTACGACGACGCAAATTTAGACAATTCATTTTGTAATTACAACAATTTCGATATGATGACAACAGTAACGACAACAACAACAACACAAGGCGGCACAGTGACGATAATTCCTGGCAGTGGCGGCTATGACAGACAGCAAAGGTATGTATAATGATAAAAAAAAAAAAAAATTCCTTATGTTACGTAGCTCACATAAAGCACATACGGCAAGCTAGCATTCAAAACTCATGCACAACAAATTTTGTACACTTAAGTGACATATGTGCTGTTTTGTTATATTAAACATACGGCACATATCATATAAAAATCATTAAAGTTTGATATGTGCTAGTTTGACGTATGTATTGTCTGGCAGCTAAGTAACATAAGTACATAAAGTACAAAAAAAAAGTATGATATATATATATTAATTTATATGTATTATTTTCGTATCTTTATAGCACCGATTCCGGTTGGGATAATCCCTTTCGTCCTGGTGGAGATCTATCGAGAGAGGCTGATGAGATTGTCAATATGATACGTGGTAAATGTTTTTGTCTGAATGTCTCTGTTTCTCTGAATTGTGTCTAATTTTTTTGGAATTTTTTTAGGTGGCAAACCGATTACACCAACGGAGGATCATGCAATCGGCAATGGCAACGCACAGCGCAGTAATGGCAGCGGCGGCGTCGGTGGAACAGGCGAGGACAATTGCAATGGCGTTGAAAGCGTAACCAAAACGACTGTACGTCTTTATACTTACTTCTCATAGTTGCACACCTCCTCCTCTTCTGCTTCTTCTACGCCTTGTTGTCGTTGTCATCATCGTTGTATTTATTTTTGTTTTTAGCTAATCAATGTTCAAACATTGCAAAATAGTTTTGTTATTTGTTTGCCACACATGGTCGAGTCAAGTCAAGTTAGTCAGCATAGCTCTCACACACACGCACACACACGCATACACACACACACACAGCTAAACACACTCTGTGTCAGTTCATTAGATTGCATTTGTTAATTGCAAATGTAATTTTATTGCACAAAATGTTAATGTAAACAATTTTACAACGATTTTATTTGAAATGAAATTTTCCGAAATTTCGCTATAAATAGAAAAACCAGCACACATACAAGAATGTGTATATGTATATATGTATGTGTGTGTGAATTCCATATTTGTCATGTCTCAATGGAAAATGATTTCCTTTGGAGGCATTCGATTCAATTTGGGCTTCTCGCCTTGCCTCGCATCTCAAGACTTAGAATATAAGATAATTGCAATTAAATCTGCAATGATCTCTTGAATACCTTCAATGATATATGATAGTGATGTATTTGTTTCATCGATTTAAGCTGAAAATGAAGCTGAACAAGCTTAAAGAAGAGACAAGGAGTGTCAAAAGACAAATGAAAGCCTTCAAGTTAAGAGAAGAGTTAAGAAATATTTATACGAAGTGAGATATTCTTTGTGATAGGTTATTGTTATTGTTGTTGTTATGGCTGAAGAATTAAAGCAAAGAATAGAACTCGTCACTCTTTGTGACAAACTATAGAAAATTTTGATTAATCTTATTTTATTTTTTTTTGCAGCTAACGCAGAATCAATCAGCACAAAATGGTACAAATTCCCACAAGGTGCAATCGTCAACAACAACCACAACAACAACAGCAGCAGGAGCAGGGGGTGGCGGCGCAACAGCGGGAATTGGCGGAAATGAAAATAATGGCGTCACTTCGCTGGCACAAGTCTCAAAGCAAGTGGTACCTGGACCAACTTCGGCTAGTCATGTTGTTATCGATGAGAAGAAGAATAAGAAAAAAGGTTGCTGTGTTATACAATGAATTGCGTTATTTGGAACAGAAGAAGAAACACCAACAGCAGCAACAACAACAACAGCAGCTACAACAACAACAACAATGCCCAGTTCATCATGCAGCGAGGAAAAAATTAAAGAAAATGCCTTTGTAGCAACAATAATGAGAATAACAACAAGAACAACAAATGATGTTGTTGCCAACTGTTATTTGCCTCGAGATATTTTTTTTTTTTGTTTTTTTATTGTTTTAATCTGTCAGACAGACAGTCGATCTGTATGTCTGTCTCACTCTCTCTCTTAGCTTTCTTATGTCTGTCTGTTTGTCTGTCTGTCTGTCATTTTAAATGTTGCAATATTTCATAAAGAAAGTTAAAGAAAGATAAAGAAACAAAAAACAAAAAAAAAAAACAACTTAGAACATTAGAAAGCAGCTCTCTTGCTGTCTCTGTCTGTCTCATTGTCTCACTAATACACACGAACACACATATATACACACATACACAAAGTCAATACTCAAGTGCTTGTATATTTATGCTATTAGAAATCTTTTATATTTTCTATTGCTATCTCTTTCCTTGTATGGCTTAAAGCGCTCTAACTCTTATTATCTAATAATAGCAACAATAACAACAACAACAACAGCAGCAACAACAGCAGCAACAACAGCAATGAAAATGAAACAAACTTGGCTACTACTTCCTATCATATGTCATGTGTTGGCATGTCACATGTCATGTATTTTCATGTCATATTTCATGACTTCCATTTGGCATTTGAGTTTTTCTTTTTGTCTCTTTCTTTCTTACGAACATGAGCTTTACACACACACACACACACATACACATACAAATACTGAGACCGTTCGAGGCAGTTGCAAATCATATATGATATATTTATATATATATATACACGATATATAATTGTATTTTGTTAGTATGTTATATATATATGATTTATATATATATATATATTATACATATATATATTTTTCTTTTTTTTTTATTTAAACAAAATGTGACTCGACTTTTTTTTTTTTTGTTTTTTTATTACACTTTAGGTGAGCTGAAATGAGGTTTTGCTAAATAAACCAAAAACAAAAAAAGAATAAATAAATAATAATAAATAAATAAAAACAAAAAAAAAAAAAAACAAATAAAACACAAAAGCAAAACTATAAAAAAAGGAAGAGAAAAGAAAATTCAAATATATATAAATAAATGTATTTATTTTTTATTTATAAAGAAAGAAATTATTAAATAATACATAAACGATGATAATGATAATTGTATTGATGATGATAATGATGAAGTTGGTTATATATTAAATTACATATATATATGAATATACATAAATGTATGTATAAATATGATATATATATATATTGTCTATATTAGCGTGATGAATTTGTTTAGCAGAGATTTGTATTTACACACACACATAAATAAACAGACACACACACACACACACACACACAAGGTAATACATACATCCAAAAAACATAAAAAGTGTGGGGGAAATGGAAGAAAAAAAAAATATAATAAAAAATAATTTTTTTCCGAAGAAAAGCAAATTTTGTGAAATTTTTTTTTATTTTTTTTTTTTTATTTTTGTAAGTTAAATAAAAAAAAATTTATGTGGCATTTAGCAGCTGATAAAATTGCACAATCACTTGAATAGTTAAAAAAAAAAAAAAAATGAAAAAAAAGTTGAAAGAAAAATCCATACACACACACACACGCATGCAAGAAGATCGCTTTTGAAGCCACCGCCAAGAGCCGCTGTTGCCTCCAGAATGTTTCGATGTTTAGCGTTTAATAGTAACAAAAAATCAACAACAAATATATATATACATACATAAAATATAAAACAACAAGAACAGAATTAATTATTAACATTTCAAGCAAAATCAAAAAGAAAAACCAAACAGTAAAAATGTTTAGTAGGAAAAAACAAAATACAAATAAAATAAAGTCAAAAAATATTTAAAACAAAAAATTCTCAATCAGCAAAAATTAGTCAAAGCGGAAGAAGAAGAGAAGAAAATATCACAAAAATTTATGATATTAAAAAAAAAAAACAAAAAAAAAAAAGGATCATAAAAAACCACCGTGTCAGTCATCGCATCGCTCTGCTGCATTGCAACAACAACAACACAAAAAAGTATTTTTTTATATATTTAAAAGAAACAAAACAAAAAATAAGAAAAACAAATCAAACAAAATCAACTTACAAATACACACACACACATATGCAAATATATAGTTGTCACGCCACGCCCATTAACGATACACACACACACACGGCTCAGTTTTGAATGCGCGTCTGAAACATTTTTACAAAAAAAGATGATATAAAATAATTATTAGCAAAAAAAATAAACAACAAATTGTGCAAATCCACAACAACAACTTATAGAAACCATTAAAAAAAAATTAATAAATAAATGAAATTTTCAAAAATAATAAATACATAAATTTATTAAAGCTTCAAATTATATGAAAATATAAAAAAAAAATATTTAAAAAATGAAATACCGAAAACGCATAAAAAAAGTTACAGTAATAAAATATAAAAAAAAGAATACAACAATCTAAAATTGCATAAAAAAATAAAACAAGCTAATCCGGCAATTAAATCAATATTTAATATTGTATATTTCCGATTCCAAATGTTAAGTTATGTAAAATAAAAACTAAATAAATAATAAAAAAAAAATTACAAAATGAAAATAATATGAATAAAAATAATGAAAAAGAAAACAAGTAAAAAACCAACAAATCCTAAATAAAGAAAATATTTAAAAAAATATTTACAAATAAAAATGTTTTCATTAAAAAACAAAAAATAACAGGCAATTTTGCTCTATTGCGCCCTCGTATGGTCGCTTGTAATGGAAACCGTTAGAATGAGTCGCTGAAGGTGTCGCGACTGTGTCAGTGAAAGAGACACTTGCCTCAATAAATTGACGCAGTTGCTGCAAAAGATGACTTGACACGGTGGAGTGCCAATTCAAAAAAATCGCATTAGTACTGGCCGGCTCAATGTCGCTTAGAGTTGCACGGGCACTTGGGCCAGGTGAACATGGGTGAATCCACCAAACTCGGCGTTGTGTACCCAGTTACGGTTTTAGAGTCATTGAAAAATTGTTGAGGTTATTCATTTTTGCCAACAGAGGCGCTTTTTTAGCTCTCAGTTTTAGAGTCATTCAGTCTTTTGTTGAATTCCATCGAACTCACGACTGGTCATGTGAAGCAGAGTCGGTCCGATAAACGATTACAAGCACGATAGTTTGGTTGCACACAACAAACGTTAGGTGGCGCACGGTTCCCAGGCAACGGTTGTCATGCAAATAACAACAAAAACAATTTAAAGCAAAACAAAATAAACGGTTTTCTATTTACGAATTTCTTGTTTCTTCTCTAAACGAATAATTTAATAAAAATGTACGATTTATTAAAGAAACGCAGTGCCGTTTATCGCTTACGCGACGGCATTAACATTGAAGATTTTGAATTTGAAGTGCGTTTACAGCAAATAAATTCCTTATTGCATTTTTCAAGTAATGGCAAAACAACAACAACAACTTCACCATTCTCACCGTCGCCGCTGGACAACAACAACGAGAGCCAAAAAAACAGCGAAAGTTTATTAAATGATGGCGCCGTATTGACGACACGCTGCAAATGGCAAGAGAAATTGCTCAGTCCAAGCGAGACGGCACTGTACAGTGATGCCAAAAATTGCACAACGGACACGCAACGACAGTACCACCATTGGCTGACGCAAGCAACGGCATCGACAACGGCTTCAGCAGCCGAGGATACACCGCGCGGCAAAAGACGCACAAAAAAACAACGACGACGACGTCAGCAGACCCAGTCGGAGCAGCGGCATATCATCTATACGTACGTGCAGACAGATGACTTTGTGCCCAAGGATGTGCTGACGGCGGACGGCAATGTCACAAATGCGGCTGTGGCGCCCAATGGCATCGAACGTACGCCGCCAGATGATGTACCGTATCAGTATATGTACGTGTATGCGGCGCTTAAGCCGGACACGGAATTGATGCGTTTCATATGGGATCCGGCAGAGCGGCAACTTTATGTCTATCCGGATTTTTGTCAATCGCATGAACAGCTTTATTTTATGGAAATCGATAGCAATTGTCGGCATTTGTATACGTACAATTGCATGAATGTCACGACGGTGCGACAACAACAACAACGCCGACGGCAAAAACGTCAACGCCAGCGACGCAACAGCCGCGATGCAATGTCGCTGCCCTGGCAAGAAGAAGAAGAGCAATACAATTATTTCATGCAACGACTCAATCAAAAACGATGCCCGGCCGTGCCCTTCAGTCTGCCGCCGCTGCGCAGCACGCGTGTCACGTTCTTCTTTGAGTTGGTTGCCGGCCAGTATTTCGACTATGACAACATACATGTGCGCTATCACATTCAGCTGCCCGATCATACGGTGCACGAGCATGGCTTGCTTGCGGCCAGCACACATAGCTCGTTCGGCAGCCGTCAGGTGGCGCACTTCGCGCACAATTGGCAGGTGTCTTTGCTGTGTGACGAATTGTACGTACGCCACGAACAGATGCGCATTTACTTTGAGGTGATTGCCATCGATCGTTGGTCATGTGAACGCGACGAAGGCTATGCGCACTATGCATGCCATTTGCTCGAACCGCTGCCGATGACGACATCGAAAAGGCAGCAACGCCATGGCTATTTTGATGCCGCGCATCGGGTAAAGACACTGCAGTGTGTCCGTCCGGCAGGCAATTGGCTTGATGCTTTGCGACGTTATTTCGTTGGCGGTCGACCGAGTTTCGATTACGTTAAGTACTTTAGCATGTTGCCGTTGCCGCTGCCGTCGGCATTGGTGGCAACGGATGCGGCGGCCTGCAACGGTTTTCCAATGTTGCACACGGGTCAATTGCTGTTCAAGGTCACCAAATTGCAGCAAAATGCGGCGCATTACGTGGCATCAACGTCGGCAGCGCACAGCAAGCGTGACTCACGACCGCGTGATATGAATTTTGATGATGTCGTGCGTTCCTATCAAGAGGCACAAATGCGTCTCGAGCAAATGATGTTGGAACTGAGAAACAACCAAAACAACAACAACGACATGCCGGAAAAATCGAAGGACATGCAGCGAAGTAATGAAGCAAGTGAGTTAATTAATAGCATATATATAAGAAGAAGAGATGATAGTACTTAATTCGTTTTAAATCGTGTTTTTTTTTTCTAGATGAAGCAGCGACGTTGGCAGCGACAGCAACGTCGGCGTCTGCTGCGGATGCTGAACAATTTGTTAATAAAAAAACAACTGCTTCTTTATAAACTGAATAAATCGTTATTAAATGAAATAAAGCATAAATTAAGCTTGAAAACCAACTAGAGGCTTCTAGACTAGAATACCCCCCTTAAGAAAGTAACTTAGATCATTAGAAAGCGCCATCTATTAACCATTGGTTATGAACTCTGTTAAATTTAACATTTTGTTTGAAAAAAAAAGTCTGTGGTACGTTAACATTCACTTACAGAGCGTTAGCAGCAGACTTTTAAATTCACCAGATGGTGATCTAACGACTCGTGAAAGCAACAGCATTTTAACAGGTCTAACGAGAGGATTGAGAGACCCTGATGATTTACAGTGAGGTAACAGTGTGGTAACAGCGCAGTTTGAATATTGGTTTTGATGTTTAAATTCTAAAGTGCCTTATGTTCGCTTGAAATGTAGGATGCCATGAGTCGGTTTTATTAAAAAAATAATTAAATAATAATTAAAATTGAATCAAATATTAGGCAAGTGATCGCTTGAAATGAGCTTGTGCCAAGTTTACATTTAGTTTAACGCATGTTTACTTGAATTGGCAAGTGCGATGAGTCTGTTCAATCGAAAGTTCTTATTTTCAGAGCTGGCAGAGGTTTAACAGATTTTAGAAAATAGTAGTTTCTACAGTATTTTGTTTTCTTTTTTTTTTGGTATAAAAACATTAAATGCGCAACATGAATGTGTTTTTTTTTGGTGCAGTTAAAAGCAAAATATAATTAAAAACGCAAAAAATATCGCAATTAATGTCAATTAATCAAATGTTCATCGTTTCAGTTGTTTCCTGTACAGTAACAACTTTCAATCTGCTGTTTGTTTATTAGATTTAAACAATTAATTGGCAATAAATAACAACAACATCAATAACAAACTCACTTGAAAACATAACTAACAACAAATCGAAGGGAAATAAACGCATAAATATTTAATTGATCCAAAAAAATAGGTTTTTTTCTCTTTTTTTAAATAAATTTGCATTTATGAACTCTAAGCGACATTTATTTTTTTTTAAGTAATTTATCTTGATTTGTGAGAAGATTAATTAGTTTGAGGCTTTTGGCTAAATTAAGCAAATCGTTGGTAACCGGAAATTTTATTATATTTTCTTATTTAATATGAATGAATAACACCCACACATGACACACACACACACACACACACACACACACACACACACACACACACACACACACACACACAAAGACACACGCGCACATTGGCTTAAAGCAATAATAATAAATAAAAAGAAAAAAAAAAATATCTATAATAATAATAAATCTTTATCGTTCTATAAAAGGAGCGTGTAAATAAAACAAGTTGACACGCTCACACACACCAATACACGTGTTCAAAGCAATAAAGTTGCGAAAGATCGATTTTAGGTTCTTCATGTTCGCCGCAGGTGCAAAAAAATAATGAAGCGTTAATTTTGGAATGGAGCTGAACGAAGCTAAGCTGAACAATGAACCAACTAAATTACAAACAGACAAGTTAAGTTAGAGAAAGGCAGAAAGAGAGAGAGAGAGAGAGAGAGAGAGAGAGAGAGAGAGAGAGAGAGAGAGAGAGAGAAGGAGATACTTAGCGATAAAAAGTTGTAGATAAAAAGATATTTAAGTCGCGCATGCACACGCGCCAAATGGAAATAATCATAAATTTGTTAAAGCTAAAAACAAAAGCAAACACACACACACACACACTCACGCACACAGCGAAGATAAGCCACGAACGCGATTGGTTTATTACATTTTGTCGAAGTTTAATTCCTTTTGCTTTTTTATTATTATTTCAATTTTTTTTTTCAATTTATTTAATTTTTATTGTTTTACGCTTCATTTGATTTTTGTTTTTTTCCCATGACAAATCGATAATTAAATGTTTTGTTGTTGTTGCCAAAAGTAACACAAAATTTGACATAAAAAATAGAAAAAAAATAATATTATTAATTTTTTATATTTACTTAAATATGCAATAAAGGAAAAAAAAAAATAATATAATGCCAACATTAAATTACCTTATGTTGCACAACGCAGCACAACACATGCGTCGTTTTATTACATTCGAAATGACTCAATAGCAAAGCACAATTGCTTTATGTGTTGTCTGCACACTTCGCCACATGGACGTAATCAATATTCAAAATAATGGCATACATATTTGACGCTTTGGCTTAATTGATGCTTGTTTTTTTTTTTTTTTAATAATAAATGATAAACATGCGCACGCGCAACAAAACAACACACACACACAAACACACATACATGCATGTGTACAATTAAAGCACAACAATAACATTAATAACAACAATAACACGCGTTGTTGTTCAATAAGCGAAGTCAACGTTGGAGACTCTCTGTCTGCGGCCTGTAAAAAATATATAATATGTACATAATATACAGTAAAACCTCGGAAAAGTTGATATACACAAGTTGTGAAGAATTAATCGCCTTAAAATTAACACACACACATGCCCTCAATTGATTGGCCGATAGAGGGCCAATGATTTCACTGATTGACGGAAGTTTCTTATAAAGTAGAATTTCTTTAATCGAATATACAAAAAAAAAAAAAGAAATGCATTTTTTTTTTATAAATTTAAGTTATCCGATGGAAAACAAAATCGTTCGAATTAAATATTTTAAATCTTTTGCGTAATTGCTCACTAATAATTAATGGTAATATATTATTTTTTAAATATTAGCAACTTATTTAGAATGTTTATCAGCCTTCAGGGTATAAAATATTGTTGTAAAAATTTGCCGAAATGACTGGAGTTGATTAAAAGTCTGTTAAGGCAAACATTTTGTACACCTTTGAGTTGGGGAAGTCCTTTAGTTGAAAACGTCTTTGAATGGATGTGATACCAGAAGGCATTAGCAATGGTTCTGAGCGCCTTGTTTTGCACACTCTGGGATTTTCTGCAGTCCGTACTTTGAAGAAAGGAGCGATTGCCTATTCGTAAATAACTTAGGAGTTTATTTTCGAGGTTCATCTATTTTCGTCGCAGAGAATTCAATTTAGTCGAAATATTTTAGTTGAGAATGATCTGTTGGTGTTTCTGATGTATTATCTCCAGATAAGCTTAAGATCACAAAAGTAAATAACTTCTGAAACATTTCGTTGAACTTTTCCGAGGTTTTACTGTATATTGCTTGTTGTTCATGCTATGAAAAACAGCTATAACAACAATAAAAACAACAAAGTCGACAAAAAAAAAACAACACAAATAACGTCAATTTTATATTTAACTTTATTATTATTATAATTATTTATTTTGTTTTTACAACTTCCTAACCATGTTACAACAACAATAATAATAATAATAAAAACAACAACAACAACTACAACTATGACGTTAATGTAACCCTTTGGGCGCACCATCTGTCTATAACTTGTTGTTGTTGTATGTTTTTATTAACAAACAAGATGATTTCGTTGCGGAAAACTCAAATAAACTAAAATTATTTAATAAACAAGTCATAAAATACAAAATCAAACTTGAAATGTTTTTTTTTTTTTTTTGGTTTTAATTTAAAATTTTTTTTTTTTTATTAATGATAAACGTGTTGCAGAGAAACATTTTCACTTGAATCCAATTTTTTTTTTTTTAATATTATTTTTTTGCTGTTGCTTCTTCTTTTTCTCGATTAGATTTATATGTATAAATAAATCGTATAAAATTTAAATATAATTAGTATTCAAATTATAATTAACAAAAAAAAAAAAAAAACAATGTGCACAACAACAATGATGATGATCAAAGACAACAACGTTTTTGTGACTTTTTCTTTTACTGTTTAAAAGAATCGAAAAAAAAAACAAAACCCGTAAGCCGTGCATGTGCTGGTGTGTGTGTGTGTGCCCGTGTCATTAGCAAAAACGTATCCGGTTTTTCTTTATTTTTTTTTTCATAGTATATATTTTTTTTTAAATGAACCGTGGTCGTACTCAAACGCATGAAACGCTTCGGATCCGTCGTTGGGTTGATGGGTCGCTCAGTCAGTCGTACGGAGAAACAGACAGACAGATAGACAGACAGACGGCCGGACAGTCACTAAGCGCTTTGCTGAGCCATCGATCTATGTCGCCAACAACTGTCATGTTGTTGTGGCTTTTTTTATTTGCTTTTTTTTTCTGTTGTCAAACGCATCGTTGCCATCGCCAAAAACCGGAATTATGAACACATATGCGTTGTCACTTCACTTCACTTCATTTGCCCATAAACGCATTTATTCAATAAAATTCGATTCTATTTCAAAATCAACAGTCTTTTTTTTTATTATTAAAATACAAAAACAACAAAACAATAAAATATAACGTGTGTAGTTTCTTGAAGAAGCAAAAGTTTGACGTATGAGAAATTTCCAAATTAAATGATATATGGTTGTAAAAAAATGAAATTCTTCTATGATCTATGCTATAAGTATGAATGTAAGATGTATTTATGCAATGGGCGCTTCGTCTGTACATCTCTGTAATACCAATGGAATAATGACGAGCGCAAATCCAATTAGCAACCAATCTCCACATTCTTCTACACTGGGTTTAGTAATATCGATGAGGCGTCTAATAAAGCAGCGACGATGATTTTTATTTTCCTCTGGTATTAGTACTAGTTCCTCTAACTCTAACTCTACGTCTTCCTCAACCTCTGCCTCTGCCTCTTCCACTGCCAATGCCGCTGCCTCCTGCTGCGACATATACTCAAGACTGTCCATATCGTCCATGTCGATGTCCATATCGTAGTCGGACTCATTTACTCATTTACTTCCATGACGTCACTTGTCACAATGCTATTGGAACCCCATTCCAATATTACGCCAAGGAATTCTTTAAACTCAGCCATGTCAGCCATCCTCTTATATAGAGACTTGGTTCTATTATATTCAATATTCAATAGTGCCCGTTTGCAGAGCTCTTTAATAATTACAATAACTAAATTGATTTGAGTTATTTTCTTCTATGTTGAGTGTTGTTAAAAAGCCAACTAAGTTGATTTTTGATTTTTTTTAGTTTAAAGTTAATTTTATAGTTTTATGATATGTATAATTAATGTTGCAATTAATATTCATAATGAAACCACCGACGACATATTAAAAAATCAGCTTAAACACGAGCTTTAATTTTTGTTGTTGTTGTTATTATTTATATTGTATTTTTTTTTTTTAATTTTTTTGGTTGTTATTTTACGCCAAGAATCGATTACAAATTAACATTTCGCTGACTTGAATCAAAATTGGTCATAATTATTATTTTACCAAATGAAATTAATAAAAATAATGCTATAATAAAACAACAACAACAAACATATTAATAAAGAAAAATAAAAATAAATAAATAAAAAAAATTAAGAAGCGAAAATCATGTTACTTCTGAATGTATCTTTAGAGGGTATCTTCTGAATGTATCTTCTGTGTGTGTGTGTATTTGTATCTCAGCTAAAATGGCATGCGTGCTATTGTTATTGTTGCGTTCTTTTTTTTTTTTTTGGTTTTTGTCATCGGCTTTTGGTAAAAGCGAAAACTCGTTTAGCTTTCTATTTAACTTATGCAAATTATTTTATTTGATTTTTGATAATATTTTTTTTTTTATATTTTTTTTTGCCGTAAAAAAATATCAAAAATATACATTTGTATCTATAGACACATACATATGTACATATGGAAATGTATACAAGTTATAACCATAAAAAAAGCAACAAAAAGAAATAATAATAATAATAAAATAGGCAAAAAAAAAAGTGTTTATGCATAACCGGTAAATCAGAATGAATTATCCCACCTGCACAACCCCTCAGCCAACCCAATCCTAGCACAGATCAACATGTTCCTTACTCAGCGACAAAGACAACGACGGACAACGGTTAATGATGTCTCGATGAAGCACACGAACAAGAACAAAACGTTGATCAGCAAGAAGTATGAAGAAGAATAAATGAATTTGATTTCTTTTCTAGAAATTTGCTTCTTCTTCGATTTGAACTTTTGTGGACTTTTTCGATGTTCTCATTGCTCACACACATGTTAACAATGGCGCTGAAGATCCAAAAAAAAAAAAAAAACAACAACAACAAAAATAGCAAAAAATCAAGACTATCAAAATTTAAAAACTATAAGCAAAGCAATATAATTTATTGCTTAAATAATAAAATTGAAAAATAAAAATAAAAAAAAAATAAGAGTTAAAAAAAAAAAAATTAATGTTCTTTTGAAAAATGGTAACTTGCACGCAATAAATTTCCGTAAATTACGCAAATTTAAATAGGAAAAAAAAAGAACAAGTCACAAGCCCCAGCTCAACCCCACTGCCCCCCGGGACAGAGTCACGAGTAACGCGCACGGATGAATGAGGCGCTTTTGTTGTGCGTTGCCAGGAGATTATTTCTTTTCTGGTTTCGTCGAGTTTTATTGATCGGTCTTAAAGTATCTGATTTGTTTTTTTTTTTTTTGTTTTTGCATTAACTTAATTTAATATTATTTGTTATTTTTTGTTGTTGCTTAGAAGTGTTGAAGCTTTGCTCGCGTATTGAGTTTTTTCATTTGGGATTTCGCAAGAAAAAAAAATGTTAATAAATTAATAATGACAAAAAAAAAATATATGTATATTAAAATCGTTCTTATAAAGTATTCCACTTTATGGTTAAGCATTTAAATTAAATAAAAACAAATTCACTTAATAGAAAAGATAAATTAAATTTTTTTTTTGACAAAAATGTGAAAAGTATTGTTTAATTTCACTTAAAAAATATATAAATAATATTATTTATACAAATAATATAAGAAATAAAATAATTGAGTTTTTTAAATTAATTTTTTGGTTTTAACTAAGTAATTTTATTAATTTATAAAAAATGAATACATTTAACATATATTTTTCATTTTATTGTTTTGGTTTTTTGGAAATTTTATTGTGCTTGCGTGCGTGACTCACGCGTAAAAACCGATGACGCACTTAAGTCCAAATAGAGAGATCAGAACGTAAAGCGCTGTTACAACAAAAAATTATAAAAAAAATGCAAAATTTGCATTTTATTTTTAGTAATTTTTCAACAAATTTCACAAACAAACAAACTTCGATTTGTTACATCATCGAAAGGACATTAAAAATTCCGTGTAGCCGAGCTGAGCAAAACACAAAAGTAAATAAATAAATAAATTGATTAAAAATTTGTAGAAAAAAAAAACCAACGATTTTTTTATGGTTAATAACAAGTTTTTTTTTTTTTGCAAGCTAATTTGCAATTTTAATTAAAGCGAATGTTTTTATTTTTTAAGCGTGTTTTATTTTTTATTTTTTGTTTCTTTCTTTCTTTTTTTTAATTTATTTATTTTTTAATTCATAGCGCGCCGTGACAAAAGCGCCAAAATTTGGCTGCCGTTAAAAGAAAGTGTTTTTTAAATTGATTAAAAAAAACAAATAAGAGGATCGAAAAAAAAATTGTAAACAATTCGGCAGATGTGAACTTGTTATGTCGCATGGCGTTTGGCAAATTGAAATTGCCCGAAAATGAGTTGAGATCAAACGAAAGCGCCGATCGAACGATCGATTGAACCACCGATTGGCCCCCCCGATCGCACGAGTGAGCATTCGGCGCGAAGAATCGTGCATTCGTTTGGGTTTTATGGACTTGTTTTGAATGCTATCTTCCGCGACGAATTTCGGGAATTGTTTTCTTTATTTTAATTGCTTTTCTTTGTTGTCTTCTATTATTTGCTTCGCTATTCTTATTTTTGTCTTTGTTTTCTTAGCGATTTTGTGGTTTTTTGGTTTTCTTATGAAATGCGAACAATTCTTTTCTAAGAATTACAGTAATTAAAACAAAAATTCTACTTTATTCTTATTTTTTTTTTGTATAACTTTCATCAATTAGTGTCACATTAAGTCAACGCTTTATAAATAAATATTTATTAAAAAAAAAAAATAAATATAAATTTAAAAAAATAAAATCAAACTTAAATTAAGCGAAGGTCTCTGTTAGCAACAAGTATAATAATGAGCTTGTAGAATTTTGAGCGCAACTCAAGGCAAAGCCAAAAGAACACACAGAGTGCTGCCACTGCCCGCTGCCAACGCCAGCGACGTCAACGACAACGCCATCACTGCCAATAATGGTGGCCAACAAGTCTCAAGCATTTTTATGTGACATTAAGATGTATGTTGCTTGTAGTTGCAACCAAACATACGCGCCATATATGTTGAAGTAGCTCAGCCTTCCCTGTGTCACGTCACGGCCTGCATTCTCTTAACGCAGTGTCTACGCAAAGCAACATAGGCGTACCTAATATGTAATGTGCTTCAGTTGCCATTTACGACGCGACGAACTTTTACGTTTGAATTGCACTTGTGCGGCGATTAGTTTGAGCAACTGTCTTGTTTTTAACATTAACTACGCTTATGTTTCATAGCGTAACACAATACATACGTCTGAATATACATAACTTAATTAGCATATGTTTTGTGTGATGCAGGCGTAACATAGGCATAACTAATATTATGTTTGGCGTGGAATGAAGGGAATAAATTGAAGTGTATTTTGTTTGGTATATTCGAAATGTGTTCATTAAGTTTATATTTAACTAACGAAATAATTTGTCAAAATTATAATGAAGCAGCAACAACAATAGTAACGGAAGAAGTCAAAGACAAGTTATGAATCAAAAAGACTTCGAATATCAAATCAAGCCGACGCGACGACAAAAGTCAACAAAATCAGTAAAAATAGTTCCGTGAAACAAAAAGACAAGATAATATACCATATCGTATATATATAAATACACATAAAGTTCGGCATTTTTTCAAATAAATTATTTAAATGTTTGGCTTAATGGTTTTGTCATAGAGACTACTTCTTCTTCTTCTTCCTCCTCCTCTGTGCCAACTTCTTATGCGCTTACTTTGTATTTGCCACTGCTGTTGCTGTTGCTTTTGCTGCTTCTTCTTTTTCTTCCTCATTGTCGTTCACTGTATTTCTTTGATTACTGTAAAATCAAGAATAATTTGTTTAAAATCTTACGATTTAAGTTGTTGTTGTTCTCGTTCTCTTTCCCTGTTTGCATAACATATATTTATTTTTTTTTATTTCTTGGTCTATAAATTATTAATAAGTTGTGCCTTCACAACTAATTAGATGAAGGTTCTTTCAAATATACATACATTCATGAATGTATGAGAAAACTTTTAATCAGAAGAACAAAAAACAATATATGTGTATATAGTATATATCAAAAATAGCCAAAAAAAAAATAAAAATAAACTGTTAAACGTTTCAGTTTAGTTGTATCATTTTTTTTTTTTTCATTGCAAATTAAGTCAAATCGAAATATATTTTAAATTGTTTCCATTTAATTTGATTGAAGCTTAACAACGCAGCGACGTCAACGTCGCAGTCGCCACCATCACAGCTTCTCACCTCCAACTTGTTCGATCGATCGATCGGTCGTTCGTTTTGCTTGTTTAATGCGATTGAATGCGTTTTCTATACAATATGTCTTGTTTTGGTATATACATTTTTTTCATGCCTTTTTTGTGTTATTCTTTTTTTTTTTTTTTTGACTTCGATGAATGAATGAAGCCATAATTTGTTAAAGAAGAAGCAGCATAGACGCCATCAGCGAACCATTTGCCGTTGTTCATCATCAGATCTGTTTCTGTTCCAATGATCCAATCAATAGAAAACAATCACCAACAACAACAACAACAACAAGTATTCGATATCGATTTCACAGCGCGCATGTGTGTGCTTAATATGGTCCAATGATCGCTCGTGCAAAAAAGCAAAAAAAATAACAACAAAACTACAAAAGCTTAAATAAAATCAGCACGAAAAAAAATAAAATAAATAAATAAAAAAAATACTAAAAAAACCGCAAAAAAGAACTTTAGAATTAGTCGCATGTCAACCAAAGAAAGATGGGAACAAAAAAAAATTAAAATTTATTCAATAAAGCATATACAAAAACAACAACAAAAATCAATATAAAATCATTAAACTTGTATGCTAATTTAATGATCGCCTCAACTCAGCTCAGCTCAACTTAACTGATCTGTTCTAAGCTCAGCTCATCTCAGGTTCAGCTTTTTGGAGCACAGTTCATCTGAAGCGACAGAACATTTGAAACAAACTCAAAACCAAGCGAATGAAAGCAATATGAACCAACAACAAGAAATACTGCTAAGGATATACATGGCTTTCTTCTAAATGATTACGAATTAAGTTCTCATACACAAATGTTTCCAACATTAAATAAATCTATGTCAGATTGAAATACACAACACATAAGAAAGTTAAAATTTGAAACTTTCATTGTGCTTATAAAGAAGATTGGCATTGATGAAGCTTATAAAGAAGATTGGCATTGATGAAGAGAATGGTGGATCAGCAATCAGTATGAGAAAAGTTGCTCTGTCTTAAAGTAATATAATGCTTCAACAGATCAGATCAAATCATATCAGATCAGATCAGAAAGTGCAAATACCTCAAGTGAGCCCCAGGAGCGAAAATAATATAAAAAAGGCGACTTAATGTTTATACAACGTCGTATATGAATCGCAATCTGTGTTGTATCTGAGCGTAAGCAACTAAAATACACAATTAGCTCATTTCAGCTACGAACAAAATTGTCCATGAACGCCTTTGAGTCGTTCGTTTTTGACATTTCCTTTTAGGTCTTTTATAAATTCAAACAAACTGAGAACAAAAGCTTTCACAACTGATTTATTATATTTATTAGATCAAGTCCAAAAGACACTCATAGAAATGGATAGAATTATTTTTGCATCTTTTGTTCTAATACATTTCAATATTTTGCCATTTTAAGCATTTTAATCCTACAGCGAAGTCAGTATGACTAAGTTATTTGTATTTAATGCTATAAAACTTTTCCTTCAGTCTTTTTGAGTTATTCGTTGCTTCAAAAGGGCAGCAACAAAGGATAATCGACGCTTAAATTTTACTAAAACACAACTTGAGCTCATTTTGTAACACGAAATCGAATCGTTCATCTATCTACCTGTCTATCTATCGTTCCATTTATCTATCGTCTATCTTTCTTAGTAACTAACTAAGAACTATCGTACAAATTCACTTGTCTGTCCGTTAGACTGTCTGTCCATCTGTACGCCCGTCTGTGCGTTCGTTCGTCGTTTTGTCTGCTAAGAGACTGTGCGCTACTCATTTGTTTGCTACACGCTTGTTGCTTTTTTTCTCGCATCTGTTTTTTTTTTTTCATTTTTTTTTTTTTTGTATCTTCTTTACGCTAATGTATCTGGTTTTGCGTTGCGTTGCGACTGCGCTGTCGTACGCTTCATCACAGCATCATCATTACCATCATCATCATTGTGATCATCGTGATCATAATTTCCATCTTCGCTGCTGACGTCGCTGCCTTTATCGCCATTAGCAAACTGCCCAGCGTACTATCACAGCTCAGCTCACCGTAGCGTTTTGTCTCATTTCCTCGCGTCTCATCTTGTTTTGTCTAACACAACGCGATTCATCTGGTTTTTGGCATTGGCCGTATGAAGATATCATATATAAGGAAACAAGAAGTATCTGCGTGCGTATTTATTTGTTAGAATTCGTTCGATTCAAACGTCTTTCGTTCGTGTGCTCAATAAAATACGCAAATAAATAGAAAAAAATAAATCAATTATAAACAATAATTAAAAAAAAAAGTCTAAATCTTTTTTTTTGCTCGAAAACAAATTTTCAAAATGAAAAGTTTTGTAAGTTTTTTTTGCCAAATTTTTGTAAAAAAAGAATATTGTTGTCCTCGTGTGAAATATAAATGTAAAGACATTTTAATTTTTTTTTTTTTTGATTTATTAGAGATTTTTTTCAAAATGTTTTCAGTGTTAAAAAAAAAACGTGAACAAAAACAAGTTAAAAAGAAGACAAAATTAAAAGATAATTATATTTAATACATCACAAAAAATAATTAGTAAAAACATGAACTAAAAATCAAAAGCAAAATTCATAAAAAACAAATAAATGCAAATGAAAAAAATAAACAAAATTAAAAAAAACTAAAAACAACTTTCGAAAAAATTATTAAACAAAATATGTACATATGCAAAACTTGCGCAGATTTTTTTCTGGAAGACAAAAAAAAAATTATAATAATAAAAATAAATAAGAAATGAAAAAAATCCATTGAAGAACAAAAAAAGAAAGTTAAGCATTAGAATGTTCTTATATAAAAAGTCCTGAAACTCGGAGTGAGCGAGAAAGAGAAAAGAGAGCTTAAGACCAACCCATTTGCTCAAGAAAGTGTTGCATAGAATTCTAAAATCTATGAACAAAAGTAATGTTTAAATTTTGATTTCAATTGATTGGAATGTAAAGGACATGCCATAATTCAAGTGGGTCAAGTCCTGTAATATGGCTTAAGTTACATTTGCTCATGTCTATGACTGCCAGGAAAAGAACAAGTTAAAACAAGAATTGTATGAGCAAATAGAAGAAGCCATCACATATAATCGATTGTCGAAGTATCGATTTTCGTTGCGTGTGTGTAGAACTTTATACACAATTGTTGTATGTCTGCAAGCGTTACACTTTAACATACTGTAAACGTATATTGATGGCATTGCTTGGTTTTGGCGGAATGCTATGAACAAGCAAAAGAACAAGAACAAAACGGGAAATGCAATTCGAGTGAAGCAAATCAATTTTAGTTCACGATTTGCTCATTAAACAGTTATTGATAAAAATATTAATGTTCTGCTAATTAAACATACAAATGTCAATGACAGACAGCAGACGGCAGAAGCAGGCAGGAAGCTGACAGCAAGCGAAACGAACAAAAGACTATTAAAATAAATAATAAAAAAAAAACTGTATATTTTTTATAAAAACTAATGATTGCTAATCACATTAAGCTTGAATGAATCAATGAATGATTAATGAACATTAACGCACACGCAACAAATCGAAACGAAATGAAACGAAACGATATGAAACAAGACCAAAAGCAACGCGGACATTGACAACTCAATCGAAATGTGTGAGAAAGAGATGAGAATCCATTGCGCGCGGCAGACGCACTGACGACGATCAAGGCTAAATGCATAAATGCGCGAGACGAAGAAGGAGACAAAAGAGTGAAGCTACAAGTATAAAAAAAAACCGTTTTGCTTTGATTTTTTCAGACAGCGAACTTGATGACTGTGACAGGTTGTTGTTGTTATATTCTCACTCTGTCGCTCTTCGTTTTTTTTTTGTTTGTATTAACAAGTGTTTGAGACAATGTTCACTTGATTTAAATAAAAGTTAATAAAATGATTAATTACAGCAGCAGCAACTTTTAAAATTGCTTGACAAATTAATACATCAAACGAGCTTTTTTGTTTTTATTCTGTGTGCTTCTTTGATTTACCATAATTACATGCATAAATACATATTTGATTGGTTATTTATTTTAAGTTTGATTTATGACTTTATAAATGATTTCCGTCTGCCTTTACAGCTGATTCTGTGCGTTGTTGCGCTTGCCGCTGCCGATGTTAAACATCTCACAGATCGTAATATCGATCTGTTCAAATATAATCCCAGCGATGTTTACACACTGCCCGAGGACATTGACGATGATAAGCCCGCAGTTTTATTTAGCGGCGATGTCATGAAGGCAAAAACTGAGAAACTTGAGAGTATCAATGGCAACAAGAAATTCAAATTGGAGTAAGTTGTAGCTAACGTTTATTGATCTTAACGTTGATTGCTTACGTATGACTTTGTCTGCGGCAGATTGAAGACACAGAATGGCATTGAAGTCTCCAGCGTTGGCAAATTGAAGGATGAGAAGACATTTGTGGTGAGCGGTTCGTATTCATTCACCGGCGCTGATGGCAAACGTTACAAGACACGTTACACAGCTGATGAATTTGGCTATCATCCAATAACCGAACTTGACTTGGATATACCAGAGTAAGTGACGCATAACGTCATGTCATTCTAACAGTTCTCTAACTGTGCTTTGTTTCTTTGGCGCAGACCTCAACCCTTGAATGCGGGCGCAAATCAATTGGGCGGCAATAAGAACAGCTTGGGCAGTTTGCTTGGTGGCTCAAAGAATCGCTTCCAGTTCTTGAATCAGAATCTGAACTTGGATGCTGGCCAGAATGGTCCATTGCGCGGCAGCGGTCAGAGCGGTGATGATTACAGTTATGCGCCAGCTGGCGGCAATAATTATAACAGTCAATATGGCGCTGGCGCTGGCTCTGACAGTTACAGCAGCAGCCATGATGGCTACAACTACAATGTGCCAAGGTGAGTCATCGCATCATTGAGCTTAACTTTCAAATATTCTAATACAATTTGATGTGTCTTGTTTTTTACAGTGTACAATTCGATAATCCGGTTGGACCCTCGGAACCCTCGCGTCAATACCTGCCAGTGCAATAAACTATATGTTTTTTTTTCGCTAAATTATAAGTTCAAGTATTTATTTTAAGTGAAACCTAACAGGAAAACTAGCAAATTTATACATGTTTTTTTTTTGTATAATAATATATATTTTTTTTTGTTTTATTAATTGCTCAACGAAAACGTATGTATGTATATCGGTCTTTTCGGTGCAAACGATATAAAAATCATATACATGAAAATACACTGAGTGATATTAGAAGTAAATAAACGGCTAAAAATTGAAAAACTAAAAAATTTATTTATTTTAATTTGATTTATATAAAAAAAAACAGCAACGGCGTATGTGTAAAAGTAAAGCTTTCATCGTATAGCAAATCACTATTAAAGAACTAATACGAAGGCAATTGTGCGCATTGTACTGATTTATGTGCAATGCTTTTTTAGGCACAACATACAACATGTTTGTCGACGCTGTGCTGAAAAAAGGGCTTATGTTCTTTCGCTTTCGTTGCGCATGTGCCATTCCGTTACGTAACGTTTTCAAGTGTGTTGGAGAGATGAGCACATGCTCGATTTGTCTTTTCGCACATATGGAATGAATTCTGTTTATTGTTAGCATAGAACGGCTGTATGTGTTAGTGCATCTCAGTGGCACATAAGACAAAAGTTCGTTTCCATAACAATAAAAACTGAAATAAATCAAAGTTTCATAAATTTTTCTCTTCTCTTTTATTTCAATAAGACTTATTTTAATTTGTGTTTTCATCTTTGTTCTGTTTTGGGTTTATTCATCATATTTTTGTTATTATTTATTTATTTTTAAATTTTATTTACTCTCGTCTGTCTTAATGCATCATACCTTATTGTGAGTAAAAGTTGATATGATGTTTGTTTTTTTTTTTTTTTGGCACACTAAAGTAAAATTTTATATATTTTTTTTAATCTGTCTTTTTTTCACGTCTAATGTTTTTTTTTCTTTGTTTCTTGTTTGTTTAAAATTCGCGCTCCCTTGCTTTGTGCTTTGCTTGAGATTCGCATCATTCAATGTTAATAATTATTGTTGTTTTTGTTTTGCTTCTTGTTTTTAGCTATTAAATATTTAATAAATTTGGTTGCTTTCTCTTTATTTAACATATTTTATATCGTATAAAACGTAATCTGTTTTGTATTCCTTTTTATAATTTTAATTATTATTTTTGGCTTGGGACACTTCTATATTTTGACTCAGTTAACAAAATAAACAAAGAAGTTAGTATAATAATAAAATAAAAGAATTAAAGGAAATAAAAAAAAATAGTAATTATTTAGTTAATAAAACAATTGTATATAGTTAAAAATAATAAAATAAATAATAAAGAACAAAACATTAAAATCTCTCTTAAATGTTCCGATTTTTTTTTGTTTGCTTTATAAAGAGTTAATTATATTAATTAATAGTTTTAATTGACTCTGATAAGTTGTTTTCTAATTTTTGATTTTTAATTTTTGTTTTCAATTAAAACAAATATTTTTTAATTAATTTAAAGTTTTGGCGAGTTTTGGGAGTACAAAAAAAAAACTCTAATATAAGTAAATAAAATAAAACTATATGAAAAAATGTTTGTTTTAATGTATTAAAATATGAAATATAATAAAATAATTTGTTTTATATGTTAAATATTTTTTCTTATTTAGCTTTTTTTTCATTGGTTTATATCTTGTAAATTTTTTTTGTAATTTTTCTTAGTGTTTTTTTTTTTGTTGTTTTATTTTATATTTCATCTTTACGTTTTGTAAAAAAAATCGTGGTCCCTGGCAATATTTAATTTAATCAACTTTTATATAACTTAAATTCTTCAGTTTACTCTGTGTAATTTTTTTTGTTGCTTGGCTTCAATTTTCTGTTTTCGCTTGTTATTTTTTTTATTTTTAGTTTGTTTTTCTTTTATGTTTCAAACAAAAGACAAGCAGCTAAGCTTAATCCATATGCTTGAACGTAGGGTGACCAATTTGCACTGTTGTTGTAATGCCCTGCAAACGAAGTGATATACCAATGTCTGTATGACTGTCCGTTTGGTCATCTGTCTGTCTCAGTATGCGGAAAGTTTTCTTAAGGAAAGTTTCTTGAACGGATCATCATTGCCCCAAAGGAAGACAAAGATACAGAGTGGGGGAGTGAGAGACTGAGAGAGGGAGAAAGAGAGTGATGTGTGTTCGTTGGTCCAAGAATTTACTGTAGTTAAGTGAACACGTTTGCAGAGTATTCAAGATTCAACAAATCTTGTTTGCTAAATGGAATATTTTTAATTTCTTTTGCAATCAATTTTTGAAGCGTTTTTCTTTTTCTTTTTTTTTTATTGAAAGCAAAGCATTGTTCTTTTATTTTTGGTTTTGTTTTTCATGTAATTTTTTAATTTATTATTTTGTTTAATTTTTTATCTTAAGTAAAGTAACTGTTGAAGTTCGGTTAAGTCGCGTTTGTATAACCGTAACAGTTCAACGAGCTTGACTTGGTTGTAGAAGTAGAAAATAAGTAAGAAGTAACCACCTACACTGAAAAAATTAAAATTAATGAAAATATTTTTAACGAAAATAAAATATTGACAAATATAACAAATTAAAAAAAGAATATATAATAAAATAAATTATTCCAAGTTGTGCGAATTTTAACAGTGTGGCTTTGATATATTTTTTAAACACATATTTATATAATATATAGTTTTTTCAGCTTTTCGTTACTTATATTAAAGCAATCGATTTATTTTTTTTTTTACCAACAATATTACTTATTTCAATTTGCTTTTATTTAATTTATTTGCTTTTCTTTTATTTTACTTAGAAAACAATTAAACAATTTTCAACAGTTTTTTTTGTTTTTTTTTGTTCTGTTTAGAGATAGAATATCTTTGCTAGCTTAGAGTTGAAAGATACTTTTTTTTTAAGAGAGACAATTTTTGTGGAAATTTTATTTTTCTTTTTAATTGTTTTAGGGAAAAATTTGTCTTCAATTTTTTAATTTTTGGTGTTTGCTTTCTTGCACTAAACTACATAAGAGAATTTTTCATTCTAAGTTTTAATTGTTTGTTGTTGACTGTTCTTTTCTTCTGCTTCTTCTTTCTCTGCTTCTGCTTCTGCTTCTATTCTTTAATTAATTAACTTCTAAATCTAAAAACTGAAATTTCATAGATTTGTTATTCTCTTTTTTTCAGTGTGTACTTGTGTGACTTATCGTGAGTACCTAAAAAATAGTTTTCTTAGTGTATTTTTTAATTAATCTTTTCTTTGCTCTTCTTTTGCTTTGCTGTACTCGCGAAAATATTTGAAAATTATAAAGAAGCGAGGAATTTTTTTTAATTTTAATTTTGTTTTTTTTTTTTTGGCTTTAATTTCTTTTTTTTTTTAGAAAAGCTACAATAAAAACTATGAGATCATAAGCATCATTTCAATGAAAATAGAAAACACAAAAAATAAAAAAATTTTTGAAGATTTTCAATAATTATGTTTTGGCCAAAGTTTAAAAAAGAAAATGTCGCCAAATTCTTCTTTTATAGAATCATTTTTAAAGTCTTATCGAATTGAAATTTGTATACAATGAAAAGTAATGAAAAATGTCGGTAATAAAAAAAAATCTTCAACAGTTTTATAAACAATTAACATCAATTAAATTTATAAAAAAAAATATATTTATATATATCACTACCTTTTAATGTACAAATTGTCTTTCTTATTACAAAAAAAAAAAAAAAAATTAGCTCAACTCTTTTTTGTTTTAGTAAATAATTAATTATGTATGTCTTTGCCAGGGTTGCGCTAAATTTCGTTAACGATTTGTATTGCTTTGAAATACTTCAGTGTATACATAAGAGTAAAGTTTGGCGTTAAGTTGGTGTTTGACTAAGAAAAATCTATATTCGAATACGAAATGAATTGGCAACTCTGTTATTTGGTTTGTTGTTGTTGTTATTGTTGTTGTTAATAATACTATCAAGTTGTGTTAACTTATTTTGGTGGTTTGAATTTGTATTGAACTTAAAATTGGTCATTTAAGCGGCATTGGACGTTGTTATTTTTGTTTTTTTTTTTTGTCGTGTGCGTTTATTGTTCAATAAGCCCATGTTACTAAGGCGCACACACAGCACATACGACAGTTAAGCTTTCACACATAGAGGAAATATGTATCATGAATCAAACGAATGCATATCGTTGTCTTGGTTTTGCATCTCAAGATTATTTTGACTGATGTTTCATTCTTTCAACTATCGGTGGCCTCTTTGTGTACTATCGTTGAGCCGCTTAAGCATTAAATTAACGGTTATCGTTTGCCAAATACTGTTACTTTGTTCTTAGTATTTTTTTTTTTTATCTTTTGTTTTTAGTTTTATTAAATTCAATTTTATAATTTGTTTTATTCTAGACTCTTAATGCTTCTTTTTTATGTTTTATAAATTAATGCTACGCTAATTTTATTTATATAAATAGTTTATAAACGACATAATACACCTTAGAAGGGAAAAATGTACGAAAACGTTATTTAATGCAGCCCTGGCAAAGTGAATCACTTTTTTTTTTAGTTTCGCTAGTATTCTTCTTCTACTTCTTAGTTTTGACACGCCCCACGCATTAATAAAGGCGTTGGTATTTCATGCTAATTGTATTTGTTTTTGTTTTATTTTTTTTATATTTAGTTTTGCCTATAATAATTGCGCCAAATACTCAACGAGAAAAAACAGTATGTGGCCTGCATGTTCATACATATATATGTATATAGATATATGTAAATATGTATATACTCTAAATAATGCTTGTTTTTCATTTAGTTAAATTTAGTTGCATCTTTGTATCTTAATTCTGCTCATAATAATTGTTTTTTATTTTTAGATTTTCATATTTGTATTCTTCTTCTTCTGCTTCTTCTCTTCTTTTCTTTAATATTTAAAACTTTCTTAATAGTTCTATATAAGTTATTAAAGCTTTCAGTTTTCCATTAATCTAAAATTTATTTATTTATGTTTTTGTATTTTTATTTTATATATGTATATATAAATATTTTTTTTTTGTTTTTTTAATATTTAAGTAGTCTCTAACGATAGGAGGTATATACATTTAAAGAGAGCTTTACGCCACGTTAGCATACGTTGAGTGTTTTTATGAGAGCGAAATAGAGTTAGAGCGAAAGAGATAGCGAGCGATAGAGTAAAAGTAATAAGACAGAGCAAAAAAAGTAAATAAATAAATAAATAAAATATCTGCTAAACGGCTTAAAGACGTTTGAAAGCACATAAGATGTTTTAAAATTTTTGAAAAAAATTTGAAATGAAAATAAATCATTTTTTGAGTCTTTAAATGATATTTCTTGAGAAGATACATTTTTTTTTTATATAAAATGAAACTGTGAAAATGAATTGAGAGGAAAAGTGGACATTTTTTTTCATGTGTGTTTTTTTTCGTTATTGTATTCAAAATAAATACACTTAAAAAAAAGTAAAAATTATAAAACATGCAACTTTCGGCATGGACGCTAATTCAGGACGGTACACAGTGGGAATTTACCTCAAAATTGTTGTTGTTTTTTCTTTTTTAATCATACTAAATTTCGTAGGAATTCACACACACACACATTTGTTAATATTTTTACTCTGTTTTTTTTTTTCTTTTTTTTTTGTTTCGCTTACTTGCTTTTTAATTTGGTATTTTTATATATTTTGTTTTTCTTTTCTTTAAAGTTTTTTTGTTTATTTTTTTATTAATTTTTTTAGTTAGTTTTTTTTTTGTTTAGATTTTATACAATATAAAGCTACATTGAAGGCAGCATGGGCGTGGTCATTTTGGTCAAAATTGTTTATTTGTTTTGTTTCTTAGATAGGAACGAACGAAATGAAACATTTTGTTTACGAAATTTTTAAGATTTTTGGTCAAAGGGGAAATTTTACCAAACGCCCATGTACGACTAAAGCAGAAGGTTTCCAAAATTTTTAGGTTATGAAGGTTGATGAGAGACAGACGGTTGTGACGAAGGCTTAAGACAGTCAAAATTGGCATTAGCTGAGCGACGGATACAAGATACAATAACTGATAGTTGTTGTTGTTTTGTTGTTGTTGTTGTTGTTGTCGCATTGCTAACGTGAACGTGCAACTCTCTGTCTATGAATTTAGTTAGTCAACATTTTTTGTTTTTATAATTTGGTATTTTTACTGTTTTCCTCTTTCTTTATTTATTATTATTTTTTTTTTGTCTCTTTTTTTTTTTTAAATACTGTAATTTTCTCTGCTTAACACTGCAATTTTGTATATATATGTATATATATTTTATTATTATTTTATTTTTTAATAGATATTTTTTTTTGGTTTTTGTAATTACTTTTTTTTTGCTTTTATTTGTAATGTAAAATATGCTATTGTATAATTGTACCTCATAATACTTTTCTCTGTAAGTATGTTTGTATGCTTGTGTATCTGTGTGTGTGTGTTCGTGTGTGTAAATTGGTTAACAGTTTATTGTTGCCATGTTGTTGGTTTTGTTTTTGTTGTTGCTGCTGTTATGCTGTCAGCCTTCTCAAGCGATTATAATTCTCAAAGCTTATCTTTATCACGATCGATGCTCATTGCTTTAAATATGCCACGCCCAATGCCATAACGTAAATTAAATTGATCCAAACTTGAGGCTCTTGGTCGTGTCGTTGTTGGCGCTGAACTTGGTTGTTGTTGTTGTGCAGTTGTCGTTGATGCGGCTGCGGCTGATGCGCCCGCCGTACTGCTTATAGCCGCAATACTGCTGCTGCTGCTCAGACCGGCTCTTGTCGTCGTCGCTGTCGCTGCTGTCGCTGCCGATGCATGCTCTTCCATGTCCGGCTCACTGCATTCGGTTTCTGTATCACTGAATTTTCGTCGTCGCCGCAAGAAGCTACTACAATGTTTCAATTCGCCGAGATTATCGGAGAGCGAATGTCCGCGTCGGCGTCGCTCTTGACGTTCCATTTCCGCGGCAAGCATTTGCACTTCCCAATCGTTGTGATGTACGTGTTGTCGAACGCCTGCGGTAACTGCGACCACGCCATCATCGTCATCATCATCGTCGTCGTCATCGTCATTATCATCAGCTATATGCACTGTGCCAATATCAATATTATCGTCTTCGACATCATCACGATGCCTACGTCGGCGCATAACAGCAGCTTCATTATCATCGTCATCATCATCTTCATCGTCATCAGCCTCGGCAACGTGTATTTTACTTGATGATGAACTTGAGCTAGAACTTTCACCAATATCGAGTATGACGCTGTCTGAGATGCGTGCTAAATTGCCTGTGACATCGGCAATCATAACGGCGCCGCCGCTGACGCCGCCAATGCCACTAATGTTGCCCAAACTGCGTGCACTCTCAACGGCCCAGTCACGTGTACGTTTGCTGCTGCTGCCGCCATGCAAACTGCTACTGCGCTGCTGACCATTGCGATGTTGTTGTGCTGCATAGCCGATGCCGCCATAATTTGCAGCCGATGCTGACGCCGTCGCCCCATGTTTGCTCGTGCCGGGCGATGTAATGCCACGACGATCACCCTGCATGGGCGGCGAACTCGTGAAGACGGTGTCAAGCGAATCGCCGCGCTGCAACAACACAAAATGCAAACACATGACAAAACGAAACGAAATGAAACAAAAAGAGCGACAGAGCGCAGAGAGCGCGAGAGGCGCAAGAGACTCACCATGAAAAGCAACTCGGCCGACGAGCCCGAACTGCTGTTCTCCAGCTGCGCACGTTCGTGTTCGTGCTCTTCGTGCCCGATGCGTTCGCGGTTGCGTCGACGCGACGGTGTGCTGCCACTTTGTGCCTTCGTTTCAATGGTACGCAATTTCAGCTGAAGCTGCTGTATGATCGCATCACGTCGACGCACCTCACTCGCCATATTTGTGAATTGCAATTCAAATTTCGAATGCATGTCGTTCATGTGTGTCTTGATGACGTCATTAATGCCGCAAAGTATCTGATTGAAGTAATCCTGTGCCTCAGGAAAACCTAAATTTATTTTTGTTTTTTTTTTTTTGTGAAATAAATGCGAGCAAAGATAAAAATTTTGTGATTAGTTAAAATGGTATAAATGCATTTGAACTCATTAGTTGGGTGGTGGTAAGTAAGTGCTTATCTTTTATAAGTATTTGTTAGGGTATATAAATATTTATAAAATTCTTTGTGTTTTTTTTTGTTTTCATTTCTCTATTTTGGTTGTCTTGTCGTCTAAAATGGTAGGCAGAGTGTTGAGCTACATTGCAATACATACATACTTATGCAACTACATAAATGTTAATAGTTACTATATTCATTTGAAGTAAATATACAATCAGTTGATATATACACGCTTTTGTGGTTTTATATATAATACTTATAGTTTTTTGTTGCAGGCTCTGTGGTTTTTGGTGTTCTTGTTGTTGTTATCAATAACGTTTATTGTTATTGTTGTCATAATTGCTTATTGTGTTCACTAAAAAGCTTTGCAAGACAACTACATAAACATTCGTATATATAATTAGCATATTTACATAAGATACATAGATACATATATAAGTACATGGCTCATCGTGCTTTAACCAAATCGTTCTTTGCAAACTTACAACTTGATTTCGTTGTCAACTCATTGGATATATGATAAATCATGTATATATGTACATTTGCCATATTGTGTTAGATCTTTTGCATTATTTGGTCTGTTTACTATTTAAAAGTATTATTAGTTGCCTAGTTAAGCATTAACTTTAAGTAAGCTGTATGCAAATGTTAAATGATTGAAATGATTTGATGAATGATGTGAATTTTCTTAATTTAAAATATATATTTCAATTTATATCTTACAGAGCGCCAAAAAAAATTTTTATTCATTATATTTATTAATTAATTTGACTTTAATTTGTTTGTGGCAGATAATCTTCATTTGTACTACAAAATGCGCACATAAGTAGGCTATGATTTTTTAAACTAAATAAATCGGAAAAAAAATAATTAAACAAAAAAAAAAAGAAATTAAAACATGGATATTTTTTTTAAAGAATTATTTTTAAATAAAATTTAAAATAATATTTTGATATTCGTTGGGCTTGAAGTCTACTTTTGCTAAAGAGGATTTTTCGGGACTTTCTTTCGGACAATCAGCCTTATGAAAAGGGTTATAAGGTCGGGACGCTATATTTTTTAACTTCTGTTTTGTTTTTGTTTTTCTAATCTGCGAGAAATATGTTTTGATGAACTTTTGCCCATTTTAAGCTACACTAAAAACCTATTGTAAGAAATCGTGTAAAGAAACTATTTAAATGTAAGCAATATTTAATTGAATTTATTTTAGTTCTATAAAGTTTTATTTGGCAAGCTAAAAAAAAGTGTTAGTCTAATATTGATAGGCAAACAAAAGCTCAGCAAATGAATTATTGAACGAATTTGAAAATTGAAAAGGATAAAAAATTTACTGAGCATTTATTTTGTTTTTGTATTAAATATGTATTTTTTTTAAGCATAAATAAAATTTTTATATTTATAAATAATTAAATTACTGTTTATGGCAAAGTTATAAGCTAAAAATAAAAGAGATTTAATGTCATCATTTCATTTGCAGACATGCACATTGAAGCGAAATTTTAAATAATAAATTGAAACGACAAGCGGACCAGTGACGTTTTTTATTATTTTATTTTTTAGTTAATTTTTAAAATTTTTTTTGAAGTGAGCAAGGGTACACAGAGTCAGAGAGTGAGAGAGTGGGAAAGATATAAAAAGTGTAAAAGAGCGCATGTCAAAATATCAACAATAAACGGTCAAATATGCATTGAGTGTGACTGTGTGTGTAAAAGAGAGAGAACGAGCTCGAGCTCTGAATGCAAAATAAAATTACTGTAGTGTGCTTTTGGGCTGAAACTAAAAATGTATGATCTTTTGACGCGCAGACTTGCACAAACGCATGCGCAAAATGCATGCGTGTTTAAATATACATGTGTATGTGTGTGTAAAGCTACAGACAAACCGATGGACGGACGGATGGACAGACAGGCAGCTTGTTTGTTAGTAATTATGCGTGATATGTGTCAAAGGCAAAGACAAAAGCAAAGGCAAAGCGCACGTGGTAGGCAAAAAAATAGTGAATACAAGTGTACGAGCGAGAGAGAGAAAGAGCGAGTCAAAGACAAAGGCAGACAGAGGTGTTGTGAAAGACAAATAGAGAGAGAGAGAGAAAGAGGCAGAGACAGAGAGTTGGTGTACTGTAAATGAAGCAGATATATTTACCTTCAATTCTCGGAACTTGACTCATTGATGATGAATTTGTATTTTGCCTTAATTGCAAATTCAAATTCAAATCTGTGCATGATTGTGCATGAAATGCTGTATTTGTTAGTATTTTATTTGAACACTCGGCCGCATACGCGATGCCGCCAACAACGATGCCACCGCTCCCGACGTCGACGCCGCCGTCGTCAACCGTCGTCGCTGCTGTAGAACCAGTGACGTTATTGCCGACACCGCTGCTGCTGCTGGCGGCATTAAATGTAAACAATTGCTGTTGTTGTTGTAGCTGTTGCTGTTGCAGTTGTTGTTGTTGTTGATCGAACGTGAATTGAGCATCTTGCGGTGAATTTGTTGGTGTTGTTGTTGCTGCAACTAATGCCAATGCTGTTGGTGGTGATGACCAAGCAATTTCCGTAAAATTACCAAAGGCATTATTACTAGTATTATTATTATTGCCACCACTGTTGATTGCACTACCACTAACATAACTAACACCACCACCACCACCACCAGCAGCACCACTACTAATACCACTACTACTGCCACTACTAAACGGTATTGTTAATGCGCTCGCGTTTATTTGCAGCCCCGGGGCTGTCAACGTTTCAACGCCGTCACCGCCGACGCCGCCACTGTGCTCAATGACACGTTGATTTTGTTGCTGTTGTTGTTGTTGCTGGTGTTGGCCAAAGGCACAAATATTACTATCAGCACTGCCGGGTGGGCTAGAAAGAGTTGAATGGAAGGTTACACTCTTCATGAGCTTACTGTGCCTAGCCACATACCCTTCCAAAGTCGGCTCCTTGAGCAGACCCCTTTGTGCGCTCGCCTTCACTTGGCTATTATTATCACGCATATTTACCGTAGCATTGCCACGTATTGTTTCATTACCATCACGTTCCATGCCAATTCTATTGCCATTGCCATTCCCATTCCCATTGCCATAATCGTTATTTCGTTTCATTGCATTATCGTTAATGCCAATTCCATATGTTTCACTAATTGTTGGTGCTCTCATTGCTGTTGTTGTTGTTGCTCCTGCTGCTGCTGCTGTTGGTACTGCTGCTGTTGTTGTTGTTGTCGTTATGCTATCTCGACTTTTATGTAATTTTTTTAATATACTTTTCAATTTTCGTCTTTCAAATGTTTCATTCGATTCGGGACTTAACGGCACGTACTCCTGCTGTACAGACTCCAGTTGGTGCTGTTGTTGTTGTTGTTGCTGTGGCTGTTGTTGTTGCTTTGGATTATCCGAAACGCTTGCACTTGCACTCGAGGTGGTTGAGCTCGTTGTCGATTCATATGTTGCGGTCATAAATTGTGAATATATGCCCGATGTATCGCTATAGCAACGATAAAGCGTTTCCGGCATACCAACGCCAACACCACCAACACCATCATCATCATTATTCGTTCGCGTCTTCGAACAATCCAAACTAAAGCTACGCGTTTGCAAAGCCTTCTCCAATTCGGCAAGTTTTTGTCGCTCATTGAGTATCTTCAAACGTTTGACAAATGGCAAGCCGCAATATTCTGGCGATAAATCGAAAACACTTTGATATAATTTCGTACGTTGACTTTGCGTTTGTGTATCGCTTAAGGCGCCGCTGCCGCTGCCAATGCCGCCGGCTTCACTGCTGGTCTTCTTCTTATTCAAACGCGTCGATGCTTTCAATGAGATGCTCTGCAGGCATTCACGCGTTGTTGTTGTCATTGTTGTATGCATGGCCGATGAATGGGCATGTGAATGCCCATGACCATGACCATGACTGTGACCATGACCATGTTCATGACCATGTTGTGATTGCTGATGATGATGTTGTTGTTGTCCATTGCCAGTACGCAAAGCTTTCAATGCACTTTTTGCGCTGCTCGTTGCTTTCGTTTTCAATAAGCCACCATATTCATTATCCTCATCATCACGTTCGCCGGCGAATTCCTTGGCCTGCTCAGCGGGTATATTACCCAATGAATAATTCTTTAACGGTGAACTTATATCCTCCGGCGAACAATTCGTTAGGCTTGTATAGCTTGATGAGATGAGCGTTGCCAATTTCAGTTTCGACCAGGGCCGAATCGGTGTCGTTGTATCGGTATCGGTGTCAGAATATTGCATGGGCATGCTGCGATAGGACGGTTTAAAGACTTTTCGCGATATTGTTGCAATTGGTTTGTGTCGTGTATCGGTTGTGCTGCCGCTGCCACTGCCACTGCCGCCGCTGCCGGCGCTGCTGCTGCTGCTGGCCGCGTGTTTTGCTATGACTGCCAATGATTTGGGCGGTTCCTTTTTGGCAATAGCGCCGGTCAATGTTGATGCTGATGCTGATGATATTGATGATGTTGTTGCAGTAGCTGCTGCTGCTGCTGTTGTTGTTGTCGCTGCCGCTGTTTGATGTACTGTCGCATGACTGCTGCTGGCGCCACTTCCACCACCACCGCCGCCGCCTTGGAGTTGTTGTATTTTTTGCTTAAAGGATACTTTCATAATTGGTTTAATTTGCGCAATTGTTAATGTTTGCGCTGTTGTTGTTGTTGCTGCTGGCGCTGCCGTTGTGCTATAATTCGTTGTTGTTGCTGCTGTTGTTGTTGTTGCTGTGCTGCCGGCAGCGTTCAACATGAGTTGATTTGCATGCGTGTCCACTTTGCCAGAGATCGTTGCCTGCTGCTTGGAATGTGTGGCATAGAACGGTTAAGGCGAAACAAACGAAAGAAACAAAACGAAACAAAACGAAAATGGTACAACAAATGTTACGTTTTTGGTGCGTGCGTGCATGACAAGTGGGAACAGTGAGAAGAGAAATCGAAAAATAGACGATTAGAATAAAATTTTTTTTTAAATAATTTTTAAGATTTTTTAAAATTATATTTTAAGTGTAAAAATATGTCTTTGTGTGTGCGGAATTTAAATATATTTTTTTTTGGTAATAATATTGTTGTTTTTTGTTTGAATATTGTTATTATTGTTTACCATAGTTGCAGCATCGTTCGCTTGCGGTTCATTTCTTATTTTTAACTGTTGCAGTCGCTGGATGAGCGGAAAGCCTTCACTGAATTCACGTTCGGGCTCTTCTTGTATTGATTCCTGCGGCGATAACGTACACGTAACATGTGAGTGAGGTGGAGATTTCTGTGGTGGTGTGGACTTAACAGCTCGCTCTTCGCGATCCTAGTGCAAGACACATAAAGACACATACAAAACTACTTTTTAGGAGCGGGGATATTACAACAACACAATTTATTGGATTTTAAGCAACATAAAAAAAGCCATACTTTTCTGTTTGTTGTTTGTTGTTGGTTTCTTTCTTGATTGTATACATGTATCTATGTATGTATGTATGTATTTGAGTACTGTTGTCATTTTGTCAGTATTTCTTTTGTATGCAAGTATAGATATGTATCTATGCATGAGCGTGTAATGTGTTTAAATCATAAATAAATAATTTAAAAATAAAACTTAAAAGAAAAGAAAACTTAAATAAAAAATAAATAAATAGCAAAACAAATCAAAAACATGAAAAAGCAAGCACTCTAGTGGGATTTTCTAGCTGCGATTCGATCGTACAATGAAGCTCTATGCAATGTAAAGATTTTCCTGCCTAAAAAAAAGCCCCATTTATAACATTATCATCATCACCTACACCAAGGCTACAACACACGTCGGTCTCGGATGGTAAACAGATCTAGCTGGTTTTCTGTTAATTTGTATTCCAATTGCCATCGTTCCTAGCAATTGTAATGCTCTATGTAACGTTGAGTTTGAACATAATATAATAAATTACGATTGCTACGAACGATGGCATTGGAATGCAAAGTGACTGAGTTTTTGAGAGTTTTGAGAAAATGCTGGCTATTATTTCAAATCGAATGCCATTATTGGTTAGAAAAAAAATATATAAAAATGGCAAAAGAAAATAAGACTATTTAAATTAAATTTTCAGGACAATACGACAAAAACTGACGGGGGAATCTGACACGCCAGTTTTAAAATTTGTTTATGGCACATAAAAAATATTTCGATACCTAAAAATGAATGCATATAAATGATCAACATCTCAAAGAATAATTAAAGGCAAACATTTTATTTTCCATTTTTTGTTTTAATTGAAATGTTCTATATCACCTTAAAACAACACAACACATACGGCAGTCTAGCATAAGCACACAAAACCCAAGTAGGCGAGTGCTAGGCTGTCGTATGTGTGGTGCTGATGCATACTAACATTAGCGTTTTTTAATGCAAAGCACGGACGCTGACATTTTGGGCTTTCGATATGAATACAAGTATTATTTAATGAGAACGTGGAGCGACTTACGGCTAATGGCTTCTTCACTAAACTAACTAAGTGTGTGTGTGCGTGCGGGTTCATTGACAATTTGCTCAAACAAATACGCATTGAAACACTTGAAGCATTAGAAAATTGTTTGCGTGTATTCAAAATTGCTCAGTAACGTGCTAATTTATAATTGAATAAAACGAACTTGTGGTATTTTTTATTGCAGGTGCACTAGAAAATTTACTTCATTGTCAAACAAAACAAATACAATAATAAAAAATAAAAATAATTAAAAGCAAATAAAAAATTAAATTATAAATAAATAAGAAGTAAAAATTAAATCTAAAAATTACACAAACGAACACATTTCGAACCTGCCAGCAACAAGACAGAGAACAGAAAAAAAAAATGTATTAAAATTCAAATAATAATACAAAAAGTACCAAAATTGAAGACCACTTAAAGCTCAGAATGTAAGTATAATGATTTCAATGAATTCGAACGAAATTAAATAAAAAAATATATATATAAGAAATTTTGTAAGCAAAGAGAAAGAGAATTGAATATTGAATATTGAAAAAGAGAACGATCGCCGTGTGAACAGTGTTGGCAAACGTTCGTACGTTAGTTCGTTCATTCGTTCATTGGGTCGAGCGGGGTTGGCGGCGCCGCCTACCTGTTTCTCCTTGAGCAGACGAAGCCGCTGCAATAGCGGCAGACCGGCGCCAATGGGGCTTGGCGTCTTGTCGTGCAGCTCATCCTTAGCCTCCGCCGAGTCGTCCTTCTCGTCGGAGCGTACGCGTGACATGCGCTTCAGCATCGTTTTGCTGCCACGCGGTGAGGTATTGTGCAACGGTTGCATCTCCAGTGATTCATCGCTTTTGCGTGAAGTTCTGCAAGATTCATACAAAGAAAGCCGGTGAGTTATATACACCCGGAGCTAGGGAAAGAAGCGTGCAAACCTTGATTTCTTAAGCACATTGCGAAAGCCTTTGACATCATGTTTCAGCTTATCGACAATTTTCTTCGATGCGCTATTCTCGCTGCTGTCGCTCTGATGCACCGGATGATGACCCGGATGCGGCTGATGGCCCGGATGTGCGGCCGCATATGCGGCATTCTCCTTCTCAAGTTGTGCTTTCGCATATTTCTTATTCACGCAACGCACTTCCATCAAACGTTTACGTCCGAGCGTCTGTAGTATCTCCTGTGCATCGGGATAGTCCTTCATAGCGGCCAGCACATCCTCACGCGAGAGTGAGAAGAGTTCCGAATAGCCCACTGAGCGCACGTCGGCTGTACGTCTGTGAGCGTGCAAAAAAAACAAACAATTGCTGTTTGAGTTGTGTACGAGTATATTGTAGATTGAGCGTTACTCACTTGTTCAGACCATCGAGATTGAGTATGCCAATTTCGCCAAAAAAATCACCGGCTTTCATTGTTGTCAACACTTTGCCCGTCTCGCTGAGCACCTCGAGTATGCCATCGGCAATAATGAACATCTCACGTGCCACCTCACCTTTACGGCAAATTGAATCGCCCGGCGTAAAGATGTATGCCTTCATTTTTAAAACAAGATCATGCAGAAACTCCGGTTGGCATTCCTGAAAGATGGTCACCTTTTTCAGCACACTCAAATTGACATGCAACGCCAATTCAGTTTTCAATTTGTCGGGCAGCAAACCTAATGCGGTATTTATGTCACCGCCACCTTGTATACGTCCACGGGACCAACTGTAGTCGTACCAGCGAAGCACGCGCCGCTTCATGCCGCCAGGCACCTGCACACGGTAAACGGAAAATTAATTGGGGGTTAACAAAAGGGTAGAAACTAGTAAGACAGGCTGAGATACATGAAGTCTTAATCGTAGAGTCTCAATTTCTTGGTGTCCAAAAACACAGACGATTGAAGGTTAAAATAAACTTAAACATAGGACAATCAACGCTCTTCTTTCTTGGTAAGGAACGAGGCCTAATTAACATGTTTGTTGAGCTGAAACTCTACTCGCACTTAGATAGATAGACAGATAGATAGATAGATAGATAGATAGATGGATCTGCACATCCTTCTAGCTTTGGCACAGAGGCTCGGCTTTGAGTTGAAGGCAATGGACATCAACTTTCCTATCGTATCCTATACGTTGCTCGGGATCGTTCTTAACTTTGTCTTACACAACCAACGTGCGTTAAAAATATTCATAGATAGACTAATACTAACCTTGTGATGCCTCATATAAGTCTTGGCGCCGTCCAGAAGGCGCTCAAATTCCAGTCGATTCGCGTTCCGATTCGTTATCACATTGCCGACCTGACCGACGATCGTCGCAAAGATGAAAACGCCAATCAGATAACTTACAATTGTAAAAATATATCTGTGAAGGAATAACGAAAAAAAAAACAATAAAAAAATTAGATACTTAATTTTTTTTTTTTAACACTAAAATACGACAAATGTTTGCCAACACTGACAGTAAACAAAGTTTTCGAAAATGTATTCTTTCTTAAAAAATTAATGTTTTTTTTTTCTTTCTTTCTTTCATACTTTAAATAAAATATATATAATAACTTTTGAAAATGAATATCAGTTAATTTGTTAAAGGCTGTCGCACGATTTCGAAAACTTTGTTAAACAACATTATGATCATCATTATTATATTATTAAAATTTCTTTTTCAAAAACTGTTAAAGTTTGAAACGCTTTCACTTATTTGTTTATGCGCACCCCAATTTAACGGTGGACAGCCCCCAACAAGTTTAGTGATATTGATTTCCGTTAATGTTTACAGAGAGCAGAGAGAGAGAGAGAGAGAGAGTGAAAGAGTGAGAGTGTGTGGTTTACCCATAGCTAGAACCGAATTGTAGTAGGCGTGATTTAATGCCACGTCGCGGTATTGATCTGGGGCCGTCCACCGAGAAATTCGGTCTTCAAATGCAAGCAAGCAAGTAAGCAAAGCGTACAAAATTTTAGTAATTTGTTTAAAAAAAATATATAAATATTTATAATTATAATTTACATCTCTTATATACTCAAATGGGTAGAGAACAAATACATAGGTGAATTATGTTCAATCATTGGCCAATTGAGCGCTTTCTTATATTAAGTACGCCTATGTTTCATAGCCGCACACAGCACATGCGTTAGCTCAGAGATGAGCCTCAATGGCCAAGCATCAATGCTGAACTAACACATGTGCTGTGTGGCCTTAGATAACATAACGCAAATATTGGTATAAAAGTTACTTTTTCATATTTCGGCATGTTTTTTTTTAAATTTTGAAATTGTTTTTTTAAATTAATAATATAGAAAGTCAGACACATAAAGTGACATCATTAATTAAGCGCTCAAGGCAAATGTCGAGAACGATGGTCGTTCAGTACTTGGGTCATTGGTTCTAACGATCGTTTAGCACTTACTCAGCATTTGTTTCCGGCGTCGGTAGATCGCCAATCGTTGTCAGCGTCAACGTTGACCAATACAAACTGCCCAAATATTTGCGCGTTAAAGTCGCATAGTCACCGGGCCGATACGGATAGACCCAATCGCCCTATAAGCACAAATACAATATGTATGTATATAAAAATATTTTATAAGTAATCGCTTTTAAAGCGCACCTGAAATCCTTCAGCTTCGGATAACAAATAATAGAAACAACCGAACCAATGCGCCAATATTAATAGGATATGAATTAGATTAACAACGCGCCATAAATTTGGCCAAACTGTTCTACTCTCTACGATGTAATAAAATCTCACAGATCGATAAACCTTAAAGTGGATAAAAAAGCATTATTATTTATATATAATTATAAACGATTTTGTTTCACTGTCTAACCTTAAAAAATCGTGTAAATCGCAATAGCGGCTGTGTGCCCATCTTCAGCTGTAACAGATCCAATGGTATCAGCGCAATCATATCAAAGATGAAGTCACGCGAATGTACATAATGACATGCCAACTTCTTGTCGTCGTATACCTTTTATAAACCAAGATTATATATTGATTTGCTTATGATTCATTATGCCATATATGTATGTACATACCATTAGACCCTGTTCCAGGTAACCAGTGCGTAATTGAACTATTATATCTAAGACAAATACAACATCTGTCAATATATCGCAGATGAGCCAAAATGTGGGCACAGCTTCCTATAAATAAGATTGTAGAAATTTATAATGATTATGATAAAGTTTAGTGCGCATTTACCTGTAATTCGGGAAAACTTTGCCGCACAATGAGGGTCCATAGATTATATAGAACACATACTGTTAACATCATTAACCAATAGAAGTAAAAATTTTCATCTGGATTGACGACGGAACGTCGCTTTTGCAAATAGCGTCGTCTGCGTTTAACACTTTTCTCAACGTCGCCAGAGGCACTTTCTGAACCTGTGTCTTCGACAGTTTCCTACAGAGCCGTACATCATCATCATCACCATCATCGTCATCGTCATCATTATAACACATTACATAACATAATGTTAAACACGTTATGAAATTTCAATATTAAAAGTATTAATATTTAAATGTTGTAACAAAGAGCAGAAGCGTTCATGCGAGCGAATGTAAAAAAAAGAATGTGTGTGAAAGAGAAGGTAAGAGAAGAGGAAATGTGTGGTAAAGTTAGCGAGTTGTGTCTTTTTATTTATTTTTTATTCTATTGTGTTCTGTTGTGTTCCGTTGTGTTCCATTCCGTTTGTTTGTTTGTTTGTTTATTTGTTATTTGGATTTGTGTTTGTGCTTGTGTTTGCCTTACCTGCGTCTCGGGTATTTGCCGTGTAGAGAAACGCTTTAGGAATGAGTCTTCTCGCTTTAGTGGCGGCTTCTTTTGTATTGCCGATGATATTTGTACCGTTGTGCGTAATTTCATCCAACGTTGATTCGAGCGTGTCCTGTATGAAGCACACACACATATACAAATGATATCGTTTATATACTATGTTAACTTATTTTATACTCATATTTATATATGTACATACATATATATACTTATAAACATACATATATATATACATACATATATACACTGAGAAAAGAGATAAGCGTCTAAAATTAACTACAAAAGCAAGAAAGTCAAATAAATGCAAAATTACAACAAAACAAACAAACCGACAGGCAAATTTAACACAACGCAACGGCGGGCAAACAAAACTGAAGCAAAGCAAAAAAAAAAAAAACGGAATAAAAAAAAAAAGAAAAACGCAAAAAAATGAAACACTCAAACTGATTTACCGCTAAAGGATAAAAGCTAAAGTGGAAATGCGTAACAAAATATATATGCAAGTATAAAAATGCCAACAACAACAAGCGACTTTAACTAACTACAATAAAAAAAATATTGTGTTTGGTGGTGTTGGTGAAAATAAATACAATCAGCGCTATACGGTACAACAAAGTAAGCATAGTGAGCGTGAGCGTGAGCGGAAAGGCAAAGGCAGATTAATGAAAAGAAAAACAAAATAAATTTAAGTGGTAAAATAACTTACAGCAAAAAACACTTACACGCTAGGCTAGAAGGCATTCACTAAATGTAACGTAACGTAACGCAACGGAAACCCAAAAAACCGTAACGCCAAAACGCAACGACACGTAACGAAACAATCGAGACGTAATGTAACGTAACGAAAATGAATACAATGTACACAAACACACTGATAGTTGATGGACACTGACACTGTGAGTGAGGAGTAGTGTATATGACAGTCAGAGAGAGAGAGAGACAGAGAGACATAGAGGGAGGCAAAGAAAGAGTGACAGAGAGAAAGAGAAAGAGCGAGAAAGTTGGCATAACAGATCGAATTATGAAAATACGACGAGCGTAAAAGCGTTTACGGTTTTTGCAAGACAAACGAACATATTTTTGTTTGTATTTGCCTTTTGAGCATTTGTGAGCGGGCATAATAGAACAACGAACAAAAAAACGAAGGTAGCATGCATGCATTGAAACGAACGAATGCACGAACGATCGAAGGTGTGAGAGAGCGCACACACGATCGCGTGACCGACCATTGATGCCAATTGACGTCGCCTATGAACACAGCGCTGACCGAACACATGCACCAATTTAATATTCAACAAGCGACAGCATAGAATTGTCTTAAGTGTTTCTTGAGTGCTGTGTAACGTACGCGAACTATAAACATTTCGAAAATTAGTTACGCTAATGAACCTAACGTTCACACAACACATGCGGCAATTTAATGTTCAAAGCGTGAAAGCATAGAATTGTCTTATGTATTGCTTGAGCGCTTTGTCCATAGGAGTAGCTAATTGTAGAATTGTTGAATCAAGTGGCGTCAATTGGCATTAGTGCGTGTAACACAGATCAGTTGATTCGTTTCATTTCGTTTCGTTTCGTCTCATTTCGTTTTATTTCAGTTCTGTACAAAATTGTTTTTGTATTGTTTTTTTTTTGTTTTGTTAGTAATTCTAAAACGTTACAATTAATGCTTGGATGCAATTTTGATCTTTGGTTGTTTGGTTGGTTGGTTGGTTTTGGTTGGATATGAGTTGGATGGAGGTTATAACGAGTTGTACCTAAAATGCGAACAGAATGATGAGAGAGAATTTAATATATTATTAGACAAATTTTTCCTCGTTGTTAGTTTGTTTTTGATTTTTATTATTATTATTATTATTATTATGATATTATTTTTGTTGTTGTTGTTGTGTGTTTAACAATATGCTTTATTAAAGACAAAAAAGGAAATGTATTGAAGTAAAGAAGAAGAAGAATAAATTGTGCTTTAGCGCAACGCAATTTGACGAAGGGTGTTCGAAATATATTTCTTCATTATTTTTTTTAAATTTTTTATATTTGAAAATGTTGGAAAATTAATTATGCAAATAAGCTTAAAGTGAGTGAGACAGAGATTTGAAGAGCTTGAAGCAAAACAAGTGTTTGTTAGTATTAAAAGGAAATAGAACTTGAAAAGGAAAAGAAAATGATTAGGTTGTTTTTGTAAAAGTAAAAACAATCAAAAAAAAATTTAAATAATTTTTTCTATAAATTTTTATTATATTTCAATGTTTATTGAAATGAATGAAGGCACAAAAATACGTGTTATATTTTTTGAAGGCAAACAAACAAAAAAAAAAGACTAGCATACTTTCAGGGTGCCTTTTTAAGCGCAAATGTTTTAAGTATGTGAAAAATTATCAAATCAAAGGTCATCAAAGGTTTCCATTACATTTTCAGTTATTTGTTGGTATTTGTAATAAAGCAAACGTTATTATCCTGTGTGTCTGATATCCTTGTACTCAAAGAAACTACATTTTGACGTAGACATGCGTTGATATCTTTAATAAGTTGTTGTTTGGTAAAATATGCAATTTTAATGCTGTGAAGGACATAAATAATCCGCTTTTGCTTTGCTTTTGTTGTTCAAATGTATTATTAAACGAAGCCTAAATAATTAGCTCAAAGTATAAGCCTAAAAGTATGCAACGTAGTTTACTAATTGTTGCTTTCAACAAACAATTTCAAATTGAAGTAATCGATCAATCAATCAATTAATGAATTAATCAACACACAATTACACAACACGTTGAGTAAAAATACATTTAGCAACCCTCGCAATTATTCAAATAATATTGCTGATTATCATGATAATGATGTTAATGATGATGATGATGATGATATTAAGTGTGTCAACAACTTTTGATGCGACAAATAATGATGAATGAGCGTTTGTAATGAGCTTAGCATGACTAGCTGCATGTGTGTGTGTCTCTGTGAGTATGTGTGTATATAAAAAAGATGATGACACGAAGCTAAACGTGAACGTAAACGTGATAATTCAAGTTGATGAAGTTGTCTTTGCTGCTGTTGATGATAATAATGATGATGATGAGGCGCCACAAAGGACACAGGACATTCGGCTAATGAGTATAAGAACGGCACGTCTGATGTCACACACACACACTCACATTGCTGCAAATCTTATTGAGTCTAAGCGCGTGTGTGTGTGTGTGTGAATGACGTTGCTGTTGTTGTTACCGACGATGATGATGATGATGATGATTGGTAATTGCAGATTGTAATGACAAGCTAAAGCTTATTAGCCTCTCTAATGGAATGCTTTCAATGCTATTTTTATAGCGAATCTTTATGTATGTGCATGTGTGTGTGTGTGTATGAAAATGTTGTTGCATACAAAAATTTATTTGCTTTTCATTTTTTATTATTATTATGATTTGGATTTGTTGTTGTTGTTGTTTTCTTTATGGCATAATTTGTAACATGTTTTTGCATTTGGCTAATTAAGTGTTTCTTTTTTATTTTTTTGTTTTGTCAATGAATGAAAAAAAAAATCAACAAAAAAAGGTGCACAAATATTTTTAATATTTGTATATCTTTTTTATTATTTTTGATGATTTTTTTATTTACAAAATGACAGAACGAAAAATATCTTCTTATTTTTGCTTTTTTTGTGTCAAGTTGGCTTAGTTAACTTGTGTTTAAAGCCACAAACAACAACAACAAAAATGCAAAAAATTTATGCAAATAAGTTGTTGTATTTTTTTTTATATATATATATTTTCATACAAATACACACACACACAATGTCACAGTAAAAGCTTTAAAGCTGTGCAAATATTTCAACAAAATAAACACACGTGTGTTTGTATCCATGTATGTATGTATGTGTGTGCATTTGTATTTGTTGCTTTCAATCATATTTACAGCAGCTCATTTGCACATTTTACGTTTATAAATGACAACGTTGTGACTTTTAACGAGCCAAAAAGCACACAAAAAAAAGTAAAAAAAAAATGCAAAGCGAGAAAAATGAACATGAAAACGTGAAAAGGACAATGACGATTACAGCGAATGATAAACGTTGACGACGACGACGACAATATAACGGTAAAAGGAGAACGTACGTTCAGCAAATTTACGATTCATCATGAGTGTGAAAGAAGACAAAAAGAAAAAAAAACAAAAAACAAAAGAAATGAAGAGAAAATAAAAACGACACTGAAATCATTTGCTACTTGCAGTATATATCTGCCTGTGGGTGTGTGTGTGTGTGTCCTTCGAGTACACCAATTGCTACTTTTAAAATTATGTTCCGCGCGAAAAAAATTGTGCTTTTCCTTATTTATTTTTTGGCTGTATTTTATTTATTCTTTATGTATTTTGTCTTTTGGCATTTCTTATTTAAAACCGCAAAATTTTGTTAAGTATCACATAACAAAAATGAAAAGAAAGAATTTTAACAGTAGAAGAAGAATTCTCTTTCATCTTCAGCTACAATAAAAAAATATGTAAGTGCATAAAAATACTAACAATTCAGCATCATTTTCTTTCATTAAACAAAACATATTCATTTAGTTTTCTTTTCTTTGCTTTCACTCTGAAAATTTGTTCCGAAAATGTTGGGCACTCGTTTGATTAGTGTTTGTTAGCGTCATGCAATGACATTAAATTCTAGTCATAGTTAGTCACAAGGTGTGATAGTGAGTCACAAGGAATCATAGTGAGTCGCAAATAGTCACACTGCAGTCACAAAGAGACACAAGATATTACACTGAAGTCATAAGAAGTCACAAGAAGTCTCAGTGAAGTCACAATGAGTTCCAAGGAGTCACAGTAAGTCACAACGAGTCACAAAGAGTCACAGTGACTATTTTGTGACTGGCGTGAGAACAAATTGGTTAGTTAAATGATCGCTTGTGCGCTCTGAGAGCGTAAAACGAACTGTTCGTTTCTTTATTGAATGACTTTAAATAAAATTTGAATGAAAATGTTTTTTCTTTCAGTGCCGTCATATAAACATAAAAAAAAAACCAAATAAAAAATATACTTAAATGTGTGACTAACTATGTATGAATGAGTGTATTTATGTATGTATGTTTGTATGTACAATGAGACAACAAGAGTTAAAAAGAGACAGAGTGAACGAGCGAGCGAGAGAGAGAGAGAGACAGAATGAGAGCGAGCAAAGGCGAGCGAGCGTAATGTGTGACAAAGTAAAAGCAAGAGTAAGCGAGACAGAGACAAACAGAGACAGAGAGAGAGAGAGAGAGCATTTCAATAACGTGTAATTGTGTGCGTACAAATGCCGTTATGCAACATGACATTTCTCACTTTTCTTTATTAATTATTTATTTTTTTTGTTTATGGTTTTTCGATTTTTTTTTTTTCAAATTTAATTCTATTCTATTTTAAAAATTGCGTTTAACAAACTTATTTACATAAACGTAAGCGTGATTTTGTCTGTGTGTCTGTGTGTGTTTGGGTGTGTATTTGCGTAACTGTCTAAGTGTCTGTGTGTGTAATGAAATATTATTCAAACATTATTCAACTGCAAAATTGCAAAAATTCAACATAATTTTTTTGTAAGCAATAAAATATAAAATAAAAAAATTTAAAAAATAACAAAATGAAATAATTCATTCATTCATTTCATTGCTAAAAATTTGCTAACAAAAAAAAATATAAATATTCACGCTTTGCTTTGAAGTTTGGCGCGTTTTGCAACACTAAATTTGTGAATTAAATTTGGTTTTTGTTTCTTAATCATTTCAAAAGCATTAATAAAAAGCATTTCCTTTTTGCACTAATCAACTGCATAACTAAGTAAGTGTGTGTGTGTGTGTGTGTGTAGGTCTATACGTGTGTATGTGTGTATGTTGTAAAGCGCGTAGCATGCCGATTAGTTGAGCTTTTTTAACGCACAAACAAAAGTGTTTTGATTTGTTTTTGTTTTGTTTTATTTCTTCTTTTTTTGTAACAGAAAAAAAACTACTAAACTTTGTATTATCAAATTTGTTGCAATTGTTAATAATTGTATTAGTAAAATAGCTTTTTTTTGTACTGCTAACAAACAACAAACGTTGCGTATATTTTAATGCTGTTGTTGTTGCTTAATTATTTTTTTTATAATACAAAATATTTGTTGTTTTTCTTTTTAATTTGTTTTTATATATAAGTGTGTACTTTTATGTGTGTGTCAGTGTGTGTGTGTGCTTGTGAACAAAAAGTAAACTTACCAATCGGAATCTGGATCAGAGGCTCCATCTCCGATACGTGATTTCCTACGATATGAATTTAAATTTTTCATTTCATTGCGATGTTTTTCTTTTTTTTAATATTTTTTATTTAATGTTTCTTAAAGATTTTATTAACTGTTTTTTTTGTTTTTGTTTTTTATTTAACACAGCCTTTTGTCACGTATACGTAACATATATGTATATGTGTGTATTTTTTTAATAATTTGTGGGGCAAACTTTGCTGAAACATTGCCGTGCGTAATATTTGTCACACTTACACTTTGAAAATAAAAAAAATTAATAAATTATTCATACGCGGCGTATGAGTAATATTTTTTTTAAATTTTCTTTGAAGGGCACATGTGGTGTATGAGCAATTTTTTCGTATGTATGAAGAAACCATGTTGCGTACGACTATTTTTATTTTTTTTTTTATTTTCTTTGAAGAGGCCATGTTGCGTATGAGTAATTTTTTGTTTTGTAAGAAAATCCCATGTTGCGTATGAGTAATTTTTAATTTAAAATTTTGTTTGGAGAGCACATGTTATGTATGAGTTATTGTTACTTTGACGAGATCATGCTGCGTAGCAGTATTTTTTTTTTTTGAAATTTTTTTGACCGTTTTGCGTATGAGTAATTTTTTTTTATAAAGTGACCATGTGGCGTATGTGTAATATTTTGCGTATGAGTGTTTTTTTTTGTGTTTTAAACCTTTTTTTCTTTCTGTACTGTTTTGTACTGTATATGAACATGAAAGTTCCCTTCAATCCACAGATTTCAATCCAAGTTCCATAGAATCAGACAGCAAAGTCATTTGGTAAACAGACTTTTTAGAGTCTTGTGGCATTAAAAACGCCGTTAACTTAACGTCGTTAACTTAACGTCGTTAACTTAACTTGTCGTTAGTCAGTGAGGCTTGTGTCTGGTTTGGGCTTTCAGTTCTTACCTTCATTTTCTACAAACATCAAAAGCCAATAAACTCAAATATGTAAAAAGCTTTTTAAATGCAACTGACTTTGTCATTTGACATTTAACTTGTGCAAATGTTTTCATTGACTTTGATGTTTTTTTTTTCGTTTTTTTTTTTTTTTTGTTTTCAACTCTTGTATGTCAAATAAGTACGCTTTAATAAACTTGTCAACTTTGTGTGACCGCCATTTTGAAAAGCGGCACTGTCAATGCTGCCCAATGTCATTTACCATGTTGACCTCATGTTGCTTGCATGCAACAAAAATGGAAAAAAAGCGCCGAAAAAAGTTGTTCCTCACTGCATTTTGCATTTTTTCATGCAATCAACGTTTTTTTTCAGGCAAAGTGTCAACACGGCGCGGCAATGATAAGAAAAAAGAAGACGTTGGCAGCCATTTTGTTTTTATTGTTGTTATTTTTGTACATTTCAATGTTGACAATGTTGACAACTACGACGACGCCTCTGCTGCATTTTATTTTAAACATTTTTACTTTTTTTTGTTTGTTTCTATTTTTATTTCTTCTTCTTGTCACTTTAATTTTTCAACGATTTTGTTTTCGTTTTCGACTTTTTTTTTTCTGTATTTTGTCATTTGGCGTGTTGTTGCTTTTTTTTTTCGTTGTCGTACATAAATTTGCAATTTTCTAAATTCAAATTGTTTGTAAGTTGTCAATCTGAATTTGAGCTCATCTGTTCGAAACCGACAATTTGTTGTTTTACATGCTTGCAACCAAGCCAAGCAAGCGACGTCGACGTCAACGTCAACGACATAGCAGCGAACGAACGAACATGCGGCAAAGTGCGAAACGAAACGAACGAAATGTGAAGAATACTGTTTGTCAAAAAGTTTCGCTTCCATTCATTCATGCTGCTGCTGCGACGTCGACAGCGACGTCGACTGTGACGGCGCTGATGACTGCTGTGCTTTGTACGTTTGTTTGTTAGTTTGGCAACGGCAATATGTGTGTGAGTGAGATGGTGCACATGTATATGTGTGTGAATTATACATAGATTTGCACAGCTCAGCAGTTTAATTTGTGTCAAACTGCAGAATAGCAAAAGAGCTCTGAAGTGAGACGAGGCGATGCGAGGCGAGGTGAAGGGAGGCTGATGTTGAGACTATTGAAAGCCTTTTTCTATGTCCGACTGTCTGTCTGTCTGTCGGTCTATCTATTTGCCATTATAAGTGAACTGTCTTTTTTTTTATGTGTGTGTGTGTGTGTTTGTTTGAGCCTGTGTGACTTTTGTTGAGTGCACACACATGTTCTTAAGCGGAACGATTGCGTACTCAAACGGAATTGAAGCGAACCAATTGAAGACGCCTACTTGAGGCGTACCTTTTTTTTTTTTATTTTTTTATTCCTCTATTCTTCTTCTTCTTCGTCTTATTTGTGCGCGTTGCAGTTCAATTTGTAACGGTTCAGTACAATTTACTTTCGTTATATGCACAAATACATAAAAGCTTGTTTGTTTGTTTGTTTGTGTGTGTGTGTGAGCCTAATCCGCTTTCATGTTTCAGCAAAGTCGCATGTAAGTATGTATGTGTGTGTGTGTGTGTATGTTTATGTCATTTTGTATGTTAAAGTATCATGTTGATTTAGTTAGTTGATCCTTGAATATTTTCACGCTTTGAAAACACTCACAACAAAACAGAAGTTATGTCAAAGTCGATAAAAAAAAACGAAAACGAAAATTTTTACTTAAAAAAGAAAAACAAAAAATAATGGAAAATAAAATGTTCATGTAAAAAAAATACGTATATATTTTTATACATATTTTTTTATATATGTATATATTTTTTTCTCTTGCCTTTCATTATTTTTGTTGACATTTTTCGTTGTTATTTGCCTTTACTATTTTCTTTTGTTTCATTTGTTAATGACTTTCACTATTTTTTTTTTTTTGTTGATTAATTGAAGTGATATGCAAGCAAAGCTATAAAGGACATTTGCAGTTGCATTGAAGACTTGAAGTGTTGCTTTCTATTTTTCAAACTATAAACAATTTTTATGGCCATTTTTCTATTTCATTTAATAAATGATTTAATGAAAAAAATATATATTTAACTTTTTTTTTGTATATTTCAGTATTATTTTTGTTGTTTTGTTTGTAAAAAAAAAAAATCATAATTTTTTATATGAAAAAACACATATTTTTTATATTTTCTTAAAAGCGCTCAAGTAAAATTGTATTTTTGTATTAAGTTTAATTAAAAAGATTAGCGGTAATTGGCAGTCGATTAAAATTTTCATCAACTACAACAACAATTATAGTAAATTTGTTAAATAAATAAAATGAACAACGAACACGATTTCAGTTCAGTTCAGATCAGTTGAGAAGAAACAACGAAATTTAGCGAGAGAGATTGAGATATAGAGGGCGTTAAACCGTTTATGAGCATTTTTGTCCAAAAAGAGAGAGAGAGAGACAAAAGAGTGTGTGAGAGAGAGACAACTAGAGTTCAAAAGAAATCGAATTTATTGCTGTTGTTGTTTTAAATTATTATTATCATTTTCAGTTTGAAGCTACAAACGAGAGACAAAAAACAAGACCGAAAGAGAGAGAGAGAGCGAGAGTCAGAGTCTGACAGTGAATGATTTTGGTTAACAAAGACAGAGCGAGAGCAAAGGAGAGAGAGAGAGAGACAGACAGAGAGAGAGAGCATTAGGTGGAAATAATGGAAAGTTCATTAGTAGGTCGGCATTCAATACATCAAATATATTATTATTGTAATAATTATTCAATTATATAATTAATAAAATTTATCATTATTGTTAATTATTTAATAAAGTTAATTAAAATAAAGTTTAAAACAACAAAAAAAAAATTTTAAAAACTAAAACAAAGAGCTAAACTAAGAATAATTTGACTTTAAGAGCTTTAATTGGTGAATTGAAAGTTACAGAGAGAGAGATAGAGAGAGTTAGAGAGAGGTCGAGAATGTATGTGAAACGAATAGTTAATTAATAAGTGTGAAAGAGATAGAGAGAGAGAGAGAGAGTGAGTTAGTAAAACAACTACTTTAATTATCATTTAAGGACCAAAAAATTTTATATGAAATAAAGAAAAGAATTTTTCGAATTTTTAAAAATACAAAAATTAAAAATAACTAAAAAAAAAGTGAAAAAAAAACATATATTTCTTTATTTTTTTTTTGTTGGTAAATGCAAAATGAACTGTAAAAGCACCATTCCTCTTAATGCGCCTCAATGAGCAATAATACGCCATCACCGCTCGGAGACTCTTCCACTTTTGTGTGCCGTTGCCATTGTTGTTGTTGTTGCCATTGCTGTTGTTGTTTTGCTTATTACTGTTGCTATTGTTGTTGCTGTTGCCGCCGCCACTGTTGTTGATGCTGTTGCTGTTGTTGCTATTACAACCAAAGCCGCCATATTTCGTGTGAAATTTCATTGTCGATGATGTTGTTGACAAAGGTGTTGTTGTTTTCTCATAATTATAACCATCATCATCATTGTCATCTTCATCATCGTCATCGTCATCATCATCATCATCATCAACAGCATAAACAATATCATTGTTATTATAATTATTATCATCATTGTCATAAACATCAACAACTTCTTCGCCATCATCATCATCATCGTCATCATCATCACCATTGTCAGCATTATGACAATTGCCATCAGCATTGCTTTCATCATTGACATGGTCATGTTTATTGTTTTTGGCTTTCGCTTTAGTTTGTTTGCTATTGTTTTTGCTATTGCTATTGTTGTTGTTGTTACGGTGACGTTGCGATTTACCGACAAGCTCTTCCGGATATTCACTAATAAATGATGATAATGTCTTTGTTGTTGTCTGTTGATAATTCAATGAATTTGTAACGCTCAATGAATTAATCATACGCCCCGTAAACGATGAACAATCCGATGATGGACTATTCAAATGTAAACGCACATGACGGCGTTGTTGTTTTGCTGCTGTTGTTGTTGTAGTTGGCTGCTCTTGTTGTTGTTGTTGTTCTCTTATTTTCAATTGCTTTTGTTTCTGCTTCGACTTCTGTTGCTTATCCTTATTCTTCTGCTGCTGCTGCTGTTGTTGACCCTTTATTATCAGTCTATCCCTCTCTGTGTAGAATTGTATATTTTTTTGTTTTTGCATTGCCATCGTTTCTTTGGATGTACTGCAAGCGCTCGCAATATTATTGACCGAACAGTTACTTTGTGAACATGTCAGCAGCGATGATGTTGCCGATCTTAAGAAAATATTGATTTGATTTTTATGCACATGTTAATTATGTTTATGTACAACTTATTAACATTATTAACTTGTAACTGCTTTTCATTATTGTTAGTAAAAAAAATAAAAATAAAATTTTATTTTCTATTTCTTGATTTTCTCAGCATAAAAAGCAAAATAAAAATGGTAAAAAAAAAACAAAAAAATTACAAAAAATATTTTACAAATAAAATATTTTTACGAGCAAAACTCACTAAGATTTTTCATATAAATATTTTTGTATTTAATTTAATTACTAAATTTTAATAAGTCTCAATTTTCAGCTAAGAATTTGTGCACCATTTTGAGGGCCTAAAAATATACGCCAAACATTTCTTTTATGTGTTCGTCAAAAGGTGAGGTGTGTGTGTGTGTGTGAGTGAGCGAGAAAGAGAAAGACAGCTACTACTACAAGAGACAAGACAAGAGAAGAGAACACGAAAAAAATATGTTGTGCCAGGCAGATTGGTTGGGGTGAGGGGGGCTGAATTGTTGCGCCAAATATAATCGAACAATCTGGCAACACTTTGCATAAAAGCGCTTTGTTGACATGTGATGAGACAGGGAGGGGGAGTTGAGCTGAGCAGAGGTGAGGAAGGAAAGAAAGGTAGCGCCAATACTCTAAAGTTCTTCGGATGTGTCAATATCAATTCCGATAGGTTATCAAGAAATAAATATTTTATTTTATTTATAGATTATGTTTCTACAATTACTCTATCGATTCAATACTTTGATCGTTCTGCTGTCTTTCCTTTGAGCAACAATAAAACTTCCTGTTATTTTACTGTTCGATTCTTCAATCGATCGTTTTGCCATTTGTAGCTTTCGCACTTTTAACATATATTACTTTATTTTATTTCATTTATTGACAAAAAAAAAATGTTAACAATTTACTGCTCACAGAAATATATAAAGTAAACTTTGCTTAAACTTTGTTTAATTCGTGAACCAAATATAATAAAAGTGTCCATAAAATCTCATAAAACTACCTAAGCAAAAATCAAAGATTTCAGTAAATTTGTAGTAATCTATTAAAAAAAAACGTTCAGAATGCTTTTAATAGTTTCATTAATAGAAAAATTAATAGATTTCATATTTTAGCTATCAAAAAACTTTTTGCTTATTGAAAAATATTTTGCTAATTAACAATAACAATAAGCCAAGCTGTAAAAATTCACTTAACACGTATTTAATAGAATATTAATATTAACAGTGCCAAAAAGAGTACCTTTTAATTTATTAAAAATATAAGATAAATACTTATTTGAGCTAATGGAATTGGAAAGAGATGAAAAATCTCATTAAAGCGAAGAAAACGGTCAACATTTATAGAAAAGCAATTCATTTAATTAAAGTTTATGTTTATATGTAGAGAACAACGACTCATGAGCATTTTTTGTTTGACTCTTGTAAATGCTTCAAACAAATAAGAAGAAACAAATAATTTTAGAGGTTTTTATACCTTAGAGTTTTAAGTATCTTATAAGTGTCTTACACAATATAACGCAAAGTACATAAATTGTTTGTTTGCTAAAATTTCATAAGAATCAAAGCGCAACCCCCCTGGGGTGAGGGCATGCTCAACAAACAACAGAAAAGACAACTTTTGTGGCAAAAATCTCAGTTGATCGACCCAAGTGTAAGTCAATAAACCAAAACTTTAACGATGACTTTTTTTTTACCTATTTATTTATTTATTTTTTTGTGTTGTTGTTTTGTTTTCTTATACATTTTGGTTAATAAACAACATCAACAAAGCTGTAAAGCTGTTAAACTCTTCTTAACCGAAATGCTTTGTCAGTTAGTCTGTTCATCCGTCCGTCCGTCCGTCCGTCTGTCAGTCATACAATGTTGCCAAAAGCTTAGGCCAAAAGCTGTTGAACATTAAACTCAACTTTATTTGCCTTTTAGGCCAACTTGACACAAATTACTTTATTTGATCAACTTCATAAGCAACGAAAATAATAATAAAAAAATAAAAAAAAACGAAAAATATAAAAAAATAATGAAATGCACAAGTTTTAATGCAAAGTAAAATTTCTTAACATTTTTTTGAACATTTCGTTTTTTTTTTTTTAAAGAATTTTTGTTATTTTCGAAAGTTGTTTTTTTTTTTTTTTGGTAATTTAATGACTGCGAACGTTACAAAGTGACACAATAGAATTTAACGATAGACGGGCGACGCACAAAGTCGTCGTGTGCGTGTGTGAGTGAGACACAAGAACAGCGACAAAGAACGCCAGGACATTGAAGAGCAACAAAGACCAGCGACACCAAAAAAAAAAAAAAAATAATAATAAAGAAAAATGTTGACGAAGTTGGGAATTAAGGTCGGAGTCGAAGGTTGAGCTAAGGCGAAGGCGAAGGCTCATGCTCAGGCACGGGATCGGGTGTCAGTTTGTTGTAGTTTTTGTTGTTGTTATTGTTGTTGTTATTGTTGTGGTTAGCTGTTTATTGGCGACGCGACAAGGGCGGTACAAAAGGCTCCTTTGGAGGAGGTGGGTTTACTTGATGGCTGTTGTTATTGTTTGAGCGCCGGAGGGGAGGGTGTAACGGCGGGGGGTGCGGGGGTTGGTTTAGCAACAGCATAAAGTGCTATAACATTTCGGATTCGGTGATGTAATAAGCTAATCTATAAAATATTTATACCAAAATCGATTTTCAACAAACGAAACGAAAACTTTGTCTTACACACTTGGTTGGCTGTTGTTGTTATTGTTGTTGTTGTTGTTGCCGCTACTGTCATGTTAATCACCTATATTAAAATGTGTATGGCATTACAATATGTGCATGTGTGTGTCTGTGTGTGTGTTCGGCAACAACTTAACTTTGATTTTATTGCAAAAAAGTTTAGCTCAGCATAAATATTCACATATCTGTCTGTGTGTGTGCATGTGTGTGTGTGTGTGTGTGTGTTGGTATATTTGTATGTCAAGGACTTTGCAAAGCATTTTTATACGTAAGGAATACTTTTTTGTTAGTTGTTTGTTTTTGTTTTTTTGTTATATTTTATTTTTATTTTTTTTATTTGCTCAAATATATTGCAGCGCGCGTTGATTTTGACAGCTGCACTGACAAAAACAACAAAAAAAAAAAAACAATACCAACAAAAGTTTTTTCAAGCAAACATTAGCTTTTTTTTCATACAAAAAACAAGACAACAACGTCGACGACGAGGGGCAGAAGTACGGCAGGCGGAGAAAAGGACAACGACGAAGTAGCAGCAAAGGCACACAGACAAAATAAAAATAACAAAAAAAAAAAAAATAATAATTTCTTCTTCACTTTGGTTCTTCTCTTTGCTTTATGTATTATTGACTAAGTTGATGTATAAAAGCACAAGAAGTAAAAAGTTGATGGCTCACAAATACATTTGCGGTCTGACGGCCTCAAAATAAGTCAGACTGATTTTGTTTTTCTTTTTTTTTGCCTTTTATTATAATTTTTCTTGCTTACTTTTCTTTATACGATTTTGTTTTGTTTTCATTTGTGTATTGATTCGGGAGCAGAAAGGCTAAAGATGCGCGCAGCAGGCAACTAAATGCGTGTCTGTGTCTGTGTGTGTGTGTTTGGTTAGCACTTTTTGCGGCAAACTTCCATCATTCATAATATTTTTTTTTTCTTTTCAACTTCTTCTTCTTCTTGCTGCTACTGCTGCTGTTGCTGTCAGTTCGAGTGGCACTTGAGCCTGCCAGAAGTCATCCTGGCCACTTCCGCACTCAATGTCAACAACAGCAACGAACGAACGAAGGAATGAACATTTCTCAACTTCTATTTGGCCAAAAAGGAATTCACACACACACACACACACACACACACACTTAAATACATTTATTTTGTATATGCGTGCGTGTGCGTGTTTGTGTGTGTCATTTGTCATAGTAAAACACGTCATGGCAAATGACATTTTGAACAAAAAAAATGAAAAAAAAAAATCCAAAAAAAAAAAATTTTTTAAAACATATCTTTTGCATTTTTTATAGTTTATGGCATTAAAGAAAATTAAAAGATAAATTTGAAATTATAAATAAATTTAAAATTTTCTTCAAATTATTTTGAATAATTTTTTATAATTTTTCACTGCAAACTTCAATCCACAATGAAGAGTTTACTTCATATTTTTTTTTTTTTTTATAGACATTTTTTTGTTATTGCTTCAATGAGAGATTTGTTCATTTGGTCAGCAATTTCCGTCAGTCTGTCTGTCCGACTGTTTGTTTAACGTTTGTCCATGTTTTATTTTTTTTTTTTGTTAGTCGTTTGTCCTCCTTCGATTTTCACTTACCGCTGACTCGGACTTTTGCTATCGGATGAGTGCGCATTGCTGTTGTTGTCGTCGTCTTGGCCATTGCTGTTGCCACTTTGTTGCGTTGACAATTTATGTGAACGTTTATGATGATGATGATGATGACCACCACCACCGCCACCACTGCCGTGTTCCGATTGACCACCACCGCCGCCGCCGCCGCCACCGGAACTACTTGTGCCTGTGGGACTGATGACATCGGTATCGCTATTGCACTCGATACGACCGAGATCCTTTTGAAATTTGCCCATTGACTCGTTCGGATCCATCTGAAAGTGCATATACCAAACATATTAGCAAGGGGAGTGAATTACATGTGTCTACATACATCAATGCTTTGAGCTGTAAACCGTTCTTGAAACAAATGGGTTCCTTAAGCCAATCGGTTCGAAAAATCGATAGTAATCTGAATCGGTTAGAAAGCTGAATCGGTAAAAAACACGTTATTGAACCAAATCGGTTCAAAACTCGTTCTTAAAACAAGTCTCTTCGATATATATACATTTTTATGTACATGTTTATGTCATTAAACCGAATTGATTCGATAATCCTAACTGAACCAAAACGGTTTGTAAACCGTTCTTGAAATAAGTCATCCGAAAGAAATCTGTGTGAAAATTTTTATATAATTGAAGCGATTTGAAACGCTTTATTGAATCAAACCGGTTCAAAATACATTCTTAAAACGACTTTCTTCGTCATTTTTTATTAAACAAAATCGTTTCAAAACCCCTTCTTGATACTTCAAAGATACTCATTTCAAACACTTTATAAAACTACAATAGTTCGAAAACCGTTTTTGAAACAAATCGATTCGAAAATGTTTCTTCAAATGCAACCTTTAATAAATTGATCTTTAAACGAAATGTTACGAATTTTTAGTTTTAGTAATAGGTTTTTTTTAGATTGAATTACAAAGCGTAAAACTTTTCTGAAAACATGTCGAAACTAATCCCGATCGCAATCCCAAGCCAAACCAACATCTTCTGTGCCGTTAAGTGTTTTTGAAAAGTTAATATTTTTGTTTCTTTTCAACAAAATCAACAAAAAGTAGCATATGATTATTTGTACAACAGAAAAAGTGTAAAACTCGTTTGATTTAAATGGTGAAAATGGAAAAAACACACACAAGAGTGCTTAACACATGATTTCTGTGTAAATTCTCATGATTTAATTAACATTAAAATCAATTAAGCGAAAATGATTGATAGCTGCGGCAACAAAAACAACAATTAATACTTATTAATGACAGATAACAACAAAAAAAAAAAAACACAAAAAATCGGAAGAACATCAATCGAGTTTATTGAATACGCTTCGATGATGTTCAATAAAATAATAATAATCACTTTAACTACTTTGTTGACACTGTTTTTGTCAAATGTGTTGTAAAGCTTATTTAATGCGAAAATTCAACAATGACAATAACAATAACAACAATGACAATGATGCTGGTGCTTTTGCTGCTGTTGTTGTTGTTGATGTTGATGAGGTTGATAAAATTGACACATCGATGAAAATGTGTCTATGTACTACATTAAAGTGATTAAGCAAACATTGTGTGTGTGCGTGTTTGTGTGACCGTGCATGTGTGCTTTTTAGTGTGGTTCTAACAATTACTTACCGTGTATAGGCCAGACGATGTCGATGCCACTGCTGCTGTTGCCGATGATGATGATGATGCAGCTGCCGCTCCAGTGCTTCCGTAATTGAGCTGTGAGTGATAGCCACTGGAGAGGATTTTCTTGTGTGCGGATGCATGCGCCCGATACGCACTCACGCTCAGTTTCATTGTGACATTTACTAAGTGCTCAACTCAGGCACTAAGCTGAGTTGAATATTGTTTTTGTGTATGCGTGTAATAAGACTAGGCGCGGGCAAGACGTAACGAAACGAACGTGTACAGCACAAATTCAAATACAATTATAATAGAAAACAAACAAAAACAAAAAACAAAAACAAAATAAGAAACGTTACGGTACGAAATCAAGTTGCTGCTGCTGCTGTTGTTGTTGTTGTTATTGTTGGCGTAGTAACACACGTCTGTGCACAAGTGTCGTACGAAACGAAGTTGTGAGGAACAAAACGAAACAAAACGAAGCGTAATGTAACGTAACGCGACACGATGTGATGCGACGAGAGGAGACGAAATGAGACGAGACGGCGACCGAAGTGTAGTCAAACGTTGCGTAGGCAGAGGTGTGAGCGAGCGAGCAATGTAGGCGATAACGTATTGAGTGAGTAGTGTCGTGCTGTGCTGTGCTGTGACGTGTCGTGCCGTTGCTCTGTCTTTGCGCTGTCTTTGCTTTGCTTTTGCTTTGTGCTTTGCTCTGACAGAATACAATTGAGTCAAGTGTGCTGCTGCTGCCTTTGCTGATGTTGTTCTTGTTGTTGTCTGTCTATTGTCACTTTTGTTTGTTTGTGTGTGTGCCTTTTGCCTTTCGTCACACTAACTGATGGTACAGACACATACACATACATAGACAATATACATTTGCTGTATTGCTGTATTGCTTTTGATACGTGAGTGGGTAAATTGTTGGCGTTTTGGTTACGTTTCCACACTTGGTGTAATTGTGAAACGAGGCTTTGCTTGCTATGCCTGACGGCGGCGTTGATTCAATTGTGCGAGGCCAATTTCACTTGCACTCCTTTTACTTTTTTTTGTTGTTTTTGTTTTGTTTTTCTTTTTGTTTATTTCTGTTTAACATGAAAATGAACACACGCACGCACACAGACACACGCACTCACTCGCTCGCTTTGCTTTGGCGTTGACGTTGACGTTGACGTTGGCTTTGCTTTTATTGCTCCTTTGTTTCTTGGCTATTGTTCAATGGCTGTTGTTGTTGTTGTTGTTGGTGTTGTTTCACTGCCGTTACGGCCTCGTCTTTTTTTTTTCTACTTGGCTTTGGCTCGGCTTGCCTTTTGTTCTGCTGCTGTTGTTGTTGTTGGTTTTTGTGGCTCGTTCACTTTCAGTTGGCCATAAATGTTGTCGAGGCATTAACACACGTACACGCGTACATTTAACATGTATTTGTGTGTTGGTGTGTGTGTGTGTGTGTGCCTATCGGTATATCTTTTCTCTTTATTTTGGTGTTATTTTCACAGATTTGCCTTTTTGCTTATAAATTTTTTTTTCTTTTTCTGCTTTTATTTTATATTTATATATATATAAATTTTTTTATACAGTTTTGTTTTTGGTTACGTTTCGTTTTTATGTGTTGGTGTTAAACGGTTTCCTTTGCTTTACTTTGGCTTTGCCGTCACATTTATTTATTTATTTATTTCTTTTGAATTTATATTTTTCCTTTGAGAATTTATTCTGCTCTGCTGTGTTTATACGCAATTAATAGTTGTTGTTGTTGCTGTTGTTGCTGCTTTTGTTGTCGGTGTTTAAGGCCTCATGTCGCTTTGTTGTTGTTGTTGTTGCTTTTGTCACTTACAAGTATAAATTGTTGCCTACAAAAAAAAGACAATAAAAAAACAATAAGCCATAAGCATACTTAAGTGTGTTAGAGAGAGAGAGAAAGGAAGAAAGAGAGAAATACAATGAAGTACGTAAAGAATTGTTTAACACATCAAAGCATTAATTATGATATTAAATTGGCCAATACAATTGTTCAACTCAATTGGCTGTTGCCTCATATATACGCGCCCCTCATGCACCACCCCCATAAGCATTACTTTGCATAATTGCTCATTTTTATGATACGCTTTTTTGTCTTAATTGACAGCGGAAAATCCCATTTACTGCGCATTTGCCCACAGCTGAAGCCTAAAAGTAGGCAATAATTTCTTTTGTTCCTTATTTTTTGTGTTTTTTTTTCGCTTCTTTGTGGCATTAATTTCATGAAAAGTTTTTCTTGTGCGTTTCTGTGCTCAATGAGCAGTTATTTTAAACGTTATTTATGCATACATTTTTTGTCATGTGACTTTGTCAACTGACATAATCATTTGACAAAAGAAAAACCAAAAAAAAAACTGAAATAATTACAACTTTTTAATACGAAGACGGTAAAAATGCCAATTTCGGTCTTTCTGAAGATTAAATACACTTCACGCCCATCTTCAAGTGTCATGCTCACTTTTTTTTCGTCGGCAAATTATTTCTCTTTATTTCAATATACAAACAAAGCCATTGGAGATACCCAAACTTATGAAAATTCATAATTTTTTATATAGACGGGCCGTGCCACGTCTATTTTTAGAGCAAATGGTTCTTACGCCTCATAAAGCACATAAATCTGAAGTTTCAAGACAATTCATACAGAAACAATAATGTTTTTTATTTAAGGACTTGAAAATTTTCTAGATCTCTCTATAGAGACTTATATTTATTAAGTCTAGGCATGCCAGAAATCTATCTTTTTAATTATACAAAAAAAGTTCTACCTACAACGACTTAAATTTGCTTCTCTTCCCTTTTTTTCTTCATTTTTTATGCCAGTTAGCTGTTTCAGTGTTCCATTTTCAATGATATTTACAGACATTTGTTTAGGGTAAATAAGAAGTTGTGAAATTTCAAACCACACTATCTTGAAAAACTAAATACTTTTCGTTTGTAACTCTTCATTTTCTCTATTTTTTTTCATAGACATTAATTTAAGTGGTCAGATTCGAGTTATGGTAATAAAAACGAAAACTCTGTGCAAAATTTCCGGTCGATAACTTCAAAACTGTCAGACCAATAGACACACATAGCTTAATCAACTCGTCTTTACTTGAGCTGATCAAGAATATACTTTATATGGGCGAAGATGTATCCTTCGTTCCGTTACAAACTTCATAACAAAAGTATCATGACAAATTCACGGCCTGAAGAGTACAACAATTAACCCACTCAACAAAAGTATGTAAAATTAGCGCATTCGTGCTTTAATAAGCACTAATTTAAGCATTTTTGGTTTTTTAAGTATCATCAAAAAAATGCCAACAATTTAATGAATGCACTTGAAAATGTCAAAAAGTACGAAAGAAGAAAAAACCAAAAAAAAAATTTTACCAAAAAAATGAAACACTTTTTACCTCAAACATGTCAAAAGTTTGCAACGCACACACACACACACACGTACGCACGCATCAATGCACATGCTCTTATATGCAATTGCGCACGAAAGTATGCTACAAAATTGGCTAAATAAATGTTACGCGATTAAAACACGTGGCGTGCGAAAAAATTAAAAAGGAAACAAAAAAAAAACTACTCTTTTATGCAATTAAACTTTTCCACACACGTGCGTTCAACTTTTTTTTCGAAACAACAGACGGACAGACGAACGTACGGACATCCACACAAACCACTATCGACATAGCTAGTGGCATCATTGACGCCAACGTAGTTGTTGTTGCTACTGCTATTGTTGTTGTTGGTGGTGTTGTTGTTGTTGTTTATGTCCTTCACACAACTAAACTGTGACTGGGAGTAATTTAATTATTTTTTAACTCAGATACCAAAAATGCAAATGCAAAGCACACACACACAGGCAGCCATACACATGCACACAGGCACTGTTATAAGTATTTATGCATATTTGTTTTTGTTATGTGTGTGTATGTGTGTGTGTGTGTGCATGAGTCGAAAATGACTTTTGAAAAAGTTGTTTGTGGGCAACAGTGACTGACTGAGTGAGTGAGTGAGTGAGAGAGAGACAGAGAGTGTGAGAGTTTTTCATAATTGAATTTACGTTGAGCTTACGTGAGTTTGAATGAATTAAAATTACCTCGAAAGGCAAATCAAAGTCAGAGCACATGAACTCCATGAAAACTGAGCTGAGCCAAGTTGAGCTCAGTTGTGCTTGTTATTGTAAGTTTGTTACATGTGTGTGCCTGTCTGTGTGTATGTGTATTTTTCTGTGGATAGAATGGTAAAATGATATGGTATATCATCAACAGCGCAACGACTTCTTATTAGACAACAGACATAAGCATCATCATCATTCGCAGTTGAGCAGTTGATACAGATGGGGGTATCATACACATAGAGGGCCAACAGTTTTCTCAGGTGTATTATGTTCACTATATTACACGGAGTGCACGTGTATATACATATACATACATATATGTGTTTTCCCTCAGGTTTACCGTTCGTGCACGGATTTTTGCTACGCGTGTACGCTCTCGTTAGTGCAGAATATGATCGTGATTAAGCGTCATGTTTTCATCATTAGTAAATCTCATTAAGCGCGTTGATTAACAAACAAGTGAAAACAAATGAGTTGAAATGAAACGAACGAACGAACAGAAAGTGAAAATTGTAGAATTTTCCAGTGATTCGTATTGAAAAATCCTGCTTAGAGTTTTTTTCCTATAAGAAACACATACGTTTTTAAAGATAAAGAGTTGTAAGTATTTTGTTTCAGCAGCTTGAATGTTAATTTTTTTTTTGGCAAAAATCAATATTTTGACTTCAAGTGCTAAAAAAAAATGAAAAAAAAAATATTTAAAAGAAAACATCGACGTCAGAACACGGCAAATTTTATAAGCCAAAATCATTTATTTTTTCTTGAATTTTAGATGACCCAGTAATCTGTTATCGTGGTCACCGCAAAACACCATTTTTCAAGGTCATTAATGTGAAACTGCTGCCATCGGCTCAAACTTTTTTTAAATTTAATGAAATTTTCAGGAAATATGCTTAAGATATCACTTAATAACTTCCCATTTAAACAATAATAAATATGTTTATTGTTTTCTTTAAAAAAAATCACAAAAAGGTGTTTTTTTCCAACGAATTAATCTCGCCTGTTTTGTCTGTTTATATTTCAGAATAAAAAATATTATCTATCAAAACCCTTCATTTTAATTGTTTATTCCGATGGCAGCTATGTGCTTTAGTGATCCAAGCAATATAATTCTGAATATACAAACAAAGTATTTTTGAAGTGAATAATTTTTTCAATAGCTTAAAAACAGACAGATGGACATGGCTGTTTCAACTTGTATAGTCGTGCTGATCAAATATATATGTATAAATATATGTACATATATCTACTTTATATAGTCGAATAAGTCTCCTTCGCTGCATTGCAAACTTCAAGAGAAAGTTAATATATTCTTTTTGCAAGAGTATAAAAAAAACTGTTTGCATTAATTGAATTTGTGTCTTTCGCTTTGACTTCATTTTGTCGGTTGCACTTGAGCGGCGCTGTAAGCACTTTTGTTACACTCAACTTGTACACATTGGACACTTGATGTTTGCGCCAACACATACATACACATAAGCATTTACATAAATCAAACGTCAGATAAAGGGTGTGCCAAAATAAGCCAACAAACCTAACATAAATTCTTTGTCACATTATAGAAATAAATTAAAACGCTTCACAAAGCATTTGATAGAGCTTATTTTTGGTTTGGTTCAGCGCCTCCTTAAACCCTACCTGTCTTATGTCCTTTTACACAGCGATGTTCGCTTTTTTAAGGCTTAAAGGATGCTTTGCCTTTAGCGTAAAAAGTGTTTGAAAGATTTTTGCTAACGAAGCTTTTAGGTTTAGGAAAACCATGTTACTTGTGTCTTTAGTCATCGACTATTGCTGCACATACCCCTTCTAAATACCTTTAAAAGTCAGGTGGTCCTTCTTATTTTCTTTCTAAAAATTCTGAATGAAAGTTTGTGCTGTAAGTTTGCTATTAAAAAAGAGGTTTTTGAACGGTTCAGACTTCATGTGTACTTACATTCCTGTTGCAAAACACCTCCAAAGGTAAGTAGTTCGTATTAAGCATTAAAGCATGGCATTTTGGATGACTTTTTCGTTGAGTTTTACTAATTTTTTCTTTTAAAATACTCTAACATGATACAGCGCCGCTTAATACATGCTAGCATACAAAGTTGATAGTTAAAATCGTATAGTAAGCTGACATAAGTGTATGTCGATTCTATAAGTAAGTATGTAGTAAGAAGTACACATATAAGTATGATAATTTAAATCTTTGAAGCCTTTTCTAACTTATCCGCTCACTCACTTAGACTTACTTGCTCTTCTCATTAACAGATCTTCATTGCATATATGTGACGGAGAATTTTAAACTCCTTACTTTTGGAACACCCTTTACTCTTTGCGAGTTAAGTCTAATTTTTTTTTTTTGGTTTGCATTTTACTTTCATTTTTTCTCTTTCACTTTTCATATTTTTTCGTTCCATTTTTTTTTTCCTTAGATTGTTGGCACTTTTGATTTATTGTTGTTGTTGTTGTCGATAAGTGTGCTTGATGCAACAAAAGTGAAACAGTGCCAAGCTGAAGTTAACTCGATGGGACACGCTTTGAGTGCCATTAAAAGAGTTATAACTAAAAAACAACAATTACAAAAAAGCAATAAGAATATGAACTATGCAGAAACTAACACACGCACACACACACACACACGTACAATGACATCGATATTGTATGAGTGTTAACATTGAAAGCGTTTTCAAGTCGGCAGTGAAAGTGCGACGAGAAATTACATAAAATATGCTTTATGCAAGTGATGTTGTTAAGCTTTCATAGCCGGAAGTTGGAAAGCAAAAAGGCAAGCAAGCAAACAACAACAGCAATAACAATAACAACAACGTCAACGACGATGATGAAGATGACGTTGAGCAAACCGCAAAAGCCGCAAGAAATGTTGCTATATAACTGTGTAAATGTATCTGTGTATCTGCATTTGTGTATCTCTCTATCTGCAACTATGTTCATGAGTAGGCGTCTCTAAGACCTACGCTTTTACACGTGCTATCTCTTTCTCTCACCTTCTCTCTCTCTCACTGTTGCTTACTATTGCGCTCTAACTTTAACTAACGCTTTACTGACAATGTTGTCTGTGTGTGTGTGGGTGTATGTGTGTTTACGCTTAAGGCTTGCTTGGTTGGTTGCTTGCTTGCTTGCTTTTGTTAGCTTTTCAATGCCATGATGAACTTGCATAAATCCTTTGTCGTAAACGCATTTTGAATGAAATTAGTTTATAGACAAAAGATTTGAACTTCGTAAAGTTTGAAAGCAAAAAACGAAAAATTGTTTCTCAAAACTTTTAACCAATCACGCTGACTTAACTTAATTACATGCCACCTGACAACCTTCGTGTGCTTTTTGTGCTTGCTTTCATTTGTTAAATCAATGTCAAAGACCAACCTTTTTTCACACTCTGCCACAGCCTTACCTACCGCATGCCCGCAATGTATAAACCATGCTTAGTTTGCTAACCGCAATGACACGTGTCACGATTGTTAAAGATTTTTGTTGTCTTCTTCTGCCTCTAAAGTCAAATGATATAAATCTTAAAATTTGAAACTTGTTGGTTGAAAACAAAAAAATATATACAAAAAAAAACTTTCAAAAGATTGCAACAAAAGTCAAATGAAATTGTTTACAAAGTCAAGTCAAGTCAAAAGACCACAAAATACATTTTGTTTTTGTGTTTTTGTCTTTTATACTTATATACATATATATTTTTGTCGCCTCAATGAATATTAGCATAGAAAATGAAGAGCTTGTTTTATGTTTCATATTTAAAATTTTGGCCATAAACAAAAGTGTTATTCGTGCAAAGCGTTCCCAAGGCACTAATTAAGCGATACAAAGCAACATTTAAGCACTAATTAGAAGCAGCGACCGTGTGCCTTACACACTCTCCCTCACACGCTTTCTCTATGTCTGTCCGTTTATTCATTCGCACGCTCGTTCGTTCATTTGTTTGTTCGTTCGCTCGTGTGAACAAGCCACAAAATATGTTATAAAAGCGTTTCGTCAAAGTAAAAAGCAAAGACAGCAAAACGAAATGAAACAAAACGAAGTAAAATGAATTCATTGCCAAATTCTTGGAAGAAGAAATTTCATTGGCAAGAATTCTGTAAATTCTTTAAATATAACACATATAACTGAGTGCATATATACATTCATGCATACATCATATATGATGTGAAAGTTTAATAATTATTTTTGTCATGGAAAATTTTCTATTTAACAAATTTTTAATGAAGACAACAGACAAAAATACGTAGAAAATATTAATAACAACAGCAATAAAACAAATTTTATAAAAGCTTACACACACACATACACACATCTGTCTTTATTAGCGCTTTGAGCAATGGCATACAACAACAAGCAAGTCAATTATTTATGTACCTAAGATTCATTTAAAAAAAAAATGAGAACATAAGTTAAAAAAAATAAAAACTCTGCTTTCCGTTGCTTTTTAAATAAGAAAAAAATTAATTTCCAGCATACTTTCCGGCCAGCAAAATATTATTTATAGCATACTTTAAGGCAACAAAATTTATTTATAGCATAATTTAAAGCAACAACATTGATTTATGCGCGTTTTGTATGCCTTAGCAAAATATATGTATATGTATAGGCAAGAATAAAAAAAGTATAGCATACTTTTAGGCAGCATTCAACTTAATCAATATTGACCGTAATCGTTTAACGTTACTTTGCTAGCTTAACTACAATAACAACAGCAACAACAACAATAGTGACAACCGCTGAAGCGATAAACATTTGCACGAGTATAACATAAAAGACATTTTAAAAATAATCAATCGTGTCACAACATCATTTGATGAAGCATCTGATGATTTGAACACTTGCAAACGGGTTGCAATAACTCACACTTTATCCCATTTGACAGTCTTTGACTTGATCATCAGGCATTGTCGGCTTTGAAGCTCAGTTCGATATTGAAAAATATATCAAAAAAGAATTAAATACAAAAAAAAAAATGTTGCATACAATCAATTTAGCAATCAATCAATCACACTAAGTCAGGCACTTGTTCAATTATCGTTAATTGTGTTTTCTATTTTTTTTTATTATCTTTTTTTTTTCAAAACTAAAATGAAAATGTCATTGATTTAAAGTTATTGATGCGTTTGTAATTGAATTTGATTTGCACAGAACGGAGAGCCACCACATCATTTTGTTTGAATTGTCGTCATTGTTAGTGACAGTATAAAATTATATGTACTTAGATCATTCTTCACTCGCAAGTCAGTACTGGAAAAGTATAAGAATTGGTCATGAACAGCCAAAGGTCGATTTTTTACATGTTTCTTATTTCGAAACAAGTTCCCAACTAATCAATTCGAAATTAGAATACATCATGTTGAATTTGGGAGTAGTACTACTTGTAGATAAAGATAATGTATACTCTGTCAGCGACGGAAATAAAATAAATTGAATGTATGAAGTATTATATTTGTATTTGTATGATGGATGTCGCCTGCTGTGGCTCAAAGTTTATCGTCTTGGACTTTGAAGTGGATGTACCACAGTTACCATTGCAATCATAGATTGTAGGCACAACCAATACAACCCTCATGTAGAATCATTGACACGAACTAAGTTCATTCCAAGACGTTTAAAAAAGATCTAATTAAACGACTTAATAAATTTCATATAACTTTAATTCTCATATATGTATGTTATTCAATCCATATAATCCACAAGTCAAAAACAACTTAGATTGAAGAGTTACTACTACTGCTGGCCTATGAACTTGTAACGAACTTACGTATGCATTAGTTTGGCAAACAATTACTTACAAATTCGATAGCATAACTATAGGCAGCAATGATTTATTGCCCACATATATGTAAACAAAGTAATCAAACGAGCGAAATTTTGTTTGTCTTTTATTTTTTGTGAGTTTTGAGTATTTCAATTAAATAAATCAATCAAAAAGAGCAAATATTTTCGATATCCTAAACAAATTTCTAGTGTGCTTTTATGCATAAAAACAATTTTTATTTTTTTTTATTTTTTGAATGCCAAAAAAGACTCAAAAACTAATTTACAAAACAGAGAGAAAAAGAAAAAAACGGTCGAAGAAAAACAATTCAAATCATTTCACTGCAATTTAGCTTAACAAGCTCAGAAATGGGTTAAGTAGCACGCAAAAGTATGCAATGGGTATTTCACTTTTTTTTTCTTTTTTTTTTCTTAAGCTCTTTAGTTGTTCCTTTTGTCGTTTTGCTTATTTTGTTTGGCTTGAAATAATGTCAACGCAACTGAGCCATAACGATTTGAAAGCACAACAAACAAGACACACACACACAACATAACATTTGGCATCAACTTGCGCATTAGTGTGTCTCATGTGTGCGTGTGTGTGTGTGTGTGTGTGTGTTTACGCTTGTAAGGCAATACGAGCACAAATCTCAAACAAATTGAAATAAAGTGCGGAAAAAAAGCAAAAAAAAAAATATTGCAAATGACAAAACGAGAATACAAATGAAATGGCAAAAATATATGTAAAAAAAAAAAACAAATAAAAAAAAAGGAAAATGTAAAAAGGAGTATGGAAAATGTGTGAGCATCTTTAATGCGAACAACATGTGTAGAAAATTGTTACCGTTGAATCTTCTTTACATATTTTTTTGAGTTCTTTTTTTTCCTTTTTTTTTTTTGAAGAAAGACAAAAATGAGCATGATTGGCGTGACAATGAAGAGCATGACTATGACGAGTTAACATGTTTGTTGTTGTTGTTCAAGTTGAACATTACACGCACACACACACACACATCTATATAATGAAAAACAATTCAAAACATCTTACACACATACAAAATTTATTTGTTCTTTTTCGCCACTCCTATGCCATTACACCATGGAGACTTCAAATATATTTACAATTTCAATACAATAAATAATCAACACATATACCATAAACCACAAGTAATCAAACGCACGCACACACGTACACATTTAAAGTATACAATTTAATGTCAATTAACATTAGAATTGCATTTAAAAATGGCGTGCCATGAATGATCATAAAACTAAGAGTAATGACAGACGTTAAAGCAAAATGTCATGACAGCCATGAAAATGCCATGAAGAAAAAGAGAGACCCGAAAACGGTAAAACGGCGTAACGGAACAAACAAAACAGACGGTAATGTAATAACAACAACAACAACCAACAACGACAAAAAGTCATAATAAAGCTTGAAAGGTGAAAGCGCAGTTAAAGCAAGTGACAGTCAAACGAATGAACGAACGCCAGGAAGGAAATGAAATACTAAAAGGAGGCATAAAAGAGAAGGGCGGGGGGCGCAGGAAAAGGGCAAAGGGCAAAGAGCAAAGAGTAAAAACAAAACAAAAAAAAAGGTAAGAAAGAAATAAAGAAAATTGTGGGCAAAATGAACATATAAATGAAGAGAATAAGCGACCATCAACGCAATTGCCTTAAGACATGAAACAAAATGGAATAGTATAGAACCGAGCCGAACAGAAGAGGTGTACAGAGATGAAGAGAGTGAGAGAGACGAGGTAACAGAACAATCGAAGTGATGAGAAGTGTAGTGAAATAGAAGGAAAACAATAGAGGAAATGTAATAAAAATAATTGACAACTATTTGACATGCCTCGAATCCGTTTCGAAGACTATCACAACAACAACAACTACAACAATAACGACGACAACAACAACAACAATAACTACAGCTACAAACATGTTTTTGATGGCCAACAACAACAACTGCGACTGCGACTGCGACTGAGTCTATAAGCATCGTAGTAAGTAATAATAACTTGGCGCACAATTAAACACACACACACATGCATATACATATATACATATATATAAAGACATAGGCGCTTTGTAATTTTGTACCAAAAACACACATGCTCACACATTGTTGCAACACACATACAAACAAACAAACAAACAAACAAACGAAGAAAGAAACGAAGGAACGCATTTGCCACATTTGCCTCGTACATTCACGCTCATATACACAGACACGCCCACGCCCCAAACAGAGGCGTCGCAGGGCACATACCTAATGAGCAACTACATATGTGGGACAGCAAGTGCATGAATATGTTCTAAGGCAGTTGAGAATAAATGTGAAATCAAGTTTTCTATGAAATTTCAAGTATTTGAAATAAAGAATTCAAAAAATCTGCAGAAGATGGAAGATGACATGACTTGCAATTGAAATTATGCATTTTTCTTGTTGTTTTCATATGATGATAAAACATTAATAAGTCATGTATAATAAAAATACTATTTTTTTGTATAAAAATTTTAATTTTTTAAGTTTTTTATGTGAAAACAAACTATCTGAACTCAACAATAGCGCCACCTAGCGGGTCCAACTATAGTTAAAAATCAACTAGGTGTTCTTATAAGTAAAAAATCACAAATACAAAAAAATCTGACGTGCCGTTTTGAAGCCAAAGTACAATTAACTCAAACAAATCAAATTTTAAAAGTAAAAATTTGAAAATTTTAAATTTAGCCTAGTTAGAACCTTGAATTTTGTTGCTGTATAAGTAAAGTTAAAAAATAAAAATCGCATACGAAACGTTGAACTGAAATGCCATATGAAAAATGCTACGTTTTGTCGACTTTTGCTAACAAAGTTTACTTTGGCGTCCTTCACAATGCCATGCAACTAACACACACACACCCCTTCTTTTACCAACGTTGCTATACCAAATACAACAGAGTCACTGTCAGGACAGAGGACGGACTATAGAGGACAGAGGACAGACGACCCTTTTTATTCACTCGCACGTTCATTCGCTCTCTTTAATATGCCCTTTGCAAGTGTGTTTTTGTTCTTGTTATTGTTGTTGTTGCTGGCAGTGAATATGTGTCTATATGTATGTATGTATGTCTCTTATATGTATGTGTGTGGCTTTGAGTGTCATTGAAGGTGTATACATAGTTGAAAAATGCTTCTTCTGCTTTAAGTTCTTGAACGTATAATTTTTTTTTGTTCCCTCATTTTTTTCTTATTACATTCTTTTTTTTCTCATTTCTTTTCTTTTCTTTGCTTTTCAGCTGTTCTTGCTTATGTACATATACATATACATTCATAAGTATGTATGTATGTAAGTACAAATGCATGTCGTATGTAACCACGTGTGTTTGAGCAAGTGTTTGTGTGTGTGTGTGTGTGTCGCCTTGTGGCCTTTTTGATTTTGTTCTGTTTTTTTCGCGTTGTTTGTTTTTTTTTTTCTTCTCCTTCTTATGTTCCTACTGCTGCTTCTTCTCTTTTATAGTAATAGTGTTAAGGCAAATGTCTGTGTGTGTGTATGACTATATATTTGTAATTTCATTAGGGCAGTAGGGCACACACACACACATATTCACTATTATATAGTTACAAAAGGAGTGCGACAACGAACTGTTTAAGTCAAAATTGTGCTTGACCAAGAAAAAGCAACGAAGCAAAGCAAAGCAAACAAGAAAATATATAAAATAAAAATAAATAATAATAAAAATAAAAATTTTGTTCATATATTCATATACATCCATATAAATACATATATGTATACATAAATTTGAATTTTATTTTTTATTTTATTTTTTTTTTTGTTCTACACTTCAACTTCGTCATGAAACTTCCGGCGCGTGAATTTTTGCGCCAACTTCCGTTGCAGCTGTCACGCCTTTTAAAAAAACAAAGCAAAAAAAAAAAAAAAAAAAACGCCAACAACAACAATAAAACCAAAACTTACAGCTAACAACGACAGGCATTCAAATCATACACACACACACACTCTCCCTTACTCCCTCTCTCACTCTATTGCCTTCCCACTCATACTCATACACGCTGTTATACCAACACATACTACAACAACAACAACGACAGCGATAGCGACAATTGTGTTGTTGTTCTGCTATACGTTTCGCTTCTTAATTTGGCTAAGTTAAATTTCCATTGCATACCGTCGGGCGCAATTTGTTTATTGCGGCCATTTGAAGGCGAACAAATGCTCAAGTAAAAATTGCGTCAAATTATTCGCAAAATTTATGGTTTGCAACTTGAAAATTATGTAATATATGTGCGCGTAACTCTTTATACACACATACGTGTGTGTGTGTGTGTGTATGTGTGTGCTTGTTGGTTGGTTTGTTTGGCAGCTTCAAATGGAAAATTAAGACACGAAAGGAATAACATACGAGCGCACGAACAAACACATTAAATGACAGACAGACACACACACACACATACATATGCCAGCAGGCAAATACACACTTACATACATACATAATACTAACGAAATATGTGAAAAAGTCAAAAATAAACACACACACACACACACAGACAGACGCGTGTCATGTCTGTATGATTGAGCATTTTACTGTGTGTTATTTATTTTTCGACATTTCGACTGAAACTGTTACGATTTCCGTTTCCGTTTTTAGCTTGGCGCTTTTATTATTGTTGTTGCAACGTTTGTTGTTGTTGTTGTTGTTGCTGTTGTTTACCTAAGCTTACTTGCTTTGCTTGTTTGATTTTGTTTGCTTTTTTCGCTTCTCTTCTCTTCACTTTTTTTCTCTTCTCTCTTTTTATTTGTATTTTTTTTTTTTTTTCATTAATTAAACACGTTTAGAGCGCGTGTACGTTCAACATTTGATGTTGATGGGCCGGCCACATGTCTATATGTGTGTGTGTGTTATATGTATGTATGTCTCTGTAAGAGTGAGTGAGAAGGCAAATAGTAAAAACCGTATTGACGTAACTTTTGCTGATGAATGAATAATTGTCTAAATGAATGAATGCGTAACTAAACACAAACAAATATTGCGGTAATGACAAAATAAATTGACTAACTAATTGATGAGCGTAAATAGACGAATGACGGACTGACAGTTAGATAGACAAGCGGATGGACGGACATATATATGCCTGAAGTCATTGAGAAGGTGGCAATAATAGAAGCTAATGAATGACTAAAGTGTTTATAAAAGTTATAATGGATTTAAGTTAATGAACATGTTAAACCATTTGACGGAAGAAAGTGAGGAATAAGGGTAGAGAAGAAGGAAAGAAGTTTAACAACATCGATATCATATTATTGGTTAACGTCTTAATTGTTAAAGAGGTTAGAAATTTTCTGAAATTATAATAACTTGAAAATATTCCCTGAAAATTTCAAGAGGATCCTACGTATACTTTTCGAGTTATTCAACAATAAGAAAAATTTTAAAAAGTGTTTTTCTCAAAACTATGTTTTAAGGTATTTTTTAAAAATAGTTTAAAAATAATTCTGTTTTTCTCTACCATAAAGGGTTATATAAAATACATTTTTTCAAAATTTTAGATATATTGGATAATTAAAACTGGAGATATCTGGTCAACCATGTCTAAAATGGTAGTTTTGAGAATATCACGTTTAAAATTGCGGGCAGCGTACTCTGATATAAGTTCTCCAAATCGCAAAGACATCTCTTGATTCTGAAAATACTCTGAATTTCAAAAAATCCTTGGAGGTTTATATTCATAAAATTTTCGACTCTAAAAATATGTACATATAAAAAGAAAATTCGAAATTCTCTAGATCAGAAAACCCTCTTAAAAGAAATACAGTAGAATTGCAATTATCCGAGTATACGTACTCATTTTTCAGGGCCTTAATAAGAATTGTTTAAATAAAAAAAATATTTTTAAAAATTAATTACAATTTAAATATTCTTAAATTTGACTTTCAAATCGATTATTCTGGTTTTATATGATCCGATTAATCGGAATTCTACTCTAATAATAAATGGTCAAAATTTATATGCCAAATTGCCGTATGTGCGTTGTGTATTTGTATGTAACATAAGAGACAATATATAGTTTTATATATTTTCTTTTTTAAAAAACTTTGTGACTCAAACCAAAGTTCTTTTTTTCTAGCTATCATTGTTAGATCTTTATCATTTTGTGTGTGTTTTGTGGCACATGCTTTTATATGGCACGTATAGACGGACGGACAGATAGAATATTGAACGGATGTGCAAATCTCTATTCTAACAAATGATTTTTAAATGCACTGACAAACACACTCATACACACTCACACACACACACAAAATGGCGCTGAGTGAATGAATAATCGGTGTAAGAAACAACAACAACAACAAAATGACAATGATTTGTTGAACGTTTGCATGCTGTCAAATCACGTCAACTGTCATTTGCCTTTGTGAATGTTAAATAGATGCCTTTCACTCAATACCTTCACTCAACGCCTCAACCATTGTCTCTTCTATTACTTCTTCTTCTTGTGCTGCTGGTTCTTCTGCTTCTTCTTCTTCTTTACTCAAACACTGGCAAAACCATTAACAATGTTACTTCGACAAACTCTGAACAGAACGCTTAGACACATGCCCCACGGCTGCTCCTGTCGCTGCTGCTGACACAGTCAATGGCAAAGCGTGACTGTGAAAAGAGTGACAGAGAAAGAGAGTGAGAGAGGGTGGACAAAAGTGGAAGAGGAAGAGCGTATATTAGTGTATGAGTGTGTGTGTGTTTGTGGAAGACAGTGTAAAGCGCCTGACCTAACACTTTGGACTCGTTAGTTTTCATTGGCTTTTTGTTGTTGTTGCTGTTATTTTTTTTTTTCTGACACTTTTTTTTTAGTGTTGTTGTTCGCTGCTTCTTCTTCCTCTTCTATCACTGCTTCTCGTATTTCTTCATTTTCATGTTGAATTTTCATAGTATTATTGCTCTTCCTCTTCTTATACATTTCTTGTTTAGGTTTTGATTTTTTTTTTTCCTTCTATTTTTTCTATTTTTCTATTTTTTTTTTTTTTTATTCATTCGCTTTCATTTTCGCTTTTCGTGCACATTAAATTATCGATTATAACATTAATTCACGCTCCAAGCACAAATTACCAGACGACAAAAATAACTGTAATGCTTTGCCTGTCAACGACTGACGCCGTCTATATGTCCAACTGTCCGTCCATCCAACCGTCTAACAGTCTATCCGTCCATTCGTCTAACTTTCTAACTGTTTGTCGTGTTTGGCATTCATTTTGTTGTTGTGGTTGTTGTTGTAGTAGTTGTTGTTGCTGCCTCAGCTGGCATTTTGTCATAGATTTTTTTTTCTCATTTCTTTTCTCTCTCTCTCTCTCTATTGAAATTATGACAAGACTGCCCTACAAACCCCTATGAGGCTGCTGATCATCATCATCATCTAAACAAGCACATTTTCAACATGTCGCTCAGGGCCAACATTATGGCATTCCAATCAGATTCATATTCGTGAAATACAATTTCGTATATTTGGTTTTAGAAATGTATATGTATATGTATCTGTGTGTGTGTGTGTGTGTGTGGCAGAAAATGAACAAGAAAAAAGCAAAAAAAAAAAAAGCATAAAGAAGAAGCAGCTTTAGTAGCAACGATTGATAGACAGACAAATAGATGGACAGACAGACAGAAGATGATGACGACGACGACGGCTGACAGCAGACATTGAAGTAAAAATGCTTCAAAGAAAGGACTTAAGCAAATATTATACATGTATTTGTATATGCATACATGTATGTGTGTGTGTGTGTGTGTGTGTGTGTGTGTGTGTGTGTGTGTGTGTGTGTGTGTGTATAATAGCTAAGCATGTGTATGTTTATTGTGCAGATTTCACACATACACACATGCATACATACAAACAAACAAAACAAGATGACAGAAGACAAGACGCGCCGCGACCAAACGACAAAGAGCGAAGGCTCTGTGTAACTAAATTTATATGTATATGTGTGTATATTTATATATACATATGTATATGTATGTATGTATATATCCAAGTGAGTGTGAAGCAGACTATGACGAACAATAAGAAGAAGCATTATAAGTAGCAGAAACAGCAGCAGCAGCAGTAGAAAAAGAAGAAGAAGAGGCAGTAGAAGAAGAAGAAGCAGAAACAGCATCAGCAACATTTCATGAAATGAATTCAATGAGCAACTCACACACACACACACACGAACTCACTCACTCACTGACTCACTGACTGACTGACTCACTGTTTGTATAAATTTCCACATGCTTGTGTATGTATGTGTGTCTCTCTGTGTGTGTCTGTGTGTGTGTGTGTGCGTGAGCGCGCAACGCGACCAAAACCAGTCAATGAGCCGTATAAGAATGTATCTTTTTTTTGGCTGTTGGCACAACATGAACGACCACCAAAAATTACCCAACAACAACAACAACAACAAAAGCATAACGAAGTCTAAAGCAGCGAACGAAGACAACCAACCGAAGAAGAAGCAGCACAAGTATAAGAAGAAGACGTTGCAGCACAGTAGACATTCGTTCGTTCGTACGTTCATTCGTCTCATTATTTGCCGTCGGCAAAACGCGAATGTTAACGCACGCACGCACACACGCACACAGACACACACGCACGCACGATGAAGACGACTAAAACGACAAACGTGTTAGTGTGCGTGTGCGTGTGCGTGCGAGTGTGAGAGCATGATGTTGAGCGCCCGCGTCCCAAAGGACAACTCAAGCAAACGATAGAGTCGCCGCTTTAGCACGACCGCACAAAAGCACGCACACACACACACATATATATATATATATACACGCATTTATGCTCGCAATCGCATTCACATTTCGCTCACCCAACGCCCATTGACCAAATCAGCTACCGCAGCCTCCACTGTCGCTGTCAGTGCTGCCACCATCAACATCTACTGCTACACTAGCAGGCACACACACACAGAGACAAACGCATGCATGCATGGAAGCCAAAAGAGAGATTGAGTAATTTAGTTTTCTGCTTGTTTCTTGCTTGCTTACTTGAGCGCTGCTTATTTTTTTATAAGCTCTTCATTTTCATTCATTTCATTTCGTTTCATTTCTTTAATAGTTCCAATTTCGTGTTTTTTTTTTTTTTTTGTTTTTTTGTTGTTTTTTTTTCGGTTTTCGTTCGTTCGTTTGCCGTTTTTCGACTGTTTTCCTTAGAATTCCTTTGTGCGCTTGTAATGTTCTCAGTTTTGTAACTGTTTACGCTCTGCTTCTTCTGCCGCTGCCGCTGCCGCTGCTGCTAAATGCGTTTGCCTTTTTAGTTTGTTAGTTTCTGTTGTTGTCGTTGTTGTTATTTTTGTGCTTTAGCATAACATTTATACAACGCTTTGATTATGTGTTAAACATAAAATATTTATAATAAATAAATAAATACATCGTTATTATTTATTATACTACATGTATTTATTTATGTCTGTGTAATTATTTCATTTAGTGAACAATTTAGTTAAGACATAATTTGCAGGCAATTTAGCAATTTGACTAAACGTGTCCTTTAACAATCGCACACACACACACACACACATGCACAAGGACAAACATTTTAATTGCCTTGAATAAGCCGCAGCAGAGCCATTTTTATAACGCTGCCTTAGTGTATGTGCGTATGTATGTGTGTGTGTGTGTGTGTGTGCTAAACTTTACTATGCAATATAATATAGCTTTGCCAACAGGACATGTGCTTGAGCTTTAAGAACAAAGAAAATATTATAAAATTAATAAATTTACAAAAAATTCAAGATTTTATTTACTGAATTTCTTATTTCATTATTATTAATTTTTTATTATTATATATATATTTTTTCTATTATATTTTATATCACCTTTTTATTATTTCTTTTTTAATATTTTGTTTGATTATTCTTTGTACATTTATATATTTTCCCTTATTTTTATAGTTTTTTTATTATTTATTTACATTTTTATTAGTTTTTAGTCTTAAAATTTATTTTTATTATTTTTCTTAAAATTCGTGCATTATTTTATAACATTTTTTAGTATATAATCTTTTTAGAGAATTTTTATTATTTCTTTTATTATATTATTTATTTATATATTATAATTTTTTCTTATTATTTATTATAATTTTTCATTACAATTTTTTTACATTATTTCGGAATAATAATAATAATCTTCTAGTACTTACATCTCATTTCATGTCAGCTCGATTTTTGTATTTTCTGTTTTTTTTTTTATTTACTTAATTTTAGTTGTTTTAATTAATTTGATTTGTTTTGTTTTTTGTTTATGTCTCCTTCGTTTTTAACACTTTAAGCTTTCATATGAATTATCTGCTTAATACATAAACACATATATATACATATATATATTTTTGATTATTATTTTTATTGTTTAACAAACAAACAAACAAAAACAAAAAAAAAAGTAGTTGTGATTTTCTTGGTTTGCTTTTTATACGAAACAATAAGAATTTTAGACCGCGCGAGCGAACGAGCGAAGGAGCGAAGGCATGCCTTGGGCAGCGGCAGCGGCAGCAACGCGAAAGTGAGAGAGCGAAAGCGTGAGAGCGTGTGACTAGAAAACAACAACAAACAACACACTATAAAAAAAAAACACAAAAAATACAAAAATACAAAAAAAAAAAAATAGAAAAAGAGTTGTCGTTGTCGTGATTCGCGCATACAACACTAACACACAAACGCACACGCACTCACACACGCACAGGCACAGGCACATACGCACACATACAAAACCAGAGGCTTACTTATGATTTTTTTTTTCTTTCCGTTGCTTATTTCATTCATTAACTTTTTGAAATTATTTTATACGAATTTCGTTTATTTATGTCATGTCGGTTTTTTCTTTTTTATTATTACTTATTTAATTTATTTTTTTATAATTTTAAATAATTTTTTTTTTTTTATGTTTTTGTTAATGTGATTTATTTTGTTTTTGTGCTCTGTTTCTGTTTTCTATTTCTGTTTCTGTTTCTGCTATTGGGGCTCGTTAACGACTACGACTTTGTCACTGCTGCGCATTCGCATCCGTACAGCACGATTTACAGTTTGGCACTTATTGGACTTTCGCTTTCGTCAACGCACTGGACCAACGCAATGCCAAAAGGACGAGTCCCTTGGTTGCCTAACAGTTTTAAGATGTTAAAAAATGCCAGACATGTCAAAGAGCATGAACATCATTTCGTATTTTATTTCACAACATTTCAATAAGTAGCTGTCTTATATATTTTACACAACAAATATTTAATTTAATTTATGATGATTTTTAATAAAATAAAAAACAATTTTACACAATTAAAAACAAAAATTAACAAAAAACATTTCAAAAATACCAATTTCTAACAGCTCTGTTAAGTGCAAATCAACTGTTAATGTTAACAGCGCGCGAGAGCGCACAAGTGAGCAAACGTTGGACACTGTTATGCGCGCTCATTACGTATACGTATGTATGTATGTTTGAGTGCGCCGTTACGTATACGTTTGAGCCGACCACAAACGTGTTATCAAGCAACGCTTTAAATTGCACAATTGTTACAAGCATTTGCATTGCAACATAGCGCATTTAAATTTTAATTGATAAATTGTGATTATTTAATTTGTGGTTTTCCGTTCGAATGCAATAAAATAAAGAAGTGAAAAAAAATTTTGTAATGCATCAAATACTAAAAAAAAGCAAGCAAGACTATATTAGGGGCGTGCCATTAAGATATGTATGGTATATATGTATTTCATATAACATACAAAAAAATATTCATTATTCCTTAGATTTTTGTTTCAGATGCTGCCTTGGCATATATTCACTTCATTACCTGGCATATATATGAGTGCATAAACTCTTTATGAAAGTTAATTTCTTAAGAAATTATAATTGGACAAATCTGACAGCAATACAGAAATAGTTTTTCGAAGCCGTCATTAAGCTTTACATACAGCGCCTTCTGATCATCAACCAATACATAGCGACATACAGGGTGTTCGTTCATTCGTTTCATGCACTTTATTACTTTTATTTAGCGGCGAAATTATAACCAAATGACCATTGAACTCATAACAATTAATAATATTAATTTTTAAAAAATATGTACTATATTAAATAATTAAATTTCCATTAATTTGACTATAATTTTTATTTAACAGTATTCTAAACGACTAATCTTAACAGTGAGAGCGGCCTCAGTCACATGCTCTCTCGCACACTGTTAAATCATGAATGCATTAACAGTACCATTGAATTTTCCATGCTGTATAAACGCATGTTATGGGCGCCACTGTGCAACATGCCACTTTATATTTTTGCATTCAATTGATAAACAATCCAAATAGAAATCAAAACCTGATTTACACAATTTTTATAATAAGCTCAGAAATCAAACTAATATGAAACCTATTTTTGCCTTCAACCTACCTCAAGCTTTAATACGCAATTATTTATTTTACAATAAAAAACACAAAACAAAATTTCCAATTGGGTTTTAAAACACTTGAAATTTTTCTACGAATATGCTGAATAAGTGAAGTGTCTGGGAAGGCGGGTAAGAGGGGGCTTTTTAGACAGCATTAGCCTGCGTGTATGCATGTGTGTGCTTGTAGTTCACAGTTGTCGCAATTCTCAGCACAACAGGATATAATAATACGCTAAGAATAATAGCAAATACACAAACCAACTAAGGAAGAAACAAACGAGCAAGCAAGCAAGCCAACCGGGGGCACCGAGGGGAGCGAAGAGGCAACTTGTGCGTCAATATTTCCGCTTCGCGTCTCTTTACTTTAATTGAAAACAGCAGGAAATGCGACCCAAATAATACTTCCGTTGTATATCAAATATGAAAAATAAAAAAAAAAATACAAAAATTTACTTCACTTTGCGTGTGTGCATGCAAGTGGAAGGAAAGAGACGGCATATGCTTGTATTAGATTTGAGCCAAACAATTTGTGCAATTAGCTGACATAATTGATAAGCTCACTTGTTTGAAGCTGACATAATGAGCGCTTAAACTCGAATATATTTCTTTACTTTTGTCCTTCTTTACAAAAAGTACTTTAATTATATATAATTACATTTTTATTGTTCAAATAAAAAGGTTTTTTTCACTTTCATTTATTGTTTATTCAATTATAATGCGTGTTTTATTATATATAACATTTCCGGTTTAAGAAGACTTGACACTCATTGAATGACATATACAAAAGACTTTTGGTAAAACTCAACTATAAAAACAAAATATTAAATATAAGCTCATGTATTGAATAAAAATGTTTTGAAAATATATACTTGGCATTCTCAGTAGATGTAGAAGGCTCTTTGCCGTGCTCGGACTATGGGAAAATGGAAAAAACAAAGCGTCTTCACTTTTAGAACTAACAAAACGGCTAAGTTTTATATGCAATGAGAGACATTATAGAGAATAAAAATAATAATATTTAAAGGAAAGAAAACAAGTTTGTCTTTTTCTTTTTTAATGTGAATGTATTACAGAAAATCTTCATCAACCTTCAGGCTATAAAATATTGGTACAATTGGACAGAAAACAATTACAGGACTTGATTAAAAATCAGTTAAGAAAAGTATAAAGATTAATGGTGAGTGATGAGTTCGTTCGACCAATGTGTGTGTTCTAACTAGAGTTTCAGGAAATGGGTTGTTAAATTAATTTCCGATAGAAGAATATAGAAACACTCTGAAATCGTTCCTGACATATAAGAGCGCATTGACAATAATCCTAAGATCATTATTTTGTCTGACTTGCACTTTTGCACGGTTTGAGGACCATGAAGTGTTCCACAATCGGAGGCCAAGGTCTCTAGCTTACCAAGTATAATAGAGGAAATCGGTTCAATCAACCTCTCACGCCTCGCCGAAAGAAGAAAAGATTTCTGTACTGGCCCAGAGTTGAGTGATAGGATATTTGTAGAGCCAAAGCGACATGCCCAGGTTTACTTACCTTCTCGTTTGTAATATGTATCTCAGGACTTGAGTCTTAATAGATTATTTACTTGTCCGAATAAGATCAAGTAAGATCAAATTCTTACGCACATTTCGCTGCATTGTACAAGAGCAGATGAATTGAAGATTGCAGACGACACTTGACGATTGCTCAGATCGAACAATCTGCAAAGCAATCTAATTTAATGACTTACAAACTGAATTCTTATAAACTTTTTAAGGTTTTTAAGTTCTAAAACTCCATTAGACTCAACACATGAGTGCAACGGATTTTTGGTTTATTTAAACATATTGAATTTGCAATCAATTTAACAACTTTTGTTTACCACATGCTGTTGCCTAATTGAAAGATACTTGAACCGATGCTGAACTTTGTGCTGATTTCGCATTTTGCATTTCGCTGTTGACGCTGTCAACGCGTATACGTAAAACTAATTAAAGTGCAAACTGACGTCGTTGAAATGCAAAGTTTAGCATTAAAAAAAAACTAATAATAAAATAAAACACAACAACAAAAAAAAAAAGACAACTTAAACTACTCTTAACTTATGCATGACGCTGTTGGCTTAAGCGCAATGCGAGTATCGTCGAACAAGACAAGACACACTTTAGATACAAAAATAAAAACAAAAAAAAAGATACTTTTAAATAAACAAATGTATTTTTTAACAACGAACAAGGCTCGAAAAATGTAGGAGTAAATGAGTGAGTGAGTGAGTGAGTGAGTGAATGAAGTTGCGACAAGGTTGAAAACTATCTGCCGTTGATTTAATTTCGAATGTGTATTCAAATGTGAAAGAATTTTATATTTTTTTATTTCTATTTTTTATGAACATTTGTTCTTCATTTTTTGTTACTGTTGTTGTTGTTGTTATTATTATTATTTTTTTTTTTTGCATGAGTCATGCGATGCTCGAAACATTTTTATCATTTCATTCGTTGGCTCATGGCTCGTGCGCTGATGGCAAAGACACAACAGCCCAAAAAAGCATTTTGCCATATTAAAAATGCAATCGTGGAGGCGTAACGCGTAACGGTAACGCAGTCAGTGAAAAAGACAGACGGACAGACAGACAGACAGTCAGTCCGTCCGTCTGTCGATAACATTAGTCCTCTGTGAGTGTCCTTTTCACTTGAGTTGTTCGTTGCAAGAAGAAATGAACAAAAAAAAAAAAAAGAAAATAATAACAACAACAACAACAATGAGAGTGTAGGAACAAAGTGAAGCGTTGGCATGATTGCTGATTGCTTATTTGCCACCCCGCGTCGAACATCGAACAACATGAAGTCAACACTTGTGGCAAGAATAGCAAACGACATCACTTGTTATTTCGTTACGTTTCGTTGTTGTTTGCTTTTTTTTTTGTAGAATTTTTTTATTTTTTTGAAATTGTTTGCGTTTGCGAAAAAAGCATTTTCATTTAAATATGAATAACTTTGCATATTTCATTTATGGCACATTTCGTTTGCTTAAATTGTCGAAATTGTTTGCTGCATAAAACTTTCATATGCAAAATGTTGTCTCTTCTCTGTTCTCTGTTTTCTTTTTACGATTGTATGTTCAAAATACAACAGTCAGGCAACAGGAAGTGAAGGTGAATGTGAAGTTGTAAACAGAAGGCATAAAAATGCAAACAGGCGTGTGCCAGTGGGCAATTGTCAAAGGGAATTAAAAATATGTGAGGCTGCGGAAAGTCATCTGCCTAACTGAGAGACAATTGCGAAGACATGAGAAGTAAACAAAAGAAAGCGGAGAAGTCTTTGACAATAAGGCGAAAGATAAGATCAAATTAAGTAGTCAACAAAAGCATAAAGCAAAAACAATGTAAGGTAGTAAAAATTAAAAAAAAAAAAAACTCGCAACTCTATTAAGAAAAACATTCTATTAAATAGCATGTTAATAGAATTTTAATAGCTTCTTGTATTCTTGAAAGCACTTTTTTCGGTCTTTAAGGTAATTTCTAAAACTGATGAATAAATAAAGAAATTTTGAGTTTTTATTAAAGAGTGCTTTTTAACAAAAAAATCAAATTTCACTACATTTTTATTTTTTTTTTTTTAATTATCTGCGATAACAAGCGATAGAATCCTTCGTCCAAATTTTTGTCAAACTTGTAGATTTTAAATTTCGATTTTTTGAAGCTTCCAACCGTTGTAAACTCATAAATTGTATGTATGCACAACATATGTTACAAGGCGCCTACACGCCACAAACAGCAGTCCAGCATTCACACAAGATCGACAGCAAAACAAAGTGAATGCTGAAACGACGTATGTGTCGTAGAGGCATATGTAACTTATGACTATGTATGATTGAAAAACTTGTATTACATTATTTTTCGGGCATCTTTCTCAAAAAAAAAAAAAAAAGATATCTCGGTGCATTCATTATATATATAACTACTTTTTGGGGACGTGTCTTAAGAAAAGGAAAATATATTTACTAATTGTCTTTAATCACTTTAGACCCGCTGCGTGAACTGCACATGTATGCCATTCATGGACTTGAGCACCATTTGCGCTTGCAGCACAAGCTCCTCATTCGGCTGGCTGAGCGTCAACACGAAACGTTCAACAATCTTGACGGTCAACAGTTTCATCAAGAGCAGCGAATATTTGCGTCCAATGCAAACGTGTGGGCCGCCCGAGAAGGGCAGATAGCTATAGGGCACAGGCGGTGACAGCTGACGATCGAAACGTTCCGGTTTGAATGCGTACGGTTCCGGAAAATAGTTGGCATCATGTGCGAGGCCATAGAGATTAAGCCAGAGTGTAACGCCGGCACAGTAACGTTGGCCGCCGATGCGTGTCTCACACGTGGTCTGACGGCCGGTCGTCGGCACAATCGTATAGAAGCGCAGGCACTCCTTGATGAACATGTCCAAATACTCGAGTCTGTTGATCGCTTCCATGCTGTAGCGTTCAGCTGCGTCGGATGCTTCAGCCTTGTGCGCTGAAATTTCGGCGCTTAGTTTCGCCTGCACGTTCGGATATTTGGCAAGTGCATAGCAGACAAAGGACATGGCAGCGGTGGTCGTATCGACGCCCTGCAATGCCCGAAAATTATTCATTTTAGACGCTTCGCATTTCCTTGCACACAAAACTGTTTTGAAGTCTTATACTAGTTTATAACTGTGTCATGAATCAATTCAATGTTACTAAAATTCATTGCTCATGAGAGGTCTGCATGAATACATTCATAAGCAGTACTATGTGCTACTCAAATTTAGTGTACTCTTCCAACGGTGTGCAGTGTACTCATACAAACTCAAAAGAGAAAACAAAAACTATTAATGTACTTATTCTCTTCATTCTAAGCCAAGTACACTAAATAAATTTATGAGTACAGTAAAAATGAGTTCGAAACAGCAGAACTATATATTGCCAAAATAAAGAAGAATATCTATCAAATATTTTCAGGCACTCAGAAGTTTCTTTGAATTTCTCTTTCACTCTCATTTTTGCAAATTTTTTCATTTACTGTACAGTGAGTAAACTGTACAACAAAACATTGTACTGAAATTGAAATTTGTTGTATAATATCTGTGTGAATACTTGGGCAATTCAGCACAAATACAATATTCATTCATATCACTCAACATTTCAGAGTGAATGATTCATTTGCCGTTTCGAATGCATTCATACAGATTTCTATTGCTCATTAACAGAAATCATGTTAGTGCACCCTGCGTGCGTGACTCGTACATACCGCAAAAACAAATGTGTTGACCTCATCGCGCACCTCACGAAAACTCAATTTACGACCATCCATTTGGGCCGTCAGTAGCGTATCGAGCAACGTGAGTCGCTCCCTGGCGCCCGTCTCAACAAACGCCTCTGTCACGACCGGCACGGATTTTTGCAACAAATATGTTTGACGCTCACGTATCACAGACTCCATGAGCGTGTGTATGATGTTCAGCGAAGCATCCAACTGACGCCACAATGCGGTGCGCTTGAAAATCCAATCGGTTGTGAGCAACGGATTGATCATGCGTTTGAACAAAAGTTCGCTGGTCTTGTGAAAGGCGTGCGTATAAATCGAATCTTCATCGTCCTGTGTACGTAGATTCTTACCCATCGATGTTTCTATGAACAAGTTGACGATGAATGTGTTAGTGTGTGAGATATGAGTGCAGTAAAAAAATACACACCGACAATTGCATCAAGCAAACAGGGAAACAGATAATCGCTCACTTCAATTGCACGTCCCGCCGTGCCTGCTAACTTCAAGACCAACTGATCGGCATGCATGGCAATTGCAGGCGCAAAGCTACGCAATATATTTGGATGAAAAGCTGGCGCCAAGGCACGTCGATGTGTCTCCCAGAATTTTCCTATACGACACACACACGCACAATAAACAACAACAATAAATATAAGAATATAGTATAGTGAACAGACCATGACTGATCAAGAGACCATTGCCAATAAGAACATTCAATTGATTGAATGTATCGGCCTTGAGTAGCGTCTGATCGTGCAATGCATCGTGTGTCTCCTGTGCGGTATGCAGAAATACCCACAATTGCGGACCCAACCAAAGACGATACGAAGCGCCGAATTTCTCACGTAATTCCGTGAAGATGAGAAAAATAACTGGAACATAAATTCATAATAAATATGAATGATCGTTAATTGTTAGTTACGACGCACATTCTGGCTTCATTTTGCCAATCATTTGCGCATTGCCGAGGAGCGGAAAGGCCCATGGTCCTGGCAGGCTGATGCCGAGCAAGAAACGTTTATAATATCTTTTAATAAAATAGCAAAGTGTTACAAAACCGATAAAGACCAAGACGAGCGACATGAGCGTTGCGGCGTTTATTACAATAAGTCCGAAAAAAAAAAACAAAATAAAAACAAACAAACCGACGAAAATAACTAAACCAAACGCTTTATTTGCACACAATCGACTGACTTACTTACTGATTTCAAGAGTCACTCGACAAGTTTCGATGAGCGCGCCGATCGCACAAAATAATAATCCAAGTTCACTTTGTGTAATCTTAAGCCGCAACAGTGCTGCCACCTACGCATTTTCAAAGCTACATTGTTGAATTGAAGCATCAGCGACAGAAATAACAGACATTTTACACAAGAAATACAATTAAAATCACAAATAATACAACAAATTATCATAAAAAATATTTTTTATTGCAAACAAACACAAAATATGTGCCTATTTTGAAATCTTAATAAAAGTAGCAACACTGTAGCCAAACATTTTGTTTTAGCTTTAACAGTTTCGTAGTCACTCAACGGCAATGCAGTTTGACGTGCACTGCACATGACCTTCATGTAATTCAAAACGATTTGAATTGATTATTGGTAATTGATTGCAGCTGTTCGCAATATTTATATGGCTTTATTAGTTAATATACGAGCATGTAGACAATGTCTTTGTTGTTGTTTTTTTTTTTTTTTTTGTACTTACTTGTTCTTGCACTCATTTCGAATTGTTACGCTCGTTTATCTAATCAAAAAGATTAGTTCGATACGCCGGCGATTAGCTTTAATAAACGTCGTCGATGTTGCACTTTATGCAAAACTCTTATCTTATCAATTAGTATATAAATTGTACCTCTTTTGTTTCGCTTGTTTCCAAGTCAAAGTGTAAGCGAGAACGATCGAATTTTATTCAAAGTATTTGCGAACGACAAATCAATGATGTGTAGTTCTCATGTCTTTCATTCTATTTTCTACTTTCCTTCCCCTATTAAACATAATCATGACCTTGCCCATAATCAATCGTCGTTAGGAACTCATTATCATCAAATTATGCATTCAGATTATGTTTCTGATCATGATCTGATTCATTGCTGATTCAATGCATTGCCTAAAAGCGCTTTTAATTGCATTCAAGCTTCGGAACACTTCAAAAAAATCGTTACTTCAAGAAAAAAAACTTTCATATGCTTTTACATAAATTGTACATATATATTTTAATGAATATTTTTAATATTTTTAACAATTATTCTTTCAAAGATTTTTTATTATTGTAATTTCCCGTTGTTGTTTTTTTTTTTTTTTGTTTTTAATATTATTTAATTTTTGTTTTCATTCCTTAAACGTCATTTTGGAGTTATTTTTATTACTATTTTTTTTTTTTACTATTTTTGGTGTTTGATTTCTTTAGTTGCTTGTTTTTGTTTTTATTTTTTAAATATTTTTTAAGAGTTTAGTTTCAAAGTGAACTTTTTCAATGTTTAACATTTGATTACAATTAATTAATGAATTTGTTTGTTTTTGTTCTTGCTTTTTTTTCCTTATTGTTAATTTTATTTATTTAAATATATTTTGTTTTTGACTCGGTGTCTTGTTATTTGGTGTTTTTGTTTACGTTGCTTTTGTTGTTGCTGTTGCTATTGCTATTGCTTTGTTAATTATTGTTGTAAGAATAGGCTAAAATTTAATTTATCGTGTCCGTTTTCAAATATTTAGAATATGCTACGATTATTTTTTTTCTATTTTTTTTTTTTTTTTTTTGTAATGTATACATAAAATTTAAATATATATATTTATATGTATATACATATATATAAATATGTATAGATCATAACTACGTCGACATGCACTCAATAAATATGTTTAATAAATAAGCTAAGCTTTTAGATCGTTTATAAGTAATTTTTTATTCTCATTATAAGTCGTTCAAGTTTGTTTTGTTTGTGTGGTTTTTATATACCATTTTAAATTTTATTTTTTTTTTTTTTTTGTATAGACTTATGTAAATTTATCGTTCGGTTTCTGTTTGTTTTGATTTCGTCTTTTCCTATTCTATTGTTTTTTTCGGTTTCTATTTATTTATTTTGAATTAATTAATTGTTCGTTCAATTTTGTTTTCTTTTTAATTTTTTTTTTACAATTTGTTTCTATAATTTTTTCCTAATTAATTTCGTTCAATTGTTTTTTTTTTTTTTTTTGTTTCATTCTTGAACAAAAATATCATGTAAGCATTTTAAGCGTATTGATGTATCAATTATTGTTACAATCAATCAATTACTGTGTCAATTAATCAATTAACGATCACTCAAGCATAAAAATTCAATGCCAAATGAAAATATAAACACTTATAATAATTAATTTCTTAATTTTATAATTTTTTTTTTTTATTATATGTTCAAAATATGTATAAATATGTATACATACATACATACATACATATATGTGGCATCGAGGGCCCGTGGCAAATTTATCGAATGGGGGGGCCCTTTGTGTAAAAGAGTTAGTTTGCTTTTTTATAGATCACTTGAATTTAGTACACATCATTATAAATATTGTGTGCGTTCTGGATTACTTTTACGAATCGTAAAATCGTTTTAATCAAAATCGTACGAATTCATTATATTTCAGAAACAAATTTATAAAGTTCTATTTTTCGCCACAGGATCAGTTGCTTTCGTACGGTCGATGATGAAAGTTGGGTTTGCGATGAAGTCAATTCGAATTGGCCAACTCGCTCTGTCCCTTCTTTCCTTTTTAAACTGCGGGCCCCTTTGACAATGGGGACCTATGGCATTTTGCGCATTCTGCCGCCACCCAATTGTTACGCCACTGTACACATACATACACAAATACATATACCATATACCATATATAAAAATATACTCGTCTAATCTTCAATTTCTGAAAAGGGGATGTATACAAATTGCTTGTGATGAAATAAGGGCGCGGGGCAGTGCGGCAAAATTTCAATAAATCTCACCAAAAATTACAAAGAGGGATCATAGAAATTCTCATAAAGCTAGTTGCGTTTTCAAGATTTTAAGGAAAATCTTATGTGAGTTAAAGCGAAAGGGGTTCGTCGAAATCTAAGGGGAGGAGGGAGAGGCAGTGTCAAAGTTTTAAAGTAAAGACACACAAAAGTGCCACAGTGGACAGCTACAAGAAAATGCACTTAAAGACTCAGCTATTTAGGGATTTTCGCTTACGCAGTGAGATGCTTTTTTATTTAACTATTATTATTATTATTTTTTTGTTATTATTGCGTTAAAATCGTTAGTAAAAATATGAAAACTAAAAAGAAAAATAAAGCATACAAATTTGAAAACCCTTAAAAATGGTTTGTTTTTTTTAATGTTTCGATGTGCGAATAAATAAAATATTCCCTACTATCTCTCTCGTATATACATATATATAAGTATATATATAATTATTTCTCTGTTATTTTTTGGCGCTTTAAATGTTTGTGTTCATTTTATGAATTTTTTTTTTTTTTTTTGTTGTTAACATGTTTTGTTGCGTTTTGTCTTATTTCACATTTTTTTTTTTTAATTCACAATGTTTTCAATAACTTTTCGATATCATTCTGATATTTAGAATTTATTTTGAGGTATTCACGAATATTCTCAATGTTGAAAGCAAGTCTGCTGTCAAAGCGTACAAGATTTTTGTGTTAAATTAATATAATTAAAATTTTTGTTCATGTTTTATTTTTTAATTATGATTTCTATGCTGTCAAAATATTTCTTTAAAATTAATTAAAATCATTATACCTAAAATAAAATAATTGTTTTTATTACATATTTTTTTCTCTTTCAACTTTTGCAATTAAAATTATTTAAGCTAATTAAAAGAAATAACGACGAATTAAAAATTTCAAAGTTTTTTTATGTCTATTTTTTGATTAATTCGTTTGTTTTTCGATTCAATTTGTGTAACTTTTAACAACATTTCTTTGAAATATTTTCTATTTTTAAATTTAAAATTACTATTTTCATCTATAAATATTTTTTTTATTTCTATTTTGATTGCAATTTTGTTTTTTTTTTTTTTTTTATTTTGGTTTAAAGTAATCAGTTTTTTTTATTGTTAAGATTTTTGCTCTTTACATTTCTGCTTCTTCTTCGATTTGTTATTGGTTTGCTATTTTAATTTACCGTATATTTTTTGTGCTTTTATATATATAATTATTATACATTTTTTGGTTTATTTTAATTGGTGTTTTATTCTCGGTTATCTGTCAATACAGTCTGTCTCAAAGGAGACTTGAAGCGCAAAATATTTCTGTTTTTACAGTCTATTTCTTATTTGCTTTTAATTGCTTTTATTTAACACTATTTTCTGATTTATATATATATATATAACGATCGTCTTAAGTTATTATTGCATGCCAAGTGAGTTTAACAAAAAACATTAGCTTAACTATTAAAAAAAAAAAAAATCATGACTTCTGTCCTTCCAACTTTAAATGCTTTACCGTTATGCAGCATATATGCCAATTAGCGCTCCATATTCGAACATTGTCAACATTATGTACGCCTATGTTACATGGCCGTACAGAGCACATGCGTCAGCTAAACGTTTGCGTCAACAACAAAAAAAACTCGAATGCTCAACTTTCGTATGTGTTGAGTGTGCCGTAGGAAATATAGGCGCATCTAATATTAGGCACGTTCGAATACGGAGAGCATTTGCAACAATTGTGGTTAAAAAAAAAACACAAATAAAATTATTTATACACATAGACCTTCTCACCCATGCTGATGAAAACTGTTGTCCTGTTATTGAGTGTGCTATTTGCCATTCAATGACCTTGGAACGAAATCATTATACAATTAGTATATAAGATAGCTTATAAAACATTTAAAAAGCAATACGTACCTTATTATAAATTGCAAGATGTCAAATTTCGTGTACAATTATGTTTTTTGTTATTATTGTTGTTGTTGTTGTTGGTAAAAAGGCATCTCAAGCCAAAGCAAACATACACGCACACACACACTCACAAATACCTACAGAAAATTAGCGGTGAGTAAGCACAGCATATAAAACGAACTAAGAATTTAATCAAATTTTATAAAAATCAAGGACTAATAATATAAAAAAAATGTTTGAATTTTTGTAAATCTCTGAAAAAAATATTAATAATTGCAAAACTGCATTACCAATGTATTTTTGCATACTGCTTGATTATAATTAATATAACTAAAGAACGGCTTTGAGTAATATCAGCACTGCTTTATCAACATTGATAGTCAAAATTGAAGCAAATGATGCCTCACACGTATAAGAGGAGGGAGCAAGGGGTCTAACCAATTTGCACACACACAAACGCACGCACACCGAAGCGAAACATCGGAAGCAAACTGCGTTAAAAATTGACAAACTTCAACATAATGCCGTATGTGTCCATATTAGCGTTGCATACTTCAGGCAAAATCAATTAAAAAAGTGATCTGGTGATTTTTGTGCAGGTGATTGTGTTGTGCAATTTATGAACGATGATTTATAATTTGTTGATAACATTTTAAATAAGTTAAACAAAAAAATTAATTCTTTAGAAAAAAATTTATAAAAATTGTCTCTTGAAAAGATATAAAACATTTCTATAGAATTTTTGTTCTTAGAAGAACTTGGACTAAGAAAGCAATAATTTGTTTTAGAATATTTTTCGTCTATATATCTAAGTTTGTACTTCATACAACTGTATTGAAACAATTCATTATTACTCTCTTTCAATTTGAATTTTTCTATTTGAGATGAATTCTCATCAGAATGGAAATGGAACCGGAGCCAAAAATTCAATGAAATGAGATTTTCTAAAAAATGTAGTTATGAACAGAACGCAAAAACAAACAAAAAATGGATAGTAGAGAAAGAGAGAGAAAGTGAGAGAACATGCCTAATTTTTATACTTGAAATGACATATTCAGCATATAGAAAGTAAGTCACAATACATATGCACATACAGACACATATACATACATAGATACTGATATACATAAATATGAAGACACAATTTGTCAAAAAAAAAAAAAAAAAAAACAAGAAACAGACATCGAACGAACATTAAACGAACAACGAACAAGGTAAAAATAAAAACAAAACCAAAAAAGAAACATTTATAAACTGAATTTTTTTTTTCGACACATTTTTATTATTAATAATATTTGTTTGCATTATTTGTATTTTTATATTATTTTTTATACTCACTTAACGAGTAAATATATTTATATATATAAATATATATATATTTATATTTGTATATATAATTTTCTTTGCTTTCTTATCTGTTTTTTTTTTTCTTTATTTCATTAAATCAAACAATTTTCTGTTTTTATATATAAAAAAAAATGTTGTATACTAAAAATTACAGTTAGAGCGTGAGAAACAAAAATAAAGAAGAAGCACAGACATTGGAAAATATTACACTTTGTTTTTTTTCATTTCATTAAGTAACTTAAACATTGACATGCAAAAAAAAAATTAACGAAATTTATGACATTCTTTTTTTTTATTTTGTATTTCATACATTAATTTACTTAAAATTTTTTTAACACTCACATACATTTTTTTTAAGCGCTATCGTTCTTTTTTTTTGTTTTTGACACAAGTTAATTTATCGTAAAGTAATTTTATAAAAAAAATATTTTAGAATTGATTTTGTATACAAAAATATTATTTTCTTTGTATTTTATCTTTTAATATTTGTTATTTTTGTTTAGTTTTTTTTTAAGTTTTCTGTTTTTATATCTTATCGTTTTTTTCTTTATTTTCAATAATGAAAAGTTACAAAAATACAATTTAAAGCACTTTCAGTGTAAAGGCAATAACAAACATAACAAAATGGCGGCATTCAAAAAAAAATATCAATATTAAGTTTGATTTATTTTGCATTTCAGCACTTCGTCTTGTTAAATAAATAAATATTGTGTATTTTTTTTTTTATTATTAGTAAGCTTCATTTTCACTATTATTTTCATTATATATTTTTATAAAATGTATATTTATATATGTATATAATTTCTTATTTTTTTTTTTTTTTTGTTTTATTATCACAAATATATTTTTTATTTCAATAAAAAATACAGAAATAAGTAGTAAAAATATTGCAAAAAAATAGAAACAAAAATAAAATCTTTTCGTTGTGAAAAAAACGGAACAAAAAAAGGTACTTGAAAATATTGCCAATTTTTTCTTTAAATAAAATATATACAACAATTTTTTTTAAATAAATTTTTCTTCGAAATTAAAATCACGTTTGCATTTACAACAAAAGTGCTTTAAATTCGTCGTTTATTTTTTTGGATTATTACTTTAGTTATTTTTTATAATTATTTTTTTCACTTGTTTTGTGTATGTAAGTTATTAAAAACACATAAAATAATGAATAAAAAATATATAATAATTACAATTAAGCGCATAAATTTTAAATCAAGAGTTAACAATACATTTAAATAATATTTTTTTCAATTTTTTATAATATTTACTTGCTTAATTTAATTTTTTTTCGTACTAAACAATTCTGATTTTTTGTTATCATTTTGACTTAAGTTGTAAAACATTTTTAATTTATTTTTTATTATTATTATTTCTTTTTGTTTGTATAAAATTACGTTTAGCATATAAGACACAAAAAAAAAAAATTATATAAAAACACACGAGCAAAAATCAACACGAACTAAAAATAAACTTGTACAAAAATTATGTTTAAAATATTGACAAAAAAAAAAAAAAAAATTACAATAAAAAAATGTTTTAAAATTACTTTTAATGTACAATTTTTTTTCATATATGTATAATTATAATAATAGTAATAATATAATAGTAGCAAAAAGAAAAAAAAAATGTAAAAAAAATGTTTCTGCTTTAAAGTGTATAAAATATGAAACAACAAGCATTACATACAAACACGTTACATGATGTCAGGTCACGACACGATAACAAATCACGTTACGTCACCTCACAGTTGTTACGTTACGTACACACAAACATATACATATAACATATATAAAATAAACAAAAGCAAAGAAATAATGCAATGAATCAAACACAAACAATGCCTCACTCTACTTTTGTTTTTGCGTTTTCTTTTCTCTTCTTTTCGGCGCTTTGACCAACTGACTAACGCAGTGCAGCCAAAAAATGCACATGTGCATGCAAACGTGCAAGTCGACGTCGACGTCGCCGCCGACGCTCTCTCATGAGCATAACAACATTATTGAGAGTGCTTAAGAAAATGTCGGCTTGCTTGCTTGCTTGTTTATAGCGTCAGTGCCGGGCAGTCTCTCATTTTACATAGCACGCGTGCAAAGGGCTTTCATCTGCACTTATGTATGTGCGAAGAGACTGTCCGTCAATGTAATATGTAGAGCGCAATCAAGCGAGCGAGTGAGCGAGAAGGAAGAAAAGAAAACAAAGGTGCAACAATAAAATCGTATGCGTACAAACAAAGTACAACAACAACAATTTATAGTATTAAAGAAAACTAAAAAATTAATTGAAATAAACAACAATTTAACAGAATTTTGCAAAAACAACATGCATTTGAGTAAACGTGTGACTCTCTCTCTCTCTCTCTTTCTGTGTCTGTGTGTGTGTGTGTGTGTGTGTGGTTTTTCTAATATAGAAAACAAAACAAAGTGTAAAACAACAATAAACTCAAAAAAACATTGTAAAAAAGTGCAATAGAATGCGCAGAAAAGTATGCTATGCATAAGTAACTTGTATGAATGAATGACCACCAAGCGAGAATAATTAATATTATAAAAATTTGTAAATTAAAATTTGAAAATTTTATGATTTTTCACTTTTGATTTCATTTATGGTTTTTTTTTTTTTTTTTTTGCCTAAATTTTTAATCTCAACTGATCTGATCTTGAAATGATTTTCCTTCATTGTTTGCTATAATAAACGATGTTATCGATACATCGATTAGTTTCGAACATGACACAAACGGGACACACACATATAGACAGTAACGCACACACACACGCTAATGGACACATACAGACAGAGCCACATCTAGAAATTCATTTGTCATGTTTTACGTGGCGGTGTTGGTGGTGGTGGTAATTGTGTTTGTTGTTGTTGTTGCTGTAACTGTTGTTGTTGTGTTGACATTAGAAGCGGAGAAGGCGGCATAGACATCTCATAACTAGTATGATGACTATTTTTACTATGCTGTTGTTGTTGTTGTTGTTGAGAAGGATGTTGCTGTTGTTGTTGATGTTGATTATGATGATGATGATGCCTCATGATCATGTCTTTGGGAATGTTTTTGTAGGCTGAAAAATTATGGGACTCGTAAACAATTTAAGCAAACCAGGCCTTTGCGAGACTTGCTTACCTCCGCCGCCGCCGCCACCAACGCCACTGTTGTTGCCAACTGTTGCTGCTGCTGCTTGAGTTGTTGTTGTTGCAATAGCAGCATTATTATCGCTTTGTTTATTTATATTATTACTACTATTGTTACTATGATAACGTGCGTGATTCACGTGATTAACGTGATTCATTTGACTATGATGATTCGTTTGTATGCAATTATTTGTTGTTGTTGCTGCTGCTGCTGTTTGTGTTGTTGCATTCGGCAATGGTGCTGGCATTTTAACATTATTATGCTTATTAATGCCAGCCGCTGCGGCTGCTGATGTTGTTGTTGTTGGTGTTGTTGTTGATGTTTGGATTGTTTGGGTTGTTTGATTATTATTTATTACTAAAATTCCTGAATTAACTGTTGGTGTTAACGTTGTTGATGATGAGCCAGTTGCTTGAGCAGCTGTTGCTCCGACTGCTCCGCCTCCTCCTAATCCTCCTACTATTGTTGCTGGCACATGATTCGACATATTTTCAGCTGTCGTTGCTGTTATTGGTGTTTGTTGTTGCTGTTGTTGTTGTTTACTTGCTAAACTTAAACTAGAAATTGCTGGTGGAAGTGGAGATCTTTGTGAATCGTTGCCAATTTCGCCTGTGTACCTTTATTTTTATTATTTTTTTTTTTTTATTTATAAGCACATAAATAAAGTAAGAGAAAATATAAAAGGAAAGGAGCGCATTAAAATTATTGTTAAAAAAATAAATAATATTAAAATTCCTAAGAATTTCTCTTGAAATTCCAGAGAATTTTTTCTGAAATTCTTAAAAATTTTCTTTGAAATTCCTAAGATTTTCTCTTGCAATTCCTAAGAATTTATTTTCTTGGATCTTGTGTACTTACTTGATATTTGTATATTCGCGTCCAACTTTCAGACTTTGCTCCTCGGCACGTTTACGTTGTATTAACGTTTGTATATAATGCTGTACAGCATAATAGACAAACTTATATTGCGCCTCGGTTTGTACAAGTCCAGAGCGTTGCGAGCGTACCATTTGTATTGTGCGCTGTATATCAATTTCAGTATCCAAGCCTACAAAAAAGTAACAAACATATTTAAATACAAAATAAAAACAAAAACATGTGCCACGCCCACAGATACATACCATTACGCACGATTTGATCCAAAATCATATCAATCACAATAAATGTACCCGTGCGACCGATGCCCGCTGAGCAGTGCACGCAAATGGGACCCTAAAAATGAAGAAAAATGTTTTAAAAAATAAATAATTTATTAAAAATATATACAGGTATAAATATTATTATAATAAAAATTATATACAATAATTTAAAAATATAAAAATTAATAATTTTAAAAATGTTAATATATTTAAAAAAAAAAACAATAGTTTAAAAATAAAATAACAAAATTCTAATATTTATCGTAGCATTGTTATTTTAAATCTTGTTAGTAAAAGTTCATAAACTACGTGAGCTTTTTCTTTCTTTAAAATTTAGACCACTTTTGCTAGGAATTTATAAGATTTTGATGAACCCTCTCTCTATACCACTTGGGATTATTACATCCTCCTTCTCAGCCTCCCTAATTTTATCTCACGTAATTTTTACTTGCCTCTAAGAGCTCTACCGATGCTCTACTACAATATACAACCAGACTGAACGACCAACCGATTGACAAACTGACTTAGCTGAGTGTTTACTCACCGGTTTTTCGCCTGTCTGAGCCAAATTACTTTGCCGCGTATTGACATCCTGCAAAAAGTTAAGCACACAGCCAGGATCTGCTGGCACGCCATGATCGGGCCAAACTTGGAAATGATAATGAAATATGCGACGTTCTGGTTTATCACGCCACGAGAAACGAAACTCTCTTAATGTATAATCATTTGTGGAATTCTCGGATATGCATTGAATTTTCGCATGTCCAAATTGCTTGCATTGACCCTCATCGGGCCAATATTTAGCGCACTTATTTTTGCCGCGCTCAAATTCCTTCGTTGTCATAACAATGACACGCGTATTCTCCTGCCAGATCATGTTCCAGAAGTCCGTTATCGTATTTGCCAAACAGCCCTGTGTCGCAATGTATGTCTTGAACATGTCACGTTCGGCAGCAACAGCGGCGGCAATCAATGATAAATCGCCGCTATACTTTTTAAGCAAACAAATGCCACCAACGCTGCCAGTGTTATTGCTATTGCTGACAATGCCGCTGCTGGCAATGCTGTTGTTGCTGTTGCTATTATTGTTGTTGTGGTTGCTACTGCTGATGCTGCTGCTATTGTTGCTGGCCGTGCTTAGATTACTGCTTGCGCTGCTGATGCTTAAACTGCCGGAACGACAGCCATTCAGACCGCTGCCAATGAGGCTGCCAATGCCAATGCTACTGCTGCCACCGACACTGCTTAAACTAATGGCTGAGGCGCCGTTCGATGTCAGCGATTCGCTACGTTTGTGTTTGCTCATCATCATCAATGAATCGGTCGATTTGCGATTACATGTCGCACAATTGCTGTACGGCAATGTTGCCGATTTGACGGCACACTGAACGCATGTCTTGTTCTGCAATTGACATGTCGGGCAATTCTTTTGCGTCTGCGCTGCCGTACAGGCCGGACAGGAGGGCACCGATGTATTTAAGCTCTCCGACGATGAGCTCATATTGTACAAATCACCATCGGTGGGCAAACGTATATAATTGGCATTAATATATTCGGCGCCATTAACGCTTCGATCGACATCGATTAGTTTAACGCGGGTATGATCATCTGTATGAAAGATAATAATGTTGGTTCGTTAGAAGATGAAGATGATTTTTTTTCTGATCTCTTTTAACACAACACTTACAAGGCAAAATGTTGCGATAACGATTCTTATTGCGATTCTCCAATTTGTAGCCCTCAACGCGTGAGAATGTGTCACGGCTGTCCTGTTGCAGCGATTCGAATTCCTCCCAGAAACCGCCCTTTACCAGCTGTTCGACGCGCGCATTGATGCCCGCCGCCGTAATGCGTGTCGCATTGAACGGCTGACGCAGATGGACGACCGTGCCGCATGTCTCGACCATTGGATTGCGTTTGTAGTGTTCGATTAGTTCGGAGAGCGTAACAAATGATTCACCGCCACCAACATCGTATTTTTTATCCTGCAATTAATTAATTCAAGTTTATTTTTAATATAAATTATAACAAAAAAATTCATAAATTAAAAACAAATAGTAAAATTATAAAAAAATCCATAAAAATAAAACAAAATCATATGTAAACATAAATTAATACAACTAAAAAATAATTAATCATAGTGATTTAAAAAGATATTTTTTTTGTATTATATTTTATAGATGTATTTTATTTTAACATTTTAATTTATATTAGAATTTATTTTATTGATATTTTCTTGTATTCTTTTTTCTTGGTTGTTTTTTTAAGTATATATAATTTGTTGTTTGTTTTCGCATTAGAAGAAAATCGTTTTTAAAAATCACAAGTTTAAGTTTATCCTTGAAAAAAAAAAAAAACTTCATGTACATTTTTGTGTTTTTATTTATTACATTAATTTTTAAATAAAACATGCCGTATTCATTTATGTATTTTCTCTTTTTTTTGTTAGTTAATTTTTTGTATTTATTTTTTTTTTTTATTACAATTTCAATGCAAAAACCTTTAATAGCAAAATTTATGACAACGACGACATTTGTTTTTGTTGTTGATTTTTAGTCACATAGGAAAAATAGCAACAAAAATCGCATGTAAACCAATAAACACACACACATTGAATATACGATATATCAATGCGCATTTGCACAAGTAAAGTTAACAAATCGACAAAAAAAAAAACAGAAAAAAAAATTTTTCATTTTCAAGGTCAAACAATGAGGAACTTGGATACTAAAGCACGCTTTGTCATCGTTACCGTTGTTGTTGTTGTTACTGTTGTAGCTGTTGTTGTCATGACCAAATGCCATTTGTTGTAAGGCGTTTTGTTGCTACAACAACAACGTGAATAAGTGCAAATGCGCTTACATCGAAAAAAAAAATTTATAAAATAAAAAATCGATGTTCAAAAATTTTACCACAAATGATTTCTTCTTTTTTTTTTTTTTTTGTAAAATTTTTTTTTCTCTCCATAAACTATTGAATTTTTTTTTTTTATTTATTGTTTTCTTACCTGCCATCGAATCATTACATGCGTCACTTTATCCTCGGTGCGCACTGAAAGCACAAAATCACCCGGTTTACTTTGAGATTCCCGCACGAGGAAAGAACCATTCTTGCCACGTTCCAAAATCAATTTTTCAGCTTCTTTGCCGGAAAGATTGCCATGAAACCATCTGCAATGCAATACAAAAATAAACACAAAATTAATTTTTTTTGTCGCTTTACTTTTTTATATATATTTTTTTAAATGTTATTATAAATACTTTTCATATTTTACTCAAAGAATTAATAAAAAAAAAAAGTTGAAGATTTCCTCTTTTTTGTAGTAAAATGCAATGAAAATATTTCAATGCGAATTTATTTAAACTCAATGCACAATTCGCGCTGTTTTCATATATTAGTATTAATAATAATAATAACATGTACAAAGCACAAAAAAACACACGAGTTGAACGCTTGAAATGCAATTAGAAACTATTGCAAATAATTATTACAAAATCTAAAGTGGCAAAACGCGAACACAGAATAAATGGCGTAGCTACAACAACACTAACAACAAGAACAACAACAATTACGGCAATAACTTAAAACAACAACAATTGCAATATTAACAAGCATCACGTATACGCGATGTAGTCTTATTTCGCTTGCATTGCTTTGCCGTCGTTGTCGTTGTTGTTGTCGTCTCATTTCATTGGTCAACAACTAACTCTATTCACATACAAAAGTTCATAGCTACAAAACTATGACATCATATTACCGAAGTCAAAGTCAAAGTGAGCGAACGAACACAACTGCTTGAGTGACGAGTGTGAAACACAAAACGAGCGAGCAAGCAAGCAATTGAGTGAGTAAATGAGTGTTTGAGTTTGTTTACTGCAAGTTGCATTGCAAGAAGAGACGTGACTTTGAGTGAGTAATTGAGCAGGCAAAGTGCAAGATATGAAACGATGGACTTATAAGGTCAAACAAAATTGGAATATTATACAAAGCTCATATGTCGATAATACAGTTTGACTGTGCCGCGCATCATTTCAAAGTTTTTGCACACTGCTTGCACAGTAAACAGTAACAAGTTGATAATGCAGTGTGAGCAAGCAAGCTGAGCTTTTAACAAACGCAGAGACAGCCAGAAAAACAACAACAACAGCAGTAAACAAAAACTTGTGAATTTGTTAAACATTGTTGAAATATTTTTGCATAACAACGCACAAAAGCACACAAACGCACACACACACACACACACACACAGAAGAGTGACTTAAATTGAATTTTAATTTGATTTTTTTTTTTTTTTTGTTCGTCTTAGTTGTCATTTTTGTCCAAAAATGAGTTCACTAACTTTTTGTCAATTTACTCAACTCAAACTTAAATGCAAACAAAGTTGTCCTTAAGCCGGTTTAGTTTTTTTTTATTTTTTTATGCTATTTTGATGTTTTTTTAACAGTTTTTTTTTTTGTATATTTAAAAATAAAATCATAAAATTTAAGCTTTTCAAAGTTCATAAAAAAATAACAGTTTAACGCAATTCAAGCAGCAATTGATTGAATTTATTTATTACCATCTTCCGCGAACACCATGAAGCACGTTTGTATGTGTGTGTGTTATGTGTGTGACAGAGCGAGACAATATGCATGATATTTGCACAGTTGCTTTGTTTTTTATAACCATCTATAAAAAGATGAGTTAGTAATATAAAAAAGTATTGATAGATACTATAAAAGAAGCCCTCAAAAATAACAATCCACAATTTTTTTGATTTCCCCTCAAATAGTACTTTTATAATTAACTATAAAATGTACAAATCTGAAACTAACTCGTATGCGGGCTCAGTAAAAATACCTCTTTAAAACTGTCCCACAATTTTTTTCATTTTCCCCCTCATTTCCTCTCAAAAGTGTTTTTATAAATAATAACTCCTAAATTATAAAAGGCATGTTGGTTCAGTAAAAATACCTCTTTAAAAGTGCCGAAATTGTTGACCCACATTGTTTCATATTAATATAATATTTTTTATATATCACTACAACACTACTGTATCTACATGTTGAGTAAGAACTGTCTCAACATCAATTTAAACAATTATTTATTATTTAATTATTAATAATAATTGTTCAAAATTTTTATTTATATTTTTCTTGTACAGAGTATGGTTATAGTCGCCTATACTTGACTATGTACCGCCCTTACTGGTTTTTTTAATTAAGAAAGAACCGTTAATATTAAATATGTATATGTATTGTATGTAACAACTTTTCGTAGAAAATAATTGTCATTAATAATGATATGCATTTTCATAACGTTTCAGAACTTGCTTTGTCTCTCATTCATGACTGCTAAAAATAAAATGCCGTTTGCGGTTTTCATCAGCTCACGTGTAAACTGTCAGTCAGTCAGTCAGTCTCTCAGTTAGTGCGTTGCATAAACGGACAAGACAAGAGTCCAATACACGTGAATTACAAAGTTGTTATTTTTTTATTGATTTCCCATATTCTTTTTTTACAAAACCACACCACCCCCCTTTTTTACAACTCTTTTTGTTTGCAATTTGAAATAATAATAAAAAAAATTTTATTTCTACACAATTTCCCAGTTAATTGCACAACAAAAATAATATTATGGCTTTTGTTATTGTTGTTTTTTTCTGTATTTTTTATTGTTTATGAGTAAATATGTTTAAATTTTATTGAAATTGAAATAGGCGCGAGTTCACCTCAAGTGTTTTCATCATGGATGGCCTGACTGACTGAAGCAACAACAGTTGTAAGACAATGAACCGTTGGCGTGGCTTGGTGTACGGTGGGGTATTGGACTGTGGGGCATAGTTAAGATAAATAAAAAAAACCCCCACACAAAACTTTCGTAACTAAAAATGTGTTGTTTTTTTTTATTATTTATTGAAAATATGCAATAATTTGTAATATTAAACATTTGTTTTGTTGTCTTGATTGAGTGATCTTTAAAGAAATGTTGGCGCTTCCATTGCCAAAAATCAGAATTCTAAGCTGTACCAATGAAGGATCAATGATCAATGACAACTTTGAGTTGAGTGGCATTCAGTTAATCATATTTCTTTATATTACTAACCAACCAACCGAACAACAACAAAAAGCCATATGCGTATTTTGCAAAGCAGTGAACAAAAAAAAAATTCAAAAATGCCAAAAAAAAAAAAAAAAAAGGGAAAATAAAATAAAACGAAACGAAAAAAAAAAGAATATAAATGCCATTAAAATGAAATATTCAACGCCGTTTCTTGACCTTAACTCGGGCCGACTCACTTGATCCGCACGCCGCCCACTTTAGTGAAGTTCGACGACACAAAATCAACAACAATAAAAACAACAACAAAAAATAATAATAAAACAAATACGTAAATTTTAAATTCCATACAAAAACAAAAGACCGACCAACACAAGAAGAAGAAAAAACAACAAAATAAAGAGGTAAAAAAAATAAGTCGAAATAAAGAACGAATTTTAAACTTGTTTTAATCAATGTTTAAAAAAAAAATACAACAATATTATTATTGGACATGAATGAAAACCACAAGTGAGCGCAAAAATGAGTAACTGAGTATGTGTGTGTGCGTCTGTGAGTGAGTGAGCAATCAAATTTACTACCTTAATCTGAGTAAATGAGTTGCATTGACTCTGCCAAACTTCAACATTTCCTATAAAAGTGTCTTATGTACATTATGTGCGCCCTGCCTAACATAGGACTAATAAATATTAATAATGTCCAAATTTAGCAAGGCAATGCAGCGCAGCAATAAAGCATGACAAATGCATGCGCGCTTTGCTCTCTCTCACATTTATATACTCTCATTTCTACGCACACACACTCTCTCTCTCTCTGACACTGTGTGTAGGCTATGCAACAATTGCAACACGCGCATAACTTTTTTTTTTATTATTATTATTATTTTTTTTCTTATTGTTGTTGTTTTGTCATTGCAAACGCGTTGATGACTGTGATTGCAACTGTGACTGTAACTTCCTTGAGACGCTGCCTGACACCTTCAAGTATGCCCGTTTATGGCATGACTTTTGTTGTTGTCATTGTTGTTTTTTTTTTTTTATTTTTATTTTTACACAATTGTTATTTTAAGCAATACAGAGTAACTGTAAAAACTTACAGTACCCTGTGATACTTGCTCTGATTAACTGACGTAAAATATATCAACAGTAACAGCAACAACAACAACAATTCAAGTGTCAAATTAACATATCAAAAAGCCGGCCGCGCAAACGCGCTGCGCCACAAATTTCACGTGCTAAATATAAAAACAAATACGCACAACAGCGCAGTAGCAGAAGTAGTAGCAGCGGCAGAAGCAACGAGTGACGGTCGTATTGTATGTGGCTTGTGGAGGCCGCACTCACTCGCTCGTTCGCTCCTTTCTTTGCACAATAGCCTCGTGAAAAAAAAAAAAAAACAACAAAAATAAACATAAGAAAAAAACAAAATGACAAAAAATGTCACTTAAATTACAAAAATACATTTTGAAGATCTTCATCATCATCATTAACGCCACCGCCATCGACGTCATTATGATGTTGTTTATGAAGCGAGCGCGTTTGTTTGCCTGCTTGCTTACTTACTTACTTGATTTTTCAGCACATTTGCGCAGGAGTTGGCGTTAATATTTTGCGTAAACACTTTTATACTAATTTGCGTAGCAATTTCGAACACATGACATTAATTTTGTTTTTGTTTTTGTTGTTTCTTTGTATCTTTCAGTTTTATTTATTTTTGAATGCGTTTTTGTTTTTTGTTTACTGCTAACCATTTATGCCTTTATTTTTGTGAAAACAAAAAAAACAACAATAAAACTAAAAGAAAAAAAAAAACATGACGATTTAAAATTGCCACAATTAAGCACAATTTTCATGGCAATGCAGCAGAGTGCGTGAAAGAAAGAGAGAGTAGGCGTAGCAAGTAACGAGTAGCAAAAGATGCGCACGCGTCACTCGCCACAATCGCGCCACTCGTTCGTTCGTACGTTCATTTGTTCGTTCATGTTGGTCACAGCGCGGCACACAGTCAGACAAATGGACGGACAATAATGTAAATTACTATGAATATAGTAATAATGAACAAAAATCGAGTAACGATATAATTTCGTTTAAAACATTTTTGGCACTTCTGGTTATTTTTTTTTTTTTTTTTTTGTATTGTGTTATCTGTTAATTTCGAGTAATCAAAAGATTTAATCGTTTTGACGTTCGCTCGTTTGTGTACATTAAAATTTGTTTTAATTGATTTATTATAGCAAAAAGTACAATTGAAGCTCATTTGTATGCAAAATTGCTTAACGAAGTGTTTACAAAATTGCGGAAAGCTTCTAGAAGACAAAAAAAAAAAAAAAGAACAATAAAAGTCATGACAGGAAATGCCAAGCAAAGGAAACTAACAACAAAGTTTCTTGTATAACAGTTTTAAAGGCTGAAAACTCATGGAAATATCAAGGATGCTGGAAGGATAGTAGTTAATAGAGACTAGAAAAGACTTCTGACTTGAAAATAGTTAAGAAATTTTTGAGATACATTTGAATTTCGTTATTTTTTTTTTGTCTTATATTAAAAGTCGGAGTATACTTGATAATACAATATGGAAGAGGCACACCCCAAATCAAAAAAAAAAATTAATTTAAATATTGTTATGAAAATCTGTAATTTATAAAAATTTCAGTTTAATTGCCTTTTGAGGGCAACAATGCGAGGAGACGGATATTTGGTGGCATGCAGTTTTAATGAGGTATAATTACTGAGCCTGTATATAAAGTTTCATTTTCGTACCTCTTATAATTTAAGAGGCATAACCATTTTTAGTAAAGAGTAGTAAATCTTGAGATTCCAACTACAGCCATTTTTTAAAAAAAAGGTTACTAGTTGGACGGAAAGAATTTACCGTGACACAAATCCAATAAAACTTGATCAGTTCTCGAGCCTCACGAGTCTAGACTCTAAAGTCTGCAAATTTTAAGAGTCTAGTGCTTTTAAGAGTTTTCGACAACCATTGATAAGGTCAGACGGTTAGATGGGCACGACCCTTCTACTCTCTTTATATGCACTGACGAACAGAATGCACAGGATACAAAATAAATATATGTAATATGTATATGTATGTATATTAAAAATAATAATAATAAAAAAAAATACGCACGCATAACAATAAAGCGCGCCACGCATTGCGGGCAACATATCCAAAAGCTCCTCGTGCTGAACGCACGATGAGTATGAACGACGATATATTGGCGGCGGTGTTAAATCACTGCCGCTGTTAATGCCAGCACTGTTAACGCCAGTGCTGCTGCCATAGAAACGCGGCGGTGACGTTGATGCTGAGGTAGGCGTAACAGGATATGATGAGAAATAACATGATGTTGAGGCGGATGATAATGATGTTGGCGTCGTTGCAGCCGATAATGATTCCAACGATGATGAATGCGATGCATTCGCTGATTTTGAATGTACGGCAATTGTTATCGTTGGCAATGCTGTTGCTGTTAATGTTGACGTTGATGTTGATGTTGATGTCGCTGTTGACGACATTGTTGATAATTTTGATAATGATGTTGGTGAAATGCTGCCACCGCGACGACGTCTTAATGGTGGCGGACGTGACATTTGCATATCTTTGGTGAATTCTGTTGTTGGTGTTGTTGTTGGTGGTGTTGCGGCAGCGCCGGCGCCAACGCCAGCGAGTATGCAACGTAACTCATCATAGCTCATGCAATTTTTTGATGCAGCAGCTTGTTGTTGTTTTTGTGCTTTCAATTGTTTTTTGATAGCAGCTTTTGTTGCATTTTTATTGCTGCTGCTGTTGTTGTTGTGGTTGTTGTTGTTAGCATTTGTATTTGTGTCCTTGGATGTGACCTTATTGATGCCATAATTGGAAAATATTGCATTCTCATATTCGAGATTACGTGCGTTTTCAACATTAACATTATGATTACTGTTGTTGTTGTTGTTCTTAATTGTGCTTTTGATTTTGTCGTTGTTCTCATTATCAATGTTGTTGTTGTTGTTGTTAATATTATAAATATTATTATTATTGTTGCTCCACTGCGTTGTTGTTGTTGTAGTGTTGCTATTCTGCACAACATTTCCCAAAGAATTTGAGATTTTCTTTATACACTTGTTGAAAATCATTTTATCACTTATTTATTTTTTCTGCGTGTATTTTTTCCTCAACTTCGTTTTTTTCAGATTTTATTTTGTCTATTTTGGATTTTTTTTTTATTATTAATAAATAAGCAAAGCAAAAAAAAAAAAAATAAGTTGTTTTTAACAATTTTCTTTAATGTTTTTTTTTTTTTATTATCTTTTATTTTTAGTGCACTATCTTCTTAAAAGCCAACAACAATTTCTTTTCAAGCTTTTCACGCTTTGCTATTGACGTCGTCGTTGTCGTCTTCTGCCGTTCCTCTTTTGCTGCCGCCGTCGCTGCTGACACCTGCGTTGCTCCTTTTTGCTGCTGTTGCGTCGCTGTTGTCAAATCAGTAGTAGTAGTAGTAGTAGTAGAGGAAGCAGAACTTGTTGAAGCCTCGTCGAGTCGTGTTTGCGCTGCAATCAAATGCTCGAATACAAAAGTCGCTGAAGGCATCCTTTTTTTACAGTTTTACTTGCACATCAAATTTTTGGTATTTCTACGTTTTATTTCTCTTAAAATTTATACAATTTTAATATGTATTTTTTTTCCTTTTGTATTATTCACTTGCACTTAGACACACCAGCTGCGTTTTGCGTTATGTGAAATGTTTCAACAAAAATAAACAAAACTCACAACAATTTTAAACAAAAAAAAAAAAAAAAGTAACTATGTTAATTTTTGAAAAATAAAAAAAAGCCTTGTTTTGCTTTTGGCGCGTTGTTGTTAACTGTTTTTGCGTAGAAATTATTTAATGAGCGCGCGATTTGTTTTATTGTCTTGTTTTTTTTTTTTTTTAACTGTTCTGTTTACGATATTTTTTTTATGTTAGATTTCTATTCAAGAATCGTGCAGTTCAATCGATTTGTTCGATCGATCGTTGCTCAGAGACAAATTCAGTTCAACTAAACCGCGTAAATTGTAATACGAGAATGAAGCTCAACGCGCTTTGTTTCAATGCTTTTAATAATAATTTTTCTTCTGTTGTTGTTGGTGTTGTTGTTTGTCTTCTTAACACTTTTTTTTCGTTCTAAACGTTTGTTTTTGTTTTTTGCCGCCTCTTCTTCGTCTTTCTTACACAAGTGTTGTTTTAATTCAACGATTCGATACGATTTTGTCTCGCTCGTTGGCTCTCTTACACTTGGCTCATTCACTCGCTCGCTCGAACATATGTATGAACAATCGTTTGGATATGAAACACTTTAACTTCGTCTTCGTTGTTGTTGCCGAAATACGAAGCTTACGCGTTCGTTTATTTGTACACTCGCTCGTGCGTTCGTTCGTTCGTTCTGCGAGAATTCGTTCTAAACGGTCAGACTGTGTGCTCGTGAATGAATGAATGCTGAGGTGAGTTAGGCTCTTTTGTTTGAAATCTCGGCATAAGCAGAGGGACGTTGTCGGGCGTTGGGCGATTGCTTTGGTTGAGAAAATAAATTACGACAAAGCCAACAACAGCAACAATAATGACTGCCGGCTTTGTCTTAACTTGCGTGTTGTTGTTTTTGATGTGTTGACGTCTTACAAAAAAGCGCAACGACAATGACACTGACAACAACAATAACAGCAACAACAACACCACGACCACAACAATTACAAAGAACCGAATATTCTTGGGCTGTCATTTTTAGCACATTTCCCGTTCAATTAAAACCTTAAGCTAAGCTTCAAAGTTGATCAGCGCTGCGATGAGTAATATGTCAAAAAGTTGCGTAGTAATTTAAAGTAAAAAGAAGGGGACGAGGACGAGGGCAAGGGCATGAACAAAATGCAGGTAACAACATTTTCGCTTTATGATGAAACAAGTTGCAATAATTTTTATTGTTGTTTCGTTTTTTTTTTTTTAAGTGGGCGTGACATTGACGTTTGTGCCAAAGTCAGACAAAACGACAGACGTGAAATGAAACAGATGCAAAATAATAAAAATTCTTGGAATGCAATATTTTTTAATGTTCGTTTTTTTTTTTGGGACGTTTCCAGTTTGATATTTGCAACCAAACGATTTTGTTTTTGGTTTAAAGCAAATCAAAAAAAGTTCATCATTACCAACACACGCCAATTTTTCATTAGGCAATACAACACATACGTCAGTCTAGCATTCAAATGTAGTAACCCAAGAGTGCATGCAAGATTCCTGTCAGCGTTCATTTGCTGCATTTCACAAGGGCTTACTATGTAACTTGCAGCAAATTGACGTTTTGCTGTAAATTGTTGGAAAAAAAACTGCCTACACATTTTATAAAATTAGCTAGGATTTGTTTATAGCAAATGACTAACGAATTATTATTATTTTTTTTTATAATGATTCATAGTGATGAACAAAGAATCACGATCAACTAAGATACTAAGATAAAAAAGTATGTAAATGATTTAATACAATTTCCATGAACTAATTAAAGACGAACTTGGTTCATTTAGTCCGAAAGCGTTTGAATCAAGTGATTGCAGTTTTATTTTAATCTGATTACATATGTATTTTAGCATATGAACAGATATAAATTAAATTCTATATGTAAATGCGATTCTTAATTTTGAACGCTCGTTTCTCGAGCGTAAACTAAGGAATTTATAATGAAAAATGTTAAATAAATTGTTTAAAGCAATCAATTGAAAAAAAAAAATGAAGAAAAAAAATAAAAATTAATTAAAACAACAGTTTTGCTCAATGATTTGAAAGTTTGCACAATTGTGCAACAACTTTCTAAAAAAAAAATGAAAATATTTTTTAATTAAATTCAGAAAGTTATAAAAATAGTTGTCAATCACAAAATGAAAGTGAATTCAAACAAGGATCTTTCATTTGACTTGCATTCGCGCGCATTCATTTGAACTTTAAACTAAGCAACGAGAAACAGCATGGCAGTGAAACAGAGGGGCAGAGCAACAGAGGCAATGAAACAGAGGCAACGAAACAGCGCCTGTGTGCGCTTGAGGGTGTCAAAGCGTAAGACAGAGATAGGCTAAGTTTATAATATGAGTAAAATAAACAAAATATAAAAAAAAAACAAACGAAGACGAAGAAGAAATGAAAGTAAAGTGAAAAAATGCACATATGAATATATTTTACACTTTTGTTTTTCATAAAAAAAAATAAAATAAAATTAAAAAAGAAAGACGAAACGAAATGAAACGTAAGGTGATGAGAAGTGTTGGCTAACGTAATGGAAATAATTGGTCAGAACATGGTCAAACCGACGGAAAGACAGACAGGTAGGCAGACAGACAGCCACAGCGACTAAACGATTGAATGACTAAAACTGGTTATATAAGCCAGTCAAGACGCAACAACAACAAATAAAAGCACGCCGTTTCTAGACAAGTTGAGAAGTTCTGTATTCTGTTGCTCTGTTCTCTTATTGCGTGGGGAGTTCGTTCTTAGTTCGTTCTTAGTTATTTATTATTATTTTGTTTATGCATATTTTAATATATATATTCTGTTTTTGTTTGTTTTTAATGTTTTTGTTTATTTGTAACAAATAATAAATAGACAAAATAACAAGAAGAAGAAGCAGAAGCAGAAATATTAGATCAGACAGATAGGAAAACTTTGTAAACAAATTTAATTGAATGATTCACTTTCATTTCTAAGAAATAAAAAAAAAAAACGCCAACGCAATGAAAATTTATGTCTTATTCAAAGCCCTTTTTGTTGTTGTTTTTTTTTTTTTGTTTTATTAAAAACGAAAACACTTACGTATCATACATTGCCGGAAATAACAACAACACGCACAAATTTGACAAAAACAATAAGAAAATTTATAAAAACAAAAAAAAATCGCTGTCGTCATCAAAAAAAAATTGAGTTTAATTTCAAAATAATGACTTTAAGTAAAACAACTACACACAATAATGAGCAAGCAAGCACGCAACGCATGAGACGTTCACCGTGTGTGCAAGCGAGAGGGCTATAGCGCACGTAAGCAAGTACATGGCTGACAAACTGACGATGGATGAGACGTGCAAAGCATATTTTAATGTCGTCATCAGTTTTTCGGAAAAATCTATAAAAAAAAACACAACAAACAAATCATTTTGATTTAATTTTTGGTGACTAAAACAATACACTTGAATAGTGTTGTTGTTATCTGTTGTTGTTGTCACCAATGGGAAGTAGTCGACAAAACATTAATGATTGTTCAAAGGATTTTTGTTCATCAAAACTAAAAGAGGATGACAATACATAAAGACTTTGAAGATTTTCAAGCACAGCGCATATGTGACATATGACAATCACGCCACATACGTTAGTCTAGCATGCATACCAGTGTGAGTGTTAGACAATCTTATGTATTGTGTTACGCCATGTAACAAAAGATAAGTGTAATTATGCTTGAAACTCTGCGTGTGCACCAAAGTCCATCGTTCCCTGCGATCAACATTCCTTATGTAATTTTGAAGCTAAAGATTGCTAAGAACGTTGGACTTTGGTGTGTAATTGTATGTAATTTGCCACGAGCGAAATTCTGATACCAAAAAAAAAAACAACAATTTAAAAAGTGGCTGCTTCTCAATACATTCTTTTATTGCTAAATATTACATTTTCTCAACTAAAATAAACGCTAAAAATCAATTTTTGTATGGTTCATTTAAATTGCATAACAAAAAAATATAAAACTGAAAACACGTTTTCACATTAACCGCCAGCAAAACGTCCAAGCAAATTACCTCCTCATAAATCTTATAACGAACAATAGATCACCTTGAGAGCTGACAAAGGGGCGTGTCGTAGTATGATATATTATACGCAATATATATTTAGACAAGACTTTTTTTTTTTTTAATTTTTGATAATATAAAACATCACAAAACAAACAATTAAAAATTAGAGAAACAAACCCTCAACACAAAAAAATCTGTAATTTCCATTTTCATATGTTGCAAAGTACCACACGGCACATACGTCAGTCTCACATTTGCAGCTGGCCGACACCAAGATCAAGTTTAAATGCTAGACTGTCATATGTGTCATATGGTTTTATGTAACATAGATCTGTTTATTATTGAACACATATGTTTGAACTTCACAAAATGTAAAAAAAAAAATGCATTTAATAGTATGGAAGTTACAGTGCCTCAGAGAGCCAGTTGCACATAGTAAGCTTATAATATGCCTTGTTAGCGTCGATGGATCTTAAGACGTGTTTCTCAGTCAACAAATAATCTATATAGAGTATACGTCAAATCCATCCTATGATACAAAACTTTAGAAACAATTTGTTTTGTTATTAAATTCAAATTACGAAATTCTTGAATCAATTTGTTGAAGAATGAAAGAAAGAACATGAAGTTTTGGTCAAGGAAGTACATATAACAAATTCATTAAAAATCAATGTCATTTCATATTACGTATACAACATACAACATTTGCATATTCAGCATATTAAAAAAAAAATCAAAAATAGAACACTTTTAATGACAAAAAACAAACAAACAAACAGCTGCAAAATTCATTGTAACAACCATGAAACTAATACAACTGGCGATGAACAGCGACTTGCTTTAAAAATATATACATACATGTATATAGAACAGAAAATAATAATGATTTGACAAATATGAGCAATGAGTTTAAACATGTTGACACTCAAAATTTGGCATAGACAAGGAACATCACGACTACTTGACTAACTGATTATTGTTTGATTAATCGACTCACTGACTGACTGACTAAATGACTGTGTGTGTGAGTGAATGACTGTCTGAGGAGCACGAGCCAAACACCCACGCCTTTGGCACATGGAATTGACGCGTTTTCATTTAAGAACTTCTCTAATTTATAAAAAACAAATGCGTCTCAAATAATGAAATAAAAAAAAAATAACATAAAATTGTATAGATAGAAAAAAATCATATATGTATATATGTATGTATAAAATAATGTTCTAACCAGACACTACTTGCCCACTTTTGTTTTATGGTTTGTTGTTGTTTTTGTTTTTTTTAATATTTTGTTTTTTGTTTTTATAATCTTGACTTAATGACTTGGACTCATCAACGAGTCATCAAATCGAGTTGACTCGCGACAATTGTTGAATATTTTTACAGGTTTTGCGTGCGCATATTTCTCTAGTTCAATGCCAAATGTCGAAGCCGCCAACGCCGCCCCCCAACAACATATAACCCAACCACGAATCATCAACTGCCTTTTACTCACACTGCGATTGAGGGTGGCGGACGAATGAACGAACGAACGAATCATCAACCATTCTTTCTTTTAATATGTTTAATGTGCCGAATGTCGACGTGCGCAATATGGCATAGGATACACTACGTTTACGATTCATATATAAATGAGTTATGGTATTGATACAACAACATCAACAATTATCACGATTCACGATTCTAGCATTTCGGTTATGTCAGCTTTGTGCGTGGCTGGTTTCGACAACGACGACTATTTTGGAGGAGTTGCCAAGTGTGCGATCACACAGTCAGTCACTCAGTCAGTTACCCAGTCAATCAGTCTGTCAATCAGTCAGTCATACAGTCGAGTCAAGTCAAATCAAGTCAAGTCAAGTCACCTGCATGTATGGCATATTAATTGCGGGCATTTGCGCATTTCATTTATGGTTAAGCTTACTTATTTTTTAATTATATCTTATAAGTAATAAAAAAAAAATCACACACAGATACATACATACATTAATGCATGCTTGCGTGCGTGCCAACGTGCGTGCGTCGAAAGTGTGTTTGAAAATATAAATTTTCTTTCTTTTAATTTTAAAAGTGTTCCGGAACTATTAGGAAAATTTGTAAGTACATTTTGCAAATATAAAATTTTATTTCTTTATTTGCATAATATTTTGTATGATCAAAAAAAAAAAAAAAAACTGAAGAATTTCTGTATAAAAAACTGTAAATAAACTAAAAATACTCTTATGTTATCTTACATGCACTTAGCACATGCGATAGACTAGCATAAAATACACATTTGAAATTCAACGGCTAGACTGCCGTATGTGCTGTCTAGCTCTATGTAACATAACAAATTATGGAAAATTTTCAAAAAAATGCAACAAAAAAAAAACGACATTGCAATCTTGTAATTTCCCTAAACAACATTATAAATTAGCATGACAAAATCTCATTAAAAAAAATAATAATAAGAACAACATGCTATTTAAACGGCCACGCTAACAGATCAAAGCTAATTTGCAAATCCTCACAACAATCCATGAGGTATTTATGGAACCCCCGGTAATAAAAAAAAAGTTAAAAAAAAAACTGTTGCGCCCACAATACATAACATAAAAATAAGAAAAGAAAAAAAAGAGTTATATAAAATAATAATATTTCGCACTCGATTGACAGTAATTGTTGTTCTAACTGCCTGACGCTGTCAATGAACAACAACAACAACAACACTAACAATGAAATCAAATTGAGAAACGTTTACGTGAACGTGAAATCAAGAGCAAGAAAAGATCACGTATTTCTATCGTTCATCCCAAATAAGCATGCACACGTATCTACATACATACATACATACATACATATATGTATAAGAGGGACAGACAAACGGACAGACAAACAGTTAGTAAAATTGGCTAGTCTTAAAGCAATACATCAACGAGTAAAAGTCACATTTTTTTACAAATTTCAAACAAACGCGACATAGGAATAATTTTTCAATCTTCGGTGAGGCTTTGAGGATTTAATTTAAAAAAAAAAAAAAAAAAAACCCAAAAGACCGTAAATATATACAAAACAAAGTTTACTTATATAAACAGGTAAATCCCAAAGTAAAAAAATTGTTAAAGCCAAGAAGGAAAAAAGCAACACTTTCTGCCTCTTTGTGAAATCATCAATATCCGTTTTCGTAAAAATGTTCACAAGGTTGCATTTTTTTTTTTTTCAGATAACTTTCAGATTATATACATGTTGTCTGACTAGCGCACGTCTTATGTTATACAGCGCACACACAACACATGCGCCAGTCTAGCATTGGAATTTCATTTTACGCAATGATTTGAGCATTTCGTGCTACAAAACTGAAGTGAAGGGTTTTTATCCAATGTATTCCAATATCCGTGTCGCTCCGATCTGAACTGACATCGGAGTTAATGAAATTACCATTCCAATTTTATAGGTTAAGCTTAGTTCTCAAGACAATAGCTCATAAAATTCACAGTATTGCCAATATCACGACTCACGGAATCGCTTCAATGTATTCGACTGGACTTTTTAGTTTGTAAAATAAAATTCAGAGATTTTCCAACAGAAAATTACATTTAATTGCAATATTATATAACATAACATGTGTTTTATAGCACATATGACACATCATAATGCTAGTTCGCTATATGTGTTTAACAACATAAGCTCCTTTGATTTAAAGATCTGTTCAGTTCAAAACAAAAGTTTCCGATTTAAAAAAAAAAAAAAGAAAAATATATACAAATCAGAAAACTAAAAATACACACAAAATGACAAAGCTATGCAAAGCGATACTCTTAAATAATGAAAAAATAAAGTCAATTAGCATTTTATTAATTCACACAAAGGTGGAAAAACTTTAGCACATAAAAGCAAAATACCCAGACCGGTTTAAGACTTTAGTAATTTGAGTAAAGATATGTGTATTTCACTACATGTTGTTTCCTCAACCCCCCTTCATTTTTACTTTGTTGCTTTCTTTAGAATTGCGGGCAAAGAAGAAAACAAAACAGGCAGAAAGAAAAGAGTATTGCGGTATATGGAAAATCCATAATTATGCTTATTTTACAATGCTTTGTTTTAATAATAAATAAATAAATCAATGACAATACACAAAAAGAAAAAAAAAAGGGAATTACAAATGCAATATGAGTCTTGACAATGTGAATAATAATAAGAATAATAATAATAAACCGTGATAAATAGTTGCATTTTATTAGCAAATCGCACAATGTTGATTAAGGGGGGAGCCATTGCGTGGGACATTTATTTATATGACATTAGTATGCTTTAAAGGAATACATTTGCGATACATGACGTATTTTTGTTTTGGCGTATGTGACTAACAGCACGATCTTTTGATCAAACGTAAAATTTGTACTTTTTTTTACTCATCTTTGCTTCATTTTAATACAAAAATTTGCATAAAAAGCTACTCAATGAAAATTGACAGACAGGACGAAAGGGGAACTCATAGAAAGAGCATGAGAGATTTAAAAAAAAAATGTCGTCAATACAACTGAATTGCTATGATAATAGCAACAACAATTAAGAGATTTTATTTCATTTTTTTTTGTCATTTGTTGTTGTTGTTTTTTTTATTCTTAAATATATGTATAACTGACGACGACGTCGTTGACACTGTGGTCAACGTGCCTCGAATAATTGATCAAACATTTTGTAGGCTTGTAAAGCAAAAAAAAAAAGAAGAAAAGGAAAAAATTAAAAAAAAAAAATCAAGAACATTAACAATTATAAAAAGCAGTAAAATAGCAAACACACTTGATTTTTGTCGTTTTTTTATATATATATACTATAAACTGTCGCAATTATTCAACCAGATTGGATCGGATGGGATCGTATCGGAACCGCAAAGTTCAAGTGTTAAGCACACAAAAAAAAAAAATAATAAAAAAAGGTATCTCAACTAAAATCACACCCCATTTCTTATACAACACACACAATCAATCTGTCCGCCCAGTCGTACATCGAACCGTCCGGCTGTCCGACTGTCCGTCCGTTTGTTCATCAATCATTCAGTCAGTTAGTCAAGCAAATCATGAAATACGTGCAAAATCAAAACAAGTCGAACACAACGACTCGTGCCAAAGCCAAAGTGTTCGTAGTCAAAGCGTTGAAGTCAAATCAATTTGAGCGACAAAAGACCAGCTTCATGTCAAATCACAGTAACACTGTGTGTGTGTGTGTGTGTGTGTGTGATTTTTTTAAAATGCACAAAACAAAACAATTTAATTTGAAAAATATTTAATTGCACATTTGCAGCTGCGAAAAGGAACTAAAAGCACAGCACAGCACAGCAAAGTAAGTAAGTCAGAGATGCGCGCCTATAAAATTGTAAATCGCAAAGCGTTCCATTTATTACAAATGATTGCACAATTATGAAAGTGACACGACACGACACGCTAAGCCACGCCTTGACAGCACACTCAGTAAACAACAATGAGCCGAACAATAACAATAACAATTTAATTGTTGTCTAAGAACCTTTTAGATATTAAGATAATGATGCGTTTTAAGGATATACCATTCAAAATTCTTAATAAGAAATCCAGAAACTTTTCATAGAACTAAAAATATTTAAATTCAAATTATCAAAATTTAACAAAAGCTATTGAAACTGTCTCGTAAACCTGAAGATGAGTAAATAATTATAATCTATAATTCGAAGAAAGAAACCTCAAGTAATAAACAGTAATATGATTGATTTCGGACACCGAATTCAAATTATCCGGATTTACTTTGCATCGAAACTTTTATAAAACGTGTTTTTTTTTAATCCGAAACATAAATAAATGTTACTAAGGCGAAAAATGAGGGGGAAGTACTTGAAATTAATTTTACTCGATTAACTCATGCCCCAAAGAAAAGCGTTGAAAACGAAACAGTTCTATAATAAGTAACATTGCAACTCTTATCGAATATGTATTTGTACACATATGACATGAGTACAGAATTGTAACAAAATTGTGTAAATTATTTATTGCTAACAACATTTAAAAAAAATTACATGAGTTAACCTAGAGAAAAGTGGTTTGAACAACACTGAGAAGCACATGTCTCAATGTCATATGACACTTGAATAAATCACACTTTATCAAAAAAAAAAAAAAAAACAATTTAAAATTTTATATGGTAAATTAAATAAAAAAAAAGTGCGCGAAAAAATAATAAATAAATTTTACAACAATTTAATTACAAAAATAAAACAAATATTTTTTCTCCCTTTTTTTTTTTTTTTTTGCTTCTAAAATTGCAAATGAGTTGCAACACTTGTGACAGCATTTAATCACAACAATTAACAAAATTAATTGTAATAACAAAAAAAAAAGCGAAAACAATAACAAAGTTAATGACCACTTATTAAACAATAATTTACTATAGAAAGTAGAAAAAAAGACCAATAAAACAAGTAAGAAGCTACCTTCGGCTCTGCCGGATTGGATACTCTTTACATACTCTTTAAGTGCCACGCCCTTTGGTCTCGATAAAATTTTACGTCTTTTTATTTTAATAGCCTACATAGCAATTTTTACTGTTATAGCTCCTTGAGTGCCAGAGTTACGGACAATTTTGATTTCAACTATAAATGGGCGACGCCATGCCCCTTTTTTTAAATTGTCCACATATGACTAAAAACTTAAGTGTGAAGTTTCAAGTCAATCAAGTTAGAAACATATAAATTTTTTTTTTTTTTTACAAGGATATAAAAATTCTCAAGATCTCTCTATGGGCGATAGTCTTTTTAGGTGTTGGACCTTGGTGGTTATAATATATATTAAGTTAAGGTATTCCCTAGCTTCAAGGGTTTGTATATACCTAGCCCAATAGACAGAGGAACATGGCTAGTTTGACTCATCTCGTTGAGCTGTTCAAAAAAGTCTGTATATATTGTATATGAACGGAAATGTCCCCTTCTGGGAGTGTCAAACTTATAAAATGTAAATACATAACATCAAAACTGAAATAAAATATAATGAGAAACAATAAAAAACAAAAAAGTAGCACTCAAGTCAAAGGTCATCGTTGTTTACATAAGATAATAATCCTATAGCATTTTTTATTATCCATTTTTTATGTTGGTTGTCATTTATTTTGAACGCCCTTCGTAAAGTGAAAGGAAGTGCATAACATACACTTGGGGTTTATTTCAAGTTAACGGATTTTTTTTTATTTTAACACGCCATCAGATCAAGGCGGGACAAGCAAAGCATCACAGCATTCCACAGCCGCTCTGTACGATCGGACGGTCTGTGCAGGACAAATCAGACAGACACGACCGAATGTCTTCGCTTTCGTTGCTGATTAAGATTATATTTTATAGCGTCTGTCTGCGCCGCCACACCTTTTACTAATGAGTCTGAGACACGCACACATTTGCACATATCTAATTTTGAATTTTATTGTTTATTATAATCAAAAACAACCAGAAAGACTTTAAATTTCTTGCAAGAATTACAAAAGAAGTTAAAAATTTCAATGACGCAAAAAAAAAAAAAAAAAAACTGCTTTAATTGGGGAAAAAAATCACAAGAAGAAGCAGAAAAATATATGTGTATTTTAAAAATACATGCAATGCATTTGAATACATCAAGCGTCATTTTTGATTTGATTGCATTTTGCAAAAAGCTTGAGAAAGTTGTGGGCTATGTGGAAGGGTGGTGGGTGCGAGCATGTCGTCAACAGTGACAAGGCGTGGCTGGCATATTGCATTGGCATTACTTAAATATTAATGAGTAAGTATGTGAGTATGTGAGTGCATTTAGCGCACTTAACACAGTTAAAAAAAAAAAAACAACAACAACAATGAGAACAAGTATACACAAATTGCTGAATAAAACTTACGTACGAAAATAACTTAAAACAAAAATATAACTGCGACTTATTTCAAAGGAAGAATTAAAAATGTTGTGAAAGTGCGGCGAGGAGATGAAGGAAAAATAAACCAAAAAAAAAAACAAGGACAAAGAGCAGGGAAGAACAATAAGAAATGAGTGAGAGAGGCGTAAACCAAAAGAAGAAACGTAATGACAAATGACGTGCAAATCAAAGAACGCCGACGTAAGAGTAACAGCAACAACAACAACGATGAATGAATTACAACAACAAATGAATGATAAAAGTCCGGGTTGCTGTAACAATTAATTAACCATAAATAATCCACTCATATGTAAATAAATATGATTTTTATACAATTTTTCATTAATATTTCTTTAAGTAGGTGTGTGTGACACATCTATGTATGTATGTACATATGTTATGCGTGTGTGTGTGTACTTGTACAATCAGCCTAGAGAACTCAGAATATATAAGGTGAAACATATGATAAAATAAGGGCTGGGGGAGTCCAGCGAAATCTCACAATTAAGAATTTCATCTCAACTTTTTAATCCAATATTTAATTAATTATTTTCAAATTTATTGAAATTTAAAATAAAAAAAATCACTCGGATGGTTTCCTCAAAGACTCACAAAAACCCAGGGTTAATCCCCCGACATGCTAGTGTTAACTCCGAAGTCAACAACTCTTTTCGAACAGATTCTATTTATGGTTTTTTATGTCAAAACAGAATCCAAATTATCTGTCAAAAAAAAATAAAAATTAAATATGTTCCAAAATAATTGAAAATGAACTTGAAAAAAGATGAGCTCATATGGCACCAATGCACCAAATAGACTCACATCATGTGATTTTACTGACACCTGAGGTCGTTTACTTTCCATTGAGAAATGGGATGAATAAAGAATTTTATATGAATGCAAAGATTCCCCTGTATGATTGCTGTAGTGGATTGTAGCCATGATTATCTTAAATCTAGCCAGGCGGTGATGAAATAGAAACTACTACAAAAAACAATTGATTCATCATTCATCATTGCACTTTGCACAAATCCAATCAAACTTAATCTGTTGCCGGTGACCTTATGAGTCTATCCTCCAATGCTCAAGTTTCTATAGTTTCCGAAAACCAATAGCAAAGACGAATAGTCTTGGCTCAATCGATTTCTCTTGTCGTCCTTATCAAGAACATATATTCCTTCTGGAAAGGAGTGGTACAAAACTTGGTTTGTTACCGAACTTCACGAGTCTACTGTCCAAATTTCAAGTCGCTAGCTCTTACAGTTTCCAATAACTATTGGTGCATACGGTCGAACGGACAGAAGGACATGTCTCAATTGATTTCTTTTGTCATTCTAATCGTTCCTACATATGCTTTATAGCATCTTGCGCTCCCTGCTTATGCGGAAGACGTATCCAGCTAAATCTCATAAAATCTTGGTAAGGGTGTGAGAGATGATTCAATTAATAAATTATTCATTTACGAATTATTTGAAAATTTGGAGCAAAAATTGCGTGAAATCGAAAGAAATATTAGGCAAACTTATATTAGACAAATAAATGCATCCAAAATATATAACAATACGTAGAATAAACACACTGCATGTCAGATGCAAATCCAAAAATGTATCGAAAAAGGCAAGTAACGAATTTTACACCGTGTATACATATATGCTAAGTAAAGTAGCAAAGTACAGAAATAAAATTTCAGTGTATTTAAAATTTAAAAAATAACTAAGCAACCCTTGAATACGAAAAAACTTTGAAAATTTTGTATATAAGCCGGAATTTCGCCTAGTCAGGGCACAGTATAAAATTTAAGTGTCATATAGACAATAGTTTTGAAGAAAGCAAATTTATTAAAATTTTGGTATTGTTTTTTTTTTTTTTTTTGTGGAGATTTCTTCAAGGATTTTCTTTCAAGCGTGGAGAAGAAAAAAAAAGGGGATTTGACAGAGCTATAGAAAACAGATTAAAATTCAAGTGTCGTATAGACAAAAGTTCTGAAGAAAAAATGTAACAAAATTGCGGTATATTTCTTTTTTTTTTGCGGACACTTTTTGCAAAGCATACGCGTTAACTGGTATTTTTAACAACTACAACAATTGATATTTTGGTTATTACAATAAGCCGAGATTACCAGAGATCTAACAAATGTTCAATACTTGAATCAGACACACTACGTGACATTTTAGCATTTGGTTGGGTGAGTATACAGAGCAAACATTAAAATATAACTTTTTATTAGCGTAAAATATTTTGCATTATTATTATTGCAATTAAAAATATAATATTTTCATTTCATTTCAATATTCTTTCTTTTTTTTTTTCAACAGTTTTACGGAAAAAATAAATACAATTTATTAAATGATATAAAAATTAACGCCGGAATAATAAAGAAGAATCAAAGATTAAGGAACAGAAAAAACACGCCAAACGGAAATGTAAGTTTCAATCTTTAATAGTTCATATTTTTACAATTTTTTATTAATTCGATTTTTTTTTTTTTTTTGTTTTTTGTTATTTTCAGTATGTGCAACTTGAAGAGAAATTGTACTTGTGCTAGAAGGGAAAAATTGCTACAAAATGTAATTTATATGTCATTTAACAAAACATCTTCATCGTCTTTATTTGTTTAGTCAAAGAAAAAAAACAAATAATACAACAAATAATACACTAATTAACATATATTGCAATACATTTGTATGGTAGAAAATTTGCTCAAACAGAAAATTTATAAAAAAAAATTTATATATATATATATATGTAAAACTTTGCAAACTTATCAGTAAAAGTCGGCAATGCTCTCTTTATAAGAAATTTTACAACACAACAAACTTCTGTATTATATTAAAAAAAAAAAACTAAAGAAAATATTAAAACAAAAATATAAAACAAACTATTAAATGGAGGAAAAAATCTATTATCATTTTTTTTCACGCAACGTATGATTAATGTCAGATCTGCATTACCCACATCTGCACACTCTGAGGCGCTACATTAGCATTGTAGGCTTAACTGGAACAGTTTTCACACTGTCTTACCAATATTCGCGACTAGCAAGCATATAAGCCTGCTAATCTTTTTTTTTCACAACAAAAAGACGTATCTGGAACAAATATCCAAAACCATGCTCTTGCGTCTATATCTCTTTTATGCAAGATATGTATCGAGTGTTTACAATTTTTAAGCTTACATAAATTCATTGAAAGTTTAGACACGAATCTTTTTTGGGGCACCAAGATGTCTATTAAGGACAAACATAAAACACTCTTGTTGTACTATGCCCATTATGAGACAATGTGTCTCCAATGTGTTATTGTACATTTCAAGAGATATGCTATACAAATACAAATCAATTGTTTATTTAAGAAATAAATAAATAATAAACATTATGAGCTCTTGAACAATTTAAACATTAAAATTGGGTCAGGCTCAATTTTCAATGCCGTCAATTATACAAATATACACAATACGCGCAGTTGCACTCCAACACAATCTCTTTTTACTTGCGTTTCATATAGTCTTTCTTTTTGATATGATTAATAAGCTAAAAGAACAGTAACAAAAGGAGCGTCTTGAGTTAGTATAGAACGACCGATTGCCAACCAGGGTATCTGCCTTGAACATTGTCATTAGACAACGATAATTTGCCGCTTACCTTTCCGTTGTCGGCTCGGCGCATATGAGCGGTTGTTTTAGCTCAATGGCCTGTCCGTTCTTCTCTTTCAGCTCACCATTCTCCATGTAGTACTGTACCAATTCGGGGAGTGTCGCAAATTTTTCACCTAAAAAAGAGTGCGATAAAAAAGACATTTTTGATTAACGTATATTTATAAATTTATTTATTTGCACACTTACCTCCATACAGATCAAAAAAATCACCATTATTCTGTATTTTAATGTGTGTCACCTCTTTGCCACGGCGTACGGATAATGTAAAAGCGCCCGGATTTGAGGATGACAGTCGCGCAAGAAATGAACCATCGAAGCCTTGTTCCTGAAGCAATTTCTCAGCTTCGATACCCGTTATTGTTGGGTGGAACCATCTACAAAACAAAAAAAAAATAAAGACATTAATTTTTCACATCAGAATCGCTAAAAAATATATACAACTGTCATTGAATTATTTCCTTTCAAAAATCCTTACTTTTCCATATTTTTCACTCAAGTAGACATTGTCTTTCATAAACACATACAGCAAACATAAAAAATAACACACACACGTGCGAATCATACAATGATTACAAACAATTTATCTTAAGTTTGCCTCTGCTCTAGGAACACATACAGCTATGTAATTCTGTTAAACTTAACATTTCTGGTCGTCATCCCATTTTGTATTGGAGCTAATAAGATTCGACCAAAAAACATTAAATAGTAACTAATTGGAATTTACGAAGGATCTAATTAGAAAAAAAATTAAAATGTCAATACATGAGTTACAACAAACACGACAAGTGAGTGAGTGAAAGAGAGAGAGAGAGAGAGAGGACGAATGCGTGCGTGCGTTAGCAAGAATTTGAGGTAGGACATGGTCATGACATGCTGCCACTGCTGTCGTTGTTGTTGTTTTCGGTCTGCAGTCATTTCATTGATGCTATTTTTTTTTTTTATTGTTGCTTTTATTACATGCGTGTGGCGTTTGTTGGCTGTAGCTTGTTGCGACACTGACGATAACGCTGCGGTTGCCGCCGCCGCTGCCGTTGTTGGCTCAAGTAGTTTTGCTCGCACACACGAACGTTCGCGTACATTTGGGCGTGGGAAATAGCTGCGGTCGCAAATATGTTAATACGCATAAATTATTATGGACATTTTTGTTTTATTCGTGTTTTTCTTTTTTTTTATTGGTTCGAATTAATTTAATTTCCATACCAAGTGTGAGAAATACAAATGAAACGAACCCAAATAAAAAAATCGGCAAAAAAAAACAAAAATAATAACCTAACACTTTCTAATTGGATTAATTTCTCATTTGGTTTCAATATACAAATGTGAAATTCTTACTATTTAGTAAAATGACCAAAATATCAAGTAAATCACCAAGAATTAATTGAGTATTGAAAGGTCTTATGTTTCTTGTTATATTCTTGTTAAAATTCAAACAAAACAAACATGTTTTGTCATACTAAAGACCAAAAATTAATAAATCTTAATATTGAAACGTCTCAATTGTCAATCGCCTACGTGAGACATGCGAGTATACGAAATACACATGTACAAACAAAATGAAGCCAAGAAACATCGAACAAAAAAAAAAAAAAAAAATTAAAAAAAAAAAAAACAAAAAAGCGACGTACAAATTCTCACGCACACAATCACACACACACACATGAAAATGAACATCTGGCCAGCAGCAGCAGCTCAGTAAGCTTTTTTTTTGTATGCGATTGTAGCCGTCGAATGTGCGGGCGGGTGATAAGACGTGCTGGGTGACGAGCGGTGCGGCATAGCAGCAGCACACACACACGTCAACTCGTTCACACACAAGCACACACTTTGAAGGATAGAACACATTTAACTTTTGTTGTTGCTGTTGGGGGCGAGCGATGGTGCTGCTGCTGTTACTGCTACTGGAGTTATTTTATTTTTTTTTGATAGGGTGAACGGGCAGCGGATATTAAACGCAAGTGTAGCAACAAACAAGAACAATGAATGGTTTGGATGAGAACCACAAACCAACGAACCAACCAAGCAAGCAATTGTACCTTATTACTTATACTACTTGTATTGCTGGGCACATATTCACACAACGTCACAAACAGACACACTTTCGCACAAACACACATACTCTCAACGCACACATCCGCAGCAGCAGCGCACTTTGTTGCACTTTTTTTCGTTACATTCGTTTTTTTTTCAGTTTTTTTTTCTTCTGTTGGCAGATTTTTACTTAGCATGTAGTCTTATCCATTTTATGTTATGAGGCAATTTAATCCATTGACACATTCACTTGCTTAATTGCCCACACTGCTTTATTGCAGAATTTATTTAATTTACCTTCGCGATGACATTTTTGCTAAAAATTTTCGTTTTTTTTGGCCAAGAAGATGAAAAATTGACACTCTCCTCTTCTTCTTGTAATTTTGCCATTCAATGTGTGTTCGTGTGTGTTTTCGAGACTGTGTGTCAGTGAGTGCTGCCAAAGTAACCTTTTCATAAACATATTTGTCGTTTTTCTAACTATATATGCCGAAAAACTAATCAATAATCCCTTTTTCAGAAATCTTTTCTATTTTAAACTTGTTTTTCCGTTATTTATTTTAACATATACTTGTTTGACATTCTTTATAAATCCGAAGCTTTCAATTGAGTCTGAGGCTCTCATGCTTGAGATCCACCCATGACTACTTCAATATATAAGTCCTGCTTTGGCAATCAAAAAGTGGCAGCACTACGTTATCATACATTTGAGCACGTTTTGTGGTTGCTCAAAAACAATGTTGTCAAATCAGCCATTTTCTGGCTATTTTTGTACATTTTCATCGCGCTGTTTATGCGATTTTCCAAAATCTGTTAAGCCTCTGCTAGCTCCAAAATAAATTATTTGGAATTGAACTGACTCATGGCACTTGACACTTCAAGCGAACATACAACAAGTGACTTTCAATTTAAGCTTTAACAGAAATGTTACCACACTGTAAACCAGCTGCTAACACTCTATAAGTGCATGTTAGAATACGAGGGACTCTCATTTTAGAACAAAATGCAGAGCTGTCAAAACATCGGACAGCGTTAATTCTTCCTTTTTTGACGAATATTCACGGCTTTTTACACATTTTTTGGCTAGCATAATTTTTACAGACTTTTCTTTAGCTATTTGGTCTGTTTAAAGCAGTCATTTTTACTTACGATCCGGCGGAATATTCATACATTTTTGATTCTGAAAAATTTGCCAACTCTGCTGCCAAAGTAAATTACTGCTTATCAGTGCTGCCAATTCACTGATAAAGCGCCCTGCTCGACAAAAAATTTTTACAAAGAATCATTTACATTTTACACAAAAAGATGTAATAAAGCAATATAAATAGATTTTATTTTTGATTGGCAACAAATATTTATTAGAATAAGAATTAATTGACTAACAATTCCTGGAAAATGAATTTAAGACAGTCTATCTTCCGCTGAATGGCATTGTTTTCATTCGCTTTGGCGAAATATTAAATATTTAGCAACCTCTGTATATTTTTATAGCTAAAAAAAATCAAACTGAGTGCTGTCGCTTTTTTCATATGCGTATCTAAGTTAAAATTATCGATTGTAAAAATAAATAAAATATTATTATGATCAAATAAGTACATATTTCCGGATAGGTGGTTTTGATATATATAATTTTCCGACAAGAATAGTTTACACGATGACAGATACTTCAGAAAAAATGTTTCAGTGGCAGCACTGCAGTGCACACGGACGACAGATTAGTAAATATGGCCGCTCTAACAAACGACTAAACTCCGATACGATACGATATGAAATACAATACAAGTAGAAAAAATGACGTTACGTTGAATGAAATGTGTTAATACAAATAAAATAGCCAAAAGTGCACGTGAGCTTACAAAATAAGCTAAAAAGGCAAGAGAAATAATAGACAATTCACCATAATTTATGCGTTTGTTTTCTTTTTTTTTTGTTTGCAACTCAACATAAATCGCTGCGTGTGTGTGTGTGTGTGTTTGTGCGTAAAAATATAATTGAATTAAGCAATGCATATGTGTGTGTGTGCATGTTTTGTATATACGTAAAGATTCTAATAAGATTTTTTCGCTCTCTGTTTGCCTGTGTATGAGTGTGTGTGTATGAGAGAGTGTATAAGTGTATGACTCCAGCCAAGCAAGCAAAACGCATAAGAATTTTACAAACAAATCGTATTATCAAGAAAGAACAATTTTTCAACAAGCATGCAATTTGTTTAAAAATGTGTAAAGTATGTGATAAATATACGATTAACGAAATAGTAGTAGAAATAGTAGTAAAACTACACGACACGAAAGGTACACAATGCAAATACTACGAAAACGACGCGTTTTCCGGCTGCTGCGCCTCGCTCGGTATCAGCACGACGTTGACAATTTCAACGTCCCGTACGCCTTTGAATCCTTCGTTAAAATCGTTATCGTCGTCAACGAAGGCGACGTCTTTGCCGCCGCCTACGCAATGCACACACGCATACACATCAACATACACATACGCATACATTGAGAAAGAGTGATAGAGAGAGAAAGAGAAAAATACACAAACAAATTCCAAAAACGCCTGAGAGTTTTACAGTAGTGGGTGGCGGTGGGTGGTTGTGCGTGCATGTGTGTGTGTGTGTGTATGAACCATGTTGTATGTGCGCGTTTCACGTACTATAAAAGTAGTTTTCGTACTTATTATTATTATTTTGATTTGTGCATCATCTTTTTAACAAGTATAAATACATATTCTGAATGTGCTGGGACGTTAATAGCGACGCATCTGAAACTCAACAAATACGTAAAAAGTAATGACAAATAAATTATAACTGAATAAGTGCAACGTAGAAAAAGAAAAAAAAAACCAAAGGGCAATGAAATAAAAGAGGCCGAAAAATAAGTGTATTACATTTGTTTGACAGACAGACAGACAATCAGTCAGTCATTCAATGTTGTGTGACCTTCAAATGCGTTTTTCGTTTGGTTCCTTTAGCGTGATTGCCGCACCCTTTGCGCCGCATGCGAGTAGGTGCAGAAGCTGCTACAGCCTCCCACTTACACACGTACTCACAAGCATACACACGCACAGACATACATACATACATCTATGTACATAGAATAAGGCATTTGCGCGGGCGGTTGGACAACCCTGGCTACTGCATTTGCTCCCTTGTGTAGTATTTAAACATTTAAACCGAAACAAGACTGAAATTGTTTTCAATTTCGTGAAGCAAATACAAACAATTCAAATAACAAAATTGAAATGCGCAATTTAGCAAATACAACGATGTCACTATCGCTGCGACTGCCGTTGCCGCTGTCACTGTCACTGTCACTGCCTCTCGTACACGCCCTCTTAAATGTGCGCCGCCTGTATTTGGCGACGCTGGCTTGGGCAATTAAACGTTTTCAAGATCACGCGCATTGTAGTTGTGCAGAGGCGTCGTTGGCGGCAGCAATGGCATGGCTAGCGGCTAGCGGCAGTCACAATGACAGAGGCTTAGTGGCGACATTAGTTGAGCCCAGGCTTACGTCATGTCCAGCTTCATGTGTCGCGACGCGCGCTTTTAATTAGACATAAATAAACGTTTTGCATAAATTAATATTCTGCTTCTTTTTCTCTCTCTCTCGCTCGCTCTCTCTGTTTTTCATATATGTACTTGTGTATGTTAAACAGCACGTCGACGTTCGTCAACATGGAACCGTCTATTAAGCTTAAGGATTCAAATTGCAATGTTAATGCGCTTGGCACAACAACAACAACATCAACGACAGCAACGACACCAGCAGCAGCAGCAGCAACAACAACGGCATCAGCAGCAGTAGCAATATCGACGACGTCAACGGTTGCGAGCAGCGGCAATGTCGCTGGCGGCTGCACTGTCGGCATTGTCGGCACAACAGCGTCAACAGCTGCTGGCATTGCGCATATATGCAGCAGTGATAGTTTCAGTATTATACCGCCGCCGCATCATGAGCTCGTCAGCGCCAATAGTATTGAGCTAAATGCGGCAGCATCGCTAAGCGATGATTCCGGCGTGCCATTGACAACGAACAGTTCAATATCAAGTGGTGATTCATATCGCATAGGCATGTGTAAATTTGAAATTGAGGTATGGCAATGAAATTGTGTACAATTTGTATACTAATAATAATAAACTTCTATTTAAATTGCATAATCCGTAGATGGTCGAAAGTGATGGTGAAGTTTCACAATTTGATTCGCTTGATAATTGCTCGGAGGGTGGCATGAGTGCAGAAAATTTTAATACGCTTAAAAAAGGCCCATTGGCACCGATTGATCCGCCGCCCGAATTTCAAGATTCACCGCAAACGACACTTGTACGTTCGATATCGAAAAATATTGTTAACAGTTTGCGTCGTTGGACATCATCGCAATCATCGTTTGAGCATCTCAAGGATTATAGTAGTAATGCGGATAATGCGATTGGCATTGGCGGTGATTTAGCATTGCTGAGCATGACCAATAATGAACATCATCATCATCAACATCAACATCTTCATCACCAGCAGCAGCATCAGCATCAACAATTGCAACAGACACAACTGCAGCAACAACAGCAGCATCATCATCACCATCATCATCATCATCGTCATATAGACGGCGTTGATGGTTCAACATTGACACGTACATCGGCATGTGGCATGGGCATGAGCATGGGCATTGGCGTTGAATCAAAAGAAGCACTTGATTTCTATGCAAACAATGAGAAATCACTTAAAGAATCGTATGCGATTAATAAACATTTGTATTCAAGTGATTCAATATTAAATAGTCATACGGATAATATCTACGATGAGCCAAATAATATAATTAGCACATCATTGGGCAATAGCGTTGATATTATTGAATCGGATACATCGTCACCGTTGCCATCGCCACCACCGCCAGTTTCGATTATAAAGATTAAGCAAACATTATGTCCATACTATCAGGATCATACGCGCTACTTCAAGGCGATACCATCTGAGCAGGATAATATAACAAAGGCAGCACAACGTTTCAATACCGCTGGTCTATCCGAGATACATGATTACGATTTGTATTATGGCGCAAAGCGTACAAATAATGCTGCGCAACAGCATAGTCAGGCATACGATAACAGTTTACAACGTCGTCTGCTCTATAGTCCGCTCAGTCATACGCATCACTGTCATTATCATCATCATGCGACCGGTGTCAGTGCGTGCGGTAATCGTCCGAACTCAAGGAATTCACTTAATAGTCGTTTATCAAGCTCACATAATTCACTTAATGTATCATCAGCGAATAAACCAGATGATTCGATCTTTATAACGCAGGCAATGTCACATGATGCTTTGTTTACACGTGAAATCTCTGATTTCTATAATGTGCCCATCGATTCTGATATTTATGCATTTCCGGTTGATATGATACCGAATACAGAGAAGGATGGTGGTGCTGTAAGCGATGGCACGCAAACAAAGTCAAAGAAAACACGACGTATGAGCAATGAAGTCGAATGTGAGCACATTGTAAATAGCACAACCAAATGTGCAGTACATCATCATCAGCAGCAGCAGCAGCAACAACAGCATCAAGCACAGCAACAACAGCATCAGACCAAATCAAATCGACGTAATAATCGTAATAAGCGTAAAAAACGTTACGGTGGCAGTGGCAGCGTCAGCGGCAGTGTTGTGAGCGCAACGAATGAGACAAGCGATGAATGCGGTGAACGTAGCACAAGCGGTAGTAGTAAACATCATGCAAGTTGTGGAAAATATCGTACGCCAGCAAATTCTGTAGCATTCCATAGTGAAAATGAACGTGAACGTAATCCACAAGAACCATTACATATGACCTTGGATGAAGTCAAACAATTCTATCATACACTTTACTCGGATGCTAAGTCACCGTTAACGGCGGGCACAGCGGTGGGCAGTAGTTGTGGCACAGCGACAAATACAATGTCATCGGCATCGTTGTGGCATGCATCGGCCACGGTGCATACTGTGGCCAGTGGTAAGGTGACAATGGCAAATGGTGTTAAATCATCGAATGAAACAATTTGGAGTATTTCGACTGCGACAACAACAACAACAACTGCGCGTTCACAACGTGCTGGTGGAACAACGCGTGCTGATAAACAAGTCAATAAGCAAAAATATAATCTAATTGATAACGATAAGCTTAATAATAATAATAACAACAATAATATGGTTGGCATGCTCAATCAGCACAATCAAATACAAACGTCATTAAGTTGTAATTATCAGCAACAACAACAGCAGCAGCAACAGCATAACCAAAATGTCATACAGCAAACAAGCCAACAAAGCATGAGTCTAGGACAGCAGCAGCAGCAGCAACAACAACAACAACAGCAGCCGACGCAGCCACAACAACAACAAGATGTCGGTTCAACGTTACAACAACAACAATGCAATAATAGTGGCGGCGGCATTAGCAGCACTACAACAAATTCCAACATTGGCAGCACTGGCAATGGCAGCAGCATTGTTGGCATTGGCTGTATGCCGAATAATAAACAATTATTACACACTGAAAAGAAATCACAGTTTACGCTTAATTTAAAGCAAAAATTTTGCAGTATTTTTCGCTTTCGACGGAGTCATAATCGTTGTCGTGCCAATGCACATGCCAATGACACAACCGGCGGAGGTGAAACGGAGCATTGTAGCGCGACAAATGGTCGTGAGCAAAGCTCAGGTGGCGCAGGCGGCACAGGACCGGCAGCGGCTGAAGATCGCCGCAAGAAGTTTCAGTCGCGTGCGCTGCCACCGTTGCCAAAGAAGGGTATGTGTAGGCAAACAAAATCAATGGGGGGGAAAAAATTACTTTCTAAACTGTTGTTTTTGTATTGTTTCTCAGCTTATGCCAAAACGGAAGAAATTGAGAAAACCGCGGAATCGGATGATAAGAAACAAGCAACGGAACCGCGTACATTGCAATTTACCTCAAGTATTGAAAAAGTCAAAGACGTAAGTTGTTCTTATCTGTTCTGTGTGTCTTATTATTATTTTAACAATCTCTTTTTCTTTTGTATTTATAGTATGGCTGGTACTGGGGTCCACTCTCAAGCGAAGCAGCCGAAAAAGTGCTTTCGAATGAACCGGATGGCAGTTTCATTGTGCGGGATAGCTCCGATGATCATTATATATTCTCGTTGAGCTTTAAATTAAACAATTGTGTACGTCATGTACGCATTGAGCAGGATCAAGGTATGTGTGTGTTTGTTGGTTGTAATAAATGTTCTTGTTAATATTAATAATTTGTTATTTTTTCAATTAAAAGGCACCTTTTCATTTGGCTCGTATGCCAAATTCAAATCTCAAACAATCACTGAGTTCATCGAGAAGGCTGTTGAACACTCGCGCAGTGGACGGTATGATATACTTAGTATATAACTTAGATAGTTAGTTAATGTATTATTTTCACTTTTCCTGAACACGATAGCTATTTGTTTTTCCTGCATCGCCGGCCGGAGCATGGACCAATGCGTGTGCAATTAACAAATCCAGTCTCTAGATTTAAGCATGTACAAAGTTTGCAGCATATGTGCAGGTATATATATATAAATTCAGATTGTTTTAAATTGTTGTCTATGTAACTGAAATACTTAAATTTGTATGCTTCATAGATTTGTTATACTGAAAGCCGTTATACGAAAGGATCTAATACAGACGTTGCCATTACCAAGAAGACTTTTAGACTATCTTAACTATAAGCATTGCTATTCTGAGCAAGTGGAAAGCGACAGCTCACACTCGCAGGTAATTTCATATAATTATTCTTTTTTTTTTTTTGTTTACGTATATAACTATAGCTGTCTCTTTTCTATTCACAGATTTCGGGTGATGGCTCCATGTAGAATTATTATTTATTATAATGAAGAAGTGAAAATTACCGCAACAAAATTAGACGAAACAAACGAAACAGAAAAGAAAGTAAAAAATGTAAACAATACAAAAACGAAAAAAAATCATAAATTATATTAAAAAAAAACATTTAAAAAAAAGGACAACATAAGTAGTAGAATTTACATTAAACAACAAGAGTGTGTGAGAGAAAAGGATAAAACAAACAAAAAAAAAAAAAAAAATATTTAACTCTGTTTATGAACGTTTTTTGTACTCGGTGCTATACTATATAAATATTAACTATTTAAATTTATTATTATTATTAATTATTATGATAATTAGTCAAGTAATCGAAAAAAAACAAAATAAAAGTGAAAACAATGTACATATGAGTATTACACACACACACACAAACACAAGCATACATTTATGTAATAACCAAAAAGAACTCATAAGAAATAAAAAAAAAACCAAGCAAAGTTAAGTGAAGAAGCGAAAATACTTGCCTAAAATAATAATAATAATGGAAGAGAGTTGTCAAAGTGCTCAAAGTGTAGCAGCGAACATAACTCAATACATTTACATACAAAAACATAAGAAAGAAAAAAAAAATACCATAAGAATTAATAATTAAAAAAGAAAAAAAAAATAAACATGAAAAATATGGTTTTATATACACTTAAAAAAAAAAAATTAACAAAAACAATTAAATGTTCAATTCAAAGTTGTTTATTTAATGTTGTTGCATTTTGGGCGCCATGTGAAGCAAAGCAGAAAATGCGATATTATTTAAAATAATTTAGTGGTTGTTGTTTGTTTTTTGTTAAACATTTTTAATTTTACATAAACTTTTTATTATGATTATTATTATTAATTTTTAATGTATATTTTTTTTTTTAGTTTATATTGTAACTTAATGTGGAATATGCTCAAAGTATAGAAAAAAAGCAACAAAAAAAAAAAAAATAAATAAAAAGTAAACAATTAAATCAAACAAATGAAAGCTAAAAAATAAGAAGAAAAACAGAAAAAAAAAGAAAAACAAAAAAAAAAAAAATGTTTAAAAAATGCAGCAATAAAAGTGAAATGAAACGATATGTAATTATTTGTCTATGAGAATTATACCCATAAAAAAAAAGTTAAAAACAAATATAGAAAAAATGCATTTAATGTGCAACAAGTGAATGAAAAAACAAAAATAAAAAAAAAAAACAAAAACATTTTTAAAAATAAAGTTAAACGAAACTTTAAATAAAAAAAATACTGCAACTTGTTTTTATTTAACGGTAACGCATGTTGTAATAATTTAATTCAAAGCTTTAAATACATTTTGTCATAGTCTAACACCAATATGCACACAACAATTGCATATGTGTTCTATGTTTATAAGTATTACAGCATGACATGCGGTATTTTTATATTGAATGCTTTGAATATTTGCTTATCGTCTTTTGTGTTGTTGCTTTAGGCTTCCGTTTGTTTTGAGTCAATTAAGGCAACTTTGATGTGATGCTGTCGAGAGGGGAAGTGCGGCGCAGGTGGCCTAATACCGTTTTGAGACGTCGACGTCAACACGGGTACTGAGCAAAACTCATTTCAACGTTAATCGCACTCGAAATGAAAAAAAAACAAACAATGTATTTGATAAAAAGTAATCGGCACATTTTTTTTATTATTATTATTATTAATACACATAAATTCCTTTTGGGTTGTTAGTAACAACATTTGTATAAATCAGACAGATTTTTTTGTTACAATAATTTAAAAAAGAACTTTCGAGGTTTTGAAATTTGTTCTTGACAAAACATTAATTGGCATATAAAACATTAATATTATTAACAATAACTAATTCAATTAAACAATTAATTAATATACGTATTCGCTTGAAATATATATAATCAAAATTTTACATCAAGAACGCGCACAGGACGACAAACACAAAATATAATAAAATAACTAAAACAAAATAAATTTGTTTCAATAAATTATAAATGAAGAATTTTGGCAAAGGCACAAACGGTGTTTAATAACCGAACGCAGGCGAACATGTTGCACATAACTTAAGCATAATTTCTGAACGTAGTAAAGAGACTATAGAGCACGCGCAACGTTGACTTAAGATCCATGTTGACGATATCTTCGGGACGTGCTTTTGGCTTTGGCAAACCAACATCTTGCATAAGATCGAAGGCAAAGGCAACATTACTGACCATTTGATCAACATCTTGCGGCGTCAAATGAAATTCATGCAAGGGCACAAAGAAACCGCCCAGTAGACCCATCAATAGACAAAGATAGACGCCATCACGAAAATCGCTATTCAAGTCGTTAATCTCGAAATTCAATTTGGCCAAATGCTTATTCACAAACGTTATCAATGACTTCTTGACGACGGCTAGTTTCTCGGGCGCATTATTGAATAGCGTATCGAAGGCATCCTTTTCACAACGCATACCCAAATCATCATACTCGGAGGTGATTTGCTCTTGGAATTTTCTAAGAATAAAAATGTGTTATTGAGTTAAAGGCATTCTTTCTTAATAATTGATTATGTCAATGACTCACTGTGCATTGAGCACGCCGCCATTTTTCTCAGCAATCACAACGGTGACGAACACGTTCTCCGGCAGACGTACGGGAGCACGAAATGTGCGCACAAGCGCAACCAGTAAATGCAATATGGCAACAATATTCTTCGAGTGTACGCTCTCAACGGACCACTTGGGTATCTTCTGATGGAAGCCTAACGTCTGAAAACATTATGAATTTTAATTATTGTAATTTTGTTATTATGTATATGGCTTACATGATTAACCGCCTTTAGTACAATACTAAGCTTTTCACGTTGACCCTCTTCCGATTGTGTGACCTCAAGTACGTCAAGTTTTTTGCCCGTTAGCTTCTCCCACAGCTTGTGCAATACTTGACCATCGTACATGTCCTCTTCAAGACGTTGCACGATAATTCGCTGCTCAGCAAGTTCATCATTAATCCAATCGACAAGTATGCGTTGCAACTCCACAACATTAGGATCAATTATCGACTGTGGATCGATGACAGCGCGTTGTTCGTGTTCACCTGTTGAAGAGGCAAATGTTTAGTTGTTTGTCAGGGTCGCTGTGCGCAATGCACAATGTTGACTTACGCAAAGCATAATCCTCTGGTGGTATATCATATTGATTTGGTGAACCCGGTGAGTCAATGGCATATTTGCCTTCCTCTTGTATCTTTTTTACTGCAATAAGACAATAATGACGTCATCAGTATTTGTGATTTAAGTTAGTTGAGCAATGACGTAGTATGTTCTAAGTTATCCTGGCTTATTTTCAAAACACAACAACAACACATACACATTCACTTATCATTACATTATGCACACCCACTCACACACACACACAGAGTTTTTATTTGAGTAATATTCATGACGCAATGTTTATATTAAGCGCACACCTTAAGCACATCTGTGCGCATTCAAGAACAAAAGGGACACTGCAAATGCATTTTCCTATTGACTTCTATAAGCATTTAGCGCTTAAGGTCTAAATTAAGTTGTACACTTGCATTCTGCTCACATTTAATAGACTTCGTTGTTAAAATTTAAACATTTTAGAGCAACACAAAAATACACACCTTCCCTTGTGCCGCGCTTACGACCTAGCGTACTAAACTTATCCCAAAAACTGTCTTCCTTTTCGCCTTTCTTTATTGCTGTTGGCGTATGCGGTGATTTTGGTCGATTTAATGTGGACATTTTTGCAATAAGAAAAAGACGTACGATTCGAAAACTGTGCGTTCAACAAACAAAATAACAATAAAGTTGATCAAGTGTGGTAGTGTTGCAAAGAGCCGTTTTGCATATTTGCAAGAGTTTTGTTAAACACTTGTCGTTGACAACACTTCTTACTATGAAAACAATCTTTACAGCACTCATCTTTTTCCGGGACAATTTTGTTTTGTTTACGTTTTGTCTGCGGCGTGCACTTAAACTAGATCGGTCACTACAAAAAGCAATTGTCAGCCTGGTATTATCATCATCAATATGCCTGCCAGAATTAAACTGGTCTTAGCCATGCAAAAATAAAATAAATTCGAATTAAATCGGTGATAATTTATATGTATATTATTCTTTATTTACACTTTGCGGCACAGCTACGGCAAACTTGCCCAATTAGTTCCACTTTAGCGTAAACCATTGTATATCCATAGGTTCATTAATGTAAAAATAATAAAAAGAACTTAAATGTACAACTTGTGTGACAAACACGGTTCTGTATCATATCGAATTTGGCAATTGACATGCACGCACAGCGACCAACTGCAATAACACAAATATGGGCGAGAACACTTCACTGTATTCCAAGCTTGTATCGCCCGACAGCTTGAGACACAACAGATACTTGAATATAGCAATCAATACAAGGAAATACGTACTCCACATGAAACGATGCAATGATTTTCGTTTGTTGTCCGAATCGAGATACATGCGTATGCCAACAATAACGCAAAAGTAGCCATTGCATATATCGATGAAGAAGAGTGGCGAGAATACAGAGAACCAGTCCATTCTGGAACGGAATGCGCCGGAAATCTTAACAGCCAGTGTGATGGTGAACATTAGCATGCCACATAGATTAATTAGTATCTCGAATTCGGTGAGACCCAACCAACGCACGAGCTCCGACAGTTTAAACATATTGTCGCTTTTTTTTTTTTTTTTTGGTCCCTTATTTGCGGTTTCGTTGCTGCTGACGCGGTTGCGACTTTTGTTGTGTCTGTTTTGGCTGACCGGTCGGTGCTGACTGTAAGTCACGTTGCTGTTGTTGTTGTTCTAGTTGATCTTGTTGCTGCAACTGTTTCTTCTGTGCCACAGTTTTCTCCGTTAGCAATGCGTTCTTGTTGAAAATCTTAATGTGCAATGCAGAGTTATTACGCGGCCGCAAACTTATATCGTCTGCATCGCACAATGGATGCAATTCGTCTGTTTTTGATGATAAGTACAATAAATATAAATAAACAAGTAGTCTACTATGTGTACTACTTACCGATTAAATGTATTGTTGATGTATTTATAGCGTAGTCGAGTACACCACTGCTGCGTGTGGTTAGCTGTAGTGCCAAGTTAATGCCAGTTGTGATGGCGTAGCCAAGGCAATGTAAGTAGATCTCTTTGATGCCTTCGCTGTTGAGCAGCTCCTCGCAACGTTTCAGTTGTGCCTGCAATGTATAAAATACGTTAGTGATATGTAGCTTATGATCCACGGTATGACAATATAACACACCTTAAAATCGGTCTTTGTGTTGATGTAAATGTTGTGTCTATTGCTGGTTGGAGCGCGTGGTGGCACTTTGCGTACAAAGTTCTTCTGTTGATGCTGATGTCGGTTATTGCTTGTATTTGGCTTTTGTGTACGATAATGTTGTTGTTGCGGTTTGGGCTTCGGCTTTGTTGCCTGTTGCGTATTATTACTTGCCATCCTCTAAATTAATTAATATGCAGCCATAGTAAAGTACGTGCACGTTCCTGGAACTGCTGTATTAGCATGTTAGTCAGTGTTAGCCAACACTCAATAATTATTGATAGTTGCCGCGCTGCATACAGCTAGAATTGGGTGGGCTCTTGTCTGCACCGAATATACTATGGCATAGGCGAAACATACCCCGATTTAGGCTAAACCGAAAATGGAAGTCACTTGGCGTATGTTCGCTTAAAAATGTGAAGTGCCATGAGTTGGTACACCAGCAAGTCTCTAGTTTTGTATCGAAAATTTTAATGAAATGGCATGTGCCGGTGCGCCGTATGTTCGCTTGAAATAGCGAGTGTCGTGAGTCAGTTCAATCGAAAATTTTTAATTTTTTATCAACAGACCTAGAAACAAACAACGTTTGACTTATCGATAGCACGATAACAGTAGCACAAAATAACACATATCGAACAATCGGCGGTTAAATTATGGCGGCACAGTGACCAAACTCTATGGCTTTATGACAGTTTTGTAATCGTCGTTGTTCTTATGCGAACCGTTTTCACATAAAGACATTCAACACTAATGCGTTATTTTCTAAATTAATTTCGTGTTTTTTTGTTTGACGAATTTCTACCGCAGCTGTTTGCAGCCGCCGATACATACCTAACCTTGTTACAAGGCATAACTATGCGTGAAGAATTTCGGCTGCACCATTTCCTTACCTTAACTGTACTTTGGTTTCCACTTTTAAGTTTTAAAGCTTAATGTGCGCGAAAGGTAAACTTTACGAACCAAAAACTCAAGTTCGAATAGTTCGTTGTGCCAGTCTACGATGGAGGCCGCCAAGATAATCGTCATACATCCTGGTTCGCAGAATTTACGGATCGGTCGTGCTTCGGATTTGCACCCAGTAACACTTTTACATGCCGTTGCTTACAAACGACGACAGTCGGAGCACGACTGGCCATACCACGATCAGCTACTGCCCGCTATTGATAACATAAACCCGATGCGTTTGCAAGTCGAATTCGAGGAACAGCGTCTCGCCATCTCACGCATACTTCAAACGTGTATCGTCGATCATGACAATCGTTTGCGTGTTGCTACACCACCACAACAGTTGGCTAACTTCAATCGCGCCAGTGTACCGGAGAAAATCACGCCACCAGAAGGCGATGAACAACAGCCGTGGATCGATGGCAATGAAGATATGCTTTTCGATGAGCAACTATTGCGTTTGAATGCCTTCGATGTCCGCGAATATGACATACACTTTCCGATACGACGCGGCGAACTGAACTTGCACAAGGACAAAGGCGGTTCACTGACCGCCGTATTATCACACCTTGAACACATTTGGACGTACGCGTTGACAAAGCGCTTGAACATACAACTCAAGACGCTGCCGCAATACAGCGCTGTGCTTGTGATCAACGATGTATACAAGCGCAGCAATTTGCGTGAGTTTGCCACATTGCTGATGCAGCGCCTCGGCTTCAATTCGTTCTTTATGCAACAGGATCATGTAGCGGCCACCTATGGTGCCGGCTTGGGTTATGCCTGTGTCGTTGATGTTGGCGATCAGAAATGTTCGATCTCCTGTGTCGAGGATGGCATTTCACATACGGAGACACGCGTTCGAATTGCCTACGGCGGTGGTGATGTTACCCAAGTCTTACTCATGCTACTGCGCAAATGCGCCTTTCCGTATCGCGAATGCAATGTACAGGATAGCTATGTGGACGCCAAATTGATGACACAGTTGAAGGAGCGTTTCTGTCATCTGCAGGCGAGCGTTTGCGGTGCACACGAGAAGATGTTTAATGTACGCAAACAAAATGGTCAATGGCTGCGCTACACACTGCAAGTGGGCGATGAATGCATAATGGCGCCCATGTCGCTCTTCAACACCGAACTGCTCAATATAACTGGAAAAACACGTGCCGTCTCAACCCAGTTAAGAGGAAGACAACAATGTGATCCGGAAGATTGTTTCGATGCCGATTACTTGCGCGACACAAGCCGACGGAATGGCGGACGTGAACAGTATCTTGATGGTAGCATTATGATGCCTGTTACCGGCGACGTGGGCGACGATGAGCTCATTGTGGTCGATGGCGATGACATCAACGGTCAACAGTTGCTGGTCAAGGAACGTGATGATCTTGCATATTTTACATCTAATGGTCAAGTAGTACCATTGGACGTGGCCGTTTTACGTAGCATTGATCGCTGTCCAAGCGCTGATATAAAACGGAAAATGTTTGGTTGCATTTTGCTCGTTGGTAGCGCCACGAAAACGCCTGGCTTGGCCAGCTGGCTGGAGTGCAAGATTAGTCAGATAATGACTGCCTACGAAGTGAACGTTTTCACAAAGGATATGGATGCCGGCAATGTATCATGGAAGGGCGCTGCTATTATGTCCATATTGGATAGTGCACGTGAACTTTATATAACGCGTGGCGAATGGGATCGCTATGGCCTAAGAATACTCCGCGAGAAGGTGCCATTTATATGGTAAAGATCGTGGCATCATAAAGAAAATATATCACTGCCCAACAACACTCACACACACACGCACACACAGACACACTCACTGACATTAGCTGATTATCAGTTGCTCTGCTACCACCAGCAACGTCTTCAGCGTCTCATTTTGAGATAAGCAACAACAATCTGCTTCCAGTTTGCTTATTTCACTCTTTTTTTTTTTTGTTTTGAATTTCGACAGAAACAACATTTTTATTGTAAAATATACAAAAAAAAATAGAAAGCTTAAATGTATAACAAATAATGATAAACTAAGGTCACATTGAACTCTTTTAAATTGCGACTTAAGGCACATTGCAGGCTCGGTACATTAACCGAGTTCATAGTAATTGTTTGGGCGCACTGGAGCCCATATAATGATAGAGATCACTTAATGTCGATCGTACCAATTTCGCTTTGATTGTCTCGCGTTGCAAACGCTTATAGGCCTCAAAACGATGGCAGCCACCAAAACTGAAATAATAATTGCCGCCCTCATCGCCGATTATCCAAAGTATATCAATTGGTGGCACACGATCCTCAGTAATCTCATTCTGTGTTTATCGTTAAGCATTGAAAATCAATTTTTTTTTAAACAAATCGTTTATGTGCATGTTCAGTAGACTCACCTTGATCGTTTCCATTAGTGAAATAACTTTGGCCTCGTCCAATATGGACGGTATGGGTCGCTTAATGACGCTCATTGGCACATCATGAACTTCGGTTATATTGGCCGAATGTATTGTGGTCTCCATGCAAGCATTTGACATTTTGGCTAAATATCAAAAATAAAAAAAAAAATAAAAAAAAAAAAGATTACTGATGTGAAGTGTTTTGGTAAAAGTGAAATTAAAAATTGTTACCAATAGCGACACTTGTTGTGTTTTGTATGTAGGCAGGGGAGGCAACGGCCGCGATGTTGTTGTTCAGCTGGAGCGGTATGCGTCTATACGTTTGCAGCAAGAAATGCCTAATGAAAGCCATCAGTTTGTGCGAAACTCGAATTTAATTGCTTACTTTGTAGCGCTGATACTTGCTGCTGCTGATATTGTTGTTGTTTATGTGTATTTTGTTTTTGTTTTATTTTGTCATTTATTTTGCTTCTGTTTGTTGCACTTTCGCGTGCTCGGTCTTCAATCGATATCAGCAATGGCGCACCTACTTTGGCCCCCAACAACCCAAGCGCATGATAAAACGTATATATACTTATACATACATATATGTATTTAAATATGCATATGTACTTTGTAAGTAAACCTGGCAAGAATTTTGATTAGCAAGTTAAGAATCATTCTTCAGTTGTTTGTCTGTATGTGTGTTCGACACACACCTACATACATACATATACTATAAGGTGTTTAATCTATGAAAACATTTTGACGAAGTCTATGATAAACGGGCAGTAGAGTGCCGTGTCATAAAACAATAACAACAACGACTACGATAGTAAGATGTCCCCAGGTGACATTCAGCGCCCGCTCACACGCATGCACGCACGCTAGTGTTGCCACATTAGCCATTTTCTGGCTGCTTCTGACCATTTTCAGACTCGACAGTCATTAAGTCTAAATGGTTAGAATGACCAGAAAAAGTAACGATATTTTTTCAACAAAAAAGTTTTTTTTTAATTTTTAGGGAATCTGTTTAATTATAGGTAGTATAATTAAAAAATGTTTTCTCGGGTTGGAGCATGTCAATTTTGGTGCAATTTTTGCTTCATCATTTTTGCGGCTGTTCGAGTAGTAATGTTTTATGTGTTTGTTAAGGCTGTGCATACATAAGGCAATTAAATTGCGAAAATGTGAATAACAATGCGATCTTTGGCTGAAAAATTGTTGTTTTCTGTGCCTTTAAAAACTGAAACCGTAAAAAAATGTAACTCATTTTTAAGAAATTTTCAGCATTGATCATTTATTTTAAGTAAATCTTATTGGATTTATTTCAATTTTTATATGCCTGTATGTGTGTGTGTGTATGTCTTTTGTATATAACGGTATTAATTTAAAATATTAATAATTATTTATACATAAAATTACAATACCTAAACTTCAAACACTTATTATTCATAACTCATTTCATTACTTGTTGGATTTATACTCATTTTATGTAAAAAGAAAAAAAAAAAAACAATTGCTTATTAGTTTCTATATAAGTATGTGTTGTGTTAGTTTAATAGGTGCGCTTTGCATGTATAAATCCATATGTGTGTGTGAGCAAAAGCGCACGCTTCTTTCTCTTTCGTTTTTATTGTATGCATTTCTTTATCCTTTTATTTCATTTAATAAAAATAATGGGTTTTATTTTGCTTTTTTTTATATTTAAGTGTTTTGTTTTCCTTTCGCTTTAATAATAATAATAATAATAAAATAATTAAAACTGCCATTTTAGCTGCTATTTTGTTCTGTTGACGGCAAATCTTCTGCTTAATTTACCGTTAAATTAATTAATTATTTATATTTCAGTATATACAAGTAATTATAATGCAAAAAAAAATTGCTCAGTCGTTAAAAACAATATGAGAAGAGAATACAACTTTATACATATACATAAATGTATATATATATAAATGTTGTAGAGAAGTAATTTTCTGCATAATGTGTTAAAAATACTTGAAGAAATACTTTTTACTTAGGGAATGTTTTTGCATTTTCGGTTAATTAAAAAAACAAAAAAAAAAAACTACTACTTAAAATTTAACATGAAAAATTTTGCACTTACAAAACATATGCGAGCACTTTCAAAATAATAATAATAATAATAATAATAATAATGAAAATTAATATTGTTAAATACTATAAAATAAAAAAATATATCTTTTGACGATGTTCACCCATAGAGGAAAACACGCCGAACAAAAATACTAATAATATTTAAAATAATACTTAAATGATATTTTTTGTTTGTGGCTCTGCTTGCATGTGTGTGTGTGTATGTAAAAATTAGCTAAAAAAAATGTTTAAGTAAAGCTGAGTACGTGTTCAATGCCTTGTTTGGGTAAATTAGTGTTTAGTTTCGTTTAATAGCAGATTTAAGTACGTTTTAGCAATGGACCGTTGGACGCGACGGATTTTACGACCCCTGTCGGCCAATAGCAACAACCGCAGTGAATGCGTCGTCTGTGATGTACCCACTTTGCAGTTACTCAGCTGTATTACTCAGAGGCTATTACGGCCGGTCGGATTGGGTCGATTGTGTCGTCGTTTGTGCAAATAGAGACCGGCGGCTTGAGCGAAGGCCGAACCGCAAATTTGGCAAACGTAACGTTTAACGGTATCGTGTATTTGTTTATGATTTTGTAGATTCTTTGATGATTTGAAGCCTTTACCGCAAATATCGCACTTGTATTCATCGTCGCTGTAATGCATTTTCACATGTTCGTGTAGACTTTGACGCGCCAGAAATGATGAGCCACAGTGTGGATAGTCACATTTGTAACGACGTTCACGTGAATCGGTGTGCACGACACGATGGGCATTTAAATGCCCTTGACTGGCAAACGTTCGATGACAGACATCGCAGGCATATGGTTTCGGTGGTTCAAGTCCCGCCATTAGCGGTAAACCGCTTGTTGCTGCTATACCAGCAACACCATCAGCCCCGGCGGTCATCATGCCGGCTTCCATTTTGGGCGTCGTTGCGTTTATGCTGAGGGATGGTAATAACAATTCATCGTTGTGTCGTCGCATATGCTCATCATAGTTGCCCTTTTCACGAAAACTGGCTGTGCAAAGATCACAATGATACTTTGACTCCTTGATGACACCGCCAGCAACGCCGCCGGTTGCATGCATTTGCTTGTGCAGCGCACATTCTTCGGCATTTTGAAAGAAGATATTACATTGTGTACATTGATTGAAGCCATCACCGTTTGTCTGATGCGACATAATGTGCAAATCCATTTCGCGATGCGATTGCAAAATTTCAGGACACTGTTGGCATTTGAATGGCGGCACATCGTCGTCCATGAAACGCATTTGTTCGTAATATGTGTATGAGGGCAAGAACTTTTTCATTTGTCGTTCGCAATTCAAACGTTCGCTCTTTTGCTTTGAATAGTCAAAGCGCAGCTGTGAAATACGTTTCGAGATTTGTATGGTGCTCACTTCGATCGTTTGCTGTAATTCGTTGGCCATCACTTGTAACGCTTCACCGCGTTTTTCTTTGCTGCGATAATCAGGATCGCTACGTATATAAAAACACTTGAAACGCTTCACCATACTCAACAGTTTGGCCGTTGAGACATCATTCCAAATGGCCGAGAAGCGACGCCGGTACGATGTCTCCTATGAAAAGCAGTATTTTTATATTTTTTTATTATAATTAATGAACACTTTAAGTGTGCATTGACACCCACCTGAATCACTGCTACATCAGACATTTCGCAATTGTAGCTGTAAAGGCTATTGAGGAAATGCAACTCACGGAAGTACCACAATGTGCTAATGTTAGTGCGTTCGAGGGCCATGCGATTGCATTCACGTTTATACACCGTACGCAAATTATCCCATTTGCGTGTGATGGCATCTTTGGCTAACGAAATGTTGAAGCGACGCTTGAATTCGGCAACGATCCATTCGAGAAAACGCTGACGTTTAACACGATCACGGAACTGTGGATGTCGATGGTCCCAAAGAAACGGATTGCGATGATACGAATCGATAAGGAATTGTATCATCTTACGATCCTTGATATGCATTGTCAATTCGGAATCTTGCTGCAAAATTGCACGCAGTTAATTAGTTACTAATTCGTGTTATAATTTCTTGCTACACTTACGCCCAACAACGCCTCTTCGACCATTTCATCGTAATTGGGAAATGAACTATCATTATCATCTGCCTGTGGACTGCCATGATCGTCTGCCTGTGGACTGCCATTATCGTCATCGTTATCCTGTCTATTATTCCCATAGTTATAATCATAGTGTGCTGGATCATCTAAGAAGTCCATCTCCAGTGGTATATCCATGGCGGAATCGTGTGCTTGATCCGACGATTGTTGGTCGTCCATGCGTATATCCGATGCGTCAATCATGAGATTCTCGTTATCAACGCACTACCAAATAAAATATACAAAACATATAAGTTGTAATTTTATATAGTTTATTACAACACATACATCGTCTTGAAGTTCCTGCTTGATAACCATTTGTGGCTCAAGCAACGACGGATCGGCATCAGTCAGATCTGCGTGCTCATTGCCATAGCCAAGATGGTAACTGCCGACGCCATTAGGATCATTATTGCATACACCGTGTCTCATGTTTGTCCCCGTTGGTGGTATAAGTGTTGTTCCAATACCGCCATAACCTGTTAACTCATCACACTGAGCAGCAATGCCACCGCCGCCATCGTCTTCATCATCGTTGCACTCCAAATGTACCGTTTGCATATGACCAATGAATGCATCGAAGTAGAGAAACTTTTCCGCACAAAATTTACAACTAAGCGTAAAATACTGAAAGTCTTCCGTGGCTGTCACAACGCCACAATCCTTTGTGCAGCGCTTAAAAATCTCCTCGTCATTTGTCGGCGGATATGCGAGCACACTCATTTTTTAGCTGCCAACACACGTGCATACAATACGACTCGACTCAGTTATCACACACGATACACAACAAACAAAAAAATAAATAAATAAGAATTTAGAATTTCAATTTACGAGTTTGTCCGTCTTTAATTATTTTCCAATAAATGCTTCCTCTTTACACGAGAGCTTCTACAGCTTCATCTTCTTCTTCTACGAGAGTTTGTTTGTCTCTCGTTCGGCCGCGCAAAACGAAATGGCACACGAAGCACATTTCAATACCAAATCCCAAAATGGTACTGGTACAAAATTTGACACCTTGCGACGTTCATTTTGACAAAACTATTAGTTTTACGAAACAAAAGGTCAGAACATAAATTATAGGAAATTTTCTGTAGTTTTATTTTGTAGATAAACGGTACAAAGTTGAAATTCGGCATATCAAAACTCCCCCAAAAAAATTTCCAGACAAAACTACCAAATGACTGAATATATGGTATGGTGGTGATTTTCGGCCGTTAGGTCGGCGAAACGCAGCTGGAACGTTCGAAAATGACAACAATGAAATAAATTATCCTTGGTATTGTTTGATTTTTAATATAAGTACCTATTGCTGAGGCGACAGAAGGCATCAGTAAAAAAGCAAATGAACTTAACAAAATAATTTAAATTTTGCGCGCATCTGTTTGTCTTACATGTCAGTGAAATAGCCACTTGAGCGTCAAAAAGTGGCGCATTTACGGCAAAACAGTGATGGGGCTAAAGGCGAGAAGTACTGACTGGCCCTATGTGCCTTGCTGTTTTAAGGGCAATTGGGCTATGTCAATATGGATGTAACCCACAAGACATTGTTGATGAAGTAAAATCTATCGTGGTCATGAGATCGAATGGAACAATGGCTTTTTGCACAGGGGACAGCATTTTTCAAGCCCATGACCACAGTCGTTTGGATGCGGCCTATGTTGCACTTAAATCTCAAGGGTACATTGGACAATTAACTTGTCATCAATGCAACTTGGCAGCATTATTTGGAGCATTGCCATTTCGTTTCGTTCCAATTACAATGTATTCGCATAAACACACCAACTTCCAAATGTTTCTTACTTTTAAAAGTAGTCGGCTGACGTGGGACAAATAACAAGAAATTAGCAAGAAAATAGAAATCGTTTTGTTTTCATGTTTCGGGTTAACTTTTTTTTAAATTACCATACACGCAAACAATAATTGCGAAAGTGTGCCGTTTATGTTCAACATAAACAAAAGGCGAAATACAACATTCACAATAATAACAACAACAACAACAGCAAAATTAACAGCAACAAAAACAACGGCAAAATTACATTATAAATCGGCGCTGGAAATCAAAAACGAAATCAAATTAAATTAATTAAAATACAAAAAAAAAACCGAACGTTAACTGAAATCACAAGCAAATAAATTAAAGTTGCAAATCAACAATACAAGATACGAAGAAGAAGAGGAAAAAAAAACAAGCACAAAAAGTGAAATACTTTCATCATCTTCGTCCGTGTAAGAGCAACGAGCAACCAGTAGCCCGTGTCAGTGGCAACAGCAGCAGTTTGCAGCCGATGCAGTAACCGCAACGCATTCGTGTAGCTCTATTATAACGGAAAAATATAGTAAAAAAATAAAAACCAAACAGTTTCAAATAAAACAAATCAAATGGCTTACCTGACAATGATAGCGCGTGTCATCGATGGCTTGCCACTGGTGGGCACCATGCAGGAGGACGAACAGGTAAGCCTGACAGTGGCAATGGCTCAGCCGCCGCTGCAGCTGCAGCGCTAACAAAAGACGTAGAAAGAATAGTTACAATTGGCAATAGCGACAGTAGTGACCACCACTGTTAGTGGCCACGTCGACTGATTGCAAGCATAAAAATATTTTTTGTTGTTTTTTTTTTTTTTTTTTTGTCGTTCGTGTATTCGTGCGTTAAATTTATGTGTACATGTTTTCATTTGTTGTTGTTGTTTTTCTTTTTTTTTTCCTCATATTACGTTTTCTTTTTCTGTATTTGTTGCACTTGCACCACAACAACAACAACAATAACAATAACAACACAGAGTGGACGCGGCATTTTGGAGTATCAAAATCAGGCAAAAATGCTATTCAGAAAATTGGGCTCACATTCCCCGGCACGTTGCAGCATAGAAACGGGTCCATATTTATTTCAGTAAGTAACAATAATTAAAATAATAATTATAACAACCTTTGAACTTCAGCGGCACATTTTTTTTCTTATTGTTTTTGTTTTTGTTGTTTTTTTTTAAAGCTATCTAATCGAAAACGATGTCTGCTATTTGGTCATGTGCGATAAAATGTATTCAAAACGTTTGGCATTCAACTATTTGGAGGATTTGGCACAGGAATTCCATAGTAATTACGGGCGACGTGTCAATTCCGTGACACGACCGTATGCATTCATTGAATTTGATGTTTACATACAGAAGGCCAAGAAACAGCTAACCGATCGACGACGAAACATTAATACGATTAATACACAATTGCAGGATGTGCAACGCATAATGGTGCAGAATATCGATGATGTCTTGCAGCGCGGCACCGTCTTGGCCGGTGAGTAATTAATTGCACTTTTACATCATCAATAATTATTATTAATTTACTTGTGTATTTCTCTATTACATGTACATATACCAAAAACAACAAAATACCTTAACCTACGACAACATGCGCGCGCCAACAAAACTCAACACGTCACGTCTCACGTCAATCAACGTAACAATCAATCGAACCATGTGCGTATGAATTATAAATTCGTAACAGATTTGGATACAAAGACACAAAATCTAACAATGATGTCACAGAAATACAGAAAGGATGCAACATTATTAAATCGTAAATCGATGTATGTGAAGGGCGCTGCCATCGGCGTTGTGATTCTTGTATTCATTTTATATTTTTGGGTTTTGTAATGTTTGGCGCCCGATCGCTCGTTCCAACACGCCGCCGCATCTGTGGCGGGTTCCGTGCTTGGTTCCGCGTCAGCTGCTAAACAATTGCGTACCGTTTTCTATACAATATTCTTTTTGTTGCTCTACTTTTTAATGCATATTTTCATTTATGAGAGTAATTCATGTTTTACATTTATGTGCGCAAATGATGATGGCGGCAGTGGCAGTGGCGCTGATGGCGCAACTGTTGCTGCAAGTACATCAGCAGCATCAAATGATGCTGTTGCTGCAGCTGTTGCGGCTGTTGCTGCTGCTACCACCGATGCTAAATAAAGGAGAGAGAGAACGTTGCATATGCATGTACGTTAAAAACAAAAAAAAATTGTATGAGCGAGCGAGAGAGACACGGGTATGCCAAACCAACGAGCGAAACAACAAACATAATAAAAATAATAATACAAACACAACAACAACAACAACAACTACTACAACTACAATATGATCTTCAAATGACATAATAGCCAAAAGTGCTATAATAGCTAATGATGATGATGATTATAATAATGATGCTGATGATGATAATTAATTAATTAATGTTTTTATTTACAATGATTGATAATAAGCATTAAGTAAAGGACAAAGCTTTTTCGTTTCTAAACGCAAATGTTGCACTTAATTATAAAATAATGCAATGCAGTTGTTCTTGTTGACAACTGTTTTGTTTTGTTATTTTTTTATTGTTGTATTTTTTCTTTTGTTTTATTTTTTCATCGTTTGCGTGTGTCTTTTAGTCATGGACTTTTTAGCTGCGATTGCGGCCGTACGGACAACCGACGAATTAAATCTAAACACATAAAAAAAAAAAATAATAATAATAACAATAAAAATTTATATAGAAATATATATAAATATATATATTTTTTTTCCAATATTTTTATGTGTGCAAAAGCATTAAAATATATAAATACATACATATATATAAATATTTAGTAGCAACAATTCGTAAATATGTGTGACAAAAACAGAAAAAAAAGAAGAAGAAAAAAACTAATTTTTGTTAAGAAAAACCCAAAAATTTAGAGAGCAGAATGCAGAAAGTAAGCAAAAGACAACAAAAGAAAAAAAAAAAAAAAAACTTTAAGGAGGGAAAAAAGTTTAAATGGCATAATATATAATATATATATAAATATATGTAATAAAAGATTAAATCATTTCTAGGCAATTTAAATACCATTAAAACAAAAACAAAAAAACACATACAATAACTAAAATAGTTATTATTTTTTAAAAATATAACAATATGCTAATGATTAAATATACATTTTTTGATGTCTAATAATGACTTTATGACGACGACAATGATGATGATAATGATCGAGGTGTTAATGAACATGTATACATGCATGTGTGTACATGTATATACATACATACAAGCAAATGCATTTGTACATGCATGCTCATTAATGTAGCTGAGTATGTTTAATAATGTGTTTTTGATAATGAATGTGACTGTTTAAAACAATTAAAGACAAAGTAAAGTAAATTTAAATAAATTAACGTAAAAGTAAAAGCAAATGAAGCTAATTAAACAAAATAATTAAATTGCATTTTTCTTTTGTTTATTTATTTTTTTTTTTTTGTCTCCATTGCAGCAGCGAACGCACTCGTTTACACACATACACACACACACGCATACATACAAACGCACATGTATTGAGTCTATAAGCAAATTGGGGCGTTGGTTCGAATTCAGCGCCAGCTGCACAAAAGGGCGAATTTTTTGCCGAGGTTCGGGCAAATTGAAATGCACAAAAAGCGCAGCGAAAAAGTTTCTTAGTCATGTGCTTGTGGCAAAAAGTGCAGCGATTTCATCGTTCCAAAAGTTGTAACTTAAAAGTATCCTATGTGTTGTGTGGCAGCTCAGTAACATGTGCGTAACTAATATTAGATACATATATTCAATTTGGCGAATTAAATTGGCATTGAAGTAATCGAAAAACAGCGCACACCCCCTCTGTTGCAAACGTGAGATTTTGCAGAGATTTTGAAGAAACAATTTATAAATTAATGGACTTCAAAGTTGAGATGAGTTCCACAATGACCCCCTCTCCCCTTTGGTTTAAATTTTGCTGAACGTTCGCTACCCAATTTTATCTCACGTAATTTATGAACGACCCTTTAAATATTTTCAATTAAACTGACTTATAGCACTTCCCAATTCAAGCGAACATACGACAGTTGATCACCAGTACGCATCGCGAGTTGTCAAATCAGTAGGCAGCATGATTTCTGCCTTGTGTTATGAATGCCATGAATGAATGAAGCTGGTAACACTGCGCCAGTATGCCAAACAACAGTGGTGGCGAAAATAAAACAACTATTCATTTGGTTTTTTAATATTATTTTTTTTTACCATTTTCGCATTTTATTTTCTACAAAAAATTAGTGTAGAGATATATAGTGTTTTTTTTTTGTTCTTGTTGTAATATTGTTGTTGTATATACTTTCTAATATCATTTTATACTTCGTTTGCCGAAAAAATGTTCTTATTTTTTTTGTTTTTGGTTTAGCTTTGATTTTTTTTTTTGTTTAGTTGGTTTAATATCAGCGTTACATGCATAAATATTTAGTTTTAAAGTTAATAATTTAAACTCTTTAAAGTATTTCTTATTATTTTTTTTTCGTATGTGTTTAATTAGCGACGACATTAGTGAAAAAAATTACATTTGTTTTTTCACATTTTTTTTTTTTTTTTGGTTTAATAAATAAATATGCGCTTAACAATTATAAAAAAAATATATGTATGTATATATATTAAAAAAGTAGTTGCTTACAGTATGTTTACAGTTAGTTAGCGTTAAATAAATTTCTGTTTTTTAGAGTTAAATACTTTTTAGAATTTCTCTTCATGCTGACTTTTCAAAAGCGTAATACACATTCGCACATGTGCTTATTTTTTTATATTTTTTTTTTTCTTTTTACGTTTTATGTTTTTGTTTTAATAATGCAAATCAACTTGTTTTTATATTTTCATTATTGTGTTTGTTATAGGAAACTTAGTTTTGTTTTTCGGTTTTCTGTTTTTTTTTTTTGTCGATTTTTTTTTTTTGCTTTTGTAGATTTTCTTCGTAAAGAAAACTCACTGAAAGTGTTGGTAAAAATCCAATTATCGAGCAAAACATAGCACAAGTTTTCAAATTCTTACTCAACTCTTCTTCTTTTCCTTTCTCTATGCTTTTACATAACTTAAAAATAGCTCGTTCAGCGCGCCTTGCCGGCTGATATGGTTCGTTATAGGAACGCCCATAATCTGATAAAGTTCTTACAACTAAGCTAAATAATATTTAGAAAACAAAATGAAAAATAAATGTATAATTTGTTAATAAGGAAAGTGAGAGAGCAATGGGTATGTGTTTGAAACCATAAAATTATGCAATGATTTTTATTTGTTAATTTTATAATTTTTTATTTTTATTTGTTTACAGAAAATGACATAATCTTAAACTTATAATTGGCATTGCATAAATTTTGTGTATAATTTTGTTTCACTAAAATTCCAAGTACATTTTTTTTTAATATACTAAAAAAGAAATTTCTAAAAAGCTAAAAAAAAATTATGTCATTTTCTGCAATCATAAAATTTTTTTTTTGGTTCTACAATATTTGCTATGTTTAAATTCATTAATACGGTTTCGTGTTTTTGGTTTTCACTTTGTTTTTTGTTAATTTTCTTTTTTTTTTTTGTTTGATTTTATTTGTTCTGCATTTATAAAAATCGCTATAAAATATTTTGTTTTCGAGTACTTTGATTTTCTTTTGTATTTTTCTTTTTCATTTTTCGCTTCGAGGGCAGTTTTGCCGCCTGGAGGGATAGTTGAGATTCATACATAAAAAAAAAAAAAAATAAATAATAAGTAAATTATAATTGTAAACTACAAATTGTGTCGTGTGTTTGTTGTTATTTGATGGAAAACTTATAAATAAATAAAGAAAAAAAAAATTTGATTTTTTTTTCAGCATTTTTTGCTTTTCGCAGCTTTTTGATGCGTTCCTACACATTTGTGTAGCTGCTTTTAATAATATATTTTTTTTATTTGTTGACCATTGTTGCCAATTAAGCTCGCCAATTTCCGTTGTGCCTAATTCCTAACTTATGTTGCTTAGTGGCACACAACACATAAGCCAGTTTAATGCGCAAACTAGGAACACGAAACTGACACATGTGTTCTATGTGCGGCTATGTAACATAGGAGTACATAACACAAAGCTAAATTGGCATCAATATTGTTGACATCTATCAATGAGTGAGCGATGCTATAAAATATATATATATATATTTATATGTATATAATTATATGTATGCATGCAAGTAAGTCCATTTATAGCATATTACATTTTGGTTAAACAATTTTTGTACACTTATACATTTACATATGTCTCTTCTATGTATGATCATTGTAAAAAAAAAAAAAAAAACGTTTCTTACAATTATTAAAAAAAAAAAATAAACAGACATTTTCTTACCGTTAGACATGTACGGTAACGCTTATAAAAATTGTGGACAAAAAAAAAAATTATCTTAGCTTATTTTCGGGCTTTGCATATAAAGTGCAAATATTTATAAATGAGTATCCGCGTGTGTGTGTTTGAGTGTGTGTATGTGTGTGTGTGTGTGTATTTACAACTTTCATTTGATGCGCTGATGATCGGGCGTGCTCTTCAATATATCCGGCTGATGATGATGTTGTTGTTGCTGCTGTTGCTGCTGATGATGATGATGTAATGAACTCATCGTGCCTTGATGACTGCCGCTGCCACCACCGCCGCCGCCGACACTGCCGCCGCCGCCGGCATAATGCGATGAGCTGAGCGTGTGTGAGTGCGTTGAGTTGAGTGTGTGCGTCGCATGCGAGTTGAGCGTATTGTGCGCTGTTGTTGTTGCATTCGTTGAGAAACCGGTTGCCGTGCCCGCGATGCCGTGCTGCATGCCCGGCCCGCCAATTATTGTGCCGCCGGGACGTTGGGACGAGCGTAAGGAACGATGTGAACCATTACGGGTTAATGAGTTCATTTGCGGTGTGCCCGGCACCGTGTGTCCCAAGGCATTCATATAATCCGCAATGAGTAATGTTATTTCGAGTATTTTCGGTTTACTCATTGCAAATAATAATTTTTGCTCTTGTTGTTGCTGTTGTTGTTGTGGCTGCTGTCCGTGCTGTTGGTGTTGTTGTAGTTGTTGCTGCTGATGCTGTTGTATGCCACCAATACCGCCAATCATGGGCATGCCAATGGCTAAAGCACCAGCAGTGCCGCCGCCGCCGCCACCGCATGATGTGGCAAGCGTATCCTCATTGGAGACAACTAACATGAAATCATCTTGACAGCCGCCAAAGGTCATCACCGATGTATATGGATAACGTGCAACGGGCGCCATCGATGACAATTCTAGCACATTGAGCGCATCCTCGGCAACGGCTAGCCAGGCGACCGTAGCATTTGGCTCGCAGTGACGCGGCTTCGCTTGAAAGAGACAGGCGCCAAAGTACGGCCATTTGCGACAGCACGTCAAATAGATGCGCACACAGTCGAGCGTTGATCGACCCTTGAGCAGCATCCATTTGGCTATCAATAGCTCTTGCACATCCTTTAGCTGTTCGGTGCTAAGCGCGTCCCGATAACGATACGGATAGAATTTATCGAGCGCCTTTAGGCCGACATTCATGGCCGTTGGCGCGCCGGCGCGTGACTTTTCATGCGAATAATCACCCATATCGATCTGGGACATGAGTGAGGCCAATTCCAATGCCAATTCGCGTGACAATGGAAAGCGTCCTTGCACGATTTGTGCATTCGTTTGATAGCAGAGCAGCAAACGTTCCTTATCCGTTTCGAATTTAATGGTATGCTTCCAATAGAGACGATTCTTGTAGGTCAGTTGTATGACGCGTGAATTCTCAAATTTACCGGAACCTTTTTCACGCAATGCTGTCTCCCACTTCGAGATGACATCGCATAGTTTGGCAAGCGGATCGAGATAATGTTCAAGATCCTTTTCAATTGGATCGTCGCTGAAGAGACAAAAACCGTTAGTCGCATCGCGTGTGCCCAACTCCTGGGCAAGTGTTGATTGAAATTCCTCAATTGTTGTCGAACCATCAAATGAACAGACCTTAGAACATTTGTCATAGATAGTTGTTATTGTTCGTAATTTGTTGGTTTTTTATCGTTTGGGAACGTCCATAAATTTCGTGAGAATTTTTTTTTAGAAATTAAGACCCCTCACCCCTCTTGTTGAGACTTTGATGAACACCTACCTCTGTATCTCAGATTTTGCTTAATATTTTGAAAAAAATAATAAATAAATGGACCAAAGGGTTCACATGGGATTATCGATGAACCCCTACCCCTTGGTGAGATTTTGCTAGGCCCCTTGCTGCCCTTATTTTATCACACATAATTTATGAACGTCCCCTTTGTAATTCATTCTTGTGCACTTACCTGATACGTGGCATTCATCATGTGCACGGGTATGGCATGTGGCAATGAATGATGATAAGGATTCTTCATAAGTATGGATAGCACTTCCATGCGCGATGGCTTCGTTTCGCGTCCGCCATTCTTCAGTGTACGCTCCAGTGCACGTTCACAGTAAGCGGCATATTTGCCCGTCTCCGTTTTTGTATCCGCATTGCGTGCCAAATGCAATTTTAGATACCAAAGTAGGCGACTCGATTTCGGCACGAATAGCGAAACGGCGAGCGCGAGCAATTGCCAGCCCTGTACAAAGCTGTACGCGGGCGGATTTGACTTACAATCGATAATGGGCGCTGAAACGGGCGCCTGCGCAAAAGTAATACAAGTAAATATAATTAATTAAAGATGCAACAAAAATATATATTTAAAAAAAAAAGAAAATGTTATAAGTCGAAAGTCAAAAAAAAAGAAGATAACAAAAAACAAAACCAACAACTATTTAAAAAACAGTTACACACATATACTATTAAAGGAGAACGTTTGTGTGCATGAGAGAGATACATATATATATACATATATGAAAAGATAGAGCAAGTTAGTTAGGTGCGCATATATTACCGATGTTCTCACTTTTATCATAATCACAACACAAAATAATTCAATAATAATAATAATAATAATAACGATAACGATAACGATAAAAAAACACACAGTTAGAGATGAATAGCAATGGAACATGAACAGTGAACATGAAACAAGAGAACAACAACACAAAATTTCCCCTCATACCTGTATCGACGTCGGGGAGCTGCCGTTGGCTTGGGCTGCGCCCGCCTGTTGCGTATCACAGGTGAAAAGGCTCTGCGTCGCGCACAAGAGTAGTTGCTGTAAATTTTGAACGGTACCATTTCATACCGATTTTTGTTATATCGTTTTGTTTTTGTTCGTTTCGTTTCGTATCGTTTCGGTTTGTTTTGTTGTTGTTGGTTCGTTGATTGGTTGGGATATTTTTCGCAATGCAATGCGATCACATCGAAAGTAAGTTTTAAAAAAAAAAAAATGAGAGAAACGTAAAAATAAATAAAGAAGAAGAGGAGAAAAAGAAGCCAAAAAGGCATTTTAGGCGTTAAATTTTGAATAACTCGGCACAATTTTTTTTTCAGTGTATACATTTATTATTTGTGTGTGTGTGAGTGTGTGTGTGTCTTTCGTTGTTTGTGTTTTAGCGTTCCCAGCAGTTTTTTTAGTACTGCTTTTACCGGTTCTGGAAGCATTCCAAAAGGTTGCAGGAAGGACAGCTTAAGCATTCCGCACCTACCTGCTTTCGGCCATATTCGTGGGACAATTTGCAACTATACGTCGATGCCATTTCGCATTGACAAGGAACGACCCGAGCACGAGAGTCGCATTCCACACTCGCTGCTAGTAAGCAGCGAGAGGGAACGGCTCAAGCATGCCATTTGCGGTTCCCAAGCCACGACTAATGGAATGGGCAGCGCGACACGAAGCCGTCGCAACGCGACTGCGAACGGCGCGTCGCGACGTCTGTTATTGTACAGGCTATGTTATTGTACAGTCTTTCAATGTTATTTCCTTTTATTTGCAATTGGAATTTTGCGTTTGCTGTTCGTTTTGCTTTGAACTAGAGGTCTCGGGTTCTATTCCCAGCACTGCGCGATGCAAATAATTATTTTTTTGTTTTCTTTTTATAAAACAGATGCTTTGCAATAAATAAATATATAAATGTTAAAAAAAAAAAAATACGAATTTATTTAATTTTAAGATTTATTATCATTTTTTTCTGCCTAATTTATTATTATTTTATTTTCGGTTGATTGCATTATCAGTTTTGGTTTTTTCTACTTTCAGAAGTGAGAATTTAGTTATTAAAGACAGTGATTAATATATTTTAACTTACTTGAATTACATACAAATACGCATAGTTTGATGTTTCCCTTGGCGAGCATTGAACCCAGGCTCTTCGAATTGTAAGCCGCCCCTCAACGCGATGAGCCACAGAGACTTGTATAAGCAACACGCTAAATTGTGAATATGTCGATCATGGCAGAGAAGCAACAATTCGTCCGTCGGCGAAACAGTGCGTTTGCCTGTTACTGTTCTGGCCTGCGTCGACAACTAACCTCCGCCTACCCCTTCATCCACAAAATATTTTGCGTGTGCGTAAACTCACCCTCCCGCAAACACTTCACCTTCATTTCCAAATTTTATTTCTCTGTTACTGTTTCTCTGCCATTGCGACGCGTCGTCATTTACCTTTCCCCTGCTACCCTTTCTCTACAAAAATAACTTGCGTCGCTGCTTTTTCGACGTCGTGTTTTTGACGACGGCAACTGTGGTTCCACTCCGCATGTACACTCGTTGCAAGTGGAATGCGTGGTTTGTGGGCCTCATATCAACGCCAAAAAGAACGCGTTACTTTGGAACTACGGTTGCTTAAAAAACTGCTGGGTTTTTATGCGCTATTTTTGGTTTTTTTTTAATGAGTTTTTGTTTATTACGAATTATTTATTTATTTTTTTTTTACAGTGTTTGAATGCTATGAAACTACATGAGAAAAAAAAGTTGTTTTATTTTGCACAAGAACAGTCGTCAGACAGCGAGAGAGAGAGAGAGCGAGTAAGAAAGAACAAACAAAGTTCGAACGACACATTCACAGTTAAAAATATAAAACGGTAAATAATACACGGTAAAAAAGCGTTTGCGAATAAGTTATAATTAAAATTAATAACAAGAAACGAAAACGTATATAAAGAATTGTAAGAAAAAAAAATAAATCCACAAAAGGATACGAGCATATATTGAGTTAAACATAAATGCGTAAAAAAAAGTATGATACACTGAGCGAAATTGTATGCGGTTGCGTGTTGTATACATGTGTATGTGTGTAAAATCTAAAGAGATTGAAGACGCGAGTCTTGTGTGTGTGTTGGTGTTTTTGCCTTGTTTCATAAAAAAAGTCCTAGATTGTATTAAAAATACTGGTTTTATTTAGTAGACGTAATTTGCAGATTGTGTTTTTCTATTAATCAAAGTATTGCGACTCAAAGAAAACAAAAAATAATATTCCTCGTTTTCTAAAAGCTCATACTCGTCTGTACTACACAATTTTATGGTATCATGTCGCATTTAAGAAAACCAGTATTTTGTTCTATCGACAATTAAAACGTGTACGTGTCAAACAAAACGAGTACGAATAAAACTAGAATATATATCATGAAATTTACAGCAATTACTTATGTATTGTATAAACAATCATGTACTTATATAGAAAAATATATTTAAACTTTAAAAAAAATTATTTGCGGTTCTCTAATGTTGTTTTTAGTTTTGTTTTTATTTATTGCAGTGTTTTGTTTAATTTTGTTTAACTAACAAAAGTCGTTTTTGCTTCAATTGATGTGAAGTAAGTAGTTGTAAGAGTAGTAGTTGTAGTAGTAGAAGAAGAAGCTAAATTGAACTAAATGACAGTTATAGGGGAAATTTATTGTTGAATATATTTTATGTGGAAACAAAAACGGATAAAAAAATAAATAAATTATACTGACAGCAATATTTTGTTAATAGACAACAAACATGCACTTTATGTAATAGTGAGAAATTATTTATTATATACTATTTTTGTTTGTGATTATTGAATATTATTAATATTGATTGGTATATTAGTTAAACATGTGTTCGAATTGTGTTTCTTGTACGGCTTAAGTTTTGTGAATTATAATTAAAAAGTTCTTGTTTTGTTTTATAGAAGCGTTCGTAAGCTTTTCTTAAAAGCGAAGCTTGGCAGATGATTTCTTTGCAAAATTTTCAAATGAACGTAAAATTATAAAAAAACCAAACCATTTATTTTTAATTATTAGAAAATAACTGTTCAATGCATGTTAATTTACCTATTTTCTTGCATATATTACCTGTTTTTCGTAAAAAAATTTCCCATTATTAATAAAAACATTTGATTTTTGCTGAATTTGATCAAGATAAATTTAAATCATCTGATTGATATAAACTAAATATTTTCGTTTGTCCTTACTTTTAAAAGTCCCATTATTAAAAAAAATCCTATTATTTAAATTTTGTCAGTGTTTTGTAGTTGTTTTCAAAAAGTTTGTGAAAGTCAACTCGTCGCTACTTTTCAATACTTATAAAGTAAATTTCCCTTATTAAAAAAAAAACCATTATTAATAAATTTCATCAAAGCCCCCATGTCAATTGATACTGTACCGAATACCGAAAATTTTTGTTAGTGGTAAACTAGTTGAAAAAGTAAATACTGGGAATTTCTCATTAAAACAAACAAATGAGAACACAACAAACCAAGGAATAAAAATCAATTACAACTTAAAAGTAGAAGAAAACATTGAGAGAACAACATAAATGAACTAAGGCATAAAACATTAAAAAGCTCAGCAACTGAAAAAACTTACGCGCGTTTGCTTGCCCAGCTTCTTGTTTACCTGGACGCCGACACTCAGCTTTTGGCCCGTATGTCGGGAAGTTTGCTTAATCAATATGCAAATCATTTCGGTTTGCAACTCAGGCATATCCAGGCAGTGTTGGAGTGCATTTTGTGCGAGCACAACATGGTAATCGATGCCAGGCTGATTCACAGCCACCGACATAAACAATTGAATGCTCTGCAAGATAAAGTGTGGCATGGTTTAAGCAAGACTTATAAGACTCGCGCTTTGAGACCGAGAAAATTCTAACCTTAAAGAGTTTAATAGCCTCCGGTTGCATAGGTTCCGCATGGAGTGAGGATAGTGGCGCGGTGATTGTATCTTTGGTATGCAATAATATAGGATGACGCCAGAGAACACAATCTGCAGTAGAGAAGGGATATATTACGTTAAGCTTATGATAAATTGTCGAGTTGCTTGTGCAGCATACTTGGATCGCCATCGGTCTCCATGAGCTTCTGTACGAGTTGTTCGTATTGTGTGCCAGCGCTTGGACCGCCACCAGAAACGACAGTCAAATGATAAAGCCAATTGTCACGCTCTTGTTTGCCGGGCAGTATTAGGTATGTTGGTCCTTGATGTGCCGGATAGATGGCAACGGTTAAACGTGCTTGATCTTGTGCCGGATCTTCACGTTCCTCTGAATCCGAATCGGAGACATGTTCGACCTCTTCGACGCGTGCATCACGCATATTGATTTGACCGAGTGGATTCTGTTAAAGAAACAATTTCAGTCAAGACTTTTTTTATATGGGTTGATTGCTTCAAAGCAATGACTTACCGTCTCGCCGGGCGCCTTAAAGTATAGAAACATTTTGCCAAGCAAAACACACCAGCATTTCTTGGCATGACCATTCTTAACCTTTGTCACCCAACCCTGCACTGTGGGCTTCTGATCTTCGCGACTGAGCAACAGCTTTGTGGCATTGCGACGTTGCACGTTCTGCAATACGCGTATCCAATCATCCATTGTGGCATTCGAATCGGCCGTTAGGTAATACACTTTTTTGCCCGTGTCAATTTCGAATGTTGAGGCGCCCTCGGCGCGACTTATGCGACAAGCCTCATCGAGCATAATCTGACCCTGCGGCTTACGATTAACATCGTGTTGGCTCTTCCAGTAGTTCAGTGTGCCGTTCCTGAGCACAAACCAACGCTTACGCCATGTCTTCAGTTTGCCGCCCAACTTGGCCAGATGACCCATCTGAGAGAGAGGGAGAGTTAGAGTTTGATCGTTAACGATTGATATACTTTCGAGTGGTTACCTTTTCGAGTGATTCGATCTTCTTACTCGGCGAATCGACATACGATTGACGCATCAATAGCGATGGCATCGATGCGTCCATGCATGTTGACTCAGAGACGGCATCCGGTGGTAGAGCATAGTCATCTGATAGGCCTGATTCAAAGGAGAGATCTGAAATTACTGTGCCACGCATATGGTGGTGCAGTTGCGGGTGGTGGTTGTGGTTGTGGTGGTGCATTTGGTTGTTGTGGGGGGGAATGCGTAGATGATTAAGGTTTGTCATTTGTGTTGCTTGTTGTTGTTGGTGGTGATGATGATTCAAGTACGTGTTGTTTGTGTTGGTGGTGGTCATGGCGATATGTTGTTGTTGTTGTTGGTACATGTTATTGGTGCTGTATTGTTGGTTTGTGACTGTGTGTGTGTGTGTGGTTCATGTATATGTATTTTGGTGTTGGAAACAACAGAAAAGGTACAAAAAAAAACAACAAAAAAAACACATTGGATGAGGTTGTATGGATGAGTAAATGTTTAAATGTTTTCAGATAAGATTTTGTTAGTTGTTGTAATTGTACTTGTTGTTGTATCGCTAGTAGAAGCTAAAACATACATGGTTGTTGTTAGTACTACAAAGTGGTAAAAATTACACACAAAATAAAGATACAAAAATAATACATAAGAATAAGAAATGTTCTGCTAACGAGTATCTGGTGGTGCTGGTTGTAGTAGTGGTGACAGTGGGCTGGTTGTTTGGCCTTGGCTTTGGTCAAGACTAGCCAGGACAATGGTTAAATAATACATAATGCTAAAGTTGAGTTGGGTTCTGTGTGCTACGCATAACATTTGGTTAGGATAATTCGCTGGCGGTTAGTTACTTGGTGGTTGGTTGGTAGGGCGTTGGGATAGAGTAATCTTGGGATAGGGTTAAACATTTTTTTTTTTGTTATTACATACCACGCGCTTTTGTATTCTTTGGACTCTCAGAGCCGGAACGTTTCGCTGGACTAAGACTGGACGATGTCTTGAGACTTTTCGATGGACTTGATGCGCTGCCCGAGGTCGATGTTTCGGTATTATCGGTGCTCGATGAATTGTGCGAATTGTGTGTTAGCATGACGGCATGATCTTCGCCATCGCTCGAATCATCACTAGAATCGCCAGTAAATGGCATGGAACGTATTTGTGAGGCGCGTCCCTTAACGGTGGCATAGACGGGCACCGAAATATCACAGAATCCGCCACTGGCTGTTTGCTGTTGCCGTGTCGGTAATTGTGGTGTGCCAACTGGTGTGATGACACCACCACCAACGCCACCGCCGACGCCACTGTTACTGCCTAGCGTGCCGGTGCGTCCATTGGCGAGCGTATTATTGGCGCTGCCGCTGCCGCCGCTGCCAATTGAGGCACAACCGATGGTCATGCCATTTATAGCTGTCATCTCATGTATATCGGGCGTTTGTGTCCGCATTTGCCCATGTTCGTGTGCGTGTACGTGTGCCGCATTATGCCCGATGCTACTGTGACCGCTCGTTGTGCTCTCAGCGCCCGCACCAGCAAGTCCGTCATTGGCCACCTGATAGATCTTTGCCTCCCAGCTGGGAAAACGATGCAATGGCGGCGTCGGTGGCCGCGGCACGCCCAATTCGCTGGTCGTTGTCGTTGTTGTGCTCGAATTCCCACCGCTTGCCATCAACGCTGGATTGTTCTTCATCCAAGCGGGCAATTTTTCACACGATGGCGTATAAATCTCTGCATAATCATGTGCTGTATCCGTATCGGAACTATCGGGACGCACATTTGCTGTTGTTACTGCCACCGTTGCTGCTGCTGCTGCTGGTGTCGCCACTGTGCCGCTGGCAGACTTTGTCGTAATGCTCGACAGTGGCGCCAATGTAAGGCCATCAACGGCCGCCACCAGATTACGTTCGAGTTCCTGTGGCTCCATTGATAGATTGCGACGATGTTGATGATGCGGATACGATGAGGTGAGCGGTCGATTGATAATCTCTTGCGGATCTAAACTTTCGCTGCGTCGTCGCGTTTCGGTGCTATTCGCAAAGTCTTGTACATCCAAGCTCAGACTATTCCGTACGGGCCCAACAATACTATGTCGATTCGATTGATTTGCTATGTGATTCTTCAGCAATTCTAATTGTTGATTACATTTGATATTTTGTTCACGTAATAATTGATTTTGCTCCTCAAGATCGCGCAATTTATTGTTAACCCACTCTTTGATCTTGGCTGCCTTTGCTTCGATCTGACGGGCGTCGTGTAGACGCAGTTGACGTTGTTCCTCGACTTGTATCTCCAAGGAGGTTATCGTTTTCTCAGCTTCGATTTGAGGAAGACAAGTACTTTGTTGCTGTTGCTGCTGCTGTTGTTGTTGCTGTTGTTGGGCGGCTGCTGTTGTTGTTGTTTGCTGCTGTTGTTGTTGCTGTTGTTGGCTTTGATGGATCGGTGAGCTGGTCTGTTGTGTTGGTTTTGGCCATTCACTCAACCTTTGTTCCATAGCCCGAACCTTATGTGTGACATAGAAAGAAATAAACGAAAAGTAATCTTTAATTAGTAAGAAATTTTTGTTGGTCTTGTCAAATGCTGCAAAGCATTAAAGTAGCTCTTTCTTCCTTCCTTCCTTCCTTCCTTCCTTCTATTTTTTTCATCTAATAATCCGCTTTCACTTTGAAATATTACAACTTCTTAAAAGCAATTTTCGTTCTGTCATGCGAATGTATCCTAATCCGCTCTAATGCCCACCCAGCACAAGCTCAAGCTTTGAGAGCTCAAGCCCACTTATTGCTTTTCAGTGACTGAGTTCAAAAAACTTCTTAGCAGACGTACGGCATGAACAACATGAACATGAGAACTTAATTTGTCGCATGTTTCAACGTAACGTGTCGTGATTTCTATATACCTTTCTTCGCCGCTCCTTTGGCGCTCCTTTACCCAACGCATGGCATCGCAACGCACATCGCATCGTCTTTACCACAACAAAGTCTTTGAATCACATTAGTCTGAGCACCTTGACTCCTTTCCTGTCTAGATTTCACCTTTAAGTTTTTTCCCTGCCCCTTCCTTTCTTATTACTCCATCTCCATCTTTCCCTTACATGCTGCTATCAGTTGGTTGCTTTCATGAGCTTCACGTTACCGACATTCTTCGGTATTTGTTTGCGGCTTTCAAAACCATTCGGAAATTAAATTAAATTCTTGCGTATACTGTTAACAAAATGTATTTGGCTTAAGGTTTAATGCTTCATTTGCCCTGTTTGCGTATACAAGTCCCATTCATTCATATATATATATATCCAAGAACATTTTTGCGCTTATTAAGCTTTGCCAGCGGCGTATTAACATTTTAATTGAATTGTCGCTGCATAGCAACGCAAAGAATTTGAATTTGTTGGTTGGTTGGTTGGTTGGTAGGTTTTTAAGCCTTAATCGTTATTGTGTTTAATTATGAATTACGTGAATTAGATTTTCAACAAAGTTTATGTTAAATGCCTTTAAGCGAAATTTATGCACAATGTTGGGGGCGTGTGAAAGTAACATATTGAATTGTCAACGCCATTGTTGCCTCATGCATTTCCGTTTCTATTTTTACAAGACAGTAACTTCAAATGCGACAAACATTTTGAGTTCACTTCACACCCAATAAAATAGCGGCATGTCCTAAAGTGTTCCATAGTCTGTCATTCACACTACACACACACACACACACACACAGCCAAAATGGTGTTCGGTGCACGCGAGTTTACAATATTTCTACATAGACTTGGCTGCATTACAAAAGGGGCGACTAAGAAATAACTCGTTCGTATGACAAGTCCTGAGGCATGGCATGACATGGCATGGCATGGCATGACAAGGCACGGCATGCCAGGCGGGTGGCCAAGCACTACACAAAGCATGACAAGCATGGAGGAGAGAAGAAAAAAGGTGACAGAGTTGTTAGAGCGACCAAGAGGGCAAAAGTGAGATTAAAGGAATTCAAAAACTGGCATGGCTGCAAGTACATATATAAGAAGTTGGGAACGGCAGATGGGAAGCACGCCTGGCAAGAAAGTGCCAGCAGACAAAGGCGCCGATTGAACGACAAAAAGTGTTGAAATTACTATTTGAAATACTTCGTTATTGAATTACGTTGCGACTGGATTGAATCAATTGGTAATACTTATAACAAGCTAAGTCGTATTTGTATGTAAAACATGTAAATTGATTGAGTGAGAAAAAAAATATTGTAGGAAAAGTATTGAATTGATGGCTTCGTGGCTTAAATTTCATTTTGCAAATTCATTTTTTGCAATGTCTTGTATGAGAATAGCTGTTTATTACAGTAAAACAGCTGATCAGCGTAGAACAGCTGTTTAATTATGTAAATCAGCTGTTCAGCTAAGGACATTATTCATGTTCAGCTGTTCAGATTATAGAACTACGCTATTGGATATACTTAAATACTTATAACTTAAATAATTTAGTTATTTTTATGCTCAAGTTGATCGATTGTTGCATAGCTCTTCGTTTGAGCACAACAGCTGCTTCATTTCATTACACGTCATCATGTCATTTTCCATCAATTTGTCTGCTGTCTGTCAGAGCAATGAACTCAAGAATTTTCTGCACATTTGCCAATAAATCATAACGCATGAAAAATACTTTGCAAAAACTTGCATTCGCTTCAAAATTCATTTAACAAGTCTTGTTCAAATCACACTTGCTCAGTTCGCAAGCATTCTATGAATTGTTGAAAAAAGCAAAAAAAAAAAATGTGCAAAGTTGAAGCTAATAACATCAAACAAGACCCAAAAACGCAGCTGAGCGCACAACTCAGCATGACTGTAAATATTTGACAACACAAAAAAGAAAAGTTGCAAAAAAAAAAAAGGATGAGACTTTGAAAAAAAAACATGCAAACATGCAAAAACACGCACAGACAAAAAGCGTCTGGTTTTGTTTGGCAAGTTGTTGTTGTTGGTGTTGTTAAAAGCTGCTAACTGACATTATGGCAAGGATATGGCATACGGATATGGTTGCAGAGTAAAGGAAGGAGATCACTTCTCCTTGAATGCCATGAATTTGCTTGTTTGTTTGCGCTTGTCTGCATGTGTGTGATAAAAACGAATTGCAATTGTTTATGGTTGTCAAACACACACACACACACGCACACACACATAAATAAATGTGACGCCAAAAGGTATGCAATAAATATTTTTTTTTTGTTCGCTATTCCTGCGTAACAAAGACAACAGCTTAAAGGAAGCGCAGCGCAGTAAGGCATGGTGTAAAAATTTCTATTGTTGCCAAAAAAATGTAGCAAGAAAATAAATTCAAAGTAATGTCAATAGTTGACAAAAAAAAACAAACAAATGCATACAACTTTGCTGCACAAAAGTATGCAATGCAAAGAAAAAAAGTCAAAAAAAGTAAAAAAAACGAAGGTTGAAGCAATAATCTCAGAAGACGACAACGTCGGTAATAAATATGGCGGCGACGCATTGTCGGAAGTTGACTTTTTGTCGAAAGAAAATTTTTTTTTTTGGCGACTTGCGCCATTTCATTGTAATTATTTGCATGCCAAAGTGTATGCAACGTTTCCGTACATGTTTCTAATCTCTTATTCTTTTTGTTATACAAGTAGAAAAACTTTAACGTTCACGTTTAACGACTTTGACAGTGACTTTAATGCACTTGCAACTGCTGCATGTCTGTGTTTGTGAGTGTGTGTGTGTGTTCGGAGGGTGTAAGGTAACAAACAAACACAATTGTAGGCAAGTGCAACAAAGTGTAGCATACTTTTAGGCGCGCACTCGTATTGTTTCTTATTGAGGCAGGTTTGTTTTTCTTTTATTTGTTGTTCTTTTTTTTCACATTACATTTTCCGTTTCTCTCTCTCCTCACCCAGCCGCTATCCTGCTCTGTCTTTCTTTTGTTGCTCTTATTTTAAATGTTAAGTTTTTACTGCCTTCAGAAAGTTTTGCCATTTCCAGCGTTGAGATTTGTTAAGCTGCCTTTTTAAGTGTTTGTATAGCATGCATTTAGGCGCGCATACTGAGTGCCATTGTCGCAAAATCGTTCAAGCGTTAAGTGTATGCGTGTGTGTATGAGATTTAAATATATATATATAGCATGAAAATAGGCGTTGTTGCGTAGTCAAGTGTTAAAAATAACTGCTGCATACTTTTTGGCTTCAAATAAAAAACTTTTTCTTTTGAAAGCGTTTCCCTTTTAGTGTTCGATTATCGCACAACAAAGCCAAATCTGTCAAAGTTAAGCTCGCAATTTACGTTACGAAAATTTATCGTTACGTTTCACGATCGAAACATGTATATATTGGAAAATGTCATGTGACAACGCTAATATGCCATGGCATTGTGTATTTTTTTTGTACAGACAACGCGCTAGAGAGCAGAAGAAAGCGAGAGAGACGAACAAACAGTTTGGCAAAAAGGATTCAGTTGGCAATTTCAAATGTCTAAATTGTCATTTCGTAATCATTGTCTAAGTTAAGCTATAACAAAAATTGTATACGCCTGTACTATCGAGACATGGCGGTCGTGCGAGCCTAGGCCATAGCGCATAGAGGAGCTCAGTCATTCAGTCAGTTAGTTGGTTGGTTAGACAACAGCTGCACAAAACATTAGACAATTCGATTTTATTGCAAAATGAATGACATTTTTATTATGGCGCGTACATAAAACAGCAGACGTAAGTATGGTAAGAGTGAGACAGGGAGACAGAGAGTGAAAGAAAGAAAGACATAGCCAAACGTTAAGTTGAAAGTGGCACTAAAATGGCAAATGGCTTGGCATGAGAGAAGTTCGAACAGCTGCTGCCTGAACATGAATTGCGACGACAGAAACGATGACTTCTTCGTCGTCGTCCTCTTCTTCTTCTGTTTTTGCGCTTTTGCATAGATTTAATTAACAAAACGACAGACAAACTGTAACGGCTAAACTTATACGCATGCCACGCCCACACACACACACGCCTTTTAGACTTTATGTTATTACCAGACATAATTTTTATTTTATTTTATTTTGTTTTTGTTTTTTTTCTATTTCTGACTCATTCCATGCTCCTGAGACTATAAAAATGAAAATCCTTTACAAATCTCGATAAAAATCAAATATGTATGTATAACTTTGGCTGTTACTTGAAGGGGCTTAACATTGTCCCAGCAAACGCCCAAAATCACGTCTCATACACTCAACAGCAACAACAACAACAACAATGAATTCACGCTGGATTATTATGAAAACGTGATGGTGCAAAAATATTTTCGCATTGAGATAAATTCGTTGTTTCCTTTTTTTCTTCTGCTCTCAAGTATCTGCAAATGCTTTTCGCTTGGCAATAAAATAAAATGCAAAAGAAACGCTTCTTCAGCATTGTTGTTGTTGTTGTTGGTGGCACTGGGGGCGTTGGAAGGCGTGTCATGAATTGTTTGCGCGTATTTTATATTAAATTGAATTTTTAATGAGATTTTTTTGTTTTTGCGTATTTATTGTATTGAATTTGTTGTGTTAAAGTCAGTAACGCACGCAAGTATGCAACAAAAAAAGACAGAAAAAACTTGCAATGAATCACGGCGAATTTTATGTTGAAAAAAACAAAAACAATATTCGAAAAAATCCAATAAGTTATGAGTAATTTACAGTGGTTTAATGACTAATTAAAGAAAAAAAGAACAGTAAAATAAATATCAAATATTTCGTTTAAAGAGCACATGGCAAAAATAATGATCAAAATTCATTGTGAATGACAAAGACGCACATAAACATTAAATAGATGATAAATGTTTCTGAACATTTTTTTTTGTCTTTGGTTTTTTTTTTCAACTTTTTAATAGCATAGCAATAAAAATGAAAATTGTTCTTCTTATGAGATGCACGCATTTCTATTGTGGCTGTGTGTGTGTGTGTGTGTGTGTGTGTGTGTTGGAGCAATGCAAACCCCAATAAAATGGGCGATGGCTTCGAACTTGTGCTGTTGAAGAAACACAAAATATAAATCGTCATGGTTTATGCTTTGGGCGCACATAAGCGAGCGACCGAGAGAGGGAGCGAGATAGGAAGAAAAACCAACAATAACAAAAATATTTTTTTTTTATGAAGTCTCGTGCCGGCAAACGTTTGTCATAGCCGTGCTTAGTGGAATGAAGTGGCAACGAAAGAAGTGAGAGTGCGTGCCTGCGTGTGTGGGGTGCGGTGAATATATCGTACAGAATGGAATGAAATGAAATGAAGTGAGTGAGTGAGTGAGTGGAGTGCGTGCGTGCGTTTGATAAGTGTGAGTGCATTTAAGCATAAGAGCAAATGTGATTTTTTTTTGGTTGCTGTCGACGCTTTGGCGCTGCTGCTGCTACTGATGCTGCTGTCGCTTTGTTTGTTATGTTTTTTGTTGTTGCTATTTGCGGCGGCGGCGATTTCTTGACTATAAATAACAATGGCATATGTAAGTATGTAAAAGACATCATGACTTCGAAATTGTACGTCAAATTTTTGTATTGACATTGTTGTTTTTGTTGTTGTTAGTGAGAAGTGTTTGATATAAAGTAAAGCTGTTTTTATGCGATAAAAGCAAAAAGGAGGCAAAAACAAACATGAATAGAAATAAGGAAACATATCAGTTTTCTGTCAGAGAAACATTTCACTTCTTTTTTTTTGTGGCGTTTGTTAGAAATCCGAAGAAAAAGAAAAAAAAAAAAAGAAAAATACTTTTATTTTATTTATTTGTATTATATTTGTTTGACTCATATCAAAAATCGTGAACAATGAAAGAGTAATGAGAAAATGGCATGAAATCTGAGCATTCAGTTTTGAGCTATTCTATTAAATTCTATTTTATTACATTCTATACTATACTTTTATTTTTTTTGCAAATTTTTTTTTTGTTTAGTAATTAAATTATTAAAACTTTCAATGAATTCTTTCACAGTTGTTTGCTTTTAACTTACTCGCTCTCTCTCTCACTTTTCTTTGCTTGTGAAGCAACTTCTCTTTCAACATTTTTGTTTTTTTAATCGAATGTGCAAATTTATGGCAATTGCTTTTCAAAACATCCGCCAACCTCACTCCCCCCTTATTCTAAGCTATAACAGTTTTTGTCATTCAACTCGTCTTTAACACGTTTTAATATAATCCCAATATGATTTGCTAGACTCGAGCACAAAAAAGTGCTTGCAACGCTGAAACTTTTGCCCATAAAAAGTAAAGAAAAGAAAAAAAAAAAAAAAGTACTAAAACTTTTTCTTTCTAGTTTATTGTCTGGCAAAGTGCTAAGCAAGGCGGAAAGAAATGGAAAAAATCGCAAAAGTGCAAAAAGAAAGAATGAGAAAGGACAAAAAAGTATGAAAGCGGACAGTAAAGTTTTTTAAAACTGATTAAAACAAGAGATGAAGACGTCGAAGTCGACGTCGACTGATGTTGAAGAGGAGTTTGAGATGTGTGCAACGTTGTGGCAAAGCTGATGAGCACATTGAGGAAGTTTACGGCATTCAAGTCATTAAAAAGGATAATAAGCTTCTTTGACTGTGTGTATTTAAGAAAAAAAAAAAATGTAATATAATATAAATTTCATGATCATCTTATAAAAAGAAAGATTTAAGGAAGCTTTTAATTTCATGGTTTTATGGCCTATGTTGTACAGAGACACACAATACATACAGCATTCTAGCATTAAGCACGTAAACTTTACCTTCATTTTTAAGTGGGAACGATAGAGAGAATAGTTCAAAATCTAACCAAATCATTTGTTTGACACTAAGTCATATATCACTGAATTGCCACATTAGTTACAACTGACAGACAGACAAAGAGACAGACAGACAGCCAGACGTGCACACGTGGCGCGATTACCTTCCTTTCGGGGTACCCTTTACCTTTTCTTATAGCATGATGTTGTCCTTTTGGCAAATATCTTCATTCAACATTCGATTGCTGCCACAAAAGCAACGCTTATAAATCAGTTTCAGTTTCAGCTTCCGTTGCCTTTTATAATTTAATCTCCAGTAAGTTACATATAACATCTGTGGGGTTTTGTTGCGTGGGGGTGGGCTGGGGAGTTTGTGAATGTTATATTTACAAAACATTAACAACTAAATTGCCAACATATATTTTTTTTGCAAATGTTGTTTGGGGTCCTCCGCTTGCGTTTCAGCTATAAATAAATAATTTGCTTTGAGCGCAAAACGCACACAAGAAGAAGCTAAAACAAAAGACACCATAAAGAAAATAACAAAAAAGGACGGCGTTTGAAATTAATGGCAAAACTTCAAAAAGGTGAAGCTTTTTATTAATGATTTGATAGCAAACAACTTTTGTCATGTCTTAAATTATAAATAAAATAATTCAGCTAAGTAAGTCTTATAAACTCATTTACGGCAACAACAGTCACAAGTTAGTATTAATGGAGTCGAAATCTTCACATTTTGGGCATTTTTGTGTGCATTTTTTGGCATTTAACAGTGCAATTAAAATGCAGTTAACAGACTCTGTGAACAGTGCACTATAACTTTGTTCACAGACACTGTTAAAAGTGCATTGAAACACTGTTCAGCGTTGCTGTTAAAACTCTGTTAAAATTGTTTTGTCATATTAGAGCTAATTAAATGCTATAAAAGACAAATTCAAAATGAAATCTTAATTGTTGGAAACATTTTAAAAATGTGCGCGTTCGTTTTGCGCAAAAGATCTTCACATTTTGGCACTTCAGTTAAATGACATGCGTCAACTTGAATGTGCAGCAAGGCGAGCCAAGCAACATGTTGAAGATATGCTTTCGGTTGAAAGGACGCCAACAGTTGAGGGTGCTTGAGCAACAACGTCAGGCAAACGTTGAGTGTTAGCACTTGTAATTAAAATGTGTAAAAAGACAGGCATGGGAGACATACTGGCAGACAGACAGACATACAGGATGGCAGGCGGTAAGTCTGGCTGTCTGTCTGGTTGGCAAAGTGAAGTTGACAGGTTGGCACAACTGTGAAGTGTATATGGCATGGCATACACTCTTATATAGATTCAGTTTTGCACTGATAACAACCAAAGCCGACAATGATGCTGCCACCGTCGTCACCGCCATCGCCACAGTTTCCCCCTCCCTTTGTCGTCTGTTAATGCAAGTGGCAAACATGAAAGCAAAAAAAACATTTTTCAATTTCAAAACTGCCAAAACATGCGCAAATATTGACACTTGTATTAATGGAAAAAATATCAACATCTCCGTCATCGTCATCATCATCATAAGCAGCAATGGCAACACTGGCCTGGCGTGTGTATTATGCACACGGCAGCTCAGCTAACTTGGCAAGCGTGAAATGTTGACAGTTTTGCTAGAATTTTGTGTTTTTTTTTTTTGTTTTTCATTGGAAATTTGTATTTTGTTTTTGACATGTGTACAGATGAACTTTTTTTCTCGTTTGATTTTTTAAAACTTCCATAATAGCGAAATGATAACTTTAACATTGTCTGTTGTCCTTACTTCTTGTTAGAAAATAAAAGGTGGAAAAAAAAGCTGTCAAGTAGAAGAAGACAAAATGGTATTCATGCAAAACTATGTAATGATTTGCATTTGATTCATGTATTCATTTAATCAATCAATCATTTTAATAGAAAAGCGTCGAAGTGCTCGACTGTTGTGACAAACTTATACTTTAACTTAGCAGAGACTCAGCGGCTTTTGCTTACAGACTCAAGACGAAACAATGCAGTCACCCACACACATAGACACATAGGCAGACAGTGTACGGCTCATTGCATTTTCCAACCATTCCCACTCGTTCGTTTTATTTCTCATACGTTTAACGCTCTCATTTGCAGCGACCAACAACAAATGTTTTTGACAACTTTAAGCACGTGCAGCATAAATTGTTGTTTTTGTTTCATTTCTTTTTTGTTGTTGTTGTTTTTTGTTTCTCTTTGGTCTGTTAATGTTCGTTTTTTGTTGTTTTTTTTTACGCTTGAATGCATCGAAGTCGAAAAGTCTTCGCGGCAGCGGCCGAAAATCTTCTTGGGCAATCAAGTTATTAAGTAAATGGGAGTGTGGCAAGTCTGTCTGTCCGTCGATATCTTTGGTTGAGTGGGTGGGTAGTGGGATGGGCTTAGGGCTGCCATCCTAGCAGTCAACAACCGGCAAGGTAATTATAGCTGAGCACCCCGTTTCCTTTACTGTTAGTTATGCCGCCGCATCACAGTCGAAAAAAAAACAAATAACAACAAAGAACGAAAAGCTCAGCGACAAATCCCCACTCTCCTACAAATATAAAATATCACACTTCATATACGGTTTTTTATACCCTGTAACTTATGCTCAAAGGGTAATCGAGGCGTGGCAGATCATATGAAGTATATACATACATATAACATAGTTAAGTGGGTAATCGAGGCGTGGCAGATCATATGAAGTATATACATACATATAACATAGTTAAGTGGAGAAGGGAAAATAACTGAAGCATTCTGAAGAAAGAAATATCAAATTTAAGACTCTTATATCTCTAAAACCACATATCCTACAAAATTTATACATTATGTATATGCTATTTGTATAGAGCGTAATAAGATTGAATCAAAATAGAAAAACCTTATATCTCTGGGGCCAATTGGTCTAGAAGCTTACAAATTGGTTCTTATGATATTGGATAGATATGAAATCTGTTTGGTTTGAATAGTGGGCGGAACAATGCACTCTAACAGGAAGGGTGTGTCGAATTCGAGAACTCTCGACTGCAATTCCTTACAAAGTTTTTTTTTTTTTTTGAGTTTAATCTACGAAAACCTTTTGTGAGTTAAATTTTTTTGTTGTTTTTGCGTGCAGTGAAGTGTAAGAAGACAAACAAAAGCAATAACAACAAAAACAATGAAGTTGTTGTTGCTGAGTACGAGGTAAATATTAGAGAAGCACTTAGCATACAAGTCTCTTTGACTTAAAGCACAACTTTAATAACTATTTGTTTAATGAGTATTTTTTTTAGTTTTAATCAATATAAAAAAAGTGGAAAATATTTTCGATTTCGTTTATAAAAGTTGTTAAATTTAATATAAACAAGCAGATAGTTCATGATTTGGCATGTTTAAATTAAAAAAAATGACAAAATAACCGAAATATAAAACTACCTCTTAAGTTTATTTATGTAAATTCTTATTAAAAATTTGGCAATAATTCCTAATTGACACATTTGAAGACCACAAGAGTTTTTCTTTGCTTAATAAATTATTACAGTTACAGGCTTCAATGGAAGATTCTTTATTTCATAGACTTAAAAATGCTTATTTCGAAAGATTACCTACATTTTAAATGCTCTTTTAGGCTTTTTTCCACTTCAGTTGTAATCGTCATGTTGATTTTTAAATGTTCACAATTAAACAAAAATAAGCCTTAATGTTTTTCACACTTTTAAAGAAAAAGAGAAGAAAAAAAGAACACACTTAAATCACAAATCACTGTTGGACATTTAACTGTCGATTTCATTGGAAGAAAATTTATATATTATCACTGGGCACATGACACAAAACACGATCAACGTCAACGGTGAATGAATGCATGAATGAAATGTCAAATAAAATCAAAATCCAATTGGAAAATGAAGTTCATTGTTGTGTAAAGTGGCACAAGGTACAAAAAAAAAAAAAAAAAAAATACTAAATTATAAATAAATAATAATGCTTGCTATAAGGGTTGGGGGTTGTTTAACTTCTGCTAAATTCGGAGCAGTTGTGTGTGACTAATGGCACAATTCATGAAAAAAACCGGTTTTCTTTTGTTGTATTTTTTTGTATTTATATATGTATTTGTGCATAAAATTGAAAATGCGTGCGTTCCATGGCCTGCAAATTGTTTTTAGGGTGGGTAAGCGCGTTTAACGGAGGGTTGCTGGGGGTTGCTGTTATGGTTCTTGTTTCGATAGGTTATGGTTTCAAAATGATTTAAAATTGATAAAAAAAAAATTTCAACTAACATGTTCAAAAGTTAAACAAAAGTAACAATAACAACAAATAAGCATAAATTATAGTTCAATTTATTTTATTTTTAAAACTTTTTTTTTAATTTTTGATTGTTGTTTTTTTATCATACAAGTATCTTGTTGATCGTGTTAATGCCAAAATATTTATTTCAGTGTATTTACATTTTTCACTTATTTAATTTTTAATAATACAAAAAAAAAATGTTGATTTAAAAAATTTTTTTTTTGATTTCCAAACACTTTTCCAAAAAATTTGTTTTTTTTTTTACATATGTAAATGTTTTGTGAATATTATTCAAAAAAAGCGCGCGTCGGTTTTGTTTGTCGTTAACGAGCTAATTTTCAAATGAAACACGAATCGCACATGACGAGCGCCGAATAAGCACTGAAAGGCCGCTCTGGGGCATTTATGCCTTGCAGTGTTACCAACTTTCAAAACTGTTTCCCCCTAAACACAAACCAAAAACCCCTAAAACATACAATTTCTAGAAAATCATTATTCGAATTATTTAATTTTTCTGTCTAAACAATTGAAAAATTCATTAAAAAAAAAATTTACGCTGAACGGTGATTAGACAGCTTTGCGTCGTGAGATTTTTACGTAAAAAACAAACTATCCGCGGGAGCCACGGAACGACACACGACCAGTCAAACCAACGGTAAATAAAAAAATGGTTAAAAATCTTTTTAAATTTTTTGTCAGTTACTTTTCCAGAAGTTCACACACTCACTCACTCTCATAATCACATAATCATCGTTCAAGTGACGGGGTGCTATATGAAAACATAAGGCAAACAACGCGGTGAAAATCAGATTGAGAGCAAGAGATGATGTTCGCTCAATTGAGAGCGAGAGAGGATTCGTGTCACTTTTGTGTCACGAACACATTTGACTATTGATAAAGCGCATGTTGCGCTACCACCGCTGGCGATTTTAGCCACATTTCCAATCGGGAACGTTTTCCGACCACGGTTTCATTTTTCTTGTTCTTCCACTTCTGCCCATTCTCTGCCGACGTCGGCGACACTTTTGTGTCAAATGGCCCGTTTGCGTTTCTCAGTGTTTGAAGGTGTACCACCTCATGCTACCTAAAATTTCAAGCGAACATGCGGCACTTGATTTCCATTATCGGTTTAACAGCGTTGTTACCCCCCTCTTACCGCACTGTAAATCATCAAGGGAACGGCCACACGAGGGAAATTTCTGTTCGTTTAACACGAGCGCACACGACAAGGGAAATTCACAATCGCACACACACATACACACACACAGCTGTGCCGTGCTGTGCGTCGAAGCAAAAGCAAAGAAGAAGAACAACAAAGAAAAAACCTAAACTAAAAACAAACAAAACAACAACAACAACATGTTTGGCTGGCATGCATGCAAGTGCGTGCGTGCATGTGTGAGTGCGTTTATCATGCATTATGTATGCGTAAAAGAGACAGCAAATGCGCTGTGAACGACACACGGTGCAATTCATCTTCAAGCAGGCAATAACAACAACAACAACAACAGTGAATGAGTGTGGGTTTGTTGAAACATATACAAAACGCATATCTATCGTTCGTTGTTGTTGTTGTTGTTGTTGTTTTTGGTGTGACTATCTGATGATCTGCAATGCATTTGAACGTGATAAAATGTCGTTAATTACAAATTTTTGTTCAAAAGGTTCAAAGGTGGCAAACTTAAAGGTAATAATTATAATTGCTTGCTCAGTTGGTTGGACATTAACGACAGACGCGTGCACACTGCACATGCATGTGTATATAAACAGTAATGTATGTGTGTGTGTGTGCAAATCTGACACTTGGCTGCCAACCAGTCTGGACGATGTCATCAGCAACAACAACAACAGCAGACACTTTTGGCTAACGACATGTCCGCAACAACAACAATAACAAAAGCCGTGAGTGTGACTCAGCTCAACTCAAGTGTTACAGCCACAAAATATGCAACAGATTTTTTTATTTTTTTTATTATTTTTTCATTCGCTTAAAAGCGAAACATCATCTTTTGCATACCTCTGCACTTTTCACTCTTTACAAACATTTCTCATTGTCATTTTTGTCTGCTCATCAAGTAAATTGCATTGCGAAAAAGTAACCGTTAGATAAATGTGCGTGTATAGAACTTTTGACATATAATCTGACATATAACATGCACAATGACATGTTAAACAAACTGAAACTGTAAGGCATTATTTGTGTTTGAACAAGCATGACAACGTTTTGTGTTTTATTTCTTTTTATACTATTGCAAAAAGAGCATATTAACTGCGTCATGAAGTTTGCAACGCAGCGCAGGAGACATCTCCGACTATATAAAGTATGTACACAAATTGTTGATCAGTTTTTGTGCAAGCTATTCGTAGCGTTTTAAAGATATCCAACAAAATTCTATATATATATTCTTTGTATCTGTTCAGGCATTGTATAACTCAGATTGGATTACTATAGTATACAGTTGACTAACTGTAACTTAAGCATATACTTGCCATAGAAAAGATTGGTAGAAAATAAAGTTTTTGCCAAAAAAATGACTTTGATTTTTAAGGCTCATCTCAATTTTTTGCACAAGAACATCTTAGACGTCAATAAAAACACACAGAGGATTTGGTTAAGATCGGACAACTAAATCGGATAGCTGTCATAGGAACGATTGGTCAGAAATAAGGTTTTTGTTAGAATAATTTTTTTTGGTTCTTGAAAATAAACATATGAAATTTGTAATTGCGTGTTTTAATTAAAACTTGACTACATTACAACGTTTAAAAAGCACTGGACATAAGGGCGACAAAGAGAAAAATTTAGAAATGGGTTTTCTCTATAAGCAGACAAGATAAAGACGAAGTGTAGTATGATTCCATTGCTTTTTTAAAAAAAAAAAGTAACAAATGAGTGTGATTACGCTCTTATATCTTTAACGATTCTTATTGGATAAACTATAAGCCGGATTTTCCAATAAGAATAAATGGACAAATGCCCGCAAAAGTATACAAGTATCAACAGAGCCGAAAATAACTCCCTTTCTGGTTCGATTTTTTGGGCCAACATGGTTGCTTGAAGCGAAAGATAAGACTAACAAATACATTTTGTGCATCACATGTCGTTGTTATTATACAATAGTTTAGTCAAAGAAGTCCTGTGAAAGTTTGACGGTAAACCAAATGAAAATGAAAATGTTGAAAAGCTGTTAAAAATTGTTGATGAGAAGTAAGCAGGAAATAACAAAAAAAAAAAAAGAAACAATCAGAAGAGTTGTACATGAGTGAACACTAATGGGCAGAGACATGTGCACACACACACACACACACACACAAGCATTTCACAAAAAGTTTTTCCACAAATTTGTTGTTTTTTCTTTGCTCTTTCATTTTCAGCTTTTCATCATGTACATTGCTGTGGTCGTTGCTATTGTTATTGTTGTTGTTATTATTGTTGCTGTTGTTGTTCTGTGTTTTTTTGGCACTGCATGAGTTGCAGTACTGTGTAAATGAAAATTTGTTATTGCAAACTCAACCTTCGTAATAAAACAAAAACACACAAAAACAAACAAAAAAGAAGAAAATTCTATGACTCACGCGTCGTCATGTGCGTGTTTTGTGTCATGAGTTTTGTGCCAATTTGGCGCCTAGTTTTAGGCAATGACTTTTTTTTTTTTTTTTGCTATGCTTTCGTACGCGCATTGTTCGTTTGTTTTGCTTAATTATTGGCAACTCTTATGTGTTAACATAAATGAACTACACATATTTAATTATGCATAGAGTTTTTTTTTAAATTCTAATCCTAAACTAACTGAAAATGGGATAACTTAATTTCGGTGATTTCTGTACCAGAGATTTGCTAAAAATCGACTTCGAAAATAATTAGACAATTCTGCGACACCCCCAAAGTTGCCACAGCTCGTTTTGAGGTTCTCTAATTATTATTTCGGGATAAAGAAAAAAATCCCGAAATATAAATAATCTTCCTCCGAAATCGCCATTGCTTGATGGTGAAAAATAATTTTTAATGTTTTTTTTATTGTATAATTTTGATATAATTACTAACAAAATATATACCATAGAAGACATTGCCTGTAATCTATATGTCCGTGAAATAAATATATATAAAACTAGACTAATTTTTACGCTTGACTTGGCGGTAGTGCAAGGTTTTTTTTAGGCGCAATTAGTAAAAGATAAAATATTCTTTTTGAACATATTAAACTATTTGTCAGTGCGACAATAATTTCTAGAATTTCCGACAGAAGAAAAGCAACAAAAACGCATGCCGCCAGACTAAAGTTCTATAAACAAAGTAGCAACGAAAACAACAACAGCATTGCAGCATGCAGACAGCATCAAAACAACAACAACACAAGAGAGTAATGATCAAAAGTGTGTTGAGATGCGAGCGGCGAGCGGCGGAGAGTAAAATAAGTAGAATAGAGTCAAAGCAGACAAGACAAGTTAAGCCGAAAAAAAAAGTCGCGTCTCTTTGCTATTTATAAAATTAATGATGAACATCAGGCAACAACAACAACAACAGCAACAAAAACAAAAAACAACTAAGATGACTATGATGAAGACGACGCCAGCGTTGGCGGCAATGACTGCGACGTCGACGTCGAAGTCGATTCGAGACAACGATGGCAAAGGCAACGGCAACGTTTGAGAGGCATAAAACAGCGGGCGACGAATGATGTCGTCGACTTATAAAAGAAGAAAACCACTTAAATTGAAACGCATAAAATGCATCGTTCTGCCACTGCCACTTGCACCTTTTGCCCCTTCTTCTACATATAATACTAGCCATGCCATTATAAACGACGAGCATCCAACTATGCGACTATGGGGAAACTATAAAAAAATTAAAAAAAAAAAAAAAGGAATAAAAAAATAAAAAGTGAAATGAAAATGAAAATTATTAATACGAAAGTGCAAATGATTTGGCGTTTCGAGCTTCGACGGCACAACGACTGAGGCAAATGCGGTGAAGAGTCGTTGTTGTTGTTGCTGCTGTTGTTGTTGATGGCGTCTAAACAGCAAAAGTGTTCTCTCACATACGCATTTCAATTGATGCACATTGCATTGCATTGCCTTCAGTTGCGTTGACGGATGTTTGCATCATTAATTCAAGTGAAATATCATCAGTTGGCAGTTTTTCATTTACTCAGACCCAAACCATCATCATCATCACCAGCCAACAGCATACATATCTCACCGACCCCACCCCCTCAGCCGCCGGCATTGAACAAAGTGACTAATAGCGAGCAAAGCACAAAGAAATGGTCATTGCAGCTTTCTATCTATCGAATATTCTTTAAAACAACAACAAATTACAGTTGAAAATGAAGTTTTTAAAAAGTGAAATTTTGTGATTTTATTGCTAAAATTTATTTGTTTCAAGCAAATTATTGTCAAGATGGACTGATTGCTCATGGCGTTCATGGATAAGAAATACTTTCAACAGGCATAGCTGAGGAGTGTGAAATATTGAAACTCGTAAGAATTGGTACGTCTTTTGGGATCACAGAAGGTCTTATTAATGAGCAATCAGCGTGGTAGGCCACCAAGCTAATCAATGTATAATTCTTTGAGTTTGTGAATGATCTGCCAATTCTATTGATTAGGAAATTCTATCAAGTTATTAGATATTAGTAAATAACTTTTTAATAGATGCTCTTTTGGTGATGTTAATTTAACATAAGAAACTAAAATTGCTTGGAATGATGGAATTGGCAGGCAAAGTGCCAAGAATATCTATTTTTTTATCAAACTATCCCACTAAATGAATTCCTAACATATTTTAAATAGAGTGACCAGAATAGGGATCAGTTTTATATACGTTTGTACTAAATCAAAGGCCTGTGAGTTCGGCTATAGTGAGTACAGAGTATCCATCACAGAGTTATACAACTTGTTGGTCGATTACTTTGCATATTTTTAACGCCTGCATTGCTTATATTTAAGTTGGCTTTATTTACACTCATTGCAATCTATTAATCTGCAGCCAACACAACAACAACAAGCACAAAAAGGAAAAAATTAATTTGAATTTTTCTTTGTTTTTGTATTTTCTTTTTTTTTTAACTTAAACAAACCTTTAATCAAAGCACTGAAATTCTTCTTCTGCCTTCAACAATGTTGAATACAACTGCAAAATGCACAATTTGAAAAAAGAACAAAAAAACAAAGGGAGGGGAAGTTAAGGGCCGCTAAAGGGCTTTCAACTACTGGACAGTGATGATTGCTTTAACAAAAAAAAAAAAAAACAAAGAATTTAAAAATGGAAAAGAAAAGTAGAATTCAATCAAAATGAATGCAACTCAATCATTCATGCAAACATTCTTTCATTGTAATTGAGTTCTTTGGTTGTTTTCATTGTTTGTTTGTTTCATCAAACAAAAACAAAAAAAAGAATAACAAAAAGAACAAAAATAGGACCATAAAAAAGAAAAAAAAAAAAAAAGTGAAATGAAAACATTTAAAAATGATTGAAATGCATTGAAATGAAATTAGCAATCAACTCGTTGACCTCATTCGCTCACTCGCTTATACTTTCATTCATTCATACACTCGTTCACACACTCATGCTCATTGCACTGTACTCATTCATTGTTCTTTGTTAAATGATTTTGATTAAATTGAAATTGGAAAGAAAAAAACACAACAAAAAAGTGACTTCAAATTATAATTGACTAGAAAATTGTTTGTGTGTGAAAAAAATATTAACTTGCATAGAATTTATGTGTGCTGCATAGTTAATTTAATTAACACATAACAAAAAATAGAAAAAAAAAATAAGAAAATCCACCAAAGAACTGAGAAATAAATCTTTATTTAAAGTGACTAAAAATGAAGAAAAAAAAAAAAAATAATAATGATTACGCTCAGCTGTTGACACTTTCCACAAAACTTAAACTAAATTTAGCTGAAATTAATATAAATTTGTGGCACGTCGATTTTTTTTTTTTGTTTTCATTCATTCTTTCTTCGTTTTGCCTCGCTGAGGCATGCGGCATACGTGCTGCAACCACCAACAAACCCCACCACCTCCTTTCCACGCGCTCTCCCACACACACAGTCAATCGCCCTTCAATCGTTGTGCTTGGAGCAACCCCTCATTTTGTGCATCGCGTGAGCTAAAATTGTCGAAATTCTATTGAAATCTCTTGGAATGTGAATTAATATCGTTTAAATTAAAGCAAATTTTTCAAAACGAATGCTTTAGGCGTTTGTCAACTTTTCAATGTTTTTGTTGTTTTCGCTTTAAGCTTTTGTTTTATTTCATTTTGTATTATAAATGTGAGAAAATTATAATATATTTTGTTGTTGATTGCTTGTGATTTAAGCTTAGAAGGAAAACAAAACAAAATAAACAAAAAATTAAACTTTACAAAGAACATAACATATTTTGCGGCGCACGCCTGTCAAAGTCATTCATCGATTTATTGAAGAATAACAAAAATTTGTCAACATTTAAAACTTTTTAGTTATCTTTTGTATTTCTTTTGGTCTTCAATACAGTGAAAACATAGAAAAAACGTACAAAAAAAAGTGTAGCATGCTTTTAGGCTACCGTTGAATTTCTTACCTTTTTCCTATAATTATCCATTCATAAAAAATTTCTTGCTTTCGCCTTCCTTGCAATGATTATTGTTATTTATATTGTTGTTTTTGTTAGTATTGTTTTTCTTTACAGTTATTTCAGCTGCTTCGTTGTTATGCTTTTTCTTTCTCTCGCTCTCGCTCGCTCAGTCTCTGCCACTCTGTTTCTCTTCTTCACGTGTGTGTGTGTGTGTGTGAGTATGGGAATTCGCTTGCTTGCGCGCGTGTGTGTGTGTGTGAGGTTTTGGAGGTTTGACTTATATAGCTGACCGGTTATGAAGTTTCCCTTCAGCTATAATATATTTTCACATTGTTTCATTTTAACACTTTTCATTTGCTTTTCTTGCTTTCTATATTTCTTTACTGCTTTGCTTTAATGCTTTTTGGTTTTTGTTTTTTTTTTTCTTTAACTATTATTTACATTTAACTTTTTGTTTCATAAAGTTTTTGTAATGCAATTTTGCATTGTGTTGCATTGCACACACACACGCACAAGCACACGCACACATAGCCAACGTAGCGCACTTGATGACCGTTGTTGTTGTTGTTGCCGTTGTTGTTGTTGTCGTCGTTTGGTCACAAGCTTCACGTTTTCAATTAAGTGGCAACGTTGTTGTCGCAACAGCATGCTAGTTGGCAACACTGGCACAAAGCATGCGCGTTTTGTTGTTTCGTTGCGGTTTATTATTCAATAATAACACAAAAGCAACAATAATACAAATCCATCAATCTTTATAATGAAAACTGTTCAGTTTATTTGTTAGTATTTTTTTTTTTTTGTATTTTTTGTTTTGTTTATTTTTTTTGCACAACAAAATTCAGTGTTGTTTAAGGTTAAAGCATTGCGCGCTCATATGTTTTATGGTTGATATGTTTTGTTGTTGTTGTTGCACTCGTTGCACTTTTTTTGCTCAGTTGATTTATGCATGTATATTAGCACATTTTTTTTTTTTTTTAATTATTTATTTGTTAACTTTCGTATTATTTTGTGTTCTTTCATAAAAATTCCTTACGTTGTTTAACACAGTAGCGCAACAACAAACGTACACAAACGCACGCACACGCATACGCAGTCAGCTGTCATTATGCGTACTCTCAGCTCATATGCTTACGTATATATATATGCATGCGGCAGGCGTGCGCTCTCTCATACTTGCGCTCTCACGCTCTTACACTCTGTGGCTTACATACACGTACTTACGCACGCATGCATGCAGACGTTGTTGGGTTGTTTTTTGTTGTAATTTTATTTTTTTTTTTGCTCTGCTTCTTCGCTTTCGTTGTGGGTCGTTGTGCTTGTATGAGTATGCGTGCAATTTTATACTTTATTTGTTGTTTAATTTTGTTTTTGTTTAAGGCTTTCGTTGAAATATGTCATTTATAAAATGTTACGAAATGTTTGGAAAAAAACATGTCTGTTATTTTCTGGCAGTGCAATGTGATGAAGCACACAAATTTTTGGCAGTTGGTTAGCTCAACAACACTTTATGCTTTTTTTTTTTTTGCAGTACTTTGGTATTTTTTCGTAGTTTTATTTTTTGTTTGTTGGTCGTTTTTGTACACAATTGTTTTTGTTGCTGTTTCTGGTCTTCTTACATGCCTTCACTTATAAACAAATTTGTTTATGCCATAACAATAATACCGTTACAGCGTCATTATCAGCATAATCATTGTCGTCGTCGTTGTTGTTATTATGGAAAATCGAAAGCAGCTTTCAGACGGCAGAGACGCAAGCGGGCGGTTTGCGTACGCAGACATTGACGGCTTTGGCTTTGGCTTTTGCTCCCGCTTTTTCCTTATTAATAATTTTATTTTTATTAAATATTTTAACGTTTCACTTTATTTTATTATTTACTTTTTTTATTATTGTTGTTGTTGTTGATTTTCGTTGTACGCTTTCGTTTGTTGTATTTTATTGCTTCGTTGTTGTTGTGATTGTTCGTGTTGTAGTAATTTGCACATTTGTTAAATGACAAATGAAATATTTTGCTTGAAAACTTTGTTAACAACAACACAAAAATAAAAAAAAAGAAAAAAAAAAGAACAACAAAATGCAGCTACAAGTTTTATTTTTTTTGTTTTTTGTTTAACTTTTCTTTCTGCTATTTTTTTACGGTTTCTTCCTTTTTTTTGTGTGTGCTTAATACATTTTTCTACACACCGACACACACACGCACACTAAATAAAAAAAAAATAACTGTTTTACGAGCGCCTCTACGCGCTGCTGCAGCTCTTGCTTCTTCTTCTTCTTCTACTTTGACTTCTTCTTCTTCTTCTTCTTGCTGCTACCACTGCTGCTTGTGCTTGTGTGGTTGTGCCTGTGCTGCTGCTTCTTCTTCTTCTAGATTTTCTTGTTTGCATGCCCTTCTTAGTGGCTCGTATCGTTGTTGTTGTTGGTGTTGGTGTTGGTGTTGTTGTTACTGATATGCTTTTGGGGGTTGTTTTCTGTGCGCTTTGAGTGCTGCCAATCTGTACGAAATCATGCCATAAGCTTGGCATTTTTGACGAAAAGCCTTTGCAGTAACATTTTTTAGTATATTAACACAAAAAACAGTTACACTATTACAACAACAACAACAAATACAAGTAAATGATCACGGCAACAAGTTAATTTAATAAATCTGGCCTCTCTTCAATGTATAAGTTTTCTTTTTCTCTGATTTACATATGTTTTAATTTTTTTTCAACTATTGTTTTTTTTTTGTCGTTGTATTGAAATATCAAATTGCATAATTTAATTAATTGACGCTCCCGCGCTTTTGGAAGCATGCGCTATCTCACTCTTGCGCATCAACAACCTTTTCGCTCGCACGCTCACGTTTGGACAACCCTTAAAACGCCTTGAAAAGTTATTGTGAATGAAAGCCAAGCAAGGATGACGTGGTATGTGTGAGGGGTGCGTAAGGGGTGGCTGCGGGCACAGCAAAAGTGAAGTTTTGTCGTTACGTGCAATGTGTGTAAAGAGCGTGAGAGAGAGAGCAAGGGAGCGGGAGAGAGTGAGCGCGCTATGGCGAAGACAGTTAAGTTGAATGTACTCGCTTGTTGTTGTTGTTCTGTTTTTTTTTTATTTCCTTATTTGATTGCCTTGTGTATGTGTGTGTGTGTGTGTGAATGTGTGCGCTCAGCTGTGCAAAATCCTGTTGGAGAATTTTTGCTTGTGGGACTTTTTTTTCATCATTGAATTGTAATTGTAAAAGGGAAATTTTTACAAATTTTTAATTAAACAATAAAAAAATAATTTTATAAATTTTGAAATATTAGTATAAACATTTTAAATCATTAAATTCTATTTAAAAAAAACGTTTACTGTTTTAAAAACATCTCAAAATAAATTTCCTTTTGTTTTGGCATTTTGCCAACTGTCAGCAATAACAACAATCAACAATTTTCTGCCTTTTCAAGTTAATTTCCAGCATTTTCCGCCAGCGTATGAGATAATTACAGGGAGGCAGACAGTCGCACAGACAGACAGACAGATAGATTGAAGAAAGAATGTTTAAAAACAAAGCAAGGTTTTTTTTTCCTTCTTTTTTCTTTTGCTCCTTTTTATATTCTATGTTATTTTTTTTGTTTATGAGCCTTGGCAACGTTCATGATAATCAAGCGCTTAATGCAGATAATTACAATCACGCCAAAGTGCATAATGACTTCAAATAAATGAATGAAGAACGGAAACAAAACGAAATGGAAGAAAACATTGGCGTGAATGCGAAATGAATGCGAAATGTTTACGGAAATTAAAACGTTTATAAAATGGCTGCCGCTTTGTTTCCTTTCATATATTTTATGCTCATTTCATTGTCTATCTGTGTCTGTTTATTTATGGTGGGCGGTCTTTAATGCCTTGGTAATACTCCATGTATTTATTAGCATCGCAAGCCATGGAATTTCAGAGCCAACTTGATGTATCGTTTGTTATATATAACTGTTTGAAATATTTCGATTGACTTTTGTGTTCTCGATGAGTCATGTTCGATTGAAAATATACATATCTCTGAGATTTCCACTAACAAACCATTAAAGGTACATCAGACATAAAGTTTAACAACCATAAAGATGAAAGCAGAGAAAAAAAAAATCAAAAAAAAATATGTTCGAACTTAGCTTAAAGCGCACTAATTGAAGTGGAACACGCAACTGTGGTCGGAAGCATGCACCACTTCCTCTGCCCCACCCCTTTGCCTACCGTTTGATGCTGGAAGAAGACAAGGCACGTGTTGGACAAAAGGGGGTGTGTAAAGATGTTGTTGCGCTGTATCAACTTGGGGATGTTGCGGTATCCGTTGTTGTTGTTGTCGTTGTTGTTGTTGTCATCGTATAGCTTCAACACATGCCTTGGTGGTTGTTTATTTGCTTACGCATACGACAACAACAACAACAAGAACAATAATAACAACAAAAAATTAATCTATGCTCAAATAAAGTAGCAAGAATTCAATTTGTCACAGTGGTTGGTGCAAATCCACAGCAGCAGGACTACCGCACTGAAGATTAAAGAGACAACAACAACAACAAACAATTTGCATGTTTGCATGTAAAATGTGAAAAAAGAAAACACACACACACACCCTCACAATGAATGTACCCCAGGGACTTGTTAATGCAAACAATACTTATAAACGTAGTTTGAGACTGAGGCTGCGACTGAGACTGAGACGCCGGCAGTGGCTATGAATGCGATTAAGTTTGAGTCCAACCTATTTTAACTGAGTAGGGGGAGGGGCAATGTATTGAGGGGAGATTGCGGCACGTGTTTTATTATGCCGTTAGTTAAAATTACAAATCCCACAATAACATGCAACAACATGATTCAAAAGTGCCCAATGAAAATTACAACAACAACAACAATAACAGGAACATAGAACAAGGGCAACAACACACAACATTGTGTTGACAACGACACCGACAATGCAGGACTTGAGCAATATACGCCGGCTATATATAGCCGTGTTCGAAATAATAAGATCAACAGACGTTAGAGATGAATAAGTTGTTCAAATAATTTTTTATTAATAAATCAATTTATGCATTCAAACTTCAAACTTCAGATATACTCAAGATCAGAATATTTGGACGTCCTTATGATTTTTTAAAACCCAATTTTTTTGTTCGATCAGCCAATATTCGCTTTAATTCAAAAAAGTTTTTAATACAACAAAATAAAGACTTCCAAAAATTCTCATCTCGAGTGTATTTGAAGTTTAATAATTGTATTATTAAATATATAAATTTATAATAATTATAAAAAAAATTTTTAAACAAGGAATTTTAAAACAAATTTAATTTTCACCTCTGTTGTTCTTATTATTTTGAGCATGTCTGTAAAAATGTGTGTATATATGTATGTGTGTGTGTGACTTACACATTGTTGCATTAATGCGTATTTCCGGTTTCCGTTGAGTCAGTAAACTTCAGTGCAATGAAATTGACTCCAGTCTCAGCATCTCACTGCCACCCCCCATTAACATTGTCACCCTTCTCTCTTTATAAACACCATACACATTGTCATCATTATCCCATCATCATCATCATCATTAAGAGAAGCATTCAGTTCGAAATGCGTAACGATATTAAAGTCATTAACTTCAGACAATTGTCGCCCAACGGTATGACAATAACCTCTAATGATGTCTTTGGACTTTTGTGTGTACAATTTAAGTTGCTTTAACTCGCTTACCTTATCTTCAGCTTCCTCGGCGCGTTCTTCTGCTTCGATGACGCGTTGCTCCAACTCTGTGAGCTGTAAGTAAACGAGACAGAAACAAAAAAATACAAATATTAACAACAGTTTCATTTTTCTATTGACGTTTTAAATGTTTTGCCAAATCAAGCGGAAATGCTGATAAAAGTCGTTCGATAAGCGTATCGGAAATGTTGTCGGGCTTAAGTTTCTTCAACAATAAGTACATGTATATATGTACAAGTATGCCTTTTCTTCTTAAACATAATAAGGATAATGCAAAATAACGCATGAAAGTTGTCTTTTCTTAAGCTTTTCATGAAGTTTTTGTTGAAAGTTAACAACAAATTTATGTACAAAGCTTTTCTTTAGTTTAGACAACAACCAGATACCGTTATTTCCCAATATTTTGCGCGCATGTGTGGTGTAAAAGCAAGAAAAGCTAACGGTACTTTTGGTAGTGTGTTGAATTGCGGGTTTCTACGCTAGATGGCGCCACGGCAATAAAAAATTGGAAATTATTTGAAATATTAAAAAAAAAATAGTAAATTTATTCAAAATAAATGTTTGAATATTTAAATATGTAAAATTATCTTATTAAAGGGTTTTAAAATTCAGTTTGTATAACAGAAGTACTTGAATGTTTATGAAATTTACAGAAGATAAATTAATATCTTGAACTTTTGCAATTCAAATAATTTTAATACCAAAATATATTTATTAAATAAAATAATGATTACACTGAAGTGAAGAAATATTGCATGAATTTATCCACAAAACAAGCTGGAAAAAAAATATAAGCTGCTTAGAAATATTTACCTTATAACACTTAAAATAATTGTATAATTTACGTGTGTCTTTAATTGAAATGCTTAACATATAAGCTTTCAAAGAACTCAAACCAAGAGATATTAAAAGTTAAATTGCATTGAAATTTAAGCTGCTTATGTGTCAAATTTATGAACTTTTGTTAATATCTTCAATTTTCAATATTTGCATTGCATATAAAAAATAAATCCGATTATGAACTTTACCAAAAATTTTGTTTGGCAGAATAATTTTATTTTTTTTTTTTGATTTGTGCAAAGATGTAATGCCGCTTGTCGTCTGCAGTTGCTGTGTTATACAGAAGATTACTATTTTTTTTTTTTGCCATGCCTAGAAATATGCAATATTTTTTTTTGTCTTGTTGTTACAAAAGCTTTTAGCTTTAGGAGTAACTTGTGACTTTTGGCAGTATGTAATAAAAGGTAGTTAATTGTTGCACTTAGACGACGAGTATAAGCGAGTTGAACTAAAATAGGTCGGCAGGTTTAAGTTAGTTAATTATTGCGTCGATCCAGACAGTTGGTTTGAAATTCTAATTCGTATAAATTGTTTAATGTACCCTACGCCATCTATCGGCAGACCTGGTTATAGTGCTGTAGTGCACTAAAAATGACACCGATTAGGTTGACGTTTGACAGCCTATGCCAGCGAATATTGCTACGCATATCCGAGCTGCAGGAAGTTCTTTCTTTTCCTTTTGATTCGCCGAGTTGAACAGTCATACTTTTAATCGTCTGCCTAACTTCAAATCTAAGAAGTTTTATAGCTAAAGTAGCATATTTTTTTTTATTCGCGACCGCGTGTTAATATATCGTGAAAATCTGAAACACGCAAGAAACCAGAAAAAGAAAAAAAGGTTTAATTTTAATTTCGCGCAGTTTGCGGGAAGTTAATTCGTCTAGGAGAAGTAATTTTTTTTCTTGTCCTCGGTTAAGTCGCCAATCCGGGCTAGTGTAGACCATCCGAGTCTTCTGGGAGCTGGTTATCTGTTGGATGCGCCCAGTTGAGCAGCCACCAACATCTGTTCCAGATATTTTCTTTTACGTTTTTTTTTTTGGTGCCATGTCCATTATGGGTAAATATATTTGCAAAGTTTTTAAAAAAAAAAAAAAATGATCGATGCTCACGACATCGTTTCGTTACAACTTTAGATTTGGCACCTGGTACGAAATCTTAATCATACTCTTTCGGTTGGAAAAGAAGAAAAAAATTCGTCGTTCATTTGATGCCGTTCTATTGATGCCATTCTCTTGATGTCCACAAACGTGAAATCTTCGTTTCAATCTAGGAAGCCACGCGCTTAGCTCCGCCACAAGGGTCGGCACTGTCTCATCGTAGATGCCCTACCTCTTTGTACGTGTCACGTGTCGCCCGCATCTCTAAATTCTGTGTCAGATGCTAATCTGAGACCTATTGGTTGAAGCTACTCTGATGTCCTAACGACCTCACAAGCCACGTCAGAGATCAGCCGAGAAGCAGCGCATTTTGCTCGACAAAGAGGGAAATTCGACTGTCGAATGACCTACTCGCGCGGATAGCGTATTTAATATTGACCAGCGAAACCTCTGTCGATGTCCCCTACCAGCTTATATAGATAGTTGATAGTGACTCTAATATTCCATTCATACCAAAATGTGCGTGCAAGAAAATTTAGTGACATAAAAGGAAAAAAATGGTTAAATAGAAAAATGGTAGTGGTTTAACGCAGTTGCCTAGCTCAAAGGAAAAAAAAACAAGTGCCGATGTTGCCTCAAAAGAAAGAAAAAACCAATCATTTTTTTTTATTCAAAATCAGTTTCATTAGCAACCAAACAAAAAGTGACTTAATGTATGTGGTGAATTTTTTTTTTTTGCAAGCCTAAACTGCAAGCAATCAAATGCTAAAAATATCGTCACAACAAAACTAAATATCTAAAAATAGAAACCAACAACAAAGTTGACAAACAAACAAATAAGTGCAGTGATTTACACGTGTGCTAAATGCATCCCGCTATCGCCGCCTGCATGCACGATAAGCTTTTATTTGCTTGTTTGTTTCTTCACGCCCCGACTTTACAGCCTACCACCAGCGACAGCGAGGAAAGATCTTTCGCCGCGGACGCATCAAAGTGAGTAAACTGTTTTTGTTATTTTTTTCCTCCCCAATTCTTCTTTATTAAATGCATTCGGTAACAAGCATATTTTTTTTTTGTCTGCTTTGCCCCGCGATAACGTCTACAACAATCTGACGTTTGTTGTAAACATGTAAAATTTTATAACAAGAAAAGAAATTCACCCTGCCTTCAGCACTTTGATTAATTTTTTATGCAACAAAGCGATGGAAGCAAATTACAGAGACCACGAAGGTGCTCTAAGTTTCAATTTTTTTGTTTTGGTTGTTTTCACAACTATTAATTTTTTTTATCATTAATGCATATATAGCTATTTATTTTTAAGTCCTATATTTTTCTTGCACTTCTTTTATTTAATTTGAAATTTAATTTGATTTTATACTATTCCACTAGCTTTAAGATTCAATGCTTTTGTTCGTTTCCCATTTTGTTAGTTTAAGTTAATTAGAAAACATACATAAAATGCGAATATTAAACTTGATTTATTTTGAATTGAAACATTTTGAGATGCACTAAATTATTTGTTTTTCTGATCCAATGCCGTTCGACATCGGGATAAGTTAGCTGTGCAGACATTTTTACGGGATCATCCTAATTTTATTTTCGGTCACGATGATCATGGTTGGGTGGGCCTATAAGGTGCTCTATAACATCTAGGCACCACAATTCTATAACCCTGAAAGAACACTCAATTCTGGTTTTATGACGTTCGTCTGTTGTTTCTCGCTTTTAATATTTTCCTACACCCCTTCCCTATCCCTAATCTTTCCTTCCTCGCACGCAAAACTAAAATGATTATATGCGTAACGATAGAGCATAGAGTCCGCACGGTTCTTCCATCCTTAACCCACGACATTGCCGACGAGATAGAGCCGGAATGCCAGTTGCGTGCCCGTGCACTCGACTCTCCCCTTTACCTGCTCGCATTGTGATTTACTCACTTACGTTGTATGTTACAATAATAATTATTTTTGGCGCCCAACGTGGGGCCCGATTTTGTTGCGATGCACTCGCTTATAATTGTGGTCCCAAGATGTTATAATGACTTTGATAAAGCTGCAGGAATGCAACGGGATAGATATTAGAGTAGTATGGACAAGATAGCCGTCCTCTAACGTCCGGTGCATAACTTCTTGACAACAGGGAGATTTGACTTCATATGGCTTGGTGCTGTGGGTCAACATCTGATTTTGAAAGTTACTGTAGTTTAATTTCTTTTGGTTGTTTAACGTGTTCGAAGCTTTGTGAAAAGTTGAGCGTGACGGTTAGATTACGAATTTATATGGTCAAGGAACTGTTGTTCGTCTACCGGTAAAGCTTGACTCACATAAAGCTCACGAAGTTTTTAAGCTACGTCATTCGTTTAAAACGCGGTGAAGAACATTGTGATCTGGATGATTTGAAATTATATGACTTAGGGTTGTGGTTCAACTTCGGATCACGAGTTCACTACCATCGTTGTACTTATGGTGTAGTAGAAGATTGGTTTGGCATGCCTGGTATGATTGACCTAACTTTCATGGTAGAAGCTATGGATTAGCTTACGGTAGGAAATGTTGTATTCTTGGACTAGCGTGATTGATCTAATTTTCATGGTGAACAGCTATGGATTAGCTTGCGTTAGGAAAAGTTTTGCTATTTGCCTAGTGTGATCGATCTAATTTGCATAGTGGACAGCTATGGATTAGCTCACGTTAGTGAATGTCGTACTCTTCGCCGAGCGTGATTGATCTAATTTACATGGTGCCAGCTAGTTAGCTCATATTAGGGTATGTTCGGTCAGTTTTCGTTTCCTTTCCGTCGTATAGGGGAATATAAAATAAATAGAGTAAACAGATTTGAGTTTTTTTTTTGGATTGGTTAGATGGTCAAGACATTACTAATGAATCATGTGATGGTTCGTGCATTGGATCAGAAATTTTGTATGAGATTTTGATTTGATTTTTGATTTTTGTTTTTGGTTTTTTTTCTTTTTTCTTCGCTTTTCTACAATTTTTTTATTATTACTTTTTTTTCCTTTTTGGTTCTTATCAGTTTGGATTTTTTTTTCGTCCGATTTTGAATAAATACATATTCCTAGTTGGATTGTGTTTTATTTAGGTTCCTGTAGACTTGGCCGAATTAACGATTAGTTGAGTTCTAGGTTTTTTTTGTTATCGCTTGTACGTCCAGTTACGCGTTGTTTGCAAAAAACGACAGTAGCCATGCCGCTGGCGCGGAGTTGTGAAGATCTGGCAGTAGCGTCAGAAACTAATGTGCAGTGTTTCATTTGTTTGGCGGACATAGAGTTTCAAGCTCAGCTATTAACCACAATCTGTGGGCACACGTTTCACAGGGTGTGTTTCAACACTAGAGTAGGCAACAAAAAAGTTTGCCCTGTGTGCAAAGTCTCTCTGCAATCGTCGACGCTAAGTTTGACGGGAGAAAGCCAAGTGGCTGAGCTGGCAAATCAAAATAGTGGCGTGCAAACTAGGAGCCAAACGCGTAACGCTAACGCACCTTTACAGGAGTCAGATGGAGCTCAAGCTGCTCCACAGGGTCAAGTCCGGTCCATGGCGCCACCACCCATGAGTTCTACAATGGACGATTGGCAGCGCACTATCATAGATACGATAGCAGGTGTATCTATGAGGCAGTCGGAAATGCTGACGCAGGCGATAGCGTCAGGTTTCCAGAATATTTGTTCGGCATTACCGAGACAAATACCTACTGCGGCGGAGGTGTCCCGAGAAACACCGCCAGAGCCTGGATGGGTACCACGTCAGCATACACAGTCGTCGTCGGTACAAGCCAATGATTCGGCAAGTAGACCGACTTTGATGAGCGTGGAGCTGCGTTCGGATCGAATAAGTCAAATTATAGGGAATTGGAAATTGAGGTTTGCGGGTAGGTCTGGATTAGCCGTCGATGATTTTATTTATCGCGTAGAAGCACTCACGGCGCAGACGCTCGATGGTAATTTTAATTTGTTAGCTCGTTATGCCAGCAATTTATTTGAGGGTAGGGCCAGCGACTGGTTTTGGCGCTATCATAGAAGTGTCCCAGTTGTTTGTTGGGCAGACCTTTGTAAGGCGTTAAGAGTACAGTTTAAAGACGAGGTAACAGACGTTAGTATTCGTGCTGCAATTGACCGCCGTAAGCAGAAGGAGAATGAGTCATTTGACGAATTCTACGAAGCTATGGTGATGTTATCGGACAAAATGTCTAAGCCTTTAGAGGAGTCGCTATTGTTGGAGTCACTTCGTTCCAATCTGTTGCCGGAGATTCAACACGAATTGTTGTATGAGTCCGTCGGGACAGTGGCTCAATTACGCCGTCTTGTAAAAACGCGAGAGCTGTTTATGCAGTCGGTACTCAAAGCGCAAGCGAGTAAGCCGCGGCCTGCGCCTCGTCGAATGGTGCATGCCGTAGAAAACCCATCAGATGCTGAATCGGAAGTAGGCGATGACGAAGTAGCAGCTGTAACCTTGTCATGTTGGAATTGTGGCAAAGCTGGACATCGTTATCAAGATTGCGTTGCGGTGCGACGCGTATTTTGCTATGGGTGTGGACGTCCGGATGTGTACAAACCAACCTGCCACCAATGTAGCAATCCAAAAAACGGTCTGACGCGTGCACCGCTGAGAAGTGCACGCAAACAAGTAGCGCACAAAGCAACCAGCACAGATTAGTAGAAACGACTGTTGCTACTAATTCATATTTACCAGATGTGACGTTATCTCCGGATTTACCCTTTCATCAACGCGTTCGAATCTCGGCCATTTCCAATTTGAGTGGAACCCGGAGAGATGGCAAACGTAGACGACGACGCGAATATTTTAGAGCCATTAAGCTGGAGCGTAGGGCGTTAGTTTCAGCGATAGTCACGGATGACCTGAGACCCTATGCTGAAGTTCATATGGTAGAAAAAAAAGTAGTAGGATTATTGGATACGGGCGCATCAATTAACTGTATTGGAGGCAGTTTTGCTGAGGATTTGGTTAGGAAAGGTGAGGTACAGAGGCCAATTTCTGCCACAGTGCGCACGGCTGATGGTAAATCGCAAAAGATCGTTGGTAAGATACGGACCAATGTTCGTTATCGAGGCATTATAAAATGCTTAACATTCTTTATTGTTCCCTCGTTGAGACAACCATTGTATTTGGGAATCGAATTTTGGACCGAGTTTAATTTGCTGCCAGTAGAGTTGTCTCGTGCGAGTAAAGATCCAAGTATAGCTGGTTTAGTAAATGGAAAATTTTAACTATGATGAGATGTCCAAGAGAGCAATTTCGTTTGTGGTCTTATTGTGAACATGGCAACAATCTTCGTTAAAGCCAGTGTTAAAACCAAGCTAAGAAATTTCTGTTAACAATCGGAAGATTTACAGGGTAACTTTCTTGGAAAATGTCATGCGAAGGACATTAAACAGTAAGCTCCAAGCGGGAATCACTCTTTGTTAGTTTCACCCCCAAAGTGTGATTTTGGACGGGGGGAAATTGTAATGCCGCTTGTCGTCTGCAGTTGCTGTGTTATACAGAAGATTACTATTTTTTTTTTTTGCCATGCCTAGAAATATGCAATATTTTTTTTTGTCTTGTTGTTACAAAAGCTTTTAGCTTTAGGAGTAACTTGTGACTTTTGGCAGTATGTAATAAAAGGTAGTTAATTGTTGCACTTAGACGACGAGTATAAGCGAGTTGAACTAAAATAGGTCGGCAGGTTTAAGTTAGTTAATTATTGCGTCGATCCAGACAGTTGGTTTGAAATTCTAATTCGTATAAATTGTTTAATGTACCCTACGCCATCTATCGGCAGACCTGGTTATAGTGCTGTAGTGCACTAAAAATGACACCGATTAGGTTGACGTTTGACAGCCTATGCCAGCGAATATTGCTACGCATATCCGAGCTGCAGGAAGTTCTTTCTTTTCCTTTTGATTCGCCGAGTTGAACAGTCATACTTTTAATCGTCTGCCTAACTTCAAATCTAAGAAGTTTTATAGCTAAAGTAGCATATTTTTTTTTATTCGCGACCGCGTGTTAATATATCGTGAAAATCTGAAACACGCAAGAAACCAGAAAAAGAAAAAAAGGTTTAATTTTAATTTCGCGCAGTTTGCGGGAAGTTAATTCGTCTAGGAGAAGTAATTTTTTTTCTTGTCCTCGGTTAAGTCGCCAATCCGGGCTAGTGTAGACCATCCGAGTCTTCTGGGAGCTGGTTATCTGTTGGATGCGCCCAGTTGAGCAGCCACCAACATCTGTTCCAGATATTTTCTTTTACGTTTTTTTTTTTGGTGCCATGTCCATTATGGGTAAATATATTTGCAAAGTTTTTAAAAAAAAAAAAAAATGATCGATGCTCACGACATCGTTTCGTTACAACTTTAGATTTGGCACCTGGTACGAAATCTTAATCATACTCTTTCGGTTGGAAAAGAAGAAAAAAATTCGTCGTTCATTTGATGCCGTTCTATTGATGCCATTCTCTTGATGTCCACAAACGTGAAATCTTCGTTTCAATCTAGGAAGCCACGCGCTTAGCTCCGCCACAAGGGTCGGCACTGTCTCATCGTAGATGCCCTACCTCTTTGTACGTGTCACGTGTCGCCCGCATCTCTAAATTCTGTGTCAGATGCTAATCTGAGACCTATTGGTTGAAGCTACTCTGATGTCCTAACGACCTCACAAGCCACGTCAGAGATCAGCCGAGAAGCAGCGCATTTTGCTCGACAAAGAGGGAAATTCGACTGTCGAATGACCTACTCGCGCGGATAGCGTATTTAATATTGACCAGCGAAACCTCTGTCGATGTCCCCTACCAGCTTATATAGATAGTTGATAGTGACTCTAATATTCCATTCATACCAAAATGTGCGTGCAAGAAAATTTAGTGACATAAAAGGAAAAAAATGGTTAAATAGAAAAATGGTAGTGGTTTAACGCAGTTGCCTAGCTCAAAGGAAAAAAAAACAAGTGCCGATGTTGCCTCAAAAGAAAGAAAAAACCAATCATTTTTTTTTATTCAAAATCAGTTTCATTAGCAACCAAACAAAAAGTGACTTAATGTATGTGGTGAATTTTTTTTTTTTGCAAGCCTAAACTGCAAGCAATCAAATGCTAAAAATATCGTCACAACAAAACTAAATATCTAAAAATAGAAACCAACAACAAAGTTGACAAACAAACAAATAAGTGCAGTGATTTACACGTGTGCTAAATGCATCCCGCTATCGCCGCCTGCATGCACGATAAGCTTTTATTTGCTTGTTTGTTTCTTCACGCCCCGACTTTACAGCCTACCACCAGCGACAGCGAGGAAAGATCTTTCGCCGCGGACGCATCAAAGTGAGTAAACTGTTTTTGTTATTTTTTTCCTCCCCAATTCTTCTTTATTAAATGCATTCGGTAACAAGCATATTTTTTTTTTGTCTGCTTTGCCCCGCGATAACGTCTACAACAATCTGACGTTTGTTGTAAACATGTAAAATTTTATAACAAGAAAAGAAATTCACCCTGCCTTCAGCACTTTGATTAATTTTTTATGCAACAAAGCGATGGAAGCAAATTACAGAGACCACGAAGGTGCTCTAAGTTTCAATTTTTTTGTTTTGGTTGTTTTCACAACTATTAATTTTTTTTATCATTAATGCATATATAGCTATTTATTTTTAAGTCCTATATTTTTCTTGCACTTCTTTTATTTAATTTGAAATTTAATTTGATTTTATACTATTCCACTAGCTTTAAGATTCAATGCTTTTGTTCGTTTCCCATTTTGTTAGTTTAAGTTAATTAGAAAACATACATAAAATGCGAATATTAAACTTGATTTATTTTGAATTGAAACATTTTGAGATGCACTAAATTATTTGTTTTTCTGATCCAATGCCGTTCGACATCGGGATAAGTTAGCTGTGCAGACATTTTTACGGGATCATCCTAATTTTATTTTCGGTCACGATGATCATGGTTGGGTGGGCCTATAAGGTGCTCTATAACATCTAGGCACCACAATTCTATAACCCTGAAAGAACACTCAATTCTGGTTTTATGACGTTCGTCTGTTGTTTCTCGCTTTTAATATTTTCCTACACCCCTTCCCTATCCCTAATCTTTCCTTCCTCGCACGCAAAACTAAAATGATTATATGCGTAACGATAGAGCATAGAGTCCGCACGGTTCTTCCATCCTTAACCCACGACATTGCCGACGAGATAGAGCCGGAATGCCAGTTGCGTGCCCGTGCACTCGACTCTCCCCTTTACCTGCTCGCATTGTGATTTACTCACTTACGTTGTATGTTACAAAGATTTGCATTAGAAAATGTTTGCACGTGACATACTTTTTGGCTTGAAGCATATGCCTTATGATACACACACACACTCATACAAACAAACAAGCCAACAAAAAAAAAACAACAAAACAAAATAATTGAGTCAAATGTAGCCAAGCAAGTGCACACAATTTTAAATAGTAACGCCTATGTAAACGTATACAACAACAAAAATATAGTCAAGCGAAAAAAAAAAAATATAAAAATTCGGATAGAAAAAAAGCAAACCAAAATCGAAGACAAACAAAGGCTAAAGTCTGTTAAAATGTGCCGCAAACATTATAAGACATCGTACGGCATTGTATTGAACCTGAACCGCCTTCGCTCCGCCCAACACTTGAGGCAGCACTTCCGACGACAGACGACAGACGACACTCGACTCGTGTCTTGCGTCTTTCAAGAGTCATAGTTAAATCGACAATGTTGTTGTTGTTGTTGTTGTTGCTGTTGGCCCTGTTTGCATAATCCAAAGCCATGCCATGCCAAAACTCAGTTTACTTTGCCTGCCGGCGGGTGGGTCGGCAGGTTGGTTGCCTCTTGTTTGGCTCTATACAAGGCGCAAGACGGTTGAAATATTTTTTTTTTTTCTTTCTTTTTTATTATAAGTGTGTGCACCATTGAAGCTCGCAGGCCACTTTTGTGATTAATTGATGGCATTCGATGGCAATGACTTCAATGGTAGCTTCATTCATGCCCCACACACTCATCACTCGCTGCTTGCTGGTCGTGCCATGGCGCATATTCGTCGTTATTGCCATGTTAATGACAGCCATTGAGCACTTAAAAGAGCGAGATTAGCGTTTCCGTGCGCTCAAAGCTCAAAAGCAAAAGCAAAAGGCCCTTTTAGTATATAAAAAAGCAAAAAAATAAATAATAATAAATACCACTCAGTGCTCAATTCCCGTTATAAGTTTGAGCTTGAGTTCGAAGTTCGTGTATGTTTTAGGGCACGCCATGCGAGACAAGTGGGCGCCTTCAACTTCATCGTCAACGTCGACAACAACACAGTTGTTCGGTATGTTCGAACGCTTCATCAAGTGGATTGGATTTGCCGCAAGTATATGTATAAGGCGGCTATGTTGCGTGCTCGGTAAACGTTCGCATTCGAGCGAGGTGTGCCGCATAGAAATAATAGGATTTCCCAGACGTCGACAGCGACAACAACACTGATGATAATGACGATGATGATGATGATGAGTTTGTTGATGGCTTAGCATGATTTTTGCATGTTTGGCATTTTACGTTATCTAAAACTGCACGGCATACTTTAAGGCAGGTGTACCTTGTATGCGTTGGGTCAGTGGTGGGGTTCTACCTCTTACTTTATCTATATTTTTTTTTGGGTTCGCATTTTTTATATGAATTTTGCGTGAGTGCTTTGTAAATATTTATAAGTGAGCAAAGCAGATGAGTGAATGTACTTTGCTTTTGTTACAATGAATGAATGAAGGCAGGTGCTTTGTTGCCTAAATTTATGCTATCATAGCCTGGCTTAGCATAACCCGATGGCGTTGTCGGTCGTCTGACTTTGCAATTATTAACTGCGAATTGCGCAATTTTATGATTGATTGATGTGCTTTTACGGCTTTTTAGCTCAACTCAGCTAATCTCTCACGCACACTCTCTCTTTTTACCTGTTTTTGTGATTTTGTTATCTTCTTTTATTAAAAAGCTTTTTTGGTTCACTCATTTTCAGTCAGTTTAGCTGCTTGAAGTTACTTAAAGTTTCCATTCTGACGTAAATCAACTCAAAGTTATGAAAAAATTCATTTTTTGTGTTGCATACATTTGAGCGTTAATTGGCGTGTAGACTAATTCAATTATAAAATGCACAAAAGACAAATAACTAAAATTAAAAACGTTACAAATAAAATTCAATTATAAACAATTTTTAATTAACATTTTGCAATTACAAAAGAATTCATTCACATTTTTTTTTTTCAAAGTGCACCGGCATAATCCAGCAAGCTATGAAAAATATAGCACGGTAACGTGAAATGATGAAAAAATAAAATAAAATCATAGTGTGCATTCGGGCGCATGTGTGCAGCGTTGTGTAGCCTTAGAAACCGAACATGTTGCACAGTGCGTTAAATCTGACTCGTAGAGTGATGAATTTTATGCTTAGCTTAAAATTAGTATTGAAAAGGTTTTCGACATATGGCTTGCTTTGTTTTTATTGTTGTTTCTGTAACGAAAATTGATGGGAGAAAGACACATAATTGAAGTGGAGATCAAGCTTGAAAAACTATTCTATCAATCAAAACCATTTTATTGTAGAACAATAGAAAATTGAAATAGAAAGACTATTGATTTGTTCGGCAAATATGTAACTGACGTTCCCACATTTAATTTGATGCATAATACAACATCCTACCTTTTCTAATTTAGGAAATATAAGCTTCTGTAGGTATTTTGAGCAATAAATGGAAAATTCTATATTTAACCCCAAAAATAGAACAATAGAAGGTAAAAAATGGCATTCAAAAATTGGATGTGCATCTTTTTATCTCTCTCACACTTTAATTTCTAACTCTAAATTTTTCTAGAAGTAATAAAAATAAATAATAACGAATTTTTTAGGTTTATTATTAACTGTGATAGTTGAGAGAAGCAGACCTTTTTCGTAGTCACGGATCTGGGTCTACTATTTTTTTGGCTATTTTTTTGTTTTTTTCAGTACGATTGTTGCTGTCAAAAACTGACCAAGTGGCCTGCAAGGAGACCTTAAATGTTTGCTCTTGATCAAAAGTCTCACATTTGCTCAATACAGATTGCCGTGACTCAACAATGTGTCTCAACACTATGCTTGTGCTAACGGTGCTTTAAGCATATGCTATCACAGCACACTGTGCTCAGGTGTTTGTTTTTTTAATGTTCATTCGCCGTTATTTCTATTATCCTTGCAATGAAATGGACTCCTCTATAAGCCCAAAAAAATAGAAAAAAATACAAAAAATAAATAAATCAACAAATAAAATAAATAAAAGCAAATAATAAAATGAGTTGTGTACTTTCGTTGGCATATTTTAGCAATGTTCCTTTTTTTCTGGCGCAAGTTTATTTTTTTTTGTGCCTTTTTTTCATTTTGTTGTTGATTTTGTTTTATGTTTCGTGTTTTGTTGCATTTTGCATGCTCATGGCGCCTTTTGTTATGCTAATGTTTTTGCTTTAATTAATATTGCAACGTTGCCCTTTCCAATGCCTCAAACTCGTTTTGCACTCCTCTCTCACACTGCCTCACTTGCAGACGCATTTTGCCACCTGCAAGCGCACAAACTCTAATGGCAATATTATAATAAATGTAATAATCATTATGATGATGTTCTTAATGATTACAATGATGATGATGATAATGATGTTGATGATAATAATATTGCAATGCCTTAATGGAATTATGCAAATGTTTTTAGTCATTAAATTTGATGGTTTGCATTCGCCTCGTTTAATGTTTTATGAAAGTGTTACTGTGTGTGTGTGTGTGTGTGTGTGTATTTTAATATTTGTTGTAAATTTTTTATGTCACGCTTAATTTTAATTAATTTTGTCATTTGTGCATTGCAAAGCTTGAATTTACTTTGTGCAACAATACAACATTGTGTATACGTAATAATATTATGACTGTATATTTGTTTTTGTTTTTGTTGCATTGACAGGGCTGCCTGACTTTTAAACTTTGGCATTATTTACATATTGAGTCAAGCAGGTAAGTTCAATTTTACGAGTTTGAAAAAATATACATTTCAATTTTTTCTTTATTATTTGGAGGACATATAAATCCTCATTTAACGTTATTTATTAGTATTCGTTTTATTAATAGATTGTAATTATTATTAATACGACTATTTGACCCATAAATTTATCACCTGTCCCAGTAATAGATCCTCTTTTTCTAGTAATAGATAAGTTTCATTAAAAAATGATAATTGTTGCTTGTTACTCAAATGGGATTGATTTTTTATGATAAGACTTAAGAAAATATTTTTGTAATTAAAAATATTCTAAACTTCAAAACTTTGAGAATCAATTAGGAACTATAACCGTGTATAATTATAGCAATTAATCATAAATAAAAATATTTCTTTTCGGCAAAAAATTGTCCAGCCCTGATTACATGTACAAATATTACGTATACGCCACGAACATAAACATCTAAAATGTGCAATCAGAATTAAGTAAATAATTAAATATGAGCAAAAAAATGATAACCAAAAAAACAATAAACAAATAAAGAAAGCGTAAATGTGTGCATTAATTAATGAAATGCTTGTTTTAATTAAGTTGACAAGCGTTGGAAACAACAAAAATGAACAACACAAAATTGAAGGCACATAACGTCAGCTAAAATAAATATAATATATAATATAATATTTAAAAAAAAATGTATGAAAAACAGAAAAAAAATGTTTAAAATAACATTAAAAAAAATCGCGTTAATTGTAAATTACGTATGCGTGATTAATTCGTTTTCATTTCATTGAATTTGAGTTCAGCAAAGGCGTTGCACACATTTCATGTGTCAGCTGACACCGAACTGACTTTTGATCGTTAATGGGTTAAACACGTTCAATCAACTGTGGCATGGGCTTTGACAATCGAAGCCCTCTCCCTCAGTCTCAGTCTCAAACTCAGCCACGCACTATTACCCTTGGCCCTTATGCGTAGTATTCAATCAGACAGACAGACAGTCAGTTAGCCAATCTGTCTGTCCTTGTAGCATAATTACGCTTAACCCTTTATTGCCCGTTCATTAATTAATAACCACATTTATTCATTTCGTTTAATCGAATTATTTTCTCTTATTTTCTTGTTGTTTTTTTTTTGTTATTGTCGCAGTGCTATAATGATATATAAAAATTACAAACACGCACAATTCACCCTCATCCTCAACCAGACAGGGCAGGCAATCAATCAACCCCATGCTAACAGCATGCTCTTAATAGATGTTGCTAGGGGTTGGGGTGATGTAGAAGGTGCCATCAGGCAATTAAAGTCAATTAAAAATAAACAATCAAAATTAAATTTTAATGCAAATGCAAAAAAAAAATTGCAAAAAAATAAATAATAATAAAAAAATCAACTATAATAATAAATAAGTTATTATCATGCATTAAACGCCCCCTCTTTTACTCTCTCCCTTTCTTTTTTTTGGTCCCAACCCACTCAATTTGTAAATTAAAGTGAAATGTATAAATAAGAAGTTGAAAATTTAGCATCAATTTAATTTCGCATACATTAAATTCAATGAATTACTTTGGCCCCCCATTTTTCATCACCTAACCCCCCAGCCAACCAAATGAGCCAATCACAATTTTACTGAAATTGAACAGTTTTAATGGATTACGTAAGATCTTCTCACGTCTTTACTCTTTTGCGCGTATTTTGCCTTTGGCAAGGGCAACGTGAAACGCAGAGGGGGCTCTTTGGGGCGAGATGTTGTTGGGGTCTGTGTGTTGCAAAACATACCGTAAATGTTGTTCATGTTGTTACAATATTTTAGGGTCAAAACAAACTCTGCTCCTTTATTTTTATAATTTCTTCCTGCAGAACTTCCTTTGCTTGTTTCCTTGCTTACACATATTTCAACAAAGACAGCACGGAGCACGGCGCTCGGCAAAGACATTCATTTTGTTTTCTATTATGGTAGAACAGTTAAGGCACAGCAAGGATTCAACACAACAGCACAACAAGGAGTGAGCGAACATTATGTTGGCGCTTGGTTAATGAGCCAACTTATGGTTAATTATAGTTTTTGAATGGCATTGTTGTTGCTGTTGTTGTTGTTGTTATTGTTGGTCGTTGATATATGAAGCATTGTGAAGTGTTTGGCTCAGCAATTGCCAAGTTAATTAGTGGCGTTGATGGTGTGGGTCTTGAGCGCTAAAGTAAGGAGTTACATATGGTTGTATATTTGGCAAGGTATGTATATCTGAAGTATATGAAGATACAGATACAGTTCAAGTTAAATGTAAATGACTTAAAGTTTTGTTATGTTCTTCTTCTTCTTCTGCTTTTGATTAAAACATCAATGAAGTTATTTCTGTGCATTGTTGACTGAAAGAATGCAATTTGAGGCGAAAGAATTTCAAGAATTATTATATATATTTGTTTTACTATAAAAAGATACTTAAAAGTAACGTTTTTATCAACTCTAAAGAAGATATTTAAGCGTTAACCAACACTATAAAATTATTGTATTTTTCTGTTGTTGCTTTTGTATGCTTAATGCAGTTTTGTTGTTGTTATTGTTTTCTTTAAAAGCAACATTTAACGTTGGTAATTATTATATTCAGAATACAATTGCGCGTTGTCAAGCACAGAAGTAACAAGAATGAAAGATATAAAATGACGACGACTAAGAAGAAGAAGAAGAAGCACAAACAATTGCATTTAAATGCAATACAAAAGTGTTGTTGTGGAAGTGTGCAAAGACATTAAAAAGCTCAGCCATTTTGTATTTACGTGAGTGCAAAGCAAATCAAGCGTGTGTGTGTGTGTGTGTGTGTGTGTGTGTGTGAAAGGGAATGATGAACGTTTAAACAATAAGCATTATGTTTATAATTGTTGTATTGTTGTAATTGTATATAATGAGCTCACATAAAATGTCATTTAACTCAAATGAATGAATGAATGAATGGCGAACAAAATGGCGCGTTTAAGCGTTGCCAGATTGACGTGGCGTCGCTTTATGCACATGTACTCTTTTGTTGTCTTCAAAGCGACTTATAATAAATATTTTTGTCTCATTCACACACACATGTACTTACTGCTGCATTGATGTTGCATTCTAAACACAGAAAAATGTTCAAATACTTGTTTTTTTTTAAATATAAAAACAAAATTCGCATAAATTTGCATTCATGGCAGCATTCATTGAACTAAAATGTTTGTGTGTGTGTCTGAGCAAGACAGATAGCGTATCCTTTGTATGCGTTGATGATGTTGATAATGTTGTTGTTAATGCAAACCATTAGCATTTTTAATTTGTTAGCAAACAACAACAACTGTAAATTCAAATTCAAAGCCATAAAACAGCAACAACAAAAACGATAGTCAAATAAAATTCAAAGCCATAAAACAGCAACAACAAAACGATAGTCAAATAAAATGAAACCAAATGAAATGCAATTCAATCAAATTACCATCAAATCAACGACAACAACAGCAACAACAAAACAAAAAAGTGGAAAAAGTGGCAAAGTGGTAAAGTTGATTTGACGCCTGCAAATGTTTCATTCGATTTGCCAAAATGCAAATGCAAAATGTTGACAAAAGCAAAGCCATTGGCGACAACAACAACAACAGCTACCACCATCATAGCATATAAAGGCTAAAACGTGTTGAGGCATATACAGAATGATCAACCAAAAAAAAGAAAATAGCTAGAGGAGAAAACATGTCAACGTTGCTATCAAAGCTACAGGCAAATTACATTTTACGGCCACAAATTTTTGGTCAAGTTTTCCGCAGCACAATCCAGCACCAAAAACAAATAAACAACAACAGCAACAACATACAATTGCAGTCAAAGACTGAGGCTCTTAATACAGGCTCCGAACTGAAACGGAAATTCATCTCTCCAAGGCACATGTACAAGCTTTGTGCATATTTGCCTAATAACACTTTGCTCATTAAATGACCAGAGGTGCATGAACGCCACTATGCTAGCACACATCCATATACACACACACACACACATACACATATATATGTATGTATGTACATATGTCACGATAGAATTGTATAGAATACGAAAGGAAACGAGACGACATGATTATTCCAGCAATTTCTTTCAGGAAGGCATTGGCAAAGCAAGGGCATGCTACCGTCCTTCAAATGAGGCGCTCAAACCATGCCTCAAATTATCAATTGCAGGGCATGCGACGCGGAAGCACAGTTACCGTCGTTAAAAACACGAACTCGATATTGTAACACTTCATGACGTCATAGTCATGCCAGGGAGATTGCATGAGACTGTCCTGGGCACTCTCTACTACTTGCATTGAGCGTGACATGCGACTATCATGCTCGGCTCATTCTTTTGCCAAGGAATAAGGCATGGCTGCCATGAGTCTATCATGCTCGGCTCCTTCTTTTTTCAAGAACCAAGTCATGGGTCCACCATGATCGGTTCCTTCTTTTCCAAGGAATGCGAATATCATGCTCCGCTCCTTCTGTTTCCAAAGAACAGGACAGGGGTGTGATGATAACATTGCGAAGTCCATTGAATGGAGAATGGTCTATGTTCAGGCCTGCCTCAACAGGCCTTCTAATTCCTGCTGGGTATGTTAAAATTTCTTTACTGCGGAATTTTGTGCGTGTTGGTGTGTGCTGGCAATAGCCTGAAGTATGCACACACATAAAGGTACACACATTCTCAGGTGCACGCATACGTATGCCCATTTTGGTTTGTAGATCAGATTTGCTGAATTGCTATGCAACTTAATTCAATTTGCAATCAATGGTCGTCATTCTCAATGCAATCCTTGTTGTTGTCGTTGTCGTTGTCGTCATTTCCGTTCACATGCACATCATCATCATCGTCATCATCATTATTCGTTCGTGGTCTTCGTTGCATCAATTGAAATCGAAACGTAATAAAGTTGCACAGTTATTTGACACTTTGTCGTTGACGTTGTCGTCATTTGCATCCGTCAAAGACCATCTTAATAGCATAGCAGCAGCAACAAAAACAACAAGTTAATGGCATAAGTCAACGCTTGCGGCTTTCATTCAACGTTTGACATTTCCTTTTTGTGTCGATGCCTTTTTTGTCGACAAAATGCAATCCAATGTCGAAGCAATTAAAATTTGATTTGAAGAATAGGAAAATAAAAACAAAAAATGCTAACAAAATCTTTGATTGCGTATACGCCTTGTTTGGTACAACATTTGTTTGCTTGAATGAATCAAGTTCTGTACGACATGTATTATTATGTTAATGCTTGAGGGGCTGGGCCTACTCAGAGGCACGAAAAATGTCATTAAAATCCATAGAGCGGTTTTGAATAGTCACTGACCTTAAAAACGTAGTTTTGAGAAAAACGCTCATTGTTGAATATAAATATTCGTCCGTTCCTACAGAAAATATTCAGAGAATATTTTCAAGATAATGGAAAAATCAATTTTTTGCAAATTCATTAAATAAATATCGTAAGTAATGTATGTTATGAATATTTCGTGTTAAGCAGTGTAATGAGTTAAATAATCGTTATTTAATAACATTTGTTCGTGAATAAAATCACGAGTTAAGAAACTGACGTACAGTGAAATCATGTTATAACGAAATTGAAGGTCACGAAGAAATATTTTGTTACACTCGTAGTTTCCTTAGATCTGTAGAATAATAATATTCGAAACTTTCATTCTTACATATCTACGAATTCGTTAATAGAGAAAATTATAATTCATTATTATAACAATGAAGTCATTACTTCATTATATTGGTTGAACATAACCTTAAATTCTTATATAATCGATAAGAAATAAACTATTTCTAAACAAGTTTTTTATACCCAAGATTCTTCAAAATAACCATGAAGCGCTTTTATATGCAAAACATCTTCAAGACATAACATTTTATTGGATACCAAAAAATTTGCTTTACATTGTGTAACTTCCTATAACAAGACACTTTTTAACGAAGTTTTACTGTAAAATTTCATTGTTTTGTGAAATATACAAAACATTTAATGGTGAAATACTTAATGCGTGCACTCGAATCATTAAATAGATAAGATCATTAACACTCAAATGAATCGAGTTGTCTTCGATAAGAATGAAAGATAACGAATGCATTTCGGTTAGATAATAATAACGATTCATCAAACGTAAGTTAAATTGCGCTTATCGTATATTAGATATGGTGAGCGTGTGTGAGCGAGTGAGTGCGAGAGAGAAACTGTATTTTTGGTAACAACAGATAGACAACAAAAAATGTATTGTGTTTATTTGCTGCCACAATGAAAAACACATAAAAACAACGTTCGTAACGAACGACAATTTAGTCAAACGCTGACCGTGAAACGCTTCGATTGCCCTTTCTTTGAGCGTAACGTGCTTTGTGCTTTTAATCAATTTGTATACATTTTTGTTTTTGTTGGATTTCTAATATGGAACGTTGGAATAAACGCGTGGCAGTTGTGACCGGCGCCAGTTCGGGCATTGGCGCGGCCATTTGTCGCGATCTTGTTGCACGGGGCATGATTGTCGTTGGCTTGGCGCGTCGTCAACAGCGCATGGACGAGCTGAAGGCCGCATTGCCCACAGCCGAGCAACGTGAACGTTTCCATGCCGTGCAGTGTGATGTGAGCAAGGAAGCGGATATCGTGAAGGCTTTCAATTGGGTGGATACGCAATTGGGTGGCGCTGATGTGCTTGTGAATAATGCGGGCATCTTTCGTGGTTCACGGATCACGGATGAGGGCAACACGGCCGATTTGCGTGATATACTCGAGACAAATGTCTTGGGTGTGGCAATATGTACGCGTGTTGCGTTCCAATCGATGAAACGTCGTGCATTAAAGAATGGACATGTCTTCATTATTAATAGCATGTCGGGACATCGTGTACCGGTTGTGCCCGATTTACGTACAAATATTTATGTGCCATCAAAGTATGCGATAACAGCGCTTGCTGAAGTCTTGCGTCAAGAGTTTCTCAGCAGCGGTCTTAAGACCAAGATAACGGTAAGTTTTTATAGACATTGGCAAAAAGTTCTATTTATTTATATAAATTTGTTTAAATTAAAAATTTTCCAGTGCATTAGTCCCGGCATGACAGCCACCGAATTGGTTGGCGGCGTCGATAACTTCATCAAGCAACCTGATTCCATTTTGCGACCCGAAGATATATCCGAGGCTTTGGTTTACTGCCTGCAGACGCCGCCAAATGTTCAAGTTCAGGACATGCTCATACGTCCTGTCGATCAAGCGTTCTAAGACTTATCTACAAATATCGCTGTGTCTTTGCTTAAGTTTTACTCTAAGCCTCTATTTTTTTGTTGTTGTAGTTTTTTTTTTTTATTTAACAAAAATTACGCTTAAACTCATCACTTGAAACGAAAATAATAAATATATAATTAATTTAATGAACATTAATTTGTGACAAATTTATTCTCTTTAAGCTTATTTTTTTGGAACGCAAAATGGTCCCTTTTTGGTCCCCAATTATTATCAATTTTTGTACCAACGCAAGCCAACCAACCATGAAATGTAAAATAACGAACCATACAGGCCCAAATAATGATCGCTCATTGTTGTAATGATGTCACGGCCAGAAGTCACAAGTCATTACAGCGATATGTCGAATACTTTCGAGTACTTTTACAGTTATAATGGTTAATAACTAGTTCAAGTACAAACATTTCTTATATACAGAATATTTCATATATATTTGTTGCCTTCAATATTTTTCTTTTCCTTTAAGCTATTGTTGTTGTTGTTGCTTATTACTTGCCATTAACCTCTTTTCTTCTTGCCGTTGGTAAACATGTATTTATTTTTTTTTTTTTTTGGTTTTTGTTGTTTCTGTTTTTACGCATTTCTTTTGTACTTTCTTGTTCTAACTTTCACACGTGTACTCATTTTGCTTCGAAGCGCCTCTCATGCACTCCTCTACTGTCTTCTTCTTGGTAACGACGTATATAGAAAAAGGCAATGCTTGTTAATGTTGTTGCTGTTGTTGAAGAAAAAGTAGGGTTAGGTCGTGCCGCAGTGGCAAACTCAACTGAAAATCGGTGTCAATTGCTTAAAGGCTGACGTGAGGCTTCTACTTCAATCAACCCGCAACCAAACGCCAAATGTCTTGGCACAGTTATTTCGTAGCAAGTGCAACTATCTCAAGTATCAAGAAAGATAAGCTTAGCAACAGAAGTGTTCTCTTGTTGACAAACTCAAGTATTTACACACAATACAGAAAAGTTTCGAAAAAAAAAGGTGCTGAGTTATGTATTTCAACACTCAAGACAAAGTGTGAAGAAGTATTCAATTCTTCAAACATTTCTTTCTTTAAAGAAATTACAAGAAATAATATTGAGTCGATTGTATTTATACAATACAAAAAATGTTCGTCACATGTTAATCATAAAAATTAATTCAAAAAAAGTTGAGAGACAAATAAAATGTAAGAAATTTGTGTATCAACTCAAAGCTATGGATTTCGGATATGAGAATTTAAAAATTTAGTAAACATGTCTTAAAATTACAAATGTCTAAATTTACAGTAAAATTATTCAGTTCGAAAAAGTTTTACGTACTTGTAAATTTACGCAGTTAAATTGTGAATTAGAAAAAAAAAAAAAAAATAATATTTAATCCAAAATCAAAGAAACGAAAAGACGAAGAAAAGTCAGAAATATTGTAAGTTTGCAAAATGCGAAAATATTAAATTTAAATTTATTTGCGAATTTCATTTTGTTTGCATTTTTAAGACACATGCTTGTTTTATATTTAAAAGTAAAAATTGATAATTGAAATAAAAAAAATTAATTTTGAATGCAAAAAAAATTCAACCAAAGACCAAGTTTGAATAAGTCTGCTGTATGTAGTGACCTAGCCACTTGTAACATGTGTCTATTGATTATAGAAGAAACATTCTTGAAACGTTGCTATCAATTTTTTTTTATAGATCGTTTGTACTTTAGAATTTTAATCAAAAATAAATAAGAATAGAAAAAAAAAAACTACAAAAATTCTCAATTGGCTATTAAAATGTTTAAATTTTAGTATTTGCCAGAAGGACTCGATTCGAAGACTGAAAGCCGTTCGGAGCGTTCATAGAAGTACAACAAATAAACAAGAACAAAGAACAAATGAAGATTTATCTTGATTGAATTTAAGTTTGCAGATTTGAGAGAAGTATTTATTGATAGAGTTCAACAAAATACTTCGTGTCTGTATGTGTAGGTGTGTGTGTGTTCGTATGTGATTGAGTGACTGATTAAATGATTGAATGAGTGAGCGATTTTTGATTAATAGGACAAGACAAGGACAATAAGCGTAAAAAGAAAAAGATAATCAGTACAAAAGTAACAACAACAACACCAACAACAAAATGTCCGATCAAGAATTGCATGCCGAACAAAGTGACATCGAATGGCTTCACTCATTGAATGCACAATATTTGGAAGATCATTTTGCGGCACATTACAGCGTTGAAGATGTTAATGATGAATTAAATGCGATTCTGGCGCAACGCAATGCTAATAAAAATACTGATAAAGTCGACACATCAAACGCCACACCACCAAATGATAATACAACAAAATTAATTGAAGAAGAAGTTCTTGAAGGAGCTGAAGAAGCAGTAGCAGGAGCTGAAGCAGTAGGAGCAGAAGAGACTATCAAGAGTCAAACATTTTCAAAGGCAGCAGAAGCAGCAACAACAACACAAACTCTTTGTGTTCTATGTCTGGGATCAATTACGAATTTTTTACAACCCACAACAAATTTATCATTATCGCCAATGTCATTATCAACAAAGCTGCCAAAGCAGTCAGAGCCATCCCAGCGACGCATCAACGCCTTTGATAAGCTCAATAAGTATCGTCATATTGGTGAGCTCATCACACTGGTTGAATCGCTGAAGGTCGAAAACGAATGTTGTGATTACCTGGATATGAAATTATTGTCTTACAATTTACGTCCTAGCAGTGATGCAACATTGATATGCACGGCAAAGCAAGATGCAAAGAAACGTTTTGCGGAGGCAATTGTCGATCTGGATAAGCTTTTTAATTGCACACCGGATGCTCTGGATATTGTCAAAGTGACAATTGAGCGTTTTCGTTTAATGCGTGATGAGATTTTTGCGCACAGTGCTAAAGTAAGACAACAATTCCTTGAGCAGTATGAGAAAATTTGCTTTGGCGAGACCAACGATGAGATACGTCATGTAAGATATACCACATAAGTACGGGGGTTACTACTTACATATATTAAGAGATTAGACAATACTTAGCGTTGTCAGACGTCAATGTAGAGCTCACTGTTTTAGACCATCTTAACTACTTCAGACATTTTCTTACTCAAATATTATTTATTACTTGATAGTTTCTGTTAAACTTTTTATTTCCGCCGTTAGATGGCGTCTGTCAACTTCTGATGTCTATGAGGATGTCGATATATTACGTGAGATATAATTAGGAGAGGTAGGGTCCAGCGAAATCTTACGAAAGGGTGGTGGGGGTCTACATTCAAAAACAAAAACCTCACAAAATTTATGGAGATCCCCTATTGATCATCCCATTTATTTACAAAAGACAAATCATTCTGAGCGTATGTTCTGTCATTACAGCAATTGTATATGGAGCTGAAGGAGTTCTGTGATATGCGCGAAGACATCTTTCGCATAAGATACGACTTAAAGATCAATCAATTCAATAACGATATTTATGCACAAGTAAGTATTTGCATCTCTTTCTCCCCATGCACCGTTTGCTTTTGTCACGTCTATTATTTACAGTACTTGTCAAGCTTAAAAAATATGGCAATGCATATTGCTAAATTCGATCCCACAAAGATTAAATCGTCTTTTGTGTTCTCACGATCACGCAATTTGCAATTGCTGCAGCAGCGTGATCATGTCAATGATGAACTTGTTGAGCTGTTGAATGATCTGTTACTCGGCAAGCAACAACTTGATGCACAAGAGTTCAGTCGTTTAGAACACTTGTATGGCCGGCAAGTTGAGCTCATGATTGTTAAATTGCCCGAATTACCGCCGGCCATATTAAAGGAATCAACAAACAATGTGAAATCAACACAAAGTGATTCGAAGGAACTGAAATACATAGTACATCAACAACAACAAAAGCAAGAGAAAACTTTAGAGCAAAAAATAATGTCAACACCGTCTATGTATCGTCATCAGATCCATCCGATCATCTATAATGAGCAAGAGAAGCGTGAGTTGCGTGAAAGTTTTTCACGTTGGTGTCACGCTGTTCAGCAATGGGAACGTGAGTCGGCGACAGCACGTCAGGCACACAACACAAATATTATAAACTATCAACAGCATTAATCACACTTTCAGTTCTGTCTGTGGCGAAGGATGTGAACGCGATCGAATTTTTTAATTATTAATAAATTATTAACAAAGAGAAGCTTCAGTTGGCAATAAAGCGCAATTATTAAAAGGAATCATATAAAAGTTCTGCATTTTTTTTTTGTTTTTGATTTGTTTGAAATATGATTTCTACTAATTTCATAACAAATAAAAAATCCTCTTCTGCAAAAGTGTCATTTCACAACATGTCAAACGACGAGCTTGCAACAAAAATGTCATCAATCATTGCTCACATGCAGAGGGCGTTAACATACAAAAAAAAAAAAAAAAAAAAATAGAAAACCTCTTCAATGATATACATATACATATATAAAAAAAAAAACAATAACAAAAGAAAGCAATCATAAAATTTCATAAATAATCCGCCAACAGCAACAACATCTCTTTGTCTCACTCTATTACACACACCGGCACACACCCTTTTCCAATTGTACATGTGTATGAGTGAGTGTGTTTGCATATGAGGGCCAACGTGGCGTATAAGCATTTTGTGCACTTCGCCGTTACATGCGATAAGCAGCTTAGGTTTGAGTCAACGTTTGGTTAGAAAACAGAGATTAATGCTGTCTTTGACTTGTATCAACCGACAACATGACACACATTGTTGTTGTTGTTGCCGCGTGACTGCTGCGCGTGCAACCAAAGCTCATACATGACAACGACGCTGCCTTTGCTGCAGTCAACGTCATTCATTATGTTAATGTAAACTGTTCGCTGCTGCTGGCAATGTGAAGTGCTCAAGCGAAGCTGTGCTTAGGAGTGCGGGCTGTGTAGATGCGTTAAACGTTGCAGGCGCCAAAGTCAAACGTTACAAGCGTATGATAGAGAGAGAGAGTGAGAGAGACGGAGACACACAAAGCTGAGCATACATATGACATATAAAGACACAACAATGGCAAAGTAAAGCTGTGAAAAGTTCAACAACAAAAAGAGGCGTATGTCGGGCGGGGCAATGTCAATACTGCAGTGGTTGAGGCATGGGTGAGGTTATGCATCGAGTCGAGGTTAATTTGTAAGACAAAAGGAGACGTTGACAAGCGTTTAAAATCTTTATAGGCGCCTATACAGACAAGCGAGAATGTGTGGCAGTAAAATCGTTTGTTAGACAGTGTGAGGGGGCGGAAAAGAGTCGGAGAGATGACGCGTTGCCGTGGGAAATGCATATAGGAAAATGCAAAAAAACAAAATATCAAATAAATGAGCGTATGTGTTTCAAGTTTGTTCTTGTCATTGTTTTTGTGCGCATTTGCAATGACACTTAATTAATGGGCATGGTTGGGCGTTCTTGTAATCTTGCACAGAGAGTATATTAACTTTATCATGAAGTTTGTAATGCAGAGAAGGAGCAATCTACGAACATATGATGTATAGTTTCGAAGCCATCAACTTTCAGAGTGATCCCATAGAGGAATCTTGAAAATTTGTAATGCCTTGTACGAAGAACTTTATTCTTTCTAGATTTCTGGCATACTTAGACTTAGTATATGTATGTTACTGCCAACAAGGTCTGTCACCAAGAAAACAACCTGCCAAAGAGGGTTCTTGAAAATTTTAAGATCTTGTTTTTATTTCCAATTCCAATTTTTAAACCAATTCACTTAAAACTTCATGCTTATGTTCTTAGGATGGGATGAATACTATTTTGATAAAAAAATAGGCATGGCACCGCCCACTTAAAAATACATAATTTCCATATCTGTGAAACCCAATGAGAAATAACATTAAAACTTGGGTATGAAGACTTTTCAGATAAAGAGAAATACGATTTAAAGTGAAGAGCATTTCATCTACGGCAAGGTCGAATTTTAATTAATTTAAGTTTTAATTTAACAAAAACGGATAAACAATTCTTTTGTTTAATAGAATATTTTGTATTGCATACTTTTAGTTGCTTGCTCTCTCTGTGTAGAATCATTGATTACAATAAAAATCTTGCTCTGCGTGTCTTAAGTCTTTTTTTTTTGTATATTTCGTTGTCAATCATGCGTGACTGCACGGCAATCATTCTGCACGGCTTAAGCGACAAAGCGACAAGTCTTGAAGCTTGAACAATGAGTGCGTTCACGTCAATGACAGCAATGTTGATCTCATCGGCATCGTTGCATCGATGTCAACGTCGATGAAGATGACAGTGACTGACATGCAGCTTTTAGTTACGCTTCGATTGGCCTCAGTTTGGTTTGCCACTCTAAGCAATGAGTGGTATAATCCGATTTGCGCAAGGCTTGCGTGAATCTGACAAAAAAAAACGGGAGTAAATCTCAGCTAACATGGCAGCATCATCAGCGATACAAATAAAGAACAAAAAAAAAAAAAAAAAGACCAACAAAAATGGAAACTTCAATGCAAATAAACTTCATGCTTAAAGTCATGCATAAAGACAAAGCAAAAGAAAAATAAATAAAATAAAATAAAATAAGTAAGAAATACGTTGCTTTTAAACGCAATGTGGCAAACCGTGAAGCCGGAAAAACATGAAATGATTTTGAAAGCAGCAAACAACGGCAGGAAAAAAACACACACACACACTCACACACACGCACATATACGCAGTAAATCAATAAAATGCGAGTTAGACTGCCGACAACAGCAAGAACGACAACGACAACGACAGACACAACAAATATTGATGAAGGCAAAGTGTACGAAGTGCAGAAGCAAGAGAATTATTAAGATAGACAGATAGCAACACAAGGACATTGAGCAACAACGACAACAACAACAACAACAACAACAGCAATGGCAACAAGAAACGATTGTTAACTTTTGCGCAATGATAACAGCTGAAATAAAACAATTGCCAATAGCAACAATAAAAACAAGAAGAACAACAACGAGCACGAGGACAACAGCGCCAACAAGAATAAAGGCAAACAAGTAAAGGCGGTATCGTCGAGTATAGTCGACAATATAATATCCTACACACACGGTAGGCGTTGCCATGCCCGAATTCTTAACAAAAAATTTATATTTGGCATCGCCCATTTATATATTGGTGAAAATTTCAAGAAAATCGGTCAAAATATGAGGAGTAAAAAAAAAAAAAAATGAATTTGATGATCTTCGAGGGGCAACTATGAGGGGGAGGGATATTTTATGGTATGCAGTTTTAAAGAAGTATATTTACTGAACCTGTGTACAAAATTTTAGGTTCAAAAGAAAACCATTTTTTGAGAGGTAATAAAGGGGAGGGGCGCAAATTGCTATCTTTTCAGGTTTTCGAGTTAAAGCCTTGGACAGAATGAAGTGGGACCATTCAAATTTGATCTGCTGTCGAGCATCACGAGTCTTCACTTCATATTTAAACTCTCTAGTTCGTATAGTTTCTGAGATCGACGAGTTCGTACAGACAGATGGACATGGCTAAATCCTTTTCACTTTGGAGACTGATCAAGAATATTATAGGATCTGCCACGCCAACTTTTGGATGTTACATATAAAACTAAAATACCCATGTACTACAAGGTACAGGATATCTACGAAAAAAAAAAAAATCAAAAATGCCATCAAGCAAGAACAGCAATCAAAGTAAATGTGAAAAGGAATGGATGACGAATGTTGAATGGCTTACATATACATACATACATATGTATGAATGTATGTATGTGTATGGCGCATGTGTTGAATGACGTTGAATGTTGAAATGGCAAATGGCAAGAAACGCATTCAATGAACCAAAAACGCGTGGTGAGAGCGAAGAAAATATATATGTATGTATATACATAAATAAGTAAAGGAAATGAACAGCGAACGCAAAGCACGTGAGCGCGTTTAGAAGTAAAATTAATGTGATGAGAAAAACGGAAAGGAACGGAACGGCAGCAGAACAAATGTGCGTTGGAGTGAGCGAATAAAAGCGAGCAAACGTTTTGTTGTACGAGTATGTAAGTGAGTTACATTAAAAAAACGTATACTGCTATAAGAAGAAGAGCAGCATCAGCAGCCGCAGCAGCAGCAGTGAAAGAGGTGCGCGTTATAGATGAAATGAAACTTCGTTGCTGTCTCCGTCGCTGTCGCTACCTCTGCTGCTGCGCTATACGCAAGTAAAACGCGCATATTTTCCGTTAAGCTGTGCACAGGTGAACGCAAAACAACAAAATAAATAAATAAATGAAATAAATATAAAATACAACAAAAATAGAAAAAAACAAAAAACAGAAGTAAAATGAAATAAAATAAAAGTCGAAGTGACTGTAACGAGTTGTGAATATTTGCGCACGTACAAAAAGCACGCTGATAATGCCGTTGGGACTGAGCGCCTGCACGCAAAGACAAATGATGAAAGGTGAGAGTGAGAGTGAGAAAGAGTGTATGTGTGTGTGTGTGTCTAAGAAATAGAAATGTAATAAGAGTAAGCGGGCATGAGCCAGAAGCAATGCTATTGTCAGCTGACAGCGTCACTTTTGGCACAAATCCACACACACACACATACACACATGTATATGTAAGAAAAGAGTATACATTAAAAGGTAGGAGAAAATGAGCAGAGCAAGAGGAAGCAGAAGCAAAAGATTAACGTCAAGTTGACAAAGTTGTAAGCAGATAAAATTTAGAATGTTGCTGAGGCTGAGACAGAGACTGAGACTGTCGGAGCGCTCATCGTGCCAGAAACTTACATCAGTAAAACAGACAAATGAAAATGCAAAAACAAAAAATAAAATACAAAATAAAAATGGCATAGAATTGAAAAGGAAAAGAGAGAAAAACAAAACAAAAAAGGAAATAAAAACAAGCTCGAAATCTCTAAATCTAATTGACATTTGAGCGACTTCAAGTCAATTCAATGTGAGGGTGCCAAATCAGCTGATTACTTACATAAGCCCATTTAGATTAAGTGACAAAAGCGAAATCAAATCGATTGAGTAGAAAAGCTTTTACGGTATAATTTTGCATGTAAAAGACAACAACAACAATAATAATGAAGAGAAATAAAGAAATTAAATAAAAGATCTTATTGTTGTTGTTATTGTGCGCTGTACGCAGCACAGTTAATAAAAATAATTAGCGCATGCTTTTAGGCTTAAGCAAAAAAAAAAAAGAAGAAAAACAAACGAAAAAAAAGAAAATAAGCGGCAAATAAGAACAAGAAAATGAAAAAGCGGAAGAGGAAGCAAAGAAATCGCACTTAAGCCGTGCACACAACAACAACAACAACAACAAAAAGAGATTAGCGGCGACATGCGACAAGCGAAAGCAGCGCCAAAAAAAAACAACAAAAGTACAAAAAAAAAAATGTCAAAATGTATAAAAGCAGCAAAGGTTGTAAGATGCCAAAGAAGACAGAGAGACAAATAGTGTGAGAATAAGCGAGAGAAAGAGAAAGAGACAAACAAGCAAGCAAGCAACACAGCATTGTAGACAAATGAAATGTTTTTGCGCCGGAAAGTCGGCAATGAATGAGCGTCGACAAACGACGAACGACAAACACACATGTGAAGATTGAATGTAAGCGTGTCAGTGTAAAAAACATGTTGACAGAGTGAGCGTCTGGAAGAAGGCACGTTGTCATGGCAGTAATCACAGTCAAGTATAGCATATTTATAGGCACAATCAAGTTAATTGCGCAAAGATCGCAAAAGCACAATGGTCAGAACGCTTGCTGAACAACAACAAACAACAACATCAACAACAACAGCAAGTGCCCATCATCTGCTGGGCCCAAACCCCCCTCTCCAATAGGCAATGTGCCAGTTTTGGTCACGCTCAAGTTAATTTTTTAACACACTAATTAAGTTAATTGCCTTGAGCAGCTAAATTATTAAGATTGCAGGCATTTCAAGCAAAGCCGTTGACTGAGCTGAGTGGCGCTTAGACGGCGACGCGTCGCTTAAGCGCTTCACTTGGCCTGGCAGCGCAGAGCACGCTGAAGGCTTTCGTGTATATAAGACGAAAGAGAAACGACAACACAATGTGAAATGAAAATGTTGAAATTTATGTAAATTAAAATTACGCATAAAAGTATGCAATGATTTAGCATTTTTCATACAAACGACAGACTGCCGGGGGGGAGAATTTGACTGGACTTGAGGCCAAAATGAAATTCTCCGTCGACAAGTTGTGAGCAACTGCAAGTGCAACAATTTGCATGCCACCATGGCAACCATGAATGTTAATTTATGTTATCACTTTCAACTTTTAGCCGGCCGGCCGTCAGAGGGCGCTGAAGTGCTAAATGAGGCAACTTAATGGCAACAGCAGCTAAGGAGTGCAAGAAAATGCAAAATTAAGCGCAGTATGGCATTGTCAAAGTAGCATAAAGGCAAAATGTCCGTTGAGGCTAAAGCCAAAAATTATGCTATTATAAAATTAGCCAAAGAAATCCGCACACAAATTGGCTGCCAGTGTCAAAAATCTTACTACTTAGCTACAAAGGTTTGCCTGACGTCTCAGCTTAACGAGAGCATCATTTACGCCCATGTTCGACTATGAACACCTCACCCCTCACCCCTTGCGACGACAGCCAACCAAGGCATTTGCTACGCATTTCAGCCACATTTCAATTACCTTAAATAGCGCCAAAAACTATTGTATTTCATTTTTGCTATTTGAAAATTTTTTTTTTCTTTCTTTGGGATTTTGTTTTGTTTTTTTCCATGGTTGGTTTTTTTGTTTTTTATGGCTTGACGCTCAGTTGCGAGTCTTAACTTTTAACGCGGGACCGTGCGTTTGCTTGCTTATTTGTGCGCGCAAGATTAAGTTTGAAATTGATGTCAGGCCAGCGCACAAAAGCACAAAGCCAAGTCGAAGCTGGCGACCCAAACTGTTTTGTTTCGACCAACATCAAGCCAAGTTGCATTAAGCTGAACCAAGCCGAGCCACGCGAACCAAGCTAAGCAAAGTCAAGTCAAGCCAAGCCAATGCAAACTAAATCAGAGCGTGGCATGCAGACTCATGCCATTATGTCACCATTCTTTAGTTGATTTTTGTTGCTGTTACCCTCAACTCAACTCAACTCAACCCAATCCAACTCTACTCTACGCCGCCTCCACTTCGCTTGACTTCACTCAGCGCCATTCAGCTCAGTTTAGTTTAGTTCAGCTCAGCTCAGCAACTGCCAAGTCAAAGTTAACTTTTTTGTGCTGCTTCTTTTTTTTCTACTTATTTTTCATTTTATTCGTTTGTCCATGCATTGAAAGCTGCTCTGAAAGGAACTTCAACGTTGCCACGCATATAAAAGCGAAAAAAAAGGAAATGGAAAAGCAAAAAAAAAAAAAAAGTTAGGAACGGCAAATGAAATGAGAATTTTGCTGCTTTGATGAGGAAACTTTAATTTGATATTGCGTTGCGCACCTTAGTGACTTTAATCTCTGCTTTACGAGATACTTTGTTTGCTTGTTCCTGTTGGCACAGTAACCGGTCATAGTTCATGCGTATATAATGCATCTACCCATGCCCACATCACACATCACATCTCCTTTCTTCAAAATACATACATACATACATATATTGAGTTATGCAAAAATTGCGCTTAGATTTGTCGAACACATGAGTGTACTTGAATCGTTTATTGTTACACTCATGAGTGAATTCTTGTTAAATTGAGTATGCTTGAATGCTGATATGTATTTGAGGAAAGTATTATTTCAAGTTGTACTTCATATATTACAACTTATTACAATATGAGTGAAGCAAACACAAATTTGATGTGTTCAAGTCCCAGGGCACTTAGGCACTTGTTCAGTTCTGCCTGACCTGCCGAGCTGTTGATTACTTTTGACAGCTGATTGCTTTATTTTTATTGTTGTTTCTAGGTTAAAAATTGGTGTGAGACAAATGTTCTTAAAAAGCATATGAAAATTATCCTATTAAATAGTAGCAGCTCAATAACTTTTGACGTTTGAAAATGTTCTTTAAAAAATCAGCTGTTTATCTTTCTATCTCTCCCACACTTCTAAAAGTAATAAATTTGAGAAAAAAAGGTTATTTTTGCCGTCAGGGGTATGATTCTACTGTTTGAGCACAACAATCTGACAGTACAATTGTTGTTGTGGAAAAGTGAATAAGTGCCCAAGTGCCTAAGTGCCCGGCCACATGAATACCATAATTTTCTTTAATAGATATAAGAACAAGAGAGTTATTTATTATTCTTAGTTCCAATTAATTACTAAACGATCGTCATACTCTTGATTAGGCTTGACATTTGTGCCACAAGGTATATCCGTATGCGTTTGCATCGAACTTTCACTCTATATGTGTTCTTATCTGAAGTAAGATGCTTAACATGCTTGTTGCAAATAAAGTTGTGATCAATGTATGATCATCTAATATGTTTTGGAACGATAAACATATCTTCTTACCTAATGAAACATAAAAACATAGAAGAGTTGCCACAATACATAAGGCAGATGGCGGTCGTTTGGCAGACACGCTCACTGCCTTTAATGTTAGCACATGTGCATCTCTGGGCATATCCTTAAAGTTGCGATTTACTGTTATAACTTCTTGCAGTCTTAAGTTAAACTCTTTCAACATCTTTCGTACTTTCAACTTTGTTGGAGTTTTTCTTGTTTGTTTCACTTTTCTTTTGCCACTTTGTTGGTTTCTTTTTTTTCGAATATCCTGCACAAAGTTCCTGTTTCATTGTAACTATTTTTTTTTTTTTGTTCGCTTTGCAAACGCCTCATCCCATGTGCACACCGAGTATCTTCATGTGCCTCAACGTTGCAATTTATGTTGCGGATTTGTTGTCTTAGCCATGTTGGCAGAAGTGGCAAGGGTTGTGCCATGCGGCGGTGGTCACATTTGTCTGTTAAATCACATTGGCGGCATCCTGTCCTATGGCAGGTCACTGTTGTGCTCTTTGTTTGCCGCCAATGGTTTAAGCGTGTATACTTTTAGGTGCCCAGTGAAGTACTTAGTTGCACTTACATATATTGCCAAGTAGATTGTAACAAAATAACTGTTTGGTTACCTGTTTTGTGGCATTACCATTGTTGCTACAAATGCCGCAAGTTGGACGGCAGTAAATGTCTCTGGCGCCTCTTAATGTTTTGAAATTTTTTAGATCAACCAATTGAATAGCGTAAGTAAGGAAGTAAAAGGCGCGTGTGACAAGAAAAAAGTTGCAAAAAGCTATTATAATGAAAGAAGAACTATCATCGATAGAAAATCTCAAAAAGGATATCTCAACGTTCTTGAAATTTTGAGATTAAAATATTTAAAACTTTCGAACAACTCTTTACGTAGTGTGCCGAAGAACATCTCATTAAAATTTCAGCAAGAACGGTCAAGTAGTTCTTGAGTAAAAAATTTCCGAAGAATTCCGAAAACTTAAAATTTATTTATTTATTTATTTAATTTAATTTAAAAAATTAAAAATTAATTAATTTAAAAAAAAAAAAATATTCTTAAAAGTTTAAAAATTTATTTATTTATTTAGATTCTTTGGAAAATCTCAAGAACGCTTTAAATGATAAGCACTTTATGAACTTTAATCATGAACATTGAACACAAAGCCCAAGCAGCATCGATGGTACATAGCACAACAAGCAACATCGTCTATTTCGGAGGACTTTTTATCGTAGAAGTAACAACGAATTTGAAATAACTCACAACACCTTCAAAAATTCCACATGCCTTGACAAATGTCACACATTTGCGCTTCACAGCTCAAACACCTCACTGACTCACTGGTCCCTTAGACATCCCCTATCTCTCTCTCTCTCTCTCTCTCTCTATACTTTTGCCGCTGCAACGAACAACGGCGACCATCATTTTGGGCTATCGGCGTTTGCTAATCAAACGTTTGACATTTATGGCGCACAGTTTAAAGAGTTTGGCATCATAAATAATTGCCGCCATAAAAGTGCTATACATAGAAAATGGCTGCCGCAGCTGTTGCTATAACGCCAAAGCGGCCATTTTGTTTACGCTTTGATTTTTGATGGCACACTTAAAAGAAACATCTCAAATATAAACAAAAAAATCAAAAAAAAAAAAAAATGTATATATAAAGAAAGAAAAGAGGAAAAAAGCGTGAAAAAAAAAAATCTAAAAGCTCAGCAAATAAACACTTTATTAGCGTTGCCACAAAACACATTACAAAGTTTATTAAGTAATTTCGCTAAGCAGAAGCAGAGCAAGTCATACAACGTGTTGTCCTTTCAACACTGCTGGCTGACAATGGCGCACATGAGCGAGACAGAGATAGAGCAACGAACGGTAAAGGAAAGTCTTGGCGAAGACATGAAAAAGGCGTGCAATGCTAAAAATAATCATAATAAAAATGAAATTAAATAAAATAAAAATCCATGAAAATCATTTTCACTTGTTTCTGGCTTACAACAACTTTTGCAACAACAAAAACAAACCAAAAAAAAAAAAAAAAATATACAAAAACCGGAAAACGAAATAAAAAAAAAATAATAAAGGACGAAACGCTCATTCGTTTGCACATCAACATCGCTGTATGTATGTATGTGTGTGTGTGTGTGTGTGTGTGTGTGCAGGTCAACGGTATCTGTTGCAAACCGTTTCAGGTTATTTTGAGAAAGTGCTATCATTAAATATTTACTTCGCTGCTCTGAGTATTTATTATTATTATTTTGTTTTTTTTTCGTTTTTTGTTTGCTTTGAAACGTTTTCATTTTAAGCAAAAAGCAACAACAGAGCTACTGACGATGCTGTACCTCATGATCATGATGATGATGATGATAATGATGACAAGCACGACGTTGAAGATTCTAGCTAAAAAAGACTCACTTTTCGGCAATGACTGAAGTTGTGTTGAGCTGAGCTGAGCTGAGCTCTGTTGAACATAACCGTTTCATTTTATGACCAACAATCATTGCTTTTGATTGCTTCAATGCTGTTTTGTGGGCGTGTCATTGTGTGTTTGTGTGAGTCAACGTTTGCCAAGTTTACAGTCACAATTCTCGAATCTTTGCTATCAACATTCTAAAGGTGTAAAATACCGTTGAGCGGCATCTTCGTCTTCTTCTACTTAATTTTTTATGTGCGTGGGCGCATGATTGCGCTCCTAATGGTCACACAAATACACACACATATACATACATACACAAATATATACATATACACATACACTTTAATGCAAAAGACTTCACAGTTTCACAGACGAGTGAAATTGATTTAAAGCAATTTAGTTCAGTTTTCTTATGTTAAGCTGAGTTGAGTGGTGGGTAGAGAAGGGGTGGTAAGGGGGTGTTGAAGCGCAACGGTTGAGCGTTTATTGTCGGCAACGGCGTCAGGTGTCGTTGGCATTCAACATTGAATTGATTATTGAAAGGATTTTGTGGATTATTGCCTGGCATTATTTAATAGAGTTTATGAGCCATTTTGATGTATTGCTCGTTTATGTATGTGTGTGTGTGTGTATGTGTGTGTGTAATAATGCTAATAATCAATTTCGTTTTTGATATAATCATTTTTATATAACGAAATATTATTATAAATGTAAGTATATCACTCAAGCAAGCTAAAGACAGCTTAAGTAACCGCTTAAGTAACCATTTGTTTATTTTAATATTATTTAAACAATAAATAAATAATTTGTTTATAAAACAAATTAAAATAAACCAACGTCTTAAGTAGTTGTTGTAGTTGTAGTAATCATTGCAAGTACTTTGTAGAGCTTAAGTAACTGTAACTGTAATTATAGTTGTTAGTTAAATGTTGAACACTTGTTTAAATAAAATACACAAAGTAAACGTTGAAGTAATTAAAACTTCACAACTTTAATTAAAAAATAAAAAAGTAAAAGAAGAAATTGGAAAAATAGGAAAATTCTTTGAAAAACTAAAATTGTAATTTCTTATCATTGAAGTTGATTGACAGCTAAGCTTGATGTCACGTGAAGTTCTTAGCAATTTACCGAACCAATGTGGCATGCATGGCATCAACGCTACATGCCACATGCCACACGACACTTGTGCTTTTGTCTTGTACAACATTTAAACAATTTATTTATTTTTTTTTTTTTTGCTTTTTTTTAATTAAAACAAATTAAAATGTAAATTTCTTTCATTTTGTCGCGTATTTTTCTATTAAATGCCAAAAAGAAGGAAAATAAAGAAAAAAATAAAAAATGGAGAAGAAATTGTGAAGAATCAAGTTGACGAGGAACAAGTTGTGTGTTGAAAAGCGACGAGCACAAAATAAATAAGAATAAACCAGAGTACAAAATGTAAACAACAATTAAATGTTCACTATATAAACAATGGGGTTGGGGTTGGGTTTTTGGGGAGACAAGACAGGCGGCTTGGGTGAAATGGAAATGGAAATGTTAAGAGGAACAATGTAAGCTTGAATAATTGGGACAGAGAGAGGTAGGGAGAGGGAGACTGAGGAAACGGTATAGGAAAACGACATTCTTGTTGCTTTGTAAAACTTTGTCAGTGACAGAGACAGAGACGAACAAAGAGAGAGAGAGATAGAGAGGGGGAAGGAGAAAGAGTGCAAGTGAAATGCTCTACGTGCATATGAATTTAATGATTATTAAAAAAGAAAGCAAACAAGTAAAACACATAAGAGAAAAAGAGAAAGAGAGCGAGAGATAGAGTGATAAAGCGAGGGACGAAACGAAGAGTGAGAAGAGAATTAAATAAAAGAAGCTAAAAATATTCAAGTAACTAAATCCTTGGCACTTTCCACAGTGGCAAGTGAGTTGGTGAGGGGAAGAGGGGCAGCTGCTGAGGATGAGGGGGCAACTTATGCTTGTGGCAATGGCGACATGTGCACTGAGCTCTCATGTACTTACAGAAAAAAAAGAAATTCGTTTTGTTAACATTTTGTTATTGTTGTTGTTGTGTTTTTTTATTTTTGTTTTCCTAAATGCTTTTGTGCTTCTAATTGAATTTTATTTATTTATTATTTTAATTTGCTTTTTTCGCATTTATTTTTATTTTATTTTTTTTCCTTTGCTTCTTTGCATTTCAATTAGAAATAATTTTAATGAGCTTAAAAATAGAAAAAAAAAAATAAAAACAAAAGCAAAAAATGTGTTGCATAGACACAGGCGGTCGACCGCTTAAATCGTTATTAAAATACCGCAAAACAAAAAACAATTTTGCGTAAGAAAATTCTTTAAAAAAAAAGAAAAAAAATTATTCCAAAAAAAAATGTGAAAGTGAAAAAAGAAGAAGAAGTGTTTTGGTTGAGTTTGAAAATTGAGTTTGCTCGAACTTAATTTCGTCGAATGCTTTTCCGGCTGCAAATAAAGTTTCTCTCGTTTGATTTTCGCGAAAACGTTCAATAACTGCAATGAGCCGAAAGTTGATGCGAAAGAATCGCCAAGCAAAAATAGCAGTTGGTGGTAAAGAGCCATGAGTCAAGTGGCAGTCTCTCGTACCTATCCCTATCACTCTATCTCTCTCTCACTGCGTAAAGTCAAAAGTAACGTAAAGTTAAAAACTTGTATTCAGTTTCAGTTCAGTTGAGTTCGTTTCAATGCGGCATCATTTGCAAAATCAAAGTTTATGTGCTTGTGTGTGCCAGTAAAAGCAACAACAACAACACACACACACACACACCAAAAAGAAAAGTTCTCGCATTGCCACTAAAAAAGTTCAATTTGCTTTAAAGCACTTAAGGTCTCATATGCTCTTCAATTAAGCCATGTCTGTTTTTTCGCCTCACTTTTCACTTGTAATTACAGACACACACACACACACACACACATAGAGACATGCAACATATGCGCATACACCCGCCCACAAAAACACCTCCTTTGGCATAAAAAAATAGCAACAACAACAAATTGAAGTAAGCAACATTTTTGCTTTCATTTCTCCTTTGGTCCTTAAAAAAAAAAAAAAATAACTGAAATAAAGAAAAAATTGAAGTAAATATTAATTTAAGCACAATGTGCAGTAAATGAGTATCGTGGGTTGTTGTTGTTGTTGGTCGAAAGTCCTTTTGCCATCGTCATTCTGTTGAACTTTGGCTGCTTTGTTGTTGTTTAGCAATCTTTTTCATTTGTATAGACGATACAGGCACATACACACATACACACTTATATACACACACAAAAGCGACATGTTTACACATCCATCATTTTGTACTCAATTAGTTTTTATTCATGCCATCTGCTGTCGTACTACTCATATTGCTCATCTATCGTTTGGTCACCTTTTATCAAATGTCACTTCGTACTAACACAACTCCAAACACACACACACAGACTAACATAGCTGCCCTTTAGTGTATAACTTGTTAGAATTTCGCATAAAAATTGTTAAATGTTCTTAAATCATACGACACGTTGGCTTTACCAGCTTGGTACCTTTTTTTGCACGAGTAACCACATTTTTTGATTCGTTACATGTCTACAAATAGCACATTTAAGCAGTAAATAAAATTTAATTAATGCTAGAAGCGCTTATGTTGTGTTTTGAAGCGCAAGTAACCATGTACACATAAATAATTCGTTACTTGGGCATAAAAGACGCATTTATTATTGCTTTCTTATTGCTTTTGTAATGAAAACTAAATTGGTTTTATGCTTTGATAACAAGTTATCAAACATTTTGATTCGTTACATTACAGTGAAGTAAAAAAAAACTCTTTGTTTTGAAAGGCAAATGCAATTTTGTCATTTTAATGACATTTCCAATTGCTAAAGGCGACGAAAACGAAGAAAATAAACAAAGGCAACAAAATTATAGCATACTTTTTGGCGCACTTTGCTACACTTTGCAGCACAAGACATGAAAAAATTATGAAAAAATAACATAAAAAAAAATGTTTGATAAAACTCAACACTAATGTAAAATAAATATTCATTTTAGAGCAAAAAAAAAGAAAACAAAATAAATTGTCTGCATTCTTCATCATAGCGCAATTTAAGTTGCGATAAGGCGTTGTTAACATAAAGTGATGAGATGGGTAGAATGAAAAAAAGTTTTTTTTTAGTTGACGTAATGTTAATCAACAGAGGCTGAAAGCTAAAATTGCTATTCATTTTCAAAAGAAAACAACTCACGCGTCTGAGCACGCTTCTTCTTCTTCTTCTCTTTATCTTCGGCTTCTTTGTGCGCTACACGCTCTTGATCATTATGACAACTTGAGTGACTACTAAAACTTTTTCTCCCGTTTGTTTTTGTACTCTTCACACAGTCAATATTATTATAGATTCGTCTAGAACAGTTTGTAACAATCAGAAGGAGACATCGCCGATCATATGAAGAATATATATTCTTGATCAGCTCGCCAAGATACGTTTTCAGATCTTCAGAGTGATCCCATAGAGGGATTTTGAAAGTTTTTGATTCGTGGTATGAAAAACTTTACTGTTTCTTTTTAACACAGAGAGCTGAAATTTCAAATGTAGTCTTCTGACATGCCAAAACTTAGTATATGTTGGTATCAACAAGGTCTTACCCCTAGAAAGGATAACTGCCATAGAGCGATCTTGAAAATATTTAAGTTTTTGTATGAAACACTTTTTCATATCTGAACCAATTCACTTGGAACTTCAAATCAATAATTTCCATATCTCAGGAATCGAATGAAGTATAAGAATGAAAATTGCTATGTCGGCTATTTCGATGTGATGCCAAAAAAGGGGCGTGGCATAAAAAAACCAATGAGAAGAGTATTTAATCGACGGCAAGACCGTTATTCTACTCTACTTAGATTGTGTCCTCAATGTAAGAAAGATTGTCCTCGTCAGCGCTGTCATCATTATCATCATCACTGTTATTATCATCGTTACAATTATCTTGGTATTGTTGTTGTTATTGTAAGTATAAAAAGCGTTGAATTGCTCAAAGCAACAATTCAACAATTATGCGAATAAATTTGCAAAAATAAAAGGACAACGATAATAATTAAACAAACACAGACTAAAAAACGATTTGCATAAATTTGTGCAAAGGATACTTTACTAAAACTAATACTAACACACACAGACACAGTAAGACAACGTAGCATAGCGCAGGACATGAATAAGAAGAAGAACAGGGATATGGACATATCTAAGGTATATGTACCTAAGGCAAAATTCGAGCGAGCGAGCGACCGACCGTCCAACTGACAACTGACTGACTGGCTGACACGCTCATCATGCGTGTATGTGTGTGTGTGTCTGCGCTCAAACTCAAGCCAACTGATAGTCTTGTTGCTGTTGCTGATGTTCAGCTCAGCTCAGCTCAGCTCAGCTCATTTCAGCCTTCTGGCTGTAACAACAACAACAAAGCACAGGACCTACAACAACAACAACAAGGCTGTCAAGTCTCGCAAAAACAAGAACAAACAGCAGAAGAAGAAGAATGGAGGGAGGGAGAAAAAAAAACTTAATTAAAATTTTTATTACAAATTTTTGCGTATTTTGCTTTTGTGTCGATAATTTTACGCTTATCATCGACAGCGCTGAAACGTTGAAGCCAAAGTGCTTTGACAGCAACGCGTCTCACCATCACACCCCACCCTCTAACCCCCTCTGCTTGTTTCACTCATTTTTGCCTCACGCAATTATGTGTGCGTTGTGCTTCTAATTTGCAACATCAGCAGTAATCATTTTGCTGCTGCTTCTTCTTCACTTTTTAGTCTTTCCACTCCTTCCCCTACTCCTGATGGTGGAGGACGCGTCTTGCTCCTCTTTTAAGTCATTTTTACAACACACTTTGTCAAGTTTTGCAAAATGTATGCTGGGTAGGTAAAATAAGTAAAGAACGAAACAGGTGACGGAAATTAAAACGGAAGCGTTTCATGTTGAGCAAGAAGAAAATGGAGATGAAGAAGAAGAAGAAGAAGACGTATAAGCGGTAACAGAAGAAGCAGAGTTTCTTGTGGTGTGTTGTTGTTGTTGTTGGGCTTTGCTGTGTCAATCGAAAAACAACAACTGACATCAAACTGACAGCTTTCACTTCAATGCTTTACATCTTTGTCTTCCTCCCACACACATACTAACTTCATTCATATACTCCCCTTTTTACCGCCCACCCATGCTATGCTCTTCCCTGTTTTTGCTACCGTTTGACATTACACAAAATATAAAACGGTAGTCTCACTTTAATATGCCGGAAATTTCATTAAAGTCGAAACAAATTTTCTTTGACTCGTATTGTATGCTTTTTAGCGTTGTTGTTGTTTGACATTTAAAATTATTTTTTTTTTTTGGCTTAATGTTGATTAAGTCAAGACCCTTTTTGGTTTGGCTGTCAAAGGTTTTTTTTTTTTATTCAATTTTATTCAATAAAATGTACATTAATTCTCAACATAAAATGTAAAAGTTTTTCGTGCATTTTGCAACACTATTTGGCGTAATGCATTTCCTTTGATCAAATGTACAAATATACGCATTGGTTGACCATTTGCTGTCAAGCGTAATGCATGTAATTCTATCTGTGTGTGTGTGTGTGTGTTAGAATATCAAACGAACTACCACTGACCAACCGACTGACCAACCTACCGACCGACATGGCCACATTTACAGTTACAGATGAGACAGCAGCAATCCAAGTTAATTTATACAAAACCATACATCAACGGCTGTCAGGAACACGGCACGTGTACCAAACGAACCAAATGAACCTGACATGTTGATGTGACCATGCGAGCGCAAAATCCTTACTACGAGATAGTGCGAGAGAGAGAGAGATAGATAAAAATAGAGAACAGTGTGTGGCAGTTACAGTCGATGACACCGGAAAAGTTCGCCACGGGAACTAAGTCAAACCAAAGCTGAAAAACAAGCAAAGAAATACGAGAAGGGGGGTGAAGAAAATTAAAGAAAATAAAAATAATAATATAAAATTAAACAAAAAGCTGACAAAAGAAAGAGTGTGCATTCCATGTAGTAGAGACAAACTTGCAAGCGGAAAAGGAAAATTTATGCGCGACCATTTAAAGTCAATAAGTGCATTTGTCTTCTTGGTTGCGTTGGCGCCAACTTGTTGGGAATGCAAAGAGAATCTATGAAGTTTATTTAATTCACTTACACACACACACACACACACGTTGTCAGCTTAATATATGGCGTAAGCATGTGTGGGTGTGCAACGTTGAATATCTCAGGAGGAAAAATGAGTAAACCTCGACGAAAAAGGCGTTCTAAAATGCTTTAACAGAAGAAAAAATAAAAATACATTGACGAAAAAGGCATTCCAAAAAGCCTTGTTTTTAAGCTTCCTTTGAACCGTTTACATTTGAAAGTGTTTTAAAAAAGCGTGGCAAGACTTTTATGTCATCATATTTTAATTTCAACCAAACTCTCTCTTTTTTTAATAACGAACTTTCAGCACATACCCTTCAGCATTTTTAGAAGGGAGCAGGGAAGTTCCACCTGATTTTTGATAATTTTAGAAGCGAGATAGAAGGAAAAGCCAATGACTGAAAAATAAGAAGTTGCACTTCGTCTTCGGAAAGTATTAATTAAGACATGTTTATTCCAAAACCTTCCATTTAGAAGCGAGAAGAGAGGGCCTGCTGATATATCGAACATGTTAGTAAAAGTGGCAGTGGGTATGTGCAATTGACTGAGGAAGTTGGATAAATAATACCGATAATATGTTAATTATAAGTGAGAAAACGATAACTGACAAAAGAATGATAAAGTCTTTAATGGAGTGTGAAAATAAGTTTTAATGTGCAGCAGGCTGTCTCAATTGGCAATGGAAATGTTAACGTTAATGAACTAATAGGCACACAGAGCAGCTTGTAGGGGAAATAGCCTAAGAAGAAAAACAAAAACAACATTTGTAGATTAGTAGCCAAGCGTATCATGAAAATAAACATAGAACGTGTTGAAGTAAGCAAATGAATGGCATTGCAAATCAAAAACTAAACAGTGTGGCAACGCTATCAACACGCAAACGCCAACGCTAACACCAACATCGACACCAACACCGATACCGACACCAACACCAATGCCTGCAATAGCCATTTTGCTAATGTCGTAGACGGTGTCAATTTCAGTTACGAGTACGTTGCCCAATATCAATTCCCCAAAGTCAGTTTGATTTCCATTTGAAAGCAGTTTGCATGCACACAGAACAGAACAGAACATATTTAGAAGACTGAAGACAGTGTGTACTGAAGTGAAGTGATGGGCATAGAACAGAAGAGAATAGAAGAGATATGAGACCGAACCAAACCTAACATAGCGAAGACTTCAAGCTACGTGATGTTAGCACGAAAGCAGCAATGAATAGAACATTGTAGAGCAACATAGTGCATGAGACAATGCAGACAGACAGACAGACATACTGAGAGACAGCCAGGCCGGTTGGTTGTCTGTCTGTCTGTCTGTCTGACAGACTGAACTGGCAAACAGAACTTGAGCAAAGACATGAGACAAGAACGTTGATGTTGCCAATGTCAATGATGATGTTGACGATGATGATAATGACTATGATGTGGCCGAAGCAGTTGCTTGACTATCAACCTATACACACACATACAGATTGATAGTGTGTGCAGAGCGTGTGGCATTTGCACAAGCAATGCCTAACGCAATCACTTCCGTGCTGCTCACGTTCGCTCGCCTGCTTGCTGGACGTCGTCATTGTCATCGTCTTTGCCATCGCCATCGCCAGCGCTATCACCATCGTTGTCGTCAATGCAATGTGCCAGTGTGGCACAGCGCAACAAAACGGAAATCACAACGTTGATTTTCTTTTTTTTTGCTTTATTTTTTTTCAGTGCAATTTATCACAAAAGTGTATGGAAGCGAAATGAAAACAAAAGCCGGAAAAGAAAATCTCACGAACGCAATGCAATTGGATTAGACACGCGCTAATGTTGCCAATGTGCCAGTGTTGACTAAGGATTCCAACTCAATGCAAGTTTTGCTTCAAATATTGTGAAAGCATCTGTTGGTGTTTAATTTTTCTTTTTGTCAGTTTCTCATTGTTTTATGCTTAATGCTTTTAATTTAATGCAATTTAATGTTAATGCTAAAAATTATGCTACTCAAAATGCGTGCATTGCATTTCAGTGTTACCAGATTGCCAACAAAAAAAAAAAACAAACCAAAACTAAAACAAATCTCACAAATCGCAAATCGCTTTCCAAAGCATAAAAACTAATGTGTCTAAAAGCAAAGAGTTGAGAAAATCAAGAGTTAAGTATACTCAACTCATCGTCGAGTCGTGTCCAAGCATGTTGTATCAAGGGTGGGCTGGTGTTGGTTTGGTGAGGAGCGGTGAGGAGCGGTGAGGAAGGCAACATTGTTTGCTTTGCATGTTTATTATTACTTTTTGTTATTATTACTATTAGTATTATGATGACTTTTATTGTTATTTTTATGTACTATTCTTAATGTTCAAACAGATACTTGGCAACTCTGTGTTTTGGCATTCATCCCATTAGTTTGCTATACATATCTTTTTATACTCTGTTCGCTTTGCACAACTTTCTCATAAAGTTTGTAACACATTTGGATGTCTGTTATATACCGGGTATACAAGAAGTATTCCATATTTGTATTTCTGATCAGCTTGATAAGATTTGTACAGGTTGTCATATCCATCTATCTTTCTAAAGGATTGCGTATATACTTCTTAAAATAAGCGATCTATAATTTTGTATAAAGACTCCTCTCAGTTCTTCAACCTTTAGTTCTTTTGTTGGATCGATTATGATCAGAGCTAGTAACTATTATAAAACAACTGATTCTTAAAGATAGTCAAGCGTCTCTATATAGCATGCTTTATCTGTAATAAATCTACCATAGTTGCATCCCTTCCCTAGAAGAATACAATGCAAAAGATGATCTTGAAAATTTTTTTAAGTTTTTCTAGTCAAATTCGAAATGAAGTGTATCAAAAAATGTTCGCTATAGCCGAAATAAGTTTCGTTTCTTATTTTTTGTACCAAGTCTGTGGTCTGTTTTGGTTTGCTGCGAACAATTTTGGTATGTTCATTGTTTTGTTGTTGTTATTGTTAGTTTTTTTAATGGTTTGTATGAACAATTTTCTAATTAGGCGTTACAACAATAGCGCGCTTCATCTTTGTCCTACGCTTCGCTTCCTTCCTTCCTTCCTGCCAGCTGAAGCGCCACCTGCTGTGCTCTTGTATTGAAAACATTACGCAATGCTTTCCAAATCAATGGTTCATGAAAAACATTGTTAAAAAAATTAAACAATTTTGACTGTTCTATTTTTCGCCCATTCTCTACCCAACCCTCTGTATGTTCTTCTCTTTCTCTCTCTCTCTCCGTCTCTAGTAGCTTGCTCTAAATTGTCTGCTTCTTAAAATGTATGTAAAAATTTTTTTCTTTTTTGATTTTTTTCCATTGCTTTGTTGCTTTTCTTACTGCGTTCATTCACAATTTGTCTGTGATTAACAATTAGAGACGCACGACCATATACATGCCATCTCACTCATACATATGCACGCATATCATTTTATTAGCGGAACGTCTGTGTCAGTTTGGCATTTCTTTTTTCATTTTGCTGTTATTGTTGTTGTTGTTGCTTTGGTCTTGTCTCTTTCCGGTTGTGGGCGCATGGCGGGCATAAAAGTCAAGGTTCATGTTCTAGCAAAAGTTGAAAACGTGCGTTGCCATAAGCAATTTAAGCTAATTTGCCCAAAAATACAAAACAGAAGTAAAGAAAATTCGTAGGAAATAAAATAATCGAAGCGTAAGTTAAAAATTGCCAAGAGCATTTTCATTTTTTCAGGTTTTGGTTCTTAATAAAAAAAAACAAACAAACAGATACAAATAGAAAAAAAAAATGAGCTGAGCATGACAATATTATATATAACTGTACATTTGGTGTGGCGAAAGTTTTGGTATTAACAGTTGAGGTTATAAAAAAATATGTCCTTCGATTTAATAAGTTTGTATTGGGAATGTCAATCCCCGGTTTCACGAAATCATGGAATATCAGTGTTTTTGAAGTGTCGAAAATTCCTGAATTCATTTTGTCCAATGCTGGGATAATCTTTGGTAACTCATTTTATAAGAATGAATGAAGAAGAGTCTATTTTTTTTTTTATTTATAATTAGTTTCTTAGAATAATAATAACATAAAATATTTCTTACGACACATTTAGTCCGGAGACTAATTCCAGGATTCCGAGATTTCATTTGACAATACCGAAAATCCCGGGAATGGTAAGTCTCCAAAAATTGTATAATATGACTTAGTTTTTCCATTAGCTTAAAGTACTCATGGCGTTCTTCAGCTTATCGTAATTTGTATCGCATCAATTGACAGACACAAAAAACGGAAAATAAGTTATAAATTTCGCTTTGACTTACAAATATTGATAAATATGCCACTTGAGCGTATACATTTTTATGGCACATTTCTGAAGGTTTCTTCAATTTATTGTATGACAAACTCACCTGAAATGAGAAGAGAACAAGAAAAAGAAGAGTAAGAATAAGAAAATGAATAACAGTAAAAGCGTGACAAGTGTTGGTTTGTGCTTGTGTATGTCATGTTAACGGTTAACAGGTCGTATGTGTAATTTTATATGCTGTGAAATAAAAACAAGAAGGGCACTGAAATGATAATGAAACTTGTGCATAAGAAATATTTTTTCAGTCATCTGCGTTGTTGTTGTTGTTGTTGTTGGCGGTGGCAATGACAGCAAGAAGGAGAAGAAGAAGAAGTCGAAATAAAAGTGAAAGAACACGCGCCACAAACCCTTAAAACGCAAGCATATCAAATGAAATTTTATATATGTATTTTGTTTTTTTTTTGTCTCTCTTTTTTTTCATGTTATTCGTTTTGCGAGCCCCTCAAGCTGAAATTCAACATGTGTTCGAATGCCAAAAAGTATGCTACACAATTTATTTGCGCGCACGCATAAAATGCCATTTCTAATTTACGAAAGTACAAAAAAAAAGCACAACAACAAGAACAAGAACAATCATAACAACAACAACAATAAGAATGGCAATGAGGACAAAGACGTTGTTGACGTTGCTCATGGTTTTCAGAAGCTTAGCAGGTAACTGTATTGGTTGGTGTGTGTATGTGTGTGTGTGTGCTGTTGTTGTTGTTGCTGCTGCTGATGGATTTGTTTCTGTGTTTATATGCATCATGTTACTTTTTCTTTCCTTGCTTTTGATTATTTTTATTGTTTTTACGGAATCTGCTTTTTCATTTCGCAACAATAACAACAAAAACAACAACAATAAACAACAAAGTAACAATAACAACTGTGTACGTTTCTTTATACATTCAATCATTCATTCATTGCCTACTTTAGGGCGCTCACACACTTAACATCTCGCTCGCTCTCCCTTTCTCTTTCGCGTTCCCTTTCTTTCTTTCTGTGTCTACCTCGCTTCCACCAAACCAGCTGTTGACGACTACTTTGCTTGAGCTCATCAAATCATATTGAAAAGGTTTCGTCGCTTTCGCTTTTGTACATAAGTGAAATCAAACGAAATTACGCTCGCGTTCGCCACCTAAAAATATGCTATAAAAAATGTTTACGCATGAATTTTGCCGTTTTTATGACGCGTCGAAGCACATATTCCACTTTGCGTCTCCTATTTCCATCGCCTCCTCTTCATCCTCCTCCTGTTGCTGCTCCACATTCAGTTTCATCACTGTTGCGTTTGCTTCGATGAACTTTTTCACTTTTACGAGCGTACGAGAAAGTTTCGTCCTTCGGTTTCTAATTAAATATCGGATTGGTTTAGATTGGTTTTGCTTGCTGTTTTCGCTGTTGTTGTTGTTGTTTTTTTTTTTTTTTTTTTGACAAGAAAATGAGTTGGGCGTCAAGTTTAGCTCAACAATTTAATGATGTGGAAATTACGTATTGCATACTCTTTGGGGCATTAATTTTATGTGGCTACTTTTGATTTTAATGGCTCACGAGTCTAATTAAAATCAACACAGATAAACACAAACAAATACAAGCACGCATACACATACATACATCTTTAAGTCTAAGCAAAAATAATTGAAAAATATACTCTTGATGTCTTTTTTTATGCCACGCCCTGTTTCTAGGGGACAGACTTTGTTGGTACTATCATATACTCTAAGTCTTAGTATGACAAAAGACTAAATTCTAAATTCCAGTCTTATGTGTTCAAAAAAAAAAAAAAAACAGAATAAAGTTTCTCATACGAGGAATTAAAAATTTTTAAGATCCCACAATGGGATCCACAATTCCACAATTGCAAACAAAACAACCGAAGTGAGCAAAACTCTCTCTCTCTCTCTCTCGTTGCCACTCTCGTGTGCAGCTCATCATAAACTCTTACATGAGCCGAACTGATCAATGCAATGCTGCTCGTGCTTTCGTCCATGTTATTGTTGCGCATGCCTTCGTGCATTGTCTTGCACAACTCTTGTTGTTGCTTTCTTTAACTTTTGGTACCTTCAACTCTATTGCTATCCTATTTCAATATGATTTTAAGCTTTTGTTTGTTGTTTTTTTTTTTCTTGCAAGCTCATTTTATAACAATGCCAAAGACAATATTAGAATCAACGAAATTTTAGCTGTGAAGTACATTTTTGTTCACAGTCTTTAATTTTTTTATAAGCACTCAAATCGTTACTTTTTTTTAACCGTTTGCCACATCGTTTTGGCACCTCTTTTGACTAAGCTTTGACTTGGATTTATTCTTTTATATATGTATATACATATATATATTTTTTTTCTTTGCTGAAAGTATGCCTTATTTATTATTTACACGCAAAACGTGTATGAAACCAGAGTAGCAAACGTGCAGAGTCCCTCTTGCCCCACAAACACACACATACACATACTGAGCTCTGCTCAGTTCAGTTCAGTTTGTGAAGCTGCTCGTCGTTTGTGCTTGTGCTTGCGGTTGATTTGATTGCTTTATGCACCCAGTGAGTGGCCGCATGAATTTCAAATGAGTTGATGTTGTTTGGCGTACGTTGCGCGTTGGTGTATGCCGTGTGTGCAAAGACAGTCTAGAGAGTGTTGAAAGTGTATGTGTGTGTGTGTGTGTGAGTGTGTGAAGAAAACGGGCACAGTTAAAGTGCTGCTGCGCTTGGCCAGCGCAAGTACCATGGAATGTGAAATGAAGCAACAGAGGAGCAAAGTAGTTGAGAGCAACGAGAGAGGGAGTGAGTGAGTGAGTGAGTGAGTGAGCGAGGCAAGCGTGTGTCCGAGTTGGGTTGACTTAAGTAGTAGATGACGAAGCCAGTGTTGCTACTTTTATGCATGTATGTTTGTATGTGTGTGTTTGTGTGTGTAACTTTGAACGAACGTGCGCTTGATTTGAAGTAAGTTGTTGTTGTTGGTTGATTTTTTCCTGTTTTGTTTTTGTACTTTGCCAGCTGCTTTTATTTCATTTTGGCAATTTTTCTTTTGCAGTTCGCTTACGGCAAACGTTTTGTGGCTACGACCAAAAATAAAACGCAAAAAAAAAAACTCACACACACACACATAACAGCAAGACAGTACAAGCGCGAGTGGCAGGGGAGGGGGAAGGTAGTAAGGAGGTGAGTGTAAGAAAAGGATACTTATACAACGTTTGTGTTCTCACAGTAATTTGAAATTCATGCGCTATGTTGTCGTCGTATGTGGAATAAATTCAAGATTTTGATTTGCCACACAAGACTTGAGTAGCTCTTTTCGGCTTCTATATTACACCTACTTTACTTTATACATACACACACACAGCGTAGTATGGCACATGCGTTGAGGTGTGAAAAAGCAAAAGATATGCAAAATGACTTCGACACTGACAAATGTTATTAAAGCAACTTTGACGGCTTTCATTTATTTACTTGATTTTTTTTTTTGTTTTTTTCATTTTTATTTTATTTTCCTTCTTGTCAAATAAATACGCATGATGTTTGAACTTAGTAAAGCCATTAGCGCATAATGTGCTTGTTTTTGTTGTCATCGTTATTGTTGTTGTTGTTTTTTTTAGGGTGCAAAGACATTGTTAATTAGCATAATTTTAAGCTGAGCTCAAATAAAATATTACAATTGTAACGAAGCACAAAAATTTCATTGCATAGCGCAAGGGGCGTGAAATTTGATTTGTTACATAAATTGGAAAAAAAAGGTTTCTTCATCTACTTTTGCTCCTTTTTATTTGACACAACAACACACATTATACCGTTGCTTGTCGTTTGTTGTTCTCATACGCAGTCTTGTTGTTGCTATGCAACGGTTTTGTCGTCGCCATATTGCAATTGAAAAGCAGCTGCAAAAAAAAAAAGAAGGCAGGCAATAAATTGAAAAAAGGGCGTCAGGCGTCACACACACACACACTCATACACCCGCTATCGAACTGACACTTACTATGGTCGTTGGTGTTGTCGTTGTTGTTGTTGTTGTTGGCAAATGGCGGCGACGTTTCTGCACTGCTGGTGGCAAAAACGGAAATTGACGCTGCAGTTGACAAAGACAAACGGAAGTGATAAACTGCAGGCCCATGTCTGTGTGTGCGTGTGTGTGTGTGTGTGTGTTGCAAAGTGTCACCATATGTTCGCTTATTTGTTGCACTTCAGTCAAATGCATACACTCTGTGCCGGTGCCTGCGTTGGTGTCTGTTTCCTGTTCTATGTATGTTTCAATATAAAGTATTGCATACTTTTTAACGTTTTGCATTACAAATTTCACAATTTTTTTTTCCACTTAAATTATTTTATGCTTTAATATTTGTTAGTTATCAATACAATTGAACGTACGTTTTGTCAAAGTTTATAAAATTACGTATACGTTGAGATTATAACTTTCGATCGTGAAACACCTTCGCTTAAGATATTAAGAATAACTTCTTCAAATTTCAACAAGATCAATCAATTAGTTCTTGAGATTGATCTTGAGTTTCCTCACTAAAGAAAAGAAATTGTTATAACTTTCGAAAAAATCCGAATTTCAGAACTGTTAAAGGCTTAAAAGATTCTTCGAAGTTTAAACCATTTATTTTGCCAAAAAATATACAAATTTTTGGAAAATCTTTGGGTCACATAACCTCTGATTTGAAAAATATTATACTCATTGTGCTTTTTAGTCGTTTAGTGTATGAATTATTCACATATGTTTTCAAAAGCAATGACCTCACCTTCGCGCCTTGGTTAACGCACATATTTATTTAATTATTTAAACAATCCTTTTTTTTATTTTTAACTTTTATTTTTTTTTATTTTTTGTTTGCTCTCAGTTACTGTTGAAAAACTCATGGCATGCGTTGTGCAAACAATTAATGCCATTGACAAGCTGTCATGCTTCGTTTGACTGTGCAATGTCGCCTAAAAGTCGACTGCAGTATTTGCATTTTGTCGTCAGCACTCACAGCTTGCCTTGGGTTTCGGTTACACGGCACTTTTGATGCTGTCAGAACCATATTGTTGCTGTTGTTGTTGGTTTAGTCATGTTTCCCATTTGTTTTTTTGAAAACGTTTTACAAAATTGAAAATGTCAAGTGTCATAAACGCAACATTGTCGCAACGTCATGCGTGACTGCGCCCAGTGGCATGCTATGATTTTTTTTTTTTTTCATTTTTCTGTTTTTACACATTCCTTCTTCTTTTTGAAATTCGTTGCTGCGCTTAAGTGACTGCGACAATACTTCTCTTTACATTTTTTTTTGGAGCATTTATTGCATACTTGAATATGGCATATCATTTTGTTTTTATTTTTGGCAGCGTGCAAAATATGTATTTATGTTGTGCCTTGACCAAAGTAATGCAATTCGACGCACACGGCTTGGCAGCCCTTAACGATTTCATGCTTCAACATGCGCAAACGAAAAATACAAAAACAACAAAAAAAGAAAAAAATGTAATAATAATAAAACAAAAACAGAAAATCACTGCCAACTGTACTGAAATGAAAAACAAACAACAACATTTGTAAAACAAAAACAAAGCCAGAAAAAAAAGGGACAACATTTGTGCTTATTAAATTATGAGATTACAACTTTCTACTTTGCTGCTTTGCGTTCTTTGCTTAAGAGAATTTCATGCGGCATACTTTTTGGCAGCTACGCGCACTGCATGCATAAATCAATTTCAATTAACGTTAATTAAATACGCATCAAGTGGGCATGACCACAAGCAAGCAACAAGCAACAACAACAACAGAAAACACAAAATAACGTGAAACAAGCTCGACAAGGTTGCTAGACAGGCTTGTTGTAAGGATGTTGAAAAAGGGGTTTCATGGAAGATGAATGAGTGAAGCACTGCGATGACGGCAAATTTCGAGTATTTTTCAGCCACAAAACATTGAAATGAGTAAATGAGATTTACAAAAAAAAGCAAAAAAAAAAAAAAAATAAATCAACAACAGTAGCAACAACAATGCCATACATTTCTATACAGCCTAAAAGTATGCTACATAAAATTGAAAATTTGCAAATAGCACTGAAGAGAAGTTGGTTGAGAGGGTCTAAAAAGCAACGAACATTCTGACCGACCATGTTGTTTGTGTGTTTGTGTCTGTGCCTGTCACAAACAAGTAAAATACAAATGCGAACGTGCGACCGAAATAGAAGGCACATTGCGTGCGTGCGTGTGTTTTTGTTGAATAGATGAATTGTATGGGGTAAGGGCAGCTATGAAGCACCCATACGAACGCGCGCGGTCATGTACAAATCAGCAAAAGTAAACCGCAATGTTCCTAAACATTACACACGCCAACACCACAACAACAACGACATACACAATGAGCACGATGATGATGGTGCTGAAGCTGGTGATGGTAAAGGACTCAACTCAACTCAACTCAATGCGACTCGTGTCGACCCTCAGGCAAAACAACCCCCATTTGCGCCTGTTTGTATGCTATACTTGCTATTCGGTAGCGTCTGCTATCCGCTACTGATACTGCTGATGACGACAACGACAACGACGACGATGATGATGGCCCGTTGATATTTTTCTAGTTTCACCAAATTGCAATTGTATTGCGTAAATCAAATAAATAATTTTACCCTTAAGCAACAAACATGAACGAACACAAAGCATAAAGAGCAACTTTTAGGCACAAAAACGAAAGGCATGCAAGGCACGCGATTATGTCGTGGCTGTAGAATGGAGACGATGAAGTGCGACTGCCGCAGTTCAATATTAATCAAATTAGCTGATTTCCTTTTGCTTGCCTTCTGCTTTTCTCAAATTTTTGGCTACCGTTCAAAAGTATGCTGCAGCATTATTAAAAACAATGCATTGTAAAAGTTTGCAAAGAATTTTTTTTGTAATTGTTTTTGCTTTTTTGTTAGTACAAGTTAATTAAAATTGTGTTAAGTGTGTGTGTATGTGTGTGTGTGCCTAACACAAACACAAAGCTTAAAAGCAGACTAATAAGTTGAAGATGAAGCAGACTGCTTAAAAGTATGCTACGTTAAAATGATTGGCAAAAAGGTGCACAGAATGTAACATGATGATTTGCTTGTTTAACTTGCCTGAAGCTAAAGTACAAAAATGCCATAATGAATTTAATGCTTTTACCGTCACTGCAGGCGCCCTCCACAAAGTATGCTTTGAACTTTTGTTAAGTAGAGAGAAAGGTTCTCAGCTGTCGTTGCTGTTGACGTTGACGTTGTCGTTGCTCTGGCTGCTGCTTCTGCTTCTGCTGTTGTTGCTTTTAAAGCCAGCCACAAACAACAAAATGCAAATCAGCAAAATTTGTAATTCAATCGACTTGAGTCCTTGAATATGTTTGACAACTTGAACCGGAAACCGGAAACCGTATCCAAAAGCATTTCCCTTTGATATTCTTGTTTGTTTTATTTTTTGTTTTTTTTTTTTTTGTCTTGTTTTCAACTTTACACAGATTTAACGCTAATGAGAAAATGTGTAGCCTAAGTTTAGGCTTGGTGCTTGTTGCATGCAACAGTTTTAATACATAATCAACAGCATTATTTAAATCGTCATCGTTATTGTCGACATCGTCATCGTTATAGTCATGATTATCAACATTATTTATGCATGTGAAATGTGTCACATTTAATTTAATTGATATTAACACAAATATTTGACACGCTCGTTTCAATTCGATAAATGCAAACACACTCGAAATGCAATCAAATATTCATTTTGATTGCCGTTTGTTGATTGTCGCTTTGACCACAAAATCATTTACGTTATTTGCGCACATTTTGTGTAATTTACACTGAAACTGAAATCAAAATATTAATTCAAGTGCAAACGGTTGCATTAAAAGTGTTAAAATAACACATGATCCATACCATATTGGAAGTGCCCAAAAAGTTGTAATTATTTTGTTAGCCAACAAATTATGAATGATTGAATGCATGAGGTCAGAAGCCATTGAAGCAGACAATTGAATGAGTTTTGATTGTATAGCAAATAAACGTGTAATCTAAACAAAATATTTCATAAGCGCCTAAAAGATGCAATGATTATGTTATCATCAATATATTGAGTAAGCAAATAAATGTATGGTTTAATCAACATAATCAAAATTAACTAACTACACAATTGATGATGATTGTTTAAACCTTAAAGCCAAACAACAAAAAGTATGCAACATTAATGTTAAATCAATTCGAAGAAACTAATTAACAGAAGTTGTCTTGTTCAAATGTAAAAGCAAAGTGTAGACGACAATTAAAAAATCAACGAAAGCAAAAATGTTGTAAGCCAATCGTCAATAAATAAATGAACAGAGTACGTTGTCGCCTGAGAGAGAGTGAGAGAAAGATAGAAGAGAAGGTCCGTTGAGAAACGTTGCAATTAAAAACGAGCCAAACAATAATTTGTCTTACATTAATTATTTAGCCACTTAGACGCGTCAAATGCAGCAAAATCGTGGGCAGGAGCAGGTCAGGTCAGGCAGCGAAACAAGCGACCAACGGACCAAGTTTACAGAAAATATCGAAAAATAATTAATTGAATCATTTTGAACTTCGTTTGCAGCATAGACAAAAAAAAAAAAAAAAAACAACGTTCAATGTTTCTTAACATTTTTCTTTGCTTTTTTTTTTAATTTTACTTTATTTTGTTTTGTTTTTTTTTACTTAACTCAGCAATTCCCAAAAGATGTGAAGGCGTCGTGCGGCGCAAAGTCAGTGAGTCAGATTGTAGTGGACTTTGCCAAAAGTTTAAAGTGTTTGTGTGCTTATAGAAATTGAACAAAAGACGTTGTCAAAATGGGCGTGGCATCGTTACAAACCGAGCTGAAAGTCATCAGCAACTTGCCGCATTGGCGCAACGGTGGCCGCTGCAGTGCCGGTATGTCTATGTCTGCCTGACTGTCTCACGGCTGCTCTACAACATTGCACTGCAACGCAGGCTATACGTTGGTCAAAAAAAAAAAAAAAAAATACTTGCACAAAAAACTTTGTCCGACAATAGTATTAACGAAGAAGAAGAAGACTTTACTCTGTTGCGGTTTACGCAAACGAAAACTCGTTAAACATGAAATTTCATTTACGAAAAGTTTTCGTTTTTTTGTGTTTTTTTTTTCTTGTAGAAATTTTAACAAATTAATAAATTTGATTGCAAATAAGGTTAAATCAAGTTTAAAACGTAAGCAAATGAACGCGCTGCCAAAAAGTATGCAATATTATTTTTGCCTGCGCATTAGTGCACATACCTACGTACATATTTCATAATTCATTATGCTAATGACATTGTTGCTATAGTACTAAGCCAACTAAACCAACCGTCAACACACCTTCTCTCCCTTTGCCACGCCCTTGCAATTGCCACACTTTAACAGTTGTTGTTGTTGTTGCCACTCGAAAGTAGGTTATAAAAAATGTCATTATTGAGTGAACGTACACCTGAGCCGTTGTTTTTGCGCAAACTGTTTTGAAACCATGGTATATATACATATATATATATGTATACGATAGCAACACATTTATCGTAGCATACTTTGCAGCGCATCTACACTTACTTTGCTTTATGCATTATTTATATTGATGATTAGTCGTGTTGCGAGCGTTGTTTAGGGTTGCCTTGTTAGCAAAAATTTTACAGTTACCAATACATACATACATACATATGCCCACATACATATAGACACACGCGTACGATACAAAGCTTCATGCTTCCTGCCTTTAAATATGCAATGCTTCCTGCTATTTATGCGCTTGTTTTGCTGTCTTTATACTTTAACATTAACTTTTACTCTTTCGTTTCGTTTCGTTCAAGCGAGAAATGTAAATCGATAATAAGCAACCGAAAATATATATATGCAAAATAAAAAAACTCAGTAATAGGGAAGTTAACAAAAACAACAACAATGCAGTGAAACTTTCGCACAAAAAACACTTGAAACTCAAATGCTCAACTTTTATTTCTTATCAGCAGCAATTTTGACAGCACACACACACACACACACACACACACACACACACACACATGAATAGAGACAATCAGAACTTATAGGGCTCAAAATGACGCTACCCTCATTCAAAACTACATGACGACAATTCAAATAAAGTCACTGCCACACCTCACCACACTTCGTTGCCCTTTGCTTTGTATACCTCACCTCACCTCACCACAACACGTCTTGCCATACTTTGTCGACGTCGCTCCACCAACTCACTATTACGCCAGTAAAAGTCAAAAGTTTTCAACTACTTTTCTTGTCACATTGAATTTGTATTTATTGTATAGATTCGTCGCTCCCTAATACGAGGTCTTATGGGGGCTCTCGCTTGTTTGTCTGTTTGTTGGTTGGCTTATTTGACTGTGCGTGTGTGTATTTTTGTGATCTGATCTGATTTTGATGTTGATGTTGAATTTCGTTTTTTAGTTGTGCAAAAACTTTGACACAATTTTGCATAGTTTACGCTTGACAACAACGACAACGACAACAAAAGACTTGACTAAAAACAACAACAACAACATAACAAAAACTATGTACGCATTTCTGTTGCTATGATAAGCCCAAAACGATTGTTACCACCAACTTTTGAGGTGGAGGGGGCGGTTGGCATTTAGGCCTATCACTTTTGATGAAAAATAATTGAATGACAAAATCAACAAGAAATACTTGAAAGAACAAAGCAAAGCAAAACAAATAAGCTATTTTGCGCCTTAAAGTAGGCAAAAGTGTATGAATTAAATTAATGCCTAAGCACGATATACAAAATTTAACGATATTTTCGCTCTTGACAATGTGAGTGTTAATTAAAACTTTATTTTCTTAAAGCACTCTCATTTTTTTTTCAACAAATAAAAGCGTATTATTGTTTGGTTAGCTCAATAACTTTATAATTAAGCAATGCGCCTAAAAGGCTTTTAGATTTCACTTTAACTTTTTGTCGTATTCAATGCTGAGTCATATAAGTAAAGTATTTTTACTAAAATAAACTAAAGTTTAAATAGAATATAGCGAAAACAAGTTTGTTTGCTTTGAAATTTAAGTAAACCAGTTTAAAAGTATGCTATGTTTTTTTTAACTTAAAAGAATTTAGCAATCAAGTTTGCAATAAAGTTCAAATACGCTTTAGGTCGCTTACAAGTTGAGTTGCTGCATGTTTTGCTTTATGTTACGCTCACTGTGTCACGTGACTGGGCGCAATAAATTACATTAGGCGCCCAAAAGTATGTCAGAGCCATTAATTTTCGAGTGCTGTGTTGACGAGTGCGACTGCGACGACTGCGATGACTTCGACTGTGACAACAACGTCGACGACGACGACGAGGATGACTTTGATGCGACATCGTTGTCGAAAGTAAAACCGCAACGCATTACGTACGTACACAAAAGGGTTCCGGATATCGTGCCATTTTCACTTCAGCATGACTACGGCATTGCCAAAGCGAACAATCGAAATTGAGTGTGTGTGTGTGTGTGTGTTTGTGTTTGTGTTTGTGTGTTTGTTATTTATCATGTGCCAATGGTAATGCATTTTGTAATCGATACAAAGCAATCACGACAATTGACGACGATGGCAGCGGAGACGGCGACGGTCGACGTTCAACGTTCGACCAACAACATCGAATGCGACTGCTCGCACGTGACCAATCAAGCGTTTAACGCAAGAAATTGGCACACATGTAAACGAGAGTAGTGTGAATGTTATCGTAGAGACAAAATCATAGGTAGAACTATACTATAGGAAAGACATGTGATACGTTGTGTGTGTGAAGCTTAAATTAACTTCCTATCGCCTCTCATACGAATGAGTTGAGTTGAGTTTATGTCTCAATTGTTTCAACTTGACATGCCGATTGTTCATGTGTTTGTGTGTGTGTGTATGTGTTTGCCACACTTTCATTTCTACGAAATGTAATAAAAAAAAAATGATGCAATATGCAACAGTAAGAAAAGAAAACAAAGAAGAAAACCACACAAAAACAACACAACACAGCACAAATGTCGTCTATGCTATCGTAACTTGGTTAAACAAAAGAAAAAGAGAAAAAAATAAACGTTGCATACTTTCGCTAGTCTTGCTCTCTAGTTAACGCTTTAAGCAAGTGCATGACTATACGCTTTATCCACTTTCGATCGTTCAAATGTTTCTACTTACACTTTCTTAATCAATGTTAGTCTTTTCTGTCTTTTTCGCCCCTTTTACACTTCTTGCGTTTTGTTTTGCTTACGCCCCCTATTGTACACCCTTTCACACCCCATACAATACATACACATAAAGAACAATTGCATTGCGTTGATTACTACTCGATTTGTATCAATTTCGCAAGAAGTTGAACATTGAGCGTGAGTGTGTGTCACACACTTTCAATAATTGATTGCAAGACATTATGCACGCATCGTTTGTGTCTGTAACTGTAACTGTAATTGTATCCATGTTTGTGTTACTTTGAATGATGATTGTTTAACTAAAATTTATGTTCATTTATTTGCTTATTTATTTACTTACAATAGTAAAGCAGCATTAACCCTCACCAACAGACCAAAATGCACTCAGTAGTTTATGAAGTGCCATCCATTCTATGGCCAACTCATACTTCATAAATATAACAACCCCGTCAAGCTCAACCACAGCCACTTGTCGCATGCCACGCCTATATTCTTGCAACCATGCGTTATCAGCATCACTTAGCTCAAGTTACTTTCTTACAAATGGGAATTATTATTGATATATTATGTGTAATTTTGTATATGAGTGCTTTGAGCACACGTCTTCACAGACACCCTCGACACAATCACACACACAGCGGCATTCACCCCTCTCAATTCAGTGGAAAAACTATATTCGGTGTGCAAGTGTTCCCAAGAGATGCTCGACAACTTTAAGTTCAACAATGTCTTTGACTTGTAACGTTTCCAAATTCATTTCATCCAATTTTTCGTATTTTTCTAATATTTTTTGCTTTCTTTCTCATGGTTCACTCAAAAAGTTCTTTGAAGATTTTTGTTGAACACGCCCCTCACCATCAGTGTGTGTGTGTGAGCCGTTTTAGGCATTTTTCCGGTTAAGTGTTTGTGGCAAAAGTTTATCGTATTTGTTTCTATTGTGTATGTCTGTGTGTGGGTAAGACTTCTTTTGAGAACTTTTTTTTTCTCTTCTTTGCCGAAGAAGTTTATTAAAGTGGCATAAAAGTGTCGTTGCTATTTAATGACAAACGATTAGTTTGCACAAATTGTTTCATATTTTTTTCTTTTGTCTTATGAATAATTGATAATTATTTTAGCGTTGTTAGCGTAAGATATGTTCCACCAAAAAATGTGCAATATTTAAGCTAAATAAAACTCAGTTTTTTTTTGCTTAAGAAAACCAAAACAACAAATCTTAACAACTTTGTTTACTTTCCCGACAAATTTGCTTTGTACATAAGTGATATTTTTTCACGCTCAAAATTATGCTACGTCAAAACGCTTATAGTAAAAAAGAATAAAGAAAGAATGATCTTTATGCACAATTTCTTGAAGTTAGTTGAGGGTGTGCATTGTTTCTTTCACCTCAACACATGCTTAACCATAACAATTCACAATGCCTTTGTAGTACCTGCCTAAAAGTAGGCAACACAATGTTTATATGCGCTTTAAGTGTACGGGGCGAACGTTTAATAAGCGTGCCCATTAGTACAGCATGGTCAAAAAATATCCGACATGCTCATGTCATTAACTGTCAACAGTTTTGTATTGCCTTATTTTTGGCGCATAAGCATATGTGTGCAAATGAGTGTACATATATACATTCATACATACATACATGTGTGTGTGCGCACCTCAGTTATCGTCAGCGTCATCGTCACGAACGCTTTGATGGAACTTTAAGAATCACGAGGTGTGACACCGTTTTATTTTCGCGCGCGCATTTCACGTGCACAAGAAAAAGATTTTCTTTTTTGTGTTTTCATACTTTTCAACTTATTTTTGTGCAGGTGAAGTGCAAAAAAAAAAATTTAAAAAAATAAAATAAGAAGCAAGCAAACCAAAAACACGCACGCAAAGAAAAAGAAAAGCAAAGCATATATAAGCCTTTGCAAGGAAGACATGAACATGTGTGAAAATGAGGCGCAAAAGTTTTATGGCGGCAGCAAGACAAGGAAGACAGGAAGGACATAAGCAAACTCGCCAAGCAGAGAGTTCAGTTGAGACGAGTCGACTCGAGTTGAGTTGCGCTAAGTGAGAGAGGCATGTTTTACGCACTTCAATGACACAAATATGAAACGACAGATGCCACTTACCAACAACTCAAGACAAAACAAAAAAAAACTTATTAAAAAAAAATATAATAATCGGTCTTGCCAAATATTGAATACACTTCACGCCTTTTTTCTATAGTTAAGCTCACTTTTTCATTGGTAACTTATTTTTTTTTATCGTTACGATTCAATCATTCATTGATAAAGGTCTTTGGGTTTTAGAGATTTTGAAATCTCTCATTTGGGCCATAAGTGGACGGGTTTTAAGCCCATTTTGTAAATTAAATAATTCTCTCGTCACATTAAAAACATATGTCAAGTCAATGTGTACAGACATTTAAAAGTTTTCCATAGAAGGATTTCGAAATTTTGAAGACCATTTTGAATTATGGATCGAACTTTGATGGAACTAACACACAGTTAGTGTAGGTGTAAAAGAAGACCTACATGGTGATCCAGTATATACTTTCAAAAGTCGTAGATGTCTCCTTCGCTGTGTTACAAACATCATGACAAAGTTATAATACTCATTCACTGCGTGAAGAGTATAAAAATAAGTGCAAAAAGAAAACGATATAAAAAAGTAGAAGAAGGTAAAGTTGCCGCCGGTGTATCTGTGTTTAGACTGTGTTGGCAGCGCATGTTTGTCTAAGTGCAAAAGAGATAGTAGGTTAGTTGGCATAGTGAGAGCACAGCATGTCAACACTTATCTTTATGAGTTTCCGCTTTTTGTAAAGTCATTGACATGTTTTTCAACTGCTGTCACTGCGATTCACAACTACAACTACAACAACTAAGTCGCAGGAAACATGTTTGCTGCTCAACTTCTTCTTCTTCTGCTTCTTACAACTTCTTCTCACAAACTTGCCTCTTCGCTGAACACACTCCTGCTTATTTCTTGTCTTGTTCGCATGCCTTAGTGCGTCTTTGCATGTTGTTTATGCTTGATAGAATAAAACAAAAAACTATTAAGGACGGCACAGTCGAGTATACTTGACAATATAATATCCCTGACATACTTGAAATCTAAATTAAAATTTATTGTCCATTTCATCGAAATTTCAAAAAAAAGGGGGAAAAAAAATTTAGAAATTTTTCAAAAATTTCAGTCTGATGATTTTTGAGGGGCAACTATGTGGGGGAGGGGTATTTTGTGGCATGCAGTTTTAAAGATGTCTATTTACTGAGTCTGCATACAAAATTTCAGGTTGATAACTCTTATTGTTTTGGAGATATAGCAATTCTAAAAAGCCACTCTTAGAGGGAAAATTATGGAGTGGGGCTAAAATTGTGCTACGTCATTTTGTAAGGCAATGCTTACTGAGTCTATCAATGTTTCATGTTTCTTTCATTTCTGGTATTTGAGATATAGCCTTTATGGACGATGCTGAAGGAGTGGGCGTGGCTCAAAAATATTCTAATATGATATAGCTAAATAAACTCGACTTGTTTTGTTCTGATCAGGAATGTAGCTAAATAATTTGTTAGGTCTTATTTCCCACCTTCTATGTCTTACATATTTTTACTCTCAAACAAACTTTCTACATCCTTTAGAGGGTATAAAAATGACAACGAGGAAAATCAAACAAACCTAAGATGTTTGAAGAATAGACAGACGACAAAAAAAAGAAAGAACAAACAAAACAAGTTAAAATAAAAATCGCTTTGCACAGCGCAATTATTTGTTTAGCATGCGAAAATGTTCTTTTGTCGTTTTTTGGTGGTGATGGGGATGGTGTTGTTTTTGTTGTCATCAACGCCATCAATAGCGCTTCCTTTCACACACACACACACATACCACACACATACATAACTTGCCTATTTGCCTTTCTTTGCATTGGCAGCTTTTATGCCACCAACGAGTCGATGCCACACATATTGACATTATTTCCTCGAAAAATCTCATTTGGCAAAACTCAAATGGTGTCGTTGCCTTTGCCGTTGCCAGCCAACGTTATAGTTGTTGCTCCTGCTGTTGCTGTTGCTGTTGGTTGCCTCTGTTACTGTTTGCAAATGAAGCGCACTTTTGGGAGCTGCCAACACACAAATTGCTGAAATCGCAAGTGTGCTTTTAGGCGTTAAATGCTATAAATTACTTTTCGAATCAAATAAACAACTGACGCTGTTGACGATGGCGATGACGATGGCGGCGCCAACATTCAAGTGCTTTTCATTTTCATTTTCAGCTGACACAAACAACAAAACACAAACAACAACCAAATTTAAATAAAATATTATAGCATACTGTTAGGCTATGCGCTGTGCTTTTAAAGTTGTTAAATATTTAGTAATCAAATTAAGCGAAAAATATAAACAAAAACACATGAAAGTGTTTTTAGTTTAAATTTTGACTTCTTTCTTTATTTGAAGCTTTTATTCAAAAAGAGGTTTAAAAAAAAAACATTCTATATTTGCATATCCTTCATGAAGTAACAAGATATTTTCAGATTTATAATACAAGCTGAAGACAGCTTTGATTTGCAATGATTTCGACATGAATTGTGCATGCGAATTTCGGCGTTGTTCTTAGCTAATTATGGAAAAACCCCTTTTTGGGATCGTTAAGAACATTTCATTCATTGCTGTGTTGCTCTGTTGTGCCCTTTAACTTCAAACGCTTTTGTAAGCCTTTTGCGCACACTTAACTCAGTGCAAAGAATATGGGAATATGTTAATTTAAATTTCATAGCGTCGAAAGCCGAATTCAATCTGCATATAGACACACCGACATACACACAGGTCGACAATGTTTCAACTCCCGCAACAGCGACAGCAGATTTCCTTTCCTGTCTTTGTTTTTTTTTTTTTGTTTATGCTGATAAAACAACCGTTTTTTACTCCTTTTTTGTCACTGTTGCTCAACTATTTTCTTTACTTTCGTGTTACCAAATAGTTTGCCATGTGACTGTATTGTGTGTGTGTGTCTCTTCAGTGCCCAAAAAGGCAGACAAAATGGCGTACATACATTTTTAAAATGAAATTACGCTACGTTTAGTTAACTACCAACAATGTTCAACAAACACTGTGCAACAAGAACTCAACACACGTCGACAACAGCAACAACTTCCGACGACAGGTACAAATAGGGCGTGGCACTTTGGCTGTGCTAATAAAAATTTGATTAGCTGCTTGTTTAACTTTAATTAAGTTGATTTCATCAAGGTGCAAAGTCATGCCGAAAACTCATACACATATACACAGAACACTCGCACGAAAGTATGCAATGCCAAACTACATACACATATACATATAAATGTACACAACACACACAGACATACACGCTAAAATGACACGTATGTTTGCTTTAGCATGAATATTGAATGCATTTAAGGCGAAATGAAACCTTTAACCTTTATTATATGCAAAGCTTAAATATGACTAAATGACGTGTAGTTGTTGTTTGCATGCGCAATGAAAAGCATATGCAGAGGGGCAGTGGGACAAATGATTATTAGGACATTTGTTGAGCAGAGTGAGAGGGGGAATTTGAATTGCCTTAGAGGGGTTTGGTACTGGTCTGGAAGCCTGAATTTGAAACGTTTTTTCGCGTACGAAAAAAAATTAAAAAAATTGTAGCAATAAATTTTTTAGAAGAATTTTTGTGATATTTTAAGAATCCAAGATAATTTTTTTTGAATGAAAAAAAATCAAAAATTGTCCGGAAAAATTAAAAGTTAATTATTATGGCTCGGACTATGCATGAATTGGACTTTGCATCACTAACATATCAGTAACTCTGAAAATAATCCGAATTTTGAAAAATATATTCTTCTTGGACTTTGAAAATATGTTTAAAAAAAAAATATAGATTTTTTCAAAATTCTAGACCAGACTATCCCCTTAAGCAAATACCTTCAGTTGCTGGATGCGTGAGTATAGTTTACTTTTTTTTTATGAGTAACAATACAACAGTTTAGCTCATATTTGTCTTTGTAACATCCGTTTCCGCTAACATTTCCGTGTTGACTTTCAGTTTCTGTGTTATTTTTTTTTTGCCATGTCGATGTAGTCTGGTAGTATGCAAAGAACAGCAAACTTCAATGCCATGGACAAACATATTACGTAAACAAAAAATAAAACTCATGTTTGTCATCAACAGTCGCACAGACAATAGGGAAGATAGAGAAAAAAAAGGGTGAGCGAAAGAGAACAATTAAATTTTTTTCTGATATTATTTTTTGTTTTTTTAATGCCAACAGACATCAACACACACAATACATGAAATGATGCTGAAAGTGTCATCACCCAACAATTGACGCCTGTATGTATGCAACATACATGTTGCATTGCGACGCAAGGGGAATTTACGCGTTTGTATGTCAGTCAGTTGTCTGTAATTTTGTCAGCCAATCTGCTGGCTGGCAATGCTGTAATTAACGCACTAATTGATTGCTTGTTAATTGCTAAGCCTGAAAGTAGGCAATCAAATAATATGCTACATTATGACAAAGGCAACGTTGTGTCATATCAAATTGAGTTAAGTTGAAATGCACTGCATTGCATTGAAATGACTGCGATTACATAACTGCATTAAAATCACTGACTTAATGCTTTTTTTTTGGCCCCAAAAAGTATGCTATAAAAAGTTGCATTCAAGCGTACTGAAACATAAACATAGCGAATAAGCGCACATAGATCGGAATATAAAGTAAAATAAAACCAGTAAGGGAGCTATTTTCAGCTTTGCTGAAACTTATATACTCTTGCAAGCGTTTGGAAAATCCGTTTTATAGTTTTTCTAATAAGAATCTTATAAGTTTATAAAGATAAAGGGGCATAGCCCCGCCCGTTTTCTAACTTGTTTTCAAGAGTACAATGCAATCATTCTACACTTCATTTTACGATTTTCTATCCCGTCTGCTAATAGATAAATCACATTTTTAAGTTTTTCTCTATATGGGCGGTGCCACGCCCTTATGTCCGATTCTTATGAAACTTTGTAATATGGTCAAGGATTCTAAAAAACGCGTAACTGCAAGGTTTCATTTGTTTATAGTTGAAAACAAAAAAGTTTTTTTAACAAGAACCGAATTTTTGACCGATTGTTCCTATGGGAGCTATATGCTATATTTATCCGATCTTTACCAATTTTGCAGTGTGTCTTAATTTACGTCCAAGATGTTCTTGTGCAAAAAATCGAGGCGATAGCTTTAAAATCAAAGAGTTTATTGAGGAAAAACCTCATTTTTGACCGATCGTTCCTATGGCAGCTATATGCTATAGTATTCCGATCAAGCTGGTTTCTACATATAAACTGCCTGCAAGGAAAAGAAAATTTTCTGCGTTTAAATTTTTTTGCTAACTTCAAAACTCTGGGAGGAGTTCGCATTGAAACAGACAGACAGACAGACGGACAGACGGACAGACAGACAGACGGACAGACGGACATGGCTATTTGAACTCGTCTCGTCGTGCTGATCAAGAATATATATACTTTATATAGTCGGAGATGTCTCCTTCTCTGCGTTGCAAACTTCACGACAAAGTTAATATACTCTTGCAAGAGTATAAAAAAACAGCGAGCACATGTGCGTGCACGAAAGTATGCAACATTAAATTGCGCTAAGAAAGTGTTAATAATGATGCGACAATTTTTATGCAAAGTTTTGCTAAGAAAACAACAGCGGAAGTCACAACAACAATATTAGCTAAACAAAGAGCAACACAAAAACGGGCGCCTAATGGTAGGCAATAAGTTAAGCGTTCAAACTTGTGGCCATTAAAAAGTGCGCAGCGCATTTAAGTTTATCTTGACTTGTCTTCGCTTCACTTTGCTTCTCTACGCTGCGTCTTAACAATGAAGCACCCGCACCCGCAGACGTCACAACACCCAACCACTCACACTTGAGCAACCGTTCAACACCATATCAACCTCAACCCCAACCCCAACCACAGTCATCTTCTTATCACTTGTTCAATTTTATGCGACATGTTAAAGCTTTTTAACGTGCCCACATCGTTGCCACACACCCTTCCACCGCCACATTGCAAACGCCGACACATATGCTACAAGTTTTTTTTTTTTGTTTGGTATTTTTTTTGTTTTTGTATTTTATTATTTTTCGTTATTTTGTTGTACATTTTATGGCTTTTATGACTTTTCAATAAGTTGCCAGCAACTTTTGCGGTTTTAAATTTTTATTTTATTATATCAACGCAGATACTCATTTTATGTTGCGTATCATGTTGTCGTGCCAGCCACAATGTCGACACCACTTTGCTTCTTCAAAGTGTTTGTATATTTTTTTTTTGTTTTGTTGTTGGAAATTTTATTACTCTTGGTGGCATTAAAAGTTGTAAAGTCGTTAAATCGTTGTTTCAACAGCAGCACAGCACAGCACAGCACTTTCACAAAAAGTATATGAGCCTAAAACAGCAAAATGCCTAAAAGTATGCTATATTGAATAACGAAGCTAATTAAAGTTTGGCAAATGCACGCAAGTGTCGTTGCTCATTACAAAAGCAAAAGTCATAAATTTCGAAATTTTTTTTTTTTTAGATTTTGCATTTATTTATAGCGTTGGTGTTGGTGTTGTTGTTGTTGTATTGCTCATGTTGCATGCATGCTTGTTTGCATGTTCATGCATGCGACATATTTGCATGTCTATGATTTGCGCCAAAACTACAACAACAACAATAACAAAAACAACAACAAAAAGCAGCAAATAAATAAAAACAACAACCAATGCGTTCAATAGCTCTTCAGCTTCTATTCCCTCGCCCTCTCAGTACACTCAACAACAATGTCACACACTGCATTGTCGTTGCTTTTGCCATTGTTGTTATTGTTGCTGTTGTTGTTGGGCTTTATTAACGCGTTCAGCTCGTAAATTAAATAATACTAAATCCTAAAAACCAATTGCCACAACATGTTTCCGCCCTTTTTTATTATCATGCACGCACAGCGACAACATGTGCCGCCATGAACATGAACATGCACAACGCAGCGTAACGTAACGTAACGTAACAAAAACAAAACATGCTGGCTGGCTGGCTGGCTGACTGACTGACTGAGCGTATGAGTATGTGTGAGAGACGACCAAAGAGTGTGAGTGAGAGAAAGATGAAAAGCGTGCGACGAGTCAACTGCCAAACTAATGCTTTGCTGGTCATACACAAACATATGCGAGAGCCCTTCAATGTTTGGCTTGGCTTGGCTTGGTCGAACTGTCGGTTAGCATGTCGCATTGCAAGTGTGCTGTGCTGTGCTGGTAGAGGGCTATGTGGGGCAGGGGGGGGGGGGGGGGGGTGGTTAGTTGGCATTTTTGGTACGCCTGACGTGACAATATTTATCGATAACTATTAGCAATGATGCATGAAATGCGATAACATTAATTAGCTAAGGGATCAGCACATTGCGCTTGTATGTATGTATCGTATATGCACACACAAATACCGTTATGAGCACGCATGTGGTTGTGTGCTTATGTTACAGAGTTGCCATATTGCTTGACGCATTTGCTGCCGTTGTTGGCGCTATTATAATAAGTATACTTATATGAGTATATATGTCTATGTATGCAGTGTGTGTGTGTGTTTATCGAATGGGTTAAATAAAGCAAAGCATTAAATTTCCATGTGAATTATTTAGTATCACATTATATAATTATGGCTTATTCGGTTGCTGAAAGCGTTTTAGTTTTATTGCCATAATAACAACATTTGCGAGTACATTGTAAATGGTTACTTTTGGGGATTAGAAGACCATTAATTATCATATATATAAAACAACTTACTAATTTATTTGCGTTAAATAATTACGTATACGTTGACACTTACATATGTGTGTGTGTGTGTTTGAGAGTGTCTGCCTTAATACAATTATTTCAAATTGTACTGAATACTTAAGTGGTTACTTGTTATTTAAAATGCTTGACATACACATATGAAAGTTTTAATAATACTACATTTTTTTTTTATTAGTTCAAGAACCATGTACTATGTATGTACACAATGATTACTCCTTGGAATATGTTATATATGTTCTCTTTGTTTGAATTGTTCCATTTTCGATAGTTTGGGTCAATTTCTCAACTAATAAAATTAAGAAACAATGCAGACACCTTCAAATTATATAGAATACTTCTATTAGCAAACTAGTCCCCAATTATCGAATCCGAAACTAGTACAAAAACTTGTCAAAGATGGCGCTTCATCACACCAGTCTAAAAAAACAAATGTCGGATTGACCCATTTTCGTTATTTGGAAACTAGTTTTCAACTAGTGAATTTGGGTTTGGTATATGTATAGTATATATAACCAGACAGAGATAATGCATAAATACACCAGTCTGATTAAAACTATTTCAAATAAATCAATAGTCAAAGGGTGTAGAATATGACAATTGACCCCTGCCTATGGCATTCCCTAGTAAAACTCACCAGCTGAAAGCAAGGAGAGTTAATTCAGCTGACACTGACAACTTGAAGTTACATTTTAAATAAATTAAATGTTATCGTTAACGATTACATTTACGAGTACATATAATGGTTACTTCCGTTTACTTTCTTAACTGCTTTTACAATTGGCCTAAAAGTATGCAAAGAAAATGTATAAATCATTAAACGCCTGAAGTGAAAATGGTTAACCGCTCCGCCGCAAACAATTTGACAGCTCTTAAAGACAATTCTCTTAATATATTTTATTGTGCCAAACAAAAAACAACTAACAAAAAAAAAAAAAAAACTATAAGAAAACCATAAATAATTAACGCACCTGAGTCTTCGCTCCGCCGCAAGGCAGTAAAAAAAAAATAGAAAAAAATGACTTCTGTGATTTTGTTATTTTTATTTTATTTCGGTTTTTGGGGCTTTTTCACGCTTGGCATTTTGCAAACTTTTTCGACACAAGATTCGTAAAGCGAGTCAAAGAGCTAAAAAGCACAGTGAGCCAGCGGACCTTAAAGTCAAGTAGAGAATGGCCAAGAGGGTGGAGGGGAGATGAGGTGAGGTTAGGCGAGAGAAAGCGCGCAAAGAGACGCGCATAACAAAGATTTATGTCTCAACTAGAAAAGTGTTTGGCATGGCTTACGTAAATAAATTTTATGCCTGTGCGCGCGCCTAAAAATCTGCTACAATATCTTATGCGCAACGCATTCTTGTTGTAACACACACACATTTTTTTTTCACTCTTTTTATGTTATTTTGTCTTTTTTTTTGATTTTTTGTTTGTTGTTTTGAGTTACTTTGAGTTTGGGTTTTTATACTCGGTTTTTTTTTTTTTGTTTTGTGCTTCACCACACTTAGAATTTATGTGTGCAAATTTTGTTTTTTTACTGCTTGACTTTATCTGCGCAAAAGTTAGCAAAGGCATAAAGGAGTAGCAACGAAGGCTATGAAGGCTCCTTTTTGGCAGACAGAACGGACCAAGTTTAAGGCAGCCGCCGCAGTGAAAGTATTATCTCAACAGACGCACACACACACACATACACACACACGCACACTAATGCACACATACAATAAATGAAAAGTTTATCCCTTTTTCGTTGTACTTCGGCCATGTTCGTTTGTATTTAAGCTGTATGTGAGCTGTTGTAAAACTTTTTTGTTAAATGATACAGGATACAAAAACTTTACACGCTCATTTGGTGCGCTCCTCAACTCGAGTCGCACACACACACACACACACACACACTTACAAACAACGACAAAGACAACGAGTCTGAAAGAGTCTCATAGTCAGCCTGTGCTTGCCTTGGTTGTGAAAAGTATTTAGCCTTAAGTGGTAATAATTACGGGTTTCGGCGTTACTTGCTTAAGAAAACTGACTGAACGTTGTAACAAGTTATATGAAAGGGTTAATAGAAGGATAAGAGACGATGGCGATGACTATGGCTTAGCGTAGAGATGTGGCAAAGGCATATTGAGCTTGTATACAAAGTCGCGCAGCTTTGCTCTCCACCTTCGAAAATTCAAAGCGCCAATGTCCTGTTGAAAATTTTACTTAACAGCTTTGTAAGGTGACACACGTTGCCTGACTGACGTTACACACTACTTTCTCTCGCACACACACACAACTTTGCCATGAATCTCAGCGTTGTGTCTCTAGCGGTACGCTACTGCCGTTGCCTAGTTTGATGCCGCCATGCCTTGACTGCGGCGTCGCATAAGTTAATTAAGTTTAATTGGATTAAAATTACACAAAAAGCAAAAATGTAATAAATCTCAACGCCAAAGGGGGGAAACGCGCTAACAATCTTTTGGCGCTGCTAACGGTATTTCGGTGGCAAAACACAATACGTTGCGCCTGAAAGCCTTAAAGGGGTTTTATAGCATTGTAAAATAGACTGGACGTAGAAAACTCGAGTTGAGTTTGAGTCCCCAAGACACAGAACGCCTTTCAAACTTTGTTTAAAAAGTGTTTATGTGGCAACTTTCTAGACAATGTTGACGAAGACAACAACAACAATGGCCAATATATAATGTATGCAACCACGCACAGTTGAGTACACAAAATAGGCACAAACTATTGTCTTGGCAGTTATTAAGTTGTGGCGTAATTCACTTACAGCAAAATGAAATGAACAAAAATAGAGAAAAATACTACAAAAAAAAAAAACAAAAATATGATTGCCAACATTTTGGCGCATTTCAATTATGTATGAGTTATTTTATAAAGCTAACAGAGAGAGACAGAGAGAGAGAGAAAGTGCGACAACTGAAATGAAGTAAAGTCAAGCGTAGAAAATCTGTCAACAAATTTTGTAATTTGTTTAAGCAAAACAAAAAAAAAAAAAAAAACTTCAAATTGCTTGACAAGCAGTCATGCTCAGCTATTTTGCCTTTGCTGCGTTTGAAAAATTCGATTATGCCCTAAAATATGCTACATTTAACTTACGTAGCATATGCCATCACAAGTAGCACAAAATTCATCGCTATGGAATATTTAATTCATAAACCGTTGCTGCAGTCAACTAAATAAATGAACAATGAAGTTGATGTGAATTGTGTTGCAGACTTTTGTGCGTTGGCAGTCGTAAAAAACTCAGTTGTGCAGCATTTTTCTCAAGCTGAGGCTTGGATTTTAACAACTTTTAGTTATTTATTTCGGTTTGCTTTCATAAGCCACCCTTGAGTTTCAAAAAACACCAAAAACACACAGCTTCAATATGTGTGCGCTTAAAAGTATGCTTTAATTTAACGACACTTTTGCTTACATAAAGCTAACATTTTCCTTCACATTTTTTATTGAAATATTATGCAACAATGTTGATGAATTTTCTTTTTGCGTGTGCCTTAATCGTTGTCGTTGCCGTTGTCACGGACGACAGTCCTTAGACTGAAAGGCACTGCATCAGGTGCGAGTGACTTCAATCATATGAGCCTAAAGCTAGGCAACAACAGTGCCAGTTTGTACATTGTTGTTTTCATGTTGCTGTCATGTCGCTATTGCCGAAAATTATAATAGCAATTGAGAATTGTTGATGAGCTTTGGTGCGACTGTCAGACGGCGACAACGACGACGACGATGATGAGTAAGCCAAAGCGTATGAAGCAGCATAGTCAAAGCTTCATCTTCGCTCACATCAAGTTGTCCATATAATCACTATGAATGCGCTCAATATCTCAATCTTATGAATGCTACTCCAAACAACGTCGACCCCACACCAACACAACCGTTACCTTTGTCAAGCGTCTGGCAACGTTTCATTTTCAAAGCTTTGCTCATATTTTTTTCATTTGTTTTTTTTTTTTTTATAAGTAGAATTCTACAAAGCGAAACGCGCATATTTGCGTCTTGGGAGCATTTTAATTATTCAGCATTGTTGACAAAGTTTTCTCTGCTGTATCATTTTTAAAGAGCGTATATTTTTGGCTAACATTACTGAACTGTCAATAAAGTGAAAGTAAGTTTTTTTTTTTATGAAATTTTTTACTAAGAATATTGACAGTTAGCAACATTTGCTGTATATTCGATACAAAACTATAGTTAAAGAGTACAAAAAGTTTCGGTCTCATGAGCGTTTGCTTGAAAACGTTTTGATTGTAAACTGTTGCATACTTTTTGATGTTTGCTGAAGTTTTGTTGATCTTAAGTGATCTGAACAACACTCAAATGAGATTGGCATGTTACTCTACCTAATTAGCTTTCATAATTTGCAACGAACAATGAAACACAACAAAAGACGGTGTACCATAAGTGTTTGTTCAGTTTATTGTTGCATACTTTTTGGCATTTGCTCATACACACGCTATTGTTGTCTTTCTTCAGTAGCTTTTGTTGTGCGTAATCAAGGTGTCTTTTGTTCGTTTATTCTTTTTTTTTGGCAAAAGAAAAGTCACGCTGATGAGGCTTTTGTTCGCTCAATGAAAGAACGCAAAAAAATTCAACCGAAATTATTTTGGTTGCTCAGTTTGTGAAATTGTCTTCATGTGTCAGATGCAAACATTTAATTTGCGTCACATAAAAATTGGCTGCGAAAAAAGGCAGAAATAAAAAAAGATAAATGCTTGCGACACCTCTCACTAGCTGCAAATTTAATAATGCGCCTGCAGGTTATGCAACATTTTTTTTTTTTGTTTTTTTGTTTTGTATACTTTTCCACTTCATACAGCAAAAATATTTCAATGGGTATGTTCATTCTTTTGCTTTGCCAAAAAAAAAAAAAAAAATTAAATGCCAACAAGTGCGCAATGCATTGAAATAAAACGAAGGCAAGCAATGTAGAAGCGGAAATGACAGCGAGCAAAATGGCACCACATAGGCATGTGTGCTTGTGTGTGTGTGTTTGTGTGAAAATTGCACATGAACAACTTTCGATGCGCTTCAATAATTCTGTTTGCATTGCACACAGTTTTGAGTGGCTTTTGTGGCTGCTTTTGTGACGGGCATACGACGCCTGAAGTTGAAGTCGCAGTGCCTCGTTACACACGCACACACAGCGCTTGGCTTGACTATCAAAAGAATAACATTGTGTTTGTATATGTTTGCAATTGGCACGGAGACAATCGAAACCGCCAAGCCAAAGTCGAACCAAAGTTGAACCGCAAAACGAAATCGAAGCCACAATCGACACACACAGCCAACAAAAGCCACCCACAATTCTATCGACCACCACAACTCACCTTTACACGCAATGTGCTACACGTGTACATTGTCATGTGCGTTGGTTTGTGTGTGTGTGTGTGTATGTGTGTGTGTTTCATGTACTCACAGACTGCTTGGCACCAACGTTGTTATTGCTATTGTTGTTGTTGTTGGCACATCTGGCAACGTTGCGCTTTTTAACAGTTAAGTGCAGTGAGCCGAGGCCTTAAACACCATTATCATTATTACGTAGTGCTGTCATTATCGATTTGCAACAACAGAAAAGAAAGAAATTTTTTTACAAAAAAAATATAACGCACACAAACAGACACACTCAGTCTTTTATTAACTGTTGCATAATTTTAGGCTGCTGTTGGTTCGCCTTTGTTTACCTCAACGTTAAATTTCTTTTATTTTTATTCTCATTTTGCATATTTCTCCCCCATTTTTTTTTTTTTGTTTTTACAGACTCATACACTAATTGAATTTGCATGCAAAATCAGCAGAAAAATTGTCAAGTGATTTTAACGCTCATGTGCAAGCAACCACAAGCCACAAGCCTTTGATTGACTCTGTTCGATTTAAGGCATTGTGAAAGAAAACATAAAAAAAAAATATTAATTCAAAATTGGAATATTCTTTTTTTTTTGTATTCTTTTATAATGAATTGCAATAAAAGTCATTAGCATGTTACTTAACGTGTATAAAATATTTATTGCATACTTTTTGGCTTACGTATTGTGTTCCTTTGTGTTTTGTTGACGAATGCTTCATCAATTTAATTAAAAATTTACATCAGTCTTACTCACCTGCAAAGAAATGTTAAAAGAAAAAAATTTATTTATAAGCGAAAAATATAAGAAACACATTTTTGTAATTTGCACATACTAAATGAATTCAATAATAGAAAAATCAATTCAATCAACGACAATGATGACGACGACGACGACTACATTATTTAACAAACAAAAAGTCGCTGCTATTGAAAAGCACTTGAAGATTTGTGCATGCTTTAAGCCAAAATGAAATCAAGCCAACTAAGCTACATTCTTTACATAGCAAATTTTCTACAGCATACTTTGCAGCGCATACAAAAGAATATCCACAACTGTAGTTGAGTGGCAAGAAGTTTCTTTTGTGTTGCTGTTGCTGCTACTGCTGCTGCTACTGCTTCCACTGCATTTACATAATGAATTCATATGTTTAATAAAAAAAAAAAAAATGTACTTGTGCGTCCCTCATGCCACAAAACCAAATTCAAATCCAAACAGGCAATGAATATGAGAAAAGGGTGGCCTAAACTTAAGTCAGCAGTAAGGCAACTAAACGAAACTGAACTCAACTGAACTGAGGCAAAGCAAAGCCAAACAAAACCAAGTCAAGTTAACTGAAGTGAAGTAAAGTAGCGCTGCCTGCAAAATACCAGAATGAAAAAGTCCAATATACAAAAAAAACTCGTACATATATAGAAGTATATAAAGAAGCCAAAAAAAGAAAAGGAAAATAAGAATGAACTTCGTTGCGGTTGAAGTTGGGCTGCGTTGAAGATTCAGTTGAATGCTAGCAGCCAAATTAAAATCATATTAAATTTGCATAACCAACACACGACACACAACACACACACACACACGCATACACACAGTCAGAGTCACTTACAAAAGGATCAGACTGTTGTAGGAAATTGTGTTTATGAATTTGTGATTCAATTTTAACTTTGTTTAGAAAATTTGCGCGGAATTGGATTGTGTCGCCAAAAAAACCAAGCTTTGTTGGTAAAAGGGTTTAATACACACACACATATATACAAAAGCATATAAAATTTTCATTGCATACTTTTGTTTGCTGGTTGAAAAGTGCTTTCAGGCAAGCGAATTCATGCCGCTTGCATTAAATTGAGTTAAGCCTGTATTTGAGCATGTGATAAAAGAAATACAATTAGCTTTGTTAAGTATAAATAAGAAAAAATAATAAATTAACAAAAAAAAAAAAAAAAAAACGTACTTAACATTTCTATAAGACACAACTTGATGAGCTTTGTGTTGCGCACGTATTATGTATTAGAACAAAAATTATATTATATTATATTATTTCACTTTATGCTACTAAAAGAGCAGGTACATAAAAACCATTGCATACTTTCGTGCGTCTATTTAGTGTAGAAATCCACAGAAATCACGTTTAAAGCTCAGATAAATCTCTTATTTAATTACACGGTCATCAGGCGCTTGGAAAACTTTTTTTTTTTGCCAAAATATGTAGCCGAATGGCATAAGTAGAGGTTTGTATGGTCATGTGTGCGTTTGTAATGTGATGAATGTGGTTTGGGTGGCGTACAAAGATGCCGCAAAGCAAAACCTAATGAAAGCCAAAGTAGCTGCAGACTATAAAGACCCAAAAAAAAAAAAAAACAAGAGAAAAAAAAAAGAAATAATGATTCCCCATTGTCGCGCTATAAAAGGTGACTTATAAAAACATTACACAAGCGAGCTGGCAAACGAGCGTATCAACGACATCCTTCAGGCGTTTGTTGTTGTTGTACAACTCACCTTGTGCCAGATTGCCATGCCGTCTACTTTGTTGAACACATGGTCTGCTTTAACTTTTTTGCCAGCCACCAAGCCGAGTCGAGTATGTCATGAGCTATGACTTAAATAAGTATAAAGGCGAATGAACAAACGCTGCTGCTGCTGTTGCTGCTGCTATTGACCAATATAGCTCAGCATGCTTTATGGCAACCAAAAGCTTCAAGTACTCCACTCCTTCTTACATTTACACATGTACATGTGCTGCGCTACCTGCAGGCTATAACTATATTGATATAGAGGCGGTGTGGGTTGGTCAAAGGAGTTGTTGGTGTGCTGGCATTGTTGGCTAGTCGCTTGCACGCAGCGTGGAGGCACAATTGTCATTTTATGTGGCCATACTAACGAGCACTTTGGGCATTCAATGAATACGACATATTAAAACGCACACATGCACATTCATACATACAAACAAACACACAAACAAACATATGACAAAGACCAACAACAATGTTGCAGCATTTGTATAATTTTGTAGTATATTTTTAGGCAACAGCAATGACAAGAATTAATAGTTGTTGTTGTTGTTGTTGTTGACGACAACGAGGACATTGTTGTTGTTGTTGTTGTCATCGTCATCAACGCCATCATTGTTGTTGTTGTTTTTGTTGTTTAATGTACAAGCCATAAAAATTCCATTGATAACACGCATACAACATGTTGTCAGCGAACATTGACGTCGTTTGGTTGCCTCTATGCGGTACGGCGTACATTTTATGTGCGCAACAAAGTATGCAATATGAAATTAGTGTGCTGTGTTGTTGATGTCTACTTTATGGCTGAGCTACTAAGCAGGTGCAAATACCTGCAATCAACGCTCATAAACAAACAAAGAAACGAAAACAACATAAACCAAATTAAAGGCTAAAAGTATCGCATTGCGTTCAGTTGAGTTGAGTTGAAAGCTAAAAATGTCATGACATATTTGCTATAATTACTGAGCACATGTTCTTTCGTACCTTGTACATATGTAATTTGATTTTTGTGTTCCTTTTTTTTTTTTTTACATTTTGTACTACAATTAGAGACACACACAAACAAACAAACACAGCCATGACAAATCCATTAACACAATCTAAGCCAAACAAATGATGATTCGAACACGCTTTCAATTATCAAACATATTGCAGATTCGTTATATTCTCTCTTGTTATTTTTCGCTCTAATTTGTACAAATTATATAGCAATCAGGTTAGCATTAACTGATGATGACAAGCCAAGTCACACAAAGTGTTGTAAATTGCAAATGTCAAATGAAAAGTTGGCCAGAAAATTTTATTCTCTCTCGACTTCTTTTGTGAAGGTAATTTTTATTATTTTTTTTTTTTGGTTGCTAACCACAAACTTATCAAACGCTTCTCGTTCTTAGCATAGCTTAGCTTAGATTGCTCACTTTACTGACTCAATTTCCATATCCGTGCACTAACCAATCTTCGTTCATCTTCTTTGCTTAACGAACAATACACACAAAAAAGAAAAGGGTTCATGCGTTGTCCATCAGGGGATTTCCCTTCAATTAGGATTAATACACAAGATACCAAAAACAAAAAGCACACACACGATAAAAACAACAACACACCAAAGCAAAAACAAGTTTTTTTTAAAAAGTCTCTAAAAAATTCCATTTTTTTTTTGCATCTTCTCTTGTTTTTTGTTTTGTCGAATTTCACTTCACAAATTCTGAGTTTTGTGAGTTTTGTTGCTTCTTCTTCTTCGTCATCGTCATCTTCGTACTAAACATTTTTCGCTGCCAACCGTTACGAAACGCTTAACTAGGCTAATGTGTTACATGTGCTAACAGGGCACACACCCACCCAGCAATCGACTCGACTCTTCTCTTCAACATTTTTTTTTTCACCGCTGTTGTTCTATGGGGACTGAGGATTCGGGCACTGGACTGTTTTTGACTGAAAATCATATCAAAAAATGCAGCCAAAGGCAAAATTGAGTTTTTTTCTTATAGTTTTGTTTTTTTCTTTGTTCTTGCTTTTTTTTCGCACAAAATTGTGCACAATTGAGGCATTATTAGTAAAGTAGTTTTACATGTGTCCCACTCGCACTCACACTCTTACGCCCATTCCCCGCCTGCCTGCCTGCTTGCCACAAGTCAATTTCCTTTAACACATACACAGACATACCTACATACAAATGCCCCCATGGTTGTTGGCCATTGGCTTCAACTTCGTTCGTTTTCTTATGCTTTGCTCCCTCCAGTTTCTTTTTTTCATCTGCTGTCAACTTGTGTTGCTTTTGACTTTGATGAGGGCGTAACTTTTTAGGTTTAAATTGCTTAAAAGTACGATTTATCACAATTGGCAATTGGACTAGACGAGACTCAACACAACTCTCGACTTGAATTTCGTCTACATATATATATATATATTCTGGACACATGCTAAGCATCAATAGCCGGCTGTCCCTCCGACTGACCGACTCTACACCACACCGCATCGACTATAAGGTTATGGCAAGCATGTGTGTGTGTTGTTTTCGTCTACTAACCAACTTCCTTTTGTTTTTTTTTTCTTTTTTTTTTTTTGGTTAGATTCTTTTTGCCGTATTTTGTCCATTCAGACTCACTTTCGACTCTTGGCTCTGGTTCTCTTGGGTTCAGTGTCAAAATGAGTTTTCTTCTTTGGTTTTGTTGGTTAGTTGTATATTTTTTTTTTTTTTGTGTGTTTTTTTTTGGCTCATTTTTCCGGATTGGGTCATTTAAACTTTCTTTTTACGTTCGTTTCTTTTTGTTATTGTTTTTTTTTTTTTTCTGTGTTTTGTTCATTTTTCGAGAGCTTGTGGTGGAAAATTTGCTGAAAAGTTTTATTTGTGTTAAAATTTATTGGCTTGATGGCAAAATTGGCGCCAAAACAAAAAGAACAAATGTTTCGAATGCGACAAATATGGCAACGAATCTCATATAATAATACACGAAAATAGTTTCTCTTGTAAAGTGAAAACATTTAAATCGTAGTCATTTATTATGTTGCATAACCACGGGCATACTTGCCTACGCCAACGCCGACAACGCCAACGACGACAATGATGATGATTACGATAATGATGCGCTTGTTTTTTGTTGGCACAAAAAAATAAAATAAAATAAAAAACTTTTATCATGTTTCACCGTCAAGAATTGACAAAAGACATTTGATCAACAAAAGTGTAGAAAAAAAGAAAGAAGAAAGAAAAGCAAAAAAGTTTGAAGTTCGTGTGTGAATTAGCCACAAATTGGCATGAGTCCCTTAAATGAATTTCACAATTGTACAAACAAAAGTCATCAAATTGCGTCCAGGGATGCTCAACTTGTTTGCTTTATTATCAAAACTGTTTAGTGTGTTGCGTAACGGTTGGGCAATGTTAATTTTGCACTTGGGTATTATTGCAAGAAATTTTGTAATTTTAAAATATTGTTTTTTTTTAAGAATATTTGGTTTTATTTGGCATCTATAAGCCAAACAATGAACTAAAAATGGTGTTTCAATATTGCTAACGACAAGAAGACTTGAATAACTTCATTGATTTTTGCAACAATCACAAAATGTTTCAATATTAACAGAATCATAATTGCCTTTACGACTTTTAAGGCCTCCAAATTCTATCGTTCTTAAGGTAAGATAATTTTTGAGTGGTCTGTAACACTCACATACTATAATATGTCAGCTATATAGTAAGAATATTGTAGAACTAACCCTCTATTCCGACAATTCTATGTACAAAATATTAATAGCATTTAAGAGGATTGTTGATAGAAAAATAGATAGATATCTTATTCCTGGCACTTTGTATTCCAATTCTAAAATATATTTGTTAACAGAGCAAAGAACAGCTGCTCTGAATACGACACTCTATTAAAATTCTTTAAACAAGCCATTTTAAAGAATTTTTTTCTATTAATAGTACTTAATAGAGTTGCCGTACGGTGTAAAAAGCGTTACAACAATTATGTTAATTAATTATGAGTCATGACTGAAGACTGAGCTTGATTTGTTCACATTTTCTTTGCTCTTTCATTAAATACCAATTGTATTAACAAAATTATACAGTCTGAAGTAATCTTAGCTTTGCTTTCGAGTGCATTGTCATGATTTAAGCTTATTCACAGCTTGTTAAATATTAAAAGAAGCATGTTGTTGCTGTCAACTTCGATTATGTGCAAGTACTTTCAGCACATGCCATAGTCATGCAACACAAAACATTTAAAAAACCGACTCAGCTTATCCCCTGCGACAAAACACGCTATGCCGACGTTTGGATTGCCCAAAAAGTAAACGAACGAGCAAAAGAATTAAATTTTTTATGTTTTTTTTTTTGATTCATTGAGTGTCCTGAGCAGAGCAGAGCAGTGCAGCGCAAGCAATGGCTGGCAAACATGTTGTTTTCTTTGTTTTTGAACAGTCTCAAGTTGAGTGCTTAACGTTGGTCCGACATGACTTCAACAAACGGCAACGAGCACAGTTTTTTTTCATGTAGTGAATTTATGGCAAACATTGGTTTTTCTAGTCATCACAGACATTTTCAAAAAATGTTAAATCAAATAAATGTATATTTTTTTGTTTTTTTCTTTGCATAAATTCCAAAATGTTGTTAAACTCGTTTTTGTCTGTAGCATAGCGTAGGCGTTTGGTGCAAGGACAGGCAGCAGGACAGTAGGACAGAGCCACAAGCACAGCTGAGATGCCTGTGGCCGCTCGTAGGTCGGTCGAAGGATCTCATGCTGTTAAAGCATGCTGCTATGCTCAAGATTTATGACTTTTTTTTTTCGTTCACTCGCCATCTTCGACTCAGTAAGCGTTGACGATTTCTGTGTGTTGCCTGTTTTTAGGCGCATGCTTATTTTATCTGTTTTTCATTCGCTCAACTTAACTTGCTGCTGATTTATTTATATGTTTTTCTTATTTTTTTTGTCCAAAATGACATTTTGTTACATATGCGATTTGCATTTTACACGAACTTTCAGTTTCTGTGCTGCCTAAAAGTAGGCAACAACAATCAAAATATGCAAATACGCATTTAAAACACTTTTGGGCACATTTGCACTGTTTTTTTGATAGATTTATTTATTTTTCTGCTATATTCGTGCAACTAACAACTTAACAAGCGCTTGAGTCGACGCTGCGACGCTCAAGTTAAATTCACTCTACGGACGCTACTCAGATCGTATATTGAAACGGCCATAAACCAACACAGCTTAAGTATTATATAAATGCAAGAAGAGGCAACGTAGAAAAATCCAAAAAAAAAGAAGAAAGAGTGTAAGAAGAAGTATAAGAAATAAATAAATTAAAAATGTATATGCCTGAAAGTAGGCAATACCGTTGTGTGTAGCGTTATTGTAGCGTCTATAGCTTAGAAATGGCAAACTGTATGGCATTAAAGAAGTATGAGACGGTTAGACAAAATGGCAAACAATGAAATGTCCGCATATTTTGCACATTATTCAAATTGTTATTATGCATGCGTTGCGTCGCGTCGCATCGCATCGCGACACCGCAGCAACAACAGTCACGACAACAACAACAACAATATGAGCGTATGGCATTGCCAAAGCCAAAGCAGCATGGCTAACGAAAAGTATGCCGCCGCCATTATTGTAGCCGCAAATGTATTGCAGTAGAACGAACGGACGACCGACCGAGCGAGCAAAATGAAATAAGCAAAAAAAAAAAACAACTACAAAAACAATATGTCTGTAAGTCGCGCGTGCAATGCGGTGGCATAAAATCAGGTGCGAGCCAACGACAACAATGGCAGCGACGACGACGACGACATTCGACTATGAATATGTGTTTTTCTTTTTTGTTGTGTTGTGTTTTTTTTTTTTTTAGCTAAGCGCCGTAAAGTATGCTCAACAAAATAGTTGTTATTGTTCCAAACGCGTGTACACAGGTGTGCTGCAAAAGCGAACAAACGTGTCGAGTTCATTATCGCTAATAAAATGCAACCAACAACAACAACAACAACACAAACCACGTTTTTGTGTCTCTCTGTGTGTGTGTGTGTGTGTGTGTGTGTGTGCGCCATCACTGTACACAAAAGTGCACTGCCTCTGCTTCATTTACTTTGCCCGCCGCCAATTTTCAAACCATGTGCCGCCAACATTGTTTAACTCAACTTTGCTTTAGCCTCACTTCCGCATCATTTTCGGTTTTGTTTTGTTGTGCAATTTTTGGTCTTGTGTTTGGTCTATTCGGGTCTGGTCTGGTCTGGTCTCATTTTCGGGTTTGTTCGTGTAAATAGCAAACAAATGACGTTAACGTTAACATTAACGTTGACTGCAACAAAATGCTCTGGCAGGCAGGCAGGCTGGCAGACAGGCTTAGACTGCTTGGCGATTGCCAAGTCTTTCACAACTGGAGCTATGTATGTATGTGTGTGTTGGCATTACCAAAAGCACCCAGCAGGAATTAGAAGGCTTCTTTTAGAGGCCTATGTTTATACACTGCTTGTTTCAGATATAGCCATGTCTGTACATCCTTACTTGTTTTAGTTGAAATTCTTGCCTGCCGAAAGTCATATCTCAGTACAATATTTCTTAAATCAATAACAACTTAGCCTAAAACTTCATTTTCGAAACATTAGTCATTTGATTTCTCAAGCAAACATTACAAAAAAATATAAAAAAATCTTTTATAATTAAATTTTTCGTATTTCGCCGCAAAATCTTATTTTTTTTTATTATATCTTGTAACTGCACTGCCGCTCGAATATGTCCGATTTTCAAGCAACAAGCTCAGCCAAGGAACACGAAACCTTGGAGAGCAGCAATCCGCCAAATGTGCAAAACAAGCTTAGGGATTTTTCGCACGAATTGCAGCCGAAGCCGAAGATGACTTGTATACCTGGCAAATCGCAGCGCAATTTCTACTCGGAGACAACGTAAGTACTCGAAAAGCTTCCAATGCCGGTTTAAATAATACTTTTTGTTTTGCTCATCAAGCATACAAGCGCGCGAAGTGAAGTCCTTTGAGCTGGACAAGTCTTTTTCTTGCTTAGAGCAAATGACACAGAAATGAATTCGAATTTATGAACGTCAAAAACAAATTCAAAGTTAAACTTAACAAATTTAAGATATATTTTTGGTATATGGCAATGTCTGTGCTATTTTTCTTTCACTCGTTTTTGAACGCAAAATTATTTTAGTGCAGAAATAAATGAATGTAAATTTTGAAAAAAAAAGAATACCCAGAAATAACAAACGACTTGTTTTATTTGAAGCAGACCTACATAGACAATACACCATTCAATGATTCATGTTCCTTGTGTGTTTGTGTACATGACTTTCAGGCAGATTAAAAATACCATATGAAAAGTTTTCGCATATCTTTCTTGAGCATATTTTTTTATAAGAGTAAAAATAATATTTGTGTCAATCGCATAGGCAACTTTTTCATGACTTTTATTACTTTTCAAACACTTTTTTTTTTTGCTTATCTGCACAAAAGTGACAGTGTTTGAAGTAAGCAAAAAAAAAAAGTATTTTCAAATTGATTCAAATCGAATACGATTCAATCAAAACAAATCACACGGAACTTGTATACAAACAAAGTTGTGCAAGTGAGCGCACCAAATAAAAACCAATTTGTCATAAACACGCCAATGCCAACGAAATGAGCGAAAAAGTATCAAACGGTAGGCAAACAGGTAGGCAGACAGACAGACAGACAGACAGACAGACAGACAGACAAACAGTTCGGCAAACGTGATTGGCTCTGTCAAGCAATACACACGCACACACACACACACACATATGCATATACATATAAAAAGATTAAAGCTTTGCCCACAAGTCATAGACGAGTAAAGTAAAGAAAAGAAAACAAAACCAAAAGACACAGTCAAGTAAACAATCTCAATATAACAGTCAAAATGTGTAGCAAGGTGTTGTGGTTGTTCTTGTTGTTGTTGTTGTTGCTCCTGCTGTAGCAAAACGAAAGCGTTAGTCAGTCAAGCAAATTACGCTTGCAGCAAAAGTTTGAACAAGCCCAAAGTCGTTCTCGTCGTCGTCGTCACTGACTCTGACTTTTGGCAAAAGTTTGAAAGTGTATGCTGTATGACGCGGTCGCCAGGATTTGGCACCGTTACTGTCGTTGTTGAAAGGAATATATGTATATATGTATGTATATTATAGAGGAAAAAAAAAAACGAAGTCTTGACGAAGATGTTCAAGCGAAACTCAACCAAATCGAGTTGAGCGCGTATCTATGCAAAACCAAAAGGCAAAAATACAACAAAAACGAAAAAAAAAACAAAAACAAAAAAATAATAATAATCAAACAACAACAAAAACTTTGTACCACAAACTTTGCTGCAACTAAACTCAACTCAAGCTAAAGCTTAACTCTGCTCCGTTCCCCTCAAGTCACTTCACCTAACCCTAGCTACCTTTGGTCTTGACTCGTTTCATTTCGATTCGATTCGATTTGATTCAGTTTGGTTTCTTTTACTTTGCACGTTTTTTAGAAAGTTTATTCTACTTTTTCGTCGTTTTCTGTTCAAAGCGAGTATGTTCAAGTGTTGCTAACAACTTTTGTTAAAGCACAAACAAACAAAAAACCAAAAAAAAAACAAAAGGAGCTGAAAATCAGGAAATAATTCAATGTCGTCTACGCCAATAATATATTATACTTTAAATTAAGTCTTATTACATATAATTCAACGATAAAATAAACTTTAAAGCTTCGAAGATCTTTTTAGCAAAGTAAAAAAAAAATCGTAGCCTACTTTTATGAGGTTGAAAATAATACTATTGCTGCAAATATGAAAAAAAGAAGTATAATTCGAGCATAATTATTCGCTTATGACAAAAAATCATTTACAAACTTATTTCATATCGCTTTCTGTGTCATTTTGCGCACAAAAGTAGACAACAAAAAAAAATGTTTGCATATAAACTATCGTTTTAATTACCTTGCGCAACATGTCATCAAGCGATTCAACATCGAGACCAGCATAGTTGTTATTAAATTGACTGGAACAATTGGACGATGTGCTCGTGTAGCGTTTGCGTCGGCCGAGGGCTGGCGAATTCACCAACGAACTGGGACCGCTCGAGCCGTAACCGAGCGAAGCGGCCGCGATCAATGGATAGAGCGTATGACCGTGTGCCAACGGTGCATGTGTGTGTGCATGTACATGCGTATGACCGTGATGGCCGTGCGTGAGCGTATGCGAATGAGCCGACGATGATGTTGGCGGCAATGAGAGCGGCAATGGTGGCGTTTGTGTGCCGCATGTTGGTGGCGTATTGCAACCGCTGCCGTTGGCGCTGCCAGTGTTGCTGCAATTGCTGCAGCAAGTGTTGTTACTGCATTGTTGCTGTTGGTGTTGGTGTTGCTGTTGATGATGTTGTTGTTGCTGTTGCTTTAGATTAACAAGTGCAGCCGCTAATGGTGATGGCGTTGCCATCTGATGATGATGATGACCATGATGATGCAAAGCATGCATTGCATGATGATGACTGTACTGTTGTTGTTGCTGCTGTTGCTGTTGTTGTTGTTGATAGTGTTGTTGCAATTTCGATGGCGACGAGTTATTCGATGAACTATTCGAGTGATTTGCCGTGCCGGTAACATTTACCGATGCAACGCTTGTCGCTGTTGTGTGCAGATACTTTTTACTGCTGCCACCGACAAGACTACCAACGCCCTCTGGCGTTGTCATCATCATCAGCACTGACGTCGTTGTCTCCATGGCGCCAGCCGGCGGTTGTGTATCGGCCAGTGTGTGTGTGCTATGCATTGGTGTTGTTGACACTCCAATGCCGCTTATAGTCGTTGGTGTTGGTGAAAGGCTATTCTTGCGTAAATGCTGTTGTTGTTGTTGCTGCTGCTGCTGTTGTTGCTGTTGCACGTCATCGACGAGCCTCAGCGTGGCTGCATCCATGCCGTGATCGTTTTTGGGTTTTTATACGTGTCCTTTCCTTATTTCCGATTTTATTTACGTCACTTTACTGTTCCTTATGTCCTTCACTTGATTTTTTTCTTTTTTTTTTTTGGTTTCTTTTATAGTCTGGTTTGTTTATTGTATTTAAAGCTCATACGACCAACACTTGTCGGCATCAAAAGTTGCACTTTTCGTTGCGCTCAACTGCTGCATTAATCGCAAAATAATTGCATACTTTCCGGCCGCTTTGCTGGCACGCGTTGCTCCTTCATCTGCAATTGTTTTACGCGTTTGCTTACGTCGTCGTTGTTGTGCATTGTTTAGCGGCGTTGGCCGTCATTAAATACACACAATTAATGTGCTCGCTCGAAAGTATGCTGCGTATTTTCTTGTTTTGTTGTTAAACACTTGTTATTCTCACGTTTATGTGCACTTGACAGTTACTTTTGTTGTTGTTTGTTGACCGAACGAGAGCGTTGTGTGTTCAAACACGTTAAAAAAAAAAATGTAATTGCTAAAATGGTATATTTTTGTTGCAGTTATGTGTTGCATTCTTTTTGGCTTGTTTCATAAAAATTTGTTCTTGTTGAATATTTTTTTTGTACTCTTGACGCAGTTAATAGCTTTTTTTTCTAAAGTTTCAAACAAAATATTTTTACATCAAATATGAACCTCTCGTTTAAAAAAAAAACCAAACATAAAAGTTTCCGTTACTAGCCATAAAAAAAAATATATATATATATAAAAAAATTATTTTTCGCAATTTGCAAATATTTCTAGCATATTTTCGGTTGCTTGCTCCCAAAAAAAAACCGTGAAAAAAGCAAAGCAATTTTTGCATATGTTTTTATTATAAAATAAAAATATTTAAAATTAAATTTCATCGCTCGACTCTGCTTTACTTATATCTCATGCAGAGGCAGCAACAACAACTGATAAAAGTCTCAATGCGTTTGCAAAGTTTCAGCACTGAGCTCAACTGATTTTTGCGTAAAATTTTTGCCAGCCAAAGGCCAAAAACAGGCCAACTGTGTGCCATTGTCAATCCCTATAGCATTACTAGCCTCCTTTACACTGTTGTACACACAAGTTTCGGTATTTGATGTTTTTGCATACTTTAAAATGTTGTAGCATATTTTCCGGCTTTGTTTAAAGAAATGTAGCATACTTTTAGACAGTATGTCTTAGTGTATACCTTAGACAAATAACTTGTATACATTTTGTCATAAAAAAAAGAGCATAACAAAATAGGCAGACATACTGTAAGACGGACAGACAGTCTGTAAGACAGGCAGACAGACATAACAACAGACAGACCGACAGACATGCAAACTGGCAGGCAGTTAGTTTAGTGCCTGGACAATGTTTCATGTCAGGCACGGGCGCGTCTGGTCCGTGTAGTGTGGGTGGTTTATAGAGACCTGTCCGTTGGACAAACAGATGAATATATACGTAGATAGATGGTTAGATACATGTACGTATATATATTGTGAGACATATGTATATTATCTCCAGTGAATTATGGTTGGCCATTGGACGCGTTCAAAGTCATAGATGTGTCTGTGTGTGTGTAGCGTGAAGTAAAGCTTACGTCCTTGCATAGACTTGACTTCATTTCACTATTTCTCTTACTGTCTCACCCACAATCATCATCGCTCTACCATACACAATATGTTCTATTGCCGCCGCTGTCTGTCTGTCTGTCTCATATTCTCTGTGTTTGTGTGTGTGTGTGTGCGTTTTGTTGTCTCTGATGATACTCATGCAGTGTGGCACACATTGTTAAATGGACGAAACAATCTTCTACACTACTCAACTCTAAACAACTTAACTCAACTAAACTGAACTGAACTCAAGTCAAGTCAGTTCCATGTATAGAAATATGTTTTTTTATATGTATATATGCAAGTGCAGTATACGAGATTGAGTCGCTGTCGAGTTGGACTGAGCTGAGTTTCGTTGAGTCGCCTTGTGCCGCATTTTGTGCTTGTTATTGTTGTTGTTGTTGTTCGTTTAGCTGAAGCAATATGAGACGCACTGACCACGTTAAATAGAGTTTGAGTAGAATTTGTCTTGACTAGACTAGAGCAAACCAAACTAGACCAGACTAGAGCAGACCAGACCAGAGCAGTCCAGACTGGAGACCAACTATGGCTATCAGATATGAGCATACCATGCTGTCGTGAGAGTTATATGAGCTAAGTGGGTGGTCATGTCTATAGATAAACGACAACATGTGTCTAGCTATGTGTGTGTGTATGCGTTGGCCATAAAGTATGGTCATTTTAAATCATGCCATGCATGTGTGATTCTGACTCTGATGTTGGTCTTCCAGTCTCAGTCAGATTTTATAATCGAATTTTTTGTTAAGGTTTAATATCAGCCTAGTTACAAGTCACAACTTGTTATAAGCATGTAAGTATGTATATCGTATGTGTATCTCTGTAGCAACGTGTGTGTTTGTGAAATCGGTGCCAATTTCAATGCTTAAATTGTTCCAACACGTTAAGCGAAGTTGAAGTTGTTGGGTCAACATGGACTTGACTACGTTTTTATTATCATTTTTTTTTTTATTTTTTGTTTTTGTCCTTCATTTTCCTTATTTATTATTTTTTTGTTTTTTTCTTCTCACTGAGCGCAATAACATAAAAACCAACAACAACAGCAAAAGTCAACGTTCAATGGCCTTGCCAGTATCGTTACCGTCGTCAACGTTATAGTCAAGGCAGAAATTGAGTTATTTATGCTATGGAATTGATTGCTGCTTGTAGTAAATTGCAGGCGACTCACATTCTCACATGCGAAGGCGTTGTTATGTCTTCACGAAAATCATGATAACAACAACAGTCACACAAAAATACGAAAAATAAAAAAAGGACAAACGACCAAAAAAGAAAAAAAAAGCGGCAAAAGCGCTTTTACAAAATATTGCATGGCAAAATGCTGACAAAAAGTATGCTAACAAAATTTTTAAATTTTCAAGTTAAAATTTATCAAAAAGGAAATTGTTATTTTATATTCTTTGAAACTGTTTTGATGGCACAAAATGGAAAATAAATCTAACTATTTTAAAATTCTGTTTGTTTAAATGCCTAAAATTATGCTACAATATTTTTATGCACTTCAAGCTAACACAAACAAACTTCAACGGCAATTTCCGTTATTTTATAATTGCTTGCATTTAACATTAGATGCCTTAAGACTTATTCACAAAAATTTCTTATGCTCATTTTGTATTGCACAAAAGTATGCTATGCCTAAGCTAAGAATTTTAAAACTGTCAACCACAAATCAACAACAAACACAACTTTATTTACCAACAAACACACTTTTTGACACAATTTCACACATTCATTTCAAACTCAGGCGAATATTGAAATTTTAATGCACACACAAAATAAATAACTCAAAAATCTTCTTGTAAATTCTTAAATTTTTCATGATTAAAAAAACACAACAAGAACAATTAACGTAGCCAAAAAGTATGCAATAGTTTATTGTTCAAATACAACTAGCAATTATCTTCAAAAATCATGTAAAATTATACACTTGTTTTCGCAAAAAAAAAAACAACAAAATGGTAATCTTTAAGAATAACAAAAAAAAAAAAAAAAAAATTACAATTTGATTTTGCACGCAATAAGTAAATTTCGTACGTCAAAAATATACGTTGAACGTCGTCGATTTTGATATCGTTTATTATTATTTATTATTATTTGTCGGCACTGTGCGCCAAAAAGCACGCAACGCGTTACGCAGTCAAAGTCAAACTGATTGCTGTGTGCGACGCTGTGGTTGTGATTTACCGACAGCGTTGTCAGACGACAACGACAGCGACAGCGGCACATAAAACACGAAACAATACGAACTTAAGTAAGGGAAATTCTTTAAAATACAGAGAGCGACAAAATTCCCAATATGAGCACGGCGACCTGACGCTGCCTGACAGCTGGGTGCAAATGATTGTAAACAAAATATTTGGGACACGTTAAGCAGTTGGTGACCGAGAGTTCATGTTGTTTTTTTCATTTCATTTTTTTTTTTTTGGCTTTTGCTTTTGCTTGTATATTTTTTATATGCCTAAAAGTGTGCAAATTTTAAATAAAGTTATTTTGCAAGTGTAAAATAGGCTTGGGCTGAGCTGTGAGCGGTTTTAAAAGCATGAAAAGATCATAATTATGAGCTAATGTATAAAAAATCTCATTGATCATAATGTTAGTCTGCTTGTTTGACTAAATGTACAAAATTCTTAAAGCTTTGCTCCTTTGAATATGCTACGTTTTTTGCTTGTAAAACGCACAATATTGCTTAGCCAAAAACAAAGCACAAACCAAAAACAAAAAAAAAGGCTTAAATCGAAATCAACCAAAAGAAAATAGCACAAAATTCATAGCATAACTTTAAGCGTACACGCGCACGCACACACATATACACAGATATGCAGCACGCATTTAAAAAATAAATGTCCCTGAACGCGCTTCAGAGCGTAAACAAATAATACCGTGGAGAGAAAATTACCCATTATGACAAAATGTTGGGAAATTTTTGTGGTGAAGAATTTTGCCCGTTGCTTTTGTTGTTGCTCGTGGGTGGTAGGAGGCAAAGAAATGATGAAAACAACAACAACAACAAAAAAAAAACAGTATAAAAACCGGTTATAGCTTTTGCTGCTGATATGCCTCAGCTGTATTCGTGTTTTTGTAGCATACTTTCGCGCGCGCTGATTGTGTATCTTAAAGCGAGCACAATTTCCTAAGTCAAGTCGATGAAAATTTAAACGAAAACAAAAAAAAAAAAAAAAAAAAAACAAAAACAAAACATAAACGTAGGCAAGAATGAAGGCAGGCAAGAAGGAACGACAAAACAAAAAAAAAAAAAAAAGAAGAGCATGTCGAATTTCAATGCCTAATGATTTGCTAAAAATGTTTGCTGATTTTGTTCGCATTGACTTTGGTGATTTCCCAAAAACATTGACGTGTTTCTTTTGCCCGTTCGCTTGACACTCATTGGTTGTTTGCTTGTAGCGCCGTAAAGTAGGCAATTATTTTGGCACGTGGGCTTTCGAATTTCGTTCATTCGGTAACTTGCTTGCTGGTTTGTTGTTTAGTCCTGCTGTTTCCATGTGTGCGTGCGTGTGTGTGTTTGTGTTTGGAGGAGCAGCACGACATCATCATCGTCACTGCCATCGTCGTCGTCGTTGTCGCCTTCATCTTCACCGTCAACGCCATCGCTTTTACTTGCCCTTCGTCATTGCTTTTCGGTTTTTAGCGCCAAAAAGTCGACTTGTTAAATGTCGCCTGCCGTTTGAGAACATGTTTGCATTTGAATTTTAAATTAAACGACGAAAGCAACGTTGTTGGCGACGTCGCTGGCGACAGTGATGACATGTCATTGTCGTCATTGTCGCGTGCGAACCTTGCCACCATGCTACCTTAACCACCATGCTATCTCATCTCTTGGGCGCTCCGCACAGTACCAAATAACCGAAAAAAAAAATGAAACACAGACATTGCCTTGTCTTCATTGCCTTGCTTGTTATTGATTTTCATTTTGCAGTACACAAATTCAAATTTCATATGCTAAACGCAGCAAAATGTCACACAATTGCGTATTTTGACCTTTTTATGTTGACACGAGTACGCGAGCTTAGGGTTGCCAACGCACTCTTCAAGTGTTACATTTTTTTTTTTCATAATTCTTAGAATTTATTTATTTCTTTTAAATTTAAGTTGCTTTGCTTGAAGGCGGAAATAATTAAAACTGTAAAAAAAAAAAAAAAACGAGTAAAGAAAACCACTTGCTGCCTAAAAGTAGGCAACATTTTTTTGCATTGCTGTATTGCACTTTATACTTTCGACAAGTTTTTATCTTGTTTTATATTTATTTTTTTGTATTATTTGTTGCTGTTGTTGTTGTTGTGAGTAAGTTCTCTTAAGGACTCGTTAGCAGCAACAGCAACAGCAGCTGCGTAACTAAGTCGAGCTGAGTCAGGCCACTTCCGCACATGAGTTGCACTCGAGCGTACCCCATAGAAGATGCTTGCCAGTTGCAAGTATTGTCGCATTCAGCTCATAGCGCATAGCTTCAGTAGCAGTTACAGATACAGATATAGAAACTTTTATTCGCCACTGGTAGCGTAGTCTCTTCCTGCAGCAAAGTCGAGCAATTCAACATGTTCGTCAACATAAACGAAACGAAATCTAACACAAAATTACAGCAAAACGAACAAAAAAAAATATATATATATAATTCCAAACATGGCAAATATAAGCAGAAAAGGCAGAAGAAAAAAGGAACAAAAAAAAAAAAAAAGAAGACGTCAAATTTGGCACAACAATAAAACAAAAGAGCGAAAAGAATGAATAGCAAACAAGTATGAAGAAAAATCAAATAAATATTTCAAGTCAAAACGACAAAAAAAAAAATAAAAATAAAAAAATTTTCTTTTTGTTTTTTATACAGTTTCCTTTCTTGTTTTCGTTTGCATTTGAAGTCAGTACGTCAGTCAGCGGGGCAAGCGTTTCAGCCTAGTCGTTCTCATCGGCCCAACAAACAAATTCAACTGATACGAGGAGTTCAGTTGAAAGTGAGTTGCTTTGGCAGCGCGGGCGCTGTGTGGGCGTGGTAGGGGCAAATCAATGTAGGACAACGACACAGCACAGCACACACACATACACAGGCACAACACAACACAAAAGGCACAAACAAGCAAAGCAGCAAAAATGTCCTTCGCAAAGAAAAGCAAAACAAAGAAAAAGAGGAAAGCAAATGAAATCTGCAAAAAAAAAAAAAACTCACACAAAAAGCAAAAAAAATCACTGAAGAAGTGTGAGAAAAAAACAAAGACAAATATTTTTTTTTTATTTTTTTTTAGGCTTAAAATGCATGTTAAATGCCAAGACTTCACTGCTCAGCAGCAGTGGGCGCGGGCGGGGACGAGAGCAATGCAGAGAAAAAACAATGAAGTTGTTTTTGGCAGGATGTGTGAATTGCTTTAAATATGTCAAGTATTTTAACATGGTCAACTAAGAACGAGTTATGCAAATGTGCAAATAACACAAACATGATGACAACAACAACAATAAGAACAACAACAACAACGACGACGATGACGATAAAGAAGAATTATGTCCTTACATAAGTGCTTAACAACAAAGTAAGTGTTGTGAAAGAGTGTGTGTTGAAATATTACAACAATTTAAAGCAGAAATAAATTAAAACAATAAAATTATATTGTTTTCAATAAATAAACAGATAATATTCTTAAAACAAATAAATATTTTCTTTAATAATTTACATAAATATTCCTTCGCTTATTCTTCCACTTCTTTTTGCATAAGACCAAGGAACCTTTCAGTGAACATTAATACAAAGTTTTATTTAAATAATAGAGTAATATCAAATGATAATACAATAATAATAAAATACAAAAAAATAAGTGGAATAATATACAACAAAAAAATAATTATATAGTGCATATAGTATATAATTATGATACAGAAATAAAATGAGAAATATAATTATAAGAAAAATGACAAAAAATAAGAAAAATTTAAAAAAAACTCTAAAGATATTAAAACAAAACTATTTTTTAATTAATTCTAAGAAATCACTGACTCGGTGGGCGAAAGATTTGGGATTAGAATGCATACATACATATAGATATGGACAGACGTACATGGGCTTATGATTGACTTCATTAAGCTTCCAAGATTAAGATCAAATAGGCGTATACTTTATATAGTCAAAGTTATCTACTTTACTTTATTAATGATGAGCTTTAACTACTGACACATTTTAAATCCGCTTACCTTCCTCTTTACGTATGAACTTACAAGTAAAAAATTTTGTTTTTAAATAAATCAAATAAAATAATAAAACAAAAAAAAATTTTACGCTTTAATTTACTTCACTTTCATAAAAAAAAGCATTATATTATATATATATTATTTTTTTGTGTTTTCAACACTTAATACTTTCTCGTTTAATATGCTGAAAAGCAATTCACTCTCGTTAATAACTTTATGCACAAACTTTAAGCAAGGGTCAAAATGAAAGCCGAGTTCAAGCGTTGAGACTCACTGAATCAGAGTTATCACCAATATGAATTGTATTAAGCGTCGACACATGTCGACTGGCAAAGAGAGAGGGAAAGAATACATATGTGTTTGTGAGTGTGTGTGTGTAGGGAAAACAGCGCATTGAAAACCGCACTAAAGTTGAGTTAAGCGGATTTGCCGCATTTAATCCTTTTATGTTTTCGTGTAACTACGTGTACGTATATACATATTTGTATGTGTGTGATTGCATTTGAGACTCTTGTTGATGAGGCTGTGTGGCTCAACTGTAGCAATATTGCTATCGTTGTTATTATTGTTACTGTTCTTGTTGTTGTTGTTGTCGTTCACTAACCAAGCAAAAATAATAACAAAGTTTCATTGCATTCCACAATGACAGTCTGAACTGACCAAGCGAAATAATACCGAAAAATGATATTAAGCGGATTTTTGCCTTCGAGTACTCAGCTTAACTCGCGTGCACTCAATACACACACACACACACACGTGGACATACAACTTCTAAAACAAACTTCATGTACAATGCATTGAGACAAAAATTATGAAAAACTTTACTTCGTTGCATACTTCCAGGCACACTGGCAAAAGGAATTATGAACAGAACACAAAAACCAAAAAAAAAAGAAAAAAATACAAAAGTAAGCAAAGACAAAGTAAATACAGCGAACGAACATTAAAAGCGAAATGTTGAACGTGTTCAAACATTAACTGTAAATGAAACCAGTGTTAAAATAGTGTGGGAGAGGGGGTTGAGTCAGTGAGTGAGTGAGTGAGGGGGCGTGTTTGCACACACAGGGGTGAGTTGCGTTAAGTAAAGTCAAATGGTTAAAATATGAGCTCGGTTGTGCCGTGTTAAGGACTTTAGCAGTTGTTGTTGTGTTCTTTAGTAGTTGAGAACTTACAAACGTTTTTCAGCTACAAATGACTTTTTTCGATAACAAAACGATAACGAAAGCATAAAAATATTTGCATTATTTATATTTGCCAAAGTCCAACTTTTTTTTTTTTAAGAGGTACTTTTATATTTCGGGATACATTTTTTTTTTTTTTAACGTTAAAAAGAAAATTTGGCATTATAAAACGTTCAATGATCTTCAATCGTTTCACTCAGCTAAAGTAAATCTAAGAATCATGCTCATCTAAAGAACTATTTCAATATTTCATCAACTTCATGCCTTAACGGCTTTGCCATGTCTAATTGGCGCAAGATAAAAATAAATGTTAAACCATGACTTGGCAAAAAATGACTTAATTAAAAGACAAAGCGAAAAACTAAGTGCATAATTGATTGAAAGCCGAGCAAGTAGACCACAAAAAATTAAAAAAGAAACACACACACACACACACACACATACATAAAGATAAAACAGTATAAAGGAATTAAAGGATTATGACGCCAGACAGGCAGTAACGTTTATACACTGAGCGAAAAACAAGAAAAAAAAAATAAATAAATTTAAACAAGTTTGGCGCTTCGTCGAACGTTATATGAACAAGGTTGGATGACATTGTACTGATGACGTAGTAAAGCAGAAAAATAAGAAGAAGAAACAGCAGCAGCAGCAGCAGCAGACAAAGTGTGCGAAGGTGTGGTAGGCAGTTGGACAAGAGCGTCGCTGTCACGCATAATTAAAATTAAATGCGCTTTCGGGAATAATTCAAATGAATAAACGAGTGCTGGCAAAGGCAAGTGGGCAATGTGACCACGCCTACCGCGATGAGGGCAGTCAACATGAAACAACAACAACAACGACAGCGGTCGAAAAGCGGTTTAAAGCGTTGAAAGAACTTACCATAATGGCTGAGCAACATGGCCGACCAAGCGACAGACAAACGGACAGACAGATAAGAAAAAAAAAAAATAGAAAAAAAATAAGAAAAACTTCATTTATTATGCAAACGTTGGTCATTAATTCTTCTTTATGCTGCTGGGTTTTTTTTTTTTTTTTTTTGATTTTCGTCATCTTCTTATTCATGTGCTCATGGCACATCACATGTGCGTGTACATGTGTGTACGTGTGTGTGTGTGTGCTTCAAGGACATTTAAATCTTCATCAAAGGCATATTAAAGAAATATTTATTCATTTCGTTTGCTGTTCTTACGCTTGAATTCAACATGAAAATATGTTTTAAGGCATCACCATCAGCTCAACAACACATACATGCTTAAAAGTATGCTAAAGAAAATTATTTTCGGTAGGGTTTTTTTTGGAAGAATAGAATTTTTGAGCACAGCACGTCGACAACGACACGAAAAACATATTTAACACTAATTATACGCAAATTAGAGTTAAACTCACAGATAGCAAGCAAAGTCACATACATATACATACATACATAAGTTAAAGACATGCACGTAAAGGCAACTCCAGCTATACTCACTAATCTTTAACCCCACACACACACACACACACACACACACATAGAAACCCACGAAGATATACGAAAATTTCTTAGAGACAAATTCAAGACAAAAATCACAAGCTCCAAACAATGTGCCTCATGCCACACTCACACATATGCCTTTTTCAGTTCTAACCCTTTTTATTATTATTATTATTTTCGTTTTTTTTTTTTTGCTGTGTAATTAGAAAATAGTTGAAAAAGTTGAAATTTATGCAAAGGCACGTCTTTTCAACGTCTGTTCCAAAATTTAATTAAAGCTTTGCGATTTCCTCCCCAAAAAAAAAGATCCTCAATATTACAGGATTGCTGCTTTGCATGTTGAAATGAACTTGTCACAACAACAACAAAAGCAACACACACACACACAAAATAATTAATATTTATTGAATGCGTTTGCGACTTGAATGATTGACGACAAATGAAATGAAATTATTGGCGTACAAATGAAGCAATCGAGAAAGTTTTTTCAGACAACTTGTTGTTGCTTTATAAATAATTGATTGTATTTTTTTTGTGTGCTGTTGTTACTGCTGTTGTTGTTGTCTGCCCACTTGGCGCATTCAAATTGAAAATGGCGCACTTAAGTGGCGCTCAAAAGCGCTTTCATTGCCTTGCATATTTCAACTAATTGGCGTTGACCGCGTTCTTTTTTTTTGGCTTTTTTTTATGGCAAAAGTTAAGTCAGCAACGGCAGAGTTGCCATGCTTGCCAGTGTAGACAATCATGACTTGGTTGCTTGTTTTTTAGAAGTTCTTCTGTAGAGGAAAAAAAAAAAAACAAACAAAAAATTTCTACCTGCAGACTAAAGGATACTCTGCCGTCGCCACTTTGATAAACTGCTGGCGTAGTAAGACCAATTTTTATTGTTGTTATTATTGTTGTTGTTGTTGGCTAGTATTTTTTTTTATACTTTTTTTTTAAATATTTCGCTCGAATTGCACTTGAATGTTTTGGCAAAGTCCAAAAGCATGATTATTGAACACATTTTGTATTTTGTTGTTGTTGATGTTTTTGTTGTACTCAAACCAACCACATCTTTCAGCAATGCTCTTGTGCTTGTTGTTATTGTTATTTTTTGTTTGTTTTTGTTGTTGTTGTCAGCATAGTCTTTCTCTTACTTTATTCTAATGCTAAGCTATTTGTTGTTATTGTTGTTGTTGTTGTTTATAGTTCCTTTTTCTTTTTTTGTTGTTGTGGGCGAGCAAACAACATGTGCGAAAAACAGTTTTGCTTTGTAACCCAAAAATCATAAATTACCTTTCAAGCAGAAGCACACACACACACGCACACACACACATACATACATACACACAGAGGAACTTAAAATGTAGCCAACTTAAGCCAAGCCAAATCGTAACACACACATATGCATTGACACGCCCACACACACACACACACACAAGCATAGACATTTGTTTGCAACAAACAGTAGTCTTTTCAAACAAACTCACACACACGCGAAATTTTGTAATGGCAAAAAACACAAGTAACAGAAGAAGAAGATGACTACGACAACGTCTATGTAGTAGAGAAAGTATAAGAAGCAGAAACTGAAACAGAAACAGAAGAAGCAAAGCTCAAACAAATAAGCTCGCCTTGCTGGCAATTTCCTTAACAATATCCTTCGAGTCTGCTTATGAGAGCAGCGACTGTGTTGTGTGCAAAACATTATTCACAAAAAAAAAAAAGCAAAGTTACTAAGGACATTTCGTTTTTATTTCCATGCCTTATACGCCCACATTGCAATCATACACCGCCCCTCACCTAGCCCCAATCGCCACCATAACCATTTTCATAGAATTCCATTTGGTTCGTTTGCTTACTTTGTCTGGCGGCAAGTTGCAGCAACTTGCATTGCATACTTTTATGCGTTATATAGTATATGCAATGTCTATGCTTCGACACTGCTCTATCGCTCACTCGCTCATACTCTCTTAATCTTGTACGCTTTACGCCTTACTAACTCTTTCTCTATGTTTGCTTTTCAATATTTCTCAAGTGTTTTCTTTGAGCTTGCAGCACGGCATGACAAAGTAAAAAAACATTCACTTGTCGTCGTCGTTCTCATCTAGAAACCTGAAATAGGAGTTTACCTAAAAAAAATTGAGAGAACAAAGAAGAAAAAAACAAAAAAAAAAACCAAAGAAACTAAATAAATAAATGTGCCGGATTATGGTCCTTCAGCCATGTCCGTTCTTTCATTCGCTCGTTTGTTTGTTTATTTGTTTGTACTTACGTTCATCTTACGTTACAACCTTTTCTTTAAGTAAAAACACACACACACAAACAACAAATGTATAAAGTTGTATAATCATAGGTCAAAGTTCAATTTGGCAAATGTAACAAACCAAGCACAAAATATTACGTCTTGTTGAAGTTGTATTAAGATCAAATTAAAGTTGTACTCAGCATCTAATAGCATTGATCAGAGAAATAGCACTAAGCAAATTGAAAAGCGAATGAAAGGTAAGATATTTATTAGAGTAGATGAAGCTCAAAGATGTGATGAAAAAAGAAAGAAAGAAGCATTGAAAAAGGGATGAAGGCTTATACTTTCAGACGGGATAAGAACTAACATAGAGAAACGTGAGAAACTAACAAAAAATAAATCTAGAGAACAATAGAACAATAAATGGGATATTCTTAACGCACTTAGGCACTTGGACTGTTGATCAGTTTGAAACAACAACAAATTGTAAACACCTCTGCCCCTCTGGGATGTACAAAATGCTGTTTATCAGGAAAATTGACCATATTGAAAACTATATATGTCGATGACAGAGCATATTGTGTTAGATAACGTTATAAAATAAGCATGAGTGAAGGGAGAATCGATAATTTTATTGATCATTTTCTCAAGTCCGAAAAAAACATGAAAATATGTCAAACAATTTGGCATTATACATGTACTTTGTAGACTTTTTAATACACGCTTGAGAACAGTCGACATAACAACAACAATATATTTTTACACAAATTGCCACGAAGATAGTTCGATATTTATATATATATATACATATATCACTCATCTGCATTATTGCTTACTCGCTCGCACAGTCACTTGTTTTTTTTTTTGAATACTGCGGCAAGTAACAATTCTCACTCGCCTACGCTTGGCACACATACAAGTGTACACACACACACACACACACACAGCGGTGCCGAATGACTTGACTCTTGCCAACTATGGCAAATTAAGTATGACGCTCAGGCGCTTGAAAGTATGCAACGCGATTTTACCATTTGGCAGGTGACGTTTAACTGTTTTGTTGTTTTTTTTTTTTATTTATTTTATTAGTTTTTTTTTTTTTGTATTTTTGCCACCCACCTTGCCCAAACGTTTGGTATTTTTGTTGTTGTACTCATTGTTGTTGTGATTTTCGGTCATAAACTTGAATTTTATTACCTTACAAGAATGTTGCAATATGTTTGGCCATATTTTTGCGACTTTCGACGAATTGCGGCCAATTGTCTTCATTGTTTGACATTTTAGTGCACGAAAAAGTCATTTTGCGCACAAGTTTTTTTACGACCACTAAAAAATAAAGAAAAGTAACGGGCAACTTACCAAAATAGAATACAAAACAAAAAAAAAAAATAGGAAAAAACAAAAACACATGAAACAAAAACAAAACGAAAAACATTTTAATAAACTTAAAATTTTTCGTACTTTTTGGCAATCAAGTAAGCGCAAAAATATAAGTTTATACTAAAATGAAGCTTGGCAATTGCCTTAATATATGTACATATAACAACAATAAAGTGAAGTCAAGCGAAGTTAAGACAAATTCAAAGCGCTTAAAAATTTCATGACATTTTCACAATCAATTTAAGAAATGTCGCACAAAATTGCAGAGCTCTTGGCATTTTTTTTTTTTTTTTGCATTTTGTTTGCATTTTGTATAAATGCATAAATGTCAAAGCAAAAATAAATAAAATACGAAAAAAAAAAAAAATACAAAAACTTATTACATTTTCATATTGCATATTTTAATGCGTTGCATTAAAAATATAAACGTAAACACACACACAAAAACAACAACGAAAGCAGCAGCTGGCAACGTGCAACACTCACGCAACACCAACAACAATAACAACAACGAACAACAATAACACAAGTGAAATAAACTCAAGTGAAGCTGAAACGGAAACGGATATGAAGTCGTAACTAAAGCTGAGCTCGTCTGTGAATTTTGTGCTCGACTAATGCAAAATTTATGATGAGCAAATGTGCAACAACAACAACAGCTACAGCTACAACAACCATAACGATTGGCAGCATAGTCAATTCAGTCAGGCGCAACTGTCGACAAAAGGCGTGCACATGAAAAATGCATTGCATACTTTTAGCTGCAATTCGAAATTCTTTCAATAATAAAATAGCATTTTGTGTTAGAAGCAAACGTAAATTAAATGCGTAATAAACATCAAGTTTATTTCACTTCCATTCCGCTGCACATTAGAGTGGCATGACTGGTTATATAGGACCATCGACCGACCAACCGAACGGCACACAAATGTCGTCTAAAAGTATGCAATACATACACGCGTGCAACAGTTGTAAACTTCCGGCATTAAATCGTACGTCAAACGACTGCTACTGATAGCAAAATTTATGTTTTTCCGTTTGGTTTTTTTCAAAAAGTTTATAGAGCATACATATACATATGAACAATAGCAACTGCCTGAAAGTATGCCAACAAAATGTTTTTTTTTGCATTTTTTAATTTCTTTGTTATTATTATTTGTTGTATAAGTCAGCACGCTTATAGGCACTCAACGATAAATAAGCTTATGTTCATTTGATCAGCTTGATAAGGTAAATTATTTAAGACAATTTTCATCAAAGACAAACTTATACTAATACTTAATTATATGTATGTGTGTGACACATACAATGTCAAACTATTTAATGATATTCAGGGTCTACATATAAAACTTGTTGTAAATAAATAAAATGGCGTATCTCGTGTATATTATCCATCAGTCAAAGCAATTGTCAACATTGATGTGATGAATGTGACTATTTTAAATTACTTTAAGCAAATTCAATTCACACACACACATACAACTTACTGTGACATACACACTTAGTGCACATTTCAATTTTCATTTCATTTCCTACATAATGCCAAACAATATACGACAACAACGCCGGCATGTATGCAACAAAAACCAGAAACAAGGCAAAAACAAATACAACAAAGCTCAAAAACAAAATAAATAAAAGAAACTATGCAATTCTGTTTTTCTTTTTTTCTTTTTGCTGCATTTATCAACATATCAAAAGGGACACAAATGCTGATGAACACGAGGAGAAGTAAGCAGAACGAAGCCGGCGGAGGACGAGAGAACGTGCACAATAACAAGGATGCAAATGTGTGTGCAGGAGTGCAAGGGTTGTACGGAGAGACGATAGAATGAATCAAAAGCGCAATGCACGCAACGCACACAGTTGAATGACTGCGTTGCAACATATCAGCATTGCATTGCATACTTATAGGCTTTTATGCGTTGTATGCATGTAAGCGACAAAACAAAACAAAACAAAACAGAACTGAACAAAACGACAAAACAAAACAGAACAGAAGGAAAAACAAAAAAAAAAAAAAAAAAACAAAAGACATGAGACAAGAGTAAAAGAGTAACAGAAAAACAGCAGCGGAAAAGCTTCAGTGTAACCGATTCAGTGACTTAAACAAAGGATAGCGTGAACGAAACTTACATAGTAAGAGGAAAGGAGCGAGAGAGAGAGATATAGACAGGCACTTGTATAAACAGACACAACGTCAGTCAGACGGACAAAGTGTATGAGTTAGTGTGTGAGTAGCTAAGTTTATCAGTAAGCGTATATATGAATGCATTAGTGTGTGTGCGTGTGTGAATGAGTTAAAGATATATTGCCAGATAGATAGATAGATAAATAGTCAAGCTTGACAATGCTGGATGACAGTTTTGTGTTTATGGAACGCGCTTTGTTGATTTGTTGCTCTTCCTCACTTCCCTTCAAGCTCTTTACCGTCACCTCCGTCCATCTCCGGCTTTTTGTAGTCGCATTTTGTTAAAGTGAACATCAACTTCAGCTTCGTTTAGCAAATGCCAAAGTAAAAGCGTCAACTGTCACTCGCTCACACACACACACACACACACACACACATACACACACACACATGCACTCACTATTCATTCCGTTACATTTACAATCATCGACGTCACACAAGTTTGCTCCAATTTGATACGAATTTGCGAAATTTTGCACAGCAGGAAAATGAAATCTATTTGTGCTTTTTTACCCCCCCCCCCCCCTCTCTCACCTTTTGTTTGTATTACCATTAAACAGGTGGCCACAGGTGGGCATTGAGTTCAGTTGGCATTCAAAAGTACGTAAATCGATTGACATGTTTCAACTTTTATAAAAAAAAAAATTCAATTATATTCATTTGAAAGAAAATGTATTGAAAATACCTTTGAAGTACAATGAAAGCTTCAATGTTCGAATAATCGCGATTTTAGTGCTTTCCAACGGTCATGACAATTCATCATGTGCGGGTATGATCGAAGAATACATCAATTTAATACATTAAACATCAATGAGTGACTATGACCATTTAAAAAATATCACTGGTCAAGCAGAACTGAGCAAGTGTCTAAATATCCGCCGACTTGAACATCCCAAATTTTGTTTATAAGTAATACAAATACTTTCACTTGTTACAAAAGTAGATTTTAAAGACAAGTTCAAAATGATGATGATGATTAAATAGAAAATGCTCATCATCAAAGAAAAAAAAAAAAAACACAAAAAAAAAATCAATAATTCATAACTTGTGCGTGGCGCCGTCAACAACATTAAGAAGAACACCAATACGGCCACAAAATAGACCTAATGACTTAATTACGCTAATAATTAACACAGACACACTCACATACACATACACATACAAAGAGACGAAGACAGACAGTGACGGACACACTCACAGCAAGCCAGCAAGCAGAATAATATAGACAACATGAAATTATTACATTAACATTCAACCCAAAAAAAAAAAAAAACGAAAGATACATTTATACTTATTGTAGATACATTTGGATCTGCGTTGATGCGCTGATGAATATAATAGTATAGCACAAGAAAATTAAAATAAGCAGACTGTGCCAACAACTGACAGACAGACAGACAGACAGACAGTTAGGCAGCTGCACTATTTCCGGCACAAATTAGCAACATGTCAACTTCCGGCCGCCTGTCGCGCACTTCTCTTCATCTCACGCTCTCTCTCACTCACACACACACACACACACAGCTACTCAGCATACAGACTTGAGTAGCGGCTGATGCTGCTACTGCTGATGATGAAGACATATTTTTATTCATTATACTCTTGCAAAAAGAGTATATTCAATTTGAAATGAAGTTTGCAACGCAGACAAGGAGTTATCTCCTACTATAGACAGAACTTATAATTCCATGATGAGACGAGTTGATACAGCCATGTCCATCTGTCTGTCTATCTCAACAAGAAATCCTCTTAGAGTTTTAAATCCTTGCAGGTAATTTGTATGTAAGAATCAGTTTGATCGGATCACGATAGGATACATTAATGTAACTGCCATAGGAACGATTGATCAACAATGAGGGTTTTTGCGCGCTTGGACGTCAATAAAGATAATCTACAATATTTGTGGATATTGGACGACTCTATATAATATTGTCGCCCTTAGGAACGATCGATTAAAAAGAAGATTTTTATTAGAAATAATTTATTATTCTTGAACAAAAACAGTTAAAACTTTGGAATTACAAGTTTTTATTAAAGCTTCATTATATAGCAAAGTTTTGTAAGAGTCGGACATAACGTGGGCGTGGCACCGCCCACATAAAATATACACAAACGCGATATAAGACTGTAGAGAGGAGTGTAGCATGTTTACATTGCTTTCATTGCTTTCATTAAGACAAATTACAAAATAGGCGTGACTACGCCCCTTTTTCTATAAAAACTTAAATACTTCTTATTGGAAAAAACTATAAAAAAGCATTTTCCAATTAGAAATAATTGAGAAAATGTTTGCCAGAGCATACAAGTTTCGAGAAAGCTGAAAAAAGCTTCCTCACTGGTTCATTCTTTCATGTCTTCGTTGTTTGTTTCTTGCTTTCTTTCTCACTCTTTCACGCTTTCTTTACGCTTTCTGCTTTGCTTTATTTGTATGGCAGTAAGGCTTTGCTTGTTGTTGTTTTATGTTATGGTTTTCGTTTCATTTTTTTTGGTTTTTTTTTTCTTTTCGGTAGCATTAAAAGCAACCGCGCATAAATCATCATTAAGATACATCAATGCGCACTTATGTGTGTGTGTGTATGTGGCACGCTAATTAGTGTCGCTGTGTGTGTATTTAGTTATTAACTAATTTGCTTTATTAAACAACTTCCCATGCGACGCTCAGCGCATTTCCGACATTTGGCCATCATCAACAGTAAAGTTATCATCATCGTCATCTTCATCATTACCACATGACGTATGCGTAATAATAATTTTTGCATTAAGCATGAGTAATGCATAACGTAGCCAAATTAAAGACATTGCACTCATCATCATTATCATCATCATCATGTCTCTCTCTCTTATGCTTAACACCCAAAATAAATAACGGTAATTTTCGGACTTACCTTTTCACGTAGCATATCACGTATACGACCTGCTTGATTCTTCGAACGATGCAATTCAAGTTGCAACTCAAGGCAACGCTCCTGCCAATTGACCTGTAAGTTGATTGTAAGCAAGCAAGCAAAAAGGAGATATGATGAGTGTTGTTTGTGTGCATTGTTTTTCATTTTTACATACCTCCGGCAACGCTTGTGCATAATTATTCACCTGATGCACATCGAGATGCTCGGTGAGTGTTGAGAAATGCGGCCAAGGCGCATCAGCGTCATCCAAGGCAGTCAACACAGGATTCAAAGGCGCATCAGCTGTTGTTGTTGTTGTTGTTGTCGCTACTGATGGTTCGTCTTCTTGACGCTTTGTTGGCAACTGCAATGCTGCTGTTGTGGTTGCTGAGCTCACTGAGGGCTTGGCTGGTATTGGGGGCGGTCTTTGTGCGCGACGTGGCATTAAACGTGGACTATTCGGCGTTGATTGTGTCGCGATTATTGCATTTGGTATGCGTGTCGGTGGTGTTGGTGTTGTTGGTGTTAGAGTTGTTGTTGTTGTTATGGCAACACCTTCAAGATGTATGCGATTCAATGGCATATTGCCACTAAAAGATGTTGCACGTTTCGTTAGCAACGGCGAGACGTTCAATGATTGTGTGCCGGAGGCATGATAATGCATTGGTGGCAATGATGACATCTGATGTTGTTGTTGTTGTTGTTGATAGTGAACATGCTGCTGTTGTTGTTGTTGTTGCCAATGTTGTTGTTGCTGTTGCTGTTGTTGAAAATAGTTCAATTGTTGTTGATAGTAATGTTGATATTGCTGTTGCTGCGTATGATGATGTTGATGATGATGAGAATGAGAATGTGGCTGATATTGATGGTGATGATGTTGCGCCTGCGCAGCCGATGGAAATGTATGCAAATAGGCATGGCCATCATGTGGTCGCAAATAATAGCTATGTTGTTGTTGTTGTTGTTGATTATAATAAAATGTTGCAGCAACACCGATGCCAACGCCACCGCCTGTTGATGTTGACGATGATGGCGTCTGTTGACCGCTGCCGCTGCCACCGGCAGTGCCAGCGCCTGCGGGCGTCACACGACCCGAGTGCGCTGGCGAAGGCGTCGACGAGGCGGAACGTCGTTGCTGTTGCTGTTGTTGTTGTTGCTGTCGTCGCTGTAAATTTGTCAGCGTATCGAAAATTTGCGACAAACGTTGCAAAGGCACTTCGTCAGACATTTGTTGTTGCTACTTCCTCTTTCCTTTTGTTTTCTCTTTTTTTTCTCTCCTTTTTTTTCGCCGTTTTTCGTTAGTTTTTTTTTTTATTGTTGAAAACTGCAAGCAAAAGAGAAAGAAAGAAGTTATAAGCAAGAAAAAAACAAAGTGTTTACTCATTAATATGCCAACGCATGCATTGAGCAGCTTCCTCTTGTCTGAGTGACGAAGACTTGACTAAAATGTTTGCTGCGTGCCTGACTGCCTGCCTGCCTGGTTGGTTGGCTGACAAGCGCTTGTGACAAGTTGGCCAAGTTAAGAGTTTTGCGTATGCAACAAGCATGCACGCAATGCATAAAAGGGCGCACACGTTGAGACATCATCATCATCGTCAACATCAACACATGCACAATGCACACAGAATTGTTAAAAAAGAGCAAGACAAAAACAACTATAATGCAACAGAAACAAAAAAAAATTCAGACAGTAACGTTCTTGGCACATGCATAGCATAGTGTGTGACGCATCCAGTGAGGGAGAGAGAGAAAGAGAGTATGATATTCTAGAAATGATAATAAAATAAAGCAATAATAAAATGTTGTAAAAACAACTTCTTAAAACAAAAGGTGGCTATGATAAAGCTAGAAAGACTTTAGTGTGTATTATGGTCTAGAAGTCTTTTTATAATGTTAGATTCAATTAGAATTTTTACATTTTCTGAAAGTCTAATATCTTGAAAATATTCTCTGAAAATTTCAAGAGAATCCTACGTACAGTTTTCAAATTATTCAACAATGAATTTTGCTCGACACCATGTTTTCGAAGTCTGTAACTTGAGTATGGCTTTGCCAATCGATTTGAAATTTTTTTTCGTATATTCTATATTTAATTGTGCTCCGCACTAACAAAGGGTTTCTTGTTTGAACGGCTATTTTTTTTTTTTTTTTTATAACCGAAAATGTTTAAAAAATTGTATTTAAAAAAACGCTTTTATTTGCAGATTCCAACTGGAATTGATACCTTAAAAAAGAGAAAGTTCAATAAACTTATTAAATGGAAACCGAAAAGTGCAAAAATATTACAGAGAAATGAAATCCTTGTGCGAAATCTGAACTAAGCCGCTACAACAAAACAAAAATTTCATATGCCAACGTTGAGTGGCATTAGTTGTTGTTAGTGTTGTTGATGTTGTTGATGTTGTTGTTGCAACAGCAGCAAAAATGAGATGTGTTGTGCTTGGCTTATGTTACTAATACAATGACAAAAACATAGAACGACAAAAAATAGAAAAAAAAAAAAATCTAAAATCCTCAAACCAAAGTAATATTCATGTGCACGAACATGAGGGATGACTGAGTGAGTGACTGACTGACTTTGAAGTGAGGCGCCTTCAAAATACATAATAGTATGAAAAGCAAGTTCGAGCACCAACAACAACAACAACAATTGTAGTTCATTATATTTATGAACTGCGTTGCGGGCATTGTCTGTTTTCGAACTCTGCGCTCTTATGACATGACGCCCTTTGAAACAGTTGCACACACACACACACACATACACACGAAGAGATATGAACACTTTTACACAATCATAAATCGTAAGTTTTAAGACGTACGTACTACAACAACAACAATGATGATGTTGACAAAAAAAAAAAAAAAGCACAACTCAATGTTAAGAAAAGTGCTGAGACAATATTTAACGCTTTGTTGTTGTTCCTTTCCTTTTTTTTTTTTTTTCTTCCTTATTTTATATTGTGCATTTGAAGCTATAACTACAACAACTACACAACAATAACAATAGACGTTAATACGCTTACGACACAACAGAACACAACAGCAACAACTTCCAACAACAGCGAGAACACAACAAGAACAACACGTACAACTTGAACACGCTTAACACGATGAAATTGACGCGCGCACATTTTCAACGTCACGTAACTCATACAAAATAGTTTATGCCCTTTTAAGCCAACATGACACTATGCCCCACCCCTTTTCACCTCCTCATCCTTTGCACAATACAATGCACACCCTCAACAAACACCCACAAAAGAAACGTTATCATTATGAAGTGTATTGTTCAATGTTCTTCTTTGCTGTATTGCCTTTTTTGGCTCTGTTTCGCTTCTAGTTCAATTAGAATGCGCGACATACATGCAAAACAACAACAACAACAGCAAAAAATACCAAGAATAAAAAATAATTTAGTAAAAGTATAAAATGAAGTTGCAATGCTTCAATAGAGTGACAAAACGTATTAAAACCAGTAAGGGAGCTATTTTCAGCTTTGCTGAAACTTATATACTCTTGCAAGCATTTTCTCAAGTATTCTTATTGGAAAATATGTTTTATAGTTTTTCCAATAAGAATCATATACTTTTATAAAGATATAGGGGCGTGGCCCCGCCCATATTCTAATTTTTTAACATATACATAGCAATCATTGTACACTTTATTTTGCGATCTTATATCTCGTCGGCTTACAGAGAAATCACATTTTTAACTTTTTCTCTATATGGGCGGCGCCACGCCCTTATGTCCGATTTGTACGAAATTTTGGAATATGGTCAAGGATGTATAAAAACGCGTAACTGCAAAGTTTTATCCGTTTATATTTAAGAACAAAAAAGTTTTTCTAACAAAAACCGAATTTTTGACCGATTGTTCCTATGGGAGCTATATCCTATATTTATCTGATCTCCACCAATTTTGGAGCGTGTTTTAATTTACGTCCAAGATGTTCTTGTGCAAAAAATTGAGGCGATAGCTTTAAAAACAAGGCGTTTATTGAGCAAAAACCTCATTTTTGACCGATCGTTCCTATGGCAGCTATATGCTATAGTTATCCGATCATGCTGGATTTTACATACAAACTGCCTGCAATTATAATAAAATTTTCTGCGTTTAAATTTTTTCGATATCGTTTAAACTGAGCCCACAGTTGGTATTGAAACAGACAGACGGACAGACAGACGGACAGACGGACAGACGGACATGGCTATATGAACTCGTCTCGTCGTGCTGATCAAGAATATATATACTTTATATAGTCGGAGATGTCTCCTTCTCTGCGTTGCAAACTTCATGACAAAGTTAATATACTCTTGCAAGAGTATAAAAAAAATAAAAGAAATATGCGTTGACTTACGCAAGGCAAAAACATGTACAGCGTTGCTAAATGTTGTTGTTGTTGGTGTTGTTAATATAAAGACAATGATTGATTGATTGAATGATTGAATCAAAGTCTGCACAACGTGTTGCTTTTATTAAAGGCTTGGCAAATTATTAAACGGAAGTTGAAGTCAAACAAAAGCAAAATCTATGCAAATCACATTTAGAATCCATAAAATTCTTGTTTGATTGATTGATTGAAAGTAGATTCATAGACAGAAGGCTTAAATATTATTTTAAAATTAAAAAAATATTAATTGATTGCTGTATTGATTGAAAAGTTGATTGATAGAACTCTTAAACATCATTTTTAAATTATAAAATATTAGTTAAATGTTTGATTGTTGAATTGATTGAAAAGTGAACTGTTAGAAAAAGTTAGCATGATTGAAAAATGGATTGATTGGTTGACTGATTGAAAAATGTATAGTTTATTTGCTATGCTAATAACTGAAGTAATATATTGGAATATCGTACAAACAGAAATTGTTGCTTTTGGTGATTGAACGATTAATTGGTTGATCAATTGATTTACTGTTCCATTGTCCGATTGATTGCATGATTGCAATTAACTAATTGACAAAACAATACATTAATTAAGTCATTGTTTAATAAATTTGCGTTTGATTGATTTCTCATTTGATTGCTTTATTCTTTGCTGAAATGATTGAAGTTTCTTTAGTCGTAATGGTTTCAGTTTGAAATGTCTCAACTGTTTTGATTTTCAGTAACATTTTTAAGATTTATATTAAATTTCATAACTTTTGCATACTTAATTTAAACAAACTTGTTTCTAAGAAGCCAAAAAGTTGTTTATTTTTTATCATCAAATTCATTACTCTAAGCACTTAAATTTTGCGGCTTAGACATGGCCAACTTGAGCATTTGCATCAAGTTCAACAGAAGCAAACACAAACAAACAAACAAATGAACGAACGCACTCAGACAAAATCCAAACTGCACAAACAACTTCAAATAAATTAAATTCAAAATTTCTGAGTGAGGAATTTTTTTTTTTTTTATTTTCGACAAAATCAAATACAAGTGCACTTCAAATATTGAAGTCATTTGCTTTGGCCACAACATACAAAAAGGGTTAAAAGCAAAACTGCATGACTGAGTTAGAGATTGAGAAGAAATGAGTGGAAGTATAAGTAGTATGAATGAATGAATCAAATAAGAAACGAGCAATGAAAACCTCAAACCAAAAACTATAACGAAAATGCCATAAAATTGCAATCAACTTGAAAATTTGTATATAATTGGAAGTGTGTGACACAAACGACAACAACAAAACAAATCAGCAATAAGAACAAGACACAAGTTTAGTTCTATTCAAGTCAAAGTCAAGTCAAGTCGACTCGACTCAAGTTGAGTCGTTCCGAATTTATTGCAATTCACATGCATTACTTGAGTATTGGATTCTTTGGTTTGAGTTTCAGTCTCGAGAAATTTTGAGTTTTGGGATTTTGTTTTATTGCACTTGGGACACGATGACAACCGCAAAGCATTAGCCACAAAAATTACAACATACAACCAACACACCCAACAACAACAACAACAACAACAACCCAAGTCAAGCCAAGGACACACATATCCTTACTTTTACAAATAATCAAAGCTAAGCAGAGCAGGGGAAAGCAAAAGCAAAAGAAGGGCAGGGCAGGGCAGAGAAAGACTTTTAAGTCGAAAATGTTTCAACAAAATGAAAAATCAAGCTGAGCTAAGACATGTTAAAGCCAAAGACAACGCCACACAACCAGCATGAGCATGGACAGCTCCGACAGCTGGTGTTAGAATTGTGGCAGAGGAGCATATCGTTTGAGGCGCATGTTGTATGTCGTTCAAGTCTAACCGCAAAAGATGAAAAACAATTCTTTTTTTTTTTTTTTTTTTGACAAGTGTAAAATGCGGGCATACAATGTTGTTGACTTTGTTGGTGTTGCACGTTAAACAAAAAAAGTGTAAAAAAAAACACCTAGAAACGCACACACACAGAAAGAGAGAGCGACAGAGCGCTTCCCCCCCAAAATTGTGCTGATTAGAGTGAAAGTGTAAAGTGATTTTTATTTTATCATGTGTGCACATCGAATGACTTCAATTTGAAAATTTTGCATCTTGAGTTGTGCTAAAAATTGATATGAGAATTAAATTATTTGCAACGGTGGTACATGAAAGGCAAGCGGGAGTGTATTAAATTAAAGTGGGTTCAATATTTTTACAAATTCGATATAAAAATTTAAAATTTCTATAATTTCTTATCAAAGCTAAAAGATCATCAGGCGTTTATTTTTAAAAGGCGAAACCTCAAAAAAACCAGAAGCGATAAAAATATAAAAAATCAGTCTTTAGATTCACTAAGAACAGATTTCAAAAATTGCATACCACAATTTTTGCCCTCCACTTCATTTCCCTTAAAAAAAAAAGTTTTCTTAAAATTGCTATATCTAAAAACTATAAAAGATACAAAGATGATATTTTGTATACAGACTGAGTAAATATACATCTTTAAGACTGCATACATAATACCCCTTACCATAAAGGTAGCACCCCTAAAGCCCTTAAATTAAACTTTTTCATAAATTCCTCATTTTTTAACGAGTTTCTTATTATTTTCTGCAATTTTTTGCACTTTTCTCATACACATAAGAAAACAAGTGCAATTTGTATGCAAGTGTTGAGAAGCATGCGATTTTTTGTGCTGTTCTTTAAGATAAACTTAGTTGATAGCTAAGCCTTAATGTATCTGATAGAGAACTTTTTAATCAAAACTTTAAATCAAGAAATTAAAACCGGTATTTTAGCATTAGTTAATATTTATTTTTTATCTTCTCATGCCTTGGGTCTATTCGTCTGACTCTCTGTCTGACTCTCTGTCTCGCTACTGTTTGCCCGTTGAACGTTTACTAATGAACGCACATTAGCTTGAAGTCGGACAGACGCTAAAAATTAAAAGCAAAATTAAAAGATTTGAAACAAAAAAAAAAAAAAAAAATCAAGCTCTTATTACTGTTGGTACAAACAACAACAACAACAAAAACAACAGCGACTAATTAGAAACGCCGCTGGTCAAGTTGAATATGACAACAAAAAAAACCATTGTTGTTGTTGTTTTTATTGTTATTGTCACAAAAAAATAATCTGCGGCGACCTTCGCGGCACGGACCTGAATTGAATGCTGTGACAAACTGACAACCAGTTTTTTTTTTCTCTTTTTTTACGTTTCTATAATGTATTTCTTTTCGGCGTGAGGAGCACATGACCTCAAAGTCAAAAGTCTAAGTTGATTGAAGAATTCTTAAGAAATCTTTGCTTTTTTTTCACATTAAAGAGGAGCGGTGGGGTGGTACAAAGAAGTGCAAACTTCACGCAACAACAACAAAGCAGAAAGAAATAAAGGTTGCATCTTTTGAAGTTGAAGAAGATTTGTTGAAAAATGCATTCAATTCAATTCAATGCAAACGCAAACGCAAAAAGCAATTCTGACAAAGCATGCAAGCGTTGAAAGATACAAGTGAACCAACAACAACAATGACAATAACAACAACAAAACTTTATTCACATCAATGCTGAGCATGTTTGACAGACACATGTGTCGCGGTGGGTTGGGATGGCTTGAGTATGAGCGTGCAACAACAACAATTTGAAAAGTTAATTGACTTAAATTAAAGAAAAAATTCGCAGAATCCAAAAACAAAAAAAAAAAAAAAGCAAATAAACAAGTGCAAGCAACAACAATGACAATCACGTTGACAACATTCATTCACTCACACTCACACACATAAATATTAAACTTTCAACGCATTGCAACATGCAATGCTGCCCCTCCTCTTCTCATTGTAAAACATTAAAATTAGGTCAGTTGACGTTTGTTTAACTTTCGTTCGCCATACATTACTCTATAAGGCAATGTGCAACAATGCAACATCCTTTTTGGTTTTGTGCAACAAAGCTTCACTCTTGTCATTGTTGTTTTTGTTGCCGCTGAACAGTTTTGCCACGCATTTGGCATTACATTTGTAAGTCGATAAAAGTGTGTGCTTGCAACAGTTTGTCGTCGTCGGTTTTCTTTGCCAATAAATGCGTCGTTGGTCACAAAAACAAAACAAAGCAAAAATGTAATCATCATGCGCTGCTTGCAACAATTGCAACTAAAACAACAACAATAAAAAACTCTCTCTCTCTCTCAATCAGCAAACTTTTTATGTTAAGTTTGACAACAGCGCTGTTAATTGTAACATTGATTTTATTTAGCAGCGCCTTTTTACATTTTTAACAGTCGCGTTTGCAATGTGCGATTTTAACAGTCACTGTAATTGATTTAACAGCATCGTAACATTTTATTGCCAAAGGGCAGTTTTTTTTTTGCTTTGTTGTTCATTTTTTATTATATTATTTATATTTTTGTTCGTTGGCTTTTGTTTGCTTCTTTGATTTGCTCATTTCTGCTACTGAATGCGCATTTTATTTGTTGTTGTTGTTTTCTTTTATTAAATTCTTTCTTTGTATGCTTTTGTTTACATATTACACATATCATGCTTCTTTCTTTCCATTCACTTTATTCATTTTTTATTTACAATAAAGTGCTGACAACAACAATAATCATAAGAATAACAATAACAACTACACAACAACAACAAACGCCGCCTATTGTTTAGTTTTGTAATAATGTAGAAAAAATAAAGAATTATTACTTTTGCTTCTAATATTTCAACTGAGTCATCATTATCATGCAACAAGTTCATGTGTGTTTTGATCAATTATGTAATCATGCTACTGCTCGTCTTTGCCTCTTGCAACGCTCAGGCTAAACAAATAATAAAAACTAAAAAAGAAGAGTTGACGGTGGAGAAGAAGGCGAAGAAAATTTTATGCCGACTGCCAAAAGTGATTTTGTTTAATCGATAAACATTTAGTTGTTTTTTTTTTTTTTTTTTTGTGTCTTATTTAATAGTTTCATTTTTTGTTAATATAGTTTTTTGTTTTTGTTTTGTCTATTTTTATATAATTAATTATAAACAAATTTGTTTGTTTTACTTATGTTTGCTGCTTCTTCGTATTTATTTCTTCGCATTATTTGTTTAGAAGGCAAATGATAAAGTAGAAATTTTAACAACTTGTTATACTCAAAGTGTTAATGCCTTGTAACTACAACAAGGTGTTAACAGGTGGTCATAACATGTCCAAATGAATTTGGATTCGAATCATAATTATTTTATTAAAAAAAAAAAAAAAAAAAATTTACTAAACTGCAAAATTTTGTTATGAAAAAAAAAACCAAAGAAAAAAACAAGAATGAAAAGTGCGCCAATAACAATAAATGTGCGCTATGATATGTAACGAAGTGAAAAAGGTTGCATGACACACACACACACACACACACTCACACATACATAGCGAGAGCACGTCGTTGTAGAAGGCGTTCAAAGTATCGTATCAGGTAAAATGTATGCCCGCAAATGTTGTACATTTAATTAATTATTTATGCAAGAAGCAAAGGTAAAGCCAACGACAAAGATAAAGGCAAAGGCAAGGAGACGGCAAGGGCACGGACATGGGCAAAAGGCAGACGGATTTGGCATAAACAAGTCAGGCGGCGATGAAGTTTTTAGGGCTGCTTAAGCAAAACGCCTTCAACAACGCTTTCGCTCTGCTTTGCTTGCGAAGTCTTCTTCTTCATCGCCGTCGTCGTCGTCGTTTTTTGCATAATTGATTAAATGACTGGCTATAACAACAACAACAAGAACATTTATGAAGCCAAAAGCAAAGCCTTCAGTGCTCCATACATATATAACAGTTTGCGCTATGCACGCCCGCCAACAACAACAACAACAACATTAACAACGGCAACAACATGTGCTACGTGAGCACGCCAAATTCACTGAATTCACGTTCATTTATTCATTCATTCAAGCATTCGTTACGCTCAGGTTTTAGGTTTACCAACATTTCAGTTTCTCAGCTTTAGTTACAATTGGCATGCTCAGCCTCAGAAATGAGAATTTATGTGCACTGTTAATATACAAAAAAAAAAAAACAAAAACAACAACAACAACACAAAAAGTAAACGAAAAACATATTTCGCAAAAAAAAAAACAAAAAAGGACCTTATCGACATTCTAAGGCTAAAGCCAAGGCCAAAGCCAAAGTCTAAGCACGTGTGTATTGCCCTTTAAGGACATGGCGGAACGTTGAGAGGAGATGAGAGGAGTGGAGTGGAGTGGAGTAAAGAAGGTGAGAGTATTAAAGGAAATGTTGAAATGTTTAATGTACATGAACTGATGTGATTATTGGTTTGATGAAAAATGCAAAAATGTATGAAATAATAATCAACATCAACATCATCATCATCATAATGAGCAACATTATTATTGGCAAAAGCATTGCAAACGTTTTATAGATGATAACAATGATGATGATGATGATGACGATGCGCAACAGGCGCAAATAGTGTTGGTAAACGACATGTGCCTTGTGTTAGTTAAGTTAATATAAATCGACCCTATAACATCATTAACCAACACTGAAAAGTTCACTTAATCTTCATTCAAGCTCTTCTCAACAACAACAACAACAAGGCACACTTGATGTAACAACAAGTTCAAATATCAAATAACAAAAGTTCTCAATTGTAAATTCTATACAAGAAATCCCGTCTTTCAGTCAACAACACACACACACACACACACGCACGCAAATCAACTGCCGGCGCCTTGAAGCATGCAAGCGTTTTTTTTCATTCTTTTTTTTTGCCTTTGACGCCTTTGTTTTCACAATTTCGCTTTTTTTCGTCATTTGAGCCAATAAACAATCAATGTTGATGACGTTGACGATGACGACGACGATGAGTGCCGACAATTAAAATGAGTGCCCAGAAGAGGCGTAAATAAAGCAACAACAACAACAATTCATTGGTAAAAAATTCAAGTCTTCTCCAACACTAAATTAATTGTCTTTCATACAAACGCACGTCTAAAAAAAAACCCTGCTCGTTACAGAATGTTAAATTGAAATTTTCGCAACCCACACTTCAACCAGAAGACTTCCAAACTAACCAAGCTGAGCTGCGCTGAGCTGAAAAGCAATTATATGCAACAAATTTCCAATTTAGTTCAATGGTACTGAAAGGCGCCACAATTTGTTGCCAAGTCCAAGAGCAGCGGTCATTTCAAGTAAGCCAGTTAAGGGCACAAAAGACAACAACAACAACAACAAACATCTAACGGTAAAAATTAACAAATAAAAAAAAAAAAAAACAGAACAAAAGAACACTAAAAAAACGCAAATCAAAGTAAAACAAAAAGAAAATGGAAAGCAACAAAAAAAAAAAAAAAAAATAAAAAAATGGAAAATCACATTCCGTTGCTTCCTCCGCACACTTATCTAACGCATTGCACTGTGAATGACAATAATACAATAACAATTTCCGACCGTTATACACGACACCTACACATGATGTATATAAGTACGTCCCTCGTTCCACCCTAGACCGACAACAACCGACACTGCCAATGCCATCGTCTCCACTAAAACACTCCTCAAAACAGTCCCCAATTCCGTCCCCAAATCAGTCCCCATGCCGCCCCATGGTGCTGGGGCAGATAATGCGAACATTTTTGATGCGGATTTCAAAATGGAAACAGTCACGTTTGCACGACTGCAACGACTGTAAATGCTGCCGACGCCAACGACGACGATGAATGGCATAATAGTGTTGGTAAAGGGCGCCAGTTGGCGGCTTAATCTGTAGCACAGAAAGAGCGAGAAAAACACAGAGACAGAGAGAGAGAGAGAGAGGGAAAAGCAAAACCAAAGCAACGCAATTGCAATAACAACAATAGTAATAAAAAAAAAAAGGGAAAATAAGTGGAAAACTTGAAGATGAAAAAAAAAATAGAAAAGCAAACCAAGAAAAAATGACAAAGAAAATTCAAACGGCTTAGTATAAATATATAACAACAACAATTACACAAACATCAACAACAACCACAAATGCAATTTTTTGTATTGTAACTATGTATGTTGTTGCAATTGCTATAATAGCAAAATGCAATGTTTCAACCTTCCCTTCCCGCCTACCTCACCTTTACACCTACCAACCTACAAACCAACCAAGCAACCAACGAACCAACCAACAATTACATGAATATTGATGGCCAAGCAAAAAAGTTGAGCTCAGTTCAGTTCAGTTGGGCTCGACTCGACTTGACTCGACTCGACTCGGTTCGACACGCCGCACTTTGTTAAGTCTTGTTGTTTGTGTTGGCAAACCAAAGTAAAAAAAAATAAAAAACAAAAACAACAACGTTTATGCAGGAGGCACTAACATTGCTTTAAGAAAATTGTTTGCTAAAATGTCGAAACTAATTTCCATATGTCTTCTCACTATTAATACAAAAAAAAGAAAAAATAAAAACAATAAGGAATTTCAGTCGACTTCGATATACCCTTTACCCTTGTAATGGCTGTGATAGGGCGTCGTCACGCCTTATTTTCAAACAAAACACTTTCTATTCAATATCATATATGCCAACTCTTCTAGACCTTGTTGAGACTCAAGTCAGCTATATACACTTCATTCATTCATTTGATGTTCCTATCTCAAAAGACCCTTCAGTTATTTGCCCCTCACCACTAAAATAAGACTCAGAGGGGACCCACAAAATAAACTTCAATAATAGTTAAATCGATCTGAATAAAAAGTTTTGGTTTTACCTCTTCATGTTTCCGAGACTGACGAACATGGCTAAGTTGATTTATCTTTCGATACTGATCAAGAATATGTATAATATTTAGTAAGTAGAACAATTAATGATGTAAGCTAAAATTTTCGAGAACGAAGTTCAGTAAATCTCTTATTAAAATCAAAAATATCTCGCTCAGACTTTCATATGACATTCATACGAGCAGCATAAACTAAGGGGTTATTGAGTTCGTTGAGGTCTAAACTGAAACGCTCCTAAGTTGTAAACAACAAATTTTAAACTAAAGAACAACAAAAATGACAAAATAATAACAAACCATAAAATAGTTTCATGCAATGCTAAGTGCAAAATCAGACAACTCAAATAGGCCCAAGACTCTATGAACGAAATTGATTTAAAAAGTACACAAAATATGCCATTTGAGGCGCAATGCGCTTTTTGCCTTTCAGGATCAAGGTGGGAATACGAGTGTAACACAACTGTTCGATGACTACAGATCTTGAGCGAAGTTTTTCACACCTTGACACTTTCAACGCCGCAGTCAACTAATGTAAGATGAAAGCTATTTTTTTTCTTCTTCTTTTTTGGTTGTTTGTTATTTTGTGGGTCGTGTACAAAGTGGCGACGCTGCTTGGGGAATTCAGCTAAAGATTTGCTGCTGACAGCAACCAAGCAACAAGAACAGCGACAACGAGAACATGAACACACGTACAGAAACAGAAACAGGAACAGGAAAAGGCAATGAAACAAGGCTACAGCAGAAGAGAATAGAACAGGAACTGAACAGGACACGCCAGGCTACATTGAGCGCTATGGGCTTTTGTGGCGAAACAAGCAGCGAGGGGGGCGGCATAAATGCGGCACTGAATTAACATAAATTCCGTTTGCAAAACAAACCAAGAAAAAGAAAATGTACAATAGAAAATACAACAAAATGAATAGAAAACCAACTAGAGCGCTTCGGCATTGTCATAGATTTAATACTCTTCACGCCCTTTTTATGTGCCACGCCCATTTTTTCATAAAAAACTGTTTTTTTTTCTTCATTTAAATAGCAAATACACCAATTTTCATTATTAGTTCTTCATTGGAGATTCCAGAGTTATGGAATTTATTGATTTTGGCTATAAGTGCGCGGTGCTATGCCTATTTTTTTGCCTACCTAAGAACATAAGTATGAAGTTTCATGTCCATGGAAAGAAACAAATTATTTTTCCATGCAACGTCTTAAATTTACTTCTTTATATAGACATTTGGTCTGGGTATGTAAAAAGACTAGTTCTGAAATTTCAGCGCCCTATCTTTAAAAACAAAAAAACTTTTTCATACAATGACTTTAATTTTGTTAAATTTTTTTCTTCTTTTTGTGTGAAGATCCGATCAGTTCCGGTGATCCGATCTTGCCGGTTATGAACAATGATTTATTTATTGAGCAAAATTTTTTGTTGTTAGCTTCAAAACTGTGGTTGGAGATAGCATAGTCTTGTTGGGGATATCTCCCACTGGTTGTTACAAACTTCATGACAAAGTTTTAAGACTGTTCACTCCGTAAAGAGCATTTAAAAATAGCGGGTAAAGAAAATTTGAGGTTAGGCGTGCTATGCAAAGTTGCGGTTTGGTTAGTGATCGGCTTGGCTTGGCAAGGGAAGTAAATGGGCAGGAATTGACGACGGCGGGTGCGACCAAAGAAAAAAAGAAACGAGTCACATTGTGAGCTTGTAAGTAAATCCCACAAGAAAAATCAATGAAATTGTTTTGGCGTACATTTTTATTTATTTCGTTGCCTTTTTCAAGCCGATGCCAAGCCCCCTCGGCTTGCAGCAGCAACTACGCCTCTCGCTCTCTCTCACACACTCACTCACTCACTCATTATGTTTTGCCAAAATTAGATGACAACAATTCTCAATGAATGAATGGAAGCATAAATAATGAAATGCATGAATAGCTGAATGAATGAATGAATGCATGATTCAATGCATCTCTGTCTCACTTGACACACTTTATTTTTGATTTTTGTTTTGTGTTATGTTAGCTCATCACTGTTTCAATCTGGCAACATTTACATAGCGGCTTAGCAGCTCTTGTTCTAAGCTTACAACAACTGACACAGGCATTTGTGAAAATACAATGAAGTTTCTAATATGCGACGAAGAAGAAGAGTTTATACATTGTAAAGGCCATAAGCCAATGCACAAAGCTTTAAGACGTCAAGATTTTACCAAAATGAAAATGTAGAAAAACAACAAACTTACGTCGACTTCTTTATCCGCTGCAACTGAGAATTATTAGCGACTGTTTTCGGTTTAACTGCTTTCCCATGCTCTGGACGCTTTTTTGTTTTTGTAACTGTCGTTGTTGTTGCATTTGTTGTATAGCAGAATTCACAAGAATTTTCACGCCCACGTCAGCGCCCATTTAATAAGGCTCACTTTCAGCTACACTGACTGCGCAAACTGCCGCTCAGCTGCGACTTCTGCTGCTGCGGCTGCGGCTGCTGCATTTGCAGCGTTGCCTACGTTACCGACGTTTTGTTGTTGTTATTCTTTGCCTTTAATTTCGTGTTTGTTGTTCTTTGCCGGCAATCAAACGTAGTATGTGAAATGTTTACTTTAATCTGTTAATCATGTGGTGTTGTTGGTGACATAGCGAAATACATTTGATGTTGTTGTTTCCGCGCACTTCTATTTTCGCGTGCAACTACTGTAACTGCAAACAACAACAATAACAACAGTCAACCAAATTGGCAGCATGGGAATTTTGCTTGGCTTTGCTGCAAAAATGTTTTTTGCCTTTGTTGATTTAACATTGCATGCCTTTACATGCGTGGGAGAGCGTAGAATCGAAAGAAAAAGACGAAACGAAAAAAAAGAATTGAGCGAACATGCTCAATTACAACAAAAGTTGTATATCGGTCTCTGTAACAGGCGCGCAACACCCGCACCCGCGCACATACACATGCACAAACACGTACGATTTCGTTTCGTTTCGCTTCAACTGCTTCACTTACACCACCCGCCTTCAGCGCGAAATGTCTTTTAAACGGTTGATGCTGTTTTTGTTGGTTTCGTTTATGTTGTCGTTGTCGTCGTTGCTGTTGTTGTTGTTGTTGTGCGAGAGCGCACGAAATTTATGCAAAGGCACGAAAAGACACAAAAAACACAATCGGCAACTTCTGCTGTTGCTGTTTCTGTTGTTGTTGCTGCGCTCTCACTTCACTTCGGTACTTTTTTGTTTGCTATTGCTATTGTTGTTATTGTTATTGTTTTTGCTGTTGCTGTTGCGGCTGGTGTTGTTGTTGCTAGGCGAGTATGTAAAAAAAGGGAGTTGGTTTTTTGCAGAAAGCATCGCGTTTACAATAAAAACACTATTTTATTAATCAATTCTTGTCTCATACACACACAAATATATACGCAGTCGCGCATGTTTTATAAACATTTTTTTTTTGTTTTTATTTTGTTGCACAGCACATTTTATTTTCATTTAATTTTCATTTCATTATTATTATTTTTTTATGTTTTATTTACTTTTTTTTGTTTTTTGCACATTTTGATTTTCCTTTGCGAGCCTAACATTTCGTGCAAAGACAGCTGCTCTGTTAACGGTTTATGACTGTTATTATTATTGGCTTTGTCATTTTTGTTGTTGTTGTTCTTGTTGTTGCGTTTGCGTATTTTTACCGTTTTCGCATTGTCGTTGCACTTGTTGTTGTTGTTGTTGTTGTTGGTCTTCTTCGTGCCGTTCGCTGGCTGGCAGCTGGTTCGCTTCGCTTCTTCGTTTGCCACACTATACGATAAATTCACATTTTTCATTTATTTCGCTTGCATTGAACACAAACTAATTACACACACACATGAACACAATTCTGCATGAAGTATTGTAGTATATTTTCTTAATATAGTTTTGTTAAAAAAAAAAAGCACAAAAAAAAAACAAAACAGAAAACACGATAGACGGCAAAAATTACGCGAAACACCTCCGCCGTCGGCAACAGTAAATGCGACAGGTTTTCAAAATTCAATGCGCGCAGTAGGCACTCCGCGGATTGGGCAGATTGGGTAGTTATAAGCTTTTTCTTATGCGCGGCTAACGGAATTTGGCAAATGATACGCAAACGGGTCAAATTGACACAAAAGTGGCGGCAAAAATGTTTTTAATTGACTAGGATTGGAGGAACAGGAAAAATCAACAGCGGATGCAGCGCAACATGCGCTTAATCAATGCTGCAGTGTCGTGTCACAAACGAGTCACGGGAGAGTAAAAATCCTCTCTCGCTCTCAAATGTCATTTACACCAGAGCGTATTAATATTAATACTCTCTGATTTACGCATGATGCAGACAGACTGGACTCTCTCTCTCTATTAACTGCTCTTGCTTAACTTTTTTTTTGTTTTGCATTTGCCTATTTCGAACAGAATAGAGCGCTCTCAACAGCTGTTGCTAACAGCTGCTGCTGCGGCAGGTTGCCTCCTTTCAAGCTGCCAACCGCGAGCGGCAGAGTGAGTGAGCGAGTGACGTGAGAGACCAAAAATCATACGTCATTTACGATGTGTGCACTAAAAAAAACAACAATTGGCGCGCAAAGTTTTTTTGAACTTCAGCTGCGAAGTTGCGAAATTTTTTTCCTGCAAACAAAATTAATTAAAAAACCAGTAAGCGCGGTATGATCGTGTATACTCGACAATATTATAATACCCTACACACACAGTCGGCGGTGCCACACCCCAAACCTACAAAAAAATGTTGATTTGAAATCGCCCGATCAAATAGTATTCAAAATATCAAGTAAATTGGTCAAAAAAAGTAGAATTTATGAAAAAATTTGAGTTTGTTGGTCAGTGAGGGGAACCTATGAAAGAGTGGGGAATTTCATGGTATGCAGTTTTAAAGGTACATATTTACTGAGCTTGTATACAAAATTTCAGGTTCGTACCTTAAATAGTTTTGGAGATATAGCAACTTATAGAAAACATCTGGGGAGGGGGAAAAATTTTGGTATGCAGTTTTGTAGGGCTACACGCCTCGGAAAAAGTGCTTTCGCATTACCAGCATATCTTTTGACACAATCCTTTAAAATCAACCAATCGATATACGTTTTGTAAGTAATACTTAAAACTAGAAAGTAGATGAAGAAAAACAAAAATTTTAATTTTTGACAAAGGGTTTTCAAAAAGTTTCAAATTTTATTTTGATTTTTTGTAAATATTCAAAAATAGTCTCCTTAACTTTTTCTCCAATCGACTTTTTCTATAATATTCTACACATGTTGTGCAATTTAATCAGACAAAAAGAAAGTTTTGATTTTCTGAAAATTCAAAACCCGTGTAAGCCCTTAAACAGATTTTATCATTTTTGCATTTAAACTTCAGACAAGTGCTAAGCTTAGACACTAAGGCAGACAAAGGCCGCTGATATTCAACCCAAGATGCTCCTTAAACTGCATTAAACACTTAAGAAAATCAACGCACATGTTGCCAACTGAAAAGTGATGCCTTTCGCTTGATTTACTCATACCAACTTCGCTTTGAAAAGCACACACATTTTGGCTTTTACACACCTGAACACTTGGCAAGCCATAAAAAACCAACAGGATTTAGTACAAGTTAGTCGCAGTGCGATGAAGTGCAGACAAAATCGCTGGATTCTCGCTACAGATTCACCATATCCGTTTTCCGTTCATTTCCGCCAATAAAATCGCCATTTGACTAAGCGGAACGTGTTTCTGCATGCAAAGTTGCACGTTAACAGTTTCCTAAAATTACATATCGTATGAAGCAGCGGCAGCCTCAGCAGCTGAGAAGACATTTTTATGAACTGTTGCAAGTAAAAAACAAAAATTATATTACATATAAAAGAAGTGATGAAGATTTGTTCAGGTGTGCATTCTAAACGAGTTCATATATCAAAAATTTAAGCTTAGTTTTACTGAAATTTGTTAGACGCTTCCATTCTGTAGTTGCATAAAGTTTAACTGTGCAAATGACAATCAAAGTTATTCACTTTATTGCTTAAGTGAGTATTCTGCTCTAGAAGCCGGAATTTTGGTGTTTTTCCGAAATTTGGTGTAAATCGGTTGATTAAAACTGGAGATATCATGTCAACAAATGTAGAAAAAAGTAATTTCAAGAAAACCGCGTTTAAAGTTTGAGGCAGTGTACTCAGATAACTCTGGAAATACTTAGAATTTCCTTAAATCCTTAAAGGTCTGAACTTAAAAAAATATATAAAAAAAGAAAAATTTATTCTTTCGATATTTGAGACCAAAATACCCGCTTCGAAATACTTTTTGACGGCGTATCACATGGTATGCCGCTCTTACTTCACAACTGCAATAAGCCTTGTTCCAAACGACATTTTTGTGTATAGCACTTACCACATATTCTAGTGTAGTGTAAAGTGTTGCTGGTGTTGGCATGTGCATGTGCCTGTGTATAATATTCGTATCATTTTCACGTCGTAAACGCTTCATGTCAAATGCAGGTGACTCAACTCAACTCAACTGAACTGAACTCAACTTAATTACTCAACATTTTCATATTGGTACATGTGCATTGAATTCAAACTTCAATATTGCACAACAATGTCCTGGCCAACATGACAGACAGCAACAACAACAACAACGGTAACAGCCACAATGCGCCTCACATAAACGACATACAGAAATTCCAATGTGTCTGCACCGAACAGGCTCAGACTGACGAAAAATTTCGAAAATTTCAATTTTTACATTGTTCGAACGTAACAAAACACAAAACAAATAAAAAAACAGTAAGGATTGGAGTCGACAGTACTCGACTTAGACATACCCTATACCTTCAATCAGTAACGTCTGTTGTAGGGCGTTGCCCCGCCCTCTTTTTAATCGAAACATATTTCCTTTCCATTCAATATCATACATACTAATTTTTGCTCTTCTAGACCAATTCGTTACAAAGATATAACGGTTTTCTATTTTGGCTATATGTGGGCGTGGTTACGCCCATTTTATATTTGAATCTTACTATACTCCATCCCAATAGCATACATGCAAAGTTTTATTCTTGTAGGTTGTATGGTTCTTGAGATATGAGTGTTTGAAATTTTTACTATATAGGGGCGTGGTCACGCCCATTTTTTTGTTTTTTCTTCTTGAGGCTTGAGTCAGCTATATACACACCAAATTCGGTGTTCCTATCACAATAGACAACGCAGAAAATACGACTTTTGTACTATTTTACCCGAGGTAGCTTCAGTTATTTGCCCCTCACCCCTAAAGTAACTCAAAAAGGGGGAAAACAAAATAAACTTGATCTGCGTAATGAATCACAGAATCGAACTGCGAAGAGTTTTTGGTCCTATCTATTACAGTTTCCGAGATCGACGCGTTCATACAGACAGACGGACAGACGGACGGACGGACAGACGGACATGGGTAAATCGACTTCTCTTTCGATACTGATCAAGAATATATATACTTTGTATAGTCGGCGATGTCTCCTTTAAGGTGTTACATACATTGTCGACGTGCACAAAACTAATATACCCTTGTACCATAAAGTACAGGGTATAAAAAACTAACATAAAATTTAAAAAAAAAAATAAAAATCCATGCCGAAGACTAACAAACTTTAAACGCTTTTATCTCATCGTAAACGAGTGAAGATACAGGAACAATTTTTGACCAAAACTCGCATGTCTCCACATTGAAGTTTTTTTTAATCGCACTCGATTTCTTCAGAACTAACGGTACAGACTGCCGACGAGTGCGAGAATTGCGCACGTGACACATGGCTCAATGTAAAATTGCAAAATGATTTTGACTTCATTTTGAATATTATCAGGTTTTTAATACTGTCTGTGGCAGAAGGTGTGCCACGTGTCTTGAACATATTGTGGCAAACATGTCTCAAATACGAAAAGTTTGAGCCTTAAAGAGGCAACTTATAAAGCATTATTGGTAAATGTTGAACAAAAGGCTAACTAATCAACTTTTGTGTGGAATATTTTAAGATCTTCGACTGAAAGTATTATACATATGTTAGGAGACGTCCATAAATTATGTGAGATAAAAATAAGGAAGGGGGAATTTGGCTAAATCTCATTAAATCTCACTTAGAGTTAAACATCGAACATCTCAAGTGAACTTTTAGTCCATTAATTTAATATTTTTTTTCAATAATTTAAACCATAACATAGGGATTCGTTAAAATCTCACCAATAGGGGGGAGGGGTCTGAATTTCAGGAAAAAAATCTTTCGTAATTAATAGACATCCTCTTAATTAGTAAATCGCCTTTAATGTGATATGTCAATTCAGTGTTGGTAAACATTTTGTGAGTGTCTCGATGAATAATTGATTAATATTTTCAGTAAACATTTGATGAATGCTTTAAAATAAGCTTTTGTTGTTATTTCAATACAAAAATTTGGATTTAAGTTTTATTTTTTTATTTATTTTTTTTTTTTAAAAACAATTCAGTGTTAGTAAACACGAAAGGCGCACAATTACAGTTTGCTTAATTCAGAAGAGAACAACAGAAAAAAAAAAATGTTTAATAAATAATGAAACGAAACAAATGAAATGAGCGCCTTTCTATTTTCTATTTTTTTTTTCCGCACGCAACTCATTTCACGCAAAAGCCATTAAACATTTCCGCTTCCGGTACTTGACGTGTTTGTTGTTGTTGTTGTTGTTTTTGTTATGTTATTCTTGGCATTGCCGCAAAGCTCAGCATTTATTTCCAGCTTTGATTGAAACAGCCATGATTAATTCACATGAAATGCTTGCACATGTTGTTGTTTCCTCCCACTTCCTCTCTCATCCTCGCTTTCGCTTTGTTTTTATGTTGAGGTACTTTGGACCAGTTTCCGTTGTTATACGCCCGCCATCTCTTTTAAGCGTTGTCGTCACTTCCGCTTTCGCCTATGCTATAATGATATGTATTTCCGCTATTTTATGTTTTTTTTGTTTTTTTTTTTTTGCTTTGCAATGGCATGACATTTATTTGTATATGTGCATGTCTCTCGCCTGCCTGTGTGTGCGTGTTCCGTTATATTTTTCGTGCTCAATGGCGTTTTTGTGTTTTTGTAAGCATGTCAGCAGGTGTAACAAGCACTTTGCAGTGCATGACTAAGGGGAAAGGGTGCTTGGGGGCGTCCATAGCCATATCCCATTGAGCAAAGCATTTAAAGGGTGTGCATACATATGTATATACATATGTGTATATCTTTTGCCTATTTCCGCTTTTCATTCGTAATGAGCAACAAACATTTTCCAACACTCACTCATGTCTCTATATTTTTTTTTTTTTTTTTTTGCTTTACTTTTAACGCAATCTGTCATCGCTCACCAGCATGACTTTTACACGGCACACACAGCTACCCGTTGCCCTACCCTACCCTTCACCTCACCTACCCGCTTATTGCCAACAACGTCTGCATCATCATCAACACTCAAGCAGCGAACATGGCATTGCTGCTTTGCTATTTTTATTACATACGTTGTGTCGTTTCATCTTGTATTGTTGTTGTTGCTGCTGTTGCTGTTGTTGTTTTATAACTTTAACGCATCGTCGTGCATTGTTTATGTCTTTTGCGTGATCACATTTAGTCAAGATTCACGCAGGACAACACAGGTGTGCTAACGGCTAAATTAATTTACGCGCCAACAACTTTTACAAATACTTTAATATCTCTCTGTACGTGTGTGTGTGTGGAAAAAGCAAAGCTTTAAAACTCAAATAAAACAACAACAGAATCCATTAAAAAAAGCCTCAACAACAACATCATCATAATGATGCTTGTCATCATCATTATAAGTGTAAAACCTTTTAAGCCACAAGGACATCATCTTCGACTTAAAAGCCAAGTCAAGTTAAGACAAGCCAAACCAAAATGGGCACCTGAGCGCAAAACAAAATACAACAAAAAAAAATATATATATATATACTATATAGTATAAGAAGAAATTTATTGATGCTGACGTGCTTTGCCCAGATTGCACCGTTGCGACTTGTGTCTTGTGTATGTTGTAGATATATCAAGGCACAGATACACACACACACAAGTATCTGCTTGTATGTACATAAACTGCACGCATCTCATGAGTAAAAGTCTTAAGAAATTCTTGTCTTAAAAATTAAAACCAAAAGGACTTTGGCCGCCATGCGGCCATTATTGCCAACAGACCATTGCCGTAACCATTTGCCATTTAAAGCAAACTATGTATGTGGAGTCGAGTTGAGTTAAGTCGACTCTAGTCGAGTCAAGCATAAGCAACGCCACTGATTATGCCGTTAAATCTTAGTGTGAGTATAGTAAAGGCACGGTAAAGCTGCACTAAAGTAACTCAGCCAATGTACTCATTGTTTATGGCACACATATAATCAGTAGCAGCACTAACACTAACACAACGAACGACAACGGCAACAGGAGCAGTAAAAGGCGAGAAAAGCAACAGAGACAGAGTCAGACGATGATGATGAAGGCATGGCATGGCATAGAATGGCATGGCCATGGACAGACAAACACAAAACATGCCTACACACATACAAACGCAATGTGTGTGTGTGTGTGTGTGTGTGTAAACAATATGGCATCTGTATGACCAACGAACAGAAGTAGTCAGTGCTTTGGACAGTTTATTGTTGGCAATCCTTTATATGTTTCGTGCATGAATGTTGCTCAACTCAACTCAACTAAACTCAACTTGTCGCCAGTATTTGAAGTACACTTGCTTTGGCCAACCAATGTCCTTTTTTAAGGTTCGCTGTTAGTTGTCAAATAGGCACGCAACTCATACAACTTCTTCTAATTCTTTGTGGCTTTTTTTTCTTTCATTTCATTTTTATTGTAAATTTTAAGAATCTAAAAAATCTTTAAAAAAAACAGTGTTGCAAAATTTGATTATAAAACAAATATAAACCATTTTTTTTTTTATGCACAATGTCAATAAATTCTTAATTTTTTACGCTCTGCTTGAAAGCGAAGAAATTTGTCATGAATGATCAGCATTCAATAACTTTACAAGGCAATACTTTGGCTTACCATGCTTGCAGTTTGCAATTGCATGTGTATATGTGTACGTACGTGTGTGTGTGCGAGTGTATGTTTGCAATTGTAATTTTCGCGCACTTACAAAAGGTAATGCATGTAAAGTTGGCATGTAATGCGCAAATTTATGGCTTACAAATGAAAGAAGTCGAGAATTTGTACGTGCATACACCATAATTTACACAACTTCAAGTGCAGTTGGTTCTTCTTCTGCTTCTCATTGCTGCTGTTGTTGTCATTGTGACTGCATTTGTTGTTGTTGTTGTTGGCCGAGTTCGTTTACAATTTAGTAGTAAGAAGCGTTGCATGTCGAGTGGGGTCAGGGCAATACAGACGATTTAAAGTAGAGCAAATTGTAGAATGAAGTCAAGTTAAATGGTGGCAAGTTGCGTGTGGCAACTGTTGTCGAGGGCTGCCAAGCCAGGGCTGCCGGATACCAAAGTTAAAAAACCAAATATCCAAAAATCCCAGGATTTGGCAGATCTCCTAAAAATTGACATCCGTAGTACTAACGAATTTGGTGACTAATCAAAGTAAAGCTCTTGAAAGCTAAAGAAATTATACTTACTTAGCATATAGAAGAACAAATCCAAGAAAATTAAAAATAATAGAGAACCAGTAAGGATTGGAGTCGACAGTAATCGACTCCGACATACCCTGTACCTTCAATTAGTAACGACTGTTTGAAGGCGTGGCCCCGCCCACTTTTTCATCAAAATAGATTTAATTTCCATTTAATATCACACATACCCTTTTTTACACTTTTAGACCAATTGGTTCCAGAGATACAACGTTTTTCTATATGTGGGCGTGGCAACGCCCATTTTTTAATTGAATCATGTTATATTCAATCCCAATAGCATACATGCAAAATTTCATTCTTGTAGGTTTTATGTTACTAGAGTTATAAGCGTTTTAAATTTGTATTATAAAGGGGCGTGGCTACGCCCATTTTTTTCTTGTATCTTCTTGGGACTCATTTCAGCTATATATATTCCAAATTTGGTGATCCTATCACAAAAGACAACCGAGATAATACGACTTTTGTAAATTTTTTTCCCGAGGTTGCTCCAGTCATTTGCCCCTCACCCCTAAACGAAGTTTAAAAGGGGGAAAACAAAATAAATTTGATCTGCTTAAGAAATGACAGAATCGAAGTGCGAAGAGCTTTTGGTTCTATCTATTATAGTTTCCGAGATCTAGGCGTTCATACAGACGGACAGACGGACAGACAGACAGACGGACAGACGGACATGGCTATATCAACTCGTCCTATCGAGCTGATCAAGAATATATATACTTTGTATAGTCGGAGATGTCTCCTTCTGGGTGTTACATACATTGTCGATGCTGACAAAACTAATATACCCTTGTACTATAAGGTACAGGGTATAAAAATGGTTCGACTTCGGTAAAAAAAAATGTTAATACTGTAAAGAAAAAATTATTTTTTCATCCAAATTACGTTAATATGAATTTTCGTAAAAATATAATTTTTATTTTTGTCAGGAGTTGAATTTAATATTTTGATGATCTAACATTATATAATTTGAAACCTCTTCGTGACCGAACTTAGATTTCTTATTATTTTTATTTTCCTTGGATAGATCAGCGCTAAGCACTAAAAAATTTTATGATAAAATCTGTGAGAACAATATAAGACTATCAAATATCAATTAAATAAAAAGAGAGATAAAATTATTTAACGAAATCTAGGCTGGTAGAATAAACATATATAAAGTAAAAATAATGATGAAATATATTTTCACAATAATTTCAATCGAACTTAAAATGTGTGAAATGTGTTTGCAGCCCTGAAGGAAGTGCACTTGTTTGTCCTTTGCTGCAGCGCCAGGCAGGCGTCTCGTCGCGTCGCGTCGCATGCCAACGTGAAGGGTCTGAGGAGTATGTGCCCATGAGCAGGGAGCACAGTCGCCGGCGTTGTTCCTATGAGAGGCGTTTGCATTGCCAATAAATTTGCAATTTCATTCAGTGTTAATTTTTTTTCATTGTTTTTCTTTTTTTTCTTTTTTGTTTTTTCGTTGACTTTTGTGCCAAGAATTTATTACATTGACAAAACGCAATGATTGGAGTTCACACACGGGACCGAGACCGACACCGAGACCGGGACCATGGCGCGCGCACATTTTTGTTGTTTTTCTTTTATTATTAATTTCGCAGAGTCATTCGATATTAAAGACACTTTAAAAATTTTGTATCTGCAATGCAATTGAAACATTTTAATAATAAAAAAATTAATATTTCGATCTGTTACAAACTCCGTGACAAAGTTAATATACTATTTCACATAAGTGAAAAGTATAAAAAAATATATATATGAAGTGTTTATGGCATTTAGCTTTGCTTAGTTAAGTTATTCTTTTATTTATTACTTTTTTTTCCTTACTTCTTTTTTGGTTTTGTTTCATTTTTAAACTGAGACGTAATATCATAATTTTCAAGTGCTTCATCATTTTCGAAAGCATACTTTATGGCGCCTTTAACATAAAAAAACAAAAAAAAACGGCAGTCAAGCTGAGCTGAAAAACTAAAAACGGCAACAAGGACAACGTCGTCATTATCATAGCTGTATTGTAGTATCCTATATACAGATGTATGTATGAGGCAAGCAAACGAGCGCCTAAAAATATGCAATGCATACGCGTTTAAACATCGTAAAAGCAAAAGGCACAAGGCAAACGAACGAACGAACGAACCAACGATGGTACGTATGAAATGAGAGCCCATCTGGTTTTGTTTTTCTGCCTTTCATTTATGCATGTTCCCTCGTTGCTTTCGTTTTGAGCTCAAAGTCAGTCATAAAAAATTATGCGTGGGCATCTATCAAAATTTATTTTTACAGCACAAAATTAAATTTATATAGACCATGAGCAGTGTGAGGGCGCTGCAGCAGCATTATTATGGAACGGCCCTGCCATCGTATGCTAAACGTCAAAAAAGTCGAGTCCTTCACAAAAGCTCAAGTCGATCAAGCAGCAAAAAAGCAAAAGCAAAAGAAGCTGCCAACGAAGAAGAAGGAACAACATTTTTTTTTTTCTATTTTTTCAATCTAATTTCATTAAAGTCATCAACCATCAGATTCAATGACTGGACGCGAACGAGCAGAAAAAAAAACAAAAAAAAAAGGGAAAGGAAACCAAGTAGAATCACAAAAAAAAAATGTGGCAAGTGGACTGAAGTCTGTAGTCAAAAGACAGAGAGACAGACAGACAGTAGCAACGACTGACGAGTTGATTATGATTTGAGTACGAAGCAACGTGTCTCATACTTAATATATAAGGCATCATATTGCTATCAGAGATATTGAAGCTCATCGGCAACAAAAATAAGTGCACAAAATTTATGTATAAGAAAATCAAGTTTATAAAAAATATGGAAGAAAAAAAAAAACAAAATATATACGATATTCAACAACATGAAGAAACGACCAAGAAGTGACGACGTTGAAGCACAATTGGCCAGATATTTTATGGCATTTTTAAGTGAGTCGTGTGCAGTGGGAGCAGGACCAGGAGCAGGAGAAGGAGCGAAAAAGAAATCGCCTCAAATTAGCCACGTCAAAATGCTTGGTTGGGGTGATGAGTGTTGTTGGTGTTGATGTTGATGTTGATGTTGATGAAGCAGACGGACACACTTGATTGCCTACGTAAAAATGAAGTTTTTCCTCTACCTTCTTCTCTAGAATTTCATTGCATATTTTTAGGTCTTATAGTTGAAAATTTTAAACATGGCTTGGCAACATTTTTAAGCTAATTATTTAACAGTTGGCAGCGCAACGACTTTTATAATAATTTCAGGATTAGCATAAATCTCATTGGCTTAAACGATATCTTTTAGATTGACTCTATGCTTTTTACTACAAAAACAAAAAAAAAACCAGACAGTTTGCAACATTGCCGACAGATTTTGCTTGTAAGCTTCAAGCTCCATCCATGAGTTGTGCTCATAAATTTAGAGAAAAAAAAAAGAAATTCATGTCAAGAAATACAATCACACAATATGCGTCGCCCACACGTGTCTGTATATACAAACGTATGTACTTATGTAGTGTGTGTGTGTGTGTGTGTGAGTGTGCCGGAGTTAGTGATTTTCTTAATGTACTTAAAAAGGGTTTTCACATTTGACAACAACGGCGCACACTTCTGAACACACACCATGCCTACACACACACACAAACACACACACACAAACACACACACACACACACAGATACATATGTACATACGCATAAATAAAAGCTGAGGTGATAATAAATTTTCACATGTCCCAAACCAAGTAACGCTTTTAAATGGCTTTAGCTGTTTGTTGTTGTTGTACAACAACCCCCACCGTGTGCTGTTGTACCAACACCATCTCCACCTCTTCATTCTCAGAAGACACCACCATTGGGTAACAGATTTTTGACTAATATTTGCCTGCGTGCACAAACATTTGTCAGCATCTTTCATGCTCGCACACTAGCACGCACACACACGCTCACACACACACACACATTGATAGCTTCTTTCTTCATGCATATTGAGTAATTGTCGAAAATTTCACCTTTTTTCGACAATTTTTCAACTTTGCTTTTTAATTTAATTTGAGTTCTTTTTTTTTCTTCTTTATATTTTTCAAATGTTTAAAGGAAAATATGAGATTTCACTTTAAGAACCTTTTTAAAGGTACTTTATGAAGCTGTATGAGAGAAGATGAGTGTAAGATTGTGTATCTGAGCATGTGTGCTTTTTAACAATGCATTAAATGTTGCGAAAATTTGTCTTGTCTATTGACTAAAGTTGCTCAAGTCAAAAACTTTCAACATTATTTGACTAAAATGTTTATTAGCCACATAACATGTTCATTGTTCATGTTCGTTCACACACATTTGCATACACAAAACTACGCTTGAGCACATTAAAGTATGCAACATTGCACAACAGTGACTAAACACGTTAAGCACAACACGAACGATTGCAACGAACGAGAGACTGATGACTGATCAAGTTGTGCTCAGCAAAAAGCTAACAGAAAGCTGACAAAAAAATAAAACATTAAAACTGTCATGCCTTCAACATCATCAACTCTAACAATAATCAACATTATCATGCTATTCTTTATCATCATCATCATTATGATGACACTAGTCAAGCAAAGTGTTAGCTTGGGCACGCAATCAAAGTCCGCTGAACATTCAGTGATGCACATCACTACAAAACTAATAAAAAAATGCAACAATAGAAAAGGATAAACGAAAAGGACTTGCAATTTTTCATAGATATACCCTCAGCTCGACTCAACTTAAGAACCAAGAAAGGATACCCAAATGTTTCGTCTTAGCACAGATTTTTGCTCTAGCACGAATCTCAGCTCAACTCACATGAATTTAAAGTTGTTCTTTTCCCGTTAAGCTGAACTGCCAACTTGCTACGTTTTAAAACAATTAAGCGAAATAAATTAAATGAAAACTTTCAGTGAACAACATTATTTTGAAACTTTTGTCAAGTAATTTGACTTGAAACAAACAAAAGAATTTCGGTCATTGACTTGCGTGATTGATTGATTGATTGACTGAAGTGAAGCTTTGCCATTTTACACGACTATTTTACTTGATTTGACTGCTTCGAAATACTTACGCCACTAACACATCATACTCATGCCACACACGCGCCATGCCGCTTACCTCTTCATCTTTCAATGTCAGTAAAACAAACTTTTCAATCACCGCCAAAATGTATTAAATGTAATGAAACGAAACGAAGTAAAAATAGTGTTGTAAAATACAGTAAAGTGAAGTGAAGCGAAATGAAATAAAGCAAACATGCATCAAATGCACAACGCATACAAAAAGTGGGGTAAACAAACAACATCTCACCCTATCCCACACGCCGCATGAAGTATGTTGTATTATATTGAGTTGAGTTGACAGCACAAAAGTAAAAAGTGCAATAAAGCATGAAAAAAAAGGAGTAAGAAAAAAGAAAATCATTTAAAAATGTAAGCGATTTTGTTGCTTTGACGAAACAGAGCTGAGCAGCAGCAGCAGCAACAGTTGCCAACAGCCAGCAGAAATGCCATTAGCGTGCGCCATGCCGCAGGACACACACACACACACACACACACACTCATACGCTCAAAAGGATATGCTGGCAATGGCTTGTCGAACACTGCTGGCGGCATCAGAAAAACAGTTTTAGTAACAGAATCCGAATCAGAAACAGCAACAGAATCAGAATCAGGAGCAAACTATGTGACAAATACAAATCACTTTAGATTTATTTGATGAAATTGTTTGATGATGTAGAAAAGGATTAACGCCGAATGACATTTGCGCGAGCACGCTGAGCATGACGTTGCACAATACTGCCAGGTACTTGCATACATACATATATGTATGTATATGTATGTGTTTGTGTGTCTGACAAGCGTGACTTTGTTTGCTGTTTGAATTGATTGAAGTGTTGAGAGTTGCTGTAAGGCATTGACAATTCCAATTGCAGTTTTCAACAAAAAATAAAATAAAATACAAAAAAAAAAAATTACATGGATAAGGAGCCATTCATTTATTACGTAACATGATTTAGGCGGATGGCGTCTTACTTTCTTTCTTTCTTACACAGGATGGAGCAGTTAGAGAATCTTGATACTTCTTATGTGAATAACAAACTAGAAGCGACGTCAATGAATATCAGAGGTGTTCCATTGGCAGTTGCAATTTTCGAGTAATAAGCAAAATCACAGAAAAACTTTAAAATAAAACCAGTGTTGATTATTAACAAAAAAAAAGAAATAAAATGTTCCTTTGAAAAATGAAAATCAGAACAAATTTAATTTAAGTTTATATTAGATTCTTACATAATAAATATTAAAAAGCGTGATTGCGTTCATATTTGTTCTTATATAGTGTTGGGAGATGATCAAAAACAGGCAAAAATCGTCTTATGTAATAAATTAATTGCTCCCCAGTAACTTTAAGTGTACTAAAGGTTTTTGTAAAAATAAAAAAGGAAAAAAAATAAGGAAAAAAAAACGATGATTACATAAAATGTCTACAAATGCAATAAACATGCTGCTGACATGAAGGCTTACCAGCAGCAGCAGCAGAAGCAGAAGATGTAGTAAGAGTTATATAAAATGACTGACAAAGCGGCAAATGCATACATAACATGATCCCTTGCTGATCTAAGCTCATGTCGTTGTTTTGTATCGTATATCTTTCTTTTACATTTATGGCATTGCCTTAGAGCCAATCAAAAATAATATTGCGTATACGCCACAACACAAAATGGCATGTTTATGCATTTTCATGCAAAAAATTGTTGAAGAGCGTTCGTTGTATGCTTTGAAGGCGTCATTTTTTGCGTTATTTTATGTTAGTTTTTTATTACCAAGCAAAAGCAAAAAATTTAAAAAATATGATAATCAAAAAAATGCCAAAATATATCCTTCCTTTTGCATATGCAAGGATACAAGCATAAAACGAAGTGATGTGCCAGAGAAAAAGTGTAAACGGACGTAGCACAACTATGTATGAATAACGATGATGATCGTAATGATGATGATGATGATGACGTTGTTTACTGCCACAAAATTGCAGTTAGCCATGTTATTGTTGAATGTTAGTTTTGTTATGCAAACAGAGACGTACAAGTTGTTGCAATGGACGGACGGACGAGTCAAAATGGAAATAATAAAAAAATGTTTTTCTAGCTGGATTTCAAGCTGGATTTGTTTTCATTTTCTTTTATATTGTTTTGCTTGATTTCGAGTTGAGTTGAGTTGTCGACATGACTGTAAGAAATTCCATGAGCACAATGCACATGCATGCATGCATTCGTGCGTGCGTGCGTGAGTCTTTTTCCTTTTTTTTTCGTAAGTCTGACATGCTAACATAACTTAACAGGCAAACTGACAGGTATACAAAGCGTATGAGAGCAAGAAAGCGGCAGCGGTGTAGAAGCAATTGTGCTGAGCGAGACAGATAAACGTTCAAGCAAACACTCAAGTGCTAAATGAAAATTTTCGTAAGCGGATTTGTCAATTTTACTGTATGAAGTTAACAACAAGAACAACAACAACAACAATCAAACATTTAGTTGTTTGATTGTTGCATTTGGCATACACAAATCAATCGACGTAGTACATGCCAACTTACTAGAAAAGCTGTAAGCTTCACTTTGTATGAAGTTGATGATTGCTGAAAGATAATTTTACCTTCGCTTTTTTTTTTTGCTCTGTGTAATTTGCATTTTTAAAATTCATCATAGCAATTAAAGTTGGCCAAAAGCCAAACTAAAAAAAAACAATAAACAAAGAAACAAAAACTAGTACAGTTTCGTGTAGCAAGAATAAAAACAACAGCTGTGCTAGTCTGCTCTCGTTTGGCCAGTGTTGGTAACAAAACTTATGAAAACTCTTTTTTTGTTATTGTTATTTATTTTTTTTTTTTTTTTTCGTTTGTTTTCATTCAAAACTTCAATGCAACTGCCAAAAATTATGCAATGTTGCCTGCAGCTAGTTTTTGCTATACAAAACAAATTGCATACTTTTTAGCGCTGAATTGCACAAAGCAAACGATTCTTGTTTATTTGATTTTTATTTGGCTTTTTTTTCGGCAATGTTGCCAAAACAATTCAAATGGTCAATGGTGCGTGTTTTGCTACGTAGCGCTTTATGCCGCTCACCATGCCCCCCACCACCGCGACCACAATTCAGCGCCTGTGTTACAATAGCACGTGTAATTTTTTTTTTTTTGTTGCATACTTTTCCGGTTTTTTTTTTACGTTTTCAGTGGCATTTATGGAGTAAAATTTTCAAATGCATATGTATTGTTTGTTAACATGCAACTTTTCTAGTTTTTCTGTTTTTTTTTATTGCATACTTTTGCGTGTTTCGAACTTCGAGTTTTAAAACTTACTTATATATCGTTAAATGCTTTAAAATGTACTTTAAATTCACATTTGAAACCTTATTTCTTTATTTCTTGACTCAAATTTCATCTCAATTTATTAATTATGCAAGCCAATATAAAAACGTTGCATACTTATGGTGAAATCAACTTACGTTACCAAGTCGAAGCATTTTGCAAAACACTATATATATTATTTAATTCAATGTCTTCATTTTGTGCGCTTAAATGTTGTCTTAAAGTCAAAATAACAAAAATGTGCTGCATACTTTTGCGCTACTTGCTTAATTCTTGTTCTTGTCAGACAGCAAAAACAGCAACCATATTACACAAAAGCATACACAAACAATCATCGTCATCGTCGTAACAATTAACTTGTCTAACCAAAAACACAAAAAATAATAAAGCGTTAAAGAAAGAATATAAAAAATAAACCAAGCAAGCACCGAAAAGCATGCAACATAAAACTGTAGAAACGCACAAAGGCAAGGAATTAGCAAAGCAGTTAACTGCGTCGTCAACGGGCGTCTTTTACACTCGCACGACCCTCCTTCACACCGACCGAGAAATTTAGCGCCGAATACGAATGCGAATGTGAAATGTTTGCAAACCGCAATACGCTTTCACACATGTTGCCCGAGACTCTATGTATTTGTCCAGCACTTGAGGTGGCATACAACGCCAACCCAAATGTTGTAGGGGCGTAGAGGCGTGGCAAACAAACACATTCACAAAGTAATTTCTGCGTAAAGTGAAGCCCAACCACACACACACTCACACACAAGCACGACTTTGTTGTTTGCCGCACGCGGGCAAAGTTAATTTACGTAAGCGTTGCAGACAAACGCGCATAAAAGTATGCAGCATGTTGATTTCAAATGTTAAATTTATATTATTTAAACAGTGAAGCTTTCAAGCGCTCTCACTCACTTTTTTCGCTTTTATTTAGTTTTCATAATTTTTTTTATTTTTTTGGTTTTATTTAATGTTTTTGTAATTTCTTTTTTTTTTCTTTTTGATTTTTTTACTATGTTTTTTGAGTTATGAACTCGCGCACAAAAGACGGCTACAAATTTTATGGCCGCCAACGCCAAACTTACACACACACACACACATATTCATACACATGAGACTCTTGTTCTTTGTTTCTCTTACTCAAACTTACTTTACCATTCTCCCTTCTCTCTATTTCTCTCTCTGTTTCACATACTGTGCCTGCCACTGTGCGTATCATTGTATGTGTCGTATAAATTTCAACGTCAGCTTCCGAACAGCTTTCGCTTTGAGCATGCATCGTCCACGCCTTCTTCTCGTTTCGTTTCGTCTCATCTCCGACCCACAACACTCGCCATGCACCGCACACTCCCTCAGGCCGTACAACTGGCCGTAAATTTTTATAAATGTCCTTGTAAATAACTCGAAATATGCTGATTTAGCGTTTTTCTGGCATTTTTGTCGTCTGTGGTTTTTAGTTCTGGTTTGTATATATTTTATATTATTTTTGATGTATTTCCCAACTCACCTCCCCCCCTTGTCCCGTCGTCATTTTTTCATATGTGTCACACATTTTTTTTTTTTTTTTTGTTTAGTTTTTTTTTACGTCTGCGAATGGCGTGAAAATGTTCGTAATACAATGTGACAAAATTATGATCGTTTTTTTTAATAATTTTTTTATTTCCTTTTAAAGTTCTACAATATAGTACTTCACTCATATGCAATACATGGTCTTAGAAAGTTTCCAAGTGTATATTAAATTATTATATTAAAAAGTTTTGAAGTTATAAGCGAGTAATTCGATTTTGTGGCCTTAAACTTTTCATGTTTCAAAATTGTGCGAAACAAATTATTACGAACATTTTCTCATAGAGTTACGCCCACGCTGCCACGCCTACACACTATTTTTATGTGCATGTAAAACAGCCAAACACCTTTGCCAATGCGTTCGGTTTTTATGGCTTTGAAATTCGAATACGCCTATAAGCGCGCACATAAATAATTTTTTTTTATTGTACATTTTTTTTTTTTTTGGTTTCATTTTATATTTTATGTTGTTAACATGGCGTCGCCATTTTGTCATGTTTTTGTTTTATGTCAATTTTTGGAAAAAACATGCATGCAAAATAATCAAATGATATATTCATTTTAAGTGGCAGCTGAAAAGTATGCTATCCGATTTTAAAAAGCATGTTGTTTTTACATACTTGCGTACTTACAAAAAAATGCAGCCAAGCATTTGCGTAAACATATTTTTATGCGCTTCATTAACAATTCTTGTTGTTGTTGCTGCTGCTGTTGTTATTACTGTTGCCGCCTAAAAGTATGCAATTAAATTTTAATACGATATACTACATCAATTTTGATTGCAAGGCTCCAACGCCGAGCACGGCATGCGCTTGACATTTTCAATTTGCTCGCAATCAAGCAGAAACAATACTGAAAGCCAACGTAGTTGAGTAAGGCAAAAAAAAAAAACAAATATTGAAAAAAAATAACAGCAACAACAAGCTCAAAACAAAAGCGAAGACCTAAAAATATGCAATGTAAAACTATGCGAAAAAAACGCGATGAGTGTGTGTGAGCCTGTTTGTCTGTGAATGCAACGAATTCAATCTGTTTGTAATTTTTCATATTTTTTTGTTTTTTTTTTTTTGTGATTGCAAAATATCATTAATAAAGTTTCGAGCGGCTACAGTAGAACCTGCCAAGGACAGCTGAACACACGCCCGTGACATGAACGTGTACGTGTCGAAGGAATGAATGCGCATAGGCACAAACAAAAAAAAGGGAACAAACTAAGAAGCAGAGAAACGAAATGAAAATTTATCCAACTTGTCACCTGGGGTAGCATGAAAAGCGCTTAAAAGCGCCATTGGTGCGCACAGCGCCCAAAAGTATGCTTGTCATAAACAATTCAGCGAACGCCAAAGCGTTGCAACATTGATGTACAACTTTTTAATTGACGCAAGCTGTTGCGCCGTACAAATGGTGACGACACAAATGCGTTCGACGATGCTAACGGCAACAACGCTGTGGCGTACTCAAGCATAAGCCTAAAAGTAGGCAACAAAAAAACTTTTTACCGACTTTAAAATTCATTAGCACTTGAAATAACTCGCTACGTCTAACAAATTGCTTGCGACAAACCATTTGTGTGTGCGCATAAGAGGAGGGGTTTTGGGGGGCACGTGGCAGTCAGCAGAGGTGTATGCGTATAGAAGAGCAAGTAAGCACAGTAAAAACACAATCGACGAGGCGTGTCACAGCTGAGACATGCCGCAAAACGAAAAAAAAGAAAAGTTTTAACGCTAAAAAGTATGCAATGCGCGCGCGATTTATGTCGTAAAATGTTTATAGGCGACGCTAATTAATTTTTTGTTTCTTTTGGTTTCGTTTTCATTTTTTTTTTCCGTTGCTTTTTTAATGTTTTTCTTGTTGTTTTTGGTGTTTTCGGTTTTGTTGAGCCTTGAATTTGACTTTTTCATGAGTTTTTGCTTACGCACAAAGTTTGACAACATTGAATTAAATATGCAGTAAACTGAAGCAAATAAGACGTAACTGTACCGATGATAAACGCAGGCAATGTGATACGTATAGAATATATAAGAGCGAACAAGAGCGATGAAGTGATAAAGTGATACGTTTGTAAGTGTGTGTGTGTGTCTATATGTGCATAAAAGTGATAGACACACTAAACCTGTGTGAGTGATTGAGTGAGTGAGTGAGTGAGTGAGTGAGAGGCAATGAGATAGATAGCGACACACTCAACTTGGTTTACTGCATGCGTCAGCTTAACTTGATAGACAATTTCAAGTGTATGTCATAAACATTTACCGTCATTAAACGTGCGTAGTCTGGCTTAGGCATAAATTAAATGTTGCATGCAACTAATAGTAGCTCAAGTGTAGCATACCTTAAGGCGAACTATAATCATGCAAAGTGCCCACTAGTAAAATTGGCAAATGCTAATCAGACTTGACTGCTGCTGCTGCTACTTGAACTAACAACAACAACAACGCACGAAACTATCAACATGTCTCAATTGAATATGAAGTCTGTCACTAATTTTGACTACGATATGTTTAAGTATTTTCACAACGACAACAATATGACGTCATAGTTCGCTAACGGGCAATTTGCAAGCAAAAGCATTTGCATGAAAGGCAATAAAGACTTTTCGGTTGCATAGCATGTAATTATTATTTTATAGCATACAATTAGGTGCAAGCGGTAAATGAGCTATGAGCCAAGGCATGAACAGCATGCAGCAAGCAACTTTGTTATTATTAGTTATGTCAGTAGTAATTAGCTCAAATAATTTCAAATCTTATTAGCCAAACATGCACACACACACACACACACACGCACACATGCTAAGACGCACATAAGTACAAACAAACCGTTGTTGCTGCATACTCTTTGGCTTTATAACATAAAATTGACTCAGGCAAGTTTTGTTTGAATTCATGGCATTTTGCACACACACACACACACACACGCACACATGCACGCTCAAATATTATGCATAATTACATTATGTTATAATTTCATTTTGTATATCAAATGATGTGTGTGTGTGTGTGTTGCATAACTTTAGGCTGTGTTTATATGCTATTATTTGCCTGACTTAAATCATGCACCTGCACACACACACACACACACACACAATGCTAAATAAGCTTAATTTGTTTGAATTTTGTGCAATATTAAATGTTATAGCATACTTTTAGTCTTTCATAGAACTTCTTACAAATGGCTTTGCCTACTTTGTGGCTTATTTGCTGTGTATTTTTATTGAATAATCACATGCACTTGCAAATAACGCGTGGCTATAAAATGTATATAGCATACTCTTGGGCGCAAACTGATTAAATAGTTATGAAAAGTGCACAGAAACTAAAAAAAAACTTAGCAAGGCATGTGACTTTTATAGCGCGTTTAAAAGGCAAATAGTTAAAAAAAAATAAGAAAAAAATATTACTTTCGTCGCAGCTGCAATAATAAAAGGAAGCACAAAAAAAAAACAACAAAAAAAAAACAATTGCGCATTATTGTTGTTGTACGCTGTTGGCCGTTTTGTAATTTATGGACAACAAACAACATTGTTGACATTATTGACAGAGCGTACCTCAAACATACAGTTTATGCTATATGAACACACACACACACACACAAACAAAGGGAGAGACAAACAAACGCACGCCCACTTGTAACATTTCCCAATGGAGTTGACGGCCAACAACAACAACAACAATTTCGATCATGACGATTCACAGCAGCAAAATGCCAAAAGCACTCAATGCGTACACACACATAAACATCGACAGTGAGTCTATAAGCTTCATCATTCAGTCCGCAACTTCTCACAAGTCTGACTTTTGGCCTCAGCCTCACTTTGCCCAACAATATGATTTTTTATGATTCCTTACCATTTTTTATACCCTGCACATACAGTGGGTCAGAGTATATTCAATATGTTTTAGACAAAATGTATGAAACACCAAGAAAATGGGGAGTAAGACCCTATAAGATATATAAATACATAGATTCTAGATCTAGCCATATCTGTCCGTCTCTACGTCTGTCCTCACCAATGGTTTTCGTCAATTAAGTATAATAGCTAGAAATTTGAAATATGAGCTCGTGAGGTCTTCTGCTACTTCAATGGATGGTTGGATTTTCTTTGCCACGCCCATTCCTTTCCGCCTAACCTGTAATACATACTTTTTAAAAACTTCATACTTTCATAGCAATTGTTTAAACAACAAATGAGATGGAAAAAAATTTTTCCCCTCCCTCACATTACTGCATAAATAAGGGTTTTCTTAAAATTGCTATAACTCATAAACTAAATGAGTTACAAACCTGAAATTTCTGCTGCAGCTTCAGCAAGTGTTGCACTCTAAAACTGCATACCAGAAAAAACCCCTCTCTTAGCATTGTTACCCCTTAAAGACCGTCAAACTGAATTTTTAATAAAATTCGGTATTTTTTACAACTTCTTCAAAATTCGTACAATATTTCTTAAATTTGAGGCGTGGAAATGTCTACCATCTGTGCAGTGTATTATGTTGTCGTGTATACTCGACTATATCGTCTTTACTTGCTTTTTATTTTGCGCTTTTGGTCATAATTTCTTTTATGTTGTTTCATTTGTAGCGTTTGTTTTTTCGTGTCTTCTCTTGTTTTCCTTTGACCAGCATATCTTTGCGTCGTAGTAAATGTAGCAGCGAACTGCTCAACCATCACTTTTATATTTATTTGCCGCTGTTTAAACAAAACGAAAAGACAACAACTAAAATATAAAAAAAGAAAACAAAAATAACGAAAATATCTTCTTGCTTTTAAATGAAACATTTATTAGTTGTTCATATTACTTTGCTGCAAGGACTAACCATAAGTCCTGCCATGATGATGATGCTTGAGTGCAACTTTACTAATAATGACTTGACAAAAACAGCAGCAACGTATTTTTGTCTTTATTTGTTTGTTTGTTTGGATGTTTTTGCCGACCAAAAATAACTTCAAATACCCAAACAAACACACATAGACACACATACAATAATAGACGACAGACGACAGTCGTTTAGTCGTTCATTTGCGTCAACTCTCCACTGACTCAGCTTCCTACACTTTTGATAATGAATTGCTTTCGCTTGCATTATTTATTAGATATGTCAAAATGTTTACTTCTTTGCTCGCACTCTTTCTCACTCACTCTTGCTCTTTCTTATGTACTTACATATATTTTTAGCGCAATTTCACACAATTGCTGCAAGCTAATGCTGTATGTAAATGTGTGTGAAGATACTTTTAATTGCCATAAAATATGCAATATTACGTATACGTCATGTGTGCAATAAAATGAATTGCATTCCGTTTAAATTTAACACAAAAGCAATAACTGTGTGTGTGTCTGCCTGTCTCTGTGTGTGTTTGCATTAAGTAAAACCACAAAAAATTGAGTGTTTATTTTTTTTTTTTACTCAAGTTCAATTAAGCAAACGCCAAAAGGCAGAAAAATGCGCATATACAATTGCAACTTTTAATTGAATTTTACAATTTTTGCTTCGTCTTCTGCTTCTGCTTCTCCATGACTTTTTGACACCAACACATGTTCGTTCATACATTTCTTTTCATTTCAATTCACTTCATTTCGAGCGCAATTTCAATGCACTTCATTAATGGCAAATGGCAAATGGAAAATGTGTTTGCCAAAAGCGAAACTTTAATGAAGCTGCTACAAAAACAAATTGTTGTTGTAATGGCAGTTTTTTTCACATGCATTACTATTTTTTTTTATTAGAAACAAACAAACAAAAAAAAATTGCAACTTGTTTGTAGTCAAATAGTTTTTTTTTTTTTGTATTTGATACTTGAACTTCTCTGTTTGTTTGGTTTTTTTTTTTGCTTATTTGCTGTGCAAAGTCGCGTATAAAAGCAAACATACAAAAACGTTGCTTTGACTTTACGTGCAATTACAATAATTAATTCGATTTGTGTCAAAAAAAAGTATAGTTGAAGTTTATAAACCTTTGAATCGTAATTTTTCGTCATTATTGACAGCTAATTAATTTTTACAAAAAAATATAGATTTTTTTAGAAATAACAAACAATACTTTTTCTTTCTTAGTAATTAATTATTATGAACAACAAATAAAATGCGTCATTTCCTAACGCCGAACACAATTCTTACTTCATTGTCATAATTTTTTCTTTAAAATTGACTTTTTTCACTTTATCATTTAAATAAATAAAAATCATATTAATTAAAGAAAATAACTTTTTAATATTTAAAATATATGAGAGGCAGAAAAACAAATTTTTCTTAACGTTTTTGAATGTCGCATAGTTTCAACGAATAATTCAGCTTTATTTTGTTTAAAAAAAAATTCAGTTTCAGCACATGACATAAGCAAAATTACGTATACATATATTTTAATTAAAAACAAAAAAAAAAAAACAAAGCAAAAAAGAATATATTTGTAATTTAAAAAATTTCTGCTTGAGATTCATTTATTCATTGACATTGAGTTAGAATAATGTTGAGTAACGAAACTAACGCAAAATCACTTGTATTTTAACAAACGACCAAGGACAACAAGCGTGACAAGTATAATAAGCACACTAACACCACCAACAACAACAACAAACAAACATTTAAAAAGTCATTTACACAAAACAGCTTCAAAACAGTAAATGAGTGTAATACAATTTGGGCCGGAAATGTTTTGCCTTGTTGTCATTTCCTGACTGCCATGTTACCCACACCCGCCACAGCCACAGCAGAAGCGATATTGCCACTATTGACCGTTTGTTTTCGTTGACAAGTTGACATTCGTTGAAGGACAGCTTTTGTGTAATGTATACAAGACATTTAAATGTTCCAATTTTATCTTGTAACAAAGCAAACTCACTTTTTGCCTCACTTACTTAGAGGTTTCCCTCCAGCGCACCGCTGCTGCTTTTCTCATGTCTATATTACAATTCTCGCTCGCAAATTTACACACACACACACAAATAGAAAGTAAATATAAAATAAGGAATTGCATTCGAGAGTGCTTGACTTCGATATACTCTGTACCTTCGATATCTAACAACTATTTGGTGGCGTTTCAATCGACACATATATGAATCGTTTCTATTTAATAACAATTTTTAATCTTCTAGACCAATTGGTTCCAGAGATATAACTTTTTATTTTTAATTTGGCTATATGTGATTGAATTTTTTTCCAATAACATATATACAAAATTTTATTCTTGTAAGATATATGGTTCCAGAGTTGGGTTTTTATTATATCTGGGCGTAGCTTCGAGTCAGCTATATATATATGGTACATGCCAAATTTGATGTTCCCAACTCAAAAGACAATCGAGAAATTTTAAATTTCGTAACTTTTTTACCTGAGGTAGCTTCAATTATTTGCCCCTCACCACTAAAATAAGGCCCGCAGGGTAACGTAATGAATAGCAGCATCGAATTTCGGACCTAACTTTTATAGACCTCTATATAGACAGACAGACATAGCTAAATCAACAACTCTTTAAATACAGATGAAGAATTTGTAGACTTTATAGGATCTGCCACGCCTCCTTTAAGTTGTTACATACATTTTCAAAGCGCTCCATACTAATATGCCCTTGTACCAAAAGTTACAGGGTATAAAAATGGAAAATATGCCAAAAAAAAAAGGTCAAAGTCAAAACATTTTCATCAAGACTACAACTTCCGTGCGGCGGCTCGGTCTATAACACTATACTCATTAGCTCTGTGTACGTGTGTGTGTGTGTGTGCACAACTCACACCATTCATTAAAACACATCATTTGCAGCACTTTAATCTCAACTCATCAGCGTTAAGTTTTGCTCTTGTTCCATCATCAAGCGATCTTTTTTCCTTCCACTAACAATAGAAAATTTATATGCGAAATATTTTACAAAGTTTCGCTTTTATTTCTGTTATTTTATTTTATTTAATACTTGTTTTATTTTTGTACTTAATTTTTGTTGTTGTTTTTTTTTTTTTTTTTTGCATACGCGCAATGCAAAATAACAACAAAAACAACAGAACAGCACAAAATGCCAACAAAAAGGTCAAAAGTTCAAGGTAAGTTGATGTTGGTTGATTTTGTGAAACTTTTGTGGTTTTCTGGTCGTATATATGGTCAAAGGGGCGGGGAGGGTTGGTGTGTCAATTTGGGACAAACAGTATGCGTTTAAAATGTATATATTTCGGGCAAGAAAATGTCACGAAATATCGTGTTAAAAGTTGAAAGGTCGAACAGTAAATATTTAAAAAAAAAATTGTTTTTTTCCGTGTTTAATGTTGTTTGCATACTACAAATTTTCTTATCTCGCCAACTATAAGAGATAAGGAGTTATTGTGCGGCGTAAAATAAACGGTTTTTTTTTTTTGTTTTATTGTTAAAATAATTTCGAAACCTTTTTTTTGTTTGGTTTTATATTAAACAAAATAAAATATGATAACAAAAAATAAAAAAAAAAATTGGAAATATTTCTTAGTTTTTTTTGTGTCATATCTCCACAACTAACGAACTTAGCGCATTATTGTCTGAGACAAAAATTAAGCTTGTAATATTGGCTAAATTATTTAGGAACACTTCATTATTCCAACTGTTTAAGTTTTCGACTTTGCGTTATATTTGCATTAATAACTGAGTTTGAAAAAAAAATGAAGCATAGCTCATGGGGCTTCATATAATTTCAGCAGTTAAAATGTTATTGTCTTTGGCAAAAAGCAAGCTTCTTTTACTGCCAAAATAAACGTCAAATACAAAAAAATTATGTTAAGCTTTTAGTTAGTTAAGAAAGTTATTAAATTCAAAGTTATTACATGCGTCTTGTATTAAAATATATGAGAAAGAAAGGATTCATGGCAATTTCTTTGGCAGCTCATAAACACCAACATCATTATAACGCTGTTTTAGGCAGCTTATCACCCAAAATCTGCTTGAGCTGCCTGTCAGACAAAATTGAAAACCAGAGAGTGTGAGTGAGTGAAACAAAAAATGGCCTGTTTAATGGAACTTTATCATGGGTTCACATTTAATTTGATGGCCAATGTTGAAACTTTTCTTTACCTTTTTATAAGCTTAATAACGAGACAAACTGAAGACAACAATACAAAAAAAAAAACAACAACAACAAGAAAAATACATAGAAATGAAAAAAAAGAGAAGGCATATAAAAATCTTATCGCTATAAATTAATCTTGAGAAAAAGTAAGTAGCAACGCGGAAATTGGCTCGCTCGAAGCGTCGACTTCCGGTTTGCACTATGAAAATGGTCAAAACGGAAAAGGGTCAAACGAGTTATGGCGACAGGCCGTCAACCCCAGCCACAGCAAGAAGAGGGTTTGATGCATTGAACCTTTCTTTTTTATTTTTTATTTTTTTTTTTGTTTAAGTCAGACAACTTATTAGTTGGACACACGTTTAAGACGTACAATTTTGACCAAACAAAAACAAATGTACAAAAAAAAAATTCTGTAAGAAAGTGAAAACAAGAAACGGAAATGAAAATGAAAGTGGAAGTGAAAAAAAGAATGGCAGCGAAATGAAAAAATAGATAAATAACCACAACTCAATTTGAGCAAACTGTGTTGAGCTGAGGCTGAGGCTGACCCATGTGCTTAGCGCTTGCCCCCACCCCTGCGCCCGCTGTGGCACGCGCCGAAAAAAATTGTTAACCCTTCATGTCAGACAGTTGCGCAGTTGGGCTATGGGGGCGGGGGGTTTGGGCAATCAGGAAACGATACACGACGCTGCAAACTTCAATTGGTATGAAATTTATGTAGTGCGGCACAGCGTGAAGTTGATGCGCATAAATCCACATGAAACGGATATTAAAAAGGCAATGGATGAACCCAAAGCCGACCACCCCCCACCGAATCGAAAACAACAACAGCCTTTTGAAATTCTTTTGAATTCGGCAAAGAAAAGAGTAAATTATGAACTCATAAATTGATGGCGAAAGTTGAAAATGATTGTCAAAGCATTAAATTTGTAACGAAATTGCCAATTGGGGGGGAGGCATGACAAGAAAAGCTATAGACAATGAAGTCACTATAAAATGCCAAAGGCGAATCTTTGCTATGAATTCATTTTGTATTCTCATTTTGTAATTTTTATTTTAATATTACTCATACGATAATTTCATGAAAACAACACAGATAACATTTTGCCAAAGACATCGTGTGTGTGTGTGTGTGTGAAAGAGAGATTGAGGAACAGATAGAGTTTGATAACTCAATGGAATTAAAACAAAACAAAAGGCTTCAAACAAACACAGATTTATTTATGTATGAGATTCTGTTTGAAGCCAAAGAGACACAAAAACATTTTACTTATCAAATGCAAATTACTAAAATCAAATATCAAAAGACAAAAACAAATGTCACATAGACAAAGTCGAATGTCAGATACTTGCTTTAGGCAAAAGATACAAAATATACTCAATGAAGTTGTACTAGAAGAAGAAGACTGTGCAGCACAAATGCAGTTATGTACTTACATGTATAGAAGGATACAGCACAGCTGCAGTCAGCAGGATAAGCTTATGGATGGACAGACGGTTGAACGAACAGTTAGGCAATGACAATGATACTGACTTAACTTGTGCTTTGCTTTGGCTGCAATCCCACTTGGCATGTTGCACGACAATTGAATTTATTGGCATGGCAACATTGTTAAATTATGACACACAAACACACAGCCAGAGAAACAGACAGACATCTATCTCGTGTAGGCATGCGAGATTAGTTTTTGTTGCTTTTGTTATATGAGTCGCACTTGAGTTGTTGCTTAAGCAGCTGACGGAGTTTATTGAAGCGTGCAGCCGGAAACGAAGTTTGCCTAATAAGGTGCAACATGAGTGTAGCAACGGCAGCATCTGTAAGGACAACGGCAAATGATGAAAATTAGTATTGAGAAAATTGAAGACAAATGGGTTCGAGTTCAAAAGATATGCTCAAAAGAAGTTGAGATCTTAATAATAATAAGAAGAAGAGCAAACAGCATGCTTGGGCCATAGGAAACGACATGAAATCGTAGATCGTAGAGACAGGAGACAAAGAAGGGCAGCAGAAACGATAGTGAATGATCGAAGAGAGTTTAAGGCTGATGAGCTGAAAAGCCAAGTACAGTGAACATTGAAAAACGTGAACTATTCGAAAACGTGAACTATTCGAAAACGTGAACTATTCGAAAACGTGAACTATTCGAAAACGTGAACACAATAAAACGTAACTATTCCAAACCGTGAACTATTCCAAAACATGATCTGTCCGAAAACGTGAACAAAGCTAAAAGCTCTAAAACATAACGTTTCTACATAAAAAAGCACTGATTTTTTAAGACTATTTGGTAACAATATTCATAAATTTGCACTACTTCAATCCAACAGAAGATAAAATGTAAGAAAATGTATTTTTTTGTTTTTTATTTTCAGTAGTATACAATTTCAATCATAAAATGTTACATTCCAAAACAAGAACAATCTCAAAAAACTCCATCGTTTTTAATTAGTTCACGTTTGCGAATATTCGCTGTAAAAATAAAAAATTTATAAAAACTAAACTAAACTGATTAATGATTTTTAGTAAATATTCTTTTTAAACCATTTTTATTTTGAAATAAATTTGATGACAAATATTATGCAAAGAAGAAGTACTATGTCGCCTTACCCCACAGTGGTAAACATGTGAAAAGAAACGCATTGCTTTGTCTTAAGCAGTTTTATAAGATTTCTTCTTTTTTCCTCGTCCTTTTTTTTTGTTTTTTATACTCTTCACGTATGTGAATAGTATTATAAGTTTGTACTGAAGTTTGTAACACATAGAAATATTCGCTTGCGACTATATTGATCAGGACGACAACACGAGTTGATTGAGCCATGTCCGTCTCTCCGTTCGTCTATCTGTATATATACAATCTCCTCCCACAGTTTTGAAGATATCGTGTTGAAATTTTGCACAGAGACTTCTTTTTTGTGAGATTCTGCCATATCGGACCACTGGAACTGGTAGCCCCGATACAAAATGAAGAAGAAAAACAAATTTGAGTATCCCCGGTACCCAATGAGCAAAAACAATGAAAATTGGTATATAAGCTAATAAGGTGAATAGAAAATAGATTTAATCAAAAAAGGGGGTTTCACAAGAAAGTGCGTGAAGAGTATCTAAGCTTCAGCCTTGCTAAAGTTAGCGTCCTTACTGGTTTTTATTATATGTATGTACTTCACGTTACTTTTACTTCTTCGTACACAGCATGCAATCATTTGGTCCATAAAGCACATGATTTGTACCACTTACCCATACCCATACAAGAGACAAAAAAACTACTCAACTCAATGACGACACACGATATGTCTTGACAAAACAACAAACAAAAAGCAAGAACAAAAAACATTAACATAACCAAGGACACGCGCACATGCATGTGCGAGCTGCGCAACACAAACATAGGCAAAGGCAAAGGCAAGTGATGCCCACCCACATAAGTCAGAAACAGTCAGTCAGTCAGTGATGCCACCAACAAATTCACTACTTATGTGACGCATGATATTATTGTAGGTTGTGTTGTTGTTGTCGCGTTTCAGCGCACTTTCAAGTGCGTCGTTACAGATTTCTTCTTACTTAACTTTATTTTGCCTGTGCGACACGTGAATTTTTTGCTTACGTCTTTGGCAAATTGAAAGACGCACAAAAAGCTTTAAGTACATGCGTTACACACATGTGAAATTCAGTTGAGCATAGTTTTATAATAGGATTTTCTTCTTCTTATGCTTTTTTTAATACATACATAAGCTAAGCGATATTTTATTTGTCTGTTCTTGATGTTGATGTTCCTCCTGCTGCTGCTGCTGCTGATGATGCCGTTGACGTCAACGTTGTTGAGTAAGCGTAACGGAATAATACAGCATTACATAATAAAGTGTTGAAAGTTATGAGAAAAGCGTTGGAATTTTTTTTTTTTTTTTTGTTTGATTGAAAAACACTTCTTTTTGCATGCTTGTGTGTGCCATCATCATGTTTTTTTTTTTTGCCCTTTTTTTGGTCCTTTGTGTCATAAATTAGCGCCCAATGATTCGTCGCCAAATGTGTTGCAAGTAAACGAACTAGAAAAATGGCTTATTTTGTTGAGCCTCAAGTGTGACGATCCGTTCCCGTAACCCCTTATCATCGTGAACTCAGCCATGTATGGTAAGTAAGCAAAGAAAATTTAAAGGCCATTTTTTTTTTGTTTTTTTTATTCATATAATATTTTATTTAAACTTTTCAAGTTGTATTTATAATGTATAAAAAATGAAATGCGTAACAAAATAAAATACAAATTTTGTAATTAAATTTTTTCACAAACTTATTTATTTTATAGAAGAATTTTTCTAAAAAAAAATTTAAAAAAAAGAAAAAACAAAATTCAATTAAAACAAACCAATCAATCCATCTTCCAATTGTTAAATTATTCGATTTTGCAACTCAAGCGCAAAAATTGCATCGAATTCGAAAATATTTCTGACATTTAAGCTCAACACTCGTCAGTCTCTTGTTTTTTATAGCTGCACACTCTTGATTTTAGCTGCATTGGAATTAATTAATAACTTTTGAAAGTTGAAAAATTTTGAATCTAAATTTGGAACACGAGCGTTAATACGTTGGTCATGTCTTAACACAAAGGATTGGTCATGAGTTGACCAAAGTGACACAACACATTTGCCCACAACAGTCAATCGTTCGTTTAATAACATAAATACGCCTATGTTACGTACAGCCACACACAACACATGACACAAGTCAACGTTCAAAAACAATTACTACTTAACTGCCGTATGTGTTGTGCGCGTGCTATGTAACATAGGCTTATGTATGAAATTTTAGGTACTATGTCATGTGTTGGGGTAAGTGTGAGACTCTGTTAGCTATCTTGTGACTTTTGCAAGAACTATAAAAGATACATCAATTGTTTAATTGGTTATTTTCTCTACTATTGTGTATCTTTTTTTAAACGTTCCTATTTGTCGACAGACACTTTATTTAATTAAATACAAAATTAATTTTCACTTAAATTTAACTCATACATAAAAGTGATCTGAATTTGAACATTTAAAGGAAAATATATAATAAAATTTCTTACAATTGGAAATTCGATTTGTAATTTTGTATCACATTGTTCAAAAACACAAGTAAAAGGACAAAAAGGATAACAAACAAAAAATAAATAAATAAATAAAATAAAAAAAAAAAAAGCAATGCACAAATGAAGATGAAATGTTGCTATAGACGATAATTATTACATGCGACTTGCCAATGCAAAAGGCAAATGTATAAATATATAAACAATTTTATAAATTTCATTATTAATATTTATGTTTTTTTTTTTGTTTTGTTTTTGTTGTTACTGTTTAACTTTTGTTACCTTTTGTTTGTTAACAATATTCATAAACTTTTAATACTTTTAAGGCGCTTCGAAATGCGCAACGAGCGCTTCTTCTTGGCTGCTCATAAGTTCAATATTTTAAATAATAATTATTACAATAATAAACTTTATGTTTGTGTATATATGTATGTATATGTATGTATATGCATGTGTGTATGTATTTATGTGTATGTGTGTTATAATAGTAATAGCATAAATTACAATATTAATAAATTTTTTAGCTTTGAGCCTGGACAATTTTTCGCTTAACGCATTCATGTGTCAGCGCGTTGCTTTGAGCCAACTGCATTGGAGGCGAACGCAAATTTGGAACTTGCAACGCGCTAACACAGTCATGCCTCACTGACGTGCGCCTAACTGTTGTTGTTGTTGTGTTATATAGGTATGTATGTATATATAGTAATACATATAAATATTTATATATAAATGTATATAGATTGCATATTTTGTTTTTGTTTCTGTATGTATATATATGTAAGTATCAATTCAATTAATATTAGTATTAAGTTAGTATTGAGATAAGTGTTTTTTTTTTTTTGTTTTTGTTGTATTTGTTTACTTTTTGTTTGAAAATTTTGGCTTTTGTTAATTCTTGTTTATGTTTTGTGTTTTTGATTTTGATTAAAGTTTGCTGTTTGACGACTACGCGCAACTGCGGATCAACCACGCTGCTGCACACACACTTCATCCACACTCACGCGCGTGCCACAAGTCATAGTAAGCACACGACACATCAACATCAACAACATGTTACAAACAACAAATTTGCATTCAAAACTATGCGCTACGTCCGATTTGCAACCAAGCTAGCAACAAGTGCAAAGCCGGCTGTAGCAGCACCAATTTTCAGATATCTGTATTAATGTTAATGCGCGTGAGAAACTCGCCTTGCGAATCCGCCAGCGCGCGTATGATCTCGAGCAGCAGTTCACGCGACAGGCCAGCGATTTTTGGCAGACCCGCAACACGGACAAAATCCTTGACAATCAATTTGAGCGCATACTCTTTGATATCATAGATTTTTGTTATGTCCGATGCCTCAAGTGTCTGCAGTACATTCTCATATGTTATATTATGTTCCAATGAATATTTGCAAAATGCATGCAAACGATTATTGGCGAGTCCATAGAAGCATGGCGCCTGAAACAAATATAAAGCATCTTGTGGCGGCATTTTTGTTTCACCATAGTATATATAACGTAATAGCGATTGGAAGGCCTCCAACGAGGGTGAAATTTCGCCAATTTGTATCTGCAATGAGTATAAGTTTAATATATAATATTAATATGCGATGTGTGTGATTGTACTTACATGAACGGTATTATCCGGTGGCATGAAAGAGCGAAACATGCCTTGGAAGTAGGTACAACGTGCTGAGAGCACCGATTTATGCGCTAATATCACATGATCCTCAAGTATAAGATTAATATCGCAAAAATCTTTGCCATTCGTTTCAAGAAAGACGGCCATATCACTTTCCAATGTTGTGCCAACGTTTGTCTCATAGTTAATGTCCAAGACAAGCTTACTTGGATTGAGACGCTTACGTATGATCTCGACCAATAATGGTTTCTCCAAGTCGCTAAACTCATTCGACATAACAACTTCACCGTAATTCTCATCTTTGATTATGAATTGCATGCAATGATCTTTGATGATTTTAATGCTTTGTATGAATAAAAATCAAATGAAAAAAAAAAAAATTGTTAATATTATTTATCATTTTTGGGTTTTTTTTTTTTTTTTTTTGTAATAAAAGACACACTCACTTATTCTTGTCGGCATTGTAGAGCGCCTCGAGCACATTCTGTTTGTTGATCTTAAAGTCGAGATATTGTATGCAGCCATGCGCCAAACGTGGCATTGCAAATAGACCCGCCAATTGATAGATATCGGTAATGAGTATAATGATGTTTTTGTTATATGATTCTTTAAGATCTATGCGATCGGTGTAAATGTAATTGAGTATGATTTCGAATGCCTCGGGCGATGCATGCGGCAAACGAACTTCCAGCATGGGCGCACGGTCACCGCCTAATGCACCACAAACGATGCCCGTGTTGAGCGCCTGCGCATCAACAGCACCCACGCCATAAACATCTTCGATTTGTTGATGTCGTGCCTCGCGTGCCGATAAAATCTTATTACGCAAATACTTTGAACGCGCAGCGACAAATGCAATATGCGCTAAGATTTTAATCTCCTCGAAGCCGACAATAAATTGTATATCGCAGAATTGTTTCTCTAAATAGAATTTACCAAAATCATCGCGCAGCGTACATTTTGGATAGCTTGAGAATTGAAAGCGATATGTATCGCCGCGTCGTACACTATTATCGACTGTGCCACCAAAAATGTACATGGCATCACCGATTACAGCCGACGCATGGAAGACACGGCCGGACGGCACATCCGAATTCGGTTCGGGTGTTATAACCGACCAAACCTGTGAGTCTAAATCATAACAATGCAAATCATTTGGCAGTGTTGAGTCCGCCGAACCGCCAAACACATACAAGAAACGATCATGATGCACCATTGTATGACCATAACGACGTGATGGCGGCGACGAAGCAGCGCCACGCAATACATGCTCATTGGAAATGCGACGCCAACTGAAGAAATTGTTAACAAGTTAGCGTTCAGGCAAAAGAAAATCATTTGTGTATGTGTGTGTGTGTGTCTACGTGTGTGTGAAAGAAAAACTTACGTTTTCGTTTTGAAGTGAAATTCAAAAAGTGAATTTGTTATCTGTAAGCCACTCTGTCCAGAGAACACGTACATACAGTCACGGGCAACAGCAACCGGAAAATTACAACAAGTCGGCGGACGTTCGCCCTTCTGATCGACTTCCTCCCATTGATGACTCTCGCCAGTCAGACTCAACGTCCACATATCATTGAGACGTGCATTGCCATCGTAGCCCGCATAAATCCACATTTTGTTATCATAGACGGCAGCGCCGTGTGCCGAACGTGGCACAGGCATCCTACAGTAATCGAAAAAAAATAAATCATTAGTCAAATGTTTCTTACTATAAAATTCGCATTTAAATTTACCGGCCCGAAAATTTCCACTCAACCCACATGGCGCTCAAAAATTTATACTCAAATAGATCATTTTTATTTGTTAGATTCAAATTTGAGTGTATGTCGCCATTGTAGCCGCCAAAGATGAACATCGAGCTGCCGAAGACCACCGCCGAGTGATGATAGCGGGGAGCGGGTGGCGTACCCGTGGCACAAGCACGTCCCCATGACTTATCCTTGACGCCGAAACGTATCAAATCATTTAACATGTTCTTGCCATTGTCGCCGCCAAAAACGAACATGGCATCCTTGTATGAAACCACCGTATGCTTGCTCCGTCTATGGTAAAACAACAATTATTAGAAAGTTGGAGTTAAATGACTGGCGTTTTGACTTACTTGGCACCCACAAATTCAGCACATTCAAGCATTTTGGTCCATTGGTGCGTCGCCGTATACGTACTAAAGTCCACGTTCAATGCGTTGCAGCTGTAGCTGCCCGGCGAGACTGCCTTGCAGTTGCCATCGTAGAGCAGACTGTTGGCGCCACTTGAATGACCGCCAGCGCTGCCACTGCTGCGGCTGCTGCCGCAACGCATTGAGCTCGAATTCGAATGAGCGCTGGCCATTTTACAGCCGCTCCGTTGTGGCGGCGCCGTTACTGCCGAGCACGATGATGCACACTTGCGTAACTTACGGCCGGGTTTGTATGCTTTTGATACAGCTGCTGTTACTGCGTCAACAACAGTACCTCCTCCACCACCGCCTACGCCTCCACCACCACCACCGCTGCCACCACTACTGTTGCTAACACAAGCAGATGTATAGCTGCCGCCGCTTACACTGCCACTACTGCAACTGGCACTGACAATACCAACGCTACAGCAGGAGCTGCTGTTTATACTGGCACTGGTGCCGTCACCACCACTGCCGCCACTGCCAACGCTGCCACCACCACCACCGCCGCCGCTGCTGGCGCCGTTACCGCTAACGTTAAAGCTAATTGTGCTGGACCCAATGTTACTGCCGCTACTATTGCCAGCCACTACACATGCAGGACAGAATATGGATGCTGAAGCCGTTTCCGCTGCTCCTGCTGGCGTACTACCGTTGCTGCTGCCACTTGCACTGCCGCCGACACCACCACCGCCACCTCCACCAGCCGCCGCAACGTCGTCGTTCGAATCATTCGCCTCCGAACCGAGTATGGATCTTAGCATTAAAGCATTACAAGTGTAGAATCTCCTACGTTGGCTTATTTTGACACTTTTATTTGTTGCAAACGTGACCGTAATAGCAAGAAACAATCAAATAAAAAAAAACAACAAACTTTAGTTTTGTTTTTGCAGCAGCGCCGTGGAAAGAGATGTGTGCTGCTTTATTCTGCCTCAGCCGCTGTCGTCTTGTTGTTGGAAAGCCTAAGTGAGTACACAACAGACCGTAAAGTGTAGTGTTTACTCGTCTACTAGTAGTAGACTTCAGGCAATTGAACACAATATGTATGGCACAATAAACTTTTCAATCTATCCGCCATATTAAACGCACTTTGTGAATGGTTTTTATAAATCAATTAGTAAATTATTAATGTCAGGTCACCCAGGTACAGGATGATAATAGGCTAATATACTCTCTTTTTTTCAATCCTCTAGCAGTCAATGCAATGGGTAGTTGTTCCAGATTATTTGGTGGCAAGTGAATTTTGTCAAAAGAGAGCCAAGTCAAGTGTCAAAAATAGCTGCAAAGTGTCGCATTGGCGCAAAAGCGTCCTCGGCCAGAAGAAGAAGATAGACGGAAAACTGCCGTGAAATGGAGGAACAAGACATGTCACAAGGAAAAGTAGTGCGACTTATGCCAAGCCAATACTGCACTTGTGGTTCAGAACAGAGTCAGAGAAGAAGAATTTAAGTGACTCGGCTATGACAAGGTCGCATTAGCAGGTGTTTACACACCTGCTGCAATAATAAAATAAATAAAAAATAAAGAGCAACGATTTAAGTGTCACTACTACCTACAACAACAGATTAATATTTAATAGGGATTATGTGTGTCAATACTAGATTAAACTTACCATCTTCAGCGACAAATGTGATGCATTCGACATTTGACATGCTCGTCGTTATAACATCGTCTTCATCTTCCTTTTTTCTTCGATTTGCCTTTAATGATTCTAAAACGTCAATTGGCATATTATATGAAGCGCAATTTGAATCATTTCTTTTCAGTCCATATCTGCAAGAAAAGGATATTTAAATATTTAATTATTAAAATTTATGCATTCTACTTACTTAATGTGAATTAGGGCGCTGACAGTTTCATTTAACATTTTATTTCGCCACTTTGTTTTGGTTGCGTTCATCACGCAAAACGCTCCCTCTATTGTGTTTATTGATATTGGCACACACAATATCATTTTTCCAAATTCGGCAAGATCACGAAATGGTTTTGTGCCTTCCTCAATTCGGAAGTTGCCAACTTCCGACCAAAATTTGGAATTTTCTCCCACTTCGTTCCACTTTCTTCTCCTAATTTGCAATAGTTGGTCTTTAATCATCGTCCCTTCTACAAAGTCGACACCGAAGAAGGCGAGTGCATCGTCAATGTTGGGGACCTCATGACCCAACACTGACGCTACATTAAATTTTTCCACCAACTTTACATTGTTTGTGTTGAGTCTGAAAAAAAATGTAAATTAAATTAATTGAAATAATTCATATGAAATTCATTAAATTTTTACCTGCTCTTTAAATCCGATATGAAAGCGACGACCAAGTTCACACAATTTTCCCTAATTTTTCGAATGTTTTCGTCGTCCAATTCAGTTTCGTTAATAATGTATTCAAATTCAGGAGTCAAGACGAGATTATTATTCATCGATATAACATAATCAATGTCAATAATCTCGTCTTGATCCTGAGGATTTATGTTTACGACTTGATCGACTCTCTTAACAACTCCGCAGTGTTGTCGATTGTTTTGCCAATCTCTTCGGAAACTTTCCGAAGGGTGTTCAAAATAGGCACCAAAAAAACAATAAACGCGTAGTTCGCGTCGTCATTTAAGTAATTGGCAACCATTTGGCCCAAGTCGTCGTCGTCTTCAATACATGAATTAAAAAATAATTTTATGTCCGACCATTGCTCCAATATCCTTTCTGTCACATTTGCAATTTACAGCCATCTCGTTTTAGCTATTTTCGGTATTACTAAAGGTTCCTGAAAAAAAAAAAAATAATGAGAATGTGTGTATGTAATGGCAAAGCAAAGACTTACCATGTAGTTGTCTTGGTTCTTGTTTTTTAAAAATGCCTTATAGGACTCTCTTGAGTGGATGTTGAACGAGTCATCCACAAAAGAGACTGGACTCTTTTTGGAACAAATTTGTTGCAAGCCAGCTTTGCAATATTGTTCATTTCGTGGCTAGCGCAGAGGAATTGAATCGCTTGTTTGGCATATTCTTTTAATTGAATGAATACTCCGGCATATTCGCCAATCGTCGTTTTCGCGCTATCTGTTGCAATAGCAATGATGTTGTCCATTTGAAGCGACCAATAATGGAGCTCCTCTTTACCAGCAAGGACAATGTCGTCAGCCTTTCCTGGCGGGATTGGTTTTATGGTTAACCAGGTGTTGACTACTTCTTTCTTTGCGGCACTAAAGTATATTATCCCTATTCCTGGAAATTAAACTAAGTGGAATTAAAAGAAATAATAATAATGCTTCACTAAGCTTACCTAGCACTCTATTGTCGGAGATATCGACTGATTCGTCCAACAGCAAGCTATACTTGCTGATGCCGATTTCAGTTCTTAAATCCTCCCGGAAGTGCCGACCCACCATGTTAATCATGGCATTTCTTGTTTTTGTCGGATATAATGAAAATTTTGTGCCAAATTTATTTTGACATAACTTGCCAAAGTCCAGACTTGAGTTTATTGGAACATTGTGTGCTGCCATAAACATATATATGGCAGCTTCCTGCTCCTGCTGTTTAAGGTCGGTGTTGGTCGTGGTGAGTGTGGGTGAAAGAGTGGGTGTAGGTGTAGGTCTAGAAGCTAGAAGCTTTTCGCATGTCTTATGCTTCTTAGTCAACGAATGAGAAAGTAAGTTGTCTCCCTTTGTAGCCTTTATTTCTGAGTCGCAAATGGTGCACTTCACTAATTTTGTTGCTGGGTCTCGCACGGCCCATAAATAATTAGCAAGCATATCGGACATATTGAAATAAAATGAGTTTTCAAAAGAGTTTTTAAAAACGTGTAGAAAATTCGCAAATTCGCAAAAAACGGTAAATTCGAACGGTAAATCGTTAGAATAAGCTCAAAAGTGTCACCATTTGCACAAAAATGTCACATTGGCGCAAAAGCGTCCTCGATCAGAAGAAGAAGATAGACGGAAAATGGAGGAACAAGACATGTCACAAGGAAAAGTAGTGCGACTTATGCCAAACCAATACTGCACTTGTGGGTCATAATGAATTTTAAAATGACTCATATTCGTATTATTTCAAGCGAAAATATCGCACAACTCAAAAAACTTAATGAGTCCGCGAAATTCTTTTTCTTTTTTCAAAAGGGGCGGTGGAAAAGTTGTCTTTTTTCTGGCAACGGGACTTATGCCTGCACATGGGTCATAGGACAAACCACCTCCAAATTTGGCGTTTCATTGACTCAATCGCGTAAGTAAGAGGAAGCAGTTTGTTTACATAAAATTCTTGGAATTGCAGTGTTGCCACTCAAGTTACATTTATTGCGTGAATTTTATTAAATTAAATTCGTCGGCTGACAATTGGTGTAATACAGTGACTCCAACGCATAATCGGACAAGAGTATGACGTATGTGCCGCACAAATGTCAAGTGACATGAGATGGTACACCTGCAAGTCTCTAGGTACGTGACCGATTGTCTGAAGTCTAATTTACTCATCTCTTAGTAACGAATTTTGGATTTGAATGCGGCAGAGATTTTTGGGAGAAACGCAAGCTAGAGATGCGTTAAACACAAGTTTGCAGAACTTGCACCGCTCCAGCATTCGATCGATTCTACGCGCACAGTTGTTAGTGTTACCAACTTTCAAAATGTTTTCCCCTAAAATCTCCCTAAATATTGACTTAGCCCAAGTGCTCCTGCAACTCCAAGCGACATTGAGCCAGCCAGCATTTAAGCGAATTTTCGATTGACCCCGACGCTGTCCATTTCGCCAATTGCGACAATTTGTTGACGCAAGTGCCTCTTCGACGCAAGATTACCTCTTTCGACGACACGGTGTCGAATCATCATTTTGCGCCAATTTGACAATTCAAATTTATTTGCCGACCGGGCGAATTATTTCTAAAAATAAATCAAATAATATAAACATTTTTACTATGACTTATGTTTTTGATACTTTTTACGTAAGATCATAAAAATGAGCAATAATTAGTTTTTGTGAGTTTTCTTTCCAGCAGTTTGGCTGAATGCAATCATTTTTGCTTTCGAAAAATTGGCAACTTGGTCAATAAACTGGTATACTGTTTAATGTACAATTTCTCATACAAGAACCATTATTTTAATTAACAGACGTGTCCAACAGATGGCACCACAAGCCATTCGAAAATATTAATCGAGCAGATGACCTGGCGATGACCAAATCGGCGCCAATTATATGGAATTTGTTCCGATTCTCTACTCGATTGCACATTCTGCGACAAATTTGTTTCTTTATTAATTAATCAGCCGCAAAATCAGCTTCATTCTTTCTGTATTGCTTAAATTGCCGATTACAACGGTTTGGTTTAACTTTTACAGTTTGTGAGACATTGTATTTTTTAAACGGTTTGAGAGTTGTTGGAAAATTACTGAGTTTAATTTTTTGCCAAAAGCCGTCATTTACTTACATCGAACTCATGACCACAAACTTTTCTTTTTTGTTGAGAGTAACCATGTTCACATGAATTTTGGTATATTTTCAAAACGAAAACGGTTAGCTTGCGCAACAAACTTCAGCTTGATTAGCATAGTTTTGAGTATTTATTTAGCAGATGTGACTACTATTGATTTGAGAACATAAAGCAAATTTACGTAAATATTTTCAACTCTCTCTCTCACTGCACTCACGACGCAGAGTTGTCAAATTACCGGACAGCGTGAATTGTGTCTTCTTTTATGAATTTCCACGGCTTTTGCCTCATATTTTTATTTGGAAATAATTTTGATGAGCGTTTTTCAGGTCTTCTGTCTTTTTCCAAAAGCATTTATTAGTAAACTAACTAGCTAAATTACAGTCATTTTTGCTTCTGGATAGTTGGCCACACATGATTTTCTCACTCTTGGTTTATGTGAATAAAAAATCTGTTAGAGTTAACTGATATTTTTCTCATTCAATAGAAACATTGCTTATTAACACTAATTATTTAACTAAACCAACCCAGAGAAATACTATTAAGAATAGCAGTAGGTTGCTCTCTGCCAACTGACTTTTTGGAGAGAGAGAGAGAGACGATTTTTACTCTTCCGTGACTCTTTTTGCGACACGACTCAGCAGAATTGATTAAGCGTATGTAGCGCTTTATTCGCTGGCGGTTTTTCCTGCTCCTCCAATCCAAGGTAGTTCAGAACCGGGTTTTTTTCTTCTTCTTCCAACTCTGCGGAAACTTTTACGTCAGCGGTGACACCTTTGGCTCGTTTCGGTTTCTTGCCCATTGAAACACACACACTTCTACAAATTTGGCCGGAGCGGTTCGTGCGCGCTGATGAAGAAGTATTAAACCCAAAAGGCGACTACGCACCGTTAATGATATTTTTTTTCATTCCATTGAGATACTGCGAAGCGTTCGGACTTGTCGGAAAAGCAAGCGCGCACGGAAAAGAAGCAGAGCCGAGACGAGTCGAGCTGATAGATAAACCGTGATTGTTCCGTTGTTGCGTTGCGTTCCGTTCGTACGTACGTCTGACAAGTCTGTTTGTTTGTTTGTTTAAATTCGGTTCGTGTGTGTGTGCATGAGCGTGTGTATGCGTGCGTGTATGTGGGTACGCGAAACGCGATGTTTTGTTGCACCGTGTGGCAGTGAATCGAATGTGTTGCTCGCCGCGTTTTGTTTTCAATTTTTATTTTTTTGCATTTTTTTTTCTGCTTACACTCAAGCACGACTCGTGATACCACGAAGGCGACGAAGACGGCGCGAATTCAATCAATTCGAGTAGTGAAGTTCAATTCAAAAAGTAAAGTAAAGTGGGTGCGTGCGTGCGTGCGTGAGTAGAGTGGAGTAGAGTAGAGTGCAGCGGCAATGTCAGAGTGTAGTGCAGCAGCAGCAAAAGCATCAAGTCTTAAGTTCATCAAATAATAATTAGCAACCAAAGTAAATAAAGCAAAACAAAACTTATGTTAGAAAAAAAAAAACAAACAAAAAAACAACAAAAAACAACAAGAAGCACAACAAAATCAAGCAAAAATTCGTCTCGAAAAATAAACAACGGAAATATTTCCTATCGCACTTCTCTCTCTCTCTCCTTTTTTTGTGTGTGCGTTTTTTTTTTTTTTTTTTAATTTTTTTGCTTGTGTGTTGTTGTTTTTGCGGCGAATTCGCAACCAACAACCAGTTTGCAATCAACAAGTTTCTGCGAAAGCGAATTTTTTTTCTGTGCTTGTGTGTGTACTTTGCAGTTCTGCGTTTTGAGTTTTTATTTCAGTTTTATTTGCATTTTTTCTTAATATTTAGATATATTTAAGTTGTGCTCCATTGAGTGTGTGTGTGTCTTGTTTTTGTTGAGACGCATGTATGCCTTGCATTTTACATGAACTTATATCACTTCATTGCGCCGGCCAATTATGCGCTTTGCAGCATCACACACAAAAACAACACGAACAACAACAACAACAAGCAGCATAATCAAATAAACTTCGCCGCATAAGTGTCTCTCGCTCTCAACGGCTAATGTACTTTTTTCTGCTTCATTTCGCTGTGCTCTCTCACGCGATCGTTTTTGTTTGCTTGCCTATGTACGCTTGCTCGCTCACTCGCACGCAGGCAAGCACGCACGCAGTCGCTCATGTAGCGTAATGCGTTGTGAGTGAGCAAGCGTATGCTTATGTGTGTGTGTGTGTGTATGGTTTTTTTTTTTTTTTTTTTGGCGCATTCCGATGTACTGCGTTTGCTTACTCTTGCTCTTGTGCTCTCTCTCGCTCACTTGTTGTTCCCTCGCATGCTAATTGGTGTATGTGTGTGTGCGCCACGCGTATTGTTGTTGTTCGCACCAAAAAAATAAAATCCAAAATTTGCAATACATAAACATTAATGATGCATTTATAAATTTTCATTTAACACGCGTTCCATTTCACTTTACAAGCAATAAAATACACACAGACATATTTTTTTTTAAACAAATCCGTTTTTTTATTGCATTTTTGAAGGTTTTTTTTGTTGTCTTTGTTTTTGCATGTTTTTATTTTTGTTTGTTTTTTTTCGTTCTTTTTGCTGTGTGTCTATGCAAATAATACAACAACAATAAAAATAATTGCTTTGCAACAACAATAACTTGAAAAAAGCTAAAGAAAAAACTGTGTTTAATGAAAAAGAAAACAAAAGATTTCAGCAGGTAGCAATTCGCATATGTGTCTGTATACCTGAGACACACACACACACACACATACGCATGCAGACTCACACATACATACGCTGAACGTTTCTCAGTTGCATTCTTATTAGCATTTCTTGCTTACGCTTAAAACGCATTCTTATTGTACTTGTGTTGTTGTCTCTTCTTCCTCGTCTTCTTCTTACATTTTTGGCAATTCTTTTGTGTTTTTTTTTTTTAACATTTTTGCTTTTGTTTTGTGTGTAAATGTTTGTTTTTCTTCTTGTCTTTTTTTTGTTGTTGAATTTTTTTTTTTTTTGAATTTAAATTTGGGTTTTGGTTTTTTTTTTATGAAACATCTCTCAATGAAGGTTCTCAATTGTTTTTTTTTTTTTTTTGTTTTTTCATTGTGTTTTGTTATATTATTTTTATCATATATATAATTTTCATGTTTTACAGTGTATGTGTTCTAATTGTGAAATTTCGCTCTGTGTACATTACATTATTTATATTTTTTTTTGTGGTTTGTGTTAATCAAACAACAACAACAACATTAATAATGAACAATGAAAACAATTTGAAAAATCTTCAATTATTATTATTACTTATTTTTTTTTTAAATGTAATTTAATAAAAATTAATTGTGAAAAAAACGAAACATAAAAAAAAATAAAAAATTAAATAAATAAAAACCACAAAAAAAACAACAACAATTTTATGTTATTTTGCTTAAAATAACTATGAAGCATATAAATATAAAAAATAATAACAACAACACCGACACCACCAACAACAACAACAACAGCATCAATAACAACAACTATTTAAACATAAATAATTTTAATTTCAATAAGAAATTTGACACAACAACAACAACAATAACGCCAACGCCAACAACAACAACATCAACAACTACAGCAGGGCCAATACCACCAACAACAACAACAGCAAAAAGTTCGACAACAACAACGAGCAACATAAAAAAAACGAAAAAAATCAAAGGTGGAAATCATTTTAAATTAGTTCAACATCGTTTTCGACGTTTAAATACCAACAACAACAACAACAACAATTCGATATATCCTGCCTATAGCTATAGAAGCGGCAACAACCATAACAACAACAACAACACGCTCAATACTAAGAATTATCATACAAGCATACAAAAACAACAACAACAACAATCGTTTGCAACAAATCAGTATCAAAAGCAACCAAAATCACAGAAATCATCATCAATTGCAACAACAACAACAGCAACAACAAAAACAAAAACAACAAAACAAAAAAGAAAATTTCAATTTCAATTTGAGAGAAATATTAAAATGGGCGGCGGCAAAGATATACGCCGCGGCCTGGAGCCATTAGAATTTGAGGAGTGCATCGTTGATAGTCCAGAATTTCGGGATAATTTGAATCGTCATGAAAAGGAATTGGATCACACTAGTCATCAGATCAAGCGCATTATCAAAGAAGTCAAGGATCTTATGAGCGCAGCAAAAGGTAAGTCAGCATTTGGTTTTTATTTTTCTTTCAAATTCTAAGGAGGTCTTTTTATATGAATTTCAAATTTTATTTATTTTTTTACACATTTGTTGGCGGAATTCGATTTGAGTATATAATTTAATGCCTAAAAATCATAGGACTCTTTTTATGTTCTAAAAAGGTCAAAGCAATAAAACGAGTGTTCGTCAAAAGTTGTAGAGGTAACTCTACGACAAAACAACAACAATTCCAACAATTGAAGTCATTTCTTTTTTAACATTTTTATACTAATTTTTTTTACAAGATTTTTATGTTTTAGTAATGATTTTATTCATAATATTTTCACTTATTTATTATTATTTTTATCTTTTTATTTTATTGCTTTCTTAATTATATTATTTATTCTTTCCATTAATTTTTTAAACAATTTTTTATAATTATTTGTGTTTATATTTTTCAATTTGTTTCCCATTTATTTTGTGTTTTGTTTTTATTTTTCAATTTGTTTTTAATTTATTTTGTCTTTGCCTATTTTTTTTGTTTTCTTCGTTTTTTCTTTTTTTTTTATATTTATTACTTTATTCTTTTAATCAATCATAAACATTATGAAGAAGAAATGCTTTGGCAGCTCTTTGGTTTATTGGTCGGCCAGCCCAACCTTCCGTCAAGGCGTGAGTGATCCAAATTGCACGCCATTTCCTTGATTATTTGTCGAAACTGAGGCTCATGAGTCCCCCTTACTCACTATCTCTTTCTCTCTCTCTGTTTCACTCATACACTCGCCAACAATAAACAACAAAATGCAATGCACAATAAAATTGCGAAAAACGAAACGAAAACACTTGTTGGCTTATTGCAGATACGTTTTTTTCACATTTTGCTATAAATACTTAACAAAAAAAAAAAAAAAAAAACAAAAAAAAGAGCTAAAAAAGAAGTCAAACAAAAGCCAAGCCAAGTTGAAGTCAACGACGTCAACAGCGACGTCGACGTTGACGTCAATGCCAGCGTCGTCATTACGCTAAATGTTGTCTTTCGCTTGGCCCCTTTGACACTCTTATGTTTATAACAGTTACATGCCCCCTCTCTCTCTCTCTCACCCCTCCGCTTTTGCTTGGCACTTTATGTTTCAGGCTGACTTTGTTTCACCATTTTTAAGTTTGCAATTCGTGTCTTACTTGTTGTTGTTGTTGTTGCTGTTGTTGCTTTTGTAACTGATGCTGTCTGCTTAATGGTTGTTTTTTTTTTTGTCTTTGTTTTACTCACGACTCATTCAACTCACTTAAAACCAAAGTGAACTGAACTGAAGTCAACTCAACTAAAGTCGACTCATTTTCCTAATGTGTGTGTGAATGTGAGTGTGTGTGTGAGTGTGCATTTATTTAAGGCGCTTGTTGACCTTGAGCACCGCACAAAGACACAGTCTAATTAGACACACAATAATAATAATAATAAAATAGTTAATAAAAGAAAAAAAATTTATATATAATACTTATAAGAAAAGAAATTCGAGCGAGCATAAAGTGAGTAGTTTTTGTGTCTTATTTATTATTTAGAAAAAAATTAATTAATTCAAAATTTGTTTCATTAAATATTTTAATTAAATTTTTTAGTCTTAGTTTGTTTTATAAGAACAAGTTTTTGCTTAAGAACATAGACACGTTTAATATGAAAATTTGTGGCTTGAAAGCAATTTTAATTTTAACTTGCGCTATGTTATAGAACTTTTACTTAAGAACTTAGAACTTTTTTTTTACCAAAGAAACATGACAAGTGGCGAACGCTTTATTGCAACTGAAAGACGTATTTTCAGTGCATTAATGCGATTAAGACTTTGTTGTACAACAAAGTAGCATTTTCAAACAAGTTCTTTGGCGAATGTATGAAAAATAAAAATAAATAAATAAAAGTAAAGTCACACACAATGAAATACTTAATTGAATATGCAATAATAAAAACAATATTGCGCCAGCAACAACAACCACAACAACAACAAGAGGACTAATAAGCAATAAATTGCGAAAATTCAATTGTTTATTGGCTCGATTTTTAAAATGCTTAAACGGACGGAAACTTCAATTTATGCTAATTGGAGTGTGACTGAGTGCGAACAAAGTCAAGTATAAAAAACAAAGAGATAAAAAAAAAATATTTTGTTGTTGTTTTTTGCCACTAACTTGAACAATTTTACGGCTTAATGGCAAAAAATGTTTCTACATGTTTATTTATAAAGAAAAGTATAAAATAAACATTTATGCACTTCGATTTATTTTGTTTTTTGCTATAAAGTAACAAAAACAACAGCAAAAAAATAAATGTGAAGAGTGAAAAAAAACATTTGCGTGATTTGTTTAAACACAAATCAGAAGATTGACGAATTTACGATTTTTTTTTTTTTGTGATTTGGAAAATAAGTTTTCAACAAACATGATTTGTGCTAAAATTGGTGGAGAATTTGTTTTAAGTCTAATTTAGTAAAAAAAAAAATTTGTCTGTCAGTCAAGCTGATCGACAAGTTTGTCAAAGGCGATATCCATTTTAGACAAGTTCGAATTGTTTGACTTTTTATGGCGCTTCGTACAAAAACCGAAAATTAAATAAAATAAATGCTAAAATGTTGTGAATTGTTTAAAGTTGCGCTAGAGAGAGGAAGAGAGATTATATACATATGTATATAAGTTGAAGGTTAAAGTCTCGTCAACAAATTCTTATACAATTCTAATAAGAAAGAAAATAAAGTACAAGTGATGAAAAGGGTTTTCTGTTTACTCTTTGGCTAATAAGTAAAAATAAAAAAAACGGATCAATAGTTAAGATCAAAAAGATGATGTTCTGAAGACAATTAACGCATAGAACGTTGGAATTTTTAGCTTTACTGTTGGACGAGAATGTTAAAGATTCTTGGATCGTTTTGATTCCAACACAAAGTTTTACTTTCTTAGCAAACCTTATGAGCGATCTTGTATAACTCTTCCTGTGACGATCCCAGCATTGACCAGTCGTTTATTACATCAAAATTGCCACAAACAAAGATTCAGCAAATGAAGTTTCTTTTATTGGTTAGTTTTTAATTGACTTTTGTCGGTTTTGTTTTTTTTTTTTTAAATGATAATTGAAAATTCATAAAAAAAACGGTTATCATCATTTCACAAAAAAAAAAAAAAATCAAGTGAGCAATGGAAAGAGTATAAGCCAGCGAGTGAGTAAGAGTTGCGTGAGACGTATAAAAAGAAAGGTTTAGAAAACCGCCAACAACATTTGAGTTATGCATAAATGTCGTATAATTTCTTATTGGGATTTGGCTTTTTCTTTCTTCATCTTATACTCTTTCTCTGTCGCTCTGTCTGTCTGTCTGTGTGTGTTGCTTAGCGTTAATTCGTTATGCTGATTATGCCAATCGGGCATTGACTGCAGACGACGTCAACAACGTCATCATCATCATCATCATCATTGTCAACAACATGTTCATTATTAGCAACATTATTAACATTGTCGTATAGTTGTCATCATCATCATTATAATCATTATCAACTCATTTTCCAATTGCCATTGAGAAGACTTTCTTTCTTTGCTTTCTTGTTGTCTGTCTTGTGCTTTTGGTGCCTGGCGGTACCTTCGATTGCTCTTTGCTTGTCGTTGTTGTTGTTGTTTCAATACAAAGTTGAGCGTTGAAATGATGATAATGATGATGATGATGACGATGAGCCTGTGATGATGCGCCACAATCGAAGATGTACGATGCTAGTTCATCATTATTGTTTATGTGTCAATGATAAAAAAGTTCATAATGATAATGATGATGATGATGATGACGATAACTTTTGCCTTTGTCGTCATTTGAAGTTGAAGACAAACTTAAATTGAGTTTTTATGTTTGGTATTTTATGAATTGTTTTTTTTTTTTTATTTTTATTAATAAGTTTTTGCCAAAAAATGTTCAGTTTTCACTCTTGTTGAGACATTGTTTTTTTGTTTACCAAATGTTTATTGAAATTTTCGCTTGATTTTTTTTTTTTTTTTTAATAATATAAGATTTTTGTTTAAGGAGTTAAGATTAATAATAATTAATAATAGATATCTTGAAAATATTTAATGAAAATTTCAGAATGATCCGACGAATATTTTTCGAGTTATTTAACAATGAGCGTATCTTTAATACTTTGAGTCTTGACACTCTGCTCATTCATTCATTTGTTTGTTCGTTTTTTAAGTTTTAATCTTGTAGTCAACTATGGACTTAAAAGCATATTTAGCTTTCTCAATGCCTCAATCATTAATCTTCAGCTAATTGGCTTTGATTTTCTAAGCATGTTTCACATGATGCCCCTCTGAGTCATATCGCATACACATTCAACATTCTTATCAGCTTTTTCTCTAGTTGTCCGCAAGAATTCTTTTTTGAAAACCTCTCTAATGTCTCTATAATGTAACGCAGAGTTTATAGTCTCAAACTTCATCTCAGACTCTTTTTCAAAAGCCTCAACTCAACTCACACGTCACTGAGGTTAATTTCAGGCATTATTTCTTTGCTTAGCTTTTCTTTTGGCCTTCTTCTTCATTTTCTATGAGTATCTTGTCTTTGCTTACTCATCTTCTGCATTAATAGCAGCATCATCATCATCATTATCATCGCCGTCATCATTATCATGCTCGTCGTCATTATGTTCACCTTTGCTATTGTTGTTGTGTAGTTATTGTTGTTATGCGTATCTTCCTACTTATGCCACCCCCTCTGTCCTCTTGCCACATGCTCTTTTCGTTTCTTGCAGTCTCTTTTTTTTCATGTTGGCATTTGTCACTTTCACATTAAATTTTTTTTAAGCTTTTTTTGTTGTTTTTTTATGTTGTCTGTGAATCTTTTTTCAATATTGCATTCATATTGCTTACAATTTTTTTTATTGTTATTTGTTTTTTTAGTATTTTTTACACGCCTTTTTTTTTTCTTTATTTTTGACTTGTAATTGATTTTTGATTTTTTTTAAACACAAATGATTTTAGATTTTATTATGTTTTTTATTTTATTTTATTTATATACTTAATTTGTAATTTTTAATAAATATTTATTTTTGTAATTAATTTTTTTTTTTTTTAATTAAAATAGTTACCATCATTTTTTTCCGCGTTTTTCCATCATAAATCAGTTGGCATTTTTAAAGTTTTAAAAAATTATTTCTTTGTAAATATTTTAATTTATTTGATTTTTATAAATCGCTCGCTTAAATTGTCATGCCGCATTTTAGAAGATTACTAATTGGTACGAAGTATTTATTTTTTTTTTTTTTCATATATATTATTTAATTCAGGGAATTTTTGCGAAAATCATGTCGATTAGATAGCAAAGCATCAAAGACAACCGCCGTGGGTTCCATAGAAATAATTCATTTATTTGGCAAAGCACATTTTCCATTCCTGCTAAAAAAAAAAAAATAAAATACATTTAGGTAAAAATTCTTAGCGATTGCCATTTATTTATTTAATTGCAGAGGAATTTTGCATTTTTTCGGCTCTATGGCGTTGTGCCAGAACGCTGCATGAGGTAACAAGTTGAGGCTTGACGTTGCCAGACATTTTTTAAGTTGTTGCAAATGGAACTTTTGTTCATATCGAGTGAGAAGGGCTTTGAAGTTCTGTTTCTTCAGGTCTATGATGCTTGCAATTAAGATTCAATCGATTATGTTTATGCGTTAGGTGTTGCCATATTGTTGGTTTTAGCATGATACACTTTCAAAAAAAAAAAAAAAAAAATGAGCTGAAATTGTGCATTATGCAATATTTCAGGGTGGTCTTGAAAAAAAGTCTTAGTGAGTTTAAAGTGTTGCCACTAATATACAATAGCAATCATTACAAGTGTTGCCATTTGGCCAAACAATTTATAGAGACAAGTCTACGAAGCAAAAGACAACATATTATTTATCTAATGGATTTATCAACCTTTCTATCAATTGCCAGATTGTTATAAGGTAGATTCTGTAACAACATAGCGATTTGGAAACTCTTGTGTTCTGTGTTTTTTTTACATTTATTTTATAGTTCTTGAGTGCACAAAAATAATCTTACAGAAACATTTTTTTAAATCAATTCTTTATATATTTAAACTTGTAACTTTTGACAATTTATGTCGTTAAAAGATCTGGCAACGCCCTGGCACGCTTCATTTATTTGCCTGCCACAGTGTCTCGCCACCATCGCCGCCGTCATTCGATTCATTTTGACTTTCTTTATTTGATTTACTCGTTTTTGAGCTGTCAAGAACCTGAAAATCGTAACTTGCACAAAATTAATGAACTCAAAGCATAAAAATGTTGCGAATACGAATTTTTGCGTGTAAACCATAGATTCTTTTACTGACTTGTTGTATTTGTTGTTGTTGGTGTTGTTGTTTTCAAGTCTAGTACGAATTTAGTAGTTTTTCCACGAATTGGGTTTTTGTGTTAGCAGCAATTTGAACGCAAAAGTCAAGCCAAGACTTCAATCGACCGAACAGACAGACTGACAGACAGACAGATCAGACCCTCTCAACAGACTTAAGTCTATTGCGATATTGTTGTTGTTGCTATTGCTATTGCTATTGCTATTGCCGTTGTCGTTGTATCTTCTTTGGGCATTTCTGATGGGTGCGGAGTTTTTTGTTGTTGTAGTTCTGCTAATGCGCTGATTACGCTGAGCCGCTCAGAGCAGACGACAATTTTATGTTGGCATACAGGTAGAAAAAAAAAACAAGACAATATTCCCAGACGACCAACAATAATAACAACAACAACAACAACTCGTACATACATATGTCAAACTGTAAATGAATTGGTCGATCGGTCAATTGATCGATCGATCAAAATGTTTATGCTTGTTTAGAACATTTTTTCTTTCTTTTCTTTTCTTTCCTTACTTTCTTATCATTATTTATACAAATATATGTATATATTTTTTTTGCTTGTTGACTTTGTCGTTTTTATGGGTTTTTCATATTGGAAATATCGCATTAAACGATAAGAAGAAATATCACATTTTTTCGTAATGTTTTTTATTTTTGTTTTGTAGTTTTGTTTTTTTTTTCTATGCAGATTCTTAAAACCGGTCTTCGATGACGAAGCGGTGGCAAAAGGGCAATAAACAAAAAAAAAAATCAAAAAAAAAAAAAAAATTTAAATGAGCATGATTCATGCTCAGTTCAAACGTAAAAATGATGCGTCGCTTCGGCTTTGAATTGCTTGACTTTTGATTTGATTTTTTGTTGTTTTACGATTTTTTGATTTTTGTATATTTCGGACTTTGCAAGAAGATTGATCGCATTTCATGCCTTGTAGAGAGAACGAGACAAAAATAAAACAAAAAATAAAAAAATAAAAAATACACCACAAATACATTTGAAGTTTGGTGTGTGTGTGTTTGTGTTTGAGTATGGTGTTCAAATATCGACAACCAGTTTTTTTTTTCATTTTTTTTTTTTTTTTTGGCGACTGCAAAAGTATTGACTGAAATGAAAACTTGTTGTCTTGTTGTGTTGTTTTTTTTTTTTTAGAATGAGCATGAGAATTTACGACAAACTAAACACCTGTGAATCTTTAAAACTAATAAAAACAGACAATAGATACGAAAATAGGTGAAGTTTCAATGCCATGGAATGCAATTTGTTTGAATTTGAGTATTTTTTCTTTAGCATACAAAGAATTTTTGCAACTAACAATCGATTCGATATCTTTTTACATATTTACAATTCTTACATATTCGAAATGAACATTTTATTCATTAGTTTTAATTTTCGGTATTGAAATACGTAAATTTCGAAACACAACTTTTTTGAAGGTTAGTTGTAAATATTTCCAATAAAAGTTTTATATTTACTTTAAATTATTTGAGCAAATTTTAATTTCGAAGAGAAGATTTTGATTTTGAAGAGCTAATTTTATTTTCGAAAAACAAATTTTGTTTTCGAAGTTAAAAATTTCATTTCCGATGAAAAAAATTGGATTTTTGAAGAAAAAAATGTTGTTTTCGAGGTTAAAAATTTAATTTTTCAAGAACAAAATTTCATTTTCGAAGTAAAAATTGTATTTTCGAACAACAAATTTTGTTTTCGAACAACAAATTTTGTTTTCGAAGTGAAGAATTTCAAATCCGAATTTAATAATTTCTTTAAAAAAATCATTTTGAAACGAAGAATTGTCCAAACGTGTCATGAGTTTTTTTTTTTTGTTGGTTTGCAGGGCGGAAAATAAAACAAAGTGAATTAAAAATCAAACGCTTTAATGGGTGAAGGGCATACAAAATTGAAAACGAAATTTAAAAGTAAAAGTTGCAGAAAAAACAAAACACAGACACTTAAAATTCGAAATACGACGGCAACAAAATGAGACAAAACGAAAACTACAAAATCGAAATCGAGTTGGGAACCTATTTATTTTTTCTATATACATATATTTATTTTGTTTTTTTTTACTTTTAATGTACATTAATTCCTAATTTAACTTTCAATTATGCGGAAAACTGAAAAAAAAAAAATAATTACGAAAAAAAAAAACAGTCATGACTAAATAGAAACACACAACAACTACAACAATTAAACTCCAACTGAGCTGTACTCGAATTTAACCTTAGGAGAGCTTAAAGAAAAAAAAAAAAATAAATGTATGAAACTTGCATTGGTATGCGTGACAAAAAACTTGTTAGATATCATTGGGCCTGTGTGTGTGTGTGTGTGTGTGTTTGTGCAGCGCATGCGACAAGTGCGCCGGCGTTACGGCAGTCAAATAACCAACAACAAAAACAAAACAAACAAAACACCAAAAGCGTCTTACAACGTCGTTCCCCCCCACTACTTCCCTCCTCACGCTTACCTAAGCAAGCAAGACGACCGATGACACCCGCAACAACAACAACAACAAAAACAACAGCAACGAGTTGTTGTCGAAGTTGAAGTTAATGCTGATACGATCACTGTTGTTGTTGTTATTTATTTATTTTTCTGTTTGTATTTTTTTTGTTGTTTTTTTTTTTGTATTCTGCACGAAATTTGGGTCATTCGCAAAGGTTGATCGAACGCCGTTTGACCAAACATACGAAAATATCAACAAGCCAAAAGTAACAACAACAACACACAGAGCACAAAATTTATGCTCAAACAAAGCTGCACAAGTGAGTGGGCAATGAGTGAGAGTGAGATAGCAAGAGCACGTTTATGCCGCAAGCCAACGACCCAAGAAAGTCGTCAAAATAGCTTGAAAAATAGTTGTTGATTCAAAGGGAGGGGGGGGGGGGGGGGGAGGCTAGAGCGAGCCGTTGTGATGAACTGAAAGGTGGCACAACAACAAACAGTTGAACAGAAGAAGGAGTGGTGCGGTGGGGAGGGGAGGGGTTCGAGCCAAGACACGGCGACGTTTGTCTGCAAATGCACATCATGATGTTAATGCTAATGATGATGTTAATGATAATTATGTTCATTATTATTGTAAACGTAACGACGTTGAAGACAACAGCAACAACAACAACAGCAATAATGATGACAATGATCGCGCCATAAATTTGTAATTTCTTACTTTCTTTTGAAGTTTTTTTTTCTTTTTTTTTGTATTTTTCAGTTGCTTTTTTTTTCAAAAAAAAAAAAATAAAACAAATTTCATATATTTTTCAAGTGTTTGACTACAACAAAGGCTTGTGTGCAAAAAAAAAAAAATAAAAAATGAAGTGACAAAAATTTTAATTTATTTTTTTAATATACTTTTTTTAATATTTTCTTCGCCCAATTTCTTTTTGTTGCCCTTCAACTTTTCAGCGCACTCAAGTAAATAATAAATCAGTTAAGAGCATTCAAGAGAGCTCAACTTGTCTCATATTACGGGTAAAAATTTTTATTTTTATTTTTATTTTTTTTTTTTCTTTTTTTTTTTTTTCTGCCCATTTTTAAGCACAAATTTTGCTCATACTTGTTTATAATATACATTAGTATTTGTTTAATTTGCGTCATTGTCGTTGCTAATTTTTATTTTTTGTGTTTTTGTATTTTTAATTGTTTTATTGTTATTAACTTGAAGTGAAAATGCCGCACGTCGCCACACACCCGTCACAGCCGATACAACACTTGAGGCAATGTATCGCATGCTCAAGAACACTTGAAACTGATTCATAGCTAAATAACAACAACAAAAACTGAATAAGCTTGTTTAGCGTTTTGCAACGCAACGAATCGCTTGCACTCACATTCACATTCACACTCATACTCATATTTATACTCATTCATTTCTATTTGGCATTTAACTATTCACGTTCTTTGAACAAGTCTTATATAAATAATATACAAATTAAATTGTGAAAAAAAAAAAAATCAAACAAAACTTAAAAAAAAAAAAAAGTAAACATGACGACTTTTATAAATGTGTGTATATATATATTTTTAATTAGATGACTTATCAAGGTCGTAGAATGTACGCAGCGCTTATGTATATGTATGTATTTTCTATTACTTTTGATTTAAAAGTTATCAGCGAAATGGTTTTGTTGTAGTTGTTGTTGTTGTTTTTTTCTACATCTAACAAATACGTTTGAAGGCACAGACAAACGACAGTCAAATTAAAATGGGCGTGAACAATGTGAATTGAGTTGAGAGATTTTGATAAACTTTTTTTTTTTTTTTTTTTTTACCAAGAAATTTGTTAAACTTTAAACTAACAACAACAACAAAAATAACATGTTAACACTTGCCAAACAAAACTATATTATAACAAAAATTTCATTCATTCATTTACTCATTCAGTCAGTCAGTCAAGCCTATATTCATTTGCTGGCTGAGACTCCTTAACAAAGCAACAAGTAACATGGAAATTGTTAATTTTTCTTTTTTACCTTCTTCTTTATTTTGTTTTTGTTATTTTTTTTGTTTTTTTTTTTGACAAATTATACGGAAATGTAACATTAAAAGGAAAACAACTTCATTACAACAATGCTTTTATCTTATATCATACAAGAGATCAGTTGAGAAAATTAACTTGCCAAGTTTTATACAAGAGAGACAACTCAAGCGATTTATAGCATTTGTATGTAATATTTTTAAAGTCTGAGATTTGTGTTGTTGTTTGTTGCTAACAAAAAAAAAAACAAAAAAAACAATAACAACAGCAAAATGGAGTAGCAAAAGACTCTTGACACTTTTCTGAGTTAACTAATCAGAAAGTAGGAAAAGTTACAAGACAATTGAAATTTTCGTAAGAGCATATTTGTTGTTGGGTTGTCGTGGAAATGGATTTTTATTAAATTGAGAAAGGTTTAGTGATATAAACAACCTTTGAATACTGAAGATCAATGAATATTAGAAGCTTTTTTGGGGTTTTGGTTTGATGAAGATCGGTAGATCAGATCAATCGTAGAAGATAATTTTTCAAAATAATGAAAGATCACCGCTCACATCATTGACATTGTGTTGTGATCGGTGCGTGGATCGTTTCAATAAAAATCGATGCTCCAACAAATAAAATATATTCAGATTAAAGAAATTCGGAATTTTTTTTTATTTTTTTAATATAAAGCTAACTTAAAGTTGAAGAATTTACAAGCTAACATAGGAGAACATGAGGCCTTGACTACTAGGATCTTTAGCCCGAATTATTCAGTTATAATGACATTATCAGCCAAACTTCTTGAAGCACTTCATTGGCCAACAGACAAAGTAAATCAAATAAGTCAATAAAATTTCGTTTTTTTTTTTTTGTAATTTTAGTCACAATAATTTCATGGTTCGATACGATGAACGACTGTACGAGTATATATGGTGTTCCATAAATATAACACAAGTTGCTCATATAACGTTTATGTATCAATAATTGAAATATTGAAATGAAATTATTGTCAGCATATTTGATTAAAAATGTTTATCGCGATTATTGGAAGTCATTAACCTCACTTTTAGCCCAACGACCGTAAAAAAAAAGTGTTTGTTATGCAAATTTACGTCGCACATTCAACACCACGACAACAACAACAACATTGACAATAAAAAAAAAAAATAATAATAATAATCAACAACAATAATTTTCAACATTATGGGCAATAATAATTGAATAAAACTTCAAATGAATTTACACACACCCAAGAAAGAAATGTACGAGTAGAAATGTATATTTTTTTTATTTCATATATTTTATATGCGACAAAAAAATTTTTCAATCTGTCTGCCCATTGGTCCGTCAGTCTATCTGTCTGACTGTTTGTCACTGCAATTGGAACGTGATTCCTCTTTTTTTTATGCTATATGATTATAAAATGTTAATTGGCAAATCGCTGAAATGAATTTAACGATTAACGAAAATTTATCAAACAAATAATTTTTAAGCACATTAACAAATAAAAAACTTTTTTCGTTTTTTGCAACAAACAAATGAGCATGTGAGACGCAAAATAAATAAATATACAATGTACAAGAAAAAAAAAAACTTGTCTAAATAAAAAGCAAATTTCGGAGTATTATTTATTTTTTGCGAACATGTGAAAATTTCTGTGTTGCCGGAATTGTATTTTTTTTAACAGAACATGTTCCCTTTTTTATGTCGATTTATATAGTTACCTATATAGTGGTGATTGGTGCATGTAAAAGTTAAAAAAAAAAAAAAAATGCTCCTATGTTACGTACGGCCACAGCGCACATACGTCAGCTCAGCACTCGATTTTGCTTAACGAGTTTAGTACTTGAAAGTTGTATGTCTTGCGCATTCCTTTGTAACATAGGAGTGTATGATATTTTGTTGCTATTAAATGAATAAATAAGTGACATTTCTATTAAAGTTAATCATATTCTTCGACTTAATTCTAAGCAATTCAGTTCTCTTCAACTCAATTTAATTAGTTCAAGTCTTTTGGTGCTTCTTCTACTCTTCAATCGTTCGTTACTTAATTCGTCAGCAAACAACATAAGCTTTATTTTTTTTTTCGAATGAGGGCAACTTGACCAACAACAACAACAATAAAAAATGGGTTAATACAAAGACGTTGACAATGGTTTAGTCTGTTTTATTTTGCTTAGGCCCTTTTTTGTTTTTGTTGTTATTGTTGTTGGTTTTTGCCTGAGGGAATTATTTCTCAGAAAAGAACTTAAGACGCTTGTCGGCATTACATGACTTGGAATGGTCTGGTCTGTTGTTGTTGCTATTGTTGTTGTTGTTATTGTCAGTGGTAGTCATCATCATCATCAAGAACGTTTTTGTCATGTTGCTTGGCTAATTGTGAGTGTGTGTGTGTGTGTTTGTGGTTGAACTGTATAACAAATATTTTACGCATTTAATTGCATCAAATCGGCTTTAAGTGTTAATAAACATGGCTTAAGAGCGGCGCACGTAAAAGTCTAAATTGCGGTTGATTCGTTAATGCGTTTTCTGTTCTGTCACACAGTTCAGCACATTGTGCTTCAAATCATGCTTGACAACGCGCCCAAGTATATGTAGAATCAAGGACGTTGTTGCTCTTGTTCAAATAGCATTATTTCTGTCATTTCCCAGCGGACTCAAAGAGACGAAGTTTATGCGAAAGTCCGTAAAAAGTTCGAAAACGAATATTTTATGCAGAAAAATCGGACTCATGAGAAAAACGTTCAATAACGGACGTTGTGCGATTAAAAAAGAAGGATCTGCCAAAAATTTCTAAAACGGACCTGAAAACGGACCCGGAAACTGACCCGAAAACGGTCACGGAAATTGACTCGAAAATCGACCCGAAAAGTGAACCGAAAACTGACCTGAAAACCAACCGAAAACAATTATAATTTTATTTTATCACTTTTCCTGCCACAAATTGAGCGACTTAGATGATTCATTTGACTATCGTTTTTTATTCCATTTGCTGCGATAGTTTTATCCGTTTAAGTTTCGAAAACGTCCGTTTACGAGAGTTTTGTTCGGTGGCTTGTTACACTTTAATTTTTATTACAAATGTATATGCATACATGCAACATTAGTGTAGGGTATTAACTATAGTTAAATGAAATATAAACAAATGCCATTTACGGTACAAGTCAGTAATTTTGAAGTCAAGTTAAGACAACATGGCAAAACAAAACCAAACAAAGTAAATCGACTTAATTATTGCGATAACTTCTTCTTCTTCTTTTTCTTATTGACCTGACCGTAAACACTTGTGTATCTAGATACATGTATGTATGTATGCCACATGTGTTGCTTTTATGCAAAGTAGTCACTGGGTTAGTCGTACCAAAATTGGCATAGTTTGTTGCTGTTGTTGTTATTAGCAAGTGAGCTTAAAATCGCCACATCTTCTTCTTATTTGCTATTTACCTTAATACAAACACAATAACAACAACAAAAACAACAACTTTAACGTCTTCGTTTTTGGTACGCTTAGTTTTGCTTTTCCCGTCTTTGGTCTTGGTGGGGGGGTGATGTGGTCTTGGGTCTGAATGAGCTTAGTAAGGAAGCAAATACTTTTATGGCTCAAATGAAATTGAAAACTTGCTTTGTTTTTGTTGTTTTTGTATTTATTTATTTTTTTTTTTTATATTTAATTGACTTTGCCTTTATTAGGGCAAACATATTTTGTTTGACATTTCCTACGCTTTTTTTTTCTTAGTTTTTTTTTTTTGTATCTATTTTTTTATCTTCATCGTTCACACACGCTCAACTGTGCCGTCATCAGTTTCAGTAACATGTTTTTTTTTTTATATATATTAAGTTTTTTTTTCTGCCGTTTATGCACTTTTTGTGTTATGTATGTATGTGTATGTGTGTGTTAGTTAGAAAAACACCTACACTGAAATTGTTGCGAAAATGTCAACGTGTTGAAAGTTTAACTTGTAAAATTTAATGATTCTTTTTTTTTCCATTTTAACAAAATTTATAAAAATAACAAATTTTGTATAAAAAAAAAAGTTTATCAGAAATATTTTTTCCCCTATTTTTTTTCATTTAAATGTGAAGTATAATAAAAATAAAATTTATTACACAAACGCATTTTAATCGCAAAAATTGTTTGATAAACCACTTTACGCCTTTAAAAGGGGGTAACTATAAAGTGCTTTTACTGCAAATGAATCATCAAACAGAAAGTTATCGTATTATTTATATTTTATTTTGTTCTTCTTCTTTAATAATTCTTGAACTTTGTGCACATAAATAAATAATAAAAAAAGAAATAAAAAAAAATATACGACACTAAAACTAAGTGTACGTTAGACTGCGCTATGTGACATGTTGCGTCATGTAACATATGCCTATATATTATTGCATAGATTTTCTTAGAACAGAGCTTAAAATATTTGTGATGAAGTCAGCTTTAAAATAAAATAGAAATACAAAATTGTATAAAAAATTAAAAAATCACAAAAAGATACGTAGATAAACATGTGAAATTTATATCACTTAACCACACCCCCTAGGTGAGGAGGTATATGAAGTTGTTGTTAGTTTTTGCTTTTCAAATTTGTACTCATGAACTTGAAAAGTGAATTTTTCAATCTTAAAACAAAATCTTTGTCGCCAACAAAAACTCTCTTATTGTTTTTTTTTTTTTTTTTTTTGTATTTTATAACTTTATTGTTTTCAACTTTAATTTGCACGACACATGCAATGATTTCATCATTTGGCCTTGACAATGCCATATAGCACTTAAGAGAGAGGGTTTTTTGTGGGGGTGGGGTTTGGGCTGTGGCTTAATACTTTCATTAGTGTTTGAGCACTAATTGTTGCAACACACAAAGATAGAAAGAAAGAAAGAATAAATAAACTTTAATAAAGACAATAACAACAACAACAAAACTAACAACAATAACAAATTTAGCGATAGAGTCGAAAATAATTAAAAACCGTATTTGTCGCCGGATGTCATAAAGCAATACCAAAAACAAAAACAAAAAACTCTTGCTGCTCTACAAGTGCGTCTGTGTGTGTGTGTGTTGATACCGTTACCATATAAGCACAACTTTATCGAAAACAAAAACAACAACAACAACATTACTCACTCTGCTTAATGCTCAATGCATAGTCATCACTTCATTGCTCATAATCATAATCATAATTTTTTTTTTCTTTTTTTTCATGGGCAAGCAGCATGATTAAGGGCTCCTCGAGGTCATTTTGCTTAACATTCCTTAAACAGTAAAACAACTTGAAATCAAAAAAAAAAATAAAACAAAAACAAAACCCGCAAGTCTTATCAGCAGCAGCAGCATGGGCGACGAGGCGTGGCGTTGGCATATTTCTATGAGTATTTGTTTTATATTTTACTTTGTTGTTTTGTGCTGTAAGATTTATGCAAGCGCCGTTGTTGTTCTTCTTCTTATCAGTAGCAGCGACGTCGACATTGTTAATACACAAAGCCAAGGCAAAGTGAAGTAAAGTAAAGTGAAGTGAAGCCATGCATTCATTCAATTCAGCACGAAATGTCAATTAAATGCAATTAAGTAGCGTACTTTATTTTATTTGCGGTATGAGAAACAATAAAAACAACAACAAATATTTTTTTTTTGAAAAGATTTATTTCGGTTTTAGTTTCTAGACTCACTTTCGTGAATTTGTTTTTACAAGCATATTAATTGTTATACAAAAATATCATTTTCTATATAAAAATATTAACTGTTATACAGTTGAATTTCTCTATAACGAAATTCCTAAGAGAACAATCATTAAACTGATTAGGTCTAACTATAAATGTTTGGAATTTTTCTTCATAACAAGGAAATATTTTTAATGAATCATATTCTGTTACGCATACTAATACAAATTTATATCGAAACAGGGCGATCCCCTATTCGAGTCTCTGTATAGTTATATAAAAATATGTTGTTGGCAAAGAACCAACAGAGCAAGATTATTCTTCAAGATATGTTATTGGAGAATAATCTTAGTTATTGAAGATATACGAAAATTATAAATGTCGCTGAATAATTCCAGTATTTTAATTACTAAGTGAATACTGAACAAAATCATGTAGGATAGTCCAAACTGTATATTAATAATTACAGTAGAATTTCCATAATTCGAATAATCTAAAACCGAACAAGATCCCGACATATTTTTCTATATTTGCCATAAATTATAGAATGATTGATCAGTAGTTGATTATAATATCGTGTCCAAATTACTGGAACATCCAGATTATCTTTGTTTGCTATCTATCATATGTATGTATGTGTGTGCTGTTGATGCTATTATTGTTGCAAATGGGGCGTGGCATGGCGTGACGCGTCGTGTCGTGCCATGGCTTAGCATGATACGGCTTGTAGATGCGTACGTGCCTTCGCAAGAAGTTATATAATCTGTTTTTTTTTCTACTGTGTGAATGCAACACATTTGCAAATCGCATCAGTCTCAGTTGATTGCACGCACACACGCACCTATCGTACAACAAACACACATTGCATGCAATTTGCGGATTAAATGTATTTTGATGATTGCCACAGACGTCGTCGTCGTCTCACGCGCTGTCGCTGTCACACGTTTTGCGTATCTGAAGTTGGCAGTCGATTTTGTGGCACATTTTTTTTTTTTTTTGTTACTGTTTTTAAAGCCATAAATTATCGTTTCACATTGATTAGCGGCACGTTCAAGTGCTCAGATAATTTGTCTCTGATAGCGCGCAAATTTGTTCGCCACTTGGAATGTTGATAAGGCGTGTAATTATTACGACAATTCTTTCTTATTATTTTATGCTTTTTTTTTTATAGTCAAATAAAGATTACGATTTCGGACAGTAAACAAGAGAAGTTATTGTGCGCAAAAAAGGTGATACAACACTTTTTTTATAAAAGTACGCCTATGTTGCATAATGTCACACGGAACATGCGTCAGTCTAGCGCAAATATTAGATAAGCGTATGTTGCGTGTGCCTGTGAGTGACCTGGTCGCGTTTAAAGTAAGGCATGACTAAAAAAAGTGCTATAAGGGATGTGTGGTAGAGTGGGCTTTACATGTGCTTAGGGTGAAGTACAGAATTATAAAATAAATTGCATTACGTTATATATGAACGAATTCAAACTAAAATACTTGGCCATGAGTCGTCTTTATGGGCGTTGGTTGGTTGTCGTTTATTAAATAAAACCTCATAAGGATTTTTTTTTTTTTTAGTTAACGTAACTATTTTTTATGAAACTATGATATCTCAAGAATTACTTGATCGATCTTGTTCAAATTTAAATTGGGTATTGTTAGCAACAGTGTCTATCGTTTAAGTTTTTTGATTGAAGATCGTGTTCGAAAGTTAAAAATTCTGTTAACTCAAAATTTCGAGAAAAAAATGTTTTTTTTTGAGATTTATTACTTTTACAAAAAAAATTTAAAATTTTCAGTTCCAGACGATAGAAATTTATTTTCTGAATTTCCGAATTTTTTTGAAAAAAAAAAAAAACGAATTACAACGAAAAATTATCAGTGAAGTAATGATGGGCAAAATGCATTGCTAAATTTAACTGGAAATTTTGCCTTGACAGACTTTATTTTTTTTTTTTTTTGTGTTTGCCACAAAGCATTTTGTTTACAAGAACAACGATTTTTGATTATAAAAACATTTTGTGGCACTTAAATTTGGTTTTTCTACGTATTAAAAGTAACAACACTAATGTAAACAAAGTTGTTGTTGTTGGGGTTGTAAAAAGAATGTGAAACATTTTAATAAAACTGTTGTTGTTGTTGTCATCAATTAGTATCTCTGTTAGCAATGATAATCATAATGATCAACAATACATATATGATCAACAGGTTATTGCTTAATGTTGTTGTTGTTGTTGCTAGACTATGCCAATACGGCGCACAGCATGTTGTTGTTGTTGCTGCTAACAATTTTAATTTTTCAGCCAATTGCCAAATACGAAATGATATCATAAAGAAAATATACATGAAGTACCAAAATGTTTTAAGCAATAAAAGAACCTCCGAAAAGAAGAACAATTGACGTCAGCAAACAGTCATGTTTGCTGGAGAATTTGCGTCTCTTCACTCACTCTTAGGCGCTCTCTCACACACTCAGTCACTCAATGACGCTGACCAACGATTTGACTTGACCATAAAGCAAATAAATTTCCAAACATTTGAACAATTAACACTTAATTTCGATTATTCAAAGTGTGACGGCGGTGGGGAAGTGGGAGACGGTTTCGGAATCGGAATTGAAATTGAAATCATTGAAAATATTATGGTTGTGAAAAGCGCATTAAAGATCGTGTTTTTTTTTTCTTTCTGCTTCTTTTTTTGTATTTTATTTAAATTTTTTGTTTAGATTTTGTTTGAGTATTTTTTTTTTTTTTTTTTGGCAAAGCAATGGAACGCAATTTCTTCAGTGTTGTATTGTATCTAGAACAAATTTAATTTATATATTTTTTTTTTGGATTTTTTTTATTATTTATTTTTTTTTTTTTTTTTGGTTAGTGGAGAACTTGTTGTTGTTGTGGTTGTGTTGTGTGAAATTCCCCAAAAAACTAAAATTAAAATAAATGTGCGCGCGTATGTTGAATTTGGCGCAAAGAGCAACAACAACAACAAAATGCCGCTGACCGAACGAACGAACGAGAATGAGAACAAAATGAGATGCTGAGCTGAGCGTAAAATTGAACGTGCCCCAAAGACGAATGAACGAATGAAGATGACTATGATGATGATGATGATGGTGCTGTTGTTGTTGTTATTGTTGTTGCTGCTGCTGCGACCAAATGTTTTCAATAAATGTGAAATTCTTTTGCTTTTTTGAGGCACAAACAAAAAAACGCAACAAAAATTCTCAAATAAAGAGAGAAAAGAAGGAAACAGAGCGTCAGAAAGAGAGAGAGAGAGAGAGAGAGCAAGCAACACAAAGTCGAATTCTTTTCCAAATATTTTTACTTTGTTTTTTTTTGTTGTTGTTGTTGTTTTTGTTTTTGTCGCACGGCGGCGCAGCAATAGCATTGTTTTTGTTGTTGTTGCCATTACATTTGACTGTTTATAAACCGGCAGCAGCAGCAACAACAACAACAACAACAACGTCGTCATCAACACCACTTTGTTGTTGTCGCAGTCGTCGTCGTCGTCGTTGCTGCTCAAAAAAAAAAAAAAAACCCATATCAAATACAAAAAAATACGAAATACGAAAAGCAAAAAAAAAAAAAAAGAAATATCTTCTTAGATAAATAAACAGAAAAATCAAAAATTTTCAGTAGCAAACGAGGCGGCAACAGTCTGAGATACGCGCTAACATTTGCATGAATTGCTGAAAATCGCATTTCTTTTTTTAACGGTTTATTGTTGTTGTTGTGCCGTGTACTTTTCGGTTTCATTTTGTTGTTGTTGTTTGTGGTTTTTTCTTTTTTTTTCACACATACAAGAAATATTGCGGAATTTTGAAACGAGCAAAGCGAGCACAGCATGATAGCACAGCACTACTAATGTATCTAGATAGATTCTGCCATATAACGCACTGTATTTGTATCGAAACATGTCATGCATTGAAAAAAAAAAATAAAAAATCACGATGTTGATGAAAAAGAAGTCGAGAAATCATTTTAAAGTTGCAAAGACGCGTGAAAAAAACCAAAAAAAAAAAAAAATGTGGGCGCGTTCAAAATCAAAATTGTCCCAATTTGGTTTAATGCGTGATGTCACTTCACTTCGCTGAAATGTGTGTGTGTGTGTGTGTGTGTGTGTCTGTGTGTGCATGCAAAAGTGTTGGCATAATCTGTGACAAAGCCGAAAATGGTCGAAAAAAAATACAAAAAATGGACCAAAGAGTACCATAAAGTGTCTTTTTTGATAAGGCGTGTCTCATAAAATTCTTTCTCACTTTCTCTCTCTCTTCTTAATAAATGTTTAAATATACATATATAAAAACGAAAGTGTTCAAAACATAAATGAAGTGCAAAATTGTATTAAAATATATATAAAAAAAAATACATTTGATACAATAAGTGTTACCCAAAGATCGAATAAGAGAGAGCGAGAAAGAGTCTAAAAAATATATATATTTTCAATTGTTTATACGAAAAGTCACGTTACGATTTCAAAAAAGTTCTTCAAATAAAATGCTCTTCCATCAAAGAAATCTTTAATTTTACATTAAGTTTGTCCAATCAAAGCATGTTTATTGATCAAAAGTGATTTTACAAAGCGTACAAATCGCATACAGTGAACCCTTGTATACGCTGACATGACGAGGTGGAGAAGGAGCAGGAACAAATAAAGATTTCTTGTAATGAAAAGTGCCAAATTGAAGATTTAAAATTAAAAGAAGCTATGTGAAGTGTCCATTATGTGTGCTACTACTGTATAAATCAAAATTCTGTGCTATAAAATTTCCTTTTTTTTTTTTTAATTTTCGTGCAACAGGTGTCAATAATAAAATTGACAAAAAAAAAGTGTTTCAATAAAAAAAAAATAAAAAAAAAAATGTTATTAAAGAATTTTTCACAAAACAAATGAAAATTCTTTGATTTCACAAGAAACTTTGCCAAATATTTCTTATTCAATTTTTTTTTTTTGTGTATTCTATCAAAAATTTGAGTGACTTCAAGCATGCCTTGCACTACCAAAGCATTATTATTAAATATCTCAAGCCAACAATACGATTTTCTGGATTATTATAATTTTACAAATAAATATTTCTCTTCAATATAAGCAAAAACAAAATTATTATTATTATATTATTATAATTAACAAAATAAATAATTCCCTTGTCTTTCTTTTTTCAGGTGAGTTCTTAACTGTAAATGCTCAAACTGTAAAACTGCCGCGAAATGAGGGAAAATATGATAGGTAATAAATATTATTAAGTTGAATTAAAAACAAGTAAGGGTGGTTTCAATTTATATATTGTTAAAAATTTCTTAAAAATCTGTCAAAAAATTTTATATTTATGAAAAATTTTATAAAATATGGGCAACCACATGGGGAAGAGGTATTTTGTGGTATACTATTTTAAAGATGTGTATTTACAGGGCCTGTATATAAAATTTCATGCTCATATCTTTTATAGTTTTGGAGATATATCAATTCTAAGAAAACCAATATTTGATGGTGAATGAGAGGAAGGGACAAATATTTCGGAAATAACATTGACGACTGAATCGGCCACAGAATTCACTAAGAAGATATGTTCTTTTGTTTACACAAAAATCTGTGTACTTAAATCGAGCATAAGATAAGAACTTGCAACAACAACAAACTTCACACGAATAAACAGTTGTTAGAATGAGTAAACAAAAAGCATACACTCGCAGATAGAGAGAGAGAGAGAGAGAGAAAGAGTGAGGAAAAGAGCGAACAGTTTAAGTGTTATTCGTACATAAAAATATGTCTGAGGTTTTTGTCTAATGTTGTCTTAATGATGTAAAGTAAAGATTAACATCTTTTTAAGTTCATGCTGAGTTCAAGCCTTTTTTTTTTTTTTTTTGTTATTGTTCTTTTTGTATTTTTCTATTACGCGCAACATTTGAGTCATCAGCAAACAGCATCCCATCATCACTTTCGTACGATTTTTTTCAAATCCGTTTGAAGTTTAATGTAATTTAACAGACTTTTAATTAACAACGTATTACAGCTGTAAAAAGTGCGTGGCTTAAAAGCAACTTAACAGTTGCTTAAGCAATGTCGTTAACAGTGCAATAAAACGTTGACTGTGTGTAATTGAACAAAGAAGAAGACAAAGCAAAAAAAAAAAAAAAGTAGCTCAACTTGAAGTGGAGCGCGAAAAAGAGAAATAAAACAACAAAAATAACAAAAACAAATTCAATGTGCTAATTATTTTATTACCTAAAAAGTTGACTGTGTCTTCTTCTTCTTTTATTTGTTTTGTGTGTTTATTTGTTTTTGTTTGATTTGCCTTACTTGCGCATGTGTAACGAAAGAGATGGCATTATGCGTAAAATCAACAGACCATGTGAGCAGCTCAGCGCAAAATAATAAAAGAGAGTAAATTTAAAAAAAAATTAATTGTTTTAATGAAAGCAATTTTGTTTTTGTGTTTTTTTTTCTTGTTTCGCATAAAATTTGACTATTTTTGGACATACTTTTTGTAGTTTTTTTTTTTTAGCCAAAAATGTAGAAATTTATTGTTTTAATTTTAGAGTAGTTCATTGAGCCATGCCATGTTAGGCGGAAGATCAAAATGAAAGAGTGAGAGAGAGGGAGAAATGTTCTGGAACGTTGATTCGCATGACAATTTTACACCAACAATAACAACAACAATGACTTATCACAACTGCTTCTGTTTGCGCATTTGTTTGCGCATACCAAAGTTAAAAAGCATATACATATGTGTGTGTGTGTGTGTGTTTCAACGACTTGTGTCGAGGCTCGAATTGTATGTCTCATTTATCAAAAGGAATTATTTTTTTTCTCTATTTTATATTATAGAATATAAGATTTCTGGCGGCGTCCATATCAAAATTACAATAATAACTTTTCATTTTCATGACACATTTCCATTGTTTGTCGTGAATGGACAAACGATTGGACAGACAGACAATTGAGTTTGTCATCTTAAAAAAAAATTTCTCGCCGCGTTGATTAAGCTTTTGTTGTGATACAAATATATGAAAACGTACGTCTTGACTTTGCTGTTCATTGCTTGTTTGGTTGGTTGATCGTTCCAGCGTGTGTGTGTCTTTGTGTGCGAGTGTGTGTTTTCGTATAATAAAGGCGATTCCAGGCGGCGTTCTCTGTCAGCGCATTCTACTCGATTTGCTTGTTTAGTTGCGTTTTATTCGCTTCATTGTTTCGCCATCGCTTTGTTTAATATTACTTTGCATGGCATTCAGACAACGGCTCACATTACAAAAGATAAAGTCAATTTAATTCTCCGTCCGTTTGTCTGCCAGTCATACCGTCAGTCAGTCAGTCCGATATTCTATCTCCATCAGTGCCTTTGTCGTGTGTCCCTTATTTTTCAATGCATAATTATTTATTATTATTTTTTTCTCTCCCTTTTATTTTGTTGTATTATTTTTATAGCTATTGTTATTATTATTTTTAAGCATTTAATCACAGCTGCTGTAATTTTTTTAAATATACAATTTTTTTTTCTTTTGTTTTTGATTAAAAAAAAAAACCAACAAATGAGCGCTTTTTGTTTGTTTAGTCAAATTCATATTTTTTTTTTTCATTATTTGCTTAATTAAAGTTTGTAATTATTGAAATAAATAATAATAATAAACAAAAAAAATGGCTGTCAAGGTTACATTGAAATTTTGAAGGTCATTAGGGGCATGCTTGATGCTTCTTCTACATAAAATAAGCGGAAAAAAAATCAAATACCATGTAATTAAATTTAAATTGTTTAACTTATCGAAAAATGAAAATCATCTGCATTTTTTTTTTTTCTTTTGCAACTTTGAGATAAACAAGATAACTTTGTATAAAATGCCATACGAAATGTGCTAAAAATGCACAAAAGTCGCAACAACAACAACAATAATACCAACAACAGTAATAATAACATAAAGAAGAAGTTGAAGAAGAAGACAAATGGAAGTTGTGTAGCTTTTTGTATACAATTACAGTATCGGTGGGCAAAAAGTCGTATCTGCTTTAACTCAAATGAATTTCTCACAGATGTACTGATAAACACGTCAACACAAAATAAATGCAAAAAATAAAAAAAAAAACGCAAAAAAACAGCACAACAACAATCAGAATGATCTTAAACGTGCCAACTAACATTGGCCATTGCGATTAATGCAAAACAACAACTAAGGTCAGCTCCCGATGCACGACTCAGACAAAAACAAAATGAACAAGAGTTGTAAAAAACAAAAACAAGAAATTGAATGAAGCGCTTTAAAATCAGGTGAGAACAATTAGAATGGCAATAACAATAACAAACATGTTAGTTCAGTTCAACTAAAGAGAGCGTAAATTGCGAGGGAGTTTGAAACAGGAGCATGCACAAAAAGAGCGAGAGAGTGTGAGTGAACGTGTGTGTTATGCTACTGACTTTGCATAACAACAACAATAACAACAACTGTGCTGACGATGATGTCGACAGTAATGGCAATTGAGATTAAGCAATCTTTTGAGTGAGTGTAAGCTTCAAGTGCAGGTAAACTCAAATGAGCGTAAGAGCAGTAGAACAACAGAAGAGGGCGAGTAGTGTGTAAAAGAGCGTTATTGCACGCATGCAACGGCATATAAATTGTGGTATTATTATGCATGGGAATGCAGCATACAAAAAAAAAAAACAACAAAACGAGGGAGAGAAAATAAGAAAAGCGACAGAAGCAAAATATACAATATCAAGCACGTAGTATGCATAAGAAAAAAAAACAAAAAAACCATACATACAGTGTATGTATAATATATGTACCCATAATAATTAACAGTGTTGTAAGCAACACGTTCGCTCACGACAAAATGCCAAAGCCTACAATGATGTGTTGTGCATTGAACTTTAAATGGTATTTTTTGATTTCTTTGCTTTGTTTTTTTTTTTGTTTTTTTTTTTTTTATGTTAATTAAACAATGTCTGACGGGCGAGGGGGTGGGTGGGTGAGTCAAACAACATACAGGCGAAGTAAAAGTTGAAGTACATGCTTAATGTCACTTTTCAACACTGTACGTTTGTGTGTCTGTTGACATGCCAGTAAAAACCATTTGTTAATCAATTAAAATTACTTAAAAAATATTTAAAAAAAATAATACAAAAAATATTTAAAAAATAATGACTAATAATCTCAAAAAGCATGTCAGACAAGGTGTGACGTTGTCTGTCTGTCCGTCCGTCCATCCGTCTGTCAGTTTTATTTGCCGGTATTTGATTTGATTTTTGTTGTTGTTTTTGATTTTTTTTTTTCACTTGACAGACTCGCGATTGCTTTCAGTTAATCTCCTGCCGGCCGCCGCTCACAGTAGCGTCGAAAATATTGCGTTTTTATAACAACAACATTAAAAATAAATGGCGCCATTTCATATACAAAAACAAAAATAAAAAAGAGTGTACTTTTACTTTTTTCATTTTTATTTTCCTTGTAAATTTTTGTTGTGATTTTTATTTCTTGTTTCATTCGATTAGCTTTTCATTGAAATCGTCTTAAAAATAAATGTGTAATTTGCATGCAAAACGTGCGATAATGTCAGGAATTTCTAAAGAAACAAGCATGAAAGGCGCACAGACGGACAGATAAATTTGCAGGCAGACAGACAGACGGACAGACAAACAGACATTCAGTCAGTCAAATGTCTATATGTCTGTCTAAATGGCAGGAGAGGAGTGGTTTTCTTTTTGACGGATAGGCGCGTTCATTGACTTGCCAGCAAAGCAACGAGTGAGACAGAGACAGAGAGAGAGGGAGATTATAAAATGCATTGTATTGCTTAATAATGCATTTACCAACACTAAAAGTGTCAATATATAAAAGCCAAAGATCATTAAAAAAAAGAAAATAAAAAAGTATTAACAAAAATTAATTTTCACAAACAGTAAATGAGAGCGGGAGAGAGACTTAAAATTGAGCTGCACTTGTTACAAATAAAATAATGAACAAAGAAGTAAAAGAAGCAGCAGAAGAAGAAGAGTTCCACTGCATTTGAAGTTATGATGAAGAAGCTTTAATGATGTTGAATGCCAACTCTGAAAAATGCTAATCAAGAATAAGTTGAATGAAAAGAAATAAAAAAGATAATGTAGAAAATAAGGCGAACTAAAAATGATTGAGTGTTGTTGTTGCATATATTTAGACAAAGAAACGAACAACGTGCAACAAATGATTGTGATGACGAACGTGATGCTGCGTGACACGAGGCAGTTATGATGAAAAATTGCAAACTAATTGCATACTAAAAACCATGTGTGTGTGTGTGTGTGTGTGTGTGTGTGTATAAAGTGACTGTACGAGAATGTGTGGAAAGTAACAAGCGGGAGAGAGAGATATGTCGATGACGATGAAGAAGAGTGAAGAAAAAGCAGAATTGCATTTAAGATTTCTTTTTCCAAAATGGAATTTAAATTCATGTCTCATTTTGTTTGGTTTTGTTTTTTGTATTTGTCATTTCGCCTTTTTACCGGCTTTTGTTAATTTTATATACACACACACACGCACACCAACGCACAAAGACACACAGATACAAAATATATCTTTAGCTCTTTTTGTTTGTTTTTATTCTTTGCTTTTATACAAAATTCAAAATATTCAAATTAGTTGCGCCGAAAGCCGACAACAACAACAACAACAATAATAATAACAAAAAATGTCGCTATTTTCACTTTCTTTTTATTTCTTTTTCTTGACTTTTGCTTCATTTCGAAAATGTTAAATTTTTTTTCTGTTTTTTTATTTTTTTTTATTTGAATTTGAATCGTTCAAGAGAATTGACAACTTTTTTTCACTTTTCATTATTGTTTTTTGGTTGTTGTTGTTTTTTTTTAGTCTTTTGTTGTTTTTATTGCTTTAATTTCACTTTTTATACGTGTTTGTTTATGGTTATTTTAATATTTGTTGTTTTGTTTTGTTTTTGTGTGTTATCTGACAAAAGGTGTCGAAGCTCTTCAGTACGAGCTCAAGGGTGGGAACTCGGCTGAGGTGTGAAGTGCAAACAAAGCAACATTTTGTTGTTATTGTTGGTTTTGTTGTCAATCTATGTCCGACTCGGGATAAATTCAAAAGCGACCTTGACTTGTGTCAACAGCAAACGAAGTTTTATGCATTGAGCTCTTCGGATCTTTTGACAAAAGATACAACATGTTGAGTTATATGCATTGAATGAATGAATGATTGATGAATGATTTTGAATTCTAGAATCTTTGAGATCACTTGAGCTGCAATTGAACTGCGAAGAGTTGAGAGATGCGTCTGTTCATTGGAGCATTGAAGCAATACAATATCAGTCATAGGAACGATCGTGGGATGAAGAAGACTTTTTATTTTTTTTTTGTTTCTATTTTAATTTAACTTTCTTTTTTTGGAATATTAAATTTTTAATGAATTTATTATTTCTCATTAATTTATTCGTTTAACAATTTATTTATTAAAATATATTTTTTAAAATAAATTAGTTTGCTATTTTATTTTAATGAATTTACAATTTTCTAGCAATTTTATTGTATTTTTTTTTTTATCAAATTTTAATAATAAATATGTACATATATCCCATATATTTTCTTGAGCAGCACGAAATGATTTCTAAATTGATTATTATTTTATTGAATTGCAACAATTTCCATGATTTTTATTTAATTTTGTTATTTTTGTTTTTTTGTTGTTTTTTTTTTTTTTCAACAATAAGACAAATTGGTATGACATCAGAGTTAACGTCAACGATTGATAATAATAATCATTGATAATAAAAGTCAACTGAAAATGTCAATAATGTCTGAATCAAAGAGTTGTTGTTGCTATTGCTATTGCTGTTGTTGTTGTTATTATTGTCTGTTGTTTAATACTTGTTGATTGAATAAATAAATAAAAAAAGAAAACATTTTGAAGAAGAAGAAAGGTGTGTACATACGATCGACCAACCCAGCAAACAAATATGCAACAATAACTGCTCTTCCTGTCAACGTCATGTTGTTGTTGTTGCTGTTGTTGACATACCTACAATCATTAACTCATTCAATAAATATTACAACGTATACTTAATTTTTTTTCTTTGCTTTTCTTCTACTTACATTTATGTACATTGCTTGCTTTATATACATATATGTACATACACATACATATACGTTTGCTTCCTACACTTTGAACGCGCCTAACGGAAATATGAATACAGTTTTGCAACTTGCAACATGTTGGCGACGCAATAATAACAAATGTCTGTCTGTCTACTGCAGAGAAGGGAAGGGGAAGTGACTGACAGACAGACAGACAGACAGACAGACAGACATACTGTTTGACTGTCTAACAAATGTTGTTGTTGATGGCGCCAACGCCAAGATGTTACACTGATAAAGTGCATGCATGGTGATTAGAATAAATTGATTGATTGATTGATTGATTGATTGATGGAATTAGCAGCGAACAAGTGAGGAAGGTCTAAGTGACTGAGAATTCTGAATGACAAACTGAGTGTTTTGAGTGTCAACATTTGCAAATGCAATGATGTAACGATATCATTTGTTATATTATGTATCGATACACTCACTTGTAGGTTTAGATTCAGTTGGGACGTTTTCGAATAACTTGGAAAATTTTTTCGAAATTTTCAGAGAATATTTTTAAGATATTTTACTTCCAGAAATGCAAAGCTCAAATGTGAGACTGTCATATGTGTCGTATGGCGCCATGTAACATAAGATTGGGTGAATTTTTTTTCTAATAATTTTCCTACCGAATTTCTTGAAAACTCCTTGGACAACAAAAATTTCTCAGTCATTCGAAATTATAATAATCATAGTATTAACATTGAACAAATTTCGAAACGATACTTTTTGCTTGTTGTCATGTATCGTGTCGTCTCCATATGTATTGCAACGCGTATAAAACCGTGTTTTGCTGTCAATTATGAAAATTGCATCAAATATAGAAACGACAAATGCAATTACAAGTGGCGTCAGCGGCAGGCAACGACAATGTGCAAAAACGAAGAAAAATCGTTGAATAGAAAAAAAAAAATAAATACAAAAAAAGAAAAAAGAAAAATAAGTGCATTAAAATTTTACAGGAACCAACTCATCATAAATAAAAAATATATATAGTACACAACAAGGTGATAAACGCGCCCAGTTATTGCAATAAAAATGTGAAGTACAAAAAAAAATTATAAAAATAAAAAAAATATATGTAACTATTAAAAAAAATAAAAAAAAAAAAGCATGAAGCTTGGCCAGCATTGAAGGCTTCTTGTACTTATTTTCATCTACCTTCCTTGTCTAACATTAACACTCACTTAGTTACATATCTACTCTCTCTCTTTCTCTCTCTCGATTCCTTGCTGTTTGTTATTATTATCATGTATGTTGTTCAAGTGTTTCTTGTCGTCGTCATCGTCGTCGTCATCGTCGTCGTCATCGTCGTCGTCATTGTCGTCGCCAACGGGTTAAGTGCAATGAAAGTCTCTTTACATGTCATATATGTATGTATGTAGTTTTCTTTTGGCTCTTCTTCTTGTTTCTGCTTCTTTAATGAATGTTGGCTTTTACTTTCGACATTATGTCAATTAAATGACATTTTCATTCAACATACTTTGAGGGCGTGAAAGTTTACTTGTTTCTTCTTCTTGTTTGGTGTATGAAAATGAAATTATTTGTTGGTATTCTGCCGAAAGCCATTAACCGGTTGCGCGTCTAATCATCAAACAGCGCATTGCATCAATAAGGTGCCAATAACTGAAGATGGGTCTCAGATTTTTATTTTTTTTTACCGATCTTGCTGAAATTTGAATGAGATATTCTTAGGAACAATATTTAAGGCGTATCGTAGGAGTTTTTTGAAATTTATACATTTTTTTAACCTTAAAAATATTTTTTAACATTTGTAATCTTGTAAAAAAAAAATCAAATTTTTTACCCTTTCGCCTCGCCCTAGGGATTTTTATTTCTGAATAAAAAGAAAAATATTTGTAAATTTGCGACGATTCTTGATCGAGATAGTTCATAAAATAACTATGTTTATATGTACCCTAAAGAAGCTCTATAGAACTAACTATGGCTATCCCAAACTCACGTTACTCGTCAGCTCAAAGTTAGCTTTCGTATCCGAAGATACTTTTTTTTTTTTGTTTTTCTGAAAGTTGACTTAAGCAGGCCATCCATTGTCGAATTTGTTTGACGAATTTGTTGTGTTTGACGAAATATTCGTCGTTAGTGGTAGTGTTCGTTTTCAAATTTTGTGTTTGATGTTTTGTTCGGGAAAAATAGAAATGATTCTATTTTGGCTTTGTTTGTCGAACAAATTTGACAGTGGATGGCAATGTTCATTTGTAAAAAGTTTTCCTAGCGTGAAGACGTGTATAAAATGTCGAAAAAATTTTTGCTAGAATTTATTAATTGCCTGCAAAATGATGTTTGCAAACAATGTTTGAACTAGTTTGTGGCAAAATGATTTTTTGTTCGACAAACAGTTTTTCAAACAAATTCGACAATGGATGGCCTGCTTTAATCAAGCATTTGTTTTATTTTAAGTAAGTTTGTTCGTTTTTAAATTTTTATTTGGTCTTGTTTTATTTCATAAAAATTTAAAAAATTATTTTCACATTTATTTATTCTTCTTTTTTTTTTTGTATGGCATGAGTCACTTGCATAGACAAAAATAAAAGCAAAACAAAAAAAAAAAAAAAACAAACATGTTTTACACAATATTCAAGTCATTTTCAAACTCGAAAAACTGAAATTAAAAAAAAAATAAATAATAAAAAAAATAAACAAACTCAATGACGTAAAAGCAAAGTGCAATTAAACTCGTTCATTGCTGAAGCAAGGTGGAAATTGCAACAACAACAACAGCAACAACAGTAATTACAAAATGTAATTGAACTACAACTCGTTGCAAAATTGTATAAAAAAAGTATAAAAAAAAAATTCAAGTCCATAAATCGTTGAAAACTTGTCGTAAAAACAGAAAAATAAAAATATTAAAACAAAATAAAAAAATGTATAATGTTGTTGTTATTGCTACTGTCATTGTTGTTGTTTCTGTACATATATGTGCATGTGATGTGGGGGAGGGGCAGCAAGTTGTCAGCATCATGTTAAAATTTTTACTCATATAAATCGAAATAAGTTGAATTTGAAACTAAAATTGAAAATGATATAAAAAACTGAAATGACCAAAAGGGTTGAGTAACTTGTTGTTGTAATTGAAAGCGATTTTTTCCAGTTTGTCGCGCTTTACAACATGACCAACAACAACAACAACAGCAACATGTTGTTGTGATGGCTTTGACATTCATGCAACGATTTCGCTTGCTTGCCATGCCACTTCTTTTTTTTCTTTCTTCATCGCCGATTTACACAATTTTTGTCATTATCATTGTTGTTGTTGTTGTCACGCCATATGCAATGCAATCGCATATTGAATTTTGTTTACTTGTTTGTTTGTTTGTTTGTTTGATCTCTTTCGATACTCACGCAGTCCATTAGCCTTCCAATACTTGATTTGATTTGCTTTGATTTGTTGTGCCGTTCCGCTCCCTTTCGCACGCCAAACTTGCTTAGTTTTTTTTTTTTTTTTTTTTTACAGTGGCAAATTGTGCGTGGCTTATACGGTTTGTTATTTTTTTTCAACTCTTTTTTTTTTTTTTACCAGTTTTGCTTAACAGAAGCTCTCATTTTGAACGGTCATTGTCGTCCGTCAACATTATTATCGTCATAATTACCATCATCATCATCATCATGATCAACGTCTAAAAGTGTAGTAATTTTTACCGTTTAGTTAGGCAATTTTGTTGTTGTTGTTGATTTTTTTTTTTGGTTGATTTGATTTGTTTATGTTTTGTGCTGTGTTGATTTTTGCAATGCTTCACTGATTATTTGATTGGCAATGATTTGAGGTTATTTGTTAGTTTTCTTGTTGTTGTTTTTGTTGTTGTTCGCTTTTGCGAAACGGTTCATCGCTTATACATACGGAAATCAAGTTAAATCGATTTCTCATATGTACATATATGCAGACAATTTTAACGGTTTATGAATCATGAAAAATGCGTAATATTTTTGCAAATTATTATAAACATTTCGTTTGGATTGGCAAAAATAAAACAAACCAAAAAAAAAAAAAAAAAGACAATAAAGAAAGGAAATAAAAAAATTGATTTCCTAATATTTTACGCGTGTATATATTTGTGTAATGGTAATTAAATAATCTTGAGCAGCGTCAAAAATGAAAGGAGGAATTTTTTGAACTTTAACCGTTTTGGCTTAATTTGTAAAAAATTTTGCACTTCAGCTTAAATGTTGTTTCAATTGTAGCGTAAAATAATAATTATTGTTTATTTTTTTTTAAGTCAAAATGCCAAAGTTTCATATTACTTAAGGGTTTGGGTACACTTAGAATTTTCAAAAAATTATTTTTATTCTTACTTTCTAATATCATGAAAATATACTCTGGAAATTGCAAGAGAATTCAACGAATATATATTTTTTTTTTTTTCAAAACTTTGGTTTTAAGGTAGAGGACCACGGTTTAACACTGTCATACAAAAACTGCTCGATGGATTTTAATGAAATCTACACAACTTTTTTGAACATATGAACATATGAAATTAGTGTTTAATCGAAGAACTTACTTTTAATTTTCTATTTAAAAATATAATAATTTGTTTTTTGACTACAACTTAAAAAATTAAATTGCTTAGGCCGCCATTTTATTGATTAAAAAAAAAAAATCTGTCCATCAGGCACTAGTTAAACTTTTAAACTATTAGTATTTCAAATTTTAATGAGTTCGGTTTGATGGCTGAGAAATTATGACAGTCATCGCAAAGTTCTACTTTTTTTCCGTTTGCACTTAAGTCGAAACGGTTAAAATTTTAAAACAATTTATATAAACATGTATTATTATTTTTTTTTTGCTGCTTATAATTCTTGTTTGCAAATCTGTCTTATCAGTGAGAAAGAATATTTTTGTTTTCTATAAATATAAATTCTGCGTCTGCTTGAGCGTTGCACGTGCACAGCTTTCACTGTAGTTGTAATGATTTTTTTTGTTTTTCTTGAACATTACAAATATAATGAATGATGATTATTTACAATAATTCTTATTCATGCAATGCAAAACAATTACACGGCATTTAATAATGAAACGAGTGAAGGAATAATCAATTTGAGATTTTTTTTCTTGTAGTTTTTGCATTTTACGCACAATTAACAATTTTCAATTGATTTCTTGTATGGCAATAAATGAAATAACAACAAAAACATATGTAAGTGTGCCGCCCCTCAAATAAGATTGGAAATCAAATAACCCAGTTTCTTTTTTTGGTTGTTTTTGTTTTTTTTTTTTTTTTTTTTTGAGTGTCTCTTATCAAGCAACGCGCTCTCCTCTGTAACCCCGCTCTTTCGGTGATGTATGTATGTATGTACTGAACATATGTTATAGCGGCAATAATACAAGATTCATAATTTCAACAAGTAGCGCTCAGAATAATTCCAAAACAACAAAAACAAAAAAAAATCAAGACAAGTGAACTGAAGTGAGTTGAAGTGCTTCTGCTGTCAGTGTAAGTTTTATGACTTTTTGTTGTATGATGTTAGAATATTTTGTTGTTGTTTGTTTTAAAAAAAAAAAAAAAAAAAGCCTAATGGCATTCCAAGTGTTTCGATCTCAATGCGTCTCTACCGCACTCACTCACTCTCTACCTCCCTTCCTCAGCAAGCTGCTCAATCGCCCACTTCTGATCAGTTGTTGTTGTTGTTGTTGCTGCTGGCGTTGCGTTCATTGAACTTTTTTTTGTTTTTTGAAGTTCTTGTTTTTGTTATTTTTTCGGTGGCAAGTTTTTAATGACAAGAACAGCAACAACAACAACAACGACAAAGCAAACGATAAAAACTTCAACTTTTGACTCAAAGATTGTACGTATTCTATCTTTAGCTTTTATTGATCGTCCGTCCGCATGGCCATGTTCTACACGCGTCCGTTCAAACGCCACAAAGTATGCCACACCCCTTCGGCGCACAGCGTAGCTTCGCAACACATCGATCTAGTTTTTGTTGTTTTTTTTTTCTTAGATTTTTTTTTTTTTTTTTTGGAAGAAGCAAATGTACATACATGAATCATGACAGTGGCATGAAAGTGTCAAAATAATAAAACCAAACGCCTCTTAAAATAGAAGTTCTATGACAGTGCGACAAGGCGTTCAATTCGGGTGCGTGTGAGTGTGTGTGTGTGTGTGTGTTAGGGCAATTGCTTGATAGATACATGTGTCTATACTATTGTAGATACATTTGTCGACATGTCTGTCTGTATGTATTTGTTGTTTATTTGATTTTTGATTTGTTTTGATATCATTTCGAACTGTTTCGATTTGTCTTTTGCTGCTGTCATTATTAGTTATACTGAAACTAACTTAAATTTACATGTATGTGTGTGTGTGTGTGTGTGTGTGTGTGTGTGTGTGTGTGTGTGTAATTGTATGATTGACGTGTGTAAATTGACACCAAAATTAGTTAGAATTCAACGCTTTGGTGTGCCATGCCAAGCCGCAATCTGCCAAGTCAAATCAACCGCATTTGTTTTTGTCGATTTCATGTGCTCTTCGTTGCCTAATCATGTACAACATCAATGATTTGTTTTTCTGCTTCTTTAGTTGTTGTTTTTGTTGTTGTTTTTGTTTGGGCCTATAATCTACTTACATTAACGGTAATTTAGTTTGAATGCGATTTGGCTGTCTTTCCTCACCGTCGTCACTTTTATTTCAACGCCTGCACTTCATCATCATCGAACACACATACCTTAATACTTATATGTATATGTGTGTGTGTGTGTGTGTGTTTGAGTAAGTGTGAGTATTTTTACTATTTATTTGATGGATTTTTATTAGCCTCATTTGAAGAACATTTCTAATTGGATTTAGTTTATGTACTTTGTGCATCAGCTTCTGTGATTTTTAAGCGCACTTTGCCGAAAAGGGTTTGTCTTCTCGTTGTTGTTGTTGCTTTTGTTGGTGTTTCTGTTTTATTTTTGATTATTTTTTTCAATTGAAACAAATGAGCAACTAATTGGCGGTAAACATGCGCCCAATTACGTCTCTTAGTAATGCGCTTTCAGGTGCCTCTGATTGGCTTAACCGAGTAAATTACATTCGTTTGTAGTTGTGCCGTAGCTGCTTTCAGCAAACATGACTAAACTTTTATTTCAATGTTCATTGAGTCAATGCATGCTACATTATTAATTACTGCTGTGACTCATGTTTAGAACCCGGAGAACGTTACATAACCAAATGAACTTTATCAGCGAAATTTGTGTTTTTTAAGGCAAGAATTTTTTTTTTTTTTAACTTGGGTGATTTAGAAATTTAGGTGAATTTAGAAAATATTATGTTGACTTCGAATGAAAAATTTTCATTGCCAATAAATTATCTTACATTAATTATCTTACATACACACAAAATATTTAATTTGTGTATAGTTAAATGTTGACTTCGAATGAGAAATTTCGACTTCGAATTGAAAATTTCGACTTCGAATGAAAAATTTTAAATTTGACTGAAAAATTTCGACTTCGAATGACAAATTTCACACTTCCAATGTATAAAGATTATGAAAACGACGCATGGTTTTCAGTTCCAATGCTAAGCTTTAATATAAAAATACATATTCATTTTGCAGTTTTGTTTAAAGGCCTAAAAATGTGCTTATCGAACTTGTTGAGCGGCGACTCAGTGACAGTGACACATTTGACAAATCACAATAACGCCAACAGTTAGTCGCCTGTCAAAGTCATCATATGTTATGTTACTACACCCCCTACAAACTGACAACTTGTTTGAAAGTCTTCTCCTCTCTCTCTCTCTCACTATCTCTGTACCGCTGATTTACTCATTCGTGCCTAATGCGCGTAAGTTGATGAAGTACAACATACGTTTTACTGTTACCAATAACGGTTTATCAGCAAGCATTGTCATCGCCTTCATCATCACCATCATCGTCATCATGATTTTATGTCAATGCTGCTGGCATCAAAACGCTGTCAACATCAATATCAACAACAACATCGTCATTGCCGCTGCCGCCGACATCATTTTTGTCGTCATCATTCAGCGAAGCGTAGCAAATGGCAAACATGCAAAATTAAATTGCGAGTAAAGTACAATAAATGTGGCTTAAAACAACAACAACAACAAAAAAAAAAACAATGTGAAATTATAAGAGAAGCGCAAAGAGTAAAGGAAAGAAGAAAAACTTCAAGCGAAGACAATAAAAATTATCATTAAAAATACGAAAGAAGAAGAAATAAAAAAAAAGAAACCGAAAAAAAAAACTTACAATTAAATTGCATTAAATTTGTAATAAGCAAAAACACAACAAAATAAATGAAAAATAAAAAAAAATAATAATAATAAGAGACAAAAAAAAAAGTAATAACAAATTACGATAAAGAGAGGAACGAAAAAAAAGAGTTATATTGTACAATTGTTGTTTTTGTATAACATTAACAAGTTTGCAATTTGGCTTCAATGTTGTCGTTGTTTTTGTTGATGCATTTTAACTGTGACCGCCCTCAATTAAATGCTGTATTTGTTAATTAATGCATATAAAGTGTAATTGAGTGCATGTACAGTGAATACACATTAAAGCAAACATGATTTAGCTGCTTAGAAGAAGTGTTCATTGTTAGAACTTTTACAGTATTTTATTTAAACTTTGGGTATCTGTCATGGTACCAAACTTGTTACGCTTCTCATCTCTCATTCGATCTCTCTCATATGATGGCGCTTAATTTTCATGCATGACAAATGATATGCAATTATTGCTCTCAGAAACTCATAAAATAAAAACGCACAAAGGCAAGAGAAAAAAAAAATGCATCAAACAAAGAATTTTTATATATAAATTTTTTTGACTTTTGAAAGTTAAGTCATTAATCAGCTGTGTAAACAAGATGGTATTAATGGCTCAGGCAAGAAGTGAAAAGTCTGCAAAAAGATGAGTAAGAATGAAATTTGTTTAATGCGAAAAAAAAAATATATTTTATACTAAAATATTTTTTTTTCGAAAATAACTTCGAATATTAAATCAAGCGTAAATAAGGTTTAACTAATAAATCTTTAGTCAGAGTGATACAACGTAAATGCAGAAAGCTGAAAATTTAAATAGAAATTAAAAATATTTGCTTTTTTGTTTATTTTTTTAAATAAAAATAATTCACATTTATTTTTCGCACATTAAAATGTATATTCGAATGCAAAATTCAAATTTTTCGAAGTTGGGTTTTTTTAAGCTCTCTTGAAATTATCTTTGGCAAGTTCAACTATATAAGGTTGTTTTAATATTTTCTACTCAGGAACACAACATGAATTTTAAATTCATTTTGTATTTTGCCATAAAAAGCAAATGTAAAGGAAACAAAAACAAAAACAATTTGTTATCTTTAAAGCATGGAAGCAACTGCCGCTGCGATCATTTGTCGTTAACATAAACGGTCCGCTCGGTTAGCCATAAATGAACACGATAAGCGAAGGAACAAACAAGAGAAGCTTAAAAAAAAAAAAAAAAAACAACAACGTTTAAAAGCGAGGCTGGATAAGAAGTTATCAACCAAAAGTAAACGAACAAATAATAAAAAAAAAAGTAAGGCAAAAAAAAGTAGGCCAAAATAAGAGAAATGACCTTAGTCGTCGTGTCGAAAATGCTCGTGTGTATCTCGACTCGTCTCGTCTCGTCTCGTCACCGCCTTAGCATCTCTGCATACATTTTTATGAATTTCAGTTAGCATGCCTCGGGCCGCACTGACGGACGGACAGACAGACTGTTAGCTGATGCTGACTTGTAGTCTGGATGCGATCTGAGCGTTTGTTCTTATTCAATGTGACGTGGCGTGGCGCATGCGCAATTGAAATTTCGCTTCGCTCTTCCTTTTTTGTGTGCTTCTTTCTTTGTCTTTTATTTTGTAATGTTATTATATATGTATATTTTTTTTTACCATTATAAACATGTATGTAGCGTGCATGCGTGAGTGTTGACCTAATTTTAAAATTTTATATATTTTTTTTTTCATGAATTCTTCATTTTTCACCGATTTTCTTAAAATTTTGGCTTCATAAAATGTTCTTAAATGCCGAAAATTATATTTGTGCATCTTTTAACAAAAATTTTATGCGATTTTGTTGCGTCTTCTCTTACTCTTATTTTTTTTTGCTTTTACATAATCAAAAACGCAAACAGAAGAATAAAAAAAAAAAAATAAATAAATAAGCAAGTTTGAATTTTAACGCTTCAATGCGAATTGCGTTGGCAAAATTTGTTAGTCGATTTACTTAGAACTCGCTTAGTTACTTTTTATTTTTTATTTATTTATTTATTTTTTTTTTTTGTACCTTTGAATGTTTCGAACATATGGTTTACTTAAAAAATTAGTCACAAAATCAAAAATATAGCAAATCGAACAAAAAAGTGGCTAGAATCTTTCACTTGTATTGGAAAAGAGTCTAGAGTGACTTATTATGTATATGAATAAAGCTCCTTAAGAAACGTTGTCTTCTTGTGAATTAAAAGTCAATTATCAACTTATTTTATGCTTATTAATACTTTATACATGTCAATGTAATTGATGAAGAGCTTATGAAATATTCATACGCCACCGTATGTCATGACTCCCATTAATTATAATACATTATACAATATCTTTATGAATTAGTTAAAGCGTATTTGTTTTTATATTGTTCAAGTTATGTTACTGTAAAGTTTCATTAAAATCTGTTCAGTGAGTTTTGTGTAAATTAAAAAAAAGAAAATATCTTTCATATTGCTAATATTTCTAGGAAAAAGGTTTGATTGTTAAGAAGCGTAAATATTTGCAAATAAAATCTTAAACTTACTGCAAAATGAGATTATTGAATAGGAGATGAAACTATTATGTAAAGATTTTGTGCTCTTATCTTAGCGTTGCAGCTCAATCTTGAGGCAGCTTAGTTATTGTTTGTCATAATCATAATGTTATACAAATGTTCAATGTTATGAAGTTCATTAGCGTGTGTCAGTAGAACAAAAGCAACAATAAAATAAAAAAAATTAAAAACATACCAATTGTCAAAACGTGACGAAGAAGAAGAGCTTATAGTCGAGCGAACATTAGCAAAACGTAATAATGTAAATGTGTGTGTGGGTGGCAAACTGAAAAACAACAATAAAAGCACAAAATAAAATTAAAAAGAGTCATTAACGCTCAGCGAGCGTGAGTGAGAAGGCAAATAAAAACAAAATTATTAATTTCTATTTGTTTTTTTTTTTTTTTTTTTTTTTGCGATCAACAGCGAAACGGAGGGCGTGAATTATTTTCCTTATGCCCCCGCACCGCTCGTCAACGCGCTTCTATCGCATGCAATGCACAATTATTGTACATGACTTAATTATAATAATAAAAAAAAAAAATACTATACACTAACGTGAAGAGTATAAAAATTGGAAAAAAAAACCATTTTTAGTGAAAAAAAAAAAAATGAAAAATTGTTGGTTTTTATTAGTTTCCCATTAGATTTTTCTTCACATTTGATTTTCACATTATTATTATCGTCATTGTTGTTGTTGTTGTTGTTAGGTTTTTGCGGTCGTCACTGTCATTGTAGTTGCTATTTTACATGACCTTGAATTTATTTGCATTACAATGACGAGAAAAAAAATAACACACAACGGAAAATATTATTATTTATATGAAAAAAAGTATTAAACAAAAAAAAAAAAAAACTAACAAAAATACATACATAAAAATGACTATAAAAATTAAAAATGCAAATTAAAAAATTTATGCGAGTGAGTGAAAAAAAAAGACAAACAAACAACAAGCATATAACAATAAATATGAGTATAAAAAACAGAGCGTATAAAAGCCAAATAAAGACAACAACAACAACAATAACAAACAACACAACAAAATCAATAAAACTTTCACCGACAAATTTGGACAGATTGAAATGTGAAGAAAAAAAAAAACCAACAAATCAAAATCATAACGAAAAACGATTAAAAGAAAGTTTAGAAGTCATTATTGAAGAAGCAGAAAGAAAGAAAAAAAAAAGCTGGTAGCAAATTAAATATTGAATGGTTTGAAATACTTTTCTCATATGTTATGCTGCTTGCAAAGGCATGTTAGTTTTGTGTAAATGTTTGTAACAAACCCAAGGAGTCGTGGAACACTCTATAAAAGTTATACAGTGAAAGTTCTCGTCCTCGTCCGAACTTAGGAGATTTTTGTTTGTGAAAGATATCTTTTGAAACATTGTTTGAGCATGAAAACAAAAGTTGTCTAAAGAAGGTCTGATGTTCTCTATAAGCTTGTAGAAACTTTGAATCTCCCGAACTATTATTATGCTTAGAAATAATAAATATAATAAAAAAAAAGTTTGGTTAATTTGTCTTTTTTCTTCTTATATTCCATATCTCATTATTATAAACAAATGAATAATAAATAATAAACAATTTTGCTTCCTCCCTTTGTCTCTTTCAGTACTATCTACACGCATGAAACAGTTGGCAACACTGCTCAATGATTTCAATTTCGAGTGCATTGGAACAGCGCAAACTGACGATGAGAATGTCATTTGTGAGAGTTTAAAGCGTTTTGGCGCCATTATTGGCACCATCGAAGATGAACGTGAGAAAATGGTAAGCACAAACATATTAATTTTCATCATTATATTTCATATTTCTCTATGTGTATCATAATAATAATATTATATATTGTTATATTCCAATGAAACAGTTAACACTTGCGGATCGTCATATCATTGAATCACTTGAGGATTTCCGAAAGAAACAAATTGGCGGCGTTAAGGAGAATAAAAAGAAATTCGATAAGAAAACCGAAAAGTTTTGTCAGTCGCAAGAGCGTTTCTTAAATATGTCAACCAAAAAGCCAGAAAATACGATACAAGAGGTTAGTAATACTTTTTTTTTTTCTATCATCAGTAAGCGTTTTTTTTTTTTCTAAATTTTTATGAAAATTCTCATCTTTCCCATGTTTCTCATGTCGCTTGAACTGAGGCACAAATATAGCAATATATGTTATTATAGGCCTAAGTAGAGCCTTTCATCTTTGGATCACCGAATTCTTTCATCAAGCATTCAATAATATATATAATACTGAATTGCCTATGGGCAACAATCTAATGACAAATAAAAAGTATAAAGTACTTTAATAAGAATTTAAATCCAACAAAAGCATTCGTTGTCCAAGACAACTTGTCCTGACAGTACATCTGTCTATTCGTCTGTCTGTCTGTCTGTCGTTGCTAAGTTTGATTAAACTTTTCGTTTTATTTTGTTTACGTGAAGTAAGTAGCTTCTGTTTGCTTTTAGTGCAGCGACAGCTGTCTTAATCCCTTAGTGTCATACTACACGTCGTCGTCGTTGTTGTAGTTGTTGTTGTTGCATGAAATTGCAATCAAATTGCGTTGCAACTTCCTGTTTGCTTTTGCCTTGAGCATCCTTTCAACTTTTTTATTACTACAAACACAACTACTTTTATTATTATTATTTTTACATTTTACTTCTATTTTCTTACTTTTTTTCATTTTTTTTTTATAAGAAAATTGTGTAAGTTTGCATTTTTGTGTGTGTGTGTGTGTGTGTTAGCAAAGAAATAAACTACTTACATATTCATTGTAACTTCCTTTTTCCTTTTATATTCACTTATTCAATGCCTGCGCACTTGGTTTGCTTGCCTTGCCTTTGCAAGAAGAAGAAGTTTTTTTCTAGCCTCATTTTAAGTTTGAAGCATTTGTGCGCTTGTCATTCGTCTGACGATTGCATCAATATGCGCTGTAACCTGGAAAGTTCCATGACCTAGGCTAACAACTACTAGCAACAACAACAACAACAACAAAAATACGAAATGCAGCAACACAATGCCAATGTAATATGGCCAAAAACCAAGGCAACCCAACCAATCAACCCACAAAAAGCTTAACCAAACCATTCATTGAAACATTCACACACACACACATACACACACACTCATACACGGCCACCCAGTCACACAACTCAGCGCAATTCAGCCATCTATCCACCTGCTATAGATACAATACTATTGTATACTATGTATGCATGTATAAGTATCTAATGGATACAAACAGCAGTAACAGCTACAGAGCTATGTTGGCTCTCTGCCTACACGCTCATTCATGCGCTTTTTCCTTCCTTCGTTCGTTCGTTCGTTCATTCGTTCGTTTATGCCTTCGTTTATTTACTTGCAACGATTCCATTATACATAATATTATCCTGTGTATCCTGACTGTTATACACACGATACATTGCTATATGTATGCATGTAGTAATGCATATATATATATATATATATATGTAAATGTATGTGTTTGTGTGGGCGTTTGTGAAGCTTATCTTTATGTGGGCTGCTAAACGTTGCACTGTTACTATTGTTGTTGTTGTTGTTGGCGGTGGCGGCAGCGGCTTGTGGCGGCACACGTTCTGCAATAATGATGGTTCGTGTTAGATTTCGGTGGCTGCTTTACTTCTTCTGTATCTCTGCTGCATATGTATGTATGTATGTGTATGTTTTTGTATCTATGTGTGTTTCTATTTACTGTGTGGGCTTTTTTTTTAGCTTGTGTGAGCGGTTTTCATGGTTTTCTCAGTTATTTTATTTGTTATGTTCTTTCCTTCTGTTTTTTTTTTTTTTTTTTTTCGTTTTCTTGAAATTTTCCAGACAGCTTAGGCGCATTATTAAATGCTCTATTGGGGGCACATAACAGGATTGGAGAATTGCACAAGGAAGAGGAATTAAATTTTGTATTTGTTTTGAAAAATGACAAGTGTTATGACAAGATAAAGTTTTTATTTTTTTTTATTTATGGTAAAGTTTTCTTTTTTGGTAGATCCGTACCAACAAAGGTAGCCTTTTTTTGTAAATTAAATTTTTTTTGAAAATAAATAATTAAATTAAAGTTTTCTTTGCAAATTTTCAATTTAATAGTGAAGACAATTTTTAGTTATAAATTTTAAAATAAAAAGTTTTCAATGCAATTTGTTCGTAAATTGTTTGCAATACTGAAACCTTCAAAAATTACGTGAGACTTTTTTTTTCTTGAAATTTAGACTGCTTTGGCACTCTCGTTGAGTTTTGGTGAGAATTTGACAAATCGACCTTCTGTATTTCACGAAAGATTTTGCTTAAAATTTTGAAATAATTTGTAAAAAAAACTTGAGTTCAGATTTTCAATGATCTCGTATCCCCAAGCTGAAATTTGGTTAGATTTTTCTGGACGTTTCATCTCACGTAATTTTTAGACATTCCCTAAGAGATTTTTCCTTGATTCGTTGTAATTGAAATTTCTTTAGATCAATATCATTCACTTTCTTGCTCCTTTCCTCTATCATACCGTTTCCTACTTTCTTTAATCTTACTTTTCTCGCCTTCTATTTATGCAATTTTGCCACTTCAGTCACTTCCTCTTTGAAATGTTAACTTTTTGGCAACTTTGTTTGCATTTATCATTTTTCGCTTCATTTCTTATCTCTGAAATACATATTTGTGTGCGCACGTTCATTTAATTAACTCTAACTTGAGATAAAGCCAACTTGCAACATAATTGTGGTTTTTATGCTATAAATTACTAACTTGAACTTAATGAACTAATTCTGTTTACAAGACAAGAGATGAGAAGAACCGAAAACGAAAAATTTTGTAATCAATTAAAAAATATTAGTAACCGTGTCTATGGCCAAGTAACATTAAGGCGTGGCAGACTGCACTTCAAACGCCCTACCCTGCCCCCTGTTCACACACACACAAACTCAAAGCTTAATTAAGCTACGGCTGCATGATGATGATGATGCTGATGCTGATACAGTTATAGATACGAGAGCTGCTTCGGCATGAACATGATCAGCAGCTAACTTGTTCAATTTGCTATTAAAGTTGCTTCAATCAATCGCTTCTCTAACTCACTCTCTTTACCTCAGACACTTTGGCAAACTTATAGCAAAATGTGAAAAGAAAAAGAAGTCCAAAATAAATGTAGAAATAAATTGCAACGCATCTGTTTCAAGTTCATCGATGCTGAACTTTGCCATGTTCATTTGTTACTCATGTTGTTCCCAATTGAGTTAAACACAATTTGTTGCTGTTGTTTTTTTTTTTTTTTTTTATGGAATTGGTTCGTACATTCATGTTGAGTTTCGCCTTGACGTTGAAATTGGAAGTTCTTGGCCAGAAAGTTACTTGAATGTTAATGATTTGTGTCGTTGAGTATTTTTCTTTTTTTTTTTCCTTCAAGCCATTGACATAATCGTTTCTCTAGCGGTGTTGGTTGTGCGGGTGTGGGCGCTTGCGGTGCGTAAGAACGAACACCCTTGATGGCGAAGACAAGTTGTTGTTTTTGTTACCTTTACTTGCATCAAGTGCAAGAGCGAGCATTGTAAAATTTATCGATTTTCTATGTTGTTGCCAAGTCTATGTGTCTGTCTGTCTGTGTGTTGTGCTGTGTTGTGGCATTTGACGCCTCTGTCAACCTTCCTCTGCCCCAATTATGCTACGCAGCCACCCTTGTTGTCGTTGTTTGAACAGTTCCCTTGGTGCCAATTCAAGTAACGCACTTTGCTGTTCTTTTTTCTATTGTTGTTGTTGTTGTTGCACGAGCAACGTGATTTTTCTATTGTTTATTTTTCTGTTTACCTGTTCATTTTTGTCACTAATCAGATAGATTTTGTATCTGTCACGCATATTAAATGTTGCACGTTGTCGTCTTTTTTTTTTTTGTTTTCTGCCATGTTCTTCTAACATTATATCTTGCTCTTATACATTTTGAAATGAGCACGAACCACAAAGCGTTTTCTAAAGTGCAACTCGCATGTTGTAGCAATTATGAAACAGACATTCATATACGAATATATCTGTTCATTAGCATTAATTTAAGCTAGTCGTATAGTACATAAAGTGTACATGAACATTAAATGAAAATTGCTTTGCACAATTAAATTCTAATATTTACTTAATTTTTATTTCATTTAAAAGTTTTCATATATAATGTTCCCCAGAAAATTAATAAATTATTACTTTTAGAATAAGTTGGTACTAGTTAGATAATAAAATACTGAAATTTTCAGATCGCTAACTCAATTGGTTTTCGAGAAAAAATTAAAAATGTAAAAACAAACAAACAATTTTTTACTCAGGAACGACTTAATCGATTGGCTTGAAAATTTAATATGTTTTTATTATCTAATTAGTACCAACATATCCCCAAAGTAACAATTTATTATTTTTGCGGTGCCGATTCACTTGGATAATATCCCTAGAGTCTTTCTTTAGAGAATCAAAACGTGTATGCAAAAGTTTGCCAACTTTTTATTTTCAAATGAGTAATTCCAGCATTTTAAATGCATTTGAGCTCTTAAAGGACTTGACTTCCGATGCTGACTGCTTGCCTTCTGTTGCCTTCTTCTTCTTCTTTTCAAGCTATTTGAAAATGCTATGCTATTTTGAAAATTACGGAAATGTCATTACAAAAGTTGACGTGGCAAATTACAAAGTCAGCATGTTTCCGACATTCTTGGCTCCTTTCTATTCTATTATGTATTTCAATCTTTTTACAGTCCTTTGTTTGTTATTTTGCAGCCGCCGGCATACACCAATGGCGGCGGCGGGGCTGACGATGGCGGCAACGGCGTCAGGTGTAATAAAGCTAACGTCTAACGGTACTAACTGACATTGATGGTGATTACCGTTGACAGAAGCGCGCTCTAACGGAAATTGTGTTTGTATGTGTGGGTGGCTGCATGTTTATGTGTGTGTGTGTTGAGGATAGCAAACGAGTTGGTTTTGTAAGCTATACAAATATTCTGAGTGGTTGGTATAAGAGTCATTTATGCTTATGTTGCTTGTTTGTTATTTGATAGTCAGACAACAACTCCTTTTCATACATACATATACCCAGGGAGAGAGTGGGCGGGTCACGCGCGCTAAAAGTCATTACATTTTGAAGAAGGTACAGGGTATGTCGAAGTCGACTGCAGCAATTCCTTACTGATTGTCTGTCTGAGTTTTGAAAAAGAGCAGCCATTTTGCAAAGAATTAACGGCTTAAACAGTTAAAAGATGTGGGGAATGATGAGGGTTTAAGCATAAAACCAAAATGTGGCATGCAAAAACAAAAGGGTTTTTTTAAGATAATATTAAATATCTTAGATGAGCGCAAAACACAAGTAGAACTATTTGAAATGTATAAATTTTGGCCAGAAAAAAATTTAATATTCAGTTAATTTTAGCTGCCGCTGCTGCTACTTCTGCTACGTGTTTAGTCAATCATACCAAAAATAAATTTTGCAAAAGTTATTTGAGTGAAAGAGCCTTGAATTTCTTATGCAAAAATATACAAAAAACAAAAAAAAAAAAAAAAACTCGTAACTAACTAAGAGTTGACAGCCAATTTAATATGGCACACGAAATCTGTCAAAATGTCAGTTTGAAAATTTCAAGGGAGCAAAAGAAATTAAGGACATTTGTTGTTGTTTTTTTTCTTTCACTATTTTTCGTTTGACTCTATATTTAGTACAATGAGTAGGCGTGAATTTTAATGAAGATGCACGCTTGTTCGCTCATTCGTTCGCTTGTCTATCAGCAGCAGAGGCGTTTAGCAACATTGTGGGCGGCATGCCAATCCTGCTGCACGCCCCTTAGAGCAGAACGCGCGCGTCATACAAGACAAGATTTTAAGGTATTTTAAAGCATTAAAAGTGATAATGGGAATTTATCGCATAAGCAGAAGAAAAAGAAGAACATTTCATTGTCATTATAAAGTCAGCATTGAATAATGCAAGCAGGACCAAAAAACAGACAGACACATAGACAGACGTCAAGAACCATTAGACTTAAGTAAGGTACTTAGCTCAGTTTAGTTTAGCACAACACAGCACAGGCAGTATTGTATACGTGTATCTGTAACTTGTATCTTGCTGTGCACTTGTTGGTTGTGGTAGCTGCACCGACCGAAAATGGCCTGAAACTCAGTCAATGTCGAGTTGCATCTCTTAATCTTAGCAGTAAGACTTTAACTTGTCTTAATTAATGTTAGTCATTTGATTTCTTTCCTTGATACTTGTGAACTATCGTAATTGTAAACTTTTTCAAACTTGAACAATTCTGTTTTGCCAAATTGAGAATGAAAGGTTTGGCATTTTTAGTTCATGTCAATTAACGTGAAATTGCTTTCCATTGCGTATTGAACTTTTATAATGTCATTAGCCATTTACATATGTATGCATATGTATCTGTATACATGCCATATACCATTTACTGACTGAACTGAAATTGTAGTTGTTGTACGTTTATTTGAACTTAATTTGAATTGTAATTTTAAAACAAAGTTTGACATTTCCAAGTATCCATGAAGCTTTTATCTCTGTTCATGTCCAAGCTAAGCTTTCAAAGCGTACAGAGTTGTCAGCTCATTGAAAAGCTACTTTCAAATTTCACTATAATATTTAAAAATGTCTTATGTTCGAAGCTTTTTGCGTGCTTTAAAGTTGGTTTTGCCATGTGATTTGTAAAACATATGTTTTTTTATTGTTGTAATATGCAGAGTTGCCATAGTAATAGTAATATTTTTGACTTGAAAAAATAAATAGAATTTTAGAATTAATAAAAGTTAAAATATATATTTTAATTCCATTGTGTGAAATTTACTGTTAAAAAAATCAAATAAATTTTCGTACAAATCTGGCAACACTCGTTGCACTGACACAAGCGCCAGGGAGAGAGTGAGTGAGAGCGTAACAAACCCATGTACTTGTGCCCATTTTCTGAGAGAGTGCGCTTAAAAGCTTGCTACAAAAAAAAATTATTGGACTACAAATCGCTTAGCTCAAAATTTAATGAACGATCCTTAATGGAATAACAATAATAACTGACAAAACATAACAAAATAAATCAAATTTGCTTCCAAAATTTCTCTCATCATATAACTTTCTCTCTCTCTCTCTTTCTCCAGTGTGGTTGTTTACTGTACCTTGACTCAAACCAATCATTTGTTGTCGTTGTTGTCTATTTTAGTTTGCCCTTATAACACTCAAATTGAAGTTACTCTCATGCATAGAGTAAGTCACCCCAAATGAAATTTTAAGCATAGAAGAAAATACGCAAAGAGCGAAATATGTTCTTTAAAAGCGCTTTGGCAAATTTTTGTTGTTGTTATATTTTTGAGTATTTATGTTTGAAGTTGTTGTTGTTGTTTTTATTTTAAGGAGGGGGGCAAGAGGCGCTGAAAATGTCATGCAGAAAATAGAAATGCCAAAATAGAAGACGAAGTATTGTAGTAGTTGTAGAAAAAAGTAGTAGAAGCAAAGAAATCAAAAGACAGCGAAAAACAAAAAATAAAAAAGTTTTATTTAATAAAATACAAATTCAAGTGCAACAAAAAATCAAAATTAGCAAGCAAAACAACAAAAAATAATAAAGAAACGTACAGGGATTTATTAACAAATTTTGCAACTAAATGTTTTCCATGTGCCGCCAAAAAGTATGCAGTGAAAAATTCAAAAGCGCGTAAAAAATGCTTCCGACTAAATTTTAAGAAAGTTAAATAATTATTTCTAAATTTAATTATTAAATTAAATACGCAAAAATAAAACAAAACAATAAAAAAAAAAATTAAAATCAAAGTAAAGAAAAAACTGTGAAAAATCTGAAACATTTGTTTTACGCTTGGCACACAACAACAAAAAAGTTTTACGCATACGGTTGTGCGTGTGTTGTTGTTGTTGTTGTATATGTACATATGTGCGTATTTGTTTGTGAGTGTTAATGTGTACTACGTTGCCATACACTGCCCATGCCACAAACGTGTCTAGCACAAATATGATGATGTTGTAACAAACATTTAAGTCACCCTTCAACGACGTAGTAGTGCTTCTTCAACCAAGTCTCATACGCTCTGCTACGCTACTACGTCTCTCTCCCCACAATATCTGATTTCCTTTATTGCCATTTTAATTTTATTTTAATACAACAAAATTTTGTATTACGAGAACATTTAAATATCATACCTAAATGAATTTGCGCTACGGTTGTGTTCGCTTCGGTTTTACGAAGGCTTCAGGCATGTGGTCAGGTAAGGCTTCCGCTTATTTTTCGCCGTTTTGATGTGTTTTATAAAGCTTTTTGATTTGATTTTAACTGAATTCAGCAGTTTTAGCAATTGAGCAAAAAACCTAAAAGTATGCTGTAAAAATTTGTAAATGTTTTGTTTGTGATCGGTCAAACAGCTGATTATGTTTTACACATAGCAATCAGCAAATCTGTGTTCGTTTTGAAAATGTTGAGACTTTTTTTTTTATTTTTTCTTATATTTTTAAGACTTTATTGACTTAAGTTAATCATAGATTTTTTTTTTTAATTTTTAATCTAATTTCAGGCCGACGCCAGTCTGGGCATGCACAAACGTGAATACATACAAGAGTCCTTAAGCTATGTGCTACGCATACAGGAAGTACAGGAGCGTATTAAATTCGAATTTGTCGAAATACTGTTGGCCTTCATATCCGGTTGGCTCGTCTTTTATCACACAGCACACGAACAGGCTGAGGATCATCGCGATTATTTGCAAGATTTGCGACACAAGGTGCAAAAAGTAAGTTGTATATAAACATTTCAAAACAAAAGAAACCTATTGTTCTTAACATATTCGATATCTTTACTTTAGACACGCGAGAATTTTGAAGAGGCGCGTGAAAAGGTCACCGAACTAAAGACCAAATATATGGAAAAGCGTACGGTAAGTAATATTTTTCTTTTATTTTTAATGGTTTGAAATTGATTTTTGTTTTCTTTTGTGCAATATAGAAACCCGAAGAGAAATTCACAAAGCGTGGCTATCTATTTTTAATGGAAAAAAGTAAGTTTTCAGAGTCCTACACATAAAACTTGTGTTGGGTAAAAGGCAAAAAATACTAACTGTAAATGAGCTATTAAAAATGCTTAATGTAACCTATTAACTCACTAAAAAAAAAAAAAATGCTTAAATCTTTGTACTCTCTTCTTCTTCTTGCTCTTCCCATTTGCCTTTTATATTTTTGTTTAATAATACATTTTAAATTATGAATTTTTTTTTATTGTTTGATTTTTTTTTTTGTTTATTTTTTGGTGGCTTACTACTTTACTTGCTACTACTTTGGAATTGCGGTGTTACTCACATGTACACACATACAAACAACAACACCACCAACAATCAAACAAACAACAAAATCTTCGCTTTAAAACAAAATAAAATTCATCTTAATGTTTTTAATACGCAAACTCACTTACACACACACGCACACCACATCGCTGATCAAATTCATCACTCACGTGTTTACAAAATGTATCAGGCTCCCTATTGAAAATTTCACTTTTAGAGCCATTCAAAGCAACATGGACAAAATATTATTGTACATACAAGAAACAGAAAAAGGAGTTCACAATGCTTCAATTCAATCAAATGAATCACAGTTTCACAAGGCCCGAAGCACGTGAAGACGAGAAGCTCACCTTGGTATCGTGCCAAAGACGCGCTTCAGAGTTTGAGAAACGTTTCTGTTTCGATTTGACATTCAAAGAGAAGCCCGGCATCGTTTATACATTTCAGGCATTAAGCGAAGAGGATCAACATACGTGGATAAATGCAATGGATGGCACGGAGCCGGTAAGTAACTAACCCCGAGTTATATTTAGATACAATATCTGAAAAAAATCAATTGTATTGCAGACATATTTGGCACCCGGTAAAGTGAAGGCCGGCGAGGAGTATCAATTGGATGAGACTGGTTTCATGTTTGTACGAAAATGCATTGAAGTGCTTGAGGGACGCGGTCTTGAAGATGAGGGTATTTATCGTAAAAGTGGCGTCGGCACAAAGATCAATAAATTGCTAGCGCTCGGCATGGATCGTAAGAAAACCGAATCGGTATTTTGCGATGAACAATATCGTGATCTCATGGAGAGCAACACAATTGCGAGTGCACTCAAAACGTATTTACGTAATTTGAATGAGCCATTGATGACGTATCGCTATCATAGTGGCTTCATTGAGGCGGCAAGTAAGTAACAAACCCAACAATTTTCTGCTTAAACATTCCATCTATCTAAAAATTTATGATCTATGCATATGAATAATATTAATAAACTATATTCTATAATTTATCTCGCTGCAGAGCAAGAGAGCCTCAATCAGCGTGTACATGAAGTACACAAATTGGTTTATAAACTGCCGCCGGCTAATTTCGAGATGCTTGAAATGGTCATTAGGCATTTGACAGAGTAAGTTAACCGATGATTTGATTATATATATCTTCTGTCTTTATTAATCCTTGGTTTGTTCTGTGCAGAGTCTCGCGCAAGTACGAGAAAAATAAAATGTCCGTTTTCAATTTGGGCGTCGTTTTTGGTCCCACACTGCTGCGTCCGCTTGAGGAGACAGTGGCCGCCATATTGGATATTAAATTCAACAATATTGTTATAAACATATTAATTGAGAATTATGAACGTATCTTTAAAAGTGATCCAAATTCCACATATGCATGCAACATGCTCAGCGCTGCCGCTGCTGCTGCCGGCGGTAGCGGCGGCGCTTCAAATACCAGTCCACCAACACGTATGCCACGTGCCAGTCAAGTGAGCAAAGCAGCCTCCACCGGTGGTGGTGGTGGTGGTGGCGGTGGCGTCGGTAGCGGCGTCAGTGGTGGCGGTGGTGGTAGTATTGGACGTTCAGCTATGTATTCGCCACAACAGAAAGTTTATCGTCTTGTTACCAAATCGAATTACACCGAACCGACAATGTCATCAAGCTTACAGAATATACCGAATGGCATGATCTATGCGCATGGACCGAGCAGTATGGGCAGCACTGGCGTTGGCGGTGGTTCCAGCAATGGTCAAAATGGCGGCTTAAGTGTTGCCACAAATGGCGGTGTCGGCGGCGGCGGCGGCGGCAGCGGTGGTGGCATTCGACCAGCCAATATGGGCAGCATTAAAAATTTGCATGCCATGTCGCAGAGCGATATAAGCGCACGACGTCAAGGCAACAGCAGCAATGCTGCCGCTGATGCTGTTTATGGCATTTTAGGCGGCGGCGGCGGTAGTGGCGGTGGCGGTGGCACAAATGGCGCCGGTTTGACAGCACATCATGCAACGCCAGCGAATGCAACAAATCTGCGGCATACTGATTATCTAATGGCCACAGCAACGCCAGCGGCATCCACATCAGCCAATCATATTTATTCCAATGCAAGTAGCACGGTTAGTAGTGGCGGTGGTGGAGGTGGTGGAGCTGGTGGTGTTGCCGCCAGTAATCGTCTAAGCATGAATAATGTTTCCCCGCCAACGGCAGCCATGCGCAAGGAGAGTCTATATGGTGTAAGCAGCAGTGGTGGCGGTGGCGGTGGCAATGGTGGTGGTGGTGGTAGTGTTGGTGTTGCTGCCGGTTCTGGTCCACAACAACATCCACCCGTGCAACGTAGTCACATTTCGTATGCACAATCAAAGCATTATTCACCCGTCGCGGCCGCATCGACGTCCAGTTCCAATGAGAGCGTCTGTGATTCGTTATCCTCCAATAATGGCGGCGGTGGCGGTCCAAGCAATCAAGTTGGACGTCTTTTGGGCGGTCGCAGTTCAATTGATTATGCGCCAATATCATCGCAAACATCATCGCTATCAACGCTGCTCGGTTCGACCTGTGATGATATTGTAACGGCCACCGCAGCGCCATCTATGATCGGCGCTGGTGGCGGTGGCGGTGGTGTTTCACCAAATGAGAGCAACAGCGATTATGTGCCAACGAAAATGCATCGCAATAAGGATATTAACCAAATAAAACGTGATCTATCAGCAGGCACGGCGTAAGTAAAACATAGTTCATTGTTTCTTTGATTGATTGATGATTGATTATGTGCCTCTTCAATCATCTTTGCAGACGCGTGCGCACACTGTACGCTTGCATGGGCGAGAGCGAAGGTGAATTGTCTTTTGAACCAAATCAGATTATAACAAATGGTAAGTCCAATTCATTTTGAGAAATAAAGGTAACGCTGTAAATTTTTTTTTTTTTTTTAATATTTTTTATAGTGCGTTTCTCACATGAACCCGGCTGGCTGCAGGGTACATTGAATGGCAAAACAGGCCTCATACCGGAGAACTATGTTGAGCATTTAAAGCCGTATCATTAAATTGGCTGCAACACACTTATTTCTTCACACACACACACACACACACTCACACACACATAAACTCCCACTCACAATATCGTACACTCATATTACGCCCATATTTCTGTCAGTCGTCTACCTACCTGACTGCCTGACTGTCAGTGCGTGTGTTTTTAGTTAAGTTTATATAATAAAATATATAGTTAGCTTTTTTTTTAGTTTTTGGAAATTTCCAAAACACAAATTAAAGAAAACGAAAATAAAAAAGTGTTGATTAACGACGCTAAAAAGAAATTCTTTCAATAAGTTACTAAAAACAGTAAAGAAATAATAAAAGTAACAGATAATACGAAAAAGAAAAATTAGTTAAATGTGAAATTTGTATATAAATACATATTGAAAAACAAAAAAATAAATTTTTTTTTTTACATAACTATAAAACTTGATGAAGAAGCTAAGTTTAAGCCATGAAAGCCACCAGTTTACTTCTATCAATGGCAACGTCTCGTTGCTTTTTGTAAACGTTTAACTTTAACCCATTTTTTTTTTTTAATGAAATAAAAACAATTTTTTTTTTTCTATTATTTTATTTTAAATTTTATTTTACGCATAAAGCAAAGAATATATATATTTTGTTTAATTTTATAAGTCAATATAAAAGAGGAAGAAAAATTAACGCACACTAAAATATTAAATAAACTTAAAAGAATAAAATATATACAAAAATACAAAACAAAAAAAAAAAAAATAAAATACAACTAAAATAATTATAAAGGTATGTGTGTTTGTGTGCGTATAAAGAAAACGATACTAAATAATTTATTGTTGTTTGCTACAATTTGTTGCTTAATTATAAATATTATTTGTATATAAAAGAATAAAACAAAAAATGAGGAAAAAAAAAACTTTATTGGAAAGTGTATGTGACTAAGACTTAACTAAATGTGAAGTAAACTTTAGAAAAAAAAACAATGAATTATGAAATTCCATAAAAGAAATGAAAATATTTTTTTTTTTTTTGTTAATTATAATTATAAATTTTGTTAGAGCGCTTAAAAATAATAATATTTTTTTTTTTAACTATTAAAAAAACAAACACAAAAATATACAAAATTTGTTTTTTTTTTTTTTTTGAAAATTACTATTTTATTTATATTTTTTATTTAAAACACAGATATTTCTTGATTTTTGTTTTAACAAAATTGTTCAAACCAAAAAAAAAAAAAAAAAAAGAACAAGCGAAATAATATTGTATGAATCATATGCTAAGTGTGAAGTATTCTTTTTTATTTGATGAACAACAAAATACACACATAAAAATATCAATAAATAAATACATAACTCATTTAAACTATTGATGTCTTCATATAATTTATGATCGAACCAATGCATAATGTTGTACTTTGACTTGAACTAGAAAAGATGCTGAATGCTTACATTTGTGCATTTAAGATAAAAAAAAAACTGCATATTTCGAACATTCCATCTTCTGTTGCTGTTTTCGCTTCTTCGCATCTAATTTTGATAACAAATTAATATTGGAAAGTATGCGAAAAGTTCAACAAGAGAAAGAAGAAGCTGAGAACAAGCGACAAAACAATAACAAAATTCAGTTTTGCTCATAGCATTTCTTTCTTTCGCATTTGCGCAGTTTTCATCTTGCTATCTCTTTCTAAATCGTGAATGATGTTTATCAACACATTTCTTTCATGTTAGGCACTAACTATACTGAAAAAACAAGTCAACATGTTCTATGCAAACTCATTCCGAACAAAAATGAATAAATAAAAATATATAAAAAAGAAAATAATGAAAAACATTAAAAAAAAAACATATTAATATATACATAAATATACTACTGAAAAACAGAAGAAATAAAAAAAATTTAAACTGTTGCCAAATTTTAAATTAAGCTTGACATGCAAAAAATTTCGTCACTTCTTAATTGTATTATATTCAATATTTTTGTATATTTTATCAAAACAAAAACAAAAAAAAAAAACATTATTAATTATGTATTTAACTTTATTTTAAAAAGTCTATAATGTAGCGACGTATTTTTTGTACATACAAATATTTTTTTTTTTGTTGAACATATTTTTTTTTTGTACCTTTTTTGTGTATACTATTTTCATGTTTTAAATTAAATAAGTGTCGACAACTAAACTAAACTAAAAAAAAAAAATAAATAAATAAAATATAAAAAAAACTTTAGATTTTAAGTTATTTTTGCACTTTTTATAAAAAAACACGGATAAATTCACACATGAAAATGTTTTCTAAGAAATTTTTTTTTTCAATTATTTTGTTGAAAAGTTTATAAAAAGAAATGTATTATTATATAGGTTTTTAATGTATTTAAAAAAAAAAAAACTTAAAAATGCGTTTAGGCCTTAAAAAATCAATATGATTTTTTTCAGTGTATCAATTTTGTTGTTTTTTGTTTTAAACATGCAAGAAAATAAAGAAATATAAAAACAAATCCAAAACCATATGCATTAACAACTAAAACTAAGTGATAAACTATGAAATAAATAAAAACAAATAAAATATTAAAACAATAAAAATATTCAAAGTAAAAAAAAAAATAGTGCAACATTCTAGTTATTGTAAATGTGAAAAATAAATATAAACATACATTCATTTAACAATTAAAGCGACGTGTAATAAAAAAATAAAAAAAATTACTCAAAACATTTTGCCTTTTGTTATTTAACAATTAAATATGGAATATTTTTAAGGTCGAGGCGTGTTCTACATGCAAAGTAACATAATCAGAATTGATTACAGTGAGCTGAGTTCAGAATGTCAACATGAGGTTTTATAGGGGGATTTTCGGGCCTTAATAATGAGAAAAACGTCAGGTTAGTCGCGTGTATGAAATTTTAAATTTAATTATATATTTTTGTCTGAAATTCGTGCACCTCTTTTTTTATATGGCTTTTCTTTAGTCACTAAAAGTCACTTGTCTTACAAATAACAACAATTAAACAATTGATACATACATATATCTTTGTTAACATAGAGATAAACAATTATGAATAACATTTATGTATTTCTATATTGAGTCCAATTTTTAGTGTGAATCATTTGCGGTTATACATGAGCGTATCAGGTGAGAATCTTAGGTAAGGCGCACTTAAAGAAAAAAAAAAAAATAATCAAATAATGAACAATGAAATCTCTTGTTTTTTTTTTGTTTTTAAATGTTTACTAAAGAAAGGAAAAAAATAAAGTTTTCAGAAATCATTGATTTTCGAAAATATTCGCAACAACCTGTCAAAAAATCTTACATCACTTTAAAATCATAAATAATCTGAGCGAATAAGCTTTGATTGCCTTTAAACAAATTGTGCAATTTTTCAATATTTGCTAATGAGTCAATTTACTTTAGCAATCAACGCAAAATCATTAAATCTAACGTTTTCCCAATCACCACACAGCCCACCACCATTCACCACAACCCTCAATGGGCACTGACTTATGAGCAAGTTAACTATAAAGCTGTAATTACGCTAAGAATGAAACGATAAAAACAAAACAAAACAGAAACTTTCTTTAAAAAATGAATAATTTGTTTAAACATGAGAACCATTTTCAAAAACAAAATACAAAAACACAAAGACAAGAAACAAAAAACAAAAAACTTCCAAAAGTGATTAACTTAATCACATGAGTCAATGTCATCTCAACGTTTGTACGCTTGTTCATTTTTTTTTTATACGTGTTGTTGTTGTAAATTGTAATTGCCCTAAATTGGCAAAAAAAAAAAAACAATTCAAACACTTTTGTTTTCATTTGATGTTGATCAAATCGCCGACATGTGCCGTGGTCCGTTTAATTACAAGACTCAAAAATTACGTTAGCGGCAAATTTCTTCAGTACGAGTACTAACAACAACTTAGAAACAACAAACCTCAAAATCAAAACAAAAATACAAAAACAAATCTCGTGACAACGAAAATTATAATGCCGTAATTTGAAATGTGTGTGAAGATCGTTGCTGAACCTTGAACCTGACCGACTCACAAGCGGAAAGGTGAACTAAACAACAACAAAGTCTAGTTGAGCTAATTAAGACAGTAAATATCGAAAGTTGTGGAAATTTTTAGTTGCTTGCAATACTCGTTTTCTTGTTTTTCTTTATTATGAAAATTATTGCGAGGCAAGAAAATACTTCAAGCTTTAACTTGACTAAGATCTTTCAGAGAGTAAAGTTCTATAGAGTTGTAAGAAAAATCTTTTCTTAAAATTAAAAAAAAATGATTTCAATAAATAATGTCAAGAGATCAATTACACGAACATTTCACAGAAACTTTATTGGAGATCTCAAAGTGATTTCAAAATGATTCTCTCAGAGTTATTTCACTAAAACTTTCAGTGAGAATCAGCAGTGGAGTTGTTTGTGATCGCTGAGCGATTTGGTCAGAGTACGCTCTCTGACAAAGAGCGATTTGAGCGATGATCTCAGCGCATTTCATGGCAACTGTTTGAGAGCAACGTCATTCAAAACAATGATAATGAGCGTTTCAAATTTATTTTCCTTACAGCGCAATACATTTGAGACAACACTTTTTTTGTTTTTTGATTTGTTAATTATTTTAATTTCATTTATTTATTTTTTTTTTTTCAATTTCTTAAATAAAGCTTAACACATAAATTACAACAAAGCACTAAAGTAAAAAAAAAAAGTTATCAATACTATGAATCGCACGAAAAAAAATCTCACTGAAGCGCGACTAAAATTTAATTAAAGCAAGCAGTCCAAGCAACAAGCCAAGCGACGAAGTCGCCAACATGCCACTGGCGCCGGAGTTATAGCCACGATAGCCATCTTGATAACCGCGATTGTTTCCATAGCCCGGTTGACCCGGTTGGCCCGGTTGCCCGTTGCCGTAGGAGAAGACATTGCCGCGATCATCGCTGCCGCCCACATAGTAACCGCCATTGCCGCCAGCACCACCGTAGGGACCACGCGAATCGATACCTGCATAGCCGTAACTATACTGTTGATCGGTGGTGCTCATGGGCCCAGAGCCGGGACTGCCTGGACTACCAGCGCTTGCATGGCCAGCGGCATTTGACCAAGTGCCGCCACCCCAACCGCCGTTGCTGGCCTGAGCGTGCACTTTAATGAGATAAAGAGAGGGAAAAAATGAAGATGACGGGCACAGCGGCGTTAGTTAGATGAGAAACGTATATCCAATATCGTGGGCGACTCACCCGTGCTCAATGCCAAACTGCTTAGCAGAAAAATAGACGCGAGATACTTTTGCATGTTGACGATACTGTTGATTTTTTACGACTAATTTGTCGGCGGCACTGCGCCATTGGTTTTAAACTCGCAGTTGGCGTCAATACTGACGACGTTGCCGCCGACGCCCTCAGAGCCGTGACGCGTAACTTTGTCATGTTGTTATTGTTTTTATTGTTGCTATGACTTACAGTCAATTCACAAATTGTCATTATCATCATCATCAGCAACATCATCATCATCAAAATTCGTTGTCATTCGCAGTACAAAACACGCAAATTTTAGTAAACACTTGTTCAGTGCTCAACTTTTTTTCCGGTTTAGAACACGTTAATTTGATACCTTAATAATAATGCCAGTCTGTAACAGCGAACAACACAAACAAATTCTCAAGTCGACTGACTTGCTGACTCAAACTCTCAGTTACTTACTTCAGTCAGTCAGTCAGTTAGCCAGTCATCACAATCAGTCAGGTGCTAATCAATCTGCCATTAACCATTTGCATATACTTGCTTGCACTTGTTCGTATTTACAAATACATTTTCAATTTCAGTATTTCTGTACTGCCTTACATATGTATATCATTTGACAATTGAAGCAATCACACTGCGATCCAATCTATGTGTGTCATTTGAGGTTTAAAGCCTTCATTTTCTTATTGCATATTGAAGGTTTTTCGCATGAAATGATCAAACAAATTTTACATAAGGAGCAATTAACTTTTCACTTTTTTTTATTAAATTAAGCTCAACTCAAACGAATTTAAGAACTCATTAATTTGATTTATTTCAATTTGAATAAAATTGTCATATTCGAACAGAAAATGTTCATTCGAATAATAGTAATTTCTCATTCGAACAAAATTTCTCATTCGAACATTAAGTTTTTGTTAAGTTTCAATGTATTTTTAAAATTTTTTATTTTAAATTATAAAATAAAAAAATATTGCTTGCTGATAATTTCATGGCTCCGAGTGTCTCCCTTCTTTGCTCATATTTTTTTCTATCAGACATTAAACGTTAAATAACAGTTTTTTGACACCTAAGCGAAATTGAGGTTTCCACACATTTCGAGCATATTTATGCTAAAAATATACATGCCAAGCACTTTGGTAGTGTCATTTTAGGCATATGCGAGTACTTTTACTTTCAGTGCTAAAACATTTGAGCAAAAATTTCACACCTTAAAGCTTCGTCACTCGACTGTCGACAAAGAAGATGCATTCAGCGGTCTCTATAAAATAAATACACCACAACAACAACTGCAGATATAATTTTAAGCTTGTGATTCAACAAGTGCGTTACTTACAGATGTTGTTGGTATTGTATTTTTGATTACAATACTTGTACAAAAGGAGAAAAATATACAATTACAATAACAACTCGTATTAAATAATTTTGTTTGTTAATGGGTTATATGTATATGAATATATCAACTCGAGTTTGGCAAACAATGAAACTTCTATTAAATGAAGATTTGAAAAAGAATATTAATAACTAGCAGCTTTTTGTATAATTCATTTAAAGTTGTATAAAAGGAGCCAATTATAACTTTAATCTGTTCTAGACTTTCGGTTTTTTTTTTGTCTTTTTCCCACTTTTTTTTTTTAAATTGCCTATAATTTTGACAAGCTTTTTTGGTAAATAAAAGAAACATTAATTTTATATAATTATTAATTTTTATTTCTGCCATATGTATATTCATGATCAGCATCATCATAATCATCATTCATACGCTACTGTGATGACTGTTGCGTAATCATTGTCATTGTGTGTGTGAGTGAGTGTAGCTTCATTAACTGCTAACGCATGTATTTATACGTCAACGTTTTATCATTATTATTACATGTTCTTTATCGTATATAGACCATATATATGTGTGTATATACCTTCTCATACATACATATGTGTGTAGATTTGTTTAAAATTATATTTCGTGTATATATACATATGTATATATATTTGAATTTTTGTTTTATTTAAGATTTTTAGCAATTTACATGAAAGTTCAACTCTTTCTTAACTCTTCACCAAGTGGCTTTTTGCTTAATTGGCGTCAATGCATGTTAGTGTATGTATGTGTGTGATGTATCCGATTATAGTGTATCTAAATGTGTTTACATACATACATACATACATACTTATATGCATGCGTCACACCTTTATCATCATTAATAATAATTAGTTTATTAAGTACTTTTATATATATCATTTATACTTATTTATGTATACATGTATATGTTTAGCTTTGTTTTTAACTAAATGTTTGACAAAAAAAAAAAAAAAAAAAACGATTACTTTCCCTTTAACCTCGTTGCGCTTAAATGTATAAAAATAATTTGCATGTGGCTTGAGCTACTTTCCTGATGATGCCTTTTATTATTATTATTATTTATATTTTTGTATAATTTATTTTTATAATTTTTACATATGCTTTATTCTATTATTATTATTATTATTATTTAGTTTTTAAACCATTTATTTTCATGTACATTTTTGTTAATATATTTTTCTTTTATAATTTATCTTTGGTGTATTTTGCCTTTTATTGTGTGCCTATGTGTAATTTTTTTTTTTTTTTTTTGTATATAAATGCTTAAAAAAATGTATTAATATTTTTATTTATTTGTTTACGGTTTTAATTTTATTTTTGCAATTTCCTTTTTAAGTCATCGTTTTTATTTCTTTGCTGTTTCCTTTACCATTTTCTGCATTTATTATTAATTGTTTTACTTTTTAGCATTTTGTACTTGTAATTTTTTTATTCTCGGTGTAAAAATAGCTTTAAACTTGTTTACTTATTTTCCTCCGTTTTACAACAAGATTTTTGAATATATTTTTTTTTTTTAATAAGCTTTCATATGAGTTTCAAGCATTTTATTTGTTTGATTTAACTTTCGTCTTATGTGAAGTATTTGTTTTTATTTTTTTACTTTCGCGTTTAAAAGCTTCATTAGTTACAATTCAGAAAAACAATAATACCGAACTTCTGTTTTGTTAAAAAAAAAAATTCTGTAAGAAAAAGCGTGCAGCAATTTTAAAATCTTAAAGAAGAACAAACAATTTTTCTCAAAATTAAATTAGTTTTTGAAAAAACTTTTCGAAAATATTCAATGAATTGGAATTAATAACAGAACGTCTCATTTATATCAGAGGACTGTCTCAACTGTCTACTACCAGTTTCGCTTTTGAAATTTTTTTTCAATATAGTGAAAAAACGTTCGAAATGAATTTTACAAAAGAGCAATTCTGTCGCTATGAAGCCTAGAAAAGTAAAGTTCTTGTTGTGCTGTGTTGTGTTAATATGTTGAATTCATGTTATAAGATTTTGTTTGCAACTAAGCTTAATAAAATGTTATGCTTCACGCTTAAATTTATTGGCACAATTTATTTATTTTTTCGGTTTAAGTTGCAAATTTTTCGTTTATTTTTTACATGACAAAAAAAAAAAATATATATATATATATGTTTACTTATATATTTATAAATATGACTTAATTTATTTACTACAATAATTTATATATTTTTGTTTAATTACAAAAGGAACAGAAACACAATCTTCAGAGGCATTTTTTTTTTTTTGTTTTTTTTTCAACTACAAATTATTATAATTTTTTGTTTATATAACTTTTTTGATCATTTTATGTGTTTGTATATTTTGTTTTATTTAATTTTATTTTTAACGTTTGTTTTTATGTTTTTTAACTCACCAACTGACAATACACTTTTCGTGGCCAGTGTTGCCAATCGTTCAACTTAACAATGCAACTCGCGGTTAATGTCTTATTTTTTGTTTTTTTTTTGTCCCAGTGTAACGAGATCATAAATTTATGTGTAATAGTTTATAAATTAATATTAATTACTTAGTTATTTAATAAGTTTTTATTTATGTAAATATATATATGTTGATATAATTATATCCAGTGCAAAGGAATGAGTATGCGTTGAGACCTAAAAAATTTTGGTTTGGTTTTAAGACTAGAAAAAAAAAAAAACAACAAAAACTAAAACAAAACATTTAAAAAAACAAGGTAAACTTTTTTTTTATATATGTATACCGCAATGGCCATAAGCGCCATCTATCGTTGGTTTGCCGTGCTAAATGCCAATGCGCTCAACCACACGTTTTCCACTCAACTTAGTAGTAAGCCGGAAAGGGATGATAATTCGATGGGTTCGAAGCATGATGATTGGCCGAGGGCAACACGGGCGGCGGTCGCACGCCGGGATGATAATTGCCTGAGGCAACTTGATGATATGCGCCGAAACTACGCGCCATGTGACGATTCTGCGCTGCAGCCGCGGCCGATTCACCCAGCAGACGTGACTGATCCGCTGAACCAGCAAGCAGACGATTATTCTGCTCCATTAGTAGATGAGCTGTCGGATCGACGAGCAAACGATGCTGATCGGCGGCAGCGGCATTCGAGGCGGCCAATATGCGATGCTGTTCCACGGTGGAGAGCAAACGATGATGTTCGAGACTCTCACGACTTTGATGTTGCATTTGGGATGAGAGAAACGAACGATTATTGCCAACGGACATGTTCGTGTTGGGTGTGAGATCGAGCGAGGCCATGCGCAACATATCGTGATGGGGATGATTGTAGGGCAATTGAGGCGGCGATGAGACAACATAATTCGCAGTGCGACTCAAATCGACCGAGGTGGTTTGATCATGTTCCTGTTCGCTCAGTTGGTCAGAGAGCATATTGTGCATGGCAGCGGCCGATGGATGCTGTTGCATTGCCAATTGACTGCTGTGCTCCTGTTGGTGTGAATGAGAGTGTTGAGCGACCGCAGCGGCTGCTGCTGCGGCGGCGGAACTGTGATGCTGTTGCTGTTGGGCTTGCGATTGTGTTTGTTGGTTCTGTTCGCGCTCGGAGAGTATGTCGTAGATGTGATGATGATAACGACCAATGCCAGGCAAATTGGCACTTGCACTGCTCGGCAACTGGAAGTTGTGATGATAGTTGCTCGATGAGCCGACATTCGAGCGTGACGACATATCGAGACCTTGCAGATCGGACATGTCATTAGCAGCACTGGCAGCAGCAGCGGCGGCCGCACTGGCCGCATTGCTCTGACTGTTGCGATACTCGGCGGGCGAATCCAATTCTGGTTGGTTGTTGTACTTGTTGAGGTTCGCTGCATTGGCCATGCTTTCGTACTTTGAGTACATAAGATCGATTTGCGATTGTGGGAACTTCATGCGCATATCTTGACCAGCGCTGTGTGAGGGATAGAGCAAGTTATTGATAGATAAAAAGAAAGAGAGAGAGTGATGTTTTTACTATGCTCAAAATGTTTGTACTTTTGCTTACCTGTTCTGCGGCATGATGCTATTCTCCTCATCGCTAGACAAATGATTATGTCGTGAGATGTTCTGACGGCGTTCATTGTCCTGTTCGCCAGAGCGTTTCGCATGTCGCATCATGTCACCGTTAAAGTTGTAGCGTGGTATCGACGGCGATGAAGCCGGCGATATGAGCTCATGTTCGGGATATGTGCTACCCACGCTGGATGCGTTGCGCCGTGGAGCTTGAAGCGTTGGCAGCGGGGATGAGGCCGATATGTTGTTGCTGCTGTTGCCCGGTGCGCCGCTACCACCGCCGCTGCTCGTGCTGCCGGCTGTGCCGGGACCACCTGGTGTGCCATTAGAACCGCCAGCACCAAATATGCCGCCATAGTCACGGCCCGGCGATATCGGTTGCGGCGAGGGTGGCGTACGATGATGTGTGGACGAGAAACCATCCGAATCAGCAGCGCTGCCACTCATATGCTGTGGCCGTGGCGTCGAACCAGCATCGACGTCGACGTCATTCTGATTTTGGTTACTTTGAGGGTTGGTTGGCGTTGAGGCGCTCGGCGATATGTTGCAAGCATTCATGCCGGTATTGCCTGCGTTTTGGAACATGGGCAATGGCGGTATCTGCATAGGGAAATTACTCAGATTCTTCATCATCTTCAGTTCATTCTCCAAGTTGTCCATGCCGCCGATAGCGCTGTTGGGCGCAGAGTTATTGAAACGATTCGTCTCGGCGTCGACGTGTGAGCTCATGGGACTGTCGGTGTTGATGTTATTCTCGGTGGGTACCTGCAAGTGTATACAATGAAGAGAGCGAGACACACACACAAAATGTTAGAGTTGTGGCTTACCTTTAAGTCATCGCTCTCGCTGTCAATCATATTGCCAACGGAATTGAGCGCCGCCTCAACTAGCATGCTGGCGGATGAGGAGGCACTGGCGCCAGTGCCGCTCAGTCTTGCGTTTGCTGCATTATTGTAGAATGAGCTCATGAACGATTGCGGATGTGTCAATGAGTTCTGCATCTGCATTTGGGCGCTGTCACTGGCATTGCTGCCTTGCATGCCGCCAGCGCCGGTCGGTGTATTTGAGCCGTTGTTTGTCGCAACTGCGGCATTATGATGATACTGTGACATTTGTGCAGCAGCTGCTGCCGCTGCGGCCGCTGCTGCAGCAGCATTATTATTCGATTCGACGACATCGAGGAATGATGAGTTTTCATCCTCTTCACGATTGTTTGCATTCTGATGCGCGTGATTGGCATTTGCCGAGTTCATGAGTCGTGCCAGGAAGTCACGATTCTGACCGATCAGCTTATTGTGTTCATCCACTGTGCTGGGCGGCACCGCAAAGCCCGGCAGCCCAATATCCGAGCCACCGCCAGCACCACCCGACATGCTGCAAGCGCTGCCCGGATTGCCGCCAGCGTTGTTCATGCCACCCGGCTCCCCAACGTCTGCGCCACTACCGCCAAGACCGCAACGATCGACCGAGGCACAGTCGCGACTCAAATGACGATCGTCAGCGCCAATCCATTTCTTGCTGCCCTTGCTGACAACCAGATTTTGGCCGAGCGCATTCATGGCAGCCGCCGCATGTCGATAGCTGTTATTGTCGTGATGTTGCTGCTGCTGTTGTTGAGCGTGTTGCTGTTGCTGGGCGTGTTGCTGTTGAGCGTGTTGCACGTGATGGTGAGGCTGGTGGTGTGCGTGATGCGACGAATGATGTGAGGCGTGCTGCTGCTGTTGCTGATGGTGGTGATGATGACTCGGGCCACCGCCGCCAACGCCATCATCATCTTCGTCGTCATCATCCTCGTCGTCTTCGTTGAGGCCGCCATGTGCGCCCATGCCCACGCCGACGCCTACGCCCATGTGCTGAGCATTAAGGCCGCTCATCATGTGCAATTTGCTGGGATCGTCTGGGCCGGCGCCACCCGCCATGGCCGAGACCGCAGCGGCAGCGGCAACGACCTGTTGCACCTGCTGCTGTGCGGTCAAACGTTGCGCTGTTGTCGTGAGGAACGATTCGACCAGACTCAATTGTGCATTCTGCTTGCGTCGCACCTGTTCCAAGCGCTCGTCATCGTCGTCGTCTTCATCGTCGCCGGCCAACATATTCGGCGGTTGTTGTTGCTGTTGCTGGTGCGACACTTGCTGATGCTGTTGCAGTTGGTGTTGTTGCTGCTGCAGTTGTTGCGGCTGCTGCTGCTGCTGCTGTTGCTGATGATGCAGGTGATGATGATGGTGTAGTTGAGGCGGCGGCTGTTGCTGCGCATGCTGATGCTGCTGCTGCTGCTGTTGCTGCTGCTGATGATGCTGGTGATGCGTATGCGAATGATGTTGCGGCGTGTGATGATGTTGCATTGGCTCATGTTGCGTCTGCAACTGTTGCGGTTCCTTCTTTTTCTTACGCTTGCGTCCAACAGCCGGTGCTGGCGGTGCGGCCACTTTGTCGCCAAACAAACTCGATATTTTGGAGGAGAGCAACGACAAGTTCGGCTCATTGCGACATAAATCTTTAATCGATTTGCCGGATTTCTTAATCGCCTCGAAAATATTGTCATCAGAGAATTCAGTATCGCTTTGCATGCTCGAGCTCAGCATAGAATTCTGATCCTCCAGACTCTTGCGGCGACGGCGTGGTGCTTGTTCTGCGTATGATTAAGTTAATTTAAACAAATATAAGTTAAGTTGTGCAACTTACCCAAGAAGTCGACCTTCATGCCACCGGAATAAGCATCAAATGTATAGGCGACGCTACGTTCGATCTTTGGCATCTGCTCTTGGGTATAGTTGTGCACCTTCTTGTAGTGGAATTGCAGACACTGTTTCGTCGTGAATGCGGCATTGCATTCGGGCTCAGCGCATCTGTAAGCAAATCAATTGCATGAGTTTCCAAAATGTTTTAAGAAAATGGAGTTACTCACTTAAATGGTCGGACACCGGAATGCGTCAACATGTGTATCTTCAGGTTGCTGCGATTCTGGAAGAGTTTCTGACATCGTGGACAACTGACCACTGTCGAGTTGCGACTGTGCACCTCCTTTGAGTGACGCTGCAAGGCGGCACGCGATCCTAGAAGTTTTGAACATAATTTACACTGAAAATCTCGTAAAACTTCAGCCATATCTAAAATGAAATTTATGAAGAAAATGAAATTTTGGATTGTGGTGATTTTGAGGAGCAAATGAACGAATACCAAAAACCCAACTCAACTAAAGTACAAATCATATAGAATTGCATGTGTGTGTGTTTATGCCGGTGTGTGTAAGTGTGTGTACGTATGTATGTGTGCCAAACAGTTATACAAATCATTTGTGTTTATAAATACAAATCAATCAGTTAATCAATTAATTAAAAGCCGAAATAATATATTAAAGCGGTTCAATAAAAAATCATAGATAAAAGTCATGTTCACTGTGTTAAAGGTTTATTTTTATATTTCGGAAATAGTTATAATTTTTTCAAAAAACTTAAAAAAAAAATAATAATAAATCCGAAATATAAAACTATGCCTGAAGGTTTATTTTTATATTTCGGAAATTGTTATAATTTGTTTTTAAAAACTTTTTGAATAAATCCGAAATATAAAAGTACACCTGCTATAAGTAGGGGTTTGGTTATGTTTGGATTGGTCAAAGTAGCTGTTATCGGTGCCTTTTAGTAATTTTTGTAGTATTAAAATTGAACTAAAAACAAAAATGAACAAGGGATGCATACATTGATGAGCGACCAATTTCAAAACTTAAATAAACTTGATGATGGTAATGATGATGATGCTGATGACAATCAATGAAAGGACTTAGTTTGTTAAATAAGTACGCTTGAATGTCATTAAATGTGAGATAATGTGTAGAATAATGATTAAATGCAAAGCAAGATAAGACGTGATGAGACAGACGAGAGCTTTCATTGAGGAATCTTTTAAATAACGCAGCGTTACGAGCAATTCTTGTTGTTATTATTGTTAGTACTTATACAATAGATTAGTAGATACATTACGTTACGTTACGTTATGTTATACGATATATGTACGATATTACGAGCTATGATTACGTATCAGTTTACGATTAGTTGGTTAGTAGTTAACAGCACAAACTACCTACAAATACATTATAGCGCGTTGAGTACTGCTTACCGCTGTGCATGCGTTTTATATGCGCCTTCAGCTTTTGCGGCTGACAGAATTTACGTCCACAGAAATCGCACAGTGGGCGTGCACGATTCGGATTTGCCGCACAACCGTATGTGCGATGCATCTCAAGATAGTTGAGCCGCAGGAAGAATTTATTACAAAACTGACACTGATAGGCACCTTTGCCGTCATGCTTCTCGGCAGCATGCTTCATGATATTATCCTTGCCCAGTACCGCTTCGCCGCACACTTTGCAGTGATACTTTCGTATGGTCAGACTCATTGATGGGTCATGGAAGACAGAGCAGTGCGTGCGATAGTATAGCGGATGCTCGAATTTCAAATTACAGCCCCCACAGTCTGTAATTATATAAATTTAGAGATAGAGAGTGGGCGAGAGAGAGGGAAGAGTATAGATTGTGATTACGTGCTACGTAAGATTTTTAATTAATATTGATGTGAATTGACTTACTTGTCTTTTCAGTATTATGCTTTTTACGCCACATCGTGTTGCAGTCATCGCTCCAGTACAGCAACTCCATGCCATTCTTGACATCGCGACACGTGACAAAGTATGCCTGCCGTTCGATGGCAACCAGATTGACATTACGTTCATCGTAACTTGGCGCTGGCCTTATGTAACGCAACCAATTGGACGTGTTCGGATTATCGCAGCACAGCAGATACGATTTATCGGCGCCCGCCTCGCACATCTCGAAGATCCATTTCATGTCGCTGCCCTCGCGTACGTCATTCGTCTGCACCGGTTGACCGATGAGCGGTCCAAGGCGTGTAAATGCACGTACTTCCGTACGTGCAAAGACGCCCGTGACATTTGGCTCAACATTGTGCAGCTCAAATTCGGCTGGCACTGAGGCCTCGGCGAACGTTATCAACGGTTTTGTCTCCAGTTCGGACATTTGCGATGAATCGTCCATGTCCATGTCCTCCATATCCTCATCATCATCGTCGTCATCGTGATGATGGTGGTGATGATGCGAATGATGATGTGCTCGACCATGACGTCCCTGATTTGCTGCCGCCGCGGCACGTTTCGCCTGACGCTGTGCGTCCGCTTTGAGCTTTGCCAGCGCCTCCAGGTTGCGTCGCTCAATCCATTCGGCCAAATCGACGGCATCGGTCACCGTGCCGATGGCATTACGCAACGGACAAAGCTTTTGATCGTGCGTTATGGAACACTCACGACACGATTGCTGCGAACGGAAGGCAATATCATGCTCATCTTCCTCTTCGACGAAATTCTGTTCCATTTTCATTTCACGTGCCAACGCTTCCTCGTCCAGCTCTTCATCGTCATCATCGTCATCGTCACCAGCAGCACCGCCGGCGCCATCAAGACCATCATCATCATCATAGGCACTGGGTGGCATCATAGCAGCCTTCACGGCTGCCGCAGCCGCAACAGCGGCCGCTGTATTCTTCTTGCCGCCTTTGGTGCGCACATGGTAGTTGCCAGCCGCAGCCGCCGCCGTCGCTGCTGTCACCGCAGCCACCGAAGCGGCCGCTGCTGCTGCCGCCGCTGCCGTCATTTGCCCATTAATACCATCGACTGTATCAGTCATCGGCATGCCAATCATTTGTTCGTCACGTTCTTCGTCACCGACGATGCCATCATCTTCGTCATCGTAGCCATCGCGCTTCTTCAGGCACAACGCATTTGGCAGCGATTCCTTGCTGGCCTCCAGTTCACTTTTGATTTTCTCCGCTATACGGCAGTCCAGCACCTCCGGTAGTGTATCGCTGTTGCGTGCCACCACTGCTGCTGCGGCTGCTGCTGCCGCGGCCGCTGACGCTTTAAGCGCCTTCTGCTCTTGTTTCTTCGATGCCTTCGTTGAGCCCGTCGTCGCCGTTGTTGTCGACGACGACGTCAGTCCATAGTTGTTGTTGCCATAGTTCTTTGTCGCCTTCAATGGATAACCATTGAGTGCATCATTGAATTGTACACGTTTCTTGTACTTCTTTCGTTGTGGCGCCGATGCATTGCCATTTTCCACCATTGTTGAGGCACCACTAGCGGCGCTGGCAGCCGCTTGTGTGAACTCCTTGACGCTCAGATTTGGCTCCAGTTTAAAGTTGCCATCGAAACCTTTGGTGGGTGTGTTGGATGTGGAAGGCGGTGGCAAACTGTAACGAGCAGATGTGTTATAAGTTGATTATGAATAATGACATTGTTGGCTCTTATCAATGACATACACAGCCATATATACACACACACAGACACACATACACAGACACACAAGATCGCGTTACTCTAGTTGAGTTGGCAAGTGAGATGTCTTTAATTAATTTCTGCTTTTTCCATTGTGTGTGTTATTTGGCTCCTATCTGACTATTTCACTCTGTTGATAACCACCCACTCTCCTCTGCCTGCCATCCAATCAAAACTTATGAGACAAAACCGAAAACCCCAAGCCCCAAGCCCCCAAAACCGAACCGAATTCGCAACAACGCCACATGACATTACGTTAATGCAACCGAAACCAGAGTGAGAGAGAGAGAGGCGGTTTGTTATGTGAATGCCAATGGGGTAGGATGGCAAGGATAGGGGGTTGTCGAGGGGGGGTCAGTTAACAACATAACATCGCTGTTGGCATCGCTTGAATTGCATGAACGAACAAACGCACGTATGATGACTGATGGTCTGACGTTCTGTCTCCTCATCTGAATGAATGTATGAGCGCGAACAGAAATTCAACGAAGAAGCTTATGCGGTCAGAGAGAGATATTCTCATATTGCAATATCTATGAATCTATGTGTGTATGTATGTTAGATGGAGGCAGGCAGTTAGGTAAGTATGAATGGAGAGAGAGAGGTAGTGTGATAGGTAGCCTCGTGATACAGTGTGACGCACATTATGTTATGGATGACATTTTAGGAATTTCTTGGTATAGCAACGGGTGTACAAACATGTTTGTGGTATTTTGGTATACACAAGTTGTTGTTGTTGTTGTTGGTTCATAGGAAATTTAATGAAAGATAATACAATACGACCCACATCCATCACCAACCACGAAAATTTACGTAGAGTGCAACCGCTGCTGCATGCAATTTGATTTGATGCAACATGCTTGGTGTTTGACACAGATGAATTTCCCTTAGATTCATTATGCATTTCGAAACACTTGAACTTGCATTAAAGAAGCTTAAACATAGACAGCGAGCGAGTAAGTATGAGAGTGAGAGTGAGCGTTATAGAATATGAATATGTTGCATGCCACAAAGCAATGTGGCTGCCATACAAAATTTATCTATTGTCTATGAAGTTATTGAAATGCTTCATAGTTGAGCATTTCAGAGTAGAATATGTTATTGCCAAAAGTCATTTGTAATTAAGTTGATTTGCGTATTGTCTTCGTCTTAATACGAGTGTGAGCTGATAAGTCTTTAGTACAATGCCCTTCTATGTTACAAAGGATTACATACAAAATACGTTGGTCTTGCATTCGTATCTAATTATTGATCTCAGTGCTTAACTTGTAATATTACATAGCTGGTGTTGTTTACTCATCGATCAAAGACCCTAATGCAAAGCCTAAGATGATTGAACGTCAAAAAACCCCTTGACGTTTCTTTGGACAGAGCATATTAAATGTACAAAACAATCATGATATTTAATGGCTCATATTAAGAAATAAAGATAATAGTTTGCCAGAGTTCAGATACTGCAAACTGTTGGTAAGAAGGTAGAAATATTTGTTTGGTATATGAGTAATGAGTTTATCGATTGGGATTGGGGTTACTTTAGTTCTGTTTAACAATGATAACGATGAATATTTTTGAATTGGTCTATAGGCCGTGTATAATGTAAAAAAATTCCAGAGATTCGATGAGATGATAAGCGGTAAAATAGTTTGAACTTCAGCGTCTAAGAGCTTACTTAATTAACATCTTTTAACTTGTATCCTTATTTATCTGAGGTAATTTCTTTAACCACACTTTCTCTCTCTCGCTCCCTCTCTGTGTCCCTGCCAACCTCCCTCTTACTTTCTCAACGTAAGGAGTTCCATTTTAAGTACGAAACACACTTGAAGTATTAAGCACTCACAGTCATCGAAAGCAACCTATGGAAAGGTGGTTGTGTTACTCCAAATAAAGTTCGGACATTTTATGTACATACGTATGTAAGTATATATACCGAGTTTTGATGGAAACAGAAAAAAAATAAAATTATAAAATAATTTTTTGTTGTTTTGGCATAAAATTAAAACACAAACGAAAACGGAAAACAAAAGAAGGCAAAGGTAAAGCAGCGATAAAAGTATGCTGGGCAAAGGGAACGGATGGGCGGATGGGCGTGTGGTCTGGCGTTCGTTTGTTGGCTCTGTTTAATTTTGTAAAGCAATGCTTTGACGTTGGTGCCGATGATGATGATGATGATGATGGCAGCGTCGTTTGGTGCATGCAACGCGGCAACGTTTTAAAGTGGCAAAGTCGCAAGCACAAAAGCGTAGTTGTGCAAAAAGTCCAAACAGCGAGAAACCAACGAAGAAAGAAAGAAATGTATAACAAAATAATGAAAATGGAAAAAAACAAAAAAAAAACAAAAAAACATGTTAAAGCGATTTATGCTCGAATGCATCATCAACAGCAACAGCAACAGCAACAACAACAACAACAACAACTACAACATACATACGTACGTATGTAGTTGTTGTAGCAGCGCCAAAGGATTTTATTTGCCACAAAGACGGACGTTTGCATGCGTTGCTTTTCTGACTCTGCCTCTGCCTCCGGTTTTGCCTCTGTTTCTGCTTTACCTCTTCTATTCTACTCATACGCTTCTCTATATAGCAGCGATCTGTACTGTATGCCATTGTTGTTGTTGTTGTTGTTATTCCTGCTGCTGTTGCTTTTGCTTGTTATGCCGCCATGTCAGCGGAAGCGGAAAAGCAACACGCACGCACATACATACATCAATAACATGAAGCCAAACAGTAAGCGGTTAAGGCGAAAGAGTAATAGAGACACAAATAGTGTGCATGAGTGAGATAGAGATGTATTTTGCATACACACATATTGCACACACACACACACACACACACATGCATGTTACATATTCAAAGTCATTATTGCATTGGCAGTCGTCGAGTTGAAAAGCGTATGCGAACATTTCAAATGCATTTGCGTGCTACACGACGTTGAAGAATCGAGAAAAACAACAACAACAACAACACCAACAACAACAAAAGTATGCATGTTTTCGCTTCCTTTCAGTGCGAATAATTTCTGTGACTTGCGTTGTTCTCTGGCTCTATAACATTTTGGTGGCATTGCTGTGGCATGAGGCGGGCGTGTTGATGGTGAAAAGGAAATCGAGAAAGTGGGCGAATACACGGGTAGCTCAAACAGCATTCAATGTTGTTGTTATTGTTGTTGTTGTTGTGTAGTCAATGTGCGTTTTTTTTTGTGTATATATTACTATTATACACGACAGCACATAATGAACAACAAATGTGTATACGCGCGTAGGTGTATGCATGTATCTTCTGCTTCTTCTTCATCGTCATCTATTACCAGATTTTTTTTTTTGTTTTTTTTTTGTTAGTGTGATTTCTATAAAGTTTGGTCAATTGTTCAAGTATAACATTGTACATACGAGTATATCAAAAAACATTGTTTGTTCTCAGCTTCAGTCATATCATCCATGAATATTGACACCTGTTGAGCCCTCAATGGGAGGCTGAGTTTTTTGGGCATAAGCAAACGAATCTGTGACGATTTTACAAATCACATGATAAGTCAATTTATTGACAGAAATAATGGTGTTACTAGCATTAAACTTCTTAAAAATTTTCCACTCTCAAACTCGGTATGACGCATTTCCTCATATATGCAAGGTTTCATAAGACTTTTCAATATAATTTAAGGTTGCACAACACAATAATCCATTAAACAATTGGAAATGAGCAAATAAATGTGAAAAAAACGGGTGGTTTCGAACCCACATTGGAAAGTTCTCGGGCTGAGAGTGTGCTGAAGATAAGTTTGGTCATGCCAGAGCAGCCAAGGCAAGATGCTAATACCTTTTGAACACGATTCAAGAGAATCGTTGTAGCACAATGCGTATAAGCTTATAATATCCATGAGATGAACAAAGATACTTGTTCGGTGATCAGCATCATAAGTGGGTATTATCTCCAGAAACAATTGTTGGAGCTGAAAAGTGTTCTTCGTGGGCAGATTATGTCTCATTTGAAGGATACAGCTTTAAACGCTTTGGCATTTTAAAGATATTTACTAAGACGTAACCGTGTGGTAGCTGCGGGAATGAAGAAGAGATGGAGAGTGTCTAACACCTTCTCTGTGACTGCCCTGCACTTCTTAAGAGGAGAACCCAATTCCTGGGAAAACCCTTCTTCAACGAACTGCGTAGTCTAGCGAACGCGCGCCTGGAGGGCCTGGCACTCTTCGTGGACTCTACTGGGTAGTTTCGCGGGCAGCTGAAGCCTAATGGGACTGGCCAGTAGAACCCAGAGAATAAGATTCAATCCTTTTCCCATTCCATTTTCCTATTCCGCCTGCCATTATCAGACACCACAATGGACCTAATGGTCACTGGGTGCTCTCGACTCCGTTGAGCTGTCTGTTCCTCCTATCCTATCCTACTAAGACATAACTAGTCCGGAGACAATCTCGAAAATCCCTAGATTTCAGTTTACAATCCCAAAAATTGGGATTGGAAAATCTCCTAAAATTGAGATCCCTCGTAGAAGTAAAAGTCAGTTTTAATGTTAACATTTTTTGTTCTAGAAGCTTTGAGGGACTCTGAAATTTGCTTGAGCTCATTTAACGACTACTATCAAAAAGTTCAATCTTCTTTTCATTTCGTAGTTTTTTGGCCTAAGCCAAGAACAGTGAAACATTATCTAAGAACAAATATACTCACTTAGCCAAGCGTTCCGTATCGTTGTCCGCCAGATTGAGCAGATATGCCACGAACTCCACGTCGTTCTTAAACTGAAGACGCGTACGCATGTGCTCCCATTTCTCGGCGTTCTTAGTGCCAATGTAGATGTTTTTACTGTAATTTTGATGACGATATTTGCGACGCTCCGACGCAGCGCTGCTGGTGCCGCTGACACCGCTACCACCACCACCACCGCTCGCGCTGCCATGTTGCGCCGAGCGTTGCTGTTGATGCTGCTGCTGTTGTTGCTGTTGCTGCTGCTGCTGGTGGTGATGATGTGGATGCTGATGGTGTTGATGTTCACTGCCGCCGCTGACACTGCCCGGACCGCCAATGCTGCCGCCGCCGCCGCCACCAAGACCACCAATGCCATGATTACTGTTGCTCGCAATGCTGCTGGCGCCACCGCCTCCAAGCATTTGTGTGCCGCCCGGCATGCTCATTGTGTTCGCTGAGTCCAAGCCAAAGCCGCTCGTCGTCGTTGTTGTTGTTGCATTTGCAGCGTTACCGCGTCCATTGCCACCACTGCACATCGAATTAGTGCCATTATCCATGCTGGAGTTGTTTGCATTGAGCGAGGCCGTTGTGGCAGCAACAGCGGCAGCAGCGGCCGCAGCAGCAGCAGCCGCCGCTGCAGCGCCCATTAGTAAGGCACCGCCGGAATCGGAATTCAAATGGCCGCCGGCCACGCCAGCCGAATTGCGATTATTATCATTACCAACATCATCATCCTCTTCGTCCTCTTCATCGTCATCCTCTTCCTCATCGTCATCCTCTTCATCATCGTCCTCCTCCTCCTCCTCATCATCGTCATCGATTACGTGGTCGTTATCATGTTGCTGCTGATGATGATGATGATGATTTTCATTGACTGCAATGGCAGCGGCTGCCGTGTTGTTGTTGTTGTTGCTGACGCCATCTGGCGCATTTGTTGTTGTTGTGGTAGGTGTTGCTGTTGCTGTCGCTGCAGCAACATTGGCAGCATTAGTTGCAGCACCTATCACTTGTTCATGTACATTTGTGTGGCTCATCTCATCATCTTCATCATAGTCATCATCGTCTTCTTCCTCCTCCTCCTCCTCTTCCTCCTCCTCTTCTTCCTCCTCATCTTCTTCATCATCTTCATCATCATATGCGTCCTCATGTTGCTGCTGCTGTTGTTGTTGTGGTTGTTGTTGTACATGATTTTTACTGCTGCCGCTGCGTGCTTGTTGCAATTGCTCACCGAGACCAACCGCCATTTTGCCATTGTTTGTCGTTGCCTCATTTGCATGGTGTTGCTGTTGTTGTTGTTGTTGTTGATGGTGATTGTTGGTGCGATTGTGTTGTGGTTGTTGTTGTTGTTGTATGTTGCTATTGCAACTGCTGCTGCTGTTGCTGCTATTCGAACTTGATGTTGAATTATGTCGCTGATGATGATGATGTTGCTGTTGTTGCTGTTGTTGTTGTTGCTGATGTTGATGATTGCTGCTGTTATTATGGTTGTTGTTGTTGTTGTTGTTGCTACTGCTACTACTATTTAAGCTGCTGCTATGTAAACTATTATTTGACAATGAGTTGCTGCAATTATTAGTGTTGTTATTGTTGTTATTCGTGTTCACATTCGCATTAGCAGTACTGCTGTTGTGTTGCTGCTGCTGTTGCTGCTGCTGATGATGTTGATGGTTGGTGTTGTTGCTGCTGCTGTTGTTGTTGTTGTTGTTGTTGTTATTGCTGCTGCTGCTGCTATTATGATTACTTGTATTATTATTGTTGTTGCTGCTATTTTGATTAATATTATTATTATTATTATTGTTGTTGTTGTTGTTGCTGCTGCCATTGCCCGAATGCGATGATGTTGTCGATGTCGATGATGTACTTTGCAGCGCTGCCGCAGCGGCACGACTGAGAAATGAGGCGCGCGGCGCTAATGGCGTATCGGAATTATCGGAGCTATCATTGAAATCGAATGCGCTAAAATCGGCGTTGCTTTTGGTCATTTTGTTGTTGTTGTTCGTGTTTGTGTTCGTGTTTGTGTTCTTATTGTTGTTGTTGTTGTTGTTGTTATTGGTGTTGTTGTTGTTGTTGCTGCTGCTGCTGCTATGATTATGTTTATTGGTGTTTGTGTAATTTGGGCTGCTTGAATTATTGCCGCCGTCGACGCCAGCGTTGCCACTGTCACTGTTGCCTTTATTGTTGCTGTGGTTGTTGTTGTTGTTATGATTATTGTTGTTGTTGTTGTGGCGGTGATTGCTGCTGCAGCTGCTACTGCTGCTACTACTGCAACTGCTACTACTGCTGCTGCTGCTGCTATAATGACGTTTTCGACTTTGTCGTTGTTTTCGTTGCCTCTTCTCTCTCAGCCGCTCCCGCTCCCGCTCCCGTTCACGTTCCCGCTCTCTCTCGCGCTCCTTCTCCTGCTGTAGCTGCAACTGCTGCTGCTGTTGCTGTTGCAATTGCAGCTGCTGTTGTTGTTGTTGCTGCTGCTGCTGCTGCTGCTGCTTTTCCTTCGCCTTCTGCTGCTTCCTCTGCTGCGGCTGCTGCTTCTTCTTCTTCCGTCGCTTGGTGCGTGTGCCAGGCGCCAGTTTGTTGTTGTTTTTGTTGTTGCCGCTTGCACTTGTGCCTTGTCTTGTACTATAGCAATTTTTGTTGTTGCTTTTTTTGTTGTTCTGCCGCTTCAATGAAGCGTTGCTTCTTCTTTGTTTTTTTTTTTGGTTTTTTGGGTTTTCTTTAAATATTTTCTTTTCCGTTTTTTTTTAGTCTCTTTGATTTTTATTTAATATTTTTTTTTGGGTTTAAATTTATTTTTTTTTTTCACTTTTCTCTCACTTTGCTCTTTGCTTTTCGCTTCTTCGTGTGTGTTGCTCTCTTTGCATAAAAAAATTTCTTTTCTTTTTTTTCGTTTTTTCATTCAAACTTGTTATTGTCCTTCATTCACTTTAACTTTACTTTACTTTGCTTTGCTTTCGTTTCTTTATTCGCTTTATTCGCATTTATACTTTGCTATTGCTCTTTGTCTGCCTTGACACACACGCACACACACACAGACAGACAGAGAGACAAACACACACACAAACGCACACGAAACGCACGCATGCATGCATGAACATGCTTCGTGCGTGTGAGCGAGCGTGTTGGCAACTCTATTTGTGGCATTCAAGCATTAAACGCGCTCCACCATCGACAGCGCCCACCGTTGATGCTGCGCTGCTGCTGCTGCGTTGGCGACGACGATGACGTTGACGTCGGCTGCGACTGCGGCTGCTGTGACTCGCGACGTCGCATTTTTTTTTTATTTTATTTTTCGTTTTACTCTCTTTCGTATTTTTGTGTTATTTTTTTTTTCTTGCTGCTTCTTCTTGCTTTATTTTTTCACACACACACACACACACACGAACACTATGTTATTATTGTTTGTCGCTGGCTTGTGCTCGTTTGCTGTTGTTGTTGTTGGTCTTATAGTTGTTGTTGTTGCTGCAGACACACAGCAAAAATTTCAATGTTGCGTATTAGAATGTCGCCGCTGCCGGCACCTTTTACAAATCCTTTGACATATTTCTTAATACACTTTCTTGTTGTTGTTGTTGTTGTCTTTGTTATTTTGCCTTAAATTATAATATTTATTTAATTACTATTATTAAAATTTTTTGTTCTTTGTAATTGTTGTAATCGGCGTTTTCGCACAAGTTTCCTTTAATTTTTTTTTTGGCGTTTTTCGCGCTGCTGTTTCACACTCGCCGCCTCTAACGGTACATTCAGTCTATCTATCTACACTCGTTTCCGTTTCGTACACACTCGCCTCGTTTGTCTGCTTACTTGCTCGCTCGCTCACTCACTCACACACTCACTCACTCGTTAGTTCGGTTGTTCGCTCGTTCGTTCGTTTCGATTCGCCTCGCTGCTGCCTTCGGTTCGCTGTGAATCGCGCGAAAAAATGCGCGACAGAGCGCGCGCGATTTTCGTACGTTCGCTTGCTCGTTCGTTCGTTTCTGCGTTGGTTTGTTGTTGTTGTTGCTATTGTTGCTGTTGTGGTTGAGAGAGCGAACGCGTTTGCGAGGAATTTGCGAAAGGATTTCTCTTGTGTGTTGTTGTTATTGTTATGTGCTTTCTGCGTTTTCTGCTACTGCTTCTTCTTCTTCTGCTTGGCGATTTTACTTGTTTGTCGTTATCGATGCCGTTGCATACATTATGTTGAGCGTTGCCAGATGATGATGTTTTTTGTTGTTGTTTTTAATTATATTTTGTTGTTTTTTTTTTTTTTTTTTTGGTTACCTTTGCCTTTGCGCGTTGCCAATGCAATTGCAAAGGCGCGCGCGCCTAACGCGCCTTATCGCCGTGTCGCAGCCGTGCAGAAAGACACGCGTTGTCACGCACGCACGCTGCGTTTATGCGATATATCGAAAGGATAGATCCTTGTTGTTGTTGTTTTTATTTTCAGCACCTTCGAATTGTTGTATTTTTGTTGTAATATTAATGTTATTACTTTTGTTATTGCACTATTTGAAACAGAGCGTTAGTGTGAAAGAGAGCGAATAAAAAAAAAAAAAACAATTTCTTTAAAAAATTAACATTGCGCTTTGTTGTTGTTGTTATTGTTCACGTTTCAATTGACCGCACGACCGACAGCAACAAAAACAACATGCGTGTCCGTGCATGTCCAACGCCCAATACTCAAAAATCCAGCATTAAGCCAAAAAGTATGCTACCTTAATTTTAATTGTTACAAAATATTTGTAAAATGTTGTTTTTTTTTTCGTATTTTTATTGCGCACAAATTTCCAATTTTCTTGCAAAAAAAAATGTTCCTCTTTTCAATGAAAAAAAAATTACACGCGAAATTTCTTCACACACACACACGGACACAAAAAATACCGTTCCTTTCGTGGACTCTCTTTTTTTGTGTGTGTTGTTTTTGGTACTTTATTGTTGTTATTGGTTTTTGAACGCTGCTGCGTTATTTTTTCGCGCACAAACCGGTGGCGCAGTCGGTATAGTAACGGTTTGCGGGCTGGTGGGGCAAGGGTAGGGGGTTGACTTGTAATAATAATGTTTTTTTGGGGGGGTCAGTGAAGGCAAAGAGCAAGAAAAACACTTGCCAACAAGAGAGCAGAAATGGAGAATGAATGTGAGTGCGTGAGAGAGCGCTAGAGAAAGAGAGCGCAGAGTGGGAGAGAGAGTTTGATAGGAAGAGTAGCTCTTGTGTGTAACCGCAGTGGCAGGCACAGCAGCAGCGTGATGATGATGATGATTAAGAGGAAGAGCAAGTGAGAAAAAGTCAAAGATGAGATGATAAAAAAGCAAAAGCAAAAGCAGATGAAGAAGATGGCGATGGAGCGGAAAAGGAAGTCTTCGTGCCGCGACAGACGTGCGCCAGACGGACAATTTCAACAGCAGAAAGCAATGGCTGGACAGACAAACTGACTGACAGACAGACCTTACTGACTAACTGACTGACTGACGGACGAACGAAAGGACATACAGACCAAAGGACAGTAAGACAGACAATAAGCGCAGTAATTTTCTTTTTTTTCGGCTTAAGGCGTTGCAGAGCGGAGCAAAATTTTAACGCATTAACTCATGTTTCTTTTTTTTCACTCATGTTTCTTGAAAGTTGGAAAAAAATACAAAAAAAAAAAAAAAAAAAAAACAATTACACACATTTTTTTTTTGTACTTAAAGTTGTTTTTGTTGCTGAAAAGTCTTTGGTGATTTTTTATTTATTTATTTATTTATTGCTGCTGCCGTTGAGACAAATACATATGTGTGTATATATGTATGTATTTTAAACATTATTAAGCAATTGGCAAATGCGAAATATACCACGTATCCTTTTTTGCAATTGGCAACGTTGCCTCAAACACAAGTTTTTCTTTATTCTTTAGTTTTTAGTTCCGTTTCGTTCTATTCTATTCGGCCACAATTTTGCCTCAATTCTATTCTGTTCAGTTCTTTTCAATTCGATTCAATCCAATTCAATTCAATTCGATTCGATTCTGTTCTGTTCTATTCCCGTTCGCGTTAAGCGTACGCGTTTCTTCCGTGCTCGTTTGCCGTGCGTCATTCGCCGTTTTACTCGTCGCGACGGAATGAAAAACTTTTTATTTATGTGTATGCGCCGAGCAGCGAAAGCACAAAATCGGCCACGACGACAACGACGACGACGACAACGACAACGACGACGTCGATAATGATGATGTTGATGTGTGTAGCAAATAGCGAAAGGACGACGACAACAACAACAACAGCGCAATGGAGATGACGATTATAGCAGCGACGCTGCCTGGCGACCAAGTCCAAGTGAAGCTTCTACTACATGTTTTTTTTTTTTCATTCTTTGTTATACGCCAAAAAAAAAAGAAGAGTATATCAAATTTGTCATGAAGTTAGCGACACAGAGTAGAAGACAACTGCGACTATAGAAAGTATAGATCGGATCAGATAAAGCTTGATTGAACGATTGACGAAAAATATGTTTAAAAAACGTTTCCGTTTTAGAGTTACCAACACCATTTTTGGCATAAAAACTTCTTGCTTAACAATAAAGATAGTCTGCAAGATTGCTGAAGATCGAACGACTATATCATATAGCGCCCATAGAAATGATCTGTCAAAAATAAAGTTTTGGTAAAAAAAAATTAATTATTCTTTAACAAAAACAGTCGAGGGTTTTACTAATGCTTAACTACATTCCAAAGTTTTATAAGAAGCGGATAGAGAAAAACTTCAAAATGAAATATCTCGGTAAGCAAACTCGATTGAAGACTGTAAAGTAGCATGAATGTGTTATTTTCTTTAAGCAAAATTAGAAAATGGGCGTAACTACGCCTCTTTATCATCAAAGACTTATTTGATTCTAATTGGAAAAACGATAAGTAGGATTTTCCAATGAAATTCAATGGAAAAATGCTTGCAAGAGTATATAAGTAACGGCAAAGCTGAAAATAGCTCCTTTTATGTTTTTTTTTTTTTTTCCATTTGTTGTTTTTGCCATCAAAGCAGCGGCAGCGACGACGGCAGCAAAAGCCGCTGCAGTAGCAGCAACAGCGCGAGCATCGTGTTTTCGTTCGTTGGGCCGAGCGTCATGCTACCCCTCTTCCGCCCCATATGACACACGCTGTGCCACCCACAAATCGTCCGAATACTCGTTAACGTCAAAGCCGATGATTTGGTGTTGTTGTTGTTGTTGCTGTGGTTCTTCGTCATTGTCGTTTGTGGATGCGCGCCTTCGGCTCTTTCGCGCTTTTGCTCGCTGCTTTCGCTGCCGCTGTTCTGCCGCTGTCGCTGCTTGGGATAATGGTGGAAAGCGTGTGCTCTCTCACACGCTTGCGCTGCCTCTCGGCACGGCACAGCACGGACTCTCGACCGCTGCCTTTGTTTAAGTGTGCGACGTCGACGACGATTCCGTTGTCGTATCTAGCGGTATCCTTAAATGGCGGTACACTGTTAATAATATTTAGAACGTTAAATAGCAAAAAATTGAAATAACAACTGTTTTTGACTAATGCAAAAAAACCGTTCGTAAAAATTGTTTCAATGATTGTAATTCATGTGTAATTTGGTGTGCTGATTCCAAAAATAATACGTATATAGTTGTATCAACTTACTTATTTTAATTATCGAACTCGTTTCCAAGATATCTCAAGATCTTCTTGACCGATCTTGTTGAAATTTAAAGGGGATATTCTTAGGAAGAGAATCTATTGTGTAGCAAAGGCATAATTTGATTGAGTCTCCATTTCGGATATTATAAATTTTGTAACCTCAAAATTTTAAGAAAAATATTGTGCTTTTCAAACCCCTTTAATTTCTACAAAGAAAAATTTATTAAATTATTTATCCCTATGCTACGTGGTATTTAATTCTTTTCTTAATAAAATGGCAGTACATTTGTATTTGTCCGATGATTCCAGACTGAGATATCGTGTTGAAATATACGTCTGCAAAAATGTCGCTCAGTGTAGCTTCGTAGTGTTTTGACTCAGTGTTTGTTTGTGTATTCGTTGTGGTAATAAAAACAATACTCCCCCTTTGGATCGTGTTCTACTACTATCCCTGACCGTTTGCTTACGCCACCGCCGTTCCCCCCGGGCCATTGTCATCTTATATTAAAAGCGGCACAGAACTTCCTTCAAGTAGCAGCGCCGTATCCTTTGCCACGTGTAAATGTATTTGTGTTAATGCCTGCGTGTGTCATAAATCGAATTTTCTATTTTACGTATACATGTGTGTATGTGTGTGTGTGTGTGTGTGCGGCAACCACCCTAATAATCAACTCTGCGCCCCCGCTCCTGCAGGGACCCCGTATGCCTTTGCAAATGCTTTACGGTTTGTTGTGTTTTCCATCGTTGCACATACGATGCATGCATATGTGTGTGTGCGTGTGTGTGTGCGAGTGTGCGCCTCTTCCTTTACCTTTTTCTTGATATCCTGTATTCGTGTGCGTTTGTGTGGGTGGTGCCGTTGGGCGGCGTTCGCATTCACGTTTAGTTTTTCCATATTTTTCGCTTACTTTCTTTGGCTCTCTCGGCTCTCATAAAAACATTTCCCTTCGGTTTCCTTTGTCATCTTGTTCTACCACTCTGGCTCTCCCTCTCTGTCACCCACTCATTATCGCTGTATGCTCATTGCATGATTCTCTCCTTTGCTATTTTCTTGCTTATCATTATACATTCGCCTATTTTCATTCTTCAAATGCTTCTTATTCTCTCTCTTCTTTATATTAGTGTGCTCTCCCACTCAGTGTCTCTCTTTTTGCTCTCTCTCTCTCTCTCTCTTTGTCATTTATTTGTATCATCTTTTGCCCATTGATTTCCTTTTTGGGGTGGACTTTTCTTTGCCGTTTGCTGTTTCCATGCTTTTTGACATTATGCTGTGCCATGCTTTCCTTTGGCATTTCCTTTTTTGTGTCTCGCAATTTCGATGACATATCATGCATGTGTGTTTGAGTGTGTGTGTGTGAAGTTTTTCCTTGTAAAGTTGTTTTTTGGTTTTGGTGGTGTTTTCCTTCTGTTTAACACATCAGCAATGATAAGGACATGTTATCGATAACACAATTATCGTTAAGTAACATATGAACCGATAAATGATAAACATTTGAAGGTTATTCTTAGTTGAATTTAACGGTGCTTTTTCGTAGTGTTGTATAGGCGTCCTTTGAGAGTTACTTTTAGTGTTGTAAAACATTAAAAATTCTTTATTTTTATTATTTTGAAATTTTCAGATGATATATGTATATATATGACAATATATAGTACGATAAATAAATGTTGGATTATAAAGAAATATGTAGGTGCGGGTCCAGATTAAAAATTGTGGCCGGAATTATACTTAGGTGAATTATACTTAATGGACTTAAAAGTTCAAAAGAGACGACCGATAAACCCCCTTACCCTAGGTGAGATTTGGGAGGAATTTTCTTTTATGAATGTCTTTTAACCATGTACTTTCAATTCAATAATAATGTGTTCATAACGTAAACTTAATTTTAAATATTTTTCTCCTCTAATGATTCGCGTTGATCCAAACGTTTGTGTTCTTCGAATTTTATGAAAAAATATAAGCAACAAGTTACATTTGCGCGACGCCATTTTGTTGCTAACGGTGACCAAAACCCCATAAAAGCGAATAAAATGTTGGTTTGTTAATTTTACTTCAAAAAGCTTTACATTCATGTCATTGCTCAGTTCTTTGCCAAATCAAAAAACTCAGAAATAAACTTTGATCCTCAATTTCATATTTTGGGACACATGAAGCAACCTCAACAATAGATGGCGCTGTTTGTGTCACGAAATCCCAGACTTTTCATGCGTTTCAATAGCGGTGACAGCGCCAAATTAATTCACTAAAGTACCGTTAGAGCAATAACTGTTTCATTTGGCAATTTTGGAGCTTTTAAAGCTTTTAAATTTGGGGGGTAGTCTATTCTTTTTTTGTATTGTCTTAATACTTGCTTGCAAAATAGGGTTGATCTGAGCGCCGGTCACATAAACTTCTGTTAGATGCTCTCTCATGCTCTATCGTACGCTCGCTTGTGCTCTTATTTGCACTTTGGTGGTTGTTTGGTCGAATTGTCTCAGTTGGAAATTGCACGCGAGGCTTTGACTTCGATTTCAGTACGTTTTCTGCAATTGTAGCGTGTTGTAGACAGACTCGTAATTGGTGCATAACGCAAGTCGATTTACACGCACGCACCAAAGCACGCACGTACGCACTCACGACGCAAAACACGAACGTCTGCCTGTGTCTGTGTGTGGAGAGTGAGTGAGCGAGCGAGCAAGCGAGTGAGCGAACGAACGAACATCAAACAACGCGTGTGTCTTTGTGCATATTTCGTACTAAAATTGTTTTTTTTTTGTTTTTTTCTTCGCGTGTGTTTATATGTGTGTGTGTTAAATAAAGTAATTTCGTATTAAAAACAGGTTATTATTTTTTTTTTAATCTTCTTATTTACATAAAGGTTTCAGTGTTGCAAAATATGAACAAATATATGAAAAAGAAAACATATAAAAATAGTAAGAATTTTTTTTATTGTAAAATTTATTGTATTTTTTGTGTTGTTTTATTTAATTTGAACTTTTATTTTTTTTTTTGTTTGAGTGTGCTGGCGCCTATTATATAAAGTCAAGAGGTCAACTCTTTGTGTTGCCTACTTTGTGGCTATTTGACATTGTCTTTGACACACTTATTGGCATTCAAGCAAGCTAAATATTTTACAATAACAAAAAATGTTGGACAAAAATGCACGAAAAAAATTTGTAGAGCTTAATTTTATAAGCCAAGTTTCTAAAAACGCAGTAAAAGTGTATTTTCAATGAAAATTTGTGGAAAATCTATGAAGCTGTTTCATAGCAACATGTTCCGAGTTGCCTACGCATCCTTTCATCGTTTAATTTTGACAGCAGATTTTGCTCGCTTATGATTCGTTTTTATTTATTTTTATTTTTTTTCTTTAATTTTTTTCCTTGTATTTTGTTAATATTTTCGTCTCTTGCACTCTTGTGCCTCAACAATTTGTCAAATGTCAATATGATAATAAGAAAGCTTTCACACAAATGATTGCCACCTGTTTGACATACTCATTTCTATAAAAGAGTTTACGAAAGGACATGAACAGTTTTGATTTATTCTATGTTACATGTATGCGCCATTGAACCCATAGGGCTGTCTAACATTAAACTTGTAGTCAATGTAATTTATTAAAATTTAATTTTTGGCATAAATTCTTTAAATATTTTATATTTTTTTCCGTGCCTTCATTAGGGAACGTCCGTAAATGATATGAGAATAAATTAGTATAACGGGAGGGTCAAGCAAAACAGCATAAAATCTCGCCATGGGCGAGGGGAGTACAACGAAAATTTCATATTAAATTTTTAGTTCATTAATTAACCATTTTTTATAAGATATGAGGGCGGAATTCATCAAAATCTCATCAAGAGAATCAAGGGATCTTAATTTCAAGGAAAAAAAACCCTCACATATTTATTTATGGATGTCCCTTGAGCAAAATTGGTGCAAAAACTTGCATGCCTAAAAGTATGCTGCATAACAATGCACACACAATGCCATCTGGCAACGCTGCGCAACAGGAAAGCTTTCTCTCTCTCTCTCTTTGTGTCTGTCGCTCTCTCAAATGAACTCTCATGCATGTTGTGCGCTTCTCTTCATCCTCCCCCGCGCGCACTTCTGCTTGCTTAAGCATAGCATGCCCCATAAGGTATTCTGCACCCTTATGCTCATGTCTGCGTGCTCACGCTCTCTCCCCCGCCTCGCACTTGCCTCTCCACCACCGTCTTATGCTCTTGCTTTGCTGCTTCTGCGCTGTCGTTTTTTTTTTTTGTAACAAATTCGGACATGTTGCGAATCCTTTTGCCGCGGCAAACTTCATTGCAGTGTGCGGTACTGAACCAAGCTGTTGACGTTGTCGTGAACGTTGTCATCGTCGATGCGTTTAGTCCTTCTTGAAACGCGTTTCATGTCAGTTGTACAAAACGTCGACGGATCCAAAAAGCGCGCATTTCTCGTAATAAAAAAGTAAACGTCGCATTTAATACGACAAAATTGACAGTTATAATTTTTTTTTTTTTTTTTTTGTTTTGTTTTAAATAAATGACATACACAAATAAACAAACTAATAAACAAGTGAACTTCTATGCTAGTGAAGCCAAGACAAAGCCAAACTTTTTGTTGTTTTCTATTATTGTGTGTCTGTGTGTGTGTTTTTTTTTTTGTTTTTTTTTTTGATTATTATTCGATTTGACAATATTTATTTAAGGTGGTGAAATAGTGAAAGCGTGTAACGTGCGTGACTGTAAGAATATATATATATATACATATATATATTTTTATATTTTATTATATTTTTTTGAATCATTTTTCTCATCCAAATAATAAGCGTCAGCATGAAAAACGTGCTCTTTTAACCATTTGTGATTTTTTTTTTATTATACTTTGAAGTTTTATTAAAAAATTTTCATGAAACAAAATTTAAATGAATTTGGAATAAGAAAAAAAAAGAATTTGACAAAAGTGTTTGCGGGGTTGTTTTTTTTTCGATTTTATTTTTTTTTTTACAACATTTTCTTGTCGATTTTCTTAAACATGTTTTGTATTTTATTTTTGGTTATTTTTCAACCACTTGCCTTTGGCTTTGCGTTCAGTTTGCCTTGTTGTGCGGCGTCATCATCAACACAGTCGTTGCCGTTGTCGTTGTCGAGCATGTTTGTCATACGCACCCCCGCAAGGGGTTGTTTTGCTAGCGGCAACATCTGATTGCCATTTTAGTAGTAACAACGACAATAATTTGATGAAGAAGAACAACAACAACAGCAGCAATAACAATTATGCGTATTAAAGCCGTCGCTTTTCGTCTATTTTAAGTGCTCAACATGGAGAAGTGATGACGTCGTTTTTATTTTCTTATTAATACATATTGTTGTCTGATCATGTTCTCAATTTTATAATTGCATTCTTGATCATATTTCCTCTTGGAAAATCCAATTTGGAGCGTCTTTCAAATGTTATGTGTCTTAAAAAATCAGCTCAAAGTTTTACAAAAGCGTTTTCCAACACTTTTGTTTGTTTATTTTGCCAAATTTATGGCATTTCAATTTTTTTTCTAATGATAAACGCTTAAAAAATTTTATTTTCATGTACTTTTGTCGCTGCTGACTCAGAAATCTTCTGGAAACTTAAGTCTTGAGTGTGTGGCATGTGCTCGTGTCTTTACAACACTGTATTTTTAATGCACTCACACACACACACACACATGATCAAATCAAAAATGGACGCCAAGTAAGGTCAATCACGCTCAGCCTTCGAGCTCAATCTTTCACAATTTTTCGTACATTTCTGTCCGTTGTCTCTATCTATGATACTTTTGTTACGTTTTCTATTTTTGTTGTTGCTGTAGTTGTTGTTGTTGTTGGTGCTTTCAACATCGCGTGCTTTGGCAACATAACATTTAACTAAAATAACAAGCGCACAACCGAAAAGAAAGGAAAAAAAAACAAGCAAAGAAAAACTATAAAGTAATGCAAGAAAAGAAAAGAAAAACAACAACAACAACAACGAAAATCGCTTGAAAATAAGCGGAAAGCATAAAACAAAATAAACGCAAAGCAAAGCAAAGCAAATTGTATGCGAAAAGAAAATCAATTTATTTTATTAAATATTTTCTATTTTCTTTGGCCTCTTTTTTTTTTTTTGTTTTGTTATTTTTTTTATGTTTTCGTTCACTTGTGCGTTGTTGCGTTTTATATTAATAGGCGCAAATGCGACAATCAGCAAAAAAAAAAAACAACAACAAAATAAAAACAACAAAAATTTTAGTAAAGGAAAATCAATTTGATTTGCATAATGAGCGCCTTTTTGCCGGTGTGTGTTATCTTGTTATTTTCTATTCCTTTTTTTCACGTTTGTTTTTTTTTTTTTTGTTGTACTGCAGAACTTGTGTGAATTACTGAAAATGAAAGTCAACTTTGAACTTATATAAAAGAACCAAAAAAAAAACCAATAAAATTATAAACATTATCATGCAATAATTGCATATCAAAAACAATATTAAAAAAATAACAGCAAAAACAACTTCTACAAACAATCGAAGAACTCAAAAATATATGAGCATAAATTTATCGTAATCGAAATCAGAAAAATCAACACGTATCGAAGTCACACGTTTTCCAAAACAAGCTATCAAAAATGTTCGCGTACAGTTTTCGAAAAAGTGAGAGTCTTGTTTAAACTTATAATAATGTTTCTATACGTTGCTATTTCATTAGACTTCTATACTCTATACTTTTGTACCTTTATCTTTCTTCTACTCTAAAAATAAATTTAAAAACAAATTATTAAAAATTAACTTCCTCTTTTTTTTTTTAAAGCATTTTATAGTTCAATTTGTTTAATTAGCATTAAAAAAAAACCGTTCAAATAATACGAAATTAAAAATAATTGTAAAAAAAGTACAAGTTTAGCGAATACGTTTTAAATGTTCTAATTAGAATACTAAATGGTTTAATTATTTGAGTTCTGTTCTTTTGTTGTATAAAATACACTTTTAATAGCATATTAAACATGACACAAACAAACAATAATTTCTGTTTGGCCTCAATAAGCTCTACGCAACAATGATTTGCGTAAAAGTAACAAATACGTTGCCTAAAATTATGCTATAAAATTTTTCGTACTGAAATACATGTACTTTTCAACATTTATTATTCGCTGGCAATTTGCTACAACCAAAGTAACATAAAACAAAAAAGAAAAGTCAATTGTTTGCCATTTAAGCTCATTTTTATGCGATAAATATTTGTATGGTCGAAAAGCATTTACCGTTTGTCTGCTAACAAACACAAAGACAATTTTGTTAATCGCAGCAAAAAAAAAAAACATGCCCTAAGCCTATTTAAGTCTTATTTTCTGCTGCTTCTTACACGAATTTGCTCAACTACAATCTATCTGTGCAAAATGTTCTTAATCTTGTTTTGAAGAGATCAACTAATTTTATGGCACTTCTATACAGCGAAAAGAAATGTTTGAGCATTGACTTCGAAGTACTATTTTCTTCTATAAGACTTAAGATCTTGTTGTGCCTTCAAAACTTCAAAAAGTTTGTATACTATATGTTTATTTCTTTTAGAGGACAATAAACATTTTGCCATTCACAGTAAATGCTACTACTCAACCGTTGCAAGAATTTCATTAGTTTTATACAAATAAATTGTATAGAATTCTTTCTCAATAACAAATACAAATTGTCTTCAAATGCTGCAAGCAAAATTTGTTGAAGAATTTCGAATTTTTGGCATTCACTGTGAAACTAACAACTTATTTCTCTCTATTAAACAATTTTTGTGAACTTTTCATTGAAATACATTCAAATGGCAAATTTTTTGTCAAATTAGACCACAAATATGTAAAATAAAATGTTTGCCAACACTTGAGCCAAAACTCTTCTAATACACAATAAAGAAAACTTCAAAGAATTTGTCATTTATACAAAATGTTCAATCGTTCGTCAGTCAGTTCAGTCAGTCAGTTATTTGACCATAGAAAAAAACAATTTTAACAATTGCTTTGTGAACATTTGTATATAACTTTTTATGAGTTCAAGCAAGAAAGAAAAATATAAAAAAAATTGTTCAACATACAAAAACTTATTTAACAACAAATACAGATAAATATACAAAATGCATGTCAAAAATAAGTCTTTTTGCTCAAGAAAAATAGTCGAAATTTTCGTATTAAAAGTACAAACTTTGCAATTACTTAAAAGTTACAAAAAAAAAATACAATAAAATTTATAATATTAGAAATGTAAATGTTTAAACTCGATTCGAAACTGTTTCATACTTCAGTGTGTGTTTATTTATTTTTTTTGGATTTTTTTTTTTTTTATTGTTTGTGTTGAGAAGTTACAAGTTGAATTGCATTTGAATTGAATTTGTTAATAAAACATTTTCTGAAACTCAAATAATCTTATGAACATTTATCGATGTGTGTGTAAAATTTTGTTGATTTGTTTTTGTTTTTTTTCTTGTGTTTGTGTTACGTTTTTTTATATATATATATATTTTTTTTTTTGTCGTGTTTAACTATTATAACCAATACTAGTTGCGTTTTTGTTATTTGTGATTTAGCTACGAAAATTCATTGACAATTCTTAGTAAAACGAACACAAATGAAATTGTATATGCATTGAAGACCCACAAGAAACAACAATAAGCTAAACAGAAAGCAAGAAATAAGTAAAAGGATATCATACACAAAAAAAAAAAAATACAGAAAAGAGAAAAAAAAAACTAGACACAAAAGAAACCCTCAAAAGTGTGCTTGAATACATCAATTCGCATACGAGTGATTGAACATTGTATTTCAATACTCAAACATTCAACTCGAATTGTGGCAGGTAAGTGAAATATCTTCTTCTTTTCCATCTCTTTTTTTTTTTTTATGTGCCTTACAGTTAACTCACTTTATGAAGAGCAGAGCAAAAAAAAAAAAATTAAAAAAAAGAAACCTACAACAAGAAAGAGAAATGAAAACCAGACCATAATTTTTCTGCAATTTTGAGCTCAAGCTCAGTGTTGCAAAAGTGTTACAAGTGTGTGCACTGTAAGTGTGAAAGAGAGCGTTTGCATAAATCTTAGCTTAGAAAAAGACTACAAAAAAAAAAAAAAGAAAGAAAGAAAGAAAGTAGGAAGAAAAAAAAGAACTGAGGGCATTGAATGTTTTTTGTGCGCTTGGCCATGCTTGGTGGGCGTGGAAGTGTGGCCTGTGCGCACATAAAACACTCAATTGCATACGTTGAGGCGAATTTGCGACACACAGACGCACAAAGGTGCTCAATCGCACGTGTGCTGCCTAAAAGTAGACTACTCGAAACGTAAAACGAGACCAAAAGCAACAAAAACAACAACTTTTTTGTAAAAACTAAATCAGCAAATAAACCAAAGCGTAGTCTACAGACATCTAAGGCAATGCGGGGTTTTGGGGGGGAGGTGCGGTGGCCGAAATGCTATTGCCAAGCCAGTGTTGGTCAGCAGCTGAGCTAAGCTGTGTTGTTTGGCTGATTAATGGCCTGTGACGTTGCCACTTGCCAAAGGCGAAAAGAAGCAAAAAAAATGATTCAAGTTGAAAGAAAAAAAAAAAAGTTTGCTAACAAAAAATAGTGTGAAGGCAGAGTGAGAAGGTGAAGGCGTAGGAGAAGAACATGCAAGAATTGACCATTACACATATGAGTGCATGAATCATGCGGCTTAGCAGCGACGCCTGTCGGCCTTGCTCGGCGTTACTTGCACGAGTTAGACGAAGTTACGCTCAAGTACACATTGCCGTTTTAGCTCAACGATATATCATTTTCAGGCTTTAAGTTAGCATGCATTTATGTGTGTGTGTGTGTGTGTGTTATGGTTTTTCAATAAATCAGCAAAAAGCACAAAGTGAAGCAGGCAAATTAACTTTCATTTTGGCAATGGCAAAGCACAACTTGTTATGGCAACCGTTGGAGTATCTTCAATAATTTGTTATGACATTTTTTGTATTCCTTTTTTTTCTTTTTGGAAATTTTCACTAACAAATTATGAAAAGAAAAAAGAAAATGTAATGAAGACAAATAAATGAAAAGCTTTGCATGAAGTAATATGAGCAAAGTGGCTTGGTTTGAAAAGAAAATCTCATTTGACGTTTGTGTACTTGTGACAAAGGCAGTGCAAAGAAATCAACAACAACAACAACAACAAGCAAATTAAGAAAAAATATACACAAGCAAGAAAAACAAAAATTTATATGTTTTTTGTCGTTGTTGGTGGATTCAAATTGCACACACACACACACACAGGCACGCATACATGTCAAAGCTTGTCTAACTTCATTTGGCTGCTAATCCAATAAGAACAGTAACAATAACAACAACAACAGCAATGTTGATGACGACGACGACGACGACGATGAGCACTTGATATGCTTGTCGCACGTTTAAGCGCTCGCGTACAACAGAACGTATGAGTGATGACTGTGTTGTGCTCACGATTATCGCTAAATTAGCTGCTCACACACACACACACACATAGGTCTTGCAAGCAAACAGTCCGGAAATAAAGTAAGCAAACAAAAGCGCGTTAAATTGTTTTTTTTTTTTTGTTTTTTTTTCGATTTCACATTTTCTTTCTTTGGATTTTTGCTTAGTCTTCATTACAATGTTGGCTTGGCGGCGTTCTCGTTGTCGTTGTCGTCTGTGAAATCTGCATTGTCATCGAAGGCGATGATTCATGTACAAGCCGTCGCTGTTGCCATCGACGATGATGATGATGATGATGCTGTTGGTGTTGGTATTGCCGCCAGCCTCTGTGTCTAATTTGCTGACAGACGCCGACACAATTTGCCACATACTCACACAGACACACACACACACACACTCACACAAACCAATTTCCAATGCACAATGCATATACATACACATGCAAAAAGTCCCTGACCCCAAAAAGTATGCAACGCAGCATAGCGCAGCGCCATCAACTCTGTAAGTGCTTCTTGCATGCTTCCTTTTGTTCATCGATGTCATCGTCATCGTTCTTGTTCTTGTTCTCGTTGTTGTTGTCGTTGCCATCGTCATTTTTGTTATTCTTGTTGCTATTGCTGCTGTTGTTGGTGTTGTTGTTGTTGTCGCTGCCGCCATTGTTCTCACATTGTGATGCTTTCGTGACTACAACACCACAATTCATACTCCTACGCATACATACTAATAACCAATAATTCAGAGACACCAACACACAAACGCATTTATTGAGCTAATCTTTATATATATGTCTATATATATAGATATGTTAGTATGCGTAGATGAGCATGGCGACTTGTCGCAGACACAAAGCGCGCATAAAATGGCGACATTCCGCACAAAAATACATTTAACTCGTACCCCTTTAATTTTTTATTTTCTTTCTGTCTTACTCATAATTTTTTTGTGTTGTTGTACCGACTGGACGCTGTTCTGATTGGGTTGGCTGACTGGCTGGCTGACTGAGTGCTTGACTGGCTAACAAATTGAGCGATTGCCATGTCACTGTTTATTTGCCTGATTTGCTTTTACAGCGCCAAACAACGACTTGCATTTGCTGCCCAGCCACATTACTAATTTCGCTTCGACACGCACTGACGAACGGACAGGCAGACAGACAGACAGACAGACAGATTTTCCATACAATTAACACCCTTTGAATAAGAAGAAGCCTTCAATGATGTTGAAAATGACGCATAGCGTTAGATTTCTATGGCAGTTGTATCAATCATGTGCTCAGCTAGCAAAGTTAATTAAATTGCCTTCAAAATTGAACTATTCTTTTGATGAAAATTTGCAAATTTTCAAATGCCATTCATGCAAATGAAATCATACATTTGAATTGCACAATATTGTCAAAGACAAAAACAAATTTGCTTGCTGCTTCCCCTATTCGAACCAAGTCCTTTTATTACGCACAACAACAACAAGGACAACAACATTGCTCAATTATGGTACAGCACAGCAAATGTGACAAGCCGAGCATGACACTTGCACATGCATTTCGGTTGTACGAATCTCACACACTCATCATTCAGCTCACTACTCATCATTTATCACTTCGAAATTCGTTAATTAAACCAACTTAATTACATGGTACAAAGACAAAAACATGTATCGCCTTTAGTCTCTGCCAGCAGCCATAATAAGTTCATCATATTCGTTTACAAATTAATTTCGGGGCAATTCGATTCTTGCACATAATGAATGCTCCATGAGTCGTGCAACCGATGACTGATTGCATGCGAGAGTCATTCGTTGCATGTGCAATCACTTCTACTTGTCTCTTGTCGCTTGTTCAAATTGATAACGTGGCATTTTTGTTGCTTGATGTCATACTTAAAACTGTTCGATTTTTTTTTTTTTTCGAACTTCGAATCACAAAAAACCGTTGTGTTGAACTTTGAATTGCTCGTATTATCTTAGATTTTTTCGAGTGCAGTTGTTTTTATTTACAAATCAAATCAATAAGTAACTGTACGTTGATTTTTTTTTGCAAAAAAGTTCATTCACATTTTCGATTTTTTCTTTTCGAACTTCGAATTACAAAAACTTGTAGTGATCAATTTTGAGCAGACAGTCTCAAGATTTTTTCAGTTCAGTTGATTTTTTTTTTACAATTTCTTTTATAAATTAAATCAATAAGTCACTAAGTATATACAGATGTACGTACTTTGATGCCATACTGCAAAAAAGTCAATTAATTTACTCGATTTCTTTTTTTTTTCGAACTTCGAATTACTAAAAATGTCTGATAACTTTCAAGTTTCTTTGCAATTTTTAATTTTCTAAGCTGACTTTCAGCTCTGCTCTCTGTTCTGTAATTTACCTGCTGTGTGCAATGAACTCATACATTGGCAGTTGTTTGTAGAGCGCCTTGAGTTACTTTTGAAGCGAACCTCAGGCAAATTGCATAGATTTCAGTCTGCAGAACAACTCCTAACAAGTATCGTGTATCATGTTTCAGCCGTATGAGCTGCTTCTCAAACGTTTACGCAAAAATGCACAAAATACGCTTTCAATCATGAGCCGAAAAATGGCAAAAAAAACTTTCCCTTTTTGCAAGCAACATGATATGACCACAGACCAGAGTCAGGATCATCTGTATTGGCACTTTGTATTTAGTTTACTTACTTGGCAGAGACATGTGTTGTTCTTGTTGTTGTTTTTGTTGTGTAAGTAAGCAAGTAGCATGTGCCATCAATAAAGTGTGTATTAAGCCATGCCGGAACTGCTACAAGGCGCTATGAAATCAAAGTCAGACGAAAAAGGACATGCAATGCTTCCGGCCTAAAACAGAGGCAGCGTAGAGCAAAGGAAAGCAGCGTCAGTCAGTTGCCTAAAAGCATTATAACTTGACCAGCAAGTCAACAAAAACAAATGTTAAAAACTCAAAACTGAACAAAAAAAAAAAAAAAAGAAGAAGAGAACTCACAAAGTGCCTGAAAACATTTTGAACAAGACACAAATTTGTGTGCGTTTCTTGCTTGTTGTTGTTGTTGCTTTTTTGCGTTCCGTATGAACATGTCCTCGTCGTGTCACGTGTCATGCGTGTCAAACCGGTTGTGATCGCTCGCAGTGAGCAAAAACGAAAAAAAAAAACTTACAATTACAAAAAAAAGTCAAAAAAGGAAATCATTCAACGTTCGCTTTGTAATTTAGAAGGCGATAAAACGGTCAAATCTGTTACTCATACGGATTTTGTTGTTGTTGGGTTTTGTATCTTTTTTTTTTTTTTTTTTCATTCTTTGTTTTTGGCTTTTCTCGCTACGTCGCATTGCTTTCGTCAAAGTGTCTGTGCTTTGTGCGCGCTCATGTGTGACGCGTGGTTAAAATTTGATATCCTTGCATGGCAAAATGTTTGTTGGCGATAAGATTGCAGAGGAGAGTAGAGCGGCGGCAATGCCAACGACAAAACTAATTTGCTAAACTCAGCAGAAAACGTTAAATGACGCCTGGCATTGATGGTGTCGGCGGCGGCGTCGGCGACGTCAATCGAAACTTATAAAACAAAACTAAAAAAATAAGAAATACTGAAAAATATAAAAAAAATAAATACATTTACAGTGAACATTGGCACACGTGAATCATTCAAAAGATGAACTATCCCATAACTTGAATTATACCATATAATTTTTTACATTGACTACTCTAAAACGTGAACAAAGCTAAACGTTCTGAAACGTGAACTTGAATTTTTCAATATTTCTACATAGAAATACACTTAATTAATTTTTAAGATCTAGGTGGATCCCAAAATATATAATGCGTAATATTTTGTAACCTTCGTCATTCGGTTGCCATTTTTCTTTTGCATTATTTGAGTTATCAATATTTCAATTTATTTTAAAAAATGTTCATGTTCAAAAAAAGCGAAGGTTCTAACTTTAAATAATACGATTCTTAAGTTCGATTGGATGTAATCTTTTCAGTCTTTTCCTTGGTACGTATGTATGTAGCTAGAGCGTTAACAAGTATGTTTGGGTGAGTGGATAGTCTGTCATAATATCTTCGGCTATGAATATTAATTTGATCGCCAACGAAAATAATATTTAAGTCCTTGTGTGTATTTTATGCTGGAAAACGTGGATTTTCCTAGCAGTAGTTCCCCACAGTTGCATTCCGTAGGTCCAAGTAGGACTGATGACAGTGCTCGACTTTAAGTAAAAAGAAAATAAAATGGCATACAATTTTTTAATATAAAATTTTACATTCCAAAACACGAACAGTCTCTAAAACATGAAAACCCACGATTTTAATAAGTTCACATTTACCAATGTTCACTGTGTTGTATATGTATGAATGTATCATAAAAGAGAACAACAAAGTTCGCCTAAAAACCAATAAAGAAGAACCGCCAAAAAAATAAAGTAAAATTAAGCGAGCGAGCGAAAAAAAAAAAAAACTTCCTGCTACGTCAAAAGTGTCCTTTGAGCATTAAAGTTTTTACAACTTGCCAGAGTGTTTGTGCCTCTGTGTGTGTGTGTGTGTATTTTTTTTCTTTCTTTTTCCATTTATTCTCTTCTATTTTTTCTGCTTTGAAATATGCCACGTCATTGACAGCGACGGCGTTGGCGTCGGCAGCTTCAGCAACGCCTTTAAGGACTCGTTGCTGGTGTCAATTACTTGCACTCACTCAGTTAACGAATTATGTACACTTCCTTTGTTGTTGTTGTTGTTGTTGTTGTTGTTCATGTAGTTGTTGTGGTTTTGTTACTTTTGATTTTCATTTTATTTTATTTGGTTTGGTCAAGTTTGTTGAGGTAGTCTAGCAACACATGAGCAAGTGAGTGAGTGAGTGAGTGAGTGAGTGAGTGAGTGAGCAATGAAAATTAAGTTGATCCGATGTGCACATGACAGTTGTAATAAAACATTCTATGTGCGTGTTTTGCTTGTAATTCGTATAGCAGCATAAATTAATGTGCACCTGTCGATGACAGCATGAAATCACATGTTTTACAACACTGGCACACTTTGAAATTTGTTGCAAAATCAAATCAATGAAATCGAATCTATTCTATTCCTGTGAGAAACAAAAACATATAAGTTTGATTAAAAAATGTCACTAATTGTTGAGCAAGCATTTTCCAACACTATGCATTTACCCAGCAGTGCATTTAGTGTACTCAGCACGTACGAATTCAGGGACAGATTGTATTTTTGCTCTAAAAACAAACTGATTGAAGGTCATGATGTATAGAGAGCGTTAACTACACTATTTACCGTTATGATTATCGTTATGAACTCGCATATTCGATAGTTTGGAACTAATCAGATTGAACAACTGGGAAAATGTTATAAATACAATAATTGATGGATTTTTTATTTTTTTTTTTTTGTGAGAGAGCAAATTCATTACTTTAATACGATAGGCGCTAAATGAAGTGTACTCATTTATGTTTGCTATGCGTTGTGAATGCCGAAAAACGAAACTTTGAAGATTCAATGCTGAGCTGAGCTGAGCTGAGCAGAGCAGTTGCCTAATCCCTGGGGTGCTGTCGAAGCACTCAAGTTTTGCGACTTAATTTCACACATTTCGTGCGCATAACCAACACACTGCTGACGCACACACGGTCACTATCGTTGTCTCAGTCGCGTATGTGTGAATGAACGCAACTGGTGCATGCTCGTTCATGCTCGCGTCTGTTGTCTTAACCTGCGTCATTGTCTTAGTGTATGTCTGACTCGTGCGTCTTTGCCTTTGCCTTTGCCATTTACACTTCCTCTACTGCTTTTGTGATTTAAACGTATTTTTTGTTGTCGTTGTTGTTTTTTCTTTTTCTTCTTTATACTTATTTTTTTTTAGCGCTAAGTTCAAATATGGATTTATGCAAGTTGAAATGAAATTTTTGTGCAAATTTCATTTTAATTTTTTTTTTTTTTTTTGTTGCTTTTTTTCATCATCTTTGTTGTTGGCTTTTTGTCTCGTTCAACTCAACCGATGCCATTTGTTATTGTATTATGCTAACAACATTGCTGCTATTGTTGTTGTTGCTGTTTGGCATCATTATTATTATTATTATTTTACTTTGTGGAATTTTAATGCAAAATAACTTTAATGTTTTGCATTGAAGTTTGCTGAGCTGAGCTGAGCAAATAACGGTTGATGGCGGCATTGGTTTGGGGACTTGATAGCCCCAAAAAAAGTTCAACTTGTTTGTGCTTGAATAAAATTTATGCATTAGTGTGTCTTTCATAAATGTGTAGAAAACATAACTTTTAATAAGACAGTTTTTATACAATTGTTGATAGGCTTTTAGCGACCTTTGCCGCAAGTCAGTCAGAGAGCGACAGTTAAATTTATTTTTAGTGTTGCAAAACGCTGTGAATTGTATTGAAATATGTAAAGAATATAAATAAGTAAAAGAATTACTTAAGATTGTATATTTTTGTTGGATAGAGCTTCGAAATGCTCTTCACAATAAAGTGAAATTCGTCATTATAAAAAGGTGTGCTATTTTGCTGTATAAATCAAGCTAAAGACTTGATTGTACATAATGAATTTTTTAGTTGAAAATATGTCAAAGTTTGACATGAAAATAAATGATGAAATTATAAAAGATCTTCAATGTATTAAAGCGCCAACAAAAAGCATAAAAAAGAAAAGCAAAAAGGGTAAGAAAATGGAACCACAATCATAAAAGTTGCAGAACAAGTTAAGCTAATCTGGGCAGGCACAAAAATCCGTTGTTGTTGTTGTTTTCTTTCTCGTTTAACCAGTGTCGAGTCATAAAAAGGTAACCTGACAATTTTCATATATGAAGCGCTTATTTTTATTATTATTATTTGTTTTTGTTTTTTTTTTTATGTTTCTGTCTGTCTGTGTGTGTGTGTTTGTTTGTTTGCTAAAGTAAAAGGACGCAAAGCATATTTTCCAACACTTTTTCTCACACATTTTTTGCATTGCCATAAAAACATCAAAGTCTGAAAAGAGTAAACAAATCGCATGGTCATAGAGGCAACAGCGGGCGGTATACAAAAACAACAACAACAACAAGAGCACAAAAAAAAGGTGTTTGTGTGTAAACCGAGCAATAACAACAACAGCAACAACCACGACCGCAACAACAACAACGACAACAGCGACAAGAATGAGTTGGAAAATGCGAACAGGAAAATTGTTAAACAATGTTTGGGATTTTTTTGTTGTATTTTTTATATTTATTTTCATTTTGGTTTTAGCCAACAGACAACAACAAAAAGGCGGTGTTCTTTACAAGTCTTTGTTTTCTTTCTTTTTTTTTTTTTACAATTTACGTCTTTAATGAAAACATTTCATGTTAGTGAGTAAAAGAGCTTCCAACTAAATATTAACACGTAATAAAATAAAAAATAAAAAGGCAAAACAACAACAAAAAGATAATGAAAATGATTTGCAACAGAGCGTGCTGTTGTTCTTATTATTGTTGTTTATTTCATATACAATATATGTACTTATTTACATATGCATATAAAAAAAAAGAGATAGCAACATGAGTTATTAAAAAAGGGCGGAATTTTTGTTGCGCATAATTTGAAATTTTTTCAGCCATCAGACACGAAAACAAGCTATTTTTGTGTGTGATTATTAATATACGCAGCACTATAAATTTTTAATGCTAGACTGTTTTATATAACATACGATTCTATATAACATATGACTTATCATTATTGAAAAAATGTTCTTGAAATACAAAATACTTAAGCAACTGTCTGTCTGTTCAGCTACGTTCACAAAAACTTTTTCCTTAACTTTTTCAAACAGTAATTTTTAAAGCAATGATAACAAAATAATATCATTTACACATTTTATTTTCCTTCGGTTTTTTTTTTATCAAATTTTAACCTTACACAATCGAGATTCAATGCCAAATCGTATCGTATCGTATCGAATCGACGCAATACACAAATCGTTCATTCGCAAAATTGCCTCACCTTCAAAGGGTCTCAAGTACGACTCCATTGTGCACAAAACCCAAGAGTTTTTTTTTTGTGTTTTTTTTTTTTCCAAAAGGTCTCCTCATTTTAGTTTCTTATGAGTTCTCATGACTGCTTGAAAGCACTCGTAGCTCACTCACGACCCCTTAAAAATACAATAACTTCTTCACTTCGCTTATGAGTTTCGTTCGTCTCACGCGCCCACCGGTTTCTCCCGCTGTCTGTTTGTCGTCTTGTTCAACGGCCCCTCGCTATGTGTCTGCACACACACACACACACACACAAAGAGAGAGACTGACAGAGAGAGAGAGTAAAGGCGAGTGAAGGAGACCCGCATGGCCTCTTCATGTACTCTAATGTTTGCTTAGGTCCCCTCGTATCGTGCCTTACATGCTTGCCCCACCACAACGTTTTTCTTATTCTTACTTTTTCTTTACTTTTTCCTTAACTTTGACGTTGTTTCGCTTCCAATCAGTTTGCCAAGCTGATTCATATCAGTAAACGCCAACGCCATAATTACACTTTCGGGGTTAAAAACTTTATGCATATAAGCGGACTTTTTTTTATGCTTTTTTTTATTTTGTATTTTTTATTATTGTTTTTTTTTTTTATATACAAACTCCGCCCATTTGCCGTACAAGGCTGCGAGCCTATTGCGCTCTGCCACAACTTGTGCTCGTCGCTTCTTATTTGAGATTCATTTTTTTATTTTCTTTCTTTTGTTTGATTTTTCCTTCTTATTTCTTTATTTTACTTGCTTACGCGGCGACATGTTTATTATCAGCAAACAGGCCTGCGTCGCCGTCGCAGTCATCGCCAGCCCCACTGCCGTCTGTTGGCTGCCATTGAGCGTCTGTTTTGAGGCCTTTTATGCCGACGCCTTCAATGAGTTCGCTTAACTTCAACTTTAAGCAAAGTTTATAACATTTAAGCATGCTAAATGAGTTGGCAATTTTTTTTTTTTCTTTGCTTAACTTTTTTTTTTTTTTTTCTGGTACTTTCTGATAAGATTTTGTATTTAAGTGTTGCAAAATGTTGGCAAACTTTTCGCTTAATGCAAAACAACAATGAGAAATTATTTGATTTTATTTTTTAAATTTCAATTAACTTGGAAAAAAGTCGAAAATAAAAGGATTTATTGCTGTGCTAGCAAGTGTCAAAAATAACACATGTTATTCATTTCTAAATTCATTTCAACTCAAACGTTATTTTTGTACTTTTGCATAAAATGAAAATTTTTGTTGTCATTTTTATTTTTTAGATTTTTTTTTTTAAATATTTTATTTGATTTTTTTCTTATTTAATTTAAAGCCAACAGAACGTTGTAGTTGACCTCAATCGTTTTGGCATTTTGAGCACTGCCGCACATTTGCCGTCTCGCTCACTCCAACTGTCTGCAACACAACTACATCCCAGCAGTTCTCGTTGTGTCAATTGTCCCCTTTTCGATAGTCTAGACTATAACTCAACTATCGAATTTAGGATAGAATTTAGACAGTATCAAATTATCTAGAATACTTCTATTAGCAAACTAGTACCAAACTAGTCAGATAATGACTGGAGAGCATGACAGCGTATATAGCTTATTGAAAGCCAGTGTTCCAAGTTTGAAAATGTTGCTTTGTAGTTTTACTTTGTAGGACCTGGAACTAGTAGTGTTTACATTCGAACTGGTTCCAATCTTAGTTCCGTACTAGATCAAAGAACTGCTGGGTCCCAGCAAAATTACAAATGTGCCGCAGCAGCGCTTTTGATTGCATACCTTTGTGCGAACTTATGGTACATGTTTCAAACAATTTAAAATCATTTTCGCGTCGACAGCTGTGCTTTTCGTGTTTTCCAAACACACTTCAATTGTGAGTGTAAAAAACCCTTTTCACAAAAAAAAAAAACAAAAACAACAACCATTGAAAAATTTATTTTCTTCGCGTGTGTGTGTATGTGTTTGTGTGTGTGCGTGCATTTAATTGCTTTTGCGACACAAATTCTTCAAAATGTCAAAAAAAAAAAAAATGAGAATTAAAAAATACTTTAAACTATAAAAAATCTTTTAAAATATGCAAAGTTAATGCATTCTGCCATTTGACGTGACAAACAGCAACAACAATGAAATCAAAAGACTAACGAGAAAAAAGAATTTTAAGAAATTATAAATGAAAAGCATAAATTGCGCAATAAATGTTAAAAGTTGTTGGAAACATGTAATGCCATTGGCAACTTACTTGGAACACAAACGGCATCGATTTACAATTGGATTTGCACACACGCACGATGGCTTACTCACGCACGCACGCATATTACTTTCTTTCATACGTATTTCAAAAGAGAAGAGACCACAAGAAAATGGTCTCAAATGTTGCTTGAAAAACTATTGAAAATTGTTGTTTTATTTCACAAAAGTACATTAATTTATAATTCATATCTTATGTACAAATATACTAAGATTTACTTATTGTTGTTAATCATTAAGCACGAAAACAAAATTCGAATGCTAAGCTGCCGAATGTGCAATGTAACGCTGTGCAACGTAGAAGAAAATGAGATGGTTTTCATGACAATTTTAAAACTTTATAATTCTTTCAGTTTTCATGCTCTCATTTGTTTGTTTTTTTTTTAAGAAATTTATCGCATATATTGTGCAGAATTTAAGACTCTCTGGGAAACAGAAATATCTTATATTACTAATTAATGACCAAGAAAAAAACTTTATATTTTTTTTAAATATTCTCCATTTAAATAATTCGAAATAATTCTCATGTTCGATATTTTAAATGTTCAAAGAAACGAAATATCGGCAACTTCTCTGACACCCCTATCTGTGTTTCGCTCTGGACAATTCAATAAAAATTATCGTAGCATACTTCAACGGGTAAATTAAGTATACGTGTAACTTTTTTTTTTTTTTATTACAACGTTTAACAATAATCAACTCATCAGGAGTTATAAATTGTTACAAAAGAAACTTTAAAATTATTTTCTGACTTTTACTTAAAAAAACTGAAATACTTACAATTTCGCTGAATGGATTCTACTGTTTGAGAAAAATTTGTGTAGCATACTTTAATGAGCATATGTCAGTATAAATGGTGTAGTAAAAAAACATATTCATTGACTTTTCTTAGTGATTTAATTTGAATAGAACGCTTTATGATTCAATAAATGTTACTGTGAATGAATAATAAGCTCTCACATTAAAATGCAAGAAAAAAATCACTATATTTGAACGCATTTTTGCATGTTTGCGCATTAGTTGCTCATTTTGTCTTTATCGTTTGTACAGATTTATTCGTTATCACGTCATGCATTGGACGACACACAAACACATGCATACAAATAAGTAAACAAACAAAGACTGCTCGTTGCCACACGCACACAGTCAACGTATACAAGTGTGTGTGCGTGTATCAGTCTGAGTCAGTGCATTAATTATGGCACGCAATGACACGCGTAACGAACATGAACGCTCATGCAAAAAAGGCAACAAGCGAGACAAGGAGACAAAGAGAAAGTGTATGAGAGAGAGTGAGTAAGGATAACAGTAGCAAGCAAGGATATTAACATAGTGAGTGTATTACTTTGGTTGAAAGGTAGCAAGAGTATAAGAAAAAAGAGGAAGCAAAAGTGGGGTTTTGGGTGTGACTGACTAACAAAAAAGTCATTAATGAGCTAACAAGACATACATACATAAAAAAAAAAAGTGAAGAAGAACGAGAGCAGACACACTGACGAAAAAAAATAGGTCAGTTTAATGAAGTACTGCCAAATGAGAAATGAGAAAAGCTTCAACAACAACAACAACAGTGCAATAATAATAATAACAAGAGCAATGAAAGAAAGTACTGAATGACTGACTGACTAATGTACAGACGGACGGATGAGTGACAATACAGCTAGAATGAAGAAGATGATGCTTAAAATGAAGAAGAAGAAGCTAAAGAGAACACATTAATGAAGACATTACACATTATATACAAAACGTAACACCAAATAAGAATATGCAAAAACAACTACAACAACAACAGCAGCAAAAAATGAAAAATAAAAAAAAAAATACAAAAATATAAAAATAAAAGAAGAAGTAAAAAATCAAACAGCAAAAACGCTTTGCTAATTAGCAACGTTTGTTTTCAAAGCTTTTATTGTTAGTTGTGTTGGCAACCAATGTGTATCTATGTCTGTGTCTGTGTATGTGTGTGCGCATTTGAGTGGTTTTGTATACGTAAATGCTAATTTGCATATTTTGTGCAAAAAAAAGGAAAAAAAAAGCACCAACGAGTGAATAGAAATGAACAAGACCGAAAAATGAATTTCAATTAGGCAAGCGAGCGAACGCGTGCATAAAAGTATGCTACAAAAAAAAAAACAAAAAACAAATTAAAAGCAACAAACATAAAAGAAATCGAATAAGAAGAGCTCATAGCGTTACGAGCGCTAAAATTTGTAATTTTTGTGGTCATGTCAGTGTATAAAACTTGCGCTCTTACAATAGCACATTCGCATGAAAGTATGCTACATAAAAGTTTGCCATTTTGCCGCATATGTCTTGTGGCACAACACATTCATGCCGCTTGTTACTTTGTGCTCATGAACTTATTTTACTTTACTATGAAAACAAAGCAGAAGTTGAAATTAACGTGCAACTGCAACACTTTTCGTTGAGCCAAGGTGACAACTCTGGTTAGCCAAATTTTTTATTCCGCTTCGTTGGGATTTTCGTTTGTCAAATTGAATTCTTTGCCACATTTTGTGGCTATAAATTCAAAGACATCGTTGGTTTCAATGAATTTTCTTCGTCAGAATGAAAAGAAAGCATTCAAAGAATCACTGAGGCCATGAAAGATACCCATTGAACGCCTTGTATTGCAAACTGTTTCAATTGCATGTCACTGCTTTGTGCAACGTCATAATTTTGGGCTATTCTAAGTTTTGCATGAAGATGCAAGCCATTTGCCCATAATGACTTTGCGCTTGAATAAGCCAAGTGTAGCAAAATATCAAATATAAAGAGCACAATGTTACAATATGTAAATTATAAATAAAATATTTTTACTATTTTGTTGACCTTCTTTTTTGTTAACAAAAAAAAAAATGTATTTTCCAACACTTTTATAATCACTTTTCTAAAGAAAGTCACACATTTTCTACTTGAAATAGTTTCAAATTGAACGACATCTTTATGTACTGTTTTTGTCACTCTTCCCACTCTCTCTCTCACTTTAGCCACTGTATATTTTTTGCCTGATTTTCATAACTCTTCTGACATACGCGTTGTTTTATAAGAAAAGCTTGTTGCACACAAAAGAATTTTCTTTTCTAAGAGTTTGTGCTTATGAATTTTCAAAAGCCTAAATGACATTTTCTCACCTTAACCCTTTTCAATAGACACGACGATGGCAACAATTGTCATACATTATAAAAGCAAAAACAAAAACACAAAACACAAAACAGAAAAAAAATAAGTAAATGTGAAAGAAAATAGAATGCAAGTTGCTTTTTTTCATAGCATACTTTCGGGCTGACATTTTCACTTGAACTGAATTTTCAGGCTCATTGTTGCTTTTTGCAATGTATTTGTGCTTGTTGCTGTCAACATGCATTGACATTAATTAAATACAAGCGACGCGTTGTATGCAAATGAACACAGACGCACACTCACGCACGCACAAACACACACACACACACACACACAAAAGGCATGAATGCCTCTTAGCATGACGGCAACGGCAAAAGGACGGCAGGGCTCGTACGTACGTTCGTTCGTTCGCTCAGTTATTCACTGTAACTGTTACACATTAATTACGACAACATGCATGGCCCTCATGCACAGGCTCGCATTCATGCTCAGTGTTATGCTGATGCTGTGACTTGGTTTATGGTGACTGCGCCTAAAAGCGCACTTTAAAATATTTACAAAACTCGCTGCTCGCATACAAACAACAAGCCAAAGAACTCAACTGAACTCAACTCAGCTTAACTGAGCTCAACTCGACTGCAGGCGATATTTTGCCTCGCTCTTTGACTTCAACATACGACGAAGAGGCATTTTTATTTTCATCCCATCCTTTTTGTTGGACATTTTTAAAACATTGCGTGTGTGTGTGTGTGTTTGTGTCTGAAAAGTACTCAAATACTGACTATGACAGGCGCAAATACATCCGTACGAGGGGCTTAGTGTGGGGAGTGACGTTGCTGCGGGTTCGGCTGTTGCTCAGAACAAAGGCAAAAGCGCTATAGTGTCAAAGAAAAACGTCTTTGTCTTAGTGAGTTGACTAGTGGCAACAAAAAACGCAAAAAAATGTTCTCATGCTGCATAAAAGTATGCTACATTAATTATAAATTACAAATTTATAGAAAATAGTTCACTCACTAGACCCACGATCTTTTTTTCATACTTTTAGTAAGTTTTTTTCTTTTTTTTTTGTATTTAATTGTTGTTGTTGCATTTGTTGTAACCATCACTTTCACCCTTTTTGTACGTATGTATGTACATACGCTTGGTCGCTCACATAATTTGAATTTAAAAGCCGGATTGCAACGGAAGCTTAAGTGCAATAGCAACAACAACAACAGCAACAACAGCAACAACAATCATAATTACACTAGCAACAAGAAGCGGCAACACTTGAAAGTAAATTGTTTAATTATGATAATCAAGTGGGGACCACAGCAAAAGGAAGCAAAGCATAGAAAGTCAAATGCAGAGCATAGCTTAGAAAGCCTTTTGCGTGAGTGCGGTAGGGTGCACAGAGACTTCAACTTCAAGGCAAAAGTTGGTGTTGGCGCAAAGCGTAAACAACAACAACAAAGCAAAAAAAAAAAAAAAAGGGGGAAAAAGAAAATAGAGCCAATGTTAAGCAATGCACGATGCGAAAGTGCACTAAGCAGCTGCAAATTGCTGACAACAACAGAAGTAACAACAATAACAACAACAAATAAGTAGTAACAAAAACAACAATGATGATTATGACGTTGATTATTATGCTGAGTGTCCTGCCTTATTCCGCTGACGTTGGCAAAAGAGGCGCAAATAAAAGTTGAAATTATGGCGCTCTTACTATGTGCCTTTGCGCTTATTAACTTCTTTCTCTTTAACACTTCCTTTGTTTATTTTTGTTGTTGTTTTTTTTTTTTTTTACCACTTCATTTCTTGTGGTGTTCCTCATGGTTCGTTCACTTTTATCATTACCTTTCATTATTTTTATATTAGCGTTCCAAGTGTTTCCTTGTTTCTTCCTTTGCTTTGCGTGAGTATTTAATATGAAAATTCTCTCAGTAGTTTTTTTTTTTTTTTTTGTATGGTCAGCAAATTGTTTTTCATAGCTTAATTAATTATTAAGTATTTCTATGTAAAATTCTTCATTGAAATTCTATTACAATATTTTTTTCACCTTACCAAACTTTATCACTAGGAGAGCTTTTGACTTCTTGACTGTTCTTGTGTTTGGGTTCTCTTGCGGCTTATGTATTACAATTATGCTTGCTCTCGCTTTGACTTAGCTCTTTCGTACTAATTTAGTATACTAACCGTCACTACGATCGTCTGTGATATCTTCTTATTCACGCACTTTAAATTTTATGTAATCTTGTCCGCTCTGAACTATTGAACACTGTAATCAAACTCTTGAATCTATTATATAGATCTATGCAAACCTTATTTGATCCAGACTTTTCGACTCCGGTCTACTCTCATCGACTCAAATGTACACTAAGTCTATAATCTTGTGAGCTTTACCCTTCTGTACTTTAATGTAATGTATATTGCATTGCTTTAAGCTGCTCTGATTTTTATTGCCTTTCTCAGTGCTCATCTCAATTTAAATCTAATTATATTTTAATCTACTCTATGTTCGCTTTCACCATTTTGTTTTCTACTTTGTTGCCTTCGTTGCGTTTATTAAATTCCTATGATGATTACAAGCAATTTTCATAAATAATTTTATAGTTTTAATTCAATAAATATTTGACCTACAAACTATTAAACGAATAACCACCACACACACACACATACTTACACACAGCGACTTACGCATTTACACATAGAGACAAGTATACATATGTATGTATTTATGTTCATAGAAATGAAGAGTAAACTTTAATGAGTAATTTTAATTTTATTGCAACAACTTTTGCAGTCTTTGAATATATTTTTTTACATGTACATTGCTAGTATGTGTGTGTGTGTGTGTGTGTGTGAAACAATTTGTTAGAATGGCGCTGATGATGTTATTGGATCGACTTGAGGCAATTGTGGCATGAAAAAAAAAAAAAAATAAAAAAAATGAGAGGAGAGGAGAGCATAGGTGGTTAATGGCCGCGGTTGGTTGTTGTCTTGGATGGCCTTTGTTGACATTTAACAGCCATTTGAACACATTTTCATGATGAACTCATGCCGTGCATAAAAATGCACTTCAATGCGCGCAAAAAGAGTCAAGACCACGAACCGTGGCAAAGTCAACGAAGTCAACGATGTGGAAATATGAGTCAAGCAATATGTAAGAGAGAGATAGAGAGAGAGTGAGAGTGAGAGGGGAGGAGAGTGAGAGTGTCAAGTAGAAAATGAATGCAACAATAATGTTGAATGACTTTGCGTGGCTGAAAAAGTGTTGCTGTTGTTGCTGTTGTTGTTGTTGTTGCGAAGGATGAAGGCAGAGGGCACACGTTGGCACATTGTTGGTCAAAAAGGTCTTTTTAGGGTTAAGGCAAAGGAGAAAGCTTTAAGGTGTTTGGCAGCGTTTTGCTGCTTAATTAAAATTTAAATGCTGCTGCACGTTGAAGATTGCAACACATTTTACTAGCAGCTGACACCAACAACAACAACATCAACAATAACAACAATGCTCGTTATTGTTGTTTGTGCATGGCTTTGTCTTCTGCTGTGCTGTGCTGTGTTGTCTTGCGTTGTCCTTTACAGCTTCATCGTTGCCATTTTGTCCTGAGCACCATGCTTTGTCAGTGTGACCCTCACGCATTTCAAAACCAACCCAACCCAAACGAACCCAACCGAAGTCAAACTCAACCCAAACTGACACACAGTTTTTAGTCTTGTTTTTTTTTTTTTTTCAGGGGGGGGGGGTATTTATTTTGCCTCTCGGCATTTCGATTGCAGTCAAGACTTTAAAGTAACTTTCACAGGCATTTTGCGTCCTTTTTTGCCTTTCTGCCATCTTGAAATATCTTTCGTGTTTTCGCTGCGCACTTGTTTGGCATCGTTTTCTCAGTCATTGCCATTGCCTTTATTGTTGTTGTTGCCACGGATGTTGCCACTGTCACTGATGTTCTTACCTCTGACCTTTTTGGTTGCATTAATTAATGTTTCTACGTGTTCTTTACGGCCCACTTGCACAGTTTGACTTTCGTTTATTACTTGCTACTTTTAATGAAGTACGTAAGTAGTATAAAAATGAGACCAAGCCGTATGTAAGGTGTGGCAGACTGGTAAGCTAGAAATATACACAAAATTAACTTATTGAAATAAGGCTCACGTTCAAATGCATTGTTCAACTAAGTATGTCTGTCTATTATTGGCTTTTACCTGTCCTCCGCTTTCACTGCTCCTTTGCATTCAAAGAAATTAAAGTTTGTGGCAAGCAATGATAATGATGATGATGATGTTCTTGATTCTCGATAATGGCTTCATTTTGTACAATCAACATTAATGAAATTTGCATTTGTTTTTTTCTGTAATTACTTTTTGTTTTTGTCTTTCTTTGTTTTAATTTCGTACACTTCGCTTCTTCGTCTTCTTCTAACCAACTTACGGCTTTGGTCAGCAGTATCTTTCTTGCCATTTTTTTTTATCTTTTTCTTTAGCTTCTTCACGTCTTTGATCATCAATAGTTTTTGGTATTTTTAGACATTTTTCCTCTGTTTTTTTTTTTTTTTTAATATCGCTTTTTGGTGACAAATCAATCTTAATCCTTAAATCGCAAGTCTTTACTGTGTATCCTTTTAACTGTAATACAATTTTAATATCATTTTCTGTTTCTTCTTCTTCTTCTCCTTCTACATTTGCAAATTGCAATGCTTAGTTAAACTTTATGCTCCCTTTCACACCTCTTTACTCATTATGCTCGCATTACTGGACGCACTTTTATTTTCTCTTTGCTTCAAACTAACAGCAAACACTTCACTTTATCACCTCCGACGTCCTCTCGCCACTCCCACACTTCTCTTGAGCCATTGCAGAGCACTCCATTTGAGCATTTCCTTTGATGACATTTGCTACTTTCTTTTTAATTTGTTTTAATGAACTTTAGCACATTACTTTTTTATATACTCTTATATATATACATATTTTTACATATATATATGTATATATATTTATTTTTTTTCATACATTCATTTATTTATTTAATTTAATTAAATTTTTTTTTTGGCTTTTCGTCGTCTGTTAGTTTTTTTTCTCTCTTTTTGTTGCCATTTCGCAACGTTTCATGCACGGGCCTGCCGGAAAGTATGCAATATGTTTGCTCACTTGTATAATTATTCAAATTTTTTTATTTTTTTTTCAAGCGTCGCCAACCGCTTTCCCCCTCCCCTTACACACTTAGAGCATCGCTGCAACAGTTTCAGTTTCAGGCTGCATCACTCATTTAGCTTAGCATTTATCAGCCGCCTACCATTCACGCCGCTTGCCCCTCCCCCACCCTTACGCGCGCAACGCCTACGCCATCTACACACTCACACACACACAGATTTGAGTGCGCTCAAGTGCATGGCTTTCATTAATTTTAATGAGTTTTAAAAGTTGTTTCTTGCTTTCTTTTAACTTTGCTTTCTTTTGCTATTCTTTACATTATTTCTTTCTCTCTCTCGCCTTGTATTTTTTTTTCACTTTTATTTATTTATTTTTGTTCTTTTTTTTTTGTTTTTTTTTTTGGAACAACTTTCTTATTTACTTATTTACTTATTTATTTATTTTTTGTTTTATTTCTTTGTCAGTTGTTGAAGAACTTTGTTGCCATTATTTTACACGCTTCGTTTTTGTTTGTATTTTTTATTTTGTTATTGCTTTTACGTCTAGAGTGCATTCGATCAACTTGTCGTTCTAAGCACACAGACCTTTCGATGGCTTTCAACACTGGTGATTACTGCAATGACCAAATGGACAGACATTTAATGATGCTGCTTAACTCAACTCGTCATGTCGCTCACCATTAACATTACATCAACTCGACTCATAACTTCATACTTCCTCTTCTGCTTCTTATATCCTTTTTTCACACATATGTATATTAAATCATTATATACATATATACAGTTTGCCACTTTTTGGCTTTGAGCGTCCATTTTTGCGTGACTTATGCGATCATAAACGGACGAAGGCTTTTAGCGCTTCACTCACGCCATTCTTTTGTTTATTTCTACTCACGTTTTTTGCACTGTCACGCTTTACTTTTGCTACACTCATACACATACACACACACACACACACACACACAGTCACAGTGACTTCAATCACACTCGTGTGTTCACTGTTCGTGACGCTTTTTTTCACTTCTCTTCTCTTCTTGGAATTTGATTTATGTCTTTCATAAAATTCATTAAGTTATAATCATGGCACACAAATCGCAATCAAAAGCAACTCAAATAAGCAACTTATACTTTTTCTATGTACGCCTCTGTGTGTGTGTGTGTGTGTACGCATTTAGGTTCATGTGTCATATATACATTTGAGTGTTTTTTTCTAGGTACGCCATGAGTTATATAAGGTTTTTATTTCTCTTTTTTTTTTGTTGTTGTCATAAGACATTATCGCTCTTTCATTACTTACACTTTTTCTTATCAATGTTAAGTCTTAGTTACTTATGACTTACTCCCTCCCTAAATATATACAAAGTCATTGTTCTTTTTGCTTGAAATCTTTTTAAGACTTAAGATTTTAGAGCCAATTTGTTCTAAATTTTTTATTTTCAATATTTTTTACGCGTTTTTTGAATGATAGGTCATGTTAAGGGGGATATAAAGTTAATTCGATGAAAAAAATATATTTTTGTGCATTTTTTGAAAGAAAACCATAAACATATACTCATTTATTTAAAAAGGAGATTCTTTTTTTTTTAATTTTGAAATTTTTTTTTTAACAGCTTAAAGTGAAAATATGGATTTTTACGAAAAAAAAAAATCGAAAAATTTAAAAATTCTTTATATTAAAAAAAAAAACTCTCGACGTGAGAACACGGCTAATTATGTCTAGAAAGAGTATGTTAAATTTAAAAAAAAATCGGTTCAGTAGTTTTCGAGTGAGAGTTGTCACCGACTTTGAAAAATCAAGTTGTGGAAAAATCAATTTGAAGTTTTACATTTACATAGGAGGGACCATAACTAAAAACGCTCTATCTTCGTCACTTTTAATCAGATCGATCTGATATTTTTACACAATTTTCTTGAAATTTGGTTTGATTTTAGTACTTTACCCTCCTTTAATACTATCTCACCCATTTTCAACGCTCAACAATAATGGGCAACTTCCGAAACTTACTCATTTACAGATTACACCCGATTTCTTCTTATTATTGTATTTGTTTTTTATGAAGATATATTTGTATAAATTTTAATTTGATGCCTTCTTAAAAAAGGTGTTCTTTGAGGTTTTTTACTTACATAAAAAATATTTAATATTATTTTTGTGCTATGAATTTTTCAACGTTTATAAATTAAATATTTTGCATATGATTTTGTATTCAAAACATTTAAAGTTTTGTTCACAGAAGTTGTTTGTTGTGTTACTTGTTTTACAAATGACTCATAAATGACTCAATTCAATTTGTCATTTCATAGTATACTCTTAGTTAATACTTATGTAAATTAAAGTTGAGTTAATTTTGAAATAAAGTTCAGTTTCAGTTTAGTTAGTTCAAAATTACTGACTTAATTACATAACTTAAATAAACAAAACTAAATTAAGTATGGTATGAAAAAAAAAAATAAATAAATAAACTTGTCCTTAGTTGTTTGCCAATTAGCGAATTGCATAATAATTGCACACTCACTGATATGTTAATTAATAATTGCATTTTCATCTTTTTTTCTTCTCTCTCTCTCTTCTCTTCTCTTTTTTCCACTCTTACTCTGTTTTAGGTAAGCGCTCATACAATATTTTTCAATGGTAATTTGCATAATTTTATTTCTTGCCACAACGTTGCAGGTAAGTTTCATATTGCATACCTTTTTTGGCGGTTCTGTGGTTTTTCGGACAATGATGCGCGCGCAATGCAGCGACTTTGGTATCATTTTTTTCATTTTTTTTGCGGTTATTACAAAATGTTTATTGCCATCAAATTAGCAAAATGAACACTTTCATGTTTAATTGGCATTAGAAAAATAAAAAAAATATCTATATAAATATTTCTCTATTTCTTTTCAAGCTTTTTACATATTTCTTTAAAGAAAAAAAAAAATAATAATAAAAGCTAATTAGAAATGTTTAATTATTGTTGTGCTTTAAGTTTATTTTAAGGCGTTTAATTATTTCGATGCTTTTGCAAAAGTTTATCTCTTGCTATAAGCAGTTTTTCAAACAACAACAAGTATACAAAAAAAGGAAAATAACAAAACTGTAGCAATTTGGCTCTGACAAGCATTTGCAATTAGTCAAGACATGTACGTGTGCAACTCGTATAAGTAATAATGAATGTTCTAAAATACGTTGGCAGCTGTCGCATAGCTTAGGTGAAGCTTAACACAGATACACACACATATAGACACATTTATACATACATAGATACACAAGCATACGCACACTAATACGCTTAGGCATATTTGGCTATTGTTGTCGTGCAATAAATTTGCAATTATGTCGCAATTTTCTCATCTTTGTGTGTGTGTGTGTGTGTGTGTGTTTTCGCGAAATACCGAAAATCATAAATACATGTATCTGCACGTCTCACCTAACCCACACACACACACACATATTTGCCCTTTTCCCACTATCCCTCTCTCTCTCCCTCTCTCTGTTTGCCTCTGTCTCTGTGTGCAATAACATAATTCTGTCTTGTAACAAAATGACCTCGTTATAAGCCGGAAACGCTTCGCAAAAATTGCTCAAAAAAAGCCAAAATGTACGAATGAATGAATGGATGAATGAAAAAGGAGAGCTTGGCGATTCGGTGGCGCACAAAATCGACAACTCAACTCAAATTTTGGCAATGAAAGCGACCGAATATGACATGCGAGGCTGGCTATGTGTACGAAAGAGAGAGAGAGAGAGATGAAATAAAATGACAAGAGTGTGAGATACTTTTAGTTATTTATATACACATGCAGGCATATAATTAATGGGCGTGCTGGGCACGGCATGCGACATGCGGCAGGCGATTTGTGCACGACAATGAATAAACAAGCAAGAGGAAGAAACAAAAAAAAAAAAAAACAAAATAACAAAATGTGTGTGCGTTGTTTTGTTGGTTTGCATGCGTTTGTCGATCATATGCTATTAAAACGCAATACGAGAACAATTTTCAAATGAATGATTTATGACAGAACCGCACTGCAAAGTTGACAACAACAACAACAACAGCAACAGCAACCAACAAATGAAATGCAAAAGCAAATGTATCCAACGGCAATTGGAAAATTTGCCAAAGCCACAAAATAAGCGAAAGCCGGAAAAAAAACACTTGCAAAGCAATGAAGAGCCAAAGGAGGCAAAATGAAAAAAAACAAAAAAAAATAAAAGAAACAAACAAGAATGAAATAAGTTAAAGGCGCTCATACGAACTGCCTCGAATGCTTGCGGTGGGTCAGGGCAGACGTACGTAAGTGCGGTCAGCTCACCAGCGTGAAAGAGCGAGATGGCACGATAGAAACCAATCAGGCCACAACGTCACTGACCAACGGCAATGAAACGAAACGAAGCGAAGGAAAATGAAAAAAAAAAAAACAAGAAAATAAAACAAGACAACAACAAAAAGAAAAAGAAAAAGAAAAGTAAACCAAACGGAAATGAAACGCGACGCATCGAATGGCAAAGACGCAAACGAAGCGCAAAAAAGGCGAGCCGAGAGTTGAATTGGAATACGAAAAAAAAAGAAACAAGGAAAATCTGTTTCCGACTTATTGGAAAATTAAGTTTATTATTGACGGCCACAAATCGCAAATGCCACAAACGAAAAAAGAAAAAAAAAAAAAAAAACAAACACACACAAAAGAAGTGACAAGTTGATAAGCGGCAAGGGGTAAGGGGGTAAGGCGAGAGAAAAGTTGTTAACAGACACGCAATTATAATTATTTTGAAATGAAACTTTTAACAAACATGACTTAACCTTTAACAAATCGAAAGAGACATATTGATTAAAAGCCGACATGAGAGAGAGAAAAAAAAGGAAAACAAAACAACAGATAATTAAAAATAAATACAAAAAAAAAGCTAATAATTACAAAGCAACAAAAAATATATATATAAAAATAATGGAAAAGTTAAACTATTAATAAAAAAACAAATATTAAAATAAATGATTTAAAAACAGAAATTAAATTAAAAAAATCTGGTTTTCTGCAATCAGGAAAAACGGAAAAAATAAAAATAACAAATAACACAGACCAACAAAAAAACCGTTCGTAAAAACTTTATCAATAATTGCAACTTCTATGTAATATGGTGTGCTGATGCCGAAAAAAATATATGTATGGTCGTATCATTCACCAATTTCGCACATTTCAATATTAAGTAAAAATATCAAAATTATTTTTTTCAAATTCGTTTCCAAGATATCTCAAGAACTATTTAACCGTTCATGTTGTAATTTAAAACGAATATTCATATGAACAGAATTTATTGTGTAGCAAAGGTGTTCTTAGATTGAGCGCCCGATTCACGTGTTATAAATATTTTAACCTCAAAATTTCAAGAAAAGTCTGTTATATGACATCCGTAATTTATAAAATTTTTTTTTTCATATGCAACATGATATGTATTTCTTTTTTGAATGAAATGTCGCCTCATTTTTATTTTTCCGACGATTGCTAATCAAGATATCGTTTACACCAACAACAATGTTCTCTATATTTACTATATAACTCAAAACTTAGTTATTTTAAATGTTTTTCTTATCAGTTGTTACATTTTTTTTCGCAATCAGTACACCAAATTACATAGGACTTAATAACAATCATTGAAAATGTGGTTTCCTGTTGGCCGGCGTAATTTTTTTGCTTGAAATAAAATTCGCTTAAAAATTCCATTATATCTTCAATGCCAACAAGTTTATGGTCAAAGTCGGATTAATAATTGAACTTGAGCTTCGTTAGTTACAAAAAAAAGTATAGTGAGCCAATTACCGTTAATAAACGAACGGTTCATTGAAAAGCAAAACGCAAACGAAATGTTTCGCACGCATTGATAGTGAAAAATTTCGTTGCCTACTTTTGGTTGCGTACAAGAAATGCGAAAAACGGCAAAGCAGTTTTCAACACCAAACTGCAATGCACACGTATGTACAAATACATACACATGTGTGTGTGTGTCATATTTTGCTGCCATATTGCACAGTAGCTTACTTTTGTCCGTTCTTCTGATAATTCTCGGTAAATGTATGCGTGTATGTGTGTGTGTGTGTGGGTGTGTGCAATTGAAGGCATGCAAACTGCTGATAAATATGAGAAAATACATGCTGCTAAGCCTAAGCATACGCTTGTGGTTTGAGGCGTTGAGACGATGACGACGACGTCAGAGCAAAAATGTCGAAAATATGTGAAAATGCAATGCAAATGCTATGCAAAGAAACACACACACACACACACGCATTGACATTCAATTAAAGCAAGCGGGGAAAGTATAAAACGAGCAAAGTAACAAAAAAACAAAAGGAAAAAACCGTTGCATACATTTTGGCGCTTGCATGTGAATTATGCATACAAATGGTTGCCTTCTGCCTAATCTTGTAGAATACAGCAAATGCGGCAGCTGCTTCTGCAACACTGGCACGCATTCAAGTGTGTGTGTGCGTGTGTGTGTACGTGTGTTTCGGCAGCTTTGCTTGTGAGTTGAGTTCTTGCCACTTTTACACAGCTGCAAGCAAACTAAGCCATTGCACAATGGGACATTTTACTACTTTTTCTGGCAAAAAAAAATTATATTTTCAAAATTAATTATTATAAAGCGTTTTTGTTACTAATAAGTTATAAATGTATGGGAGGTTAATATTACATACCAGAAATGTCATTAAAATGCAACCCTGGCAAGTTAAGGTTTATAGCTGTTGCTATCCATAATTTGAAATTTATAAAGATAGCTTGTGATTTTGAAATTTAAGAAAAATTGCATTATTTGCACAACATTACTAATGGAATCTATATCTGAATTTTAATTTGGCTAAAATAAATTCATGAAGACGTTCCCTTAAAAAGGGAAACAACTTACCATTTTTTTTTTTTTTTACGACAAAGGGATATGAGGAGATGAGATGTTTTTTGTATTAAGTTACTATTTACTAATTTGTTAAAAATTTTTATTAAAAAATTTAATTCTTAAAAAAAATGTCAGAATTGTCTGATACCACGCCCACTTCTTAAAAAAAAAAAAAAAACCAAACCGGAAAAAAATTCGCTTAGTCTTTAAGCTATTAATAATTTGTCAGAAATAGTAGAAAAATGTTCCCATTGTGCATTGCGAAGGCCCACACACACACACACACATATACTGAGATTGATAGCCTAAGGCACACACATACGCACACACACACACGCCTACAATTCACTTTACTACACTCGCGCATTATACAATTTCATTATTATTCATTTATGTGTGCGCTCGTTTCTTCACGCCTTTACTCTTTGCTATTTTTACCATACTTGGTTAACTCTTTGCCTTCCTACTAGCCACACACACGCATACAGAAACAAACACATCGTGTTGTTTTTGTTGTTGTTGTTGTTGAGTGCTTTGCATGCTTTTGTGCATCAATCATATTACACAAAACGTGCCTATTTCCGGTCTTGCCGCCACCTTAGTTAACGCTTTGCTATGTGCGAGCGTGTGTGTGTGTATACCCCCCTCCCCCCTGACTCAGTTAGTTTCACTGTTGCTTTGCAACTCAATTTATATATCGTTATCGTGGCACAGAGTTGTCAGGTTTTTGTGGTAACTGTAAACACACACACACGCACACACACACATACATACACAAAAGTATCTGAAGCTATTGTTAAGTAATAATACACGCACGCATATTTATTCTTTGAGCGTGCCTTTGGCTCTCTTCCTCTGCCTCTATCTCTCTCACTCTCTAACTTGCTTACACTCGAACACATCTCTAAAGACGCATTGTCAACACTTTTCATCATAATCATGACTCACTGACTAACTTACTGACTCACTAAGTGTTGTAAACTCTTCTTCTTCTGCTTCGTAATGCTTTTCTTTTCTCTTCTTTGCCTTGTGCAATATATTTATACGTGTGCTTCTACTTTAACATTATCATCATCATACATATATATACAGAAACACACACACACACACATTTGCCGTAAATCTTTAATAACACTCATTTGCCCATGGGAGAGCCTTCACTTTCATTGCTTTCGCCCGCGAGCTCATCATTGCTCCACTGTTGAATTAAATTGAATTGAATTGTGTTATGTTGAGTTGAGTTGAGCCAAATTCCTGCCCAGTCGAGTCAAACAGACCTGTGCAGCGTCAAGTTGATACTGAGTTGAGCTGATTTGACTTAAGTCTGAGATTTATTATAAGTCGTCTGTATAGTTTGGTCGAAAATGCTTTAATGCAATTAAATCATCTTGTTCGCAATGCGAAAAACAAAATATTACTTAGCTTGTGCCTGTTTCTTTGTGTGTCAGTGAATGTTAAGCATTTATGGTTATTGTTGTTAGTAAAAAAAAAAACTACGTAACATAAATAAATATTGCATCTTAAAATTCTCGAAAGCGTGAAATGAAATCAATGAAAATTTAACATTTTTTTGTTTTGTTGAACACATGAAATGTTGCTTCCACTTGACTGAATGAATTCGTTTGCATTCGTGGTCAAATATTACTTTTATTCACTTCACAATTCAATGCCACATTGCGCACACGACATTCTTCACGGCATTGCCACAAGTTTATAAACTTTGTAACGCTTAGGATTTCAGACAAATGCGTCGAACTAGAAGAAATCTATATACATCGAGCAATTTCAACTTTATTAAGACTTTCTGAGTTTAATAAAGCAAAGATTTATTGAGTTACTAAGCGTAAAAGTCCTGTTTAACATTGGATGAAGATACAGTCATTATATAAGTCTATGTGTTTATGTTTTATAAAAAATCAATCAGATATTTGCAAAAGTGACCTTTGAAGCCAAAGGTTTCTATCATCGTATAACAAGTATACGATATAAAAATGTTGAAAAAATTTCTTTTTATTTTTTATAATATCAAAATCGAGTTTTAAGGCCACACTGCTGTATGTGACATGTGACTTTAAGTAACGTATGCCTATTCAATATTTAAAAAATGTTCTTGAAACATGTTGTAACGCATTTGATGTACGTTATGACTGAACTTATATATTTTTGCATATTTTTTTTATTGACATGCATTGATTTACAAATATTATGCATACAAAAATGCTGATTGTGCGCCGTTTACCAACACTGTGTGAACTGTTTGCGCTGCAATTGCTCAATGGTGCAGCAAAAAGCGCTGAGAATGAAAATTTTATAACTTTGCTTCTTGGAAGGCAAATCAATATGAATGAATTTGTTGAAAAAAACATGACTTAAAAAAAAACAAATTCAAATCCCAAAGAGTGAAATAGCTAAAGAGAGAGAGAGAGAGAGGGAAAGGAATAGGGATATATTGCAGCCACAAAATGGTAATTAATACTTAACAGTTGGAAAATTACGGCTTCCTGAATGACTTGAGCGGCTTAAGAAGTTGTACAGTGACAGCAGACACGTTGGTGAGGGGCGCGAAGGAACAGCAGTAAACATGGTATTTGAATTTAATTTCGAATGACAACAACAACAACAACAAAGACTGGCAACTACAACAATAATGTCAAAGAAGTGACAAGAAAATTGAATTGCAGTAAGGGTAAGGAGCACAAAGGAGAGAGAGAGAGAGAAAGACAGCGAGATGGCATACGTTTTGTGTAGGATCATTATATATATATGTATATATGTGTTAGTGTGTGTGTGTGCGGGTGTGTTTAGGCTAGACCAATAGTTAAATAAAGACATTGACAACAACGGCCAAAAAAGGCAAACGAAATGAAATGAAAAAAAAAAATAAAAATAATAAAACAAAAAAAAAAAATGCAAAGCAACTGTCAACAGGATTAGAAGCTTTGACAAAAAAAAAAGGCAAGTACTAGGACGAGATGGACAATCGGACAGACGGATGGACGGACGTTGACAACGGCCAACAAACAATTCAAGGCGTTGGAAGCCGATGAGCCCAAGGCAAGAGCGAGCGAGCAGATGTGTCGATGTGTCGCCTTCTGACCAATTCGACATACAACATTTCTTTGCTCCGACCACTTTTTAAATATTAAATTTCATTGCTGTTTTGCAGAGTCAAGCAGACAGACAAACGGACAGGCAGACAGACAGACAGACAAGGCAAGCAAAAGTCGCAAATGAAAGGAGCTTAGCGCAAGTGAAGAAGATATTGAGTTGCTTAGACTTTGTCGCTCTGCCACTACTCAAAAAGAAAAAAAAAAAAAAAACTTGGTTAGTTTAGTTTTGTTATTGCTGTTGTTGTTGTTGTTGTTGGCTTAGAATCAAAGAAGAAATGTTACAAAATTGCATTTAAATATTTTGTTGGCTTAAAAAGTAAATTACAAACCAGAAATTCTATAAGGAAGTTTGTTACAAAGAAATGAACAAACAACAACAACAGCAATGATAACAAAAATAACAACAACACAATAAAAGTTACAAAAAGAAAAAAAAAAATATAAATAAATAAACAAAACAAAAAAATACGAAAGCATGTTTGTTAATGGCTAAGAGAAGGTTCAGTCGTTCGGTCAATTCAGCAAGTGGGCGGTCATCAACTTCTTGTTGTTGTGTTAAATGAAACGTACAAAACAGCAAAAATACAAAAAAAAAAAAAAAATACAAAAAATAGTAAATAAAATCATTGGTTTTACTGTTTTAATTTCGCTGCTATTGTTACCTCAGCTCAGATCTGCTTTGCTCAGCTTAAGGCATCCTTTGTCGACTGTCGATTGCCGATTGCCGCTTGAAACACTTCGCCATCGACTCATGTCGTTGCCAACGCCTCTGCAACATTGCCATTGGTCATCCATTGGCCACAATGATCTTCTCGTTATTCTGTCGGATTGCTTTGGTTACTGTTTATTGCACACTTGCTTGCCTCGCCATGCCTTACTTTGCCTGCCTGCTTGCTTGACTGCCTGACTGCGAGCCTGACTGCCTATATTGCTTTGCTTACTTGAGGTTTTTCACTTTGTGGCTGGCACAAGCGCAAATATTTGATTTAAAAGCTCTGCTTTTGGCTCCTTCACTACCGCACACTTCCTCTCAATTCATTTCAATATGCTTTGGCATGCGAAAATGTTAGCAATTGAAATGACCTCAGGCAGGTTTCAAGTAATTTATACGACCACGTTGCCAAGCTTATTGCCAATTCTTGAGCTCTCAACAGCATAACTCAATTAGTTTCTTGTCTGTTTTGTTTCTTGGAAAAAATGTCATTTTATTATTTTTATTTATAAATTTTTCCTTTTAATTATTTCAAATAAATAAATGCTTTACATATTTACTATTTAACATTAAACATTTTTTTTATACGTTAAACATTAATTTTATTATATAAAACTCAGCAAAACGCTCGAAAGTATGCTTTAATTTTTTTTTTTCTGTAAGTTAAACTATTTCTGCGCGCTTAGTACGTTGTTGAGCGTTTGTGCGCTTATATTTAATAACAAAATTGTATCACTTTTTCATATTAAATATTCCTTATTACACAAGCAGTCAATATTTGCATTAAAATAATAACTTTTAAAATGTTAGCGTGTGAAAATCAATTTAGTCACTTTGTTTGCTTTGGTAGATAATTTGCGAAAATGACTTGTTCTATTTAATAAGTCTTTCAACATAATTTATTTAAACTTCCTATTCAAAAAAAAAAGTAAAAAATCAATAAACTCCTTTTTCAAAATGTCGACTGTCGTAACATGTCACTAAAATACGTTAACAAGCCCAACTAATCGAATGCCGAATGGGCAAAGACATGACAAATGATTTTTCGAACATTTCCAAGGAGAGCAAAATGACAAAATGAGGTGAAATTTCCAAAACGTTACAAATAATTGCAATCAATTGATTTATAATTTATGGAAAAGCGAACATTTACAATAATGAAATGTGTTGCGTGACATGCGACAACAACAACAACGAAAACAAAATCAACAACAACAAACACCATCATTAGAAACAAATACAACAACAACAAAAAAAAAAACAGCAAATACATTTCAATCATTAATCACGAATCACGCAAAAGGACTTCAAACTTGACAGACAGCATGTAATGTAACTGCAATTGATTACCGATTACTTTGTAACGAATTGTTAGCTGGCAGGTGTTTGAGCTGAATCGGCAACAAAATCAAAGAAAACTTTCATTTCATACAAATAATTACTTAAGCATGTTAGAGGTAAAGTTTTTTAAACTCACACAGACGTTGATCAACACTGAAAAAGTAAATTTAAAGTTTGAAAAAGTCTTTAATCCAAGCACATTGACTTAATTTAGTTTTATATCTTGTCTTAATGTACATTGCAAGTCGTTTGCCACAGCTTAATCTCATGATAATTTCGTGTGCAACAACAACAACAATAGCAACAACAACAGGCACAACAAAAACATTTACCGACAAACGATATTACTTATGCATGAAGCGACAGATTCCCGTTTGTCGACTCAATGCAACTCAACTCGAACTTAAACTTTTCTACACATTGCAACGTATCAATGTGAAGCGAAAGAAGAAGCACAAGCAGCAGACGACTGCTAAGAAGGCGCAGAAGAAGCAGAAGCAGAAGCTGAAAAAGCAGGAAATGATTTTCCGTAAAAGACAACAACAACAACAACAAAAAGTAAGTCACTGCAAAAGTGCAACGTTTGTTACATTAAAAATGCAAAAGGTAACTTTGAACTGCAATAGACGACTGACAAGCAGACGAACAAAAAGCAAAAAAAAAAAAAAACAACAACAACAACAAGAGCCAGCAGAAGAACCAGCAGCAGAAACCAAACTAAACCAAAAACCAAATAAAATGCAACGAAACTGTACCAAAATGTTGAACAAATCGCATTCGCGCACTTACGAGGGTCACAACGAAAGTTTGGCGTTCTGACAACTACTAACTTTGCTATTTACATGTTTAAGAATGTTAAATGCGCCTATGTTGCATAGAGTTGTACACAGACATAAGCCAAACGCCAGACTCGTTAAACTGTCGTATGTGCGGTGTGGCTTCATGTAACATTGGCGTTTATAATGTTGAAAATTGACGTCTCACAACTCTTGTTTGTTGCTTACGAAATACATAAGTAATGACACTCGTACTTTGAGGTTGAGGGCGGCAATGGCGTTGGCGTTGGTATCGTCGTCGTCATATTGCCAACTGGGATATTATGTTGGCGGCAATCTTTATCGCTTGAATGAAAGTCGACGCAAAACGAAAGTCGTAAAAAACAACAAACAAACAAACAAAAAAAACTTAACAATTGTGCAAACGTGTGCAACATGCAACAACAATGAAACTTTGGTGGCAAATACAATATGTATGAAAAGCACATATACATACATCGTTGATTTTGAAGTAACGCGTATACGACATGTGCGGCAACAAGAAAAACTTGCACCTTAAGCATGCATTTTATGGCTTACAACCGATCTGTGTTACGTACCCCATTAACCCCCCAAAAAACCCTTTGCTTGAACAGTCGTTTACTCGTCAACTATGAGAGTTATAAACCCGAAACTATGTATATCGACTCTGTTTATAAATGCCTTTATAATTGCATACCAACAAACCCTCAACGACCATCAAACGGAAAATTCTTATACAATGAAATTCCTTATAACCGAACACTCAACGTAGCAATGATTTTGTCCGGTTATGGGAGAGTTACTCATATGGGGGAAGACAATTAATGTTTTTCAAACACTTTTATTAATCTCCATTTTTTCTTCATAGGACAGTAAATTTTTTTTTATTATTTCGGGTTTATAAAAACATAATTCACATCGAATTTACTTGAAAAATTGAATAAAAATTTCGCACTCTATTTGAGACATGTCTCATATTTCCAACATAAATACAAATAAGGAAATTTTTAAATAATCAAAAATAATACTTTGAGACTTTTTGAATCTTGTCCGTTTAGGAGAGATTCTATGAAAAAAATATTATTTCTACAGCAAAATTAATGAACTATCAGTGTCCATGAAATTTGTCCGGCTCTTGGAGCGGTCTATTTATGAAGACTGTCCGCAATGAGATATTTTATTTTATATGTAATATTTTTCGAGCAATTTTCTTCACAACAACACAACAATTTTTAGTGCTGCTTTTGGGGCGTGGCACTGCCAAACCATATGTTGCGCAAACTTATTTATTTCTTATTCCGTTGGTTACTTAAATCAACAGCAAATCACAAACGAAACGACCTTTAAGGTATAAAAACATGTTGCTCAAATAAGACAGAAATAAAGAAAGCAAGAACAAGAAAAAGTAAAAGGAGAAAAGAATGAAGTTATGTTACACTAAAAGCAATATTATTTTATGTGCGCAACATTTTTTATGATATCAAAAGCATTTAAATGTCGTTCGTTGTTTGTCGTTTGTCGCTGCTCGTTTACGGTCAATGCAGTTGGTGTCGTGTCCGACCGACCGAGCGACCGACCAACCGACTGACGGCCTCATTCCACTGTCATAACGTTATAGCTCGTTGCGTCTACTTGAGTGCGGCATTAGGGCAATATGGGCATGGTTACCGACCGAACCTGTACTGAACCGAAACAAAACGAAGCGAACCGAATTGAAGTAAAGTGAAGTGAAAATCAGACGATCCCAAAGCGTAAACTGAAACCGAAACCAAGTCAAGTCAACTCATCGAAGTTTCATAGTTTCGTTTTGTTTTTATTATGGCAGAGGTCTTTTTCTTTTTTTTTTTTTTTTTGCTGCCTCTCTGGTTTCGTGAACCAAAACGACGATGACGATGACGACGACGACAACGTTGACGTTGAAAGCACACCAACAGCACCGGAAACCGCAGCAATGTCCTCGTTTTTCTTGTAATTTTCCGGCTGTTTTACGTTTGCAGGAAGCTCATGAATTTCGACATGACGCTACTTTTAACTGTACAACCCTCCCCGACAGCCCCCCCAACGAAGAAAAAGTCGACTGACTGTTCATATTGCTTGCGGCTACTTGACTGCTTGTCTTGCTGCTTTAGTACTCCATCACGTGCTGCTGCTGCTGCTTCTTCTTCTTCTTTCAACTAACACCACGTCACACCTCATCTATAAAATGATATATATATATATATATATGCCATGCGACACATCTGCACTTTGTTCATGCTTGTTTATACATATATGTATTTGTTTGCCTCTTTTTTTGCTTGCAAGTCATAATTTTGTCGTTTTTATTTCATTTATTTCACATTAACTTACAAACAGTGTGTGTGAAAGAGAGGGAAAGCGTCGGCTTGTACTTTACTTGACTTACAATGTTGAGCAGTTAAGCTTTGTTTGGTTGTATTGAAGCTCATTACATTTCATTTCATTTCATCATTTGTGGTCATAAAAATTAATGTCAAAATTTATTTCATCAATTTGATCTTACTTCGATTTGACACACATACACATATATATACATTATACATTATATAGCACACTTGCCTGCCACTTCTGACTGTCTGTCTGTCTGTCCGACTGTTCTTTTGTCTGTCACCATGGGCAATGCATTTGAATGATTTCTGATAATGAAGCCGTCTAATTGTTGTTTGCCATTTTGTCATTGTGTGTGTGTGTGTGTGTGTGTGTGCAACCGCATTAGTTAATTAAGTGCCGTTTCCTTAAGCATTGATTGGTCAAAGGTTAAAGCAACATGGCTTTTGTTGTATAACCGCGTTGAGGTTTTCAATTGCTTGTCTCGTCTAACTTTGACTTCAAACTCTGTTTGACTTTGTCTTGTGTGTGTGTGCCTGTGTGTGTGTGTTTAATATGCAACCGCAAATAACTGTTACTGACACGTTAAAGAAAACAGTTACTTAAGCAATGCTTTGTACAACTTTTAACCACAGTGTCAATATGCCTGTAAGTATGCAAAGGTTTTTTTTTTGTTGTTGTTTTGTATTTGATTTGTGGCTGACACATAAGAAATGCTAAAAAAAACAACAACAACAACAACGTAAACAAAATATCTTTGACAAAACACACACACAAACACTCGAAAAACCATAAGGACTTTGAAAAATATCCTTGAATTGTGGTCACTTACGCATCACGAACTGTTGTCGAATTCTTCGTCTTCATTGTCATTATTGCTATCAACGTTGCCAATGTGTAAGCCTTAACTTGCTTACTCTACTGATTCACTTTTCTCACTTCCCTCCCCCCTCTCGTTGGCTCTTTGTCTTTCTTTCATTCGCCCACAAGCTTTATATGTATCTCAGTGAGCTATTCATGGCCGAAATTCTGTTAAGTGCAAGTTTTGAGTTGCCCAAAACCAATGGAAAACCACTGAAATATTCACAAACGTACAAAAAGAAAATAAGAAAGGACGGTATGGTCGACTATACACGACAGTATAATACCCTGTACACTTGCCACGCCCTAAATCAAACAAAATGTCTTTATTTGGCATTGCAAATTTATAAATTAGTCAAGCAAATTGACCAAAAAATTATCAATTTATTTAAAAATTTCAGTCTGATGATTTTAAAGGAGCAACTATGTAGGGGAGGGGTATTTTGGGGTATGCAGTTTAAAAGAGGTATATTTATTGAGCCAGCATACAAAATTTCAGCTTCGCAACATTTACAGTTTTGGAGATATAGCATTTTTTAGAACACCACTTTTTGTGGGGAAATGAGGGGGAGGCACAAAAATCATTCTCATGTTCTTCTGATTAAGAATATATATACTTTGTGAGGTCTTACTCTTTTCCATCTGGGTGTTACATACTATTCCTCTCTGTGTAGGGTATAAACTCACACAAACACGCAATATCATTGAAAAAAAACAGAAAGTAATGCATGGTTGAAGCAAAACTTACAAAAGAAAAAGTGAAAATTTGAGATTTGAAAAGTGACACCACACTAATGCATTTTGCCATTGATATTCTGAATTCTTAAAAAAAAAAAAAAAATATGCATAATTTTCTTATCTGGCAGGAAATAATGCCATGTTATGAAATATGTTCTAAAGAGGAAATGGAAAATTTAAAATGACATGAGAATTGCAGAAACGCAAATGAAGAATGAAAGCAGACTTAACATCAAATTCACAAAATTTCAATCAAACCAACAAAAAAAAAAAAAACACACCACAACAATAATAATAACAATACCTTTTTTTTGTTGTTTTTGTTGTTTATTAATCGGACATATTTTAATTAAAAAAGTTTTGCAAAACAAAGTATTTGAAATAATAAAGAAAATTTTTTGATAAACAAATGCCAATGCAAACAAAGACACACACACACACACACACATGAAAATAATCTTTTTTTTTTTTTTGGCATGAATGACAAGCGTTGACGAATATTGTATGTTGGAATCCGACAGCAATAAATAATTAAATAAAATATTAAAAAACATAAATGCTACCAAAAAAAAAAACAAAAACGGATGGTTAAGTTGGCTTAAAGAGGCGTTGACATAAGCCAATGTGCTAGAAAGAGACGGTAGACTGTAGAGCAACATGTCAGAGCTCAAAAGCATTTTTATTTATTATTCATTTTTGTTCTTTTTTTAGGCTTTTCGCGTATTTTTTTTTGTTAGTTTGTGATAAATGTGATAAATATAATGTTTTTAATAAAGTGTTTTTTAATTGATTTCTGAGCCATTAGCCCACAACAAAAAAAAAAAAACAACAACAAGTGGAACATTGCATTGAATATGAGTGCAAAAATATTTCTGCATTTGCAAACAGTAAATTTTATTTGAATAAATCATAAGTAAATAAAAGCAGGAATACTCATGCACACGGCAACAACAACAAAAACAACAACAACAAAAAGATTTAAAAAAAAATAAAGTATTTTTTTCATATTTGCATTTTGCATTAAAGTAGCCAACGATGGTCGATTATTACTGTTGACTGCCTCACATTGCACCAAATACCCAAAGTAGAACAGAGACAGACAACAGAGCGAGTGAAAGAGAAAAGAGTCTGAGAACGAGTGAAAATGAGAATGAATAGATTTGAATTGAATGCTTTGGATTGTGGTCTGAGCACGGAGAAAATGTAAATATGCTGAATGCAGATTAACAAGGATTGACTTATGTAAAAGCATTTTAAATGAAGTCATTTAAACGAGTTAACAACATGTAAACCTAACAAAAAAAAAACGGAAAATGGAGTGTAGAAAAGCCCTTAAGTGGAGCAAAACAAGTTGCTGTAATTGCTTTTTAACAATTCGCAATTATTTATGAAAGCAGTTCAATTATAAAAGGTATTAACAAAGAGACATGTTGAGAGCGATAGACAAAATCTCAGACACATTATTATTATTTTTTTTTCTTCTTTATTATTCAACAATCCTAGGTTGGGACCTCATCATTGTCATTGCTAAACTTTGGTTTTTACAAAAAAATATACATGTAGACAAAACATTTTTACAGCATGGTTTAAAACATTTTAGAGTGTGAAAGAGAAAGAATGAGTGGAGAATGGAAAGTGAGAAAAACTACATCAATTTTGAATTATTAGTCTGCGTCTCTAAATGGAAAGTCTTTCGGGTGATATCGTAGGTTTTTTGCCAGGTTATTTTGAAGATCTGTTAATCTCTTCATGTATCGCTGACTTAATTGGTTGATTTTCTTAGATTTTTTAGTTTTTCACGAATTTCCTGAACGGAGTAGACTATTTAAAGCACATTTTAGAAACGTCTTCGTTCAAGAATTTCAAGATCTATTCTATAAATCTCTTAGTAACTTGCTACACACTTAAAAATTCAATCTTTCAAAAAGCTTCTTGAATACGAAGTGAGTGTTTATCTTAAGAGATGTAGTCAAAATTAATTTTCCATGCTAAACAATAAAAATAATTTTCACAATAAAGACGCACAAAGCATACAAAAAAAAGCAAAGTCGACAACCCTTAGACGTGTTTTTTTATTTTTATTTTTATTTTTATTTTGTGCTTTTCCCTTTTTTGTTTTTATTGACAAGAAATTTGAATGCGCATAGAAACTTCTACAAGTTGCAAGCTAAAGAAAAGACGACAAACTTAAATGTATCTGTCTAACTGTCTATGTGTATGTGTGTGTGTGTGTGTGTGTGTGTGTGTGTGTGTGTGTGTGTGTGTGTGTGTGTTTGTGCGTAATCAAACCGCGCCAGGAATTTTAATGCGTTGAACATGAAGTTATAATTCGAATTGTTTCAAATGTAAAACAGTGTTGGCTACATTTATATACAAAGAGAGAAAGAGAGAGAGAGAGTGTGTGTGCTGAGAAAGTTACAAATGAAGAAACGTCGGCAAGACGGACGGACATTTGCGATAATAATAATAGCCGAACGACAAGTGCGACAATGTTGGCAACAGAGCAGATTACAAAATAGAAAACGTCAGAGACAAAACCACGACAACAACAGCAGTAGCAGAAGCAGCAGCAGCAACAGCAGCAACATCAGCAAGGACACGAAAGGACATGCACAAAATTTACAAATATACAAGACTGCCAACAATAACAACGAACAACGACGACGAGGACGACAATGACAATGACAATGCTGACGACTTTAGAATTCAGCTGCTGTTGCTTGAGCATTTAATGGAGTTTTATGAAGCTGACGCGTTGACAGTTGACGCTGTCCGCTTGCCGCTGAATAGGCTGTCTCTCTTGCTCATTCACATAGCCCAGTCCAACACCTTCAAAGAGTCCACCATTTATGATTGTTACTGAATTGTCTTGGCAGCAATTCAAAGTACGAATACAACACAATGTCCTTTTGGCCAACACACACACACACACACACACAGAGACGACAAGTACTCAGACATTCAGACTGTGTAGCACGTTTCCTCTTCATTCAGTGAGTCATTAAGTCATTGCCTTGGCCAAAAACAAGTTGGCCTCCCAAAAAATGATTTTGTTTGTTGCTTAAACTTGTAACTGTTTGTTGTTGTTGTTGTTGCCACACCAAAGATTAGCGCTTTGTTTTCTTTCAATAAAGGCTGTGTGTGAGCGAAAGAGATAGAGTGTGTTGAAGGTATTCAAAAAGGATATTCATTGTTGCAATTTCTTTGAGAGGGTGAAGAGTGGAAAAATCAAGTTATTAAAGCTGTTGATTGTGCAAAGTTTTACAAGTTTTACTTAGTTGTGACGCACACACACACAGATACATGTATCTGTATATAGGGATATACGCACACGCAGGCAAGTCTTTGCAAGCGATAAAATAGTTTTTGTGGTCATTCTGCATGCGGTAGAGCATGTGCAATGCTAAAGTGTCATAAATTTCACACACACACACACACACACATGCAAACGCATACAAAGTCAACGCATAATAATAATGAAAATTGTATAAAATCCATTAAAATGCATTAAAAATTGTTTGTAAATTAAATACAAAAAAGAAAACAAGAACAAAAACAAAAAAAATAAAATTAAAATGCTCAACAAATTATTATTTTCTTCATTTAATGTGCGCCAACAAACAAGCCAAGCAGGCGAGCTGTTGGTTGACTGTGTGTTCCACAGTGTGTGTGAGTGGCAGCACTGGGCTGGCATGGGTGACTAAGTAGTTGAATGAGTGAGTAGCAGCACTGAGCAATGTTGGGTGGCTGTTGGCTGTGTACTACAATGAGTGGCAGCACTGGCACAGCATCTGCTTTTCAAGTGTTCGAAGCAACACACACACACACACACGAATGCGAGCGAAATTGCATATTTTATTTATTTATGGAAATTCATTAAAAATGTATTATTATATGTGTGTGTATGTGTGTGTGTTGCATGATTAAAACATAATGAAATTATGTCACAGCAGAGCACAGCAGCAAAAGCAAAGTAAATAATCGAAGTCATTTTGTTTCATTTCAATTCAATAAAGAATTGAGTCATGGCCAATTTTGCAGTTCAGTTGTTGTGCATTTTTTTTTTTTTTTTATTGAACAATTACAATGTCAGCAGTAGCAATAACAACAACAACAACAGCAATACTTAATGTAATCATTGCAATGAACACAATAACAATGTTGGCATTAATACAATTGTAATAACTTTTGGTTTTGATTACTTTTTTCGTTTTCTACAGCAATAAAAATGGAAAAATTTACAGTTTTTTGTTTATGTTCGATAATGTGTAATTTGGAAAAAGTGTTAAGAATTGTTCTTTTGGTTGTTTTTCTTTAGAAATTTACTTTTATACTTCTTTCAAATCTTATTCCATACAATTTGAGAGAACTGTCTCCAAAACAATCGTTGTGACATTTTAAATTGTTAATGAAGCGTCAATTTTCAAGAGATTTCTGCACTTCTTCAGATCATAAGTCATGCTATAGTTGAGATAAGTCTATATCTGAGCTCAATTTTAGACTTTGTCTTCTCTATATGACAGTAAGTTTATGCTCTCAGCTCCTGTTGCGCTTGTCTGATAAAAAGTCGTTTAATAATATCAAATACTAAACACATGTACATCAACAAGAACAACAATAACAACAATGCTTATTCAATTGAGCATTGACGAAAGTCAAACAAGCAACAAATATGATATTTAGGCTACCAAATGTTGTCCTTGCAATCATCCAACAACTAAGTGCAACAATCAATACTCACACACACACATATACACATTGATTGACGCTATAAGTGTGCGAGAAAAAAAAGGACAATCAAATTCAATTACATTTGCAATACAAGCAACTCAGCATTGTCAGAGCGTCAGAAGGCAACAGGATGTGTGTATATATATTTTTATATATGTATATGTGTGTGTACGATATAAACATTTCTGTAGTGTTTTCCAACACCTGCAACATAAACGAAATAAATCAAAAAAAAAAAAAAAATAAAGAAAATAACTACAAAAACTAACAACAACAAATATGTTACAACAAAATGTAATGAAATTCCAACCAAAAACATTTTTGCTTCTGTCCATACATACTACATATTGCTGTCGTCTTCTTCTTCTACCCTGCATTTACACTCATTGGTAATGCTGTGTTGTTGCTGATGTTGCTGTTGTTATTGTTGTTATTGTTGTAGTCACAAGTGGCAGGATGAGGCTGAATTTGTGACTGAGTGTTGCGCACAGGATATGCCGCACATTGCATACAAGTGCTGTTTTTTTTTCTCACTATTTTTTTTTTCATGTTGCATTTATAAGGCAAACAAAAACAACAACAACAATACAACTAAAAAAATATAAAAAAAACATAAAAATACATGAAAAAGTGGAAAGTTTTTTCCTTGCTTTGTAAGCAACATATAACCCAACATAACGGTACACAACAACAAAAACAACAATAACTTAACTCGGACTCAATGCAGGCGAGCGACCAAAAAAAAAAAAAAAAAACGAACACTTTCGTCAGCACTTGGCGCATTGAGTGAGCAAGAAAAAAAACAACAACAACTACAACAAGCAGCAATGCGCTCAAGTTCAGTACAGCAGTGCACTGTACAGTACAGTAGAGTATATAATATAACAACAGCATTGATAAATGTAGCACAGGTAGTCTGTCAAACCAGCATATTGAGGTTTTTATACCCCCTACCTTATGGGTACAAGGGTGTATTAATTTTGTGTGCATCGAAAATGTATTTAACACATGAAAAGAGGCGTGACAGATCCTATAAAGTATTTATATTCTTGATCAGTATCGAAAGAGAAATCGGTTCAATCATGTCCGTTTGTCCATCCGTCTGATCTCTGAAACTATAAGTGGTTATTTTCAGTATGCAGATAAAGTTTATTTTTTTGGGACACCCTCGGTTCATGGTTTAGATTTGAGGGCAAATAACTGAAGCTACCTCCAGTAAAAAAAATTACAAAAGTATTAATTTGTTGTTGTCTTCTGGGATAGGATCATTAAAATTGGTATCTATTACGTAGCTGATTCAATCCAATAGAAATACAAAAGAAAATAAATTGATCTAGTAAAAAAATAAATCGCTAATATCTCAGGAACCATATATCCTACAAGAATGTAACTTTGTATGTATGCTATTGGGATGGAGTGAATTAAGATTCAAGCATATAATAGGCAAAGCCACGCCCACAGACAGCGGAAATAGAAAAAAATGTTATGTCTCTAAAGCCAATTGGTCTAGAAGAGTAAAAATTGGTTAGAATATTGAATGGTAATGAAAACTGTTTCGATTGAAGGTACAGGGTATATCAAACTCGAGCACTCTCGACTGCCATTCCTTACTGTTTTTTTTTTTTTTTTGTTGTTTTGGACTTCTTTTACATTTCATACACAAGTTACATCTATTGTTTAACATATGAACAATAAAGCTTAATTCAATGTGTTGCGAGCCTTACTTGTTTGTCGGTCGGTCCGTCGGTCGGCCGGTCGGTGTGGGCAGAAAAAGCATTGAAAATTGCAAACAATTTGAGTAAAGTTTTTCTCTTCTATTATTAACAGCAATGAATGAATGTATGAATGAATGAATGACCGAATGAAGGACAGCGATGGAGGCGCAATTTGCACACTCTTGAGCCGACCAAAAGACGACACAAGTAACACTTGCTGTATGTGTGTGTGTGTGTGTGTGTGTGTGTGCCATTGTCTGTCAATTGCCATAATCTAAATTTTGTAATTGTTACTGTTGAAGTTTCTACTTTGCTGCTGAAGATGACTGCAGGCTAGAAAGAGAGAGCAACATGTATTGCTGACTTCATTCTTGTCCTTTGCTGTCTTTTTTACACACTTTATGTCTTTTTTTCTTTGCTTTTTCTTTTTTGTTTCAAGATTAAAAATTGGCTAATTGTATTTTTGTGTTTCATTTAAAGATTCATGCTATTGTTGTTGTTTGTGTTTGTAATAACTTTTTTTTCATTGCACTTACACTATTTTTTATTATGCTATCTCATTCGTTCTTAAACTTGAAATCAGTGTTGCTACTTACGGCTTTTATTTGGCCTGTAACTTTGTTTTTATTTGCCGTAATAAAAGTTGCAACTGAGTGCACTCGAAAAGTAACTGTATTTAAAATCGTTTGCGGCGTACACGTTACTTTTTTGAGTGTTGGTTAACGTGCGTTTTTCTGGTGCTCCTTTTTGTTTTTTACTATTTAACTGTTTTTTGCTTATTGGTTGTTTTTTTTTTTCTGAACACTTTTGACAACAATTTGCGCTTTCAACTCTTCTGTGTGCCAACAACTTTTGCTGCTTGCAAATTTTTTTGTAGTGTTGAAAAGCGAAAGTATTTAACAGCGCATTTAGCACTTAATGTGCGAATGTGTGTGTGTGTGTATGTGTTTGGGTTGGCCAATGTTTTTAATGCTGCTTTAAATAAAGTGCTATGAGAAAAGTTTTCAATTTGAAATGTTCAAGGATGTAAAAAAGGGAAAATTCATTGAGTCAATTGTAGAACGTTAATGAGTGCGAACGAAAAATACATGCAGTACTGCAAAATATGTCAAAGGTGGAAGTTTCAAATATACAGCAAAAGCTGAAAAAAGTCACAATAAAGAAAACGCATGAATACATTCAAAACGGCAAATGAATTACTCAATCTGAAAATGAATTTGTTTTGTATTGTACCTTGTTTGTGAATTCGAATGAATAATGTATTTGTGGTTGATTTTTAAATCAACGAATTTCGAGTTCAATGTTTTGGTGTACAAAACAGTACTGTACTCAGTGTACAATAAATGAATACGTTTGAAAAAATGTTAGTGACAGTGAAATTGAGAACTACTTCTGAGAAGATAAATAATATTTATTTATTCATGCTTATTCCCAAAAAAATATATTTTACTCAAGCTAAGGTAATGTAACTTATATAATACAGAATTAAGTTTGATTTGAAACTGTACAACTGGGATATGTAATTTAAATGACTGAACAAAGTTTGATTGAGTAGTTTTAGCGAGGAAAAAGCGGAGAAAAAAAACCTCAAAGGGTAGAAAAATAATATACTTCCTTATTTTTGTATGACATTATCCACTATACTCAAAAATGTACTTGGTGCACACAGTTTAGAATGACAGCACACCATAACATTCATTGACAGTGAGTACTCTAATAATTTGTACGTTCCATCTTCGGCTCCTATGAATGTACTATAGAATAAAAGAGTACACTTAACATTGTGTATCGCATAGTACAATAGAGTACTTTGGCATTTGTAATGATGAAATGTATTCATGCAACTCGCTAATGCACAACACTCATGATCGTTTGAATTTTAGGCTCTATGGACTTAGCTTGTTCATGCTTGTGGGCATTCACTGTCAAATAGCAAATACAAATAGTTTACAACTTGATATAACACACACACACATTGTTGTATGCAAATGAACTTGAACAGTGTTGGAAAACAATATTGAATTCAATTCAATTGCTATGCATGAACAAATAATACGTATACGATATGTTGACGATGCCTTTGCCTTATTTATGTATTGTATTGTAGGTTGACTCTTCTGCATGGCCATGGAAATTTCACTTACGCTTATGTACTTTTTAAACGCCAACGCTTCGTTGGCATAACAAACAAAATAACAACAACAACAACAACAATAACAAAAACAAAAACGATTTAACATAAATTGTCTCGGCAAAAAGTTGAAACTTTCGTATCGATTTATTTACACAAAATGTTTATTTTCATATGTTTAAACTTGAGCTGAGCAAACTGAGCTGAAGCACACACACACAGACACACACACACACACAGAGAGGCACACACTTCAAGCCGCTGGCCTTCATATACAATGTTCATTACATTTGCATAAAATACATGCATAATATGCATACATCCTTACATGTGTGTGTGTGTGAGTTTTTTGGTATCAAAATAAGGGGTTTGGGGTAGTGGAAAAAAAAGTAAAGTGTTCAGTGTTACAAAAGTTTCGATAGCACGTAATTTTATGCTTTCGCTTATAGTTTTCTTTATTTTGTTTTTTTTTTTTGTTTATGTATTTTTTGTTTTGCTTTATTTGTATGGCAAACAAAGTGCAACAACAACAACAACAATAACAGCAATTGAGCATACGTGTCTATGTGTGTGTGTGTGTGTGCGCCTCTCAACTTGATTACAGCAAAATGCACTCAATAGAAATTGTGTTGCGCTGCGCGACAGGAAACAAGCAGCAACAACAACAACAACTACAACTATGCTTGCAACAAGGATCAAGGACATAAGCACACATACACAAATACACAAATACACACACACACACACACGTGCGCGAAACAAGCCTCAAAGTTTGCAAATTACATTTAAGTGCAGCAAAGCAAAATGAAAAGTTGAACGGAGCGCAAAGCGAAGCGAAGCCAACCAAAAGCCGTAGCCACTGCCGAAGGCGGGGCAGAGCTGAGTGAGGCGAATATTGCGCATACGACATGTGCAACGCTAAAACGTGTTTATAACGTATGCATGCATGTAACACTGTGTATGTGTGTGTGTGTGTGTGTTTTGTGCATGAAATGCATCACTTGAAAAATGTTTAATAGGCGCTGATTTTTTCATTTGTCGTCATTGTTGCCTTTGTTCGCTTTGTTCGTAATTAAGCTCTATTTTTTTTTTTTTGGTTCAGCATTTTTTCCTGCTTTCTTTCTTTCACTTTTAACAACTTTTGATGCCAAACAAAACGCACACACACACACACACACACACACAAACACAAGCAAAAAAAAAAAAATAAAAATACAAAGCATTTCGACGACGCGCAACACTCAAGGATTTTTTCACTTTTTTTTTTATTTTTTTTTTTTTGCACTCATTTTATTTTATTTAAATAAATATATGTATAAAATTTTTTTTTTTATTTTTTATTGCACACTCGCGCGCTCTAAATTAGCTAAGAAATTTTTCACGCTTAGTTTCGTTAAAACGTTTGACGTTTTTTTTTTACGCTCAGTTAATACACCCCCCCTACCTTGGGGTGCTGCCCACAATTTCTATGCTTCTTATTGAATGCAAGCAAAAGTGCATGAAAATGTGCCAAAAACATAAAAAATAAATAATAATAATAATAATACATAAATAAAAGTGAAAGTAGAATATTTATTTTTTTTATATTTTTGTTTTATATTTCCTGCATTTTGTTTGAGTGTTGCAAAGTTCTGTGTTATGCATGGCTTAATTATAATTATTAAATGTCATCGTTATGGCGAAGAACAACAAGAACGTTGCCTACTTTTCGGCTTTCGGGTTGTTTGTAGGTTTTTTTGTAGTTGTTGTTGTTGTTGCTAAGCCTTGCCTTGCAGCATATGGCTATATGTGCAACAGGCAACTTTGTTGTTGTTCATTGTTGAATATGCAAATTAGCACAGATTGGAACAATTCGAAGCCCTTGGCAGTTTTGTCGGATATACTTAAAAAAAAAAAATGGAATGAGAAACAACAAAACAAACAAACAATGGCTCACATATGATTTAAAAGCCACGATCTGGCAACGCCAAAAGGCTGCTAACAAAACCAACATACACAGCAACAACAACTTATAGTACAGTCAGACTTCCATATGAAGCGACATCTATAAATTAAGTGAGATAAAATTTGTGGTGGAGGCAAGTTATTCAACAAAATCTTACTAAAAGTCACTAAGAGAGGGAGGAGAGTCATTGAAAATCTCATATCAACTTTTTAATCTAATAATTAAATTTTCATCAAAATCTCTCGTGGGATACTGAGGGGGGACTCGTCAAATTTTCATTAAAATTCAGCAAGAAGGGTAGAGGGTCTACATTACAAGAATGAAACACCATACGTAGTTTATGAACTTCCCCTAATGAACTTTTATAGAATGAAAATTCATAAATCAATCCATTCATTAGAAGCTCACAACTGTTGACTTTCTTGATATTGCCTCATCTTGAACCTTGAAGTGAAACTTCGAATTCTTTCAAGAACAGAAACATGTAATATATCCAAAAAAGTAACGGTTTTGTTGTTTTTCATGAGGTCAAAATTCTGCCTCTATTCTGGCAACTCTATTAAAAGAAAAAATGTTAAGACCGCCCTTCAATGGATTTGTTAATAGAAAAATAATAGAAATTGAAATTCCTTATGTCATGTTGAAGCTTCTTGCATTGCTATTTAATAGATAATGTTATTATTAACAGTGCTTTATAGAATTGCCAAAATAGTTGGGTTAGTTCAAGTTGCTCTTCAGAACACTTTTTGTTTTTGGTTTCAGAAGTTTATACAATAATATGTTAGCTACTTCAAAGTATGAAAATATCATGGCAAACAAAATATCATTGACATGAATATCAATGCAAATAATTCTAGTTTTTGCTCAAGCAAAATGTTATAATTTGCTGGTTAGAAAAACCAACAATAATCTGGCAACGCACACACAAGCACAGAAAAACCAAAAATGAACATTTTTGACTCTCAATTATAACTCATATTTGCCACAGGCACTTAATTCGCCTCTTTCACACAAAATTCATACTCCGAAAACAGACAATTTTTGGTTACTATTTTTTTCTTCCTTTGGCTAATTGATGCATAAGTATATGTGTGCGTGTGTGTGTGTGTGTGAGAGTGTTACCACAATACACATGTACAAATACAGAGATACATTGGCATATGAAGATTGGCAGTAAATTCAAGTGCAATTATGATATGAGAACCAAATGAAAATCAAACTTGTTTATGCTTCAATGAAAATGTATGAGAAATAACAACAACAACAACAACTGCACTGACCAATAACACCAACAACAACAACTGCACTGACCGCATATTATCGTTGCGCAACAGAGCACACTACAAGTAGAGTCGAGTGGAGCTGAATTGTGTTGTATAGTGCAAAACATAGCAAATTCGTACATGCATGAACATGTTTGTTTTGCACATCGCTCGCTCGCTCGCTTGCTTGCTTGCTTTTCTGGCTAACTGGCTGGTTGGCTGACTGGTCAGCTGGCGGGCTTAGTATGGCCTGGTATGATGTTAAGCGCTTGCTTTCCGGGCATGTCAGTTACGTGTGCGCTCAACTAAGTCAAGGCACCAAAAATTGCAACAGCACAGTGCATCATAACGTACAGCAGCAACAGCAACAACAACAACAACATTTAGCCGCTTGACGCTCATGTTTTAGCCTCATTTGCCACTTGGTTACGCCGCTCAACACAGCAACAGAGTTGCCAAGCATTCATACATATGCACATGCATATGTGACTGTATGAATGTTGTTGTTGTTGTTGTTGTTATTGTTGCTCGTCTTACGTTATGAAACTGCTTCAGAGTTGCCATTTCTCTTTTTTGTTTTTGATTTTTTTTTTTTTTTTGGTGGTTTCGTTAGTTCGTACGCCACTGGTTGCAAATTGTGTGCGGTACTGTGAGTAACTACATGTGTGTGTGTGTGTGTGTGTGTGTGTTGGTAGTCAACTCTATGCCAAAGTCAACGCTATTGACTTTCCCCAAGTGGTCAACAGTTGCCGCATGTATTTTTCTTGCTTTTCGGTTTTGTTTTTATTATTTCTCTGCAACATATTTAAGCCAACGAAATCGAAATTGAAACGCCATGGCAACACTATTAAATTAAAGCGCTTTGCAACACACACACACACTGATGCCTTTGCAAAATGAATATTTATTTATTTATTTATTCAAAAGTCTCTAAGTTGCTTTGCCATAGCAAAGTCTGCACAAACTGCGATAAGCTCAAATTGTGCGATTAACTCTTAAAATATTTACCAATAAAAATGGAAGGAAAAAAAATAAGTCAAACAGTGTTGGTAAAATCACAAGTCATCGTGCATATTGTACAATAACAGACAGACAGACAGTCAGAGAGAGAGAGAGAGAGAGTGAGACAAGCCGGAAGGACATTGAGACTTACAGGACATGAGTAAAGCGCGCTATAAGACAGCGCTCAGTTGAGCTTAGCACGACTCAAGTCGAGTGCAGGTAAATTGCTATTCAATATTCAAGTCATTTACACCTTCACAACGTCATGTGCTTACACCGACGCCAGCACAAAAAGCGCCCCCAACTAACTCAGTCAATCCCCCAACAAAGCGCTCAACAGCAACATTAGGCCGGCAGGCTGGCTGGCTGACAGAGGCATGAGACATGACAAAGGAATTTTTTTTTTTTTCATATATTTTTTTTGCCGGCAGAAAGAATTTGTTAAATAAATATTTTACAAACATTTAACGAAAGTCGATGAAAGTGAAAGGAACTTGTTATGCATGCACAGTGGCGGCGTTAGTGTGGAGGGGTTAGCTGGCGTTTCAAGCGTTGTCAAAAGCAGATACAAAAAGTTAGTTGGCGTCCCACAACATTTTGTTACTAAGGAAAAAAACAACGGCTGAAATAAACCACCGCGCCTCGCTTACTTAAAATATATTTGGTGTCGGCGCTTCTGTGCCGTGCGAAAAATGCTGAAAAACCTCAGGTATATACTACACATTGCATACTCTACGGCGCACGCAAAAGATTTACGAGCTTCTGAGGTAAAATGTTAGAAAAAAAGCAAAAAAAAAAAAAAATACACACAAACACAAAATGGCAGAAAGTACGAAAAAAAAAAAGTGAAATATATATGTATGTATACATGCATAAACGAAGCGGAAAGCAGTAAAAGAAAAGCAGACAAAAAATATTTTCGCTCAACAAGACTTGAAACGAAACGAACTCGAAACAGGACAACAGACAAAAAGGCAAACGGCAACTGAGCGAAAATGTAATCGTGCAAGAAAATTTGTCAGTGAGAAGGTAAAAGGCGAAATCTTAAAAAAAATATATATTATATTTATATAATAAAAGCAAAAAAAAAAAAACAAAAAATTAACCTCAAAAAAAGAAAAAACAAGCCGAAGTAAGAAGGCTAAGATTCTTTCTTACAAGCCAACAGACATTGAAATGTGAAATTGCGAACTGAGTTCGTCTTCAGTCAAGGGGAGAGCGGCGAGCGGCATTGAAATAAAATATGAATTCTATACGGTTGGCAGTACTTGAAGTTGGCTTGTTTTCTTTCATTTCATTTTCAATTTTTCTTTCATATGTTAAAAAAAATAAAAACAGCGTTGGCGTCTTCATCGTTCCTGTCAGAAAAGTATGAAAAATGTGCCATTTTTATTTTCGTTCTTATTTTATTTTTTTCAGTGTTTTATATTTTTCGTACAGACTTTCAAAGTGTGTAAGACATGTGACAGAGCAGTCTCAGTTAAAATGCCTAAAGAAATACAGAGACGATAGCGAATATAAAAGGACGAAAGTAAGGAAGAAGAAAAAAATGAGTTGTTACAGAATAACTGGAAAAAAGAAACGATTAAAATGAGGACAGGCAAACTGTTTTGACAATAATTTGTAAGATAAAGTTTATTGTTCATTTCGTGTGGAGAAGGAAATTCGATGAACAACTTTGATCAAGAAGTTTGATGAGCAACTTTGAGGAAGAACTTTGATGAGCAAATTTGATCAACAGCCTTGATGAAGAACTTTGATGAAAAATTTTGATCAAGAACTTTGATGAAGAACTTTGATGAAGAACTTTGATGAAGAACTTTGATGAAGAACTTTGATGAAGAACTTTAATGAAGATATTTGATGAACAATTTAGATGAATAACTTTTATGAAAAATTTTTATCAAGAAATGTTATGAACAATTTTAACGTTGATGAATCATTTTGATGAAAACATTTGATCAAAAAATTTAATGAAGACCTTTGATGAAAAATTTTGATTCATAAGTTTGATAAAGAACTTTGATCAAGAAATTTGATGAACAACTTTGACGAAAAATTTTGATGAAAAACTTTGATGAAAAACATTGATGAACAATATGAAACAAACTCAAATTGCTATAAAAAGCTACGCTAAACATCTTTGTGCCAAAAAAAACTTTAATAGAGACGAACAGCATTGATGAAATATGACGAAAAACGATGAACCATAAATGAAATGAAATTTCATTATGCAAATGCAAAACACAATTGTCACTTCTCTTAATGCACGCTCATTGCATTTGCATAACCGTTTGTCACCACTTATGTGCGACAAAATGAACTTTAAGCCCAAAAAACCAACAAAGTTCAATGGAACAACAAATTTTGAATTTTCAAATACTTTAATTGTCGATTGAACAACAACAACGAAAAGCAACAAAAACCACAAACAAGCACTGCAGCATTTGCCACGAATAGATGAGTGAGAATGCATGAGTGTGAGCGAGTTGGACAATGGCAATAAATTGTAAACTTGATTATATCGAAATGTCGGTGTATATTGCCGACAGCATCCGCAGTAGCAGTAACGGCAGCAGCAGCAGCAGTAACGGCAACTGTTTGGCCATTTTGTTAAAGTGGCTGTGGGTGCGTCTGTGTGTTTATAACAAAGAGCAAAAAAAAACAAAAAAACATCAGGTAGCTTGGCAAATGATGCTGTACGTATGTACGAGTATATGTATGCAAGAGTGACTGACTTATGAGGGTAATGAAAGGAATTTTGCGTAATGCGCAAAAATGAAAATTAAATTATGCAAGCGAAGAGTTGAGAACACAAGTTGTGGCACAAGGACAACGACAACAACAACTACGACAATGACGACGACGACGACAACGACGATTGGGCGACAGTTGTCGTTGCAAACTCAACAATGACATTGTCATTATTTAAAATGAGCTTAGAATGAACGCCAGATAATAATGAATGCGATTGTGAATGTGAATGCGAATGCGGCGGTTGACATTTTTGAGCAAAGCAGACAGAGAGGACAGCTGTAAAAAAAGCAAGTCAAGTTGGCTGAGTAGTGTGCAGGACACAGCATGAGCATGAGCATGAGCAGCAGTCACACGGGATGATGACAAAGAATTTATCAAACTTCCGCTTCCGGCAAAATGTTGCGCACAATGATGACGACGTTGAGCACGACGACAACAAGCAGAACATTGTGCCTGATCATAATGATGATGATAATAATGCTGATGATGATGATGATGAAATGGCGGATGTTTGTATGTATGTAGCAAGGCATAATGACAACTGACTGTTGCTGGCAATTGCCTCACAATCATCATCATCATCATCATCACCAGCAGCGGCAGCAGCAGCAGCATTGTTATCATCATCATGTTGTCGTTGTTGTTGTAGCTAAAAAGACGAGCATAGCCAATTTGCATGAAGTGCCCGCAGCAAACAACAACTGATCCAACCCAACAATGATGGGAACTTTGTGGCGACCGTCACACTGACTTAAACGCAGCTTCGTAGATGATTGCACCACGTAGCATAATGTTTAACAGAAAGTGAATAAAAAACGATACAAGAAAAAAAGAGATAATGGAAGAAAAAAAAAAAAAATTAAATTAAATCTTTAATGAAATGAAATAAAACAACAAGACAACAAACAAGCGTTTTATTGTTTTATAATTGAAGTTTTGTGGCTTTGCTTTTCATAGCAATTTTGCACACTGTTCGCGTTCGTTATGCAATTGCCTACGCTCCTTATTCTTGGTTGCTTGCTTGCTTACGTGTTGCACGTTGCACTCTCAATGGTTCATAACGGCACATTACGAAGAACAGCAATCTTGTGTGTTCCAAGTATGACACGTAAGTCAATGTCAAGTCGTTTACAGAACAGACATAACGATTACATAAAAGTTAAAACTGTCAAACGCTTTGATAGACTTCGATGCGCACTTGAACAAGTTGAAGCTGCTGTCAATCACTACAGCATCCCAGCAGGCAATCGAACCACTTCGCAAGACGTTCGGTACTATTTTTTTTTTTTTTGAATGTTTCAGTACTTGTTCAAACGTTACCTGTCTTATTTCCTAGTACACACTGGGTGGTCTTTATGGCAATAACTTTGTGTTTTACAACATCGACTACGCCTTCAAAAACCTCACAAAATCAGCTGGCCCTTCTCCTCTCGCTGCTAAAAATTCTGTTGTGAATGTGTTATAAAAATTGATGCATTTGAAGGGTTTGGTTGAAATTAAAATCAATTTTATATCAAAGTTGATGACGTAAAATGCCTTCCACCATTTAAAGTAAACGGTTAACATGAAGCTTTAAAATAAGAAATTTTGTCACGTCATTTTCGTCAAGGTATTCTCATTTTCCTGCTGCTATATCAGAAAGATACACACATATATGCATGCCCCAAACAATTGAGCGCACATGCTGTCAGACACAAACAAAAGCTTAACAATAAAAGTATCATTAGCCGACAAAAAGTTTTTCAACTCCAAAATGCCTTCATTATTGAAGCGTACGGCGTTGAAAAATTTATATCAAATGCATGAAAATCCACAAAGTAAATAATAAACACCAAAAAGGTAAATAAATAAAAACAACAACAAAAAAAAAAAGAAAGAAAGAAATAAAAAATAAATAAAAATTGTTTTAAATTTGCATTTATTTATCGTACATTAATTTTGCGCAACTCAATCTCGCACGTACCGTTTACTCTCAAGGGTTCGTTCAAAACTCATCAAACAATGTAACGTTTTACATTTATTTTGGGCACAGACGGACAGACAGACAGGCAGACAAACACTACACACACGCCTCTACATACACACACACACACATAAATACAAACATATTAACAACAACATCATCACACCTGAGGCGTTACTTTGAAGCCAACATTGGCAGCTGGAAGTTAGCTGAGCTTCATTTGAGTTGCCTTTCTTTCACTTCTTTTATTTTTGTTTTTTTTTTTTTCAGCTTTTCATTTTGTTTTTTCGTTGCTTATTTGGCATTGTTGGTGATGTTGTTGGTGTTGTTGTGTGTCGGTAAACAAGCTGAAAATTCATTAAATTGTAGCAATAAATTCTTTTAATTGTTTTCTTGTTTTTTAGTTAAAATATTTGTTGTTTTTTTGTTGTTTTTTTTTTTTTTGCATTCACTCACTCATTCATTCATTTACTTACTCACCTGATACTCGTTGTGTGTTTGTGTGTATGTTTTGCGGCATTTCCCTTTGCTTTTGGCATACACAACGTATACGCAATATATTCAAGCGAAGCGTGTTTGCGCAAATCTTATGTGTTTCTGTGTGTGTTTGTGTTAGTACTTTGTTCTAAATCTTTTTTGTTGCTTTTCATGTTGTTGCAATTTTCTTATTAATTGTTTTCAATTTTGTTACTCTTGTTTATTTGGAAATTGTTCTGACGCGCGCGATTCATTATTCTTAACAAACACGTGCGCATATTTCAAGGTAAAAGACTTGTTGTTATTATTAGTTTCATGCATTTGACAGTTCATTGTTTCATTAATATTACAACAATAATTGTTGTTGTATTTTATTTTGGCAAAATTTCAAAGCAAAACATTTTATACATATTAACATTTTTTCCGCTTTTTCTTCTACTTGCATGTATCTTTACAGATGTGCTGCTCAGCGCTGCATTTAATGTAACACTAAGATTTATGGTGAGTACAGAACTAATATATTTTTTTAAATAAATACTTATGAATTTTACGAATTATTATGAAATTAATCATACGTCAGGTATGTTTCTAAGTGTGAATCTACATCATATATGCATTAAAGATCTGTCATTGTTGAGCCACATGGGGCGGTCTGATATGAAACATGAGACTCTCTAATGTCTGTGCTTTAATATATGTAAAATCAACAATACTTCTTACAAACTTTGCTGCTTCTTATAACAAATTTGCTACCAAATCATGTGCAAAACTATTTAATATATACAAAAAACACAACAGAACAACTAAGAGTAAATTACGCACTGCTGCGTTCTGAGTGCAGTTGCAAATGCCAAGCGCAAATCAAAGCGCAATGACAAGTGACAGTAACATTAATAATAATCATAATAAAGACGAAGCGTACACATTTTATTTGCAATTCAAATTGCTTCTAATGAAATTTATGAGACGTGAAAAATATTACAATAATAACGCATAACAAGAACAGCCAAAGGCAAGAACGAAAGGATGACAAAAAAAAAAAAAAAAAAAAAACAGAAGCATTCAATGATAAAAATGCAACAATTTCTGCAACATGAACAGACTGACAGACCATGCGAAAGTAAGAAGAAGTATATAGCAGAAAAACAAGTAGTAAAATTGACATTTGCATTGCAAAATGTGACAATTTTGCATGCACAAACTGCGCCTGTGACCGCTTCTGTTTCTTCCATCTTTAGCGCTTCAGTAAATAAGCATGAAAAATATTCATGTCAGCAACGTCAACACATATCAAATTTGCTTGCATACACTTGTGGTATACAAAAAAAAAAAATCAAGAAACAAAAAAACAAAACAAATCCTTAAGGAAATGCATGAAAATGAAGCAGCAAAAAAAAAGTCGAAAAGAGAAAAAATTCATGTCTAAATGAAATGAAAAGTTTTACAAAGTGACAATGCCGTCGTTGCATGTTTGTTGTCAACTTAAGCCGCAATGCAAATATTTTGTCATTTAAATGTACAAAGAAAGCAACAGCAACACTCAACACCAACACCAACAAACACTCAACACTCTAAAGTATGCTATGCTTATTAAGTTGACTACTTAGTTAAGCAAATTTTGTCATGGTAAACATGAGATTGTCATTAATGCTAATTGCACAAATGTACACATATAATTGCAATAATTTAAATGTTTAAACGCAATAAACTCAATTAGCTGCTTAAAAGTATGCTACAATTTTTCAAATAATATTCTTATCCTTCAACTCGTGTCTATCATATGTCAGTTAGTTAAATAGAAGTGATAGGTTACATTTTGCAACTGTCCACGCGCATTTTATATTGGCATTAAATATACATTAAGGTTAAAAAGTATGCTATACATTTGCTAATTTGACTGCTGACTGGTTGACTGACTGCTTGATGAGTCTAACCAGCCTAACTGTTTGCATTTACTTTTCCAACGTACAAGTATATACGCTATCGGCAACAAAAGCAAAACGCAAAAGCAATTATTGAACAACTCGTAGCGCAATTATATTGTTCAAGGTCAACACGGAACGGAACAGCGAACCAGTGAGCAGTAACAATGTCAGTGACAGTGGCAAAGGCAACGGTAATGGCAACGGCAATGGCAACGGCAATAGTAATACGTAATGCTTATTGGTTTCTAATTGGTTTGTGCAACGACTATCTTGAATGTGACTTTGTATCTTCGCGCTGTGTAAATGTATTGTAACTAAGTATGATTGTTGTTGTATTTGTTTAAGTGCCACAAATTAATAACGCATACAAATCAGTTGTTTTTGCCCTTAACTTAATATTACCTTTACACACATACACACAGTGGGACATTGCCTTGTTTAAGGCCAATCTTCTTTAGGCTCGTGTGTTCCCAATGGGCATTCGAGTGTCATTTTGCCTATTGCTATACTATGGTATTTGTATGGGTATATGCTATAACCAAATGGAAGATGTGCTCTGCTCTGTACTTTGCCGTACTGTACTCTGGCGCCATGTTGAATTGCTGTTGTTGCTGTTGTTTATTTTGTTTGCTTTCACACTCATTTCGTAGTCGTATTTTGTTATATTCCCATTTGGCTCTTTTCGTTCTGATAAGCACGTAATTCCCGAAATTGCTTTTTATTGCAATTACGAGTCAAGCGAATTCGCTAGTTTCTGCTTCTTCTTCTTCTTACTCTTCTATATCTTATTCTTCGTCAACAACGTTCACAGTCCTACCTCACTCTAAAGTTATCTACTGCTCTCTCACTCGTTCGCATTTGATTTTCGTTGTTTTTTTTTGTTATTTTTTGTCTTGTATTTCTTTCTTTATATTTGGTCGCCTAAAAGCATGCTACACATATTTATCTCTTACACACGCTTGTCCAGCTTGCGGTGGCAACTTTGTTGCCTTTACCGCCACACTCGTCACCACAGCCGTCACACATACACTCACACACATGCACACTTTCGGCAATATTATTGCCCCATTATTTATTCTTTCTTCTATGCTCTTTTACCCAGATTTATTTCGTTTGTAGCTGCCACCGTTTCTCTGACTCTCTCTCTCTCTCTCTAGTACCAGACTTCAACTATTATGTTTTTTTTATGTCTTTTTCAATACACACACACACATACACACTCAGACAAACAGACACCAACACAACTATTTGTGGCTCTCCAAGTGATGTTGTACTAATTTTTCTTGTGCACATGTGGCACGTACATTAAAAGTATTTTACTTTAGCTTTGCTCACAACAAAGCAACTTGCCTTAAAATGTTTCTGGAATCTTAAAGAAAAATATTTTCTTTTACTAAAAAAAGCACAAAAAAAAAAAACAACAACAAAAAACTGTGCCAAGTAGTAAAAGTAAAGAAGAAGTTGAAAAAAAAAAATATGAAAAAAAAAAACGAGATGAAAGTCGCACATCTTTGACTACTGTCACGTTTGTGACGCTTCAAATCAGCTTGACGCTTAAAGCTTCTTCTTCTGCTGCTTCTTTATGCTCCTTTGCTGGCATCGCATTTCCGGTTGCATGTGCTTTGCCACTTTGTCGTTAACAACACACACACACACATGCATGTATCATACGTGGCATGCTCACTTACACAGTTAAAATCCTTTAACCCTTACACAGAGGGAGAGAGAGAAACGCGCGTAACTCGACACGCGACATGGTCACTTCACAACACACTTCATTTCGTTTTCTGTGCCAGGCGTGCTTCCTGTCAGCACTGTTAACTTCCTGCCAACCTGACGGACGGACCGACAGACAGACGGACAGATAGACAGATAGAGAGAAGAACGATTGAAAGGACAGACGGATGACTGGACTACCTTTGTGCTTCCTGTCAGCACTGTTGCGTCTCCTTTAACTTTGTTCCAATTTCATACGCCATCTCTCTGTCTGCCGCTTACTCCTTCGCTCTTGGTCTTCGTCGTAGCTCAATCGTTCGTCATTTACGCTGTTGGCGCCATTTTACCGGAAATGCATTTCGTCAGCATTGAATGAAAACGAAATTGCCAATTTCGTCGTTTCTTCTCAAATGAAATGGAATTCAATGAGAAATATTTGTTCACTCTGTGAATTTTTCACTTTTTCTTTTTCTTTTTTTGCATTTTTTTTTTCATTTTCATTTTTGTCGTTTCCTTTTCGCATTTTGTGTGCTATGCGCAGTTTAATGTGATTTGCTGCCATCAGGTTTTCTTTTATTCTCGGTTTTTTTTTTTTTCGATGATTCTTTTTTGTTGGTTTCTTGTTTCGCTAATTGAAAACGAAAGTTTGACGTGCTATAAAATGTTAAAAGCATGCATATATACATACAATAAAAATGTCAACCAAATGAGAAAAATTGCCGCAGAGAATAATGTTTCAATGGGAAAAAAATCAAGCAAAAAAAAAAAGAATAGAAATTCCTAAGCGATTCAATTCATTTTGACGCAAACTGAACGTCTCACTGAGTGAGTCAGTGAGTGAGTGAGTGAGTGAATGACTTAACTTGATTCGAGTCGACTCGTACCGACTTGACTGACATGCATGATTGTTCAGGCACGTGTCTTTGCATGCACACAGCTTTTGCTTTATCTCTTTCACACTTTTTGTTTTTATCTTTCACTTACTCTCGTTCACTCTGGAACACAGCACAATACGCTGTCTAAGTTGAAGTGCTCGTTGAGTGCCTTTAATTCTCAATGCGTGTCTTTGCTTCACTAACACAAACACACACATACATAAATACCGTTAGTCTGCCTGTCGCTCAGTCTTTATATCTCTTTCTACCACCGCCTGTCTGTCTGTCTGTCTGTCTATCTGTCTGTCACTCAAGTGCATTCGAAAACACTTTTGCCTTGATTAACTTTCAAGTGTTTTGTTAATTTTCTATATTTGTTTCGTTGCCATTTAATACAACAACAATAACAACAACACAAAATTTCGCATGTTTTTTTAACACTTATACGACAAGTGAACTTGTCTGACAACAACTCAGCATCTTTTGTTCAACTTGCATTCAAATTATTAATTAAATTTAGTGCTCTAAAAACTTTTTTTACATTTAAACAACCAAAAAAGAAGAAAAAAAAAAGAATAGATGCTAAAATTCTCGGAAATTTTTAAATCAAACATTATGCAAAAAAAAAAAGATATGTGAAAAAAAAACTTACATGAGTTTTGTGAGTGCATTTGAGTATCTATCATGATGATAAGTTAGTTGAATGTTGTTGACGTCAAAAAGAAAAAAAAGGAAAAAAAGTGATGCCGAAAACTTTCATAGGAGGAAATTAACAAAATTAGAAAAGAGCGAATGCACACACAAACACACACACACACACATGCATCCGCATACATACACACGCATAGAAAGCAACTTTCAACATTTTAATAGAGTTTTGCATATGCAGATATGTACATACATATGTACGATATATGTATATAAAGGGTGTGCCAACACACATACACATATTCTACTACATGCGTTAAATATATGTCAATGGAAAAAGTAACAATATGTGTTGGAAGTACAACATTATAAGCCCATCAAGTCATGAATCGATGCGACTTTTGTTCAATCATCATAAGAAATTAAATTCTGCCCTCCGAAAACTATAATCCAGCGACCGGAACAAGTTGTGAACCGAAGGGTTAATATTTGGAAAATTTAGTTTTATTCCAACAATTAAAAATTATCAAAATTAGTTATCAAACCAAACCAAGTGTATGTGCTTTGTGACGCCATGTAACATAAGAGTAATTAATGTTGTTTATTTTGTAGAGGCATTTAAATCTTTTGTGTATATTTTAAAACACCCTTTATATAATATTTTCGACTGAGTTAAAATTTTATGAATTAAATTATTGCAATTTTAAAGCATTTTGAATTTCATTTCATTTTATTTAATTAAATTTCAAAAGTCAAATTGCACAGCAAGCATCCTAAAAGCATGCAACAAACAAAAGTGCAAAGGTAAAAATATTTCAAACCTAATAATTCTGCCAAACAATATTGAAAGCAAAGCAAAGAGAGCTATGAAGAAGATATGATTTGTTGAAAAAAAAAAACGAATATTGCAAATTCTTGCATGAAATATATTTCAATAGAAAACCAATTCTTTGCCATATACCAACAGTTCTGCATAAATTTAGTTATACTTACATGTGTGTTTGCATAAGTATGCTTGTTAATATGAAATACGAAAGAGAATAAAAGACAAACAAACAAACAAATAAACAAACAAGAAAATTGCATTTCTTGCAAACTATTGAATTTTCTCAATAATTTTTTTTAATACAAAGCAAGAAAATCTTACAAAAGAAAATCATATGACATTTTTTTAATCCGATTGACCTTTGAACAAAATGAAATCTATATGTATATATCTTCATATTCATGTAAATTTTCTATTATTCCAACATTTTCAGCATTAAGTGCTCCAATGTTGCATAGCTCATTGGGTCACATACGACAATTTAGATTTATATAATTTGCCTACCGCAAAACGCGTGTGTTTGATTAATTCAATAATGAATTGTCATATGTTACACAGCGCTACAAGTCACATGCGCTTAAATTAACTTATTTCATACATTTGTTTGCTGCTGCATAAAATTTAAGTATGCAAATTATATATTTTGCATATCTGCACATTTTAATGGCAACCCTATGAGCAAACAATCCAACAAAAATAATATATGTATGTATACATAAAAACCAAATGGCGCTGTGAAGTAAATATGATAGTCAAATGAATGCGTGAACTCAACATGAATGATTTGAATGTTGTTGTTGCTGTTGTTGTAAAAACTTGCAACTAATCAAAAATTTTCGACAAAATGCTGAAAATGTACGCAAACAATTTGCGATTCGTCGAGCATGTTTGGTTAAGCGGCATCGGACATGAGTCGTGGATGTGTTGAGTTGAACATGAGTTGAGGATGAGTCGTGGATGAGTATAAATTGTGCAGCGTTAAAATTAGTTAGTTTAATTACATTTTCAGCTCCAAACGCATATTTTAGTATACTCGTATCTTGTGGGGTTGCGTTGTGTTTGTAGAAGGGTCAGCTTGAAAAAAAAAAAAAGAAATAGTTTTTTTTTTGGGTCAAGTTTGTGGCAAAGAATGTGTCGGAAAATGCCATGTATGTGTGTATGTCCGTCTGTATGTGTGTGTGTGCTTTGTAAATGGAAATGTTTGCGTTGTTGTTGTTGTTGTTGTCTAATAAGTGAAATGGGCTAATGTGTTAGCTAAAAGGCATCAACATCACCTTGGCCACGTCAATGCAAATTATTTATGCGTCATTCTACATTGGCAAATGTCGCTAAAGATGAAGTCGCTGCTGCTGCTGCTCTTTGCTCATGTTGACAACGATGATGATGATGTTGCTGTTGTTGTTGGTGATGTCTCTAATGCGCACGTTGGTGATGTCTTACTTGGCGTTGTCAACGACTTTTGAATTTAAATGAGCCACAGGCGACTTGACTATGTCAGCGTCTATGATAAGTTGACAAAAAAACAAAAAAAAAAACCCCAAAGGACGTACAAAAAAAAAAAAAGAAAAAATAAAAACTAGTGAGGTCGCTTTATTCGGCTTTGTCGAAATTTATACACGCTTGCAAGCGTTTTTCCAATTGTTCTTATTTGAAAATCCTACTTAACATTTTTCTAATTAAATGTTTTCAAAAGAAATCCATTTTATACAATAATTCAACCTCCTATAACAATCTCGAATTTAATCCAACGGAAAAAAATAGAGAAATCTAATTTTAAAGTGATTCTTTATATGAGCTGGTGCCACACTCTCGAGTCATATTCTTATAAAACATTGGAATATAGTCAAGCAGTAGTCAAAATATGCAATTTAAAAATTTCATCTGTTTATATTGAAGAACAACAAACTTTTTTCAAACAAAATCTTATTTTTGACAGATTGTTCCTATGGCAGCTATATGCTATCGTGATCCGAACAAGATGATTCTAAAAAATATACTTTGCCAAGACATATACGAAGAATTTCTGCGTATAAATTTTTTTGATATCTCTAAAACTCTATGAAAAGATTGCTCCGAAGCAAACAGACAGATGGATGTGGCTATATAAAGTCTTCTCGTCGTGTCTCCTTCTGTGTGTTGCAAACATTATGACTAAGTTGATGTACTCTTATTGCTGGAGTATAAAAACAAGCGTAGACAAGAACAAACCTACAAACGAGAGCCTTGCTCGCAATGCCTAAGCGCGCTTAACAGAATATATGTATATATGTATGTGTGTGTGTGTGTGTGTGTCAGAAACTACACGCAATGGCCGCAACACTATCAATATTTACACATGTCGACGTGGGCGTGCTTGCACAACTTAGACATTGACTAAAAGCCTTACAGGCCAACAAGGCAGTTGGCAGGCATTGGCGGCAGGCGGTAGGCGGTGTTGGTGCCATCAATGGCTGCCTGTTAGCAAGGACATACTGCTAACGACATGGCCCGGACTTGACTCAAGTCATATACAGCATACAGAGCGTGCCATCTTCTTCCTTGTCTTCCTCATCGTCATCATCATCATCATGTGCTCTGTCTTGTCTTGTGTCTTGTGAGTTGTGTCCTATCCTGTGTCCTATGTCCTGTGTTGTCTTCGCATGGCATCGCCATATGTTAACATGATGCTGCAACATATGTTGCCTTAATTTGTGTGTGCATGGCGACCATTTTGACAGCTTAGGCCGCCAACAAACTAATGATGACGCCTGTCAAATAAACTAATAAAAAAACAAAAAAAAAAAAAAAAATAGTAAAGAAAACATCTTCTTTTTATGTGTTCGATAGCGCTTTGATGTCATTGTAATGAAAACATACCAATTTTTGTTTTTTTGATGTTTTTATCTTAAAAAGTTGTTGACACGATTTTGTGCCACAAGTCATAATATTTTTTTGTTAAATCAATTTTAGGTTAAGGCATAGAAAAATAACTTAGTACAAATCAACAATCAAATTGCTTTGTAGGCAGAACTTTGCTATGAAGAAAAAGGCTGAAGTACTTTTTTTCTTCTTGTTCTTCGCCAATATATTATTGATTATTCGTTTAAACGTTATAAACATTGTCTTCTTGAAATAATCGGAACATCAACGATACTGAATAAAATCTGAAAAATACAAACAAATTTTTTGCCATCATTTTTCTATACGATTAATCGTTGAAACGATTTTTGAAGCAACAAATAATAATAACAAAATATTAATTATTTAGTAGAAAAACTTATAATCGATCTAAGTAATCAATGTCTTATTGGTCGATAATCAAACCTACTTCATATATATACAAACATATTTTTAAAGACGTTCATTATAACGCAGTTGTACTGTACTTTTTCACTTATTACATGTTCTGTGCTTTGGTTTTGCAAACTAATTTAATAAGCACACAGACTGAAGTGTCATTGTATGCTGCAACAACAACAGCAACAACAATACCAACAACAAACAAAACTAATTACAAAGTCATCAACACTTTGGCAAAACTGTTGGCAAGAAATCCTTTAAGAGAAGACACAAAACATAAAAAAAATATGTAAAAAAAAAAACACCAGTAAGGACGCTATAGTCGAGTATACTCGACAATATATTACCCTGCATACACAGTGGGTGGTGCAGCACCCTAAATCTACAAAAAAATGTTGATTTGACATCGCCCGATCAAAGTATTCAAAAGATCAAGTAAATTGGTCAAAAAAAGTGGAATTTACGAAAACTTTCGAACAAAGGGGAATTTCGTGGTATGCAGTTTTAAAGATACATATTTACTGAGTTTGTATACAAAATTTCATGTTCATACCTTTATTAGTTTTGGAGATATTACTTTTTATAGAAAACAACTGGGGGAGGGGAAATTAAGGGGAGGGGGAAAAATTGTGGTATGCAGTTTTGTAGAGAGTGTTCGAGTTATAATGTTTCAAAAAAGTGGGCGGTGCTGGTTGGGCGGGAAGGAGTGGGCGTGGCACAAAACCGTTCAAACTTGATCTAGTGCCTTCTTAAAATATGAATTTTTATTTCACACCGAATTTAGAGACTCTCTTTGCAAATAAAACATACAACAACAATAATAACAAAGTCAACAAAAAATTCTATATGTTGTGTCAAATCACATACAAATTAATGGGACGTCCTTTGCCCATTATTGATTATCATTTTTTTCACTTCTAATTAGCGAAAGAAAAAGTCGAGATACTTGAACCAATTGCTTTGCTTGTACTCATGAACGCTTTGCGGATCGGCAAGTACAAAGTCATTTTGCTCAGTGTTCTTTAAGGGTTCTTGAGGCACGTGACGATCGTCGCTCCCGGAAGACGTCATGTTTGAGTTACTTTCTGCTCTTATGTCTTGTTCACTCTTGGGTGATTTAACAGTATCAGAGCATGAGTTAATTGCCGTGATATATTCCTTACTTATGTTGATCATAGATTTCATATTCGGTCTTGTTTTTTGCTTATATTGTTGGCGTTCGCTGTCAGTCATTCTGCGCCAAGTGGCAGCGCCTAGCATAACTTGTTCTTTCGTATCGAGATCACGATTTCTGCGACGAAAGGCTCTAAGAAAATTCATATACATGTTTGGGCCAAAATTTTGTGACGCGATTGTACTCGGTGGGACAGAAGGTTGGCGCTTTAATGATATTGACGACTGTTTTGGTTTATTTTTAGTGCCCTTTGGCAGAGCTTGTCTTTCAGCGGTCATTGGCGTCTCAAGCGGCTCACATTTTAAGGTTCTTCTCTTGTTTTGACGATCGTTTTGACTATCGTTGACATTGTTTTGATAGCGTAAAAGAAATGAATTTGGCGAATATTCCGCTTTGAAAGTTCTCGACGAGCTTTTCCATATGTTTGCTGTCTTACGTAGCAGCATTTTATGTGACATACGCGCATGTTGGCGGCGATACTCTTGTAGAAAGTTCAGATACGCATCACTATGCAGGCTCACATGATGCACATCAGCATCGAGAATGCGTTCCAATGACAACCGCTTGTCATACAACGATCGATGCGACGTGTTTAATTCTCGTCTTGCTTGTGTGTCGACTAATTTTGACTCATTGACGACACGGCTATGTTGACTCTTTCGAAACCTGTCAATTGTGTCACCGAAATCGATGCTTGTCCTCTCAACTAGTCTGGGCAACTTATTGCTGGCACTGCCATTGGTAGTTGGCAAGACTCTTGACTTACTTAACAACGTTCGTCGACTGACGGCCCGCAGAACCTTTCGTTTGCTCGCTTCAGTCTTCAGCGTTACTGCGCGTATGTGTGGGCACGTTGCCACCGCAGGCACGTTGCATTCATTAAAGAAATTCAGTCTTTTTGTTCGCCGATCCGGCTCGGCGCGTGAAATTATCACTTTTGTTCTATGTTTGCTTACTTCTGTTTCCATTTTCTTCCAAGCGTAGAAGTCATTCACATGTTGCAACATTTCGACATCGGTACTTTTAAGTGGATAACGTGCGGCATCTGCCATGGGCAGGTTGAAGTGGGCGTGTGCCGAGGGTCGCTTACGTTTATTAATGCGCTTAGACATTTTAGCATTTCGCTTTCTGCCCATTTTAAAAAAAATAAAAATAAGATTAATTATAAGTAAAAACTATAAATATTTCCTTGTCGACTTGTTTGGATTTCAGAACCTACTTTTCTAATTAAAATATTTTTTTGGTGAGAAATCATAAACCGAATCAAAGTGATTTTAAGACGTCATTAATAATAATAACTTCGTTGGTATTTCTTATTAATTCAAAACACTTAAAGAGATCACAATTTTCCAAAATGTCAAAAACAGTGGAATTTACGAAAAATTTGAGTTTGTTGGTCATTGAGGGGTAACTTTCGAATAAAGGGGAATTTTGTGGATACATATTTACTGAGTTTTTATACAAAATTTCATGTTCATACCTTTATTAGTTTTGGAGATATTGCGTTTTATAGAAAACAACTGGGGGAGGGGAAATTAAGGGGAGGGGGAAAAATTGTGGTATGCAGTTTTGTAGAGCTCTTCATGCTGAGTCTACATACCGACTTTCATGTTTCTATCTCTTCGGGTGTTCGAGTTATAACGTTTTAAAAAAGTGGGCGGTGCTGGTTGGGCGGGAACAAGTGGGCGTGGCACAAAACCGTTCAAACTTGATGTAGTGCCAAGCATCACGAGTCTACCCTCCAAATTTCAAGTCTCTAGCTTTTACAGTTTCCGAGAACCATTGGTGAATACAGACGGACGGACGGACGGACAGTGCTCAATCGATTTCTCTTGTCATCCTGATCAAGAATATATATACTTTATGGGGGCCCCCTCCCCTCCTTCTGTGCGTTACATACAATTCGTTCAAACAAACTTAATATACCCTGACACACTGTATGTGCAGGGTATAACAACAGAAAGTACTTTATTAATTTTGCAATGTTTGCTCATTGAAGCGCACGTGCGTTGGCCACCGCCTCATCGCTCCTGACAAATACACTGGCATACATACAAATACATTGGCTAACTTAACCAGAATAACAATAGCAACAACAACAACAACAACGATAAACATGAACAGCTGTCGTCAGAATTTTGCCATAATGAACAAATAACCACAGAAATGATTTTCTCACCGATATTGCTCATGATTATGATGATGAGTTTTGTGGCTTTCTGTTAAAGTCATGTCGCAAACGGGTTTTGTTGACCAACAACAACAACAAAAACAACAACATTCTTGTTGACGTGTTTGTAAGCCACACTCATGCTCTCTGACTACCACTTTCTCGATCTATCTAACAGATAGAAACTCAAACTGCATTAAAAGACCAAACTCATTTCATCGAAAGTTGTCTCAGCTCATTTACTTTGCCTTCGTTGCCTAAAGGTAAAATTTACCACAAAATCGTTGCAGGCTTTTAGGCGTACAAACGTACAAACTCATGCTGATGATGACTAAGTAAGCAAAGTAAGGGGTGTACGAACAACAACAACAACATTAACAAATGTCACCTTGCCATTTTTGCAAATACAACAATGCAAACCACAATCGCCACAAGGACCATCATCATCATCATCATCAACATCAGCCTCATCATCATCATCAACGTCAACTTCAACAACACCAACGACACCATCAATTTGCCACACCATCTCTCTACTGCTCTACCACGTCTCTACTGCTTACAAAACTCATTTAACAGCTGCCGCCATCAGCTACAGCTCCAGCTATAGCTTCGGTTTCTGTAGCGATGGCAGTGGCAGAACCCTAAACGCAACCACAGCCGCAGCATTCAGCATACACACACACTCTAAGCTCTAATCGATTTTTGATGAGATTTTTCGCATTCAATTTTCAATTTCATACAAACTACAAACACGGCAAACAGGTTGTCAACGCTGCCAATTTTGCGTATGGCCAATCAAAAAGGAACAAAAAAAACACAGTAATAACTTCATTATTATACAAAAAAATACTAATCATAATCGAGCGACAATTTATTGACATTGATGGTGCTTCTGGTTTGAAATTTTGACACAAAAATATATGACTGAAAAAACAAAAAAAAAAAACACACGGTATACAACAACAAATTTTGTCTACCAACCAAAAAAAATTAAAAAAAAAAAAAATAATTTCAATTGTACGAAATTTGTGTTTCATTATCACTTAAGATAATGAAAGATGTCTCTGGATCGCTTGATTCATTTAGCAAAATAATCGATGAGTCCGAATGTGTTGACTGAAGTGCAAAAGAAGAAGAATTTTAGTTGAGAAGATTTTTGTATGCAACAATGCGCCTATGTTATATAGCACAACACTTAAACATACGCTAATTTAGCACTCGTTTGCGAAAAATTCAAAGTGACGTATGTTGCATGTAGTGCAAGGTAACATAGGCGCATTTTATATTGAAAATAGTATTATAGCTCAAATTGGCGTACCTCAGTGGCAAACTCATCTTGAAATTCGCTGGCAAGCCTAAGCCTAACATCTTCTGCTACTTCTGGCTGCTGCTTTGGCCATTTTGCGACTGGCTTAGCTTCAACTTCATTCAGTGTTTCAGTTGCTCTTTCGATTGCTACTGTTGTTGTTGTTGTTGTTGCTGCTGTTGCGTTTGCTCTCTGCTTACGATAGTCACAATAAGCACGCACATCGCCCAACAGTGCCGGTATATGAAAGGCAAGTAATGCCGGATCGCCAGCGTAGATGCTCTCGACATCGGAGCCGTTGCCACGAACCCAACTAATGTCAGCCGTTGCCCAACTCTCGATAATCAAACCGAACCAGAACATCAACTTGCCGGGCAGGCAAAAAGTCAAGGCGAACAGCTTCTGCCAAAGCCAACGTGGCAACCCTGGCGCATCCTTACGTAATGCCAATTGCTTCTGCTGGTTCTTCACGCTCTTGCTCTCGACCACAGTGACTTCGCACATTTTTGACAATAACTTTGCATTGAAAAAAATACAACAAAAAAAATGGCAATATAAATAAATGTTATATGCTTGAAATTTTACACTTTCAAGCTTTGTGACTTTTCAAACAAAAAAGTAGCAAAAAAAATTTTTAAAACAAAATTTCACCAATTTTACAACTTCCGTTTTTTTGTTTTTTGGGTTTTTTTTTTACACACCACGAGTATACAAAGTAATTTGATGACGAAAGTAAGAATGAAACGAAAAAAAAAGTGTTCACTTAAAGTCAAAGACAAACTTTTCTTTCGGTTTGGATTCCTTTTTTTGGAAAATGACACAGTAATTTAATAAATATACTTGCAAGCTGAAGATGCAACCAAAAGCGAAAGACAAACACATACACAGAGACTTGCGAGTGTGTGTGCGAGTGAGAGGAAAATGACAGAAAATAGTATGCATAACGAGTAACAAGTAACGAGTCAACGATAAACTTACCTCTGTCAATAAAACAAACTTTTTCGCTGATATTTTAATCAGCATTCCTCGAAAAAAATAATACAAATGAACGTCGTTTCATGCAGAAAAGATATTTTTATACATAAGCCTGGGAAAAAAACATAATTTTCTTTTTTTGTAGAAATAACAGCTCTTTGAAATAAAAAAAAACAGTTATTTCTTGAAATTTTGAGGTTAAAAAATATATAATACTCGATAGAGGCGCTTAATCGAAAAACCTCTAAGAATCCCATTTTAATTTTAACAAAATCAGTTAAATAATACTGGAGATATGTACATATCTTCAACAGTTTGATAAAAGTAATTTCGATATTTTTATTAAATATTGAAATTTGGACAATTTGTCGCTATATACACATTTCTTTTGGAATCAGCACGCCAAATTAAAAATGAATCACAATTATTATTAAAATGTTTACGATCAGTTTTTTTGTAATTTTGTAATCAACAATAATGAAACTTTATTCAAATAATTTCCATGTGCCAAAATTCAGGTTGCACAAACAGTAGAAATAAGCAAAAAAAAAAAAATAAACAACAAATCCATCATTTCAATGAATTTATGTAAAGAAAATTATTCATGAAAGGAAACAACGAATTTATTTACAAAAAAAGGTTTTAATGCTTCAAGTGCATAACAAAAACAACACTTTTGTACCAAAAAGCACATTACAAAGCAAAGAAAATACCAATAAAACACAAAACTCTTAGCAAAATTTGTATTGAGAGCCTTAAACCAATTTAGTTTAAAGCTCTTACCAAAATATCGTACATATCTGTTGCCAAACAAACAAACAAACTCAAGACACATTCATTGTACAATACAATAATGTTAAATGCAACAACAACAACAAAAAACAAAAAAAAAAACCCAAACAACAAAATAAATAAATAAGTAAATGCAACAAAAGCCGTCCGAAACATAGAAAATCCTTTCAAAAGAATGCTCTAGAAAACGTTCGTGCAACGTGAGCGAATGAATGAATGAATGAATGAACGAGCGCACGAATACGTGACAACGCCATTTTCTAACATAATGCCAATACACAAACAAATGTGTGTGTGTGTGTGTGTGTGTGTGAGTGAGATAGCGTTAGTTATATGTGAGCGGCGAAGAAGACACACCAAACGCCAAACATGCAAATATCTATGAGCAAATGTAAAGTGAAAACATCTTTATTTTTTTTTTTTTCAGCATAGAATTTACCGTTAGTCGCGCCGTTGTTTAAACAGGAGTCTTCACTGTATCAGCATGCATTTGTGTATAACAACAATTATTGGCATTAGATTCGAGTCACGTTTGCAACATGTATGCACGTTGTATGTTTTAGGCCAATTGTCTAGAAATTGTTATAACGACTTGGCCAAAGTTGCGTTGAATTTTTGCCTCTTAGTATAGCACAAAGTTTCGTTTAACGGTACATGCATAGAAAGTTATGAACAACAACAATAAAAATTACAAAAAAAAAAAAAAAAAAATGTATCTTTTAGTTTGTAGTTTTAATTGATTGCGCTTTAATGAGTTTTAGTTAGACGAAAGCAGCTTGTTGTTGTTGTTGTTGCGCCTTAATCATCAAACATTGACAAAGGTGTGCTGCAGTATGTTGTCAATGCGGGAAAGCTCAAGACATCCAAGTCACGATTAGTTGCGCCAGTCATATACGACCATGTATGTAGTAATGAGAATGAATTCTTCATGCTCATTGCATGCGCAAAGTTGTCATAGTCAATGAAGTTATACGACTCACTGCACTTCGTATCAATGCCATCATTATCATTATCAGCATCGGCATCGGCATTATTATCGTTTGTTGGCTGCTGGAGAAATTGTCATTGTTGTTGTTGGTTTTTGTAAGCTTTTTGTACTTACGCTACGCTCATCAACGAACAGACAACGTCTGTGTGTCTTTGGCAGCCGTGTCATTTGCAAAGGCAACGAATCAACATTCAACTTATGCAGATTGCAAGGCGATGCACGCTTGACCACCAACACATCAATGGGCATGGAATGCTTACGCCGGCGGTAAGAGTCATTGCTCATTGTGATCATCGTCGTTGTCTCGATGCTGAGCAGATTTGCAGCGCCGGTGTCATTTTTGTTGCGCTGCCCGTTGCCCAACAAGCGACGATAAAGTTTCTGCAGCTGCCGTGGTATATAAAAGATAATGCCACGCAATTGGCTGAGCAAAGTGCGCTGACTTGCATGCTGCCAATGTCAATTGCGTAATCAGATCAAAAGAAATGTCAAAATAATTGCAAAAAAAAAAACGATTACTTACAACATATGTACCCATGATGCTCATGTATTGCCTAAGAGTAAATTGCATCACACACACGAAAGAAAAAAAAGAATAAAAGCCAACAAATGCAATTAATGCAAAGCTTTCTTCTTACTTTCTTTTTTTTTTTTTGGTATTTATTTTGGCCGAATTTTCGTTCAAAATGCCTTTGCACATTGGCACATTGCACAGGCAGTGAAAGACTGTTTTTTCTTTTTTTTTGGTGCGATTTGAACAACTAACTTGACAATTCGACGTTACTCGTCTGTCGTTTGGCACTCGTTGATTTTGACTCGTTTGCTTGTTTTTAAGCTGTTACTACACGGCTTAAAATTAACAAGCAATCCACAGACTGTTTAAAAAAAGAATTAAGAAAGAGGATGATCATAAATTACGTGAGATAAAATTAAGAGAGTGGGCAGTTCTAGCAAAATATTAACAAATTTCATCAAGGGCGAGCAAGGTTCATCGAATTTATTATTTTTTTTTTTAAATTTTAAGCATCATATGAGATACAGAGGAAGAGATTCGTCAAAATCTCACTAAGAGGAGGGATTTATCTAAATTTCAAGCAAAATAATTTATTGACGTACCCTAAAAAGCTTAGATTGCAAAAAACAACTAAAATGTTGATACTGTAAAGGAGAAAGCATTTTTTTCTCCAATTCTCTATGTCATAACGATTTGTTGAGATTTTATGAAATTTACTTGAGACCCTCAGCCAACATTTTCACACATGCTCAGCTGAATTTACCGCTACTAAACTGTTACTTATAGAGTTCTGTCATTTACTCGTTATATTTTTATTCACTCGTTACTCGCTATTTACCGAACTAAGCTTTTAACGCGCTTTACAACACTATTTGTGTTTACTATTGTTTTTTTTTTATTTAAATTTTAAACGTTTTTTTCCCAACGGACAACAGAAAGCAAAACTCATTAAAGTGATTTGCAATTTGCATTTAAGCCATGTTCATGCCAAAGCGTTTTTTCTTGTTCGGCGCTTTTAAGCTGAAACATGTCGAATAAGTATCGCCGACAAAAAAAGAGGCTTATAAAATTTAGCTTATTTGTAATTTTATACAATATATATGAAGATGTGTTGTGCGCGAGACAACATTCTTCAATGGGATTATTTTCATTTCCCTTCTTTTCATTTAAAATTCTTTTCTTTTGGCAAAAATTTTCAAATCGATTTAGCAAAAAAAAAATTTTTCTTTTTTTTTTGACTGCAAAAGCATAAAAAATATTTGCCTTAAAAGTATATACGTGTTTATATTACAATGTGTCTGTGTGTGTGTGCGACAAATGTGACACATTAGGCTCAAACGTATAAGTATATCCTTGTGCTCAACACACTCAAAACAGGACTCATATGACAAAAGCGTATAAGCGAAAAGTTGATCCTTTGGGCTGTATGCCATGTATATATATAGATACATATATATGTATCTATACCCACTACCACTTACACTTCCTGCCACCCCTTAATACCAAGAAGAAAGCCCCCCAAAAAAAGGAAAAAAAGAAACCATGACACATGTGCCTCGTGCTCTAAAAGTAATTCATGTTTGAATGCACAAACGTACACATTGCTACAGCTTCCTTCACACCAACAACAATAACAACAACAACAATACACACACACACATGCATAGTGTAAAAGTTAAAGAGATATCCTTCATATCCTGCAAGCACGACATCCTTTTAGCACTTGGCCTACATCATTCATACATTCGTTCGTTCGTTCGTTCGTTCGTTGCTTGTTTGGTTCGTGCGTGCGTGAATCTTCTTCACATTTTTTTGTCTCACACACGCTTTAGGCTTAATCCAAGCAATACACTATGTCACCTCTCATGTTCTGTCTCTTTCTCTCTCTAGCATCGGCCAGGTAGGCCCTTCATGTTTTACACCTTACTTAAGCCGCTTGCGGCCACGAAACTTGACGCGTTTTATTTTTGCTTTCTTTGCCAGACCGTCTTCTTTCATTGATGGCCAGAATGCCAATGATTATGATTATGATGATAATGATAATGATGAACAAGCAGATGAGCTCAAAAGGTTCACGAAAATCTTTACGCTTATCGAATGCCTGGGGGAGGGGGTGAGAAGCAACAACGATGAAACAACATGTGTGTGAAGCCTTATGGCATATGGAAGGACCTTGTCTGATATTTGTTGACACACACACACACAAGCTGTTCGTACATCATTATCATCAACGACGTCATCTTTGTTGTTGTCGTTGTTGTATGTCAGTTGTAATTTATGCTGAACTGATTTTATTAATGGATCCTTAGCAAAGTTGACAGGTGAAAATACAATAATAATTACAACAACAATAACAACAACAAGGGAGCTTAACAAGTGCCTTACTCAAAAAAAATAAAAAAAATCACACACTTTCTCTTTCTAGCACTTGTTATTCTTTATTCTTCTTTTTCTTCGACACATTTTCAACTTTCCTTCTCTCTCCTTTCACTTTCGCTAGCAACAAATGTTTTTGACACTTTCGTTGTTGTTGTTGTTGTTGTTTTTTTTTCATATAAAACAATTTATTTGTTTATTGTTTTCCATTTCTTCTTCTTCTTCTTTTTCTGCTCATCTGCTTTTAGATTTAACCCTTGCACTTTGTTGAGCTCAAATCTTTTGCTAAGTAATTTAAGTATTTGTTAGTAATTTGTCACGGTTGACTGGCTGATTGGATTATATTTACTTATGTGCATTTAATATTATTCGCCATCCAAGCCACCCTCAGCCTCAAACAAGCATAAATGCTTAAGTAAATTCCATAACGAATGATTGCCTTTGCTGCATTATTGTCTTGAACTTTCTTTCATTTCCAATTAACCAACAAACCAATTTTTTCTTACTGATATATATACATATATATATGTGTATGTGTGTGTGTTAGCCGAAAATGCTTGCCAATTTTGTGTAGATTACTTCCCTTAACTCACGACTCACGACTCTTGGCATTGGCTTGACTTCAATTCAATTCCATTCACAATCTTCTGTTGCGCCTCAGCACAAAATGTACTAATTCAATTAAACTGAAATTTGTCGAATAATTTAATTAGACACACACACACATATATACAAGCATATAAAAACATATATTTACACACACACACACGCGTGTGCAATTATAGTCAAGGATAGCCAAGAATATTTGCCCAAAGCGTTTTCCGAAAATTATGAAACGTTTGGCAAAAGAGCAAAATGCCAACCATACGACAAACAAACAAACAGACAGACAGACAGACGGGCAGATGAACAGATAGTCAGTTAGGATAACTAAGCAGACATAGAGACAAATTCATTTGAGTCCTTTTTCGTTATTGCCAACAATTTGTATTTTACGCCAAAGGAAACCGCAGGCAACGACATGACCATTTTCATCTATTGATAATGATCATCATCATCATTGTCATCATCATCATTATGTTTCAATAGCAAATAACATTGAATAGTTTGTGGCTTTTCGTAATACAAAAGAACTTTTTTAATTTTTCGTAACACAAAAACTCAACATTCATATGAGCAACATTTGCAAATTGACGCTAGATGGCGCTTACGCACATAACAATGCGTATTGTATGAGTGTTTTTTTTTTTTTCCAACCATAGTTGTTGTTGTTATTGTCTCGACAATTTTCGCATAACTTAATTAAGCATACAGAATACAAATGTACGAGAAATCAACTCAATATGTAAAACTTCCACCAACAAAAAATGAAAAACAAAAAAAAAGGGCAAACCAAACGACCAAACAGCCCAACAGACCGAAGGCAATCCAATCAAATAAAACAAATGTAACGAAATGAAATGATGAAAATATTTTTGTTGCAAAAATGAATGCCAAAAAAAAAAAAAAAAGCCAACCAAAAAGACTTTACAACACTTTATTAGTTGGCCTGTTGTTTTCCAACGCTCTCTCTCTCTCTGTCTCACTCTCGCTCATTGTTGATTAAGGGGGACTTTGACGTGTGCGGCGTTTAGTTCAGTCAATAAAATGTTATAAAAAAAAAAAACTATATTCGCAAAAGTGCTTTCATTTAACGGCCATGTTCATGTCCATGTACATGTGTGAGTCACATAAATTTTATTGATTTTCATGCTGGCTACCAAAATACATGCCTGGCTTTTCAATACAGTCTTGGTCAGCACAATAGCCTCACTTAACAATTGTATGTAATTATGCACGGACTAAGAAATATTTCAAATATATTATTAATTTTTTATGCTTCTTGTTGTTGGCACTGAGCAACAAGTTATTGTTTGAAATGTTGCAATTAACAACTTCTTCTTAAGTATTTTCTTTTTTTTATTATTATTCAAAAATTCTAATAAAAATCTACAAGATTTGCAATGACTTTTTTTCAGCAATCAATATTCTTGTCTACGCTTCTTACCCTCTCGCTTAACTACAATTTATTATGATAATAAAGGGCGCTTTTGTTAAACACCCCGCCCCTTCTTACTAACTTTCACACACACACCACCATTTTGGCAATCCTTACTTAAAACTCAATAACTTCTTACGTTATCAAAGTAAAAGTAAAAGTAAAGTCGAAGATTGAAGCAGACAAATGTCCTTTCATTTCAGTTCAGTGCATAACTGAGTTATAAGCTGCTTACATTTAATAGATGTCCTCATGGCACATTTGACCGTCCATATAAGATACAACATCTGACACAAAGTATTTTTATATGCGTTAAAGTGTCACATGGAGTTTGCAAAGCGGTCAAAAGGGGTAATTTTTTTTTTTTTTTGCAAGCTCGAAAAAAAAAATGTGACAAATGAGTTTAACACAATTGGTAACTAATTCAATGTGCACGACTGTTATTATGGCTTGTATTTTATGACAACAAGAACAACAACAACAACAACGAAATCAGCAACTTCTGTAATATGCTTACAACAAATAAAAGAAATAAAATTAAAGCACTCAAAGGGGCAAAAAGCTTAAGGACGGAAGGAAGGAAGGCAGGTTGCAAATAAAGGTTGTGTGAAAAACAAAAGGACGAAACGACGAAACAGAAAAAAAGGAGTCTATTAAAATTCAAAACAAATAACGACAGCGGCAATAAATGAAACAATGACTGAGTGGTTGAGTGCATGATTCCACACACAAACTCACACACATACACACAATGGAATTCCAGCCCTTAACACATACATACATAGACTCATATAAGACTCTAGTCATCATATTTGTATGTGCTATGCTGCTTAATTTTTATACCCTATACACACTTTATACAAGGGTATAATAAGTCTATTGTAGAGCAGAAGCATGTAACGTATAAAAGTAGGGGTGGGGGACTCCGTAAAGTATATATGTATATTCTTGATCAGAACGACTAGAGAAATTGTTAGAGCCCTGTTCGTCCGTCTGTCCGTCCATCTTCACATGCAAATCGGTTTGTAGACTCAGCAAGCCCTACAAAATTGCAAAAAAAATTATTTTGCCCCTCCCCCTAATTTCCCCTTTTTTTTAAATATTAATATCTCCAAAATTGTAAAAGGTACGAACCTGAAATTTTGTGTACATGCTCAGTAAATATATATCTTCAAAACTGAGTACCACAAAATACCCCTCCCCCACATTGTTGCCCCTCAAAAATCATAAAATTAAAATTTTTAATAAATTTATCATTTTTTTAACCGATTTTCTTGAAATTTTGACCAAAAAATGGAATTTGATAATTGGGGCGTGGCACCGCCTACTGCGTGTACAGGTTATTACATTGTCGAGTATACCGCGCTTACTTAATTTTAATTTTTTCTTGTTTTATTGATTTATTGAAGCATTTTTTTGCCAATGTGTCTGTGCGTGTCTATATATATATATATGTGTGTGTGCGACCTTCTCGTTGATGACGTGTTTGAAATTTTCGTAGGGTTTTTTTTTTTTGGTTGTTGTCAACAGCTTCCTTGTTTGTTCTTTTTTTTTTTCTTTGTGCTTGCTTTCAATGAACAAATATCGATTTGTAGTAAAAGCAATCAACACTGAAACAAACAAATAACAAAAGCAACGAGCTAAACTGACTCATAGACAACAACGCCAACAACAACAAATAGATAGGGTGCATGCAGCAAGACAACATAAGACAACACACACACACAGACACAGATAGACAGACAAATTTCAACGCGAACAAAGTCTTTTCGTTGCCTGAAGTCATGTCATGACAAACGCGCTTAGGCCGTGTTTTCTTTCATTTTCTTTAACAAATATTCTTCGACTTTGTCTTCCTCTTCCTCTTCGTCTTTCGTTTTTCTTTTGCTTTGCTTTACTTTACTGTTTTTTTTTTTTGCTGTTATTGCCGCCGTTCATTGAACTTGCCGTAAGTTGCTGTTATTATTTGCTTTTGAAGCACGCCTTTCTTTGGATTTTCCTATCAAACACACGCACACACAGACACACAAAAATATATATATATATCACTCTTATCTCACCACTGCCATCATTTTCGTAGGCATAAACATTTTTACGCCATCTTTCAACACAGTCAACGTGCGTTTAACCCTCATGCAGCCGCCTTACTAATACAATCACCTCTTAACATTCACCCACACTATTATCACCCTCACTCACACCCACACCCACACGCTCCCCCTCTAAGCAAAAAACCGAACGTTGTCTGTTGGTGTTCCATTGACAAACACTCTAATGGCAGTCGTCGATATGCCGCGACGCCAAGACAACTGTAAGACAAAGAAAAACAAATTTAAGCGTAAAAGAGAAAAAAGAAAAGAAAGAAAAGTTTTTCCTTTTTGCAGACTTTTCACAAAGTTGACTCATAAAATTAAGCCGGCTGAATATATAAGTAGAGTTGTGCCAACGTATAATATTCTTATTGGTGTGTAATTACAGCAACTTTTATTCGCATGCTCGCTCGCTCGCACTTATAGCAAATTATATAACATAAATTCTTCGTTTTTTTTCATATATTTTTAGATTTTTATGTTCTTATTTGCTTATTTATTATATTTATTCGTTGTGTTGGCAACCCTATGTGCCAATAGGAAATTTATGCGTTTTAATTTATATAAGTTTTTGCTTTGATTTTTTCACGTAGGTTGGCAGGCTGGGTAGCTTTTTTTACGCTTTTATTAATAATAATAAATATAAAATTTGTCTTTTGTTTAAACATAATGAGAAAGTACCGTAAGACATATGTTTATCTCTCTGTCTCCCACACATTTCCGTAAAGCGCCCTCTGTGCATAAACAAGATTGATCGTTGAATTGGACGATTTCTGCGACATATAATATTTTCTGTTGCCTACTTTTAGGTTCATCGATACTTGTTTAGCAAACTTGACATATTTTACATGTTGAACATTAACAAAACGTATTTTATTTATTGTCAAAAGAGAAAAGAAGAAGAAAACTTCGACAATTTGCACAAGTGCATGTTCGTTCATGTAATATTTCCTGTGCGTTGGACTGTCGTAAGTCAACATGTATTTGACACGCCCTTGAGACCTTCTTCCTGCCAAAGAGCAAATAATAATAATGTGTTTTTTCTTACTAATCTTAACATGAACTAAAAAAGAAAAAAAAATTTATAAAACAAACAAACAGAGCTGCAAGAGAAGTCGAAAAGTGCGGAATAGTTGGATGGATGGTTGGTTGGATAGATCGATCGATCGATCGCTTGCATGAAGGTGAAAGTTGTTCATGTCAGTGGTCAATGCAACATTTTGTGCGATTAATGGCTAAATGTCGTCGCCAACAACAATAACAACAACAACAGTGACATTTTGTTGCCAACGCCAAATGCCAATGGGCAACATGCTTTTGCTGCTTCTGCTTCTTCTTCTTCTTGGTCTTTGTATCGCTTTTTGTCCTTGTCTCTCACACTGTCACACTGTCAGTCTGTCAGAATGTCAGACTGTCAGGCGATGGCAATGGCGCCGTTCAATGCCGTAAAATGTTGTCTGCTGCCACTCTATCTTCATTTTCATGCTCAACGTAGGCTTCAACATTGTGGCTGCTCTTCTTCTTGTTGCTGTTGTTGTTGTTGTTAATGTTGTCGTTTTCGTCCTTGTCAACTGTTGCGCACCACACACACACACACACGCAAACAAACACATAGAGAGAGAGCTAGAACTGTCGCATGTTTTGTGGCTTTGCGAACACTAATGACCGTAATCCTTTCGAGCACATACGTTCGCCTCAACTTGTCCAACCCAAGCCAACCCAAGCCAACCCAAACCAATCCGTAGGCAAGCCAAGCCAAACCAAACCGAAATGAAACCAATCCAATCTAACCAAACCAAACCCTTGTCAGCTTAAATAAATCGCATGCATCTAATGTTGTGCGCAAAGTCGACGTTTGTCGGACCGTCTGTTCCTCCGGCCGTCCTTCATCCCACCGTCCATACGTCAGTTGCTTTAATTTCGACGTCTAACGGTTAAAATTCAACTAACTATGCAGCATGTGTCGCCTCACTCACTCACACTTACTCTCGCATTCTCTCACTCCCTCAGCCCTCTTTGTCTGTCCGCTTGATTTCGTGCTTAAGCTCATCCATTCTCAATCTACGCTGTTGAGGCTCAACTTGTCGTTCTGTTGGCGGCATACTCAATTGTCTGTGTACCGCAAAACGCCGGAAACGCATTACAGAAATACGAAACGCGCGACGGCAAACGGAAACGGAAATGGCATTAAGCACATGTATGTGTGTGTGTGTATGTGCGATTTTTTGTCTTTACACACATTTTTCAATTCAGTTTTACTTTCAATCAATTTTTGCTATTAAACACTTTTGCTACTTAGCTTCAGCATTGACTTCATGACTTTTTCAGTTGCTGCTTTTGGTCATTATTACGTGTCAACTTCAATCAAGAAAATACTTCGTTTGATCATAATACTGCTGACGTTCTTAAGACAATATTCTAGACAGGTCTAGAATCCGAAATATCAGACGTTTTTCCACCTAGAAAAAAAAAAATTATATAATTTTTGCGATCCATTTTTTTACATAGTTCCTATTGACAATCTAAGAAACATAAAATCATCGAGTTAATATGTTGTGAAGTGGGGATCAAAAAACAAAAGTTGTTTCATAGTTGACATGACCCCAATAAACTATAAATGTAGTTGGAATATAAGAACATTTTTTTAAAATTGTTTAAAATAGTAAAAAAATTTTCAAAATTCATTGTCCCCGCATATATAAAAATATTTTTATCTTATCTGGGTGGTTTATCTGATATGATCCCGGTCATGTCTGCGTGTTTTAGTCAACATTATACGTATAATTTCTTAAATATAAAAGTTCTTTACTAGTTAAGTTGATGAGCTCATGTCAATGGACCATAATGTTTTTATTTATTTGTTTTATTTTATTTTTATTTTAATAATTATAAAGAATTATGGTCCAATATATGCGTTAACTATCTTTCTATGATTTAAGACAACAACTATTTTTTGGATTACAAAATTTCAAATTAAAATTATTTCTGACTTAGTGTGAAGTATTCTGAAGTATTGGTCATGTCTATGTATCCAGTAGTATATACAAATCTTTCCACAACAAGCTCTCTTTTAGTAACTCTCTAAACTCTAAGCTGTAATGCTGTAAAAAATCCATTTGGCTTATGAATTATAGATTATACATATGTGAATGTGTATGTGAGTACATTAGAGAAATCCATTAAAAGCCATTAAAATATAATTATTTTATAGTTAAATGTTACATTCTAATTAAATAGCACACATTTCACGACATCATATTTTCATGGCATTTTTTTATTACTATTATTATTATTTTTTTTTGTCGTGCCCTCTTTTAGTCTGTGACACTCATGGCAGCATATGAAATATTCACGCATTGGCATCATTAAACTCATTAAGTGGTCGCCTATGCCAGCAGCGACAGCAAAAAGCCGAGACAGTTAAAATAATAACAACAACAGAAACAACAGCAACAAAAACAACACTGTCTGAATTGTAAAAAGCCACAAAATACATAAATAAATATTTATATAATGCAGATACATACATTTAAGTGTGTGTGTGTGTGTGTCGGTGTGTGTGTTTATGAGTATAAATTTCATATGCGGCAACGATAATTTGCGAGTGTGTTTTATTTATATTTCACTTCTCTTTTTAGTCTTTTTTTGTGTAATTTAATTTCGGTTTTGAAAATTTAGGTTAAAATGAAATGCACTCAGCAAAATGAATGTATGCACTTGTGTATGTGTGTGTGTGTGTGTGAATAATTGTGATTTGTTGCCAGGATATCTGCGCTAAAATGCAACAAAATCAACATCAAACATAATAACGATTTGGCAAATGAAAGAGGCAAAGAGGAAACCTAACAAAAAACGAGAAACAAAAAAAGAAAGCACGAAATTGGACGCTTTATGTGTTTTCCATTTGGCGGATACGTAACTATCCCAGAGGGAAATTGAACCGCTTTGGAAGGTGTTCGTAAGGACTGTTTTTGACTTGCTCAAACATTACCTGTCCAATTTGCTTTTACACATAGGGTGACCTTTTTGGGAGTAACTTTAGGTTGTTACTGGTTTCCATCTCGTTTCTTAAGCCATCGAAAATCAGGTAGCCCTTCCCTGCTCGCTTCTAAAAATGTAGATGAGGAAGTACTGTAAATTCGTTATTAAAATAATGGTTTTAGAAGATTTTAGTTGAAATAAAAATTTTACAGATTAAATTTAATGACGTAAAAGTCCTTCCCATGCTTGCTTCAACACCTTCAAAGGTAAATGGTTCATATGAAGCCCTAAAACAAGCCATTTTAGAATGCCTTTTTCATCACGGTATTCTTATTTTTCCCTCTGGGTATCTATGTAACTGTTTGTTTGTTTGTTTGCCTGAATCACATTGAATTGAAAGCGTCAAGTGTGTAGGCGTTGTGTGCCATGATGTATGTGTGTCCATGGCATGTCCATGTCAGACGTGTGTGCCTTATAATTAATGCCAACTGAGTCAGTACATGTTCTCTTACTCAATCATTTGAGCTCTTTTTTTTTGGTTTTTGTTTCTATTTTCGTTTAATGCACAACATTGTTCGTCGTCTGTTGCAGTGTGTGTCTCTGTCTGTGTGTGTGACTGCTGCAGCAAGCCACATGGCACCTGCAATGACGTTTAGCCTAAGTGACCATAACAGTAACACTCACACACACACACACTTACTGACACATAAATGGTGCTAACACCTGCCTATTGAATCACACACACATACACACATGGTCTGTTCATTACTGGCAAATGCACAGTAGCGGTTTAAGGGTTCTTTTACTAATCAGTTGACTGAATTCTACTAAAGGTTTGTTTTTTCATGAAAAATTATTAGAATTGTCCAAAAATATAAGCCTGCGGCGTAGGTATAATTTTTTATATTAAGTTAACGCATGTTTGCAGTGAACTTATACAACCATACGTAATAGAATATGGAACACTTTTTAGTATTTAGTCAAAATGTTGAAAATAATTTTTTTCTTTTACGTATTGATTTAAGTATGCAATGGTTGCATGCATACATACGGTAATTTAATTTTATTTATTTTTCTTTTTTAAGTTTTTTTTTTTTTGTCGTTCTATTTGCAACAAATCGCAGTAAATTTCTTGCAGATTTTTACGACTGACTGATTTTCAATGCATTGCATTGTTGTTGGCTTCAAAACGCTACTGTTCAGTTTTTTTTAAATATTTTTTTTACTCCTAACTCGGCCGTCCGTCATTGTTATTATAGTTGTTGTAGTTGTAGTTTTTGCCCCCCCATTTGCTGTTAGGGTAATTGATGTACTCATTGCAATTGTTACTGTTGTTGTTGTTGTTGCTATTGCCGTCATTGTCGTTACCGTCAACGTCGTCATCATCATCATCGTTATCATCATCATCATCATCACTGTCGTTTTTGTTGTTACAAAGTCATTTTTCACATTTTGCAATTTTAGCGTTAATGTATTTTTTTTCGCTCTCTGCGTTTTTCTTCTTCTTTTTCATTTGCTCAATTGTAGCTTTTGAAACGATTTTTCAAAGCATTTTACTGCATTTAAACGCCATTAGCATTTGTAAGGCAAATGTAAATGTGCAAACGAGAAAGACAAACGAAGTGTCTATATGTGTGCGAGTGAGATAGCTAAATCTGTAGCATGTGTGTATGTGTGTGTGTGTGAGTGACTGTGATTAAGTGAAATTAATTTTAAATATTTAAATGACAACGTTTAAGCAAACATTTACTTAATAGAACACCAAGGACACACACACACACTTAGATAGATACATAGATAGATAGATAATCATATATTCATTTAGTCATCTTCTACAAGTTGTGACACTTAGCTGAAGCCAAGGCAATGGTTGTCTTTACCTATGAAACATTTGCTTTGCAAACTCCAAACGCAAAATTTCAACTTAATTATTCAAGTCTTGCTAACAATGAAGCGCTTTAATCGTAGCAAAAGAGCAATCAAGCAGTAAGCCATGTACACAACTCTATATATGTGCATATATGTGAGTCTGTGTGTGCCTCTGTGCATGAGAGTTAAGGCCATTTGTTGTTCTTTCCAAGTTAACCCCAAGAAGTATGCTATAAAATATTATTATTATAAAATTTTGCTCTGAGGCGCAAATTCATTAAAAAAAACCAAAGAGCAAAAAAAAAAATTATAATGCAACTACAATAACAACAACAACAACAAGCTCAAATCTTAGCCAGAATGTACGGTAAATTTCAGAAGCTTTAGAAAATTGTTTATCTGTCCCTGGTTAACACTTCTGCGGCACTCGTTGTTATTTTTGTTGTTGGCGTGTATAATTATTCGTTGTCTTTGTTGCTGCAAATAAAATGCAATAAATTGACATGAAAAGACAAAACAGAAGTAAGGATTTCTTTTTTTTTTGGATTCCAGAACTATTTTATTATTGGCCTTTTGTGCATTTGCTAGGAAATAAATGTTTATAAGATACAAAAATTCTATTGTCAAATATTTAATAATGCAATATAAGCAAAACAGAAAAATCTTCTATTATTTTTATAATTGAAACAAAAGCTATGATTCTTTTGCATAAAACTTATTGAAATTCATAAGCCAAATGATTCAACGAATCGTACAACAAAATGACAAATAAATAAAATTGAAAATATATCAATAAAGAATTCAAAATATTCTGAAAAACATTTTTTTTTTTTTTTATTTATTTCATGTTTTGTATTTTCGTATTTTTTTAAATTATTAATTGAATTTTTTAGCGTTTTTATAGTTTAAATTTTTTATTGTTGTAAATTTTAAAAATATCTTATACAAAATATAGCTGCCTGAAAGTATGCAACGAAAAAAAAATTTCATGCTAACATTGCGGGCCTTTTGTAAATCAACGAGCCGTTAAAGGCAAAACTGTATGACAATCAGACCAAGGGCAGCCACTTGGAACATATACAAAAATCGAGCAATCAAACTAAATTTGAAAGGATTAACAAGAAACAGAAGAAGAAGCAGGAATATAAGAATAAAAATGAAAATATGCCGAGCGTACAAAGTTGTCTGATTTTAAAGTAGTATGCGTGTGCGTATGTGTGTATGTGTTTACATTGCTTTGTACGCTTAAATCACTCGCATGGAAAATATGTTTTCATTGCTTCAAGCAATGTCGAGCAATAGGCAAAAAGTGATGAGCGTGTGGCAAAGGGGAGAGCAAAAGGTAGATGCGTACGCTGCATAACAGAGCAGTCATGGCAGCTAGCGTCTGTATGACTTGGGTTTCTTGTGTGCTATGCTTCGTTTAGCATTAATATTAAAGCTAACAAGGTATTGTCCTGTCTCTTGGTATGTACACCCTTTCGATGTGCCTCTCACCAACCCTCACCACTAAAAAATGACAGACGCACACGTATACATATACTTATGTATATACATATATCCTTACAGATATTTACGTTAAATTTTTGCAATGCTGTGCCAACGTTGTCGTCGTCGTTGTCGTTGTCGTCATCATCATTGTCGGCTTTTGGACTAAACCAACTCAGAAGCATCAAAACGATTCGTTCTTCATGTTTCATACTCAGTCAGTCAGTCAGTCAGTCAACCAGTCAGTCTATCAAACTCTAAAAACGCTTTGAAGTCGTTTCGTTCAAAAAAAAAAAATCCAAATAGAAAGAAAAACAAGTGAAGAAGAAAGAAAACCGTCACTGGCATCATTTTGTGTTACGGTTTCTTGTGTCCTTTTTCCTACTGCTTTTGCCTTTTCATACTTTACTTGTAAATATTTTTAGTTGGCGCTATTGTCATGTTAAATCTGCCATGGTCTCTAACGCACTGTCTCTCCTTCACACACACACACACCATATGTATTCATTTTGAGCGTATTTACGGATTTTTGTTTTTCTTTTTTGGCATATTTTATGTTATTCAACCTTTTTGTATGTGTGTGTGTGTGTGTGTGAGTGTCTCATTTTGTATGGTTTTTCGTTTACGTGCTGTCATGAGTATCAGTGAAAACCGAATTTATTTTGATGTTTTACATATATGTACATATACATACATAAACACATACACGTTTCTACCCAAGTGTATATGCAAATATGCATTGCGTTTTGCTGTTCGAATGAAAAATGTAAAAAAACGATATAAAGTTGAATAACAAGTGACTGTTTTAACAACTTGAATTTCATTTAAAAATCCCAAAGCTTAAAATATATACAAAAAAAGTAACAAAAACTTATGTTTAAGCTACTTCAGCCAACAATATAGTCAATCTTCGAAACAAAAAAATGTTTGTTCGAAATATTCGCAATTACAAAAAAAGAGCAATATTGATGGACAGTTGCGCAAAGTAATTAAAGAGTTTTTTTACGCCTGTCAAGCATTTCAATCAGTGCTCAATGCATGATGCTTAAACGCCTATACACACACACACACACACACTCATTGAAAGCTTATAAATAACATAAGGCTAACAAGGCCAATGCAATGGCATGACGTATGACGTTGAACCATATGTGATATGTGGGTTGTGAATGCGTGTGTGTGGTTAGGTGTGTGTGTGTGTGTGTGTGTATGAACTGTGACAGTTATTAAATTAACGCGAAAAATATTTCATACGATAGCCATTTCAATATAAAACGCAAACAGAATAAAATCAATTTAAACTGAAATTGTTTGTCACTTTTGTTATTATAAATATTTTGTTGTTGTAATTTTTCATTATTATTATTATTATTTTTTCTGTTTATTTCAGTTTATTGGCAACAATAATGGTCAGCACAACATTGACAACAATTGCTGCTGGACAAACAACTAGTAGCAACAATCATCATCATCAACAGCAGCAGCATCAGCAGCAGCAACAACAACAGCAACAACAGCAACAGCATACAACCGCAAATAGCAATAATTATCAAAGCTTACAACAGCAACAACAACATTATTTATCATCAACAACATCTGCGCGAAATAGTTACTACTATAATACATTAGCATTGAATGGTATTGATAAAGTTGAAGCAACAGCAACAACAACAACACCGGCAGCAGCAGCAACATCAGCAACAACAGCATATGCTGAAAATAGCAACAGCAACAATAGCTACAATTATCAGCGTAATATAACATACGCTAGTAGTAATAACAACAGCAACAGCGGCGGTCATTCTGAGACCACAAAATCCGAGCTAAATACAAAATCAACGCCAACAACAATAGCAACAGCAACAACAATTGGCACAATTGCTGCAACAGCAACAAATATAAAACCAACAGTGAATTTATCACAAGCTTTGCTTTCAACAACGCCACCGCTAAACGATCAAATATCATTACTTTTTCCAAAGTGTCGACCAAAGCATAGTAGTGCAGCAGCAGCAGCAGCAGCAACAACAACAGCAACAGCAACAGCAACAACAAGAACAACAGCTGTAACAGATGTACATTTGAATACAACAACATTGGATACAGATTATACATGTATTAGTAACACTGGCACTGGCATATCACCGACACTAACAACAAATAATCAACTACAAACAACAACAACAACAACAGCAACAATAGCAACAACAACAACAACGCCCAATTATTATAAAAGTGTTAATATAATAACACAATCACCGCCACCACATTCAGCATCTTCATTATCATCAGAATCTTTGTCTTCGGTAACGCCACGCATTTCAACCAATCCGTTTCTCTGTACATCGTTGAACGTCAACAACGGCGGCGTAACGGAGCTGGTGGAGGAGGACGACAACGAACAGATTGAGGCATTAGAAGTGCAAATGCAGAACGCTGAGCATATTAATAACGGTAAAAATATTAAAGAATTATCATTAAACGTTGACGACGAGGACGACGAATACGAAGAAGAGGAAGCAGCAGCCGAATATATAACGTTGAAGAAACACGAAACGCACAAATTGCACAGAACGACACGTGAAAGTGAACGTGAACGTGATAAATTACAACAACAACAACAACAGCAACAACAACAAACGGATACGGAAGAATTGCCGATAACATATCCGGCAACATTTTATTATCACACCGATCGTAGTAATAATCGACGTGATATTTGTTACGATATGCCGCGTAAACGACATCAGCAACAACAACAACAACAACACAGCAATGCTTATGCACAGTCGCAGCAACAACAACAACAACAAATGTTGCTAACACATCACCAACAACAGCAGCAGCAACAGCAGCAACAACAAGCGCAAATGAATGGCAACGTTGGTCTAGCAAGTGTCAATGGTGGCGGCGTCGGTGGTGGCAACGTCGGCATTGGCAGTCAGAATCCTTTCATCAAGGACAACTATTGGGAGACAAGCAATCGGAGCAGCGCTTTGTTACATTCGCCCACAGAAGCTTATGCAAGTGGTGCAGAGCTTGAATTGCATGCCTCCTCACGACGTGCATATCATCAACAACAGCAACAACAACAGCAGCAACAACAGCAGCAACAACAGCAACAACAACATATTTACAGCATGCCACGCAATCAGCAACAACAACAGCAACAACAGCATATAATACGCGTTGGTCGCAGTCCAATCAATCGCAGTGAACGTAATAGCACAAGCAACAGCAACAACTATCCACAACAACAGCAACAACAACAACAACAATTGCACAACAACAGCACCAACAACATGAACAATACAAATCCAAAAACAAATCCCTGCGCTGAAGGCCTCACACCGCTTGCAAGTCATTATCTTTACGGCAGCAAGACATCACTTGACCAACAACAACACCAACACCAACAACAGCAACAACATGTTAGTAACGATTGGGAGCAACGCTCAATTAAACAACAACGTTTACGTGATGAACGCGAACGTGAGCGTGAACGTGAGCGTGAGCGTGATATATACGAGCATCATGATACATTGGAACGCGGTGAATCATTGGCAACACATCGCCAGCAACATCAATTGCAACAATTGCAACAACAACAACAATTGAAGCAACATCAGCAACGCCGTTTGGCCGACGGTCGTTTGGCTCTTTTAATGCCACAGAACGGCAATTTGCTTGCTGCAAACACGGATGGTGGTCAAACCGCATACGATGAGGTCACTGAAAGTTGGCAAAGTAAGTAATCATTGAGTGACACAAGTGTCGAGCAGTATGCCATGTAGTGCATTGTGGGAAAGTTAATGCAGTCTCTTTGGTTAACAAAACCGAAAATGAGAAACGCCACAAAAAAACCCAAAAAAAAAAAATAAAAAAACACAAGACTTGATAATGAGCTGAATGGGAACACTTAAGCGCAACAGAGCACTGAGCGACCTCTGTCCGACCGTCCGTGCGTTCGTCGGAGCATTTTACCTTTGACTAAATGAGTCAAAGATTTGTCACATATTCAGGCAACTCTGTTTAAAAAAAAGCATTTAATAGATTTATTAATAGAAAAATTAATAGTTACCTTCACAGAAATTGAAATTTCTTATCTTATGTTGAGTTTCAATATAACATATGGAATTATGATTATTAGCAACGATATAAATTTGCATACAAAGTAACAGATAGTTGACATGATATGACACGCTGTTAAAATCCTATCTACAGACATTTTATAAAATGTTCTTTTCAACAGAGACTAACAGAGTTAACAGAATATTTCGGGAAAGACTCTTTAATAGATTTTTTAATACATAAAAAAATTAATAGATATCTTTTTCCAATACCAACGTTTGAAATTTGATTTAATAGAATGTTCCTATTAACAATGCTTAATAGAATTGTCAGAATAGATGGTTTAGTTGGGCAATTTAAAATTGCGATTTAGGGGAGGTTATAAATTACATTGTTGAACTATTCTATGCGTAGTGTGCTCTTACTTAACATGCGTTAATTTATTATTTAAAAAAAAAGCACAAAAGTAAAGCAAAAACTTATCACACATGTTAGACAGAGCTGACCACTTGCTAGTTAAGATAATATATGAGTAATTCTGTACCCAAGCAGATAGCCCAACACTTAAAAGCGCACGAAAGAGGGCGCTTTTTGCAGTGTCAATTGATCAGAAATGCATTACAGTTAATTTCTTCACTTTTAATTGGCTTTGTTCAACTTTAAGTAAAGTAAATCTTTAAACAAAATGTGTTGAAAAGCATTTATGCCATCAATGACACATTAACTCATGCCAAACTTTGGTTCAGCCCGACACATGCTACTCATGAGACCAGGTCGTATTTCAAAGTGAGAAAAGGGAAAAAAACTCAGAAAAGTGAAATGCACACGCTCAGCAAGCGTCAGTCAAGTTAAGTCAAGTCAAGTCAAGCTCAACTCAAACGGTTATCAAAGTACTTTCAAGCAGGCGCTTTGCACACTTCTACTGACATTGCCATTAGTAACACTTTAACAGTCTTATGAGTCTATGAGTATACACTGACACAGACACAGACACAGACACATGCATTATACATAAGAGAGGACTGGCATAGCCAATATGCGGCAAGTTGAGTTGGCATATCGAATCGCACTTAAGTGAGAAGCGTAAAATAGCGACATGAATATGCATGCCGCATGGCGTTCGGGTAATTGAATTGCAAATGTTGCGTAATGAAGTGTATTTCGTATAAATGTGCGTATTAAACGCAGCAAAACAGCAACAGCAACAGCAAGCAAAAGCCTTAAGAAGCAAAGAAGCAAAGAAGCCACGACAAGAGTTGACTTCTACACAACTTAACGAAATTCAAGTCAAGTCAAGTCAAGTCAACTCTACTCAAGTCAACTCAAGTTAAGTCAATGAGTGTGACAACATTGCAAAGTCAAATTTAATTGATTGCACTTAATTGACATTCGCTGCTGTATATCATCATAAAATATAATACTTACCTGCTTTGTACTTTGCTTTCAAAGTTGCTAAGTAGACACAACTACATATATGTACATACATACATATATAAAATACAGTGAGCACACATTTTAGACTTAGAGATTTAGAGATCATTTATTTTATTCAAAAACTGTTTACAGTAAAAGCTCTTTACAGCAGAACCTTGAATTTTTGCTCTATATACTGGCCTATTTTAGAAAATTTAGGCTTAAAAATTTATTAAAAAAAGAAGGAATAATCTTCTAAGATATTTCCTAAGGAAATTTGAAGACTTTTATTATTTTAGATAGCAATCTCTTTAGGCGAAAACTCGGTTTCAATTCAAGCTGTTTGGGGTACACCTCCCTCTTTATTATTTGTTAAAAATTTTGAAAAAAAATATAAAAATTAATGGTCTAAAAAGTTGGCATGAGATTTTCTCATTTACTAAGATTTGATGAGATTTGAAGATTTTGCTGGACTCCTCCTCCCCAAATTCTATCCCATGTAATTTATGAACGTCCTATTTTCCAATAATGTTATAACTAACATTTTAAGAGAATGTAACAGATTAACAGTATGTTAACATTTGCTTAAGACATTTCATAAAATACCGCTATAAAATTCTTCCGGCTTCTACTACACACAACTTTGACTGTAACTTGTTTTATTGAATATTAGACCAAGTATTACTTGCAGGATGTTAAATATATATAAAAAATTAAAGGTGTTCCATTCAAATGTGTGCTCACTGTATGTGTGTGCGTGTGAGTTGACAAGCTAACGACAAGATGTCAACAAGCCAAGACAAAATGTGCGATATTTTTCATGCTTCAACCTTCATTACTTACTTTCAACTTTTTTTATTTTATTTATATATATTTTTTTTTTTTGGTATACTTCTTCTCATCTACGCTTTTATACACTTGTAGGTCTGCGCGTAACGACCGAGCCAAGTGGCATAAGCACTCGTAATGCAGTTGTGGCAAATATAACGCCAACAACAACAGCAGCAGCAGCAGTAACGGTAGCAACGGGCACGGCAACATCAGCAACATCGATACTGCCGCATGAGGACATCAAGGAGTGTTATCAGAAGTCATTGGATGCACGAAGGCTGAGTGATGAAAGCGATTGCATCAATGTCTATCGGGAGCACAAAGCCTGGAATCTGACTGTTGAATCACAGCACGGCATAATCGGTAAGGCGCACCAGAGTCAAGTCAAGTGATGATTTCATTGAAGAATGTTTGTTTTTTTTTTCCCCTTTTTTGTACTCTTGTTTATTATAGAGTATGAAGGTTCACCGCGACGCATTGGACATGTTGGCAATATGTCAAGCAATGATGATGGATTTGAGCCGTTGGTGGCACAAGTGAAGCCAACAACAACAGCGGTGGCAGCAACAACGACGGCGACAACAGCAGCCACGGCAGCAGCAACGGTGATAGGCACAAAGGCTATGCAACAACAGCAGCAACAACAACAACAACAGCAGTTGCAACAGCAATATCCTGTGCGTCCTGGTTTCCCACAGGTATGTTATAACCTAAATGAGCGTGAACGTGTTTGTTTGTTTGTTTGTTCTTTTCTGAGTTTATGCTTTGATTCACAGCGCATTATATCGCCGCCACGTGAACCACGTGAGCCACGTGAGGCACGCAGCAGTACGCCAATGATGTTGCTTGGCAGTTACACTGTTACACACAACAATAATAATAATAACAACAGCAGCAATAATAGCGCACTAAATAAACCGCAACAGTTGCAGCAACAACAGCAACAACAACAACAGCAACAAAATCCATCATTGCGTCAGCATTCACCAAGCGATAACAACGCTGAGGACACAAGCAACGATGTATCGGAAATTGGCACCATATCCGATTTGACAACGCCTGATGTTGCAACGACTGCCAATGCACCGTTAACAACAGTAATAGCTACAACAACAACAGCAACAACACCACCACCAACTGCAATGGCAATGGCAGGAACACCCATTGCCGCAATCAGTCCGTTGGCAACAGCAATAGCAACAGCAGCAACAACAACAACAACACCAATTGCAGAAACTTCAATTGCAATGGCCGATGCCACTTCCGTTTCCGCCATTATGGATGTGCACACAGCAATGCCACCGAATTATACAACAACAACAACAGCAGCAGCAGCAGCGGTTGCACCAACACCAACAACAACAGCAGCAACAGCAGTAGCTGGAACAACAACAACAACAGCGGCCAATACTTTGGGCCTGCACACAAAATCATCAACCTTTGATTACCTCTATGAGTTTTCAGAGACACGCAAAGTCCTTGAAGAGTTCTTCAAATGTCCATCGAACGATGAGAAGCCAATCATTGAAAATGGCAGCGATGTTGACAGCATTGTAAGTAAAATTCCGCTAAGAGCACTCAAGTGTACAAAAAGATGAAAAAAAAAATAAATGAAAAAAAAAATATTTATATAAAAAGAAGAACAAAGGAGAAGCCTCACAGTTTGCTTACCTTTCCATCAATGTGATTGTTATTTTTTTTTTTCAATTCTCTTACCTTGACTTTTTTGCCTTTTGCATTTTCATTATAGGATATACAATATGAGTTCCATAGCAATTTCGAACGCGATGAGGATGAAGAAGTTGATGAAGAGGAGGATGACGATGATGAAGATGAAGTTGAAGTTGACGATGAGGATGAAGCTGTTGAGCTTGACACTGATGACTATCGGCAGCAGCAACATCAGCAGCAGCAACACCAGCAACAACAACAACAACAACAACAGAAGCAAATAATGCCACAGCAACATGACGATGATGATGATGACGATGAGGATGATGAAGAACAACAACAACAATATGTTAGTCTGCAACAACAGCAACAATATCAATATCAACAAAAGACACATCACCAACAACAACAACAACAGCAGCAGTTGCAACAACAACAACAACAACAGCAGCAGCCGCACAACAACTACAATAATCATCGACGCCATTTTACGGCCAGTCCGTTAATGCGTGACTTTGATTTCTTTCTGGATTCGGCTAGTCGCAGCAGCGGCGAACAGTTGGACCAACATGACGGCCTCAATCACAATCAGTTGAGCACCGACAGTGGCGGCGGCGGCGGTGGTGGTGGCGGCAGCATCAGCGGTCTCGGTGGCATCGGCAGTATGGGCAGCATTGGCATCGGTGGCGTTGGCATTGGCATCGGCCTGGGCATCGATGGTCGGACACAATATCGTTATTCGCCAGAGACAACCGATTATGATTCAAATTGCGGTGACTTGGACAGTGAGTAAAAATGAACTTTCTTGTTTTTTTTTTTTTTTTAAATAAATAAATAAATAAATAACAATAAAAAAAAATAATAATATTTCGTTAGGCTTGTCGGGTGAAATAAATGGCGTTTCGACATCATGTTCCAATTACGCCAAATATTATGCATCAGCAATGCCGGTGCTTGAGGATGGTCTCTCATCCGGTCATACCTCCGATACAGAGAACAATAATCAGCATAATCACAATAATAATAACAACAACAATAATACAAATGCAAATAGCATTAATAATTGCAATAATGGCGGCGTTGGCAGCAGCAGCAATAATAGCAGCAACAACAATAACAAGCAGCAACAGCAACAACAACAACAACAGCATCATGGCACAACCATTGGCAGTGGCAGCGGCAGCGTTGGCGGCGGCATTTCAATATTAATGGACATGAAACGCATTTCAACAAATAACAGTCTCAATAGCATGAACAATATGACGCTCTCGACCACCGATAGCATCGGCAACAACATGGGCATTGGCAGCTTGGAGCGTGAACGACGCACAACAATCTCACCGAATCTGTTGCATGATGCGTACATGCGTAAAACAGAGAGTCCGCCAAATGGTCACAGCGGTAGCGCTGCCAACGCGGGCACATATCCATTGGACGAGACAAATGGCCGCGAAGTGTTGCGCAATGTGGTCAAACAACAGCGCGAGCTGCTTGGCCAGAGTCCAAGTAATAATAGCAACAGTAAAGTGTTCAAAAATATCGATCCCGATTTGGATTCACTCTATTCAATTAGTGAGTATTCGACAAAGAAAAACATAATACACAATATCACAGAAATCTCTAGTTGTTTTTGAAGTCGATTCTTTGCAAATCTCTATTTGGTGTCAGAGAAATCTCCAAGATTTCGTTTTTTCAAACATTTGAAATATCGATTTATTTAAATAGAAAATATTAAAGTTAATTTCTTGGAAGTTAGTTATTAAAAACAACTTAAGATGAGGCAGAATTTTATGAAATCTCATAAAAAATTGTCGGAGATTTCATAATTATATGAAATTACCAATTAGAGATTTCTCTATTTGATTGTTTATAATTTTACGAAGTCTCCTACAAAATTGTCGGAGATTTTAATATTGTGCGAAATCGCCAATTAGAGATTTCTCTTTCTGATTGTTTCTAATTTAACGAAATCTCCGACAAAGTGGTTGGAGTTTTCAAAATTGTGTAAAATTACCAATTAGAGATTTCCCCTTATGATTGTTTCTACACTAAAACAACCAATTAGAGATTTCTGTGTCTGTTTGGAGAGTGATGGACAGGGATTAATTAAACAGAATTTGAATAATTTTATTTTTAACGCTTTCTCTCTATCCCTTTCTCTGTCTCTCTTCTTGTGATCTTAAGGTGTTTTTCATCGTCCGGACATGGTGCAAATGACACCACCACCGCCCGCACCGGCGCCACATCGCAAACCGAATGCGCACAATATCGATGTCGATCTGCTGCAAACAACCGGCGCAGCAACAACAATGACATCGGCCTCTTCATCAAACAACTCCTTGTTGACGCGCAGCGTCGGTGGCGGCGGCGGCAATAATTCACATCTGACATCGCCGCTTGGTGGCGCTGGCGGCATTGGTGGCATTGTCGGCACACCGTTAGCAACAGGACAACAGCAACAACACAATTCAACGCTGCATCGCACTTCGCCAAGCATGCCGGGAAGCAAGCGCAACAACAACAACCAAACAACAACATTGAACGCCAATGGCAACACAGTAATAACAGCAACAACAACCACAGGCATAACAACATCAGCAGCAGTAGTGGCAGCGGCAACAACATCATCAGTCGGCGGCATGCCACCACCGATACCCGAGCGCAATTTACCGCAACAACGTTCGCCATCGCCGGCCTTGAACTCACCGGTCTGGCTGTCCCGCCACCTGGATAGCGGCGCTTCGAAGGCACTACTCGATTCGGCCTCCGATAATCATTCAAAGAACTTGAGCGCCGATGAGGATGATGTTGATACCGATTTGGAAACGGATCGTTTGCTTGGACATCAACGTCTCGACGATCAAGGCTATTACGATGAGAATAAGTCGTGGGAGCGCAAGCCACGCACTTCGTTGCTCTCGAAAATCTCACCGAAACAGCAAATTGCGAGCACAAAGACCCGTAACGGTTACAATGCATTGTTGTCGTCGACACCGGAGATACCGCAGGCGCCGCCACCGATACCGCCCAAGAGCCAAGCCACGACATGCAGCAGCAATGGCAAATTGCTTGACATGGGCCATGCTGCTGGCGGTGCCGCTGGCCTTGGCCTCGGCGTGGGCGTGGGTGTTGGCGTTGGCGTTGGTGGTTCACGCACATCGTCGGAGCATAGCGATAAATCACCAATTAAGTCGACACATGATGATTGCGCTGTTGTGACGCTTGACAGCGCTGGCGATTCGGAGGGCTCGGGTTGCATCAGCAGCGGCGCTGGTGGCCTAGCAAAGAAACTGAATAACGGCGCTGCCGGCACAACAGGCAACAACAACATTACCATCGATGCCATCGATGCGGGCAACATTGGCGGCAATGGTTCGGGCAATGGCTCACTCAATGTTGGCAGCAATGGCGGTGGCAATAGCAACGGTAACGGCGGTAATGGTGCTTCGGCTGGCAATGGCAGCGGCAGTGGCGGCGGCGGCGGCGTGGGTGTGGGCGTCGGTGCCGGTGGCATTGGCAATGGCAATGGCAGCAGCAATCCGAATAATGCAAGCGGTTCGAATAGCGGCTCAAGCAGTAACAGCGGCGAGAAAAAAGTGAAAAAGAGTAAGAGCAAAGAAGGTAAAAATTGGGCTTATCTTCGTATAATATCGTTTGAACAATTTTAGTCTCTCAACGTTGTCATTGTTGTTTTTGATTATTCTTATTAATCTTTATATATGATTATTCTATGTATATATATATAAATATATGTATGAATATGCTGTAGATATATATTATATATGTGGATATATATAATTTTTTTTTGTTAAAATTTGTTTTGAGCCTTAGGATTAGCTGACATTGTAAATGGTTGTAATGGTAGAGCGAGAGAGAAAGTGCAGAGCCTTACACAGCTGTCGATGTAACAGCTGTTCGATGTAACTCAACTGTTGCTCACTCTATTATAATATTGTATATTCCATGCCACTTTGAGTCTTCTGTCTTTTTCTAACTACTTTGCACATATTCCATCTACCAAAACTCTCTATCTCTTTCTCTCTCTTTTTCATTCATTGTTTTCTTAACCAACTAAACCTTCCCCCAGCACGTTCTCTTTTCGTATATCTATCTCTGTCTTTCTTTGCTACTGTTACCTTCCAATTCTATCTTCTATTCCGTTCTGTTTTGTTCAAAATATCATCATTTGATGAAAGAACAAAACTTGTTGCATACTTTCCGGTTCCCAGCCAATTTATGTGCTTCGTTTAAACAATCGCCTGGGTTTTTAGCTCTTTGCAAGCCAATCTTCAAATAAAAGGAGCATCAGATGACAGCAATCAACGTTCACAATTCGCTACAATACTATTACCAAATTTTTTCTAAATACAAATATATATTTAAATACAATTTTTCAAAAGAAATTTCGCTAATCAATAAAAAATATATATTTTCTTTTCGTATTTTCTTTTCTTTCTTTTTTATATGTTTTATTGCATGCCTCGTTCCAATTGCGTTCCAATTACTCTTCATTTCGAATAAAACAAAACAAATATACAACCAAATAATAAAAAATCTTTGTGTGTTTTGTGTGTGTAAACTGTAATCAAAACGACAAATCGAAATCAAAAAACAAACTATTTCCAAAAAAAAAAAAAAAACAAACTACTTTGTAAGATAATATTTCTTTATGTTTTTTATAACTCTATATAAATACAATACAACAAATATCCATGCTACAACTGAGCTGCATTTGTGCAACGTGACACGAAACAAGTTGTCATGTCGCATACATGTATCTTAGTTGTCATACACACAGATACACAATCAAATAGCTACACTAGTCTACAGACACAGCACATACACATACATACATGTAGTTTTTGTACACAAACAGACATTTAAAGTTAGATTTCGATAAACTTTCGTTTGATTGAAGCTAATCAAAATGTTCTCACAGGCGGCGCAGTGCTCATTGAGGGCGTACTATTTCGCGCCAAGTATCTCGGCTCGACACAATTGGTCTGCGAGGGTCAACCCACCAAATCGACACGCATGATGCAAGCCGAGGAGGCCGTCTCACGCATTAAGGTAAGCCAGGCAACAAACACACAACTACGAACATGTTTCTGCTCATACAAATTTATAAACTTGTCTGTACGGATTTTATTCGTTTGTCAACTTTTGTTTTGTAGTTTTGACTTATTTGAGCGATTGGCTAATAAACCGCAATCATACACACGAAAGTATACCATTTTTTGTTTTTTTTAGCTCAATTAGCTGAGTAGCGGGTTAGGGGAATGGCGTAAGTTCAAACTTATCCATAAAATATTCAAATCCATTTTCAAATTGAGTATGAAGTTAATAATGCGTATTTGAAAAGCAAATAAAGTCATTACAGCCTTAATGTATGCTACAAAGTTATCAACAACTTAATTTACAATTAAATATTAAATTGTTTTAACCTAATAAACTTACTAAACTCAATTAATATTGAATGAGCATGAATCATGCAGCAGCTTTTCTAACTTTAACGATGACAAAAATTTCGTTGCATACTTTTTGTCAGCGAATATTTGATAAACTATTGCCTTAACAAATTTTATGCTTTACAGAGTAGAATAAATGGCAAATTATTGAAGCTAGTTTGGTGATAAGATCAGAAGTAAATAAAAAGAAATTTGTTCAAAAAAGTTAACTTTTTGAAGCTTTGATTATTTTGTGCTTTTTCAAGATATGACTTAATATATAATTGAACTGACAGTTTTTGGGCCAAAAAATAATTGGAAGTTAGTTTAGGCATACAGACACTTTCAAGCACATGCTCACACATACATACATATATATGTACAACACAGACATACAGACGCACATTCACATCAATAAGTTTGCTACTTTTTTTCTTAACTTTTAACAAATATCACACACACACACTCACACATGTGTTCATCTTTAGCTAAAATCAAAATCAATATGTAGTTAGTGCATAATATATAAAAATATATCTATATATTTTTTTCTCGATTTATATAATTTCATGCATCTAATTTTGCTACACACTCTCTGACATGGATGAATTTGCTCACCATAAACAAAAAAAAAACAAAAAAAAAAAAAATTTATAATCAAAAACCATAAACAAAACTTAAATCATCAAAATGTCTCAAAAAAAAAAAAATAAACAAATAAAAAACAATGCTAGGCTTTGGTAAGTAATTGAATTGTATATGAAATGATTTTGTTTTCACTTTATTTTCATTTAAATTTTATTTTTAGTTTTTTGTACTCTTGATTTGCCTTGTCGATTGTCATCTTTGCATACGTTTTCGAGCTTACGTTCGAATTTATATTTTTTGCATTCGCTTTTGAAAACAAAAATAGAAAAAAAAACAAATATTAATTATAACTCAAAAAAGAATTTTATTTTCTTTTTAAATTAAAGCAAAGAAAAACTAAGCAAAGAAATCGCCTTGTTCATAGTTAGCACGAAAAAAATTATAATAATTAATAATATTTACAAATATTTGAATAGTATTTTTAAATTGATTCAAATTTATTTCAAATACAAGGCACCCGATGGCGATGTACAGCCAAGCACCGAGGTGGATCTCTTCATATCGACGGAGAAGATAATGGTATTGAACACAGATCTGAAAGAGATCATGATGGATCATGCACTACGCACGATTTCATATATCGCCGATATTGGCGATCTTGTTGTATTAATGGCACGACGCCGCTTTGTGCCACAAGATATCGACGATGCACCAAAACCAAATCGCACACCAAAAATGATCTGTCATGTATTCGAAAGCGATGAGGCACAATTCATAGCACAATCGATCGGTCAGGCCTTCCAAGTGGCATATATGGAATTTTTGAAAGCGAACGGCATTGAAGATCATCGTTTCGTAAAAGAGATGGACTATCAAGAGGTGCTCAACAGTCAGGAGATCTTTGGCGATGAATTGGAGATATTCGCCAAAAAGGAATTACAAAAAGAGGTCGTCGTACCGAAGGCAAAGGGCGAAATACTTGGCGTTGTCATTGTCGAAAGCGGTTGGGGCTCCATGCTGCCAACGGTTGTCATTGCAAATTTAATGTCTTCGGGCGCTGCCGCACGTTGCGGCCAATTGAATATTGGCGATCAATTGATTGCCATCAATGGGCTCAGTTTGGTCGGTTTGCCGCTTTCGACATGTCAGACATACATTAAGAATACGAAAAATCAAACTGTGGTCAAGTTTACGGTGGTGCCATGTGCGCCCGTCGTCGAGGTGAAGATCAAACGGCCCGAGACCAAATATCAATTGGGTTTCAGTGTGCAGAATGGTGTGGTAAGTGCAAATGTCGCCCACTTTCTTTTTCTCAGTTAAATTTTTAAATATTTTAAATAGATTTGCTCATTATTGCGCGGCGGCATTGCTGAACGTGGCGGCGTACGTGTCGGCCATCGCATCATTGAGATCAACAATCAGAGTGTCGTCGCTGTGCCACATGAGAAAATAGTCAATTTGCTAGCGACATCTGTGGGCGAGGTATGCTAACAATAAACTTTTTATTAAAGTTCTGAAAATTTTTCATAAATTTCTTTCTTTATTATTACAGATACTCATGAAAACTATGCCGACATCAATGTTCCGTTTATTAACCGGCCAGGAAAATCCAATTTACATTTAAGTCATTAAGTCAAAGTAAAATAATTACTTCAACAAAAACCAAAAAAGAAACAAAAAATGCATATACAAGTATATAAAAACAAAAAAAAAATAAAACAAAAACCAAAAAACAACAATATATAAATGTGCTATGTAAAAACCAAAATCGTTTAGCTTAGTTCGAAAAAAAAAAAAAACACAAAAATAAATAATGAAAACTAATAGCAAAAATCATAATCCAAGCGAGCATAAAAAAATGTATAAATAATACAAACAAAAATTGAGATAAAAAAATCAAGATCATTGTTAACTATATAAATTTATATAACAAAAACAAAATGCATATAAATTGTATAGATTTAATATATATGTAAAACTACTATACATAATATATATAATTTTTTTTTAAGTCGCTTAAAAATAATTTCAAAATTGTGCAAAAAAAAAAAATAATTTTTTTTTATATAAATATAAGAAAACATCAAACAATTTAAGTTCCAACACACAAACAAAATAATTTATATACATATATATAAATACATACACATACATACATATATGGTACATATAAAAGTATATGTAATACGCCTCTTCATGCACCGTTAGACAGACGAGAGCGCATTGAACCATATGTATAACAGTGCTTGCAACAAATAAAGTTAATCGAGAACGATAACGATAAAAAAAATATAAACAATATTATATAAAAGAAGAAATTTATTGAACACGATGACCTTTTTGCGAAACGTCCTTAGCTTAGTTACAGCAACAAAACAGCAACAAATTATATTAAACAAAAACCAAAAAATAAATATTATAGCAAAAGAAATGAATAATAAAAAAAAAAATAAAAATATATAGTCAAAGCAACACACACACACAGACAAATGATCGATAATCTTAATAAATATAAAACTATCAAGTCGACAAGTATTAAAAGCTTAACTGTATTGAACAAAAAATGAATAATGAAGAAGTTTCTGATTGACACAAATATTAGTATTTTTACAGAAAGAAGCTTACGCTGATAATTTTGCTAGTACATTCGATAACAATTTCCATCAGAATTCTTAATAATGATTCTAACAAGAATTTCCAATCGATTTCGTCTATAATTTCAATAAAATTTTTTTGACACATTTCTATAATATTTTCAAAAACGTAAAAAAATAAATGATTTCGATAACGGTTTCGATCACTATTTTATAATAAATTCGATAAAAATCTCAACAATTCTGAAATATTATCAGCTTTTCCAAAGTTTATTCATCAACACTGGTAACCACCACAGCAGCATGAAACGCCACAAATGCACCTTTACCCCCTCAGTATGAGAATTATCGATAACGCCGTTTGAAATCTCGATTTTCGCATACGGTTTCGATACACAATAAAATATAATTATAAAAAAAATAATAATAATAAAAAACAGAAGAGAGTCAAACAAATTTCTAAATGTTAAAAAAAAAAAGGTAAAAAAATAATAAATAAAAAATAACTAACATAATACACACCAATATGCATACATATTCATATAGTTTGAGTGTTGTAAAGAATTTTTTTTTCGAACTATACTTAGAAATATGAAAATGAGAAACATCATAATACGATATATTTAAAACATAAAAATGTATGAGCCAAAGAAACACTGAATGGAAAACTTTTGTAGAAGAAGATAGGAATGTGTTAGACATAATGATATAGTGTTGGTTAGCGTACATTGTCTAGTATTGTGCATGCCACAAACAAAATTTTTAACTCAAACGTTCGTTTGTTTTGAATTGTAATAATTTTTTATTTCATAGAAACATTTTACGATTGTTTTTACTATTTTGTGGTTCATTTCTTGAAGCCAAACAATTTTCTACTAAGTATTTTGAATATTTTCAAAAAGTGTTGAAGTATTTTTCATGTTCATCGATAATCATTGTCGGCCATGTCCAACTATTAAAGTGAATAATAATTTCTTTGAGTTAATGCTTAAAAAATGTATTATATAAACAGAAACATTTAATAAATTTGTATGTATATTTATATACAAAATACGCGGCAAGCTTAAGCTAAAGAAAAGTCAAGACTATTTACTTACTTAAACTATTGAAAAATATATATATATTTAATTATATAAATTGTCCTTTCTTTGCTTTCCTTGAAACTAAAAAAAATTCAATTTTTTTCTAAATTTATTTTTTTTTAACTTTTCAAGTCTTTTCAACACTGAAAAAATGCCACTGTCCCTCACTGTCTATCTCTCTCTTTCCTCTCTAAACACTTTCGTCCAAAATTTGTGCTATGCAAAAAAAAAAAAAAATAAAACAAAAGAAAAAAATTGCATTTCTATGTAAAATACTCGCTTTGCAAAACTATAAAAGAGAAAATATATATAAATATATAAACTAAAAAAAAATTGAGAAAAATATAATTTAATTATTTAAAAATTAAGTAATATTTATTCGAATCAAAAGAAAAAAAGATGACGAACATGTTTTCTTGCTTAAAATATTAAATGAAGTCTTTGCCTTCAATTAGTGTGTCTTAAATCAGAGAAAAAAAAAAGTTGACAACAGAAATAAGCAAAGTGTAAACACGACACAGAAGAAAAGAAAAATTAAGTTTAATTAAGTCATTTTCAAAACAGAGACACACACACATGCATTGTTGCCAATCTAGTCATTTTTTTTTTTTTTTTTTTTTTGTAAACTTTGCGAATAAGTTGACCTATGTATGTTAGATAAAGTTACACAACACATACAGCAACTTAACATACACAACTTTCACTTCTTATTTTGAAATACGGGCGACAATTTCACATAAACAACCAACACATACACAAAAACAAACACACTAAATACAATGTTAGCATGTGAAAATTGAAAAACAGAATTGCCGTACAACTTATTTTTATTCTTTTTAGTCTCTCACAAATGTTTATAAAGGAGAAGTTAGTCATACTCACTCACTCACTCACTCACTCACTATGAGCAAGTAGTAGAAAAATTGTATTTTTTTTTTTAAGCAATCAAGACTCTAAAAACGCATACAATATATTAAAAAAAAAAAGAAACATTAAAAATAAAATGTCTTAGCTCTAAATGTGTACCTAGGATGATGTATTCTGTATGTATGTATCGATGTCAACCTATATACTCGATAAAAAAAATATATATATATATATAAAAGTAAAACTCTACTAAAGAAGATGTAACTAAATGTAACCCACTGGCTAAGTCGGTCAAAGTCAAACGCCGAACTACTTGAATACTTAAAGAAATTTATAAAAATAATAATAATAAACTAACAAGACAACAACAAAAACACACAAGCTGTTAAGCAAGAAAAAGTGGAAGCAAAATTATAATGAAGAAAATGTAGCAAATGCAGCAAATAATAAAATCGTGTTAATGAACGACAACAACAAAATAATAAATAAAAAATTATATTAAAAAAAGAAAACAAAAAATAAATAACAAAAAACAAAAAACAAAGAAAATAAGAAAAACAAAAAGAAACTAGTCATAAAAATAAATTTTTTTGTGGTTCAAATTAGTCAAAAACAATAACACTAATAATAATAATAAATAAATAAAATGATACAAATTATATTATATATAAAAATACCGAAAAAAATGCTTAGAATCTATTTGAGTACATCAGCTAAGTGAAATGGAATAATAATAAAAAATATTTAATAATAACAAAAAAAATATGATGAAAAAGTATTTAATCACAGAAAATTATATAAAATGAATCTATATATTGGAAAATGAAATAAAAAAATCCAAGTCGAAATAAAGCATAAATAAATGAAACTAATATAAAACTTATATATGACAAAAAGAAAACGTGTTTTATTCTTGTTTGAACAAAAAATTCTTTCAGATACTGTTTATAGAGCAACCTTTTTCCCGCATAGCATCGTATACTTGCCGCATGTTCCATTAATGCTCTCCCGTACATACAACAGTTGTTATGTGACACATTCGAATTAACGTGTCTTAAGTTTAATAAGCGCCCCTTGGTTCATGATGATGTTCAACTTTTCTGTTAACATGTAACGTGCCAATTTAATTTAATCTTGCTTTATGTCTCATTGATGATGACCAAACCGTATTTCCAGCCAGCCAAGCAGACCACAATTTGTGTAACATAACAAATTACACATCTTATATGTTGACTTGTCTTATGTCCCATACAAATACATTACACAACATACTTGATAATTACAAATATGTAAGTGAAAAGGAAAAAACATATTTCTTTCTGTGTTCATTTCAATTTTTATTGACGATTAATATTCATATGTAATTTTTTTGTTTTATTTTGTCTTAAATTTCTGTTTTGTGTGTTCGGTTTTGTTGTTGTTTTGCTATTGTTATTATTGTTGTCATTTTGTTTTGTATATTATTTTTATTTGGTTTTCTTCTAATGGTTTTCTGATAATGACGACAACATTGAACATCAAATTTGTCACTTATTTATTAATATTTTTTGTTTTGCGTAAAATAATATTTATAAAAAAAAAAATATAATAGTTTAGATTGCACAAAAATTGTATTTTCATATTTATTATTTAATTTATTTATATATTTTTTGTTGCTGTTGTTTTGCATGTGTACGGATTTTTTTAATTTATTTTTTAAGTAATTATTTTTTTTTAGCATATCTTCTGCAAATGTTTTAATGCAAATTTTTTTTTTTTTTGTTTTAATACATATTTTTATTTTAATCGCTTATGCTTTTCAAGTGTTTGAAAACTTTTATTTAGTTTTTATATTCACTAATATTTTTCAGTGTTTTTTTTTTTGTTTTAATCAATAATATTTGCATTGAAATTAATACATATGTATTACCTCTCTTCTCTTTTCCCTCTTTGACCAAAAACTTACAAGTTGTCGACTAAGAAGTCATACAAGATTATTTTTTTGCTTCCTTTATTCATTTTTTTTTCAACATCGCCTTTTTAATTTGTATGTATATTAATAGTAATTAATATGAATTATTATTCTGTTTTTTTTTTTTTTAATTGTTTTTGCCATTTTGCTCAACGCGCTTCTAACAAACGCTTCGCTTGACAAAAAATGTTTTGCAAAATTAATTTTTTCCATTTTAGTTAATTTATTTTTATATTTTTTTAGCGAATTTTCAAATACAATTTGCTATGTAAGTTGTATGTATGTTAATATGTATGCATTTCCATGTGTGTGAAATTTTTGTTCTTCGTTTTTTTTTTAAATTAATATATTTTTTACGATTTTTGCAATTCAAAGTAGACGAAAATTGATAAGTTGTGAAAAAATTTTGCTAATATGTAAATTTAATTTTACGCTTACAATTTTATTTGCCAATTTATTTTTAATTTAATTTATTTTCTGCCTCTTTTCATCCACAGCAAAAAAAATCAAATTATTTAATAATTTTTACTTTCTTGTTTCGGTTTTTTTTTAAATGTCAAAAATTTGAACTAATTTGTTGTTGTTGTTTTTCTTTTTCTTATATTAAATAAAATTCAGCAAAGTTATTTATTTATTCTTTTTTCATATATTTTTGGAAGCAATTGTTTAACGAAAAAGTATGTTTTTTTTATAGTGTAGTTGTTTTTGTACTTTGTTAGAAATTCATGCAGCGATATGCCGAAGTATCCAACCGAGTCTTGCTTCAAAACTTTTCCAATTTCATAAACCAAGCATACCAATACATATACAGTGGCGAGCAAAATTGAGTAAATGTTGGTCACTTTCTTACATTTGGCTCAATTGTACGAAAACGAATTAGTGGAAAAATCTGAAATAATTATCCAAGATTCCTTGCACCTTAAGCTCCAAATTTGCCAAAACAAGCATATCGATAAATTGCATAGGAGAGATATGAAAAATCAAAAGCTAAGGCAACCTACATTTACTCAATTATGCACGAATTGATTATTTTACGAAAAACAATTTTATTTTCATACTTAATCCAAAAACCTCTGTTATTTATTATGCGTTTTACAATCTTGGACATTCTTTCAACCAAATTCAGTGAACATTAAAGCGAAATATTGGCCCACTCAAGCTGTACTCCCCTCAAAATTTCCTTTTCCGTAAAGGGGCCATTTTATCTTTGCCTAGCCTTATTTCAAAAATTGAACAAAGATTTGTTGTCGAATTGAGGTCTAGGGTCTATGCTGACCACTCCGTGGCTTAAAACTCCTGCTCCCTAAACCAGTCTTTGAAAATAGAGGCAGATTTCTTGAGTCCCCCTCTCGGGAAAAAATGATTTTCTCGGTGGATAAATCAAATGCGTGGATGAAACTTGCAAGTAGGGACTCGCGAATACGAAGATATACGCTCTTTTTCATTCCAATGAGTGAATTACTATAAAAAGTTGGTTTTGAGTCCGCAATCAGGCAATTAAAATCTGTGTTATCAGACAATAATATGAATTATTACTTAAAGTTCCACAAAACGTGGCTAAACTTAAAAAAAAAAATCTTTACTAGTATGGTTCATCAGACTAACTACACGTTTTCAGTCACCCACATTTCAGTTTAGGCGTGTTTTGTAGAACTTTAAGTAATATCTCATATTATTGTCTGATAACACAGATTTTAATTGCCTGATTGCGGACTCAAAACCAACTTTTTATAGTAATTCACTCATTGGAATGAAAAAGAGCGTATATCTTCGTATTCGCGAGTCCCTACTTGCAAGTTTCATCCACGCATTTGATTTATCCACCGAGAAAATCATTTTTTCCCGAGAGGGGGACTCAAGAAATCTGCCTCTATTTTCAAAGACTGGTTTAGGGAGCAGGAGTTTTAAGCCACGGAGTGGTCAGCATAGACCCTAGACCTCAATTCGACAACAAATCTTTGTTCAATTTTTGAAATAAGGCTAGGCAAAGATAAAATGGCCCCTTTACGGAAAAGGAAATTTTGAGGGGAGTACAGCTTGAGTGGGCCAATATTTCGCTTTAATGTTCACTGAATTTGGTTGAAAGAATGTCCAAGATTGTAAAACGCATAATAAATAACAGAGGTTTTTGGATTAAGTATGAAAATAAAATTGTTTTTCGTAAAATAATCAATTCGTGCATAATTGAGTAAATGTAGGTTGCCTTAGCTTTTAATTTTTCATATCTCTCCTATGCAATTTATCGATATGCTTGTTTTGGCAAATTTGGAGCTTAATGTGCAAGGAATCTTGGATAATTATTTCAGATTTTTCCACTAATTCGTTTTCGTACAATTGAGCCAAATGTAAGAAAGTGAGCAACATTTACTCAATTTTGCTCGCCACTGTACATATTTTTTTGAGTGTAGTCATTTTTTTTCAAGCTTCTCTTCGTTTGCATTCATAATTCATCATTCAATAAGTGTTTTGCCTCACCATAGTTCAAATAAAAAGCGAAAATCGTTAAATTGGAACTTACACACTGAAAAAAATTAATTTACTTACAAATAGTTACATTATTTTGTTATACATTCATTTATTATATTTACGTTACTTGCCTTATTTTTTAAGTATGTTTGTTTTATTATTTTATTTGTTAAAAAAAAAAATTGCACAAGTTTTTGTATTCGAACTCGAAATTTCACTATTTGTTGCTGACTTTCGAAAATGTTCTTTAATTTTATATTTATTTCTTTCTCACTTATTTTACATGCGTGTTGGTTTCTTTCTTTTATTTAATACATTTACACACAAATTTACATAGAATCGACCGTTACAAATTTTTTTTTTTTTTATATGCTTTAAGACAAAAATCTCTATATTTAATATTGGTCATTTTGTATTATATTTTTATTATTATTAATAATCTTTAATTTATTATTTTTATGTTGTGTAGTATTTACTAAATCAGCTGCTCGTCGAGTTTCGATTTTTATATATATAAAACATTCCCTCCTTTCTTTTCATTTGCAACTTGGCACACAATTTTTTTTTTTTATAACAAACAAAAATCATTGTAAAAGCAAACAAAACAAATTTTGAACTAATTTCTTAACGGAATTTTTAACAGACTTCAAATTTTTACACTGAGAAAAATGTTTGTCTTTAAAGTCTTTAAAAGCCACCCATGCAAAAAAAAAATAAAACAACTTAAAATTTTTCTTTTGAACTAAACCATTTACTATATATTTTTCAAAGTGTATGTGTGTGTGGGTGTGTGTCAATCAATCAGGTAAATTAAAATTAAAATTCATAAAATTAAACATTAAATAATATTGCTGAATAAGACAAAAATATTACAAAAAAAAATTAATTATAATAAAAGTAAACTAAATAAAATTTAAAATCAAAAGTTTAAAAAAAACGCAGAAGAATTAAAGCCAACGGTGAATAAAAAAGACATTTGCTTGACTAAAAACTAATTAAACACTCAAAAAAAAAATGTTGTTTCTTCAATTGTACAAATATTTATCATGTTCTTTCTTCATATTTTTTTTTGTTTCCAATTTTGTTTTCTTTTTTTGTATTTAATTCAATTTAGGGCTTTTCAACGCCTTTCGTGTTTACATAATAGTTTTGTTTTTTATTTCTGTTTTTTTTCCTAAACTTCATGTAAACTAGAATTAGCAACATTTTAACATTAAATTATTTAAATTAAAATAAAAGCTGAAAAAACGCACACAAAACGCACGCGTTTCTCTGTTATGTTAATATTCATGTTAACAGCAAGTTCTTTTGCATCAGTGTTAATGTTAACATAAGTGCGCTGTTGCTGCTAACTTTTGCAAATAACAGTGACGCTCAAAAATTTGCACGCGTTCAAATGAAGTTTTTTTGTTGTGCAAATTTCGAATTGTAATTTTTTTTTTTTCTTAATTTTACTTATTTTAGTAAAAAAAAACTTTGCTCATTTCTACATACATATAATTTTGTTTCTTTTAATATTTTCGCCATGTTTAATTTTTTCTGTTTAGTTACACGCAAATATTTATTTATTTGTTTATTATACTTTTGCTTGTCATTGCCTAATTTTGTTGCTGACATAAATTTTGACATAATTTGTTGAACAGTTTACGCCAAACACAATTTTTGCTAAATTAAATTAAGTTTTCAATACATTTCAATTTAATTTTTTGTATATATGTAAATGTTTTTTTCAATTTTCTTAAAAGATTTTTTTGCATTTATTTTTTTTCGTTTTTGCACAAAATTTTCGTGGATTTTCATAATCTCTACTTATTTTTGTTGTAACATTTTATAAAGTCGCCAAAAAGATACTAAAAACCAAATAAAAACAAAAACGAAAATAAACGATTTGTAATAATCAAACACAAATTCGAACCTTTTAACATTTTTTTTTTTTTTAAAAGATACAAAATATTTTCAATTGTCTTTGCACACTTTCACAATAGTTGAAATAATAGTAAACAAAAATTTCAATAGCAAATCTCAAATTTGCATATTTTTTTAGTTAATTTTTTTTTTCTACTAAAACATTTTTAGTTAACAAATTTCATTAAAATATAACATTTTTTTTCGTGTTTTTTTTTTTTTTGGGTGGGCGTTTGCTAACAGTAGTGACTGTTAGAGATTACCACTGCTTAAGCAGTTAACAGACGCTGTTAACTTTGCATAGTTAACATATGTGCGCGCCGCTTTTAACTCGCAGTTATTTTAACAGAAAGCGCAAATGCGACAAGGAAGAAGATAAAAAAAATCGTATTAATTTAATTAATTATTGATTAAAGTAATTAATAAAAACAAAAAAAAAATACAATATTTAGTTATGCATAATATTCAATGTTAATTAATTAATTAATTTATAATAATAACGACAAAGTCTAATAAAACTAGTAAATGCTACGAGAGGACAAAAAAAATTGCGTTGTTTTTGTTTTTCATATTATTATTGTAAATGTAGTTTTGTTGTTGTTTTTGTTTTTTGTTGTTGTTTTTGTTGTTTGTTACTGCTGTTGTCTGTTGTGTATAAATGTGTATATGTGTGTGTCTGTGTCTATCAGCATTTGGTGGCCATGTGTGTGTGCACAAATTTGTTGTAGTTGTTTTTTTTTTTTTTTTAACGCTTAGGCTGCAGTATCAACTTCCTCAACAATATGATTTGGCGAAACTTCACTTGGCGGCGTTGTTGTTGTCGCTGTGGCCGCAGTCGTCAATGCACCGGCATTGCCATTCGCAGCATTACCGCCGTCACTGTTTGTTGATGTTGTTGTTGCCGTTGCTGTTGTTGTCGCAGCGGCTGCAACCGCAAGCGCTGCATTATCCTTAATGCTGCTGTTACTGTTACTGTTGCTGTTACTGTTGTCAACTGCCGCCGCCGTCGATTTGCTAACATTGCCAATGGCGACACCAGCACTGTTAACCACATTGGCTGCATTAATCGTTGACGACGTCTCTGTTGCAGCGCCTGCCAAATACGGCGATCGTTTAAGCTTACGCGCTTCACGTCTCTGCTTACGCTGTTGCATGACCAAACGCAATTGCTCCACCTTTGATTTGGTCTTGTGATTCTCGGCATCGACGAGACACTTTTGGCACATATGCTCACGTTCACGCTCACCAGTTTCACTCACTAAACGATAACGACACGCACAAATATTACGCTCATTGCCATTAACAGCGACTGTTAGCCCACCGCCGCTGCCAGCATTGCCGTTAGCAGAGATCGTTGCACTGGCGGCAGCAGCAGCATGACTGCCATGATGATCGGTTGGACAGCAACTGTATTTGCCTGTTGTTGACGACGACGACGATGCTGCTGATGAGCCTTGAATCGCTGCTGCTGCTGCTGATGATGACGATGATGTTTTGCTTACGTAATGTCCATTGCATTCGCCATAAGCACAATTACCGGCCGCAGCGGCAGCGGCAGCAGCTGCAGCGGCAGCAGCTGCAGCGGCTGCCTGTTGTTGAGCCTTATTCTGGCATTTAATGCAATTGTGATGTTTTGCGGTATACTAAACGAAAGAGAAAAAAGTATTTAACATTAATTTCAGACTAACAAACAACAACAATAAACTTACCGGTTTATTTCTGCTGCCAGCAGCGCTGCCGCTGCCACTGCTATGATGACCACCGATGACGCCGCCACCATTTGCACCACCAGCAGTGCCATTGGTGATGGCAGCGGTGCTAGTGCCGGGCGCCTCAAAGCTAATACGTGCACCGCGACTATATTGGGGCGTGGCGCTTAACAGATCATTCAGTATATGTATAACAGTGGAGATATCGCGTTTCGGCCGACCGTATCTGTCCTGCAGTGCCGGATTTAGTGTGCCGGAGAAGGTGCCCGAATAGATGCCTTTGCCATGATTCTTCATCGATTCAATGACAGCGCCGGAACCGCTTTTACGTGGCGTCTCATCGCCGCCAGCGAGATCAATCTTATTGGTGAATACCTCTTTGGAGAGCTTACGTAATGTTTGTGTCAAATTCCGTGAAGCTTCGGCCAATGTACGCGTATCGGAGATGGCAAAGCCGGCATCATCAAGCTCACCAACGGCTGTACTTGTTGTTGCTGCGACTGTTGTTGCTGTTGTTGTTGTTGCAGCTGTGCCTGTGCTAGGCGTTAGACTATTCACTGATGCTGAGGCTGCTGTTGCATCATCGCTGACAATGCCGCTGTCATTTAATTTCATCAATTTGTTGCTAATCGCTGCTGCTGTTGTTGTTGTCGTTGCGCCAGCTGCTACTGCTGATGCTGCTACAGCAGCGGGCGTAGCATGATGATAATGATGATGATGATGGTGGTGATGATGATGATGACGATGCTTAGTACGTTGTATTGGATTATTCACTGTCTTATGCAGTAAAGCATTTGACGGAGACGAGCTGTTATTAGCACTAACAGCTGCTGTTGCTGCTGCTGCTGCTGTTGTTGTTACAGAGCTGCTATTGTATGTGCCAGTGGCGGCTGTTGCGGCAGCGGTCGAATTTGCATCACGCGTATAACAGCCTGACTCAGCGCAATTCTTGTATAATGGCGACGGCAGCGGCGGTGGCGTTGTTGTTGTTGCAATTGGCGTCGGTAGGCGTGTACAGAGACATGATGTCAACTTAGCAGCAATTGGATCCTGTTGACAACCATTTGATGCCGCTGCTACTGCTGCTGATGATGAAGCTGCGCCGGCAGCACCAATAATAATGTTGCTTCCAACATTTCCATTAGAAACGCATGATGATGATGTAGAGTTGCACATAGAATTGTTGTTGTTGTTGTTGGTGGCGGTTGACGATGAGGTGTTGGTGGTGTTGTTGTTGGAGGAGGTGGAGGAACTGCTATTACCATTGGCAATGGGAATGTTTTTAATGGCGGTCGTTTTAATAGGACTCGAGACAAGATTCGATAGCGATTTTATTGGCGACTGTTCAAGTAATGCTGACTCTGCGCTGTTATCAACAGCAACGACACTGTTGCTGTTACTGTTAGTGATACTGTTGCTGTTGCTGTTAAGGTTGCTGTTGCCATTGACAACAAGTGAATTGAAACCATTTGAGCGCAATTGTTGTATTTGTGTTTGCTGCGGTTGCGGTTGTTGTTGTTGTTGTTGCTGTATTGTTGTTGTTGTTGCACCAGCACCACCAGCAGCGGCAGCATTAGTATTAGCTGCTGCTGCGGCCACTGCAGCGGCGGCAGCGACTGCTGCATTACGTGATTGTGACATTTTAATGCTTTTTACAATATTCTGTAAACTCTCATAGTCGCGTTTTATGAGGAATGAATTCAAATCGGCACTTTTAATAGCACCCTGACCAGCAGCAGCCGATGCACTGGCTAACATGCGACTAACATGACTGCCAGCATTAACATTAATGATGCTTGTACTCTGGCCAACACCATTAGCAGAAGTACTTGCATTTGCACCACCACCAGAACGTTGTTGTTCCATATCTAGACGACGTGCTGTTGACATGCTGCCCGCACTGCCTGCTGCCAAAGCGGATGCATTTTGTAAATGATGATGATGGTGATGATGATGATGATGGCTATGATGACTGTGTCGATTGAGCAAATTGCCACCACCACCAGCACCACCAGCGCCACCACTAGCAGTGGTAATGGCACTACAACTGTTACTGCCACGTAAGCTGTTAGTGCGCACACGTTGTTGTTGCTGTTGTTGTTGTTGTCCAACGCCAACAGAGGAACAATTATTTGTTATTGCTGCTAAAGCATTTGTATTGGTTGCCTGTTGTTGTTGCTGTAGATTTGTTGTCGTTGTGGCTGCTGATGAAGACGATGACGCCGACGTCGATGCTGCTGCTGCTGCTGCTACTGTTGACGATGATGATGATGATGATGAAGTTGACGTAGAATTGCCGCCATTTGCTGAGGCTGCCGCTGCAGCTGCTGCTGCGGCTGCTGCTGCCGCTGCTGCCGGATTAACCGTACTCAATTGTAATTGAATGAGCATCATATGATCACCAAGACGCATGCTCAAATTTAATGGTGTCTTGCCGCTTAGAAAATCATTCACCTGTGAATCGTTGAGCGACTCCAGTGCTTGCATAACTGTATTTTCAGGACGTTGTGCCTAAAAGAAAAAACAAAAATGTTATTATAGTTTAGTAACAATGCAACATTTAAAAAATAAAAAAAACACCATCTCTCGCTATCTCTTTCTCACTCATCATTTAAATACATTTTCATCAGCCCGGCATATTGTTAGTCAAGCATTTTACACAGCACAAACTCACACACATACACACACATGCAACCCACCGTTACAACACACTTACACCACACCAACCCACCACTCTACCCCACCATGCATGCCATTCGCTTACATAATTTCCTGCCTTAGCTTATACGCGCGCGCGCTTAAGCTTTTTTTTTTTTCTTTGTTCATCGTACTTATGAACTTATACGTATATATAATGAGACAATAACAACAAAAAAAATTGACACGCAATCGCTCTTTGCGTAGGTGTGTCAATGTCAGTGACGTAGACGTCTGCTTGTCGTCTTGAATGCCGGCATAGACGTCAACGTCTGTTAACTTTCGCCTTTAATCTTTTTGCTTTTAATTGCTTTCTGTTACTGTTAATGCAGCCGTTGCTGTTAGCATACACATGTAATGTAACACAATTTGAGTAGCACTGCTATATTTGATAGTCACTCTGCTGACGTTTATTAACTTGTGTGCGGGTGATTCGTGCTGCCTTCTGCTTAAACACTTAAACGCGTCACAAAAAAATAAGAAAATAAATAAATAAGTAAATAAAATAAGACGCATGCGAAAAAAAAGAAAATGTGTCAAACGAAATTCCAAGCAATTGATAAATGATTGCAACCTGCTTGATTTTCTTTAATACTCATGCATTCGAGCGTTCGTTTTGTTCGGTTGACAAGTGTGTGTGTGTTTTCTTTGTTTGCAAAATCATAAAATGAGTATTTATAAATCATAAACTAAAAAAAAAAAATAAAAAATTACACGATAATAATATTGAGTATGTTGTTTGTTTGTTTGTACGTGAGTCAATGCCGCAATGCCGCAAACAAGCAAATTTGCAATAATGCTCACACAATGACGATGACGACGACGACGACGACGGCGGCGGCGCTAAAAACAAAAACAAACAAAGCCGCCGCCGCCGTTGATGACGATCATCATAATGCCAAAACAAAAGAAGGCGTGGGCGCTCTGCTCGACTTTCCTCTCTTCTCCACAGTTTTGTTCTGCCTGCGGTGGCAGCAAAAGCAATTATGCACAGCAAAGTTTCTGTTATCAAAATAATTGTTTTTCTTCTTCTTCTGTTCCTTAACCATTACAGAGTGCAATGTACTTGTGCGCCCGCTGACTGCACAAAACAGAAAGCAGACTCAAAATGAAGCCCGCACACACACACACACATGCAATTTGAGTCGCGTCTGCTTTTTTGTTGACTAACATGATATACATATTATAAATTACAGTAAAACTTCCCTAGTTCAAACACGTGAAACTGTAAAGTATCACAACATTCGACGAACAGATCAGTCGACACTCTGTTATGTTAAGTTACATTGTCCTGTTCTGTTCTGTCCTGCACATTACGTTTTGCTGCATTGAATAAAGTCGAAGCGCTTCAATGTTATTTAGGGGGGGTAAGGTATTAAATTTTTTTTTTTTGGATTTTTCCAAAATTTGTGGGATGACAGTAGAATGTTTCGAGAATATCGTGTAAAAATTTCAGCTTGATCCGATAAAAACTGACGAAGATAGAGCGTTTTCAGTTTCAGTCTTCCTATGCGGCTTATAGCGCAGAGCAAAAGTTTAATTTGATTTTCCCACAACTTGCTTTTGCAAAGTCGGTGACCACTCTCACTCGAAAACTAACAAACCGATTCTTTTGAAATTTTACCTCGACGTCAGGACACTGCAAATTTCATCAGCTAAAATCATTTATTTTGTCTTGAGTTTGCGATGATTCAGTAGTTTGTAATCGTGGTCACCGCAAGACACCTTTTTTCAATGGCATCAATTTAAAACTGCTGCCATCGTCTCAAACTTTTTTTAATTTTAATGAAATTTTCAGGAAATATGCTTAAGATATTACTTATTAACTTCCCATTCAGATAACTGAACAAATGCATATCGTTTTCCTTAATAAAAATCACAAAAATGTGCTTCTTTTTTCAACGAATTAACCTTACCCCCCCTTAAGTGCTTATTTTTCCTTTAACATAACAGCGTTAACAGATTTTTTGTTGAAGTCCGATCAATGTCAAATGTGTTTTGTTTTTATTGGGTCACTATGTCGTTTGTATCAGCAGCTAACAACAACAACATATGTATTTTTTTTAATAATTTTTTTTTTTTCGTATTATATCGCCTTTTTTTTATTAATGAACAAAGACAAAAACAACAACAACAACAAAATACTGTCAACGGCAAATGGCAACGTAATAAACACTCTCGCTTTCTCACTCGCACACACACAGACAAAGATACTTAAAAGCGCAAAAATGCAAAAAAAAAAAAAAAAAGCAACAAATATAAATAAATAAATAAATGAAAATAAAAACAAAAACAAAAAACACAACAACAACAAAAATTACTTGCTGTGAAAATGATTAATTAACCCAGACCTTTAAAATCAAAATCAAGCGCAATAAAAACAACAACAATAACAACAATTTCAGTCAATTTACTCAAATGACGACAACAACGCTTCATTAAGTGAGGTGTTTGTATGTGTGTGTGTGTGTCTGTGTGACTGTGTGTAAATCAGTCCGGTGAAGGAGGTGGAGGAGGAGACAAGGTGAGGCGTACTGAGTTGATTCAAGCGCAATTTGATTTGCCTGTCAAAAACAACAACAAATACAACGAACTTTCTCAGTTTACAAACAAAAAAAAAAAAACATTTAAAAAAACACCCAAAAATAAAATCAAAGTCAATGAAAATGACCAAAAAAAAATGAGAAAGTTTCAAGTGAAGCAAAAGAAAATAAAACAAAACAACAAATTCAATATAAAAAAAAAAAAAAGAAGAACACGTTTTTTCACTATTCGCACACACACACACACACACACATAGAGACCTTCATTTTATCATTTTGCATTTATTTGCTAATCGAATTGTTTGTTCGTTATTATTACATATTCCACACATTCCTTATTGCTGTTGTTGTTGTTGCTATTTCTAATAAGAATTTTTTTCTTTTTTTTTTTTACTATAGCGACAGCAAATAACAACAACAATAACAACTTCAACTACGTATTAGGTAATAGCAGAAATCCAAGAAAAACAACAAAAACTAAGCAACGAAATTACGAATTGTGCAAAATAGAAAATAGAAGAAGAAGCAGCAGCAACAAAATTCCATTATCCATGGCGTTTAATTATTGTTATCATTAATAAGTAATATAAATAACAAATTATAAATCAATAAAGCAAAAAAAAAACTAAAGTGGCAGCACTGTTTAATCTATAAATTGTAGTTTTTTATGTGCGAATTATCTCGAAAATTGTTATTAATTATTTTCGTCATATTTGGCGTCAAATTAAACTGAAAATATTGTTGGTTTGTGGAATTTCGCCATGAAAGCCATAAATGCATTAGAAAAAAAACTTCATTTTAAATAACTCAAGTCTGAAATCATCTGTAAGATAAAAGCCTCAATTTGCAACAAAAAATATAAGACAAACTTAAGATAAAAAGTCTTAAGATGATCTTATATCGATTCAGTCAGCTTCCTTTACAAATATAAGTTGAAACTTGTATAATTTGGGAACATTTATAAATGATGTGTGGTTTTTTTGTCATTAAATTTAGACCCTTCCCTCCCATTATTATCCCATTATTGGTGAGTTTTGCTGAGATCTTGACGCATCTCCACGAGCGATTTTGCTTTAAATTTAAAAATAATTAGTAATTTAATGAATTAAAAAGTTAACATGAGCTGAGAGTTAAATCCTGAGATATTGCGGGATCCCCACTACCCTAATTTTATCTCACGTAATTTATAGACGTGCCCGTTTCTTTGTTAATGATATATTTTTTTTTTTTGCTTCTTCTTCTTTTGTTTTGATTTCAATCAAGGCAATCACCAAAACGACGGGAGTTAGGGTAAAGGGGGCGGGCACACTTCTCTCGCCCACAAACATACATCGCTGTGTGCATGACTCGTAGCAATTATATTTATTGTTATTATAAACAACAAAACAGCAACAACAACAACAACAACATCATTGTCATTCAGCATGCAACGTCAACTCTTACTTACTTATGTAAGCACGTACGTAAATAGCTTAGCTCAGCTCAGCTCAGTTGAGCTTTCTATGATGTCGTCAACGTTGTGATTTAATGATGATAATGACGATGATGATGATAATGATCATTTCAAGTTTGTGGCATTTGTTTGGTGTTTCCCAAAATGAGTAACCAACCAACGAACGAACGAACCAATCAAGCAACGAATTAAACAAACAAAAGTTGAAAACTTTACGCATAATGAACCAAAAACAAGAGAAGAAGAAGAAGAAGAAAGAAAGCCATCAACGCCGCATAGCAACAAACTACGTTGCTGACAACAAAAACAACAATAACTACAAAGTAAAATGAGGCAATCGTCATCACATTGTCAGCAGCAGCAGCAACAACAACAACAATAACAACAACATTTACTTTACGTATTTTTATAGCTTTGCCTGTACTCGGACCGTCATTTAGTTGGTCATGTCATTGGTCATGTGTTGCTCTGTACGTTGTTGTATTTTTGTTGTTGTTGTTGGGTTTTTTTTTTTTTCGAAATGCGTACCAAGGTCAACAACTTACGTCATGAACTTGTCATGTTGTTGTCGTTGAATAATGATGATCATCATATTATAGTAATAGCAATAATGATAAAGTTCATGTTTGTTAATAAATTTATTTATAATTATTATTAATTTTTACGCACTTTGCAATTTTTATTTATATATATATTTTTTTTGTATTATAATTTTGCAACAACATCATTATCATCATTATAATCATTTGAATGGCATTTGCAAATTGCTATTGTGTTTTATGATAATATTAATTATTATAATACAAAAACAACAAATTAGTTACAAAATTGTTTTTTTTATTTTATTTTTTATTTCTTATCAAATAATCAATCAGTAACAACAACAATAGCAATAGCAACAAGAAGCCGCTAAGCACGTGGCATCGACGTCTATGAAGACGTTTGAGTAATATTTCAATGCGATGGCATGAGGGGCAGGGGGCTTGTAGGGTGTGGTGTACAACGTCATGCCGGTTGGCATGTGAGAGAGCGTGCGCCTTGGCGTTAGATTGCGTAATCGATTGAACATATTGCGCGCAAATCGAATGAATTGCACTTAAATACATCAACAACACCAACACACACACACACATAACTATATATACATATATGTATATATCAAGCTAGAAATCGTAATAAATGTGTTGTTGTCTTATTTGCTTTTGATTAGAAATTTGTCATTTGATTTTTTTGTCTTCTTTCCAAACCCCTTTGTAATAATTTCTTCACTTTGGCTGGAACCGGCTATAAATTATGTGTGATTAAATTAGTTGAGGGCGGTTGTTTCAAGCAAAGTCTCATCAACTTGGAGCAAAGATCATTGAAAAACTCGTTTAAGTTCATTAATGTAAATTACTTTGTTTTTCAAAATTCTAATCAAAATCTCTGAGTGAGAAATTCGTCAAAGTCTCAACAAAGTGAGGAATTCACACTGCCATTCACCGGAATTTCGTCATTCACTCATATCTTTAATCATTTCTTTAATTTCTTTACAATTTAATACAACATTTTCTTATATATAATATAATTTAAGATTTATTGAAAGCCATTCACCAACATTTGGCCATTCACTTGCACATAATTAGTTTGGTTATTTATATTTAATATACTTTCTCAACTTTTAATTATTAAACACTTTTACTCAATGCCTCTCTCGCTCCCTCTCTCTCTCTCTCTCTATCCTTCTCCAATCTACTGCTTTTAGCATGCATTTTTTTTTTTTGCCATTCACTATAACTTCGCTATTCATTCAATCTGTTGTTCACAGGTTTAAAGTTCACTTGAGCAATAAAATATGTTTTTTTTTTTATCATTTCTTACTTTTGAAAACATCCTTAAAAACTTTAAAATATTTCGTCATGAACAGAGATTTTTTTTTCGCTCTCCCCACTTCTATTCTAAGCTGAATTTCCCCTTCAAAACAATTTGCAGTCTGCTCTTCTTTATTTGCATAATTTTTTCTTCGTTTTGTTGTTGCGCAAAATGTTTTATAACTGTTTTAAATTGAACTGTCATTCACAATAAAAACGTCATTCAATTTGTTGACGTATTTTTTTCTTTTCTTTTTTATTATTATTATATAACCTTTATTCGTTTTACTTTCTAGGTTCGCTGATTTGTTTTTTTCCATTCTTTCTTTGTAAAATAAAATGTCATTCAAATTGATTTCATCACACATGTCTCATTCAATTGATCCCTACAACCATTCTTCTTCTTCGTCATTTTCAGATTTTACTTTATTCTTATAATTTTGCCAACATTTGTAACTGTTTTTTTTTTTTTTTATTATTATTATTATTATCATTCATACAGAAACAAAGCTTATTTGTCATCTCTTTCACTTTCTCGCGTCATGTTTTTAGTCAATGATTATTGTCTTTGTTATTGTCGTTTTTTCTTTGTATTAAAGTTTCCATAGAAAAAAAAAATTAATTAAAAATATAAAAATTGTATAAGTAAAGAAAAACTTAATCATACAACTAAAAATAGTTGACATTTCGTGGGGTTTATTGTTAAAAACATGTTGTTTTTTTTTTTTTTTTTATTATTAACGTAGTTCACATGATTACATGGAACAATAAAGACAACACTAAAAACTATTAAAACTAACAAACGTGTAAAAAAAGTGGCGCCGTTGCAAAAACAACAACAACAACAAACAAACGAAAAAAAGTACTTTGTTGTTGTCATGTTTTGTCGTCGTCGTTGTTGTATTTTCCTTTGTTTATCAATGCAATTTTGTATTAGAGTATTTGTTGTTTATTTATGACTACTTGGAAAGCAAAAACAAAACAAAAAAAAAAAAAATAACACATACACCTAACAAAAACAATTTACAATAATAATAACGGTGCTCTTGAGATTGGCACTTGGCGCGTGCATATTTTTTAATATTTACTATTTATTTTTTGCCATAGTTTTTTTTTTTGTTTTTGTGTTTCTTTATCAACAGCGCCGAAATAAATTTGGTACGCAATTCAATTCAAGGTGTGACAGCAGCAGCGACGTCGGCTGTAGCAGAGAGAGAGAGAGTTAGAGCGCCAGAGAGATCATCATCTGTATGATGCTCAGCTCAAACAAGACTCATTTCAGGGTCAAACACACACACACAGAGCCAAACACGCAGGTACGCAACGAGATGAAGTAAAAGAAGAAGCAGAGCCGCCTAAGTTGCCAAAAGTTTGTTGTGTCGCGGAGAGAGGGAGAGTGAGAGTAAAATACACATGCGTAGGCGTCGCGTCTCGTCGCATATGCTAAACATTTGTTTTATGTTACGTTGTTGTTGTTGATGTTCTTTTTGTTGTTGTCATGCACACATGAGCCAACGTTAATCACTGTGCGCTGCCGCCGTCACTTGCATATGTTCGTGCCGGTGTGTGTAAGTTGATTAAAATGATGCGCGTCGTTCGCATATCATTTTAAACGTAGGCAGAGCCGCAACAACATTTCTGCGTGAATTTTGATTAACCTTTCTTTGTGTTTGGTTTACTTTTTTTTTTTTTTGTTTTTAAATCTTTTATCGTTGTCACACTTTAATTTTGTTGTTGTTGTTGCTGTCAAACTGTACACGAACAAACCAAAGTGATATGAAATGCATGCAAATGACAGAATTTTGTTACAAATTTAATGTTTGTATTTTTCCATCTTCTTTCTTGTGAAGGCATACATAGCTTACCCACACAATCATGCTCACGTGTACAATCTCAATATCTCACATTCCTTTCCGCCCTCTTTCACATGTTATGTACGTACTTCTCTGTTGCTATCTCTTTCACACGCACGTTTTTGCATTGACAGAGAAACAGACAAATTGACTTGTCAAAGACATGCTACATGCTTTTTTAGCAATTTTGATTTTACTGTTGACAAAAAAAAACAAAAACAATCTTATCAAACTTTTGTTGGGTATGCAAAAACACGTTTTCGGTTGTCACTGTCGAACACACAAAGCAAACGATTTGTTTTTGTTTATTTCTGTGATACTGTCATCGCAAGAGCAACAACAACAACAACAGCAACAGCACCAACGCAAATCGACCTCTTCATATAACTCACTCGCTCGCTCAGTCTCCCTCTCTGTCAATCAGTTTGTCTGTTATGCCTCACTGTCTCCTCTTCTTCTTCATATATTTTGCACACGCGGCGATGATGTCGCTGTTGATGTCAGCGTTGACGTCGCTGCTGATGTTACGCGGCATTTTGTCTGTTTTTGTCATTGTCGTTTAGAGAGAAAATAAAAAAAAAATAACATACACACACACACACGCGCAAGCAGACAGACAGACACGCATAACAGTTCGAAAACAAAGCCAAAACCAAAGCAAACCAAAAACAGCAACAACAACAACGAGATTTAAACAAAGACAAAACGTTTTTATTTGTGTTTTTTTTTTCATATTTTATTTTTTGCAAAACAAAACAAAAACGAAATAAGCAAAAAAAAAAAACAACAACAAACTTGCTAATAGTTGCCAAGCTAATAATAAACGCGCATTTTATCACATATGCGTACACACACACACACGCACGCACACACACTTGAGATCTGGCATTGCCACGCCCTGACCACCCACAGCACACCTGTTTTATTGTATTCATCATGATATTTTATCGTCACAACAAACGCGTCACACACACACGCACACACACACACAGTGATAATCACAATTCTCTTCACACTAATCTTCAAATATCATTTTTGCTCATAGTCGTTCGTTCTCACTCACTCACACACACACAAACATTTAGCTGGCGCACACCAGACCAACAGATACTCTTCAGAATGCGATTCAATTCCGTATTAGATTAGCCACAATTGAAATTAAACGCGTGAATGACTTTAAGTGAAATAATAAAAGAAAAATAGAAAAAAAAAAACAAAAAACCAAACGCTTGTCTGATATTATTATCAAAATGCTTACTTATGTCACCTTCATTGCAGAGACTTATCACACACGAAGCGTTCAAAGCATTTAAACATTTGATTAAAGTACATGAAAAAGTCATGACAATGAGCTTTTTGTCAGCCAAGCTAAAGGATAAACTCAAATGCGTTTCAAGGCACTAAAACTTCTCAGTCGATTTTTCTGGAATGCCATGGTAAACCAAATGCATGTGATTATCATGCAGTTGTGATGCACCATGCATGCCTGACATTCAGTATTAAAGTGCATGTCGTGCTACTCATTCTTTTGTCAGCGAGAGTACATGAGATTTTCCTAGCCATTGGCCTATCATGCTTAGGAAAAGGAAAAAGGGTGAATAATCTATGCAAGCATGTCTCATGCAAAAACAGGCCTGCAACAGCGGTGAAAGAAGCCTTAAAATTTCAGCGGTTCTTCGGTTCTCTTACTTATACTCTCATATCTTCGCTTCTTTAAAGCTGCGCGATTAATTTTTCTCATTAATGAAATATCTGTCATGATTTTTCCAACTTTCTTTTGCACAAAAATTTCCTCTTATCATGTCGGCAATGAGCACTTTGTCAATGTCGTTGTTTGTTATTCTACAAATTTTATTTTAACTAAATTACAAAATTTTTTGTTAATAAAAAATTAAAAAAAAAAAAAAAATAAAAATAACCAAAATGCCAATGTGTAATTTCAAAAATTGTAAATGTAAAAGAAAACCTAAGAAGCCTGTGCCTAAGAAACCATGCGCAACATTCGAAAAGCATATACGTTTTTCTTTTCCGCAATTTGAATCCAACATACATATCTATAGATCACAGACAAGTAAAGATGTCGCAAAGGCTTTGGCAACGGAAATCGAAAAAGCGGCAACGAAAGCTTTGCACATAAGAAATCAAAGATACTTCTTTCTCGGCGTCAGCGGTAAACTTGCTACATATTCGCAACAGTCACAAAAACAGACATAATGTTAATTAACAACAGCGTCACAATTGTCACTGTTAACAGTTTGCGCTTGCTAAAATTACTTATGCCTATGTTGCGCTAAGACACTGTCGATACATATAACAGTTTGACTTTAAAAATTAGTAATTAACCAACATATGTATTGCACGAGTGCTATGTAACATAGGAGTAAATCATTTAAAACAAAACATGACGACCAATAGACAATTGCGACGCTGTTATTGTTAACAGTATGAGTGTGACTGTTGTGAGCAGAGCGCTTCATACTCATGTACTGTACTGTACAGGTGGCAACATTGTCGATGCAATTGCCGATGCTTTGCCCTTAATTCAAACTGATAAAACGCAATGGCGTATTTTTCTACTCGATGAATGTTATGGCTTAGAGGAACCGTCAGTCGCCTCTGTGTGGCGACAATATAAATGCAAAATATTGAATCAAGAGCATAGTGAACTTATGCCTGAACAATTTATAAGGCCGAATGTGGAGTTGGCGTTGCCAGATTGTGTAAATGATTATGAAAAGCGTATAAGAGAAATATTTCGTTTGCCAAAAAAATATTTACCCGAATTTGATTTATTATTACTTAATCTCGGCATTGATGGTCATGTCTGTGGGCTCTATCCGGGCAGTGAATTAATCAAGCGTACGGCAACAACACCAAAGCCACATAAAAACACAGCAACAAAAACAAGTGCAACAATACCAACGCCACCAACAACAACACCAAACATTTCACCAAAGAATTCAATATTGCGTTGCAGTAATGTGGAAAATATGCACATTAGTATAGAAAAAGAAGTGCCAATTGTTGTTGAATCACAGCCACTGATGACCGAAGAACCGTTAGTGGCGGCAATTGCCAGAGCGCCAAAACCGCCCTCGAAACGCATAACGGTAAATATGCCCGTATTCGATGGTGCGCGAGCAATTGTCTTCATTGCCTTGGGCGCCGCACGTTCCGCAAGCCTGAAGGTAAAATCGTTTAATTTAACTATCAAACAATCTATTAATCCATCTATAAGGCCTTCTTTGAGTCGATCTATCAAACCATCTATAAATCCATCCATAAAACCACCAATTAATCCATCTCTATTTACATATATTAAAACCATCTATAAAAAACTTTAGCACGCCTTTTATGATCGCTATAAAACATGGCCGACACATTACATGAATGAGGATATTATAACGCTGATTGCCGATAAAGCGGCTGCAAGTCGTTTACCCAAGAATTTTGGCATTACACCCGGAAACTTAAGAGACGAGTTCTCATGTACAGATCTGACAGAACCTTCGATGTTCTTCAATTTGGCCGATCGCAAAAAAAAAATAATAATAAAATCTAATTAAGAACTTATACAGAAAAAGGTGAGTTTTATCTATTGATCGAACGAACGAACGAACTTTCAAGTCTTAAAGTAGTAAATATCTTCGCTAGAATTCGCATTGGCATCCATCAAGTAAAGATGAGCTCCAAGATCGAAGTCTGCAGCTAAAAAAGATGTTCAAAGTCAAGGCTGAAGCTCAAGTGCAGCACATCCGTCTAAATCTACCTCTACTACTCTACCGCTCTATGCCTCATATGTTCTTACGGATCTGATTATCGCACAAGTACATCTTGTTGTTGTTCAATGCACTTTGGTGTCTTTTCACACTTTGTCATCAACAAGCAAAACAACAACAACAACATTTGAGACACAAATGAGACAACAATTTGCCAACTCAATTTCACAACACTTTTTTGTCTGTGTGTGTGTGTGTGTGTGTGTGTGTGTGTGTGTGTATCTGTGTATTGACGTTGACTTAAGTTCAACAATGATGTGTCACTGTACTTGATTTTATTGTTTTTATCACCAAAAACAAAATTTTTTTGTGCAAAAACCAAAAAAAAAATTGCAACAACAAATATACAGTAAACAAATTTAAATAGCCAATTAACAATTTGCGTCTTTGTGTAATTGTTCGCTGCTATTGATGCTGCCAACGTCGCTGCTGCTCGGCTTACCTTAGTCAAAAAAACAACAAAAGCGCATCAGTACACCCAAAAATAAATACAAATAATACGAGATACGCGACATATTCAAATAAAGATACAATTTTTATATATACAAAAATCTCAAAAAAAAAATTCAAAAAAAAAAAAAAAAATGTTCGAGTTTGTCAAATATTTAAAAATTCACTTTTATTTTGTGTGCATAAATTTTGCACGCTCTCAGACAGACAGACAGCCGGACAGACAACAAATGTTTACAAAAAAAAAAATATTATTTCTTAATTTTTGTTTGTATTTTTTTTTCGAAATTTATTTCATTTACTCATCTCATCTCATCTCATTTACTCATGTCTCATGTCCATTTCTGGTCATTTTAATTAGCACAAGACAACAATAAACGTTTCATATTACAACAACAAATTATGCACATTTTTTATTTGGCAACAATAAACAACAACAAACAAAAATTTGCCATCAGCTAATAAAGTTTTTTTTTTTTTTAAGATTCATCATCAAATTACAAAGAAAGCAAAATTTTTAACCTTTAAACTTTAAAATTTTTTTCTCTATCTCTTTCTCCCTCTCTTCTACACCATTGTGCCTTGAAGTGAGACAAATATAATAGTAAAAAAATTCCATATTGTTTTATAAAATTACGCAAATGAAATGAGTCAATAGAATAGCATCATCAAATACCATCATCAGCATCATCTTCATCATCATTATCGTCATTATACATTCAGTGAGCGTGTGTCAATTCGTAAACATTAAACGTTCTTTGCTAATTTTAAACTCAAATGGTTTATTTTTAAAGAACGATTCGACACAAGCTGACATTTGTCTTCACAGCAACAACAAAAACAACAGCAAAGACATGTATTGTAGAATTTGTCATGCCCAAATGTCAAATGATGGCGATTGCACACACACAAGCTCAATTCTCTGCTGAAACACTTTCATTTTTCTTTCACTCTTCTTCTTCTTGTTTTCGTTTATAATTTTAATTTTAAATTTTTCTTCATTTATTATTGGTTGTTGTTTTTATTTTGCTTATATCTGTATGTATATATGTAAATTTATATGTATCTAGCTACTTTATAAGTAGGTGGTTGCCAATTGGACAATACTCGTACATGAGTTGCATTCAAGGCGCCACAAGCGCAATTAAGACAAGACAAGACATGAAAATAAAAATAATGAAAATACAAAAAAAAATACAAAAAAAAAATACAAAAAAAATATAAAAAATTATAAAAATAAAAATGAAACCGAAATTATCGCAATTTAAATGTTGCGTTGGCATCGCTTGTCAAATTAATTACTCAAAGCAGAGCAGTGCGCAGCCCCCCCCTTGAACGGCCAAAAATGTGGGGCAACTGTTGCTGCTTCTTCTGCTTTTCTGTTTTTCTGTCATTTTCATTTGTTTTCATTGTTTTTTTCTCTTTTTTTTGAACAAATAGATTTATGAAAATGATTTTAATTACTTGTCTTTTCTGTCCGTCCGTTTGTCCATCTGTCTGTTTGTGCTTTCAAGAACAACGACGAAAAATGCATTTGTTATTGTTGTTGGTTTTTTTTCTCGGTTACCAGCACACCCACGTAGTGAGGGGGCCTGGGGTAAGCACAATTCTTAAGACAAAAGAAGATACTTTTTAATTTTTCGGTATTTTGTTTTTTTTTTTTGTTTTGAATTCTTAATTTTTTGTCTTCTTGTCAATAATGTTGACGTTAAAATAACAACAACAAGTATGAGTAAAACAAAAATAAGTGAAAGAAGACATGATGGTCACTCTGAACATTTCATTTTGTTTCATTTTTTTTTTTTCTGCTTCTGCTTTTGCTACGCTGATAACAACAAAAGAGCTCACATCATCATCATCATCGTCATCCACAATAACAGCAACAACAACAACAACAATAATAACATCTTCATCTTTTATATGCCAAAATTTATGGTTTCTTTGTATCATGATTTCTTTCTTGTTGCATTTTTAGCCAAAAACAACAACAACAAAATGGCTTAAAGCACAACAGAGCCATAAAGTTGTCCAAGAAGAAAGGATAGAGATATTCAAGCAATACACACACACAAAAGACAAAGCAACTTGTTACAATGACTTCAATAAAACAACAACAAAAAAAATTATTAAAAAAAACTCGCTTTTCAATGCCGGAAACTGTAATGAAAAACCGGAACAGAAATTTAATAAAATAAAAAATAATAATAATATAAAAAAAATCCAATCTTTCGTAAGGTTGAATCATCTGGGAAAAACCAAAATGAAGCAAAGCAAAGTTGTTAATGAAAAGAAGTTCAAAGTCATTGCATTGTTCCATTGCGTCTTAGAATGCATCATCATCACCATCACCATCATCATCATCTATGGTATGACTCATGTCTATATATGAGATGCCAATTGAAATGTATCTCAACTTGCTTTCTAAGTAAAAGATGTGTGTCAGCAACAACAGCTATAAATGCTGAGGCCGAAGTAAACAGAATAATGTCAATGAATTTTTAGTTATGTTATATAAGCATTAAAATCAAAACTACAAAGAAGTTCATAATGAATAACATATGTACATATAACATACGGCAGACTAGTATTGAAAGCAATCAGTCTGATGTGTATCAGAAAGCATGTCAGTCGGAAGGTTAAACATACAAGAAAATATGTACAAAGCAAAAGCAAGAGTAACAAACGTAAAGAGTTCAACGTTCTAGAAATGTTCTATATACATTTTTTTTTTTTTTTTGTTATCTTACTTTATTCATTTCTTCTTTGATGGCACAGCACAAATTTTCTTATTAACTCAACACAAATGTAGTGAAAAAATGTCAATAAAAAAATTGTGTGTAAGAAAGAATTTAACAGTTTAAAAAAGATCATTTTATTTTGCAGTAAATGTTACTCTGTTAAAGAGCTCAAGTGATTCTGGCAGCGTTACTGTTATGTTAATGCTACAGTCTGCTGTTTATGTTAACCCTTATGTTAACGATTTAAATACATAATGTTAAAGTGCAGATTTCTGTCAGATTTTGCGGATAATGCCACTGTTGAAAATTTCTGTTAAAATGACGACAGCTGGTAAAGTTCAAGCCGCTGTTAAAATTGTATTGTACCTAAAATATATTTATTTATATACTTTTTGTTCACTCTTTCTCGCTTTTTTACTGTTTCTTTTTTTTTTTATTATTTTACATTTTATAACACTTACTATTTCTGCTTAAATCTTTCCATACACAAAATTTAATCGCTCATCCTCATTAAATATTCGAAACGCTTCTCAAGCTTAAAAAATACTTAAAAAAAAAAACACTACACATCTCTGCTCCCTCATTTATCACGTTGAGCGTGAACAATAAAAACTTGAATCATTTCCATATGCAAAAGTTGACTTTTTCCTTTTATTTTATTTTTAATTTTATATATTGAACTTCATTTTTTGGTTTAATTACTTTGCATAAATAACAAACAAATCAAGTAAAAATCAGACAAATTATCAACATTCCAATTTACTTTTTCGCGTTTATATAAAATCTTTTTTTTTTTTTTTTGTTTGTTTGTCATTGACTTTTTCATTGATCAAAAACTTGTTTAAACAAATAATTAAGCAAAAACGCGTTTAACGATTTTTATTAATGTTTATTGTGGTTTTTGCGGTTTGAGTATGAATTGAAGTGTGCCAGAAAACTGTAAAGAAATTAAAATAATTCGCAGAGAGAGAGAGGGAGAGAAACTGCGAGAAGATTTGAGCGCAACAAAATTCTCAAAGCACTCATCATGGAGAAGAAGCAAGGAAGCACGGCGAGAGTGCACTTTCTCTTTCACTCACACACACACACACACACACACACACAACATTTAGGAAAGTGAACTTACCAAAAGTCCCGTTTCGACATTCGGTATTAAAATGATTTTGGAACCATCCATCAAGTTGTGATCTCTCAGTGTGCCATCTTGAAGTTCTCTGTAAGAAAGAGAGAAAAAAATTTATTAATTGCAATTAAAAGTTTGTTAACTTTAAAAGTATTTAAACAAATACACAATAACAACAACAAAAGAAGAAGAAAAAAGCGAATGCAATAAGAAACTAAATTACGAAATGTAAAAGCAAATTTGTTGTTGCTGTTGTCGCTTTTAGACCTTTTTATGCGACACGTGCCGCCATTTTATTTACTTATTTTTCATTTTTGCTTAACAACAAAGAGACTTGAATTAATTAACTAAGCGAACAACAAAAAATTTTGAATGCAATGCACTTAAAAAAATATACATAAAAAAGCTGTGAGAAGAAAAGTAAACCGAACAAAAAAAAAAACATGAAATACAAAAAATTATACAACAAAAAAATATAAAAAATTAAAATTAAATAAAAAGTGTTATTAAAAAAAAAAAATTAATAACTAAAGTATATTTATAAAAAATATTTTAAATATGTACAAATGCATAAAAAATAATGAATATAAAAAATATGTGTAAAAAGTTCATAAAAAAAAATAGTAAATAAGAAATAAAATACATGCAAAATATAATAAAAGACTTATTACAAATTATACATATTATTTTTCTTTAATTATTAAAAAAAAATTCCCATTTTTAGCAAAAGTAGCACAGCTTTTATTTAATGCTGAATTTCATATTTCTTTACTTATTAAAGTTGATTTTTTTTTAAGTTTACAATTTATTAATTGAAAAAAAAAGTCATACATAAACAATTCTTTATTTTAGGCCATTTTTTTTTTTTTTTTGTTTTTGTATTTCACAGACAAAGAAAAGCAAATACAGCAAAATTTTGTCATGGTTTTTTTTATTGTTTAAATATATGTATATATATTTTTTAATTGTTTTTGTTAATTTTGCAGTTTTTGTTGTTTCTGTTATTGATTCAACTTATGGCAAGCGCTCTTCTTCTTCGCCTTCTTTCCTGTTCACACAACTTTTTCACACCTTTAATTGTCAATTTTCATTATTGAAATAATTTCTTGTTCTTATTGTTGTTGCTGTTGTTTTAACAAGTGCAAAAGTGCTTGCAAAAATCGAGTCACAAAATTAACAATGAAAATAAAACAAAAAAAATAAGAAAAAAAATCAAATAAATAAATACAAAAACAAAAGGGCATTAAAATTCAACAAAATGTCAACTTTTGACTTGTCTTCTTCTTCTTTACGTAAAATATTTTCTGAAATTCCCAAAAAAAAAAAACAATTTAAACAAAAAGCAGCAAAGAATTAAATTTTGTTATTAACAAAGAAAAAATCAAAAACAATTAAAATTAAATTTAATGTTTTCCAAATTTCAAACAATTTTCATATAACTCCAATACAACAACAACAAACAATAAAGAAAAAGTGAAAAAGTAATCAAAAAAAGATATTTTATTTGTTGAAATTTACAATTAATTAACAAAATTCAATAGAAATTCAAATTAACATTTGTTTTGGTTAGCAACTGCGGTGGGCGGACGGAGGGCGTTGGGCAGAGGCGTGTTGAACGAGTGAAACAAAAAAAAAAAAAACATAACAACAACAATAAGGGCCAAGACTTGCACATCAGCAGAAAGCGCAAAAGGCCAACAACAAAGGCAAAAAACATTACAAAAACAATCAACAATCAAAATCAAAAAAAAAAAAAATGAAAGTTTTCTTACAAACAAACTAACAAAAAAAAAAAAAAAAAAAACAATAACAATAAAGTATAAACTAGAGGGCGCGCAAGTGGTGAAGAGCAATCATAGTGTGCGTGTGTGTGTGTGTGTGTGTGTGAGAGTGAGAGAGCGATGGTGGCGGCGTTTCAAAACCAAGGCAACCAAGTTGGCATACAAAACAAGAAAACTACAACAACAGCAACAAATTGAGCACAACTAACGGCAAACAACAAACACAGCAGCGGCAGCAACAACAACAACAACACACGTTAAAATGATGGCGCGTGAATGACGCCATGCGTAAACGCGTTCGCTTTGACGGACGGACTGAATGCGTGCAGGCATGCGTGCGTGCGTCACAGCAGCCAATAAGTAACCTGAAAATCAACAAACAACAATATAGTGAAAAAAAATATAATTACAACAAATATTTTTGCATTCCATAACACCATTCTGCTTCTTCTTCTTCTTCTACTCAATGTACTACTTCTTCTTTTTTTCATTTCATTACAATTGTTGTTGCTTTTGCTTGTATTCTAAACGAAGATCAATTCTTTTGACTCTTAACTTTGTTATTGTTGTTGTTCATGTACTTATGCTGCCTTATACACACACACACACACACATGTATCTGCAGCATATGTTAAACAAAAAAAGAGCGCAACGCAAATCTTAAAGAGCATAAATAGTTTTTTTTTTTACTGTAAAGCAAATCAAAAGGAAGAAGAAGACGAAGCAGCAGAAGAAGTAAATGAAAACGAGCATAAGTTGAAAACAGAAAATCATTGGCAGCGACTGCGACGCTAACGGCGACGTCAATGCCGATGTTGACGCAGGCAAAGACAAAGACAAAGAAGAAAGCCATCGCTGTTGTAAAAAAAAAATCAACGATTTTTAGCATTTGCAACAACAAGAACAACAACAACTAAAAAAAACCACGCCGATTGCATCAGCATGCAGCAAGCAGCGCAGTCGCCGTGCGGCCAGCTAACGCTGCCGGCAAAATGTGTACAACAACAACAACAAAAAACTTTATGCTAACAAAGCGTAAACTCACCACTGCTACACGTAGTGGTGGAGTGAGGTGTGGTGGATTGAAGTGTGGTGAATATGCGGCAAAATGATGCGGTAACAAAACAAACAAACAAAAGCGAGAAAGAGAGCGAAAAAAGCAAGTGTGTGAGAAATAGAGAAAGAGAGAGAGGGAGAGAGAGCGCCGTTAAATGCCACTATTGATTGATTGATTGATAAGATTGAAGCGACGCTCGTTGACTGAAACTGTTGTTGTTGTTGGCGGCGGCGGCGACGCGTTGAAGCGTGTGATGGCAGGCGTGCGTGTTGTTATTGTTGTTGTAGCTTTTTGCCCAATTTGGGTCAAAATGCAATAAACGTTTGGTTTTTTTTTTGGTTTTGTTTATTTATATATGTTTGTATGTGTGTATTTTTCTTCAACGTTGCCTACTATTGTTGTTGTTGTTGTTGTTGTTGTTGCCTCTGTTACTCAGCAACTTTAACGCTTTTTGTTTGTTTATTTGTAATTTATTTTTTTTTTTTTTACTCTCCTTTTTTTGACGTTATTTCTTTGATTTTATTTTTAGTTTTTTTATTGTTGTTTTTTTTTTTTCTTTCTTGTAACAAAGTCAAATAACAACAACAATTATGCTGTACGCCGCCATTTTGTTGCTATGCGTTTTGTGCGTTTGTAGCAATTAACATAAATTGAATTTGAGCAAAGGAAATTTAAAAGGCAAATCAGACACAATAAAGTGGGTAGAAAAAAGAAGGGCAAAGTGCAAAGTCACATATTGTAAGCAAAGCAAAGCAAAGTCAAAGCAAAAACAAAGACTTTAGGCACGATAAAAGAAGGTATGCTGCAAAAAACCAACAACAATAACAAAATACATAAAAAAAAAAACAACAAGGAAAAAGAGCGCGACGCATCAATGCAGGTCCGCCGCTTTGGCTTGGCTTGCTTATTTCTTGAGAGAGGGAGTGGGAGAGAGCGCACGCAAGCAAGCGAACGGGAGAGTGGAAATGCGCAAGCACGAACAAATAAACATGTGCACGAACGGGCGGTCGGCCGTTCGTTCGTTCGTCCGGTCGGTCGATCTGTGCAGTGGTCAATGGTGATGCCATGCACACAACACAAACACACACACACAAAGGCAAACACAACACAACAAATAAGTAAAGAAGCAGCAACATCAATTGAAACTCTCTCTCGCTCTTTTCTTTTTTAGCATAAAGGGAGAGCGCGCACATAACCTAACAAACGTAAATTGCTTAGTTAAGTCTTTGTTGCTTTGTTGCCAAGAAAGAGCAACGGCAGGCGGCGGCAACAACAACGCACTTACATAAGGCATGTGCATGACGTGCATATGATGCTGAGCCGCCTTTGCTTACATATAGTAATAATCATAATCTTTATGTTGGTTACCACAAAAAGAAGTTACGCAAGTTAAGCATATTTGTATGTGTGTGTGTGTGTGTCTGCTGTTAAAGTAAGGTGGGTGGTACGCTTTGTATGTGTGTGTGTGTGTGTGTAAATAGAGAGAGCGCAACAATCAGAAAAACGACAGCAGCTGTTTGCCAAGAGGCAAAACAGAACTGAAAATGAATTTGGAGCACTTTAAGTTTGCAGTACATGTACACACAAACACACACACACACACACATATATAAATGCTGGCGAATGCCAACAAAAAGCAAAACATACAAGAAAACTTTGTAAAACAAGAAGAAGAAGGAGCATCATCATTTAAGCCAAAGCAAATGCATGCCCAGCAGGAATTAGAAGGTTCCTTTCACCGCTGTTGCAAGCATGTTTTTTTCATGAGACAGACTTGCAAAGAACATGGGCTAGTCAATGGATGCCATGATAGACCCGCGTGGCCAGGACATGTGGAATGGGTAATGCATTAAGAAGTGCTTCCGCGTCCCATATACTCTTATTGGATGTAACGTCATTCATGATTGGTGCGCATCATCTGAATGCCCTTTGCTTTGCCTTAGGACCTTACTGCAAAAAACTGTTGGGGAGTGTAAGAAAAGTTGGTGGCGGAAATACACACAAGCACACTCACACACACACACACTCAAGACGGAAATGAAGCTTCATTTAAACAATGTCAGCAACACTATCAGCGCTGTCAGGCACGCTTTCACGCTGTCTGTGTATATATGTGTGTGTGTGTGCGTGTGTGAGTATCTCTGTGTATTTGTAAGGTGTTGCAAGTTGATTTAAATGAAAGAGGCGTGAAAATTTGCGCGACGTTTGAGAGTTTATACGCTCTCAGTTACATAAAAGCCGCAAGCAAAACAAAAATACATACATACACAAGTATATACATATGTGTATATACTTATACATGTAAATTAAAGGTTTACACATGCTTGATAAAAAAAATGATGCTTCATATCGAAATATATAAAAATATATAATGAAAAAAAATGCAAAGAAAAATATTTTCTTGCTCAAACAAAACTTATGACTTTCATATTGGCGGCCAGCAAGACAAATGACCGAAATTCATTTCATTTAAGTTGTTGTTGCTACCCAAAATTGTATTATGTTTCATCTTTGCATTTGCTTTCTATATTTTTCCTCATTATGAAATTTTCAATGTATCTATGTCGGTCTTAAACTCACGCGCTGTATAACTAAAGCGGCGAGTCTCAGTTACTTGCAAAAGACGTCACTCCCCATCACATGCTGTGTAATGACAGAGGGGGTGTGATGATGATGCTATGCCAGCGCCGCCGGTGTTGTAAAAGCGGCACATTTTGTTTGACCACAGAGCGAATGAATGCTGTGCTCACACATACGCACGCACACTTCACCAACAACAACAACAACAGCAACAACATGTGTCCAAAAGAAAAACGCCGGCAACGTCAAAACCTTCGGCAATGCTCAACTCAACTCAACGTTCGTTCGGTTCGGTTCGATTTTTCGACTCATTCGTTCGTTTGCTTCGTTCGGCTCGGCTCGGCTCGGCTTGTGTTGCGACGCGTCGTGTTTTGGTCTCTGCTCTGTCTCGACGCCACACGCCTGATTGTGTGGGCGTACGACCGGCATTGATTACTTGTACATGAATGTGCGTATGTGTGTGTGTGTGTGCGTGCGTTGCTTTTGGGGTTGACTACGCGCGTTTGCGGTGGTGGGGAGTTTTTTTTTTTTTTCTTGATTGTTGCATTAAAGCCTTAAAGCAAACAAAAAGCCGTAAAAACGGCACGACGCTTACAACAACAACAACAGCAAGAATATATTTGTTAAACGTTATTGCGCTTTGGCAACCCTAGTGTAGCGTGCGTTCGTGTGTGTGTGTGTGTGTGTGTGTGAGACAGTGGGGATTTTTCTTGTTGGTGTCGGGTTTTGGCATCAGTCGCCGGTTGACATTTGATGTTGTTCTTGTTGTTGTTGTTGTTGTTGGCTGAGCTTAAAGCCAGACAAAAAATAAGTAGAAAGAGATAGAGATACAAGAAGAAGAACGAGGAAGCAGCAGAAAAAACAGGAAATGGCAACCAACATAAGTGTAAAAGAGATAGCAAGATGCAAGAAGAAGAAGCCGGAACATGTGTGCGTCGTTGCTGCGCCCATGTATGTGTGTGTGTGTGTGTGTGCATTGTCATGGCAAGTGAAATGGAAAATGCGCAAAAGGACTAAAGGCAACAACAACAACAACTACACACACACGCACATTCAGTTGGTGTTAAATAATGACCAAAATGGGATGAAGAAATATGTTGTAAAAGGCAATATAGCAGAAAAAGAAGAAGTAGTAGTAGTAGTAGTATGGAAGAAGAAGAGGAAGAAGCAATAGGAATGCCATTAAATTCCACCACCGAACAAAAAAAATAAAAAAAAAAATATGGAAAGTGAGCAAAGTAAGAAGAAGGTAAAAGGAGGAGAGAAAGAAATGAAAAGGACGTTGTGAGTAAATTATCATGTTGCCAGGATACACATGCTGCTGCAGCAACAACAACAACAACAACAACAAATGTAATAACACACTAAATCAGTGCAAAACGCAAATTGAGACACACAGACAGACACATGGACAGACAGACAAGTTGACTGATGCAAAATAGTCAATTTGCAAAGAGTTTTACTTTGCTTACATCTGTGAGATACATACACACACACACATCCGATACAAAGATACTCTAACGGTATTGAATTAAAGTATTTTTTTTTTATAAGCAAAATTTTTAATGTATGAAATTTTATAAGTTGGAAAAAAAAGAAAATGGAGTTACAATGCCACCACCGGCAACAGAAGAGCATAATAGATATACAAGGCAAGGAGAGTAGCAAAAAAAGTTATTTGAAATGGCAGAAAACTGTATAAGAAGAAGAAAAGGAAGCAAAGGATGTTGATGATGATGAGTATGATGATGAACAAGAAGAAGAAGAGATCTCAAAGCGTTCATAGAAAATGGTTAGAAGAATATTCGAAAGAAAGAAGCAAAGAAACCCAAAAAAAAATTCATTATCAGGAAGCACAAGTTAGGAACAAAGGCAACACGAACGAACAAGTTGTATTAAAGACAACAACTACAACAACAACAACAAGCACGAAAAAACACTACAATTGAGACACCACCAAAACAGAGCAAAGAAAAGCAAAGTAAACGAAATAAAATGAAATGAAACCAAAAAATCACGTTTAGAACAAAAAAAAAATAAATAAAAAAAAAAAACAAGAACAAGAACAACCACCAAAAAGTTCTTAAGCGGCAAAAGAAGAGGCAGAGCGGTAAAGAAAGGGTATTTTTTTTTTTTTTATTTCAGTCTTTTTAACTGTTTTTTTTTTCTTTCTTTCTGTCTTTCTTTGTAAAAAGACGTAAAGTAAAATCGAAAAATGGCTTAAAACATTTAAACAAGTACTCAATATGCTTTTGGCGTCATCAAACAGAGGCCAAGCAGACGGACGTACAGACAGACAGACAGACTGTGGGACAGACGGTCGGCCAATGTAGTGTAAGAGAGCTTGAAACAAGTTTTCTTTTACATTGATTGAGGCGTTGCTGAACTTGAGGCACACACACATACCTACATACATACATAGACAAAGAGATACACACACACATGCACACATTGAAAGAGCAGCAAACAAAACCAGGCCGAAACAGTTAAGGCCAAGCCAAGTAGTCAATTGTACAGCAACAAAGAAAGGCGGTGTGGTTGCTGTTGTTAAGCCAAATAACGGCACAATTTCAAAGTTTGCGGCATAAAGAATCAAAGCCAAAAACTAACAACAACAACTACAACAATATTAAAACAAGTTGTTGCAAAAAAAAAGCAATCAACGCTAATCAAATGTAACCAATCTGGCTAATCTTATGCCAGATCAGTGCAGATCACTTCGGATCAGATCAGATCGGAGAGAACTGCTCCAATCAACTGTAAAAAGGAGCAAAAATTGAGTTCAAAGTTCTCAAGATTTCTCAGACATTCTTATTAAATAAGTTTTTTTTTTAACAAAAGTTTTCCTTCACTGAAAAATTTTCAAATAAATAAATTTTAAAAATTATTAATATTTGTAAAACATTTCGAAACAATACATTTCCAAATAATTATTTATTTATTTATTTGAATTTTTTCACCCGTTTCCAATTTCATTTCGTAACAAAAACACGACGACAATTAGCAAAAAGCACGCACGTCTTGTTTTTCGTTATAAAATGTTACCCAACAAGTTATCAACTATAAAAAAACAACAAAAAAAATTGTTAAAAATAAAACAAATTTATAAACTTATAAATTGCCATTGGCTAAAGTTTTTCATATTGACAAATTGTCTACTTGACCAATATAAGACTTGAAAAAAATAAAAGTAAAATAAAACGTAATTTGTTATTTATAAAAAAAAAATAAAAAATATAGAAAACCTTAAAAATATAACAAAAAACTAAAAATATTAAAAATAAACAAAAATTTAAAAATATAAAAAAATCTTTACGAAATAGTTATGTATAAAAATTTACTTGCATTATGTATTGAACATTAAAGTTCTGATAAAAGAAAACAAAATGGCGTTTGGCAGGTAAAAAAAATACACTCAAAACTCAACAACAACAACGACAACAAGAAAAGATTTATGCAACTCTTTCTTCCTTGTCTTTTCTTTTTTTTGAGAATTGAGACAACTTTTCCAAGCAACTTTACCGTTGATTACAGTTAAGGTTGCGAAAGCAATATGCATACATACATTTATATACATATATACATATGTGTGTGTGAGTGTGCATGTTTGCCAACCCTAGACATTGCGTCAGTATTTAAAGTAGACCAAAGAAAAAGAGAACCAACACCCAAAGGCAACAACACAACACACAAACACATAAAAAGAGATATTGATTTGATATGTCTAACATGGCATCGAAAATACCAAGCAATATCATAATCACAATATAGACAGACTGAGAGTCAACCAACACCAACACCAACAAAAACAAAACTCCTCTCCTTTCATTAAAACTTCATCAAAGTTGGCAAAGGCATAGCCAAACCTTCAACTCAACGCAAAGCGACTCCAACCCTGTCAACAGCAACAACAACAACAATGAGCAATGCTCCACACCAAGCAAAAGCCTAAATTATTTTTCATGTTAGCTTTCATTCAACGCGATTCGAGATTCGATTCGTTTCGTTTCAATGATGATGTACGTTGACGATTTGACTCAAACTTGTGGCGACAATTTTCATTTAGCTTGCGTGCGTGCGTGCGTGATACTACAGGGTTGCAGTGCACAATAAACTACCCTTTTATTATTTTTTTTTTTTGGTGTTTTTCTTTTGTAATAAGAAGACTCATGCATATACATATGGTGGCATATGATATGACAATGGCCAACATTTGTTTAGCTTCAAAAAAAGCTCAGCTCATAGTATCGCATCGCATCGCATCTCAGCGGAACTCAACTCAAAGCATCTGGTGTACAGCTCAAGGCAATGGCAGAGACGTGCATGAGTTGGAAGATGATACAATGAGGATGTGTAGAAGAATGGTTCTGAGGATGAGAGACTGAGACTGAGACTGCGACTGAGGCTGACAAAGCAACAAAGCGAAATAAAGAAATAATGGTTTCATAAAACTCATGATATTTCAATGAGTGTTGCTGCTGACGATGATGATAATGTTGCTTGGTTTGTGAGATTTAACCCTCTAAAATTCAGTGTATGCACCTTACTACCATCAAGCTCTTTCAACAAAAAAAAAAATAAGCTGCGTCACACAACAACGGCAACAGCAATTCATTTACTCAATCCATTCAACTTATCCCAACCGATCCAACTCATCCATCCATCCATCTATACTTTCATTCATTCCGTCAGCCATTCAATCCATTCATATAAAGCTTATAAGCTGCTTTTTGTCTGACTACGATTCAGTTTGGTTCGTGGTTCGGTCGACTTAACTCTCGCTGTTTGTCCTTACCAACAGACCAACCAACTAACCAACCAAGCCATTCCACACCCTGCTTCATCTCTCCACGCCTTCGCACATTTCATGTTCATGCTGTGTTTTTTGTTACTCTAACATGGCGGCGGCAATAGCTCCCCAACACCGCCAACGCCCAACAGACCAACAGCTTAGCAACCACCATACCACAGTATGTATGAGAACTGGTCCGATTTAAAAGGTGGTAGTCATAAAAAGCTTTGATAAGTGTCAGGTCAGGGTGGCTGGCTGCCTGCCTGCCTGGCTAGCTGGCTGAGGGGCTGTATTGGGTGTTGGCTAACGGTTGGTGGTTGCTTGGTGTGTTCGTTGGTCCGCATCACAGGTAAAGAAGATACACGCAAACCCAATAACATCGTAAAGAATTTAATTATGGAAATTTTACATCTTTGCAAACCCTTAAAAGTTATTCAAGTAAAATATATTTTTAAGTCTACAAAAACCATAAAAGTTTTCAAGCATTAAAGGCTTTGCATGCAGAAAGAACAATGAATGAAGTTCAGTTGATACATTTTAATAGACAAATACAATTTTGTCTCAAGACTAGAAGAAAATGGTCTTCAAACACAAAACTCTACCAAATTTTAAAAGTACAATCTTTTTTTTTTTTTATAAATGTTCAATTTTAGGCGAAATAAATTTTCCACAAAATGAATTTTTTTACTAACTATACAAGGTCTCTAAAATCATCATTTACGCAATGTGATCTTTGTAAACATGTTGTAACATTCTTAGAAATAAAACAAAAAAAAAAAGTCACTCAAAGTCACTTCTATGAAAAAAAAAAATCATAGAAAAAAACCACTCAACAATTTGCATACAATTTGCAAACTCAACGGCAAAATGTTCAGATAGACAGACAACAAGAACAGCAAATAGAAAAAAAACCGCATGTAAAAACCCAAAAATGTAAATCTTGAAAAACAATTATGAAGAAAGAAAGAAAAAAACATTAAAAAAATATTCATAAATAAACAAATTTTTATAAAATTTTTAGTTACAAGTTTAGTCGCACAGCTCTTTCGCACCCCCACATTTTTTTTACCCTTTCAAAGTCAATAAGTCTGTTTTTTTTTTTTATTTTTGTGAATTTCGTTTGATTTCATTTCGCAAAGTCTCAAATTGCGAGAACAAAGCACGAACAATATTGTACAATTTACACAAATTGAGGAAATAACAACAACGACAGCAACAACAACAGCAACAGCAAAACAAAAAAAAGTAAACAATAAAACAAAATAGCAAAGTTGAGAGGAAATGACATTCACAATGAAGTATGTATGACGTAAAAATAAGCAAACAACAAATCGGAATCGACAACAAACTTGCAACTTGAAAGGGCAAATTTTGTTGCCAAAAAAAATACAACAACAGCAAAAAAAAAATATAAATAAAATGAAACAAAACCGAAACTATTTTAAAACGCAATTCTCATGTTTATTCAATAAAACTAAAAATAAATAAAATTTATACAAAAAAAACCCAAAAAAAAATTGCATATTTTCTATTTTTTGGATAAAATTGCAAAAATCAAATATTGCTCAGAGTTTGCTCGTAAGACTTGCTCTCAGTTGTTGTTATTTCATGACATATGGTGGGACAATGCTGTTAGGGGTTGGGGTTTGGGGCAAAGTAAGCTGAGTTTAAAAGGGCAACGCATGTCATGTGTTGAAAATGTTGAGTTCAAAATAAAATTATAGAAAACAAAAACAACTTTCATGATGATGATGACGTCAACAACAACAACGACAAGCTCTGCTCAATAAACGAATAGAACAAAGAAACACAGCAGCACAGCAACAACAACAACAACAATAAACAATGAAATCACAGCGAAAATTGATAGGAGTACAAAAACGTTGAAAACGAAAAATGATTCTAATTTCAAACAATTATTCAGACAAGTGTAGACTTTTTTGTTTGTTTTTTGTAGACTTGCCAAAAACCAACAATGTACATACACAAATACAACGCCACATGGCAGCATCAATCAAATGCCAAAAAAGGGGCCAAACATGTCGTTTGCATTCAACGTCGTCGTCACACAAAGTCTCCCACTCTGTCTGTCTTTCTCTCTCTCTATCTGTCTGTCTGTCTGTCTGTGTGTGTAGAATTGAGTGTAGAGAAGCGTGTGGAGACTTTTCTGTTCCTTTTTTTTTTTTTGCGCTTACTTTTGCTTATTGTTTTGTTTTTGTTGTTGTTTTAAAGATCAAATTGCGCGGCGCATTGCCGGCCGGTCTGTGGCAATGCCAGCCAAAAGCAACAACAACAACAAACATTGCATGACATCAGAAATGCTTTGCGACGACTTTTCGGTAATTTCTATTTATTTGTAGTTTTTTTTTTTTTTGAGTATTTTTTTTCTGGTATTGAAAACTGTACTTTGCAAAGCGGCGCAATAAAAATAGCGGGAAAAAAGTAATAAAAAAAAGAAATAAAATAAAAAAAAAATTCTAATAAAAAGAGAAAATAAATTTCAATTGTATTTTTGCTCATTGCTTCTAATTTAATTTACAAAAAAAAAATTGTATTTGAAATCTTCTTTTTACAAACATTTTTCAATTGAATATAAAAATAGCATCGCAGTTGTTGTTGTTCATATCGATGTTGTACAATTCACAAACACACATACACACACACTCATGCACACGTTGGCGTTAGCGTTGTGCGCAGCGACGTTGACTGAGGCAGCAACAACATGCTGACGACTACGCTGAAAAATGCAGTTGGACGCTCGCGCATCTGTATCTCATGTGTGAGTATGTGTATCTAATAGATACTTTTTTTTTTTCTATATCGCAGTTTATTAAATGTTCTTTGTGCACACAGCAATGCATGAATGAATTCTTTTATTTATTTTTTTTTTTTTGCTTTTCATACATTTTGCGGCGCAGAATAAAACTACAGTTTTGAACAAAGCATTTATTAATGAAATTCTATAGTTTGTGTAGAGTTTATGTCTGCCTACTCGTATCTCTCTCTCTCTCTCTCTTTATCTATCTAACTATTCTCATACTGTCTTAGAATCGCTCATTTGGCATCAAAACGGGTTTCAAGCTCATATAGAATGCGAAGCACAAGTAAAAACAATATTAATTAATTAATTGCTTTGGTAAATATGTAGTTTGCTTTATAAGCCATTGGGGTGCAAAAATGTCATACAAAAACAACAACAAAATTTTTTAATAATTATGCCAACAATTATTTAAAAACAAATGAAACTTTTGAGTTATATAAAATCGATTGGTAAAATGAAATCACAAAAGTCTACAAAGTCTCCAAAAAATTTCGAAAGTCTACAAAAATATACAAAATCTACAAAAAAAATTTATATAAATTGATATCAATATCGAATTTCATTCATCATAGCACAGTACAATCTTCATAAACTACATAATTATTTATTATTAAAAGTCTCCAAAATACCTAAAAAAAAAACTATACACAATTGAAATCACATTTTTTTCTAAGATAATATATTTTTTAAAATTTTTTTCATTCATGTAATGAACTTTCATAGAGTTCCTGAACGTTCTCAACTTTGTTATCTCAAAAAAAATTCAGATCTGTTGTCATGTGTCATTGCTCCTGATCATCATCATCACCGTCAACATTTTTTGTTTTTAGGTCATACAACCAAAAATTTCCTGACTTCGTCTCTTGTTTGTTTGCTTGCTTGCTCGGTTGCCTGACGACGCGTTTACTTCATTTAAAGTACAACAAAAAAAAAAAAAAAAAAACAGGTGGCAAAGAACTCAACTCGATTCGTCTACAAATACAAATAATCAACTCAACTCAGAAAAAAAAAAAAAGAAATAATAAAAATATATTATACGAAAAACAAATAAGTACAAAGACTAAAATTTGTTTTGCAAAAGAAGAAAATGTAAATTAAAAAAATAAAAATAATAAAAATTGCCAACATTTGTTGATAATTAAAAATGTCTACACGGGCGGCTATTGACTCATATACAAGCATTCATCATCAACACAAACCGTCTGTCCAACTGTCTCTCTGTCTGTCCGTCCAAGCATCTGATGAAATTTCGTATTGCAAAATACAAGAAAAAAAAATTCTTTTCGGCTCATTTTTCGACTTAAATTTTGTTACTTTCAGAACAATTACAAAAAAATAATAAAAAAAAAATTAAATAATAATAAACAAATCAATAATAAAAAAAATTATTTTTTTAATGATACGAAGCAAAATAAATAATACAAAAAACCCCAACAACAATCAAGCAAATCTATTAAAATGCACAAAGCATCTTCGTGGGCTGTGATCAAGAAAAATTAAGTTCATAAAAAAGACAAAGGAAAATAATGCCAAGACAAAAACAAAATAACACAAACAAACAGCGCCATTAAAAATAAATTCATCTATAAAAAAGCAACAACAACAACACCACATTTCTTGCCTTAAAGCTAATTAAAAATTTTGGCAACATTTTTAGAAATATTTGCAAAACTGTGAACAGCATTCGACTGTTGCACGAGTCATGTTTCTTAATGTAGAAAAAAAAAAAAACAAAAAACAAAATAAATAAAAATAAACAAATAAGTATATACAAATAAATAAACAAAAAAAAAAAAATATAAATTAAGAGCCAACATTTCTTTTTTTAATTGAAAAAGTCTCAATAATAATAAACATAAAAATGTCAACACTTTTCATTAATGGCCTAAAAAATTGTCCGCAATTGTGAAAAAAAAAATCTACACACAAAATTTTATAAAAATGTATTATTACTTAAAAAAATATATATACTACAAGTCTACAAATACTACAAAAAACTCTACACGTCATAATGAATGACCACAGAAAGCTAAAAATATTTTAACACAAGTTTTAAGCCTGAAAAAGTCTACACAAGTCAAAAGTCTACATAGCAACTCTACAAAATATCGAATAAAAATACAAAATAAAATTTAAAAATTTTATTTAACAGAAATTTTCAAATAATTACGGAAAAAAATAGAAAAAAAAATGCAGTAACTTGTGTAGAGTTGGGATCACGTTTCTAACGCTATTTCAAGGTTATGACAATAACAGTAAATAATAGAAAATAGAAAATGTAAATATGAAATGTATTTTTAGTTGGTATCTTCAATGCATAACACGAGTCAAAAGCTGCAAAATACGCCCACGTTTGACGGCGTCATCGTTTGTGCAACGCTTCTAATAAACCTTTTTTGTCGAACTATGGGTTTGTTGGAAGGGTGGGGCGATTTTGATATGCCGCCATTGACGGTTATCAACGTTGTTGTTGTTATTGTTGTTGTTGAACAACATCACCAACAACTACAACAACTACAATTTAAATCGCATTTCGCTTTTGACACAACATGTTCGTTGTTAGGTAACTAAAGATTGAAACTTGTTTTTGTTTTTTTCTCCTCTTATTAGATTTTTGTATCTGCCATCTCGCTCATGCGCATGCATACCCTGTGTAAACCCTTTTTTTTTTTTTGCTCCATTTTAGTTAAGTTTGAGTTGAGTAAGTTGAGTTGATTTTTAGTTCGGTTCCATTGTTGGCATTCTCTGTTATTTGATCTTCGTTGTCAAATAACAAACGAAACGTACAGACAACAATAGCAATAACAACAACAACAACTACAGCAAAGAGTAAAAAAAAAAAAAAAACACTTAAATAAACTGCGCAGCACAAAAGACAATGAAATAAACTTGAAAGACAATAAAATAGATAATAGAGAAGCACATACATTCATATAAACACTAAGTGACTGCAAGTAAGAGAGAGAGAGAGAGAGAGAGAGAGAGTGAAAAAGAGTGAGGGAGAGTGTAAAGGGTAGAGGGCAAATGAATGAGTGTAAGCGTATGCGAGACGATGATGATAGTGCCAACAACAACAACAATCAGCATCAGCTCAGCATGCATAAAGGGTGGCCCACAATATAATTACAACAACAACAACAACTAAACACAAAAAGGGTTAAACGAAATAAATCGAAATAAAAAATGAATTTTTTCTATTTTTATTTTTTTTTTTATTTAAAGAACTTTCAAAATATTTTGCAAAACGAAGTAAATACAACTTGGGTCACCCTTAACAAAAAAAACGAGTGAACTTTAAGGTTGGCAGGCAACACTCCCAAACGTTGGCTAAACCGCCCCAACGCCCTCAACATGATACGATCTCGAACCTAATACGAGAGCAGGCCAAGGTGGAGATATTTAGCTGTATGTGTGTGTGTGTGTGTGTGTGTATCTAATGTACAGTTGTGTTGCTTTACAAAGCTTAGTTTGTTGTTGTTTGTTGTTGTTTTTGTCATTATGAATTGCGCAAAATGTTGTAAAACTTAGAAAAATTATTAAAAGATACATTTTTTTTTTTTAAAGTAGCAATAAATATTGTTGTATCAGAAAAAATAAATATTATTAATAATTTCAATTTAAACACTTTCAATTTAAACAATTTAACAATTCTATTTTATTAAACAAAATAAAAAAAATATAAAAAAAAAAAATTACCAAATGAAAAAATACTTCAATTGACCAACAACAACAACAACAACAGCTTCTTCAATTACTTCAATTAAACAAAACAAAGAAACCGAAAACAATTACAACAACAACAACAATATCAGCAAAGTTACCTTCAAACCATGTTGTACATATAATGTTTGTTGTATAAGGCAAATCACAACAACAACACATCACATTACACTAACAAAAAAAATCTCACTATGCCTCTCAGTCAACGTCAGCGTTGGCGTTGGCGTCGACGTCAACGTTGGCGTTTGTTACATTGTCGGTTACCATCAACGTCACGTCACGGCCGGTTGAATAGCGGTAAACGCGAACTATAAACACACACAGACACACAAACACACACATAGATACACACCTACTTACTTATTAACAATGCTAACCAAAGCTAAAAATTATAGCAACAACAACAAATGGGCAAAAGTAATAACGAAACAATAAAAATAGCATCAAAAGCGAAAAAAAAAACACAAAAACAAAAACAACAACAAAGTATTTAATAGAAATCATGTTAAACAACAACAGAAAATAAAACTGCGGAAATGTAAAATACAAAAAAAAAAAAAATTACAAAAAAAAAAAAATACAAAAAAAAAACCAACAACAACAACACCAATTTGAGCTTGAAGGGCACCAAAGAAATGTATATGTTATACATGCGTGTGCTTGCTTGCTCACTTGCGTATGTGTGTGTGTGTGTGTGTGTTTGTGTGCGTTGCTTATTTAGTTAGCGGCAAAGCAAAGATTGACGTTAGAGGGTGGGGGAGTGGCTGAGGGTGGCGCAGTGTACTAAAAGCATGGCACACACGCGCTTTTATTTTATATTCTCTTCCTCTTCAACCGCCAACACTATTGCTGTTTCTAATGCTCTATTACTCTCTCTCTCTCTCTCTCTCTCTTGCTTTTTGAATGCTGTGTTAATTGTTAAGCGTCGCAGTCGCATCAGCAACGGCAGCGACCCAGCAGCCTTTACAGTGTCATACAAAATAAAATGATAAAATGAAATCTTATCAGATTCATGTATGTAAACGAACTAACCCAACCACCATTCAAATGGGGGTTTCTCACTTTCCTCTCTGCCTGCTCTCACACTTTATTACGCTTTCGTCTTTATGTGCTTCTTCAAAAGACTTTTGACTATAGGAACAACAAAGCTGTTAAGGAGGTATTATTCTGATCTAGAATTTTGAAAAAATAACTTTTGTTTTTTTTTTTTGTACATATTTTTAAAGCCCAGACTTTTAAGAGTATGAACCTGAAAGGATTTTTCAAAATTCTTTGTATTTTCAGAGTTATCTGAGTATGCTGCTTGAAACTTATAAAGCGATTTTTTCGAAATACCTTCTTCGAACTTTACTTCTCTCTTTTAATTCACTGAAATCTTATTTATATATCTCGCAATGGCAGTAACTACGGATTTTAAAGAGAAATGTTTTCTACTATTTTTAAAAAAATCGTGGAAGTGAACATTTTTTTTTAAATCATTGAGGTCGTTGCGAAAAAAAATTGTAAGTTTTTTCTCTTTCAGTTCGGACAATAGCGATGTCATTACAACATCATAACTCGATGATTTTTTTTTTTAATTGTTCATAAAATATCAATAAAAAATTATTAATTAAATTAATTAAAAAATCGTTGGTAAACATATTTTAATTTATTTTTTAATACTAACTACATGGAAAAACGTCAAAATTAAGACTTCTAGAAGAGAATACCTCCTTATATGTATTTTATGTTGGAATGAATAAATTCAAATGGCCAAAAAGGAGATTATTTCAAGCTCGTTGAGAGTAATACATGCTTTATATGTGTGTATGTACTACCAACCCTACGCATTAATTGTTATTGCTCACACACACACACATTAACCCTCAATGTAATTACTAAACATTATATCATTATTTCCCCTTAACTAACCCAACCAACCAACCACCCACGCTAAAGGTGTTGGTATTATTGTTGTTGTCGTTCTTGGTGGTGTTGATAACAGTGATGACAAAAGCAGTAACAACAACAACAACAACAACAGTAACTGTCGACAATGTTGATAATAATAGTAAATTAATGACTTTTTTAGTTGAATGTTTGTCTCACAAGAGAGACGGTTTTCCAAAGCCAACAACGCCAACAACAGCAACAACAACAAGTGCTACAACAACAGCATCGTCAGTCTCATGATAAGCGTCAGCGCTGCCAACAACAGCAACAACAACAACAATAATAATAACAAGAGTTGATTAAGACCAAACAACAAAGTCGTCGTCAACTTGAACAAAGAGAAAACGCCTCGAAATCAAACCAACAACAACAACAAATATTTAAAAAAAAAAAAAAACTCAACAACGAAATTTTATAAAACAAAAAAAACGAAACCAAAAAAATGGAAAAAAAAATTATAAAATCACAGAATAGCAAACGACAACGATAGCATTAAAAGCAACAACAACAGCAACAACAAAGGGCAAATCAAACAGTAAAAAATAAATCTCAGACAATGAATGAGATTTTGTTGTTGTTTTTTGCCTTTGTTGCTATTTTTAAAACAACACGAATGAATAATTTTTTTTTACTATTTTTTTTTTTAAAGATTTCTAATCTTGTATGAATTTTTCATGTTTTTTTTTTGAGATTTTGTATACAATTTTTTTTTTTTTGTTTCTTTTACTGAATTAAAAAATTATTTCATTTGCATTGCGCACTCATACCAAAACCAACAACAACAACAACAGTCGAGTATTTTATCAATTAGAAAATTAAAGTTATTTTTGCTCATGTTCTTGTGCATGTATGCACGTGTGTGTGTGTGTGTGTGTAAGTGAGACAGCTAGCCTGCAAGTGCAATCAAACCTGCCTGACTGACGCTGCCGGTCTGTGTGTGAGTGTGTGTGTGTGTGTGTGCAGGGCTCTGCACAAAGGTTTCACGTTCTGCAGTTCACTCAAGTTTATTTTGTTGTTGTTGCTGTTGCTGCTTTGTTTGTGCTGCTCTGCTGTTGCTGTTGCTGCTGCTGCTTCTTCTTCTTAAACGACAGCTGCTTACAATCATACACACACATACATACATGTGTGTTGGCTTACACAAAGCAAGCGAAAACATAAAAATTCTTCGTCTTATCGGTCAATTTTTTCTTTCTTCTTCTTCTTGTTTCAACTTTTTCTGCTCTCATATTGCTTTTGCACAGGAAGCACAAGCAGAAGCACAACAACAACAACAATACCAACAAATACAAAACAAAAGTAAAAGGTAAAAAAAAAAGCAAAAACAATAAAAATATACATGCAAAGAAGCCTTGCAAGCGACAAACAGTCAAATCAGACAGTTCGACAACAACAACAACAACAAGAATATCAACAACAATCAAGACAAGGAAGCAAAAAAAAAAAAAATAAATAAATAAAAGCAAAGCCAAAGCAAAAACAAGACGGCATGAGTTACCACCTGCTGCAAAGTGTCAAACGCACACACACACACGCACGCACACAAAAAAGAAGAGACAACAACAACAGTAAGAACACTACAAAACGTCATACTCGTTGAAAACAAAAGGGTACTGTTGAGTGCATCAGCGTCATCTACCTACCTAAGTCCGATAAAAACAAAAACAACAACAACAACAATAGCAGTGCAGCCACAGCCGAAGTCACAGCAGCATAAAAGGCGATCACAACAACAGCAACAGTTCAACAGATCTGCGAGAGCGCACATGTGAGCGAATGTGCGTGCATGCATGCATGAGAGCATGCGTGTGCGTGTGTGTGTGTGTAAGGCTATGCAATGCAAACGTGCAAGCAAGCAAGCAAGACCATATGTTATTCACCATGCAGCAATGTTGTTTGTGGTAAGATAGCATGCTGTGGTAACTATTAATGGTGACTGTGGTGAAAAAAGAAGAGTTGCATTTTAAAAGAAGCTGCTCTGTTAACAAATACAATGAAACACATGATGATGCTGCTGCCTTGCTTCATTGCTTTTGCATTAATGGTGTATGGATGGCATCATTAAAACAACAACAAAAAGTAGGAAACCGCATATATGTATGAACATACACATAGCTGTAAATTGTAATAATGCAAAATGATTGTGGGGAAAAATAAGCAAAACACACAACAATGTAAAATGTTGCAACAAAGCAGTAAAATCAAGCATGTCTGTCTGTCTGTCTGTCAGCCTATCTGACTGCTGCATTAACTGTGATTTCAACATGTTTCTTTATTCAATTTGTTTTAAAAGCAAAGCGAAACGAGGCGAATCGTGCTGAGCTGAGCTGAGAGTGAGCGAACGAGCGAGCACAAAACAGCACTTACAACAACAACAACAACATAAACTCAACGTTTGTCTTTCAATTGCAATTTTTTGTTTGCTACCAAAAAGCAACAAAAAAAAAAGCATTAACAAAGAAAATAAATACAACATTCTTTTAATTAAATTAATAAAAAAAAATTATAAATTTGAATTTTTTTTTTCATTTCACTTGTCTCATGTATGCATGAACTTTAATAGCGACATACGGCCTACACATAATTGTATGCAATAAGGCAAATAAATTGTGCCGAATTGATCAACAAACTGTTATAATGCAATAACTGTTATAGGCAATCGGCACATTCAATGCATTCAATTACTGCAAAGTATTAGTTTTGCATTAACGTACACGAATGGAACAGGAACATGATGCGTTGCGTTGCGATGCTAAATTTCTGCCAACCAATAAGTTCTTCTTCCCTCCCCCGCAAAGCAACGAACGAACGAACGAACATGTTGAATATGCTACAAATTCACCACACATCATGCTGAATTTATATGCGCGCGGACAATGAATGAAGCAAAACCAGATGCAAGCAAAGTCACAGTTGGATCGAGTGAGAGAGAGAGAGACCAAGCGTGTGCTGTGCGTGTATGTGAGACAAATCACATGCATACACACACACACATACACACATGCATGCAAAACAATTTTGTACGTTCTGATTGCGCTTTTTTTTCATGCCGTTGTTGTTGTTGGTGTCGCTTTTTTTACGTTTTTGTTTTGTCATTTTGCCGGTTTTTGTTGTTGTGCGTCGCCTTTTAACCCATTGTATGCAAAAGGTTACATTTTATGCACATATGCATTTTATCAATAAAACTCTATGTATGTATTTTATAGTTGTTGTAATTTAAATTTATTTTTTTCCATTTAACTCAACTCAGAATAAAAGGAAACCAAAAGAAAAAAAGTGTAATTTGTCACTAACGGGTTAAAGGTATTATTATAGTTCGGATACACATTTGCTTGGCGGTATTTTAATCAACAACAACAAAGGCAAACAGAAAAAAAAAAGAGAAAAAACAAAGGTGATAACAAAATTGTTAGTTAGTATTAAAAAGGAGTCATATGAGGCATGTCAAATGCCGCCATGAGGCGTTGGTTGGGGTGGGGCAGCAGTAATGTATTGTAGTTTTAACATATTGTGTCAACAACAACAACAAAATAAGGAAAAAATAAAAAAAAAAACAGATAACTGATAAAAAAAAAGGTAAATAGAAAAATAAATACTACAATAACAGCAACAACAAGAAAGCAACGGAAATACCTTTACAATTTTTTTATCTTATGTCAACATTAATATAACATAATAGAGTGTAGGGTATACACAGACATGATCGAAATAATAAAAACATACATGAAAATTTTATAAATTCTAAAATATTGTTAAGCATTTTTTTTTTTAAATTATTAACAATTTATATATTTAATAATAAATATATTCAACTAAAAATATACAGAAGGATAGAATTTTTAAAAGTTCTTATTTGGTTCTAATTAAACAATTTGAATTGAATTATTCAAAAGCCTTAAGTCGAACTTAAGGGAGTTTTGGAATTTTTAAATTATTTTTAAAATTCAGACCTTTAATAAAATATGAGCCTAAAAGGATTTTTCGAAATTCGTAGTATTTTCAGAGTTATCTGAGTACGCTGCCTCAAACTTGAAGAGCGATTTTCATGAACTTATGTCTTTCTTTTAATAGTTGAGAGATGGAGCGGAAAGAGGCCTTCGAACAGATTTTTCAGTATTTGCAAAATTCACAATCAACTAAAATCAACTGCACTTGCATTTTTTATCACAAAAACAATTAATTTCATTAGAATTATACGAAATTATCTTCTCTTTGAGGCGCCGAAATGTCGGCATGATTGTCTGCATCTGTTATTTTTCTATGTTCTTCTTTTTTCACGCATAGGCATGCATTTTGCTAAGAGCTTCGTTAGTTGGCGGTCGCTCGATAGAGGCGAAATTGCTCTGAAAACTCTACCAAAACCCAAAGTCATGGTAAAAGTGTCCATCTATCAGAGGTGTCCGCTAAGAGAGTTTTCACTGTTTATCGATTTTCATGTTTCTATCTCATCTGGTGTTCGAGCTACAGCCTTTTAAAAAAGTGGGCGGTGCTGGTTGTGCGGAAAGGAACTGGGCGTGGAAAAAATCCTTCAAACTTGAAGTAACCCATGAACACACGAGTCTATCTTTTAAATTTTGAGTATTTTAAAATTTGAGTATAGCTATTATAGTTTTCGAGAACCATTAATTTAAAATCGTAATGAACCATTTTTTTTTATTCTACGCCTCAAATTCAGACTTCTAGAATAGATCACCCCCCCTTAACTCAACAAAGTTGCCAATATAACAAAATAAGCAACCAAAAATTCTTTCCAAAAATATATTTAAAGCTTAGTTAATATATTATTGAATGAATATAAAATGTTATATTATAAAAAAAAAATAATATATGTTGTTCTTAATATTGCGAACACAATTGTATTATTTGTATAGGCAAAAAAAAAGTAATGGAATAATTTGTACTTACTTTTCACGATGCAACAAACAAATACGATCCTTGGCCACCTTCAAGCGCTTTGCGATGATCTTCTTCAGACTCTCAACGCTTATGTGAGGCTCAACGCAGACGCCAAAATTGCCGCCGGTTGTTGTGCTTATATTGAGGTTAATCGGTGTGACGGCAATGCCGACAACCGTTGTTGTTGTAGTTGTTCCTGCTGCTGCTGCTGTATTCGTGTTGTTGTTGTCGTTGTTGTTGGCGGCGGCGCTTGTTTGCTGGACACGCTGCAAGCATTGTTGGCTGCGATTAGTGGCGACGATTGAGGGCGCTGACGCGGTGTTGGCAGTGTTGGCGACTTGATTGCTGCCACACCCTAAACTATTTACTTTGCTGCTGTTGCTGCTGCTGTTGTTGCTGCTACTGTTGTTGTTGCCATTATCTTTATGCGTTGCAACCGTTGGCGACGGTGCGGGGGGCGGTGCCGTTGCTGCTGCTGCCTCACCGACCCCACCGCCGCCGCCACCCGCTGTGCTTGAGTTCATTGTGGATTTATCCATGTTTTTTTTTTTCTATTTCTTTTTTTATTTAATTATTTGTTGTTTTAGTTATGCTTTTTTTAAATTTTTTGATTTAAAGCGTTAATAATTTTGCTAAAATTTGATTTATTAAGTTTTTTTTTTTATTGTGTGTGTTTTTAAACTGTTACAAAATGTTCAACAATTTTTTCTTTTTTGTTTCTTTTCTTATTTGTTCACCTTTAAAGAAAACAGCGGAAAAAAAAAATAATAAATTTTATGCTTTAATGAACAAATTTCACCACGCGCGCAATGGCAAAGGGGAAGGCGAGCGAAGTGTGAAGAGAGTGTGAGTGAAAGAGAGCGTGGTACACTTTAAACTGAATAATAAAAAAAAACAAAAAAAAAAATAAACAAAAAAACAACAACAAAATCATACACCAACAACTGAAAATTTATTTCTTATTTCTTTTTTTTTGCTATGCCGATCGATTTTCTCATGTACGCTGTTAACTCTTCTTCTTGTTTTTTGTGCTCTTACTCTTCTTCTTCTTCTGCTTCGGCGTTGACGTCTTCACCACACCTTTGGCGTTTCTTTTTTTTTTATGTGTTTTTGTTGTATTTATGCTGCGCCGCTTCTGCTTTTTCTCTCTACTACGTCTGCTTCTTCTTCTTTTGCGTTTTACACTTGTGTCTATTGCTGCCGCTGCTACTATCTCTGCTGCTGCCGATTGTCTTTTTTTGTTTCTTGCTTTTGTGGTTGTTGTTGTTGTTGCGGTGTTTGTTGTAGTCTCTCTTCAGTCCGTCAGTCAACGTCGGCGGCAGCGTTTTTATGCTCCACGCTGCTGCGTTTATTGCTCTGCTTGCGGCGATTGCGAAACAGTTGTAAACGCACGCACGCACACACACACACACACGCTCACACCACAAAGCAAACAGTTAAAAAGAAGAAAAAAAAAATATTTAAAAAAAAGTCCACGCGTTGAGAAAAAGTATTCGAAGCCGTACACGTTTTTTGTTTTATCTTTATGAAATAATTAAAATTTTTTTGATTGTTCGCTTTGCTCACTTTGTTTTTTTTTTTGTGTTTTTCTATTGAAATTTCCTGCTTTACTGTTGCTTTTTTTTTTTTTTGCGGATGCTGCCGTAATTTTTTTATGCTTCAATTTTTTGTTGTAACTATGCTGCTCGGCCTGATGCTTCTTCCACCTTTTCTCTCCTTTGGCTGCTCACGCAATCAAGTGTATGCGCGCATCCAAGAACACTCACACACGTACACTTTAATATTAGCACACGCACTCGCGACTCGCATACACCAACACACACACATACATATACTCGTACACACACAAACAACCTTACAAACAACACGCACTGAGCGCGCGAGATGAAGTTGCTGTTGCTGTTGTTGTAGTTGAGAGCGCACAAGACGGAGAAAAAAAAAACTGTTTTTTTCTTTTTTATTTGAGACACGGTAGAGAAAAAAAAAAAAACGCCAAAGATTTATTGCGAGTAGAGTTTAGTGGCTTCGTTGTTGTTGCTGCTGTTGTTCTTGCTTTCAACTAAAGTAGACCGCACGCAAAACCAAGCGACAACCGACCACGACAACTCGACAAGCGAGAATGGCAAAGCGGTAGACAATCTAGAACTGGGAAACAATCGATGGCACTATCGAGGTATCGAATATTTACCTCTCTGAGCCACTATCGATAGTCTTTTGTCACTATCGATGGTGCTGCGCAATTTTCACTTCACCTAAAAATAAGGCAAAGTATTAAATATTTTATCTCTACTAATAAAACTGCATTCTACGCTAGCTTAAATTGAATGTTAGTGGTGGCTCTAAAAAAAAACACGTATACAACACGTAGTACCTGTAGTACCTGTGTTCCCGCCACATCTACAGAGTCCGAACGCATGTTCAGCACGGCTGGATTTATAATGAGTAACCGCAGGGCCTCGCTTAAGGCGAACAATCCTGACATTCTTCTATTCTTGCAAAGAAATGCATGGATAGAATAATATTTCTGTTATTTAGCTAGCCTAAGCATTTGACTTGAAGTTTTTTGTTTTGTTAATGAGTTGATCTCAGATTTTTCATACTGAAATGTTATATTAATTTTGGTCTCTTATATTTTTAGTTGTAATTATTGGATTAAGCACAATATATATGAAATATATGTACATTCGAAATTGCTTATAATATAAATTTTTATAAAGAGCCGCACAAAAAACGATAATATCGATAGTATATTTGTTCCCAAACCATCGAACATAACGAATGGCACCACCATCGATAGTTTGCTAGCTCTAGTGTAGCAGTGTTACCAACTTTCAATCATTTTTCCCCCTAAACGCTAACCAAAAACCCCTAAAATCCCCCTAAATAAATTTTGCCCCTCCAATATTATTGACTTGGCTCAAGTGCCCCGCAACTTCAGGCGACGTTGAGCTAGCCAGCACTTTCGCGACTTTGTCAGTTGGCTCTCGAGCGCGTCATTGCAACATTTGCGTCATTTTTGACACACTTGCCGACTCGCGCCGAATGGACGAATGGGCAACGCTGCCGCGAACAACGGCAGTTGCGCGCAAAGTCTTTGAAAATGCCAAATTTCAACTGGTTCCACCGAATCCGGAGTACAACAGTAAAATGTCCTGTAAACAATGAAATGCAATGTGAAATTCGCTTCAGCATTGGTTAAGCGTATGTGGCGCTGCCTTAGCTATAGACTTGCCCTGCTCCAATTTCGACGCAAGTGCGTGTTTTATAAAAGTTTCAGCTTAACAGTCCTGTTAGCCTACAGTCGGTAAAAATCCCAATCAGCTTTTTCTCATTTTTCAAGTGCTGTTACATTCTCATCACTTTTAAAAAGTGCTGTTGCCTACATTCTGTTATTCAAATAACAGAAACCATTTGATTCGAACGCTTCAGAATGACATATTCACAATTGTACTGGCCCATGCCACACTACTATTTTAAGTGTACATACGCTAATCTATTGACAGCCCACATATTTGGCATTCTGCTAAAACGATTTGGTGGATTTTATGCTCAGTGTTGTCAAATCTGTCTGGTTCTTTTAAGACTCGATTGTTAGTAAAAATGAGAAATGTGTGTTCTTCTTCGCCTTTGTTTTTTGAACTAAATAATTTTTAATGTGATTTTTTAAATTAGGTTCACGATTTAGTGCAGCACAGCTGTTAAACCAGGGCTACTTTCGTCATTTTTTTACTCACAGCCCCACTAGAAACAGCCTTCTTTTGCAAAACTGGCAGCACTGTTGTCGCCGTCTTGTATTCGCTAGAGGGGCCTAGAGTTGTCATCTTGTAGTAACATCATATTGTCGTATGTGTTCGTTAGACACTCAAAACTTGAGGAAAATTGAATTTCAAGGACCGGCCTAGATTGCCGGTTAACAACAAGTCGTGTGCGCATTGTTCATATTTATTATTTTGTTTTGTTTACGGTACGTTTTTGTTATAAAACCGGCGGCAAATATTTGACAAAACCAATAAAGCAACTCTCTCGCGAACTTGAACGTGGACACCTCCTAAGAGCCAAACAATGCGCAACAGGAACGTCAACCGGCATATTTATTTGGCGCCGACATCGAAACACTATGAATGGGCGATGTACAAGGTAAGTTTTATATGTTAAATAAATATAGGTGACTTAGTGACAAACCATTTTTCAGCTGGGCCTGCGCGTCGTCCAAAGAGGCAAGTTTGTGCTGCTCATAACAAAACATCCATTCTATTTGCCGCTGCTAATCTCAGAGGAGCCTACCGAGTTGTGGCAGCTGGAACGCTTTATTGTCGTGTGAGAAGAGCCACGTTCTTAGCTGTACACAACATTGAACGCTTTTTGTTTAGGCTCTTGCAGGATTTCGACAGTGTGCACCAAAAACTCTTTCAGCTAAAAGAATGGGTTCATCTGCCGGATCTGATTATCGTTGATTTGTATTCGTACATCAAAGAAATAGAACTTGAAGCTGACGCTGAGCTCAATGATAGCGTGACGACGTCAACGCTCGTGCGTCATATAGCGCGTTGTGCGGCCTGCCTGCTTGACTACGCGGACACAGTGCAACGGCGGAAGATCCAACAGAAAAATATCATAACACTTTCGGAAGAGAAAAGTTTCTTAGATAATGGTGATGATGATGAGGTCAGCATTGAAGCTCTAAGTGATAATGATACATTAGCATATTCAACTGAAACGTTGCCAAATGTGGAAAATGAGCAAACTACAACTTCATCGATACTGACGCCGCCACCTATGCCAAATAAACCAATTATAGCCAATGCCGAAGACTCGCATTTGATTTATGCTGACAGTGATAATGTTGAGAGTAATAAAAGTAGTAGTAAAATAGCTCTATTGAACAATATGCTAATTAAGGAAGACCTACAAGAGCCCAAGTTATCTCCCACAACATTTAGCAGCAGCAACAACATAACAAAAGCAATTGCTTCCACACAACCGATGTTTTCGTGCTGTGCCATTGAACACAACTCAGGTCAGGCTACTCAGTTGAGCCACAAGACAATACCTTCGTTGACAAAACTGACTGTATTAACTCCAGCTGAATTGAACGTAGCCCGAACCCATTTTCTTCAATTTCTGCAGCAGTCTCTTTGCCAGACGACGCCGCAACATAGCGCCAAGCAAGAGAAACCGGTGGACGCTGTTTTTATTATGCCCAGTAATCCAGCTCCCATGACACAACGTCAATTGGAGGTAATTGTCGTACTCTACTTCTATGAGCAGTGCGTTTGCTATGACTTTGAAGAAATTGTGCGCCGGGTGCAGTCAACCCAGAAGCTATCCGTTTGATATTTGTATTAGTTTACACATAAGAGTAGTTTAGTTATGTTTATTGTGCCTTTTTTTGTCTTTATTTAAACTTTGTTAACATTAAAAAATAAGAAATAGACAATTTTTAAATTTCCCGGTTGTACGATATCATAAATCAACTAATTTCATTATTAAAATGGCGCAAATGCACTGAAACACAATGCGATATGCGGCACTTGGATGTCGCATTTGCAGAGTGTGGTGCCATCTAATGTTTTTTATTAGTACTAGAACTTTGCACGCAAGATGGCTAAGCGCGAGTAAACAGCTGTTGGAAAAATTACCGGTTTTAGGAACAGATTTTTCAGTGTTGCCAAAATTGACTTGACCAAAAAGTGCGTTAATTTATATATTGAACTGACACAGGCTCCGTAACATTGCAATGAAACTTACGCTATTCTACTGCTGATTTTTAGAGCAGCGGACAGATTTTTAAGAATATACAGGATTTTGTATATTTCTTTAAATCGCTTTTAACAAAAATTTCTCATATTTTGTTTATTATATTAAATTCAGTATTTTTTACTTATCATTCCGTTAAAAACAGGCAATTTTGCTAATGAACAGTTGACAACACTGTTCGGGACAGCTGTTTAATTTGAGAAATTTTACCATCGGGCAAATTATACAATTCTCGTTTGCATTGTTACATTTTTGTTTAATAATATTGTGATGTAATTATCGAACTCAACTACACCCAACGTGCAGAAGTTGACAATATATTATATAAACTATCTAAATATATATATATTATTTGTTGTCAACCAACATTTCAAATACTCCACTCAAACGCATATTGTTGAAATTACCTTTTCAATTTTAACAATATTCATTCGACGTTCAATTGCCAATTACATGAAATTAATAATCTCAGCGTAATTTTTACAAATTTGCACACCTCTGTCAAATACATACAAACTAACAAACATAGCATTAGAAAACAACAACAAGTTTTGATAGCGTTGAAGCGCGTGCGATAACTACTTAATGATCAAGTGTTTTTTTTAACGTTAAAAGAACAGATACGACAAAAAAAGTATAAAAAAAAATACAGAGTACCAGAAACAGATTTACATTTGACGTAATCACAAGAGAGATAGGCGTTTATTATGAATAAATGTTGTTTAAATAATACAACAGCGACCGTGACAAAGTCGTCCAACGGTCAGACTTGCGCACAAAGTTATAGTAACGGTGCACCGGCAAGGACAATCAGGATGCCAGACACGCCGACAACAATAAGTAACAATAAGATTTGTCAATGCAATGTCCATGGTATGAGCGAAGATAATCTCACGCACGAGGTGCGTGATGCCATAGCAATACGTATGCAAACAACTTTTGAGGTAAATGTTAGCTTTCACTTTTTGACTTTAACAAACGTGACCTTTCTTCTGGCACATTCGTTTTCATCAACATGTTATGCCATTCAAAGTTTTTCAGAACCGTTTTGCAAAAATACAATACGCAAGAGTTAATGTTCTCATTTAATGGCGGCAAAGATTGCACCATATTGCTTGATATGCTGATTAGATTCTGTGAAGAAAATCAGCTTAGTCATCGACATATACCATTGCTTTATATACAATCGGATGATGCATTTCCAGAAATGGATGAATTCGTTGAGGATTGCGTACGGCATTATGGCGTTAAATTGATCAAGTACAAGGGTTCGCTCAAGGAGGCATTGCAACGTATGTGCGATGATATGCCAAGGATTAAGGCGGTCTTTTTAGGCACACGCAATACAGATCCATATTGTGGTAATTTGGCATCGATGCAGGTTTGTATATTTTAAAATATAAATATTATAATATTGTATTATAACTTTGCGTTTTATCAGCCTACAGATAATGGTTGGCCGCAATTGATGCGTTTGAATCCGATACTTGAGTGGACTTATCATGATGTCTGGCATTATATACGTATATATAAGGTGCCGTATTGTAAGCTATACGATCAGGGTTATACCTCATTGGGTCATCGTTCCAATACGTTGCCAAATCCGTATTTGCGACGCAGTGATATTGCTGCGTCAGGCTCGAATGGTCAAACCGATTCGTATAGACCAGCCTATGAACTGTCCGATTCTACGCTGGAACGTGCCGGACGTAAATGAGCATTATATGATGATCATACATACATTTATGCTCGGTGTATCAAATAAATAAAAATTGCCTTTTGTTAAAGCGAGACGGCAGTGATAAATTTCGCTGTCTCTCTCTGTTTACTTGACTTCTAAAACAGTATACAGCAACAAAATAGATTCACAACATTTCATCTGTTAATTTATGTAAATATGTACTTTATCCAATACAAGAAAGTAAAATTGCATATATTTTTTATAAACAGTACGCAAATGCTTCAATTACTTACATATGCAAAGCTATTAATATATTTTTTTTTTTTGTTAATTTTAAGTAGCAAAAAGAGAAGTTAAAAATAGTACAATATTATAAAAATGGTCTTAAAATTTAAAACGCTAATTGTTTTTTTCTATTTTTTTTATGTAATTAAAAGCTTTGAGAGGACGTCCACAAATTACGTGAAATATACTTATGAGGAAGGGTTTAACCAAATCTTACTAAGTGGAATTTCATGTCAACTTTTTAATTTTCAATTAAACGTTTAAAGTGAAACTGCCATTTGGGATCCCGATTTTATAAGACTTGTCATTTGTAAATTTGAAATATATCTGAAAAGTCACAGGTCGAGAAATATCGCTCATCTCTAGATGGATCGTACTTTTTAAAACAGTGCTGTACAATATTTATTTATTATGTTGTTAATTGTCGTAACTGGGTAACGTGTTAATTTTACCGAGTGTTGGCCGTGATCCCCCAGATTGGATGTGATGTAAGTTGCGAATTTTTCACACCACCAAATTTAGGAAAGTCACCCACATTGATCTAGCCCAAGTGACCGTGCAACTCGAAGCGAAATTGAGCCAAGCAATATTTCAAATTATTTGATAAGAGAAGAAGAAAGCATACAGAAACATTTTGAAAAAAGTACCCATTATTATATGAGATGAATCAAACACACTTAAGGTTGTTGTAGTGCTGAACAAACATAGATTTTTACAGAAAAATTTGAAAACGTTCATACAAATGTTAAATTTTTTAATTTTTGCCGCAATCGAGTCTAAAACAAAAACCAACCGGCGAGAAAAAGCGAACTTGGCAACACTGGTTCCTATCAAAGTGTGGCCGATCATAAAACACTTTATTAACAATTATCTGGTCAATAATGTATAAATTGGGGGGGTAAATGAACACTTGATTTGAATGAACTGTTTTCCATAGTAACTAATCTTATGATGTGAACACAAATTCAATTTTGAAAACGTCGATGACATCGATATTGGCTTCGATTATTCTCCACCTCGATAGTCGATAATCGACTGTGGCGGTGTGAGGTTGTTCGCGGACGATGCGTGTTTTATTGTTTATGCCAGCCCACATTTTACGTAATTGTTGTAAAGCCGGCAGCAAATTGTAAACTTTTTTTTTTTAATAAAAACAATAAATAGAATTTCATTCAATTTGCATTAAAATTTGTTAGAATTTACGCCACATTTTGCACAATTAAATTGAATGTCTTCTACCCTGGCTTTGGGCTTCAGGCAATTTGAAATACAAATTCAATTTCAAGTCGGTTGTTGATTGTGGTGGTGTGAGGCTGTGCGCGGATGATGTGTTTTTTGTTGTTGTTGTTGTTTACGCCAGTTCACACGTAGCAGGAGTATCTGGCGTTGCATTTAAATTGTTTTTTTTTTTCTTATTTTTTTTCTTGTACGCTGTGCAGAAAATTGCTGCAGTTTTAATGTGCATATCACTACATACATATATACAAAGCGCGAAAAGAGAGAAACAAATTGAAACAATAATTATTTTTTTTTAACGTTTATTTGTGAATTATTTGTTTATACAATAATTGAATTATTTGAATTAAATTAATACGGAAAACAGTTGTCAAATGACAACAAAAATTACACTAACACAACAGGCACAAGAAGTAACATAAACAATAACAAAAGCAACAATAACAACAACAACAACATAAACAACGACTAGGCGGCTTTATTGCAAATAGTTTGTTGTTGTGCGGGGCGGTCGCGACTCACGAGCGCCTGCTGTCTTTTGTATTTAAATTGTTATAACGCGCTCTCGTTTCTTTTTTGTTGTTGTTAATTCTGTTTTTTTTTTTTTTTTTGCGTGTCAGTATGTTCTCTCAATGTTTTCAATATGCGCATGCGCTCTCTGTTTGCAAAACGAAAAAAAAAACAACAAAATGAATTGAGTGTATGAAGAGAGCGCTTGTTTTGAGTAGATCGTCAAGTGCATTGTTTGTGTATATCACAGTCCGTTTCGTTGTTATTATATATATTTTTTTTTGTTGATCGTAATAATTTTCTTTTTGTATTGTTTTTGCCTAGCGCGTGTGCACTTGTTGTTCCTGGTGCTGCAAATCTGTGAACTGTGTGTGTTATTCGCTCGCGTGCTCGCCCTCTCTCTCTCGCTCTTTAGTGCGCGCTTGCAATTTAAAATTTAACATATTTTTTCGTTCTTAAGTGTCGTGTTTGTTGTCGTTGTTGTTGTTTTTTTTTGGTTGTCTTAACAATTTTTATCAATAAAAAACGAAACGAACGAATGAACAAACGTTCGCTCGCTCGCGGTCGCATGGAAAGTGAACTTCAGAGCAGCTGATACCGATTCAAAGCAGTTGATTAAAGGCGACAACAACAACAACAACAACAATAATAAATAAATAAGAAAATCAAAACTACAATAGAAACGAAAGCAATAACAAAAAAAAAAAATAAAAATGTGAAGTGTCGTTTTTTCTATTTACTATTCATTTTTGCAAAAATAAACGCGTCGCCTAAATAAATTAAATATTAAAAGAAACCGTAGCAAAAAAAAAAAAAAAAATTTATTAAATTAATAATAATAAAAAATTAAATTAAAGGAATAAATTATGCGCGAAGTTGTTCATCGACTTCTAAAATTGCGTTGATCGCACGCTCGCTCGCTCGCTCTTTCTCTCTCTATCTATGCTGCCGCCGCGGTCATTTCGTTTTGTGTCGTTGTCGCAGCAGCCAACGAAGGCAGCAGTAACAGTAGCGCAGTATCAACATGTTTTGCTTCTTCTTCTTTTTCTTCTGTTACTCTCTTTCATAATCATATCACGCAGAGTCAACTGATAATTAATTCCTGTTGTTTCGATTTTGTTGTTTTTATTTTTTTCTTTTGCTTCGTTTCTCTGCTTCTGTTGCTATTCTTAATTGTTGTTGTTGTTGTGTGCGTGCAGTGTTCGAGTGTGTACGAAAGATCGTTTAACATATTATATTTAGATAAAGAGCAAGCGAGAGAGAGAGAGTGCATATAAATTTTTGTTGATCATATTAATGCAGCTACAACAACAACAACAATAACCGAAATAATGACAGAATTAACATAATAATTGTTGTTTTAGTTTTCTTTTTTAAAAAATTTTTTCATGCAGTGAATAAATATAAGAGACATATTTGACTATATAAAGTTAATATAGAAATGTCTGTCCGTCTGCTTGACCGTTCCATCCACGATTCAGAGAACGACATTGGTCGGAATGAGCATGATTGGTTCACTTGAAATGAAAACTTCCATGCAAATAAGAGTAAGTAGAAAATTGATTAAATTAAAGCGGTCTGAAATTCGATAAAAAAAAGCACCTACCAAATCTACACTTAATATGCAGAAGTACGAAGAAAATTAAATCCCTAGAAAATGTATAACCTATTGAAGGATCTGGAAAACCTTTAAATCGTGAAATCAATGAAAATGTGTGAACTTACATACATATATGAAAAATGGGAAAAATGGGCGTGATATAGGAAAATGTAGGTAAAGAGAGGCAGAGAAAGGGATGGATAAATTCCTCAATGTTTTTTTTATTTTTATAAATGTATTTCAATTGAAATTGCGGCATATATTTTTTTTTAAACTCGTGTTTGTGCAGTGTTTTAATAAACAAAAAGATAATTGAATTAAAAAAAAAGAAAAAAATCAAAAACTCAATGAAGAAACATCAACAACAAATAAAGACAGAAAAAATGGTTTTTACTTCGCTTTTGTATTAAATACTTTAATGGTTTTCCGAAAAGAATGAATGAAAACAGGTGAGTTATTAAATAAATAATCAAATGCAAAAGTATATAAAATCTGTGATATATTTTTTTTTTGTTTCCTATGCTTATGTACGATGTATGTACAGACGTGTTCGAAATAATAAGAACAACAGGCTCTTAAAGTTAATTCGTTATAAAAAGTTGTCAAAAACTTTTTTTTTTATTATTTTAATTTATTCACCTTATAATACACATATTAAGCTTTAAGTATGCCGAAGGACATAATTTTTCAATGTTCCTATTTCGTATTTTGAGCAACTTTGTTGCATTAAGTCGAAAATCAGGTGTTCGAAATAATAAGAACAAAGTTAAAAAACAATCGATAGTTATGTTATACACACGGAAAATGGACATATTGGTCCTTAAATTTAATATGAAGTTGCTCCCCCTTCGTTATTTAACACTTCGACACATCTGGACCTCATAGATTCTATTAGGGCACGGCATAATGAAAGTGGGATAATCTCCCATTGATTTTTTCTCTATATGCCACATTTCATCAGCATTTTTTGGTCTAGGATGTCTTACTCCTTTCTTAACATAAATCTAAAGGTGTCCTATTGGGTTCATGTCAGGTGGTTGTGCCGGCCACTCCAGCAAATCAATTTTTCGAGATCGAAAACACTACTTAGTTTTTTCGATGTGAGCTTGTAATCGTTATATTGCTGATAAATCAACCCTAATGGCATTTGCTCTTCAGCGTAAGGTTCCATGACAGCTTCCATAAGGGTTTCAACGTAATAGTTAGCATCCAGTTGGACTCAATTAAATCCTGTGCATATAAAACATAGGATTGAGTTTTCCAAAAAATTTTAGAACGAACCTGACAACGTTTGGCGCAATATATTATGGTCAGACAAAACAAAACTTGTTCAATTTGATACTGGAAGAGATGGACACTATGTAAGACGTCCTCATAAGCAAGAATATAATGCTAAGTACTCAACAAGGACCATTGAACACGGAAGTCTAAGTCTTAAGATATGGGGATGTTTTTTATGGAATTGTTTTAGGCCTATAGCTAGGCTCGTAGGTTTCATGGATGGCAACTATTACGTTGAAACCCTTATGGAAGCTGTCATGGAACCTTACGCTGAAGAGCAAATGCCATTAGGGTTGATTTATCAGCAATATAACGATTACAAGCTCACATCGAAAAAACTAAGTAGTGTTTTCGATCTCGAAAAATTGATTTGCTGGAGTGGCCGGCACAACCACCTGACATGAACCCAATAGGACACCTTTAGATTTATGTTAAGAAAGGAGTAAGACATCCTAGACCAAAAAATGCTGATGAAATGTGGCATATAGAGAAAAAATCAATGGGAGATTATCCCACTTTCATTATGCCGTGCCCTAATAGAATCTATGAGGTCCAGATGTGTCGAAGTGTTAAATAACGAAGGGGGAGCAACTTCATATTAAATTTAAGGACCAATATGTCCATTTTCCGTGTGTATAACATAACTATCGATTGTTTTTTAACTTTGTTCTTATTATTTCGAACACCTGATTTTCGACTTAATGCAACAAAGTTGCTCAAAATACGAAATAGGAACATTGAAAAATTATGTCCTTCGGCATACTTAAAGCTTAATATGTGTATTATAAGGTGAATAAATTGAAATAATAAAAAAAAAAGTTTTTGACAACTTTTTATAACGAATTAACTTTAAGAGCCTGTTGTTCTTATTATTTCGAACACGTCTGTACATATGGCTGTTATTGCACAAAATCAATTACACTAAAAGTAACCATAGGGCATAACTTAAAATAACATTTGTGTGTGTGAGAGAGTTTATAACTCCTCTGCAGGAAATTGAATTGGTTCACAAGGCGTTCGGTAGAACTTTCTCTTTAATGTCTCAGTACTTTGCACAAACCTTACATGTCTAATTTCCTTGTACACGGGGGTGGCCGCTTTTTGAAGGCATTAAGCATGCCTGATTCTTTGCTCAAGAAAGGTCTAACTTTGTATTGTTGTCTAATTACATAAACACTTCTTTTTCTTCAGTAAATTCAGCTATTCACATTTTTTCTCCTAGGAAGGCATTTTGGAATGCCCTTTTTCGTCAAGGTATTCTCATTTTTCCCTCTGGGAAGGTATAGTTATTTTTCCCTTTGGGTTTATTTAATTTGTTTAGTGTATAAAGTACAAACTTGATTTATATTCACTGATTCTGTATTCTGTATTTTGATTTCACTACTCTATACAATAAAGTTCTTAATAGTTATTATGTATTTTGTGTGTGTTTTGCATTCGAGACTTTCTCTCTATCTCTCGCTCTTTCACTCTCGCCAAGTTTGTGCGTTGTCAACTATTATGTAATTTACATTAACAAGCGGATGTCGTTGACTGTCATCAGCAGCAGCAGTAGCCGCAGCCAAACCAAAGCCCAATCCAGCCAGTCAGTCAGCCAAACAGCCCAGTCATTTAAATCTTCAATTCATTCCCGCATTTGCCGCTCACCCGCGTAACTCATCATTTAGTAAGCGTCACACACACTCACACTCACTCATTCATTCATTCACTCACTCATTGGTTCAGTTCTCTGATTCTTCTATTATTGTGAACTATAATGAACCAATTACCTACATTTGTCTCTGTCGCTGTTTCGGTTTCTGTCTCTGGACTGCTTTTCACGCTCTTCCATTTCTACACCTACCGCTATAACTATACCTCTTCAGCCTTTTTTCTCAAACATTCACTTGTTGTCGTTTGGATTGTTATTACTTTTCTGTTTATTGTTGTTGTTATTGTTGTCTGTCCGTCTGTCAGTCAGTCAGTCAGATTTAAATCTGTGCGTAGTCTGCAGCCGATGTTGATTTAGATGTCGTTGTCGTTGCGTCGAATGCCGAATGTCAATTGAAATTTCAATTCGAGTTGAGTTATTTGAGCTTTTTGCACAGATTTTTAAGAAAAAAAAAGAATTTTTTCACTCAGTTGCTTGAAGATGATAAAAAATGCTTGATATAAAAAAAAAATTTTTAATTTTACGTTATGTTTTTAAATGGTTTATATTCATTTATCAATAATAATATTCATATGTGGAATGATCTAATGTACATGTATATGGAAAATTGCATTATGGTTTTTTTTTAAATTTTTATAAGCCCTCAAGTTTTAGCTTGAGCATTATTCACGCCCTGAAAATTCTATTTACTTTTTTATTTATTTTATTTTTTGTTGTTGCTTTGTGAGAATGTCACGTTCCTCTTATTGAAACGTACATAAATGTTATGACTTGATTTGACTTGCTGTTAGAACAAGTCATTTTCAAAGTGATCACTTAAACTCATTTAAGTAAAACGACACTTTCATAAAGAGTACCATAAATGATTACTTTTTAAAAGAACACGTATCCAATAGAATCATATTCATAATGTCTACTTAACTTCGTTTGAAGATTCCTAAAAATGGCTCAAAAAATGTTTGGCTTTGCCTAAAATTATATACACTTTTTTTTAACCAATTCCTCTAAGTTCACGTGGAAGCGGATTGGGTTCCATAGAAATGGAAATTTCTGTAAAAATTGCATATTAAAGAATCTCACTTTAAATACATTCTCATAAAGAGATCTTAGAAATATTGTTGATAGATTTTGATAAAAGAAATATATCAGCTTATAGATGAAACCAAAGAATTTCTTTACGTCTGCAATTTAATAATGAAAATTATATGATGAAAAAAAAAGACTCAATGAAAAAAAAGGGCGTGGCACTAGAAGAGAGAGAGAGAGAGAGCGAAAGGAAGAGAGAGACTGCTGGAAGAGCGTATCCTTCTATCTTCGTTTTATAAAATTTATACAACTGAAATTCCTGAGCTGATTTGTGATTGCATTTTGGGACGTTCCACTATGGCATTGCACAAACCCTTCAGCACACCATGCCGCATGCCGCAAGCCAAACCACACGCTATGCGCCAACCACCCATTCACCTTTGTGGTGAGCATGTTTGCACATGGCCACGATTAATCGTCATCATGAAGAGCATTCATTGCAACTTTCAAGAACAATTTGAAACCGGTTGAAAAGACCGTAAGCGAGAGACGTAGAGACAGAGCGAAAGAGAGAGATGAGAGCAATTCTCGTTGCAGGCAGTAAATACCATATATGTATATAAAACAAGCAGCAACAGAATATGTTGTTTGCTCCAGTCCAAGTTGAAGTGAAGGCAACTATGCGCCTCCTCTATGCCCCTTTTAAGGTCGTCTGCTGAACGGAACACGAACCTGAACCGGCAAAATGCAACAAGGCGTTATACATACACATACATACATATCTATGTAGGAATGTATGTATGTCTGTATGTATATCGTGCAGCGTGTTGCAAAAAAGTGGAAAAACCAAACCGACGTGCAACAACATTATTATTATTATGATCGTCATAATGATGTTAATAAATGATGATCAGAGTTAAACAATGACGCCGTTTTGGAATGCCGCATGAAACTTGTTTGCCGTGCTCAACTCAACTCAACTCAGCACATCACAACACACAACACACAACACATAACACAGCACAGCTTAACTCGACTATTTCCGACAAAGTATTTTTGTTATTTGTAAATTATTTCTATATTTTTTGCTTTGGTATTTCATAGTAATAATAATAATTTTAAAAACATTATAATAAAATAATAGAAGAATAGTCATTTAAAAACGTAAATGTGTAAAATTACACTGCATTATCAAACGGAATTTAAATGCCTTTGAGGTTTTTTTTCATGAAATTTAGACCCCTCTCCACTCTTGTTGAGTTTTGGCGAGATTTTTGACAAACAGCCCTCAGTATCTTACGAGCGATTTTGCTTAAAATTTGAAAATAATTTAAAAGTTAATGGAATTAAATGTTCCTCTCGTTAGATTTTGTTGGATACTTCCTTGCCTAATTTCTTTCAGACGTAAGTTCTGGACGTACCCTTATACAAGAAAAATATCAGGCTGTGTAAATGTTCCTCTATACGTTAAAATTTGGTTTGACTACTTTTGACAGACAATATTTATCTGAATTACTCTATGATATGCTATGAGGCATCTTCATGAAATCTCGTATTAAAATATATGTATAAATATTTACACAATTTGGTGAATACCCCTAATGGTTATTTTTTCGTTAGGTAGAAAGTAAATATGTGTAAAAAAAAACTCACACTTATACTTATATGATAGAGATCTCTTGAATCATTTGCTCTCATGCATTATCTTTATTTATTTACCTTTTGTTTTAAAACAAACTTTTCTGAATTATTTTTGGACTTTGCACTTTTATTGAAGCGTCGTCACAAAATGCAATAAAATATGCATATGCATGCATATGTGTGTATTATAAAAAAAAAAAAACAACAACAATAACCAGTAAGGTTGCAAACGAGAGTGCACGACTTTGAAATACCCTTCCTTCCTTCAAATATAAACAGCTGTCTTAGGGCATTAGTTGTCATCGCTTTGATTTTTTATTCTTATGAAGAATTTTGTTGATGTTTCTTTAAGACATTACATGTATTTTCGATGCGCATAAAACTAATATACCTTTGTATTATTAGGGATATGATATAAACAACAACAAAAAAAAATTGCAATCGAATGCAACAGTGCGCATTTATGTGAGGGCGTCCACACGTAAGAATGAGACAGCAAACTGCAAGTAAATGAGAGTTAAAATTGATACAAAGAGAGCACAATAAACGACCGCAAACAGTTGAGCGTGCTTTTAAAGCATGAGAGAGCGACAAAGTTTCAAGATCAACGCTTACTGAAATTTTTGTTAAAAAAAATACGAATAAAATAACAGATCGATCTATTGTTTATTTGCAATTTTTTTCAGTATTTCAAATTTGTTTCGGATCAACGTCGTAAAGTATACATATGTATATACATGAATATAGGAATGATCAGAACGTTTAGATAAAATTTTCTGTCCGTTCACATTAATGATTTTCAAAGACTATGAAGCGATAGTAACTTAAAATTCGGTGAGAAGACATCACACCGTAAAAAGTATAAGTATTTGAGTCATGTACGAAAAATGCTTTTGAAAATGTGTCATTGGTAGCGTTAACAAGCATTTAGCCAAGCAAACGTTAAACTTGACGATAGCAAATTGTATAAAAATGAATACAGCAGAAGAAGAAGAAGAAGTAGAAGAAGCATAAAAATAAACTATGCGCAAATTGGATTTAAATCGTTTTACCAACGATAAATGGAAAAATTGTGTTGTAGTTGATTTTATTTATTTTTTTTTCATTTCAATTTGTTTGTTTGGCTGATTTTTTTTATAGTTGCTGTTGGTAGATCATATCAACTTTGTAATGAAGTTTGCAACGCACAGAAGGAGACATCGTCAACTATATAAAAAACATATATAAGGTATATTTTTCATCAGCTTAATGAAACTAAGCGTTATATTCTTGAATCCCTTTCGATCGCTCTGAAACTCACATGAGATTTTGCCTAAAATTTAGAAAGTTAATGGACTCCTTTAGTGAGATTTTGGTGGAACCCCATCCTCTAAATTTATTTCTCGTGGTTTATGGATGTCCTCGAATTCGTATACGTTTTGACAAAGCCGAAAATAACTTTCTTTCTTGTTGCTATTTTTTTTTTTTTTTTTTTTTTGTTATTGTTTCTGATTACAATTTGTTTTGTAGACCACAATTTTTAAACTACGCACGCAATTTTCCTTGAAAGAAAAATGACATTATGTTGTTTTTTTTTTTTTTCGTATTTTCATTTTCATTTTCTGATTGTGACCGCATAGAGTAATATTTACACGGAACTTTATTCAGAATCATTCATTACCGCAATCAATTCAATTAAGATCGTAACACAAATACACACAGATACATGCATACATACACACAAGAATGCGGTATACTTGTACAATATGTACATACAACAACAACAACAACAAGTAAGCAGACTCTGTATGAAATGACGACAATTTTAATGTCACGTGCAGCAACAGCAACAAAGTCAAAAACAGTAGCTACTTCAGCAACCACAAAGTCAACAAAAACCACAGTAAAAATAACAACAACAACAACAATAACAACAACTACAACAATAATAATAATGAATTGTTGGCTACTTGCGATTCCAAAAGTTGTCTTGAATGACAAAGGACATTCATCGAACATTTTGCAGTTGTCTACAATTATAGATGACGATGACGATGATGGCATTGTCAGTGTGGGCATGTGCATGATTGTGTATAAAAATCAAAAGTCAATCAAAGTGTAAGGTTGAAAATGAAAAAAGGAAATAAGGAAAGGAAAACGTTGCATAGTTATTAACAGAACAAAAACTAAAGACAAATGAGCACAGTGTAATTAAGTTATTTTCTTTGTATGTTTGCACAGTTCATTTATAAAAGGATATAACAAACACACACACATACACACTCAACTATATTTATAAAACTGACCACAAGCATTCATAGAAAATGTTGTTTATCTTACATTGTGTATACCTTAAAACAAGTAACTAAAAACAACAAATTCAATGTAAAAGCCAATTTTATGCTTCGTTAAATTAGTCAGTATGATTATATATTTTTTTCTTCGAAATTTTACATGCACAACAATATTTTTTGTACTTGGGCTTATAGTAATTATTTTCGTAACATTTTTTAATTGATATTTTGCTCGTAGCTAAATGAGGAATTCTGTCGTATGCCTTTGTTATTACAGATAGTTAGAACGCCGAAGGGTGATATGCACTTTCAACTAACACAGTCCTTCTTAGAAATCATTTTCTACAACCTGTTCTTGTTTATATTATATTAATCGTTGCTAAGTATGAAAGATCCTTTGTTCTTGTCTTAGCTTCTCTACTGTGCTTATAATCTTTGGCTTATTTTGCTCATCAATTATCATATTCATTGAGCTAGACAAAAAGTACACATAACTTGAATTTATTTTTCAGTGTAAATGGAAGGAGGATATTTTTAGGATGAACTTCAATATATGCGAATTAACCCGCCACAAATATTAGGTCTATCATGCTTATTTTGTAAGAAGAAATTTGAGAAAACTTCGAAGCAAATCAATCAAATAAAATTATATGGAAATTTTTTCTAAAGATATAGTTATTATAGTTCGATAAAACTCGGTCGAATACTGGAATGAATTAAAGAGCAATAATTTTGTAACGGTTTACGGCTTCGAATAACTGTTCGCTAACCTTAACAGATACTGAAGAAGCACATTGAAATGCTTACGTTGATCTATTTATTTTTTTTTTTTTGTTGATACTCTACAGACATAAACAAACGTCATACATATATACAACAATCACAATCTTATTTGTCAAGATACATATTTATGTATGCATATAATTGAAAACAATATGTTTACAATAGTGTTGTTGTAACAATTAATCAAATAAAATAGATTTTATTTGCACACTTGTTAAAGTATTTGTAATTAGTTAGCTAAAAAAGCACTCATACTTATAGTCATACTAAATAGTCAGACTCATGCACAATCGTAGTTGCAATTGTTGTTGTTGTTGATGTCTCTTAACCCACTCGCCTGCTAATCAATCTCTTACGTAGTCAGTCAGTCAGTCAGTAAGTCAATTAGTCAGTCGTCAATTTACACTGTTAGTCATACAGACATTTAGTCAGTCAGTCAGTCATTAAGTGACTTTGATTTTCTTGCCTGTGATTTATCATTAGCCAAATACATTTTTTATTAACCAATACCCTAGAATCGTAATGTTGAAGTACATAGTTATTACTAATGTCAATGTTGACGGTTTAGAAGATTGTGTATAAAAATTCACATTTTTTAAGTACTTCTATATTATAGTATTATATCAAAATAAGTAACTTGCATTCGAAATTTTAGCATGATAACTTTGACAAAAATAATTTAAGCCTATATAACTTATTTCGGATCTTAATGGACGGTGTTTTTTTTTATCAAAATAGACTATATATAAGGTAAACGTCCCAGTCATGGATCAGCTAAGGAAAAATTTAATTTCAATTCGACACTTTAACCTGAAAAAACATACATTCACCATGTTTGTTTTTTTATTTGGACATTTAATCTTTTGAGAACAAGATACACATTCCACTATATTAATTATTATCCGTTTAATAAACAAATTTCGATTAATAATAATTCATTACTCTTTGTCCTAGTGATGGATCACTTGTCCCAGTAATGAATCGTCTTGTCCTAGTAAAGGATCAGGTTGACAAAGTAACGTTATTATTGCTTGATTATCAATTTAAGTTGATATTTAATGATTCAATATTAACAAGTGCGGTATGAAGTCACTGAAAAACTTTATGAAAAACAGTTATCGAAGTGTTTTTTCTTCTATTAATTTAAATCAAACACCGCAGTGAAACAAATTATAACAAAATGACACCATGACTCAGAGTGACACATATGTATCAAAATGATCCCGTTTGTGAAAGAATATGAAACTTGTTATTGTTGGATGTACTGATTCATAACTGGGACATAATCCATTACTGGGACGTTTACCTTAGTTATAATTTTATAGTTATAATTTTTTTTGGATCGTCTCTTTCGTAAGTGTTACAAGCTTCATGCCAAAGTTATATGCTTCTCACTGCATGAAGTGTATAAACGCTTATGCATCATGTCTGGCAAACGTTAAAGACTTTAAGCGCTCTAATTCCAAGACAAAAAAAAAAAAATAAATAAAAATTCGCCAATTTGGATTTCTCAAGAAATTATCAATATTCGGCAGATATCATGACAAATGTATTAGAAGCTTATTGTGTACTTGCGTACATGTTGTTTATCAAAAATATTAGGTAAGTTATCACTTGTAGTCTTGTCCTAACACAGCGCCAGTTTAGTTGACTAAGTTCATAAGCTTAAACGTACGACAAGAATATGAGTTCCGATAACTCTAATAATAATAATTTCAAAACTTTACGCCAAACATGATATATGAGTGTGTTCAATATTGATACTCTTCAGGCAGCGTGAATAGTATGTATTATAAGAACATTGTCATGAAGTATGTAACACAGAACTCTAATAAAGTATATAACTATATAATTGATCAGGCACATCGATATGTGTCAGTTAAGACATCAGTCAATCTGTGCAATTGTCTATATATATATAGGATCTTCTCTTCTGTATTGAGGGAACATTCATTAATTGTATGAGGTTATTTTGTTGAAATTTACACGTTTCCCCCGCTTGGTGAGTTTTTGTGAGATTTTGACGAATATTTCACGAGAGATTTTGCTTAAAAATTCGAAAAAAGTTGTAGATTATTGGTTTAAAAAGTTAATGTGATATTTTTATTTGTATGATGAATTTTCTTCTAATTTTCTCATACCTAATTTATGGATATCACCTAAGCAGATTGAATAACTGGAACTGGCAGTGCCCATATAGAAAAATATGAACAACTAGTAAAGGCGTTATAGTCGAGTATACTCGACAATATAATACCACTTGATATACTGTTTGCTTTCTTTGTTGTTTTTTAAAAAAATGTTTTTTTTTTCGATTATTGCATTTCATTTGTTGAGGCATTTTGTTAGTCATTTGTATTATTGGATGAATATATGGCAGGCCACGACATTCATGTACATACATACCTACATATATGTATGTATAATTTGTGGTAGAATGTGAACGTGGCAAAAGTACAGTTGTGCCAGCAGTTGTAGACGCAAACGCAGTCACAGTGACAGTTGTCTTTGTTCGCTTTAGTTGCGATTAATCATTTATCATTTGGTGCAACGGGCAGCATTGAAGTTATCAGCGTCGTTGTCGCTTTCTTTCAACGTTGTCCTTTTCTATTTTGTTCGTTTTTGTTTTTTTCTTTTATTTTTATATGTCCTTTCTACATCTGTCAACGGCTTGTTGTTCATTGTTGTCGTATTTATCGTTGCTGTGTAGTTGCATTGACGTCATGCGTGGCTTGTAAGTGCATGTTGCACGCAATATAAGTCTGCAATTTTACGAATACGATTGTATGTATGTGTTTTGATTGGTTTAAAGTGGAGTGGCATGACAGTGGATGGCAGCGGATGTCATGAGTTGCATTTGCAAGGTGGTTTCTTCTGTTATTGTCGTTGTTCTTGCTGCTGCTGCTGTTGTTGTTGCTGTTGTTGTCGGTATTTTCGTTTTTGTCGTCAGTTGAGTGGTTCTTGCGGTCTGTCTGGAAATTCGTTTCCTCTTTTCTTTTTTGGTTTTTTTTTTTTGCTACTTTAACGACAACTCAAACTACAACTACAAAAACTTTGACTAAGCACACTGTATGGATTGGTTTTTCTTTTTTTTTTTTTTTATACATATTGTAACTAATTTATTTTTTTTTATTCATTTTGTTGTTTGTGTTTACGTATTTGCCTTGACATGATTTTCTGCCATTTGTCATACAAACATTTGTTAAGTGTTTGCTGATATGCTAAAATATCATGGTTTATATACGTATTTGTTTGTAGTTTTATAAATAATCAAAACTAATCAATCGAACATATGTTTTAATTTCACAATTTTTCCAAAGGTACAAATTTTTCAAACTTTAAGTGAATTTTTAGTGTCTCTAAATATTTTAAGTAATCAGGCGTTATACAAAAATTATACAAGGGTTACTGATTGGATAGCAAGGCGTAGAGACGTCCGAGTCTACCCTCTCTAATCCTTCAAATTTTAAGTCTCAAGCTCTTATTGTTTCCGGCGATCATTGGCGAGGATGGGCAGAGCGGTCTTCATTCCAAAGTCGAACACTAAGACTGAAGTTTTTTACTATTTGTTTTTTTTTTTAAATTTTATTGTCTGTTTTTTTTTTTTTTGTTTTTATTTGGCCATTTAAATATTTTATTATGCAAGTGAAATTTACACCTCATGGCATTTGCTTATTCTAGATGCGGGTTTTTTTTTTTTGTTTCTGTGAAGGTTGTCTGTGGGTCGCATTTGTGTGGCTGTTTGTGATATGAGTTACGAGTACAGTTTGTACTTTAAAATAAATAAACAATTGTCTTACGTACAATATGTGTGTATAAAGGTTATGCTTCACCCAATGTTCATCATCATATTAGTTATTGCTGTTTGTTGCAACAATTTATCCTTGAGCTCTATTTGTTGTTGGCATTGACTTCGACTTCGAATTCGACATCGACTTTGGCACGTTCCGTTTAGTAAACGCATTTTTTTTCAGAATTCTTGAATGTATTTTATAGCTTTAACATAAACTTAATACCTTGTAACTTATAGCACAAGGATATATTGGGTTTTTGTTTAATAAAAATGACGGCTTGGCAGATTCCACAAAATAGATACATGTATCAAATTGAAATTTATAAAAAATTTAATATTTTTTGCTTGATTTTCTTGAAAACTCTTTTTAAATTCGGGGCAGCGTATTATATTGTCGTATATATCTAACCTTACTCTCTCTCTCTCTTTGTTGTTGTTTTTGTTTTTCAGTCTTCTGTTTGCTGTTGATGGTCTAAAAAATAAAAACGCTTTGTGCGTTCGTTTGCTTCAGTTTTGTGACAAAAAAAGTTAATTTTGAATTCCCGACAAAAATTCTGACACAAACACATCCTGCCCCTTGGCATTAAGGCTAAATGGCATTTTGACTTTGCCAAAACGCTCACGCCCACTCGGTGCACCTCGCCATGACATGCCGCCTCAACTCGCTTGACCCACACAAAATTTGTTCGTTTGATATGTGCTCACTTTTTTGCTACTGACAAAAAAAAAAAAAAAACACACCAGTCCGCACGGTATAGTCGTGTTAACTGAATATTGTAATACCCTGTACACTTAATGGACAATGCCACGCCTCAAATTTGTCTATTTCAGTATTTTTCAAAATTTCCATAAAAAAGTTAAAAAATGTAATTTTTTAAATAATTTAGTATATTAGTCTTTAAGGGGAATAATGGGGGAAGAGAGGGTATTTTGTGGTATCCAGTTTTAAAATGGTGTAATTACTAAACCTTAATACAAACTTTCAGGTTTAGTTTACGAGATATAGCCATTTTTTGTCAAAAAAAAAAGTCCTGGTCTTTGATCTAGAGCCTTTTTAAAAATATGAATGGTACTGGCGAGTCGGACAAAGTGGTCGTGGCAATAAATTCTTCAAATTTGAAATATCAGATGATCCTAAGATTTCTATATCTTTTGAATTTTGAGATCCATTGGTCGAACAGATAGACACAGTTGGACAGACAGAGCTAGATCAAGTTATTTTGTCGTCCTGAGCATTTCTATATAAATTTAAAGTCTCCATCCTCGCCATCAATGTACATTTGGACTGAGACAAACTTAATATTTGACTCGCAGTCTGTGAAGGGTATACAATTTTTTTTTTGTATGTGCTTTCTCATACTTATATATATTTATTAATTCTTTTAACTCAATTGTTTCTTTTGATATTTTTTTTGTTTTTTGTTTTATTTATAGCATTTTGAGTTTGTTGAGATCATAGAATTTTGTGAAATGTGTACTCCTATGTTACCCACATGAATTTTATCAAAGACTAGCCTAGCTTTTAGGTTTAACCCATCGAATTGAAAATGAAATCATCTCTTAAAGTCATACATGGTTGCATATTGTACGAGACACTTCAGGTTACAGGCAGCTTGATAAGAGTCCCGCAACATATTCACTGTAATCCGACTGAAGAGTCACTGGATCATCATACAATTAATGACATCTATCTATCCGTTTATCCGCTTTATTTTGCAAAATTGATTGGGCTCAGTTGGCAATGCAATCCTGAAATTCATATTGTTGTTGTTGTTGCCTTTTGTTTGTCATTGAAATTAAATTGAGCGTCTTCAATGTCACCTTCAAACATTGTCAGCAGCATGTAGCAACATCGTTGTCTCATTGACTCTATTTTGTTGCTGTTCTCTTTTTTTTATTATTAAGAAGTGAATGTGGTTGAAATTTCAAAGTTGAAGTGAACTTTCAACTTCTGCTTTTATGCTATTTGTTGCTCTTTTGTGCTGGTGTTGCTTTTGATGTTGCTGTTGCTTTAATACAGTTGACACTGTTGTAATTTTACTAGGTCACAAGCGACGTCAATGCACATTCACACACACACACACACACACACACACACACAGATACATTTATATACAAATGTGTGCATGTATATATGTATCTTTAACTACGTATAGCAAGAGCTTAATGTAACCAATCCAAGCTCAAGCCCATCAAGCAATGCGCTTAAATCTTTTTATCTCTTTTTTCTTCTTTTTATACCCTGTACACACACTGTGTATCAGGGTATATTAAGTTTGTTTGAGACGGTTTGTATGTAACGCATAGAAGGAGGGGAGGGGGACCCTATAAAGTATATATATTCTTGATCAGGATGACAAGACGAATTGATATAGCCCTGTCTGTCCGTCCGTCCGTCCGTCCGTCCTCACCAATGGTTCTCGAAAACTATAAGAGCTAGAGACTTGAAATTTGGTGGATAGACTCGTGAGGTCAAACGCTAGATCAAGTTTGAAGGATTTTTTGCCACGCCCACTCCTTCCCGCCCATCGAGCACCACCCATTTTTTCAAAAGGCTGTAGCTCGAAAACCTGATGAGTTTGAAACATGAAAATGAGTATGTAGACTCAGTATGTATAGCTCTACAAAACTGCATACCACATTTTTTCCCCCTCCCCTTCGTTTCCCCTCAAAAAGTTGTTTTCTTAAAATTGCTGTATCTCCTAAACTATTATAGATACAATGCTGAAATTTTGTATGCAAACTCAGTAAACATACCTTTTTAAAACTGCATACCACAAACTTTCATTTTTAACGCTGTGTGACAACGCAAAGACAAACAAGTTGAAATTTGGCATAAATTGCGCTTTGAACACTGCTTTATCCTATTTGTAACAAAAACCGTACTTAACACTGCGAAAACTATTAAAGCTAGAGACTTGAAATTTGGAAGATAGTCTCGTGTGGTCGAACACTGAATCAAGTTTGAAGGAATTTTCGCCACGCCCATTCCTTCCCGCCCATCGAGCACAACAAAAGGTCATTTTTTTCTTAAAATTGCTGTATCTCCTAAAGTATAAAGAATACAATGCTGAAATTTTGTATGCAAACTCAGGTAACATACCTTTTTAAAACTGCATACAACAAACTACCACTTTCCCCGCAAAGACCAACACACTAAAATTTTTCAGCAATGCTTTGTAACAAAATCCGTACTAAAGCGCCATCTAATGGCAACATTGCACTGTGAGCCCTGCCTCACTATTAGCAAATACACAAACCATATCGTGGTACACTGCTTTTGCTGTCGGCGAATGTTTAACGTGTTATCAACATAGGTGTGTGTACAGGGTATTATATAGTTGAGAATACTCAACTATACCGCCCTTACTGGTTTTTCTTCTGTTGCATCATGCTTTGCTTGTTCTACTGTGTGTGTATGTGTGTGTGTGTGTGTGTACGTTTAAAGTGTTAAATGTTTCAATACTTTCACAGTTCACACTGAGTTCATATTACTTGAAATTCTTGTTATACAATTTCTTGCTGTTGAAATGACAAAATGGTTCAAAGAATTTGCATCCAATTTTGTTTAAAAAAAAAAAAATGGAATTAAGTGCTCCAAACACACACAAAATGTTTAGAGTAGCATACGTCTATGTACTCTACCAAAAGTGGAGAGATGCCAATGACGCAACTTGCTCTGGATGCCCCAAAATCTCAACTCAACTGTTGTACAGGTTGCGGAAGCGAAGAAATTCATTCATCGTTGAAATACTATTGTAGAAGTTCCTCATGTATTATGAACTAAACAGCGCTAAAAAATGGCAGCAAGGTAAGCCATGTCCCAGTCTTCGAACCGCTAAGGATAAATTTCATTTCAATTTGTCGCTAAGTTTTACATAACCTAAAATAAATTTTAATTATAATCAATTCATGAGTATTTGTCTCAGTAACGGATCCTCTTGTAATGGATTGGGTTGACAAAGTGACGATAATTATTTTGATTTGATATTTAATGATGAGAAATTAAAAATCATCTATGAGGAGGAGAGAATTGAGTGAAAAAAATTTGTTCGAAATGTCACCATGACAAAGACGAAGCAATTTAATAGTAGTAAAATTTTCTTCATTTCAAACTCAAAGATTTTTCTCAAATATTCAAAACGTTTTATCAAACGTACAATTAATTTTTCTAATTTTCGTAATGCATTTAAATCATCTGCATAATTTGTACTTGTTTTCATATAATTTCTTCTTGTCTTATAGTATGTGCCATCTGCATTCAAGAGACCGCCAACAATTAAAATTTCAAGCAATTCTTTGCCATATATATGATAATCATATTTCATTGTCATGCTTTCAAGGAAATTCCAACTCGCCTCCAATTTACCTCGAGTTTTGTCTAGACCGGCAATTATGGCATCACTAAAAGCCATCAAATTCACATGTCGTATACGTTCCTCCGTTTGCCGTTTACAATATACTTGTAATGTTATGATATTCTTGTTGCTTGTGGCATTTGAATGGCTGCTGCTGCTGCTACTATTGCTTTTGCTATTGCAGCTGCTGTTGGTTTGACTTTGAGTTGACATTTCTTATAAAAGAGATGTCACAAAAAAACAAAAAAAAAAGTATTGCTGCACAATCAAAGTTTTTTGTTTTTATTTTTATATTTTCATACAAATTTCTTGTTGTTGTTCTTGTTGATGTCTTGCACTTTTATGGCGTTTTTGTTATTTCTAAAATTTTATTTTATTTTTTTTTTTACATGCCAAATAATAATAATAATTATATGTTTTTATTTAAAAGCTTCATGATTATTTTTGCTTCGTTGAATTTTTTTTGGGATGTTTTTTTTTTAAGTAAAGTATGAAAAAGTGGCAAGAAACAAAGTCTTTAATTTCTTTTTAATAACTTCCTTTGCCAAGCATAAAACTCCGCCAACTAATCAATACCTTAAAGCTTAAAAAATCGTTCGCTTTGCCGTTGCTGCTTTTACAAAAATGTAGCATACTTTTGCGCCTCAAAAGTTTTTAATTGTGCTGTGCAGTCTGCATTTCAAGAGTTCCCCAAATAGCAATTTAGACAGTGTGTGTGCAAATGATGACATTTAAGACAATGTAGAGAATTTTTACAGACACACAACATTTTCATTTGCCAGCAACAGTTGCCATTACACAGACACACATCAAAACGCACACACACAGTGTAAGGCATCATACTTATTTGGCCATTGGCTTCTTCAACATTTTCAAGCGATTTTAATGTGCTTACAATGTGCTTCATCAATGTGTTTATAGTAAGCCTTTGGACAACTTTTTATCAAATGGGTTTTTATATTGTGCAGTTCACACAGCGCATAGTATCATGTTTCTGTTCTGAAGTTTGTAACACATCGAAGGCGACATTTCCGACTTTTGTGTAATGTAACAACACGAGTTGGCATAGACATATCCCATTCGTCAATCTGTATATATCCGACAGTTATCGAGGTAAAATTTTCCAGAACTTCTTTTATTATATAATCAACTCAGATTTCTTGTCAGATATACTATACAATGTGCGCAGGATATCATTTTGTCGAGTATACTTGACTATAACGTTTTTATTGTTTTTTTTTTTTTATTTTTGGCCTAAAGGCTTTACTTGTTGTGCAAATGTCAATGAAGAAGTAAACTTTTCTTGACATAAAGCATAAAAATCAAGACATTTACATGACAAGTCATGCATTTTTTTTTTTTTTTTTTTTTTTTTGTTACAGTAATTTGGCTCATTTGTCAAAGTGTTATATTTATGATGTTCTTGATGATGAGCTTACGATGATGATAATGTTGTTGTTGGTTTTGTATTCATAAATTGTTTTGCAATTTTTGATTTTTACTCTTAACGCAGTAAAGAGTTATTTACGACTATAAAAAGTATAAATATATTTAATCAGCTCGACAAGATGAGTTGACCGAACGATATATAGGAATAATTATAGCCTCACGAATAGTTCATGGGCCCTTTAGAGCTAGAGTCTTAAAATTCGAAGGGTGAACTCGTGTTACTTCAAGTTTATTGGATCTTTTGCCGAGCTCACTTAATCTCTACCGCTCACTTAGTTAAAACGTCATTGGAGAAACTCAAAAAAAGCATTTTTTTTGTTTAAATTTTGATGTAAGCATTTTGCTATGTAAACTGTAAATTATGCTATTTCTTTGTTGCATACTTGTTCGCGTAAATGCTTAAAGCTATGAATGCGTAAGTGAGTGACGGCCTGATTGACTGCCTGCCTGTGACATTGTCAACAACTCAAAGACTGCAAAAAGCAATAACAAAAACAAAAAAAAAGGAAGCACAAACAAATAAAGAGTGCCAGAGCTGAGCTTCTGAGTCTATAGAAGTTAAACGAAACAATTGCCAACGGCCAAGTGTAAATACTAATAAAGACAAAGGCTTTGAAAAGTGTTTGATAACAGGAAAATCAAAAAGTAAAAGGTGCAAAGAGATACATCCATACATATTATAAAGAGATGAAGAATGATGTGGTGTGCGAGGCGTTGAAAAAGTCTTTTAAGTTCTTATAAGGCAAACTTTTTTTTTTGTTTTTGTTTCATACTCAATTGATTTGAAACCGAACACTTATGTTGCTAGTGAGGTGAGTGATTTTTTTTTACTGTTATCAAGAATTTGCAAACAATATTTCTTTAAGCAAACGTGCTGCAATAATGAAAATTACTTTATGTATGCTATAAGAATAAATAAAAATGAGAAGCAATTGAAAAAAAAAAACAGTGCGTGAAGACTATCAAATGTTCGGCAAAGCCGAAATTATTTTCGTTTTGTTTTTTTTTGTTTTATCTTCTTTTCTGTTTTTTGTTATTTCTTTTTTGTTTTTGTTTTGGTCGCTTGAAAGCGTGAATTCATAAAGTATGCAAACTTTTGTTTGATAGCAACAAGCAAGCAATCAAGCAACCAACCAACCAACCAACAACAACAACAACAATTACAACTCGGCTTCAACTGTCAACTTCTTGTGCGCCTACACGTCTGCCGGGAGCCCTCATTCGATTTCAACGCAACGCAACCAAACAAAAAAAAAAAAAAACGAACGTTTATTAACGTAAGTAAGATAGTTAGGGTTCGACGAAAATTAGATACCCTTGCACAACACTAGAACAACGGCAATGAAGTTTTTTTTCATTGGTATAGTTACTTATTTTTTTCGAGTAAAATATGTAATCATATATATCAATTCTCAGTGTTCTCAGAAATATTTTGTCAAAAATTCAGCATGATAGCTTCAAAAAGTTTTTATGTTGAGATCATGAATATACAGAACGGTTAGAACTGTCACCTTGTATGTGTTACAAACATTGTAATTAAATTATAATGCCTAAAAAAATAAAATATAAGAAAATTAAAAATATAGAAACAAAAAAAAAAAAAAAATTACTTTTATTGTTCATTTGACGTAATAACGACCATTTTTTTTTACACATATGGTACATATTTTTGTTTGCACCCAAAAAAGTATGCTATGCTTATTTTTTGCTTGCATGCACCCTTATGCGACGGACGCAATGAGACGCGCTGTGCAGCACAGTAAGTGAGTGAATAATTGAGTGAGTGAGTGAGTGAGTGTGTGAGGGGGTGAGGGGGTGAGTTAGTAAGTGACAAAGCGAGTAAGCATGTGTGTGTGAGAAGTAAAGAAGAAGAAGAAGTACGAGTATGAGTACGTGCAATAATGACGGCGATGTATGTATGTTAATTAACGTGTGTTTGTGTGTGTGTGTTGTAAGTGTTACGTTTTGCCTGTTGGGCTGCCACTAGGCCTTACTTTTGCCATTGTCGTTGTTGTTGTTATTGTTGTTGTTCGTGTGCGGTCACTTAGGTGGCAAAAAGTTTTGCTGTTAAACGCTTTAAAAATACTTATGTGCTATGTGTTTTATTTAAATAATGAATTAATCACTTATTTATGCATTATTATCGCCCTTTTTCTAAGTTTACGCAAACTTTGTGGTTACGGGTTATCTGTCTCATGTCCGAAGTTAAATTTTGAAGTTCTAAAAAGTTTCTTTTAACTAAAGTTGAATTATTAACTGCTTGTGATAAATATATGTTGTTATTTATAGCTATTGTATAATACAAAAAAAGTGTTTGTTAAATGAAAAAACGAAAAAATAATGTTTGAACTTCATTTTGGTGTGGTAAAGTAGGTTTCTTCAAAAAAGGTTGGTCTCAGGCTCTCTCAAATTGCACCTTATCTAATTATTAGAAATAAAAGTTAGAAAAAGATTATTACTCAATAGGATTGTCATTTTGTTTTGTAACAATAAAATGTTGGCATTGTAAAAAAAAAAAAAAATTAAATTGAATCTTTTTTCGGATTAAAAAAAAGTGGTTAAGAAAATCTAATTCTCTGTTACAAAATTTAATCATATATGTGGAGAACATTCAGTTAAAATTTCAGCCCGATCGAATCAATAGTTTTTTTTTTTAAATGATCCGGACCGACGAAAAAAATAAAAGTAAAAAAAAAGTATTTTAAAAAGAAAACACGTTTAAAGGGGGGTAGGCTATGCTCACCCCTATAAAGTGCTGTAAATTTAAAAGGAGTTCGTGTATCGGTCTAAAATTTTCATAGTATATTCTCAATTTTAATAATCTAATATTCCAATATTCTTTAATCGAACATGAGATAATTCACTTAAGCAATTCGGGCAGTTTTGTATTTATGAAGACTTCGCATATGAATATTAGTTGATCAAGCTGATAGCGTTCACTTGCTTCAAAACTGTGCGAGAATATTTGCATTGGAACACGACGGTCTTGTCGTGCTGATCAAGTTTACATATATGTATATAGCTTATATATTCTAAGATGTTTCCCTCACTGCGTTGCAAACATCATGACAAAGTTTATGTACTCTTGTAGGATTTATTTATTTATTTATTCATGCTTATTCCCAAAAATTTTATTATACTTAAGCTAAGGTAATGTAACTTATATAATACAGAGTTAAGTTTGAATAGAAACTGTACAACTGAAATATTCAATTAAGATTTAACAATTTTGATTTAAGTAGTTACTGAGGAAAAGGGGAGAAAAACCTCAAAGGGGGACTCTTGTAGGATTATAAAAATCGAAGGAAGAACAAATGAGTCACTGACTGACTGACTGACTAACTGTCGGAATTGTGTGATTGAGTGACTGAATGAATGAATGAGTGAGTAAGTATATTAGTATATTATACATACATAGTATACATGTATGTATGAATGGGTGAGTATTGTTGATGAAATGTTTGGCGGAGGAAGTAAGCTTGTGCAAATAAACAAAAGCCCAGACAGATAGGCGAGACAGATAGGTTGTTGATACTAACATGAAATAACGCTGAATTATAGCATAAAATAAACATAAGCAAATAAAATGAATTTGGCAATTTGCTTTGATTTTTAAATGATAAGCGTTTATTTTGTTCAACCTTAATGCCTTTTAATTAATGATTATTGATAAAAGATAATGAACCATGTATGTATGTACATATATTATAAATGAAATTAATAACATAAATTTGCCGTTTGTTTTTCAATTATAACGGTGAATTCAGTTGAATAAATAAAGTTTGCACAAAGGGAGTTTGGTGGCTGTTAACATTATACATGGGCTATGGATAATCAAGAGGTAGGGGGACTCATCGAAAGTCTCATGCTAATTTTTTAGTCCATTTGCTATTTTTTTCCACCCAATATTTGAAGCCAAATCTCAGGTGTGGTTCGTCAAAGTCTCCCAAAATCTCATCAAGAGGGGCGAATCCAATCGATTAAAAAATCAAATAATTATTTTGACCAACAAATTATTAATTGTAATTATTTACGATTAATTAATCGATTAATCGATAATTTTAAAATGCGATGTTGTCTTTGAATTTCATGTAATGTATTGAAGTTTCTTCAGGAGCCTGAGCACATCATTTTTAGACCATTCTCATGAAATTTCCAACGCTCAGAAGAAGATTTCTGATCGTGGAGATGAGTTGCTATAGCAATTTCCAACTTTGGTAAATTGTTATTGCACTTTCGCGCCATGATTGCCCAAGACTTTTTGGCTTATGCAAGGGACGTTACATGGAGGAGAAAATAAGAATGCTAAACTTTCTTTCATTGTAGTATAGTTAAGTTTTATATTGCACAGTTTACTGTTATACACGTTCGTTCGTCTGTGTGCTTGCTCTCTCGTATACAAAGTCATTATAATACCTGTGCTTTTTCTCACTTATTTAAAAAAAAGAAAAAACACGCTCTGTTGTACGAATGAACATACAAATTAAGGACAACACGAAGAAATGTTAGAAGTTATGCCCCTTCTTATCCTTTTTCTCATTCACACACATGCCATCTCAGTCTGTCGTACATTTCATACCTTTTCGTTCGTTCGTTCGTACGTTCGTACGTTCATTTATTTATTTATTCGTTTGTTGATTTGTTCGTGCATATTTTTGCTCATTGCTACTTTCATTAACACTGCACTCATTCACTTATAGAATTCTGCCACCCACTTACCACCGCTCGCCCGAGCGATTTGCTTACACAAACATTGTGTACGCAACATTTTTGTCGTCTTTGGCAAATCGGTCAAAGTCAGTTGTTGATTGCTTGTCTCTCATAACGGTTGTTTGTGTGAAAGCGACACCGTGACGTATGCGCGATATCTTTCACACGTTAACATTTCGACAGTCTCAAAGTACTCACACTTAGTTGTCTCAACTCAACTCAACTCAACTCAACTTAACTCAACTTAATTCTCGCAACGCCTTTGCCGTCCCTATCACCTACACAACATACTTGCTTACCTATTACCGTGTTCGCTTATCACGTTTTAGTTTATGTCACTTTTTTAAAAATTTTTTTTTTTCAATTTTGTTGTTGTTTCTGTTTGTTTTGTTTTTATTTTTCTATCTTATTTAATTTTTTTTTTTTTTTTGTGTTTTTTTTTTATGTATTGTTTAATTTTCTTAGTGTGGCGAGTGTGGTCTGGTCTACCGATCAGGGTCACCATGTGGTTGTTTGGCTTGTCTTTATCTAAGCAGTCTACAAAAAATTAAATAAATTTGTAGAAAAACAAAAAAAAAAAAAAACTATTTAGCAAACAAAAAAGTTTCTTTGTGTATTTTATACCCTACGCACATAGTGTGTGGTCTGATGAAATTTATGCCACGTTCACGCCCCGCTTACCCGCAATAAATACAACTATACTTTTGTATAAATTTGTTTAAGTTAATTTAAAAAAAAAAAATAATAAATAATTACATTTTTGCGCTTTTTTTTTGTTTGTTATAATTTTGATTTGATGGAAATTTGTGTCGGTCGGCAGATCCTGCATAGCTTGAGCACTTGAGCATTAGTTTGATTCGGTGAGTAAGGCTTGAAATTGGAATAATGATCAATTGCGCTTAGCGAAGGTTGATTAGCACATAAAGTTGTCACAGAGTTATAACAGTTATGAGCGTAACGCAAACAGAGAAATGCGAATGATGAGCGAGAATGAAGCGTCGTATTGTACGAGAGCGCAATTGCTTTAATGTCAATGACTTCGTGCAATGCAACGAGAGAGAAAGAGTGAGAGTGAGCGAAAAGACGAACGGATGTGCGTCTGTGTGTGTGTGTGTGTGTGTGTGTGTGTGTGCGTTGCAATTCAAAATAAAATGCGTAAATGAAGCTTTTTCATACGTTTAAGTGCAATTGCAGTTAAAACATGCAAAACGATATGCTGCAAAAAAAAAAAAAAAATTAAAAAAAAACGCAAATTATTTATATGATTGAAAAAAAAAAAAAAAAAAGAATTTGAATAATTTTTTTTTTTTTTAAATAACATACATAAATAATTTCGTTTAATGTTTTTTTTTTTGTATTATTTTTATGATACACAAACTTATTTGCCATTAAGAATTTTTTTAGTACAAAATTGATTTTCCATGCAAAGCTTTTGACGCATTTGCACTTGAAAACGTGCGAACGAATCGGAGAGTGAGAGTGAGAGAGAAAAAGAGAGAGAGAGAGCGAGATAGTGAGAGACAGCGTTTGTAAGTGAAAGAATGAGCAACAATGTGTGAGTAAACAGTGAGAGCAAAGATAGCAATTTCAGAGAGCGTAAAACACATTGATTCAACCCTCAACAGTTTAATAAATGTTGCTATTGTTGTTTGTGTGTGTTGAGTTGTGTGGTGCTTGTTTAATACACTACATGCAGTGATTAGTGTTTGTATCAAAACTTTGTCATGCAGTTTGTAACAAACACACCAAAGAAGAAGAAAACAACGAACAAAAAGCGTTGATAGACAGCTAAAAACTTAAAAGAAAGATTCCTCACATATCTAGCCTAGAATTTATGGCAGTATGACCAAAGACGGATCCGTAGAAGGTGTACCTTCTATGGCGGACGGTTCTTAAAATCCATATATCCGAAGATATTAAAACATGAGACATGAAATTTTATATTTATTTTGTTATTTTGTTCAAAAACTGTGCGTAACATCTTCTTGAAAGGCAGACTTATCACATATTTAGACTGAGTTTATGTTCATAACACCATGGTCCGACGCCGAAAAGTTGTATTTTCCATATATACAAAGATATTAATAGAAAATTTTATATATCTTCCACTTTTAGTCGAAATCAGCAAACTTTATATCACTACAACAATTTCAGGATTAATGACAATGAAAATTTTTAGTGAAGCGTATCAAATTTTCGGCGTGTTTGAAGTTAACTTCTTGTTTTTTTTTTTTTTATAAATTTTTTTTTATGTCTTGTTTTTGTTTACGAAGCTTACAAGACGACGTCGTGTTCTTTCTCCAGCCGACAACGTTGCTGTTGTTGGTGTTGTTGTTATTGTTGTTATTGTTGTCGAAGTCGTTTTCGTTTTCGTCGTCATCATCGTCATCGCCATCGACGACATCGTCGTGGTCGACTTCGACAATGCCGTCGACATCGTCGTTCTAGTTGTAGTTGTCGTTGTTCATGTGCTGCATGCAAACTCATTTTAGCTTTTGAACTCATTCAGTTGAATTTCAGCAGCGGATTTGTGCGGATTACACTCAAATGGCCACAGCACAATTCGAGTTAGAAAAGACCAAATCAAAACCGAGGCAAAGCATGAATGTGAAGCTATTCTAAAGCGTGCAAACAACACAAAAACAATTATTTTCAAAATATCAATAAAAAAAAAAAGAATATATATAAAAAATAAAAACATTTTAAATAAACTTCTAAAAAAAAAAGTTAAAAAAGCTGCTCAATAAAAAATATTTTTTTTTTTTATTTTTTTTTCGCTCAGCGTGTGGAAAATAAATTTTTTTTTAAGTGTTTCTTGTCGACAGTGCGTATGTGTAATGTTATCCAAACGTTGGTATTGAAATGTGAAAACGTTGGAATGGAATGCTGTACAAACTCGCGCGAAATATAAAAATCACAAGCAGTGCGTATATGCTTAAAAACAATATTTATGAGTAATGTTTTAATAATACAAAAAAAAACAAAAAAAAAAATAATAATCAAATACACAAACATAACAATAAAATTCACCAAAAAAAAAAAAAACACAAACAAACAAACAAAATACAAGAAAACTAAACAGAACAAATCTAAACAAAACAAATTGTTTTCCATTTATTTTTGGCTTTAACACGGTACGAAAGTACACATACACATAAACTGTCGTAGACACGCATACGTGTGTAAAAGACCATCATTGTATATAAAATTGAATTTTGAATAACTTTTAAGAATTTCTTTTTAATTTTTGATTTTTTTTTTCGGTTCGTTCGGTTGACATTAACCTAATTAAGGCAAATGCTCCTTGCTCAAACACTTTCAATTGTCACTTGTTTGTTTTAAGTGTACGAAATTAAATGTTAGTTTTTAAAATATTTAAAAAAAAAAAGAAAACAAATATTTATTAATAAATATTCTTGTCTTTTTTTCTTTTTTTTTTTTTGTAAATTCCTTTTGGCAACGCGGAAACAGCAACAACAACGACAACTAAGCAAGAATTACAACAAAAAGTACACTTAACGACAACAATTGCATCTTTAAAATTATTTGGCAATTAAAATTATAAACAGGTTAGTATTTTTTAAGCTTCAATTTTTATTTATTTATATAGAAATGATTTACAATTTTCAATCAGTTAAAATATATAATAATAAAAAACTTAATAAACATCATTATGATTATATCATTACAATGATAAACGGGCATGCTCAGATTCTCGCTTACGAAAGAATTTTACGATTTCGACATGAATTCATAAAAGTGGGCATTTCATTTTACGATACAAAACAGGTTACATTTGAGTTAATGCCTGTTAAATGATGAGATGATTATCTTTATTTGAAACAAATTTTATATTATTCTCAAATATATTACGGTTAATTGTATGTCATTCGCATCAAATTGGCGTATTATTTTCGGAGCACGTCTCAAAGTTAAACAGGAAATCAGTTTAACAACAATTTGCGATTATGCTATGATAGAGTGTTCTTTAATTCTCGGGGATATGATATAGATGCCAGCTAAAAATAGTGTTCTCGAAAGTTTTTTAGAGTTTGAAACTTAGAAAATTGATTGGGAACTTCAAAAGAATCTATGAATTGAATTGTTAGCGATTAATCGTTAAAAAACGATAATTTTTTGCAAACAATATTCTAAAGACGTATACTTGATGTAATGCCCTGCAAACAAGGTAGGCGATGGCAAGGTCCAAAAGTAAAAAAATGTTTACATCCCATTGGTATGGATGGATGTACAGACATCGCTGGCTTGTCTTCTTTTGTTGTCCTGATTATTACTATATATACTTTATCGGGTCTCACACCCCCACTTAGGGGTTTGATACGCTTTACTTCGAAATTATTTTAGAAACTCTTCCTTACATTCTAGAAAATCTTCCTCAGAATCTGGAAAATATTTTCCAGAAATATTTTTATTAAATTTAAACAAGAATGTGTGATTAGTTTACACGGACTTGTCATAGGTAACCGATACAGAACCCAAACAAAAGCGAAACAATGTTTCGTTCGTGAAATAAAATTTATTTTAAATCTATTGATTTGAATTGAAAGAATTCTTGAGTCACAGACTACAATTAGACATGAAATGTGCAGCAATTCTAAAAGATAGAGACTTTCTATTGATTGATAATACATATAAATAAATAAATAAATAATAATAAAAAAAAATGTCTTAAAACGAATCTTCTTATACATTTTGCCAGCGCCGTACGCCTTACAAAAATTACATTTATAAACGTTTGAGCATCATTTTAACCGGCTTTTGTCTGCCAAATCGCATTAACAAAGGCGAACAAAATGGTATTTGCTGTTCATGCTTTTGATAAATAAAAGAAAAAAATATATATAAGTATATATGTACATACATATAAAAAAGGTTGAGAAAATATTCAAATATTGTTCGAGCTTTTCTTGAGATTTAGTGGGTTTTGGTTCGTTGGCTGGTGGGGCGTTTAGCAGCATCAATAATGGGACCATTGAAAAAGTCTACAATTGCTGTTAAAATGCTACTTAAAGGGACATAAAAAAGTGTTTAGAAGTATCTAAATAAATATGGCTAACACGCCACTAATAAAGCGCGTGCTTTACAATTTCGTTGTTCGTTGTTCGTTGTTGGTTTTATGTACGCACCTAAGAGTATGCAGCATTTTACAGCGTACGCTAAGCCGCATCATCTTCGAGAGGCCAGGCTAGGCTAGCAAATGAATATGGGTTTTCGTTGAAATATAGTGTCTTGTAATGAGGTATAAAGAAGAAGAAAGGACAAGACGAAACGAGACGACAAAGCATAGGACAAGTTCCACTCCTTTTCTTATTTATTTATGTACGAGTATGTGTATGTGTTTGTTGCCTAGCATAAATGTCCTTTGCCAAAGTTGTTAAGTTGTATTTTGCTTAAAGCAAAAAGTCAGGCGCGCTAAAGCAGGATGACAAAAAATAAATAAATAAATAAAAATGACAAAAAAAAAAATAAAAATAAGCAAAAAAAGCAGTTATAAACTTACTGTCGCCTTCATTGCGAAACACCATCACCATCATCATCTTCATCATCGTCATCGCCTTCATCGTCATTGTGTATGTCGATGTGAATGTTGTTGTTGTTGGTGGTGTCTCGTCTCGTCTCGTCCGCTGGTCTCACTTAAACGATAATAGCCGGAAAAGGGCAAGAAATTTCCATAATTTTATGAGTATGCTACAAGCTGGAAAAACTGGCAGTCAAGTGTTGAACAAGTACGTCGTATAAAAAAAAAAAGAAGAAAAAAAAAAAAAGTAATACACAAAAAAACCAATGAAAAAAATATACTAAATAAATAAATAAAAAAGAATAAAAGCGAGCAAAAGTCTTTGTGTGCATAAAAATTTATAGATGCTAAAGTACTCAACAGGACAACGTTAAACTGACTGAGGACCACAACATGTTTATGTATAAATGTGCATGTACATACGTACATATGCATTGACATACATACATATGTATGTGTATAAATATATATACATATAGTTATATTATATTATTTTTGCGTCATTCAGTCGGCATGACCAGGTGGGCAACAAATTTCTTGCATTTAAAAGTCATTCAAGTTATATGAATTTTTTTTTTTTTATACTTGTATAACATCAATTTAAGCGTAACACTGCTTTACACTTTCACTAAATGCCTGTGACGTCATATACTTTGGTTTTGCAAACTCAGTGTTAAGCACGGATTTTTTTTATAGTCTTGCAAGAGTGTTTTTAGTTTGTTTTTACCATTTCTTTAGTTCAATTCGAATATACTTTTCCATTTGTCGAAAATAAATGCAAGTGTGTCGAAAAGAAAAAAGTAAGAAATCGATTACATATTTATATTTTCAATAAATTCTGCAAACAAATCAAAGGAATCATGAATTTTTTAGGTTTGAGAATCGGTAAAAGTAATAAGGGATCACAAAACGATACTTGTTACTCTGTGACTAATTAAGATTGTTATAAAAATAGTGCGTTGAAAATCAAGTTCAAAAATTCAAAAGAAGATAAAAATGAAGTAAATAAAAGTCTATTAAAAAATCATCTTCGGCTTTGACACAACGTCAAATAAATTATGGCCTGTCTCGTTAGTCAACTATTTCGCCGAAGTAGCTGTATAACGCGCACTTTTCTACAAAAATCCAATTAAATAAAATATAAAAGCCTACATGAGTAATAATTTATATTTTTTTTAATTTCTGAGAAGCTTCTGTAGCTTAGCTAATGTTTAATAAGTTATAATTTGATATGAGAATTGTATCAAATAAAAATTAAATTTCCGTATAATTAAATTTTATTCAAAAAAAAAAAAAAAACTGTTGTAAACAGATTTCAAAAGAATAGTTTTTTTTTTTATTTTTTTTAAGTCAGAATAAAAAGACACAATTTGAAATAATAACAAACAGCGTAGTTGCCGTGAATTTATAAAAGAGAAAACAGCTGCAAAAGCTGCATTATGTTGAATACAAATAACTTCAATTGAAATACGTTTAGCTTTTTCAATTGAATTAGCTGCCTTGCCAGGGCGTTCAAGTCATGTGCATCCCTTTGTTTTTACCTCTTTTACTTTGAAAATGAAATGTCAAAGAGTTTGAATACAATTTGCACAATTATCTCAAAGGTTGCTTTGGTCTTCCTATGAAATTGCAGGGCTTTCAATTCGAATTCATTAAGAGGATTACTAATGTGGTATTGTATCGTATGTGTGTAATTCTATTGAAAAACATGTTAGAGCGTAGATTTGAAATTTTGATAGTAAGCTTTCAGTGGCTTATAGCTGTCTTAGGAACATATTGTAATTAGTTTTATTCCTACACAGCCTATACAGCCTGCTTCAATTCGTTATATATATTTTAGTCCTATTTTTCACAACGAACTTGATGGTTAGATAGTTAAGACCTGTGTTTTTTTTTTACAGTCTCTAACTCTTTAAAAAAACATTTTCAAAATATTTGTCCGAAATCAGTAATTTCCAGAATTCTGGAACCCAATGAACTACAACAATGAAAATTGGCTATTATGATAAAGATAAGTGATATTTCAATGATATAAAATGGGTGTGGCACTAGAAAAAGGGCGTTAAGAGTACTTAATCTCCGACAAGGCCGAAGATTGCGTCCTTATTGTTTTTTATTTTTTGTATTTTTATTATAATATCTTCACATAAAATATCAACAAATGCAATCGTTGCTTAATGCCGTTTACTATTTACTGTTTACCAACACAAAAAATAAGTGCATAGAATGCAATAGAAAGAGTGTGAGTGAGTGAGAAAAAAAGTAGGTGAAATGCGAAAAAATAAATGTTGGTTAGAAACAGTATTCATACATACATACATCAGTAAAATGCAAACGAAGAAGACAGCAAATAAGCAACAACAACAAAAACAAAAACAAAAGCAAAAACAATGTGCTTCATAGATACTTTTTTATGCTTTTTAATGCTAATTACATTTTGTATGAACTAAAAGCAATTTGAGTCATAAACTAAGCAACGTTAGTCGCAACGGAGCGGGCAAATAGGGGTGGGCATCCTTTGTTGTATTATTCTCTTTCCACAGTATACAGATTTATAAGTTTGTCATGAAGTTTTTATCATATAGAAGGAGACAACTTCGATTATATTTCCAAGGCGCTATATGAAAAAGTCTCACCATAGTCAACAATCTGGCATGCAGTCTGGATGACATCGAAGCAATTCTTGTTGTTAGCTCCAAAAATTAAACATCTTCAAAGCAAAAACCTTTTTTTTTGATCGATCGTTGCTATGATAGTAATATTTTATAGTGATCTGATACGATCTCTCTCTGGGTAATATATTCTCACGAAGAGAGAGATCTTGAAAAAGGTTTTCATATTTCTTTATTTCACTCTTTAAGAATTGACTAAGAACTATTTTTGACAAAGAAGCTACAAAAAGGCGTGGCACCACCTCTTTATATTTGTATTTTTTCAATGAAAAGAAATCCTAAAAGTGGCAAATGGGTGTAAAGAGTATCAAATCTGCGATAAAGCCGTCGGTAGTTTCTTTCCGTGTTTGTTTTTACGTACTCTACGGCTTGTACTGCAACTCAATTTTGTATATATTTATGTATATACATACATACATATATATGTATGTATGTATATATAAATTTTTTAAAGCTTTTTATTCGAAATGTCATTAGCTGTGAATGGCAGCCATGTTGCATATTAGCCATTTTGTAAATAATGTACGTCATGCAAATGTTGAAAACCGCATTTGCATTTGTTGTCAACGTTCTCAACGCTGTTGTTGTAGTCACTAATGCCACACCCACCCATGCCAGTCATGGCGACGTTGATGTTGATGTTGGTGATGGTGATGATCATGGTGGTGTTGGTAATAGTAATGTTAACTGTCGCCCTGTCGTATGACAACGTCTGTGCCAGCCATTATTTTGCGTTGTTTGTCGTTACGCGCAACTTAAAGCAAATCCAAAGTAAAAAAAAAAAACAAAAAAAAAAAAAAAATACACACCTTCTTATTTACTTAACCACCCACTTACTTAGTTGCTTGCTTGCTTGCTTGCTCACCTACTTACTAACCATAGTGTACATGTACATGTACATGTGTATACATGAGATACAAATACAAATACATATACAAACCGTAGTTTATATGCAAATCTGTTGCTCCTTCTGTTTTTGGTTTTACCCTAAAATACTACAAACATTTAGTTGTTGTTGTTGTTGGTGTTGTTGCTGTTGCCATTGCTGTCTCGTGGTTTTTGATAGCTCGTGGTTTTTCTCCAACTGCTGTTGCTTTTGCTTTTGCATTTGCTAATGCTACTGTATTTCTTATGCAAGGCAAGACAGGTGAGAAGCATATTAGATTTGTTGCGCAAAAACCAAATATCTTCATCATCAAAATCAGTCATATAAGTACGTGAATGTATAACATTTCTGATAGCTTGTCAGAAACTACGAATTTTTGGTTAAAGTATTACAAAATTTCGCCTTCATTATGACACCGAAGGTCTAATCTAAGATTTGTGCTTTGTGTGTTACTTGCTGCTTGATTGCTTGCTGAAATGGTTTTCGTTATTATGTATGTGTGAGTGTGTGTGTGTGGTTGGTTGTACGTTTGTCCTTAAGACTGTCAAGTGCAGATAATTCAATTAGTTTAGTTTTCTTGAAATACAAAACCACAAAAAAAAAGGATTTTTATTTTTTTTTTTTACAAATAATTTCCAAATTTAGTACATTTGGTATTTCTTGGTATTCAAATACAAAAATTGCTGTATATATTTTATTATTTCTATGGATTACCTTGGTTAAATTGCGTCTCTCCTGAGCACCTTTCAGGGCCCAAATTTCATAAGCATTCTACATTTGTTTACCAAGGAGACAAAGTTTCCATTCTTAGAAAAGAGTTGATTTAGGCAAAATGTTTATACGCCTGTGGTCTATGTTCCATTCTATTTTCATGATTCTATCGCTTTTGTTGTTTGTGCTATAGCCTTTAAAAAAAAAAGGGAAAGAAAGCTTACCATCCAAATTTTAGAACTTTAGCTCATCTGAAGCTGAGAACGAACATATCAATATGTCTAGAGCAATTTCTTTTATCGCCCTGATCATATACTTTATGTCATCTCGCTAGCCCTCGTTTTAGATGTTACATACATTTGGTCTGAAACAAACTTTATACACAAAATCTCAAAGTTTAATTTTTAAAATCACTTTCAACTTTATGTTAATATAAGATTCTGTTTTTGTAGAAATTATACTTGCTTTGGCATAAAACAAGTTGTTTTTAGAAATCTTACAATTTACAAAACAATTTATATAAATAAGGTTTCAGCATTAATTTTACAAGTTTTCGTTTTCGTTTTCGTTTTTGTTTTGTTTTAATCTTTTTTTTTTTGGTTTTAATAAAATTTGCTTATAAAAGTATGAAGCGAAGTTGCTCTTCATTAAATTAGAACTCATCAGGCAACTTTGTTGGCCTTTTGAGCAAAGTAGTAATTGAAAGTGGAAAGTATTAATTGTTGGATGGATGGATGGTTAGTTGAATGGATGGTTGAGTGGTTGAGTGGTTGGTTGGTTGGTTAGGATGATTGCTTGACTAGTTTGTTGTAATGAACATTGACATTATCAATTAACAGCGTCAACGGCTAACACTCAGTCACTTACACATACAAATATATATATATATATCGATAGAGAACTCATTTAGTTGTTTGTTCGTTTGCGCTTATACGTTCATTATTCTTGTCAGGTAAATAAACAATCAACATTTATTATTGCTTTTATTTATTAACAAATTGTTTACGTTTGCATTTTACGCATGTAATGTTATTATTATGTTATTACATAATTAACAGTATTTTATATTCGCTGATATCCGCTTCTCTTTGCTTGGCAAAAGAACAACACAATTGTTAGTGCGAATAATTGTGCTTATGTCGAAATATATATATGTTGAACATTTACACTAAAAACAAAAAAAAAAAAAATTAATAATTATTTAACTACCAACAAATGCTAATATAGCGTGAATGTGCATATTTACTACGTAAAGCGCTACGTTTCTCACGATCAATACGCTTGAAATCACATCTCAATGTTCGACAACTATCGGATTTTTTTTTATTTTTTGCATCTTCAACATCTTTTAAACGCTGTCGTACTTCCGGTATATGTTTCTCCAGTTTATTTGCCTTTAGGATACTAAAATTAATAGCACTTAATGTGATTAGCTCTTGTGTGCTATGCAATAGCATAAGATCCGACAAATAGGTAATGCCGAGACTCATTAATGGTTCGATATCAAGATAATTGGCAGCCATAATCAATTGTACAAGTTTCTCTAATTCTATATTAAGAAAATTTTGATTCCATTCACAACGTTCAGTTTCGCTTGTTGTTATTGCTTTGGCTGTGTCTATGACTGTTGGCTCCGAAAAGATCTCAGAACATTTATTATCACTAAAAGTGTTCATATCACTAGAACTGCTGCTGCTATTGGGCATATCACTGCAATGACTTTGTTGTGTATTGTTTTCTTTGATAGCATTTTTTCTTGTTGGTATTGTTGTTGTTGTTGCCTCAGTGACAATGTCATTGATGCGCATACTTGCCGACTTATCCGTATTGGCATTTTCACGACGATAAGTACATGAATCAGTGACACGCAACACACGTGAATTTATTTTATCAATATCCTCATCCTTATGATACTCAAGCCATTCAATAATCAAATTTAATATGCTTGAATGTACTGTTGGCAAACATATGGGTTTCATATAACGAAAATTACGATAACGTTGCACACAACGTAAATAATTCGAGAAACGTGTTATCGTATTTGCATCGATGTTAACTACTTTGCGATCAATTGTCTTGAAACGAAAGATCTTCAAGCGATTTATATTACGTATATGCGATGTAGCGGCACATATGCGCATGTTTGCCTGCATGACGCGACGCAACAATGACGTGCAACTCGTCACAGTCGACGTAGAGGCAGTTGCGTGTGGCTGTGTTGTTGCCTCATTGCTATTTCGTCCTGTTGTGCTCGTTGTTTGCGACACTGCTGATGTGCCGTTCGTTGTGTTGTTTGTATTCTTTGGTTTCTCAGATTTTGTCTGATAGACTGTGTCTAAGACCGAGCTACAGTCCTTGGCTATGGCATTTAAATTACCGATATTCTGCCATGTTTGTAGCTTACGGTTTTGTTTACCAATTGCATAACTGCTTCTATTAAAGGTTCTCTCATGGCCGTTGCAACGCTTATTGCCACCAATATGTCGGACAATAAAACTTTTGCTATTGATGCTTTTGCGATCCATGTTGCAACTTTTTTCAAAGCTTTGTAGTATTTATTATTTCCTCTTAAACGGTTTTTATAGTTTTTTTTATTTTTTATTATTTTTAATAATTTCTTTTATTTTGTATTTTCTTTTGTTCGTTTTGCTGTGTTCTTTTAATTTCGTTGTTTCTTAAAAAATAAAAAAAAATAAAAATAGAAATTACTGCCAATGTGTGAATTTCTTTGCAGAGAAAAGTAATACCATTAAATCAGTATATGACACTAACAAAACTAACTACAGTTGACTTGAATTTCAATGCCTGCTAAAGATTTTATTATTTTCGGTTTGCCTAAAATGAATTTCTGATTTGTAATAAAAAATTTTTGTATCTTTTGATTCGACTTAAAAGCTTATAATGCTTCAATAAAATTTATGTACACAAGTGTATAATATTCTTCATGTAGAAATATTTTAAATTAATTAAAATTCACTCAAAAGATTTCATACATATAAATAATGTTTTATTTGCTTTATGTTAACTAAGACATAACATTTACAGTGTATTGCAAATAATTCACATGCAAAAGATTATTATTTGCAATATTTTATATATATACATATGTATATATGAAAAATGAGTTGTGAATTTATAATAAGTGTAAAATATTACAAAATGTCACACATATCATTTTTTAACCACAAAGTTTGTCAACTAATTGATTACTGAAATTGCAAATTAAGAAAAAAAAAATAATAATAACAATAAAAAATAAATATAAATAATAAATTTAAGTTTGTTTAAATTGTTTTAAATAATTTAATAAAGTTTCTATTATTTTGCACGTATGTAAAATTAATTGAATTATTTTGCAGTAAAAAGAAAAAAAAAACGAACATAAAACAGGATACGCCAAAGCGGAAATTGAATTAAAACCATTTAGTAAGCTAGTTCCGGCTTTGCAGAAAATATGTTACGCTACACGCACTTTTTATTAGTGCCACGCCTACTTTTACAATTGCAATCTAAATTCAAAATGTTAAACCTTTAACAAACAGACTAATTTTCATTATTGTCGCTCATAGAATTGGAAAAATCATAGATTTCTGTAAACAATTGATCTAGAGGAATGAAAAAAAAATGTTATGCACCATGAAAACAATAAAGTTATAGGGTATTTTTGCTGTCAAGCATTGTTGACTGCCGTGTTTTTTGTCGAGCATACTCACTAATTTTGCCTTTAGTGGTTGTATCTAATAAACTTTTTTTGTTGCCTTTATGCTTTCTATATTTATGTGTACAAAAACAATTGACCTACAGAAACACCTAAAAGAATGCTTTGCATTTTGATGCATATATATGTAAGTGCATATTTCTCAAACTATGTGAGAGTATTAATACAATTTTGTTTCCTGTTTTTACTATTGACATGCATTTTAATGCTATTATTGCCGTTTAATCAAGCTGCGTAATAATGTTTTTTTAATTAGATTTACTGTTTTTTCCAGTTGCATTTACAGTTCTAAGTAATGAAATTTACAGGTGTCAAATATTTTTGCAACTGTTGGCATGTTTTTTTTTTTTTTTGTGTGTTTTTTTTATGAATAAAGTTAATTATAATATATATAGTTTGACACAAATTAAGCATACGTTGCATTAAATGTTATTTACGCCAATATTAAAGATAATTGCATAGTTTCAGGCTGACCAATTAGCGTTGTACGCTTATATTTATTTGTAGTTCAATCGAAGGTTTACAATGGCGTTCGGAAATTGCAAGAGCTTTGGCAATATCGCAAGTAGACGCGTGTGGTTCAACAGCAGCTCAAGTTAGAAGCTACTTGCACTCCACTAGAACCACCTACTTTTTTTTTTTTTTTTTAAAGTCTACAGTACCAACACTAGAAGTATAAAAAAAAGAAATGTGAAAATCGATTGGTAGGCGCTGTGAACGCATTCTGAATACTATAATCAAATCTGATACCCAATGAGTTGTCTTTGAATAAGATCTATATAGGAAATGAACATGAAATACTACAATACAAAAGTTATTGTTATTTGTGTACAGTTGCTTGTCCATAGGCGAGTGTGTGTGAGTAGGGATGTCTGAAAGTGCATTGACAGAATGAGTAGTCTCGTTCTTGTGTGTCGTTGCTGCTGTTGTTGTTGTTGTTGTTGTATGTTATATTTGCTCTTTTAATTGCATATGCTGTGTGTGTATTTATCTTTTGACTCTCACTCGCATTCGAACTCACGTTCATGTTCAACCTTGTACTTTCTCCAACCACTTATATATGAGTTTTCATATGAATAACGTCACATATATGTGACGAAACATATTTTTGCTTTATAATTACATGTATGTAACTGCATCTATAAAAAGATTCGTTCATCAGCGTAATTTCATTGCGTTCACCGCATGTTTTTTCCGCTTTTTTGTTTTCCAACAACTGCTTTCTTGTTATACCCTGCACAGAACCGTGTCTGTGTCTATTAAGTTGGTTTCTGAACAATTATAAGAAATAAGTGGGAGTTGTCTCAAATCGATTGATTTTACCATTTATAATTTTCTCTTTCTAGGTGTTATAGACATATTCTGGCAATTCTATTAGTCACTGTTAAAATAAAATTCTATCAAATGGCTGTTAATAGAATTTTAACAGCGTGTCATGTTTAGCAGCTTATTGATTGCTATTATTTTGATCATGTTAATTTGCTACGTTAAAGTTCAACATAACACAAGGAATTACAATTGGTAGAAACGTTGAAATTTTCAGGACCTTATACCTATCTATTTTTCTATCAACAATTCTATTAAATGCACTAACATTTTTTTTTAGATAAATTTGTCAGAATCGCTGCGTTGATAGGCTCTGATAGAACTTTTGTGCAGCGTATAATAATAAAAAGCGTGGAAATGAAATCAGTTTCGATTGAAAAATGGGCGTATGAACGCCCTTAAACAGTTGCAATTGATGGTACAAGCATTTTCGTAGTCGAGCACACTCGACTGTAATTTTCTTATTAGTTTTTTTAGTTTTTTTTTTTTTGTTGTTGTTGTGCCTTTGTTACTCACGGAACGTTGTTTTTGATTTTATTAAGAGCATTGTCATCATTCGTCTGTTTTTGATCATCATTTGGCGTTGTTTTCACTGAACATAATTAAGTTTAATTGACAACCGCTGACAACTGTCATTTTGCGCATTTGTTTAGTTAGTGTTGGTTTCTTTTAATTCGATTTGTTTCGCTTTACTTTACTTTACGGAGTGTAGCATTTTGATAAGTCTATATAATTGTAATACAAAAATGTTATATATATTTATATAAATATATACATATTTATATGTAAGTGGAATAATGTTTGTTATTACGCATTTTGAATCTGATTCTTTTACGCATGTATTTAACTAATTAATTTATGCATGGACTTATTAAATTATTAACGCAATCATTCAATTTGTGGAAATTTTGCATATATCGTACACGCATACACATTTATTTCGTGTCATTATGTATTATTTTTGACGCGACTGTAATGCAGTCATTTGTATTTGTTGCATAAAGATAATAATCAAATAAATATGTACGGCCAATCAATCAATTGAACATAAATTGAGTTAGGCGCGCTAATGGCAATTGAAGTTCAAGGATCTGGACACATACACACACACACATACATAAATCTGACGTAAAAAGCTAATGTTTAAATCGTTAGCCTAAAAATAGGCTACAGAATAATCAGTACAAATATAAATACAAAATGGTGTGTACAGTGGCGAGCACATGTGGATACATGTTTGCCACTTTTGAACTCTTATGCCTATAAAATCTTTAAAAATGCATCAATCCTTTTAATCTTTTTTTTGTTTGATTCTTTATCATTATTAATACAAAAATAAACTGTAGTTAGATTTAAAAAAAAATAATTTCATAAAAAAAAATTAACAAACAAGAAAAAAGTCGAAGTATCCACTTTTGCTCGTTTGTGTTTTTTTCATTTGCCAACTCTTATTTTCAAGCTATTAAAAAGAAAATGAGGGATTCCCAGCACATTAAGTGTTCTTGGACTACTAGACATTCAAATTGCTAAGTCATTGCTCCTTTTGTTTCCAAAATTAGCGTGTTATTCACAAAAATCCATATTTCAAACAAAATGAGAAAAATATCGGCAAATTTGGAGAATAAAATAGTCGAAATGACTAAAAGCACGGGAAATCGCAAAATCACTTGGAATTTGCCACCGAACTGTTCTACAAGTTCGAAAAAAATGCCATATTAGCGTGCCTGGACCGTCAAAATCACGACTAAGTCTGCTTACCGACAGAGATGCGCGAGCTATGGAGCATATTATGATCACCAAGAAGAAGACTGCACCAAAACAAGCTACAGCGGCTATAGACAAACGAGTAAGTGAGTGAACGGCAAGAAGAGCTCTGCGCAGGATTGGTCTAACAGCGTCAGTCAAACAGAAGAAACCTGCGCTATCTGACAAAAATGTTGCGGCACGACTAAAATTTAGCAAGGAACACAAACATTGGACCGTGAAAGATTGGAAGAAGGTTATTTGGTCAGATGAGACCAAAATAAACAGATTTCAGTCCGATGACAAGGAGTATTACTGGCACCGACCCCATGAAAAGTTAAAAAAACCCAGTCAAAAAAACAATGAAGCATGGTGGAGGCAGTTTGATGGTGCTTTACTTGGTTAAAAACCGGCCCATTAGTGAAAATCGATGGGATAATGAAAAAAGAAGATTATCTTCATATTTTGGAGATCAATCTGCCAGATTTCGTAGACAAATGTGCTTACCCTATCCCGGACATTACCTTCCAACAAGACGGTGATCCGAAAAATACGGCTAAAATCGTGAAAAATTGTCTTCAAAATCAGAGTTTTCACATTATGCAGAGGCCTGCTCAGAGCCTAGAACTGAACCCAATTGAAAATTTATGGGCTCTGCTGAAAAAAAGGTGGCTAGGTAAGAATCTCCAACAAATCGATTGGATGAGCTTTGGAACCGCGTGCAGACGGAGTGGTGAGAGATTCCACTCAAGCACATACTAAATTTGGTTGAGAGTATGCCTAATCGCATAAATAGTGTAATAAAAGCTAAGGGCCTTTGGACCAAATATTAAAAAAAAGTAATAAATAGCCAAAAACACAAACGAGCAAAAGTGGATACTTTGACTTTTTTCTTGTTTGTTAATTTTTTTTTATGAAATTATTTTTTTTTAAATCTAACTACAGTTTATTTTTGTATTAATAATGATAAAGAATCAAACAAAAAAAAGATTAAAAGGATTGATGCATTTTTAAAGATTTTATAGGCATAAGAGTTCAAAAGTGGCAAACATGTATCCACATGTGCTCGCCACTGTATATAATATTTGAACATACTTGACAGTATAATACCCTACATTCATGGTCAGCATTGGCACGTAAAATTTTACAATTGATATTTGCTCTTTTAGTTATTATTGAAAATTCTTTAAATAAATTGTCGAAAAAAAAAATTTTTAATTTATGAGAAATTTTAAATAAATTGTCTTTGTGTTGCTGCAATGCGTGGAAAGGGTGTATTTTGTGGTATAAAAAAGTATTTTTAATGAGTCTACGAAATTTTATGAGCCAAACTTGTGTAGTTTAGGAGTTATTGCAATATTTATAAAAATATTATTTAATTTTAATTATCATGTTTTTAGCAATTCTGATGTACAAAACAGTGCCTATACAGGGTGTGTACAGGGTGTAAAAAATAAATAAATAATAACAATAACAACAACAACAAGTGAGATAAGCGACAAAACAGTATAAAAGGAAGAAGAAGAAGAACTGTAAATAGCAGAGAGAAAAATAGAAGAAAATAAACGTAGCCATTTTTATTTCGGTTCATATTTATTACTATTTCGGTTGTTGCCTCTTTTTTGTTGTTTTCTTTATTGTTTATGTTTCTACTATTGTTGTTGTTGTTGTTGTTATTATTGTGCTTCGCGTGTTAGCCTTAATTATTGTAAATTTGCTACTGAGCTGCCATATGTCTCTGTGTATGTGTATGTGTGTGTGTGTGTGTATTAGTGCGTGTGCCCAAATAAAATTCGAATGTGCCCTTCAACAGGTTTTTATTTCATTTCCTTTATACCCTGCCAACACTGTCTCAGGGTGTCAGTTTATATTATGTCTTTTTGACACCATACAATACATACATACATATTTCTACTATAAAAGGACAAAGCACTGTCCATATATGTATTTGTGAATTTTCATTTTTATTTTTATTTTGTTTGTGTTTTTAATTTATTTCATCGTGCCATTTTATAAAGAAGTTAATGATATTTTCAACAAAGCAAAACAATTATTACACCAAAATGTTCCTTGGTTTGGTTTTCTTGTTTTGACTCTTGGTATTTTTTTCAAGAACTTTTAAAAAAAATTAATTTTAGCTGTTTAGTTCGGCGACATAAAGCAAATGAAATGTGTTTTTTTTTAATGAATCTTTATTACTTTTGTAGATTTTTGAACTTTTTTAAATGAAATTGATTTTTGCCTAAGAAGAGCAAAATTTCGGGAAATAATAAGTTTGTTCTAGAGCAAATGTGTATGTAATACGTAAAAGAAGCGCTTTAAGACCCCACAAATCTAACTGTCTCTGCTCACCAATAGTTCTAGGCAGACATAAGAGCAAGGAACTTAATATTCATCACCAGAAGGATTTATGAAAATTCTTTGGTAGGCTCAGTAGACACTGTTCTAAAAAAAAGTATACCACATATATTTTCACACCCTTCCATTTCTCTTCAATCAACTCTTGTCCGGTATACACGACTAATGTTTGAAGTTATAACAGTCTTGTATAATAGTCAAAAAAGTCATTTCTCTTATTTGTTATATAAGTTTTATTGTCCACCTTAATAGTATAAAGGAAAAAATAAAATGAAAAAGGAAAAAGAAAACAAAGTAAAGAAAGTTTTAGTTGTATTCAATTTAACACAAGTGATGAAACGACGAAAGTTAGAACGAAATACAGCATATGAACTTGTGGCATTTGCACAGATACAAGCTGAAAGAGTGTATTCGAATGCTTACACACACACACACGCACACACATTGACAAAATTAATTAATGCGTTTTATATTGTTAATTGATATATTTATGTACGTTTTATTTGCACAAACGTTTATTTGCAGCCATAAGCTAAAGCCGAGTTAAATAAATTTGCTGTTTATAATTGTCGTAATTGCAAAAATAAATTAATTTGTGTCAATTTCTTTATCACTTTCAACGACAACTAATTTTTCGTTTTTTCCGTTTTTTTTATTTTCGCTTTTCGTCCATCTAAATTCTCTTCTTCATTGATTTTTTTTTTTTTTTGTGTAAACTGTAACTAATGATATAAGGACATAGAAATTTTTTGAACAAAAAAAAAAATGTAGATAACATTTAAAATTCTATAATATATATTATTGATTAGGTTTAAAATTGCAGTTAATTTAGACAAGCACGATTGTCTGTATGAAAGCATCGCTCAATGAAGAGTTATAGAGATTTGTGAAAATAATGAATTTTGAAGACTTATTAAATATAAAGGCATTTATACATATGTATGTCTCTACGTAAAGATTAGTAATATGAAAATTCAAGGAAAAGCTGATTGCAAAATTGCACGTTAGTAAAACTAATCAGTATAGTAAATGTGCTTTTTGCCCATTGTTTAATGTACGTTGAAAACAAAGACGAAGGAAGCTGTAGAATGAGATTATATGAACAAGCAAGAACAATGAAAGCTTGACACACACACACACACATACTCAAAACTCAATAGGAGAGTTCGACTTAGTCAGGAATATCGACATTGGCAATGAAAATGACAATGACAATGCCAACGAACAAAGAAATATCACAGCAAAAAGCAAAAAGCATACCACGTAAATTGTACTACAAAAAAAAATATAAAAAAAATATAAAAAAAATAAAAAAAACCTGTGTTATTCAATTTTGAAACTTGAACAATAAAATGCGAATACAAATAAAAAGCGATACACACAAGCAAATATATATTTACACAGATACACAGACAGACAGAGACAGAGACGCACATAAAGACAAAGTAATAAAAAAGAAGTATATACTTAAACAATCTCGAAATGAAGACAAGTGCAACCACAAACAGCAAAGCAGGTATGAAATGAAATAAAGAAAATTTAACTAAATACATATAAATAAATACACACACACATGCAAGCAAGCAAAACACATTGAACGTGTACAGTTCAATGTTCGTGCTGATCATGAACACATACATATACTTTATATGGCCGAAGATATCTCATGCTACAAGCTTTATGACAAAGTTACAATATTTTCTGCATAAGGATGAGATATAAAAAATTATATCGAGAATAAACAAAAAAAAAAATGAATTGTATAAAAATGTTTTGTCCACAAATTTGTGTTTTATTACTTATTCTTTCTTTCTTTCTTTTTTTTTGTTTTCTTTTTATACGTTTATGTCAGATTTTATTGGTATTTATACGCTCATTTTCTTGTTTGTCGCTCATTAAAGTGACTCAGCCTTATTTGAAAATATACTGCCATTTTCCGATAAATATTAATTATAATAAGAGCTTATTTCATCATTAGATTGTTCATGCTCATGAACATAGACATTTTTTTGTATTTTTTTTTTTAATGTATCAATCACAATTGCAATCTTTCTAAAGAAGTTCTTCAAAACGTAAATTTAATGCAAGTGTTTTATTCAAATTGAATCACTTTAAAACTGTTTGAAATTTTTTTTTTTCTTTTATTATTTTTAATGCTATGATGAAAAATCTGTAAAGCTTACACGCAGTTGTTGTTTTTGTTGTTGTTGTTGGTAAGACAAAAACAAATAATGTTTGTTCAAGTGAATTTTTTCAATTGTGTTTGCTTTAATGCTCATCTTTGACATGATGTGAGAGTTTTTCGCGTTGTTTTCCTGCTGCAATTTAACAATTGTTGCTATCAGACGAAAACAGAAAGTCAAGTCAAGTCTCAAGACAATTTCATGTGACGTCGAGTTAAGTCGAATCAAAACAAATTAGTTTAAGTGAAGTTGAGCCTTCGGCATGATTGTTGCCTCATCAACTACACTGTTCCGTAACAGTATCAGCTCCAGCTTCTGCTGCTGCTGCATGGCTTCGAAACCATATCTTCATCAATGTCTTTGACTTTGATTTTGATTTTCTGCCATTAAGCTCCATTCATATATATATATAGATATGTCACACAAACACACACACAGAGCCCTAAATGCGCCGTGGATTGGCTGCTTGTGTTCAGTTTAGTTGTATCGGTTTGCTTCTGCTTGTGCTGTTGTGCGGTTTGGTATTGGTAAATGCAAAAAAAAAAGTTATGAAAAGGAAAGGTAGAAGAAAATCCAACGTCTTGTGATTGCGTCTCGGCCAGAATTGTTGACTGAGGCATTACGATGCTCAAGTTAGTTACAAATGAGTCGCATTTGCCAAGTCTTCTGACTTAGCATAAAAAACGTAAAATTTCACTGCTTTTTTTTATACTTACTTACATACAACATATATTCAAACGTGCTTAAGACACGAATCATTTCAATGACAAAATCAATTATGCATAACAAAATCCTGTAAACTCAATAAAAAAAAAAAATGTATAAATATATAAATTTTTATCAACCAATCTAGTCAAGTATACTAGCCAGTACCTCAATTGATCTAAAATTGTCTCTAAACTGACATGATCATTCCGATTGGCATATATCTCTTGTTTGCTTGAAATTTTTTGTTTAACATATTTAAAGTTTAAAATAAATTCATTACTTTATTTTGTTGGGCATTATCTTTCCACAAATAAATACATACAGAAACATAAATAGAAACAGAAACAGAAGCATCAAAGCACATAGTCAACTCAAAGAGCACCTTTTTTTTTTTGTCCTTTGAAGATCTTTCTTTGTCTCATTGTGAGATTTATGCTTAGTTGTCATGACTACTCACAACAACAATGACTATAAAACTGACACAAAACGCACACACTCATATTCAATGAAACTGCAAACAGAACGTTAGACTTTTCTTCTTCTTCAATGTTTTGCCTTATGCTCAGACAATTGCCAGTTGCCAACACCCACAACAACAACAACACCAACACTAACAGCCCCAATCCCACATCCACATCCATCACCAACACCATTACGACTAACTCATTGCCACTTTTAGCTCACTTTTGTTGTTGTTTGTTTGTTTGTTTTGTTATTGTTGTGGTTGTAGTTGTCGCTGTTACCTGATGTCCTAGAATCAACACGGTATGCAAAGCCACCTTTAGATATTTTTATTAAGATTTATTGTTGTTTTAGTCTAATTACAATATCCGAGGCAACACTTGTGCATCCATCACTTATAGGCAAGCAACAGTCAGGCAGTCAGACAGACAGACAGACAGGCAGGCAGACAGTTGAGACAAGGCAGTCTGTGCTGACAGTAAACTTGGGTCGCACCTTCTTATATTCAATATTGGTTGGTCGTTCTTTCATATGTTTTTTCCCTGCGCCATGCAGCGAATTCAATTTAAATTAGTTTTTAATGTGCCTACAACAGAGAGCAGAGCACAACATCCAGACCAAAACAACTCTAGTCAAGTCAAGACAAGCAAAGCCAAGCCAAGATGATGACGACGGCATTGACACAGGACTTGGGCGCAACGTGCACGAACGAATTCTTTGAAATTAGTTTTTCTCCTAACTGAAATGATGCTTCAGAAAATTCGCCATTAAGCAATGTATTAAAGGTGCGGCTTACTTTAAGATATGCTGTGCTTTTTTTTATTCCCTCTACAGAATGTGTTCTTATATATGTATGTACATATATGTGTGTATGTCAGAGTATATATATTATTAAGCTTGTTTCAGTTCAAATGTAGGAGCGTAAGAGCCCACAAAGTTTACATCAGTCAGTCTAGCCCTTTGTCTGTCTTCATGGTTATACATTTACATACATACATACATCAGTCTAATGCCGACTTAGTTTTGTAAATATTTTTTTTTTAATTCGTATATGAGCTATCAATCAAATCATTTGAAAAATTTCATATTTAAATGAACTGAATTGTGTTTTATTAAAACATATCTTTTATTCTCATCATTTACAGTTCGTAAATCAACACTCGGCGTTAAATCAAATACTTGTAAGTATATATATACAAATATACAATATTATATAGATATATATTTTTAAATGTTTATGATTTAAAGTGTCAAATCACGTAACAACATTTTTTTTCGAAGCACGCACCGCAGGCTCCGTCACTTTTTTGTTGTTGTTTTTTTGTTACTTTGTTTTTAAATTTTTTATTTTAGTTTTTTTGTTTGAATGACAGTTGCTGAGTGCTAAAAACGGAAACGGAAACCATGGTTGCGTTGGAAAAAAAAAAACCAAAAAAAAACAAGTGAAGCTCATAAAAATTCCAAAAACAATAAACGTAAATTTTTCACAACTAATTCATGTTGTTCATGTCGCATACTGTTTATGCGACTTCTAAAGTTGCTAAGTTTTATGCCTACGGCTAATATGAAAATGTTGCCAAACTCAAGAAAGCGAAATGACAAGCGGCGAAAAAGTCAAGCCGTGAACGTGCGCGCAAGCGGAAATCAGTGCCACAAAAAAAAAAAATAAATAAAAGAAATAAAAAAAAAAAACAACTGAAAAACAAAACCATCATCGGTTTTGCCGAAGATTTGATACTCTTCATGTACATTTTTTGGTGCTATGTCAATTTCTTCGATTGCGGGAAATAATTTTCGGTCATAGATATACAATTTTTGGATTTTTTTAGGGGGGGTTTTTTCTCTATAGCTTTTTTTTCTTATGTCTAAAATTTCATACCAATTGGTGGGAAAATAAAAATGTTTTTCTTACAAGAACTTAAAATTTTTCAAGATCCTTCTCAGAGAAGTAACCTTTCTATGGCCTAGCTTTCAGACCTTTATCTTTAAAAATAAAAAAATGACTTCAATTAGAAAATTTTTCGGCTACCAGTTCTAGTAGTCCAATCCGATCCGATTATGTTTGGATCAATGGTTTGATCGCATAAGACAATCATTTGTTAAGAAGACAGACTGCAAAATTTCGGATGCTCATCAAAAATATGTATGTATACTTGTTCGGAGATATGTATCTCCTTCTGGTTATTCCAAACTCTATGTCTAAGTTATAATGACGTACTATACGCTGCGTGAAGTGTATAAAAACACAAACAAACAACAATGCCACAAAAGTAGACTAAAACGGTGACTTGCTTGTGATGGATGGAAGAAAAGAGACAGTGAAGGTGACTGGGGTTGCTTTGTTGGTTTGTTTGTTAGGTACAGCTCAACAAGGCTCACACACACACACACACACACACAGACACACACATACACACACACGTATACTTACACGTAGATATCCCCTAAAGCCATGGCCAACGTTTATAAACAAAATCCACAGAAAAATAAAAAAAAATTAAATCTGAAAAAAAAGTGATGCGAAAAAAAAAAAATAAAAAAATACAAATAACAAAATGCAACGAGAAAGTAAAAGTAAGCCAAGTAGGTAACAAAAACAAAAGGAAAAATCACAAAACAAAAAAAAAAAAAAACAAAAACAACATCTAAAGAAACTCATGACAAAAATATTTTCAGTTCGGCTTTTATACTATTTTAATGAGCTTCAATTGTAGTACGTTAATTATTTTCAATTCATTAGCAAAATAAGTACAATATATACGATATATGTATTAGAAATTTCGCAATGTAGTATCTTAAAGTGCTTCGGTGCTTGTCGGACGATTGTCTTCGATTATATCTATAAGATATAGAAATATCATACAAATATTACGAGTATTATAACAAAAGTTAACAGTAATTTATTGTGTGCAGGGTATTAGTTAACAACACACACATACATATACAATACAGAAGACGCGTGCAAACAACGCGGTTCGATAAACTGCTGCGTTAACTTGCTACACTTTTGTTTACTGAATTCTACATCCATTCACAACTTTTACCTTGTCACTTCGTTGCCCTCCGCCGCGACACAGTTAGTCTGCAAAAAATATACTTATATATATATATGTACATATGTGGTATACATATATATAAATACATACGTTGGAGACGCGTTCTCAGTGAGAAAACGTACTCGACACACTTTTCTTCGCTTGGGCATTTTTTTTTCCGTTCTTATACACTGCACACATAGTGTGTCGGGGTATATTATGGTTAGTTTGCTTTAGACCAAAAGTATGTAACACATAGACCCAGCAGGGAGTGAAACTCCATACAAAAAAAAGTCAGGATACAAATGTACATATATGAAGTTTATTGAAGAACACATGGGTGGCGTAGAACGAGTCCAAACAATGTACATATTGAAATGATCCGGACGACAAAATAAATTGATCTAGTCATGTCTGACCGCCCGTTTATCTCGACAACCTCTTATCTAAACGAAAATAGCTTGAACACCAAAAACATGAATATTATATGATAATACATGAATATTATATGATAATATATGAATATTGTATGATTGTATGGTCCCTTAAAAATCTGCAAACTGATTTTTTTTTTTTTTATTTCATATTTTTCGACAGATTTTGCTGAAATTTTGAATATTGTTTAAATTGGCAATGACTTGTTGTTGTTTTGATTCGTTATCTATTTTTTTTTTTTTTTTTGCTATTTTATCCTTTTTCGTTTTATATTTACCGTATCCTGTCGTTGATTTTCTTACATTTGGTTTGTTCTCTTATTGCTTTGTGTTTTGTTATTTGTGTGTTTATACATTTATTTCATTTTTTTTTTTTTTTTTTATTTATTTATTTTCTTTGGCATATTAAAAATTTATACAAATGTAAAACGAAAATCCTCAAGGCAATCATAAAAAATGAGCTGACAGCAAAAGGGAGTGAACAGAAAAAAAGAAAAAGCAAAACGAACGAAAGGCAAAGCGAATTGAATGTAGCTCAAAAGACTAAAAGTATATCTGATTACTCATCATCATCATCATCATCATAATATAAATAATCATCATCATAATTTTTGTGTTTGTCTTTATTGTAAATCATTGGAGAAACTGAATTTGTAATGCAATAAAATAAAAGAAGAAATGTTATTTGATAAAATACATTTTCAAACGAAGAATTTCAAACTTTTCCTTTTTGTCTGGAAGCTACCTAAGGCATAGAAGGAGACATATAAAGTAAATATATGTATTCGTTTCGATCAGTATAATATCCGTCTGTCTGTACGTTTTCTTTGTAAGGTTTTTCTAATAAAAATAATTGAAACAATGCTTGCAAGTGTGTAAAGTTTCGGGAAAGAAGAAAATGGATCTCTTATTGGTTCTTTGTTTCTTTTGCCTAAATAATATTTTTTTTGTGCTTTTTTTTTTTGGTTATTATGAAAGCAAACTGATGCTTTAATTTTACATTTGAACCTTTCTTGTCTTGTCCAGTTTCATACATACGATTATCCTTAGCAAAGTCTTGTTTGGTTATTTTTTTTTTTTAAATATATTTTTCGTTTTTATTAAACATTTTTTATTATTCAATTATTTTTGCCGTGAAAATATGTTAGCTTAGAAATTTAAATTTTCATGTTGCGTTATAACTTTGTTGCAAAACGTACATACATACATCAATATTCATTAAGCATTTATAAATAATTGAAATTCACATTGTGCATTGCCAAACAAGTTGTACATAAGTATCCGTTAGATACATTTAAAATGCATTAAATGATTTTTAATGAAGTCGGCACATACATTTTTCATATATTAATAATTTTTGGTTTTTGTTAAATAAAATATGTATTTTTTTTTATTTTTTTTTTTTTTGTGAACTTTGGCATTGCGGTATGTGTACAAATATGAATGCTAAGTAAGCTTTCTGCTATGCTGCCACAATGTGCTCAGCTATGTATGCTGACCATTAATAAACAAGCGTACACACAAATGCAAACATACTGAGAATAATTTCTTTTGTTATAAACAACAATAGTTTAATGAGCTAACATGAAAAATCAATTCACTGTACAAGCATATGCAAGCAATTCGATTATGTATGTGTATGCGTGCGTTTGTGTGTGTGTGTGTGTGTGTTTAAAGCATAATTCAGTGAAGCAATAAAATGATGTCTTTATGCATACATTGTCAACGAAAAATATGTAATAAAATAGATTACAATAAAAACAGTAAGGGCGCTATAATCGAGTATACTTGACAATGTACACACATTGGTTACTGCCATGCCCCAAACCTAAAAAAAAAATTGCAAAATTGACAATGCACAAATATTGTGCGAAATATTAAGAAAATCGGTAAAACGAAAATCAGAATTTATGAAGAAATTCAGTTTGTTTTAGTTAGCGATGTCAATCTCGGGATCTTAAAATCCCAGAATATCGATGTTTTTCAAAGTTCCTGAAATTCCGGAATGGAATATGCTCAGTTCGCGAATATTTTGGACTGTTTGATTTAAATAATTTCAATTTATAAATAAGTTGGGAAGCTTATAAGACGTTTTTCATTATTTTGTAATATTGAATATTGAATAAAAGACTGACTGGGATCGGTAAATCTTCAAAAATTGACATGCTTAGGACATATATATCATATACAGAAGGACATGTCTACATCGATACGTCTTGTTGTGTCTTGAGTGTTAAAAGCCACATGACAGAGTTATAATAACATATGTACGTGTGAAATGTAACGAATAAAAATGCAAAAGCGACACTTTTGTTTAAAATTTTATTAAAACAATATTCTTAAATTTACCGAAACGACACGCAGCAACAACAATCTTTAATACAACGCACAACAACACATAATATATATATGAACATACATATGTATATGTACTAGTATAAGACTGTGTATGTTGCCTTTGGTGAAATGCCGAGACGACAATGGCGATTGGCAGGTTTTTGCGCCTGCTGTGCCTGACTTGAGCTTAAGTAAAAACGAAATAAATAAAATTATATGAACCACGTTGACGCCGTCAGAGTTGTCAATGTTTATTGTGGTTGCTGTTGTCAGAACTATTGCTGTCGCTGTTTGCCACCATCAGACTTGTCAAACTCATTCGTTTTGTTTGCTTGTCGGTTGGTTGTCGGCTGTCGCCTGACGCCTGACGCTGCATGTTGCCGTCATACACTTAAGCCGTAAATGAGCCACAAAATTATATGCCTGCATGCGTGCTTACAACAACTGACAACGAGGGTCATATGTATGTTCAATAATTTGGAAAAAAAATATGCCAGAAGAAGTGAAACTCTGCTTTTGTTTTAGTTCACATACATATTGAAAACGAATCTTTGAGTTGCTGCTATGCTGCTCTAATGTAATAAGGAGCAGAAGAATTATGTCATCATGACCCTCGCATAAAAGCAAAACAATGTTGTACAATAAAAGTCAATAGCGTGCCTAAATGAATGCAATCGTTTCTAAGCCATTTACTGGCTTAGTTGCGTACTTGTCAGCCAGTTCATTTTGACTTGACTCGTTGCGACGTCATCGTCATCATCATCTTCATCATCATCATCTTCATTATTATCATTTACATTTTCATACTCATTGGCATGAGCTTGGCTCATATCACTGAACTTGTAATTTTGTTTTTGTTTTTTTGCTGTCGCCTTTCATGTTTTATTGCTTCATTTTTTGAGTCGACACATTGCCAAAAGTTTTTGGTTTGTTTTTTTTTTTGGTTGTTGTTCAACACTCATGTTATTTTTGTATTTTGCTACGTTCGTTTTTTTTTTTTTTTTTGCATGATGATGATGATGATTTCGTACTTTTGCCATTTGCTTAAACAAAGTAAAAATACCATGGTGTATAATTTGTCGTTTAAAGCTCATGTTTAGTTTTGTTCTGTACTTCTTTTAACTTATACCCTACACACACACTTGTAGCTCGTGAAATATAACAGAGTTACGGACGTGAAATATCCTTGCTGCTCATGAGTGTGGAATTTTTAGTAAAATTGTATTTTTTTCTCGATTAAAATTCTTGAAATTTAACAAAATATTTAAATGGAAATTTTTTTAAGATTTCATACCATATGCAGGGTATATTATTGTCGTGTGTACTTTACTATAACACCCTTACTAATTTGTTTCTTTTCCTTTTTCATGGATTTTTTTTTTTTTCATTTGCCTTCTTTTTCGCTTTTGCTTCTTTAGCCAACTTTACTGCCAGTGACCGCACTCAAGTCACGCAAACACAAAGACACACACATACTAAGAAAGATCGACACATATGCGCTTAAGTGTTATAAGGATAACACGTATTTCCCCTGGCGCCTAAAACTGACCTTTCTCAAGTGCTGCCACTAGAGTCTTGCTGGGCCAAGCTGAGCGTATATCCTTTTACTTTTGTACTTATACGAGTGTTTATGTGTGTGTGTGTGTGTTTGCGTTGCTTTTCGCCATTATTGCTTTTTACCAACGGCAGCATCCGAAAACGAGCAAAAGGAAAGTGGAAAAAACAGCAACATGGATAGGAATGGCAACATCAAAAGTTAAAAATAGCTTATTTTCTTGTTTGCCATGACTTTTTTTTCGGAAGTTTTCTTTTTTTTTTGGTTCTTAACTTTAAAAATTACTTTGCTCGATTGTGTGCGAAAATCCGACAAATTAACTTTGGTTACTTTTAAGCTGCCACACAACCAAAAAAAACTAACAAAACAAAACAATTAAGTAGATATCTTTGGACTTTCTGAAGATTTAATACTCTTCACGTCAATTTTTTTTAGTATAACACCAAATTTTTTGGCTTGTGTCTCATTTTTGCCATTTGGTTCTTGAGATATTTAAAAATTGCTAATTTGAACAATGATTGATATTTGATAAATATCAAATTTCAAGTCAATACAGTAGAATACCTATTATCCAAACATCCAGACATTCCTCACGGCGCGTATCGCCAAATAAATATTATTTTTTTAGCTCGTATTTGTTTTATATTTCCAGATAAAACTCATTAAAAATTGATTAAAATTTAATCATTGTTAAATTTGACTTTAAAATCAATTATCCGATTTTTTGATTATCCGAATTTTTAATTATCCGAAATACCACTTCTTTGATTTGATCCGGATAATCGGGATTTTATTATAACTTTTTCATATTTTTTTTCTAGACCCTCTTTAGAACAGAGGCCTTAAATTTTGGGCAGAGCTGAGTATAATAAATTTTTTTTTTTTTTGTATGATTTCATAAATGAGCCACGTATGAGTTATTTTTTTTTTTTGCAAAGCGACAAAGTCGAATTAAGTTTAGTTTAGTAAGCTTTGTTACCTTTTTCACTTTTAACGTTTGTCATTCATCAGCACACCCTCTCTACCTATCTCTCTCTCTTCTCACACACACCGACACCACACCATCATTACTTATAGTTTTGCACGGCATACTTTAGGTCTTATCATTTCTGCAATGAGCAGGACGTGTTAGTTTGTAGCCTAGCGGCCATTCTAAATTGGCTTGCTATTTTCATTTTTTCATGTTTTTGTTTTATTTAATGTTTCATGAGCAGAGTGTACACTTGTGTATACCAAACAACAATAACAACAACAATATACATACCTACATACACACATGGCACTTACAAAAGGAGACAGGCAGACAGACAGAATGTGGCGTTAGTTGTTGAACTCATGTTGAGGTAAGCAAACGAGATGAGGCGTGACGAAATGAAACGAAACGAGTTAAGCTGAACTGAACTGAACTGAACTAAAGGTACCTTGAGATAAGTTTAGTTGAGTTGAGTTTAGTTTAGGCAACGACCTAAATGTACATACATATATACATACATGTATATATATGTATTTATTGCTTGCTGCCTGTATGACATGACAGACCTTTGATGCCTATGTCGTTTAGTAAACGACAACACTCTAACGCTTTTAAGCAGTATGTGCTTGTTTAAATGTGCGTGGATGACTGCCAAATACACACACACACAGACACGGGCATTGAAATTGAAACACATGCATATACGCATATTCACACACACATTCTGTCACAATCAGTTGACAGTTAATTCTCTAATGAAATGTCGTTGAGCTGTAAACTAACGCATCAAGTTGTGCTTGCTGTTGTTGTTGTTGTTGTTGTTGTCACTTTTGTTTTTGTCGTCGTTGTCGTTGTTGTTGTTGTTGTTGTTGTGGTAAGCCATTCATTTTACATTAGAAACACGTAACCCTTTGTCACAATCATACAACGTATAGCACTGACATCGCTTACATTCAAATATCTCCATTTTTTTTTTCGCTCTCCCTTTCTTTTTTTTTTCTTATGTACTTTCTACTTGTCCGCCCTATTGCACAACTTGCAAAAAAGATTTGGGTACGTGCAGAAATTTCCTTGTTGACATTTCTTTTATCTTCATTTCTTCTGAACTCTTTTGAACTTTTTTTTTGTTTGCTATTTTTTTAGTTTTTGCTTTCGTTTTAAAATTTTGATTGACATTGCTTTTGCTTTTTGTTTCAATACATTTACACACTTGCATGCGTCAAGTAGCATTTTTTGTAAAAAAAATATTGCATACTTCTTGGGTGTCAATGAAGAAAATGCATTATGAAATGTGTGTAAAGTAATTAAAACGTAAAGAAAAAAAAAAAAAAATGTTGTTGGTTTTATAAAGAAATGATTATATGCGTGTGTGTGTGTTTGTGTTATATTCAACGAATTCTAAGCTTGTTAACCTTCGAGCTTTTTATAAGTTATCTGAGATCATGATATTTATGTAATTAATTTAAAATGTCAAATGCTTTGACAATTTTATCATATTCAAATGTTAATTAATTTGTTTCCCCATTTGTCTTATTGCAAGCTAAGCAATATGTCAAATATCAGGAAACAAATTTTCCAAAGAAATGTTTCGTATACGTAATATTTTTTTTTTTCTTCTATTAATCATGATCTAAAGCACACACACACACATAAACAAATGAATCTACTTATCAAAATTATATGTAAATCTGTATTTAAACGCTAATAATCATTAAGCAGCATTAGTAAGAAATCACAGAACCTATTATTATATATGTACGAGTATAAAGTCAAAAGCAGCTTTCAGAGCTTTGACCTTTATGACAATAAAAATTTGTTTTGTGCAAAAGTTTGCGCTTGAAATCAAAATCAAATTAAGAAAATAAATAGCAACAGCAACAACAACAACCACAACTAAAAAAGAAAAGCAAAAGTAAAAAATTTTATACAAGCAAAAATGAAGGACTTTATGCGATTATAGCATCATTTTTTGTATGCTGAAAGACTGACTTTTGCTTTGGTTTGGTTTTGTTGCTTTTATTATTGTTATTGTTGTTGTTTTGTACGCTTCTATAACTTTGATTGGAAATCAATAAATGCCAAGAACAATGACACAAAAAAAAAAAAGAAAAAAAGTTCTCTAACAAAATAAAAACGTCGACCAGAAATATTGACAATCATATTTGTAGGAAGGTTGAAATTCAAAATGCCTGTTGAGAAAACTCTTGACGTTGTTATTGTTTTTGTGTGTGTTTTTGCTGTTGTTGTTGTTGTTATTGTTTTTGAAGAAGAAGTAGTCAAGCAAAAACTTGACAAGAACTTAAATTTATAATTGAATTTTTGTTCTTAGACAGTCTTGTTTCGTACGCTTCACAAAATCATCACAAATTTCTTGTGAATTTCTGTCAGATCTTGCTTCAAAACAATCAACTCATCTCACTGCCACACTTACGTATTTTTGATTTCTTGATTTAAGAGTATCTACACTTTTTCACGTAGTTAATAGATGATGATAATTTTTCATTCAATTCAAGAAATTAAAATTTTTAATAGATTCGACATTTTTATGAACGATGTTCTTCAAATTTCATAAATTTAATTAAGTACGTGAGGTTTTTTTTTCTTGGAAATTAGACCCCTCCCACTAATTGGTGAGATTTTAACATATCTCACATGAGATTTACTTAAAATTTTGAAAAAAAAAAAAATAATAATAATAAACCAAAATTTTCCCATTAGAATTCCAATGAACCTTTCTCTCCCTTGATGTGATTTAGTGTGATTTTGCTGGAACCTCCAACCCCTAATTTTATCTCACGTAATTTATGGACGTTAACTTATATAATTATTTGTTTAGATTGTCGACCGCCCTTACTGTTTCTTTTTTATTTTTTTGGTCTAGTTTGTTTCTATTATTTTGATGGATTATCATTGATTGACATTGCAACAAAGTTTATGTGGTCGAATGGAAATAGTTTTAATTGAATAAAGGTAAACTTGTATAAATAAACGTGGATAAAAAAAAAATGTTCACATTATCCTTCATTCATATTGAGTTGGGTGGGCAGTGACAACAAGAGATAAAGTATTTTGTAAAGTAAACTACACTAAACAAACAGCATACCATCAAACATATTTGTCAAATGCATGCAGTCAGGCATATAAATGAAGAAGTCACACAAACACACAAACACATCATACATACATACATATAAAGACGTGTGTCGCTCTATGACGTCTCACCTGTTCACCAATTGAAATGAACTGAACTCGAGTCAACTCAACTTAGTCAGCTGAGCTTAGCTTAGCTCAGTACAGCCCAACTCAACCCAACTAGTTAGCAATGTCAAACAGAGAGACAGATCAAAACATTATATTTACCACAAGTTGATGAACGAGCAGCTTAGCTCAGCTTGGTACAACTTGCTTTGACTTGGCTGAGTAAAAACTGAGACTGAGACAGAGACAGAGACATCGCATTCAGGTCACACACACACACAGACACACATTAAACACTCACGATTAAGCATGCCATGTAGCATACAAAACAAAGATGAGTTTTTGTCTGCGAGTGTGTGTGTGTGTGTGACTGTGGGTGTGTGTTATGAACAAATTGTGTCCTATGCAAGCCTAAGTAAACTATTTGTACCTTTCAACTTTTCTTCCAACAGATTTGTTTTTTTTTTTTTTTTTTTTTTGGAAAAGTTAAGAGTACAAGAGCATAAAGAACAATTCCTAGAGGAATAAAATATGTATATATATTAAGCACTTGCCATGATTGTTCGGATAGTTTCGATAGTTTCAGAATAAAAGCTTAAAATTTATTAAAATGTTAAATATTTCTTTATATTTTTGGCTGTAGGTACATACAAGTTGAAATATGATGTTGACGAAATAGCTGACAGATCAATCAGTGCTCAAATATGAAACGAAAATCCATTAACATAAGAGTGTTTAATGTTTCTTTTTGGCATTCACAAAATGTGACAATCATTTGCCATTATGTCAATGAAACGTGAGTGAAGGCAAGAAGTAACTTTGATTAATCTATTCTCTTTTATTCAATTCAATTCAATTCAATTCAATTTATTCTTCAAGCTCCCCTGCCTTCTGCCTATCGTTATTTCTATTACATTTACCTTATCAACCACTGTCATGACATTATATCGTATACAACTGTGGTTTTAGTGTTTTTGAACTTCCAACCGATAAAAATAATCATAACTTTGGTTGGGAACTATAAAATTTGTCTGGTCATCAGAATTGTGTTGAATTCTTTCAAACAAAAGTTGATATTGACTTGTTGAATTGAAATCACTTTAAAAACTTAAAAATTTCATATAAGATTATAGTCTATTAGAATAAGTGGTCTAATATTAACAAGCGTATATGAATTTCAGTAAAGCCACAAAAAAAAAAATTTTTTTTTTCAATTTGCAAAACACAAAGTAGTAAAATTGTGCCAAAAATATATAAAAAATTAGAGTTCCTAAGGACAAAGCTGAAAAAAAAAAACAGAGTAGTGGGATACTTGTATGGCACACATGGCACTTCCTGACTGCCTAACACTTCCGCCTTAAGCTGGCGCCGTTGTTGTTAGCCTTCATTCGTGCGGTTCTAACGGTGTGAAATTAGCCATACCAAGACACACACACATACACACACACACATACATAACCACATTTGCAGGTCCATTGACTCGTTTTGATGCCTGGCCCACCTTTTGCCTTTGATGTTGGTCTCGCTTTTGGTTTGTCGGTCGATCGGTCGCCCTATGTCTGTCTGTCTGTCTGTCGGTCTGTCTGTTTGTCTATCTGGCGTTGACGTTACCTCGTTTATAACTCGTAGCGCTCATTCACACATACTCGACCTCAACCATCGCCACATACATAGTCGCCTTTACTTATTGGCCACAACTTTGTCTTTGCCTACATTTTGTTATTGTTCTCTCATACTTTGTATGCTTGTTCGTACACATTGTCGACGTCATCAACGTCCTCCATGGCATGACATGACATGCCGTATGTATATGCCATGTATGTATGACAATTTCTGTCTTCTATGAGTGTGTGTGTGTGAGTGTGTGTGTGTGTGTGGCAGGATGGCGACGGTCTTGCTTAACCGAATGATTTTGTGATTTTCTGTTCTCTCTTTGCTACACTTTGTTACATACATACATGTGTGCGGGTGTGTGTGTGTGTGTGCGTGCGTATGTGTATGTTTGGCTCATCCGTTCAAATAGCTATAACTAATATGCCAAGCATTGAATTGTAGCGGTTTGACTTGTCTTGTCTTGTCTTCTCTTGGCTTGGCTTGGCTTGGCTTGGCTTATTTTTGTTTGGTCTGTTCTGGTTTTGGTTTGCTTGTGTGCAAAGCTTCTGAATAAGTTCAGTTACGTTTAGTTACCTTACCTTGAATAGTATGCGCAGTGCACAACTAAACTCTAACGACAAAGCCACCTCTGTGCGTGTGTGTGTGCGTATTTGTCTTTGTGCCAGCAGCAAGAGCCATCATTCATCATAGTTGTAAATAATGTTACCCACAGGATTTTTTACGCTTATTAAGGTGATAAATCAAAAGTTTTTTATTTTTGTTGCCATCTTGTTTCCGGTATTTTTTTTTCTCTCATTTTTTTGATTTTTTTTAATACATTTGTACGAGTATATTAACGTTGGCATGAAGTTTGTAACGCGCAGTCGTCGGATCATCAATAACACTTTATAGTGCGAAATATTCTGCTAGAGTTTTAGAAAAACATGTCTCTGTGTGTAGATGAAAAGAAAGATTTAAGAATGGTATACTTGTTGATACACCAGTCTGGCATGAAAATATGAGTTTTGAAAAGAATTCGAATTAAAAAAGTTTACAAATAACGAAGTTGTGAGCCGTTCTATATATTCTATTCTAGAATAGATGAAAATAAATTTTTTTTTTTTTTTGGAAAAACAAAAGATCTTTGAAAACAAAAAAACAATATTTTCTCCGAAATTTTCGAACGCGTTGCTCAACTAAATAATCCCTATATGAGAAGATAGGCTTTGTTAAAAACACTCGCTTAAAATTTAAACGATATCGGTCCACTAGTTCTTGAGATATGTATCTAATATGTAAGTCAAACAATGAGCGTTCTTATCCGCCAAAAAATGTTTTGAAAAACTTATAAGCGCATATAAATTTACGTAAAGTCGAATAAACTTTCATTCATGCAATATTTTTGTTTTAAAAAGACGCTTCTGTCGCAGTCGCATAGTCGTTGGCGTTGGCGTTGCTATTTCATGCTTAAGTCATTGCCGTTGTCTCCCTAGACTTCCGTTTCCGTTGTCATGCTTTAGACAAACATGGCACACAACCGAGCAAAGCATTGCCAAGATTATTTATCTCCACTTCGTTCATTCGTTCATTCGTTGGTTCGTTTCATTCATTCATTCATTTCATTTCTTAAACATTTATTGTTTTTGTTTTCTTCATTTTTTTTTTATTTTTTATTTTTATTTTTTTTTTCTTTGCTTTTCTTTGCACTTTACGCTCTTTTCTTTCATTGTTATATATTCCAGCATTTGTTTGTTTGAGGCGCTCTCATGTTTATCTCTGTGTGTGCGTTTTGTTCTCAAGTATGCTTGCACTTGTCTGTCTGTCTGTCTTACTGTCCGTGTGTGTGTGTGTGTGTGACATTTTTACATTAATTTTTCAAGCAGCACGGCAAATTTTTCTACCTTTTATTTTTGGTTATAACTTTTGTGTGTTTTTTGTTCTTTAAGTTTGTTTTTTTGAAACTACAAAAAAATATATATATATATCATAAATTGAGAAAAGATGAATTGGTTAAGCATAACAGTTATTTGACATGTCATTGCATGCTCATTGTTGTCTTGCCTTCTTCATTCAATATTCACGCAATATATACATATGTGAAGTTCATAACACACACCAAGGTTTATAAAGTAAATGCTTTCACAACGCACAGCACTCTTCACACACAGATCTTCTACTCACTTGATGAAAAGTTACAAAAAAAATCTTACATAACCATGAATATTCGTGATTTTGCAATTGAACGAAAGTTACTTAAATTTATATAAATAACTAAAGGATATTTCTATTTTTACATCAATTTATTGCATTGTAAACAAGCGTTGCTTGTTGCAAAAAAACAAAAACAAGAAAACAAAAAAAAAAAAATGACAAAAGAGAACGGTTTGTCGGTTGTCGGTGCAATGCATGAGTTTAAGGTATTGTAATGCAACGGAAGTGGGCGCGGATGAAGCACAAAATGTGAGTACGGAAAAAAAACAACCAAAAAAACCAATTTCAAAAAAACAGAAAGGGCAATTGAGTCAAGTATACTTGACAATATAATACCCTGTAAATATGGTGAGCGATTATACCAAATCGCCAAACAAGTCGCCCATCCAAACTTCACGTCTATAGCTCTTCGGGCTTTCGAGAAACATTCGTGAGCCTCAAACGATTTATTTTGTCGTTCTGATCATTACTAAATATCCATCTTCTATATACGTCTTACATACATTTGGTCGGAAACAAAACTTAATATACCTTGACCCACAGTATGTACAGGATATAAAAAAAAAACCAAAGAATAACAACCCACACGAATAAAAAAAAAAAAAAAAACAAAGGAGGAACAAATCCACCGCACGCCATTTTCATGTTGCATCCTGTTAATTCTCTGCCAGTCTGTTTGCTTGCTATGCAAAGCGTGCCTTACACATTCAAACACACACACACACACATACACACACATACACACTCATATACACACAGAATAATAATATGCATTAAATAGCATGAGTTTGGAATATAGCAGAGTAAGGCATGTTTTTTAACGGCAACAACAATACACACATACAGAGCAATATGCATTAAATAGCATGAGTTTGGTAAATAGGAGAGTAGGGCATTTTTTTTTTTATGACGGCAACAACATCATCAATAACAACAATAAAGAAATCCGAAAGGAAACTATTTTTGGGTTTACCGAAACTTCTTTCTATTTTTGCTAGCATTGCTTAGAGTATTCTTGTTGGGAAAATCTAATTATAGTTCCGATCATTCTGTATATCTGAATTTTTGGAAATTTATCAATCCTGAGATTTTCGGGATCTGTCGTGGTAAATATTTTATAAGTTTTTCATTTTATTTCTTATTATTTAAACAAAAATATCCCGGAATTGGAAAAGTTCAAGTTCGGCACTTCAAAAAACACCGATTTCTTGGGCTTGAGATCTCTCTTCATTTCTGAAACTTTACTTGGGACCGATTAAATTAATATTTAATATAGTAACTACTTTCGTGAATAGAAATCCCGAACGGAGTTCCCGAAAATCCTGTACGTTTGCCGAGCGCATTGATTAGATATCAGCTTGTACTTTATATATCCGGCGATGTCTTCTATGCGTTTCAAAATTCCCGACAAAATGAATATACTTTTGCGAAATTATTACTTGAAGACCAACATAAACAATGTATATTGTATCGTATTTTGGTGGCAAGTATTACTTTTAGCAAAGCACACATACTGCCACACACACTCATGCACACACTCACACACAGACACACATGAGTATACTTGATGTAAATCGATACTGAAAATGTGTGTCGTCGTCACTGTCGTTTTCGTCTCTCACGCTCTTTGTTGTTGTTATTTTTATTGTTTCTTGGTAACTTTTTTTTTTTTTTTTTTATAAATTTTTTTGTAGTTTGTTTATTTGTTTGTTGTTCAATTTAAGACAGTTTTTGCGGTTTTTTTTCTCTGTGGTTGCCTTTACATTTAAGGTAGTCAAGTTACACTCATACATACACACAAACAAATGCTTACAAAGTGCACAGGATCTCATACATACATATGTACATATCTACATAGCTCATTGCATGAACGTAGCGTATGAAACTGTTATTGCCACATATTTCTAGGCGTGTTAGCACGAACGAACGAATGAACTTTTTCGCAATTGAGCCTTTGCAAAGCGATATTGTTGCGAATGCGATGCCAGACGAATTGTAATGAAAACAACAGCAACACAAGTGCAAAAAAAAAAAAAAAAGGCACCTACACAATGAAATACAAACAGGAAATAGAGAAGAAAAAAAAAATTTTTAAATGAATACATAAAAGACGAAAGTCATTTGAAAAGTAGAGCAGTGAGAGCATGAGACTTGAACTTCAGATGAACATGAAACAATTTAAAGTTTACAATGCTTGTGTGTCTTCTTGTATATATTCTGTTTCGTTTTTTTTGCCTTGCGACACAAAAATTTTGTAATTAATCAACGTAATTGAATTCAAATGCTCAATAGTAATGATAGAGCTCAGGCTGCGACAAGCATGAGAATGAACGAAAAAAGACGAAAAGAAATGAGAGTAGGCGATGTCACGCCCGAAAACGAACAAAAAAAAAATGTATATTTGGCATTGCCCATTTATATATATTGACCAAAATTTCAGGAAATTTGATCTTAAAATAAGGAATTTTCAAAACTTGCAATTTATTAATTTTTGAAGGGCAACAATGTGGGGACGAATAATTTTTGGTATGCAATTTTAAAGATGTATCTTTATTGAGCCTACATACAAAATTTCAGTTTCAAACCTTTTATAGTTTTGGAGATATAGCATTTTTAAGAAAACCACTTTTTAAGAGGCAATGAGTTGCTCCTCAAAAATTTTCGAATACAGTTTTGTAGAGCATTGGTGAAATGAGTAGATTTCAAAATTGAAGTCAAGTGTGAAATGAAGTGAACGAAACGTAAAAAAAAAAATCAAACCATGTAACGTCTTAAATTTTGTGTATTGAGTGCTGTCTGATGCATGCAACCTAAACATCATCATTATATTGATTAGCATGATTGTGTTGTGTTGCCATCAAAAAATATGACGAAATCAGATACTGACTTTGTATGAAGTCTTCTGCCATCGACGCACACACACACATACAAACACAAAAAGCAAACATACATACATACATATATGGGAAGATTGTATGTACGTTTGAGGCATATTAGAAGGCTGATGTTGTTGTTGTTGTTATTATTATTATTGATGCTGATGGTTGATGATGACGGCACATCAACGCCATGACTACGTCAATCTAATTAAGTGCGTTTATTTTAATTTTCTGAGTTTTTATATATACAATACATACATAAGTATTTATGTGTATTTTGGCATATACATAAAAAATTATATATATACGCTGCTTGTATAAGTTCTCGCTGTTTTTATTGAATATACTCGTATAAGGTAAATTTAAAATTTATTTGGAAAATTATTTCATACCAAGTCATCTTTTGGTTTTCCTATGAAAACCAAACGTGAGAATGTCTTGTCTTTAAATGTAAACCAAAAAATAAACCATTATTCAGTTTATGCAAAAAAACAGCACGACAAATGTCATACCAGAAAACCATAGAAATGAGAACAGACAAAACTCGTGTATGGAACTTAGATATAATAATTGTCTGCTGTCTGCTTGTCGTCGGTCTGTCATTTACTCATGTCATATGTTTCTTTTTCATTTAATTTTTTTATAAATACGATTTCTTATTACTTTGTCAAGTTGTTGATAGAAAAAAAGAAGCGGAAAAATGAATTAAATTTAAGATCCCCAAACATATAAGTTCCGTCGAAGTATTTAACTGTTCTTTTATTATTTTTTTTTTTTTACAAAAAAAACGGACGTGTAAGCTATCAATATAAAGATTAATGAGACTCTATCGAAAAAAATATAGATGATGTGACACTTAAATAATCTCTGGCAAGGTCGAAGATATCTTTACTTTTGTTATTGCTTTTTTTTTTTTTATTTCTCTGTGATTTCAGTTGAGTTGACTCGTTGCGAGTCAATGCTTTTCGAATTGTCTTGACAAGACGCGTTTCAATGCGACTGAAATTGTATAAGTTCAGTTAAGTTACTCAATCGTGATAATGTGCGACAACAGAGCAATTTTTATCGATTGTGCGGCAAACACACACACACACATATACATATATATCAAACACAGACAATCACATACATACGTTAGCTGTATGTTTTCTTTGTATGGATATATGTACATACATATGTATGTATATGTGTATGTATGAGTTTGCTTGTGGTTGTTATAAAAATAAATCACATCATAACTTTTTCCCTTTTTCTGTTCTGTTTATGTTCTGTCATGCTTTTTGCTTTTTTGCTGTTTTGCCTTTAATACTTTTTACTTGACTTGCAAAATTTGTCTGTCTTCTTTTCTCTTTTTTGGTTTGTAATGCTTGTAATTTCATAGCAAGCACCAAAAACAACAACAACAAACTTTGTTATTACTTTGACTCATTTTGTGGGGTTTTGTTCTGCAATTAAAACAAATAATTGTATTGCATACTTTTATGTGTTCGCAAAAGTTAACAGTTATTAATGTGGCAGTAATATGAAACGATCTTGCAACGTACAGTGTTGTAAAATTATGAAATTATGCAATGGATTTAATCGAGCATTTCTTAGCTATAATCAAAACTAATTTTTTAATATTAAAAAAGCGTATGTTACATGGTGGAACATTGTTACATACGGCTTACAAATTAAAACTTCTTTCTTTTACGCCATTTTTTGTTATTTATGCATATATAATTGTTGCAATTAATGTGTAAAATAAAAATTAACCGTTTTTTTGCAAATAATAATAATATTTGTTTTTGTTTTTATTTACTTTCATTGCAGCAATCAACGTGTAAATAAATTGTTGTCAGTTTCTGGACATCAACAACAAAAACTACATAAAAAATATCAACAAACAAATGTAAGAATATAAAAGTTGCGAAAATTTATGCACAACACTGAACAAATAATGTCATCTATATATGCATATATCATATGTATATAAATATAAGAAAACATTGAAAGTGAAAGTAGCACAAAATACAATAAAAGAAGAAAAACAAAATACAAAAATTAATGAAATAAAAAGCTTGGACGCCAAACAAGAACAAACAAGTAGCAGAACAGACAATGCCATATTGACACATTTACATAATCAACAAATGACGCCGAATACGGAATTCATGAGTTTAATCGAAATTGTCAACGAAAATTGAAGTCAAAGTTGTTGGCGACAGCGACAACAACAGCAACAACAACAACAAAGACAACGACATCGACACCAGCATCAACATCGACATCAACAATAATACAGCTCAGCATCGACATTGAGAACGTCCTTGCCGTCGCTTGCCCTCATACATTACACGGCTTTGCTTGGCCCGTTTGGCATACGTGTATATGTTTGTTTGTTTGTTTGTATGCATGTGTTTCTAGTATTGAAGTGACAAATAGTATAAAAAAAATAAACGAAAAACGATTGAGAAACACACACACATTACATACATATAAAAACAAAGGGCACGCAAAATTTTTCCACTGAATTGATTAAAAAAGTCGTACAAAAAAACTGAAAAATTAAAACAAATAAAAAAGAAATAATAAAAAGAAAAGCGCAAAAAAACATTAAAAAAGAAAAAAAACGCATAAAATTTACTAAAAGCAACAAACGCTCAAAATTTGTATAAACTTTCTTAGCGGAAAGGAGAGAAAAAGAAGAAAAAGTTTAAACGGAAGTGAAGCGAAAAAGTAACACAAACAGCTGTTTGTGCCATCAAGTCGCATCGAATCAGTCAAACGAAGATAAAACGTTGAAATTAAAACAAATTACAAATATAATGAAGCGCAAACAATAAATGTGTCAGTGAACAGAACAGCAACTGTGTGAAAAAAAAAGAAATAAAATAATTTAAGAAATGTAACTGTAATTCAGTTAGAAGAATTTGACAAAGAAAAGAAAAGAAAATAGCAGCACTTTGGCTAAACAAATACTATTCAAAATAGTATTTAGCTAGATAGAAAACGAGCTAGTTAAAAAATAAATTTATAAAAAAACGCTTAAAAAAACGCACGAATAAGAAAAACGGCGCGCAAAAAACTTGTCTGTCGTAAATAAATCAAAAGTTTACCGAATAAGCGCTACAAAAAAATCAAGTCTTGAAACAAAATATAAAAAATAATAATAAAAAAATTAAAAACAAAAAAAGTTAAGAAAGTAAAAAAAAAAAAGAAAAAGTCATAAAAAAAGTGCGTGCAAAACTTGTTAGGTCTGTGTAAAACAACAGTTTATAAAAAAAAAAAAACAGCAAAAAAAAAATTACAACAACAAAAACATTAAGCAAAACGAGTGCTGTAAATAGTCTGTATAAATGTACAAGGACAACAGCTGCCGCAGCAGTCCGCAAGAGTCAGCAACAACAACAGCAGCAGCAGCAGCAACAACAACACCACCACCAACAACAACAACAACAACAACAACAACGTCAACAGGAGCAACAGCAACAGAAGCCACAGGCGCGTTAACAATAACGACAACAACAACAGCAACTGTTGTTGTTGCGCCGGTAGAAGAACAACAAGCGGCAACAAGTAAAACTGTTGATGTAACAACAACAAAACCAACAACAACAGGAGTAGCAACAACAACAACACTTTTGGTAGCTATTGTAGCAGACTCAATAGCAACAACAACAATAACCACAACAACAGCAACAACAGCAACAGCAACAACACCAACATTAACACTAACGCCGCCTTTTCTAACAGCTGCCTCAACGCCTATAAATACACCAACTGAAAATGTTGAAGAAAATGTTGCTGCACATGATGATGATGATGATGATGATGATGCTGATGTCAATGAAGCTGAATTGATTGTCAACTATAATAACAATAATAATAATAATAACAATAATTTTAATAACAATAATAGCATAAATTGTAAAAATAATAACGGTGACGACGACGAGAACGACGAGAACGACGACAACAATCCTGAGCCCGAGGAAGAAGAAGATAATAACGTGCTGGTATACAATATAAATAACGACGACGAAGAAGACGAAGACGTGCAGGCAGACGACGAGGACGAGGACGACGAAGTAGAAGAAGCAGAAGCAGAAGCAGAAGAGCAAGAAGATATTGGTAAACATTTTATTGGATATAATAGTAATGCATATGCAAAAAGTAGATGTCAGGCATTAACACGTGCCTCATCGTTATCATCATCAACAATATCAATTGCAACAGCAACAGTCGGAACAGCAACAACAACAACAAGTGTCAATGCTGCCGCATTAAGCGCTGATGTACGTCTATTACGTAAAATTGGTTATATTGCAACGCGTGTACGTTATTTATCAAAACTTTATGGTGATTTTAAGCTCATTAATCCATATAGTCCAGCAAAGCAACGTAAACAATTACGTGAAATAATCTTACGGCATTCAATAAACGAGGCATCACGTATTGCGGCCGCCGCGGCTGTTGGTTTAACTAAAATAGCGCCAGCACAGTGTATAACACCCGATACTGATTCGAATACGGGTAGTTATTGTCAATTGCCAACGGCAGAAAGTTATTCAATTGAGGCGGAGACAGTTGCAGCAGCGGCAGCAACATTAGTAGCTGCTGAATTTTACATTGCAAGTAACGAGGAGGCGGAGGCGGAAGAGGAGGACGAAAATAATAGTATTGACGAAGAAGAAGAAGAAGAAGACGAAGAGGAGGAGGAATTTACAGCAGAGAACGGCGGCAGCGGCAGCGGTGGCACCCTTACAACAACAATTACAACAACCATCATCAATAATATTGGTGTTGGTCGAAATAACGGTAACGGTAACGGCAACGGTAACGGTTTATGTGCCGTAACAACAACAACAACATCAGCAGCAGCAACAACAACAGCAACAACAACATCAGCAACAACAACAACGTCAACCGTTATACGTAAGGCTTCGATTGCTTCTTTGATTTCGGTTTCTCTTACAGCCGCCTCAGTTACAACAACAGCAACAGCAACAACAACAGCTGCTGCTGCTGTTGCTGCTGCAGCTGCTGCTGTTGTTGTTGCAGCAACAGCCACAACAACAACAACTGCAACAACAGCATATGAATATACAACAAACGATACGTTTACAACATTATCAGCGCCAACATTATTTACACAAACAGCAACAGCAACAGCAACAACAAGTCAATCAAAACAACAACAACAACAACAATCGAAACAATCATCGTCAACGTTATCATTATCGCCAACACGTTCGCAACCAGCAACGTCACCAACATCGATTGTTTTACTTGAGGATTTACTCATACAATTCTATGAGGATCGTTGTAATAGTTCGGTTACAATAATGAGCGGCAAGAAATTGTCGTCAACAAGCGTTGAACGTTTAATGCAATTACAGCAACAACAACAGCAACAGCAACAACAACAGCATACTATGAATGCTTTAGCAACGACAACAACAACAACAACGACAACATTATTAACAACAGCAATATCAACACCAACAATTGCAACTAATAATGATAATGAACAACAACAACAACAGCAACAACAACAACAACAACATGATTATGATATAATACAAGATATTGGCAATAAGCAAATGTCAACATCAACGTCAACAACAACAACAACAAATACAACAACAGCAGCTTGTAATTTCTACAATGCAAATACACAGAATTCTAGTCAACAACAGCAACAACAACAACAGCAACAGCAGCAACAACAACTGCAACAACAGCTACAACAACTACAACAACAACAGCAGCAACAACAACAACAACAGCAGCCAATAAGAAATGCATACCTACAACCCACTGCTGCTGCTGCTGGCATCATTGATGATAATCTAAGACGTCGTCGTGCCAGCGATTGTTCACCCTTGCATCCGGGTCATGCCGCTGCTGCTGCTGCAGCGGCCGCACTTAGCAATCAATTGCAAATAACGCTCAAGAATAACAATTGTACAACAAAATTTCCATTTCATCGCGGCAGTTGCGGCGGAGCCGGTGAACATTTGCTTGCTGCCAATTCGATTGCAAATCGTGCAACAATCATTTTAAGTAAATCATGCAGTAATGTTGATGTTGGCTCCACACTCCAGCCAGCAACAGCAACAGCAACAACACCAACAACACCAGCAGCAGTAGCAGTAGCAGCAGCAGCAGCCAACGCAACAACAATGTCAACAAAGAGCGGCTCATCATTGTACGGCAGCAGTGAATTTCGTAATATAAGAGATGGTGGTGGCATTGGCAGCAGCGGCGGTGAACTTGAGACGCCCACAAGTAATGGCGCCGGTGGCGGTGCCGGTGGAGTTGGCTTGCAGTTTACATCGCCGGCATCGGCTGCGCCTGCCAATGGCAATAATGAGTACAGTATACTACAATTGAATAATACAATCATTCAATGTCATTTCAATGATGATGATTTTCGTGCACTGGTTAAGGATCTGAAGCGAAAAGTTGAATACACCGAACGCATGAATTGGCTTTGTAAGTAACAAATTATCTTATTTTTTCTTTCTTTTTATATATACGATATATAATAACAAGCAAGTGTAGTGAAATTACTTATTCGGGAACGTCCATAAATTACTTGAGATTTTTTTATCTAGAACCCTAGACCCCTCCCCCCTACACTTGGTGAGATTTAGTGAGATTTTGACTAACCTCTCACTCTGTATCTCAATTGAAATTTTGCTTAAAGATTTGAAAAAAAAATAAAAATTCTTGATCAATGGGATGAACCACCTCACCCTAGGTGAGATTTTTCTGAACCACCTCTCCCCTAATTTGAACTCACCTAATTTATGGACGTACCCTTACGGACTTGGACAGCCACAAATTCAAAATATTTCAAAGAAATTTTTAAAGATTCCATTTCTATTTGTGTTATTTATATACATGTAGGCATAAAAGAGAATGTTTTTATATATGTTCTTTATAAACTCCAAAACGGCTTGAGCGATTTCAAGGAAATTTTCAGGCAATCTTCAGATGGGCCTACAGATTGTTTATATAATGTTTGGTATCGATTGGACCGCTTGAACTGGTAGCCCCCTTACAAAAAGAAGGAAGAATAAGTAAGGGGGCTATTTATTTTCAACTTTGCCAGAACTTATATGAAATTTTTAATTCCCCTTTTAACATGAATATCCCACTAAAAAAGAAGTAGTGTTCGTTAGAAAAAAAAATCCAAATTATTAATGTATTTGAAATAGATAAACTATCCCATCCCCCATAAGCGGAAATCACCCATAGTCGAACTCAAAACAATGCAACGGTGAATGTGCATTTATGAGTAATTCGATATTCGTTTTCAGGTGACCGTTTATGTTTAACAATGAAAAATTAATTAACTTTAATGACACACAGTACATGTCAAATCAATTGACAGGACATGCTCAATCAACTTATCAATCACATTGTAACCTTTTCAAAATTGTGTGTTTTCAATTATTTATTTGTCCTTACTTACTTACTTAATAGCTCAAATAGAACGTTAAATTATGTTACCAAAGCATTTGGTCTCCTTTGGTCTTTGGTCTTTGCACTTTGTGCTCATTTCTGATGGTCGCTACTCAACGGTCTCTGGCTCTTGACATTTTCCACAAAATTTCTTCTTAGTTATAATATTATACTTTTGTTACCTAATGTAACATTAGTTCTTACTCCTCATCCACAAAGTAAGGGGCGGTGGTGAAAGAAATAAACTTAAGCTGCTTACTGAAGAGGCAAACCAAGAAATGAAATAATTTTGATACTTCCGCTTATAGTTTGTGAGGTCGACGTTTTCTTACCGATAGACAGACGAACAAACAGATGGACTTCTCTTTCTACGACCATCAGCATACATACATGCTTTGTAGGTTCTGCCACATTTTTTTTCAATAAAGTGTATAAAAAGTTCTTCTCCATTCATCTAATAATTCTTGCATTTGAAACAATTTTTCTGTCAAATTTTAAATTATATTTAACATACCTATTTCAGCAACTCTATTAGGCACTGTTAATAGAAAATATACTATTAAAGGGCTTGTTAATAGAATAACAGCTGTTTTTTTTTTTTTTTCTCTAGGAGCAAAAAGTAAAACAACTATTTATTTTTCTATTAACGAAACTATAATATTAAAATAATTCTTAACAGTTTTTTAATAGAGTTGCCAGAATGGCATCCTTAGTAACACACATAGATATGTACTTATAATACATACATATGTGGGATATTTTAAATTAAGAAAATTAATGAGACGTCTATGAGTCTAGAAATAGACTTCTTAATTGTTGTATAATAGAACATTATAGATTTTTATATATCAAAAATTTTTCCTACTTATGCAATTTCATTGCTTAACTGCATTGCATTGTTATACTCGTACAGTGCATTGTCATACAAACAGTGCAGTAACAGTAGCCTTGCTAACAAGAATTTCAAGTTTTTATGACATCAACTGCAACAATGTTGTCTACTTTTTGGCGCGTTTGCGACATGGCAAGCAGCCAAATGTGTAAAGCAAAAATGAAAGCAAGCCGTCATCAAGGTTTTTTTTTTTTTTTTTTTTTTTTGAGGCAAGCAGGCAGGCAGGCGTGGTGGTGGTATTCTGCGAACTATGAAAGCAACTATTGTGACTATCTGGAAGTTAGTTTTGTGCTTCTACAACACTTATGGTATCTGTTTGTCTGTCCCTCTGTCTGTCTGTCTGTCTGTCAGTCTGGTTGCTTGCTTGCTTGCTATTCTGCCTGTTGATTCTGTCTCATTCTTGCACGCAAGCATGCCTCAAATATTTTGGTATGTCGTTGGTTTTTATTGTGTCGTACTTTTTTATTTTTTGCTTCTTATACTCGTACACTTTAACTTTATTGAAGTTGGTTTTTTTTTTTTATTTTTTACTTTTATATATACTACTGTTGATTCACTTGAACTATTTTCGTATTGCAGACATTGTTGCACTTGGCAACACTGAATGTGTGTTTTTTATTTTTTATTTTTATTTTTTTCTCTGCCAATTGTTGACTGAATTTTGGCTAAAGCAATATTAATAAATTTTCTGTTCTACAAGAATCTGGTTTGGTGTCAACGATCTGTATGGTATTTTTTTTTTTTTTTTTTTTTTTTGTGTTTTGTTTGAGCATTTTGAAGAAATTAAAATTTTTGGTATATGTTTTTAAAGTTCAGAGCTTTAATGAAACTAAAAGAATTTTTTGAGTGATATGATTCAAAACAAAAACAACCGTGATTTAATATGAAAATCTGACATGATATCTCCAGTTTTAAATAAATAATTTACCAAACATTTTTATTAACATTTTTTTTTTTTAATTATCTTTAATGGCTGCTCCATAGATTTTAGAAAATATTGTTCTGTAGTGGCCAAAAAAAATTTATTTTTGTAAATTCGTGCTTCTAGACTAGAATATCCCTTTAAGTGAAATGAGTTAGGATTCAAAATCTGCGCTGGAACGTCCTGAAATCAAATGCATCTAAGATCCCTTTTAAAGAACCACTCAGCTACAAATTGTGGATCATAAAATTCGTTACGCTTTGGATCGGTTGAATAAAAATTTCACTGGTTATTCAATAAAGTTGCATATACACACATAGACATTCACACACATACAAACAAAAACAACCATGAAAACGCACACTTTATTGTTGTTGTTGTCATGATTGTTGTTAAGAGTTGCCAGCATGCTGTCCGTTTTACCATTACGCTGTTACAAAGTAAATTTATTGCGAAACTTTTTACACAATGTTGTTGTTGTTGCTGTTGTTGTTGCGGACGTCGTTGTTGTCGTTTATGTTATTGGTATCGTTGTTGTCATAAAATAACATACTGTATATGCGGTTATAAATGTTTAACATTATACACACACACACAGACATATAGACACGCACACCGCACGCGTCTCTTGCTTTTCCGTTTTGCTTGTCACAATGGTCGACGTGTCGTATACGCAATATTTGCATTTATGAGCCGCCATCGCCGCCACGCGATTCAATTTTGTTAGCTTTTATGTGTCTATGATTGCATATCTTACACACACTATACATATATGTATGTATTTGTGTGTATACTTATGTTTATATCTATGTCCATATGTTGAGTTATACATACATACATAATTTGAGGCCATGAACATGTCATTGTAACAAAGCATCATGCTGTTTTTTGGCTTACTGCACAAATTATTTGCTTTATTGATTCATGAACTCTAACAAAAAAAAAATATAACTAAAAAAACACTTAATAAACGCAAAAGGATTTTATTTGGAAGTTATTTTCGTTGAATTCTTAATTAATATTTGTCATGTGCAATCAAATTTTGCTTCTCCTATTGCTTTTTTTCTGTACTTGTAATCAATTTGATTTCAAAAATTCCAAAAAAGCTTTTAATTAAAACAAGAATTTTTTTTTTTATTTGTATTTTTGTTTTTGCCAGAAGTCATGTTGAAACTTTAACATTTCATGCAATTTCTTTTCGTATACATTTTACTTTTAACCATTTTCTTTCAATTATCTGACATTTGGTATCGAAATGGCTGTGAAAGCAACAAGATACAAAAAGGGTTAAGTAATGTAAAGAAAAGAGAAGTAAAACATGCAATGCAGCCAATTAAAAGCATTGACTGTCTTCTGTCTTCTTGTTGTTGTTGCTGTCTGCTGTATGAAAAAAAAAAAAAAAAAAACGAAATGACTCACAGATTGCTCGTATGTACTTGTATTTTTTGCATGACTCATACTTTTGTTGCCATAATATGTGTCTATATGTCTGTCTGTCCGTCTAACTGTCTGTCTGTCTGTCTGTCTGTTAGTCTTTTTGTGTGTGCGTGGTTGGTTGTATAGATACATGTGCTGTGCACATTGCATATTGAATAGAGTGTAGGCAGATACATAGATGTATGTATAGACAGAGGGGTAGACAAAGTGTCAAAAAGTTCAATAAGTCTTTCCAATTTTGTTCAATTCAGTTTAGTTCAGTTCAGTTCAATCAAACGTTCAATCATTGTATGATTATACAAAGTGGATTGCCTATGGAAAAAAGTTTTGCTTCTGGTTCGACAGTATTTGACTTAAGCGCTTCGAATTGTTTAAGTTAAAGTTGTATTTCTTCTTTCTATACCCTGCATTCTTATATTCTATTAATTATAAAAAAAAATAGATGTAAAATTATCTATTAGAACTAAACTTTTGGTTCAATTTTGGTTTTCTTTGGCGAAAAAATGCAAATTTCAACTGAATAAACATGCTATCGTGTCCACATAATCGTTTATCCCAAAAAAATCAACAAAGTACATGGAGCAACTTAAAAAAAAGACAAAATATTGGAATTTTTTTTTTGGGAATTTCGATGACTTTATTGAAAATGTTACCCTTCAAATTTTTTGTCTAAAAGATTCAATAACTATAAATTATTTTAAGTCTGTCCATGGGACCATTATTTATAAAGTTACAGTACATCAAAAATAGATCTAAAATGCGTATTATTTTGTTTTTTCCTTAATGAATTTATTTATTAGCCTGAAAACAGTTTGTTGAGCTAGCGGAAATTACTACTAACTGAAATATTTTATTGCATATATTTAGGGTCGTTCCTTAAAGTAATCATATATAAAAGAAATATGTATTGTTTTTGTACATTTTAAAAATTACTTTGAATTCAACGTTTTGGTTTAATTAGTTTAGCATTTGTGTTATTAATGTTGTTGTTGTTGTTATTGTTGTTTTCATTCTGTCATATTACTTTATTATTATTAACGCGCATTCAGTTTAATAAGCAAAAAACCGTTAAGTAGCTCATTTTACTAAACCTTGAAAAATTAAAATTTGTTCTGAGCTTGAACGTGTCTGGGATTCATTGCTCAAGTTGATATACGCAAAGCGCAAAGCGATGTAAAAGTAGAAGCAGAAGAGAAGAATGTAAGCAGAATTTGCAAATTAAGCAAACAAAAATGATAAGAAACGAAAAACAAACAAAAAACAACAAAATAAAAAGAAATTGTCAGCGTAGTCAAAAGACCTGTTGGTGATATGCTTGTTGTTCTTGTTGTTGTTGTTGTAGTAGTCCTTTGCTCTGGTCGGCTTTGCTTATGCCTTGATGCCTTTTTCGAATTGCTTTTTGAATATTATTTCTACACCTGACATTTTCCAAAAGTTTCACGTTTCTCTAAAAGACGCACACAAATACATACATACATTCAGATATATGTATATCTATATATACATACATATATATACAGTTTGCCTTTTGGGTCGTCGTCTCCATGCTCATGATCATAATTAGCAACCTCATCATCATTGTCAGTATTGTCTTGGGTTTCTTGTTGTTTTTTTTTTCTTTTTTGGGTTTTTGATTTTGCTTAATTTATTTTATTTTTATTTTTTTTTTTATCTGAATTTTAATTAACATGTTTAAAAAAGAAATTAGGTTTTATTTTTTATCGTTATCTTATTTATTATTATTTTTTATTTGCTCTAAACGGATGAACTTTTATTTTATTAAAATGTAATAAAATATATATTTGAGTTTCAGTCGAGACTGAGTACTATTTTATTTAAAAAATGGGATAATAGAGGAATTCGCAAATTTCCATATCTCTGGAACCCAAATTAAAGACAAATTAAATTAAAGAAGCAGAACGTGAAGCGTATTAATTCTCTGGCAATGCCGAAAGTAAGCTGCTTACTTGTTTGTTGTCTTTGTTTTTTTTTTTTTTTTTTGTTTTTGGGTGCCTAAATTTGGCACTAAGACGTGTGCCACAACATGCGCAAAACGCCAAAGATTCTCTGCGAGCCGCAAATATATATGAAGATATCGTGGGTTGGACCGTGTGCCGTTGAACGTTTGTAAGTTGCAAAATGTATGAAAGAAGAAGTTGTAGAAAGAATGGCAGAAAGAAAGAGACAGTCGTAAGCATACTGAAATTACATATTCATAATTCTTTTGAGTGAGGTGAATGAACAGCATAAATATTTAAATTCTAATTACTTACTATCCTAGAAACGTAAAAAAAAGCAATCGAAGAAAAACGAAAACCAGTCGAGAATACTTGACAATTTAATACCTTGCACTCATGGTGGACGTTGCCATGCCTCAAATATTACTTATTATTATAAATTTCAAGAAAATCGGTAAAAAAAAAAATTGTGGAATTTATTGAAAATTTCATTTTCGTTATATTAATTCAGCTTTATAGTGTTTGGAAATGTCTGTTGCAAAATTATAATATTTTGTGCAGAGTATAAAAAAAAAATAATAAAATAAAACAATACTTTTCTACTTAAGTTTCTTATATAGAACATGAGTTTCACACATTTTTTTAATAAATTCAACTTTAAGCGTTCCACAAAAGTCAACACACAACGCTCTGTCGTATGCAAGTCAACGCTTTGCTGCCTTTAATTAAACATTAGTTTGACTTTTGGTTTTAAGTGTGTGTGTGTGTGTGTGTGTGTGTGTGTGTGTGTGTGTGTGTGTGTGTGTGTGTGTGTGTGTGTGTGTGTGTGTGTGTGTGTGCTTCAAAGCGTTCTACACTTAATATTGCTGCTGCTAAGTAAGTAAGTAAGTAAGTTGAGGCGACCACAACGTTTGAACTTGGCCATGGCTTTGATTTGCTTTATGTTGCCTCTCTTTACTTTACCTTTAGTTAGTTGCCATGCTAATATTGCTAAGCGGCATAGCAATTTTATATCAACGTTTTACTTGCTTTGTGTTTGTTGTTGTTGTTGTTGATGATGATGATGATGATGACCTTTGGCATATTTACATTTTGGTTTTGAATGTAAATATTCATTTTACTATTGGACACTTTAATGAGTTTTGCCAGTCTGAACGAACGTCCAACCGAACGACTAGCTCACTGGCTCTATCGCTGACTTACTGATTGTTCGCCTGACTGCCTTTGACGTTGATTCAAATGCTTATTAAATGAGTTTCCAAAGTCCAATAAAGTAAACTTGATGAACACACACACACACACACACACACATTTGCTATATTAAATTTTATTTAATGGTTTGTCATGTTGGCCAAAAATACTCAATCGAACTTTTTTTTTGTAATGCCATAGTAAATAATAACATTTTATGCGGCATTAATAATGGCCAAAATACTTGACATTCATTAGAAAGCAAAGATTTAAAAGTTTTCAAGTGTACTCTTTTAGAGCTATCCTATATTGAACCTTGAACCTTTGCACTACTAATAATAATATATATATTCAGTTAAAGTGTGTAAGACATGAGAGGTTGGACGGACAGAGCGACATGTCTGTATTAACTTGTCTTGTTTCGAAGTTGTCTCCTTTTATGTGTCAAACAAACTTCAGGAGAAGATTCATTGCGTAAAACGTAGTATAACAACAATGAAGATAAAAGCTACAAATGAAGAACGCACAAAAATTCCATTCACACTCACACTCACACCCACACACATGATGCGCATATGAAGACATACATGTGTAGATGTATATTTTTAATATGTTTGCTTTCCAATCACTAACGCAAATTTGCTTGTATACTTCTAGGCGTGCATGTATCACTCTGTCTGGTTGTCTGAATGTCTCTCTATCTGTGTGTTGTTCTGTGTTTTTTTTTTTTGTTTTTTTTTTTTTGTTTTTTTTATATATGTCAAATATTTTTGCATAACATGTATGTGTGTCGCTATGCTTTATACAAATGTGGCGGCACGTGCAAAGTCAGTCGCCCTAGACTCGTAGCCGTAGTGAAGCCAAGCCAAGCAATAAGCAAGAAAACACAATTTTCAACTATTTTGTATGTGTGTGTGTGTTTGTATGTGTCTATGTGTCTACATATGTGAAATGTTAATGTTGGAAAATGCATTAAATTGGTATAAAATAAACAACACGTATATATAACATCAACTACAAAACAAATACACACACACACACACACACAGCCAGATACTTTGGCATGGACATACGCATTGAAGAAAATAAGGTCGAAAATACTTAGAAAGAAAGAAGAAAAACCAAAGTATGGAATAACTGACTGAAATGAAGCGAAATTCAATGTGCATAACATTTATACAAATGTAACAAAGAAAAGAAAATGACAATAATAAATACCACACACACACACACTCACGCATACACATACATACACACAATAAAAACAAACGGACAAAATGACAACACAAAAGACAAATAAAGTAAGCAGTCTTGAGAACAACATAAATATATGTATGTATATGTAAGTGACGGTCATGCCGAAGATTGGATACACAGCACGCCCTTTTTTTTTTAGCGCCACGCCTTTTTTCTTGGATCCAGTCTTATTTTTGTTTCTTATATCACAGTGGTTTTCAGAGACATAGAAATATCCGAATTACCGTCCTATAAAATTTGCTCTGCCCTCGAATTTAAAGAGTCTAATCTCCAATTTCAAGTCTCAAGCTTTTAATTTGAAATAATATATACGATGGCTGAATCGATACTTAAAAAGGGGGAAAAAAAAATCAAAATTTATGTTTTCCTTCGAAATTCATTCAGAAAGCTTCACTCAAAATCATAGCCAAGATTTTCCTATTAATTTTAAATTTAAGTACAAAGATATTTCAATTAATTAATTGCGTAGGCGATTATTTGATATTTGCATTGACCAACACACACACACACACATACACACACATACACAATCATAGACAGAGATTTACAAACTAATGCATTTGTGCTCAATTAAGCGTTTACGATTATTAGTCAAAAGCTAAAGTTTAATGACAGTTTAATGACAGCATTACGCATAAATAATTTTGTCTTGTGTTTTGCGTTTAATAACAATTTCCTCAAAATTTAATACAACAATAACAAAGAATACATTTGTTAGATATTCTATTATTTTCGCTTTATAAAGATTTTACAGTGAATTTGAGAACAGAACGCTGTTATTTAATATTCAATGCTTCACTTGTTTAATCAAGATTATTTTATAGAATGAAAGCATCTCAAATAGCAACAAAAATGAAAATGACAAAAAAAAAAAAAAACAAATTTTTAATTTAAATTGAAATAAGCAAATTAACTTCAAACTAATTGAAACTAAAATTGGATTAAAACCATTAATGCTGCGCTATCTAAAGCACGTAAACAATTTAAAGCGATAGACAAACATTTCACTCTCGAACTGAAAGTGAAAAACTGAAATTCATTTCGCATATTTGCTAAATTCACAAATGCCATGGCCAAACATTATTTCAATAGAATTTCAAACAAAATCATCAAATGGTTATTAACGATATTCGAAAAGTGAAAACGTTAAGAGGAATGCATGGAAAAAGCAAATATATTTTGTCCAATAGATAAATTTTATAATTCAGTGAAATCACGATTATCCGAACAATGCAAAATCCATTACATGGTAAAAATTGTTTAAAATTTCAATATAATTTAATTTTACTTTGAAATCGTTAATCCGGATATATTATTAAATGGAATACTTCTTGTTTTATTTTATACGGATAATCGGAATTCTACTGTAGTCTTTTTATTATTTTCATTGCTTACATTTGTTCTCGATTTTAATATTTTTTTTTTTATTTTAATATATTTCAATATATAATATGATAATAATCATTTTAATCATATAATCACAACTATTCCTTTTATCAACTTCACTTTCATCCTTATTGCTGTTATCATAATCATGTTTATTTTCATCTTTCCATACTCATATTTATTAACAGCATTAATAAATGAATAATTAAGTACACACATCATTTCGCCATTATCATTATCATCATTGTTATTAAGTATAATATTTCCAACTACGTGTATAGCTTGATTATTGTCATTGTTATAGCAAAAGCGCCAACGAATTTAAACGTTTCAATATTATTTCTATAACTAACTTGAAGGCGAGCCGAATTACTGTACAATCCTACACATACTTGTACAAACGACGACGCCCAATTAAAGCGACTTTCACACCAGCAACATGCTCCACCACACTCCAAAACTATGAACCATCATAAACTTCAATCATAGCGCCCACGCTGTGTAACAACTGAAGTTGAAGCTCTTAAACAGGTTGCCTTGGGATCTCAGATTTTATTGAATTGTATGCTGCTTCTTACCGTTACCTTAACCGTTACCATTACCGTTGCTGTTGCCGTTGCCATTTTATGTAAATTAGAAGCTTACATTTTAGTTGCTTTGCTTTGTTTGGCTTTTCTCTATTCAACATTGCTTTGCCAGACTCACGTCTCTCGTTTCTCGCCCTACTCTGTTACTCCTGCTCTGTAATAAACGTTATACTTTCTATATAAAATATAAAATACGCCTTTTCGCTCACGCACGTTAACTGTAGTGCGATTACTGCTATTATAACTATACGCGTTGGATTTATTTGACTTACTTGTAATTTGATTAAATTCTCAAAAATTTTTGTTGCCTCAACTAAATTCAATTGACTTATTTATACACTTTTGTACAAACCTCCACACACTACGTAATAATATGTAATTTATGTGTATTTTTATTTTATTTTTTTGTAGTTTTTGTTTCGTAATTTAATATTTTACTAACAGGAAATGTTTGGCATGAAATGAATTACGAAATAATTTGCCAAACGTAAGTTATCACTATGTGTTTCATCTGCAACACGTTGCAAATAAAATTGTAAGCGCCCGTAAGCGTGCAAGGGTCAAGTATGCTGTAGGGGGTTAGTGAAAGAGAGGGGAAAAAGACAAGCGTAAAAACGAGTTGACCAAAGAAACCATGTTGTATGCTGAGAAGCTTAAAGCTTGCATAATAAAAAATTCGTTATATGTGCTATAGCCTAATATACACGACAATAAAATACCCTCCATACATAATGAACGTTGCCATATACCAAACTTAAAATAATAATCTATTTTAATATTTACTGAAATTGTCATGCCGATCAAGATTATGTCATATGTATTTTAAATATTCGGAAATGTTTGTTTACTCATGGCAAAATTAATCGAACGTTTTAATTAATCGATTATTTTTGTACAAAATTTGATTTAATTGTAATAAAAATAACCATGAGATTATTTCCAATTTTTTTTTTTTTTTCATCTGATATATCATATCATATATGTATGTTCTAAATTTAGACTTCCATTAAGTAAACCACAATTTTATTTAAAAATAATCGATTAATCGTCTTAATTAATCGATTATTTTTGTTCAAAATTAGATTTAATTGTAATAATAATAATCATGAGATAATTCCCATTTTTTTTTTTTTTTCATCTGATATATCATTTCATATATATTTTAAATTTAGACTTCAATAAAGTAAACCACAATTTTATTTAAAAAATAATCGATTAATCGCATAATTTGTTGATCAAAATAAATTTTTGATTTTTTAAACGATACGTAACAAACTTCCTGACAAAGTTATAATACGCTGTTCTCTGCATAGACAGAAACATAAAAAAAAAAAAAACAAGAAAACCATAATTGGGATTATACATGTCCATTGCGTTTTCTCATATGTTACATGGTAAATAGTTGTTGCTTTACCTTTTTACTATTCAACATATATTTGTTTTTTTTTTTCCCCATTTTTTTTTTTTTTTTGTGGATTTTTTCGTCATTCTTCTTGTTGTTGTTGCTTCATTAAGCTTGTTGCGGTTTTGCTGAGTTGAACTTTTTCATATATTTTGTTTTGTTTGTTTTTTGTGTGTGTGTTTTTTTTTTTTTTGGAAAGTCTTCATTATAACTTTTGTGCAAACGTACAGCGTAAGACAGATGTAAGCTGCTTACATTTTGTGAATTCAAGAGGTAGCAAAAATCGCAAACAGAACATGACTTACTACTTTACTTCGAATTTGCAGAAGATTTGATACTCTCTTTTTACGCACATATCCGAATAGTCGAAAAAGAAGAGCTGTGACACTTAAAGATAGGCGTGAAGAGTATCATATCTACAGTACAAATTGAAAACAGATAAGGTTCTAGAAAACTTAACTATGGAATTTCAGTCTGGTTCGGTCATATTTTGACTCTCATAGACTAGGACTACCAATAATGAATAATAAGGAGCCATACTCGCACAAAAGCCTGAGCAACATCAACAAATAAGCTTTCAGAATATGATTCGTTATGGTAATGATGTATTAGGAATAAGTCTTCTATAGGTCGCATCGTTTATAAGGCTGGCCAACACAAGACATTCCCATACTTTCGACAAGGAAGATAGATTAAATCGTTCAATACGAATCTGAATCCTTCTCGAGCTTCATGACCTGGTGTTCTTTTCGGTTTCAATCTCTGGATGATATTATTGACTTCTTCAGCAGTGAACGAATCAACTGTGTAGATACAATTGAACTGAAGTCGGGGGTCAACACTTCGGTGTCTCTCAACTCAAATAAAGGATGCTTTGCTACATAAAATCAACGATGTGTTGGCAACTGGCAACATGCGCACGTAGCCATTGTTGTTGTTGTTGTTGTTGTTGTTGCTGGTAATGTTATATCGTATAACAATGACCAAATCATATGCATGGGATTTTTATGACAATGTTTATGGTAATGTTTTGAAATTTATGCGCATGAAGTAACCTGCTCTGCTTTATGCCACAGAGCCGTAACATGAAAAGAAAAAACAAAAAAAATATATTTATATATATATATATATTGGCGTTTGTGTGTGCGTGTAGTTTCTTTTTAACATGTGTGTGAGTTTGTTATTACACACCGTTTGTCGTTTGGTCGGGTTACGTTAGTATTATGCATTTGAAATTTCAGTCGTTACTTTTATGGTTACTTTGCAAAGTAACGATGCTGCTATAAAGCTAAAATGGTGTAAAAAAATAAAGGACAAAAACAAACGAAAAAAAAAGAAAATTAAGTAGCAAAAGTTGATAAAAGTCGCTTTTAACAATTACACTTAATGTTTAAAGAACTAAGCAAAGTATTGGGACAATGAACTGAACAGAGAGATGGCATGAGAGAACTTGTAGAGAAATGAGCAGAGAAGTTAGTAGAGAACTTCGTAGAGAAATGACAAGTATAAACAGAGTGTAAAATGGCGAACGAGAGAGAGTGAATGAGTGAGTGAGTGAGTGAGGTAGATGAGTGTCTAAAATCAGCTAACAATAAATGAGTAACAAATCGTATGTCATGTAAACGTTAACGGAAATGCTACTCAATACCAAATTCATTTAATCAGCACAAAGCATATAATCCCCACAAAATGAACAACAAATACACACACACACACACACACACACCAACACATAAAACACGCACAAAAAATACATAATGACGCGCCTATCAATCATTATTCGTGCATGCATACGTGCGTGCGTGAGTGCGTTTAGAAATGCTTGAGTTTATACATTCAGTCAGTGGCTTTGTGATACTTACTTATGTACATGCTGACTGAAAGCTTCCTCTGTATAAGCATTTACATTGACTTGCATTGGCTACGCTACTGTCAATCGTTCTAAAAAGCTCAGAGTGACTCAATGAACAAATGACGGTACGACTCAAAAAATGAGACTTAATCAGCTATAATGTTTCATTCAAACAATAGCAAATGTGTTAAAAAATTAAAAATCAAAGCAAACAAATTTTTTATCTTACTGAAAATTATCCACGATTATCAAAAAATAATCAAAACACAGCTCGGATAATGTAATTTACACATAGAGTGTGTAAAACGAACTCTTAAACGGTCGGACACTTTTTTGGCCAATTTTTGCTTCAACACTTGGGGCAAAAATATCAGAACTCATAGCAGAAGAATGCTTTCAAAATTATCCAACAATTGTCAACGACAGATTACAGCAAAAATGCTGAAATTCGCCGCTGAATAATTTAAGACTACGTTTTTCACTTTATGTTTAGATTACTAATTGATTTCAGAAGCTGCACAACTTCTACGTCTTTCAACGCTTTGACACTCCTTTAAAGCTTTTCAAATGAATCAAAACACATTGAGTTTGATTATAAGTAGTTCAACGACCTTTTAATTAATACATAATATGTATCATCATCTGAACGTAAGCCGCTTTCGCGAAAGGCAACGTAACGACAAATTCTATACGGCTTCAGCCTGCCTTTGTTCTGTGCCTGTGAACCGTTAAAATCGGTTATTGCTTATCAGCAGAACACGTGAGCGTCATTAGACTGACCGAAAATCGCGTTAGATGAGAACAGTAGCATAAACAACAGCGCACTAATCAAATGGGGAAACCATATTCTTCTTCGCTGAAACATAATAAGTAATAATGACGATGACGATGATGATGATGATGATGTCGATTATGGCTATAATCATAATGCAAAAAAGCAGGTCAAGCATACACTTAATAAATTCCTAATCAGTACAACGTATGTTGAGATTTTTCTTTATGTCTTTGCTACTTGTACCGCGAGGAAGGATGGAAAGACGTTAGGCGTGTATGTGTGTTTCCCTATGTCTGTTCAACTTCCTGGTTGACTGCTTAGCTTACCTGTCATTCTTTTCCATCTGTCTGTCTGTCTGACGGTCTATTTGTTTGTTTCCTTGCCAAGTCAATTTGCTTGCTTATTTGTGCTTATATATATTTGTATGTATATGAATTTTTATCGAAACGTTTTCAAATTGCTTGTTCTCAACTTGAAGTAAAACAGTACAAGTTGCTTATAATTTTGTCTTGCTGATTTTTTTTTTGATGGGCTTGAGCTATTCGTGTAGGCGTGGCACAGAAATTTTTGCTTAAATTGGCAGTTTATAAGTCATTTCAGCATGTTTACGTTAGCTGGATTCGTCTCTTTTATTTTTTTTTTGCCAATTTTCAATGTATTTTACTTATTTATATTGATTTCTGTTTTATAATTTTATTTTTCCTATATTTTATACACTACACACACTGTGGCATGATATATTAGTATGGCGTGAGACCAAAATGCTTAGATGGTGAGCAATGAGATGCCTTAAAATACCTACCATATAAATATGAATGATCTATACAGAAGAAATCAATCGTTTGTCTGTCCAATGGCTCTGGAGATTAACGTTTTGAGTATCGGCTGCAAATCTATATTTTGTTTGAATTCTACCTCTTTTTAACAACATTTGCATGCCACAAAATACCCCTTTCCCCACATTGTTACCCTTCAAAGACTTAAAAGCTGAAATTTTGTATAAATTTCACTTTTTTTTCCTAGAGTACAAAAAAAAAAAAACATGAAGGTGGCAAAATAAATACAACGTCAACCAATTGTATAAAATCAAACAATTTGCACACTTTTATGCGCAAGCACAATAAATACACACTCACATACACACAGATACAAAACAAAAAAAAAAAAAAAACACCTACAAAGCCGCCCAGTCAATGTTGCTTGCCATGTGTGCTAAGCGGATATAATTGTATACACTGAACGAAATATTTATTTATTTATTTATTTTTTTTTTGCAAATTTACAAAAGGCAAACCATTTGACACACACGCACACACACACACACCTACATTTTGACCTTTGCAACAATGCAAATTTTCGATAATACAGCATTTGATAGAATTTCGAAAAAAAAACAAAAAAAAAAAAATAAAAGCCTTTATAACTTATCGTTTACACACACAAAAGGTGCGTAAGGACTCAATTAATCGAAATCATGTTCATACATCAGCTTAAGGCAACAAATTTTGCACAAATTCAAAAGTTTGAAAATTGCTTTTGTTATTGTGTTTATTGTTGTTGACTTTTAATTTACTCTTAGCATACGATACATGCGACATACGCGTACTTTGGCAAGCCTATACAGACATACTCGTAGATGGTACAACAAAGACAATCGAAGCATGTATGCATAGATTGTAAAAGAAACGAAGAAAGAAAGTTATTTTCGGCTTCTACAAAACTGACATGCTCTACCAAACTTTATGCTTATACATATATTAGATCATTTTGTTTTTAATAAGAAATATTAATACACAATTAGATAAATAACAAATGTAATATTATACAATTTTACAAACTCATTCTGAATATTCCTTTGCTTACTTCTTGGTAACTCACACCATACATTCTTCTATATGTTGCATACTTTTAGTCTTAAAAACAACACACTATTAGTGCAGGGTATAATTATGATTTTTCAGTAAAGCATGTGTTGTTGTTGTTGTTGTTATTCTTGCTGGCATTTGATGCTCTTTGTAATGTTACATTTACTGCTAGCGGTTACGAGGCAGAAAGAGTATCTGTGTGTGTGTGTGTGCGTTTGAGTGGGTGTTTGTGTATGCTCGTGCAAGCCAGTTAGGTAGTGATTACACCTGACAGCTTCTTTGACTTGTTGCTGGCCTTTTGTTTCTTTATTATTAAGCATTTATTCATGCTAAATTTTGTTATTGTATATTTTGCTTTTATGCAAAAAAATAAGAAAAAAAAAAAATAATAATAAATAAAACAACTACGTGAACGTTGTGCTGTCTTTTGTTGTTCCTTTTTTCTTTCGCTTTCGTGCGTCTCTACTTGCAGCACAGAAAATTCAATTAAATTCAGCAATTGACTTTCATACTTTGCCCTTTACTAAATTCAATGTGTAAAAGGAAATTTTCAATACTTATATTTTTTCTATACCCACTGCATACATACCTGAATCAGAGTATATTCAGTATTTAGAATGTAAAACCTTGAAGAAGGATAGTAATATGCCACAAGATATATTTTGAAATGTTCTGGATGATAAAATTTAACCAAAATTCAGCCAATGATTTTTGAAAATCCAAAGAATTTTTTAAAAATTTCACACCACAAAAAAAACCGCTTCCGTAATTATTACTCAAAGATCAAAGCACTTAAAACTATGACGCACGAAAATAAATAAATGCTGACCAAAGAAACAATTTATATTCATTATTGTATGATATCAGGCGCGTATTACAGTGGTGGTCTTGAGAATCCAGTCGGGTAAAACCAACTACTGGCAATTCAAACCTAAGTAATTTCGATTATAATTTAATTTATGTATTATTCATTAATTATTTCCAAGAAAGCATGGGAAATGATGTTAAAGGGTTCGGATCCTTCCGAAATTTTTTTCAGGCTAAGCTCCTGAACAGCCAACCAGACAAAAAAAAAAACAGAAAACTAAAGTGCTGAAGAAAGCCAACTTGAAGAAACCCAAAACCAAACTGACACTGGCAGTTCAATCTAAATTAATTGTACGATTATGAACTTATTAAATGTTATTCAATCAAAGGTTTATTGCTGAGTTCAAATACACTTGTGGCATGATGTTAAAGGCAGCGGAGACGTACAGAAAGTTAACAAAGAACATCTTTAGGGGAACGGACATGTCTGAGTCTGAGTGTGAGTCAGTGTCTGTGTTCGTGTTTAACGATTAATTGAAGTTTGTGTGTTAGAGGTTTTTTGTGCTCATCGACACGAACAAACACACACACACACAGATACAAATACAGAGTTACACAAAGGTAACCGCACATGACGTATTAACTGATGAATGGTTGGAGTTAGAAAATAAGTTCACAAAACGAGTCGAACGAGTCGATGTGACGCTACCAACAACATCATGTTAAATAATTAATTGCAATCCATTAATTAATTAGGCAACGCATTGGGGGTCATTAGGTTAACAACAACAACAAATATAATAAAAACAATTTGTTAGAGGGAGACGCGTTAACCACAATTACAATAACTACGTCAGCCACCAGAGTAAAAGAAAGACAAGTCAAAGTACTTGCGAAAAAAAACAACAAAAAAAATACAAAAACATAAAATAACAACAATTCGCGTATTGGCAGTGACGCATCTGTAAGCAATAACCTTTCTCTTTCACTCTATTGCTCTGTTGCGCCTTTCGGTCTTGAAGTTCTTGAACTGTTCCAACTCATCGCTTACACTTTTCATTTGAGTAGTTTAAGTTTTCTTCTTTACTTGTTTTGGTTTCTTTATTTTTTTTCTTTTTTTTTTTTGTATACTCGTATTTATCGTGTGGTTTGCAGTGTTGTTCAACTTGTTTCATTAAAATGAAGCCTTGAGCACAACAATGGTTAGAAAAGTAATAGAAACAACGCTCTGACGACAACACTCGATGCTAACACAGCGTGAAAGCAAAAGCAACACGAGCACCAAAAATGCAACTCCTTCGAAACTAACTAACTTCGGCTTGTCCAAACATTTCTTACTCTACACGCCCATTTCCTAGTGCCATGCCCATTTTTTTCGATGCTACTTTGTGATATGCTATTATGGAGCACTGTTTTTACTAAGTCTTACGTCAAGTTTTCATATTACTAGCACTTTTTCGATTTTTAGGTTTCTAACAAAGTGCTCGGTACTGAGCGGCAGGCAAGGAATGAGCGTGGCAAAAATAGTATTCAACTTGAGGTAGCGCATGACCACATGAGAATACCTGCCGAATTTCAAGATTCTAATTCTACAGCCATTAGTGGGGGGTAGACAGACGTAGGGGCTGATATGGCAAACCGATTTCTTTTGTTGTCCTGTTGTTGTATTTGTCGTTTTCGTCTGCCGGTTTTGTTGTTTTCTTTTTGGTATGTTTTTAATTTTTTATATTATTTATTTAATTTTTTTTTTTTTTTTATTTCATTTACATTTGAGCCCTTTTTCATGTCTCACTGTTTATTGTGCCCTTGTTTTTTTTTTTTTGCTCATGCTGTTGTTTTAATTGTTAACGTTGCGCCCTTTTACTTGTTCATTTCCGTTGATTTTGCTCTTCTGCTCGGCTTGATTTCATTTGTCTTGTCTTGTCTGCTTTTATTTTATTTTCTGTTGTGTTGTTGTTCTGTGTTGTTTTCTCTTGTGTTTCCTTGTCGTTTGCTGGTCTTAGATTGTTTTTATATTAAATGTATTTCATTGCATTTCATTGTTTGGCATAAAATTATACTTGTGTCTGCATAATTAATAATATTTAACACAAAAAAGGACTTTGGGGACTTTACTAAAGCGATTGAGTTTATTTCTTTAAATATTTATTTGTGCGAGACTTTATGCCTTGAGGGCTTGTTTGTTTTGCACACAAAGTTGTTATTTATGTTCACTTTTTTTTTTTTTATTGGCAAATAAAAACTGTTTTATTAAAATCTATCGAATGCAAACACCACATTGTCAAGTCGTTTGTTTGATGTTGCATATCGACAAATTCGATTAAAGTGCAAAGTGAAAAAGCAAACTTTATGCAAACAATGCCAAAACAATACTATTTTAATTAAATTTGCGTACACGTAAACAAAGAAACACCAAAAGCAAAAAAAAAAAAAAAAAAAACAATCAAATATCTACAATATAAAACCCTGCACACATTGTGGGCGATGGTAAACCGAATATCTAAAAAAAGAAAAAAAAAAAAAAAAACAAAATCAAGAAAATCGTTTTTAAAAATTTTGCTTTGTTTGTCATTGCGGGGGGTAACAACGAAAGATGTGGGATATTTGATGGCATGCAATTTTTAGTGGGTACTTTAACAGAGCCTCCCACCATACGAAGTTTAATATTTGTATCTTTTATATGTAGTTTATAATGTATTGTCTTTAAAAAAAAAAAAAAAAATTCTTTGAGAGGCAATGAACTGATTTCCGTGTTTTTATCTCATTTGGGGATTGACCTATGGCCTGCCATAAGAAAGCAGGCGTATGGATAGAACTGTGCGTGGAATAGAAATTCCTTAAGGCGGTATTCTAATCTAGAAACCTAAATTTTAGTCGTTTTTTATCGTACATAACAAAAAAAAAATGAAAACATTTTTAAGTACCTAATTTTTTACAAAATATTTATTTATATTTAAAGAATACAAAAAAAAATGAATTTTTTAAAAATAGTAAAACTAATTATTTTTCAACATCCGAGGTACCAGCCATAAAGGGATGTATCAAGAAAGTTCCCGTAAAATTTGAAGCTAATCGGATGATTAGAACTGGAGATATCGAGATAGAAAAAAGTATTTTGAAGAAAATCATAGTCATAAAAATGGCTATAACTCCGAAAATACTTCAAATTTTGAAAAACCCTTTTAGGCACATATTCTTAAGGGTTTTGACTTTAAGAAAATGTAAAAAAAAACCGATTTTTCCAAAATGCTAGACTAGAATACCCTCTTTAAACCTGAAGTAGCGCATGATCACACAAGTCTACTTTTCGAATAAAAAGTCTCTAGCGCTTCAGGTTTCGCCGAACCATTAGTGGATGTAGACAGACGGACGGACAAACGGACAGACGATGTGGTTCGATTTCTATTATTGTCCCGCACTAAAAATAAAACGAAAATCATTGTTAAATCAATTATACAATGTAATTTGAACAATCAAAGATGAAAATAAAAAAAAAAAATTAAAAAATTATATAAAATAAAAATACTTCACTGTAATTTTCTGGCTTTGTCTTTCATGTGTATTGTTTTTGTTGCAAGACATTCGCATTTGCTATGACTACACTGACTGACCTTTTGACTAAATGTCGTTTCAATTGTCTGTCTGTCTGTCTGTCTGTCTATTTGTCATTTTATCTGTCTGTCTGTCTGTCCGTTACATTTGCCATTGAAGTGTGCAGCTGATTGAAAATTTAATTTCCCAACCGGTCTGAGTCACTACGGCCAGTATATTTCCGCCTTTTTTCCACGTTGCTTTTCCGCTTTTGACACTTCACTTAACAGACTCATGAGCAATCGGTCAGACCATCGCCTTTTGGTTTATGTCTTTTACGTTTTAGGTGTGTTTCCACTTACATATTTTTTTTTTTTATTTTTTTTTTAGTTATTTTACTTTGTTTGGCTTCATGGCTCGCCAGGACGAAATACTTTCATTCATTCGTTATTGGCATGTTTCCTTTCGTTTCATATTTACAATGAAATAAATCAGCATGGCAAACACACACACACACACACAGACACAGACACACATGGGCAGACAGTCAGACAATTGTAGACACTAAGCATCAGACAGACAGACAGACAAAGTCGATATCCTGTTACAATTTGCTGTAGTTTTGATTTAGATTTATTTTACTTGACTGTTAGTTGGCAACACTTGGCGATTTCCTGTCTGTTCACGCCCACGTCAAATGTCAACTTTGAACTTTTTCTGTGTGTATGTGTGACTTAAAGTTAATATTTAATATGTATTTCCGTTTATTCATCACTTTTTCTGTTTTTTTTTTTTTCACTTTTTAGGTCTCTCAAATCGGCCATTCGGTCCGCCTCATCGTAAAAGCAGTTTACCAAAGCATCAGGAGGTTAAGAAACGCTTTCTGGAAATTTGTGATACAACGTTTTCGGATGAGGTTAAAGCCGCATTACGTTTGCCCGCCTTCGATTCGTATGAATGGAGCGATGCCGATGTTATACATTTGATGCAAACGATGTTCATCGAATTGGGCTTCATTGAAAAGTTTAGCATACCCCCGGAAACGTTACGGGAATGGCTTTATGAGGTCTATAAGCATTATAATGAGGTACCATTTCACAATTTTCGGCATTGTTTCTGCGTTGCACAAATGGTAAGTGTACATAATTGTTATTATTATTAAATAAAAACTTCAAATATCTCATTAATAATGAAATTACATTAAAATTTTTGTGAGGGTCTTATAGCAAATGAGCTATATAAGTATTTTTGTTCTGCTATTCATGCTCGTATTCCGTCATTTGCACTAAAGTAATAAACCACTTTAAATGCTATTCGTATAAATAGTTTTTGCCATTGCTTTTTATCGGCTAATTCATATTCAAGTGGCTAATCATGATTGCAGCTAACCTTTTCAACAAAACGGAAAAGCAAAGCAAACGGACTAAAAAAAAAACTAAAAAAAAAAACCAACTCATTGCATTGCAGTTGTAATTAATAATTAACAAAAAAAAAAAAAAAGCAATGCAAAACAAAAATCAGAGAAGAGTAAACATCATCCACTAGGATGCAGGATGAGAACGCTTAAAATGGTCGCCGTATTCTAGGCTATAGAAATGTTATACTCAAGCATACTTTTGCAATTTTTTTTGTGTTTTTTTCTTTTCCTTATTTTTCGTTTCTGTTTAAATATGGAATAGGCTTAAAAATAGACGAATACAAATAAAGGGCATGCTCACTTACACACCCACATACACGCCCACGCAGACACACCAACTCATATAACATCATACATACAGATAGGATACATGCCCAGCAGGAATTAGAAGACTTCTTTTACCGCTATTGTAGGCCTGTTTTTATATGAGGTAGACCTGCATAGACCATTCGCCACTCAATGGTTTTGACAATGTAAATGTCAAACCCATGACCGGCTGCTTGGCAAAAGAAGGAGACGAGCATGATAGTCTCATGCAACAGCATGAGCCGTGGAATGAGTAGCACGACACGAAGTGTTGCTATAAGGACTTCGTGTTTTTAACGATGGCAATTGTAGTTCCGCCTCGCTTGTACTCTAATTGGAAATATCAGGCATGGCTTGTGCGCTTCATTCAGATGAGGCAGCTTGCTCTTTGCTTTGCCAGGTGCTTTCTGAATAATCTGCTGGGTGTATAACTCATGTAAATACATATGTACATATGTGTTCACCACGTTGATGAGCAGTTTTACGTTATTTTTAGACAAGACCAAGAAAAACAAGTCAAACAATGTTATAAACGCAATTTTTTTTTTATATATTTTATGATTTTTTAAGTGAAGCGTCGAAATAAACCGTTACAAAACTTGTTAATTTTGTCAATTAAAAAGTGAAATATAAAAAAAGAATATATCTTCCCTTGATGTTGATTTTACTGCCAAGTCTCATTCAAAATTTGTTTTATTCTTAAGATGTTGTTAAGTTTATTTTTATTTCTCTCTGTGCACTTGCCAGTCTTTGACAGCATTATTTGCTCATAGCTACAACTAGAACATGAGTGTGTGCGTAGCTACAAGGATAATTGACTGAGTGTATGTCCTTGATGCACTTCATCATCGCCGCAAAGTTGTCTATGAAAAAGACGTCAATGTTGTGTCGCTAGCAACTTATTGAGTTTTTTTTTTTTATTTTTTATACTACTTTGTCAAAGCCTAACAAACTGTACACAAAAAATTCATACAGAAATAAGAACGAATAAGCGAACTAGTGCCAAAATAGTTGAACTTCGAACTCGCTTTTGCTTTTAGAAAATTTCTAAACCAACAAAAAGAAAATTTAACAGCAAGAATTATTTATTTTATGCAGCGACGCAGCAATAAAAAATTAAAATGCATTGTTTTTATCTTATTAAATTTTAATAGCATGCTTTTAGGCTAATGCGATTTGGGCATAAAAAAACAAATGTGTTGATGAAAAGCATAAAATGAAAATTTGAAATTATGCAAAACGCTAAAAAATATTAGTATTTTTTTTTTTTTTTATAACTCGACGGACGGAATGCATTATTTAATGACGTTGAGGCATTGTTAGCAATTTGCAGAAAATATAAGTCGACATACATACATATACTATCCAACTATTCCACCATTATTAATAACATCGATTAATTCGACAATTCGTTTGACCTTCGGTGCGAATTATTTCATTTCGTGAATTTCATTTAATATTTTTTTTGTTTTTTTTTTTTTTGAGTATCCGGTAAAATGGCAGAGTTTCCGGTAGCTTAAAATAAATGCTACGTAATGTTATTTTTGAATGTAGCCCCCGATTGTATGCTGCACTTTTACTTGCACTGTAATGCACACACAATCGTTCGCTCCTCCACCTTCGTCGTCGCCACATAACTTTGCTCATGCATATTTTATTTGCCCTTTTGTTGAACGCTTTGAACATTGCCACTCTTTATTTGTGGTTGTGCTAATACTATGTACGCTGGCATTGTGCGTGCATGTCACTTAATTGGCAATGCCGTGCGTAAACCGATGTTTATGCTACCAATTGTCATTTAGCTAAATAAATAAGTAAGTGACTGCGACGTCGTTTAAATTCATATAGCATTTACTGGTGTACTTGTCGAGTAGACCTATCACCAGACAATCAACTCCGCAATGAAATTCATCGATGTCAGTCATATGTGTTGTGTTGAAAGGTGGCTGGCGTGACCCGGCGGGCAAACTCCTCCTCAAGCCGGAACAATCAACGCGATGTAAAGCAAAACCATTGCATTGCCAATAAAGAAAGGGTTGACAACGCCAACGGCTGCTTGAGCACATATGCTATGTAATAACACTCATGTGCATATATTCATTCATGTAGTACATATTTGTGTGGTTCTGCATGGCTTCATTCTTCATGTCCTCATTCTTACACTTTTTCGTCATCTTTCTTTTACATATTTACAATATTTTTCAATATTCTCTTGTCAGTCTTGTTGCTCTTCTCATTTTGTATTTATCCCCTAACAAAATCTCCGAATTTGCTTTTGTTTTATTATCCCAATCATATTGCTTTCCTCATTGCTTGATTTTTGTTGTTGTCTTTTATAAGTTTTCTTCAAATGAATTGCAATACAAAGCAAATAACTGCAAATTGTTTCAATTTGCACAGATTTATGTTAAGCTTAATTGAATTTTTGCCGCTGCACAACACATCAAAAGCAAAATAATAGGCTTGGCACTATATAATAGATGTGTTCTTCTTCTTCATGCCACACTAATGTACGTTTTCTTTTACTGTCATCTTGTCTGTCTCTCTCTCTGTGTCTCTGTGTCTGTCATCGACTTCCGGCAGTTTGATTGCGTTCGAAATAACATTGACCACAGCGTCTGAGAGCGCGTTAGAGTATCGACATTGCATTGAAGTTAAATACATTCGGGGCGGGCATGGGCCAAACGACAGGCCAAGTTTTTCAAATGCAATTGACAAAGCAAAATGCGCGCTACTTTTCACTTCCGCTATACGCAGCAATGGCTACCAAAGCAACGCGAATTTCACTACTTTAACCACTTTTCTCGTTGCACGCACACACACATACAAACACACAAATACACACATATAGACATACACAAGCAGATACGTTTATAAAAACGCATTGCACGCAATAAACTTGGCGAAAAAGTGGGTAAAAGAAAATGAAGAAGAAGAAGCGCAAGTTGAAAACTTTGCAAAATCTATTTAAAAGACTTGCTCGAAAGCAACATCGTTGGCTTAAGAGGTTGGCATGTGGCATGTGGCATGGTGCTGGTTTTCTGTTGCAAAAGAATAAAACAAAAAATGAAATAAAATTGTGAGGAAAGCTGAAGCAGTCAACTTTCAAATACCCTGTACCTGGAACTGTTAACTGATGCTACCAGATCTGTTGCCGGCATTGTTCGGACAAATTGAAAAATGGGCCGCGTCTATAAAAACCTTTGAATTTCTTATTTGAAATTCTGTCTTACATAAATAGGATACTTTAAACTTGAGCTGGCAAGCGAAATTTAGTTGCGACAAAGCTGAATGTAACTTTCATTCTTGATATATACTTTCTTTGCTACTTCTTATTTCAGTGCTTAATGCAACTTCCTTGCTTTTAAATTTTGCTCATGCTTATTATTTTATTTTTCGAGTTTTGTCTTGCTGTAATATATTTATAATAAAATATACATATAATTTAAAGAATATATACAAAAATAATCAGAAAGAAAAGCGTATTCCATTGATGGTCTGCCCACTCGTGAGGTTCCTGAGTTTAATTGAATTTTATTATATCATTTATTATACTTATTTTAGATTTTATTTTATGTTGTGCAGGGTATTATAATGTCGTGTGTGCACGATGCCTATGCTGCGCTTAGTTGTTTCGAGAAGTTTTCATCAACTCTGCAACAACCTCCATTTTAACTTTGCTAGGAGTTTGCGTCAATTTTGAAACGGTTTTGTTTGATTTTCTTTGTTTCCCAACGAGACAGTAATGTCGTTTTGTCGTTGTGCCAAAGTCTTGGTTCAATGTCAACGCCATCGTTGTCAACGTTACCTAATTAAACGCTGACAGTTTCGTTCATATTCGGTTTTGTGGTCGTGTGTTGAAAGTTTTAGTGGCTTCGCCAATGTTGCATTGGGAATTTGAATTCAAACAAAAACAAAAATAATAATAATGATAATAATAAATGAAACCAAATCTGACAAACTTAGATAATATTCGATTTGGTATGCAATATTTTTGAAGTGTGAAATTATTTTCTCTCTTCTGATCTGCCACCTCTGATAAAGTTATGCGAAAATTATCAACGTGTCTTGTCAAAAAGTGTCAAAACTTTTAAGTATTCCATTTTCTTCTTTTTATATTCATTTTTTTTTTCTTGTTTATATAATTGTTTGGCAATGTAAATTCAAGGAAATAAAAAATTTCAGTTTTTTTTCATTGCTTTTTCTTGTTTTGCTCAAACGAAGAAGCAATCATGCCACGCCTATTCAAACGTTCTGAACCTATTGTACAGCCCAGCTGGCTGAACATTGTCTGCGGCGATGATAGCTCATTGGAGGTGCCACTAATTGTTGCACAACGTGCACCATACATACAGCGACGTCTGCAACGTGGCCATACGCCGAATGCTCCATTGAAAATTTATCGTGGTTCAAAGCATATTGTCTCAAAATGTTTTCAATGGCTGAACGCGCATCCAGAACGTTCGAAACATGTACCCGGCAATGGTTATAATATGTCCTATAATGAAATTGAACAATTGCGTTTACCCGATGAGGAAATTTTTATGCTCATTGGCGTCGCTGATTATTTAGGCTTATTGACATTAGCCGAACAATGTTGTTCATATTTGGTTGCGATTAAGAAGAAGCAGCAACAAGAAGAAGAAATGAGGAAAAAAAAAAGTACAAATAACAATTCAAAAATAAATAAATAAATCAATTCTTTAAAAATAACTATTGTAGTATAAATTAAAAATTAAAAAAAAAAAAATAGAAAAATTCGCACAACAAAAAAATAAAAAGCAAAATTTATTTAATTCGTAAAGAATCTATTCATATAAGTCTAATCATCATTAAAAAGTTTCATACAAAATTTTATATATATAAAAAATGTATTGCTATCTCACACACACACTATCTCTTTCTTTTTTTAACCAACCAACTTAGATGTACGCGATTACACGTCAAGCAAATCTACTGCACCGTCTTGGCGACTTGGAATGTCTAATATTGTTAGTGTCCTGCATATGTCATGATCTGGATCATCCTGGCTATAACAATATCTATCAAATAAATGCACGTACAGAGTTAGCACTCAGGTTAGTACAAGAACAACGATAGAAATTAAAAGATACATTTTTTTTTAAGAGAAAAGAATAAAAACTAATTTTTTTTTTTTTTCTTATCTTATTTTCTGTTCCCCCAATAAGGTATAACGACATCTCACCGCTGGAGAATCATCATTGTTCGATAGCATTCCGATTGTTAGAACATCCTGAATGTAATATATTCAAGAACTTTAACAGAGACACTTTCAAGTAAGTAAACACATATCTATCTACATATTTATACAAAAAATTAATGCTTTGCGTTAGTCTCAGTAAAGTACAAGTACAAATATATGCCTCTTATAACCTTTCAAAGAAACCTTTTCTAAATATTCGCTTTGTCATATTAGAGATACAAACCTTCCATGCTCGGCTCCTTTGTTGAATGCATTAACCAGCAAATGTATTTCTCAGACGATGCGTGAAAAATTTAAACAATTTTTGTTGGTATTTATGCAGAAAGATACAAACACATATCAGAATACGTCAGTTATTTAGATTATTAACTTGTATTGTGCAGCAAACTGTTGGATTACTTTGTAGCTGGAATGCATACTAGACGCGCAAATATTATGTGTGAATATAGAAATGCACACACACGCAGGCACGCACGCAAACCACATTAAATTTGCTTACCAAGTAATGCAATAATAATTTGCAATGTTCATTTCATGAAAACATAATCAAGCATTCCATATATGGTATAAAATATCACTGCATATGCGTTGATGTGTGTGTGTGTGTGTGTGTGTGTGTTTGCTTGTACTTACATGCGTATAACAAAACATGCCACATTTATTCAACCATTGATATAGTTTATTATAAAAGCCGATATACATCGTTATTATTATAAAAGCCGAAATTCAAAACTGTAAATTTTCATTAAATTGAAAATAATTAAAAATAACAAAAAAATAAACTAATTTCGACTTTGCTGAGAATTTAATACTCTCATGCGCAGTTTTTAATAAACATACTCGAATTACTCAACATTGACTGCACACATGGTTAATGATTAGTTGAAATACACGTTTTTTTTAGAGATTGATTGATTGACGGCATGACAACGAGATTTTTTAAGCAAATTTTTTTTGTATGTAGGGTATCGGCGTATATTGTGTTTGTTTGCCCGAATTGTATGTAACGCATAGTAGGAGGGGAGTGACACCCCATAAAGTATACATATTCTTGATCAGGACGTCAAGTTAAATAGATTGAGCCATGTCCGTCCGTCCTCATCAATGATTCTCGGAAACTATAAGAACTAGAGACTTGAAATTTTGTGGGTAGACTCGTGATGCTCGGCAGCAGATCAAGTTTGAACCGTTTTGTGCCACGCCCACTCCTTCCCGCCCAACCAGCACCGCTCACTTTTTAAATGGCTGTAGCTCGAACACCAGATGAGATAGATACATGAAAATCGGTATATAGCCATACAAAACTGCATACCACAGTTTTTGCCCCTCCCCCTCATTTTCTCTCCAAAAGTTAATTTCTTAAAATTGTCATGTCTCCAAAACTATATAAGATACGAACCTGAAATTTTATGTACATGCTCAGTAAATATACATCTTTAAAACTGCATACAATAAAATACCCCACTCTCTGATGGTTACCCCTCAAAAATCAACAAACTAAAATTTTTTGTAAATTTCATATTTTTTGACCGATCTGCTTTATATTTGGAACACTATTTGAATAGATGATGTGAGATGAATATTTTTTTTTTAAGATTTGGAATGTGCAGGGTACTATATTGTCGAGTATACTAGACTAAACCGCCCTTAATGCAATTTTTTTTTAAATTTGTTGACTAATATGAAACCAAAATGCACTTCATTTCATGCTGGTCTTGCATGCGTTCAGAACATGTCAGTCAGCCTGTCAGCATGCCTGTGCATAAGCTTGTTAGTCAATTAGTGAATCAGTGCGTCAGTCAATCAAAGTTTGCGAACAATCAATTCATTAGTTAAACATTGACACATGTTCGTTACTATCATGTTGCTTGCTTGCTTACTTGTGCCATTGTTATGTTTAAGCATGTGCTTGCTTTTGTTCAAAAATGTATAAGCATTTTGTTCTCGTCCTCATTAGACTTACTGTCGGAAATTTTAATAATTCTGTTATAAAAACACCCCAATCCAAAGTTTCGTCTGTTTATATGCAAGAGCAAAAAAGTTTTCCTAACAAAAACCTCATTTTTCACCGATTGTTTCTATGAGAGCCCAATCTTCACTAATCCCACACACGATCTGCATATAAGTCCAAGAAATTTTTGTACAAAATTTCGAGCCGATCATTTCTATTGCTATATATAGTGATATAGTGATTCAAACTAAATAATTCTGAGATATACAATGCCTGAACATATTCGAAGAACTTCTTCTTTTTGATACCTTTAAAACTTTTAGTGTACCTTGCACTGAAACAGACAAATGGACTGACGGACATGGCTATATGAACTCGTCTCGTCATGCTGATCAAGAATATATATACTTTATATAGTCGGAGATGTTGCAAACTTCATGACTCTCTCTGCAAGAGTATAAACAAAAACACGAAAATAATATCTACTTAGCTATTTAATTTGGCTTTTTCGAGCATTACTTCTCTTCAATTAAAAGCTCAAATTTCATATTTTAATTTGCATTTTGCATTTGCATTTTGCTTGCCATATTATCGGTCTATGCAGTTATAATATTACCTTTTTACAGGTCAAACACTAATGAGCAGCACACGCGCCGTGTTGTTTATCACAGTTGCCTTGAAATTATTCTCCTATGACTTTGCATTACCACGGCCTCGTTTTCTTTCGCTATTTTTGCTATTTTTTTTATTTTTTTATGCGTCTACCTTCATTGCCGCCAATAAACCATGCACAATAATAAACTTAAAAGCTTAAATATTATTTCGAAACCAAGGTTTCTCCTGCTTGACATTCAGGATGCTGGTGACGGTTGTGTTGGTGTTGGTGTTGCTGCAGCTGCTGCTGCTGCTGCATGCCATTACCTTGGCAACAAGTTTTCTTTAGTGAACTCCCGAAAGTATGCAATAGCTTATGCAAACAAATAAAAGCGTAGCGCTTTCTTACTTAAGAATATACAAATGGAAATGATGGCAACCATCATGATAATGATGATGATGATGATGATGACAATGTTGTGACGTTCAGTGGGAATTTGTTGATAATGATGATATTGCTGCAGATGTTCTTGATAATATTGTTAGCGCAAATACGAATTCATTCAAATGCATTCAACGTTTTGAATGTTTCAATTTAACATGATTAATTATTGCGGCATTTATTATACTCAACACAAATCGTGTATCGGTTGAATATATTTATAAAGGTTTTTTTTTTTTTTGAGACCATATAAATGAAAAATCTAAAAGGAGGAAAGTAAAAGTCTACTATATGTACATAAAAATGATGGTTCTCGATAACTAGATGAGAGAATTCATTGATTTGGCTCGTGAGATCATAGTATACTTTTGTCTAACCCAACCGAAAACTCAAGCAACTATAAAGTTTTATTTAGTAAACTATAAAAGCGATAAAATTCACAAACTCTAAAATATTGCATACCAAAAATATCAAGCCCCCCACATTGTTATCCCTTAACGACTATCAAACTGTAGCATGTGTCGAGTATATTCGATTATGTCCTTACTTGTTCATATTTGCTTCAACGCTTTATCTTTCGTATCTTTTTTTTTTGTTTTTTGTATCTACTATAGTATCTGTTTAACGTACATGTGTATTATAAAATATCTTATGCTTAACACTTTAGGGCATTTATTGAATTTTGAGCGCATTTATGCATCCATAGTTTTACTAAGTTGTAAGTAAACTTTTTGACAGCACAGTATGACAGTATGAGTATGAGTAAAGGCACCAACAACGACTACGTTGACGTTGGCATTGTTCATAATGCTGATGGTAAAGACACGGTATGCAACGTGCAATAGAAGTCCTTGCTTTGTGCCAATGCCAATGGCGCTCTGATAAAGAAAATTGTTTAACTTCAACGCGCATAAAGCAAACAGAAAATTAAAATGAAGTTGCTGTACTATTATTGTTGTTTTTTAACGTCATATGCCCTGTCAGTCAGCACTAAGCACTTGATGGGTTGACTTCAATATATATTGTATAATTTACGTTCACACTTAAGAGATTTCTGCCGTGTGACCGCCTGTATTTTAAGCATTTTTTGGAATTTTTTTGTCGACGACCCATGTGAAAATAGAACTTTGAATTTTTTATAATATATTTATTGTTATTTTAAGATAGCGGGAAAAATAATCTCAAGTGAAAATGTTCATTACAAACGTAAGTTATGAACTGATACAAATACCGGCTACCAAAAACAAGTATACGTGCACTGTCTTCACGATTTCGATTGGATTGCTTAATGGAATGAATTGTGTTTCAATCTGTAAAGCATCGTGAGAACTAGTACTATTTAAAAATATTGAAAATTTGGGTTTTAGACTTTTGACAAAAAAAACATCGAAATTTTACTTTTTTTTTTGTTTTTCGATATGAAAAAAATATTTAAAATTGGGAATGATTTGATCTGTATATGAGCTGAGTCTGCTGTTTAAGTTTGAGACATAATGAAGACCAGTTCATCATTGCTTACATATTTACTTGCTCTATGTGCAATAGAAAACTACGTAAATTTTCATGTTGTATAATCTCAACATAAACTTAACTGTGGCCAATTTATTTTTTAAGACTCAAAACACAATAATAAAGTGAGCTTGAAGTCAAACACGTTTCAAACAAAATAAACCCAGCATGGAAGTCATGTATAGAAGAAAAAAAATAAAATAAAATGAAGTGAAATGCTTGCATTCTGTCAAATCGTTATGAATGAATGAAAACGTTTTCAAAAATGCACTTCAATCTCTTTTTTTTTTTTATTATTATTTTCACGTTTTCGTTGCTTTCATGCTTCCGTTGCTGAAGCTTTGATTGTTTGTTTGTTTGCAGCATTTTTTGTTTTTGACCAAACCGCAACCGAATTTATGCAAAATTAAGTTATTTCTACTCTTTGGGCATTATATGCAATCGTTGCTGAATTTTATTTTATGTTAAATTATTTGAAAGACAGTTTTCAACTTAGTATTTCGCATTGTTTGGCGTTCAATGTTTTTTTCATTGTATTTTGCATAATACATACAAACTCATGAGCGAGTGAAGTAAGAATGTCGGTTAGGCATACCATAAATTCATTTGTTGTTGCCATAACATGAATCGTTGCAATTCTCTGAGTTTAAGGCACACCAGAGTATAAAAGTATTTCTGTATGTTTTTTTATTACTTTCAGACAATTTTATCTCTACTTGAGGCAGTCATTTTTATGCAAGGGATTTGCTTAATGATGTTGCATAGAATAGTTAGATAAGTGCTAGTAAATACTTAATACAAGTTAAGTTGAGTAAAGACTTTTGAAAATGATTTGTTATGATTTGTTTTAATATATTTTTTTTTTTTTATTCCTTTTCAATTCTCAACAACAAAGTTTATATTAATGACATTAATTATATCTTCTATCTAAAAAAAAAAAAAAAAAAGAATCCAACTTAAACTAGACACATGAAACTACCAAATGCGGCACATGTCTGCTGTCTGCATCTGACTCGATGCCGGACACTGAAAGACCTCAGCAAATTCGGGAAAGTTACCCAAGACATTGTTGACGCGCTCACTATGCGAAGCGTGTTGCGTCACAGTTGTCGTCGGCGCTGCATGACCGCACCATGTCTGCGCAAAACCGATGAACAACGACTTGAGATCAGCATTGTTGACTGGCTTTTGTTTGGCCTGCGCTTTGTATGCCTCCAAAGCTAAACGAAGACCTTCACTATCAGCGATATTCTCATTCAGATTAAGCGTTGCATTGCTATAGCGTGGCATCAGATAGCATGATGAACGTGTGCCATAACGTATAATCGATTTGGCTGACCAATTGTTTGCCACATTACCGGATTTATCGTAATTTATACCATCATAGTCGAAGCCATGCAATAGCTCATGTGCAAGCACATAGACAAGACTGCCATAGATGCGTGCCGTTGGCAGGCAACGGTGCCAAAACGGTGGTCGCAATATGCCCACAGGCAGCTCAATGGCATTCTTTTTCAAACGATAATAGGCATTCACATCGAGCGGTCCATAGTCACTTTGCCGTGTGCCAATGTCATGTCCTTCCTGCGCCAGCGCCAGCTGACGAAACTCAGTCAGTGCACGTGATTTTGATAATTGCAAAAGATTCTCATCATAATTATCGCTCATCGGCGCTGGCATAGCGTTGCGTTGCTCAACAGTTTGCGCCAAATCGAGCGTTGGCAAGAGTAAACGCATTGCGCGTAATTTAGCTAAGCCCAAAGCACGCGTCTCGGCATCAGCTTCAAAGATGGTCGTCTCATTGATGGCGCGTTCGAATTGCAATTTCACATGTTCGAAATGTTGATTTAGTTGCGTTTGTGCGTTACGCATTAAACCGAGTGCTGCTAATTCATTTGCCATTGTTGGTGGTTTTGTTTTTGTGTCAGTTGTTGTTGTTGTTGTTGATAATTCGGTGTGCAACAAGCCCAAATAGATGCGTGTCAATTCCTCAGGCATAAAATCATTCAACTGTTGTAAACAATATTCACGTTGCTCATTTGAGGTTTTCTCCTCATGTAAATGTAACTCAAAGTGCGCTAAAAATTGCACTAATAAATATTTGCCAATTGTCTCGGCTTTGGTGCGTTGCAGAAGTGTTTGCATTTTACGCAAATACGTTGTATCGGCAACGACAAGTAAACGTTCGCCATAAGTCGTTGACTTTTCCGGCAATTCGGCCAGTAATGCATCAAAATATTCACTTAATTTCAGTTCAGGCAATTCGCGTGCCAGTGCTGCCAATTTTTGTGGTTCACGCAACACAACTGTGTGATCATTGGCCGTTGTCAGTGCGTACAATTGACGTTCAAAGTTAACAATTTCCTCGGCAATTGCATTCGCTTTGCGTACACGTACGCCCAAATCGAGTAATAAGTATTTGATGTAGCGTTGATACATAAAGGCATCGTCGTCGTCGTTGGCGGCATTCTTGATGAAGTCAAACGTTGGCGGCATAATGTAGAATATCAGCTGTTCGGCGGCCTGCCAATTTGTTTGCACCAACAGACGCCAGAGTGTTTGTGCGCCATAGCGTCGTAGATTTGCGCTAACATATTGCCAATTAAAGGTGACATTCGCGTTACGTTCCTCGAAATTGGCATCGATTATCGGCCAAACGCTAAATTGACGTAGTATGTTTGTATATACGCGTATCGTGTCACGACTTGCACCGCTCACTTGCATGCTTAGGCATGAATTGTAAAAATCACTTACACGTTTTGATGAAGCCGTTGTTGTTGCTGTTGTTGTAGGTGTACTATGCGCTGTTGTGGTGGTCGCTTCAAGATGTTGCATCAAAAGTTGTTTATTGTGCGCACGAACAAGTGTGCGCGTATCACGTGCACCAAGCCGACGCAAACGATAGGTTACACGCCAATTGCCGCACGCATATTCATAGAAATCATTGCATGGCGATACATTCACATCCATTTGCTCATCGATCTCGCGTTCCAAAGCCGCATTATATGCTTCACAGCTACGCTCGCCATCAGCGTTGCCAGCAGTCGTGGTGGTGGTGATGATGCTGGCCGCCTTTGTTGCAGTTGGCATACTAACGAACAATAGAAACAACAACAACAGCCATGCTAAATAGCAGCATTGTGTACGTTGTATTTTCATCGCTTCAAATCGCTTTGAATTTCGAATTCGTACTGAGATTTTATTGAAGCTTTGCACATCAATTCCAATGCTGGCTGGCTGGCCATGACGCTCTCATTTTTTTTGATAACGTTCAACGCGCATCTGATAATCGCCGACACAAAAAAAAAAAAATCATTTTTTTTTTCTTTTTCAAATTGAACGAGGTACGTTTTTGATTTTTTTTGTGTTTTTGTACATTGCAAAAAATGAAAAAAAAAAAAAATTTAAATCGCCTTAACTTAGTAGCAAAGGAATTACAGCAGACAAACAATTGTTAACTTGTAACTTCTTCTCTAATAAATTCTGCTGCATGAATTTATTGTGCGACAATCACAACAACTAAATAACATGCTAAATATAGATTTTTTATTTTTTTTTTTTTTTCTAAACTGCGCCAAGTTTAAGGTTAAACTGATTAGAAACGTTTAAAAGCGAATGAAAATGAATTGTTTTTGTTTTACGTTTCTTGTTTGCTTGTATTGTATTAATTACCATGAAAACGTTGACTGGCAAAACGTACACCAGCCGATACAGCAACAACAACAAATCTCAAACAACCTTTACCGACCGATAAGTAATCGTTGCTTAAGTCTTGCTTACACATGACCAAGGCGCTTTGTTTGAGTTTTGTTGAGAATTTCGAAGAATTATAGTTCGAATAACGCAACGGTAGGCAAGGCAAGGCAAGTGAAGGCAACAAGCAACGGATAAACACATTTCAAGTACATTTATGATGAACTTGAGTCTGAGCCTTAGACTGAGCCTGAGCCACTCGCAATTAGTGGCATTAGTGGTCAAAAGGGGTTTTTCGATTGCTCTCTGCCCCGTCTTCGTGTCCGTACAATTATGTGTTTTTGTTGTTGGCTATGTAGAATGGTCAGCTGTTGAATGGGTGGGATTAAGTATATGAACATTGGAATTTTTGATGTTGTTAAGTTCATTTCCCAGACAAACGTTTAAACAAAATGAATTTAATTAGGCATTAACTGAAGTGCCAAAGGTGGGCGTATAAAAACTAAACTGTCTGTCTGTCTGTCCGTCTGTGTGTGCGTGCGTACGTGCGTGCGTTGAACTAAGTAGGCATAGCATGTGCGTGGATGCTTCATTAACCTAAACTGACTTGTCTCGACTTGAATTGACTTGACTTGACTTGGTGTCGTTTTGTTTTTGCCTTTTGTTGACCTGAACTAAGGTGCGCTTAACCTAACCTGTGTTGAACTGTGTGATATTGTGTTGAGTTCTGTTGAGTTGAGCAAGCGCGCGTGTGCACAAAACCCACGTGAATTCAATTAATTATTACACATACGCCATGTTAAACCAAATTAACTACACTTAAGCAGCAACAATAACAACAACAACAAGTCACATTAGTCGCACTGCAAGCGTAACTAAGTAAAAGTCAACGGAAATGACGATTAAACGGAAACGGATATACTAATGTAGACAACAAAGAAATGAGCTCAAAGAAAAAATATATTACTATATTTAAGAAAAATGAAAAAAATTTCAAATAAAAAAATCCCTTGCAATGCAAAGGTCATGAAACAACACCAACAACAACAACAATATCAGTGCAGAAAACGTCGACAATGATAATGAAAAATGCCAACGTTGTCGGTCATCCTCGCGAATCTAATCAAATTCTTCAAATAAGCATTAACAAACTGACACTTTCAGACACAGACGCGCTTTATTATTAGTATAATATAAATTGGACGTTGCTGCAGATGAGCCAACAACAGCAACAACAACAACAACAACAAAAGCAACATACATACACCAACAGATGGCAAAAGTTGTAAGCATTGAAAATAAAAAATAAAAAAAAAGTGCAGATTACAAGACTTAACCTAACTTGGTCGGCAAGTAAAGGTCACTCAACGACAGCATCACAAATCATTATTATCATCATCATCATAATTATTATGAACATTAAATCGTCATCATCAGCAGTAGCAACAGCAGCATCATCATCATGATTATCAGCATTACCATTGAGTCTGTCATCGTCAATATTCTCATCAGCAATCGTTTGACTGTTTGCCTTCTTTTGAAATTCGATTGCGAGAATCGTAATCTGCTAAAGTAAGAAAGTAGCAATGAATGAATAAAGCAATAAATGTAAAAAAGAACCAAAAAAAAAAACACTGAGAAAGAGAAAAGCATTGCGAGCTTATACAAAAGTAAGAAATTATCTTCGAACGTGCAGATAATTGTATACCCTTGACCTTTTTCTAGTGTTCCGGTAATTTTTTGTCTTTACCTTTTAAGAGCCAACAGACAAATTTTCCTTGTGGTAACTCCATTGGTTGCCATATATGAAGATATAAATTATTCTCAGCTCTCACTAAGATTTTTGCTAGTTTTCGATCCCAACCATCCATGTAACAAACATTATAATAGACTCTATAGGAAGAATAGGCAAAAATAAGCCATGATCGACTTCCTCCGACATACTTAAATCATTTTTCGTATTTAATGCATAGTTCTAACTAAGAAACTTCTAGAGATAAAATATTTTTCATACAAGCCCCAATGCCAGTAGTTCGATTATGCGAAGAAGAAGCTTCAACTTGTGAGATCAACTCGCTTTGTCATGCGGATCACGATACTTTATATGAACTTTAGTTTTTTTCTTCTACTGTGTGTTACAAACGTCATGATAAAATCATAATACAATACTATACATTGCGTGTAGCGTATAATACGTGGAATTGAGTAATACTGCCACAGAAATTAAGTGAAGTGAAGTAATTAGATTGAAGCAAAAGCCATCAGAAGTCGCATATATGTATGTAAGTATATGTATACGTATGCCTGTATACTTGTGTGTGTGTATACATGTCAAAGCTTGACTTTATAAAGCAACTTTACAGATTCTTAATTTCATTAAGTGCAGCGAAGACCGCGAGAACTTAAATAAATTTTTGTGCCTTTGAAAAGACTACAAATTGAGTTAATTATAAAAAAAAGAGAATAAGAAAAAAATCTTTCAGAAATGTGTAAAGATTAAGAAAAGAGAAAGGATTAAAAAATGAAAAAATAACACAAAAAGATTAAATAAGAAAATTAAGAAAAAGAAACAGCAAAGAATGTACTTCAAGAAGACATACATAAATAAGTCAGTAAGGCTTCGATTTGAGCGGAAGTGCATGAATAATTCACATGTCTGTGGACTTGCATATTTTCTAGTCATTTATGAATTAATAGACTTGCGTATTCAATCAACAAGAGTAACTGCAAAAGTGCCAATTTGTGTCATATATATATGTATGTATATGGCAAGCGTTGAATGCCAATGACGAACATGAATGACAGAAGAGTATAAAAAAAAATAAATTCAAATTGAAAGCGACAATGATGATAGCTAATGCCACTTGACAGTTGTGGCGCGTGTACTGCGTGGCAAATGAAATGCTGTGGCAAACAAGCAATGCGGTTTTTGCTACCAAATGAAATGCTATGCTATGCTATGCTTTGCTATGGTGGGTAGGCGATTGGGTGACCAATGGCAAAACATGCAGGACAGTGAAGAGCAAGTATGACTAAAATCAAAACCGCAACACAGTGGCTAGAAGAATGCGACAAATACAGTTGCAGCATTCAAACAAACAAAAAACAAACAACAAATAATTGACACTGAAACACAGTAACGAAATGAAATAAATTGAATTGCACATAGTAGCAAAAAAAAAATAAATAAATAACAAACAAACGGAAAAATTTACTTCAATGTGTAGACGGAAAAAGTTTCGCTTTGAAAAATATTTATACAAAAATTTAATATACTATGTTACATAAATACTTCTTTTTCATTCAATTAATTTTATAAAATTTAGTTGCACAAACTATTTGCACACAGAGAAGCTAAATTTGTTTATAGCATTTTTTGCGCAAAAGACATTTTTTTGTCATTAGAAATCAAGAAAAAGTTTACATAGACCGACATATGCATAGTTGTACGCACATAGATACCCAGTTGGATCTTGAGTAACGTAGTGACAAAAATAAGTATGTTTTTTACCGTTTTTTTGTAAGGAAAAAAATCACTGATTCACCTTTTTGCTTGACAGTAAGGCAAAAGCAATATGAAGCTATCAACTACGTTATTGTAAAAGACTACACGGCAACGACGCTTCTATACTCATGAGAACTTAAAATACGACGAACCCAAAGAAGATTTTTTTCTGATTATACATAAATAATGCATTATTTTAGAAGTCTAAATATCAGCGATCCATGAAAACATCGCTTCTGTTCACAGTGTTTTTAGCATGCTTGTTTCAAAAATAAAATTCGAATACATCCAAAGCCTCCTCTACCATGTTATTATTTTAAAAATCTAAAAGTCAGCCATACATGAAAATATGCCGTAAAATTTATTCTTACTTTTCAGTCCAAGTTCTTTAGCATGAACTTCATTCACTACATGAGAATTGTCCTGCTAAAATTAGTGGTTCTGTCATGCTGATTTTGGAAAGGAAACCCTAATATGAGACCCAAAGCAAATCAAGCAGATTAATATAAGTAAACAACCTTCGAACAGAGGAGTTATTGGCCTACGACACTCAATATTAAAATCAAAAGGAAAACTTCAGAAATTTTCACGTAATTCTACATCAAAGAGAAGAACTGTGAAATTGTAACTTTTTCACAAAGAAAAGTTCTATAGGGTAGGCGCAGCTTGTCTGTGTGTGTGTGTGTGTGTAACTGTGATTGAGTTGTGTAGCAAAGTTTTTATTGAAAAAAATAAATCTTGATTTTCACAAAACACCAAAAACAACAACAACAACAACAGAAACCATCTAATTATCTTATACACAAAACAAAATTTTTGCTTTTAACTAAGCAACTAACTAACTTACTAATTTGATGCCACGTACACTGTCGTATGCCACGCATCGAACAACAACAATAGCAACAACAACAGCAATAATAAATACGCCCACAATTACACCCACCCGCCTTTTCCTTTGCCTGTGCTCCGTCATTGTGTTTGGCTTCCTTCAAGGCTATGAAGACTAACTCTGACGTTCGCTGCTTTGCCTGTTGCGTTTGGCAGGCGTTCATTTTCAAAGGAACCTTATTTGTTGTTGTTGTTGTTGTTGTGTCGTCGTCGTCTTCGTTGTATGTATGTTTGACAGTTTGCTGAAGGCGTATTCATTATTTAAAATTAACAAAATGAGCAAATAGAAAATTTGCCTGAAAATTGTGCCCAAAACTTTGGCGATTGTTGTGTGCCAGAATAAAAAAAAAAAAATTACAACTATTACATGATAATTATTACTAAATAATTGAACGAGGAGTGCCGCGATAACATTAATATGCGTTTAAATGTTAACATGCCAATAACAAAGAAGAAGACAAAGCAGCTAAAGCAATAAAAGACAAACAAGCAAACAAACAAACAAACAAGCAAGGACAAAGACCAAAAACTAAGACGACTGAGCACGAAGGACATTGTCCTCCACGACATTGTTGTTGTATACAAATAAGTGTAAGAGCAATATGGAATGAGCAAAGCAAAAGAACAAAGGATAATGCCAAATATTCATTGATAATTTTTTTTTTTTGCACAAAGACGACAACTTTCACGCAATTTACCCTTAAAACATTTATTTTTGTGTTTAATTTATTTTGTTGGCATTTATGAAACTTACTTTGTGTTTGCTTTATGCTTAAATTGTTTTACATCTCGTTGTTGTTGTTGTTGTTGCTGTGTCGCCAGGTGCTTGTCAAAGGTTTATGACAAAGGGCGCAACGGGAGCGAGTTGCCATGACATTATAGCAATTGCAATATTCATTGCTCTATTGTACTTACATACATACATACATACATACACATAAACAGACAGGAGAACATTATTTTATTTGTTCGTTTGTGCTTATTTAATTAATTTTATTGTATTTCAATTTATGTTGAGATTGAGTTTGACATCAATGTGCAAAAGCCTGGCAAACAAAGCTTTTTAGTGCGATTTCTGTCACAGCAGTAGACAAAATAATTGAAATTTAACATAAAAGCAAAAAAAAAATAATAAGCAAAGACAAGAATATTTTGCATCTAATAAAAGGAAACAAAAAAAAAAAAAATAAATAAATAAAACTCTGTCAGTCCTTCGCTAATACTGAAACCAACAAATGCGTACAACATTATGGAATTTTAATCATAGAAATAAATTTTTTTTTGCCACTTTTTGCAGCACATAAAACCGCTGCGCAAATAGTTCATTCATAGTAAAGGTTTTGCTTTTGCAGAAAATATTTGAAATTAAAAAATTCCTTGTTATAATAAGTTAAGAAATGAAAAAAGAAAGCAAGAAAAAATTAAAAAAAAAAAAAAAAAAACAATAAATAACTTTGTTGGCAACAAAAAGAATGCGATAACGCGATACGCCGTAAAGTATGCTGTAATAAGCAGCAAACACAATTATTTTGCTAACTTCTTTTGTTGGCTGCAATTGACTCAATTTAAATTCTATTGAGTCAAGTAAGTTATGTGCGGTTTGTGGAAATACTTTTATTTTCTGCAAGCGCATAATTCTCATCTTCTTTTTCTACATTTATTTTTTCATGTTTACCGTTGCAATATTCCCATTAGACACATCAGTGTATTTTTTTTTTTTTTTTTTGTGAAATTTTTATAATTATTAATTTTTTCATACATGAAGCGAAAACCACAAAACATTTCAAAGGGGTTATCTCATGTTCGATCTCCTTTTTTTCCGATCGGGCTGAAATTTTAATTGAAATTCATCTACACATGAATAGCTCAGTTCGGTATCAGAATTTATAGATACATAGATAATAGATTCCTTTATTCACTTTTTTTTATTTCCATTGAAAACCAAAACAAAAAAAAAAACAGACATCGAATTTTGAAATTTTTTTTTTACTTGTCCGCCATTTTGTTATTTTTCACTAAAATCTTTTAAATTTGCAACGGAACAAAATGACAATCCTACTGAGTAATAATATTTTTATAACTTTTTATAATCTGATGATTAAAAAAAGGCGTAATCAATGGGATAAGTCATCTACTTTTTTTTTAACAAACCTAAAATGAAGTTGACATTTTTTAATCAACAAAAAAGTATATATTCGACAAAAACGATAGTATTTTGTTTTCCGCACAAAAAAAAACCACCTTCAAACGTTAACCTCGGACATGAAACAAACCTCTTAAGTTTGTTTTTTACTCCATTCGTTCATAAGCGTGCTACAAAATATTTTTATTAAGTATACGTCATGTAAAAAAAAATGAAATCTCACACAGATTTTATATATGCCATTTCTCTATTTTGCTTTCTTGTTTGTTAAGAAAATTCTTTTTTCATTTTCCCTAAAATTTCATAACTCACTTCACTCACTTACTCACTCACTCACTCAGTCACTCACTCAGTCAGTTGCTCTTTTAGTGCGCTTGCCTTGTTGCAATTCGTTTGCAGCAAATGTGCAATGATGCAAATAATTTTCTTTTTAATATAACCAAACCGACAACACGATTTCTCTTCCTACGTACGCTTATTCCTTGGTCTATTATTATTTCCACCCACAAAAACTCACAATACCAATTATCCATTGCAGTCTTATCTACTTTGCTATTTAAGCGTTTCTCACAGACTATTACTGTTGTTGTTGTTGTTGCTGCTGCTTTTAGTTTTGTTTTTGCGTAGGAAAAAAGAAATATTTAAAGAAAATGCTTTGAAAACAGCAACGGCATCATCACACGCTGTGCTAGCAGTCGCTTCTAGGCATCGGTACAGTGGCATCATCGACAGCAGCAGCAGCAGCAGCATCAACCTTCCCATAGCAAACCACCGACTGACTGCCACCACCGGCCCATTATACCCTTATCCTTAGGCGACATACACGTTGCAGGTGTTGAATTTCAGTTGCGTGTGCCTATGCATGTTTATGCTTGTTTGTTTGTTGCTCTTGTTCCACTTCCTCTTGTTGGTGCTGCTGCTGCTGCTGTTGCTGTTGCTGCTACTTGACATGAAAAATTCAATTTTGTAGCATTTTCATGTGAAAAAAAAGAAAAAACGAAGAAATAAAAAAACCATGACTTAAGAAAAAAGCTTTGCGAAATTGAAAAAATAAATAAAAAGTTTGCAAAAAAAAAAAAAGAAAATGAAAAAAGCATAAATGTGCACAATTGCTAAATTGACATGCACAGAAAGTTTTGACGTGCATGAAAGAACATGCATTTTTTTTCATAGCATACTTAAGGTGCCTCAAATAGTTTTTTTTTTCTTATCAAACTTGCATCTTAACTGCTTGACTGGCAAGATATAAGATATTAAAACTACTTTGATGCATTTTGCGATAATTGTTAGACAGATTTATATATACAAATAGAAAGGTTCATTAAAGAATTAGAAACATATATTCATGATAGTTTGGATAGACCACAATTCGGGAAAGGCAAATAAATATTTAAAAAAAATCAAAGGAAAAACACTTTTTTTTATGATAATTTTAAATAATACTTTAATAGGGTTCAAGGATTTTGAGTTCCGAGTAAATTTTAACAATCTGAAAGCATTCGCGTGGTAAAAATCTCCTTAGACTGACGGATTAAACTCCTTACGTCATTACTCATGACAAATGTTAAGGTGTTGTCAGATTTTTTCGTTCCCAAAATATAAAGAAATACCCCCATTTTTACGAGCGAGTATAGAAGGCATAAAAAAAAGAAAATCAAATAATTGTTACTTTAATTACAGTCAAATACGCGAGGGCATCATACGTTGCATTCTAGCCACCGACATGGCACGTCACAATGAGATTTTGACACAATTCAAGGAGGTCACACCGATTTTCGATTATACCAATCGCGCGCACATTAATCTGGTAAGTGGCTTGACATTATTTTTGGGGTCAAACATGTTCTGGAATTTCACTATCCACACTTTGCACACAGCTCTGCATGATACTCATTAAGGTGGCGGACATCTCGAACGAGGCACGTCCAATGGATGTTGCCGAACCATGGTTGGATCGTTTGTTGCAGGAATTTTTCGCGCAAAGTGCGGCCGAGAAGTCCGAAGGCTTGCCAGTGACGCCATTCATGGATCCCGATAAAGTTAGCAAGCCGGGCTCACAAGTACGATTCATTGGCTTGGTGTTGTTGCCGCTATTTGAGGCGCTGGGCGAACTGGTGCCCGAATTGACAGAACTGATCATAATACCGGTGCGTGTTGCACTCGAATACTACAAGTAAGTAAATGAGCGTTTTAATAGATTGATTCATTGATTGATTGACTGTTTTTGTTGTCAAATTTGCAGACGCTTGAATGATGCTCAAACCAAAACACGAAAATCCGTTGCCGATAGCAACACTTCAGCGACATCTGATAGCAATAGCAGCGCTTTGGATGCAAATGCCGGTGGCGCTGGCGGCGGCGGCGGTGGCAGCAGTGGTGGTGGTGGTGGCGCCGGTGGTTATGGCGGTAATGGCGGAGGTGGTGATAGTGGCGGCGGTGGTGGTGGCACTGGCGGTAGTGGTGGTCCTAACGGTGGTGGTGGTGGCGGCCCCGGTGGCTGTGCCGGCGGCACTTGCAGCGGCAGTGGCACTACTTCAACCGGCAGCATTTCACCACAAATGCCACACTCACAATCCAGCATTAGCGTCAAATCACGACGCAGCATACCATCACAGAAATCCGCTTCACGCACGTCGGTCGACGAGCCGCAAGGCATGGCCGCTGAGCTACATGATCTGCCCGAGGGCAGCGAAAGCGGTGATTCTGAAACAGCCACCGAAGTCGATGTGAGTCAATTGTTATTATTTTTTTTATTTTTATAATTTATAATTGCGGCGTTTACGCATATCTCGTTAACGTATAAACGTATGAAAATATTAACTTAAACTACGCTGATGCGTGAACACCTTTTTTTAACGTCTTGTTAAAGTTGCTGGTTAAAGTTGTGAGTTGTTCTTCTTCTTATATAAACAAACGAAAAATTGAATTGTGCCAATTGAGCGAAAAAATTTAAATAAATTTAAAAACTGTATGTATTGTGAGATTGCCTTGAACATACGAGTAATCGTTACAAAAGTAGTAATATGGCGAGAAATTGGCAATGCAATGGTCTATGTTCAGTAAGGGGACCGAATAATGTACGCCATTTTAATATTGAATTCTTCCGAAAGTACAGCCACTTTTTCATTGATAATAACTAAGAACTGTCATTTTCAACTTTTCACCAAATTGGCCCGAGACCAGCAACATGCCTCGAGGCCTGTGCATTTTGTTGTTGGCAATTATCATTTCATACGTTAACGAGTTATGCGTGAACACCGCAAATGCTTCATATGACACATAGAATATTAGTTTACAAGACATGAGTTACTAATTTCTTATTTTTTTCACGCTTTTAGGTTGCTGAGAAAACATCGAAATTCAAAGTCGACACCGAAGGCAGCAGCAATCGCTCAAAATCATCGCATTCAACGTCACGCAAATCATCACGCGAGAAACGACCATCGATGATCGGTGAAATGTGCAGCAGCGGTGGCGGTCAACGTATGCGCAACTCCTATGGCAACATACATGGCTATCACTCGAATCGCTGTCACTTCGGCTCAAATCGTGCCGTCTCACTCGATCAATACAGCAGCGGCAATAATCGTCGCCTATCGGATGGCCTGCAACAGGTGATCTCCGATAGTAATGTCTTCTATAGTCGTCACAATCGCAGCAGTATAGAGAGTGGTGGTGGCGGCGGTGGGAGTGGCAGCGGCAGCGCTGCTGGTTGTCGTTTAATTGAAGATTTAAATATGAATGCAACGGGCATTGTTGTTGTACAGCCACAATTGTCAGATGGAACAGCACAACAACAACATTTACAACAACAGCAACAACAAATACAACAGCAAATGAAACAAAAACAGCAACAACAACAACAACTTGTGCCAAATTTAGATAGCGTGAATGATGTCGGCGGTAACAACATTGACATTGGCAACAGCATTACTGCGCTTGTTGCAACAACAAACACCACAACAACAACAACTTTGGCGGCAGCGGCAAGTACAACCGGCAAAAATATGCTGGAGACTACAGTCATAATGGCTTCGTCGCTCATCGATGCAAGCACATCCAATGGCAACATTATAATAACAAGTCAGCCGACCAATCAATGCTACGCTGCCGCTCTCAACATTGAGATGGGCAACGGCGCTGCCGGCAATGGCATCACTGCAACGGGCGGCGGCGCCGGCGGCAATATGAATGCCAATGCCATTATGGTCGTTGCCAGCACAACAATGTTGCCAACAAATACAACAACAACGCTGACAACAACAACATCAGCCGCTGCCGCAGCAGCAGCCGTAACATCCACATCGGCAGCCGCAGCAGCAAAATCATCATGGAAATCACGCTTAAAGCAATTCTCTGATTATTTTAGCTTCTCATTTGACAAAAGTTCGAAACGTTTTGGCAGCACACGGAGCAGTCCATGCTCGGTGCGTAATAATAATTCAAGTGATTTGGGCAGTGGCGGCGGCGGTAGTAGCGGTGGCGTTGGCGGTGGCAGTGGCAGTGAAGGCGTCAGCGGCAGTAATGTCATTGGCGGCGGCAGTGGCGGTGGCGGTCAGAGCAAACAAGGCATTTGTTGTACCATCTCGAATAATTTGCAGTCGCCAAGCAGCGGCAGTGGCAGCGGCATACTCGGCATTGGCACAGTCGATGGCAAACAACATGAACTAATGACGCATATGGGTCGTCATCGTGCTTACAGTCTTGATGTGCCGTGCAGCGCACGCAGTCATCCACGTTATAGCAGCAGCGGTGGCAGCAGCACAGGCGGCTGTTCAACTGGCAGTCGCAAATCATCGAGGCACGATGGCAGCGGTTGTAGCGCCGCTGGCATTAGCATTGCCGGCAGCACGGGCACGGGTGCAAGTGGCGATGGCATTGGCATTGGCATTGGCAGTGGCAGTGGTGTTATTGCTGTGGTCAATGATGAGCACAACAATAGCAACGCTACATTGCATAGCAGCAGCGGCGCTGGCATTGATATGACCGCTGGCTGTTTGGCACAGCAGCAGCCGCCACCGCCGCCGCCGCCGATACATATTGGCAGCATTGATGATGCAAATGAGACAATTGTCTTTGTGACGGGCGTACCAACGACGACCGGTGATGATATTGAGCCGCAGAGTCTAAGCATTGATTTGGGTTTGGCAAGTATTTCGCCAATGGGCGAACAGCCGGCGAAAATATGACAACGGGGGGACTCTGACACAACGATGACCAATTCGCTATCGAATAATAATGGCGCATTTGTTGCATTGCTGGCGCATCAACGTGAACAACAACATCGTCAGCATCAATACGATCAACAGCAGCAGCCGTACTATCGTGAACAATTGGCGCAAATGCATCAGGCACGTGATGAAATGATTGCACGTCAAGCTGGCGTTGGCGGCAGCGGCAGTGGCAGCAGTGAGGATGGTGACCGCGACGGCGATGGCGATGGTGATCTTGATGGTCAAATGCAACAAATGCATCACAGTTCAAGTTGTAATGTCTCATCGATATCGATGACTGTTTGGTCAGCGATTGGTCAACGTTTGAATGCGCTCGTGTGTCATTGTTGTGAGCGGAAATTGCCGGAGCCGGAAAATGTGTAAAAGCCTAAAAGTAAGCACAACAAAAAACAACAACAAGAGCGCTGCAATGATGACAACTTTGTTATCGTTGGCGGGCATGTGAGTAGAAACTAATGTTGTAGCATGAGAGTGAAGTGCAGGCATGAAGTGACAGAAGCACACTTCCTAAAATAAAATTTAAAACAAAAAAAAAAACAAACAATTAAACATGTCAACCAATCAGAGCGTTAAAAATTAAACAAAGAAGTAGTAGTAAAAAAAAAAAACAAAGGAAACAAAAATGCAATTACAAAAATTTTAAAATTTCAACAAAAAAAAAAAAAGACAACAACAAAAATTGTAGCGCATTTTCCAAATGGCAAAGAGTTCATTTTATTTTATATAAAACAATACAACACACAACTTTTTTTTATTTTTAAGTATGTTTATGCACACATAACAACAATTTTATTATTATTATTATTAAAACTATAAGTGACGTTGGCATTTTTAAATATAGACTTTATACACTTGCAAAAACAAAAACAAAACAAAAGTGCAAAATAAAATAATAATTAAATCTACAAACAAATTATAAATAATCAAGAAAAATAATAATAATGATAACGCAAATATATTATTAATTTTTTTTTTTTTTTTTGTCATTTATATATGTAAATTAATTTAATTTTAGTAAATATAACTTTTTTTTTTATTTACATACATATATTTAAGCATTTTATTATATTAAAGTCAAATTTATTATGAAATAGATCATTTTTGAAATATAATTTCTTTGCAAAATTGAATATATTTTAAAATTATTCTTTTTTATTATTATTATATTTTTTTTTCGAATACAAACAATTATTTCAGCCTGTTATCATTTTTATTTGCTGCTACATACGTATATGCGACATATGCTCAAATATGCCATGGAAATTTGTGTTTCAACATGCACACAAATATGCGCCGCTTTTCGAACATTCCAGCAGTGGCATACAATTTGGCCATAATTATGCAAAAAAAAAAAAAAAAAATGGCAAAAACAGAAGGTAAAATCGAAATCGACAATGAAATGTCATAAGCAAAGTAGTTCGATGCAAATCGGTGCATAAACAAGCGTGTACACATTACCAGCAGAAGAGCCAACATTTGCAACTGTTGTTGTCGGCCAACAGCGATTAGTGGATCAACGCCGCATGAGCAACTCTGAATTCGATGCGTTTCGTTTCGGTCAACGCTAATAAAACGCCGCTAGATAAATTTTTTAGCTTTGCGTGTGCTTGTGTAGCAACTAAAACAAATTACCATTTGCCGCAACATTTTCAAATCGCAAAAGCGGAAATGTTTTCGGTATTATCCGTAAGCGTTGTGCAGTAGCGCTGCTCGAAAGTATGCTGCAATAAAATTGTTTCGTTCTTCATACGATATTTGTGTACAGTTTAAACAAAAGGTGACATCAATTAAACCAATATCATTTTCTTTTTTTTTTTGTGAGAAAAATGCCATTTGTTGCTTTGGCTTCGGTTTGTATGTTTGTTTGCAGCACGAAAGTATGCAATGTGTCTTTAAATAAAAAAAATTTTTTTTCTTATTTTTCTTTATTCAATTTGAAGCCTAAAAATATGCTACAAATTTATTTATTTTATGTAATTTTGTTTTTTGCTATAAAAAATGAAAATGCGCCTTGATTGAGTCTTAACAAATGTACCAAACATTAAACCAGACAAAACAATATGATAAATAATTACTGACAAAACTGTGACTTTTTTCATTGGCACAGAAAATAAATTGAAAGCAACACAATTTAAAAAAAAAAAATCTGTAACGAATTAAGGAAAAAATTCATCTTGAAATAAAAATTACCATTTAAAACAGAAAAATAAAAAACCAAATTGAAAGCAACACACAAATCTTTCGGTATACGAAACGGCAATTCCGTTAGCATGACAAGTTAGACGCACGACACGACGTGACGTGAAAACAAATAAAATAAATCAATTTTACATAATTGGAAAAGCATACATTGCTAAACAAAAAATGTTTTACCTAAAATCCACCTAAAAAAAAAAAAAAAATACCTTTAATAAATTACGAAATAAAACAAAGTAAAATGTGTTGAACAATTAAGTGAAAACATATCCTAAAAACACATTAGTGAACCACTTTTTTGTCTGTATATTTGAATGCAACAATATATTTATAGATAAATATTTGGAAATGTGTACTTTATGTAAAAATGTCAAGCAGCAACTAAAAAATATATACATACTTATATATATGTATTAAATAAATAAAAAAAAATATTTTCAATTCAAAATTCAAGGCAAATGTAACTTTTTTTTTATCCCTAAAAAAAATGATAAGGCAACCAAAGCAGTTACTAAGCGCAAGGTCAAGCGGGATATTGTTTTTAAATTTAAATCTAATAAAGAGTTATTTTTAGATGTGAAATTAGACAACTTAAAAAATATCGCTGCAACTAAGTTTAAAAAAAAGTAATGAAATACTTTAAAAGCAAAGCAGTGACACAAGAATTTATCATTTCGACTGTAATCAAAAGCTCGATACAAATAATTATTTCAATATTAAAACAAAAAAAAAAAAAAAAACAACATGAAAAAAAATATATGTAAAAATCAAAAAGTTGTTTGACTCTTGTTTGTGTAACTCCGCATGTGTTTTATACGTATGTCTGTATATCTGTGTGTATGTATCACCCTGAATTGCATAATTGTAGCTAGTCTAAAAAAGTGTAATTTTATCCCAAAAAAAAAAAATCCAATATAAGATTGAAGAGCACTTTTGCAACTTGAGAGTGTTGTAAGTTAAGCAAAGCGTACCATTTTGGGCGCTCTGTTTGAATTTCTTATTGATTAGTAAGCTATTTTGATAATGATGATTTCAGTTCGAAATTCTTGGGTGATTCAAAATCATTTTTTCGAACTTCAAATTTTGTTCAAATTGCAAGGCAAATTATTTTCTAAATCGAATTTTTCCATCTTACCAAGCCAAATCGTAACTATCAATAACGATTTCTTATCGATTTTATTAAAGTTTTTTTTTTTATGTTTTTGATTTGACTTGTAATCATCATTATGTTTTACTCTATTAACCAATAACAATTCTTAATGTATATTAAATAACAATTATCGATTGATAATGCTGTCGGGCCCTATGGCATTCATTTTTTTTTTTTTTTTAATTTAAGAAATTGTAATTTTTTTTTAAATGATCTTTAATTGGAAATTCAAAAGAAATCGATATTTGCTAAGAGCGAGATTTTAGGAGCCCGACTCGTAGAGTTGACTCTCCAAAAGTATACTATAAATAATTTTTAACGTGCCCTACTCTCCTGTAAGACGTGTTTAATGAGTAGCTAAATGAAAAGGCAAAACCAAAATATAAAAAACAAATGAAATTATTTTCTTAACAAATATTATAATATAAAACCATTAAGACTAAAGCTTGAATTTAAAATCGTACATTAACTAAATGGCTAAAAAAAACACTCCAAATTATTTATTTCAGAATATATTATGTAAAATAATATGTTTAGGTGCATAATTAGAAGAAAAATTATTTTCAATGTATTAATAAAACAAAACAAAAAAAAATTTAAACTTACAGAACTATTCAAACTTAATGATATTACAAAGAAAAAAAAAAAACATTTACAATTTTCTCTTTTCGATGTCAGAAAGACATTTTAGTGTAAATTTAGATGTCAATTACGATGCTTCCCCTGAAAAAAATAGAGAGATAACCATACCAAAAAAAAAAAAAAAAAACACTTGAGCAAGAAACAAAAAAAAATATATATATGTAAATGTTTATTTAAAAAATCCAATCAAACTTGAAAAAACAATAAGAAGACAAATTACCCTAGCCGAAGTGGCACAGCATTAAATTATTATGTATGTATGTAAAACATTTAAAAACTGTGGAGCAAAGAAATCAATAACTAAAAAACAAAAAAAGAAAAATATAACAACAAATTGTTGAAAATCAATATAGACCTTCGAAATTCTGGACGATTAGAGTCCGGGCAGTGTCCAAATTACCAAATCGTCTGGATTACTGAATTATTTCTATTTGCCTTTAGCCTTTAGTCAAAAATTTTTAGTTTTTTTAGTTAAGAATTTTTTTTTTAAATTTTTATTTACAACCTTCTTAGCGAAAGTACTTTAACTTCTAATATTAGTGTCCGGACTAACAAAATTCTACTGTATTTATGAAAATGATAATGACAACAAATATTTATATATGTATGTATATGTATGTATTTTCAAAAATACACACATCACAACGAATCCTAACAAGACTCGTAGCACTTACGAGTATCGCACCTTTTTTGGCACCACTGTCGCCACGCACACACACTTCACACACATACACACACACAGATCGACTAGCGAAAATAGTTTTTACTATATAAATATATTTATATGTATGTATATGTATGTATGTAAACAAACTTAGATGACAAAACTACTTATACAAAAAAATAAAAATAAAAAATAACTAAAAAAGATATTTGCAATTTGGACCAAACCTTCTCACACTCAGTCAAAATATTCACACGTACTTATTTATATATTGAATAAGTAAAATCCTTCGAATATCAAAACATTTTTACCAACAACAACAATAACAACTATATACGATAATATGTATGTATATTGCTATAGACATTGAACCATTTGCTATACACATACATGCAGATACACACAAACAGATAAACAAGTACATCGTTATCAGCTAAGGAACCGCAACTAACTATCTATTTACAACAACAACCACATTGACTGTGTAAAGCAAAAAAAAAATAAAATAAAAACAGAAAACACTAACATTGTCTTTGCCGAAGATTTGATACTCTTCACGCCTTTATGTACTAACATACATACTTATTTTCATAGCTAATTTCGCTACAGAAATATGATGAGGATGCCACGCCGATTTTAATTTTTATCAAAGTAGCTCTCTCGTTTCTACTTTTTTTTATATGGGAGATACAAGTTTCAGAGATCTGACCTTTGATTTAACTTTAATAAAATGAAGTATTTCTAGAAAATTTCAGTTCAACCAGTTTTAAAATTATGGCAGTCTAAATCGACGAGTCTTGTCGTCCTTATAAAAAATATATACTAAATATGGTCGTAGTTGTCTCATTATGAGTATTACAAATGGCACGACAAGTTTTTACTTAATAATATTTACTGCGTGAAGAGTATAAAAAGACTACTTAAAATATACTTTTTTCTAGTCGGCATATTTTTATTAACTTTAAATAAAGGTTTCCAGTGTTCCATGCGGCAAAGCGAAGGATTTTGAAATTGCAAAAAAAAAAATAAAATTGCGTTGCTAAATATACTTCTAAGTTTCTATTATTAAATTCAAAATGTGCATGTAACTTCAAACGATAAAAGTTCATATAACAGAGAATCTTTTCAAACAAATTATTCTGAAATAATAATGAAATTATTTATATTTCGCAGAAATCTTACAACCTCAAGTCAATTTATTTTCAATGTCCAATAAAAGTTTAAAAGAGTTGTACATTATTTTGTCAGCTTCCCACTTTACTTTCTCAACTTTTGCTTAATTTTTAAAGAAAAATTTTATGATTAAGCTATCGGTTAGGAGAGAGATTGGCAGTGATGGTCAGTAGCTCAAATCGAGACGTCAATTTTATGAAAAAATAAAATTTATTAAAATATAATATTATGAATTCGATTTTTTTCTTTTCCTATATATATTTTTTTTCAATTGTATCCCGATATTGCAAAAGTTTCGAAGTGAACCTTAAATTTTGGCATTATTTGTTGATATTAACTTTTTTATGAGTTTGAAAGCTTCTCAATTCCATGACAATTTTGGATTTATATTAAATAATTAGCAAATCATATTACAACTTGTAAAAAAAAAACATAAATTATCGAGAAAAAACAAAAAAAAAAAATGTATGACAACCCTCCTGAACTCAAACCAAAAGCCTTTAATTTAAATGAAAAAGACTACATTTTACTATACAAGAAAATCTCAACAAAAAGGAGAATATTTCAAATGAGAAAAATATTACTAAAAAATCTAATTAAATAAAAGAAAGACATATTTACGAAGGACAACCCATAAAGAATCTATAAAAAATATATCTATATTTTCAACTTTTATGTCAAAGAAATGTTATTTAGCAAAAAAAAAAAAAAAAAAGAACAAAATAAATACATATATGAGAAATAGAAAAAAGAAAACAAAAATTAGTTGTTATAAGTATACAAAAAAAAAAAAAAGAACACGAATAAATTTTTAAAATCCAAAATGAATGTCTAAAATATTAAAATATTAAGAAACCAAAAAAGAAAGCAAACAAACAATATATAATATATATATGGTACATAAAAAGGTACACAAATTATTAAATGTTGAAAAATGACAAATTTTGGAAGAAAAAAAAAAAAAGTGAATTAAAAAACATGGAATGATAAAAACAAGAAATATGAGCAGAAAAGATGCGTAAAGAAACACACAAACAAAAATACATATATATATAAATTTTTTTTTTTTTTTTTTAGTATTAAACACTGAAGATGAAAGGATGAAAAAATTTAAGAAGTGAAAAAAGGGACAAAAATGAAAAAGAATAAGAAAGCAGAAAATTATACACGAGAAATGAACGAGAAAAAAAAAAATACGAATATAAAAACCAAAATGCATTATAAGAAAGCAAATGCTAAAAGCAAAACAAAAAAAAGATTTGAAAACTTAATGTTATTTTTTGTGTGTTAAATAAGTGCACAATATTGGGCAAATGCAAACATAAATATTCTATTCTACACAAAAACAAAAAAAACTGAATATGTCTGTTTGAATCAGAGCATATCAAATATGCAAAAAAAAAAAAGAAGAATCTAAAATAAATGTACTAATTTTTTTTTTTTTTTTTTTTCATGCAACTTTAATAAATAGCGACAATTCTAGTCATAAAAAACATAATCATTTTAATGCGAAATACTTAAAATGCAAAATGTAACTAGATGCAAAAAAATGCAAAACAAGAAATTCTTGAGAAAATTTCATGTTAAAAACATAAATGTGTGCAAAAGATTAAATAAAATCAATAATATATAAAAAAAAAAAAAACAAATTTTCTGAAATGCATTTAAAAATGAAACTCAACTTGTATTTAATAATTTAAGTTGTTTCACTTATTTTATGTAAAATAAATCAACTAAAGATTTAAAATGAAATAAAAATATTAAATAAAATGTCTAAATCGATGTGTATTTTTATTGCTGATGGAGTTATAATCTCAACTCAAACAATAAATGGTTTAAAATTGATAGGTCGGTAGTCAACTCCTTTCAACTCCGCTCCGAATTTCATCAAACAGTCACTAACTTCCAGACAGCCAAATCGAATTTGATCAGGTGACTTCAACGAGATTTTTCTTATGACAGACAATCGATTCATTTTGGTCTCAGTGCCGATAACATAAGATTATTTAGAGAGTGATTTTTTCTTAGCTTTTTTTTTTGAGATTTTACACCAAAATCGCTGCAACAAATACTATTCATATGATAACTGAAGCTGTTATCAACTTTCTTGCCGGCATACATAAGTTTTTAGATTCACTTGATTTGGCATGTAATTTATTAATTACGTATATTTTTTTAATTAACATGAATATTGAATCTTTTGTTTATTATTATTTCACAGAATTTATATGAAATTCATGTTCTAAGATTATAAAGACAAAAATATAGCACAAAACCATTTGACCTCATACTAAAACAGATAAGATTTATTTATTTATTTTTTTTAGCTTTGAAGCTGAATGTATTCATGAGTATACTATATGCATGTACAATATATACAATAAAACAAATCATTATTATTTCATATACAAACAAATCTCTTGCTTGTTTTTTCCTGTCTCTGACAATTCTAAGTAAACGTTACATGTATTCTATTCAAATCTTCGAAAAATGCAAATTTACGTACAATTCGTATGCTAATTAAAACTTATTTACAACAACAATGCCTATTTTACATCAATTAGTCAATTTAGTTATGTAATTATTTGAAAGTATGGAAAGACAACAAAAAAAATGGAGAAATGTGGGGGAACACAAAATTTAAATGTAAATGCAACAATAATTATCTTATAAATCTTTCAATTTCTAAAGAGTTGTCGAGCAGCGATAAAACATGTTAAACACTTAATATGATTTTCTCATGTTTGCTTTATTACAAAAAAACCAAAATAACTAAAACAAATACATTTTTTTGTTTGCATATAATTTATATTTTGATTTAAAAAAATTAAATAAATGGCAAAAATAAATTAATCGTGGGCACACGCCCGACAACCCTGGCATATATAACGTTTGTTGGCTGAGACGTCGCGTCGGCGTCAAAGGTGAAGCAGCAGCAACAATAAACAAAATCTCTCGCTCGCACTTAATGAGTCGCTCAACGCAAACGCAGATCATTTCGGTCTGGTCTGACTTAGTTTTGCTGAGTAGTAAAGATTAACGTAGCGCAGCGTCTTTTCTTCACAGTCATTTGCCGTAAGTTAAACCTGTTGGACGCACACTGAACGAGACGGTAGCTTATCTACATTGTGTGGCTTCGATTTGAACAAATAAACACCATTAAATAAGCAACGTGAAAGAAAGAAAGAAACAAATAGAGAAAGAAAATCAAGAGCCATGAAGCTTAACGCACATATTGGCAAACCGCCGCGGTTGGCATTGATCGTAGTGTTTGCACTGTTGGCCATTGTAATTCAGACCGAGTTGACAGGTAATAAACGAAAAAAAGTCGAAGTAAATAAACAAGAAACCAAAAAAAAAAAAGAAAAACTCAAGAGCAAAGCATTACTAAGCGTGAAGTGCGTCAATTAAATATGCTCTTTTGAATTATTTGTATTTCTCGCTCGCTCTCACTGACAAGTCATTCTTTTTTCCACATAGCATGTTATAAAACGGAAATCGAGATAACACCAGAACCGCCGATTGAGGGGACAACCAAAAAATCCGGCTGGTTTGGCGGTTTCAAAAATTTGTTCCGTGGCTCTGACAGCACAACAACAACATCAACGACGACAACAACAACAACGCCACTGCCGCTGCCCGCTAGAGGTGCACCTGTTGTACAACAACCGACGCCAAGTCTTAGCGGTGGCGCACATGTCGCCGGCGGTGGTAGCAACACTGGCAGCAGCATTGCCAAGAAACCACCACCATTGGTTATACCGCATGCACCGCTTATGCCACTCGGACCACGACCGGATACGCCATCAACACTCAGCGGTGGCAGTCCACAGCAGGCTCCACAGTGGCCATTAGCAGGCGTGGCAACTGGCACGGTAACCTCAACGACGTCGACGACGACGACCCGTGCTCCACCACTGATCTCGCAGCAGTTGCCGCAAACACATCAGAATGGTCTGCGTCCAGGTGGCGCAGCGGCAACGCCAAATCTGCCGCCCGGTTTTGCGCCCTATCGACCACCAAAAGTACAGCCGAGCGGTTTCGATTTGAGCTATGGCGGTGGTGCCGATGGTCATGGTAAGCCTAATGGCGGCCGTCCTGGCGCTGGCTTGGCACCTTTGACAACACCAACGACGTCTACAACGACAACAACAACAACAACGCCGAGGTCACCATTATCGCGACCTGGCCAACAGCCTGTTGCCCAGCCTGGCGCTAATAATATTGATTTGCGTTTTGATGCCGGTCCAAAGAGTCCAACGCCATCATCACACCGTCCACAAACGCCGAAGGATGACTACCCAACCTTACCATCGCCACGTCGTCCCTCAATCAAAGAGGAGTTTCCCGCCTTACCCACGCCCAAAACGCCCGGCAGCAGTTCTACGCCCGGCTCGCCTTTGCGTCCCTCATCGCCCAGCGCCTGGCAATCGCCGTTGCCGACGCCAGCGACAACACCAGTAGCACCTAGCAGCGGTGCTGTGCATCCACCTGTGCATCCACCAGTGCGTCCAGCATCGCCTACACCTGCCGGCACTGGTACAAACGGCGGCAACAACGGCGGTGGCAGTGGCGGCAATCATGGCGTATCTTTTGTACCGCACACACCCGGTCGTACGACCACCGTGCGTCCTGGCTTCCAAAGCACAGGAAATTCTCTTGCCACAGATGATGAGATACGTCAACTAACCGAACAGCTTTACACGAAAGAAACAAACAGTCAACTCAATCTGATCAATGTTAATCTGCAGGGCCGCACGCGTTCAATTGACAGCGGCGATGAGGCGCCACAGCCGTAAGTGACGTCCTTAATAGATTGAGGCATTTATCTTTAATAAATCCTCTTTTCTTTCAAGTCTTCTTAATATAGATGCCAAAGTATTCGATTCGAGCACAATTGCCAAGCTCAAGTTGCTCTTTAATAACTACGAAGAGGATACGCTCACCAATGAGCATGTAACACCCAATGAGCGCAAGGAGGAGAATGACTTCCTCGACGCTGTCATGGCGACAGGCGTAATGCGTCAAGCAATGTTGTTCCTGCAACAGAAGGGCATAGTTTCGCCTGATCCGAAAACTCATCGTGATCTTGTTAAGGAGCTGTGGTTCACACAATACTCACGTGGCCAGGGCAAGATCGGCAGCTCCGGTTTCGAGCATGTGTTTGTGCATGAGGTCAAAAACGGCACAATTATTGGCTTCCACAATTGGGTCTATGTGCATGAGCAAGAACAGGCGGGCAAATTCGATTACATGGGTTATATGAATCATTTGGATTTGGGCACAGTGAGTTCTCTCAATTTAATGGCTTTACTCACTAATGTTTCACTTACACATTTTTTTTTTTTTTTTCTTGCATTTTGCAGAAGGGCAAAGTGCTGAAAATGCGTTTCAGCTATAATGGTCTGAACAAGCCTGTGGATACAATGTTCATCGGCACATCGCCCGAATTGGAATTGGCACTGTACACGGTCTGCTTCCAGCTACGTCCCGATCGTTCCTGTCCCGTTTCGCTGAACAATAGCAAATTCAGCGTTGTCACTTATTCGTGGCGCTACAGAGGCAAGAGTCTCATTGGCAGCGCTTATCCCGAAATATAGACATGACAAGCCAAATTTATCACTAAACCCGTGTATACTCATTAGTTTTAAATAATATGTATACAAATTAATTATCTTTTTTTTTTTCGTTGTTAATAAAACAATTGCTTTCCAAATCGGCATTGTTTGTGATTTCGATTTAAAAACAGGAAGCTGCCAATTTGCCACTGCGTAAACTTTCGCAATATTGAATAACATGTTGCTCTAAGGCACAGCGCAACCAAGCATACATAAGTGTTTATACATTTCAATTGCGTGTGTCGCATGTTTGGTTGTGTTGCCTTAGAACATACAACATTTTAAAGTTGTATATAGATATATGTATTTTTACTTAATAAAAAATAAACTAAATACACAATTTGTTTTGTTAATTAAATATTTATATGTTTATATATATGTATATATATATATTTGTAACAAATGAACGATACGCGAACCGAAACATGTTTATTTTTGTTTCAATAGCTTTCATACACGCCAAAAAAAAAAAAAACTAAAAAACAATTAAACAAAAAAAAAGTTCATTAAAATCTGTACCGAAAGAGACTCGAATTGCACTTTGTTATAGCTTAGATTATGTACGGAAGTATATAAATTTTATAATTTGCATGTATTATTATGGCTTTCAGGGTTGGTTCGTTAAAAATTTGTTTTTTTTTTTTTTTGTTTTAGGACAACGCCGAAGTTTGAGAGGGGGGGAGACATACAAAAGTTTTCAAACTTAAAACTACAAATAAAAAAAAAAAATAGAATAATATTTTATACTTTGTATATGTAAAAGTATCTTAAGTGTCGAAAAAAAAAAAGTTTCATTAATTTTATTTGTGCCGTTGACGTGACGTCACTCAACTTTAATTGGATTCACGTTTGTCGCGTTGACTGATCTGAGCCATTGTTATGTACTGACGCACCAGACGTGAAATTTCATGCGCCTGCTCGGTTTGAACACGTATAACGCGCTGTTGCATCAGATTGCCGACTTTCATGTCCAAGAATAGAGCGCCATCCTCAGAGCGAACCTAAACGGACGACAGAGAGTGAGAGAGAGAGAGAGAATGTTAGTAATTAGAAATGAAATTGGTTGAATGATTTGTGTTTACCTTGCGCGTGGATATGACTTCCATGAAAGACCAGTGCTGTAGCGTCTCATGCGTATTCGGATCCAAGAATAGTACACCGCGTCTATTCAGGGCCAGAATTAGATCGCGCCACATGGGACTATGATTGTCTTCGACATGTGGCCCCTCCTCGGCCCAGATGCGTTTCACCGCGAAGAAACTACTGCCGAACAGAGGCCATGTCGCTAGCACATTCAAGAATTGTGCCTTCACTTGGCCAGGACTAAGATTGGCGATTTGCGGCCATGCCGATTGCACCAAACCGACCCATTGTGCCGGTCGTATCTCACGTATGCCCAATGCCGGCTTTGGTAATAAAAATTTAATCTCTTTCATGGCCGGCACATGACTTAAATCGGCTGCACGATGCAACAGTGCGGCAATGCGTGCCATATCGCGTACCACTTCCGGCATTGGTATACCGTTGCCCGGCAATTCGAGCAATAAACCCTCCAGATAATCAGGTGCCACCTGATTGAATAGTACCTCAACATAGAGCGGCATTGGCGCTGGATCACGTTTGAGCGGAAAATGCCAAACTGATCGACAGAATATCAAATAGAATGGTTGACCCGATTTCAATAGCTCCGTTGTCACATCCAAGATATACTCATCGGCTGCCAGCGGCATTGTAAAGGCATCACCTTGTACAATGCAATACAATGAGAATTCTTGTTGTTCCGCTTCCGATTCAACGCAAAGCAGGGCACATAATTCAGCAATGACGTCGGCAACCACCGTCGAACAACGTGTATTGACCACGCGCTCAGCACCGCCGGGCAAACGATAAATTTGACGACGTGCAGAACGACCCGCCGACACAGCTGTGACTTCTTCAACGCTTGGCACATTCTTGCGTCCGCCACAGCGTGCCGTCTTACGCAGATTCGTGAGACAAACAGCGGCTGTGCCGTGACACGAACGACGTCGATCCGAGGCAGCCGATGTCAAATGTTCCATCAGATAGGGTCGCAATGCATCCGAACAGCCAAAGTAGGCCGCCAAAATGCTGAGCAAACGCCAAGCACGTTGCGATGAATCCGGACAGGGCGAACGATTCGCTGTCGTCTGTTTCATTAGCTGGCAATAGACTTCATCGCGTAACGCCAGATACTTGTGACAATGCTAAATGCAAACAGATAATCCAACATTAAGTACAACTGTGCTTGTCTTTTGTGCTCACTTAACTTACCATCAACACCGTGTAGACACATTTGACTTCGGTCAGTTCCGGATCGAGTGGTATGTCCCCACAATAGCGTAATATACAATCGAAGCACTCAAGCGCCAGCGGTGCTAAATCGTTTGGCAAGCGCAATAGCGGTAAACGTATTGGGTGCCCTTGCCATTTGACCAATTCAGCGTATGTGCGATTCGTTGCTGCAGCATGTCTCTCGTGGCGTTCGGCGTCGCCACGACCGCCATGTGCACGTGCTTCCGATAACTGACTGAGGAAGTAAAAAAAAAATGTATAATTATTTTTACATAAATCTTTAAAGAAGTCTCTACACTTTAAGATTAATTAAGACTAACGGCTACTTTTGGGACACATGTGCTTTGTGACGCTATGTAACATAGGTTTATTCATTATTGAATACTGTCATCTGAACGCAACTGCTTTGTAAGCTCAAGTTTTAAGCCGCATGTGCTATGTGAGCCTATGTAACATAGGTTAATTAATTATTGAATATCGTTGTTTGAATGCATGTGCTAAGTGAACGCTACTTTTAAGCCACATGTGCTATGCGACGCTATGTAACATAGGTTTTTTCATTATTGAATATCGTTCTTTTTTGAGTGTGTGTCTTAAAAGTTTCAAATTGTTTACTTACTCATTGCGGAAATGTTGCATTGCGAATTGCAACAATGAATATTTCGTCACTGAAGGTGGCGTGCCACCGCCAATGCCATTCATGCCACCACCGCCGCCGCCGATGCCGCCGCCATTAAGACTCAACTCCTCTTGCATATAATTTGCATCAAGACTGTGCGGTTGCATATGCGCAGCAAGTTCACGTTGCAGTTGCGCTTGTACAGCCTGTTGTTGTTGCTGTTGCAGTTGTGTTAACGTTGTTTGTCCTTGTCCTAGCTGCTGCTGCTGCTGTTGTTGTTGCTGCTGCTGCTGATGATGATGATGACCATTTGCTGTCGCTGCCGGTGTTGTTGTTGTTGTGGCACTAGCTTTACGTGCACCACCGCCGCCGCCGCCGCCGCCATGCAAGAAACTCTGCTGTTTCATATAATGATGGCGCTGCTCGACCATGTGCTGTTCCAACATGTGACCATCCAGCATATGCTCATCCAAATGATTGCCGCCATTTGTGCTCAAATGTTGTTGCATTTCATTGTGTAGCATATGTTGTTGTTGTTGTTGCTGCTGCTGTTGTTGTTGTTCATCCATGATGTTGTTGTTGTTGTTACGTTGCTGTTGCATTAACAATGCCGCTTTCTCGTGCTGCAGCAATTCATGCTCCTGCGGACCGCCAGCACCGCGATGATTCGATTGGCGCGATTCCAAACGTTCGATCGGCACATTGAGCGTTTGTGCAGCGGCACGTGCGCCCGAGGATATTGTTGAGGCCTTGGACTGTGTCTGTAACAAATGAACGGAATTGATATTAACAAAAAAAATATAAAAGTAAGTAAAGCGAAAATTAAATCAACAAAAAAAAAAAAAACTATTTTAACAAATTACAATGTCAATGGACGCCAATGGAAACGTGAAAGTGCAACAGCAACAAAAAAAAAAAAAAAAAAAAAACAACAACCAATCAACCGGTTTCATTTTGGGGCGTAATGCATCAATTGGAAAATCACGCACGCACGCCGCTGCCGTTGCCGATGCATTTTGCCTTATCAATTGTGCTGTCAAACAAAGTCAGCCAAAACAACAACAACAACAAAAAAGATACAAATTGTTTATATATATATATATGTGTTAATAAATAAAAAATTTACTTTCGCGCAACAATTTTCGTAATTATTTTTTTTTTTTTTTTTGAGCGTATTGAAAGTAAATTTCATATTTTTACAGTAACACACACAAAACAAAAAATGAACAATTTTTTTTTTTTTTTAATTTGTATTCATTTTTGTGCGCGGTTTGCTTTCTATCTTCATTATTGTTTTTGCGCGCTCTCATTTTTTGTTTTTTTTTTTTTTTGTGCAATTTTTTAAATTTTTTTTTTTTGCAATTGCAGCCCACACATGTTTCTCTACATATGATAAAAAACAAAAAAAAAAAAATTTAAAATCACCAAATTGCAAAAATTGGTTTTATTGCATTCGCCATTCAAACAACACATGTAAAAGTTGTTCATGAAAGCGGAAATGTTTTATGGACTTTGCATTTTTTTTTTTTTTTTCAATCAAACGATTTGTTGCACTTTTGCTAACGGCATGTTGAGCAGCTTGGTATCTCGTCTATGGCTTGAGATATGTATTTGCCAAATAACAGCTAAGATAATATTTTTTTAAGACAAATTCACGTATTTCACTACGAAAGATAACAGAACTTTTCCAGACTCTTCTTTGGCAACGTCCATAAATTACGTGTGATGAATTAGGCGGCTGTGGTGTCCAGCAAAATCTTACCTCATATCAAAAAAAAAAAATAAATAAATAAATCTCATATCAACTTTCTACACCATTAATTTACTATATTTTTTTTATTTTATGGGCTCGTCAAAATCTCACCAAAAGGAGTGGAGGAATCTAAAACTCAAGAAAAAGACTCTTCAACGATTTCAGTTATTTATCTCTAAATGAGGATAAAATCTGGGAAAATACACTTATCATGTAGGACAGTCTAAAAAAAAGATAATAGATAACATAAAATATGTAAACTTTCTCAGTTTTTAAGAAATATTATGATTTAAATAATAAAAACAAATTTAAAATTGAAAATCTTTAAATGATAATTCAATGATTTAAAGTCATTTAAAAAGTGCAGTAATTTCAATTTTTTTTTTTAAATTTTTTTTTTTAATATGCTCTCACTCTCTATCTTTCGCATAAATACATAAATAATAACCATAACAATCGCTTTAACAAATTTTTGCCATTGCAATTTTTGATTTTTATTTTTATTTAAATAATTTTGTATACTCTTATAAATTTTATACGGGCAAGCAAATGTGCTTGTACATACTTTCAAATAGTTTTTTAAGTCAGCGTGTATGTTACAATCATAATAATAATAATAATCTAATAAAAAAAAAATATCTTTTTAGCGCAGCACATGAACTCATTTCAAACTCTTTGGCCCACACATTCTTTAAGCTATTTTTTTGTTGTTTTTTTTTGCTTTTGCTACAAGCATACACGCCGGACTTTAATTTCAGATTTAACTGTAATTTGATTCCAATGTTTTAATGAGATTTTTGCGTTAGTTATTGCTTTCGTTGTTGTTGCTCGTTTGTTGTTTGTTAAATTACTTTAATTTCTTTGAAACAAAACTCAAGTTTGATTATCATCATCATTAACATCATTCAACAACAACAATAACAAACAACAAGACGTGTTCATCGCGGCATCATCGTAAAGCCGAAAGTTGTTTCCACCGAAAATAAAAATAAATAAATAAATGTACAACAACAGCAACTGTATTGTTGTAATAAACGTATCAGTACATATACATATATGTATCTATCTCAGTTTGTTAGTTTATTTATGTGTGTCTGTGTACGTGCATTAATTCGAATTATTAATTAACTAAAGCGTGTTGTAAAATAAACAAGTGAAAAATAGCGCAATAATATAAACCCCGAAAAGAAAGTTTTCTATTATATTGTACTTTAGTCATTAAAACCATTAAAACACTCAAATTGAAAGAAAAAACAGAATTAAATTCAAATGTAAAAAAGCTTGTTAGATGTGAATAGAAAGGGAGCTCTTTCGGCTTTACCGAAACTTATATACTCTTGCATCTATAATCCCATTTCTTCTTATTGAAGAACCCTAGGAATTTTCTGATAAAAAGCAAAGAACTTTATTTCGCTAATTTCAGACTACATTACATTTTACAAATTTTTAACTCGTCTACTCATACAGAAATGTCCTATAATTCTTTCTAAAAAAAACCCTGCTGTTCAAGAACTATATATAGTTGGAGATATCGTCTTCTCTGCCTTAGCATGAGTATAAAAATGAAAAAAGAAAGAAAAGTATAACGTTACATTCAATAGAACCGATGAATGACCCCAAGTGTAAAGTTAATTAGAGCAGAGCAAAAGTCAAGAACGTGAGGTTTTAATATGAAATAATAAAAAACATACACACATATGTACATACACTCACACATACACACACACACATTGAGATACAGATTCAAACATCATGTTGAACTCATTCGCAGAAAGTCAACGCTGAACATGTTTTCAACATTGAATGCGGTCATCGATCGCAATTCTTTCTTTCAGAACAGTGATCAAGAGTCCCTGAATAGACACGTTTACTTATAAAAACTGATACAACACAGAGCGAGAGAAAGAGAGAGAGAGAGAGGTGCTAATTGTGTGCCACAAAAATGGAAAAATGGCAAAACGACTTCCAGAACTTTTGCGCAAATGTCATACACACACAATTGGTACATGTGCACATAAATGACCCAGTTAGCAAAAGCATAAAACCAGCATGGACAACAACAACTCACATTACTGGAAAATTCTACGAAAAAAACATACGATAACCGGATCTTAAATCGTTATGTTGACACTTGTTGATAGGTTCGTTTCAGGAACAATTAATTTGAATAAAATGATCGTTAAGAAATTTGAATTTTCACAAAAAATCAAGTCTTGAATAATAAAATATCAACAGATTAGTAATAGATCTGACAAAAAATCGTAATTTCCGTGTATAAAAAATTTATAGAGCCAAGAATTTAAAGCTTCTTTTTTCTGTGAAATACAAGTAAGTAGATTTCAGCAAATCCGTTGGCCACCCTAGGCTAAATCATTTTTGTACTGACTATTTTTAGCACATTACATACACTCATCAATTGGAACTGCGGACGGAATTTTTGGTAAAACAAAAGTCAACAAATTAATAAACTAACTCCAACGCCGCCAGGAACGGGTTCAACTCGAGAGAAGTTGACAGCTGAAATCTCCGTAAGTTGAATTTGATTTGCAAGGGCTTCATTTTTTGGGATATCTACATGTTTTTGCATCTATATATATATATATATATACTATGTATATGTGTAGTTCTTGAAAAGCGCGAAAATGCCGAAAACACCAAAAAAGCTGGTAAAGGAAAGGTTTCAGTCAATTAGAGTGTTTGCCAACAATAATCAGAAACTTCCACTGCCGCTAGGAACACAAAGAATGGGTGAAGCTATCGTAAGTTAAATTTTATTTCCGAGGAATTTGTTTTTTGTTTAATAAAAATGCATATGTTTTTTGTAGAAACTTGGCAATGCTGACATATTACTAATTAGTCAAATCAAGACGGAAACTTTAGATGATGATCATTTTTCAAGTTACAGCGACAAAATGATCGGTTTGAATTTTAATGATCACTCAATAAAGTCGGAGACTTTATTATCATTAGCTATTGACATTAAAGAGGAAAACATTCCATCATCAGTGAAAACAGAAGATAATGTTTTATCATTAATTAAAACAGAAGATAATATTTCATCGTCAGTAAAAACAGAAGACAATATTTCATCATCAGTAAAAACAGAGGATAATATATTATCATCAGTAAAAATAGAAGTGGAAAACAAATGCGATGAACATTCCAACACAAGCCTGAATGAATATATTAGGAATAAGGAAAATCATTATGAATATAAGTTTAGTAAGCAAGAACAAAAGGGGTATCTTGATGTATATATAAAATGGCTCAGAAGGAGAAATTGATATAATTTTTTACATAAACTATTAAACAATGTTCGCGAGGAGAAAGGATACAATTTTTGAAAATAATGTTAATTCGAATGAACATATCCAGGAATAATATTTCGATAACGATTGCAACTATCGATACTACTAAAGATCGTGAAGCAAAATTTCAGTTTCGGTGTTTATGTAAAATTTTTTTTTTTATTTTAAACGATAAATTATAAAGTATTTGAATAAATTTAAGTTATGTTAAAAATCCTATATGCCCAAGACAAAATTAATAAAAGTTATATTAGTTTTGTCCGTATCGAAAATGTATTTAAGACACAAAAAGAGGCGTGGCAAAAGTCAAAATCTCTTGAATCGAATTAGCTCAGGAGAGTTTAAATTGGCATATAAGATACAAAATTAAATTAAAATCAGTTTCAATTGCAAAATATTGTCGAGCATGCTCCATGCATATTGTTTTTTTTTTTTTTTACGGCCGATTTTTGTACAAAAATTATTCATATTGAATTTTATTTAATGTCTCAAACACCTTTCAAACTTAAATCACTAAAAGAAGCGACTTTCAAAATTTAATAATTGCTAACAAAAAACACAATTTTGACACAAGCCAAAAAAATATACAAATAAACAAAAAATATGCAAAAATTTTAAACAAACTCAACTCTTTCACTTTTAATAAAACTAAAAAAACAACAACAACAATAATAACAAAACAAAACAAAAAAAAAAGTAACATAAATAATTATGCAAATACTGTGAGGCGAGATGGTGTTTGACTATAATTAAGCACTGTGATGTTGCACTTAACGGTTAAGTTCATCAACATAAACACATTACAGCAAACATCAATCGCCAAATGTCCGACAACACCAACAAATAGCTACAACAACAACAACAACACCAACCCATCTTGTTTGAGTTGAGAAAAGTGTTACATCAGTCGTTGTTGCACGCCACGCATTACAACAAATTTCTAATTGGCATCATTTAAGTTGTATTTGTTGTTGTTGTTGCTACTGCTGTGGTTGCTGTTGATAGAGGATGACGTTGTTGTTGTAGGCTAAGTAGTTATAAACGTACCGATTAGCGTTGATTATACAAGTACATGAACAATAAAAACAAAAAAACACAGACAGCAACAACAACAAAAACAATGTAAGTAATTGTGTAAAAGGGCAAAGTTTGTTTTAACGCTTGTCATCTGCATTTTTGGGGTCAACTGACATACTTTTATGTCAACATTTTAGTACAGAAGGTCACACGTCATAATTTACCACTTAGCTAAGAAACACAAGGATCAACTAGACCACTACACACATGCACATATATAATACTTAATAGTTAATAATAATACATAGACTCAAACTTATGGAAAGTATATATGTGCCATGTATATATGTATTATATACTTTTTGTACACGACAAAGTCAAAGTTGCAGCGCAAAGAACGAGAAATGTGCAGAACAGAACGGAAAAAGAACAAGTTTAACATAACAGAGTGTTAACAGATCTTTTTAACGTATTTGGCCAGCCATGTACATATGGCTACAGAATATATATTAGATTGCCGTATGCATTATGTAGCAACATGTGACATAGTGCCATATTTTAAAGGCTTTGTGATTTTTGTAAATATTGTGTTGAGAAAAGTGATGTCTTCGATCATTTAACGCCTAAATGACGCAGAATTAACATAAAGCTCACCTCATTCATTGTTTCAAAACGTGCTAATATTTCTTTAACGGAAATTTTTGATTCGATGGGTTCCTCTAAAATAGTCTCCATGCGACTGACCGAACCGCTGCTGGCATTACTAATACGACGTGTCTTGCCAGCATTGCTCGTTGTGTTTGTTGTCGTTGTTGTATTGGCCATGTTAGGTGTAATGGCAGTAACGCCCAAAGTAACGTTCATTGCATTTTGCATTGTGTCGCTGTAAATGTTACTGCCACCACCGCTGCCGCTGTTGCCGCCGCCGCCAGTGCTGCCGCTGCTTAAATGTAAACAACTATTTGTTGTTGACGTTTGTCTTTTGTCATTGCAGTGATTATTATTATTGTCTCTTTGGTTATTCAATTGTTGTTGCTGTGGATGTTGTTGTTCATCAGTCATTGTTGTTTGTTCCATTTTAAGTGCCAAATGTTGCTCACAAACACGTACAACACCCTCACCAATGCTTGAACTAGCATCACAGCATTTATATATAATATCCTCTTCAACGCTCCACGCGTTCTCATAATCCAATGTTGCAGCAGCGCCGCTACCATTCGCTATGCTATCCAATGAGGCACAACATTGTTCATTAAATTCACGTATACGTTCATTGGTCAATTGATCCAAATGCTGATGATGTTGTTGTTGATAGTGTTGATGTTGATGATGTACCTGCGCCGCTGTTGTGCCTGTGATATGCGTTATTTCAGCATCTTCTGAATCTGTATAAATCATATCATGTTCCTCGCCATAACTTTCCGCATCGGTTAAATTGTTAAGCGAATCTAATGATGCGCATTTATTACATTGACTCAACGGCATTTTATTATCGCTGTTGGCAGCAGCTTCTGTTAACGCTTGTGATTGCACTTGTGCATGTGCCTCCTGCAGCAGCTTGAAATTATTAACTTTATCATGATTCATTTTACTAATCAATGATTCAACTTTATGCACAATGCTGCAAAATTTGTGTGTGCCACTGGAGCTGCTATTGCTGCTCACGCTGCCGCAGCCGCCGCCGCCGCCACTGATGCTGCCACTACCAACGCCGCTGGTAGAAGCTTTAGCACTTTGGCAGGATTTACTTGAGCGTACACTTTCAGACATGTCTATCTCTCTCTCTCTGTCACTCTCTTGAATTACTTTCTCACTATATTGTTTTATTTTATTGTATTTTTTTTATTTGTGTTGTTTTGTTGTCGCTTGAGGCACTTTTGATTTATTGTTTTACAGTTTGGATGACACGCATTGTCACTTTTTCATCAAAATGTTGTTGCCGATTGGCATTCGATCAGCAACGATCAGCAGCAGCCAACAACAACAACAACACTGTAATCATAATAAACGTCTTTATGCTTGATTATTTGTTTGTGTATTGGTGGTCGGTCGGTCGGTTCGATCGCTTAGTGAAAGTTGTTATTGCATTTTGTTCAACATTGACAATGAATGATGTTAGCACACACACTCACACACACACACAAACAATAACGCGAAACTGGCCAAACTTGCTGAGCCGTTTGCCGTTTGTCACAAAATTTAACTGCACAAAGCAACAAAAACACACAAAAAAAAAAAAAAATTCACACGCACATATGTTCGCCTGCCACACGACAACGTTGCGCATGCATTTGACGCATGTAACGCTTTAATTGTTTAGCACATCGTTTGCATCTGTTTTTTTTTTGTTTTTCTTTGCAATAAATTTATATTGAATGTTGCAAAATTGCACACATTATTTGTTGTTCAACGAATTCTTTAATATTTTTTTTATTTATTTATTTTTTTGCACTTTTTGTTTGTCCAAAAAAAAAAAAAAAAAAAAAATATTAATGAAGCAAATAAAAATTCGTGCGCACGAACGAAGCAAAAAAAAAAAAAAAAATTATTTGAACGCGTTTATTATTATTATTATTATTTATATTAAATATATAACAGTAGGAAAAAAAATAAAATCAGTTTGTTCGCGCTGTGCGTGTTCACATTGCCGCCAACTTGTTACAACTGAAAACAAGTAAACGGCTACAAAACATAGTTGACCATTTCACTGACTGAAGCGAGCTGACGGCGCTGCCTCTGCCGCTGTCAAACTGCGCTAAAACTGAGTAGAGCGTGCGATCGACCAAAAATGCTGTGTGTGTGTGTGTGCGCATCAGTGGCAACATCGACAGTCACAGCAACAGCAACAACAACAGCATAGACTAGCGGAGCGTTAAATGTAGCGGCAGCAGCAGTACTGTGGCAACAACAACAACAACAAAAAAATAATAATAACAACAACAAGTGGGAAAGCAGTCAGTAGTCGCCAATTGGTTAGGCAGCAATACAACAAAAAAAAAAAAAAAAAATAGAAAAAAAAAACAATAATAAAGCGTCGCAATATAACAACAACAAAAACAACAAAAATGAAGAGTTCAAAACGACTGGCAAGCAAGCAAGCAAGCAAACTTGGCCATGTTTAAGTCAATAATACTTGCCAAACAGCTATACTAACAACAACAACAACAACAACACCAACAAATGCAACAACAAATCGCTTGACGAAGAAGCGGCAGACGACAGCTTAGTCGAAGATGACAAGGCAACGGCAACGGCGACGTCAACGTCGACGGACCAGTCTTTTGACAGTATTTAGTTTAAATGCAATAACAACAACAACAACAACAGCACCAACAATAACAACAACAACAACATCAATATGCACAACATCGACAAATCATGTTGAATGCGCGCATCGGTGAAATGTTTTTTCTTTAATATTGTATGAGATCTCTTATGCACATTTATTTCTTTTGTTGGCATTTCTTTGCTACTAGCAGCAACAACAACAACAACAACAACACACTTGGCTTTAATATACCATAGTCCAGTCTAACCATATAGACCATTGGATAAACAGACAGACAGACAGTCAGCCAAGCATATTGACTGTCTCCATACGCTTGATTTTGACGAGTTTTCACGCACGTCTCATACAGTAAAACCTGGCACATGTTGTGTGTGTGTAGCGAAGCGAAGTGAAGTGACGAGACGAAGCAGAAAAAAAGATAGTTTTTGTGTTTGCTTAGTTTTGTTTTTGGTAAACTATTTTCTAAAAATAACTGAATAAATACAAAAACAAAACAAAAACTTGCTCGGCATTAAATTAAGCTAGTCAGCAACAACAACAACAGTAACAAAAGCAACAACAACCAAGCAACAACGAATCAAGTACCGAACCGAACGGTATTGTTAATCCTGCTTAATCGCTGCGCCAAAGTAAACTGAGCGCGTCGTTACCGCTCTTAACGCTCTCACCGACTTGAGCGTTATACATGTCGTACAACATGTAATCTCAAAAAAAAGAACTTGTTGCATTGTCGTTGATAAATCAGTCGCTTTATTTGACTATTAGGCACAATGGGTGCGAATACAAACTTTTAGGCAACATTTCTTTCAAATTTTTTCAAGAATGAAAATAATAACAGTGTGGTAAAAATGTATACGTACAACTGTGCTGCTTAATAAAAATCATGCCCATGGGGAGCTGATTGCTGAGCTCAAAACTGAACTGAAATTTTCCATACTAAAGCAGACTGACTTTTCAGCTCTGTATGTGCTGATGAATTGAAATTTGGTCAGATTTTGTGAGATTATGACGCGCGAGTGGTATATATTTGCTTAAAATTTTGAAAAAAAAAAAATAATAATAAATTGATGGACTAAAAAGTACACCTTGGTGAGATTTTGCTAGATCTCCTTTCTCCTAATTTTAGCTCACATAATTGCTTCCATGAAAATACTTATAAACTTCTTTTAAGAAATGTTAGCTTTTATTAAAAAAAAAAAAAAAAGTGTATGTATACTTGTTGGACTTACTGTACGAGAGTCAATTCTTGTATTTTAGACCTTGATTAGACTAACTGTCTGGCAGAAGTCAGCTTTTGTCTCATTTGGAAATTAATTAACTTCTTCGGAGTATTTAATCACATGATTCAAACATCTTTTGTGTTTTGTTGTTTTTGCTTAGCAGCACTAAGGCTTGAAATTTTAGTAGTGACCCTCGTATTGAAATAACTGGTAAATTTTTGGCGTTAGTGAAATAAACGGAACTCATATTTTCGCATTAAAACTGGTTTGTCAAACTTTATTTAAATTTGAGCACAACTTCAACGAAGCACAAACAAAAATATTGTTACGAGAACGCATTTGCTTTAAGTATCGGAAGAGTTTATAATTTTGCATAATTTGCGAATTTATGAAAGTTTTAAATAGTAAACGAATACATTTTTATTGAAAGGAAATCAAAGTGCAGTTTGAATGTCTTGGAAACTGGTATAAATGATAGACCAAATTAAAATCGAACTGGTTTTAAGCAAACCTTAGGCAGATCTCCATAGTCATTTAACTACTAAAACAATAATCAAGTAAGAAATAAGTAAGGAGGCAAGAAACAAGTTTGGTTGCAAAAAACGATTTGAAAAACACTTTCGATCGAACCAAACTTGGTACTAGACTCGAATACATTTGAAAGTAATTGATTGTCGAACCAGTTAAGGATACAATTCAATGCAGACAACTGCTCAGATACAAATGTATCCGTTATTGAACTGTTAACAATATTTAAGTGTTGGAAAAAGTTGTAATAAATTAAAACAACACTCACCTTACGGAACTCCTGCACGAATGTGGTGATCATTGCCTGTATGGATGCGGCGCGTGTGGCATGCAGTGCCAAATGTTTGCCATTGCGTAAATTGAGCTGTAGCGAAGCGGGGCGTGGCAACGTCACGGCGTTTTGTATTTCCGCAAATGAAATTGATTGTACGACAATCAAGTAGTCGGCATCACGACGCGCCAAATAGATGCCATTATGTGAGATGCCCATGATCGAGACGTCGGGATAGAGTGGCGCGCCTTGCACGGCAAAGAGACGTGCAAAGTAGAGCGGCCATTCGCGTGCCATGTCAATGAGATGACGCTTCACAATGGCGCGTACATTTTGACTACGAATTGTATCAACGGTGACGCCATGACCATTTAGCATATTCATCGCGGCGGTTTTCTCTTGCGGCGAGATGCGTAAGCAAGGCGTAACGCCAAACACATCGGTCACGACCTGCGCAAAGAGCAGATCGAGCGCAACGGGCGGCCCGATTGGCTCATTCGGATGGAAGACTTCTTTGCGTACGCGCAATTTCCATGGCACACGATTGTACGTGAGGCAAGCGTTGGCCGGATTCTTGAGCGATTGTGGTGCCGGCACGGGCGCGGGTATCGCCGGCAGTGGCCATTCATCGCCACCGTCGGTTTCTTCATCACGGCGTGTACTCTGCGAGACAATTGTCGATGTTGCCGATGATTTGCGTTTGCGTTCGTTCTCGTATTTTTGCGCCATGTGCGTACGGAAGGTGGCGGGTCCCGATAGACTGTTGTTATTGTTGTTGTTGACACTGGTGTGTAACGTTTGCCTATTGCCGCCCGATGTACCCGATGTGGCTGATGTTGTCTGCGAGTATTTGCGCTCATGACTTGTTGTTGTCGTTGCCATGGCTGACGTTGTTGAGGCAGCTGCTGCCGCGGCCAGCGATGTGCTTGGCCCATCCGTGATGACTGTACGCTCAATAGTTGCCTGTACTACTTTGGGCGGCGCCGGTTGGTATACCTTATTGCTCTCCTTTTCGCGTTCAACTTGTCGTATTTCATAGATACGCTCACGTTTCTCACGTTCCTTTTCGCGTTCACGATCACTGCCACTAGACGAGGGTCCCTCGACTTCGGCGCGATCCCAAACGGATTCCGAGAAGTCTTCACGATCGCGCGAACGTGAACGTGATCTTGAACGATCACGTTCGGCTTTTATTTCCTTCTTGAAGTTCGCTTCGTAAACCAATTCCAGTTTGGCTGCTTCGCTGCGTCCCCACGAATCATAGACCTGACGTGAGACATCGTCGTGCCAATTGTGTCGTGCACCAAATGTGTCACGCTCCTGGCGTTGTATAAAGGCCGGCACATCTTTGCCAACGGCACCATTATTAATGGCATTAGCAGCGCCACTGCCAGCGGCAACGTTGCTGCTGCGGTAATCAGCCTCGTCCAGAGTCACAGTAGATTCATGATGATGATGATGATGATGGAATTCATTTACGGGCGGACTCTTTGGCACTGGTGGCGGTGCAGGGGGCGCTGTATTTGGTGGCCTTATTGGCGGTGGCGGTGCGGGCACACTTGGCGCTGGTGGCACCACAGCCGGCCATGTCGGTGGCGGTGACAATTTACCCTCCATTCGTTCGATTTGTGTACGCACCGAAGGCAGATCCTGTTCCCGATTGGCCTCCATGCCGGCAAAAAGCCCACCAAGTTGCTGTTGTAGCATTAATTTGCGTGTGTCCTCTAGCTTGGCCGGTGCACGTTGTTCGGACTTATTGCTGATGGTCGAGCGTATGGAGTGTCCAGCGGTTACTTGCTCCAAGCGCTGACGCATCTCCGAACTGAGCTTAAGCTTGCCAACGCTGCCCGGTGGTGGCCGATCTGCACCAATTTCGAAGCTTTTCTTCGCCACCTTTGTTGTGACTATCGTTTGTTGTATTTGTTGCTGCTGTTGGATCTGCTGTAACTGAATTTGTTGCTGTTGTTGTTGTTGCTGCTGCTGACGCGGATCATTGGCATCTTTGCTGTGACTTCTACCCGCTGGATTCGTCTCAATCTTTATAGATGTGCGCACTAGTTGGGTCGTGTGCATCGGCATGCTAGCCGGTGGCGATGGACTCTTCGACACATCAATCTCGAATTCTTCCCACTCCATTGCCGAACCGGTCAATGAGCCATTGCTGCTGTGAAATTGCGATTGTGGCGTCGTTTTTCTTTGATGTTGACGCATTTTGAAGGCAAAGAAATCCTCCTCGGTTTGGAATTGCGGCTCATCCTGTGGTGGCGGCCAACGCCATTTGCCAATACGCACCGTCTTAGCACGTCCGTATGGATCGAGGAAATGACGCGTCTCCGAGGGATCTTTACCTTCGATTGGCGGTGGCATTGGTGGCGGTGGTGGTGGCGGTATGAATGAGATGTTAGTGTTGCCACCAACGATACCACTGTTGCCGGCGGCGCCACCGTTGCTGCTCTCATTTGAGGCTTTACGATTGCGATCGCTATCTGAAAACTGGGAAATGCGATTTTTTACGCTTTGCTTGCGCACTTGCGTTGGCGCAGCGGCACTTGACGTGGTCATCGCTGATGAAGCAGTGATCACGTTCAGTTTATTTGTCGTCGAACTGCCGGTCGTTGTTTGTTGCATTGTGGTTGTTGTTGTTGCCGATGCTAACATGGCCGATCCAAGCGGTGGTGGTGGCGGTGATGTTGTACCCGTTGGCGTATCCTGTTGACTGAGCAGCGTTTGCAATGCTTGATTCTGTGCGAGCAATTGTTGTTGGATTTGCAAATTTTGTGCCATAGCGGATTGCAGAAATGCGCGTTGCACTTGATGTTGATACATTGAGGGATCGGCATCGGCTGGCAAATTGACCAGCTGCAGTAGATTGTCTGCATTACTCATAAGTGGACTATTTCGACTGACTATGGGCGATGTGACAAAGCCGTTGTTGGTGCTCGGCTGTGTGTGTGTCGTACCGCCACCCTTGATCGTCTCGATGAGCTCATTTTGTGCGGTTAGATTCTTGACTGTATCACTTACGAAAATCGGCTTAAACAAGCCAGTGATATATTCGTCCAGATTAGCAGATGTTTGCTCAACTTCGTCGCGTGGTTGCCGTTGATGTTTCTGTTCGTTATTGTGTCCGCCGCCTTTGATGCGTCGACAAAGTGCACCGACATCACTACCAAAAATCTGATCTTCATGCATAGCATCTGGCGCCTCAAAGTAATTAGCGGCTGTAGACGTGGCTAGCTTTCGGACGCCGCCACGTATGCTAGCTGCAAGCGAGCGTGCATCGGAGAGCTCATCAAGTGAGCCATCCAAGACTGGACTAAACAAATCATCCAAGAATTGATCGACATCGGATGCCTGTGATGGTACACGGACACGTCGCACATGCGAGGCGAGAGACGGCGCTTCGCTGGTGTCCGACATGGCTGATGAACGCGTTGCGTATTCCGACTTGTCCATGTACTTGCTGGAATGGGAGCCGGCATGCGAACGGCGTCCAGCATTTTGGGATTTCTGATAGCGTGGCCCAGTCTCTTTACCCATTGGCGCTAAACGTTCAGCGGAGTGATAGCGTTCGTTTAAACGACTTTCAGAAAGACCTAGATTTAGTAATGGTTCTGGCTCAGGTAATGGATCAACGTCGGCAATATCGCCGGCTAGCAAATCGTCAAGTGACTTGGAACGTGACTTGTCTTGTTCGAAGTAGCGCTCGTTCAGCGCAGAGCTACGTGAGAGTAAATCACGTGATGTCTTGCGTATTGGCTGCTCCAGCGGATGATCAGCCATAGGTGGCGACTCATTGCGTTGGCCGCCCGAAACTTTTATTTTTGGTGGTTCTGGCGGCGGTACTTGCGGTCGCTTTGGACTATGTGATTCGAATTCGGGCATAGTGGTACGTGAAAATTTAGCGCCCGTCTTCATTAGATCGCTGCGCAGTGAAGGGAATGCGGGACATAATTCCTTTTCTGCTATTAAATCGAGTACATAATCAAGGCCACATGAATCGGTTATCAATTTGCCATCATCAAGAACGACAGTCCAGCCCCGGCTGGCAATGCCCAAAGTGGAGATTGCTAGGGCAGCAGCTTCTTCACATGAAGTCCACGAATCGATGGCCACCGTTTGTGAGACCTCATCGGGTAGCGTTAGAGCAACAGCAATATCTGAATTTCGTGAAATGGCACGCCACTCTATCCAGGAGGGCACAAAATTGCGACACGCATTCGCATGCTGATTGCCCGTTGTGCGCAACATCTTCTTCAGTAGCAATTCCTTAGTCGGAGCTGGCGCATTGTCTGCAATAAACTTCATAAGATACTTGCTGAAGGCCGGACCCGGTTGAAAGCACGAGAGGCACTGTGCCATCAATTGCCAAATTCTTTTCACTTGATTCTCATCGGAATTGTAAACTTGATTGCAGAGCTGCACGAGTATTTCATCACGTAAGCCACGCGATGAGAGACCCTTATGCACGATATAATCGGCTAGCACTTTCTCCTTATTGCCATCCAGCGATTTGTCATTAGTCCAGCGCAGTATCAGCTTAAATACGGCCAGTGAATCCTGGAAATCCTGATCACGCGAAGCGGCACGCGTTAGGAAAGGCGTGTTAATGGGTTCACGACGTGGCATCAGACGCATGCCATTGCAATAAACCGAACTGAATTTGCCAAATGAAAATTGTTCCAGATCCTTAGGTAAATCAGCGGCTGTCGGCGGTCCGGGCACGGTGCCAACAACTTTGACCAGATGCCGATCGCCATGCACCGGCGACCAACCATCGATTTTGGAAAATATGAATGCCAATTCCGCAGGTATATCCAAATAGGAAACTTGATTCCGCTCACTTTGTTCTTTGGCGAGCTTCTTTGCTTCGCGTTCCTTCTGTGCGCGTTGCGCTTCCAGGCGTCGCTGATAGTCTGCACGCAATTTATGCACGCGCCGTCGATCCAACTTGCCACGCCACAGTGACTGCGCCAGCACGGTGCCGCGTCGCAGCTGCTCATACTGACGCCGTTCGCGATGACCACGCCATTTGGCCTGTATGCGTGTAGCGGCATGTTGCTTACGCGCCAATTGTCGACGCACAAGCATGCCACGCGCATGCTTCTGTATGTGTACCGCAGCGCTCTTCAGCCGATCGGAACGGCCGCTCTCGAGCAGACGATGCAATGCCTCACGGAGAAAAACACGCGTTGCGCCTAACTGAAAGTCGGGACCGTCAATGCCTGTGCGTGGCATTGACTCAAGCAGGGCACGACAGAGTTCACGGTACGGTGTTCCACGTGGCAATGGCGTACGCATTAAATGACGATAACGTTCGACGAAATGTTGAAAACGCAAACGCACTGGATAGCCCTTCTGACGGATCTGTATGGTGTCTAGCATGCCTAGGTAACGCAACTGTTGCAGCACGCACGGCATGTCCATCTTCAAGGCGTGCTTCTCATTGTTCGGCTTGATGCAGCGTACAAACCATGGATTACAACGGCCCATCGATTGCAGCAGCTGTTGCAACGAGTCAGAGAAACGTGCCGCCACAGTCGGCGTCCGTGGCTTCATTGTTACAAAGCGTCCATTGTTGCCCTTCGGCAACGTTTTGCCAGAGTCTCTTTGCGCCCGTAGTTGCTTGGTCAAGTCGACGACCAATTGCAATTTGCTCGATGCTAGCAATTCAAGCACATCGCTACGTAGCGCATCACGATTCTTGTCCAGAAAACCATCGACACAGTACCAAACTTGTCCGGCATAATGCGTTATGCCGAATTCTTGTGCACCAATACGTGGTCTCGAATAGAGCTCGTTGAGCGCATGATTGTAGTGACACTTTTCCAGGAAGCTCATGTCCGAGGCACGTGGGAAATTTGACTCATCATCGAGTAAATGAAAAATGCCAACTGGTTTTTTGGCCAACAAATGTATAACCGGTAGATTATCATCCCATGTCAGTGGCGTCCATTCAAGTCGTTCACGTGAGTATTCAGACTGTTCCAGTTTAAAGACATGCTTATTAAAATACAATTGCAAATTCTCATTGGCATAATTGATGCACAGTTGTTCGAATGAATTCTCTGCCAGATCCTCAAAACCAAAAATATCTAAGATCGAAATACGATGTGCATCATGCGTGCCGCCCTTCTGTACAATGGAATTGATGCGCGACACAAGCCAATTAAAGAGACCGGCATAGAGCGCTTTAGCAAAGGCATCACGTGCATCCAGGGCCTGATCAATGCCCAGCGGTGTATGTAAACGCTCTGAACGTGCCTCCGTAATGCGACTGGTAAGCGCACGATGTAGACCCTCTGCCGAGATATGCAACAAATGTGCTGCCCATTTAATTTCCGCATCCGAACCAACTTCAACGCCCTCCTGCCCATGTCTCAACTGACGTCGATGAAAGTATACATTGCCCAAATGCAACACGGATGCCAGTACGCGTATAATACCCTCACGTTCACCCTCCGATACGCCCAACACTTGCATGGCGCTTTGCAATGACGCCCAATCGACACGTCCGGGCGCACAATCTGTTGCGCCCTGATTCAAATAGAAATACTTGTCCGCCTCCAATAAGCCATATTTAGTGCGCTCCGTTTCCGTAATGCCGCCGAGCATCTCATAGAAGACATGATAGTTGCGCTCACCCGGCGCCTGTGTTACAATACGTGATTTCTCTAGCAGATACTGTGTGATCTTAGCGCCCACAATGGCGCCATTCTTAAAGTACACCTCCAGATATTTGCCAAAACGTGAACTATTGTCGTTGCGTGCGGTGCGCGCATTACCAAAAGCCTCCAGCAGCGGTGCAGCCTCCAAGATCTGTTCTGTGATCACTGCCGACGCTGAGCCACCGCCGGGCACAACAGCTGCTAGATACTGCATGACCAGCTTTGTCGATTCCGTTTTGCCCGAACCAGATTCACCGGATATGACGACCACTTGTGGCGATGGCAAAGCGGCATGTGCTGCCGCACCAATTGCAAACAGATGTGGTGGCATGGCACCGAGCGGCTTCCCAGCATACTGCTTAGCTACTTCAAGCCCATATGAGTCGGGAAACATTTTGTAGGGATTGACCGCTATCAAAATGCTGCCTGCGAACGTATAAATTAGACCTTTATCGTAACGTAAACGTAAATTCCATAGCAGCGATGCCTCGTGTAGATCATCGAGCAGTGTCATGTCCTCGACGCCGCTGCTGCCCAAATCCTGACGCGGCCGCAGGCTACCCTCACCCGGTTGCAGTGCAAAGGTTTGTGGCTGTAAACAAAACAGAGACACATTAATTTTTCTTCAATGAAATAAAACGTTCTAATATATTTTTAGTATTTTGAGTGAAACTCATTTACATGTCGCGCTATCACATCACTACACAGTGTCGACAGTCGCTTCACCACTTGCGGATAACGATTTTTGCGCTCCTTACGCTCATCACGCTCCGGCCAAGGCACACGTCCTTGCTCCATGTTTGTGGGAAATTCCTCAATGCTGGGCGGTCGTTGTCGACGCAATACGTGCGGTGAGAGTATTGCTATGGATGGCGATGGCGCGGGACTGGGCGTTATGGAACCGCAGCGTTGCCATGGCTCCAAATGGAAGCGTACAATGCGCATGCAATCTCACTAACGGCAAAACAGTTGTGAAACTGGACTGGTTCTTGAGCTCCTCACTTATCTCTCACTCTTTCTCTCTCTCTCACTCGCTCTGTGCGACTTGTGCTTCTAACTGTTATATTCTGGTTTAATCTTTACACTTAATCGCATTGATGTTCTAATCTGAACTGCTCTGCTCTGTTCTGTACTGAGCTTTGCTTCCTAAGCTAAACGAAGCAACGATTTGACATTACAATCCTGTCTAAGACTTTAGTTTCACATTCTTGTTGTCTCTAGCAAAATCCGTTAGCCAAATTCAAATCAATAACAACAACGACGACGATCTCAAATGCAACTAAAAGGAGCTGCTACGCTGCCAATTCAACAAAGCTTAACTTTTTGAAGCAATGATCGCCTTGCCACTGTAAGTGCAAAACATGTTTCCAATCGAGTGAAATGAAGTCTCAGGTGATAGCGTCTTCTTTACAGGCGGACATGCTAGAATTGACTAAGTTTGTGGCCAACACACACACACACACTCACATAGATATAGTCATGTTCGTCATGGTCAACGTTATAGTCTTCTTTGTTGCAAACCAGTATGAAAAGTAATTTCTTGTTTGTCGCATGTCGACATCTGCCACTGTCACTGACTGTCTAAGGCTTCATTCCGCTCCCCAACGCATTTCATTTCATCAGCAGCAATCGATTGCTCGACTACTTTTTCCAATTATTTTATAAAAACAACAACAATTCGCAATAGAACACACATTCTCTCTCTCTCTCTCTCTCTGTCCCGCTCCTTACACTCACTCACTCTCTCCCGACCAATCGAAGTTGCACGCCATGTGCCGTTAGATTTTATTGTATCTTTCTCAAATTTCAAACATATTCTTTAATTTGTTGTTTTTATTTTATTCTCTTAATAATTTATTCAACTTGTTTGAAACAGGATACTCTGTTCGCCCACTTGTGGGTGTGGCGCTCAACCTGCTTCTTATTGATTAATATTTTATTTTTTTTCTTATTGATGCTGTTACTTTCCTGTTTGGCGCTTTAATTATTCAACGTAAATCAGTTATATTTGAAAAGAGAACATTTTTTATCCGGATTGATTAATGACTTGTTTGCGTTTACAACATAATTGCTTAATTACTTTTCATTATGGACAATTGGAAATCGATATAATAATTTAACTTTGAGGTTTCGGAAAATAGTTTTGATTGGACCAAATTGAGCAAATTTGAATAAACAATCAATTAAACGTATTTTAAAAAACATTTAATTTGATCGGTTGTGTATATAATGACAGGTGCTTGAAATTTGTATATAATATGAATTATTATTTTTTTTTTGGTAGTCATATTTTTTGTAAAACAAAACGAACGTTAAAATTTAACATTAGATAATTTAAAAAAAATATAAAAAGAATTTTTATTTGAATATTTTTCGAAAACCAGAAAACCTTACAGCACTGAAAATAAAATGTTTTTATTTATTAATGATCTGCCAAATATCCATCGTTATTTTCAATACTATTTTTGTTTATTTTTTTTTTTTTTTTTGGTACGTCATCAAAATCCAATGAAATTAATCGACTAACACACAAATCATTTTGGGCCATGCGAAAATGCAGGAAATATGCGACTCATAAACAAAAACGAGTTGTTTGTCGGTGTCGAAAATAACAACAACAACATAAAAATAATAAAAAATCTTTGCTTATGTGCAATGTGCAGGTTTAACTTGGTTAAAAGCTGCGCAAGCGCATGAAATTGTATCTGTACGTGCCATGTTCGAACATGTTGGCATGCGATGCGGTTTGGGCACAATGTTCATACGATCGATCGATTGATCGAACTGCCTTACAAAACATTTCCGTTGCACATAAATTTGTTGTTGTTTTATTAATTACAGCGCGCCTAAATGTATCTGAACATGTCTCAAAACACACATACAACAAAAACAACACAAAATTGGCACACAATTGGCATGTGTCGATAAAAAATTCTGAAAGCCACAAAGCGTCAAAAAAGAAAATAAAAGTTAAGCAAAATCATTTAGTAAATATTTTTAAGGTTTTTGATTTTTTTTTGTTGTTTTTTTTTTTTTTTTTGTTTTGGCAGCTAACAACACACTAACTGATAAACAAATCATAAAAGTGTTGGGTGAAATTAGTGAAAAGCATAAAATATATACGAGGCGTGGTATGCATGAACAAATAAAAAAAAAAAAGATACACAAGAAGTTGGATTTATAAATAAACTAAAACTTTTGTTAAAGTTCGACACAAAAAATGAAAACAAAAACAAAACAAATGAGTTTATTGTTGCAAAGTGTGTTAAACATGGCTTCGGTTTACCTTTCCTTTGATGAGCGCCTGTACAACAATCACCTGCGCAGCTCTGTGTACTTCTTGTATCTCGCCCGGTATCGGATGTCCAACGCCGGGATCGAACCAAACCAAATCGCCTTCGGCCCAGTCCATTTTGTCTGCCTTGTTTTCAGTTGTGTGTTTCTTTCAATGTTGTTTCTTTGTTGTTTTTGGTTTTTGGTTTTTTTTTTTTTTTTTTCAATAAAGATGCTCGTCAAATGATAAACGATTTTTTCTTTTTTTTTTGATAATTTTGTGAGTTGATTTTTGTGTATGATTTTTTTTTTTTTTTTAATAAAGTCACTCCTCTTGACATTTGCGGCAGATTTTTTATGTTATAAAGTACATTGCTGTAAATTGAAGAAATAAGAGAAGCATAAGTTAAGATTGTATTAAAATAAAAGTAATTATATATATATATTTTTTTAAATAAATAAAAGTCTCCTCTTGTTATACGATGAAAGTAACTTGTTTTTTTATTTTATAAATATATTAAGACTTTTTTGCTTTGGAACTATTATTATTATTATTTTTGTTTTGTTTATTTGACAATCATATAACACTTTCCCACTTAGACAGTTATGTCATTGTAACCCTAAGTACGTCAGACAGACAGACAGATAGATAGATAGACTGCCTGCCTGAGAGATTTCAATTTCTTCACTTATCAACTTTGTGCTTAGTTGAATTGCGGCATTCCAATGAATGTGTGTGTGAACTTTTCACAGCAATTTGGCAGTCAGTCAGGCAATCAGTTAGTCAGTCAGTCAGACAGTCGGTTTAAATAGCAGTAAATAATCAGCAGAAGCCGCAGCAACTGTTTGTTGGGTACTGTGAGCCTATAAAAAGTCTGAGTTGGTTGAAAGTATTATTATTGTGATTTTGTTATTGTTGTTGTTATTATTGTTCGTTGCACTTTTCGTTTCGTCGTAGTTGGAAACCCTAAGAAAATGTGTAGTCGTAGGAGAAGATGATTCGGTAAACAACAACAGCAACAACACCAACAATGAAGCGAGTCAAAATTGTATGCGCGGCAAACAATGTCGACAAAATGCCAAGCATGTCATTTGTCGAATCATGCGAGAAATGCCTGTGAGTATGAGTTATTTGACATGCTTGAATGCATAAGCAAATTTAATTTGTTTTTTTTTTTTTTTTTATAATTTTTTTCATGTATAAATTTTTATTTTTTTTTGTTTCGTTTTAAAGTTAGCAATTATTTACACAAACTCAATGACAACCACAACGACAGCGACAACGAAAGCAAAGTAAAAACAGAAATAGGTTTTGCTGGAGATTTTAAACTCGTCACGCCCTTTTTCTAGCTTCACGCCCATTTTATTCATTGCACATCATTGCACAACAATAGGCATTATTGTGGCTTACTTTGTTCCTAATTTATCAATTGATTAAGAAACTAAAAATATTTTCATATAACTTTTGAAAAATTTTCAAGATCTCTCAATGGAAGTTACCTCTTCTAAGCAACGGATCTTTTAGTTAATAAAATACTTATAGAAAGACGACTTCTCGAGTTGAAATGATCCAATGATCCGATCAGTGATTTTACTGCTCTCTCTAAACTGAAGGCTTTCTACAAAAGTTTCCCTAACTTCAAGAGATCTTATATAAACAGACAAGAGTTCTCGCAGAGATCTCTCTTTCTGTGTAACAACCTTCATAACAATGTTATAAAACTCTTCACAGCGTGAACAGTCTTATGAACTATAAATACAAATTCTTTAAATACAAACAGATTCATTCACAGAGCATTTTTTAACGTGTATTTTAGTTTTGTTCATTCCATTGATTTCTCATACGCAGCAGCGACGTCGACTGTGCCGTTGACGGAGCGAAAGACAGACAGACAGACAGATTGCAAAGCATAAAGTGCTAACGTCTTAGCATTGGAATGCGGTCGAACTCGTAGCCAGGCCTGAATATGCTCATAGCAGAGAGACAAAGACGCACAAAGTAACTGACTGTCATGACACACGCTGAGGCAAGCGTTGTATCAATGGTTGAACGCGGCGGTGCGTTGCGACGTGAAGCGGTGGCGTTGTAGAGTAGGTTATGTGCAGGTTTGAACATTTAAGCTTGTGCGTTCGGTCAATTGTTCGTTGAATTGAGTTTGTCGCTCTTTAGCTTGTTCTCACTGAGAGCGATTTCTGTTTTCTTCAATTAATTTTATATGTTCTGCAAATAATATCGCGCGTAAATGGAATTTATTTATGTTTTAGTAAATATGATTACGATTGAATATGATTTTTTTTTTGAATTAGTTTGATTTTGGTTATTGGCGTTTTTCATGCGTTTTCGGCGCGGTTTTCGCGCGTTTTCGGCGCGTTTTTAGCATGTTTTTGGCGCAATTGCTTGTTAAAGTGAAACTTATTTGCATTCGATTATTTATTTTGCTAATTTAAAAGCACTTGTGAGTTGTTAACCTTTAATTTATTTTTATACAATATTTACTGAAGTGCTTTTTATTTGCCCTTATTTTTTTTTCTCATTTTTCAGATTTCTTCAACGAATTTTCTACTCGAATTTTTGTTTATTCTTTTTCTTCCTCTAGTTAACGTATCGCTTGCCGTTTAAAACATAATTTTTAACACTTGCTTTTCGCGTGCATAAATATTTATGATGATTTCTCGTAGCATATCACCATATCACTTAAGTTGGCCGACGTCTGTTCAACGTTGGCCCCTCTACTTGACCGCCACGCCGTCTCTGTGTCAGTCAGTCAGTTAGTCAGTTTATATACATATACACTCGTTAGCTGTATTAAGCATAGGTGAAAGTTGTAACTTTTTCTTCTTGATTCTCGGCGCGTTCATGCGTGTTCAAACGCTTTAAGGTTCAATGATTTAACTTTGAAGAAAACCAATTTTTTTCACAATTTTTTTTTTTTTTTTTCAATATTTAAACATGTTCTCAAATTCTTTCAATAAATTAGCTATGATTAATAAAATGCTTATTTATAAAACAATAAAAGAACACGTGTGACGCTTAATTAGCAAGTTCCTCGCTTAAGTCTTTTGTTTGGCGCCTACGCAAAATAGTTGTTCACATGATTTTCAACGTTAATTAACTGTAGCTACAGTCATGTGCATAAAAACAAAAATACTTTGTTTATTCTTGTTATCCAATACAGAAAACTCTCATAAGGGTCTTCCAGATGATTTGCCAACTTTATGTGGGAACAGTTAAATTTAAATTTATCACTTATAACTTCATTAATCAATGATCAATACATGTGTGTGAAACAAACAAATTTTAATAGTTCAAAAGTTTGTTTAATATTTTTAAAGTATAAAATTAACAAAAAAAAAAAAAAATACCAAAAATGTTAAAAGCTTTGTTTTCATTGCTTGCTATTCAATAAAAAAATTTAAAAAATGCTATAAAAAATTAGCTTTTTTAGAGGCGTTGTAAGCGACAACATTCTTGAAATGCTTTGCTTACTACGTTTTTTTTTTTTGTATTTATTTATTGAAATAATTGAATGAAAATAAATTTTTAAAAGTATTTATATTAATTTGTTTTTCTTTTGTTCAAACACGAAATGCGCGTGCGTTTTTTGACCTTCATATTTTATATTGTAAATGGTAAAAACAGCAAAAACAAAAACAAAACCAAAAAAAAAAGTAACAAAAATGAAAGTCGTCGTCGTCGAACTTTTAAAAACGACTGTGCGTAAAAGCGTTAAAAAGCATGCGCAAACTTTGCACGCAAGCAAAGTCGCTGATCGTTGATTGCTGATCAGAGCCAAAACGAATTAAAAAGTTTTGTTGTTTTTTGTTTTTCATATGCTGCCACATAAACCAAGTGAATTCATCACACAGCGCCGATTTTTAATGCCGCCGCCTACAATGCAAAGCGACGTTGTCTGTCTGCAATCGAATCGTATGGGCGACTTTGGTTGGCGGGTGCGGCACGCATGGGCACGGTTCTTACAACTATTTTGTGGGCGCAACATTTATGAAAATGTAAATGCAGTCAGACAAAAAGAAAACTTCAAAAAATAATACAAAACAAATCAACTTCAGTTTTTTAATTAATTTAGACAAACACGCAAAAAATTTACAATTCATTGCATGCATAAAAAAAACGAACTCACTTGTGTCGAAAAGAAATGCAAAAAAAAAACAAAAAACAAAAACAACACAAACGCACAACTTAATTACTTATTTTATAACCAAGTAGTAAAAGTAAGCAACCGAAAAATATATATAAATAATAATAACGTAGAACAAACTAAGAAAGTATATGAAAATAATAAAGTTAAACTTAAAAAAAAAAGAAATAAAGTAGACAAAACAAATCGCAAAAGAAAAAAAATTACAGTAAATAAAATAAATTTATTTTATTTAAAAAAAAACTAAACAATTTCAATTATTAATTGGCATGCATTGCTCGTAGTTTGACGAACTGCGCGCGAATTGCAACTGTTGTGCTTTTTTATACCCTAGACACTGCATGACAGAGTCTATTAATGGCGCTATTCGGGCAACTCTATTAAAAAAATGTTAATAGTGCTTTAATAATAATAGAAAAATAAATAGGGTTATTATGCCAGGCACATAAGGAATTGCGATTACTAGCAACGATGGAAACAACAGCTGTTCTCAATACGAAATGCTGTTAAAATTCTATTTAAATGCCTTTTGATAGAATCTTCCTTTATTCAGAAAAAAGTTATAATACTTTTTACAAAGTGAAGAGCATAAAATCTGCATAGAATTTAGTAAATTCAAACTTTAAGCATTAAATTTCGCACAATTCTCACCGCCGAGCATATTTTGTTGTCTAATTGTCTCATAGAAAATAATCAATCAATTTTAGCATTAATACCTAGACTGATTCATTTATGAATTATTCTCTAACCAAAATGACTCAACTCAACAGCTGTTATGTTGTTGTTGCTCATGCATGCAAATATCACAGCTGTTTAACTTCTTTCACATTAAAAGTCATGATATATTGATACTTTCAACAAAAATTTCTTTCAACGCAACTTTTTTGCATGACATTTTGACCATTCTGTTGTTGTCTCTTGTCTTAACTTATTTGAAAAGAAAGTTAAAAATACAAATCAGTAAAAGAATCGTGTATACATTGTTAGTATGCCAAGAGAGCTTTGACTCATACCGAAACTTTTTGATTTCGTTGTTTGTTTGTTTCTGTCGATTTTTAAACACAAAACAAGTTAATGGAAAACTTAAATAGAATCACAGATGCAAAATAGTTAAAAAAAAAAAAACCCATAAGACAACAAATCCAAACAAAACTTTCAATTGTATCTTTGTCAAACGATTTCATCTTGTCAAAGAGTTTTGCTTTGCTTTTTTTCTTTTGTATTTTTTGTTAGTTCGAAGCCGCGACAATGAATGAAAACATGATGTTGTATGTGTTGTTGTGGCGTGCCGGGCCGTGCTTCGAGCTGCACGTGTGCACTTTACTTTAGCTTGACTGAGTTTGTTTTCGTTTTTTTTATAACTCTTTATAATAAAATATATGTATATACCTATTTTCTGCTTCTACTGGTTTCTGTGTTTGATGTACGCATGTATTAAAAAAAAAAAAAAAAGCATAGACTCTCTTAAGGTTTATTGGCCTTTTGACTATTTTTACCCACAGCCGACTCAACCGCCTAACTCACTGACTGACTGTATGACCAATTCAGTTGCTGTGTGTTTTCATTAAGCCAAAAGCGTTTCTATGCTCTTTGCATGGCTGATTAAGTTTGCCACTGTCGCGCCGGTCTGCCTGGCCTGCCACTCGACTGCTTACATATTCAATGTGACGTTTGTCTTTAAACAACAATTTATTGTGTGTTGTGCTGAAAAGTTTTATTTGCTAAATATTTTCATTTGCTGCCATAAATATTCTGCTTTGAGACGAAAACAAATTTCTATTTGGCCAAGGTGTGCATTACACGTACAATTAGATAGTTTAGGCGTTTGTAGACAAAAATAGAAAAGACTCAATCGCGCACTCACTCACTTCACTTACGTCTGTCTCTCTATCTATCTATCTGTCTGTCAATCATTTAGATGTCACACCCTTTTGATCATCTCATGCGTCTCACAATCATTCAACGCGCTTTGCGGCATTTTATAAAAAGCGAAATTTTGACTGTTGGGCGTGTTTGCGAACTTTGAAATTTTGCCAATTACAAAAAAATATTTAATTTACAATTTCATTTAAATGTTTCAATCAAACTGTTTCTGTCATGAGCGTTTTCGGCTTAATAGCTTTCGAAAACGCCCGAATCTCGTTGGGGTCGATTTTAAAGTCTTTTTCGTCTTTGATCTCTTAAATTCATTGATATGAATAATAACAATTACAAAATGTTCAACTATCTTCAGCAAAATTAATCAATCCTTTAAGAAAAAAATCAATAATTGTTGAAAGAACAAAACATTTTTCTTATACTTCAAAACTATTTTATACATGTACGTGAATGTAAAATTATATAGGCCAAAAAAAAAATAAAAGATTTTTAAAAAGGTTTTCATTGATTGGCACTACTTGCTTTGTAATTTGGTGTGTTGATTCCGAAAAATATATATATATATAGATAGTCTTATTACCCATTAATTTCTCACACTTCCATATTTAGTACAAATCCCAGAAATTAATTTTTTCCAAAATGGTGTATAAAATATCTCAAGAACTGCTTGACCGATCTTGTTGAAATTAAAATGGGATATTCTTAGGAACAGAATTTAATGTGTTGCAAAGGAGTTTATTTGATTAAGCGCTCCTTTCATGTATTATGCAGAAATTTTTTAACCAAACAGTTTTGAGAAAATATTCTTTGACACTTTTTTCTTATTTCTGTTAAACTTTGATCATGTCTTCTAAGCAACTTCATCAGTTATGAAACTATTTTATTCTGAATAATTTTTTTGGGACAAAGTTTTTTTTCTGTACGTTTAATAAACACTGCTTTATCATTGCCATGCACAAATAAAAATTTGTAAATATTGAAAGATTTTTTTGTATTGTTGTTGATGTTACTTTTTTGTTTTTAAATACACATTTCCATGACTTTGTATTTGTGCTGAGCACTTCTTTTTTTCTATTTGCTTGCAAATGTTTGTAATTAAATTTCACTAAATAGATTTTGCAGTCTATGCGGCATGGCATTTCGACATGTGCCGCGGCGGCGCATCTTCATTTTTGTCAGTGTTGTTGTTGTTGATGTTGTTTTTCATTTCGTTTCGTATCGCTTCGCTTTGGCTTTGCTATTTGTTTGTTTGAGTTAAAGTAAAAGTCAATTAACATCTTTGTCGCATTAGCATGCAAGTCAGACAACAACAACAAAAGCAACAAGTTAGACTACGATGACTTTTGCTTGCTGCTGCTACTGTTGTTGTTGTTGTTGTTGCTATTACTGTCACTGAAGATAAGCGCCATCGTTGTATGTTGAAAGTTGTTGGCAGCTCGCAAGCCGTTGTTGCTGCTGTTGTTGTTGCTGTTGCTGCTGTTGACGACAAAGGGGCAAAAGGTTTCCGTTTGACGCGTTCACTTATTATGCATTTTTATGTACAATGACGGCAACAACTTGAAAATATCTTTAATGTTGCTGCTTTCCACGTTTTATGTTATTTTTCATTTTCATTCTCGTTTTTAATTTTTTATTATTTTTATATATCTATGTATATTTATTATTATTTTTTTTTTTTTTTACATTTTTATTTTTCACACAAAATTTTTCTTTTCTTTTCTACATGCCTTATATTATTTTTTTTTTCCTTTTTCTTGCGGCTTTTACTTCGACATTAAGTTAAGTGCACAAAGCGTGAGTCAAAAACAAAAGACTTAGGCAACGAACGCGACAAGAATGTTGCGAGTAAAGAGCAAAAGCAAATCCAATGAGTATTATATATGTATGTGTGTGTGTGTGTGTGCGGAAGTTTATCGGAAGCAAAAGTTGCACTGTCCGTTCGATATGCGTCGCTCTTTATAACTTCATTCTGCATAACATTTGCCACGCCTCAACATGGCTCAACTTCAGCTCAATTGTATGCCAAATCAGCGCGCAAAATTTACTGCCATCGGAACCTGTTTCTTTATTCCTTTTTGTTTCTTTCTTTTGCTATCTTTCTTTCTTTCTTTAGTTTAGTTTCGTTTTTTTTTTATGTTGTTTGGCTTGTTGTTGCTTCGTGTGTTGTTTGATTATTGTTGTTGGTTGTATTTATTTCCTCTCCTGTCGGTTTTTTTTTTACGATTTTTTGCATGCTTAACTGTTTCTGCGTATAAAATACCGTTCATCATTCTTAGCCAAGTTTTTTTTGGTCAGTTTATTTTAATATTTTTTTTTTTTTGTGTTCTCACTTCTTGCTCTTCTCTGTCTTCTCTCTTGTGTGTTGTGTTGTGTCTTTGCTGTACGATTTGATTTGGTTTGGTTTTGGCATTATTACAAAGTATTTCTTTGCTACTTTGATTGGAAATGTATGATTTGCTACAATCGCTAATTTTTTTTTTTTTTTGCTTTTTTTTTAATGGCATTTGTTGTTTGAGGAAGTCTTGATTTGGCATTTGACAGTATTCGACACATTTGGTGCTCTTTTATATTTTTTTTTTTTTGTTTTTGGCTCTGGAAAAAAAATTTATTTTTGCTACTTTGAAGACCTGTTATTGTCGTTGTTTGTCGTCGTTGTTGTTGTTGCTTAGCGGTTAATTGAATTAGTTTGTTCTATTTCCATTGGCATTTTTTTCTCGCAACTGAACGAAAGACTTAAGCAACGAACTTGTGCTGATCAGATTACCGACGTCTTTATTGTCATCATATTATAAACGAAATAATAAAAAAACTTAAAAAAACCTTTGCCCTTTTTTTATTATTATTTTTGTATTCTCACTTCGCTATAAATCTTCAAGTTACTTTACTAAAATTTATGTTGTTAAAATAACCAACATTTTTTCTCAGTTTTTCTTTACATTTTTGTCTCTTTTGCTTTGCTTTACATTTCATTTCACATCACTTAGCGTGTGCTTTGCTTTCTGTTCTTATGTTCTATGCGCCTCTTAGCTCAAAACGTTTAAATGCAATTCGTTGCCATCGATTACCGTTACACAATAAATTGAAATCGAATTCCATTGGAACGCATAATGAATGCTTTTGTGTTGTTGTTGCTGTTGGCTTTATAGATTATATTACTACAACTATGCCGTGTGCAACCGTCGAGCGAACAGGTGAGCTCCATTAAAACAACATTCGATCGTTTGACGTTACAAGAAAATCAAACGAACGAAAGATCGTACGAACGAACGAACGATCGAACGTTCCAATAAATGTTCGCCATGGGCAACGTCACACACAGAGCAAAGTCAATGACAGCAAATATTCGACGTCGACTGCAACGTCGTCGGCAATGCAGTTTAATAGAAAATGTGCCGCAATGCATTTGACGCTGTTTGCTTTGCATACAAGTTTGTTGTTGTTGCTGTTCTGACGACACATACATTTTTGATAAACTATGTATTTCTTAAGACTCAAGATCTTTATTTGAGTAGATGATTTTATTAATTTATAATTATTTTTATATCAAACCAATATTTAATAATCTCCAAAGCTGATTAATATATTAAAAAAAATATAACAAAATATGAAAAAAAAAAAAATTAATCATAATAAAAAATATATAATGTAAAATATTTAATTTTCAAAGCCCACAAAACAAAAAAAATAAATACTATCGGGTCTGGAAATCTCTGAAAACTGATTTCTCCCCAAAAACAACCCTTTCTATCCTTTTTCGGTGTTTCAGGAATTTCATGCATTTTAATTTTATTTGAAATTTTTATAATTAAATATTTATCAACAATTAAAAGTTTTTTGTGTTTCAAAGAAATCTCGATTTTCTGGAGATTTTAAAACAATTCACTTTGAAACCAACTGGAGATTTCAAGCAGCAAACGTTCATAACAAATTTTAATAGTTATGAAATTTGTCTTTAAACGTTATTTAAATATAATTATCATCTGATGATGATGATGATATCATTGCAGTCCTAAGCGTTGCTAATATTCTAAGTAAACTTTCTAGCCAACAACAAATTTGCCAATACTTAATGAAAATACTATTCAGTCTGACTTCATCGCAACGCAACACATGCTGAATAATTAATTAAAATATTTACTATTTGCATTGTTAGCATTATTATTGTTGTTGTTGTTCTTTATGATTTGTATCTGTTTTTTTGTTTTATTGATTGGCTAATGTATGATTGCCAAATACTTGTGAATAAAGGCAAGTCAAGTTTGTCAGCGAAGAAGTTAAGAGAATTCATTCCTCAAAAAGCGCGCATGCAATGCTGCTGACGTCGATGTCGACGTTGACAGTGACTGCGTGAATCAAAATGGCTGCTGTTATATGAAATATTTTTGCTCTTTGTTATTGTTGTTGTTGTTCACTGACACTTTTTTTTACTGTTTTTTTGTTTTTGTTGTTAACTTTATTCTTGCCAACTAAGCTCAGCTGATCTGTCGCGACTTTTGCACTTCTTCAACGACGCTTCTGACGTCAGCAGCGCAGTTGACGCTGAGAACGAGTAAAGCATGTTCACTCATGACTTAAGTTGGTTAAAAAAAACTAACAAATCTTACAGCTTAAATTTCGTTTCAACATCTCCATTTTTATCAGTTTCTTTATTGAGTTTTTTTTTTTCTCATTTGATTTGTTTGCGTTGCTTTTCTAACACATTAAAAAACAAAAATGTCACTGGTTTTGTTATTTTTTTTTTGTTGTATTTTTTGTGCTTTAAACTAAATTCCAATGTACACTCAAAAAAAAAAAAAAAAACAACATAAAACCGAAAAAATGACAACAACAAAAAATCATATACGTATAAACAGCAAGAAAATCTGACAGAACTGGCCGAAAAATTCTAAGCCAGGCTTTGTTCAATTCTTTTTCACTTCTCTTCTCTTTCGTTTACACTGTTTTTCTTCTTATTTTCTTTTGATTTGTATTTTACGACTTGTTCACATACTTGCTTTGTTGTTGCTTCACATGCAGTTAACTGTTGCGCGCTCTTCAGCTCACGCTCGCTCGCTCGCTCGGTCGTTCTCACTCTTTGTAGTTGTTGTATTACTTTTCCGTGCGTTCTCTGTCTCACACTCTCTCTCTCTCTGTCTCTTTACTCCAGCACAGTCGTTAGCCTTTGCGTGCCTTTGGTAGTAATTCGTTCGTTACGCCGTTAATGCGCTACGCTGCTCTGCTCCGTTCTGCTGCGACTTGGCTGCTGCTGCTGCTGCGGCGTTTGTTGTTGCTTCTTTTCAACACTTCTTTGATTATTTTTACACTTGTCTTTCGTTTAAGCCAACACTTCGCTCTCGCTCTTGCTATTTTCTATTATTTTATTTAAATATATTTGTTTCTTTTTTTTTTTTGTTTTATTTATTACTGTTCACTGTTTGTACAAAAAATAAGTAAAAAAAAAAAAAAAGTTCTTTGTTTGTTCGCTTTTCGTTTAAGCTGTTTATTTATGTACTTGTTTGTTTTTTAGCCGACTTAAAAAAACATTTTCGGCACGCCACGCACAACACCAAAAAACACAACCATTCCGTCCGAGCGACAACTTGCGATTGATCGGCACTAGAGTGTTGCACGAATACACTTGAAACGACAAACAAGGCATTTGCTTTATTGTAAGTTAAGCAAGTTTCAAGTAAGTATTCGATCAACCAAATAGAATGAATAGAGTTTTACGTCATCAAGTACTTGCTCACACAAGCAAATGTTTTTATTTGAAATGCCTACTAAATACAAATGGAATGAGTTTCAAACCAAATGAATGAATGGATATCACTCAGGTACTTGTAAGTGATGTTCTTATTCTTATTTTTTTTTCTCAATAAAAAACTTATTTGTAATTGCATATATTTTATTTGGATATTATTTGATGTTTTTATTGGCAATTGCTCTGCGTTAATCAAAGTAAACATATATGTATCTTTGATCGGGGCGCCGAAATAAGTCAATCTAGCCATGTCTATCTGTCAGTCCGACCTCATCAATTGTTGTTGTTTTTTTTTTTCTTTAGAAAAAGTTTTTCGACTTTTTTAAATGATAGAATACCGACTTGAAAAAAATTTTTTCAAATATTTGGAAGTATCGAAAACATTTGATTTTATTTGTTGGTTTGTGTTTTTCATTTTATTTACGTGTACTTGATTTTCAAATGAAAAAAATTCTAAGAAAATTAAAAGTGACAATCATTTGTTTCATTTGTTTGCTTTGTTTTTTTCAAATACAAATTAAATAAATTTTTGAATTTATTTGGAAGTACTGGGTCTATTTTCTTCTTCTTCCACTCTGCCGACACTTTTGTGTCAATTTGACCCGATTTGTGTTGATTGATCGGCACCCGAAGCCGTTAGTGGCAATACGAAGCGTTACGAAGCCGTAAGTGGCAATACGAAGCCAACTCTCACAGCGAATGTTGCCAACTCAGCGTTTTTGTTCCCCCCGTTTCTGACTTTATTTTCAGTCACGTTAAATGTACAACCGTGGTCAGCGAAAATTCTGTCATGTCTTAAGCATATTCATGATTTTTGCCAACTTTTGTATTATATGTTGAAATCTCTCTTAGTGCGCTATTTTTCAGCTTTTCTTACATTCATAATTCAGCGTTTATTATGGCCGATCTCGCTGGCAACAGGTTTTTGCCGTCTGAAAAATTGGCAACACTTTGTAAGCCACAAAGAATGTTGTTAATCGTATGGCTAATATTTTGCCAAAATCATATTGCCGTATGTGTTGGTTTGAACAATAAAAGTTTGAGATAATTCAATATCAAAATTTTCTGCTTCTCAGTGACACGCTTAATCGAACAGATGACGAAATAATGTTTTGGTTATGTGTTCGAGTATTTTGCAGACTGCACTGCTGGTTTGAATCTGTGCTGATTTATAAGTGCAGTAAGTAAGCAAACCAGTGCTGCCAAGTTTTATATTAAAAACACAATGCATGCGAGAATTCACCCTTGGGCTTGTTCATAAATTGATTTGTTAAAAGGAAAATTTGCGCAAGCTTGAAATGAAATTTGTTAAGTAGTGCCCAATCTTAGACAATTTGCAACACACTGTCTTACCAACAATCAAAGAAGTGTTAACCGTTAAAAGAGGTACGTTAGTTAAATGATAGAGCATGACCAAAATTGTCATCGTGGCTACGAAGAGTCCGAAATATCAGATTTTTAATTTAGCAATAAAATTAAAAATTATAATTGAAAGAAAAATATGTTTTTTTTAAATAAAATTTAAACACAACGATTTGGTTTTTATTTTAATATTTTTAACAAAAAAAATATATATTTATGTATATATAAAAAAATAGAACAATAATGCATAAGCCATTTTTTTTTATTTTACGGTTAACTTATTACAATTAAATTCTATTCTTCATTAATGTCTTCATTTATCTAAGCTAAATTATCGAATATATTTGGTATAATTTCATCGTTTTCATTTGCTTCTTCATACTCTTCCTCATCATCATCATCTTCCTCATCATCGTCATCATCATCATCATCATCGTCTTCGTCGTCATCATCGTCATTATCATTATCAACGTGCTCGACTTTTTTGTCATCAACAACAACAACATCTGTACGTGCAGCATTAATGACGTCATGGCTGGTTGGAACAGTTTGTTGTTGTTGTTGTTGTTTGTGCATTGCTGTCAACTGCTGTGGTTGTTGCTTGACTGTAATTTCATGTTCATTGAACTGTGTTAAACTTGTTGCATTTATTTTAGTTGTTCGCAATGTTGTTGTTGTTGGTGACATTGTTGTCGTTGTTGTTATTACTTTCACACTTGTTGGCACATTTTTCATATTATCATCACCAGCAGCTGTCTCAGTCGCTGCCGCTGCCGCAGCGACATGCAAGACATTTAATGCCTCATTAGTTTTGTTAAACTTTTCAACATTGGCAACACTGGCAGCATTCGCGGCAACCGAGGACATCAACGTTGACTCCACGACAGCAACGACCTTTGCCCCTTTGTCAATGCTCGTTAATGCGTTGTCATTTGAACTTGTTCGATTCAACGGTGGCGTCAGTGTTGTTGTTGCTGTTGTTGTTGTCAACACTAAAAACTCATCAACGCGCTTCGCAGCTGACGTATTTGTTGCGGGCATTGCCGTCGTCGTCGTCGGCGTCGGCGTCATTGCTGTTGTTGTGTCCGCAGCAGTTGTTGATTCATTAACGTTTTTATTGTTGACATTCACGTTCGCAACTACATCGTCATTATCTTCTTCATCATCATCATCGTCATCATTATCATCGTCAACATCATCATCATCATCTTCGTCATCATCATCGCTTGCCTGCTCATTACCATCAGGTTTTTCATCGCCCGTGACCAGAATTTGCTCAACTTCCGTGCCGGGCGGCGGCGGCGGTGTAATGCGTGGCGCAGCCGTTGATGTCAACATGAACTCGTCAACGATTTCACAATTCTTACCGAGATAGCCCTGTTTACAATGGCAACGAAAGCTGCCATCCTCCTTTGTCAGCGACTGACATTTACCGCCGTTCTCGCAGGTCTTTGGATTGTCATTGCAATATGTAAGCTCTGCATTTGGTAATGGTTGTGTGTTGGTTACGGTTAGACTAAGCTTAAGGCATACAATTGTAGTAGATTGTAGTACTCACTTTCATTGCAGAGCATGCCACCCCAGCCGGGCTGACAATTGCATTCCCAGGGCGCCTCACAATCGCCATGCACACAGCCAGGATATGGGAAACATTTGTCGCATTTCTCACCCGTCCAACCGACTCTACAACTGTAATGATATGCAAATGGCATGTGAAATCGTGTGGTCTGAGCGCTTGTCGCTACTTAAATCGGATAAATAATGTACAACATTGGTTTGTAATTCCAAAAAAACAAAAAAAAAAAAAAAACAAATAAAAATCTAACAGTTTTTTGTTGTAGTTTAGCTTAATGCAACGTTTAAAAAATTTGAAATTTCAGTAAACAAACAATTGTAATTTATCTGTGCAATAGCAAGCCTAAAGTTATGCTGTACTTTTGTTATAGCATGCTTTTTGGCTTGCGCTTGCTTGAGTCACTTTAAAACATTAAAAGATTTGTTAATTGACAAATGTAATGAACATGAAATGGCCTCAACTTACCGACACTCGCCCGGCTTGCGACAATAGCCATGTTGTTTGCTACAATCTGACGCACAAAGCGCTTTAAACGCGTAGAACAAGGCAAATAAAAACAAATATACAATACAAAAATCATAACTGTGAATAAGAAGAAAAGAAAGGAGAGAAAAGCGAATGAAAAACTTACGCGTCTGACAGAGTAGACCCGTGTAGCCCGGCTGGCAATTGCACTCCAGCGGCTTGTTGCAGGTGCCATGTTGACAGCCCGGCATCACCGAGCACTCGCTGCATGTGCGACCCGCCCAGCCGATGCGACAGCGGCATTCACCCGGCGTCTCGCAATAGCCACGCGTGCTATGACAACCGCTGCGACAACTCGCTGCGTAAGCGTATGAAAAGGCAACAGAAGAGACAACATCAGACGACTCAAAGTCAGTTTGGTTATTGTTTTTTTTTTCACGCTTGCAAGAGAATATTAACTTTGTCATGAAGTTTGCGACACACAAAAAAGGAGACGTTTCCTATCTTATAATATAAATTAAGAATAGATCAGGCTCGGTAAGACGTGTAAATATTTATCAATGTGTTCAGACATTGTTTATCTTAAGGGACGACGAATAATTAAGTTAGATTTTTTCTTGAAATTAGAACCATCTTTCTCTCTTGGTGAGTTTTGGTCAGATTTTGACGAATCCCCTTTTTTAGTCTCAAGAGAGATTTTTCTTAGAATTTTTATATACTTATTTAGTAAATTATTGAACTAAAAAATTCACATAAGATTTTTAATGAATTTTAGTGAGTTTTTTTTGGACCACGACTTCCCTTACATATCTCACGAAATTAATGGACGTCTCTTTAGTTATTGATCGGATCACTACATTATTATTGTAGCTGACATAGAAATCATAAGTTTTTCACCAAATTTGTGCCCCATTTTTGAGCAAAGACATTTCTTATCCTTTTAAGAAAGTTGGTTGTGATAACATAGGAACGATGGGTCAAAAATGAGGTTATTGTTAGTGAAACTTTTTGTTTCGGGAATATAATCAGACAAAAATTTGCAATAGTTCCGAATGTATTCCTATTGTTGGTTGAAGCTATATTGTATAGGCTTGCAAGCGTATTTGAGTTCCGGCATGGCCGAAATTAAATTCGTTTTTGTTTTCTTAATTTTTTGCCATTGAAGTGTTTAATGTGTAACTCACGTTCGGTACAGAAAAGTCCATCCCAGCCGGGCAGACAGAGGCATTCGAAGGGCTTTGTGCATGTGCCATGCTGACAGCCGGGCAATGGTATGCACTTGTCGCATAGCTCGCCGGTGTAGCCAATGCGGCAGCGACACTCGCCTGGACGCTGACAGTAACCTGCAAATGAGGTGAATTAACAAGAAAGTTGGCTTAAAAAATATATTACAAGTTGAAAGTTGAAATTTTTGGTTTAAATTTGAATTTGAGTTGTAAAGAGTTGTTTGAAATCGAAGATGGTTTTGGCCAAAGTAGAAAGCGTTGTTTTTATTTTGTTTACGCACCATTCATTGGATCGCAGCCTTTGCGGCACATCGGCACCTGGCACAGATCACCCTGCCAGCCGGGCAGACACTTAACATCGCCTTTATCATCGCAAATGTAATGTGAGTTTGCTTTATATTTCTGTGGCTTCTCACATGCCTGTTATGGTCAAAAAAAAAAAAAAAAAAGAAAGAGAGAAGGAAAAGTCAACTGCGTTTTTCCATTAACTTTGGAATTTTTGTTTGTTTGTTTGTTTGTTTTACTTACACGTTGCTTCCAGAGTGGTATGTTCGAGTTTGAATACTGTTTGCCATCGTAGTTGCGACGATGTGCTTCGTTTGGTTGCAATTGCAGATACAGGGTGGCCAGCAGCGTTAATTGAAAAATGGGCGCATTGAACATGTTGTTTGCTGCTGCTCTACTGAGAAAAGTTACTGAGAAGTGGAAAATTTGCTTAGGAGAAGTCAGTGTGCGTTTTGTTTTTTTGTCCTTTAAGTAAAAACTTTGCTAAATTAAAGTGAATTTCGTTGGTTTGCAGTTGTTTATGCTTTGACGTAGTTTATTATGTGCTTAGACTTTAAATTGTATGCAGCAAGACATAACGAAGAGTCGAGAATTAAGACAATAAAAAAGACTTGTCGCATTGTCAACAATTTAGGCTAAAGAAATTCAACAAAAGCAAAACGCAAAAAAAAAAAAAATAAATAAATAAAAATTAACATGTTCAACAACAACTTTCTTCACTATTGCCGCCAATAAGTTCAATGAATTTTGGTGAATCACACAGGTTTTTTTATTGTACGACAAACAATAAATAAATAACACAAAATCTCACGTTATTCTTTCACATTTTTTTTTAATTTTAAATATATTTCAGTTTCATATTAAATCAATGTTGAAAATAAAATTCTTACAATTTTTGTTTAAAACAAAAAACCAAAAAAAAATATACTAAAAAAAATATTGTTAACACTTTTTGTTAAATAAAAAATAAAAAAACATAAATAAATATTTTCTTTGTATTTTATGCGTCCGTTTAAGCGCTTGGTCACAAAGCGACTGAAGAATTGGTTTGGTTTGCCTTAAACATGAAGTGGGCGCACAAGAAGAGCAGACAACATGTCTCAAACAGAGAAATTTCATGACAACTTGCATGTTAATGACGTACAACGAAAGCAAGAACAACATAAATGAAATGAAATAAAATAAAAAAAAAAAACAGCAACATTTGTTCAAAGTGGGTCAACAGCGAACGCAATCAGCTGACCGCGCATGCGTATTGTGACCAAATAAATGTGTGAAGCGAGCAGGGAAAGCAAATCGTCTGGCTTGAAGCAAGTTGGTAAGAAAGAGAATTAGTCGGTGATAAAGATAAAGAGAGTGCGTGTGATCGAGGCTGTGTTGCTTCACCAACATTTTTATATGCCCCAAAAAGTCAACAATCTTTCAATGTTCACACAAAACCGGACTTTTTCCACTTGGCTTTGTTTTTTTTTTTAAGAATTTCAGTTGCTTACTATAAAAATATAGACAAGTTACGATTTGTTCTTGTTTTGTGTTCTTGCCAAAGAGGCTAAGCGGCTTTTTAATGAAATGCTTAGAATTGTAAACGTTTTCAAACATTTCGTATAAATTTTAGTTTCGAGAGCAAAATATCATTGAAGAATTTAATAAGTTTTGTTATAACTTATAATGATTATTATTATCAAGTCGAGTACAGTAGAAACTCGAATATCTGGATAATAGATTTCATAGACAAATTATGATATTGTAGAAGTTCCTAAACTATGTATTTGGAACAAGATACTATCAGATCTATAATTTTTATACTCTCAATTATCTTCAATGAGTCCGGATAATCGATGATCCGTACAATCGAGATCCGGATAGTCAAGTTTCTACTGTATAAGTATTTACTTAGGAAATCCTGAAATATAGAAAGTACTCTCTTTTGAACTGTAATCATTTTAAAGAAATCTGAAATCATTGAAAGTTTATCTGTTCTTCACAAAATAATTTTATATAAGACGTATAGTTTGTTTTAAAATTATATATATATGTTTCTTTATTTAATGTTCGTTACAGAAAAGAATATACATACATACGTATTCATATATACTAAAGAATCGCTTAATTTTTATTTTACATCAAATATTTCATTGTTTATTATATGTTTTTTTTTCTTTTCTTTTTGTTTTTATGACATATCATTAATGTTTTCATTGATTTCTGTTTGTGTTGATTTGCTCGTTTTGTGTCTATCTTCATTTTTTTGAGTCATTAATTTTTTTTTTGCCTTTTGCAATCAATATTTTTTGTTTTTTATATCAGTATTTGATAAATAATTCTGTCATTTTTGTTTCCAATAATTTTTTAATTGTAAACTTTGAAGAAATTCTCATTATTTCACCTTGATAAACAAACATTTATGTTTTGTATATAAAAAAAAAAGTTTAATGAAAAAATGACGGCTTTGCCAAATGAAATGTTTGTACCCTCAACCATTCGTTTTGTTCTTTCATTTTGTGAATATTTTTTTTATGATTGCTTAACTAAAAAACATTTCTTTGATTAATGATTAAAGTAGCATGAAATTTTTGCTGTTTAGATTCAGCAATTTATTTAAATTGTATTTAATTATTTCTTCTTATTTTTTTTTGTTTTCATATTTTCTCCTTCAACCAACCTCATATTTTTTTTTGTGAAAGAGTTGTCACTTTTTTTTCCGTCTATCGTTATTGACTTCAACTTACTTAATAATGAAATTTCTGTGATGATTATGTTTTTGTTTATCTATTTTATTTAGTATTTTATTTCTTTACTGCATATTTTTTTTAGAAACTTTTGATGCTTTTGGAATTGTATGAGCTTTCCATTCGTGTATGTGTTTGATTTTTTTTTTTTTGTTTTTTGGGAAAAGAAAATATAGTCGCGCTTTTCTGTAAGCATTTTAAGGTGATTTGTGTCTTTAATATAATTTTTATTTTTAATTTAAATTTATGCCTTTTTAAATTCAAACTCCTATTTACACATGTACTTTTCGCTCTTGTCTTCGATTCATTTGAATCTTTTTTTCGTTCACATTTATTATGTTTTTATTATTTTATATTTTTTTCTTATTTAAAGGGACAAAAAAATTGTTACTTATGTGCTAAGTGCTAACTTACATTTACTTGATGTACTTTTCATTATCTTTTGCTTGTGTAATTTTTTTTCCGCGTAAATTTATTGATTTTGCTTTGTTGTAACGAAAAATATGATTACTCATTGACGTTTGGGTTCAAAGTTTGGGTAGCTTTAATGTTTATGTAGTCAGTGAGGGGAAGTTGGGTATAATAACCCATTGAGAATATATAGGAATGATCGGGACGACAAGATAAATCATTAGCGTCCGTCTGTCTGCCTATGCGTTCTATCTTGCCAATCTCGAAAATTTATAGAACATACTCATGAGATTTGGCAACAGATAGCATGTGCCACGCCCACTTCTGAGAGGCACATTCGCTTTTCTAATATTTCCTCTTGTTATTGCCTCTGTTTGGTTAAATTTCTCTCAGATTTTGAACTATTTTCTAGAAATTCACTGTTTTTTTTTAGAAAAAGGGATCTTAACTTTTGGTAAAGCACAAATAATTGATTTAAATACAAGTACCTAATTTTCTTTTTTCGTCAAGTAATCATTGCTGTATGCCTAAAGTGCATATTGTCTAGGAAAGCACATGAAAGTCGAACAAATTTTGAACACGGACTCAATACCAGACAAAATACCCAATTCAAATAATAAGTAAGCGAGTAAAAGTGCTTACGGTATGTTTGTTTGTGCATGCTTAGACTTCTAAAACTTACGCGTAATGCAAATTTGCTGCCTATAAACTTGTTGTTTTTTTTTTTTCATATTTTCTGTTTTTTTTTTTATATTTGGTGAGTTGCACACTCAACGACAACGACACTGATGACGTACACATATATCATTTGAAAAAAAAAAAATTATTGCCTACCTTTAGGCATAATGACTTGCTGCACAATAGCACAAACGCTCAATTAGGCGTATGCGAATTTAGACAAAAATAAACTGAGCATGTTGACACTTCTTCGGTGGTCCGACAGTCAAACGCAACCATTTGCCACGACACGATGGCGCAGGCAATGCGCTCCAACGTGTTGTGCGACCGGCAAGACCTTCGCCGCGGCAATGATAGCTAATTGGTGGTGGCGGCGTAGTTGTTGTTGTTGTTGTCGTAGTGGCGCTATCACCGTGTGAATATTGCTGCTGCTGTTGCTGTTGATCATGTTGATGATGATGACTTTGATGTGCATAAGAATCATAATCGATGCTCTCATCACTGCCAGTATCAAGCATATTCTCCTCATCGTCATCATTGTTGTTATTGTTGTTATCAGCATCGTCAGAGACGGCATATTGCTCATCTTCGGTCTCAGCAGTTTCATCGGCATTTTTCTGGAATTTCTGATATTTCTTTGCATTGCCCGAACGTGAATTGTGTTTTTTAGCATCTGCAGATATTGTTGTTGTTGTCGTCGTAGTAGTTGTTGTAGCCGCATTACTATCCTGTATAAGCGCCTCTAAGTCACAGCGCACTGTTATACGATCACCTGTATGTAAAAATATGTCAGCAAACTGTCTAAAAGTATGCTATACTTATTAATGTATACACACCTTCAAGCATTAAATTGTATGGTGGTAATTTGTGGCAGGCTTTTGACGCTTTGATTACTTCAAATTCAACGCAATATCTGTAAAATGTTGGGAAACAAAAAAAAAAAGAGAACATATTTGAGTTTCATTAAAAAAGTTTAATTTATTTTGTAAGGCATGCCACGTCGTGACGCCCATAAAGGATGCAAAGTATGACAAAATGTTATTACAAAATTTCCACATTTTATTTGATCAGCATAAGTTTATTTGTTTGCTTGTTTGTTTGTTTGCTGTCTGCGAGAGAAAAGAAAAATGTTGTAAATTCAATCAAATTATTTTTGCCACCAGCACAAAAAGAAATTTGTGTGAAGAATGCTGGCAGCATCATTTTTAGCAGGCATACTTTTAGGCGCTTTTGTTTTGGGACTACAAAAAAAAAAAAACATACTTTTCAAAGTAAACAAAAGCAGTGAAGTTAAATTAACAACATATAAAACAAAAATACAACAAAATAAAAAAACTTGAACGACAAAAAAAAATTCTATTCTTTTTTTTTTTTTTGAGGCACAAAAAGTTAGATTGGTCACATAACCGAAATTAGTTGAGGTATTGCGTACACAAACTTGTATTGCATACTTTTAGATGCTTGCTAAAAAAATGAGTTCTGCGACGTAAACTCATTTGAATTGCAATTGGCCTGCTCGGTTTGCCTTCTCTTCCGCACGCTGTGTCGCTTTGTCGTTCACAGTAACTTGTGTGGAAAAAAAGTTCAAAGCAAATGCGCAGCTAAAGGGAAACTTAAACAGTCTATTAGGCCTAACAATTTCCGTTTCCGGTACAAGTCGAGCAAAGTCGTCGTTCTTTTGCGTTGATTGTGTCGACAGCGACAACAACGAAAGCGAAAACAACGATGACACTCAGCATTTTTACCAATAAGCTGAACAAAATGCCTTACGCACAATTTACATTATGCGAACTTGTGTCTGCATGTCTTTCGGTTTGCTTTTGACAGCTGTCAAGGTGTCGACAGCGGAAATTGCGTCGGAAATTTGAAAGTGCCACCTATTTTCTTCTGTCAGTCGAATGAGTGAAGACAAAATAAAAAAAAATTTAAAAAAAAAAAACGGAAAAAAGAAAAATGATAAAACTCGTTTGTTGCTTGATAACTGTCAGTTGTGGCAATAGTACGAGCGCTAACAGACGCACATATAAAGATTTAAAAAAAAATAAAAAACATTAAATAGGATGTAAACAGTTGTCTTGTCACGGAAATGTAAATTGAAAAATAAATAAATTGATTTGTGCGCCGGCACTGTAACCCAATCAAAGTAGAGCGCGAATAGTTGGGCACAACAGAGGTTACAATCCTTACTTAAATTTAGCTTAGAAATAAAATAGACAAATTTCTTGAAAGCGTACATTTACATAAATTCGAGAACTAAATTTCAGTGCTAAACTGGCGTATGTGCGCTTTTTTATTTTGTATCTTTAATGCATGTTACTCGCTGAATTTAATTATCTGCTGGCAACTCCATTAAAAATATGTTAAGTGTGTTTTTAATAGTTTTATTAATAATAAAAATTTCTTACATATATTATGTAGCAGCAAATTAACATGACTCAAAGAACAGCTTTTAAAAAACTATTAACTAATAGAGGCAACAACTAGAGCTGTCCCGAATATGACAAACAGTTGGTATCCTTTTTAAATGGCATTTAATAGAATGTTTCTATTAACAGTGCCTAATAGAGTTGCTAGCATAGGCGAGTTAGTCTTAAAGATCCACGTTTTGGTCATAATATCAATGAGCTTTTCATTAACTTCATTTAAAAGTCATTATCACCTATTGAATCTTAATTTCTTTCGAGTAGTTTTGCTTTGGTGTTATTAGACAGTATAGTGGCCATAACATTTTGCACTTCGTTTTGTTTTTGTTGTGATATAATCATTACTTTTTACGATGTTTAGTGCCATGGGTGTCATTCTTAGCAGTTACTGTCACACTTTTTTATTTATTTTTTATTTTTGGTTTTTTTTTGGCGTCACTCGTTAATGACTCACTCAGTGGCTTGCGTCGATAATGATGATGGTACTTCTTCACGTAATGAAAGAAACAAGAAAATGTATAAAAAATCAACAAAAAAAAAAAAACAAAAAACAAATTAAAAAAATTTAAAAAACAGGCAATGATTGCTTGTCTTTAATTATGTTGCTCGCGTCGCGGAACGGCCATGCTGCTGACGATGATGATGGTGCCGCTGCTTTGTGGCATGCCTCAAAATTTTGCGGCGTGTTTGCTTTTTATTTATTTTCATTTAATCTCATTCTGGCTTACATTTTCTTCTTTTTGTTTTTGTTTTTCTCTTTCACAGTCTGTGTGTCTTATTTTTTGTTTTTGGTTCTCTTTTGCTTTTCCAGGCAGACTATGTTTTTCAATTTACCTTTATTTGTTTAAGTAACGCTTTATTTTTTAATGGCGTCGATGGCAAATGGCGACGCCGGCGCCGCCATTTTCTAATTTCGGCCGTTCTACACTTAATTAAGTTTGTTGAGCACGCTCGCCTATTCGATCATTTTATGCTCTGCACATGTTCGGTTACAACAGTTTCTTGATCAGCAGAGAATCATATATAAGTTTCTGAAATAATATAAGCTGAAAATTTCTAGGCTTTTTAACCTATGTTGCTTGTGTTCTCGCTTAAAGCTAATTCAAAGTTATTTATAATTGTTCTAATGACCTTGAGTGTAGCGTATTAGAGTGTCGACTTAGGTAGTCGTATTTTTAATCGTTTCAGTTTTGTTTGTTACCTTTATGAATTTTATGATTTTCTTTATTTATTTGCATTTTGTATAAATTTTGTTCTGCTTTACATTCATTTCTGTTTTGTTTATTTTTGTGCGTGTCATCAGCCAGCACGTGTGCAGGGTATTATATTGTCGAGTATACTCAACCTTACTGTGTGTGTTTTATTTTTTTTTTTTTTTTTTGTGAATTTTGGCATGATATCATTAGAAACATTTAGAGGCAAAGGCAAAGCGTGTTAAGGCGTGCTTGTTGATTTTGAACATTTTCTTTTTTCTATATTTGGTCTGTTTATTTGCGGTTTCAATTCATTTCCTGACTCAATATTACTTCAATTGCCTACGGGTGAATTTTATTTCATTTATGTCTCATGCCATTTTATTTATACTCATTTATTTTTTTTTTTTTTTTTCATTGCAATGCTTGTGTAAAGTGCCCAAATGTATTCGGAATTTTGATTTGAATTTTAATTGAAAATTTTACGCCCAACAAGGTAAAATACTTGTTAGTCTTCCAGTTGCTTTTCTTTTTGTCTCATTCACTTTACACCATGTTATTTTGACAACTCTGTATAAAACGCCAATAAGTAGGCAACATTTTTTTCGTTCGTTCGTACATTCGTTGTTTCTTTCATTCGTTTCTAGTATGTGTGTGATTGCTTTGCATTGTTTGTGCGCAAATTGAGTAAATCGCTTTACAGGAAATTCGCATTTGAGTTCTGCCGGAAATTGTTAATAACTGCGACCCTTCAAATTCGAATTTCACTTTAATTCTTTTTCCTGTACTTTATTGGCTGCATTATGAAATTTCTGCTTCTGTTTTTTTCTGTCGTTATTCAATTTTTTTTTTCTCTTTATATAATGTGAATGAAGTTGAATTTTTTGTTGTGCTTATTTTTTGTGGCTTGATTTGCTTTTCTTTTCTGAGAAATGTTTTTTTTTTTGTGCTTTTTTTCGTTTCTTGCTTTTGTTCAGTTTTTTTTTTTTTCATCCATCTTGCACTCTGTTGTGTTTTGCTTGATTGAAAATTGCTTTGATTGATTTCAATTGAGTGAAAAGTATTTCGTTTGTATTGACGTTGACGACATGAGTGTTGCCAGGGTGACATGCTGCTCAGCTGACTTAAGCTTCAAAGGTGTACAAGTTTATTGTTTCGCAATTTGATTTGAGCTGTTTGGCAAAGCAATATCGTGACAAGAGTACATCCAATATTTAAAATTCATTTTCTTCTCTGTATGACATTTTTGTACTCATCTTAAAGCCCGAAGCTATGCTTTTAATAATAAAGAATGCATTTAAATCTGTAAATCAGTGTTGAGAATAATACTTGATCTCTTAAATCACTCTTGTTAAAATATAATTTTAATAATTGATAATATGCGATAAAAGAAAAGCAAGTTGTCTCATTGTTTGATATTTTAGTATTTTATATTTGCTGCGTAAAAGTATGCTACACTTTTGATTGACAATTTGCGGTTAATTCATTTTATATCCCAAACTATAAAATAAGACTTTAGGCGCAATGCAGCATTTTCTCTTTTTTGCTTTGTATTTGCTTTGCTTTATTTGAACATTGTCACATGTATGTAAGCCGATATAAGGGATAATTTTGCTCAACGCATAATAAACTTTTAAGCATGCTCTCAAAGACAAACCGAAAAATTATGCTACAAGCGATTTTAAGCTATTCTCATTTCACGTTGCGATGATTTTTATTCGTATTTCCAATGCTTGTGTTGCTTATTTTCATTGTTTGCCTCATTTTTATGCCATACTTGCATATTTTTTTTTTTTTTTATTTTGCAGCATACAATAAATTATTCAAAAATTTGTCTTCTTAGCTTGCTACGCCTTCAGTATGCATTTTCACTCAAACGCTCACAGTTTTGTGTCTCATTTGTAGCGTTATAAAAATTGCGCATAAAAGTATTTGCTCGTAAAAGTATGCAACAAAAAAAATTTTTTTTTTTATTTATTGCATGTCTTTCGCGCTTCAAATTGTCTTTGTTTGTTTGCTTTATTTTCTTGTATTTACCACGCGCTTAATGTTTTTTTTTTGTATATTTTTTTGACTTGTACTTTTTTCTACTTTATTTCGCATAAATTTCTGGCGTCTCGTTAATTTTGCAAAAAATAAGTACATACAATCCAAAGGAGAATATGATGAAGAAGGCTACGCTGAACAGCTTTGATTGTTTTGTGATTTTTTATGCTTTGCAGTTGAAACAAAAAAAAAACCAAAAACAAATAATAAAGTGAAGATGATTGAAATCACAAGAATAAAATAAAAAAAAAAAAATACATCAAATCTATTTATGAGTTTAATTTAATTTCCATGCACAACCACAGGCTTAGTGTCGATTTGTGCTCGTGCCGCACTGCCCACGAAGCACGTGCCTCAGCACAAATAGTACATAATTTGTCCTAAATGTTTGCGTTGTCCTTTAATGTCCTTGTTTCGATACGCGTTCGAATTGCTGTTAGTGTGCTGGGCATCCTTGTTCGCCTGCCTTTTGCCATTACTTTTATGCGTTTTCGTCTTGTTTGTTTGTTTTTCTAAAGTATTTTCTTTTTATTTGTTTATTTTTGTTCGTCCACATTCTTCTTCTTCTTCTTCGTTTTCATTTGCAGTTTGTTATTGTTTGCACAACTTATCGTAAGAAAAGAATCTTACATCCACAGCCCAAACAGAATCGTGACGAGCCTCTACTCAACTCAACTCAGCTCTATTCGAATACAGAGGCACTTCCTACGTACAGATTCGTGTCGCGTGTGCGTTTTCTTCTTCTATTTTTCGACTATTTTTATTTTTTTTTATTTAATTTTCTTGTGGTTTTTGATGTCTTCTTTCAGACTGTCAATTGAATTCATCAGTCTGACAGTCTGTCAGTTGAGCAATGTGTAAGGCAATCATTGAATAATGTTTTTTTTTTTTTTTGGGTTTTTTTAGGCAACTTGTGGCTTTTAATAAAATGTTCTACAGCGAATAATATTGTAATAAGACAAAAGTAAAAGTCAGAAATGACAAAATTTTTAATATAAGCACGCCAATGAGCCTGGCCAATGCCCAATGTCGATGACCAATGCTCATGCTCAATATCCAACATCATCATCAATCACACCCACACACACACACACACACACACTTTGTGCGTGGGTGTGCACACAATTTTCTGTACAGTCATGGAACAAGTTAATACAATTGCTGAAAGTTGTTATTGCTTATTGTTGCTATTATATATATACATCCATATATATGTATGTAAGTGTTTTTACTGTCAGCTTCTGTTGTCAATACAGCTGTTGCTGCTGTTGTCGTTGTTGGTTTTGATGTTGTCGCATTTTACGTTTTCAATTTCGCATTTGTTACGCTTTTCTTGTCAATTTTCTTGTGAAACACAAAATTAAATAAAATCCTCAAATTTATTACTTGCATGCAATCAGGCAAAAAGTTCTTTTCTATCTGCTCAACAAAAGCAAGATTTCATCTTCATATTTTTTTTTTGTTTTTTGTATGTATGCTGAATATTGGTAAATTAATTTACAATAGACATGAATGAGCATTGAGAATTTTGTGAATTTAACGCTTTGTTTTTCTGAACTTTTGAGGCTGCTCTGCGATTAAAACATTTACAAAGTAAAAATTTCAGGAAATTCAAATGATAATATTATAAAAATTATTATAAAATGTTATTTTTACGAATTTTTTTTTAACTAAAAACTTTTAGAAAAATTTTTAAAATCAATTTTGAATTTTTAGTTATTTAAAACACTTTCGTTATTTTGAAAATACGACTTTTCGCTTATGAAATTATTTGCTTGTCTTTTTCAAAAAGTAGTTCCGAATTTCACACTTTTTACTAACATTAAATCATCTGACTTTTTTTTATTATAGATTCTTTGTAGTGTATTTGTTGTTTTTGTAAATTGGCCTTAATAATTTAATCCTTGCCAAGCAAATCGCCAATGATATTGTACATAATTCTAATCTGCCTTTGGGCTTAGTGTGCACAAAACCCAAAACAACTAACCAACCAAAAAATAATTTCGTATTTCGTAGTATATTCTATAAAGTTTGGTCTTGTGATAAAGCACCAGTAAGGACATTAACCCAAATAACAGAGCGGAAGTTTATGCCAATCAGACCAAGTACGAAAAACGCACAAACTGCATGAGGCAGACAGCAGATGGATGAACAAACTCAAACAGGGGGGGAGGGGCTTAGTTCGAGTAACGCAGAATGGCAGAAGAACATAATGCGCCGCAATTTAATTTACATAATGAGAACATCAAGCTTGAAACAAAGGTGCAGTCATGCTTTAAAAAAACACACATACACACACACAAACACGCACACAAAATACAGCAACACGAAGCTTAACAAAGCAGTTGGTAAATAGCATAGTGGAAGCACCAGGTAAGCATCCAAAAAGTTGACTATAGTCGCGGCCACTGATGCTAAACTGAGTCTGCAACGAGGTTGGCCTATCTGAGGGTGGCGCGGTCGGGGGTTGGGCGTGCTGGTTTGAGCTCTTGTACCCTTTTTAGAGACAAAAAGTGAATATTTTGCTAAGCGGCCATTTTAGTTGAAAGTTGTTTTTTTTGTGTTTTTATTTTTAGCTCTTTATTGGATTGTGCGGTGTGAAAAAAAAAAAAATCAAAACAAAAAAAAAATTACATAAAGTCAAGTTTATACGACTATGTAATACGCTGCATACAAGGTAGGCGGCGCCACGCTCTAAATTTAGAAAAAAAATATATATATACATATATATCTCTGAGATTGACATTTTAATAATATTTTTAAATTAAGTTTTTTTTTTTTTTTAAAGTATTAAGGATTGGGCGTTTAGAAAGCAGTGGGCGTGGCATAAATTCAAACTGATTGTTTCAGATTGTATTGGCTTTGTATTGGATCTGATCAGACTATTCCTTGGTCTCAATCATGCCTTTATACACTTTATAGGATCTCACATACCTTCCCCTCTATGCATTGCATATTTTTGTGCTCAAACAGATCTAATATACCCCGACAGAGTGTGTACAGGGCATAAAAATAATAAAAATTCACACTTTTAATGCGATAAATTTACAAGGCAACTGGGAAATCTGCAGCCGACAGTCGTAAAGTAGGCAAAAGCAAAGCCAAAGCCAACTGTAAAACACAACAAGCACAAGCACAAACATATATACACATATACACGCAGGCACGCACATACACGCCCACAAAGAACGAATTATAACAAGGACGAAGGCGTAAAAGGACAAATATGGTGATTGAAAGGCAAGCAGGCAGCAAAGGCAGTGTAGAAAGAGCGTATGAGCAATGCAAACAATTGTTCCCCTCTTGTTTAAAAGAATAGCAGACAGTTAAGGGAGGAGTGAAAGAAAGAGAGAGAGCGAGGCTGAGGCACATTTTGTAAAATCGGTAGAATGGTGCATGTGTGAGCCGAACCGAGCCGAACCGAGCCAAAGGTGAGCTGTACTATGAAAACAATAAAACGTTTTAAACAGATATTCCCAAGAGGATTAGCCGGGACCGTAGCGTTAGCCAAACCCAACCCAACCAACAAAAGTGTACCAAAGCGTACGCAACACAGCACAGCAGAGTTCAGAGCATAAATTTTGGAAGCAAAGTTGCGTTGGTAGACAGGTCGACATGAGTTGACTACTGATCTGAGTTGACTGTGTCTGTGCAACCTAAAATATGCAACAAAAAAATTGAAATTGAAGACAATGGTCTGCGAATTGACAGATTTTATGATACTGATGATACTGATGATAATGACGACGAGGACGACGACGACGACGATGACGACGAGAATGACGATTGGTACACGGACGAAGTGAATACGTTTACGAAATTTATACGTTACGACAATAAGGAAGTCAGGGAAAAAAATACGCTTATTTGCATAGGTTTACGTCAATTGAATTGACAGCAAATCGACAGTTAGGCAGACAGTCAGACAGACGGGCAGTTTGAAAAACAGAAAGTCAGGGCGCATATATTCATAGCTCGCTTTATGGCGCTTTCTAGGGTTTCCCTTGTTTTCATACCTTGCACCCTGTATATAACGCAATGAAGGCGGAGAGTAAGATCTGATTCTACACAGTATAGATAGGCATGATCAGAAAGTTATGGAAAATCAAGTTAGATCAAATTTTTCGTCTCTCATTAATGGTTCGCGGCAAATGTAGGATCTAGAAATTTTGGAGGGTAGACTGAGTCAACATTGACCTACAAAATTGCTTACCATAATTATTCGCCTGAAATAAGTCTTATCTAAAAATGGCTATATTTCTCCTATCCTATCCTCCTATGAATGTTCAATGAATATACCTCCTTATAAACTGCATAAATATTTTTGCCTCTCAAAGAACATTCTTATAGAATTTTGATACGAAATTTTATATATAAATGAGCAATGTCACAATGGTTTTTCTTGGAAATTGGAGCAGGGTATTATATTGTCGAGTATACTTGCCTATACAATACAAAGGCAGTACAGTCGAGTGTGTTTTCTTTTGTACTTTTTGTGACAGTAAAATGAAAGCTGTAAAAATGCGTAAAATATGCTACTTTATTTTCATTATAAATTCGCCATGTACTTTGCATACTTTCAGGCTAAGCTAAACTGAGCTGTGCTTAACTCACGTCAGAAGGCCGCAGAAATAGAAAAAAAAAAAAAACGAAAAAGAAGCAACAAAAAACATGCGAACCGTCGAATTGATGCTTTTCGTTGGCGCTGTCATTCTTTTTTCTGGGATTTCGGCTAAGCTTACTCAGCAAGTGCACAACATGAAAGCAAAGACTTGCTGGCTTCACTTCAGCGCAAGTTTGGATTTTTTTAGACATACAAACAGACAGACAGACAGATTGATCGATCAGACAGCAAAGTAGAAGAAGAAGCAACATTTGAAAGTATTTGACAAAAAAAAAAAAAAGTTAATTGAATTCTAATGCCATGAGCAAATTGTTTGAAGAATAAAAGCATCAAATTGTTTTTGAAAAAATGAACAATCTTAAATGTAGAAATTAGCAATGCTTCATTAGTAATGAGATTAAATAAAACAATAGATAATATTTCTATTGAAGAACACACTCAATTCTAGCCTTATGATGATATGATGATATTCATCAGAAGGTTTAAATACTTGAGTTAAAATTTATATATGTAAATTTCTTTGCATTCCACTTGAATTGTCACTTGTTTTAAATAATAGAATATTAAACATTTTTACACAATTAAATTCCTTTAAAGTCATTATGTATTTAGAAAATCTACATTCCATGTACTTTGGAAAACCGACTGTACGCTCAGCAAGGACAACGGCAACAGCAACTTTTGCCTTAAGTCTGACAAATCGTTTCAACCCTGAAGCTTAAATCCGACATCAACATTAAAAATGGCAACAGCCACAACAAAATCCTGCATAGAGAAAACGAAAAAAATATAAATAATAAAACAACATGCAAGTTTAATTAAAAAACTTTCATTTTATGCAAAATTAAACAAAAACAAAATTAAACAGAAATAAGAAAAAAAAAAAAAACAAACAAAACCAACAAGTAAGTGTGATAGCGTCGGGTATAGATGACTATATAATAATACTTCATACTTTGATGAACTTATTTCTAGGAGATAAGATGTTTGATTTGACAGAATGAAAGAAGTGCGTTTAGTTAAGAGGTATGTTTCTTTATAAGGTAATCGTTGTTATAAAAATGAACACTAGAAAATATGCAAAGAGAGAAAAAAATTAAAGAAAATTCAAGGTATTCGAGATGAAAGAAGTGTGAAGAAATGAGTGTAACTTATGACTGGAGCTCTTTTGTTCTATGGATAAGGACGGATAAATGTAAGAAACAAAAGACAATTGGATAAATGAATAAAGATGTTCTGTTGATGTCTTAGAATAACACTTTGCAACAAGTGTAACCCTTCACAATTTCTGTGCAGGGTACCAGAATGTTAGATAAGACAAAAAAAAAAAAAGAAGTTGACAAAAAGAAAAGAAAATTCAGGTTTTAACGCTCATAGACATGACCCGTGGCATGCTCTACAACAGAATCCACTTTGCTTTTGCATAAATTGCTGCTTTAGACCCCAAAGAGTGACTGTCCCAGCATATTAAAAGCAAAGCAAAAAAATAAAAAAAAATTGAAGCAAAACACATTGACCGAAAGCAAATAAAATGATTGAATGATTAACGAGAAGACTGCAAGGGAAGTAGGAAATGTCATATTAACGTCAACACGAGCTCATGTCATTGCGACAGCTCATGTTGCTTCAAAGATGGTAGCTAACAAAAAAAAAAAATGGCGACTGTTGCCGTTGCGTAGGCACCTTCTTACTCAATGTTGTGATTTATTTTTCTTCTTTTTTTTTTCTTTACTGTTTCTCTACGAATTCTGTTCGCCACACTTTCATTGACACATTTTCTTTTTGTTGATCTTCTTACTACTTTTATTCCACAGTGTTTATGACGGAAATGTTGCCAGTAGAACGGAAGTAAGGCAGTAATGAAAATTGAAGTAAGAGTTTTGCATTGCGTTTTATTTTTCTTTCATGCTAACTTCTTTTTTCAATTTGATTTCCTTTTAATTGTGCTAAACTTGCTTGACTTGCTTCTACTCCTAAATATATACATGACATTTTACCAAACAATTTTGTTTATCACGCTTAGTGCTAAACTGCTTTATGCGCTGTATGAAACTGTGCAACATACGGCACAGATTCTTATCTTCTTAAAACCCTTTCAAGTCATATAAAAAAAAACACATATGTGTTTGTATTTATTCCTTGCAACTTATCAAGTATAAAATATGAGTTATGGTATATAGATATATGTATGTGTTACTTACTCATGTTCACGATTGTGTTTGTAGCTATCACGATAGCGTAAACGCAAATTACGACGAATATCGCTGCTGTCGTTTGCGTGACGATTATGCGAAAGCGCGCCCGGAAGCAGCAAAGCCATTTCTGTAAATACAAAAACAAAACACACGCATACAGTTACATTTACAAAAAACACATGAAAAAAAAAAAAAAAACCAAAAACAAATCGCCGTAAAAGTCAAGTGAAAAATCAAGTCATAAATGCAAGAATTCAATATGAGAGATGTCAGAATTTGATACAAATTGTAAGCGTTGCAGGCACGAGAGCATAACTCAACTCAACTCAACGTGAGCGTGACTAACGTGAGCTAAGGTAAACACGTTGGTATTGGTGTGAGGTTAAGTGAAGTTCAGCGATGCGAGTTTCTGATTGAAATCTGTGAATGCCAAAGCATTTGTTTGGCATTCGTCGACGCTATGATTTTGTACGGCGGCAAAAAAAACAAAAAAAAAAAAAAATCGCAAAAATATGAAATGAACTGAAAAAAAAAAAAAAATGAAGTACAAAAAGCAAATAAAACAACAAAGCGGCAAAAAAGGCGACGTTGCATGGTACGCCGAAAGTGTTTGCGTGCAAAGGATTTGTTTTGTTTTTGCTTCTGCTTCTGCATCTGCTTTGTTTGTTTGTTTGTTCATTTGTTTACTCGTTCGTTTTCATATTTGTCTGTTTGTGTTTTTGTGTGAACGCCTAAGGTTATGCTACTGTGGCATATCGGCTCAGCAAACATTGGCGGTGGCAAAAAAAAAAAAAAAAACCAATAAACAAAAAAAAAAAGAAAAACTGAAATCAAAATTTGCCACAACAAAAAATGCCAACGCATAACAAACTACGTGAGCAACGTGATTGTATGTGTCACATGTCTCTCTCTGTGTGCGTGCGTGCGTGCGTGAGTTTGTTATGTTATATTTACACAACATAATTCATGGTTCTCTGTACGTTGTAATTTTTGCTGCCTTTTGTTTTTGTTTTATTATTATGTGCATACTGTGCTGCTATGTCATTGTGATGACTATGAACGCTGTGGGGCGCGGTGTGACACCGACAGCGACTGTTACTGTCGCTGTTGTGTTTTTGTCACGCACACCTCAAAGTATGCTTTTAATTTTGATTTAATTTTTGCAAAAACATACTAAGCGCTTCTGTATTGTTTGCATGTGTGTGTGTGTGTGCGTGTGTGTGTGATTTTCATTGAGTTTATTTTCAGTGCGCTTACGTCAGTTGTCCATACACGCACAAAGCAATTAAAATAACACGAACGGCAACAACAACAACAACAATAGCACTCACGCAAACATACACAAGTGAGTTTTATGCAACAATAAACACATGCTCTTTCAAGTTTTTATTTTTTGTCAATTTTACCAACCAAATTTCTTTAAACTTTATCAAATTTGTAACTTTAATAAAAGTTCGTTTGAAAAAATCCAATAATAGCAAAGAGATATACAGATAAGAGATGCACGAATCCTGGATTTTTTCGGATCCGGATCTTACGAATCCCAATCCAAAAGAATTCGAATACTTAGCGACGAATCCGAATTCCAACAAGCAAAAAAAAAAAAAAAAAACTATGTACTCACTTTCCATAAAAATGTTAATCGAATTTAAAAACTATTTCATGTTTATTGTAATCTAATAAGTAGAATTCGTATTCATGGGATTTGTTTGTTTTGGATTCGGATTTGTAAGATTCCTGCTAGGATTCGAATTCGTAATTGAATTCGGACCCCTACTCAGATTCGGATTCATTATCGGATTCGTAAGCTGGATTCGATTACAACGAATACATTTAAGATCCCAATCTTTGAATCCTAATCCTAAGATTCGTGCATCACTCACACAGATACATTGCAGCACTTTAAGTCATTATTTTTTGCCTAATAATGCTAAGTCATATTTTTTAAAAAAATAAGTATTAATCAAAGTACAAACGTCCTGCAGCTTAGCTCCGATTCGATGATTAAACTTGATGCATTTCGGATTACAAAAATTGTTGTTATAAATATATATATATACATATGTATATATTTCCGCTTGCCATTTATGCTATAGAAATCATATCAAAAGTCATTAGGTAACAAACACCTTATGCAAATAATGTGCAAATTAAGTGCCAAACAGGCGAAAAACAGCCACAACAATAACAACAACAGCGAAGCAAGTTAAATATGCGAAAGCAAAAAGAAGACGAAAAAAAAAAAAAAAACAAGAAATGAATAAGAACAGGTGTCGGCGATAATATAGTCATAGTATTTGCAGCAAAGCGAGGGGAACAGAAGAGGGAGAGGAAGAGGAAAAGAGGCACAGAGCGCATTGTGTTGAGTTAAATGTTGGTTGGTTGGTTGGTTCCTTCGTTGGTTGGTTGTTTGGCATTGTTTGGTGTTGAAGTTAAAGACAATTGAGCAATTACATGCAAAGCACACACATATGCGTTGCATAATTTTAGGCGTCGACGCATACATTAAAAAGGTAAGCCAGCCAAAGTACTGAATGAATGAATGAGTGAATGAATGAATGGCTGACTGATGGAATGGCACATTGAAGAGGAACAGCATCATCAACAGCAGGAGTAGAAGCAAAAAACGAGTCGAGTTATGCAAATTTAACGAGCTGTCTAAATGAAGGGGAACATTTTGAGTGAAAGGGGCGGGAAAAACAGGCTAAGTGTAAAAATGAAAATATATAAGATTATACAGGTGTGTGTGTGAGAAACAATGGCTTGGGAAAACTTTAGAGTAAATGTGAAGAAGGTGAAGAAGTGTCGAAATCTAAGAAAGTCAACAAAGCAATGCTGGTAGAAAGAAGCAGAAAAATAAGTGATATTCAAGTGATTTGGCAAAGTAATTGGAAGATTTTTAGTCGCCATTTTGGAAAATAGCACTTGGAACGTGTGTGTCCCAGCACGAGAGCTTTCACGAAAAATTGAAGTCTAATTTCGAAATTAATAAAAACATGCATAGTTGACATGATGCAATTAATTTTGGTCCATCGGTTCAGAGACTTAAATTCGACTTAAAACTTTATTTTTTTTATTTATATTAAATCACCCATTTGATTTGATATTATATATTTTTTTATATATTATTTTATATATAATATAATTAAATCACCCATTTGATTTGATATTATATATTTTTTTATATATTATTTTATATCTCATATATGTATTTCAAATTTTTCAATTTTTTGATTATAAATATTTATATTTTTTAGTTAATGTTATTTTTATATTATAAATGCAAATTATTTTAATTAATTTTAGGAAATTTCTGACGTTACATTTTTATTAAAATTAAAATCAAAGTAAAATAAATAAAAATAAGTGTCAAGGCGCCCTAAACCGATTGATTCTAAAGCAGAGTTATTAAGTTAATGTCGAAAGTGAAGGGCGTTTTTTCTTGAGCGTTAAGAGTATAAAATTATATCGAATAAAAGAGAGCAGGGTGACAGTAATTTGAATGCAAACACATACACAAACACAAAAACACTCTAATACACACACACACACACACACACACACACACACACGCACGCAAACATTAACAAATACAAATGATGAGTATTTTGTTTTGCCTTCAAATGTTTCTTTGCTTTTATTTATTTTTTTTTTTGGCAATGATGATCGTCAACCGAGACGGGCATAAATGTGGTCACACACACAGTCATTCACACTCACATCCACCCTCACATCCACATGCACACACCCGTACATGCATGGCGTTAATTGGAATCTAGCACATGCCGCTCGTCAGTGGTCTGTATGTCAGTGTGTGTATGTGTATGTGTTTATATATACATATGTGCAATTATTTTTATAACGTTAATGAGCAAAGTTGTTGCTGTTGTTGTTGCTGTGACTGTCGCTATGTCAACACACACACACACACACACACAAAGCGTTCACGTGAACATGAACTAACTCATTTATAACCCTAGCTCATCGTGCCACTTGGCGTATGAGTAACGACGTCAACGTTTTCGCCCCTCTTTTACGCTTACATGTGTGTGTGTGTTTATTTACGTTAATTATTACACATACACATACAGACATATGCTCACAAGCTCACCTACTTGTTTGTTAGCAATTAACTTGGCATTACAGTGAATTCTTCTTTTTTTTTATGGCATACTTAAGTGCGTTGCGCTTTTCGGAAATTGCCGCACACTCGCACAAAAAAAAAATTCGTAAACAAAACAAAGATTCGTGCAAGGAAACCTGTGCTTCATTTTTTCTGTTTTGATGTTACTTTTTGTTTTTGTTTTATTTTAATTTTGAGTTTTATGTTTTTTTGCTGTGCTTATCTTAGCTCAAGCTTATGCTTAAATCAATTTTAAAAAAAAAAATGTATATAAATAAATACAGAGATTTCTATAATAGCGATGTATATTTTGAATTTTTGCTGAAGTTGGCAATAGGTGCAAAAAATTCCAAAAAAAATTTTTTAACAAAGTAAAATTAAAACAAAATTTTAATATTCAATTCGTTTATGTTTCAAGCATTTCTATAAGCACATATGTCAGATTCATAAAGCAAGAAAATCTTTTTTGAAAGCTTAAAATTTCTCGACATACTTTTCGAAATTTGACGCATCTTAGATGGACACAGTTGCGTGCAATTAACTTCTGCGAGCGACCTTAAGGTATGTCGAGGCTCATTGACCGATTTCTGGCTACGTTTTTTTTTTAATCCGAGATTTTTCTGATACGAATATACATAGATCGAATTACATTACAGTAGAAAACGGACTATCCGGAACTCGAGTATCCAAACATCGGGTTATCCGGATTCTTTCGTCACGACGCTAATTACCGATGTAAAAATTTTGTTGTCTCTTCAACATAAAGTGAAGATAATTATGAGCATCAAAAATGCCGAATCTGTTAAAATGTTTATACAGCTATATGGTATAGGAACTTCTACGGTACAATTTGACTTTGAAACCGTTTATCCGAATTTACGATTGTATCCGGATAATCGATTTTTCTACTGAACTTGTTTTTCTCCTATATATATTTTGTCACATAAACACAACAAGTATGAAGCTTTAAAATCCTGACTGAGTTTATTGCAATTATTATTAAACATCATTATTAAAATTCGCATGTAAAACGAAATGCGTAAATTTGCTTAAGCTTTTGCATTTTGTTTTCTACGCTATTAGTCTGTTTGCACCTCATGCGAACATCATTTAGAAACATTTCCATGAAATGGTACGTAAATCGTTTTCCATTAATGGTTTTTTCATTGCGCACAATTAAAAATTCTTAATTGCATTTACAAAATGCAAACAAAAACAAATCTGCAAACGGCACATTTGAATTGTTTGAAATGACTCGTAAAAGCGGCAACATAATGTCGAAGTAAAATTTTAATAGTTTTTTAAAAACACACACACACGTACAGGCACACACATACAAACCAATAGCCACACCAATACGGCAACACACATAAAGTGAATATGAACCGAAAGTGTGTGCGTATGTGTGATTGTGTATGTATGTGTGGTTTGCGGTCCTTTCTCTATCTTGGCTATATTCATTTTGAAAACATTCCTTTTTTTTTTTTTTTGGTTTCTTTTCCACTAAATTGCTTTTCATCTGTGTCACGGCGAGAACGTTGACGGCAAAAGTTTGTCGCATATTGTGTTTGCTTAAATGCAAGAAAAGAAAAAAATTTTTTTAAATCAAAACAATAAAACAAAGAATATTTTAAAAACTTTAATTTTTTTCATTTCCTATTAAACTCTTAACACTTGCCAAAGACAGACAAACTCGTAGAAGGAGCAAAAGATAGAAGCCTTTGGCATGAGCGTTTGGATCACTCAACTTGTGCCAGTGCAAGTCGAATGAGAGATGAACATACTTATATAAGTCATTTTTTTTTAGTCTACTTTTGATTAATATAATTTTGCTGGTTGGTTTTGGTTTTCCTTTTAATGTCGCTTACAATAACTTGTGGCTGAGCCGCTAATGGCGCAACAAAAAATAAAACAAATAAAAAAAAAAAAAAACAATCTGCTGATGTCAACTAGATTTGCTTTTAAGTCATCAGAAAAGCATTTGAAGTTCTTAAAAAAAAAAAAAAAAAAAACGAGAAAAACAGATGGAAAAACAAAAAAAAAATAGTGCCAACTTGTCGTGCACTCAACTTGCTTGCCTTTAAATGTCACACAGACTGAGTGCATTTGTCACATGATTTCTTTTTTGTTTCCTGTTTTGAAAAGAAGAAGAAAAAGATGATGATGATGAAGCAAGTGATAAAGCACTTTCATAGCAATGAAGTTGACAGTAACAGTTTAATTTTGATTGACAAACTAAGTTGAAATTTTTAATTAGTGGCTTGAGGCTTATTAAACTTTATACAAAAGAATGGCAGAGCGCAGCTCTATAAACAATGAGTCTGCAAAAATAATAATAGCAAGAAAGTGAGAAAGCTTTACGATTTAACTTTGAGTAGTTTAAAAAAACGTTTAAACAATAAAGTAAATTTTGAACAGAAAAGAAATTGAAATTAAGCATTTAAGCATCTTGAAAGTAAAGATCCTGCCTATTGCCAAGCTCATTTTTTCGAAGGAATCGCATTGGCTCAATAAGCTTCAAGTCAATTATAGTTGTTGTATCAGATATATTTAGTCAAGGCATGTCAGAAGATCTTCATACCACTGAAAGACAGACAGTCATCGACTGTTCAAATTGTCTTGTTTTCTTTATCAAAAATATATTCGGAGATATCTTCGAGAGGTCTACTGGGTCTTAAAACCTTCATCTCTACGTGAAGTGTGTAATGAATGACAACATGGCTTTGGAAAAGGAAGAAAATAATCATAAATTAGATGCGAAAAACCTCAAGAAATAATTAAGATGCACACAAAGTATTTGTCGCTAACTGATTTTGGTGTCTGCTATGTTATGCAACAGCTTTAACATTCAACAACGATGCCTTCAACCACATGGCTCGCCCCTTAACCGCGCTTCAAAATGATTTAATGCAGCTTTTACGTGATTTTGCGCTATGTGAATCTGGCAAAGTTGATAAGCGCTGCGGGATTAAATCCTTTGCAAACGCTAAGCACGCTTTCTTCCACCGACCATCAGGCACCTTCGTTTCGTGCTTGTTTTTCTTCGGCTGCTGCTTACTACAGTTTCCTTTCCTTTTTTTATACCCTGTACACATACTGTGTATCAGGGTATATTGTGTTTGTTTGAGCGAAATGTATGTAACGCACAGAAGGAGGGCAGGGGGACCCTATAAAGTATATATATTCTTGATCAGGACGACAAGAGAAATTGATTAAGCCATGTCCGTCCGTCTGTCCGTCCGTATTCACCAATGGTTCTCAGAAACTATAATAGCTAGAGACTTGAAATTTGGTGGGTAGACTCGTGATGCTCGGCAGCAGATCAAGTTTGAACGGTTTTGTGCCACGCCCACTCCTTCCCGCCCATCCAGCACCACCCACTTTTTTAAAATGCTATAACTCGAACATTCAAAGAGATAGAAAAATGAAAGTCGGTATGTAGTCTCAGTATAAGTAGCTCTACAAAACTGCATACCACAATTTTTCCCCCTCCTCTTCATTTCCCCTCCCCCAGTTCTTTTCTTAAATTTGCTGTATCTCCAAAACTAACAAAGGTACGACCCTGAAAATTTGTATACAAGCTCAGTGATAACACATCTTAAAAACTGCATACCACAAACTTCCCCCCTCATTGATGGCTACCCCTCAGAGGCCGACAAACTTAAATTTTTCGTAAAATCCACATTTTTTGACCGATTGAACACTATTTGAATAGGCGACGTCAGATCAATATGTTTTTGTAGATTGAGGGTGTGGCACCGCCTACCATGTGTGCAGGGTATTATATTGTCGAGTATACTCGACTATACCGCTCTTACTGGTTTTTTTTTTTTTTTTGTATATTTTCTGCATTGTAAGCTTTGCTCTTAGCGGTCTTTAAAATGATGGTTACGTTTTATTTTTCTTTATGTTTTCTGGTTTATTGCTAATTTTATTTCGCGCAATTCTTGCACGCTTTTCACTTTGCTTTGTTGTCCGTTATTTTATTATGAAGCTTGAGGCAGCGCTTGAGCATCTGAGGATTTGTTGGACAAAGTCGCAACTTGAACCAACTGAGAAACCGCATTTCAAGCTACTGCTGCTGCTGCAACCGCTAACAACAATTTTTGAGCGTTTAAGTGGCAGCACAATGTTTAATCAGACAGTCTTCTATTAGACTGCATCAGTCAGTTGCTCTGCTGATTATTTCTGTTGTTGTTGCAGCTGCACATCATTCTGCGAAGCTTTTCATTCTTTGAAGTGTTAATTTAATCGACATTTTAATCACAAAAATTTATATAATCCGAAGCAGAATCACAGGTCATGGCTTCAAGCTGTTTGTGACTTTGCTGAGTTTTGCTTATCTCATGGTTTTTATTTTGTTTTTTCTTTACTATTGCATACCTTTTTTTAATATTTGAAATTTAATTTATAAGAATTGCAATGAAAATAGTTTCATAGTTTTTCAAGAACTTTATAAAAAATATAATTCACTGATCTTAAAATGCTCTTGAGTTTTCTCTAAGGCGTTCCTATCGGCAACCACAACATATTAAATTTTTAAGCCAATCGTTTGAGTCGTTCCTGAGTAAAAATTGTATTTTCGTTTTTTATACATTTCGGTTTTTCTCGAAAACCAAATGAGTTAGCGATCTGAAACTCACGATCTTAGCATTTAATTATGTGGTGCCACTATTAATTTTAATATCTTTCCGGCACCGAATTACTGAATGCTTTTACCTCCAGGAGCTTATATTCCGAAAGTCTTCTGAGTGAGTTTTTAACACGTTGTCTCCACATTTTCAAAGCATATTGTCATTGAAGCATTGAATGATTCCTTATTAATACCATTTAATTAAAAAAGCATTCAGTGGCAATACGAAAGAGAAAAAAAAAATGCTTTGCGTGCCCTTTTAAAAAGCTTATTAAAAACGGATTTCTTTATAATTGCACGCGGTGCTGCACTTAAGTTTGTGTTGTGTTGTACACAAATACACAATTGTATGTGTAATGCTGACATAAGTCAGACGTGAAAGAAAGATATACACATACATACATGCATACATAAAATAAAGCTGTGGTTTCTTTAATAAAAACTCTTGCCAAAGACAACTGAAGAGATGTTGAAAAAAAAAAAACCAATGGAAACGAATGCTTTGATGAGAGTTGTGTGTGTACGTCATGTGCAACATCAACCAACATTCTTGGCTGAACATGGCGTAAGTGAAAGCTCAGCGTTATGAATTGTGAAGTTTTAATTAAAAAAGAAAATAAAAAACAAAAAAATACTCATAACAAAAATGTTGAATTTGCATGGCGTCGCTTAAGACAACAAGAGAAATAGTGACAACAACAGCAACAGCAACAACAAAAAGCAATAACTTTAAACAATAAGAATTGTACAAAGTGTTGGAAATATAAAGAAGCGAAAATCAAAAGCAATTTCTGTTCACCATAGATGTTTCTTTCAGTTCATGCTGTGCTTTTATGGTACTCATCTCACAGTTTTCTTTCTCTTTGCAACACGCACAGCATGTCACACTTTTGGCCAACCCGCGGCGTCTTAACTCACTACACACCTGTATCTGTATATGCTTTAAATTGAATGCTCTTTGTGCATTTAAACGGCACACACACAAAGCACAAACAATAATAAAATACAATACAAAAAAAAAAAAAGTTGCTTTTCCACTTACCATGCAAGATTTTCTTATCGTGATGACCGTGACAACGATATCCTTGACAGCCGCGCTTCTGCACCAACGATGGGCAATGCTTGCCGCCATTTTGTGCCGCTTGTAGCACCTTGCGTGTGCGTGTCATCATGCCTGTGCCGCAACTCTTGTCGCACTCGCTCCATTGTGCCCAATCGCTGACCTGACAGTCGAGCACTGAAATTTAAATCGAAGTAGAGAAGTTTTTTTTTTTTGGCTTATTAATATTTGTTACACTTTGCGGTTAGTAATTTAATGACTACAAATATTTTTGCACGAATCCCAAGGCAAAAATTCGAAGAATTACTACTTTTACAAGAAAAAAACGTAAGAACTCGAATTCTATTTTCAAAAGTCTACCAAAACCACAATTTTCAAAATTTTTAAATAGTTCTATTTCATACGACACGTGCAGGCATATAGATGAATACGCAATTCACCTTTTTAGATTCCAACAATTTAAACTGCCGTAAACGTTGAGACTGTGAACATACTTTTTTTGGAAGAAGGTTTCGTTGACAATTCATAACTTCCATTGTAATGAATATTTTTACATGAATTTTTTATTTACATTTTCTTAAAATGTCAGCAAATATATGGTAAAAAAATTAAAATTGTATATTTTCATGGGTCGTCACGAAAAAATTTAAAAGAAATCCCTTAAGTTTCAACTTTTCTTTATGCTAAATATGCCAGTGAAAATATATGTTCATATATGTATTTTACTTCTACATGAATATACGCACAAAAATAGCTAAATAAATAAATTTGCTTTTGCCTGCAGCATAAATAATATCTAATGGTTTAGCTGTTTAATTCAATTGAGTCTCATTTAGTTTTTACTTAATTAATATAATTAAAATTTATTTATTTCGTCATGCTCGCTTGTTGGATTTGCACATTTTGAACTCTTAATTAATTTGTTTGCATTGCAACGCACTTAAAACAAAAAAACTAACCAACAAAATGCCAACACAATTTATGGACAGCTTAGCAAGCTTGTGCGTGCCTTCAGTCTGTGCTGGTCGTAGAGTTCGTCCTTTTCGAGCTGCTTTTAATTTATAAACTGTTTATTTATTTATTTTGAACAATGTGGCAAACGATTTACACCTCAACGAATTCAAACACACACACACACACACATGCATGCACGTCAATACAACATTTGCCCCTCAAAGCGTGCTGCATTTATTTTTGCTATTTTTTTATTTTTACTTTTCTTTTCTGTTTCGCTTTGTCGTGTTTGTTTATCTATGTGTGTGTGTGTGTTTTTTTATTTTTATCGTTGGTGTTTGCTTTTATTTGTGTCTGAGTTTCCACAACAACTATTTTTATTTGCTATTACGTTCTGTCTGTCGTCTGCCACACCCAACCCAACAAACAGACCAACCAACAAACTTTTGGTCAATGCTTTTGTTGGCAGACAAACTGACGCCGCATACAAATACATTTGCATTTATGCATGATGTTGTTGCCGGCGGTGCCAGTATTGCAAACACCTAATAAAGTGTAAAACTGAATGACCATGAAGTTGCTATTTTTGTCGACGAATGTGTGTGTGTGTGTGTTTAAGCCTTTGATAGCCAACCGAAAATTATATATTCTTTGGTTTTGAGACACTTACAAGCCAAAACGGCTTTGTTCAGTTGTCGTTTTGTTGCCATTAAGGGGTTAGGCCACTCTAGAGCAGCAAAAAATAGGCTGTTTTTGAATTTTTTTTCTAGAAAAACTACAAAATAAATTGAAATTCTAATTATGAACATTTATTGTACGTCTTATTAGCTATTTACAAAAATTTTTGTAGGAGTGATTAATTTAAAAATGGCGGCTGCACAGAAGTTTTCCTGACCACGTTTTCACTTTTAGAGGTCCACGGCCGGATCAACAGCTCCCGTAATTTTTTAATAAGAACCATCGGGTTTGTTTTTTCGTAATCTATACACCCACAGCTAGAGAAGTACGTAGGGGTTTTTTGATATTTTAATTTTAAACAAAATGGCGCACTTTCAAAGTGAAAAATTCAAAATTTGCCTTAAAAATCATCAAACAATTGTTAATAAAAAATGAACTGTTCAATTTAAAAAAAAAATCCTACGTACTTCTCTAGGCAATGGCTTTCCCAAGTTATGTACAAAACTTCAGGTAAATCGAATGAAAATTGTACGAGTTATGCTTCCGGCCAACTGAAAAAATACAGTTTTGAGATAAACGCGTTTGAAGTTTTGAGTTTACTTGTACTAGTACTAGTAGGCTTTGTACTAAAATTGAAAAATCGTATACTTAGAAATTTTTTCCGGCTTTGATCTTTTGACACATCATTTTTAAGGTCTTAAGGGACAGATTAAACAAAAAAAAAAAAAAAAAGATTTTTCAATATTTCTAGAGTGGCCTAACCCCTTAAACGTTTAAAAGTTTTACATCACTCATACGTCATGTAACATAATAAAAAAAAAAAACAAAAATAGATCACAAAATGCGCCATCTATCGTAAAAAAGAGTTATAATTTTCGAGAACAAATTCAAACGATTTTTTTTCAAATTTCACTTTTGTTTTTTCACTTCTTTGTGGTCTTTTGTCTTTGTTTATCTTTCTTTGATTTTATAGGTAAGACGAATTTTCTGTGTTTGTGCAAAGACATTCAACTTCCAAAGAACTTCAACAAACAGAACATGGTAAGAATGTCAAAATTGCGCGCAGTCATTGCCATTGCGTATTGTTTTTGCTTATTTTATATTTTCATAAATTGATAAAGTAAAAATGTGCAAGAAAATCAAACAATTTGGAAATAATTTTCAAATGAAATTCTATTCAAACGCAAATATTTATTATACATTGTACAAAGTAAAGGTTATCTGAATGTCGAACATTTTTCAAAGTGTTGATTTTTTTTTTTTTTATTTATTTATTATTTATTTCTCACAAATATGGTCTCCTCAATGGCTTTTAACTTTAATTCGCCACGTGTAACAATTTCATAAATTGAACATTTTTAAAGTCTTTGCCAAATCAGTTCAAAACTAAGAAAAAAGTCATAATACTCCTATGTGCCACAGATCCACAAGGCACATGCATCAGTTGAATAATGGGCTACTTTTTTTAACTAACATATGTGTAATTTAATTTATTTTTTTATCTTTCAATGAAGTTTTTAATATTTTTTTTCAAAAGAAACGTTCATAATTAAATATAAAAGCACAACAGCCTAAAAGTATGCAATGTTGCTTTTGCTTTCTTGCGTATTTTGCATGCGTTAAGAAAAACTGACAAACATAAATTGATTTACTAACTTCAAATCCATTTTGTTTAGTCAGAATTTTATGTTTTACTTGAAAGGAAAAACATAAAAGTCAATTGTTTGCAACAAATTGAGTTTGAGCAGTGGCAGCAACAACAACAATGACAAAAGTCAGGGACTTATTGACAGAAAACTACTAACTTGAGTATAAAGATTAGAGGGATGTTCAAACAAGCACAAAAAAAGTCACTTGCGAAGGCGTGGCACAGTCATTGCGTAAAGTTCAACGGCATGCAACAGCGCCCGATGGCAACATGTCAGTATTGTCTCTTGCTGATGTGCGCTGCTCAACTGATTTGCCAATGCCAGAGTTGAACTGAAAAAGCTGCTACAGCAACAACAACAACAGCAACAAGACAACAACAACAAAGAGCAGCAATGCCTCGGGCAATTGCAACTCAAGCGTAACAGCTGGAACGACAAGACATGATGCGATCAAGGACAAAACTATTGATACAAGTATATATGTGTGTATATGTAAGGAGGAGAATATCAACACGAATATTGTGAGGGCAAGTTAATTTCAACATTGTTTGAACATTTACAAATTTTCAATATTTCGCTATTGCATGTCAAACATTGTCAAACGTTGTCCTCAACGAACGAACTGATGAAGTTGCTCAGCTGCTGCAACTGATGTGCGCTGATACGATTTTTTAAAATCAATATGATATTGCATACACTCAACATTATTTTATGCAATGGCATGTTGCTTACAAATATTTGAAAATTTCATTTATTAGCCAAAAGGCAATAACATATTGAAGATGACAACAAAGCAGTTGCATAGTTTGTCATTTTGCAAGCGCACAAAAGTATGCTAACAAAGTGCTGCAAAGTATGCAATGCTTGAATTATGGCGACTTAAACTTGAAAAAAAAAAAACAACCAGAACAATTCAAATGCCATAAGCCGAATCCAGTCAAGTGTTAATAAGTGCAAAAGTGTTCAGTGAGCGAGCCCCTAAAAGTATATTAACCAAAGTGTTCATGTAAAATACCAAAAAAAAAAAAAATAGGAGGACTTCAATTGACTTAACAGTTTACGGTCCCTTGCGAAAAACCAACCAATTTTTACATTTCCTTTGCTTTCTTTTTTTAATTTCACTCAAGTTTGATAGCAACAAAACGCCTAAAATGTTGAGTCGTGGCACAAAATTCAAAATGGCGAAACAATTGTATTTCGAGCAACGGCAAACAAAATGTAACGTGCTTTTTGGCTTTTTCAAATTTGTCTGTGTATTTTCTTTCTTTTTTTTTTTGCGGCTCGATAAGTCATTGAAATGCATCAAAGGCTGTCAAAAAATTGGCGAAAATATTCCTACAGCGGATGGTCTTTTTCGGATGGCAAGAGGCGTAACTTAAAAAAAAAAAACAAATGGCGTTGGCAATGATATCGTGCGCTGAAAACCAATTTAGTAGTATATTTTTTTTTGTGTTGGCGTAAAAGGGTTTAAAAAAAAAAAGAACAGACGAGAGTTGACCACAAAGCGTGCAATGAGCGTGCCCGGAAGTACACTTGAGCTAAGCACTGAAAAAGTATTTTGCGTCATTTTTTTCTAAAAAAAAAATAATACAAAAAACAAAATAAAACAAAAATTGCTCGTTGAACTTTGGATTTTTGTAGGTTTGCGTTTGCCATAAATTCGCTTGTTATGCAACTTTTCTTTTTTGGTTTATTTTTTGTACTTGTTTAACAATCGAGCCTAAAAATTGATTTGCATAGAGTTGCGCACACCAAAAAGTATGCAGCATAAACGCAATCAGCGCAAGTGACATGCCGGAAGCGGCACTGAGGCCAGCTGCTGCTACTGTCGTGTTTTGAGTTGAATGTTGTTGATGATGAGTAGTCAAAGCAAGTGTCATTATGTGTTGGACATTTCGCTCGAAGCATTATTGTCACGATGTGGCAATGCATATGCATGTTTTGCTTTTGAACGTCTAAAGAGACATCGACGTAGAGAGTGACAGAGAGTGAGAGCTAAAGAAAGACCGCCGACAGTGTATGATTAATGATGGGTGTTGTTGCAACGACAATAACACAGTTGATTGCACTTTTGACAGCTTAAAAGTATGCAGTACAATACAATTACAATTACAAGCTGTTCGCCCACAAACGAGAGCACATAACAATGATTTCATTGTAATAATCAACTTCATAGCACAAAAACTGTCGACCAACTAAGTTCTCAAAACATACTTGCATACATACATATGTTTTAAGCATAAATGTATGCAATTTATTTTTGTGTAGTAAACAAAATGTTTGACGTAACACCCGAAGCAAAGACTTAGTTGTCTTGACAGCCATTAAATAAAGTTGAAATACATGCGCAAATAAACAACCACAGACATGAACATGAACATACATGACAGCAAACAATAAGTGAAAATTATGCCTGAAAGTATGCAGCACAAGCAAAATTAATCTCAATAGCAATGAAAAACTCAAAGCCTCAAAATTAATTTCTCTGTTTATGAAAGGCAATTATGCTTTGCTTATATAGCTTTTTTTTACTTTATTATTTGAGAGTTTAGTATTTAATACATATGTATATATTTTTTCGAATAGGTATTTTTATTTTTTTTTAGTTGTCAAATACTGAAGTTGCTCAAAACAAACATTTTCTTTTTTATTGAATTCGCCAAAAGCGCTGCTTTGTTTTGTTTTGCTTTTCTAAAACGAAAATTGTTTGCAAAAATGTGGACTTTTTTTTATTTCTTTATTATTTTTCAGTTTCAACGACGACCGTACAGAAACTTAAGCAAATAAAATGCTAAAATTACTGAGCACCATTTAACAACAGTTTTAGTGTGCGGCGTTTCAGTTCGAGCATATGATATGATATAGACTTCAAGATGCGCAAAACATTAATGGCGGCTTGTGTCTGTGTGTTGTTTTATATTTTACTTCGTACGTAACTAATTTGTGCTATTTCACAGTCAATTGATTTGCATCGAAAATGTAATGAAGTGAATTTTATTTTTGGCGCGCCCTCAAGTATGCCGATTTAATGTAAAATCGAAATTGTACACATTGAGATGCCAAAAACTGAAATTGACCGCATCAAAATCAATTTGTTGTAACCACGAAAACATAAAAGCAAAACAATAAGGACGTTAGCCTCGGCACTGCTGGCGATTAAATACTCTTCACGCTTTTTTTTTTAGCTTCAACGCTCATTGGCATCTAATTTCTCTATAGCCAATATATAAATTTTCATTGTTGTCGCTCATTTGGGTGCCAGAATTAGGAAAATTTCAGAGTTCGATCATAAATGGGCGTTGCCATGCCCATGCTTTGTGTGTTACAAACTTCAGGACAAAATATTATACTCTATGAAGCAAGTAATGCACACAAGACAGTAAACTTGGGCGTGTCTCATGGGTGTACATGGTAGACGCCTTAAAGGCGGCATTGTCGTTGTCATTATCATCATCATTATCAACATCATCATTGCCATCATCATATTCATCGTCAACGTGCTCATCAATAGCGTTTTCATGGTAAAAACATGTTATTGCATATCAAAAAATGTACGCCTTGGCATCAATTGTGAAAAATAAATCACAGCGTTTATTTGCATACTTTTAGGCTGCTTTGCATATTTTCATCGGATTTGCTGAACGTTCTTTGGTTTTTTTTTTTCTATTTGTGTGCCATTTTATGGCAAAACCGAAGACAAGAAACAAAAAACAAAAGAAAAAAAAAAAAAAGAAAATAATAATAAAAATAGACAAAAAAAAAAAAAAATATTAATGAATTTATGCATTTTGTTTTTGTGCATAGAAATTCTTTTATACGGCTTTGTGTGCGTCCTTTTGTGTATGTGTGTGTGTGTGTGTGTGTTCCAATTTCATAGCTGGCGGCATACACAAGTAGTAAGAGATAATAGAAAAGTGAAGGAGTGAGTGAGTGTATGAGGGAACGGTAGTTTGTAAGCCTGCGAGAGATAAGGCATGGAAAGAGTGCGAGTGATACGGTAAGTTATGCTTTTGCTTTAGCATACAAACAGGCGCACAACTTAAGATGAAAGCCTTTTTCTTTAGGTGAACAAGACCAAGGCAACAACATCTTTTCGTTTTTTTTTTTTATGTTTTTCATTACTATTTTGTACTATGCTCATATGTAGTAAACTATGTAATGGCAAAAGGAAAGAAAAAAAAAAAATACAAATAATAACAAACTAAGGCCGAAGGCAAGACAAAAAAAAAAAAAAAATAACTCTGTGCTGTTAATGTAAAATGGCACAAAACATAATGGCCAAAGCACTATTTTTATGTCAAAGTTTCCGTATCAATGCCCTACAGCAATTTACTATGGCATATATTTTTACATATATAAACATTCAACCATACAGCCATAAAAAAAATATACAATGTACATATTTATAGTTTGCACACATTGAGTGTGTGGATGAATAAAGTTTGATTTAAACCATGTATGTGTAACACCTAAAAGGAGGGTAGTACGACCGCCAAAAAGTATATAAAGAATTGATCAAGATCACAAGAAAGAAATCGATCTAGACATATCCGTCCGTATTTTCTTTCACCAATCTTGAAATCCGAAACAATCTCTTACCAGTGGTTCGTCACTTTATCCAAAACTACAGGATTTCTATAAAGGGGACGCAGTTGATTCAGTGGTATTTTTTTTTTTTTACTTAAAAAAAAAATTAGGTCTATATATTTATGTATAAGAACCATGAGTAAAAAAGTATATAAAGAATTGATCAAGACAACAGAAAAGAAATCGATCTAGACATATCCGTCCGTATTTTCTTTCACTAATCTTGAAATCCGAAACAATCTCTTACCGGTGGTTCGTCACTTTATCCAAAACTACAGGATTTCTATAAAGAGGACGCAGTTGATTCAGTGGTATTTTTTTTTTTTACTTAAAAAAAAAGATGAGGTACTATATATTTATGTATAAGAACCATGAGTAAAAAATGTATGAGACTCAAAGTAAAGCGAGTTCCATGAGAACATGCCTGTGTAACCACAGAAGGAGAAATTTCCGATCATAATAATATACACATATAAGCTTTCTTCATCACCTCGACAAGAGTAGTAGAATTAGATCATTCTTTATATAATTTCTTATGCACGCACAACTATCTCTGCATATATGTACATAAATTCATGCTGCAAAATTATTTCGTACACTACATACATACATATATGAGAAGAACTAACTTCGAGCTTGCGGTAAGAAAGTTTTGTTGGAATAAACATTTTCAAACTAAGTACAAACAAATACAATTTGAAAATGTTTTACCAAAAACTATAAATAATATCAGTAATTTGTAAATAAATACATTGCAACTAATTTTTGGCTACCATTGACTTGGACACACACACATACACAAAACAATAAACTTGAAATTTGTTTTAGGAACATAAATTTTAGTATAATCTCATACTGTTCAAGTGACTCTGAGCTACATACTTTGGCGGTGTGCAAATGGTTTGCATTGCTATGCATTTTTGTACTGAAATGTATTTTTGTGTGAGAATGAAAATGCCTTAAGCTGCAAAACAAAGGAGCATACTTCTAAACACACATACAGAGACCAATACTTATAAAGTTTTATAGACATACACATGTGCGTTTGGCAAAACAAATTTGTAATAATTTTTGAAGCATAATTCCAGCCTTTTGTGGCTTTTGGCTAAAAATTTTGTCTTTGTTTTAATAATATTTCAATAGGTTCGTGTATGATGAAGATGCACGTGCATATTCTGAGGCTTCACACTGCAGTTGACTAATGAACATTGTGGACAAAATATTCGTTGTTGTTATGAACTAAAACTAAAATTTTCAATGCAACGATTTATTGGCAAACTTGAAAGCAAAAGCATGAGAATGCACACAAGAGCTTACCATACATTCTGCCGACGGCAGCTGCTTTTATTTTCTAGACTTTCTTATTGGAACATCCTTTGCGGCATTTTATTTTGTATTATTTTTAATATTCTTTTATTTTTTCTACTGCTTTTGTGTTTTTTTTGTGTGCTTACGCTTGACAACGTCGTCATTATCATCATCATGAGCCAAAGTCGATTTTTTTTTCGATTGGTTTGGTTTTATTTTTTCTCTTCAATGTCCTTGTCATCGTTATCGTTAGCGTCATCATCATTATGATGGAGAAAATTTTCCAATTTTATGAAATGTCAACAGTTGGTAATTGCATGAAAGATTACTTTCGTTAGGCAAATAAAATTTATCCATTTTTTTCTCTTTCTTTACTACACTCAAGTTTATTTGCCTTGTCACATAAGAAATTGTATACTACTGTTATTGACAAAAGTCTTGCCACACACACATGCACAGCCAATGGCAAAAACAATTATTATAATCGAATAATTGTTTATTATAACTTTTGTTTTATTTGTTTTTTTCTTCCAAAAAATTACTCAAGCAAAACATTCCAGTCTAAAACAAAGAATTCTATTGATTTAAATGAATGCCAGCAATGCTTTGTTATTTCATTTAAGAAAGTGTCTTTATTTAATTAAATTTCATTTGATGAATTGATGACTTTTTATTAAAAAAATAAATAAAAATTCTTTGTCAATTACAAAAATTGTGTTAAGCTAACAAAAGTTGTGGTGTTAGTCAAAATAAGATATCATTGCTTGAAATAAGTCACAAAAGCAACAAAATAATTGTTGTCAAAATATATATGTATATAATAATATATGTATATAAAACTCAAAATTCATTAGCATTGCCTTGGTGTAAGTCATCATGTTATGAGCAAAAAATTAAAAAAAAAAAAAAACTAAGTTCACGAAATTTTCATTATGAAAAGTTGCTCCCACAGTAAATGGCATGGCTAACAAAACTATCAACAAAGTACTCAAAAAAGGAGAAAACTCCCAAAGTTAGCTAAGTGACTGAGCCTGTCAGGGGTCACAAAATTGTTGGTGAGCATATGAGCTGCCGCACAGTCCGGCAAGCAGATGACTTTGGCAAAGTAGTTTAGGTAAAAAAAAGAAAAAAAAAACAAAAAAGACAAACAACATGCACAAGCACTGGCCGCCAAAGTAGACTAGCGTGTGTGTGTGTGTGTGACCGACATGTGTGTGAGCCTGACTGACCGAACGAACGAACGGGCGAGTGAGTCTAAGTGGCCGAAAGGCTTGTTTCGAGGTGAGTGCACTATGGAGCATCTATGCTGCTGCTGCTGCAACTGATGGCACATAAGAAGAAACCGTGTTGGTTAATGTCTAAGTGTGCTTGTGGCTTTTTGGTCTGACACTAACACCAACACAAATATTCCCAAGTAAACAAGCAAACATACTAATGCACACACACACACACACACACACACACACACACACACATGGTGGCAAGCATAAATTCACTCTTTTGTTCATAAGCCAAATTCATGCTGTTTCGGTTGCTGTTGTTCCTATTACGGTTACTGCTTCTATGACTGCTGCTGCTGCTACTGCTGCTGACTTCGCACATGGCAGATTAAAGCACCAATTACAATTTGGCTAATAGACTTGTTGGCCATGCACAAAGTTGGCAACACTTTTGGCTACGAAACAAACACACACAGATACATTTTAGTTCCCCCTTGGTTTGTATGTTTGTGTATGAGTCGTATAAAAAGTTCGTAAGCGAAGCAATACAACTGCACTAATTTGACCACAATTTGCGCAAATACAGGCTTACCAATACACACAAACGTAGGCGAATACAAAGACAATCAAGTCAAGTCAAGTCCAACTAACGAGGTTCATTTAAATGAGTCATCATTTATGTTAAAATTTGATGAGCTTTTAAATTATAAGAAAACGTCAATCTTGTACTATTTTAGGTTATCCTTTTTATATATATATTTTTAAGTCGAATTATATTCCATTTTGCTCACTACTTATCAAATGCCCCTCGTTGCCATTGTTGGCCATCAATGCGAATTGACTAACTGGACTAACACCAACAGCAAGCGCAATACAACATAAACAAAACCAAGTCGATTCTAGTCGAGAATTCTGATTTTATGAGCTGGTCTTGTGGTCTTGCTAAAACAACATAATCGGAAATAACTTTGGTGTGTAGCCAGAAATTGTTTAAGTTTAAATTTAATTTACTTTAATATTTATTAAAATCGATAATAAGAATAAAAATAATTCTGACGAAATTCCAAACCGTTGCAAAAATTGAAGTGAAATTTTTGGAGGCGTTTTAAAGTAGTCTTAAAGCACAAAATTAAATCTCTGCAAAAATCAGTTGAGTAAGAAATTTAAAAAAAAAAAAATGCTTTTAATCCGAATTTTGCAAAACAAAAATATTATAAAAAAAAATGAAAATTTCCGTGTAAAGATTTTTCATATAAAAAAAATTATTGAAACACATTAATATATTATTTGAGTGTTTCTCAGAACTCTCTTATTATTTTCAAAGTCGATTCTTTGCAAATCTCTATTTGGTCTCACAGAAATCTACGAGATTTCATTTTTATTTTTTCGAATTTTGTGCGAATAATTAGGAATATCATAAAGTTTTCTTCATGCTCGTTAATTATTAATAATAACTTAAGAGAAAGCACCACTGAACGAAATTTCCAACAACGTCTGAAATCACCAATTAGAGATTTCTGCGGCACTTCCCATTTTGTGTGTGTTTTTTGTTTATAAAAACTTTCGTTGAATAAAAAGTACTTCAATTCTTCAATTATTGCGAACGAAGTGAAAAATGTAATTATACACACGCGAAATTAGGCATTTGGAATTTTATTTGGTTTTACATTTTATGTTTTCAATGTTAAACTTGACCAAAAGTTGACTATAACATAAATCTCAAAGTAGCTTAATAACATTACGTCGACAGTGTGGATTGGCTTCAATGTGTAAGAGAGTATTGTTATTTGTGGAATTCACAAATTTGTCGTTATTAAACACAAACACAAACACAAACACATGCCAATGTATGTACATGCACACGCAAACGTACACACACATATATTGGCACACAAATATTGAACTAACCACACAGTCAACGCCATAGAAACACAAACAATCAAATCGTACAAACAAACGTGAACCACTTTGGTTTGGTCATTACAATCGTAAATTATTTTATTTGCTGCTAATTGCAGTTAACAACGACATCTGTTCGCATGTATTTGTATTTTGTATTGTGTATTGCGTATTTTGTTATTCGTTTGCCCGTTCGCTACCCAAATCTCATGCCCCAACAATGTAAGCATTTAACTAACCAACGGACCACTTCCCACCCACACACAGTTGCTCTGAGTTGCTCTTTCTGTCTGTCAGTCGGTTGTTTTGTTCTACGTACGTTTCATTCATAAAGCAATTAAAACATTTTGTACCAAATCGTGTTCATGGCCGAACAAACATAATCGAAACGATTTTCAACATTTACATGCTTTAGTTATTTTTATTGTTATGATATATTTTTTTTGGTTTTTGTTTCTATTTTATTTATTTTTTTATTTGTATTGTTGTTTCTGCAATGTTGCCGTTTGATGCAATTGGGGCAATTATTATTATTATTTTTTTTTTTTTTTCAAAATTTTCTTTGATTGCATCGTTTTGAATTGATTGCGACACATACACATATGTTCATAAATACATCCATGTAGATGTGGCAATTAGTTAAAAAGGATACAAAATAATAAATACAAACATATATAAAATACAATTAGTCTGATCATTAGTGCTATTTTGAGTACAGAAACCACAGCTTCACTGCTTTTCATTGGCCAAATTTATTTCGCTCTGCAATATTTTCACCAACAGAGGGCGCTCTGCTAAGTCGTTCTGTTGTGGTTGAAAAACAAATTTTTTATATTTTGTACAAAGTAGGCGTATATTCTCTATTTTCATTGAGATGCTTATAATTCACAATCGGTTCATGATTTTATTTGATTAGGTGATTCTTCAAATCTATTCTATTTGTGTCACTTTATTTTACTCTTTTTTTACGGTTTTGTTGCTTTGCCTTTCTTTTCTACTTAAATGAATTTTGAGTGCCTTTATCCGTGTATTTGTTCTATTTCGTTTTTGGTCGTTTTTGTTTCTTTAATTTTTTTTTTTTTTAAGATTTCTAACTTTCAAAGAATTGTTTATACACGTTGTTTTATTTTACATTGTCATTTTTGTAACTTTTGCTGATATTTTAAATATTATGGATACTGAACTGACGTAAACAATAATTCAATATTTTTATTTATTATAATTATTACTATATTTTTATTCTTAAAACAAAAATTTCAACAACCAATTAATTTTTCTTACAGCAAGAATTTTATTATATATTATTTATTTCTACGTTCTAAAAAGTTGATTCACAATATATTACACCCCGCCTACATTGCTGGCAATATTTAATATTGATTTTTTAGTTGTGTTTTGTATTATTTTGCCTAATATTCTGAAAATATCTGAAATCCATATGCTAAAATTCTCGTTTTCTGAGTCACTACTTCATGTTAAAGTAAATATACTTTGCAAGAGTATAAAAACAAAAATTAATTATTCGTTTAAATTTATTTTTTTTCCTTTTCCTTTTTTCGCATACAAATCGATCTTACATGATTGTCAAAACATTCTTTATATAGAATTTTCTTCGTATCGTCATCTTGAAATGACATCTAAATCCCAGCGAACATTTGTTTATGTTACTATGACAAATTGAAGCTTTTCATTGATATTGTTTGTATGTATGTATGTATGTCGTGTGGTATGCACATAAGTAGTATGCGTTGTATACGCAGTGAACCAAAAGACGTGCTTTGCGCTGACATTTGATGTCATGTCAAAGGCGGCATGGAAAATGAAACTGAAATTGCGGGCAACGATGATTTTAATGCGGTCACATATGAAGCCATTAGAAAATGCAAAACATTTTTCTGACATTTGATTTGGTATTGTGTCAAAAACACACACACTCACACACACACATATGTATGTACATAGACAGTTACGCAAAAGGCTGATATGGAAGACAGAGCGAGAGACCGAAAAAGGGCAAATATAAACAAGGACAATAAGGCTACAAATAACGGCATCAAACATAAGCGAGAACAAGTGAATTGGTTTTGGGTATTTTTTTTTTTTTTTGTTCTCTTCTATTGCTGTCTTTCTTTTATTTTATTTTTTATTATTTTCACTTGTGCTGTTTCGTTTTCTACTGCCTTTTGTGTTTTTGTTTTGATTTTATTTATTTTTTTTGCTGATTTTGGGGTTTATTTGCTTCTGTAGCACGCCTATTCCGGTCATACTTAGATAAAGTTCCCAATTTCGGATATGAATTTTCACATAACCTTTTTTTTTACAACATATATGTATGTATGTCTTTTTTTTTTTTTTTTAATTTGTGTTCGGTTTAAACATGCATGAATGGCTTTTTTTTGAATGAAATTTAGACTTTTTATAAATTGATTCCTATCTTAACTTATTACAACTTTTGTTTTCAACAAAAATTTGGAATTTTGGACACAATAATGAACGTCAATGAAAACAGTTTGTCAATTCATTGAGAAAAACTTTACTTTCTGTCTCATTTCCGCTTCTTTACCTATCAATTCAAATCAAATCAACACACAGCAATTCAATTCAATTTGGCTTCAATTCGCATTGAAACGATTTAAATCGCCTTGAATCGCCATGCTTATTTGTTTGCTTCTCTTCAGTTTTATTTTCATTTTCTTTACCTTTTTACCGTCGATTTATTTTGATAATAGAATTTCAATTGAAATTTGTATGATTTTTCCTAAGTCTAAAAACATGTCTTGTTGACCTTTTAATATTTATTGTATTATTTTCCGTTTTTGGCTTTAAAAGGATTAATAGCAAAATGATGGCAAAAAAATACCAAAATAAGAAGAAGAAGAAGGAGAAGAAGACCTTACCTAAAACTTGGTACCGTCCATGGCAATTACGGATCGTATCTCAATCTTCTTCATTCTTATAAAGTTTATTACTATTGATTAAAGTAGTTCTTACTTATAATAATGTGTTTTTGTAAATATGTAAAATATTATTTATTAATTTGTTTTATTTTTTTTTGTTGTTCTGGATAGGTGTTCTTTGTTGGCTATATGCAATCTGCCACGCCTTTTAGCTGTTACTTACATTTTCGATGTACACAAAACTAATATACCCTTCTATCTTAAGGTACAGTGTATAAGAAAGTAAAACGAAAACTAGTTTAAATCAGGAAATGTAAATCAATGCAAAAAAAAAAAAAAAAAACACAGCATGAGACTAAGAGAGAGAAAGAGAGCAAAAATAGCGGTCCAAAAAAAAAAAAAAAATGCCCACGTAGGCGTGTGCAGACTTGAAAAAACAAACCGGAAAAACATTTTTCAAATATGCATAAAAAAAGAGCGATGACATTTTAGGTCAAAAATAGCATGACATTTAAGCGTGTCGTGAGAAAGCAAGCGAGCGAAAAAGAGAGAGCGTTATAGTTGTGCACAATATATGTGTGTGTGTGTTAGAATGAGATAGCTGTGATAAAACAGTGTCGCACATTAATCGGTGGTATTCTATACACCTAATGGCATCCATTGAGGTATTTTGTTTTTGTCCTTTTTTCTACAACAGCATTTTGTTTTTTTTTTTTTTTGGTTCAACGCTACTCTTTGCTTGACCATTACCGCTCAAATGAGTTTTCAGTGCGGTCAGCGCACAACAGCAACAACAACAAAAACAAAATAAAAGTTGTGTAGAAGCAACAGAGGGCAATAACGATATCAGATACAACAAAGGCCGACCAGCTTTATGTGAAAAGGATATTTAACTATATGATGACGACAACAAGAGTAGTAGAAAAAAACAAAAAACAGGTCAACAAAAAATGTCAAAGGTAACAAAGTAGAAAAAAATGTGCCATAAGAGCAACAAAAAATATAAAAAAAAAGTAGTACAAAAAGTGGAGTAACTCAGAGCTAAGCTGAGTTGAGCTCAACATCGTGTGGCATAAGTGCACAGTGAGGCATAAAAATCAATAAAGTTAACTTGTTATTTTTATGCATTGCCTTGTTTTTTTTTTTTCTCACTTGCTTTAGGTGTAAACACGTGCAGGTGTCCGTCCGTCAATACAGTGTTGCCGCCTTTGAGTGTTTCGCTTGTTTGACTTAATTATGATTTGGATTGCATTTTTTTTGTTTGTGTGAGTGTGTTGTGTGAGTGATTGAGTCTGAGTGGCGGCGCGTTTGGTCAGGAAACTTTTTAATTAAACTGTTGTCAGCATGTCGACAAGCGGCAATAAAATTGTGCTTAATGACATAGAAGTTATTGTGATTAGTAACATTGACTTATCGTTGACCAACAGACCAGTAAAACGATATTAAGTATTTATTTTTCTTAATTTAAGTGGAGAGTAATAAAAACAAAAACACATATAAGTTTAATGTATTTTTTTTTTCGTTTTTAAGCAATGATTGAAATTTTTAAATTATACATAAGTTCAACAGTAAAACCGACTTGAGGAAATTTCTCATTCTATTATATTTATGCTATAAAATCTAAAAACAAACACAAAAAGGAAGACCAAAATTAATTAAATTAATCATTATTAACCGAAAAAAAAACTGAAAGAATATCTTCAAAATGCTGCTCAATCAATAGTGTCACATAAACAGTTTGTAAAAGAACTTTTATACATTAGAGAGGCAAATGATGCGACATTTTGCATAAATCGCAATGAAGTGTAAACATAAAAAGTATATACATATTAACCAACTTTCTTTTACGAAAGTTAAACAACACAGCTCCCAAAAATAAAGCGTAAGAAAGAGTTTGTTTTATTTTTTTTCGTTGCACGTTTGCCATGTTTGTCGATAAAAAAATATTTGAGTAACCAAACTCATATAAAAAAAAAAAAAACCAAAATGCAAAGAAAAAGTTCTGCTGATTTCGTATGCAAATCAAACAGGAGTTTATTTTTTCCTATATTTTTTTTTTCTTTTTTACTTTTTAATCCTTTTAAAAACCAACCATGACCCGCGGATACAAAACGTGCGTTGAACTTGCAGAAAAAAGTTAAAAACAAATAAATAAAAAAAAATTATAAAAAAAATATCGAAATAAAACAACATGAAACCTTTTCAAGAAGTGCGTTTGCAAAGTAACACTGATAGTGGGTTGTTGTGGCGGTACATGGCTGAGGCTATGGTTGTTGTGTTTATATAATATGGCATAAGTAAGTAACAGCAAGGAGCGTCAAAAATGCTTTGCCTCAGGTCACTGCATGACATTAAAAATGTATAAAGCATTAAATGCGCGGCACATTTCATAATTTATTTAAAGCATAACGACAAACAACAAAAAAAATGTTGCATACTTTTTGGCAGCGTTGTGAAATTTAAGTGCAGTAAAATGAAAAAACAAAACTTTTAAAAAATTCACACAGCAAATAAAAATAATAAATAGAAAAAAGAATTATTAAAACTGACTGAGAATAAATTCAATTTGTGTCTGCAGGCAAAATTGAACCGAAATTCAATAACGCATCAGCTTAGAAAATGGCGTGTGTCAGCCATTTTTTCTATACGATATTTTTTGTTCGTCTCTTTTTTTTTTTCTTTGTTTGTTGCACAACACAGGTTTCAATTTCAGTGTGTCAAATTCAGTTACAAAAAACACTGACGACTTTTGTCATGTCAATTTGAAGTCAAAATTTAAATAAAGAAGTTTTAAAAAATTGTTTTTAGTTTTCTAAAATTTTGAAATTTAAATTTAACAAGTTTTCTTAATTTTGCATGTTATTATTAAATATTTGAGTTGTATTTAATATTTTAGTGTACTGAATTTTATTTGTTTCTTATAAACAAATTTAGGTATGTATATTTTTTATATACAACTGTTTGCTTATTGAATAATTAAAATGTTGAATGACTTCCTATGTAAATAATAAAAGAATGGCATATTAATAATGCATTTCTTTCAAAATGTGGTATGCAATAACAGTTAAATTGAGAAAATGCCAATTACATTTAAAAGTATTTCAATATAAAATTCATTTCGTTTTTACGAAAAACACACAGAAAGTCAAACACTTACAAACCGTGTTAGGCGTGATCGTGAGCGTGACAAATGAAATGAAACCAAAAAAAAACCACGTTCGCGTTTTGCAAAAAGTTTTCTGGTTAAATGTGTACAGAAAATTGGCGCGCGTTGGCAAAAATGAAAGTTTTACAAAACTTAAAACCTAATCTTATGGTAGACAAACAGAGAAACAGAGAGAGAGTGAGAGAGGGAGAGAGTGAGGGCGTTGCATTGCAGAAGTATGTAATAAGACCAAGGCGGTTGCTTAAATAGTCATGGCCTTTGCCACTTTTTGTTTGTTTGGATTTTGTTTTTATTTCATTTCACATACAACATACATACGTGGAACAAATAAACAAGTGAAGGAGTATTAAAAATGATGAAGAAGAAGTAGAAGAGAAGAAAGCACGCCTTAAAACAAAACTTTCGACACTTTGCGATTCAGTGTTGAGTGCCAAAAGCAAAACACAAAATGCCGCTTATGGCGACCGTAACACGTCTGCAACATCAAGTACGAACGTATGTCACACAAACATAAACACAGTCACACACACACAGATGCCCAGAACTTTACAGCATGCAAGACAGACAGATAGACAGACAGACAGAACAGACAGTCGTTTATTGCCTGAAGCGAGCGGCACAATTAAAGCCAAGCTAAAATTTTGTGAATGAATCGTAGTCGTCGTCGTCGCCTTTTAGCAACCAACCAAACCTACACCTCTTCGTACTCCCCTCCCCCCACCAAAAAAAAAAAAAAGGAAACGGGTGATTGCAAATTTCTGCGGTCGACAATTGCCCGGGACCCGGACCCGGGGTGCATTGTAACTCGCTGTCTGTCTGTCTGTGCGTGTGTATGTGGCATAAAACTTTTACATTGACTTGATTAGTTTGCGCTGTGCGGCAAAAGTTAAAATGAGTCAAGTAGTCAAGTGAATTTTTGCACAGCAGAAATGAACAAATGTCTGAATGAATGAACGAGTAAATGTGTCAAAGAGTGAAAGAGAGAAAAAAAGAAACAAAGGCATGGAATTTCATTACATATGCAATACATTTAGGCGTCTTTATTAAGCGTAATGAAGGCCGTGCGTAGCGTTAATAGAGTGAAGCCGTTTTGCGAAGGTCTTTTCTAATAAGCTAACAGTGAATTTGCAAATTTTAATAGCTTCAGGCCTTACATGTTGGACGCTCAATTGATTTGCGCATTGAATTTACATAAATTCCTCTTATAATGCATAAACAGAAGCTTAACAACATTTGCCATTTCAGTCAAATTCAATTAAAATTGTTGTTAAGCTTTAGTTTGAAAAACGAAATTGATTTGAAATGTATTGAAAATGCGATAGACGCTTAAGCCAATTACATATGTATGTATGTATTGTAGCATACTCTCAGGCAGCAACAGGCAAATTAATTTTAAGCATTTATTTAATTTATACTGTTAGCTTATCGGTATGATGATTAAAAGGGTTAATGTCAGCAAACTAAAGTTTCAAATATAATTAATCTATTAGTAAATATATAGAAATGTGTTGCCTACTTTCGTGCTTTTTATAAAGAAAAGGTAACATAACGCAACAAAAACAAAAACAATCATTTATAATTACGTTTTTGGGTCACATTTCATTCAAACTCTTTTACTAATTCGCTTTTAATGAAGTAATGCTAAATTTATTTAACATGCTCAAAAGTATGCTACACTTTTTTTTTTTCGTTATACGCAACTAACGGCACGTTAATTACACATGGCTTTTTTTTACACTTTCTCATGTTGAAAACTTTTAAGAAAAGGCGAAAAGATATGCTTAAAAACAAATACAAAAATCTGTATTTTATATACACAGAGAAGCACAGCGAATGTGGTAAATGACTTTATTAGAAAAGCGTTGGCATAATAATGAACACGATGATGTGAATTTAGATGCCATGCTTGTTAACTAAAACTAATACTTGCTGGCATGCAACACACATGAATACACACATATACCCAACGGTGTAAACAAACACTTCCGGTTTCTTGTGGCAATATTGCAACACTTTCGGGTTAACGCTTGTTGCAGCAACATGCATTTTAATTAAAATTAAGTGACGCTTACATACGATACCGTTACACCATCAGTTTGGCGACATGTAAACTTCGTTTTTAGCAACACTGTTGAAACAGTTAGAAAAACACCAAATACAAATACAAAAAAAAAAAAAAAGGTCATATATTATGCTTGTATGCGCTCGCATTAAGACTTTAAAGCAAATATAGGTCAGCGTTGTAAATTTGATGCTTAGCTTAGCAGACACTCATACACACACAGCAACCTGAATTTGTCGCCGCGTTTGTGGTGTGCACACATAATTATATTACATGTTTACTTTTTTTCCATTGCTGTATTAAAAGCATGACTCATATAAGAAATCTTTGATAAACTCATTAAAGTTTTTATTTTTTTATTTGCAGCTTTGTGTGTGTAAATGTTTGAACAGCTCAACGACACGTGAAAATATAGTCATGTATAATTGTCTGGCCGTCATTGCACATATAAAGAAATATTCAGAAACTTATAAACACATCTCTGCCACAAGTTAGAACAAAGCTTTATATGTTTGCGTTATGGATCAAGAACAATGGTTATCAATGGAGAAATGCGCCTCGTACTTATACATATATATAATATACTTTCGATTATGCGGATTATTTAAAACTAACGTTATTCCGGATAATCGATTTTAATGTTTAGATATGTAATGGGTTTTACATACGTCGCTTAGACGATAGAAATAAAATAGAGTCGGACAATAGGATGTTCGGATAATCGATGTTTGGACAATCGGTGTTTGGATAATTAATGTACGGATAGTCGATGTTCGGATAATTGATGTTCAGATAATCGATATTCGGATAGTTGATGTTCAGATAATCGATATTCGTATAATCGATGTTCGGATAATTGAATTTCTACTACTAATATACTTAAAAGTATGAAATGATACAAGAAGCGTATTAAAACTTTAATGTGACCGAAATTAATTATTTTTCTTATTCAATTAACAAACGTAGAAATGAAATGAGAGCCATGCTGAGAGAAGTTTAGCTCAAAGCACCTTTCAACACATCACTTTTTGTATGCATGGCGCACTCGAGCCCTTCCACTTTAACAATAATACTAAGTAACAAGCTGAAATGACGCATAAAATAGCATCATATTTATAAAATCCTATTAGGACACACGTATGCTATAATTCAACCTTAGACACTAATTAGCTGTGTGTGTGTTTGTGTGTGTTGATGGGTTGTCGTGACAATCAATATTGTCTTAGCAACATATGCCATATGAATGTGAAGCATTTACCATAATTTTTGTTGTCTTAGGTAACTTTATTAATGACTTTTTGTTGTTGGCATTTTATTAGTATTTAATTTTATTTAAAACTTGTAACCAACAACGGTGCCAACAACAACAACAACAACAAAGTTGGCAACGTCGTTGTATGTGTGTCGCTAATCTACTTTAATATTCAATACACACAAACACATGCAACTCAAGATGAACAACTTCCGTTTCCGTCGATTTTCTTTTCATACAACTTCTGAGTAAAAGTTTTATTCCTTCTTCCTCTATACTTTTTTTTTTTGTTTTTTTATTTATTTATTTTTATTTTCTTTTTCATTTGCTTTTCGCATGGCGAACAGTTCGACAAAGTTTTCCCTTTTGCCTTTTACTTTAGTATTGTAGACGAAAAAGCACATATGTATATACATATGTATGTATAAATGTATATATGTATGTATGTAAGGTATACATACATGTGTATGTGAGTTTCTTTGTGTCTTTATATGTGTTTTTAGTTCTATCGGGTGTGTCGCACATTTCCGTAACTAATTAGCAGCATAAGTCACACATTAGGGGTTTGGGGACGTGGCTGTCTGCCTGAGTTAAACAAACAAAGCTTAAGAGTTCGCGTCAAAAAGCCGCCATCATTTGTGGGAATATATATGTATGTATGAGCATGTGTGTGTGATTGTTGGTATAGAGTTTTGTTTGTTTATAGAAATGTTTGTTGCATTGGTTGACGACGTCACTTGTAAATGTGTCGAACGGGTTTTATATGTAAAAAGCACAAATCACATTGGAATTGAAACCACAAACGGATGACGATAATTAGTTTGAAGTAAATACGTCGTAAATCGTGTGGCATCTGTGCTTTTACTAAATTCGGTTCTATTTTATTTTCCTCTTTTTGTTTTTAAATAAATAAACATTAAAATACTTAAAAATGAAAAAAAAAAGATTAAGCTAGCAAGAGCCGTATAGTAAAGCACACGCGGTAGGCGGTGCCACGCCCAAAGTCTAAAAAAAAAATGTATATGCGTTTATGTATTGGTCAAAATTTGTAGAAAATCGGTCAAAAAATGAGAAATTTATTAAAAATTTTAGTTTCATTGACTTGAATGGGGCAACAATGAGGGGGAGGGGTATTTTGTGGTATGCTGTTTTTACTGATACACTATTATATCATTTAGCTATCCGAAAAGTCATAAGAGTACGCCATGGCTGGTGGATATACCCCTCTTACATAAGCTTTCCTTTGGACTTGATAATAAGTATACATATGTATTACTTAAAATTAATTATTAATAGAGCCGGATAACTATCACATGTAATTCTTGAGTGTAGTTTTCATTATAATATTATTCATTATAATATAATTTATAAAGCAGTTCAAACATTTCTCTCATCGCATCTCATTCTTTATTGACAATAATTTGCCTTGTCTTATATAAGTAAAGATTTACATTTGCTGAGCTAAAAATGCTAATGGCTTTCATTAAATTGTCCAATTAGTATGCTTACTTTTTTTTTGCGCTTAATTATGGCTAATTTGTTTGAAATCTTTATATGGCAAACATTTTAAATAAGCAAATCACAGCACAGCATTTTCACATTGGCCAAAAAAAAGTGCAAAAAGCCAAAACAAAAAAAAACACAGAATTTAATTTAGCAAATTAATAAAATAATTTTTTAATGGCATTAAAAGAAGCTTAAAAAAAAAATAACAAAAACAAAAATTTTAATATAATAAACTAGCTAATTAAAAGCTTGAGATGCGAAAAGTGCAAAAGTGCGCAGGGAAAGCAAAAAAAGCGTACCAGAAAGCAACAGAAAACGCTACTCAACGCAGACAACGAGCAAAATTTTAATTGATTTCCCAAAAGAATTGTAAATAAACAAAAAGTTAAAAAAAAAGGAAGGCAAAAATTGCGTTAGATGAGCAAAGCTATGTCAGCTAGCCATGCCTACTGCACGCCCACATTTGCTGAAATGTGCCACGATACGAATACGAGTTCACTTCAACTGTCATTAAGCCAAATGCCTTGTCATGGTCAAAGTTTAGCTTATTCATTGCATTTTAAACATTTGAACAATTCTTATTGCCTGACGAACGAACGAACGAACGAACGGCCATGTTGATGGCCGGCAACACCAACAAGCTACGCCTACAATAAAATTCATTGTATGCAGACAACGTTGAACAACGAGCAGTGTGAGTGTTTTTCATTTAGAAATTATGAGCACATGTAATTTAATGCTACTCGAAAGTCATAAAGGTCTATCGTCTGAGGGTTGGTAATACGTAAGCGTAAATTGTAAACGATTTGTTTTTTGTTGTTGTTGTTGTGTTGGAATGTTTGTAAGTATGCACGTTGCTAAAGTGCTGAGTTGGAGAAGTCAAAATAAGGAACAAATTCAAACTCAAACACAAACACAGCAACAGTAATAAATGCGTTAAAAGAACACATTAAACCGCAGCAGCAAAGCAGAACAGACTGAGTGGAAGGACGTGTGGAAGTGTGTCTAAAATAAACATCAAGAACAGATAACAGAGATTTGCCAAAAAAAAATGTTAAAAATAGAAACAAAACAAAGCAACAACATAAAATAAAATAGAATACAATTTAACAAATTAATACAAAATGGTGCAATTAAGTAAAATAATAATAAACTCAATGAATAATACAAAAAAAAAAAAAAATTAAATTAAACAAAAGCGTGTACAAACCATAACTAAAGAAGCACAAAACAACAATAGTAAAAGAGGAGAGGAATTACAATGGCGCAACTTGTACCAACAACAACGACGAACGGAAACGGAAGTGCGTATATATGTCTACCGCCCTTCCTCCCTCTCTCTCCCTCTCTCTCTCTTTGTCTCACTCACTATTTTTGCCAGGCAAATGAACTCTTTATGCCATGCCGCCAGCGTTGAGTGAACCCTCAACTCGCAAAAACATTATTTTGTACTCGTTTTCCTTCAACTTTCAACTCCAACCGACATACCGAAAACCATTTAAGTAGTACATTTAATTTGAAAAGTTTATAGACGTCTGCTCACCACACACATACTCACACACACACACACACAAATTTCGCGATATTTTTGGCATTCATTATAACATAACATGCTGCTGGCGTTACCACATAACAAACCATAAACTTTTCAGTTCAGCGAGCTTCGATTGGCATATGTATAATACATATATTTCTATATGCAAGCCACGCAAACGTTTTACGAAAAGTTTACATGTTAAAAAAGTATATTATTCGCATGGAAAACGCTGTGAAGTATTGCTAATTTATATGGAAATGTGTACCATTTTAAATCGTGGGAATAAGCAAATTAAGTATAACATTTGAAGATAATATTACTAAAATAATATTTTAGCAAATAAATTTTAATCATTATCAATTATGACTTATAGCTATTTATAGAAGAGATGGAGGATTATAGATAGTATAACGAGATACATATGCATAAAGTAATCTAAAGTAAATAAAGAATGACTTCATACACGAGATAGTTCAACATGCAGAAAAATTTAACCATAAAGTCAAATAAATTGTTATACGTTGGTAGCAAGTTACAAACAGAGATACAAAATATCTGACAAAAACAACCTTTCTTTAATCAAATATCCTTCACTTGATTTTTAATACTTGATCTTAATATTTTTTTAATGAAAGTATTTTCTGTTATTAAAATTTATCTATTAATTCTGGCAACTCTATTAAGTATTATAATTAGAAAAATTATATTAAATGACATATAAATAGGATATTTACTGCGTGTGCTATTCAGGACAGCTGTTTTTTTTTTTTCTCTATTAACAAATAGTTTTTTAATAGATGATAAGTTGCTGTTACTTTATATTGCTTATTCCATCGATTAAAGTAATCATAATACTTTATGTTACGTTAAGATTCAACAAAACGGAACGTTGGCAAAGTGGCTAGAATAAGAAATCTGTATAGTTTTCTATTAAACATTTCTTTTTTAATAGAGTTGGTGGAATTGTGCCGTTAGCCTAGTTTTCATTTCCACTCAAATAGTTTTTTAATAAAAGCTTCTGCCTTGTTTTTTTTTTTTTTAACACACAAGAATGTTCTTAGACTACACATGCATAGATTCATGCTAATTTTAATAAAGCTTCATTAATGTTTAAATAAATAACACAGCGCACGACTCATGTGCCCTTCTTATTATGGCACTACATGTGCCAATAAAGACGCTAAGCTGTAGAACTGGCACACGTACGATCTGAAGTATAGCCGCAACACCACCACACGTACGTATGTATATGTACATAAGCACGCACGCACGCACACACACACACTGATACGCATGACACACAAGGCAGCCACTTAACCATGTTAAGATTAATAACATAGACCAAAAGTAGGCTTAACATGACTTAAAAACAGATCTTTATTTATTTATTCACTTTTTTTTTCTGAGTTTGTTGTTGCACACCTCGTACGCCATAGCAGACACGCCTACAAGCGGCATTTTACGACTTAATTTAATGCGCAAAATTAGCAGCTAATCCAAAGCAAACCGCATAATTCATTCACTGAGAGTGACACCTGCAAGTAGCAGTAGCGACATTCAAGTAAGCATAGTGTATACTTAGAAAGAAAGAAAAAAAAAAAAAATATACATATATATATTAAGACCGCCAAGGGCATGAGCATGGTATGTCTGCGTAATCAGCAATATATGGGCATGGCAGGAGAAAAAAAAAGTAAATAAATAAATGGTTAAGGAAAGGTAAGTAGAAAAAGCAACAACAGCAGACCAAAGTCGGGAACGAACTTGAAGTCGAACTAGACTGAACTGAACTGAACTGAACAGAACGAACTCCCGTCAGTTATAATTAATTAAGCGACCACTTTATTACAAACGCAATTTGCCACGACCATGGCTACGTGTTGTCGTCGGCCTTCGTCCGTCGCTCGGCGCTTGTTGCTCGTCGGTCTTCGCAGTTTGCTCATTGCACGTTGTGCCTCTATACGTTTATTTGCCGTTTATCGTTTTGTTGCCTACTTTGCGGCATTTATTTATAGACTTTTGCCATAGCATAAATATAGGCTTATGATATAGGCAATGAGTGCGTATGCTGTTAATTGTGTATTCTTTTTTTCTTTCTTCGCTCTTTTCTTTCTTTTTTTTTGTTTTGATTTCCTGGCCTACTTGCGAAAAAACAGAGGTATAATGATTTTGTTGTTGCATATGTTATAGCATGTTGAGTGTGAATTAAATTTTGGTCGGTACAAGCTTAGTCTGAGCGCCATTTCTCTTTGCTTTTATTGCATTTTGATTTATCTTAATTTCACTCTTCAGTTTGTTGTTCTTTTGTGACAATTTTGCCAGTGAATAAAAAGGCTGACCACATATAATTTTCATAACCAACCGCCAAACAGAGGCTACCCCAAAAGACGACCAGTTGGCCAATGCTTCGACCTTGTGGCCAACATCGTCCACTGCTTAAGCAACGATACCTTTAGTTTAGGCATACTTTTAGGCGTGTCTGTATATTCAATATAGCAAAGAAAAAAAATTATTATTATTATTACGCTTTGTTATTGTTGTAGCCAAAGTTGCACACTAGGCGGCAAAAATGAAAGCGAAAAAAAAAAACCGAAAGAAGCAAAAAGCAAACAAACCCTAAGCATAAATGAATGAATGAATGAATGCGCGTAAAGTGAATCCAATTAATGTGGAAAAGTGCTTCGCATTACACACACACACACACGCACACTGGGGACTTGCCGTATGCCGTCCTGCTTATTTCCTTGCCTTTCGCGCTCACTTACATTTGTCGATCCTTTGCTGGCTTGGCTTTTCACTTACTTGTGCGTATAATGAATTGTTTATTCTACTGTTAATTTCAATGAGTTGAGCTGATTACGCCTAAAATGCCTACTACATCTTTTCTTTTAGTTGGTTTTTTGCACTGTTTTTTTTCGACTTCTTCATTTTATTTTACTTGCGGCTTTGGCTAATTTCATTGTTTGCCGTAACATAAAATTACAAATAAAAAACAAAAAAAAAATTTAAATTCGTTTTTTTTTTTCTTAAAATTTTCTTGATTTCTTTTTTTTTTTTTTGTGTTTCATCTTCTGTCTCTTTTTTTTATAATAAAGTGCGGCAAAAGTTATTTTCTGTCGCTATCCCTAATGGACTGCTATGTGCCGCATTTGAGTGCAAATTAAATATTCAAGCATACTTTTGGGCATAATTTCTGTTTCGTTAAGTTGGCTGCGGCTATGACGACGACAACGGCAACGATGATTATGCGTTAATAATAGCATCCGTTGGGTATTATCCTTTTCCTTTTCCTATCCTTTTTTTTTTTTTAATATTTTTTTTTTGATATTTTTTGCCTTTTCGCTTGCACCTTTACTCGCCTACTTACTTTCCATCTATGTATCTAACTATCTGTCTATCTGTCTATCTCTTTTAGGCTTTCGAAGTTTGTATTCATGCGTTTGCTTCCTCTTCAAGTCCTTTTTTGTACTAATTACCGTTCTCACACACACACACACACACTTGCCATTGTGTTCTTGTTGTTCTGGCGTGCCAACACCAACACCGCACCCTTCATGCCACTTTAAAGTTTGAACATTTTATGCATTTTTAAGTAGGTTACTTTGCGTTAAACTTTGTGCTTTAGGCATTTATAAACATAAATATTTTTTTTTATTAAATTATTACCAACTTGCATGTTGTCCTTCGTCCTTTTGATAGACACTTTATTTTGCTTGTTAAATTAAATTTTATTACAATTGTTGCGTTGTGTTTGGCCAACAACATATGAGTTAAATTCATTTCATTTTGCTTACCTGCAAACAGAGTAAAAGGAAGGTAATAAAATTAGTTGATTAGCAGTGTTTTTATTCATAATATTAAATAAAAATTATTGAAAAAAATTTATCAAAAAACACTTGAAATTAGAATGCAAATAAAACGTATAAGAAAGCAAAAAACGAACATAAGAAAATGTATGAAATAAGAGCAAATACACACACACACTGCTGTTGCCTACTGAATGCCTGACGACATGACTTAATGTCTGCCACACGTCCGCTCTGTTGCCTCGCCTGCATGTCTGCTGCTCGTCGCTTTATTTGTAAAACGCTTTGTCGCCTTTCTGGCGCATAATTTTTGTTTACACGACTGCAGTGCTTTGGACGACGAAAACAACAAAACAAAAAAAAAAAAAAAAAATAAACATGATAAAAAGTGATCAAGAGTCTGAAAATATAAGTGCAGTAAGAAATAAAAACGATTTTTTTTCTCACACGACTTTCATTTTAGTTGCTATTTTGTCGACATGTGCGAAAGTGTAGAAAACGTTGATAAGCGCCAGCAGCACAACAAAGAAGAAAAAAAAAAAAAAAAAAAGCATTGCATACCAAAAGGCGCACATTGTCAAATGAGTGTAACTGGCATAGCATGCGAAATAATGAAAAGCAAAGAAACAAAAAAAAAAACAAAAAAAAAAAAAACATTGTGTTGTGCTCACAGTGGGCTAAGGGCTGAGGGGGGTGACTTCAGCAAAACAGTCGAGAGCAGTAAAGGGGGGAATACAAATTGTAAAAAAACGTTCGTTGGTATTGTTATTGTTGTCATTGTGTGTTTTGCTTATTTTCGCCTTCATTAAGAACACGTTGTCGCTGCGCTTAACAAAAAATAAAACAAAACGAGTAAGAGTCTTAACAAGGGTATTTTAAGTTTTTTGGATCTTTCATTCTTTTTAACGCTTTTCATTTGGCAACTTTTGTCTTTGTATGTGTGTCTTGTTTTGCCTTGTTTGCATTTGTATATCCTCTACCTTGTGGTTCAACATGTATGTAATAACCGAAATGAGTAATGAGAAGATCCTACAATGTTGTTATATATATTCTCAATCTATATTGAAAGATAAGTCAATTTATCCATGTCCGTTTGTCAGTATGAACACATCGATCTCGAAAACTATAAGAGATGAAACCCATATACATTAATCAGAACAAGTTTATTCACTTGTTCCGCTGGTTCTCTTTCTTTTTGGGTGTGGGGCTAACAATCAAAGCTACTTCGGGTAAACAACTTTCCAATGTTGCTATTTTCTTAATTAATTGCCTTCTGTGAAAGGATCGTTTAATATGCTCTCTATATTACCGATATGTTATCCAATAGAAAAATGGGTATATGTTCTGATGCAATATAATGGTCAATGCAAATTTAATTAGTTTCAATAGGGTCACCGAAATCTCTAATTGGCGATTTCAATTAGTTATGAAATCTCCAAGAAATAAACTTTATGGTTTTTTTTTATATATTCTCCATTTAAATTATTGAAGTATACAATATGTTCGATATTTCCGCCGTGCCAAACACAATATTCGAAGACAAATGTTCATAAAACCGAAATCTCGGAGATTTCTATTACACCAACCAGCGATTTGCAAAAAATCGACCTCGAAAATAACAAGAGATTTCTGTAATACCGCTGATTATGTCATTTTGAATTGTATTCAGAATTTGCCTCGAATTAAGACTTAACATTGGCCACTATGTGTGTAGGGTATTATATTATCGTGTACACGCGTCTATAACGCCTTTATTGGTATTTTTTTTTCTTTTGTCTCATTTATGCTTTGCTGAACAATAACGTCAGGCTAACAACAACACTTAAAAGTGTCAGTTGTGTAATAGACAAACACTCAGAGACAGACATAGAGAGAGACAGAGAAACACATGCGAAAAGGTTTTCATGCAACGCCGAGTTGTATGCAACACGTCGCTTTAATTGTTGTCACAGTTTGATGTCCTTAACGCCGTCATTGTAATTTGAGTTGTTTTTGTTGTTGCCATTTAATTCGGCACGCTTGCCAATTGCTCACAATTTTGCGGCTTTCAGCACAAATTGATTTGTATTGTTTTCGTAACTCTCGAATTTTATTTAATTTAAATTCTATGCTGCCATTTTTATCTACTTTTGCTTTATAATTTTATATGATTTTTATTTTTTATGGCATGGCAATCAAAATCACAAAAAAACAAACACGAAATAAACTTGTGGCAAAACTTATAAAATACAAAAGTTGACTACTTAAAAATATTAGTGCAAAATTATCCATTGAGCATATATGTAAGTAAACTTATTGAGACTTTTCCACAATTCCTTTTTCATTTCTATTCTGAATCTTTTCGCGAGTTTGCCGCTTCTTAATCTTTTCAAAGTTATTTTTAATATTATAGAACCTTTTCTTGTTTGTACAAAGCAAGTTTATTTCGAGTCTGAAGTTATTTCATATTTTCCCACTAAGCATCTTCGCCGTTATTTGTTGCTTTTGTTGTTTTGACTTAAGATAACAACAAGTTTCTGTGAATTTCGTTCAATTTTTTGCTGCACACATTTCCGCATAAGACAACAGTTTAGTTTGGTTTGGCAAGTCAATTTAAACTGTAAATATTTCAATATAAACAAATAAAAGTATGCTTTAAAATATGAACAATTGATTGTCTTTTAAAATTACACCCAGCAGTTCTTCGATCTAGTACAGAACTAAGGTCGGAACTAGTTTGAATGGAAAATCCTACTAGTCCCAGCTCAATCTACTCTCAATGCTTTCAACTGGTGAGTTTTACTAGGGGATGTCATAGGCAGGGGTCAATTGTCACAATTCTACCACTTCCGTCTAGTTACCGCACTAGTCCTGCCGGACCACTTTAGGGTATACGAAAAAAAGAAAGTGAAACCATCTTGATTAATTGGTTTTTTTTTACTATTAATTATAATTGGTTATTTAAATAACTTTATTTTTTATTGTTAATAACAATTAAATGGATAAACATTAATATAATAAACATATAAATTCTGGTGGCGCTGGGGTTCGAACCTCATACCTTCGGTTTCATAGTCCAACACACTAAACTCAGAGCTACAGCAGGCGACATAGAAACATTTGATATTTGATAAATTTGATTTATTTGAAATATTTTTTTCAGATTGGTGCTCTTATGCATAACCTCTGTCTGGTTCAAATACTAGACCTAAATTCACTAGTTGAAAACTAGTTTCCAAATAACGAAAATGGGTCAATCCGACATTTTGTTTTTTAAACTGGTGTGATAAAGCGCCATCTTTGACTAGTTCTTGTACTAATTTCGAATTCGACAGTTGGGTACTAGTTTGCTAATAGAAGTAAACTATCGAAAAGAGGACAATCGACACAACGAGAACCGCTGGGTAGTTATGTAAATATAACGCAATACTTTGAGTTGTAAATTAGTCATTGTAAAGTTTAAAAAAGGTTTTCTGACCTTTGATAAAAAAAAAGAAGTCTTCAAGATACAGACAGACGAACATGGCTAAATCGATTTTGCTTAACATACGGAACAGAAATATACGGCTGTCTATACTTTTTAGGTTCTGTCACGATTGATTTTGGGTCCTTAAGCAAACGAAGAAAAAACACAAAAAAATAAAAGAAAACCCCATTAAGCGACTTTAAGTACACAAATGTCAGTCAGTACGTCAGACCTTCAAACGTTTCCACTTTTGTTCATTCATTTGTTCGTTAGTTCGTTGGCTTGTTCAGTGAGTTGAAATCGTTTCATTGACTTTCGATAACAAAAAAAGAAAAAATGCTTTTGGCATCAACGAAAACGAGTTATGAACGATACAAACAGCTCAAGGCCACCTTCCAACACTCATTTGTACACACACACACACACACACACACACACACACACATACATATAAATTGCTGTATTGCACTTTGTGTGGCAGCGAATGAGTGAAAAGTTTCATTTTTTTCGTTTACTTATTTCTTACAAGCAAAGCAAACAAAATGTGAAAAAGAAAAAACAACAAATACATACATATATAAAGTGAAATGTTACACGCTGCATTGCAACGCAAGAGCGACAACTTTGGCCAGATATGTTGCAGTGTTGAAAAAGTGGTGGGAAAAAAATAAAGATAGGTGGCAGAACTTCTTATAGTTTGCGCTCTTTAAAATGCAATAAATCATTTACAGCACTTGCACTTACTTAACGAACTTTGACGTTAGGTCAAATACAAGTCGAATCCTCACACAACACACACACACACGCTCGGATGAAAAAAGTAAGCCATACTATGAAAATATAAAACCAACAATTTGTGCTGAAACTTTTCAGCTACCAAACCACATCAACTTACTTTAAAACTCACTTTTTTTTCAATTCTTTTTTTGTTTTTCGACACTGTCTCTGCCTTACTAGCAAAGACATAATAGGACACAACTCAACTCAATTCAATACATACATTGTGAATGACTCTTCTTTTAGTTTTTGAGTGCCGAAAAGTGTTTTTTTTTTTCTGTTTCGGTATTTTTCAAAGTTTTTGGTCTTAACCAACACTGTGCGCGCACGACTGTACTTGATGGTTTAGTTTGCAGAAAGTTTTTGGCACAAAAATGCCACAAATGATAAACGTTTTGTGGTTTCTTTTCTGGGGTCATAAACGTTTGCCGCTGCTTGGCGATTAACCTTTTTCGGCTATAAAACATGCAAGAAAAAAACAACTCACAAAAATGGCAATTGGTATTCGATAGCAAATAGTAACTGAATTGTAGGCAAAGGCAACTGTAACTGAGCAGAAGACATTGTGCCGAAGCAAAGTGGATGAGCATGATGGCAAAAACAGCTGAGGCAGTTAAAAGGAAGCGTGGACATGAGTTGTGCATTGCATCGAGAAAGAGAGAGAGAGAGAGAGAGAGAGAGAGAGCGAGAGCGAGAGGCAAGAAAATAAAACCATGACCAAGGATTGAAGGAAGCCGTTAGTTTTGCTGTGTTGTAATGTTTGGAATTGTTTTTTCTTTGTTTTTTTTTTCGAAAATTTTCCTTTTGCTTTGCAAAGCGTTTTAAATTATAGCCAATTTATTTTGTGTACGTGTGCCTTGGTTAACAACAACAACGCTAAGCAAAAAAAAAAAAAAAGTTAACAGCACTAACTTGGCCAAGACGATTTAAGTATCAGTAAAAGGTTAATGCGAAATTAGCATAATGTTATACGATATCATTTATTTTTTTTGATTTTTTGTTTTATTTTTTGTTGATGTTGAGTGAAATATTACGTTAATTACGTAATTGATGCTGTAAATCGTGCAGTGCCAATAATCTGTCTCTGTTAACCCTAAACCAAAGTCAAATGCTGTTAGAGTGCTAAAGGCAACAACAATTATTAATGTTGCAAGTTCTAGTTTGGCAAATTTGTTGTGATTTAATTTAGCATGACGCAAGCTAAGTGGCAAACATTTTAAGTGCGTCACAATCGAGACTTTACTGTTGGCATTATTTGTTTGTGAAATTTTCAAAATACGAAAAAAAATGGCAGAACATCAATTTGTACAAGACATGCTTACATACATATGGCAAATTGATTTATGGCAAGTTTGCAAATAATAACAAAATATTTTTGTTGAAAACATTTTACAGCTATTTTTTTTGTTCCACATGATGTATGCGTAACATTGGTTTATTTCATTACTCATACGTCTCGTTGTGCAGACTTTTTTTTTTATATTTATTAAAAATATTGTTTCATTTTTTTTTTTTGTTCTAGGCAAAACACATCACTCACACACACATATTGTCATTCGTTTGCGGTACGCCTTTGTTTATATTATACAAATTTGCACGTCGAATTTGTAAATATAAATCAAAAATGGCAACGGAAACGTTGAAAATACAAATTAAGCGCAATGCAACTTCCGGTCAGTGCAGTTGATGAACAATAAAAAAAAACAACAATGAAACAGAAAATATTGTCAATGAAAAAATAAATACAAATATAGTATGGAGATATGTACATACATATGTATATATGTAAAAACTAGTATAGGCGGTATAGTCGATAATGCTCCACAATATAAAATTAGGCGGTGCCACGCCCAAAATCTAAAAAAATTGTGTATATTGGACAAAATTTCAAGAAAATCGGTAAAAAATAAGAAATTTATCAAAAATTTCATTTTCATTATATTTGAGTGGCAAGTACAAGGGGAAGGGGTATTGTGTAGTATGCAGTTTTAAGATGTATACTTACAGCATTTCAGTATCGGATCTCTTATAGTTTTTTAAATATAACAATTTTAATAAAATCACATTTTAAGGGTTAATATGGGGAAGAGCAGCATTTGTTTAACAGGGATAAAAAAAAGTTTATAATTGTTTTAAATTTTAATCGAAAGGCCTTTGGGGGGTTTGGGGATTGTGATTTGTGGTATGAAGTTTTTGAGTGAAATGTGTCTTTAAGTTCAGTCGCCAATTCAATACGAATTATTTGTCATATTTCATTACATTGAACTTTGAATGAACTCATTTGAACTGTGACCATTTGAAAACGCAAAGCAGTTGTTTGTCAAACAATTTGACATTAATATATAAAATATTTATTACAAAATGCCCAACTTCTGTTTATTACATGAAGATGTTCATTGAGATAAAATTTTGCACCAAGCAAAAAAAATCAGTAACATTCCAACGCACAATCAGAATTATCCATGTTATGCAGAAAACTTTACATAGCATTTACACATACATGCATAAATACATACACATACATACATACACACGCAGAGTCGTTAATGTTGTCGGTTGTGTGCATTGTGCCTTTGGCGTATTTTAAATTTAATTTTAATTATTCGCTCAATTGCATCCGCTCGAAACTTAAAATGTCTGATGCCACAACAAATGACCTTTGTTCTTGTTTTTATTGCCGCTGTTGCTGTTGTTGTTGGCGTTTTTTTTATGGTATTTTGCGCAATGCATTGAGGTAAACAAAGAATGAAGTGAACAGGCAAGGACAAGAGGTTAAACAAATGTGCAAATGAACAAACGTAACGAATACAGACAAAAATGCACACGCACACGCACACACACACGCACAACGCTGAAACATTTAATAAATAATCAGTGACTGCCCTCACCCCTCTTTTCCACACAGCGAGTTCACCAATTGAAGTTGAAAGTTGAGCCAAAATCGCAGTCGACTCTTGCTCACTCACTATCTCTCTCTTTTTCTCTCATATAAACTGTTTCATTTGGCACTTGTGTGTGTGTGTGTGCGTAAATGACTTCATTCGAAATACAGAACAAATTCAAATCCAACACAGACTTAAATCCTGTATAGCTGTCATAGTCGTTAAAGGCACTCAATTCTTGTTTTCGAATGAATTCGAATGAAGCAATGTATCTCGCTGACTACTACATGTTACAGCTATGTACAAAGAAATAGCACACTTTCCATAAAATGACAAAACAATTATAAAATGTTTATTTTGATTTCTGGGTTATTCTTTCAATAAACAAATGGTGTCCTGATGAAAAGACTTTGGATTAACAATCATAAAAATTATTGCAACACCAGAATAGCTAGTATTGTTTAAAATTTGATGTATTTATACCTATGGGTATAATCACACATGGGGATTCTTTTGTAGTGCTGCGACGATTGTTCTATTTACATTTTGCTAAACAATTTATTTTTCCTCAGACATCTTCGTACTCTTATTTTAGCCATTCACATTTTTATTTATTTATAATATTTATTTAATTGGTCGTTGGGACTTAAAGAGTCAGAGATGTTTTCCTATTAAGCATGTTTTTGTCAGTTTTAATATATTGGAAGATATTTCGAACGTTATCCTTTAATAAAAAATTCATTTTTTGTAATTTTTTGGAATGTGTGCTATTTCTTTGACCATAGCTGTATGTTGGCTTGTGTTTGTTTGCTCATTTGTTGGTTGCTTCGCTATTTGTTACTTTCTGGCGGTTTTTTTTACCTTGTCACACAACATGTTGTGTTTCCTTTTTACTTATACTCTTTCTCTCTCTTTCTGTTTCTCTTTGTGGACCCTTTTTTATTGAACGAATTTTGCGGTTTTGGTTGCAGCAAAAAACTTCACTTGAATTCTACGCGTTAAGTAAAATGTTTAAATATTTTATGAGATGCGCAGCGCACTTACTGCAATTCAATTTGCATTTCTCTCTGCCGGTTTTTTTTTTTTTGGTTTTTATTTTTATTTTTTTGTATTTAATTTTCTGTTTTCTCTATTTGTTGTTCATTTGTTACATTGAGTTTGTAATATTTATTTTGTTAAAAGCGTCTTGTTTTTTATAATCTTCAGACAATTATCATTTTGTCTTGAAGTTTGTAACACACACAAATTATATAAATTCTTGATCTTGACAAGACGAGATGATAAAGAAATGTCTCTGAAAAGAACGATTTTGACGAAAAAAAAGTGTGGCCGAAATCAGCAATAAGCAGATAAATGCAATCGAGAAAATGAAAGAGTATTAATTTGTCGTTAAAACCGAAGAAATTGCTTGCTTATTTTTTTCTTCCGTTACGTTAATTTTTCACTTCTCATGCTTAATTATTTAAATTAATTTCATTTAAACTATCGTATTTCGTTTAATTATTTAAATTCATTCTACGAGTTTTCCAACACTGTCATTGCGCTATAAAAATCACATGTATTGTTTGCTTTTGATGTGGTCAGGTCAACTGACCTTAGGGGTTTAAAAAAAAAAAATAAAAGCATTTTTCCCTAAAGACCATTGAGGCGTCAACGTTTTTTATAAAGGATATATTCAGTAGTTTACCAACACTTGTTGCCCAACAAGTTACTTTGACTCTCTCAATTCACACGCTTTACAAAAGTGTAACAAAACAGCAGGAAATCCTCTTTTACGCAACCAAGAACCACGAACATAGCCTCTTCTGTACAAACACACTTACTGTGAGATTTTCATTCCATGTTCTCGGTGAAATCGTTTGATGAAGTTGATTCGGACTTGATATGATATGTCAACTCTAACCGCAACACATGACAGAGTCGACATGAAGCCAAAGCCAATGTCGGTAAAGACTTTGGTGATGATACAAGTGCACATAAGAGTCTTGCCGGGCTTATCAATGACTTTGATGACGACGTTGACATTGACGACGACAACTGTGTTAGTGCTGTGTTAGACAAGCTCGAGCAAGTGTGTATTTAAAAGCAAGCAAAAATAGTAAATGATATTTCCTACTCTGAAACGATGAACAGGTACGTCAGTCATGTATGTCATGTATGGTTGACCAACTAACTTCCGTTTCCGTTAACGTTCGAGTGATCTTCTTTTGCTTCATCTTCAGGGTTTTCAGTTTAGTTGATTTCAATGCAGTTTACGGTATTTGCGGTGTGTGTGTGTGTGTTGCAACGTCATCTCCTTTTTTTCATTATGCTTGGCAATTTTTGGTTTACTTGTTTTCTCACATAAAACAGCAACTTTGACTTCATTCGTCAAATAGTCAACAAAATTGCTTGCATAAAAATAAAAAAATATATTTTATGCTCACATTTTGTCTACTTTTGGCTTTTGCATAGTTTTCAATATACCAAAAAAAAAAGGTAGAAAAAAAAACAATTTTTATATAAGCATGAAGGAAACGTTCGAAATATGTTGAAAGTCACTTGCTCATTACTTGTTCGCTGGCTTGCGCGCTTGCTGAGTTGCTTGCTTACTGTACCACTTCCCTTTCAGCTGACAGCAACTTCCGGCGAACGCAATACACACATGAGTACACAAAAGCATACATATGTATATGTAAATGCAATGAGTGTGTGCGTTGGTTTCTGTATATTTGACGAGTAAAATTGAGTTTGAAGTTACTTCAATTTTGTGTTTATCACAGAGCTTTGCATAACTCAATGTTCCCACAACTGCCACGACATCTTAACAGTTATCTAAGTGTGCATATCGGCTTCTATATATATAGAATATGAAATATGTGTGTGTGTTTTTGAAATCCCTGTTGACTGATGTTTTTAATAAATTTATTGCTTGTTGATTGGCTTAATAACTTCATTAATGGCATTGGTTCCTGTTTTGATTTTGAGTCGCCAAATTAACCGATTTGCTTTTATGCTTTTTATGCATTTATGCATTAAATATTACAAATTATATAACTTCTATGACCTACAAACTTTCGAACAATATTAAAATTATTAAATTAAAAAGAGTGCCTTACTTTTTTTAGCTTATTTGCGAAAAACTGCTGCTTAAAAGTATGCTATAATTTTTTTTTTTTTTAATTATTAATACATTTCGCGTTCTTTTTAAAAGCTTTTTGCGTAGCAATCTGATTTTTTATTAAATTTTCATTTTCTTAAAGTTATTTTAAACATTAAAAAAACACAATACTTTAAAAACCAATTTTTTTGTTTGTTTTTTTTTTCGAGCAAACAAGGCATATGTTGTCTAAGCGCACTTTACAACACTTAATCGCATACACTCGAAATAAAAGAATAACAATGAAGAAAAAAATCGTATTTTTTATTTCCTTCAATTGTTGTTTTTTTTTTTACGCTAACTGAAGTTCAGACACAGACAAAAATACATATAATTTACAACAGAAACAAACTTAAAGATTTCTTGAAAGATTTTTTTTCCTTTCTTTTCATTTTTTTCTTTTGTTATATATCATGGCAAAGTATAAGCGTGTACGTGAAGTGTGTGTGCGAGACATGTTACGTGAGTGTGAGTGTGTGTGTGTGTTTGTGTGCCAAAACCCAAACAACACCGTAATGTTGTTGACACATTGAAATGTCATCAAGAAAGAAATACAATAACAAAAAAAAAAAAAAAAACATGAAAAATCAACAAAGACAAACACAAATATAAGCACTTTAAGAAGAAGAAAGGCAATGCGTACAAAAAAAAAAAAAAAAACAATAGGAAACAAAACAAAATATCGCCCAAAAAAGAAACGAAGCCAAAGCCAAATCAAGAATTGTTGACACTCACAAAAACGCTGTTAGAGATTGATTTTGTTTTGTTCAGCACCTGATGCACTTTTCTTTTCTGTTTTGTGTTGTTTTTTGTTTTTTTTTTAAGCTTTTACAAACACTTTTCATAGACGTTTAACACTTACATACACACACACACACAGAGACAAACATATATGAATTGTCAAAAAAAAGTAGCACATTTTGGGTGACGCATGTAAGTGAATGTGATAGAAAGGTATAAAGCGAGAGAAAGTGAGTGAGAGAGAGGAGAGGCGAGAGATAAAAGAAACATGTAGCAATGTTCGAACAAGTTCGATTCAGTTCAGTTCGGTTGAATTTGACGCACGAAAATGTTTTTCTTCCCTATAAGTATGTGCGTGTGTGCGTATGTGTGTGTGTGTGTGTGGGTAAGAAAAATCTGCAAACATTTTTTACAAATATTTACCTTGCAATACTTACCAACACACACACGTATAACGATTGCTTTAATGGCATTTCTTTTGCTGGCGATTTTCTTAAATATTTCTTTTCTAGTTAAATTTTTTATATATATATTTTTTTTTTTGGTAAATTTTTCGAACTTCCAATATAAGAAAAAATGTGCTTAAGTTAAGCGAAGACAAAATCAAAGCAATGCAACGGACGCACGATTTTTCAGGCAATTTTTTGCTTGAAAACTTGTTGGAGAATTGTCAGAACTCAAAGAAGAATGCTTAAATCAGAACAGAGTGGCACACATAGAGAAATAACGATAACTACAACAATTGTCCGCAAACGATTACAACAAAACTATTTAAATTCTGAAACGAAAAGTTAAGAGTCCGTATTCTAATCTATGTGTCATGTATGTAACGACTGCCAATAAATAATTAGCAAAGCGTCTCAAGCATAACAAAAAATCCGGATATATCTTTCATCATGTCATGGTTGCCCTTGAAAGACAAAAAATGAAAACTTTTGATGAATTCCCAATCGGCCCCAATAACCTGTATAAATTAATAAATTGCTAATTTTTTTTTTTAACAATTTTCTTGAAATTTTTACCAATATATGTATTTATAAATGAGCACTGCCAGACATATATGATTTTTTTTCGAGTATATTCGACTAAAACTAGTTTGCTCGATTTTTTCACGAATTTATTTTTATTTATTTTATATTTTCAAGAATTTTTTTATTAGTAAATATTTTTGGATAACTTTTTTTTATATTATATTTAATTTGAATTAAATTTAATTTAATTTGTTTTGGGAAATTGAAAAATGATTAAAGAAAATTCTTAAGACAGAAGTATCTACTTAGCGAAAATCTCTTCAACTTAATTTCTGCATAATCTGTGTGCCAACAAATTTAACTAATTACAACATAATTAAACTGTCGTTTGTTTTTAACAAAGTGAATGCAACATGAATGCGGTTCGCCTCAAGTTTTGTAAATGTCATTGGCTGCGTATGAAGTTTCTAATTAATCGTTAAGCCGCTTTTAAAGCTATCAGAAACCACAAAATCAGTTGCACACACAACGCCCCTAAATAGAAGTCGTCGTCATCGTCATGGTGTCTGTCAACAGTTATGCAGCATAGTGACATTAAATGCAATACGGTTTGAAAATTTGTGGTTTTCACAGCTGAGAAAATTTGTATGTGTGAAAATGAAGATATTTCTCGTAATTTGTATGTCTTTGACATGTAATATGTTAAAGGATTTCACAGCTCAGCTTTTTAACCAACGATACAGCCGAATAAAAAAAGGAAGGTTTTATAAGTTTAAGTGTGTATCTGTGTTTCTGTTTATATCTTGTATATTTTTGTATATATTTCAATGAATGTATATATCCGTGTATCTATGCCACTGACTATGTCATCATAGTTCTCAAACGGTTGAATCTTGAAATCAAACTTAATATATTTATAAGAAAAAAAACAAAATATTAGCAAAACCGCCAAGCAGCGTAAAAATGCCATGCCAACGAAAACCGCAACTTGCTGAAGTTTACTCTTTTATTTTTTTTTTTGTTTCTTTCTTTTCTTTTATGTTTTATTTGTGCCATTATTGTTGCTATTGTTGTTGTTGTTTGTATGCCCAAACGGTCTTAGCCTAGCCGATTTGTTGGTGTCAGTTTATTTACTCGCAACTCAGATAGTAATTGCCAAGCATTGAAGGATTTAAGGCGCTTTTAACCAGCGGCTTTTAGTAATGCCAGCTAGAGTTGAATTTAATTATAGTATCTGAAATGGAAATTGTAGACTTTGGCTTTAACTTAACGTTGCATGGCGTCTGAGCCTTACAACATAAGTAAGTAATGGCGCTGAACAATCAGGCTAAACAATTGTTTAGCCATCAAAGAGAAAGTCAGTGATGACAACGCCATTGACGACGACGACGACGACGACGAGGAAGATGACAAGGATAACATGGACTAACGTAAAGTAAAGACTATCGTACGATGGCAATGCCGTTGACGACGAGCATGATGAAGCAACGTTTAAAGAAAAGGCAAGAAAATTGCGCAAGCAACGAAAAACATGAAGGCAAGACACCTTCACTTCGCAAACACACACACACTAGCACAGTACATGTATATACATATATACATACAAGTTAATCTATATATATATATGTACATATATAAAAAAATATACTTTTCTCAGCTATGCTGGTAAAAGTCACAGAAGTCGCAATAACAACATTCACAGCCAAAAGCACACCCAAGCAATTACTATAAACAAACACTACGACACACACACACACTGATGTACATATGTATGTGTGGCGTGCTGATCCTGCACTTTGATAAGCACACAGCAGCAACGCCAGTAACGAAATAAGTCGAAGGCATCAGGCATGAAGATGTGCGTAAAAGGATATAAGGCAATTTTGTATGCCTTGCGTGGGTCTTTCGTATTGTTATTCAAAGACTATTCAAGCGTTGCCATGTTCGAAGACATTTTAAGCAAGATTTATATATAAATATATAGCTAACACTTCAATCTATCAGTTTTATATAATTACCTATCTAACTATTTATCTCACTAACCTTCTAACTATATATTTTCACATCTGTCTATTGAGGTGTTAACATTGCAGGGCACTTAGGCACTTGGTCAGTATTAGAACAGTATGGAATTTCCTAGAGGGCAGAAGTTATACAATCAGCTGATCAAAAATCAGCTGTTAATCTTTCTCTCCACTCACACTTCTAACACTAAATTATTCCAAAATTACAAAAATAAAATTATGGTCATCAAACGATATTCTTGGTTTCCAGTACAAATGTTGTTCTCTCAAAAATTGACCGACTGCCTAAGTGCCCTGCGATGTGAACACCTCAAATATATTTTTGTGTGAGTTAGTTCATGTTATGCCTAAACATATTTTCTATGTCAGCTGACAGACTTATATGCAATATAACAACAACTCATCGTATGACACTCGCATGACGCCAATATACATTGAAGTGGCAAACACATTCAGTCATTCATTCGCTTACTCATTTATTTATATCAGCTCCCATTCATTCAAGACGATATTGTTGCCATTAGGAATGTCATATGTGTAATTGAGTTTGCCTTCTCTACGCTGCTTTACTCTATTGCATACCATCTCTACTCTACTCTACTCTTCTCTACTGTGCTAATAGTTTTGGCAAAACAAGACGCTCTTGCTATGTGGCCAACCATACTTTGGCTCGTTGGTATCGCTTTGCCTGTCATTGACATAAATTAATTCAAACCAATCGCTTTCAAATTATTGTTATCGGAAAATAATTTCGATATACTAAATTGTGTATACGTAATGTGCGCCCATTCGTACGTTCGTTCGTTGGTTCGTTCGCCTAACTATGTCAAGAACTAAGCCAAAGACAAGACGCCTCGTCTGCTGCTATGGCCAAATGCTTGTACTATGTTTTCATATACGCCTTCATACATACATACACATTTGCATAAAATCAAAGTTAAGTTGTTATTTATTGAACAATGCCAATTAGAAACTTGCAAGATTGCCAACTGCTTGAGTCAAGTATGTTGCCACTTAGCAAACACCTGCTTACAATTTGCATGCGAATTCATTATACAAATTTTGAGTACTCAAGTTAGCAATAAACAATGCTCGTTCGTAGAACTTAATCAACACAAGACTTCAATTCGGTTTGCAAACAGAACTCATGACGCTCATTTGAATATTCAATATATAATTTCAAACGAACAGCAAACAAAGTAAGTCTCTGATATGTTTTCCATACAGTAATAATAAAACCAAATCATGTTTAAAGTCCAACTGGGTTATATTGCTGACAGAAAGTCATACGTCAGTTTACTTAATTAAAAACTCATAACATAAATTATTATAAATAATCGTTGATGCTTAATAATATTCATTGATTAATAGCCAATTTATAATAATTCTTGCTACACAGTATATAAAACTATACTAGTTATTGCTGATCAGTCATAAAAATCTCAAATTTCAAAGCAAACCAATGAGTTGAAGGCAAAAAACTTTAAATAAAATTTAACTTTTAAAATTTTATGATTTCAAGAATGATATTAGTATCATTTCGCACATTTGCCTATAGAAAAAACTTTCTCTATAATTTTAACTAACTTCTGTGTAATTTGCTGTATTGATTCTCAAAAAAAATAATATATCATGTATATACCTGTCACCCAACAATTTCCCACATTTGTACATCCCTATGTAAAGTGAAAATATCGAACTTACTTATTTTCAAATTGATGTACAAGATATGTCAAGAACGGCTTGAGTGATCTTTTTGAAATTTTAATTTCAATTTAGGAACAAAACCTATCTTGTAGCCTATGAGTTTTTGATTAAGCGTCTAGTTCGAAATTTATAATTTTTTCAACCTAAAATTTTCAAGGAAAAACACTTTTTTTGTTTTAACACAGCTGAAATATTTCCAAAAAAAATTTTTCAATTTTTATTCCCTCTCCCACACAATATGTATTTCTTTGCTCATTTTGTATTTTCCCAACGATAGCTGATGAAGATATTCGCTATCAAATATTGTCTTGCAAACAAAAATATATTCTATTTTAATGTAAAATTTATTTTGAAAAAAAAAAAAATGGCCAACACTGTGTTATTAATAATTAAATAATTCTGAACAATATACAACATTTTTTCTTACCTAAAACTTAACATTTCCTAAGTGCCGAAACGAAAGGAAAATTCACGTTTAAAACGTTTCTCATCAATGCCAAATACAAACTTTATATAAGTATGAATGGAAAACAAAAATAAAAGCATAAACAACAAAATATGCGTTACGTAAGTGCCACGTGAGATACATAAGTACTTCAATTTATGGTCTATGAAAAATGAAATTCGAATGCATTGAAAGGCAAAAAATAAAAACGTATTTAATATTAAACATTGCTGAAGACAAGTCAATGTTTTTTTTGAGGTTCAACGACAAGTAAATATAAAACACAAAGAAGAAGACGGCAAAAAAAAAACCGTTACACAAAATTACATAAAGTAAAATATTGTCGTAAGTGTAAAAGTAGTACGAAATGCCAACGACAGTGACAGCCACAGCAAAGGCAAAGACAAAGGCAACGGTAACAGTAACGGCAACGCCAACAAAGTGTAACTTCAATGTTGTATAGTAAACAACAACAAAAACAGCTTTGCTATGCGGCATAAATTTTTGAATAACATAGCAAAATGAGTGAGCGAAACAAAAACAAAGTATAGAATAAAGAGAGCATGGGTCGTTGGTGCGTTGAACTAGTTGAGGAGACTGAGGACACTGAGACATGTGCATGGTGCCCTGGCATGGCCGTGTGCGCCTTTTGCTGTATAATTTATGCATTAGGCAAGCAGAGACAACTTTTAGTGTTACTTTTCGCTTTCACTTGCGCCTAGAACTGTGCTATACACAAACATACATATACACACACTGGACAAATACAGCGCGTAAAAGCAGCACTAGAAAAATTTAAATTATGAAACGCTTTGCTGTGCTGTGTTGCCCTTTAAAAAGCACAGAAAACAGAAGTAAACAATTTTATTTTTTTTTTTTGCTTCTTCTTTTAATATTATGATTATAATTGTAGCGCTTTAAAATGTTTCATGCTGCAATATTTTTTTTTTTCGAGACAGAAAACGTCCGACCGACAGCCAGACAAGCGACTTGATCTCACTTAGCTTGATTGTCACGTTTTCAATTTTAAATGACTGAGAGGGTTGTAGGCAAAACACACACAAAAAAGGGGCAAAATTTTACTTTTCAGCAGAGTTAATGTATGCATGCATTTCTAAAATGTTGCCATCAACTCTTGAATGAGTCGTCAAGCGTTGAATACTGAGTTAATGATACACATAATAATGTTGTAAATGTAATGAATGCGTCCGAGTGTCGTAAGTCCAACACGTTTTGCCTTTGGTTGGCGGCAAAGTACTTCGTTTAGTTAAAGGAAAACTTAAGTTTAAGTAAGTTGCTACTTAATGTTTTACGGCAATATTGCCACAAGGAGTTGCCAAAGAACTTAAAAGCAAAGACAGAATAATTTTGCAACGTTGACGATTGACGACATTTAAATATCGAGCCAATGTTCAACTCTATTAAGTTCTGCTAATAGCAACGTTCTATTAGTTGGAATTAATCTATGGAATGTAAATAATAAATAGGCGTCTCATTATTTTTCTATTAAAGAAACTGTTGAAAGCACTATTAACATTTTTTAAATAGAGTTGCCAGAATAGGACCGTTAAAGAGGCTATAATAACATGATCTTATCATTAAAACTTTCATAAAGTGCAGAAACTTTAGAGTTCTTAAAATTCAGTACGAATTAATGGTACATTTATTTATTTATTTTTTTTTTGAATTAAGGTCTAGAGACCCATTGTCCCACATACCACATAGTTGCTTTAACATTAAAAAAACGTTTGACCACACAATATATATAACAATCTATGGTGTTTTTCTCATCACATCTCCATTGCTTTCGCTCGCACAAACACACTTATTTGCTACGTGTTGTCGCTATCTCTGTCACTCACATTCTATTGGTTATCTTAGATTACATCGTGGCAAAAAAATATTGCATCATTTTACGATACAATATCGACACTTAAAAATATTGAAAGTATACTTTTAGGCACTCATTGTTTTTCGATAACGCATCAAGTCTCTGTGGCGCAATTGCGGCAAAATTTAAATGGTGTCATTTAAAAACAAACAAAGCATAACAACAACAACAACGATGAAAATTTTTTTTTTTTTTTTTTTTTTTTTTTTTTTTTTTATCTTTATTATTCTTAAGATATACGAGGTTATTAGTGTTCCTCTTTATACTCTTATTATCTGTTAATTCAGCCCAAAAGGGCGCGCCGGCTAGCTGATAGTCTAGCTTTATCTTTTATAGACATAAAACAATTAACAATTAACAACAAACAATAAATAATTAACAATAACAATAACAATAACAATATCACAAATAACAATCACAGTTGATAACATCAAGACCTTCGAGTCCTTGGACGTCGCGTCATCAGTTCTCTCGGTTGTCGCCTTTTTAATCTCATTGGAGGGGCTTCTCTTGCCAGAACCCTCGCCAGTCTATTTCTATGGCTCACAAGCCTGTCATTGTATCGACTAGAATGCTTATTCAACTCGTCAAATACCGTTGTCATTTTCAAATCCCTATGTAACACCGTGTTGCGAATATACCACTCACAACCGGTAATCAGACGCAATATTCGGTTTTGTGCCACCTGTACTCGCTTTATCTGGCTATCACATGTGATCCCCCAGATTTGGCACCCATACCTCCAAATCGGCGCGATAATTTGCTTGTATATAGTCACCTTGTTGGCGAGTGACAATTTACTTCTCGAGTTGAGTAACCAAAAGTTTTTAGCCGTCGCAGCTCGTACGCGTACTCTGATTGCCGTTACATGCTTAGTGAAAGTAAGTCTGCGATCCAAAATGACGCCGAGATACTTAGCCGAGTCGGCCTGAAGCACGGGATTGCCCTCTATTGAAATGGCAGGCGGAGTTCTCCTTCTCAAGGTGAAGCACACGTTAGCCGACTTGTCGCTGTTGATGCCAATGTTCCAGCGCTTCGCCCATTGCGCGAACATAGTGGCGTACTCTTGAACTCCGTCGGCAGCAGTGACTTCACAACTTGATCTGTGAGTGACACAGACGTCGTCTGCAAAAGTGGCCAACATTGTTGTTAGGCTATCGTCTGGCTGCGGCATATCACTACTGAAAAGGCAGTACAGTAGAGGACCCAGTACACTTCCCTGTGGAACACCAGCTTTAATATCGTACTTGGCAGAGACGGCCGAATGGAAGCGGACCGAAAACTGTCTTCTCTCCAGATATGAGCGCAGAAGTCCAAAATATGGGGCGGGCAGCTTTTCTTTAATTTTGACTAGTAGACCTGTGTGCCATACTCGGTCAAACGCTTCTTTGATATCCAAGAAGAGGGCGTTGCAGTACTCTTTTCTATCAAATGCCGTCAATATTTCCCCAACTAGCCGGTGAAGTTGCTCAACCGTGCAGTGACCAGCTCGGAACCCGAACTGGTGCTCAGGAGTAATCCCCTGAATATCCACAATCCTGACAATCCGTGCAGCAATTAGTCTCTCAAACACCTTCGAGATCGAAGGGAGGAGACTGATCGGCCGATAGGACGCAGGGTCCCTTTCCGGCTTGCCAGGTTTGTGGATCATGGAGATTATCCCAAGCTTCCACTGAGCAGGAAAGTATTGCAACCTCAATATGGCGTTAAACAATAACGCTATGTAGTTGACTGCGTGTCTTGGTAATGCCTTTAAAGTAGCGTTACAGATGGCATCGTGACCTGGGGCTTTGTTCACGTTTTGTCGACCAATGACTTCAACTATCTCGCTAGGGGCAAATGGCCTGATAGGAAGATCCATTTGAAGCGCTTGGGATAGTCTAACATGCGTCTCTTCAACTTGCTCTGGGCTGGCCAGCTCAAATGGCTGAAAGCGCTCGGCAAGGTGCCCCGCAAACACCTCAGCTTGCTCCAAATCTGTCCGACACCATGTCCCATTGCTGTCAATAAGCGGCGCCTTCCTGGTGCACCTCCTCTTGATCGCGCGCGTGGCCTTCCATAGCGAGTGTGTTGCGTCGCAGTCAGTGCCAGTGTTAGCCAGTCTTGTGTCAAACCAGGCAGCTTTGTGTTCCGCTAGTACACGTTGAAGCACACCCTGCGCTCTATTCCATGCTGCTTTATCTAGAGGATGGCGAGACCTTATCCATCTATTGCGTAGGCGTCTCTTTTCACGGATTAGGAGCAGAATGGCGTTAGTGATCGGTATGCCTGATACTGCTGGCTTTCGAAGCGGGGTAGGAGTAGCCATTTTTGCTGCTGTCTTTACTTTGCTGGTGAAAAGGTCGATGGCATCCTCTAAGTCCTTCCCAGAATTAATCTCAATATTAAGGTGCAGCGAGCGTTCAAGCTGGCCTTGAAACACTTTCAGGTTGCTGCGCATGGTTATTAACCGCTCTGACCTTGCGTATGTCATTGCAGCTGCGTTTAGCGTGATAATTAGCGGTATATGGTCGGAGCTAAGCTCAACAACAGACCGTATATCAACGTGGATATCCAGGATGCCTCTCGTCATAGCAAAATCGATGTAGCTTGGAGAGCCTCGGCTGCCGTGCGGATACCGTGTGGGGCCACCTGTTGCTAGACAGCTCACCTCAGTGCTCAAAGCAATGTTAGCTAACGCACGACCTCGTTGATTGGATCTTCCCGCTCCCCATAGCCAGTGGGACGCATTCCAGTCACCCGCAACAATGTATTTAGGACAATGTAAATTCAAAATGTCGTCGAAGTCTTCAGAAGTCCATGTAAACCTCGGGGGGCAATATACAGCTCCAAAGTTTATAGGACCGAGTGCTGTTTCGATGGCTGCAGACGCAAGTTGCACTTTGCCGGTAGCTATAGATGTTAATGGGAAATGTACTAGGCTGGACTTAACTAGGATAGCTGCCCCTCCTCTAGCGTTGCCATCACTTGGGACATTGGCAGGATAGGCATCAAAACCATACATCTTTGGCGCACTCGTTCCTCGACAATGAGTCTCGCTGAGAAGCAAGATGTCGATTTCTTCTCGCCGCACCAAACATTCAGTTCAGGCAGCTTCGTGGACACGCCATTGGCGTTCCACACTAAAATGCGCAGCGGCATTATTTTGGGGACTGCTGCACTTGTAGTGCAGTGAGCAAATTCAGAATTTGCCCCTGCTGCTGTGTCTGTTGTTGTTGCTGCTTCAGCATCATCATCATTAGGTCCATCTGTTTTTCCTGTATCAAGCGCAATGAATTAATGCTTTCGTTAAGCGCTTTCAGGAAGGCTTCAGTAGAGTTGGTGTCTGTCACTGATCGCAGAACAGAATTATGGCGACTTCTAGAACGGGTGCGGCTTCTGTCTTCACGCTGTAGATTGTTTTGTTGGGACTGCTTGTGCTGCACTCTGCCTCTCGCTATGTCGGCGTAGGATACGCTACCTCTGGCAATGGTTACATGGCTGTTTGTAGCGATATTTGGCTCCGAACGCTCGATGGTACTGCTTTTAGCTCCCACGCCGCGCTGTGGCCTAGTACGGTTTATAAATGCTTGATACTTGGAGCAACCCGAGTAGTTAGCAGGATGCTCCCCTCCACAGTTGAAACATGTGCAGAGCTCATTGCGTGGCCGAGTGCAACTACTCGCAGAATGCTCACCTGCACACTTAACGCAAACATACGCTTTACGGCAGTATTTAGCCGAGTGACCGAACTGCTGGCATCGGTGGCACTGCACAACGGCTGTGCGCTTGCGGAGTGGCTCAACTGCAACCCTCATATGACACAGAGCCTTAACATCCAAAACCTGTTTATTATTGGGCGCAGCGGCGATGTTCACAAAGAACATGTTTCTTGGTCTTGCATCGGGACAACCGGGCTCGCTACGACGCTGGGGCGTGTGGGCGTCGAGCATCTTATGACCTAGCTTTGCCAATTCATCCTTGATTTGGCTATGCAGCGTGCTGTGATGCAGACCTTTCACGCACACCCTGTACGGTCTATCTTCCTTCAGCTGGTAACAGTGAAACTCGTAATGCTCTTCTTCGAGCCATCTGGTAACACAGCGGAAAGTGTTAGTGTCGGCCGCATAAAGACGCATAACACCACCCATAGAGGCCCGAAACTCAACCTTATTAACATCAGTGATTTTGCTGACGTTTTGCATAAGCAAGTTGACATCAGAAATACCTTCCATTACTATCGGAGGTGGCCTAGGCGGCGCTTTAACAGCATTACTCATCTCCACATTATTAGCAGCTTGACGGCTAGTGCTGGGCTGTTCGCTCAAATCATCACCAGCATCGTTCTCACATTCACTTTCAGTGGGAAGTTGAGCAAGTAATGCGAATCTGTTAGTGCTTCCACTGTATCTAGTTTTAGGTGCAGTATTTTCAACTAAACTCGCTCTTTTTCTTAATACTTCAGGAGATGTGCTTGAAGTTGTCCTACGCTTAATAATTTGAAATCGGCGAGAAGCATCATCGGCTGGGATAAAGTTTTGGTTGCTAACGTTTATCATGTCTACAGTTTCATGAGCGCTTGGTGCGGGTTCAGTTTCAAATGCCTGTGCTAATGCTGCTGTCAGCTTAATTTCGCTGTCAGATTTGGCATTGACGGCTTCTTTTAGCGCTTCGCCAAGGGACAGCTTCGACTTACTCATATTGAGATCTGCTTTATGAGATTTCTGGATATGTCCAGATTTCATAGCAGACCTAAAAGTATGCAATGAAAATTTTATTGCCAAGCTATTAGCCGAGACTCGATCCTTAGAAATAAGTAGCTTGCGTGAACTAAAGCTTTTAGACGAAACAGCTGTTTTGCACAGATGTTTTTTTGACGGGACGCTTGCCGGCACGTAAATGCCGGCATCGGCCAATTTGGAAGAAAAATGTATTTTATCAATAGCACTTGTTTTGCGCGGTAATAACACTTTATAATGACTTGTTATATCACTAAGCACTATTTGTGCCACAAATGTGGGCTTGTCTTTGTTTAATAGCAGGTAGATTTTATTTTTTCCACGGACGATTTCAAAACGCGTGTGTCACACTCGACATTCACAGTGAAACTATGAAAATTTTAACCAACAAAAAAAAAAAAAAATATTATGATGCCTGCAAGTATGCTGTGTTTTTTTTTTTTTACTGCTAGTCACTTTTATTGTATTGCTTGACAACAATACACATAAATATTGATAACAAAATGTGCTTGCCTGCGAAGTTCATACAAAGCATCGCACTTTGAAAAGCTTGGCTGGTTGGCGCAATGGGGCCATCAGTTGGCCAAGCTGATGCTGCGACATTGCAGCATTGAAGTCTCATGCCAATTGCCATTTGTGTGTTGTTATTTTAGCATATTTATTTGCGACATTTTTCTTAAGTTTGTCTGCTTTCTTGTTCGTCTATACGAAATTGCAGTAAATGCGCGTTTTTTTTTTTTTTTTTGTATTCTGGCTTGTTGCTTATGCAAATTTAATGACAGCTTTAATTTGTTTTCTTTTTTTTTTTGTTTTTTGTTTTCGTTCTTAAATCACTTTCGACTTGCGTTTATTTATTAGCCCTGTTTATGCATGCAGTTCATAATGTTGCTTGTGTATGTGTGTGTTTGATAAAAATAAAAAAATAAAAAAAAAAAAACTTTGCCTTGAAATAATTTTCTGGCCGAATGATTTACTTTGCCACCAAAGCAATTTCCTTACCTTCATACATTTTCGGACTTTTCTTCTTTTCATCTCAACATGGGTTTTGCGTTCTTCTCTTGCCATTTAACGATTTTCATTGCTTGTTTTTCTCTATTTTCTTTTTCTCGTTTCTTTTTTTTTTTTTTTTTGATTATTTTGTTGGTTTCTGCACACAAAAAAAAAAAAGAGAAAAAGAAACAACAAAAATGCGAATCTCACAAGGCAATGAAAGGAAGCGTTGCCACACAGACAAAGCATTTCAAACGCTTCACTGCATTTTAATGATTTTTAATGAGGCAACCAAATACAAAACGACCCAACGAAAAAAAAAATGGGGGAAAAAAAACCAGAACCCACACAGAAATAATAAAACACATTGAACCTCAGCATAGCTTTTGGTAACTTGGCAGATTGGTGCTTCAATAAAGCGCCAAAAATCCGTAAATCTTTGCCCAAGCAAACCAAACATTTCCATTTCCACAACACAGGCGATGAGAAGACTTCGGCGGCGGCTAAAAAATCAAATTAATAAATAATAAATGTAAACGAAAGGTAAGAAAAATGGCACAACCGTGTGGACACGCAAGTGTCTGGTTTCCCAATTTTTTTTTTCTTCCTTCTTTCGTCTACTTTTGTTCAACTGCCTACCGAAGCAAGGTAAAATTTATTATCGGGCGCCAAAAAGTAGGCACACCTTAGTACACTAACTGACTTACTGAGTGACTTGACTTGGCATGATTTAACTTCTGGTGTAGGCGTGCATGCGTGCAAAAGAGACAGCAATAGTCGTAATAGTAGAAGAGTGCAAGGAGCAAGACAATGTTAATATTGAACTGAGTTTCGGTCGACTTCATGTTGCCAATAAAAAATCGATAAATAAGTTGTTAATCCATTTGTTACTATTTTGGTTTACTTGTGGCTCGTCTGTATGTGTGCTCGTGTGTGTGTGTCTGTGTTTGTGATCCTGACTGCGTTTGCTGATAAAGCGACACAACGTCGTCTTTGTCTGCCCCCCCTATAACCCCATGCCAACGATAGTCGCTCACCTTTCAAGTCATTGACGACCTCAGCGCCTCAGTCCGAGTGTCGTAAAATAAAATAAGTGGCATTTTTAATGAAATTTCCGACGATTTGCGGTCGACACGCAATTCCCCACACGAAGAAGACTTATACGCATTTACTTAGCGCCCGTAAGCATGCTACACTTTTTTTTTCGTTGTTGTTTCGAATGGTTTTCTTTTTTCTTCACTTCGCCTTTAACTACTTTTTTTTCCAGTTTGTTGTTTGCTGATTTCAGCATGTGCCATAATTTCTGGCGGTTTCATGAGAATTTCTTAAGCGGAAAATATAAATTATGCAATAGCATTTCTTCAACAGCAGGCGGTGTGCGAAGCTTTTCTTTCTTTATTACACGAATTTGCTTCATTCGTTCGTTCGTGCAGGCAACGCATTAAGTAAGCACAAAAAAAAAAGAATAAATAAAAAAAAAAATAAATAAATCAAACATAAATTCAAACTACAAATAAAATAATAAATTGGCAACAAAACGAAATAAAATACGAGCAAAGAAAATGGCAAATTTTATATCACACGCTAAAAATATAACACATTGAAGATTTAGGCATTGATTCATTTTCACACAAAGACGACGCCTTGTGCTATGCTATAAAAAATGTAACTTTAACGGCAAAGTGTTGAGCTTCATGTTGAGTGAGCGCTTTGTTTTATTAACTTCGTTTTATTTTTGTTTCTTTATTTTTCTTTTCTTTGTTGTTTTTGCAATAAAAATATTTGTTGCTAAGCGTTTTACTAAGCATAACTTTAACAACTTTATTTAATTTCTACTCCTACTACCACTTCCGTCAGTCTGAAACACGCAACCATTTTTTTTCTTTATGCTCAGCAAACATTTTAGTTAACTAAAAGCGTAAATTAATACATTTCAATGCATTGAAAAATCGAAGCCAATTTTGTATTTTTTAATTAAAAGACAAACGTCAGAAAAACAATACAAACGCCACATTGATATCTCAAAATGTTTTTCGACAGACGTGTTGTATTTGTTTTTGGTTTTTTCATTTGACAACAAAAATATTTGGAAAAATTTTTGCTGCATTGAGTTTATCCAAGTGGCTTTTGTTGATGTGCTGCAATTGTCAAAAACTAAACAAAACGAAATGAAAAAAAAAAAAATTGTGAAAAAAAATATCATATATTATTTTATGAAAGTCGCCATATTGACAAGTCCGAAGCTCAGCGCAGCATTACACTCAAAAAAAAATATATATATATATTAAGGGCGATATAGTCGAGTATACCCGAAAATATAATAGACGATAGGCGGTACCACATCGAAATTATTATAGAAATATTTTTATTTGGCATAGGCCATTTATATATTGGTCAAAATTTCAAGAACATGAGAGAAAATGAGGAAATGGACAAAAATTTCAGTTTGCTGGTCTTTGTGGGGCAGTCATGAGTGAGGGGGGTATTTTGTGGTATACAATTTTAAAGACGTATATTTACTGAGCTTGTATACTAAATTTTAGGTTCGTATCTTATATAGTATTGGAGATATTGTAATTTTAAGAAAAATCATTTTTTCAGAGTAAACGAGGGGGAGGGGCAAAAATTGTGGTATGCACTTTTATACAACTACTAACGGAGAGACTAACGAATATGGCTCAATCAACTTCTGTTATCATCTTCATCAAGAATATATATACTTTTGGGATCCCTTCATACTTTTCTTTCTTTTCAGTGTGTACAGGGTAGAAAAAATGTTTAGGCCAACATGGTCAACTTTCGAATGAATCACCATTTATTTACATATGTATATATACTTTTTTTATTTTCTTATTTTATTTTTTTTTCCCCCTAAAGCTTTGTTTTTGTTACTCATTGCAATTGTGTGCAAAAAAATTATACGGTATTTATTTAACTAAAAATTTTTATAAAAGCAAACATCATTTTTTCCGATATTTTTTCTGGTTCTATTCTATGAATTTTGACTTTTATGTGCATTTGAATATTTTTAATTTGCACATTTTCATCATTTGTTTTGTTTAAATGTTTGCTACTTTTTCGATTTTTGGCATTTTATTTTATTACTTTTTTTCGTGTATATGTATATGTATTTATGTGTGTTTGTGATTTTTACTTACATAAATATTTATTTGCAAATATGCAAAGAATTTATTCATGTTTATTTTACAAAAAGGTATTACACAAGCACAAGTGGCATTTGAGCAATGCAAAAAACAAAAAAAATAACAAAAACAAAATTTTTTACACTCACAAAATATCTTAATTCGGTGTTAAATTGAACGTGGCGAAAAGTATGCAACATTAAAATATTTTAATGTATTTTTGGTTCAAGCATTGAGTTTGTTATTTATTGTATTATTTTTTTTTATTCATTTATTTGTTTGTGGTTTTCTCATGTTATGTTTAAGGCAGGCAAATGTTGCTTTATTGTTTATCTTTGACTTTTTGTCTATAAAGGCAAAGTTTTCTTTTCGCTTTGACAAATCAAACAAGACTTGAATGCTACCTTAAAAGCTTTCATTCTGTGACACAAAAAATTTGTTCTGCTATCAAATTTAATCAATCACTTCTCTTTCACTCTCATTCTCTTTCTTCTCATTTTTTTTAAGCATTTCTTGTAGCCAACCATGAGGCAACATGTGACATGACATGAGTTGATATCATTGCCAAGTGATGTATTCAGTCGTACAGTCGTCAAAAAGTATCATTTTGATGAAATTTACAACGCGTCAAGTGATAATTGTAACTTATTTACAGCAAACGCGTTCGATGAGCGCGACTAATGGAAGGATACAAACATACATCATTGTATGTACATATATGTGTTGAAAAATCAGCACAATTGCACATGTATGTGTCTGTCTCAATGAGTACGTCTGTATGTATGTATGTAAGTGCACTGTGATTGGCAATACGCCAATGCAGCTGTTGCTGTTGTTGCTGTTGATGTTGATGTTGCTGCTGCTGGTGCTGCTTCCTCTTTTTCTGCTTCATTGTCATTGAATGCGATTTTGCCATTTCGAGAATGACTTTTCTTACACTTTATCGATTACACAATGAATGCAGTTTAACATTTATCAGCTTTGCTAACGTGCTGATGTATTTATATACACAGATACATTTACACAGCCACACATGCCATGCCATTGCAAATTTACAGGTATTCACACATATACTCACACACATACACAGACAGCATAATTTATGTTGTAATGAAAAAGCAAAAAAAAAAAATACAAAAACAAAAAGAGTACAAAAATGGCAAACGATAAATTGAGGTTAACACGCTTAAGTCACGTTACACAGTTGAAAATGTTCAACGAAATGAACGAAATGTCTACCATTGAGCTATTGAATGTATGCTGATAGCTCTATCTCTGTCATGCACGTATATTACAAGCTGGTTTTTTTCACTTTTTCATAGTGTGTGTGTGTGTGTGTGTGTGTAAAACATGTTAAGTGAAATTACATTAAGTGTGGGCGCGCCAATTTGCATGCAATATTTTTCATTTGCACAGACGACACAAGTCAACTCACTCACTCAGTCAGTCACTCAGTCAGTTAGTCATTAAGTTAGTCAACCGTCAGTATATCTATGGCATTTTGCTGGCAGCCATTTGTATGTTGTGTCTGTCTACGAATGCAAAAAATTTTGAAAAAAAAACGTGTTAAATAAAAATTTCAAACTAATTTAAGTGTTTAGTTCAACACACTTCAGCCTCAGGTCGTTGGCGAGCTGAGATTGAACAGTTTTAATTTGCCTACAAAAAAGCTGACTGAACACACACAATTTACACGCATTATATGTGATCTATGTATGTCAATCACAAGCGTAATGACAACACATAAACTTTGATATACGACATTACAGCATACTGCGCACATCTTCATAGACAAACACTTAAGATGCGAGTGTTTCTACAATACTTCTAACGCCTCATAACATTTCAAGTGATTCAATATTCAAATAGCCTTAATTAAAAATCAGTTGATTTATTGTAGAATGCCCTGACAAAGCAAGGACATGTGAACGTCATTCTGATGTGGTGCACAATTCATGCCTGACTTTTGGCATGCTTTTGTCAGTGCATTATCATGCTCGGCTCATTATTTTTCCAAGGTACGCAGGCAGGCATTTGAAAATAAAAAACGCCACATTAACATTGTCATTGGTCAACAGCGGTAAAAGAAGCGCTCAAATACCGACTGGCCAATTTTACATATCACTACTGATGATCTACAACTATTTAGGAGCTTAAAATCGCACCAAAGATTCATAATCATATTCTTTAGTGAACCTTAATATAATAAGCAACCCTCCTATATTTAATACTATATCTTTCTTATTTATTTACGACACGCACGCATGCTGTAAGCAAACTAATGTGACGGACTTGTTAAGCAAAGTGCCATCATCTATTAAACAAAATTTCACGTTGTCAAGCCACAGAGACATGGTTGTTGCTTCTGATGCTCCTGCTCAATGGATGGAGTTTTGTTATCATTTGCTTGCTGACAATGCCATCAAATTAAGCATCTTTTCTCCACCATTTCTTTTAGTTTTTCGCTTTGAAAAAGTTTTGTTTGGCTTAAGTTTTTGACTGAAAGTAAAAATGGCAAGACAAAATGAAACAAATATGAAGAATAATGAAGTAACAAAGCATTTAACAACATGTGTGACAAAAATCATTATGAAGTCTTTGATTTACTCAAATTTTATTTCAAGCTGACAACAACACATTAAGATAAAAGTAAAAAAAAAACGATATTAAATTGAAAAAATTTAATGACTTTTATGTAGAGAGTAACAATAACAGTAACCATGAAGAACAAACAAATCTGAACGTGATTTGAAGCCACAAAATATGCTACAACAGACATGAGCAGGTGATGACGACGATGGACGATGGACGACGGACGATGGTTGACAGACAACCGAGGTGCATTTTAATAATGCTAAGTGTTAGATGTATGTATTTAGATAACGAAGTGTGTGTGTGTGTGTGTGAGTACAATTTTTTTTTTTCTTTTTTTTTAGAAATAAGCTGCTTCCGACGTGCTCTTAATACACAAGCTAAGGCAAAAACAATCACACACACTCACAATGAATATGTCCAGCTTTACATATGTTTGTATGTATTTTTGTATATTAGTATCTCGATCTGTGTGTGTATCTTTGCATCTGTGTAGCACTTTCATTTCATTTATTTCATTTGATGGTTTTATTTGTCTCTCTCTCTCTTTCATTTTTTTTCCTACTTTTACTACACTTTGCTCAATTGCAGCGTTCACATTTTGCTTATTTTTTGTAATCTTAATGTTTTTTTTTTTGTTTTTTTTTTATGGCAACTGACAACTTCAGGCATCATACTCCCTGCATTGAGCATGAGAGCAAACATCGCCCGCTGACATGCTTAACCTTTAATGAAGCAAAAATGAATGTCGTCGTCGTCGTCACCATACAAATGTGCTTCCTTCGTTATGTACAGCACATCCGCTATCGAACATCATCATCGTCGAGAACATCATTTGACTTTAGTTCAGTTCAGTTGAATTGAGTTGAGTTGAGTTGAGTTAAGTTGACCTGCGCTGAACCACACTGAACAGCACAGAACTGAGTCGAGTTAAGTTGAGCTGAGTTGAGCTGTCGATGGCCATTGGCACTGATGATGCTTTTAATGCTTTTGTTGCCCTTATGGTAGCATCAGAGCAGCAGCAGCAGCAGCACAGCGACAAAATGAAGTGCTTTTCTGCTGTTGAAAACACATTCGCCATTACAAAAGTCTGGCTGACTGACTGACCGACCAAACGAACGACCGTTTGTTTGACTAATGATTTTTTACTGCAGTGCTTGAATTGTCATTAATTATTGGCACAAAAGTACAAATAATTAAGTTGTTTCACTTAACGTTGACGAGTGAATTCATTCATTATTTTTTGTGTGTGTGTGTGTGTTTTTGCTTTTTCATACTTTTTATGCCACTTTACCATTGACTTTGACTCTTTCAGTTTGGCTTAACATTTACATCATCATGCTAACCATCATTATCATCGTCAGTGCTTGGCAACAGCTCATGCCTCTTACTACTACTACTACTACTACTACTTTGCATTTGACATTCGTATTTGTGTGATGACAAACGAAAAATTACCAAAACAAAAATGTATATTTTACGCATATTTACTTTGGCAGCAAATGTGAAAATTTTATGTCAGCACTCAGTGTGATTTAATGAAGCGAAAATAACAACTTTGAACGTTACTCAACACTGTTCATGTAGTTGATGCATAAATACTTTTAAATTAAAATGAACTTCAATCGAATAAAACAAATTAAATAAAATCAAGAAATATAAATTCTGCAAGAGATAAATTAAAAAAAAACAATTAGTGTGAAAAATGATTTAAATAAAATCTGAATAATGACAGACAGAACTGTCAATGTTGCAACCGAGTCTTTAGTCTGGTAAATAAAATTGCTCAACTGCCTGTAGGGTATGTACAACATAGTATGTGCAGAAAATCCTAATGCCATATAATAAAAGTAAATATTTGCTATTGCAAAATCTATGTAGTTTAGGAATGCTGCTGGAAAATAGTCATGAATATGATTACGCATACGCAAAGGCAAACATTTTTACACGATGTCAGCGGTATGTCGCAGCTACAGACAGTGAGAGACGGAATGAAATGAAATGAAACGGCAGGCAAGCATAAGCCAACTGACAGCAAGACAGGCAGAACGACTGAAATACCAACAGTCTCATAGGCAACGTACCATTTGTGTGAGCAGGATAGCAATATCAGACTAAGACTTTTGTAAGTTGAAGTGCCGATATGCTTAAGAATGAGTGAGTCAAAGTTAGCGTATGCGTGTGTGGATTTACAGAGAATTCAATACGGATTTCATTTTTTATGATTATAACGACATACAAGTCTTCATTTATATATGCGGCTAGTTTGTTTTTTTTTCTAGTTTCAATGCTGCTTCTTTCTTTTTTTTTTTTTTTGTACCGTGTGCGTGTGTGTATTTTAGTTTTGTACAAATACGTACGATGAATTTTTTAGTTGAACCAAAGTAAACGAACAGAAGAATATCATGCCAAACCACAACCAAGTTCCCCAATAGCAAATGTGTTGCCAAGTCATGAATACGCATTCAAGTATTTCCTTATACTGATTGTGAGAGTATATTATTCTAAGTCAAGACTTGCTTTTCAACTAAAATAAAAAAAAAATATTATTTTTCTTAAAAAACAACGAAATAAAAATGTATGCTTGCTCGAAAAGCAGAGTTCTTCTCTTTCGCACTGCAAACAATGTATTATTTTACTGTTATTTTGTGGATTTATTTTATTTGCTTCGTGTTTCTGTTCATGTTCATGTTCGTATTATTATTTCTTTTTTTTTTCGTTCCCTTTTTTTGTTTGCTTTTTTTTACATTTCTTTCTTTGCTGGCTTATTGATAAAGTTATATTTACAGACTTGGTTTTGCGGATAAATGTTTTTTCATGCTGCTGCTGCTGCCGTTGCTGTTATTGTTGTTGTTGTTATTATTATTGTTGGCTTTGTTAGTGTTGAAAATACTGACAGGATAATGCATGCTCTGTACGAGTTCGACTGTTTGCTTAAGCCATTATGGCAAACGCAGTCGAGTTGAATCGAGTCGATTTGTGCTGAGCTGAACACTTGTGCGGTTAAAACATTTAAAGTCGGAAAATACATACATAACACCAAAAAAAGCGCAAATAAATTACGTGTAATGAAAAAAAAACAAAAAGAATAATAAATAAAATCAAAAGTAGAATTACATTTAAAAAAAAAATTAAAACACTTGAAAATTTATACATTATTTGTCTTAATAAAGAGCATTGATATTACTCTATTGGGCACTGTTAAAAGAAACATTCTATTAAACAGCTGTTTTTGGCTCACTTAGCTAACAGTTTTTTAGCAGCTGCGCTTTTGATCATGTTAATTAGCTGTAACTTTACACTCGTCATGCCATCGTTGCTAGTAATCGTAATTCCCTATGTTGCTTTGAAGTTCAACATAACTTAGGGAATTACAATTGTTAGGAACGATAGCATTGGTATGCAAAGTAGCTGGAATAAGGATTATATCTATTTTTCTGTTAAAGAAACTATTAAAAGCACGCATAACATTTGTTAAATAAAGTCCGATTAAGTAGATGACACAACACAAAACCAAACATATTGTTGATTTGCTTAAAATTTAAAGCCACGAAAAATTCCAACATACCATAAGTTGGTTAAAAAAATGTCACGAAGCGAAAAATTGAAAGCGAACACCGATGGCGTTCTGACAACCAATTTGCAGACAGCAGAAGTTGCGGCAGCAAAGCCAAAAAGACGACAGCTATAAACTGTTGAAAAAGGGCTTAATCACAATTTATGACGGCGCATGGCAACAAAAAAAAATAAAAGGAAAGTTAAAAAAAATATATTTAAGAGCAGAAAAAATACGCACATAGTTGTACAATGGCCGGAACGCGTCTAAAAAAAAGGACCTGAGCAGTGAATGGAAGCGTATGAGTGGAAACAAGAAGCCGTGAAGTCAAGCTGTGTTTTGAAGCGAACAAAGTTGACAATGCTAACTTGGATGGCAACATGAACAAAAAGTCAAATATTAACAAAATTATGAAAAGCTTCTTGCATCATTTTCAGTTCCATGTGAATAAAATAAACACCAACGTGAAAATTGTTAAGGATAAGTTTGTGGTTAGATGTCATTGAAGGTGCCAGCGAACAGCGAGTAGATAACAAACGAGTCAAAGTAACGAATAAGGGGATTCAATTTGGGAGAGGTGTTTTTCTTTGAATTTAATTTTCTCCCTCTCCGCTTGTAGGAGTTCTCTCTGTCACAAGATTTCGCTTTGGATCACTTGTTTTTCTTTAGATTTCGAGCCTGTTAATCCAAGTTAACAAGTAAAGACTAAAGAGCCTAAAGACTAACAAGTCTTTACTTAAAGGTCGTCTCAAATGTTTATCATAAACACTTTTAACGTCTGTTATATGATATCTCTTTGAAAATGCTGCGTAAATATTAAATTTAAAGTACATTTTCAACTCGACAACAAGCCAAGATTAATAAATATCAAACCCGAAATGTCTACGCCACAAGTACGACAAAATTTATATTTTATTTATTTCTTTTTCGTTTTTTTTCTTCGTTTTAGCCAAGCCTAAAACTGTCATGCTTATTACAATGCCATACCAAACCACACTTACTTATAAACAGGGCGGTTGGGGGTTGAGCAGATCGAGTTTATAAAGCTACTTGGGTGCGATGCCAAAATCCCAACTCCCAACGTACAACAACAACGATGATGATTATGATGATGATGAGGATGATTTTGTAGGCCGCTTGTACATCATCAAAATAAAATTACCACAATTGGTTTTGCCTGATGTTGCTGCTTCTTCTTTTATTTTAAGCATTTAGTATGTTCGTTTGTGTATGAATAAAATGTATAAAAGGAGAGCAAGAAAGCAGACACAAGTTGCCAGCTTCCGTTGACTGGCTGGCCTGACTTGTCGTCTGTGGCTCGATTTGATTTCATTTCAGTTATGGTTTTGGTTTTGGCAGCCGTTTGCTGCTTTTATTTCATTGCATTGCAACGCGTTTAATACTATTCTTCATCATCATCATCATCATCATTATCTATAACATGCTCATAGACAGACTGCGTTTTTATTTATTTCTTTTTTATTTTTCTTTCACTTGTCTGGCATACGATTTTTTTATACTTTCTTTTTTTCTTTTATATTTTTTTATTTTATTTTTTTTTTTTTGTAGTGTGTCTGCGTTTTGAGGCTTCTACAATTTTCACCAAACACGCCTTCACTTTAGGTTGCGCGCTTTGCGAATGTGCGAATGTGTGAACAAAACAAAAATTTACGATCCATACTTGATTCGACCAAATCGTGCAGACAAGAATTTTGTTTTTTTTTTTATTTTGCGCTTGGTCACAACTAACCAAAGCAACGAGAAATGAAAGCAAAAGACAGCCAAAGTCTGTAGCGAGAACATGTGTAAATTTGACAGTTAAAATAAACGATTACACAAAGCGACAGAATGTGAGTGAGAGAGACAGGAAGCATGAGTGTGAGTCCTGCGTATGAAGCACGTTGCCAAGCATTCGAATTAAGTTGCATTTCGAGAGCAAAAATGCCAATTTAGCTATGCGAAAACCACAACGGGAAAATTGTGAATAACGGTTTGGTCGAACGGTACTTCGTTCTACGTTTTTCGTCCTTTGCCGCTTATACGTTTATCGTATTAGGCGTTGAGCGATTTGAAAGCTGTTGCCATCGATTCGACTCGATTCGAAACGAAACGAAACGAATGGAACGAACGTTTTTGATCGAAAATCACAAACCACATAAAATTACTTTAAATGAAATCTATATGAAAGTACGGCCACAAATGCTGCTGTCGATGCTGGTAGTCGATGCTGTTGTCGATGCTGGTCTGCTCTGTTGCTGTTGGCCTTGCTCCAACGCTAATAAAGCGCTTCATGTGTGTACTTCTGTCTGTCTGTCTCTCTGTCTGTCTCCCTGTCTGTCTGTGTGGCAATTATTGGCACAAATCTCATGAAAAATGGCATGCTGTGCGCTCTTTTTCTTGTGCTTTGTTTCGACACCTAATGCATTTATTTGTCAGTGTCCGGCTAGCAATTTGTATGCTCGTTTTAGCTTAAATGCCAAAGTCAATGGTTTTATATTTTATTTTTTTTTTATATATTTTATTTTTTATTTTTCTTTTTCGTTTGGCACATTAATGATCTGAATTGTGGCTGCCAGATGGCAACTAATATAGTGACAGGCTGTCAGTTTGAATTTTTATGTACGTGCAAAGGAAAGGATCAAGTAAGCAAGCCGTGAAGTCGACAATTTTATTTGCGTTGGCAAGTGTCTTTTATTTGTGAGGCATTTGCGAAAATGGCATTTAATATGCAGGTTAGTGGCAAAATAATGCGGAAGAGTGAAGTGACAAGCAATGACAAGTCATACTAACAAAGAGAATTGCAAATTGAAATACTACGTTAGTGAAGTATTCATTAAAATAGCACAAAGGCAACTACTTGTGTACTGTAGCAGAGTAAAAGCAAAGTAAAGTGAAGAGCGCTTGGTTTTTGGTAATGAGCAAAGCGCAAAGTCTTGAAAGCACCATTTGAGTGAGTCATGATTGAGAGTTTTTGAAGATAAGATAAGATGAGAAGAGTTTGGAGAGAAGATAAAATAAATTTTAATGCCAATAAGTCCAACGACGAACAGATTTAGCACCTATAAAGCAACCTCCTCCCATAGAAAAGTCATGAAAATTTATGTTGTTATACAACAGAATTCCGATTATTCGAATATCCGATTATCCGGACTCATGCTTCATAGTTCTAATGATCTATTTAATAGCTCGTTTTTTTTATATTGCCTAAACGATCCATTACTTAACAAAAGATTAATTAAAATTTAAACATTTTTTAACTTGACTTTCAAAAAGATTATCCGGATTTTATATAACAAGTTTTGTTTGATCCGGATAATCGGGATTTTACTGGATCATTATATTGTGTTACTAAGAAAGTTAATACTACTAATAAATATTAAATCGTTGAACTTTAAGTATAAATTTCTGATTTCAATCTCTCTCGCGAACAATAACTCTTTTTGGTGTCAAAAATCTTTTAAGTTTTGTTTTACTTACAAAAGATTGAAACACTAATTCGCCAAAAGCATAGTTACGAGCAGATTAACAACTCCAGCCAATTATCCGCTACATAGCATCGTGCTAAGCTAAAAGTTTGTGCTGTGGAAAGGTTTTTGTATTACTTTGACTTTACTTGGCATAATAATTTTATTCATTGTTTTATCAAAGTTATACAAACTGCAACATCAAATTAATTGCATTCGTTTGCGTAGCAATTCAACAACAAATAACAAAGCGCAAAATTTCAGCTCACAACGACCGTCAAAGACAAACGAATGGCAAAGTTTTTAGCACCTTTTTTTTTCTAAACAAAATGTGGCATGATGATGAACCTTGCTTAACATTACTTTCACATTAACATAATTTATTGCTATATTTTTGTATTACTCAAAAAAAAAAAACAAGTAAAATGTGAAAGCGCACAGGTAAGAGACAGACAAGCCTTGGTCGATGTTCAAAGTGAAACCATTTGTGTAAGAAGATAATAAAAAGTAGAAAAAGTTAACAAGAAAAGTAAAGGAAGCAATTGTTGCGCTGTCATCATTGCCGCAAAAACTTTTATAGAATCAAGATTGAAAATAAACAAAAAAAAATAAATAAATAAATAAAAAAAAAAGAAAGTAATACTTATTTGTTGAGAAAAGTCTGAAATTATATCAGCGCGCAAAGACAACAGAATAACAAAATATTTTTATTTATATCTTGTATGTGTTTACCATTTTCCGTGGAAAAACTTTTCTCTTGTCAATTTGGTTTCTCTTAACCAAACCCAAAACAACAACAACAATAACGTCACCAACACCAACACCAGATTTCCTCAACTATCTATCTATCCAGTATTTTTATTTTTTTTTTGTTTTTTTTTTCTACTTTTTCATTTACAGGAAGCCATTGAAGAAAGTGCAAAGCAAAAGTTGTGCAACACTGGAAAAACTGAGAAAATTGTTTCAAAACTGAAAGTTTTATCTTTACTTACAGCAGCCGTTTTACTATAAATGCATTTACTGCTCTCTCTACCACCAAACACCAAACACCAACACCAACAACCTAACAACCCAACATTATACACCACACATCCTTCAAAATACATAATCTGGCAACTCTCTATGCATTTGGTCATTTTAGTTTAATGTTACTTTCGTATTGCACATAACTTTTACCGTTATTGCGCTAAGTTTCACGGACTCATTCACTCGATCGCTAACTTACTCACTCACTCAGTCACTCAGTCAGTCGTTAGTCAGAAGTTGATGTCATAAGTTGCTTAAGTAATTTTCTTGTAACTTCTTAGTTATTCACAGTCGTTGAACAACACTGGTAGCGGCAATAATGAAGCTGCCACGTTCATCAGACAACGGCACTTGTTGCACAAGCTTTTCGGCAAGAAAAAAAAAAAATACGACGAGTTAATATTTGAAAAACAAATTTTTAATACTTACAAAATGTTCTGTTATATTTTATAATGTAAAATTTATGCAAGTTGTAGTTTGTTGCTTACCTGTAAAGAAGAAAAAAAATATTAATAAGTAAGAAAAGTATTTTTAAATCATTTTTAATTATATAGTTATTATTTATTCTTTCCTTTCTTAAATTTTATAACACCCATCTCTTTGTCCTCCAACTTTTAATTGTTTTAATATATATTTTCGTATTTTCTAACACTTCTTTTGATAGATTTTCATCGTTTCCAACACTTTCATAGCTGCTTTGTTCTCTTAACTTTCGGCAACGCTTTATTGTCTCTTCAAAAGTGTCAATTAAAAATTTTTAATCAAATCTCAAGTCATCCCCACCCCCCTCATCGCTCCAACTTAATCAAAGTATTGCAACTTTTTGATCACGTTCAATCATGTCACGCTTTAGCAAGCTTAATCATCGCCAATTTTAATAACGCCCACACAGTAGCATCTTCTTTACAACTTGCCACTTGCCACTTGCCATTATTATTTCCTACAACCTACAGTACCAGTACTGAAACTTTCCCCAACAGCAACAACCACAACAGCAATGACACAAACTCCAATCAACGTCAACTTCAACTTCTACTTCAACTTAATTGAAGTATTAATTTAATTTAATGAACGCAAAACTTATAAAATTTTTAATAAGCGCAAAAGCGAAATATTGGAAAATTTAATTACATACCACAAAGTAAACGAAAAGGACGAGTTAAATGTGCAGTATCTCAGACATAGAAGAAGGAGCTTGGTTAGATTATTATACACAAAGCAAGCATGACATGAGCTTACTGAAGAAAGGCCAACGAATAGCATAGCATTGATTAAAGTAACGTTAGCAAACACAGGAAGGATGTTGTTTATCAAAGATAATAGCTATGGTGATAGTATGAGTAATAGAGCAAGCGCAATGGGCGTGACAGTGGCAATTAAAGAGCATGCTTTAGTTAGTCATGAAAATTATTTATATATTTCGTTTGACGAACACTTCTTTCGCCATTTTGTTTTTAAGAAATTCGTATAAATTTCTATTTCAATTAAAACAAGAACTACAAAGAGTATTCATGTTCTTTAGCTTTCACTTACTGCTTGTTGAATATGATTATTATTATAATTATTATTAATATTTTTTTCTATTTCTATGCTAAAAAACTTTAGTTATATATTTTAATTAAATTCTTTACTCGTAGTTTAATTTTTTGTTCGCCATTTTGTTATCAAATTCATGCACTTTCTTTGGCTTTTTGGCTTTTTTAATTTCGTTTTTATTTGAAGTCATGCCAACAACTTGTCGTGAAAAAAAATACCATTTTTTTTCGCATATAAAAAACTAAAACAAGAAACTGCAACCTGAGCTAGCATGTTTTTAATGAAAAAAGGCTCAAAGCAAAAAAAAAAATCGAGCAACAACACACATGAGCGACAACAAGATATTTGACTAAAAAAAAAAAAAAAAACAACAAGATACAAAACCAAGAAAAACAAAAAAAAAAAAAATATATAGAAAAGTAACTAAAACGAAATTCGAAAGCCACGTTAGACAAGCCGCGTTGTAGTGGTAATACAAGTCGTTGTTGTTCGCCCAGTAAAAGGGGTGAGGGCAAAAGCAATAGCAAAGAGTGGCATTTGGCTAAAGTAGGTCATTAAAAGCGGCAACATATGCTGGCAAAATGTCAAATGCGATATTAAAACACATATACACACACACACACACACATACACATAGACAGACATGCACTGACTGTGATATTGAAATGCTGTAAAGTCATGGATATGAGCACGCATACAAGTTACATACATACATACATACATAGCCACCATCAAAATAATTAATATCCTTTCAAATGTTACATGCACTAATTACAACAACAACAATAACAACAACAACATACATTAAGGTTTCAAACATGCGTGGCAGCAAAAGCATGAACACGGCAAGGAGGAAGTTAACAAACAAAGAAGCAAAAAAAAAAAAAAAAATGGCACCACAAGAAAGCGCAAAAGCCAACATTAAAAAAAAAATTAAAAATTAAAAAAAAAAAAAAATAGCACATAGAGATAATGGCCTTGCAAAATACTGGAAAAACCAACATTTATTTATCTTATTTTTTTTTCAACACCACACTGCGTGACAAAGAGAAGCGTATGCAAATGAGTAGAGGAAGACGAGGAAGAAGAAAAAAACAAACAAACAAATGACAAACATACAGCGAAACAATCAGCCAGGTAGGCAGTTAGGTTAGGTAGAGAGAGAGAGAGGGAGTCAGGCAGGCAGGCAGTCAAGGTCGTTGTCGGCAGCTTTCACTTTTCGCTGACTGTGTCGCCTAACTGTCAATCTGACTGTAATTCAGTCTGTCTGTCTGTCTGTCGATTTGTCTGCCTACATGACAGTCACACAAACGCACGCAATTCATGTTGTTGCTTTTCTGCTCATTACTATTGTCATTTTGCTGTTACAAGCACACTCTCTCACATACACTCACACACACAGACATTTACCTATACGGTGTGAACAACAAATATAGAAATAAATAAACGTATACGACAGACACATTTACACTTCCTTCAATGACTGTTCTTGTTGTTGTTGTTGGTGTACTCGTACTTGCGCAAAAACTCATTAGTCAAGCATTTGCAAATTCTAATTAAGCGCAAGCTCAGATATGCTAAACAAGCGACTTTGGCTATAATGGCAACGACGAAGACGGCTTTGTTGGTAAAAAAAAAAAAAGCGGAGAAGAAGAAGAAGAGGTAACGATGACATTCACGCGATTTGCGCTTTTCATGCCACACACACACACACACACACACACACAGGCAACGAGACAAACACAGACAAAAAGCAAACAATTCACGACATTTTCTTGCTTATCCGTTTCCACATGTCATTTGACATTAGCAAATTTTGTATAGCATACTTTTGAGCTGCCGCAATGTCTCTTAATAGATTAGAAACCTTAATGGTCTTGTATGGTTTTATTATTGGAAAAGCACATTAACAAAAAAAGTAGAAATCGTGGTTTATCATTCAAATTCAAAGGAAAACCTTCACTGAAAAAAAAGGTTGACAAAATAAATTCGACAATGACAGACATTTAAAAATTTTCATCGAAAATTTGTATAAATAAAAATGGTCAACACACTTGACTTGACTTGGTTTACTGCTGAGTTGGTTTCGTTGTCGTTTGCCAGCAACACGTCTTCGTCAATGTCACACTGTACGCTAAGGAACTATAAACCATACCGCTTGGCTTTTGTATATGAGAAGGTTAGAGGGACAAGTTACATACAAAAGAACAAACATTCATCATCATCAACGACAACAACAACATCATCGTCATGCACATTATACACACGCTCATGCTCGTCAAGTCGGCTTGACTGCAATAAAGCTTTCATGTTTGAAAAACGAATCATCATCCACTTTATGCAATACACTGTGCATAATGTTTGCAAAGTTTTTTTCAGTGCATTCCAAATTGTATAGTTTACTATTGTTGGTGCATTATTTTTATGTAATGTAATTATTAATTTTATTTCTCTCTATAAATAACATACTATTAAATGGCTGTAAATAGAATGTTAACAGCATATCATACTCAGAACAGCTGTTGTTCCATCTCATGTTAATTTACTGCTACTTTACATTTCACATCGTTCCAACTGATCGTAATTCCTTATGTAACGTTGAGGTTCAATATTACATAAGGAATTATATTTGCAAAAAACGATAACATTGGTAAACAAAATGCCAGAAATAAGATACCTATTTATTTCTTGTCAAATAAAAGTGCTAGAATAGTTGGTTTAACTAGATTTTATAGCAAAATAAGAAGAAACAATTTAATACCACAATAACAAACTTTCGGCTTCAACTGACTTCTGCCAATCAGCATTGACAGCTTACATTGCGTGCGGTTGATGATAGATATATGTATGTACATATACTTTTGCAAAAAGTTTCGGAAAAGGTTTTTGGCAGTGCACTTTGATACTTTTATCATTGCAGTCATGCATCGTTGACTTCAAACAAAGAACTGTTCGAGTGCCTTTTTCTTAAATGCGACTATTGTTGCAGAAATTTTACTTCTCGTCGTTGTCATCATCATCATCATTATCGTCATCGTCATTGTTGTTTTTGTCAGAGCGTTGACAGTGTTGGTAGTTGATTGTGATACTAACTTTAGTGTTGATTTTACTATTAATGTTGATAGTTATGTATATGTATAAGTAATACTCAACTAAAATGTTTTTGTTTCAATGAAAATTCATGGGGGCATATTTTGTTTTTGGTACAGTCAGACAGACAGACAGACTGACGCACATACAGCTCGTCGTCACTCAGTCGTTTGGTTGGCTTTCATTTAGTTTGGTTTGGCTTACTTTAGTTTATCATTCAAAGCCAGCAATTCATAGTTTTCAGTTGAGCTGAACTAAGTGTATCATGTAGTTACACTAACCATAATAAAACCGCACAATGACTGCAGTTTTCAGCTTCAGTTAACACTGCACTGCACAACGGTAACCAAAAAATGTATATGTATGTATGTATATGTCGTGCTTGGTTACATCAAATGCATTGTCTATGCAGAAGAACATTTTGTCTTCTTGCTGATGCTAAATTGTGCACAATTCTATAAATGTGATATTGAGTAAATGTTGAGAGTAATTATATAACATTTTATATAAATATAATCGTGCAGAAGTAAGTGTGTTGATATTGGTAAGAAGTTTGTAAACGTTGGCTTAGTAAGGTTTTCTGTTGCAATGATATTAATTCAACTTTCGTATACTTATTTCACTCTCACTAAAATCTTATCATGTTCTAACTGCTTCAGCTTCTCTAAGATGTAATATAGAAACAATAGAAAGGAAAGATATTTTCACTCGCTTACTTTTTCGTAATAATAACAGGCTGCTAATATCATTAAGAGGATACTAATGTTATTAACAGGCTATTAATGTTATTGCCGAAGGATACCATCGTTCCTAACAGCGTCTTTATTTTAACACTATTTGTCGTTATGTTATGTTGATCATCAATGTTAGGTGGGTCAACATGATCAAAAAAGGAACTATTTGCTAACAGAGCAAAAATCAGCTGTTCCGAATATGAAGCGCTGTTAAAATCGTATTTACATGTCATTTGATAGAATTTCTCTATAAACAGCGACTAATAGAGTTGCCAGAATAGGGCGGTAAATGTAAATTAGTTGTTGATTGCACTGCTTCAACATTTTATGGCTCATTTTGTATATTAAACTCTTTGATTTATATTTTTGTTTTTTCTTTTTTTTTATAATTTATTTATTGTAAACTTTCGTATGTAAACACATGTATGAGCACAGCGGCCGTTGTAAGTACACAAGCACATGCTCATTCATATATGTATGTATATGTACATGTATATATTTATATGCAAATGTGCTTACATATACAAAAGGCGCGCCATTGTTGACAGCAAACAGTTGTTTTGCATAAAAATTGTGACCATTATTGCATCGCTTGCTCAGCGTTGCTTATCCTCGACATGTCGGTCGATAGTCAACAATCGACTGCCGCCAATGCCAATGCCAACAAGCTTCGCATTTATTTATCAATTATTTATTATATTTTTTTCATTTCATTTCATTATTTTATTTTTATTGTTTAATATTTTTTTTTGTTTAATTTTTCACATTACTCATGAAACGGAATACGACAACAGACCATCGACTGTCGAATGTCGTCTACAATGAATATGTTACTTTACTATACTCGACTTTCATGCCTTCTCTTTGCCGAGCGTATCCTTTTTCTGTCGCAGTAACGCAACATGATTTTTTTTGTACAACATTTTCATGTTTTTGCATATACCAAAAATGAAAAAAAAAAAAAAAAATTCAGCACATGACAACAACAAGCTTCTTTGCTTCTTGTTTTGGTTTTCTCATCTCGGGGGTAAAATTGTTTAAGTGAAAATTGTTTATTTACGCGCAATTTTTGCCTTGTCATATATTTTGTCGTCATTTTCAGCGATCGTTTTTCAACAACTTCTCGTTTTCATTTTTTTTTTTTTTTGTGCATGTGTGTGTATGTGTGTATGCTTATTTTGCTGTGAGCCCATCGAGAAACAATTAAAAGGCAGCAAGCAGCAGGCAAAGTGTTATTTTTACAACTCATTGCCGTTCGTTCATTCATTCGTTTCAATTCGGCCAGCAAAAGGGCAACATTGACAACAACAAACACGCACACACATACATAGACACATTCAAGTTTGCGGCCAACATTCAGTGGCACTTGTGAACCCTGCCCTGTTGTTTGTATTGTCCGCACTGCCTTGTCATTCGTTGCCATGCCATGCCATGCCTTGACTGTCTTGTCTGTTGGCCGACAACGGCCGACGGCCAACGGTTTATTCAATTCATTTCAGTCTTTCAACGCTTAAATGGATTTTCTGCTGAATGTGTGCATTTTCCATTTGAAAATGAAATGACAAAATCAAACGAGCAAAGGGGGAAAAATGCCTTAACAGCTTTAACTAGTCAAACAATGACACAACTGTACTAAAAATATACTACGTTTAAGTAGTCGAGTCATTTGTATTGTTTGTTTGTTTGTTCCTGTCTGACTTTGGCAAATAAACTTTGGCGTTCAACAAGCAGAATTATTGATTAAATGTTTTATCAGTGGTATGTAAAGTAAATGAGTTTAAATTTATCTTCTGCCCACACTCAAACACTCACATACATATAGCGAGAATGCACATTTACAACAAAATACAAATTTTCAAAAGGAGAAATGAGAATATATTTACGAAAAAGGCGTGTCAAAATACCTTCCCAGCAAGAAAAATGAGAATACCTTGATATAGAAGGTGCTCTAAATGCTTTCCCGGAAGGAAACATGTGAATACCTTGATAAAGAAGGCGTTCCAAATACCTTTACAGAAGGAAAAATAAAAATGCCTTGACTAAGCCCTTCTAAAAATCCCTATTTTCAAAAGGAACTTACATTTTTAGAAGCGAGAGAACGATGGCCTACAAAAAGTGATTTGAGCAACAACTGAAACAACACTCAAAAAAAAGTCTTACCGAATGGCTTGTGAAGCGGTGCAGTTTCCTACTGGGTTAGTTTATTAAACCCAAAAGTTGGGATTAATTGGGATCATGAGTTATGATAAGAACTTCTTATCTTATTGAGTTCCAATAAAAAAAAACCATATACAATTGTAGATTTTTTAAAGATTAGCCATTACAATATGAATTCAAAAATGATATTAAAGTTTTAATAAAAAAAAAAAGTTTGTTTCATAAGAAATTTAAATTGAATTTTTTTTTTGTTTTGTTATTAAATACAATTTAATTAATGTTTGCCAATCCAGGCTTATTTGTTGCATAATAAGCTTTGTGCAAATAGAGAAAAAAAAAATGAATTTAAATTTTCTCTGTTTTACCTTCAAGCATTTCCTCTAAAGCTGTTGACACAAAGCCCATGTATTTATTTGCTTACATTGTATAAAAGTGAAACATGTACGAAATTATATTATTATTTGCATACACATTAATCACATCAATAAAAGTCAACTGGTTAACTCATGTTCATTAATTTACCTCTGTCAATATTACAGTGCAATAAACGAACCACAGAACGAACAGAACAGAAAACAACAACAACAAATGATTTTAATATGAATGAATGCAAACAAATTGTTGCATGTCAAATGTTATCATCTTTCAAACGTTTTAGCCAAATCAATAAGCAATTGAATGTTATGAAAATACACAAACTTATTTCATAACAAATACAAATACAAATACACGAATATGAGTTCGAATACGAATTTGTCAAATGATGCACGTGATTTTCTTAAATAAATATACGTAAATATTAAATGAGGTTTAAATATATAAAGAATAGAAAATTGATTAGTTTTAAATTATCATAATTGAAAATGAAATTCAAAACGACAATGTCTCGCTTTTTAATCATGATATGTTTGTATGATTCGCTCTCTCTCTCCCTAAGACAGACACTTTGGCTTAGGTGTCTTAAGTGCAACTTTATGCTACGCTCGTTGCTCAAGAATGATGACATTACGTATTTCAAATAACACATAAATTTTGACAAATGTCTTTATTAACACATCAATACAGTTAATGCACATGATTCAAATGTCTGAATGCGCAAATTAGTGCAAATAATTGAAATACAAATGCTAATTTGCCATTGTTGATACAGAAATGCGGTTAATTTGCATTCAAATAGAAAACGTAACCAAAGCGCATGAATAAACTCAATGAACACTCAAAAGATGCCTTAATAACGCATGAGTTAAATACAGAGATACATGTATGTATGTATAGACATGTGTGAGCAATCAATATCTGCCAGAAATGCTGCACGAATAAACACTTGAGTAACTTTTATTAATATGAGTAAAATAAAATATAAAAAAAATAAATTTCAATTAATAATTTTATTTTTTATTTTATTTAATAAATAGACAATGAAGCACATGACTTAAAATCAAACCAAAAATGTCTTTGCCATGATTTTTAGTCTAAAAAAATCATCTAACAAATATTACGTATACGCAATGTTGTGCCAAACAAAGCGTAAGCTATATTAGCTGCCAGTAGGCAATAAAAATGGCGCGAAAGTAAGCATAAAAAAATCACACACACACACATATATACACTCACACACTCAAAGAGCAGAGCTCATAAAAATAAAAGTAGGCATAGGCAAAACAATAGTCATGTGGTTATGGGCAATGAGCGACAGACAGACAGACAGTCAGACAGACAGTCAGACAGACAGAGTGGCAGTTGAAGAAGCGAAAGTTGTTTTGCAAAATGAATAAATGAAGCAGCTGAAAATTGTAATGAAATGGTAACCCAATTAAGCTTCACGTTGAATGGCAAAAGAAATCAAATCAAATGAAATCTCATGATTACCTAAAACGAAGACAAGCTACGTTGAGGTGAGCTGAGCAGAGCAGAGCAGAACTAAGCTGAAAGACATGCGACATGCGACTGAAAGGTAGCATAGAAATGCCTTAAATCAGCTGTACGCCAAAAAGTATGCAATGTAATTCATTTTATTTGCTTTCAAGCATTTTCATTTAATCTTTTTTTTTTCTTCCTTCGTTTTTTCTTTGGTTTGATTGTTTCGCTTTGCAATGCTCGACACATGTCTGTACATATGTGTGTGTGTGTGGTTTAAAACAAGCATGTTGATAAGCACGAACAACAACAACAACCACGACCAACCAACATTGCCATTTCAGCAAGTTTATGCTTCACATCTTCTTTTTGACATTGACATTGCTTTTGCCTTTGCCTTTCCATGTGTCGCGCGCTTTCATTTAATTTGCGTGTTGCTTTCGCCAACTGCGTGACATTGCGTCACTTCGAGCTTATCCAACATATCTCTAAATGCTATACTACACCATCTGCCAAATGCCAACGCCACCACAATCGTTTGTACGTACCAAACCGAACCGAACCGAACCGAAGCAAACCCTCCGCTGCATTTAAACCCATCGCTGTCAGCACTGTTGCCGCTCCTATTAATGTCGACTGCCTGCCTGCCAGCCTGTCTGTCCGCCTGAGTTGACACACGCGCACACTTTAATGATAAAACTTGTGCTGGCTGTTGTTTGTTGCCGCTGCTGCTGCTGCTGCTGTGATGCTTTGTCAAACACAAAACAAGCGACGAGCATGGCATAAGTTACTTGTTTTACTTTATTTTTATTTTTGGTTTTTTTTTTTATTTTCATTTTCATTTCTTCACAACGCACGCCAAAATTGCTAAATCCTTGAATTCTCAGCCGCCGCTGTCGCTACCGCAAAAACAAAAACCAGTCACTCATACGCAATTGCTTGCCTCTTCTTCTTCTTACCCACTTATAGCAGAAATTGTCCATTGCCAAAGCTTTTATATTTCTTCAAATTGACAAATTTATTCGTGTTCACAGACACTTTTTTTTTGGTTTCCTTTTCCACACCGCCAACGTTAACATTACACAGTGTTTTTTTTTTTTTTTTTTTGGATACGCAAAAGTTTTCTTTCTTTTGCTTTTTCTCAAACTTTTTTTTTTGCAGCACAATACAAGCACAAAATGTTAACAAAGCCAGCATGAATAACAAAAAAAAAAAAAAAAAGCGAAAAAACAACAAAAATTTAAATTAATTGCATACCCACGTCAGTTTGTCAGTCCGTCCGTCAGTCCGTCAGTCAGTTACCCATGTAGGTTGTTTTCGGTCCGTCCAAAGTCTTTCTGTCATTGAGCCAGTTAACTAGACAGTTGCCATATACAACTTTTTAAGCTGACTACGCTATTTGTAGCAAGTTTTTGTGCGAACTTCGAAGCCTCTCATACACGCCACGTAAAAGGATAACAAACCTTTAGCTACATTCGCGTGCAGTTCGTTTTAATAAAGTTCTTACAGCCAAGAATGAGTATTTTTTTTTTTAAACATTAAATCGTTTGATAACCGAACGATAAAGTGTTGAATATTATACGAGTTTTGTTTGAACAGCGAATGAAGAAGAAATTTTATTTCAAACTTTCACCGATCCAGAAGCTTGTTTTATATTTTCATAAAATACTCGTGTTGTCTTTCATATTTTCTTCACTATTTTCTAAAAAAAACTTTTAATATTACTTATCCGCGCTATTCTGCAAATTCTTTTAGGCACTGTTAATACAGGAATGCTATTAAATGAGATTTTAATAGAATTTTAACAGCGTGTATGGTTGTCTTTCATATTTTCTACACTATTTTCTAAAAAAAAAACGTTTTAATATTACTTATCCGCCCTATTCTGGCAATTCTTTTAAGCACTGTTAATAGAAGAATGGTATTAAATGAGATTTTAATAGAATTTTAACAGATCAACACTTTTTATCTCTATTAGTAAACAATTTTTTAATTCTTATTCTTTTGATCATCTTAAACAGCCTGTTATGAGAAACCTATTAATTAATTCTATTAATTTTTCTATTAAGAACACTTTTAATATTTGTGTAATAGACTTTCCAACATAGCACATTTAGATGTCACCTACTGCTTGCTGCCTTCCCTTTACTTGCTATTGATTCGTTGTTATTGCCCAGCTGCCCAACTGCCCAGCTAATCTAAGAAAATTGTTAGCCACTTTTGAAGGTCTACCGACACACACACACACACATACGCTTATCCCCAAAAATAATCCTAAAGCGACCATTTTACACGCATGCCCTTAAGTTGTAACCACCTTTTTGTGTCATCATGTCACAATCGTCTATTACTTGTTTCTGGCCGCCAATACATTTCCAATTTGTTATGCTTTTTATCTTCAAGAAAAAAAAAAAAAAACAGGCTCAAACCAAAGACAACTTTGCTGAACTTATTTCGGACATTCATGTGTCACATTAACTGACACATTTGTCAGCCGGCATGACACACACACGTGACACAAGACGACAGAGGCAAGAGTTTAACTGAGATGCAAACACTTGGCGAATTTTTAATGTCGACAGTAAGTCACAGTTAACTGTCAACTGACAACAGTTGAGTTGACAGCTGTTGCTGTTGTTGTTGTTGTTGTTGTTGTTGACATACGAATTTTCTTCATTTTTTTTTTTCACTTAAACTTCGATAAGTTTTTTATTTCTTATGCTTATTTCAAGGAATTTTTGTGACACAACAAATTTAAATTTTACATAAAACTTTTGATAACACATTAAAAAAAATAAAAAAATAAAAATAAATTAAAATTACTTTGATTTTTCAATGGTTTCTAACGATTTCTTGTATTGTTTCTCGATTTCATTGAACATTTGCCAGATGTGTTGTTGATCCTTTGTATAAACTTCATTTAAGATTTTACGCAATTTTTGTATGCAATACGTTTGCAAATCTTCCTTATCGCTGGGCGGCGTCTGTGCGCTTAACTCAATGCCTTTGCCGAAACGTATTTTCAACTCATGATGCATACACTCATACATTTCGGTCAATTTAACGGTCAGGCTGGCTTTACGTTTCTCATAGAATTCATCGAAACGTTTGTGTAACGCGGCATCGAAACGTGCATCGAGCAGCGCAAATTCATAATGATATTGATTTAAACGTTCCTCGCCTGGCAATAATTTACTTGGCGTAAGTTTGGCCAACGATGCGAGTAATGTACGAAAAATGCCAGTTGGCAGCATATTTTCTTCCGGCTTCGCTTTAGGTTTGTCAACTGCCGTAGCAACATTGTCAACTTTTGGCTCAACATTGCCGATAAGCAGACTGTCAATGGGACAATTAACACTATCGAAAATTTGCTCATAATTATTATCCGGCAACACGCTAAAATAATCATTTGCCTTCATTGTATTTAATTTACGTTTTGCTATTGTAAATTCTTTTTTCTGTCTTAAGAGCGCCAATTCCATTTCGGCAATTAATTTCTCACAATTTTCAAGCAAATGTTTCTTCAATGCACTAATAAGGCATTCAAATTCGATGCGCTCGTAACGACGTTGTATCATATTCGTATTCAACTTGACCGTCTCAACATGTTTGTCCTTTGTCTGTTTACGCAACTTGTTTACTTCAAGATGCAATGCAACATTCTGTTCACGCAGTTTGCTTATCATTTTCGCAAGTTCAACTTTTGCGCTCGCTGTCGCCGTTAGCTTCTCTGCACAATTGTCTGGCACTTGTTCAGGCTGCTGCGGCTTGTCTAGACAGGTTTCTGATGGCCTTGGCACACGCAATGCAGCCGGTAATGTTGTTCTTGTTCTTGGTGGTGTTGTTGTTGTTGATTTTTTAGTCGTTCTCTCAGGCTTCAAATGTTCACAAAAATGTTTACGACTTATTGTTGTTGTTGCCACAGGCTTTTTATCCTTAGGCGTGCCAGTCATGCTACAGGGTAACGATCTTGTCGATGATTTACCATTTTCGTAACTCTTACGTGTTATTTCCTTCTGACATACATTATTTTTACTGCGTGCGCTCAATGACGTTGTTGTTGTGTTCTTGAGCTTCTTTTTCGTTCTCACTGGCAAAGAAGTATCCAAAATTGGCACCTCTGCTCTTGATGTTGTTGCCCGACATGACGTTTGACGATAATGTTGCCTCGCAAAATCTGTCATAGATCTAAGTACTTGTAATGTTCTCAACTCTTGTTCCAGTTTATTGCTTGTGTTGTTGTTCGGTTCCCTTACCGTTTCTATTGTCTGTATGATCGGTGATGACAGCGGTGACGATTTCAATTCAGGTATTGCACTCAATTTCACTTTCGTTCTAAAATCTTCACGATTATATGGCCTTGGTTGTACTATAAATTCTTCGATTTCGTTCTCCAAATAGCTTGTTGCATATACAGCATCATTTGTGAGCGTGCAACCGCCAGCGTTTCGTTCCATTGCCTGCTTGTTCTTCCATATGCGATGTTGTCGTCCTACATCTTTTAAGTACTCTTTGTAGACCACATTCAAGTCGCGATTACAATTATGCAAATCGGTAAAGGGATACTTTAAAGTGCCCGAAGTGGCCAATTGTCGCTGCAGTAATGTCATCAGCGAATTTCGTGCATTTTTCTCTTGTTCGCTTGTCTTCTCAAAGATTGTTAGCCATTTGATGCACAGTTCCTTGTCTTTGGCCATGCAACACAACAATGAACTCTCCTGCAATTCCATCACCAGTTGCCAATACAGCGCATCGAGCTGTTCGTCTGTTGGCCTGCCGTGTTTGCTCATTGTATCACAAAATTCAACGCGTTCCATTTTTATCAATAAAATTTAAAAAAAAATTGCTTTAAAATATACAATACAATATTGTTTATAGAGCCCTCAAGAGAAAATCGAATAAAATATCAGAAAATTTGTTAAAAAATAAATTTTAGAAAGTACAGAAAATTATATTTGACATTTTCTTTTTATTTTTCCTTACGAAAATATATACTCCAAACTGTCTAAACAGAAATACAAAAGGTATGTTGACCGAACGAATACGTTTATTGCTCAAATTTTGCTTTTATTTTTGCTTTGATCTGAAGACATGTCGCAAGCATGTATAATGAAACCCTGCAATGCTTAACCGCATACAATTTGATACTCATTGTGTCATTTTGCTCACACAGCACCTTGCTAGATAATTTACAACAACATCTCATTAGATCCTAAAATAACTTATTATGCGGTTTGTGCTTATTGCCTTCTTACACATTTTCATGATGTATGCAAGTGTAATTTTTTTTACTCTTTAACCTTTTTTTATGTAGATTTATCTTTTCATGCCATGTGAATTCTTTCGTTAATCAAATATAATTTGTATACAATAAAAATTCGACTATCCGGACCTCGATTATCCGAATTTTCGATTATCCGGATTCATTCATCACGATTTAAAAATTTTTTTTCGGTTCTATGTAAGAAATTTAGAATATCCAACCAGGAAAGTGTAGTGTTATCTCTTCAAGACGAAGTGATGATAGTTGAGAGTATAAAGAATGTTGAATCTGATATAAATATAAGCCATATGAACTTCTTTGTTATAATTTGTCAATGAAATCAATTATCCGGATTTTCACTTGTACAGAATACACCTAATTATAACTGATCCGAATAAATTAATGCTTTTTCTCAACTCAAACATAAAAGTTGCTACATTTTCATGCTTCTAAAGCTTTAATTTTCCTTTAAATTCTTATTAATAAATTCCTTCGCCGCTTATTAATCATTGCATGAGCATAATATACATAAAAAAAACGAAATTTCAATACATAAATGATAAGAGACATGCCGCTAAGCCGCTTAAGCTACAACAGTAAAGTTATTCAACATATTTGGAACTCATATAAATGCAAGAACAAGAAATTCACATTTACAAATTAATAACGCACTTAATGTAAGCCTATGAAACAGTGTTGGTAAACGTTAAGCCTCAAATCAATTGACGAGTTGAATAGCAACGAAGTCAACAGCAACAACAACAACAAATAAAATTAATAAAATGCGATTAATACGCTAAATAAAATTAATAAACTGCGAAAACTTTTTTGTGCCAATAGAAATAACAGAATGTAAGATTAAATAAGTGTGACATAATGAGTGCAAGTGAGACAAAGACACAAAGAGAGAGAGAGAGACAGAAGGAGACCTAACAAGATTGACAACAACAAAAACTTTGAAGGAATTAAGCACTCAAAGAACTTTTTGTACACGCAACTTATGCAATATGCGCGCCGCATTACACGCTCCGCTAAGTTTTCTTCTGACTGACTAATCTGATGATGCTTAATGCCTCCCTCCCTCTTTCTCACTCTCTTACATACTGTCCGGCTGTTGATCGAATAACGACGATGATGATGATGACGATTTTTGGTCATATCTGCCAGCTGTCAAATAAGTTTTGATATCATACTGACTGACTGACTGACTGACTGAGTAAATGAAATAGCGATAAGAAGAGTTAGCGAACAGTTGGCATGTCAATTACCGTTACAAGAACAAGTTCACTTATACATTGACATGTCTCTACGTTTTGTATTCAAATTATGCTCATTCATTCATTCATTCATTCATTAAACAAAAGCATTAATTTTCATGTATTTGACAACAGTTGAAATTGAATTTCAACGTTCCTTCTATAATACACATGTCCAACAGCAACAACAACAAATACAGATTTATATGTTAGTATATCGAACACAATGTCATATGTCATTGTCGACAAGCATAAAGATTTTAATTACAATTACAATGTTATTATTATTGCAATTAAATGGAGTACATTTTTTTTTTTTTTTTAACTTCATTTTAAGTAATAAGCAAATGATGACACGTTGTTTGATGGCAAGCTTGTCATTTAACATTTCAAAGGACAAATCGTGCGAAATCTTGTAAAAATAAATTAAAGAGTGGAAATAAGTAAATGTACACGCAATTGCAGTGTGTAATTAATGCAACAACATTTACATTAAAAATTGAAAAATAATTGTTAACAATAAATAAAATTCGTTAAATATTGTTTGGCACTGATAAATAAAAATTATATAAGTTGAGTTGAAATTTGAAAATTTATAATAATAACTAATATAAATAATACAGTACAATCTCGGTAAAACAGAAAAGTTTTCCGGATTTAATGATTTTTTTACAATTTTTACTGTTCAAATATTCATATTTTCATATAACATAAATTTAAAATAACTCTTGCATCCTTCGACCGATTTCTTCGACTAAGAGCTCGATGGAAAGCTTATCTGTTCGTCTTTTATAAACATATTTTATGAAAAGTCATAAGAAATGAAATTTTTTTGATAACAACTAAAATATCCTCGAAATCATTGAGAAAGAAGTACCTCACGAGACGAAAATATGCCTTATCTAGAAATACAATACAATCTCAATTATCCAAAGAATTTGTTGTCCGGATAACAGTGTTATCCGAATTATCAATACTCTGTATTAGCGAGATTGTACTGTACTTAAGCATTTTATATAATGAAGAAAGGGTCAATACAAAACATCCTCTAATCCGGACAGTTCCATAATTCTGCCTGATTTCTAATTTAACGTATGCATGACAACAACCGAAGTTCGACTGCGTTTGTTTATGTTTTAAGCCTTTGTTAATCTCAGAATTAGACCAAAAAACAACAAATGAAACGCGTGTTGCCATTGTGATAATATTGTTTATTATAATTAATATTAAAATGAACAATTTGTATTCGCTTTAATGCCATTTTAATTTCAATTAAATGCTTCAATGCAATTGAAATATTTTTGGCCTTCGCTTTAAGTCTCGTTGGCTTTTAATTGTTAATTTTCTAATCCACTTTCAAACTGTTAATGAGCGCAAACAAAACTTTTTGCTTGATTATAGTCAAAAATTCAGCAAAAGTTGAATGTCAAAAATGATATTATTGAATTTTTCATTGTTTGTTCAATCTAAGAATGTTTTCAAGTTGTTGGCTAAACTTTTACTGACTGTTTAACGCATTAAGTGTTTCTCCTACAAATGCCAAATGAACGTATATTTTTACACAAGTTTGTTGTATATGACTTCAATATGGGTCACTTTGAGCATACAAACATTTCTCCTAGAGCACCTTAATAATATGTTAATGTTTGTATAAACTTTTATTGGCAAATAAAACAATTAAATAGATGGAATTGTCAATGGACAATGAGAACTGAGAAGAGACGACAAGTAAATCTCTTCTGAATGCATAATTTTAAGATTGTCTCAAAAAAAAAAAATTGTATATATTTTTTTTAAGCCATAGAAATCAAATTATATTAAAAAAGAAGTCCAATCGAAAAAAAAAAACAAAAAAATTTTATTGAATGCAAAGAAACAATTTAAATGTATTTTTCTCACACACAGACGTTGAAGACAAGTAAATCCAACCTATGTAAATCTGGCATTCCTTCATCAAAGACACGGTCATTCATCAAATGATCAATGAGAACACAATAAGTTTATAAGATAATACAAATGAACGTCTTACTCCTTCTCTCTTTTTTTCTCACACACACACACACACACTTTAATCAAATTGTTAAAATTTACGCTAATTAGTACGAAGACATGCCGAGAACAAATACATAAGCACAACGATAACCATAAAAAAAAAACAAGGCAAAAGGGAAAAAGAAGGCAAAAGAAAATCGCTTTTCTTAAAATCACTTTGAATTGGATTTATTGTTGTTGTCTTTTATGTGTGCGCCTTCGACGTATTTTTTTTTAACCTTCTAACGTTTTAGTCTTGTTATTGTTTTTTTTTTTTTCCTCCTTTTTATATATATATTTATTCTGTATTTGTCTTTTTATGCGTAATTGATGACAACAATTTAAATGTCTGACGTTGACCTTTTCAACACACGAATACACACACACAAAACCCAATTGGAAAAGTGTTTGAAAAGTGTCGCATGAAGAAAGGAAAGAAAAAAAAGAGGAGGAGGAACAACAATAGAGTTCAGAAAACTGAAATGAGCGATTACAAGCGCCAGCAGATACAAATACATAGTGAATGGTCACACTCACAATAACTAAGAAGAAGCAGAAGAAGGTAAAGAACAGATCATGAGACAAAACAGAAGCTAAATGTGAAGCATTAGCAACAAAAGGGCCAACAACAACAACAACATTGAAATAAGGTAACAGCGGAAAATTCTAAACAAAATTTTTCCATTTTCAGCATATGTGTGTCTGTGTGTATGTGTGTGTGTATTTGAAAAGACTAACGAAGAATAATTTAAAGTAGAAGAAGATGCTGAAGCAGAAAAAAAAAACAGTGGGTACATGAAACACATTTGCTTCAAGGCTTATCAAATAAAATAAATCAGTGAGAAAAAAATAAAAAAAAGGGCTGTCCGTGGCATAAATAAAAACGTTGGCGTATATGTTGTGATGGCCACAACAATGATAAAGGCTAAATACGACAAGGGTCAGTTACAAATTAAGATACACTTGGCTTACCATAACAATAATGACGACAACAACAATAACAAGAACAGCAGCAGCAGCAGCAAGGGCAAAGGCAATGGCAATGGCAACGACAACAAGAGCAATAATAACACTAAAAAAAATACAATATTCTCACAATGATGGTTCTTTTTTTTTTTTTTTTGTCTTCCCTTTTTTTTATATTATTCTATCGTATCTTTTTGACGATAAGTAAACTACAATAATAAGCATAAGTAGAACAAATTGCAATCGTTGACAGAAAAGTCAACGTCAACATTATCATCATTATCATCGTCATCATCATCATATTCATTGAGACAAAAAAAAAGTGTTAATAGTTATGTAACTAATCCATTTCCAAGTTATGCAATGGAATAATCAAAATATTTGAAAAAAAAAACGAAATAATAATTTTAAAAAAAAACTCGAATATTATTTGGTGTGTTCATGTCGCTGTGTACTTGGGCACTTGTTCAGTTTTGGTAAAAAAACATTGGTGTGAGCAAAATGTTATTTAAAAGCATTAAAGATACATTTTTGAAGTGCTAGCTAGAAAAACTTAACAGAATTATTTTATTAACTTTTAGCTGTTGAAAAATTTCAATAAAAAATCAGCTGTTTATCTTGCTATTTCACTCACACTTCTAACACGAAATTATACTAAAAGTATTATAGAAATTATGACCGCCAACGATATTTTTGGGCGAGTTATTATTACAGTTAGTTGGAAAAAGCTAATTTTTTTCGTAGTCAAGCACTTTTTTCAGTACAACTGTTCTTGTCAAAAAGTGACCAAGTGCCCTGCAACATGAACAATACATTTATATATGAAGCAGACACTTTAAAGCCTTTTGGATCAACCTTTATATGACACCATTGAATGAAAAATATCACACGAGTGAAATTAATCTACATTAAAGCATAACAAAATACATACATCTTTTCAACGGTTAGAAAAAAACAAAAAAATATATATATTTTCATAAACCAAATACATAATAAAGAAAACATGCTTAAATATAAAGCAATCATTAAGACTATCATTGAACAATACATCATGCTTGAGGGCGCTCATCATCATTGTCGTCTACAATTTCAAATGACTATGATTGATTGCATAAGTCTGATTCATACAATAACAACGCCAAGCAGCTTCAGCTCCTTCAGTCTTATCTAACGTACAGACAAATGTCACTCACAGAGCATAGAAGAGCGTTTATCGTTGATGGCGAGGGTGAGGGCGAGTGAAGCTGATTTGCAACATAATCAAAAGCATATCCGATTACGAGTACATTGAAACAAGAACGTGCAGAAGAAGGAAAAATGAACCGTCACTGAATACTGAATTACTTACGGCATATTATTGGCATATGTATGAAGCTTTGGCCGAAACTTATACTCATGCCAATGCCAATGCCGCTGCCGCCGCCACCAATTAGGCTTGAAGCACTGAACAACTTGGCCAAGAAAAAAGCAAAAAAAAAAAAAAAAACACCGAGCGAAAATACGCATGACAATGACGACAAGTTGTCTTCTTTTACTTTTACTTGACATTTATCGCTTTATGTACAAACATTATTTTTTTGTTTTTTTTTATTTTTTTTTTTATATTTTTTTTTTACTGCTTTGTTATTATTGATACATATACGAATGTCTGACAATGCCGACTCACACTTAATGCTCATTGTTTTGTTTTTTTATTATTTTGTTTTTCTTCCATGTGCGCGCTCTTCAGTGATTTCATACGGCTTGTGATATGTTTATAAGCGAACGATATATTTACCAACTTAATTGGTAGTTACAGATGTACAAATAGCAACAAGGAAAAAAAGTCCAAAAAAATATATACAAGCCGAAATGTTGCAGGACAAGTAGCTGCGTGAGATACAAGTAAGCAGCAATACAAAAAAAAAAACCCAAAAAGGAGCTATTTTCGGCTTTGACGAAACTTTGATACTCTTGCAAGCATTCCGCCAATTATTCTAGTTGGAAAATCTGTCTTATAGTTCTTCCAATAAGAATCATATAAGCTTATAAAGATAAAGGGGCATAGCCACGCCCATTTTCTAATTAGTTTTAAAGAAAACAACAAAATCATATTACACTCCACTCTTCAGTCTTCCTGCTTACAGAGAAATCCCATTTTCAAGATGTTCTCTATATGGACGGTGCCATGCCCTTTTGTCCAATTCTAATAAAACCTTGGCATATAGTCAAGAACTAATAAAAACACATATTTACAAAGGTTAGTCTGTTTATTTTTAAGAACAAAAAAGTTTTTCTAATAAAAACCTTATTTTTTAATGATCATTCCTATGGCAGACAGACGTCCGATCTTCATCAATCTCACAGACTGTCTTTAGATATTCTTTTGCAAAAAGTTGCGATTGATCAAGAATATATATATTTTATATTGCGTAGCAAGCTTCATGACAAAGTTACTATACTCTTTTTCCAAGAATATAAAACTAAATAGAAACATGGTATATAAAACCAACAGAGCAAAGTGTTGCATGTTGGTGTGATTGTCGGCGAGGGGCATAAAACAAAGTTAAAGGGGTTGTGTGTGTGTGTGTGAAGAAGTCTTATAGTCTAGTCGAAATAACAAAAGAATTGTCATTGTGTCTTTTGCGTTTTATGTTTCATTGTTAAGATATTTTTGCTACTTTGTAACTTACAGATAAATTTTTATATATACATACATATATATATTTTGTAACAAGTTTGTGTTTAGATTTCCCTTTTGTTTTTTTTTTTTTTTTTTGGTTTTTTGTGTCCTTTTTTTCTTGCTTTTATTTGATTTTCGTTGCTTTACGCATTTTGAAAAAAAAAAACATCCTTTCATTATACGAACCTCATTATTATCAACAGCATCATCATCATCATTGTTGTTATCGTCATTATTGTAATCAACATTATTACGCCTACAAGTTGCTGTTTTTTATAGACAGCCTTGAATTGGCTTCAATTCGTTGTTGTTCGTTGCTGTCTGACAGACCATTTAATTGGAAGGCGTGTCACATATCAGTGTCTGTCTGTCTGTCTGACTGTCTGTCTCAGTTCTTCAGTTGAACTGTTGTTTTGTGTTTATGTGTGTGTGTGTGTGTGTGTTTGTCTAAATCATAAATCTCATTTTCATGCATTTATTGTAGCGCCCAAAAAATTAAATAAACTTTTTGTTGCTGTTGTTGTTTTTTTTTTCACTTGCTCGCCTTTCTTGTCTTGTACCAAAAAGTATCTGCGCATCTTGTTGCCGCAGCTGCCACACAACAAAGTTTATCTTTGGCTACATTGTTTTTTTCTTCTTTTTTTTTTTTTTGTTCTTCTACTTATTGCTTCGTTTTTCTTTTTTCGCATGCCGTGTGTGTGTGTGTGTCGACTTTATTTGTTTAGTAATAAAATTAGGGCCCTTTAGCCAAGTCAACTTCTCTCTTCTTTTTTTTCGCTTTTGCTTTTCTTTTCTTTTCTTGTCTTTTTAATGTCAAATAGCTGCGAGTGTGTACTAACAACAAGCAACATCAGCAGTAATCATAAGTAAACGCTGCAAAAGTATCTTTGCCTTTTTTTTTATTTGTTTTTAGTTTTTTTCTTTTTTTTTTCTTTGTCTTTCATTATAACTTTTATTTGCTTACTTGTCTCAGACCAACATTCAACAGCACAGAAGTTTGTGCAAGTGTTTAGTTTATGTTTTTATTGCTGTTGGTTTCTGCTAATGAGTGTGACTACCACAAAACTGTCATTTAATGCATTGCAAGTTGATACAAACACGACTCATCATGTCCAACATATACAAAATGTACGCTAACTTTGATTATGTGTATGTGTATGTGTGTTGGTGTGTGTGTGTGTATGTTCTGTGAAATGTTTGATCCTTTTAAGTGTAATTATTTTGTGCCACATTGTTAATTTTAGTTTAAATGTGCGGCTCAAATGCATATTCATATATGTACAGTAAAAACACACACAAACGGACAGTGGACATTAAGCAACAAAGATCATCATGTATAATGACAGCACGGTGATAATTATAAACTCCAACTATTAAGGGATTATTCTGGTCTAGGATTTAAGATCTTCTCTTCTCTGCGTAGAATAAAAAACTAAAACATTTTTACCAACCAGTCTTTTGACATAATGTTTATTAATATTTTACGACACCCAGACAATATTTCAAAAAAAAAAAAAAACATAAATCATGGAGTTATGATCTTCTGAAATGGGATCAAATAAAAATGTGTTCAATAATGAAAAAAAATTTTAAAAAAAAATATTTTTTAGAAATTCTGGATCAGAAAACTTCCTTAAATACCCCCAGAAAACGAGCATAGATTTTAAACCTATCGTATTTCAATACGATCTCTTTTCTATATTCATTTTTTGATTGATTTGCTTACAACATTCTTTAATGGGATATGATACTGTCGTAAACAACAAAAATGCGAAAAACCACAAACTACTTAATAATAATTTCATTCATTTATAAACATTAAAATTCTTTACAAATTTTTGCTGATAATAATTAAAATTCATTTGATGTATTATGTAATTAAATAGTTGGAAAATTTATTGCCAAACAAAAGTCGACAACAATAAAAACATTCTAACAATAAAACAAGCAACAACAACAACATAGACCAAGCTCATATAAATAAATACAACAAAAACATGTTAATAATTTATTAATTGAAAATACAAAGCAGAATTTTCTGAATTTTGCTTATGTAAAGTTAAAAAGAAAAAAAAAAGAAAAGCGAAGGCAAAAAATTAATTTAATATAAACTTAAAAAAAAAATTTTTTTTTTTTATATATATTTATATATATTTTTTAATATGTTTCTCGTTGAATTGAATTTTTTATTAATAGTTGATTTAAGCTTTTTATTTACGCGTTGAATTACAAATTTAATGATTGATATTGTAAGCTCATTGTTAATGCATAATAATAACTCACACACACACGCACACATACATACTTATGTGTATATGCATTAATCAATCATACAATTGAAGCATTCAACAATACCTCATTCAAACGCAACGAAAGTTCTCTGTGCGTACGAGAGCTGCCAACCTCTTGCTCTCACCCAAAATTTATTAAACTTTTTTATTATTACTTTTTATGTATTTACTTACTTTATTTATTTATTTATTATTATTATTTTTTTTGCAAGTCAAAAATCAGAACCGATAAACGACTGGAAAACTTTCCGATTGAGGTTTCAATTAAATAAAAACGGATTATGAACAGCTTAAATGGCATTAATGAGCTTTTAAGAATGCAATGTATGTACCTTAAATGTATATACATAAGTTATACATACATACATACATATTTCAGTTGAAATTAATTTTAATTTTATTATTATTATATTTGATTGCTTTCAGTAATGCATGTCATTTCGTTTTTGCAGCGATTCTTAAACATTTTAATGTAATTATGTCGGCATATTTTGTGGAAAATGTGCGCTTTGCTTTGAATATATTTCGCTAAAATTATTTTAAAATGTTAGCTTAACGAAAACTATTGCATACCTTTTGGCAGCTCTATGCATTTTAATGGCAAATATTGAAAATGACAACCGAAAAAAAATAGAAATTGTTAAAATTATGAAACATTATTTCTTTTTTTTTATTTGTTGATTTATGAACTAAATTATTTATTTAAATTTTTTTTTATACGAGTGTGTTATGGAAATCGCCCGACAGTTTTCAGTACGGTGTGCTCTATTCTATTTCTATTCAGAAACTTCTACTCATTAAATTATAACGAAAATTTGTTAAAATTGTAAAAATTTTGAAAAATTTAGTTTTATTTTTGTTAATTTATGAACAAAACAATTAATATTTTTTTTTTTTGTTATACGAATGTGTAATGGAAATCGCCCGACGGTTTTTAAGACAGTTGATTTTAATTGCGTTCGTCAGTGCGAGCGATTTGATTTTAGTGGACGACATTTAGAAACTTCTTATCATTAAATTTTAAGAATTATATCTTCAGATACGAGTTGCACAAATGCAGACTCTCTTACGGAACGGTTTGGCATCATATAAGAATTACGAATATTTTTAACAATTACCAAAAGGCAAAGCGTAAAATTCGTAAAATAATACACAGTAAAGACTTAAGTAAACTCATCAATCTTAATACAAATGACACACTTTTTATGCCGAATTGCAAACAAAAAGGAAAAGCAATAAACATGAAAGGATTGGTATGCAAAAATCAGTTACAGCAAAGCGCAAAGCACGCGACAAGCCAATTAAGAATTGCTCAAAACGAACAGCTCAAAAAATGGTAATAAAAAAATAAGAAAAAAAAAAAAAAATCACTTAATAAATAAATCGTTTGGTTGGTTCACTCACCTCCACAGTGATCCTTGAAGTCATCGCAGCAGTCGCCCAACTTAAGGCATGCATGATCGCAGTAGCATGGCTTATCGCTAAGATCCTCAATGATGGCATTGATCGGTGCCTTTTGGACGACGCACGACGAGTCGCGACCGTTGCAGCACAGCTGCGCTTCACGGCACGAACCGCCAGCGACGGCAGTCAGACGGCCGCCCAACAAAAGCAACAACAGCGCAGACGCAAACAGCGACAGCGATGCGGGCAGCGCAAGCACACTTGACAGCAACATTTTTATGCAATTTCAACGTTTTGGTTTGTTTCCTTCTTTTGTGCTGTTTTCTTTTATTTTGTTTTGTTCGTTGACTTCGCTTTAATTTTATTTGCGATTCTTTCTGTTCTTCGCTTTTACACTTTTTGTTTTTGTATTAACTTTTATGACACACTAAATAATCTTTCATATGTTGACGTCGATTTATGATAACTGCTTAAGATACAAAAAAAAAAAAAAAACGAAAAAAAAAACATGTATAACTGTTTTTGAGCGCGTGTGCAAATATCGTAAATGAAAACGCTTTCGGATGCGTTAAGTTTAACAGAATTAAATGAAACTTCACTTAAGGCTGAGTTAAGTGGCGTCATGATTTATTAACGTTAATGTTTGCCACCACCAAAGAATTCTTCTACTCAAAGCATACAAATGATTCACTTCGTTCAGCAATACAAGATACAAAACAAGAAACCAATCATAAAAAAAAATAACCTAAAAATAGCCTGAAACATTGATCAACATAAATATGATGCTAAAATTTGACCGCACAATTTGATGCAAATTTCATAAAGCAATGTGCTTTTCAGTATTAAACAGAGGCATGCTTTGCACGTTTTAATAGCAACATAAGACTGTCGCCGCCTTTATGCGTCACAGCTATTGACTTAAATTGAGGTTAGTTTTATATGAAATTGTTGTGATTTTTTTTTTGCATGTTTAAAAAAAAAAAAAAACAATTAGCATATATTTTGGCCAATTTTTTGCCAATAAATTTTAATTTAAACACTTTCTACCCTTCGAACTAAATTAACATGTTTTAGAGAACTTCACTAAAACCACATGAAGCATGTATTGTGCAAACAGATATAAAAACAACAAAAACAAAAAGCAACGAGATAACTTTTTCCCCCCACAAGCAACTTAGCTCAGAACTGAAAGTGGGCTGAAGTGTGTAATGAGTTTTGGGCAAAAGTCAAAGTTTACCCGCATACAAAAATAAATTCATGCGTTGCCAAATCGCAGATACAAAGCAACACAGATACAAAGGCAATGTGGAAACGCTAAAAACCAAAGAAATGTAAATGTAATTTACTTCAACGAGCGGAAATTAAAACTAAAATTGAATTATGTACGCCGAAGTGAAAACATGAAATGAAGATTATAAAAACAATGCGCATAAAAATATCATAATTTGTATTTTTTTGTTATTTGTTTGTTTGTTTTTCGATATTGAAACATTTAGAAACAAACACACACACACACACACACAAGCAGGTCCACCTGCCTGGCAAAAGTTCGCTAACGTAAATCTTGTCAATTTAGTGATTTAGGTATGAGGCAACTTCAACTTGCTTAACACCGCAACGGCAAACAAAAGTCAATTTTCATAAATTGTCTAGAATCAAAACAGTCGAAGTCGTAGGTAGGAAGGAAAAAAAATAGATAGATATATAAGTAAGTATATTATATATCAAAAGTCATGGCAAGCAATGAAAGTGTAGAAATTATGATTAACAGCATGATTGCGACAATTCACAACGACAACGACGTTGTCTTCATCCTTGCTGACGCCGTCGCCGTCGCCTTCACCAACACAGACACCGTCACCGTCGCTAGACTGTAACGCCGAACAACTGAAGTCATGACAAAAGTGGCTGCCGCTGTTGGGAATCAAAGCTATTGCGACAAAACTTTTATGTTCGCTGACAGTAAACCATTGAAAACCAACGTCGATGCTTCTGCCACGGCTTTTGCTACTGTCGCTGAAGCTGTAGCTGTGGCAGAAGCTAAAAAGTGGCTGTTGTGGCAAAGTCTCTTGTGATATTTGTCACAGCGGTTAATTTGCCGCTTGGAAATGATTTTCCGACGCAAACTAAGTCGAAGAACAAACGATTTTCGCATTTTATTGCTGTGTTCAATTAATGCTAAGGTTGTGTTAAATCTCAGAGTGCCATGTCTTTTGAAGTTAATAATTAAATTTTTGTTTTGTGGTTTTTATTTTTGGTTTTTTTTTTTTTTAAATATTCTATTTTTTTAAAATCATTCTATCCGACGTAGTGAAACTATGCCACTATGCCACTCTAACTAAACTATTTGTCTATTTAGAGTTACTTTTCCCTCTATGGTATTCACAACTGATCTACCTATTCTTATTATTTTTTTTTTTTATCTAACTATGTATCACAAAATCAATACTATCTATCGAACTTTTCTGTGTATCATTAAAATGTATCTATCGTAACTAGTGTAATATATTTGTATGTATGTATCTTTCTACCTACGAAATTTCTAGCAATCACTATTTTATTTCTAAGACTGGTATAAAACAACCAGCATTTTAAGATCCCGTTCTTGAACAAATTTTGACACATAAGCAGTGATTGGATTTAAAAATAAAAAAATTTTTTTTTTCATTAAATACTAAAATGCTTTTTTTATTTTTTTTTATTATAAAATTTGCCAGATTTTAACACGATTTAAATTTTTCTTTATTTAAGTTAATTTAAATTTATTAATTGAATTAAAACTTTCAACTTGTTTCGAAATTTTGTGCGCTAAGCCACGAAATTTAATTAATTTAAATGCGAAAAAAAAAATAACGAAATTAACACACGGAAATTTCGCTGAAAAGATGTCTCAGCAAAAACAAAAAACGGAAAAAAAATACAAGACCAAAAAAAAAAAAGGCGCAAAAAGAATGTTCTAAATTGTATATTTGCAACGTAATCTATTCAAGCGAAAATTTACGACGCTTAAAAAGCTCAAAGGATGTCAACTCACAACGACAAGGATAAAATAAAATAAAAAGAAATAAAAAAGCAACAAAAAAACACAACAACAGCAAAAACTAAAAGCACGCGACACGCGACGAAAATGTCCTCTAAATGATTAATAACTTTTCACTAAAACGCTATTTTTGCCACAACTTTAGTTGCCCGTTCTTTGTTTTTGTTTATGTTTGAGTTTTTTTTTTTTTTGCGTTTTTTTTTCGATTTTTTGTTAACGACAATTCTTGTGGCAAACGGTTTCAGTTAACACACAAAGAAAGATACAAAATTCTACTGGACACACACACATACACAAACACACATGCATGCACACACACATCCTGTATAAAAATCCTGTATAAACACAAAAAAAAAGCTAAAAAAAAAAATTGTCTTAGCACGCGAAAAATTCGTAAACACTTTCACAATGCCTATAAAACTGACGTTTCCTTCAACAAATGTTCTTTTGGCTTGTCTTCGAAATCAACAAAAAGATTCATTTCGTTACGTTCTGCTTACGATTTTTACAAAGTTTACGATTTTACTGGTCTTGGTCCGAACGCGTTCAAAGCCGGCCTTCGACTGTGCCAACTGTCGTACGCGTGGTGAATTATAAAGCAACGCCAATAATCATCCTTTCCACGCGCTTCTAAATTTACTTCAATTCTTTTACTCAAACTCACTGACTTTCACTCAGACTCAATGCAAAAATCACTCGTTGAGTATTTCTTTTGGACACGTGCCGCGTACAATTTTGAGTTTGTTTTGAGTGTGAACCGGTATTTTGTTGAGCGCATATTTCGCTTGACGACCGTTATTCAACACAAGCGTTATATGTGTGGTGAGTTTTGAAGTTTGGTGTTGTTAAGACAAAATTGGTTTTTGATTACATTCATTTGATGTTAGATGATGACACATGACACAAAGGAAGCGTGCCAGGAGACTCAAATTACATATTTCCACTCAAAGATTCTTGTATGTGGCAACAGATAGCTTTAAGGTTTACTCGTGGTGGGCTAAAATCACTAGAATTTGTATACAGGAACTAACATTCTACATGGGATCAATGATCAAGTATGAATTTCGAAAAATTTACCAAATTTGGTAATCATTATAAGATTTTGTCACAAAAACATTTGATTTTATGTTTGATCCCGCCGTTAATAACTTAGTAAACATTAATTTGTCCTTTGAAACTAACAAAAACTCAAGGCTTGTCATTAAAACAAGTTAATGCTAAAAAATGTAACGTGAAAAGTTCTCTGCAAATATTAATTCACGTAAAACAATAAAAGTAAAAGCAAAGACAAGTATAATAACAACAACAGCAACACTAACAGTTGAAAACAACGATGAACATTTTATAATTATCCGGATTGTGTCATATGTACATATGTTTGAATGCCTTAAGCTATGTCAGTGCTATACTACTATACTTGTAGTTGCAAATAGTGCAGGAAGCATACAGCAACAACAACAAAAGTGCAACTCTGTCAACTGGCTTTTGTTGTTTGTATGAATGTATGTATGTATCGTATATATACATACTCAAATATGCGCTGTCTAAGCAGCATATGTAAAGTAACCTCAACGTCGGTCTCGCGATGAGTTACACATGCTCGTATTAATTTGCGAACAATGCATTTTAGTTGGCAACAATCACACACACAGACACACACACAGATACACAAACATGATGATGCTTCCTGTGTTGTTGCCTACTTTTAGGCAACAACAAAAAGAGAAAGAGACTTGGTGTATTGGCGAAACAAAAAAAAAGAAATAATGCCGCAAGCTGAGCTGAGGTGCGTAGAAGCTTGTGTGGCAACTTGCAACGCTAATGCTGCCACGAGCCATTCAACACATAAGGCTAACATATCGTATACGCCATGGCCCATGCCCGCTCGCACAATGCTCCGGCTGCTGTTGCTGCTGCTCTTTAGAGAATTTAATGGCAACGCTGCAGGTTGTAATGCAGCGTTGTGCTTTGTTTATTATTTGGAGCGGAAACTATTTTCAACCCAACTGTTTTCCAACGTGCACCAATGTACATATAAAAAAAAAAAAAAACTATGACATAGTGTGACACACAAAGGTGCAACAAATGTAACAAAATGTTGACGATGGGCGTGCTGTTAGTGGGCTGACACGCCCACACAATAAGAACTGACAAGTGTCAACATGAAAAAAGGAAGAAGAAATATACAAACAAAAAACAAAAACAAAAAAGGGAACTAACAGCACTCAAAACTCGAGTGCTCGTTATGATGTTGATAATAATGTTGCTGAGATGATGACGGTGATGATGATGATGATGATGATGATGTTGATGACGTTGATGATCAACATATATGAACGCTTCACAATTTTTCTTCCTCATCGTCTTATTTGCATGTGTCAACATCACGAAAAAAAACAAAAAAAACAAAAAAAAAATGCAATTGTGTCAACTCTGGCGCACATTTCCGCTTACTTGTATTGTCTTACAGCCAACTAACAATGGCGAAAAAAAGAATTTTAAATTTTTGTTCAAAGTGAATTTTTGTTTTACCTTGTTTCGTTTTTATTTTTTTTCTTTTTTTTTTTTTTTTGTTGCTTTGCTTTTTGTTTAAACATTAACTTGAGTTAATTGCTTGAGCCTCCTCAGGTTCCCAGTGACAGCAACAGAGTCAAGCAACATAAAGCCCCTTGAAAGAAAGAGAGGTCGGGTGTGAGAGTGAATGTGAGCGATATAGTGTAATGCAAACGAACACAACGACCGCCGGCTGACAGACGACAACAACTTGTTTGGTCTTAGCACTGTTACTGCTTGTTTTGCATCTTCTTCTCTACAAACTGCACTTCTTAATGCAAACACAAATACAACATAGTTTATATTCACCAAAATCACTCAATGTCTAACGCACTCAAAACACATTGTGTTGAGTATGCGCTGTGCTTGTAGAAAACACTCAAACTTTGAGTTATTTCATTGAGTGAATTCAACCAAATTTGTATGGCATTTGAAGTTGACTGATGAGTTTGTCAACCAATTTAAAAACCTTTGCTAAATTTTAATAACAGATATTCTTTTCGCCTTGAAACCAACATAAAAAATATCTGAATTTGTTAATCCGCCGATTTTTTATACATTCATCAATTTACGTACATTATTTATTGCAGTGTATTGATATAGCGCAACAATCTTTCGGCATTACCGATGAAAAAAGTTCGCTGAACTTACTTTTTTTCGTGTATTTCATTTTTTTTTTTTTTTTTCTGATGAATGAAATATGAGTTAATCAAACGATCATTTAATTTTTTTTTTTTTTTTAAATTAGCAAAAGTGCTAAATTTTCATAATATTGTTAAATAATAAACTTAGGATTATATTCTAATGATTCGACACAAATTTCCGTACTAAGTGCCGAATTCGTGCAAAAAATTACTTCAAAATAACTAAGCATAGGACTTGTTGTAATAACTAAGTTCCAAATTAAATGAATAATGATGATATTTCGGGCTTAAAGGACGAATATCCAATACTTATCGAAAACAAATTTTTTTTTAAATAAATTAAAATAATTCTGACATATATATTTTTTTTATTTTGACATTATTTGCGTAGCCTGCTCGAATTCTTAAGCACAATGGTCAAATTTGGCTAAAACACCAAGTAAAACAAAAAGATTCAAGCGTTCCCAAAATCGAATAATTTCATACCATTGTACTAAGCAAAAATTTCAATCAGAACATCCTTGACTATTAAATTGTATTAAGGAAACAATATAAATTCAAGCCCTACACAAGGCATGGAACAGTCAGAGTTAGAATTTTAAACAGTTGGGTTCTTTTTATTAAATAAAATACAAAATTCGAAATTCTCGTCAACAGATATTAAAATAAACATGGAGTATTAACAATGTTATAAAAAGTTCAAAGTAAGCAAAATGTACATAAAAATAAATAGAATATTAATAACTTGAAAATTTTAATTACAGCAAATAAAAATATAAAAAAAAAAACTTGGCAATGAGTTAATATTTAACAGGCAATATGACAGAGAAAGTTATTGTAATTAATAGAGTCTATTATATTTTGTAAATTGTAAGGTAATAGAAAGGATACAATCCTTTGTAGAGTATATTTTGTATAAAACAGACGAGAATTTCTGCTCTGAGTAAACTGATGTCAAAGAGTAAAATAGATAACAGAATATATAAATCAAGCCTTCGAAGCGCGTGTATTGGGTATAAAGAAAACGAGTATTTTTGATCCAAGTAGCTGAGTAAACAGATGTAACGTTTGGTCAAAAGGAAACGTGCTGCCACATATTATATAAGTTACCACTTACATATGTACCTACAAAGACGAATGTGTGTCTGTGACAGATTGTTGTACTTGTGCTGCAAAGAAATCATTTTGTTATCAATCTTAATTAAAATCGAAATTTTTAAGTGAATAAAAAAATCACCAAAAAATTGTTTTTATTTATATTTTTTTTTTTTTTTGTTGGAATTTAGAAGGCTTTGGCAAAAGATAATAAGTAATATAGAAAATTATTTTATTTTATTTACACACATGCTTATATGAATATAAATATTAAATGACTTCAGATTTATGCGATTGTTATAGACAAGCCAAAGGAGAACTAGGATAGACGGCGGCTTCACGTAACCGGCGGCCGTGGCGCCTTGCGTGTCAGCACCAATTTAACGCGTTTGCCGATGCGCCGACGTGCAAACCTTTTGCCCCAAAAGCGATGATAACGAATTTTACGCAAAAGCGAGATAAAAATACGTGGACGATGTGGCCCACGTTGACGGCGCGATAACTCCAAAGCGTTTGTTGTCAATTTGACATTCTCACTGATCATGCCATGCAAATGACTTAGCAACTCCAATGATTCCAGCTTATATGTTGGCCTCTTGACTTCAGCAATGAGTAAATTATGCTTTATCGCCTTCTCCTCCAGCTGCTTGGCCTTCTGTCTGCTGTGCATTGCCATTAGAAACTCACGCAATGCGCTCACGGTTTCACGCACCTTCGTGCCTTTGACATTTATAACTGACATGTTGGTTGGCTTACGTCTTTTATATAGAATAAGTGACATAGTTTCAAACAAATCGCGTTTCGACGTTGGCATTGTCGTTCTTGCGGCGATGTTGCCACTTAAGCCGCCATCACTGCCAACGTTGCTTCTTCTTAAGTTCCATTGATTTGTGTGCCTTAGGACGGCGAATGAATTAACATGTGCCTCGTTGATAGACCGCCAGTGCAACGTGGCCGCACAGCATTTGAAGCGCTCCTTTGTCAATTGGAAATGAAATCTTTTCATTGCAGCCAACAACAGTGCACCTGCCATTATTGTGGCAACTGTTTGTTGCAAACATTCAAGAGTTATCCGAGCTTTTTGGTAATATAATATTTTTGTTTAAAAAAAAACTTAAAAATTAACGTATACTTAAAATTTTATGCGTTTTCTTAAAACAAAAAAAAAAAAAACACAAAAGAAAACAAAAACAAAACTACGTTTACGAAATAAACAATTGACATGCCTTTTTACAAAATTGTTGTTTATTTCAAGCCTGCTGTGTGCCTGTACTTTGTTTTGTTGACAAACATTACTGCCAAGCATTGTGAATATTATAGCAAATAATAAATAAAAACTAATAAATAATGTAACAAAAAAACAAAATACATAATAATAAAACTATAATTACTAATTACAGCCCATCTTGACAAGCGCATCCTCGGCAGCGAGCGCCATCTCATGTTCATTGGAGCCCAACGGCTCCAATTTGAGTATATCACGACTTTCACGCAACAATTTGATTACCTCCTTGAGTGTACGCTGAAAATCTTGACGACTGATTTCATTGTTCTGCAATAAACGCTGTGCATTGATCATAATTGGCGCATGCAACTCATACATGATAAGGCCTACAAAGATAAAAGATAAAAAATAATAAGAAAATGATATATCATATACATAATATATAACTTACCACGCAAACGCGTATAACCCGGTTCGAGTACATCGATGACCGCTAGAAATTCACGACAATAACGCTCCTTACGTTTGACATTTTCCACGGACATGTTATGCAACAAATAACCCTCAATGCGACCATAGACCTGACAAAGTGAATATTTTGCCGAAAGCAACAAATAATGATTCGGCCTTAGCACTGTGCGATAACTGCACATGAACAAAATAGTAATAACAATAATTTATGAATGTCTTAAATTGTTTAAAAAAATTCGACATACCGATTAATAAAATGTTCCAGTTTCGGTATATCATGCACATCGATAGTATCCAGATCATTATTGATTTTATCTAGGAGGCGTAACAAATCAACAGCGCTCAACTTATAATCGCATGAATCACAGCTGTAAAATAAAAGAAACAAAACTTAGTTTCAGAGTTATGAAAGTTTACACAGGCCAACATTGTCGGAACTACAAATAGACTAGCATAGGGAAAAGTTTTTCTTTTTGTAAAATTTGCAGCTGTTTAAAGATGAAACTGTTTTTTCTTGAATTATTGTGATAAAAAAAAATGTTTAACACCCGAACGGGACACTCAATCAAAAAACCTCTTTAACACACAATATATTGGGTTCCTAGGAATATCCTAGTTAAATTTCAACAAGATTGGTCCACTAGTTGCTAAGATATCTTGAAAACAAGTTTGAAAACATGTAATTTCGTGATTTTTACAAAACATTGAAATGTGAGATATTGATGGATGATACGACCAATACATAGGAATTAGTTGGAGTTATTGAAAAAGTTTTTACAAACGGTATTTTTGTCGGCCAGTGTTATTTATATGGATCTGATTAAGTCCAAGCACGCTGCAGCTAAGACTTCTCGAATTGTTCAAGAACCTATTGTAATTCTTATAGCAATTGTTAAAAATTTTTTTTTTTTTTTTTAATTTTTCCACTTTTTTTTATAGATTACTTAGATTGGAGACGTCCATTAATTATGGGCGGATTTTCTTTTTTTTCTTGTAATTTAAACCCAATCACTCTTCCTGGTAAGTTTTTTTTTTAGATTCTCTCTGTAACTCACGTAGGAATTTTGAAATAATTAATAAATTAGTAAGCTAAAAAGTAGACATGATATTTTTAGTTACACCCACTCCCCCTTGGACCACTTCTCCACACCCTAATTCGTTTTTAATAATTCAATTTATGCACCTCCCCTATTTGCGTCTAAGGTATTACATGACGTATACTTATTGTGTTGATTAATTAAGAAAATAAATGTAATAAAATAATACTTACGCCCATTCAGCATTCTGATCGAGTGGCTGCGTTGCACGCACCGTGCCATTGATGCATTTGGCGCAAACAATCGCACTGCAATCGGTGCCCAATTCAGTGGGATCGGCACAACGCGCACATTGACACCAAAACAATTTGCCGTCGTGCATGAAATCGCGGCGCTTCAGTGTGCCCTGCAGCGTATACGCATAGCTAAGCGTTAACGGCTCACCGCGACGCACACGCCGTGATGTACGCAAATAGATGGCATATGTCAACGGATCATCCGTATGCGATGTATTTGGACTGCAATCGTGCGCCAGCAGAAATGCGCTCGGATACAATGTACGTGCCTTTGCCGTATTCTGGCCAATTTCAAAGCAATTCACATCCAATATGCCGCACACTGTATGTATTTCTGACTCATCATACAAGTCGCCTAATTGCCATGTATTACGCAAACAATTGACGACATTCTGCTGATAATGTTGCCAAAGCGTGACATTTTGTTGACGCTCCGCCGTATGCGATTCCATTGCCAACAATTTGGCATAACGTGCCGGCGCGTGTGTCTTCAACAACAAGACACGCACAATCAAAATCAATTCATACAAATTCTTAACCGTCACTGGACTTGCATGCGCCGTCAGCCGTTTGCCAGCATTCGTTTGCTGTGCTTGAAGCAGCGCACATTCCTGTGCATTATGTCCGTATTCGGTGTGCAGGCCACGACAATTCTCACTGCAAATTGGCCATGCGCAGGCAGCACAACGATACTGTTGGGCCTGCAGGGTCACGGGCATGTAACAGCCAAGGCAGACCGGTTCCGCTGATACGCATGGTCCGATCACTAACGGTAATTCTGTGATAAGCAACTCGGCGGGCTTTAGATCACGATTCGCAACCAAATAACGGCCATAAATATCGGAATTATCAATGCGAAATGCCGCATTTGTTGTTGTTGTTAACTCCGTCTCAGCAACAACTTTAGGCTGCGCTGCATGTTGTTGTTGTTGTTGCTGTTGTTGTTGCTGTTGTTGTTGCTTTTTCTTTGACTTATGATGCTGCTTGTTTGAAATGAGCCAAAAAAAAAAAAAAAAAGTTTGTAAGAATTTCAGAAATTTATTTTAAATACTTTTACTTACTAATTGCAATGTAATTGCGTTAAATTAAGCATGTGTTAGTGTATCTGCGTATCTGTGTATCTGTATCTGTTACACTCTAATGATACTTGTGTGTGTCCAGTGTCAGTTCGCAATGCGCTCATTAATCAAAGACCGTTGACTGTCAACACTTTGGTTATTTTTTTTTTCTTTTTTTTTTTTTTGCTTTTCTCATGTTGTTTTTGTTGTTGTTGCTACTGCTTAGTGCTTAGCAACATGGCAACAATTAAAAATCACTTAATACTAATTTAGCATTGTTGTTGTTGGTTTTTTCCCTTTCACTCATCATTACCTGACATCATTTCATGCCAATCTGCCAAGCACATCAAGTCTGTTTGACGCTTCTGCTTCACATTTACCACGCCCTCTACACGCAAAACGGTACTGTACTGTACTGTATTGTCAACAGGTGTCAGACACACCTGTGCATTGCCAGCCATATGACACAAACAACAACAACAACAAAAACAACAACAAGAATTATACAAATTGTAAATTTTGGCACGCGCATTCTTAACAATTCGATACGAATTTCTGTCATACAACAGAGTTGTCATTTTATTGTTTTTTTTTTTTTTTTTATTATTATTATTTTTTTGTTTAATGCATTTATGCGAAATTTCAAGGAAAACATTTCAATATTTTTTAACATTTAGCACACAAAATATAAAAACAAAAATCATGAGTGTTCCAACGACCTTCAAGTTACTTATCCCAATTATAATAAACGTATACGAAATTTTATATGACATTTTATAGCATGCACATTGACCTTTTTTTTCATTTCAATATCAAGTTGCTATATGATATTTCTATTTTTAGCGTAAGTTTTGAAAAAAACATTTTGGTTGTTATTTGTTTTTGTATCTGTGTGCCTCAAGAAAATTTCGTGTTTCTGGGTGTGTGTGTGTGTGTGTATGCTCATAAGACTGCAGGCAATGCCAATGTGAACGCAAACGCATTGACAACTCTGCACGGCGCAATGCCAAATAACTGTCAGCGTATCAGGCGTGTAACGACAGACAAATCAAATGTCGAACATAACAAATTAAGTACTTAAAAATGTTGCGAGTGTTTCTTCTTTTTTTTTTTTAAATACGATTTAAAAAAAAAAAAATTGTAAGTTTTCTTCCTATACTCTGCATAGGATACTTAGAGTGGTTGTTCCATTTTAAAAGCATTTTTGGAATTATTTTTTTTGGACGACCCATAAAATTTCAAATATGAATTGCGACTCTTGAAAAAAATCCAAATTTAATTTTTTTTTTTTTTGGTTTTTCGATAGGTACAAAACAGTTATACTTCGAATTTGGGTATGCTACTAATTCATTGCGTTTACATACATATTCTGAGTTTACTCTTTAAATTTCAACTGAATCGGTCAAGCCGTTCTCGAGATATGATGGATATGGCTGGTATCTTCTAATTGCTATATCTATAAAACGACTTCATATTTTGGAAAATAACTATAATTTTACGTATATAATAATAAAATAATAATTTTTGAGAGAATCCCCTTATAGGCATAATCAATAACGGAACACATCACACGAAGAGTTTTTCAAAGATCCGAAAATGTAGGAATTCTTTTTTTTTTTAATTTACCACGCCCACTTTTGAACACAACAGTATTATTTATAGATTTATTTATTTTCACCAAAAATTTATTAAATTTATTCATATAGAGTATTTCATGATCGAATATACACGACTATGCCACTTTTACTTGTGGTTTGTTGTTGTTGTTGTGTTTTTTTTTTTTTTTTTATTCAACTTTTTGTTTTTGTGTGTTTTTGTATTTCCGTTTATAAATAAATCAAAGCATTGCCAAAGCGATGCGCGCAATGCACAAGAGGAAGAAAAATTGAGTGACAGAGACAGAGATTAAAACGTTTAAATGGGTGAGCATAGGCAACAAGGTCTTTCAAAGCACACACACACACACACACACACGCACGCAAACAACAACAAAGAGCATAATTATCTTAGAGAGAGTAGCGACGCCGACGGCAGCGGTGGCAATTGTCTAAATTGCATACATATATACGCGTTTGTGGGTGTCTGTACGTTATGTGTGTGTGTGTGTATGTGTGTGTGGGTGGTTGCGCGTTTGTGGCGTGAGCGCAATGCCGGCAGTGTGAAATGTTACAACGACGCTTTCCACACACACACACACACACACACACACACAGAGAGTCGGCGTTGGAATTTTTATACGTTTTTATGAGTTTTAATTGTAACGAAATTTCATTCTATTTTTTTTTTTTTATTGTTTTCTTTCATTTTTATTGTTATTATTTTTCGATTTATGTTCAACAATTGAAATGCAACAATTTATGTATTTATTTATTTATGTCGCTTACATTTTTTCTTGGTGGCATTTTGCGCTGTTTATTTTTCTTCAATTAATAAAAAATTATTTCTTTTGATTATTTAAAAAAAATTCAATAAAGCAAAAAAAACACTTTTCACTTGTCACGATTCGTTGTCGAATTCTCATATGTCGCTGTCTATATCTCTATCTCGGCGCCGACGACGACGAAGATGATGATGATGAAGAAGACGACGACGACGACGACAACGACGTTCGTTGTTTGCACGCGACGCACGAATTGCAACTGTCGCCATCGTCTTTGACGGCGTGCGTCGCCATGATCATCACTATGCCCACCATCGTCTATACATATACACATCTACATACATATATGTATTGCTTTTGTGTATTTCTAAACAAATTTAGAAACGTTTTTTTTCAAAACTACAAAAACAAATTCCAAAAATCAAAACAATGAAAAATTATGATATCATATTCGATTTGAGCAACTATGGAAATAATTTTGTAGGCAACAAATATGCAAATATTTAAGCTTTCTTAAGTCTAATAAGCAAGTAAGAAACAAACAAAAGTGTTAAAATAAATAGAGAAAGATAATCTTACAAATAAAAACTTCGGACAAAAAAATCCGAATTACTTAAGTTTAATTAAAAGCGCAAAGAAGCAAAAAAGACACAGCAAAATGACAGGAATTTCATTAGTAATCTCAAGAGAGAGAGAGAGAGAGAGAGAGAAAGAAAGAGCGAGTAAGAAAATGAAAAATAAACTGTAAAAGTAAATTTTAAATCACACATTGCTTTATGTAATCTGATTTAACAATTCAATGGCTTCATCACCTGAATTCGTTCTACACAAACAAAAAACAACTCAAACCAATGTTATACGATTTTTAATTACCCTAAAGATTTATAACATGAAATACAAACGCCCAATGGCACGCCCACTTTGGCACATTTGCCAATCAGAGAAATTGCAAATGTTTGAGCGCATAAAAATGCGCTATAAAATTGTTTGAATTGCAAATTGCTCAAAGTGTTTTACACAATGTCGTTAAAAATATTGCCTGTGCGTGTGTGCGTGTGTGTGTATGTGTGTGTGTGCTCGTGCGTGAGTTTCTGTGCTTTGGATGTGCGTGAGCGCCAATTGGTATTATTAAACGTGAAACAAAAACAAAGTTAATGGCACTAAAAGTACCAAGAACGATTTTTTATAGCAAAATACACGTACACAAATACACACACACGCATACACACGGATTTAAATTCACCGTTGAATTGATTTTTATACCTTTTCATTTTGTTTTATTATTATTTTTTTTTGTTGGGTGGTTTTTCTTCTCTGTCTTCTTTCAACACATGTATTGTTTGCAGATTTTGGCTTCCTTTCTATTTTTTACTTCATTATTTCAACTCTGCCAATTCTATTGGTGCTCGTACTGTAATTTTCCTATTTTTCAACATTTCGATACTTTTATTTACTATATGTAAGCGCATTTAAAGCGCTCTCGCACAATATTCATGTAAAGCTAATTTTCTCTTATTTTCTCAGAATTTATGCAACTTCCGTTGCGAGCATGCTAAACAATGCAAGCCAATTTAACTATTTAAGCACAGAAAAACGTTCAATTTATAATGCATTGGTTTACTGCATATTAAAGCCACTAAAAAAAGAAAATAAAAAAAAAATATTACAACAACAAGAAAGCTAACAATAAATAAATATAAAAGATAGTCGGAAGGCAACACGTGCACCGCAGCATACTAGAAACCAATGGCAACGATAAAAGCGACAACGTCGTAGACAACGTCGACTCGACAACTCTGGCAAGGAATACGTACGTATAAAGAAAGTACACACATCAATAAGAAGCACAAAAAAAGCAAAAAAAAAAAACAGAAAAATAATAAAACACAGCAACAACATGATGATAGTGCGGCAACAACAATAACAACAAAAACGCGCAATAAATGTGACATGCATTGTGAGTAGAACAGAAGTAAAAAGTGCTGCAACGATGACTGCGTAGGAAACAGAAGGCAAGTAAAATAAAAAACAAAAAAAGAAAGAAAGCTTAGAAGAATTGTACGGAACGAAGCATAAAGAAGTTGCAGAGGCGGCAGAGCAGCTTTAAAATGCAACAAAGTAATCATAAAATCAAAAAGTATGAAAAAATACAACAATAAAAGAAGCGAAGCGAAGGCAACTTGGTAAAAACTAAAAATTATGAGTCGCAATCAAGGCGCAAAATTAATACGCTTCATGAAGAGAAGGTATGAGAAAAATGAATAAATAAATAAATACAAAATGAATAAAAGAAGATAAAACAAAGGCGAAAGATAATAGAAAGGTAGAATTTATAGCAAATATAAAAGGTAATAGAAAGGACTAACTGGAGATCGCTTGAAAGCGATGAATAGATAGGTAGATAAATAAATAGAAAGCTGGATCGATTGATAAAAATTGAGTAAACACTTCAAAATATAATTAAAAATAGAAAAAAAAATTTAGAAAAAAAATATAAAAGATATGAGGGAGGGAGAAAGAAATATTATTTATGAATTATTTCAAAAAAAAAAAATATGTGAAGTAAATATATACAAAATGACTTTTTGACGAACTCACTTGCTTAAATAAAAGAGCCTAAAAGTATGCAGTAGTGCTTGGCAAAGGAGAACACTCACAGAAAAACACACATTTAGAAACTTGCACGCACACATGAGCACAAACGATTTAAGCAAAAATCCATGCAGGCGCTTATGTAAAACCTGACTTTCAGTACTTGTACATATATGTGTGTGTGTGTTTGAGTGTACGTGCACATCAACTATCACAACGTCACTTCCGCTACACTTTTGCTCTTAGCCAAGCCGCACATTGTTGGTTTTATGGTTATCAAAGTGTTGCTTATTAAAATAAAATTTATTGCTTGTTTACAACTACAACAACAAGACCATAAAAATAAAAGAATATAAACGAAACGAAATAAAAATAAAAATAAAGCGAAGATGAAGATGAACAGACGTGAAGTGATGATAAAAATCAGTGATAAGCAAAACTCACAAAAAAAAAAATCGAAAGCAAATAAGAAAAGAAAATCATGAATTGAAGTATGCGATAATATTTACGATTATGAGGAGTGATATTAATAATGCCGATGATAATAACAATTTTGATCAACCGAATGTGAATGACGATGATATTTAAATTTAAATGTCAGCCAAAAAGTATGCTGCTATTTTTTAATTTTACACATTTTCCTTTTTTTTCTGTTTATTTTTAAGGCATACGAGGTTATTGGACTACCTTTTTATATCCTTCGTATCAACATTTTCCAATAAACCATCAACTTCATTTCTACTTCGTTGCTCTATCTTTCTTTCAAATATTATTTGTCGCATAAATGGTTGAAGGTATCATGCTCAGCAAAACGATAATCAAAGCAGAAAAGTCTGTCATCAAATACGATAGAAGCAATTGTACAGAGACTTAAAATGTAAAAAGGTAATATTGCCTTTGATATTCTCAAAAATATCATAATTCTTAGTAGAAACCTTCTGAACTATATCACCATCAACATGCAAGCATATGGTTCTTATAATATAACTGACCATATGTTTCACGAGTCTCTGTTTCATTAGATTTTTTCAACCTCTGTGTAACAGAAATCTCTTTTAGGCGATTTTTGGAGAATGTCCAATATTCTTCCCTGGGATCTCTTTGCTTTATGTCTTATCTACTCTGTCGAAGCATACAAATATTCGACAAAACGAAATCTCTCGATTTTCTGACACAACAACCAGAGTTTTGAAAACAGTTCACTTCGAAAACAACTGGAGATTTCCAGCACACAAATATTTAAGGCTTAAATTTAATGCAAACTTTTGAAAATTCAAAAAGCACGTTTATAAAATATGGTAATCAATTTTATTTTTTCTTGTTTTTCAATTTTCAAACTAAATTCAAGTTAGAACTTTTTGTATTGTTAAGCCAAACACGCCGCTGACATTTTCAACGTCATTTAACAGCATTTAAATTTCATCAAACAACTGTGCATGAAATCAATTTGTAGCTGAGATTATTGTATATCTGATCAGGCAACAAAGACAAAGAAATTTGCTGCCGCTGTCAATCGACGAAGCGAGACGTCGACTTCGATGGTCCTTAAGCAGGCGCAGATGTTGCCAATTTGCAAAACAGTTTGCAACAATATCGAACCGCATACAAAATAAGAATGCAAAAAAGAACCAAGACGAGACGAGACTATTGAAGAAAGTAAGCAAAGTCGCAATGACAAAAAAAAAAAATAAAAAAAAATACACACAAAAAAAGTTGGCGAGCAAAAAAGGAGAAAATTTGCGACGAAATTGCAACATAAGGAAAAAATGGTAGAAAAAAAATAATCGAGAAAAAATATCTAAAAGTAAAAAAAAAGAGAAGTGAAAAGTGGACTGACGAAATGTCAAAGGCAATCGAAACTAAAAGAGACAAGTTGAAATGAGCGAAAAGGATAAAATGACACAAGTCACGATAAGATGCGACGAGGCGTGAACCAGAATAGTTGAAGATGTTTAAACAGACATGTCGGAGATACAGAGAGACTGACTGACGAACTAAACGAAAAAAAAAAATAAACTAAATAAATAAATAAAACTCAGACAGAAACAAACCAAAACAGGCCAACACAGAACTGCAGAGCTTGTGAAACTCATAAAAAGAATAAGCGAAATAAAGTTGGGAGAAGAGAGAGAGAAAAAGAACTACAAGAAGCGGAAACTTTTGTGATTACCCAACGACAGTTTGTGAATCCTCAAACTCATCCTTGTCGTCGTCAAAATCATCAACATCATAGTCATCAACGTCGTCGTCGTTGTCGTCGTCTGCAAGTAGCTGAATCAATGGCAATGTCGCCGGTTGAACCAGCAGCCATTGTCATCCACTTCAAATGTCATCGTCATCGTCGCGCGAGTTGCAGCATTCAAGTATACTCAAAAAAAACAAAAAACCAACTTTCAATGACTGTCGGACGTTCTATCCGTTCATTTGTCAGTTCGCCTGTTTGTCTGGCTCACCATATTTCTGATTGTGTCCACTTCACACACAATTTTCTTTTTCTATTTCGCTTATTTCCTTGTGCACTCTTTTACTCAATCTTTGTCTCCTTACTGTCTGTCTGTCTGTCTGTATGTCTGTCTGCATTGACACAAGTACCATTTGATTTTGTCTGGCAAAAAACTATTGAGTGATCTTGATGACAGTCAAAATTGTTGTTGAGATCTTTAATTTTGAAAATATTTTCAGTTTGTAAAACTTTATTGAAAACAACAAATAAAAATTATCGACTTCAACTTCAATTTTAATGCACTTTTATTTAAATTGTATGCAATAAAAATTGCGAACAAATATATTACAAAGCATACAAAAATGAACTTATGCGATAAAAAGACCTCTTGAAAATAAATAATCATTTGAAGAGAAAAAACTCACAAGAATTAATTGTTGTTGTAAAAATATTGTAAATCTTACTTGGTTTTTACGATATTATTCAAAATTATTATAAAATTTCACAAATTTATTGATCTTGAAGTATGTATATCTATAATAAATTTAAAGATGGTGAGGCTTGCCTCTGTAAGTTGTTCTAACTTAGCATAATTTGTTCTTCTGATTGGACAGAATATTTTGAAATTTATTAATTTTCGTCGCAAATTTAATCTTTGCAGTCCATTTTTAATCCATTGTATATATTAACATACGAAACGGGATCAATGAAACCAACGTCAACAACTCATTAAATGCCACTTTCCAATTCTTTAAGTATTTTTTTTTTTTTTATAAATATATTTTTACTCATTTTTTTTTTTTTTGCAAATTTTTTCGCCTTTTCGTATTCGCTTTCAATGCTAATGATTATTATTTCAATTGGCGAAATGACTGACAACAATTTTTCAACTTTTATTATTTTTTTTTTTTTTGCATTGTACAAAAATAAATCGCAATGTTTAAACAAAAAACAACTGTTTCAATTTTTTAGCGCTCTGCAGCCAAATTAACGTTGAAAATGAACTAAGCTGAACCGAACTGAACAAGAAACGAGACAATGATGGCAAAAGTTCAACGTTGAACATTTCAAATCACTGTATGACAAAAAAAAAAAAAAACAGCAACAAATGACAACAAAAAGACCCAAAAAAAAAACTGTATGATTTAATATTGTGTAAAACTAAGCTGAGAGCACAAGTCGAAGCGACCGCGAAACAAATCGTTTTTCAAAAATGTATTCAGTGCAGGGGCGACATTCGCAGCGGCAACGAAATAGCGACAGTCATAAAAATACGTTTTGCATTTTAGCGGTAGACAAGATACAAAATTTATGAAGAAAAAAAAATAAACACAACAAAATAATAATAATAATAAGTCTCAAAAGGCGCAAAATAGAAATAACCAAGAAAGAAAAAAAAAACAAAAGTGGTTACGTTTTATTCCTTACTTGTCTAAGCGGCGGCTGTGACTCTCATCTAAAACTGAGATACAGATACACATTTAAAGATACAAGTTGAGTTGAGTTGCGTTGAGTTGATTTGTGTGCGTGCATGTTATTGCATGTGTATGTGTAAATTTGTTTTTTTTTTTTTTTCATACTGTCTCAAGTGTATTACATAAAGAAAAGCTAACAGAAACGACAACCGGAAACGGCGAAAGTGCCTTGTGACATTGTGACAACAACAACAAAAACATAGTACAAGTGTTCGTCGTCGTCGTCGTTGTTGTCATCATCATCATAGTCGTCATCATCGTCGTCATTGACGCCAACATACATACGTCAGTCTATCGTTGTTAGTTTTATTAGTGTTGACGGTGTGACAAGTGACGACAACAACAGCAACAACAAGAACAGCAACTCTCATAGCCAAAAACGGAAATGGCAAAATTAGTGACTTATATCTTCATTGTTAGTTCGTTGATACTTTGGTATTTTCTCTTATTCGGCAATAGCAGCGTTAAGGCATCTTCAAATTTCGCTGAAGCTGCTTCAACCGATGGCGGCGGCGGCGGTGGTATTGGCGGTGGCATCGAAGGACGTGGCTATGCCACACATCATGGCGGCAGTCATCATATAAGACGTAAATTATTTGCCCCTCTTTTGCTTACACTTTAATTTTAATGCTTAACTTTACTTCAACAATTACACAAACTCAACTACAGGCAATATTAATCACTGTTGGCGTCGTTATGATGGCTACAATCTACAAAATACCGTCATCAATAAAAAGGAACAATTGAAAAAACCCTACGGTATACTTTGCAATTTTAAATGCACTTGGTTCTTTACGATAAAGTAAGTCAAATTAGTCATACATTTTAATGCATTTAAATATACTGTCTTTCTCTTCCTCTTATCACTTATGCATTATAGCTTTCCGATGTGCGAATTCATTTATGATTACAAATTATCCTGCTACTTATTTACATCACTGCCAGATTGTACGAATGTCAAATGTACGCTCTTAAATTATTTTAATTAGCATATTTACTCAAGCCAATCATTTATTTATATATACTTGTATTAATATTTAACATATTTGCAATTGAAAAATAAATCTAAAAAAAAAATAGGCATAATTTATTTTATATAAATAAGCGTAACCATTTTTGTTTTAGAACATTTTTTTTTTTTATTTTTAAATCATGTAACTAAATTGTTAAGTAATATGAAAATTTGATATGAAATAAACAAAATATTGTTAAAAATTGTTTTTTTTTTTTGTTTTGGGCATACATATCTAACCTGTCAGACAAAGTTTGCTCTTTATAAGGGTAACGCAATTCTAGTGCAACGTATGTTACACAGATGCTCATTATACATACGACAGTATAACGTTGAAAATCCATGAAGTTTTGAGTCAGGTGTTTGGGTGATTGTGAGTATAAAAATGTTTGATCCCAAAACAATTAACCCAAGTGACAGTAATATTTTTGCTTAATATCAAATTTAAACTATTTAAGATTTTTTTCGAAAATTTAAAAAAATATAAAAAAAAATTTATACAAAAATAAAAAATAAAATTGAAAGTAAATTAAAACCGTCAACAATTTTTTGCATAAGTTCTCATAATATCAAACGAATCTGTGTATCTGTGTAGTTGGCATGACGATACTTTTTGTTGCACTATGAAAACTGTTGCAAAATTTTTCCATCACGCTAAACTAACTTTGCCAGACACTTCTTAACAAAGCGACAACAGCAGCGGCAGCAGCAGGAGCAACTCGATGCGTAAACTATTTCAAATCTATGTGTATGAAAAAGATAGTATACGTAATGAGAGTGAACGAAAAACGGAATCACCATTGTCCATAGACATCGAGGCGCAGTAAAGTAGATGCAACGGTATCATGATACTGTCATGGCTGCTGTTCTCGACTGAAAAATATTTTCAAATTGTCTAACATCGAGAAACTTTAGTCATTTTTCTCGTTGTTATTGTTGTTGGTTTAGATTTTTTTTTTTTTTTTTTTTTTGTTACTGTTTTAAAGTTACCTACTTTACTCATACCTCAACAGTTAACTTCGAAGGATATTACTTTTTGAAACACATGAACATGAACACAGTGTTTGTGATGTGGGTTGTAACTCTGGTAACACATGTACACATATGAGGGACGTTTCAAAAAAACATTAAAATATTTAGTTACATTCTTAAATTGTTAATACCGCATATGAATTTCACATACAAATTTAATATAGTTCTATGTTGCATTGGGTCACACATCACATACAGCAATTTAACACTAAACTAAAGTGTACTCTTCTATTGGTGTACAGTGCACTTATACAAGCCAAAGAGAGAATCTTCAAATTGTTAGTGTACTCACTCTCAGTGAATGTCATTCTAAACCAAATGAAGTTATGATTACAGTGAAAATGGAATGAGTGAATGAGTGCACTTTATTTATCTCAAATGTTTTGATTCACTGTATGAGTGAGTAAACTGTACACCAAAACATTATACTCGCAATTTGTCGTACAATGTATGAGTATATAGTGTAATTCATTTGCCGTATTGAATGCATTCATGCAGATCTCTAAGTTAACTCTTCTTTACTTTACAAAGTCTATATTTTTTCTAGAATTATATTTCGTTTTTTTTTCTCGCTAAAGCAACCAATTTAATGACCCTCGCCAGTGACTAAAATCATGTTGAGTGGGCTTAGAGTCGAAGTCGGAGTCGGTTAAAGAATGCCGCAAATAAATCGCTAAACATTTATAAACAGAGCGAAACAGTTATGCAAAAGTGTTTCGAAGCGAGTGAATTGAGTGGTGAGCTTTTGGATTGGACTGACTAAATTGGTTTGTTGTGCGCTTCTCGCTTTCAATGGGACTCAGATTGGGTTTGTTTCGAAATTGTTTAAAAAAGGCAAAAACAAAAACACAAAAAAAAAGGCTTCAAATGAGATGAGTTCAGTTGAGTTGCGTTGCGTTGTGTTACGCTCGGTTCTATGCTATGCTGTGCTGTGCTGTTCTGTACTTGGGCTTGGGCTCTGTTGTGTTGTTAGACAGTTTCAAATGGTGCTTCAAAAAGGCGCTAAAAATAAGATAAATCGTTGTTATTGTTGTTGTTGTTGTTGTTGTTACCGTTCTTGTTGCCATTGTTATTAAACAGGTGGGAAACGCGAATGAACGAACAAGTGTAACCAAACAACAACTCGTCTTTAGTCCTTTTTTTTTTTGTATGTACATATATATTTGTGTGTGTGTGTGTGTGTCTGCGTTCGCCTGTTTTTCAGTCAATAAAATTGTAACGGAGATTTACACCTGAGCGCAGATGTTAGTGGTTTCACTGTGTGTGTGTCTGTGGCTGTGTGTGTGTGTATTCAAGTGTTTGTGGCAAAAATTGAAAGGTTTAACAGGAAAATAAGTTATAAACCATAAATTAGTGGCAAAGTGAGTTGTTTATTTTTGTTAGCGTTGCTGATGCTCTTTCCATTCTGGCACAAATTCCCAATGATTGGAAGTGAGGCGCAAGCTTTGAAGGACATGCATCAGCAGGTGGCAAAACTAGCGAAGTGAGAAGAGGAAATTTTTGTTGTAGAGAAAGTAACCTAAAGCTACTTGGGTTTAAATAGGCTTGCATCAGTGTAAAAAAATGCTGAAGATACTGGCTTTAAAAGAGATTATAGTGATACATTTCTTAAACAACTCATTTTACTTGAAAAACATTTGAAGAGCACTTTTTATAATTCGGGATATTTTTTCGGATTTTATTTTTCTTTAAAAAAAAAACATAAATAACACCGAAGTACTGAAAGTATTTCTCATATTATTAAACGCGTCTCCCATCACAGCCTCCTTATCTATAACATCTATCTATCTATCTACGCTATAAAATGCCATTTCCCAATCGAAAACTATCATTGCACACGATTTGCGCTTCAAATAATCTGTTTCATTTTGTTTAAGAGCACATGATTTCATCAACTGAACACTTACGCTTTCAAGTGTCATGTGTTGGCTGCCCCCACTCATTCCACTTTTTTTTATTTTTATTTCATATTTTATGAGTTTTGGTTTCAAAACGAATAAGCCTACAGAACTTTTGGGGTCAATTTTATACTATATTTTAAATATTTTTTTTTTTAGTTTTTAATAAAACAAACAATTTTAGGCTTTTGTGTTGTATGTTGCCTTACGATGACGATGACATCGTTGCTCATAATGATGTTTGTTGAAATGAAATGACATTGATCGTTGAAGGCCATTTAAATGAGGAGCATTAAATGGTCAGAAGAGTGCAAATTGATTATGGTTTCATTCACATACCAGAACCGAATGATTGAGTATGTGACTAACTAGCTGACTGTCAGTCTATCACTGCCTCTGTCTGTACAATCATTCGTTCATTTCGGTCGTTCGTTCATCTGAAAATATGTAGAATGTATGAGTGTATGTGTGTATCTGTGAATGATCTGTGCCGTGCACGTTGTTATATTTGGGTCGTGGTCGTTGATCGTTCATCGTTGATCGTTGATCATAATACATAGTTGATTGCGTAGTTTAGCATTGTTGTCGTTGCAGGCACGCACTAACGCATGCACGCAGCCTGTGTTGTTATATTTGCATTTGCTTGCTTTGTTTTGGGTCTCAATTTGATTGGCAAATTACTGCAATTTTTTATATTAGATTATTTCATGTTACAAATTAATTGCATATTAGAATAATGCGTGCACTTATGGCTTACTTAACTTAGGGTTGCATTCTAAAAAAAAAAAAAAAGAAAAGCCTTCTTAATGTTAACATTCTTACACCATTCAACAGCATCACATGAAATTGGAATGGAAAAACAGCTCTCCTGAATATGTCATACTGTTAAAATTCTATTAGTATGCCATTTAATAGAATTATTATAAATGGCAAGCTAGTTCAAGGGTTTTCATTTTAATTATTTTAATAAAAACATCAAAAGCAACAAGATTTTCTCCGGAAGTTCATTCATACTACAAATATTCAAGCAAATTTTACATCTCTCACAAAATCAACTTGAAATACAATTTAACGCTTGAAGCGAAAAACGTTGCCAATGCCAAAAGTGCGTAAAACACTGCAAATCACAGTAATTGTGCCAATTAAATTTTCGTGGAAAATAATATTTGTATTTCGTAGAATATAATCAATGAAAAACGACAACTGTAAATTGAAACCAAACTGAAAAAAATAAAGAAAACAACAACCAGAAATATCTCATTAGTTTTGACTAGTTGAAGGAGCAGTGACAACAATAACAATAGCAACAGCAACTACAACAACAACAACGACAACGACAACTAATAAAGAATCAACAAGAAAACAGTGAAGAGTGAAAGATGACTGTAGGTGTACGAGGGAAGTATGAAAAGCGATGACGATGGAAACAAACTGTGAATGAGCAAACGTTAAAAATAGCACAAACAACTTGTAACAAATTATGAACAGCATCAGCACCTAAGGCAGCAACGTAAATGAGAAGGCAACTGAATGAATGACTGACTGACTGACAAAATAACTGGCTGACTGACTGGCTGACTGGCTGAACTGACAGGCTAGAATAGCGCAGAAGTGCCTGGCAAAATATGAGCTTCATCACTTTTAAAAAACAACACAACACAACACAAAAGGTGTCAACAATTTCATCAAAGTAAGCAGGGCAGACAAACAGACAGACAGACACACACAGACATATATAGAGACAGACAGACTGACAGACAGACAGACAGCTAGCTAGATATACAGAGAGGCAGGATGCTAAAGTAACGAGATGCCATACAGAGATTGTTGCTTGGCATGACCCGAGGGGCCATAATAGGGTTCTATGCTACGACTTTTGTACAAACTTGCGACTTGACTTCTGTTGATTGAATGAGTACAACAATAACAATGAAAAATCTCACTGTTTGCTTGTTTTTTTGTATTTGTGTATGTTTCACATCTTTTGTAATCACATTAAAGACCCCAAAAAATTAGCGAACAATTTATCAATTGCCGGCAATTTAGTAAAAAGAATCATCATCAGCACACACACACACACACGCACAAAACAGACAGACAGAAAGACACTCATATTGAAATACTGATGAACTTTCTTGTGTTACTTTTGTTATTGTTACTGTTTTTCTGCGCATTTGCGAATATAACATTTTATGAAAAGACAAATACAAAAGCAAGAAACAAGAAAAGTTACTTTCGGCTATGGTGATACATTGTAAACCTACTTGAGTAAATTTGGAAAAAACATATTTCAAATATTATTATTATACTTTTGCGCCAATTTTTATTATAAAAACTGACCCATTTTTTTTTTCAAAATCACCCACTTTTTTTAAAACTCAGCCATTTTTTTTTTTAAACTCACTCATTTGGTTTTTTTTTGTAAAGTCACCTATTTTTTTTTTTTTTTTTTTTTTTTTTTGAATTTTTTAAAGACACTCACAAATTTTTTTTTCAAAATCACTCATTTTTTTTAAGAAACTCAGACATTTTTTTTATAAAAAACTCATCATTTTTATTTTTTAAACTCACCCTTTTTTTTATTAATCATTTTTAAAATAAAACCAGAACTTTCAGCTTACAGATTTACTTTGTTTTCACTGATAATTAAAATAATAATAATTTTTCTAATATCAATTAATTGTATGTAAATGTGAAGTAAAAGAAACACACATATGATCCTTTCGAGAACGAAACTTTATGCAATCTTGGCATTAATGCGTTACAAATTTCATAAAAAATGTAAAACGCCGAATAGTAAATAATTTGTCATGAAGTGTGTATCTTTGTAAACACAATAATAACAAATAAACAAAAAAAAAAAGATAAATAAATAAAATAAAATTCCTACAGATTTTTGTAATGGATCAGTTGAAATGGAAACGTTGCGGATCAACGCAAAAAATTGTCGTTTGGCGCGCATTGCATTTTGATAATTCGTCGCAAACGGTTGAGTCGACGACTCACTCACATTTACGGCGTCGTCATCGTCTTCGTCGTGTCGCTTGTAACGGTGTTTTGTTCTTTTTCACATACAAACTCACACTCACACATACACACACTTTGTTGCTCACACGCACACTCACGCACGCTTCTTGTCTTCCAAATTCATACTTCACTAATGGGCAAAAAGATGTCGCAAGCAGCGTCATGCAAGTAAACGAGTCTAGTGTTGCACAAAGTTGAGTTGAGTTGAGTTGAGAAGAGAGTTTTTTTGTTTTTTTTTTTTGTCAACATTACTGAAAAGTGTTATATGAAGTGTGAATATGACAAATTTTTGTAATTATACAACAATGTTTACAACAGCAGCGTGCAAAACAATAACAACAACAATGAGAAATAGTCTGAAAACGTTGACAATTATTGTTTTTTTAATTTTATGTTGTTTTTGTAGTTATAATGAAAGTGGTACGTAATAATATTTTATTTTTTTTAGTTTTCATTTATTTATTATTTTTTTTTTATGTTATACAAAAATATTGAGTATACGCAATAATAATGCGTATACGCAATTAAGTATACGCAATTGGAACAATTCAGTCTTCAATTCAGTTCAATTTTTTTTTTTTTTTTTTAATTCATGTATTCTAGACTTCGAAGTAGCTTTGCACTTAAGCCTACAGAGCAAAGAAAAATGTTGAAAAAAATATTTAAAACACTTTGCTTGAAAAGTTAAAAAAATACAAACGAATAATATTTTTATTAAATAATATTTATTGCAGTTTAAAAAAGAAATTAAAAATTAAAACAAATTGTGCCTTAGTTTATTAGTCTATTGGCAATATTTAACACACATAACATAATTATTACTATAAATTGTATAGCATTATAAAAGAATTGTATAACTTTTTTGTTTTATTTTTTTTTTCTTTACAAATTACTTACAATAACTTTTTGCGCATTACCTGCCGCTGTTTGTTCATAAAACATTTAACAAATCACAAACATTCGCTTGCCGTATACCAACATTCATACAGCCTGGAGTGCACAATGTTGGAAGAAGCATAATTCCGGTTCAATTCAAACGCCAGATGGTGAATTCAAGCGACCATTTGGCATACTCTGCACTTATCGTTGTTTTCTCTGGTTTCCACCAATGTGAGTATGCTTTTATCTCAATCCAGACTGCAACTATTTTCACATTTCTTTTTTATTATTTATTTTGTTCTATTTTGGTATATTTAATGCATTGCATAACATTTATCGCCTTAAGCTTTGGCTACCATGCACTCGAATTTATCGTAGTGCAGCCAAGTGTACAGCAAACAAAAACACACACACACAAAACAAATCGAACAGCACATTGATTTATTTTTACAAAATTTGTAACAACAATAAAATTATTTTAATTAATACAATAGCATTTAACGGTACTTTTTTTAGTTTATAGAATTCTTACTGCAATGCACAATTTATGTTTACTCACGTTTATTTACTTTATCCATTTTAGTTATCCTTACTGTGAATTCATATTCGATTTGCGGCTCTCAAGGCATTTTACAACGCTGCAGGATTGCTACGAAATACGTTGCAATGAAACATTTGCGTTTTTCGATTAGTTTCTTTCGCTAAGTAATTTTAAAGATAATATTTTTTTTTTTTTTTTGGTATTGTTAATTATTGTTAATTAAATAAATAATCACGTAAAAGTACAACAATTATATTTAAATACATATGAATAAAAAAATAAATTGGTGTTCTTCGTTTTTTTTTTTTTCTTGGATTTTAATGACATTTTTTGTTTTTTCAATGCTTTAAGTGTAAAGCATTAAGAATGCAACATACAACACAAGTTTTGAAATTTTTTAAAAATATGGTAAGTCAGAAGTCTAAACTATATAATTTCATATTGAGAACAGTTTAAAGAGCAATTCAAAGTTCAAATACACAATTATCAATTAACAGCAAATAAAACAAAGTGTAAAATTTTATTGAGTTCTCCACTTAATCTAATAACTTTAAACAATGCGAGTATACGCAGGGTTAGACATAATGCTGATGTAGCTGATACTTAAATAATATGCCGACCACAAAAAGTCATCAACAACACAAGCAGACAAGAAATACTGAGTTAACCTAACTAACAGTCAATTGAGCTAACAATTATGTTTTCGCAAAGTCAAAAGTTCTACAGAAACAAAATACCCAACATGAAATACTAACAACAAGCACGACAAACCATCAAAGATTTTATGGTAACAAGCAACTTCATACGTACACAATATCAGGTGTAGGCGTTCACACACAGAAACACTCACACTCACACACACGTGCCATATGCCGATTTGTACGAAAAGGACTCTCTGTTTTTTTATGATATTTTAAATAAACAATTATCTTTCACTCTACCTTTATGCACAAGCACAAAATATAAATGACAATGACGATATGGTTTGACATCAAGCCAAAAACAAATTGTTTAAAGTTCTTTTGGTCGATTTTTGTGTTTGGCTTTGTAACAAAAGAGGTCGCTTTCGGTCTTTACAATGGGTTTTTGGTTTGATGACAATGTCACTTTATGCTTAATAGTTATAATAACAACAATAGCAATGATAACGTTGTTGATGCTGATGTTGATGATAATGATGATGATGAGGTTTATGTTGATCAACAAGGCAAACGAGGACCCAAAAGTCAATTAGAATACTAATTTGTATGCAAATATTTGTACATTGTGTTATTTCCGTCTATCTTATGCCCTACACCAGTTTTGTGTAACTGTTTGTATGTGTGTGTGTGTGTGTGTGTATGTATTTGATTGTGTTTGTATGGCAGAGGACCTACATTATTTGTTCGTTATGACGTCAGGCCACGTATACGTAATATTCTGAGCCATAAACCTTTGAGCAAACAGTTCAAAACGCTTTGTCTACAAGTGGCAAACCTTCACAATCCCTAATATGCTAAGGAAATCACATTTTAAACAGTTTAAATAAAAGACTTGCTTCTTTATTTATTGAAAAGTGAACTTCAAAAAATATTAAGTATATTAATATAACTTGAATTTACTATAATTTGTGTCTAGTAAACAAGTATTTTAGACATTTTCTTATGTGTGTATGTCACCGAAACCAACGAAAGTTTGTCAATAATAAGGATTGTTTTAAATTTTATTATTGAGTCAGATTCAGATAATTAGATTCAGATAGTCCAATTCGGATAGTCAGATTCGGATAGTCAAATTCGGATAGTCCAATTCGGATAGTCAGATTCGGATAGTCAGATTCGGATAGTCAGATTCGGATAGTCAGATTCGGATAGTCAGATTCGGATAGTCAGATTCGGATAGTCAGATTCGGATAGTCAGATTTGGATAGTCAGAGCAGAGACGTCGAAACAATTAAATTAAAAATATTATGACATATGTTTTCATCGGATAGTTTAATATATCTTCTCTAGAATAACATCAAACTATCCGATGAAAACATTTGGTATAATATTTTTATATTTTTTTGGTAATTTGTTGAAATTTAATTGTTTCTACTTCTCTGCTTTGGCCCGCCTTCGACGTCTACCTTCATTAGACTCCTTATAATCTACGACTAAGCTAACATTTTGGTTGGTACAAGTTTTTCTACTGATTATCATAAAACAAAGTAAACCATAATAAGTCATCGCTTACGTAAGAGTAAGAAAATATTATTTTCATCAATGACACAACATTTCTTAAGCCACAAAAATTACTTAAAAATGTCTGAATTATATGAGTGTCAAATATAATCTTAATAAGTTACAAATAACTCATAAGCAAAAGTTCGCTTCACTTACGAATAAATATCAAAATGCAATTACGCATGGAATTTTTCGTTTAGTTACTTTTCTTAACCAACACACAAACATACAAAACTTATTTAACTTTTACGATGTCATTTTAAGAAACTTTGTGATATTTTTTCATTATTTATTCGATTTCAAGAAGTTGTACTATGTCAGAGCTCATTTTATTTTTTTTTTTTTTCTTTTACATTTAGTATAAATAAAACGGTTTTTGAAGACGTAGTTTTATACTGTTTGCTAAACTTGAAACTTTCGTAAGCAAGACGACAACGACGTCGACGACGACAAACTCCTTCAGTTTCGGTTAAACTCTGATATATTAGTGCTAAAAGTTTTTGGAGTTACTTTTTCTTAAATTCAAGCAAAAGTTGAGTAGCGAGCCAGTGACAAATAAAAAAGGAGCAACGAATTTACATGGATTTTTTTCTTTTTCTTGTTGTTATCTTTCATATTTGGATTTTACGTTTTATAATGTTGCGAATCAAAGCATATCAACTTGTTGTCATTACAATTTGCATAGCACTTCTATCATCTAGTTGGGCTAAAACGAATGGTAAAGTAAAATCTAATTCAACTTCATTCAATCAAGCAATTAAAATTATAATTTAACAACTATTAAAGATAGCAAAACAAATTTTAAACCACGATCAATGACTTGCATTAAGTTTACAGACTCTGGTATGTATAAAAATATTTACTCAAATTATTATAATTCACAAAAATGTGTATCCTTAATAATGCTCATAGCAACATCGAATGATCCAAAGTGTGTTTCGACTGGCATACCACTTATTTATCACAATGAATGTGATTTCGAGTGTAGCCAGAATGGAATTCTACAGTAAGTGAATACGAAAAGTGATTTTGGTTCAAAAATATTGATGACACTCTCCTCCTTTAAACGAACGATTTATAGAATCCGTAATTGCAACAAACAGTTTCGGAATAGAGACTCTTATCCTGAATGCAGCGATATTTTCTGTGCAGCAGCATATGAAGGTAAATAAATATCATAAATAACATAACGAACGTCTACCACAGACAACAGAAATAAGACTACAAAGCCACATTGAAAAAATAGTACACACAGTAACATTAAACATACAGATAAGAAAACTACATCTGAAAAACCAAAAATGACAACGACAACATCATCAACAACATCAAGTACTTCAACAGAAGCACAGAGTACCAGTGATGAACCATCAAGCCATTCTGAGGATACTACTATCAGCTCCACAGAATCACTGAGCCCTACCGAAACAACTTTGTCTACTTCATCAGAAACACCAAGCACTTCAACTGAAGCACAGAGTACCAGTGATGAACGATCAAGCCATTCTGAGGATACTGCTATTAGCTCCATAGATGCACTAAGCCCTACCGAAACAACCCTGTCTACTTCATCAGAAACACCAATTACTCCAACAGAAGCACAGAGTACCAGTGATGAACCGTCAAACCATTCTGAGGATACTGCTATTAGCTCCATAGATGCACTAAGCCCTACCGAAACAACCCTGTCTACTTCATCAGAAACACCAATTACTCCAACAGAAGCACAGAGTACCAGTGATGAACCGTCAAGCCATTCTAAGGATACTGCTATTGGCTCCATAGATGCACTAAGCCCTACCGAAACAACCCTGTCTACTTTATCAGAAACACCAATTACTCCAACAGAAGCACAGAGTACCAGTGATGAACCGTCAAGCCATTCTGAGGATACTGCTATTAGCTCCTCAGATGCACTTAGTACTACCAAAACAACTTTGTCTACTTCATCAGAAACACCAAGTACTTCAACAGAAGCACAGAGTACCAGTGATGAACGATCAAGCCATTCTGACGATACTGCTATTAACTCCATAGATGCACTAAGCCCTACCGAAACAACCCTGTCTACTTTATCAGAAACACCAATTACTCCAACAGAAGCACAGAGTACCAGTGATGAACCGTCAAGCCATTCTGAGGATACTGCTATTAGTTCCATAGATGCACTAAGCCCTACCGAAACAAACCTGTCTACTTTATCAGAAACACCAATTACTCCAACAGAAGCACAGAGTACCAGTGATGAACCGTCAAACCATTCTGAGGATACTGCTATTAGCTCCATAGATGCACTAAGCCCTACCGAAACAACCCTGTCTACTTTATCAGAAACACCAATTACTCCAACAGAAGCACAGAGTACCAGTGATGAACCGTCAAGCCATTCTGAGGATACTGCTATTAGCTCCTCAGATGCACTTAGTACTACCAAAACAACTTTGTCTACTTCATCAGAAACACCAAGTACTTCAACAGAAGCACAGAGTACCAGTGATGAACGATCAAGCCATTCTGACGATACTGCTATTAACTCCATAGATGCACTAAGCCCTACCGAATCAACCCTGTCTACTTTATCAGAAACACCAATTACTCCAACAGAAGCACAGAGTACCAGTGATGAACCGTCAAGCCATTCTGAGGATACTGCTATTAGCTCCATAGATGCACTAAGCCCTACCGAAACAACCCTGTCTACTTTATCAGAAACACCAATTACTCCAACAGAAGCACAGAGTACCAGTGATGAACCGTCAAGCCATTCTGAGGATACTGCTATTAGCTCCATAGATGCACTTAGTACTACCGAAACAACCCTGTCTACTTTATCAGAAACACCAATTACTCCAACAGAAGCACAGAGTACCAGTGATGAACCGTCAAACCATTCTGAGGATACTGCTATTAGCTCCATAGATGCACTAAGCCCTACCGAAACAACCCTGTCTACTTCATCAGAAACACCAAGTACTCCAACAGAAGCACAGAGTACCAGTGATGAACCGTCAAGCCATTCTGAGGGTACTGCTATTAGCTCCATAGATGCACTAAGCCCTACCGAAACAACCCTGTCTACTTCATCAGAAACACCAATTACTCCAACAGAAGCACAGAGTACCAGTGATGAACCGTCAAGCCATTCTGAGGATACTGCTATTAGCTCCTCAGATGCACTTAGTACTACCGAAACAACCCTGTCTACTTTATCAGAAACACCAATTACTCCAACAGAAGCACAGAGTACCAGTGATGAACCGTCAAACCATTCTGAGGATACTGCTATTAGCTCCATAGATGCACTAAGCCCTACCGAAACAACCCTGTCTACTTCATCAGAAACACCAAGTACTCCAACAGAAGCACAGAGTACCAGTGATGAACCGTCAAGCCATTCTGACGATACTGCTATTAACTCCATAGATGCACTAAGCCCTACCGAAACAACCCTGTCTACTTCATCAGAAACACCAATTACTCCAACAGAAGCACAGAGTACCAGTGATGAACCGTCAAGCCATTCTGAGGATACTGCTATTATCTCCATAGATGCACTAAGCCCTACCGAAACAACCCTGTCTACTTTATCAGAAACACCAAGTACTCCAACAGAAGCACAGAGTACCAGTGATGAACCGTCAAGCCATTCTGAGGGTACTGCTATTAGCTCCATAGATGCACTTAGTACTACCGAAACAACATTGTCTACTTCATCAGAAACACCAAGTACTCCAACAGAAGCACAGAGTACCAGTGATGAACCGTCAAGCCATTCTGAGGATACTGCTATTAGCTCCATAGATGCACTAAACCCTACCGAAACAACCCTGTCTACTTCATCAGAAACACCAATTACTCTAACAGAAGCACAGAGTACCAGTGATGAACCGTCAAGCCATTCTGAGGATACTGCTATTAGCTCCATAGATGCACTAAGCCCTACCGAAACAACCCTGTCTACTTTATCAGAAACACCAAGTACTCCAACAGAAGCACAGAGTACCAGTGATGAACCGTCAAGCCATTCTGAGGATACTGCTATTAGCTCCATAGATGCACTTAGTACTACCGAAACAACATTGTCTACTTCATCAGAAACACCAATTACTCCAACAGAAGCACAGAGTACCAGTGATGAACCGTCAAACCATTCTGAGGATACTGCTATTAGCTCCATAGATGCACCAAGCCCTACCGAAACAACTTTGTCTACTTCATCAGAAACACCAAGCACTTCAACTGAAGCACAGAGTACCAGTGATGAACCGTCAAGCCATTCTGAGGATACTGCTATTAGCTCCTCAGATGCACTTAGTACTACCGAAACAACCCTGTCTACTTTATCAGAAACACCAAGTACTCCAACAGAAGCACAGAGTACCAGTGATGAACCGTCAAGCCATTCCGAGGATACTGCTATTAGCTCCATAGATGCACTAAGCCCTACCGAAACAACGCTGTGTACTTTATCAGAAACACCAATTACTCCAACAGAAGCACAGAGTACCAGTGATGAACCGTCAAGCCATTCTGACGATACTGCTATTAACTCCATAGATGCACTTAGTACTACCGAAACAACATTGTCTACTTCATCAGAAACACCAAGTACTTCAACAAAAGCAAAGAGTACCAGTGATGAACCATCAAGCCATTCTGACGATACTGCTATTAACTCCATAGATGCACTTAGTACTACCAAAACAACTTTGTCTACTTCATCAGAAACACCAAGTACTTCAACAGAAGCACAGAGTACCAGTGATGAACGATCAAGCCATTCTGACGATACTGCTATTAGCTCCATAGATGCACTTAGTACTACCAAAACAACTTTGTCTACTTCATCAGAAACACCAAGTACTCCAACAGAAGCACAGAGTACCAGTGATGAACCGTCAAGCCATTCTGAGGATACTGCTATTAGCTCCATAGATGCACTAAGCCCTACCGAAACAACCCTGTCTACTTCATCAGAAACACCAATTACTTCAACAAAAGCACAGAGCACCAGTGATGAACCACCAAGCCATTCTGAGGATACTGCTATTAGCTCCTCAGATGCACTTAGTACTACCAAAACAACTTTGTCTACTTCATCAGAAACACCAAGTACTCCAACAGAAGCACAGAGTACCAGTGATGAACCGTCAAGCCATTCTGAGGATACTGCTATTAGCTCCATAGATGCACTAAGCCCTACCGAAACAACCCTGTCTACTTTATCAGAAACACCAAGTACTTCAACAAAAGCACAGAGTACCAGTGATGAACCGTCAAGCCATTCTGAGGATACTGCTATTAGCTCCTCAGATGCACTTAGTACTACCAAAACAACTTTGTCTACTTCATCAAAAACACCAAGTACTCCAACAGAAGCACAGAGTACCAGTGATGAACCGTCAAGCCATTCTGAGGATACTGCTATTAGCTTCATAGATGCACAAAGCCCTACCGAAACAACTTTGTCTACTTCATCAGAAACACCAAGCACTTCAACAGAAGCACAGAGTACCAGTGATGAACCGTCAAGCCATTCTGAGGATACTGCTATTAGCTCCATAGATGCACTTAGTACTACCGAAACAACATTGTCTACTTCATCAGAAACACCAAGTACTTCAACAGAAGCACAGAGTACCAGTGATGAACGATCAAGCCATTCTGACGATACTGCTATTAACTCCATAGATGCACTAAGCCCTACCGAAACAACCCTGTCTACTTCATCAGAAACACCAATTACTCCAACAGAAGCACAGAGTACCAGTGATGAACCGTCAAGCCATTCTGAGGATACTGCTTTTATCTCCATAGATGCACTAAGCCCTACCGAAACAACCCTGTCTACTTTATCAGAAACACCAAGTACTCCAACAGAAGCACAGAGTACCAGTGATGAACCGTCAAGCCATTCTGAGGGTACTGCTATTAGCTCCATAGATGCACTTAGTACTACCGAAACAACATTGTCTACTTCATCAGAAACACCAAGTACTCCAACAGAAGCACAGAGTACCAGTGATGAACCGTCAAGCCATTCTGAGGATACTGCTATTAGCTCCATAGATGCACTAAACCCTACCGAAACAACCCTGTCTACTTCATCAGAAACACCAAGTACTCCAACAGAAGCACAGAGTACCAGTGATGAACCGTCAAGCCATTCTGAGGATACTGCTATTAGCTCCATAGATGCACTTAGTACTACCGAAACAACATTGTCTACTTCATCAGAAACACCAATTACTCCAACAGAAGCACAGAGTACCAGTGATGAACCGTCAAGCCATTCTGAGGATACTGCTATTAGCTTCATAGATGCACAAAGCCCTACCGAAACAACTTTGTCTACTTCATCAGAAACACCAAGCACTTCAACAGAAGCACAGAGTACCAGTGATGAACCGTCAAGCCATTCTGAGGATACTGCTATTAGCTCCATAGATGCACTTAGTACTACCGAAACAACATTGTCTACTTCATCAGAAACACCAAGTACTTCAACAGAAGCACAGAGTACCAGTGATGAACGATCAAGCCATTCTGACGATACTGCTATTAACTCCATAGATGCACTAAGCCCTACCGAAACAACCCTGTCTACTTCATCAGAAACACCAATTACTCCAACAGAAGCACAGAGTACCAGTGATGAACCGTCAAGCCATTCTGAGGATACTGCTATTATCTCCATAGATGCACTAAGCCCTACCGAAACAACCCTGTCTACTTCATCAGAAACACCAATTACTCCAACAGAAGCACAGAGTACCAGTGATGAACGATCAAGCCATTCTGACGATACTGCTATTAACTCCATAGATGCACTAAGCCCTACCGAAACAACCCTGTCTACTTCATCAGAAACACCAATTACTCCAACAGAAGCACAGAGTACCAGTGATGAACCGTCAAGCCATTCTGAGGATACTGCTATTATCTCCATAGATGCACTAAGCCCTACCGAAACAACCCTGTCTACTTTATCAGAAACACCAAGTACTCCAACAGAAGCACAGAGTACCAGTGATGAACCGTCAAGCCATTCTGAGGGTACTGCTATTAGCTCCATAGATGCACTTAGTACTACCGAAACAACATTGTCTACTTCATCAGAAACACCAAGTACTCCAACAGAAGCACAGAGTACCAGTGATGAACCGTCAAGCCATTCTGAGGATACTGCTATTAGCTCCATAGATGCACTTAGTACTACCGAAACAACATTGTCTACTTCATCAGAAACACCAAGTACTCCAACAGAAGCACAGAGTACCAGTGATGAACCGTCAAGCCATTCTGAGGATACTGCTATTAGCTCCATAGATGCACTAAACCCTACCGAAACAACCCTGTCTACTTCATCAGAAACACCAAGTACTCCAACAGAAGCACAGAGTACCAGTGATGAACCGTCAAACCATTCTGAGGATACTGCTATTAGCTCCATAGATGCACCAAGCCCTACCGAAACAACTTTGTCTACTTCATCAGAAACACCAAGCACTTCAACTGAAGCACAGAGTACCAGTGATGAACCGTCAAGCCATTCTGAGGATACTGCTATTAGCTCCTCAGATGCACTTAGTACTACCGAAACAACCCTGTCTACTTTATCAGAAACACCAAGTACTCCAACAGAAGCACAGAGTACCAGTGATGAACCGTCAAGCCATTCTGAGGATACTGCTATTAGCTCCATAGATGCACTTAGTACTACCGAAACAACATTGTCTACTTCATCAGAAACACCAAGTACTTCAACAAAAGCAAAGAGTACCAGTGATGAACCATCAAGCCATTCTGACGATACTGCTATTAACTCCATAGATGCACTTAGTACTACCAAAACAACTTTGTCTACTTCATCAGAAACACCAAGTACTTCAACAGAAGCACAGAGTACCAGTGATGAACGATCAAGCCATTCTGACGATACTGCTATTAGCTCCATAGATGCACTTAGTACTACCAAAACAACTTTGTCTACTTCATCAGAAACACCAAGTACTCCAACAGAAGCACAGAGTACCAGTGATGAACCGTCAAGCCATTCTGAGGATACTGCTATTAGCTCCATAGATGCACTAAGCCCTACCGAAACAACCCTGTCTACTTCATCAGAAACACCAATTACTTCAACAAAAGCACAGAGCACCAGTGATGAACCACCAAGCCATTCTGAGGATACTGCTATTAGCTCCTCAGATGCACTTAGTACTACCAAAACAACTTTGTCTACTTCATCAGAAACACCAAGTACTCCAACAGAAGCACAGAGTACCAGTGATGAACCGTCAAGCCATTCTGAGGATACTGCTATTAGCTCCATAGATGCACTAAGCCCTACCGAAACAACCCTGTCTACTTTATCAGAAACACCAAGTACTTCAACAAAAGCACAGAGTACCAGTGATGAACCGTCAAGCAATTCTGAGGATACTGCTATTAGCTCCTCAGATGCACTTAGTACTACCAAAACAACTTTGTCTACTTCATCAAAAACACCAAGTACTCCAACAGAAGCACAGAGTACCAGTGATGAACCGTCAAGCCATTCTGAGGATACTGCTATTAGCTTCATAGATGCACAAAGCCCTACCGAAACAACTTTGTCTACTTCATCAGAAACACCAAGCACTTCAACAGAAGCACAGAGTACCAGTGATGAACCGTCAAGCCATTCTGAGGATACTGCTATTAGCTCCATAGATGCACTTAGTACTACCGAAACAACATTGTCTACTTCATCAGAAACACCAAGCACTTCAACAGAAGCGCAGAGTATAAGTGATGACTCTTCTAGCCATTCTCAGAATGTAACAATCACCTCAATGGACTCACTGACCACAAATGAAAGAACGTCAGAAACATCGAGCAATGACGATGTATTCACGACAACCCATTCTGATAATATTCATACCAGTACTTCAATATTGACAACTGAACTTCCTACTCATAATAACACTGACAGGACAACTGACATTAATGATTTGACTACACATTACCCTAACTGTGTTGTTGTCTGCGGCTAATAACTATTTATATTTACAGAAGACGATTACTGAAGACAACACAAGACAGAAAGGAGTCAAATCTCAATAAAAATCACCGTGGTGTCGGTTTTTAAAGTTCTGTAATTTTATATATTATTATGAAAATATTGGATGTGTGGTTTTACATTTTAATGGGCAGAAATCTTTAAATCAAGAAAAGGAAATAAATATTTTGTTTTGTGATTTTATTTATTTTGGTACAATTTTTGAAAATTTTCTTTTTCCAACCAAAATTGTTGCTGAAGTCAGGGAAAATATATTTTTGTAGTGGATCTCAAACCCAATTCATCCGATTCAAACAATCAATCAATTTGGTATCATGTTTTTTTTATATATTTTTTTTTTTTTCTAATCTTGCATATGTCAGTTTCAATGAATTTTGGCTTGTTGCCATGTATGTGTGAACATTTTTAATCCACTTGAGACAAAAAAAAATTAATAACCAACATTTTTTTTTTTAAGTTATTTCATAGCAAAAAAGCTGTTGAACAGCATGATTTTTTTTTTTTTTTTTTGTTGGTGTTCCTACAAACTTTTGCAGTTAATGAGTTAACATGACACAGCCACCGAACGTGAGTGATAGCATTTTAGCCACATGCAGAAGTTTCACGCCGTGTCCCAAAATAAGGAAAATGTATAAAAGCAAAGCAAAAATAACAAAATAAAAATTATAAGCGAACTGTACTGCTGCACTTGACACCATTTTGAGTTTAACAAAATAACGTTATGTGCAAGGATTCTGCTCTTTAGAATAGTGATGTTTATTTTTTTATTTGGTTGTACTTCAGTTTTTATTTTAGATTAGTTTCTAAACTTAGTCTTGAATTAAGTTCAGCAATTTTGTAAATTACATGTATTTCATTGAGCTAACATGTGATATTTTTTAAGTGGCTTTTGGTTGTGGCAACGGTTACAATGGTGGCGCTGATGATGTTGTTGATGATGATGATGATGATGATGATGCAGTTGTGGCCGCTACTGTTTATAATGATGATTCGACGCCATAAATCGTAATTTTAGTCGACATTCTATAGAAACGTTTTGTAGTATGATTATTCGTGATCATGAGTTTGTTTTTGTGTCCAATTTTCATTAAATCAAATGTGACAGCAGCAACAGCAACACTAACAATAACAACAACAACAATCGACAATACACAATAACAAATGAAATAACTCATTCATTCTTGCATTAATTTTTAGTGTTTTCATGCAAACACTCTGCATAAAATATTAGTATATTTTTCATTCTTGACAAAAAAAATCACCAACATTTTTTTTAAATAAACTAAAAATATTACAACATCATAAAGAAAAACATGCACTGATATTTATATGTTATACATGCCATGATTAAAGTTTATCACAGGTATTATACACATAGTCTTGCCTTTGAACAGAGAACAATTACATAAAAAACAAATTTAAATTCAATGAATAACGGGCATAAGTATCTTTTAGACTACTCAACATCTTCAGACATCACACAAACAAGAATAGTTTTCATTTAATTTATTTAAATCAAATTTTATTTAATTTATTTTCATCAACAAAACAATGATGCTCATACAAGTTGAGTGTCTAGAACATAACAAACATTTTCGTTTGACTGTAACGAGGCGCAGCTAACAAGCAACAAAAATACAAAACAAAAACCGTACACACACATAAATTGAATGCGAAAATTTCTATGAATTTTGCACAAAAACAGTTTAGGTGTGACATTTGCGCGTAGAAATAAACCAAAGGCACTCTCAACTAAGCACACTGACTGAACTGAACTGAACTGTACGACAAATTTTTCCAACATTCATTCAGGATCAAATAAAAATTATTTGAGCACTGTTAAAGTGTAAGAAACACAACCGAAAATTATTATAAAAAAAGCGAAAAAATGTGCAATTACTTTGCGCTGATTTGGTTAATCTGGCTTATTGCCATTGGCAGCTGTGCAGGTTTTGGACAATTTCATATGAAACATTATCATCATCATCAGTACGGACAGACGCAACCGGATTCGTCCGAGGCAGATAATAGTGTATTGCGTAAGTTTTTTATTCAATTTCTATTTTTTATAAATCAAATAATATACTTTCTATAAAATTGTAATTTTTTTTTAACTATTGTAGGCACTTATCGTCGTTGCATGTGGGAGCAATCGAAATTCCTGCCACGACGTCTTGTCCTGCTCAGCCTTTGTTCGAATCTGTTCTGTGAGAATAATCAGATCATGCCGCGTTCCAGGTCTATTTTCGTAGTGGAAAAAATGTCTAGACCGAATGAGTAGTGAAAGATTCTTTCTTTTTATTAGTTGTTTACTATTATCTTGCATGCTAACCTTTTATTATATATTTCTTAAACCTATTTACTTTCAGTGATATTAATTTTATTTTATTTGTATTTCCTTTCCGTTTTTTTTTTCTTCTTCTTATTTTCATTTCATTTATTCATGATTGGATTTTGAAAGCTGTTTGGATATATTGCCAGAGCAATGCGAACAAGGCGATGAGGAGGAACTGATGTACAAACCCTTCCCGGACTGTTGTCCAGTCTATTGCAATTTGAAACGTCGCATGCAACGTTTGCGTACAATGCATTTTCGCAATCGTATACTACTCAATATGCAACAACAGCAGCAACAACAACAAACAAGCAGCAGCGGCACAAATGTCCTGCTGAGCGAAATGGGCTTTAATAATAATTTCTAATAATGCCATTGCACTCCACTTGAATATGTTGTGGTAGTGAAGAACTTTTTTTTTTTTTAATATAATAAAATATACAATATATGTACATTTTCTATTGTTTTTGTACTTTAATAAATAATCATATGACAAATTTATTTTTTATCTCATGAATTAGAAAGTCGAAAAAGCAATCTTATCAATAAACAAAAATTCATGCCAAAAAATAAAAAACATATTAAAAACATTTTTAAATTCTTATTTTATATCTTTTGGCTTGTTGTTTGTGCTTTTGCATTTATTGTTTTATAATATTTCATACTGAATATAGAACAATAAATTTATTGAATTTACATTTTATAATTCTCACACATTACCGTCAATTAAATTGCCCTGATTGAATGCGCGTTTGAATGTTTACACAATGCGCATAATAAAAGCATCAACAATGACAACAACAACAACAACAACAGAACAAACTAGCAAAAATGCGCACAATAACAACATGAATAAATTCAATTATTTGTTTGTTATGATAATTGCAATTGAAGGCATTTAAATGTTTAACAATTATGGAAAAAAAAAGACTATCGTAAAATTTACATACATTTTTTTTTAATTTTTTCAATCTCTTTTTTAAGTAGTATTTTTATTGCACACAATTGAATTGTGACTGTTGACTGACTTTGTTATCTCACTTTGCTAACGTATCGGAATCTCAATAGTTGAAAAAAAACAGGAATTGCTGACAAAATAATAAATAATAAAAATGCAATGCGTAAACATTTCACTTACATATATAAATAAAATCAATTTCAAGCCGTCAGTCAGCCAAACGGTCAATAATTCACTTTTTTATTCCAGCATTCAATCAAGCAATCGTTGGTTTTTATTTACATAGCACTTGGTTGCAAAAAAAAATATATATATATAACGGCAATTGTTGGCACAACAGTGTTGGCAAAGACCATGAAAAATAAATATTACCTTCATTTTAATTTAATAGACTTTGTAGCAGAATTTTCAGATGCTATTTTTTAGTTTTTTTTTTAAGATTGATAAAGAAAGTTTGTTACTTTAAGAATACGATACAGATATCTTTATAATATTTGTTGGGCACTGCCAATGATTTACCGCTAGAATTCTCTAAATACAAATGGCGGTAATTTTAGATCTACAACTTATATTTTATTGAATTTTATTTAAAATATTTACGTTTATTAAATGACTCATGACTCGACAAAATTGAGATTATGCAAATAGTTTAAAAAATTAATTCAACTTGTCAAAAATATTATTAATTATAAAGAAACATTTTTTCAAATGTCAACAATAAAAATGAAAAAATAATTGTTTACTGCCAAAATTTTGTTTATAGTCTGACAGCGATTTAAAATGAATACTAAGCTACTTTAAGTCAAACGTTGTTAAACACATATGAATATTTTTTAGAGATAACACATAAATTATTTTGTTATGAAAACCAAACTAAAACCGTACTTATATACATACATACATATAAAATATGACAGAATTTTCTAAAATGAAATTCATCAAGTAAAAATTGGTAACAAAAAATTTTTACAAAATATAAAGTTTGATTTAATTGTCTTGGTTTTTGCAATTTAATAATGACGCAGTATATGTATGAGTGTGTTGAAACTGACAATGTGGTTTTTGGGTTAACCACTACAAACAAACTGACAGACAAAAAGATACACATATGACTAACATCATACACTATAGATATGTACTTCAGTTGTATATAAAAAAAAAGCCTAAATGTATGCAAAACTAAGCAAGTTTATAGTTTGCTTCATAAAAACTCAATTGAAATAGCAAAAGCGTTTTAAATCAAAAAGAAAAAATCCTGTAAAATGTTTTAATCAATTTTAAGTGTTTTCAAACACTTCATTTTGCAAGCGTTGACAACTTAAGCAAACACACACACACACACACACACATCCAAAGCAACTGATAGAGACCTCATCTCGGCAATAACAACACAAAAAACCGTCTTCAATGTCTGTCTACTGCCTTCTGCTCTACTCATCTCCTACTTCAACATATTTGACCGGATTGCTTACTGTTTCTTTCTCGGAACCGCTCTTGCGTTATGTTGCATTCTTTCTTCACTTTGCATATATATAAGTATATGTATAAGTATATTTTTTTTACTCATATTTATGCATATTTGTGGCATATGCTTTACTTTATTATTTGCTTGCTGTTTTTTTTTCCCCCGAAACCATTTGCTAGCCATAAGAGTTGCCCAGCAATGCTCGCGGCCGCCCATTGGCATCGACAATGTGCTTTATAAGTACATTCATGCATTGACGCTGCTGCAGCAACTGCGGCTCATGCTCATGCTCAGCATACTGCTGATGCTTATGCTGATGTTGGATGCTGTCATCGTCGTCTTTGTATTCATTTCTTTACTTTGGCGTAAGTTGTTGTTTTAATACCCTACACGCAGTGCATATTGATGTTTGTACAACACATGAAAGGAGACAACTCTGATTTTATAAAGTGTATGACAGACACTTATTTTCTCACATTTTGCTCAATTGTATGAAAACAAAACGTTAGAAAAAGCTAAAATAATTATCCAAGATTCCTGATACCCTAAACTCCAAAATCGCCGAAACTAGCATAGCGATAAAGTGCATGAGTATTTTTTATTTATTTTCGGTAAATAATAAATCGAAATATATGGCCTACTCAAGCTGTACTCGGTTCTACAGTTCCTCTTTCATAGAGGTGAGCCTTTTTATGTTTTTCGAGTTTTGTTCTGTATATCGAACAAAGATTCTCGATTGGATTGAGGTCTGAGCACTCCATTGTTTGACTCTCTTGTTCCCCAAGCCAGTCTTTGAGAATAGCTCTAGAATTCTTGAGTCTCAATATTGTTTGTGCCACACATGAAAGACAAAAACTTTGATCTGATAAAATATTTGGCTTACCTATGTACATATATGCTTGATCAGTTCGTTCATATTGCGTTGATCATCAGTCTATCTGTCGTTATAAAATTTCTTACTATAATTTTGAAGCTTACTGCTTGAAATTTTATAGAAAACTTTCATATAAATATGTTGAGAAAAGACATGAAGCGTACCAAATCTTCGGCAAGCTCCATAAAAGCTTTATGCTTGTTAAAGTTGTTTTTTTTTTATTATTTTTTTTTTATTGCATATGCGCTTTCATGCTCATTGCATGCATGCATTTACTTTTCACTTTTCTGCATATTCGCTTGAGGTCTGTTATGATTTTTGTTTTTATTTTTTTTATTCATTCATTCAGAATATTTTTTTTTCTCCTTTTTGTTCTTTTGCTTTCTTTATTTTTTGTGGCTAAATTAAATGCAAATAAATTGTCAACTGCATGCAGTTGAATTAATTTTTTATACAGCGCAAATACACAAGCCAACACACACACACACACACACACACATATGTGTATGTATGCTCTTTAGTGGTTTTCCTCCTTTTCATTTTTTGCTCGTTTGACTTTTTCCACACTTTACGCCATTGAAATAAACTTTAGTATTATTTCTTTATGCGTCACTTTTGTGTTTTCTATAGCTGTCACATTCTCTCTCTTAAACATGCCTTTTAAGATTTTATTTTATTTATTTCTTGTTTTTTGTTTTTCTTTGTTTTGCGGCATTTGCATATGACATCTTAATAATAATATTGACTCTGACAGATTTTGCAAGACAAATACAAATACACACACATGCTCACACTGACATGCATGTAGGCACGCGTTACTGCAGCACAAAACGTAGCAATTAAAGCGAATTTAATACAATTATGTCACACTAATAAAACAATTTGTGCTACATTTCAATTACGGCGCGCATATTTTATAGCAAATAATAATTTGTGCTTTCACAGCATTTGTCACCAACACATACATACATCCAAAAGTCAACTAAACAATCGCTTAGTGTTGATGTAATTTTTTTTTAAATACAGTCGAACCTGTCTATAAAGACGGACCTGAAAATTATTACGTTAAAAACAATTTTTTATACCCTGTACCTTATGGTACAAGGGTATATTAGTTTTGTGCGCATCGACAATGTATGTAACACCTTAAAGGAGACATCTCCGACTATACAAAGTATATATATTCTTGATCAGTATCGAAAGAGAAGTCGATTTAGCCATGTCCGTCTGTCCGTCTGTCCGTCTGTATGAACGCGTCGATCTCGGAAACTATAATAGATAGGACCAAAAGCTCTTCGCAGTTCGATTCTGTCATTCCTTCAGCAGATCAAGTTTATTTTGTTTCCCCCTTTTTTGACTTAGTTTAGGGGTGAGGGGCAAATGACTGGAGCAACCTCGGGAAAAAACTTACAAAAGTCGTTTTATCTCGGTTGCCTTTTGAGATAGGAACACCAAATTTGGAGTGTATATAGCTGACTCAAACCCCAAGAAGATACATTAAAAAAGTGGGCGTAGCCACGCCCACATATAGTAATAATTTGAAACGCTTATATCTCAAGAACCATAAAACCTACAAGAATGAAACTTTGCATGTATGCTATTGGGATTGAATATAACATGATTCAATAACAAAATGGGCGTTGCCACGCCCACATATAGAAAAACGTTGTAAAAGTGTAAAAAATGGTATGTGTGATATTAAATGGAAATTAAATCTATTTTGATAAAAAAGTGGGCGGCGCCACGCCTTCAAACAGTCGTTACTAATTGAAGGTACAGGGTATGTCGGAGTCGATTACTGTCGACTCCAATCCTTACTGGTTTTATATAACTATTTTTTTTGGGATATTCTCCCTGTATTCTGTTTGTTATATAGAAAGTAGCAATGTTAATTATGGGATAACGGAGTCCCGAAATTCCAGGATTTCGATATTCCGAAAATACGGGATTCGGGATTTATTTTTTTTTTTTATTTTGATTTGAAATAATTTCTAGTTATCAAGATTATAAGATAAAATCCATTGAATATTAAACATGTTTAAGAAAGAATTGCTTAAAGAGTTATGAAAAGAATATTTCGGGATAGGAAAATCTTTAAAAATTTATATTCCGAATCAAAACACACAAGAATGTTTAAGAAAATGTTTTGTATAAGCATTATAGCAATGTTTGACTGTACAAAAATTTTGCTGAATATGTCAATTCGCAATTAAACACAAAAAAAATTAAAAAGAAATAAAATAATTGAACTCAAACGAAGCTAAAGCACAAATATTATACATGATATATACATACATACATGTGAGCGACGCATCTTTGTATCGTGCGAATGATCAACAATTGTCCACCACATGCGAATTAATTAATGAAAAAAAAAAAAAAAAACGAAGCTAAAAAACAGACAAACATTTCTAGAACAATGAGCCGCAAAAACGAAATTTGTAACAATTTCAATTTCAAAATTGGACAAAGAAAAAATATAAACAAAATTAGTAAAAAAAAAAAAATTTCAATTTTGTCTAAAAAAAGTCTGTTTTTTATAGAAATAAAAAAAATATATTATATATTGTATATTTATACTAATAATAAATAGCAGCAAAAATAAAGCGCGATAAACTACGCTGACCCCAAAGTACATGACAGCGGCGGCGCGGCGGTAAAGGGGCATGGTCGTAATGGGTATGACAAAATATATTGTATAAAACCACAAAAAATTAAAAAAATACTATATACAAATACAGTTCAAAGACAAGCGACAATTTGTTGTTGATGCTGATGATGATGATGACGATGATGACGAAGTCGTTGTCAGTCAATATTAAAAAGCAATCAACAAAATAAAATATTACAAATAAATTGATAACAAAAAATATTGAGCGGTGGAAGTAAAACAAAAAAAAATGATAATACTCATACACACATACATACACATATGTACGTATAAATGCGCACTGGACGACGTACAATGGTCATTTGACGTATCTTTGTATTTGTGAGATGAATTGCGCTCATCTTGTGCTTCTTCTTTTCAGCTGCTGCTGATGCCGCTGCTGATTTGAGCTGATGTACTCATGTGTCTATCATCATCTATCATATATTCATTTAAAGAGCTCTGTTTGAGCGCAGCAGTCAGTCAGTCAGTGAGACAGTCAAGACAGCGGCAATAAAATATTTTGTTCTCGTTTCTTATTTATTTATTATTTTTTTTTTTCGTATTTCAACTCGATTACAACGCAAAACAGTCTCAATTTGAACACGCAAGAGTTAAAATGTCTCAATCGCAACGCATTTTCAATCAATTTTATTGGCGCAAAAATTCTTTTGCAATTTTAATTACATTCGCATTACTAAGCGTTGCCTGTGATGCCTATTCGGGTCTAATACCACCGGATCCGGGTAAATAATAATTTAAATAGAATTAATTTCTATTATTTTGGTAAAATTTATTTTTTTTTATTTTAGAGAATCCCGGTATTTGTGTCTATCGCGGTGACACGCTTACTTTGGGCGTTCATACCGGCATTTCGCCATGTCAGCGTTTAACATGCTATGCCGATGGTTCCATACTTATTGAAGGGTAAGTTCTTCTACTTAAAAACAGTAATGAAATACTTCCGAGAGAAAATATTTTCGTTTGATCGGCTCTATTGCAACTCTTAAGCTTAGTAAATCAATCAAGGCAAAATTTTTTTTATTAGCTTAAAGTTCATATTAAAAAAGTCAGACAGACAGGAGGTTGTGCCAACTTTATCTTGTCTGGTCGATCTGATTAACACTTGTATAGTAAAATTCAAGCTAATGATCACAAAAATGTTTGTAAACTCATTTAAAATATGTTCTCAATGTTCTGCTAATGAATGCAGACTTCTGCTAATGAATGCAGACTTACTGCTCTATTTAAAAAATGTAAGGAGTACTTTTAATATTTTTTTTTTAATAGAAAAATAAATAGAGCTATTGTAACAGACATTTGACATGACAAGAAAAGCAGCTTTAAAGAAAATTTTTACGAATACAGAAGAAAACAAGTATCCTGAATAGAGTACGTAGTTAATATTCTTGCCAGTTGATAGAATTTTTCTATTAACAGTGCCTGATAGAGTTGCCAGATTAAGGCTCTTGATATTCTTAAAAAAGTTATAAGGCTTTTCAAAATTTTTCAATTTTGTAAAAATAATTTCTAATTCCGATTAAATTGGGGAAATACCGCAATTACTGAAATTGACTCAGGATGTACTTTTTTTTTTTTTTTTTAAATAATAATGTCAAGTTTATTTAATTTGTAAGCGCAGTTCATTATCAAAACTATGTTACAAAGTAAAATGATAAGAAAATATTCTGAGTTATTCTAAGGAACTAAGTTTTTTCTAACACTTCTCTTTCTTTTTCTCTTTCTTTCTCGCTCTCTCTCTCTCTGTCTGATTAATTTACTTTGTCATACGCAAACAACAGTTGCGGCAAGCTGCGCATCGAGAGTTGTAATCGCGGTGAGCGCATCAATTTTGCCAAGCCATTTCCCGAATGCTGTAAGCTGAGATACAAATGCAAAAAACCTGATGGCACACCCTATTACATCGAACGCGATTCAGTCGATGCCAATGCAAACAAAGCGGAAAATTCCGCGTAGTAATCTCAAATCTAAGATAAGAGAATAGTTTGGCGACTTTCAATTGGATTGGTGAAAATAAGGCAATGGAAAATATATTTGTATATGTATGTGTGTACATTAAATTGTATAATGCAATGAAAGCGAAGATGAAATGGAGAGCTAAGCTGAGCTGAGCTAAGTGAACCTAAGGCAAGACAAGCAACCATGATGAAGCGAAAGCGAAGGCAAACTAAGACGCATTTTAGGAGGAAAACATAAATTCAAAACAATTGTAATGATTGCAGTTTGTAAAAGAAAGGCAGAAGACGCTGAATTTTCACACAACAATTTATAAGTAATTTCAGATGCTTAATCCTTTTTTTAGTTCATGTTTATTCTTGAAAAAATTGTATTTTTTTTTTTTTTTTGTTTTTTTTTATAATTTTTGTAAGTTAATGTTTATTTGTTTCTTATATATAATATACTTATATATGTAAAGTCGTCATATTTATTACACTTTAACAATAAAAAAACATGTAAAATGATATAAAACACCACACTGAAAAGTATGCTACAATTTATTTTAACACAATACAAAGCAAATTTAACTTCTTTTCTGATGGTGATAAACCTTATGGGGTCTGGAACCCTTCCCTCCGGATGTTGCGCACTAATCAAATATACCTTTATGCCATAAGGTGAGTTGTATAACAAACAAAACAGAAAAATCATTGCATACTTTTAGTTGGAGATAAAATTTGAAGTGTTTTTTTTTACTGCAGTAAGGTCAACAAAACAAAATCATATTGATTGATCATGTAACCAACTGAAGAACATAAAATCAAATATCATATTAATTAAACCTTGAGAAAGCTGCTGAAATATGAAACAATTTCCTATCTGACATCATAAGCATTATAGAAACCCAAGATTTATATATTGCTGATGTTAATTATCGATAGAAGATTCAACCAACACCAACACATCGTTAAAGACACTTTAAGGTAAGTTATAAGACTTTAATAAAATACAATAATAAATTACCTTTTTATGAGGTTACCCAGCAACAACAACAACAACACCAAGAACAGCTATGGCTTCATCACCGTTCTTAAGAGATGAAAATCTTAAATGATGGGCATATTTCAGAAAAAGCAACAATAACAACAACTTCATTATGATTATGAACATCATTACAAACAAATTGAAAATGACTTAAAAATATGTTCTCCTCTCATGTTTCTTTTTTTTTTTTTTTGGTTTCTATTGAAGATAAAGTTGCAAGTGGCAAAGGACACTCAATAAGCGCAACTTGTATGGCTTCGGTTTGGATAATGAAAACCTCATCTAATTTCAATCAGTTTCATTTGGGACCAAAAAATTTATGAAGCATCAACAACAACAACAAAGCAACTATATTTGAAATCAGTTATTATTTAAGCATTTGAAAACTTTGTCATTTAGTTGTAAATTTACTAAATAAACATTTTTGTTGTTTTCAAGAAGTTATAAATAAATTTAAAAAAAAAATTTACCAATTTGGCAATAATATTAGCTTTATGATGGAAAAATCATCATCATCGTCATCATCATCAACACCATCACCACCGTCGTCATCATCATCATCGTCATTATTATGGTCTTCAAGCACAATACGCATTTGCAGTCCAAGTGATTCGAGCAGCAACAATAGCAGAAATAGCATTAACAGCAATGCGAGCTGCTACAGCGGCCGCTTGACTGTCAGTGATGCCACTGACCGAGGCAGCAGCAGCAGCAACAGCAAAAGTATCACTAACAGTAACAGTGACAGTGTGAATGCTTTAAGCATTCTAACAAAAATGCCGACTTACTTGACAAATGACATGCCGTTCAACATACCGTTTGCAACAAAAACTACAACAACAATAGCTACAAAGCCCAAACATACAACGAAAGCACTGTTAAAACGTTGGATTGCAATTGTATTGCTTTATTTATTCTTTGCATAAAAATGACACAAAATTACACAAAATTCTATACAAAATCAGAAATTTAAAAAAATTGGAATACATTAAATTTTAAATAGAAAAAAAATCATTAAAAGTTTTTATAAATTTAAAGCATTACTTTTTATGGACAAAAAAAACAAATTCGTACATGTTTAAAGACTGATGATATATATGAAAGTACATATTTTAAATTTGAAAAACTTTAAAGCAAGCTGAACACAAGTCACAACAAAAACCAGAAGCTAAAATCGGCTTTTGTAATTTACCTTCATAGAATGTAATAAAAAAAATATATTATATAAATAAAGAAAAAAAAAGAATTTTAAAAAAAAAAGCTTAATAAAATACTGTCACAGCCATTTTATCAGCACACAGACAGGAGCAGCAGCAGCAGCAAGAATGGCAGCGGCAGGTTGAAAACATAAAAATCGTTACAGAACTAAACAGAAAAATACAAGAAAGCAATCTCAACGACATGAACACCAACACAAACCGCCACACATACACATACAGACGCACCTAATCATATCAACATAATAAGTCAACAACAACACAAGGTAATAAAATTAAATCCTTGCTTCGAAGCACCAAAGTAGCGCAAAATAAGCCAAAATGCTTCGCCGCCTTTATTTAATGCCTTAACTCAATGGCAAGTCAGCCGCCACCTTGAATCGAAAGACAATTTTTAGCATAAAGTACAAAAAAGGAGCAAAGTAAATATTTATGAAACACCAACAACAACGACAAATAATATCAAAATAAATCAAAACAATAAGCAAAAAAATAATAAAAAAAAAAATAAGAGAAAAAGTGCTTACGCGCATATTAAAAATGGTTTACTTGAAGTAAAGTAGAGGGCACACAACTTGAGTGAAGTTGACGACAGCGAATATTTTATAATCGATTTATATACATACATATATGCATGTGTTTATCTATGTATTGTAAGTATAGCTTATAAGCAAAAACATTTTTCCAGCGAAACTCATGTTGATACCACAAAAAAAAAACACACTCAATGCTTTTGAGACTCAATATATAAAATCAACTCAAAATATATATATGAAAGAGCTGAGAATATATTATTTTCCTCCTGTTATTTGCAAAGCATCATTATCAACACAGTAAGCCGAACGTTTATAAGGATTGAGATTGAGCTGCAGCAAAACATAAAAAAGTAACAATTTCAAACATCAATAATATGCAATGGAAGTCGATAGCTTTCATTAATCTTTGCAGGAAACATCAAAGGTCACAGCAGATCGTAACATGGAAGTTGATGAACATGAAACTACACAAACCAATCAAATTGATTCGTTCTCAGCAACTTCGTTGAATAGCCATAATCAAGATGTTCTAATACAAAACGCTGAAGACACCGAACCTGTTCTTGAAACCTCTGAAATAAGACACAATTATATGGAAATGCCAAATAGTATGGCAACCTGGAGTGCTCTTTACTTAAGACCATCCATATTGACCAGAAGCATTCAAAATTCGACACGTGTACAAATGCCAATCTATTTACCAAGCCAACGCATTCGAAATACCAGGAGACTACAAAGAGCACAAAATATTAATTTTAACCATATTATTATCTATTGTCGCATAGATTTTAAATATTTATAGTCCAAACATGAATGACTCAAATCCTTATTAGATGATTTAATAAAATCTTGATTATTTTAAAACAATTTTTATACCCTGTACCTTATGGTACAAGGGTTTATTAGTTTTGTCAGCATCGACAATGTATGTAACACCCAGAAGGAGACATCTCCGACTATACAAAGTATATATATTCTTGATCAGCTCAATAAGACGAGTTGATATAGCCATGTCCGTCTGTCCGTCTGTCTGTCTGTCCGTCTGTCCGTCTGTATGAACGCCTAGATCTCGGAAACTATAATAGATAGAACCAAAAGCTCTTCGCACTTCGATTCTGTCATTTCTTAAGCAGATCAAGTTTATTTTGTTTTCCCCCTTTTTAACTTCGTTTAGGGGTGAGGGGCAAATGACTGGAGTAACCTCGGGTAAAAACTTACAAAAGTCGTATTTTCTGGGTTGTCTTTTGAGATAGGAACACCAAATTTGGTGTGTATATAGCTGACTCAAACCCCAAGACGATAGAATAAAAAAATGGGCGTGGCCACGCCCCCCATATAGTAAAAATTTGAAACGCTTATATCTCAAGAACCATAAAACCTAAAAGAATGAAATTTTGCATATATGCTATTGGAATTGAATATAACATGATTCAATTACAAACTGGGCGTTGCCACGCCCACAAATAGAGAAACTTTGTATCTCTGGAACCAATTGGTCTAAAAGTGTAAAAAAAGGTATGTGTGATATTAAATGGAAATGAAATCTATTTTGATGAAAAAGTGGGCGGGGCCACGCCTTCAAACAGTCGTTACTAATTGAAGGTACAGGGTATGTCGGAGTCGATTACTGTCGACTCCAATCCTTACTGGTTATATTTTCGTTGTTTGCACGATTTCTATTTTATATATTTTTTTTTTTTTATTGGAATTTTTTCTTTGAAAAACTTAACCAAAATAACCATCAATATTTACAAATGGCAAAAATAAACAAAAAAAAATTATAACCTTTTTTTTTAAATATTTGATTTATGACTTTTTTAAACGACTTTCAACAGATTCCAAAGGTTATACAAATATAATCAATCCGTCGTTTTCAGAACTGAATTCGATCACTTTACAACAAATTGTTCGATAATTATTAAAAAAAAAAAAAAAAACCATAATAACAACAAAACTTATATTGCAGTAACAGCTCAGGATCATGTATCTTTAATTCTTTGAAAAAAATCACCGCATGAAATTTGATAATAACCTTGAGCAATTCTACGTTCCGACAATATTTATAATATTTGTGTTCGGTTTTTTTCGCATTAAGTAAACATTTATTATACGCCTAATTGTTTGTTTAGTTAGCCAATTGGCGTCAGTCTGGACTTCAAATATGCTTAAAAACACCTAAAATATAAAAAAAAAATATTAATTTTCTTTTCAAGTCTTTGACTTTAAGCTATCATTTAGTTATATGATTTGAAGGTAAGTAAAATATATACATATATCATTTTTGGGTACTATTTTTCTTTCTGTACTTTGTACTTTGTATCTTCTTTGTACGAAACTGTCAACTACAACTGCCAGGATGCAAGTTGTTAGTAACTCATATAAAGTATATTTAGTTTTCACTTCATTTTCAACTTCATAAACTTAGCTATATGCATTTTGACAGTTATATGCATAAACTTAATATACCCTGCCTTTATAGATCTTTGTCTATATATGTTTGTAAGTAAATACACGCACTCACAACTCAACTCAAAATGTGAAGTGCTCACAGCGTATTGTCTCATGTTGAGCGTAAAGTTTTGAGCCCAACTTATAACATAACATATAAAGGCTGGACTTTGAGTTTACTCGTCGCTATAAAAGCCGCATCACGATATTAGAATATTCAGGAAAAAAAAAAAGAAAAATTTATTAAAACTATAAGAGTGCTGACAAAAATCATTTGCCTTCAGTGCTCATTAAAAAGTTGACGTATAAAGTTTGCCGGCATTAAGGAAAAGTTCAAACTATTATTATTATTATTGTCGTGTGTTGTATAAAACAACATTTTGGAAAGTATGCATTATGGATGGCTCTTTAATCCACCCTGCCCATTTAGTAGTCAATTAAATTAACAACAACAAAAAAAAACTAAATGAGCTTTGTGGTTTAAAGAAAGATCTCGTGTAACAACTGTGATAATTTTAAAGTAAATGAAATGAAGAAAGTCGAAATGAAAAATTTAACCATACTACAAATGTATTTTCAAAAGTCAAACTAGTGAATATTATATATATGAAATTCATCACTGTTTTTGGCCTTTGAATATTGATCTGTGGGTATAACAACAAGTTGGTCAAGTGACTTATGTGAAAACTTATGTGATGTACATCATTTCGTAAGTTTTGTTTCGCAGCTTTGTTAACTTTTAAATTAAAGTTGTGAATTTAAACTTGCGAATTGCTGTAATAAACAATTTCTATATCTGTGTGGGTGTCTCATTTCTTTTGTGCTTGATTTTGTTGCTTTGTTTAGTGCAAGAACGTTTTTGATCTCATTAGATTATCTGAATTTGATGTGACGTTAATTAAAGGCACACAAATTGAGCTAAGCTATTAAGAGCAGTAAACTAGACCCGAAAGGTATATGCCTCTGTGTGTGTCAGTGTGTGTTTGATGTGCATAAATGAGCATGAATTACAGTACAAATTTGAATCCTGTCAATTCGTGCTTCTGTTGAGCTAGAAATTGAACTTTTCTAATATTCGAGTTGAATTTCGGGCAAAACTGATGCACTTAGTTGACTTAATCTTCTAAATATTTAATGAAACAAGTTGTATATTTTTTTTTTCTTTTTTTTTGTAAGCAGTTACATATAGAAGCTAATATAAAATCTGTATCGTTTATTAGTAAAAGAAAAATAATTTTCGTAAGCGCTATAGATTTTGTATAAGTTTTTATAAAGTCAACCAATGAACCGAATATCAATAAAGTTATAGTGAAATAATAAAATAATGTGGAACAGTGTTGAAAAATCATGTGATATTTTTTTTTTTATATTAATTAATTATTTATTTAACACTAATCAGCCATCAGGCTATAAAACATTGTTTTGGGTAATTGCAAAATGGCAGGTAAATGTGATATTTCAAAATATCTTTTAAATTTGTTGTTTCATTAAGGGGTTACGTCTCCTTAGAAACACGAAAAAACGAGTATTTTTGATTTTTTTTTTTTTTTAATAGAAATTTTATTAATTTAACAAAAGTAATAATGCAACTTTATTTTAAATTAAGTACATTTTATTTAAAAAAAAAAACATGAGAATAAAATATTCATAAATTAAGAAGTTACAGTTACTTAAAGTAAACATAATATAAATGTGGAAAAAAGGTAGTAAATTGTTTAAAAATAAAAAAAATATTCTGTTTATTATTGAAAAAAGGTATGTGGTGGGTAGTCTGTTAACAACTTCTATTGCCAAGTTCTAAAAAACAAAAAATATTTACAAAGCAAACTGAAATTAATATTTATTTTATTTGATATTTCAAATGCAGTCAATTTGCAACCAATTTCATATTTAAATGAAAATGCTACGTACAAAATTGTAAACAGTTGCTAAGCAATGAAAACTAATATAATTTAAAAACATACAAGGATAAAAAAAAACTTTAAAAATATTGCATGAAAAAAGATAATAAAAAATCAAATAACAAATGCGTATGTTCATGGCCACTTAACGCCCATTGCCCTTCTGATCGATGCAATTTTGTACATTTTGACCATTTACAAACGCATTCTCACTTTGCTCAAATAACAGTGTAGTGTAGTGTACCATTATATGTACTTACTAGTACATCTATATTGCATGCTGTTCCAGAATGAAAATTGATTGGAATTTGCTTTGAGGCATTTCAATTTTGTGCGCACAATGCACTTAAACCAATGCGAAATGACAACACGTAAGGACGAAGAACGTATACGCAATGCCTTCAAGAATTCAACGACTTTTGCGCTGTATTTGCGCAACAACAACAACAAAAATAACAATAAAGGCACCATGTCACTTGTGATCAATTGTACACATGAGCAACTCAACTCAATTCAACTGAAGTCAACTCAACTCAACTCGACTGACTTCATTGACAGTTTTATGCTTGAAATGACGGCAACGCGCGTGGCAACAACACCAATAACAACAACAACAGCAACAATAAGAGCAGCAATAATTGCATCAATGACTGCGGCAGCATCAGTGGGGTCTGGGTCAGCGACAGTGACAGCGACAGCAACAGTGGCAGCACTGCAACTGACAGCCATTTTCTTTACGCGTTTTCATACATTTCCTTTGCGACTTATTCGTGGCTGCCAATTCGTATTTTACTTGTTTGTTGTTACTCCTTTTTTATTACATTTTTTTTTCTTATTTTTTTTTCTTTTTATTTCATAGCATTTGGCAATCTTGTACAAAGTTGTGCGCATACTTGTGCCGTTTCTTTTGCGCTTTGGCCATAAACGGCATCAAGTCGTGCGTTCAAATGCACTTTACCCAATGCTTCTGCTTTATGTATGTACATATGTATGTATGTGTGTATCTCTGTGCTGGGAATTCGGTGTGGCAAGACTTCAATTTGTCCATTATTGAGGCGATTGCTACTGCTCGGTTCAATCTGGTTTGCCAATGCATGCAACTCCATTGAGTATCGTCTCTGGTGCGTTATTCGTTTTCATTTGATTTCACTTATTTTTTTTTTTTTTTTTGCTGTGCTTTTCGCTAACGCTTGAAGATGACAACGACAACAACAATAAACGCTGCCAGCACCTGGCATGCGTCACTCAACAACACAAATCTTGTTCTATTGCTTTTGCTTTAAGTTTGCTCAGTTGCCATGATAGCAAAAGCATAAGAAAAGAAAATCAATTTCCCTGCAGTACTTACTTACATATATCTTACAGTAGCTTTAAAAATCAATTTCTAGCAATTAGACAACGTCATCAGCTTCAACTTTGTCAATGCTTATCAATGTTATGGCCAACAAAAAAATCACCGAGCACAACTTTCAACTTCAGCCATTTCATACATGCCTCTACACCGTGTCCGTGTACGTCCATGTCGTTGTTCATGTTCATGTTCGTGTTCGTGTTCGACGCCTTTGTATGTGTCATTGATTGCGACCGACGTTAGCCGCTTAGCTGCGGCTTAGTAAAGTTGGCAAAGCGATGCGACGCAACGAGCGAAACGCGCGCATTTTAATTTCATTAAAATTTTTAGCCGTAATTTTATTTTATTTTATTTCTTCTTCAATGAAAACTTTTCGATTTTTTTTTTCTACATTTCTTTCATTTATTTTTTTTTTTTGCTTTTTCTTATTATTTGCTTGCCTTTATTTCAGGTTGCTTTGCTATAAAGCTTCCGCAACCACTTTTCTTTATTGCTGCGTACTCAAGCTGCTCGTACTTCATTCATACTCGTGGGCGAAGAACAAAAGGAAAGCCATAAAAAAAAGCGAAAAAATAAGTTGAAAGTTTTTTTCACGTTGAAAAAAAATACGACGACAATCAAATTAGATGTGACTTTGGGAAAGTTTTTGCGTTAAGAGATTTTTCTTCAAATCGAATTGACTGGAATCTGTTTTCTGCTTTAATCTATTTGTTTGTCTTTCTTGCTTTCTTTTTTTTTGGTATGCCATTCTTTTGTGCCTGCCATTTTTCAGCTTTCTGTTCAACGACTTCAAAATGACGGCGTAATTGCTTTAAAAGTCGAAAAGGAGTGAGTTCAGCTAAATAAAATGATCTTAAGAACATGAAGGACTTAATAAAAAGTTTGTTGCTTATTGTCATCTTTTTTTTTTATTTTATTTTTAAATGTAAAATAAATGCTGAAACGGGTTGGAAACTCAAATAAAAACTATTTTAATTTTTTTTTTACACTTTTTTCTTTTATTTCAAAATTCTTAGTATATAAATAAATCATTGACTAATTTCTAATGCATAATGTCAGTACAGTACGTGGTAGTTATAATTATCGTATATATATATAAAAAAAAAACAACGAAAAAATGATTTCACTTACAACTACTTTAATGTGCCAAAAGTTACAAGGGTTTTTAATTGTAAACTCCTATGTTACATTGTGCCTTACTTTACATAAGGCAGCCTAACATTGAACTCAACGAAAAATTGATTATGCTAGAATGCCGTATGTGCGCTGTGGTCTTGTGTAATATAGGCGTATATCATATTCTTTTTAGTTTACTTATTTTCTCATTAAAAGATCTTTACAAAATCTAAATCTTTTGGCTTTTGAAACACTCTCTACAAGCAACTTGATACAATTTGGTTTAATTTGTTTTGTTTTCTTACAAAGCATAAATAACTGAAACAAAAACGAGACTAAGTCAAAGCTCACAAACGCGATACGCCTTCATTGGCATAAATCTTGAAATCATCTTCATCTGTGTTATTGTAACCATTTTCCATGCCAGCAGATTTCGACTTTTCGTGCTGTACAACGGTAAGTGGCATTGTGTTACGCGAATTTTTTGAGTTTGGAAGCGGCGGCGGCGGCGGTGGTGGTGTGGTTGTTGTAAGCGTCGACGACGTCAAAGGATTTAGTTTTTCTATGGCATCTTCATTATTTTTGCATTTTAAACTACCGTTTTCAAAGCGTACTTTGGACACAACTTTCGGCGAGCTCTCAACGGCAGTCGCATCGACATTGATCTGAATTTGTGTTGTATTCGTTGACGTTGGCATTTTCTTTGCTTCAACTTCCTCTTCAACTTTTGGCAATGGACGTCTAGCTCTAGCCGCGGCGGCAGCAGCTGCTGCCACTGACGATGCGCCGCTTGCCGTAGACGCATTTTGACTATTTACATAGGAGACATAATCATCATCACAGCCGCCACCCCAAATCAAACGACGTACATCGGTTTTGATGGCAATTAATGTTGTAACGCAACGACGGAATGTTGGACGCTCATCGGGCTCAGTATTCCAACAGGATAGCATGAGTGTGTATCTTTATTATTAATAAAATAAAAAGAGTTATCTATTTGTTTTGAAATTTGTATTTTGATTTTGAAATACTTACAATTTATCTGGGCATACATCCGGCTGTTCCATACGTCCGCCCTCTTTAACATAAGCCAAAACCTCAAAGTTATTACGCGCCGCATATGGCTGCTGGCCAAGCGTTAATATCTCCCAGCATAATACACCAAATGCCCAGACATCGGATTGCGTTGTAAAGACACCATCGACAAGACTCTCCGGCGACATCCAACGTACGGGCAACAGACCCTCACCCTCTTTACGATAATAATCACTTTTATATATATCACGTGCCAAACCAAAATCACCAATTTTAACAACACGCTTGCTCGCAATACGCGACGACACAAGACAATTGCGACAAGCCAGATCACGATGCACAAAATGCATATCTTCAAGATAACTACAACCGGTGGCAACATCAATGCACATGCCCAGCAAATCCAACAATTGCAAAGTGGCCTGCGATTGCTATAATAATACAAATATACCCAACACATTAAAAAAAAACTGATCTATTGAATTTAACACATTCGAATTACCGTCGAATTTGGACGTGATTCACGCAGATAGCTTAGCAAATCACCGCCCTCCATGTGTTCCATAATAAGTGAAATGCTTTCAGTGTCAAAGCAAACGCCAATCAAACGCACAATGTTATCATGCTTGAAGTTACTCATCAATTGTGCCTCCTGCAGCAATTCGGCAAATTCGCTGGCGCCCTTACGCAAACGCTACAAGCATTTTAAAATCATTTTTAATAAGCTAGAAGATATACATATGTATATATGTAGAAGAACATACCTTGATGGCAACCTTTTCGGACTCATCTTCATCCTCGTATTTGAGCAAACCCTCATAGACCTCACCAAAGGCGCCGCTGCCAAGAAACTGTTGTAATGTCAATTGACTCCAATTGATTTGCGGTAATAAAGCAATGTCAGCATCACTTAAAGGGCCGCCGGTATACAAGGTCGAATGGCTTGTCATTGAGAATGCACGATTGCGTGCTGCAATCAATTGTTGCTGTTGCAATGCTGACGAATTACTCCAAATGCTTAGGCGACTTTTTTCAATAAGTATTTTGCCACGCATGCGACGTGTTTGTACTTTAAAAAGAAATTAATTGTTTAAATAAATACAATATATAAATAGCTTTTGATTTACTCACTCTTCCGTACAATAATCAATGCCAAGACACAACTGGAAACAATCGCCGCCGGCGCTATAATCGCCAATACCAAAGAATCACGTTTATCGGATGAAACAAAAGGCTCGGCTATACGTTCGCTCTCCTCACTATAGGCGCCCCAACCGTAGGGTTCATTACGTGCACGCACTCTGAACATTAGAAAACGCATCGTATGCAATTCACGTACAATACAACTCAAATCGCTCGTATTGCAAAAAGCCACCCATTGATCTTGTATCGGTTGCGGTTCCTCGGCCCAGGGCAATAGATTTAAATGTGCCTCACGGCGACGACGACGTGGATTACGCGCCTGTAATGCCTCCAAGCTATACTCCAATATCGGTGCGCCATTATTACGTGCTGGCTCCCAAAATACACGAAAGATCTCACCGGCAATATGCTCAATCTCCGGTTTACCCGGACTGCCCGGACAATCACCAAGCGTCTCAAAGACAAAACGATCACTCTCCAATGCTGGCCAATGATACGGACGCTCAACATCGGCATACGTTAATTGCATGTAAAATTCATATTTTGTCTTTGGCTCCAAGTCCGTTATAAATATATGCGTACGATTAAGACTTATATCGATGCTGAACTCATTCTCCGTTTCGCCATACAAAGCATGACAGATCAGTATAAGACTTGTTAGATTCTCACAATCCACCGGCCAGCTAAGCGTTAAATTATACGCGCTCGCATTGAGCAATTGTAACATGGGCAGCGGTTCATAAGTCAACACATGCAATGGCATTGTATCGATATGCTTGTCTTTTGTTGCATATGCGCGTAACCAAATGTCATAGCTAGTGGCCGCCATCAGGCCAGTGAGCGTATAACTGAGCGTATTTTCATCGAATACCTTTGATTCGAGCGCATTGTTTGTATTATTTTGTTGTTGCCAATACAATGTATACCAAATATTTTCACTGTGCTGCACCGAAGGGGGCTGCCAACTGACGTCGATCTCAGTGGGGCTCAATGCGACGGCGCTCAAGTTTTGGGGCAACGATGGCGTACTTGGCGCCGTACGCACTTGTAGCGTATGCGCTTCATATGCAGACAATGACAACTTTTGTTGATAATAATTTGTGGCCATTAATTCGATATCATAATTGGTAAATGGCTGCAATTGTGTTATGTTTATCGTTGTTTGTGTTGTGCTCAATTGTCGCGTTATATTGCGTGCACTGTCGGTGATATTTAAATTGTACTTTAGACCCGGCAAAGGTAAATAACATGTTGACTCTGTATGCAGTGTAGGCAATAATAAATTTATATAATTTTCATCAGTTGCTAGAATTTTGATCGTTTGTGTGTCATCCTTTGGCTCCAGCAAATCATGTGCCACGCTCGACTGTAGCACCAAACATTGACGCGGCGGATACATTTGATAATTATAGGCGCGCAACATACGCACTTCGGTTATATCGATGAGATATTCCAATTGTTGTTTGCGTCGATTGTAGGCGCGTATGCTGTTGTTCTTCAGCGCATACAAGTAGCCGGCATCGCGTGCCAAATCGACAATATCATCGGTGAGCACATTGAAGTGCGTCTTGAGCGTTGTGCAGAGTTGGCGTTGTACATCGTAGGCGCACAATTTGCCCTTATGATCGATAAGATTTAATGTTTCCGCCTCCGGTTCAAAGCTGCCCTCGTATAAACGCCAAAGTGCTGACGTCTTGTAGCTTAGCACGCTGCCATTCGTCAAATTGCGTCCCACCAGCGTTGCATTGCGTTCGCCCAACTTATATTCGAGCCACAGTAATGTCTGTGCGTATGGCAATACATAGAGATCACGCAATAGTTGACCCTGTGCGGTTGTCCACAATTTCTGGCCATGCATAACACGACCCTCGAATTGACACAGTTCCAAACGATATATGGCAACCGATTGCGGTTGTTCGGTATCCATTTCGGCCCAATAGATATTACGTGCAATCCAATCAACGGTCAGCGCGAGCACCTCGGCGCGCATGCGTGCCAATTTCACAGGCGCCGCGCCCGGCACATAGGTCATCAGTTCGACATTCTCATTGACCCAAATCAAACGTTGCTCGGCCGACATCATAACCAAGTGCTCAACCACGCTCGTCGTATAGACAAGCGGTCGCCGTGCATTCGTATCCAAATCCAATTCACCAATATACTCAGCCGTGGCATAAACAATGCGCGGCACCGATTGCACTTCGGGACTAATGTGCACAGCATGATACGATGTCTTCTCGCCGCCGCTCAGACGACCAGCAACAAAGGCCTGCACCTGAAATGTATACGTCTCATCGGCGCTTAGACCGCTCACGCGCACCTCCAACGGCTGCTGATCGGTATAGTTGTGCACACGTTCCGCATACAGTTCATCCTCGTGCCAACAATAGACACGATACGCGACCATTGTGTGCTGGCCGACATGCTCGGGCGTATCCCAACGTATCAGCGCGCTGATGTTCGCCGGCTGCAACGGCTGCGTCACCTGACGTTCGACAAAGACACGCAAACGTTTCGGTTGCGTTGGCGCCGCAGCCGGCGTGCTGAGCAAGGCACGCGTCGTACGACCCGTGCGCCAAGCCGTGTGCGGCGTTACCGAAATATTAACACTCAATTGTGCCTGCTGTAAGTCCGTGATGCGTACAAATGGCGCGCTCACGGTCATCGTTTGCACGCGGCCATCATACTCGAGCAGTACCTTGTAATAGACAGTGAAATTCTCAGCGGTCTGTATCGGCTGCCATTTGATATTGAAATCATCCCAATAGCCATCATCGATGCGTATGGTTTCAATGGCCACCGGTTGCGGCACCACGCTTGTGTCCACATACGGCGTAAAATCCGGTTTCAATTGCACGGCCGTAAGCAATGCACGTGTTGTCGCATTCGTGCTGCCAAATGACAACGTCATGCGTGCCGCCTGCTGTGGCGCTGCGGTGCGCGCAATGGCCGCCTGACGACCGCCATGTGTCAGCCAAATGAGTGCCTCAACTTTATCCAAATAACGCAACGTACGCGGCATACAATCTTGCGGCAGCGCAGTGTCCAAGAGTTTCGCTTGTTTGCCAGCCGCAAGCGCAGCACGAAACAGACGCACTGTGCCCTCGTGTTGACGCACAATCCAAAAGATTTGCTGTGCCTGCAGATCCAGTGTAAAGGCACGTATGCTGCCGGCAAAGCCATTCACATGATAATACTCATGTTGTTCACTGGCCGGATAACCGTTGAGCGTGCGACGTGCCAGGCTCGTTTGTGTTGTATAATATAGCTGACCTTGCTGGGCATCGATGGCAAGCGCACGTGCACCAAAGATGGGCAACAGTTCCCATTGTTGTTGCTGTGCGCCGACAAGCGCGCGCACAACGCAATCACGCAACAAATCGGTCCAATACAATTGACCGCCACGCCAATCATACGCCAAACTGCTGACCGACATCGTGCTCATGCCAATGTCGCTGTTGCCCACAGCATCATTAAATGTACAATTCAATTCGGGATTCATGATATTCACGCAATGCAAACGACCATCGGTCACATAATAAATTGTGCCATTCAATGGCACCAAACCGCTCGGTTGCCTGCCCACCAATGTGCCCAAACGTTGCGCCTCACCGCCAATTTCATTCGTCTCATAGATGTCGCCCGCCGTCGTCAGCCATTGTAAACGATGTGCGCCCAAGGGCCAAGTGCGCGTCAATAACGGTTCGGTCCAAGCGCTTGCAACGCCCAAACGATTCGTTGCACGCACACGCAAACGATACAAATTATTTGCTTGCAATTTCTCTACATTGAAATACGTTGTCTTTATATTGCGTATATTATATGCGCTATTGCTGGCCACATCCATGATCTCCAGCTCGTATTCCCATTGCTGCCAGGCGGCATGCGTTTGATACGCTTCATTCAATGGCGGCGCCTGCCATTCAATCTGCGCCATATTGGCGCTGAGCAACGCTTGTAATTGTTGCGGTTGCGCCGGCAACAAGGCCAACGGCTGTCGTGTGTGCGCTAACAGGCTACTACGCTCCAATAGCACAATATGCCAACACCATTCCAAATCATCGATCGGCCAGAACAGTTGCTCCATGGTTGCATAATTGTAGCGCACCATTTGTGTGCCATTCGTTACAAGTAATGTCTTTGCGCTTGTATAGTGCACAAAGCTTTGCCACTCGCCGGGCATAACATCGCCGGCGGCTAACAATCGTCGCCGGTACTGGCCATCATAGCTGAGCTCATAGAGTGCATTATCACTGCGATTGTAGACATAGAGTAACCAACGTTGTGCATCATAGCTAATATGTCCGAAATCCGTTTCATTACCGAGCGTTTCGTGCTCGTCCGTGGCAAGATTCAGTCGCGATAAGCCGCCGGGCGCATGTGTCCAGAAAAGCCAACCATTCAATGGCTCCACGAGCAATTGCTCAATCTTATGTTCATGCAATTCGGTCTTAATATATTTCAAGGCACCGCCATTGGCATCTGTACTGACAATGGTCCATGTCTGGGCGTCTGTCTGCAAATTTTGGTTAAAATTTTTGCTATAAATTAAAAAGTTATGTGGAAAAAAAAAATGACTCACCTCGCCGGCAATGTATAAACGTTGTGTCAACCAATCTAAGCTGATCTTGGCTGGCTTAAAATGTATCTTAGTTTGATTTAAACTCAACATTGTTATATCATTTGCCACCTCGCTTTGTTGTGTCGATAGGCTGTAATTATAAATTTTACTTAGTTAAACATAATACTCTTGAGATCCCCAGATGCTAATAATTTGGTGTATTTTAAATTCTCACGTGGAGTTCCCGAGCTGTGAGTTGAAATGTACTTACCTAATGATATCGCCCACATCATTAATGACATACAAACGTTGCTGGCCATGCGCATAGGCAAAATCAATAATCAATTGTTCGCTCTGATATAGCACACGTGTATCGATCAGCGGATCAAGTGATTTCAGCTTTATGCTATATTCACCCGCTATCAAAATGCCATCAAGTTGCTCCAGAACATCATTCGTTTTAAGTGATTCAGTCATTTTAGTCAAGACATGCATAACAGCTGCCGGTCCTTCGCCATAGGTATTTAACATGCTTACGCTGATTGTATAATTGGTTTGAGGCAATAATTCGGCAAAGATACATGAATGCACCGTAGCGCTAAGATTCTAAAAGAAAAATTTTCCATAAGTTTCTATGCATAAATGTATATATTTTTTTTTGGGATATTTACTCGCTCTATGCTAATATTTAGCGGCGCATATGACAACAACACACGATATTGTTGTAGTGGGCCATTGATGAAGCGACCCGGTTGCCAGAATACTGCCACATGACTATCATCCAAGGCCTGTGTGCGTGTTATTGTTGGCTTTGAGATTGGTGCGCCTTCGGCAGCAGTTTGATAGATACTTGTTGGCGGTGAATATAATACATCGTCGGAACTCTCGCCAAAGGGCAATTCAAAACGGAACTATATGTATGAATTTATGTTAATGACATAATGGCCGAAAATGTGTCACATTAGTTTACTTACACGATAACGTGTATATGGCATTAGGCCCTCTAAAATTTCACAAACGAAATGCTCATCACAATCATAATCAGCTAAATTCGACCATGCATCATAGATTTCTGCATCAATTTCTCTATCCATATCATTCAGATCATCAATTATTTCTGCTGAATGTTCTGTAGTAGTAAATGAATTTTGCTCCTGCTCCGCCTCCTGTGACTGCTCTTGCTCCACATCACGTACATATTTGTATTGTATGTTAAATGGTCGACTGGCCAAATAATTATCGGGAAAATCTATTGACCATTTGATAGCGACAACTTTGCCACCAACAATGCTTTGCCGTTTACCAACATTGCCCGATGCATCATCATTAACACTAAAGTAATCTTCATCGTGTGGACTAATTATTTCGGGCTTGATTGTACGTACGAGCGTTTCCATGGCCAAACGTTGTAGATGCCAATAATGACGTTGTGCCATTTCACAAGCGGCAATGCATGGTAAATCATAAGGAAAAAATGCCGTTGAGCTCTGAAGGCATGCATATGGAAATGAATAAATAAATATTAATTAAAAAAACTATCTATGCCGAAGCTGAGAAATAGATTTTCTTGAAAAACTTTTGATTAAATCAACTCTCAAGCAAAACAAAAAGTTAGATCATTTTATGCCTGTGAAGGCTTTGACAGACACACCGCCTTAGGGCTTATAAAAGAAGTGTGACAGTGGTATTTTATGTATGTATGTATGTATACTCACACATGCTTCCTGGCATGGCTCGAATTCCTGAAGGGCGCGATACCATTGCGAGCAACCCTTTGTGCACTGAAAGAAAAAAAAAACGACAAATTAAAATAACAAAAAAACAAACCAAGAATGCCAAATATTTTGGCAGTTTTGTACATGTGTGTTCAGAAATGTTTAATGTTAACTTAATTAACCATAATAGAGTCATCGAAAATGTTACAATTGAAATGACCGCCAATGTTGAGAAAAATCACTTCAACACAAAATAATTTATTACTATGACAAACCAAATCACATCGTGCGAATAATAATAAAAAAAAAAAAATTGTATAGAATAATAAATACGTATGTGTAACAAATGCATATTAAATTAAATTAAAACGTCATTGATACTAAATTAGAAAATATGCAACAGAATGCAGCTTATTCATCATGTTCAGCGGCATCATCATCAGTGAAACTATCAAAGCCTTCATCCGAATCTATATTGCCATCAATATCATAGTCACTGTATGTGGTGCTCTCAGTTTCAGTATCTGTATCAGTATCCGTATCGCTGTCCGTTGCTTCTGTGCTGCTGCTATCTAAGAAATTGTAGTACATCATGGCGCGTGGCTCATTGAAACCATCATCTAAAGTCCTTCTCATAATATGATCATGTTCATGATGTGGCCAAGCGAGCGGATCTTCAATATTTGCAACCCTATCGTCACCATACTCATCAACATCGACATCATCAACATCGACATCGTCATCGACATCATCAAGATCCTCATCAACTTCAACATCATTATCAAAATCAACATCTGGAAGTAGATGCAAATTATGCCATGCCCATAGATCATCGTCCTCACCATCGTCTGTATGTGTTTAATGAAAAATTCATTTGAGGACCATCAAATTATGTACATAAGTATATAAAGTATCAAAGGAACGGCAGAGTAGAAAAAGCATAAATATATCAATGAAAATATTTACCATTTACATTTGGCTCGCCTTGCCGTTCTACCCAAAACCCGCGTCTGACTAGTTGACGTATATGAAATAATTGAACTATTTAATCAAAATGAAATTATCAACGTTATTCAATAACAATAACGCAACACCACAAACTTGTTATGAGTAAAGACCAGAAGAGTATGTCATTATGCAACAGGAATTCCAAAATCTCGCTTATAATACTTATTAAGGTGCCAACTAACTCGAACTTCTTCGACATTTCGATTTTTTTTCGCCTATTCAATAAAACTCAAAACTCAATAAATCTTCAGTAAATTTTATTTTAACTGTGTTATCAAGACTTACTTTGGTTATTGAAATACTTTTCATGACATAAAACAAACATTATTTACACAATTTTTTGAAATCTGTAATTTTCAACATATAATTTTCGTTCACTATGCAAAATATCACCCTAAATAAAATTCCTTTTAAAAGTTGTTCCCACTCATTCACCTTGTGGTCAAGACCGGTAAGACAATGTCAACAAAAAAAAAAAAACAAAACAATAAAGAAACAATGAACCTCAAAAGGATCTCAAATATCAGTTTGCCCAAAGACGCTCATTTAACAAGTGTTTAAGTCATGGCATTATAGCATTTGTAGCGCTTGAGAATTCTGAATTCCACTTGGTGTGCGATGACGCGCTCGGCCGCAACCCTAAGGCAACAAAAACTTCAACATGTCCCAACAATATGCTCTCAAACATTGTCGTCAAGGTGTCTGCACTTGCATAAAAAGATATTTTTATTTTATTTTTTTTTTTTTTTTGGTTTATTTGCTCTTTTTCAGATTTTTCTTGTTATACTTTTTTTTCCTCAACGTTTCAAATTTCGTTTCCTTTGTTTAGTATTTTAACTCAAAGCTTTCAATTGAGGTTTATATGTCAAGTCAAAAGGTGTTTTATTACAAACTTTTGGTTAAGAGATATATACATACATATATATATATAAAAAAAAATACTTACGCGTGTCTTGTAACATTTCGCGCTGTTGTCACCCTTTTCGCATTTGATACCGTAATTATCAAGAAAAAGATCCTCCTGGAAAAATTTTTTCAAACAAAAAGAAATTCGAATTAGTATTGTTTTTATTTGTATAGAAAGAAAAAAAAAGGTTTTTACAATTAACATAAATGAGGTAAAATAAATTCGTTTATAAGACACGAAAGCGGATATAAATTAGTCAACTCATTGAGTTGCCTGTGAACAATAAGACTCGTAGTATTACTGCGTTGTTGGAAACTCAAGAACTATTTAGGATTTCGGAAACAAAATCATACCTTCTCATGCTTTCTTTGCTGCACTTCTTCTGAATATTTTAAAATTATTTCAGACATATCAAAATATGTATATATTGTTTTGTCATTGAAATGACTTATGTATGTTTCTAGCGTAGTTCTAGCGAAAAGCACAACCAATCAAATGCCCAAAAAAAAAAAACGCAAAATCAAATCATGCTTCAACAAAATGAACGATATAAAAGAGGTCAATATTCAATATTTAATCAATATTCATGTTGTAGAAATATCGTTGACATTTTGCATGAGACCAAAGCACATGATTTGCCAAAATGAAAATAAATTTTTTTTTTTTTTTTTTTATGTCGAGAATCAATTAAATAATTAATAATAAAAAATCATACGCTTTATATGAAATGCATGCCACAAACGCGCAAAATTCCAAAGTTCTTCTTTCTGTACGGACGTAACGGAACCGGTTCAGCTATGGTAAAATTAGTATAAAGCACGTGACAAAGTCTAAAATCGAAAAGGAAAGACGAAAATAATACAAGCTAAAATTATGCAAAGCTCAAAATGTTTTGGTTCAACACAACAAAATCAATGTCAAAAATTAAATATGCCAATAAAAATTAAAACTAATTTAAATATTATTTTTATTTTTTTTTTTTTTTTTGTGTGTGAGCAACAATACAAAGTAAGAAATAAACGCAAAGCAAAGAAATGAAACCAAAACAAAAATAAAATAGTATAAAGAAAATAACAAAATATTAGCTCAGACAGAGAAATCAAGACTAATTGGCAACGAAAACCCCTTTGAATGAGAATTTTCCTTTAGAAATATTTTTGTTATTATTATTATTATTTTTTTCTAAATTATATTTTTTCCTTTTTTTGTTATTACTTATGTTTTTGGGCTTTTGTACAACGTTGCTTCGTTATCGCATTGTGACTCAATTAAAAGTAATAATTTTTTATCACACTGACAGAAAGTGAGCGTGAATTGAATGAATTCTGCGTCGCGTCGTTGAGCTATATTAATTGTAAGCCATGCCCAGCATACACGACTTTTTAATATGCTATAAATTAATTATATTATTTAAAAATTATTATATTTCTTTAATGAGTTTCATAATTATGACAAAAAAAGTTTTGAAGTCTTTAAAAAATCATACTCAAACAATATATATTTTTCAAAGCGATACCACGAAATAAAAGATACAAAAAAATAAATAAACTTGTTTAGAAAAAATAATAAAAAAAACATTTTTACGTCGTACACATTTGAAAGTCCTTATATAAATATTTCACACAAAGTTTCCATAAGCACAAATCTTCTAGAACTTACATATATTCTAAAACTTCTATTACCTATTTGTCTTTTAGATCTCACCTCTTAAACTTCTATTACCCACGAGTCAATGAGATCTCATGAGTGTGAGAACGTGATAGATTAAAAGTATTAAGTTTAATTTTGGCTCACTATGACTTCAACTTATAGTATCCCAATTTCAACAAAAAGCCCTTAAGACTTTGAATAAAAATTTGTAATATGTTCCATTTATAGAAGCTCACATATCTGCAACTTTGTAGTAAAAAACGGACTGACAAAATCATTAAGCAATTTGCAGTGCGAGTAAGTTAAATTTATGCCCTCCAACTTTATATTTGTATGCGTGTATGTATGTCTGTGTATTGACCCATTCACACACATACATATTTCAGGGGCACATTACAATTAACATAAATCAATGTCGTTGTCGGTAGTCTGTCCATTGAACAATTGTAAGCATATAAAATATACTGACAATAAATCTTCAAACTACTTACATTACAAACTATTATTAAATTTGCATTTACATATGTTTGTATGTTTGTATGTATGTATTTATGCATGTGTGTGAGTGTACGAAAATTTTGATTATCAGTTTGCCAATTTATCATATTTGTAATTGTTGCTTCTACTGCATATTTCTAAATAAAATGTTCAAGCGATTCACATTTGTCATTCATACATGTGTGTAAATCAAATGACATTAACATAGGCTTGCTTCAGTCTGCTCTAGTTCAAAATACAAACATTCACTTACTCTCTCAACCATACATACAATCATTCATTCATTCATACATTCATTCGTCTGTTCGAACGTTTATACATAAATATGTATGTATGTTGTCAAAGTCGAACCATTCACTGCTCAATTCTCTTGAATAATATGCCGGTTCTTATTGTCCAATACATTGCTTGCTTGCTTGCTTGTCGTCATCATCAACATCATCATTATCATCATGGACGTTGTCGTCGTCGTCGTCATATGGTGTCACATTGTAATCATGACAACCAACACATGTCATGTCACATATCACATACATATTCATATATTTTTCAGACACTCATGTATGTGAGTTTATACGTGTGCGGTTTCAAGTTCCATGAACAATTATAAATAATGAACTGTAGTATAAAATACACTTTATCGAAAATGTGTGAGGATCAACAGACTTATCAAAACTTGAAGGTACTAAAAAGCTTATTAATCTAAATGTATTTGATTTGCATTTTTTTAGTGGTTTTTCGAAAAATCTCAATTAATAGAACGCTGAGAAACAACTGACATGAGTTTCAGATGAGCCCAAGCTATCTAAAAACTTTCTACCGGAGCAAAATTACGATCGTATCACTACATCAATATTTTTCAATATCTTAACCTTTAATTAATAAAGGTTTCCAGAATTCTAATTTTGATTCTAGACTATCCAAACATCTGATTATCCGAACTATGGTATATAGTTTATAGTTTGAGTTTGAAAACAATTATCCGGATTTTCTTTTATCCCGAATATATCTGGTTCTATATAATCCGGATAATGGAGATTCTGACCAAACTGATCAGAAAGATTAAGAAAGTAAGTGTTTTAAAAAACGAATAAATTATTCCACTATATTACTATTTCAATATTTTTTTTTTTCTTTAATAGATCCTTAAAATATATGTTTTTATATTTTTTGTTAAGTCGCAATATTTTTTTTATGACAAACAAAACTAATAATTTGCGTTGTTCCTAAACAAATAAGCAAAATTACATGAGCACCCAAATAAACATTACAATTTTCTTTTATGCATAAACAAAAATATCGTTTTTGAGTGCTTAGAAATGAACATGAAGTTTATTGAAAGACACACGCCCCAAACGAGAGCCAATAAAGACGAATTAATTAAGACAAAAAAAAAAATAACAAAATAAATAACAATGAAATTAAAAGAACAACAACAAATGACATATGAAGAATTGAAACACCAAAATTTTATTACGTAGGCAGCAAAAATTAAATTGTTGAAGAAATTATATATTTGTGTGTGTGTGTGTGTGTGTGTGTGTATAAGCTGATGACTTGATGATTAAACTGCGCTTAACTACAAAATTGCAGTGTTAACTAACACTTATTAAATGCGTCAAAGAATCCACACTGACATTCACAGCGTAATTATTTAACTGTTTTGCGCTAATCGAATAAGCTTCATAAGCATAAAGTGTCATTTAACATGACAATTACCAAGCATAGCTGAGCAGAGCAGAGCAAGTCACTGACAACGATGCCATCTCTTAGTCTAATCAACACTTAATGAACATTCAATGCAAGGAGCGTATATAGAACTAAAAAAATAAAAGGGAACACAACAAAAAAATTAGAAGTGTCTATCATATCTTGTTACGTCGAACTGTAACGTACAAGAAAATAATAATCAATATGTCAGTCGCATATATACGAACATAGAATGTGCTACGCAAATGTATTACACAGCAAAATGGGCGACGCCACGCCCCAAAAATAATTTCATATTCAATTTATGCGCTTTTCAGAGAAACACATCAATATGGCTGACAGTAATAAGAATTTTCAGGAGCAAAACAGATTATTTGAATATAATTTACATACAGTTTTCAAGAGGTATTTTTATTGTTGGCTTGAAAAATATTTATTTATTATTCTTTTATCCTGAATTATAAAAAATACATCTCGTATACTTTATGTAAACTCTAGTACAAGTATTATTAAGTATACTTCTTCGTTTTGTGACCTTTGTGCAAGTTTAATATACCCATGTCATGCAAGTATGTGCAGGGTATAAATCAAGAATAGAAAAGAAAAAAATTGAAGCTTGCGTATGACGTCTTTGTGCAATCGGTCGTATTTAATTTTTGACATATCGTTTGCACTTCATATGCAAATGTCTAATGGCTTTTGAAGGTAACCCAAATACTTTTGCCATTCTTCTGAGAGAGTGGGTCGATTTAAATTGCAAGCAAAAAAAAAATAAAAATACAAATACAAATAAAAAAAAAAAAACACAAAAAAAAAGAAGAGAAAAGAAAAAAACACTTAATTGAATGAATACTTACACGGGAAACTCGTGAATGCTGAATGCTTTGGACAATTATGAGTGGCTGCATGAATTAGTTAAACGCGTTTTCAATTGAGTACCAACCAACACATACAAATGCATATACAAAATACCAATGTGGGAAGCGTAAAGTTGTAACTAATCAAAATATACAACATAACTCATCAAGTATTTTAAGTACTAAAACAATTTGAGGCATTGAAGATGATCGAGCTTACAGAAGGGTTTTGAAGTCAAAGTTTTTGCAGAATTTTTTTGAAAATATTTACGGTTTAAATTTCTTCTTCCTGACGTTAGTCCCATTTTCTTGATCTATAGATAATTTCTCAAGTGTATGGTTTGGTAAAGTTTTGAAAGCAATGCTCTATTCTGACAACTCTATTAACTCTAATCTATTAAATGACATTTAAAAAGCATTTTAACAGCTTATCGTATACAGATCAGCTGTTTTTCCTCTATTAGCGAACAGTTTAACCTACTAACAGAATATGGAACCTACTAATTTTCCTATTAATTTTCCTATTAAAAGCACTTTAAACATGTTACGAATAGAGTTGCCAGAATTGTATTAAACAACTTCTCAAAATTGCAAGCTGTTGATTTGCTTTCCATTACAGTCAATATAAGCAAACGTGTGCCTTTAGCATCAAACTCTTCTAACAATTTTAATTAAGTTTTGCAAATGTTGAGTTGAGTGTTTTTATGTAAGTAAATTTTGTATTTTTTTAAACGTATTGTTTTGTTTTCATTTCGTAAAATAAATCGACATTCAAAAACTCATAGACAAAAGTAAACCACAGACGTGACTCAATCAATCAACTGTCAAAACAATGAGCAACTTCTCAAAAAAAATAAACTTTAAGAAGTTATAGCAAAAAAAAAAAAGAACAAAAACAGCTGCTGAGTAATAATTTGCGTACATTGATTACGTGCTAAAGACAGACAGGCAGACACAGACGGCAAACCAACGTTCGTTTCGTTAATTACTTTTGGTTGATAAGAGCGCATAAAAAGTAAAATCTGTAAAATATTTAACAAATTTATTTTGCTTTAGTTAAAACATTTTTTTTTCTTGTTTGCTTTCCGGTGCGAAATATTGAGATCACGTTACGATACATAAAAAGCAAATTGCGGTACGAGACTTGAGGGCGCAAGCACGTTCGCAACTTCTCAATCAAAATGCGTGTCTAAACATGAGACAAGCCATCAATTGAATTAAAACTTGAAAGTCATGCGGTGCTGATTGCAATTAAATGCATTGTTTAATGCTGCCATGAACTTTCTTCCAATGCATTTAAAATATTCCGGAATGAAAAAATTTATGCAAAATATTTCGAAAGTGTGGGAGTTATGCAACTTTGGTTTTCAATACTTCCTCATGCCAAAAGCATGAAACTATTTATGTGATTTGTGATTTTCTAAATGAAAATATTTTGAGAATTTGATTGATGATGAGTCATACACAATTCATTTTCTATAAAATTTTGTTTGAACTTATCAGTTATTTTTCTTGAAGTGCACAATCAGTGAATAATAAACCGCTATTTTGGCAATTCTTTTAATTAAGTGGCATGTTAATAGAATTTTAACAGCATGTCTTATTCAGAACAGCTCTATTAACAAATAGTTTTATAAAAGCTGCTCTTTTAGATCATATTAAACTGCTGGTACTTTGCTAGGAACGATTGTATTAGAATCTAAAGTTACTGGAATAAGATACTTATTTTTCTATTAACAAAACTATAAAAAAACACTCTCAGCATTTTTGTAATAGAGATGTCAGAATAGAGTTAATAATATGAGTTAAAAATGAGTTACTAAAACTCATTTGACTATAAATCAACAAGTATAAACTTTGTTGCAGCTCAATTTTTTTGTACAAACTATAATAAATCTTCTATAAAGAATGAAATGATGAGATCAGCAGGTATGAAGATTTATGAGGCCGTTAACTCGTGCTGTCTGTTAGTATGCAATTTTCCAACTTTAATAAGTAACTATTTCAGAATGACAAAGTTAATTTAATGACTCAATTTGAATTGGAAAACATTTTTCTCATAGCATTTTTGTGATTTATTTAATATTTATTTATTACCAATTTTTTTTTTTTATAAAGATAAGATTTGAAATTAATTGAGTATAATTATTCTCGCATTGCCTATAGAACTTGCTATTCTGATCAACAAAAATCTTTTATTCAAAAGAATTTTGCAATAATTCCGCAACTAAATAACGCGCAATGCAATTAGTTTCAGATACAAACTTAAATCGCGCGTTAAAAGGGCTGAGTTAACAATTAAAAAGTTTACTAGAATAATCAATATGATTGTTTTGTTTTTATTTTATGCCGAATGCATGAATCGTTGCAGTTGCGTTTTCTGCATCAGATTGAACCAAATATAATAATATTATTAATTATTCTGTACTTTTCTTTTTTTACTTAAACTCTACTATGAAATTAGATACTTTAATTGCAATACAATTAAAAAAAAAAAAAAATAGTAAGTGACGGAAAAAATTGATATTAATTTCAATTAATGACTTATTGTGCAAATCTATGTTACGTAAGCTATTTTTCAAATAAAACCAATATATTAATTTGATTTAAAATTTTTTTAATTAATAAAGGTTTCCAGAATCCAAATAGGGATTCTAGATTATCCAAACATCTGATTATCCGAACTCATTCGGCACGGCTCTAATCGCCGTTTCAAAAATGTTTTTACGAGTTTATCGTTATAGCTCGTTATCCAAACGATATACATATATAAAAATTATTCCATAACAAAAATTAATTAAAATTTAAACATTGCTAATTTTGAGTTCGAAAACGATTATACGAAATACATCTGATCCGTATACAGAATGGGAATTCTGACCAGACTGATCAGACCTTTGAATTGAGTCACATTAAGAAAGTGAATGTTTTAAAAAAAGAACAAATTATTCCGGATCTTCGCATTTAATGGGTGTTACTTATGAAAAAAAGTCATCTTTTGTATTCTCTCTCAAAGTATCATCTTGTAAGGCTCTGTAGCCTTGATGGACGCTTATAATGCTGAAAGCGTTTCATTGTAGCTTTTTTTTTTTTGAACAAATGCAAATTGAGCTTAAAATTTTTGTTATAAAAGTTTTCAGTTTAAAATTGCATGCCATAAAAGTAAATTTGCACACATAATTTTTACAAAAAAAAAAAAAAATAATAAAAAAAAAAAGCCAATAAAGAAACAAAGACTTCAATAAATAAACTCACCTCAATCACGCAACGTTGCACACAATTGCGCGTGACGAGCTCCAAAGTGCTGTGCGCGCCTGCAATGCCATTGGACATGCCCCCCTCATTTTGTGGGCCGACGGCTCGCGTTGACAAATGTTGCGTGAGAAAAGGATTAATGAAATCTTGTGTGAAATTGTTGTTCCTGTTATTATTCGATAAAATATCGCTTTCTGCTGATAATCCAATCGTTGTATTCTCGTTGTTGCTATTGTTGTTGCTCAACTGTGATTTGCAGACGTCACATGAGATTAACAACAACAATAATAGATTGACAATAATCATAAATGAGATGCTGCCATTGCAAGTTGTTTTTGTTTTTATTGCTTTACAACAATTGGCAAGACATGTGCGTAATTTGGCAATTGTTTGTTGTGTTGGCAATAATGTTAGGGATTTTCGAGTAACTGATGTTGTTGTTGTTGTTGTCGTCGTTGCAGTTGTTGTCGCATGTTGCTGACATTGTGTGACATTTGTTTTTGACATTTTCGTATTCACATTAACAGCAATTCGTACATTGAAATTGAAATTTACGCGACGTGTTGGTTGTTGTTGTTGTTCTTGTTGTTGTTGTTGTTGTTGCTGCTGCTGTTGCTGCAGCTGAGACAGTCGTTGCCAAAACATTTGTAATTGTTATTTGGAATCGTTGATTTGTCAAAATTTATTTATTTTAATATGCCAAAGCATTGCAATAATTGTTTGTTGTTTTTCGTTGTTGTTATTTGTTATTTGTTATTATTATTCGTCAATTATTTTCGCAAAGTTCATCAAAGGACATTTGTCTGCCAAGCGCAATGAACTGTTTTTATTAACTGTTATTAATATTATTATTTTTGTTGTTTTTATTTATTTATATCGTTGGTTTTTTTTTAATGAAAAGATTTTTTTTTTTTTGTAAACAATAAAAATGGAAAAGAGTTTGCGCAAAAATTTGTTTATTTTTACGCTTTTAATTAATTAAATTTAATTTCTTTATTTTCTACACTTTTTTCCTTTTTTAATTAATTTAATTTAGTTAATATTTTTTGTTTTTTTTAATTTGCAATGCTTAAAATAATATCTCTAATACAAAATCACACTAATTAAAAATCAAAAAATAAATCTTATAGTAATTTTGATAGTATTTATGTACTTTGATTTTAAATTTTACACATTTCGCATAAAATTAAAAGCAAACAAATGAAATAAACATTCTTAGTTTATTGAATGCACATTTGTAATTATGCATTTGAATGTTAATTGCATTTAACTTGTAGAACTTCATTATTAAAGCAAATGTAAAACGATGCGATAAGTCAACCGGTCTTGAAATGGCACACAGACGTCATGATTGTTTTTTTTTTTTTATTTATGTAATATATATACATATATATTTTTAATAATTCGCTTGTAATTTGTAAAAAAAAAATGTACAATAAAAAAAAAAAATTTATCGTAGTATACGAAGAAAGAAAGAAAGAATATAAAAACAACAAAAAATTATACAGAAATACACTTGTGTTACTTATTGGTCCCCCATGCATATTTCAATTCAATTTTCAATTAATTGAGTGTTTTATTTTTGTTGTTTGTTTTTTTTTTGTGTGTGTGTTTTTTTTTTTATAATAATAATTTTTTTTTAACACGCGCGCGCAACTGTCACACGTTCATCTCTGCGTATAAGAAGGCACACTGCGCCTGCTCTCCCTCTCGCTTGCTCTTGCTCAGCCATATTGCTCATTTACATTTGTTGTGCGCTCCCGGCCTGACTCTAGATCTCTCCCATTTGATGCTCGTTGATTTATTTACGCGCTTTAATTCAATTTGTTGTAATTTATTTAGTGACTTAATTGCATTTTATTATTACGAAGATGTTGCTGTCGTTGTTGGCGACTCAATGTATAAAACAAAACAAAAATAACACAAAAAAAAAACCAAACACTTCAAAAAAATATAAATATAAATATAAAAATTATTTACGATTTTTTTCAAATATTAGTTTCGTTGACCGGTGTTTTTTTTTTTTTTTAAATTGATATTGTACGTTACACACGCACACATACACTCAAGACTAAGGCAGGATCAAAATATTACACGTTATTAAAGCATTTATGCACACAGTACCGTTATTCGTTGCCTGCGACTTATTCAAATAAGGTTTGGTCGTTTATGCTTGAATATGAATTTCGTTTTTTTTTTTAATATATAAAAAAATTAAAACCAAAAAATTCTGCACTGTTTAAGTATATAAATTAAATGTTCGAATGTGCAACCGTTACGTTCGAATGTTTGTATGGGAATGAGTCTGTGTAGAAAAGCAAACGAACAATAAATAATACACACAAAAGCAAAATTATCTTATGTATCGCTTGTTTAGCCTTAAAACTTGCGCTTTTTTAATATTATCATTGAAAATGTCAACGAAAAATAAATATTCAAACCTCCTTTGTTTACAAAACGGCAACGTAACGTAAGTCAACTAAATGTGCCGACAGCAACAAGAAGAAGAACACAATGTCAACTCAACTCTCTCGCACGCTGTTGCGCCCGCTCAGTCAGCTGAATGAAGTTCATGTCATGATGAGCGCGCAGCTTGAGCGGCTGGCAGCAACAACATTTGATGACAAAAATACAAAATAAATTATAATAACAAAAACAAAGCAGCAATGAAATCTGTTTTGATCAACGAGAGAGCGAGCAAGCAAGCACTTCTGAAGAAAAACGAACGTGCTGATGAACACAAATGCACAAAACGCATGTACCTGTGCGTGTGTGTGTGGTGTGTGTGTAAGCATATTGAGAGTAACATGTGAGGGAATATGTGAGAGCGAAATTTGTTGTTTTTGTTTTTTAGAGTGTAGATACTGCGCTGAAACGTAGGCAACAATATTTGAAATGCCAACAGTCTAATAAACTTTCAGAATTTTATTAACACTTGTGGACACACACACGCACATGAGTTATTGCTTGTGTAAGAAGAAGCTTTTGGTTATTGTAAAAAAGATTTTTCATATTTTTATTACGGTAATTTTCTGCTTTTTTTTTAAATGGCCGTATACGTTATATTGAAATAATCTTTGCATGTTTAAAAAAGGTTTTTAATAATATTTTAATATTGAAAACAAGCGCACGCAAACAACATTAGCAACATGTAAGCGGAAAAATGCAAAAACAAAATTGATTTAATTGACTTTTCTTTATTATAAGTGAAAGAGACATGTTATCATTGAACTTTGACTGCTGAATCGATTGAAAATTTATTGCAAATTAAACGTTGTCAGTCAATGCACTTCAACTATGATGTTTTGTAATCGGAAAAAAATTTTGATGATGTTTTTTTTTTCGAAATTATTTTAAATTTTGGTAAATCCCCACAAAATGGCAGACATTGAGTTTGTTGTAGGCAAGAGAAAATGAACATAGTGGGCATATGTATATGAAATTACGCAGTGGAACTGATTGAAGAGTCTGTGAATCATGACTCACCGTTCATTCATTATTTAATCTTAATTAAATCTACAATTATGCGACTTGGTTTTTTTTTTTTTTGTAATCTTTGACGTCCAGCCCATGTTGCCCCAAACCGTCGCTCCGCCTTCATCAACCATTAGCTTTTTCAGACCCTGGCCGGCTTTGACAAATAATTGTAGATGCGTCAAAAAAAAAAATCGCATCAAAATTAGAAAATCATTAAATAGCAATGAAATCATCAGAAACTACGAAAATAAAAACAAGCCGAAATTTTTGTTTTGTTTACGTTAATCGACGCTGCCAAAAAATCAAGTAAAGACAAATCCAAATTGTATGTATTATAAACAATAATAATATATGTATGTATAAAAGATTATCACTCATATATTATTATTTATTTTTCTATTTTTTTTTTTTTTTGCATAATTCGCCGGCAGCGATAAGGAATAAGACACACAACAAGCAACAACAAACGCGGCAGAGAAAGCGCGACGCATTGCGCGTTCGAAGTTTCTGTAATTTTTATTAATAATTTTTTTTTTATTAAAGATTAGTAATACATATAGACGAGAATGATATATGTAGCCGGGTGATCATGTATAAAGATTAAATGGCATATTCAATGAATTTAGTTGCTTTTTATAATTTGTGCTGTGAGCAACAAACGTAAAGGAATAAAAACATTACATTTTTTTTTTTGTTTTGTCTGTTATTATTATTTTTATTGTTTTATTAACAAACGTATAATTTGTGAAATTTTCTCTTCAATTTTGTGCATTGAAATATTAAATATTTGAATAAAATGTCAAAAATTGTTGTAAATTCCCGCAATGTGGCAATGATTTGGTTAACGGCACTTTTAATTTGCTACATGACGCCATCGATAGAGGGCGCACATTTGTATGGTAAGCAAGAAAAATAAAAACATTCAAATTACACAAAAAAAATAAACCAAACCTTTTCTCACAACAGAACGCTACAGAAATGAAATTTGCAAGGATGCCCAAACTGGCCGTGAACTTTTTGTTGGCGATGTTTTTACACGACCCGGACAATGTATACGTGTACAATGTCTTGGCACACTTGAGCTATGGGAAGACAAGTAAGTTGTTGTTGCTGTTCATGTTGTTCTCAACTCTCATTCTTTGCTTATTTTGTATTCAATTTGCTTTTCCTTATGCATATTTATAGCTGCCAAGTGCCAAAATCTCTTAAAGGCGATTGTACGCCAGAGCCGGCTGCGAATAAATTCTTAGACTATCCAAAATGCTGTCCGCTGTATGTGTGTAAAGTAAAGGATGAATCCAATCCAAATGGCCATGTGCATCAAATAAATACATACGATCATTATGGTAATTTGCGTCGATCCTATCTCACCGAATTGATAGTCATCAATGATATTGGAAACAATATTGGCGGTGAAGCGCCTACGCCAAGGCGACAATATCAAATCTAAAAACCGTCAATCATCAAAATTTGCATTTTTTTTTTTAATTTTATATTTTTTAATTACCTTTATGTGATTTAGTTGTAGATAAGACTTAAACGTTTATAAACAAACATGATAAATAGTTATTTAAACCACTTTTACTTTGTCAACAACCAAGCGTCGTATTATTTAACCACTCAAGCCGATGTTGCAGCATGAATCATCGCAAAGAGTAAATTCGAAATAACGATGATTATTTTTTTTAAACAGATTTTATTTATGAGTCGTTTCAATTTGCATAAAATTACTTTTAAAAAGCAGTTAGAATGAGCCGCAAACTCTGTAGCCCTGAAGGAGTCGACAACATGTTAGTGAAAGAACCACTTGTGCGTCAATGAAGCACTTGCGCCAAAAAATTGACTCAGTTGACTCGATGAAACGGAAAACGGCCAACTACAAATATCGGAAAACTGTCGCTTCTGGTGCATTCGATTATGAAGTTATTTGGTTGGTTATTCTTGGTTTTGTGTCGATAAAAGAGGCTTCTAGAAACGTGAAGAAGAAATGACTCAATGTCTCTCACGATGCAGTGTTGTCAAATCATGGTACAGCGTAAACTCGATATTGTTTTATGAATTTTTACGGCTTTTCCCTCGTATTTTTATTTGGAAATATTTAAGTGAGCTTTTTTCAGCTCTTCTGTCTTTTTACAACAGCCTACATTTTTACTTAACTAGCTAGCAAAATTAGAGTCAATTTTTCTTCAGAATAATTGGTCTTCTTTCAATGATGTGTTTAAAAATCATCGATGTTGGCCCAACACCGTCGATGTTTTGAAAACATCGATGTTAGCATCGATGATCTTCCAACTCTAGTTCTTTATTGCTTCAGTTACTTCGTTCGTAAAAAACAATATTCTTCTTTTTAAATGTCAGTTATTTTGCCAGTTCTTACACACATATACTCACACACTCACTCACTTTCTCTCATAATCGTTCAAGTGTCGGGGTTCTATATGATAACATAAGTCAAACAACGCGGTGAAAATCAGATTGAGAGCAAGAGATGATGTACGCTCAATTGAGAGCTAGAGAGGATTCGTGTCATTTTTCGTGACACGGCACAGGGGTATTGAATAAGCGTATGTGCGGTGCTGCCGCCTGCGATATTTCACCTACCCGTGATCGCGGGTAATTCCGACCAGGGTTTTCCTGCTTCTTCTTCCACTTCTGCCGACACTCTGCCGACACTTTTGTGTCAAATGGCCCGTTTGCGTTTCTCAACCAATTGAAGCTCGATAGTGCCATCGATTTATACTGATAGAGCTCAGTTACTTCGAAAAACATTTTGTACGGGCAAGGCATATTGCACAAATTTTAAAGTCAACGAAAAAGTGGTAAGTTCAATTCAATAGAAAAACACAAAAAAATTAAATCAACAGCTAGAGAAATGTGTGATCAAATTCATTTTGCGGTGTTTTTGTGCGATTTTGTGAAAAAAAGCAAGCAGCAAAGCGCGTCGAAAACGACGTCAGCGTCGCAGCAGTAGCATGCGGCGTGGTCATCTTGTGTAGTGGCATTTTTCTATTGTCGGTATTATTTTTTTTTCCGTAATGTTCTTGCAAGATAATACGCAACATTCTGCATCTTGACATATTGTGAAACTCGTACCCGTATCATTTTTTGTTTTTTTTTTATTGTTTCCTGCCCACGCACAAATGCTACTGACGTCTTTGCATTTCGCAAAGCTGGCGTTGGCGCCTGCTGAGCACTTCAGTGATGAGTGAATGTCAGCGACAGCAAAGAAAAAGAAAAAAAAAAACGTTAGCCGCAAAGCTGAACACGAAAAAAAACCAGCATGTGTTTTTGTGACGCCAACAATATTTTCAACTGTCAATAACAGATATTGCACGAATTAGATTTTCATACGTTGCGCAAACTTGCATAAAAATTTGTTGCTTTTTTTTTCCATCATTTAGCTTGCGAGTGTTTTATAAAAGTGTGTAAAAAAATATAATTCGTATTTTTGAGGTTAAATACGAAATGCCAACCTTCGCCGCAAACGAGAGCAACGCTGTCGTTGTCAACTTTTTTTTTCTTGGCTTTTGCACGCTCTTCTTCTTCAATGCGTCATCTAGTGCCGCTGGCGCACACAAAAAATTTGCTAGAAACCTCTACCTTTTTCTGTTTTTGTATGGTGTTGTTTAATGAAATTGTTTAGTTTGAATCAACTATATTTTCTTATATATCTTCCGATTATTGCATGCAATGTGCGTAGACATTGCTCTTTATGTGTTTGTTTGCGTCAGTGTGTGCCGCCGCTCTCGTAATTAAGGCTTGCGACCGACCGCGTGTTATTTTGCGCTTGCTTCATTTGAGCTTGTGCCAAATTTTATGATTCATTTGAGCCGCAATTTCATTGTGCTTTGAAATACATTTAGAATGGTTGGGTCATTGATCTAAATTTAGTTACAACAGTTCAAATATGTTTATATTCTCATAATTAAACACAGGTATCGAAGAAAAGCATAGCTTACATATATATATGTATGTATGAAATCTTACGCTCTCTTTACTTACCGCATTTTTTTTTTTTATTTACAAAATTGTATTTTGATCTTGCAATCTCTCTTTAATGCTCTTTGACTCTTACCTTGATCTTGGCAGACAGAGAAACAAAGTGAGATGGAGTGTTTGTGATAGTTTCAGCGCGCGCATTTTTTCTTCTTACCTAACTACCTACTTCCTTCCTCATAGTTAAAGGACATGCATTTTTGTTGCACCCCGCTATGAGGCAAAGAGCAGCTGCTGCTACTGCTGTTGAAACGTCTTTGTTCCATCTTAAAGACATACACACACACATACTAACACAGCTGTTGTTTAATGCGGCATGCATATCCTTTTCGTTGTCTTATTCTCTCTTCGTTGTTGTACTACTCGCTCTCCATACTTTGGCGCGCTTTTGTTGTTTTATTACTCTCTGGCTAGATTCAACGATTCACAGTTTATGCTACTTGGTTTCGACAAATTTTATTTCTAACACAGTACGCATTGATCCTGCCTAGCAGTAACATCAAAGCAGCAGTTAATATTAAATAATTTTTTTTTTTTTTGTGTCGACTATACTTCAAAGTACATATAAACTAATAAAAGAAAAATTTTCAAATTGACAGTAACATCGACAACGATAGCTGAAGGATCAAACAGCAATCCAGCACAGAAAACAATTAATTAAAAACAAAATTATGGCTCAGGAAGGCGATATTCCAACATTCAAATGCGTACTGGTCGGCGATGGTGGTACTGGCAAAACGACCTTCGTCAAACGTCACATGACCGGTGAATTCGAGAAGAAATATGTCGCCACATTGGGCGTCGAAGTGCATCCATTGATTTTCCATACAAATCGTGGCGCTATACGTTTCAATGTTTGGGATACAGCTGGTCAAGAGAAATTTGGTGGTCTACGTGATGGCTATTACATTCAAGGTCAATGCGCTGTCATCATGTTCGATGTAACATCACGTGTTACATACAAGAATGTACCGAACTGGCATCGTGATTTGGTGCGCGTCTGCGAGAACATACCAATTGTGCTGTGCGGCAATAAGGTGGACATCAAAGATCGTAAAGTTAAGGCTAAGAGTATTGTATTCCACAGAAAAAAGAATTTGCAGGTAAGACAAATAACTAAGCAAAACATTTACCAATTTATAAAGCAATAGAAAACTACACAAATTAACTGATAGACTTTTGAGATTAGCTACATCAACTAAACTGCAATTCTTTGCATATAAACAAATGTATTGAAACAGCTTAGGTAACAAAAAACCGACAGCTGTTCAAAGAACTTGTTGTAATAGCATGTCCTAAGATGGTTTTAAGAAAAAAATCAACTTTAGGAAGCTGACAATAGTTCAACCAAGGCCAAACGGACATAGAGACATTTTGAAATTGAAGTTTTTAAATATTTTGACATGTTAGGACTTTTAAATATTGTTTGCCTATGTTATTTAGCACTCATATAATACATACGCCAGTCTAGCCTTAATACACAATTAACTGTCTAAATTACTAAGGAATGTTTTCAAATCAGGCTTATAAATATGGTATACTCTTTTGTTAATATTAAATGTATCGTGAACATTATAACTAATAACAATTTTACATTATCTCTTCTAGTATTATGATATTTCTGCAAAGTCAAACTACAATTTTGAGAAACCATTCCTGTGGCTTGCACGTAAACTTGTTGGTGATCCAAATCTCGAATTCGTTGCTATGCCAGCGTTGTTGCCACCAGAAGTGAAAATGGACAAGGATTGGCAATTGCAAATTGAACGTGATTTGCAAGAGGCACAGGAGACCGCGCTGCCCGATGACGATGAAGATCTATAAATTGTTTGTTTTTCCTTTTTTTTTTTTAAACATTTTTATTTGTGTGCCAAGCCACACACACACACACACATATACAAAAACAAACACTCTTATACTCTGAAATCGATCGGCACTCAAAAACAACTACTACAAAAAAAAAAGAATGAAAATGAGGAGATAAAAAAAAAACCCTTATATTTAAAATTAAATTAAAATACTACATAATAAAATTAAGCAGGGGAAGAATTTGTTTCGAACGTAAAATTCACAATATTGTTAAGCAAACTACAAACAGGCTATTGTATTGTATTCTTAGCTGAAAGAATAGAAAGGAACCCCACAATTTGTACTACTAATGGGTTTATTTACACTTTATATATTTTTGTCATCTCTAAATTGTTTTTTTTTTTTTTTCCATAATTTGGCTGCAAACTTTGTTCAACCATTGTAATTTTTATGCGTATGCACACTTTTATGGTAAAACATACGTGAACTAAATCACAACAATAAAGAAAATGTTAAAGAAACAACAACAAAACAAATACACTACGTTTCGTTACAAAAAAAAATCTTGTAAATGAGTCAAGAAGAATATTTGCAAAAAAAAAAAGAGATAGACGGCACAGGCTGCATCAAGCCATCCCGCTCATGTTTGCGTGTTTTCATATGCCATAAGTTTGTTCTTCAACGTTTTTTCAATATTTAAAGCAGAATAAAAACAAAATAAAAAAGAATTGTGAACCCGTTACTAAAATTGCGCTGTTTGTGTATGCAAAACTGATTAATTTTTTTTTTTGTAGAACTTAATAAAAAAGAAAAAAAACTGGCAAGAAAAATATTACATTTAACATAAAGAAACGAAACAAAACAAAAAAAAAAATCATTGTAAATTCATTAAAAAAAAAACGAAAAATAAAAATTAAAACAAAAAATATTTTTTGAGTTGTTTATTTTACTAAATTATTTTAAAAAGCAATTGTTTTTATAGTTGGCTTAGACAAAGTACCGAATTTCATTTCGGTAAAATGTTTGTACAACTCTTTAGCACACGTAGAAACATTAAACAGAGACCAAGAAAGAAACTAAGAGAAGCAATAATTTAATTGGATAATGTAACTAATTTAAATTAAGTCAAGGAAAGTCGAAAATTAAATTCGAGCTTCAGGAAGCGCGTTCAAGATGAATGTGATTTTTTTTATAACAATTTGAATTCACATTAAACCGTATTTATTGCAACAAAAGTATATATGTAATACAACAAAGTGAAATTAATGCATAAATAGTAATGGCATCAACATTTGATGCAGCAAGCAGGAAAAACGCCCGTAAAACGAGCCTTATTCTGGCAGCTAATTTTCTGCTTGGAGCAGCTATAAAAATATAAAAAATAAGTTAATTATTTTGCACACAATATTAGTTATAACTAAAGCAATGCTCACTCTTCCAGCTCGGTGTCGAATGTATCTGTGCAAATGGCACGTTTCAAGCACTTGCCATCCTTACCGAAATCAACATAGTCCTGACCCTTGCGCAACAATGGCAAATATTTCAGAAATATTGTCTCGCCCTCGGAATTACGATAGGTGCAAACTGGTTCTGAACGTGCCGTAGCCGTAGGCCAACACAATGTTGCCGATGCCAGGAACAAATACAAAGCAACAATAAAATAATTCACAAATTTCTGCATTTCTACGAATCTTTACTACTTTGCTTAGCCACAAACAACCAAACTAAACTGACTAAGTTCGTTGCGCTGAACCGGTTTCGTATTTATACACGATTCAAAAGCTCTTGATTTAAATACGGTCCGTTCTGTAATTAAGACGTTTTTTTTTTTTTTTTACTTATATTTTTTATAAAGTCGACATATCCGCAATTGTTGTTGTTGTTGTTGCTGCGTAGGTGAGTCTTCTCAATTTGCTGTTTTGTTTACATACACAAACAATCAACGCTTTGTGGCTTACGTAGTGTGCTCATAAGTCGTGACTGTCCAGAGACTTGCTTTTAATAGAATATATAATATAAGAATATTTAAATTACGTCTTCTTCATCTCGAGTGTGCTGTCGTTGTTGTTAATTGTATAATTTCAGCTGCTGTGTGTAATACATATAGTTTTTCTACGTCGCAAACGTTCCAAGTCATTTGATTTTTTCAAGTTCATAAGGTCAGTTTACCGTCAGATTAATCTGTTATGCATTTAAAGTGACATGCAAGGATTGAGAAAGCTTCTTATAAGCAGCACTGATTGCATTTTAATTTCTATTTGTTTTTCAGCACAATTTTCTTCTAAATATTTTTTTTCTTAGCCTAAAGATCTAATGAAATTTGTGAGCAAATAACTTTAGGCACAAAATCAAACATCTAACAAATTTTCCTTTTCTTAAATTTTCCTAACTTCTATGAAGTGATCACATAGCTGCATCGTATTTTATGTTGCATAGTGACATAGAACACATGCGGCAGTCTAGCATTCATATTTTAAATTTCAATCCTCACTCGTCCCAGGCACACAAGAAGACGAAGTAATCAGTAAAGCATTTCATAATTAAGTATTGTATGATCCAATATAACGCTTGCAAACATAAGCCAATTAGTGAAATCTTTGCTCATATTACATTTTTTTATTATTTTTTATAAATTATGTACTTGAGTCGATTAAATTGATTTATAGAAACAAACATTTTGTACTCATACTACGTTTATTTAATACTTTTATTTTCGTTTAAAAATAATATAATAATACCAGTAAGTGGTTTAGAATTATCGTTCTTAAAAACAGCCAACAATTAACAGAACTTTCATTTTTCTTTCAGCCATTTGGTTTCTTTAGTTGTAGAGCCATTGTGTAGGCTCAGATGAAATTACTTTCAGCTTGACAGACCAATTTGGGACAACAGTCAGGATAGGCGCGTCGCATATCAGAATCAATTTTGCAAATCTCATTGGGCACAAGATTGTGACGACCACAACTGAAATTTTTTTAGTGATTCAATTGATTGTTGGATAAGAACACATAAATTATACAACTTACTGTTGAATTTCAAGCACATAATCTGGACGGCAATAGATTGATTCGCAACGTCCATCACGATTTATGGGCTTGTATGATTGATTTTTAGGTATGGGCTGTTGTAGTTCCTCATAGTAGCATTGGCCGGGATAATCTGGAAGACAATTTATGGGCTAATTAATTAGGTTTTTTATAGAGAAAAGGTAGTTGTGGTTTCCTTAACAAGTTAACAGTCACACAATCTGTGAAAAATCAGTGGTGGCAATTTGAGACATTCCATGACTTTTAAGCCAAATCTCACAGGATTGTCTAAGCCGTTTTGCTTTTTGAAAACTCATCAAATTTTTGTTCTATTGCCTTGACAAAAATTGCCAGGATTTACATATGTTTTCCAATATAGAAATCTTTCTTGATTATCAACATTTATGCATAAAACAATTGGCTTGAAATAAAAGCCTAAATTTTTTATAAGAACATTTGTTTAGTTTTGGATATATAAATGCTAGACTACCGCATATCACCTTTAAGCCCATGTGACATAGGCATTTTTGATCAAGTTAACAAATTTTTATTCGTTTTCCATCTTTTACATTATTTGAAATCTATGATTGAAGCGCTCACCTGGATGCACCGCATTACCGCGATAACGCAGATCGCCCAAAGCGGGATTACTTAACAAAATGCCAACACACAAAACAATTAAAAAAGCTTTCATGTTGTTAGTTTTTTTTTTTTTTTTTCAAGAAAATTTAACTTTAAATTTTAATAAATACAAATTCAATCAAGAACAGGTTTTTTTCACAAATCAAAACAAACCACAATAACAACAAACAAACAAACAAAAAGCGCAAGAAAGAGAAGAGAAACCAAAAAAAAAAAAATCACTTTCAGTTGTTTCCTTCCGCAAAAAAGTCAAGTAGTTTGCAGTCGAACGTTTAATTTGCGACTGAGTCAATTACAATTAATTGTTGTTGCTTTTATATGAAATTAATAATAATAATGCTGTTATATTTATGTACTTACTTTGTCAGTTATTGTTGTTGTTTAATGCTCGTGATTTTTTTTTTTTTTTTTTTGTACGCCCTCACGACGACTCAACAAGCAAACTAAAGTAAATGTAGGCATATCAACGTAGTTTAATTCATTAAGCCACAATTAAACAGGCGTAGAAGGTAATGATCATTAACGCGTTGATGATCATGATGACGGCAACGACATCAACGTGACCCCAAAAATAGCAACTCAAGGTTGTTCACTGCAGCAAGATTGAAAATTAACCAAAATTTTGAAGCTTCTTTTTATCTTTTACTATTTTTAGCTTTTATCATTACAAGCTTTAATTATGTATGGTATAGAAAATAGTACACTTTGATTAAAAGTGCATAAGTTTTCAATTAATTACAATGCAATTTGATAAATTTTTTTGCCACTACATTATATGTTGGAATGCACATGGCATATGCGCACATTGTGGCCCTTGTTACATAGGGCTACTTAATTAAAAAAAAAAAAAGAGTCGAACTGTAAATCTCTCGTAAACCGATAATTGAGATCATTTGGCATGTTTACCGGCTTTTTGTTAACGGTTTACATAAATCAATGCATTTCTATAGTCAAAAAAATGTATATACTTACGATACAAAGTCAATATGCAATCATGTATTAAATCAAATAATTAACACCCACTGATTGATTTATTGATTGGCATCAACGATCGACTGAGTGAGTGAAATATATTTGAGTGTAAACAAAATTAATTGAAAATACAAATTAAATATGTACAACAAAAGTATAGTACAGTAAGGAAGTCGTAAAAAAGGGGGTTACCTGGAAAGTTTTGCGGGAGTGTCGAAAATTGGCATTTATATGGATTTTGGGCTGCTCTTTCCGAATTTCCACTTTGCGACCTTCTACGACCGCCGCTCGAGCCGCCATTTTGAAAAAATGGCGTCCAAAATCACTTTTTTGACCATATCTCCATTTTGGCTCATTTTACGGAAAAAACATCTCTATACTAAATTAAACAGGAGGAAATTTCCAACAAATTATGTTCTAACCTTTTTTTTCGTTAGACTAACAGTTTAGGCGTACGAGCGCCGCAAAGTGTACAACTTTGGTACTATGTTTTTCATACATTTTGTATGGAATTTGGTATTGTTTTGAATGATAATCTTACTATCAGTCCAAGTGATTTAGATTTCACTAACTTTTATTGTATTTGGTGTTGAGATTTAATGTTATATTAATCGTCAATTATAATAAAAACGTTCCAAATTCAAGTGCAAATTTACAAATCCAAACCAACCGTTTTTTCATCAAAAATTGGCGTTTGCTTATGAAAGAGGCAAGTAACACTTGCATGGTTCTGGGCCTGTAAGTCTGTTGACGGGTTGGGAACGTTGTGTTTACTTGAATATAAGACAAGTACAATATTCAATATAAGCATCAAACACAACAAATTAAGCAAATTTTCAAAATTTGGATTAATCAAAATCCCATACAAAATGGATGAAAACCATTGTACCAAAGTTGAACACTTTGCGCCGCTCGTACGCCTAAACTATTAGTCCTACGAAAAAAAAAGTTAGAACATAATTTGTTGGAAATTTCCTTCTGTTTAATTTAGTATAGAAATGTTTTTGCCGTAAAATGAGCCAAAACTAAGATATGGTCAAAAAAATGATTTTGTACGCCATTTTTTCAAAATGGCGACTCAAGCGGCGGTCGTAGAAGGTCGCAAAGTGGAAATTCGGAAAGAGCAGCCCAAAATCCATATAGGTGCCAATTTGCGACACTCCCGCAAAACTTTCCAGGTAAAACTACTTCCTTACTGAACTAGTAACATTTTGTATAAGAAATATGTCAAGCTTTATTGCAGTGAACTACTTTCAATCGAATCAGAACATTATCATATTCATATGTATGTATGTATATGTTATACTTATATGAGATTATTTGTTGTGCACTTGTCGACAGCGCGAAATTTTTAATTATAATTGTTTTATTAAACACAAAATGTAAGACAAGCGGTGCGACGGAAAGAGATTTCTCCATTAAAGTTGCTACAGACGTAAGATATTTAGCATTTTAAGAGCATGTGTGACGCTGGTTAACATAAAGCTACTCAATGCATACAAAAAGAATGCGTCAACAGCAATATTGTAAGTCAAAATGCTAGAGTGTCATATGTGTTAAGCAAGCATTTGTAACATAAACTTACATAATATTTACAACTATTTTCAAAGGCTAGATCAGCGATCAAGTCTTTTTGCCTGTAGCGGCCTTTACGCTTTGCATTGCTCTTGCTTGAGGCCTACCTACGGCTGTCTATGTGTCGTATAAGCGTGTTGTGACAAGCAATGTTAAATATTTTAATTAAAATTACTCGAAAATGTTTTTCCGAGTGCAAACTAATTAGAATTTAAATAGTCACGAGTCAAATGTTCTGCGCACTCTTATACAATACCCTCCAGGCTTAGAGCTTCAACGTTTGATGCCATAAACATTCGGTTTGCATAGATTATATTATGTATGTTGGACTGTCAAAATGATTACACGAAACTGTATTCAGATTAATGTTGTTAAGTTGTTAAGCGAAGACGATACGATGAATCCTTTGAAATTCTTGAAACCGCGTGATGAAAATATGTATGAATTTAGCTCATAATAAATTTAAAAAAAAAAACACACACTTATTGAACACATTTTGTTGATCAAAAGTTTTACTTATCAAACACCAAAATGCATCATTCAATGTAAAGTTCGTACACGAACGATCAAAGTCATTCGGCAACGAAGGACGTCATAAGCCAAATTCATTTTGAAACACACAAGAAAACACGGTTTTCCCTCTCTTTCTCTTTCACACTATCTTTGCATTAAAACGAAGCAACAACATGTTTACACACTGCTGCTTGTTGACAACACACGCGTTTACCGTTACAAACACAAATTTTATGAAAAAAAAACACTGTTCATTTTTTGTTCGCATAATAATATGTTTGAAATAAATTTAATGAAGGAAAAAAAAAAATTGATGCACTTAAAAAAATGTGTGTCGACATGAGCTGATTTTAATGGAAGTAACCATCACCGTGATAAGGATAAAAACCATGATGACCATAGTATGGTGCATGATGTACAGCATAGCCGCCATAGTAAGGACCGCCATAAAAACCATGGCCGCCATAGTGTCCATGACCACCATATCCACCATAACCGCCATAACCACCGAAACCGCCGCCATGACCATAGCCAAAGCCGTAAATGCCACGTTTTTCGGTCTTCTTCTCAACATCGGCAACGCTGCTGCCGGCGCCGTCCAAATCCACAGGCTCGGCTTGATTTGGTGCCACCACATTACCCGCTAAGCTGATGGCAATGCAGACGACTGCAAAGACGACACAAATGCGCTGCAAATAGACGAAGGAAGTGCCATAATCCTTGTTGCTGTTGTTGGCTCTTGTTAATAATCCTTGCGCACTTACCAATAACTTCATATTGTTGTTTTATTTTTTTTTTTAATGATTTAGTGATGTTTTGAGTTCTGCGTGTTGTTCACTTGCTTTGTGATTGATTTTGTGTTGTCTAATCGCAAAATGTTGCTTGTATTTATACCAATAAATAACGAACGTCATCAGACAAGCCAAGCCAAGCCGCCGCCGACGACGACGTCGCTGCTAGTGTTGTGCTACAGTTACATAGCACCAATGCAGTGGCATAGCCCATTGTTGTTGCCCTATCGTTTGCAGCGATTATGCAAACTGTTGTTGTTGCTGTTGTTGCCAGTGTCGCTGTGCTGATGCTATTTGTATGCTGCAATGAGCGTGAGCAAACGAAGACGAACGAATGAACGAATTAATAAAATGAGCGCATGCGCAAATGTATGCAAATTGAAATTCAATCTGTTTAACCGTACATGATCCCTTAATGTATTTCATTTTTTGTTATTATAACACCAATAATAATTATTGCCACTTGTTCCCAAACGCAAAGGTTCTATTGGCAAACTAATTGATTAAGCTCGTCTCAACGCTAAAACGAAAAGTCAAACTCAAAATAATTACAAAAGCAAATCAGATTTTGTATAAATTAACCATTTAGCTTGAGATCCATTTTCCCTGCATAAATTAATAAAAACCAATTTTAAGAACATCTTCAAAAATTTCAATCATGTATTTTGTTGCCATAATGAAGACACTCAATGTGTGCAGACGTGTGTCTGCAACAGTCAGTTGTGTATCAAATGTCAATGCTGCCATGCATACACGACGCCCAAGCAACCCACTTTGCATTACTTTCACTTGATTCACGTTCACGCACACAAAGATACACACTATTGTAATCCTCTCGTTTTGCGTTGCAGACACACATTGTTGCCACAAAGTAGAAGCCAGCCTTAATGTAATGCTGTATCAATTACAAACTGTCTTATGCTTGTATACAGTGGGCCCACTGATCATGATCATACATAAATTTATGGTAAAATCGAGTAAGTATTTTTTCAAAATTAAGCCAATAGTTTGTAGAGCTCTAAATCTCAGAAAAAAAAATTTATTTCAAAAATTCAACAAAAATTGTATTTACTGTGCTATGCAATGCAGTCCCACTGTACGCAAAGCATGATGACTTTGTTGTAAATTAAAATGGAGCACAATTAAATTTTGTAATAGCATTTGTCAAACAATAACCAAACAGTTATGCATGAAGTCAGCGCACATACACAATAAAAAATATATTTATTTCATATTGCATACAATAAAGTTCCGAACTGCATGCAAATTGCAATTGAAAACTTCGTTGTTGTTAATGTTGTTGTTCAACTCAAACTAGCAGCAACAACAACAACAACAGCAGTAAACAATGATGCCGTTGACGGCAAATGCCATAAACCCCGTGGGAATTGGTTACTAACTACAATAACAACAAAAATGCATTAATAACAATTGCCAACACAATTTGGCATTTTTAATTAAGCCAACAACAACAACAACGAAGATTAAATGAATTGAAATGTAAATCAAAAAATATTATCTTTAAAATATCGCATCACGTTTTCTAAGCAAGACCAGAGTGATGAAGTCAATCTAGCCGCCATTGTCAATAAAGGACAACCTTGACCACAGCGTTGCCCAAGCAAAGAAGCTTAAACGAAAGTTTAAAAGAGTGAGCTAGCGATATTGTATACACGTAATAACGGGATGCAATTTGTTGTTGGTTAAGAGGTAAAGGAAGCTGACAATGTTGTCTTCTTGCTCACTCAAGTTGCCAGTGCCGCCATCATGTCTGCATAAAGTAAAAACAATGAATGAACAAAATTGAATCAAATATAAAAATTATTACAACAGTTTTTTTTTCTTGTTTTTGTTTTTTATTTATGTTGTTGTTTTCCGGCGCCGGCGGCACGATTAACGAAAAGTGGGTGGCAACAATTGCAGGCATTGTTAGCTGATTTAATTATATTTTCATTTTTTTTTATTGTGCTTTATAAACTTCTGACGTTTTGGTTTAATGTACGGCGTTATTGTTGCTAAATTTTGTACAAGAGGTTAACGTTTGTCATAGGAGCGCGGTGGCGGAAGATAGACGCTTGACATGATGTTGTTATTGAAGTAGTTGCTGCTGTTCATGTTGTTATTGTTGGTTCGCGCAGGCGGCAGCAATCACGAACTCTTTTTTTTATGCATTGCTAACATAAAATTAGCAAAGATGACAACAGTTTTGATTGTGAGTTTGTTGCTATTATTATTGCTTTTGTTTGTTAATTTTTCTGAGTAGCATTTGAAGCGACGATTAACAAATCTGTACCTAATATAGACAATTAGAGTGTGCCAAAATAATGTTAAAAAATCAATTAAAATGAAAAACATATCTATTAAATTATCATGATGATTAGCTTGTAATGCCAATATAGTTATAGTACTAACAAAATTCGTATATCAGTCATAAAACATTCCGATTTTATATGACTTGTCTAACTATCTTTGTTATGAGTTCGTTTGCTCGGTAAACACAATAAAATGAAACATTGTAGGCACACTCCAAGCCTTGAACATTGCGCGTGGCGTTCTGATTGAATAGAGCTGCTTAAACGTTCCTTTGACTGATTTATGTTGCTGTTAGACGCTGGGGGGTGCGGCGCTGGCAAACCTATTGTTTAAGCATTGTTGCGCATTATTAATTTTTTGCAATCACTTTTTACCGGCAGCGATGTGCACTGGTCAATGCGGTCAACTTGAAGGTTATGTCATGCTCACTGGACAAGATGAGCAAGCTGCAAAAAAATAACAAATTTATTATGTGAGTGAATTTTCAACGTTAGTAATAATGTACATTACCTTAGCTGATTGACCGTCGTAGTACGAAATAAGATTTTCAGCCTGAAGACTTTCTTACCAACAAACTAGTAAAGTTACAACACCATTAACATGAACACCCACATTACACAACAAAACTTCATTATAGATTTCTTCTCCTTATGTTTTATTTAGCGTAAGCCTTTAAAACTAAACAACAACTAATAATATTGCTAGTACTTTAGTATTTCAGCTCTTTAGCCTTGTCGTGGGCGCCTTCTTCGATAAGTTTGAGCTCGGCTGCTTGCTTCTCCGGCCGTATCACCGTGTAGTAGTTGTAAAAACGCATCCCAAGCAAGTATGTGCCATAGAGTGTCACACCAATGCAAGTGTAGACAGCGCCACGATGGATTTTGTCAAGTAAATTGCCAGCATTAACACGTTTCTTTTGCATTTTAAATTTTTTTTTAATTTATTACTTTCAAAACAATAAAAAATAAGCAAGTGTTTTGCTAAAGTGGAAAATGCCGCACAGCTGTTTTGTTTAAGTGTTGACAGTCAGCATTATGGACGGAATTACTTATACGTTATTTCAACGACGCTTACAACACTAACACAAATATTTAAATTACATCTAGTAACTGATATTTTTTACTATTAAGTCTTTTCCACTCGAAACAAGCAGAAATGTTCGTTCGTGGGTTTTCAACAATACTTTTCTACGGTTTTTATTATTTTTTATGTGCAACATGTAAGTACTACATATATATATAACGAGTTAATATCTCCAAAGCAATCTTAAAAAAACCAACAGTATCCTTTATCTTGCAATTATTTTTAACACCCATTGGAGTTTTCCCGGTTCAGTGAGCACAAAATTAAGTTTCATGTTAACCACGTGAATACTTATAAATAAACATATGAATCTTTAAGTGCGAAACAGCTTCATTATGTAAATTGCAATTACATGAGTACATTTAGTTGATTTCTTAGAACAAGTGTAACATATAATTGCTTCAATTGAAATTGACCTTGAAACAGGTTCACTTGTTTTTCCCTCGCTAGTTGCTGCTGATGTTTACGAAGTCTCTAAGACTACTTTATTACGCTCACCTCTACGCGCTCAACGTTTACCACGGTCCGTTGACGCAACAGCGGCTACTTACTACAATACAACTAGCGAACTGAATCGTGATGCAGTTGAGAGTTTTTGGCATAAACAACTTATCAAAGCCCTACCAATAAAAGCGCTCAATGCAAAGCATCGCCATGCAAAGACCATCCAGCTGCCCTTTGAGTTTCCATTCTACGGTGCAAAAGTACATAAAGTGACCATAGCCACGGGTGGTTTTATTTATGCCGGTGATCATGAACACTCTGCTCTGCTGGCGGCCTCGCAATATATTGCGCCGCTAATGGCCAACTTTGAGACGACAACCGCCAACGACTCCAATATACTAATCGCACAAAATGGTAAATACTAATTTTAATAAATACACTTTTTTAGTTTAATTAATTTAATATTTTTGCAGCAACCGCATTGTCTGTTCTCTGGCAGAATGTTCAACTAGCACATTCGCATGCCAGTGGCAAGTTTAGTTTTAGCGCTACTCTACACAAAAGCGGCGATATTGTGTATACTTACCTGCATGTACCAATACCAGCATCCGAGTTGGATGAGCGCGCACATCCTGTTCAGCTAGGCCTTTCCGATGCGTACATCATACACGAAATGCAACGCAGCACACTCTATGAATACAGTCGTCTAACTTTACCGGCAGTAGAGGCAGCCAACACACGTATCGTATACATTAGAGCTTTGCCTAACTGCTTGATGCATACAGATTGCACAACATGCATACAACACAATGGCAATGAAAACATGCAATGTGTCTGGTGTGCAAAAATAAAACTCTGTTCGACAGGCTTAAGTCGCCAGCGTCAGCAGTGGCTGCACGCGGGTAAATATGCTAAGTTATTTCATAAAATATACGAAAATTTATTATTTGCATAATCTTTAAGGATGCGATGAGTTACAGACCAATGATGTGCTAAGTTGTGCCAGCATGCCAAGCACACCGGTTGAATCACTTGAAAGTGCCGAAAGCACATTGGCACAGCCTGACTTCACTGATGTCAATAACAACTTCGCAAGAACAAAGTCAGCGCCAACAAGAAGCTGCACATTTAACACAGGTTGCAGCTCAATGTCTGAGCTTAAATATGATGATAACGAAGACAGTCAAGAACAGACCACCGTGCCGGCGCAAACAACTGCAACATTAGCAACCATGCCAATAGCAGAATCGTCAACGAAGCCTATTGTACGCCATCACAGATACTACAACAGTCGTATTGATGTGAATGCAACGTTGGCTTCGGAACTTTGGCAGCGTTTTCTTAAACTGCCAATAGACGAAAAACTTTCTGGAAAATTTACAACAGTAAAACAGTTTGTGCTTAGTTTTGATTTTCCATTCTATGGTGAAATCGTACGTGATGTTCTCGTCTCCATGAGGGGTTTTATTTCAACGAGCGTTGACAAGGAACCGTTTATGAATTGTATTGCGCCATTGAGTGGCAACTTCGATACGATTGTTTCGACCGATCCTAGTGTGCGCGTACAAGATAATGGTAAGTCGTAGACATTAATCAGGTATTACATTATTTCATCCATCTTATCCATGCAGGCACCGCATTCACAGTGCTTTGGCATAATATGCAATTCCGACATCGACCTGATTTAGGACACTTCAGTTTTAGTGCTACGCTGCACGACAATGGCAACATTGTTTTCGTCTACTATGCTCTGCCAATACCGTTAGCGGCGTTAGGATCAATGGAGCATCCAATTTATGTCGGACTCTACGATATATTTATCATGAATGAGCATATTGTTGATGAAAATGATGTGACACAAACATTTCCACTACCTTTGATAATTGGGGACGTGCGTTGGCCACACGAGGAAGTGTCCAATTCGACATTTGTGTATATGAAGTCAATGCCCGCTTGTCAACAGTTTAACGATTGTGCCACATGCGTTGTGCACAAGGTTGGTGATTTGCCCTGCAGTTGGTGTCCGGCATTGCAACTCTGCTCTACAGGCGTCGATCGTCGCACCCAGAAATGGCAAGAAAACGGCAAGTTATTTTTAAATTTTAATTTATCTATTCACTTGAAATGTTTTACTGTATTTACAGATTGTCACCATAACAAAGTCAAGGATGTGCCGCATTGTCCAGCCTATTGATCTGAGTTGGCATTGAATTCACAATGGATTACAATTAAGCGAAACTTATTTGGTGTAGGGTGTTCTTTTTTTTTTTTGTGATAAACCTTATTATTAAGTAAAGGGAAAATAAAACCAACGATTTGTAATTCAACAAAACAATGAAAGATGATTCAAAAAACTGTTGTACTACAAATAAGTAACGGACTACTAAGTCCCATCATTGCGAGCTTCCATGCTCTCTTTAACGTAAGTTTGATTTTCATATGTATATACATTACTTTTCAACAAAAGATTTTTTTGTAATTATTTTTTCGATTTTTTTATTTCAAAATTTTTAAGGGGCACCACTAGTGTGACGGCCTAAAAAAAAGGTGATTTTTGGGAATTTTTATTAAAAAAACTACTTTATCAATTATTTCAAAATTTTAAGAATATATTCATACATGTTTTAAGAATATACAGTGAAATTTTTGAAGAAAAAAATTAAATATTTTTTAAGTTATAGTCGATCTCCAACGGCGCGAAAAAAAAAGGTGCTTCACTGCTGCAGTGATTCCGGCCTTCTCCGTGGATGAAATCAAAAAAGGAAAAATTCTCGTTAAACTAGATAATATTGTCTGTACAATGACCTACGATAAAAAAAAAAAATCAAAAATTGACAATATGGCGGCGTTTTAAAAAAATATTCGAATTTCACCCAAAATTTTGGTTGTTTTTGGCCTGCCAAAATTCGATTTTTGATCAGATCAAAAAATCGATAGGTCATTGTACGGAGAACTATATACAGAAGATGTAAAAAAAATTCGATAGTGATCGGATTATTAGTTTTTGAGTAATCACTGCAGCAATTTCGGAAAATGCTGTTTCGAGAAAAACGCGTTTAAAGATAAAACGAGACTCTAGATGCTGCCGACCGGCTGCTCTTTAAATTGCTATAACTCAAAAACTATTTGAGATATCGATTTGAAACTTTGATATGTTATTTTTAAAGGTGTAATCTACCGAAATATGAAAAAAAAAAAATTCGATTTTTTTTTAATTTCACACTAGTGGTGCCCCTTAATAAGAAAATCGAATTTATAAAGTTTCCAAGTTCAATTGGCGTCAATAGCAGTGGGTTGTGGCCAGTCATGCGGTACTTGAATATTAAGTTTTGTGACTGCAATTGAGCTTAAATGGCCAGTTTTTCGTGCAGTCATAACCCAACACTTTCTAAAATATTGTCCAACACTGCTGTACACCTGTTCAACTAAATTAGTTGAATCTTTCTTTTTTATGAGTTTGGAATTTATTCGCGTTTTGCGCTTGCTGAATTCGGTGCAACTGATTGTAACATACCAACAAGAAGTTTGGATAAAAACACAGTTTTTTTTTAAATAAACAAATTACATAATCGCAAATAAAGAAATGAGTGGCAAAGAAATCAGTTTGGCAACTGTGAAAGAACACAACACGGCCGAGGACTTGTGGATTGTTATTGAAAATAAAGTCTACGATGTAACAAAATATCAAAAAGAGGTAAATGCATACATATTGTAGTTGACTCAAGTGAGCAATGTTAAAAATATTGACGTTGAAATATATTAAATGTCGCAATTATTGCACAGCATCCAGGCGGCGAAGATGCACTGATCGAAAATGCTGGACGCGATGCTACCAAAGATTTTATCGATGTAGGTCACAGCAAAGAAGCGAGGTGAGTTCTAAAGCAAATTAAACTGAATTACTAATTAAATCATATTTGTATAACTACACAGAGAAATAATGAAGAAATTCTACATTGGCGATTTGGCTGCCAGCGATATTAAACGAAAGAAGCCAACTTGCAGGTGCGTGTGATAATTATAACATACATATGTACTTGTATAACTGCGGGTTTAAACAAGTTTCAATTGTCTAATGACTATTTGTGGAATTAACGTGTGCGCGCGCGCGCTTTGTTCAAAACTATATTTGTCTTACTGTATAGATCAACGCCTGCATGACTCAGACCAATCCAAATGTTGTTTTAACAACTTCGCCAAACAAATACACCAATATTAATGCGTATATCGAACTGGTTTAATTTAACGTTTGCATGTGCGCGCAACGTAAATAAATTGTGTTTATTTTGTGGTGCGCTTCACCTTTGCATGACGGCAATATTTGTAACTAATTAACAACAATTTGTTGTGCTCAAATTTGGCGCAAGAAAAATAATTACATTTTGTTAACCACCAAAAATATTCTGTCTTGAGCATGTCTGTCTATTTGTGAAATAGAGCAAGCGAAAATTAATATAATTGTGCGCATTGTTTGTTTTTAAGAAAATTGCCTACTTTTTCTTATCATTATTTTTTGAACTCATTCTAATTGGCATTAATTTTATACTCCGTGTGTCAGTTGTAAATTCTTTTCAAGCACCAAAGTCAGATTCTACAAAAGTTGATTAAAAAAACATGTATTCAACATATACAAAATCGGGTAAAACATAATCAAATATAATCATAATGTGTGTAGAAGATGTGTTAATACATTGGGTCACTTTTTTGCGAAAGGAAATGACAATTTTTTTAATACATCTTTATTATTTTGACTTTTTATTTTGCATATTTGATTTCCACTACCACTTCTTCTTTGTACACTACCAATACAATACCACTTGTAGAGCACCAGACAATCCGAACACCAACACCAGCACGATCGCAATTAAATCACTTGAGCCGCACAAGCAATGTTGCTCTATACAATAATTTAATAAAAATTTGAATATGATTTTTTTGAACTAAAGTAATTAATTTAATATCGTCTCATATACACAGAGAAATCAGCATCGTTGTGGGCGCCGTCGTTGCCGGTGTGGCGCTCGTCTATCTGATCAAACGTGGAATTGCTGCCAGGCGCTGAAGGTAGCCAACATTGCTAATGAATATGATACTGATGACGAGCTACCTCCAAACTGAATTTGTCTGCAGCGAACTACTTCATTCCGTATACTACGACAATGTTGAATTTCATTTAATTGATTTTGATAGGCTCAATGTTATTATTTTGTATTTGTAGGTCCGCAGAAAAGTTAAACACAAATATTTGTATATTAATTGTAATTTTGATAATTATTTGTTATACTCTGTTGCATTGACCATGTTGTTGCATTTTTTTTATAAGATCAATAAACTGTAATCAAATATAATTTTGTTCGTTTATCCGCGATGAGATTTAATTTGGCGAAGTTTTTCAATGAAATTGCTCAACAGATTCTTTCGATATTTTTCGGGGAAGAACAGCATTACTTATTTAAAAGCAAAGGGATAGTTCGATAGTTTCGTCAACTTTTACGGTACGAATATCGATGTTTTATCCAAATCTAATGTTCAGTGTTGTAAAGCATGTATGGTTGAACAAAATATAAAACTATGGCACGAATTTCTGTACAGTAGCAGCACTGAACTCATACTTCAAAAAGTTTGTGTGACAGCGTCGTATTTCAACACTGAACAATTTGTTGTTGTGGTCCAGTGACGTGGAACCGTTTGTCGTGAGTTCTGCGTCGTGTTCGACTTGTTTTTAAGCATACGACGTTTCCAAGATGTTGGATTTTGTTGTAGTTTTTACAAAAGGTGGCATTGTGCTATGGAATTCAAAAAGTTCGGAGGAGAACTTCTCCTCATGTATCAATAATTTGATACGCAGCGTTATATTGGAGGTAAATATTGGTCGGGTCAGCTGGCAAACTTTCTATTCAACGGCAACGGACATATCGTTGACTGTGTGACTTCGGTGACTGGTTTTGCATATTAATTTATTATAATTATGCTTGTAGGAGCGCAACACTGAAGCAAAGTATTTCGAAGAGGATCATTTGGCTGTACAATTTAAATTGGATAATGAGCTGGAATTAGTGTATGCAGCTGTCTTCCAAAAAGTCATTAAGCTTACCTATGTGGAAGCCTTTCTCAATGATATACAGTTGGCATTTAAGGAAAAGTATGGTGAACTGACATCTAGCGAGCGTCTGACATTGAAATATGAGTTTGAACGTGAATATCGCAATGTATTGACTGCTGTCGAACAGAATTCTGTGAAACAGAGTAAGGCGCCAAAGGCAATGCGCTCGTATAATGAATCATTGAAATCGAAGAAAACAGTAGCCTCAATGATACAAGACGATGGCAAGAAACAACAACCCGATGTTGTGCCACAGCCAGTCAAGCGTGTTAACATACAAGAGAGTCCAAGGCCAACGGAACAACCGGCAACAAAGTCAAGTGAGGATGTTATATTGGAGAATCGCCGTAAAATGCGTGAGAAGTTGGCTGGCAAAAAGACAAGCCCAACTGAGCCAAATAGAAAGAATACAGGCTCAGAAAAGGCGGGTAAGAAGCCACGTGTTTGGGATTTAGGTGGCAGCTCAAAGGATGCCGTGTTGTTGGATCGCTCAAAGGATACACCGGAGGATGCACAGGTGCACAATATACAAAACGATGTAAGTTGTAATTGGCATTGTTACTTTTCGATTTTAATACAAATTATCAAACACCCGTCTAGTTGGTGGGCACAATGCAAGGCGGTATACGTGACCTTGAGGTGGAGAGTGATGGTGAAGACTATGACGACGATGATGCCAATGATTACGATGAGCAAGTTGTACAAACTAGCAACGATAAATCGAAATCATCGAAACGCAGCAGTGGCCTACTGTCGTATTTCAAGGGTATCGTCGGCGCAAAGACAATGACGCGCGAGGGCTTACAAGCGGCCTTGGACAAAATGCGCGATCATTTGATATCGAAAAATGTTGCAGCCGATATTGCCTATAAGTTGTGCGATTCGGTGGCAACAAGTCTGGAGGGTAAATCGCTCGGCACTTTCGATTCAATTGCAAATCTGGTTAAGGAGGCGCTTACACAATCGCTGGTACGCATACTGTCACCGAAGCGACGCATTGACATCATACGCGATGCTCTCGAGTCGAAACGTAATGGCAAACCATATACGATTATTTTCTGCGGCGTCAATGGCGTTGGCAAATCCACAAATCTCGCCAAGATTTGTTTTTGGCTAATTGAAAATGACTTTAATGTGTTGATTGCCGCTTGTGACACGTTCCGTGCGGGTGCCGTTGAACAATTGCGTACACATACACGCCATCTCAATGCATTGCATCCGGCTACCAAGCACAATAATCGCACAATGGTGCAGCTATACGAGAAGGGCTATGGCAAAGATGCTGCGGGCATTGCCATGGAGGCAATTAAATTTGCACATGATACTAAAGTCGATGTTGTGCTGGTGGACACTGCCGGTCGTATGCAAGACAATGAACCATTGATGCGCTCATTGTCAAAGCTTATTAAGGTCAATGATCCGGATTTGGTGCTCTTTGTCGGCGAGGCGCTGGTCGGCAATGAGGCCGTGGATCAGCTGGTCAAGTTCAATCAATCGCTAGCCGATTATTCGTCCAATGAAAATCCGCATATTATTGACGGCATCGTTCTTACTAAATTCGACACAATTGATGACAAAGTTGGCGCTGCCATTTCGATGACTTACATCACCGGCCAACCGATTGTCTTTGTCGGCACTGGCCAAACGTATGCCGACCTCAAGGCCATCAATGTTAATGCGGTCGTCCAATCGCTAATGAAATAAGCATGTATTATTTTTATTGTCCTTTGGTATGCCACGCTGATATTTGTTATTTGGTTATGCATTTTATTTTTTTTTTTAAATGTTTTTATTACTTTTTTTTTTCTTTTGTATTTTTGCAATACTTAAACATAAGAGAGTTTTACGTTATAAACGATGATACATGGTCAAAACAAAAAAAAAAAAAAGTGGTTTTTTTTTTTGTTATAATTTATAATATTAATTACAAATTACGCATTACGAAATAATATTATTTTTTAAACTTTATAAACATAGAGAAAAGCAAAATCATATATATGTATGTATGTATGTATGTGTATTGACATTGGAGCATTCTGCACTTATTTATAGAATTCATGTTCTTGCTCGTCCTTTTTAATGTTGTTCTTATAGCCCTTCTCAAAGTCCTTAGCCAAAACGATATAACGATTCTCACGTACTGCATGCATGCCCGCCTCTTGGCATATGGCATTAATATCAGCACCCGAGATTTTATCGGGCCGCGCAACAAACTCCTCAAGATCAACGTCATCGCAAAGGTTCATTTTTGATGTAATCGTCGTGAAGATCAAACGTTTTTGACGACGATCAGGCAGTGGAAATTCGATTTTACGATCGAGACGGCCGGGACGCAACAGCGCCGGATCAAGTGTATCGGCACGATTAGTTGCCATTATCACTTTCACATTGGTGGTCTGATCGAAACCATCCATTTGATTAAGCAGCTCAAGTAAAATACGTTGCACCTCACGATCGGCACCGGTTTGTGCATCGAAACGTTTTGTGGCAATCGCATCGATTTCATCAATAAAGATTATGGCCGGTGCATTCTCTTTGGCCAAACGGAAGACATCGCGTACCATGCGTGGACCCTCACCAAGATACTTTTGTACGAACTCGGAGCCAACGACACGTATAAATGAGGCAGTTGTATGATGTGCAACAGCCTTCGCTAACATTGTCTTGCCGCAACCGGGTGGTCCATACATTAGTACACCGCGTGGTGGATCAATACCAATCTGTTTATACAGTTCGAAATGTGTGAGCGGCAATTCAACAGCTTCACGTATTTCCTGCTTTTGCATATCCATGCCACCGATATCAGCATAACTAACATCGGGTTTCTCATCTGGCTGTAGCATCGATATAGAACTATCTGCTTCGGGTGGTAGAACATCGACTAATGCATTGCTATGCTTGTGTAGTGCAACTGAAGCGGATGGCTTCAATAGCTCACGATCGATGGTCGACAAAATTCGTACATAGTAATTGGATCCCGTTGTGGAACCAACAATGCCCGTATTTTGATCGACAGCCTCGAGAAATTGCCCAATAACTAAAGGCACCGATTGTATCCGTTTTACTTCTTCCTGTGCGTGCAAATATTCCTTTTTCAGATTGCGTTGCTCATCTTTGATGTATTCCTCCTGTACCTCAATGAACTCAAGTGTTTTTTGTAATTTCTAAACAAAAAGATTTTATAAAAGAATAAGCAAATTCATTTGGTAAAGCATTAATAACGTACCTTGTAGCGCACATAAAGATCATCCAAGTCTAGTTCATCCAGTGAACTGTGCGCGTCCTTTAACTTCACTTCTGCCAACTCATCCTGCACCTATATTTGAAATTTTGCAATATGTACTAAACTTATTTGTTTCAATTTTGAATCCTTACTAACCTTTTCTGTTAATAGTACATCCATTTTGCTTTACCGAGTCACACAAAATCAATGAAAATCTAAATAAATTCAACAAAGCCGCTTCTACAAATGACTTCGAAAATGACTGGCAGAAGTAAGCTCGTAGCAGTATTGCCAAATTAGCTTTTTTTTGCCATTTCTGTCATTTTTTAAAGTCTCAATTGAGAGAAAAGATCTTTATCAGTGGACACTGCTTTTCTTTTTATTGTTATTTGACGTTCTTTTAGTGGTATTTTGCAACTTTGCAGTTCTGTTGAACATTCGTCTTAGAACATTATGTACGCACAAAAAGAAAAAGCAATTTTTCAATTTTGAAAAATTGGCAGCACTGCCACGTAGTGATGAAACAATACCGGAGTAGTTGCCGACAACAATACCCTCACCCAGTTGGGGGTTCCACTGAAAAATTAAACACCCAATAGACATAAAAGGGTTGCAAGTCAACATATTTTTTCACAAATGCATTCTTTTCTTCTGCACCATCTGGATAGAAATTTGTTAATTTGCAATTTTTTACACAAATGCATAATTTGAAGTTGAAGAAGTTTTTTTCTCACTTTCAGTTGGCAGCCTTTGATGATCAAGAGCTGCCAATTAGTCTGTTGATTTAAATCAGACATGTTTGCGATTAGCATTTTTCAGCGATCTATATTATTGAGACACACCCTGTCTAAAACTGGGTTTGAATATGTTTTGTCCCTGGTGTTCAATGGTTGCCGGCATTAGCTGTTAGCAACTTTTTGGATGTAGCCAGTGCTGGAAAAATTTTCATCAACTTGAGAAATTATTAAAATGGTGCTGTCAAGCACTTAAAATTCCCCCATCCCCGCCCAATGGGGTCTCACTGAGAAATGAAATAGCCCACCGCCCGAATGATTGCAAGCGAACATAGGCGCAGACGTACTTTCTGGACTTTTTCACAACTGCCCTTGTGTAGTAACTACACGAAAATTGATTATTTGAGACACAATGCGCCATTTGGAGTTATAAACTCGTCGATTTTACAAATTAAATACCGTGGAACACAAAAACAACGACAATTTTAAAGAATTCTTATCAATCGTGCGTGTGTGAATCAATAGTAATTGAAGAAATGTATTAAATTGTGTTCTGTGTATTGTTCAAATGGTTAATGTTACAGTGAACGTGAGCGAAAACGCATCCATTCAGCATACAGCAAACAGCAACGAATGAACGAGCGAACGAATGAGCCAAACGGAAAGAGGAGGAGGAGGATGTGTTAATTTTTTTTTTCGGTTTTGACTAAAAGAAATAATGTTTAGCTCGTTGCTGCTGTTGTTGTGTAGTTCGTGCCGCTCGCCGCCGTTTATGTCGTTCATGTTGTTATTGTATATCCTTCTTCAGCAATCGTTGGCGTCGTGCTTTGCTGTTGTTACCGCTGCTGCGGCCGTCGTCGTTGTTGTTGGTACGCATCGATTTGGGCTAAACATTAGATACCTCCTAACGGCAGTTTAGGGTGGATTGAAGTAAAAGCGACAAAAGGAAGCGAAAATATAAAACATAAAAGTAATGATAAAAATATAGCGCAAATTACTAGCAAAACTAATTATTGCTAAACAAATGTGCATACAGTAAATAACACAAAAAAAAATACATATATATATTAAAGAATAGCAACAAAAACAAAAGAAAAAACCAAAACCAAAACTCAAAGTAAAGGAAATGTCAAAAAACGAAAAAAGAAAAAAAAAACCTCGCGGACGCGTACCACAATCAAAATGGGAGAAACAACAACATAAATATAATGTGTAAAAACAAAATCTGTTCAAATTAATTGATTGAATGCATAATAACAAAACTCAAAACACACAAGTGCAATAAGAATAAAGTGCAAGAAGAAGAAAGCGAAGAAGCAGCGAATGAAGAGCGAAGCATAAGCGTATAAGAAGAAGCATCAGTTAAAGTAAAAGAAGTGGCATAAAATTTATAAGCAAACAACAGAAAAAAAAGTGAAACAGAAGTAAAGAAAAAAATTAAAAACATTAAAAACAATTAACACTTAAAAAAAAAACAATAATAAACACCAACAAAAGTTTACATTAATAAATGTAAATGATTAGACAAGAAGAAGACAAGAAAAAGTAAAAAGAAAACAAGTGCGAGCAACTCCAGGCGGCAGTAATAACAACGGACCGGACCGTCCGGGAGCGCTAGCGCCAGCGCCTTATACTCAACAGTAGCAGCATCATCAGCAGGCCCGCCGTTGAATCCAATTGGTAGATAAGGCAGCAGCAGGAGCAGCAAAAAAAAACCGAAGAAGAAGAAGAAGTATCTGTAGAAACGAACAGCAATGATGTTGAAGAAACCTGTGTCCAATTCGAATATTACCTCTTAGCCTTCATTCATATTGCATACAAACAAGCATAAATCATACAAACAGGCACATAGTGGCACACACACACACACACACGGACACACAAACACACGCATAAAGCCATTTACACAAACACACAGACAAACGCGCATATGAACGGGTAAGTGTGTTGAAGTTTTTCTTCATTTTTTTCGATTTTTTTTTTTTTTTTTTTACTTTTTATTTCGACAATTCTCTCTCTCTCTATATATATCTTTTTTTTTTCTTCATATAGTTTGATTTGGTTTTGTTGCGTTCTTTTTTAGCTTCTATGCTTTATTTAAATTGCGCTCTGCCGCACATTTAATGAAAACGAAACGAAAAAAAAAGTTTGTTGTATAATATGCAAAAAAAAAAAGCAACAACAATAAAAAGCATTGAGCATAAAGTAACAACAACAACGTTGACGTTTACAGCGACGCAGCAGCATCATTGAAAATGTGTTGTGGTCAGCTTGCTTGCAAATTACAGCCAACATTCAATCAAACACACACGCACACGCACACATTTGCGCCACAGTTAGAATCATATAGAAAAACATATGCATGCATGTTGACGCGCGCATAATTCTAATTAGACAACGTGCTGCCGTTCAATGCTTAAAAGGCGGGCTAACAATTTTGCCGGCAAAAGTTTCCAAGCGCAATTTGTCAATAAATTTTTTTTGCTGCTTTACTCTGCTCGTCAACAAAGATCACTTTATCATCATACACACAAGCATATGAAAAAACGCTTAGCTAAGGATTTTTTGTTGTTCGCTGTATGTATGTGTGTGTGTTGAGCGCTTTTGATTGAGCTTCAAATTCTAATTAAAATAAACAATTTTGTTTATTTTTGTTGTTGTTGTTGTTTTCATTTTTATTGAGATCAAATTTCTGCAACAGGTCCAGAGTGCCATTGAGCATTGACAAGGATTTAACAACTACAATAAATAATATGCCTCAACCAATGTTGTTGTTGTTTGTGTTTTTGTTTTGTTGAGCAAATGAATTATCATTAAATTAAAAGATTATTAATTAAGCTTATTTCTGCTTCTCTCTTTACAGTTATAAATAAAACAGAAAAAAATAAAATAAAAAATTGCAACAAATTAAAAAATAAAGGAGTCAAATTTAAGCAAAACCAAAATAAGAAAAAAAAAATTTTAATTAAAAATATATATTTAACAAAAAAAAAAAAAAAAAGAAGGGAAAAAAAACATAAATCAAAATTCAAGTCAAGAACAAAGAAGCGCACGGATCAATAACGATCATTGGCTAAGGAAAATGTCACGTTTTGGACTACGAAGCAGCTCAGAGGGTTTAAAATTGTCTGATGAACAACAGGCAACAACTACAACAGCAGCAGCAGCGGCACTGGCGTCGGCGGCGACAACAACAACAACAACAACAACTACAACGACGCATAGCAAGAAGAGTAATCAATGTAACAGCGGCAGCAAAAATTTCACAGAAACTAACAGCAGCAATAACAGTGGCAGTAACAGTGGCAATTACAGCGGCACAAGCAGCAGCAGCAACAACAACAACAATAGCAACAGCATTAATAATAGTTGTAATAATACACGCACAACGGCGTCGGGAAATGAAACAACAGACAAAAATTTTCCAACAACAACAACAAGATCAACAACACCACCACCACCGCCAACAACACAAACAACAACAGCGCGTACAGCAACACAAAAGAATACAACGCCCAGAAAAACAAAGAAAAACTATCAAAGTTCTATTACAACAAATGTTGTTGTTGATCAAAAACAACAACAACAACAAAAACATGTTGCCGAAACACAAAGTGCGAAAGAAAAGCAACATTGTTGTCAACATGATGTTACACAATTGGAGCAACAACAACGACAACAACAACAACAGCAACAAGGTTTCGCCATAGCAACAACGACGACAACAACAACAACCAGAACAGTATCAATAGTTTGTAGTTTGCCTTTGGAACGTTTACCACGATTTGTTGAAAAGTTGAGCGGTCTAACAAAGCAACAACAACAACAGCAGCCACAACAACAACAACAACAGCGCCATACAACAAAAAAACAATATAAAAAAATCAACTACAATGTAAATGCAAAAATGGATGTTGATGAAGTTGATGCTAAGATTGGCAAATCTGAAGCCATTGAAGATGATGATGCTGATGATGTTGTTGCTGTTGTGCCGGAAAAGGTGAAAGTGAATTTAATTGATACATCGATGTCGTATGATGATAATAATGCTGCTGATGATAATAATGATAATGAACAAACGCAGACAACATTAACAAAGATTTTATGTTTGTACTGTGATAAGAAATTTACATCAAATAAATTGCAAATGAAACATGTTGATAAATTTCATACGACACGTAAGGAAAGTCAACGACGTTGCAGTGGACGTAATCTTCAACAACAACAACAACAACAGCAGCAGAAGCAACAACAACAACAGCAAACGTCTACAATAAACTTTGCCGGTTGTACTTATTGTAATAACAGTAAAACAAAACAAAAATTGCAACAACAGCAACAGCATGTGATGTTACCAACATTAACAGCGTCAACAACATTAACCGCCACATCATCATTAACAGCGTCGTCGTCGTCGTCAACACAATTACAAATTTGTTTGCCAGCTAAGGAATTGCCCGCATTATTTGTACATTTAACTGAGTGCCATGCTGATAAATATTTTGGTTGTAAATTATGCGTTATGCGTTTTCAAAGCAGTGCAAAATTAACAAAACATATGCAAAATATCCATAAGTCATTTGCACTGCAGCAACAGCAACAGCAACAACATGAACATGAACATGATTCATATGTACGTTGCAGTAATGTTAAACAAAAGTACAACGAAGCAGAGGAGCTGGATGAGGAGCAGACGAAGGAGGAAGATGTTGATGATGATGATGATGTTGATGATGTGTTGTTATATGGAACAAATGATTGGCAACAAAAGCAACAACAACAACAACACATTGATAAAAGTTGCATAAAGTCATTAGTTAAGGAGACTGTTAACAGCAACAGTAACAGTAACAGTCACAATAACAGTCGCGTTGAACGTCAAATGAATAAAATGTTGCGTGCACAAAAATTTGCCAATGCAAATTCAACAACTACAACAACAACAACAGCAGCAACAATGTCATCATTAACAACAGCTTCATCATCATTGTTATCAACATCATCATCATCAACGTCTTCACTGTCAATGATCGGTGCCGATGAGCCGATATTATCACGTCTTGGTTTAACACAAAATCGACTGCCAAATAATCGTAATCGCGGTGCACGTTTGCGCCGTGAAACGTCTGCCAATTGTGTGATCTCTGATATGTTGTTGTTAAATAAGTCAGCAGCAGCAACAACAACAACAGCAACAACAAAACAGGAAACTGAAATGCAGCAAAAATCATCATCATCATCATCAACATCATTATTGAATTGTACAAGTAAACAACGTAGTAGTAGTCGTGCATTAGCACGTCATTTACAAAGTCAACAACAACAACAACAACAGCAACAACAACTGCAACAACATGCATTATCACTTTATGCCACTGAGAGTTTAATGTCCGAGACACTTTTCCGTGTGCCAAATCGAAGTGATACAACATTAACGTTAACAACAACAACAGCAGCTGCAACAACAACATCAACAACTTCAATAGCAACAACAACAGCAGGCGCAACAACGTCATTATCATCATCATCGACAACAACAACAACAACGTCTTGCGTATTTGATGATAATTTCTATAAAGAAGTTGTCTCTAATGTGCGCTATAATTTGTTGCATCATATTGATGGTAAAATACAAAATACAAATAATGATGCTGACACAACAACAGCAACAGCAACAAAAACAACAACAGCTGGAACAGGAGCAACAACAATAAATAGCTCAACAATGTCATCATTATTACAAACAAAATTTAAATATCAAACAACACAATATCGTTTACTTAAAACAACAGCAACAACAACATCAACAACAGCTGCTGCGACGGCTGCTATTAGCGATTGTTACGATGGCATTGGAACATGCACACAACAGCAACAGCTGCAGGATACAGAGTTACATGCAGCCACAAGTTTAACAGCGGCAACAGCTTTCCCAACACTGTTAACAGCTGAACAATATGGCACTGCAACAACGCCGCCATTGGTCAAAACACGTAGACCGCATACGAAACATTCATGGAAATGGAAATGGGATTATGTTAAGAAATTTAAATTTATTAATGAAGGTGGCAAAATTATAAAGAAAATCAAACAACCACAATTGGGTTTACGTGATTTGGCTAAACTTGATATGTGGACACAATTGACAATGCGTCAAAAATATGAAATGCATCGACATTTATTAATGCAACAAGAATCGCCAGAATCGCCGCCTGTTTATGAGCAAATAGGCATGCCAGCAACAGCAACAATAACAGCAAATAATAATAACAACAACAATAATAATGACAATGTAAATGCAAGAACAACAACAACGGCAACAACAACATTGTTTGATACATTAGCTGAGGAACGTACACGTTTGGAAAAACAAAGGCTTATGGAACAATTAAATTTTATACTTGATTTACGTTTATTGCCGCACATAATACTTGAACAAAATGAACAAGCGATAATTAAATTTGAGAATGATGAATTCGGTGAAATGACAACAAATAATCATCATAATGATGATTGTGATACAACAATGTGTGATTTTATGACACAAACATTTGCCGATGAAAGTTTTCTATCATTATTACAATTGCAACCAACAAATCTTGCAACAGCAACAACAAACACAACAACAACACGTTCATTAATAACAAATGCAATGCCACACCAACACCATCAACATCAACAACAACAACATCGTCTTTTCTTAAGCGGTGAATGGGCAAGGCCACGTTGTTATTTATGTATTTGTTGTGGCGCTAAATTTGAAAAGCTTAAAACACTTGAAGAGCATAAAATGTTTCGTCATTCACATATCTATTCAACGCATTATGAAGTTGTTGGACGTGAATTAATAGCTGGCAATTTATTAAAGCATCTTTTTATACCAAAACATGCGTTAAGTCGTTATAATGCAAATAATCGTTTTAGCGCATTTGCTGCAATTGGCAATAATATTGCAGCAAATACAACGACAACAACAACAGCAGCAACAGCAACAACAAAACATGAAGAAGATGAAACATCGGATAGCGTACAATCGATATTGGAAACAACATATGAGAAAAATGGCAGCAGCAGCAGCAGCAGCGCCGGCAGCATTATAAATTCTTCATCATTGACAGTAACGCCAACAGTGACGCCAACGGCGACGCCAACAGCAACACCAACGCCACGTGCAACGCCCATAGATGATTGTGACACAACGGATACAAAGACAACGCTTGAATTAACAAATATTGCATCGCCAGCGCATAGCATGCAATCGCATATTAGTAGCAGTTCCTCAACATCGTCATCCTCGTCCTCATCATCATCAGCAGCTTCATCGGCAACAACAACAACATCAACAACGTGCACATCACGTTCACGTGCCAAGTTGCAAATTAAAGAAGAGAAGCCACAAAGAAGCAATAGTAATAATAGCAACAGCAGCAGTAGCGCAACAACAATCCACCAACAACAACAGCAACAGCAGTCAATGACAACAACGCCATTGTCAACATTAACATTAACAACAACAACACCAAAAACAAGCGCCATGTCATTGCCAACCGCCGGCGCTAAATGCACAAAATGCGGCCGTAAAAGTAACGGTATACTTGATCTATATCGTCATATGTTGGATTGTTCCGGCGACTATGTTTGGTCAATGGCTAAGAAACGTAAATATCGTTATTATTGTGGCTCCAAGAAGCGTCGGCCATGCAATAAACACATTGCCATGTTGCGTAAGGTAAAGCGTAGCGCAAAAACCGAAACAGCGCAGTCAACGCCGACGTCATCAACGACAACAACGTCGACATCAATGTTGCACAGCGATGTACAAATGACGCCGAACGATACCGAGGAGAGTGGCTCGAATTATTCAAAGACAAAGACGCCGCCACGTCAGAGACCCAGCGATGGTGAGTTTGTATTTTGATTTAGCTTAGTTTATTATAATGATATATATATATGATTTCTTTTTTAGCTGAGTCCATACGCAAAATGCTGGAGAATTTGCCGCCAAAACGTGTGTGTAAGAAAATCTTTCCAACGGATACAAAGAAGGCAAAAAAGAAATCGAAATCAAAGAAGAAGAATAAATTGGCTGTTGCGCGTAGTCGTAATAAAATTTATAATCAACATGTGTTGCGTAAGACGCGTGCACGTCAATTGGCATCGCCGACATGTCGTTTGGGCATAACAAAGGCAACAACAGCAAGGCAACAGCAATTGTTGCTGCAACAACAACAGCAGCTGAAGCAACAACAGAAACAGATGCGACAACAGCGTCAACAGCAGAAAAAACAACAGAAGCAGCAACAACAGAAACAACAACAACAAAAACAAAGACGTCAAGAGTGCAAGCAACAACAGCAGCAACAACAACAACAGCAACAACATGCCAAAGGCCGTGCATTGACAAGCAAAAAAACAACAATTGTGCATGATGTTGAGCCAACAACAACAACAACAACAACAAATGCAATTATTAAGGAACGGGAAACATTAACATGCGCAACAACAACAACAACAGCAGCAGCAGCAGCTGTGGCACATGTTGATACATTTAACAATAATAAGTCTTCCAACAACAATGATGTTGCAATTGCAACACGTGGCAAGTCAGCAAGTGGCAAAGAGCGAGAAGCGACAAACACTGCCGTCACAACAACAACAACAAGAACAACACCAAAGGTGCTCAAAGTTGAACAAAATGAGCAGCAGCAGCAACAACAACAACAACAACATCATCATCATAAAACTGAGCTAACTGTGCGAATGCAACGTGAACGTCGTACAGCAATAATTGCACAAAAATCAACAACAACAACAGCAATATTTGATGGTAGTGAACAAACTACAACTACAACAACAACAGTCGATGAGTCAAAATTAGGCACAATGCCAATGTCACCAGCGAAAAGTATAATGCCAACGCCACCAACAACGCCAGCGATAGCAGCAACAACAGCAACAATTGTTAATGCATTGCCAGCAACAACAACAACAGCAACTGTAGCGCCATTAAATGCTATGCAAATAAATACGCAACAAGCCAAAATACAACAACAACAACAAAATATGAATGTAAATGCAACAACAACAACAACAACAAATGTTAAACGTAGCAAAAGAATAAGTGATTGCATTGCAATGTTAACGGGAAAACTAGAGGAAAAACTAAAGACTGAACAACCTGTAGTCAGCAGCAGCAACAGCAACAATACTAACAACAACAACAACAACAATAGCAGCAGCAGCAGCAGTAGTCACAGCAATAGCAACAATAATAATAATAGTAACAACAACAAGAAGACAAACACCGCCATTAATACAAATACACAAAACAACAACAATAATAATAATAGCAATGTTGATATTGTTCCATGGTCTAACAATAAAAAACAATCGACAACAACAACAGCTCCAGCTGCAGCAGCAACAACAACAACAATGAACATTGCCAATAATTTTGATAGTTTAAATAGTCAACTAAATGAAAATGCTTTGCCTGTGTATATAGCAGCAACAACAACAACAAATACGCCGTTGACAACAACAACAACAACGTCGCCAGAAGCAACAACAATAACAACAGCGACAGCAAAGACACCAAAACGTAAAACAATATCAAGACGTATAATTAAAACAGATTTGCTTAATGTTAATGAAATGTTGCCGCCTACAGAATTATCATTAACGATTGCTGTGCCAACAACGACGACAATAACGTCGAATTATGCAAGCAATGCAACAACGACAACAACAACGTTGGCAACAACAGTTGCTCATGATGCAACAAATGTTGCTGTCGGTGGAACAACAACAACAACTACAGCAGCAACAATAATTGGTCGTCGACCAGCAACAAAAGCGGCTGCTAAACAAATGAGCATGTCTACAACAACAACCACAACAACAACAATGCCAACAGGCAGACGTACGGCTAAGCTACAACAACAACAACTTATAACATCACCGCCATTGACAGCAACAACAACAGTAACATTATTGCCTAATGTCTCAAGTGTTGTTTGTTTGCCAACAATGTCAGCAACAACAACAACAACAACATCAAATACAATCATATGCAATAGCAGAACGAACACCACCAACAACACCACCACCAGCAGCAACAACAATAAAAACACTATCAATGCAACAACAACAACATTGGCAACAAACAATGCCAATAATAATAGTAAACCGTTAGGCAAAATAACAACAACAACATTGAGCAATAAATTACCAACAACGCCAACGACGGCCATACCAATAGCAACAGTGCCGCCAACAATTGCATTGCCGCTGCCCGTGCCCGTTCCTGTGCCAGTGCCGGTGCCAATGCCAACAATGCCATTGAATATGTTAAAAAATTATCCATTATATTTGCCAGTTGAGAATATGCATGCCGCAGCAGCAGCGGCAGCAGCAGCGGCGGCGGCGGCGGCAGCGGCACAGCTTAATAATGTGTCAGCAACAACAACAACAATGCCAATGGCATATGAAGCTGTGGCTGGAAAGAGCAACATTGTTACGCAACAACAACAGCAACAACACCAGAAACAATTAGCAATGCCAAACACACCAGTGAAATCCGCACTGCCCATGCAGCTTCATAAACCAACGACAGCAACAACAACAACAGCTGTAAATCTCTTACCGATGCTGCAACCGCCACCATTGCCGCCGCCGCCGCCATCAACAGCAACGCTGACACATGGTGCCGCCACAATCATACAATTGCCACCACCGCCGGCAGCGCCAAGTCGCAACAATCTAACACAATACGCCAGCAGCAGCAGCAGCGGCGGCAACGGCAGCCAGGAGCCATTGAACTTGACCAGCAGCGCAAAATGTGGCAATAAAAAGTTTGGTGGCGCACACGATGGCAGCTCAATGTCGCAACGCGTTGGCATGCCGGCGCGACGTCAAACGATTTGTGGCTTTGAGGCGCGTAATATGTTAATATTCGATGAGATGGAACCGCTTGATCTATCCAAGAAATCAACGCGCAAACCTATGCCAACGCCAGCTTGCATGTTGGACACCGTATCGCCGGCAGCGGCCATGGCAACGGCAGCAAGCACATCGGTCGCAGCGGCGGCAGCGGCAGCCACACTTGCAGCTGGCAAACCACTGACGAGCAATCAAACGGCATTGGTTAATCTATTGGCAAATGCCAATCAATTGCCGCCGCCACAAGAAGTGCCATTGTCGCTAATACGCGGTGAAGCAATGCCACAGGCAGCGGTTGCAATGCAACAAGCAACATTGGCCGATTTGCCTTTAAGCGCTGCCGAGCTCTTGCTCAATAAACATTTCTATTCGAATTTGGAATTGTTGAAAATACCACAAGTGCGTAATCCGGCCGTTGGTTTTGTGCCAGCGCCTGCAGCGACAGCAACAATAGCAACAACAGCAACGTGTAATGTTGCTACTAACAGCAGCAGCAGCAGCAACAACAACAGTGGCGTTGCTTCAATCAATTTGGAAGCAATCAATACATCAAAGACGACGTCAAGCAAGAAACGTGTTAATACAGCCACAACAACAATAACAACAATGCCAACCATAGCAACAACAGCAACATTGGCAACGACAGCGACAACTTCAACGTCAACGCGTAAGGATTCAAATGTTAAACATCATCATCATCATCAAAGTAAAACATTTCCTAAAATGGATGAAGTCATTAATAATCATATCGACGATGCCATCAATTCGGTTATAATGGCCGTGCAAGCTGAAGATGATGCGGATGCGGATGCAATGGCAAAATCCTTTGGCAGCAATGTTGGTGGCTATGAAGAGAAGCAACAACAACAACAGCAGCAGCAACAATTTGAGCATACAACAGCAGTAGCAGCAGCAGCAACAACAATGCCAACACAACAACAATCGATGCTAACAACACCACCAACAGCAGCAGCAGCCGTGCATGTGTTGCCGTGCGTGACACCAACGTGTCTGCCGCTGCTTGAAGCAACAACATCGAATAATAATTGCGTTGTAACAACATCGGCAAGCGCTGGCATGCTCTTCTCAGCCGTCAATGCGGAGCCGAATTACAATCAACAACAACAGCAGCTTATTTTAACGCAGCAGCAACAACAATTGATGACAACAACAACAGCAGCAGAAGCAACAATAACAAGAAATTTAACACCAAAGAAACGTTCACGTGCCAAAACAATTGATTGTCGTTCAGCATTGTTGGTTGGTAGTGAATTGACGCCCACTTGGCTGCCGCAAACATTGCACAAAAAGCAACAACAACAGCAACCGCAACAACAACCACCAACAACTATAGAAATGGCAACAGGCAGTGGCATGTTGTTAGCAACACAGCCAATGGATGTGGCTGTAAATGTAATGCCAACAATAACAACAGCAACAACAACTTACACGCCAACTGCAACAACAATGGCAACAACAGCTACAGCTACAACAACAACATATGCACATGAGCCCACACAATTTAATAAAAAACAACCTATTGAACCTTTATTGTCCGTTGTCGTTGATCAAACATCAAGCATCGCTGGCGGCAGTGGCGATAGCAGCACCTTGGAAGCTGCCCACTTGCCAACAACACAAACACATGTTGTTGGTGTTGGTAGAATTATAAAAAATGAGAATGCCGGCCAGCAAAGTGAAATGTTGCCACATGTTGATGAGGAGCATGTAAAGATACAACATGCTGATGAAGGTGTTAATAATGTTGTAGAAGAACAATATGATGATGATGAAGTTGATAAAATGGCAACAACAACAAAAGCCAAAGCAACAATAAATCGCAAGTCAACAGTAATGCAACATGTGGTGGAACATAAGGAGTGTGTAGCAGCAGAAGAGCCAACAAAAACAGCAGCAGCACTACAGGTGGCAACACAATCGCTGGAAACGAATTTAAGCAGCGCCATCTGTGAGGAACACACAAGCAGCAACATTAATAATAATACATCATCGGGTTTTCATAGTTTGCCGCAATCTGAACATTTAAACAATACAACAACAAACACAAACAACAGCAACAACAACAACAACAATGCAACAAACAATACAACTAATGTTGCAACTATTGTGGATGTCAGCAGCAGCAACAACAACATGGTTAATGTCGAAGTAGAAGGCAACAACATTGTTGAGCATACAGAAGGCAACAAAGTGACAACAACAACAAAAACAGAGGCGACGACAACAACAACAACTACTAATGACAACACAGCGACCAATGTGCCAACAACAACAACAGCAACAACAATTGCTGCTGATCCAAAGAAAAAACGACGTAGACGTAAAAATGAATTGGCTGCCATTGTGGCGGATCAATTATTGGAAAGTTTTAAAATTGATAATGCCCGAAGAGATAATCTTAAGAAATTGGAAAATTTAGCCTATGAGAAGAGTGAAGATTTGCTCATAACGGGCATGTTGTTGATGTCGAGTACAAAACGAACGGCAGCCAGTGGCGCTGCAACAAATATGGCAGCAGCAGCAGCAGCAACAACGGCGGCGGCGACTGAGAAACAAAATGAAACAAATGCGAATAAACGTACTAAAACGGATACAACAAACACGGCAACAACAACATCAACAACAACGACGACGACGCTCACACGTAAACAACAACAACAGCAAGAACAAAAATTATTGCTAGAAAAGAAACGAGATGATAATAAACAAATGCTTTTGGATAGAGATGATATACCGCTGTTGGAATTGAAACAAACAACAACAACAGCGACAACAACAACAACGCGTGGTCGTCCTAAACGTCGCCAATCGACATATCATCGACGTGGCGGACGTGGCAAGACGACGCCAGTGGCCAATGAGAATATAAGTAAATTGAAATCATCGTTGGCATCATTTTCCATTGGCATCGAAAAGCAATGGTCCGAAATTGAGGCCAAGAATGCGGCAGCGAATGGCAAATTGAATGAGACGCGTGCAACAAATAAAACAGGCAGGCAAACAACAACAGCAGCATCCGCAGCAACAACAACAGCAAAGGCAAAGCCTGTCGTAGCAACGCCATCTATATTACGGCCTAGTATATTATCAACAGCAGCACAGGAGCAAACGCAGAAGCGATTGACTCCCATTGCTGTTGCGCCAAAGTGTGCGAACATGCAACAACAGCAACAGCAACAACAACAACAGCAAACACTAATGAGCGAAGAGCAACAAGCAATGCAAGCGAATGCAAATGAATCAATGACGCCGGCGCCCATTATTGCAGCAGCAACAAATACAATACAAACAGCAGCAGCGGCAGCAACAGCAGCAACAACAACAGCAACTGTTTATAGTCGTGATCCACGTTTAAATAAGAATATACACAAGGATGATGAACAACAAAGGCAACAGGATACAAACATTGGTGGCGCTCAAGGCATGACTGACATGATTACACATAGCACGCCAAAAACAACAAAGCAGCAACAACAACAACAACATCAGCAGCAGCAACAACAACAACAACAGAGCGTTGAACGACGTTTACGTACAGTTGGCACTGATATACTCTGTGATCTCGAAGAGGAAGATAATTATTTAACCGAAATCGCTAAAAATGTCAATGAGAAAATTATGTCAGCGGCAAATGAAGATTTTGGCTTTGCCAATGATGAATTTGAATTGGATAATGACGATGATGCTGAACATGATAAATATTATCGACCACCGACATCGATGAGCGTACGTAGTGCACCCAACTTAAATGATGATCATTCGAATTTCGGTTCAATATGCGATGAGAATACAAATACCGAAGTGATGGACATGGATTTGGATGATGAATTGAGCGTGTATACAAGTTATTCACAAGATGTTGGACGTGGTGGTCGTCGAAGGCGACGTAGACGACGTAGTATACTATTAACGCGTCGACCGAAAAAACGTACAACGTCAACGCGTGATTTAACGGCAACGGAGAAATTTGAATGTGATTTGTGTAAGAAGACATTCTTTACGGCAAATTCATTGGCCAAGCATAATATGACACTGGCACATGTCTCCAAGGTATCCGAGCAAGAGTATTTAATGTCAAAAACATATAACAAAGGCGTGGCAGTGGGCGGTGGAGCAAGCACAAGTCAATTAATGAGACATAATGAACATAATGTTGTTAATGATGATGATAATGATGATGATGTTATTGTTGCAAAAACGGTAATTAATGATGATGATGATTTTCATAGACAACAACAGCAGCAGCAACAACAACAACAACAACACGAACAACAACAAGAATATCAGATAACAACATTATCTTTGACGCAAACACAAAGACCGCCGCCACCGGAATCGCCATCGCCTTCACAATCAACAACATCGCCAATACCAGCGGCAACATATCATGAACAAGCAACAACAGCAACAACACATGGAGTAGCTGGAGCGATAGCAACAACAGCGGCACGACCATTAACACCTTCACCGCCGCCGCTGCCACCGGCATTGCATAACTTTTGTGGCATGAATTGTTGTCACAGTCCTGTGCAACAACATAAAGCAGACCAACAACAACAACAGCAGCAACAACAAACAGCTGAGCAAATTTTAATGTTACACAAACGACGACAACCATCGCCATTATCACCGGAATCGCCATCACCGTCGCCGCCTCTCATCGATTTGCCGGCGCACAGTACAACGCTCGTCATCACTGAGGAGACCTTACGTATGCATGATCATCATCAGCATAATTTACAGTTGCGACAACGTCAGCGCCAACAACACCAACAACAACAAGAGTACTCCAGCGATAGTCATAGCAGCGAACAATTGGTGCCGACTTCATCACGTTTGAATTTAAATCCCGATGAGCGTTTATTTTTCGAATGTGCGAATATATTGAAAGGCGCTGAGACGCCGCATATGACATTGTCGGCACGTTGTGAAGATCCACGCTTGAATAAGGTGCATGCCTATGCGTATTCGAATGCGCCGCCATCGGTATTGCGACCGCCGACAATAATGTTGAATACGGCAAAGAAAATGCCGCCAACAACAACAACAACAACGACAATGCATTTGGAGAGTCCACAATCGCCGCCACCAATGACAATGCCAATAACAACAACAGCAACAACAACAACAGCAGCAATGCAACATGAGGCACAAAATTCGCCGTCAATAACAACAACACTAATGCAGCAGCAGCAACAACATCATCATGCGCAACAACAAAAGCAACAACATCATTATCACCAACAACAACAACAGCAACAAACAGTATTTCGCAATCCAACAGCTCAGCATGCCACAGCTATCTACAATAACAAGCTGCAACCGCCAACAATAACAACAACAACAGCGTCGGCAGCAGCTGGAACAACAACAACAACATTACAACGTGCAACACCAACGACAACAATAGCAACAACACATGTCGAACCGTGCGTATTTAAAATATTTTTAATTATTATTTTTTTTTTATTAAGTTTCTTCTTCTTCTTCGCTTACAGCACACGTTTGTCGCCCAACTATTCAGCCATCTCACAATTCTCGGCCGTCACCAATATGACAACGTCACGCTTCAAAACGAAAGCGGCCATGAAAGGTTACGACGAGAATGTCGATTTGACTATGCAACGTGAAATGGAATCCAAATCGCGTGCCATATGTAAGCTAACCGAATTGGCGGACATTGCATTGGGGAGCGAGAAGCCAAATTCGCGGGAATTTATGCCCATACAAACGGAATTGGCATCGCCATCGCCATCCAGCGATAGTGATTCAAATCATCAGAAGCAGCATGCAAACTACTATCATCATCAACATCAACATCATCATCAACAACAGCAACAACAACAATCTCAACATCATCACCAACACCATCAACAACAGCAGCAGCAGCAACAACAACAGACACAGCAACAGCAACATGAACATGAGCAACATAATCGTCATGGCTTGTTGCAAGTGGTTGGAGCGGCAACTACAGCTACTGCAGCAACAACAACAACAACAGTAGCAGCAGCTCATGGTCAACATTTGCCGCCTTTAATTTGTACAAATGTTGCCGCCATCGAAATGAAGAGCAATGAGAATAATCAAAGCTCAACATCAACCAAAACATTAATGCAAACAACAACATTGGTGAAAACATCTGCAACAACAGCAGCAGCAGCAACAGTTGAACAAAAACACATTGTGCAGCTACAACAACAGGCGCAACAACAACAACTACAGCCGCAGCAACAAACAAATAAGATTGTCATACCGGAACGACCTTTCAAGAATATCGGACTTGAGGAGAAAGAAACGATAACGTTTCAAAAGCCAAAAACGACAACATTAAATTTACTAAACGATGATAATAATAGCGTTAGTACGGCAAGTTATTCGGATCGTGATGATTATGATTTTGGCACCATGAGCTGTGATGATGAGAATGAAAATGAGAATGACAATGAGAATGAGAACGATGAGAGTAATGTTGTTAAAGTAAGCAACGAAACGGCACAGAAAATACATATAAAACAACAACAACAACTGCAACAACATCAACAACATGTCAACTCATCGTCTTCATCGTCAACGACAACAACAACATCGTCGTCTTCGTCAAGCTCAACGGACAGCAGCAGCGGCAGCAGCAGCAGCTCAAGTCGTGCCACCGCAAAAACCTTTGAGAATAAATCACTCATAATGGGACGCATTTTTAAGAATGCGAGCACAAAAGCCAAAGTGAATGGACCCACTGGTGGCGTTGGTGGTGTTGGTGGTGGTGCTGTATTGGTAGCAACAACGGCAACGGCAGCAACTGTTGCAGGTGGCAATAAAAACAAAGCACTAAAAGAACAACAACAACAGCAGCAGCAGCAGCTACAACATCATCATCATCACCATCACCACCATCATCATCATCACCCGCATCATCAGCAGCAGCAACATCATCATCATCATCACCAGCAACAGCAATTGGCTGCATTGCCGCCACCGCAACCAAAAGCTAATTTGGATCAGCTATTCGATGAGTTGCGTGGCGAAAGTGGGCGTGGCAATGTTGTTGCCAGTAAAACAACAATTGAATTAACTGCAGCAACAACAACAACAACGGCGAATGCAGCATCAATCCGGCAACATCATGTAGCAACGGCAATGCAATCAACACTGCCAACAGCAGTTGCAGGTGGTGGAGGTGCTACAATGTCCACAATGCCCGCCAAGAATGTCTCAACTATTGCAAGCTCAAGCATAATGACAGCAACGACGTCGGCAGCGGCGGCGGCGGCGGCAACAGCAGCTGCGGCGACGGCAGCGGCAGCGTTGGCAATGGATCAACAGTTAACAGCTAAAAAAGCAACAACAGTTGGACGTAAAGGCAAAGCTGTGGGCCGTAAGCCAAAGGCAGCAGCAGCAGCAGCGAAAGCGACCGCAACTGCAGCGACATCTGTTGGCAAAAGAGCGACAAAAGCGGTAGGCAAAGCAGCAACAAAGAGAGGGGCAGCGGCAGCGGCAAAACCAACAAAAGCTACAACAACGCCAATCAAAACAACAGCGACAGCAACAACAACAGCAACAACGGCACGACGTGGACGTAAGGATATAACAAAATTGCAATCCGAGTTGGGCATGTCAACGGAAGAGATCGAAAAACTCATTGATGAAGGGCAACGAAAATCTAAGCGTCGTTGTGCAACAAATCGTACAAAGAAATTGGTCGAAACATGGAGTTCCGATGAATATGAAGAATTCCTTTCCACCAAGGATATAATTGCGTTAATCGAAGAAAAGGAGCAGCAAGAGAAGCGACGCAAACGTAAGACAAGTACGAATTTGGGTAGCATAAATGCCGAACAAGAACAACAAGCGGCAACAACAACAACAACAGCAGCAGCGACAGCAACAACAACAACTGAAATTAGACGTAGTCGTGGCCAAAGTGTTGAAACTGTTGGTAAACGTAAGAATATGCGCGGTGCGGGACGTGGCAGCGCTGCGGCAGCGGTCAATGAACGTAAAATGAAACAAAACATTAAAGCGACAAAACAGACAACAACGAACGCAGCGAAGGCTCGCGCCGAACGTGCCAAGTCGCGTGGACGTGAAAGCAATCAAAATTTGCTGACCAACACTACCAACACCAACACAACTGTCAACACCAAAGCAATGGCAGCGGCAGCGGCTGCGGCAGCGCCGTCATTGCTTAATGATGAATATGATGATGATGGTCAGCGTGAAAAACGTGCTGCTGCCGTTAAGACAACGCGACGTAATAACAAGCGAGGCGGCAAGAATGGCAACAACCGTGGACGTTCAGTTGTGGCGACAACAACAGCAACGATGGCAGCACCAGCAGCAGCAGCTAAAACGACAAAAACAAAAGTAGCGCGTAATGCTGGCAGAGGGACAAGCAGAGGCGGTCGTATGAAGGTTACAATATCTGAGACCATAAACGTTGAAAACGTTAACCTCAACAATGACGATGATAACGATGATGACGACGACGATGATGATGATGATGACGACGTTATTGATGATGTTGTCGAACATGATAATGATAATGATGACGACGACGATGATGAAGATGATGTGAATGTCAACAATGATGCAGAGATTTTTGCATTGCCAACGCCAATAGCAACGCAGACGGCAATGTTGCCAACGTTAGCAAATAAATATAATGCAACGGATTATCGTGAAGATTATGCTGCAACGACAACAAGTCGGCGTAACAACAACAACAACAGCAGCAGTGGTGGCAGTGGCAAAAGTGGTCATCGTGTGCGTACCAATATGAAATTACATGGCAGCGGTCGTCATGGCATAGAATTGGCAATGACGGCACGTGAAAGAAAACAAGTTGGCAGCGCAGCAACAACATCAATGAATGTCAATGAATATGTTGTTGCTACTTCGGCTAATGCAACCGCAACCGCGATGGCTGTCAAATCAATGCGACGCAATAACAATGCTGCCGTTAATGCGGGCGGCACTGGCACAATGATGATGCCAAGCAGTAGCAGCAGCATAAGCAGCATGCAAGCTGCGCAAACTATTGTCAGCGGCGTCAACACGAATGCCAACAACAACAACAGCAGTAATAATAATAAGAATTTGAAAAGTAAACGTAAATCACAAGCGAATCGTCAATCGCCGGCATCGCGACGTAAACGGCCGGCAACCGAGAAGCAGCTCTACTACTGGTCATCATCAAGTGATGATGAATTTGGACGTATTGGCAATGAGGAGGATGCTGCGGCTGCAGATAATGCAGATGAACGTATTGGTGTCGAACGTGGTGGTATCGATCGTAATGATGCGATTGCAGGTGGTAGCGCTAATGCTACAACAACAGCGGCCGCTGGCATGGGTGGTGGCAGTGGCAGCAGTATGACTGTTGGCCTGGAAAAAGAACATGAACAGGAAGATTTCAATGATAGTGAACAGTATCAGAAGCATGGTTGGATTGTCGGTGATTCGCATAAGAAACTTGTCAAATTGTTGGCTATCGCTAAGGGTGGCAATAATAAGAAAGTTGATAATCGCGGTGTCAAACGGCAAACACCGAAACGAAAATGCTAGTAGAAGGAGATGGCAACGTTGGCAACACCAAGTGCGAGAACGAGAACGAGATGCTGCATAACAACACGTGCGCGTACATTGCGCAAAGATAGCGACTAAGGTAGTAAGCAAAGAAGAAGGAGTGTGGCGCGATTGTGAACGAGTGAGAAAGAGAGCAACGGAACAAGTGTACTGCGCTTGTTGTGTATGTGTGTGTGCGCCAAGGCATATAAGAGTTGCACTTACAGAGCGCTGGCCGCTACCGTATATGAATATATGTGTGTGTGTGTATGTTTATGCGCATTGTCCAAAGCTGTCGACGGGAATAGGGGGGTGAAACACATAATTATATGTGTATTGGCCGCAATTGTATCACTTTTGCGGTTGTTAAAATAAACGTAAATATATAAATATGATTTTTTTTTTGTCAATTTTTTTTTTTTAAATTAATTGTAATTGTAAGTATGTGTTATGTAATTTAGGGTTTTTTATTAAATATATATTTATAAAATAAAGCATAGTTGAAACACAAACACACGCAAATAAATTTTCTTTCAAACAAATATGTAATTTTTGTAGTTCTGTTGCAACAGACACAATATTTGAGCCAGGGGGGTGTAAGGCCAATGATAATAGATCCCGAGTTATGTAAAGTTGAGAAGTTTCCTTAAAAGCGCAAAGAATATACATACGTATGTATAATTATCGCCATGCATGAAATTAAATTGTTTCTTGAATTAAATTTTGATCGAGTTACCTTAAAAAAGTTTAAAAAGTCAACTTGATCGAAATTTATTGAATTTGTATAGAGTCACAGTGGGGCCATTATAAAAAATTGCAAAAAAATAAGTTTCCAAATTGTTGCATTAAAAAAGCCCAGATTTATAATGCAATCTTTGGTTTTGATTGTGAATAAAATGTGGCGACAAATTAGAAAAATAATTATAATACAGATTTTCATAAATTTTCGCACGTTAGCCCATTGTACCTATAACAAATTTCCATCTCAGGAGACGCTTGTAGTTGAAATTTTAGTATAAATAGGAGCCCAGAGCAGAGAATACAATCAGAATTTCTTAAGATATCGAACAGTTTGCTTGAAAAATATTCGGGATATTAATTTATCTGCTTTTTTTTTCAAAATTTTAGTTTTATCGCAAAGAAAAGAAATACATAGTTTTTGTGGGTAAGTGTAATAAAAATTCTTTTTATTAAACAATTTTTTGCAGTAAAAATTTATTTTTATTTATTTATTCTTTCAACTTTCAGTTGTAGCGTTATTGTTGCATGATCGTTGGGACCTGCAACCACCTTGACATTTCATTGAGTAATTCAGCACAAAAAGTCGTTTGTCACAAAGGTATCGAAGCGTTCTGGTTAAAGAAACATATGGCACCGTGTTTTCTTACATTTATTGTTATTATTTTTTTTTCAAAATCCCTTTTGTTAGTTTCATTTCGGGCTTCTGTGGGTAAGTAACAAGTCGTTAAATTTTTTTAAACAATTTTTTCACTTTTTTTTTTCTTCCGCAGAAAGTTTTTGTATTGCAAAAACATTCCACACAGCACTGAGTTCCATTCGGGTGCATGAAATCGTTATATTTCTGCCCTATGCTTTATAAAAAAATGATATCAAGAAATCTGATTGATAAATTTTAGTTACTTTAGCAAAAAAAAAAAAAATTCCATTTAACCCATTAACAAAGGCGAGATCAAAGCGTTTATTCATTTGCATTGTTTAAGAATTGTTCGAAGTTTAATGTGGAGTCATATTGAACATAGAACTTCTTTTCACTCACATAATAGTTAGTGCTGCCCAGCTGTAAATGATTGTCGTAATACATACTATATATTTGTTAGTTAAAAATAAAGAATGTTGAGCAAAGTTTAACGTTTTATTTCTTAAAGAATTAAAAAATAAAACCTAATAAAAAGAAACAGCACACGGAAACATTTTATTCTTTAATGTATGTGTGTGTGTTTGAATACCAAAGACGAACTTTTGGTGAACGAGATGGCGAGAAAGCAGCAGAGTCGTGCAAGACAAGAAAAGAAGATAAATTCACACAGAGTTGACTTTGATCGTAACAATCTCTTGTCAATGAACATTTGAATTTTCCTTCAAGGACAATAATTTGCCAATAGTTGTAAATAAAAAGACCGAAATTTTTTTTTTTTTTAAATTTTAAGTTTTTAATTTTATATCAGTTTTTTTCTTCATTCTTTACAACTAGAGTAACTCTTCATTTACATATATAACATGTAAAATTATAATTAAGGAATTATGTAAAAAAAAAAAAAACATTTAACATGACGTAAACGAAAACAGACAACGGCGACGATGAGCGGCAATAAATGCGTACGAGCGTGCATTTAGGCAACAAAATGACAGTTGTCGCTGATGCACACTAATACCAACGGCGACGGCAAATGTTATGTTGCAGCCGATTACATCGCACACTGCCGCAATGGGAATGTCTGCGGGCGTATTACAATGAACGATGTTTTGCCGTATGTGGTGGTTGTTGGTGAGAGAACGTTGCCGCTGTTCAATGTCGACGCGTCTTTGTTCGAACGCTTTTTGTCATGACTTACAAATTAATTAATGACGAAACGATATTTGCGGCTGCTTTGATTGTATGGGTGTGTTTTTTGTTGTTGTTTTTTGTTTTTCTTTTTTTTTTGTGTGTGTGTTTGTTATGTAAGTTTCAGCGCATAAATGTGGCTAACTGACTGAATGATTGCGTGTGTGTGTGTCTGTGTGAGTGAGTGAGTGTGTGTGTTTACATCATGCCACCCATACCACCCATGCCGCCCATACCACCCATACCGGGCATGCCTGGTGCGCCGCCATCCTCCTTTGGAATTTCAGTTACAACAGCTTCGGCAGTGGTCAACAACGAGGCAACGCCAGACGCATCTGTGATAGCAGTGCGCACAACCTTGGTGGGATCAATGATACCCTTCTCAATCAGATTGCCGTATTCACCCTTGAGCGCATCGTAGCCAAAGTCACCTTCCTGTGTCTCAACCTTAGCAACAACCATGGCACCATCGACGCCAGCGTTCTTGGCAATGGTCATGCATGGCATACGGAGAGCACGACGCACAATCTCAATGCCAAGATTCTATATTTTTTTGAATAAAAAGAACACGATGATGATTCTTAGTTAGTGCAACAAATAAACAATGATTTAGTTTGACGACCGTTACCTGATCTTCGTTCTGTCCCTTAAGGTTGTCCAATTTGGCAATGCAACGCAACAATGCGGTGCCACCGCCGGGCACGATGCCTTCTTCGACAGCGGCACGTGTCGCGTTAAGTGCATCATGTACGCGATCCTTCTTCTCGTTGACCTCAACTTCACTGGAGCCACCAACGCGCAACAAGGCCACACCAGAGGCCAAGCGTGCCAAACGCTCTTGCAATTTCTCTTTCTCATATTCGGAGGTTGTGTCGTTGATCTGATCCTTGATCTGGTTCACGCGACGATCAATGTTCTCCTTGGTGCCCTTGCCCTTCAACAGCAAAGTATCATCCTTGGTGATAACAACCTCACCAACTTTGCCCAAATCACCGATTTGCACATCCTCAAGTTTAACCAGATCAGCATCATCGCCAAAGACAATGCCGCCCGATGCAATGGCCATATCGGTCAATGTCGATTTACGGTTGTCACCGAAACCGGGCGCCTTGACGGCTGCTACCTGCAGACCGATCTTCAAGCGATTCACAACCAATGTGCTCAAAGCCTCACCATCAATATCCTCAGCAATAATGACCAATGGTTTGCGCTGGCCGTTGGCCAATTCAAGTGCCGGTATGATGCTCTGTACTGATGAGATCTTCTTCTCGGACAGCAAAAGCAAAGCATCCTGGAATTCAACCTTAGCGCCCTTGGATGAGTTAATGAAATATGGTGAAATGTAGCCACGATCGAATTTCATGCCTTCAATAACTTCCAACTCATCCGTAAGTGTCTTGCCATCCTTAACGGTAATGACACCATCACGACCGACCTTCTTCATTGCTTCGCTGATCAGATTGCCAATTGCGACATCGCCATTAGCCGAGATAGTCGCCACCTGTGCGATCTCTTCGGGTGTACTGACTGGCCTTGACATTGCCTTCAGATTCTCTTTGACCGTATCGACAGCCATCATAACGCCGCGACGGATCTCAATTGGATTGGCACCCTTTGAAATCTTCTCGAAACCTTCTTTGGCAATTGCGCGTGCCAACACGGTGGCAGTGGTGGTGCCATCACCGGCCTCCTCATTGGTATTATTGGCAACATCTTGCACCAGCTTAGCGCCAATATTTTGGAATTTGTCCTTCAATTCAATGGACTTGGCTACTGTGACACCGTCTTTGGTTATCTTTGGTGAGCCCCATGATTGTTCAATGATGACATTACGACCCTTGGGACCCATTGTAACAGCAACAGCATCGGCAAGCACATCGACGCCCTGCAGCATCAATCCGCGTACCTCGGCTCCAAACCTCACATCCTTAGCGTAGTGGCGCATGGCCAACTGACGGCTAATGGTGGCACGTGCGAGCGAAACTGGTAAACGGAACATCTAAAAAGCGTATAAAAATTAATTATATTAAAATGTTGTAGCTCGTTTTCACTTAAAGAATGTTGTCAAGTATAAATTCTTTGGAAATTGCGAGAAACACGTGTGGCTTGAAACGCTGCGCTTTGTTATTTACCGCTTATCTAATCGTCTTTGCTTCTGAGCAAACAAATCTCACTTGATGAAGTGAAAAAGAATTTTTCGCGCTGATGTAACCTTTGCTGCTTGTAATTCCAATAAGATTTATCTGCCAATATTATTTATGCAGGCTTATTGGAAAATTATAACTTTGATTTTTTCTTGCTTATGTGCATTCGTTGATAACACTTAGCTCTTTTAATGGTAATCGCCGCGCCCCCACCCCCCACTAAGAAATTGTGTCATTGAGAGTATGTGCGTCAAAGTGTGTGTGTGTGTGTGCGTGTGTATGGAGAATCTTCCAGAAACATGATTTATATAACCGACGCATGTGTACAAATAATGTTTAGAAATTTTCACATATGAATTCGTATGTTAATTTAATAAATATCGGCATGTTGTAATAATAATGGATAATTGTGAAATATGCCGGCTGCTCAAATCGTTTGTTTGTGTGTATGAGTGTCGAGTATTCTAGAAACATGGCGAGCAAAAGCTGCCGGCGACAACAGCATGCACGTTTCTTATGTAACAGCAGATTTAAAATATGTTTTACACACTTTTACTTGACTTATAATTTTTTTTTATTTTTCTTTTATTATTGACTTACATTTACTGGTAATTGAATGTGTTTCCTTGATTGCTTATGTTAAAAACTGAGTTAAAACCACTTTGAGCTTTATGCAATACACTAACAACGTGCCACAACTGTAGATCGAGAATTTTAACCTCTATCGCAGTTTTTGAGAAGTGCCGGAATGCTGATTCAAGCAAAAAGCACCGACGAATTTCAATTGAAGCGAAAACGTACTAAATTTGAACTAGCAAGAAGCAAAATACCAACAGAGCTGTAGTAATTATTGGCAACTCTGGCACACTACTAAATTTTCGGTGTGACCATACTGTTAGGTTAGTGGTATATTTTAAGTGTTTTCTTTTCATTGGCAGTTTTAGTATATTCTCCTGCGCTTTTTGTTGCCATACGGGGGTTCGCGTCGTTGTGGTGTTGTCGTTGTGTCACCGCATGCTGTCATTGCTGTTGTTGCCGCTCTCCTTGCTGTCGTCGCTCTTCAATTCTTTTAAAGAATTGCGCGTAGTTGTTTTTGTTATTTGTGCAAAATAAATTAAAGAACTATTTATGTGAGTGTGTTCGCATATGTGTGTTTTATAGTTCTTTCGCTTAACCTTTCTTTTCTGAGTCGCGCCATTTCCTTTTTTTTTTTCCTGTTTTTTCATTTTTGTTTTGTGTTTGTGCCTTTTTGCAAAAACTTCGAATTTGGTCTCTAACAAGGTGCTTGCGTATAATTGTGTGCGTGCCACAAAGTCTCACATCGTGTGTTTTTTGCCTGTCGCGTGCGTTCGTGTGTGTAACGGCAAAGTAAACATTTTTTTTACATTTTTTTTTTTTACATTTTTTAATCGCTTAGCAAGTCCAATAATTAACGCAACACAACATTCCAAATAAGAAAAAAAAAAGAAATATGCGCACATAAGAAAAAAGTCAACGGAAAAGTTTAGAAACGAAGCAGCAGCAGCGAAGAAAAAAAAATTACAACTACACAAACGGAAAAGAAGAAAAAAGAAAAATAAAGGCAGATAAAAGATAACAACCATAACAAAAACAACAACAACAAGAAAACACACACAAACTCAAAGATGGCGCCATCACTGAGTAAATTAGCGCAAAATCAAAGTGCCATCGTTGGTGTTGCTGGCATGTCCGCAGCCCTATGGATTATCGCCTATGGCAAGCTCTCCAATAAGAAGCGGTAAGTCATATTAATACAAATAAAAAAAAAAAACAAAAAATTAAAAACACACAAAAAACAGCATCACATTTTAATTGAACACAGCCAATTTGACATTGAACATTTGAGATGTTTTTGTTTTCACTTCACTTCACTCTACTCTTGTCATTGCCCCAATCAAAAAAAAAAAAAAAAAAAATCCGAAACATTGGGACCGATCTGTACAGCTGCTGTTGCTGCTGCTGCTGACGTCTGCCGCTGTACTAGGTCACTGTCGCTGCCTTCTACGAACAGGTTTTGATGAAAATTTTCCGGTTTCCAACCACGCATTTCAATTTCAAGTGCAATAAAAATTGAAAGAAACTAATAGTAAAAAAATAACCGAAATTTATATGCTCTTGCTGCTGTTATTGTAGTTGTTGTTGTTGTTGACGCCGTTCGTGCTCTTGCTTCAAGGACGCACGCATTTTGGTCGATCAGCTGGCAATCATAGATTGAGCGCAACGAACGCATACAATTTGGCTCACTCACGCATACGTTCCTTTCGCTTTGTCTCTCTTTTGCACACTCTCTCTCTCTCTGTTTTTATTTGCTACCGTATGTTTGCACTCTAGTGCACTTTGCACTTTTACACTAATTTAACCCATACTTGTCTTCTGTCTATAAAGCGATTTTATTTTTATTGTAAGTTAATTTCTATATGCATTAAAAAAAAAAAAGTTTATAATAACGGTAATTATATTAAGTGCATTAAAATTGTTTTTTTTTTTTTGTTTTTTGTTTAATGTTATTTTTCATTTTGTAATTTATTGCTGCACGTCAAAAAGTCATGAACTTCCGACATGCATTTATTTATATATAATATATATTTTTTAATGTCTCAACACTTTTTTGCATTAAGCGAAATGAGTTTTTGTTTTCATGTCATGTTTTTTTTTTTTTTTTGTTCATATAATACATTTTTAATCTTACACTATAAAATTTGTTGTTGTTGGTTTTGTCCATTTTCCATTATTATTTTTCATCATACATATTTTTTTTTTTTCAACTTTATTTTTTTATATTTTCTTCTCACTCTTTTCCTCCTCTGACTAACTTACTTGCATTGCGTTTACTCTACTTTAACGTCTTCCTCAATTATTGCTGTTGCATTATTGCATTTAGCAAGACTTGCAATTGTTGCTGCAACGACAACAACAACTACAATTTAGCTACGGTCAGTTGCATTATGTTTAGTGTTAAATATGGCCTACTTATACTTGACTTGACTTGACTGCTTGCTGCATGGCATAGCAGGTTGCAAGTCTCATGAAATCTGCAAAGGGTCAGATAAAATTATGGAACTTGAGATACATGTTTGTTTGTAAATTACATTTTATTAAATTATATTTTCTTTTCTATAAAACTTAAAGTTTTAAGAAGATCATGCCTTTATAACATATTTTGCAACAACATCCATAAGAACAACAAATCAGTTTGAAATAACTCGTTTTCGAAGGTTTTAACTTCAAGACTGATTTAAAAAAAAAAAAAAAATCACTTTTTCAGTATTTCTCAATACTTGTCTTGTGTTTGTATTCCAAGACAACAAAAATTAATGCATTTGTAAAAGCAAATGCGGTTATTCAACCGAATAAGGTCGCTGTTAATGCGATTAAAAAAAAAAAACAAAAACAACAACAACAACAAAAACACACCATTGCGTTTTGACAATTACCAATTTTGAGTTGGACGAGCTAAACAATGACTTGAAATTTTTCTATTCGATTTTTTTTTTTTCTTCTTATTACAAAATTTCCATTTCATTTACTTAAGTCAAAGTTATATATAAAATCCCACTGCCAATTTAATGTTTATATAAATATATTGCCGCTTTAGTTTTTATTTAGGTTCCTCAGATTTTATGAAGAAAATAGGATAGTTTTTATTTTAGTTCCTGAGATTTTGTGAAGAAAATAGGATAACATCATCATAAATCATAAACAACACAATGTTCAATGTGTCTGCGGGGCTTTTAGGGTTTAATCGATACACATGTGTTGCCAATTACTGATTTCGATTTCGTACACCTGTCTAAAGACATTTATGACCAAAAAACTATTTTGCGTCGTTGTTGATTGCATTATCTTATCGGCTTTGTTGTTAATAATCGACGCAAAGAGCATCATAAAATACTTAATTATTGAACTTAACCTTTGTTTAGTATACACAATATCCAATAATTGTTATTAGTTTTTCATTTGATTTAACATGATTTCAGAACTGATAAGATTTTGTTCGTACATACACAAATACATACTATTTTATTGCATGACAGTTATTTTTTTTATTTTAGCTGTATTGACACGTTGCAAAAAAAAATATAAATTAATAATTTAAATCATAAACGAAAAAAGTTTTAATACGCTTATGTTGTAAAGCACGCCATACGGCACATACAGCAATCTAGCATAGTGCATGAGTAATGATCATGAACAAGAAAGCTATCAAACCAACACTTTGATTGGATTGGATTTGATTAGACATGAACTTTAAACTATTACTTGTTGATTGAGTAGAAGATATTTTCAACTTTAAAGTATTATTTTAACTGCAATTTAAATACATTAAGCAAAACAATTTAGGGAGCAAAAAAAAAAAAAAATTGAATTTTTGCCCGATTTGTGGTAACTTTGTGGGTATTGGTCGTATCGACAAACTCTTAAAGAGGATTTTGTAGCTTGTTATTTCTAGATTTTGAATCTTTTGCCCAAATAATTTAAGGAGTAACGATTTTAATGCAATCCTTAAATTGCAAAATGTTCTGTCTTTTTTGACTTGCCCCATGGGCTTTAGTGATTTTTGTTTAGATAAACTATTATACGATACCAAAATAAATCTTTACTTTAAACAATTGTTTCTTATAATACATGAACATGAGCAATAGAATTCGCTCATTTATTTTTCAGGCACCTTTGTAGATATAATAGTTACATGGTTTTATATTATTTCCGCGTAGAAATATTTGTGCATTGTTTGTGTATTATTATTTTTTTATAAACAAAAAAAAATCATTTGTCTAAAATATACAATTCAAGCCTAACTTGCAACACCTGACGGTCGGCGTCATCTTGAACTCGACGACAACGACGTTGATAATGATGATGATGATGATGATGTTGATGATAATGATGTGGGTAAATAATAAATATTGAAACGATGCCAAAGTGTTTGTCTCTGTTTGTGTGTGTGTGTGTGTGTGTTTGATTGATTTTTGTCACACATTGAAATTTATTGTTTTGAAAATATTGCTGGCTCTCTCTCTCTCTCTACACGTTAGCCCGATCTGCTGTCCCTTCACACGTCTGACCAACTGTTCGGCTCGACTGCACTGACGTTTGCATTACAAACGTTGTTTGTTTGACCTTTTTTGTTTTGTTTAGAATTCATATTGGTTCTGTTGTTGTTGTTGTGAGGTTAAGTTATTGCATATACTCATTTCGCACAGTTGTTGTTATTTTTTTTTTTTTTTCTTTTTATAATTATTATTCTTATGTAATCGATTGTCGTGTGAGGCTATTAATCATTAACTATCGATAGAGCATTTACGTTTAAAGATATGATTAGTTTTTGTACGTTATAATGACAAGAGTTTTATTGTTATGCAAATAAAAATTACATGATTACAGATTCAGATTCATTTAATGCTATGAAACTATTGAGAAAGATTTTCATTAATATTTGTCTTTTGACTGAAGTATTTCGAGTTGTTTGTTTAATATCAACTTTGCTGTTAACTATAAAACAAGGTAACAGGCCGGGCTTGCTTTACAATACAGTTATATGCTGCTATATATTGCTATATATTAACAGATCTGTGATCCAAAACGGTTCAAGGGTTATTAACATACCGTCTTGATAGTAAATAAATGTCCCAGAAATAGACTACAGTAGAAATTCGATTATCCGAACCTCGGTTATCCGAAGATTCGGTTGTCCATAGTTATTTGTGACGATTTATAGATTTTTTTACGGCGCAACTTTGAAAATCTTACATGTCCAACCGAATAAATGTAGTTCTGTATTTTTAAGACAAATTAAAGATAATTGGGAGTATAAAAAGTATAAAATTTGACTTTGAACTCGATTATACAGAATACCCCCGGTTTTAATTGATCCGGATAATCGAGTTTCTACTGTATTCGACTTGGGACATTTGTTTAATTGTCTGTATAAGCTTTTCGTGCATTGGAACCGACAAACTATGATTAATCATTTGCCATCGTAGCACACCTGCTCTGTTGACATTTGTCTATTACACAGACTGATAAAATATTATTGCAATATACTCAGTATAAAATAATAATCGTGTTTGTACAGCACTAATGTTGAATATGTAATCTCGATAAATGAAATGACAAAAATATACACTTGACAAAAAAAAAAAAGGAAAAAAGAATTTCAAAAATGCTCTCGAATTATAAACTAATTAAATAAGCGCATTAAGTGCTGTGCATATAAACAGATACATACATTTATATATAAATAAATAAATGCATACAATCACAAGCACTTTCGCACCCGGATTATTTGTATAGATACTTTGTACTTTGATGACTTTGGACTTTGACGGTTTTATCGTTTAATCGATAACAATTTTTCTGCTCATCAAAAACATTTTGAATAGGTATTAATAAAAGTATAACTAAAATAAAAAAAAAAAAATTGTCATTATTATCATTAAATTATAACGACTCAACTTTGAACAACTTGTTGCGTGTAAAATATCTGATGATGTACCCAAAGTAGATAACAAAAGCCTTATCAACATTGGCATGTTAATTTGATAATAGGAAAATAGATAAAAAGAAAGAAAGAAAGAAAAAATGTAAAGTAAATAAAATGCTAAGCGGCGAATATGAGAAATTTAATGCGAATTAAAGCTACAAATGACGCATACAATTTCTAACTATGTGTAACTGTGTGAGTGTGTGTGTTTGTGTGTGTGTGCTTCTAATCAGTAACAATATTTTTGCTTAAAGTTGTGCTTGCATGTCTGTACTTTGAACACAACCAAAAATCGATTAGAATGTTTTTTTTTTTTTTTTTTTCTTTGTGGACTTGAGTCGACTTGATTACTTTATCAAAAGAAGACTTTGCGTTCCGAACAGCGAACGAAACTGATAGAAGATTAAAAGAATGTCTCAGCCCGTCTGTCTGTCTGTCAGTCATGCCGGCCGGCTGGTCGGCTCAGTGATGATCGCTCAGCCTCTCAGGTGGGGGGGATTAAAAATTTGCAAATAAATTTTATGACGTTTGGGGGCGCACGCAAAGCGGTACAGCCTCTCTCTTTCTCTCACACACACACAGACACACACATACATCTACCAAATGACACGCGCGTTGTTTGAATCGCTAAGAGATCTGCTAAAAGCTTAAAGTTTATGAACATTTGTTGACTTTTTTTTTTTTCTATTATTTCTTGTATTTTATTAATCGATCGAGAGACAGACGTACGACTTACTATTTTAAAAGTTGTTGACCAATCATGATTATGCGCATTTTTTCTTCTATTTTTTTATTATTTGTTAAATTTATAAATTTATGTATTTGTAAAGCGTAAACTAAGCAAGAATGAGGCAAGAAAAGGCAAAAAAAAAAAATTTAAATAAAAATTAATAAAGGGGGAACATGTGTACGAGTCCAGAGTTCAATTTGATAAACAAACTAATGTATTAATATATGTTGGTTTGTCGGAATTTACAGTTACTTGATTGTACTTTGAGCGGGTTTTTAATACAATGACCGCTAAGAAATTAAAACACTTCATTTCCGGTATGTTATTTTGTTTAAAAATTCCAAACATTTAGTATACGTGAAACTTCCCATTTTCAGTGGAATCCAAGAATCTTAAATTGCCTTCGATTCAAAAATGATTGCAGAAATGTTTGAAAGAATTGACTAATCAGTAAAGACTTCAACACTTGCAATGTTAATGGGTCAAATGCAACGCTTTGTTTTATATATTTATGTATGAATGTATACACATATTTATATGTATATATTATTTGTTGTCTAGACTTGAAATGAATCCAAAGTTTACGTTCATGCAAATCGCAATCGTTTACATTTTTTTTTTTGTTTATAATTATGATTTATAGCGCGACGATTATTACAGAATTTTTGTATTTAAGAACTTACTTTATAATTCAAATATTTAAGCCCATTTAACACATCTATCTTCTCTTAATCACCAACCAACCAACGTTCCTCTACTTTATTAATTGTTGAATTTTCTGCTATACCCTATTTTAGAAAATCCGGCTATGATGACAAAATACAATACACAATCGCAGAGAAAAAGGATAAAAAATCAAGTAAAGCTCAGGTTAATGCGGTCTTCTTCAAACAGTTGCGACAATTATTACGTAAGTTTTGCTTATCATTTAAAAATTACAACTTTTTATTTAAAAAAAAAATCTAACTATTTTTCATAGCTATACTTATACCCGGTTTCTGGAGCGTTGAAAGCGGTCTGCTTGTGCTTGTTGCCGCAGCGTTAATTGGCCGTTCGGTGAGCGACATTTGGATGATACAGAATGCCACTGTTGTGGAAAGCACAATTATACACATGAACAAGTCCAAATTCAAGGCAGCATTGCTCAAATATCTTGCGGCATTGCCAATGGTAAGTTTTTCTGATACATATGATAAAACAGTTTTTTATTATTATTTTATTTTATTTTTATAGATTTCAGTTGTAACGAATGTACTAAAATGGAGTTTGGGCGAATTAAAATTACGTTTTCGCACAAATTTAACACATCATTTATACAATCAGTACCTGAAGTGAGTAACAACAATAACAACCATTAAGGGGACGTCCATAAATTACGTGAGGTTTTTTTTCTGGAAATTTAGACCCCTCCTCCCTCTTGATGAGATTTAGTGAGATTTTGACGAACCCCTCTCTCTGAATCTCACATGAGATTTTGCTAAAAATTTGATAACAAAAATTTAATTTTTTTTCTTGCTTAAATTTTTTAAAAATATTGTAAACTAGTGAACTTAAAAAAATCACATCAGATGACCGATGAACCCCTCTCCCTATAGGTGAGATTTAGCTGAACCCCCCTCCCCTAATTTTATCTCACATAATTTATGGACTTCCCCTAAGGAAAGTTCTTCACTTTACTAATGACTCTGTCTCTGTTTGTTTCACAGTGGCTACACATACTATAAAATGTCGAATTTGGACAATAGAATAGCCAACGCCGATCAATTATTGACCACAGATATTGACAAGTTCTGTGAGAGTGCAACGGATCTTTATTCGAACATAAGCAAACCGGTGCTGGATATCTTTATATATGTTTATCGTTTAACTGTTAATTTAGGCGGTAAAACACCATCTATACTTATGTTATATCTTTTATTTGCCGGTGTCTTCTTGACACGTTTGCGTCGTCCAACCGGTCGTCTGACCGTTGAAGAGCAAAAACTTGAGGGCGAATTCCGTTATGTGAACAGTCGTTTGATCACAAACTCTGAGGAAGTTGCCTTCTATCAAGGCAATACACGTGAGAAATTAACATTGCTTGCAAGTTATTCAAAATTACGTTCACATTTGCGTAAATTCCTCGAATTTCGCGTCAGCATGGGCATTATCGATAATATTATTGGAAAGTGTAAGTTTTTCATTTGTTTGGTTTATTTTTGAAAATTATTAATTTACACATTAATTTTGATAGATTTTGCATCGATTGTCGGTTTTTATGCGGTATCGATACCATTCTTTGCCAAGGATCATCCATTGCTATCCGGCGAACAAAGCGGTCAACGTCTGCAGGCTTATTATACATACGGACGCATGCTAGTCAAATTGGCTGAGGCTATTGGCCGACTAGTGCTCGCTGGTCGTGAGATGTCACGTTTGGCCGGTTTCACGGCGCGCATGACCGAATTAATTAAAGTGCTTGGTGATCTCAACAAGGGCACATACGAACGCACAATGGTCAATGGCAGTGCAGCGGCAACAGCAGCTGCGGCAGCGAATGGCAACAGTACAGCATCGGCTTTTGGTCCAAATAAGGGTATGATGTGCTTTGTCGACAATCTAATACGTTTCGAAAAGGTGCCATTGGTTACGCCAAATGGCGATGTTTTGCTCAATGAATTGTCATTTGAAGTCAAGTATGTTTTGTTTGTAAAAAGTTGTTTTTTTTTTATTCTTAAAACATATATTTATATTATTTATACAGATCTGGCATGAATGTATTGGTTTGTGGTCCAAATGGTTGCGGTAAATCAAGTCTCTTCCGTATACTTGGTGAGCTGTGGCCAACGTGGGGTGGCAAAGTGACGAAACCAACGCGTGGCAAACTCTTCTATATACCACAAAGACCATATATGACATTGGGCACGCTACGCGATCAAATTATCTATCCACATACACGCGATGATATGCGTCGTTTGGGCAAATCCGATGAGGATCTCATGCAATATTTGGAAATTGTGCAATTGACGTATTTGGAGCATCGTGAGAACGGTTTGGATGCGATTGAGGATTGGATCGATGTATTGTCAGGCGGTGAGAAACAACGTATTGCGATGGCGCGTCTATTCTATCATCGGCCGCAATTCGCTATACTGGATGAGTGTACGAGTGCTGTCTCCGTTGATGTTGAAGGCAAAATGTACTCATATTGCCGTGAAGTTGGCATTACGCTCTTTACGGTGTCGCATCGTAAATCATTGTGGTTGCATCACGATTATTTCTTGCAATTCGATGGTCGTGGCAGTTATGTGTTTGGACCGATTGATCAGGAAAAGGAACATTTCGGTTCGTAAGCTGTGACGAGCGAGCGCGTTCAATGAAGAGGGCGACAGAGGGCGTTGTAGAAGGTTTTTGGAAAGAATTTTATGAGCACGTATTTTCTCTATATAATTCATAATAATGATTATGTTTTCCTTATTCAGTGTAATTTTTAACAAAAACAAAAATTCTTTTTTTTTTCCAGCCGCGTTGATAGTTTAAATTGTAAATGTTCTTTTAAGGCAATAACCGATGTATTTATATATATTTATATTTATATATATATATATATATAAATAATATATTTTGATATACAAATATATATTTTTATTTCGCTGTGTATAAATGAAGGCGTTATTTATAATTTTCGTTTGGTGCTGGCAAAGAAACAAAAACAAAATAATATCTTTTAATAAAAAAAAAATAAATAAATAAATAAAGAAATTCATAAATTAAAACAAAAAAAAAATGCTGCATTAGTTAGCGAAAGAAGTCAAATAAATTAAAGAAATGCGTAAAGTTTTTGTAAATGTTTGTTGTTGTATGCTAATTGAAATAATAAAATTCTGCGCTCTTAATTTACACACGCTCACATCTACGCAACCAAATATATATAAAAAAAAATAATTATTGTATAATTTTCAAGAGATTTCTAATGGAGAGTCGATTAAACAAAAGCACATTTAAAAATCGCGCATAACAACAAATCAATAAACTAAGCATTAAATAAATGTAATTATGGTAGTAAATTATAGAATACAACAAATATACAGAATCATTGTCCTTACGACACACAGACAGACCGACGCAGAAAAGAACATACCTATACACTTACAATTATATAATGTTAAAAAATGCATTAAAAATAATTAAGTGAAAAATGCGTCAAATAAAATAAAACCAATTTACCAAATGTGAATTCAAATGCTTTAAAGTGAATGAAAGCAAGGGCTTTGAAACAGTGACATGTCCTGTTTCTATATTATAAAATGGAAGACCGTTTTTTGATGTGATTTGTGTTCTAAAATTTTGTGTCCAAATAAATTTTCATATTTCAAATACAATAAAAGATTTTGTGAGAATTTCGGGTCTTGTTCTTTAGTATTTACAGTACATTCCAACAGTTGTTGAAAAATTGCTGTAATTGATTTTCTTTTAAATTCGTGTTTGAATTTGAACTCAACGGAAACCGTAAGATTAAAATTCGAAGAGCCTAAATTTCTGTCTTGAATTGACTCATGCATTGTATTGTTTCAAATACACATACGCCAGATTAGCTGCAACTATAACTCTCGAACAGCTGCAGATCAAACACACTTCCATTCGTTTATGGATCATTTTCATTCCATTCCTCAAGGTTCAACTGTTTGAGAAATGCAATTCATGCTAGTCTCTCTTACGTCTATTTGATATCCTTGGTAACATGAATCTCTCATTCTTCTATCACAATTTGTATATTCCAATAGAGGGCATAATTAGATGAAATTAGTGTTGCCACTTAGTTGATGAGCTAATGAGTACACTTATATCTATTGTTCTTTGCCGAAGGAAGGTAAAAGTATCACCTGAAAATCTAAATAATCTTGAAAAAAGGTCAAATAAGCTACAAACAATTGCGAATTTTTTATTTTTATCTACATATTTTTCAACAAGCTTGTTTAGAGAACGACAGACTTTTATCAAAAAAGTCTTAGGTTGCAGCACTGCGTGTGATAAACAAATTCGTCCATCAAACGATTATTCAACACTCGTCGTGTGGCCCTCAAATTTAGTGGTTTAAAGTGTCGAATCGGATTTTTTAAGGATATTTTCGTCAACTTAATAAATAAACAGAATAAAATCGTACGTTAAAGAAGCCGCAATTAATAATTTGAACTAACATTACATTGGGTGAGAAACGCAAACGGACCAAATTGACACACAAGTGTCGACAGAAGTGGAAGAAGAAGCGTTGAATTGGAATTACGCTGGATTGAATGTTCGGGAAAAATCGCCACCGGATGCACCGCGACATAAGCTTGTTCAATACCACAGTGTCGTGGCACAAAAAAATAACACGAGAGAGTAAGAATTCTCTCTCTGCTCTCACGATGCAGAGTTGTCAAATCACCGTTCAGCGTAAATCTGTATTGTTTTACGTATTTGTTCGGGTTTTTACGCGTTTTTTTATTTGAAAATATTTTTAATGAGTCTCTTTTCACCTCTTCTGTATGTTTACAATAATATTTATTTAGGGAGATTTTAGGTGTTTTTGGTTGGAGTTTAGGGAGAACAAGTGCTTAAAGTTGGTAACACTGTCCAAACTTTGATTTATTTTCGCGCTTTCTTTCGGTCATGTCGGTTCATCGTCCAAAACGCGGACGTTCGCTTATGATAACTCTCGTCTTGAATGGTTCATCGTGAACGTCAGGAGGAGATTGAATAGCTCGCTAATTGTTAAAACGGCTTTTTTGCGTGCGTTGCGTGGGAGTTTTGTTTTTGTTATTTTAACTTCATTTTTTTAATTGTGCGTGTGAGAGAATTGTTTTTTGTTGATTTTTTTTTTTTAAACTTACAATTGAAAATTTAAAATGCAAAGAAGTGAGTTTTTATAGACGGCGTGTGTGACAACAAAATAACAAAAAGGCGCAGCCTGTTCAAAAAAAAAAAAAAGAAACATTAAAAAGAAAAAGTATATGCGAATAAACAAAATAAGAATAAAATAAATAAAAAAAATAAACAAGGAAAAACGTTCAAAATATTTTAGGGTGTGTTCATGAAGCATCATCGGTGTCCTGTATTTTTGTAACGTGCTGCTCAATGTTTAAATTGTTTTTGTAAGGCCAACAACCAACAACAACAACAACAGTAATACACAAGCAGAAGTACATAAAGTGCAATAAATTTGTCGAAAAGCAATGTCAAACGCGCTAAGCAGGACTAAAAATAACGGCACAAAATGTAAGTCTTAATTTTCTATTGTCTTTTCTCATTTATTACTATTTTTTTTGTTGTTTTTTTTTTTTTTACAATTTGGTGCTCAACATTTCTAATCAACAGCGCCCGGCTTTGTGCGGGTTCCGGAATTGCGCCCAGGGGTTGTTGTAGTTGCGCGCATCCCCGCATGATATTCGCATGCGTGCGTTTGTGTGTAACATATACTTATGTATGTATGTGTGTTTGTGTGTTGTTTTAAAAAAAATCAATAAAATTGCTCCGTTTCGGAATATAGTAGGGAATAGGCAAGGAAAACGACATCAATAACAAGAACAACAACAACAACAATTATTGTATGATATACTAAGTACGTATATAGTATATGAAAGATAAGCAGAAACATTAAGATGAGAGAGAGACTAGCAAGCAAACCAGGCAGCTGTTGAAGCAATGGTGAGAGTTGTAGTGTGGTAGAGAAAGACGAGTGCTTAAGGATGTAAATGAGCGCATGAGAGTTTGTGTGTGTGTGTGTGTGTGTGGGCGTGCATGTGTCTTACTGAATAACACACAACTTACAAAAGAAGTGGAAAAGAGAGATGCAAGGAAGTAGTAACATTTACCTTTGTGCTTATCAGTATTTTTCGCTCTTTTACCACGCACATACTCTCTCGTCCACCCGTCTGCTCTAACTCACTCTCGCTGCGCTTTGTTGTGTTCGCCAATTTTGCTTGTACAATGATAGTTACAAATTGTTGTTGCACAAAATTTGCAATATTGTTTAAGAATTGTTGTTGTTCTTTTTTTTTTTTTGTTCTTCTCTCTTGCCACGCCGCGTAGCTTGAAACAAATATTTTATTTAATATTGTTGTAGTTTTTTTTGTTTTTGTTTTTGTGGTCGTCCAACAAGAAGGGTTTGTTGTTGTTGCTTTATAGGCGTGCAAATAATGTATTTTTTTCTTCTTCTTCTTCGGCTGTTTTCGGCATCTTTAAGTAAATTTATTTTTTGATGTTTTGCCTTTTTTGGTTATTTTTGGGCATTTTTATGTTTGATTTATTTCACGGTTGAATGCGCGACGCATAACAAATCCAATTTGCCTTCTGACTCATTTTCGTAGCATTTTTTTTTTTTATGTTACTTCTTTTTTTTCTTCTCCTTGTTTTTGTTTGTTTGCAACTTTTGTTGAGTCATAAGAAATTGGGTGTGCGGGCGTGGTGTGGGGCACGGCAAAGCGTTCTGTTCTCTACAATTCCACGCTCTTGACTTGAGATGTCCTTGACATTTTTGTTTTGTTTTTTTTTTTTTACTTGTCGTGCGTTTTTCATCTTATACGATTTGATAAGCATCTTTAATAAAACTGATTCATAATTTAGCGTGTTTGCTGCCCTTTTGATTGTTGTTGTTGTTGCTGTTGCTTTTATTGTTTGTCTGTGCTCTAAATTCATTTGGCGCCAGCATGACATAATTCTTATGTATGCGTTTTAAGCTTTGTAGTCAATTTGGCGCCACATTGACCCTTATCTGTAACTTTTATGCGCTTTGCGTGTTCTTGATGAGTGAGTTTACTCTTAAGTTGCTTGAAAATCCTTATAAAAATGTGTTTTTTTTATTATTATTTTGTTGTCGTTGTTATTGTTGTTGTTGTGGCTTAACTGTCATTAAACTTTGTGCACAAAACACGAACTTGACATTGAATTTTTGTCGTTGGAATGAACGAACGAACGATCAAGCGATCGAACATTCTTGGCCCGAACGCATTTGCATTGCCAATTGGATTTTTTGTCATTGCATTGCATGGTGGGCAGTTCGAAAAGTTGCTACGTTACCTTACATTTATTTTGGAGCATTTGAGTTTTTCGAGCTTTACGATTTTTTAATTTTTTTTTAACAATAAATTTTTTTATTGAAGTAACTGAAGAAATAATAACTACGACTTTTCATATTTCAGCAAGGCTGCTATAAAACCCTTGAATTAGTAAAAGCGTCCACTTTGTATTTGAATCTCATCGTTTCTAGCAATTATAATTCCTTATGTTATATTGCAGCACAATGTCACATAAGAAACTTCATAAGTACCGAGCAACGATAGAAATTGGAATGTAAAGTAGCAGCAGTTTAATATGACCCAAAAAACTGTGTCCTAACAGAGCAAAAAACAGCTGTCCCGAAAACGACACGAAGTTAAAAAATCCTATTCACAATGCGTTTAATATAATGTTTCTATTAATTGATTGTTTAATAGAGTAGAGTATAATAGACCGAAAAGATCAAAAGATCTAAACCAAATCGAGTTTTTTACCAACACTGTAAAATGGCTTTTAGAGCTCTGTTGATAACATACTTATTACTTGAGGCATTTAAACAGTTTGTATGCGTGTGTGTGTGTAGCGTACAGAGTTTGTCATATAAGCTGAATTGGTGCACATTTATTGCTTTTTAAGGCTTGGAATACAGTTTGCCTTCTTTTGGACAACAATTCTTGTTTTTTGCCTTACAAAATTTCCTGTTCTTGCTGCCTTCTTCTTGCCTGCTCTGTCTCCTTCTGCCTCTGTTGCCACTGTGACCCTTGCTTATTACATTTTTCCTTACGTTTTTATGATGCCTGCTTCTTCTTCTGCTTCGACTTGCAATTGTCGATACTGAGTCACGCACGAATTGCACACGAACTGGATTCCAATTGGAATTTGATCTTTTGCTTTAACTAATTTTTTTTGTTTTTGTTTTTGATATTTGTTGTTGTTGTTATTGCTGTGTGTGTGTGTGTGTGTGTGTTTCTTATATAATTTCGGCGCGTGCGCTGTCAGACGCTTAAAGTGTTTGTGGCTTAACTTGAGCTTTGAAGTGATTTTGTTGTTGTTTCTTTTTACGTTGCCATTGAGCAGCATTTGTTTGTGGCTTTTGGTGTCTCGCTGTCTCATTGTCTCAGCTGACAGATCGTAAATATAATACATATTTTGGTTTGTTCAATTCAATTAGTTTTTATCACGTTCCCATAGTTTTTTTTTTCTCAAATGTTTCATATCCCAAACACTTTTTGCATGTAATGTGCAAACTTTGCAAAATTTATATGAAATTTGAGTATGATACTCGTTTCGCTTGATTCTCAGCGTTTGCTTACAACAGCTGTTGTTATAGTTGTTGTTGTAATTATTGTTGTCTTCAATTGCTGATAAGACAAAAATTAGCATGAACAATATTTAATTGTCAGCCAATGTTAGATCAACTTTGGCACGTTCAATTTAAGCGTCATAATTTAAATGAAGTTCATAAGCAACGTCAACACACAAACACATACACACATACACACGTATATAAAGCATTTTGTAATATTCCCGTGGCCCATAAGCTTAATTAGCATTTTTTTTTGTTATTTATTTTTGTTTTGTTTGCCTGCTTGTTTGCTAAATTAAGCGTTGAACTCTGCTGAGTATGTCTGTCTGTCTGTCTTTCTGTCCAACCATCCATCCGTCTGTCTGTCGGAAATCTGTCTTGAGTCGATTGGCAAAAATTGTAACCGCTTTTCGCATATGCACCGCCAGCTATGTTTTTCCACACACACACACAGACACACACACACACACGTTGTGATCTTTGCTCAAGTTTATTGCTCCAATTTTTTTAAAACAACAAATCAAACAAATCTGCACAATAAAATCAACAAACAAAAGGGCAGATAACAACAACAACCACAACACTAATAAAAGGGCAAAAGAGATAAAGAGAGAAAAAAAAGTAATAATAAAAAAAATGGAGAGTGACTTTCATTGACCCTTTCGCACAACGGTACCAAGCAGTCTTTATATATGTACATTTGTATTATTATTATAGTAATTTATCCCAATTTAGAAATTTTCCAAAGCACTTTAATGCTAGACTGTCGTATGTGTTGTATGGCATAATAGATAACATAAGAGTATACGATGTTTATATGCAAGTTGGAGAAACACCTTTTTGCAAATGAATAAGTAAATTGATTTAACTTGGAGAAAAACAACAAGACACTAAAGGCAATCAATCACTCAGTCTGTCAGTTGGTCAGTCAGTCAGTCAGTCGTCTTGGCTTCAGTGATATTTTTAAAATGGAGCAAACTTATTTAGCTGTGCTTAAGTCATTCACCACCGTCGGAGACATCATGACTATTAATTCAATAAACCAGTCGTCATATGTTGTTGAGTCAACTTACATACTTACTTAATGTTGACCGCTGTGTCAACAGTTGACTGTTTGTTGTGGTTGTGGCCGACAATAACTCAACTCAAGTCAACTCAACTTTACGACAAACGATCTAATAATAATTATTGATTAAGTCATACAATGTGTGAAGTGTGATGAAAGGAGTAACTCTTTATAATGACTAATTACGTATATTTTATATTTATTTTGGTTATGATCAATCATTGATCTGAGTGTATTGAAAACAAAATATTATAACAGAGGTGTTTGTATGATATGATATAATATGATACACATACATTTTTAGATAATCTATATCATCGTTAGAATGCTTTAGAACAAACATGGAATTTTCGTGTCAAAGTTCAATCAAAATGCTTCTCTTTGTGTATAGATAATAAAATAATATTCTTAGAAATCATTTATTATAATGATCCAAGCATTTTAATAGTACTTCTACTTTAAGCAACTTCAAAGACACACCCTTTTTTTGTTTTCGATGAAACGTTCGATTTCTTTTCTGATGTTTGAATTGAAATTGCAATAATTTAATTGAATTGAATTAATGTTAAAATTTTGTATACTTTGGAAATAGTCTTTGATCGTGTGTGTTGAGCAAATCTTTAAGCATTCAATCAATGATATTCTTTTGAAGCAACGTCGCTGCAAAGTGTAAATTTTTGTGTTTAATCTTTTATTCTGGCAAATCTAATAGGCACTAATAATAGAAAATTCTATTAAAAGGCATGTAAATAGGATTTTAACAGCGTGTTGTATTCAGGACAGTTGTTTTTTGCTCTGTTAGCAAACAGTTTTTTGGTTCATGTTAATTTGCTGGTACTTTACATTACTCATTCCATTGTTCCAAGTAATTGTAATTCCTTATGTTTACGTTGTGGTGCAATATAACATAAGGATTTTGGGGGGGTAAATGTGTGTGCTGACGCTGTTTCTGACATGTTTGTCTTTAATCTCACGTCGTGCATCTTCTTTACACAAATAAACTGAAGCCCAGCAACATTACTAACAACAACGGTTGTCACCAACGTCGTTGTCATCACCATTGTGTTTGTTGTTGTTGTCGTGCATTTGTTTAGAATTAAAATTGTCATCAATTTAATGCGCTCAAGTGATTTATTAATTGCGCGCCACACATTTCTATCTGCCACCATCAACGCAACGCAAAAGTCTTATTTATTCATGTTTTTCATGTTTCTTTTTTTTTTCTGATGTTTTAACACTGCAAATGTTTTTAAGGTAAAATTCCTTTTGCGGTTTTTGTGGCATTTTTTTTTGTTTTTGTAGTGTAACAACAAGTAACAGTCACTCACTCACACACTTGCTCTATCTCTTTTACACACACACACACACATACACTTGTGTGGTTAACTATTATCAGTATCAGTTTCGTTTTTAAGCTGTTCTTCGTTCTACTTGTTCTCTTCCGTATTTTTTTTTTCTATTCATTACATCTTTTATCCGTTGTAAAAGTAGCTTCCTTTAGCACAACATCGTTAATCCATTCATAGCTGACTTTGCAGAAATTAAAGTTATTTATTTAACTATTTATATAACTAAGTATACTCAGTCATGCACGCATTTCTTGAAGTGTTTGATTAACGATTATTTTGACTTGCCAAACTTGTTGTTATTTGTTATAATAACTTTGAATTAATTTGTATTTGTTTGAGGCTTTAGTTTGTTTCTTTGAAGCACGAACGCTCAGATCAGTCAGTCAGCCAGACTTACGCTTCCGTATACTGAATGACCATTAACAAACATTCGATTGGTCGACTTGAATTGCATTTGTTTTATTTTTTCTATAATTTTTTTTATTATTATTTTCTACAGAATTTGGTTTGAAGCCTTGAGTCATTTGTCTGCGTCAACGTTCGCTTGAATGTCGACATTCATTTGTACATTTATGTTGTTATTTTTAACGCATAAGCTTATCGATAAATGTTGAAGCAAAGAAATCTTTTCAAAGCAAAGAATTTTTGTAGAACGAAAAGAATTTTAAAATAAAACCATTGAAAATCCGGATAATCGATTTCAAAAGCAATTTAAATTTTAATAAATTTTTATTATGTTTTAACAATTAAAAAAAATACGAGCTTCAACGATAAACTTAAATGCGTCCGGATAAAATGGGAAATTCGGATAATCGATATAATGGTGTAACTATAGTGAAATAATCGGTAGTTGTGGTTATATTTTAACACACCAAGGAGATCTTCTGCTAAAGTATTGAAAAGATATATTTATTTATTCTTTTCAACAATTTTTAATAAAGTATTCTTCTTTCATTTCAAAAAACAAAGTAAAAAAAGTCCTTTATTGCTTTTAAAGACGATTTGAATATCAAACTTGAATTCAATTCAATTTCATTTCATTTATTTAATCTTTTTGATCTTAAAGGTAATTAAATTGAAAATTCATGCGAGAGAACGCTTAAGTGACGAGCAGCTGGCAGGAATTTCAATGACTTGTATGCAATTAAAATGTTAAAATAAAACCTAAAATGTTTCTTTAGACATGTTTATACCCTGCACATATACTGTGTCAGGGTATATTGTGTTTGTTTGAACGAAATGTATGTAACGCACAGAAGGAGAGGAGGGGGACCCCATAAAGTATATATATTCTTGATCAGGATGACAAGAGAAATTGATTAAGCTATGTCCGTCCGTCTGTCCGTCCGTCCGTCCGTCCGTCCGTCCGTATTCACCAATGGTTCTCGGAAACTATAAGAGCTAGAGACTTGAAATTTGGAGGGTAGACTCGTGATGCTCGGCAGCAGATCAAGTTTGAACGGTTTTGTGCCACGCCCACTCCTTCCCGCCCATCCAGCACCACCCACTTTTTCAAAACGCTATAACTCGAACATCCAAAGAGATAGAAACATGAAAGTCGATATGTAGACTCATGATGAGTAGCTCTACAAAACTGCATACCACAATTTCCCCCCCTTCCGTTCATTTCCCCTCCCCCAGTTGTTTTCTATTAATTGCTATCTCTCCAAAACTAATAAAGATATGAACCTGAAATTTTGTATACAAGCTCAGTAAAAATACATTTTTAAAACTGCATACCACAAATTTCCCCTCTCTTTGATGGCTACCCCTCAGAGGCCTACAAACTTAAATTTTTCGTAAAATCCACATTTTTTGACCAATTTTCTTTGTATTTTGAACACTATTTGAAAAGGCGACGTCAGATCAATATGTTTTTGTAGATTGAGGGTGTGGCGTCGCTCACCATGTGTGCAGGGTATTATATTGTCGAGTATACTCGACTATACCGCCCTTACTGGTTTTCTTTTGGTTTCATTTCATATTAAGCGTTGTTTATTACATACACATACATATGTGTGACAAATGTCGAGAGCAAAGTAGTTCGCTGACCTGACGCCCAACAAAAACAAAAACAAAAAAAAAAAAAAAGCAGAAAATAAAACAAAAACAACAAAATACACACGGCACGTGGCACACAATTTGCTGCCAGCGAAAAAAAGCTCTCAAAATACCTTCTTCCACAACATCGTTGCAGGCAGAGTCGTCGAGTGTGTTTGAGGCAGGGTGTGTATAAATTTAGGATCGTTGTCTTTGAAAGCGTTCCTGTTTTTTTTTTTTTTTTTGGGAACACCTTTTTATGGTTTTTGTTGTTGCCGTCTTGAAGTATAAAAGGATAAAAAATTCAAGAGTTGATATTTTTTAATTTTTCTTAAAAAAGTTGTCGAAAAATTTCTATTGATTTTCAACGCTTTCTGCTCTGTGTTGTTATTTGCGGAGTTATATTAGCACTCATTTCACCACCTTTCAAAGAATTTTCATTAAAAAGCTAATTTCAGTTGATTTTTCAGTATAAGATTTGTTTCAGATTATTCTAGACTCTCTCCAATGCCATTCTTAGCTTGCTTCATTAATGTACGACCCCTTAAAAATGTGGGACAATCGCATGCACTCGAAATACATGCGACGTTCCTTACTTTGCTGTGTTGTCTGTCGATATCATCCCAGTCATAACTTTTTTTCCATTGTGGTTTATTAATTTTAGAAATACTGTTGACAGCTTCTTCGTACTTTACTCGGATTTCAATAGTTTTAGTTTCTAATTTACAGTCTAGACTTGTGCTACGCTATAAGTAATATAAATGATCGATCAAAAATATAGTTTTTAAAGTTTTTATTTATTTATATTTGCTTTGAGGCAAAAAAAAAAAAAAACTGTTTGAAACGTAATACAAATAAATAATATCCTTTAGTGTGTTATGCAATATGCTTGGTTTATTTATTTATTTTTTTTTTTCGTTTTGCCTTTTGTTGGCGAGAGTTTAAAATGTCAATTTATCATTTGTATTTGTTCGTAGTAACGAACATCTGTCGAAACTATCGTTTGTCCGCCAGCAAGAAACGTTTCTATTTTTAGTGTGCCAACTCCAACATTGCCATGTTGAACGAGACTATATAAATACAACTGATTTTGGTGGGCCCTTTGAAAGTGACTCAACTCAACTCAACTCGACTCAACTCGACTCGAAACGAGTTGCCTTAAGTTGCATGCAGAAGTTGTGTGTGTTGCGGCAGCTGTTAATAGTTTGTAGCAATAATTTAATGGACGCAACGACGAAGACATTCATCCACGGCGACGATGTCGCTGTCGATGACGATGACGACGTCAATGATGTCGATGATGTTAAAGTTAATAATAATCATGAAGTTGTTGCCGTTGCCGTTGCATGCCTTTTAGGCGCATATGCAAGCCAGACTGTCAGACGGACACATACGTTATCCAAAAGCGGCGACGCGCAAAATTATATTTATTTTTATTTTTATATATCTATGTCATTTCAAGAGATCACTCGTCTGTCTATCTGTCTGCCAGTCTGTCAGTCTGCCTACACACATATGGCATTTGCGTGAATTGTTTTTGTTTCCCTTGTGCCTGTCTGACGGTCTCTTTTTCACTAACCGTACCAAAACTATTGCTCTCTCTTTCTTTGTTATCTTTTTAGCTCTTGAGTCAATGTGAGGCTGTCTTCAGATATGTATTTCCTTTGGGGCTTCCTTCCTTTTTGTGTTTTTATGTATTTTTTTTTGGTAGCTAATAAAACAAAAACAAAAGAACTTCTCAAATTGTATCCAATTGCTTTGTGCATCTTTGTATCTTTGAGTTCGTTGTTCGTTGGTCGGTTTCTGTGTTAGATTTGTTTTGGTAATAATTTTCATTACATAAACTTAAAGTAAATTTTATTGTTCGTCATTTTCTACCTTAACTTATTTTGGCATATGATTTATATGTATTGGATTTACATGGCGGTATCGAACATTATGTTGATAATGATGAAAACAACAGTCATCATCATCATTATCAACATGAACTTTATTATGTTAATGTTGATCATGATGGTGATGATGATGATGATGAGGCTACGAGTTGAGCAACATTTCAAGTCGCGTGTGTGGCTTAGCCCACGTGTTTGTATGTTGTATTAATGTGCTTGTTGTTGTTGTTGCAATGCGACGTTTAGCAGAGATTTAAATTATTTACATACATGTTAACTTGTTTCAGAATTTCAGAACACAGAAGACCTTAGTAAGATACAGATACAAATGCAATACCTACAAGTCTCTGGATGTTTTACTAAGTAATGTTTAAGGGTTTCCGACGTGAAAAAAATGAGACATATTTGAAGATTTTTCGAATTTTGCTCATTTTTCAACACATAATGATTTTTTAAAAATAATTGCGTTGAATAAAAAATTAAATCCTTCAAACAAAAACTTTTTAATAGTAGCCCAATGACGTGGAAAAAATTGCATTAAGATCTGTTCGGTAGTTTTCGAGAAATCTTGACAACTGACTTTGAAAATAATTCCTAAGGTTCTATGTCCTAAACTTTGACGCCGATCGCTTTGAAAATTATGAATAATATTTTAGACATGTTGTAGATTGTAGTCAGCCAAAAAAAAAAAAAAAAAAAAAAAATTGAAAATAAACTTTTAAATATACATACAAGAACCAAAGGTTTGTTTTTTTTGTTTTGCTTGCTGCAAGTAGAAAACAAGCATGACCTTGTGTAGGGTGTGCACATGTCATATGTCTTGCGCCAAACGAGCACTTCATCATCATCATCGTAATCATCATGGACATCTACTGCGCTATTGACGTAACTTTGCATATTTAAATCGCAAAAATCAAAATCGTGCACTCTAATCTTATCGCAAGTAAATATTTTCTTGTACATTGCAAATATAAAAAACTTGATATATTTACAAGACGAGACAGCAAAGCACAACAGAAGACAAGACAAGACAACAATAAAGCCATACAAAAAAAAAAAAAATATCTCAAAGAAAACCAAAAAAAAGAAATTTATAATGAAAGATAATAACTAACAAGTAAAAGGAATAAACCAAACACGTAGGGAAGTAATAATTATCACATGTGAGATAGTCAGTCAGAGAGATACATCAGGCTGATACGTCAGGCGTTGGGGGACGGTTAGGGGGCTCATCTTTAAAGTCGCAAGTCAATGCTAATGAGACGACAGAGGCGTATCTAAAATCAGGATGAGCACAACAGCAGCAGCAGCAGTGCGACTGTCAACGGACGGACGACTGATATTCTATGTTTGACTGTCTGCACGTACTGTCATGTTGTCTAAGTGTCATACATACATATAAGCTAACAATTTCAAAACTAAAAAAAAAACAAAGCTTTTGTTTTCTTTCTTTTTTTTTGTTTTAAATACTTTTTTTTTGTATCTTTTTTTATTTTCTTAGCTTTGATTTTTTTTAGCTTTGCGAATGCGCGCGCGTCCTGACCAAAAGTGTCATGAGGTTAGCAACTTGTGCTGTCATTGACATTGTCGTGGTGCGATAACGTGGCAGACTCAACTTCAACAACAGCTTGAACTTCTGCTTTTGCTTCTGCTTCTGCTTCAACTTGAACAAGAAGAACTTGAAGCTGAAACAGAAGCAGAAGTTCTGCAGCATCTGTGAGTTGAGCCTGAGCCACTTTGATGCATTTTTTGTGTCTCTGTGTGTGTGTGTGTGTGCCTGAAGAGTGTCAACGAAGCAATGACCTTACTTCACACAACAAGCATGAGTGTGTCTGCGCAATTATGTGACCAACAGTGGCGGCGGGGGGTTGAGCAGCGCGGTAGGGTGGCATGGTGTGAGGTGTAAGGTATGTTGTTGTTGTTGTTGTTTATGCATTGCTGTGCTATTCTTAGCTTTTGTTGTTCTTGTTTTTTTGTCTGTTGGGTGGTGGCAATCTAAAGTCAGCAACCCTTAAAGCCCTCAACTACCCTCACTTTTTGTAATACAATGCTTCTTCTTCTTTAAATATATATATTTTTTTTTCGTTTCAAACATTCAAAGTGTTTATTATTATTTGGAAATATTTTGCCATTGAAATTTTAATTCTAATTATGCAATTTACACAACTTTTGATCTTTGACAACCTTTTTGTGTATTTAATTGCGGCAAATGGCATATAAAACTGAATTGAACATGAGTCGAGTTGACTTGTTCTAAATTGGGGGTTGCAATTCATCACTAAAGTTATGCAAATATTTATGCATATTTGTTTGCTTTTTTTTCCCTTTCTTTCTTAATTGTAACATATGCACAAATATAAAAAAAAAAACAATTAATGCAAAACACGTGCGCTTAATTTAAGTTGAATAAAAAAAAATAAACAGAAAAAAAAAATTAATTAAAAACAAAAATGCATTTAATTAGCAAATTTTTTTCTTTCATTTTGTATAGAATATTGTGTTGGTGGCAAATTCATGTGAATTTATTTATTTTTATTGCTAGGAAAAAAATCTTGACACACTGGATACTCGCTTGGTTGAGATACAAATCGATTGTTTTTTTTTTTTTTATGTTTTTGCTTCCGTTTATACGACACTCTAAATCACTAAACTTGAATATAAAAGCATAAATAAATGAAAGAATAAATAGAAACATAAAAAAAAATTAAATTGATGACATTTTAGGTTTTGTTTTTTTTTGGCATTAATGCATAATAACACAAGCCAACAATTAAAAATGTTTGGACAATAAAAAGTTTTTAAACTGATTTGTATGTATTTTTTTTTGAAAGTGTTTTATTTTTATCAAACAACATTCTCTCACATTTCAATATTAAGTATTTCTATGTATATTTCGAAACTTGTATATAAGATAACTCAGGAAGTTTCAAGAACAAGATCGGTCTTGTTGACATTTAAATGGCATATGCTTAGGAACGAATTCCATCTCGTTTAGAAATCGTCGGAAAGACAAATTAACCGTCATTATATGCAGAAAATAAAAACATAAGAATTAAAATTTTTTTGGTAAAATTTACAGCTTTTTAAAAATGATTTTATTCTTGAAAAATTTTGAGCTTCAAAAATTTTTAATTTTTGAAAGATGCGCTCAATTAAAAATCCCTTTGCTACACGTTAGATACTGAGTTTCTAAGAATACACTACTTACTTAAATTTCAACAAGTTCTGACAAGCAGTTCTTGAGATATTTTTTACAACAGTTTCATATTTTTGCTTAATGTTCAAATGTAAGAAATTATTGGGTGATAAGATTATATCCAATTTTTTTTCGAAATAAATACATTAAATTACACAGAAATTTATTAAAAATATTAAAAAAAATATTTTTTTCTTGTTGCCCTGTGTAATTCATAGTTCAAAGAACAAAGTATGTATTTTGGTTAAAGCTGAAGTAGGAACAACATTTCGAAAAATGTCATAAAAACAGACAATGGCTAACAGACAATTGATTTTGTCTGTCAAGCATTACTTTTACTACAAAACAGATACAAATGAAATGTTTATAATTCTTGTCAGCATGTAATAAAACAGACCAACAACTGACAAACTCTTGAAATGCCAATTTTGATTAATATTTTTTTGATTTTCATTTTTTTTCAAACAATGAATTGTTTATAATTGATGCCTTTGTCATTGAATGTGGGTTTTTTATTTTTATTATTTTTTTTCTTTTGTAACTGTTTATGATGACAAATCAATAATAAATATTAAAGTACAGAACGTTTTTTGCGGTTTTCTAGACAGACAAGTGCGTTCTAACAAAAGATACAAAGATAAATATAAATAGTTTGTACGAGAAAAAAAAAATACAAATCGAACAAAGCACAAAGTATTTTTTTTTTTTTTTTGCTATAAAACTTTCACTATTAGAAGTCAATATTCATCATCATCATCATCATTATTTGGCATTGTCAAAAGTATAACGAAAATATGTTCTCACTTAATACGCTTTAATAGTTAATGAAAATATGAAAAAAGAAAATAAATATCAAATTGATTGATTGAAAAGCATAGTAAATGCATTTCCACATCATTTTCCACTCATACGCACAGCTGTGAATGATCTGCAGGCGTTGCAGGGCGTGGCATCGATGCCGGCATTCATTTATTGTATAATAACGAAGTCATCGTTCATAGACGAAGTAAAGTTGGCTTAAGTAAATTTATAGATTGAATTACATCTACAAACGTTGAGTGGCCAACCACTTGAGTTGGGAAGTGCCTTCGATTGCATTTGTGGCGGCGATGGCGTCGATGACGGCTGCGTTTGTCTGTCTGTCTGTCAATCGTTTTGGTGCAACCAAGTGTAAGTCTCAGGAAGTTGTTTTCAAGCGCTCACTGTCAGTTAGACCGGAAGGGCAAAGACAAATTCATCGAACAGATACTCATTTATATATTGTACTATGTACTTAAATGCAACGATACAATATGATTCGATTTGGTTTGCTTTTAAATGCAGCTCAACTCAATTACATCTGGCGGAGAGTGAGGGCGTTGAGTGTTTTTGGAATGAAGGCAACTTTTTAATCATCATCAATGTCATAATTTTCATCAACTGTCGTTCACTGTTGGCTGTTTGTTGTCTTTGCTGTTGCTGTTGATGAAGTAAACACGTCAATTGAAATTAGTTGCATTCATGTTTCATGTTATTCAAATCTGTGCATAATAAACGTACTTCCGTACTTGTAAATGTTGCACAATCTTTCCGTGTGGTTTGTTTACAGCTTTTCTTTTTTTTATAAGTTAATTAACTTGCTAAGTATATTGTTAATTATTATGTATGATCAAAAAAAAAAAAAAAAAAAATACGCGTGAGAAAAGTGTTATTCAAGTTAATTTATTTTATTTTGTTTATATTTATGAGCCTTAATATGTTTTAATATTAAATAATAACTTTTTAGTGGGTAACACAGAAATCTCTAATTGGCGATTTCGCACAGTTATGAAATCTCCTTCAACTTTGTTGGAGTTTTCGCTGAATTTTGCCTCATCTTAAGGTGTTGCTAATAATTAACAACCAAGTAATAATCTTTATGGTATTCTCTAGTAAAATAATTCAATATTTCTGCAAAATTTCGGAGATTTCTGCAACATCAATCTGAGATTTGCAAAGAATCGAGTTCGAAAATAACTAAAAATTTCTGTGTCAGCCCAAAAGAGTCAACAACAAACTGTTTTTAAATTAATATTATTTAATAAATCCAAAGAAAACAATTTGTAAGTTTCTTTTCTTCTTTCATTTGCATATTTTATTTCGCACTGAAGTCCTGCACAGCTGACAATTTTCGCAATTATTACTATCTATTTTTCCGTCCAACAACTTTTCTTTTTTGTTTACTTTTTTTAGTCGTTTGATTTTTTACGCTTTCCCACACAGATATAAACATTAATGCTTTGCTTTGCACCTTAAAATATGCAATGAAATCAATATGCCAGACATAAGCCAGCCATGTCTGATGTTGTGAAGCATATACAGTGGCGAGCACATGTGGATACATGTTTGCCATTTTTGAACTATTATGCTTGTAAAATCTTTAAAAATGCATCAATCCTTTTAATTTTTTTTTTGTTTGATTCTTTATCATTATTAATACAAAAATAAACTGTAGTTACTTTTAAAAAAAGGTTATTTCATAAAAAAAAATTAACAAACAAGAAAAAAGTCAAAGTATCCACTTTTGCTCGTTTGTGTTTTTGCCTATTTATTATATTTTTTTTAATATTTGGTCCAAAGGCCCTTAGCTTTTATTACACTATTTATGCGATTAGGCATACTCTCAACCAAATTTAGTATGTGCTTGAGTGGAATCTCTCACCACTCCGTCTGCACGCGGTTCCAAAGCTCATCCAATCGTTTTGTTGGAGATTCATACCTAGCCACCTTTTTTTCAGCAGAGCCCATAAATTTTCAATTGGGTTCAGATCTAGGCTCTGAGCAGGCCACTGCATAATGTGAAAACTCTGATTTTGAAGACAATTTTTCACGATTTTAGCCGTATTTTTCGGATCACCGTCTTGTTGGAAGGTAATGTCCGGGATGGGGTAAGCACATTTGTCTACGAAATCTGGCAAATTGGTCTCCAAAATATGAAGATAATCTTCTCTTTTCATTATCCCATCGATTTTCACTAATGGGCCGGTTTTTAACCAAGTAAAGCACCATCAAACTGCCTCCACCATGCTTCATTGTTTTTTTGACTGGGTTTTTTTAACTTTTCATGGGGTCGGTGCCAGTAATACTCCTTGTCATCGGACTGAAATCTGTTTATTTTGGTCTCATCTGACCAAATAACCTTCTTCCAATCTTTCATGGTCCAATGTTTGTGTTCCTTGCTAAATTTTAGTCGTGCCGCAACATTTTTGTCAGATAGCACCGGTTTCTTCTGTTTGACTGACGCTGTTAGACCAATCCTGCGCAGAGCTCTTCTTGCCGTTCACTCACTTACTCGTTTGTCTATAGCCGCTGTAGCTTGTTTTGGTGCAGTCTTCTTCTTGGTGATCATAATATGCTCCATAGCTCGCGCATCTCTGTCGGTAAGCAGACTTAGTCGTGATTTTGACGGTCCAGGCACGCTAATATGGCATTTTTTTCGAACTTGTAGAACAGTTCGGTGGCAAATTCCAAGTGATTTTGCGATTTCCCGTGCTTTTAGTCATTTCGACTATTTTATTCTCCAAATTTGCCGATTTTTTTCTCATTTTGTTTGAAATATGGATTTTTGTGAATAATACGCAAATTTTGGAAACAAAAGGAGCAATGACTTAGCAATTTGAATGTCTAGTAGTCCAAGAACACTTTTTGTGCTGGGAATCCCTCATTTTCTTTTTAAAAGCTTAAAAATAAGAGTTGGCAAATGAAAAAACACAAACGAGCAAAAGTGGATACTTTGACTTTTTTCTTGTTTGTTAATTTTTTTTTATGTAATTATCTTCTTTTAAAAGTAACTACAGTTTATTTGTGTATTAACAATGATAAAGAATCAAACAAAAAAAGATTAAAAGGATTGATGCATTTTTAAAGATTTTACAGGCATAAGAGTTCAAAAGTGGCAAACATGTATCCACATGTGCTCGCCACTGTAAGAACAACCAATGAACCAAAAAAAAAGAAAAAAATTTCAACTTAAATTACAAGTCACTTTTACCACTTCGACATCGCGTGTCTGTCTGCAATTTGCCGTCATAATTTTCTATAGTTTTCGTCTTTTTCGACAAAGGGGTCTGTGTGTGAGAAAAATGAAAGAAACTAAAAAGCGCCCCCAAAGGTAGACAACATTTCGCATTAATGGTGTCGCGTGACTGACGGACTGGCTGACTGACTCATGTTTCGACATGCCGACATAACCGACAATTTCGTTAGCAACTAAATTTATATTAATAAACATGGAGAAAGTGATGGATGAAAGAACAATAAGTTTGAGCAAAAAGCCAAAAAGTATGCAAAGCGTTTGGTTTTTTTTTTTTTGCAAATTGAAAAATGAAGTTTTCAAAGTGATTAATTTTGTTTAAGGGGGGAGTAAGGTTAATTCGTTGGAAAAAAAGCACATTTTTGTGATTTTTATTAAGGAAAACGATAAGCATTTGTTCAGTTATTTGAATGGGAAGTTAATAAGTAATATCTTAAGCATATTTCCTGAAAATTTCATTAAAATTAAAAAAAGTTTGAGACGATGGCAGCAGTTTTAAATTAATGCCATTGAAAAAAGTTGTCTTGCGGTGACCACGATTACAAACTACTGAATCATCGCAAACTCAAGACAAAATAAATGATTTTAGCTGATGAAATTTGCAGTGTCCTGACGTCGAGGTTTTTTAAAAAAAAAAAAATTTTTAATTTTTTTTTAGCATGTTGGAGTCAAAATATTGATTTTTGACAAAAAAATCAACCTTCAAGCTGCTGAAAAAAATACTTAAATCTAAAAAAAAAAAAAAACCTCGACGTCAGGACACGGCTAATTATGTCTAGAAAATGCCTGTAAAATTTCAAAAGAATCGGTTTGTTAGTTTTCGAGTGAGAGTGGTCACCGACTTAGCAAAACCAAGTTGTGGGAAAATCAAATTAAACTTTTGCTCTGCGCTATAAGCCGCATAGGAAGACTGAAACTGAAAACGCTCTATCTTCGTCAGCTTTCATCGGATCAAGCTGAAATTTTTACACGATATTCTCGAAACATTGTACTGTCATCCCACAAATTTTGGAAAAATCCAAAAAAAAAAAAATTTAATACCTTACCCCCCCCTTAATTCATAAATGGACAAACATTTATTATGTGTTAATGTTGGTCTGTTGTTTGGAAGTCCAATTTGTCTCAAACGTTTCAATTCTCGGCCAACGCCACTCGACAAATCAACAGAACCGAACCCACTTCAATTGGCTTTATTGTTGTTATTGTAGTAGTTGTTGTTGTTGGCCTCGCAATGCGTTTTGTCTTATTAGAATTATTGTGCACTATAAAAAAGTCCTTCAATGAGCTAATGAAGTGCGCGCTTTTGGGCGTTTACTGAGGCGTTTTATTACTGCAGCCACACCTGTTTTTAAGTCACTTTATTGTTATTATTGTTGTTGTTGTTAACGTTGATGACATGCTCATGCACGCACAAGTGTTGAAATTTTATATTTGTATGTAATTTTTGTATGTAATTATTTCCCTGTGGCGCTTTTGTTGTTGTTATTGTTGCGTGTACTTTGATTGTGTAATGCAGATTTCTGACACGTAAATTTATTTTTACTCTGCAAAATGATGTAAGAAAAAGAAAGTACTTAAATGTCTCCATGCTCGTTCCTTAGTTTTGTCGCTCCATTTGCGTGCAATTCTTGCTTTAAACGTATGCTATTTTTAATAAGTGAAATACATTTTCATTGCTTTAGGTTTTTTTTTTCTTCATTTAATACTATTTTTGTATTTTTTCGCTTTGATCATTTTGCTTTCTAAAATGTTTCCATGCCAACCAATAGTCAAGCAGTCCAATGAGCACAGAATTTGCTATGCTTGTTTGCTCCCTTTTTTTTCCCTCGTACTGTTGACGTCCGGTTGGATACAATGTTAATATCGACTTTAGTCAACTTTAGCTGATGACCCGAATATAAATGCATGTATGTTCAGATATGCATGCTTGTGCTATGAGTGCAGTGCACTATCGGCAACAACACTTTGTTGAGTGTGATATTTGTGCATGGCTAAGTAAGTGAGTGAGTGAGTGAGAGTGTGTGTAAATTGGTGCATTCAACTCCATGTTTGGGCCTTCTGCACAATATAAAATCAAATGAAATAACGCATGCAAGCAAGTATCGTAAGAAATCCAACACCTCACAATATACGCCATAGTTTGTCTCAAATATGCACGAATTTTAAGAAGACATATGCCAAGCTATTGTATAAACCCAGCAGTTCTTCGATCTAGTACAGAACTAAGGTCGGAACTAGTTTCAATGTAAATACTACTAGTGCCAGCTCAATCTACTCTCAATGCTTTCAACTGGTGAGTTTTACTAGAGGATGTCATAGGCAGGGGTCAATTGTCACAATTCTACCACTTTCGTCTAGTTACCGAACTAGTCCTCCCGGTTCAGTTTGGGGTATACGAAAAAAAGAAAATGAAACCGTCTTAAGTGACTGAGTAATTGCTTTTTTTTATTATTAATTATTAATTGGTTATTTAAATAACTTTATTTTTTATTGTTAATAACAATTAAATTTCGGTGGCGCTGGGGTTTGAACCTCTTACCTTCGGTTCCTAAACTAAACTCAGAGCTAGAGCAGGCGACATAGAAACATTTGATATTTGATAAATTTTATTTATTTGATATTGTTTAGATCAGACTGGTGCCTTTATGCTTAACTCTGTCTGGTTCAAATATTAGTCTTCAAATCTCCTTTAGAAATAACTGCGCTGATACATTTTAATCAACGAAGTCATTTTTAAGAGATATCCTTTATCTATTTTAAGCCATTTTCAAAATAATTTCAAATAATTTATTTATGAATGAATGAGTTTTGTTGTTGGAAAATAATGAATTTTAAGCGCAGCCAAAAATATGTAGTTTATTAAATTACATGCACCCCCGAGTTTTTGAGAGAGCAACAGAATTTTAACAGGGCTAAAGAGAGGAATTGAGAGACCCTGAATTAAAATGAGTGGTAACATTGAGGTAACAGTATGGTAACAGTAGGTAACAGCTAACGATTAGAAATGAAGTGCCGTATGTTCGGTTCAAAATTAGGATGCCATGAGTCGGTTATTTCAATTATGCCGAAGAGTATGCAAATTTTAGTAAATTCAAATAAAATTTTTTTAAATTTTGGGGCATGTGTTCGGCCGAATTGTCATGTGTCATGTGCATGTGCGCCCGTTGCAGAATAGATGTAGACATAGTTTAGGAAGTGTCATCAGTCAGTTCAATCGAAAATTTGTAATTTCAGAGCTAGCAGAGGTTTTGCAGATTTGAGAAAATAGCTTCTAAAGCGCGGTCAAGATGTAAATATTTTCCGACTCGGTGTTGATGCAGCATGCGCCGAATTTTATTGATGTTTAGAGGAAACGAACTTAGCAAAATTAAATTTAAAAATAAAAATGTAGTTCGAATTGGAAATAGACTCGGCGTAAGCATGGTCTTGTTGTATTAAAATACAACGCACCATTTTCATATTGGGAACACTGGCTTTCACAAGCTATATATGCTTTCATGCTATCCAGTCACTACGTAGGTGTTATCTGTACGGATACGACATTTGGGTACTAGTTTGCTAATAGAAGTACTCTATATAATTTGATACTGTCTAAATTTTGTCCTAAATTCGATAGTTCAGATACAGTCTAGACTATCGAAAAGTGGACAATTGACACAACGAGAACTGCTGGGAAATCAAATAAATCGACAATTCACGAGTTAATTGGATACACTTAGGCTGTTATTTAATCATGAAATTCTCGCTTTTTTCACATATGATCGCCGAAACACAGCCGGAGCCTCGTATGTTCAATAAACGCGTCGTTTTTGGGCACCGACGACTCAGAGTTGCAACTCACAAAGTCTTATTGTTGTATGTGTTCGTTTAGATACGCAAAACTTGAGATAATACAATATCGACACTTGCCTACTCATAAAGTTGGCGCAAATTTGCAGTGGGAAGAAAAATGAATTTGTGCATACACAAAAACAAGCAACCCCAATGGTATGCTAAGGTTTTTTCAGCTTTTTGCCATTGCAACGAACATTCGGACATGCTGAATATTTCATACCCTACGATCGAGGCGTTTGACTGTAGACTTGTAAAGTAACCTTTACTTGTGTAACTTTTTGTGAAATTTCTGAATTATATGTTGGTTAGACAGCTGATGAGCGTCAAATATAATGCGTAGTGTATGTAAGAAACCAAAAAATGAAAGAATACAAGAGAAAATAAAAGCCGCTTTGCGGAAAACTCATAGCGACGATATTAAATTGCGTGCAGTTTTAACGCTTGCGGTTATTTTGATTTCAGCTAAGCTCAGCACTCGTTCGGCTTGACTTTGTGTTCAACACTTTGGGGGAGTTTGGCTTTGGCTTTTGTATTTATCGGTTTATTTTTTCTTCAACTTTTATTTTTTTTGCAAACTTCTTTGTCATTCGAACAAAAAGTGAAACCCTTTTTCTTTTGTCATATACTTCACGCCTTTGCACAATTGTTGTATGGTGTTAAATGGGGAGGGGCATATGTATGTGTTTGTTTAATTTGAGAAAAGTCTGCTGATTGTGGCAGAAAACCGACTTGAATGACTTATTGTCGGGCAAAGGGACACTTGAAACTGCAAATCAGGAATCGTTGTAATACAACAAAAGGGTTCAAATGTACATAGTACTAGTGCCAGTTCAATCTATTCACCTACAAATTATTTAAACAGTTTTAAGACAATTTCAAAATACAAATAATTTCTAATGAAAAGAATTTGTTAATGAAAAAATAATGTGTGTTCAAACAATGAATAATAAATTTCATGCGCTGCTCTTTAACTGAATTTAACATTCTGTTCAAAAAAAGAGAGTCTGTGGTATACTAACATGCACTTACAGAGTGCTAACATGCACTTACTGTAGCTGGTTTACTGTTTGGTAACACCGCTGTTAAAAGACGATAATGGAAATGAAGTGCCGTATGTTCGCTTGAAAATTAGGATGCCATAAGTCGGTTTTATTTAAAAAAGTAACATGCTTTTGATAAAAGTGCATTTGATTCAAATGTTAGGGGCATGCGTTCGGTTGAAATGATCATGTGCCTGTGGAAAATAGATATACGTAGATGTAGTTTAGTGTATGGCGGCTTGAAAGGACAAGTGTCATTAGTCAGTTCAATTTAAATTTAATTTTTTAAATTTTTTTGACGAAACAAACTTAGAAAAATTTAATACAAATTTTGGTTTATTTAAAACATTTGATTAATTTGATGGAAATCCAAAAAAAAATTTGATTAATAAGCATAATTTTTTAATTGTTTGTTACAAAAAAAAATTAATACAAAATAATAATATAAGCTTGAAGTATTTAATGCTTGAGGTATAAATACTGATTTGTTAAAATGCATGAGGAACTTCATAAGAAATTCAAACACCACAAATACGATCGACTTAAATAATCTCCCCTACACTTACTTATTGACATAACTGCATTTTTAATGCATTTCACATGCGAAAATTCGTTAGACGCAAATAAATTTAACATTTTCATTGCGTAAATTCGCACACTAACGAGTTTTCTTCAACCAGAATGAATGCCATTACATTGAAAGATGCTGCAAAGCGGCCGGGCCAGTTGGCGGACTCACACATCGCATCTTAGCGAATAAAAAAAAAAAGCTGTTAAAGAAAGAATATATGTAATTTAAAAAGAATTAAAAAAAGAAAAAAAAAATGGCAAAGCCAAATTGAAGGTATTGGAAACAAGTTCGTTGGCAAATCTTTTTGTTTTGGTTCATTAATGTTTTTTTCTTCTTTTGCTTTTTCACCTTTTCTTCTTATTTCATCTTCATTGAGAAGCGCATATTTTTAAAGATTGGAAAACGTCGATATAGTCTCTAAGACTTGTTTTAGTTTTTTGGATTTTTGTCAGATATTTTTTTTTTCTTTTTTTAACCAAAATTAATTAAACATTTACATTTGAGCATTTAAAAAAAAGTCAATATTTTGATTTCATTTCGTTGTGGAGCGCCCACGTTGCAATTTCGCGCCTAATGAAGATCTTTTGCCGGTTTGGTTTCGCTTCGATGGCTTCGACTCGAATCGATTCGACTTCATTGCTTATTTCAGATTTCTATTATTATTTATTTACGACGATTTTGGTTTTTTCGATACAACGCGACGTGTTTTTTGTTTTTTTTTTTTCTTAGACTTTCGTTAATTATGTGTTATTTTAATGTTGTAAACGCTTCATAATTTTTTTTTTTTGTATTTTTTATTTACTTAATTTTTTGTGGGTTTCGATTTCTGTTGCTGTTTTCGTAGGCGTGTCAAGTCAAGTCAAGTTCAGGTCAATTTAAGGACTGGTGGGTGTCACACTTGTTGCTACCGAATGTCAAATCTTTCGTACTTAAATTATTATTGTCTTTGTTTTTGTTTTGAAAACGAATGTCAATAATTTTTTAACAATTTTGGTTTGTAGGCTGTTAATAATTTATTGATGTAAGTGATTGTAGGTTACATGTTGGACAGTGCTGTCAATGGCAGAGGGCAAACGGCTAATCAAGAGACATGTGTAGAGACAGTGGGAAAGTGTAGGTGGCTAAGTCGTAGGCGTGTGTTGGTAGCTAAAGAGATAAGAAACGTGATTATGTATGAAAAATTATAAAAAAAAAAAATTTAAGAATCTTAAAAAAAAAAAAAGTAATAAATCCCGAATTATAAAAGTAAGCCTATAAACCTTTTCTAAACAAATCGATAAGGAACATGATTATGTCTGAAAAAAATATAAAAAAAAAAAATATTTAAGAATTATAAAAAAATAAATAAATTAAAATAATCCCGAATTATAAAAGTATGTCCATAAACTTCTAAGCAAATTGTTACTTCTTTTTTATAACATAATTTTTAGCAGAAATCTCTCGGCTATTTTTGCTAATGATGATGATCATTAGTTAATTTCGTTTTAAACAAATCGTTTGTAAATAAATTTCATGTCATATTTGACTTCTCTTTTCTTTTTTTGAAAGTTGTCATATTTCTCTTTAGTTATTATTTTTTTGTTAATTTATTTATTTGTTTTTTAACTTTTATGATTATGATGCAATAATCATGTACCAAATATAATAAAGTTTAAATGAAAATAATCATTAAAATACAAGGATACAAAATGCTATCTTATTTGTACTAACCATGCATTCCCCTCTCCCCATCCCCCTGCTCAACGGGAATTTCATTGCAGGAAAAGTCATAAAAAAAACGTCTTTTTTATATCTTGGCTTCTTCTTGGTTTTTTTTGTTGTTTTTTGTTGTTGTGCTTAATGGCAGCTTCATGACGATTATCATTATCAAACAGTAATAACAACAACAACAACACTTTGCTGAATTTTGATGACTTGAATGCATTTTGATTGAGCAATTCAAGTCTGTACTGTTAAATGAACTTGTACCGTTGTTGTTGTTGTTATTGGTGTTGTTGTTTTAATTACAATTTATGTTACTCACATGAGTTGTGAAAAAAGATGTCATGATTTCTTCTGCTTCTTCTTCTGCTCTTCTGCACATAAATTCTAATATATAAAAACGTTTTTGGTAAAAATTTTCACTTAGATTTTAGATTTTTTTTTTCATTCGTTTCCCATGCAATAACAATAACAACAACAATGTCGCTACCGGGCGTGTTAAGTGTTCTTCTTCTTCTTTGTTTGGCATTGCCTCAACAGTTCAGTTCGGTTAATAATACATAAGCATATTTTTCAGAGTGCTTTCTGAGTGTCACTTTTTCTTTTCTTTGATTTTATTTACTTTTTTTTTTTTTTTTGGTCTTTGACCCAAATCTATAAATCATTTTCGTCTGCTATGATGTTCTGCAATTGTTTTGTTGTTGTTGTTGTTGTTCTTGGTGTATTTTCATGCACATTATATGAGCATTTTAATTGTTTTGGCAGTTGTTGTTGTTGTTGTTGTCTGACGATCGGCCTAGTACACTTCAAATACGTCGTCAATATTGTTGTTGTTGTTTTTATTGTGTGTGTGCTTTCACCAAAAACAACAACAACAACAACGTTAGTAAATTATTGTAGAAAATCAAAATAACGTCAAATGTCAACAGTCTGTCAGTTTGTCTGTCTGTCTGAGAGACACGTACAAATGACTATGAAGACGATAGCGACGCCAAAGCTGACAATCATGATCGTCATGATGATGTTGATAATGACGATAACGATGATGATGATGCCGCGCCCAGCCTTGACCTACAGCACTGGTTTGTCTTTAACTCCATATGTCTATGACTGCGACTACTGTGACTACGATGGCTCTGACTTTGGCTTTGGCTTCGACTTGGCTTTGGCTTTGTAGAAAATGCACGTCTTGAAAATCCATTATGTGCCTAACATATGTGCTCTTTCTCTTTGCGGCGCGCACCGCTAATATTAACAAATATATGTACTAACATGCATAACGGCGCGTCTTAACTTGGCTACTTGGCAGCTACTGACGCTGCTGACGCCCCAAAAGTGCGGCTTACATTGTCGGCCAAATGAACGTAGTTTTTTTTTTGTTTTTTTTTTTCATTACGGAAGTGAAAAGCGCAAGCAATCGTTGGAGCGTTCGTCAATCGATCAGTTTGACAGTCATTTTCATTTACTGTTTGACAGCCAAATGGATCGTCTGAAGGGCACTTCACTTGTGCTCGTTTCGATGGCGTTGCATTTTTATTTTTCAAATTCATTTCAGAATTATGTAGTTGAGAATTTGTGCGCTATTTTCTACTTAATAAAACAAAGCTGAGCCGCTAACAAATATTAGTCTTGGTTAACTGATTTCTTGTTGTTGTTTTTATTTCTACAACTGCAACGAATGAAAAACCTTTTACAACCATTAAAATGTGCGTGAAAGAAAAGCCAATCAAAAATGTATTAAAAAAAACATGCTGTGTATAAAAAAATCAAATTTTGTTTGAAGAAAGAAAATACGAAGCGTTTAATTTTTAAATTAAACAAATTAAATTTTACGCTTTTTAAGTTAATAACATTAATAGCAACACAACAACAATAATTAAACCAACAAAACACAACACTGCCGTAATTTTTTTTTAGCCTTGCCAATTTGTGCTTTATATTACATGCGTCTATGTTTGCGTTGAGTCATGCGGAACATAAGCTTAAACATTTGTTAATTTAGTTTGCATGCATTATGTTGCCTGCGCTGTAAACTTAACATATCCTTTACAGCATATTAGGGACATGTGCAATGCTAGAGTGGCAGCACTGTGACAGTTGTTTTGTTTATTAAAAAAAATGTTTTTTTTCAATTTTGGTGTTTTACATGCATAACATTTTTTTATTAATAATTTTTTTTGGTGTTGTCTTTTTTTTGACTAAATTTATTAGCAATTTGAATATGTTTTAATGGAAATTAGATTTTTTTTTCGGTGTTTATCTTATGCAAATTTTTGTTTATTTTTGGCAAATTTTTTTTCAAAACAAATTTCCCTCAGAAAACACACACACGCACACAGACACAATATTAATATTGTTAGCTGATCAGCGCTATAATAATAATTATAATGATGATGATAATGACGTTGATATATATTCGCTTACTTAATTGATGGGAATTTGTTTTATTTATTTATCTTCTTTCTGCTAAAGAGTAAAAAAACTCGATATCTTTGATTTAACGTTGCATGTATTTATTTATTGAAATTTTTAAATAGAAATCGAAAGCGTTTTCGATATGGCAAATGAGCATCTTTCTGTCGCTTCCTCTGCCACGATGCTGTTGCTGTTGTTGTTGTTGCTTCTTCTGGCGATTTTATAATAAAGAAAACCGCAGACAACATTTTAAGACAAAAAAAAAAAAAACAAAATTTAAAGCTACAAGAAAGAAGCAAAGATCGAAAAAAAGCGAGAAGAAGAAGCAGAAGTCAGCATCAGAAGAAAGACAAAAACAAAAAAAAAAAGCTTGGCGAAGAAATGCAAAGAAAGCAAGCAAGCAGACAGACAGACAGATGGGCGGTCTGTTAGTCGGGGGGCAAACGTAGGGGGGCGCCTAAATCAATTTGATTACGTAAACAGAAAAAAAGCGTTGATTTTGTTTAAGGTTTTTTGTTTTTTTAGTTAAAGTCTTTTGTTGTCTTTAAGCGAAATTAAATAATAAAACATTTGAGTTGTCTTCTTCTTTCCTACTTCGGCCAAAAGCATTCGTTCGGTACAAGTTCAAAGTCGTTATGTGAGAAATCTTTTGATTTATTGCAGATGATTTAAAAAAAAATACAAAATTTTGGCATAGTAACAAAATTGCTTTGGTTTGGTTTTCGTTTGGGAAATTTCGCTTTCAAGCTAAGGAATGAAGGGGAGTAATAAATGAAAATCTTTAAAAAGAGTTATGAAAACATTATTGAGTGTACAGAAACACTGATAGAGACAAGGAGGGAGTGGGAGCATATAAATTTGGCATTTATATATGATATATAAAAAGAATCATTAAGAAAGTCGATTGAGAATTGTCAGAGATAGAAAGAGAGAGAGAGAGAGATCTTGAGACCAACCAGCATTTAAAGTGATGAGAAATATTTAGGGGACTTTCATAAATTATGTGAAGTTTTGTTTTTCTTGAAAATTGGACACCTCTCCCGTCTTGGTGAGATTTTGCTTAAAATGTTGGAAAGAATAATACATTAATGGGCTAAAAAGTTCACGTGATATTTTTTTATGAACCCCCCTCTCCGTTGGTGAGATTTTGCTGGACTCTTCTCCCCCAATTTTATCTCACGTAAGTTATGGACGTCCCCTTTAGTAATTGAAACGCTTGAAAGAAGTAACATCTGTCTTAATAATCTTGAGATTTCAACTAAAGATCTTCAATTCCAACGAAATAAATAACAATTAAATAGAGATCTAACAGATCACTGAACGTGCGCTGCCGTCTAATTACTTCTACATTTCGAATACGTTAATTGAAAACTAAAAACTCAAACAAAAAAAAAAAAAAATAAAGAGAGAAACATTTTCAATAATTAGAAATTTCGGCACTTCTTAAAAAAATAAATGAAAAAAAAAAAAATTTGTTTTTCGAGAAACCTGAAAGTGAAATTATGCTAATAATGCGTTTTCAATTTCATTGGGAAAGTAAACTCATCAGAAAATGCACACAGGTGCTTGGATTGGATGACTGATTGTGGCAATGAATGGAGTACACACAAATAAAAAAAAAATATTGAACAAGAGTTGAAGTTGAATTGTTAATTCTTGCAAAGAAAGACAGACCGACCGACCGACCGACCGATCGACGGGCGGACAGAAAGAAAGGCCGAGCGGAACATAAACATTAAATGAAATACATAAATGGAATGCGCAATTAGTCAAAATATTATCGGACATATATAGTGTCCAATGATGAGGGAAGGCAGGGGGTAATGGAAGGTGATGGTATTATTTAAAGTAAGTGTTGTTGTTGATATACAAAAAATGCGTTAATGTTCATTAAGTATGAACATGATAACAATCAACATCATCATGAACATTATTAACAACACTAACACATGATGACTGTCACTGTTGTTGTTATTGTTGTTTGTAGTTGTAGTTGATGATGGCAATGTTCATCCGGCGAGCCTTAATTAACAATTCCGCTCAGCTAATATCGGTTTCACCCACAAAACGCACTAACCAGTTGACTAAAGTGGTAAGCAGAAGAAGAAGAAGCAGAAGCAGAAGCAGCGAAGTGAAGAAGAAATAAAGCAACAACATAGCAAAGCAAAACAAATCGCAGCTCCTTTCGAATTCAATGCAAGAAAGTTTGAAAGTTTTTTTTTTTCGTATTTTTTCGTTTTTTTTTTCTTAGCAAAGCATTCAAGTGTGTAAGTTGGACTGACAGAGAGGCGTGAGACGTCTGTGTGTGTATGTGTGTGTGTGTGTGACAAAAGTTGAATGACTCAAAGCGCATTAAAATGAAATACTTGTTGGGAACGCACACAGATACATTTACAGATACATTGAAAATCGAAAAAATCAAAATAAAATTAAATACAAATTGTTGTTATTGTTGCTATTTTTGCGCACTAACAAATGCGCCAATAAATTGGGGGCGTCGTCGCTGACTTCGACTTCGACTTAGCGACTTTGCGATTTGTGACTTTTAACGGCGGTGATGATGATGATGATGATGGTAACTTCCTAAGCAAAGCACAGCACAGCTCAGCTAAACTTTGCTTTGGCTTAATGTGTTTATTTTTGTCGTTGTTGCTGTTGTTGTTGTTGTTGCTTTTAAAGACGCGTTGTGAGTCGCGTCACGCATGCAAAATTAACACTAAAAAAAACTCACAATGTTTGTCATAGTTCAAAGTAAAAGTTTCTGCTTCTAATGGTCAAAAAGAAATTTTATTTTATTTTTTTTTGTTCGCGCTGCGGGTGTAAAACAACAACAACAACAACAAACAAAGTTGTTTTTATTTTGCTAATTTTTTTTTTTCTTATTTATTTATTTATTTAATTTTTTTTTCATAGTTTTTCAACAAGTTAGTTGGCTGACATCAAAAAAGTTCACCGACGCATAAAATTTTCCATTCAAAAATCTTTAGAAACCAAAAATTATATCAAAATATTGCAAATACAATAACAAAAACAACTAATTATTTATTATTACTAACAAAGAAATTAAAAAAATGCATTATTTGTATAAGTTTACGTGAAGTTTTCATGGGTTGCTTGAATTTGTCACGACGATTTCTTATTTGTTTCCTATATACGATGATGAGTCTGACTCGGAGCGTTAGCTGCAGGAAATGTAGAGTGACTGAAACATCCATTATGCTCATGTTCTGACTTATGCGCAACAGTAGATTAGACTTGATGGGATGGGCAACGCTAGTCTTATCATTTGCAGATGTATTCAGGGTTCGCTATTAAGGTTTGATTGATTTGACTGCACAAAAGGAAATCCTCAAGTCAAAACTGTGAGATAAAATTGTTAATCCACAGACAGACGGACATCACAAGATGAATTTTTCTTGTCAAACCTTATAGGTGACATTTCCCAAATCGATAAAGCTAAGAACCAAAAAGAATCTAACCGTAGATTTGTATCTGAATCAAACGTTTATAACATACCATATATATAAAGGCAATTTACATGTGTGTATCTGTGGTACATATTGAGTGTAACTTAAGAACATTTTCATTTGAAATCAAATTTTATATTAACTGCAAAACAAATACCAAAACTAATTTGTTTATAATTATCTAAAGTGTATTTAAAAAAAAAAAAAAAAGATTTTAATGTTACTTAAGCACTTTTACATATATCTTTATAGAAAATAGTTGATTGTATCTTATCAATCAATTTTTTATTTCAATATAAATCAAATCCTTTTAAGATAATATTAGTAATTTTTGCATTAATACTTAAATTAGTAAGAAGCAAAGTTAGCTATCAAAAGGTTATTAAATTGCGTTTGTTGTTGTAATTGTTGTTGTAATTACCAAACGTTCTGTCATTTTTTTTTTCACTCTTTGTTCCAAGCTCTATAAAATGCAAACAAGATGTTTTTTTTCTATATTATTTGCAATTCTTGTAAAAAACACATAAAAATGCCAATGTGTATTTTGTCTTAGAAGCGTGCAACGTGCAAATGTATCTTGTATCTTGTATCTGTTTAACTTAGATGCACTCAAATGCGTTAAGTGGCAAAGTCATAAAAAAAATGTGTTAATAATTATTATTAGAGTTAATCTATTAAAGGGTCTCTCACCTCAACTCAACTGAAAGGAAAGCAAAGCCAAGCAACTCAACTTAATATAAGACAAATCAAATGCAATAATGCATTATACGCTCTACTGTGTTGGTAATGTCTAATTTGTGTCCAAAATGCATAAAAAACAAATGCAAAAAAAAAAAAAAAAATAAAAGAAAAAAAAATACAATTTTTAATGTTCAACGCGTCATCAGCATTGTGCATCGTTATTGTTGTTGTTATCGTCTCAGATATAACAAGATCAATGCGCACTTTAATTGCCTGCATTCGAGGATATTTATGACCTTCCTATTTTCATTGTTGTTGTTGTTTTTATTTTTATTTTTTTAAGTTGAAATCGTCGTTGAAATCACCATCGTCATCATCATAAACAATTTCGCCAATCAACGCGGCCGAAGAGGGCGGCAGTCGGACAGTCGAGTCAAACTTTGACTTTGCTTTCAATGTCTGACCGAGCGTATAAAAAAATATATATATGTACATATATAAAATAAATAAAAATAAATAAATAAGCAACGAGTAAATCGCAACACAAATAAAACGCTGCAATTCAAGTTCAAATAAATGACAAAAAAAATAAAAATAAATAAAAATCAAAAAAAGAAACATTAAAAAAAATTTATATACACAAAAAACAGACACCGAATTTAGTTTGTATGCCAAAGTCAAGCCTTAAAATAACTATTTTTTTCAAGATTTTTTTTTTTTTGTCATTTTACGAACTTCAATTGTTGTTGAGATTTTAAGTTGAGGCTGAAGGCATAAAATACAAAAAAATAAACTACAAACAACAACAAATTATTTGCTTCGGCAATAGAAATTAAAAAAAAAACTATTTTTTTTTTCGACTCGTCTTGGTTTACTTTATTTTGCGTGTTTTTGTTGCCCTTTAAATACGCGGCTTGATTGGATTGCATTAAAAGACGTGAATGCGTGCGTATATGATGATGATGTTGAGGCTGAGGCTGAGGCTGTGTCGGCGACTGATGAAGACACTGCAACAAAAGACTTTAGTAACAAAAAAGCAGAAGCGGCAAACAACATGCATATTCATAATGTTCAAACTTGAAGAAGCACAAAAAAAGATACAAAAAAAAAAAACAAAAAATAAAAATAAAAGTAAAAAGTTAGCAGAAGTTATTTTGTTGTTAAAAAAACAACAAAAAAAATAAGCGAAAAAAATTCCAACATAAAAATTTCAACAGTTTCATGCATTCGCGCATAAATCACACAAAAGTTGAAAAGTTTGCCGCATTCGAAGATGAATTTGTTGTTATTATTGTTATTGTTGTTGTTGTGTTTGCCGATGACGCGTACATAAATCTGTAGGGTACAATCAAAGCCTTAAAGGTCGAAAAGGTTATATGAATTCTAAAATAAAATATTATTACTATTGTTCTTCTTTCATTGTTTGTTCTATGTTCATGTTAAAGGTCTACTTGAATGCATTCAAAATGGCAAATGAATCATTCACTCTTAAAACGAATGCTTGTTTTGTTGTACCCTTTTTGAGTGCATGTATGTATTTGTGGCTGATTTGTCAACTAGTGTACACTATTCAAAATGATATGGTACAGCAAATTTCAAGTAAAATATTTTGGTGTACAGCTTACTCACTGCACAGTGAATGAAAACGTTTGAAAAAATGGGGGGAGTGGGAGAAATTGAGAACAGCTCCTGAGTGTCTGAGTCTTACGAAAGAAAATTGATTAATAGTTACTGCCGCAAGCATGAGCGAGATGGCATACCTATTGTCTTATTCTTTTTTATTTTCCACTGTACTCATAAGTTTATTTGGTATATTAAATTTAGAAATTCACATCATACCAAAGCATTCACTGAGTGTGAGTACACTAATAAATTGTGCTCACTCTCTTTGGTTTTCCATGAGTGGGTTAGATGAGTACACTTCATTAGAGTACCACATAGTACTGTACAGTGGATTATGTAGATAGCTTGTTTATATGACACTTGCACCTGATTGAAGTTGATGATTGGCGCTTTGACGAATGCATATGGCCGATTGTTTGGTAGGGTGACACACTTACATGCATACGGCTTTTTGATATTTCAGTGCTGATAAGAAATTAACGGCGCAACGAAATTTACAATGGCGGCAAGTTGATTCATGACTTATTTCTTACATTTTCAACGTCAATGAACAAAAACAACAACATAAAAACAAAAGTAAAATAAATGAGGAGCGAAAAAAGTGATGACCAATAAAAGTAAAATGTTTCTAGCAAAGCTTAAAAGCAACAACATCAAAATAGGTGTGCAATTGAAGGCAAGAATTTTAATGCGTTTTCAAAATTGAAGAAAAAACAAAATTTTTTTCTATTTAAATTATGGATAAATATATATTTGTATATCAAATACACATAAGATCCAAAAAAGAAGAAAATACTTTTTTTGTTATCATTTAAAAATCCCCAAAAGAGAAGAAAACAAAACCGAAAGTGTTGAAATCCATGAGTAAGAAAAGATAAATTGAGTTCGTTTAGTGTTGCACGCTTAATAATGCGGGTGGAGGTGTGGCCGGTAATGTTGTTGTTGGCTTACTTGTTGTTGTATCTTGAGTCCGGCTAAGCTGTAATAAAAGATACAAGAAAAAAAATAAATACTTAAATAAAAAATTCATAAATAAATCAAAACTGAGAAAGAAATAAAAAAATGCAGCTCAGCACTAATTAGTGCATCTGAGATAGACACGCCCCTTTGCTATGCCTTGACGCCCAATAATAGAAACAAAAAACAAAACATATTTCAAAGAGATAAAAAAAAAATAAACACCTATTTCTAAAAGTCGAATATACGGGACAATTTAATACACTACACACACGGTGGGCGTTGGCATGCCCCTAAATTTCAGCAGTACAATAGTGCATCAGTAATTTATGCGCCAAGTTTTTAGTGATCGCGTTGATGTTATGTATGAATGAGACAACAGAGCTTATACAGGTCTAATAACGACGCATTACTGCCGTGCATTATTGATGCACAGTACTGCTGTGCATTAGTATGTTATTAACCAAGTTTATATTTGATGTTATGTATGAATGAGATGAAGAACACCTGAAGAAGTCTGTTAGGTTCGCATTACTGCTATGCAGTACTGTGGCACAGTACTGCAGCGCATCAGTACTTCATTATCCAAGTGTTTTTTTTTTTTTCAGTTTAAAATTTGAGGACTGTCATTTTGTAGAGCTCTGTTTCTATCTCATCTGCTGTTCGATCAATGACTTTTCCAAAAAGTGGGCGCTATTGATTGGACGGGAAGTAGTGGGCGTGGCAAGAATTATAATTTTTAAACTTTCTAGCTATTTTAGATCGATGATGACAAAGATTTCTATTCTCAAGAATAAGAATATTTATACTTTATAGTGTCTCAAGCTCCCCCTCCCTCTGGGTGTTACATACTTTTGATCTGAAATAAGGTTTATATGAATATAGGCTGGCAGATTGTTTGTGTAGGGTATAAGAAGGCATAAAGAAAAGGCATTGCGTATCTTTTCGTTGTAATCGTAATGTGTTGTTGTTGTTGTTGTTGTTATTGTTTTTGTTGTGGCGGGTGGCTCGTTAAGTTGTTGTTGTTGTTATTGTTTGTAATTGGCTTCACTTTCGTTTATACGTTTTTTTTCTGCTTTTTTTTTCTTGATTTTTTTTTTTCTTAAACATTTTAATTCGATTGCGATTCGTTGCGAGTTAAATCGAGTAAAGTAAGGTAAAATAAAGTAATGTAATGTAAAGTGAAGTGAAGTGGAATCGCGCCGTGATTAAAGTTGAGTTGAGTTGAGTTGTGTTGATTGTTCGCCTCATGCTTTTGTTGCAACTCTTTTGGCTTTCATTGTTGTTGCTGTTGTTGTTGTTGCATGCATTTTATTTGAAAATTAGCTCAACGTGCCTTACAATAATGTATGCTTTTTGTTGTAATGCGTTTAATTAGACTTCATTCATGCTTTAAAATTTTTGTTGAAATGTTTTTCGAATTTGCTGAACTAAATTTTTCTTCTTCTTGTTGTTTTTTTTTTTTATCATTGCAGTCGACGACGACGGAGACTTGTAAATACGGCTTTTGCAAAACGGTAAGTTTAGAAATTCTTTGGCATTTTTATTTATATCTTTTTTTTTGGTGCAATGAAGAAATCGCTATTTGCAAGTTTGTTGCTTAAGTCTTTTGTTTTAGTTTGCTTAATTTTAGGAAAATTGTGATTTTTAATAAGAAATATTTTTTTTTTAAATAAAATATGGAAAAATGGTGCATAAAATATTAATAAATATTTGAAGTATTAACAAATTTAAGTAAAAGAAAACTTAAAAAAAAAAAAATCATATCTTAAGTGTTCTTTGTGTTTGTTGTTGTTGTTTGTTATTTGTTATTATTGTAATGGCGTAAAATTTATTTTACTCAATATTTTATTTTTTTAATGTATTTTTCTTTGTTAACAATGATTTTGCAAAAATTAAAAGAAAAAAGAATACGAAAAAAAAAAATAAAGCCTTAAATGAGACAATCGATAATAATAACAACAACAAACAACATAAATAAATAGCTGAGTGACAAAATTGTATCAATGACAAAAATCAAAATCAAAGAAGTCATTGGTGGCTACTTTATTAACACTTGTCTTTGAACTGCCGTTAACAACAACAACAACAGCAGCAACAAATAATCGCAAAAATAGCAAAGCAACAACAGCAAAAACCCTTCACTGTGACAACGCAGCGTTTTTTGCTACCATGACAAATGACAAACAACAAAAAAAAAGACACACACACACACAGACAGACAGACAGACAGACATATAAAAACTTTTATAAACAATTTGTCATTAGCGCTTAATGACCTCAAAACGGTTTGTCGTTGACTTTTTGTCACTTTAATTAACTAAGTTAATTTTTTTTATTTTGTTGTTCATTTTGTGTCTAATATTTATGCGTTATCCTTAAAAGCAATATTATTTTAGCCATGCCTGTTAACAGTGCTGGCACTAAAATAAAGTGCATTGTGCATACATGAACTAACAAACGAACGTATGAACGCCTACAAGTGTGCGCAGCAGCGGCAGCAGAGAAGAGAGGAGGCAGACAAGTGAGCAACATGATTTGCGTGCGTTCTCACGCTGAGGCGAGCATACATACTTTTACTAAGTGCAGCCGGTTTCTCACTAAGCTCATAAGTGACACACACACACACACACACACACAGAGAGTGAGCAGGAGTGAACAAGTGAGAGAGGCGCAGAATGCGTTTGCTTATGCACACACTTGAGTTGATGCGCGCTCTCTCTCTCTCTCTATGTTGTGCCTTGCCTTTGCTAGAGCGACGTCAGCAGCAGCAGCAGCAACAGCACCTGAGCGAGCGCACCTGCTATGCAGAAATATGAAGCGTCGCTGTCGTCGTTGTTGTTGTTGGTTTTGTTGACTTTTTGCGGCCTCTTCTTGACTTTTATTCGGGTTTTCATCGTAGTTGTTGTTGTTGTTATTGGCTTTACATGTCTTCGGCTTCAATGTTGCTGCGTCTTCGTCTTGCTCGCTCGCTTCGGTTTGGTTCGGCTGAGCTTTGGTTTTGGCTTTCGTTGGCCCAACTAACTGTTTTGCAGCGCCACGTTTGGCGCATACGAGTTAATTTTTTTCAAGACGTTGATAAGAACGCACGCGTTTGCTGCTTGGCAAACTAACAAGTAAATAAATAAGCATACGAAACGCAACGAATAAGAAAAGTTTGCATTTAAAGAAATGCGCGCGCGCGCCTCTAAAATTAAAGATTGGATTTTTTGCTAAAGTTTAATTATTTTTTGTTCTTTTTTTTTTTGTTTTTTTTTTTTTTGCAAATTTCTATTGTGAGCACGCAGTGCAGAACGCTTTTTATTACACGTGTATTAAGCATTAAATAAACAGCATTAAAATGTTACAACAACGAAATCGTTAAAGAGATTTTTTTTTTTATGATTTATTTAATAATACAATAAACAAAATCAGTTTGATTAATTTTTTAACGTTTACTGTGCAAGTGTTTCTCCAAAAAAAAAACAACTTAAATCTGCCAAAACATTAATGTGCGAAAGCATTCGAACAACAAATAAGCATGTAAATCAATCAAGCGAACAATCAATCAATCAAAACAACATTCAAAAAATTTTAAAAGATTGTAGCAATTTTTTAATTGTCATCATTGTTGCAAAATTTAATTAACGAAAAACGAAAATTTTAATTACAAAAAAATATAAATATATATAACAAAAAAAAAAAAAAAACAATCAAAATGTGTACGAAAAATCAAATGAGCGTTTTTATGGAGAAATTGAACACGGTGAGTTGAAATTAAGGTCGAAGTTGACAAAATTTAAAGGTTGCGCAAAGTGGCAAATCTTCATAAAAAAAAAATAAATACAACATTTATAACAAATATAAATATATAAATTTTAGTGTAAAGAAAAAAATAAATGTTAATAATTTTTGTGCAACCACTGTAGGTCAAAAAAAAATATCAATTGATTTGTTATGAAAATTAATACAATTTTAATTAAAAATTTTTTTTTAAGATACAAATTTATTTTAATTCTTCTTTTTTGGCAACTCTAATAGTCGCTGTTAATAGAAAAAATTCTAGCAAGTGTTTTTAACAGCCCGTCATGTTCAGGATAGCTTCTTTTCTATTTATTTTCCCATTAAAGAAACTATTAAATCACTCTTAATATATTTTTAACGGATTTGCCGTTTTGATTTTGAATTTTTGGTGTTCAGAAATTAAATTAAAGATATTTTTTCTACATTTTTGAACGTCTTATCTGAAAGTAATCAACGGTGACTTCTAAAAATTACTTGAGATAAAATTAGCGATATGGGGTCCATCAAAATCTCACCAAATCTCATCAAGGGTGTAGAGATTTTATGGAAAATCTCATGCCACTCTTATAAGACCATTAATTTACTACTCTTCTAAATTTTAAGTAAAAAATCATGTGAGCTACAAAGAGATGAGTTCGTCAAAATATCATAAAATCTTATCTGTGATCTACTTTTGACAGTGCTGCCCAAAATAATGAGTATACTTTTTTGTTTCGTAGTTTTTAATCAAATGAAAGAACTTTAAAGAACTTCTGTGCTCTCAAAATCATAAAAAAAAATTGTTAATTAGTTATATCTACAAACAAAACAATATTTATTAGCGAAAGCAGTTGTCCATGTCGTTGACGTTGTTGTTGTTATTTTTGTTGTCTGCGTTATGAGCAAAAACTTCAACACTTATTTTTTATAAAACACTCATTTTAACGCTCATTAAACATAACGCAATCAAATGCAATGAGTCGCAGTGAGTCAAGCAAACGATCAATCATTGATTAAGTGATCGCTTTAGCGCATGTGTGTGTGTGTGTGTGTGTGTGTGTGTGTGTATGAGCGATCGATCGTTTTTATGAGCTATCAACGAAATTATAATACATTTGCACACAACTCTCACCCTACTTAAATCACTCGTTTGGTTTGTATGTCCGTCCAGCCAATTGTAAGCTGTGTTTCAATTTTATTAGCAATTAAATTATTAATTAATGTTTGCATTTCTGTTTTGCCCAACAACAGCAGCAAATGTTTGCCTTCGCGCTTCAACTTATTATGCATAACGTCATTTCATTTAAGACGCGTTTTCTTTGGCTTGAATTTTGTGGCTTACACCGTAGCATATTCATGCACTTAAAGTCGCATGGCGTCGTCACTTCTTCATAATTGAAATGAAATCAATTTTCGTTTTTTGTTTTTGTTTTTTTGCTTTTAAGAAGCTGAAAAAAAAAAAAAACAAAAACATTTCACTTTCATTTATTTATTGATTTTTCACTTATTGAATATTTGATGATGTATGCTTGTTGTTGTGTGCTGGTAATTGTTGTTGTTAGAAGAAAAGCTTGGCAAATGTTTGCAAATTTTTTTATTTGTTTGCAACATTGTTATTTTATTGTGGGTTTTTCTTATGAACAAAAAAAAAAAATTTAATAGATTATTTTTTTATTACCTTTTTTTTAAGCCTACATTTTAAGGCTGAAAAAACAAATATTTATTTTTTTATTGTAAATATTTGAGAAATATTGCTTAGCCTGAAGAGCTATAAAATGTTATGATATTTATGTTCTCTTTTTTAGTTAGTTTGTTGTTTGTTTTAATTTTTTTTTTTTTCAATAAATATTATATATATTATAATTTATTGTCAATTTTTACATTATATAAAATTATTATATATTATAATTTTTTGCAAACATTTACACATTATTTAGAAAGTATTTTTATGTTGCTTATTATTTCATTTATACTTTTTTTATTACTTATTTTTTATTTTCCAATATTTATGATTTTTTTGTTTAGTAGGCCAAAGCAATGAACAGCATATTGATTAAGCTACTACAATAACAACTTCCTACAATAACTGCATGATAGTTGCTTCTTTAAGTGCTTACACCTGCTTCACACACACACACACACACATACACAGAGAGTCAGACAGCCCGGCAGTCGGGCAAACAAACAGAGGGACAGACGCACTTACACCTTTTTGGCATGGGAAAGTGCGACGTGCGCACAACTAAATGAAGTTAACGGCATTTTAAATGCTGTTGTTGTTGTTGTTGTTGTTGTAAAGCAGCATAAATATTATGTTCGTCTGTTCTGTCAAGTCAAGTTTGTAAGTTTGTTGCTTAAGTCTTTCGTTTTTAAGATCGCACAAATGTGCTCATGTGTAATGTGTAAGTGTAACGGGCTTCTGTTCATGTTTTTGTTGTTGTTGTTGCATATGTTGAACATTACAAAAAAAAAAAAAAAAAAAAAATCGTCTATTAAATGTTATAACATGTTGACAACTCTGTCAAATATCTCATATTTGCTTAGTTTACATTATAATAAAAATTAAGTTTTTTTTTTCTTTCTTTCCATCTGCTTTCTTTATTTCTCTCTTGCTATCTTACTGTCTTATGTTCTTTATGTCTGTATGACGTCAACAACCGTAATTTGTTCTAGAATCTCACACTTGCCGATGTTGTTGTTGTTGGTATTTCCTGTTTACCTCATATATATGTAAGTATATGTGTTCATCGGTCAAACAGAACAGCAATTGCATACTATAAGCGCCTTGCATATGCAGTTACATAATCACAAACTTAAATGCTTCAACAACTACAACAACAACAGCAGCTATGACTGCTCATCATAGCACCGCTGATGCAAAACGAAGCCAAGTCAAGTTAAAGGGGGGTATTTTGTTCTAGAAGCCTAAATTTTAGGCATCTTTTCGCATACAATAAAAAAAAAAAATAAAAACATTTTTATCAAACAGTTTTTTTTACAAAATGTTTATTGATATTTTAAGAATCCAAGAAAATTAACAAAATAAAAATAAATTTAAAATTTCATCAAGTTATAATAATGTGAAGTGGAGGCAAAAAAAAAAGTTCTTTCATGGTTAACATAATTTCAATTCTTACCGTGTGCCCAGAAAAAAAAACAGAAAATACAGTTTTGAAACAAGAAAAGAACTTGCTATGGCTCGGATCATGGAAAAAAAACATTCCATTTTTTTACAAAAAGGCGATGACTTAAAAAAATGTTTTTTTGAGAATAATAAAAGAAAATCCATAGTTTCTGCCATTGAAAAATATTTAAAAAATATTTTCTGAAAAATTTAGTGTAAATCGGTTGATTAAAAATGGAGTTATCATGCCAACCAGTTTGAAAAAAAATAATAGTTTTGAGAAAATCGCTTTTAAAAAATTTTTAAAAATCTGGACATTAAAAATATGTATATATTTAAAAAACTGATTTTTTTCAAAATTCTAGACCACAACACCCCCCTTAAATCTGAGCCTTGCTTAGCTCAGTAGCTCAACTCAAAGCGCACTTCAATTTACAACAAATTTGCCTTAGTCTGTAATGTCTGTCCCATTTGTCAGTCTAACTGACTGACTGGCTGTCTCTCTGTCTGCCTGGCTGTCCAAGCGGCTGTAACACATTTCAGACTCGCTGACCAAGAAGCGTTGACATCGTGAATGCTTCTTCTTCTTTTTCTCAAAGCATTAAATGAGGTTAGTAATGTCGTTGGGAAGCATACATTTTCGGAATTGTTGACGTCGATGGCAACGCAGAAGCTTGTTTGCCGCAATACAGATGCTGTGTCTATGTATCTATGCATGTGTGTGTGTGTGTCTGTGTCTGTCAACTAAAGAAGACTTTTGTTAACAAACTATGCATGTGTGTGTGTGTGTGTGTGTAAGTACAACAGGTTCTTCTTGCGGCATTTTCGTGCTAAAAACTGTTTTTAGTTTTTGTTGCGCTTTTTCGGTTCGTTGAACGCATAAAAAAATGAAACAACATTTTATTATTATTATTATGACAATTTATGACGTAATATCTTTTTTTTTGTTTTGTTTTCTTAATGTTGCTGAACAGAATTGCAGTAGCAAACATTTGAGAACCACTGAGCGAAAATGACATGTGTAAAACATGACAGTTGCATTAACTGTGCAAGCAAAATTGCTGATTAAATGCCACAATAGAGTACAGTACAGTACAGTACAATACAATGTAGAGTACCGTGTGGCCGACATTTGCATTATTGCAAACAAATTGCAAAGTATTTTTTTTTAAAGCACAACTTTTAATTCATTTTTGCATAGAAAAAAAAATTTTTTTTTTTTGGTCACCACTGTATGACATGCGCTCTTAAATCAAACGCTGTCGAAATATTGCTATAAAAATGTTTTTTTCTCTAAATTTCAATTCTAAAAATAAATTTAATGATTTTTTTTTTGGTCACCACTGTATTACATGCGTTCTAAAATCATAGTCTGGCGAAATTTTGCAAACTAATTTAACCAAACAAAAAAAAAAAACAACGAAAAAATCATTTTTAAACGTTGTTGATTTTTTTCGACGTCACTGTACTACTTCGAGCCTCTGTTGATCTTGTACGTTGAAGGCGACAAATTCTGCTGATTTGAGCTTAAAGCCGCTTAACTGTTTGGAAATTATGCGATCTAACAAGTTAAGGTCTTGTTGTTGGTTTTGTTGTTGTTATCGTCTGTTAAGAGTGATGCTTAAGCAGCAATAAGTAACAGTAAGAAGATGGAAGAAGAAGAGAATAACATTTGTTATCTGCAAATGTTATGGAACAGTTTGAGAATTCTTGCAAACTTAGCAAGAAGGCTTAAGCATGATTATTGTAACTGTTGTTGTTGATATTGTTGTTGTTGTTTATGTAATAAATATTAGCAAAGAGTTATGCGTTGACAAGGTGGACTTGATGGACAAACGGACGGACGGACGGACACGAAACGTCAGCAGCTGTGTGAGCAGAACATGACTGTTAATCGTGTTGTTGGTTATCGTGATTGTCGTGATTGACGTGATTGCTGAGCTGTGCGCCACTTAAAAAGACATGTTTCAAAATTTCTTGTTTTAAACGTTAATTTTCGTATGCTATTTTAATGTAAATGAGATCGAGCAACAACAACAACAACAAACGAAAGCAGTTGCAATTTTTGGTGCTGCCACTGTTGCATGCAGGATAAAGCATAAACTACAAAATAACGCTAAAGTTATGCGCGCATGATCGATGGCGCGACGTTTCATCAGGTGGGCGAATTGGGGGGACGTGCGGGACGAATGAGCGAGCGAACAAGCTCTGTGGAACAACACCACAGACTTTGCTCCAAACTTTGCTACTGACAATTGAGCTGTGCGCGCTTTGTGTGACTGACTGAGTGAGCGTGAGTGTGTCTGTGTGTGTGTGTGTGTGAGTGAGAAAGGTAGCTGGTGCAAGTGATAGCCTGATTTCGCATATAAAAGTATTACAGCATTCATTGAGTGATCATGCAGGAAGCGGAAGCCAAAGTTGAAGTCGATGCTGAAGTCGTTGCACATGCCTAACGACGATTTTTAAATTTTGTTGTTGTTATTGTTGTTGTTTTTGGATATCAAAAAATTTTTGTTTATCAAAATGTGATTTTTTTTTTTGTTTTCGTTCAAATTAAATTCAAGTGAACTTTATTGCTGTTGTTGCACATTTGTTGTTGTTGTAGTTGTTGTTGTTGTTCGCTCATGCACATTTCACTTTTGTTGCCACAGATGCCGTGACATTATTTCTTTGCCTTACTCGGATTGGGAATTAATATTGGATTGGTTTGGTTATGTTATCGTATGTACATATGTGTGTGTGACAATAAGTCGCGTGGATTTAAAGATTAACTCATGTCTTAACAAGAAATTTGTCGGTAGTAAAAATATAAAAAATTAAATACATAAAAACAAAATTAAGAAAATTTAATATTAAAAATAAATGAAAAAAAAAAATTTGTTTACAAAAGACAAAAATAATAATAAAAAATAATAAAATAAAATAATAATAATAACGTAATAATAATAAAAATATAAATAATAAAATAATAGCCATAGACCATAGACTCTGTGCCCATTAAAATCCCCAATTCCCCTTCTCAAAAACCTTAACCAGAGCGCTCATTCAAAGAAGCACCCAAATAACCCCGCCCATTAGAAGAAGGCTGTTTAATCCACTCAAATTAATACTATAAGTATAAAGAAAGTCAAGAATGAAAATTTTTGAAATATAAAAATAAAACAAGAAAAATTTAAAAAAAAATATTTTGTTATTATATAATATTGCTTTTATTTTTAATAATAATAAAAAAACAACTTTTGTAGTAAAAAAAAAAAAAGTATACAAATTAGTCACATTTATTGAATTTGAGAATTTTTGTTCACTTTACTTGACTTGTTCGTCTCTAAGCCATTTTACAAACATAAAAAGTAATATAAATTTAATCAAAATACCAAAAAAAATACAAAAAAATTATAAAAATTCCAATCAAAATCACTTTCACTTCAATGAGAGATCCTACAAAGCGCACAGATTTGTACGCTCAAGACAACTGAGCCGTCATTTAATGCCGTTCGACAGTTTGGGTTAAACGCAACACTTTGCTTTTTATGCATAAGCAGGCACACTCACACACACACACACATATATATATACATAGATACAAATATACAAATATGACCTCGTCGCTTGTTAAAGTTATTTTTCTAGCAATGACAACTTTTGCGCAATGAAAAATCGCCAACGACAAACAAACTGTCGGACGGACGGACGGACACACGCAACGCATTCAATTGGGTGGTGAATCTAAATAAGAAGGAAAAAAATATATATCTATATTCAAGTCGAATCAAGTTTTATTTGTCCGTCCTCCGTCGTTGTCGTCGTTTTGAAACAATTTCTGAGCGAGTTTCTTCATGTCATCATGTCTCATGTCTGCTGCTGGCAATCTTGTTGCCCCAAAGGCCTACAAAGCGCCTTGCAACGACGTGCGTGGACGGACAACTTGGCAACTGTAACGGCTACGGCAACTTTGCGTGTTGGCCAGCAAAAAAGGGGCGTTGGGGGCTGTGAAAAACAACAAATATTTTGCAAAAGAAAAAAATCTTTTTTTTTTTTTTTTTGGCTTTCAATTTCGTTTCGTGCGTTTTTCAATTTCAAGTTTGAAATGTTTGTTATTCATTTCGTAATGAAAACATTTTGCGTAATTGCGTACAACTTGACATAGTTTCACTGTGTGTGTATGTAAAATAAACCGTTAGAATTTATTGGTTTTATTTTATTTAAATTATTTGTCTTTGGCAAATTTGGCGTTGCTGTTGTTGTTATTGTTGTTGCTCATATTTGGTTGAAGGCCTCTGAAGTCAACGACGTTGGCTAAATTGAACTGTAATAGAAGACGCATAGGAAATTTAATACGGAAGCCTTTTTATGCATTTCGCATACAAATATTCGAATGTGAAAACTATATATTGGAAATTTTTATAAGAAAATGTTATATGTCTTAAAGTTGTTGTTGTTTTTGTTGTTGGCAATGGCGAAAGAAACATTCAACTTGACTTGCCCGCCTCTGTCGGCAACTAAATAGGATTTTAACAGTGTCTCTTATTAAGGACAGCTGTAAATAAAAGCACTGTTAGCAAACAGTTTTTTAACAGTTGCTCTTTCGGTCATGTTAAATTGCTGCTATTTTGCAATGCAATTTTCCTAAACGTAATTCCTTATGTTACGTTTAGATTAAACATAACATAAAGCATTACTATTGTTAAGAACGCAAAGTGGCTGGAAGGTGAAATTTAATTATTTGCTGCTACCGATAATATTAAATAGAGTCTTCACATTTTTTTTTAATAGAGTGCTAGAATTGGGATGTTATTGAATCATGTTGTAGTTGTTGATTTTATCTGTGTGTCTATAAAAGTTTTGCTAACTATTTAAATAGATAGAAAGATAGACAAATAGTTAATGAGCATACATACATGTTATACATATGTATATAGATAAGAGATAAAATAATGGGTAGATAAACAAATAGATAGTTAGATATAAGTATACAAGTGGTTGAAATAGGTGTATTTAGATATGTCATAGACAGATAAACAGTTAGGAACCTGAAAACTTTGGAGACAATCAAGGAATGAATTAGAAAACAGAAATGGTAAAATAGTTCCATCGCATGGAATAAATAGAAGTTTATGAGATACAAGAAAAGTTATTGCCAAGCAGATATTGTTGTTGTTGTTAATGATGATGTATGATGTAATAAACAACAAAACCATAAAATTAAACCGCAAATAAGAAGCGGATTAACAATTTGTGATTTTTGTGTTTCATCTTCATATCTCCATTGCCGCCCAATGTCTTTTATTTTGCACTTGTAACTTTTTGCACTTGAAAAGTAAAAAAAAAAAGGTGCTGTTGTTGTTGTTTTCTTTTTTTTGCTTGCCTTTTTATCGCTTTTGTTGTTGTTTAATTTTTTCGTTTTGTTTAACTTAATTTTTTTGTTTATTTAATTTTTTTATTTTTTATTGTTGTTTCGTACACTTGATAATGTGAGTGATAATGATAATGATCATGAAATGATGTCTTGACACAGACAATTGTGCACATGCCGCGCCCCCTTTTGTGTTATTGACGCCCAACAAGCGCATTGTATATTATTTGCACAGGTGTTGTTGTTGTTGCTGGCAAAGATAACAATTTGAATTTGTCGACACACCAAACTAGAAGAAGAAGAAGAGCCAAAAAACATATGTGCGTTGGCGTATCTCAAACAATTTTTCAGTCAGCATTTCAGTTGAGACAAACGCCATCGAACGTGAAGTGAAGTGAAGCAAAGTTTAGTTAATTATCCAAGAATGTGCCAAAAATGGTGCGTAGGCGAATTAATTTGATTAATTTATTTTTGTTTATTATTAAATAATATTTTTTTATACAATAATTTTACATAATAGTTTTTTTTTTGTTGCTTATTTAAGCGCATCTTTCTTTTTATATATATATTTTTTTGTATAATTAATCTTCATTTGTTTGAAACTTTTACTTTTTGTTGTTTGAGCACGCGTTTGAAGTGCTTAAGCTATTTTTTTTTTTTGTTTGTTTTTTTTTTTATTAATGTATATAAAGTAATCAAAAAAAAAAAAAAAAAGAAGAGAGAGAAAAAAATAAACCGCGTTGAGCTTTTAATTCAATTGATGTGTGCCGCAAATTGTTTAATGGTTATAGATTTACATGTGTTACTGTTGTTTGAGTGTTTTTTTTTTTGTTTTTCAAAAATGTTAAAGAAATAAATAAAATGTTGTTTTTAAAGAAAAAGTATTGGAACAAAATGAACTGTTTCACATTTCGGTTCCGAACAAAAGAAGCCTTGGTGAACTGAAGTATTTGCTTGCAAAAATGGACAGACATACAAAAGTCATTCTGGCTACGCTTTCAATAAACCAATGGAGTCCTGATGAAAAGATTTCACAAAAATTTCGTCAGTAAAAATTATTGTTATCGAGAATTTAATGTATTTATAGCTATGAGTGATTTCAAACGACAAACATACGTACTTTGTGATACTGGCCACGATTCTTCTGTTGCCTACCTAGACATTACTGAACCCAGTCTCATGCATCATTACATCAATTGTTCATTTTCATTCTTAATGTGCAAATAAGAAGCAAAATGAATGAAAGCAAACCAAAAAAAAAAAAAAAACGAAGTTATTTTGCTTTGATAATTCCAATTTGCAATGAAAGGTGTGCAATAAACATTAATAATCAAATTGACCTAACCTCAAATTGGTACAAAGTAATCAACATCTCAAAAAAAGCCGAACACAAACGATGCATGATTGAAGATCAGTCAAATCGATCAGTGGAGTTCAGTTCAGTAATGCAGTGAGGCGAAGATTGAAGAAGAAGAAAATGAAGCTGTAAAATAAACAAAAGAAAATTTCACTGTTCATTATTTTGTTATTGAAAAATGCGCACAAAAAATGATGAGGAACGAATGATGGAAGGCAAAGGTTGAAATCTTTATACGCTGCTGATGATGCTGTTAATGATGCAAAGGGAAAGGGGCCGGTAAGGGGCTGTGTAAGCATGGACAGTTGAACAGTTGGTCAGACAAGACAAGAAGAAGACAAATTGCCAATGCTTAAATTTTCGTACAAGTTCACAAATACCAACAACAACGACAACACCAACAATGGACGGCATTAGCATTAACAACTACAACAACAACAGGCAACGACATCAATATCAGCGACTGACCATGCTGGCGATGGGGAGATGTGGGGTGTGGTGGGGTAGCGCGGCATGCTTTAAATGCGGCGTCTTCTTTCTTTCTTGCTTTGCTTTCCTACTTTTTTTTTTTTTTTTCTTAAAAGTTTTCACTTTCGTTTTTAATTTCTATATGCATGCATATGCATATGTACATATGTATATCTGTCAGTGTATGTCTGTGTGTTGGCAACAGCGGGTGGCTGGCAAACTAACTAACTAAGTTGAAGGTGAGTTGCCACCAACAATATCAATAATAATCAAAATCATAATAACAAGTGGGCAGCCTCGAACGCGATGCCTTTGAGTTGAGTCTTCAGCCAATTGAACAGCAATAACAACAACGACGAACAGCATCAGATCAGCGACGGCAGTGGCAGCGACAGCGACAACAGCCACAATAACAGTGGTAGTAGTAGTAGTAGTAGTAGAAGAAGAAGAAGACTGTGACGATGAAAAAACTTGACCACAGACATCAGCAAACAGCAACCGAACAACAACAACAAGCGAAAACAAAATGTTTTGTTGCTGCCGAAGCTGAAACTGAAGCTGTTGTTGGTTTAGTTATTTATTTTTACACTGCCGGCATAAAAATTGGCCGGATGCTTGTTGTTGTTGATGTCTTTAATCGAAAGTGAAAACACAAAAAAGAAAATACAAAAAAAAAAAAAAAAAAAAACTTATTTACTCAAGAAATGCCAAAAAAAAAACAAATTTTATAAGTGGAGAGTAAAATGAGTGAAAAAAAAAGTAAAAATTGAATTTAAATAAATTACGTATGTTAATTGCGTTGCGATGTGTTGTTGTTGTTATTTGAGTAACAAAGACAAACGTATTGAAAACATTAGCCAAAGATAATGACGAAGCCGCAGTAGTAAAAGATAATGAAGAAGAAGAAGAAACAGAAGAAAAATGTGCATTGCGGCAAACTTGAAAACAAAAAAAAATTTAAATCGTTTTTGGTTTTTTTTTTTCCATTGGCATATTTCTGTCGATTTTGTATCTCCTTCAATGTTTCATACCTCATTTCGACACAACAATTGTCGTCTTGTTGCAATGCTGCACATGCACACATTTACAAACATGTACAGATTTTGCAACTCATTCATTATTAATGGTTTTCAATTTTTAAAAGAAGAGACACAACAAAAAAAAAACGATAATTGTAAGAAAAGCCAAAATGAAAAGTTACCTTTTGTAAATGACTAATTTTTGTCTTAAAATAATTGCAACATTGCGAATGAGAAGCAATGCAGCCACCCTAGCAAACTACATTCCATCGTTCCTTGGCGTTCGATGGCCACCTGTTTATGGATTCTGTACATAAAACGTACGTGTGTTCTATGACCCAATGTAACATTGGCGTACATAACCGAACACAAAAGGAACAATGAAATGCGGTATATTTAAGTGGCAGCACTGTTGACAAGTGACAAGTGTTGAGGCTCAAAGAAGTCGCCGTTAGTCAAGTCAATCATGCTGTATGATGAATTTTTGTGTTGTTTTTGATCGCAACCGTGTACAAAACAATGTGTGTCAAAGCTATTGAACATGAAGATTTATTTATTTTTGTTTAAGCAACGAAAACAACAACAACAACAGTGCACAATTTTCGCTAATTGTGTATGTTTGTTGTTACTGTTGCAGTTGAAGTTTTGCAATTTGTGCGCAGCAAAGTAAAAGTTGTTGAAAGAAGAAGATGAAAGAAAAGAGTTTGTTTTATTTTTTGGATATTTTTTGATTCGCCAAAATATTTTGCCACTTGTATTTTCACCAAAGAAATGCATGGTGAGTAATCAAAATGAACGTGTTAATGAAAAAAAAAAAAAAATGCCTGCGGTGTCAAATGTCAAAATGATCAAGTGTTTGAACAAACCACAAACAACAACAACAACAGCAACGACAACACCAAACACTGACTACGAACGAAAAGAAAAAGAGTCAAAAGAGAAAGAGAAAACAAAAAAAAAAGGAGGATAAATAACAAAGTTTAAGCGAGAAAACGCGAGTCGGCGCTCAATGTCAAAAACAAAATCAAGTTATTCATATCGATTATTATTTTTGTAAAACAGAAATGTTAAAAAAAAAAAAATAAACAAAATAATAAATTTCAAAAGATTAAACGAAGGCGCATTGCGAAAAATAAGAGAAGTTGTTTTTTTTTTTTTTTATTATTTTTGGTGAGCAAAGCAGTGCGGCATTTTGGCGAGGGCAGAGGGTGTGGCAAAGCGCTGATGACCATTGCAAGATTGTAGAAAATTGAAAACATTTAATTTCGCTTTCATCGATGATTATCAAATTAAATAAAATAAAATGAAAATAAAAAACAATAAAGAAGTTGTCGACAACAAACAAAAACAAAACTGTTTAAATGAAAAATTACTTTCTACTTTTGGTTGCACTTTGTTTAGGCGAGCAACATTTTGATATTGTTTAAATGCAAATAACGCTTATATGCAATTTTTAAATTTATTTAAATTTATCTGTTTATTGCAATTATTGCTTATATGCACATTAACATACACATAAGCAATATTTGCCATTTTTATTTATTTCCCTAAACAAAAATTTAAATATGAGTTTGTTTGGCATAAATATTTGTATTATTATAAAATATACAATCCGAAAAGTGACAGCAAATCAAAGTTTTAGCTATAAGTTGAATACTATTTAAGATATAAACTTTAAATGCTGAACTAAAATCGTCAACGATAGCGCGGCACACATAAAGCAATACAAAAACAAAAAAAAAAAAATAAAATCAAGTCAAGTTGAGTTGAGCTGTGGAAACAATAACAACAAAAAGTTTAGAGTGCATTTTGTTTTTTTATTTTTCTTTTTTTTTTTAGACACTTTGACGTGACATTTATTCCGCATTCTTGCAACTTGTTTTAGGCTTGGTTTAGGGGCAGAATAAAAACGACAAAACCAACAACAACCACAACAAATGCAACTCGTTGTCAAAACAAAAACAAAAACGTTCGACCGCAAAATGCACTTTTCAGTCTGTGAAGCTGTTGTAAGTCTGTCTCACTCACTCCTGTGCCTGTTGCTAGTAACAGCTGTCCGTCCGTGCGTCTGTTTCACTTAAGATAATGTTTTAATAGCATTAGCTTTGTTTTTGTTGCTGTTTTTATTTCGTGGTCGTTTTTGTTGGTCGAAAAATGCGCGAATTTTAATTGAAAGAATTAAACATTTAAATGGAAAAAATAGCATTTTTTTTATATTTTGATAAGCGCATTTAACTAAAATAAATACAAAATAAATCTTTTTTAAGCCTTTTGTGTTTGTTTGTTTTTTTTTTTTGTTTATTTACTTTGCTTTTCATATAATATAAACAGTTGTTAAATATACTTATTTTATCTGTGCTTAAAAGATACAAATGAAAATGTGTTGCGTAAGAATGAAGTCGTGACTTAAAACAGTTTCATTTAAAACAATTTTTTTTTTAAATATTATTAATGTAAATAGCGTTTAGCCAAGCACTACTGTTGTACACGCGTAAGATACTTTGACACTTATAAGATATAAAAATTTAAAAATTAAAAGAAAATGTTAGTAAAATTACAAGAATAAAATTTCTGAAACAAAAATGGAAGAAACAAAAATAAAAAAAAAAAAAATATTTGCCAGTAAAATTACAACTACAAAGTTTCTGGAACAAAAATGGAAGAAACAAAAATTGAATAAAATATTTTTTTTTTGTGAAAATACAACAACAAAGTTTCTGGTACAAAAATGGGAGATACAAAAATTAAAAAAAAAAAATGTTAGTAAAATTTCAAGAACAAACTTTCTGGAACAAAAATGGGAGATACAAAAATTTACAAAAAAAATGTTATTCAGTAAAATTACAAGAACAAAATTTCTGGAACAATTTTTTATAACTTTATAGTGCTTATGTAAGATACAATTACATACATAATTCATACTTTGATCATAGTGCGACATTGATAGCCAACAACAACAACCAGCAGCAACTTGTTTAAGTAGAGTAGAGTTTTAGAACCGTGACAGCATAAACTAAAGATAGACCGAGCGTATGACACTGACAGATGCATGGTAGTGCAGTGAGCAGGGGGACAGAGGGACTGACAGACGGACGGACGGACAGTTCGATGGACGGACAAAAAGTTGTTGCCGCGTTGAAGATCATTTTTAACTTGTATTGAATTGCGATACAAATGATCTGTTGCGGGTGTCGATTTCTTATGACTGCCTTGTGCATGTGTCTGTGTGTGCATGTGTGTGTGTGTGCATGTGTGTGTGTGTGTGTGTGTGGTTATGAACATTACTTATTATGCATGCAATTGCGATTACGAATGCGATTGCGAATGCAATGAATGCCAACACCAACTTTGAAGTATTATGACCACCACACGAGAATGTTGTTTCGCCTTCCCCGCCGCCGTCACCGCCATCCTCTTTGTTGAGTAACGAAGTATAACTAAGCGTGTCTCAATGTCTAAGAGACCAACAGACAGACAGACAGACGGACGGACTGACTTGATTTGACTTGTCTTGACTTGCCACGTTTGCTGGCGTTTGTTGAAGGTGAACACCAACGGCGGACAAGTGTAACTCTATTTTATTGCTGCTGTTGTTGTTGTTGCTGACTGAATTTCATTTCATTTCGTTTCGTTTCGCGTCATTCGTTCTAAACAAGCCAAGTCCAAGCACTTGTTGTTGTGTTTGTTGTTGTCATTGGTCAACACACATAAATTATAACATGAAAAAAAAACAAAGCTCATTAAATTGATTTATTAATAAATGACTTATAAATGTGTTAATTTATTTTATGTTAAAAATATATATAAAACAAATAAAGCAAAAAAAAAACACATTTAATTAGTCGTTAGCACTTTTAAATGTTACACTTTGTTTAGTTAAAATAATACAAACAAAAAAAAGTAATATATTAAAAAATCATTAAGAAAAGAATAAGGAAAAGAGAATAATCAGAACAAAATACAACAATGCCGGAAGACACAAAAGACAGAAGGCCTTGAAAACGCTAACAAAACTACAAATAATTGTTTTTTTTTTGTTTGTTATATTTGTTCCTGCATTGTTTAAAATGTTAGATTAATTTTAGTTAATAAAAAAAAAATAATAAACAAGGCTACAAACTTCTGCAAAATTACTATAATTAAATTTCGACTAATTTATTTAATTTATTTCATTTTTAAGCATTTTTACATTTAACGCAAATTTAACTAATCATCTTCTTCTTCTTCTTTTCTCGTTTCATTGCAGGTAAGCAAGAAGAATTGTTGTTGCTATTTTTTCGTCTTCTTCTTCTATTGCTGTACATGGCACAAGACGTTTTGGTGAAGTTTAAATATTTTTTACTTGTGTGTATATATGTGTGTGTTTGTGTGTGCTTGCGACAAAATGTCAGCCAAGTCAAAGACAAAGTGAGCAATAGAAGTTTTAAAACAGAGCTTAAAACGGCGCAACAAAGCAAATGAAGAATTGTTGTTGTTGTTGTTTTTTCAAGTTTTGATTTAAAAATGTTGCATTTGTTGTTTTTTTCATTTTTTTTAACGACTTTTGAAAAGTTGTGGGCGAGTTTTTGTTAATAAATATTTAAAGAGACATTTTACGCTCTTTAATTTAAATGTTTGGAGCATAAAAATTTATGTTGGGCGGCAACACTAGTTGCTGCAGAATATGGTAGGTGTGTGAGGGATGTTTGTTGAATTTTCACTTCCTCAATAATTATAGTTATCGAATTCTTTGCACATTTTATTCAACATGGCCTATTCTAACACTTCTAATAGGGCACTGTTAATACGAACATTCTATTGAATGCTACTGTAAACAGGATTTTAACAACGTGTCACATTCAGGACAGCTGCTATTGGGGTCATGTTAAAGTGCTGTTAATTTGCATTTAAATGTTCATCGTTGCTAGTAATTGTAACTCCTTATGTTACGTTGAAGTTTAACATAACATAAGGACTTACAATTTTGTATATAATTATATTATTATTTAATTTTTTATTTGTATTTTATTTAACGCTTATCGACAGAATTTATTGCCAAACTTTATTTTTTTTCGCCTACTATTTACGCTCCTATTTTTTATTTTATTTAATTTTTTTAGGTTTTTATTTGTTTTGCATTATTTTTATTTTTTTTCCTGACGCCATTTTAAATGCCAAAAATTGAGGTGCAGCAGCAAATGAAATTAAAAACCTATAAAATACAAAAAAGCAAATTCAAAAGCGCACAAGTTGGCTATAGCCGACTCCAAAATACACTGCAAAGTCTTGCAAATTTCTAACATTTTTGGTTTTGTTCGATCGACAGACAGACAATGTTTGAGGCACGCCCACTTTTGTCTGTTACAACTATTAACACTTTGCCCAAAAGATACAAGAAACAAGCATAAAATGTATCTTAAAATGTTTGCAGTGTTTTATGGCTGCAAACAAATCTGTTTGAACCGCGCAACATATTTGAGATACAAATGCATATTTTTAGTTATCTATCGCAGAGATTTTTTTGCAAATGTGGCATTTACTTCAATTACGCTTATCTAAGCGTTGAAATCAAAGCAATTGCTTTATTTATTTATTTTTTTTTCATTTTGCTTTCAAAAACAAACGCTTTTGGCATATTCGAATTTTAGGCCAATTATTTCGCTGTATGGCAGCAAATTGTCGCTGATAAGGCGAACGCTATCAAGAAGCGACATCACAAAAAAAAAAATTGTTTTTTTTTACTTACATTTTTAATTCACTTATGTTACAAAGCGCCACAGCGCACTTACAACAAACTAGCATGCATCATATAACGACCAAATTATGACCAACATACCAAGTTTTAACGTACAACTGACGTATGTAGCATATTATGCTATATGACTTAAGCTGACTTCAAATTGAAGAAATCGGTTTATCCGTTAATAAGTTATCACAAAGGAAGGGGAGTTTCTTCTATGTCTGACGTTAAAATTGGCTTTCTTTAATGCAAAAATTAATGCTTATATTTGGTTTTTTATTTGAGTTGAAAATTATTATTTATTTTTAATACTTACATATTAACAAATCACGGTCACTCTTTACACACTTTGTTGTTGTCATTTTTCTGTTTGTGGCAATTAAATGAGTATGAAAAACTTTCACAAAATGCAACAACAACAACAACTGACGTCTTAACTCGATACGACTTGACCACAATGATGTTGTTGTTGTTTCTGTTGCTGTTGCTGTTAATAATGATGCTGCTGGTGGCATGTTAATCCATAACAGTTGAAAGAAACAAATGCAATTTGCCTGCCAACATTTTTACAAAGTAAACAATGAAATTAGACAAAGGAAAGAAAAGTAGAAATAAACAAAAAAAAAGCAGAAACTGTTATTTGTCGAAATAAGTGTTTGTTTTTCAAATATTGCAAACAAACAGTGACAGAGAGCGAGAGAGAGAGAGCTAGCGAGCGAGCAGAGAGACTAAAAGTAAAACGGTTAATTATGACATGTGATCGCCTTTTCTACATTTCTTTTGCACTTTATTGTTTTTGGCAAGTGTTTGTTGTTGTTGTTGTGGTTGATGCTGCTCTAATCAGTAAAGCAGAGCGACAGCAGCGCAGAGGTGTTGCTGCCGTTGGCGGCGACGGCGGCGTTATTTCTTTATTGTATTTTTTTGTTGCGCTACGTGTTTTTGTTTGTGTGTGTGTGTGTGTGTGTGTGTGTGTGTCTTGTGCAATCATTTGCAAGCAACACCCGCATGATTGTACCATTGAGTTTTCTTGTTTTTGGTTTTGTTATTTTTTTTTTTATTACTTTTTGTGTTTTTGATTTGATTTTATTTGCTTGAATTGTTGTAACTTTGCCCATTTGTTTGTTGTTGCCGTTTTTTTCCGCACTTTTTTGCGCCTTTGCCGTTGTTCAATTTGGCTTGGCAGAGCAACCAGCAACTCCCTCATTTCCGTTACGCCTACGTGCGATTTTTTTTTTTACAAGTGTTGTTGTTGTTGTTGTGCACGACACCTGTAACAACAGTTGAATGAAATGTAACGCTTTTTCTTTAAACCTTTTTTTTTTTGTTTACATTCATTTTTTCTTTTCACTAATTTTTTGGTATTATTTTTTTTTTAATCTTAGTTTTGGTTTTTATTTTTTGCCATGATGTTGCTATTAGATACATTTTATTAGCGTCGCCACAAGTTCCGCATTTTCGCTTTTTGGCTTCGTTCCGCTGCACCTCAAACCACCTTACCTCACCTCACCGCACCGCACTTCATGTCCGCCGCTGCAAAGTAAAAATCTACAAGAAAATTCAACACCAAAAATTCGTGTTCAACGCAAATACACAAAATATGTTTATATTTTATTTTTTTCTTATTACTTCATCATTGCTTTGTTTTTTTATTAAGTGTTGCAATTTAACGCTAAAACATTTCTAAACTTTTTTGTGGTAATTTTTTAACATGCAAAAGTAATTTTTTTTTTTAAATTTTTCATGTATCATTGATTTTTCTACATTAAATGCGTTTATGTGCAAAGTGCTTAGCTGGCAACCTAAGACGGTTTTTGGTTATGTTAAATTCAACATTAAACAGACATTTCTTACGCCTTTTAAATGCCAAAAAAAATAGGATAAATACAAAAGAAAAACAAATCAAACCATGTCAAGCAGCAACATATTGTTGGCTTTTATAGGCCGACAAAGGCAACAGACGAGTCGACATGACTTGACTTATGTTGTCTGTGTGCGTGTGTGTGTGTGTGTGTGTGGCATAAACATTGTATGAGAAAATCGCTACCGTTTGACGTCGTGGCGAAAAAAAAAAAACACCAACAACATCATAAGTTGCCCTTAACGTTAAAATCTGAAAAAAAAAAAAAAACGAAAAATAGAAAAATTGAAAACAAAAAAAAAGTGACACATGCCATGCGAAAAAACTAGTTTTTCCGCATGCCACAAATGAGCACAAACACGAAACTTTAAAATGAAAACAAACAAAAACCAAACAAAAAAAAAACAACAACAAAACAAAAAAGCCAACAGCAGCAAACACCTTCGCATATTTTGTGTGTAGTGTAGTGCAGTGTGTTTGGTAGCATAGTGTGGACGAGGAGACGCTGTTGTCAACAGAGGGGCTATTACAGTTTCCACAACAGACAAGTCAAAACTTTTCCTTTTTGTTTGCGCGTGCTCTCTCGCTCACACACACACTCGCTTGCTTGACTGCTCACTCATTCACTTTATTAAAAGTTGTTGATGGCTTTTAATGCTTGCGATTGACGATGATGGTTGTCGATGTGGATGATGATGATGGCAGGCGGCGACGGTGGGGGGGAGTTTGTTGACTGTCGGATTTTGTGAAAATTGCATTTTCCAAAAGCGCATGAGCTGAAAAGCTCATAGTTTAAGCGCATCTTTACCCACTTTTCCTTTAAAGCACACATGAGCGAATACGTGCACGAATGTGTGTGTGTGTGTATGTGTATGTGATTAATGCGCATGCGTGCATATTTTGGCTGCCAACAGTTTGACAAGCACAATGCATTTTGTGTTTTTTTTTTGCACAAAAGTAGACAAGTGTGTTGTTAATGTGAAATAGACATAGGCATGCATGTGCGTGTTAAGCGCCATCGTCAAGTGTTGCCACTGCTGCTGCTTGTATTGTGCCTTGATGCGGTTGCCTTTTGTTTTTTTTATTGCTGCAATGCCCATGCGGGCGGTATTGCATTATTGCAAAAATATTAATGGTGCCGCACAAATCAATCACAATGAAATGTTGTCTGACTGTCAGTTTACATTGCATTAATGTGTTCTGTATGATTGATGTTAGATTCTTTGGAAGCAGTTACTGCAATCTGCAAGTCAACATTTTTTTTAAATTGGCAACATTGTTAGGTCAGCTGATTTTAATGCGTGTCAAACTAGTGAATTATGCTATTTTTCAAAATTAACAGAAAATGTAGTTACAACAATTAATAAAACTAATAATTAATACAATTAGTGAACATTTGTTGTTACAATTTTAGCAGCTCCTCTTAAAACTCTTAATAAATAAAAATTAGTCTTGTAACTAAAATGCTTACACATTTACACTAAAACGGTCAAATTGCGCAAATTTGAAACTTGATTAGTTAAAAACAAAATCCTTTCACAAGTTACCATAACAAAGTTCATATGTAATTTGCTTTTTTTTTTTTGTGTTTTGTTTATTTTTTGTTTTACACCATTATTTACTTGTTTGCTTGTTGCTTTTATTGTGATTATGTTATATCTATACATGTTGCTTTAATGCCTCGAAATAATTAGCATGATTATTAATTAATAAGTAATCCATGGATTGTATAAGAAGTTGCGTTCCAATTGTTGTTAGAGCGCCAGGTGAAAGAGAAACAAAAACAAAAAGCAGTAGGAGGGAGAGCTAAAGACAAACAGACAATTGTAGAAAATACCCTGCGGCGTGCAAAGCAAGGCAAGACAACAAAAAGTACCACAACTAGTAATAATAATAACAACAACAACAGCAAAAATTACACAATTACAAACACCAAGCAAGAAATGCAGACTCAGAGCAACGCAGCGCAGCCAAATAACGGCGACAAGCGCTTCAATCGTACAAACATGTATGTGTGTGTGCAAATTACATTATTGTATAAATTACTATTTATGCATATGCGAATTTATATTTAGAAATTGTTTGTTGTTTTTTTTTTTTGTATCTTTTCTTTTCAATATAAGTGAAGGCATACATTAATTTCATTAATTGCTTAATATCTTTTTTTTCGCCATAGGCAATTTTTTCGCCGCAACTGTTATGTTTTGATTGTGCAAACAAAGTGATTTGTGTTTTTGCATTTGTTTGTGTAAATAATTGTTGTTTTTTTTTCAATAATAATGCTTTTGTTTGATAAAATAACATACATATTTTTTCTAAAACTTTCAATTAAGGAATTTGACATAACTGTTTACATCATTAACGTTCGGCAGAAGAAGAAGAAGAAGTGTCATAAAAAAACAAGCAATAGAAGACGACCAACTTAGAACCAAAATGCAAAGATAAGAACTTAAATCGGAGAAGAATGAAAACATTTGTGAGTTTTCAAGAAGGCAAAGAGAAAAGATTTACAAATAAAAAAAAAAAACGGTATAAAATGTTTTACGATACATGATACAAAGTTCTTCTATTAAAAAAATCTGCGAGCGAGTGAAGAAATGCATGAACGAAAGAAAGAAAGAAGAAAAGGGTGACTGACTGACTGACTGAGTTAGTGTCTAACGACCTCCAGCTGATGCATGCATGCCAACCGTAAAGAACCTACTAACCTAAAGCGAGCTATGAGACAATATGAAAAGAGACGCAAAGCGCAGAGGGCGAAAAAAAAAATCTTGAAAATCAAGCCAAGCTAGACCTTCAAAATGAACCAAGCTAACATAATTCTATATGTAAAAGCATAAAACATAAGAACAAAACAAAGAAAGACTTTAATAATAAGCTTGGACTTGTTCTTTTTCTGTGCTTAAGCTTGTGCTTATTCTTGTTTTTATTTCTAAGGTTTTTTTTCCCCATTTCTTTTTATAAGAATTCCTGTTTGAATGCAAATAATTTCAGTTACCGTTTTAATAGAGTTAGAGCGCCCAATTTGAACTATTGACGAACCGGTTGCTTAGATTAGAACAATACACTTTGTACAAAAAAAAAAAAAATGGAATATTTTGATTTGATGTTTGGGCGTGAATATTCTTTATGGAAAAAAAAAAAACAATTGATTGAAAGTGTTGACGTAAAACAATATTCGTTATAAATAAAAAATAGGTCAATCAATAAAATTTTATGCTTTGTTTCGTTTTTAAGATAATAATTTATTATTATTTTTGTAATAATTGTGTTAAAAAATAGCAAATGCAATGAGCAACAGCATTAATGATAGAGGGCGCCACTAACAAAAACATTGACAACCGTTAAGTGGCTTAGGAAGCCTTACACACACATATAATAAATAAATAAGAATAAAAATAACAACAAATAAAAATAAATCAAATATATTTCAAGTGCAAAAAATGTTGTCTAACTCAAAAAGATGATTTTGAAAGGCAAAAAAAAAAAAAATAAATAATTTCGAAAAATTAATGTGAAATCGGCTCACGATTTGTCTCAACTCAAGTGAGTGGTAATATAATAAATCATAATTATAATGACAATTTAAATATGCCTTGTATGCCAGACAAAGTTGTTTGGCAAATTAATTGCAACAACAACAACAACAACAAAGCAGAACAACCAACAATTTGTGTTGTCAACATAAATAAATGACTGAAGAAACGAACTCAACTGAACTGATCTTAACTCTGATGATTATGATAATAATGATGATGTTTATTATAATGATAATCTCGACGTCAATGACTTATGCCTTGAGCAGCTTTTTGCCATCATCTGACATTGTTCATTATAACAATTTGACTTCAACTTTCTGTTATAATTCTAGAAATCAGCAAATTAGGTCAATGTTGCTTTAGCCGGGCTTCACTTGCAGCTTAGCTAATGAAGAAAGCAACAACAAAAACAAAAAAACAACAAGAAAAATTGACAAAAGCAAAAATCATATTGTATAATCAAAGAATGCTCACGTGCAATCATACATACATAGATCATGTGCTGAGGACTGAGACTAAAAAGTTCATGGCTTAGTAACACAATTTGTGTATTGAACTCGTTTTTCTTCACGGTTTTCTTAATTATTATTATTGTCATTATCATTGTTGTTGTTGTTTTTTCTTTTATTATTAAGCGTAATGTAGCATGTGTGGGTCGCCCACGTAATTTTCTTCTGTTTGGGATGAGCAGCAGTGTACCCAACAGCTAATTAATTGTTTGCGTGGTTCAAATTGTGCATGAAATGACATGAGCTTGAATTGTTTTTGTTTTATGTTTTATGTTTTGATTTAATTAGACTTATTTTGACAACAAAACAAAGAAAAATAAAACAAAAACGTTAACAACTCTAATGAAGCGAATCAACTTGGCGAGGTCGTAAGCACTCATTCACTCACGCACGCACGCACGACAACAATAAACAGAACACGAAATCAAACAAACGCCTGCGCAATGACAATTGTCACAGTTGTATTTGTATTTGAAAATATGAAAATCATATTGGAATGTAAGCATTGACAGCAACAACAATAACAACAGCGATTATGTTGTTGCCCACGCAAAAGCATTGCATTGCAACGGCAAACAAACAGAGTGAGCGAAAGGAAAAATGCATTTAAAGGCGATGACAATCACCTTGCACACACACACACACACAGCTTAGTTTTGCTTCTCGCCATTTATTCAGAAGAAGTTGTTGTTATTGATGAGCCATGCCACTGATCCTAGCAATTGTAATTGCTTATGTTGTTTTGTTGCAATGCGTAACATAGGGAATTACAATTGGTAGGAATAGTGGAATTTGGTGGGCTTAAGTGCAGCTGTGCAATGAAGAGAGATGTTCGTGACATAACATTGAACGAATTTTAACATTGCACATGTCTGCTGCTAAGTAGCAGTTTAAGAGAGTGAGTGCAGCGCCCTCTTGACATAAGATAAATGAGCCTGATTTACAGATTAATCAATAATATTTACTATAAGCTTTAATTAATTGAAGTTTTATTATTTTTTTTTTTCTAATAAAAGAAATTTTGCACAAATTAAACATATTGCATCTTTCACTTTCTCAAACTCAACAGACTTTGCAATCCTGTCCAATTGGCTGCACAAATGAGCCTGACACGGTAAGCGCCAACAACGAGATACTGCAATCGTCGCCCGACAGCACACTTGAGAAGCCAACGAGTGGCAACAGCGGCAGCAACAAAAGTGCCAATACAGGGACAGCGAATGGTATAACAACAACAACAATTGCCACAGGCGTTACAGGAGCAACAGCAGCGACAACATTGACAGCGACAACTTCTTCAACGAATGAAACAAACAACAACAACAACAATCATTGTACCAGTGTTGTTGTTATAAGCGATAGCAACGGTAACGCGCATCATCATCATCAACATTTACATACCAGTAACAACAACAGCAACACAGCCACCAGCGATACATCATCAGCAAGTTTTCAACAACGTTTCGATTTTCGCCAATTGAAAGCTCGTCTGCCGGAGCTCAATTGTTTGCATAGCTTGCAACGTTATTGGCAGCAACATTACAGTGGCGCCGCCAACAACAACAACAACAACGAAACCGGCGAACAACAAGCCGATGTTGCCGGCAGTGGCAGCGGTGGCTCATATTATACAAATAATATATTAGGTTATACATTTGGTTATCAATTCGGTACTGGCAACGGTAACGGCAGTGGTAGCGGTGTAACCGGCAGCGGTCCTGGTGGCGTTGTTGGCAAGGACGCGAAAGTAGACAAGGCCGAACTATACAAGGAGACGCCATTACAGAAATTTTATCGTCATCAGCAACAGAAAAAGATGCCGGCATTTAGGGGAAGACGCGGCTGGTGCGGTTGTTTTAAGGTAAATCACACTGATCCCCCACTTATTCTAGCAGCTCTATAGGAACATTATATTAAATGGCCTGTACAGGACAGCTGTTATTCCTTCTTTTAGCAAACTGTTTTTAAATAACAGCCTTTTTGATCATGTTAAATTGCTGCTAATTTCCATCGCTCCAAGTAATCATAATTCCTTATGTTACGTTGTGGTGCAACATAACATAAGGAATTACTATTGTTAGAAACGTTGAAATTGAAATGCAAGTTAGAGTGCATGCACTCATTCAGACATTTATTTAGCATTGCGCAATGAAGCCAAACGTTAATTTGTAATTGGTCACGCACTGTTAACGGCGTTTGCCGTCAAACGTTCAACGCCGTTGACCAATGTCCGCTTAAGCAGTTGAACGAAATGGTTGAACGATTGAACAGTTAAAGACGCATGACTGATTCGACGTTCATTGCTTAAATTTTGCTAATAATTTTCAATAATAATCACACACATACATATTTTCATGCAGGATGACGAACCACCTGAAATATGCGTGGTTGAAGGCGCATTCACACTACAAACGCTCACACCGACACAGCCAATGCCATCGGTCGATGAATTGGATACGAAATTTGCGGAACTTGTCGAAGAACTTGATCTAACAGCACCGAACAAGGAAGCGATGCTCAGTTTGCCGCCACAAAAGAAATGGCAAATTTACTGTTCACGCAAATCGCCAGTCGACACAATCGACGGCAGTCCAACGGCCATCACACAACCGCCAACGGCCGAACATTATATCGAACGTCTGAAGGATCTGATTGTGCACGTAAGCATCAGCAGTCCAGAGGATTCACCCAGCCATGAGTACAATGCACGCATTGAGAGTCACACGGCGTTTGTCGATGCGCTGAAGACCGCTTTGCGTACATCGACGCATAGTTTTGTGTTGCGTTTCGTTGAGCTGGAGGGTCTGCCATCGCTATTGAATCTGCTCGTGAAGTTGGATATGCGCGTCGCAAATACAACATTGCACACTAGTCTCATCGGCTGCATTAAGGCCTTGATGAACAATTCAACCGGCCGGGCACATGTGCTCGCCCATCCGACCTCAATCGATACGATTGCACGTTCGCTGGCCGCCGATAATATTAAGACGAAAATTGCCGCCTTAGAGATACTGGGCGCCGTTTGTCTTGTGCCTGGCGGCCATCGTAAAGTGTTGCAGGCGATGCTCAACTTTCAGGAATTCGCCGCTGAACGTACACGTTTCCAGAGCATTGTCAATGATTTGGATCGTTCGACGTTCGCCTATCGTGATGATGTTAATCTCAAGACCGCCATAATGTCGTTCATCAATGCGGTGCTCAACTATGGGCCCGGTCAGGAGAATCTCGAGTTTCGTTTACATTTACGCTATGAGTTTCTCATGCTTGGCATACAGCCGGTCATCGATAAGTTGCGCAAACATGAAAACGAGACGCTCGATCGACATTTGGTAAGTCATTCATACATAATAATAATGATAATGAATCATATAACAAAAAATATTTTCAATGTTTATAGGACTTCTTTGAGATGGTGCGCGCCGAGGATGAAAAGGAGCTGGCACGCAAATTCAATCAAGAGCATGTGGACACAAAGAGCGCAACGGCCATGTTTGATTTGCTGCGACGCAAGCTGAGCCATTCGCCAGCGTATCCGCACATGTTGTCACTGCTGGAGCACATGTTGCTTTTGCCATGTAAGTTTGCTTGATTGCTTGGCATATATTCATTACTACATATATATATATATTGTGTATTTGCCTTAGATACTGGCCATTGTACCGAACATTGGCTAATGATCGATCGCGTTGTCCAACAGATTGTCTTGCAAATCGAACGACGTCCGAATAGCGATCTCATTGATCCGGATGCCGATGCCAGTAAAATCGATAAGCTGAGCATTGAATCACCCGTACATGATCCCGATGTGGCGCCACTGGAGATAAATGTTAGTAAAATTGTACGTTTGCTTGTCAAAGAGGAGGAATTAACACAGGCACGCAAACGTGCCGATGAATTGGAACGTGAAAATTTCGATATACAATCACGTTTGGCCAAAAAGGAACAGGAACTCGATTTGCGTATGCAAGAGAAAGAGGATCTGGAAACGAGTCTAACGCGTATGCGTGAACGTCTCGAAAAAGAGTCAGCGAATCATTCGCAAGCGGTGCAACGTGCACAGAATGCCGAAATGAAGGCTGAAGATTTACAGCATCGCTTAATGACCGAACAACAGGAACGTACACGTCTCGAGCGTTTAGTGACCGAGGGCAGTATACCGGATGATCAAAAGGTTGCCGGTTTAACGGGTTGCAATGGTGCCGTATCGCCGCCACCGCCGCCGCCACCAATGAAAATTGTGCCACCAGCGCCGCCACCAATGACAGCTGCTATACCGCCGCCACCGCCACCGTGCCCAGGTGCGCCGCCACCGCCTAGCATGACGCCAGCAATGGGTATGTATAACTACATATATATACATATTATGTTATATATATCTCATATTTGCTTACAGCGCCACCACCGCCGAAACAAGAAGTGCCAAAGAAGAACGTGCCACAGCCCACAAATCCGCTTAAGAGCTTCAATTGGTCAAAGCTGCCGGATGCCAAATTGCAGGGCACTGTCTGGAGCGAACTGGATGAATCGAAACTCTACAACAACATGGAGCTCGAGAGCATTGATAAGCTATTCTCTGCCTATCAGAAAAATGGTGTATCGGTGAGTATTTTTTTTTTTGTTCTCAAATGCCAAGTGAGCCTCTAATAAAACTTTTACTGATCTGCCATGTCAAATTATGTAATGAACAGCAACACGATGGTTCCATTGAGGATTTGCGTCTGATGGGCAAGCCACGCAACAAGATACTCTCAGTGATCGATGGCCGACGTGCACAGAATTGCACAATTTTGTTAAGTAAACTCAAAATGAGCGATGAGGAGATTTCCAAGTAAGTTTACACTTGCTTTCGGACAGCCAAAGTACAAATAATAATTACTTTTTTTACAGAGCGATACTCTCCATGGATTGCAATGAGCAATTAGCGCTCGATATGGTTGAGCAGTTGCTTAAGTTCACGCCGTCAGCCGAGGAGCGTGCATTGCTGGATGAGCATAGCGAGGATATTGAATCGCTGGCACGTGCCGATCGTTTTCTTTACGAGATATCCAAGTGAGTAGCAAATGCAACAATGCTAAGGCATCTTTTTAAAACCACTCCATACACATATGCTATTCAGAATACCGCACTACGAACAGCGACTGAAGAGTCTGCATTACAAGAAGCGCTTTATGCTGACCGTCAACGATCTGATACCACGCATCACAAGCGTCATGGAGGCCTCACGTGAAGTGGCGCGTTCACGTCGCTTGCGCAAACTGCTGGAGCTCGTCTTGGCGCTGGGTAGGTGTTCCATATTGAATGTAGAGTGAGACATATAATCATGTTTATTTATATTGCAGGTAATTACATGAATCGTGGCGCTCGCGGCAATGCTTCCGGCTTTCGTTTGGCATCGCTCAATCGTCTGGCAGACACAAAGTCAAGCGCCGCCAAGGGCACCACATTGCTGCACTATCTGGTGCAAGTGATTGAGAAGAAATTCAAAGATCTGCTCAAGCTTGAGGATGATATACCGCATGTACGTGAAGCATCAAAGGTATCACTGGGCGAAATGGACAAGGACATACAGATGTTGCGTACCGGTCTGGCGGATGTTGCACGTGAAATTGAATTCCATCGTTCGTCTGGACCCGCACAGCAGGGCGATCGTTTTTTGCCTGTGATGCGTGAATTCCATGCACAGGCATCGGTGCGTTTTGCCGAGTTGGAGGATAAATTCCAAGATATGAAGACACGTTTCGATCGTGCTGTACGTCTCTTTGGCGAAGATGGTTCCGTATTGCAGCCCGATGAATTCTTTGGCATTTTCGATGCATTTTTGGCCGCGTTCTCGGAGGCGCGTCAGGATAATGAGAATTTCCGTCGGCGGCACGAAGAGGAGGAGAAGCGTGCCAAACAGGAGGCCGAACTGAAGAAGCGTACGATTGAGCGCAAGAGTAAGGAGGGTCTGATGAGCTCAGTGGCGCGCAATTTGGGCCTGAAGTCGTCCAATGGCAGCGGTGGCGGCCACGAATCGCCCATTAAGGGTGATAACAAGGGCGAATTCGATGATTTGATATCGGCGTTGCGTACCGGCGATGTCTTTGGCGAGGATATGGCCAAATTCAAACGTTCACGCAAGGCGCGCGTCATCAATGGCAGCGCTGCTATTGGCGGCAGTGGCGGCGGCGGCATGGGCGGCAATACGTCGCCACCGCGTCATGGCAGCATGGTGCATCGCGAGGAGAATGGACGTGAGCGCACTGTGCGACGTCAGTGAGCGTTGCAATGGTCGGCTATTATTCATACACACACACATACATACATGAACACACACACACACGCTGACACACACTTATATATAATCTCTTATACAGAAACACACACACACATATATATATATATAATCTCTTATACACAAACACACCCACACACACATACATACACACACACACACACACCCGCAATCGTTGTGCAACTGTTGTAATTTATATTTTATGCAAATAATTTTTTTTTATTAATATTTTTTAAATATATTGCATACGATTTAAGTATTTTTTTTTTACGTAATATATTATAATATAAAAATTTATTTATACTAAACACAAAAAAAGAAAAACAAAAAGCATGAAACCAAATTAATTAAAAATGCAACAAATTTAATAAAATTAAATTTAGTTCTTCTAAAAACAAAACAAACAACATTGTTTTTTTTAAACATAAAAGTTTATTAGATGAATGCCCTTTGACACCCTGGCCTGTGCCATTTTGCGCACTCTGTCACCCTATTCTTACGCCACTGGCAAGCGAACTTCGAGCCCTCAAATACACGATTAAAGCATTTCCATGTCATATTGTTCAATGTGTGGGTTTAGATAAGCTGAACTTGTGATAATTCACCGTTGATATTTGCTTACTCACAAGCCAGTCCATTTTCAAATATTTTGAGCGCCCCAAAAGTATGCAATTATTTTAGAAACGAATAACAAAATTTTTTTGAATTCAAAAGAATTTCACTGACAGATGTCATTGTCGTTAATTGAATTTATAAAAAAAATAAATAAATAAATAAATACAAACGAACACATACACAGAAGCACACACACGGACAAGCGCATGACCGGAAACAGCAACAACTACCACCAAAACAGTAAATTAGGGCTAACAAATTAAAAGCATGGGAAACTTTCCGTCGCAGCAATTGGACTCCGACGACCTGCGCCAGCTGCAGGGCAACTCCGGCCTCTCGCAGTACCAGATACAGCGTTTGTACTCACGCTTCATGGACCTCGATCGGCGGCGGTGCGGCGCACTGTGTCCGTCGGACTTGCTGCGCATTCCAGAACTGGCCATGAATCCGTTGCGCAAGCGCCTCATCATCGCCATACTAGCAGAGCGGCAAATCACTGGCGATGCCAGCAGCTTCATTGAGCAAGGTGACGATATCAATTTTCGGCAATTCTTAAACATCTGCAGCATCTTCATAGTGCCCAAGTACAAGGAGGTACTCGATGTCGAACAGCGGCTGGCGCACCGAAAGCGAAAATTTCGCTTTCTGCACCGAGTGATCGATAATTATGGCAACGGTTGCATACGGCGTTGCGATCTGCTCGAGACTTTGCTGTTGGTCCGGCAGCGCAGGCCAGCGGACGTCAGCCCACTGGAGCTCCCCGGCGGTTGTTTGCGCAATGGCACAAGCACAAGCGGCGATGCAGCCACACTGCGCGATGAACTCAATGAGATATTTACGGCGTTGTTTGGCACAAAGGAGCAGCTCAGCTATGAAGCGTTCGATACGTTGTTGCAGGATATCGACATAGAGCGACTGATGGGCATCGAAATGTGGCACAATACAACGTTAGCAGGAAGTAGCGCAGAGACAAGTCAAGAGTGAGGCGGTGGCCGATGTGCCCGAGGCGGACATGTGCAAATTTATAAGAATAAAGAAAATTTCTTGTTTGAAGAGCATTTTTTTTTCGCTTTCATTTGATTTCCTTTTGCAATTTGCATAGTTTAGCAAACAAATACAACAACAACAACAGCAAAATGAATAATAAATCAAAACAGAAAATACACGAAAACTATAAGAAATGCAAGAACATCTGTTCGAAGCCGCAAGGACATCGTCGTCGCTGTCGTCAGTCTGTCTTTGTCTCAGTCTCAGCGACTTCCGATTGCAGCGTTGTTGCAGCCTGAGGCCCTGAGGCGGCATCAGCGACTGTGGCGGCTGTTGCTCCTGCTGCTGCTGTGATCCTTTGCGTCCTTGCGTTAATTGAAATCTGAGCGCTCTGCGCGTATTCATAATTTGATTTCATTTGCTCCTGCCTCTGCTGCTGCCCCTGCCCTTGACGCTGTCTCAAAGGTGCGACTTGCCCTCGTTGATTTTCGCAAATGATTTACTTTTTCTTATTTTCTTGCTCGCGCTTACCTTTTTGGCTTCTTTGATTGTTCGAGTTTTTCATTTCGCATTGTTGGTTTTTTTTCCCTTCATATTTTTTCATTTTCGCAAAGATTTATTGTCGCATAAATCTTAATCTGTCATAATTCGTTATAATTGTTAACCGCAAATATTTCAAGAACGAACGAATTCGAAAATTTTCCCGCGCTGATTTGGCAAACCAACAGTTTTTTTTTTTTGTTCATTGTTTTTGTTTTTTTGAATGCAAAATTTATAAACGAATTTCATAAAACTTACATTGAACTAAGAGTAGAGCCAAATTGAAGGCTCCTTAATCTCTCACGACTTTGGTCTTCGTCTTGCGCCACAGCTTTGACCCTCTGCTGTGACTTGCGTCCTTTCATAGCCCACGCAGTCGTGACTTTTGTTCCAAACGGCGCATTTCCGTCCGTCCGGTGACATTTTCTTGCCAACGTTGTGTGTCAGTTCTTTTTAATCCCACAAATTATTACGCTAATAACCTCAAATTGTCGCGGCTTAAGGCCGTTTGTCATAATAATATTTTTACTTTGGTGACCGAAAAAAAAAAAAAAAGCGCGTGTGCCAACGTCGACGTCGACGCCGCAGTCAAGCTGTACAAGCAACGAACGAAATGAAAAGTTCTTTGTACATTTTTTTAATTATTTGTTTAATTTATTAATAAAGCAAACAGAAACACACAAAAAATGAAATTAAAAATGGAAATCAAAATGAAAAGGAAAATCAAAAGGACAAACAAAGTGACCGTTCGGGTGGTTGGGGGGAGGGGTTTGTGCGCATACAACCCCGGAAAAGTTTCAGTTTGCAAATATTATTGAGGCATATGTATTTGCTCAACTGCGCGCACATTGCATCCTCAGCCTTTGAAAAGTGATGGTCCAAGCGGTCCGACTCTTCAACCCAAATGAACACTTGAGTCACTTCACTTGTGGTTTGCGTTGCGGTTTTCCCATCATCATATGTCCGTCCGTCCGTCTGTTCGGCGCCGCTTATGCAACACGCGCCTTTGTTTATTTAGGCAAAAGTTTCGCCGTTTTTGTTCGTTGCCTCTGCTTCTTCTTCAAACGTGTGCAGTTACCATGGAAAGCACAAATATGTAATGGAAAATGTTAAGTATTGTGTTGGCACATGTTGCCAAGCATAAACCCAAGATTTTGATAAATTTAATTTTAACGGTTTTTTACGTGAATACATGTTTGTCTCACTTACGCGTATAAATAAGTAACTGAAATTTACGCCATGTTTAACAAAAAAGACTGAAAAAAAATACGAAAAATTTCACTCGCAGGACAATCAATCGATGCAAATTGATTCAGTCAGTGAGACCAGACCGGCTGTACGAGTATTATTTAACCCATTGAGGAAGGCAAATAATTTGGTGGTGTTCCCATTTGCCACTTCAAGACGAGGCACAAAGTTATCGCATGGCAAGACAAATACCTGCGCAAAGGACTCGTTTTGTGTCAACAGCCAAAAGGATACACGCACACACATGCACATACTTACGTAACGTGTCAGAGAACCAGTTTTCCGCTTCGCTGCAATGTTGATGCATAAATTGCTTTGGCATTTTTCCAAAACAGGAACAAAACAACAAGAAAAAAAAACAACAGAACTTCTCGAAGCATGTCCTGTGAGTTACGCATATATACCCAGCAAAACTTATTTCAATGTGCTGATTGGCAAAGGAGACTTCAGCTCTGGCGAAGAGGTTGCGGAGGTTGGTGTTGGTTCAGTGTGGACAACAAAATGAGAAACGAAACGCTGCTTGTAGATGAAGAGGTAGAGGAGTGTTATTTTCGAATGATGGAACAGTGAGTAACAGCGAAACGAAATGCAGTTTGTCGATGAAGAGATAGAGGAGGGTTATTTTTCAACTGCCGCGACGCGACGCGTCGTCGACTAGCAGAGAAACGAAACGTTGCTTGTGGGTGAAGTGGTAGGGGAGGGTTTGCTTGTGCGCCGCGACGTCAACCAACCGAAAATGTAAACGCTGCTTGTGGACGAAGGGTAAGAGGAGGGTTACTTGTCGAATAGAACTAACCGGCAAACGCACTGTTGCTGTTTCGCCGACGGGTTGATCTACTCTTGTGCATATGATCAGAATTAAGCGCACAATTGTTACATGTCTCGATGGCCGCGTTGGTTAAGCGGCGGCTTTGCAAGTCTTGCAAGTCGATGAGCCTGAGTTCGAATCCTGGACGGGGCAATGCGCTTTCACTTAAAAAATATGTAAGTTTTCCTCTTTACTCAATCATTAAAATGAACTAATTTATCACATCTGAATATTTAGCACAATAATTTAAACAAATGAAAATAATGCAAAACATTAAAAAAATTAATAATAATAACAAAATAAAAAAGAGGAAACCTTTCAAAAATAAAAATATTTTTTTTTTTTTTTTTAAATCATCATATTTATTTTTGTCCGCGACAGGATTCGAACCTGCGCTCACAAAAGCATAAATTGTAATGCTTACGCAGAACAACAGCAGACCATAAACAGACTGCGCAGCCAATACTGTTCCGTCGCTGTAACCAAAACGTTCCAATTCCATTTCGTTCTCAGCATCAAACACCTAGAAAAGCAAAGGCTAATAGGAGGGTTTTGTGCAGCAGTTCAAGGGGTTTGAAAGGCTAAATTGTAAGTAATTTTCGCACTAAGCCAAAGGTGTTTTGACAAGGCAGATGATGCTTAGTTATCTTGGTTTCGCGGCCACGCCTGTGTAAATATAATGGGAACATCAAGTTGTTTGGTTGGTACTAACACATTTCGATGAAAGGGTTTGAAAAGTGGTTTTGAAAGGCTTTTTGGTTTTGCTGGGTAGTCCCGTTTTCGAACCATGTGTGTGTGTGTGTGTGTGTTTTGTCCTTTGGCTTGTTGAGCTATTTAAATAGTTTGTTATAAAAATAATACACGGTGATTTTTCATATGCAACTTAAGTTGCATGAAACGGAGACAAGTCATATTTCAGCATTAGTTAGTTTTGTCAGACAGGACGAGTTTCATATATTGTGCACACACACACACACTCAGACATGGCAAATGAATTGCTTACAGATGATTTTAGTTAAGTCTTTTTTAGGAAATTCTTGTGCCGCGCTGCGCTTCTTCAACTTAGTCCAATTCAACGGCACAAGTAGCGCATGACAACATCAAAGTATCAATGAGCATCACTGAGAGAGTGATGGAGAGAGAGAGAGGGAGTGGCGTAACTCAGCAAGTGTGTGCGTGCATAAGCAGAAGCACCTGTCATTAACATTGTGTTTGTGTGTGTTTGTTTCTGTTAAATTTTTTTTTTTTTATGGCAAATCAATTGGCATCGCAGCCGAACTGCTTAGCAGTGCGACGTACAGGTGCGAAAGGCGAGAACGAAACAAAACTAAGAAAGAAAACAGTTGATTTGGTTTTGGATAACTGCGCCAAGCTGCAACGGCATTTACATAAATGGCGCGTGACTCCAACACAACACAAGACAAAACAAAAACAAAAAAGAAGAACAGCTGTTGTTGCTGTTGATTGAATTGCATTTGAATAAGCAAAATGTTATTGAATTAAAATGAGTTTTGGAATTATCATATACCTTTATCACAAACCATTTGCCTTGTGTAGCCTTTCTTCATGCTGTCGAAATTAACAAGATAGCACAAACAACAACAACAACCACAGCAGACCAACCACACAATGACAAAAAATGCCGACCAGCAGCAGCAACAATAACAACAACAACAAAAATGTAAGCAAGGTCTGCCACTGTTGTGACGCATGCGCGACTGCGCGGAAAATCTTATCATACCAAAACAATAAGGAAAAACATTTGCAACGCTTCGCTTTTCCGTATTGTTTCCGCGCAAAATGCGTTGAAGTTTAGTGCACAAAGGGCAAATGCAACGTCAATACAAAGACGTCGCTAAACTGACCAGACCACCTTTTCAGTCCAGACACACAAAGAAAAAGGGTCAGCACTGTGTGACCTAAGCTTTGCTTTCCCTTTCGTGCCTACTTGTTTGCCGACGCGCACAGTGTTGCGGCTTGACTTGTCGTGACATAAACTGATTTGTTTTTTGGGTTTTGACAACTCTATTGTGTTTTTCGTTCCTTTGTTGGCCAAGTAGCATGATGTATGCGCCAAAAAAAAAAAAAAAAAAAACATACAAATTATTCAATTATTGCTCAGTTACCTTTAAGCAATCAATAATAACGTTTAAAAAGACTTCTTCTTCTTCTCAATGCCAGCGATCAATTCTTCCCAAACGGTCGCTTTTGCCGGCAAGCAATTTAAACAAAGTTGATTTTTTATTTAAATTTAATTGTAACAAAAACAGAGACGCTTGCAGGCGCATTTCTCAAATGCATAAATACATTTTCTTTGGCAAATGAAATCCATGGCTGTCAAAAGCGATGACAAAAGCAGCGGGTTGCATTTTCATTCGATTTTTCACTTCGCATAAATTGTCTTGAGCAACTTCGCCGCGCTGCTGTCCCAGGTGAGCATTTGACTCGCTGACTGACTGACTGACTGATCTGTCAAACGTTTGACAGTCAACGTTGCCGATCATCGTCGTCGTCGGAGAATGTCCTGTCGCTTGATTTCGTGCTGGGCGCTTTCTTCTCATTTGCATTTAACCCCTTCGTTGGCAGAGCCGCGCCGCAATCAAGTTTTAAACCGTGCTCTGCCTTTTAAATGAATTTTATCCTTTTTCGGTTTATTTTTTTTTTATTTTTGAATGTTTTGCCTGTTCGCTTTCGGGATAAATTATTACCAACAACAAAGAATGCAAAACGCGCGCGTGATTGTTTTTCGTGACAATTCTGTGCAAGAAAATTCCATTTTAATAAGTCTTCCTTGAAGCGTTGGCCCTCTTTCCTTGAGCAATTACTGCTTCAATTAAATATGTAAATTTCCAGGACAAAAGCATGTTTTTTCTTATATTTTTTTGTAGATGATTTCCAAAAATCTTCGTCTGGGACACTAGAATGTCGCTTAATTAGCGCGGGAAGCAGAAAGTGTCAGGCTAACGTGACTAAGTACGGCGTAGAAAAGTGAAAGTCATGTCAGTGCGATGGCAGCTGTGAAGACACAACGAGCGTCGACGCAAATCGCACTCAAAAACAGCGCCAAAAACGCTCCGAACGCACCAAATCGCCTCTAAATCGCGCGAAATCAACGCCAACAGATCGCCTCCGATCGAACTTTGTCTTCACGTTTAACTTTATGCAAATCTCGGATTTTCGATGTGCGAACAGTGAAATTAGCATTTAAATTGGCTCATTAGCTGCGAACTGCGCAAGTGGCATCAGCATCAGAATCAAAATCGGGCGACAAATGTCAAAAACGCGCTCAAACAAAGCCGCGCAAAGGCGTCGCTTCGGGGATTAATAACTGTTTTCATGAGCGATTTGAATAATTATTTTCATAACAATAATTTCCTGAGCAAACAAAAGTTTTGGAACTCTTTTTGTTTTTTGTTTATTAATTTGGGCTTTTCGCATTGACTTTGTTGTCGCTAAGCAAGGGCGGGAGGAGGTTGGCTTGGCTTGGCTTGGGAAGGTGAATGAGGGCTGTTGATGTTTTTTGGGTTGTTTTCCTAATAAAAATGATTTTAAATGTAAAAAATCAACTCAAAAAGCATTTTGTATACAAAGCGAAGAAAAAAATGGCATTTGTGAAAAGTGTTGGGCAAACATTCTCAGCGATTTTGTGAAGCGAGAAATCGCGTGAAATCGAATTTCAGCGCGAAATTTTCCAATTAACTAAAGAAAGTTCTTATCGGCAGAAGAAAAAAAAAAAAACAAAGAAATCGTAGAATACGAACAAAAACAACAACTACTGTGGGACACAAAGAAATCCTTGCGTTTGCGACACCCATGCCAGAAATCGTTTCACACACATTTCGCTTTCTATGTCGATTTCTTGCCTGGACCTCTGGCGTTGTTGCGCTTCCTTGTGGGGTGAGTTGATTACACATGGTCGGCGTCGAAGTCGGTAAAACCAACAAAGCGACGGACGATCCTTCAGCGTGACGGCAACAGGATAAATAAAAAAAAAGTATAGTATAATTACACTTTTCCAATTTAGACTTTTTTCTGCGCCATGATTTCATTTCATTTCGTTTGATTTGATTATGTGCTGTTGTTGTTATACCCCTTGCCCTTGTTGCACATGGCTGCCTTGACTATTGTCACTCGCCGCGTTGCTCAACTACCCCAGAGCCTCTCAAACTGCCCAGGAACTTTCTTCAAAGGCGTTCTCTGCCGTTCAGCGCCTCAAAGATTGAAAGTCGACTTCGCTTTGTGTTATTTATTTGCTTTAATTTTTTTTAATTCGTGTTTGTGGCATTTCTTTTTTGCAGCTCCTTTTTGGCACAACCGTCAATTTGGGCGTTGCCGCAAATGTTTTAATTTCGTGCTAAGAAATTACACAAATGTAATTGAAGTCGCTTGTTTTTTGTTGTGACTGTGAATCCTCAATAAAGGAATCCCGCGCCTTTCAGCGCTTGGCATGGCCAAACACTCAAGCAGCCTTTGAGCGGCGACTCCTTCAGTGACGCCAATTGGCTTTCTTAGCCAGACATCCTTTTTAATAAGTATTCTGTATGCTAAGTAAGACCTTCTTGCATTAAATAGCATCTGGCGCCTAATTCATGCTCTTGACTAATCGTTCTCTCTCTCTCTCACTCCTCTCGGCTCGCACTCCTTCCGCTTGCTCAACTGTGATTAGTGGCGGCAGTTCGAAACGCGCGCGTTTTATGTAAATATGCGTCAGACGGCAACAAAAACAACAAAATAATTTTTTTTTTTAAATTCAAACAAATAAAAAGGACATAAAGAAGAAGAAGAGTTTTCGAAACGTCTGTTTGTTGTTTTGCACCTGTAGTGTCGAAGTCAGCACAGGTCAATGAGCTTCTCTTCTTCTCGCTTCTTGTGTTGTCTTGCCTTGTGTTGTCTTCTCTCTGTCCGTTTGTTTTGCTGCTCCTATTGATTCCTTATCGCATCGTCGGCCGCGCAACGCACGCCTGCGCAATGCAAAGGACAATGGCGCGCAGGATTCGATGCTTTGCGATTCAATTCAATACGCAAGGAGCACAACTCGTGGCTTGTGCTAATGAAGACAGGTGCTTTCAACTTCATTTCAAGCAATCGTCTGTTGCTTCTGCGAGAATTTCAAATTAATGGTTTTTATGAACATTAAATTTGGTTCGAATTTGTTGAAGTTGCAGTTGAAGAGTAAACAAGTTTTATTAGTTTTTTTTTTTTATATATAAAACCATAATACTTTTCAAACAATTTGCTTTCAATCAAGCCGTTCAATCCTTGCCACGTGCCGCTTTACGCCCACAATTCTTCGCAGCCATGATAGCCAGCACAATTGCGAGAAGGCGAGAAGTGAGAAACCAGCATACATACATACATATATAGCACGTGCAGAATGTCTAAGGCATGCACTTGGGACTTTCGTCTAATTTTTGCCAAAAAGAAAATTGATCATGAAATTGATGAACAGTTAACAGTTACACATGCCCTTATATTAGTTTCTATATGTATTCTAACACCTTGTCACACATACAGACACATACTTAGACATACGGCGCGTGTGCAAAAAATGCTTAATGACAGGCAAGCTGAGCGAGAGTGATAGATAATGTGCAAAAGTCCAAAGTGCACCACAACCAAAAGTGCGAATGAATGAATGTACTAACAAATAAAGGAACGAATGATAGTTGAAACGAGACGATGCAACAAATACATGCGGGTAAAGGTGCACGCATCGTGCCATTCCGTCCCATCCCGCATTGTTTATACTTCGGCCCACGCTCGTCGTCGAACATTCGCGCATGCACAACAACAACAACGACAACAGTAACAACACACGAACATTTCGGTAGCTGCACTGCTGCTGCTGTTGTTATTGATGATGATGAAGATTTTAATGACTTGCGCGCGCCTCACACAACATAGTATATCTCTCCCTCTTAGGCACACGCACACTTATACAGAAACCAAAACATCATTGAAAATTCTTTTGTCAATTTTCACAAAACACTTTTCACCATTTTTCACAATTTTTACTTTCATCAAAAGCAATACAATTCAACTCAATTCATTTTGTTGCCTTTTAATGACATTATCAAAGTGCAATTAATGTACGAAGCAACAACAACAACAACTAACATTCGATAACATAAAAATTTTTATGTTCCAATCGTAAAATGTGCGAAGTGAAATTGAAGTAAAATTGTTATAAAATTATCGAAAAAAGAAAGAAAAAGAAAAACTATAAAAATTTTATTATATTTTTTCGCTTGCCGTCATTAAGCGACTTTTCAAGTGCTTTGTTTGTTTGTATCTGTGTGAATTTTAAAGTATCTTTTAATTTTTCTCAACTTTCCTAAAGTGTGATTTTTTTTTTCGGATGCGGAAGTGTAATAAGTAATATGGATAAACAGATAAGAAGTAATTAAACTAAAAGATACTTGATAATAATAAAAAAACGTGTTTTTATTTCTTTGGCTGTGTTTTGATTTAAGACTTCGACTATCGTAAATGACCATCAGCACCCTTGTTTCACTTTGGCTTGAGGTTTCCCACATTGAGTTCGGGGCCACCAACCTCGTTGTAGATACATATGGTATATCCGACGATGAACCAAACAAACTAATTAAAGTTTTTGGTATGCAAAGCGTTGTCCTGTTTCTCAAAAGTTCAAATACAACATTTCACTCTAAGCCATTGAAACAACAACGACAACAACAAAATTGCTGTCCTGCCCGAACATTCTTTAAATCGATTTTGGATATAAGAAAAAAAAAATAATAAAGAAAGACAAACAAAAAATCATGTTTACACAACCTAAAAAGGATATTCAACGCGCTCGACATTTCACATGAGTCGCTCAACTGTCCCATCTGTCTGTCTGTCTGTCTGTCCGCGTTGTCCGTTTTGATGAATCTTTTTTTTTTTTTCTTTCTTTTTTGATTATCAGTTTTGTGGTCTGATTTTATCTTAGCTAATCTGATGCAATTAGTTGCTTCATTATGCCAATCAACATTTGCATTTAACCCTTTTTTTGTTGAGCTGTGTCAAAGATGAACTGACGAAGAAGAAGCAGCAGAAAGCCCTTCAACCTTTTTTTTATTGGCAACAATTGAATATTCAAATTTGTTTTCATTATAAGTAAACTTTTTAACATTTTCAAAACCGAAAAAAATTTCATCAACATCCTTCAACATTTACGCTTAGAAATCTTAGATATATTAAACCATTGCAAGCAGAGCAGAAAGTTCTTAAAAAAAAGGCAAAAAAATAAGAATTTTGTTCCACTGCCTTATCAAGCAAATTATTAAATTCAACTGATCTTGAACGCATTTCAAAGACAACATTTATAACTGACAATTTCGTTCCAAAAATTCTATCATTCTCTCTCTGCTCATGCGCATGATCTTTCTATATTTCTATATTAGTCTTGAGATATACAAGATTTAAAATAATTTTGAAATTTCCAAAACAAACTTCTGCAAATGAAAATAATTTTTTTCAGACTCTTCAAGCACTTCAGGCCCAACAATTCCAACAACATTTGTCGTTAAGTGATGGATCGATCGATTGATTGTTAGTTCGTTCAATCTTTTGTTCGCTCTTTCGATCTTTTGTGCGTTCTTCAAGTGTCTCCGATGTACATACATACTTATATACATATATACATATTACAGCTGTACATCATGTTTGATATTATTTCGTTATCCATTACAATCGCACCAAACTGATAATGATCATTTGAGCCAAATCGTATAAGTAGAAAATGAAGAAGAAGAAAAATAAGTTAGGGAAGAAAACAATAACAACAAAAATGTACTCAAATTGCAACTCAATCAAAATGTTGTACATGCCTTCATACATGAATATTTCACTGAGGTAAAAAAAAAAGAAAAGAAAAATTGCAACTGTCAATAAGTAGAGCAGTTCGAGAAGCAGCAGCAGCAGTGACAGAAGCGCAAGGATCGGTAGGAATGCAAGGATCGGAAAGTAATCAATGCGCTTAGATTTGTCAATGTCCTTTGCTGACACATCGCTACTCATCTTCCTTCCGTCTGGCAATTGCGCGTCTCTCATTTCACATGTGCACACGCACACACACACACACACACACACGCGCAGGCTGACGGTATACTTTCTGCTAAGCATGCTTAATCGACTTTACGTACAAATCCGACGACAACGATTAATCAAAGTGACGTCTGAGCATTGCTTGAAGACGACTGCGACAGGACACACACAGGATACAGGACACAGGAACAGGACGAAAGTCTTGCGGCATTTTGCGCGCCAAACTTAACGTTGAACTGAATTAAACTTGTATCTGGCACAGAAACTCGAAATCAGAGCGACAACAACAACAACAACAAAACCAAACACTATGTGACAAACACACACACACACGCACGCGACGCACAAAACAAACAAGGACGAAATGTGCATGGCATTAAATAATAAAAAAAAAGGAAAAAAATGAGTGAATGAATGACGACTAAGACGGACAGACAGACCGACGGACGGACGGACAGATCGAGACGACGAATGCTTGTCTGTCTCTCTGTCCGTCCGTCTGAAACTGCATTTGTGTAAGTATAAGAATGAAAAATTATTGAATTTATATTCATTCATTTTTTTCTTTCATTTTCAGTTTTGATTTTGATTGTTTTTGTTGTTGCTTCGCGCTTGGATTAACTTCTACTTTAATTTCGTCGTTTCTTCGCTCCAATTTCACATTCACTGTTCTTGTTGTTGTTGTCAATGGAATTTTGTATTTGTTGCTTTGATGTAATGATGACAAAAACAAAATAAAATACAAAAAAAACTATAGGAAATCAAAAGAAAAGTAAGAAAAAAACGATGCTTGCATCTGTCCAACATTTTGCGGCTAATTGAAGTTGACTTGACGCATGTTGTTCGGCTCAATGAAGTACAAAGGAATGAGTTATGCGTTATGCTGCCGACGCATTGAGGCGTGCTATGCTCTTAGAAGAGGAGCGCTCATTGAGCAATGGGGGGCAAAGGGGCAATGTCAGATGATCGAAAGTTGCCATAAATGATGAGTCAATAAAATTTAATGTTTGCTTTCAATGAAATTCAATTGCAATATTGACAAAAAAAAAATATACACAAGAGAGATTGGTCTTAAAAATTTAAAATAATAATGAATATTATGTATTTTTTTTTTTTTAATTTGAAAGAACCGTCTTGTTGCTTGTATTAAACCTCTGCAAAAATTCAACAAAATTTTTCTGTACGTGTGTCGCTCATTGCAAGATCCTTCAAATTGTTCATTTCCTGGCACTTGACGCAACACAAAACGCCGCCGTCGACCAACTGGCGAACAATATTCATTCCGATGTTGCCTTTGACGCGTGCGCAACGAATGCCAATTGGAACACTTTGGAAAAATTAAGAAGAAGAAGCTACTCGAAATGCATTTACCTCACTCACTCACGCACATACACATGCACAGCACTGGCAAAAACGCGGCAGCCGACAAACAGCTCTGCCGCCAACAACGTCTGTCGCAGTCGGCTTCAACGTCGCGTCGCTACCGAAGCACTTGAGTAGCAAGCATGCGAAGAAAGGAGAGCGAACGAACGCACATGTTGTTTGTGTGGGCGCACAACTTTGAACTTTAAGTGTTTGTGTGTTTGTTAGGAATTGAGGCAAATGCATAATTTTGTGGTTATGTTTTTGAATATTATTGTTGCTTCTATTAATCGAAATTTTAATAATTATTGTAATATTCACGATTGTGTATTGAAATCGCAAATAAAACAACAATACCGAAAATCGAAATTTAATATTTTTTCTTGTCAAATTTCTTACACACACTCACACACACAGCCATACGCAACTCATAAAGCATAAAGACTGACTTAATGCTGACTTTGAATAAAGGATTTTTGTCGTACGACCTCAAAAGTGCATTGCTCTCTTTCGCACACCCTCACCCGCTCTTGTTTCCTTGCTTTGCTGCTGTTTTTTGGCGCGCACAGGATACAAAGTCGGCCACGGCACACAGATTGTCTAAAAATTGCGTCAGTTTATGTGACATTTGCCTAACCTGGCGTCAAATCAGCGCCGCTGCCGCCGCCGTTGCACAAACTAAGAAAGAAGGACAGCAGCTGCAAATCGCACACTCACGCGTCGTCAAGATGGTTGGGCAAGAAATGATTTTGTTTTTTTTTTCTTCTTCATTTTTTTTTTTAACACAATAGACATGTACAACTGCAAACAATTCAATTGTCATTTAGTCCTTGCGCACTCTGGGCGTAGGTGGTGGCAACTCATGACGGCAGCTGGCCGGTCGTTGCGGACGTGCACTGATCCTGTAACGTTCATTTTCCATATGCTGCATGGATCCTTATTGCATATTTTAGTTATGCTTCGTTTACTGTTAGCTAAAGCCGTCATGCAGTCAGACGGACAGACAAACGGACAGCGGTACAAACCGCAAACGTGTTTTGTTGTTTTTTTTGTCGTTTTTTTATTATTCAGTCGCATAAAAATGTTAGTTAATTCAAATTTATGCAAATTTCAATTTAATAATTATTGCATGTGTGTATGTGTGCTTACATTGCGTTCGGCACAAGCAACAACAGCAACAATGTGGGAATATGGCACAGGTGCGCGTTCAGACACATAACGAGGCATAAAATAACCCAAAAAGCATGACAAAGTACGCACTTATGTGTGAGAGGGATCGCGCAAATGTGTGCAAGTCACCTTCACTATTTGTTTCTATTTTGAATGCACTCAAGTTCAGTGCAAACATTGCAACTACATGGGGCAGTTCAATGCGTATTGAGTTTTTGACTGGCGTATGTCACAAGGTGCACATGGCCAATTTAGGCAAGTTGAATATTTTTATGGTATGCAATGCGTATTTTAGCCTGCCAACCGTGCCGCAATAAAAATAAAAACAAAAACGAAAGAAATACTTGTCAAACAATTTTCAATTTATTATGCCAAAAATCATTATCGGAAACTTAAATATTAAACAGCAAAACAAAATTGTAAATTGAACAGCGAAAAAAAAAATGTTTTAATTAAATTTAAGGCCTTGAAATTAACATGAACAAAAATTATACATACGATATATAAAAATAGTCTACGACTTGAAGCGATTTTGCAAAAACAAAAAAAAAAACCTTAACACATTTCAATATATTGAAAAAAAAAAAAACGAATATAAATTTAATTCAAAGTTCCAACAAATTGTCATGCACTGAGAAGCTGAGACGTCGCTTAGTCGCATCAAGCGACTCATGACGCTCCGTCAGCCAATTGGCATTGAATGACCTTGCGATCGACAACTGTTCCTCCACCTGCTCATCCTCGTCGAAGTCGCTCGTGGAATTGTGCCCACTGTCGGGACTGACATGGCGGTGTTGCTTTTGTTGTTGTTGTTTAACTTTGCCGCTGACACGCTCCCGGCCAGCAGCGAGTAACTTTTGGGCCGACTGTCGCACGCTTGTCGAGATCTTGACCGCAATCTGACGTTTCCGGCGCACGGCTCTTTGACGACGCAACAGTTGTTGTTGTTGTTGGTGTTCGTTGAGACTGTGGCCGAGCGTAGGAGAGCCACGCACCTCACGCTCTTGATAACCGCAAGAGGGCGCCACGAGGGCTCCATCGCTGCTGCGCCAATATTCGCTTAAATCGCTGGCCGGATCGTACGCTGGTCGATAGGTAGGCGAGGGAGACGCCTCATTCGCTGCCGTCGCAGTGGCCGATGCTGGTCCCGATGCCGCCAAGGTCGATCCTGATGCTGTTGCGGGTGTGGATGCCTTGCGCATTGTGCGGAGTGTTCGTCGTCGTGCGGTGGGCGGCATGTTGGCGTGGGCGTGGCCATGTCGTCGATGTCGGCGCGTTCGCTCTTTGCGTGTGCTCGCCAAGATCGCATCGATCATGCGTTCCAGCGTCACATCGCCCATCTTCGTGGAGCTGAGCATCGATTGCTCGGTGTGTGCGATGGCGGCGCCAGCGAGGCCTTGGGGGATGCTGTCGGAGGCGGTGGCGGTGATAGTAACGTTGGTGGCAGCGGCAGCAGTTGCATGTTGTTTTGTTGCTGAGTCGCACGACGCTTTGAGCGACTTCTCCTCCAGCACACTCGTCATCGACGTATTGCCGCACTGTGCGATCTCGGCCAGGTAGCGTGGCTTCTCAAAGTAACTGTCCGGTATGCCAACGCCTCGCAGCGCCAACAATGGTCCCGGTATGAGGCCACACGGCGAGTACTCCGCCTCGAAAGTGGGCAGCGTCGATGCATAGTGGGCGGGCTGCGTGCGCTGTGCCTGTGGCGTCGTCGTCATCGTCTGCGGCAACATGGGCGTGGCGGTTCCGGTCGTTGTCGCCGTCGTCGACGCCAACGTTTCCGGCAAAATGTTGCTCAAATCCTTCAGACTCTGCACTCGCTTCAGACTCCGCTCGAGCGGACTGGCCACATGCCGACTGAGCAGGAGACTGCCGGCGGTCGCACGTGCGCCAGGCAGCGGCGTTGACGTCAGCTGCGCGCTCTGGCCGACAACGTTCTCCTTCTCCATGTGCCGCCAACAAAGCGTCGACGATTTGCGTCTCAGTTTGGTCTCTCGGCGCCCCACATGGCACTGCGCTCCATCGATGGCCTCCGTGCTGTGGTAATCCGTTTGCTCGGCGGCCAGATACGATGGTCGTGCATTGTGCACGGCCCACTTTAGCATTATTGCTCTGAAGAATTGCTAATGAAATGAAAATAAAAGAAAGAAAAAAAAAACTTGTTATATTTGAATGTCTTCAAAGGCTAAAAGAAACTTGTATGTTTGTATGTATGTATGAGAGTACAAAAGGAAACGTTTTGCAAACAAGTTTTAGCGCTTAAAGCTTTTATCCTTCTTCTTTTTCATCTTGTTATTGAACAAATAAAATGTAAAAAAAAACAACTTTTTGCGCGCTCAGTTCGTCTTCTTCTTCTTCTAGTTGATCTGCTTTGGTTAACGGCAACTGTGCGTGTGTGCGTGTTTGCCGCCTGTGGCTGCGGCTGCAGAAAATGGGCGGCCTTCAATTCAATGTGCAAAAATAACAACACCAACAACAACAACGACAACCAACAAAACGCAATCGAGACAATTGATTTTATATAAAAGGAAACGGAAGAAGATTATGTGTGTGTTGTCGTTGTTGTTGTTGTTCTTGTTGTTGGCTTAAGTTTATGACGCTTCTGGTTTCCAGCTGTGCCCAACAACATTTGAATAGCATTATCAGATTCACATACACACACACGCACAAACATGCAATTAACTTGCTTAGTTCGCATTTGAGCAGAAAAAAAAACAATAAAAAAAAGCTTCATGCAAATTCAATTTGAGCAATCAAGCAAATTCTGTTCGGTCTTTCAATCAATCAATCAATCACTCACTCAATCAATCGCACACTTAGCGCTGAAAGGTCTTTGGCGCACTTCAAAAAAACAAAAAAAAAAATATATATATAAAAATCCTTTTGCACATTTCGCTGTTCAATTTCATTTCATTTTTGTTCATTTACTCCTTTTTTCAAAAGCGTTTTTTTTCGGTTTCGTTTTAAGTTCAAGTGCTCTTCACCGTTTCTGCGTGCGTGTATGTGTGTGTGTGTGTGCGTGTTTGAAGTGTTAAAATGCATGGCCAGCAGAATTTTGTTTAACATTTTTTTTATAATTTTGCAAAACACTTTTTTTTCAAATAAAATTTTTACCTTTTTTTCAAATAAAAAAAAAAAACACAAGAATATTTTTCGTTTGTAGCAATAAAAAAAAAACACTTCTATAATTTTTAGCACATTAAATGTTGTTATTTATTTCACTTGATGATTATTCGTGTTTTAAAAACGAAAAAAAAAAATATTTTAACTTCAAAATCGAAAACAGTTTGAAGAGCGCTGCGCACGTCCTTTCGCACGAGCACACGAATTGCGAGTGATTTGCCTCAAGCGAAGTGCGCAAAGAGCACAGTTCGGCGCTCACTCGTCCAACCACCCTGAATAGTTGAAACGGCCGTGTGAACGACAATTTAAGTCATAATGCACTTATGTTACACAATGCGACAGCACACATACAGCAAACTAACATTTCCATGGCACTAACACAGCGACTGTTACAACGCAGAACTGTCGTATGTGCATGGTTTAGTGTTATGCAACATGTGCGTAATGATAATTGAACATGTTGCTATGTGCTGAAAAGAAAACATTTAACCAAAAAAAAAAGTTAGTTTTAATAGGTTGAGAAAAAAAAACCAACCGGAAGTCAGAAGTTCGTTGTTTAAATCTTTTGTTTTTTACACTAATGACTTTAATAGGAAGTGAAGAAGAAGTTACGAAGAATTTCCAACAAATCAGCAATAAAGTCATAACTAATAAAGATAATACAAATTATTACTGCACACACACACATATGTACAACAACAACAACAACACAAACGAAGATGAACAGCTGCCGGACGGACAAGCAGTAAAAAAATGTCCAACAAATTGTTAGGCCGTTCGTTCGTTCGGTCAGATGGCCCACACACACACACACACACACACACATATGAGTAGCTAATAAATTTTGTGCTTAAAAAAGAAAGCAAGAAGAAGAAGATTTGATTTCTCAGCACGCCACTGAGAAGGAAATTGATTGCAAAACAAGCGAACAATGATATTTCCGAAAGAAAGTGAAAGAGCACGAGCGCACAAATGTGCATGCGTGCGAGTGAGATAGCAATAGGCGAGAGAGAGAAATAACTTCAATCAGTAAATCGCAAAACAATTGCACAATTTTCCACAACATTTTTCAAGCAACGACGAAGAAAACAAAAGACAAAAAGGACAGCAAAGAAAAAGTAAGGAAGGAAGGATCAAAGTGACATCAAAACGATAGACTAAATTATTAGCAATAACATGAGTGTAGTGTGTGCCTTCTGTGTGTGTATGTGTGTGTGTGATCTTTTGGCTTGCTTTGTTGTCCTTTTTGCCGATTGGCGTTTGGCGAATTTTTCCGTTGGCAACGAAAGGTGAAAAGTTTCACAATTCTATGAAAAACAATTGAAAATTACATTTTGTGGCATAAGAAATTTTCACAGCACTGTGAGTGTGTGTATGTGTGTGTGTGTCAGGATTTGAACAGCTGTTTGTGTTGTACTTACAGAAGGATCGGTCTCAGTCTGAGGTGTCTGAGAAAATTAACTCATTATTGTTTCAAGTGTAAAAATTTTGAGCAATATTGCATGAGTTCAAAGGCATGTTCTAATACTTTGAAGACTTTCATAGTTTCATCGATCCATGTTGTTAAAATTAACAATCAATAATGTTCGCTAGAGCTTGAGTTTTATATTTAATGTTTTATGCGCACATGTTACACAGCGCCACACATGACATACGGCAATCGCACATTAAACTTGAAGCCGTCGTACAAATGTTAGACTGCCGTATGTTATGGCTGACTCTATGTAACATAGGCGTATATAATATTATAGCTATGGGTTTTTATAGTCTCTCGGAGACCACCAATGTGATACTTGTGTGAGTTGAACAGCTGTTGGCCTTAAAACATTTACGTCTTAGACAAGTTTTTAGGCAGTCAATGAACAAGGAACATAACACAGATTGGACCAAATATCTTGTGCAACAAAGACACACACACACACATGAAAAATAAAAACAACAAGTTCTAAACACGCGCGCTCAGCAGCAGATGTGCCTTGAAGGCCAACAATAATGCAAACGCAAAACTATGGAAAAAGTCCTTAAAAAAAATATAAAGCAAAAACGCACACACAAAAAACCAAACGATTTACAGGAATAAAAGCAATTTAACGCATTGGTCAGAGCGCTGTCGTAATCGTAGCCGAAGACGAAGTCAAAGAATGTGAAAAACTTGGGCTGAGAGCGGAAGGGAACGTGAGGGATCACAGACGTATTGTTGATCATAATTCAGTTGCGTTTATGCAATCATTATTCTTGTAGCAAACAGAAGAAGATAAATTAGGGCATTTAAGCGCAGTGTCAGACAGACAGACAGACGGACAGACAGACAACGGGGGAAGCAACGTCAGAGACAACGCACGACGTATGATGATCAATGGCGCAGCGCCCCTTTTCTAATAAATTGCATAACAATTGCGCAATTTTTCATAAGAAAAAGGCAGAAAAAAGGGAAAAAGAAAAGCAATGAAAGAAAGAAATGCAAAGCGTAGCGAAATTTCGGAGCCTTTTGCGGATTTTTGCAAACAGAGAGAAGAAGAAAAATTGTGAAGAAAAGAATTTCTTCGGTTTTGAAAATATTTGCAGAATTATTTCTCCCTTTTTTTGATTTGCAGAACAAAATGCACGTCGCATAAAGATAAGCATTAAGGCAAACAACACACACACACACGAAGGACATTCAGAAGGACATACATGCATTGCAATAAACTACGAAGAAAATGAGGGAAACATGTTGAAAAAATATTAATCTCCTTCAATCAAAGATCGTTTGGGGCGATCGAAGGTTTCGAAGGAACGCTTGATTGAACAGCTGTGCAGGATTAAGGAACACTTAACTTGGCCAAAGCCAAAGACTCCTCGTTCTTCTCGACCATTTGCCTTTCTGTGAGTAAAAGTAATACTTTTTGTAGTTGGCAAATGTATAAGTGTGAAAAACAAAACTCTGATTAATTACTTAAGTAGAATTTATTAATTTGACTGTCTTATTTCGGCGCCAACAACAACACCTTCACCAAAAAAGGTTTCCCTTATGTATCATCCTTATTCATCTCTTCGTCAATTGAAACTAACTTTCAACCGAACGCCAAAACAGATATTCGAGACCTTAATAATATTTATAATACTTCAGATTGCATAATATACAGATGTATGTATACCAAACTAAACTATCTTGACATCTACACTAACTATCAATCAATTCATGAGTGTTTTGTTGCCTTGGTTGGTGTCTTCTCATTAAAAATTACAGAAATTCTTTCAGAACTTTCTTTAATTCATGCAAAATCATGCAACAGTTCAATCAATCATTTGAATGCTGCAAAAAAATGAATAAATTTGAAATCAATAAAAATTTAATACGAACAAATGTTAAAATTTCTCTCAACTCGTGATCAAAAAGAGCGCAACTGTTAAAAACGCTCAATAGCTGAATGTTAACTTAACATTGCTGAGTGTGCACTTCGAAGCTGGTTTGGCGTATGTTCGTTTGGTTTGCTGCCATGCATAAGTCAGTTCTACACACAAATGCAATTTCGTGTTTAATAGAGCGGGTATAAAAGCGCAAACACGCAACTGTTAACACTCATTTCTCATTTATGTATTAGTGCAGCAGCAACGATCCTGAGTTGCAGGCGCGCAGTGCGAACGTGCAAACGCGAAACGGAATATAAAAGACACGCAACAAAAATTTAACTTAAAATTGTTTTCTTTTTTTTTTTTGTGATAAATGTATAAAAAAGGTGGCAAAGTGAAGATTTTGTATTGTGCATAAAAAAATTTGTTAAAAAAAAATAAAAAGATACGCAAAACAATTTATCTTTAAGGTAATTTAAATTAATTTGAAAATAAAAATCAAATAAAACGGTTAAATAAAAACTTAAAAATTCAAAGAAAAAAAAATTAAATCGTATTGAAGGAGACTAAAGGAGAGACAACTTCAAGTAGAAGTATCTAGCAAATCAAAAAAAAAAAAAATTCTTCAACGTTTTGCACTTTTGCGCAATCAACTGAAAATGCGCAAAGCGTCGAAAGGCTTGAGTGCCGCACTCGAGAGTTGGCGCACTTGAGCGCGGCATTTCACATAAATGGCATTGAGACTTTTCAGACACAAGAACGAACAAGCAGACAGACAGACAGACTAACGGACGGACAAAAGAACGAACGAGTGAAGGCAGAACGAGCAATGGACAGACAGACATGAGCGACCTTCGACGTAATTTTGGATTTAATAATTTTAATGTTGCTGGAATTTGTTGTTGTTGTTAGTGTTGTTGTATTTTTTGTTGCTTTTTGATTAACTTGAGTGAGTGCGAATATCAAATGCAAATAAGCTAAAAAGCTGCGCATGCGCAAAGCTTTAAATGCCGAAGGGGGAACGCACGTTGAGCATTTAAAAGGGACGAAGCCGAGCCGAGCGAGCCGTCTGTCTGCCTGCCTGCTTTGGCACACTGTAGGGAAGTTAATTGTATGTAAAACCGGACGATGCCAACAAAAGGCGACAGACGACGACGGCGATGACTGGATGAGTCGCTAAAGGGCTGGAGGCAGAAGGTAGGAGGCGGCGCAAGTTGTGCATGGGATTTTAGTTTTGCTGCTTCGTTGATTTCGGCAAAGGAATTTCAAAAGAGTTGTTTTTGTTTTTTTGTTTTTTTTTACGTTCAACAGAAAAAAGAAGTTTTTGCGCGCGAAAATATAAAGAATTCCAAAAGTCGTTGAGCAACTTTTCACACAAACACACACAAAAATATCTTTTATATATAAAAGTTCACCTAACAAGAAGAAAAAGTAAACTCATTTTTTTTTATTCTCTCTTTCAGCGCTTTTTTAACTCAGCAAAGGAAGCAAAATGTTGAAATGGGCGGTGCACAATGCACGACCATCGTATCTGGCCGCCGAGCAAACGGATTACCACAGCACGGAGGCCATCGATGGAGCGCAGTGCCATGTGACGCGCCGAGAGACTAAACTGAGACGCAAATCGTCGACGCTTTGTTGGCGGCACTTGGAGAAGGAGAACGTTGTCGGCCAGAGCGCGCAGCTGACGTCAACGCCGCTGCCAGGCGCACGTGCGACCGTCGGCAGTTCCCTGCTCAGTCGGCATGTGGCCAGTCCGCTCGAGCGGAGTCTGAAGCGAGTGCAGAGTCTGAAGGATTTGAGCAACATTTTGCCGGAAACGTTGGCGCCGACGACGACGACAACGACCGGAACCGCCACGCCCATGGTGCCGACGACGACGACGACGCCACAGGCACAGCGCACGCAGCCCGCCCACTATGCATCGACGCTGCCCACTTTCGAGGCGGAGTACTCGCCGTGTGGCCTCATACCGGGACCATTGTTGGCACTGCGAGGCGTTGGCATACCGGACAGTTACTTTGAGAAGCCACGCTACTTGGCCGAGATCCCACAGTGCGGGAATACGTCGATGACGAGTGTGCTGGAGGAGAAGCCGCTCAAAGCGTCGTGCGACTCAGCAACAAAACAACATGCAGCTGCTGCCAACGTCACCATCACCGCCACTGCCTCCCACAGCATCCCCCAAGGCCTCACTGGCGCCGCCATCGCTCACACTGAACAATCGATGCTTAGCTCCACGAAGATGGGCGATGTGACGCTGGAACGCATGATCGATGCGATCTTGGCGAGCACACGCAAAGAGCGAACGCGCCGACACCGACGACATGGCCACGCCCACGCTAACATGCCGCCCGCCGCACGACGACGAACACTCCGCACAATGCGCAAGGCATCCACACCCGCAACAGCATCAGGATCGACCTTGGCGGCATCGGGACCAGCATCGGCCACTGCGACGGCAGCGTCTGAGGCATCTCCCTCGCCCACCTATCGACCAGCGTATGATCCGGCGAGCGATTTGAGCGAATATTGGCGCAGCAGCGATGGAGCCCTCGTGGCGCCCTCTTGCGGCTATCAAGAGCGTGAGGTGCGTGGCTCGCCTACGCTCGGCCACAGTCTCAACGAACACCAACAACAACAACAACTGTTGCGTCGTCAAAGAGCCGTGCGCCGGAAACGTCAGATTGCGGTCAAGATCTCGGCAAGCGTGCGACAGTCGGCCCAAAAGTTACTCGCTGCTGGCCGGGAGCGTGTCAGCGGCAAAGTTAAACAGCAACAACATCAACAACAAAAGCAGCAACGCCATGTCAGTCCCGACAGTGGGCACAATTCAACGAGCGACTTCGACGAGGATGAAGATGAGGAGCAGACGGTTCATCAAAAGTCTGACTACGATACAGATGAACTTGACATTTGGTCGGCACATCAACTTGATGCCACAAAGAGACGCCTCAGTTTTTCCATACAACATTTGAACTTATGAAAGCGTTTTCGGCGGAATTTTTTTAAGTTCTTTTTTTTTTGTTGTATTTTTAAGAATTTTTTTTTTTAGTATTTTAAGAACATTTTTTTTCCTGTTGGTGGTAATAAAATTTTCCAAACAAAATTTTGTATATAATTTTTATTATTGTTTCTTGAAAATTCCCACGTGAAAGTTTCATTGCTTTAAGGTTATTTTTAACGTTTTTGAAGCCAATGTGGACACACCTTCAAGCATGTCTTAAAGAAAGTATGCAAAGCAACTTGAATTATCCTAAACGGTTTAACTAACTGGAACGAAGAAAGCGAATCATCTTATCTCTGGTACTTTGCTGAGCAAATTCATGATGCATGAAGAATTTTTATTGGCATTTCTGTTCTGTTGAAGTTTTGAGTGTTTCGAACGAACCACAAAACTGTGAAAACACTTTAGATGACATATAAGGGTGTACCAAAAGACAGCAACGATTTGAATACGGTATCTAAGTATATATGGTTTATATATCTGTTGATGACTTCAATGTTACATGGCGTTAGACAACACATAAAGCAACCTAACCATGAAAATTATTATATTATGTGAAGACCATAAATTACGTGTGGTTTTTTGTAGAAATTTAGATCAATCCCACCTCTTGCTGAGTTTTTGTGAGATATTGATGAAATCTGACATGAGAATTTGCTTAAAATTTGAAAATAGATACTAAATTAATGGACAAGAGTTTTTCAATTAGTCACCTTGGACTTGTTGAACTTTTGCTGTATTAAATTTTGTGTATAAAATTAACTTTTGCTCATGAGAAACATAACTTTCAAAACATTAACAAACCTTCTCTGGGACTACTTTAGTCCTTGACTTGTGGAAAACAATAGATGATCTCTTGTTCGCGTTTGGCCAGCTGCCTTGTGACGCTTGTAAATGAACATAACAAAAACTTGTGGCCTCAAATTGATTGCTGCTCTATTTGTGCCTTGTCCTGCGTCCTTCGTCTGCGGTCGCTCGTTGGGCTCATTTCACTTGCGTGTCTGGCTCGGCACCTTCAAACAGGTGAAATTTAATTTCTTTTATTTGCTTATTATGCGTGTTAAAAGAATTCCTTAGAGGTTTTTGTGTTTTTTGTATTTTTTCGCAGGACACGGCTTGTTAGTGCATGATTAGCGCACCGAAGGACATGTGAGAGTGACAGCGATCAGGTGAAAGGTGAAAGTTGAAATGTGTGAAGAACAAAATGTAGTAATTTTTAACAAATTCATGTCATATAATTAGAGCACATCTAAGATTCGATAATTGTTGAATTTCTTTTGAAAATACGCCAAACTTAATGATCATTAACAAGCTCATACTTAGCAAATATTTTGCGTCTTTTGGCATTTGGAAACCTTCTTGAAACAACGGATCAAATAATCCGAAAGACGATTTTCATCATCAAATATGTCGCAAGGACATGACACAGAAATTTCTCTAAGTAAATGAATAAAGTCTAAGCCGTTAACATTTCTTGAGAACGAGCACAGAACGCCTGCTTGTGTGTGTGTGTGTGTGTGTGTGTGTGTGTGTGTCCATCATGTTAAAGCGCACTGAAGCGTAGAACTTTCATTGGTATTTAAAACAAAAACAAAAAGATAATAAAAATGCATACAAAAATGTGTGAGACAATGTTATGTAAAGACAACAACACCAACAACAACAACAATAACAACACTAACAATAACGACAACATGTTTTTACCTATGTTTGTTGTCACATGTTGTTATGATCGTTATGTCATTTTGACGGATCGAGGTTACTTACACAACAACAACAACAACAGTAAACAAAAGTAAACCCAAATGACCGCTCAAATCAAAACTGTAAAATATCTGCCCAACTATAATGTTCTTTCACTTTTCTTTTGCTTTTCTTACCCTTTTTCCGCCGCCCCTCTGTTACACTTCCGCCACAAAAGGCAGTCTAGGTATGTCTGTGTGTTGTCGTTCCTTGACCAACAACCGGACATTGTTGGGAAATCAACAATCCGTGCCTTCCTCATTGTATTTGCCTCATATAATGTTCATCAAATGCAACTGAAGCTTACATATTGTTGACTATAATTTCATGCTTTGCTGACCGTCTGTCTGCCGGTCGATGCTAATGATGGGTTAGACACATAAAGAATGGTTTTTTATTTGAAGTTTTCAAATAAGAGTGAAATTAATATTATATTAGAATAAAAATAAGAATAAGGTTTCTACTTAGATCATTTTCGTGTGTTGCATGGGGCGTGAACCATTTAAATTACTTATGACACTCTTGCAATGATTACATAAGAAACAAGTAATGTGAGATTGTTTTAATATATTACAATCGTATGTTAGGCGAGTAAAAATCAGCTGGCTCTTCTGTTTTCGCTTCCAAAAATGCTGAAAAGCATGTGCTGTAAGTTTGTTCTAAAAGTTTGATTGAAATTAAAATTTTTCAGAACAAACTTGATGGCATAAAAGTTTTGTCATGCTTGTTTTAAAATACCAACAAAGATAAATCTTTAAAACAACAACTTATTCGTCAGTATGCTTCTGGAATGGCATTCTCGAACGCCTTTTTCGTCATGTAATGAATAAAAATGCCAAAAAGAAGTTTGTATCATATGAAAGCTCACTTTCTTTCATATAGTACATACATATATGTATATGTATTGTTGTAATATTCACGCCATAAAGAAACTTGAGTCTGAAACGACTTGAGGTCGGTTGTTAAGCACGCCCGCAGATACTTTTGCTACCTTTGGCCTGTCACGACTTTGCAAATCATTGAATAGCATATAATGAACAGTGAAAATGACTTGGACGAGAACAGGATGAGGAATAGAACCAGCATAAATGTTGGCAAACGTTACAAAGTATGCGAATTTCAAGGGTAAATTACATATGTTGTACAGTGTATCTTTACACAGCACAGCTAACAGTTGTTTTGTCATTCTCATTGTCATTATTTTCCACTTTTCACTTTATTTTTGCACATGTTGAGTCACTCACTCAGTCAGTCAGTCAGTCAGTCTGTCAGAGGACGAAAGCTATAAGGACATAAGGACACAAACGCCAAATTGCAATTCGCATGCGTTGACAACTTTCCCCCTCCGACACATTTTGGACATTTGTTTGAACATTTGATTGGTTGGCTTGGCAGGCGATAAGCAATAGCAAAGGCACGCTTGCTTGGACGCTCACTGGAGTCAAAACATGAATGTATCTAAATGCATATGTATCGTATATAGTATCTGTGTGCCTATTTTGTGTGTGAGGTGAGTGAATGTTGAGTGCGGAAAATGTGCGGGTAAAGGTGCGCGTTACTAAACTCACTTTAATGACAGTTAGCGACAACAACAATAATAACAAAAGTGGACCAGAGTAGACCATCATCATCATCACCAGTAGCTAAACCAACAACAACAACAACAACAACCGTCTGACGTGTGCTCAGCCGATCAGCCCTTTTGTATCGCTTGAGAGATCTCATACGCGAAATTCAGCGGGTGTCAAATTTTAACAGAACAATTCTTCTATTTTCTTATTGTTTCGTAAATTTATCGAATAATTTCACAAAAATTTTTTTTTAATTGTTCAAAGCATTTAAAATGCAATTAGAGTTTTTTTTTTTTTTTTTTGGTTTACAACAATGACATTTTTATTGTGTGACAATGACAAAAGATATTTTAAGGCAGAAGTCGATACGATTAAGACATCGAATGCGATCAGTAATCAGTTCGAGAGCGTTTTTGTTGAGGTAGATGAAAGAGGTCTGCATGAATGCATTCATATAGTAGTTTAGTGTACTCATTTCTATCGCTGTACAGTGTAGAAACCCAAAGAGAGAAAGTATAGATTATATTTGTGTACTCACTCGCATTTTAAGTTGAATATACCCAATATACTTATGAGTACAGTGAGTATGAAATGAGTGAATGAGTGCAGTGTTGTGCAAGATGTTGCGACAACTCTTTCAAACATTTTCATTCACTGTACAGTGAGTAAACTGTACACCAAAATACTATACTCGAAATTTGCTGTACTGTGTCTAAGTGAATAGTGTACACTAGTTGACAATATAGCGAATGTACTCAAAAAAGATATTGCAAAACGAATATATTCATTCATTGAATGATTCATTTGGCATTTTGAATGCAGAGCTCTTAGTTCGAACATTTTAGTATTAAAATTTTAATTAAACACAAGCGAAATGATCATGTGAGTATTTCCTTGAACAACTTCGATCTTTTTCTGGCATATACTTATTTAAAAAATGCAAATCAAATGCACCCTTGACAGTTTTGCACTGTCATATCATTAAATACAACGAGAAAAAAAAAAATAGAAAAGAAAATGTTATTATTGCGTCTGTTGTAAAGAAAGTATCTTTTTCGCTTTTGCCTTTGCGTGGCGGCGGCAGTTCATTAAGTGCGGCTCACTTGACACACGCAAAGCACAAAGCGCTAAAAAGTGTAACAGAAGGAGTACAGCAGAAAATCCGAACCATTGTATTCTGAACCCCGAGATACAAGTTCAAGAAACAACAACAACAAAAAAAGGATAAAGAAAAAAAAAAAAAAAACAATCTGATGAAAATTCTCACACCGATCAAGAGCAAAGAAGAGTGCGAAATTAAAATTGTCTCAAAGTGCTGAGTTACTGATGAGATCAGGTCGGATTAGATTGGCGCGTTGTATTTTTGTCCTTTCTTTTTCGCAGACGCGCAATTTTCCGCATTTGCTAATGAAGTGAAGGCGCTGAGGGCTGAGGCTGACGCTGAGTAACCCTTTTGATGAGCTCAGTTCAGTTCAGCTCACCTTTGCACATTTGAGATAATGAAAAAGTATTATGTAAAGTGAATTATTTGACAGTTCATTTGCAATTTTGTTTGTTCGGATATCATTACGAAAATATTTGAATTGATTTGGCAAACAAATTTACACACACACGCACAGTGCGAAACACTTCAGGCAACAACAACAACAACAATAAGGACCCTTTTCCATTTACAAACTTGTTACTTTATGTCTTTTCTTAGGTTTTTTTTTTTTTTTTTCATTTGTTCTCTCGCTCTCTCCTTGTATCTATCAATCAGTCAGACAGTCACTTGCGAAACATGTTTTTTTTTTCTTCGTTTGTCATACAAAGTTTTCCGCTTCATTGCTTTGCCTTTAAATTGCATACATTATTCAATATTGTTCAATAGGGAAAGGATGTTTTTTTTTTTATTTATTTTTTTTATACGTGTTAGAAGTCGTTTTCATCATCATCGACAGGCAATGAGTAAAATTTATATGTATAATTTCGCAGGCCAAGTGAGTCATCAATAGTTGCATGAGTTTCAATATGAGCAAAAGATACATTTGTATGGAAATTTAATCAGCAAACTTATTGCAAAAAATAACTGTTATAATTTATGTATCATAAATCATACAATTCGCTTCCAAATAATACCTCTTTGAGCTTTGTTGGCAGAGGAGACATTCATTTATTAACTAAGTTTATTTTTGCCTGTTTTCGACCTTCTACAAGAGACTATATTAGTAAAATTATAATGGACCTTATAGAAAGAACAGACAAAAATAAGGCATGGTCGAACCAACGCCCCCAAAATCGTATTGAGTAATAAAAGAATGGCTCCAAATGCGCTAAAAATGAGTGGATGGAGAAGACTAGCGAAAAAAATTCTGAAAGACTTACTATATGATAGTATTGCTCCTCAGCAGTATATCTTGGATATCTATAGATGACTTCGATCAGAAATCAGAAGTATATTAAACGAATAAGTCAAGTACACATAAGTAAATGAAATGAAATATAATTAAAAGTCATTCAACTGCAACAGACATGACTGCCTGAGGGTCTTGAGTTCGGCAAAGGCAACGGCAACGGCAACGGCAACAGGAACAGCAAACCAAAATCAAATATCATATATCAACTTACATATCAAAACAGCTAACAAAAAATAAAAATAAAAAAAAAAACAAAAACATTACTAAACAGAACGCTAGAAAAACAACAACGACAACGAAAATGATTTTAAATTTCATATTACATGCAATCACACCTTTTGCCCAAAAGGACGAACCCAAGGCGCCGGCGAGCCGCGGCAACAAGCAGCTGCTTCGCCCTTTATACTTCGTGCTCATGTAAGCCAACTTTAAATATTTTCTTAAAGGCGCGCAGAACGCAAAGCAAAAGGAAGAAGGCAAAGCAAATGTTAAGAGAGACAAATATACAAAAAAATCATATGCAAATATATTAATATATGCAAATTTTGTAAGCAACATGCGTGACAAGAACAAAATCGGTGCAGCAGGCATAGGTGCAGGATCAGGAGCAGGGCATAGGACAACGAATACATTATTGGCAGTCGGTTGGGCAAATATTAATTGAGCAATAAATATAAAGAAAGAAGGTAGGAAGGATTTCAACAGGACCTGACACCTGAGGAGTGAACGGAATGAATCAATGAAGGCGTCGCCAGCGCATTGTTTGGCAAAGGCACATGCTCTGTTCAGTATTGACTGAAGGCAAGCATGAAGACAGCAAAGTATATTGATTTTGAGTCCACAACAGACTAGATCAGAACGTACAGTGTATAACAGAGTTAACGGCACACAACTGACAGCAGCAGCAGCAGGAAAAGAAGGGCCCAGGCACGGAGAAGGAAGGAAATTCAAGCATCTGAAATGAATTTGTCATGAAATTAGTTGCTTCACTGACTTACTTACTTACTTCTACTTTTTTTAATAACGCACATGTGACATGACATAGTCAAAAAAATGTAAATGCTCATGTAATGACGCCGGCAGACAGAGAGACAGACAGATCGCATTTAAGATAAGACTTAAGTAGCGCTATGGTCAGTTCAACAAGAGGCTCAGCTCGGATCGGCTCGGCTCTCTTGGAGCCTCAATTAAACGAACAAGTCGTGCGTTTGTTGCAAGAAGTTAATAATTTGCTAAATGTTCAGATATTTATAGATAAGTGAAATAAACATGATCATTGAAACAACGCTAAGGTAATTCAAAAAAAAAAAATAAGTTCATTCAAGTCTGTTCTCCCTATTGCGCTTCGTGACCTCAATTGGAATTCTGATTCCATGCTACAGTCATGCCATGAGAGACGCCTTCTCATTGTCCCCACAACTCTGGCTCAACGCAGGTTTGTTTTAGGCACGATTTTTTTCTCCTCGAAGCAGAATTCAAGGCCTTAACAGTTTGTCGTCGAACTTAGGCAAATTGTATAAAACTTAGGCCAAATTGCATAAATAATTATGTGTCGTAAACCGAGCGTAAGACTTTTGTTGTTGCTCAGCCCAACAAAGTCCTGAAAAAGATTAAAGATACACAATGAAAAACTTGCACAAAGAACTCTTTCGAAAAACTTTATAAAGAAATTCACCCACGTAAGGCACACAGCTGTCGGTGATGTACGATTGTATGTATTGTATTTGCATAAGAAAACGAGACAAAAAGAACTACAACAAAAAAAGAGAAACTATGAATATTTTGAGTTCATTCATTCATGCCATTCATGATGTTGTTGGTAAGAGATACTTTGTTCGAACTTTTACAAACACTTTCGCAATTCGAAAGCAGTTAATCTAAATTAGTTTGGCACGGAACTAAGCCAAAGCCTTGCCTTGCGAAACGGTGTTAAGACAAGCTGTAAGACTGAGCTGAAAGAACAATTGCAAATAATCAATGAATGAATGAATGAATGAGTTAAAGAAAGCATAAAAGACCGAAGCAAGCAAAGGATTTATTTTTGCAAATCGTATTCATTCACGAACGCACATTTTTGCAACTTGTGGCAGGGACAACAGGTCGCACGTTTGGTCGGTCGATTGGATTGACGGTTGGCTGATTGAAACAAATAGAAAACGATTTACGACGCAGGATAATCTTGAAAGTATTAGGCACAACAGGCAGCGCGGACACAAGACGGACGGCTGTAATACATAAACACTTTTGAGTCATCCCGAGACGAAATGAGTTGAGACAATAGAATACGGAGGCGAGACGTCGTTCAGCATTAGTTGCACCTCAGGTGTTGCTGATCCTTTTATGCTAATGAGCAAAGTTCAGTTCGATACAGACCTGCGCGACGGACACGACGACAAGTTGCACGCGTACGCAATAAGGCTCATAAATCAACGAACGAAGAGTGAAAATTAGTGCAAAAGGATTAAAACGAAGCATGGATTTATGACGGACGTTGTTGAAAAGCGTGCCAAATGCATTGAAAGATGCGTTGAAAATTACTTAAATAACTTAAAGACCGACAAACGATCCCGATTCCGATCCCGAGCTATGCAAATACTTTGCAGGTAAACTGATGCGACTCTAATGCGTTTACTAAGCGGCAAAATGTCAGAAAAAGAATTTCCTTATATAATTTCCTTTTGTTTTATAAAGGCACACGACACATACGGCAGTCCAACATTGGTAGTGGCAAACAAGGAAGCAGTGCTGCTTATATTGCGTTATTTTGCCAAACGCAGTCAGTGAACAAGATTACATAAAAAACCAACAAATTTCTGGCACCAAACAACGTCGATCACAACAAAAACAAACGAAATTAGAACATTTGCGGAACCGCCCAAATTGACGGTTGACAGAGCCAAAAAAAGGAGTTGCAAAAAAGAAAATGCCACAAACACGAATTAAAAAAAATTAAAGCAAATAAAAAACACACACACACACGAATTAACAGAGCGAAGTCGACTTTCAATCTTTGAGGCGCTGAACGGCAGAGAACGCCTTTGAAGAAAGTTCCTGGGCAGTTTGAGAGGCTCTGGGGTAGTTGAGCAACGCGGCGAGAGACAATAGTCAATAGGCAGCCATGTGCAACAAGGGCAAGGGGTATAACAACAACAGCACATAATCAAATCAAACGAAATGAAATGAAATCATGGCGCAGAAAAAAGTCTAAATTGGAAAAGTGTAATTATACTATACTTTTTTTTATTTATCCTGTTGCCGTCACGCTGAAGGATCGTCCGTCGCTTTGTTGGTTTTACCGACTTCGACGCCGACCATGTGTAATCAACTCACCCCACAAGGACGCGCAACAACGCCAGAGGTCCAGGCAAGAAATCGACATAGAAAGCGAAATGTGTGTGAAACGATTTCTGGCATGGGTGTCACAAGCGCAAGGATTTCTTTGTGTCCCACAGTAGTTGTTGTTTTTGTTCGTATTCTACAGTTTCTTTGTTTTTTTTTTTTTCTTCTGCCGATAAGAACTTTCTTTAGTTAATTGGAAAATTTCGCGCTGAAATTCGATTTCACGCGATTTCTCGCTTCACAAAATCGCTGAGAATGTTTGCCCAACACTTTTCACGAATGCCATTTTTTTCTTCGCTTTGTATACAAAATGCTTTTTGAGTTGATTTTTTACATTTAAAATCATTTTTATTAGGAAAACAACCCAAAAAACATCAACAGCCCTCATTCACCTTCACAAGCCAAGCCAAGCCAACCTCCTCCCGCCCTTGCTTAGCGACAACAAAGTCAATGCAAAAAGCCCGAATTAATAAACAAAAAAAAAAAAAAAAGAGTTTTCCAAAACTTTTGTTTGCTCAGGAAATTATTGTTATGAAAATAATTATTCAAATCGCTCATGAAAACAGTTATTAATCCCCGAAGCGACGCCTTTGCGCGGCTTTGTTTGAGCGCGTTTTTTGACATTTGTCGCCCGATTTTGATTCTGATGCTGATGCCACTTGCGCAGTTCGCAGCTAATGAGCCAATTTAAATGCTAATTTCACTGTTCGCACATCGAAAATCCGAGATTTGCATAAAGTTAAACGCGAAGACAAAGTTCGATCGGAGGCGATCTGTTTTCGTTGATTTCGCGCGATTTAGAGGCGATTTTCTGCGTTCGGAGCGTTTTTGGTGCTGTTTTTGAGTGCGATTTGCGTCGACGGTCTTTGTGTTTTCACAGCTGCCATCGCACTGACATGACTTTCACATTTCTACGCCGTACTTAGTCACGTTAGCCTGACACTTTCTGCTTCCCGCGCTAATTAAGCGACACTCTAGTGTCCCATTCGAAGATTTTTGGAAATCATCTACAAAAAAATATAAGAAGAAACATGCTTTTGTCCTGGAAATTTACATATTTAATTGAAGCAGTAATTGCTCAAGGAAAGAGGGCCAACGCTTCAAGGAAGACTTATTAAAATGGAATTTTCTTGCACAGAATTGTCACGAAAAACAATCACGCGCGCGTTTTGCATTCTTTGTTGTTGGTAATAATTTATCCCGAAAGCGAACAGGCAAAACATTCAAAAATAAAAAAAATAAACCGAAAAAGGATAAAACTCATTTAAAAGGCAGAGCACGGTTTAAAACTTGATTGCGGCGCGGCTCTGACAACGAAGGGGTTAAATGCAAATGAGAAGAAAGCGCCCAGCACGAAATCAAGCGACAGGACATTCTCCGACGACGACGATGATCGGCAACGTTGACTGTCAAACGTTTGACAGATCAGTCAGTCAGTCAGCGAGTCAAATGCTCACCTGGGACAGCAGCGCGGCGAAGTTGCTCAATACAATTTATGCCAAGTGAAATACCGAATGAAAATGTAACCCGCTGCTTTTGTCATTGCTTTTGGCAGCCACGAATTTCATTTGCCAAAGAAAATGTATTTATGTATATGAAAAATGGGCCTCAAGCTTCGTTCTCTGAGAAAATTGTTTTTAACGTTATTATTGATTAGCTAATAGAACTTGACAACTAACTGAATTACGGTTTAAAGTAAAATAAATAAATAATAATCTTTTCAAAACATTTTATTAAAAACAACACGAAAATAGTGGGGCATTTTAAAGCGCGATTTTCAACGCGACAATGGTCGCGGTCCTTTTTTTATTTTGACGTTTTTTAAGACATTTCATTGTTTAAATCATGGTGTCTGAATTGATCCTTAATCATTATTGACCAAAGTAGGCTACCAAAATTGTAACAGATTTCACACGCTGACTTGCGTGCTTGCATTTTACACAGTGAGTCACCAACGCGCAATTCACCCCTTCCGGCACGGCACAACGCTGCTGACGTTGGGCGTGTGCGCATGTTGACCGCTATCCGCAGTCCGCGGCAGCAACTTATGACAAATGTTTGCGGTGAGTTTAGTGACTTATGTGCCTAATCGCAACGATCGCAAAGACCGAGCGAGCATGAGCACGCGCATCGTGACAACATGTCACGGCTCAGTTAATCCAAAGCGAACAACGCGCGTCGGCGTCAACATTTGAAAGACACTGGTTTGACATAAAATTAACTTTACTTAGATAAGATAAAACGATCGGTGGCACATTTACATCGTTCGACGAAAAATCTAAAAACAAAAAAAAAATTATTAAAAAAGATCTGAAAACCAAATTCGCTCAATATTTTGCCAACCAAGGCAAAAACAAACAAAGCTTATGAAATAATTCGTGCAATTTTTAAATAGATTTCTTTACAGTTGTCAATTTGAGCACGGTTGCCAATCGATGCGTTTGCGATTTCACCCTTTTCACTCTTCTTCTACGTCAACGAAGTTAAATGTATTAACCCATGACCGCACACATTGTTTATTACATAATTTGCGGTTTAAATTTGCAATGATTTTCCGACAGATTGAGATTTATGTGCCAATAAATCTCGCAAATGTGCAATTCTTCTTCTTTTTCATTTTTTTTTAGAATAAGTGCGCTTATACTGTTTGCCTTTGGCCAAAGTTCGAGAGCAATGAATCCTTTTAAAATGAGGGGTTTGTATCTTTCTACAATGCCTAAGCCTGGGAAATTTCAATTATTTGCACATATACTTACTTACTTGTTGTCAGTTGGCCACATAGCGCAAACCAACAGCAAAGCATTTAGAATGAGCGAAAGTGCTGAGCTGCGCAGAGGAGAGCAGAGCAGCTGTGCTGTGTCGTGGCATGTCGCTCATTCATCATTAATCATTGTAAGCCAAAAACCAAAAGAAACGCTTGACCCATTCACATTGAAGAACTAAAGTGCTGACCGAATTGAGCGATTAATGTATGCATGGCATATCGCATGTAAAGATCGCTTAATGACATTCAACTGAACAAACTCAAATTGAATTCAATTAACAAAATATCAGCGCAAAAAAAAAAAAAAACATATAACAATTATTATAAGTGAACATCCATTTGTAGCGCTCCTGCTGCCGCTACCGTTGCTATTGTCAACTAATGATCATGCATGTATTGTACCCGTTCAACGAAGGCGGACAATTAGTACAAGGACATCGCCACCACCACCAACGTTGCTGACCTTTATGGTTTGTTCAGTTCATGTCCTGTGTGTATGTGTGTGTGTGTGTTGACTCATGTTTGGACAGTTTCAAGCCCTCGCTGCATATAATAATCTGTCAAAATTCGCTGTCAAAGTTTAGTCATTTATCACTTTTGCTCACCACACACAAAAACACAGCAGCACACGGTAGGCGTCGCTGTCCTGAACGTGCGTGTGTTATGTTGTGTACTTGTATTACGTCAGACTAAAGCCCACGCGTCTGTCACGTTAGCACTTGATGCAATTACTGTATGACCGATTGACTGACTTGACTCCTATTTTCCTTTCCCAACAATGACGAATTTAACTTTATGACTTTTTGTTTTTTTTCCTCGTTGGGCGGTCGTCGCGCCGACTGCTGCAGATCTCCACGCATTGATTAGTCAAATGTTCTTTCATTTTTGTCATTTTTGTTTGTGCTTTGCGTGTTAAACAGCACAAGGTCTAATTTAAACACATGTCACTTATAATAAAAAAAAAAATTCTTATAAAGTTACATTAATTGTGCATGTCTGCGTGTTTACTCATTCCATCTCACTCTCGCTCTGTCACTCAGTGGGTCGGTGTGAGGTCACGTCAAAACAGGGTTGCATATGCCATAATGCACAAATTAATATCGACGACAGTTTTAATTATAAACAAAATTTTTTGTTATTACTATTATTGTTGTGCTTGTGGTTGTTGGTCACATCAGTGCTGTGCATGACAGAAGTTCACTGCGTTCATTAAATTTGTTTATGTACTGTGCTATGTACGGCTGCGTCTCCATGTACATAATATGTATGTGTTGCTTTAATTATGCCAGTTGAATTTGTCAGCCGTCGACAAATATGACACAAAATGTACCACCGAATTATTTTATTGTATGGAAGAAACCAAAGCGTTGCAAAGATCAATCATCATGGCACTTTTGCACTCCTTGGACAACACATTATTTGCGCTTTTACTCTAATTTGAATTCATTATGTATGCTTTATGCTAAACATGTCGTCTCAATTTGCCATAGAAAAGTAAAAAAAAAACCTGAAATGCATAAAACGAAAACTCAATTAAGACTTGCATGAAGAAAATGTTGCATTTTACATATGTATGTATGTATGCGTGTACCTTTGTTTATTTTTTTTCGCTTGACCATCCTTGGACATTAGCGTAAAATTTATGTCAAACTTGTAATTGTGTCAGTAAACAAAAGCAATGCAAAGGTTGGCCCTTTGCCACTGTAAGAAATGTGCCAAGTAGCCAAGACAAGGGTCACTCAATCATGCGTTCCGGCATGATTCTTTTGCAGGACGCAGGGCATTAAGTGACAATCACACACACACACACGCATATGCATGCACATGACTTAACACAATAACGCATGAAATCTTTATCTCTTGTCATTGTTTTGTGCATTTATGTTTGTCGTTGTCATTCATGTTGTTCGCACGGCCGATAAATTTTAATCCAACGTTGTTGTCCTGCGCATTACACGAAGGCGCGCATTGAGTGGTTGATCCGTTATCCTATCTTGTTTATATAAAAATTTTACTGAAAGCAAATGAAACAAAAAAATAAATAAATTAATATGAAATTTGTTAATGTAATTTTCTGCTTTGATGGATACGCTTACATTTATCACAGAGCGATTGTCTGCGCCAAGGCCAAATCAATGTTACAGCATTCAAAGCAGCTTGCGGCAAACATTTGCGCGTAAAAGGTCAAACGCATCTCACTGCCCCTGCCACCACCGATGATTGCATGCAACATCCATCCAAGGATAATGAAGAGGTCACTTGGTTCGCACGCTTCGCTTTTCGCGCTTTTGCTTTTATAGGCGCGTCGCTGACACCGATCAAATTTGCTGCGCGGCCACCAATCAAAAAGGATTACGTTACGCGGCTGTTAAATGTCTTACATAAGCCGGTCGATCTGCCAAAGAGAATCAACCGTTGTAAAGACAATTGATGATAAAAAAAAAAAAATACATGAATGAAGAAAAAATATGACTTACAGCATTTGAAATTCAACAAGCGTCGAATTCGTCACGATAAACGTTGACAAAAGTTCATCCGTGAAAAGCGCCAAGTCATATCCTGCGCACATATCCTGTCAAAAGTATTGTCCTTTTGTGCACACTTGTTCCTGCAGCTGTTGGCGTTCTTTTTAAAGCGGCAAATCATACTAAAATGTTAAGATTTTTGTCATTAATAATTTGATTTGATTTCGTTGTTTAAATTTTCTCACATATAACTTCCTTTAAAAAACATATCCTTTTTTCAAATCAACAAAGCATTGCATCAGGTTCCTTGCGCCAAATACACACACACACACACACATAGACACAGTATCGAGAATTCCCACATATCGGTTTGTTTATAACCGTTTTCCCAGCTTGCAACTTGCACCACTTCGCGCAAACGGCCATCATGTACATACATGAACATGCTACATTAGAAAAGAAAGGGTTACTTAAATGTAAATGCGTTAAATTAAAAAAACAAAATATAAATAAATAACTTACATGGGACACTCGCTTGCTCACTCCATCACTCACTCAGTCAGTCAGTCAGTCTTTCCAACGATGCATGCAACCAAGCGATCAATGCTGACTTTCTTTTTAAACGTACGCATGTAAATGTGTGTGCAGACGTTCATTGATTATGCAGAGCAACACACAGCTTCCGGCGCTATGTCGCGCCTCTTGTGTGGACATGCGCAAGGACATACCGTTACCGCGTTGGTTCGATTGCGGCCGTTTGTCAGTTTGACTTCAAACGTTAGCCTTTTTCGCATTGCATTGCCTGTCACTGTTTTGTTTTCTTAATTAAATCTTCTACTTTCAATCAGCATCCAAAATATGTATAAAGAAAAATAGGCAGGCAGGCAGGCAGGCAAGGCAGTCGGTTGCCGTTGAGCTTGATTAGCTGCGGTAAGCAAGAAAAGGGTTGCACATTGACGTTGCCATTGCACGGGCTATGCCACCGAACTGTGTCTAAGCCTTAAATTGCCTGTTGACCGCACGCACGGATCACATAACATTGTCATGCTGGAGGCATCGAATGTTCCAAATGTTTTTATATCAAAAACTTTTGTTTGCAGAGCGCTTAACCAAACTGTTGAACTACTGGACGGGCGAAAATGTGTCGAAGTAGCGCAACATGAACAACGACAGCAATTTCCGTATACATATGTATGTATGTATGTACATATCAAGGTGACGAATGTAAATGTAATTTTAATCATGTTTCATGCTGATCCTAACGTAAATTTTGGTGGTCGCTTGATAGTCGTTTTTGGTTGTTCCTCTGTTAAGTTGGTGAAATTAGTTACAATTTTCACCTGCAGCGCCATCAAAGGAATATAATTGCATATGAACTACATAGCATGCGCCTCTGCTGATTAACTTCACACACGATGAATTGGCAGCAAGCGGTGCCACATTGTCTGCGCAAAGCGCATATTTCCGTTATCCTTGCACAAAAGATATACTTGAGCATTTATTTTGTATTAATATACATATATACGTACACTCATATATACATGCTGCTTACCGCGCATTAAACTCTTGATTCACATTATTGTGACAACAGCTGTCCTTGGGGGCAGCAGCGGCAGCCACTTACGCTGCAGTCAGACAACACGACTAAGAACAAGAACACTCACACAGACACACACGCACACAAGCGTTGCTTTTGTTTCGCAGCCATTTGATGTCTTGCTTTTTTTTTTTTCTTTGCAGCCTCTTCTTGAATTTCCTTCTATTTTTCTTTCTTTTTGCAATGTTTCATTCTTGTTTGCTGGCATGTGCCACAAATTCGCTTTGTCTAACGAATTCTTCTGTCTGCGGCGGCGTCTGCGCATTTCTTATAAACATTTTTGTTGCCTCATCTTGAATCAGCGCGTACAGCTGCCGGCATTGAAGAAGCGTTGCCGTCGCATCGTCCGTGACAAAAGCGATATGAAAATGGGTGTTAGACGTAAAATGTTATAAATCAGCGTTTAGTTAATGTTGATTTTATGTAATAAAACGCTTAAATTATTATTCTATGCTATGTCATTTACTGCCATCTTCCTTAATGAGGCATTTGTAATTCACAATTTTTGGGGCAATGACAATCACATTACAACGATCGAAATTTAAAGATTGTTCTGCCCCTCTCCATCAGGCTGAGCGAATAAACAGTAGTATAAAATGACATAAACTTATACACATGTAAATCAGGTGCCTTGATTTTGTTAGGGAAGCGCTACACTTTGCACAAACCCCCATCACATCAAAATGTTCAAGCCACAAAACAAAAAAAGGGTGTGAGCAACACCTGGAACGGTGAACACAAACACAACAACACTTTACGCTTTTAATCAAATAAACACAAAGAAGACGAAAAAGCAAAAACAGCGCATTTTATTCAAACAAAGTTTTTATTTATTATTTTTTTTATATATATTTTCTATAAACATTTTAACACAAAAAGGTAAGAAAAAGAATTGATCAGAATCTATCTATTTATATTTACACAGTTGCACAAATACGTATTGTGAAGAAAAAAAAAACCAAACTATTGAGGAGTTTAAAAGCATGGGGTGAGAAATCCAACTAGAGATGGGCACGGGCCGGGCCGGGCCTGGGGCCCGACGGGCCTCTGTGAAAAATGCGGGCCTCGGGCCTGACTTCAGAAGCCCGAAAGGCCCAAAATTTTCCTAATTCATGGACGTCAACATGTTAAAAAAGAGAAAATTGGAAAAAAAAATGAATTTGAGAATAAGTTCTATAAATATTTAAACTTTGACTCGTTTGAATCTTGCATACTGACATTTTGGAAAAATCCAAAAGATCGGATATTTTTGCAGGCATTGGCGCGGAATATCAAACAAAAATATCTATTTTTAAGAATTAAATTTGAAATCTATTAGAAAAATGATTTAGCAAATGAAAAAATTTTATTTTTCGTTTTATGTTAACGATCTTATTAAACTTTAATTAATTCCCGAAAAAAAAGTAATTTTCATCGGGCCGGGCCGGGCCGGTCCGGGCCTTTTTGAAAATATACCGGGCCGGGCCGGGCCTCAAAAGTTAGGCCCGCGCCCATCTCTAAATCCAACCGATGATATGTTATGCTTCTCTAACTGTATATTTAATACCAATATTTGTTAGAATACAGAATAAAATGAAACCAATTGTGTGTGTGATTGATGAATTAATTGCCATTTTTTTCGACGAATGTCTTACGATATGTACTGTTTTTTTTTATTTCAATCAACCGTTTGGGATTTATTTGGGAGTGACTCTCAAACTGTAACCGCCACCCTTATACGTAAGTACATATGAAAATTATGATGTTTTCTTATGCTTCACATTTTGCAGCGTTAATCTTATTTGTAATTAGCTTCTTTTTCTTCAATTTTCCCTCTTTACCATCATTTCCAAGATGTGCATAAATTTCAAGTGTCCCATTTATGTATTTTTATACCAAAAATATTTTCATACATAAAAATATTTTCTTACCTTTTTTCCACAGAATTTTTAATTAATATGCAAAAAAAAAACATAGGGCGGAAACCCATATTTTTGGTTAGCCTATCTACATACGGTATGTTGTTAAGATGTATATGAGTGAGTGTGTATGCATGAGAAGTAAAATAAAATATTTATATGTCATAAATTAAAAAAAAAATCAATATGAATAAAAAACATCAATTTATTGCATAATAAAATAAATGATTTTTATATTAATAAACAAAAATATCATTTTACAAATTTTAAAAGATTTTTTAGTTCGAAAATTTAGTGCTAGATATTTATTTTAAATCCCTTTACAGGACTTATTATAATAAATAGAAAGTAACTTTGACGAAAAGTGTACGTTGTTGTTGCTGTTGTCAAATGGCATTTAACGCAACAACGCACACACACACATACACACATAAGCAAAAACGCAGTCATGTCAACTCAGTAGGACAAAAGAGTTGCTTTGTGCACTGCATTAAAAAGTTAGATTAGGGAGAGAACGAACGTTTCAAAGTAAACGGTGCATGTGGTTTCGGGTTGCGCAATTTTTTTTATTGACGCACTGAACCATAAAATCGTTGTAAAGTTGGTCCAATGCAGGTAATTAGTTTTATGACAACGGGAACAACAATGACGTTCATACGATAATGTTGGCAGCCCGTGTTCTTATGTTAGGTTATGTTGTTACATTACATCTAACTCGCTGCTTTATTTGTATTTATTTTGAAAGTTTTTAGTTTTAAATTTCATTTTAATTTATTGGTTTCTTTTTGGAAAAATTTGTCATTTTTGTTTTTGTTGTAGCGAAGAAATATCGTCCGAATGTTCCAAATTTGTTGCGTGCGTTTTAATCAGTGACCAATTACCATAAAAACAAAAAAATCTTCATGTACAACACGAAGAAACCAACTCGCGTTCACTTTTTATTTTCTTTTTTTATATTTGTTTAGTTTAGTTTTTGTTATAATTATTTGGTTTGTTGTCTGTTCGTATTTTTTGTTATTGTCGTTTTGTGCAACCTTCAATTCAATGTGAGTATCGCTGATGCCAATACGATGTAAAATTGAACCAATTTCGGTTCAAAAGGCATTGAAGGTGGTCAATTGTATTTATGATGTCAACAGATTTGCATGGCGGGTGTGCCGGTCAGGGCAATAATACGTTATTATAGTTACCAAAAAAAAAGAAGAATCAAAAAGAAAAGAATTAGTGATGTGAAAAGAAATAATTTGACAAGCAAATTGACTTTTAAATAAACTGCACATTTACACATAGGCTACCGATAAAGAGAGAGATGTACGAAAAAAAGAAACAATTTTCAAAATATTTATGTTGTTGTAATACTTAAAATACATATTAAATGTGACAATAAAATAACTTTTGTTTTCTCAATTCACAGCCACTGAAATCCACTTGGTTCCATAAATTAACATATGAGCGCGATCGCTATCAAAATGAGCCGTTATCTGAAAACACGAAGTAAGTATGATTGAACTGACAACTGATTCTGTGTGTGTGTGTGTTTGTTTGACAAAACGCCATCGTCAGTGAACGTCGAAATTAATGATGATCGTCTGGAGAGCACAGCGAATATGCACATCGGCGTGCATGTGCAGATGAAGAGGCCTCTGATCGCGCATGATGATGACTTTGTCAACGATCCGCCTGTGGACGCAATGTCAGCACCCGGCTCGCTTACACGGCACGTCAATAAGACGTGGCACAGAGACAGCTTCGATGCCTCGGATACGTGTTTAAATAATGGGTATACCAGACTGCGTACACGTACACGTTCACTCAATCGCTATCCGATGTCCAATGATCAATATACTACAACGCCACCGAAAATTAACGTACGTACACGTGCACGTCAGTTGGAAAACTGTTTGGATTTTTCACGTTTGCGTAGCTATTTTGATTTTGTACGCGATAATGCGAACAATGTGGACAATAATGGCAGCGAAATATTGACAACAACGACAATAACTACATCGACAAGTGCACTTGATGTGCGTACAGCAAGCGGTGGCGATGATGATCATACGACCGGTTATACGCGTTCCGATAGCGATGATGAGACAACCACACAGGTGACGCAGTCGACGTCGCATTCACGTTCGAAGGATAAAAGCCAAACCAGTGAGCCGGATGAGAGCACGGGCGATTATTGCAAAGGTGGCTATCATCCGGTCTGCATTGGCGAAGTCTTCTGTAAGCGTTATCATGTATTGCGTAAACTTGGCTGGGGACATTTTTCGACCGTCTGGCTGTGTTGGGATGCAAAAGTTGAACGTTATTGTGCGGCCAAGATTGTCAAATCGGCGGAACATTTCTCAGAGACAGCACGCGATGAAATACGTTTACTTAAGTCCATTTCCGAAGCACAGCTGTTGACATATAGTCCATATCGTATGCGTGTCATTGAGCTGTTTGATTCGTTCAAAGTGACGGGTCCGAATGGCACACATCATTGTCTCGTCTTCGAGGTACTTGGCGATAATTTGCTCACGCTGATACAACGTTCGCGCTACCGCGGTTTACCGCTTAACAATGTCAAGCAAATTGCACGGCAAATACTTGAAGGTCTCGATTATCTACACAACAAATGTAACATTATACACACTGATCTAAAGCCCGAAAATGTCTTGCTCGTGCTCGACGACTTGCAGATTCGCACACAGGCCAATGCGGCTGCCGGTGAGTTTCTCAGACTAAATGGCCATCTAATGACAGGTCGACGTCGACGCAGCAATACAACGTCAATCCATGACGACTTCTATGAATGTTTGAGCGCCAATCGTGGCTTTACCACAAACCGTCAGAAGCTGACCAAAACACAGAAGAAACGACTGCGCGGCAAAATCAAACGTAGCATTAATTTCTTTAAAACTCATCGTGCATTCTTGCGCGATCAGGGTATTGATGATCTGCTTCGTTTGGCGGAGAGAGGTATGCTGACGCCATCGTTGGTTATTTCAGCTATAACGGATCAATTGGGTTTCATGTCCTTCGATGATTTGCAATTGCTAAATGCTAAAGATTTGGAAGTACTCGAACGTTTCGAGTCTATGGAACAAGTGGGTGACACGCCGAAGCCCATGGTAACTTGCGTGAAATCAACGCGACGACAAATCAATACAAAGACAGACATACTAACAACACAGACCAAACGGCAAAAACAACGACAAAAACTAAATGCAATGCAGACACCCAAACTGGAGGCGAATCAGGATATAACTGCCGAATGTTCGGATATGGTCAAATTGATAATGAACGCACCGGAGAAATTTTTGCTTTATGCAAAAGAGCGTATACTAGCAAACGATGCGCATGTCAAAATCGAACAATTCCGTGCAAGGCGTCGGATTGTACGACACAAATGCAAGTCAAAGTGTTCGTCGATTTGTGGTTACAGTAGACGCGCCCTTGACGTGAGACGGTCAACAGCATTGCATCACAGTAACGACGCAGCTAATGCGCCGGAGTTGAACAACGATTTCAATATGCTGCAATTGAGCGGTGCAAGTTTGCTTAATCGCAAAGATCCAGCCATGCAAACATGCAATATGTCGGTAAAGATAGCCGATATGGGCAACGGCTGCTGGCGTTATCATCATTTTACGGATGATATACAGACACGTGAATACCGTGCCATTGAAGTAATACTCGGTGCCGGCTACGATACGTCGGCGGACATTTGGAGTGCCGCTTGTCTCTTTTGGGAACTGGCTACCGGCGACTATCTTTTCGATCCACAATTTCCACGCGCACCCAATCAGGACGAATCACATGTCGCACACATAATTGAACTATGCGGTCCCATACCCACTGAACTTATACTCTTTGGCGAGTTTTCCGATGAGATATTCGATTACAAAGGCAACTTACGACATATTAAAAATATACGTGAACGCGATTTAACACAAATTCTTATTACTGGTTATATGTGGCATCCAGAACGTGCACGTGAGTTCACTGACTTTTTGCGTCCAATGTTGTCTGTCGATCCGAAAAAGCGTGCGACTGCCTTCGAAGCGATGCAACATCGTTGGCTAAAAATAACCGAGGAGCAGTCAAAATATTACGGCGATTGATTTATTGGCACAATGGGAACGTTACACATTGAAATTTTGATTACAAACAATAACAATTGGCCAGCTATTACATAAAATCGGATTAATTTTATTCTTTAATTTGATTTTATAAATGTAAACAAAAAAGTGTCTGATCTCAATTTTAGTATCAAGGAAGCGAATTTTATCTACAATGATAAATCAATTAATATGGCACCTAAGTAATGTGTACAAAAATGATAAAATATTTAGCAGCCAAATTGTTTAATATCCTGTAATCAAATTTCTTGAGTAATTACAAACTACAAAATTTTTAAATTATATGTTTTAAAACGGTTACTGTACATGTATTTTTTAACGGGGATTCCCATATATATGTACCGAGTATTAACTAATCAGTTGGCAGCAACAGCAATTTTCGCCACAGCTGTTCTCATTAGAGTTGCATTGTGGTTGGAGAAACATGTGTTAGCGAAGAAGAAGAACCGGTAGCGTGTACTTTGTAACGTCAAAAATCAGCTGGTTTGATTCAATGCGCGCTATTTATTAATTAAAAAAAAAAATAAAACGCACAACGTAATGTAAGCATCATTTGTCGTCATTAAAATAGATTTATGCATAGATAAGGGCCAATCAGTGAAGTTGTGATAATCAAATGAGGCTTTGTATGACGGCAACAAAAACAAAAACGTCGCGCTCAGAGCGGAAACAAATTGTTAAAGGTTATTTGCTTATATGGAAGTCATTAAATTGAAATGTGACGAAACAAGTGCGATAGACAGAGAAATAGATTATATTTTGCACTACTTACATACACAAGGAGCTGTGTCGCGTTGCCAACCAAGAAACGCTGTACATTTTTAAGGCCCGCTTTCGATTTGCGCTGGTTGCCCTTATCAGTGCTAAAGATAATACCGCACAGGCGACAACGCCATCTACGTCGTCTGGTAGTTACCCCCAATGATTTGCATCAACTTTTGGAATTATTAGATATTATAGTCATATTAGTATCGTTTGTTCTTTATACTGTATTTTATGTGTGCTTCCCACAACGTCTGCTTGTGTGTAACCACAAATTGTCAGTAACTCGTATTGTGTTTTCTCTTTCTAGTTACTATTACTTTATTTTTTCTTATTTTTATTACTTAGAATAACTTGTATAAAAGTATATAAATTTCTGTGTGTAAACGTTGTCGTTAGTAGTGAACGTTGCGCAATTGTTTAATGTCGCCTACGAAATTATTGTGCAGCCGAACATTTTCACAAGTGCACGCGAACGTTGTATGGCCGCGTTTCAATACACAGGTTACCAGACCAGCAAAACCTTTGGAACTATCATCGATACGTTCAACAAAATCAGCAACAACAAATATACCGAAAATTGTGAGTGCCACTCGCCAATATAGCATAGATCATAGTTGTTGGTTTGGACCAAGGCATTCGCCAGCAATCTTGCAAACGGAACATCGTCATTTTCAATTAGAAAAATTGTAAGTACCTTAAAAACACAATACTTAAATATTTATTAATATCTTGTGATGCTTGTATATTTAGGTTCAGTAATATGAACGTACCGGAAGACGTATTTCAAGGCGATATTGACCGGTTTCGCGGCGTGACCATCGATTGTCAAAATGAGGAGATCACTGACGATGAATTCGCTACCAAATTGCAGAGTAAGTTCAAAGACGTTAAGCAGACAATGAAATACTTATTAAATTTGTATTTAACGCCTATAGAATCATTAGATTTCTGGATATCCAATAAGAATCGCGCTATCTGGTTTAAAATATACAAGAAGCAATCGCGTTGGGTACCTATACTGACTCAGGTTAGTTGTAAACAGACAGAAGTCTGTCAAATAGTCAACAACAATTGTATACAATGATTTTTATCAGGCAGGTTTCGACTTTCATCATGCACGTACCGGCGTTGTTACCTTGTATCGTTGGTTGCCCACGGACGAGAGTCTCAATTTGCCGGAATATGCACACACATTGTTGGGTTGCGGTGGTGTTGTAATTAATGATAAGAATGAGATACTAGTTGTATCGGATCGATATACCATGATTAAGAATAGCTGGAAATTGCCTGGCGGTTATGTCGAGCCAAATGAGAATCTTGTCGAAGGTGCCATACGCGAAGTATTCGAAGAGACAGGCATCAAATCGACGTTCCGTTCGGTGATATCTTGGCGTCATTCTCATGGGGGCAACTTTGGTTGCTCTGATATCTATGTAGTAATTGGTCTGGATCCACTGAATTTGGATTTCAAGCGTTGTGAACGAGAGATCGCAAAGGTGCAATGGATGCCGGTCGATGAGTTCCTTCAGCATCCGAACGTGCACGAGACAAATCGGCATTTTTTGCGTACATATTTGGATTATCAAAAACGTGGCTTGGTACTAACCAGGAAAGAAGATGTGCATCAGATCCTTAAGAAGAAGTATAATCTGTACTATATTGCAACGGAAGAGGAGACGGAAAAAAGCGAACAAAAGCCAAAACTATAGTAACAGGTGTCATAGTGATTTCCATAAGTGCAAAACATATTTAGCGCAATTGAATTTATGTTTGTGTATATTTTTTATTAGTGAGAATTTGTATATGAAAACTTAAATAAAGTACAAGAGTTTTATTGCCATAAAACAAGCTTATAATAATCTATGTATGTCTGGAACGCGGTGAAAGCCAACTCAAAAAGAAGCTTCAAATTCAACATATCTGATATTAGGTACGTATACGTTACGCAGATTCCACATAACACATAAGGCACTTTTACGTATGTATATATACATAAGCTTATAGGCTTGATTAACGCTAAATTTTCGTATGTGTTGTGTATAAAAATGCAACTTAGGAGTACCTAATATTATAAATGCTGCCATAATTCAAAATAAATTGCTTAAAAAGGGGAGTCTTAAAAATGGCCAGAAACAACTAGAAAATGACTGATTTGGCAACATTGACTGCAATTGTAAACAATTTTGGAAAGTTTACTTTTTGTTGTACACGAATTTACAGAAGATGATATGCCGTTTGTGTTTTGTAGATCTTAAAGATTCTATAGACATATTCATTTCGAGCGTTAATAGCAATAATCACGAAGTGGTACTTTTAATTAAGAAATATTTACTTATAGAGGTGTGTACATTAACATTTAAAGTAAAGGCTTTTAAAACATTTATGACATATCCAAAAAGTTAAAGCCGGGTGATCCAGTATCCTCAAAAATATGCAAAACTTGTTGGTCCACATTGAGAGATTTTCATGAGTTCTATCGGATGGTTACCGAGAAACAACAAGGAATACAGCTGAAGACCGAAGCAACAGAATGGATCGAGGCTTGGCAAGCGCCTGAAGTGCAATTGATCGAAATACCTAAAGAAGCTGTACTTGAAGAGTGTGACACACTAGGCGATGTCAAGGATGAGACGCTTTGTGAACCAATAATCGATGCAAATCTACATGGTTATAACAACGAATGCCACGAAGCAACAGACACCAATACAATTGATGAGAACAATGACAAGGCATCTGAATGTGCAAGCGACGACTCAAAGTCAAAAACAAAAAATTGCGAAGATGTAACGTTAAAAGCTAAGAAATGTTTAGCCAAAAAGCGGCTAGATGCGCAAGCATCAAAGACAACGAAAAGTCGACGACAAAACACAAAGACAACAAAAGCATTAACATCACCACCTTTGACCCGAAAGTTGCGTATGCGTTTACGTGTTATCGATGCAGAAACAATACCAACTGCAACAGCTGAAGAGACGCCGGCCAAACGCAAAGTGGGGAGGCCGCGTTTAAAATCAGTGCAGACACCAACGGCAGAATCACGTGCAAAATTTGATCGCCGCATGCGTATCAGCACAGATTTAGACAAGTACATCAATGAAAATGTAAAGCTTGACTGTGCCGTTTGTAAGGTGCCACTTAAGGATTTTGGTGAGCTTAAGCGGCATTTTCGAACTGAACACAATTGCGTTGGCTACGCGATGTGTTGTAATAATCGCTACAGAAAACGATCGCTATACGTTGATCATTTGTGTTGGCACAAGGACCCAGAATACTTTTAGTACGTTTTATTTTCATTCTTTAACTGTCATGCAAATGAATTTCAATGTTGTTTTCATGCTTATGTTAGTTGTGATCAGTGTAAGAAAACATTTGTGAGTCGCAACTGTCTCCGTTTGCATAATTTGCGCTATCACACCGAGGAGATGACACACGAATGCAAGTTGTGCCCAAAACGTTTCGCCAAAGGTTTTATGCTTACACAGCACATGCGTGTGCATCTTGCCGATCGTGAACGCACTGAACAATGCAAACACTGTGATAAGACGTAAGATCTGATCATGAACCAAATAGAATACGTTAATATACCTTACATTTGTAGCTTTCGCACGCCACACGAACTGCGTGCTCATGTCCGTCGCATGCATGATGAGTCGAATGCGCCAATTATTTGTGATATTTGTGGTGCTAACTTTCGCACGAAACAAAACTTTCACGTACATAAACGTGCCGTCCATCATGAGGGGCCGCAATTGCCCGAGGTGCAGTGTCCAGTCTGTGCGCGTTGGCTGCGTGATGAGAACAGTTTGCGCAAACACATGTACTTTCATCGTGAATCGGATCAGCCAGGTGCCTACAAGTGTAATGAATGTGGAGCTGTTAAGTCTTCACGTCATAAATTGACCTTTCACATACGCTATCATCACTCAAAGCGTTACAAGTGCACGCTGTGCGAAAAGGAGTTCAAACAATCAGTTACTTTAACTGTAAGTATAATCAAAGTAGTGTTTGTGCTCGGCTATAAAAATGTTAATGGATTTTGGTTTACAGGAGCATATGGCCACACATACTGGTGTGGATTTGTATGGCTGTCCGTTTTGTGAGCGTACTTTTAAATCGCACGCAAACATGCACAACCACAAAAAGAAAATGCACCCAGATCAGTGGGTGCGTAAGTATTCTGTACCTAGTCGACCCACCGAAGAGATTGAATCTGGAGATGCATGTGATTCGACACAAAATCCGAACATTGAAATGACCAAAAAAGTGGGCGATGCGCAGTGGTAATATACGTAAATAGCAGTAATTTTCGATATAATTGTGATTATTTTTTTTTTTTTTTTTGCTTAATATACTATTTATATTTAAAGAGAAAATCGGATATTTACTAGGGAAATGAATAAAAATTATTTGTTTTATTTTTTGTCTTAACGGGTTTTGTTGTTTTAAAAAAAATGCGCAACGGTAACAGTTCAATGAACAAATGCACTGTGAATGCCAATGTTGCCTGGACGGGTGATTGTCAAATCATTAGCGTTTCTTTGCTCTGATTGATGAAGAAGAAGCAGAGCGGGGTACATACACACATTGCTGCATACTGCACTTGCACCAAATTTTTAAGTCACTGCCCTTTTCGGATACAATGACAGTCTCGAATACCGTCGATCAGTACACCATTCTAACAGGCGACCGTGTAAAAATCAAGGATTTACTTTGCAATCGTTTAGTGGAGTGCGGGTGGCGCGATGAGGTGCGTCAACTATGTCGCAATGCACTTGCCGAGAAAGGTAGCGGTACGTCAACAAACATGACGCCGGATCAACTCATTGCCGAGGTAACGCCACAGGCACGAGCATTAGTGCCAGATGCCGTCAAAAAAGAACTACTCATGAAAATCAAGACAATTCTCACCGAGAAAATAGCCGAAGAAGAGGTGCAACAACGACAGGAGGGTGACGACGATTAGCCGTAAGCATATGCCATGCAAAGACTGCGCAATATTAAATCAATTTAACAATAAACAAAGGATTTTTATAACTAAACGTATAAGAGTACTTTTTCTTTCCACTCCTGAATATGTATTTAAATGTACCAGTAAAAAAAAAAAATATGTATATATACTTGTATTAAACCGAATCGTTTGTTACAAGTGAAAGCGATTCGATTACTGCAGAATCCGTTGCAAGCGTTGACTGTGCCGCTGTATTTGGACCAGCAGTGCCCGGCACTGAATATTTTGGCACCCAATCATTGAAATGCATTTTCTTCTTATGATTATGCATATTGGCATGTGATTTGAATGTACGCGGACAAAACTGGCAGGCATAAAGATCAATACCGGTATGCGTGGCCATATGTTCCTAAAGATGTTACAAAGAAAAAAAAAAAACATTTTTATGTTTAATTTAGTTTAGAACAACTAGTAAAACAAAGACACACCTTAAGATTCCTTGGTATTTTGAATTCCTTGCCGCAAAGTGTACAAGAATGTCGCTTATCCGTGTGATGATAACGTATGTGACCATAGAGCGCTGCGCGTGTCAACTTAACTTCGTCGCATTGATCGCATTTGTATGTCGAACTACCGTCTTTATGTCGTGCAATGTGTCGTCTTAGGGAATGACGGTCACGCACCCAGCGGCCGCATAAATGGCATTGAACTTCAGGCTCTGGTGGACCCTCCCGATGCACTGTTTGCTTATGTACTGCAAAGTTTGTCTCATTGCGAAAGTGCGAGCCACAAATGTCACAAATTACTGGCTCAAATGTCTCATCGTGCATACGCTTCACGTGCGCTTTCAGCTCGAATGGTGTACGGAAACTAGCATGTCAAATGGTTGTGATATAATATTTTCAAATCGAAAATTTCATTCTTATAAAAACTTACGTTTTGTTGCACATTTGGCAGACCTCCGGACGTTCTTTGCCTTTGTGGTTCTTCTTGTGCATTGTTAGTAAGTAAACCTTGGCAAAACGCTGACCACATATGTCGCACTCATTGATGAGCTTTTGTTTGTCGGTATGAAAGCGAAGTATGTGCATCTCATAACTGTTACGATTATGATAGTTTTTCTTGCAAAGTTTGCACCTAAAAGAGCAATACATATGTAATGAATATAAATAGCTAGATTGTGTCTACCAACCTAAAGTACTCGGGATCGCGGTGCAGATGTAGATGATCAACATAAATTGAACGTTTATTATAGCGATTGTTGCAACAGCGCACGTAGCCATTGCACTTATGCTGCATACGAAAATGTTCTTTTAACTCCTTGAAATCCTTGAGTGCTTGGCCGCATAGGCAACAATCTAGCTTAACATTTGCTGCTATGAATTCATCCATTTCACGCACAATCGATCTTTGCTTTTCACGTTGTTCTAACATTTCCGGCGTACGAATTGGCGTACTTTGATTTTTGGGTTTGCTTCTGGTGCCTTTTGGTCGACCACGCTTTGTTGTCTCCGATTTCTTTAGTTGAGTTTCAGTGGTTTCTCGTGCCGCAGACGATTTATCTTGTAGAGTGTCAGTGGGTTTTCGTTCTGGCGACGATGGGGATGGTGGCAGTTTGGTTGCTGGTGCCACAATATTCGAGGTATTTGTGCGAGTACGCAGTCTTCGCTGGGGTATATCTAACGTAGGCGTTGCAGTTTTTTTTTTACTCTTACTTGGCCGACCGACTGGCTTTTTCGTTGTGCTTTTCATACTTATGTTTACCTTGCATTTTTTTGTCACAAGTTTGTTTTTGACCGGACTTTCGACAGCAGCTCCGAACTCCACGTCGTTATCAAAATGCTTTGTTTCGTGTTGCTCATCGCATTCGCTATTTTCAGACCTATTAGCAAAATCATCATCATCATCGTTTTCATGTTGACTATGAAGTGTTGCATCGATTTCAGGCTCATCCAAAATAGCATCTTTGACATCTCGTATCTCCTCTAGTGCTACTGCCACTTTGGGCATATCCATTATATGTACCTCCGGCGTTAGCCATTTGGCGGAAATTATGTCTGGCTCTGGTTCGGTCTCGCATTTTAATACCAAGGAGCTCTGTCTTTCGTTTACCATCAAATAGAACTGATGGAAGTTCTGCAGTTGTTGCCAGCAATTGTCGCATATTTTTGTCGATATCGGATCGTTTAATTTAAGCTGCAATTTAACGATTTTATTATTTGAAAACATGAATTAATAATCTGTATTATACTCTGACTTACATCAATTTGAAAGTATTTGTTTATTATGTCGGCAACTTCAGTGATGCTGTTCTTACTATCCTCATTATATATTGATATGAAACTCTCTAATTCTACTAAGCACAAACGGCAAAGCATATTTTTTAAACAACGATAAGCACAAGAAAATAGTTAATTGTACAATTTGGATTAGTTTATCCTTCACTCTGATGCCGCAAATAGCTTTAGTAGCCGCTTTAGGCCAGGTATCAATTAATAGTGTGTGCTTGTGGCAATCACACTAGCTTGGTTGTGTCTCCAGGCGTTGCAAATACGATGAGCGAGGTCCTTAAAAGGCTGCGATAGCACTGTGATCACTAATGATGATGATGAATATCAAGGACATGAGCAAATTGTCAATAATTGAATGAAAGCCGATGAAAACAAAACGCAAAACGCGTCCGCGAGTATTTCTGTTGTTAGTCGAGGCGAGAAAGAGACGGGACTTGAAAGAGCGAAAGAAAACATAGAAAAACGAGTGTAAAAATGTTGCCATTGGCAGTCACTTGACGTATGTTCGCGACAAATCTCAAGTGACATGAGTTGGTACATTTGGAAAAAAAAAATTCAAAATGTCACATTCCAAGATTTCAACGTGAATGGCAAATCGAAGAACAGCTGTTCTTGTTGTCATTGCAACGCTCGGAAGGTAAACAAACGAATAAGGCACGCAAACAGGCACAATGGACAGCAAGGACAATCGATTCAAGGAGTAAGTGACCTCATCTATCACGCACAGTTACAAAACTTACATAAATTTTTGCCTTGAGTAGTAAACGCGCAAAGATGAAACAACATTACGTGAATCATCCGCGAAAGAACCAACAGCGGGGCGCAAGTTTTGCCGGCGCTAATCACACCTCATCGAGTTCGCCTCAGGTTGACGGTGGCGTGCATAGTATTGTCGATGTGGCTGACTCCAGTGATGAGCCACGATTCGCACGTGGTAAAGGCTGGACAGGACGCAGTGGCGCTGCTGGGCGCCAAAGTCAACGCATGCCACCATTGCAAATGAACCGTGAACGTCTCGATTTGACGCATAATGAGAGAGCAGACCTGTACGAGAATGACGAAGCGCTTAATAACAAGGAGAACGCACAACTATGCGCTGGCAATTTTCAACAAATGGCCGAACAACTTACACTCGGTGGCGGTCATTTCTCATTCGACGAAGAGAAGCAATGGACCGCAAGTCTACAGAAGGGCGAAGCCGAGCAAAAAATAATCGATGCGAATGAATACTTTACGTTGAACTTTAAAATGTTGAAAGCCGGTTTACAAACCATACCATTTTACAAACGTATGGACTATGCTGCCTCAATGTTTACACGTGACCAATTGAATGCAATGAACGAGGCCGCAGAGAAGGCAGAAAAGAGCTATCAGCAGAACTATGGCAAAAAGCCAAGCATACAAGTGAAAAGCGCAAGTCAACGTAGTGGCAATGAAGAAAAAGACGAATTAGATGAACTGTTGGACATGACAACTGATCAAGTTACCAAAGTGTCGCTATCTGGTGGTGCCACGCCAATCTCAGTGGCGCCTAGTACACCGGCAACCGTGCCGGCAACAGCGGCAACGGTGGCCAGCGACACTAAAGATGACGTACAGAATTGGTTGGACAGCGTCCTTGAGGAGTAAATATTATAATAAATGTATTGTTCATGCGTGTCTTTGTGCATGCGAGCGTTATTTGCTTTTAGCATACATATTATGTATAGTTTAGTTAGGCTTAAAAATATTCCAGCTTATTTTTGGCTTCCAGCAGACAAAATTTTCTCTTTTATAAAATAAAATTTCATTGTTCATGTTTATTCAGTTGTTGGCTTTTTTTTCGGATAATCATATGAGTGTTGTCTCTTGTTATCCATCAATTAGATCTTGCTTCCAATTAAGCCATCCACATTTCAACCACACACACACACACATTCAAACTGTATTCAATCTTCCCTTGCCACTTTCGCATTTATGTATGTACGCGCATACATAACAAACAATTTGTCTTAAATTAAGCGTAAAATTTACAGATTTGTTACAAACAAGTGGCTTTTCATTAAATAAGCATGTCCGAGAGCACGCCCAGTCAGTCACCCACAAACATCAATAGCAAAATTGTCCTTATTAGCGTAAATCAAGTAGCGATGAGGCATAGCAGGCAGGCAGACAGGCAGCCGCAACCCTTAGTCAATTGTGTAGCAAAAATAAAAAAAAATAAATAACAAGAACAAGTGCAGGCAAATATTTGTCAAACAAATTAACAAGTGGTTATTGTAATGAGCCGTCGGCGTTTTTAAGGTTATGTGCGAACGCAGATGCAAAGGGTAGTTTTGCCTGTGTGTGTGTGTGTGTGTTTGAAGCTTTTTTTAGGGTGTTTTGTCGTATAATTTTTGACACTTTTTGCATGCAAATTGCTGTGTGTGTGTGTGTGTTTGTGTGCGAAACTACAAAATATCAATTACAGTTGAAGTTAAGCCTATAAAACCGCTTACACGCCGCCTGTCGCCTGCCGCACCCCCCATCAACAACCTTTTGTACAACGCCAGCGGGCGTTTTGAAGCGCGTTCATTTAGCGCTATTATGTCGTTTGTGGGTTTTGATACATTATCTCAATCATTGTGATTTTTTTTCGGTAACACACACTAATTACAGCATAACTTATCGCACTCGTTCCATCTCGGATTCGTTGGCATTCGTTTTGTTAAGCCAATGCCGTCGATTAACGGCACTTGTTCGTTTTGGTTTTGATTTTGGTTTTGGCTTTTATCTCTGTTGCTGTTCAAACATTGCCCAATGCAAAGCAGCTTAAGTTAATTATTTTGTTTGATCGAGATAAGCGCTCAAGTGTAAGCGACAAGTGTAGTAAATGCAGCTGCCCCATGTACATGCATACATATATATGTATGCATATGTGTGTGTTTGTGCAATTATCATTTGCAATTAAGTTGTTTTCATAATTTACATTTCTGTGAGATCTCGGACGTTATTTCAAAGAATTGCTAGAATTGCTATAATCCTTATTACATTTAATAATGGCACAAGTGTCAAAGAATTTCTACAAAATGCGTCTTAACACTATTTTGCGCAATTTTAATTACATGTTCGAGTTTACATTTTAATGAGTTTACTTACTTTACAACGTTTGACACTTCTACGTTCTTTACGTTTTGTTATATAACGTTAAAAAGCACATTCACATACACACACACACACACACACACACGCACATGTGCAAAAATATGAAGTGCACATTTTGAGTTTTCTGTTAAAAAATGTCCTTGGACAAGATTTTCTTGAATAAATCTTTTCGTATTTTCTTTGCACAGTTTCTCTTCAAACTAACAGACACACACACGCGCACCCACTGTATAAGATATAAAATTGCTGTTGCAAACACTTGTGCGCACGGCAAATGTTGCTCTTCTTACAGTCGTTCTTTGGTCTTTTTTTTTTTAACTTATTTTTCGTACTATTGTAGATGTGCTCTCATTAAATTGTATATAAATAAATCTTCTTCTTTTCTTTTTTGCACTTTATGCAAACTAACTTATGCCGTTAACATAACACAAAATTGCATTTGCCCGCACAAGTATTAACAACAACAACAACAGCAGCAGCAGCCACATGCAAACATATGAAGTGTTTAAGGCGGCTGGGTAGGCATCATTACCTACAAGTAAAGAAAAAAAAAGGAAGAAAAAAATCGCAAAAGACACACGTTAAATATATATGTAAGTGTGTGTGTGTATATGTATCTCTTTTGCTCGCATACATTTGTGCCTCCTATTAAAAACAAAAATAACGTTAAGAATATTTTGTGTCTGTTTTTGTTGTTGTTGTTGTTTTTTTTATTCAGTTTATTTGCATGTCTTTTTTGCAGCTTGTTGGCGTTTTGTTGTTGTTGTTGTTGTTGTTGGTGCGCAAAAGATGCTTCAACATTGTTTTGGCTTCATTTTTGTTTGTTGTTGTTGTTGTTGTTTTTCTTTTGCTCTTGCATGAATATTCATTTTAATTATGCACGCGCATGAAAAGATTAACAACTTATATTCACTTGCTTGCTTGTTGTCTCGCTTGCACACACACACACACACACATTCATTTATTTATTTATTCTTTCAGTTTGCGCTTTCTAAGGATTTATTGTGCATTTTATTTCTTAATTATGAATATTTTTCGAATAATTATAAATATTTTTATGTGCTTTTTTTCTTTATTTCTTGCCTTTTCTTATTGCAAACAAGAAATAAGAAGAAAAAAAGAGCAACATACAATTGGAGCGTAAAGCGTTGCAATTTATCAACTGACGAGTGTTCTCTTCTTCTTCTGCTGCTGCTGCAGTTTTATTTTTTTTTTTAATTGGATATAATTTGTGCATATTTTTGAATGTTTGCATTTCCACACTATTATTGCTATGAGCACAGAAATTTGAGCATGTCAAAACTATTTAAATAAATTATAATTTATTGACTAATAATTTTCTGTTTCAGTTTTTTAATTGTTGCTTTTCTTGGCCGATCATTAGTGAAAAATGAAGGAACTTATCAGATTCCTTCAAAAACGACAACAACAACGACAACAAAGGGGCATAGAAAATATCCCATGAATGGAAATACAATTCGCTTGTATTGAGTAACTTTTTATGACATGTAATAAAAAATTTATGCGTTTAGTTTCGCACAAATCCGAAGAGTTAGTGTGAATTGTCCCATTTTCGATAGTTTAGGACTAGTTCTCAACTATCGAGCTTAGGACACAATTTAAACTTTATCAAATTGTATAGAATGCTTCTATTAGCAATTGAGGAATTCGAAACTAGTCAAAGGTGACGCTTTATCACGCCAGTTTAAAAAACAAAAACTCAGTTTATCCCAGCCTTTGACATCCCCTAATAAAACTCAATAGTTGAAAGCAGGCTGGGTAGATTGAACTGCCGTTATTACTATGTACATTTTAACTAGTTCAAACCTTAGTTCTGTACTAGTTCGATGAACTACTGGAATGAGCAAGACTATAAGTCCGTACCGAGCCATACCGTTATGAACCGAATAGGTTCGAAATTGTACCTTGAGTCGCACCAATCCTGAACCAAACAGGCTGCAATATAAAGCCGATAAGCATTGGTAAAATTTATCATTGCCAGACGTTTTAATGTCTGGAATCTGGTACGTAATGTAATAAAGATTATATATATTATTTAATTTGACTTTGAAATCGTTTATCCGAATTTTCGATAATGCGAAATACAACTGATTTTATTTGATCCTGATAAACGGGATTTCATTGTAGTTCTTCTGTAGCCTGTTGGTTGTACTTTGCTAAGTTCTGTTACGAGCATCTGTAATCTCAACTTAGTTGAGAGTTTTGACATAAACTTGTCCTAACATTCAAGATCAAGATAGAATGAAGTATTACACAAGCAGTTGTTGTCCACTTACGGAAAGTAAACCACGCCCACTTTACCAATGCATGAATTTAGAAAATCAATTTGAAACTAAATCTTGAAAAATCTGCTATCAAAATCTTTCACCTTGGCAGATTGATTAACGAATTTGAAATTGTCTTTTCGCGTCTCGTCGATTTAATAAGATTGTTTTTGTTGTTGTCCTTGAAATTTGTATAAATTTAAATACACATTATATTTATGTAAGTATAATAAATCCAAAAAAAAGTTCTTTTCTTTTCTTTAATTTTTGTTTTGTATCCTTTTTTATTAAAATGTTCGTTTGTCATTATCCGTTTGGAAAAATGTTGCAAATTGTATTTGTGCCGCGAGGCGTAACACCCCCCATTGAAACGGGCACACCCCTACCCCCTTCGGCCCGTTGCCCACAACTCACCACCATTGGAAATGAAAACCGAATCGTCTCATCAACATCTTTTTCTTCTTCGGCGTTGTTTTGTCATTCAGTCATTCATTCATTACGTTATTCATTCTATTTCTTTGTTTGCTGTTTATTTGTTGTAAATTGTTCTTTACTTGTTTTTAAATTGTTTTTCCTTTCACATCGACGCCTTCTCCTTCTCATCTTCCTCCTGCTTCTTCACCTTCAACGCCCGCTACTTGATTTGGAGCGTGCCTAATTTGAGCGAAATGTATTGAAGGCTTTTGCGTAATTTTTGGGTTTCTTGGGTTTTTTTTTTTTATTTTTAAAGAAATCGCAAAGATTTTTAGAAGTTCAAACGATCGATTTTTTAGACTTTTTGTTATTTTTTTGCCGATTCTGCCAGACGATTGAGATGAGGCCACAGAGTACAAGTCATCTTCACATCATCGCTTAGCATAGGAGTCAAGATCTGTGCAGTGCATCGCCTTCACTTCACCTCTCCCTTACACCGCCGTTGTCCTTGTCATGTTTAAAGGGATAATCATTGCAAAAGCACAGCTCATTAAATAAATACACATGCATTTTGCAGTTGACTCACTCACTCACTGACTGACTATCATACTCATGCTACTTTTTGCTCCCACTTGCCCTCTCCAAGGCTTTTTTCTGTTTCTTGTTGAGTAATGCATCAATGGCGGCTCCTTTTCAGCATTCAATGGCATAAAAAACCAATTAAAAAGTCCATTCGAAAATGAATGCATTTCAAATGAACCAAACTAAATAACGCATACGCCATGTTGTGCCACAAAATGCCTTTTGATTTGCATCTAGCAGGCAGGCGGGGTTGTGGGGCTGGGGGCGTGTTAGTACCAACGAGTTGGATGAGTTTGCCAACTCGCTTTCAATTAAAATAAAAGCGGCTTCATTAAATTCCATGCACATTTTTCATAGACAATTTCATAGCAAAAGGAAAAAAATAAAAATAATAAATAAAAAAATAAATGAAAGAAAAACACAAATTAAAAAATAAAAAATGTTACACACACACACACACATAGTAACGTAAGAAAAAACATTTTTTTGATGCCCTACACACATGCCACTGTTTGGGGCATGTTCAATTGCGTTTGTTCTCAGCGCCGTCTCACTCTAACACATAATAAGGTAACCTCTATAAACTATGTGAGACAAAATTAGGAACTTATTAGTCCATTAATTTATTATTTTCTTAAAAATTTTAAGCAAAGTCTCATGTGAGATACAAAAGGTTCGTCAAAATCCAACAAAGTCTCACCAAGAGAGGTCTAAATTTTAAGAAAAAAAAAACTCACGCAATTTATGAACGTGCCCTTAGATGAAGAATAAAATTGAAGATTTAAATTTACATTAAAGCATCGATAGTTCGTTAGACAATTTGAAATCGTGGGATATCCAAATTATTGTTTATAACACAACTAATATCCGATGTACTGAATGCGTCTCCGGTTTATTGGAAATTCTTCTGTCCTCGAATTTGTGCTCTGTTTTGTGTTTTTTCTTTTTATTTTTCGAGTCGTGTGAAGAATTGTCAGGCCGTAGCGCATCGTATATTCGACCATGGCCGACATCACGAACTCACTAACTTGTTTAACAGTTATTTTTTCCATTTTAGTCTCACAACTGTTTTTATATTAACTTTTTTTTTTCTTTTTTTCAACTACTCGAGAGTCTTTTAATTAGCGTTACGTTAACTCACAAGCTCCTCTCCATCCGCTGCCCCCGTCCGCTGCACCGCCCACCACACCAGCAGCTTCTCACTCCAACATTTCTTCAATTTTAGTAGTTATTTTTGCAAGCAATTGAGTTCATAGAAAGCAGTCAGTTATATATGTATGTGTGTGTGTGTTGGTGAAGCCTACAGAGCTCGGCATCAACCGACAGACGGCAACGGAAATGCCAAGCTCAAGCTCATTGCATAGCGAACTAAATATGCATGAAAATGTAACTCAAGTCAACAGAAGCTCTTCACGAGTCAGTTGAAAAACAAAAATAAAACACAAAAAAAAAAAAAAGAATTCAAACTTGAAAAAAAAAACAAAATAAAAGAAATAAATGCATACCATGCCCATTTAGTTCACACACACATATAGACAGACAGATTGACAGCGTGTTTTGCACTGAAACCGTGATTTGTTTTTCTTTTATGCAAGTCTAGTTTTTAGGGTTGCCGTTGTTTTGACAAATATTACTTAGAATATGTTTTTGTAATTTGTTTTTTTTTTACTATTTGAATTGTAATTGATTTATTATCAATTTTTGAAATTAAATAACATAACATATAACATTTGTAGTGAATTTTTTTAATATACATTTTATTAACTGTTTCTTTGCATTCATATACACTTCTCGCTCACACCAACCGCGGGCGTAACTTCACTTGCCCCATTCCAAGCGGCGAACGTTTGTGTGCGCGCACTCATTCGTTCCTTCGTTCGTTCGTTCCTTCGTTTGTATGCTCGCTCGTTTTTTGTTCGTTCGTTTCGCTCGCTCACTCGTTTATTTGCTTGTCGATTTACTCGCTCGCTCGCTCGGTCTTTCGTTCATTTCATTTTGTTGCTATATAATTGCATATTTGTTGCTTGTTTTCCGGTTGGCTGAAGTTTGTATCGTTTTTATATTTTATTTTTTGCTATGCTATGTTTATTGCTCTCCCTCTCTCACTCGTTTTCTGTCTCCCTTGCACAGGCAACCATATGCCTCCCATTTTCTGTATGCGTGTGTGTGTGTGTCTTTATTTTGCTGCCCTGTTTTTTCTGCTCTGTCGTTGTACAAGTGCAGTTTATGTACTCCATTGAAATTCGTTGGGCATGTTTGATGTGAATAAATAAATCTGCCATTAAGCGTCCTCTTCTGTTTTCGTCCAACAATCTGTCGCCCTGTACACCTCTCACTCTTTTTCGTCATCAACATATGCACAATATGTATAATTGTATATATGTATACATATGTGTGTATATGTATAAGTTATTTGCGTGCATATAGCGACAAATTGATAACGTTTTGTGCCTCAGTCAAGTTGCATTCAAGTGTATATGTATGCGCATATGTATGTGTGTGTGTGTGTATTTGAAAATGTTAGTATATTTGCCTATTATGGCGGCCTTTTTGGTCTAATGGCTTTCGATTCGTTTGCCAAAAGATATATTTTAAATGTTTTTCAATTCGAAAATCAAATACGTACTAAAAGACTGTCCAAGCAAGTAAAAGTGAGAGCGAAGGACATTCAAAACTTAAATAATAATTATGTTAAATAAAAAATAATTTATGGCTTTAAAGTTGACAGTTGAACGCACATAGTGCCCCCAAAAGCCGGCAACACTTTTTTGTTCAATCTAATTTCAATTCCTTTGCATTTTATAATTAACCATTTTTCCATTTAAAAAACACCAACAAACAACACAAAAGTATTATTAAATTTTCTTATATATTTCAGAAAAAAAGTTCGATTATTTTATAGTATTTATGCTTATAAAAAAAAAAAAAAACAACAAAAAATTTCAAACGTTTTAGTTACAATAATTCTATGATTGGATTAAACGTAAATTAGACGTAAATTGCACAAAACAAATAATCATTGTTTATTTTAATAAGTTATTTACAGAATTCATTTAAATATGTAACTTTTAACACTTTATGCGAAATCATTGTTGTTCTAATTAATTTGCGCAATCAATCAATTTGTTAATGTCAATGTAGTTACATGGGACAACCGTGCACATAGCCGACATTTCGAAAAATGGCGGCCGCCGCAGCCGATGTGAGAAAATTGCATGGATTTGAGGCCGCCGCAGCAGCTGCTGCCGCGGCGCTAAATGTGCCCGTCAAGCCCGATGGACAACAGCCGCCGGCACCGACGCCAACGCCATTCTCATTGACGCCAAAATCCTTCTCAAGTGTTGCCTGATGACGTAATTGCTCGAGTCGCAACTGATTCTGTCGCTTCCATTTTGTTCTGCATAGCCAAGAAAGAGCAAGAAAGAAAGAAAATATTGCATGAGTAAAAGCGTCGAAACAGTAATCCTAAAAGTAATGTGTATGTGAATGCAATCGTAATGCCTTATGTTCACGTTTTGACACCAAATAACATAAGTAATTACAATCGTAATAAAATATGTTACATTCAGTCACAAAATAACATAGGGCATTACAATTGCTAGGAACGTTGGAATTTGTTGGGCTAAGTGACAGCCGTAGCATGAACTAACTGATCGACAAGCGATGCTGTTCGGAACGGTGGAAGAATGTAAGGAATGTTGTCAGGAATGGATTGTTGCATGTGCGGTATGGCTGCACTCTGATGTAAGACTAATTAATATAATAATTGTGCTTTGTTCAAATGTTTGACCTTTAACTCACCTACGATTTTGATACCATGTCTTTACTTGCGTCTCTGAAAGATTTAATGTCTCGGCAACGTCGCTGCGATCGGCGACTGAGAGATATTTTTGACAACGAAATTTTCGCTCCAAATATGCCAGCTGAGCGTGCGTGAAGGCGGTGCGTCGACGGCGCGGCTTGCGACCACTCTTGCTCAAATGAAGTTTGTGTTCCGCATAGCTGCCAGAATGAGCTAAACTATTGTTGTTGTTGTTGCTATTGCTATTGTTGTTGTTATTGTTACTGACATTAAGCAATAAACCCGCGCGTGCAATCCCATGTCGTTGTTGTTGCTGCTGTTGTTGTTGTTGTTCCATATCATGCAAATTGTTGTTGTTATTGCCATTGATATTGTTGTTGTTGTTGTTTAAGCCAGGCGACAATTGAAAAGATTCAACGCTTGACTCATTATTTGCATAATGTTGCAGAAGCTCATTATGACAATTGAGCGCCTCAGCCGAATCGGGCGTCGAACGATCCTCAATATCAATATCGGAATTATCATTTGAGAGTTCCATTTCTATAATACGTACAAACAGAAGGTAAGAAAATAGAGAGAAATCCTTTAATGCAAACATTTTATTCAATTTAATTTCAATTTCAATTCAATGCTGATCAATTTTCTTTAGCCCACTGTTGTTGATAATAATAATGATGTTGTTAATGACGATAATAATACAAATAATAATCAATTTGCTGGAAATTGTTCAAGTGCGCAGGCACACGTTGAATGGGCCATTGTCCGTCCGCTGTCCGCCGTTCAACGACGTCAGTTGTAAAATTGTGAAATTGTCTTCGATAAAATGCTAAAAATAACTTGAAAAAAAAAAAAATACATGCTCATATTGTATTCATAATGGTAGTCAGTCTGTCTGGCCGTCCGTCCGTCCGTTCGTCCATCAGCCAGTCAATGCAGTCATCATTGAGCGCGTAAGTGACAGGATACCGAGTCTGCTCATTATTATCCTGTGGCGTTGCGCGTGTAAACGCTTAACTTGCCTGCACTCTTACAACAATCTTTGCGTGTGTGTGTGTGTGTGTGTTAAAGCAATAGAAGAAGCAGCAGCAGCAGAAGAAGAAGAATACACAAAGTCAAGTATGAATGAATGAGTGAAGATTGTACGACGTACGCACACTAATGCACTTTCAAGTGCTTAATGATAATGATGGGCAGTTGTGGGCGTGGCTGTGGTCGCTTTAATAAATATTGAGTAGCGACACACGTACATCGTATTGTTGTTATTGTTACTGTTGTTGTTGTCTTTGTTTTGTTGGTCAAAAGTCCAGTCAATGACGACAATGTAGAAGAAGCAGCAACATCATCAACAGCTCGTGAGATCCATTTGAGCCATAAGTGATGATGATGAGAAAGAGTGAGGAAGGAGTGAAGAAGGAGTGAGGAAGGAGTGAACAAGGAATGAGGAAGGAGTGAAGAAGGAGTGCGGAGTGAGTGTGTGAGTATATGAATGAATGAATGAATCGGTTTGTAATGAAATCCAATGTTATTTATATCCGTTTTGTGTTCTGCTTATATCCTGACACACGATGTCTCTTATGTCTCGCCTCTCCTCTCCTTGTCTCGTTGCTTGAACGCTTTCAGCGTCAATTGCGAAGGCGGCACTCACCGCGGGGCCACCTGATTATATTCACGTGTATATATCATATATGTATATATATTTATATAAGCGAAAAAAAACCGCCCTTCTTATTGACACAACCTAAAACCGCTCGTCCAATGCTTTGGTCTATGGTCTGCCACATTATTGTTGTTGTTCTTGTTGTTGTTGCAACTCTTGAAATCTTTGCCATTGGAATTTTCGTTTTTGATGCGCCCTGTGGCGCAACTTCTGATTCCGGCTGTGGTTGCCTCTTCCTGCTTTCAGCTCGCTGCTTCTTCTTCTACATTTTTTTTTTTTGCCATCAACGCCCTCGAGGCATGACGTGTGCTCAGCATGTGCGATATATGTATTTTCTCATTGCTAAAAGTCAAAGACGACGCAACGATTTACAAAACTTTGCTTCATCATTATTATCATGATCATTATTGCGCGTTTTGTTTTTGTTTTTTTGTTGTTGTTGTTTTTTTTTTTTTAACCCCAATTTAAGTGGTTTTGTTGTGTGCTATTTTTATATACAATTCTTTTTTATTTCAACATATTCTCATATGTGAATTCAATTATTTCGAGTATGTGTGTTGTTTCCATCGTACAAAAAAAAAAAAAAAAAACATCTTAAGGCAACAAACAAGCAAAAGGAAATAGAATAATTTGTTGTCAAGTTTTGTCAAAAAGTCACGTCAGAACAATTTGTGGCACAATTACCATTTAATAGGCACTCAAAGTACCGTTAAATGTTCTAGGGTAACGTTTTTTTTTTCTCTTCTTCTGTTTTTTATTCTGATTGACTTTTCTGTACATTTACATTTTGCTATAAGACGTGACGGATGATGTATTGGTGGGTTAGCAATGATCGGATGATTCCTTATTGTTGTTGTTTATTTTTCGTGACTTATCCCATTTTCGCCAGTTGAGAACAAGTTTCCAATTAGTATCAAACTATATAGAATATTACTTTTAACAGAGTTGTATCCAACTGACGACCCAGTCGAAACTAAGTATTAAAAGAACTATTCAAAACAGTCAATTCAAAGTATACCCCAAACTGGTGCGCCAGGACTAGTTCAGTAACTAGACGGATGTGGAAGAATTGTGACAATTGACCCCTGCCTATGACATCCCCTAATAAAACTCACCAATTGAAAGCATTGAGAGTAGATTCAGCTGGCACTAGTAGTATTTACATTCAAACTAGTTCCGAACTTAGTTCTGTACTAGATCGGAGAACTGCTGGGTGGGTTTAATAATAACAAAAACTGTTGCCTACTTTTTGTCAGCTGTGTTGGCATTCACTTCTCTGATCTTATTAATTGTAAACTTAAAATTTGTACGTTATTTTTTATTTCTAGAAAATGGAAAGTGTATAAGGAATACTTTCGCCGTCCATTGGTCCATTGGCCTTGCACGAAACTCTCCTCCGCCCACTGTCGACACTCAGTCAAAATGCCTACGGTACGGAAAAGGTATAAAAACTGAAAATTACGCAACTTTTGTACGAAATCTCTGACAAATAAGAACTTTTAGCAACACAAGTGAGAAGTCAAAACCGTAAAGGATTAACACAACAACAAAGCTCTTGTGCCATCTGTTTGAATCAAATGTTTAAATGAATGCACATGTGTAAAGTGTGAAAACAGACAGACAGACGAACGGACGGACGGAAGGACAGACGTATGTTAGCGAACAAGCTTGGAATGTTGAGTAGAAAAACGCTCAAGGCAATAATTTAATTTGTATGAAATGTTGTTCTTCTCAAAGAGTGTGTGTGTGTGTGTGCGTGAGTGTGAGTGTGTTGGGAAATGTTAACATGTTCATAAGCAATTTGTCACGTACAACCACTTTCATTGTTTAGCACAACAAAAGGACTCACGCGACAATTTGCCTCCTCATTTAGTACAATTTCCACGAATAAGTTGGAGCGCTTCTATTTGATGGGCAACGAAATTAAGGAAAAGAAAATAATCATGTTTTTTGAGAGTAAATAAAAGTAAATATGTATAAAAAATATAAAATAATTTAAAATAACAATAAATATTAAAAAAAACTCTACAAAAAGAAGCAAACAAAAAAATATAAATTAAGAGAAGACATAAAAAAATATACAAGAAATAAATTAACAAAAATATAAAATATAAAAAACCAGAAAAATATTATACACAATAAATTATGAATGAGAAAACGGAAAAATAAATGATCAAAAATCATCGATCGCAACGCAAACGCCATCATGTTTGACATATGCCGTGCTGAGACGAATGTTTTGACATTTTGCGTGCGTTTTTTTTTTCGCCAAACATTTCACTCACTAATGACAAATCTGATTGCCATACCAAAAGTATGCAATCCTTTTTAGCTCAGCTCAGCTCAGCTCATGCTGTGCTTTGTCGACGTTGACGTCCTTTGTGCGCGCCCTCGGGCCAACTACTTTCATTTCATGTTAATTATGACATTAAATAGAGTTTATCTTGCCTAACTAACACACACACACACACACACACGCACACACACAGCAGTATTTGTTAGAACAATTACAACTATTTAGGAGGCTAATTGTTTTTTGTTTTTCTTTTTGTTTTTTAGTCGTTGATGTGACAAGTGCGACTTCTGACAACTTTGCTTGGGTGTCAAATTCTTAATTGTTAACCATAATTGTTTGCAATTACAACAACAACATCATGTGTGTGGGAGAACAACAGCAAAATTGTTCTAAGTGAAGAAGCTTTGTGCCTTAATGATCGGTGAAGTTCTAAGCAACTATTGTGCTTGGCCTTATTTTTTTTTTTTTATTATATTATTTACTATATTATATTTATTACATTATCTTATTATCAATTTAAACTGCTAAATGAGAGACAATTATTTTTACAGAATTAAATAAATAAATAAATATTTTATAGTATTAATTAATTATTATTAATTATTATTATTTAATAATGAAGAGTTATATATTTGTTGTTTTTTTTACATTGCAATGACGAAGGCTACGTTGACGTATTGCCAGATAAATATATCTTCTTTATTAACTAATGAAATGCATTGAAATAAATATAAATATAAAAAATAATAATTGCAGAGAAGTAAAGACAAAAGTCAAGGATTTTCAACAAAACGATTTTTTTTTGTTACATATTCTTAAGGGTCAAGTCCCTAAGAATATGTGCCTAGAAGGGTTTTTCAAAATTCAAAATATTTTCGAATTTCGAACCTTTTTAATACATCCCTCTATCGTCCCCACCTCGCATAGTGCAATATAATTAGTTTTACTATTTTTAAAAAATGCATGAAGGTAAAAAAACATTTTCATTTTTGAGTCGTCGTCATTTTGTGAAAATTTTTTTAAGTTTTTTACCCGAGGTAGGGTCGATAGCGACGCCTTTCCTGAGAATAATTGAGTTTTTAGTTTTTTTTTCCAGACACTACAAGGATTGGAATCATGCCAACCAATACCCCTCTTTTTTTTTGGCCTCCACTTCGCGACATCATAACACGATGAATTGAACTTAAGAAAGCCATTATTTGGAAAGGGCGCGAATATATTTTGATGAATTTTTAGTCCAAAATTTACACACATTTTATTGTAAATAATAACGCTTCGATCACACTCGATCTTAAAGAAAAATGAAACAAACAAAAACAAATAAATAACTCAGTTGTAAAACTTCATTAAGGTCTAAGCTAAACTCTGCATATGTATGTGTAAATGTCGTCATTATTATTATTATTAGAATGATTTGGGATATAAAGAATAGAATTAAACAAAACTTGGAATCTCACCCGAATCTGTGGGATGATGATTGATGAGATCACCAAGTAAATCACGTATTAAGAATGACTTTGAACTCTGCATTGCGTGTTTTTTTTTAATCTTGTTTTTTTTTGTTTTTGTGTAATTTATTTTTTGTAACTTGTTTTATTTGTTTTTATAATTTATTTAATTGATTATTTGACACGTTATTTTTTTTTTTCGAAGCCAAAAAAAAAAACACCAGTAAAAAAAAAGTAAAAAAAACTGCAAGGACACTATTCAGTGCAGATAAAAAATGCACATGAGATTTGCATTTAATTGTATTTTAATTAAACATTAGCGTTAAGTTTTGTCTCTGCAGTCGAACGACCGACGGAACGACGGAATGGAGCGCCTACCGACGGCAAAACACTTTTTGACTGCAATTGAATTTTCACGTAATTCGATTTGTGTGACGTTGTTGTTATTGTTGTTGTTGTTGCGTTGCGTTCCGTTTGACAGTTTGGTGCGGCGACAGCGCTAAACCGTTATGTGCGATGTCAAATGAACAACTGAAAACGCAATCATGATTAATCCTTTTAGCGTATGCGAGGATAGTGAAAAAAAAAACAACACAAAAACAAAACGACAAACGGCAAAAAAATGCCATGAAAAAAGAAACAGAAGCATACAAAAAAAAAAAAAAAAAACCTAGGCAAGTAAATGACAAGCCACAAGCGAAATGAGCGTTGAGTGGGCGGTGGCGTGTGTGCGTGTATGTCTCTTTGTATTGGTATAACGTTATAGTGGTGTGATCGGTGGTCGTGGCAGACTGCGAAAATGACGAGCACTGATGAAATGAATTATGCAAAAATAGAATAAAATATATGTGCTGCCATTTATATATACAAACATACATAAAAACATACACAGACACACACACTCGCTTGTGGTGGTTAACAGTTTAGAGCAGCATGCAAACGTATACAAACATAGACAGGACGCGCCCCGCTCGCTAACATTCATTCATGCCGTCTGAAATGTTTAAGATGCCATTTAACCGTTATTTAATAAGTTCAACATCATTCGTGCTCGCTCACTCGCTCGCATGCGCAAATACACACGCACACAATTACGCACACACACAAACACACACTCACACACACACAGAGACGCGTACGACGTTAGCCATTTTGTTTTAGCATACATCCTTGTCACACACATTCGACAATGCTGTCACTATATGCGTCTCTTTCCTCTGCATGTTACTTTAAGTGTAATGCACCTGCTTGCACACTTGCCATACAGTCTATCGTGGGTGTATGAGACACCCAACAATTCCGTGCGTTGATTGGTCGTCCATTAGTTTTGCAACCCTCGTTGCTTGTTTGACATGCTTTAAGCTGCAATGCTGTTACTTCATACTTTTGATCAATAAATATATCCTTTTTTAACAATGCTTTTTGCCGGAAAACCAAAATTTTGACATGCGGAAATTTGTCATTTTTCCAAATTTGTTTTTTAATATTCTTTTTTTGCAGTATTTAGTTCTATGAAGTGGTATTAGAGCTTCCTTACCGCCAAAAAACATGATCTGTACAAGTATTCATTTTCAATATAAACAAGTGGCAGCACTGATTTTGAGTTAGCAACAATAATATTCTTCGTATGGAACTGGTCTGACGTATGTCTACGTAGAATAATAGTATACATGGGTTAATTCAATTTCTTCAAATTCGGCGCACTTCGTTTGTGTGTTTACAGCGGTTTTACAGAGATAAATTCTGTTATTTGACGATTCAAAAATGATGTTGCATACTTATAGCAACAAAAGTTTCAAACTAAAAAAAAAATACGCCAATTATTTCGAAAAACAATGAAAGTTGCTTAGATTGTATATTTATTGTACAAAGACTAGCTGCCTAATTGTTTATTATTAAATCTAAAGTAAAGGCAATACATTAAGCTAAACCGACAATGGCATTTTGACCAACGTTGATGGTTTCGCTGTGTGCGCTATTTGAGTTGTTGTCGGAGCACAATCATTCCCATTACCGACCCTATCACCATCACCGCCATCAACAGGTAATGTCAACTCATTGAGCGCACAAATAGCTGCGCCAATTAAATGTATCGAGCCGGTTATAAGCACATCGAGCTTATATTGACTGGGTGGCCAACGTCCTTGTAGATCGAGAAAGACATCCGTTAACGATGGATAGAGTTTCGCATTGGCTACAACGCCCGCCTTATGGCAAACATCACACCAATTGGTCATATGACGTTCAGCGCGTTGCAGTTGAAAGGCGCTTGTTTCACGTATCATAACCTGATCCTTGCGATTGCTATGCGCTGAGGCGGAAACGTTTGGCGTAAAGGCAACATGATCAAATTCAAAATTATAACGTAGAACATCGAGCAATGGACGTGAATTTGAGTCACCTGTACGATTGAAGATTAGAATTTTTGGATTCTTACTGAAAAAAAAAACATAAAATTAAAAAAGCTTATAATAACAATATTGTATATTCATATGCTCACCTGTTCTTGGTGACTTTGGCGAACCAATCGGCACAAACACAAATGCTCTCCACTGTGTGCGCGCCATCGAGATGCACATTCATATTCTGATAGGGCACAATTTGACAGCGCGCCGGCCAATGCCACTGCTGCAGACCCTTGAGCAGCTCATCGGTCATCTGTGTATCATTTGGGCCATTATCCGGCACATTGCGACAGCGACGTAGCCAATCTTTGGCCAATTGCAACGACAGCGAACCATTCAAATGTATAACATCATTGAAGCTTTCCAGTTCTTTTTCATATTTGGTGCCCTTGAAATAACGCTCGAATGGCAAAACGCGATACAATTGCGCCTGCATGCAAGCAACAGATTAAACAAACAACATTATTTTTTTTTTTTTTTTTGTATAAGCAAACAAGAAAAGGTGAACAAACATACATTATTCTCTTTTGCGCGCTGTTCCAATACTTTGAGACATTCGGGTTGTGTGGCCAGCGTAAAAACACTTGATTCTGGCTTAATAATGCCGGCCTTTTGCCAGGCAATCTCCGCAAGCGTTGTGCCCAACAATTCGGTGTGTTCCAGACCCAGCGTACAAATGCCAATCGTTTTTGTATTCCTTATAATATTTGTACAATCAAATTCACCGCCGATGCCCACCTCCAAGACGGCAACATCGACCTTTTGCTCAACGAACACATGCATACTGAATATGGTCATAAATTTAAAATATGCCGGCATATCATCAGCATTTTCAGCCTTTTCACGCAACGGTTTGTACACCTTCCAGAAGACACGCGTGAACTCTGCCTTGGCCAACGGTTCGCCATTGATACGCACGCGTTCCGGTATTGTGACTATGTGCGGGGAACTGAAGAAACCCGTCTTGATGCCATACGCACGCAACAGACTCTCTGTCAGTGCGCACGTTGAGCCCTAAGCGAAAGAGTGAGACAGCAATGCATTGTTAAAGGTTATCACACACACAAACACACACACAACAGTAATAATAATTGCAAGAGAGGCTCGTTGCAATGCTGTAATCAATATTTGTTATTTTTTCTCCAATATTTGTAATCTCAACACTCATGCTCATTTCATTCACAATTCATGATAAGCGAACGAGTTTGTAAGTAAAATAAATTATTCGATCATCTTCGCACTGAAATCATTTACTCATCATTTCGTATTAAGTTTTCAAAACTTTTCTTAGGCAATAAAACAAGCTCTTGACCCAACTAGACAAATTTGTACACTAAACTTATTTGTTTTCATTTGTTTGTGTGTAATTTAGTATGAAATATTTATATTTGGTAATGAAATTCAAAGCCTTTGATTAAAACAAAGTTATTTTTTTGACTTTAAATGAAATTTGAAACCAATAAATTCCATTCTATATGATAAATATTCGCTAGTATAACAAACATATCGAATTTGAACTTGACATGTAAGCAAGCAAAATAGATTTGTATAACATTAATATTGTCCACTTAAATATTGTTTAAAATTTGAAGAAAATCGTTTAAAAAAAATTAAAATTATTAAATATGTTATTTTGATAGCCTTTGTGGGGCAACAATGCGGACCGAAAGGGGTCGGTAATTTTAAAGATTTATTGTTTGGAAGATATAGCAATTTTTAAGAAATATTATTTGAGGGGACATAAGGAGGAGGGGATACAGCGCTGTGCTCCCTGCGTCTAACACACGCCTCTAGCATTCGACTTACAGCCTTTTAAAAAAGTGACTGGTACTGATTCGGCTGGAAAGAGTTGGAAATTCGATCTGCTACTGAATTTCAAGAGTTCACAGCATAAAATTCAAGTCTTATACGGACGGACAAGACTCAATTAATGTCGCTTATCGTTATTACCACTGAAATCGTCCTTGAAATTGTAATTGTGTCTCAAATTTGTATAAAGATAGTCAAAATGCCAAATGAGCGCGATTTTCACGCCAAATGATAATAGTTACTGTATGACGATTATGATATGTGACTAAGATTACACAAATATGCTAAATTGTTGCCTAAACAAACAACAACAATATTAATAATAACAATTTTTACTTCGAACTATTTTTTTTTTTTTTTTTTTGAACACTTGCTGGCACACGTTTTTCTTCTTTCTGTTATTATTATTATTATTTATTATTTATATTTTTGATGAAAAATGATTATGCGTGTAATTTGTTGTTATTAAAAACGACGCATGCAACTAATCTAAACAAAATGTATAAAAATACTTCACTTTGACACAATCAATCAAAACAAAAAAAAAATAATAATTTCATCGATTAAATGGCACTTAAAAAAATAAGTATCTTTCTGCTTATAAAAACGTTTTGCTACTCACCTTGCCTTTTGTGCCGGCCACATGTATAAACGAAACGTTTTTCTCAATCTCATCCAATGTCAAACCGCTGCGTTCCAGATACTTGATTGTATCCTTAATGCTATCGTGTTTAACTTCTATCGATTTGCGTATTGACTTCACATTTGATTGTAGCGTATTCAATGCAAGTATTGCCTCCTGCCGAAATTAGCAGATACATTTTTTGTTTTGTTTTTGTTTTAGCAAATATTCAAAAGTAATCAAAAAAAAAAAAAATAAATAAATAAAAACTATCCTCTCTCTTTTACCTCATATTCACAATCTATGCGCTCTTGATTCTCAGCATCAATATCGTTGCTTTGCTTAAGTCCTTTCGGATCAAAAACCAAATCTTCAAATTTTCTTTCAGACATTTTTGTTGTTTTTGTTTTCGCGTCTGTTGCGGCTTCTCCCAAAATATTTAGTTTTGTTATTGGTTTCAATCTAGTTCTTGTTTCTGTTGTTGTCGTTGTCGTTGTTGTTGCTGTTGTTGTTGTTGTTGAACTAGTTTGGCCTGTTGTAATCGTCGCAGAACCACCATGTGCCAAATATGATTTCCGTTTTTTTACATTCTCGAGGCCAACGCAGCACAAGGCTCGCAATGCCAACAAGTGAGCACGGCTTTTTATATTATTCTCGACTAAACGTTGCGGCATATGTCGTAGCATATTTATTCCGTTTTTTATTGTTTTTTTTTTTGTTTTTCGTATCGCTAATTTTGCTAGCCGGCCTTTTTGTATTTGTTTACTCGAAATTTGAGTCGATTGAGTGAGTCTCTCTCTCTCTCTTAAATAAAATGCGAGTGCTTTAACACATGAAATGTAAAAGAGAGGTTAGAAATAAGTGAGCGAGCATTGGGTATTAGCAAAGAGAGATTTCGACTATCACGTCATTGTTGTTGGATTTTTGTTGTTGTTGTGCTTTTGAACTTTAACTTTGCGGAACCAACGCAAAAAAAACAAAAAATGTGGAAAAAGAGCACGTTTTTTTTGTTTAATCAAATAAAATATTGAAATAATATAGAAATACGAAAAATCTAATAGCGATAAGATAGCATACTAGAGAAACAAGGGCGCAGAAAAGTGGTGGGGGAAAGTGGGGATCTTCGTATGCACAACATATGGTCACCGAGTGGGGAGGGAGTTAAAAATGGGTCAAGTACATTCCTTTTTGGAGAGTGAGATTTTAAAAAAGTGAACTCTAGAATACTTTTGATTTTGAGGTCATTCGATCTTGACTACCCCTTCGTGAAAACCTAGCTGCGCCCTTGTTGAGAAGCTTTTCATGTGATTTATCAGCGATTATACACTTTTCTCACATTCAAATTCAGTGTTGCCAACTCCATGCCAATACAACAGAAAAAGTAACGTTTTTTTTTCAACTATTTGTTAAGAAAACTCTTTTGTCAACCAAATAACTGTTAAAAAAATAACGACAAAAATATTTTTTATGAGTCACAATATTGTATAGACGTATTTACACAAGTGCAACAATAAAACATGCAAATAAAATTGCAAAATTTTGCGAAACATCACTTTTTCTGATCATTTTTTTTAAGAGTCCGAAAATTAAAATTACGCTTACGACATATGTTTCTGTTTCAAGAGAGAAATGATTAAAATCAATTACAGTAGAAACTCTATTAACCGGACCTCGATTATACGGAATACCCTGATTTTAATTGATCCGGACAATCGAGTTTCTACTGTACAAGGCTTGCAAGCGCCACGTGTTTTTGCTTTACGCTCATTTTATCGGCAACACAAACACATGTTTAATGATACGCTACTCGCCATTCACACGTCTATGTTATTACGAGCAAACGCGTTTTGTTTATCCGACTTTACACCCTTCACTTTTCAGTTCTATTTATTTGTTTGGTCAGTCAACCAAAATACAAAACAAAACTAATATGTACTTTGTTTTTGTTGCTGGTAAAAATGTAAAATAAGCAACAATACAAATTGTCGTTCACCTTGAGTCGCCGCGTTGTGTTCTCGTTATTGCTGTTTTACTTCACTATTTCATGTAACTGTTATTGTTGTTTGATGTTATAAATTTATAAAACACATTGTTGTACAAACGCTATTTAACAATTTAATTAAACTATTTTTTAAGAGGAGCCGAAAAACACGCACGATTAAAAAAAAGTTCCAAAATAAAGTAAACAAGCTCCACAAAAAAAAAAAAAAATTTGACAAACAGCTGAGCGTTGAAAAGAAGACAACTGTAAATATCAAGAGAGCGTGCTAAATGATTTAGAAATTGATAATAATTTCAAGTTAAAGCTGACATTAGTTGTCAATTAACAACAACAACAATAAATAAGCATTAATACTTATTAATGTCACAAATAGAAACGTACGCAACACGCGACACAGTTGCGGTCGCTGCCGACGCTGTCGCCACAACCTCAACCGCCAAGTAAGTTTGTTTGTGTGTTTTTTTAATTGTTAATTAATATTTTGTTAAAATATTTAGCACGTGCGACAATGGTACACGCCTGGGTCGTTGCGAGGTATGCGCCGCACAAGAAGCGCGTTACTGCTGCCCCAAATGTGAGGTGAAGACATGTTGCTTGGCCTGCGTCAAGATTCACAAACAAGAGCTCGCCTGCGATGGTATACGCGATCGCACCAAATTTATACCGCTACGGCGCATGACCAAACAAGACTTTATGAGCGATTATTACTTCCTTGAGGAATGTACACGCTATACTGAGGATCGTAAATCTGATCGAATTAAGCGTTTTACGCGCCACCAAAAGGAAATGCCCGTGCATTTACAGCGTATGCGTCAGGCGGCATTTAAACGACGCACGCGTTTGTTATTTGTATTGCAGAATTTTACACGACACAAGGAGAACACAACTTATTTGAATTGGAAGGAACGACGTCTGTATTGGCGCATCGAATGGGTGTTTGTCAATGCAATAGCCGCAGCGGCAGCGTCGTCGTCATCCTCTGCTGCATCATCGCCAACGATTTCAGGCAAGTGCAACGATGATGCGCCGCCAGCGCGTTTTGTCGACGCACGTTGCAATGAGGAAGAGACACTTGGTGGACTGCTTTCGAAGTACATGGACTTACTACAATATAAGGAATTGGCATACTATAAGAGTGCAGGCTTGGGTGCGCTTAAGGTCTGTAAATGTGTGTGTGTTTGAATTGTCTTCTAAATAACTCAATATCTTTGGCCTTTTTACAGTGTCTGCTCGGCGCTGAACGTTTGCCTGGTCGACAGAAGCGTTATTTTTTATTAGATTTAAACAAAAGCTTGCGTGAAAATCTCAAGTACAAGACTATTGTCGAATATCCAACAATATATGTAAGCTATGAACGTGAACCAGCCGGCTTTGAGATCATTGACAGTGGTACGTAAGCACAGCCAAAATAATTTAGTGGACGTTATTGTTAACAATTTTGATTATTTATAGATGAGGAACTCGACTATGACGGCAAAAAAACACAGGCAGCATTAGTAACGGTTAAGCGTGAGGCGAACAAAGTGTCAGCAGGAGCAGAGCCGTTAAGAAAGAAGCGCAAAGCCACAAGTGACGAAGCAATCAGAGGCAATTTACTTTTTGATAATGAGCAAGAGTTGGGCACAGATGACGACGATGTGGACAACGATGATGATGATGATGATAGTGATGAGGATGTAGAGTGCAACCAAGAGCAGCAGGAAATGTCTGTTGATGTCAGCATCGATGAACGCGAAGAGTATTTTAGCGATGATGGCTATGTTGATGATGAGGCGGATGACGAGCCGGAGGAGTATGCCATAAACGATAGAATAAAAAATGATGTGCCGTCATCGCCCGACAGCGTATCGCTGGAAGGTTGAAATGCAGAGTAGAATATATGCAAACTTGTACACAAACATTTCGTTAGCTTTCACTTAGAATTTTATTTAATGCTAATTTGTTTTTTTTATAACTAAAACTATATATGTATGTACATATGTATACCATATTAAAAAAAAAAAAATTAAGAAAAACATGAATGCCACACAGATGTACATAAGAACTCAGCTAAGCTTTAAAGATCAATGAATTGTGCAATGTTGTTTCATTTAAACTAAACTATTTCGTCACAGACTACAACTTTAATACATAAGTATATCATTATTGTGTCTTGACATTAGCGCAGTTCATCCTTTGGTTCATTGTTGTTATTGTTTTGGTTTGGCTTTCGGCTGGCAGTGGCGGCGACGGCGGCATGCTTCTGCTTGCTTTTGATGTACGCAAGTGCTGAACCAAAACAAACGATCATATCGCTACGCACGCTATATAGCAACGAATTATCGACCATGACATTGGCCGCATCTTCGGACACTTGCATTTGTCTGGACACGTAATTGACAAGCTTGCTGCGCGTATACGGCTTTGGCATGCTCTTCAATTGCAGTAGCACCGTTTGTTTATCATTTTCATTGGCCATATTTCAATATATATATATTTTTTTGTTATTATATTTGTTTGTCTGTTTTGTGAGCTTCAAGACTGCAACGCTTTCATTCGTGCCTTGTCGCGGTCGTTGTGTGCAAACAAAAGTCTTAAAAAAAAAAAAATCGACAATCGAAAGCGACGCCGTGCGTCGTTCTTAATGATTCAGAACGAGTGTTATTCAAAAGTTGCCGTTGTCAATAATTATGAGTAATTTTATATATACTGCTTGAGTAAAGAAGCCATTTCAAGAATTATAAATCAATTCCGCTTTTTGTTGTAAACATAGTATGTATGTACGTACATATGTTTGTCTGTCCACTTTGACAATTATGGCAAATATGAAATTAGCTAAACATTTGATGATTTAACAAAATAAACAAACATTTCTTAGTTAATTCAAAGTAAAAAGTTTTTTTTTTATGTTTAATGATTTGTTATTTATTTACAAAAAAACGTCTCAGTCCGGAAAAATCCGGTGCTTGCGGTCCGACGCCTGCGTGACGTTCTACTTTCATTTCAGCAACAACAAAAATGTAAATTGATATTTTTTTTTTCTATTTTCAGCGTTTGTTAATAAAAATAATATCAACAATATACAATGTTTATATAAAACATTATTTCTTGTAATTCAACTCGAAAGTTTTGTGTTCATAATGTTGCAACAACAAAAAAAAAAACATTGACAGTTTGCTCGGCTGCTTCATAAAGGCAAGCGGCAGCGCAACAGAAAAACTACGCAAACATTTGCGCAAACAACGTGCAATCTTGCACTAAAATAATTTATGGCAAACAAAAATGGTCGAAACATTTTGATGATTAACTTATTTAAAATGATTCTTTAACAAAATACTCATTTATATTACTGCAAATATATAACTAACTTATTTCTTGCATGACGATTCATGCATAATTTTGGCAAACTTCTCTCCGCGTGCAAATTGCTATTATGAATTAGTCCCGATATTTGTTTTTGCTGCTTTTTGTTGCTTTTTGTATTGACACGGCCCTGCCCAAGGCATGAACGAAGGAGCGGGAGAAATGCTATGACTGTTTTCTTGTGCTTGCTTGCACTTCCAACGTTCTTCACAGTTCGCCTTTCAGCATTATTTGTTTGCTAGTTTGCTTAATTTTAAAATTGTTTTGTTTGTTTATAAAAAAAAAAAAAAGAATTATAATTGTTTTGCTCTTGTTTAATATATTTTTTTATTTATATAATTTCTTTTATGCTAATTTAACTAATAATTAGTTTTTATTTTTCATATATTTATAGCATTCGTCATATATAATTTCGTCTTCGTCTACCTCTTCTTCGTTCATTCATTTTCGCTATTTTTCTTTATTTTATTTTTCGGTTGTTTGTCTAAGTTTAGCATTGATTTTAAATAACGCATTTCTTTAATATATATATATTTTTTTTGATTTTGTGATTTTTCGAAAATATTTTAATTTAATTAGTGTACAGTTTGTGTTTATTTTCATGTATATAATAATTGTTGTATATAAATGGTTTAATTTTTTTTTCTCAATTATTAGCATATAAATTTGAAACGTCTTTTATATATTTTTTGCATGTTGTTGTGTTTAATATATTCCAACAGCTGTTTTTTTCAGTATTTTATTTTCTATTTTCTTGCATTAAAAATTTAGTATATAAAAACACGCAAATTAAAAAACAAAAACCGAACTACACTAAAAATATATTAATTTTAAATGTTTTTTATTTTGCCTTTGCTCAATTCAACTTCAAACCATTCTATGCACCGCACGTAACTTGAAAAAGACACACTTCTTTTTTTGATAGTTTTGAAATTATTAAAAAAAAACAATATATATATACAACAAAGTAAAATCAAAAAAAAAAAAAACTCATACATTTTTAAACAAAATTAAAGCAACGCACACCGCATTAAATCGAAATAAATCTGTGTGTATTTAAGAAGTAATAAAATATATAGTAACATATTTATTTTTATTTTTTAATACTAACATAAATTTAATTTTACGGATTTCTTTTTTATTTGATTTTTATAAAATGATATTTCAACATAGACATTTTTTTTTTATTTTTATAAATAGAAAGGAAAACAAATTAACAGACAAATTATATTTGATTTGGAAATTATTTTTCGTACAACATATTTTTTTCATTTCGTTGACGTGCAAGCAATAAAGCATAATTTCTTATTTTTTCCACTTTTTTATTTATATATATATATAATTTAATGAACTCATACAAACATTTAACTAGTTTAATAAATTTTTTTATTTTCCATTCAGTAATGGTTTTTTTTCGACTTCGACTTCGATTTCCATTTCAATTATTTTATATTCTTCGCTTTTTTGTTTTCTTATAACAGCTTTCAATAATGTTTTGTCTTTAAGAACTAAAACTATTTAACAGTTTTCTACTTATTTTTCATTTTTTTTTTTTTTTTTTGGTGTGTACAACAAAGACAAAAATTGGAGAGTGGGAAACAAAAATAAATTTTATAAACGGGCGCAACTTTTTCTGTTTTTTTTTTTCAGTTTGTGTAACGCGTCGGAGTGTTCATACTTTTTTTAAGTGAAAACAATAATATTTTTTTTTTTTTAACGAATATTGTACTTGAAAATAGACTTGTACATTTTTTATATGCGCCAATAGGCGGAGAGAACATGGAACATACAAATAAGAAACACAGTAAGAAAAATAATAATTGGTAGTCGATAATAATAGAGTAGTATTAGTAATAATTATAATAATGTTCATTTTTTATGTTTTTTTTGTTGTTTCTATAGCAAAATGAAAGAAACGTTTGCACGAATAATTTCGTCACTTTTGCCTTTTAATTTTGTTTTAACCAACGTTACGTTTTACCAACACAAATTGAGAGCAATGCAGCGCTCACTCAGTAGAAACCCTGAAACGATAAAATGAAACACGAGCAAATTGAGTGATTGTTTGTGGTAGGGAGAGAGAGAGAGTGAGAGTGCGCGAATATGTAAACTGTTATAATTAACAAATGCTTACGTCTTGAGACTGTTGTTGTTGCTGCTGTTGTTGTTGCTGAACGGGTGCGCCCGGTATGAGAAAACCACCTTGCGGCATACCCATTGGCGGCATGGCAGGTGCCATAACATTTTCAGCGGTATTCTTAAGCGGTGCGCCTGAGGGATTGAATACATCAACATAGGAGTTCTTCAGCTCTGTTATAGAAAAACAAAAAATATAGAGAAAAATATTATTAAAACTCTTAAATAATAAAATCAATAAAATCAAACTTACTGCGATAGCGTTGCGCCTTAAATGCATTCGATTGCAATTTTGGTGTCACATCTGGCATGGCTGCCTGTCCTGGTGCCGTCATGGCCGCTGATGGCGTTGGCGCTGCCGTAGGCTGTAGCGCAGGCACGGCTGCTGCTGCTGCTGCTGTAACATCACTGTTGCCATAATAATTATCCGGCGGCGCTATATGTGACGACTCATGCATTGTTTGTGACGCAGGTGCTAGATTTTCTCTCAGCTGCTGCTGCTGTCGAAGTTGTTGTTGTTGTAGTTGCTGTTGTTGTAGTTGCTGTTGTTGTTGTGGTAGTGGCGGTGCTTGTCCCGCTTGCGGTATGCCTGCCGATGGCACATTAATGCCGCCCATTGCTGCCGCTAACTCACTCATTTTTGGCGGTGGTCGCAGACTATGCTCCTCACTCTCATCACCATCCTTATTCACCCAACGTTGCTTATCCGCATCCCAGACAATGGTCGGATTCTTGTCATCGGGCAATATCATTTGATTTTTCGGTTTTAATGTTATCTTATTCCAAATGCCCTTCACCCAACTGGCATTCTGTTGGTTGCCGGCGGCGCCACCACCACCAAGCTGTTGACTGCCACTAAAAGTAAAAACAATAAAAAAAATACATATATACATATACTCATGTAAAAGCATGCAAGTTGTTGCCTTACCTTTTGTCGCCATCCTTGCCACTGCCATCTTGCTTGGCGCCGCTCTGTGTCTTGCCAGCGCCGCCATGTGACGCATCATCCTCATCCGACTCATAGGTCTTGGAGCGCGGCAATGAGATCGTTGGCTGCGCAGCTTGCGACATTGATAACGCTTTCTAGAGTTTAACATTTATATTGGAAACCGGTTTTCAATAAATTCATTTTACATAATTATTAAAATTTAATGTAAAAATAAGTAGTTTTTTTTTGTTAGTAAAGATAAATTATAAATAAAGAAACAGGCATAGAAGAGACAGGGCGTAAGACAGAAAAAGGAAACAGAGAGTTGCTGCACTATCATTGAAATTTATATATAAATGATATATATAAATACATATATATAAAAAAAACAAAAAACCAAATTTGTTATAAATTTCAATGTACAGACTTTTTCTGCACACGTTTGACAATTGTTGAATGTATAACTGAAAAGCATTTGGCACTCAGACGCACATTTAAAATCAATGAAAAAGTTTTACAATAAAATTCATGTGTTCCTAAAGACAAAACAGTTGTTTCACTCTCAATTATAAAGCGATTTGATTTTCATTTTACTTAATTTTTGCTTTTCTTTAATTTCTTTCTTTTGTTCCATTCTATTTTTTCTTAATTCTCTGCCAATATTAATTGAAAATTGAAATTCAAACACAACAGCCATGGCGCTGTTATAAACAGCTTCAGCTAACAGCGGCTAATAAAAGCTGTCAAAAAAAAACTGTTATAACGTGCACTTCAATTCGAAAAATTTTGTACAATAAAAACGCTTAAAAACTAAAGACTTTGAGATTTTGAGTGTGCAAATACATTAGACACGTTTTTTGGTAATATAATCATCGGTATCCAATAATGGCGCATCAATATCAAATGTGCGCACTGTGCGACGCGGCACACTGGCGAGCGTGCCTGTAATTGTCGCCGGTGATGCCACTGTCGTCAAAGCTGTCGAAGACGATTTGGTTGGCGATGCATTTTTTGCATCAAGATATTGTTCGAATTTTGTTAAACTTTGTTCAACTTCATTGCACATTTTTTTATAATTCAACGGTATTGATGGATTCGCAATTAATTCCTGCATTGACCAAACACCATGTGGCTTTTGTGGTAATAATTGTTGTTGCTGTTGCTGTTGTTGTAGACGCATTGTAGCGTCATTTGTATGTCGCTGTGGTGTGCGCCTTAAAATGCCAAACTTATGTAGAAAATTAGTTTGTTGCTCAGCATCATATTCATTTGCATTCGTATATTCATCATTATAGTCAAGCAGCTCTTCGTCATACTCGTCGTATTCATTCTCATCAACATCATCATCGTCATTATTAATATCATCGTCATCTATGTCCTCCTTACAGACATAATCCTCCAACATGTATTCGTATTTCATTTGTGTCACATCAATATTAGCTTCGGGATCATAATCATTTGTCAATTGTGCAAAATGTGCACTTGCCGTGCTGGCTGCCGAAATTGGCACATCAATCGGATATGTGCCATTAAAGATGATATTCTTTTGCTTCATGTACAAGTGATGCTTCTGTTGTTGTTGTTGGTGATGATGATTTTGATGATGGTGTTGTGTATTGCATTTACTTATTGATTTACTTAAATTGTTAAGCTTTTTAGTATCGTTGCTATGTTCTTTTTGTTGTTGCGGTTTTGCTGAAATTAAAACTTTTTGCTTTCTCAGCTCATTTGGTCTGTAATTACAGACAACATTGTCCGTTGTCTTTTCTACAGTTACTTTTTTCATTTTGTCAACTTCGTCTTCACCTTCATCATCATCACCATCTTCATCTTCGTTTTCATTGTCAACTTCGGTAATTGTTGTTGGCAAATCAAAATTGACACGTTTATTACTTGTTGTTGGCGCTGACGCTGTTATTGTTGTTGTTGTTGCATCGCTGTTTGGCATTGATATTAATGGCGCCGGCATAGGCACAGTAGTAGGCGTAACGTGCATTTGCTTGTTATTCTGATTATTATTATTAGGATTATTATTATTATTATTAAGATTAGCATTTAAATCAGCAATTATAAAACTCTTATTAATAATAATATTATTAACGTTTCGCTTATTACTATTGGCAATATTTGTTGTAGCAGCTAATATTGTTGTTGTTGTTGCTGTTTGTTTTGCAGCACCTGTTGTTGGTGTTGTCGTTGTTGTTGTTGTTGTTGCTATATGCCTACTTACATCAATCAAACTAAATGCTGTTGTTGTTGTTGCCGCTGCTGCTGCTTTTGTTGACGTTGTTGTTGTGGTTGGTTCTGCTGTTGTTATAGTTGCTGCTGCTTGTAATCCTCCTCCTCCTCCTCCTGCTGCTGCTGTTGTCATTGTTGTTGTTCCCGTTGCCGTTGCTGTTGGTGTTGTCATTAATTTGCCATTTTTATCATAATAATTTCTTGTTCCAATTAATTTTGACGGCAACAATTTACTTTTATCATATGTATTATTTAAATTTATTGTTGCTGACACTCTGCTCAACTGTTTTGTTTCCGTTGCTGTTGTTGTTGCCGTTGGCGTTGCTGTTTTGTTGTGATTAACTGGCGATATTTGCTTTCTTTGTTGCTGCTGTTTTTGTTGTTGCTGCTGTTGTTGTTGTCTGGCATTGGCCGCAATTACTGCTGTCGTCAATTGTTGACAATTTTCCAATTTTTGTATATTGATCAACTTCAAGCTTCTTTGCTGCAGCATTCCGATTTAAAAATTTTTATTTTTTTTCATTATAATTAATTTTTTTTTTTTGTTTGTATTATAAAAAAATTTATAAATTTTTAAAAATTATACTTAGTTACAATAAATAAATTTGCACATAAAATTTGTTCATCAACGCAACCAAAATATGCTTATATAATTATATATTGAAATCAAAATAAATATATATATAATATAATATAATGTTTAACATACCTCATCGCCATCTGGCTGTAACTGTTGTTGTTGTTGTGACCAGTAATCATAACCGCCTTGGCCGGCGCCATAAACGCTGAGATTTTGTTGCGCTGCCATTGCATCAGTGGCCGTATCAACATGTTGCTGTTGTGAGCTCTGTTGTTGTTGTGTAGGATCATAGAAACTTAACGGTGCCGTTTGTTGCTCATATTGTGTTGCTGTTGCTAGGCCATAGTTATTATCCCCAGCAATATGTTGCTGTTGTTGGGCATCATAATGTTGCGCATCATGTTGACCATACGTTGATAAATCTGCAGTGACACCAGCAACATTTTGTTGTTGTTGTTGCTGCTGATCATAGTAGTGCGATTGTGTTGCATCAACTGTTGGTTCTGTCGTCAATTGTTGCTGTTGTATGTGCTGCTGCTGTTGATTTTGGTCGTTAGTATTATTATCAGCATATTGCATATTAAGCTCATTGAATTGTTTATTGAGCTCAACAAAGGCTTGATTTATCTGTGCCGGATTTGTATTTGCAGCTGTTGTTGCCGATGTTAATGTCACGCCATGATTTTGCTAAACAAAAACAAAAAAAAAAAAAAACAATTTATTAATGGCAAATGTTTTTCAAATTAATTATTTACCTCATGTTCATCATAGATGAGTCGTAAATTACTGAGCCATGGCTGTTCGGCATAGTTAAGCGCTGAATTGTAACTAAGATGCGTTTCGTCCAAAGGTTTTTGCAGCAACGGATCAATGTAGCGCAAACACTCAGCGAGATTACAAATCTACAGCGGCAAAATAAAAGAAAGTTTATTAAAATGTTGCATAGAAAAAAGCACATGAGGAATTTTTACCTTTTTAATAAAGGTACGCGTATATTTGCTCGGATCACGTTGTATATGCAAGGCAATCTGTTCCAGATAAAGCAACGCTTTAGCTGTATAGCCCGAATCGAGCAACCGTATGGTGAACAAATATTTATAGTACTGGAAAAAATGCAAAAAATAAAGAATAATTAGAAATTTTATTAAAGCACAAATAAAAATATAGTTTACACACACCTGCAACGAAACAATGGAATAGTTATGTTCATTCAATGAGCGCGCATACTCGTACACTTCGGTCATGATGATAGCCTCATCGGTGGCGAACTGTTCCAGTTCCTTGTAATGCGACGAGCCAAGCAGCACAAGTCTATAATTAAACACAATGTTAGCATGATGGCATACAAGAGAAAATGAGACGCTTACTTAGGCAGATGAGGTTTAAAGTTGGTCTCCTCAAGTGCGGCAACATCGTGCTGTGCAAAGTTTACATTGGCCAATATGTAGGCAAAGTGTGCCGCATAAATGTCACCACGTTGAAACAACGAATCACCGAGCATGGCAATTGCCTTGCAACCGAGCTCCGGATTGTGTGATGTATTTGTTATGATCATAGCAAAATGTGGTCGCCAATCGCCCCATTTTTCATTGTGCAACGATGTAACCGCCGTTGGCGTATGATTGCTCAACACTTGATAGAGCGTCAAGAGTGGATCATTGTTAGCGATATTGCTGTGCGCAAAACGTTTAAGCACACTGGCATGTGTACGATTATCCATGCGTGAGGCAATATAGAGCGCATGTCCCCACATTTGATGCTCGGTGGCCCAATCAAGTGCATCGCTTTTATTGCCAACTGTTAAAAGTTTACGAAATTTATCGGTTGCCTTTGCCGGCGTTATTAATGAATCCATTGAACCGTTATTTGCTGTGGCCGCATCAGTGCCATGCAACATTGTTGTGCCGCCAACAATAAGTTCATCATTTGCATATGGAAATTCTTCTTCATTCTTGCTCAATAGATTGGCAACGTCGGTGCCGTCAATGCGCTGAAAAAAGGTTGCAAAATTAGTTATTTTTTTATACAATTATAACTTTTATTGTCAGCCAAAATACTTACGCCCTTCTGACGCATCATCTGTATGAGCAATGACCAAAGCAATCTATGCGAGGCACGACACTTCTCAAGCTCAACTTCTGCACTATTGCCCTTGGTCGTTGGCTTGGCATAGATGCTGGCGCTCGTCAGTGGCGGTCCAGCGCGTATACGTTCCTCACAAAAGGCGATTATCTTTTCGGTAAACGATTCATTTTCAATCAATGGACCCGGATATGTGCTATAGAGCACATTATCACTTTGCTCGCTCAATTTATAAAGATTCATTGGATACTCGATTTGGCCGCGAGCATTTTTACGCGGCTCAATTGTCACACATTTGTCCGCACAGAAGCGCACAAACATGTGCGGTTCGTTGAATTTTAGCGGCCAATTTGGCGTATATGTTTCAAGACCCGATCTATGTATATATGGAAACATTATATTAGTAATTTCATTTTTGAAATCATTTACTTCAGTAGCTTAGTTAAAAGATCCTATGCAGAACTCAAAAAAAAAAAAAAAGTATTTGGTGTCAAAAACATGCCAAACAAAATTTTGAAGATCATAATATTTAATAAAAAAATAATAATAATAATAATATTGAAATGAAGCATACAAGAAAATAATTTGTTATAAAAATAATCAGTTAACGTTTAAAACTTTGCGCATGCAAATATATTCCACGCTATCCAAGTAAAGAATCTTCTTCTGTTAACCATATATTTTTAAAATCACGGTAATGCAATCTTTGTATTTTTTTTATATTAAAGCACCAATTGTAAAATTTGTGCGTATCCAATATAATAAAATCAATAAACGATCGTCAACAAAAGACTCACTGATGATTGAACCGCTCTTGTACTTCAAGTGCTATACATTTTTTGATATTTCTGGTAAACCAAACGTAACATTTTTTAATAAACCATAAATTTATGTTCTTATGTCATAGTTTTTTGCATCGATGCCCTAAAAAGCCTAAACAATATTAAGTTAATTATCCTGTAGTTCCAACGAACATCAAAAGCGTTTCTGTCTAGACCCAGAACCAAGACAAGTTCTATGTATATACACCATAGATATGAGAGTTAAGACCACAAAGTTATAGTAGATCATCACATCGGTGATAACTAAACGCATTGAAATGTATTGGGTAAGTGAAAGTGAAAGAGAAAGGGAGAGAGAGAGAACACACAACCAACACAGAATGAATTTTTCATGAATTTCAAAATGCCAAAAAGTAATGTTGATAAATGACAAAAATATAGTTTTAGAAAAAGAATTTTAAGACTGCAAATAACACTCCGGCCAAAAATTAAAGCAACGCACAAGTAGAGAGAGAAAAACAGAGCGAGAGAGCATGAAAGAAAGAGACACGAAAGATGAAAATCGATTGAAAGATAGTAAACTATGAACATGCAACGCTTTGTATGAGAAAAGAAATACATATAGACAGGCAGACAGACCGACAGACGGACGGATAGACAAATTGTCTGAATGACCGACCGACCGACCGACCGATTGACTGACTAACTGACAGACATATTTACATAGTTGTACGAGATAGTATGAATGAAAAATGTGTGTGTGAGAGAGCACCTTGATCCAGCATATTCAGATTTGGCATATTGACTGCCGCCATCGCTACGTCGCTGCCGTTGCGATTGTTTCTGGTGCTGCTGCTCCTGCTTCTGATGATAATAATGTCGCTGCTGTTGCTGTTGCTGACGATAATGTGCTGCTACTAATAAATCTTGCACGCTTCCACCATGTGTTGATGACGATGATGCTGCTGCTGCTGCTGTTGCTGCTACTGCTACGGCTGCCGTTGCACCTGACATTGATGAACTCATATCATAGCCAATTTGCGATAGATTACTTGTCGAACGTGCGCCCGTTAGATGTGCTGAGGTCATTGCATACCCAAGATTAACGTCACCATAAAAATTTGTTGTCGTATCATCGAGCATTGTTGAATTCAGCGATATGCTATCAGTTGTTGTCATTGAGTATTGTAAATGCTGTTGTTGTTGCAACAATTGTTGTTCCGTATATTGTGGATGATGTTGTTGTAATTGCAACAATTGTTGCTGTTGCAGAAATTTGAAATGTTGTCGATGATATTCATTGGCTTGAGTTATGTATGCATGTGTATACCTAAAGCATTGGAAGTATGTTTGTATGTTTTGTTTTGTATTTTGGATTTCTTCTTGTTTATATTTTTATTTATTTTATATATTTTTTTTTTTATACTTTTGTATGATAATCTATTATAAACGTCAAATCAATCATTGCAAAAAGAGTTAGCCGTACATAAATAGATAAATAGAGTGACAGAGAGAGAGAGAAAGAGCGAGAGTGTGTGGGAGTGAGTGTGTAGTTCAGACAGACACTGAAAGAACGAGAAACAAGCGAGCGATAGTAATGATTTGTAAGGATGAAAAACGAACGAACGAACGAGCGAGTGAGCGAGAGCGAGCATGTAAGTAAGTGAGCACGTGAATGTGGATGTTGGAAAAGGTAACGAGCATTATTTTTTTTCCTCTTAGGTTTTGTATTTTTTGGTTACGTTGAATCTACATTACACACCCTACAAGAAAATACAATGTTTGTTTGTATGTTGGTCATGTTGATGCATGTTATGACAGTGTTTTATAACGGGTAATGGTGGTATTATTTGTTGGGGAATTGCGACAGAATTTTTGGGTTTTAAATGGATCTTTTTTTCTTTGGTGTATATTGGTTTGGATACGGTGGGGTACGGTGGTTGGTTGTACTTAGTTAAATAACTTTTTTTTTTTTTGTAATTTCATAGGTTAAACTTTTGTTTAGTAACAAGTAGTAAGGGCGGCTAGGCTACACACTTAAATTAGTCATTTGCATACAAAACAGAGAGCGATAGAGACAGTGAGTGAGAATTTGTTAGAGATCATTTAAGATTATTACGCGCATAAATTCAAAGAATACATATTAAAAAAAAAAAAATGCTACGAAAACGAGCTGAATAGCGAAAAATTCAAATTTCAAGAACTCATTTAATTCACCTGAAAATATAATTTAGTAGATTACAACAAAAACTAACGGTTTGGTTAATATAAGAACCATTGGGATAAAACGTTCCAGAAGAAAAAGGTGTTAAACGTTGGATTAGCATGTACAGTTAGGAGAGCTCAAAGTTATAACTTGAAATTAATAAAGAGAAACTCAACAAAGGAATATAAATTTGTATATATTCTTGAAATGTTATTAACTAAATAAATTGTAGGAAAAATAAAAAAAATAGGAAAACAATAATAATAAAGAAAAAAATAGATAAAGAAAAAAAAATTTGGTACGACATGCTATAACAAATAATCACTGTAGACTAAAAAAACAAAAAAAAAATTGTAAACTGACTCACCGCTCCTTGTCGTTGTTACCCATCGAACTGCAACCGGACTGTCGGGACTCACGACCATCGGTTAACGATGACATTGTCGGCACAGCAATGCCTGTGGCCGAATCGCGTGACTCATGGCCATCGGCAGTGGCCATCATGGCTGCCGCTGCAGCATTCTTTGCCTCATGCGCCATTGCGACTTTATCGCTACGTGGCGATGGCATCGACTCCAATTCATTATAAAATTTCGCACACAAATCCTGATACACTTGCGGATTACGCATTATTTTCTCATACAAACGCTGCGAATACATATTCACATCGTAGCTCTGACGCATTTTATTCACATTGAGGCCACCCAAAGTATTCGGCACAGCAGCTGCCATTGCCATATTGTATACCTCACGTTCACGTTCACGTTCTTCACGTGCATTACGTGAACTACGACGACGATATTCCTCGTATTCGATCTCATCACGATAATGTGTTGAATCCTGACCACGGCGTCGTTCATATGAACGATTATAATCACCGGAATAATATGCACCACCCGTTCCATAGCCACGACGTGTACGTGGATCACGATCGCGACGTTCACGTTCACGTCGATCACGTTCATCGTTGTCAGCATAACGTTCACCACGGTCACGACGTGCATGATAACGTTGTTCACGACTATCATCGTAATCATTATCAATGCGTCGCGTATTATTTGCCTTGCTCCGTCTACTTGTACCGCCGCCGCTGCCACCAACGCCACCAGCACCGCTGCCATCCGCACCACTGCCAGCGCCACCACTCTCACCCTGACGTATTGATTCTTCTGTTTCATCATCCGCATAATGACGATAACGTGATGATACTTGACGTCGTCCTTTACGTGATTTCAGGCTAACAAACTCTTCACTGGCATCCTTATCGCCAATGCCACCGCTACGACCTTTACGCGTTTTTATGCTTATAAACTCATCGCTGACATCTTTATCACCATTGCCACCGCTACGACCACCAGCACCACGCCAAGACGACGGTCCGGCACGTTCATCAGCATCACTATAACGCGCCGTATCATCAAACGAACGTCGTCGATTGTGCGTTCTTTCACGCTCACGCTCACGTTCACGTTCGTTGATATATTCTTCGGATTCTTCGCTTTCAAAACGATCGCTATTACGCTTACGTTCACGATACTGACTAGACGACGAATGCTGCTGCTGCTGCTGCTGCTGTGTCAGCATTGTAGTTGTCGCTGGCGTCGTCGTCGTTGCCGCTGTTTGGCCATAGTGACGCTCACGTTCGCTTTTGCTGCTACGTTTCTTGTCACTCGTTCTTGACAATGGTTGATTACGTTGATGTGGCTCACTTTCATCATTGCCGCCCGAATTATTGGACAATGAATGTTGATAAACATGTTGTATCTGTTGCTGCTGTTGATGATGATCCTTGCTCGTGTTCTTTATGTCATTACCTTCAACATTGGCATGATTATTATTTGCTATTGCAATATTTCCAATATTTGCTGCATTAGTTGCGACTGCAGTTGTTGTTGTTGTTGCGAGACCACCAGCAATTGCTTGTGCACCAAGCAATGAATTATTTGCATTATTTGTTGCTTCATTACGATTTATTGGCTGCAATTGTTGTTGTTGCTGCTGTTGTTGATCTTCTAAATTTTCACCATCAAGCACAATTTCACGTTGTTCGCTTATCAAACCTGTTGGTGTTGCTGTCACAGCCGTTGCTCCAGCTCCTGCTGCTGATGTGCTATGATTAATCGTTGTATTGCCAACGCTCATACCCAATGATGACAGCTGTCCTGTTGTGGTCGTTGTCTCAACGCCCGTTACAACACGTTGTTGTTGCTGCTCATTGCCATTACTCTCGCCAGCAACTAAATATAGATTACGATCGGTTGTTATGGGCAAATTGTTGCTATTATTACGACTGCTTGTGCTGCTGCTACTTGTGCTGCTAATTGCTGTCGTCGATTGCTCATCGGATGTATCTTCGCCGTCGGCCTGTCGTTCCTCCATATGCAATGCACTAACATTGCCGTGTGTAACATTTACGCTTGGCTGCTCGGTGCCGGTGACCATGCGTCGTTGTGTCTCAACCAATTCGGGTTGACCCAAGGGCACAAGACGTGACAGCCCTGGTGGTGGCAATTGATTATCTATCTCAAGGTTTGCCTCACCATCAGGATGTTCTGAGAGATGACTTGTTTGCAGATATTGTGCACGTTCATCGTTTGCATGCGTGGCAATGTGACCAATTGTGTGGCCTGCCGTAGAACTGCCGCCGGGTAATGTTATCTGTGTTGGCAATGTTGGTGCCTGTTCCAGTGTCGTTGTCGTCGGCGTTGGCTCAAGTACAACTTCTTGATTTTCATGATATATATCTGCATTATCATAGGGTATGTTTGCAAAATGCATTTGCGGCGTATTTACATCTTCGTTACTTGCTAGGCCGAGTACTGTTGGTTGTTGTTGTTGTGGTGGTGGTGGTGGTGTTGCTGTAGTTGTTGTTGTTGTTGATGGAGTTGCTAATAAACCTGTAGTACGATGATATTGTGCTGGTCCGGCACGTTTAAAAGGATTACCGCTTGTATTGACACCAATTGTTGTTGTTGTTGGCGGTTGTATAGAAGGCGGTGGTGGTGGCGCAGTCGCTGCTGAGTATGGTATTGTTGTTAATGGTTCTGTTGAAGCTACTGTTGCTGCTGGTGGTGAGCCTGCGGTATTTTGAAAGGCTTTTGGTGGCGTTATTGTATCAGCAATAACACCAATCTCTAAATTTGTTATATTTTGTATTTGCTGTGGCAAAGGTGGTGACGGCAGTACACCATAATTAGAATTTCCTGTTGTATTTGTTGCTGCTGTTGTATTTGTAGGCGTTGCTATTGGCACTGTTGCCGCTGTTGTTGTAATTGTATTATTTGTTGTTGTTGCATTAATTTCTGGAATGTGTTTAACATCGTTGTTGGTATTATTATTAATATTATTATTATTTGTATATTTATTATTCTCTAATGTTGCATAGCTTGGCACTTGTGGCATTATATTTTGTTGCTCTAATAATTGTGGTTGTTGTTGCGGTTGTTGTTGTTGTTGTAGTGGTGAAAGCACTGGTGGCGGTACGCTTATTATGTTTGTTGTTACATCTTGAGTAACATGATTTACATTATTTAAATTATTCCAAGACCAATTACCATCACTATCCGCATTGAAACTATCTTCAATAAGTGATGAATTTAATGGTGGTTGTTGTTGTTGTTGTTGCTGCTGCGGTAATTGTTGTTGTGGATGTTGTTGCAACGGCAGTTGTTGTTGTTGTTGCTGCAGCGGTATTTGTTGTTGATGTTGTATTTGCTGTGCTTGGTCGTTTAGGGTTGTCGCTTCAGCACTATTATTGTTTGTCGTATCGTTCCATTCCCAATCGTCCCAACCATCGTTCGTGATGCTAATATTATTATTCTCGAAATTTTCATGAGCACTTGTGGCATTCGTTTGTAGTGTTGGTTGTTGTGGTTGTGAATGTTGTGGATGTGGATGTTGTTGTTGTTGTGGTGGTTGTTGTGGCTGTTGCTGTTGTTGATAATAATTAACTGAAAATTCCGTTTGATTTGAATATTTCATTTGGTCTTGAGAATATTCGGTTGGTGCAAAATAATTATTATAAATCAATTGCTTTTGTTGAATTTCTGGCTGTGGCTGCAGTTGTTGTTGCTGTTGAGTTAGCACATGATGTTGTTGCTGTTGTTGTGGTGCCGGCCAGTTTTGATTAAGCGTTGTTGTTGGTTGTTGTTGAAATAATTTACTTGCTAATGACGTCGACGACGGTTGTTGTTGCTGTTGTTGATGAAGATGTTGTTGTTGTTGTTGTGGCTGCTGTTGATGTTGTTGTTGCTGCAGCTGTTGTGGCTGCTGTTGTTGTAGTTGTTGCGTTGGCGGAATTGGTTGCCAATTATTTGTTGCACCATTATTGTGCAACATGTTGCTATTAGTTGTTGCCTGAAACAACTGTTGTAGTGGTTGTTGTTGTTGCTGTTGCTGCTGTTATAACGAAAAAAATCGTAAAATAATAATTAAAATCAATGTTTAAATTAAAAAAAAATTGTAATATTTATAAATATATAAAAAAAAAAAAAAAGAAAACAGTTGATTGACAAAATGTTAGTTGCACGTTTACCTGCCGCTGTTGTTGTTGCGTTTGATAATGAATTGGTTGATTTTTTAAATGAAATTGTATTGCTGATGTTGTTGTTGTTGTTAATGTTTGTTGCTTATTATGTTGCTCTATGTCATTAATTGCAATATTACTATTCGCAACAAAATTTGCTTTGTTGTTATTGTTGTTGTATATTGCTGTATAATTTTTACTATTAATATCAAAATGTTTATGATGTTGTTGTTGTTGTTGTTGCCACTGCTGTTGCGTCGGGTGCTGCTGTTGTTGCTGCTGCTGCGGCAGTTGCAGTTGTTGTGACCAAGACATATTGCGCAAAAAACAAGTTGCACTGTCCAGCAAAATACAAATTGAGATGCAAAACAGAACACAAACAATTTTATACAAATTACGCTTTTGAAAACACAAAATGAGTTTAGAAAATTAAAGAACATGCAACAACAAATTTGGTAAGTTTAAACAAAATAAACTATGAGTTTGCAACAACAAATTTTATATATTTGATTTTTTTTTTTCTTTTCTTCACATCTTGGCTACTTTTTGGTTGTCAACATGTTTCTTTCAAACTGGTTCAGGTTGACAAGAAAAAAAAAATATATGCATATACATGAATGTATAAATAAAACAACAACAAAATCAAAAAACTAGTAACTATTTGGACAACTTATGGCTGTTTGAATGTTGTATTTTTCATGTGTTATAAGATTGTGGCTAGTCTATCTTATCATCAGGCCAAGTGTATATGCTGAGGAGACAGACGGACTCAAGAAGCCGATATGAGATATTTGCGATAACTCTGACAAAGCATTTGCTCAATAATAGTGACAATGATGTGTTTCATGAAGATGAAGGCATCGATTTAAATTTTGATTAGACGTATGGTGCCGGTCTTTATTGGTATACCTTAAGCTGGCGTTTCTTATGCGGCACAAGCTGCATGGCAATAATGACTGATTTTAACGGACTGCTCCGCTATGCCAACACAAAAATTTATGAAGACTTTAAATACGGAGTTTGCAAACAGTGACACAAAGCAAAAAAATTAAACAAACAAGAAACAATTTTTAACAACGACAAACAACATTCACAAAAACTTAAAATATACAACACAAAAAATAATAAATAAATAAAGGCAAAATAAATGTAATGATTATGAAAGAAAAATAAGTCATTTGAAAGACTAAAAATCTACAAACAAATACATGTATGTAAGTATATTTTAATATGCATTATGGTCACCGATTAATGTTAATGACGTCGATGAATATGTTGATCCGTTTTGTTCGCTTCGTGGACGTTTGTGTTGTTTGTAGGTGTGTAGATACCGTTTATTTAGGGCAAACAAGAAAGCCAGCGAGCGTGTGTGCGATTTGTTGGCCGCTAGCCTGTCTGCTGTGCCTATTGGTAGCTATTACCAAAACTTACACAGCCTGGTCATTATTATTTTTTATTTTTTTTATTTTTAATAATATCCACTTTACCTTCCTCGCACAGCACCGTTTTTGCTTTTCTTACACTTTTGACAGTCTTGATTGGCAAGCACAATCGTACACAATTGCTCCAAGCGACAACGGCAGCGGGTAACAGTGCCAGCAAGTGAAAAGTTTACGTGGACCCTTCGTTTTTTTTTTTTTTCTTCTTCTTTTTTTACACTCTTTTTTTTCTTACGTTCGTTCGTATGCCTCCCCGTCGTTCCGCACTGACAGCAGCACTCTATCAACCACTAACGTAGCAGATTAACTACACTTCGGTGAAAAGCAAAAAAAAAAATATACAATTCTTTATTCACACGTCGTTGTTTTCACCAGAAATAAAAAAAATAAACTACACTTTTAGGACCCACTATGCAGTCAGTGGCTGTGCAATTTGTGATTTTGCACTTTTCGTAATAAATTATTAAGCGACACCAAATTCCAATTAGTATTTTTCGTTTGCTTTCCACTCTGTTTTCTCGCAGAGTAAAAAGCGAAAACAAGTGCTGTGCAATTCTTTTTAAATTTGTGAACCAGTCGTTGCTGAACACTTTCCAACTATGTATGTTGACTGTGTTTAACACTGCCACGGCCACAACACTTTGGGCACTATCGTTAAATGATTAAAAAAGACGTCAGCCAGTTAAACAAAAAACACTCTTAAAAATAGCCAAAATTTTGGCTGTCGATTGTGAGAGAATTTTATTTGGTGTGGAGTCTGGAAAATGGCCTACTACACAAAAAAATTACCAATTTCTGCCCGAATGTAGACAGTTTAGTGTATTTTAACATCTGAAAACGTGTTAAAAACTCAAAAAATCAGATCATCAGAAACAAATAATAAAGTTGTGCGGATGATATGAATTCCCCGTGAAATAAATAAACCGTCATGACAAATTCAGCATTTATTTATACGAAATCAAAAAATTTTATGCGAAAATAAAACCGGAGCAGAGCCCGTTACTATTCATTTAGGGGAATTTCCTAGTAATATTAGGAGATTTTAGGGGTTTTTGGTTGGTGTTTAGGGAGAACAATTTTTGAGAGTTGGTAGCACTGGCGAGAATTAAGAATCAACACACACACACACGGTATTTTGCGTAAAAAAAGGCGCTCTTTGCATAAATTTCTACGTAAATATCAAACAACTGAAACATTTTGTTGTGGCATAATGGGCGATCTTGACAAATGGATAGAAATGGTCAAAGAGTGCAAATACCTGCCAGAAAACGAATTGAAAAAACTCTGTGATATGGTCTGTGACATACTGATCGAGGAAACGAACATACAGCCAGTCAGCACGCCTGTAACAGTCTGCGGTGATATACATGGCCAGGTTAGCTATTTGTGATCCATTAATGGGCGTTATCGGCAGCAACATACATATATATATATGAATGTTTTATTTGTCACATTAAATTATTTATTGTTACAGTTTTATGATCTGGAACAACTATTCCGAACTGGTGGTCAAGTGCCTGACACGAATTACATTTTCATGGGAGATTTTGTTGATCGTGGCTATTACAGTCTCGAAACATTTACAAGACTGTTGACACTTAAGGCGCGATATCCTAATCGTATAACGCTGCTGCGCGGCAATCATGAATCACGTCAAATCACAAAAGTGTATGGTTTTTTTGATGAGTGCTTTAGTAAATATGGTAATGCAAATGGCTGGAAATACTGCTGTAAAGTGTTCGATCTCTTGACGATAGCGGCGGTGAGTAATGAACATAAAACATTTGTATCACTTTACATCAAAACAAAATGTGTCATTGTTTGTATATTCGTATACGGTTAGCACAGATTATCGATGAAGAAGTACTGTGTGTTCATGGCGGCCTTAGTCCTGAGATAATAACTCTCGATCAGATACGCACCATTGATCGTAATGGTGAGATACCCTATAAGGGTGCATTCTGTGATCTGGTTTGGTCCGATCCTGAGGACATGGAATACTGGTATGTTATAAGTATGAATAAATAAAATATAATATAATAATAAAAAAAAAAACAACAAACATTAAATAACTTATAAATTATAGGGGCCAGAGTCCGCGCGGCGCTGGCTGGCTTTTTGGACACAATGTCACCAAGGATTTCATGACCATTAATAATCTAGATTTGATATGTCGCGCACATCAACTAGTCAACGAGGGCATCAAATATATGTTCGAGGGTAAACTTGTAACCGTTTGGTCAGCGCCTAACTACTGTTATCGGTGTGGCAATGTAGCAGCGATACTTAGCTTTGATACTGCCTATCAACGTCAGACAAAGATCTTCCTAGCCGTGCCGGACACGGATCGTGTTATACCTAAACAAAATACGACGCCGTACTTTTTGTAATAATAATGTTGCATTACTAAATATGCATTCAAAACAGCCGCCAAACCTTAAATTATACACAATACAAAAAGGAACGAACGCAGCATTATTAGCATTGGTTGTATGTGTAGTAGCAACAGTAGTAATATCAACAGGTTTTAATATCTGATAGATAGAACGTAGAACCGCCCGGCCGGCCGACCAATCGATCATGTCAATTGGTTTGCATGTGGTCACCGATCTTGTGTTGTTGCATTTGTTTTATTTTTTTCTTTTTTTTTTTTTGTAAATGCTACCACGATATCAATATCAACACCTCAACATGAGGACCAACGCAGCAACATAGTTAAAATCTACTTTTCTATATCGTAAATTTAAGCAAAAGTATATTAAAAAAAAAGAAGAAAAAAAAAAAATAGTTTGATCACATAATGCCTAATAATTATAAGTTAAAAAGTTTTTGTACACTTCAATGATGCTGATTACCTCTAAATGTATTTTGTATTCCTCTTATTTCAATTTAGCCTATTGCTCAATTTGCGTCAGTCTATGTTTATTACTTTTATTTAATCTTTCGCTTTTTCTCTAATATAATACTTTATACATTTATAATAATTTAATATTATTCATGGTGGTCACACCGTTGATGATGATGATGATGAAAAAATGTGTATTATATAGCGAAACAAATGAGATTTTTTGCACAAAAACCAATTACTATTACATGAAACAAAGTTTCAAAATAAACGACACATTAAATAAGTTAACAAAAAAAAAGCAATTATTCTTGTAATTTATGCGTTAAGTTAGTCGGTTTATTTTATTGCCTATTTTAATTATACCATACACTTGACTTGCTTCTTGATGAGCTCATCTTCCTGTATATGCATATTCGACAGTTTCTTGCCAATGCGTCCGTGTATGTCTAGATATTTGGCCACACAACGATCGATGCACACTAACTCACCTCTAACCAGTTCAGCTTCACTGTAACGTGGCGGTATGCATTTCTTCTGGCAGGCACTTGCCATGCGACTGTAAAGATCGGACATCATTTCAATCTCCATCTCATGCATAAATTTCAATTTTGTTGGATCGACGATTATTTCAGTTGTCTCCGATTGCTGCATTTTATTTTCAGCTTTGCTTTGAACTTGTTTACAGGCTTATGAATTGGCTAATCGAGAGAAATTTTTGTCAAATCACTTCACAGCCAACTTGGTCACAAGAAATTATTGGTAAGCACGTCCAAGCTTTTGGCAATGGTTTAGCATTTCTAAAAAAAGGACACGTTCCAATTAGGGTTCAATGATTGCATTCATTCTATTGAAATAGTTTTATTATGTAACATTTTTTTTTTTTTTTACAATAGATTCATTTTTATTTATTACATTTGCTTTGAAGTTAACTTATCATGCATTAATCATACTATTAATGAAACAACAAAATTACAGTATCATAATCAACATCATAATTTAAATCGAGGTTTTTTTTTCTTCGCTTTTAAATATTGTGTAACTATAATTAAATTGTTTAATCAATAAACGACCGATTTACCCCAAAATGAGGCTTGACTATACTCAATTTTAGTTTTGCTAAAGGGAAAACAAAAAAAAATAATAAAAAGGTTCGTGGTAAGAAGAAAAACTAATTTTCCATGGCGCCGGGCCATGTCACAGCGTAGTGAAAAAATCAACAATAAAAAAAAAAGATCAAAAAATGACATTTTAATTTTAAAAATTTAAGAATACAAATTGCACATATATTTAGATATATGTTAAACATGCTTGTAGAAATTTGTAAGCGAACAAGAGAAAAAAAAATATATTTTAAATATGAAAATGCGCAAAAAGTTTAAAAAACAAGAATAAAAAAAAAAAACCGAGTCTATAGAAAACTTTAACAAAAAAATATATATATATAAGGTTTCGTTCATTAGTCAATGTTGTGGTTGTCGTGCTCAATATTGCCACACATTGTAGTTGTTGTTGGTTTTTTTTTTTTTTTGCTTGAGTAAAAGACTTCACAACTTTTTTTTTTATCGGCTTGTCTGCCCATTTGCCTTACTTTCGTCTGATTTTGATCACAGGTAGTGCCAAATTTCAGCGCCATGCTTTTCCATACTCCAACGTTCCGCACCGCACCGCACCTGACGCTTGTATATTAATTGGGCGCAATATAATTTTGCTCGAATATATCCAATTCATTTTGTATATAATTGGCTTTGTTGCGCAACAATTTCAATTGCTTTTGATTGGACTCGAGTACACCCAACTGAGACTCGAGCGTTTTAAGCTCCTCATTCATATCGGTGGTGGCATTGTCAACGGTACGACAAAGACGTGCAAATGTGCTCGATAATTCTCTGAAACGCAAATAATTATTATTGATTGATTTTGTAAATGATTATGATGTCTAAAAACTTACTGTTGCACTTGATGGCTACAATTGGCCGATGTCAAATCGACAATCATTTTAAGTTTTTTAGTTGCATGACGTACATATTGAGCCTTGAATGCACGCTCTTTAGCTGAATTTGTCCACGATAAACGTTCATACAAATAGATGCAACCATAGAGCGCACCAACGCCGACAAGCACACGCCAACCGATCGTCTTTAACATCTGTAAATGGATAGTTTGCACAGAGGGTCTTAGATAAACCTATATGTTCACAATGAATTATTTTGTGCGTTGTAAATGAGCTAAAACACACACATATACACATAATAATGACTCATTTAAGTACTTACTATGCCAGCGACAACAAGACCGCCAACCGTGCCCTGAGATCCGATCGATGTCAATGCAAAACGTGATATTAACGACAATTGTTCCGGCGTAATGCCGCCAACGCCATGTGTGGGCATCAGACACAGTGGCGTATTCTCATTAACCGGCGTTACAGGTGATGTGCTGTTTTGCTATTGTTTAAATTATGAAATCAATAATTATTAATTATAATGCATGTTTAAGCAGAAAACTTACACCAATACTGCTCTGACGATTCAATAGCGCGCCCGCATTATTCTTTTTGCTGCGCTCACGCACTTTGCCGGTGAAACGTTGTATCATCGCCGTTATGCCCCATGAAAATTTAAAGTCTAAATCTTCTTGAAAATCAGCGCATAAATTCTGGCAATTCAATGAATATAACATTTCGAAAGGTTGTGTGCGTACGGTAATTTTCGTATTTGTCAAAACGGTTGCATCACTCGGCACCAAGGCATGCATACGATCGGTCATTTCGTTTTGTGCTGATTCCACATTCATGGCCAATGCCATGGATAGGCGTGCACGCAAATTTGAGCCAAGACCGGCTTCGACATGACCGTTTAGCTCTTTTTTATATATGTTCAAGACTAAACGTTCGGGATGGAAGGGCATATTAAATTCATCGATTAGTACGCCCAAACGCCAAATTTCCTCATTGAGCGCTTTGGAAACCTTCTGTTCAACCTCTTCGACCATAGTGTGTATCTTCATTTTCATTTCACGTGTCACTTGCATCATTTGCGTTTCGGTACCTTGTATACGTTCCGTCAATAATGTCTTCTGATCCAATTTTAGATTACGAAAGATTGTTATACGTTCGTAAATATTATCAAGCATTGAACGCATATCGCCCGAAACACTTTTACCACGTGAACTATGCTGTTGAAATTTGGTCTTGACCGCACTTTGGGAGATACACTCCTCGAATTTACGTTCAAAATCTTGAAATTCAAAGTAGCGCACCTGGAAACCTTCAGCAATGGCGCCCAAATGCGGCGGATTGCCCTTAGCCTCCTCGATGCGCGCCTGCAATGTCTCACGTGCCGATACAAAGAAAACACGTTCGGTTGCCTCTTTTTCGTTGGTCACTTTCAACTCTTTGGTTAGAAAATCAATGCAACGTTCCGTATGCTGTGACTTAACCTGTGAAATACGTACAACATATAAAATTAGCGTTGTTGTATGTATATAAATAAAGCATAAAAATGTATACAAGTTTGTTGTACGCAGGTAAGCAGGATTAATAATGTGAACTAAAAAATAAGTCAAACAAGAAAATAAATCGAATTTATGTGTATAAAAAAGCGTGATGTTGACAAATGTGGTACTAAGCCTTAGCTGGGTATCTTGACAAAGTTGTTACCTTTGCAAGCTCCTGCTTCAATACGATTTAAGTCGTTTACCGACATAAAAGGGAAAGAAAAAAAACAAATAAATACATTCTAGCATATATATTATACATTACTTATATGCCCCGTTTTATGTGCGCTTACCGATTCTTGGCATTCGGGCTCATTTGCAGATGCATCCCAGCGATTGTTTAATATGAAAATATTCGGTTTCGATAGTTTCTGTGAGACAGTATGAAAGAATTGCTTCTCGGCGCGTGTCATTGTGGATTCAGCATTCAGTACCAATACAAAGACATCGGCATTCAAACAATGATTATCAATCCAATCATCCAAATTGGCTGAGACATCTACGCCCGGTGAATCGACAAAAACAACATCATCACGCAACAGACTGCAACGTTCGCGCGGCCAAAAGATGCGCACCAAGGAACTTTCCGATAGCTTCTCCTGGCACAAAGCATTTGCCAACTGTTTAATATTCTGGATTTGAAAAAAAAAGCAAGAAAACAAAAATAATGGAAAAACACTTAATGATAATGTTTGATAAATTTCACTTACAACCACATTGAGTTTTTCATCGGAGCCTTCTTTCATTAAATAGGCCTCCGGACCATCACTGCCTTCGACTTGACAGAAACAATTTGTTGTATGTCCAATGCCGCTCGGCAATATCTTCTCACGCAACATGGCATTGATCACCGAGCTTTTGCCATTCGATGTACGGCCAAAGAAGGCAACTTTCATGTGATCGCGTTGCAATACTTCACGTATGGCGGCCACTTTGTAAACATAACTTTCGAATAGTTCACGTTCAGCTTTATCGACAATCTCCGCTTCGGCATGTAAAGCTAAATAAACATACATATATATATTCATGTTATTTAACTGATTTTGTAAATTATCGTACGTACCATTTATAAATTGTGTTGTCTCATTTACATATTCCTCAATTTCTCCATAAATGTCGTTAATCTTCTTTTTTGCACGTACAAAAACCTGCAGAGGTGATTTAATATTAAGTTGCGGTTGCATTGTACGATTTTCAGACATTAACGCATTTGGATTGTATTGGGTCGTTGTTGCATCAGTGGATTCATCATTGTTGCCACCAGTCGCCGCATTGCCAGTGACCATTGAAATAGTGCGATTCAAATAGGCCGCCATTAGTACGAGAACAAAGAAAGAGCGAACGTTGTTTTTATACAACACACACACAAAAATATATGTATATTCTTGCTATTTAGTATGTAAATACGGCGTAAAATAATTTCACTGTTTTTTTGGGTTTTTATGTCAGCTAAGCGCTCCGGAAATAATCCGTTTGCAAATTCTTTGCGTTCGTTGTTTGTGTAATAAAAATAGGATTTACTTTTTCTTTTATTGCAAAATAATATTCAATTATTATACACTTTTATAATGCAAATATTTGAAATATTTTTCGTTTGATTTTTTCTAACTCTTCAAATTGAATAAATTCTTAAAATCAATGGCAGAAAAAACTGAAAAGAAAGCAAAACATATTCGATTAAAAACAAAACTAAAATAAATCAAAATGTAATTGTATAAAAATGAAAAAGGGGGGCATATATATCATACGAGTACTTGTAATACGGCGTAAATAAATAAATGAAAATATTACAAAACAAAAATTGTATAAACACAAAACAAACACATATGCAATGCACAAAAAAGTGCATTAATCATAATATTGCTAATACGTCAGCGTCGATTAACAGAATCTATTGATAATGTTTCATCGAACGTCATAAATATATTTTTGTTTTTATTTTGTTTTTTTCCATTTCAACATTGATTTTGATGTATTCCTCTGCTTGGCCGTAAATTGGGGTTTCGTCGCCAAAAACAACTAACCTGATTATTGGTCTCGCTCATTGTATAAACTGTTGTTGAGTACTTGCAATTACTGTTTATCGAATTTTAAATGCCAATTACATGCATATTGTTGCAAATGTTAAACTAACTACGTTTATTAATGTTTTTAATTTATTTATGTTTTAGGTGATGTAACACGCGTTCGGGTTAATTGCACCGCGGTTAGTTAAAAGCCGTCAGTGTTACCAACTTTCGAAACTGGTTCACCCTAAACTCCAACCAAAAACCCGTAAATAAATATCATTGTAAACAGATAGAAGAGGTGACAAGAAGCTCATAAAAATTTTGTTCAAACAAAAATACGCGGGAAAAACCGTAAAAATACATAAAACAATGCAGAATTTACGCTGAACGATGATTTGACAGCTCTGCGTTGTGAGAGCAGAGAGAGAGAGAGAGAGAGTTCGTACTCTTTATGACTCTATGATGAAACGACACTGCCATATTGATTTAGCGAATGTCGTGGTGCATTCACTGGGGATTTGTCTTGTTCCTCAATTTTAAGACAATTTTTTTTTTCACCTTTGTGACTCTTTTGCGCAGACGGTGACGCACTTTAGTCAAACGTTTCACCGTGGCTGTCAGCTGATTTTTTCTTCTTCTTTCCTGATGCCAGGCACATACAATATTGACGCTAACAGTGTTGATAAACCGTGTCCGTTAGAACCCAGATTTGTACTCGGTAGCCGACAAAAAAGACAACCCACTGCCGAGTTTTGGGAGAATCACCCACATTGACCTGGCACAAGTGCCGTTGCAACTCGAAAGGACATTAAGCCGGCTTGTACTAATGCGAGCTTTTGAGTTGACCCTCCACCGTGTTATTTCGTGTTTTGCAGCAACTGCGTCAATTTGTTGACGTAAATGCATCTTCGAAAATTTCCGTTATGAATTTCAAATTCGTTCTGGAGTAAGATATGACTTAACCCCTCCATCTAACAAAATTATCACACGAAATTTGTGGTCATCCTCTGTGAGATCTTTATTTCATTAATTATTTTTACAAATGTTAAATTTTTGGATAATTAGGGTGTTTTTCATGTTCAACAACAAAACACATTGACAAATACAGCTAATAAGTAGAAACAGCAGAGTGGATGAAATTTTGTCACTGTATTTTGTTGTTGAAATGCAATACAATTTTCATCTTCATTTTTTTACGCGTTTTATCAACTAATTGAACACCCAAAATGTTTTTTTTTTTTTTTTTTTTCATAATACTTTGGTCGCAACATTCTACATTTAATTATTCAGTAAACATACGTAAGTATATGTTTGTATGTACTATGTGTATAAAATATAATTCTTGTTGCAATAAACTCTGTATGGTCTAGGAATGGACGCAAAGTCGACAATTTGATTACCGCTGCCCGCAGCTGCTTTGTAAACATTAGCTGCTTTTAATTGCCTCGTGATTTACGCATACGACCATGTCCTGACGATGACGAATCTTCGCTGTCCAAATTCATACTTTGTGTTCTGCGTCTATGTACACGAGTGCCAATGCATGATATATCATGAGTATTTGGTTTGTTCTGGTTTAAATTGTTCATTTCAAGCGGAGTGGTTGTATTTTTAGCTGCTTGTTCGAGATCTCTTAAAAAGCTGCTGCAGAAGTCATTATTCTGATTGTTATGAGACGTTATTGTAGCTGAAGCTGTTGTTCTTTTAGCTATACAATCATGTGTTCTTCCTGGTTCGCTATATCGTTTCGGTGAAGTGTTCGTTCGTTCCTTCGATATAGCTAAATTTATATCATTTTCATTTATAGTGGCGAGATGAAACTTGCTCTCTGGATTAATTTGTGACCGACGTCGACGTACACGATTTGCAATGCAAGATATATCTGCATTATGATGAACCGTCTTTCTCCGGCGTTTTGATTGTGAAGGGTTTAGTACTTCTTTTTCATTCTCATCATCATCCGTATCAGTATCAGACGACATGCTTGTGCTTCTGGCTGCGTTCAAATTTGTACAACTACGCCGTAAATTAGCACGCGCTGTCGAACCACTTTGGAGATTAACATTTGTGCAACTTTGACGTTTACGTAAACGTCTTCCAATACATGAAATGTCGGCTTTCTTTTCCTGAAAAAAGATTTTGCTTTCTTAGAGTCAATAATTTAAATATATGATTTGCATGCATACCGGAACTAGTTCCTCGTCAGATGCTGTTCGCAAATTACTGTTTTGTTGAGTCTCGTGTTTTGACGATTGTATATTAGTTATGCAACTGGTCAATGGCTGGCGAATACTACTTTCAGTCTCATTATTATCTTTTATTGTTCGTTTGTTGGTTTGTTGCTGCTGCTGTTCTTTCGGCTTTGTAGTTTCTGTGGTAGTAATGTTGATACTATTCCTACTGTTTTCTTTCAACAAATCCCAATCGGCTGTTAAAGGATCATCACTATCAGTTTCATCGGAAGATATGAATGCACATGGTCGACGAAATGCATTATTTTTTCTATTGTGTAGTTTAAATAAATTTGTATCAAGCGGATCGTCGTCATCGCTTGAATCGGGATTTGTTAAGGATAGTTCTGCATTTGATGAATTTTCTATGACAGGTTCTATTGATGCCGTTGACTTGTTAAACACAATATTGCATACATCGCAAATGTAGTCGTCAGGTTGTAAGCTTATGTTATCATCAAAACATTCGGGATGCATTGGTTTCGAGCCACAGCTTGTACAATAGATAAGATCGTCGATTCTGCTTTTTCGTCCAAGTTTTTTACGGCAGTTTACAGCAATGCAATCAGTATCGCGTTCCAAGAGCTCTCTAAATGCATTCGGCTCTTTTTCCCATTCAGCGTCACTGTGAGAAAATATTTTACTATATTTTATAAAAAATTCAATCGAATATAAGCTTACGCATTTGGTATGAAAATACCCCAAAGCATTACATCTCGAAAGACTTTACTGCAATTACACAATGGACATTTGAAGAAATAGCCGGATGTATTTGCATAATTTTGTAGGCAATATTTGTGGTACCAGCCATTATTACAGCATGGTGAGTGAATCATTTTGGTTGGCTCAAAACCAGATTCGGTCATCAGAGGTTCTAAGCAGATGACACAAGTCTCAGTGGTGGAAGGTTGTATTTCCATTGGTGGCAAATGACGATCGCAAAAAGATTTATATGTACCTACAAACTGATTGACGGCTCCATTTCTGATTCCACAGGCCAAATGAAAAGATTTCACACATTGCTGGCGACAGCAACCAATAGATGCATTGCGTTTACCACAGTAGCAACATTTCTGCAAAACAAATTGTAAGTCAATACATCATTATTTGAAAAGTCAGACAGGTCATGTACATACCAGGGACAGGCCACGACGAACCTCAGCAAGAATGTCTTGTATTAAAAAGCCACAAATGCCACTTTGATCTTTGCCACGCTGTACTAAATTTGAACTGAGGTACTATTAAAAATATACAGAAATATTGCAATATAAAAGTTGTGCCGCACATCGAAGCTTCTACAACAACACAATGGTTAAGAACCAAATGTTTTCTTACCAGACAAAAGGTATGGACGCTTACGCGTTGTTTAACTAGCATTTTGCCGTACCGCAAATCGTCAGTCTCGTCCGAGTTACATAAACTACAATGCGGCATTATTAGTTTTCAGTACAATTGTATGTTGCAGCAAAAACAAAACAGAGGCACGAGACGAATCTTGTGTGAAAATCAATTTAGAAACATGGCGCGCAAATCTAATGCAAGTCTTCGGATAGTTGGACACTATCAATACACCGTTTGGATACAATAATATACAATTTTGTTTTCAATATAACAACAATCGTTAAACTTTGATTCACCAAGAAGAAAATTGTTGCCGCTACAAAATTAAAGTAAAATTATGAAATTGCAAAACTCGAAACAAATGAGTTGATGGCCAATATTATGCTGTTATGTTGCCTACAGAGCTTGTTAGCAGAGGCGAGAAAGAGACGCATTCGAAAAAAGAGACAAAATGATGAAAAATAGCTGAAAAGTGTCGCATTGGCGCAAAAGCGTCCTCGGCCAGAAGAAGAAGATAGACGGAGCACTGCCGTGAAATGGAGGAACAAGACATGTCACAAGGAAAAGTAGTGCAACATATGCCAAGCCAATACTGCACTTGTGGTTCATAATGAATTTTAAAATGACTCAAGACTGTATAATTTCACGCGAAAATATCGCACAACTCACAAAACTTGATAAATTAAATAAATTAGGAAAACTGCAATAAATAATGAAGACAGGTATTTATTTTAGTGACAATTTCACGCAAAATAATTAGGAAAAGAAATTAAAAATTTTGGGTTGAAGAATGTTCGCTTGAAATAGTACGGATATTGAGTCATTCAAGCATAAAAAATTAAAATTAAGAATTGCAAAACTCGACGAAACAAATGAGTGTCGCGGTATGTCAGTGTTACCAACTTTCAAAACTGTTTCCTCCTAAACACAAACCAAAAACCCCTAAAAACCATACGATTTCTAGAAAATCATTATTCAAATTATTTAATTTTTCTAAATTGGATTCGTCTAAACAATTGAAAAATATATAAAAACATAAGGCAAACAACGCGGTGGAAATCAGATTGAGAGCAAGAGATGATGTTCGCTCAATTGAGAGCGTATTCGAGTATTCGAGTCACTGTTGTGTCACTGTTGTGTGAACGTCATATTTCTCTATTGACAAAGCGCATGTTGCGCTACCACCGCTGGCGATTTTAGCCACATCTTCAATCAGGGAGTTTTTCAGATTTTTTTTTTTTTTCTTGTTCTTCCACTTCTGCCGACACACTGCCGACGTCGACGACACTTTTGTGTCAAAGGGCCCGTTTGCGTTTCTCAACTTATTGAAGGTGTACCACCTCATGCTACCTAAAATTTCAAGCGAACATGTGGCACTTGATTTCCATTATCGGTTTAACAGCGCTGTTACCCCCCTTTTACCGCACTGTAAATCATCAAGGTCACTCAATACCACTCTTTAGTCCTGTCAAAATTCTATTGCTCTCGAGTGACCTTTGCAACGTTGCCAGATGTTCTTTGCGTTTTTATTAAAAAAAAAATCGCCTTACCGTCAATTAAGTAATGGCTCGTTACTGAGTTGGGCGTGAACACCTTTTTTATAACAAAGTATGTAGCATGTTAGTAACATTCAATAACATTATTATATTCTGTTGTTGACCGAAGCGTGAGAGACGGGACTTGAAAAATGAAAGAAAGCATAGAAAAATGGTGAATAATAAATAAATACTACTTTATTTTCTACTTACTTATTTTATTATTTAAAATTCATCAATTGTCCCCAAGTCGCCAATTGAATCTTAACTTCAAGATGGCGCAAAAAACTCCAAAAAATTTGCAAATTTTTTTTTTAACATTATTAACGTATGTTGTTAGGTGTTGTATGTAGACATACGAATTTCTTAAACATGCCCTGTTTTTGGGGGAAAAAACGGCATAGAAAATCGAGTCCGAACAGAGCTGTTAAGGCCGTATGTTAAACAGAAAATGGAAATCACTTGGCGTATGTTCGCTTAAAAATGGGAAGTGCCATGAGTTGGTACATCTGGAAGTATGCAGTTTCTATCGTCAGTGCCATTTAAATGCCACATGCCTGTGCGACGTGTGTTCGTTCAATCAAACATTTTTAATTTCAGAGCTAGCAGATGTTTTACAGATTTTAGAAAATAGCTTTAAAGCGCGCTTATCGACGCCGAAATATTTGTAGAAATGGACCGATATCATTGAGGTATTTTCTATCGATACTTATGCGTACAAAAGTATCGATACAGGAAGTATGTTTGTTTACTGCTAGACCTCCTCAAGTTGCAACAACAAAATATGAGCCGTTATTCGGCAAGCTAAGCTCTAGTTTGACCTACATACTTAGACAAGCGTTAATCACGACTTTTACTACACCCAAGGCGACTAATTGGTGTGCCTAAGACTCCTGTGCAATGCAGGAGTTGTTAAAAACATTGAGAGCATGTTGGCTTGTTGGAAGAAAAACATGGAGTAATTAGTTGAACATAACTCGTGAGGTTTATCCCTATTTGTCCGGTTTGTGCTAACAGCCATTTAATAAACTGCAAATATGACCTACGAAATAAAAAAGTTTATTTTAAATTTGGTTCTTTATTTAATTACAATTAAAACTATTTTTTCTCAGCCGTTGTATTATCGAATGGCACCTCATCTACTTTTGTAAAGCCCGAAATGCGTATAATTTTACCCTTGTCTACGTTCAAACGTGTTGCGAATTCTTGAGCTGGTGACAATTTGAGTTCATCTTCAGACTTGAGGCCATAGTATTTGGCCCAATCGCTGCGTCCGGAGTAGACCATGTAGCAGACGAACCCGAATGCATTCCAAGCAAGCAACGCATAGCCAATGCTAAGACGCTGCTTCCAGAGCTCCGCCCTGTCCATGGGTATTGGATTTGTGTTACGCCGTACGAAGCGGCGCAGCCACTTCATTTTAAAAAGCGCCATTTGTGTTAAGTTTTTTGATTATGAAACGACACACGAGAACAGCAAAACAACTAAAGCCAAACCACAACAAGCACAGCTGAGAGTGTCAGTGCCAATAACAGCTGGCCGGCGATAGTATTTTTTGGAGGTGGATAATCATGGATGCTAACATCGATAATTTCTCAAATCATCAATGAATCGAGATTACGTGTTGTCTAATATGCTGAAGCAAAAATAGATGTAATTTTTCAAGTTAGTTAACTAAAAATGGATGTGTTAACAAGACAGAATCGATTAAATCGTATTTTTTGTAGCTTAATACCTTTTACAAATTATCGTTATGTGATCATCTTTAGCACAGCATGGTCTTGTTAACACAGTGTTGCAAAATTTGCGTATTAATGCGGTATAACACTTTTCTTCCCTTTCGACGCACAAGTGGCTCTTTCCTGACGCCGTTTCAATGGGCAACAACAATTTAGCTGACTCTCGTCAGTTGACTGCCGTATGTTGCTTCTGGCACTGTGTAACATAAGCGTATATCATTCAGACCAACCAAGCTTCATAAACAACACATCCAGAAAGGGAAAGGTAGAAGGGAGGTTAGAAAAATTGCGTATCCGCGCACGTTGCACTGATTCATTCGACTTTGTTGTGAAATTTGGCAAGAACGAGCGAGTTAAAACGTAAATTCTATATTTTCGAATTGAATAGCAAAATTGTCATTAGTAGTTACTGGAGTACAATAACAATAATCGGCCATACAAATGTCCAGCTTTACGTGCATAAGTTGCGCTGCGCGCTTTGCCAGCGCTGAAATCCAACGTGAACACTACAAAACAGACTGGCATCGCTATAATCTGAAACGTCGTGTCGCACAATTGCCGCCCGTCACTGCTGAGGGCTTCCAGGAGCGCGTGCTAACAATGCGCAGCGCCACAGCGAACGCCATCGAAGAGAAACAGATGAGCTTCTATTGCAATGCATGTCGCAAACAATTCAACAGCCAAAAAGCGCACGACAATCATTTGAATAGCAAAAAGCATAAAGACAATCTGATACGCTTTGAACAAACCAATGAAGGCGACGCTAAAGAGGTGAGCACAAAGAGTGTCATTGCACAACGACCACATCCAGCGTTGGCGGCCGCTGCAGCGGGTAAGGGCCGATATGCGTTTGTTGAGCAACGGGATGCAATGTTAGTGGATGGCGAAGAGATTAATGCCGATGACGACGATGAGTATGAGGACATTGATGATGACGACGACGATGACAATGAGGCGAACGAAGAGGAGGAGGTAAGCACATAGAGTTTGTTGTTTTTGTTAATATAATCATTGTATGCATATCTCTCTATATTTAATAGGTCAATTCTGATGAATGGGACAAAATCGCTGAAAATCCCTTAACCGAAAAAGATTGTCTTTTCTGCACGCACACAAGCGACGATCTGGTTGAGAATCTGAAACATATGTCTGTGGCTCATTCCTTTTTCATACCCGACACCGAATACTGTACCGACATTGAAGGTTTACTCTTCTATTTGGGCGAGAAGATTGCCAATTATTATATTTGCTTGTGGTGCAATGATCGCGGCAAGACATTCTATTCATTGGATGCTGTACGCAAGCATATGCTCGATAAGGGTCATTGTCAAATGTTACACGAAGGTGTTGCCTTAGCTGAGTATGCAGATTACTATGATTATAGTTCAAGTTATCCGGATCATGTAAGTTCATTGCTAAACAAAATTTGCATAAGTCTACTCGATTTTACTAACTCTATCTCTCTCTCGCTCTTTCTCTATGTGTTATTGTAGCAAGAAGGCATGGACATTGACACAGAGGTTGTGCCCGATTTACTTGATGGCGATGAATATCAATTGGTTTTGCCATCGGGCGCTGTCATTGGTCATCGTTCATTGTTGCGTTATTATAAACAACATTTGAATCCGTCACGTGCACTTATACCGAAGAAATCGGATCGTAAATTGCATAAAGTACTGAGCGAATATCGTGCACTCGGCTGGACGCAGACACAGCAGCAGGCGGCCGCACGCAAGGCACGTGACATACATCTGATGAAACGTGTACAATCCAAGTGGCAGATGAAACTTGGCGTTAAAGCAAATAAATTGCAAAAACATTTCCGTGCACAAGTGCTTGTTTAAGACCGTTTCTATACAACCTATACTATACCTGCCACCCCCCACCCTAATCATCATCCATCAACACTTTGTCACAATTTGTTTGATGCATCAAAACGAAGTCGAAGCTTAGCTGAGCCATTGTTGTTGTTGATTGTTATTAAACAAATTGCATGAATAGAAAAACAATAATAAAAATATACAACAATTTGTTCGGTTTTTTTTTCTTTTTTTTTTTCTTTTTTCTGTTTTTTTGCTTAAATTAAGCGTTATTATTATTTCTAGTGTTTGAAATAAAATTACTTACAATAAAAACGATAATCGATAATTATTAATTTTACTTTTGATTCTCAACGTTCGTCAATTTTCTTTTTTTTTTTTTTGTTTTTGTATTTTTGTGTTTTTTTTTTTTGTATTTTTTTTTTTTGTTTCTTTTTTTTAATTGCATATACGCGCGCTCGTTTCTATTACGCTCACTTTCATGTTTTTTATTATTATTGTTTATATTTGCTAGCATTGACTTACAAAATACGAAATTAGGACAAGAGTGTAAAAAAAAAAAAAAAAAAAAATTAATAATAATAATAATAATTATAACATGTTAAAAGCAGTTGCGACGATCGCGTCGGCCTTCAAATCAATTTGAGCTTACAACGTATATGTTTATAAATATGTGTTCGTGTGTGTGTGTGTGTGTGTGTGGAGGAGGTTGATGGTTTGTCTCACTTTGTTGGTCTGTAAATATGTCAATCGGTTTTATATATTTTAAACACTGATTGATTGATTGATTGACTAACAAAAACATTAACAAACAACTGTTATTTTTTTTTTTTTGTCTGTTTGTATATGTATGTGTGTATATGGTATGTATCTATGTATGTATGTATATATGGTATATAAATAGCAGTGCAGTGCTGGTTTCAATTGGCGGCGACTACAACAATTAATTTATTATTCCTTTAATGAATATCAATGTATAACTACAGGATTTTGTTGAACACAAACGCCTACCATGGGCGAGGATGCATCACTGCCACTGCTGGCGCCGCCGCCGCTGCTGCCAACAACACCGGAATTATTATTATTATTGTTATTATTGGCTGTCATACGTCTTTGATGCTGTTGCTGCTGCTGGTGGTGGTGGTGGTGTTGCTGCTGCTGTTGTTGTTGCTGTTGTTGCAATTGATGATGATGATGTTGCTGCTGCTGTTGGTGATGATGATGCGATTGCTGTTGTTGTTGCAACGTTATATTGAGTGGTGCGGGTGGCGGTGGCATTTCACCACCTAATGACATTGATGTCGTTACAAATGCATGCATTGGCTGAGGTTGCTGTAGATGCGATTGCAGTGACATTGGCGCCTGTTGTTGTTGCTGCTGATGCTGTTGCTGTTGCTGCTGCTGCTGCTGTTGATGATATAACAACGTTGAGTATGACGCTGGTGGTACCGTTGAGCCTGGTCCAGCGGCTGATGCGCTTATTACACTCGAATCGGTCATCATTAGATGCGATGCAGCAGCAGACATTTGATAATGATGCATTAAATCAAGCGGTAACGAGGCAGGTGCATAGCTTTGATGTTGTTGCATTTGTGGCGGCGCCAATTGCGGTGGTGGTAGTGGCGGTAAACCGCTACCGCTGCCGCTGCCGCCGACATTAATATTGTTCTTTGGTGGCGGACCGACAACACTATTGAATGCATGTCGTAAACGTCCATTATGCTGTGACGATGACGACAATGATAATGATGTTGGTGCATTCGCTGCTGATGACGACGATGATGATGATGATGATGATTGTATGACATTGCCACACGGCACTGAACCAATAACGCCAATTAGACCACTACTGTTAGCACCGCCGCCGCCGCCGCCAATGAAACGTGACGCTGTCGGTATATGCGGCGGATCACAGTCCATGGCTAATGGATAGCTATTATTGTTGTTGCTGCCGCTGCCGCCACTGCTGCTGCTACTACTGCTAAGACTGTTGTTTGAATTGCATGCCGCGCCCAAACTATTAGGTCCAAGTAACGCTTGTAAGCCTTGTTGTGCAGCATACATTGTACGCAGACCGGCACTAATGCTATTCGGACCTGAATTGCTGTTGTTGTTGTTGTTACTGCTATTGTTGTGTGCGCTGCGCCCGTGCAGCATATTGTTGTTGCCACCGACGCCGCCATGCATCAAACTATTGAGGCTGTTGGGCTGTGACGTTGATGAGTTCGTTAGCGATGACAGTGCCGATGTTGGCGGACCGATTGCCGACGATTGTAAACTCAGCGCTGACAGATTCGGATGCAACAGCAGACCTGTGCGTGCTGTGGTTGGTTGGTTGATTGTTTGAGGGAGGGGGGGCAGGCCAGCCAGCACACAAAAGCGAAATGAAATGTAAAACAAAAAAGAGAAGGAAAACATTGATTTTTGATTAATTTTTGTTTTGGCAAAAATAATAATTTAAAAAAATTGTTTTTTATTTTTGTAATTAAAAGAATTTTGCAATTATTTTTTTTTTTTTTTTTGTTGATTATATCATAAGTTTTTATTGAAGATTTTTCAATTTTTTTTTCATTTTCTCACTTGTTTCGGTATTTTTTTTATATTTTTTTTTTTTGTTTTTTTTTTTTCATTGTATTTTTCATCTTTAATTTCACTTATATTAGTTACTTCGTAAATTATTATTATTATAAATATTATTATTCTTTAATTTTAATTCATACTTAATTAACATATATTTATATATGTATATAAATATATATATAAATGTATATATATGTATACATAAATATATATATATATATGTGTATATATAAATGAATGTCTGACTGTCTATTGTTTGTTTCTTTATAGCTTATCAGTGTCTGTGTATGTATGTATGTAAGTATGTATGTATGAGTGACAAAGAGCACCTGAAGCACGCCCGCACGCACACACACACAAATAGCATGCAATTTTTCATTTATTGCATGCGATTTTTTTTTATTTTCGTGTTGGTTTTCTAACTTTACGCTTAACGCTTTTTTGTTAATGCTATGTGTGTCTCTGTGCGTGTGTGAGTGTTACGGTATGTAAGCGCCTTTTGCTTAATGCTTTACATTTCTCTTGATATTTACTGTTTTTCATTGCATTTATTCTCATTTCCATTTGGTTGTTTTGTTTTTTAATGTATATTATTATTTTTCCTTTTTCATTTATTTAATTTTTACTTTTTTTCTTTTTGGTAATTTCAATACTGTTGTTGTTTTGACTTCTACGAGTAGATCGTTTCGTTTTTGCGCCCCTTTGTTTACGTTTTACTGTTTAGCCCTTTTAGGTATGCTACATTTTATTCCATTTGTGATTCATTTCATTTCATTGATTTTTTTTGTTGTATTTATACTTGCATTGTATTTATATATATATGTATATATAAATATGTATATATATATATAAAAAAAATTATGTTTATACATAAATACGTATGTATGTATTTTGTATATAACAAAAGAAACGCATTTCATCATGTTTCAACTATTTCAGTTTCGATTTTATAGCAAAAAAAAATATTTTACATTCTTTAATTCCCTTTTAATTTGTTGTTCAAAGCCTTCATAATTTCATTTTTAACATTTCTTTTTTTTGTCGTAACAATAAATAATTGTTTTTTGTTATTGCAAAAAAAAAAATAAGAAAATTAATTTTTTTTTGTTATTAAATTGAACCAAACTTTTCATGCCTTTTACCTACACAAGCTGCTTCTTCTTGTTTTTGTTGCAACTTGTGTTATTTTTTTTTTATGGAATTCCTCGTTTTTTTGTAAATATTTTTTGCATATGTGTATGTGTGTGTCAATTGTGACTGCATTTAAATGTCTTTGTGTTTTATTTAATTATTTTTGCAAAACTTGTATATATTTTTTTTAATAACTTTTTATGTTGCTTTGTTCGTTCATTTATTGCTGATTCGCTTATGTGATTTATTTTTCACTTTTATTTCTTTTACTTTGTTCAACTCACACTCTTTTTTTGTTATTTATTTTTCTTTTTTGTTATTAAAATTACAATTTGCGCCATTCGGGGTTCTTTTTTTCGTTATTAACGTTTTTTTTTTTTATTTTCTAATTACTAATTTAATTAATGCATACTTTTGTTTTTAAATTAAATTACTTAATTTAATTTACCGCTAGACTATCTGTCTGTCTGTGTGTGTGTTTTTCCATATGCTTATTTATTATTTTTTTTTGGTTTTTTAGTTTTCAATTACTTTTTATGTCTAATTTTTAGTATTACTTTTTATGCATTGCCTAAAAACTAAATTATTTGCTTTAGTTGTTGTTTTTTTTTTTTTTGTATTTTCTTATTATAATTATTTAATTTTTTTTCTACATACAATTTTATTTATTGTTAATGATTAATTTTTACATACTTACGTTGTTCAGTTTAGTTTTGTTTCGCCTTTTTTTTACATACTATGATTTGTTACTGTTATTTGTATATATATTTTTGGAGATTTTTTTTTTTGTATTTTCAATTCGATTTCGTTAATGTTTTCTTTTTTTAATAAAACTATGTATTTGTTTATAACTAATATTAATTGTTGTTGCATTTAGTATTGTTTTTCATGATCTCTTTTATTTTATTTGTTTATGTAAATTTGCAATTTTATTTTGTTAATTTTAATAATATAATTATTTACTGTTTATTTCTGCTTGTTGCTTGTTGTTGTTATTGTTATTGTAACTTACGCACGACTTTTTACAGTATGTGTGTGTGTGTTAGTGTATGTATGTATATGTGCAACATGCTTAAAATGTCGGGATTTTTATGACATTATTTTTTTTTAGTTTTTACATTCTTAATAAATTGTAAACTGTTTTATTTATTTTTTTTTTGTTTATTAATTTTGTAATTGCATTGAAAAAAGCTTCTTTTTCTTATTTTTTTGGGTTTTTTGTTTTTTATTTAAATATTATTAATTTTTCATATATATTCTTTTAATACGATTTTTGTTATCTTCAATTGCCTTTTTCTTTTATTTTATTTTTTAAACTATGAACTCTATGGTGGTAAATTCACCTATAAATGCATTCTTTTGTATTGAATAATATTATTTTTTTACTCGACAATTTTATTTTTAATCAAGTTTAATTTTATATCATTAACATTTGCATGAGTTTTATTTACAAAAAAAAAAAAAAAAACAATATATATTAATATTAATTATAATAAATAATAAAAAAAATCATATTAAAAAATAACATATTATAATAAAAATATCATACTTATTAAAAAAAAAAAATCTATATAAAAACTTTTTTTAGCTACAAAAATAATTGCCAAACTATTTTGTACTTAAAAATGCGCTGATAGTTAAGAATTATTAAAAAATATAGTTTGTATTTTTTGTTGACATGCTATAGACTTTTTTTAATTGTGTTACTTCTTTATTAAACTTCAAAAATTGCCACTGTAACTAAGGGTTGTCAAGTAACGCATTTTTTAAATATTTTATTTTTAAAGTTATCAAAAATAAAATCAAATTAACGCATCATTTTCATTGATTAAACATTGTCACAAAAATGTTGTTTGTTCAAAAAAATTTTACATTTCTTGAATTGTTTTATATATTTTGTTTTTTTTTAATAAATATTTTAATGTTCGTTTAAATATGTTTGAATATAAGTATAGATTTATTAGGTTTGTATACGCTTATTTTGCCATAATTTTGTTAGTTTTTTTTCTTTTCTTAAGTAAGCCGAAAAATGATAGTTTATGCCGAAAGTTTTGTTCATCTTTTTTTAAGTTTATTTATTTATTTATATAAATATGATTTTTGATAATTTTTTTTTTCCACACCAAAAATTTAACTTGTTTTTTAATTTTCTTTTTTTTTTTTGTTTGTTTTTAATAAATAACTTTATTTCAAATGTTGTTGTTTGCATGAAATTTTCGTTTCTATTTTCATATTAATTATTTGTTAATTTATTTTCTTTTTTAATTAATATTTTCATATTTGCTTAGTTAAATAATTTATTCAAGGACAATGCATAATCAATTTAGCGTAGAAAGAACTTGAGAAGAATTGTAAATAATAATACTAAGAAAAAGGTTTATAAACAATAAATAAATAATTTAGCAAAACAAGAAGACATATGAACATTTATGTATATACATATATATATATAGAAATATATGTGTATATTTAAAAGATACACGAACAGTTTTAAAAAGAGTTAAAAAATAATAATTCATCTCTATTTGATTTACAAAAAAATAATAAGAATAAATTAAACAGCTGAATAAAAAAAAAATAGTAAATAAAAATAATAATTTATATTTTTATCAAAAAAATAAAAATAAAAAAGTAAAAAAAAAAATTTGTAATTTAAATTTAAATCGAAATAAAAATGCAAAACTCTTCAACTCTTATTTTTTTAATTTAGTGATTATTCACTATATTTATTTGTCTTTCTTGTTGTTGTTGTAGTAGTTACGTTATTTCTTTCAAGTTTTCTGTTATTAATTAATTTATTTTATTTTTTCCTTTGTTAATTATGTGTACTATTGTTGTTGTATTTTGTTTTCATTTAGTTTAGTAATTGGTATTGCATAATTTGTTGTATTTTACTGTTATTGCTGTTATTTAATTTTGTTTTTCTTTAATGTGTATATATATATTTATTATATTTATATAATTAAAGTATATATATGGCAGTCGTCGTCAAGAAAATCGTTAAGTATTGAAATGTTTTATTTTAATTTATTTTTTCTGTTTTCTTAAATTTCTGTACTCTTTTTTTTTTTTTTTGTTTTGTTACGTTTTCTTATTTCTAAGCTTAAATTTAACTTACACAACAGAAAAAAAATACACGTTTTTTGTTTCGTTTCGTTTTTTTTTTGTTTTTTGTTTTTTTTTTCGGTTTTCCACATTCACGATTGTTTAATCAAAATGAACGCATGAATGCAACGGCGCCCAAACGTTTTTGTCATTCACCGTAAAGCAGAAACGTTCTGGTCAAAGTCGCCGCTGCATTCGATGCGCCGCCTTACGTTACAGTTTAGTATTGCAATTTACTACGAACTATATTGATTTGTTATTAAACGCAAAACAAAAATAAGAACAGAAAAAAAAAACCTATTAATGTTAATAATAAATCGAGGGCAGGCAGTCGGCGCTTGGAATGATTTGAGGTGTGAGTATGGATTTTGGTTGGGGGGAAAGTAAAGAGTCGCGCGCTTTCGTTCAACAATGACAACATTTTTAATTTGTTAATTTTATTTTTTTCATGTTCTTTTTGGTTTTCTTTACTATTTTTCATCATCTTAGTTTTTGGCAAAACACAGCAACAAAGCAAAAAAAAAAAAAAAAAATATTAAAAAAAATATTCTGCTTCTTCTTTTTTTTTTGTTGTTGTGATAATTATCATAATCATTATCGATCGTGGCCATTGTGGTTGTTGTTGTCAGTTATGTTGCTCATATATTTATAACATTTTGCAACAGTTAACAGTTCAGTTAAGCTGCTGTTGGTGCTGCTACTATTATACTAATGTAATTAACAGTCATGTTACAGTTGAGTTGATACTGTAAAGAGCAAATTGTTTTTATTTTGTGTTTTGTTCGTTGTGTTTTTTTTGTTTTTTTTTTGTTTTTGCTCTTGTGTTAATTTTGTTGTTGCCCGTTGTCTGTATACATGTTGATGTTGTCCTATATTTGTAGTTGTTACTGTTGTTATTTTTTAGTCTGATGTTGGTGTTATTGTTGTTATAGATGACGTTGTAATTGCTGTTGTTATTGTTGATGTTGCTGCTGCTGTTGTGGCTGCTGTTGTTGTTGTTGTTGTTGCTACTGCAGTTGTTGTTGTAGTTGTCAGCTAGTCGCGCGGTCATCGGCGCTCTTCTAAACAATTTAATTGTTTGTTTTTTGCGTTTATTTAATATTTTCAGTATTGTTATTTTATTTTTATATATATATTTTTTATAATTTTAACAGTTAAATTTTTGTATTTATGTATTGCAATTCATATTGTTTTTGTTTTTTTTTTTAAATTAATTTGTCATATATATATATTTTTTATACATTTGTGTTTTTTTTTTATTATTTTTTTTAATACATGGCGAGAAGAGAAGAAAAATAATGATATAGCAATGTAGTTAGTTAGTAAAATGATATTTAGATTATTTGTTTTATGTCTTTTAATAAATTTATACTATAAAATATATATGTATTAATATTTGTTTATTCAGTTAGGAACGGTGCATGCTTAAAGTGAGGTTAGTTTGAATATGGCATGCTAAAACGCAAATTTTTAGGCCTGATAAATGCGCAATCAATTTATGTATATAATTGAGAAGAGCGAAAAAAAAACTAACAAAAAAAAAATAAAATAAAACTCTCTACAACTAAATACATACATACATACATATATATAATATATATAATAAAAACAAACTATTCGTTAGCCTTTTAAATACTCTTAAAACCAATAAAATAATTATTGTTTTAACATAAAAAAAAGAAATGTTGTTTTTTCTAAAATAATGCTTAACATAATTTTGCTTCAATTCGTATTTCTTTCTTAATTTTTTAATTTAACTTAAGAGTATTGGCAAAAAAAAAAAGTACAACAATTTTGTAAATTAAGAATAATATATATAATATATGTAAATAAATATATATTTTTTTTTTGTTTCGCTTAATAATTTTACGAAAACACACATACACAGAGACATGAAAATCAAATGACATTTTACAAAATAGAAGAAAAAAAAAAAATTGTCAAGTGCACAAATTTAAAAAAATATATAAAAAATAAATACAAATTTTATAGTTTTTTATGTTGTTTTTTTTTTTTAATTTTTGCACTAAACAAACTAAACAATTATAAACTATAAATATGACAACTCAAGATATGACAGCCGACAAACGATTTGTATTTCAAAACAACTAAAACACAACAGGCGATCAGATCGGATCAGGTCAGAGGGTCTGGTCAGTCATTGTCTGGTAAGCTTCGCGTTCGTTTCACTTACCGTGACTCTGTGCTTCCGATGCGCTGCCCGCGCCAATATTCATGCCGGCGCCAATGGGCAGCAATTGCTGTTGTTGTTGTTGCTGCTGCTGTTGTTGTTGTTGTTGCGCTGCAGCCGCTGCTGCTGCTGCCGCCGCCGCTGCAGACATTGCAGCCGCAGCTACTGCTGCCACAGCCGTTGATGATGAGCCAACGCCATTACCGCCACCATTACCACTACCAATACCACCACCACTAGTACCGACACCACCACCGCCGATATTATTACCACCAGCACCGCTATTATTACCACCGTTACCGCTGCCACCGCTACCACCATTGCCGCCAATACCGCCGCCACCGGCACCGCTACCACCCGGATTATTCGCTGCGCTACTAACACCGATGCTTGTATTGGTTGACTCATCGGCGGTACGTTTAAAGAAATTATGTTGCAAGGCATAATACGGCGTAACACGCGTTTTCGGATCAAAATCAAGCATTCGTAATATTAAATCTTTGAATTTCAAATAATCGGATACCGAATGTCCGGGCTCATCGAGTCGTCGTCCACCGGGACCGCCCGTTTCAACGCCAAGTATATCATGTAATTTACGCGAACCAGGCGGTTTATATTTACGTCCATTTTGACTTTTCTTTAGCACATACGAACCATCGGTTACAATTTTATCAAAGAATTTTCGCGTTTTATGCGCCTGATCCAATAGATACTTTGGCGGCATACCAAGCACCTCAACGATTTTATTCATCTGATCAACTTCGTTACAACCAGAAAATAATGGCTCGCCGGTATGCATCTCAACTAATATACAGCCAAGCGACCACATATCAATCGCCAAATCGTATTGTATGCCCAACAATACTTCCGGTGAACGATAAAACCGTGATTGTATGTATTGATATATCTATAAGCGAGACAGAGAGAGAGAGAGAGATAAAAATTAAGTTAAACATTTTATATATTTACTTTTAAAAATTTTTATTAAACTTACCCGTTGACCCAACTGACATGAGCTGCCGAAATCAACGATCTTTATTGCTGAACGTTTCGGATTGCATAGCAAAATGTTCTCTGGTTTTAGATCACAGTGTATTATGTTCAGTTCGGGCGTGCTCAGAAAGAGTAACGCTGTGCATAATTGTTGGGCAAATTTACGTGTGAGGTTAAGCGAGACACCGCGAAAGTTCGTATTACGCAGCAGATCGTATAAATTATACGATAATAGCTCAAATACGAGACAGAGATGATTACGCCACATAAAATGACGCTTGAGCTTGACTATGGTATGGGTAGAAGAAGAAGAAGAAGAAATAAAAACCAATTATTAAATAATAATAAATAATGTTTCACTCTGTAAATTTAATGTTAGATTGACAATAACAGCACTATGTTGATAACAGTTTTTATACAGTGTTAACAGAATCTCAAGATGTTATTAGTTTATTAAGCTTTTTTTGTGTCTTTATTCTTTTTTTTTTTGCCTTTTTTGGCTTTAATACACTTACCGATATAATATTTATTCTCAGCATCCGCGCGATTCATTATCTCGAGCAGTTTGACTTCGATTTGTGCCTGATTTAGGAACGGTTTCTTATTCTTAATTATCTTAATCGCGACATGACATTGCTCTTCGTGATCATAGGCCTTAACCACTTGACCAAAACTGCCTTTACCTGTATTTACATATATAAAATAAATATTTTTTAGTTTGAATATAAATGAAAACAAATACAAAAAAACACTTACCAATCAACGAATCAATTTCGTAACGATCTAAAAATTTTTCGCCATTCTTTATTATATAATCATGATTATCATCATCATAGCCATCATTATATAATTTACGCTCCTTCTTATTCGATGAATCATCCTCACCCTGAGTTTGCTGTGCACGTCGTTTCTTTTTCGCATAATAAACCTGTAAATAAATAATAACAATAATAATGTACTCTTTTTTTATTAATATAAATTTGTCTTTAGTTTAGTCTTGCTTCTTTTTCTTCATACATTGCTAGCAATTATTGTCATTCACTAATGCACGTTGGAATGGAATAAACCGAGTGCAATGTGAATGTCAACGCATCACTAAGTTGTGGTATTTTTATTGTTGTTGTTATTTCAGATGCTTCTTCTTCTTATAGCATTGATTCGTCAAATGTAAACATTGACAAAAAAAAAAATATAAATAAATAAATAACCGGTGGCGGCAACTTCAACAACAACAACAACAACAACAAAGACAAAAGCAACGGCGTCAATGATGACGGTGACGATGATTTTAAATGATAGCGTGCTATATTCACGCCTTTACCCCCCTTCCCGCTAACACATCATTTATTGAAGCCATCAACGCTTCTAACCGATCACTCCTCATCCTACTTTTTCTACCCGCAACGCAACTAACATCATTAGGAGCGACAAAAACAAGTACAACAACAAAAACAATAACAATGACGCGATGACGATGCAAAGGCAGTCACTACTTTACGCCAACAACAACACTTGCTGCCGCCGCCGCCACCTTTGCCTCTCCAGCCATTCACAACACTGTTTTTTTTTTTTTGCCTTTGCCTTTGTCCTCTGTTTCAGTTTCTGTCTCAGCCATTCCATCAACCGCCATTATTGTCGTTGTGGCTCCAGCCACACTGCTTCATTGTACCCGAAATGTATGCAGTAAATAAAGTCGGAAAAAGTTGTTGCTAACGCGACAAACCAACAGCGGAACGAAAGAGAGCACATGTCATTTGATTATGCGTGCGAGTGAGATAGTTTGCACATGTCTGTGTCTGTGATGTGTCTGTCTGGCAGATTGTCGCCTTTCTCTTACCATCGCCATACTGTGTATTATTTTGTGACTGAGTGTAGTGAATGAGTGTGCCTCTGTGTCTCTGTCTCTGTATGTGTGTGCGTGTGTACGTGTCTGTCTTGCTGTCGTTATATCTGTGAATGTATGATTGCAGTAATGGCAGAGTCTGGAGAGCGCCACAAGTTTTTGTTGCTGTTGTTTTTTTTTTTTTTGGTTTTTCTTTTATTTATTATTATTTTTCTTTTTTATATTTAAGCGTACGTTTCTGCAGAGACAGCGAGCGCGCTTTACAGACGACACACACACACACACACACACACACATACATAACACTTGAGCAAAATGAGTGTAATGAGAGCAAATTGAGAATTTTACAGCCAAATAGAAGAGAGTTGTGCTTTAGTTGAGAAAAGTTACCCTGTCTGTCGATGCGCCTAAAAGTTTGCTGTTGTGTTTGTTCTTCTTCTTTTTTTTCAATTCTCAAATAGTTTGTAGAAATATATTGAAAATAATATGAAAATGCCTAAAAATGGGTGTATGCCAGTTACGTTGCATTGCTTTGCGTCTTCAGCCTGAGAAACAACAAAAGTTGCAGCGACGGCGACGTCAACGTCAACGAGACCAACAACAATATCGTTGGAGTTATTTTGTTGTCAGAAAATGTATAATGCTTACCGGCAGCATACACACACACACGCACATATGCATATGTATATATAGAAAGTTAATGATTGAGCAAAAGAAAGAGAGAGGAAAAACATTTCGCTCAGTTAAATGTGATAATCATCAAAGCAACAGCTCCCTTGTAATTTGACAGACAGCACTAACAACAAAAGTCGCCATGCTGACAGATGAACAGAAAGACAGACAGTTTGTCATTCACAGCGCACATTAGCGAGAATAGTAAGTAGAAAGCATATAATTACTCAAATGAATTAACACTTTTAATCAATGTAAACTAATGAAAAAAAAAAAGCAAAAAACCGTGTTGGAAAATGAAACGATTACAAAGAAAAAGGAAGTTTTTTTTGTTTGTTTTGTTTGCCGTTTTGCTGTTATGTTAAGCAGTCTATGACGAGTCTATTTACTCATGCAAAACATTACTGTTAAGTATAATTAAATATGCGATGACGCAGGTGGCAACAACGCAACACAAAGACAACGGCGGCAACCCTGTTGAATGAGGGTCAAGAGCATCTGTCGCACACAAAAACACACACACACACAAACACTCATGAATATGTTTTTTTTTTTTTTTTGTAGAAACACGCACAGTTGCATTGAGTTTTTTTTTTTTATACATGTATGTCTCGCATGTGTCATGTGTTTATACCGCAACGACGACGCTTTTAATACTCAAACACTTTTTGATCAGCCAAAGCGTAAGGCAAGGCATGATCATCGTCAATGACAACGTATGTACGTATGTACATACATACATATATATAAGTAAGTACATGTATAAGTGCCGTCTATTGACGCCAATAGTCAAACCGCCAACAAGTGTCAAATAACATACTAAAACACCAAACCGACGCCGACGCCAACTCTGACGACAATCATGGACGACTAAGAGATGAGGTGAAGAAGGTGTGTGTGTGTGTGTGCACGCGAAATTAAATAAAATTCTATTTATGTTTGCACGAGTTGTAAATATTTTAAGATAAACTAAACAACAACAAAAATGAGAAAATAAAAACCAACAACAACAAGTATATTATAAAATGCAAGCAAATTGCTTAATGCCAATTTGGCATGCGTTTTTTTTTTTTTCTATCTTGGTTGATTGTTTATTTTTGTTTGTTTTTGTTTTTGGTCGCCAACAATTCTGAGGTTTTTTTTTTTTTTTTTTTTTAATTTTTCTTAACATATAAACTTACCTCGTTGATGTGCTTGTAGGTTTTAATCAGATCCACGCTAAGCTTACGTAACGGCGCCGTTGCTGGATCACGAAAATGTGTTGGTATGCGTGCCTGCATCGCACGCACCTCCGATGACGACGATGGACTAGAGCGCTGCAATTGAGCGAATGAACAAGAGGAGGAAGAAGGCGTTCGATTATGGCCAAAACTTCTCCGTTCGTTTTGCTTTGCTTGATGACTTACATGATGCATAACATCGCGATGCGAGACAGGTAAATCCTCTTCAACCACAAAGCGTCCATAGAGCGGTGCATGTCTTTGTCGACCACCACCACCGCCGCCAGTCGTCGTGGTATCGCCAGCTCCAGCCGATGTGCTGGTTACATATGCGGCGGTTACTGCAATTAAACAACAACAATAAATATATATATTATTTATTTACACTAATAATAATAATTCAATACAATTCTGCAAATACAAAAAAAAAAAAAGAAAATACAATTAACAAAAGCATGAATGAAACTGACTAACGTCAAAGTTCAATGACCGTATTGGCGGGGTAAAACGAAATATATTTTAATTAATGCATGTATATGTACAATACCTGTGCATTTTTAAATGTTCACCTTAATAAGCTTTCATACATATATTTTTTTACTCTCACTAAATGTCCTCACTCATTGAAAAGAACAGAAAAACGAGAAAAAAAAAATTTACCTGATCTGTTAAGGTAAATTTTAAGCCCAAATACACCTGTCAACTGAACTCAACTCAACTCAATTCAACACACCAACCACATTCACCTCAGCTAACGTTAGCATTTGTGTGCGCCCTCTCTTGCCGACCATTGCAACGAATACAGCTCTTATTTAGAAGAAGCAACAGAAAGCGCAAGAAGAAAAGCCGGCAACAAAAACACAACACACCGAACCAATGTTGTCAACATGCAGAAGAAGAAGAGTTAATAAAAACAACAGGAAACAATTGCAGCATAGTTGCATGAGCAAGCAAGCAAGCGAATGAGTGCGAGTGTATATGTATGTATGTATGTATGTGACACACAGGTGTTTCATATAGCTGTTAAGCTAATAATACGAAGATCCGTTAGAGAGAGAGAGAGTGAATGCGCATTAATAAAATGTATGTGAGAGCACAAATATTATGTACATATAGTTTTTTTTTTTTGTTTTTCTTACACGTGATATGACAAAAAGGCAGCCAAGCAAATGACAACATTATGAAATACGTACGTACATTTGAAACAAATGCAAAATTACACAATTGCTTTTCGTTTTTATTTATTTTTATTTTTTTGCTTGCTTTTACTTGGCTTTAAATAAAGGAATTTTACACAAATACAAGTATATCAGTGCCAAAAAAAAAAGTCTTATGATTTTGCAAGCATTCAATTTCATCAAGTAGCTAAAACGTAAGCAGATTTTATAATATATTTAACTACATGTATCTAAGTGCCTTCGAATGTGTTACAAGCAAAATTATCTTACAGAAGGAAAGGAACTGTTGACGACAGTAATTTTAATTCCCACTATTCTGGCAACTCTATTAAGAATTGTTCATAGGAACATTCTATTATATGGGCTTTTAATAGCATGTTCTTCGAATTAAATTTTCAATTTTATAGCTATTAACAAACGTTCAAAATTCCGGCAATTCTATTAACTAAAAACAAAAATTTTAACAGTGTTTTTAATAGTTTCATTAATAGAAAAATTAATAGGTTTCATATTCAAGTCACTGTCGCCATTTTGTACACCAATTGCCAAGCTTTCTAGCAAGTGTGTAATTCTTTAAGTTATATTGAAACACAACTGTTAATTTTTCTATTAACAAGTCTATTAAAAATTATTTCTATTTTTAATAGAATTGCTAAAATAACAGACAGATGAAGTTGAAGTTTAAGAAAAGCTTAAGACAGACAATTATTTAGCGCCAGGGTGACCAGACAATCAACCTACATTGTTTTAAAAGCTGACTATGATCGTGTTGTTCTTCATGTTGCGGTTGCTGTTGTTGTTGTTGTTGTCGTCGCTCTACTGGCAAAAAATGCTTTTGACGTGCAACAACAAAAGAAGATTTTGCCGACAATACAATATTGCCATCCAATTGATCTCTTGACGTATCATTAACAATTTTAGTAATATTCAACACATTATTATTATTATTATTGTCATCATTATCAATTTGTTGTTGATGATATTGATGATTACGATAATTGAAAAAATGATGTTGCTGTTGATCGCGTGTTTGTTGCTGTTGCTGCTGCTGCTGCTGTTGTTGTTGTTGTTGTTGTCCTGTCTGACGCCTTTTAAGCCAATCGCAGCCATTTTTCACATCTGCGGACATTGACTGCCAATAAACCAAAGCGGCGGCGGTTGACATATTTCCTTTCTTCACGCTTTTTTTTTATATATTTTTATTTTTTCTTTGTTCTTTAGTAATGGCTTTTTTTTTTCTTTTCGAACAAAGACAAAAAGTTTATATATATTTTTTTTTGTCTTTTTATTACCAACTCAAACTTTTGATATTTGTTTTTATTTTTTATTGCTTTTTGCTTATTTTAAACATAAAAGTTTCTAAGCAAAAATTAATAATAATATTTCACATAATTTTAATAATGATGCGAAGAATGTTCGAATGCTTGCGTCGTCGACATTAATTCTAATAACTATAAATAAAAATAACTTGAAATTATTTATGTCGTTTCCCAGTGCTACAACAACAACAAGAGCAGTAAAAAAAAAAACAAAAAAAAAATAATGTTGTGATTTTTTGCTTTCTTTTGCTCTGTTCTGTTCTGCACTGTTGTTGTGCCACAAATTTGACAATTTTTTTTGTTGCTTTCATGTATATATGTATGTGTGTGTGTGTGTCTATGTGAGTGCACAAATTACACGATAATCCGCGTCCGCGTCGCGTGAATATTCAACGAAGACTGTTCCCGTTTCTATAATATTTATTTCGCTTTCGTCAATTTGCGAACCAAACTGCATTTCATGATTAGCTTTTGTGCTTCTGCTTCTTCTTCTTTGTACAGATAAATTTCCTTTCATTTTGTCGCAATTACTTTTTTTTTTGTTAATTTATTTCATTCATACATATGGTTTATATACACTTCTTCAAAACAATGGGAAAATGTTTTAAAAAAGAAAATCATTTCAAAAGTAAACGGGTCGTATACTTGTTAATCATTGATGAACTTTAAACCAGTGTTTTCCAAATGTTGTTGTTTTTTCAGTGCAGTGTTCATAAGTTTTCAAAATAAAAGTAAAGAATATTTTAAAAATAAAAGTTTTGATTGAGAATTCTTTTACAGAAAAATCTCAAGAACGTTTGGCAATCGCTGGTTTTTTTCAACTTTCAATAACTCAAAATCGAACTTCAATAATCTGGTTAACTTTATTCAAACTACCATTGAATTTTCATGTTTCTATCATTTCTGGTATTCGAGCTATAGTTCGTCTTTTATTGGTTATAGTGGACATGGCAAAAATTCAACCAAACTTGAAGTAACTAGCATATGAACATACGAGTCTATCCAACAAATATTAAGTCGCTACCTCCTAGGGTTTTCAAGAATCCCTTAACAAGAACGGACATACATGACTAAATGGTTGTCGTAATTATTGTTATATAATATATCCTGAAACGCTATGCAGTATATTAAAATAGCTAAGTTTCCTTTTTTTTTATTTAATGATAATTAAAATAAATTAATAATCAAGCAAAAATCTTCATTTTTAATTGATTAGTTATTAACATAATGTGTGTGTAGTGTATTAAGTAATTGCCATAGCCAAATTTTGTATCGTCTCTCATGTGCATTGCAAAAAAATGCAAAATTTATGCGTTCAAGTCAAATTAAATAAGCTTTAAATTAAATTTATTTTATTGCAATAACTTTTGACAAATTAACATAGCGCAAGAAGAGCAACAAAGTGACATTCACATAGTATATGTATGTTACATGAGACTAAACAATATTCAATTGTTATTTTTATACAGTCATCCAACTTTCTTCAAATTAACTTAACATTAATTGAATGCTAGACTGTCGCATGTATAACGCATATAACTATGTAACATACGTTGTAATCATAAAAATATTGTTAATTCTAAAGAAATTTTATGTGCAATTGAATACAATCATCGAGATCTTCCGTCAGTCACGAACTATATTGATCAAAGCATAATCAACTGAGTAATTGAAATATTTTTGTAACAACAATCAAATTAACGAAATATAAGTGAATTATTTTTAAAACTTGATTCAAATTTAATTGCATTAAAAAAATGAGAATTTTTTCTTTAAAAGGTTTTTTTTAATTTATTTTTTTTTTTGTTTTGTTTTAACAAAATTTGTGTGTATCAACTGAAATTTTTCAGTACAGCAGTAGCTGAAATATATGTATATACATACATGTGTGTGTGTGTGTATGACAAAAAGTAAAGTGACAAGTGCCAAATGTGTAAGAGGTTGATGGGGAGGAGATGGTGATGGAGACGGTTCGGTGATTGTATGAAAGTTTGCTCTCACATGAGAAAATCAACCAAGACAAGACATTAATGTGACAGACAAGTGACAAGACAAGAGCTTTCAGGAAGAAACAAACACAAAACAACAAAAAAAAAATAGCTTATTTAAATGACTTTCATAACTCATATAAAAAAAAAAAAATATTTATATATATAAAAAACAATTTTAGTCATTTATTAATTAAGGCAGCACTTTTTTTCTTCTTCTGTGTTTTGTTCGCCGCCCGCGCTTTGGTTCAATACACTTTTTTTGCAACAAAGACAAGTCAAAAAAAAAAAAAAAAAGAGACAAAATATATGAAAAAGACATAAAAAAAAAAAATAAATAAATGGGAAGAAAATCAACTTTTGCAATTCGACAATTTCTACATACAAAATGAGGTTGGCTCATGCTGCTCTTGTTGTTGTCGCTGTTGTTGTTGTTGCTCTTGCTCATTTTTCACAAAAATTAAAAATAGTTTTTACTTAATTTCTTGTTTTTTTTTCTTCTGTTTTCTTTTTTTTTTATGAGTTTGTATGTATCTGTGTGCGTGTGTGTATGAGTATAAATTATATTTTTGTTAACAATGCACAAAAGTCAATAAGAGAAATAACTAAGTAGAAAAAAAAATATTTCTTTGATGTATAATATGAAATTTAATTAAATGAATGAATCAACACAAAAAAATATTATAAATTTAAGCATCATTAGTAGGAATGCACAATTGCCTCAAATAATTGTTGATCATTGAACGCGGCGAAAGAGCAAAGAGTTTGACATTAAAATTCATTTATATTTTGGAATAAAAAAATAGTTATTCAAACAATTAACGAAGAATTTCAATATTTAAGAAACTTTTTGTCATCTCCATCATTTCCATCTATAGTATTTATATATCTATATAAACTCTAGATTTTTTAAGAATTTGACTGTCCACTTGTCTAAGTAATCTTAGTCAGTTCTTTAAGAGCTAACCAACACAACGAATTGGAAACTCAAAATAAGGAGACAGTTGAAGATTTATCGATAGAGACACGATGCGGCCACTAGAATTGAGTGTTAAGCTCATAAAAGATCTGTGCTTTAGTTATACCAATTATGAAAGAACGTTGTTTAAATTAACCCAGAGATTATAATTCCTGGGATCCCAAGATGTGAGGTAATTTTTATGTTAATTAGCCATAAATAAACACTATTTATACTATGATAACTCGCATCGTTTACGAGATATCAGTCGTTGAAGATATGTCAATAAAGCCGAAATACTGGATTCTCGTGCACAACAACAACAAAAACATCAACAGGCACAAGCACAAGAATCATCCAAACGTATAACAAATATTGATCTTATCGATGATGAATTTGAGAATGTTATACCTGAGTAACTGCAAAACTGCTAAAACACTAACTACTAACAATGCCAATTCGTAAGTAGTCACACAGCCTTAGACTATTAGCTCAGATATTTGAGATAAATAGACTTTGAATAATTGATCTCTACATAATAAAATATCAAAATAAATAATTATTATATTCCTTAGATAAAAGGTAACACCCGTCAAACGAAAATAAAGTTTAGGATTTCAAATATCTGGAAGAGCAGTAAGTATTTGTTTTGATCTATAGTAAAAGTTGCGTTATGTTAACGCATTAACATTGTCTATCTCTTTATTTTACAGTATCAGCATTATGGCAGCTAAACGTGAGAAAAAAACAAATGAGACATTCACCAGACAGCTCAGGAGCATGAAATTCAATGAAAAACCTTACAACGAGCTCAAAGACTTGGAATATGCCAAAACGAATCAAGAAAAACTACTGCCGATTACTGACGAACATCGTTATCTATTGAAAAAATATTTAAGATCGCGTAGTAATAAGGTACATACATACATAACATTAGTTTATATTAGCTTTTTTAGAGTTAGAGACACACAAAAAAATTAAATTTTGTCACTCTCGCTCAGAACCGAAAACTTATTTTTGTTTCTCTCGGGTTTCTATTTCGAGGTTGACTTACGATAATATCTTGAATACATACACTCTCGACGAAATTGTCAGCAACTGAGCAAAGCTTGTTGACAAAGGGTGAAAGACAGAAGGGATTTTTCCCAAGCTCTGGACTAAGTTCTTCATCTTTACAGGTTCTGGTATGCAAGTTCAAACTTAGTATAACAAGAGAGGATATTGCTACACTGTTAAACAGCAACTGGCTAAACGATGTAGTTATAAATTTTTATATGAACCTACTGACCGAACGTTCTGAGCAAAAACAGGATTCATTTCATTCAGTATACGCGATGAATACATTTTTTATGGGTCAGCTTTTACAAGGCGGTCACGCTGCCGTCAGACGTTGGACCCGAAAAGTAGATATCTTTGCAAGGGATGTTATTTTAGTTCCAGTACATGTTGGCGGCGTACATTGGTGCATGGCCATAATTCATTTGAAATATAAATACATAAGATATTACGATTCTATGGGAAAACCAAACCCGCGTGTATTGACAGCACTTAAAATGTATCTAAAAGAAGAGTCGCTCGATAAGCGCAAAACTCATTTTAATACAAGTGACTTTAGGATCGAATCGGTCGCTGATTCGCCGCGTCAAGCTAACGGCTGCGATTGTGGCGTCTTCAGTTGCATGACCGCTGAGTACATAACACGCGATCGTCCTATAACATTCTCACAGGCAAACATGGAATACTTCCGTCAAAAGATGATTCTCGAGATCGTTGGTGGCAGGTTGTGGAACTGAGTCCGTCAACATGCTGCGATACTTTTCAAATTGTTATTATTATATTTTTTCGTTAAAATCAGTTTTAACTTTTATCACAATTTTAGTTTAAATGTTTCTTTCAATTCTGTTCTTTTTTCTTGGTTTTAAATAAGATTAAATATTGATATAATTTAACCATAAATCAATAAATTTTAACATATAATATTTGACCATCTGCTTGAAAAGTATCGCACATTATATTGCTTTCTCACTCTTTTTCAAGTGTTATTACTGTTGAAATTACAGTCGTTGAACACTTTGGTTCCAGAAATATATCTAATAACTGAAAAGATCAAATTTGTGTACGTGGTTTTTTTACACTTCTCAAAATTCTTCCTTACCAACTTATACTCTCACTAGTCACATTGAGTCGCATGGCTTATAGAGGTACAAGCTTCATTTTGTGTAGATGTGTAGAAGAAGCATTTCAAATTCAGGACGAATAACTTAACACTCTACAAACTCAAAAATCGCTTTTTTTTTCAACACTGAAACTGTAACCTTGTGTTCAACAGTCTGTGAATCACTATCGATCACAATAATTCCACATAAGAAACCGCTTGTGACTTTGACGTGAGAATAAGTCGGTAAGACAAAGAAATTAATCATTGCCTTCTGTTAATAATAATAACTCTATAACTTGAATTGAATAAAAAATTTTCCAGAGCTGTACAATTCATATATATTACGCTCCATAACTGGAACTGCACATCTCATATGTACAACTTGAAGAAATAATGTGCAAATCAAAATTCTATCTACAAGACTATTTATCCCATAGTAATAATTTTCTTTAAAATATATAAATAACACCTTCTTCTATCAAAGATCGCGATGGGTCGAATATGCGTTAACTTGAAATTTCGTAACTTTCCCATGAAGTACGAATTAAAAAGTATTTATTTAAATATTTATTTATTTGTTACTCACATTTCTGTTTGTTTTTTTCCATGGCGTTGCCGCTGGTCGTGTCCTCCAATCTGTACATGTGTGTGACCGTTTTTGTTGCCTTTCAACGTTTCGCCGTTAATAAATAATATTACTTATTTTTATATATATATATATATAATTATTTATATATATTTATTTATTTTGTATGTATATATTTTGTTTGTTATTATTTATTTGTCGCGTTGCACTGCGTTCGATTGCAGTCAGGAAACGCTTGCCGAATATTCCGTTTGTATTTAAATATTATTATTATATATATTTATTTTATTTTTATTTTATATAATTAATTTATAATTATAATAATAATGCTCTTGTGTCAATTGAATTAATTGATTGTAATTTTATTTGTTAGATTTCTCATATGCATTTTATTTGTTACGAATAATTGCAGCATAAATAATGAATTCGTTATTTATTTATTTTTATTTTTTCGACTTTCTTTCTCTTCTTTTGCTTTTGCTTTTTTTTTCGTGGTTGGTTGGTTGCGGTAATTTTTAATTTAAAATTATGAACACTTCGTTTAAGTCTTTTGAATAAAATTTAATTTGCATTTTTCACTTGAACAGATATTTTTTTATTTCTTCTTCTTCTTTTTTTATGAACTTTCTACATTTTTTTTTTTTTTATATATTTATTATTATATTTATAAATATATATCTGTATTTTTTTATATTAAATTAAACGATTTAATTTCGAGCAATTTGCCGTAATTTCGCTGTGATTGGCAAATGCACACATACACATGCATACAAACCGTTTGCTCATGCATTCACACAAACAATGACAAATTAGGAATTTTTTTTTCTTCGTTTCGTTTCTTTTTTGTTGTTGTTTTTTCTTTTTTTTAAGTTATTCTCGTTGTTGTTGTTATTTTTTTATTGCGCTTGTTACATTTGTTTATATTTTTATTTTGTTGTCGTTTGTTCTTGTTGTTGTGGTTGTTGTTGTTGTTTTTATTGTAAAGTATTTTGTACATTTTGTTGGTGTTGCTGTTGTTGTTGTTGCTGCCGTTTTGTCAAAATGTTTGACTTTAAACGTTCGTTTAAAAACATTTCACACAATTAACACTTTAACATTGCTCATTACGTTGTTGTTGTTTATATGTAAGTATGTATGTACAAAGCAACAACAACAATTAAAAAAAAAAAAAAGAAAAAAAAAATTGTAAATTAAACACAAACGAAATAACAAAGCACGTTCACTTTGATTGTTAATTTTTGCTTCCTCGTTTTTGATTGATTGATTGATTTGCTTGTTTGTGTTTGTTGTTGTTGTTGTTGTTGTTGTTGTTCTTGTCGTAGTCGTGTTATTTGTTGTTGTTGTTTTGTTTGACTATCGTTGTGCGTCGTTGTTGCTGCTGCTTTCTGTAAGTGAAGAAAAAATAGAAATTAAAAAATTTAGCATATTTTATATAATTTTCACAAAACTTCATTAATTAATATTAACTTTAATACATTAAAAAAGCAAACTTCCAAAAAAAAAAAAATTATTATTATTATTTTTATTGTACAATGGTAACACACACACATACACACATACATAAAAGGAGAGAGCAGTGTAAAAAAAAAAATAAAATAAAATTACTCGATAAAGTTGAATGAACCTCACACGAAACAACAAAGTCGTCAACGCACACACACACACACACACACTCACGTACAAACCGTGCTTTGCTGCTACGTTCGCTGTCTACGTAAACGTCAACGTCGACGTCAGCTTCATGATCGTGTAAAGCGCGTCGTTTATGTTGTACAGCATATGCTGCTTCTGTGTGTGTGTGCGTGAGACATTTCTTTTGACGGCAACCACAACAAGAAGAAGCAGAGTAGAAGAAGTGCTAAAAAGCATAAGCATGAGCGAGATAGCATGAAAACAGCTAATAATATATTGAAAATGTTACGCTTTTACTTAATTTTTAATTCAGGTTCAAAGCCAAGCTTTAACGCTTTGCTTTACTCTTTCTCTTTCACACACACACAAACGCCAAGCTATTTTATTTATTTATATTTAATATTGTTGTTATAATTTTTTTTTATAAACTTGAAAGTTATTACTTTTCTTTACGTAAAATACTTTCAATGTGCCATCCAACCATCATGATCGACCATATGGCAGCAGCATTAAACTCTCCTTAATTCACAAAAAAAAAATTGAAAAAAAAAAGAAACAACAACAAGTATGTATTTTTATTTACATGTCATAATCATTCATACATTTTGACTGCTGTTGTTGTTATTGTTGCATTGATTGAGCCAAATACGGGTTTATATTACACAAACACACACACACACGCATGCATGCAAACACAGCAAATATGCGCGGGCGTTTATACACGCCTACTGCTTCCGGTTTTTTTTTTTACATTTTTATTATTTATATTTTTTTTTTTTTGTACTATTTTGGTTTTTTTTTTCTATTTAAATATCATGTATTTTGTTGGTACAATGCAGTGAAAGTGTCTTTAAAAAAAAATCATTTATTTTTTAGCTCATTTTTTATTATTATTATTATTATTATTATATTATATTTTCTGCTTGACACGATAGAGAGCGCACAAACGAGGGCGAGTAAGAGAGAGTGTCACACAACAACAACAACAACGAAAACAATAATAAAAATAACGCATCGACTAGTGGGGCGTTGTTGTAGACCGCCGCTAAAAGTTTTTATGGCACACAAAAAAATAAACGTTGGTTTTGTTTTGTTTTTTTTTTTTTTCTCTTTGCTTCTGTTTTTTATACTTTGACTTGCTAAACTCATTGTTGCTATGCTAACGGTGCTTTATGGTTGATGCGTGCGTGCTTGCTTCATTGCTTGCTTGCTTGCGTCGCTTCACCGCGCCTCGACAACTAACGCGTCGGCATCTGTTTATGTGTTGTTATGTGTGTGCGTGTATAAGAGAGTGATCTCATACAGAGAGCGAGAGTGTATGAAAGAAAGCGACAATGTTGCCGCGCACAGCATCACACACACACACACATGTGTATATATTCAATAAATATATGTGTAGCATTAGACAAAGTGAGCGAAAGAATAACCTTTTTTAGCATAATATTTTTCTGTATTTTATTTGTAAAGTAAAAGTTAAATTGTAATTGTATTTTCAGTGTGTCCTGCAATATTTCTTGTTCTTCTTAGTTTTTGTTTTTTTTATTGTATATTACATACACATGTATTAGCAAACACAACACAACACACGCGCGCGTTTGCTCTCTCACAGACTCAAGACTCATATTGTTAGTCTCTCTCTCTCGCGCTTGCTCGCATTGTGCGTATGCGTCATATACTGAAAATGGCATTCACAATGTTTGGTGCGACGGACGATGCTGTGATTTTAGCAGCGGCAGCGGCGGCGGCAGAGCTGTTATACAAGCAAGGTGTTTCTTTTTTAAATTCTTCTTCTTCTTCTTGCTTTTTGTACCAATACATTTGTTGTTGTTGTTAGTATTATTATTTTTCTCAATCAACATTTAACAGCAACAACAACAACAAAAAGACAAACCGGTGTTATGACAATCAACATGAATAGTAGCAGCTGCACTAATAATAACAACAACAACAATAGCAACAACATTAATTATGTGCGTGCGTGCTTGCAGCTGCTGTTGTGACTGTTACTGATGTTGTTGTTGTTGTTGTTGCTGCTGTTGACGTTGTGCCATTTCGTTTTGTTCTGCATTGTTTTAGTTTTGTTGCTTTTTTTCTCTCTCTCTCTCTCTCTCTCTCTCTCTGTGTTTTTACAACTGCATTAATGCATTGCATTTGTCATACACTGTGCAACAAAAAAACATTTTCACATGCGTCATTAAGTCTTTTCATTATTATTATTATTTTTTTTTTTAGTTTACATTTATTTGCTTTAATTAATTGTTGCTAAACAGCATAGCAACAAAATACAAATAGGATAAACTTAACTGGCATTCACACACACACACACGCACACTAACTTTAATATTTTTCTTATCATTTTAATAATTGACGCTGGCTTTATTGTTTTTTTTTTTTTTTTTTGTGGGCGTAAAAATCAAAACGAAAATAAATATAATCAAAAATTATCTATTATAAGAATACAATACTTTTTTTTTAGAAGCACATTCACACACTGATTAGAAAAAATTCATAGACAGACAGACCAACACACACACATACACGCATACATGTTATTAACATTGAATGCGTAACATTATCGATTAACAGCCAGATTGACAGCCCATGACTCATTTTTACTTTAATAATCAAAGCCAACCCAATCCACCCACCATCAAAGACCAAATATTTGCCGAAATTGAGATCAAAGTCAGCCGCAACTTGTGACATTAATTATCAGCTCTCTTTTTCTATACCTCCCACCACACCACCAACTGTATTGCCAAATACAAAATAAAATCCATGCAAATACAAGTAAGAGTCACACACACACACACACACATACATGAGCACACAAAGAGTGTTGAACAGCGCCCAACATATTCAACAGCCGTTCGAGCCTTTGCTGATCTTGGTGCTGTTCTTCCTCTTCGCATTGACAGTGCTCTATTAAGCGCAAAAAAAAAACAAAACACTAACCAAGAAAAAGAAAAAATAAAATGTTATTATATAAATATGATATATATCGCCAGCCAACACACATAAAACTGCTTGAGGTGTTGGCGTATTGCGTTGATTAGCAAAAAAAAAAAAAAAGAAGCCAAAAGCAAAAAAATAATTATATGCAAAAACACTTTTTTGCTTAAAAGCATTTTAACGTTGAACTAAATACGTAAATGTACAAAAATGAGCAAAAATTTCATAAATTAATGCAAAGAAAATAAAAATGAAAAAAAAAAAAAAATCATTTAAAAAAAAAAAACAAATTTATTACAGAAAATATTTTAAAAATGCGCAAAAAAAAAAAAAAATCATTTTAAAGTTGTGCGTAGAAATTCAAAATAAAAATTCAAACAGATTTCTTTTGTAAGAATAAAAATTAAGAAATTAAATTGAGAATTTGTGGCTGACCGATTCGGGTTGTCTGACATTCTATTATTGTGCATGTGTGTGTGTGTGTGTGTATTTCTTTGATTGCCTGGTTCATAGTTCGATGACCGATTTCGCCATACGCCCCAAACTGCTCAAGACAACGGCAACAACAATAATAATAATAATAATAACAACAACCCGTTCACATGTCCGTCTGTCTGTCTGTCTGGTACATTCATTTTTGTTAGTACATTCGTTGTTATTATTGTTGTTGTTGTTATTTGCGCTCATTCACAATGAATGCTCATAATAATATCTTTTGCTCGCTCGCACACGCACGCGTGTAGTCATGCTACGCCCCTCGCCTCCTCTCTTTACTGCTGTTGCTACTACTACTTTTTATTCTTCTACTACTACTGTTTCTAACCATTCTTGTTTGGCTTTGTATGTGTGTGTGTGTGTGTGCGTTATGGTTCTTTAGCCTCGTCCGATCATCAACGTTCTATGCTTCTTCTTCTTCTTATGTTTTGCCGCTTAAACATTTCGAGTTCACACGCTTTTTAGCTTGTTAACTCTTTTTGCTTATCCCCCTCCTTTCAATTGGCGTTTTTTTTTATTTTATTTCATTTTTTTTTTTTTTAAATAAATAAACGTTTTGCAATTAACTGCCGTTAAAATATTCGTTTACCATATGTTTGTTATTATAATTATAGACTTTTTTTGTTTTTGGAAAATTCTTCTTCTTATTCGAAATTCGAGATTTTGAAATCACGTATGAATCACAAAAAAGAAAAAACAAAAACAACTTGTCTCTTATAATTTACAATCAATCAATCAATCATTATAATGTCGCATGAGTACACTACACTACACAATTGTGGTCTTTACGGCTGTTACTTGTTGCTTTATTCTGTATAATATTTTATTTATTTTATTTAAAAGTTTTCTGCTAATGTTAGTATTATTTTATGTAAACAACAGCATAGAAGGAGCATAAATACAAAGAATTTTGAATTTTTTTTTAGTAGATCTTTTGGTAAAGTTTTACTAATTAGTCAGTTGACAAATGGAAAAGTGTTTTATATAAAAATAATAAATAATGACACACCGACATCAGACAATACATTAGTCACCATAAAACCAATAAAAGTTTAATCTTTCACGCATCTATGAAAGTACACTGAAGCACGATGGGGCAAGTGTTATATGAAAATGCTACTCTCTTAATTGTATTGCCTCTTTTTATGAAATAGAAAGCATAACGGTTCATTTTAGTTATGAAGATATTTTAAGAGAAGTGTTGTTGCCACATCCCGATTGGGATATGCCACTTTCTTGGTCTAATTTCAACACAATACGTAGCCAAAGCATTGCCTGTCTATGCCAGCCTGATGTGAAAACTCTTGAAAACATATTCGGAACTAAAGAAAAACATTTTATTGGGAGAATACGGCACAAAAACTATACAAAAGTGTTGAAGTGAGTTGAAAATACAATTTATATTTCTTTCCATATATTTATCCCATTCGTTGGATGTTATAAGTGTAGAAGGGAGATAGGTAGGATTTTTGATTTTATTTGGTATGGTTTGGTTTAAGAATTTAAAAGTGATCTTTCACAAATACTGTTGATTTTTAATGCTTAGGGATTTAAAGTAATAATACGGCTTAAGGATCTCTTTGCCTGACTGACTGTCCTCATACAGCATAAGAATAGATCGGCAAACTTTGCTAGATCACATTATACAAAATTACTGCTCTCTCAAACGAGGTTAGTATTTTACATATATACAGGGAAATTCCTTATAACCGAACACATATCGACGCACTGTTTTTGTCCGGTTTTGGCTAATAAACGATTACTGATAAATTTTAGTTTTTTTCTTTAATGGACAATACTCCTTTTTTAGTTCCAACTTATTTGAAAAACTGAATAAAAATACCGTCCTCTATTCATTTTGAAAGGGGAATCACCAAATTCAATTTTATCAACATAATGTATAAAAGTTAAGAGGAGAATGGAAATGGTTTGAAAAAAAGTGTCCGCGTCCGGTCATTGGTATGATATTTCTATGAAAAAGTTAATGAAACAGCTGTGAACACGAAATCTGTGCGTCTAATCTTGGTATGTAAGAACAAATGTGGGAATTCCCTTGAATAAAAAAAAAAAGATAGAAGAAATAAATATTATAAATTTTGCTGTATTATAGAATTTTGATTTGAATTTCTTATGCGAGTTTGCAGAGCCTACAAAAAGTCAAAGTCATGTCGCGTGTATTATTGTAAAAAAAAAGAAAAAAAAGTTTATGAACGGACATACAAAGCAAATTGCGTCGAATGAATTGCCGACAAAAACACAACAATAACAACAACAGTAATAATAATAACAACAACAACAACAGAAAGTGTTGAATAATTTTATTATATTATCATTATTATTGTTGTTTTTTTTTTTTGTGAACGAATAACGAAATGCAAATTTGCATTAAATGCAAAACAGAGCAAAACGATAATCATGTTTACAGTAAAGAAAAAAAACAAAACAAAAAAAAATAGAAAAAAAAAAAAATAATAATAAATAAAAACAAATAGTCAAGTTCATCAACGCCAGCTTGCTTTGCTGACGCTCACTCTTCAAACACACACACACACACGGACACACACATACGGACACACGCACCTTACACGTGTTTATTCGTTTGCGTTTGCATTTGACGCTTTGGCGCTCTGCTCTGCTCCGCTCAGCCTTCAAGCAAAGCAAAGCAAATCAAAGTAAACCAAATGAAACCAAGCCAAGCCAAGCGCGCTACAATTCGACTGTGCACCTGTACTTGATTTAAATTGTTTTCATTTCCTCCCCGCCGCGCTCTCAACCGTATCTTAACTAAGGCGCTATGCATCGCGAGCAGCAGCTTTCAATTTTTCATTTCTTTCTTTCTTTCTTGTTATTTTTTTTCCTTTTTTCTTTTCTTTATTTTATTAGTTATTTTTATTTATTTCGTCGAAACGTCATGTTTTCATTTTTACAGTTAATCACTTGTTGTTGACGTCGTCGTCGTCGTCGTCGCCGTCGTCAGAGACAGAGACGAAACCAGCGCCATAGTGCGGTTTTATTATTGTTGTTATTTCTAAGAATTTAATGCACAAACAAAAAAAAAAATAAAAAGAAAAGAAAACAAAGAAGGAAAAAAAAAATACCAAAATACACATACATATACACATGCACATTTACATATCAAAAGAGAGTGTGAAAAAAAAAAATAATAAAAAAACGGTCATGTCAATGAAAAAGAGCGAAACGCAAAGTGGTGAGAGAGTGTGCGAACGAGAGAGCGTGCACAAAAAAAAAAAAAATAAGAACCATGACCATGCACGGAATGCGCTAAGCGGTGACCGTTTCCACAATGAACTAAACATGCATTGAGCAGCACACAACAACAACAACAACAACATACAACAACATAACACAACATCAGGAAATCAAATTTATTTCTTTTTTCTCATTCTTTTTCTTTTTGTCTCGCCCTCGCAGCTCCCCGTTTGCAAATATATGTATGTATGTACATATGTAACATACTTCTGCTTCTTCCTAGTTCCTGCTTGTAATAAATGCTGCGTCATTTCGTGCGCTTTGCATATGTATTTGTGTTTATTTGCAAGCCTACAATTCAACGTAAAAGCACAAGTGAGCAATGATGATGTTACTGATATTGATCATGATGTTCATGTTGATGATGAAGATCGACTTTGAAATCCACAATCAAACATTAATTGAAGCAAACATCTCAAATAATGCAAACAACAAAAATATCATTAACAAAACAGCTGATTGGTCAAACCTGACGATAAAAAAAAAATACGTATGTATATTAAAAAAAATGTATTATTTAAATACAAATTAAATAATGAATAATATAATTAATATTAAAAACAAATGCTAATTTATGTTACCATATAATTATTTTTTTTTATTTGTTTATCTCGCCTATTTGCAAGAAAAAAAAAAGAAAAAAAACCGCAGCAAAGAATTTGAATAATTTAATCAACTTTAGCAGTGCAAAAAAAAAAAAAAAAAACAAATAATAATACAAAAATTCTTCCATAAAAATAAAAGAAAAAAAAAGCGCCGTCATTTGCTTAATTTGCAAATATAAGCGATTATAAGGCATCATGTCAACATTTGACGCTGAAGGTTATTGAGGTAATTTGTCATGTGGTAATAATGAAAAAGGGAGTGAGAAAAAAAAAGCAGAGCCATTCAACCAACTCGAGTGAAGCTATAAAAACAAAAAAAAAAAAATAATAATTGTTGGAATTTTCATAACGTATTAAAACCAACACAGCATTAAAGCCATGAAGGAGCAAGAATGTTCAATTCAACGCAATTTATTTCAACAAAAAAACAAGTATAGTTATATTAATATTATTAATAACAACAACTACGGCAATAATTTAACTAGTAAGGAAGTTATTTGCAGTTATGCTGAAAGTTTTATACTCTTTCCCAACTATTCATATTGAAAAATCGTTATTATAGTTTTTAAAAAAAAAAAAAAAAGGTTTTTAAAGAGTAAGTGACATAGGCACACCCACTTTCTAATAAGTCTTAGAACAAGCAATGCAATCATATTAGTTATACTTCAATTTTCAATCTTCTATCTTATTTGTTTACAGAGAAATCTCAATTTTTAATTTTCACTTTATATGGGCGGTGCCATACCCTAATGTTCCTTTCTTATAATACTTTGCAATATAGTTAAGCAAGCACAAAAACACATAACACAGTTTTGTCTGTTTATATAAAAGAACAACAATTTTTTTTTTTAACAAAAACCAATTTTTGTCGGATCATTCCTATGACAGTTACATATATGCTATAGATGTCCGATCTTCACGAATCACGCACACGCAAGAAGGCCTTGTGAAAAATACATGATTTTTGACCGATCGTTTTTACATAATATAATGATCCGATCACGCTGATTATCACATACAAGCAAAAGTTAACTTTCTGCGTTTAAATTTGTTTCGAACGTAAATTAGAACGGACAGACATTACCATATAAACTCAAGCCCTTCTAAGCGTTGCAAACTTCATGACAAAGTCAATATACTCTTGTAAAAGTATATAATATGACGCGCAAAAAGAAAACTTATTTTATTATTCTTTTATGTTCCTATGTCGCAGTTGTCTGCAATGAATTAAATTTAAACAACAACAACATCACCAAATTGCAATAAAAATCCAAAAAAAAAAAATATATATATACATATATACAAGTAGACGCGTCGGTATTCGTCGACAACAACAACTAATGACTTTGAAATCAAATTAAAATGCGTCGTGTTTCGGCAGTCCAATGACCTGCAAATAACTTAGCTTCGCTTCAATGACATATACAATTGATTTTATTCAGTTAACCCTTAAAGATGTCAAGTGAGTAATTTAAGCCCCAAAATAAAAAAAAAAAACACAACAAAAAATTGTGCAAACTTTAGATGTCAATTAATCATAATATTTGTCTCACACAGTGCAGTCCTAAAATGAAGAATTCTTTAACAGATTCGAATTATCCAGATATAAGAACCAAAATGTATGATTACGTATGTACGTATTATAAGTCAAAGCTCTTCTTCTTATTAGTTGCATTTTGTTTGTAGTTCCTTCAATAAATTAGTCATATCCAAGTTATCCCGATTAACTACTAAATTTTTAATATTTTCCTTCAATTATGTAAATATTAAGGGGATAACAAATAACATTACATCTAATAAGAGAGTTGGTCCTGTAAAATCTCACTAAACTTCACCAAGGGTTCATTAAAATTTGGGTGAGGGTTTTAAATGTCAGGAATGTTTTTTTTTTTTCTCTTAATAATACAACAAATATTGTATCCCAATTACTAGAACCTCCGAATTGTCGAAGTTCTATTGTATTACAAAAGATGTGTTGATTTTTTTTAAGTTCAATTTTTATAGGAAATTCATAAATTATTCAAACTTTATGGAAATACCAAAAACAAAAAAACATTGGCTAATATTTGTAAGTTTTTATTGTAATAAAATAAATGTTTAATGTATCTATTAATGTAATGATTGTGAAAGCATTTTCTATTTATTAATGATAGATGCCCTTAATGGCTGAAGAAGTTATTGTTAAAAATCAACAATAAAATGTAACTCAGACAGGCAGCTTGAATTCTATGACACAAATGATAATATACATTTTTTTATGATTACTTGATTTTTTTATTTGATTTGTAGAATTTTGCGTTCATGCTCCTGTAATGCGGTATGTCTGTTTGTCTTCTTTCATTTTGATTTTAGATTCTTTTTTTTTTTTTTGTTTTATTACACTGCAATTAATTGCCATTCACATGCATGCGAGTTTTTACACTAACAGCTGTTTTCGAATACACAAAGACAAAGGGCACAAGTGGGATAAACGTTATTGCGTTAGCATTCGATACAAAAAAAAAAAAAATATAAGGAAACATTACAAGCGAAATTAAGCCAACCGCCGACACCTGTACTCACACAGAGAGGGACAGACAGAGAGAGAGAGCGAGTGTGATTGGCAGGGACAGGGTGAGAATGTGTGAAAAGAAGAAGAGTGCGCATTGCACTGCTATGAAGATGTTACATGTACGTACATGTTGCTCTGTTGTTGTAATTTTGTGACACACCGGTACCACAAGATAATCTTCGTAGAGAGAGAGAGAGAGAGAGAGAGCGAGAGAAAGTGACTGAGAATAAGAGATCTGCGCAGACTATTACATGATGTTGAAATTTGAGACGATTTATTTATTTATTTCTCTCTCAATCATTCATACTCTCTCGTGCTCACTTATTTATTTGCTCTCCCCACTTCAAGGAAAATATAAAAGAATGCTGTGCAGAAGCGCAGCAAAGTAAATATAAGTAAAGAAAACAAATGTCCTATAAGTATTTGCGTTTAGCTCAATGTAAATGACAAGAAAGTGTATTAAGAAATGAAAACAAATGCCAAAAATCAACTCAAGCTTAAAAATTTTAAATGTTTTCATTTGATTTTCAAAGCATAGTTAAGTTGCATTTGTTTATTTATTTATTTACTTCTGTTTTTTTTTTTTTATTCTATTTTTATTTAACAAAACAGAACAAATAATAAACCAGCTGCAATAAATATTCAAAATAATAATGACATTATTACTTTGTTACATTTTATGAGAAAGAAAAAACAACAAAAAATATGAAACCGAAAACACAACAAGCGCAAAGTCACAAAAGGCAAACAAAAAAGAAAAAAAAACACAGCACTGGCAAAGACAACTTATTTGCAGAGACGCAAGCGTCAGGGTGAAAAAAAAGACGCAAAGAGCGTGTGAGAGCGCATATGAGCAAAGGCAGGCGAAGAGCATATATTTGTTATGTGTATATGTGAGGGTTGTGTGAATGAGCCACCAATCATTGCATATGTGATTGAACGGCTTTGTATGTGTTTGTACGCACGTCTGTTTGAGAGACTGACGACTTTGGTTGCATTCGTTTCGGCGTCGGCGTCATTTTGCTTGCTTGATTCTGCTACCTACTCCCTCTTTCTGTCTCTGTCACTCACACTTAGCTGTTGTTGTTCCCACTGATGTCTCACCACTTCACTCCTTTGAATTTATACCACACAAACATACATACAAAACAACAAAAAAAAAGAAACGAGAGAACAGCAGCTTCGTCGGCGTCATCGCCATCACTGCTAACGCCGTCGCCGACACTTTTGACCATTTTTTTTTCACGCTTTGTTTTACATTTTTTTTTGTTATTATTAAAATATATTTATATATATTACTTACTTTTAATGGGAATTGTTTAATTTTGTTTTGGAATATGTTTTTTTTTTGTTTCTAAATCCAAGCGCGGCAGCGGCCGCTTCTTCTCTTACTGCGTGTTGCCACAAACAAAGCTTTGAAGAAGACGGCGACGTCGATTCGAGCAGCCGCGACGGCGGCTTTGTTGTTGTTGTTCTTTAAATGCTTGTTGTTGTCGTTGATGGCCAGCAAACATGTTTTAGAAAAAAATCAACATTTGCTTCTTTTCCACTTAGTTTTGTTTTTTGAAATATTTGTTATTTATGCACAAAACAGATCAACAAAAATAAAAAAAAAATAATCCACAAGAGAAAAAAAATGAGCACACACAGAAACGAGCGTTGACGGTGACTGCGACGAACGGCGACGACGACGACGGCGGTCGTCAACAAGGGACGCGCGCTTCTCTTCTTCTATATACAAAATAATTCAATGTGCGCGAATGGGTACAAAACACACACACACACACATACGCAAACGCACGCACTCACACACATAAAAACGAGCAGACCGAGCCGTGAAGTGAAGAAGTGACAACAACAATTTTGATTTTGTTGAAATTGCGTCGCGCTCTTTGCAATTATTTTCCACAATTTGTATTTGTTATTATTGAATAACTAAATTTAGCTTCTTAACGCGTTTCCCGTTTTTATTTATCGTTTTCTTTACTTTTTTTTTTGGTTTTATTACACTTTTTCTCGCCGACAACTGACTGCTTGCGGCCAGACCACGATGACAGCGAGACGACGTTGAAGGAAGGCACCAGCAAAAGCGGCGTTGATGATGAAGGAGAAAAAGAAGCTCTGCTACTCCGACGACGGGCAGCGTCGTCTCAATGAAAGTCAGTTTGCGCTCTTACACTCTTTGTTCTCTCCTTTTTTTGTTACTCTCCCGCAAACTCCTGCTTGAATGTTACTCTCACGCACGTACGCACACACATATGTACACAACGCAATGTCGGAGCGAGCGTTATAGACTGCGCGCCGCACCACACCGCTTCGCGTGTATAAGACTTTTTTTTACTGCTTTTGGCTTTTCTTTGCACCTTGATGCATGTGGATTTGGATTTTTTTTTATAAAAATTTCTCTTATTTTCGTTGCAGACGGCACCTGCGTTCATCGCCACACGTGCATTGCACTTTATTACATTGATTACGACTTATTTTTGGCAATAATTTTCTTTTATTTCATGACAAAAATGTACACACATTAATAATAATTAATTAATTTTACCCGAGTGGAACAACGAACTCGGACCGTGAGTAGCTCGCTCGCCCGCTTGGAAAAACTGAAACCGTGTCAGTGAATGAGCCACTTGTGTGTCCAAGGTGGTGCACTTGCGTCCAAAAATGAGAAGAAGAAGATCAGTTGACTGTAAAATACGCATATGTTGAGTGAAGTATTCCAAGCCATGAGCTATTTCATTATTAGTGTTTCATTTGTCGAAATTGGTGTCTTTAGTAAGAAGAAGCACATATATTGACTGGCCGTATGTTTGCTTGCAATCGCAGGCGACATTGTTATTGGCAACCAACGAAAAAACTGCAAAGTGACAGGTATGTTTGCTTGTGAATGCCGCTTTTCACAACGGCTTTCTGCTGCTCGCTGCAACAAACAGATAATTGAGGCCATTTGATTCAAACAGGCAATTATTTGCAAGCAACCATGTTGTTTTTTGAAGGATCTCCTTGATCGAGCTGCCAGTTGCTGAACCCATTTGCCGTTCAAGACCAATTCAAACTGTTCTAAATGGCAACCGAATGAACATTTCATATTAGGCACGTCTATGTTTCCTTGCGATACACGGCTATACGCGAACGGTGGCCGTATTAAATATGAATGGCACAGGGAAGAAGAAGAAGACCGTCCGGGAAAGCGCTAGCAGCGCCTATTTAGAAGAAAAGGTGGCATGGAAGACAGAACAACCAGAGCTACCAGAGAATTGCGAAATGACTGGCCAATTCAAATGATCCGGCAGCTCAGTAGAAGTTTCCTGGCAACAGTGCTGCCAATTTTTCAGAAGCAACGAATGCTGGATTAAAAATGAAAAGAGGACACTAAAAAGGATGCTAAATAATAAAGAAAAACAGCGAACATTCATAAATTTTCAGATACTCTAAAATTGAAAAATTTGATCGTTTGAATTTATCACGAGGACCGATAACCGACCAACTCAACGAATCTAGTGCTGTAAATTTTGTTGAGATCTAAGAACTTTGTAACACACGTTTATTATTTTAATCGGCACTTGTGTGCGCCAATTTCGAATGTTTAGCAGTTGAAGTAAGAGAAATGCGACGAAATGGCAACAAACAGCTGCATGCCAGACTCTTTAAGTTATTATCAGCGTTGAGCATAAGTAACAATACGTGGCAAGTGCGCAAAATGGGACATACTCAGCGCATCAAAGGGGCACCCAGCTCAAGAGGAAAGGGACAGACCGTGTTGGTCAAATAGAACTAATACATAATAATCACGATTATTTTAATCTTATTGATTCAAAGTTAGATGCGTACAACACTTAACAGTATTTTCTCGAAAATATCCACAAAGGTTCATAAATGCCGTTTGCCGTCAAAGGATCAGATGTGTTAGTCGAATGTGGATTTTTTTATGGGTATTTTGGTCGACTTAATAAAATTAATGAAATCGTACGTTAAAAAAATCCCCGAATCAAATCGCAATTGATAATTTGAATTAACATTACCATTGAGCGAGAAACGCAAACGGACCAAATTGACACAAAAGTGTCGATATTCACGCCCGACAATCGGTATAATTGAAAATGTTAAAATTGCGATGTTACCGCACTGGGCGTGAATACGGCTAATATTATTATTACGGGGAATTTTAGGGGTTATTGGCTGGAGTTTAGGGAGAACAATTTCTGAAAGTTGGCAACTAGGGTTGTGAAAATATGTAAAAAATATCGTATCGATGATTATCATTTTTTTAAAATATCATCAGTTTTTTTCAATATTTATCACCAACAAATATCGATATATCTGATATTTTTGATATTTTTATATTTCAGTATAAAAAACCCCCCAAAGTAACATTAACTTTAAGCGCATTACAATTTTCTTAAGCTTTTTATTAATTAAAAATAAAACAATAAACTTTTCCATTAAAGAACAGATTTCCTAAGGTTTATTCGGTTTCTGAATAAGAAAATTAGAAAATTTGTATGTACAAATATTATTCCAAAGTTGGTTGTTGGTTTTTGAATATAATTTATTTGTAAGCGAAAAGTTTGTAATTGGCGAAACATACACATACACGTACACACGCATATACATAAGACTAAAAAGGCTTACTGACGTGCACAGTCACGCTGTAAAAAAAATTGCACGGGAAAATTCTGGCATTACATTTTTTCTTACCTTAACACATTTTTAATACGCTTCCGAGTGCTTGTCCTTCAAATGTGACATGAGATTAGTGGTGTTACCGCTTGTTTTAATCACTCTTGCACAAAGCTGCAGGTTGCATTCTGTCCGTTTATGTTTCCGTCAAAGCTCTTTGCCGCGTTCATCTTCTCGTTTTAAGATTTTTAAGTGAAGTGTGGCCAAACACAATATCAAAAAATATATTGCCAAATAATATCGATATGCGATATATTAGAGGAAAAAATATTTCGATATAAATATTTATTTTTTTTGTAAAAATATCGATATATTGATATTTTGATATATTATCAACAAGCCTATTGGCAACACTGTTAAATCTTTGTCAAACGTTCGTGACAATATCGTGACGAATCGTCACTCAATAAATTTTCTGCGTTTTCGGAACATCAAAGGTATGTGTTTTCTGCGCTTGGCAGGTAATTTTATAACAAAATTAAAAAAGAAATGGAATACCGCGAGTGTTTATTCAACGCTAAAGGGGTTTTAGCATACCCACATCTAACTGCACACACACACACACAAGCATTTTATACGCTGGTCAGGGAATCTTCGCTCCTACAAAATCTTCTAAATTACATAACTTTTTTTTTTTTTGTTTGACTCTCGTGGTAAGAAATCATACATTCTTAATCATTATATATATGACTTAAGTGCACGATAGGTAAATTAAGGTGCGTATTATGAAAAAGAAAGAAATGGGAGCAAATTTTGAAGGGAAATCGCTTCAATTAGCTTTCGATGCCTTCAAGAAGCCCGGGGAAGGCTGTACGTATATCGGCACAATGAATGGTACTGGTGCCCTTCTCCTTAACCACCACCCCACTAAAGCGAACTTTTGCATAACCAGAAAGAAAAAAAAAAAAACCATTGAAACAAAAAAAAAAAAAAAAAGAATGAAAAAACTTTAAAAAAATGCACAACCTTTGGGCGAGTACATTTTGTATTCATGCGTTCAAGTTCATTTTTCCACGCAGGACAACGTACAGAATACCAAATAAAAAAGAAAAAGAGAAAACGTTTCCAAGCAGGACACTAAACTCCAGCGTGGAACGAGCTCCGTACTCGATTGCAGCACAAAAACCAACGGCCGCAGCAACAACCAAGCAACCGCACGAGGCAGGAGTCGCCAGCACAATCATCATCATTGTCGTCGTCGCCGTCGCCGCCGCCGTTCACAAGTAATTTGCATTTATCTATAGACAAAAAATATATAAATTTAAAAGAAGTTAAACATAAAATATTTTCTTGTTGCCAAATGCAAAAACAAAATAGTTATTAAAAACAAAAAAAAAAAAAAAAAATAATAATTTTTTAACAAGAAAATATAAAGAGAAAAAAGCAAATTTGTACTAAGTATATTGTGATCCAATGATCAGCAATAATATAGAGAAGAACAAGCAAGATTTCTTATTAAACGCGGCACAGTTTGATTTGCAGATACATTCACTCGGCCGCGCAGCGCTAGCAGGCGAGGAATAGGAGTCGAAGTTGAAGCAAAACAACAACAGTTAAGGGAGATCAATAACCAATACACACCCCCCCAAGCAAAATGTCAACAAACGCGCGTACGCACAAAGACGACAAATACACGTCGCATCATCATCATAAGAAAGGAGACGATGATGACGAAAGTGAACGATATCATCGCCGTAGTCATAGTCGTCATCGGAATTCGGAGCGTCAACGTACACGTACACGTAGTCGTACACCGGAACGTCAGAGTCGTCGTCATAACAGACGCAATGTCAGTCGTACGCCAGAACGTCGACGACGTAGTCGTAGCCATGATGGCATAGGCAATAATGATAATCGTTATCGTGAACATCGCAATGCGTCTGGACGTCGTCACAAGGATTACGATTATCATTCACGTTCGCGTTCACGATCTGGCTCACGTAAACGTACACGCACTGCCTCAAGCAACAGTGGTGGCGGCGGTGGTTCAACGTCAAAGCGCAGACACAGCCGTGACGGACACTACACACATAAACGTTCAGATTACAACAACAGCAGCAGCGGCGGCAGCAGTGACAGTAAAACAGTTAACACAAATAATACGTCCAGCGGCGTTGGCCAAAGTACAACAACGTCTGTCACTGACAGTGTGGGCGCTTATTATAATCTCGATACCGATGAGCCATTCGACAAGGAGCGCATACATCGTGAAATGGAGGCTAAATTACGTGAGACACTTGCACGTGAAGGCAAAGTTTATCCGCCACCAAAAGTTGAAGCATCTCATCCGGTTTTTGCCAACGATGGCTCCTTTTTGGAACTCTTCAAGAAGATGCAACAAGGCGGCGGCAATGGCATTGCCAATTCTATCACAAGCGCAGCAAATAATAATAATGCGGCACCGCCAACAGCGGCAATTTTCGCTAGCGCTGCTATGGCCGCTACATCAGGAATAACAGCAATCAGAACGCCGACACTAATGAATGCCGCTAACATGCCACCAACGGCGATCCATCATCATCATCATCATATGTCAAATTTACCGCCAGCGCATGTTGCAATGCCGCCATTAAGTCAAATGCCAGTTGTGTTGCCAACAAATGCAGCCGGATATATGAGTGCCGCTAAGCCAACGCCAGCGGCGCCGCCACCACCACCACCGTTGGTTGGTCGTCGGCGTGGCGGTAAAATACTTAAGACTGGCATGGTGGCCAAACAAAAAACACAAACGGATGATAATGCCGATCCAAAGGATTTCTGGTCACTCTATTTGGCCGAAGTTAATAAATACAAAAGCAATGCGTGCGAAAGTGATGGCGGCAAGCGACCGTTGGTGAAATAAATGCATAGAAGCATCAACAACAACAACAATAGCGGCAGCCGTAACCGCAGCACAAACACAACTAACATAATAAAAACACCAAAGGCAGCAAAGCCTATGCAAGTCACTGCAGCTTAGTGTGTCTTGCTGTCTCGTTTGCTGCATACGTGCGCGTGTTCTATCTCGCTCTCTTTCTGTCTCTCACTCACTCCCTTTCATGGAAACATGAACTTGCGCGGCGTATATTTCGTTCTTTCTTTTGTTCGTTGGTGTGTGGGCGGTTTAGTGGGTGTGTTTGTGTGCGCACAGAATGTGAATTCTTTTTTTTCGGTTTTTCTTTTTTTTTCTATTAGTATTTTGGCCAAAAGTGTATGTGTGTGCACCTTAGTATATTCCATTTCTTAATTGCTTTTGTTTCTAGGCTGCCTAAACTAAACAATTAGTCGTAGAATTTAAGTAAATAATTTAGAGTAAAAAAAAAAACAAAATCATTAGAATTAAGAAACAAATGATGATAAAAGAAAATTAACCAATTCAAAACAAAAAAAAAAAAAAAAAGCGAGGACAAAAAACTCATGTATATTTATATTATTATATATAAAATAAAGTAAAAGAAAAATGTAGAGAACCAATGAATTAGCATACGTAATATTTGTAAAAAAAAAAAAAAAAAATCTCAATTTAATATTAGCATCTTTCATACAATTAGAAAACAACAACAACAAAAAAAAAACCACATGCATTAATCGATATTATTTAAATTTCTCTTTCTTCCCATAACCTACCACATGATCATACGTGTACGTCGTCCTCTTGACTCAACTCAACTCACCATAAAATGTGCCATTAATAACAATAACAAACATATAAAACGCTCGCCCCAATTTTCTACACATTAATTAATTACAAAAAAAAAAACACATTGCACATTAACTCTTTTTTTTATGTTTAAATGATTTAATTAATTATTTCAATCACATCAAACAAATAATTATGATTATTCGTTCTCAAAATATGAAACTATGTAAATCTTTATTTACATTTCATTACGTTACGTTACTTTAATGCTTACGTTATTATTTTTATGTTTACACCTTTGTTGTTATTACTTTTCTTTGGTTAATTGAAGATTTATCTATATGCAATTTTTCATGTCCAAAAAACAAAGCGATAAGCCAACCACAGACAGCAACATGTCCGCCTACAAGTTGGAAACCGCTCCCTTTGATCCACGATTCCCCAATCAAAATGTGACACGCTATTGTTATCAATCCTATATCGACTATCATCGTTGCATTAAGAAGCGCGGTGAGAGTTTTGCGCCATGCAACTATTTCCAAAAGGTATACAAGTCAATGTGCCCAAATGCCTGGGTTGAGAAATGGGACGATCAACGCGACAGCGGCACCTTCCCTGGTAGAATTTAAACGACTACAACAACAATAGCATTATACAAACACAAGTGCAACCCCTGCCTCAGCCAGCAACAATAGCAACAGCCACAGCAGCAGCATCAACTAGCGGCTGCAAATAATTAAGCATTAATTGGCGTGTCATGACGTCGTCGAGTGAAATGAAGCCGGATGCGGTGCGGGTGAAACTTATGCAAGCAGCAGCAATTAGATTTACACAACTACAATAACTTACTTGCTTATATGAAGAACATTTCGTTATGGTACATTCAAATTTTTTTTGTTGTTGCTTGAAATAAATATTAAAAAACCAAAAAAAAATATTATGTGTTTTAAATTCTTTATCTAATTAACCATTAAAACAGAGCTTAGTAACAGTTACAATAATATTATATTGAAATAACAGGTACTCCTGACACAAGAGAAAATTAATTCTTCCAGTCTGTTGTTTCTGATCGATTCGATCGTTCCGCGTTTTGATGCCAAATAGTTGCCTACTCTTATGTTACATAGGATTACACAGCACTTATGCCAGTTCATTGTTGAGACTCTTAAAGCACGAACGCTCAACTTTAGCAGCTAAGCTGTCCCATGTGCCGTATAACGCAAGGTGACATAGAAGTAACTAATTTTGAAAGAAATATATAAATGTGATAAACAGCCAATTTTCGTGCAAATTGAAAGAGGAGAATAATGCTTTGATACAGATATCATCACTGTCAGTCAGTCAAGAATCAACAAAAACAAAAATTTTTGTTTTTTTTTTCATAACAATTCTTTGTCAACAAAAATGTTTTTTAATAATTTCCAATAAAAAAAACATAAGACGTTTGTTTAAATTCTAGCCGAATGTTTTTTTTTTTTTTGCACCGCAAATCAGGTGTAAAGCTTTATATGAGATGACACCGAGCAGATGATACAAGAGCTCAATCTGACTTTCGGTCATTATTCATTCATAAATGTTAATACAAATGCTGCGAGAATTATGGTTTTTCAACGTCATAATTTTCAATTCCCAAAAAATATATATATATATAAACGTAAATTATACACATTAAATAACATAATTGTTGTTGTTGTTTTTTTTTTTTTGAATCATTAAAAAAAATTTTGTTTAGCAGCATTTGATTTTTTTTTCTTTTTATTCCATTATTTTCACGTTTCCGTTTTTGTCATCCGTTGTTCAATGTTGCAAACAAAAAGGTTTCAATGGTGTTCCAGTGGCTTATATTATTGCTGTTGTTGTTGTTGTTTTTGTTGGCGATGGTAGTGGTAGTGGTAGTTGTGGATGTGTCGTTGCGACAGCGCCAGTCAAATGACGCTCGAATGCTTTGCTTAATGGAAAATATTTTGTGGCAATAATTTTCTTAATTTATTTGATTTTTTTTTTTTTTTTCTTAAATATTGCTGATTACGATTTCAAAGAATTGTTTTCACATTATTGCACGTCGGTCGTCTGTCTCTGCAAGAAATTGCAAACGGCAATTTAATTATTTTCGATGAAAGTTTTTGTTTTTTTTTTTCTGTCTTTGAACAATGCAAGACGCTGCTTACCAAACACATTCACTAGTTAATCGCACGAACCATCCAGCCAGCCGTCACGCCATCGTTCATTAACTTTGCTGCAATCGAAAATTGGCTTGCCAAGCTTCTCGTTGACTCGATTATGGAACATGCATAGCCACAATGCCAGATCCTTTTGTGAGTTAACGTTTATTGGATATTTTTGCATGCTATAAAAGTAGAAATTATGATGTATTTTGTAAATGCGTCGACAATTTGATGGTTTGTTCTTAACTCACTCTTTGCGAAAGTCCTTGGCACAATATTCGCATGGATAGACGCGTGACAAGACCTCAAAAAATGTTTTTATGTCACGTTTTTCTGTATCGCTGGGATTGTCTGAATAGAATGCGGCCATCGTGTGTAGGAGTCCCCAGGTGGAGAAACCAAGACGTGCCTTGTCCATGGGACAATCGGGTCGCGGCATATCGTTGTTAGTGTTCGTTGGCTCTCCAGTTAGCTGTTCCTGCACGTTCTTGTCCTGAACAAGTTATTTGTGCGCATCAGCGAGCGAGTAAATAATAAGCAAAAGGAATTGAGATAATTACATCATGGCACACTGCCTCGGTTCGGACTTACTGTCTTCGCTTTTTGCGTTATTTGCTGTCGTTGTTGTTTTGTCCAGAATTTAAAATCGTTACAGCTACGGCAATTGCTATCTGGCTTATTCTGCGACTGACCGTACGATTCGTTCTTGGACATTTCACAATCTGTCTGCCTGTTGCGCGAACTTTGGCTACTGCGTTGCCGCCTGCTAACCGAATTTGTTTGTTTGTTTGTTTGTTCGACACTGGTTGACGGCTCACCTTTTCTTTATTACATATATGTAATAATACTTGACAACTTTAACGAAACTTCTCGAAATTTATTTTTCTTCTATTCAAATGTTTTATTAAAATCTTGTTATTTGGCTTTTTCTAGTGTACGCACTTGCAGTTACCGGCAAATTGGTTGTTGTTCTGTTCTACTTGCGTGCGTCCGTGATTCGGTGGATTGATGAAATAGCGGTTGATTGTTGTGTAAATTCCACTTGATGTGTCCAAGAAGAGCTGTTATTTGTATTTTGTTGTTGTAGCACGTTGAAAACGATTGTGTGTGTGTGCCTGTCATCTGTTTGAATCAGAGGTGCACGTACGCAACAATTCACCAAATTCAACACAGCCGCATATTTAGAACTCAACAGCTGTCGTGGTGAAACTTATTGAGCGGCAAATTTGTAAGTTTTTTTTCTTTAATTTGAGTTAAGCTATGAGAAATACACCACAAATGGCGAATAAACATCTAAAATATATCTTTCACAGCCAAATTAAATTAGTGTGTCAAATGATATATGAAGAAAGAGCTTAGCAGTACAGTGAACCTCTATACACGGCCAACTTCCGCAGGCAAGCAATTCAAGCAATCTCTTGGCAGACGGACATTTCCTGTAGCCGGGTAAAATTAGTACACATCGTTGGGAGCATTTCATGATTTACGCAAAATATTTATGTACATATGTAGCATAATCTACTGTATAGATGTGCAAAACATGCAATAGCTCCTTCTTATAGCTGCAAAAATATGAATAGTGTACCGCTCAAAACTTTTGTGTCTCGTTATCTAACGAAGAACATTTTACAAGATGAAGAATGCTTTAAATAAAATAACTGCCAAGGGGCAGATTTATCTGAAAATACAAAGGTGGCAGTACTGGTGTAGTCAGACTATTATGAGTTATAAGAGTGGTCTTTTAATATAATAAAATAAACAATAATATAATATTCATCTGAGTCACATCACTTCAGTTTAATTAATACATTTTTAACAACTTTGTTGAGCTAATACCAAATAGCCATCTCTATCTTGAAAGTCCCATATCTAATGTATTTGCACACCGACATTTTGGGGGCATCTTCCATTTTGACTTAATTCAACTGCCCGTACAATTGCAAGGGACATTGGGCCAGGCAGTTCTTAAAGTACTTTTGTTCCTTTTCTTCTTCCAAGTAAATACAGACGCCACTGTGCCATTTCGATTCTTCTGTATCGCAGTTTAAAAATGGCCAGCCAAAGGAATCCGCCCGTTGATTTTGGGCAAATGAGGCCCTGGTGGCCAATTAAATGGAGATCTGTGGCAGGCTAACATGCACAGAGTGTTGGCAGCATAGAGTCTTCAGAGAGTAAGAATTCTCTCGCTTACTCTCACGGCGTAGTGTTGTAAAATGACCGTGGGCGTAAATCTATACTGTTTTAAGAATTTTTAAGGCTTTTTCCGCGTAGTTTTATTTGGAACTATTTTTAGTTTGCTTTTTTCAGCTCTTCTGTTTTTATTACAACAGCCAATTCTACTTAGCTTAATAGGAAAATTGCAGCCATTTTTTCTTCAGAATAATCAGAGATCAGAGATTGCAACGTTGCCAGATGCTCTCTGCGTTTTTATTACAAACAAAATTGTCTTACCGTAAATTAATGAATGTCCCGTCACTGAGTTGGGCGTGAAAACATTTATTATAAAAGTAACAAAGCTTTAAAAAAAAACCCTGTAAATACCTCTAAAAATATAGCAACCCTAAAAAAACCCATTCGACTAAAAAAAGAACATAAATTTAGGGGGAATACCCCTAAGTTGGCAACCGTACTTTTCTCAGTGATGTGTTCAAAACTCATCGATGTTGGCCCATCACCATATGTATATGTTAGCGATGTTTTAAAAACATCGATGATATTGATGTTAGCATCGATGATTCTCCACCTCTAATGAAAGAGTGTTGCTGTAAATACAAATACAAATGACTCCCAGTTAGTGAACTCACTGTCGCTCGTTTAGTGTATTTTTATGTATTCTTCATCAGCCAGTTTTGGTTTTTACGAAATTTCCTTAAAAGTAGGTTACTTTTTCAAAATCCAGACCGAAAAACGAACGCCAAGCGATTACCGATGCATCGATTCTCCAAAAAAAGAACCGATGTTTTCACAAAAACCAAAGAATCGATTAAATCGATGTTGACATCGATTTTTTTTGTCAGTCAGACTGACAACCTGACCTGAAGTCTCGCATTCGATTCGACCTTGTGGAAATAAAATTAGTGGCTTAGTTTAGCATAAAACAATAGAAAAAAGTCAGAAAAATGCAAAGCATAAAGAACGCGTGTGTGTAGTGGTTGTGTAAAATGGTAAAGTGTTGCAGTTTTGTCGCAGCTTGCACTTTCGCACACTTTTCCCTTGCAACAGAAGCAGCAGCAGAGGCAGCAGCAGCAGCCATAAGCACTAACGAAAAAACAACAATAAAAGCTTAATAATTGTAAGAAATCTATATCGAATCTTTAATTGCAAGCGCTGCTATGTCTTCGTTCTGTGTTGGTTTGTTTTAAACAAGATCTCGCAACGAGGTGCAAGACAGTGACAATTTTTTTTTTTTTTTTCATTTCGTGTGTATTTTTGCTGTCGCCACCACCGCACGGCAAAGTTGTCGCTGCGGCGCCGTCGTCATCATCATCATCACCAACACCACCATTGTCGTTTTAGCTAATTTACACGCCTGCCTAATAGTTGAAAACACAAAAATGTTTAAGTTTCAAACCAATCAATTTAATCAAGTGAAACAATGTGCAAATTTCGTCGACTGACTTCTCTGTCCGAAACTGAATCGGAGTGCGTGTGTATGGTTAAGTGAGTGATTGTGTGAGTGTGTTTGCGTCTGTGTCTGAATATGTTGATTATCGCAGAGAATATCTGTGTGTATGCGCCTTTGCATGTGTAGTAAAAAGCCGTCAAATATGTTGCTTTGAATTGTCGGCGGCGACGACGACAACAGTAACAACAACAATATTGCCTGACCTGAGTGTGTGTCTGTGTGCATTCATTTTTTTTTTTCTATGTGTATGTATATATGCACGCCAAAACAAAAATTCGTAAATCAGCAAACAGAAATGAAACACAAGTTATATAAAGTTTAAAACAGTTAAAAACAACTACGCACAAAATAAAAATAAAAAGAAGCGAAAAAACAACAATGCAAAATAGTTTAAATGAAAAAAAAAACACAAACGTTTAGAACAACAGTTACAATAAAAGCAAAAACAACAAGATACAAGTACATACTATAAAAAAGAAAACAGCGTGCACGCTGCCGACGTTGACGTCGACGTCGTCGCAGTCGCAAAGCTTGTTCAAGCTGCACAGACTATTCTGTTGTTGTTGTTGTTGGTGTTGTTGTTCTTTTTTGTTGTCCGCACCCAAAATATCCAAAAGAAAAACAATAAATAAAAACCAAAATGTTTTCAAAACATCAAACATGTAATAGGCAAATGCAATGAAAATCATTAAAAAGAAAAATAAATAAATAAATAAATTATAGAAAAAATAAAAATAAAGAATTTTGTTCAATATGCACATGAGTTGCATGTGTGCGTTTGATGTGAGTGTGTCAAAAATATTATGCTTTGCGTAAAACATAAAAAAAGACTAATTTTTCTACTTAAACTGTTGCGAAAATAAAAATACGAAAGCATTTGTTTTACTTTATATTATTATATGCATTTTGCTAAAGAAGAATAACACACATTCACATAGAAACGGCGACATTGCGTTGCAGTTAGTGCCGACAATGCAGCATGTTGCCTTTTATCGCATTCGATCAATGACGCCGCTGCCGCCGTCGCCGTCACTGTTACTAATGTCGTGAAAATGGCATGCTGCAGAACACTTTAACAAAAGCAAAAGTGGCAACAAAACTAATAATAATAATAATAATAATAATAATAATAATAATAATAATAATAATAATAATAAGGATTAAGTAAAGCGACAAACCAAGTTGTGTAAAATGTTTTCAATACTTTTTTTTTCGCATAAAAGTAGATTCTTAGTAGTTGGCAACACAAGATCGCGTTGCAGCATTGCAACAGTGATGACAAAAAAATTAGTAAGAGTTCGTTGACTGACGATCATTGGACTACTGAGTCACCGTTTGACACTACACTGCCATTTATTATTATTGTTTTTTTTTTTTTTTCTTGTTTTTTGGTAACGTTGGTGTCTCACATGCCTGTTTTACCACTCAGAGCCTCAGCCAGTTTAAAATGATTCATTACAACTTCTGTTAATTGAACGTAACAAAAATCCAACAATAACAAACCAAAAAAAAAAAAAGTACAAAATTGTATAATTTTAAGGCGACAAATTAATACTCAACTGTGATCGACAACAGTTTCAATAAAAAAACAAAATAATAATTCATAAATAATAAAAAAAGAAGAAAATTAACGTATATGCGTCTTCAAACCGTTGACAAAGTAGCCAACACGTAATCACAAGCGCTTGTCAACGTTCTTGTGGCTTGCTTTTTGATACTCATACAATCCTTATCAGCCAACATGCCAATGCGCTAAGTTAACCATGTCGCGTTCATTGTATACGACGTTTCGTTCGTCATACCAGCTCATACGACGCTCTCTCGCACTTGGTCATTTTGAGTACTTTAATTTAATTTTTATTTATTCTTTTTTCATTTTGCTTGTTCTCTTTAGGTTTTTTTCTTTTTTTGTTCTTCTGTTATAAGATAGCAAAGAAAAGTTTTTGCATGTGCGTGTGTGTGTGTGTGTGTGAATCGTTTATGAAATCGAAATCTAACAACAGTTTTGATTTTAGCTACAAAAAAACCTATACAACTCAGCTTGTTGCATACGCAAAATTTGTAATTTAATTGAGCATAAGAAAAACGAAAAAATATTCACGTAATACATAAAATACACAATAGGCTTCAAAGACAAGTTGTAACATGAATACGGCGGGCGACACATGTGAGTTTTGTAGTATGGACTCCGGCACCTTGAAGTAGTTGAAACAAAAAGTAATAATTTCACAATTAGAAAGTGCGTTAATAAAACAATATAGATGAACAAGCAGCGCGCGCCTCAAACATATACATAACGTTCGTCACTTGTCTATAACTAATCATTTTTCTTTTTTTTTACTACTTAAAGGTACCACCAATAAGACCAACACCACCGCTACCGACACCAGCAGCAGCAGCAGCAGCAACTGCAAGTAGGCTCAAGAACACATGCAACCAATAATAAATCAAAAACATTTTTGAGTTAATAATTTGAGTTGCATAAATAAAAGACCTTGTTGTCCAAAGAACAGAAGCTGTTTAGTTGTCTTTTGGATGGTTGTTTAAGATTAATGTTAGCGGCGGTTGAAGCTGCGCAAGAAAAGTTTATCATCTCACATACAAGTGAAGAGAGGGGAAAAAACAAAAAAAAATATATATATATATATAAAAAAGTACTAAAAGATACAAGCAGCGAGAGAGAGTAAAAAATAAGAAAGCAAAAGTTATAAACAAAGAACAATAACAGAAACCCAAAAGACGAAAGAAATAAGAAAAAAAAAAACAAACAACAAAAAACGCAATTGAGCAAATTGCACAACGCACATAGTTGGAACATGAGCAATGCCTTCGGCACGTCCTGGTAGCCTTAAAGATCCAATAATTGCTGATCTATTTAATAAACATGATCCCGAGAAGATATTCGAGGATTTGCGAGAAATTGGTCATGGCTCGTTTGGTGCCGTGTACTATGCTCGCTGTAACCTCACCAAAGAAATTGTTGCCATCAAAAAGATGTCGTACACAGGCAAACAAAGCCAAGAGAAATGGCAGGACATACTCAAAGAGATACGGTTAGTAATGCAAAATAAACTTATTTATAATAATAATAATAATAAAACTGATTAAAAATTCTTTTAGATTTCTCCGTCAATTGGATCATCCGAATACGATCGAGTACAAGGGTTGCTATCTACGCGAATCGACCGCATGGCTGGTAATGGAATACTGTGTTGGCTCAGCCTCTGATATCATTGAGGTGCATAAGAAGCCATTGCATGAAGACGAGATCTCGGCAATCTGTTGTGGCGTATTGAGCGGCCTCAGCTATTTACACAGTCTTGGCCGTATACATCGTGACATCAAAGCCGGTAATATACTGCTAACAGATTATGGCGTTGTCAAGCTAGCGGACTTTGGCAGTGCGGCAATTAAATGCCCGGCGAATAGTTTTGTTGGTACACCATATTGGATGGCACCTGAGGTGATATTGGCCATGGATGAGGGTCAATATGATGGTAAAGTTGATGTTTGGTCGCTGGGTATAACATGCATTGAATTGGCGGAACGTAAACCGCCATATTTTAATATGAATGCCATGTCGGCATTATATCATATAGCACAGAATGAATCACCATCGCTACCGGTAAGTTATTTATTGTCGCTTACTTGATTGTTTGCAATACTTATCAATAATGTACATGCATTACTATTATTCTTATATTTCGCAAAACTATAGAAGAACGATTGGTCGGATACGTTTTGTAATTTTGTCGATTTGTGTCTAAAGAAAATGCCCGCTGAACGACCATCATCAACGAAACTGTTAACGCATGCCTATGTAACGAGACAACGCTCCGAAACGGTATTACTTGAACTGATCGCACGCACCAAATCCGCTGTACGTGAGCTGGATAATCTTAATTATCGTAAGATGAAGAAAATTCTAATGGTTGACACATGCGAAACGGAAAGCGCTGTCGGCGATACTGATGACATACAGGATGATCATGCAGGCGGCGATAGCAGTAAAAGCAATAGTATTACTTCGGAACACTCCATACATTCTGTGGGTGTATCGGCTGCCAGTAGTCAAGTATGTTCACATACATAATTAATACATTAACATTATTAATTAATAAAATATATAATATATTACAGAGCTCCTCGTCAAATTCGATACCGACTGCGGCGCAAAATCACCTACATCATTCACAACAACAACAGCATGCGCAGCATTTTCATCATCAACAGCAATTGGTTGCCGCTGCTAATTATCATCATCAGCAACAGCAGCAACAGCATCAGCAGCAGCAACAACAGCAACAACAACAACAGCAGCAACAACAAGGTGGCGCCGTATCACGTAATTCATCACGTCATCGTAATTTGCAGCCATTGCCGAATATTATGCATAGCATGAATAATAATGTAACGCCGACGAATTCAGCCTCAGTTGTGCCTGCACCTGCACCACCACTGCCTGTAATGCCTTTGCCAGCGTCTATGTCGCATGGCATGAGTAGCGGTGCTGTTGGTACCTCCGGTAGTGGCGGTTCACCTGCAACGGCTAACTATTGTACCGGCGGTCCTGGCGGCATAACAACAAATTCTGTTAATGCTTCTGGCGGTGGCAGCGGTGGTGGTGGCGGTGATCGTATGCCACCAATACAACCGCGTTATCTATCATCGCCAGCAGCAGCGGCTGCTGTTTATGCATCTTCAGCATCCTCACAGCAAGCCATCTCGAATGCGGTTAACGATCATGGACCAAATAATTTTGCGACCATACGAACGACCAGCATTGTAACGAAACAACAAAAGGAACATATGCAGGTGCGTGCGTCAATATATTTATGTATATTAATTAAACATTAAAATGCATATTACTCATTTACAAAATCTCACTCCTCGTATCACAAAATTAACTTGGCGGCTAGAAATCATCTTTAGTTTGTGTTAAGCTACTACAGCGCTGTTAGTTGTTTTGGTGGTGTCGGTGCTAGTGACAGTATAAATGATAGCTTCGTTGGCTGAATCATCTTAATTGAGTCTGTACATCTTTGTGTCACTGTATCTGTGTGTGTGTTGTTATTATTTTCTTCTCTAACACTTCTAATCTGTGTATATATATGTATATATCTTTTGCGTTAGGCACACTATAAATTATGTTCAAGTCTTTGTGGCGGCTGCGTTAAGGGCCACGATAGCAGTAACAGTGCCAACAGCGCTGTCAAAATTAACAGCCGAGCTCATGCACATAGCGGTGGTGGCAACAGTGACAACGATCCGGGTTGCCTTTGTGTTATATTATAACATTTGCATTTGCTGAAAAAGCATTGCAAAGGAAAAAAGAAATGACCAAACAGACACACACACACGCAAGCGCACGCATAAGGAAACTCCGTTAAGCAATCAAACGACACAAGCACATCATAAATCGGAACATAAAGAAAATCAAAGGAACAAAATAGCACATGTTGATGTTAGTCGACGTTTATATTACATACATACATATGTATGTATGTGCTGTGTGTGTACATAATAAAATATCTGTGTCTTACTATAAGCGTATGTTTGTATGTACATATGTTCGACTCAAATAGGCGCCTTCACTAAATGACCGACCGATATGAACGATAGTAAGAAGCGATGAGACAGACGGTAATCGTGGTTGGCACATAGACATTACTGTCTTGTAAGAGTGGGCGTGGCAAAGTAGCCAGACTTGAGACCACGGATCGCAATCCTCAAGATCTTGACGTACAAACAAACGAACTTGTTTTCCTTTAATTTATAATTTGTCCTTATTTTTTTTTTTAACTTTCTTTTGTAATTATACATAAACTTTCATTTCGCTCTTTTAAAATTGTTTCTTTCTCTGTCTTAGCGAATTTCACTCTATTTCCTCTTCTTGTTTTTAAAGCTTTCCTTTTTATTTGTTTTGATTCTTCAATGCTTCTTCTCTGCGCTTTAGTTATGAGAATATGTCAATGATGGTGGTGGAAATGTAAGAAGAAGAAAAACAATAAATAATCGTTTTTATTTTTTGTTTATTATAAAATAAATTAACATTATTTCATGTTCTACACAAAATTGGTAAAGAAAGAAGAGAAAATGGAAATTAAATAATAAATTTAAAATCTTTTGTCTATAAAGAAAACATGACAACAAGTTCATTTTTGTGCTACAAGCCAAAAAGTTACTTGTCCAATTAATGCATTTAGCATTGTTGTTTTACAATACAAGTACATACACACACACTCACATTGCATTAGCCGCCAGTTGATTAACAATAATTCGATTATATTTTATTTGATTGAAGTATACTTCATTTATAAATACTTATGTATATAACTGTTTGTTGTTGTCTGCTGCAGGAGGAGATGCACGAACAGATGTCCGGCTATAAACGCATGCGACGTGAGCATCAAGGAGCGTTAGTGAAACTTGAAGAGAAATGTAAAGTTGAAATGGAGACGCACAAAGCGGGATTGGACAAGGAATATGATAATCTGCTGCATAATTTTACAAGAGAACTTGAGAGATTAGAGGTATGTTAATGATTATTATTATTATGAAGCAAAGTATTAAATAATAATAAATAATGTATGTGTCATTAGACCAAACATCAACAGGACTTGGAGCGCCGTACAAAACAGGTGAGCGCTGCCGAAAAGAAACTACACAAGGAGATCACATTGAAGCAGGAGGGCGAAAGGAAAGTATTCGATTTAAATCGCAAAAAGGAATACAAAGCGAATAAGGAACGTTGGAAACGTGAGCTAAGCATGGATGAATCAACGCCGAAACGACAACGTGATCTAACGCTACAATCGCAAAAGGATAGCCTCAAGCATGCGGAAGCGGTTGAAGAGCAACGTATGCTGCAAGGTCAAAAGCAGCATATCGAACTAGAGATGCGTAAATTTAAACGAAGACGTCTCACGGTATTGCATGACCTCGAAAATCAACAGTTACGTGATGTGAGTGCTGGTTGTTGGTTGTTTTGTAATGCGGCATTAATTTTGATTGTTATTTCATTAGGAATTGAGCAAGAAACAACAACAGCTCGAACAGGCGCATGCCATGCTGCTAAAGCATCATGAGAAGACGCAAGAATTGGAGTATCGTCAACAGAAGAGCGTACATCAACTGCGCGAGGAACAGGTAAATGAAAGCCATAATAATTAATAATCATAAGCCAATGCTTACATTTCCACACTTTATTTTCATTGTAGATCAACAAGCAACACGACACGGAGTTGCAGAATCAAAAAGACTATATGGATCGCATCAAAAAGGAGCTACTGCGCAAGCATGCTCTTGAAATCCGACAACATCCCAAAAGCCTTAAGGTTTGTACATAATGTAGTTGTGCAAATTCATTGTAATTATTAATTTTATATTATTGTAATTGTAGCAAAAAGAACTGCAAATACGCAAACAATTTCGTGAGACTTGTAAGACGCAAACAAAACAATATAAACGATACAAGGCGCAAGTCTTGCAGACAACACCAAAAGAACAACAAAAGGAAGTTATCAAACAACTCAAGGAGGAGAAACATCGTAAGCTAACATTGCTCGGTGAACAGGTGCGTACAAACAATTCTTGTAATCTAAATATACATAATTAACAAATATTATCATTTAAATGAAAAATAGTATGAACAAAGCATCGCTGACATGTTCCAAAGTCAAAGTTATAAACTAGACGAGAGTCAGGTAATCGAGTGCCAACGTACCAATGAACAATTGGAATACGAACTTGATATGCTCACTGCCTATCAGAACAAGAATAAAAAACAGGCGCAAGAGCAACGTGATCGTGAGCGTCGTGAGCTTGAGAATCGTGTTAGTGTGCGGCGTGGTTTGCTTGAGAGCAAGGTATGTAATAAACAATAAATAAAACCAAAACAAATAATCATTTTACAACTATTTCAGATGGAAGCCGAACTGCAACAATTTAATCAGGAACGGGCGGAACGTTTACGCATGAAACATGAGAAGCATGCAAAAGAATTGGAAGCTTTTGATAATGAATCAATAGCTTTAGGTTTCAGGTATGTAAACACACACACACATACTCTTACACATACATACATACATATTTGTATACGACATAACTTTGTAATTTATTTAATTTGATTTTATTATTATTATAGCACTTTATCGCTAACTGAGGTATCACGTGAGACATACCCAGATGAAGAGGGTAGCCTTTCTGGTTCGATGATTAGTTTAGCGCATAGTAATAGTTCAACAAGTTTTCCGGCTGGATCGCTATAGCATAGACATAGTAATAATCTTTATAATTATTATAATAATTTAAATAATGGAAATTTTAATACAACAACAACAACATCAACAATAACTGCAACGGCGACAATGACTGCAACCATTGCAACTGCAACAACAACAAATGCAATGGAAAAACTGATGACAAAGTCATCAATGCCAGCGATTGCAACAACAACAACAACAACAACAAAATCAACATTTACAAATTGTTTACGCACGTTTACGCATACAGCAACAGCAACAGCAACAACAATAGAAAATGATCAATTATTTAATAATCAACGCAATAGCAACAACATTGGCAACCATCGTCAACATGGCAACATCATTGCCCGTGACAAAAGACTACAACAATAGCAGGAGCAGCAACAACAACAACAATCGCGCCAATAATAACAACAACAATTTAAGCAGATAATTGTTAGCAAATATAATAAAGTATACATAAACAAATCTAATGTAAAGTAACTAACAAACAAAAAAAAAAAAAAATATGAACAACAATAAAAAAATACACAGACAAAAATATACGGAAAAATACCAAACATAAGAACAAAACAAAAAAAAAAACAAATAAAAACTATTTTACGAGGGACGGACAAACAAAAGAAGGGATGTAGAGACATACAGACGCACGAACGGTACAGAACGGAACGGAACGAAGACATACGCAATTGAAATGAACTGAACTAACTGATGAAGCATAAGTTGCCGAAATAAATACAAAAATAAAATTAAAAACAAAAAAAAAACCGAGAAGTTTTTTAACAAAATAAAATAAATGCTTAACAAAAAACATAAAACAGAAGAAGAAAAATAAAAATTTAATAAATAATTAGTCAGCAAATCCAAGTATTTCAAGAGACGCAAAAGTGCAGGTTAATTTCATAAATTAATTAACTAACCAAAATTATAAACGTAAAGAAAGAATAAAAAAAAAAATTTATTATTATTATTAATTTGTAAGCGAAGCCTAAAGCGCAAAGTGAGCGTTAAGAAACGAAAAAAAAATTTAAAAAAAATAAGAGTTGAGATTATTTAAAGAACAAATGAACAACAAGCTAGTAAAAGAAAAAGACAACAACAAAAAGCAAAATAATAATAATAAAAGCGAAAAAAAAAAAAATAATGTTTAACCATTAATTAGTAATTAATTCATGGAGCAAAAATAAAAATAAACACACACACACGGACGCAATAACTGTAGTTTTTTGAAGCTTAAAAATAAAATAAAAATATGTCAAACTAACAAACATAAAAAGTATTTTCTACAAAATAAAAATAAAAGCTTAAATTTGAACAAAAATAATGTGCAAAATAAATGATTCTGTATTACATAAAACTACTAAAAAATACAACAAAAAAATAAAAAATATATTAAAATGCAGACGATAACAAAAGATAACATTAAATTTAAGCACTTAAAGCAGCAAAACAGTAAAAAATAATAGCAAAAAAAAAAAGAAAAAAAGAACAAACAAAACTGCAAACAAAAAAAATTAATCAAAATTTCACAAAAATTAAGAAGAAGAAGCAGAAAAAGTTAACCTTTTTGATATTAAAGTTTTTATTTTTGCGTCAATCAAATGTTGCAAGGCTTAACCGTTAGGTGTGCGAACGGGCAAGACAGACACGATGCGACCGAGTGAGAGGGAGTGAGCGAAATTTGTTTAATTTTATGAAAAAACAAAATTTGTTAGTATTTGTATTTGTTTTTTTTTCTTTTTTTAATAATTTGAACAAAAATCTTTTGCTTGTCTTGATTAAACAACATTTAATTATTTTTTTTACTTAACCAATTTTTTTTGTTATAATCATAAATTAAATATTATTTTTACACACTGAAATTGCCAAAATTTATTAAAGCGAAAGGGGGAAAACAAGTTATAATATATATATATACATACATATTATTTTTTTTAAAATTTTGTTTTTATTTCTATTTTTTTTTTTTTCATTAAATGATTTTTGTAATATTAATTAAAACAACAATTGTTTAATATTAATTAAATTTTTTTAGACATAATTAACGAAAATGTTATGCTTAGTCAAGTGTATAGTAAACGTAAAAATTTAAATAATTAATAAAGCAACAAAAATTGAAATAAAAAAAAAAAAAAACAAACAAAACAAATATTTCGTAGCACTTTTTTTGGCATGTTTTAAAAAATGTATGAATTACAAAAACAAAATCAAATGCAGTAAACAATTATTTAAAAAAGGAAAGAAGAATATGTCAAAACGCATGAAGCATAAAAAAATTATATATGAAAATAATTATATATATATATAGTTATAAAACTGAAATAAAATATATATATATATTTATATATATATATATATATATCAGTAAGCCTAAAAAATAATTAACTACGTATATTAACAAAACAAAAATAAAGATGCAAATGTTTATTGCATCAAATAAAACTTTACACATACAAACAAATCAAACTTTCCGTTAATTAATAATTAACTGAAAAAAATTATACAAAAAAAAAAAAGAACCGAATAATTTATAGTAATCAAAAGCAAATGCGTGACAAGCGTAAAAAAAAAATAAATAAAAAAAATTATTAATTAATTATGCAAATTAACTTTTGTAATAAACCATTTTGGGTTTATGCAAACAAAAAATAAACTTTTTTGTTTTTTAATTTTTACGTAATTTTTTTAATTAATTTTTTTTTTAATAAATTGTATTTTAGCAATTATGACAATTAAGAATGATGAATATAACAATTAAACTGATACACGTCAATAAATAATAAATTTAAAATAAAAAAAATTTGAAAAAAAAAGACAATGGAATTTTTTTTAGGGCTTAAAATATAAAAAAAAAAACCTTCAATATTTTTTTCGATTAGTAATGAGATATATTATTAACAAAACACAAAAAAAAAAATAAAATGGTGACTGCAAAAATACTTTAATTAAAAAAAAAATAATAAAGATTTTTATTAAAATTATAATATTTTTGAATCACTGATTTGTCAACTTAATAACTGTCTTTAATAATTACAGCACTGCCTTACTAACGTTGTTTTTTAGTCGCTTTATTGGAATCTTCCCCCGAGACTTTTTTTTCTCGCTACAATGAAATTATTTACTTCGAAGTTGAGGTTGTATATAATAAGTATATATATAACGTATATTTAAGAGGCCAGCAATACTTTTTCTTTTTTAAATCGTGCCAGCGAGTCAAGCAAGCATCGCAACGATGTTAGATCAAACCAATACACTTAGAACTAACAGGAGAGAATATATATATGTATATAAAAAACTACGATTATCGATGCAGTAATTACTGCATAAGACTCTCGAGGAACGTGTTTTTGTTGATGATCTTCGTTGTGGCCACCACGAATTCAACATTGTTATCCTCCTGTTGGGCGAGAAAGCGCAATGCGGCAATTTCCGCAAATGTACAGCCGCCAACGAAAAAGACAAGAACAACGCGTGGAATGTTAAAAGAGGAGCCCTCACTAGGCGTCGACGTTGAATGACGGCCACCGATGCCAATTAATTGCGCCTGGAAATCCTCAAATGTTGGGCCCGGTAAATTGTTGATCTGACTCTTCAGTGATTGCCAACCGAGCGGTTTCAATGATTGCTCCACAATGCGTGCAGTCAACGGCGCATAAAAACTATGCACATAACTGATGTCCTTCGGTTGAATCTCGACGACATCATCCACCGTCAGATTGAGTGTCTATTATATCAAAAGTAGAGAGAGATAAAGAGATGGATATAAGGGGTATTATGATGATACTAACCTTTCGCAGCACTGCATAGGCGCGGGATTCTGTTTGTGTGTGCAGCAAGCCGGCTTTTTCCAAATCGCTAATGATGAAGAGCACTTCCAAGCCATAGACGTGCGCCAGTTCGCGTTTGTAGTAGTTGAGCATCTTCTCTTTGAAACCTGAGCCGGCAGCGCATTGCATGCACATGAGTCGCAGCACTTTTGCAAGTTCGGATTTACGTGCAATGAGATCCTCAATGTATGTGCTCGGCTTGTCAATGTCTGCGCACACCATAAACTCTTGTTCGGCTGCCAAATCATCGGTGAACTCGTAGGCGTCAACACGTTTTCGTATCAGTTCGGCAATTGTTGTATGTGTGGCCACCCATTGTTTGTGCGCAAGTAACGCTGGCAATTTATCCACAAGTCGCTTCATCTCCTGCACAGATTGATCCTGTGCATTGGCATTCATTTGCGCGGTAATGTCACGTGCATTGCGTGACAAAATCCGACCGACTTCATTGAAATTCTTGTCGCGCAATTCTTTATATAGTTGCTGTCCAGAGTTTAGTATAAAGGTGCGATTCTCTGTTGCTGCCATAAGATTTGGTGCTTGCGTACTGCCAACGCCACCATTATCATCGGCATTACGTGCCGACAATTGTTCAGCTGACAGCGTTAGTTGATTCTGTCTGATGCCATAGAATTCATCGATGAGGCCTTCGTAGGTGAGTTGTGTCGCCAGCGGTGATAGCAGATCAATACTGCGATCGAGTAATATCAGTTGGTCGATAATGCCTTTGTCGCCATTAAAGAGTGTTTTCTCTTCGGCGCCCAAACGTTTCGCTTGCTCCCAGACACGTTGTGCATTAACGCCTTTGCCATAAATCTTTGGTATACGTCCGTAGAGGCGTTGTAGTTGCACCAGACCGATAGCAGCATTATAAAGCACACTTACATCACCATCAACATTAACGTCACGAAAGGCGTTCGGCATTTCCATGGATACAATATCAGCATCAAGGGGCAAAAAATTCCATGTCAGTTCTTCAATACTTCCAAAATTACCGGACACGCCAAGATTCTCCAATTGTTTGAGACAGAGGCACGAACGGCGCGGCACAAAATACAAATGAAATAATCGTCCACGTTCCGTATTATCCTTTATCTGTTTTGCTATAATGTCCATTACCGACACCACAGGTCGTACAATGTAAATGATGTTGTTGACATCGCGTGGATAGTGTGGCGTGTCTGGTTTTAGCTTCATTAGTTTAATGCCACGATCGGCAAAGAAACTTGGCGTCGTGACTAAGCCAATGGGACCCATTATTGCCTCGTCCAAGACGATTATTCGTTCCCCATCAAGACGTTCGAGCAAATGCAGTAGATCGCGGCAAGCTGATTCCTGTAACAACTGCAGGTTAACCCGCTGGCTTTGCAGATATGGAAACATTGCAGCTTGTTTCTGTTGCTTAGTAAATGCTTCAATTATCCGGAACAAGTGCGGAACAAGTGCAGCTACGCCCACAACAAAATACACTAGAAACCGCACAAAAATAAAGATCAGCTGATTTTATTAATTTGCCATAACGGGCCTGCTACCACCAGCGAGATGTGTTTCGTGTGCAAACGGTGTCAATAAAACGAACGGAATGCAACCGTTTTCTAGTTGTATACCTTATTTTTGAGTGTATTAAAAAGTTTTTCATCGACTAAAATGAAAACTAGCCAATGTGATTGAAAATAAGCCTTCGGTATGCCCAAACTGCCAAAAAGGGCAGTTTATTTAAAAAAAAATATTTTAACCGAAACATAGGTGCAGTTAGCATTTTGAACATATGTCACTCGTTTCGCACATTAAGTCGACAAAACGCAGCTTACAAGTTTGGAAGCAATTTGACGGCCAATAAACGCAGCTATTGCGGCTTATGTCGCGTTGTATTGGTACAGTACTTGCGCTAATTCAAAATTGCGTCGCCAGACAATATTACACTGCCGTTTATGTTTGTAGTATCACACAAAACTTGAGACGAAACAATGTTATTATAAATATTGCTAAAAATAGCAATAAAATTTAGAAATCATTGTCGACTCTATTCACCAATACTCTCATACCCCGGCGCTCTTTTTGCAAATATTTATTATTGCTTTTGAGCGCGCGCCTTAATTCTCAAACAATAACAATTTACGGACAAATTATTAACGGTTTAGCCGACAATTGAATAAAATTGAACGGATCGGTACAACAATGAGTGCGAGCGATCGTCAGACGCTCGCCAGACTCGTCGAGGAAGCAAAGTAAGTGCAATAACAGTGGAAAGGCGAACATCTGCTGCAGCTGACCACAGAAAACGATTTATATTTTTGTTGTTTGCATTTTATTATTAACACATGCGATTTGCAGTGTTAATTTTACGGCTGAGGATGTGTTGCGTGAATTTCGTGCTACTAGGGACACACGTTCGGACCGCAAACTACTGAAAGTACTTGAAATTATATCAAAGAATCAGCCGGAGTACAAGGAGTACTTGGCCGAGGCAGAGCTTAATTTACAACGGTGAGTAACACAAAATCCATACATATGTATATGCACACGGCCTTTACCGCAAGTACTTATACTCTTTGTTTTCATAGCAAGGATCCTATCTACGTCTTGCTGGTCTTCCTTAGTCATTTTTCAACAGACGATAGCACACTACCCACGCCGTCCACTATGCAAGCGTTTCACAAAAAGGATATTCCCACATCGACGCCTTTGTTGGCGAGGCCAAACGTCAAATCAGAAAATGGTGTGGATACGAACGGCGGCCATTACTCTGCGCGTTCGCATACATCCGAACTAGCAAGGGCCTTAGAAGTAACGCCGGAAGAAGTCATGGATGTATGTTGACTCAGTTGTCAGTTTAAAAACATTCAATTTTTTATTTTTTTTTATTTATTTTAGATCAAAGAGCGTGTGCTTTATGCAGCAGGAGGCAACATGACGACACGTGTGTCGACAACGAATGCAAAACTTCCATCGAATTTGGTACGCACAAAAACAAATGTTGCGAAAACGTCAGAGATGCCGGTTGGCTTTCGCACAGATGCGCTATGGGAATTTTATAAAGTCGAGCATAACGGGAAGCATTTGGATATTGCAGCCGTGCCACTGGCTAGCCAAGAGAATTTATTGCTTGCAGATCTTATTTATTGTTTGTCGGGCGTGCGTGGCTGCTATATAACGCCAATTAAACTTGAGGGCGAGTCGAAAGGCATCGAACAGTACAGATATCAGTTTATTATATCAAAGCAAATACATTGCTCGTTGGCTGACATCGCGCAAGAGATACTGCCACTTGCCTCTGATTACATGTGTGTGCAAAAGTTTATGCAAAAGGCGCAGGACGCCGATGCGGGACAAGTATTACAGGCGCTTAGTTCAAGTCTCATGCAAATAACGCATGACTATTATGTAAGTTGAAAATTAAAGCCTTACAGTTGATTTTTTCAATGCAATTTAATATTTATAGCTGCTGTTAGCACAATTGGAATCAGAGCAATTAAACGATACATTGACCATGCACAAAATGCTCTTCTATCTGAGCCCAACAATGAGCACAATGCAGGTTATTGCGGACACTGTCGCCGATATAATGTTGGTAAGTGCGCCGTTGTATTTTGTCTTGCTAACTTTATAATACCTTATTTTATATATATGTTTTAGAACAATCGTAAGGGCGCCGCTGCACTCACGTTGCTCTACAACAAAGTGAATACGCTCACTGGTGATACAGATACACAAAAGTTCATCATAGATTTGACAGTTAGCGCAACAGTGCCATACATGCAAATATTGCAGCTTTGGATACAGAAGGGCATTATTGTTGATCCTGGTCAAGAGTTTCTTGTGGAGGACAATGAAGTTATACGGCGCGAAGAATTGCCCGAACATTATTCATCGGATTATTGGGAGAAACGTTATACAATACGACGTGAGCGTATACCATGCTTCCTTGAAAAAGTATCTGATATTATTTTACGTACCGGCAAATATTTAAATGTAATAAGACAATGCGGCAAAAAGGTGACGCCATCACAAATTATGAAACTCGAATTTACGCCAAACAATCAAAATCACATTACAATCATTGAGAATGCATATAGTTTCGCATCGAAAACGTTACTTGAAGTATTGTTAAAAGAAAACGATCTCATGGGTCATCTGATGTCAGTTAAACGTTATTTACTGCTTAATCAAGGTGATTTTATAATGCAATTTATGGATGCCTGCGAAGAGGAGCTCGCTAAGAACGTCGATCAGGTGTTGCCAATGGCATTAGAGAATTTACTTGGTCTGACGTTGCGTTTGTCATCGGCGCGTAATGATCCTTATAAAGATGATTTGCACTGTGAACTGCTCACATACGATTTAGTTACACAAATGTCCAAAATTATGGATCAAGATGATATTGATGGTAATGAAGATCTGTAAAATTATGTTTTTATATTTTTAAATGTTTTTTTTTCCTTTTAAGATTATTGGCAACCCCATGATCGTCTGGATCTCTGTGGTCTTGAGTGTTTTGCCTTTACATATGAGGTCAAGTGGCCCGTTTCACTTGTGCTTAATCATATTGCCATATCCAAGTATCAAATGCTATTTCGTCAGTTGTTTTATTGTAAACATGTCGAGCGGCAATTATGCAAGTACGTTAATGAATGAACAAATTAAATATTTTATATAATAATGCAAATAACTTATAGAATTTGGAAAGAGAACTCCATTGCGAAGCGTTTCTCAGCGGAAGCTGCTGAACTTTATCGCTCAGCGTTCACGTTACGTCAACGCATGAAAAATGCCATACAGAATCTTGAGTATTATATGATGATTGAGATTATTGAACCCAATTGGCATACATTCATACAGAAGATGGAAAAGGCACGTTTTGGTGTATATATATATATTTTTTTTTTTATGTAATGTTTTTCTTTATTGATAGGTGGAAAATGTTGATGAAGTGCTTGCCTTGCATCAGGACTTTCTTGATTCGTGCCTCAAAAATTGCATGCTGACGGAGACAACAGTGCTTAATCGTTATATATTTAAAATGTGCAAATTATGTTTGAAATTTTGCGAATTTATACAGGTATGTGCCAACAACAACAACAACATAAACAATGTGTACACTTTTTAAATTAGCATTTGTCAGTAGTAAGTGAGACAGAATGATTTTATGCACGGCATTTGTTAGAAATTTATTATTAGTTTAGCGTTAATTTTTATCACATTTTGTATATGTTTTAATTTATACATACATATATGTTAAGTGTGTTTGGTCATGTCCATTGATTGTTCTAACGCTGCGCCGCTGCCGCCGCCTTTCACATTGTGCGCGCGCACGCATGCGTATTCTCTTTTTCTCTTTGCCTTATTGTCTCTCATATACACAAACAAACAAACAAACACATACAACCAACCAATGTCAATCGTATGCTTGATGCAACTTACGTTTAACAGCGTTCGCAACGCTTCTTCCTCGATGCTGAGCTCAAATCAATGGTCTGCGATAGCAATGATGATAATTCGGATAATTCTGATTCGGAACATGATTTCCAAAATCAGAAGCAGGTATAGAAGTTGATTTTTCTATATATATATAAAATAATATTGGTTTTCATTTTTTGTTTTTGTGTTTCTTATGTTATTTTTGGTTGGTTTAATCAAATTTAAATTTTGTTTACTTCTTGCACTGTTTTTTTTTACTAATTTATAATGAATTAACAAACATTTTGGCATGTGTTGGGCCAAAAATTTAAAAAATTCAACGTTAAAATAATAAAAACGAATAAATTTATCACTTCTCTAATACAACGCCATGTCATTTTGACACAAAATCAAATAACCAACGCCATGCAGGACACAGGATTCTCATGTCTGCATACAATACCTAAAAACATAGGCCACGTAGTCGCTAAAAGTTATATCTCGAACAGTCAAAAGACATTTTCATTATTCATTTGTCTCAAGTATGCATGGATTTCATTAAGTACATAAGGCAAACAAATTGCATTCTATGTCGGCGTCGAGAAGCTTGCAAGTCATCTTTTTTGTAAATTTTAAAACGTAAGATGATTTCAATTAATATTCTGATTTCTCGCATTCATTTAAAAAATATTTTGCAACTTTTTTTATAGTTTTTGATAATGTAAGAATTCGCATTAACATGATTTCAGCAATAGTGTGCCGTAAGTGAGTGCAGGCTATCTTGAGACATGCAATAATTTAATATTGAAATTTCATCATACAACAGACAGCATTATTACGCAATACAACAATAACAATAACAATAAAATACACCAAGGACCGTGTTGAGTTAACAGAAGTTAGGCAGTCATGCAAATAACTTTTTTTTTTTTTTCAATTAATCGACTTTTTGTTTTATTTTTAATTAAACTTTTTTCAATGATAATTTTAGTTTCTTATAAATTTATATAACTTTTGATTATTGGTTTTTTTTTTGTCTGTCACACAGCCGGAAACATTACTTGTGCCGTCGGATACATTTGCCGAGAAAATCAAACGCTTCAGTTTGGAGTTCACTGGCATATTGATTTCTTTCCTGAAACAGATCAATGAGATTGCCTCGGAGAATACATCGGATCGTTTTATGAATCTCGTACATCGCATGAATTTCAATTATTTCTACAGTGATGAAATGGAGAAACTCTGAGCCACGGATGCCAAGTCATCTTAATATTCTCATACATATATACATATATAATGTAAAGTATTAAATTGCGTGTCATGTTTTATTTTCGATACGACATTTCTTTCTTTTTTTTTTGTTGCATTAACATTAACGAGATTTATTTTTTTTTATTCGATTTTAGCTTAATTAAGCGAAATTTTAGTTAAACTTAAATAATAATAATACTTAATTAATAATTTAAATTTTTGAATTTTTTCTATAGTGTTTGTTTGCAAATTTGTAGTTTTTCCAAGCATTCCTGGCCTTGTGCAACCAAAAAATTGTCATTTAATATTATTTTAAAAGACCAGTAAAAAAAAAAAACAAAACAAAATTATTCAAAATTACTTAAAAAAAGTATTTGACTTTAATTGGGCTGGGTTACGCTTGGATTGTTATTAAGATTGTTTTCATTAAGGTCGTTGGACGCGTTAAATTGGTAATGGTTGAGTCTATAAAGCCTGTGAATTGTCATAAGATACCTTAAGGGACGTCCATAAATTACGTGCGCTTTTAATTATTGAAACCTAGACCCTTTCCCCCTCTTGGTTAGATTTTGAACCCTCCCTCAGTATCTTACATGTGATTTTGCTTAAAATTTAAAAACAAAATTGTGATTGAATGGATTAAAAAGTTCACATCAGATTTTCGATGAGACTTCGAGAGATTTCACTGGACCACTAATTTTATCTACTTTTATTGCATTTTTCTGACGAATATATTCTAATTCTATTATATTCGAAAGTTTGTTCGATAGTTAAACTATATTTGGTGCTTATATACATATGTATATATATATAGTGCCCTCAGACTAAGGCATATAAATTCCATTCAATTGTTCCACAGCAATTATCAAATTTTTGCTATTTAAATATCAATATTTGTCTTTGATTCATTATAGACATTGAGTTAAGCAGCACAATTGATTGAAAAGCCAAATGATTTGTATGATTTGTAAAAGGAAAAAACAACAAATAACACATGATTGGCTCATTTGGCGTTTGTTTGCAATGCAGCGCCCTAAGTTATGCAATGAAAAAATGCACAACGCTAATTAACGATCATTTTAATGAGGCATCAATGATAACAACAACAACAACAACAAACCAAATCAACTAAAGTGCATTAATGAGACACGTGAAAATAAAAACAAAGCGGAATTGAAAACGAGGAAAAAAAAAACAAAACGAGTCATAAAATTGCCATTAAAGTCAAAATTAGTTAATTAAATTTTAAAGCGAAAGCAAAGTCAAAGCAAAACAACAACAACAAGAGCAAAATAAATGCAATATTCGTTGCAACGTTGAGCATTGATGCAAATGCACACGCACAGGCATCGACACACAACACAAACACATAATGTGCATTAATGCGTGTTTGTATATACATAAGTATTTGTATATGTATGTATGTATATATTGATACATATGCACAATAATGACGAACGACCGATTGGCAGTGACGATGATGTTGTTGATGATAATATTGATGTTGGCTGATTTTCCACACATACACACGCACACATATGTATATGTATGTATATGTACACAAATGCTTCAAAGACCATACAACACATAAATATATACACATACACATACATATATAAACACCCACGCACATTTCGTTGACGTGCATTAAAGCTTTTCAATAAGTGAACAACAACTGCAACAGCAACAACAACAACAACAACAACAACAACAACAACAACAACATGCCCATGTCAACCAACTGTATGCCGATATACAAAACCAATACCTCCCCTCACCACAACCCCAGCCCAACCCACCCACTGACAGTCGGCCTGCCAACTGGTTTGGTTGCCTTTGCCTTTGCATTTGCTTTTGCTCATCATTGCAATTGGTAATTTTAGTTCGCATGAATTATCGACAATCAATTATGGTTTTTGGTATAGCACATGTGTGTGTGTGTGCATGTGTGTGTTGTTTATTGATGTATGCTGTGTGTGCATGCCTGAGTGTTTCAATATTTGTATGTATTTGTGTATATTAATTAATCAAAAACGCATCTATAGACAATTTTCGACATCGACATTTATAGTCAGAGTAAAAAGCCAAACAGACGTATGGACAGACAGACATATGCAAATTAAAAGCAGCTCATTAATATTTGCCAATGTGCATTTACAATAACAACAACAACAACAATAAAACATAGCAAAGCAAGCAAAAAATTAACAACATTAAAATAAATAAAAAGAAAAAATAAAGCATTTTTCACAGTTATATTTAATTCAATTTACATTACAATGTGCAATACAAAAAAAACAAAAAAAAAAAAATTAGCACAATTTGACGTGCTTCATTTGCAATTGTTTTTTTTAAATAAGTTTTTCTTAACTTTTATTAAAAAACAATTGTTTTTTGTTCATAACGAGTCAATTTTGCCATTTATTGTGCGTGTTCTTTTGCACAAGCGGGGAGGAGGAATAGAGGAAGCTAAGTGGATGAATTTGCCACAATATCGAAACATATAAAATAAACTTCGAATGGGCATATTTTTTCGGGAACGCTTAGAAAATAAGAATCTTGAAGGTTTACTTCCTTTACTATGAATCGTATATTATACAGAATTTATTCCAGTCGCAACTGAGTTCGGACGACAACGGAATCAATGATCTATGTTGGTAGAAACAAGTTCAATTTTGAACTAACTCATGGCTTTCGTATTCCCACATTACTCTCTTATACCTTCAGTTAAGTTTCTTATCCGAAGATACTACCAATTAGAACCTCAAAATAGTTGCAGGTTAGTGTACTATTCTTTTTTGGGATCCAGACAGATTCTATGACGTGCATGAAGACATGTTTATTATACACGACTGAGCATTGCTCGCCTCAGTCCACTAGAAACTCATGATCACACATTGGCATAACTGATTTAAAATCGTGAAAACTTTTTGTTTAATACAACTCTCAGATCCTCAGAATATTATACTATCAAACTTTCATAATACGGACAATTCATAATTGGGCAATATCCGAATTAGCATTTTTTATTTTTGGCTAAAACTATATCTATAAATACATATGTACATACCAATTCAAAATTTTTTTTGAATAAAAAATGATAACAAAAATTTCAATCAATTGACTTTATATAGGGAAAAAAGTTATTATACACATTATTACTATAGACTTTTTGGTGAGATATTGATGGCCTGCTCCTTTTAATTTCACGTGAGGTTTTTCTTAAAACTGTTAAAATAGTGAATAAATAAAAAAACATAAGATTTTTAGTGATCCCGCATCCTTAGTGTGATTTTGCTGGTTCCAACATTTATCAGCCTTCCATAATTTTATATCACGTCCACCAATATTTGTGTTTAAAGCATTGCAACGTTCGAATTATCAAGTGACCGTGTTAATAAAGTTGTACTGTAAAATCAAATAAGAACAAATGAAGAAATTAAGTAAAAATCCAACAAATTTTTAAGAGTTTCCGTTGCTAATTGTTGCTCTTTTTTCATATTAAATAAAAACAATATTTAAAATGAACATCTATACATTCTTTACGAGACACTCGTCATTTCATATACATTTGTAGGTTAATTAAAGATGGAAAAAGAAAAAAAAAATGTTTTAATGCAATTAGCTTGAGGAAAATATTAAAATTAAAAAATAAATAAAAAAGGCGACAGTAAAAAAAAAATGTAAAAAAAAAAACGAGTTGAGGACGCAGGCATAACAATAAGTAAGCAATGAAAAAGGCGTATTTGCCAAGAAGGACAACCAACAATAATAATAATGAAATTCAATGAATATATAAAAGTATATTCAATTAAGAAGCACGCACGCACACACACACACACACACATACACAGTAGGTGTGCAAGCGTTAAAGAGGGGCGTGAGCCGGGCAATCTGAAAACCGGAGCAGCAAACATGCAATCAAAGCCAAGCAAGCACTTAAATCAACCGACGTACATTTGTACATGTGTGTGTGTGTGTGTGCGTGTGTGTGTGTGTGTGTGTGTGTGTGTGTGTGTGTGTGTGTGTGTGTGTGTGTGTGTGTGAGCCTGTGCAACGCAAAACACAATTGTATTGAAGTGAAGCAAAATGACAACAAGAGGCGACAATAGCGGCCATTTTCTTCATGCTGCGACGTGCGCTTCTCATCATTGCTCAGCACCCCAACCCCTCCCCACCATAGCAACAGCAGCATTATCAAAAGGTAACACTTAATTGAACAATAAAATATAAATTATGAAAGAAGAAGAGCTTTAATAAAGAAAGCGCAAAAAGAAACAGCAACAACAATAAAAAAATAAATAAATAAAAAATCATTTAATACATTTATTTACGACAAAAGGCGCGCGTGTGTGTGTGTGAAGGCGTGACACGCAATGAGGCGGCGAAAGACGTCAATGGTAACATTAAAAGCGACAGCGACAGCGACGTCAACGTCAACGTCGACGCCAATGACAATGCAATGGAAAATTGTATTGGCAACACCTTCATTTCTTTGGCAACGCATTCGAGCACACGCGATCTCATGTCGTGTAAAATTAGGTGGCTCTGCTTTTCTCACTCTGTCTCTCTCACGCTTACACTGTGTGCTGTGCGCTTTTTTTTACCGTTATTGGCTCACCTTGTGTGAGGCACACACAAACACGTGACACGGTTTTTGACTTCTTTTGACTTTTCTTTTCTTCTTTCTTTTTTTATTTGGCCAAATACAAATACTCACACACACACACGCAGTGATATATGTTTATGTGTGTGTATTACACACAAAAGTGAGTGGCGACACGTGTCGTCATGAATTGGGCGACAGTGTCGTCGCTAAAAACGCACAAGGACGCGGCTCATTGTCAATTGACTGCGTCTTAAAACAGTTGATGAGCAAGCGAGGTGTCAAAGTTGCATATACAAGTGTAAGTGAGTGTGAGAGAGATAGCGGACAAGGACACACACACACACATACACAAACATTTGGTGTGCCTTTTTGAATGTTTTGACTTCTTTGCCTTCTTAGAAACAAACATTCTTGGCTGCAACTGCAACATAAGTCAAATCTATGTATAAAAGAGATTTTCAGAAAATTTCAAGATTATTAAATTGTTTTTTATATATTACTTAGAGCAGTGATATGCAAACTTCTGTAGAGAGATGATTTTCTCTCTACTTTAGAACAATCAGAATTTTAAAAGAAACCTATAAAGACCGATATAGTCATATATGCTTGACAATATAATACCCTACACACGTGGTGGACGTTCAGCACGCCTTAAAGAGAAACATGTTTTTTTAAACTAACATTACTCACTCTAATATTGTTCAAACTTTGAAGAATATTTTTCAAAAATATGTAATTTATTAAAATTTTCAGTTTAATGCTCTTTATGGGGCAACAATATGGGTGAAAGGGGTATTTTTTTATATGCAATTTTAAAGAGGTATATTTATTTAGCTTGTATACGATGTTTCAGGTACATAACTCTTATAGTTAACGAGATACATAAAATCATATTTAGCAACGAATTATTTGTACAGAAATTAGCGGGAGGGGAACAACTGTGGTAAGTTCTTTTATAGGACTGTGTTTGCTGAGCTTATCAACCACGTTTTTGTCACTTCTGGTATTTAAGTTATGGTGTTTTAAAATAGTGGTCCATACGGGACGCTCAAGAAGAAGTGGCGTGTCACAAATCTCAATCAAATTTCTTTCAAATTTCAGATCTCTAGCTTATATATGAGTTTCCAATAACCTTTTGTGAGGACGAAAGGAAAGACAGACGGGCGAACATGTATCAATCGAATTCTCTTGACGTGCCAATCATTCGTCTATAAACTTTATGGGATCATACTTACCTCCTTCTACTTTTCGTCTCAAAGAAACTTAATACACCCTGACACTCAATAAAAATACTGGAATTACAGAATGATGCTAATGATAAGAGAATTTTTAATCGTTCTGAATCGATGGCTTAGAGATACTTTTTATAGCTTAATTATGTTGCTTAAATACTGTAAAATTATTGTTTTTTTTTCTATTCAACGACACATAAACAAAGACGTGAGGCTTTTATTGCATGTCTTTGCTAATAATTTCCATTTTTTTTTTTTATATATTCCGTTAAAGAAAATACAAATCAAAGTTTATGGATTGCCAAGCACGACTTCATTGGCCGAATGGTGAACATTATTATTGAATTTTTCATGAATTTCGAGTGTTGCATATGTAAATTTTGCCTTTATTGTTTGGTCAGTTTAGTATGCCTGTGAGTGCGTGCATGTGCTTGTTGTCGGCTGTTGGGAATTGACAATTGAAACATGAACTAACAACATACATACATACATAAGAAGAACACACTGAGTGACAAAACAAATGCGCGAATAACAAAAGAGTTATCTTACATTTGCACACACACACACACACACACACATACAACCATACAAACGCCCGCTGACACCCGCACTGCAAAAAAAAAAAAGCAAACCCCTTCTTCAATAGTGGCAAATTGTGACACGGCTTTGGTATTGAGCTGCATATTGTTGCCATACGAATTGAACACATGGACAAATTGATTTCAAATTTTGTGGCATAATTCAAACGAATTCATTTGATCTTGTCGTCTTTGTTGTTGTTGTAGTTTGCTTACACGTTGCTGATAATTGTGCTTGCCGTCTGTGCGCCGCTCTAGAATTACAATTTCAATGCGCATTTGTCGTCGCCTTTATTATACATATTCACGGCTAGTTCCGTGATATGTTACTTGCCTTGTTGTTTTGTTGCTCGTATTACAACAAACCAACAACATACATACATATACATTTAACGAAAAATTGAAAGCAAAGCCGCATGCCGCACTTCTCCCACCCTTGATGCACAACTGCGCGCGTTTCAGTGCGACTCTGTGCATGAATGAGTGAGTGAGTGAGTGCGACACCCTGAGGTGTTGGCAGTCATTCGGAATGACTGAAGTACAAATTGTCAAGCATATGAATGCATAACTTTTCGTTAATACCCTACACTGCGAAATAAAAAAAAGGCTTTGCTATTTTATATTTTGCTTTAAACTTTGCTTTACTTTGAATGTTCACTGATCAGGCTGAGCTCGTGTGCGAGTGAGAAGGCGTCAGTGATTGCATTGCCAAAACAATGCACGTTGCATTGTGTTCATTCACAATGAGTTGTAGAGTTGTTTAGCATTTGACAAAAAAAAAAAGAGTAACAATAAAAAAAGAAAAAAAAAAATGTGTATTTGTATAAATAAAGTAGCACATTTAAATGTCGTTATAATAATAACGTTTTGTAAATAACAAAAATTGCACTTGTCAAATTGTGGCGTTCTGTCAGACACAACATAGTCTACTCTAAACACTGTCCGCCCGCCCACACCCTCCTTTCAAGAGTCTAACACAACAACAACAACAAGAACAACACTAAAGAGCCACAGCAGCGTTGCATTCACGTCTCGTCCTACTCAGTCAGTCAGTCAGTCATTCGGTTGGTTCATCATTTGCAATTATTTGGGCAATAATTACTATTGTGTCTTATGTTTACATTTTCAATGTTCGTTTCGGCCATACGGCATGTTCCGCCGCCCCTTTTACAGCAACAACAAGAGTATAAAACGCTTTCGTACTTCACACCAGCAAACGGGCACCAGTGGTGAATACAAGCGGACCACCCGCTTGCGAAACTCACCGACCGGCTGCCTCCCCTACTATTACGCACTGCTGTCAACAACAACAACAACAACATCATCATAATCATGTACTACTAAGCCGTCGTCACCCTCTTGACTTAATGAGGCCTTTTTTGGCAAGTTCTTCTAAATACTGCCGTCGTTGTTGTTGTTAGACGCATGCTTGTGTTGATGGATTTTAAATTGTTGTCATCATTACTTCATTTGTTCGCAAAGAGCACACAAGCATTAATACTTCTTCGTCCGCCAACCACCCTTCTCAGCCAATATACTCAATGCACACAAGAGTGTGTCAAAAAAAAAAAAAACAAAAACTTATACTTATACAAATATCAATAGAACGAATAAGACTTTTGACGCTTTAAGCGTATTTCCGCATTGTGGATTAAGTTATTAGTAAAGCTATTAACCGCAATCTTCCTGTCTGTCCGTCTGTCTGTTTGTCTGTCTGGCTGTGTGTGTGTTTATGTAAAATGGCCATGTCATTTGGCTACTTGACTGTTTGCGGTCACACGTGTGTCTTTGGCCACGCACGTGGCTTTGTTTATTTGGTTGATTGAATGCATTGAAATATTTCCTTACAAATTAAGTGCGGTTTGACTTTTCCGTTATGAATTACAAAATGTTTTGATATAATTTTAATTTTAACTAAATTTCCATGCTAAAAACTCATTAGCAAAATGTATTAAAACATTTAGAAACGTTTAAATGTTAATTAAAGTTAACGCTGAGTTTCAAATTACTAATAGACATGCTTTTATATTGTTAAATAATTTACGTTTGGTCCAAATAATATAAAATTAGCAAATTTCGTTTTATTTTCTATAATTTATGTTAATAATGGCAATGTGTGCGGCCGGTCAAGACGATAGACACATTTGTGAAGAGTTGGCAGCACTGCAGGAATGCAACTCAAGCATATGCGAGTAAAGTTGCATGTGACGAATTTTCTGCAACTTAAAAGTTTTCAAGTATTAACTAACCTGTCATTTGACACAGTAAAGACAACAACAATAATAACAACAATAACAAACCAAAGTCATTTGCCAAAGCATCAAAGTAAGAAGCAACCCTCAATAACAAAAACAACAAACAGTTGTGTTCAATTGAAACAAGCCAAGCGCAGTGTTGACGTCAGCAGCGACAGCGACAGCGGCCAAGTTGTGCACTACGTTGAGTTGTTGTCGCCCTTTCGCAGTTGCAAATTACATTCAAATTATACGATTTTGATAAGAGGACATTCATTCAAAAGTTTCCAATTTCAAGTTTTTTTCCTACATTTTTTTTTTTTTTTTGCTCTTCAAGTTGTACTTAACGTCATCATCATCAGCGTTGTCGTCACATACACACACACACAGCGAAGCGCAGAACAGAGTTGCCAAAGTGTGTGTGTGTGTGTGTGTTTGTAAGTTATTCGAGTCGAGAGTGAAAAGTTGTTCAAAAAGTTGACATATGTGCGCCCGAAGCACTTTTTTTTTTCAAAAAAGAAAAAAAAAAACCAGCAGGACGACACTTTTTGCTCTATTTCTTTTTCTTTCATTATTTCTGTCTCTTTCATACTTTTATTGCTTCTTATTTCGATTTTGGATGGTAATGTGGAATCATCATTATCACCATCGTCATCGTCATCATCATCATCATCATTATTATTGACATCGACATTGGCAGAAGATTTTGTGGCAAGTTGTTGTTGTTGTCGTTGTTGCTAAAGCCCTCATCATCATCATCATCATCATCAACAACATCATCTTGATGATTTTCTCTTTTCGTTCTTTTTATTTTTTTTGCTCATCCTCTTCAATTGCTGCTTGAGTGAATCGCTCGGCTTCGCTTCGCTTGCTGGGAAATTGTATGATTGAAAAATTAATGGGCACACAGAATCTGCTTAGGCGAGTTGTTCGTCCATGCACACACAGTTTCCGTTGCGTGTGGCGCTTCAGCTCCCCCACACCCTCACACCTCACGCTCATCCACTCAATCCGTCCGTCCGTCCATCCATCTGTCCGTTTGCCTCATTGCTGTTGAGTTGCGGTATGGGCGTGTGGGCGTGTCACTCATGCCTTTCGATAGAATCTTGATATTACTTTTTTTTGTTTTTGTATTTTTTTATGAGCATACATTTAGGCAATGATACACGGTTTATAGAATAATATGCATTTTCAAAAAAAAAAAAGCAATTTAATTTGTTGGATTTACTTTTTTAAATGATGCCAATTAAATATGTCGAAAAATGTTTAACCACTGATGACGTCACGCATGCTTAAGACTAGAATTCAGGTCGTATCATATTTCATTATATGATTTATTATACATAAATCATTTTAATATTGTTAACAGAAGTTATGTAGAAAATTAAATATGTCGCTGGATAATTAGAGCATTGAATAAAAGGATAGATGGATAGTTTCTGTTATAATTACATATGTATATAAATAGATAGGTTGGCAGTTAGGATATAAAGATGTTTAGACAGATATGAGGACGTTTTCTGCGTTATATGCGATGTAATGGATCCATGTTTCGGATACGATTCGATAGATACGAGATCATGGTATAATTGAGACAGAGGTTTTCGCTCTCTTCAAAAAAGTCACTGACTTATCAAACCAACGTTGTACATGGTAGATGGATATATGACTAGATAGTTCAATGGTTGGATAGGCAAGTCCATGTAAATAAATCCATTCTTACATCGAACATATCGAAAGATGGCAAATCGGGACGGCTGTGCAGGCCAAGCTGTGGGTTTTGATTATCTGAATATGTTGAGGAAAGCCTTAAGAACACCTATTGGAACCAAAATTGTCGAGTTCTGGATATATAAGAGAACAATATGATTGAAGAATCAATAAAAGAACATTTTTGTTCAACAAATTGTTTCTTTTATTAGAAAACGTCCATAAATTACATAAGGTAAAATCACCAAGGGTCATTGAAAATCTCATGTGAAATACAGAGGAAGGATTCGCTAAAATCTCACCAAAACCCAACAAGAGGTGTCGAAATTTAAGACGAAAGTCCTCTTAGGTAAGAGATCTTAACATTGTCTCCCGTCTATTGAACGCCTGAGCCGAATTTCCGGAATTCACGAGATACAATATTGACAAGAATACTTGAAAAAGACTTCAAATTGATAGTAATACGGGTGTACGAGCTCTTTTGACCAAAAACATTAAAAATTCTATGAGATTTTATGAGATATGAGAAGCATGATAAGAAAGATTGTATGATTTCAGCTTTAAAATTTTGCAATGGCGTCAAATTTTCGAGTTTCTTTAGAAAATTCGAATTCAAGAGAATCTTCAATGCATACGATAGTTTTACGTTACATATATGAATATGAGAATCAAAATTTATGGTGCTTTAAAACAACAACACTCTATAGATGTGTGTGTGTGTGTGTGTGTGTTGTATAATCAAAAGCACCGTTTAAAAACAATAAAAGCAAATAGCAAGACAGGAAGGAAGTAAAGGAACTGAAAAAAAAGAAATAAATGCTTAAAGATAAAAAAGGGCAAAAATATAAATATATAAATAAATAAATAAATGAAGAGACGAAAAAAGCGCAGGCAAAATAAATGAGTTGTAGGTAAAAAAAAAAAAAACAACAACAACAAAAAAAAATGTACTTTCAAGCAACTCTTGTTTGTTATATGGCACGGGCAAAGGGCACGGGGAGGCTTAAGGCTGACTAAAAGATACAGGAGTTTAGAGCGTTGACGACGATGACGTTGAAGCGCCATCAAAGTGCTCGGAAAATGGCAAAAACTCTTTTTACTTCTTTTGTATTGTTGTTTTTTTTTTTTTTTACCGTACGTTCGCCATTTTGCTTTTCGTTGCGTTTCCTTTTTACTCTTACTTATTGGGGTTCATTTTTTTTTTTTTTTTTGTGTGCTTTTACGTCTTCTTCTTCTGCTGCTTCGACTACTTTTTTAAGGATACCATAGAGCGAAAGAGAGAGAGAGTGTCTGAGTGAGTGAGTGCGCAAAAGAGAGAGAGAGTGAAATTTTTAAAAGATGCTTTTAGCGGTAAATAATGAAAAGTTAAAAAGCCACATCAATGAGATACTTTTTTTGTTGTTCTTCTTTATTATTATTTTTTTTTTTTGCAATATTTTTATACATTTTTTTTTCAACATTTTTGCCATTTTGTTTGTGCGTGCGTTGGTTTTTTTTTTTTTTTTTGTTTTTCCATTTTCATTTTCATTTTTATACCGTTAGACAGCAAATGTTAGCTTTTGCTGAGCGTTGAGCCAAAGACGAGAAGCTGTCGTGTTGACAACGGCAAAAGAACGTTGGCTTAGCGAGAGGGGGGTGGGGCAAGGGCATGCAAAGTAAAGTCAACTTAAATCTTAGGTGCGTTCTTGCTTGCTCTTACACACACACACACACACACACACACACACATACTCTAAATGTTAGTTAGTGTTGTTGTTTTTGTTATTTAATTTTTTTTATATTTATTATGCTTCTTCTTCTTCTGCTGAGCTGCTTAGTTGTTGTTGTTATTTGTTTGTGCATTTTTTTTTTGTAATTTTTTATTATTTTTTTGATTTTTTTTTTCTTGTTTGTTTAAGCGGCAACATTAGATGGTTTGTTTGATAGATAGATAGATAGATAGATAGATAGATAGATAGATAGATAGGTAGATAGATGTAAAGATAGCTAGATAGATAAATAGTTGGCTGGCTGGTCACTTGGTTTGTTGGCTGGTTGGGTGATTGGTTGGGTTGTTTGGCTTGATGACTTGCATAGATTGATTGAAATGTTGGTTGTCCGATTTGCTTGGCTCGCCTCTACATTCCATTCCCTTCCATTTCACATCACTCTACTCCACTCTTCCTACTTCTGCCCTTACCTCAACGCAATACAAGTCAACTTATCGCTTTGCTTTTGCTTTGCTTTGGCTCAGGCAGTTGTGTCCTGGCAGCGTCCTTAATTGATGTTATGACGATGCTGTCGTCGCTGCTGCTGCTGCTGTTATTTTTGTTTTTGTTGCTGCTACGGTTTTCCATCATCATTACAACGCTGAGCATCTTTCAATGTAAGCTTTTGTCGTGCGGTTGCCAACGATATTCATGCATACACTTACATATGTGTGTATATGTGTGTGTGTGTGTGTGTGTGTTTGCTTTAAGCATGTGTGCAGCTACAATTTGTAATGATACACAAATTAGACTACTAAATGGACGCTTAATGGCTTCAAGCACAGGCAGACAAACACACACACACACAGACACACACACATATGCACAGATTTACATACATACATACATACATGTCGTTCTTAGTCATCATATGTCGAAATATGGCATTGTTTAATGTTAATTTGTTCTGCTCTGTGTTTTTTTTTATTTTATTTTTTTTTCTATTTTTTTTGTGTAATTTAAGCTTCAAAATGTATCATTTTTCTTTGCTTTTCGACAACTTTGAACAATTTTTTGCGCATATTTTAAAGTTACAAATTAAAAATTGTTTATTTTTCGAGTTTATATATATTTTTTTGTTTATTTTTACTGAATTTCTGCCTTAAAATAAAATTTATTATTAATTATTTGCATATATAAAATATTTTTAAACTGAAAAGAACTAACAAATTTGAATTCTAAGCCATGAAAATCAAATTCGTATAAAAATGTAAAATATTTATATAAAAGTATAATGTTGTTCTTGTTGGGAGAGCTCTGTTAATTAAGTGAGTTGTTTCATGAGTTTTTTATATAATTTTCCAATAAATAATTAATTAATAAACTTAAAATTCAATGATCTTATAAAGACTTTATCAGATTTTGCAGTAAATCCTTTTTTTATCTCTAATTTAGCTCTTATTATTATTGGACCACACCAAATGACAAGGAATATTTATAAATAAACATACAGTAGAGGTTTAATACACCAGTCACTTGATAAGTCGAACGTTCCAGAAATTTGGACACTTACATAAATTCTATTATAACATCTCTTAATAATTTAAAGATTGTTCTAATATTTTGGAAACACTTTAAATGAATCAATAAACATTTTATAAAAAAAAAAAATAATACTTAATCATTATATAATTAAAGGCCAAATGAAAATTAATTAAAATTTTAAAAGAATTACTTAATTTCCAATGACTCTTGGTGAGGTATCGCTGGAACGCCCTTATTAATTTTATTTCCTTAATTCTAATTAAGACGATTCGTTAATAGGAATATGGTTCTATTGCTGATGGCCCGAATTTTTGAAGTTCGATACTTTAAATTAAAATCTGTTCACTGATCTATTCTGACGTTAGTCACAATGAGTCACAAGCGCGTTGTGTTTTATGACAGAATTGTTGTGACCGTCAGCGAGCAAAAGCGATTCTCAGACAAACGATCACAACTCGTGACTATTTGTGATTAGTCTTGACTTATTGTTAGTAATGAAAATTGCTAAAAGTAACAACGAGTAACAAAATGAGACTCACTGTGACTCTGTGTGATTTTTTAAGCCTTGTTAGGCATTGTAACTCGACAAGTCTTGTGACTCATTGTGACTCTATAACATTTGTGTCTCAGTAAGCCTTGTTATAGCGATAACACTTGTGGTTTTGTGACTCACTGGGTCTCTATGAATCTGGTAACTCTATAACCCTTGTGACTCTGTTAGTCTTGTGATCCATTGTGACTTAATGTGACTATCATGAGAATAGTTCACTTAGTTTGAAAATGTTTTTGAGTTTTAATAATTACTTCACCACTTCCCTTCACTCAGTTCCCGAAATCGAATTTAAAATATTCGGCATTTAAATGCCCAAAAAACAGTTTCATACGAAAATTTAAATAAAATTTTCATAAACACAAAAAGATAAAGAAAAACGTTCGCTTTAAAGAAAATAAATATTTTTTTTTTTTGGATAAAAACATATATTTTTGCATTTCTTGCTGCTTTATGCCTACAAAACGTTAAATTAAAGAACAAGCAAGACAAAAAACAACAAAAAATACAAATAAAAACAACAAAAGTGCACAGCAATGAGCGAGATAGCAAAACAACATGAGATGGCGACTCCCCAAAGCCTGAAACTCATACAAACAAAAAAAAAAAAAAAGCCATTAAAAAATATTTGCTGTGCAAAAAGGAAACAAAAACAAAAAATAAAATACAAAAAAAATAAAATAAAAAATGTAAAAAAAAATATATTGAGAGAAAAGTGGAAAATACTTAAAAAATAGATACATCATCAAGCGCACACACACACACACACACATACACTCATACAGTATGGCACTGCCTGAGGGGGCGTCTGTCGTTTAGTTTGACAAACTGACGTTGCCGCCAAAAAACTCATTCACTCACTCACTCACTCACTCACTCGTTCGCACGTCAATCGTCGTTGCTGAGAGTATTGTTTTAAGGATTACTCTAGCAACAACAACAACAACAACAACGAGAAGGAGTAAACTTCACCCACACAAAGCAATACAACAACCATCATCAGTATCATCATCATTGTCGCCATAGCCGAACGCCAACGCCAACGCCAACGCCGCCTTCGTCATCATCATCATCTTCTGCATCAGCATCAGCATCAGCAGGATTGTCCTCTCCCATCAACGACATGGTTCCGCATTTAACGAAGACTAATTCATTGCGCACATCATTTTTCATTTCTCCATTTTGGCTTGTCTCGACTGCGCTACTGCGGCAACAACAACAACAACAGCGGCAAATGAAACGCGCGCGCTCATTGGTCATTGCATGCGACATGTGCGTTAGAGTAAGCCAACTATATATAACACTACGTATAAGCCTGTGTAAGCAAAAGAGAAGACATGTACAAGAAAGAAATATTGCTGTCAAATGTAACTGTAATGGCAGCCAAAAGCAGCAGCATCAGCAGCGGCGCAACATCCACAGTTTGATAAGCACACACACACGTGCAGCAGTGCTGCTCAAACTGTTTGCGCCATCTTAGCGTTGTTATCTGATGCGCTTCTCTCATATGTATGTACAATTACCGTTAGAAGTTACATTCAACTAAACAATACGACAATTTGTGCTGTAGTGTATTTGATGTCAGCACCACCCACACGTCAACTATTACGGTTGTCTCTTTCGTGCACTTGGGATTTTGCATGCCATGCAGAAGGCATGCGGCATGCGGCACGCTGACTCATAGCCAAGTCAGTTAGAGACGACGCCAAGTGGCGTTCAGTCGCGGCGCGCATTTTGCAATTTAACACAGCACACAAAGCAATACTAACGGTAACTTTGACAATTGCCGCTGCAACAATACCAAAAAATAAAAACAAAACAAAAAAAAGCAACAAAAAATGACGTAAAATATTTGTTTATTTGTTTTTTTTTTTTCTTCTTCATCATCAATTCATGCAAAATATAAACAAAAAAAAAATTTAAGCATCAACAAAATGTTCAAAGCACTTTTAATGTTGAAAAAGGCTTAGCGTGCCGCAATCACATTATGACATACGACAATACAATATTAAAACATGCTTACTTTGTTCAATACATATGATCTATTTTTTTTTTAGAGAGGCTCAGCACTTGTCGCAAAGCAAAACGATCGTAAGCAATAACACACTCACACACACACATGCAAGCACTGTGTGAGACCGCGCTCAGTGACTCTCAAACTGTTTGAGTAGCAAAATGGCGCCAAGTATTGCAAATGCATTGCGTTTGTTTGTTTATGTTAAGGCGGGCAGAATATATTTTGTAATTTATGAAAACAACAACAACAACAACAAGAACAAAAGAAAGAAGAAAAAAAGACGTAATTAATTTGTGCAAAGACTTTCACTGACCGACAATGGCGACAACAACAACAACAACAACAACAACAACAACAACAACTTACTTTCGCTACAAGACATAATACTTATTATGTTGTTGTTGTTGTTGTTCTGTTTGTTGTTGTCGTTGTGTTGTAATTCGTCAACTTTTGATGACATAAAAGTTTAAAGTACATTTTAATAAACAACAACAAACAAGGCTGAACTTCTTAGTTGTTGTTGTTGTTTTTTTTTATTATTCTATTTTTGTTGTTGTTTGCGCGGCATGCCCCACTCAATAGCAACAACAACATTAGAAGTCATTGATTCTTTGCAGCCGCCAATCATACTTGTTTCAAACAACAACAATAACAACAACAACAGCAATGCAACAGCTCAAGTTGCAACTTGGAAAAGTGCATGTTGTTGATATTGAAGGAAGTGTGTCAGACATGTTAGCCAAGTTGAAATTTGTTTGTTAGCCATCATGTTGTTGTCTGTCGTTGTGTGTGTGTGTGTGTGTGGCAAGTGTGAAGACATCGTTTGCGTGCGAAACTAACGGTAATAGAATAAATGCTGTTTCATTTTTTTGCACATCAACAACATACAACAAACATATGTGCGAAAAGGAACGCTTATATGTTTGAATGAGAAGGCAAACGAACGAACAAACCAACTAGAACAAAAAACCGGGCCAACAGACAAACCAGACCAACAAAATAATAATAATAATAAAGATGAAAAAAAAACAAAAAAAAAAACACCAAAGTATAAATCAACATAGCAACGAACTAAAATCAAACGAAACCGAAACGAATGCAAAATTTGTGCAATGGGAAGTAAAAAAAAAAACACAACAAAAAACAACAAACACAAAGCAAAACAAAATAACATGGTTCAAAATGACGACGACACTAACGAAATTAAGCAAACAAGTTAAAAAGAGACAAGACTACAGACAAATAATTGTCTGCATGGGTGTGTGTGTGTGTATGAGGGGAGCACGCAGCTGAATGTTTGCGACACAGACGACAGCCAACGAACGAAGAAACGAACGAGTGGCGGGCCGAACAAACAAACGAACGAGCGTCGCACCGAACGAACGTACGAACGAACATTCGTACGTATGAACGAAAGAGCAAGCGAAGGGACGATGTGCAATGCATGGCTCACTTGCCTGCTTGCTTGCTTGAGTACGTGCATGCGTGCGTGCGTGCTTCACTGCTTGCTGGCTTGTTTATAACGTTAGCTAGCTATCTCATTTACGCTTATGCAAACGAATATAAAGCCATGGTGCCATGGGTGGTTTGGATTGCCGCACACAAGTTTCATTTATTTTCAAATTATTAGTACGACTAACGATTCGTGGTCTTAACGCCAATACAACTGCAAACACACATGCACACACATACACATACATACATAGAGAAACCAGACATTGGCAACCAGCAAGAACAACCACCAATCGCCCGCGCTTCAGCCAACAAGCAAGCAATCCGCAAAGTGTACGAGCATAAATACGAGTTTGCAGTCAACTTCGTTGCCGTTGTTGTTGTTGTTGCTGCAGACATACCCGACCCTTCTTTCACAACAACAATACATACTACATTGCTGTCGCAGTCATCAGCAATAGCAGCAAGCAGCAGCGGCAGCGCACGACGTCAGCGCAGCGCAACGCAAACCAAGCAAGCACATGATCCTTAATTTCGTTATAATTTTGTATGTTGCCTGAAATTGTATATCATTTTAAGTTTGATCGGCCGCGAATACGTACCGAACAGCGTAAACCGACAACAATGACAACAACAACAACAAGACGACCATTACAATAGCAATAACAACAGCAATTACAAAAAAAAAAAAAATAATAAAAATAAAAGCACAAAAAAAAAAAAACAAACAAAACATTAGGCAAATTGTAACAACAACAATGCCAATAAGCAAATAACATTAAATAAGTTTTTGTTTTGACCAACAAACAAAACCTAACCTCACTTTTTTTTTGTGTGTGTGCGAAATTTGTACTTTTCGTTTGCCGTCGGTTTCGAACTCAGCAACAGCAACAACAACAACGTCCGAAAAGTGCAACAACAAAAAAGCGCCAATAAGCGTTTAATTATTTGGCATTAAAGTGCAATAAAAATACATAAATAAATATACATATATTTTTTTTTCGCCATAAAAAGTTTCATTTTTTTTACAAATATTTTTTTTTTTTGCTGCTTTTGTGTAATAAATAATCTAACAAACAAACAAGCAAGTAAACTAAAACTTAAGATTGTTAAATGCATTACTAATTTAACAAAAATAATTTCTGTTTACATTTTGTTATTCTTTTTTTTTTACAAGTGTAAAAAAAAGTTGCCGACGGCAAAGTGCGCAAAGGTCGCAAGTGAGTGTCGACGACGACGGTGAATGCCAAAAATAAATTTGGCTGTGCAAAAAAAAAACAAAGCAAAACAAAGAAAACTGTTTTTAAATAAAAAATATAAAAAAAAAACCGCAAACGAACAAAAGTTAATAATAATAAAAGCATAGAAAGCGCCAAAATACTGTGTTGCAAAAAAAGTAGTGTTGAAAAACAAGCTGCATAAATCATTTGTGAAAAACCGTTGATATTTTAGCAAACATAAATAAGAACAAAGCAAAAATTGTTACTAAAACCAATTTATTAACAATTTGGTTATAAATAATATATACACACACACACACACGCATACAAGTGTGCGTCGGTTTTTTTTTTTTGGCAAAACGCACTGTTATTAATACCGGTCTTGCTTTGGATTATACGAGAATTGATCTGTTCAAAACGTATATCGATACGCAGCGTTTTTACGCCGGCCACAAATTGGATTTCAAACAACACAGCTGTGCCGGCGGCCCTGGTACCGGTGGTGGAGTCGTCGGCAATACAAATAATAGCCAACCGCATCACACGCATACGGCGCACGGCAGCGTTGTTGGCGTTGGCATCGGTGCAGGTCTAAGTTCGGGTGCACACGGTGTTGCCTTGAGTGCATTGAACGCGCATACACATACGCACACACATACGCATACGCCACAACAACACGGAGCGCATCATACGCTTGCATTACATCATACACATCATAGCGGCGGCGGCGGCGGTGGAGGAGGAGGCGGCAGCGGCGGCGGCGGTAGTAGTAGTAGTAGTGGTGGTGGTGGCGGCGGCGGTGGTTCAGCTGGACAAGGCGCTACAGCAATAACGTCGGCACAACAACAACAGCAGCAACAACAACAACAACAGCAGCAATTGTCAACAGTCGCACAACAGCAACAACAACAGCAACAGCAAGCGAATAACGCAGTACAACAGCATCAACAACAACAACAACACCACCAACAGCAACAACAACAACAACAGCAACAACAATTGCATCTTGGCTTAACAGCCGCCGGCTTGAACGCACACAACGTTGTTGGCATCGGTTCCGGTTCAGGTTCCGGTGGCAGTAGCGGCGGCACTAGCGGCGCCACAACATCAACACTCCTAATTGGCAACGGTCCGCCATCAAACGGTGCCCAAACAACCGCTGCCGCCTCAGCCGTTTCGGTTACAACCGCTGCCGCTGCTGCTGCAGTTGCCGCAAACGCTGCCGCAGCCGCTGCTGCTGCAACGAACGCCGCTGCAGCCGCTGCCGCTGCATCGGTTTGTACAACAACGCTGCCGCATCACGTGCCGCCGCATCACAGTCTCGGCCTGAGTCCACAATCGAGCGCCGATTCACAACAATTTAATATTTTTCCAGCGATTTTCAGTCGCCAATTGAATTTCTCAGCGGCTGCGGCGGCCGGCGCCTGCGGTCAAGCTGGTAAATTGACAATGGACGAGCTGCGTCCGAATCTTGTTGGCGGCCTGCTTGGCCTACAGCAGGGTCTGCTCGATGAGCACGCTGGTAGCATGCAACATGGCGGCGTTGGCGTCGGCGTCGGTCAGGATACAAAATCATTTATGTCATTTCAAGATAATCGCTTGATGGGCATCGGTTCATCGCATGAGAATCGTTTACTTAGCTTGGCCACATCCGTGCAGGATACACGCTCACCGATTACATCGTTGGACAAATCATCATCCTCATCGTTAAATCATCAACGTAAATGTAGTAGCACGCCGGAGGATTTCAGTTCATTATATTCGGGCCTACCGACACCTGGCATGGATTCATCATCGCATCATCATACGCCGGCACATACGCCGCCCTCGCGGCTCTCCGATCATGGCATATCCGGTTAGTATCAACTTTCGACAACTGGCCAACACGAAAGGATTAGCAACATTATTGGGCATCTGTTCGCTCTTTCTGTGTGTCTGTCTGTCTGAGTGTGTGTTGGCTTGGCCCATTCAGTGTAACCACTTAGTGTCGCATTGTTAGCCTTTTAGTCAGTCTCAATTTGTTTGACATTTTGCTGCCATGGCACACGCGTCGCAGCTTAGCTCGGCTTTAGCGCTTATGTGGCAATTATCTCTTTCAGCATGTCACCATTGTCACTTCAAACAACACAACAACCCTTCTTAGTACACACACACACATTTCCTGCCCTGCCCTGCCCTCGCCTTTCCTTTAGTCTAGCGCACTTTTGTTGCTATTGAGCGTTCTTTGGCATGCCGATCGGCTTAGCGCAATTGTCGTTCCATTGAAGCTCGAAATCCAACCTTTGTTACCATTTCAACAATAATGTATCTTTTGCGATTTCTTTTGCCTATAAAATATATTTTGTTCAAATATTTTCATAACACAATTGTTGTTCTTCAATAAGATTTTCTTATTTAGCATTATGTTTATAGTTCTTCTCACCTTATGAGACATTTGGCACATTTAAATACATATTTTATCCAACATTCCAACAATTCCGTTTGAGAGATCATGTAGAATCATATAGAAGACACAGAGCTCTTAGTACTTTTACGAATTATACATATTCAGCAATGAGAACTATCATTTTTAATGCGCTCTAGAAGTAAAATATAATTTTCATAGGGAAGATATGAAAACATTTCATTTCTGTTGATAGATCTTCTTCGAATGGTTCCTTGGGTTGTTTTTTTTCATGACAATAGCATGAGAAGATCTGGGAATAAGTCTGGCGCCATTAAATTAACAATCTTAAAACGTTTCCATCATCTTGTTTCTAGACTTAATCGTCTTTTTCTTCGAAGGTGTTTCTCATTTATAAAGCCTTGAATTTTTTCTATATTGAGCGCAATTTGTGAGTCGAGTCTTACATGGGGTTTTCAATAAATGATCTGTTATCTTCAAGTAACACAAATATTTATAGTCTTTTTTTCCATTGAATTTATTTTATCTTATGCTGCCATTTACAGTTTCCCAAATGATTATTAAAATGTTTATAAAATAAAATACCAATTTTTAATCCTCGAATTACATTATTGTAATTTTCATAGGGATTTTCTATCTTTGAAAGTAAAATGCGGTCTATGTTACTCGCCGATAATGTAGTTTTTTTCAAGATGAATGATGAATCTTTTCTTTTTATAATGTTAATGTATGTTTATACATATAAACAGTCAATTGGAAAATCACTCGGAGAGCTGTCAACCATTTCGGTATAAAAAGTTGCCAATACGAAGGTCAAAGTTGACAGAGAGACAAATCTATATCCATATTTTTATATAAGCGCAATGTGACTCATTTCCTCATCACGAAATTTCCGAAACTATTAGATCAATTGATCCTGATATAGATGCTTATTAAGAACGGATTTCCCGAGAGTCCTGTAGAAATAAATTCTTCATTGCCTATCAGCTAGTAGACAATGTCTACTAGACATATCAAAACTAATTGGAATTATACAAATTTCTGATCTATTTGAATTGTCTTAGTGTAAATTAAATTAAAATTTTTTCGACCATAATGTTAAACTTTCAGGCACTTTCTCAAGCACTTTTCTGGACCAAAATTCACTAAGACTTGTTTAACTTTTTCAAGATCTTGAAAAGTAATTTCATTATTTTTAAAAACTAATTGTAAGAAATAAATTTAATACTCGCTAAAGCTTCTGAGCCATTAGACCATCGCTTCGCTATCACTGCAGTGCACTGAAAATATGAAAAAATCATTATAACAAAAATTTAAATTCGATACTTTTGCCTCAAAGGCTCAAGGTCATGCCAGCTCTCTCTATATGTCTGTCGTCAGTCGCGCTGAATGACTCGAACATTATTTGATTGTGTTTAGCATAATTTTTGTGTTGGTATTACTCAATTAGACCGAATATAGTTTAAATTTGTTAACGAGCTAAGCGCGCCAATTATTGAAAACGAAGCGAGCCTTCACCATCTCTTTGGTATGTTGTTCTTGTTGTTGGTGTTGTTGACAATATTGTCTGTCGCTTGATGATCCTTGTGTCTGGTCTGGTCTGGTCTGTGTTTGCTGACCTTTTAAACGACGTTGCGTTGCATAATTTTCTGCCTTTTGAACTTTGTGCTTTGTCCTTACAAAAAAGGAGCACAGGTAAGACAACGAATGTTGATGACGAAGCTTCTTGTCTGTCTGTCTCACTTTCGCACTCTCTCTGACGCAAAATTTCATCACGATTAATATAAAATTTGCATAAATTATCCCATATTGCATATTCATGTAAAGCGGTCCGAACCGAAAGTGAAGTCATGTCATCGTCGTTCTCATCATCACCATCATCATCATCATCATAAGGTTCGCTGCCTTTATTATGTATTATTTTGCGGCCACTTTAGCGTTGACAAAATGGCGTCCAAAATGTTTTTGTTGTTGTTGTAGACACATTGAAGTTGACTTTGCTTAAGCTTTTGCGTTTGCTGTTGTTGTTGTTGTTGTTGCGCGCGTCTTGCGGTCTGCCTGTGGCCGCAATGTGGCATTTTTCACCGTGTTGCTGTCATCATTCTCTCTCTCTCTCTCTCTCTTTTTCTCTCTTTTACCTTTGGTCTTTATTTTTAATTTTCATATTTCTGTTTTTGCGCATTGCTTCATGCTAATTATTCATAATTTTCGGGTCAGCAAGGTTAGACATTAAACGCTTTGCGCATATTAATGTGCCGCACTTTCTCACACTCTCTCTCACGCTCTGTCTCTGTCGCTGCTGGTTGTAATTTTTTTTTTTTTTATATTTTATTTTATTAACATTTGTTTTTGCATTTGTGTCATTATAGCGGAAGGTGCATTCAAGAAACTCAAACCGGAACCAAATACTGGCCTTTCGACAGTTTCCGGCGGTGTTACATCGCCCGGAAGTGGATTATCTTCATTAAGTCAACATGCCGGCCATACCCCAACCACAGCATCCTGCCCAACCCCAGCCAGACGAAGACATCGAACAACATTCACGCAGGTAAGCTGTTCAACCATTAAATTTAATCATATTTAAATGATATATGCATCTATATACAGTGCACAATTCACAAACATAGTATATATGTATGTATGTATGTAAGTGTGTGTGTGTAAGGTTAGTTTGTTTGGAACGTTGCGTTGATGTTAAAATAGGGACAAATATGCAAGAAACATCAGTTGGCTGCTTTCATATTATGGCGGTGCTCCTGCTGTGGTTAACTGTTGTTGTTGTTGTCGTTGTTGTTGTGTCCTGTATCCTGTGTCCTGCGCAGCCTGTCTGTAAGTCTGTCTGTTAACAAACATGCAACTTGCAAGTTGAAAATTTTAATTAGATTTTTAACAAGTTATGTTATTCTATACAAAAGCAACAAAACAACACCAACAACAACAACAACAACGACATCCGCTTATGTCAGTCAGCATGTCAGTTCATTAGGTTAACGGTAAACGGAAAACGGTAAATGATACTTAACTTTGTCGCTGACCAACATCTCGTATGAAGAATTTTCTATTACATGTTCTTGTTGTTCTGTCATTTAATATACTTTTTCCTGCCTGTATTGCTTAATTACATAGTTTAAAGTCGTTTGTATATAGCACAAGTGTTATTGAGTTTGCTAATTACTTAAATGTCTGCAAAATGATTGGGGGAAAATAAAAAAAATTCTTGGCGTCTGATTTTTTTTTTCCTTCGGGCTTTAAATTAAACAAACTTGTCTTTCGCTATAAGTAAATTTTTGGAATTTTCTATTTTTTTTTTTTAATTCTTCTTCACTTCTTTTATTCAAACAAACATTTACTTTGTCAGAAATCATTTAGGGAACATCCATAAATATAGTTTTACTCTTGGCATTGAAACTCCTCTCACCCTCTTAACACCTTCTTCTGTAACTCACATGAGTTTTTGCTTTGAATTTAAAAAAAATAATAAATTGATAGTTTAAAAAATTCACATGAAAACTTCGATGAATTCCCGCCCCTTGATGAGATTTGTTGAGATTTTGCTGGACCCCCACTCCCCTAATTTCATCACACGTAATTAATTATTGCAATTTTTGTATGTCTCTATGTCTTTGCTCACTTTAACGTCAAATTAAAGCTGCCTTAAACTTGAGTTTCTCATTAGCATTTCGAAAATATTACAAATACAAAATGGTATACAAAAATATATGTATATAAGTACGATATGTATGTATAAAAGAGTATATAAAAGCACGAACAAAAAAAAAACAAAAAAAAAGTAAATAAATGTGCAGAGTGTAACGAGTTAGCCTAATTAAAATCCTCTTAATTTCAGGAACAATTAGCGGAGCTTGAAGCCGCGTTCGCCAAATCGCATTATCCTGATATTTATTGCAGAGAAGAATTGGCGCGAACGACAAAATTGAATGAGGCGCGAATACAAGTGAGTATATATGTATAAAATAACAACAATATTAACATTTTGTGTGGCCTTTTTTTTTTTTTTTTGCGAACTAAGTAAATAATGTTATAACTACAACAATAATAATATTAATAATACTTAGTAACAAACCAGTAAGGGCGTTATAGTCGAGTATACTCGACAATATAATACCCTGCACACACAGTAGGCGGTGCCACACCCTAAATCTGCAAAAAAAAATGTTGATTTGACATCGCCCGATCAAATAGTGTTCAAAATATCAAGTAAATTGGTCCAAAAAAGTGGAATTTACGAAAAATTTGAATTTATAGGTCATTGAGGGGTAACCATCAAAAAGAGGGGAAATTTTGTGGTATGCAGTTTTAGAGATACATATCTACTGAGCTTGTATACAAAATTTCAGGTTCATACCTCGGTTAGTTTTGGAGTTATAGCGTTTTATAGAAAACCATTGGGGTAGGGGGAAAAATTGTGGTGTGCAGTTTTGTAGAGCTACTCATACTGAGTCTACATACCGATTTTCATGTTTTTATCACTTTGGATGTTCGAGTAATAGCGTTTTAAAAAAGTGGAGGGTGCTGGTTGGGCGGGAAGAAGTGGGCGTGGCACAAAACCGTTCAAACTTGATCTGCTGCCGAGCATCACGTGTCTACCCGCCAAATTTCAAATCTCTAGCTCTTATAGAGTCCGAGAACCATTGGTGAGGACGGACGGACAGACGGACGGTCATGGTATCAAAAACCGAAACGAGTGGACTGAACTGATTAGAACAGAATCGCGCAGCATTGAACGGCAGTAGTATAGAATAGCACAAAATATAACAGAATATAACAGAAAAGAAGCGACGTGTATAACACAAAGCATCATTAATGCTATTGTTGTTGTTGTTGTTGCAGAGAAGAGCGGCGCACAAAATTTGTATTGAGCGTAACTGAAAGCATCAACGCTGTTGTTGTTGTTGTTGTTGCCAACAATTGCAACAGTTGTTGCACTGATGCGATCTCCGCCTTTGGTTAGGCGATTAGTGTACGATTATTTTCAATTGAATGCGTTTCACAGCCGTTGGGTGTCGCACTCAAGTGCAATGAGGCGACAACCCTCAACTGCTGTGCCTGCATGTGGAAAGAAAGAAAGAAAGAAAAAAAACGAAATGCTTCAACAAAAAAAAAAAAAAAAAAAAGAGAATTGCACCGCGGTAATAATTAATTTATAGTTTTATCATGCAGGGCGGTCGGTGTTCTTGTGCGTCGGCATTGTGCACTTGCCCGAACGCAACCCAAGGCAAAGGCAAAGGCAACTCTGTGCTTCGCTCGCAATGCGTAACACGTTTGAGTTCATTTGCTCGTTCGTTCCTTCATTCGTTCATTCGTTCGTTGGTTAGCTCGCTTGCTCGCTGACACGTTCACTTGACTCGCTCGTTTCGTTTTGTTTTTTTTTTTTTTTTATATACGGTGTACAATTACAGACAGACTGACGGATAAACTGACTGATAGACGGACGGACGGACGGACGGAACGTATTAAGCTCATGTTGAGTGCTGTGCGAAAAGCAAGTGCACAAAACGAGATTGCGTGCGTGCGTGCTGATGTATCTCAAGCGTGCATGAGTGAGTGAGTGAGAGAGAAAGAGTGTTAAACTGAAATGTTTGCTGGCGCCTTGTGCTATGCAATGCTATTTTAACAACATTTGATGAATAATTTTCTAAGCAGATGTGTATGCATGTGTGTGTGTGTGTGTGTGTGTGTGTGTGTGTGTGTGTGATGACATAGACATGTGCCCAAAGCGAAAATTGTCGTCTTGTTACGCCGCGCCCCTGTCATCAATATCAACAACAACAGCAACAACAACCACCATTGAACTTTAAATTTGCAATAAAAATTTATATACACGACAAATTTGTCAACACATTCAAGTAATGCTTATAATGATGCCATTGATGATGATGATGATGAGGATGTTAATGATGTTGTTGTTGCTAAGCGGGTGTGAGAGTCAAGTTGTCGACGCGGGTCGTCAAATTACACACAGCGAGACTCATGCAGTGTGTGTGTGTGAATGAAGGCAATGACAAAGTGGTTAGGCCGCGGGGAGGGGTGTAAGGAGTGCGCTTTCATGTTGCAGATGATTTTTTTTTGTTTTTTTTTTTCTTGAAATATAATTCGTAAATATTTGAACATTTGTGGAAAAATATGGTTTATGTATGCTTAATAACTCGAGTGGCAGATTGATTGTAAAAAAAAGAAGGTTTGTGGCAAAGGGGGAGGGTGGGCAGGCAGAACGACTTGTGCTTAATTCATTCGCATTCTTATCAGCAACTTTGATTTTGATTGCATTTTAATTTAAACGTATTCTTTTCATGTTTCATATTCATGTTCTTTATGATTTTTGTTTTTATTATCGTACATTTAATGTTGATTGTAACTGAGATTGTTTGTTGTTTTTATTGTATTTTATTTTTTGCTACTCATTTTTTAATGTTGCCTCGCTTGATGATCTTAATGAATCTGTCGGTGCAATTGATATATTTTTTTTTTCATTTTTTATTTAATAGTTTTTTTTTTTTTTCTTTACTATAAGCACAACAAAGCATGTTCATATTTGTTTCTTGATAGAAATGACAAGACATGTTTGTCCGTTGCAAACTGTTGTAAGCTTTTAACAGTTACAAAGATGATAGACAGAAAAGTTACCATGCTGGGATCATTAAAAGAACAAAGCTTGAAGAAATAAAATGTACTATAAATAGTAAAGCTTATAGAGATAGAAAATTCGTTGTTTCTAGGACTTCCTTTAATTATTTAACACTTTATTTTGTGCAAAAATAATAACAAAGCGAGAAAAAAAAATATTTAAAAAAATGCTAATTTTCATTAAGAAGTCACCAATGCTTGGAAAAAAAAAACACCAAAAATTAAAAAATATTTTCTTATTAGGAACTCGAATTTTCTTATCAATTTAAGAGCTCAAACGTTATAGGTCTTCGGTAGACTTTAAGTAAGTATTTTCACGAACTTTATTTAAGCGTGAAGCAACAAGAAAAATAGAGTATATAAATTATATAAAGTCATAACTTCAGTCATGAAAAAGTGTTCGTTGAGGAACATGTCTCATAGTCAACTTAGAACCAACTTAGATCCCAACTTTATGTATCTCAAGAGCTTATAATCTATAAACTTGAAGCGTATTTTTTAGACAATCATAATGAAGTTCATTATACTTGCAAAATAATATTATTTTAACTTTGTGTAGAACACAAAAATTATATTTATTAAAAATAAATTAGTTAGTGACTATTTTTGATACATTAAACGTTCGAAATCTCACAACAGTCAGAAGACTTAAGGGACGTAAATAAATTATGTGAGGTTTTCCTCTCCAAATTTGGACCCCTCCCCCCTCTTATTGAGATTACATGAGATCAACGAACCTCTCCCTCTGTATCTCATATGAGATTTTGCTTAAAATTTAGAAAAAAATTGTAAATTAAATGAATAAAAAGTTGACATGAGATGTCCGATGAACCCTCCTCATAGGTGAAATTTTGCTGAACCCCACTACCCTAATTTTATCTCACGTAATTTATGGACAGCGTCACAGTAAGTCAAGAGCGTCATTTTGTGTTTCCTCGCGATTCTCAGCACTAACAACTTGTCACAACTGCTCACAAATAATCACAGTTAGTCACAAATAATCACAACTGCTCACAAAATAGCGATGAAGTGTCTTGGTTGGGCTGTACAATGTCAATTTATGTCATTTGTTGCTATTTTCCCGCCTTCTATTGGATCTCTGATTATTGATAGAAGGATACGAGATTAGTGAATGAGTTTTCTAATTAAGATCGACATAGGATATTATAAGAATTGAGAATAAGAATTAAAATAAGAAAGAAAAACAGAGAGAAAGATATCTCCTCAGCTTTAATCATATTTCATTGTGTCTCCCTTAGAACAAAGCTATAATTTACAGTTGGCAAAGCTGTTGATAGTGTTTGAAGATTATTAAATATCAACAACAAATTTAAAAAAAAAACTTTAAAAAAGTGCAAAAAATCTAGAAAAATGTTATAAATATAATTGAAAGGTGAAAAAGAGAAAGAAATAGAAAGGAAATCAAGTGAAATAAGCAAAGTGGGTCAACGAACCAAATAATCAAATGAATGACATGGCATGATGAACAACGATGGACAAGGGGAATGAGGGGCATGGGTTAACACACGTTGAAGAAAATTTGAGTGAAAAAAAAAGGAAACAAAAAAAAAAAAAAGAGGAAACAAACAAAAACGAATGAACGAAAATTTGATTAAATGAAATGAAACAAATTAAATTTGAATATGTTTAATTTTCATATTTCCGTGGCCAAACAAACACACACACACACACACGCACGCACACATACACAAGCAGAAGGGCAAAGCGCGAAATATGCAAAACATGCGTGTGCGAGCGAGAGGCAAACATATGCCAACTAATTAGGAACAAAAAAGAAATATGAATTGTAATTTTTTTTTTTTTTTGCAAATTTTGCTTAGTTTATTTATTGTGTTGTTGTTGTTGTTTTTTTTTCTATGATTCAAAATTAGCTTTAAATGTATTTTTGGTTAAAGCATTTTTTTGTTGTTTATCGTTGTTGTTGTTGTTGTTAAGTGAATGAACATGAACGCAGTTTGACAAAATGGCGACCATTTGACTGTGTTGGTGCATGGCTGAAGCAACTGAAGAGTAAAGTACATAAATTGAAAAGTTGAGATGGCAAAGCCAAAAGCGGCCAACAGATGAGTGTAAGCGAGGGGGCGTGAAAAAAGAAGAAGAGATTTTTCTTTTTTTTTTCTTTTTTGCTCTTCACATAAATAAAAAGTTATAGCAATGCGAATGTATGTGTGTGTGCCATCAAATGGATCCTTAATTAAGTTACTCCGCCCACATTTGCCACACACACACACACACATATACACTAAAATGTGTGAGTAAGCGAGGGCGGCATGGCAAAATAAATAAGTAGATTTTCAACCCTCCTTATACGTTTACTGATGCAAACAGACAGACAGACAGACAGAGCGTTAGACTGTGGGACAGATAGACGTACAGACAGACTTAGTGCGCCCCCAAGCGTACGCCATGCAAGCATAGACAAGCGTAGTCAGCAACAACATCATTTTCAGCTCATGGTTAAGAGCATTTTTTAGCAGCAAAGCACACATACATACATACATACATACATATGCTGTATAGATAGAGAAAGCGATACACAAACAACAACAACAAGAACAAGAACAGCAACAAACAAATAAACAAGCAGTTAGTGCGACACATCAGAGGAGCCGAGCCGAGCCCCGAGTCAACCAAATGAAACGAAAACCAAACGCGCAAACGGCAAAAGCAAACCAAACCAAACCAACCATCCAAACGAAACGAAATGAAACGAAACGCAACGCAACCAAAGAGTGGGGACAACGAAATGAAACCAAACCAAACCAAGCCAAACCGAACCAAAGCAAATGAAACCAATTTCAAAACTCAAGCACACACAAACACACACTCACACACAAGCACAACACAGTAACAGCAAAAAGAATAAGCTTATTTTCAAAATAAATATGCCGTATGTGCTTAGCTCACGCTCATGCACATACGAGTATGTCATGCTATTTTCAGCTGCTTCACAAAAGTCACTTTGCTGTTTTTTGTTTTGTTTCTTTTTTTTTTTTTTTGAATTACTATCATTAAGCCACAAATGCTGTGCTGTGCTATGTTTATGCTTGCGCCCTAAGGCTTCTTATTTTTTGCTACATACTTTTTTCCCCCACAAACATACACACACACACACACACAGACACAAAGGCATGCTGTCTGCGCTCAGCGACATTGCCATAGACAAAGATAATAATAATAATAATAAAAATAATAGTAATAATGATGTTGTTGATAGAATAAACGAAAGCGCCATCATTGTCTCTCATACCTACTAAGCGCGAGCACCCCCAATCAGCCCCTGACTGACTGACTGGCTGGCTGGCGAAGCATCACCGCCCCCTCGTTTATCAGCCAAGCGAAAGCATCGTTGTAGCGCATCCGCCATCATTTCTGAAATGAAATGAACATTTTTATACGCAGTCGCGCTCCTTTGCTCTTTCTACCTTTTTTTTCACATTCGGTCCCCCCCCTGCTACGCCTCTTTGCCATTGTTCGTTTAATGTGTGTTGAGCGCTCAAAAGTTGTTGTTTTTTTTTCTTTGTTTTCCGCCACCGAACGAACGTCGCCATTTTTGTGCGCTGCTTTCATTTTGCGAGCACAAGACAGACAGACAGACAGACGGACGGACAGCCAGCATCTTCAATATTGTTGTTGTCGCGTCATTTACCCAAAGCAAATAAGCAAAGAAGAAGAAGCAGATGATGAAGGCACAAACTTGATGGCGGACCGTCTTTAATAAGGTCTTCTTCTTCTTCTACTACTACTACTTTGACTTTCTTTTTTGAGCATTTTGTCTTATTGCTCATCTGCTATGCTTCTTCTTCTGCTTCTTCATCATCATCATACCCATGCTGCTGCTTCTTCTTCTTCTGCTTCTTCTGCTTTGGCTGTCTTGTGCTTCATTGCGACACAGTCTCAAGCATCATTCATATCCGTCCGTCTGTCTGTCCGTCTGTCTCTCCCTCTGTTCGTCCAACCATCTCTTCGTACTTTCTTACGTTTTTCGTTCGCTTGTCATCTTCATCTTCATCTTATTTTCAATTTCAATTTTGTAGATTCATTTTCTTTATTTTTTTTTTCTTCTTCTTTTTTTTTTGCTCATAAAATATATTTCGTCCTTTGCCTTTTTTATTGCTATTATTTTTGTTGTTGTTGTTGTGCTTACACATTGCCTGCGCCATTTTTATTTGGCTTAAGTATGTGTGTGTGTGTGTGTGTGTGCATTTCTTATAAGAACTTTTTGCGCGCTTGAAGATGTCTTCAAAGTGAAATTAATGTGTTCTTCGCTAGTTGGTTAGATGGCTTGGCTCTGCTGCTGATGATGATGATGATGACGATGGTGGGGCGGCGATGGCGGAGAGACTTTGGTTTGACGTTTGGCTGGCATATGTAAGTATGTGTGTATGCTACTAATAGCATGTCTTAGCGCGCGCACAAACTCAGATCAAAGTCAAGACAAGACAAACCGCTACCTCGCACAGCCCCCGAAATGTATGCAATACAAAAAGCGGCTAATGGCGTATGCTTGCTGCTTCTTCTTTGCTATATCGTCTTCTTCTTCTTTTCTTCGTTTTGTACATACAAACATATTCAATTAACAACACACACACACACACGCATTATTAACTATGCATAAGCTTTAGCTTTGACTTAAACATTTACTTTGTTCTTATTGTTCTTATTTTCCTTTTTTCAGGTTTGGTTTCAAAATCGTCGCGCGAAATATCGCAAACAAGAGAAACAATTGCAAAAAGCCTTGGCGCCATCTGTGATCCCATCCTGTAACGGCATGATGCGGAACATACAAGGATACAGCGTATCGCGCGGCTATCAACCATATCCGCATCACAATACCATGAATCGTTATCCGCAGGTAATTTCATATTACATATAATACATGATCCAATCAAAAGTTACATGATTTCTTTGTTTGCTCTTTGCATTTATGTAGGATCTTTTCCAAATGGGCGCCTCATCGTATCCGGGCATGACGCAACCGTTCTCAATGGCGCACAGCACGAATATGGGCTCTGTGGGCGTGCGACAAGATTCAATGGGTAAGTTCCATTAACAACATCATCATCATCATCATCAGACATTCATTCATTCAAGACAATTCAAGTTCTTGTGAGAAAAAGCAAAAATTACGGTATACTCGACAATATTATACCCTGCACATACGGTCAAATCTAAAAAAAAAATATTTATCTTGCATCGCCCATTTAAGTAGAGTTTTAAAATATCAAGAAAATCGGTAGAAAAAAATGTGGAATTTATGAAAAATTATAGTTCTTTGGTCTTTGAGGGGTAACCATGAAATAGCGGGGAATTTTGGGGTATGCAATTTTATAGATGTATATTTACTGAGTTCGCATACAAAATATCAGCATCGTCTTAGGTTCAGTTTTGGAGATATCGTATTTTTAAGAAAAAAACTTTTTGTGATAAAATGAAAAAAAATTATTTTCATGTTTCTATCGCTACTGCTGTTCAAGTTATAGCCTTTTAAAAAATTTGGTGTGATCTGCTGCCAAGCATAATGAGTCTGGCTGCCGAATTTCAAGTGTTATAGTTGATGAGAACCTTTGGTGAGAACGGACTGACATGACAATTCATTTCTCTTCTCGTCCTGATCAAGAATATATACTTTATGGGGTCTCCCTGCTCTCGTTCTATGTGTTACAAACAAACTTAATATATAATATAATATAAGACACACTGTATGTGCAGAAAAATTAAAAAGAAAAAAAAAACAACTACGGAAATTATTTATATGAAAAATGGCGCACACATCAAGCAAATGATGTATGCTAGTTTTATGCGCAATAAATTTCCGGTAAGCAAAAGTTGTCTTCAAGATGTTCATTCGTTCGTCTGTCGGTCAGAACGTCTTGAAGATTTTACTTTCTCCACTTCACGCTCTTACACTTAGTTTAGTTAAATGCAGGAAATGAACTTATTACATACAAAATTTAATATTTATAAATGTCATTGCATAATTTCCTTTTTTTACACTTACTTATAAATCTTTCTTTCTCTTCCTTGCGTTTTTTTGCAGGCATGTCACCCGAGGACGAGTGGTACAACAAGAGCCTATCCGCTTTGCGCATGAATAGCTCACATCATCCGAATCTATCGGCGCCAATGTTACAATATCAAACATAATCAAAGACCTTTGACGACTTCTTTTAAAATTCGTTCATCAATTTCGGCAACGAGTGAAATAAAGTCAAAACGCTATTAAATCCTCTCTTACTCACCCCTTAACTCAACCATTTTTTACCTGCCTTTCGACATATCATTATTATTTTATTAAATGCTCTTCTACTTTTCTATCCAACCAAGCCGTGTCTCCCATATTCTCTCTATATCTTCTGTTAAATTGATCTATTATTCTTTAATTTTTTTTTTGTTGTCCTTTGTCGAACTTTTTTTCTCAACTCAACAGCGAAATTGATCGTTTGCAATCTTAAGCCGAAGTACGTCAAATGGGGAAAAATCAAATAAATGTAAAAGAACTTTACAAGCCAAAGAAAATCCAAGTATTATAATGTCAAATACACATTATTGCATCATATTAATACATATATGTTTTTATATATATACATATTTGAAGTATATAGTCATCTATATGCATATGTATATATAGATACATATATACATTACGTATAAAGATATAGCAAGAATATTTAGCGTAAAGTCATAAGTCATAATACATGTGTGAGTGCATCTGTGTATCTGTGTGTGTATGCGTGTGTGTATCTGTGTTGGCATTGATTACAGTTTACAGATAACAGGACTGAGTTACTTGTCCAAAATAAATGTCTGTTTCTATGTTTCGATAATGATAATGACTTTTTATCGATATTAGTTTCGTACGTACGTAATATTATAGCAAGATATTTAATAATTATAAGACTTGTTGATATATTTAATTTTTTTTTTTTTTTTTTTGTGGTACATAAGTATTTAGGCTATCAATATATATTTTTTTCTTATATATATGAATATATATATAAATACATACATTAAAAAAACAAGAAAAAAAAAAATAGCATAAAAATTTAAGTCAAAAGTCAGCCGAAGTTTGATTTTCGGCATGTAGAATAGTTAGGCCGCCATAAAGAAGTGTGTCTGTTTGACGGTGCGTTGGTCTTATATGCAATGTGGTGTTCCTTGGCTATAATAACTGTCTAACTGTACATACATAACTAAATCGATGTTTCATTGTTTGACTTAACAATAAATTGAGAATTTTTATTTACGAGTACACCAATAAAAACGATTTAATCTCCGAAACCGAAAACTTAAACATTATAAATTTCCTTTAACAAATATTTGGAATATTCAATAGAGGTCACTTTACATATTCAATAGAGCTCTGCATGATTACATTCATTACAAATTCCACAGTACTCAAATATAGTATACTCATCATTCGCACTCATGCAGGCCCAAGGGAGATAGAGTACAAATTATTAGTGTACTCACTCTCAATAAATGAATGCTTTGGTGTTGTATCATGCTAAACTATGTACACTGAATAAAATTATGAGTACTATGAGTACAGAATAATAGATTGTCCAAATAGAGTATTACACCTTCAACTCTTTTTCTTTAATCACTCTTATACCGTCTGTAGTTCTTTTCAATTACTCTCTCATCCTAAAGAGTACAGCAAAACATGCATTCGTTTTCAGAGTGAATGATTTATTGGCCGTTTTGTACCTACTCTTGCAGACCTCCAATATATTTAAGCCTTTAAGCCAAAGAAAGTCAAACTTTTGAGCATACGTGCAAATTATCATAGTTCTAGTAGAAGTGAAAAAAACAGAACTCCCGCGATCCTGAAATTTACTCAGGCTCCCAGTGATATAACTGTCCAGAGTAAAAGCAGAAAGCATATGGAAGCGAGAGTTGTTATAGAGTGACTTCGAATTCACACTCAATGATCTCGAGAACTTTATATAAAATGAAATTTTTAAATTTTTCTATAATTTTTATATCTTTATTTCGCCACAACAAATGCCAAGCCATTCACGACGCGTCATTCGTTAATCATTTGGCATAATTTAAACTAATAATTAATAAAAAAACAAAAAAAAAAGAGAAGAGAAAATGAAAGAAAGAAAAGTGACAAAAACGATGAATGTTAAACCAAAGGCAAATGTAACTATTTAATGAGTAAAGCTAAAACAAGAAAAAATAATTAATTATTAAAGAAAAACAAAAAAAAAATCGAAACTAAAACAAACCAAAACTCAAAAATTCTATAATTTAGTATAAGACTTTTTTTTAGCTAAGCAATGCGTAATGTTAAACTTAAAGTACACAAAAACAAACACTTAAATCATGATTATAATAGCAAAAACACAAAAAAAAAAAAAAAAGCAACTCGAATATTATAAAAGGCAAAAATCGATAAATGAGAATTTGATAAGAAAAACTCAACAAATAATTTTTGGCTTCAAGAAGAACAACAAAGCACAAATTTGCTGAGAATTCTTAACAAAATGAAAATACTAAAAGAAAAACTTGCAAAAAACAAGTAAATGAAAAACAAAAAAAAAAAAAAATCATTGTATGTGTTGTAAAAATAACTCAAAGAACAAATAATTAAGTGACTAACTAACTTTGAAACTAAATAAAATGCGAAAATATCAATTAAAAACAAATAATAAAAATTGTTTCATTGTTTTTATTTTTCATTTTACTCTTTGTATAACTTTGTGGGGAACACGACATATCAACCAAAGGAGATTTCTATTTCCGAACAAAACAGAGGCAAAGAAATCGCCAAAACAGTGGCTTAATAAAGGAGAGATACCGCTCAAAAATAGTCGTAATCGTGTGGCAAGGTGTGGGAAAGTGGGAAGTCGCTGGAAGAAGAAATCCGCAACCTTCGCCTGAGCCCAAAAATAAAGATTTTGTTGGCATACTTTTGACACGCCCAAATACATTTTCCAAATAATTTGCCTCATTTGTGCCAAGCCGAAATGAACACATACGGCAATTGCATGTGTTGTGTGTCTAACATAAATCGCGGTTTCAATCACGGCTACGATTTGCCCAATTGGTTTGAGTCCCAGCTGGTTTCTTACCAAACTATTGATATGTTGATATTGCCTCATAGAGGGCTTGTTTTCTTGTACGCATTGCCAACAGGAGTGCTTTTTATTATTTTTGGATTGCTACCGATAACTTCAACCATTAGTGGCGCTTTATTAAGTGCCGCTTCCAGGTGGCAATTCTATTTTCTCGAACAAAATTTGTAGTCTCGGTAAGGTGGCGCTGTTGATCAATTTGAGAGATTACACTTTTAAACAATTCTGGCAAGGACATATCAACTCGGTAAAATCTAAGGTGGCAACATTTATATATACACACAAACAATGCTGCCACTTTCTCAATACAGTTTAGGCATAACATGACAACAAAACAGAAAATAGAGCTATATAAACGGGAGCACTTAAATTAATTCAAATTGTTTCTATTATTAACAGGAAACAAGCATTAATTACATATGTATTAAAAAAAGAATCAAATTCGTGTTAATTAACGGATAATCATAGTTAACAGTTGTTGATTTTTACATTCCATTTGGAGTTGACAGATTTTCTTCTGTTGATTGCTAAGTGTAAGCATACGTTTTATGGGGCATTCTTATTAAATTAACCCCCAATCAAAATTTTAATAATAACAAATTCGTTTCGCAATAAGTTAAAGGTGGCAGCACTGCGCACAAATTTTTCACATAAATTTATACATACTTATAAAGCAGCAAGAAGAAGAAGAAGCAGCACACATCAACTTGCAAAGTGCACAAATAAAATTCATCTACTTTTCATTGCAATAAAGTAAATATATATTAAAATATTTATAAAATGTGCATGTATTATTTCCTCTGTTAAGTGAATTAATAAGCTGCTTTTGTGATTTTATACGAGTGTAAAACGAATTTGCGTGTTGTTTTTTTTTCAAGTCTGTAAAAATTTAGTTACTTGGTTGTGTTATTTTATTGTTTCAAACTAATTGTGGCTGTTGTTATTTTACAGCAACAAATCAAATAAAAACAACGAGTTTTAATTTGAAAAAAGTAGAAAACAAGGAAATGTAAGTTAAAGTATGCAAATTACAAATGCGGAATGTGTGTAAAAGAAGGTTTTTCTTCCTCTTTTTGGTCGTCGTTGTCATTGTTTTAGAACAGTTGAGCAAGTGTTATACACAGACATACATTTATTATCAAAAAAAAAAAAAAAAAACACAAACGACAAAAACGATGGCAGTGTTATACCGTGTGTGAGTGAGAGTGACAACAGACTACACTTGTGTACCAATTTCATTGTTTCACTTTTATATGAAATTAAAAGGAGTGAACATAATAATGTTTGTTTTGAATTAATTATTCAATTTTTGTTTTGTTAATGTTTATTTTATCCAATTAAATTTCAAATTATTTAATCAGTTACAATATTAAAATTGTACAGGCATCTTTTGTTTGAGAAACCGGCAAGTTTACTACATGAATCAATGCTGTTGTTCGTCACAAAATTTCAGTTTTGAAAACAGACAAATTTTTGGTCCTGGTTTGTGTAGGAGATGAGGGTATATGGAATCAAGTGATGAGTGATTCCAAAGTTTGAGATTTTGTTATAATTTTTCATATACAAATTCATATAATTTATATATATTTCGGATTTATATTCGTCAAAAATAAATCAAATCACTGCCATAAATATCAATTTCCTTAAAAAAACGTATAATAGAAAGAGAGAGCAAATGTAAATGCTTCTTGATAGAATAAGGAGAGACAGAGAAGAGCGAAAAGAACGCAATTTGTTTATGATGACAACAAAAAGAAGCAATAAAAGCGAATATTTTTAACCACATTTTATGACTGACATTATCAACTGTTTTTGTTTACATTTTTCTCTTCGTTTCTCTTTTTATACTATTGTAGCGTGAGATCATAAAACTTTTTATTTCCGCATCCTTCTGACGGTTGTTTGTGCTCACTGTGCGGGTGATCGCCGAAGGTCAACTGCGCTTTCTCTTTAACAAAACACCAATAAAAAAAAACACTTCAGAGTCAATAGCATTTTTTATGGTCGCCACTTGAAAATGTAATTATCGTCGTTTAATATTTTTTTAAAACAAATGTTTCTGCCACACGTTTGGCAAATACGTTTGTCTGTCCGTTATTCATTTTTCGTCCATATGTATGTAAGTCCGTCTGTCTGTCTGACCGCCCGCTGAATTTGTGCATGTTCGACGCAGGTAACACTCATACGCAGACAAACCCTCAAATCCTTATTCATTTATGCCTTATGTATTTGTTGAAACACACTAAATATTCAACTATTCACTATTTAAAATTTTTGTAATAACTGTTTCTTGTAATATTTTTTACGTTTGCTCTTTGTTAATGTACAAATATCGACAACATGCGTCATTGAATATGAATTAAGTTTGAAACATATGGCATGACACCAAATGTAAAACAGTATTATTTTGCTTTATGTACTGTGCACATTTATGCTTAGATTAACCATATTGATAAAGGGTCATTTCTTTAAGCATATTGCTTTATATTTCTATATGAAATGCTTATGATTTGCATAATTTCAATTGAAAAATATATTTTTCATGTTTCTTGTCTTCTTTACACTTAAAACCAAAATATGTTGTATGTCGTCATTGTACTATAGCGCATATAGGCGCATACAGTTCTCAAACAACAAATTACATATTACAATTGAGATTCCGTTTTCCTTCTCGACTGTGGAATGTAAGAAAAAACACACGATATGAAATAAACGCTCATCATCGACGCTCATTTATTTTTTCGTGAGATTTCGTGGCGTACGGTCGTATTTGAATGCGCGTGTCGAAACACGGCATTTTTTCACCAATTGTTGAACTTTTGTTTACTCTCTCTCTCACTCGGTGTGTGCGTTTGTGTGAGTTTTTTTTTCGACACTGCTTGTTTTTTTTTTTTCTTACTTTTATTAAAATGCAATAGCAGCTTTTGTTAATAATATGCACAAAGATTATACAAAACAAAAAAAAAAAAAGGGGCAAAAAAAGATGTGTCAGAATTGCACATAATTTAAGCAAATAAAGTGTTTCACTCAACTGAACTGATTTATTTATGTTGCATGCAATTTTTTTTTGGCGCCCTGTGTTTTACAACAACACACCCTGTGCGCGCCCGCTTGCCGCCCTTACGTGCATTTCATTTGTCTGTCAATAAACAAATTAAAAATAAAATTAGTGTTGAACGTTTTTGTTGTGTTTCTTAATAAACGAAACAAAACTAAAAGAACAAAATAAAAAAAAAAAAACAAAAAAGAAAATCTAAAGTTATTAACAAAAAAGTGTTTTTGTGTCTTTTTTTTTTCTCTTTCTCTTTACATGCACGCTCATAGAATAGTGTTCGTACTTTCGTTCGTTCGTTTGTTTGTGTGTGTGAGTGCGTGTGAGCTGCGCTGCGTGCGTGTGTAAGTTTAACGCCGCTGCTGACATCGACGTCGACTTTGACACAGCACACACACGACTCCTCATCACAGTCTTTATCTCACACTTCATTCAATCAATCCAACCCAACTGTTTGACTCCTTCATATTCCTCTACAATTCAATCATCATACAAAACATTTAACTGAAGTTGAATCATCATCATCCAACAAAAACAACAACATTATCATCATGGAAGATCCAAATCGTATGATGGCACACACTGGCGGCATGATGGCACCGCAAGGTTACGGCTTACCCGGCCAGGATGACGGTCAGACGGCGGGCAATGAGAATGAGGTGCGCAAGCAAAAGGATATCGGTGAGATATTGCAACAGATAATGAGCATCTCGGAGCAATCGCTGGACGAGGCACAGGCACGCAAACATACACTGAATTGTCATCGTATGAAGCCGGCGTTATTCTCGGTTCTGTGTGAGATTAAGGAGAAGACCGGTGAGTGAAAGATTCTTTTTTCTATATATTATAATATATATTTTTAATAAGATACTTTTTGAAACATAAGGCTTATTTTCTTGTAATAATGGTGGGCATAGTCTAAAAAAAATGTTATTGTAGCATTATAAAAAGTATCTTTTTTTTGTATGAAATGTATCTTTTTATATTAAAAGTATATTTTTGTTTAGGAAGTATACTTTTCTATGAAAGCAACGAGGTTATTCTTTTATGAAAGCATTATATTTTTGCTAAAAAGTATCTTTTTGAAATTAAAAAGTATATTTTTGGCATAAAAATGTAACTGTTTCTAAATAAAAAGTATCTTTTTTCACGGAAGTATTTTTGTGTGAAAAAAAAGCAACATTCATGAAATAAAAAAAAAAAACAGTATCATTCTTGTATTGCTTTGGAGCCTTCATTTAGATATTTTTATGATCCAAAGGCAGCTGTGCTCTTACGCACAACACAACCCTTTTTCATTAACCTTTGCGCTCGTTGTAGTTATAATACACGTTATCCTTTTTCTAGGCTACTGATGTCCTCGCAACGCATCATTTGCTTTGGTCGTTGTTGTTGCTATTGTTATTGTTATTTGTGCTTGCTGTCATAATAGCATTTCCAGCTCATAAACGTTAAAAGTTTAACCCGCATACGCCTTCGCTTCATTGATAGTGACACAGTTTATATTTTTTTTTGGGAATATTGTTTTCTTCAAAGGATTCAAGCAATTCAAACTAAAAACATTTACACAAAAGCAGCTTATATCTATATATATATATATGTACTTATAGATACATGTACATGTATATAGAATTGCTCAGCTCAGATTGTCGAGAGACAACAAAAAGAACAACAGAGCAGAACAGGTTTCGCGACACTGAAGGTGAAGGCGCATCAATTTCAGCTTTACTTACAAACACACACACACACACACACAGAGAGATACATAAATAAATACATACATAGATAGATATTATTGAAGAAACGTATAAACGAATGAATGCCAAAGTCGGCGTATCGAATGCGAGATAAAATATGCAAATACGAATAACTTGAAGCCGAAAATCTTGTTTGAGAAAGCGCCAAAAACGCCGCCGCCGTTGTTGTTGTTGTTGTTGTTGTCAACCTGTGTGTATCTTTGTATCTGTGTCTCTTTGTATGCATGCATCTGTGTGCGTGTGTGTGAAGTCAAACCGTGAACGCGTCATGAACATTTATTTATTTAATTTTGTTGTTGTTGTTGTTGCTGTTGTTGTTATTATTGTTACTGCTTTTCTTTCCTTTGCTTGTTGGCAATTTTCAATTAAATCTAAATGAATGTGGCAGCATGGCAGCAAATAACAACAAAAACAACAACAACAAAAAAAAAAGCTCATAAAGGGTGTGGTGCACATTTGTGGTTGTTGTTGTTGTTGGGCGGCCATGCTGCACATCATAGTGACGACAGCGGTTTTCTTCGCTTTATTGCTTTTCACTGTTTTTGCTTTGCTTTTCTTTATGCTTCTTCTTCCGCTACTGCTGCTGCTGCACACTGCACCAAGTAGAAGTTCATTTGTGTTCTGACATTTTCTTTTAAGTAATTCTGTTTTTCATGTTATCGCTTTCATAAAAATAGATAAAAAAACCAAAAAAAAAAATCTTAGCACTCATTTTGAACGTTCCTTTGCCGGCGTCGTCCAAACACAGAAACACTCAAATTTTGTCGGTCGGTCGGTCTCACTATCCGTCTGTCTGTCAACACGTCATTGCATATCATTAAGTATAACTTGTTGCATTTATTATTGCTGACACTTGAAAATATTCAAAAAGATTTTTATTTTGTTTATATTTATAATTTCAAGTCAAAATACTTTGAATTATTAAGAAATTTAGTTACGAACATAACTTATTGCAGCACTGTTTTATCAATCGTTGGTTTTTAGGTATATTTGGCGCACTGTTTTATCATTGTTGTGTGTCTTAATTAAAAATCAACATTGTCTTAACAAAGAGTTCAATTGAATTTAACTTATCCATTTAATAATTCCATTTAATGGCACTTCATTTATAATAATTTCTAACCACGAACGCTCAAACCTGTCATTATAGGTTTGTTCTTCAAAAAGTATAAGCCTTTATTTTCTAAGGCTATCCTATTTTTGAAAAATTCACTCTATAAACTTTATAATTTAACTGAAATTTGTTTACTTGATGAGCTGTCTAAAAAATTAGATTGATCCAATGTGCCATTCGATAAATATTTCCACATAAATGTGTTAAAGAATAACTTGTCCAAAATTCTAAAATTTTCTTTAAAGACAAGTTGATCTTACTATACAATATTTGGTCTATGCTTTCATAGCAAAGTTGTTGAAATTTTAATAGCCAAAAGTTCTTTACTTATTCTATTCGTATGGTATTAGTTTTACTATATAATAAACTGCTTAAAAGATAATTTTAAAGTCGCTTGAATTCAATTTTTTCACTGTTTTTTATTGAATTTTTAATCTTGATATTTGCAACTTGTATCTTAATATGTTTTGAATACTTTAATCTTCAGAAAAAATACACATGTGCTTGGTTGAATAATGAACAATCGTTATCAATCTATTTCCAAATTTGTGACTAAGAAATGTTGTGTTAAAAGTATATTTGTTTTTAATAATAATAATACTTCTAATAATATTTAAGCCTTTGGCCTTTTTTGATAGCGACGCATTGAATTACTTGTACAACTTATAGAGCATTATTTAATAGAACCTTGAGATAATTTTCCTAAACATTTTCACATGATATTGGTTTCTTTTGTTTTAATATCGTTTATCGAAGTCGTTGTCTTGCCGCCATTGGTGTTAATAATGCCTGTGGCCGCCATGTTTTATTGTATTGATATCGAAATCATATTATTGAACATAAGACTTGTGGTATTTAAAGTCAATTGCAATGAAACTGTTGATTAAAAGGTATTACAATGAAGTTCCTATCAAATAGATTTAAATCATGTCTGCAGTTTTTATACAGGTGCTTTTTCTTTTTGCATTGGCTTGTTTAATCTGTAGTCATTACTTACGAATGGATAATGGAACATAAGTACATTATTATCCGTTGATTGCACGGATTATTCTTCAATTGTTGTTAAGATTTTAACCTGAAAATTCGACATTCTTTTCTGAAACTTTCAAACTTCATTATTGGTTTACATATTTTATAGAATCTATGATAATATTGATTTCCCGAGGCATTTTTATTATATCTCTAATGTATAATGTGCAGTCCTTCAGCTTATAGAATGTTATCATTTAAATTTTTTCGTCTTGCTTGATAATAATCTTAAAAATTATCTTACTAATTACTCAACTCCATCGATGTGCTTGCATTTGAAGATCATTTACGTCTTTAGCATATATCACTGACTCATTGCTATCTCTGTGTGATATTAACTCAAATGCAAATGGTTTGTATCTCAAATTGGTTTCTCTCATAATATATAATAATAGCTTTCCATGTTCCTCGTCATCATCATCATTACTATTGAGTGTAGTCACAGGTCGGCTCTGCTATCGCTGCGTATTTCACATTATTGCAATTACCGATCACATGATTATAATAAACATACTAAAGTGCAACAATTAATAATGCAAACAATTATGAAACAAATACAAAAAAATAAACAAAATTAACAAAAAACAAACGGCGGAGAATTTCAATAAAAAAATGAAGAATTCTTCTTCCACATTTTTATATTATTTTTGCTTTTATATTTATTTATGACTTAAATTGTTTGACAAAAAAAAAAAAAAAAAAAAACTGATAAGAAAAAAAAAACTATAAAGTAACGGTAGTGAATATGATGAAGGTTCCTGACGGAAATTATAAATACCGCAAAGGAGAGAGAGGGAGAGAGATAGGAAGACGTAAAGATTAAGTGATAAAAATCAGTTATAATGAGTTCGGTAAGATCTTTGGTAAAAGAATAGATTAAAAACTGTTGAGCTTTGAGGACAAACAAGTTATTAATAACAACAACAACAATAATAATAATAATAACGTGTTGTTGTTGTTGTTCTTGAACGTGATTTAAGAACTGACAATAGTTTGTAGATACGTTTTATTACTTCAAATGCTACAATAAGATACAATTCATATCTTTTGCTTTTTTTTCGGGCATATTCTACTGTTCTATGAAGTGTTTGTAGAGGGTGTGAACAATGTTCTGTACGAGTATCATAAAGAAGCGATTAACGGTTGCCACATTTGTAGAAGAAGAAGAAGATGATGAAATTTGTCTCTTGTGTGCATAAGAGAATGAGTATGAAAGAAAGTATGTGGGTGGGTGTAAGGTAGTGAAGCAATAGAACAACCCCCATGATAAAAATGAAGTTCAAACTAACCACCAAATTTAAGAAGAAGAAAAAACAACAACAAATATTACATGAAAATGTTTAATAAAAGTACAAGAATTGTCTTTTGTCGTCTATGCCTATTTTACTCTTTATCTCACTCACTCACTTACTAACACTCTTGCTCGCTCACTCCAACTCACGTCGTATCATTTACAACGATTTTTGGCTATTTTGTGGTTGTTGAGATACTTTTTTTTTTTGTTTGGTTCAAGTTTCTTCTTCTTCTTTATTACTTTTACTAAGCTAAGTTTTGTAGAGCTTGTTTCTTGGTCTGTCTGTCGTTCGGTCGGTCGGTCGGTCGGTCTTTTGGTTATTACATTATTAGAACATCTGTTGTAACGTTGTAAGGCAATTTTGAGCATGCAAAAGAAGAAAAGAAAGAAAGAAAGAAAAAGTAAGGTGGCAGTGGACAAAACGACAGACAGACATACTGTTAGTTGAGACTGAGGGGGGGAATATAGAAATTTTGTTAGAATGTTCTCTGATACTGAGACACACACACAGACACACACACACACACACTCATTGATTGTCTGAAAGATGCCTTTGCCTTTGTGATGAGCCAACTTTTTGAATATATTTTGTAGTTGTTGTTGTTGTTGTTGTATTACATAGTACGCACGTTCTTATAAGACAATCTGCTGCTGCTTCTTCTTCTTTGCCTTGCCTATAGTGTTGGCTTATCTCTCTCTCTGTCTCTCTTTCATACACACGCTAACGCTTGATTTGATCGTCCAATGTCCTTTTCATTTAAGCATTTCATGCACTTGTTCACATTGTTGTTGTTGTTGCTGTTGTTTGGTTTTTGTATCTCATTGTTTCATTTTAGTTTTTACACAGTTTTATTATTAAGTTTTGTAGCTCGTTGTTGTTGTTATTGTAAGGATTTCCATAAGGCATTGTTTTTTGCTGTCTTTGCTTTGACTTCTTCTTCCTCTTCTGCTTTGTATATTAGTGTTGTTCTTCTTCTTATTGTCCTATGCAAAATTTAAACTTTATTTAAAAAAAAAAAAATCCTGAAATGAAATTGTATCTTGAGCTAGTTGTTAAAGTTTGCTTTGTACGGCTATAGTGATTTGTTTAATGCGCTACTTTTTTTTATATAAAATATATAAATAAATATTTAAGAATACTTGACTTTATTAATTGATAGATAATAATAATTTTTTTTTTTAGTTTTTTTTTTGAAATTTTAATTAAAAAAATAAATTTTAAAATTAATTTTGAGCATTTTTGATGTATTTTTTAAAAGCATCTTTTACATTTTTTAACTTTTTTTGCAATATTAAATCATGCTTAATGTTATCGCTATCAAAATAAGAATTTGTAAGCAAAGCAAAACATGATAAAAAGATTTTTGCAGATTTTAAAGATACTAATGTTCGTATAGGGTATAGCAAAGTAAGTGTAATAGATTGAAAACTTGTCGAAAATACGTTTAGTCAAAGTTAAGTTGAGGTGTTGAGTTGAGTTGAGTTGAGATGATACAGAACCGAACTAAGCTGAGCAAAGTAACGCATAGAATATCGTATAATATTCTTGTTTGTTTTTTTTTTTTTTTTTTTTACTTTTTGTTATTTGTTGCTTTCTTGTGTATTTTATATGTAAAATAATAATATGATGCTGTAAAGGACTTTGTAAAATGGCATAAAAACAACAACAACAACAAAGATACAAACGTGATTAAGTTCACAAAAGCAAAATAAGAAGCTTCAAGCAGAAACAACAACAATAGCAAATACTTTGAATCGTAAGGCAAAAGCCCAAAGACAAACTAAGTCAAGATACAAGTGAGACGTGCCTGAATTGAGTCGAGAAGCATTGAGATAAACTGGAGATGAGTTGAGTTGAGATGAGTTGAGTTGAGCTGCGAAAAAATGCGTTGAATGAAAGCAAAGTTGAACAGTTTTTCATGCATTATTTTTGCCACCTTACTTGCTTAGCTATGCTGTTGTTGTTGTTGCTTCATGCTACTCCTCCTCAGCCCGCAAAATAATAATAATACAATAACAATGGCGAATGGCAATAGCAACAATTCCCCAGACAAAATGTGCGTGACTAGCAAACCCCTCATCCTTCGTCTGTCTGTCCGTCCGTTTGTCCCTGTCAGGACTTCATGCTTCCGAAGTTTGCCTTATGCGCTCAATGGCTTCGTCTTCGTCCTCTTCCTCTTGCACATCGTCGCTGCTTTTGCCTTTCTTTAAGCATATTTTCTTGCTTAAATATTGAAGATTTTTCTTGCTATCTCTCTCTCACTCTTGCTATTGTTGTTGTCGTCAGTACGTCGCGCGCATTTCAACGCCTCCCGCCTCTTGTATCTCGTTTTGCTTAGCAATTTTATTATTCGCTGTTGCGCGTCGCCAAATGCCCCAAAAGTCATTGGCAGAAGTTTTTTTTTTTTTTTGTTTTTTTTTTCGTTTCTCTTTTTGTTTTTGGCCCAACTGTGCACAGAGACCCTTTGCCTGCCCAACACCGCCAACACCTCCGCCAGCAATGACTATAGGAATGTGCCACGTCTGTTGGTCTGCCCTCACGCCCTCCTTCCCCTCCGTTGTTCTTGCTTGTTGCAAACATTGTTTTGGGGTCGCTTCTGTTTAAGCTTTGTGTGTGTGTGTGTGTGTGGCGCTCGTTTGCTACAACAATCTTCTTGGCGCATTTTAAATACTTTGCACAAAAACACATAAAATTTTATGTGGCTTGAACAAGTATGGCAAAAAGGACTCGAAAACATTGAAATTGGCAAAAAATGAAAAAAAGGACACAACAGCGGAGGACATGAGCAGCAACAGCAACAGCGGCAGCAGCGACGACAACGAGTCGAGCAAAGTTGTTTGCCACTTGTTTTTCTCGCACATGAACAATAACGACAACAACAACAACAAAAGCAAGCTACATACTACACAGGAATAAGAAAATGTCCTGAGAGCGATCAAGAACAAAAAAAATAAAAAATAGAAGAACAAGAGCATGAAAACGACGAAGCTTTGCTTATTTTACTATGCAGCTCATGTCGATGAGTTTTGCACGAGTTGATTTGCTTTTATTTGTTTTCTTTTTTTTCACTTTATTATCCTTTTTTTCTAATAATATTTGTTGGTTTTTTTTTTATTTGATTTTTAAATTTTTAACAATTTTTTTTGATTCAAAAGAAGCTTTAAGAGAACTTTGCAGGATTGCTTTAGACATGGAGCAGAAAGTTAAATTTAGCACACATTTGAGATACTTTTCAGTTGACTTTGAGTTGTTTTCGTAACAAATGAAAATAAATTTGATTTTGAAGCTCCTAAACAGGTACTTATGTAGCGCATAGTTAGAGCAATTGGTGTTCTACAGTCTTTATTTATATATAAGACTATGTTACATATGCGGTACATTGTACATACGGCAGTCTAGCATGCAATGTTAAATGAAATAAGTAAAGAAGTACTGAAGTAAACATTTAGGACGCTTTTTTTCTAGCAACGCTTTTAAAAAAATATTAAGAGTACTTTTAATAGTTTTGTTAATAGAAAAATTAATAGCTTTCATATTCCAGTCAAAGTAGCAGCCATTTTGCTAACCAAATGCCAACGTTCCTCAATACAAAATGGCGATAAAGCTGAACAAGTAAAGCGCTTTTAAATAACTGTTTGTTAATAGAGAAAGAACAACTGTTCTGAATACAAAGCGCTGTTAAAATTCTATTAAAATGCCATTTGACAAAAGGTTACCTCTAGAGTTGTCCGAAATAGAAGGATAAGAAATATAATAGAGCTAAATCGGAAAACTTTCAAGTGAAGATATTCATTAGTTAAGATCACTTAGAATTCTAATAGAAGTATTATTGTTTTGAAATTTTTATATTTATTTTAATTATTTTTTTTTTTTTTTTGCAGTTCTGTCCATTCGCAACACGCAAGAGGAAGAGCCACCAGATCCACAATTGATGCGTCTTGATAACATGTTAATTGCCGAAGGCGTTGCTGGGCCAGAGAAGGGCGGCGGCGGTGCTGCAGCTGCCTCAGCGGCCGCTGCCAGTCAAGGCGGTTCGCTATCCATCGATGGCGCCGATAATGCAATTGAACATTCAGATTATCGCGCCAAATTAGCACAGATACGACAAATCTATCATCAAGAATTGGAAAAATATGAACAAGCATGCAATGAATTCACTACGCATGTCATGAATCTATTGCGTGAACAAAGTCGCACACGGTTAGTAATAATAATGAATTTTCTGGCTATTAATTACAATATATACAATTTGTATCTTATTTGCTTGCAGACCGATAACGCCCAAAGAGATTGAACGTATGGTGCAAATTATACACAAGAAATTCAGTTCCATACAAATGCAATTGAAGCAATCGACCTGCGAGGCGGTCATGATTTTACGTTCACGTTTTCTTGATGCACGTCGCAAACGGCGTAATTTCAGCAAACAAGCATCCGAGATACTTAATGAGTATTTTTATAGTCATTTGAGTAATCCTTATCCATCGGAAGAGGCCAAAGAGGAATTGGCGCGTAAATGTGGCATAACGGTAAATAATAATATATAAATTAATACAAAATATAATCCAATAATGTTTTATATTTATACCAAAAGGTGTCACAAGTTTCGAATTGGTTTGGCAATAAACGTATTCGTTATAAGAAGAACATTGGCAAGGCACAGGAGGAGGCAAATTTGTATGCGGCCAAGAAGGCTGCCGGCGCTTCGCCATATTCAATGGCCGGACCGCCAAGTGGCACAACAACGCCAATGATGTCACCAGCACCGCCACAGGATTCCATGGGCTATTCGATGGGCTCCGGCGGCTATGATCAACAGCAACCCTATGATAATAGCATGGGCGGCTATGATCCGAGCCTGCATCAAGATCTTAGTCCTTGAGGATAAGCCTACTAAATTTATATAAAAAAAAATATTAAAAAAATAGCAAACCAACAACAACAAATGTTTACTACAACAAGAACAACAAAAGTACATTTGCTTATAAAAAAAAAAATAACTTTCATATAAAAAAAACGCAAAAACATTTTTTTTTCTTATTATTAAAAGCAAAAAAACTTTTAGCATTATAAATTTTAATAAGATATTTCAATTATGTAATACAACAACAACGTGAAGAAAATCGGTCAACAGAAAACAAAAAAAAATAAAAAATAATACACAAATTAACTACAAATATTAAAAAAAAAACCTTCATTATAATGTATTTTGTTGCAAGCAGCAACGTCAATTGTCAACTGGCATGTGTAATCAAATTAAATAATAATAATAATATTAATAAAAACAAAAAAAAACAACAACAACAAACCCGAAATGTAAAACTTTGGACAAATCAATTTTGTATACGATTATAAATTAATTAAACAATTTATTATTTAATGAGAAAATAATATAAAAAAAAAACAACAACAACAACACGCCTAACACGCTGACTGACCGACTGACTAACTGACTGACTTGCAACAAATTAAAGTAAAGCAAAGTAAACAAAAACAAAAAACAAATATATATTTTTTAATTTTTAATTAAATTTATAACTTCTTCTTTTTTTTTTTATTCTTCTTGTTTGCTTTTTGTTTATTAAGTCATGAATAACGTTTGCAATAATATTTAAGTAATTAATTTTAAGTGCATATAACGTACGTGTGCGAGCGAGAGCACAACAATTGCAACAAGCGCAGCTGAAATTTGTTTAAGGATACAAGATACAAACAGCGACAACATTTGCTTGCATTAATTACACAGCCTTTTTCTCTTCTGCTGCTGCTGCTTAGCTTAATTAATAAATATTTTTTGACAAATTTTTTTTAGACTTTTTTTTTTATTTGTTGTAATTAATTTTGATTGTACTTTTTCTCTTGTGCGCTTTGCGTGTTTTTGTAATATTAAAAATAACAAAGAAATAACTTCCAAAAAAATAAATAAAAACAAGTGAAGCAAATAAGTAATAATTATGGATTATTAAAAATTTTTGAACCCAAAATACGTAAAACAAATTTGAGCAAAAACAACAAATTAAGCAAAACTTATATAGAAAAGATAAAAGAAAAAAAAAAATTATAAACATTTTATTAGCAATTAGTAATAACATGAGATATTTTTTCTAGCAAGTAAGACAAAAACAGCAAAGTAAACAAAAACAAAAACAACAAAAACTACCAGCAAAATTGTATACTAAAAAAAAACAAAAACAAAACACTTACCGCAAATCATGTATACTAATTAAAGAAATACGTTATACGAAAACAAAAACAAAAAACTTATACAGTTACAAACAAAAAGTTATATATTTAAAAAAGATACAAATTCTAGATACTTATACTACAAATGCGCCCAAGGAAAAAAAATCAAAGAAACATGTATACTAAAAAGCGTTGAAAGAGCGCGCAAAACAGCAAATAATAATTAAAATATTCAAAAAGAAAAAAGTTTTTAAAAATTAACAAAAAAAAAAAAATATGCAAAAATTTCAAAATTTATACAACTCTAAAAATGAAAAGAAAAAAAAAAAAACAAGAACAAAATAAGGCGCGCAAAAATAAATAAAATTAAAAAAAAAAAAAAATAAATAAATAAATAAAAGTATTAAGCCGTAATTAAATTTATATATATAAATATATATATAAATAACTGTATACGATGTAAATCAAATTTAAAAAATAACAAAAACAAAAAATAATTAATATATGTATATTTTTTTTTGTCGCTACAACAAAAATGTTATACATACATATATATATATATATATATATACACATATATAGAAGAACTAAAATCGACAACAACAATAAGAGCAAAAACAAAAGTCACATGCATGCATACATATACATACATTTAATATAAAAATAAAACTACAAGAACACAACCAACAACAACAATAAACCAAACATGCTTGTCAAATTTAACGTTTCATATGCCATATGTTCCTTACAAACACACTAACCACGCCAATGTTACATTACGCCGCGCCGCACATATGTCAATTTAATATTGACATTTATTTCAAATGCTAAACTGTTTTATGTGTTGTGTGCGCGCTAGGCGACATAGGTTGTAATCGACGGCATATTGGCATATGGAAAGCTGAAATTGCTAGCAATGCAATGCAATAAAGTAAATAATTAACGTTAAAAATTAAATAAGTAAAAAACAAAAAAAATATTATATTAAAAGTAAATAAATAAAACTCTGATTTCATTTTTCAATAATTTATTCTATTATACGTGCAGCGACTTGATTTGAATAAATGATAGGTCGCTGCTTAAAAGAAAATGTGTATACCAAGCAATTTACAAACAAAAAAACAAAGAAAAGACGTTGGGCGTTGAGCTTAAAGCCGCCCAACAACAACAACACTAACAAAAACAGACACACAGACACAAACATGCATAAATAGTTAATACATACAAAAAAAAAAAATCATTAATTAATAACTATTAATAATGAAACAATGAAAAAAGTGAAATAAAAAATAAATAACTACAAGAAAAATATAATATTTTGTGCATAAGTTCAATATTACTAAAGTTTAATGAGAAATACTGCAAAAACTTGTTTCTATATAGTATATAGTATATTCTATACTTTATATATGTATATGTATGTACTTTAGATTAACGCGCATATGTATTTGTGTCACAAAATATTAAACATTCTTTTCGGCCAATCTTTAATTAAACAAAAACAAAACGGTACTTACCCAAAATTTCCTTCCACTTAGTATTTGAATGTGCGTATAAAAAAAAAATAAATAAAACGAAAATTACGATAACAGTAAAGAAAACAAAAAACAAACAACAAGAGCGAAGATAGCAAAAAAAAAAAAAAAAAGTATTGTAATAACGAAAATTTTTCAATTTATATAAAATGATATGATGATAATGGTATATACGAACTACATTTATATATATATACATATATGTATATATATATACATACGATAATTATTTTAAAGTAATTATAAAAAAAAATACTATACACAAAAATATAAACAATAAAATGGTGGCAAAAAAAAAAAAGAAATTCGTTTAATTTTTTTATTCTTGAACCAAAGCTGACGTCTATAAATTGGGTGAGCTAAAATTAAGGGAGTGTGTGCTCCAGCAAAATCTCCCGAAGGGCGAGAGTGTCATTGAAAATCTCACGTCAATTTTTTAGTACAATAATTTACAAATTGAAAGCAAAATCTCTCGTGATACACAGAGAGAGATGGTTCGTCAAAATGTCATCAAGAGGAGTTTTAAATAAAAAAAAAAAAAAAACGCACCTAATTTATGGACGACACCAAAGGAAACACATAAATGAGGTAATTGAAATTTTTATGTAAAATTGCTTTATGTTTTGCATTTGCGCAAGCAACATAGGAGTACATAATATTAAAAATTAAACAAAAAATCTCTTCTTTCTTTTGCACAATGACACAATAAATATGTGCAACATTGGAGCATCTAGTATTTAACAGGAGACAATGAAGCGAACTAAATTGATAACAAAGCTCACACGTTCCCCCTTCCCACTGTTCTGCTCTGTCACACAATGATAGTACGATAATGTACTGCGTTGTTTGTATTGCTGTCTTGCTCGTTTTAGTGCAGGTGCGTCTTGCTCATCGAATATAAATTGAAAATATACTTTTGTTTAACATTTTAATAAATTTCTTTATTTTATACACAAACATTAATTAGAATTACTTTTATTGCTTGGCGTCAAAATTATTTCGAAATTATAATTAAAATAACAGAAGAAAAGAAGTTTAAATATATATATATATATATTTATTTCGTAGACATGTATATGTGTGTGCATGCAGGTGCACACACATACACGTATACTCATAAAGGTATCACAATAATGTATTTTTTTTTCCTTAATTCTTTTTTTTTTTAATTTTGTGAAACAAAAATATAAAAATGATTCATTGGGATTTTTTTTGTTTGTTTTTTGAGTGTATCAATGAATGAATGTTATATGTATATGTATGAGAAAATCAATATGAAAGTAAATTTGCACATGTAATTATGTGTGTGTATGTTTGATTTTTTAAAATAGATTTTTTTGTAGTCACAAATTTGGTTAAAAAAAAAAAAAATCGAAAAAAATTCAAAGAAAAATTAAAAAAATAAGTAAAAAGATTTTGTTTGGACTTTTGGTAGACAAATGATTAAATACAACTAAACATCCTTTTTGTGCGCATTGACAGCCACCGTCATTGTTGCACCCCCGCCTGGCGCACCCAATTTTGCAGTCCGTTCGCCATTGATCATCATGCCTTGAGCAATATCATCATCATCACCATTAGCCAATTGCTCATCATCGCCATCACCATCACCGCCCACGCCATTGATGGCCGATGCCAAAGCAGCGCTCATATCACCGTCATGCAAGGCTGTCGACATCATTGTCGGTATACAGGCGCATGAATCACAGACACGTACATCCGTATGCCAGCCACGTTCCGGCACGGGCATACGAGATTTCGAACACATTGCGCAAACTGCTTGGCCACAGCGTCGACAATGATGACGACTGCAATCACGAAATGATGACATCGCTTGACGATGTGTGCCAGCAGCGGCTGCGGCGCCACCACCAGTGCCATTTGTCATTGCCTTTTCGGTATTTCCGCTTGTTGTTGCTATTGTTGTCGTTGTTGCAACCTTTGCTGGCGTTGTTGTGCCTGCTCCTCCGGCTGCAGTTGCTGCTACTGTAGTTGTTGGTGTTCCAGTTGTTGTTGCTATTGTACCAGTTTTAAAGCCATTGGCAAGTTCCTCGGCAGTGCCAAAATTTGATTTACAAATAAAACATGCCGGCGATTCAGCATCTGGCACCCAATATGATGGTCGTACACTATCCTTAATTATTTCTATTTAAAAAATATACAATTATTAGTTATTTGAATAATAATGACTAGTCAAACAAACAGACGACGACGACGACGCACCTTTTGGATACTCAAATGCAATGGCAGCCACCGTACTAACCGCATTGTAGATTGTCTCGCCATATTTACGCACCAGTATGTCGCCCTCATTGTTCTGCGGTTGCGAGCCTGCGATATTTGGATTGGATTTGCAATGAGTTAAATCTTCTGCTTGTGCTTCTGTTTAATTTAGAGAAATGATAAGTAATTGTAAACAAATCAATTCATCAACTTAAATTAGGGCAAACAAAACAACAAAAAAATAAATAAATAAAGAAGCAAAATTTAACAAATTTATGCTATGCATCTACTTTAGGTTGCAAAGAAGAAGAAGAAGAAGTTAAGACGTAAACTATTTGCAGAAGAAAGCAGAGAGCACCGTTTTGTTTTTCTCATCATCATATCATATAATTTACCCGGCGTTGTATCAGATTTATGCTGCAATTGTTGATAGCAATCATTGCAAACGCGCACCGGTTGCAGCCAACCACGTGCCGGCACGGGTATCTCATGCTGGCTGCACGCATTGCAGAAGCCTTCGCCGCAGCCGCGGCAGTGATGTCTCTTCAGACCAGTCTTGTCGAAATTGTACTTGCATGCATAACAAAACTGTTCAAAGAAAAAAGGCGCATTAATACAAATCAATTATATATAAAGAAAAATCTTACAATTATTTCGCTATTTGGCTTCCAATAGATGGGCGCTAATTTATCAGCGACCCAACCGCTAATTGCCTTTGCCGATGGCGCCGATATATTGGCTATTGCCTCACTAATATGCGACACACTGTCGACGACCATTTGTGCCGAATGCACGGTTGTGCGATCCAAATTATTATCACACTTCCAGACGTGTACGATTTGTGAGCTGTTCAATAGTTGAAATAACGTTTAATTTTTGTGTGTTGAATTGCGTTTGTCGTACTTACCGCACTGATTCCTCCTCAGGCGATTTATTGCCATACCAATACTGACGCGCACGATAGATTTCACCGCAGGCTGGACACTCAATGGCCGCGCCTTTCCATGCATATTTGGCTAGCGCCAATATTGTGCTATCTGTTTGCGTTTGTGTACGTTCACGCACAATATTCTCTTTGCCTCTGTTATAACAAAATTTACATAGATATACTTTATTCTCAAACTGATGCTGATAGTTGCATGGATGCGTATTCAAGTGCGGTTCACCATCGGCAATATGACCCATAGAACGTTGACAGCGACGACTGCACGACTCACAATGCACCGGACATGTGAAATATTGTTCCGGAAATGGATTTATTGTCGTCTCCGTGATTTCACCATCGAATTTTTGATTTAACAATTTTATCGCTTTGAATATAACGCTCGGTTGACGCGGCGAACGCACTGATGTATTCTCAATTTCCAATTGTATGGCATGGCGTATTTTCGTAAAGTCTGTATCACAATCTTTGGGCGTTTGTACGCCAACGTAGCGTAATGAACTAAAGGCATTCGTTTCACAATTGAGACGATTGAAGGCATCGCGCAGTTTGTCCTCGGCGCTCTCTTTAACAGCTGCAGATAAAAAAAAAAAGAATGTGTTGCTATAATAAAATGTTTGTATAAAAACTTTGTTATTAAACTTACAACCATCAAATGGCTTTGTATTGCGTGTCTCATGGAAGATAATCACCGCCGGTCCAAGCATCGATGCTTTGCCTTTCGTTTGCAACGCTTGCGAGAAATGCAATGTGAATGCCTTGGATGCTGTATCCAAAAATTCATACATATCGGTATGTAAACGTTCTGAACGCGTACGATAGACAACAATATCCGAAATGGCCAATGTCTTCAACAACATACGCATGCGTCGATTGTTTGTCTTCGTCGAGCCGAGCAGACCCTCTGTATCCAAACAGAGTACACCCAAATTACTTTCCATGGCCGCATAAACGCCAATTGTGCATGAACTTTGCTCGGGTGATGTTTTAAACACTTGTTCGCCATTGAAGAAGACATGATTCATTGTATGTGATTTACCATCGCCTGTATTGCCGAATATTGAGATCACTTTGATTTTCTTGTTAACATCACATTTAAGTTTTTTGGAAAATAATTCCGGCGTTGCTATATGCAATTTCTCTTCGTTGTCCATGAAAAGAAATGCACGTTCATCATATTGTTGATCACATGATGGCAAAAATGGTATCGATTTGAAATCTGCATCACCGACCAAATCGGGTTTAAGTGCTTCATCCTGTGCGTTGGCAAAGGCGTTGTGTACAATAACATGGCGTTGAAGATGACGACAACATAGAAAATAAGTAAATAATATTTATTTATTTATATTTTTGTATTTAGCAATGATTTAATTTGCTTTCATTGTGTGTGTGTGTGTGTGCGTGTATGTTAATACCTCAGATATGGACACAAGAAAGGCTGAATTGCCGCCTTTGCTTATAAATGCTGCCATGCCGTTACATGCGCAATTATCCGTTCAATGGTATAGTGCAGTGGCCGCCGGTGCAGCACCAGCACAAGTCACGTATACTTATTAATATTTCACAAAAAACAGAACGAAGACGCAATAAACATGAACGAGCCGACCCGCTAAGCAGTTGTACTTTTCACGTCGACTATTCGAGTTTTTTTGACGAAATATAATAACAAAAAATGAAAACAAAAAAAAACAAAAATAAAAATCACAACGAAATTGCGGATAAACAGCTGAGAGAGAACTTCTATGGAATACGTGCATATGAAGGAGGTTCCATCGTTTGCGAAGCGGTCGGCAGCAGACGATGACAAGCCGCTATACGTCGCTTATCACAAAAAGCAGCTGTAGTTTTTCTATAGATATAGATTTACATATATACAATGTTTACATATGTAATAACAACGATAATAAGATTGAAGCCTAGAAGTTTCGTATGTTTTTTATGTGGTTTAAATTATAGAAAAAATGCGTGTAAGACAATTTGAAAAGAAGCGCGTTTGATAGAACGAGAAAGCGTTATTAACGTGTTGAAGTTATCACGGCAAATAAGTAAAGAAGAACAAAGACGATGACAGCGACAGCGACGTTGAATCAAGTCATTGTTGTGTTTATATGTTTTGCGCGGTCTTCGTTGTTTGCTGAAGAAACCGAAAGACGACGTATGCGAGCGAATGAACTCGTCTCTGTGTTTTGTTGTTTAAGGTTAGGTTAAATGCACAATGCAAGCATTACAATGTGAATGGCAAATGCAAATATTAAAACTGACTGACAAATTTCCGTGCTTGGTTTGTGCATGCGAGAAAGAGACATAAAACGTAGTTTATACATTTGGCTGTGTTTTTGCGTTTACATGAAGGAACGTGACTCAGGGTACAGGAACACACACATAGAGTAAATTTTTTACACATTACATATTATTTGCTTGGCCTTAGCAAGTTACGTTTTGTTTTTACGAAATGTAAACAATAACAACAACAAGTCAAGTTTATTTGCTATATATTTATAAGCGTGACTTATAATTATTGTTGTTGATAACGAGCGCCGCGCCCCTTTCGGACACGATTTACGTGTTTGAATTTCAATATGTTTGCGCATGTGTTTGTGTATTTTTCTGTCTTATCAAAAGTGTTGATACCGCACAATAAATGTGTTTATTAATTAATAAAATAAATGCGCAGCTAAGAAGTACCATCGAAGCAGTTAACGACAGCAACAACAACAACAGCACTACATGACCAAATTGAGAGTCTACACGCATTATGCCTTTTAGAGCGCAAGTGTGTGTATGTGTGTTTGTATGTCTGTGCATGGTTATGTGAGCGTACATATATTTGTATGGATCTTTTGTAAAACACTAGGGGGGGTTGGTTAATGATTACAGACTCACCTTGAAGTAGCTCATCGGTTGCATTATAGGCGATTGATTTTTATTATTTGACTCCACAATGAATTTGGCCATGTTCACGTGCTACACAATAAACAACCCAAACCGGTAATGACTTCTAATTCTCCTCTCTTTTTGTTGTTGTTATTTATTTTTTTTTTTTTGCGTATTTCAAAATATTGTGAAAATAACAAAAGTCTTCGGCAACAACATGTATTTAAAGTAAGCAAAAACAAAATTTGGAACCAAAAAAAAAAAAAAACAACAAAAGAATTAAATACTTTAGCTCAGAGCCCAAGTATAGTTGTGTAGAATTAAAAGCGGCGAGCGGGGAAGGCCGTGTTTCACACACGCAGTGGCCAATTATGTTTTTTGTTTATTTATATCACTATTCGATGTTATTATTTGGGTATATTTTTCTCTAATTACGATTATATCTTTAAAGCTAGCACGACCGTACGAATAACAACTATAACAACATATACAAGTGCTAAACGAAATGTGCAAAGCAAGCGACTTTTGAGTGTTGTAAGGCACTTGTACAGATTTAGTGTTTGCTAATGACAAGTTGAAATTGTGTAACACACTGCGACACCAACTGAAACAGTGCTGTCACTTCTTCATTGACAAAGCGGAACAGCATAAAAAAAATCGTGATAAAGGGAATAAATATTCTACAAACTAAATACGGAAAAAAAGACATGAAACTTAAGTGATATTTAATTTCATTTTGGGTAAAAATGATTCTATGTATTTATTTTCAAATAAAATCTAAAGTGGCAGCACTGATTAAGTGGTAAGAGGAACCACAACAAAACAAAAAAAAAAGTACAAAAGAAAAAAGAAGAACTAATAATAACGACGACGACAACAACTGCTCCTGCTGCTGCTGCTGCTTGAATTTCTTCTGTCCACTACTGATATGAACGGTCTGCTCCAGGAGAGGCATTATAATCTGATGCACTATCATCAGCGTTACGATTGGGATTGCGGGATCTCCTGCATACTCATGATACTAACGACAACACAACGTGAACATTTACTAGCAAATTTCGAAACGATTTGTAAAGAGGAGGAATTCGGTTTAAGTACTTGGACCATAGATTTATGTTATTTATTGCAACGTTATCAGGTGCGTCATGAGTATTTCACGAAAACGTTGGGTATTGATTCCAACTACACGAAACATAGTTACTATGCCAAGGTACTCGCCAAGGATGAGAAACGTGTGATGCGCAAGTTCAAGGATGCCGAAGAGCATGGCTTACACGTAGAACAACGTACTGTCGAAATGAGCGTCATACTAAGACATCTAAGTCGTTATGGTCCTGTCATAATGCTGACTAATGCATCACAATTGACATGTGAGATATGTAAGCCAAATGTCCTCGAAAAATTTGGGTGAGTAATGTGTACGAGAAAGAAAGAAAAAGAAGATAAATAGAGAGAGAGAGAGAGTGAACTAGCTTCTTTTTTCTTTTGCTACAAATTGAAAGAAAACCCATCTGTTTTTCCATTTTATATTTTTTTTATTTCAAACGTTTCATTGTAAATTCTCTTAACAAGTTGCTTCCATCTATCTTGTATCGTTGAAAATACGCGCATGTCACACAGTTTCGCTGGACATTATGTCGTGCTCTGTGGCTATGATATGCGCAAGAACAAACTCTACTATCACAATCCGGAAGTCTCCGATGGACGTAAGTAAAGATATGATTAATATATTTTTTATATTAATTAATTTTAATAAATGTCAATTTTGTAATTTTCTAAAGATATTTGTCGTTGTGTCAGCAGTGCAATGGATAAGGCACGCAAGGCTTACGGCACTGATGAAGATGTCATATTTATATTTCAGGATCAAGAGGAGAAGAGCAACAACACAAACATCATCAACAATAGCAACAACAGCAGTTGTGAAAGCAGTGAAATCATCAACTAAAATAACAAAATTGTTACTAATTGTTATTGCTATGCGAGATTGGTTGAAATACTTGCTAAGTCAGTTAACCAAAAGAATTGTATAATTCCGAGAAATTATTTTCTATGAGAAAAACGTGTACCTGTTGACGCTGTATTACTAAAACTTAACTTAAGCTGTGCTTTTAACCTATTAATGCTTATTGAGCATATTTCAAATGATAAACAATTCCAAGAGTAGAATTCTCAAAATTAAGCGTTGAGCAAATAAGCAAAGCTTACAATAACTAAGTACTGTATGTGTATGCCTTATGTTCCCAAACATACAACAATTGCTTGGCATGGTTTCATGTTTGCAAGCGTTAGGCAATGACATACAATAGTATTGTATTGAAAGTGACTGCGTGTGTGCTTAACGTGTCTCTGATTTTTATAATCTTTAACAAAAACGTTAGTCCTTGCATTTCTTTTGTTTTTAAATAATTAGAAAACATTTTTTTTGTTTTTGTTTTTTATTTTATGTAAAACACTTAACACTCATAAACATACACATATATCATGTAGTTTTATTTTTGAAAATGTATACATATATTCTTGTTTTTTTTTTTTTTTTTTTTTAAGTTAAATAGTTTTTCATTTTGTATGCATTTTGGTATACTTTCTTGGCCAGCAGGAGCACAGCAACAGCTAAAATTCTTGTTTTAAAACACATTTATTTATTTATTTTTTTGTTATAGTTATAATTTTCGTATTTCTTTTTCTTTTTTTTTAGTATTAGTAACTTTTTGTTTATTGTATTTATTTAATGACATTTAGAACCCTGTTATATTTCCGGACTAATTGTTTAAAGTTGCATTCCAAGTAGTTTGCATTTAGTATGTATTTAATACTACTTTTACGGCTCATTTCATTTAATTCATAACTCACTTTAAACTTAATTTACTCGCAATACAAAACTGTTTAAGTAAACTTGCCAAAATATGTTCTACAAACAACTTTCACCATCCAAATGCTCAAATCTTTTTGTGCCAAAAAAGGAACTTTAATAAAATCAAAAATGGATACAAAAAAAAAATACATTTCCAAAAAATATAAAAAATTTACTTGTGCTTTTTTTTTGTTTACTTTTCTTTTTGTTTTTTTCTTTTTATCTTAGAAAAACAAAAAAAAAAAACCTTTTCTTCTTAACTATGCCTAAAAATTTCTATCAACTTTTGCTCAAATATATATGTAAGTAAATATTCCAAAAAACAACAACAATAACATTGTATAATTTACAAAAATTTTGTTACAAAAAAGATTCATTTGTGTCTTATGATTTTTGTTTTTTTTTTGGTCCACAAATATATAAATTATTGTTAATTATATATATAATAAACCGTATAACTTAGCAAGTCCGTATTTTTTTTTTACTGTTACATTAAATAATATATATATTTTTGTACCGTTAATTCGGTAACGCTTGAAAATGCATATGCCGTTATATAATAAATGTTTTTTTTTCTTCATATTTAAAAAAAATTTGTTATTTTCTTTCAGTTTTTTTTGTAAACTTTCACTTGACGTCACAAAAAGCGAAAAATGTGAATTCAATATATAAAAATAACGGTAATAGTTGCGCATATAGTGACATCTAGCGTTAGAAATTTATCAAGTTTGGGCCGGAAGGTTTTGTTTTAGTTTTTTTTTTATTATATTCTGAAATTTGTGCTAATATTTTAGACGAACAGATATAAAAAGGAAACATTTTTGGCTCGCAATATATTTTTTTTTCATTTTTTTTTTAGTATTATAATTGTTGAGTTTGCTGAGTGTACAGTAGCAAGCTGACATGAGTTCAATCAGTTTAGCAGAAGGACATTTTCTAATTCGCAAAATGTCAAAATTAGCTACGCCTATGTTACATTGAGTCACACAAAACATGTGACAGTTTAATATTAACGTTAGGTTTAGCCATAAATAAATGGCATATTAGAACAATTTCTATGCGAATCCGAAAGAATTTCTGCGTTTAGTTGTTCACTCTTGGGTACCCTAGTTAGGCATGGTGGAATCTGGTTCACCTTTTGTTGTTGTTTCTTAGCGCAAAGTCATTGCTTTAAGCGCCACTGTACGTATACTTAATAGACTGTACTTATTCAGTGTGTCAATACAAATACATTTATACATCAACACATACATATAAAAGCATTTAAAAGCTGCATAGGAATAGAGATTTGCTTTGACCTTTTATTCTGTTGGTTCCTTTTTTTTTTTTTGTTTTGGCCAAAGAATTACAAAAAAAAAATATATATAAAATGCTCTTGAAAGCATTTTAATCCAAACGCTTGTAGAGCAATTGTAGTTTAATGTGCGGCGGTTCAACCGGCAAAATGATGCGTCCACTTGCATCCGTGTACTTACAATAATAATACTCACTCAATAACTCAAAACCATTGGAAGAGAGTATCTTCTGCGAGAACATGCCGGTGGCATCGGCCTTCATTAGCTTATAGCCGGCATCGCGTGCAACCAATTCGCTGCGCTTGACCAGCTCATGGCCAATGCCACGGCCACGGAAACGTGCATCCACCGATAGTATGCGTACATCAAAGACACGCTCAACGCCAAATTGTTCAAATAGATTCACTTTCATATTCTGCGAATAAAGTAATTCAAAGATCTTCTTGAAATTTTCATCATCGGTGAGCATAAGCTGTTTGCGTGCCCGTGCGGTATCGCCCGGCCAAAGGACACCGTTCAATATGACGCCAGCGATGTCGCCTTGTTCCGTTACCGCCATAAGGCTTAACTTATCGTCCAACGTTTCGAGGCTATGATGCTCAAGGTCAAGATTGCTGCTGCCATCGCGACAAAGACCGGCAGCCTTATTCAATGGTTCATCGGAGAAAAATGATTGCCTCAAATGGCATATGACATCATCATAATCATTGTTAGCAATCAATTTATATTCAATATTCGCAGACGACGACGACATATTGTTGCTATGCGTTGAGCTGCTGCAGCATGCAGGTGTGTACGGTGTGAGAAACATAGGAAGAGGTAGAGAGAGAGAGAGACCAGTATGAGAGAGTAACTGTGAGCGAATGCATATTTGATTTGGCAATTATGGCTTTATGTATGTATGCCAATAAGGTGAGTGCGCCAAAAAAAAAAACATGAAAAAAAAAACAATAAATCACTCGCAGACACGCACACACTCACACACACTCATACACACGTATGTATATTTGCAAAGAGCAAACTTAATTAGCGCGCGCGCGTCTGTTGTTTTTGTAGGCGTTAAGTTTTTTTTTTTTTTCGCACGCACGCCCGCCATTTTTCTTTTACTTGCAACGCATTTGCTTTTACGTCTTGAACTGTTGCTGCGTCTGCTTCTTCTTCTACAACTAACTGCTTGTTCTTCGGTAACGAAACGTTTTATGCCCACTTGTTGTTGTAGCATCAACATTGTTGCTTACCTGGGTTGCAATGGATGAGAGCACAATAAACGCCACGCCATGTTGTATGCAATGAATTTTTTCATAAATTCAACATTAAATTTTGGCTTTTTTTTTGGACTTTTCGTTGATTTTTTTTTTTGTTCGAATTTTTATTTGTGTTTCGTAAGATTTTTTTTTTTTTGTTTTATTTATTTGCATTTACTTACTTTGTTATTTAAATTGTATTTTTAATAGAGAAAAAAATTCGTTCGCTTCACTATACTACTTGACGTTATTTGTAGAACTAAATTGTATGCGTGCGTTTAAGCTGCTGCGTCCGTACTACTTCTGCTTGGTTGCGTTTAATAAGAGCATCAGCAGCAGCAGTAGCAACAGCATCCTCTGAACCCACACACATACATATGTACATACGTACATAGAGAAGCGCAACAACAGCAGACGCAGAACAATACAGACACAGGAGCGTAGTCGGGTTATATGCTATGCTTATGCGCTTAGCTTTTTACGCCCTGTTGACGCACCTGTTTGTTGTATAAGTAATTTGTGCTTTGTTGTGCTTTCGTGCTTTCGTTTAACGCATTCGGTTTTGTGTTCGGCTTGGCTCGGCTCGGTATCTATCAGCTGGGCTTGTGCACGGGTTGGTGGCCAAAATTCGTTTGGGGGTGTGTCACATGTACATACACACATACATATGTACGTATACAGGCTTAATAGAATTGTGCTGTGTTATGTTGTGTTGTGTTATGTTGCTTGGCTGCGCTGAGTAAGTGATTGACTCTGCCAGTGACTTATTTATTACACTCTTACACACATACATACATATATTACAATAATATCCTTTGATGCGTGCACTGTTGGCAATTTATAAAGTTTTCGCTTTCATTGCTTTCGCACACTCACACACACATACGCACACACTCACGGATTACAGGTTCCATTTCCTTTTTGGTATTTGCGCATTTTGCTTATTGTGTGTAAGTTCAGAGTAGGCGTGGCAGTGGGCGCACTGACGTTTAACTGCGATCTTTGACATCTTTTCTGAATTTCATATCTGATTTTGTTAAGCCTCCGTTTTTTTCGAAATTGTGCTTTGCTTAGTAGGCAGCAGAAGTTTAATATATGCACATACATACAACAACAACAACAGCAATATTACGCACAACTGTTGAGCACTCGTTGTCACTTATCATGCCTTGGCTGCTGTCGCTGACATGGCCGTTGGTTTGGTCTCATATTTTTTACATGTCAGATTTTCTCCCTGTCATTAACGCAATGCTCCATCATGGCACATCACACAAATCGTTATTATTCTTTTATGACGTTTATGTGCTTGCGTGTGTGTGTGCGTGTCTGTGTATGCTATGGTCAATAATGTTGATATATTTTCAGTGGCACTTAAGCGCATGCAATCGCTTTACATCCTATACAGGGTGCAATGGACTTGTTTTTTGAGTTTCATATTTTCAATAAAGTTTTTGTAATTAAATTTTTAACATATAACAACCATCCCAAACTTAATCTGCTCCACTTGATTAAATTCCTTAAATTCAAATTTTTTAAATTATATGAAATTTGCCTGACATATTTAAAGTCGTTAAATAACCCAATGACACACCCTGAACAAAAGCAATAAACAGTTTGTCATGAATAATTATATTAAAATGCTGCATGAAAGCTTTTTGCATAAAGCAAATTATTCTAAGTTACTTAAAAATAATTGCTTTTCATTATTGAATATGTTGTGTCAATAAAAATGCGTCTTAATTGAAAGTGCGTAAATGTTTTAAAAAAATTTACGAGCTTTTGCATAAGAGAACAAAGTGAATTCGTATTTCAATACAATACAAAAATTCATCAATTTACAAGTGGTTTTTTTCCGACATTTCTTTATTAACAACTACAAAGGCTGAAGGCAAACAAGAGAAATTCATAGCATTTCAACACGCGTCATTGAAAGAATTTTATCGAAAGTAATTGACAAAAAAAAATTTTGATGGATGGGGTTGTAAGCACGTACATATAAAAAAACCGAATTCTCAAGTATCAACATACGCACAAAGGTCAATGAAAAAACATATTAACGTGCCGAAACGTTGGCATTTTGAATATGCGCGCTCTTCAACAAGTGAGCAACTCTGGCTGATTCAATCAAAACACACAGCGACAACAATGCGACAAATTGCGCCATACAGCAACATAACCAATATTAGGTACGCCTATATTACATAGAAAAGCAAAAAACATATGACAATTTTGTTTTTATGCTTCTACACAAATTATGCACGTTAAATTGACGTATGCGTTGTGCAGCGTCATGTAACATAGCTGTGTCGAATGTTAGTGACTTTGTAATGCGAAGCTCCAAATTGGCAACATTGGCTGACAATGACAACGACAACGACAACGGACGCCAAGTAAAAGGCATGCGCATGGTCATGCGCACATATACAGCCCTACAATGTCAACAGCTGTTCTTGTATTTTTTGTATAGAATCCGTTAGCGGGCGAGCTGTGTATTTCATCGTCGCCGTTTTGTTATTTTTATACGACAGCAGTACAAGGCAGCAGCAACACATGCTTCAAGACAACAACACGCGACACAACAATAACAACAAAAACAAATCAAATTTGAAACGCACGATCAAATAATAAGAAGAAAAAAAAAAAGAAAATTCCGCAATAATATAAGAAATCAACGATGGCGACCAAGGACAGGCTGCCAATATTTCCATCACGCGGGTATGTTACATTTTTGTTATTATCTAATATAAATAAAATACAATATAAGAAAAAAAAAAATAAATAAGATAAAACAAAACAAAATGTAAGTTAATAACAAAATCTAAGTGTAACAATATCAAAAACGCCCAAACCAGCGCCCAGACAATGATGAAATTTCGTCTGACCGCTGCACAGAAAGGTCATGGCCTGCTCAAGAAGAAGGCAGATGCGTTGCAGATGCGTTTTCGTCTCATATTGAGCAAAATTATCGAGGTAAATATGTTTGTGCGTTATATTTTTAAAAATAAACAATAAGAATTTTTTGTTTTCGTTTTCAATACCGCCAAAAAAAAAATATATATATATATATATAATTATGTGTGTATGTGTGTATAATTGGCATAGGCTAAATCACGCATGGGCTCTGTAATGCGTGAGGCAGCATTCTCATTGGCCGAGGTACGTTTCACCACCGGCGATATTACACAAATTGTATTACAGAATGTAACAAAGGCACAAACAAAAATACGCACCAGAAAGGATAATGTTGCTGGTGTGACATTACCCGTTTTCGAACCATATCAAGATGGCTGCGATACCTACGAATTGGCTGGCTTAGCGCGTGGCGGTCAACAGCTGGCCAAGCTTAAGAAAAACTATCAAGTTGCTGTACGTTTGCTTGTTGAATTAGCATCGCTGCAAACATCATTTGTAACGCTCGATGAAGTTATAAAGGTGACCAATCGTCGTGTCAATGCCATTGAGCATGGTGAGTGTTTTTTTTTTTTTTTGTTGCTATTTTTATTATTAATAGCTTTCTATATGCATTTTGCAGTTATTATACCGCGGATTGAGCGTACGCTTGCTTATATTATATCCGAATTGGATGAGCTTGAACGTGAGGAATTCTATCGCTTGAAGAAGGTACAGGATAAGAAACGTGCTACGCAGCGTGTGATTGATGCAAAGCGTGCGGAGATGCGTAAGCGTGGCCTTGAACTTGAAGCGGCCGCCGAGTCAAATATATTCGAAGATGATGGTGATGATGATTTACTTTTTTAAGTGAAAAATCTTTTGTTAAACTAAAATTTCCGTGTCTTTTTTTTTTGTTTTTTTTTCTTAAATTATTTTGTTATTTTCACAAATCGATTTGTTGTTTTAGCCACACAATTGTTTTTATTTGTTAATTTTATGTTCTTATTGTTGTTGTATGTCATAAGGCAAATCTTTTTGCTTATAATGAATTAATTGTATATCATTTTTTTTTTTTGTATTCTGTTCTCTATTTTATATAAGTTGTTTATTGTAGTAATTATTGTATATGTCCATGTACGTGTGTGTGTGTGTGTATGTCCAACACATATTTAACGTTTGCAATGTCTATTGAAACAATTTAACCTTTGCCCACCGAATTTAAGCTCCAATGATTAAGCATAAAAGACCCAAAGTAAAAGTTGGGCGTAGCATATAAATTATTGTTGTTATTGTACTGTACTTGTTATTGTTGTTGTTGTTTTTTGTTTGTTGTTGTGTATATATAAGAATATATATTTTTATATTTCCATACATGTCAGGAAATCGCGTTCCCGTTGTTGTTGTTGGACTGTCAACACATGCCACACATGCCACATTAGTAATTTATGAATATTTGTTGTATTTTATTTTTTTTTGTTATTTTTTTTGTTCATTGTTTGTTAAAATTATATATTTTCTTTTTATTTTTGTTTGTTGTGTTTTTTTTTTTTTTTGCTCTATAACTGTTGTTGTTGTTGTAGTCGTTGATGTAGTTGTTGTTGTTGTTGTTGTAGTAGTTGTTGAGAATGTTTCTTGCTCTTTCTATTGCTCACTTTTACGCTCTAACAAGTACTTAACGGTCATAATTGATATCGTTATCGTTGTTGTTGTAGTATTATTCAAGGTCATCTTAGTTTACAATTTTTCTTGACATTGTTGTTGTTTTTTTTTTTTATTTTCTTCCAGATACGCGCAAACGTTTTGCATTTAAAAGAACAATTGTCATAATTTAAATTCGACAAAGATTAGTCTTGTCTCACATGCAAGAAGAAGTGATTCTTTAATGTCGTTTGATAGATCACTCAGACTGTCAGAGCAAATTAACAGGCAATGTTATTGTTTTGGTATTTTTTTTTTAATTAAAGATTTTTGTACAATTTATAGCGCGACTTAATGAAGACATGCGATCTTTGATATCGTCAGTGCGTCCAACAAAACAAAACCAAACAAAAAAAAAAAAACATAAATTTGTAAAGCAAACAGGTAAAAATGAATTATGTTCCAAGTGCTATTTTATATATGAGTAATACTTTTATATTACGGGCATTTTTTCATATAAAACAAAATAGCCTTAATATAAAAAGTACTTCTCATATTACAATCACATTTATTCAACTATAACTTTAGTAATTTTAATAGATTATTTTTTATATGCTCTCTCTTTCAGCATTGTTTTTTTTCTGGCCCTCCATTGAATTTTTATTAGAATGTTCAAAGATTTTATTTGAATAACATGAGTTCGTAATATCCATAAAGAAATCCAAAGTCCTGGTATAGCAATCTTCTTGTTTTGTTTTTTAGATCCAATTTTATTAGCAGCCAGAGCTTGAATAGCATATTATTTGTTAAAAGTTGGCAAATTCCGTGCTCGACAACCTTGAAAATCATCTGCTTTATCGCAGTAATGTTCCGCAATACTCTTAAATTTGGAATTCCAAAGTTTTGAATTTTGTATAAACATTTCGTATATAGCAATTGTTCATTTTTAAGAGCGAAAAGTGAAAAAATCAACGCAATCTCCTTGTAGGGCGTTCTATCCATACTTACCAACCTTTAGTTGTTGTATGAAAATTTACATTTTTTTCTATATTTATATATGTATTAAAAAAAGTAAACTTTTTTTAAATATTTCACATTTTAAGCTTCTTTGAAAGCAGTTAAAAATATTAAATTGTTACGTCCGTCCATCTGTTTGTGAGTTTCAGTCGTTAATTTCAAGACAACGTATGTTACATAGCGCGCACACAACGCTTACGGCAGTCTAACGTTGAACAATGCACGTCATTTCAAATATTTCGAATTTTCGTTTAATATGAATTGATGAAAATCGGCTTATTGTTGATTGGTTTCATTGAGGGGGCACCTTGCCCCATGCTGTTTACAACCATCAAACATAATTCATTTCAAGTAAAATTACACACATTTGTTGTTTTTTTTTGTTTTACTAGAAAATATCAACATTTATTTAAAAGACAAAAAAAAAAAATTATCGCTTTAGTTATAAGAATATATGTAGTATGCATGTACTTAAGTATGTGTTTGTGTATGTGTGTGTGTGTGTGTGTGTGTGTGCATTTTTTGTGTGTATGTGTGTGTGTATAAAATTATGTATTATATGTTAATATAGTGTACTCAGCAACAAACATTATCAACATCACTTTCAGGTTCGTTAAATTCGACTTTTAGTAAACTTTCTCAATTTTGATTTCTTTTACATATCCATTTTTTTTTCTATCTGTATACATATATCTTTGCTCTATACATATATGTAAATATTTGATAATATTTTTTTTTTTTTTGTTTCTTCTTTTAGATGATATCTTGAACTTAAATGCTAAAAACATTTATGATAATATATGTACGACTCTATATATATGTATGTATATATTTTTTTGTTTATATGTATATAAATATATTTAAAAAAAAAAAAAAAATGCTTCTAGTAGTTAGGACAATAAAATCTGATACCGATAACAATGCCGTTATCAAATCAGATTCAGAACGGCGCAGCTCAGATACCAATAAGTTGCAGCGCAAATATGTATGTAAGTAAATACATGTATATACATACATATGTGTGTATGTATGTATGTTATTAGAGCTAAATTTTTATATATGTATGTTTATGTGTGTGTTTGTAAAATTCCTTTTTGCTTAAGTGTGTATCTGTGTATGTGTGATATTTCTCATTAGCGCTTTGCGCTCAAAGGTATGCTGCGTTTTTTTATATTTGATAAAAATAATAATTTCATTTTAATGCAAAATCGTGAAATCCTTATAAGAAATCCAATTTTCTTTTTTTTTTATACGCTTGCAAGTGTAATATTAAGTTTGTTATAAAGTTTGTAACGCAGAAAAGCCGGCACACATTTTTTATCACCACGATAAGACGAGTTGATATAGTAGTGTCTTCTTCCGGAATTTTAAAGCCTTTTGTTTAATTTTAACGTTAAACTCTTTGTGTATGTTCAGGCATTGTTTAGCTCAGAATCATCTTGATCGGATCGTTGTAGCATGTAGTTGCCATAGGAACGATCGGTCAAATATACGATTTTTTATTAGAAAAATTTTTTTGTTCTTGAATAAAAACGGACTAAACTTTGCAATTATGTGTTTTTATTACTGTTTAACGATATTCCAAAGTTTTATCAGAATCGGATAACACATGAAAATGTAATTTCCCTGTAAGCAGACGAGATAGAAGATTGTAAAATGTTCTTTAGTATAATTACAATTGCTTTCTGTAAGTCAAATTGAAAAAAAAGGCGTGACTACGCCCCTTTAATATTAAAAAGTTATATGTTTCTGATTACAAAAACTTTTTAGATGAGTTTTCGAATAAGAATAATTCGTACAATGCTTGCAAAAGTATATAAGTTTCGGCTAAGCCGAAAAAAACTCCATTACTTTTTTTTTGATTTTTTTTTTCATCATTGATAAATTTATCAAAATAATTATGCGAGTGTATTTGTATGCGTCTATGTCTGTGTGAGTTTGTGTGACCTTATGCTAAATTCTGCTCCTTCTTCTTCTTCTAAATCTTTTTTTCTTCTTCTCAGTTGTTTGTTATTATAGTTTTGTCATTCATGTGAGTAGCGCGCGCTGAATATGCTTTCCTTTATTCTTCTTCTTCCTCATCGTTTTCTTCTTCTTCTTCATTGTTTCTATATTATTAATAGTTTAGTTATACGCTTATTTAAATAGTTTAAAAAAAAAATGCACGCATATGCATGTTGTGTGTGTGTGTGTATGTGTGTCGATCGTTTTTATTAGTTTTTAGTTTAATGCATTTGCTGTTGTTGTGGTTGTTGTTGTTGTTGTTGGTTTTGTTGTAGTTGTTTTTGTTGTTTTTTTTATACTATTATTACTGTTATTTATTTGCGTTTGCGACGTCATAAATATTTGCTGAGGCATTTTTTTGCCAGGCATCACACATTTGTTCTGCAATTGAGAGAGATAATTTCGTGAGAGAACGAGACTGGAGAGATAATGATAGCAAGAGATAGTGTGATAATCATATATATTATATATATATATTTAACAAAAGGTGAGTGAAGCAAATAATATTTATTTTTTTTTTACAATTTTTTTTAGTTTTAATTATTATTTTTTATTATTACTTTTTTGTTTTTATTTTTAAGCAAACGCACAAAATGCATAACAGAACTTTGTTTTTATTGTTTTAATTTTTTTTTTTTTTGTTGGTTGCAAGTAGTTTTTTATGTATATATGTATATATATTTTTTTAGTGTTGCAAAGTGTTAAAAAAAAGAATTTAAAAAAAAACATGCTCAAATGTCATAAAATTAAATAAATGAAATATTAAAACATTTTTTTCAATTTATATAAAAACGTATTTTTCTTTCAAAAACCAAACGCTTTTGTTGTAATACAAAAGTGTATTTTAAATATATGAAACATTTGTTGTTGTACTTTGAGTTGCACTAGGTTTGCTAAAGGTACTTTTCAGGGTTGCCAGGCGTGTGTTATGTCTTAAACTATATTGTTGTTTCCTCTCCCTTTGTTAATGAAATGTTTTTGAAGTACATTGAAAATGACTTGAGCATTGAAGATCGTTGACATTTCGGCATTACAGTGAAACCATGATGGCGTCAAATATATGCTTTAATAGGCATAGTATTATTTCTGTGAAATAATGAAACTAACGAAAGAGCTAAGTGGCCGATATAACTGCTATGATTTTTTTTAATTTTTTTTTTTATGAAATTTTAATTTAAAAACTTGATTTTTTTTTTTTTTTTTTTTTTTTATCTTTATTATTTTTAAGATATACGAGGTTATTAGTGTTCCTCTTAATACTCTTATTATCTGTTAATTCAGCCCAAAAGGGCGCGCCGGCTAGCTGATAGTCTAGCTTTATCAAAAAAAAAAAAAAAAAAAAAAAAAAAAAAACTTGATTGAACTTTCTTTTGATTGCAATGAACATTTTTATAAGCCAGCCTAGAAGTATGCAATACAAATGTCGTTTGCTGCAGCTTTCATACAAACGGAGTGCCGAGGTGACTTGAGGATTTACTAATTAAAATAATTAAAGGATAAAATGAATACAACAAAATAAAAATACAATTATAAAAATATATATATATATATGTATAAAAGAGGGATTTAAAGAAATCAAAGAACCAAATGAGAAAACTCGCTAATCAGCGTTTTCTATGCGTTCATTTTTTTCATGTCTGTGAACGTATACTTGAATGTCAAAGGGCATGTGTGTGTGCGTGTGTGTGTTTATTATGCAATTTACTTTTTTATAAGCAGCGATAACTAAGCAATTAGCTAACTACATTATCTATATAAGTAAGTATGTAAGTATGTATGCGTGTTTTGTCTCTGAGTATGTGTGTGTGTGTGCTTTTTTTAATATTATTAACATTATAATCGACGTCATTATGATAAAATTTTAGCAAAGTTGCTAATTAAATAAGTTTAAAATTTCAAAAAAAAAAAAATGCAGAAAAATTAACAAACGAACGAACGAACGAGTGAGAAGAAGAAGACTTTTTGTTTGTTTGTTATTGTTGTTGTTGTTATTTTTATTTTACTAACTAACACTACTGCATACTAAAACCAACAACAACAACAAGAAAGTAAAATCAAAAATTTTGGACAATTACAAAAATAGCGCTAAAAGGACTAATAAAGTGTATAAGAGGAAGTTTGTAAGAAGGTGAGCAAGAGAGCGAGCGAGCGAATGGCAGAAAAAAAATATGTTGCATATCATAGGGCGCTTGTGTATTGTTTGTTTATAAGTATTACATGATTTCTATTTATTAAAATAATATTTTTATTTATTTTTTTTTTAATTTAATAAAAGAAAACTACAGCGAGCTTAATTGTGAGAGCGTCTATGCAACTATATATGTGTGTGTGTGTGTGTGTTGGAGAAATAGGGAGCGGTAGAGAGTAACACTACTGTTCTGACAACTCAAATACAACTGACTCAGGTGGTACGGATGACGCTGGCGGTACTCTAAGTACCTTTTGGCCGCGAAAACACAGCGTTATCATCCAATTTCCATTATCTTCGCCATTGTTGCCGCCACGGCGATTTCCAGTGCCAATACCATCATTGCCAATGCTATTATCACTATGGATAACATTATTGCTGCGTGAACGATTTCTACTTGCAATGCCATTATTGAAAAAACGACGTTTCTTTTTCTGTTGTTGTATAAGTGTTACTTTGACATTTGAAGTGCCACCAACACCGCCACTGCCGCCGAGGCCGCTGCTTGTGGTAGCAGCAACATTTTCCATTACAATTGCTGCATTTTTATTATTATTATTTGGACTGTTGCTACGACTGACAATGGCATGTCGTATATTGGTTGGTGTTGTCAAACGTTGCGTCTCATTTGAGAATTGTAATTGGTGGTTCTGTTGTTGTTGTTGTTGTTCGATGTTTATATTCTGATGATTTTGCTGTTGATACTTAGCGTTGTGTGTCATTATAATGCTTGCGCAGCTTGCCTTACGACTATTTAAACGTCGATTTGGTGGCGAAACGCTATAGAAAATAAGTTTTCAATTAAGATTTTCACTTATATAAGACTGCCCGTTAAGAGCATATTCACGCAACAGTCACAAAAAGTCACAAAAAATCACAAAATGTCACAAAAAGTCACAAGAAACCACAAAAAGTCACAAAAAATCAGAAAAAGTCACAAAAAATCATAATACAATACAAATCCAAAAAATCCCAAGAAATTATAGACAAATTTTGATTGGAATTTTGGGTTGGAAACTCTGCCTAGGTTGCCCATACCTAAATCCCTAAAAAAAAAGATTACAAACTCCTATGTTACATAGAGTCACCCAACACATAAAACAGTTTAACTCTCAAAATAAATTGCCATTAAATTGTCATATGTATTATGCGCGTGCTATGTAACATAGGCGTACGTAATAACTGTTGGGATTATTACTTTTTGTTGTGTGACTGTTGCGAGTTTACCGTGCCTAACTTACCGCTTTGAGTCAGTTTGTTGTTGTAATGCATCTGTATCTGGTGCGGTATTATATGCGGCCGAGTACATGGAGGCACGCTTTGGTACCCATTCGGAGTGGCCACGTACGGACATATAGACAGCAAGACTTTTGAATAGTACGGCGCGTACCTAAGAGAAAGAAGGCATATTAGAATAATTTGAGTTAAAAGTCTTTAAAAATTAGTTTCGGCAATAGTTTTAAGCCAACGATACAAAGTGAACTGCTTCAATAATGAATAGTCATATGTTACATAAAGCGTCTGACGACATACGGCAGTTTAACATACATTTGTTTTTCTTATGCGAGTGCTAGACTGCTGTTTGTCTCATATTGCGCTATGTAACATAAACTAAAATTATAAGTATTTTTTGTGTCGATTTTTTTACTTCCAACGGTTTATTTTTATAGTATTTTTTTTAAATGATTCAATCACTTACCTCACCATTTAGGAAACAATAGATGAGCGCTATAAAGAAACCCTGAAATGAGGTTAGGAAATGTGTCACATATGACCACAAGGCAAATTTCCAGGGTGTCTGCAGATCGGGCACCAAATGCAACAAATTGGTAATGCCGAGTAACGGCAATAGGACAATGGCGGCTCGTACCGCTTTGCGTGTCTGTTCAATGTCGCTTGCCTGACTCTGACGCAGCTTAACGACCAGAACGCTTATAATATTCACCAGAAATACAAAATTTAACTAAACAATGACAACAATGAAAGTTAGCATTATTTTCATAACATAATCAATCAATCAAACAATCAAACAATTACTTACCAATATGACAACCAAACGTGGACCCTCGAGTATCCAATAGTATGGCGTTAAATTATAATTCCACAAGCAATCGCCAAGCGCTGTATCCATATAGATGGCGGTGCATAATGCCCAAATGGTTGTCATAAGTACGGGCATGCCCCAACCGAGTAATGAAAAAATTTTATGCGGAAAATTGCCTTGAAATACGGCAACGGTAACCATGTTGTGTAAATAGAGGCCTTCGATGAACATCCACATGAACATAGCGGTGCGTGCATATTCGAGTAATACATATGACGCTTCACAAAGGTATAACTATATGATTGTGTGTGTGTGTGTGTGTGAGGAGAAAAATAAAAGTGTGCTTGAATATTTAATATTTATTTTTTTTTATACAAGTCTTTGTTATGCTAACGGCATTGTTTTTTATTATTTATACTCTTTTTTGCCAAAAGCATTTTTATATTTTATTATTTTTTTTTTTGACTAACAACATAACAGCGCCATCTGTTGAAAATTTTTGTTGCTTACTTACCGTATTCTCAATGCCAGTCAGACTAGAATTCGTTGCCGCTTCCTGTTTGCCACGCCTAAATGCCTGATCGAGATACAATGTCAGTCGTACAATCACTTGCAACACCATTGCAATGAAGAGATTCTTGTGTATCTTTGTGCGATTATTACGCAACGAGCGAAAATTGCAAAAGATGACCAACGATATGATGAGCGCCAGCAAGGATAATATGAGTCCAACAATTTCCAATGTACGTGTACGTTGAGCAATCTCAACATAGAGCTAGAAATATAAGTATAAGTAAATGTATATTGATGGTGTCACAAAATAAACAAATCAAGCATACAGCAATGATTGACATTCATGCGTATAATACATTCACCTCAAATCACAGCGACACAAGACATTTATTTGCATTGGGTTATGCAAAGCGCAAACAATTTGCATAGCGAAATGCTTCATTGCTCACTTAATCAATTGCCGCAATCAATCATTTGTATGCAAGCAGTTGTATGCACATGTTTGCACAATTCCACAAGCGGTTAATCAATCATGCACAAAGCACAGCAGCTTATTTGCACAATTACACATTCAACAAATTAAAAGCGTCTAAGAAGTGCTGCGAATTTAAGCAATTAAATCATCAATTGCACAAGAAGCTAAGACAGTCATTTGATTATCATATTGATTGTCAATCATGCTATCAATCGTTCCTCAAAGAAAACAATCAATCTAGCAATTGACTTTGTTAAAGTGTTCACACTCACAAGCAATCAGTCAAATATCTTAAAGTTAAGTGTATTGCAACAATTAATTAATCCATAAATCCGACAAGCAATCAAACAAACAATCATTGAAGTAACACTGAAGCTTTGACAGTTTACTTTGTTGCAGCCATCATGCACTTAAGCAAGTCAAAGTAAAATATACTCAAAGTAACCAATATGGCAATCAATAATTTAATCAATCAATCAGTTAATTGTTCGATTGAAATCTTTGCTTGATTAATACTCACATCAACATTTTTGATCTGTTGCATCAGCAGATTTACTTCCGGCTTAAAGCACGGCTGATAATCCGTCCAACCGTTATGACTTGCCTCTGTCTCATTCGGTCGTCCGCCCCAATGGCCATCCAGCTCACATTTTCGATTCGCAAACTCTGTCAACGAGATATAAGAACATTGAAAGTTCAGTACATGCAAAGTGTATAAATAATATATAAAATACAAAACAAGAACACAAAGTAAACAAGCAAAGAATATACAAAAAAAAATAAATAAATAAAAGAAAGAAAGGAAAACATTAATCTGTGTCAAATAGTTGCAATGCCATGACATATTCAACTGGGTCGTGAACGTCGTATGCACTGTAATTATATCCCTGCATGCGGTTTACTTTCAGTTGAGGTTCTTTCTATTTATTTTTTACTTTTTTTTTTTTTGGCCTTATTGACGCATTTAATGAGGCCAGTTATCGACAGTTGTCGACCACGTCAGTTGCTTATTTAAAATTGTATGCGAAAGTCTTTCATTCCGTTCGATCATTTGTCAATCATTCAGTTCGTTTGTAAGGTTAGTTGGTGTGTTTGTATCTGTGTGTGTGTATAACTTTGTCTCACTTTTCATTCGAACGGAAAGTCATCAAATATTGAAAACCAAACGCAAAGGTGTACAATGTGCAACGAATGCATGTCAAAGTCTTTTCGTATTTATTTAAAATGTTTGCGTTTCATTTACTTCGTTTATAGTGATGAGCATCGTTAATGATGTATGACGATAATGAAATGTCAACGCGAATGAGCTCAAAGACGAATTGTCAATAATTAAATTCTTTGTTGGTCAAAGCTATTGTACAATTTAAAAGAACGTTGAGAATGTGATGGTCCTCGATGATGAATGAATTACTTATAATGAAAGAATGTCAATAAAGATGAATGAATTACTAATGATGAAAGAATGTCAATAAAGAATAACTGTTAACAAAATGAATATCGTTGATGTATGATTTTTAACGATTATCAATGATGAATGATATTGAAATTATAATAATGATGAATGACTAATAGAGAACAATGATGGTCAACGATTATCAAAGAATAAAGAATTTCAAGGATAAAAGCTTATGTTGCCTGATTATGAATGATGAATGAATATGAACGTTAAATGAATATCGATAATGAATGAAACTCGATAAGTAATTATTATAAATCATGAATGAAAATCGATTACGTAGGAACATTAATGATGAATAAATATCTGTGATGAATAATCATCAATGATGTACGAATATGAATGCTAAATCATTATCAAAGATAATATGTTTATTAAAAATTTATTGGATATAATTGAATTTCTTACTTTATTGAAGGTTTTAATAGTTTTCTTTTTAATTTTTGTGCAAATGTCTTAATTAATATGAGTTTTAATTGACTTAATGCTCTTTCGATGCTCAATCCTTATTTTTAATGAAGCATTTCAGTTGACTGATTCAATGCATTTCTAGGCAACGTGCCATGCAACTCAACTCAATTATGTGTGTGTGTAGTAATAAAAGAAGTAAAAATTGTGCAAGATAATCAAGTAAAAATGTCACACAAGGCGATTGCTGCACGTGCGTTGACCTTTAATGATGTTGACAAAACGATGACGAAGATAATGTAATCTTTTATGTAAACGTAAGAATAAAAAATAAAAATGTCATCTTTTTCAAATGTCTAACGAATTCAGATTAAAAAGATTAAATAAAAAAATATAAAAAAAATTAAATAACAAATTCTTTACAACTTTTGTACAGAAACTTTCCGAGTACTTTCATTCAAGACCGCACAAAAAGCACGCGTCACACTCAAGGACCAAAGACCACTTAAAAATTTTGTTGCATGCAAAGAGGCGCATCAGGCAGGCGTGCTCTTACTTTGATTTGATTTAGACGCATTTCTGGTGTAAATCCATTTTGGCATAAATGCTACTATACAATTTACAACATCATATAGTACCAAGCCACATACGATGATGATACTGTTGGTGTTGATGTTGATGATGATGATGATGAGGGCGGTGTTACTAATGAAGATGATGTTGATGACGTGCGCATGCACGAGGACGAAGATAAAGACGAGAACAAAGATGCCGACGCTCATGTTTAGAACTTTTAACTATTCAAGTTGCTCAACTCGTCTCGCATTCATGTTGTGTAAGTATTTTCTAGTTCCATTTCAAATTCCTTCAATGAGCACCGTCAACCAGTTGGAAAATATTTATAATTTCACTGCAATTTAAACGCGCCACATTCACTCAGTCACTCACTCACTCACTCACTAACTCATTCATTCATTCCAACACTTACTGTCGCTCGCTTCATTGCTGAGTTGTTTCCGACCAGAAAGCCTAATGGTTTTTATCATCAGCACATTTTGACGTCTGTGTGCGTTTATTTTTGTTTATTTTTGTCTTGTTGTTGTTTTTGGTTTGTTTCATTTTCTTTTGCCTCAAATTAAAATGACCCAAATATTTTAATTGCAATTGGCGACAATAAATCAATGATTTGTTACTTGTCTAACAAAAAAAAATTAAAAAAAAAAAAAAATTGTGCTCTCCTTAACATACTGACCTCTTCGACAGGTTCAGTCATTCACACAATTACATTGGCATGTTCATGTAACTCTTTTCGTTATTGAGCAAAAACAATTTATATGCAAATTTAATGTGAGGGTTTTTCTTGTAACAAATCAGGTCAAAGTTAATTATTTAATGATATGTACGGTATATCAGGTGTGCTGATAAAGTTTACAAGTCGATGTAGAATTGTAACGAATCTTATCACACACATACATCTAAATTGAAGGTCTCAAGGTCTTTGTTGGGTCTTGGAAAACTTTTTTTTGAGAGTAGCTTAAAATAGTTTTATTTTTAGAACTTTCCTATCGAAGCTAAATTGGATTATAAGCCATAGAAGACAGAATTCGTACTGGAGTTAGAGTTTCGAGGCGGTGAACCGAATATTTTTTATGGAAATCTCTTTATCTGCTTAGCCATGGTCAATCTTTTATATATTCATTTGTTAATCAATTCATCTATTACTTTTTTTATCGATTTAACTATCAAACTATCTGTCTGTCAATCTACTTATCTCACTATCTACAAATATATTTATCTACATATCTATTAGTCTCAGTACGCTTGTGCTAGAAATAATTCAGTTCCATTTCGTTTAAGCGCTTTAAATTGGAGATGAAAATAAAAAAAAAAAACTCTTAATAAATCGATCCAAGCCAATCATTTGATAAACAAGCACTTCTTAAGTAACCTATACATATTACAGTATTCTAGACACATCATACCAAAGCGTCCTACAAATATACTTCAAAAAGGGGTCAGTAGATTAAGTGCTTGTTAATATTCCAGTTAAATAAAATACAATCATTTCTCAAAAGTATCGTTTACCATGACTAATCGCATTCGAATGATACCTCTTGTATCTTTTTGCACAATTATCAAATTAAATATCATTACATTTTGTGTTTTTTTTTTCGATTTAAAAAAATTTTTTGGCCTTAAAAAAAAATTTCGTTCGGTTGTCAATGCGCTTTGGCTTAAGCAAAGAACAAAAAAAAAAAAAAAAAGAAAAAAAATCAGAGTCATTGAGAAACAGTTAAATAAAAGTTACCCTTAGCATAAAGTAAATCATCAAACTCAACCTACATGCGATTCAAGGCTGTACTTACTGCGCGTGTCGACGCCATGCCAACCGGAGGGGCAATGCATGCGTGCCAAAACGCCTGCCGGCGTTGGAGGCCAACAAAGTATTGTGTCCCAAGTCCAGTTGCAAAAGATACCTGAAAGAGCAACAACAGTAAAATTAAAAAAAAAATGTTTAAAAGAGAAATGAAAAAAAAAAAAAAAAAACGAGAACAACAACAAAAGAAACATATACATACATATAATGGTTATTAAAAAGTTTGCATCATGTAAATAATTGAGGCTTAAAAAGGTCGCTCGGTAATTATTGAGCATAAAAGAGTCTTCGTTTAACGAGCATGTGCGTATGTTATGTGCGTACTTTAAGTGAAGCCAGTGAACGAATATAGAACAAAAGGTTAAGGCAGATATATGTATGTATTCAACTGAAACACTTTCACGTTAATAATTCTTAAGTTTGTTCAGCATTAAGTTGATAATAATAATGTTTAATAATTATTGCGACCGTTGGAAGTATTAAGGTTGTATAAGTAAGTTAAAGGAAATGCCAACAGGTCAAAAGACTTAAAGGTGTCATTGCTGAGGCAACAAACCGTTGGTTGCCGTTGGTGTGAGGTAGCTGTTGTTGTTGTTGTTGCTTGAGATATTTTGAGAAATTTGGTTAAATCAGACGTAGACGAACATAAAACAAAGGCTGGCTTATTTTCTTGACTTTTGGTAAAATTAACACGAAAAAGGTATTTAATGCTTGGAAAGCAACAGAAAAAAAGCCAGCAAAAAATACACTAATATTAATAGAAGTCATTAAAGTGCTTTACGCATACCCCTTTATTCAGGCTACTCTATTAGTTAGTGTTAAAGAGAAAATTCTATTGAATGCCTGTCAATAGAATATTAACAGCGTGTCATATTCAGGACAGCGGTTGTTGCCTATATTAGTCAATAGCTTTTTAATAGTTATTTATCCCCTTCCAGGCAACTCTATTAGTTACTGTTAAAAACAAAATTCTATTAAATGCATTTCTAGCTGTTGCTTCTGTTAGTCAATGGCTTTTTATTAGCAGCATATTAATTGGCTGTTACTTCGCTTTTAGGTTGACATAACATAACCTAAGGTATGTAGAAACCTCCTTATATTTCTATTAAATGCAGTTTAAAATTTTTTTAACAGAAATTTTAAATAGAAATTTTCAATGATTAATTATCTATTAAGAAACCTATTGAATGTATTTTGTAATATTTTCTAAATAGAAAATAGAAATTGAAAATATAAAATTTTAATGAGCCAATCAGCATAGAAAAATCTCCATCTCACTCTCTCTCTCTCTATCCCACACTCTTTCTGTGTGCATTTTGTTTGCAATTTGGTCAAGGCAGCGCAGTAATCGATTTAAGCTCCGCAATTTGTGTTAATAAGCACAATCGTGCCCTTAAGCTAAAACTATACAAGTGTTGAAATTCATTGGAAATAAATGTTGAAGGATCTTTGAGTTTAATTAACGCATTAATACTAAAAATGTTCTTCAAGTACAATGAAATAATTAGTTGAAGCATGGAACATGGTGTTCATTGGATAGTTGATTTAAAATTGTTTTAAGAACTTATTTAAGTCATAGTTGCTTTTTACTCAAGTTGTTGGCTCGATAATCCACATATAATTAAAAAACATCACTAATTTAATCTTTGCTTTGCACAAATTAACGCTTGAACGAGTTAAATGCCATGGGCGGCGGCATTTAATGTAAAACAAAATTAATTTTGTAATCATTTGTAAATAAAAATCATAAATTGTTAGTTTAGACAAAATGTTCATGCTCTAGTTTGCTGCTTGCGGCTTAGTTGTTGGTTTAGTTTATTGGCCGTTGGCCAAAAAATGAATAATTTTTATTTTTTCTTTTTTTTGTGCTTTTTTGTTGGTTATCTGAAAAACTTAACAAGTGCAAATCATTTGATGCGCAGAAATGTGAAAATACAAACATGGTCACTAAGTGAGAAAAAGAGAGAGAGAGAGAGTGAGAGAGAGGAGGCGAGCGTGGTTGGCCACAGGCCGCAAGACAAGGCAGAACGTTGCGTATACGTGATGTAATTTTAATTGCATATTTGTGCGCATTTATTTACTAAACTATTATTTATTATACATGTAAATATTCAAATCATATATTTTATAGAATATTAATTGAATTTACATAACTGCCATGATAAAATTTAGAAGCCAACATTGATTTTTGTATAATAATTCTATCATGATGATCAACGAGTGTAATTTTCAATCTTGACAAAGCACTTGAAACACATTTTCTTGGTTTGTGGTAAATTGCATTCTGCTATTTATGTTTGCTGTGTTATAGCAAGTAAAAAATCACGTGTTGAGGCGACTAAAGTTAATAGATTCGTCATTGTCAGTTTTGAAACAGCTTGAATGAATGATTGGATTTGCCGTACTCTTCATCACTTTATGTCTGTCCGTCTGTCTGTCTGTCTGTTTGCTGTGCAATGCATTTTTGTTAACTCGTTTCAGTTGTGTGTTAACGACAACTTTGCAACCGAGAAATGCACAATGTTTGCCAAACCGCAATTCAGCCACAAAATCATATAAGTAATGACATATTCATGTTTGGTCAAAGTTTTGATGAATGAAATTGTAATTGATTGACAGACAGACAGTTAGAGTGACACTGTTCGCAATGACGTAGGCAAAATGGCACGTACTTTATTAGTCAAATTGCAATTGACCTTGATTCTGCTTCAATTTTTGTTGGCTTACAACGTTTATACGATAATTTTTGTTCTGAAATTTCATTGAATTAATGACTATTGTGGCCTGATACTCAGAATTTTCTTAGGATAAACGTCGGCATTTTGTAAAATAAGAAATAAAAAATCTCTTAAGAAATATTAAGTTAACTCGTGGTTTAAAGAATATCGAAAAAAATTAATTTTTGTTCTTTGAGTTTATTTTTATGCCTAATACATAAATTTTACAGACTGTTAACTTAAAAGCAATAGTTTTCAATACTGATATCTCAACAAAAGACTGAAAACGGCAGAATTTCTTTGTTCTTTAGGTTATCTTAATAAAATCGTGCTAAGATCTTTAAGAGACGTGAGCTCATTGTATTTTTTAACTAAAGTTAATCTATTAAAACTTTTGTAATTAACAGAATAATAATAGGTGTATAGTTAATGATCAACTTGGTTAGTATAAACAGCCCTTAAAGCGGATATGAAACTAAACGACATTCAATATGAGTTTGCCCTTTGGTTTTTGGCTTTGTTTTTTTTTTGTTTTTCATTTTCCGGTTGTATACAATGAAATTTTCAAAACTGATTGACATAGCATCACTCATACGTCATGTTCAACGGCGAAACATGAACCGACGTTTCCATTACATTATATAAGCGGCAAACACAAAGCAAATATTAAAAGCATGTAATTTTTGTAATTTTTATTTTTTTTTTTTTGAAAATTCAATTAGTTTTAATGATATTAGTTTGTTGTTGTATTAGAGTGTTTTTTTTTTTTTGAACATATTGACATATTTACCTTGTTGCGGTTGCGTGTAGTTGGCAAATAATGCCGAACAGTTATCATAGTTTGCGATGGCCAAACGATAGCTTGGATATGTGATAGTTGGTGTGGTTGTAAGCAATGTGCCCGTTGCTGTTGCTGCTGTTGTTGTTGCCGCGGATGTAGCTGATGCTGTTATAGCTGCTGCTGCTGCTGTTGATGATGCTGTGGTTGCTGTTGTTGGCGCTGCTGCTGCTGCTGTCGTTGCTGCAGTTGCTGTTGCATTCAATGTGGGCAACATGTGAAATGTTGTGGCCGTTGGCATTTTATTAACAATTGTTGCTGCCGTTGCTGTTGTTGCTGTTGTTGCCGTTTCAATGGCAGCATTAACAGCATTTGTTGCACGATTGATGACATTCGTTGCTGTGTCGCGTGTTACTTGTGTCATTTGTGTTAGTGCGTTTGTTATGCTTGGCGTTAAACTTGACATTTTGGACGTTGTTGTTGCTGTTGCTGTTGCTGCGGCTGCGGTTGTTGTTCTTGTTGTTAGTGTTGTTGCAATTTTAGCTGTTGTTGCTGGCTCAAAGCTTGTCAATTCATTGCCATCATCATATTGATAACGATGTTGTTGTTGATGATGATGATGATATTGTTGATGCTGATGATCATGTTCATTTGCTGCGCCATAGCCAAACTCATCGCTTACATTTTGAAAATACATATAAAGTACACGCGTTACATTCGAACGTATCGATGTAATTGTCGCCGATACATTATTGATGGCATTCTCTCTGATCTGTCTGTCAATTTCAAAATGTTCGCTTGTATAATCTTCTTGTTGTTGCTGTTGCAATTGATGTTGTTGTTGTTGTTGTGGCGTTGGCATTGTTGCTGCTAATGCTGTTGTATTTGTTGTTGTCATTGCGGCTGCTGCTGTTGTTGATGTTGTTGTTGTTGTTATATTCGCTGTCAATCGTTGTTTGTCAAGCAAGGACATTGTTGCTTTACGCATGAAACTTTAAATTTTTTTTTTTTGGATGTAATTGTTGTTGCTGTTGCTCCTTGACTTGTTCACTTGTTATTTGACGTTGACAGAATGTTGGCTTTTATTGTGTCAAAGTTCCTTTGTAGAAGTTTCTTAGTTTGCTTTACTTGCAATTAATCTCTTTCTCTTATTTTTGCTATTGATTTAATTTTGTTTTATATTGTTTTTTTTGTTTTTTGTTTAGTATTTTATTTTTTTTTTCAGTCGGTTTCAGTTGCAGTTGCTTTTGTAGTACTGAAAGTAAAGAGAATAAGAAAAAATTGTAGATTTATTTAATTGTTAAAAATTTGCTGAGTTTCTATTGATTTACTTTACGAAGAAGTTATACAAGCTTTGAAGATATTTAAAATGTATTGGCCGAAGTTTATAGAACAACTTTTCGCTTTCCTGTCTGGAGCATGTGAAGAGAAAATCTTTTATTCGATGCATTATCTTTTTCATTCTCTTCTTGTTATTGCACGCTTTTGTTCTACACTCTCTCTCTCTCTGATCTTTTTTCTTAGGCCTTCTTCTCTCGTTGCTCTATTTTGTACCTCTTTCTAACTGTTTTGTTGTCCCCTTTTACGTCTCTCTTTATATCCTTTTTAAGTTTCCCTCTATGTCGCCCTTTAGGTCCCCATTTATATCTTTATTTATATTCTTTTTCCTCCGTCGCTCTTTTGCTCAACTTTTTGTCCCCTTTTTGTCCCCTTTTTAGTTTTTAGTTTTTCTTCCCTTCATTTGTTTCTCTTTCTGACGCTCTTTCTCTCATCACTCCAGCCTTTCTTTATTTGTTCTCTTTTGCACCCATCTCTTTTTTTGTCCCTCTTTCCTTCTTTAGCTCCTCTAACAATCGTTTCACTTTGTCTCACTTTCTGACCTTCAACTTTGTCACGCTTATTATTTTCCTTTGTTTTCTTTTCTAACATGCCACCTATCAAAATTGATATTTTAATACTCATTTTTCATTATATAACTCTCATACACCTGCATTTCTTAATTTTCCACGAAAACATATTAGTTTTTCAATTAAATTTCTTTGTCGCAAAAATTTCTGGCATTTCCTTCAATTTTCTTTGTTTTAATTTCTTCATAATGCCTACAAAATTTTCAGAATCATATAAACAACACACGCACATGACCTTGTATTTCCATATATTGTAATTAAGATGACACTTCCTCTTTTCACTCTTTCTCACATGCTCTCGTGCCGCACAGCTCACACATGGTCGCATGTGCTTGGTTGCCATGACAAATAACGCTAATAATGTTGGATTTATGCATAAAGCAAAGCATGAAACAATGCAATTTGTCATTGATTGTTGCAGTTTTTCGCACAAATGTAATATGCATTTTTCTTTTGTTGTTGTCCTTAGTTTAATAATATTCAATGAAATATTGTCAAGACAATAATAATTATGCATAGTTTTTATAATGCATTTGTTTTTAATGAAACAAAAACAAAAATAACAACAACAATAACAAAGTTGTTGTAAAAGCAACACATAGCAAACGGCAGCAAAACTTGTTATAAATAATATAACGTATACGTCATGTGTACACCACATTTGTTAAATCAAGCAGAAGGCGTTAATGATACCAAAGTGTTTCTGTGTGTATGTGTGTGTGTGTGGGTGTGTGGGTGTTGAACTGGTTTCATTACATGTTGACAAATGTTAGATGAGCGCAAAATGTTGCCAAGCTTGAGTTTTGCTGGTCATTAGACATGCAATTATGCAAAATTCCAAGCAGGCAAGCAAGTGTTGTAACATGAGTGTAAAATATATGAGCGTGTTATTTCCGTTATACATATATATGAGTGTGTGTGCATATGCATGGATATAAGTAAAAGTCTGTAAGCAAAATAAAAAAAAAAAACATGTATTTATACTCTTCGCACAGTGAATATTATTATAACTTTTTCATGGAGTTTGTAATAGATCGAAATATTCGTTTCCGACTATTCAAAGTATATATATTTTCGATCAGGACGACAATACGAGTTGATATAGCCATGACCGTCTATCAATCTGTCTGTATATATACAATATCCTGCCACAGTTTTGAAGTTATCGAGCTGAAATTTTGCACAGAGTCTTCTTTTTTGTGCAATCAACTCATTTGCTGGAACCGGCAATATCGGATCACTGGAACTGGTAGCCCCCATACGAAAAGAAGAAGAAAAATTGAAGATAGAAGGCTGAAATTTCAAACATAGTAGTTTTATGTAGCCCGACAAAATGCCTGAAAGTTTCATTGAGATCGGACAGTTGGAACTGTCACCTGCCATACAAAAAAAGGTCGTGAAGAGTATATAGTCTGCAGCAAGGCTTAAGATATCGTCCTTACTGGCTTATATATTTTTTTGCATCTTCTTTTGCAATTGCATTTTGCATAGAATTGTTTATTGTTGGCACTTGTTGTTGTGTTGTGTTGTGGTCGTTACTTTTCTTGGCTTGGTGTGATATTTTATACTCTTGCAAGAGTATATTAACTTTGTCATGAAGTTTGCAACGCAGAGAAGGAGACATCTCCGACTATATAAAGTATATATATTCTTGATCAGCACGACGAGACGAGTTCAGATAGCCATGTCCGTCTGTCTGTCTGTCTGTCTGTCCGTCTGTCCGTCTGTCTGTTTCAATGCGAACTCCTCCCAGAGTTTTGAAGTTAGCAAAAAAATTTAAACGCAGAAAATTTTCTTTTCCTTGCAGGCAGTTTATATGTAGAAACCAACCTGATCGGAATACTATAGCATATAGCTGCCATAGGAACGATCGGTTAAAAACGAGGTTTTTGCTCAATAAACTCTTTGTTTTTCAAGATATCGCCTCAATTTTTTGGACAAGAATATCTTGGACGTAATTTAAGGCACACAGCAAAATTGGTGATGATCGGATAAATATAGCATATAGCTCCCATAGGTACAATCGGTCAAAAATTCGGTTTTTGTTAGAAAAACTTTTTTGTTCTTAAATATAAACGGATAAAACTTTGCAGTTACGCGTTTTTATGATTCCTTGACCATATTCCAAAGTTTCGTAAAAATCGGACATAAGGGCGTGGCACCGCCCAAATAGAGAAAAACTTAAAAATGTGATTTATCTATAAGCAGACGAGATAAAAAATCGTAAAATGAAGTGTAGAATGATTGCATTGTATTCTTTCAAAAAAGTAGAAAATGGGCGGGGTTACGCCCCTTTATCTTTATAAACTTTTAAGATTCTTACTGGCAAAACTATAAAACGTATTTTCCAACTGCTTGCAAGAGTATATAAGTTTCAGCAAAGCTGAAAATAGCTCCCTTACTGGTTTTTTTTTTTTTTTTTTTTTGCCAAATTTAGCATTTTGTCATTTTGTGCACGAACAGCTGACGCAACAATGCTTTGATTTGCCATTGCATTTTTGTGCTGTGAGTAGCAAAATTGTTTGTGTTTTTTCTTTCCTTTGCCTAGCTGAAGGTTGCCACACACAGCCAAAGTGGCGCCAGTGGCAAGAACTCTATAGAGTACAAAAAAAAAAAAAAAAATAGTAATAATAACAACAGCAGCAGCAACGACAACAACAACGACAACAAAATATGCACGTGTGCTTGCAAAATGCTGATATAAACCGAATTTGATTTATTTATTTTTCTTGTTCTTTTCGTGTTTTTGAACAACAATCGAATCAATTTAAGCAACTAAGTCAAGTTAAGTGGCTTGAAAATGTGTGCTAAGCTAAGGGATTAAAGAGACACGCAGCATTAAAGCGATTTGTATGTGTATGTGTGTGTGTGTATGAGAGAAAAATAGATGCTTATTCAAAAATATGTAAATGCGTTAAAGAAGTTATTTGTATAAATTGCAGTTTGGGTCTTTAATGTTGAAAGACAAATGGACAAAAATGGCTTGCTGCCAATATTCTACACTCAGCTGAGTTTTACATACAATAAATGAGATGCTATGGAGAAGGTATTGGAGAAAGTACAATAATGATGAAGAATTGTTGTTATCAAACATGAAAAAAGTAAATAAAAAAATAAATAAATATATACAAAAATAAAAATTCAAAATAAAGATACAAATTGTGAGAGTAAAAAAGGAATCTCAGCTTTTTTTTCGAAACATTATTATTTTAAGATACAAGAATAGCTCCTTTTTCAAGACCTTGAAGATTTTATACGATTTGAAATTAATACAGATTTTTTTTTTTAAATGCTCAAATATTTTTTATTTTCAGAATTTTTCAAAATATTTGTGTTCAAGACTCCCAATTTTTTTTTTATGTTCAGAAATATTTTTCTTAGATTTTAAATAATTTTTTTTTTTTAGAATTCCAAAATATATATTTTTTTTATGATTTGGAATCTTCGATTTTTTTTTAGGATTCTCGAGTGTATGTTTTTTATGATTGTACGATATATATATTTTCTTATCACAATCGAGTTTCCTAAAATAAAATATATTTTTTTTATAATTATTGACTGATTTTTTATACATTTCTTTGTTAAAAATTTAATTATATGCTTTATAAAATGGTTTAGAATACTACTATATTTTAAGAAATCTTTTGCATAACTCTCTGCGAAACTTCTTCTTATTTGGAAAGCCTCAAAAAGTTGCGACCGAATTTAAATGAAAATAATAAAAAAGAAACAAAAATGCTTCAAGCAACGACACCATAGAACTTAAACTACTTAAGCGCCTAAATGTATGCACTCAACTGTTCGCATTACGTAAATACACGTGCATGCATATAAATTCGTATGCATGAGTGTTGGTTGGATAATTGGAGTAGCACTTAATGGCATTCCTCAAGTGCAGCGCGGTTAACTTAATGCAAAAAACAGAAACAAAAACAAAATAAGCAGAAAAAAAAGAAGAGGTATGTGTGTGCGTGTATTTCGTTTGTCTACTTTTAGGCAAACAAGCGGAAAAACAAAAGGAATGTAAGTAAAATGCAAAATATTTGAGAGGCAACAACCTAAATGGCAAATTTATACTTGTATGTCTATATGTGCGTGTAGATGTGTGCGGGTAAGTGTGTAAAAAAGCCAAATGTCCGAAAAACCTTATAAAATTCCACAAACTCTCATTTGAGAGTAATGAAACCTTTTGACAAAATGTTTGTAAGAAATATTTTTCATACAAAAGTCATCATCATCATCATTTCCAACATGGCCAAAAGCATTTGTCGTTACATAAATAGTTGGGGTTTCTTGACATTTTTGTTATTGTTGCTGTTATTGTTATACAATACTTCAATGTTGGTGCTTTGTACATATTTGACTTAGTCAAGTTCAAGTACATCATTATCATCAACAACATAAGCAACAACATCGTCATTTTTATTTCCACACACACACACACACACGAGAAGCGTGCACACGTGCATGCATTCGTGTGTTGGTGTGCGTGCATATTATGAAATTATTATGCACATATTTTGCAATTTTATGAAAATTCCAACATTTTATGCTCTTTGACTTTGTTTGGCATTAAGTAAAGGCTTTATTAGCTTTTAACGCCATCTGTGCATGTGTTTATGCAACTTTAGTCAGTGTTGTCACTGTCTCTTACTTTTATGTTCTATCTCTATCAAACATATCGCTTGCTCGCTCTTTACTGTTGTCAAATTGTTAATTAGTGGAAATAGTTGAGTGAAAAACTTTTCTTCTCCCCATCATTTTTTTGTACTTTGCAGAAATTGCAACACTGTTTATTGAGCTTAGCTTGAAAAATAATAATGACAATAAGAACGACAAACTTTTTTGTTCTCCTCTTTAATTTTTCCTCTTTTTTTTTTTTTCATTAAGAGTTTTCAAATAAAGAATTGTGTGTGGTAACAATTTGCTAGCTCATTACTTATGTGCGACATTTGGTGAAATAAAATTGAACTTTTTTCATTAAAAAGTTTGTCAACCATGAAAATCTTTTTCATTTTTATATACGTAATTATATGTATATAATATTATTCTCTTATCAAATTGTGCTTAAGGTTTTTGAAGTGAAAATAAATGTCATTTGGTTAATTATTTGGTAAGTATTTGAGAATTTTTGACGCTTCTTAAAGGAGTCATTTGAAAATAAAAAAAAAAATTAGTTTAAATAATTTTTAAATAAATAGTTTTTTTTTTTTAATTTTGAGAAATTTTTAATTTTGTGTTTACATTGAATAAATTTCAAAATAATTTTTATAATAAATTTTGAAATTCATTTTCAACATGAATTAATTTATGAAATTAACTGTGTTTGTAATATCCGGCTGGCAGATGGCGCTGTAATCGAAATGCAGTATGTATTTAATATTTTTTTTTTATTTCTCACATAACTCAATATTTTTAAATGAAGTACAATTTTTTTTTAAAGAAATATACAATTTGAGTTGAAAAAGTATCGTTTTAAACTTTTTTTAAGAATTTTATTAATTTTTAAAATCATTTTCGAAAAATCATAATGAAAATTTGCATGAATTTTTATTATTCAAAGTAACTGAACTGACTGTTATTCAAAAGAATCCGCATTATTATTAAATAGTGTGTGTTCGCACATAACAGTTTTCACTGTATTATGCAAAAGTCTCAAAGAGTTTTATTTCTATAAAAAGTAGAAGAACTGAAACTAAAATCAAAGAAAACAACAAAAAACTTCAATCCGAAACGAGAAAACTTTGAAATTGCGAACATCGAGGACGACAACAACTACAACTACAACAACAACGAGAACAACGACAATGAAAGGCGTAATCGCCGAAACTGAAAACGTATTCATAGTTAATTGGAAAATTTGTGTGGAAGAAGTAAAATGATGTTGAAGAGGGGTGAGTTGGGGGGGTGTGTGACGAAGAAATGTTGCCAAGTCAAATATTTTCACAATGATTTTGCATGTGTAGGTGTGTTTGTGTGTGTGTCAATGCTTGTCGTCAGAAGAAGTGTGGAAATGTTAATAAGCAGCAAACTTGATGCCTCATAAGTGGCAGTGGGTGTATGAGTGTGTTGGTTACTCATAAAGACATGTGACGCCAAAAAAAGAAGAAGAAAGGCAAAAGAGAAAACGTTGATAATTATGCGCCAAAATGAACAAACGTATGAATGCATAATTGAAGGAACGACTTGAACAACGGAAACGAAGCGAATGCATTAATGATGCGTTGAAGGCGAAAAAAAAAAGTACAAAAATAGTACGAATGTTGGCGCCCAAAAATAGTTTGCTACTCAACTCGATCTCCCTCTCTCGCTGTCAGCCTCTTTCACTTGTTCACTGTTTGAAAGCGCAAAGCGCACTCAAGTCAAGTCAACTGAAGCGACAAACACGGCGAAAAATTGTGCAGACATCATCAGCATTTTGAAGCCACCCTCAAATCTCACACAAAATCACGGGGGTGGTAGCTTGGGGCACAGGTGTGGCTGCTACTGCAATTTGCTCTTTCGCTTGCAGTGCTCATTTTTTTTTTTCGTTTTTTGTTTTGTTTTTGTACTCGTGCAATTTCATTGCATTTGTTGTACGCTGCAATTTAGAGCATATTAGTTTCATTAAAATGGCTTGGCAGTCGCCTCAAAGTCGGGTGTGTTTGAGAAGACACAATGGAGTTAAGTTCTGCATCATATATGCATTTGAAAAATGTTCAATGAAACAACTAAAAATTCAAAATTTTTCAAAATGCTTTAAAACTCAAAAATAATATTAAATACGTCTATGTTACATTAAGTCATACAGCGCAAACGGCAGTATAACATTTAAATGCCATTAAACAAAATTTCAATACTAAACTGTTGTATGTGCACTGTAGCGCTGTGTAACATAGGCTTTTTCAATGCAGAAAAACTTAAAAGTAATATTAAATACGTCTATGTTACATTAAGTCATACAGCGCAAGCGACAGTATAACATTCAAATGCCATTAAACAAAATTTCAATGCTAGACTGTTGTATGTGCACAGTGGCGCTGTGTAACATAGGCTTTTATAGTTTATAAATATGCAAATTTCTCAACAAATTTACAATTTTCAATGCAGAAAACGAAATTTAAGTTTTGTGCTCTGGATTGTGCTTACTAAAGGGTATATAAAAGTCATGTATACTTGATTTGTTTTTAATTTTTTATTTTCATTGTCGTTGAGTTCATTGCCAGACTGATTGCAAGTTAGAACTTTTGCTTTCATGCTGTTTTGCTGCCCTTGCATGAGTGTGTGTGTGTGTGTGGGTTGCACGTGCATGCACCGTTAGGGCCCGAAGCCGGTGGCATCGCTGGCGTTGTGCGTTGAAAGGCGTGTTTGTATAGCATCATGTTGGGCTTGTTGCAGCAGCAGCAGTTCAGTGTTTGCATTAAATTAAGTATTTAATAGATTCCTTTGAGCATTTGCTGTATGACATGTGCTTCTGCTGCCACTGCTGTTGGCATTTGTGCTTTGCTTTGCTTTGCCCCAATGGGGCATGTCTCCGAAAAACTCTGTTAGCCTCTAACGATCCACCATTCCACCCATTGTCCTCTCTTGTAGAGTTGTTTGTAGTTTGTATGCCCGCAGCTTTGTTACTGCATTGTTTATTTTTGCTTTTTTTTACTATTTTTTTTTTTGGCCGCTGGCAAAATGCTACTAAAAAAAATAATGCTTAGCGAACTAAACATAATAAGTGTGTAAGCTACTTTGGTCAATGTTAAGTAGCTGAGCGATTGAGTTTGACATTGTTTGGCATGTTTCTAAAGCATTTGACAAAATTCACACAAGTTTCATAAAAGCAATGTGCTAAAATACAATTAACTGCCGTATGTGCTATGCAACGTCACACAACATAGGCGTAAATAATATTTATCATTAAATTTGCGTACATTTCGATTAAATTTTTAACATTTTATTTGTGTGCTATTTATAAGCGAAGCATTCAGCATCTTCTTAATTATTTGCAACGCTCAAACCAAAGAAAAAATGTACTTTAATCTTTATTAAAATTGCCAAATTCTTATTTGCCACTGAGCAAAATTCAAACATGAAGAAATTCAAAGGCTTTAAAGTTACTAAAGTGCGCAAATACATTTCATGGAAGTGCAATGTAACACTTTGCTTGGCAACGCGCCCGCCTTGACAGGCTCTATTGATAGCAAAGTAATGAAAATCCTTGAAATATTTGGGTCAACTACACCAGCAGTCAAAGTCAATGTATCGCCTACACACTCACACATACACACACACATACACACATTTGCAAACAAAGTCAAGCACAGCTCTGCCCAAGTCATATTGTCCTTCAAGCGCATGAAGCATAAAATTTCATAGCATACTTTTAAGCTAAATCTGAATTTGCCGAAATTGTTAACAAATGTTAAGTAAAAACGATTTATTACTCAACGACGAAGACAAACACTTTCTACTTTTTACATGCAAATTTTATTAAATCTTCTTGATACACTCGCCACCCGCTGCCGCCCACTTTGCGCTCGAGACATCAGTTTGTGCTATTTCGTCGTTGTTCTTATAAATTTTATAATGAAAACCCACAAAAAATGTTGTTTTGCTTTTGTTTCGTTTTAGTTGCATTTAATATAAGTTTCAATATGCTTTTACTTAAACGATTTTGCGCTTCGTTACATCTTTTATGCGAGTAATTGAATATGTAACGAGTTACTTGCATTATATATTATAAGATGAAGGCGTTTTTAACCCATACCCGGCCATTGTACCTGCTCAGGTACGAAAAATTCGATGAGCTGTAGTTCCAAGCAAAAAAAATATTTATAGAGTTTTATTATGTAGATATATAATGTACAATAAACAAAAACTGACGATTAGTAATAAGGATTATCTCAATTTTTCAATGTTTCCGAATTTCTCCTAACAACTTTCGGAATTTGTTTTTTTTTTTTTAATTGCATATTAAAAATATATATTTTACAAATTTTATTTATAATATTGCCAATGTACCAGTTTGGTTAGAGCCACAAAAAAATAATTAATGAATATTTTATTTTAATATTTTATATTTATTAAGTTCCTTCCTGAAAATACTCAACGAGTTTTGGTCTTAAATAATCTTGGCTATTAATGGGTTAAGGCGTTTTTTTTTAAAATAATTTTTATTGTTTTTTATGTAATCAAAGCCCTTCAAATGCAGACGCACATATACATCTAGACTTAGCATAGCATTGTGTATTATATGACGAAGTTTAATGAATCATATTGTTGCCAAAATTTTCATTGATGGCTCAATTGAACGCAAGTTAACTCAAGCCCAATAAATTGATTAAGAAATTACTGTCATCTTACTTATAAACAATCAAGTCACACACCCCTTTAACACAAGATGGCTCAGTTCAATTTCATTTAATGTCAGTTGGTTCAGTGAATTGTTGTGTTGTGTAATTTGTCAGTTTGACACTTTATAAATCAATATCAATATAACATTGATAAGCAAACAGGCAAATAATAAGCGAACAATGCAAACAGACCAATACATACCAAGTGTTGCCAACCAACCGATAAACCTACAAACCGACAAACCAACCGACCGACCAAAGAAACAAACATACAACCAAACAACCAACATGGTTCGCTTGTTCGTTCATTTATTTGACCAGACAACCGACCAACCGACCGACCGATACAACACACAAACCACAAGCTGAACATGGCAGCGTATCATGTATTTACTTTGTCTACTGTCATTTCCATGCTTGTGTGTGTGTGTGTGTGTGTTTTTGTCTGTAAATGGAGCATATTTTTGGGCAAAATGCCAAAACAATTTCGTAACGCACATTTTGACATGCCCGTCATTTCAGCACGTTACCAATAACAATTGTATTTAATATATTTATTATTGGTGAATATTTAAAATATTTGAAAAAAAATAAAAACCCAAAAAAAAAGCCGCTTTATTTGTGTTTATTATTAGCTTGATTATACATTTAATTGAGTTGCAAATAATGTCAAATTATTTTCAAATTTTCCATATAACTTTGTATATAATTATGTCATTGACCGTTGTATTTGGCAATTTATTTGTTTCTTTGTTTGCTTTCATGGTCATAGAAGCCAATGTTGGCTCTACACAGTATTAACACGTTAAAGGTGGAGTTTTTAATGAGCAAAGTAGAGTACTTTGTTATATATGTTAGTACTATTGGCTGCAAGTAGAATATAGCGCATGTAATGCTCATTGCAGTGCAATTCATTGGAAAATATTCTTTTAATAACGGTTCGATTCAGAGAAATCGCATTTACTCTACCGTAGCATAACTGTAGAACTGTTATTCTTAGCTCGAAATTAATTTTTAACTTTTAATATGAAGTAAATAAAATATAATTATGAGTTTCTTTCATTTAACTCGTCGTTCTTGGTATATAAGCAATCGTTACTTTATGTTTGTTACTTTCATATTTCTCTCTTAAAACTCTTTAATGATGCAAGAATCATAAATTATTTGGATTCAAATGAAATACAAAAGCATTCGTATACGAATTGTAGCAGGAAAGAAGTAAATTTCAATTTTTTTTATTTCAGAAAGGATTCATTTATATATATACGTGCTCCAAATGGAGTCAGACTATTAGTTAGCATCACTATATCTAATAGCTTGTTATGATGATTAATGTTATCATTTTTAATTATGATAAAGTAAAAAAAAATAAGTTATGTTCTTCATATATTTTTTTTCTCGAAGTTTTTTAGACACATTTAACTCGTTGTTGTTTACTCGTTGCTTTTAATTCGTTGGTTTTGCCGCAAAAATTGAAATAAACTCAACTTGATTTTTACAAACGTTTTCTTTTAATAACTCAGAAAGTATTTACAAATAAAAATTATTAAATTTCTTGCCAATTTGTTTCATTTGTTTCACATTATCAACTCGTTTGCTCAATACTCGTTACAATGCTAACGGCACTTTGCCCAACCATTGCTTGTGCACAACTGTACTCAATCGCTACTTGGGTGGGAGTTTCTTTCTAAACTCCCGCTATTGGTTGTATTCTGCTGTTCGTGACATTGATTGTTCGTTGTATGCAAAGAAATTACATTATGTTTATTACAATATAATTTACTGCGCTCGGTTAGATTTATCATTTGACAATGTCATAACTTCTTTTCAATGTCAGTTGCTTTGTTATTGTAACATTTTATTACGTTTGTTATGTTTCAATGCAGTTTGGTACATTTGTGCTCTTCAGCTTGTTGTTGGCATTTTATTTTATTCATGTTGTATGCGCTTAAGCAATCCTTACAGACACTCTGACATACATATATGTATATTTATTTATTATTTGTATTCGACGAGTTGTTGCTTGTTGGCGACAATTCTTTCTTTTCTTCCGCTTTCTTTTTCTTTTTTTTTTTTGCATTTTTTGTTTTTAGTTACCGTTTATGTTTCTGTCATGCCTGTTATGTCATTCATGCCTCAATTACTTTATGTAATTCTTGTTGTTGTTGTTGTTATTTGTTTATTTTCTTTGACTATTTTTTTTCGCCATCCATCCTTGTTTCTTTGAAGACTTGTTTCGTTTAACAAAAGGAGTTATTCAATCATGAAACACGGCTCATTTTCTCAAAGGATTTTCATGCGTAATCAAAGTATGAACAGAACACGCCCACTGCCTCCATTATATACATACATACACATACATACTCATACATACATATAGAAACTACTGTATGCATATATTATTTGCTTTTTCTTTTTTCGCATTGAACGCTTGTGCGTGTACACAGTGTCTGCAAAGCTTATGCGCCTGTTGCTTGTGTCTCAAACACGTGAGCTGACACTTCATACAGTGTTTGGTATTACAACTTTGTCCCTTGACCTTTTTCAGGCAACATATTTAATTATATAAGACGAAGTAATTTTATTCTTCAATTTGCCAAGCTGAATCGATGTTAATGTTAGAGATCTATAAATCAGCAAAGAATTTATTTTTCCAAAATTGAGAAGGTGGAACGGTGGAATATAAATATTTGAATTTAAGATGTCATGACTCTTAATTAATTGTTTAAACATGTTTTGAATAAAAAACAAAGAAGTATAAGTTTGTCAAAATTCGGAATTTTTTGAATTTTTTCATAAATCATATAAAAGAGTTCTTCTCTAACCTGCTAACATTCTATTATAACATTTTAGTGAATGATATCACATTAATTTGGTATTATATTAAAATTTCAGGACAATTTTTTCCATTATCAATGAGAAATCGAGAAAATGTATGTATAAATGTATGTATGTATTAAACAGCCCGTGGTATAATGATCTGAACGGCGAACTCCGTTCAATCTTTATAAATTTTTAATTTTTATATTTTTTTTATTTCAAGGTAGATATGTTGACTCTATAGCAGTCCCCGGGTACAAAAAAAAAAAATGATAAAGTTGTTCAATTTTGTCAACATCCTCGATAGTATAGTGGTTAGTATCCCCGCCTGTCACGCGGGAGACCGGGGTTCAATTCCCCGTCGGGGAGTTTCTTACATATATTGCTTCTTTTTTTTAGTTTGTTTAAAAGACTTTTTGTTTTAATTAATAAAGTTCTTAATTATTGAAATTTCTAAAGCTTTCTACTGCCATATAATTTGAAAAAAAATTTTTTTTAAATAGTAAACAGTCTAAAAAAAGAAAAAATAAACAAATGTAACAATTTAATTACTCCCCGACGGGGAATTGAACCCCGGTCTCCCGCGTGACAGGCGGGGATACTAACCACTATACTATCGAGGATGTTGAAATTACTATAATAAATACATTTCATTTACAGAACATAAACATTTCAAATAAAATTGCAATACTCTTCATGCATAAAATACTCTTACACCTTGGTCATGAAGTTTGTAACAGACAGAAGGAGACATCTTAGCAGATATACTACGATCTGGATAATAAGTCAAGTTAAGGTAAGTCAACACAAAATGTGACGAAAATCTAAAGTATAATTTTTCGCTTAGTTTTCGAGACTATTATACTTTACTCATGATTTGTGTATAAAATTTGGTTCTGATTTCGTGCCAGCGGCATTGCACGTGAAGAGTATCAAATGTTCGCCCAGGCCGAAATTAATTTCTCTCTTGCTTCTATTAGCTTGGAAACAGTCTCGATTTGTTATGCTTTAGCATAAAATTGACTTATGTAAGAAATTTTGATTATGTTCTCCATACAAATCTTTACATATTCTTTGCGTCTTTTTGTAGCTTGCCTGTCAAACTGTATGTGTATGTGTGTGTGTGGGTGTATGCATAAAGACAAGATTGAATTGAACTGAGCTCAGCTGAGTTGTTTTGTTGCTCTTGTTTGTCAGTTGGCAGACACATGTTCTAATATGAAATTATTATGTTTCTTGAGCTTTTCGAAGAGAGCAAATGCGTAAGTAAGAAGCAGAAATGCGACAATAATTAATAATGTTACCAAGGTTGGTGATTATGCAAGTCAAGGCATTACTGTACTGTAGTTATATCATATGCTATGATAAATGATATACAAAGGTATTCCTCTGCTTGACTTTAGGGTACTAAGCTTAAAGTTAATTACAGAAATAAAGCTTAAGTAAATATTGTTAAGTTTAGTTAATCTTTTGTTTGTATATTTTGTTAGATTTAAAAAAAATTGTTGTCATTCTCCATGTGAAATACTCCTATGTTGTATAGGTTCACCGCTATACATACGGTAGTCCAGCACTCGAATTCATAACTTAACTGCGATCTTGAGTATTCTATGCAATCTATATTTTGGTTTATGTTTTTTTCTTTGAATCTGTTCTTGTCCAATCGCTGATTTTAATATATTTGTGTGCCCTTAGCTTTATTCATTACTTTTATTTATTCGCTTTGCCTGTCTGCATATTTTGCCATTTGCTTTTCATCACTTTATTTGTAGTCTGCCGGTTTCCTTTATATATTTTGTTATTTGTATGCTTTTTCATGATTTTCCTTTTCAATTCTACTTTACTCATATTATTTTTCTTTCAAGCTCTTGCAACTTTCTTTCATTGCTCATTTTATTTTATCATTTCGTTTTTATTCTATGCATGTGTGTTGCGCTCATGTGTTTCTTTCATCTTTCTTTTTTTTTTTTTGTATTTTAAAAGCAGCAAAAAAATTTAATCATTTCTCAACTCGATTCGTTACAATTTAATGAAATGCTTTGCCCTTTTTGCAAATGAATAAAGCGTTGTCGTTTAATTTAAGTGCACGTTTTATACATGTAACAAAATAACATAAATGAAGTATAACTTATGCCAAGGATTAAGAACTTTTAAGAACTAAAAAAGATATGATGAAAAAAAAGCATTAAAAAAGTAATTTAAGTGAAGCATAATAAAAATCGTCTGCATAACAACAGATTAAAGAAAATCGTCAGACGTGAATGAAGCAAGACTGATGATGATGCTGACGATGATGATGATGAGCATGATGCATGAACATTGTGTGAGAACATAAAACGGAAGCGGATGCTATTTGCCTTGGCTGACATGTTGTCATTTATAAATACTTACGTATATATGTACATATATATACACAGTGAAAAAAATGCCGATCTGAGAGAGAACAGCATAGATTATTCTTGAATCAACAAAATTATATTGTAATTGATCTAAATTATTTTCGAAATAACTGAAATTTGTTATTAATATCAAAATCAACACTAAAATGGATTTCATTCAACAACAAAATGTCATTTCATACACAAAAATTTATATCAAAACCAAAGATACTTGAATTGACAACTTTCCTATTTTTTTGACTCATAAACCTTTGAACAAAAATGTTCAAATAATAAAAAAATTATCAAATATCTAGCTCAGTGTTTAGTGTGTTGGCCTATAAAGCGGAAGGTAGGAGGTTCAATTCCCTATGAGATCAGAGTTTTTATGTTTAATTATAATTTATTTTTTTTTATTTTTTTGTTACAATTTTTCTTTTGCTGTCATACTACTTTGAAAAAACTAAAAAAAAAAAATAAAATTTCCTTGTCGGAGTTTAGTGTGTTCGACCATGAGGTTCAAGTCTTCTGGAACAATAGAGTCTTAATGTTTATTATATAAATAATTACCCATCAACAATTTATAATGTACATATAAATAAATTATATAAATTAAAAAGCTTGAAAAAAGTAATTTATATAAATTATGTTTATGTTTTTTTAATTAACAGTAATAATTATATTAAATTAAAATTTATCAAATTGAAAATAATCAAAGACAATTGGCTGAACTATTGGGGGCTTGATTCAAGCAGAAGGATGTAAATTTACTCGTCTTCGTTTGTGTCGATTTGAGTACAATGTTTTTGCAATTTTTTCTCAGTGTATGTGTATGGATTTGTTTGCGTGTTAGTGGCATTAAAACTGTATGCATATGGCACCTTTTTAAAGCGTCTGGCGGCACAAAAAAATAAAAAGGATAACAAGACGGCGAAGAGATTGTTTGTTTGAACGAAAAAAACAAAAAAAAAAAAAAAACAAAGCAAAGCAAAACAAAGCAAAAATACAAAACATAACAAAAACGAAGAACATATGCCGCACACGCACACATACACACGCGGTCGAAGAAGAAATATTCGCAGCACTTTTGGCTTCTGACTCATGTTGCCACAGCATAAAATGGAGCAATAAAAGCCACGCGCATTTTTACATGTTGGTTTTCCTTTCGCCATTTGCTTCTTTTTCCATCTTTTTGTTTTCCTGTTTTTTTTTTTGTTTTTTTGTACTGTTGCATATTCATTGTTGTTGTTGTTGCTTGCTTGCTGGTCTTGTCTGTTTGGCTGCCGCGTTGGTTTATTGTTTCCGTTTCCGGTTGTGTGCTTTGTTTGTTTGTTGCTCTTGTTCTGTAGTACTTGTTCTTATTGTTGTTGTTGGCTTTTTTTGTTTTTTGTTTTTTTTGGTTTTCAGTCTTGCTTGAATGCATTTAATTGTTTGCCTGAATGTGCAACGCGCCGCCTTGCTTGCCACTTCGTGCCCTGTTGCTGACACTGGCATTGGATCATTTACAATGCAGCCAATTTGGCGCTGATGAAGTGCACGAAGATCGAAATTAATTTCTATGTAGTCTTGTTATAGTTTATTTTGCTGCTGTTGTTGTTGTTGTTGTCGTTGTTGTTGCTATTATTGTTGTTCCTTCATTGCGAGTTTGTATCGCAGTCACTTTGGCAATTGTTGTTATTTTTCGTTTTAAACGCTTAAAGTTTTCCTCAACTATTTAACAAACTAAACTAATAATAATAAATTACAACATAAGCACACATTCTTCGGTCTTGCGGTAGCTTAAATACTCTTCAAGCCCTTTTTTGTGCCACGTCCATTTCAGCTTAAATAGCAATTTACATTGTTATACCTCATTGGGTTCTAGAGTTACTGAAATTTTTTATTTTGGCTGGAAGTGGACCCATTTTTTTTATCAAAATAGTTTTCATCTTATCCTAAGAATATTAGTATTAAGTTTCAAGTCAATTGGTTAAGAAACAAAAGAGTTTTTCATATAACTTCGTATATTTGATTCTCTTCCTCTTCTTTATTTCAGTGCCAGTGGTTCTACTTCAATGATACTTTCAGACAATTGATTTGCTGGCAAGAGCTGACTAGTTTTGAAATTTCAGCGCGCTATCTTTAAAAACAAAAAACTTTTCCATACAATGAATTTCATTTTATGGAATTTTTCTGCTTCTTTCGAATGGAGAGGTACTAGTTCCAGTGATCCGATTATGCTGATTTCAATCGCACAAAAAAAAAAAAAGAAGACTCACAATAAAATTTCAGGCTTTTAAAGCTTCAAAATTGTAGGAGGATATTGTATATACACAGACAGACAGATAGACAGACAGAACTCGTCTTGTTATCCTGTACATTGTATAGTCGTAAATGTTTCAAACTTCAGGACATGAGTATAAAAATATCAAATGAAATAATCAACTGCTTAAAGTATCTATAAGTATTTGTGAGTATCTATGATTGCAGAGAATTATTTTAAGTTCAAGTGCTTAATTTAAGTTTCAATGATTTGAGTTTTTATTGCTGTTGCTGCTGTGACTTCTGTCTGTCTGTCTGTCTATCAGTAATGAATGCCATTGTGTGCGTTTTTTTTCATTCTTTCCTACACATTTGTTTTCTAGACCGTTTTTTTTTATTGTTGGTTTATTTGTTTTAATTTAGAGGTTGAAGTTTTTCATTTTCTAGAAAATTGATTGAATTGAAATGAATGACTTTGATGACAGAGCGTCATCACTCATAACCGTCAGTGTTTGATTTACTTTGGCTGTGTGGGTGTATGGGCATGTGTGTGTGTGTGTGTGTGTGTGTGATTGTGTAAATCTGCTATGATTTTTCAAATGTCAAAAAGTTATTGGTGCTTAATTGACTCGTGTCAAGTATTTCTGTCCGTCCAATTTTTATTTTTTTGATTCCTTTTTCTTCTTCTTGGCCATGTCCTGTTGCATGCTACGTTGCTGTTGTTGTTGTTATTTTGCTTTTAATTAAAATTTACATTTGAGTGAGTGTCATTTTACTAACGCTTCACTTTGCTTTGCATTTGCATTTGCTTTGGCATATAATTATCGCTTCATTGTGAAATTTTGCGCACGACTACTTTTCATTAAGCATTTGAACATGAGCAAAAAAGAAAAATAGCAAAAAAAAAAAAAACAAAAAAAAATATATATATGTATTTTATTGCATGTCAATGTCGCCATTGGCCTTGAAGGCGGCAACGACGACGTCGACGATGTTGATGATGATTATGATGATGATGATTATGATGATGATGATGATGACAACGCAATGTGAATGCTGCAATGTTTAATGAGCGCGCGAGTGTCTCAGTTAGTAAGTTAGCAAGGCGAGCGCATATACTTATATATTAATGCTTGTGTGTGTGTGTGTGAACAAACGTGCAAACGTAAAAGAGCGTCAAACAATAAGCGCATGAGGGAGGGGAAAAGTGAGGTTGTCAATGTTGCCTAATTGGCAGCTGTTGCGCATTCTTGCATTTAAATTGTGTTGAGAGCACTCTTCGCTCTTCGCTCTTCACTTTACTTCACTTTACATCACTTTACTTTGTAATGCATTCACTCAGACTTACATACAAACACACTCACAATCGCACTCTCTTTTCACTCGCATATTGCTACTGATTTTGTTGTTGTTTTTCTTTTCTTTTCTAACTGTGCTTTTTTTTTTGTTATTGTTATTTTTGTTTTTTTTGATCAGCAACAAAGAAATCAACGTTGGAACGAAAAAAAAAAAAACAACAACAAATAGTGGGTGTAAAGAGCAACAGAGTTTTTGTTTTTGTTGCTAAGCTTACAATTTTTATACCCTGCACTCATTGTACATACATGCATATATAAAGGTATATTAAGTTTATTTGAGATCAAAAGCATGTAACACCTAGAAGGAAAGGAGTAGCAACCCACAAAGTATAGGACAATAAAATAAATCGATCAAATGTCCAGCCTCACCTATGGTACTTAAAAACTATAAAAGTTAAAGATTAGATATTTAAAAGGTAGACTTGTTTAATCTTACGCTACTTCATGTTTCATAGAATTTTTGCCACGCCCACTCTTTTCAAGCAGTATCAGTCATTTTTTAAAAAGGTCATAACTCAAACACGAGCTGAGTTATAAACATAAAAAATATACATAGTTCATAGACACAGTAAACTTAGCCCTAAAAAAAGTCCTAATTGTTTCCCCTTTAAATAGTATTATTTATTTTTAAGTACGATCTTGAAACTTTGTATGCAAGCTCAGTATATATACTTCTTTCAAAATGCACATCACAAAATATCTTTCCATCCGAATTATTGCAACTCAGAGACCAATAAGTGAAGTTTCTTATAAATGGCAATGTTGGCACTGTTTTATCCCATTTTATATAACTGCAGCACTGCTTTATCATACTTACAATTTTGAACAATACACAAACAATATTTTTTTTTTAAATTGGAATGTGCAGGGTATTATATTGTTGAGTATACTCGACTACACCGTTCTAACCGTTTTTTTTTTATGGGTTGATGGAATGTTTTTTTTGCTTTGTTGTTCATATTTTTGTTGCCGTTGTTTTTGTTTAATGTTCTTTCAGCTCTTGCGCTACAAAGTCGATTAGCTTAGACGAGTTTTGTCGGATTAACTTTGAGAGTGTCAAACGTCACTTGGTTTTTTATACAGTTGGCAGTTTCATTTCCAAAAAAGTGAAATTGACAAACAAACAAATCAAATCCAATTAATGTATTAAAAATGTAGTTACTTTACACTAAGCTTAAGTTGTCTTAAACGTATTATTAAATTGAAATATTAGCAAAAGTGAAAAGTAATTTTTTTTTGGAGTGAAAACTTTATGGAAATATATCAATTTGTTTATATTTACAATTTGTGCACAGAGCTTAAATGAAGTGCATTATTCTATGCTATGAAGTTGGGCAAAGACTTCATTTGCATAGACAACACAATAAAGATGTGCCACAGGGTATATTTTCTCAATAGTTTAACTGTTAATTCGCCTGTCAGCTTTATTCCATTCTTTTAAGAACTCTGTTAAGTACTGTTAATAGGAACATGCTATAATTGACATTTTAATAGAATTTTAACTGCTTCTTTTATTCAGAACAGTTGTTTTTTGATCTATTGGCAAACAGATGCTCTTTTGATCATAAGGAATAAGGTAACTATTTATTTTTCTATTAACAAACATATTAAAAGCACATTTCTTTAATAGAGTTGCCAGAATAGCGCCGTTAATGTGGTTTCAAGTCTGGGAGCTTAACAGACGTACAGTTTGGCATATATACAAATCCAAATGCCGCACAAAATAGCATTTCCTTAACACTTTTCTCCCCCCTTATAAACCAACTGCCCTTCTTGCTTCACTGTAAATATAAATATATACCTTTATATGTAACTTTGTTGCTAGAATCAATATGCATCAACAATTTGGCTTTTTTTTGTAGGGTATGCAATTTTCGTTCTTACTCAATTTTAATACACTTGCTTGTTTATTTGTTTACTTATTCATTTGGGCTTAACTGCCAATTTTCTGCATCAGCGCTGTTGAATGAATGAAAATAAAAATGAAGACAAAAAAATAAATAAAAATAATAACAAAAAAAAAATATTAATTAAAAAAAAAAATCGCATTTATGGCAATCATAATTTGATTGTATAAGCAGAAAAAGCTTTAAACAAATAATAATATAAACAAAATAAATTTTTAAACAGATTTATTTTAAGCCAATAAAAAAAAAAAAAAAATGCGCATACGACGTGTTTGCCACGTATTAAAAAAAGGGCGATAAAGAAATAAACAAATAAAAAATAGCAATAAAAAAAAGAGTCCGTGCACAGAAACAAAAACAAACGGAAAATTAAATTAAAAATGAATTTTTTAGTGGTTTTCTCATTCATTGAAGGGTCAACAAGTTTGCATTGCTCATGCACTAACGATTTCATGCTATAATTCGATTCGTTGGCCACCGCAGCTAATTGCCAAGTTAAACGGGTTGGCAACACTGTGCGCCGCTTGATAACCATCAGCAGGGGACTTAAAAAAACCAAAAACCAAAAAAAAAAAACAAACAATTCAACTTTTAAATTATTTAATTGAACTGTTCAACTTATTGTGCTCATTTATCTTAACAACATGAAGTACAACTTTAATATTATGTAAGCTGGTTAAGGGTGTAATCCAATGTTTAAATATAACGTTAACTAAGAAAGTTAATAAATGAAACATAATTTTTAATTAAAGCAAATTAACTTATATTAAAATCACGTATACGTCGCGTGTGTTCAAAGTAAAATATTTGCGCACAATGGTCACTTTAACGCTTTTGTTTATCGATCAGACCATCTGCCATAGCACCAATAGTGCCCCTACAAGGTGACCATGCTGCAAGTTTATTTGCATAAAAGAAATGTTTGCTTGTCTTGCACTTTTCGGATTTATGATTTAGGTTATTATCATTTTTATTTTTATTATTTTCTTTGCTTTTTAGTTTAGTTTTCCTTTGTTTTAAGACAAAAAGCAACAAAGTCACGTAGTGCCAATCCAAAAGACAACAACAACAACAAAAATCTGAGCGGCGAGTTTGCGGCTCTGAGATTCATAATAATAATACATAATAATAAAAATAAGTAGCGACTACTTTTGTTGTTGTTGTGGTTGTTCTGGTTGCTTCTTCAACATTGTCGACGTTGTCTTCTGCTGCTGCTGCTTCTTCTTCTTGTTGGTTGCCATTCATTGTTTTCGACTGAAGGTGCTTTGTTTAAGCATTGAATTGCTTCTTGCGCTCATTTCTTCTTTTTTTTATTTCGCTCATTTTCGACTTTTAGCTAACGTAATGAGCGGGTGGAGGTGACGGTTGGCAGTTGCCAGTGTGCGGTTTGGTCAGCGATTTAATGATTAGCTGAGTGGCTACTAAGCTGGCATGCTGCTGTTGTAGTTATTGTTGTTGTTGCGCTTGGTTGCTGTAATTTACGGCATTGCGTGAAAAGCTTTCAAATGTTCAGAATTTCATTTTTTTTCTTTGTACTTTCTCTTTATTTTGTATTGTTTGAAATTACTAAAGAGCCTACAAAAGTCAGACAGACAGACAGGCTTATATGTGATTTAGGGCGAGGAGTTGGTGGTTGAGGATAAGTAACTAAATAATTTCTCATTTATTGTTTTCAAAATGAGACACAACATTATTGTCACAGCATAAGAAAAAATTCTTATATATTCCATGATTCACTTTGTGTAGATGACAAAAGGTGTCGTGCCAAAGGTTCACACACACATACACATGGGCGTCGCCATTAAAAGGGTCATTGGCTTGCGACGCGTAAAAAATAATAGAAATAGAAAAAAAGAAATAATGTGCTTATTTAAAAAAAAGCATAGAAGAACTTACTGAATGAATGACCGAATGAATGGATGAATGTAGGTGTGTATGTGTGTGTACTGCAAACAATGAGCACCGGAAACGGAAGTGCAACGTGCATGAATGTGCACACATGGGTGTGTATGAGCTTTGTTACGTTGGATTACATTTTGTATCGCGCATTTCGAATTGTCAATATTTACAACGCTAATGGACGCATTTTTGTTTGCATTTATCTTAAACAAGTTAAATAAAATTGTTTGGCGCACACAGCGTAATTTAAGCGAAAAACCATCACTTTAATCAACTTCAAATTGATCAGAATTAAATGCAACTTAAGCACTGAGCGACAATTTCAAGAGCAAAGCTTAAAATTCGAGCTTAAAGTAAGAGGCCACGATAGAGGGCGCTGCTGTTACAGAGGACAACAAAATTATACAACAACATTGCTCGGTTAGTCAGGAGGATCAACCAATCAAACGATCAATTGAGGTGAAATTTGAATAAAGCAAACGAGAGAACAAGAAATGCAGATTGGAAGTTCTTTAAAATTAAATCGCTTGGAATAAGTTCTCTAAATTGAGATATGAAGAGATGTTGAGTAACATTATATTTGAATTTTTTCATTGCATTGGCCTATTAAAATAAACAAATTTGTGGAATGAGGAAAATATCTGATAAAAAAAAAAAGAAATCCCGAAATATAAAGAATGAGCCCAAAAATCCAGAATCCTTCAACACTACGCTACGAAAATAGCAGTAAAGAATTCCAAGCTTTTCTAACAGAAATACAATTATATAAAAGACAGTTCCTCATTACGGCAATAAATCAATCAAATTGTTCACAAAACTTTTTCACTCGATATCATTTATAGTAGTTTTCATTTGCCTTTCAAAAAGTGCCAAACAATTTGACCATAAAATGCCAATTAACGTTTTCATTTCATGCAGTAAATATCAATTGGAAAAATTTGCAACTTTTACTTTTTTGTTTTATTTCGCTTTGAATTCGAATTCGAACTTTGTCTTGATTGCAGTCTCCATGGGTCAATAATGTGTTCTGCTATTAGTTTTTTTTTTTCTGTGCGAGTTTTTTGTTTCATTAATAATCCTTTTTTTTTTTGTATTTTGTTATTTGTTCGGTTTTATTTTATTTTTTTCTTTTTCCATCAACAGTCATTTGCAGATAAGAGCAAAGCACACCCACACTGACCAATGGCTGTTGTAAAATATTTTTTTTTATTTTTTTTTCATTAGCTCAGCTTTCGACTTGTTCAGAAAACCAGATAGAAAAAAAAAAGAAATGTTATAAACATTTTGTTGACCTTGTCTTGGCTGCATTATTAAAAATAGAAAAGAAAGAAAAAAAAATAAGTAGTCATATCTAAACAAATGCCTCGCGCACACAATGCAAATACCGTTACAGTTGTATTGCGCCTCAGATACATTGAAATTATCGTATCTGCAGGCTATGTGCCAGTGATTATTGCAGAGTCTGTGCATGGCACTTCGATGCGCAAAAAATGCACACAAGCGAAAAAGTGTTGCTGTAAAAATTATTAAAAAAACAAAACAAAAAAAATGGCAATAAAAAAGTGCATGCAGATACTCTTTGTGTGCACTGTACATCAACATTTTGTTGGCCACTCAAGCATTTCAGTGTACATTGAATTGTTTATGTTTATATTGTAAGAATACGATTATTTGCTAAATTTGAAGTGAAAGTGTGTGAAAAATTCTTATAATTTTCAATTTATGCTTTTTTGCTATTTATTTTTATCTTTTGTTTATTATTGTTTTGCTATTTTAGTATTTTTTTTATTTCGTTTTTTGTTTGTGTGTTTGATATCTTTTAGCACCTTCGTTTTTCATTTATAGATTTTACTTGCTGTGTTTATTGCTTTTTTTAGCGCTTGTTTAATTTTGCGAAAATCAAGAAAAATAAAAAATCCTCCTCTGTAAATTCAGTTGGCAACCATAAAAAAAAGCTCACTGATTTTCAAGCCCCGATAGAGATGTTTGTGGCAATGTAGTTTCCCAAATGGTTCAACAGATTTGTTCTTTAAGGTGTCTAAATCATGTGAAATAACATTTAAAAAATTTTCAATAATAAAAAGTCATAAGTAACATGTAGCTGCATGACATATAATTCTGCACAGTGTTGCGCTTTTGTGAATACTAAACTGCTGTGTATGTGTGTGTGTGTGTGTTTATGTCGTTTAGCGCATTGTGATGTAAGAGTATTAAAAGTTTGCGGTTTGCGGTTTGTACCCTTTTCGTTTTGCTACGTACAACATGGCCCAATTAAAGTGATAGCATTGAGCACTAAACATTTTTTAGGCCAAGTTATGAACTGCGGCACAGCTTAAAGCCAATATACAACGCGAAATACAGTGGTCCGTTTGATCGGAAAGAGTGACGAAGGAACTTTTAAACATCATGGACAAAACGCGAATTTGAGACTTTGAAAAAAATTAAACATATTCAATTAAATATATACGGAAGTCTATTAAAATATTATTGAGTTTGTTTTTAATAGTTTCCTAAAAAGACTATTAAAAGGATTTTTTAAAAAACTGTTTGTTAATAGAAAAAAAAACAGCTGCCAATTAATAGGCTGTTTCTATTAGAGTCGCCAAAATTAGGGGTATAAAGTTTATGCTAGAATTAGAACAAGATGGATGGAATTCCAATACCTGAACTCACACTTTATATTTTAACACTGAAGCTAAATTGGTACCAAAAGCCAATGGCATCGGTTAGCTTGATAATCTAAGAATCAGAATATTCCAAAAACAAATACAGCCAAAATTTTTGTGAGGCAAGTGTGAGACATGAGTGATTTTATAGACAATAGCAAAGGGATTTTCAATAGATTTATTTTGGGGGGCAATGATTATCCTAAACATAAAATAATCAAAACGTGCTCATTGCATGATTCGTTATAAACGCGACCATACACATGATATCATCTTCAAGTATTCCATTTGAGTTTTTCACAAAACAGCGCCCGTGGATTTTCGTTTGAGTTTAGTACACCTTATCAAGAATCAAATTCGTGCGAGTAATAAACAAATAATTAAGTCTTTGTGATTTGTGGAGTACTTTCTGAAACGGCAACTGATTTGAGTTGCAAAAAAAAAAAATTTCACTTCACATGAAGGCAACATGACACAAGGAAAGCGATAAAGTGTTAGTTATTTTTTTGCTTTTAATTTTTTAAAATTTTTTCCAATTTTTTTCCAAGTTTTTTGTTAATAATTTTTTTTTTTTATTGTTTATAATCTCTTTTTTTCAAATAAATGTCATTTGCTAAAAAACAGTGCGCTCCAAAAAGCATGCTATAATTTTTTTTATTTCTTATGCACTTTTGCCACCTGCGGCTTATAACGCTTGTTCACTGTTGGTCGTTTGTTCATTTAGTCAAACGGTTGGCTTGCTGTTGACCACAGCCACGCCTACTTTACTGACATTTAAGCACATGCTTTGTGCACAATAATGATATTGTAAGTTTTGTCTGTGGCAAAAATTTTGTTGGATTTTTTTTTTTTTACGCTTTTATTCAAATAAATTGTATGGCTTCAAGCATCAGTGACCTAATTAGCTTGTTTCCATGCACACACACACATACACACACACACACACACACACACATGAAGATTAATACAGCCATACATGTTTACGCATAATTAAAGTTTAATTTTAATTTGACAAAATGTTAAATTAATGCATTTATACAAACAAACATGCATAAATATATGTATGTATATTGAAGAAGTTGAAATTTGCAGCTGTTGCATAAATTATAACATAAATGGGTTACATTATATTTATAATACATATATATATTTTACTCGATTGGATTTTGAGCTTCGCTTGTCACAAACTGTCAAATGTTATAAGCTTACGCTGTGCTTAAAATGCTTAAGTGTGTGTGTCTGTCATATCAATTACAAATAATACAATTTATATTGTTGTTGATGCCAATAACATATGTTCAAGCACAACTTGCTCACTTGCTTAGCGAATTGCTGACTCATATAGACATACATACAAACATACATATATACAAACGATTGATGTCCTGCAGTTGTGCAAAGAAATTATTCATGTGCATAAATGTCTGACATGTCTGACACACCCACGCACACACACACACACACATACATACATACATGTGTATATTGCAAACTTTTTATACTGAAATTAAATTAGAAACAAGTGTTCGCTTGCTTGGTTAGCAATAAAATTGTAATTGTTGATTAGCTCTGTCAGACGCGTCGCTCATAGCACAGAATTCAGCCAACCAACAACTTCGATCACATGTTATGTAAGTAGCTGGCAACGGCAAATAGATACAACAACAAAAAATACATGAAGAGTTATTTTATTCAATCATTTGTTCATTCATTATTGTCTCATTCACTTTTTCATGCATTTTTTTTTTTTTTATACAATACTGTGTGTTTTTTTTTGTTGTTATTTTCATTTGGTATCATACTGTGTCTGAGCGCGCATCTTTGACATGCTGTGACCGTTAAACTTTGTTGCCATTTTCATATTGTATTGCGCGAATTTTAATCAAAGTGCTCGTGCTGTGTTCTTATACACACACACATTCATACATGTGACTTTTTTTTACTTATAAAAAAAGCAGAGGAACTGAAGAATACATGCTGTGCGCGAATGTTGAGTTTGAGTAGTTTTTTATGTCAGTCTCTATGCCATTTAGAGTCTATTCAAATATTGGTTTATCGAACATTTACTAACAACTTTTGGCTTCTTGCTTCCTGAAGTGCAGAACTGTTGAATGTTGCTTGAAGGTAGAAACCTTCGAACATATTAAGTTTGTTTTAGATCAAAAATTATATAACCGCTAGAGGGAGGCGCGTGTGACTTTATTGAGTATTTATAGAAATAATCCGAACGACAAAAAAAATCAACTGAGACATGTCTGGCCGTCCATTTGTCCGTCTGTCGCCAAGGGTTCTTGGAAACTATAAGAGCTAGAGTCTTAAAATTTGGTGGATAGAATTAAAGATTCTTGTGCCACGCCTATTCTCATCTAAGCGCACAATACCGACCACTTTTTTTATGAGTTCCCAGAAATAGTAAAAATATGAAAACAGTCCAACCCCATTTTCTCCCTCTTTCGTATTGCCCACAAAATAGCTCTTTTGTAAAATATCATAATATCTTGAAAACTATAAGGGATACAAATCTGAATCAAGACTCTGCAAACTCGCCTTTCCCCACATTATTTCCATACAAAAATCATCAATCTGTAATTTTAATAAATTAAAATTTTTGAAAGAAGTTCTTGAAAAAACTTTTAATAATATGTAAGTGGACAATGAAGAATGAATAGGTATTTTTTTAAGCTTGGCGCATCGCCTCAAATATGTGTAGGGTGTTTTATTGTTATGTATATTCGACTTTACCGTCCTTACTACATACATAGTTTATAATAATTGAAATCATTTTGCACATTTAATGAGCATCAACTTTGGCACTTTTGCTTCATGTGCCTCGTTACTCATTTGTTGAATTTTATTTCAACTTTTTGCATCCAATTTCGTTATTAAGTATAAGTTTCTTATATTGGAATTCAAGTTTGAGTACAACAATTTTTTTTCACTTTCTTTGACAGTCTATTTGAACATGGCCTTTGTGCATATTGCACTGCTGTTTGCGGCATGGACGCGCTGTGCAACATAAGAGAATTAAAATTGTAATTGAAGTTATTTTGTTGAGATTTTTATTTTCTTTTCATTATTATTGTTCTTTTAGTATTCTACTTCAATTACGCTCCTCAAAGTATTGCACAACAAAGTTTTTATAATTTATTTGTTCATCATTCTTTCTTCTTCTTCTTGCTTCCGTGCCGCCTTCGTATCGATGCCTCTTCAGTCAAATGTTTTTCTACGAAAAATTTGTTTTTCATGATTTCCTACTCTATTATACTAACATTGGTTTTATTTTCTTATTTTTGTTTTTTTTTATTCATTAAAAATTTATTCAACATTTCATGACGTAGATAGTAAACATTTCTGCATAAATATTTCAAACTGTAATTTTTACTATGTCCTTTTCAATTGTATTTTCAAAGCATTCAAAACCAATTAAATTTTACACACTTTTTTTTTTCTTTCTTTTCATTTCGTTTCAACAACAATACAGTTTGTATCTTATAGCCGCCGAGTAAGGCGAGCAGCAACAAGACTCATGTTGTGCAAAAAAGCCACAAATCAAAAGTTTATTAAAAGTGCTAAAATCAACAACATGACGAATTGTGAGTTGCATAGTCGACTGCCAACTGACTGAGGACGAACACAGCGGCCAGCAAGTGAGTCACTGAGCCAGTGAAAGTGAACTCAGCCTATTCTAGACTGGCCTGGCCTGGCCTGGTCTAGTGCCATAGAAAAATATTGTACGGAAAGTGTGCCAACGCGCAGCCGAGCTTGTCTTATCTCAGTTTTGTGTGCGGCTTTATTTATTTATTTTTTTTTTTGGTATTTTTTCATTTTTTTTTTGCTGCATGTGCAATTTTGTAGGCGAGGACGAGACCAAAGTAGGACAGCAATGCTGAGAAGCACTTACTCAAGCTACATGTAACACTATGTATGCCTGAGTGTGTGTGTGTGTGTGTGTGTGTGTGTGTGTGTGTGTGTGTGTGTGTGTGTGTGTGTGTGCAATGACAGCACCAGTCGCTTAATCTCACACATCGTGTTGAATATAAAGAAAATCGAATCGTCGTTCTATGTCGGCTTGTCATTTATAATAAGCAATCTTTTTACTTTGTGCGACATACATGTCCTTGCAAAAAGATTTAAGGACACCTTTTTCGATAAACACACACACACACACACACACACACATCGATATGCATTTAAATCAATGTGCGCTAATTTCTTAAAGTTTTCTTTGCTTTCTGCTAAGCAACATTATTATTATTAATATGATCCTTATCATTATCATCAACATGATTATGCTTATCAACATGCTTGACTATTACATGCGCAGTGCTGCCGTTAGTTGTATTTGAACTTTATACAATATACTCTTCTCAATGTTGACTCCGCCCTGAAGTATACTTTATTTTTCTTTCGTTGGCAAATCAGTTTATGGAGTGCTCATTGTTATTGACGTTATGCTCTGTTTTGTCATGTTTTTTTTTGCTGTTATTTGCATTTGACAAATACTTGAAACTAATAATCATGCACGCATCATTCAACTGGAAAGTTTATTTGCCATTGACTTGGCTTGCGTTCCGTTCAGTTGTGAGTTGTGTTGTGTTATGTTGTTCGGCGTTGAGTTAAGTTGAAAACTTGCCTTGTTGCATTGCAATTTCAGTTTATATTTCATTGCTGATGGTTCGTGTTGAATGGCAATAGTTCGGCTGGAAGGTTTCATATTGAGATTCGTTGTTGTTGTTGTTAGTATTGTTGTTGCTTGCAGTTGCTTTTGTTATGCAAGAAACGTGTTTGATGCTTGAAATCATGGCATTTGTAGAAAAGTATTCTAAACTTAGCTTTAGTAAAAGTAAAGAACATGTAACGCACGCATGCCATTCTCACACACAACAACTCACTTGTGTTGTATATTTGTTCAATGTTAAAAATAAAAAAAAAGATGAAGAAAATAACTTCAAGTTCCTTAAAATGTGCGAGGTTTGAATAAAATATCATAGTTAAACAGATTGAAGCAAAGATTTAGTTATAAAAAACATGAAAGATTGATCTATTGATTGATGGATTGATAAAACAAAATGATACATAGGTGGATGCAGATAAATGTAAAGAAATGTATACATATACTCTCTGGATGGAATGAAAAAAAAAAAAAATCGAGAGTTGTATAAATGTTATATGAATAGTGGATAGTGAATATGGACATATGAGATGACTTTAGTGGAGTTGAAGTGCCAGACTACTAGGGCTAAATTATGTAAATTAATAGATATATAAATAGATAGATGAATAAATATATATAAACAATTATATCAATGACATGGATAGATTCATGGATAGATATATGAATGAATATAAGAATAGATATATAAACATTTATATGAATCGATAGATGAGTAGATATATGGGTAGATGTATGGATATATATATATGTAGTTATAGATTCATGGACATATTGATGGATAGAGTTAAGAATTTACAGATGTCTAATGAAAAATTTATGGAAACGTTTATAAATAGAAAGTTATATAGATGTGTCGATGGAAGATGAATCAGATGGATGGATACCCAATGCGTAGACAGATGAATAAATTAATAAATGAGAAGAAATTACTGATAGGAATATCGGAACATAGACGGAAAAAAGCAATTTCATGTTGATAAAATCAATAAATAACTAACTAATTAACTATGAGTTAAAATATCTCAAAGACTCTCTAAATTTGTTATAAAAATGTCAATTTAATTTACTGATTTCAGTGAATATGCCAACAATAATATTCCGATGTGTTGTTCTTTAAGAATCTTTTGAGAAAATTCAATGACGAAAATTATTAATAAAAACAACAATTCAACGACGCGACCTTTACATAAATCGACATCCCCTATTTGTTTACACTTCATATTGCAAAATATCGATTGACATTACAAGATTTGCAGCTTTCAAGAAACTTATTTACATTAACAACTGAGTTTTCTTAGATACTTTTTTTTTTTTTTTTCGTTTTTCTTTTTTGATCTGTCGTGTGTTTTTTGCTTTTTGCTCTCATTTTAATTCATTTCATACTAATTTCATTAAGTCGATGAAATGCATATGTGCGCACATATGACATAATAAATGTGGAAAGTCTGCGCGACACGTGCTCACTGACTGACTGACTGACTGACTGACGCCGTTTCTGTTCTCAGTTCAGGAACTCATTTACTCACACACAAACACACACACACACACACAGATAAGTTCTTTTCATACATTTAAGTTTTTTTTTTATGTCACACTTTTTTTTTTGTTTTTTTTTTTGTTTTTTTTTTTGTTTTTAGTTTGCAAGAATTCTTTGTCAAGATTGCATAAGTTTTTGCGAATTTAATTGACAATTACGTGTGAGAAATGCAGCAAAAAAAAAAAAAATAAATAAAAGGAAAAAAACAAAATAAAAATCGAAACAATTGTCATAAAATCTCAGAGCGCAAGTGTGCAAGTAAGTTAGTCACATGTGAGTGAAAGAGATGGCATGCTTTTTATGCGCAAAATAAAAACTGAAAGTAGCGGCCTATGTGCAAAACAAAAGCCACTTCAGTCAAGTAGTGTCGCGGTGTGTGTGTGTGTGTGTTTTCCTTCATCGTACACGTGGTGACGATGAACAAAGGAAGGCAGACGAAGGAGCCTCATTTGAGGTACAAGTGTGGCAGTTAAGAATCGGAAGAACATGAAGAAGAAGATGAAGAAAAGTAAAAATTGTAATAGAAAAAGTCAGCAGACAAAGGTAAGAGATGACAGGCGACAAAGATGATGATGTTCATGATGATGATGATCATTGTAAGAAATGTGGGCCATTGGGTGCAAAAAAAAAAACAAAAAAAAAATCAGTAAAAATATTCTACATTAAACATGTGTAAATATGACTACACTAAGACATAAGCTCTTACATAAAAGTGTGTCTGAAAAGCAAATGTTTCCATGAAGAGATACTGTCCATGATACTTTTATGGCATTTTATTTTTATTGTTGAAAAAAAAATAGACTCAAAAATTTAACTAGCCAAGATACAAATGTAACATTGACAGACGGATGTGTTAGCCAGGTCGGCTTGTAAACCTTTGTGTTGCAAAAAATAAAACAAAAATAAAAAAACTTAAAAATAAAATAAAAATAAAATAATGAGAAAAACGACAGCACATATCATTTCTGAGTTTTGTCGGATTGTTCTTGTTAGTTTGCTCAGTCTTCGGTGTTCGGTGTTCAGTGTTTATCTGCAATGTTGCATTCAGCGAAAATCAATAGCACAGCCACCAACAGCATAGCTGAACTTTCAATGCCATGCCATGTTCAACGAAGTTTTTGATTGTTCCGTTGAAAAAATTGACAGAAAATGTATTTGTTTAATGTGAGGTTGCAATTGCATTGACTTCTAAATAGTAAGTATTTAATATTGTATTACTGAAAAGAAACTTAACATGTGTGCTTACAACAAGGCTGCAAGCGAGTCTTATCGAACTTGAGCGAAGTGTTCCCAGAATTTGGTCTAAAATAGTTCGTTGCTAGAAAAGCTACGATTTGCAGAAATAGAACGATTTATCGATCTGTTAGATTCATCTTTCAGATCTTTTAAAGAATCATAAATTATTCTAAATTATTTTATTTTTTTTTCTATTTCGTTTAAATTCAAAACTCATTCATTTATTCAAACTGCTTTTGTCGTAAATTCTTTTAATTTGCTAAAGAAAACTTTTAACTTCGAATTTGATTTGAACAAAGACAATTCTGTCAAAACTTTATATACAATAAGTTAAAGTGAGAAATCTGTGGCAATGCTTCAGCACTTTGCTTAACGTTAGCTTTCTTTTTTTTTTTTTTTTTTTACAGTTTAAACTTTTCTTCTCGCTACTTGTATTGTTGTAAGCTTCAGCTACGTTGTCTCTTTATGCTGCTTCCTTGGCTTCTTCCTCTTCTGGCTTTTCTGTTGCCATTCATTTTCGTAGCTTTTCGCATTTATTGCCGCTAAGCCGATTTCGTTGCGAATATCTGCAACCGTTTTCTCATTGACTGTTACTGTCTGCCTTATCACTTCGTTATACTCACGCTTTCTTTTAATACTCGTCACACAGTGATTGGTCTTATAATTTTGTCATGAAGTTTGTAACGCATAGAAGGAGATATTTATAATTTTTTTATCATACTAATCAAAAAAGCCAAGTGGATATAGACATATCCGTTTGTTTTTATATATAATCTTCTCAAACTCGTAAGGCTATCTTCTGGTAGATCAAAACTGAATATTTCTTAAAGGAGTAACTCATATAGAGAGATCTTGAAAAATTTCAACTCCACGTTTTTGTTTCTTTAACAATTTTCTTGAAACTAAACATTCATGTTATTAGTGAGGCATGCCAACTAATTCAATCCAATAAAATAGGCGTGGCAACCACCCACTTAAAACCCAAAACAATAAATTTCATGTTTCTGCCATCAAATGAGTTGCGAATTAGGTTGGAGAGGCATGAAAAGCAATAAAAAAAAAAATAGAAAAAGAATGTGAAGCGTATCAAGTCTTCGATAAAGCCGAAAATAGTTTCCGTTTCCAAGTTTTTATATATATTTTTTTTTTATTTTCAAACAGAAGTCGAACACCGCGTTGCACTCACGAACTAGTGGCATAAGCTTTATACGTTGCCACTTTTGTGCCACTCGCAGCTACATTGACAAATGTCTATCTATGTGTCGTATCTATGTGTGTGGCTATATTTTTGCCACAATTGAAAGCGTCTGTGTGAAGATTTCGTATTATATCAAAGAGCCGTGTAGCTAATTTGATAAACGTTTTTCAATTAGCGAAAAAAATTCAATCGTACACACATACATACATTTTCTGTTGCCATATATACACATTAATCTGATTTGGTAATCCTTTGCTGCTTTGTTTCCTTGTACGCTTTTCTTTTACAATCTAATTTGATGTCTTAACAACTCATTAGAACATAACATTCTAAAGGATTAACAGAGACTGAAGTTCTTTCGTTTCATGTAACATCATCATCAACAACAATAGCAACAACAACAGCACGATTGATTGCCCACGGCTCTGGCTCAGGTACATCAATACACATGAGACTTGCCAGTAAAAAATTACATTTAAATTGTATATTTTTTTAGCACAAAAAACTTCCAAAAAAAAAAAAAAAAAGATTTGAGTTAACATGCAATGAAGATGACATGGAATGAATTATAAATGAATATAAATTAAAAAAAAAGATTTTTGTTAAACGATTTTGTGCTGCACGAAGCACAAATATAAATAAACGAGAGTCATTTGAAAAGTTTAAACTAGCCAAAAATTATAAGCACAATTTCAAAATCTATTGATTAATTTTGTAATGATTATATTTCCAGGGAATATTCAACTTCATGTGCTCATACTATTAATCAAACGATCTTTCTTTCTATATAATTCATTGTAAGTCATTCTCATCTAATTGCACAGCTCTTTCTATAAACTATTTCATATCTTTCTTATGTTATGTCCTGAAATCGTTCGTTATAAATGTATATCTCTAAATAATTTTGTAACTTTGTATGTAAGAAAGACTCAACGTTTGATAAGAACAGCTTGTTGACACATGAGCAACTTTTGTGAATAAATCAAATTTTTTAAAAAGAATTACCCATTTGTTTATCTAAGACCTTATTTTGCATAAGCACGATTTTATTAAGGTTTAGAAAAAAGACAAACTATTTCAACGACTCATCTGCTAAATTTTTTTCCTTTTGTTAATTTTTATTGTTGATTTTATTTGTGTCACTTGCCACCTGTCACATAAAAGTTGCAACGTTTTATAACATGATAAAAAAAAAAAAAACATAAATACTGTCGAACTTGCCTACAACGAATTTTTACGAGAACTGAAAATTATTTCTTTAAAAAAAAAATGTCCTAACATTTATTTAGAGAACGGTATATAAATATCATCATCAAATAGGATCGTTATACATGATTTGACAACGAAATTATTAAACGTCATTATTACTTCTTTGGATCAACACTTTTTCAAATCTATTTATTTCTCTAACCATGCTGTAATTGTTTTGAGTTATCAGAATCTTCAACTTGAAGGCTTCAATATTGGTTCAGTTATGAGAAGAAGGATTCAAAGCGTTTGATTTTTAAAAATTCCTTATGTTGAGATAGAATCGCTCAGACTCATTTATTTGGCAATCCCAAACGAATTCGAATTTCCAAACTTATGGAAATTTCCACGTTATTTATAGAGAGATTTTCGTTGGATAGAAGTTTGTCATAGGTAAGTTCGACTGCACAAATATATACATATATAAGTGCAAAAACAAGCCGAAAAACTTAAAAAAGTGTTGCATAGCCCTTGGCGTCATAAAATATACAGCAAGCAACGTAACAATGCATCAATTATTCGAATTGGATTCGATGTATGCGATTCGCTTTGAAGCATAAATAAATACAAATAAAAAGTGTTTTTTAATACTGTTAAGCGTTTTTCTTTATTTGTATTTTTTTTTCTTTTTTTTGTTGTTATAACAACAATTGACGTCAGTTACTTTTCACTTGGTTTGTTGACATGCAATAAAACCTTTTTTTTAATATTTTTCTTTTTTTCCATTTCATTCATAAAATTTTTTGTTTTGTATGAGTTTCGAAGTAAGCAATACTTCACACCTGAGCACATTTCTAACTTTTTTTTTTAGCTTAGCTCAGCTGTTTTCTGCTGTCTCAGACAATTTTTGCTTTTGTAACATTATAATTATTAACATCATCATTATTAAAATCATTATCATTGGCATTCAGTGGCAAGAACAACAACAAAACGAACCCACATGCCGCTTTGTTGGCCTTCGGCAATGCTTTTTAACAGCTGCTCACCGATTTGTGTCTCTTAGAATTTTATAGAATTGTTCGTGTTCAGGCCACCCAAACATACTCTATAGAAATAGAAAACGAAGCAAATGTTTTATTTAGGTTACTTTTTGATATTAAATTGCACTGAATTTATCTTAAAGATTTTTTTATTTTTTAGTTAGCGTGTTAAATTTTGTTGTTTGCTGCATGGAAGCGCGGCTAATTATATAAGATTTGACAGTTGTTCATATAAAGTGATTTCAAATGTAACTTTTCATAAGTATGTTCTAAAATGACAGTAATTTCAATATAGAAGTATTGAATGTCATAGTGTAACATTAACAAACATAATGCCTGACTTTCATTTAGTTGTTATAATCTTTGATATTGTAGATAATGTATAAATTCAAATCTCATCAATATTTTATTTTCTATACAATTTGGAACACTTTTGTAATTTAAAGCTAAATTTAATTACAAAATTGCCAGTGAAATTAATTCTCTACAATGATAATGATATAATGATAATAACATTTATAATATTCCGATTGTTGTATTTTTAGTTTGACAGCTTTTTGCATTTTAGAATATTTTGACCGACAAATTTTGTGCACAACACATGAGTTGATTTGTTGTTGTCTATTGACATATTATGTGCGTGTGTTGTTGCTGTTGCTGTTGTTGTTCTGTGGCTTAAAATGAATAAAACTTAATGCGGTTTGTTGTCACATTACTTTATTGATTATTAAATAAGTTTCAACTAAATGTTGCAGTCAACTTTCGTTGACATTCTTGTCAATCTGTTGCTCTTATTGGTTTTCAACTTTTTTAGTTTGAGTTTTTGCTTTTTTATGAAGGTCTTTTCTATTACTCTAACAGAACTATTTCAGTTGGAACTTAGAAAAAACTTTTTTTAGCACTTTTTTTTTGGCCACACATGAAAATAATTAATATCAAGTTTTTTTTTCCACATGAAAGATTTGTATTTCAAGCAAATATCATACATTTTTTTAAGAACTTAATATTGAGAAATACAGCAAAATTTGTGAGAGGTCCACAAAAAAGCGTTTTGCCGTGATTACTGAGCTCATCATAGGATCATCAAAGTTAAAAAATTAGAAAAAAGATCGACAGGAAACTCCATAATGCTCCGGATGGGTTTAAAAAATTTTCATTTTCTTAAAAATAAAATATTATCTTTAAAAACAAAATATTCGTTTGTCCGATGGAGAATTATATATAGAATAGTTAATTAACAAAAAAAAAAAAAAAAAATTCAGCACGATCGGCAGAGCCATTCTGAAGTTACAGTGAATCACCGACCATGGTTTCGGGGAGATATATGTAAGTCTTCCAAAAAAAAATATATATATATATTTCGATTTGTCTGAAATTTTCAGGGAATAATTTTGAGATATTTTAATTACTTTGAGGAAATGCAAAAACCAAAATCGACTTTTTCAATAATTCTAACTGGGTTCCCTTAAGTGAACTGTTGATAGCCTGTAACGCAGCTCTAAACGAATGAAAAAATCAACATTTGATTATGCATAAGCATTTGAGTTGAGAATCTACTGTTTGCTTCAATATAAGTTGAAAGTAAGCAAGAAGAAGTGCAACTCGTAATCGTGCACACTTGATTGACTCAGGTTCAATGTCAGTCAGACCAAGTCTGTTCCAAGAGATACTCTTTCGTATGGATTTCCTTCTATTTTCCTTTTATTTTTTTTTTTTTGGTTTAAGAAAAAAATGCACCGCAAATGCAAATTGCTTTGCAATCAAAGCGAAAAGTAAGACGTTTGCAGAATCCAATAAGGAGCCGAGTAAAGTTTGCGTTGTAAATGAATGAGAATGTGCCAAAATTGTTGTGCCACAAAAGGGCATGACAGCTAAACGAGCTGAAACGAGCGAATGTGTCAAAACTGCAAATAAAATAATTTTTTTTCTTTCTTTCATTCTTTCGCCACAGAATGTCAAGTGTTAGGCGACGGAAAATGTGCAAATGGAAAGAAAACTTACAAAAAAAAAATAAAATACAATAAAAAAGAGTAAAAAAAAGAAAGAAATCATTACATGTGTTTGTGTAAATGTGTTGCCTACATCAAGGCGTGCGCACACTTCTTTTTTTCTCTTGTTGTATTGCTGCGTTTGTGACTGCTGTTGCAAGGAAATGAAGTGTTGCCTGAATGGAATGTGCCATTGACTGATTGAATGAATGATGGCAAAGTAATGAGAGAATGTCGCACTGACTGAATGACTAAATGTAAGGCACAACATGGCTGAGCAATATTTGTGGCATGAATGAGCATTGCAACGATTGTGACAATCATTGCGACATACATACATAGTTGCACGTAACAAACACTTACACATGCACACACACACACACACACACACACACACACACACACACACACACACACATACATATATATGCATGCTTGCATGTAACGCATCAAAATGTCTTCATACTTTTACTTTGAGTTGCTCTTGTTGCCTACAATTTGCTGTTGCATACTTACGAGCGCTTAAAAGGTGCGCGCGCGTGCTTCACATAACGTTTCCCAAGTGCAATGCTTTGAGCTTTGATTGTATTTTTACACACACAAACACACACACACACACATATGCATGTATGTAATTTTGTTTTTGGCTTTTCATTTTGTTTTCTTTTTTTTGTTGCACACTTTTTTTTTTTTTTTTTGAATAAAGCTCTTAAAAGGTGTGTTCATGCCTATACTGATACTTATACTGTAACTCACGCATGCACGCACGCACGTATGCACGAAGAAACACGCACTCAATGTCCTGGAATCCAACCTAACACAATTCGATTTCTTGTTTTTCAGAATTGTCGCCAAAAAAAAAAAAAAAACAGTTAAGGTGAACTTGTCGACATGTGTACGCCTGTATGTAGGCTACGAAATATGCCTTTGACCAAGTTCGACTTAATATAGTTCAGGATTTTGCAAAGTTCATATTCAAGTGCATTGAAATGTGAAGTAAGATATAGGAAGAAAAAAATACCAGAAATTTTTTTTTTATTAGCTAGACGACATTCATAAATTTTTGTGAGAATAGATAGAGAGAAAATAAATGGATAGTTAGTTATGCATATATTGAAACATGAGCTGTGGATGAAGTGTTTCAATAGAGCAGGCTTGTTCACTTAACAAAAAAATAACTGTAAATGTTTTAAAAAAAAAAGTTAATATAAAAATAGTGTTGGAAAATAATTTTTTTAAATAAAATTGTCAAAAAACGTATTTAAAAAATTAACTTTCATTTTTGTCGTTAGAGAAAACAAATAATTCAATCCTTACAATTTTTTAATACATGCGTGTTGCTATATTCAACAATTTAGCCAAAGTAGTGTTGGAAAATTATTAAAAGACAAACATTTTAAGACATAAGTATATATTTTTCATTGGAGTGTGCTTGTAAATTGAAAAGAATTTGAATAAAATGCAACTCAAGTTTTAGGTTTCACTTGAAATTTGTAATATTTCTGATCAGTGTTGCAAAGCAAAACAAAATTGAGAACAAAACATTGATTTACAAAACATTTCTAGCACCAACATGAATACATAAAACATTGAGAATTTGTCTGTCAACCGCACAGACAATATTTGCCACAACAATAACAATAACAACACATTCTGTGTAAGTGTTGACAAACGTGTGCACCCATTCTAACATCAATTGCCCTGTGTGTGTGCGCCAGTGAGAGAAAACACTTTAAGAATGCGCTTGGCAAATTGTAAAACAAATAGGTAAATTTTCTAAAGTCAACGTAGGTAAAACAATGAAAAGATAACAAAAAAAAAAAAAAAAAAAACTGATGAAGAAAACAAAGAAAAAACGAATAAAGGAAATGAAAAATGCATACTTCGAATATGCGTGAACGTGCATGCATACTTGAGTAAATGTTATAGAGGATATGGTGACGATGCCAAGTGTTGTCACTCAACGTGAAGCATGTGAATTTATTTCAACTTCTGTCTGCTGCTTCTGCTCTTTTCTAACCGTTGTCGCATTACTGACTTGCTTACTTTGCCCAGCACTGTCAACATGCTCGCTGCCTTCTCATTAGTAACAAAGGCGCACGACTAGGCAAGCGAACAGTGAGCGACTAAATAAGTAGTGAATAAAAAAATATATATATATTCAAACTATGTCCAAAAAAGTAATTTTGTGTTATCAAAAATTGGACTTTGATAAAGTTAAGAAATATTTTGGGGTCTGTTGAGACCAAAATTATTCTTAATGATACTTTAAATGACTGCTAAGTTAAATTTCATGTGAAAAACATTTAAGAACTTCAAAATTATAATCAAGATTGAGTGGCTTCTCTTATAGTAGAAGTTTTCTACTATATTGGAATAAAAATACCATGAAAATGCTGTAGAAGGAGAAAAGGAAGCTGTCATATTTCAATAAAGTTATCGCACAGTTTTGGGTCTTTCAATAGGATGGTTACGAAAGAGTGATTTGTAGCTAACAGTTTGAGTTTATAGTAAAGCCTAAAACAGTTTCCATTTCATGACATAATTGAGAATATAATGTGTGACGTTATGAAAATTATGTTGCTCTTTGTTCTTGGAAAAATTATAGAGCATTACTGTTTTTTTGACCACAACTGTAAATGATTTTTGCTGTGTGCTTAGCATAGTTGCATTTAACAAGCATGTTGGTTGACGACCACGACGATAGCAGTAATAATGACGATGATGATGACGATGCCGATGCCGCTGACGTTGATATAAAGCACAATGGATATGTTCGTATGTGATTGCACTGCCTTTACCAACACTGGTTGTTATAGTTAGTCTAATGGCTGTCAGTTGAAATCAAAATTGCAGCAGACAAATGCAAATAAACTTCATTGCTGTAAATACTGTTAAACTTGTTAGTTTTTTTTTTTTTTTTTGTTTGACGAAAGCAAGAACAAAATTTTATTCATTTCATTCTGTGGATTGCTATGCTGCTGTCCTTATATTCAATAATATTTTTGCCAACGGCCAACTTTTCTAGCCAACTTGGTTGCCTCGCCTGCCTGTCTTGACAGACCACGCTCACTCAACGCTTTATTCACTCGTCTTTTACTTGCACAAGGCTAGGACTTTTTTTATATTTTTTTTTTTATACAAATAAATCCATTTCCTATTTCCTTTAATTTGTGCTCCTCGTGTGCTTTTTTTTTTGTTTATCTCTATTGTATTTTTTGTATCTTGTCCGTTGCAATTCAACCACCCACACATACATACATAAATAATTGTTTACTACAGTTTTTTTTTTTTTTTTTTGGTGTAAAATAAATTAGAAAATGTTTGCAATAAATTTCATTTCAGCGCTTTTTATTTATTTATTATTTATTATTATTTTTGTTTCTTTGTTTTGCGTTTATATTTTTGGATTTTGAGTTTGAGTTTTGCTTAAGTTTTAATGACATGATGTTTTAAATTTTTTATTTTCATTTTTGGATTGTATAACTGTATAAATATTTACACATATTGTGCTGGCATACAAGCTGGAAATCCCATGACGTTATACAATAACAAAAATAACAACAACGACCAGTTTACTTTCAGTTCACTTGACACATGAACGAGCAAAAATCAAAATTTAGCAAGAATTAGAAAAAGGCAAAAAAAAAAAGAGAAATTAAGTGAAATATAACAGTCACTAAAGGCAACAAAAAGTTAATACGCGTTCGAATGAAACAAATAAAAAAAGAATTACAACAACAGCAACAAATTATAACGAAAGGGTGTGAAAAGCGTGGGTGGCATAAGGTGGAGTATGGATGTATGTATGTATGTATGTTTCATGCTATGAGAAGCCATTAAAAGCATTTATAAAATATTTTAAATAAAGTATATGTTTTGGTTCTAAAAGGAAATGAATATGTATTTGACATATGATTTATTTTTGTGTATTGTATATTTTTTTTTTTGTCAAATTCTAATAAAAACGAAGCCTAAGCACACAATGCCACATTTAAATCTGCGCCGGAGAAAACACCTACCACCTTTTCTAGATCTCACGGGTTTTATTTACACTATGCAAGCATTTTTCATACTTCGGTTAATCTTGACTCACACATTTGCTGCCGTCCATGCCTTCATGGCTTTCAACTTTAGTTTTCTCACACTTGTTGTGCTGTGTTAAGCCCCATTAAATCGTCTCCAGATGCCCAAGGATGTTGAATATAATATTTATGTTGATCCGTTAATTTTTACAAGAAAATTATAAGCAAACAAACAAACAGATTTACAGATTTATATTTGCAAAAAAAAAACCAGTAAGGGCGGTATAGTCGAGTATACTCGACAATATAATACCCTGCACACATGGTAGGCATTGCCACACCCTCAATCTACAAAAACATATTGATCTGACGTCGCCTATTCAAATAGTGTTCAAAATATCAAGAAAATCGGTCAAAAAATGTGGATTTTACAAAAAATTTAAGTTTGTAGGCCTCTGAGGGGTAGCCATTAAAGAGAGGGGAAATTTGTGGTATGCAGTTTTTAAGATGTATTATCACTGAGCTTGTATACAAAATTTCAGGTTCATACCTTTGTTAGTTTTGGAGATACAGCAAATTTAAGAAAAGAACTGGGGGAGGGGAAATGAAGAGGAGGGGGAAAAATTGTGGTATGCAGTTTTGTAGAGCTACTTATACTGAGTCTACATACCGACTTTCATTTTTCTATCTCTTTGAATGTTCGAGTTATAGCATTTTAAAAAAGTGGGTGGTGCTGGATGGGCGGGAAGGAGTGGGCGTGGCACAAAACCGTTCAAACTTGATCTGCTGCCGAGCATCACGAGTCTACCCACCAAATTTCAAGTCTCTAGCTATTATAGTTTCTGAGAACCATTGGTGAATACGGACGGACAGACGGACGGACGGACGGACGGACGGACGGACAGACGGACGGACATGGCTTAATCAATTTCTCTTGTCGTCCTGATCAAGAATATATATACTTTATAGGGTCCCCCTGCCCTCCTTCTGTGCGTTACATACATTTCGCTCAAACAAACACAATATACCCTGATACACAGTATGTGTACAGGGTATAAAAAAATAATATTATAATTTTTAATTTTATTTTTAAAGAATTTTTTAAGTGATTTATGGTATCAACTTTGTTTTCCTTTACACCTTTGAAATTTATGAAATGTCTGTCAACGATTCGACGTGAACTTTAAATGGCTTAATTTTGCATATTGAAAAATATTTTTGTAAAACAAAATTCACGTTAACTTGTAAATAAATGTGGGCTTAACAATGTAATCAAACATTTTTATAATTGAATATTCATTTATGCACAAGCGAGCATATACTCGTATGTATACAGTCAGGCCTCGCTTAACACATTTGTTTTTCTTGAAATTCTTGTTAAACAAGAAAAAATTTAACATTATGCCATTAAGAACGGTGTAGTCGACTATTTAATAGCCTATACATATGATAGGCTTTGTCATGCTGCAAATATAAAATTTGTGTATCATAGATTGCTTCTTAGTAGTATATAAAATCGATCAGTCTGATGGCAACAATGAAGGGAAAGGAGTATGTTGTGGCATGCAGTCTTAGAGAGGTATTTTTATTGAGCCTGAGGGAAAAATTGTTTACTGCTTCTACCATTGGATTTTTATATTTTTATTTCTACTGACGTTCGAGCTATGACATTTATAAAAAAATGGCCGATATTGCTTGGGTGGGAAGATATGATTGTGACCAAAATTCCATCAAATTCCATCTATCTGCTGAATTTATAGTCTCAAGCTCTTCTTGTTTTCGAACCAAACCGAAGCTAAACTTATGTATTAAATAGACTGCCGCATGTCGCTTTGAAGCCTTAAGTAAGATAGGCTTATACATTATTGAATATAAGTTCTTGAAATTTAGCAGATTAAAAAAAAGAATACTCTATTACAAAGAAAATTCGGGTACGTTGGGAAGGGTATACACATATATATATGTATAAGAGCTCGCTTATTCCATCTTTAGCAAATTGAATTGTGTTCAGACCCAGGAGAAAACATACCAAACGAGTTCTTATCGTTCCTAAACATTTCACCGTCCTTCGACACACAGAAATACACTTCAAACACAAAACACCTTCTACTTTTTCATCACAGATTAAAATAACATAATAATTTCAAGCTTTATTTTGTTTTTGTTTTACTTTTATTTTCAGCAAAAACAATATTTTCTTGCAACAAGTTGCCAATCTCGAAGTCCTTGCATTTATTCTACGTATTTTTGTAAAAAAAAATGCAGCGAATGTTAGCATTTCTGAAACCTAATTCATCATACGCGCACAACTAATTAGTTGATTTCGTTATTATTTCAAAAGCTAATCCTTTTTTTATTCACCTTAACTTCTAGGCAGGAGCAAAAGGTTTGAATGCACAATATTTTCCAGGAAAGCTGTCATCGTTTCAAACGAGTGTTGCCTGTATAGAAATTGTGATTCTTTGCAATGCGTTGTACAGCGAAAAGCGAAGTGAAAGATTAAAAGTGTAAAATTCCAGTGAATTTAACATGGTCATTTTGTATTCGCTTAAATGTTTGCGGTTTCCTTTTTTTTCGCATTCAAAATTCTGTTGTCATCATTATGTTCTTTTTTGTAATTATTTTGCCCAATAGGTCGCAGATTACGGTTTCTTTTTGTACGAATATACAATTACTGAATTCAACGCTTTTTAATAGTCAACTTGTCATTGCGCGTCCCTTTGATGGCTTAATTTATGTAGTTTTTTTTTCGGTTTTTTGGTCAGTGTTTCTTCGCAACTCGTTACTTGACCACAGACAATTTGCGCGATGTGTGTGTTGTACGATATGATAAAACGTAATTTCAAATGTTCGAAATAAGCATAAAAGACACAAATCATTATTATTATTCAAACTATTATTTATTTCATATTGAAAAAATTTAGTTCTTGAAACTTGTGATCCAGAAATACTGAAATTTCGATAGTACAAATTAGTTCGAACGCCTCATTAAGAACATAAGTGTAAAGTTTCAACTCAATTAGGATAGAATCAGAAAATTATTTTCTATAACGATTGAAACGTTTTCCAGACCATACCGTGGATTGTTCTGTTGTTTTAGGGGTCGAACCTCAATGAAACTGTTATTTAAATATCTTAGACGTGTAATAAGACTTTCAAGCAGTCTTTTACTCAACGACTTCAACTCTCTTAAATGTCAGAGCGTTGAAAAAACCGTTTTACGTTAAACTATTTCAAGCATGTCCAACTACGCCAAATTGCTGAATCCTTAAAGTGCAGTTAGTGTTGAACAACATCGCATAAAATGAGAGTGGCAATCGAATTTGTAAAAGTTAAACTATTTTTTTTTTTTTAAATTTTTCAGTTCACTTTTTTGCGACTAAAACATTATTTAGAAGAATAACTTTCTCTGCTTGTTGCATACAAACTTTAACACAATTTTATTTTTTACATTTTCTAAAATTTATCAAAACAAAACTTGGAACTTCGCTTCTGAATACTTTTGGTATTCTGTGCATTTTTGCAGTAGTTAAAAACTTATTTTATAAAATTTTGTATACAGTAAAGTTCTAGTTGCGTACAACTCTCGAAGGCTGTGGTTGCCCACCCTGGCTGGGGCTTTATAGAATAGATCGACGTGGATCAAATTTGATCAGTGCTTTTTTGTCAGTTCTTGTTCGCTATTGTTTTTTATGCCTTCTATCTTCTACCTATTCTATATATTTCTTCTATACTTATAATATGGCGATCCCTTATCTTATATCTATCTCATACCGATCCTCTTATGTTCTGTACTATTATATTTCTGTGTTATTCTTATACCATGCTATTTCGATCCTGTTTCTATTCAATTCATATATTTCTATTGTGTATAATTTGCTTTTATTTCAATCTATGAGAATGTTGTATTGTTTTTATTCTATACAAATTTGATGCCTTATTTATTTGTTGCCGAATTCAAGAATATCTCATGTTTTAATATCTTTTAAATGTTCTAATTTAATTATGTTATGTGTTGTTTCCACTTGTTCTAGATTCTTGGGCTGATACTTTGATGAACTTGAACTGCTCTGAATGTGAACCAATTTCAAAACAATATTTTTGAATGATAAATAATAAAAACAACAAAAACACAAGACAATGTTGTCTACAACAATTATTGAACTAATTATTTGAACAGCTTTTGCTCGATTTTTCGTATTGAAACAAATTCTTTTTTAAGCTTGCACAAAAATTCAATTTAATTCTTAAAAAGAAAAACTTATATACGAAAAATTAACACTTAGCGCTTGAATAAAATCCAAAAAACAATTTGTACATAACATTTAATTGAATTTATGTTTTCTTGCAGACAATTATTATTTAATTTGTTCATTAAGTTTGGAAAATGAAATATCATAAAAACTTACCATTTTAGTAAAAGATTAAATTAGCTACAGTTGAATTAAAAGCATAAATTGACGTGCTTTTCACTTAATAATGTTTTTTTTTTTATTTGTTTGTTTGTTTCTTACTTCTTTCGGTACGTTTCGGAAAACTTTAAGAAAAAAAAAAGAACAACAAAATAACGGTAACAAATTAGACAAAATAAATTGCACAATTGAAATTGTAACGGTTTTTTTGTACGTATAAATGTAAACTTGTCAATTTGTTTCATACACAAAACAATTTCAAACTTAGTACAAAATGAACTCACTGCATAGAACTTTTAAAAGTTTAGTTGTTTTTGAATTGTTATTTTATATATTTCGAAAAAAAAAAAAAATAACAACAATTAAATAAACGCGCGTATACTAATTAAAAATAACACTAAAAAAAAAAAACTTCTATATATTAACGCAAAAAACGCGCCAGATAAGTTGTTGGCGTGCGTCTTGAATTGAGCGTATGAAACGTACGTAAGTGCGGACGAACGAGCGAGCGAGCGAACGAGCGAGTGAAACGAACAAACTGAATGAATAGAGTGTGTTATGCGACGAGCGAACAGCGCGCCACGAGTGCCGAAGCCGTTATGACAGAATCTTGAAAGCATCAGAGTAACTTATCCTTCCGGCAAAGCAAAGCAACGCAACGCAACGCAAAGCCAAACAAAATAACAAAAACAAAAACAAAAAACAGCCGACGACGATGCACGACACGACCGATGATGCACGATGCACGATGTTAATGACGAACACGATGTTAGTAATGAATGCTGTTGTTGTTGTTGTCGTTGAAGAAGCCGACAGGCGCAGCGGCAACTGTGCAAAACAAAAACAAAAACGTTATAAAAACAAAAACAAAACAAAAACATTTGTTGAAGCCCAAGCAGGCAGAAAAAAAAATGTTCTATGTGCGAGCGAGTTAGCAAGTGCACTGTGTAAGAAACGTGAAGCAAAGGCGAAAGCATAGAAAGTACTTGTGTGTATGAAGATGTAGGCAGGCAGCCATATAAGCAGAGGCAGCGGCAGTGGCAGCGGCAGCGGCGTTGGCGACGTCGGTCAAAAAGATGCACTTGTGCGCGTTTTTCTTTTTAAGCGAAACTCGCCTTTCTTTGCTGATTTTTTTCCTGTTTTTTTTTTTTTTTTTTGTTATGCCTTCTTTCTTTCTTTTTTTTTGCATATTTTTGATTTGTTGTTTTGTTTTTATTACCAATATTTTTGTGTGTGCGAGGGCTGCAGTTAAATGATATTTTTAAGTGAACAAGACACGATCTAAAGAACATGTTAAGTATGTTAAGTAAGTAAGAACAATAACAAATGAAGAAAAGCGTAAAGAAATAATTAATAAAAATCTAGCTAAAATCATAACGAATGTTCGAATAAATAAGAAATGAAATAAGAATTCAAAACAAAAGAGCATCAATGATGGCGTCAGCTGGCTCAGCATGGCACGACATGCAGATGCATGCATGCATACATGCGTCAAGCCGTTCAAGCAATGCTCTGTTTATGTGTGTATGTGTGTGTGTGTGTGTGCCTATGTGAAAAAGAGAAAGAGTAATAGAGTGCAGAAAGCAGGAAACGTTGCATTGATAAGGCCGAAAAGTAGTAGGCGAGAATAACAACAGCAATCAAAGCAACGTGACGATGTTGCTGATGATGATGATGATGATGATGTTGGCTTATGCGACGGCAGCGACAGCGACAGCGACGTCTGTTGTTAGTGTTGGTCAGGATATGCGCGCGCACGTTGACGAGCAACTGACAAAAATCATATGCAACTAATAAAATACATATATATGTATATACATACGTATGTATGAGCTTGTGTGTTTGTTGTATTTGTTGTTTATTTGCCGCACGTGACTGTGTTGAGTCCTGTTATTTTCATTTATGCAAAATGCGGCATGAATGAATTACGAATCAACTTACATATGAATTTCTACATACATTTTTAACTTATTGTTATTATTGTTGTTATTTTATTTACTTGTATTTGCATTTATATGTTTTTTTTTTCTCCTATTTGATTAATTATTGTTCAATGTGCATGTAAAATTAGACATGCAAAAGCAATTAAAACAATATGAAATGGCATACATTTCAAAGATCTTTTGCAATTCAATAAAAATAGAAAATATATATAGAAAAATAAATAAAAAAAAAAATGGGGGAAAAAAAAACTAGAAAATAAAATAAATTGTTTTCAATGAGTGGCGAAGGTTATCATAATTCATGATTTGCTTTTTAGCTTAGCTTAGCTAAATGCATGTGGCAAACAAATGAAATGTCATTTGATAATAAGTATGAATATGTAGCGAAGCTTTGCTAACAGTTGATTAGATGTGTGGCCAAAAGTTTGCAGAGTTTCACTTTCTCAATAACAAAAACGAGAAACCAAAAAACATTTTTTGATTTATAATTAAGCAAAAGCAATCAAATGTTTTTAACAAAACCAAAACATAAATAAGCAAACATGATTTTTACACAATTTTATGACAAACCAAAACGTTTTGCAATCATTTATGTTTTCAAAAAAACATCAAAAAATTTAAAATTATTTTTATAATTAAAAAAACAAAAATCGAAAAAAAAATCCAATCTAAAATTATCTAAAAAACATTTTGAATTTATTAATGAAATCGAAAAATATAAATACTTAATACAAAAATGTTTTCCAATTGCAAAATAAACAAATAAAAGCAATTAATATGAGCACTCATAAAATTGAGCCTCTTCATAACACTTTTAATCAAGAAAAAAAAAAAAAATTAATAAATTTTTTTTTAATTTTCAGCTATATTCCAATAAAAATACACTTGCCTTATGTTACGTGTAGTTGGCTTGCACATAGGCGTATTCAATACAAACGCGCTTTGTATCAAAATTTACTTTGAAAACATTTTTCTTTGTATCAAAACAAAAATAAATATATACAAAATGTATATTGTTTTGTAATCAAGATTTCAAAACTAACATGCTAAACAAATCAAAACACAAGCAAAAAGTGTGAATGAGTGAGAAAGTGAGAGAGAGAGAGTGAGAGATAGGAAGTGAGCATGATTAAAATGTTATCTGTTGTAATGAGCCAATTAATAGGCAAAGTGTGTGCTTAAATCGAATTAGAATTTCTAATTAAGTTGATCACTTCAAATGCATTTCTAATCAACACAAAACGACCACACACATACACACACACATACATAAAACCATACATACACATTGACAACGTGTTGTATGCGCAACAATAGTAATGATAGAGAAAAGTGTTTCATACGCGAATTTCTATTATTTCGACATTTGTGCATGAAATGAGAGACACAACGTAATCAGCATACGAATCATCATCATTAGAACAGCAACAACAACAGCAACAACAATGAAAAACAACAATACTAATATTATTAAAAAAAAGGCAGCAGTATCAGTAACATCATCATTATGAGTAAAAACGTGGCAAGCAAACAAAAAAAAAAAAAAAAAACGAAAAAGCGCAAAAATGTTAACATTTCAATGACAGCATTCAAAACTGTCAATGCCAGTTAGGCACGCAGATCGGCGGGTTGGTAGGCAGGCAAGGTTGGCAGGCAGTTAAATGCGAAATCAGTTTGGGCACTGATTTTGATAATGATGACGAAATCATTACAGACACAAAAACGACAACGTAGATGAAAATTGACTGAGTGACAGAGACATGGGCACGAGCACGGGCATAGATGAGAGCTTGTGAGCAAGCAAGTGTACGGATTGAATTGCACACAGTCACGTGTTTGCATTTGCTTTGGCGGCGTGAGTTGTTGGTCATAAAGTTACAAAAAGTTAGCACACAACATGGCGTAAAATGGCAATAGAAATAACTGAAATGACATTTAGAATAACGCAAAATACCGTTATAAGCATTTGTCAAAATTAAGCCGCCATTTTTGCTCTTTTTTTTTGGCAATTTTTTATATGATTTTGGTTTGTTGGTTATGTTAGTTAAATAATTATTAAAAAATGTAATACAATAAATAAATTCATGAATAAATATATATATTTTTAAAAATATAAACAAAAATTTTGCCAAATTTATTGATTTAATATGTAACATGGCGTAAGATCATTGCATCGTTCCAATGACGTATGCTTAATTTAATTGCGTATACAACATGTTGTCAATTTTCTTGGTTTTTTTGTGCAATTAAATTATTTTCTTTTTTTCTTTTGGTCTATCAATGCACAAGCCATCTCATACGCTTACATACACACACATTACATGGATGGTACATTTTTAAAACGAGCGTCAACATTTAAAAGGCTTAACTGTTGCTGCTGTTGTGCGTAGACTTTTGTAAATCACTGTGGGCAATCGCGTTTTCTGTAATCACTCAATCAATTTGAAAAGCTAACAAAAGCGTTGCCGTGTTACAAAGTCTGTGTGTGAGTATGTGATTGGAAGAAAGAAATCAAGCAAGCAAGAGCGTGAGCGAGTGACTGAAATCGCGCAATTGTGCAGAATGGCAAAGCAAAGGAAAATGCGACTGCACTTTGAGCTTCGTGCATTGCGTATACTCAAAGGGGTGCATGGATAGCTGCATATACATATACAATGTGTGTGTGTGTGTCTGTGTGTATCATTGACGTCCTTTTAGTACTTAAAATAATCGAATTGTATGACGATTTCTGGTTTTCTGGCATTTGACATTTGCCAAGCACTAACAGACGCATAAAGACGAAGTTCCGCTCGCATAACTCATTTAACTTTACACTTTTTCAGCTCAGCTCAACTCAGCTTAGCTCGACTCACATCACTTCATTCCACTTTACGCCATTTCGCTTCACTTTGCGCGACTTTTGTTTTTGTCTCGGATTTTTTTCCGCGTGCAATGTTTTCTCTTTTCTTTTCTTTTATTTTTGTTTTTTTTTGTGTTTTTTTAATTTCTTTTTGACTTCCACGCGCGCTGATATTCATAAAGCAACTGAGCCGACGGCAACGGCGACTCCGTCATCCGCCGTCCACGGTCTGCCACCGACACCGCCACGAGTTATGCGCGCGTACACAGTATCGGTCTTGTAAGCGTTCGAGCGTTTTCTGCTGCCGTGCATAAGACAAGGTATAAATTATTGTAAATGAGAGCTGGAAAACAACAGCAGCAGATACACCAGCAGCCCGACGCTACAACAACAACAACAGCAACAATAGCAACAACAACAAACAACAAATAAAATTGGATAAATAGCATACATAAAACAAAGAAATAAATACAAATAAAAAAAAAGAAGACTAAAACTACAAAAAACAAAAAAAAAATTACAAAAGCAAATAAAAAGAATCACAATTACGGCATCTGTGATTTTTTCGTGCGCTACAGACAAAGTTAATATTCAAGATAAAAATGTGCAGTGATCGTTTGAGATTTTTACTATAGAGGCATAAATTTTCAATAATATTTTTCACAGCTGTAAAGAAAGATGACTAGAGGTCAGCATTTCACTTCTTTCAAAGGCTTACAGAACAAAATGTCAGCTTATTTTGCCAGCATACGTTACCGCGCGAGAAGATTATACTGTAAAATTGAAGGTAAAGGCGAAACACGTAGAGGACGTTGGGCTGAAAGAAGCATAAAAAGTGAGGCATCCAGAATTTGATTTTATCATGGGAATATAAACATATCGATACAACATAAAATGGTGAGTTATCCAAAAAATACCTGATAGATATTCTTAATAAGCATAATTGGTTTTTTCGTTTATTGTAATGGAACCTTTGACATTCTTAGAAACTCAGTATATAGTTTTGTATAGATGATATTAGAGACTATTGTAATGTAGTAACTTCTGGGTGAATATTTTTTTGTTATTTTATCGTCAAGATTTCAAGACTCAGAACTTCATTATATCTGTAGAACTTTTTCATATAAAAAAAAATTTGCAATTCTGAAATTTATTTCAAGAACTTATTTTTTGGCTCTATACAACAAGGTTTCACTGTATTTTCTTGAGCAAAGCGTATAAATCTTTGTACTTTCAAACAAATATTCAGAAATATACTTAACCTACAAAAAAACATAGTAAAGCAGAATGAATTTTCATCTAAACATGTACTGTAAGTGTTCGAAAAGACGCGGACAAGTTTTTTTTGTTTCGCGTTTGTTTAGATAAGAAGAGAAGTTAAGGTCATGTCATAATTTGTTTTGAAGATCAACCAGAAAGTTATTTACTTCTGGTAAACAACAAAAGAATTAACTCCAAAAGTTGGCACAAGTTAAGGTTTAAGTTTTGATAAGAATTCAGTATTTTTTTTTCAATAATATTTTCGAAATGTAACTTTGTTGTACGTAGAAATGCCATATATGATAAGTGTAGGGTATAAGATAATGTGAGGTAAAGATTTTTGCTTTATTGTTTTATTATTTGTTGTCGTTGTTGTTGTTGTTGTTGCATCTTCTTTGAAATGAGATCTAGTCGCCGACAATATCCGCTGAAGTCATGCCCACACCCTGCACCCTACACGACGCTAACAAGACCTGACCGACCATGCCCAGCGCTTTGCAGCGTGTGCACAAAGCCTGTCGCGTTGATTTCTTTTTGTTTTACTTTTCGTTTTTTTTTTATTTTTTTTTGTTTTTAAATATTTAATTTCCCCCCTTGCCCCTTTTTTTGGTTTTATTTGTTTTCATATTTATTCGTTTTTCTTTTTGCTGTTTGTTGTTTGTTGTTTGTATTTGTTGTTGTTATTGTTTTTGTGGTCTGGTCTGTGGCTTGAGAATGAGAGACTTGGAACAGCTGTCGAGGTCGCTCAGTCGCTGATTGTTGGTTGGCGCTTTACCGTTGCTTGGACAGGCAAAGCATGCGGTGTGTGTGCTATGTGCTATGTGGCGATGGGAGAGGGAAGGGGAGAGGGTGCAATGAAATCCAAAGATAGAAGCAGCAACAACCGCAGTCGCAGCAGGGCTTTTACTAAAGGGCAAAGTAGCGGCTGTGGCACCACGTTGGTTATGCAATGATTATGACGATGCAAACTACTTGCTGATGATGCTGATAATGATAATGATGAGCTTGATTATTATGACGTTGATGTTGCTGATGCTGATGCTGATGATGATGATGATGATGATGTTATTGCAGTGCTTTCAACACTTCGTTGCGCCTTGTTGCTTTTCAATGATAATCAGTAGCGGCAACAACAATCCGAACAGACTTTTTCTTTGCCTCAAATATTTTTCTTCACATTTTGTTTATTTTTCTTTATTGAAAAACCATTTTGTTATTTATTTTTTGCATGCATTTTTGCATTTATTTATTTAATCAGATTTCAATTTAATTCTGAATGAACGCATTTTTTTTTTGCATTTCGAAAAAAATATGCCATTTGAAAGTAGGATTTTTTTTTTTTTTTAAATTCAAAGAAAGCAAAAAAAAAAATCGAACAATGAATTGAAATTCTGTCGCATTTTGCTTGGTTGGCTTGCAGACGCCACTTCATGGTTTCGCCTTGTTTGATAAACTGAGTTGTGCAAATGAAGCGTTAAATTGAGTGTCGATGATGATGATGATGAAGATGGAGAAGAAGCAGAAGGAGAAAGAGCAATGGAAGCAAACGACGAAGAAGTTTGTCATCGAAAATGGCATGCGGCATACCAAGAGTGTCAAAGACTGGCGGAGAGAGGCGAAGAGAAGCGGAGACAACATTGGCCAATGACTTTGTCAAGCTGCAAGTGCGCTGCCCGGTGAGCATCGTCGATAACATTATGCAATAATATCTCTTGCTTTTGCCAAGAGCACCTTTCTTGGCATTATCCTTTTGCCTGTTTTGCATTGATGGCCGTTCAATGCTTTAAGATGAAAGAAAGTATTTTAAATCAATCGGAAAGGAAAAGGATTCTCGCTTATTATTATTTGCTTCTTGTAATTTAATATTGTTTTAACTCATTTTCAGTTGTTATCCATGAGAAGTGTAAGAGTTTGTGAAAGGACAAGTTCAGGAGATCATTAGCTCCATTCTGCCATCTAACATTAGAGTCAAGAACAAAGTTCGAATGGTAGATTACCGTATGCGCTTTATATACATGAGGGACATGCGTGCAATCAATATTGAAACCCAATTGGTAATCTTGACAGTAGTCGATACTTGAAATGATACTAAAATCGATATTTGAAATGGTGTGATATTGAAGGCACATTGGAAACTTAAGTTAAATTCTCAATTGCCGTATGTGCTATGTTGCTTTATGCAACATAGGAGTATAAAAAGTTATTTGATTTATTACATGCTAAAAACTCTGAACTAAAAACTTCAATGCCTCTTTTTTGTCATTGACAGATATTTACAACAAATATGATGCATAATTCAAATCTTTCATGTACCTTTTATAAACCAAACACTGTTCTGTTAAGTATCGTTTTGTCCTTCGTCAAAGCTTATCAACGCTTGACTCTTTTTGCACTTTGCGATATTTGAGCATTTTACATAAATTAAAATATAATGCTTTTTATATGAATTTGAACCTTTTCGCTGAATTGCGAACCCTTCAACTATGCCAATTGGCATGCCAACATTTTTAATTTGCCAACTTCAATGGACTTTGCCAAAGCAACGCCATAAAGGCAACCCAAAAAGTCAAAGCAAAGACAAATGATGATTTTATTTAATATGACTTATATTTCAAACGTCAATCTTTTTTATTGTTTTTTTAACAATTTGCCTTATGACATTTTCAATTGAACTGAAATGTTATACGAGCACTTAAAACACGGTTTGCGGTTGAATTTTTCACACCTCTTCTTTTTTTCCTTTGATATTTATTTGTGTTGAGATGCAAATAACAAACGCATGCCATTGTTCCGGCAGGCGATGCCAATCATTGTTTCTGCATGTGTGGGCGTGGTCAAATAATCTAAAAAGCTTATAGAAAATAGTGCAAAAAGCAAAACGTGTAAAAACAATAAACAAATTACTTTGTGTTCAATGCATAAACAACAAACATCTATCAAAAAGTAAATAATAATGAAATGATAAAACAAAAAAAAAAAAAAATAAATAAAATAAACCCACTACAAGATCTTCATTCAGCTATTTAAGCATCCAAGTTGGCGTCAGCACAATTTGCTTCACAAATTGCGAAAAAAATGTTATTAAAAATGATATTGAAACAAAGTCATAATCAAATATTTATTTTTCGCTACAAAGTAATAATGATAAAACAGAAAAAATTCCAATTTTATAGATTTTACATTCTTATTTTATTGGAAAAGTAAGCAAACAAAGCACGTTGCGTATACGCCGTGCATCACAGCACTTTAACAATAATAATAATAATAATAATATTGCCAAACGCCAAACCGAAAAGGTCTTCAATGTATAAGACGGCTTAGCTGAGCACGCGTAATTATAAAAATAATAATATTTTTTTTTTTGTGGGTGCTCTTTTGCGCTCTTGTTGCTGTGCGACCAAAAAGTCAAAAGTTGAATTAAAATGTTAATATTTCGCAATTAATAGCAAATCTTTGCTTTTGTTTAATTTTGTGTTGTTCTTATTTTTTTTCTGAACAATTTTATTTTGTGTTTGTTTCTGCGCTCGTTTTGTTTCGTCGCACGTGTAAACAAAGCCATAAAGAGATACGCTAAAAACACAGGAAAAGCAAAGAAGAAGCATAAAAAAAACATATATGTATGTACACACAAGACACAAAGTCTAAAGAGTAAAATTTCCATGAATTATCAATGAATAAAGCGTCAAACCAACCAATACACAATTGCTATTGAGTAGAAAGAACGTAGGTGGTAGCTTAGTTAACATGACATGATACTCTTCTCTACAGTAAATGACTTCTGAGCAAGGGCAGCTGAAGCAATGATGTATGGCTTTTATGAGAGATGCATTCTTAAGTTTGTGGGCTATCAACTCTTGTGATACTCTACAAGAAGCGTTAATCAACAGAATACCTGAAGCGATACTTTTAGCGATAATTAAAAAGATATTCAAAACGTTACTTGAAGCTATACTCAAGGCAAGTGTCAAAAAATTTGGAATTCATTTCAGACTCAAATACATTTTCAAATCGAAACAGTTGGAATATGAAAAAAATTTTAAATTTAATAGGTTTTTAATAGACACAATAAAAATGGTAAACATGACACTCTTCTCACTGATCTGAAAATTACTTTTTCTTTTTAAGAGAAAGCTAGAAATTTACAGCGCGATAGACTTGATTTTCACTGTCAAGAATATCAAAACGATTAAATTGCTGTTAATATGTCATTTAATAGAGTGTTAATGTTAACATTGCTTAAAGGGGTTGCGAGGAATGAACGGTAATTGCTTTCAAATGAAGCTGAAATGAAATGTATTCTACACTTTTTATTAACATAATCTCAAGCAGCAACAACAACAATTACAACAACACGGAGTGAATAAGCAAAGAGTTCGTTTGACTTGTTTCTCTTCATCGCTCTCTCCTCACACCTTATTTCTTCATCTTTTTTCAAGCAATATCCAAATATTTCTTTCCTTCGTTTTGTTTATCTAAAGTGTACCAAAATTCGAGTATATAAAGCAGTAAGGATTGGAGTCGACAGTAGTCGACTTCGATATACCCTGTACCTTCAATTTGTAACGACTGATCTGCTTAAGAAATCGACCTGCGAAAAGAGACTAATTCAATTTCTCTTTCGATACTGATCAAGAATATATATACTTTGTATAGTCGGAGGTGTCGCCTTCTGGGTGTTACATACATTGTCGATGCTGACAAAACTAATATACCCTTTTACCATAAGGTACGGGGCTAAAATAAATAAATAAATTTCGAGTCTAAATAAAACTCACAAATGCAAAATTTCGACACTTGCATCTGTTCTGCGCAGCTATAAAATCAAAGTATGCAATAAATTGGAAAAAGAAAACAAATCAAAATAATAATAAATATAAATTCAGTTTAATCTCGTTCTAAGCTAATCTATCTAAACTAGAACGTTACCGGACATGTGTGTTTGACTTTTATTGTTGAGCAGAATTTTATTAAAAATCATTTTGACTGCTTGAAAATTTATTGTTAAAATAATAAATAAAATTTACTTTTTTATAGTTGATTTTTTAATTACTATTTCTTTACTTTTAAATTTGAAATAATTCTTTTTTTTTTTTAATTAAATACAATACAATGTGAGCAATTTTTCATAGCGACGATGGAATACATGTCGGTCAGTGATTCATACAATCGGTGAGTCGGTTGGTCGGTCAATCACTCTCTTCACAAACATTTTTCTTACGCTAAGCAAGCATAACAAAAGTGAAATGTCTTTCATCGCAAACATTATCGTGCTGATACAATCGACGGCAAGACATTATGCCATGGGTGGTTTGAAAAGTTCGCTAATACTCAAGTTGGTTTAATTCTGGAACGTCTACCCAAGAGTGGGGCTACATCAGTCAAGTCAAGGCAACACTTCGTTGAGCCGGGACTCTATCCGAATATAGGATACTATCCAAATCATAGGTCGGCCCAAGTTTCGTGGTACCCAACAGTCATTGGTTCCAAATTCGCATTTGGTCATGTCTTCTAAACGATTCTACCAGTTTGTACTTTAGATAGTTGTGGGTTGATTGCTTCGTCTTAGTCTTAGCGACATCTAGCGTTGAAATTTGTAACATAACAGTATTAAACTTAAATGAAATGCGTTTTGTCTCAGAACTTCTTTTGGATTTATACTTATTGTCCTTATGGATGTCCTTTAGTAAAGCAATTGTACTCTATTAAAAAAAAAGTTTGCAATGTGATGACTTTCCTATTAAGTGAAATACTTTACAAGCTCACCATGGATAAAAACTTTTGTTTGGTTGTTAAATGTCGACAAAAGTCATAAAATCGGGAATAGAACAACAACAAAAACAACAATGAAAGGCACGCTGTTGTATAAAATGAATTGATCACTGACGTCTTCGACTTGTGCTATTTGAAAGTTTTGGTTAAAAAAAAAAAAACAACAACAACAAAAGCAAAAAGGCATGAAAATAAATGCTCGTAAATTATTTTGATGAGTGCAAGCGCTTTGCGAATCACCCGCTAGAAATAACTTTTCAATATGATTTTGGCTACACATTGTTCTTGCTTTGCCTTTTTATTTTGTTGATTTTTTTTTTTTTTTTAATTAAACTAAAAGTGTGCTTAGGACTTTGTTGTCCTTTTTTTGTAAAGTTTGGGTAAGAAAGCGTGCCTATGAAAAAACGAAAAAAACGATGAGAGACAATTTTATAAAGTCTCTTTTGTATGTCAGTTTTTGTGAGCTTTTATTAGGCTGACAATAGTGTCCGACTGCCTTTGGTTGAACGAGTGAGAAGAGAAGACGAAATAATTGTTGACAAGCGATTCAAAATAAAAGAACAACTTCAAAAACGATAAAAATGTTAGAAAACCAAAAAAAAAAAACAAATGTTACCAAAAGGTTAAGAGTGATAGACACACTCAAGCATGCTCAAACTGTCATAAATACAACTGTGTGTGTCTGTTTACTAAGAAATCCCATGGGCAATTACATATAACTTCCAACAACTTAAACAAGTAGTAAGTTCAGTTAAGTCAAATCGAGTTAAAATGTTTCCTGTTTCCGGTTAACAAAATTTCAACACATGCAACAAGGTTTGACATACATATTTCCGAAAGGAAGTAAACTAGAAATGAAAACATTTTGAATAACCGTGTCATAAGCAGGCCATCCATTGTCGAATTTGTTTGAAAAACTGTTTGTCGAACAAAAAATCATTTTGCCACAAACTAGTTCAAACATTGTTTGCAAACATCATTTTGCAGGCAATTAATAAATTCTAGCAAAAATTTTTTCGACATTTTATACACGTCTTCACGCTAGGAAAACTTTTTACAAATGAACATTGCCATTCACTGTCAAATTTGTTCGACAAACAAAGCCAAGATAGAATCATTTCTATTTTTCTCGAACAAAACATCAAACACAAAATTTGAAAACGAACACTACCACTAACGACGAATATTTCGTCAAACACAACAAATTCGTCAAACAAATTCGACAATGGATGGCCTGCTATAGTTTGCTTGGAATATACATACATGTCAATCCAAACAAGTAAGTCTTGCTCTATAAAACAACTTTGTTTTGTAGGTGAAACTGACTTGGGTTTATTTCCGTAACTATAAAGTTTTAATTTTGCATGCACACTCAATAGTTAACGAAAATTTACTCACGTATATTTATTATACTGACCTGCAATCAAAAGTATATATTTTATATAACCAATCATAAAGGAGGATTAAGAGAATAAGCATAGTGTTGTATAGAACCAAGTAAATTTCAAGCATCAAGCCTTAATCAGGTTTTGTAGAAAGACAAACAGACAGACAGACAGACGGACATACTTGCAAAGCAAGTGTTTAAGTATGAATTAATATTTGACAAATTTGAATAATTTAAAATGATACGAGAAGCATTTTGCAGTTCAACTCACTGCAGAATTGATTGCAACAACAAGAAATTTGTACCTAACCATTGCGTTGCAATGCCATGAAAAAGCATGACTGTCACAAAACTGTATGAACGAAAGAGTAAGATGGAAAAAAAGGAAAATAAACCAAGACAAACTTCGTCAGCGCTAACGAGCGACTAAAGTAAGTGCGGGCGAATGAAAAGTGTTACAAGTATGCTGAATTGCTCCCCAAAGTGCCACTTTCCCCTTGAATGCATTTCAATGACAGCGAAAAGTTTCACTGAAAAGAACTAAGTGACTGACTCACTCACTCGCACAGTCGCTGCTGATATTATTGAAAGATAATAAACCCCAAAGTTGAAAGCATAAAATGTCAAAAAAAAAAAAACAAAAAAAAAAACAAATAAAGAGGCAACCAACAATAAAGATTTTTTGAATCAAAATGAGCGAAACAAGTTGAAATGAAAATGCTGCAGTCAAAAGCTCTCGACTGAGGCTCCTAGGAGGCTACAGATTTTTCCAAACAGCGGATAGAAACAATTGAATAGAGATTATTTGGCTTAAAGCTTTAAAAAATCTATTTGACTACTTTGGAGACGATTCGTTCCTGAGAACAGATGACATCTGAAACTTGATGGATAATATAATGGTTAGTTGGAAGTAATATTAGTTGGAAAAGATACAACACGGTTACCAATGAGCTCACCGAGTTGTAAGAGGAAATTTTATATTTCGGGGTACAAAAACGGTTCGAAAATATGAAAGTTGAAGCAGAGTAAGTTACAGGGGAAAAAATTATATAATTTTCCAAAGGGTTTTTATAGTTTTTCTTAAAAACTTAGATTATAAAAAGTCAAAATAGTATTAAAGCGATAGTATTGTTTGAACCCGTGGGAACTTAATATTATGAACTTTTTGATATATGTATTTATAATTGAATGAAGAGTTTGTTGCTCGTGAATTGTTTTTTATATGATAGTTTCCTTTTATATTAGAAAACTTTAGTTTATTTTATATAAATCCTCGTTAAATTGTTATTGATCTGACAGTTTGGAAAGATACGGAGAAAGGTGAGTACATTGTCATACTTTAATGTGAATATCAACTATTATCTGTTTATTATTTGGCTTAACTAGGTTAAGTAGCTTTATTATAGAAAAAGTTTTTATGTTATTCTTAAAATGACATATCGATAAAAAAATAGAACATAAACTTTAAATAACGTTTTCCGACGAATTAGAACACTAGTAAAATTCAATGGAAAAAAAACAACAACGAAGGAAAAGTAAGGAAAACAAAAACGTCGCAAAAGGTAATCATACCACAATGTTTTAAGAATTCAGAAAAGCAAACCAAGAGAAGAGTTACATAGAAATGAAGGAAAACTTGCAATCACTCGAAGGCCTCCTGGAAACGTGTCGCTGTTGTCAAACTCAATGGCACAATGTGTGCGGGTGTGTGTGTGTGTGTGTGTGTGTGTTTGGATGGAAAGTCTTGCGTTTTCTTGCATAATTGCAACTTTGTTGATGAGCGTAACAAAGACGTTGACAGATTCTTTATCTTGAAAACTGTTATTTTCCGCTTGTGTGCATGTGGATATGTGTGTGTGTGTGTGTGTGTCTGTGTATATATATCTGTGTGTAAAGGGTTGTACAATGACAATAAGTTCATACAAAAAGAAAAATATAAAAAAAACTACGTTGTTGGCGAATGTAAGCAACGTGAGTGGGCAACACGTGGCCATTAAAATAAAAGAATTTTTTCGGTGCACTGATTATTAAATAAAAATAAATTAATAAATTAAATTTCGAAGAAATGCTGGTATTGGTTATTTTTTGATTGATTGTTGTTTATGGATAATTTGTTATGAAATCAGTGTTGTTAGAAATCTAATGATTGGGCAAAGGTTGAAGGATAGAAGTGTTGATTGAATAGTTGATTGACATATATTGTTTAAACAGTTGATTGTTACATCTTATTATAGATTAACTGATTGATGTACAAAGAACTATCTATTAATATACTTATACATAATTGAATGCATTGAAAATTTGTTCATTATCTCAAAACTTATATTTTTGTCGAATTAAATTTTTAATCCAAATTTTCAGTTTACTTCTCTAATGATTCTTGACATGATTGACAAGTTGCTTGTTAAATAATGCTTGATTGATTGACAGTTCGTTTGTTTAACTTTGTGTTTTAAAAGTTTTGTTTGTTGATTGGTTTAATTAAATAGATTATTTAACAATTGTTTCTTTGCTTGTATGCTCGCTTGATTATCAATTCAATTGATTGATTGTTTGATTGATGAATTGAATAATTAATTGAAAGTTTTCTTGGTTCATCGTTTAATTGTTGTCTCTTCGCTTTGTTCAATTATTAATATACTTAGTTACATGTCACAAAGTCGTTTAATTTTACAGTTTTATTGCATGTAAGGCAATTGACTTCATCCTACCCCAACCCCATCCGCCCACAGCATTAACAATAGCTTCGCTTAATTTTATGTTCAACTTTTTGACTTTTCATGTTGTCGCATTTTGTAAATAATTTAAAAAGGCACAGAGTAAACAACAGTGAAAAGTTGATCGCCCAAAAGCAAAGGGAACTTTTTGAACTCTTGACTTTTGCTGCCAGAAAAATTCACCCACAAGCCCAAACAATAGCAACAAGAACATTGTCTTGCATTTATGCCGCCACGCCCTTCCCACACACACACACACACACACACAGATATGCACACAAACACACGCAGAGACATTTGTATATAGACGTAACAAGTCTATAAGCTTCATGGTGCAATATTGCAAGCAAACCAAAGCAAAGTCACGTGGGCGTCTGTTAAGGACAAACTCACAAGCACACACATGCACACATGGGCACACAAAAGCTGCCTTTCAAGCATGCACATACATATGGACACACATTAGATATATACGTATACAGTAGAGCTTCGATTATTCGATCAATTAGAAATTGAGCCGACTCCGTTTTATCAAATTGTCTGAATTTCTAGATCTCTTATTTTTATCTGATGTTATCTTATGTAATGTGACAAAAGTATTTGAAATTGTTGTGTTTAAAAAATAAAGTTCGACTTATTCTATCTTCAAATAATTTGACTTTATATCGAGTATTGTTATCAATGAATAAAACAGTTCCAATTACGAGAACGTCCGGATTCGATCGGACTGTCCGATTGATCAAATGTCCGAATCATCAAGTGTTCGCATCATCGACGGTTCCAATTATCGAAGCTCTACTGTACTTTTGTTGGCATAAAATGAGGCTCAGGCTCATATCGTCTTTGTGTACAATTGTTGGTCATCGTTTGACTTTTGGGCCAAGGCAAAAATGTTTTATTGCTTGTGGAATGGAACGTGGTAGCGTGTGAGTGTTCACAGTGGGCATGGCACTGTGAACATTTTTACTGCCGTTCAATTTTTGGTGTATAAAGTCTTGAATTGTTTGTGCACTTGACGTTTATTTAAGTGTAAATGCATTGCTTGAGCTTCCTGTCGTCGTTCTTGTTGCTGCTGTTGTTTTTACTATTGTTTCGACTTGAAGTTGTATTCGACATGTGTGCGTACACGTGTTAAAACATGCAAATTATGCAACTTAAACAATAGCAAATCAAATAAACAAACTCAATACAATTCTAATCAAAACGAAACAAATCGAATCGAATCAAGAGAAGAGAATCAAAACACATCACAATGCGAAAGCGTTGTGGGTGTTTATTACATTGTCAATGGCGACCCTGTTGCAAATAACATGTATTGTAAACATTTCAATGCAAAGCTTAGTATAAATAGACAAGGGCAAAGAAAATAGTTTCATTATTTTTAGTTGTAATACATTTTATAACATTTTTTTTTTTCTTTTACTCTTTTTAAATCTACTCAATGATATACGGGAGGGTAGTGGATAAAGGAAGCATTGTTGGTTGGCCTATAAAATCTGCGTATGAAATGTCGCAATGAATTTGACATGCATATGACATTTTCCCAAAATAATTATATATGTATTTATAAAAGTACGCATTTGGGACTCTTCATAAATTACCTAATATGGAAAGACGGATTATGACAAAGGTTGAAGTTGTGACGTAAAAATTTTGGAGTAGAAATGTGGGATGTTTGTTAAGTAAATGGCCCAAGTAAAATAATAGCTTCGTTGATTTCAGGTCTCCTAAACGGACCAGAGACTTATTATACTTAAGATTTGTAATAGTTTTTCTACAATTTATGCTGTTAGTTCATAGTTAATTATTACTAAATTTGTATTAGCAGAAAATTTTTAATATTTTTTTGTCAATAAATCAATAAATTTGCCCTATGAACCGTTAACTTTATATTCAAAAATCGAAATGTAGTTTATTAATTGACTCGAGAGTCTAACACAGTATTGCATTTTGACATAAGTATTTCTATATAAAGTTTTTATACCGAAATTTAAATGGAAACGGAATGATAGACTTTTATGTCGTATGGCATAATGTAATATACATACATATGAGCTTAAAAACGAAGCAACAACATTGTTTCTTAAGAAACACGAAACTTGCGCTTTGCAACATAGAGCTGTATAAAGAAAAACTTTCAAATTACATGCTCTTATATTAGCTTTAAACGCACAGTGCATACAACCGTCTAACATAAAATAAGCCGCGTAAGCTCGTATAATAGATTGCCGTATGTGCTAGGTAGCTCTATATAACATAGGAGTATAGAACAAAAACATGCAGTCAACCGAAAAGTGCCTGCATTAATTTTATGGTGCTGCATGAGCTGTGCGACGTTATGTAACATTTTCTTATTCATTATTCATTATATAAATATTCAAATTCATAGACTGAAACGAGTCGGCGACTTGCTTAAAAAAATTTTTTTGGGTCAATTACTTATCTGTTGCCCCTCGTCATAATTTTCTAATCTAATCAATTTAAAAAAATATTGCAATGTAAAATTTTCGGCGGCAAGAAATTTGTATGGTTTACGTCATGCTTTCTGTCTATGTATTTGCCGTATCTCTTCCTCTTCTTCTACAATACGAATTTTTTTCACATTTATTTTTCCACTGAGTCGTGTACGTAATAAATAAAACGCCATTTTGGTTGCACTTTTCACTAAAAAAGCTTTTTTAAAACTTTTGGTGTATTTGAATTATGCACTGTGCTCATAAAACTGTGCTGAGTGACTAAGAAACTGTGAGATCGATGCGCTTAAAACTGTAGTCATTTGGCGTGCTTGTTGCAGCGCCATCTGTAATATGATTGACAAACAAGCAGTGTGTATGCATTGCTTGTGAGAGAAAAGTACTAAAAAAGGACTGCGAATTTGAAGAAGATTACAAAAATACAAGCGAAAAACATTTAAAGAGAAAAAACTTAAAAATATTATTTGGCAAAATGGAAATTCATAACTTAATTTCTTTTTTAAATCATGATCAAATACCAACGTTTTTTCTTGTAGAAATTGAAAATGAAAACTTCTTCTTTGCATTATCGAAATACCAAAATTTCGCCGAGTCTTTCAAAATGGGTCACCTTGCCAAGGTGAAAAGCTCAAAGTTGTTAACGGAAATTTTGGTCAATGCTGAGACGACAAGTAACTTTTACCAATAATAGGAGACACAGTGTAAGTCAGTGCGAAAGAGATAGCAAATAAAGCGTTCAAAAATGAGTAGGAAGATAATGTTAAGCCGTTACCAATGGGAAATATAATCAGAAATTTAAAATCAGTAATTGAAATAAAAAAAAATCGCAGCCACTGTCGTCAGTTGGTTTGAAGGTTCTTCATTGCTGATAACCTCAGATCAGGTCTCAACAGATGAATTTCAACACAATATTTCATTGTTACATAAAAAACAAAATATACAAATACCAAAAAAAAAAAAAAAATGCGAATTCGTAGTTTTGAGAGACAATAACAACAATACAAGCAGAAGAAGAAGCAAAGCCTGATAAACTCTTGCAACCCAGTTGCCTGACAGCCGTTAATGTCGCACGGAAACGCCGAAAAAAAATATTCATAATAAAAAGTAATAATTTTTTTTTTTTTGTGATGAAACGAGTTCACTTGTCTTCAATTTCATGATTTTAAATTATTTATATGTATATATTTTTATTTTCAAGTAATCTGACTCTGACCCAATTGAGACGACAAGCATTCATTGATAGAAACACTCGACACGAACACGGACTCGCAACAAAATCATCTTCATCTTTATTTGACTTCACAATCAAAATGAAATAACGAACAAAAAAAAACAAAAAAAACAAGAAACGTATTAATAATTTTAATCAAAGCCATTTAGAAATCTAATAAGTACAACCGGAAGTTGCAAATCTACCAAAAAAAACAGAAAAAAAACAATGTATTTTTCTTGATTTGTGTGTTTTTTGTACAATTTTTTTGTTTCGAATATATTTTCGAATGAAAAAAAAAAAACATATTCGAAAATTTTCGAATTTAAAAACGAAAATGTAGAAAAATCAAAAGAATTAAAAAAGAAAAGTCTTTAATATAACTTTTGATTGGTTGCTAAAGTGCGTCAAGTGGGCGTTAACCTTGCCGCCTGCCCGCACCCTTGCCAATTGACACAAAGGGGCGACACATGCCGACTGCTCGTGCGCTGTGCCACAAATGAAGCTTCAATTGAACCAATGAGCTTTTGTTATGTGCAATAATTTCATGCATTTTGTCAACCACTCAATAACAATAACGAAAGTGCGTAATTTCCAACACACACATTTGTTGCAAGTGTCTTTGCTCCAAAAAAAAAAAAAAAAAACAAAAATAACAACAACAACAATGACAACACATAATGCTCACGTCATGCGCTTTCGTTGTTAAATATTCAACACATCAAGTAAGAAGAAAATAAATGAGTTCTTTGTCTTAATGGGCGTAAAAGATAAAAAATGTGCATTGAGCAATTTAATTCTTTATTCAAGTCAATTGATTTGTGTTCCAATATGATTTTTTACTTCTTTGTATTCTATATTATTTTTTTTGTTTGACATTTCAACTTAAAAACTAATAAAGGAACACATTTTTTGATTATTTTTTTGTTATTTATTTTTGAGTTCGAGTTTTATTAAACTTCAAGGCAAATTTCAAAAATTGTTAATTGTCTGAAGTTTTTATTTATTGAAATAAATTAAATTCCTGGAAATAATTTATTACAAATTTAAAAAAAAATCTTAAAGATGCTGCAACCATTTATAACGGTACTTTGATAATGCAGATACTGACAGATATTCGCCTGGCTAACGAAGAGGACTTCCGCGAATTATGGTCTTAGTACTCAAAAGTTATAACTAAGCCAAATTTCAACTTAATTGATCCTATATTTTCTGAAATCTGATGGGTCAGTCAGTTATATAGATGCATGTTATGCACTGTATTTAAAATTAATTTTAGAGATTTACACCTTTCGGAAAATACGGAATTCTGCTTTGGGGTACATCACGTATGTACATCAAATCGCAAAAGCCATTAGACGATAGACTCTTATCTCAATCAAAACTCAATGATGTACTCTGCTCTCATCCAAATCCAGGTCGAACATTCAGGATCTTCACAAATCATCTCCTCTCCTATCCACTAAATACTCTTCTATTTCATAATTTATAAATTCCTGCAACTATTTTAGTTTCTTTAGCCAATGTTTTATAGCCTGTAGGATTAATTAATACTTTTACACTAAATATCATATAAAAAAAAAAACACTTTTATCTGCCAACAACAAAGCATTTTAGTATGTTGTTTTATGTTACTAGGTCACCTTTTTTTTTTTTTAATCATTGTTTTAACTATTGAACTGAAGCAAATCAAGTTTGCGTCTTCTTATGCGCGCCCTATCATGCACAATTACTTACACTCACACATACATGCATACAGATGCGCTCTTACACATTACTCTCGCCACTTACATACGTTTGGCTCTCCCTCCACACACAAACACACCGTTAACGCGCCCTTTGTCGTCATTATGCTTTTGTTGCTGCTGTTGCTATTGGAGTTGTTGTTGGTGTTGCTTTTGTTGCTGCTGCTGCAACTTAACGTAAGATGAGTCATCGGCGCATTGGCACGCATTTGGTGCTGATTGCCTCATTTCTGGTATTTACTGAAGGCATTTTTTTTTAACGTCAGTATTATATTCGCTGTCTGACTTCATTTGACGCTTGTTTGTCTGTTTGTTTATTTATTTATACTTGCATATGTATGTATGTTGATTGTTGACTTTGTTTGACAAATTTAACCATAATTTTGTTTGGTCATTTTATACGTTTGTTATTGTTGGCATTTCCAATTAATTTCGCATATACAGTTTGAGCAGCATTGCAAAAAGCGCAAACAAAACTGTAAAAGAAAAAAATATTGTTTTTCTTTTTGCGGTAAAATTCACACATCTTTGTTGTTGTTGTTGTTGCTGCCCTTGTTTTATATATGTATGTATGTATGTTTCAAGCGCCATGTCAAGAAAAGAAAGTTGTAAAAATTTCATATACAACAAGCAAAAGTGTTAACAATTAAAATACTTAACGTGATAACTATTTTATTTACATATTTTGTTGTTTGGTTTTATGCTTCATGGTTTGTTCTTATTTTGTAATTTTTTTTTTTTCTTCTTAGTCATTGTTGTTTTTGCTTGATTAAGGCAGTTGCATACAAACATGCATGCATGTGTAAACGTTTGCCCGCTGCCTGCGTGTGTTAAAGAAAGAGAGGAAGTGTGAGAGAAAGCAACTGCCGTCATCTGCAGTGATCATGATACCGGCTGCTGCTGCTGCTGTTGCTACTGTTGTTGTTGCTGTTGTTCTTGCGCTCTCTTTAGCTGCACCCACAACTGACTGACTGTTGCTTGTGTTGTGTGCTCTTTTTACCGCTACATTGCTCTCATTGACATTGTACTCATGCCTTTGCAATGCATTTGCGATTGTGCATATTTGTTTTTGCAATGTTCAAAATTTGCCCTTTTCCCTTTTTTTGCTTTTAAAACGTTCAGCGCATGTGCTTGCGTTTATACTCTCGTTTCTGGTTGCATATGATTTGTTTGTGTGTTATTTTTTATTTTTGTTTTAATTGTTATTTTATTTTTGTTTTATCAGTTGACCTACACGTCACAGCGTCGCCGTATTAACACAGATACAAACGTACATTAACACTTATGTACATACATACATATAATTCACTTTTTTTGCGTTGATTATCAGTATTTACTTTTAGTTATGTTTTTTCTTATTTTAAATAAATATAATATATGTATGTATTTATGTGTTTTTAATTATTTGATGAGCTTTTAAATGTAGCGAGCAAAATTTTCTATAATTGTTGTTGTCTATTGGCGCTGATGTTGTCGACCAGCATCCTGTTGGCGATAGGCAAAAGTATTATGCACAGACAGACACACATTAAACATGCACAGATTGAGCAAAGCATGTATGTTTGTATGTGTGTATGATTGTACATGCACACACGCATGCTGATTGATAAAGTTTGTCTAGGCCTTTTTTGTTGTTGTTATTATTTTATTCTTATATATGTACGTATGTGTATTCTATGTTGTTCTTGTTGCCAGCAATGATCATTGTAAGAGCAAGTAGTATAAAAATGCGAGAGTAAGCCAAGAAACGAACATGTGTATGCATACGAGAGAGAGAGAGAGAGAGAGAGAATGTAATAGTAAATGAGAAGTTAGTCAGTCAGAGAAGACAGTTAACAAAGTTGAAAGTTATAAGCACACCTGTGTGCATGCATGCATGCATGCGTGCGAGCATGCTAATGTGTGAGTGTGTGTGTGTGTGTGTGTGTGTGTGTGTATTACTGCCGGCATTTTGCGCTAGTAAGCGCTCTCATGCTCTTTTAAACTGGCTAATGCTTAACCGCATTGTTGTTGTTGTGTTTTTTCTTGTATGCTTTAAAGCCGTTAACTGTGAGAGAAGTCAATGTGTGTTTGTGTGTGTGTGTTTTAGATGAGAGAGTTGTTGTAAAGCGAGTAAAATGCATTTGTGAATCATTTTTCAAGATGCTTTTTCTTATTTTGTTTTTATTTTTTTTTTTGTTCAGTAAACATTATAAATGATTACTTATTCAGTTATTTGAGTTATTTTGGCCAACTTTATTACATGAGCAGATTTCATTAGCTCATTGCGCTCTCTTTTGGCCACAAGTATAATCTTGTTTATGTTCTTATTCTAAAAATTGTTTATAAAGTATATTGCATTTGAAATGAAGTTGGTTACAGTAGACATTTTAGGGATTTAATATTTATGAGAAAATAATTATAGCGTAATATTTAAAAAAAATCTTATAAATAATATCTTCTACGAATCCGCGACCCTTGAGCCGGGGGCCATTGGCATTTGGCGCATTCTGCCACTGGTACAGTGTATTGGATCTTCGACATGGCCAACAACAACAACTTTGTCAAACTTGACTTAAGCCTAAAGAACATTCGTTTGGTCCGTTTGGGTTCGTCGTTCATTCTTTCTAGCAAAGCGCGCTCTCCTTTAAACTTCTTCTGTTTTGCTCGCCGGCAATGCTATCATATACAACCAACATACAAAAACAAAAAGCTAAAAACCGACAAAAAAAAAAGTAACAACAAAAATTATAATTTTCTTGTTGTGCCGTCGTTGCCGCACTATTCCGCGCTTTATAACAACAACAACACCAACAACAACACTTCGTTGCTTTCGTGTGCCTCTTCGTGTTCTGGTTCAAGCATGTGCGAGCGCTCGCGTGTGTGTGTGTGAGTGAATGCGTGCGTGCTTCGGTTTTCGTCAGGTCTTCGGTCTTATTTGGATTCGTTTATTGTCATCGCCGCCGAGCTCGAAGGAATTCAATTCAGTTGTGTAGCTTTCTGTTCATGTTGTCTTCATTGAGTTGCGCGCCGTCGTTCGAAGCGGACGCACATTTTTCGGTTCGTTGTTGTCTCTGTACTGGTCAGTTTTTGTCTTAAAAGTGTTGTTGTTTATATATTTTTTTTTTTTGGCATAATTTACCTAGAAATTTGAAGACATTTTTTTTTTATTTTTTTTTTTACGAATGTGCATACAATTTTTTTTTTTTCAAATTCCTGACGTTTTGCAACAATGAACTAAAACACAACAAGAAAAATAAAAGAATATTTTTTTTTGTAATTAAAAAAGTGCAATAAACTATTTTTATATACAAAATGCAATAAAAAAGGATCAGCAAAAAACTAAAAAAAGAACAAAAAGCAAACTTTAAGTGCATTTTATTTTTTATTTTTTTATGTGTGTGTGTGTTTTTTAAACATTTTTTTTTTAATCTTTCTTTTGTTATTTTGACTCTTTTATGTGTGTGTGATTTTGATTTGGAAGAAGCAGCAGAATTATGTATAAAAATAAGCAGGATTTGCCGGCTTAAAAATTATTTGATTTATGCTGAAATTTAATGCAAGAATTGAAGGTCTTTATGGCTTTTGTTTAATTGGTAACATCATTTTGAAGAATCTCCAAAATGTTGAAACAACTTTTAGATTAATTTTGAATAGTAAATGTCAAACTTTTCCAGTTATCCTTTCTAAATGAAGTGTCTTAGGCACTTTATTAGCTTAAAAATTCATGTATTTTTATAAATACATAAAGTTACCCAAAACTTCGAATTAAAAAAACTAAAAAGAAATTTATAATTCCAAAAACATTTATTTTTTGTAAGTTTTCAAAATTCTCAAGAGCTTTTTTCCAACAAATTTTAAGAAATTTTCTAGTTCCTTTTTGTTAAAATCTTTTTTGACATTTATTTGATCAACTCATCCTGCTTTCAAACAGAATGTTCAACAGTATTATTATTATTTTTTTTTTTGCTTACACTAAGCATTTTTTTTGCATATATAATTTGCTGTTTAAAATACGCCCCGCAATAATTTCTTAGCACTTGAGTGCTGAGCATGCAAAAAGTAAAAACAAAAAAAAAAAAATAAATAATCACAAAAATAAAAGTCAACGAAATTAAAATTTACAGTTGTGCATTAAAATGACTGATAAAAGAGCGAACTCACACACACACACACACACTCTTGAACACACTTTTATTTGTATCTATGTGTATGCACAAGTAAAATGCATCTGAGCTGATTTGAAAAACGTTCGGGCATAACTCCAAAATCAAAAGTTACAAACGAAAATATCGAAAAAAAAAAACCACAACAACAATAAAAAAACGTGTTAATATCTCATCGCTGTGTAATTGAAAACTAAAAGCGTTTTAGTTATAGTTTATAATAATTATTATTAAATTTATTTTTTTAAATTATTTTTTTGTGTCATAAACATAAATTATAACTTTTTTCCTTATTTTTTTTTTTCATAAAATAAGTTGCAACGAATCGGATTCCGATATTCTTTTTTTTTTTTGTTCTCTTTTAAACGAGAAAGTTAAGTAAATCGAAACAAAAACCAAAATAAAAGAGAACAAACTCTCAAAAAAAAAAAAAAACAAAAAAAAACTTTTCGTACTGCCAACAGACGCGTAACTTTGGCAAACAACATGGGCTCTACGGGGTCCCCAACAAAGTCGCGACTGCTTTGGCGTTTGTTTACGCTTCTGCTGATTGTGCACGCCTGCAATCTGCTGACTGTTGCTCAAGCTAAGGTAAGTGTCGTTCAAAAGCGCTTATTGACACAACTTTATTTTATTTGTTATAATATTCAACAAAATGTTACCGTAAATTATTGTATATATAATTATACCCTGTACACATACTGTGTATCGGGGTATATTGTGTTTGTTTGAGCGAAATGTATGTAACGCACAGAAAGAGGGCAGGGGGACCCTATAAAGTATATATATTCTTGATCAGGATGACAAGAGAAATTGATTAAGCTATGTCCGTCCGTCTGTCCGTCTGTCCGTCTGTCCGTCTGTCCGTCTGTCCGTCCGTCCGTCCGTCCGTCCGTCCGTATTCACCAATGGTTCTCAGAAACTATAATAGATAGAGACTTGAAATTTGGTGGGTAGACTCGTGATGCTCGGCAGCAGATCAAGTTTGAATGGTTTTGTGCCACGCCCACTCCTTCCCGCCCATCCAGCACCGACCACTTTTTTAAAACGCTATAACTCGAACATCCAAAGAGATAGAAACATGAAAGTCGGTATGTAGACTCAGTATAAGTAGCTCTACAAAACTGCATACAATTTTTCCCCCTCCTCTTCATTTCCCCTCCCCCGGTTGTTTTCTTAAAATTGCTATATCTCCAATACTATTGAAGGTACGAACCTCAAATTTTGTAAACGAACTCAGTAAATATATATCTTTAAAATTGCATACCAAAAATTTCCCCTCACATTCATAGTTACCCCTCAGAGACCGACAAACTCAAATTTTTCGTAAAATCCACATTTTTTGACCGATTTTCTTGATATTTTGAACACTATTTGATCGGGCGATGTCAAACCAACATTTTGTTGTAGATTTAGGGTGTGGCACCACCCACTATGTGTGCAGGGTATTATATTGTCGAGTATACTCGACTATAGCGTCCTTACTGGTTTTATAATATCTTAGTAGAAAATTTCACTTGATGAAGTATCTAATTTATGAAAGGTTATCATTTCTTTACCTACTATTAAAAGGAAATCTACGTTTTTTATAGAAACACAAAATTTGGTGATTCCCCCTTTTTCTGACGTAGAAAAGTACAAACAATAACATGATTTAATTTGTAAACAAATAATATGAGAACAGTAATTTGCATGAAATTTATATCCGAAAGTTATAATTGAAGATCTTCAAGTCACAATGCTCACAAAGATTCGTGTTACCAACAAATAGAGTATCCTAATATGTTATATCATGTAAAACTTAAGAGCTTAGAGTCTTTTAATTATGTTCTTAAGGTCTGATAGTGTTCTTAGTCTTAGTACTGTCAATTCCCACTCTCTCCATATCACCCACGAATATTATATCCGTTAGGAAAGTATCTTCAATTTTTGGAAGATCGCACTATGGGATTAAGTCCTCTATAGGTTGGAATTTGAGATAAGTACATGTCATCAGCACAAATTTATGTGAGCAATATTATCTGTTCTCACCCTCCATCGAATCTAGATTATTTACATATATACAATCTCTGGAAGATTCTAAAGAATTAAAAATTAAGCGGTCGAAGCAAAATTGAACGTCATAATTAGAACTGTAAATGAGACAATTCAAATTCATTGAATGCATTCAATGACAAATGCAAAAAATTAAAGAATACAAAAATTAGACAATTCCACTGAATTTTATTATTATTTGAAAAAAAAAAAAACAAAAAAAAACTTCAATAAACCAAAAACGAAAAAAAAAATGACTCACATGATCTCATCACTCATAGATATCAAAGAAATTATAAATGCATTCAAAAGAAGAAGACAAAACAAAAAAGAATCGAGAAGAATCATGAAAATATTTCGAATTTCAAATGAGTGGCAGGCACACTTTAATGTTGCATATCGATGCTGTACTTATGTATGAACATACATATGTACATTTGTATGAGTTTGTATCTATGTGCGCTTGTTTGTTCATTATTGTTACACAAAGCGCTTTATTTAAGTAAATATCGAAATGGTTTTCAGCACGTTCCATAAACACGCTTAACTTCAAATAAAAGAACAAAAAAGTATGAATGAAATCACTTAAAATCATTGACCAAAAGCATATCACACATAATTATTAAACAATATTACAAATACAAAAAAACAAAAAAAAAAAAAATTAAGTTATAAAAAGAATACATAAACATTTTAATCAAATCGATTTCAGAATTGCGGCAATCCAAAAAAAAACATATTTCTACTTCTTAACAGTTTAAAGATTGCAACATTAACAGCGCGGCCCTTTAACATATGCAGCAGCAGAAAAATGTGCACAGCCAACTGTTAGCAATCTAAAGCATTAACAGCAACATAATAGCAGAGCTGTTAACTTGTGCTGTGCGCACAACAGACTATTTTTGAACTTTGTTGACTTTTTATTTATTGTTTTTAATGTTAATGTTTTTTTTTTGTACTACACCGGATTTGATAGTGATTTGTTTTAATTAATTTTATTGTTACATAATTTTAACTTGAACTAAATCAAAATTGAAATAACAACAAAATAAACATAAATTATACGATTTCATTTCAATGCCCATGACATCAAAGGTTATCGTCTTGTATTTTTTTTTTTTAAATTTTTTTTCATTCTTTGTATAAATATGTACACAGACATATAGACATTTTATATGTTTGTCAAATTGACTGGTTATAATTGAAATTGTCGCGAATTATGTATAAATAATGTTCTGACATTTTTGTCACTTTTTGTCAGACTGTCGTCATGTGCGCCATGTTCTGTCGCATTCGAACGCACGCACATTAATTAGCTTCATATACTTATGAGCGATAATTTGTGTCTCTTATCAGTGTTAATGGCAAATAGTGTGTATGAGCATTAATAAAAATAAAAACAATTACAAAAAAAATAGAAATAAAAAACTAATAAAAAAAAACTATTTTTTTTGGTTTCTACAAAATTGTTATTGCAATGAAATAATTTCTTAAATTAAATAATATTTAAAAAAAAAAAGAAATCATTGAAACAAAAATAACGTCTTTATCAACAAAGTCAGACTAGATTTTGACAGCTTCTTCATCTGCTGTTTTCTCAACAAGGTTTCTAATGTACCAACGTACACACACACGCACACATACATAGACAAATACACTACGGTTATCATTTTGACTTTATGTGCCACATTTCTGTATAATTTATATATATTTTGTTTTTATTTTATTTGATTATAATTGTTCATGCATATTGTTTTTTTTTTTATGTGTCTTATTCTGCTTTTTATTATTATTATTAATGAGCACACACACATACATACACATATATTTTTATACTTTTTCCTTTTGATTGCAACTATCACTGAAGAATATGTAGAAAAAAAAGTAGAAAAAAAGTAGAAAAAAACAAAAACAAAAGGCAAGACTTGTACGCGTCGTCTTCATTGTCGTTTTTGTTGTTGTTGTTGTCGTCGTCGTCCATTTTATCAAATCGGAAGTTGCGTAAATGAGGCCAATACTTAGAGTCCGCTCGAGGAATTGCGTGTGTTTTTGTTGTTCTTGTTCTTATTCTCATTTGTTGTTTGTACTTTTGTGGTTTTTTCTTATCATTATTATAATACATGAGTGTACATCATGAAATATATTCAATAATTTGTCATATTGCAACAAACTTCTTCAATGAGGTCATTTCTAAGAGAATAAAATCAATTAAGTGCATGACATATAACACAGATTATTCGTTTTCGATTTTGTAACTCAGGTTCATGATCATTACTATAAAAATTAAACCACAAATGTTTTGAGATAATAATATTTCATTTGTTTTGTGCTCATTGCATCATCATTTCAATTGATGATGCTCATTTTGAACTGTACGAAAGTTTTTATGTTACCATTTTAAGTAATGATTTTCGGGACAATAAAAGCCAAAATACCCTCCGTAGCATAGATCTTCATTCAGTCTGCTTGAATAAATATATCATTACTGATCCTGTCACGAATAAACTGACAGTTCAGGGTCTTTGCTAGATAGAGACTTCGGATTATGAGCAGTGTTGCTTTGAGAATGGTTAGGGTTGTTCTCTGAAGATCTCCTTTACTTAGTTTATAATTTTCCTTTAACATTTCAAACCTCTTTTACTTTTTTTTAACTTTCTAATCGAGCATAATAAAATGATCCTTAGGAGAGAAATATTGTCTTCTTACCTATACGAAATAATTTGTTTATTGGTATATACTAACTTTGTACAATATAATTGTTTTGCTTGAAATTATTCAACACTAACTTTTTATATATTCTGGCTAAATAAATTTCTGCAGTTAATTTATTTTTATACAAAAAGCATAAATAAGAAGTTCAATAAGAAAAAGAAAAAAATGTATTTTTATGATTATTATTATTATTATTTCAACGAATTGAAGTGTGTCTACATTGCGTATGCGCGATATCAATTTTTATTTTACTACTACAAAGTTCATATTGCTTCCTCAAACTGACGACAACGACGACGATGGCGACGACCTTCTAAAAAACAACAACTAAATTGAAAAAAGAAGTGGAAAAAAATAATTGCGGCCAAGCACTCAGAATAGTAAAAATTTAATTTTTTGTTGTTGTATTTATTTTATAATGCGATAAGCAATGCTGTTGGGCGACGCTGACGTATGCGTAATGTAAATGATTATACATATTCAATGTGCCAATTGGTCAACAACAACAAATAAGTAAGCAAGCAAGCAGCAGACAAGAGCATGTGTTCACGCACGCACGGCACGGACGCGTACATGGACACGGCACAGCATGCAAAGCACATTTGTCTTTTGTTGTTGCTTTTCTTCATTACTTCGCTGCTTCTTTCTCTGCTTTTGTTGTTGTTTTTTTTGTGTTTGTTTTACAAAATGTTTCATTTGTTTTTAACAAGATTTTTTACATTGTTGTTGTTGATTACTTTAAGTAGCTGCAAAGTTGTGAAATTGTACAAAATCATGCCACGCCTTCATTACAACAACAACAACAACACTTGCGCCCTTTACAACGCTTGTCAAACATCTGTCAAAATAATTTCATTGAACATTTGTTTTTGTTGTTGTTTTTTTTTTTTCTTTAGTTTTCAATATGATTTTTTTTCGGTGGAAAAATGTTTCATGCAACAAAATTAAAAGTTATAAAAAGAAAAAAAAAAAATTGAATTTTTATTTCTTGAAATTTTGGAGAAAAGAAAAAAGATGTTGTTGTTGTTGCTGCTGCTGTTGTTGTCAGCTCGTTTATTTGTTCAACATATGGACACAATATGTTGTCTCTCTGATCTTTGACGTGACTTTTTTTCTGGATTGAATTTTTTTTTTTGTATTGTTTTTCGGTTTGCTCAATTATGTTTTTGCAAAACATTAAAATAAATTGTGAAATGATTCACACAAAATTGAGTCAATTTCGGCGCTGAGATTTTTTTGACTCATTTATTGTTTGACTGATTGCTTGCATGTTTGCACAGCTGTGCACATTCAAGTTTGCCAATGTGGTTTTTATTTTTTTAACATTTCCTTATAAAAATAATAATGACAACTTTTGCAGTGAAACATTATGTTTCCTGTGAACTTTATTCTTTATAATTTTATTATTTTTCATTATAAGTCATTGTTACTTGTGGTTTTGTTGTAAAAGTTCATTATAGCGCTTGTGTATGGGATGACATAATGAGAGCTTAATAGCTAATGAGATCCATTTTTTTTTGGTCTAGCTTAACTTTTGACAAGAACTTTATATTTAAAATCTGATCTAAGTACGATAACGTTATTAGTCTTTTACCGAATTTCTCTGGAACATTTATTTTTCTTTTTGTAAAAAACCTCTCTCTATAACATGATCACTCATGTAATCCAACATTCTAATATCGAATTTTTTATCTAAGCACATTTTGATCTATGAAATTATCTCTTAGAAAAAGTTTAAGCAATCAGTAAATTTGAAAACGAAACAAGTCAATCAAGGAATCCGAATCCGGATCATTTTTAACTTTTCATTACAACTATTGTCTAGTGCAATGATACACGACACAATCAAGAGATCTTTGAAAAGAATCTTTATTCTTATAAACCTTCTTGGAAGAAGTCAGTAGGGTATCCTCAACAATATCACTCATCCATGCAATGATGTCTGCTACTATTTTCAGCTGTTTTTCAAAAGATGAACATAAAATTTTGTTACTTTGACTTTAAAGAATTCATTCAATTTTATTTCAATTCAATTAACAATTAACCTTGTTTTTTTTTTCAACGAAGTTATTAAACTGTTTATCATTGATGATCGTCAATATTAGTTGGCAACAGTTTAACACTTATCGCGAAACAAAAAACCCAAAAACAAAAAACAAAATAGAAATAGAAATATCATAAGTATGCCAGTAAATTTTTTTTATTTTTTTTTTTTTTTTTTTGTTAGTTGAGTACTCATTTGGTTAGTACGAATAGTTCCTCATTTTTTATTGTTTTTTTATTTAAGCATTTTGTTCTTGGCAAGACTTTTAGTTTTTGTTATTACTATTTATATGCACAACTACTTATGGCTCAAAGTTAATGAATTGCACAAATATTTGCACAATATGTTCTCGTGCAATTGTGCAAATAAGTTTTATGATATGAGAACTCATGTGAGCCTCACATGACAAATTGCAATGGACGGCATAGAAATTGTCATTGATCTGACCGACCGACCAAACGACTGATCGACTGATCGACTGACTTGACTTCATTGTGAGTTATACAATGCATAATGGTTGTTGCATTATTTAGACTTGAATTAAAAAAAAAAAAAAAATTTTGATGTTAGATAGACGTATGTATTGTGTCAGACAAGGAAACTTAAGCGTATATAATGTTGTGTAATTTCGTTTTTACAAACTCTTTTTTATCGATTGATCTTTAATGCATATATGAGGTTCAGCCAAGTATAGCCAGCTTTTTTATTATATAACTAAAAGTTTTGATTTGCAATCAGTCTTCCTTGCAGTAAGCGACTGTGATAGTAAACGTTTTCAACTATCACTACTAGCAAGTCACCGTTATCTCAGATGTTTCCTGTTTCAAAGTATCATATAAATTTTGTAAAGTCGTGAAAAAAAAAAAAAAAATGCAAAAAGAAAATTAAATTTAAATTTGAACAACAAAGCATAAAAATGTAAGAGAATGCAATGCAATGCTTGCCAAAATAGAAATGTTTGTATCTATGTGTGTATGTTGGTATGCATGTATCTATGAGATACACAGCAAATGTAATATAAAACGATGATGATGATGACGAAGCGCCAGACAACGTCGTGAAAGCCAAAGTAGACATGCCTTTGCTAAAATATTTAATTACAATTCATATTGGCGGTCATAGACGCCAACAATTGACTGACTGGCTGACTAACTGACTAACTGAATTGACCAAATGATGAGACGAGACGCTTGCCAACTCTTTCACACCCATAGTATTTATGTATCTAAGGGCTTGTTAAGCTAACCTTAAACATTAGGGTGCACATTTAAAGCATATTTATTTATTTTCAAAAAGAAATATTTGTTATTAAAAAAAACAAAAATGTTAGCATAGAACGCGTTAATTGAGCCAAGGATCAATTATGACTGTAAACAAAACAAATACAAAAAAAAAAAAAAATAACAAATTAACAAAAATTCAAACGCATTGAAAGCTGAGAATAACGATGTCTACTTAAAAGCATAAAAGTTATGCGCATATCTTTAAATAGAAATAGAAAAAAATAAATACATTTTCGATAAGCAGAAATTAATTAATTAACATAATTACGCGAGTCGATTTGGCGACGAGTTAAGGCAAGCCGAGTTGAATCGAAACGAATCGAATCGTAGCGAAGCAAAACGACTTGAATTTTATTGAATTAAGCGTAGCTGAGCTGAGCTAAGCTGAACTGAACTGAAGCTTCTTTAACGTTTTTCGCTGCTTTGTATTCTATTGTCTTTAATTAATTGATTGCGGCTACTCGTCGTCGTTGTTGTGGTCGTCGTCGTTGGTCGATTAATAGCATCAAATCTAAACCGAAATCAATATAAAACACGTTGAATATTTTATTAAAAGAAACAGAGAAAAAAAATCACTTCGCGCACGCTTTGAAAATCAGCTGTTTTGGCAGCTTGAAAATTTATGTTTAACAACTCGTTTTCATTAATAACATTAACAACAACAACAGTCTTTGTTACTTATGCGGGTGACTCAATCTTTGTGACCAATTAAAAAATAATTTGTTTGAAAAAATTCAAAAACGAAATAATAAATTATATTTTAATGAATTTGCATGCAATCAAAAATGTGACAATAAAGTGGAGAAGCAGAATAAAATTACAAAAAAAAAATAATAATAAAAACAATATTACGGCCTAGAATTATGTCAGAGATATCGGGCACATCTGCGATTTCATGCATCAAATGTGCCCCACATGAAGATTTTGCTGAACATTAAAATACTTTCGTTGTTATTTGTTAGCATAGCAATGATGATCATGATGATGATGATGTTGCAACTTTGGCATGCAGGCGCAATGCATGATCGTCTCAGCGTTCTTTAATTTCCAAAAACGATTAAGATTTATAGCGATTATAAATTTGAAAATATTTTTTTTACTGCTTGACAGCAACTTTGCATATAAGTAAAGAAAAATAAAACAGCAAAAAACGACTTTAAAAAATTTTGTTATAATTTTTAATATTTTTCCAAAAAGTGTCATCATTTTGCTTTGCATTTTTATTTTATTTTTTGTGCACATAAAAAAAATCAAAATTTTTATTTTTAATTCCCACTCGTTGTGTACTGCAAGAGGGCGCGGCAAGTGCAGACATACATATGTACATGTGTGCACATAAGTGCCGCGCCATGTTTAATTTAATGATCCTGCGAATTCAACGAAATTTGAGTAAATTTTGCTGGCGTTGCGTTTTTCTTTTTAAGTGTGACATAATGCGATAAACATTTGTTCAGTTGAAGTCATTGAATTGGTGACGTGCACTTGGAAGTGGTATATGATTAGCTAACATACATACATAGATGATGATATGATAAAGAACGAAAAAAAATTAAGAAAAGTTAAGGAAAGATTACACAAAAGAACTATGAGTTAGTTAGAGTAAAGAAACAGAAAGTGAGTGATAGTAGAGTGAACCACGAGAGAGACTTATAAAGCAATAGCGCGAAGAATAGGTAAAATGATAATATAGAGTGATGAAAGAGAGAAGAAGGAGAGAATTATTGGATACAGTGATAGATTAGAGTCTTGAGGTGGTGTGATAAACAGGAATGATGAAATAGATTGATGTGGTCGAGTGATGTATAAGAGTGATAACATAAAGTGATCTGGTCAAGTGATGCGATAGAGTGTAACGTAAAGTGATGAGGTAGAGTGATAATTAGAGTGATAAACAAAAATTATGGAGTATAGTGATGTGGTAGAGTAAAGTGAAGTGGTTGAGTGATATGGTAGAATTATGCGATAGAGTGATGAGATTTAGTTATATAGGAAAATGAGGGTAAACTAGGAGGTTGTAGTATAATGGATGAGGTGAAGTGACAAGAAGAGTGATAAGGTAGACTTATAAATGAAAAATTGTAGAGAATCACTGCAAAGTGGACTGAGTATGACATTCATAAGGAAAGTGATAGAATCCAAAGTGTTAATAGAACACAAAACAAAAAACATGTTTCTCTCGACAATTTTTGTTACCAACAGACAACCAACATAACCTGAAGTACAAGTCGTTTGCTGCCCACGCATTACATTCACTTCAAGTCAATATTTATGACAATTTATAACTTTTTTAAAGCTGTGATTTATGACAGTTAAATCTCATAACTCAGACTTGCTTTGAAGAAAGCATTTTGTTTTTATGTGTAAAAGTTGCAGTTGTCTTTACTTTATGACAAGTCGTAACGAAATAAAAAAACAAAACAAGCAGCTAAACTTTAAAGCCATTATATTATTGTTGCTGTTGTTGTTGTCTGTCCAGTTGCAGATTTGATTTCAGTTGAGCTTATGAGCGTTCACGCGCCTTGAAAGCATTGAGCGCCCTCACATGTGTCTGCCTTTCTGACATTTAACTAAAAAAGCAATAAAAAAAAAAAAACGCATGTGATTTTTTTTCTTTCGTTGTTTTGAATTGTATTTGTATTTAATGAGGTCTTAACTACTGCAAAGTCGTCAACATTGTTGTTGTAGTCTCGTCGCGTCTCGTCTCGTCGCTTCGACCTGTTGCCACGTTCTGGGTTGTTGTTATTGTGGTCAGTTGCGGTGAGGTTCGAAACGTGCTCACAATTGTTGCAATACTAAGTGTGTTATTGTTGTTTTTTTTGCTACTGTTTACTTTTAATATGGGTCATTTTAATGTCCTTGCAAAGCGTTTTATTGTGCGCATGATTAGCATTTTAAATAGTCACGACTATTGTGTTAGTCTGCTACAAGTGATAAGCAGCAGCTGAGACTCAATAGCTTTGTAGAATTTATTTTTAAGTAAACCAATGAAAATATTTAAAGTTTTCGTCAGATAAAGAGTATCTCAAAAGATATGTAATATTTAAATTTTGGATCATATATGCACTAAAGATTTATTAATGAAAAATAAGAAACTTGAGTGCCAAGATCAACAATCCAATTATAAATACTCCTATGTCACACAGCGTCGCACTGTACATACAGCATACTAGCAGTCGAATTTTTTTTTTGTATCTAATATTTGATTTATTTTGCTTTTGGTTTCCAGAAGTGATCAGTTTTGATAATTAGTGGAACAAATGAATATAATGGATATTGAAAATAAAAGAACTCTTAAGGCTTAGCTAATTCTATCTTAGATGCAAACATGATCAATATATACACACGAATGTATCTTAGTGATATTTTTTGGTGCACAAACACTTTTGAAATTCACTTTCCTTAGTGACTGTTAATGACAGATATGCAACGTTGTAACAGATGAGGTAATTAATAATGCGTAGTATCACGGATCAATTAGCGGTTCGTATACATATATGTATGTATATGAATGAGTGTGTAAAGCATCTGTCAGAAAAACTCAAAGACGAAAGCATAAATGTCACAATACACTTCATTTATTAATGAGCAAAGCCTGACTGACTGATTGCCTCGTTGCCAGTCTGACACTTTGTTGTTGCGTATGCCGTCTGCAGTGTTGTTGTTGTTGTTGTGGGTGTCTGTGCTTGTGCCTGTGCCAATGCAATGGAAATGGGAAAAATGTATCTAGAATTGTTTAGTTGATGCAATCGTCGCGTTGGTATTTGTTTTTCGTTTTTTTTTTTGTTTTTAATTTTTCAGCATTCATTGCGACACTTTTCTCAGACATTTACGCAAGTCAATTACTCAAAACAAAGTGTTTCATTTTGTAAATACTTCTATGTATGTAAAAATAGTCATAGTCTGGTCGTGGACAGACAGACAGAAAAGATGCCTCAACCTTTTGTATGTATGTAAATATTGAATATCAAATAACTTTTTGTGCTGAGCATTGACTCAGTCACTTGTGCATTTCTAATGCCCATTTTTTTATGCCCTACACTCATGGCGTGTCACTTTGTTTTGTAATACAAATTACAGACATGAAAATTACTTCAGGAGGCACAAACAAGAAAACAATCTATACATGTCTTTCGGTCTGTTTTTGTCTGCCCCTCATTTTCCCTTAAAAAACACCTTTTTTCAAAAGACCTTATCTCATAATTGATAAGATTTAGAAATCTCAAAGCTTAGTTAAATCATTCCATAAAAATTATAGATCTCAATAAATCCCATCTACAGATTGTTACCTCTTAAGTGTTACTGAACTTAAATTTGTAGTTAATTCTACATTTTTCAAACGATTTTCTTGAAATTTCTTGAATGAGCCATAACCATTCTATTTTTCATGTTCTACATTTAAGGCGTGGCTCTGAATACAATGTGTATAGGGTATTGTATTGACGACTACATTGTCTCTAAATTAATTTTTTTTTTATTTTTATTGTTTAGTCTGCAGTCTTGCGTTCCAGTTATTTTTCAATTCTCGATGACATGATATAATTTCACTTGAAATGAAAAAAATGACGCTCAAATTTATTATCAGAGCACAGCAACTTTATTATAAGCATCAACTTTATAAGTTGTCGTCATGTCATTTATTTATTGACAATTGTTGATATTTTATCACTAAAATAGTTCTTGTTACTTTTGTTGTTGTTGTTATTGTTGTTGCGCGGTATTAGTCGTCGTCGTCATTGTTTGTCATTTGACTTGTTTTGTTTTATTTTGTTTGATTTTTGTGCAAAATGCGTACGAATTTTAGTTATTTTTAGTTGATTTCTTCATGGCATAGCATGTTTATTTGTATGTATGTATGTACGTATGCAACTTGCATATCCGTGCATACGTCAGTTTTTGGCTTAAAGCCAATTGTTGAAAATTCTCAAGAAACTCTGAGTCTCTGTCTAATAAAAACAAAGCAAATAAACAAAATCAGTTTTGTATAAATGCATAAATGCACCTGTCTGTCTGCGTGTCTGTCTCTCTGTCCCATACTGTTGAGTCTTTGTGTCTGTGTGTTTGGTTGCCTGTCTCAATTCACACCTCAGTCACACTGTATGCGCCATCTAGCAACATTTAACCAGGCATGCCTTTATGCCTTGTCTTGTCGCATTTTTTTCGCCTGTTTTTTTTTTTTTTTTTGGTTTTTTCATCCCTTCTGATGTCATGATCATTACATATGCAAATACAAAGAAATAGCAAAAAGTTTACTAAATCCGACGAAGCTATTTAAAATTCATGTGACTAATGACTGAACGCACAATTTACACTGATATATTGTTAAGGAAGTCTTTTGCAAAGTATCGTTTTGATCTCTTGTACGTAGATGTATGTCAAGTAGAAGTTCTAATAACGGAGAATATTTTATCAGTTAGCATCTGTGTACTTGTCAATTGAAAAGAACAACTTGGTTTCTCTCTCTCGAATGTTAACACAAGTTCTCAAAGGTTGATATATTAGCGTTTTCTTTTGTTGATCATCTTCTCATTGTGAACATATTCTTGATCAAATTGTTTGCTTCAAAAAGGTAAATTTGGATATTATAAAATGATTAAATCGATTAAACTTGTCTCAGAAATTTGTGGAAATATCACCAATGATCATCGTACGTGACCTACTTCAGTGACCATAGTCAGTGATCATTATCAGTGACGTATGTAAGCGATCTTTGTTAGTGATATCCACCAGTGATCAACATTGGTGACTGTCATCGGCGACAACCATAGGTGATCGTCATCGGTCATCATCGTCAGTGATCTTCGTCAATAGTCATCATCTGTGATAACCGTCAGTGATCATAGACATTGATCACAGTCAGTGATTGTAGTCACTGATCATAGTAAGTGATCATAGTCACTGATCATAGTCAATGATATAATCAGTGATCATCACCAGTGATCATCTGTTCAAAGTGCACTTCACAAAGTTGTTTTGTTTTGATGTGATCATCCAGTCGTACTCATTATTATTGAAGACCCGCATTTCAAATTTAAATATCGATATTGTCTCATTTTCAGCTCGAACATCATTAACAATTTAATAATTATTAACCATTTTCGTCTTTTTTCTTGTTTCTTACAGGTATGTTTAACGTTTTGAAGTTGGATTGGTCATTTTGTGACTTCCTTTTCCCGTGCCCTTTTAATTTTTTAAATTGTTTATGTCGTAAGTAAGTAAATATGCAAATACGAAACCGAAAATGAAACAAAAGTCAATACAGTAAATCAATTTGGCGACGCTTAAAAATCATTCAAAAGCAACAAATATTTGACAAGTAAAATACGAAGACATTTCGGCAAATCAACAAAAGACAAAACTTGATTTATTTCCTGTGTGCGTGTTTGAAGAGTTCACAACAATGAACAAAACAAGAAAAAAAAAAAAAAAAAATAGTAAAAAAAAATGTTTTGAAATAATACTCATAGCTTTTTTGGATCGATCTATCGCTCAATCAAATAATTGACACTGAAAGCGAATTTTGTCTTCATTTTTGTTGTTGCTTGTCATATTTGAGCTGAGCTCAATCACCTGATGTCAACCAGCATGTGAAGCAACCAATCAAAAGCAAATGTTAATGAACTTGAAATTCATTTTGTACTCATGCGGTAATTGTACACAATCGAAGAAGAAAACACTAACGAAAAGAAGTTAAATATTCATTTAATTATGCAAAGTACGCAGAAATAAACGTTTACATATTTATTTATTTTTTTTAAAATAATTTTTTATTTGTTTTCTTTTGTTGGATTGTTTTATTTTCTTTCTTTGGTTTTTGGTCAGTGCACTACTTGTACGTTTTTCATTTGAGTAATGAATTTGAACTTCAACGAATATGAGAAAAGCTGATGAAAGTGTCACATAATCGTGTCATCCAATTTCTGCAAATAATTTGCTTTAATGAGAGCTTCATTTGATTACGTTTTATAGTTATTTGAGTTGGCAACGAGTTGGCGCTAAATGCCTGGCAAATCAAATTCATATCGAGTGCTAAATTGCACACGAAGTTGTCTCATTAGTCATGTGTTTTACTTATACTCATACAAAATACTTTGAGTACTTTGAGTATGCGTAATAAAATACACTTTAGTGTAAAATTTCATTAATTGATCTTTACTTAGTTTGCAAAATTTTGAGTCATATTTGCAATAAGTCGGCTGTCCTTGATTGATGAGTACATATTTAAAGTGATTTAAGTAGTCTTTTGTTGCGTATCTTGTTATCTAGGTAACTGATTTGAATAATTGAAATAAAATCACTTAAAAATGACTTAATTAACCAAACAAATCATTATATTAACACACTCGTTTAACTTATTTGCACAACAAGTAAATCAAGCCGAAAAAAAAATACTCTATTCAATGCACAACAACTTGACTTTGTTGATTTGCTTTTGATTTAATTGTTGCCATATGTCGCAGCGGCGATTCTTTTTTAAGTTTCTATCTTTTCTTTTTACGAATATTTGTTTAAGGTAAAGTTTTTTTTTTTGTTTTTTGTTTTTTTTTTATAAACTTAAACCGGTTCGCATATTAGCACTTGAGGGCAATGTCGGAGGCGCGTAAAGTAGCAAGGAAATACCAAAGAGTCTAAAAGTTTCTTCATTCCATCGTTCGTACGTTCATTCGATCCATCGATCGATCGCTTGATCGCTTGAAACTTATGCATGCAAATGTCATAAACATGTATTAAATTAACATTTTAAAAAATTTATCACACGCGAGTGGCATTTTTTTCTTTCCACTTCTTCATTGCTATATTATGATTATTATCACCACCATCATCATCATCATCAGCAGCAGCAGCATTATTAGTTGTGAAGCTTCTATTTTTGTTCGTCTTCACGATTAAAGTCAAGTCAAGTCATCATGTCTGGCCGCGTTGAGTTGAGTCAAGTTGAAATGTTTAACGCTTAAGCAGAAAGCGAGAGTAGCTCATATAAGTTGGTAATATTTCAAGGTCAGATTTAAATAGAGACTTTTATCAACGTTTAAAGACAATGTATTGTCCTTTTAGTCTGCTTAATGACTCAGTCTGACTTATGTATCTAAGCGTGATTAAAGCACGTCTTATTGATCTTTATACTATGTTAAGCAATGTGTCATCTTTCATCTGCGTCTGTTCACCTCTTGTTTGTTTACAGATCACTGAAGAAGAGCAACCAAACACTTCTTCATTAGCAACTTCACACAAACAAATTTTCGCAAGACTTGTTTGCAACAATTTTGCATACTTTTCTGCATATTTATTTTCTCTTCGCTTTTGATTTTATTTGAATTTTTTTTTTTTTGCTTTTTTTTTTTTTTGTTTTGGCTGCTCAATAAATTCTGTTTAATGAGGTTCGCATTTTTGTCGCGTTGCTTGACAAACTTGGCGCGTTTCATTAATTAAAATTCATTCAATAAACTTAATCAAATCTTATTGGAAATTATTTGCCATGCGTGCGTTTAGAATGCTTATCAGTATGCTATAAATAAATGTAAAAAACAAAAAAATAAATACGAATTCTTAACGACAAAGTTGCGTAAATGCTTTTTATAGAGTTCAAATCATTGATTGTTCAATGTTGCCTTCGCCTTCGTTCGTTGCCGATCGGCCGTTTGGTCGATTTGATGTCATTTGTTTATTTTTCAATTGAAGTGCTTTAATACATTTTTTGTATTTCATAATCAGTTACAACAAGTCACAAATGACATTAATAGTAATAATATTAATACGTGCCCGCATTGTCGCGCACTTCAATTAAGCAATCGTTATTGTTGGACCAACGCACAAATTTGTTTAAATCAAAAACAATTCATTTTAATTGATGCCACAAAAGTCAAAGCCGGAAAAAAATATGGCAAGCGACACAACTCAAAATCCAATAAGGAAAATGTTATTTCACGAATTAAGCAATTAAAATTCTAATGAGGTTTTGTTAATAAACATGTTGAAATTATAAAATAATGTTTATAATAATTTATGAAAAAAAAATTAAAAGTTTTCATTAAATTAATGAATTGAATTTCATTAAAAATTTTAATTAAATTACAATAAGATTTCATTAGAATAATAAGCACAGATAGTTTCGCTTTGAAATTTACTTTGTTGAAATTTTGAATGAAATTCATTAAAACTTTCAATGCAATTCATTAAAATGATGTATAAAATTTTGTTGAATCTACGCATATCAGTTTTTTTTAACAATTTCATTAAAATTATGAATAAAAATCATTAAATCTATGAATGATTCATTAAAAGTTAAAATTGAAGTTAAATTATGAACTACAGGTCCAACCTTAAACATTAAAACAACGATTTCGATTTCATTAAAACTATGAAATCATGAAATTTCTCTAAAACAATAAGTTTGAATACATTAAAACTATGAAAAATACAAAAAACGTCATTATTTTCTTAAAATTCAAACATAATTCTTTTTGTATTACAAATTCAAACGAAAAGTTGCCAAACCCAATGCAGCGCCCCATTTCTTTTTCATAGTACAAAAAGGCTAGATCATTTTTTATTTATTTTTTCAAAAGAAAAACGACCAGAAATAATTAGTGAAGTATGTAAGGCAAATCACAAACCATAAGAAAATATGAAAAAAAAAAACATGTGCAAAGGTATGAGTTAGAAATATAACAAAAACAACACGAACAAAAGCTAAGAGAAAAAAAGAAAAGAAAGAAACAATTCCAGATAAGATATGCAACTAGTTATGGGCCAGGCGACATAGGCACCGATAAGCATTTGACTGATAGCATTGAAAGTCAATGGAGCAAAGCCCAAAAAATGAGAGAAAAAAAATGAAAACTAGCACAATACGCATCAAGTCAAAACGAGTTGAGTTCAGTTCAGTTGAATTGAGTTATGTAAACATGGAAAAAAAAATTACCGAAAAAAAAAAATCAAGTTGTGGGTGCAAGCAATGTGGTGAGGCAGAGAAAGCGCTCAGCAAATGTTTGCCAGATAAATGAGTGCGAAAAAAACAAAAGTCTCAGTTCAAATTGCCATAAAATACAAAGTGTTGCTGATGAGGTAGACAATTCGCAACGCTCGGCAAAAAAAAATTAGAAAAAAAGAAAAAAATATTTAATGAACTCAAAATGAAACGACTAAAAAATACCCTATAAATTTTCGAGTCTTGATGAGTTTTGTGCAGAGCGCTGACTTGTTCGAAATTCTTTAATAACAGATCAATAACACATGAATTTTTAAATGATATATCAAATTTCCAACTATCCTCTTATAAAATTTTAAATACTTCAACACAAATTTTGGGCTGGCGTTGAAATCCCGCGTAAGCTTCAACTAGAAAAGTGTCAATGATGTAAAAAGTAAAAATTTTAAATTGTTTTATTAATTTCCGAGACTGACTCAGAGACAGACAGAGCTGATTAAAGTCATGCCTACTTTTTTTAGAGAAAAAAAAAAACAGTCCAAACAAAATGAAGCCTTTAGACAATAATGATGTTGATGATGTCTTTAAACTCATCATTGTTGGCTTTCATGCTGAGCACTTTCACATGTTCTGATCCGTGTATCTGTTGCTACTCTCTGCTTTAAGCAGACGTTTGGCAAATTGTTGTTGTGCTGGTGAAGTTCTAATAGCTAAACAAATGCGTTATCACGGCAACAGACATTCAGTTTATTTTGCTTTCGCTTGAATCCTTAAAACCGATGACGATGATGATGATGATGATGGTGATGATGGCAGACAGTATACGACCTTTTCAGCTTGTTGACGTTGTTGTTATGCTGACAACCATTAGCAAGCATCAGCATGTCCTGTGGCTCAAAGAGAAGAAAAAAAGTTAACCACACGTCAAGTCAATTATAATAGTGTAGAATTAAGACGAGTATAATTTGGGAAAAAATTCGGTTGTCTGCCACGGAACTACTCGTTTGCATTTATACTCATATGAATCATAGTTTTATACTCATACTTATTGAAAGATTCTCTCTCTGACAATGTTGCTTTAATACATTGATTTGCTTAGCCTTTTTCAATTAACTATTTTCACTTTCTGCATCTCTCTCTCTCTCTCTCTATCTCATTGCTGCCATGTCGCACACTGTTTTTTAAACCAATACCACCAACACTTGTTGTTGACTACATGTGAAATCGGATCGCAATTAGAAGTTTTTACTTCAGTTTGGCTTCTCATGCAATGAACTCTCATTCCTTCGACAAAAAAACTCAAAAAAAAAACTTAACATGTTTTTTGGTTTAGAATTTTTTTTTTTTCGATATTTTTGTTGGCATAGAAAATTTAAATAATAAAAGATTTCCCAACGAAGTTGTGCAATTTGAACTTTTAAACTGAATGCGTCAAATAAAATAAGAATTTTATATAATTTGCAAACAACAACTTTTCTACATAAAGGAGTGACTAAAAAATTACTCGATTGACTGCTTGATTGATTGAGTGGCTTATGCAACGTTGTGTGAATGAATAAGTGACTGAATGAGTGACTGAATGAGTGCATAAGTGAGCATGTCAAATTTTATTATCTTAAAATAGCACGCTTGCCAACAAAGAATATTATAGTTTTATTTTATGATGCTAAATGACTGACGGAGTGTCTTGGTTATATATCACTGCATTTTTGAGTCATTTGTATGCAAAGAAAAAAAAAAAAAAACAACAACTAAGAAAAGAAAATAATGCAAGTGTTAGATGATGTCATTGCCAACACTCGAAACACTTAACAAACAGAAATGATATCATTGCCAAATAGAACCAAACAGAGAGACACACACACACACACAAACACAGACAGACAGACAGACATACATCGCCTAACAGTATGAAGATCTATGCACTGACGCAGTCATTACTCAGCTTTTAGCTCAGCTCCGCTCAGCTTCTCTTAGCTCCTCACAGCTTTGTCACTTTTGAGTTTCAACTGGAAAATTGCTTCAACTAAAGTTGCAATATTTGAAAGCATGATTGTGTTTGTTGTTGTTGGTTGTGTTGTGTTGTCAGGCGCCAAGGCGCATGCGCGCACACACATGATGATCATTACTGTGAACGACAATTGCTAATAATGATGAACGTTTTGCCATTGTCAAATGATCACGTACGAACGACGCGCTTCAAGTGTCTAATTTTTGTTTTTATTTTATTGCCTGTTGGTCATAAATTAAAGCATGATGTTAATGATCATTAGCATTGTGTTTATCATGGCTAGGCGCAAGAGTATATTTGCCTTTGGCAAAGTGTTTTGGCTAATCAACAAAACGCCCACGCGTTCAATCATTAACTACTGAGCGCATTGTTGTTGTTGTTGTTGCTGCCAATAGCGTCGATATTTCGTACGATAAATTTGCCATTTGCTTTATGCAACGAATTGTTGCACATGCGCTTCTAATATATAAAATAGTTTACGCTTTTTTTGCATTTTCTTTTTTTTTTTTATCTTGCTGGCTTTGTGTCTTGACACCCTGAGCTGTTTCGACTTGAGGCCAATCAGCGTGCAATGTTTGTTGGCTGTGCAAATTCGAAGATTTTAACATCAAGTTGTATCGCATAGAACTTCCAAATGCTCTGAGCTTATCTCACCTACTTGCAATTCTCTTGTTTGCCAAAATAAAGTTGGAATTGTCAAATTCTTTATTGATCTTATGAAGTTTTGTTATACTTTCTAGTACAAACTTATTCAAAATCTTTTCAATAGATCTCTTTAATAAGTATTTTTAACTTTATATTATTCAAATCAATGTAGGCTAAGCGCTTAACCACAATTCATCAATCAATCAGCTACAATTATAGCTCATAAGCTGTGCTCAACACTGCCACCACAACAACAACAACAACAACAATGATTGACAAAATCAAAGCCTGCCAACTCAATTAATTTCCCTTCACCTACGCCTCATTTCGATTTATGCAATCAATTTACCGTTTTAACAATAGACACGATACAAAAATGTTGCCGACATTTTCCAACACTGTGCAACAGTTGGCTAGACTGAGACAAAGGCGGCTGCAGCAGCGGCAGCAGAAGCCAAAAACCGCTAAAAATCGTCGCCGCAGACAAGTAGAACTATTAAACCGTTAAACAACGGCAACTGTCTTAGTAGATGTGGTTGTTGTTGTAGATATTGTCGATGACGTTGTCTATAACAAATGCTAAGAGCCTTAACCAAGCGGCACTTCATACTTCAAGATTATCATGATAATGATAATGATAGACTCATGATGATAGTAATAATAATGATGGCAATAATGATGATGATCATTAAAAACATTAGAAGCGCTGAAATTTTATATTTGATCTTTTAGTGTATTTAAATGCCGACTTTACTGACCAACTGCACTGATCGATGGTCGGTCGGATCTATTGGCATATTTGTACCATACACCTTATATATATATATTACATACTGTATGAGAATGATCGGTATTTTAAGAGAAATATCAATTCGAAGCATCCATCCGAAGAATCTTATCAATTAATCTTGTTTAGCAAAAGGATTAAAGACTTGAAAATCAATATGAGAATTTGTGTTTTTATGCTTTGGAATTCTTTTAGTTTGATTGGATATATTTGAGGTTTTTTTTATTTTTTTGAGACTGTAGTTATTTTTTTGAGACTGTAGTTTTAGTACCAAAAACTCAACCATGAAGCCTGTTATTTGTGTAGTGTATTATATTGTCGTCTATAATTGACTATAGCATTCTAAAATATTTTTTTTTTTATTTTTTCTTTACTTCGTCACATTTTGCGGTTATTTTCAAACAAACACCAATAAGTAAATGCATTAATCAAACACAAATCAGCAATCAAGATATTAACAACGAAAATTACAGACTCTCAAACATTGAGTTTGACTTCGACTTTGACTCAAAGCGCTTGAAGACGTCGAGAAATAAACACAAAACACACACACACACACTGTTAGTCAGTCAATCATTGAGTCAGTCAGGCTGTCCGTCATTCAGTCACTCAGTTTGTGTAACTTTCAGCGAAACTGTCGTTTACCATTTGTGGTCTCTTGGCTTTGGCATTTCGTTCTACACTGAGACACGTTTTGTCTCTAGAAAAGTCACAAGTTCAGCCTGAACAAAGTCTTCTCTGTGGAATCGCTGTAGTCAAAGGTTTAACATGTCAGATACTGATCTTGGTGGTTATTACGACTGCAGAAATGTGAAATTCGGACCCTCTTTGATGAAGATCTCTAAGCAAGCACGAATTGCTAACCTTAAAGAAGGCTTAAAACTTTATACGGAAGATTCCGAATTCGTATAAAATTTGATCTTTAAATTTGTAGATCAATCTTGGGATGAGATTATTGGTAGATAGTTCTCATTTTTCAGCATGATCTGAAGTTTTTTGCGAAATTTTGCCCATACTTATATGTAAATCTCCAGATGAGTTTTCTCTTACTCTGGCGGGACACTTTGCGCCTCCAATAAAGTCTGGACAACTGAGATATGTTCTAGAAATATAAATTTTTGAACTGTTTCTGACTTAAACTTATTATTTCGGAGTTATAAATGAATTTAAGTGTTTCTTTGTATTTATTGTGTTTGTTGTAAAGTTGTTGCTTTTTCGCTCAGTGTAGTTGTTGTATCAGTGAATCAGTGTTGCACTCAGTCACTTGGCCAATGCAGCCGGCAGCTTCTTGATGCTATAATTATACCCTGTACACATACTGTGTATCAGGGTATATTGTGTTTGTTTGAGCGAAATGTATGTAACGCACAGAAGGAGGGGAGGGGGACCCTATAAAGTATATATATTCTTGATCAGGACGACAAGAGAAATTGATTGAGCCATGTCCGTCCGTCTGTCCGTCTGTCCGTCTGTCCGTCTGTCCGTCCGTCCGTCCTCACCAACGGTTCTCGGAAACTGTAAGAGCTAGAGACTTGAAATTTGGAGGGTAGACTCGTGATGCTCGGCAGCAGATCAAGTTTATTTTTTTTTTTTGCCACGCCCACTCCTTCCCGCCCATCCAGCCGTACCCACTTTTTTAAATCGCTATAACTCAAACATCCAAAGAGATAAAAACATCAAAGTCGGTATGTAGACTCAGTATGTATAGCCCTACAAAACTGCATACCACAAAATCCCCCCCTTCTTTTCATTTCCCCTCCCCCAGTGATTTTCTATAAATTGCTATATCTCCAAAATTAACAAAGATACGACCCTGAAAATTTGTATACAAGCTCAGTGATAATACATCTTAAAAACTGCATACCACAAACTTCCCCCCTCTTTGATGGCTACCCCTCAGAGGCCGACAAACTTAAATTTTTAGTAAAATCCACATTTTTTGACCGATTTTCTTGATATTTTGAACACTATTTGAATATGCGACGTCAGATCAATATGTTTTTGTAACTTGAAGGTGTGGCACCGCCTACCATGTGTGCAGGGTATTATATTGTCGAGTATACTCGACTATACCGCCCTTACTGGTTTTTTTTTTTTTTTCTTTCCTTCTTCTTCTTCTTTTTGTTCTTGTTCGTTACAAATACAATAAATGCCATGCCATATGTGCCGCGTTAAAGTGGGTGGACCGCAAGCGGGGCGTGTCTGTGCGCTGTGATGGGCTTGCCGGTTGTACATATCTACATACATATACATATGTATCTATGTATATGCATGTAGCTGTGTGTGTGTGTTGAAGGAGGAGATGCTGAAAGCGTGTTTAATTGCTAACAATTTGTTTATGCAGTTTATTGTCGCTGCTGTTGTTGTTGCTGTTGCAGCAGATACAACATAAGTCAACGACGGACGGCGCCACCAACTTAAAAATCTATTTATAAATGCTATATTGTTCTTCTCATTGTTGTTGTGGTTGTTTGTTTATATTGTTATTGTTGTTGTTGTTGTTTTTTTTCACTTATTAGCGCTCATTAGGCACGCACATAACACACACGTTGTCGTCTGAGCGACTAAAGACTTCAGTATGCATAAAGACGATGTTTCTGTCTTGAGGGGGGGATTGAGGAAGTTAATGCAATCATGTTGAGACAAGCATAAAGTTTAGTAACATCATTGTTGTTGTTGTTGCTTTTGTTACTTGCCTAGGCCAAGTTGCGTCTGGCATTCTGATAATATAGAACAATATTCACCTTGCCTGCTTGTCTAAACTTAATTATAGAAAAAAGAATTTAATAGTTTTTTGTTGTAGTTTCATTAGTTCTTGATTTGCGCGATAAACGCAATGCAATGAAACAAAAAAAAAAACAACTAGCTATAAATTAAATATTGACGTAGCAAGTGATTAACTTATCTTAAAAAAAAGAAGAAGCAGATATAGAAATAGAAGCCTTCGCAGCTGTTATCCAAAGGCAAAGGCAATCATATCAGTTGCGTTGACGACGTGAAGCATTGCCGGCATACTTGTTATTATAACTTATCAGTGTTGTTGTTGTTATTGTATGCATATATACATATATATGTATGTACTTACAGCTTATCAATAGAGTATAGAATAATAATGTAAGGCGGGAAAAAAATTTGCCAGAAAATTACCTCATCGCACTTTGAAAAAATCATAAAAAATTAAAAAAAAAATTCTATAAAATAGTTTTTTTTTTTTGGCTGAAATTGTATTTTGTACTTGTTGCTTTGCTGATTCTATGAGTATTTATGACTTTTTAAAAGTCTATTGTTGTTGTTGTTGTTGTTGGACCACAACAAGTGAGGCTTTTATTACAAATATATCGCTTACTCACTCACTCCAACACACACACATGTGCTCTCTGTGCATACCGAATGAGTCTGTTGTCTGTTTAGAAATCCACTGTTTTTTTTTTTTGCGACGTGCTCAGCGCATTAATTTTCTCGCTCCCAACATTTATGCAAATTATACAAAATTTGTGTTTTTTTTTATTATTATTTTTTTTTTTTAGACATTTGTTGTTTTTTTCACTTGTTTTATTAGCGTTAAACTAAAGTTCAACAGAAAAAAAAAATATGAAAAAAAAAAACTTACATTTAATATACGTACAGAGTTCAAATGTGTGTGTGTGTAATTAATGTGCTTCAAACTTTATTTTTCAAAGCTCAAACAATTAATGTCTTCTTCAACTTTGTACCGAACGCTTTGTTGTGAACTCTTGTGTAAATATCATAGATAGAAATATTTTTTAAAAATATTATACTCTCATATTTTATGCTAAAAACAAGTGTCACATGAGTTTGCTTTAAGTGCGAAGCGTTTTCAATGTAACATAAGACATTTTACTATGCACAAAATGGCATTTGGGTTTTGTCACTTTGTTAATGTGCTAAACATAGCCGTTTTTAATATTAATACATAGAATATGCAACACGTGCAATTAATTTGCAAGATATTTTCAATGTTACAGATTATTTTTTTGCACAGAATTGAAGATAAAAGGAGAACTTCATTTTCTTCAGCCGACAATGACATACAAAAGTCATTTCAAAAACCTTTTTTTAACGATCAAGTATAATATAATGTTGTCTATTGAAAATCATTATTCATTGATGCCTCAGTGCATAAAACTTGCTTTTGGATCACTCAAAAGAATTTTTTACTGAACTTTGACTTGAAATATTTGCGTTGCATTGTTGTTTATTAACTTTAAATAGCAACAGTGACACAAAGCAAACAATAACAACTATGCACAGATGCTTGCTTGCCACAAAGAAGTGGAAGAAGAAGAAGCAGTAGCGGTAGTAGAAAATCTATCTTGCAGTACGCAATGCGCTTGTCATCTGCCACTTGAGTCGTTTGCTATTAGCGGCGGAGCAGAGGGCAGCGCAGTTATGCTTTTGCCACTGTTCAGACGCATGTTGCATGTTGCAGATCAACAACAAAAGCAACAGCAACAAGAACATTTGCAAGGTGAGTCTCGCTTGCCCTTCTCTCTCTTTCTCTTTCACTCATACTGTGACGGTTGCAGTTGTCGGTGTCTGTTTAAAATGAAGGCACTGTGTTGTTGTTGTTCTTGTTAATGCCCCCAAGTGTTGTGCCCATTGAAGCGCACAAGCTCAAAGAAGGTGGGAAATAAACCAAAAAAAAAAAAGAAACAAAAAACAAAAACAAAAACCGAGCGCGTATCTAATGCGAAAATGAAGAAGAAGAAGAACACATTGCAAACAAGTTACTTGCGTTGGCATAATTATATTTACTTGTTGTTGTTGTTGTTATTGTTGTTGTTGAAAAATAATTCCTCACAGAGGAGTCAGACAAACTGACAGAGGGACAGACGAACAGTTGCCAGCCTGAGAAGCATTAGCCACAACTGCAACAACGACTGAGCAACACTCAACGTCGTCAGCATCATCATCATCAACATCATCATCAACATCGTCGTCGTCGTCGGCCACTTGAGCTGAGCTTGCAGCAGAACGGCAGCCTTTTTGAACCTTCTTCTTTTTTTTTTATTTTTTTTTTTTTGTTTTTTTCTTCGCTTTACACATTTATGGTTTTAGATTTTATGCCAGCATTCGTTTAATATTTCAAGTAAATAGAAGACTCGAAATAAAATCTACTTTTGTCAGCGCATATGAAAAGTGTCTGATAGAGTGTTGGGCGGTGAGGTGGCAGAAGGAGAAGGGAAGAGTAAAATGAACTGTGTTGAGTTGAGTTTGCCGCCTGTTCCATAATGAGCCATCATTCTTTGCAATTGCAACAAAATGGTGTTGGCATGAGGCATACATAAAAATATATATGTATATGTATATGTGGCAAACAACAAGCAACAACAGTGAAAGCAAGTAGAAAATATGTAAGCAAAGTCAAAGGATTGTTAAGTGTACAAAAGATTAGGTACAATTGAAAAAGCAGAACACAAATCAAAAACAATTTTTTTTTTCGTTTAGTGTAAAAAAAAATGTCTGAGAGAGAGGGAATCATTTTGAATTTTTTTTTTTTGATTTTTATTATTTTTGATGCCATTATTGTATTGTCTCAATTACACAATAAAGTGTAATAAATATGAAACAAATTATTTCTTGAAAATCAACGTTTAGAGAATTTGTCAAAACGAAAACGAATAAAAATGACACAGCGCTGTAAAGAGAAGAGTGATGAGAAGAATAGAAACTGAATCTGAAAATTTAAGTAACGAAATATAAATAAATGAATGACATGTTTTGCATAATTTATGATCTGTTTAAATAGCTTGGATGATATAAGTAAGACTTTTTAGAGAGAGAGAAAGATGGACGATAAAGAGGGATGAAAAAGTCTATATGATAAATAAATACAGAGAGAGAAAAAAGAAGACAATCCAAAAGTTAAATAAACAAAGGGGGAGACAGTTTCAAAAGAAAATCTACTCCATTGAACTTGCATAAAGAATTTCAATTTCTGGCCATACAGTTAAGATCTTCTATAGATCCCAAAGGTTGCAGGCTTCGTCATATCTTGGCAGTATTCCAAAACTTTATAAAACCACTCAGTGACAAGATATACCTTACTTTTTACGTGCCATTTCGGTCTAATGAAATATTCATTATTCATTATCTCTATTCATCATTATAAATAATTTTCATCTATAAAAATGCAAATTGTAATGCGTTTATGCTATTTATGGCTTTAATTTGCTATATTTAAATTTGTTTTATTTCAAACAATATTACAAAAACGAAAAAAAAAATTAAATAATAAGTAAGTAAATGCAAATATAACGCATACGTCGCCGCAATGTGTGGGCTTTCATATTGTCATCTCGCTCGCACACTAATTAAATCAAAAATACTTAAATTAAACGATAGCGAAATGCAACAGCAAATGGGCTAAATATTTCCTGCTGAGCGCGGCTTACGACACACGAGTCTTACTAAATTCTTGATTTTTTTTTTCGACTGAGAGGGGCTTGCATTTTTTTTTTTTGTTGCAAATTGCACTAATGATGATTGACAATGTTATTACAACAGAACGCGCACACACACACTTGAAAATAAAACAAAAAAAAAAAACATTTTTGTATCAGTGATAAATTATCACTGTGATATATTTGGCTTTGACTTACTGAGAGAATCATTCGTCGTAAATTTTAACTCAGACAGTCGATCTAAGTATTTATTTATCTATCTACCTATCTATCAAATCTGTTTTAATCGCCCACAGATAGAATTTTCAATTATATCAGTTGCATTTTGATATAATCATCATCATCATCATCAGATGACACTAAATAAATTACTTTGCACTTGCTCCAAAGACCCAAATACTTTTGTCAAATGTCTGCTTGGCGAATTGTGAATTTGTCAAAGTGCAACAGCATCATTACACACATCATCAGTATCAGTATCATTATCATCAGCATCGTCATAATGATCCGTTCGTGCATCTTCATCTCCATGTTGTCGTCGTCGTCGTCGACGTCTTTAGCTTTATCACAAGCGGCTTTTTGCTTTTTGTGCAAAACAGCGACGACGACGCCCACACACTTGATCTAGAAAAGTATAGAAATGCAAAAGATACAATGAATGTTACAATACAAACAAAGATACAAGTGTATCTATTGTCATATAAGCAGCCACTGACATTTATTGCATGCATGTCTTTGCATGCTTTTGTCAAAGTTGTAGTGTTTTGACACGATTATGTTTTTTTTTCTGCTTTTTTTTTTCTTTTAACTTTACAGTTGTGTGAATTATTTTGTATCTAACCTTGATAAAAAAAAAAGCTTAAAAATTCAATTTGAATTCTTCAAATTGTTTTTGTTTCTACACTTTTCATTGCTGCTTTACAACGACACAGACACAAGCGCTTTGTTATAATCATATCATCATCACCTACACTTGCATAGCCGGAAATTAAATTTGAACTCATTTGATTTGTAACTTTTGTTTTTTTTTTTTTTTTTTGTATGATGATATTTGCTTTCACTCATCTGCACTTTGGCAACGCTGACTCTGCTGACTTTTGAGCTTAGCATTTTACTTTTTTGATTTGAATTATGTGCTTAGCAAATAAAATGAATGTAATAACGTGTTAATACAAAAAAAAAAAAAGAACCCAAAGTCATTATTTGTTCATTACATAAAACTTAAAAAAAAAAAATATAAAAAAAATAAATGATAAAATTTATTTATATAAATATTTCTATGAAAAAAAAACCTCATTTAAATATTTGTCGCTCAAATGCAACTTAACGTTTATGCAAATATGCACAGTATTCTTCATGACTGCGGTCGTGATTTGTTCTACTGTATGACAACGTCGTTGGTGACGAAGCGACTGCAACAACAACGATGACATGTTCTTCTTCATAATCAAGATTATTATCATCATGTCATTGTTGTCATATATACATTTTGGTGTCAAGTTGTCACGAAAATAAATCTGTGAAAAGTCAGTCAGACCAGTTGCATATTATTGTTAGTTATTGTAATGACAGCGACGCAGCAAGATTTTTTTAACCTTCGGTCTATCTCATTAAATTATGTATCTTTAGATACGTTGCTATTCGCCTATTTGTCTCCTTGGCTTTGTTGCATGATTTTTATCATTTGGTCTGTCCGTAGGTCTTGTGTGGGTGTGTTCCATTTGCATTTTGACAAAACACATCAAATCAGCTGGAAATCTCATTTGATTCAATTGTATATTCATTGATTCAAAACAATCACACAAAAACTCTTGCGTGTTGTCATATCATAAAACTAAATAAATAAATAAATTGTTACACTATCACAGCACTCAGGCTGTGAGATTTGCTATGCTTTTGCTTGTGAGTTGATTATAAATGCCATTTAAGTAAAAAAACTAGACCAAATGTCGCCTCTGATATGCAAACGATATTCAAGCGATGTGTCAAAAGCTTAGAAAACAAAGATTGAAACTCCGAAATAATTTAAAATATTTACAAAAAAAAAAACATACACATTGATTAGCTCAGCTTCACAGTTGGCAATTTATGCAATTTAAAACTGTTTGCAGACATGCAAAATGCCTCGCACTGACATCTGATAGAAAACATGCCACATTTCATTCACATTTTTTTTTCTGTTTTTCAATTCCAAAGACTTGTGCTTTGTGCGAAGAAATGAAGTTGCCATGCATGCTGCTGTTTTTTCTCAACCATCACAACAAAATGTGCAAATGCAATTTTAACGCATTTTTTTCGATTTTTTCTTTTTGCTATTTGTATTTGTATTTCTTACATTTGTTGAGTTTACTATGCTTGAGCAGATATGCATGCGCTTTTTTTTACTGCGCCTGTTGCTGTTCACTGTTGACCCAATTTTGGCGGCCAAAATGCAAATAAATTTTTCGAAATATTATAAACAGTTAACAAGAATTTTAATAAATTGTTTATTTCACTTGATCATTAATTAAAATTAATGAATGCCGAATTTTTCAATTTGCAATTTTTTTTTCGAACATCGTATTCGAAAGACGTATATTTTTAAATGTACATATATTTTTGACATTTTAATAAATATATTTGCTTAAATATGAGTTCAATAAGTATTTTTTAACATTAACGTTTGCTGATTTGTAATCAACAGTTTGTATTGGCACATTTTGTATTCGAACTCAATATTTTATGCATTTTTTTACTATAAATAAAAATTCTAACAAGAAATATTTCATGTTATTTATATCATTGACTTTAATATGAGTCATCAACGTTTAAAACCACATGAATGTTAATGCTAAAATGTTTCCAAAATAAAATATTGTCGTAAAAAAAGAAAACAAAAAAAAAAAAAGTGTTCTGTTGACAACTTGAACTTGTTTTTTTTATGGGCTTAACAGCTTCATCATATGAATCGTGTCAAAGGGTATGAGTAAAACGTAAGCAACAAAGTAAAATACAAATACAACAACATTAAAACAACTTCATTATTATTGTTGTTGTTGTTATTGTTGGTGTTTCTACCATTGTTGTACACATGTCGTTATATGACAAAAACGTGGCTTTCTGTTTATATGTTTGTTGTTGTTGGCCAATGTTGTTGAAACAATGAAAATATTGCTGCACTTTCTACCTTCTGTCTCTTTTCTACAGACGATGACAGCGTCCGTCATTGTAGCACACACTTTGTGTTACAAATTGTCTGCGAGTATCATTGACAAGACGACAATATGTCGAACAACGTTGTACATTGACAAGCATTGCGCGCAACAGTGGCAACTCTGTTTGTGTTCATTCATGCGGTTTGCCTCAATACAACTCATACGGTCCGCCAGTCAGTCACTCAGTTAGTCAGTCAGTTAGTCCGTCACACAATCAAGCAGCGCTTTAGGGCCACTTTAACTTAACTTAAGTTAAAAACAAGAAAAAAAACATAAACATAAACCAGCACACGTCGTCCTTCATGCCTTCGTTTGCCGACCCGCACAAAACAAGCTTCACTGATAACTTCTTCCCTCTTACGACGGCGCTTTATGTCACAAAACTCTTGTGTGTCAGTCAGAGTTTGTTAGTTGTAAAGGCGAATCAAACAAGACCACAAAAAAGGAAAAAAAAAAAAAGAAAACATGTTTAAGGCCAGAAATGCCATCACGCCGGCGTCTGTTGATCCTACTCTACAGTTTTTGATGCCATCACAAAGTCGCTTTGCTGCCACTTGCCGCATTTTTATATAACTTTCAAGCTTTGCTCACCCACTACCATTGACAAAACGGCATGAAGAGGGCGCGAGTAGTATTAAAAACAAAAAAAAGAGCCGGCAAAAAAATCACAGCGACAGGCAAAAAAGAAGTTTTCTTTCATTCTTTTATACTTTCGTTGAGCGCTTCATTTAATTTCGAGATGCAGAGCACGTTTTTGCAATTTCTCATAAAACAAACGGCCATTAACGCCTTTTTGGATTTTTTTTTTTTTCGTCGACAGTCGACAGCCGTGCGCCTCGCACTTTGTTGGTCTTTGACGCGCCGGGTGCGGGGTTGGGGGGCGGTGTGGTATGTTGTGACACTGCGACTGTTAGCTGACTGGTTGTCGAACGTTTGCTGCTTTGGTTTTCAGTTTGACAATAATGAGGTTCATGTTGTCGTTGGCGTTAGCAACGTTTGTGTTGATAATCATTATGATGATGATGTTGATGACGATGATGTCGTCGTCGTCGTCGTCGTTGGCGTTTGAAGCAAGTATTGAGTTGCCAAAGGCCAAACTAATGCCACACACAATGCGCGCGCAAATGTCGAATGGCCAACAAAGTCAAAGGAGAAAAAAAAAAGCAACAAAAGTCGTTGATAGTGTTCTTATAAAACTAATAGTTGTAGCATACTTTATGGCGTTTATGAACATATAATGTTGTGCAAATTTATAGTACCAAAAAAGTTGTGCAAAACTATAGTTTGAACAGACAAATGATGAACAAAATTATTATTTATGAGCTCAGAATAATCATGCTTGTATAAAAATCGGTTAAGTATTGAAAGTTGTTAGCTTGTTATAAAAAAATATGAAATTTTAATATATATTTTAAACAGTTAAGTATTGAAAGTCAATTATTTGTTATTGGAACAAATAATATAATGTTTTTAATACATTTTTTTTTTTAAATAAATATTTTCCAACCGGTCACTTAACGGTAATGTACCGGTTCGGTATTGAAGGTTAAAGATTTTTTATTGGAACTCTTAATTTGATATTTGTAACAAAGAATTTTAATATTTCTTCTGTTTTTGAAACAGTTAGTTAACGGTTATGTACCGGTTCGATATTTAAAGTCAATAAACTGTTATTAAAACATATAAAATGTTAATTTTTATGAACAACTTCAATATGTGTTATATTTTTGAAACGGTTATGAAACGGTTATGAAACGGTTTTGTGTTGAAAGTCGTAATATTGTTAATAAAATACATAAAATAATATTGGCAAAGTAAATTATAAAATATTTGCAACACTTAAGTAACGGTTATGAAACGGTTACTGCTCAAATCATATTTTATCAATATTTTTGTGTTTTTTTTTTACATTACAAATTTTTTTTTGTTGTTACGCTACCCAAAACTGCTTGTCATTTATCACGCTGCCAAATACCCACGCCCACATGACAGTGCCACAGCACAACAAAGCCAATTTGCGTATATAATTTACATTACTTAAGCTGTACGTGCCACATTTTTAATGCAGTATGAGAGTTCAGAGTTGTAGTGCGTCAAACAGTTTCATTTACGATGTCGTCATCACCATCACCATCATCATGATCAGCATCAGCATCATCATCATCACTGTCATTATGTTTGTCGGTGTTGCCATCATCGCCTATTAACCTGTGCCACTTGCGGCGCCGGCAAACGCCAACTTTAATTTGCTTGTGGTCGATGCTCACTTAAATGCTTCTATTTCTCACTTGAATTGACTACGACTTCTTCTACCTCAACGCTTTGAAACACGAAAATTTTGATGCTCACCATACCACCATTCAGGCAAGCGTCACTTTGCAGACAATGTTGTTGGCTTTGTCACTTGGCTGTCTGTCTGTCTGTCTGTCTGTCTAGCTGGTTGGCTGGTTGGTTGACTGGCTTGCCTATTTGAAACGTCATTTGTCTGCATTAATGTTAAAAAGGAACACGAGCAAGCGCGTGAGCAAATCATGGCGCCGCCAGTGTTGTAAGACGTAATTTTTTTTTTTTCGTTTCACTGCTTTTGTGTTTCTTTATTATTATTATTATTATTTTTTTTTTTTTGGTACTTGAGTCAATTTATAATTGAGTATTAGTTGCAATAAAGTACATGACATTTGTGTGCTTACTTTGGGCTTTGCTTTTTACCTTCTTCAGCTGCTTCTTTTTATGTTGGTCATTGTGTGTTGTTGTTGTTGTTGTTGCTTTATAGGCGCAATAATTGTGCGTAATTAATGTACATAATTAGCACATAATTGAGTTAAATGCGTTTTTAATGCTTATGACATGAGCAATTCGCGCATATTTTGTATTCAAATTGTTAAGAAAAATCTTAATTTTTATATTGGTTTTTTTTTTTGACTACAAATTTTTTGTTTATTATTGCTCATAACAGTAAAAATTATTTTGGCACTAAGCAAATTGCAAAATAAATTTTGTATTTATTTTACTTAAGCATGTCTAAATGTTCACATTTTTGTTGCTATGCCACAAGTGGCAATATTAAAGAAAATAATATTTTATTAAAAAAAAAGAAGAATATTAAAAAAATAACAACATTCAACATGCTTGTGCATTTTGCTGTAAACAGATTTTGGCAGATTTTTTTTTAATTTTCTAATTTTTTTTTCAATTTATTTTTGGCATTTTTTGCAAATTTAAATGTTGCATACAACAAGGCAGGCGCATTGCACTAACGACCTATGCCGGCCTGCGTGCGTGTTTACTGTTGTCGTTGTTGTTTGTTTTTTTTTTTTTTTTTGCATATATGTTGTTGTTTGTTTTTTTTTTTTTTTTTTGCATATATGTTATTTTTAGAAATGATTTCAATGATGCTTTGCATGTTTTTTGTTCTTGATTATTTTATTTTTCTTATGGTTTTTTTTTAGAATTTCATAAACATTTCTTTTACAGCTTTGAAATACTGACTTACTTGCAATGTTTTTGGCATGTGTTTTAGGCATTTATGATATGATTATTTTGCAGCATTTTTCATTCTAGCAACAATGAAATAAAGTTCTAAAATATCATTTGAAAAAAAACGAGTAATAGAACACTTTTGTAATAGCATACAAAGACATGAGCTGTTATTCTAATTATTATATTATTTATGTATGATATATATTTTCTAAGCAAAAACGCGCAGACAGACAGACAGTCAGACAGACAAATGGTTGGACGGACGGCGGAGAACAGTCAGACATGTGCAGACGTAAGAATTTATTTTAACCAAAAAGAAAAAAAAAACCAGTAAGGGCGGTATAGTTGAGTATTCTCAACTATACAATACCCTGTACACACACCTATGTTGATAACACGTTAAACATTCGCCGACAGCAAAAGCAGTGTACCACGATATGGTTTGTGTATTTGCTAATAGTGAGGCAGGGCTCACAGTGCAATGTTGCCATTAGATGGCGCTTTAGTACGGGTTTTGTTACAAAGCATTGCTGCAAAATTTTAGTGTGTTGGTCTTTGCGGGGAAAGTGGTAGTTTGTTGTATGCAGTTTTAAAAAGGTATGTTATCTGAGTTTGCATACAAAATTTCAGCATTGTATTCTTTATACTTTAGGAGATACAGCAATTTTAAGAAAAAAATGACCTTTTGTTGTGCTTGATGGGCGGGAAGGAATGGGCGTGGCAAAAATTCCTTCAAACTTGATTCAGTGTTCGACCACACGAGACTATCTTCCAAATTTCAAGTCTCTAGCTTTAATAGTTTTCGCAGTGTTAAGTACGGTTTTTGTTACAAATAGGATAAAGCAGTGTTCAAAGCGCAATTTATGCCAAATTTCAACTTGTTTGTCTTTGCGTTGTCACACAGCGTTAAAAATGAAAGTTTGTGGTATGCAGTTTTAAAAAGGTATGTTTACTGAGTTTGCATACAAAATTTCAGCATTGTATCTCTTATAGTTTAGGAGATACAGCAATTTTAAGAAAACAACTTTTTGAGGGAAAACGAAGGGGAAGGGGAAAAAATGTGGTATGCAGTTTTGTAGAGCTATACATACTGAGTCTACATACTTATTTTCATGTTTCTAACTCATCAGGTTTTCGAGCTACAGCCTTTTGAAAAAATGGGTGGTGCTCGATGGGCGGGAAGGAGTGGGCGTGGCAAAAAATCCTTCAAACTTGATCTAGCGTTTGACCTCACGAGTCTATCCACCAAATTTCAAGTCTCTAGCTCTTATAGTTTTCGAGAACCATTGGTGAGGACGGACGGACGGACGGACGGACGGACGGACGGACAGACAGGGCTATATCAATTCGTCTTGTCATCCTGATCAAGAATATATATACTTTATAGGGTCCCCCTCCCCTCCTTCTATGCGTTACATACAAACCGTCTCAAACAAACTTAATATACCCTGATACACAGTGTGTGTACAGGGTATAAAAAAACAGAAAGAAAAGAATCCTCAAAAAGTTATTGCGAATTTTAGCGTTGACTTTTAGACGACGTGTTGTTTGCGGTTTCCGTTGACACGCACACACACATACACACACACACACACACAAACATATGCAGACATTAATACAAGCCCAAAGAGTCACGTGTTAGTTGTTCTTGTCTTGGCGGCTGTAAAAGTTTTCAATGTCTCACAGACAAATGCGTTTGTCGTCGGCAAATACCAAACAAAAATTTCGACATTCTAGTTATTGTTCGTGTTGTCTTCTTTAACAAAAACAACATAGATAGAATGTTGTAAAAACTTTTGCTTTTGTGGTATTGAAAAAGCCTTTAGCCCAATTTACGTTATGAACGACGAGGTTGAAAATATTGCCTACGAAAAATTACCTTGTTGAAGTTTTTCATCAAATTTGCGCATTTTTTTAATTGTGGCATTTATTTTACACATGAATAAACGACACGCCCGCCACAGAAGCAAGCATACACACACACACACACTCACACATGCACACTCAGAGCCATAAATGTTGCAACGTTTATTAAAGTCATGTTTGAAATTTTTGATTGAACTTTTGGCAATCGATCGATTTTATTGTCTTTTCAGCGTGCAAAAGCTGATGTTCATTGATGAAAATAAATTGCTAATGCAGACAGACAGACACTCACATACACACACACACACATACACAGACAGACACATGCTCATTCAGGCCGTTAGTTTCAAAGCAGGCACAACATCGCGTATGTGTAATATTTTTTTTTTTTTTGCCATTCTTTGCTTCTTCTAGTTTTGTTGTAATTTTTTTTACTTTCTTTCACGCCTTTACGTTTAAGTCTAATTTAGCCGGAAATGAAATCAGTTTGTTTGGCTCGCTTTATGTCGATTAAAGTATTTGCCAGACAGCTGGCATAGAAGAAGTTCAACGTGCTTTAATATTTTCGCTTATTTTTGTTGTTGTTATTATGTTTTAATTATGTTAGTGAAATATTTGTGAATTTTTAAAGGAACAAAGAAATTTTAATTTGTTTTTTTTTGTTGTTGTGCTTTTTGGCAGCATTTTGTTCATGTGTTGCAAGCGCTGCAAGTCAGCTAGATGACAATTTGGCAAAAAGCGCAAATAAGATATTCAATACAAAAAATATATATCATCAAAATAAATAATAATACAAAAAAAAATATTTTTTTAAAATTTTATAATTGAATAATTAAACAATTTGCATACTAACCCTTCTATTTTGGCAACTCCATAAACTCTTTTATAGGAATATTCTATTTAATGGCATATAAATATGATTTTAACAGCGTGTTATCTTCAGCAAATCAGTTCTCTGCTCTATTAGCTAACAGTTTTTTAATAGCTGCTCTTTTGGTCGTGTTAAATTGTTGCTTCCTTATGTTACGTTAAAGCTCAACATAACTAAAGGAATCACAATTGCTACAACCGATGGAATTGGCATGCAAAATAGCTGGAATAAGTAACCCATTCATTTTTCTATTAAAAAAACCTATTAAATACATTTTTAAATTTTTTTTTAATAGAGTTTTTTAAGTTATTGCCGCAAACAATTTGAAAGTCATTGGTTTGCTGGCATACATACAAAAAATGTTTCTTTTTGTTCGCTGCATTTCAATATTAAACTATTTTAAGTGCGCTAATTTTACTGCAGCACATACGCAAAAAAGAAAAAACTTACTTAAGACAATTCAATTCCAATCAAGTCAATTTGTTCATTCATAAGCGTGACGCATTTTTTTTTTTTGTTAATAATAATTAAACAGTATTATTTTTTTTCTTATTTAAATTGTAGTTTATGTCAGAATTAAATATACCGCGAAAATATGATTTAAAATGATTTGCCAAGTTTTTTTTTATTAGTTTTTACATTTTTTTTTTTGTTGTTTTCTTTCATGTGTGATTGTTGACCTCATTTGCAGCATCAGTTTGAGGCATGCGGCTTTGTGTTTTATATATATGTGTGTGTGTGACTGTTTGCGCCTGTTTCAGTCAAGTGAATGAAAATGAATGTGCAGATAATGAAATTAGCTAATGAAAATATTTACGTATGAAAAAAGAAAAATGAGATTGAGCAAATAAACAAAACAAAATGAAGCAAACAAACAAATAAAAGCGGCTCATGACTAATTGAACATTGCCGTTCTTACATGTTGTTGTTGTTGCTTGGCATTGATTGCAGTTTTGCACAACAACAACAACAAAGAAAAACAAAACTGACAATTAACAGTTTCAAATATTTGCATTTTTTTTTCTTAATTTTTTTTATTACATTTTTATTTTAAAAATTCAAAAAAATATATTGTAAGAACATTCATTGAATTCTTTGCTTGTTGTTTAATTATTTTTTTAGCATATTTCTTGTTGTGCTGTCACAGTTTGAGTTTTACTGTTTTAAGAGCACTATTGCTGCTGATCGCTACAGTTTGAGCGTCACAGTTTTAGCAGGACTGCTAATTGCTCGCATATGAAAAACGTAGCATTAAAAATAGCAAAAGTATTAATAAAAATCGATGAAAATAAATTATATTTTTATTCAATATTGACGAAAATCTCAGTGACGTTATAAAAAAAAAAGAATTATTGAAAATAAATATAATCTTGATAAGAAACCTTAACTGATTTATACAGAATAATTATTGTATTTAGAAAAAAAGTAAAATACTTGATGTGTTCTTTTTAAGAATGACAGACAATAACAAAAAAATACGAATGAATTAACAAACAAACATGAAACAAATGCAAACAAATCATAAACATTAAGGAACAAAAGGGCAGCATGTAAGAGTGAGATAGATAGAGCGAAAATGAGACACTCTCACGCATTACGATCACGATACTACACCAATGTTATGAAGATAGCGTAACAATGTCGATCGTTCGCCCCCGCTCATGCTCACGCTCATAGACCGTCATGCCGCACCGCACTGCACCTCATCACACCACATCACGAACAAACACACAAAGTACATTGCTTGCTTATCGCACAAAACGCACATTTGGCCCAATTCCCCAAACATGATTTCATGTTTCGATTACGTTCGCTTTGAGTTCTTCAATAATTTCATACAACTTCATTTGTTTTACTTATATTTAGAGTTCCTTATAGTTTTCTCTATCTATATATTTTTCATTGTTTTTTTTTCGGCAAGATAAGAGCAAAGCTAGACAAAAACAACTACAAAAAAAAAAAAAAACAAGCATGTGTATTGGAGGTAAGACACAATTGAACATGCATGAGAAATGCACTTATCATTAAAGTGTTCGTTCGATTCGAGTGTGTGTGTGTGTGATTGAACTTAAAATTTGAAAAGATACAATTATATTGAACGCCTTGAACAACATTAAAATGAAGTAATGAATGAAGGCAACTCAAAAAAAAAAAACTAATGTCAAAATATGTTGAAAAAACAATTTTTTTTTCCCAGTTGAAATCAAAATTTTTAATATTTGACATTTGTTAACGTTACATTGAAAAGTTCAAGTTTAAATGAATTCTGTTTTTTTTTTTTGGTATTATTTGAGTACTTTAACAACTTCAAGCATGCTTCACCTTTTCATGTTTTATGCAAACATTTTAGATTGCTTGTGGTTGTCAAACTGTAATTATGCACAGTTTAGGCAGCACTGTGAAACATTAAATTAGCATGGAGATTTTCTTGCAATGTGTATTATAAGAATTTAGACCTGCAATATAAATTAAACCAATTTTTCAAACAGACAAATTTTAAAAAAATTCGATTAAAAAAAATGTTTCTTAAAAGTTATACTCAAATATTTATGCCATGACCAATTGACCGAAGCAAAAGTAAATATTTAATAAACGTGTAGACATAAACAACAACAACAACAGTAACAACACATGTGCTAACAAACATACCACAAATAGTTTAATGGGTTAATTGTGCTTAAAAGTCTTATTATTGATGTTTGTCATTGATAAGACTAAAAAACAAAAAAAAAAAGGGGGAAAAGGTATTTTTTTCTTTTGACACAATTATAGGGGTTTCTTCTGCTTTCAAGTAATACAAAACAGGCATAGGCATAGTATTTTAAAATGTCTCAGAGATACATAGTAAACTATATCAATAGAATCTTAATTTGGTACAAAAAAAATTTGGATTATTTAAAAAAAAAAAATGAAATTGTTGTTAATCAACACTGAAAAAAAAGTTTCAATTAATACATAAATTTTTTCTCTAAGCCAAAATATTTTTTTTATATAACAAAAACAAAAAAATAACCAGTAAATACACTATCTTCGGTCCCGCCGAAAATTTAATACTCTTCTTGTTATTCCTCATTGAGTTCCAGAGATATGTAAATGGTTGGTTTTGCCGGAAAGTGGGGCGTTTTTTATCAAAATAGTTTCCACACTTCTCTAAAACATAAGTATAAAGTTTCAAGTCGATTGGTTAAGAAACAAACAAATTTTTCACACAACGACTTGAAAATGTTTAAGACCCCTCTATGGTTCCAATTAATGATAAGACTATCGCCAAATTTCAATTCGATATCTTCAAAACTGTGGAAGGTGATTGTATATGTAGGACTCAATAAATAAATCTTGTTCTCGTAATCAAAAATACTTTTTATGCCTGTCTGCAAACTTCTTGACAAAGTTAATGTACTCTTTTTGTAAGTCTATAAAAATCGCGTATATATAAAATATTTCATCCAATAAGCCAACAAAGTCAATATTTTGTTAAGGGTGAGGGGCTTTCAGCTGATTGGCTGTTTTTCATGCTGCCGTCTAACGGTAAATGTCTTGTTAACCAATCACAGGAAATGCACAAAAGCACATGACAAGTTCCAATGTGTTCGTGCTGTGGTGAAAAGCTAACATGACCAAGTTTCTTTATACACACCACACAGCTTGACAGCAATGGCTAACAAACTGTACGGTTGCATTGTTATTGGTGCTCTGTTAAACTTAACAAAACACAAACAAAAAAGCCCTCATTTTACTTATAGACAAAAAAAGCTTTTTGTATGAAAGTTTTACTAATTAAATTTTTTTTTTGAATTTCTTATTGCAGCAAATTTCAACGGATTTACAAAATGACGATACATTCGATATCGATGACAAACCCGCGGCTGATGAAACTTTCGAGCATAATATTGGTCAAGCCGATAATTATTATGAAGATATGGTCAAGGATGAACTGCAACCGATTACCGCTGAGAGCGATGACAATGACAGTTGGTTCACAAGCAGCTTGAAACGTGTTCGTCGTGAATTGCGTAAATTTTTGGGCAGCGAGCAAAAAGACGTGTCTGTCAACGATAAGCCTAAGCATAAAAAGCATGGCAATAAGCCTCATCGCAACCGTTTGGCCACCTCAACGTCAAATGAACCGAACACCGCTCAACGAAAACACCAAAGGAATATTCAACGCAAAAATAACACCAACAAAAATAATGACAATAGGAAGAAATTGACAAAATCGTCTGCGCGTCATATTAAGCGCGCATCCGATTATGATGAGAACGAAGCTGAAGAAGGTTCCGGAACTTTTGATGATGAAGATATGCTAACCTGTAAGTATGCAACAATTTTCTGCGTATTCTTTGGCTTAAAATAAAGTTCAAGTTACTCAATGGTGGTATTCCACCTTGAAAAATAAATACATATACAACTCTGTTGACTGGAGATCGAATCCTGTCTAAGACAGTGATGCATACCAAGCGACATACATACACATATGTAAATACAGTGAAATGAAAAGAAAAGAAAATAATTAGTTTTCGAAATTTAGAAAACACACACAAAGAGCGAGTTTTACAGAAATCTCTAATGGAGTTATGAAATCTCCAACAACCTTAAAAGTGACTTCAGCTAATTCTGACTTATCTTAGCTTGTTATTAATAATTTTGTATCAAGTAATAGATTTTAAATGCCTTGGCAAACACAATATTGGCAGCCAAATATTCAAAACAAAACGAAATTTTGGAGATTTCTTTGACATTAAACAGAGATTTACAAAGAATCGATTTTTAAAATAACTAGAGATTTTTGTGATACCCCCGAACGTGAAATTTCTGCGTTACTTTTGTAAATCTTGGAAAACGAAAAAAAAACCAAACGAAATGTATGAAAAATTTTGTATGAACGTATTACGAATTGTATTTAATATGTATCTATGTGTGTACCTAACACGAATTAATTGTTATGCTTTATAATTTATAGATCGCACACTGATTACAATTTCTGAGCCATATGCTCAGTTTGAGAATCTAGCTGATAACGTACCGTTTAATACGTTGCATCAAGATATCGAGAGAGGTTTCCAACAGGTACTATCTGCGGACATTGGCGACAATGAAGACTTCGAATTCCGACCGACTTTGAAGCGAGTTCTGTAAGTTGGTTTTATTTATGTTCTCCTATTATTTTCATTTGTTAACTGTCATTATGGATTTACAGTCCAACGGATGATGTTTATAAGTTACATGCCATCATAGAATTGCGCTTGCCGTCGAGGATACAAAACTTTGAGCAATTGTTGCGTGATCACATTGCGAGATATCGTAGCATCGGCAATGCAGGTGCCGAAATCGATGATAATTTCTACTTTAAACTAGTGCAAGGTAAGTCATAACAATGTATACATATATTATTTTTTTTAATTGTTGCCACAGTCGTGCGTTCTGACGTTGGCTCTGACATTCTGATTCATTGTCAGTTGACTGAGCGTTCGTCGCGTTTGGTGTCGGTTGTACAAGTTGATTAGCTAATTGTCAATTTGAAATTTTGGTGTTGGAACGTGTCTGTTAGCAAAGCTTAGCTAACTTCACAAGATAGATACTTGTATAATTTTTTAGTTTTTTTTTTTGTAGTTAAGTTACAAAAGAAAATCTGTTTAAATCTTATATAATGTTTCCGTAATTTTGGGCATTAATGAAGAGTTTATACACCTCAATTAATTGTTGTCCTGATATCCTTATTCCTATTTTCCTACTGCGTGACTAAACATTGGGATAGTTTCTAAGATTTTGTAAAGTTACGTATTTACTTTCTGAACTACGAAGAGAAAGGAATAATATATTAAGTAGATATCAATGGTCGTTATTTAACGTTAATCAATTATTTCACTCACTTGAACAATGATTGCCGAATCAGTGCTCAATGATTGATCTAAGTTTGATAAATAATTGTGTTCTGATTGATTTGTTTTTGTTCGACGATTGATCAGTTCTTGATTAATGTTTAAACTGTGAATACAAACACATACTATGTACATACATATGTAGATTTGCTTCGGGTTTTGGTCATTAAGGAGAAGCGCTTAACACTTGATACCAACAACATTTTGTTTTTGTATTGCATAATTCTAAGCCACACCTACACTCAATCCAAAAAAAAAAAAAATAATCTATAAAAAAAAATCTTTACTTGCACAAAATTTCCTCTTCTTTTGCTGTTTTTTTTTTTTTTTATTATACTTTTCACTCATTTACCTCATGCACCTCAAATTTTCTTAGCAACTGATCCTATTGTTCCTGAAATAGATGAAGATGAAAATCCAGAAGATGCGGGAGAGGATGGGGGTAATAATATTGCTGATATTCCAGAAGACGAAGAGGAAAAACGTCGTCAAGAAGAATACGAAGAGGAAGTACGTCGCCAACAGAAAGAGGAAGAGCAACAACGTTACGAAGATGAACAACGTCGCCGACAAGAAGAAGATGAACGACTTCGCCAACAAGAAGTGGAAGAAGAACAGCGTCGTGCACAAGAAGGTATAAATGAACAACGTCCTCCACAAGAAGGCGGAGATGAACAACGTCGTCCACAAGAAGAGGATGATGAACGACTTCGCCAACAAGAATACGAAGATGAACAACGTCGCCAACAAGCATACGAAGAGGAACAACGTCGCCAACAGGAAGAGCAACAACGTCGCCAACAAGAATACGAAGATGAACAACGTCGCCAACAAGAAGAAGATGAACGACTTCGCCAACAAGAAGAGGAAGAAGAACGACGTCGTCAACAAAAAGAGGATGAAGAACAACGTCGTGCACAAGAAGGTGAAGATGAACAACGTCGTCCACAAGAAGGTGAAGATGAACAACGTCGTCCACAAGAAGGTGAAGATGAATACGAATATGAACAACGTCGCAAACAAGAAGAGGAAGAGCAACAACGTCGCCAAAAAGAATACGAAGATGAACTACGTCGCCGACAAGAAGAGGAGGATGAACTACGTCGCCAACAAGAAGAAGATGAACAACGTCGCCAACAAGAAGAAGATGAACGACGTCGCCAATCTGCCAATAACAATGATGCAAATGGGGAAGATCAACGAGGTTATGTACCCGGAGAAGAAGAAAGTCGTGAAATTTGGGATAATGAAGTTCGTGACCATCATGTTAACATGCTATCCAATTGCGTTACAAATCCCGATGACTTGTTCACATGCAACGATGGCACTCAAATCGAATGCTCTGAAGTGTGTAATTTCAGACAAGATTGCTCAGATGGCATTGATGAAAATGAGAAAATTTGCCGTTTGTTAAATCAACGTACGTACGGTGGTTGTTTGATTCATCATTGGTTAATTTGTTGATTTGTGTTTAATCGATCAATCGATGAATCGATAAACAATAATCAATAATGCTTGCATTGTTAACGGCTGTAAAATCTATAATAATCTATAATATGTGTCAAGTGCTAAGTCTTTTACATAAAACTAAAAATAATTCCACACTTTCGAGCTTTGTACATATTTGCTCATTAACTTCAAATAACCAAAATCTGAGAATTTTTTTTTTTTTTTTCTTTAAATTTGATAGTGTTGAACAACAAAATATTTGGGAACATTTTATTAGACCGACTAAAAACTCTCTTGGGTAAAACGTTGATCAATTGCATTAAGTTGTGCCCTAATAATCTAAATTTTTAACTTATTGCATTAACCAAAAATACAAGATTTTTATACTCTACATGCCTTAACCAATACTTCTGCTTTCTAACATTTTGCAATAACATCGAATTTGTGTCAATTTAAAATTTAAAAAAAAAATATATAACTTGTTTTAATGATTATTAAACTAAAAAGTGTTAAATGTTCGATAGTAAAAATCACAGCGATTTGAAAAAGGTGACAACAAAAGGTTTAATGACTTCGTGAGCGAACTTTTTCCACTTGTTAGTTTAATATTCTCAGACATGATATTCATCACTTCAATATTACGCAATATTACAATATCTCCGCGATCTTTGCTTTTTAAAGATTTCTTGCAAAAGACTTTCGACTCTTTCATAAACATATGTGTAATTTTTGTTTTGTGTTTCATCTCAAAATGTATGCTTCATGGGATATGGAAAAAAGTGTTATGATTCACACTTCTTCATCACTTTCATTATTTAAAACAAACGTGTTATTAACGAATTTGTCAGCAATTTAAAGATTATCATTCACTATTTGTCCAAATGATAAAGACTCAGTGATAATTTATCACTATGTGTTTAAATCATTGTGGAATAATAATTCAGTGATTGGATTGTGATTTTCTTTTTATTTAATGAATCATATGTGATTGAATTATATACGATTGAATCACAATAATTCAATTATCACTTGTACCTATCAATGATGATAATGATTCTTAAATAGAAAGTGATGCGGATATTTTTTTTGTTTTTTTTTTTGTGTACCTAATACCGTTATATGTTGTAATTGTTTACAATTGTGATTGTCTGCTTTGTCAAGTATTTTAATTGTCTTTATGTCTCTGCCTTGCTCTCTTTCTCTCACTGTTAGTTTGTGTTCTTTCTTAAGTGTTGTTATTCTTCTTGTTTAAAATTTTTTTTTACTGTTTGTATCTATGTGTCTCTTAATTAAAGATCAATCTTTATACAAATATATTTTATATTATTTATATTCCTTTTTCTTTATTTTCTGCTCACTCTCTCGCCCACACTGCCAAACCTAACATGTTATTTCTGTTATGTTGGTGTAATGTGTGCTTGCGTCCGTCTTTGTGTATGCTTTTTTGGGTCTATCCAAACTTCGATGCCACAAAAAAAAAAAAAACATAATTGAAAAATGTGTTATATAAAATCAGAACGTGATGATGAAGACGATGGATCCGGTAGTCGACCACCAGAAATTTCACCAGTTCCAGATCCGTCACTAACACCCCTTGCGGGTGAATGCCGTGGCGATACTTATTTCATATGCCCACGCAGCAATCAACGCATTTGCGATGTACAACGTTGCGATGGTTTGCCTGATTGTCCCGATGAAGAAGATGAGGAAAATTGTCCGGGCGATGAAAATCCAACAACAACAAATGGTAAAAAAAACTGTCATGTTTGCATTTGCGTTCGTACGACGTATGCACGCTCTTTATCTCTCTCTCTTTCACTTGCCCACTTGCCGTTTCACTTTTTTGCGTGCTCAGAGTGCTCATGCCAAAATGTATGTTTCATTCGTTTGATCCCATCATCGTTCGCCCTTCTGTATGTTGTCCATTTTAGGTAGCAAAACAAACAAACAAACAAATTTAATGAGTTTAAATATTTTGAGTTATTTTTTAATACTTTCTTATTTATAATAATTAAATTAATTACATATTTATATATACATATTTTAATTTTAATTTAATTAAAAAATAATTTAATTTTTGGCTTAATTATTTTGCTACTCACAAACATTTTCATTTGTAAAAATGACATATAAATCATTCACAAAAACTAAATGAGTACTTTTTTCTTTAACTTTACTTGCATTTATTCCACTTCGAATGCCAATGAACCTAGAAATCTTCTAACAAAGTATACTCAAAGTAAATATATTATATAAAATTGATTTTAATTTAATTTGTACTAATCAAAGTCTATTCATAAAAGTCGTGATAGATGAATGCGTAAAAAACGACTAAACTTTGATTGCATGTTTACTTCTGACTTAATCCTTTTAAGTACTCAAATACAATAAATAAATAATAATTCTCAAAATATTCATAGTACTCAGAGTTTTACAAGAAATACTCATACACATTGCCCTAAACATAAAATTTTCTTACACAATATTTTATTTTTTTGGAAATTGAAATTTTTAAAATTTTATTTTATACATTAAATTAATTTTTTTTTTTTTTTGTATATTTAATTATGATTACTATTATTATTATTTTTTTTTTTTGTCAGTTAAGAAGGTCATTTATTTTTTGTCTCATTGCATAAGTTACATTCTCATAAAAAAAAACTGCTTTCTTATCATTATCGTTCATTTGTTTTTATTATTTATTAATAATTTATTTGTAATTTTTTTTTTCTTTACGCGTGCGCTTCGTCTACTTTGTTCTTCGTGCTTTGCTCAAACAAAAGGTGAGTCAAATATTTATTTAATTATTTATTTATTTTGCATTTATAAAATTTTATTGCAATTTTATATAATTTGCATATATGAAATTTTCTTAAAGGTAATGAATATTATTTTCTTTTGAAACTCTGTGATATTTTGTTATACTTGTATTTGAAATGTTTGTTGCATCGAAGCATTTCAATACTAAGTACTTATTATATTGTCTCTGATTTATTTATAAATTTTTATAAATGTTTGTTGTTTTCTTTGTTATTTTTCTCTGATCTAACAAATGAGCATATCTTCTTGCGATTTTTTTAATTGAACACTTGTCTTTTGCAAAAATGAAAGAAAAGAAAAACGAAAATTTGCTCTTGATCTTTCAAACACTTCAAAACATCAAATCAAAGAAAATGTTTTTCATTATTGATACAAGTGAAATTTTATTGTAAGTTTTTTGTACTAAATGATTTTGTAGTGTGTCTTTGTTGTTGTTTTGTCTCTATTTTCTCTTTGCTTTATTAGAAGCGCTTTGACCATGAGAACATTTTTGCAATTTGGCAAATAATTTTAAGTAGAGGAATTTAATTTTTTATTCGAAATTTCAAAAGTTTCAATAGTTTGAATATCGGCAAAATGTATTGTATCAATGATAGTATCATTCAAATGATAAACTCAAATTAAACTATCGACAGTCATATTTCTAGAATTGTGACTATCAATAATTTCTATATACCAAAGGTATCAAGAATGAAACTATCAAAATCAAGTCTTAAGTCTGTTCTGAGAACTCTATTAAAAAAATATTAAGATCATCTATGTATGTGTTAAAAAATTGTTTATTAATAGAGCTGTCCTGAATAATATCCGCTGTTTAAATTCTATTTAATGCCATTTAATAGAATAAAAAGCATAGTTTGAATGTTAAACCCAAATACAGTTTTGAAAACACACTTTACTTACAGTTTTGAGTGCCATACAGTTTTATATTCATAGAATTTTGAGACTTACAGTTTTGCAGGCTTACTAAAGACTTCTTTGGCAATACATCAAATTCGAAACAACACAAAATGCGCATTTGTTATATATTTTTTATGCTTATAAATATTATAAAAATGTGTGATAAAATCTCTATTTTCAAAAATGCAACGTTTTTTGCAACGAAACAAAAAACGTGTCTCATAAATTTTCGACTTTCATCAATTTCTGGCGCATATAAACAAAATGTTGTGATTTCTCTATAAATTGCATAGAAACTTTTTTACATTCTATTTCAAATGCAAATAACTTAAATTTGAGAAATAGAAAAAAAATATTATATTTTTAATATTTTTTTTGGCCATAAAATGTTAAAGTTTTTGTTTTTAAAGCACGCACAAAATTTGCAGGCATTTGGACACACACAGATAGCATATACTAACATGTAAAAAAGAGCAGAAATTATACACAAAATATCTGTACAGCTATGTTCAAAATAATAGGAGTGAGAATACGAAATTTGTTTGAAATTTTATGTAAGAATTTCCAACTGTTGTTCTTTTATTTTTATTTTTGGTCTTTTGTTTGAAATGAAGGATGAAGAAAAATATTTCAACAAATATGAGAGAATAATATATAAGAAAACAAGTACTTTTGGCTATCCAGTAACATGTTAAATGAAGTTCACTTCGATTATTTTTAACACAATTGTATGAATTTTGCTTAAAAGTGAATTCATATTTTATGGTTTAGTGGGTGTATAAAATAATCAAAAAGCAGAAGAAGCACAAAAGCTCAACGACCAAAATCAAACCAAAACCCAAAAGGCAAATAGCAAAACAAAAAACACTTGATGGTTCTATTTTTTGTTTTTTTTTTTGTTTTTGGTGGAGGCAAAGTGCAACAACAGCAACAACCACAATGTAATAACTAAAAAAACAATTTGCAACAGATTAAAATTACCCCTAAGCGTATTATAAACTTAAATAATCCGCTACCGCAACAACCACAACAACAACAGCAACAGCAACAAAAACAAGAAGCAAAGTCCTTTTTGCTGCTACCATCAGCATCAGTTGACAATGACAACGACGACGACGACATTGCCACAGCCATGCGAGAGTTTAATGCACGCATTGCCACTTGGGGGGCGTGTTAAGTGTTGTCAACGAGATTAAATGCAATGTCAGAGGTCACACACAATGCCAAATAAAGCAGCAACAACAACAAAAATGTACGCACAAGAACAAGAAACAGTAATAGAGTGAGTGAGTGAGTGAGAGGATGATGGCAAGAGTAAGGCAGAAATGACAGAGGACACGAAGACAAGTTAAAATATGGGAAAGTTATCATAGCATAAAAAACGAACTAAAATAACACAACAAGTCAGAGTTTACACCCATTTCGAAAAGCAACAATAATAGCAAGTGTGAGTGAGTGAGAGAAACAAACGTAAATAATGTCGAGTAACGCGTGTATCCTTGTGAAATTAATAGATACATTTTGTGCTGTGCCATTGCTGCACGCTAAAGTCAGCTTGAAGCCAAGTTATGCTTGTTGTTATTGTTGTTGCTGTTGTTACCACCAAACATTTTCATTTGTTATATCCAAAAAATGCAAAAAAAAAAAAAAATTGTAACCCAAACAAAAAAATGCCATGTAGACAAGTGTAAATGCGTAAGAGGCGTGCAAAGCTTTGAGCAAACAGTGTTGGTAAATGCGTAATGAGTTTCGATTTTCGGGATCGCAAATTTAATAAATAAATAGATCGAGTTTATATGTGCATAAAGTTTTGTTCTTGAACTTCATCTCTAATCTGGTAGAAAAAAATTTGTATTTCAGTATCAAGATAATTAATATTAATTGATGCTTCTATTGAAATTTACTGAAATGCGAAGAAATATATATAAATCTAATTTATAATAAAATGCCAACATTGAATGCACCAATGTTATATCGTGTCACATGTGACATAGAGCACTCAACGTGTAAATTAAGTTGACAAAGGGTAATTATTATAGAGAGTAGAAATCGCAGACGTTTTGGTTGACCTATAGAAGTTTGAGACACAACTTAAGGCTATGACAATTTGCGTTAAATTTTTTTTTGTGTGTTGACTTAATGTATGTTTGTTAGTTGTTCTATGCAAACATAAGAATTGCCTGAATAATTTCCGTGTTACTTTTCAATTTGATTGTTTCAGAGTTCATTTTCTATACTAAATGATTGTTAACTTTGGAGCATGATTTTCACTGTCTCCCTCTCTCTCTCTCTCTATCAGTCTGCATGTTTGTTGTCACTTTCCTGCAGCTTGAAGTGCTGACAAGTTCACCTCAGCTCAGACAACCTTCGCTCATGTGTCAACTCAATTAACAACACCTTGCAACACTTTCGCTCAACTTGCCGCTGATTTACGTTTTGGTCCATACATGGCATATTGTTATTCTAATTTTTTTTTCTTTTTTTTCTACAACAATACAAAAACAACAACAACAAATGCGCTGTTGACTTGACTTGATTTGCTTGACATGTTGAATACATGTTTTTTTTTTTCACCATATTTTTTTTTTTTTGTATTTTTCTTTTATTTGCCAACGATTTTGTTGCATATAAGAAAAACGTACATGTATGCAAATTATATTTTCACCAACAAAGTGTTTTAAGCTGTTAACGCGTTAAAATTCCCTCAGCTCCCTTGGCGCCCCTCACTTGAAGTTGTTGTTGCTGTTGTTGTTGTTTGCAATCAGACGTGAAAACCACGAAAAGTTCTCCGCTTTGTGTGTGTGTGTGTGTGTGTGAGGTTGAAAAAAAAACTTGAAATCATAAAAATAATAACAACAAATATCAGAAAAGGACTGATAAAAATTGCTTGCTTGCCGCGCCAACGTCTTTGGTGTCCAGAGTCCTTGGCGTCGCATCATTTCGCATGTCTGATGAGTTCAACGAGCTATGCGAGAAGCAAATCATGTTGTTTAGTAAAAATATTTGCGGTTTTTTTCGCGCATTGTTGTTGCAAACACACACACACACACACAGCAGCGCCTGTCTTTGGCCGGAAGTGCGCCATGTATGTAGAAATAATGAAGAAGAAGCAGCAGCTGAAGGAAACAAAAAATTACAGCTTCGGGAAAAATTAAATTAAGTGGTTAAAGTGATTTTCTTACTTACATTTTCCTTGCCATTATTTTGTTAATTTTTTGCACACATTTTTTGTTGTTACTTTTTATGATTTGATTAGAATATTTTGAAAAATTGTTTTTAAGAAGTTTTAAGTTTTTTTGAAGGCTTAAGAATATTTTTAAAAGATCTTTTACGATTTTTTTATGGTGATTAAGATTATTTTCTTTGTGTTGTTTTTACTTTTACTTGCTTTGCTGGCTTACAAATTGGCGGCAACACTTTCTTAATTTGCCTTTTTGTAAAATAATAAAGACTTTAAAGTACAAAAGTAGCAACTGAGTAATTGCAAAAGTATCTGTTAACTTCAACATAGCTCAGAAGCCCAAATGAGTAAAGTCAAAATGGCTTAAGCGCATTTTAGGCTGCAGCGAAAAAACATAAATACTTGATTACTTTTTTTTTTATTTTGACATCATGATACCAAACAAAAAATATAGTGAGGACTCTCAGTTTTTGGCATATTAGATGACTTCTTTGGCACAAATATTTTAAAAACATCAAGTTATTTCTAAAAAAAAAGTATTATAATATTATTTGTAAGCAAAACTTTATTTTTTAAGTTGATCCAATAATTAATTTTTGGTTAAAAATTCATTATTAATTCTATCTTGCAATTAAAAAAAGATTTTCGCACCCTTCCAAATTATCTATGCTGTAATAAAAAATTCAAATGTTTACAACATTACCAATGCGCCGCCTTAAGTCTGCTTGCACTTCAGTTCGCTTGGCAGCAAAGCAGACAAGCTTCATGTTGCTCCAAGTTATTATTTATGCACTTGTAAACGTTAACAACAAATTGTCTTATGTTAGGCAACATGTTTCAAGCGCAATTTGTTGCCAAAGCCAACTTTGTTTCACATTCAGCCTGCTGGACTTTTAAAGCATTAGCAACATTATTGCAGATTTTGCACTGCTGCTTCTTCTTCTTCTGTTGCTTAGCTTTACTATTAGTTTTGTTTCCCGCATATGCTGCGCCATGCAGCCACCCAACACAACAACAAAGCACAACAATGCAGTCAACTTCGTATTCATATTTATTGTATACACGACAACATCAGCAACAACAACAACTACTACGACCATTCGGCATTTGTGTTCTATTCTGGATCAACATATTTCGTTAGTGCTTCGTGTCAGTTTTCGTGCATGTTTCGTACATGTTTCGCGCATCGTGTGTCGTCATCGGCAATTTGTCGTCGTTGCGCGCCTTTGTTCGTTGCCATTGCCGATGTTTTGGGCTTTAGTCGCTTTGGCTCCTAAGTCGCATACTCAGTCGGCCAATGCGCCAGTTCAGCTTCAGACGTTTGTGTCTGTTCGTACGCTTTATTGTGCAGTGGTTAGTGACGCGTTACTTAAAGCAAAAAACATTCTTAACTGAAATTCAAAACATTTTATTATAAATGAAGAACTTTTTTAATAATTTTTTTAAATTTTTTTTTATATTTTTTTTCTTGTGTTACTCTGTGCTTTGTGTACAATAAAGAAAAACATGTTAATAATGCTTCAGTATTATTTACATTGACAAACAAAAAAGACATGGAAAACATTAATAAACAAATGAAATATATTTTTTTTAAGTTTATTAAAAAGAAAGCCTTTGAGTGTCCTAAATGTCATGTGTTTTGCCTAAAATATTACATACATTTTACAAGTGTTGTGCGATCAAGTGTCCTTTTGCTGATCCTGTTTTTGCAGTTATTCAGTTTGAATTTTCAGCGCTCTCTTTATAGAATTTGTAGTATTTCTCAATTAAGTTTTGCAACATTTAAACAATGATTATTCTCAAATTTTTTTTATTATTTTATGGGAGTTTGAAAAACAATGAAAAAAGAATCAAATCTTGAATAAGAATTTTGTAAAAAAGTTTGAAAAATTAAAATGATGTCTTACTTAATTGCTTTTTATTAACAGATCTCCGTTTGATTTGAAGAACATAAGTTCAGATATATTTTTTTTGGAACTTGTGCTAATAGATATTTTTGGCAAGTTTCTTTTAAATACCTTTGAGATACCCCATGTCTCCCATTTTGGGATACTTTTGATTCAAATTTTGTGTCATATTTTGAAAATTTTGTGAATTTTTTATATTATATTGAGATATTTAAGATAATTTTTGCATATATTTTAATACCCCTTTAGACAATTTCTGTTGTAATTTTCAATAGATTTTTTTTTGGTTACTTTGTCATATATATACATTTTTTTTCTTAGACATCCATTTTTTTCAAGAGGTTTTTTTCTTCAAGCATTTATAATACAAAAATCTTTTTTTTGACCACTTTTGTAGCAATTTCTTGCTTGAGTGTTTCTTGCTTGTTCTTTGAAATACACAAAATGTATCTAATTTCAAATCACTTGAGACATAGCTGCAATCCCTGAATTATGTGCTTCCCCTATAAATGCATTTTATAGCACAGACACATATTTGTTCGAAGCTTATCAGAAATTGCATTGTGCAACATAATTATTATTAGAATTTATATTTCTAACATATGACAAATGACAATTCAAATGAGAGAAGCTTTGCTTTTGAAATTCGAGCAAAGCCAATAAATGATCGAACAAATGCATGAGTGCTTAAATATTCTTAACAACGACAAAGTGCTTTCTAAGTGCTTCAATCTTATATGAAAACAAGACATTTGAACTTGTTTTTTTTTTTTTTTTTGGTTTGAATTGTTTTCATTTAATTTTTCTTGAGATTGTTGCCATGCTTGATGATGATTTCTTTCAAGATTATGCTACATTGTTGTTGGTGTTGTTATTGTTGACGCCTTTTGATAAGACCGAACGTCACGCCAACGAAAGATTCCCAAAAAAAAAAAAAAATAATAAAAACCAAAAAACAAACAAAATAAAAAATGATCTCTTAATTTATGGCAATAAACAAAATGTTCAATTGTGTGCAACCGCCAAACAAATCAATCACTGTGTGTGTGCATGCATGCAACAACAACAACAATAATAATAATAATAATAAAAACAAAAAGAAAGCATACAAAAAAATTCACATTTTGTTTGTCTTTGTTGAAGCGAAAATGAAAATTTCCGGTTTCCAATTCAAATCAAAACATTTACAACCAAAAAAAATATACTTATATATTTCCCTTCTTATTTTCCTTTCCAATAAACGACATAAAATTCATGTGTCTAAAGCGGCGCACAAACAATTTGCATCGTGAAGTTAATGTTGTTGTTGTTGTTGTTGTGAATTTAGTGGCTCAAAAGGAAGTCGCTGCAAGTTTTGAGAGAAGGTGATATATATGTAAATGGTTATAAATTACAGACTGTCGCAGGCAATCATCGACAGCAACAATGATGTTGATGTTGATGTTGCTAATGATGAGGACGTCGAATGATGCCTCATGATCATTGCAGCAAATCCGTCGTATGCCTCGAACCACAAAAAAGCCGCAATGTTAATCCAAAAAAAATAAATAAATAAAAATCACACATTTATAGTTTGAGAGGCGGCAAAAGATAAAATCGAAATAAATCTTGTTGGAAAATTCGACAAAAATGCTAAACGATCTTGACACTGATCATAGAAGAGAAAAAAAAAACAAAATATATATCTGTCTGTATCTCTCAGCCGTCGAACTTTGCAGCAACAACAACAACAACAACAACAAGAAAAAAACACCAGCTGCTAGTATGTCCATTCTCCTCTTACCACCCCTCCCCCACACACAGACACATACATATACTTCACGCCCCAAAGTGATTTTGACTACACTCTGACCACATAAATTGTCTTCTGCTTAGTCGCTGTCATTGTTGTTGTTGCTGCTTGGATTTTTGTCGCTAAGCTGCAGTAAGCAACCACAACAACAACAACAACAACAAAATTGTTGCATAGTTGCAGTGCACGCACCCAGAAATAGACTTGAGACATTGAGGAAGAAAGATGCTCATCATTAGGCAACATTTTATGTGCATCATCATCATTATTATTATATGCAAAGTTGCAGCGATCAGTAACTAAGAAAAGAACAAGAAGAAGAAAAAGAATAAAAACAAAAAATAGAAGCACACACACACACACACACATAAATACAGAGCGCCATGCATTGGCAACGAAGGCGGCGGCGTCTTCAGCATCATTTGCCTTTGACAAATTGTTGTCAACTTCAATAACAACCACAACAACAACGCCAATAATAGCAACAAAATCATTGCCGATCATTATTGTCAATTTTGTGGCAACTTGATTGATCATATCGATCGATCTGATTGTTGCATGCCTCATGCGTCTATTGAACTTTATGTCCTATAAATACAATAAGTTGAAATATATTAATACACACAAATAAACAAACATTGTTTGGTAAACTTGTATATTTTGAATATACATTATTTTTTATATCTTCGCGCATCGCAACTCTTCTTTCTGTGAATTTGTTTGCTTGTCTTTGCTGGGAGATATTTTTGCAATGCTTTGCAGTTTTTGGCTTGAAAAAATTTATTTGAACATTTTTTTTTAGCTGCGCACGATCAGCTTTCAAAACGAGACTGAAAATGTTCTTTTTCTTTGCCGAACACTTATTTATTTTTATAAATATTATGTAAAGATTTTTGTAATGTCAGCACTTTCGATGCGTGCGACTTGTTTCCAGTTATTTGACTCGTTGTGCATATCAACTTCACCAATGAAATTGTTATTGTTTCTGTAACTACAACATTTTTCTATTTATTAATTTTTTTTTTTTTAATTATTATTAAATATTTGCTATGTTAAAATTGTTTGTGTGACAAACAGTTCATTCATATGAATTGTAAAAAAAAAAAAAAAAATGTTGATAAGCATTGCAAAGTCATCTAAAAGGCATTAACAAACTGATATGTTTGGTCGTGCACATATCAATTTTGCTTCTTATTATATATTAATGCTTTTTTTTTTAATTCATGTTGATGATTTCATTTCATTTTATCAATAATATTAAAAATATGCACGACTTTTGACAGCGACAAAGTGCAAATCATATCAAATATGAGTTCGAATGCAAAAACCTTTCGTATTAAACAAATGTCTTTTCAAGCGTTGGTAAAATTATGTTTTTTTACCCTTATAATGCCAAGAAAAAATACACACTTCACTTACAATTAATAAGAACTTCTCTTCGAAATGAAAACATAATTCGAAACATCTTCGAAATGCAAAAATGAATTCGAAAATTAAAAAATTGTTTGTTCGAATGAAAAATCTGATTTTACTGTCTCTTTTTATTTGGAAAAGTATATTTTTGAGATTTGAAAGAAAATAATATTAATTGATCAATGCTTTTTTGGCTAGAAAATATAATGTTTCATATGCAAGTGTTGTAATTAAATAAATGTTCGAATAATGACTTCGAAATGAAAATTTTATAATTTTGAATTTTGAAATTTAATTTAACAAAATGCGTTTTCTCAAAGTAAGCTTTTCATAATTAATACCCACGATTGTAATGAGTCTCATTCTGAAATCTCTCGCTGTGTTTTCTCTTTTGCCACCCACTATATTGTCACCTGTTCACCAAAGAGTGTAATTCCTTTACTTTCACCCACACTATATTAATACATTTTAATCCCTTTCCCTTTGCACTATTATTATTTTGTATCTTTTAGCATACAAATTGAATAAATGTCAGTCTGTTTAGCAACACCATTTGCGCTGCACTTCAATATAATTAAGCAGCTTAAGCTCTCTTTTTCTTTATCCGTTTGTCTGGTCTGGTCAAACGTTTATGCCTTTTGTGTAGCATGTTATACATCTTTTGCTACAACGCGTCATTAATTTTAATGACTTTATTATTCAACGAAAGCCAAACAAATAATAAAATGAAGGGATTTTCTATGTACACGCTTTTTTTTTTCTTTTAATGACTCAATTTTGTGTTATTTTTTTTGGAAAAGAAGCATTCAAAGCATTAACATCCTTAGTTGAGCAGCTATGGCGTCGCGTCGGCGGCGGTGATGGCAACATGAGCTAAAACATCCTTAGCAACATTAATAGAGCAACATAGTAACATGATGAAGACACGCATTGCATTCAATGCACTCTCGACTGTTGACTGCCACTTTCACTGGCTTAACACACACACACACACACACATACACTGACAATTGTCCATTTGACTTGTCCATTGAATGTTCGCTCAGCCTCATTAGTATTACTGAGATACGCCCCAATCTCTTTCCTGCCCCCTTTGCGGTTTCTTGTTTGACTCTTGTGTTGTTGCCTAACATTTCAATGAACAGCAATTGTGCAACATTGCTTTGTGTCGATCAACTGTTGTTGTTTGTTCTTGTTGCAAGTAGCACGTTACTGCTTTGGCTCTTTTTGTTAGTTGTTGTTGTTGTTGTTGTTGGTCTTTTATGCGTTTTGTGGCCGCGAACAATTATTATGCGTTACATGATTTTCAAAAGTATCTGCGCTTTTTATACATTTCATTATAAGTATATTTTTTGCGTTTGCGGCATTTTTTTTTTTTTTTTTTTTTGTACTTAATTGAAAATTTATACAACATAATTAAAAATGCAGGCATTTTGCCAATAACTTACAACAACAAACATAGGAAAACAATCCAAAAAAAAGAAAAAAAAACTATTGACAATGCGATACAAGATACTTTTTTTTTTGCTTTTCACTTAAACAGAATTTCCTTCGCTTTTAAGTGTGATTTTCTTTCTTTATTTATTCATTTATTTTTTTCAATCGTCTGCCCATCTGTCTGTCCATCTGTCTATCTTTCTGTCAATTGTTTTTTTTATTTTTTTATGTATTTTCAAGTTGTTCTGCTCATTGGAGCAGAAGCACTTCAAGTAGGCAACAAACCAACGCATAAATACCAATATTTTGTTCATTCTTAGGGTATCTGCTTGTGTATCTTGTATCTCAAAAAAAAAAGCAAGCTACAAATCTATGCACCAAAATGAGCAAACAAAACAACAATGACAACAACAATACTTATAATAATAAAAACGCTCATACAACACATTGCAACGGCGTGCATATGAGCATCAAAATAGCAACAAAAACAACAATAACAACAACTCGACAATGAAATTCATTTTTGCGCTTCAAATTCACTTTTTCTCTTTCTCTTTTCTTTTGCTAATTTGTATTTTTTTTTGCACTCTCGATTTTTCGCGCAATGCTTCACTATAAAAGTGTTTGTTTCTCTGTCAGTCTATGTGTGTGTGTGTGTGTGTGTAACTTTTCACTTGACTTTATCAATAATGAACTTAATTGACTTCTTTTTCGTTGCTCTCACACTTTTATCTTTTTTTTTGTTTATTTTCTTTTTGGCACAATACATTTTTTCGCTCATCAACATGAGCCTCTTCAACATCTTCTTCTTGTCTTGTCTTGTCTTGCTTTCTGCTTCAGCCTTTTTGACTTGACTTGCCTCAACTTGACTTGTCTTGTCTTGTCATGACTTGCCTTGATGTCTTTGCTTTGCTTTGTTTCAAGTTCAAGTTCATTTACGTATATGAAATTTGTAACTGAAAAAATTTATTATAATTTATGCACTGACCGGCTTAAAAAAGAATGAAATGAAAACAAAATGGCGTTGATTTATAGAAAACATAAAGAAAATGCAATAAATAATGATAAATCATGAGTTCATATAAAAGTAGTCTCTGTCTATCTGTCTGAGTGTCTATGGGTTGTCGTTGTTTTTAGTGCTATAATTTTTTCAAATTATTTTCCCACACTATTTAGGTTTTTATTTTAAATTTTTTACAACATTTGTTTAAACAAATTTGATGAGAAAATATCTCACTTTGTTAATTTGACTGAATTCCTCCATCAAATTATCTTTCTTTTATTTGCTTACATTTTTTTAAACATTTAAAACTTCACACATTCACTTGTAGTAGACATTTTACAAGACTGCTCTGAGAAATGCGAATTCTATCAACCAAAACAATCTGGAAAAGTTCTTGCTTGCTCAAATTTTGTTTTGAATTTCAACTTTTATTCCTTTTTCAAGACTAAAGTAATTTTATTTCACATTTGTTGCACATTTTCCAACACTAGTTCGCAACCGCTTCGAATTTTTCTTCCAATTATTCATTTTAAATGATATTTTTTTGAAGTATAAAAAAAAATGTAATAGAAAATATTCAATCAAAGGCGTGTGCTGAGCCAAACGCACATTTAGGCGTGCGCACAAATCTCATTGCCATGCAAATGTCGCAAAAATATAATGAAACCAAAAAAAAAAAAATCAAAAAATAATACAAAACTGACAATAATTCCTTAATGAGGCAACAAAAAATAGAATCTCGTTAGAGTTTTGTGTTTGTTGTGCTTGTTTTTGTTGTTATTATTGTTATTTTCATTAACAAAAGTGTTGTTGTAAATAAAAGAAAGAAAAAGCGCAAATATTACGCATACGCCGCGTTACAAATGAAAGTATAAAATGGGCGGCAACGACGACAACGACAAGCAAAGAAGACATTTTCCGTTTTCTTTTCATTTTGTTGCTGTTGTTGTGCTCTTAGAATTAAGCAACATTTAATGTCCTTGAATGTTAAGTGTGTGCAACAAAAAAAATAAAATCAAAAAGGGAACCAGCATGAGTATTGAAATAAAAAATGAAAACGAACAAAAGCGGAAAACAGAGTCTGAAAAGAAGAAGGCAAAAAAAGAAATCATAGAAAAATAGAAATAGAAAAATAGAAGCGCAGACAGTCGAGAGAGAGGGAGAGAGAGAGAGAGAGTGTCGTGTAAATACAGACAAAACGGAAGTGTCAAACGGAAGTTGTTGTTAAAGTATCCTTTTTCGTTGACCATGGCGGAGTTCTGTATATTTTTTGCTGTCATTTTTTGTTTCTGTGTGTGTGAGTGTGTGTTGTGCTTGAACAAAAGCAAATATCTTCGCCACATGCAATAAGCAAAAGCCCAACAACGTCAACACTTGCGGGCGTTTCCCGTGCTTGCAACAAACAGTGCTCTGCAACACAACACTTGTACATCGTCAGTCGCATGCCACATGCTGTGACGACATTTTACGACTTTAGGCAATGCTGATGCTGATGACACTCAAAGGCATGTTGTTTTTTTTTGCTTTTCTAATATTTATTTTTGATTTTCATTTGTTTGATTTTTTTGAACCAAAAATAAAATAATAACGCATAAACAGTTACTTTTAGTGCTGTTAGACAACACTGAAAAAAAAAACAAATTTTATCTGCGAAAAAATATATTTTTTTTTGATAAAAACGAAACTTTCAAATTAATTTGTATACAAAAATACAAAAAAATAAAAAAAGTTTATTAAGAATAAACAAAAAAAAAAGCAACAACTTTTAACCGACGTAACTGTTAAACATTGAAGGACGATGGGGTGGCCACAAACCGCCGCCATCGCTTGGCTTTCGCTCTTGGCCATTTTCGGTTATTTGCCCATTTATGATGCAGCTGGCAATTATTATCGCGGCAGCAGTCTTTATCCGCCAAAGGGTAAGTGACAATGAAAAAGAAAGAAACAAAAAAAAAAAATTCCTTACTAATATACTATGACTAGCATAAATATGTTGATCATGATGATGAAGATGATAATGATAATGATATGTCTCATGCGCACTTGAATCAATTCAATGATATTTAGCCTTCACATACATTACGTGCCTTAAAGCAAAGATGATTGCATGCGTGCACGCGCACGTTTACCAACACTGGCATGGCGCCAACGCCGGCATCAGCTCAGCGTCGAAGTGTGCAGACTGCAATTAATTTCAATCACAGATGCGTTGCGCTGACAAATGTTTAATTGTTTTTCAATTGCAAATGCCTTCGCCGTCGCCGTCGCCTTCTCTTTTGGCCGCTGCATGCAGCTATAAATTATTATTTATTTTTTAATTTTAAATATTTTTTTTTATTTTGATTTATTATTGTTCGCAAACGCTAAAGTTCAAACAATTTAGTTATTTTTACGCCTGGCATTCAATTAAACAAAATGCCGCAAACGCTTAAAATTTAACTTAACTTATTCAACAACTGCAATTGTCATCGTGTCGTGTCAAGCAAGTAACTCAACGCAACTAAGCAACTACGACAGCAACAACAACTAGAAGAAGATCGAGCTACAAATCTAGGCTAATTGTTTGTCGCTTTTGTAATAATTATGCCAGCGTCCAATTAATTTGCACAAACATCTTAATTTAGCAAAAGAGAACATAAAATACAACAAAAAAAAAGAAATAAAATAAAATGCACGAAAAATGCAAAGACAACAACACAAGCCAGCTTAGCTCTACTGAAAGATATTTTGCCAGAGCTCAGCTTTGCTTAAAGATACTTTGGCTCAATTTAGCTCTGTCCAAGCACAGCTCAACTCAGCTTAAGTCAACTCAGTGCTCACAGCTTGGACACAATTTCACACCTCTTACTAACACAGATCATTGAAGTTATGATTTTGTTAAATTTACACTGAAACAAAATGTTTTAGTTAACTTATGGGTACAAATTTTGAAAATAATTTTAAAGATTTGCCAAAAGTTCTTCAGAACTGAAAAATAACTAAGCCTTGAGTGATTCTTGTATATTTTAATATACAAGGAAAACTTTTATGGCCGACTACTCATGGTTTCAATGATTTTGTACGACCATGATAATTATATGATTGCCCCACTCACTCTATTAAAACTCAAAAAAGGAGCATTAATCAGCAAGCATACATGTCTCACAAGTTCTCTTACAAGTTTAATCAAGAACATTGCAATAAAGCATAATTTTAGTGCCAAAAATATATATATTTCAGCCTGTTCCGAATTTCCAAGCCGAGAGGAGTTTATCCAAGTCAAATTTTTTTATGTTTTCAATTCAGAAAATCGAGAAGATTTGTTTTTTTAATTAGTATGCATTTGTCTCGACGCAATCGAAAGTAATTTGTCGTTAAGAAAAGAACAAAAAATTTGTGTTCATCAAATTTTCAACATTATATGACATTATTCTAATCTACAAAACAAATGCTTATATGCTTGGTTAGCTAACTTATTGTAATGAGTAACTTTTCTTCATAGAACTCAGTCAACATTCATGCTTTCAAAACATACGAAGCGCAAATGAAAAAAAAACAAAAACCAAAACACTGAGAAAAAGTACAGTTTAATTACATTGTTATTAAGCATTATTATTATTATAATAAAAAGAGTGTCCCTGCCCTTGCGACAAAAAAAGATATGTAATAAAGAAAAAAAATATAAAAAAAAAGTGAAAAATAAACACGTTTGCGTTGATGCCAAAAACTTCATGCCTTCTTGCACAAATTGCACGGTTTCGAAGTGTTTACACACATTACTATCACTTGACAAAAACAATAACAACAACAACAACAGCAAGAGCCAACAGCAACAAAAACAATACAATACAAAAAGGCGATTCTTTCAATGTGCAAATGCTGAATGAATTGCACAAAGTGGCAAATGTTGAATGAGTGAGAGGAGCTGAGCGCGGTGCAGAGTAACAGAATTGAATTGCTACAAAGGAGCGGAACGAGGAAATGACAGAGGCTGAGCCTGAGGTTGATGCAAAGGCAGAGGCAGAGAGCGTCAGAGGCAAAAGGCAGGCCGCACTGACTGCACTTTTTCTAGGTCTTTGGTCACGGTCAACGAAGTATTTAGTTAGCTGTACATGAGCACACAGACAGACAGACGGACAGACAGACATAGAGCCAACTCTTTAAGCTAAAGTATCTTTCTAACTGCGTGCATTGTTTTTATTCTCACTCAGCTAACTTATGAGATGTAAATTAATCTCATAAAATAAAAAAAATTAAAAACAAAAAAGAAATTAAAAACTGTAAAAAAAAAAAAACAAAATCATATATAACTTTGTTGTTCTTTGAGTTTTTTTTTGCACGCGCGTTTTTATAAAGAAGAAAAAAAAAAAAAACACAACAAGTACAACAACAAGAAGTATTTACGACAATGTCATCCTTGACTTCATTAAATTCCGTGTGTAATTTTATATCGTTGCCTTTGCTGCCTCCGTTGAGCACATAAAATGTATTTATATCGCTCACTTACAACAACTTGTTTGACTTTTTGGTCTATGCTGATAAAAAAAATGCAAAAAAAAAAAAGATACAGAATAAAAAAAATACTGCAACATTTTACAGGAAGCGCAAACTGTTGAATTATGTTTATCATTATGACAATCAAAATGCGCAAAGACAAAAAAAAAAAAAATATTTAAAAAAAGATGTAAAACAAATTTAAACAAAAAATTCAAAATAATAATAATAAATGATAATAACTAAAAATCTTAACTACTGTCATGTCATGTCATAGCTGTCGGTGTGTGCGCTAGTGTGCTTATTTTTATAGCCAACACTGTAAATAAATTTTTAAACGCAGCAACTGTTAATTGCAATAAGGCGTGGCATGGCGTCATGTCAACTAATCTGCACTGCGCTACAATAAAAGCGCACACAATCATCAGATCATCAACAACATGATGATGATGATGATGATCATCGTTATGACGATGAACAAGAAAAAAAAAAAAAAGAAAAAGATGAACGTATGAAACAATTTAGAAAAGATACATAAAAATACTTATAAGAAACGCTGACAGCATGCAAACAAAATGCGCTGAGCGTGCATTATTTTGTTGTTGTTGTTGTTTGTGTTGTGATTGTAGTTGTTGTTGTTGTTGTCATCAAATTGAAGCGACAGCAATACATACAAAGCCTTAAACGCTCATGCAGTTCACATTCTTGTGTTTTGCTGAGTGCACAAGTTTTAAAGCTTTGAATTCGTTTGAAGCTTCAAACACTTTTAGAACTTGAAAACATAAAATCTCATTCAACAATTGAAGATATTATCGTAAAACAAACAAAATATATAAGAAATATTATTAATATATGAAAATGAAGATCATTTAAAATGACATTCAGTTTGTTTCTCAGCGAAGTTTAGGGTTTTTTAAAATGATATGAGAAATAAAGTTGACATTATGTGACACAGGCCTATACGGCTGTCTAGCACTCGAATTAAAATCAATTTCTTGGTCTTCTATCGAAATAAAATAAATTTTTTGTTGATATGAAAGTCTTCAGTTCGTAGCTAGTTGAGTAAAACTGAGACTCACACTATAGTAAGACGCAAGCAGTTCACTTTATCTGAATTATCCCATTTTTGCTAATTGAGAACTTGTTCTCAACTGACGAATTCAGAGACAGTATCAAAATATTCTCTATTCAATAATACACAAATCCGGAACCCTTTCTAGCTTGAGTAGAAATTATTATTGGTTTCTATGAATTAGTATTTTTGATAGTTCGGAGCTATTAGAATATGATGAAAGTGTTTCCATCCCATACTATAATACATATGCATAAGTACATGACCACAAATAGGAGCAGGAATAAGAATTTGATGATTTTATTGAAAAAATACTATTTTATGATAAATTAAAAAAAAAACTTAAATTTTTCTTAAAACATTTCACTCAAAAGAACACTGCAATACTTTCACAATTTCAAAATTAGCTTGCTCTTTATATGGACGACTGCTGAAGAACATACGACTTATTGTAATAAACAAACTTAGTGATGCTCTTAAAGCTTTGATCATCATTTATTTTACTTCTAATTTTTTGCACACTGTTTGTTGTTGTTATTGTGATTTTTTTTTTTTTTTTTGTTATTGCAATGAAATTTGTAACTAAAACGTTTTTCAAAGTCATTGCTTTCATTCTTTGTGCTTTGCAACAACAAACGACGAAGGCAACTTTTGATTTTTTTCTTTTTCTTTTTATTTTTTTTTCTTTTTTAAGATCTTTAGTGTGCACTGAAATATTTGCAATTAAGTTTTGCTTATTAAGAAAACAATGCATGCATTTTTGTTGTTGTTTTTGCTGTTGTTACTGTAGTTTAGTTAGCCCTCAACTGAGGCGAACGCGTTTTTTATGCTTGCATGCGCTTTGCACTTCCTGCAGCGACAACAACAACGACGGTGATGGCATTCGAAATGATATCTTAATCTATTATAAATGCTTATGCGCTGATGTAAGCAGACACACACACACACACATGCATACACACATAGAACATACACTTGTTAAAAATGTTGCCTTTACTGTTGTGCTTCTTTTTTCGTCAACATATTATATCAACAAGTGAACAAAAAAAAAACTATAAAAAAGAAGAAGAAGAAGAAATAAGTAACAAATCTGCAATGAAATGATATTTACTTGTGCTACAACAATGACCAATTGTATGAAAAAGCACCTGAAAGACACACAAAGCGAGAGTGAGAGAGCGTTGTGCTTCTCAAACTGTTGTCCAGCACAGTGCTTGTCAAATATTGCTTGAATGCAATTTCGTGCGCTTTTGAAATAAAGTGCAAATATTTTCCAAAATGTTCAAAATGTAATTTCTTGCAAAATGAAAAATAAGAAGAAGAAGAAGAAGAAGTATTAAAAAAAAGGAAGATTTTCATGATTTCGTATGTGGCGCATAAAATATTTGTGCCGTCTTGTAGACTCTTCTCTTCATGGTTCGGCATAAAAATGTTCGTCACATTTGTTGTTGTTGTTGTTGCTGTTGTTGCTGTTGTTACTCTTAACAGCTTCTGCTTCTTCTTTCACTGTTTTGTTGCTATTGTTGTAGAAAATGTCGATTCACTGCACGTTGATTTGATGACTACCTGAGTGAGTTTGTGATTGTGTGTGCATCTGTGTGTGTGTGTGTGTTGAGGCAAGTAAAGTCAGTCGACTCAAGTCAAGGCAGACCTCTGTGCATCTAAACAGAAAATTTAATTCTTTGCAAAAGTTGTGCAACAACAACAATAACTACAATAGCAACAACATAAATTGAAATCAAAGTTTAACAATGCCAAACAGTAAAATCAACAGGATAACGGTTTTTTTGTCTGATTTTGCTTATTTTCGAGGTTGCCAGATTAAATTCTTCAAGAAAAAAAATTTAAATTTTTTTTGTTACTATTAAAAATAACAAATAAATACAAATTTTGTTAAAAATGTTAATGAAAATTTTCTTTATGGTCTTTATGACTAAGTTTTTTAAACAAAATTAATTATTATCTTGTTTTATGGAAAATTTTTAGTAAAAAATATCAATAAAAAAAACTCTTCGAATTCAAAAATTATTGTTCGAATTTAAAAATTACTTTTCGAATTGAAAAATAAATCTTCGAATTGAAAAAATTCTTTTCGAATAAAAAAACTAGTCTTTCAATTAAATATAATTCTTTGAATTTAAGAATTTACTATTACTCTTCTAATGAAAAAATAGCTCTTTAAATTGAAAAAAAAAAAAAAATATTCAAATTAAAAATAACTGTTCGAATCGAAAAATTACTTTTCGAAATGAAAATTAAATTTTCGAACTAATTAAATCAAGCAAATTTTTTTTTTTTTTTGCTTCTCCACTTTCATATGCTTATGGCAACCCTTTATATACAGACACTTGCACACCCACACACACACACAGACACAGTGGAAGATATGGGAAACGGAAATAAAAGCTCAAATATGCATTGCAATATATTCTTATAATAAGAAACAAGAAGCAAAGCAAAGTAACATTTATTTATAACTAAAAATCTTACTGCTTTAAGAAGAGTGCCAAAAAAAAAGTATAGATTTCAAGCTCATTAGCTTTAAGACCTCAGGCAGTTGTGAGATACTTTTACAATTGCAGTTTCAGATACTTTAACTGTTGAGCATGACATCTTCTTTTTTTTTTTTTTGATATAATTTAACTACTTTTCAAATGAGTTACACAAACATTAAGAATGATGCTTGTTGCTTTTGCACATGCTAGTAAAGTATCTTTGTATCTATATGGGTGTATGTTGAACGTAACGCATCTGCATAGGAAGGCAAAGCACACGCAGTAATTTGATACTTGTCCCATTAACAAAATGTCAAAATGTCTAAATGCCATTGGCAAGAAATAAAAAAAAAACAAAATTACATACATATAAAAATAAGAAGCTGCTAAAGAAGAAGAAGAAGCAGCAGCAGCATATATAGCACGACAACCCTAAGTGTTGCTGCTGGAGTCGAGTGCCAAGACACGTGCGTGTGTGTGTGTGTGTGTGTGTGTGTGTGTGTGTGTGTGTGAGCATTGAAATGTCATTCTGTGCTGATGTTTGTTATTTGGCATGCGTTTTGCATTTTCTTGCGTGATTATAACTTCTCCTACTGCTTCATCTTCATCTGCTTCTGCCACTTTTTGCTTAGTTTTCATTAGAAAATATTTTATTTTTCAAGGGGTAAAACGTGTTCTTGCTGACAGTGTTGCAAAAGCGTGCGAAAATATTAGAAAAAAAAAAAAAAAAAAAATTAAATAAATAAATAAAAGTATCTCAAAATGAAATAAGCAACAGGCATGTAGAAAATGAATATTGTTAGCAAGTTTGCATTTCCGCTTTTGTTGGACTGCTTTCTTTCCTTATTCTGCTTGTTATTTTTTCTTGCAACCAAGTCAAGTCGCATTGAATGCTATTCAACGCAAACGAAAAAAAAAATAAATTGTATCTGAAATGGAAAATAATGTTGAGCTGATTAAATACGTGACTTAATTCAATGCTTATGCTGGATTCCTAAAACTCTGTCAAAACTCAAAGCTGTTGCACGCAGAGCCACCGTGCGAAAGAGTGAGAAAGCGATATATATTGTAGGAGTGTGACAAGAGATATGGTCCGACGCATGACACATGTTCAAATACGCATTTTGAACAACAACAACAACAAAAATATATAGGAAGAAAATTACAAAGATTATTTCACTTTGATTTTTATTTTTGATTTGCCGAATCGTGCCGTAATGCCGTGACTCACGACTTGTGTATTACATTAAAAATGTCAATATTGGCAAAGAGATTACATTTGCTCATTGCGTTTGTAATTTGCTTGGCAAAATGCATCCGATCGTGCTTCCGTTGACAAACGTTAAGCTCAGTGGTGACGCTTATGACTTTGTCAGCTTTTGACATCATCATGTAAGTGATCACAATGATGATGATGATGATCAAACATGAAAATCAAACTCATATAATGCAACTGCTGACTATGATAATGATGACGTTGATGCTCATTCTAATTCTGATTACTTTGCCAGCGGCAAACAGTCATCGTCAAAATCAGCAAACAACTTTATTCTAAACAAAAAGCTGAACTGAACTGCTGCTGATGCAATTCAAAACCATTGATCGTGACTTTATACTTTGTCGACTTGCCGACTTGCCGACTATAAGATACATTTCATTAAAATGACTCGTGCGCGCGTGTATGCTCATGTGCTTTTGCCTTAGCTATGGCTTGTTGCGACCGAGTGACCGAAAGCATGAAGTATTTTTATTCGTTGCATTTCATTCTTGACCATTAAAATTCTTGGCATAAATAGTAATACTTTTATTACAACAACATAAGCAATAAGTACAACAACAAGCAACACCACCCACTAATTAAAGTGCATGAACAGTTCGCATCGGCATCTCTCAACTAGATTAGATACAAAAAAAAAACATACACACAAACGTACTCATAAATACAAATGTATATTGCAGTATTTATGAATATCTATGCATCTATATGCCGTATGCATGCAACATTTATGCATTGCATGTATCTACATGCCGTTTTCGTTCGTTTAAATGTTCAATTTATTTGCGTTCGCTTCATATGCTTTTTTTTAAAAGGTGCGGACAAACAAAACGTGAAAAATGAATGCGATTGCCTGTGAACAAATTTATGTACTGACGTGATCGTATTTAAATCAACACATTTCATTAATTTATTGTGCAATTCAAAAGTGTTTTAGAACAAACAACAACGACGACGAGCAACAAATTTGCGCAATAAAAGTATAAGAATATATAGAAGTAAGACAAGTAAGACAAATCTTATATTAACTCAAAACAAAACTGTCAAAGTGTCAGTGTACGCCAACAACAACAACAACAAGAACAACACCAGCATGACAACAACAATTGTAATTAATTGTAAACATTAACAATTTGTTATGCCATAAGCATTAAGTGCAATGCGATCGTTCATTTGTATCTATTAAGATGAAAAATATTTAAATTGTTTGCAAGCAAACAATTTTTGCATTGCAAAATTAAACACATTTTTTTTTATTGCTTTTGTAGCTTACATTCGGTTTGTAAAGTAGACGTTGAAGATTTCATCTAATCTTGAAAATGTTAAAAGAACAAGTAAAGATTTCTTCGAAACATGTTTGATTTGGGATTTATTTTACTTCTTCCCAGTCTTTCTCTACAGCTTCTTATCTTTCACATGCTGTACCAACATTTGAATCATGCCGCAAATTTTCTTTTTTTTGAGTTTTCTTACATTTTTTTATATTTTTTTGCTTTGTAATCATTTGGCGAATTATATCATCTCTACAAGTGTTCAACAATGACAAACTGTATGACAACGCTTTTGTCTTCAAGACATTTTGCATGATCGCATTTCAATGACTTTGCATTAACAAAATGATCTCAATGAAGTTGAGTTAATTTTTCAAAACGTGTTTCAGCTATGACAACTGCACCCAACTGCACTTTACAAAAATCTCTTTTTGTTTTTGTATTTATCTAAGAATACATAAATTAGCGCCTTTTGACAGATCAACCATGAGTAATGCCAAAGATTTTTACATGCAGTTTTCTGACACTTTGTCGCTGAAGTTCGCTGTGCCTGTGCAATGACAACAACAAAAACTGTCAGACAGACAAATAATTGAATGATTTAAAGTATACACTTTCAATTAGAATGCATTTGTGCACATATCTCTTTCATTCATTCATTCATTCATTCAGTCGGTCGGTTGTTCGTTCGTTCGTTCATACATTTAGTCAAAAAGTGTTGTCGTTATGACTGCGCTTTTATTTATTATTCTATTCTAAATAATATTTATGCACATGAATTCAATTCAATTGAATTGAACATACAGTTACAGATACAGATACACAAACACGCCGAAATAACACAACTGACATGAAAGCGAGCAACAAACAACAAACGCTGAAATGAAACGAAAAGAGATGAATTAGAAATTAGATCATAATTTAAATGAAAATGTTTTTTTGCATTTTTATTTGTTTTTTTTCTGCACAAATAACGTCAGTCATTGTATTGCACACGCTGAACGATCAATCACGCGAACAATCAATCAATCAATCAATCAAGCATTTAATGTTTATGATTGCATTGCGGCAGAATTCACTTGACTTTGACAATGAACTTTGCTTTATTTTTTCAGTTTTTAATTATAATTTTTTTTTTCCTTGCTTTTTATGTAAATGAAATTTTATGTTTTTCATGAGTGATGATTTGTGTGCATTTACGTTCTGTAACAAATACTAATCAAAGCTTTTTGTACTGTAGTCGATACAAATAAACATCAAAGTGAACAACTTCAAAATCTACTTTGAAATCAAAAAATAAATATATATAATCAATAATATTGAGTCTACCAAAAGCCATAAAAAATTTGAAAACGTATTTTAACTCTCAAGAACAAAATTCGAATGGTGGATTGCCGTATGTGCCTTATGGCGGTCTTGTAACATAGGAGTATATGATATTGGCTTTTTAATTATGTACAAAAAATCAGTAATAGTTTTTACTTCCACTTGTTACACACCCAAAGGTCTAGTAATTTTATCCAGCCATGTGGATGTCCTTTTTCGGTAGAGAGTTGAGCTTAGAACATAACTTTTCGAACTTGAAAATAAGTCCGTTCACGGCTACAATTTTCACTATACTCATAGGCATAAAATTAAAATTGTTCATGTCTTTTGGAATACTCTTTATAATAGTTTCATTTTTTTGTTATTCTGAATTTTAAATTTCAACTTCAAAATCAATTTTGAAATCAAAATGAAAAGCATTTAATTTCAATGCTGTTCGATTTCGATATTTCGTACAATACACATGCTGCATAGTGGCAGCATATATTCATTCATTTTCTGTTGCATACAATGCGGCGCATTACACTTTGCTACGTTCGTCCTTTGGCTGACATGCTTCGTGCACAAAAATGATTAATGACTTTTTTCGTTTGTATGTCATTCGATTTTGTCGATTTTTGTAATTTCTCTTTTTTTTTCTTATTATTTTTATTTTATTTTTAATGCTTTTGTTGTTGGTGTGGCTGTTGTTGTTTTTGTTGTTGTGTGACATCGTTGAACGATAAAAATTTAATTGCAGACTGTGATACATCAACAGATAAAAGTCGTCATTAAGCAACGCATAAGTAAATTAAATAATTTATTAAAAAAGGCAACAAAACCCTCGACAACAACAAAAATATCTTATATAAGATATTAAACAAAAACGATTACATAATAATACAACTTATGAAATACGATTCAAAAACTCATAAAGGGCAATTATATTTAAAAGAAACAAAACACGCACGAAATAAATATAATGTCAGAGCCATATGAACGAGACTGTTTGCGTGCGTGTGTGTGTGTGTGTGTATGTGTGTGTGTGCGTGCGTGTGAGTGAGTGAGTAAGCAGACATTTAAATTTAGTAGTCATATTAATTGGCATAAACCACAAATGCGAAAAGAAATCCAAGAGAAGAAGGTAAGAAAACAAAAAAAGTTATTCGCAAATAGTTGACAGTTGGGACCTTAACAACAACTTAGTGTAAGTGGGAAAGAGAAAGGAAAAAAGGAAAGGTGAACCGTTCAACACACACACACACACACACACACATACACACATACATACATACATGTGTGTTCTACAGGCACTTGCAACTGGTAGCCAACATTGAAAATGCTTGCCACTCGAGGCAAGCGAACGCGAGACTTGAACAAAAATTACAACAAAAACGTTTCAAATAACGAATGAGGCAAAACTAAACTGAAAAACAAGAAAAGAAAAGAAGAGTATAAAAAAAAAGGAAGGAGAAAAAAAGGATGGAACAAAAAATTGCAAACGGCGTCGAAAATATTCCGACTTTTTACTGTGCCAGGCACTCACTGACACTTTTACTTAGCTCAACACACACGCACATACACACACACATACACATACAAAGTTTGTCAACGCCAGCATTGGGCATGCAAATACACACACACACAGATGCATACAACAGCCATACATACTTATACCATAGATGCAGATACATTGTGTTTTTTTATAAATTAACCTTTGGTTTTTTTTTAAGAAAATCATATAAGCTGAAAAATGTCGAAGAATGAATGTCAAATGGTAAAGATGAAGAGCCTTGATTTTTAAATATATATTTTTAATATATATTTTTTAATTTTTTCATTTTCAATTTTTTTTATAAATTCAATGCTAGACTGCTGTATGTGCTATGTAGCGCTGTGTAACATAAGCTGCCAAATGTGACAAGCTTTAATGACTTAAAAAAAATATTTCTAAAATTTTTTTCAGCTTTTTTGTCCATTATAAAAATCACCAAATTACGTAAAAAAAATTTTAAAAATTCGAAAAATTAAAAAAAAATCAATCCCTTCTCAGTTAATATGAAATTTGTGCAACGCTGTCACACACACGTACACACACAGATACTTTATATGCAACTCACAGCTATGCTAATATAAAATAGTGCTATCTCTATCGCCATTAGCATTTCATTTCATTTTGATTTCATTAGGCAGACACAAGCAAATAGTAATGATAAATTTTATTTAATTTGCAATAAATTTTGGTCGACGACGACGACGTTGACGTTCATATTGACGTCGTTGTAACCAAGACAACAACAACAACAATGACAATCGCTTAAGCACGCAACATTTTTTTCACCACCCTTTTTCACCCTGCACCCCTTCGAGCACAGACAAACACAAAATTTACCGCAAAAAAAGCATAAACAGATATTTTACTCCACTCGAACGAATTAGTTACCCTCATCAGCACCAAACACAAAATTTTATCATAGTCAGCGAGGAGTCTCTCTTGCTCTTCCACATACCCCTTACCCTGTAACAACAAAGCAAAGCGGCGTACAAAAAAAAAATAAATAAAAGGGACTTCAGTCAAAGACGACATCGTCGTTTTGTACAATGTACGTCATATACTAATCGTTCAGGTTGAAAGTTTTATTGTCATTGTTGTCGCAACAACAACAACAACAAGTTGTTGCCTGAGCAAGGGAACTGACGATATGTTAGTATGAAAAAAAAAAAAAAAAACAGCAACAAAAAAATGTAAGGGAAGTCTGTCGTCAGAGAGTCAAGTCAAGTCAATTCAAGTTACATTTACATGTGTACATATGCAAAACAAGCCACAAAAATTAGCGTTTGTCACATTTCAAATGGAATGCGCTAAATCAGTGAAACTTTAACCAAACATAGACAAAAATCTGAATTAGAATGTTATTGTATTGTACAAGTATAAATGTGTGCGAATGTGTGCAGACAACAAATTGTCGTCAGTGAGAAACAATGTGTGCTTGTGTGTAAACTGTGTGATTTCTGAATGAATTTAAATGCTTTGCAAATCGATTTGCAAATTGTTTATTTGTATAACAATAGTTTTGAATATAGAAAAACGTTTCGAATTTTTTTAAAATTACAGAAATAATCTTATTATTTTCTCATTGATTTTAATATACAATAAGCTCAACTCGATCAGCTTAAAATTAAATTTTGAGAGTATCGCTTACTGATATTGGCTGTTTTTCTATATGGTGTATTTCGAAAGAGAGATAAGTGAGATTTTTCACGATCCCACTCATCATTTGGACATCTCTTAATCAAAAGCTATTTTGAGTTAAACTAATATTTATACGCATACCATCCTATCCTATCCCATCTTGATACTTACTTACTACTTTGCATGTTTTTTTTCTTACGTAATTCGACTCTTTGCTCATATTATCCTGAGCCTAACTCTCTACGCAACCTATCTTAATTTTGTAATTTGATATTTTATCTACTTAACTCAATCTTTTGCTATTATTATTCAATTGTTATTGTAAACCTTTCATAACACAATTTTTTGCTTTATTGCTCTGGAACACACGCTCTGACGTTCTCACACATCGTTGCTAGCCCATGCCATCAGTGTTTCACCCCATTGACAGACTGTGGTCAAACACAATTAAGTCAATTTTAACGCTCATTAAATGTAGCATACTTTTTCGCAGCACAAATTTTTGTTTAACTCTTTTTTTTTACTCTGTGACAAAGTAAACAAAGACGCATGCAAAAGAACACTTAGAAATAAATAAAAAAAATAATAAAAAAAACAAAAATCTATTAAATAATTGTGACGATAAAAAAGAAGAAGCAGAAAAAAAGTATACAAACATGACGAAACATGTAGCAACATGTTGCTACAAACAATTTCAACGTTAGTTTAAAGCCCATGCACAAGTCTAATAATGAAATGCAATGGAAAAGCTTGGATGACGCGCCATTTGCCACACCCACGTGTATGCAATACATGACATATTTGACATATTTTTGACACAATTCTTCATGTACGAACATGTTTGCGTGCATGTTTACAACGTTCTTCGTTTAGTCTCATCATCATTATTGTTAATAACATGATGATCATTATCATTATAGACAACATCGATGTACTAGCTCAAGCTAGTTGTCTGTCTGTCTGTCTGACTGTTGTCTCTCGGTTGCATTCAACACGTGCAACATGCCAAAACATTGCAGGGTGCATATTAATAATATATTCAGTACTCCATTGTGTATAATGTCATAGTTAATCGAGAAATCGAGAAGCGTACGCGACAAAGTCTAATGACTCATTAAACATTGCAAGTTGCTTCTTCTTGAGTTATGTAAGTATTGTGCTTGTTGTGGTAGCGTAGAAGCAGCCGCATGAGTATGCATGAGAAGGTATGTATCTGATGAGTTGCTGCCACGTGAGCACACTCATGTTGCATATTCATGAGCGTTTCGTGTTAAGTTGCCATTTTGACAACGCTTTTGTTTGCCCAAAAAAAAAAAAAAAAGAAAAAAAGTAGAAAAATAAAAGCAAACGAGTGTCAGCGCAGAAGCCGCCAAGTTGAATATAGCTGAGCTATGCATATTTATGCACATTAAAATGATTGATTGATTACTTGAATGATTGACTAACTGACTGACTGACAGAGACATTGTTTGTCGCTTACGACAGTTTGTCTAACAAACTTGACATGATTCTTGCATTGCGCTTTGCTCTGCTACTTGAGTCTCATGCAAGTCTGAGCGATGCGACAATCAACCGTGATATCTTCGCTGTCGCTTGTCTTGTCTAACTAATTTCCTACACATGCCGCATTTTTGTAGTTGCGTCGTCTAAATTTCCGTTATCTAAGGACACATACATGCACCCACACTAAACGTCTGTGTCGGAAATCGATTTCGCTGTCGTTGGCCAAATGATTCAAGGCTCAAAACAAATGTCTGTCGTTCACGCTTGCAATTAAAAACTATTCAAATTATTATGTCTGTTCATATACGAAAGCGATAAATGTTTTGCGCAAACAATGTTGGCTTAGCAAAAAATTTACGTAAATTTACGACAGTGAAGAACAAAAAAAAAAGCGAAATCAATTGCATACTTATAGGTGCTTGTAATACAAAAAGGCAGCAAAAGGGATTGTTTACACAATTATATTAAAAAGAGAATTAATAAAGAATTTAATAAATAAAAAATGAATTTATCAAGTAAAATATTTAAAAAAAATTATTTTATCAAAAAAAAAAATTGTATACATTTTATTAATATTAACAAAAAATATCTTAGAAAATATTTAGAAAAAAATTGGTTTAAAAATATAAAAAAATGTGCATATAAAAAAAAAAATTTATAAATAACACAAAAAATTGCATTTAATAAAAACGAAAATTTATTACATAATTTTTTGCGACATATTTTCGCTTAAGAGCATCTAGTCTTATTCAATTTAAAAGACCAAAATGAGATAAAAATTTGTGTTTTTCTTTTGGAAAAAAAACAGTACAATTCAAATCAAATAACTTCCAACTCATTCTTCTGCAATACAAGTCGCCATAAATTTATATTTATTCATTGCTTATGTAAGTGTAAACACTCCTTAAAATATTTCCATTTGCTTGAAATTATTGCTTTTTCAACATATTGACAAAATTTTTAAGCATTTTTGCCAACATCAATTTGCTCCTGAATGCAACATTTATGAACGACGCTAACGAGCAATAATCAAATCAGCATACTTTTTGGCGTGTTAACGGCATGAGAGAAATAGAGGGAAGCAAAAGCAAAAAAAAAAATATATATATATGCATGATAATAAGGAGAGAAGAAGAAAAGGAAACAACGTTGATAAATTTTTTAAAAGCAACGCATTTTGATTAAAGTAATTTGAAAGCATTTAACACTTTAGCGCATGTAAACAGACAAATAGGGGAAGGCAGAAGAAGGCTAAGTTGAAAAGGCAATGTGCGGGGGTGGGGTAACAAATCAAGAGACACTGTTTACATATATAAAAAAAAAAGTATGTATTTCAGTCTTGGCCAGAGAGAATGCTTAAAACATTAGCGACTTATAACTCCTTTAATTACGTATTTGTCGCAAATTGGTTGAAAAATGCGAAAAATGTGCGCAGCTGTCGTGCAACCGAAATGAAACTATAATTTGATGATACAACAGCAATTATAATGACAAAAACAACAGAAAACGGTAAAAAAAAAAAAACAGATCACAACAACAACCTTACACATAAACAACAAAAACGACGATGAGCACGACGACGACTACGACGACGACAGCAAACAAATTTATGGCATGCAACGCATTAAGAATAAAACTTTACCTGAGTCCCGGCAACTAAATACAATATTAAAACAACAACAACAACAACACGAACAACAACTAAATGAACAGTTACGGCAAAGTTTGTTGGCCAAAAGGGCGGTGTGTAGCGGGAAGCCGCGTGTTACAAGTTTACGCTTTTTGTTTGGTTTCATTCAGCGTTTTTTGTTGTTTTATTTATTTCGAAACGAGTTTAATTAATTTTCAAATGAAAACGGTAACCATTAAAAAAAATAAAACAAAAACAAATAAAAAATTGTAATTTAAATAGTGTAACAATAAGCAAAAACAAGCGCAACGCAAAAATAACTGAAGTCATACGAAGCCGATTTGCTTGTTTCAACTTTTTAATAGCATACTTTTTGGCTAGCAATTTTTTTCTTTTTCTACTTAATGTATTTTTTATTGTTTATTGCGCTTTACAAGCAACAATTATTAAATAATTTAAGTGAAAAAAAAATTGCAAGCAATTAATTGTTAATAAAAAAAAAGAATTTACAAAAACTCAAGAAAATATAAGTTTTTATTATTATATGAAATCAACCAAAAAAACGACGCTTTAACAAACTAATAAATAATTGTCTAAAAATTGCACACACAATAAAAAACCAAATCCCTTTACAATTAAGTCAAATTGAAAAATAAAACACACGCCACTTCGCCACTCAAATGAGACGATGAGATTTTGTTCGCAACGCTTGCGGTTTGCCACTCTTATTTACTCACACACGCTTCCTTTTGCTCCCTTACATGCTCACGCTGGCTTTTCAATTGCACTTAGAACAGCAACAAAATGCTTTACAGTTGTTGAGCAGAGCAGAGCAGAGCAGTGACTGTGTTGATTTCAACGTGCGGCAAACCATGCGCACATTTCATGATTTGCCACGACAACTTCCTGTTGCCATTGCCATTACCATTTCCGTTTCCGTTTAATGTGCACCGTACTTGTACTAGCGTCGTTTGCTTTGTGATGCTGTTCGCCTGTTCACAGCTCCATTTTCAAGAGCGTGAAAATTCACACGCAACGCGTTGAATTTCACACTCAGCGCAAATAAGCTCAATTCAATTGAGCTCAATGAGTTGCATCAATAGTGTTGAGTTACTCAACAACAACAACAACTTATATAGAACATGGTCAGTCTCTTTGTGCATGTGTGTGTGTACTGCAACAGTGCAAAATGAAGTTGTATCTAAACATGATAGTTGTCGCTTTTGCTTCGCTCCTGCTGCCAACATGCCAAACGGAAACTTGTCTGCCAAAGCAAATGTCATTCATAGTTGTCATTGTCTGTGTGTGTGTGTGCGCGTCATTTGCAGAGTTGCCATGTTGCTAACGAAGGACCATTTAACAGGCTAACAGTGTCATTGACCATTGTATTGTTGTTTGCAGCGCTTCCTTGTTTTTTTTTGTCTTTTTGTCTTTTCCCTTTTTTGGCGGCACATTTCCAAATGCAATATACAAACTAATAAACTTTGCAATCATTGAGCATTGCATGCTGTGCGCCGCATAACGCTGGGAAATTTTCATTTCAAACATCATTTTACTTGTGTGCATTTAGATACATGTGTGTGTGTGTGTGTGTGTGAGTCTCAATTAAATACATTGTTGCATGCCTATAATATTTCATTATACTTGTTTGCCACGCCCACTGCCACTGTATTTTATAAGAATTTTGTGGTCACAAAGTTCGCGTAACATATTTGGTTTTGTTGCGTGCGAAATTTTGTGCTCAACATCTCTTTCACGCACACAGACACACACACAGACAGACAGACAGACATGCATACGCACGCAGGCAGCCTCTCAGCTATGCTGTTTTGCTGGCGGCACCTTTGTTCTTTCACTCTCAGGGTTGTGTATGCGAGTTTTTGCTTGCTTACTTTGCTGTGCGCCTAATACATGTCGGCAACTTCAATCAATGTTGCCATGCTGCTGCCGGCACAACGACAACGGCTGCTTCTGTTTTTTTCTATTTTTATTATTATACAACTTTGGTCCATTCGTAATTGTTTATCTTTGTTGTTTCATTATTGCCGACACCAAGCCAAATCAAACCAAAATCAACCCTTCGCCTGCCCTTGCCGTAGCAACCCTTAATACTTCGTTTAGTTTACCAAATTGCACACGTTATATCTTCCTTTCTGCCAGCCAACCCTCCCTTGCTCTCACTCACACGCACACAGACATAGAGACATGCGTCAACACGCTTAGTCAATGTGGCACACATTGTTAGAGTCAACAGTAGCGTCCAACTGCTCTTGCTGCTGCTCGCCTAACCCACATCAGTCAAGCATTATAATCGGCTTTTCTATGCTCAATTTGCGCCTGAAGATCACGCTTGTAAATTCAATTTGTTCACCTCACTTCACTACACCTCAGTTTGCTTCGTCTTCGTCTTTATTTGCTTTGTTTTGGTTTGAGCTTGTTTACATTCAGTTTGCACAAAGTGTGCATGGTGGTTGTTTTTGCCTTAAATCATAATTTTATTTGTTTGCTGACCACAAATAAAATAAAGCAAAAAAATGTGAAGCAAAAAAAAACCAAGTAGCAGAAAAACAGAAAAGGATTACACAGGTTTAACATGTATTTTCATACATTTTTGTTCTTCGGTTTTCTTTTTAATAACTCAGAAATTTGCGTTTTTGCTAACCACAAAATTTATTTGTTTTTGTGTGCGTGTGTGTGTGTTTTAAAGACAACTTGTCTAAGCAACATGTTGCTTGTGAAAAGATGCATGTTGCGAGCTTGTCTTAATAAATAGCAAAAAACTATTGCATATGCTAAGGTGTCGCCAGTAAAATAATATCTTCAAAATGTATCTATAGCAAATAATGTCTCTATAATTGTTATAGCAAATATTTTTCTCTGCTATGATAAAAATAACTCAGCTGATATTACAAATACTTTAAAGATATTCATTTTCATGACTTTAAGAAAATTTTAGACATCAATAAAATTTATTTTCAATTTCTTTGACTAAAAAAAAAAAATATAAAAACGAAAAAAATTGTATAAGACTTGTAATTTGACAGCCTGAAACGCAAATAAAATATATATGTAAGCGTTGTAAAGCTTTGCCGCTACGGGGAAAAAGAAAACCAATAAGCAAAAACGCAGACAAGTATAAGAAAAACTTCAAACTGTAAATGTTTAATGTCAATAATCATGAAATCTGCAAAGCTGCCGACCAACTAACAAACAAACAAAGAAACGAGCAAACACAGAAGCAGTAAAAATGGATAATACAATCAAATTGTGTTGACAGGCGAGCCAAACAAAATAACAAAATAACAAAAAAAATAGCAAACAGACAAGGAAAAAGGTACAAAAATTGTTGCATACTTTTTGGGTGTCGAAATAAAATCTTTTTTGATTATTTTAACAATTTGGCATATCAATTTGTATGATTTCTTCTTTAGAAAAGCAAAGAAATTTGATGTTTATTTCAATGTAGAAAATAACCGCAATGCGCGATAACTCATACGCCTTAAGCTATGCAACAACTATGCATTAGTTAAAGCATAAAGGGTGAAATAGTACAAATATTGGTAACGGAGCTGCTGTAATAAATGCAAAATGGCAAAAATACTTTCTTGTCACACAAAACAAAACAATTTAAAAGTAGAAAAAGACGCCAGACAAGTCAACTTACCAATGACGAAGACGACGACAACAACGACGACACAAAATGCAATCACAACAACGAAGTGAAAAAGTTTTATGTTAAATATTTTGCTGTTATTTTTTTTTTTTTTTGTTTTTGTTTTTCTTTTCGGTTTGTCCTTTTAAATAAATGTTAACGTTTTGCCGCAAAACTCATTCACTCACTCAGCATAATATGCAAAAGCCTACAAAGAAAACAATAATAATGCTGACTGCCTACAATGACGACAACGACAACGACAACGACGACGACAACGCTGATGAAGTCAATGAAGTTGAAACTATTGTGAACGATTTTCCAACGAAACGGTGCCGCGATGCGATTTCGTGTTGAAAATTGCGCAAAGCAAAATACCTCAAATTAAACTTTCTTACATTTGACTTACAACAAAAACACACACAAAAATCCAACAATACCAACAACAACAACAACAATGGGGGAGAAAAAGTCGTTAAAGTTGCGCAAAAGTTCATTTCATTTCATTTTAGTTCCATGTTCATGTTCATGTTCATTTCATTGCAGTTCACTTTGTCTGCCACGTCATCACTGATTTATGACCTCATGACGTTCAATGATGCCGCATTACCTCATTTATTAATTAAATATATACATGTCTGCATTTAAATGCGTTACTTTCATCCTTGTCGTCCTTGCCCACATCCACACCATCCTTGTTGCTATTGTTGTTGTTGTTGCCAATGTTTCTTTTACTTTGGCTGCCTCCAATTACACGTGCAAATATTTTCGATGTTATACGACAAATATTTGAAGAGCAACGGCAAGTTTTCTATTACATACTTTTAAGCAGCAAACAGAAAACAACGCGCACTTTACTTTTAATTAGCCTTTATCGTTGTCCTTTAGCGCTTGTAATCAAATCCTTGCTTCGGCCTGTTCTAACGCTCTTGGAAAGAAAGAAAAAAAAAAGAGAAAGAAAATTGTTTATGTAGCATACTTTCAAGTGTCAAACATTAAACCTTTTGAGTAACTCATAAGTTATTTTTAGCTATGCGCATATTTTTAATGCCAAAGCAGGACATGCTTTTCACACGAACACACTCAAAGTGCTTTGTTATTCAACACAGGCAAAGATACACAGACATAAACTCACACACACATACACATAGAAGCGGAAGTGTGTCTAATGACTGACTTCAAACGGCAACAGCCTTGCCAAAATAGGCAGCAAAAAACTTTTGCTTTCATCCTGACGCTGTCATCATTGCGTTTGATTTCGAGTGTCAGTAATCCTTTATTATATTTTTCTTCTTTTCCATGCGAACATTGCTTACTTTGTGTGTATGTACATATATATATATATATATAGTCGTGCGTATGTGTGTGTCCTGACAGGACATGCTTGTTAAACTGCATCCGGTTGGCAGTTAATTGCGGCAAACAAAAGTTTGACAGCATTGCTCAAACACATAGAATATATGTATCTATATGTTTTATTTTTATGCTTTCTCTGTGAAAAATGTCAAAATTTAAGCACAACAAGAGCCAACAATTATGCTACATTTTGTTGAAATGTCTAGTTATTTGTTGTAGTTTGGCATTCGGTATTACAACTTATAACGTATGCAAAGAACAGACAAAGAAAAATAGAAAAAGAAATTATTGCTAAATTTATTTTAAAAAAATTGTTGTTAATTATGAAATATCATTGAAATTGTTTTGAGACTAACATAATGTTTTTTTTTTATTGTTTTACAGAATGTCAAGATTATGAGTACAGGTGTCAATCTGGTCTCTGTATTGATAACAACAGACGTTGCAACCAAGTACCAGACTGTCCTGATGGCGATGACGAAGGCGATGATTGCAGTAAGTGTTGAACGCCTTATAATATTCTTTTAATATTTTCCAACTTACGTCTAAAGCAGCTTTTAGTTGAAAGTAAAGCAAAAACAAAATATACAAAAAAATAATATTTAAGAACATGAAGACTGTGTTCTGCTGCAGCACGTAGAGTAATGCGTAAATAACGCTTTTTGTATTAAGAACTTTTATAAAGTTAAATACTTACTTGTTTTGTACTTATTACTGTACATAATTATTGAACAGCTAATTGAATTTTAGTTTTTTTTAGTACTTATAATTAATGCCCAAGTCGCTCTTAACAAACTAACCGCCTTTCTGTATTAAACTTTCTTTTTCGTTTCTTTCTCGTGCCTGCACTAATCCAAAATAAACAAAAACAAATAAATCAAAATTGGGCTTAATAACAACCACAATTTTGAACTTATTGGGTTTATTAAACTAACACACATACATCATGCAACATGCAACAAAATATATATAAATAAAAACTAACTAAAAAAATAATAAATAAATACAACAATAAAATAAAAACGCAAAAATGGAAAAAAAAACAAAAACAAACAGCGGCCGCCTGCAGCATAATTGAGTATCAGTGTCGCGATGGTCTGCGCTGCATCAGCGAGTCGCAAATATGTGATGGCTATGCTGATTGCAGTGATTCGGACGATGAGGAGCACTGCGATGGAAGTGAGTATTAGCGACATTGCCAAAACAAAACGAAGACAAAGACGACGAAAGCAACAAAAATACAAAATTAATGCTCAAAAAAATAAACACTTCATCTAAACATCTGCTCATTCATATGTATAACTCTCTCACTATCACTTTCTATCTTCTGCCTTTTTGTTGTATATTAAATTCACAACAGTTGTGCCGAAATTGAAGTTCACCTGTCCCAAGGGCAAATTTACATGTCGTGATCTATCGTGCATTTCAATTGTTCATCGCTGTGATGGACGCATCGATTGTCCAAATGATCGTGCCGACGAGGAAGGCTGTCGTATGTGCTTACTTACCTAATGCAGACACATACATACATAGCATAATTTTTTCCATTGTTCTTTTTTTTTTTGGGAATTTTTTGTTTTTGGTTTTATTTGTTGTTTTGGAAATGCAGCGTGTCTTTATGATAAATGGCAATGCGATGATGGCACATGTATTGCCAAGGAGCTGCTCTGCAATGGCAACATCGATTGTCCGGAGGATATATCCGATGAGCGTTTTTGCGATGCTGAGCATGGTGAGCAAATGACAACAACAAGCAATGACAAGGCTCGCAGCTTTGCTCTTTTTTTTTTTGGCTTTATTTTTTTCGATTTTGTTAGTGTCAAATTTTTTTTTTCGTGTTTCTGAGCATAAAATGTCGCTCAAAGACAACGTTTACACAATGTGCAACTTGTTTCGATCGAGGTAAGTGGGCATGTGCTCCATACATAGATTCGCTGTTCTTTTGTTTTTGCTCTTCTTCTTCGTTTTTTCTTTTGTATTTTTCGCTTACGTAATCAACTCAAATTCCAGACAATCTTTGAATTCACACATAGTCGGCGCCTTTTTTGATCTCAATTTTGTTTGCTGTTTTTTTTCTTTTTTTTCTTAGTCATATTTCAGTTTCAGCTTCTGCTGAGTTCTTCTTACAATCTTTACATGTCTGTCGCGCTGTCTGTCTGTCTATCACTTGTATGCAATTTACTTGTTATGTTTCACAGTTGACGGTGTTCACTTGCAAATGTTCAACGTCCATTTGCCTCAACCTCAACCTGAACCACAACTCGCCACCACGCCCACCAAAAAACAATGCATTCCGCCCACTATTTCGCTTCTGTTCGCACACAGCAAATCAAAGTCTGACCGCGTTACAAGACAGACGAAGTCAACTTCAGTCACTTTTCGCCGTTATTCAAATTACTCATCGCATTGTTTTTGTTGTCTGTTTCATGTTTTCTTGCCTCTCTGTTCGTTGCTCTTAATTCTTGATAATTCTTTTTGTTATGTTGCTCAAACATGTTGTATGAAAAATTCAGTGCCAAAGTATTCACATTTAAATTTTATGTTATTTTTTTTTTTTTTAGTTTTTCGAATGAGTTTTTGCTGTTTCAGCGGTTTTGTATTTTTCTTCTTCTTAGAATTGTTGTTTTTTTTTTATTTATTTTGTGTGTTACTTTTGAGGTTCTCATGAGTTGTTTCAAAACAATTTTGCACGTTTCAATTTCATTAGTTTTCGATTAAATGCCATACAACTTGTTGGCATCTTATATTATTCATACGTAGCGTTGTGCCACTTAAAATTATATTTTGATGATTTGTTTAAGACGAGTTGAAAATTTCGACACTATGTTCATTATTATACCACCCATATCGCCTTTGTGTATTTTTAAAATAAAGCCTAGAATTACATTTTTTATCAGAAAATTTTATATCTTTTGAGCCAATGGGAGGTTTGTTTTAGAATTTGAAAAGCTTAAAACAAAAAAAAAAAAAATTTTTTTTTATCGTAAAATGACAAGATTCTTTATAGACATTCCTCATTCAATTTCTCCTGAGTATTTTCTGTTCTCTCTTCCTCACACTGTTAGTTTCTTTTTTAATTATATAAAAACTATGAGCGCCTTTAGCATGTCGCTTTGATGTCGTACAACAATTCCCTTAAACCTCAAATGTATCTTAATATCAAATGTTGTCATAACAGAACTGAAAAAAATATATATATAAATGAAATAAATATTTATACTCAACCAAATCAATATTCATCAAACAAACATTAATCACATTATGATCATAATAAAAAAACCATAAACGAGCAATCCAACAAACAAACAAACGAACGAACAAATAATAAAATTAATAAATCAATCAATCAATCAACCAAACAATCAATGATACGAACGATCGCAAAAATACTTGATATTCAAATAGGCGGCGATGATGTCGAAACATGCAAATTCAGTGAATTTCAATGTGAGAATGGTGAATGTATTCCGTTGCGACAGGTATGCGATAATATCTATGATTGTAGCGACTATTCGGATGAAAGGGACTGTGGTAAGTCTCACTAATAACATAACTGTACTTGTTTGTGTATTTGTCTTTTTCTCCTTTTGTCCTTTAACTTGCTCACCGACCGATTTAAACGCGTTCTCTATCGCTTTCACATTCGCTCTGTCTCTCTCTATATATTTATCTCTCTACTGCTATCTCTGTGTTAACAATTCTAAAATTTAGTAAATTATTGTATATAAAAATCAATGGTGTTGGTAAAAACTGATTTACTTCTATCAATTGTTGTTATTAAACACTGTTTACCGTCGCTTTTAAATAGTGTTGAGCAATGCCTTGTTTTTACTGAACAGAGTAATGTAACTGTATACGATCTCTTTTTTCGCACTTGCTCTATACATTTTAACAGTGTTGGCTAACGTTGATACAAATGCCAGTTAATTTTATTTTGGTGTCGGTTTATTATTTCGTAATATTTTTTTTTGTTTTTTTTTTTTTCTAAAATCAAAAAGTATATTTTTACTTTTTTTTCAAGAACTTCTTACTTTGTGTTTTTGTTAAAATTAAAAAAATTTTTTTTTTTTACTTTTGATTTTTTTCTTGTCGTTTTTTTCCTTTGTTTTTTTTAATTAACTTGTACATTTTTTTTTCTCTCTCCCACCCTTACCGTTCTACCTTCTCTGGTTATGGTACAAAAAAAAAAATTGTCCTGTGATCCTAAATGAACCAAATCGTATTGAAAACAATATAACAACATTTTTATTAAACAAAAACCAAAAAATTATAAAACAAAAACCAAAAAACCATTAATTGAAACAATAAATCAAATTGCACGCAACTAAAATAAATAATTAAACAATCTAAAACATTAAAAATATCAACAATACAAAATTTTGAAAAAAACCTCGGTTTGCATGCGGTTTTGTATAATTCTGTCTTGGACTGTCAAATCAGACATCAACGACATAAATACGCACGACATCTTCGATGAAGATGAAATGATACGTGTATATGCGCCACATCACCCACGCCCCACGGAAGCGCCACAATCGCCACCCTTGCATCGACTCGATACAAATGAATATCTGCCGAACATACATTATGATAAGGCAAATGAACGGAATCCTTGTGCATCCAATCAATTCAAATGCCGCAGTAATGTTTGCATACCATTGCATTTGCGTTGTGATGGCTTCTATCACTGCAACGATATGAGTGATGAATACAATTGTGAGCAATATGAGCATAGAGAGCCATCATGGAAATATAAGCTTACAACGCAGGCGCCGCCGTTATCATTACTCTTAACAACGACTATGCGACCAATAACAACAACAACGACGACACCAAAACCACCAACAACAACAACAACAGCCATCTCAATCACAACCGATAACGCAAGAACCAACAATTCCTCAACTAATTCTCCTAATCTAACAGTGCCGAGTAGGTTTTTTCTTAGTACAGTTGTGCATGTTCATAACAACATACAAACACAACGAATTTAAGTAATGTAAAGTTGTATATACTTAGTATAAATTGTTTGAATTGGTGCTGGTTAGCAATTAATATTACTCATACGACTAGTGCATGCAATAAGTTAATTAAGCTAAGTTTGTCAACAAAAATATCTAAGATACTGCTGCTCTGCCAACAATCTTAAACACACTCAACATCACTTAAAATCCAACATATCATCTTCATACATTTACATATTTTCATATCAAACCACAACACACAACATTCACCACGTTGATCACGATCATGTCACTTGCCACCACATTCAGATACATCTACATGTCTCGATAATATTGAATTCGCATGTCGCAATGGCGATTGCATACCGATTGAAAGTGTTTGCGATACGGTTGCCGATTGTTCTAATAGCGAGGATGAAGAGTATAATTTGTGTAATTGTAGCAGTGATAAGGTAAGTTTATGGCTCATACATATACGACTATCAATTACATTCATTATCATCATACACACACACACACACATACACAAACGAACACATACACATATACAAATAGTTTAAATGTCAACATGGCGGTGGCTGCATTCCAAGAATCCAAGTTTGCGATGGCAAAACTCAATGTCGTGATGGCAGCGATGAAAATATTTGTCGTAAGTAAACGATAATTCTTTAAGCAATAGTGTACAAACAGGCAAACTATAGAATTTTCAATGAACTTTATGTTTACTATTTCAAGTAACCAATAGAATTTGAATCGTTACTTAGTATATAAAAACTGTTGTGCGATTCAATGATGAAATATTCCAAAGAGTTCATTACTTATACACACCGTCAACCAACCATTGGTGATTGTATCTTTACTTTAGAAGAGTGTATCTTTTAGTTTTTTTTTTAAATTGCCTCAGAGGATCAACTCGAATCGTTACATTACGAAAAGTCATAATTTTAATTGAGTAGTGCCATTTTATGATTGGTAACTAAAAATATTTGAGTCATTACCTGACCAAAACTATATTATTCGTTGAATTAACTGAACACGAAAGCATTTAAGGTCAAGTAACCATAGATCTTTGAATCGTTACTTCTTTAAAATACTAAAACAGGTCTACGTTTGTAGTAAAAACAAATATTTGGATAGTTACCAAAGCATTTAAGATCAAGTAACCATAGATATTTAAATCGTTACTTCATCAATATGAAGATTCCACATTCCGCAATCATTAGTATTTATTATATCAGTTTGTAACTTTAATAACTCGCACTTTTTCTAATTGCCTTTTACACAACTGTACTTTTTTCTTTGTACATATGACGGTGCTCTTCAAACTTTTGAACTTGTATTATTAAGTTTGGCCTTTTATTCAAATCGCTTTTAGTGTTTTATCTCTTTAGTGCTTATTTCTTTTACAAATTATTTCCATGACAAAGTTTATTTTTATTTTTCATGCTTTTTTTTATTTTTTATTACTGCGACAACTCTACTCTATGCGCTACAACACTGTTATCTTTATACTATCATGTCTTCTATACTGTCACACAACAACAACAACGTAAAAAAACAAAAACCAACAACAACATGCATCATACATCAAAATCATCAATGTGTTCGTTATCGTTATCGATGTCAACTTCGTCACCATCGCCATCATCATCAATATCATCATTATCATCACAAAAACAACATTAAAGATTTCCATGCCAAATTCAATAAGAGTCGTACGAGTGTCGAATGCCAAAGTTATCAATATCAATGCGACGATGGCATTTGCATAACGGGTTATAAACGTTGTAACGGCATTGCCGATTGTGCCGATGGCTCCGATGAGCTCAATTGTCCATTAAGCTATGATGATCCCAGCTATGGTATAATGATTATTTTATTTCTATTTCTTCATCTTCTATTTTTGTTATCAAATGCATTTGCTTGACCTTTTACCATGAGTTCTTGAGCATTGCTTTGATTTCATTTTAATGTTTTTTTTTTTTTTTGTTTATATTTTCTACATTCTTTTTTTTCATTTAATGCTTTTGTTGAAAACATACAAAAACAAATACAACACACACACACAAAACAAATTCATACAACAACAACAAAAACATGAATTTTGCTACAACATTATCATCATCGTCGTAACGCTTGGCCGCCATTTTGTCGTTTGACTTTTGGTGCGTCTTTTAGACTTCGAACCGCAAACGTTAAACGAATGCGATATTTATGAATTTGAATGTGATTATGTACAATGTATACCGTTGGAAAAGAAATGCGATAATTATCCTGATTGTGAGGATGAAACGGATGAGCTTGATTGTCCGCCATTCACAGGTAAACGTAAATCTGGCAAAAAATGCACAACAACAAATCAGAAAACAAACATAAAAAAACAGAAATAATAATGAATTATTTTTTTTTTTTTTGTTTTGTTTTCATTTTGTATTTTCTTTGATTTGATTTTGTTAAAATGCGCTGATTTTGTGTCTCTGTTTCACGACCACGCCCACACACACACACTCTTACACACACACACACACACACATATACGAACACAGAACAATGTCATGATAATGAATTCGAATGTGATGATTATTGCATACCACGTGATCAGCTCTGCAATGGCATTGTGAATTGCAATGATGGCACCGATGAGCGCAATTGTACATTTTGTCGCGACAGCGCATTTCTGTAAGGATACATCTGTGAAATGGATACGAACGCAATTTTGACATAAGACGCCATTTTATATTTTGTGGCAAAAAGTTCAAATGTTTAAATGCTTTCGTTATCCATTTAAGAATTTTTGTCTAATTTGACTTTAATTATTTGTCTTTCACATTGCATTCAACGTTTATCATCAACGCAACACATGTATATATAAATAATCATCATTCATAAACATATACACGCACATAAACACATACATATCGATCATCATGCATTCATAGTTGCAACAACGGCGATTGTATCTCATCGAAAATGCATTGTAATGGCATTGAAGAATGCATCGATGGCAGCGATGAACGCAACTGTGGTAAGCACACTCACACATACATACATACATATGCATACACATACACATACTCACATACAGCTGTTATTAACAATTGGTAGCTTCTTGTTGTTTTGAACCTTCAGCAAGCATGTTCCTAAGATTCTATTGCTCAAAGCTTTTGTAATTACTCAAATATGTTGTATATTTTTTTTTTTTACTATTAGACTTATTTATTTAACTAAAAACTCTTGAATCTTCAACTTCAACGCTCTTGAGTATCTGCGTGCAATATCAAAGGCTTTCCTTCCAACATTAATTTAAAAAAAAAGGCGTATTCTATTTGTTTACATAATTATTGTTATTTTTGAAATCACACAAACGCACATATTACAGAAAAAGAATGTCCGAAATTAACAATACTATGCGACGGCAGCTGTGTCTCTTGGCATTTACAATGCGATGGTAAAGTCGATTGTGCGGATGGCAATGACGAACAGAATTGTCCTGGTAATATAATATATATACTTTTCAAGACAACTCTCTATGCACTCTTTGCATTTCGCTCTTCGGCTCTATGCTATTGCTATTTTTTAAAAGAAAATAATATTTACCAAATTTTGATCTAAAACAAAAAAATACTCAAATACAAAAAGTGAAGAAATTTTTACGTACTATTCTTACTAACTCCTTAAGGGGTTACGCCAACAAATCCTAAAAATTACTGGTGTAAAAAAAAAAAAAAATTCTTAAATTTTTTAATTTCAAACTCAATCGAAAAACCCCTCGCTTTGGATAATGTTCCTAAAAATAGTAGTTCTTGAGATATCCATAAAAGTAGCTTAGATTTTTGGAAAATTTCAGGTTGGCGTAACACCTAAACGTTTCTTCCATTCCACCCAGTCTCTCTCTCCTTTTCGCTTTCACTCCAGCTCTTGATATTTTCGGCTCATACAATTGCCTTTTAATAGACTCAAATATTATCCAGTAACATTCGATGAAAATAAACAAATTTTCTATTACATTTTTCTTTATAAATTTTTCAACTTTTCTTTGACTGAAATTATGTCATACACTTTATTGCATTTCATTACATTTTATTTTTACATTTACATTCAATCAATAAAGATGAGCTCATCAGTGTCGGAAATAACCATTGCCAAAAATATGAATGGCAATGTGATAACAGTGATTGTATTGATGTTAGATTATTATGTGATAATAAATATCATTGCGTTGATCGTTCGGATGAATCGCCCCATCATTGTTACAAAAATGGTAATTCTGTTTATTCATTAATTTATTTTTTTTGACATGCCTTTTTTGAAATCGATAAAAACAAAATACCAAGCTTTGAAGATATTAGAAAAATGATATTCCACAAAAAATGTCTCATAAATTTATATCATATTCATTACCAACACATACAACATGCGCTGCCAAATGTCATACACTTAAGTGACTAACGTCAAAGCAACACGAGTAATAATTCAATTACTTTATATACTACAAAATTATACAAAAATTTCTAATCGTGTGTATTCACAATAAATTGCACATATTTTTTTTTTTTTGGCACTTTTTGTGGCACATTTTGTTGGTGTTTGTTTTTAATTAAATGCCTTTTTTCTAAAAATTTTGTAAATATGAATCAAAGCCCAAATTAACAAAAACAAAAAAACTAGCAAAACAAAAAGGTTTGTACAAGCAAAATGCCTAAAAGTAGGCAAGAATAATATTACTAATTCTTGAATATAAATAAGCACAGATAATTTAATTTTAAGTTTCGATATTTTTTTATTGAATCATTATATATCACAAACACTCATTATGTTTATGGTTTTCTCTTTCTCTTCTTTTATTTATTTTTTTTTTTTTTATATATATAAAAAAATTTATATATACATCCGATATGTCTTACTGTCTCACTCACTCGTTCGCTCACACGTTTGCGCTTAATTATTGTACGTGTTCATATACATGCTTGGCTAATGTGTTGTGTTTCACTCGTTTTGACTGCACGAAAATGGGGGATCAAAAATTATTAAACACAAACAACAACAAAAAAAAAAAAAAAAATCGAGAAAATTCCATTTTGAAACACAAAAACACAACATTATATCAACAACAATGAACAATCAAATGGCGATTATTATACACAAAAACATACAAACGCATCCAACAACTACAACAACATCAATATCAACACCAACAACAACAACTACATCAACAATGTTAAACAACATTACATCATGCATACACAGTGATAACACAGCAAACAGCCAAAGATTGTACACAGGATGAATTCTTCTGCGATGACGCTTGTCACGATCGTTCAATAGTTTGTAACAATCGTAATGATTGTGCCGATCGCAGTGATGAACGAAATTGTCAATATTATCCACGACGACCACCATCACAAATGTCACCCTTACATCCACCACATCGTCCCCCCCTTCATCTGCCATGCCCACAGCATACATGCCCCAGTGGCAAATGTTTCTCGGAAAGCGAACGTTGCGATGGTCGCCGCCATTGCGAGGATGGTACCGATGAGGCTGGCTGTAAGTTCTCGTATGCCTCATGCATGCATGTATATTTTTTATATTTATTAATTTCTTGGTTTTTTTTTTTTGTTTATGTATAAAAGGTTATGTGGTGAAAATACTTATAAAAGCATCAAAAGTGATAATGTTCTATAAAATAGGGTTGGGCATGTTCTCATATGCTACATGATACGATTTAATGCTGATATGATGTGATATGATATTTGAGCTGATCTCTTTGATTATTATCTATTGATAATTTAAAGTGATATATCACTATGTTGTTCACAAATCCTATGATATATCACTGTGTAAATTTTTCACTTTTATTTGACTGATTTTTACTCTATCAACATTTTTTTTAAACTCAAGCCTCATAGTTTCTCTTTATAAAATAAAATAGTTGGTTCGTCGAGTCGTAGGTTTCAGTCAAATGCCAACTAATGGAATTTCGACATCTCATCATATCGTATCATATTCCTTAAATCAAAAATAACAGATCGTTGATCTCATAAAGATAAGTCTTTTTCGAGATTGTATTTAATCTCATTCTCAACTCAGTCCGTTACAGTTTAACCAAGTCTACAAGTCTTTTAACTACCTAGAATGAAACTACAATCAAATATGTACAGTCCGTTTTGCATGATACTTAATACATATGTATGTGGTCTACACTTAAATCAGAGGGCGACAAAAATAAGTTATACACTAAGTAATTTTCTTAAGAAATGCAATCAAGCACTTTTTGTCAATATTGTATGAAGCTTTTTATGCTCTTGTAGTTTTAAGTAAATAATTTATTTAATTTGATATTATTTTCTCAATATATGTGTTATATAAATATTTGGCACATTAATTATTATTGTAAATTATGTCTATCTATCTGTCAATCTATCTATCTATATATTTATTTATCTCTTTATCACAACGTATACACTGAAGGTACAATATGCAAGGATAACGAGTTTTTCTGTTATGATCGACAATTTTGCATAAATGCGACACAGCACTGTGATGGCTACTACGACTGCAAAGATTTTTCTGATGAACAAAACTGTATTGGTTAATACAAAAAAAAAAAAAAATTTACAATTTTTCTTGTTTTTTTTTTGTTTGCCTCTAAATGTAAACAATTTTGAACTTATTGAAAAAACTTGTACCATAGATGAATGACTTTTATTGAAGCATGTAATATCCAAACAAAAACCTATGAAGCAGAAAAAAAAGAAATTAGAGTTTTCAAGCCTCTCTTTAGTTGCTTTATTTAATGTTATCGTTGTATGCACTAAAGTTAGTTTGACTAAGTTTTATTATTTAAACATTAGTTTTTTCTTATTGTACTAAGTTATTGTCAATTATCTTATTTTATTTTTATTTTTTTTTTCATTTAAAATTTATTTTTCTGTTTGACTGTTTTAAGTCAAATTTATTTCAACTGTTTCATATAATTTTGCCTTCACTAATAAATGTTAAATTCGTTTTCGTGCACATTAGGCTGTGGCAACGATCAATTCCGTTGCAATAACGGCAACTGTGTGCCACAATATACGACCTGTGATGGCCATGACGATTGTCAGGATAATTCCGATGAAGCCGCTTGTACCGATGAGTTGCCGCCGTGTCAACCACATGAATACCGTTGCAAGAACGGACAATGCATCAATCAGAGAGCACATTGCGATGGTCGCACTGATTGCCGTGATAGTTCCGATGAGCGTGATTGCAGTAAGTAACTTAAGTCAATCAAACAATCTATCAATCAATCAACATAGACATACATAAACATATATTTATACAAATACATACACATTAATAACATAAAATAACACAAAACAAAAAATATTCAATTCATTTAAACAAATGTGCTTTCAACAAATCGACAACAACCACAATCAACAACAACAATAATATCCCATACATAAAAAATCGCTTTAGCTTTATCAACTGCTATAACAGCAACAACAACAACAACACAATTTCCAAACACAAAACCAACAACAACATTTATGACAACAACAACAATGACAACACCACGTACAACAACAACACGTACCACATCACGTATAACAACACGTAATCATTCACGTACAACACCGCGTACAACAACAATGACAACAATACGTACAACACCGCCTAACATATCACGAACAACAACACCAACAACAACAGCACAAACAACGCCACGCCCAACACATCGTACAACAACAATGCGCACACCAACGCGCATAACATCTCCTCTATTGCAATTATCAACGGTCACGCCCATCATCATGGGCGGCGGTGGAAGTGGCAGTGGCAGCCTCAGTATCAACAGTATCAGCAGCAGCAAAACGCAAACAACAAATCGCGTACAGACATACAACAACAATTGTGGACCACACACGTTTCGCTGCGAGCATGGACATTGTATATCGGCATTGTTGCGCTGCAACGGTTACGTCGATTGTCCATACGATATGAGCGATGAAATCGATTGCGCTCCATTAACCAATGAGATCGACAGTAAGTTCAAGTAACCCGCTTGAATTTTGGTCTTGATCGGCAAACAGTAAACCAAAAAAAAAAACCAAAAAATCGGTGACGGCCCCCCAAAAAACGATCAGAATGACCAACTCCAAATTCCAGCTCCAAACCGCAAATGTCGCTAACAATGTCATGTCTACAAACATTAATCATTTTTCATTTGTCATATGACCTCTCCTTTTATAAATTGTACAAATTGCTCAATGTATTGCTTTCTGTTTACAGGCAGCGAACCGCCAAGAAATAATCGGCCAGTGCTCAATCTGAAGACATATCCCGACAGTCAAACCATTAAAGAACGTAAGTACTTCATTAGAAAAATGATTTGTATTTGTTTTTTCGTTTTTCGTTTCTGTTAATCAAATTGGCTGAGGGTTCTTCAAACGTTCGTCAAACGGTTCTGCATACATGACGTCAATGCCGCTTTTTTTTTTTTTTTTGATACCGATGTTTAATGCTTAACTTTTTTTAACTCTCTTATCTTTCACACAAAAAAAAAAAAACAAAACAAAAAAAAAATTATCAAATCATTACAAATGTTTCAATTTAACAAAACATAAATTAACTTTTTGTGGCAACAGGATATATTAGGGAGGGTAAGTCTCCGTAGCAGTTTGTTCTACTCCACAAGCACACACACACAATACAAGCCTGTAGCACACTGAAAAAAATACATGGATAATTCAACAAATTGGCAAATTTTGTGTAAAATGTGAAAATATATAAAAAATATAAGTTATTCTACTATTTTCACTAAGTGTGTCATTCAAAAAGTCAGTGAATTTCAAAAAAATATTATTTACAAAAAAGCGTTGCCAGATTTGACAACGTATTTGGCATGCAATTTGACATATCCCACTGACTTGTCTGAGTGCACACCATAAATTAGCAAACGCACCAAGCCTGATTTGTACAGACATTTGATAATTGATATATCATATATGCTAATAACAAAGAATTACTTATAACGCGATCTTACTCTTTATAAATACATTTCTATATATATGTGTCTTTAAGGGAAAGTCCATAAATTACGTGAGATAAAATTATGGGAGAGGGGGGTTCTGCAATATCTCCCCAAATCTTATCTACGGGTAGGGGGATTGATCAGACATCTCATGTGAACTTTTTTGATCATTAATTTAAAATTTTTTCGTCAAAATCTCATATAATCTCACAAAGTCCCTTGGAGGGTTTAAATTTCTGAAAAAAAACCTCACCCAATTTATGGACCTCCCCTAACTAGCTATAATTTGTTTTTTACTTTTTATTGATCAAATAACTAACAAACAATTAATTTGTATGTAGGACGTGAGGTTATCTTCCGTTGTCGTGATGAGGGCGAACATCGTGCCAAGGTCAGGTGGTCTAGACCCGGTGGTATGCCATTACCACCAGGCTTCCAGGATAAGAACGGACGTCTCGAAATACCCAATATACGCGTAAGTAAACGAAACGATTCATTAAAGCATGAATTTTTGAATTTTGATTACTTTTTTTTTAATTAATTCAGCTTGAAGATGCTGGCATTTATGTCTGTGAAGCTGTAGGTTATCCACGCCACGAACAGGGTCAACAGACGACCGTGCATTTGACCGTTGAACCATGTAAGTAAACGAAATTATTTTTCAAATCTTTATTTCGCATATGTATTAGCAAATTCTCATGCTAACTCTTTATCAACCACAAAACAATGCCAACAATGATAGCATGGGGCGAAAATAAATATTTAAAAGTCACTACCAAAACGAATCGCCTCAAATACGGCACCGTGCCGCACATTGATTTGGAGTTCTTTGGCTTAGGTATTTTGTATCTGTAAAATTTTGAGAACTTGTAATGACTTTCTCTCTAATTTGTTTCTTTTAAATCGCTGCTATATATAATATAAAAAAAAAACAATATTCCTATATGGTAAATACTCATACCAAGTTGATTATAATACTTCATACAACAGACACACAATTCTTTAAAAAAATATTGCTGATATTTGGTGTTTTCCGCTTACATCTTCACCGTCTCCCAAACAGACAATATATTGCACGAATTGATACCAGGATGTAAACCGAATCAGGCAACTTGCATGAACGGTGATTGCATTGACAAAACGAATATCTGTGATGGCACACCGCATTGCTCGGATGGTTCCGATGAGCATAGCTGCAGTCATGGTCGCAAATGTCAACCGAATCAGTTCATGTGCCGTAACTCAAAGTGTGTCGATCGCGTTTGGCGTTGCGATGGTGAGAACGATTGCGGTGATAATTCGGATGAGGAGACATGTGATCCACTGCCGAGCGGCGCACCATGCAATTACAATGAATTCCAATGTTCAAGCGGTCACTGCATACCGAAGTCATTCCAATGTGATAATCTTCCCGATTGTATTGATGGCAGTGATGAAATCGGTTGCCGTAAGTAAACTAAAGCCAAAAGCCTTCTCATCACATGACATTATAAAATGTTTATGCAAATTTACAGGCGCACCTGAGCCCATCCGTCCACCGCCACCACGTCAGAACTTACGGGAAGGTGATACCTTGAATCTAACATGCGTTGCCATTGGTACGCCTACGCCAATGATTGTCTGGCGTTTGAATTGGGGTCATGTGCCCGAAAAATGTAAAACGACAAGTCACGAGGGCACTGGCACACTTGTCTGTCCCGGCATGTTGTTCGAGGATAGCGGCGCTTACTCATGTGAAATAATCAATACACGTGGCACAACTTTCGTCAATCCGGATACGCTGGTCACAGTCAATCGTGATACCAATAATGTTTGCCCCGCTGGTTTCTTCAATATGTTGGCACGTCGTCGCGATGAATGCATCAATTGCTTCTGCTTTGGCATCTCAAGCAATTGCCAGAGCGCAAATCTCTTTGTCTATGCCATTGAACCGCCAATTACATCGCATCGTGTCGTTAATGTCGAACTCAGTCCATATCGTGATATTGTCATCAACGAATCACCCTCATCGAGTGTACTTAGTCTGCATCATGGCGTACAATTCCGTGCCTCCGATGTGCAATACAGTTCGCAAGGCTCGCCGTATCTAGCATTGCCAAGCGAATACAATGGCAAACAATTGAAATCGTATGGCGGCAATTTACGCTACGAGGTCAACTATCAGGGCAACGGACGTCAGACAAACGCTCCGGATGTCATTATAACCGGTAACGGTTTCACGTTGACGCATCGCGCACGCACCCAACCGAATGCAAATAATCGCGTTGCCGTTCAATTCAGTCCAGGCAATTGGAATAAGCCGGATGGTCGCTCCGCTACACGCGAGGAAATTATGATGATCTTGGCCAATGTTGATAATATCTTGATACGTTTGAGCTACATCGATGCCACGGAACGTGAGGTAACGCTGACGAATATCAATTTGGATTCAGCTGGCACAACGGATACGGGTCTCGGTTCGGCATCGTTGGTCGAGAAGTGTTCGTGCCCGCCCGGCTATGTTGGCGATTCGTGTGAATCTTGTGCCCCTGGCTATGTCCGTCAACCTGGCGGTCCATGGTTGGGTCGTTGTGTTGCCTACGAGCCAGAATGCGCTGTTGGCCAATACGGTGATCCACGTCGTGGCACACCCTGCCGTGATTGTCCATGCCCGCTTGCTGGCAGCCAAAACACTGCGCGCGGCTGTCAATTGAGTCCGGACGGTGATGTTGTCTGCAATTGTAATGAAGGCTATACGGGTCGACGTTGCGAGTATTGCGCTGCTGGCTACCAGGGTAATCCATTGGCGCCTGGCGGCAGTTGTCATCGTACACCGGAAGTTTCTTGTAATCTTGATGGCACAATCTCATCGCATCCAAATGGCACTTGTGAATGTAAGCCGCTCGTTGAGGGCGTCTACTGTGATACCTGCAGTCCACGTTCCTTCTTCCTTAACTCATTCACGTACACCGGTTGCATTGAGTGCTTCTGCAGTGGCATCACAACCGATTGTGGTAGCAGTAGCTTATATCGCGATCAAATCTCCTCAAACTTTGGACATTCTCGTGCCGGACATGGCTATCACTTGGTACGCGACTATGATAAGGTGGAAGCGACAACCGTTCAATTTGTTACCTCAGCAAATGTTTTGCAATTCAACTCTGAATCAACTCCCGATACACTCTACTGGAGTCTGCCACCACAATTTTTAGGTAATAAACTAACAGCATATGGCGGCAAATTGAATTACACACTCAGCTACAATCCACTGCCCGGTGGCCAAATGTCACGGAATAATGCACCCGATGTCGTCATTAAGAGCGTAAGTTATTTATTCCTTAAATCATGAGTATAACACTTAAAGCTCTTATTCTCTCCCTCACTCTCCTTGTCGCTCTTTCCTAAACAATTTGTAGGCTGAGGATGTCACGCTCATCCATCACCGGAAATCAGCCGTTACACCCAATACAGCCAACTCCTATGCTGTACAGATTATTGAGAGCGCCTGGCAACGTTCAGATGGTCAAGTGACCAATCGCGAACATATGTTGATGTTACTCTCAAAGGTCGATGCTATCTACATCAAGGCCACATACACGACTGGCACGAAAGATGGCTCTCTGGTGCATGTCTCATTGGATATTGGCTCAGAAACAAATAGGGGCACCGAACGCGCCTGGGAGGTTGAGGAATGTCGCTGTCCCGAAGGCTACCAGGGTTTGTCCTGTGAACGTTGTGCGCCTGGCTACAAACGCAATCCCGAAGGCGGTCTCTATCTAGGTCTGTGCGAACCATGTGAATGCAATGGCCACTCATCTCAATGCGAACCCGAATCCGGTGTTTGTTTGGTAAGTTAACGAAATACAACTCTGCACCTTAAGAAGGGTTGACAAAAACGTATTTACCCACAGAGCTGTGCCGACAATACAGAAGGCGAGAACTGTGAACGTTGCGTGCGTGGCTATGTCGGCAATCCAAGCGCTGGCACTCCCTACGATTGTCAACCCGATGGCAGTGCCATCGAACAGCATCCATACCCGCCATCATCCGATAATAGAACTGAGTGCGGCTACTGCAATGCGGCTGGCACCGTCTCCTGCGACGGCGGCTACTGTCAATGCAAGCCAAATGTACAGGGCAACTACTGCGATCAATGTCGCCGTGGCACTTACAGTCTGTCAGCCCGTAATCCAAATGGCTGCGATGAATGCTACTGTTCCGGTCAATCGACACAATGCCGTTCAGCGACGCTCTATCGTCAACTAATACCAGTCGATTTCTTCAGTAATCCACCAGAGCTCACCGACGACGAAGGCCAGATTGAATCTACCGATAATCTTGACTTTGATATGGCACGCAACATGTACACGTACACATACAAGACATACACAACGAAATATTGGAGCATACGTGGCCCTGTCCTCGGCAATCAACTATTTTCGTATGGTGGCCAACTACAGTACCAACTCATTGTTGACTCGTATGGCGGTTTTCAACCTGGCAACGATGTTATACTCATCGGTAATGGTCTGAAATTGCTCTGGTCTCGTCCAGCTGAAGAGAGTGATAATAATGACTACAACGTTCGTTTGCATGAGGATGAGCATTGGGATCGTTGGGATCATGGTAGCGCTGTGCCAGCATCTCGTAACGATTTCATGACCGTACTGTCAAATCTTGAATATGTCTTAATACGTGCCACGCCAAAAATACCAGTCGATCGCACCTCTATACTTGATGTTATACTCAATTCAGCCGTTGAGCATCCATCGCCAGGCGCTGAACAAGCGGTTGAAGTCGAAGTTTGCTCATGTCCCAGCGGTTATACGGGCAACTCGTGTGAATCGTGTGCGCCATTACATTATCGCGATCAAAGCGGCAATTGTCAACAATGTAGTTGCCAAGCGGAAACAACCGATCGTTGCAATCTTGATGAGAATGGTTATGTTGTATGCCAGTGCCGTCCCGGTTATTCCGGTGATCGTTGTCAAAATATCGGTAAGTAATTTTTTTTTTTTTCTACGTTTGGTTAAACAAAAAATTCTCAATCTACTATCGACCAGAATATCCCAAAAAAAAAGAAGATATAAAACAAAAAAAAAAAATGAAAGGAGTATAGTTCAAGACTGAGTATCTCACTACATCTCTAATTTGTCTCTCTTTCTCTCTCTATATCTCTCTCTCTCTCTCCCACTATCTGGCTCTGACTTTGCTGAGCTAACAAGTGCGGTCATTGGTCACACCCAGCTTGTTTTTTATACAAATAAACAAACACTCATTGATTAACCTAATTGGCTAAAATGTGTTATGTGCTTAACCAGTGAAAAAAAAAAAAATTTATAAAAAAAAAAAAACACTCAAACAAACAAACAAACGAGAAATTCATACATGAACATGATTGTCGCTTGTGTGCCAAAATTGTTTCAAAAAGAGATACAAATTTCGGTCTAAAATATACAATTTTGGTATAATCTTTAATGGTGGCAATCGTGTACTTTAATGACCCAACTTGTCAAGCTTTCAGTTGAGCTTTCTTTAAAACAAAAAATGATACCTCATTTACCAATATATTTTGATTAAAAAATTATTATTTTGTTATTCATTTTTGTTTTTGTTTATTTTTTTTTTCGTGTATTTTTTTTTTGTGTTTCTTTTTCAACCATGTGTTTTTTTAACGCAAAACCAAACAATTGAACCTAAAAAAAATTGTATAAAATAAAATAAAATAAAAAAAAAATATTGAAAAACAAAACCAAAAAATTCTAGACCGGTCTCCCATTATAAAAGAACCAGAACCGCTGATATGCGATAATAAGCGTGGCTTCTGTTGTAGCGGCTTTCATTTCGATATTCAGCCCAACGAGACAATATCGGTGAATGACACTCTGCAAATTTATAAGAGCAACAGGTTTATAGGAAATATTACGAAACTACGTTATGGATGCAATGTGCGAGGTTCGCTTTTAAAAAAACTCTCAAAACACACACACACTGACACACAAATCATATATAAAACAACACTGACAACAACAAAAATAGATCTATACTTGTCATTTACAAACAAATACTTAAGTATCAACAACACTTACAAACCCAAATACACAACACAACACACACACATAAAAAGTATTTTAACCATAGAACAAAAAGAAGAAATCTCTCTTTTATTTTGTTTCGTAATTTTTGTAATCAAACACAAAAATATTATTTATGTTACAACAAAAATTGCAAAATTAGCTAAACAATTCTTTGTTTTTTTTCAATTAGCAAACAAATGGGTTAGATAAAAGTATATGCTACACTAAAAAAAAAATGAGTAGCTTTAAAACAAGACAACCAAAATATTCGTATTCGCATTCGTAGTTAACTTTTGTTTAAATTAAAAAAAAATGGCTTTTTTAGTGTAATTTTTTTCATAGATTTATTTATGTCTTAATGTCTTCACCGATTGCTCACAAAACAAATTTTATATCTACGTTGTTTCTATGTACATATATATATGTATCTATATGGATTACATAACAATACGACACTTAATTATTTAATTATCTAGTTTAGCTTCCCTATTCTTCCTATTGTTTGGTATTATCTACAGACGTTGTTTTTTTTTTATTATAATTTTTTTTTTTTGTATTAATTTAAATGTTTGATAATTTCTGTGTATTTAGAATATACCTGATTCGATGTTCCTTAAACCAATACTTACTTCCATTGTCAATAATTTCTTATCGACAAGAATCTGTCTATTTATGCTTTAGTAATACGAAGTGAAGAAAAAAACTAAATAATTTTGAAGTTGTTTTTTGAACTCTAAAAAAAATCATCATTTATTGGCTTTAAAACAATAATTTCGGGATTACTAAAACTTTCGTTTCGCCTTTTCGTAAAAATTTAAATGAACAAGTGTTAAATGTAGATGATCTCAAACACATTCCAATTTTTTTTAAAGCGTATAAACTTTTTGGTAATAATAGAATTTTCAATTGTAGAACTTTTAAAAGATTTTTTTTTTTAAATCTTTATGTAGTTTATTTTTTGGGTTTCTACATATTCTCTTCTCTATTCATCTCTCTGTCTCTCTCTCACTCTTTTCGCTTAGTAGCATAAAGCAGTTGGTGCCTTAAAAATTGGTAGTTCAACTGTTAACTTATACTTTGAGTACTTGAGTAACTATTCCGATCTAAACATACTATAACATTAAAAACAATGCAAGAACTTTTCGCTCTATACTCCATAAGACATTCTACAAAATACATTTGTACAAAAATACCATCAATTATGGGTCAGATTCCTTTATTGTTAGTAGTGCAGAACTTCATTTGCCTACTTTTAGGCTTTACGAGGGCAACAAATCAAATAAATAAAAAAAAAAAAGAAAAAACCGAACTCACTCCAAAACGAATAAAAAAAAAAAATCTATCTATCCAAACGTTCTAGACTTAAATGGATTCTTTTAGTATTTGTTGTGTGTTTAAAACAACTTTGAAGCAAACTGTTTTTGTCAACTAACTTTTGTCAATGGTTATGTTATATACATATTTCTTAATTAATAAAACCAAAATATGATTTGACAAAAACAGTTTGATTAAATTGATGAAGTTCAATAAACCAAAACTAAATTCTTATGTAACTAACACTTAACAAAATGACTAAAAAAAAAAAAATAACAAACATAAAATATGCTAGATATCAAACTAATCTGCTTTTGTTTTCAAACTGTATCCACAAAATTATCAAACAAATAAACGAACAACAGACGACAACACGCCTGAGCCACCAAGCAACCAACGACCCGACTTCGATTACCGCACACAGATCACCGTCTCAATTACGCCACCAGAGATCACAATTATACCAGTTGGCGGTTCGCTTACGCTCAGCTGTTCGGGACGTCTCACCTATGATAATGTAAGTTACAATTTAACGATGATAGAAAAAAACTGAGAATTAAATATATTTTTCAGCGTCCTGTTGTTGTCTCATGGTACAAACTGGACGGACAATTGCCTTCAGAGACGGAGACCGATGGCGGTGTTCTCTATTTGTACAATTTGCAAGTTTCTGACTCTGGCGTTTATATCTGTCAGGCCCTATCTAATGACACCACACACATCTTTGAGGATAAGGTGTCGATAACAATTTCGGGTAAGCCAAAAACTATAAAAATGTTTAGAAACACAAACAAATATTCTTTAAAATTCTATAAAATATTATTTTAATGCTGCTTTGAATAAAAAAAAAATAATAATTAAAGCTTATGCCGCGGAAATGTTGGCACGTTACGGTACTTGCTTCTGACTTAATACAGTTTGAGAGTCACATACTCATTTAATTTCTCTATTATAGAGAGCACACAACGCTCACCCGCACAGATCCTCAACCTGCCACAATATGTGACCTTCGAGGAATATCAACCCAATGCCGTCGATTGTGAGATCAGCGGTAATCCAACGCCAACAGTTACCTGGACACGTGTCGATGGTCAAATGTCACGCGATGCACGCACCGAGGGTACACGTCTAATCTTTGATGCGCCACGTAAATCCGATGAGGGCAACTATCGTTGTGAGGCAAACAATGGCTATGGCAGCGATGAGAAGTATACACAAATTTATGTGCGTCCAACAGTGCCGCAACCGCCACAACCGCCACGACGTGTCTACATTGTGCCGGATTCATTTAACGGCGAAGCCGGTGAAAATGTTCAGCTGTCATGTCAGCCAACGACATCGATTTCATTGACCTATGATTGGTTAAAGAATAACAGTCCATTGCAAGGACAACGCAATGTCATACTCAGTGGCAATGTGCTGGAGATACGCGACGCAAGTCCACGTGACTCAGGCACTTACACGTGCATTGGCATCGATAATCGCGGCCGTCAGAATTACACCGCTAATGCGCAGGTTTATATCGAAGAACCGAATAGTCCATACCCGGAACCACCACAATCAGGCATTGGGTAAGTCAAGCCTATACTCACTCTCTCGCTCTTTCTCTGTGCTTTTCATTACACTACAACATTTTGCTTTGTTTTTCTTTCTATTAGCGGCAAACCGATAATAACACCATTGCCCGAACAAAGAATCGTACAGCAAGGCGAAGATTTCAGCATTACCTGCGAGGCAAATGGCACGCCATATCCAAGCATCAAATGGACCAAGGTGCATGAATCCTTGGCCATTAATGTACAGCAAACTGGCAATGTTTTGCGTATTGTTAATGCCAAGCCTGAGAATCGCGGCATTTATCTTTGCGTTGCTGAGAACTCAAATGGCTATGCTCAAGCGAATGTTTTTGTTGAAGTTGAACGTAAGTCGTAACATTCTATGACAACTTTAACTTAAGAAAAAAAAACAATTTAAAAAAGAAAAATAATCCCTTTGCTAATAAAAGTTATCCCACAGGAGCTGAGAGTTTGTATTAAATTTATAGCGAAAAAAAAACAAAAACAATAAATTATGCACAATCAATGATTGTTCTCATTTGCTCTCTCTCTCTCTCTCTCTCTCCCGTTCTTTTTCTCTCTTTCTCTCCCCGCATTTTTACGCTGGCTCGTACATTTTTGTTTTGATTTCTATTATTTTTTTTTCACAATTTTGTTGAAAAATATTACACATTTTTTTGTGATTTTTTTTTTTGTGAAAATAAGTACACAAAAATGGAGTCGGTAATAAGAACGCACCCAACCGCTTACTGCTCATATTAATCTGTACAACAACAATAATTTACTTGATTGCAGCACGTGAGCCGCCAACCGTCGAGATATCGCTTAGCTCAGCCGATGCAATCACGGTTGGCTGGAAAGCGGGCTTATATTGCTCAGCTCAAGGCATACCATCACCGACGCTACAATGGCGTCGTGTCGATGGTAGACCATTATCGCCTCGTCACCAAGAAGACTCACCCGGCAATCTAATGTAAGCATATATATTCACATATTTCAGGAATTGCATCAAGTCAATAATAATAAAACATTTTTTTATTTAAAAAGTATCCACGATATTAAACTTGAAGATGCTGGCGATTATGAGTGTGTGGCTGAGAATTCTGTTGGCCGTCAATCGGCTACGACCTCATTGCGTGTCATTGAAGCGCCAATTGTACAAATTGAACCCGATCTACCCGATGTACGTTTCACTGAAGGCGATGAAGTGCATCTTGTGTGCTCTGCTAGCGGTTTCCCACACCCAAGCGTACGTTGGGTTAAAGAGGGTCAACCCGAGAGCATTGCGCCCGCACGTGAACTTACGCATAATCAGGCATTCCTTGATATTAATCGTGTTTCGCTCAGTGATGCAGACTCATACAAGTGTATTGCACAGAATGAGGCGGGCACCGATGAGCGTACAATCACCGTTGATGTTGTGCCGAAGCGTGGTGATATTGGTCCAGGTGAGTATTTTATCTGAACAGGTTTTACATCTTATAAAAAAAAAATGTTTTTCTCTCTTTCTCTCTCTCTCTCTGTCACTTATTTAGATGATGGCGATGTTGAGCGTGATCCTAATGAACGTGATCCCAATGAACGTGCTCCCTATAGACCATATCCTGGTAATCTTGAACCTTATGATCCATACAATCAACCACAACAGCCACAACAGCCACCCGCACGTCGCCCAGCGCCACAATCGAATACATTGGGCACTAGCCTCGGTGAAGATGTCAGGCTCACATGTGACCTGCCTGATCAATATGGCAATACGGTTTGGGAGCGTGTCGATGGTGAACAGCTGCCGCCGAATGCGCAAATTAATCGTAACGTTTTGGAAATTAGACGTGTTGTTGAGGAAAATCTTGGTGAATATCGTTGCAATGCCTATGATAATCGCGGCACTTTGCTAACATATTTCATACGCGAATTGGTGCTTATACCATTGCCACGCATAACATTCCATCCGCCCATGCCACTCGTGGTCAATGCCAATGATAACATAAACATACTCTGTCACGTTGATGGCGCCCAACCGATACAACAATATTGGACCACCGACAACAATCGACCCTTGCCATCGTAAGTGTTGTTATTATTATCTTTTTTGCCCACTTGAATGATTGATTGATTGATTGATTGATTTGTTATCATTTTAGCTCTGTGATCTCGGATGGTAAATATTTGCGTTTCCCCGCTATAACGCCTGCTGATGCTGGTAGCTATCTTTGTGTCGCCTCGAATGCATATGGCAATCAAAGCTTAACCGCAAAGGTTGTTGTACGTCATCCGAATACATATCATCAATTGCCGCAAGCACAACGTCATGATAGAAATCAAGGCGAGGATATACAATTGACATGTAACTTGCAGGATGCACGTGAACAAATCACTGGCGACATACATGTGAGTAAAAAATTATTTCTTATCCTGACGACATATCCTTTGACAACTCTAATGACGACATGCTAATGATATCATCCCTTTCTTTCTCTCTCTCTGCCAACTCTCCTAATGCATTAATAGTATGAATGGCGTCGCGATGATGGCCAACAGTTGCCACTAAATTCGGTCGTTAGGAATCAAGTACTTTATTTGTATTCGGTGCGACCAGAGGATGCCGGCCGTTATATCTGCGAATCGTATACCTCAAGTGGGACACGTTCAGCGCCCTCATATGTTGACTTGAACATAAATCGTGAGTATCTTGAGAATAGAGATCGCCGACAAATCGCCGCTGACCAAAAGTCATCAAACCAAAAGAAACAAAAACAAAGACCGAAAGCGAAAAAGAATCGCAAGAATCGCAATAAAAAATCAAAGCAAATCAAACAACATAATAAAAATTAAAAAATTTTACAACAAAAAAAAAAAAAAACAACTAAAAATAAATGAATAAAATCCATACACATGCTTAAACATGTTTGTTGTTGTTGTTGATTATTTTTGCATATTTTTTTTTTTACTTTTCATATATAAAAATAAAAATATTTTTATTATTTTGTTTGATTTGTTTTGAGCGACACGTTCGTTCAGACAATTGTCGTCAAACGGCCAGACTCAAATGCATTCGAATTCGAACGAGAAAGAAAATAATGAGGAAATAAAAATGAGGCAAAAAAAATTTTCTCCTTAATTAAAATTTAATAAAACGAAATCAAAAAAAAAAAGAAAAACAAACAAGAAGGAAATAATAACATTTGATTTTAAGTTTATCATTTATTTTATTTCCTTTTTTCAACGAAAATCAAACGCAAAGAAGAAAAAGAAAAAAAAATAAACAAAACCTTAAAAAACAACGAAGAGAAAAAACTCATATGAAAAAATAAACAAATAATTAGGCATGATTGAACACGTTCATACGAGCGAAAGTTTGTTCGACCACTGATTTGACTTATTTCGTTATTACTTTTATTTGTTATTATATTTTTAGTTTTTATTATTTGTAATTTTTTGTTTTCCTTTTAATAACTATTTTTATTATTTGTTTTTTATTTTTTTGTATTTTATTTTATTTTTTGTACCGTTGTATTTGTTACTTTGACACTTTTCAATATTTTAACAATTTTTTGTCTTAGTTTTTTTTTTTTATACACTTTATTTTTATTTTTTTTATTATTATTTGTTATATATATTTTTTCTTAACTGCCGAATATTTGTGTTCTACTTTTGTTTTGGGGTACAGTTATTTTTTTTTTTTTTTTATACATTAAAGGTTGTAGCGAAATTTTGTTTAACGCACAAAATAGAAGTAAATACCAAAACAAATTCCAATACTTGTACATAAAACTAACAGTTATTTTTTTACTTCAAAGAGCAAAAGAAAAAAAAAAATATTTACCAAAAACAAATTCGACATTGTAAAAATGCAAAAAGAAAAATATTTTTTTATATAAAAAATCACATTTTAAATTAAGTACGGAAAATGAGTTGGTGTCGGGACTTTTGGCTTTCCTATGAACATGGTTCGATTAAATTCACAAAAAAAAAAAAAAAAAAAAAAAACAACAACAAAAACTTTTAAAAATTTATTAATAAATTAATTAACACACATTTTGTTTACCACATACATACACACATAAAAAACAACTCACGAGAATCTTGTACAGCAACAACAACAACAACCAAAAAAAAAAGAACAACATTTATTTTGTACAGTTGAAAAATACACTGAAAAACAAATTTGTTTACAGAGAAATTTTTTGCATGCCAAATGTTTATGAGAGAAATTAATTAATTAAAAAAAAAAAAAACAACAACAACAAAAAATACATTGTTTTCCCACAATTTCTTTTTTTGCAAATGTTCATTTTGCTTAAACAAACTCAACCAACAACAACAACAGCAACTAATTTTAAGTTTATGCATTTTTTTCTTTCCTTAACTGTTTTTTTTTGTTCTTGCGTTGTGTTCTCTCCACAAACGAATATTCGTCTTTTTTTTATATAATTTTTAACTCTACACTTATGAATAATTAAAATTTAAGAAAACAAAATGGCTGCCATGCTAATAAGTTTTAAGCGAAGCAACAACAACAACAACTTAAATTTTAATAAAACGATTAACAAATTTTACACTTAAAAATACAGAAAATCGACTTTTTTAACAATATCGTTTTTTATTATTATTACTTTTTTTAGTTTCTTTTTTTTTTCCTTTCCAAATTAACAAACAAGATTGTTGATGTGAAACATCTTTATTTTTTTTTAAGTGGTGTTTTCTGTTTGGTGGAATATTTTTTTATAAATTTTTTTGTTTTTATATTTTAATTTCACATTTGTTTATAACTTAATTATTATTTATTATTTGTGTTATTGGTGATTGTGTGAGTGTTCAAATGTTTATCATAAAACAAAATATGGTTGTGGTACGTTTCTAAGTTTAGTTAAAGTTCGCTTATTAGCTTCAGTGTTGCCCTCATTCGACTTTCAGTGTAGAAGTTACACATGATAATTTTGCTTCAGGCAAATCTTAACGGCGCCATTTTGTAAAAGATTGTTTGTTACTCTGCTGTATAGCAAGAACGCCATCTACGTGTCTTTTCTTGCGCTCTTTTTGGCTACTCAGCTGCAATTTTGTCTAATGAATTAACCTATATAAAGCCCAAGCAAATTACACATACAATAATTTAATATGGAAAATTAATGCTGTGAGTGCATATTTTTAACGATTCATGTCTGCTCTCTCTTCTAATTCTGTTGACGAGAAAAAGCAGTTTTCCTTGGCATACGATTATTGAACTGCTCTATGTCACTATGCTTATGTGCATTTATTTAGTATAAGTATTTAAAATACATTTTGATTTAAATTTTGGATGAAAAGGATTTTTTTTTTATGTTAATATTGAAATGTTTATTTCAACAAAACATCAAGTATACGATCTGTTGAAACAATTAGAAGAATTCACATGCGTTAGCGTTTTTGAGTTATAAATTTTTGAGGGTTGCCATCATTATTCATTGTTTATTTATTTATAATATATTTGTGACTAATAAATTTTCGTATTTTTATTGTGCAACATTTTTTTATTAGCACATAAATAGTAATTTTTTCTACTCACACAAATACACACACACACACAAGTACACAAACATACCGTTACATACACATTTATTTACCAACACACGCACATATACAAACAGTCACACACACACATACACACCCACGTATACTGAGTATAATTTCAAAAGCACAATTTTGTGTTAACAACTTAAAACAAAAACAATACGCAAAAAAAAATATGACAATTTTGTAAATAATCAAAAAAAAAATGAAAGTAATTTTGTGTTTTTACATTTTGTGTTTTCTAATAAGTTGAAATCAGTCAAGCAACAACAAAAAAATTACAAAATTTTACGTAAAGAAAAAATATTTTATTAAAAAAAAAATTATTTTTTAAAGTGTGTTTTGATTTTTTCAGTGTTTAAAATTAAAAAAGAAAATTGTTCTGGTAAAGAAATATTTAAAAAAAAAAGTATTACATTTTTTTTTTAACTTAAATAATTCTGATTTCTTAATTAAAAATATTATTTTTTCTTTCTCTCTCTCTCTCTCTTTCTCTCTTTCTAACGCTAATTTTGCTCTTTGTTTCGCGCTTTGCGAAAAATGTTTTTTAATGATTAAAAAAAAACAATATTTAAAAAAAAAATTACACTTGAAACACAAAACTATAAAAACAAATGGAAAAAAAATGATAATATGAAAAAAACATATATTTATATAACCATCTCTTTTTCACACACTCAACAACAAAAAAACTACAACAACAACGACTCGTACTCCACCACCACCAACAACAACAACAACTCCAATGAACAATGCTGAATGAAATAACTTTATTTTTTTTTTTTTTCTTATTTATTTATTTATTTTTTTTTTTACAACAATTTATTTATAATCAATCAACCAATCAATCAAACAAACCAACAAACAATCAATCAATAATAATCTAAAGCGAACAAAACTAAATATACTTTTAAAGGCGGACACAGCATAAATGAGTTTCCTTGCATGGTTTTCTATGTTTGTGCAGGTGTGTTATAAACAAAAACAAAAAAAAAAAAAAACAAAACAAATTACAATAATTTTCAGCTTAATTCTTTTTTTGTTTTTAATGATTTGCAAATTTTTTTGTTAATAATTCATTAATAGAATTTACGTTTTTAAATATATCACATTTAATAACGGTTTTGGTAAATAAAGCACGTTTTTTTTATATATATATGTTAAGTCATGCGTTCTCTTTCGCACACATTAATTTGTCCCGTTTTTTTGTTAACTTTTAGCTGACCCTTCCTCTCAAATAAGCTTATTCGCTTTATGCTCTCTTCATCGGTTTCCATCGATTGCCTTCTCTCCTTCCCTCTCTTGCACAATTTCTCTCTACCTCTTTTTATGTCTTTCTTTCTCATTCCAACCGTATCTATCTTCGTGTCTCCTATTTTTCAGTAGTTCCACTTTTAATGTATTTTTTTTATTTCTTCCTACATTATTTTCTACCATCTTTTTTTCCCTTTCTATATATCAGTACTTTTTTTTCCTCTACTTTTTTTTTTGAGAACCTCAATTTCGTTTCTTTTAAATCCTTTTTTATCTTCACTATTCTTATTTCTACACTTTCTTCCTATACTCATATTTATTTATAATATTTGTTTCCCCTGCCTTCTTAATCTTTTATAGATCTATACTTTTCTTGACTCCTTGATTTTGTTTCTTCAGTTTCCATTCTGGCTTTTCGTTGCCTTTTCTATTATCCTGTTGTCTCTCTCACTTTTACATCAGTTATCATGCTTACTATATGTTTTTTTAAGCTATTTAATCAATTTTTTGTCTCATTACTTCATTTGTTTTTAAATTTTGTTTAGTTCTATAAGAAGCTTTGTCTCTCACTCGCGCGTCTGTCCACTGTCGCTGATTGGTTGATTTGTGCACCAAATTTTTTATGTGTCCACGAAAAATTAATGAATTCAAGGCAAGGAAAATCGAAATTTGAGAAATTTTTTCATGTCGAATAAGTTTAAATCGCCTCGAGTTTGTAGCTTCTTAAATGTTTGACTTACGCTAATTTGAGCGACTAAGCAATCTTTGATTGGCCAAGATTGCAGGAATGCTCAGAGTTGAATTTTAATTTAAAAGCCATTTGTGACTTCATGTCATTTCCAACTCAATGCCAATCAACTCAACTCAATTTGTAGTAATTAAAGTGACTAATCATTAACAACTAACATAAGAACTTAGTTGAAATCTCAAATGACATTTGCTAATAACCAAAAACATTTTCTTTTTTACGCTTATTTTATTTTTTTTTCTATAAAAATTCCAAAAATTTACATAATAAAATATAAAATTCATTAAACAATTAATGAATAAATAAACTATAAATTACAATAAAACAAAAAACGTGATGTAACAACAAAAAAAAAAATACAAAAAATGTTCATGTCTTGTAACTTGAACTTTCCTGCAAATGTCTCTGAATTTCCATCCTGAAACTCCTGTAATTTCCATCAACGCTGCTTGTCTGTATCTGTGTGTCTGTGTGTGTGTTGCAAAACGTTACCTGCAAACCTGAAAAAAATCAAAAATTAAATACAAAAACCAAAAATAAAAAATGAAGCAGATTTCAAGCCGACCAAGTCGATTACACCCAAACCGTTAGGTCCGCCACGGCCCGTTTCGTACATCTGTCAGCCGAGTGACTTCAAGTGTGTCTCGCATCCGCACACATGCATTAAGGCGAATATGGTGTGTGATGGTATACATGATTGTACCGATCATTCCGATGAGTTCAATTGTACACGTGATTTTCCGGCAACGCCAACGAAAGGCATGACGGCAACGCCGGCGACACATGGCCTCGGTGTGGGCAACATTGGCGGCGTTGGTATTGGCTTTAAGCGTTGGAAAAAGGATCGTGTGCGACGACTGTCAACAATCATGCAACACCAACAACAACAACAGCAGCAACAACAACAACAAAGGCAGTCAACAAAGCTTAGGCCGAAACGGAAGCGGAAACAGTCACGGCTAAGGCCCAACAAACGTGATCTTGAACAATTGCGAGATTTCGGTTCGTTCCTGCTTTATTTTTCTATTTTCTTACTATTTTTCTGTTTACTTTTTTTTTATTTTTTCTTCTCTTTGTTTCGATCTCTGTCTCATTTGCTTTTCTTTTATACACACACACACACATTATTTATTACACTGAGCATTTTTTTCTTTTATTTTTATATAATTTTCATTTATTTTGTATCTTTTTTTTTTATAATTTTTCAAAAGTTTTCTAGATTTTTTTTTGCATTTGCTCTCTTCATATTCTTTATCTAATATTCGTTTCTCTATCTCTCTTTCTTTCTTTTATTTTTGCTCAAATTTCTGTTGTCACTTTACTCTTTACTTTGTTTTTTGTTTTTGTTATAGCAACACAAATTTTCGATTTAAAACAACAAAAAGTGCAAAAAATATTAAAACCCAAAAACTTTTTCGTTTAATACAAATTTTGTTATGCAATGTAAATGCAACCAACAACAACAACAACTTGAAATAAAATATTACCAACAACAAAAACAATCACAATAAAAATTAAAGGAGAAGCTATGCAATGAGCTCCAACAACAACAACAACAGCAACAAACACTATTGAACACATTCACAGCAATTCAATGCACCAACAACACGCTTTTTATAAAATATATCTAGATACATATAAATGTTTATCAATCACAGCAACAATCAATCAATCAACCTACCAATAAATATTTTTTTTTTCTATCGTCATATTAAAAGTAACAAAAAAAATCTTCTCAAATCGTTTTTACGCCGGTTATCTTGTCTGTGTGTGTGCCTGAAATGATTTTAATCGCCTTTTTCTGGCAACTCTATTAAAAAAGTTAATAGAAATTAACCGTTTCGTTAATAGAGAGATTTATAGTTTACACAATCCCGTAAACAACATTTTAACCAAATAAATGTTTAGTTAAAAATGAGAATATTGAGTTAACAGATTGTTAACTTTTATTTTCTCTTCAGGTAGTTTTACAACGTTTTTTCGACTTGATCATTCTCAAAAATTCAAAGCAAGTGAAGCTATTGAAAAGCTGGAAATTAATAACGAAACAATGTCTGCTTTCGCAGTTCAAACTGTTAAAATGCTGTTAACATGCCAATTAATAGAATATTAATGTTAACTGTAGAGTTAACAGAGTTGCTTGAAAAGCGCGTTAAAAGGTTGCTAAGCGAAAATTTGATGGCAAATATCCATTTTACTGTGCCACTGTATTTTTTTTATACCCGATTTTTTTTTTTGAATCAATTGAAATATTAAATCTTTGATTTGATTTTAATAAAATTGGTAAGATATGTGTATGTAAGTCAGATTAGTCGGTCTGATCGACTTAGCTGAGCGCATTGCACGGAATAAATACTCATTTGAAGAAAGCTTTGAATTTTCTTCTACGAACTTTACATCAAAGAATAATAGTCACAAAAAAAAAAAACAAAAAACACTTATGAGTCCATCTGTGTTATTCATACGACCCCCGCCAACTCACACTATCACTTGTCTGGCGCTCATAATGTAATGCGTTCGGTGTGACCGTTAAAAAAAAAAAAAAAAGAAGAAGAAAACAATTTTATAAAATATCTGACAACCAAAGCGAAAAGGATACAGATGAAGATGTGGATGAATGATTGGTTACACTTTGCTCTGGGCACTGGTATTTTTTTCTTAGTTTACCAACTATTTTTAAGTCAATTTTGCAACTCCATTACTTTTTCTCTCACTCGCACGCATGTTCGCTCACTCATTCACTCGGTCAAACCATTGCATGATTTGATGTATACATTTTTTTTTTTTTTTATTTTACGGTGTACTTTTGGAAAATGCATGTTACACTAAAATACAATAACAACTAACTAAAAATATGTTAATAAATATTTTTTTCTTTTTTTTTTAATTAAATTATTAACACATACACACACACACACACACAAAAACAAATTTACAAAATAATACTAAACTTCGTAAAATTGTGTTAAACAAAATATAAAAAAAAATTTAAAAAAAATCTTCGCTCATTTCTTAGCGTGTATTTTCGTGTGACATTAGTTTTCTAACGTGTAACAGTAAATAATCATAAAATTTCCCCCCAAAAAATTAAAAAAAATTATTACTCAAGTAGTTCAACTCACTGAAAATGGTTTTGGTAACAAAAACAACAAAAATAATAATATAAAAAATCAATGAACATAAATTATTAAAAAAAAAAAAAAAACTCTAGTAGCAAATTAATATTAAAAAAACTATAAAAAATATATATATATTTTATATATATATATATGTATATGCATATATCCTCAATTAGTTAATTATTTGTGTGTCCAATGTAGTAAAATTAGCTTAGCGCAAAATTTGTTTGTTAAATTAGGCAAAAATATTGAAATCACAAAAAAAAAAAAAAAAATCGTAAAAAATTAATATTTTTCCAAATTGTTTACAACATGAAATTTTGCTAATTACTTTTTTTTTCTCTCTGTGTATTTTTTCGCGCCACTCTCTTTTGCTCTCTCTCCCCAACATAAACACGATCGAACGCTCTGTTATTCGCTCATCGAAATCAATCACGAACACATTACCACACGCACACCAACAAACAAAAAAACAATTTAATCAAATTGCTCGTCCGTCCTCATTGTCGATTTGTCGATTGCTAAATGTGCTTCGTAACGATAACTGCCGAAATCATCGAAAAATTGATGTCTGTCGATAACAACAAAACCAATAAAAAACCCCCACACACAACCAAACACACACACAATCAAACATCATTATCATAAATGTGTGTGTGTGTGTGTGTACGTGCGTGCGTGCGTATTCTTGTGTATTTGTGTGTGCGCGTTCATATCAACACCAAATATAACTACAAATCGTTATCGATACAATTGTTGTTCGCTCGTCGTTTGACAAAATGAAGGCATACCGACGCAAATGCGACCCGCCTACATTCCGCCACCGGTACCCGTAGCACCGGAACCCACACAGCCACGTGATCTCAGTCTCAAATTGGATCAACAATCTTCAAACTTACCCGTTGGCGGTTCCACAGAAGTTGAATGCTATTCATCCGACGAAAGTTACACAGATGTCATTTGGGAGCGAGCCGATGGTGCGCCGCTCTCACAGAACATACAGGTGCGTAATTAAAAGAGAGGAGAGAGAGAGAATTGTTTGCATATAAGTATTAACAATTGTTGTTAACAATAGCAAATTGGCAATCGTCTTGTGATCACGCATGTTGCTGCCAGCGATGCCGGCAATTATGTATGCAAGTGTAAGACCGATGAAGGTGACCTCTATACGACAAGCTATGAATTGGCCATTGAGGAGAGTCCACACGAGCTGAAGAGGCCAAAGATCGTGCACGCACAGGTTGGCAGTTCGGCACAGTTGCGTTGTGGCGCCGATGATAGTCGTCGACCGACATATCGTTGGTCACGTCAATACGGACAATTGCAGCCGGGACGTGATATTTTGAGCGTGAGTTGACATGATATAGGGAAAAATTATAAAAGAAAATTACTAATAAATTTCCTCTTTCGATCTCTCGCTCTCTTTCTCTCGTCAGGATTTACTAACACTCCAAGACGTGCAGGCCAGTGATGCCGGCACGTATATTTGCACCGTACTCTCGCCGGATGATGGTGAGACCGTCGACTATCCGACCATACTTGTCGTTACTGGCGCTATACCACACTTCCATCAGACGCCGCTCAGCTACATGAGCTTCCCGGCGTTGCCAGACTCAACGATACGTTTCAATTTGGAGCTAACATTCCGACCGGAATCCGATGATGGCCTATTGCTCTTCAACGGTCAGAAACGTGGTGGCGGTTATTATATTGCGCTCTCATTGCGTGATGGCTATCCCGAATTCCATTATGATATCGATGGCAAACCGGCCGTAATAACCGCAGAGCAACCATTAACGCTCAATGAATGGCATACGGTGCGCGTAAATCGTTTCCGTCGTGATGGTTATATGCAAGTCGATGAACAACATCCGGTTGCGTTCCCCACATTGGCTGCCAATCCGAATCTCGATCTGATCGAGGATCTGTATGTGGGCGGTGTACCAAGCTGGGATCTATTGCCAGCGAATGCGGTCGAAACACAGACCGGCTTTGTCGGTTGCGTCAGCCGTTTGACATTGCAAGGCTCAACGCTCGAACTGATGAAGGATGCTAAATTCAAAGTGGGCGTCACCAGTTGCCAACCCTGCGCATCGCAGCCCTGCACCAATGGCGGCATCTGTCTGGAGAGCCAAAGCGAACAGGCGTACACATGCATCTGTCAGCAGGGTTGGACCGGCCGCAATTGTGCCGTCGAGGGTGCACAGTGTACGCCCGGCATATGCGGCACCGGACGTTGCGAGAACACCGAGCTCGGCTTTGAGTGCATTTGCCCATTGAATCGGACCGGCGATCGTTGTCAATATGTTGAGCATTTAAATGAGCACAGTTTGAATTTCAAGAAGAATAGCTATGCAGCTTATCCGTAAGTAGACATCTTAACACTCCTCACACTCTATCTTTGATTCGCTGTCCTCCCCTCCCCTTAGCACACCGCGTTCATCACGCATCAATATTAAATTCGCCGTGCGTCCCAATTCGCTTGACGACGCCGTGCTGCTCTACACCGCCGAATCGAAATTGCCCAGCGGTGATTTCATTGCCGTAATCTTACGTGATGGTCATGTCGAGCTGTTAATCAACACTGGCGCACGTTTGAAGCCGGTACAGGTACGTTCACTGAATGCATTGCCTTTAAACAAATGGACCGACATTGAGATATCGCGTCGTCTCGGCGAGGGTATACTTCGCGTCGGCGATGAGCCGGAACAAAGAGCCAAGGCGAAAACATCTGGTCGCACCCTGTATATTAAGACACCACTCTACATTGGTGGCTACGATCGCATCAATGTCAAACCGAATCGTTTGGTTAACATTACAAACGGTTTCGACGGTTGCATATCGAAGGTAAGTGAAGGCTGTCCGCCTCCTCATCTCATTTCTCACTTTACACAATGCTAATTCTACGCTTTCGCTCTGACACCGTTTTAGCTACAAGATGCACAACGTCAAGTGAATTTAATTGCCGATATCATCGATGCAGCGAATATACAAAATTGCGGCGAAATCAATGAAGTCGATGACAATGAGAATTTCGAGCACATTGACAACTCGAATGTCTATCAGCCGAATGCCAACGAAGAAACGCAACAAAGCAGCAACATTGACACATCGGATCGTTTTATTCAACCACTCGATCCGTGCGCCAATGAGCCATGTGAGAATGGTGGCACATGCAGTCTGGGCAATGATGCGCAAATCGTATGCAGTTGTCCAATCGGCTTCACCGGCCGACATTGTGACGAACGTAAGTTGTCTACCTCAAACACTACCTTCCTCTATAATGCTCTTTACAATGGACACATCCCACAGATATTTCGATTAGCTTCAATGCAACGTTCCAAGGCAATGGTTATCTCGAATTGAATCGCAATCAATTTAGTGAGAAAATCGAACAGGAATATACATCAGCCGTTGTGGTCTTCTCAACGACAAAACCAAATGGTTTACTACTCTGGTGGGGTCAGCCAAAGGATGTTGAATTCTCTGGCCAGGATTTCATTGCCTTGGCAATTGTCGATGGCTACGTTGAGTACTCAGTGCGCTTGAATGGCGAGGAGGCGGTCATACGCAGCGTCAATAAGCGTGTTGATGATGGCGGTCGTCATATTGCGATCATCAAACGTTCCGAGAATACGGCATTACTTGAGCTCGATCATAATCTTGATTCGGGCGAGACAAGACCAACAGCCAAAACGGAAATCAGTTTGCCTGGCAATGTCTTCATCGGTAAGTTTTTTGGCACCCTTCTTCCATTTCAGCATACAAGCTTAAAACTCCTTGTGTTCCTTTACTTGCAGGTGGTATACCCAATATCGCTCAATTCACTGGCGGCCGTTACACGCACAATTTCAATGGTTGCATACACTTTGTTGAGGGCGAGGCTGTCGGCCAAGTCAATCTCGGCACAGCAGCTATTAGTGGCATCAATTTGGACACTTGTCCAACGTAAGTTCCTTTTTTTTATTTTTCTTGTTTCTTTCTCCAGCTTTGGCAACTTTTTCAAAACCGTCCAAACCAAAAACAACAACTAACATACATATATCTTATGCCACATCTTGGACGCTGCCACGCTCAGTTGGTATCCATCAAGTATTGTCTATAGTAAGAATGATTACGACGATTTTCGCTTCGATCCGACATTCTTCGATGAGATCGATCAGCCACCGCCCGTGCATATCATCTATCCGCGTCCAACATTCAACACGCTCTATCATAGTCACAATAACGGTGGCGGCGACTCAAGTGGTCGGGTACTCGCCTCCCAGGCCGCCCTTGCGCTGCTCTGCTATTGCACCGGTTGCTGTGCCCGTCATTGGCATCTGACTGTCTCGCTGCAACCGCAGAGCGCTGCACGTTCCGGTCTGCTCTATATGGCCGGCATGGCGGGCGTTGCTGCGTTGCTCGGCTCAGTTCTGGTCAATGGCGTTTGCCTGCAGTCGCTCAACTTTAAGTTGGACATGTTTTTGCGTATGCGCGCCAAATTGAAAAACTATTAGAAGGCAAATATTCGATCGGATACTAATTATGATAGTCATAGTACTCTTTAGCATAGCTCAATCCAGAAGAAAACCCTATTTTTTTTTTTCGTCTAGTCTATATTAGCAAATGTAATCGAATTCTAAAGCTAAGTGTCTAAATACGAGTTTATTCCAGAAAGCAAAGCAACAAAAAAAAAAAAAGAACGAAAAATCAGTTAAATATATCCTATTACTATATAGCATCATACAAATTATCGTGCCATATCACAGACTTAACTGATATAAAAACAATAAAAAAAATTATCATATCACTAAAGTGTCATATCACTCAAATTCGTATGTTCATATCATAGCGCTGCCCATTCAGCAACTGATCAAACTCAAGGGCTCAATATATGTATTTATGATTTTTACCAACGCGTTTGTAGCTCAGCTCAGCTTTGGTTATTTTCTTGTCGCGTATCATATCACAGCTTCAGATATTTATTGTCTCCAACATATGATCCGATCTTGACATTGATCAATGCAACAGATTCTGATCTTTTGATCTGATCAAAAAGCGTCATCAGTTATTAATATTTTGCTCATTTTTTGTAACTGATCTCTAATCATAACACTAGTTGAACGATCTTAGCTTCAAAATCCATAGAAACTTCACTTCTCTACTGGCATCGAATTGATTGCCTTATAATAATTTATATAAACACAACTATGTATGTATTTATCTTCAAGATATGAACAAACTTAACGCAAAGAGAATTCTATTCTTCTGTATACGAACGCATTATGTAAGATATGTTCAAAACTTTCACAAATCATCCAAAATTGGTTTGATTAGATGAATAAGATGTTCGCTATTAGCTTAGATAAAAATAACTCAAATAGCAAATAATATATATAATCTTTTTTTTTTTGGGAAGATAATTATTAAGGATATAATCAAGAATGTATTTATATAAGTATATACAAATAACATAAATGAGAATTTTTTTTTGTATGTTATTTTCATTGGAAAGCGTGACAACTCTAGCAAATCCACTATGACTGAAGTAGTCACTTGCGTCTTAAGTGAAAATTGTAGCGCGTGGATTCTTCTATGTTTGTTGTGTGTTGTACATTACTAATTTTTTTTCATTATTATAATTTGTTTATTATAATTTTTTTTATAATTATTTCTTTGTTTTTATTTTTTTATTTTATTATAACAGACAAGATGATGGCCGTGAAGGCACCGAACCACCAGTCGTTTAAATAGCTTTTAAAATTAACAAGACGCGTAATGAATTCAAGAAGAAGAAATTCTTTTTTTTTTATATATATATAAACGAACATAATAATTAATAAACATATACATATATATTTTTTTAATTAATTAGTGAAACCGTTAAAAAAAGGAAAGCAAAATGAATGTCATTAAACAACAAAAACTAAAAAAAAAAAAATAATACAAATTTCTTTCAGTTTAAGTGCACACACCCACAACTTTTTTGTAACTTAGTTTTTAGGTATTGTGTCATATGAGAAGAAAAAAAACAAAACAAAAAAATAATAATAATATTAATATTTTAATTAACATTTTTTTTTTCTTCACACTAAACGACGACGCGAAGATGAACCAATAGATAGTCATTAATAATACTTTTTCTTAAAAAGTTTGCCATTTATTTCTTCATTTTTTATATATATAAATAATTTACAACAACAAATACTAGCCAACAATAATTTTATAACTTTAAATAATTAAAAAAAAATGTATGTAATAATAAAAAAGAAAGTCGTAAAGATGGAAGAAGAAGACGAAGTAAATTAAAAAAAAAACCCAGTGTGATTTTCGAGCGAATAAAATATATAATAAAATATGTGTGCAGCAACCATTTTTTTAGTTTGTTTATTTTTTATACTTTTATTTGTTTATTCATTTAATTGTTTCAACAATTATTTTTCAATAATACAAAAAAAAAAGAAATAAAATTAAAACAGACATACGACAGACATTTTTATGTAACTATAAAATGTTAAATATAAACGAAATCCCAAAACTTTTAAATTAGTGATTTCAAAAATCATTCGAAGCGTACTTTATGAAAAAAAAAACACATGAAAATGAAACAAACAAAAGAAAATAAATAAATATATATATCAATATTGTAAAAATAAAGTTAAGTTGCATTAAAACGAAAATGTATAACGTGAAAAAAATAGTTTGTTTTTTATTTCTTATGTTGAACCACTGTGCAAGCAACATTAGCCGTGCACTGTGCTGCCCATTTTTTCAAAAGAGAATAAAACTGTTCCTAACAATTCTTAAAATAAAAAATTTTTGTTACAAAAAAAAATTTAAAAATGGCTCACAAAAAAAAAAAGTCAAATAATAAAATAACGAAAAAACATGAACATTCTTATATATTCCCACTGTCCGCTGATTAGGCAACACTGTTGGTCTCTTCTCGCTCGAAAAAAGAGAGTAACAGAGCTGTGTGCCGCAAAATACAACGATTAGGAAGTAGTATAGCATATGTTTGATAGCGACGTCGCCATATATGTGTCAGTTCAATTTGGAAATTACACAACTGTTTAAACAGCATATTAGCTGAATGTTTCGCCTACATTCGGTCGTAGAGTAGTGTATTTTTCATGGTGTTGTTCCATACATGTGTCAGTTCAATTTATAAATTAGCCAACTGTTTAAAATAACATGCTAGCAGAATGTTAAGTGCCTGGGTTCGTAGTGTTCTGCTTTATGTTTGGTTGAAATAACAGCGTGACATGAGTCAGTACAATAGTAGATAATTAATGTCATGCTTAACAGAGTGACAGAGACCGGTATAAAAACCAAATGCACGACTGTTAAAAGCAGTCAATTGAGAGCGAGAGAGGGTTTTTACTCTCTCGTGACGCTTTTTGTGACACAACATTGCAGTATTGATTAAGCTTATGTCGCGCTGCATCCGCTGTCGATTTTTCCTGTTCCTTCATTTTGAGGTAATTAAAAACTGCTTCGTCCACTTCTGCTGACACTTTTGTGTCAATCTGACCCGTTTACGTTTCAAGCACAAAATCCAACATATTCCGTTATTCAAAAATCCAACGAGCAATGCGACTAGCGCACGACGTCGGTAACGATCGCGCACGTTGAACGAAAAAATACGAGGAAGAAAAAACAAAACGACGAAGCGTATTTCGTAAATGTGTGAGAGCAATTTTGTTTTTTTTTTTTTTGCCTTATTATTTAAAGTGTTGTTGTGATATACATATGTTGGTGGTAACGGGAGTTACTAATGCGCGTAAGCCGGACTTAAAAGCATAACACAAGTGCAATATACAATTGGCTAATCAGCTGTACGAAGCAGAGCACGGTGCAATTGAAGAGCTGCGCCGGCGACAGCGACAACGACAGAATTGTTGTTGCCAAATATAATTTTCGAAATAAATCAAATAAAAAAACAAACAAAACACACAAAAAAATGTAATGTAAAAAAAGTGCGTGCGACAAAAAAAAAAAAAATAACAAAAACAACTAAAAAGAAAGAAAAAAAAACGCGAGCAGTTTATTTTTAAAGACAGCAACGGAATTAGAAGAAGAAGCAGCAGCAGTAGCAACAGCAGCCGCAACAACAGCAACAGCAACGGTAATCAAAAGACAAGACAAGACAAAAAACAAAAACAAAGCCAAAAAAAAATCATAGGCAAAAGAGGAAACAGCAAAAAGGCAACTGGCAGCAACCCCGGCTAAGGAAGAAGAAGCAGCAACAACAACAACAAAGCCGAAAAAACATTTCATTCATCATAATAAAAACCAAAAAAAAAGGGACATAAAAAAATCAAACTACATTTTTTCAAAGTTTTTCTTGATTGCGTTTTTTATTTATTTATCTATCTTTTTTTTGTGTTTTTGTTTTTAAATTTGTGTGTGTGTTTTTTTTTTTTTTTTTAATTTAAAGTTGTGTTTGATTTGATTTGTTTTTTTTTAATGTGTGCAATAAAAATCAAATTAGAAGTTTTTTAAACAAAAAATGCCTTCGAAGAGTGGAAATTAAAAAAGTAGTAGAAGAAGAAGCAACAGATAAAATAAAAAAAAACCAAAACAAACTATCATCAAAGTGTGGTTTTGTTTTCATTAATTGAAAATAAAAATAAGAAAAAAACAAAAACAAAATAAAGTTGATTATAAAATTTTGATAAGCTCAAAGCAAAGTTGAGCGTTTTAAATTGGAACTGTTGAACAGAGGAGTTGAAAAAGTCTGCCGACCGATACATGATATAAACGTAAGTAAGCATTGCCAAATATATGTATATACATTTGTATCCTTAGTCTACACAAACACAAATATTAGCAGATGCATTTGTAGACGCTTCGGAATATAAACATTATGTGATACTTGAGTTGGAGATGTTCTAAAGCGTTTGTTGGGCGGTATTTTTGGTTTGTCTGTGACATCCTTGCGTTAGTGAAGAACTTTATTACTATTTATATCTCCCAAAGTGCCAAGGAAGATTTAATTTTTGGCCTCACTGTGTGAATTTCTTAAGCAACTTCTACTTATTGTCAGATTTGAGCATCACTTATGAAATGATCTTTTATCAATTCAGCTCTCTAACTATCAATCTATCTAACTAACTATTGAACTATCAAACTATTTGTTTATTAAACTTATTGTATTAAATAGAAATTAATTTCTTTTAATTTTTCACAATTTACATAATTTTTTTTTTTTTTTTTTAAATTCATAATTTTTGCATGTTTGTAAATTATTTTCGAATCGTTCTTGAGGCAATTTTACAATATTTTTTATTTGTAACGCATCAACAAATTAAAAGTATCTCAATGTTTTGAGTATCTCAAAGTATTAAAAATGTTTGTCAATACAAATAAATAGAGTTCAACAGCTGTCATTGTAGCCGATTACACTTCATCATTTTCTGATGCTGCTTCTTCTTTCTCGTGACATACTTATTATAAGTCTGTCAGTCCGTTTGTCCTTTTTGATTCATCTGATTTCAGCGATCTTAACGTAGTTTATGTGTAATTTGTAGCCAGACATGTTTTTGCAATATCCTTTTTTGGTGCAACATGCTTCAACAACAACAACAACCGAACATCTTATCGCTCTGTTTTTTTTTTTTTTATTTTTTTTTTGTATTTTGTATGTCACCTGTAATAAGCAACAAAAAACTACAACAACAAACAATCCTACTTTCAACATGCGTCGTGATTTTTGCCATATATGACATCTTGTTGTAGCACTTGATTTAGTTTTTGTTGTTTTTTAGTTGTTGTTGTTGTTGCTGCAACAGCTGTTATTACTTTGTTGTTGTTGTTGTTGTTTTGTGGTCAAAACAAAACAAAAAACACACACACACACACACACATACATCTATGTATAAAAACAACTTTGCCATAAAAATGAGTCAAATAAGAATGTCGACGATGAAATTGCGGAAATATGCAAAACTGCATTCTTGCAACATGCAACAACAACAACAACTGTTGCTACTCACACCACTATGCGCCTAAAGCAGAACATCAGCGTTAGTTAGAAAGAGAGAGGAAGAAAACGTTCTGCAACAAGTTCTATTTGATTTTTATGTTACGCTTAGTGTTGTTGTTGTTGTTGCTATGGTTGTAACACTGTCTTTTAGCTATTTAAACGTTATTCTTTGTTGTTGTTGTTCCTCTTCTTACATTTTTATAAGTCAAGAACATAAAAAAAAAGAATCAAAGAAGCAATGACAGCAAATAGCGCATGTGCACAAGAGTAACCAAACAAAGCGCATGTTGCTAGACTCATTTGTTGCTAAGGTACATGCTTTTACACAGGCACACAAACTCACAGACAGACACACACATAAGCACACACAAGGTGAGAGAGCGCAAAGCATTTCTCAAAGAAGTGAGCGCACATTTGTTGTTAATTTCTTACAATGTGCAACGTAAATCAGGTGAGAGTACAACGGCAGCAACAACAACAACAATAGCAAATAGAATGATAGCAGCAGCAACAACAACAACGACAATAGCTACAGCCTTAGCCATCGCTGTCGCAGTCAAGACATTTGAGAGCGTTGCAAAACAACAAAAACGATTGTTGACAACAACTAACAAGTGAGAGAGTTAAACGAGTGAGAGAGCAAAAAAGCATTGCAATAACAATAGAAGAGGAAACGGCAAATGCAACCTTAAGTAAAAGACGAAGAAGAAGAAGATGAATGCTATTTTATGGCCAACAATAAATCGTCAAAGAAGACGAAGTCATTGTTGTTGTTGCTGCTGCTGCTGCTGCTATTGTTGTTGTTGTAGAAAAAGAATGCAGATAAATAAAAGCAAATAAAATCAAGTCATGAAGTGGTAAAAGAGCGCAAAGCAGGAACCTGTGCGTTTGTTCTTAGGTACACAGACAGACAGATAGACAGTGAGACAGATCAGCAGGCAGGCAGACAAGCAATGAAGAAGAGATAGAGAACGCCTTCGGAGAGACACAAGCAAAAGATATGCATTGTTGTTGTTGTCATCTATGAGATTATTTTCTTTATTTATGTACACTAAGTAAAAAAATTAACGGACCACTTAAAAAATTTCGATTTTGGACCTCTTTTTGGCCTTCTGTAACTTTGTAGGTATTGGTCGTATCGAAAAACTCTGAAAGAAAATTTTATAGCTTGTAACTTCTAGTTTTTGAATCTTTTTCCGAAAAAATTTTGAAAGTAACGGTTTTGATGTAATCCTTGAAATTGCAAGAAAAAAAAAATTGCAAAATTTTTTGTCTTTTTTGACTTGTTCCATGGGTTTTCGTGATTTTTTTTTAGATAAACCATTGTATTGATCAGATAGCCTGTTAATTCAGCTTTAATTTGCATTTTTCCGATCCTTGCAACGATTTTTTTTCGCTCAGATATTCGAAGTTGAACCAAAAAAGGTCCTTTTGACTTTAACCATCCATATCTCCGCAAAGAATAAAGACACAGGAATGAGGAATACAGTTTTGAAAACTGGAGGAAATGTCCTAAAAGAACCAATTAAGACATATGGAGAACAAAATTTTCAAACATTTTTAATTTCAAGTTGAAAAAGGGTCAAAAAAGTGCCTTTTTGACTTGTTATCGTTATTTGACTACATCTTTAGAACCTCTAATCGGAAGGAGGATACCTTTAGGTTTTTTTACACCTCTTAGTACCCCCAACAATCATGTAAATTTTCAGATTGATCCATTAAGTGGTTTTTCCGTCCCGTTTGTTCAAAGTTGACGATAAAAATTTAACGATCAAAATTGACACATTTTAACATTGTGTAATTGTGTTCATACAAATTGAAAAATCTGAATGTTTTTCCACTTTTTCTTCAATTTGTTGTTGAGTTACTTGATTAATTGGAATAACAATTTGAAAAAACAAAAATTGAAGTACAAACAAAAAAACAAATTTTTTTCCTGTGCAAATGCACCTCCAGTTCAATTTTACGAAAAAAAAAAATGTTTTTTCTGTTTCGTTTTTCTGGGTCTTTTTAACTTCATTTTTCAAATCAACTAAGTAACTCAACAACAAATTGAAGAAAAAGTGGAAAAACATTGAGATTTTTCAATTTTTATGAACACAATTACACAATGTTAAAATGTGTCAATTTTGATCGTTAAATTTTTTTCGTCAACTTTGAACAAACGGGACGGAAAAACCACTTAATGGATCGATCTGAAAATTTACATGATTGTTGGGGGTACTAAGAGGTGTAAAAAAACCTAAAGGTATCCTCCTTCCGATTAGTGGTTCTAAAGATGTAGTCAAATAACGATAACAAGTCAAAAAGGCACTTTTTTGACCCTTTTTCAACTTGAAATTAAAAATGTTTGAAAATTTTGTTCTCTATATGTCTTAATTGGTTCTTTTAGGACATTTCCTCCAGTTTTCAAAACTGTATTCCTCATTCCTGTGTCTTTATTCTTTGCGGAGATATGGATGGTTAAAGTCAAAAGGACCTTTTTTGGTTCAACTTCAAATATCTGAGCGAAAAAAAATCGTTGCAAGGATCGAAAAAATGCAAATTAAAGCTGAATTAACAGGCTATCTGATCAATACAATGGCTTATCTAAAAAAAAATTACGAAAACCCATGGAACAAGTCAAAAAAGACAAAAAATTTTGCAATTTTTTTTTTCTTGCAATTTCAAGGATTACATCAAAACCGTTGCTTTCAAAATTTTTTCGGAAAAAGATTCAAAAACTAGAAGTTACAAGCTATAAAATCTTCTTTCAGAGTTTTTCGATACGACCAATACCTACAAAGTTACAGAAGGCCAAAAAGAGGTCCAAAATCGAAATTTTTTAAGTGGTCCGTTAATTTTTTTGCTTAGTGTATTATTATTTTTATTTTTCTACTTTTTTTTTTTTCTTTCTCTTAGTTTTTAGTTTTGTTTGCCTTCTGTTGTTAAATGCATTAGGAATTTTTATGATTATAGTTTTGGTACCTGCCACAAAATCAAGTTCACAAGCACAGTTACACACAGTTGTGTAGTTACATGAGCAAATGCGAGCGTGACTTAGTGACAGAGAAAGAGTAAGAGAGAGAAAAAGAGAGAGAGAGTGAGACTAACAAGTTGAGCATTGATGTTGTTGCTTTATAGACTTTGAGAGTGTTTGTTGTTGCAATAACTAAGGATGCTGTGAATGACTCAAATTCCCTTTTTTTACATCTATTTTTTAATATTTTGTAAATTATATACTATATTTTTTTATTTTTAATATTTATTATATTTTTATCAATAACATTTTTATACAGAAGTCTTAGTCACTAAGCTAATTTATGTAATTTTTTGCTAATTAAATTATTATTATTAATTTTTTTTTTTTTTGTATTTGAAATGTAAAGAAGATCGCATGACTTTAACTTAAATATTAGCGGCATATTTTTCTTTGTGTTCCTTTTGTTTTTTCCACTATTGTCATTAAGTAAACTGTTTCACACATATGTACATGCCTAAACTCCCACCCCCCACTCTACCCATGCGACCCATTTTGCTCGATAATTTGCCTTTAATCAGGGGAAAAAAAATACAAACAAATGCAAACGCGCATTGTCTCTTGAGCGCTTTTGTTTTATACATCAAATGAAAATTTACATAAATACTTATGCAACAACAACAACAAACACCGAACAAATGAACGAACAATATTTGCACACGAAACAGTTATGTATATATACATAAGATACAACTCATTGTTAATTGCAGTAACAGAAATGCAAACTGTTTTCCACATTAGACTTCAAGGTGAACTCAAAATAAAAACAACAAAAATTAAAGCAAAAAGGAATACAAAAAAAATTATTAATTAACAAAAAATACAAATTTTAAAGTAGCTGAAAAGTAATAAAAAAAAAATTTGAATCCAAACAACAATCAACAAATCAGAATGTGGCCGTTCTTATGGCAAAGGCTGCAACAAAAAAAAAAAAAAAAAATACAGAGGAAAAAAGAAGAAGAAGAAGATGTCGCCGGCATTGTTTGTTGCATGTTTGTAGTAGCAAAGCGACACCTTTGAGACTTGTATGCAACACGCCTTCACTTCCTTTTTGACTTTAACGCATGCCATGCCAACGACAACAACAACAATAACAACAACAACCATAACACGATCAACGTTGCCTCCTTCATGCCACAGAATGAACAACTGTCAAATGACGGCGATAAAAAAAAGGGCAATATGAAATTATGAGGCTTCACGCCCAAATGCGAGCGCCCCAAAAACCAACAACAACAACAACAACACTATTCGCTTGACGCCGACATGCGATGCCATTGAGCATCATTGACTAACACCCCTCCCCCTCATCACACACACACACACACACACACCGCGCACAGTAAAAGTTTTAAGACGAAAAAAATGTAGAAAAAATAAAAACAAAATAACAGAAAAAAGGCATAAAAACACACAAAAATTATGATTAATGTTTAAACATAAATTGGATTTGATTTTGGTGTTTTATTTGATTTGTGTTTGTTTGTGTTTATGTCGCTGTCTCTGTCGCTCCCCCACGCACACGCGGCAGCTGATGTGCCGTTCTTGTGTTCATTAACGCTTTTGTAAAACTGAAAAACTAATCATGACGGCAAAAATATGAGATTTGAGACTACAAAATAAAAAAAGTACAGTGAAACTTCATTTAATCAGACACTTGATAAACCAAACGTGCCAGATATTCGTTATAAATTCAACTATTCGAATTTATATTATAATTAAAATGATAAAAATATAGGAAATTTCAATAAAAATTACAAAAAAAATAAAAATAGTTAAACTTAAAATTTTTTTTATTAACTGACACAATTTTTTTCTTTAAATTGTTAAATAATAATTATAAAATAAAGTGAAAAATTTAGAAATTTCAATAATCTGTAAGATTCAATAATTGGGATCCCCACCAATTTCTAATTCTACGAATTGTAGATGAAATTCATATGTATGTATATACAAGAATACACTAGAACTTTAGTAATTGGGATACTTGATAATCCGGTAATTTGGCTCCTTCTTATATAAAGATATATCCTTGATATAAAGTCAAATAAAGATAAAGATAAAAATTTTAAAAAATATTCTTTGTGTCTTAAAATTTCTCAAAAGCAAATAAATTACGTTGAATTGGAACTCTTTTTAAATATAATTTATTAAAAAATACTTAAAATTACTCAGAAATCATATTATATATTAAGGCAAATTAAAAAAAAAATCCAGTGAACCGAACCTTTCGGTAATTTAAACAAAGACGAATTTCGTTTATAATCGTTTGACTCAGCGAAGTTCTACTGTACATGAACATAAGTATGTTGGTGGGTATGATGTATGTGTATTATATTTAGGCAAAGCGTTGAAATAATATGGAGAGCATTGGCACATTGAGAGAACGAATGATCGCTGAAGATATAAGGTTCTGCCGCAAGTCCAAGAAACAAGAGCCCAAAAAAGAAAAATAAAAGTAAAAATTCAAATAAACGTGTGCTTTTTTACGCTTTTGTTCTGTCTGTCCGTTTGTCTGTTTGTCTGTCTGGCCAACTGTCGATCATTTGATGAACGTAGCACAGCTTCTTAGTTTGCTGCTTTGCTGACTGACGATCACGACATGACAACAATCATGATCAAACACAATCATTATCATGCTGCTGCTGCCAAAGACAATGATCATTAACATGTTGATAATGTTGAAGCTGTTAATGTTGCTGTTGTTGTCGTTTTTGTTGTTGTTGTGGCATCGCATTTTGGGCCAAAGTTGAATGAGCAACAAACGTAAAGGTGGCAATCATGAATGAATGAATGAATGAGCAAACGATCAAATGAACGAACGAACGATCGTCATGAATGAAGCTATGCCAGGTAGAGTAGCTGACAGTAGTTTACAGATACATACACACACACACGTACATGCATACAACAAAAACAAATACAAGACAAGAAAAAAACACAGCAAGAAGCTGAAATTCAAAGTGAAGCTGTAGATAAAGTTGAAGCTGTTGCTGATAATAATGATGATTAAGTTAAAGATGTTAATGTTGTAGCAGATAATGAAGTTGATGATAATGACGATGAAGGTAGGCGGCGTCATCGTCGTCGTCGTTCGGATTGCCGGCTTCAATGGCATCAAAGACCGCGACGGAAGTCTAATTGCACGAAAAAATTTTAAATAGCTCTGACGAACTGTTGAACTGTAGGACGGCCAAATGGACAGACAGACAGACAGACAGACTTACAAACAAACGAACGGATGAAGGGATGCGCAGACTGACAATTTACCTTGGGCTATTTTCTTAAAATATTTCAAATATTTTTTTTTTTTTTTTTTTTTTTGGTTTTTGTTAGTTTTTGGTTTCTTTCCTGATAAATCTTTGAGTTATGCGGAGAAAGCTAATTATATAGTTACATATGTATATATGTAGATATCTATGAGCGTACAGTTGAGAACTATTAAGATCTTTTTCAAACTATTCTGATACGTTTAACAAATTCTTATTGGCATATAAATGGAGATAAATTGTAAATAACTGTTTTAAAGTTCAACCGAACTAGAAGATTGTTCGAGAGTGTTAAGTCACTTGAGGCATAAATGACGTATACGTAATTTTTTTGATTTCTTAGTTAAGGATCAAATTTTATGCGTCTTTGAATTCATTTGTGGCACAATTCAAATTTGTTTTATTTTTTATATAACTCAAGTGGGTAACAAAGTGGGCGTGATAAAAAAAGGTGTAAGATTACAGAAGTGTAATATGAAAACTAATATCATCTTTTTGTCAATAAAGTTACATTCTTTATTTATGTGCGATATTTTCCAACAATTTTGGAATTATACCACGCTTACTGATAAGTTAAATAGCATTCCGCTCCAGTCTTACGTGCCGTTTAACTGTAATAATGATAATTTTCAACTTTGTACTTCAGAAAAAAAAAAATTCCAGTGTTATTTTTAATATTTCCACACCGTTTTAATAAGATGTAGTTGGACATCTTTGGCTAAGAATTTGTATTCAACAAGAAAAATAAAAATTCAAATTCCAGAGCTCTTCTATCATATTGCCTTAAAGTCTTGTATGCCTCAATAGACATTTAACCAAGCATAACATAAACTTAATGTTCTGTCCTCCACACACACACACGCCCACACACTTGCCACAAAAAAGATAAGTATAAAAAAAAGGATGATGGAAGTATTGGCGGTGGTTAGGGGAAATCGCTACCATTTTGATGCCAAATATGTATGTATGTGCATAACCTCAAAATTAGCGCAAACATTTAAGTTTGATGATTGTATCTGAGATTTGTGATTTTTTTTTTTCATACCAAATTGCCACAATTTTGCTTTGGTTCAATTTCAATTGCTTTGCGCTTGAGTGCACAAATCGAAGTTGTGTTGCTGTTGTTGTTGTTGCACTCAATTCGATACAAGAAAGCAACAAAAAAAACAAAAAAAATTACAAATCTAAGTCTGATCAAATGACGGAATGTCTGTATGACAGACGCATGGACAGTTGGACAGATTGTCGGTCGTTGGCAGCACAGCGTGCATGAATTAACATGTCTTGCCAAATGGCAAATGATTGACGATGCCTGTCGATGATCTATGACTACTTGCCAACTAGAAAGACAACAACAACAACGAAAAAGAAGAAAAAGAAAAAGCAAAAATATATATGTATATAACAACAACAAAATAGACATACATAAATAAGTAAGTAAAATAAAATAAAGAACTCATTTCGTGCGTTCGCCATTTGTGAACTCAATTTGAGAAGCTTTCGTGTGCGCAGAAAAAAAAATAAAATACAACAACAACAACGATAACAAAGATTTGCTAATTCGAGTTCACGTCTCAGCTTAATTACTTTGTTCTCTTTGCGTGTCTGTGTGTGTGCGTGCATGTGCGTGTGCAAAGAGTCAAGCGGGTCGATCGGTCGGTCGGTCGGCGCAAGGCTTTAGTACAAGTCAAGGTACAACAAATAGCAAAAACAAAAACAAATGCAGGAGAGAGAAGAAGCGCAGTTATTGTTGTTTTTGCATTGATAATTAACACGTATGTGTGTGTGTACTTTGACTTTGATCTGACTTGGCTTTGATTTGACATGTTTTCATTATTTACTAAATGTGTTTAATTGTTGTTGTTGTTGCTGTTGTGTTTGTTTTATTAAAGAAGATGAAGAAGAAGCAGCGGCAGCGGCAAGAAATCATGAACGAACGCGCACAGTTTGACGCCTTTGTGCGCTGACAGTAACATGCTGCGCAGGCGCGTCATATCTGAATGCACAAATACAATAAAAACACAAACAATTCAATACGTTTCAAATCAATATATCAACAAGAACAACAATTGCGTTCAAAAAAAAGATAGAAAGAAAAAAAATAATATTGTTCGGTAATGAAAATAAATTAAAACATCAAAATGTATTAAAATATATTTGATGCAAACTCATTTGGCACAACAACAATAATAACAATAATAACAATAATAACAATAATAACAACAAGCATACCATTGCATCGACCTGAGCATTTGCCTACTGCCATCAGACGCACTCTCTCTCTCTCCCTTAAGTCCGCTCTCTCACATCCTAGCGCATCATAAACGTCGCATCATGACTGCGTCGGCGTTGGCAGCTACAGCAACAACAACATCAGCCGACGTCGACGTCGTTGACCACCAGTTGTAGTCTAATTAAAAACAAAGATTTCAATCTGCTTCCCTGCTGGCTTTCAAATGCTACTCTTTTTTTTTATATACATAAAATTTTTTTATTTTCTCGAAATGTTCGCCATCGTCAGCAACAACGTTGTCGTCATCTTGTTGTTGTTGTTTTTTTTTTTTTTTTTTTAATTTTTTTTTTTTTTTGACTCGATTAAATCTTGAAAAATATGCGCCATGTCACGCACTTTGCCGCAAAGCAACGCATTTTCATTCAAGTTACTTTTTCAGATACTTTTGTGTATCTTTCTATCTAACTAACTAACTCACTTGGCCGCTTATGCTATCAAAAAAAAACAAAATGTGCTTAGAACTTGAAACGTCAAAGGCCATAAAGTCAGACGCATTGCATTGTTGTTGTTGTTGTTGTCAGCACTAAAGTACAAAAAATATATACGAGTATATATCATTTCATTACAGATTTTTCACTTTTAGATATTTTTATTTGTTACTATTGTTGTTGTTGTTGTTGCTTTCATTTTAAATAGTCTCGTTTGAAAATTGTTGTGTCATTCTTTGTCATATCAATTTGACACGTCGCTACGCTCATCGTTTACCTGTCTTTAACACAAGCTTAGATACACCAGCTATCTCTATCTATCTCTTTCACACACATACAAAGGCATAAGATTGTGCCTAACCTAACAAAAAGTATGTTGTTTTACAACAACAATAACGACAACAAGATGAATGAAAGGTCTGGCCTACCTGGGCAAGCCATCAAAGCCGTTGTTGTACTTGTTATTGTTGTTGTTGTTGATAATTTTCATGTTCTCGGTCACTAAATTGTCGCTTATTAAATTTATCTGTTTGTCTGTCTGTCCCACTGTCTGTTTGCTTAAGTGTCTGAGCGTCTGTCGTCGGTCCTTCTGTTAATGCTTATCTCAAATCGCCCTCGCCTTCAACTTCGCCCTCTCTGGCGCGCCCTTGCCAAGGGGCTTAACTTTACGTTTTATTGTCAAAAAAATTATGACTTGTTTCAAAGTGCAAATAGCTGACTTCCTGTCGCTTCGTCGTCATCGTCGGCGCTCGTTTGTCTCAAATGTCTCGCTTACTTTTATTTTTATTCATTCGTTCGTTCGTTCGTTCTTCATTTCATTCAACACAAATCATGTTACTTTTCAATTTGATTACTTGTTATATATAATTTTTACTTTTTTTTTTTTTGGGGGGGGAATTTAACAGTTTTGTTTGTCAGAATTTTTGTTCATTTCATTTCGTGTTGTTGATTTTGATAAGTCTTTATTTCGTGTTTTAGATATCCTCGCTGAGATAAGTCACCAACCAGACCTTCATATTTCAAAGCGTCTCATTCCGGCACTCTTGCTGTCCTGCTCTCTCATAGTTTTTATGGCAGACTTTTCGTGGTTCTTATCAGTGATCTAGCCATTGAAACGTGCTACTATGCCATAAATATTAAAAACTTTGTCACTCAACTGAAATTTTGGCAGAAAATTAGTTGTATATCAAATAATTGGACATTTCGATTTCATCATAGTTAAATTCATTATTATATAAAAAGAACTTTATAATTCTGGGATCATGAAAATTTTCTATTTGATGGTTTTTGAGGATTCATCAAATATCATTGTGGGATTTATGGGAGGGAACTATGGGAATTTTCTCATACTCACCATCAATGAGGTAAACTAATTGAAGAGTCAATTTGTCAATCATCAATCAATTTTCAAATATTTTTCTCAATTTTAATATATGTATGTACTTTCTATAAGAAATTTGTTCGTAATCTAGCGATATTCATCTTGACTTAATCCATGACAAAATTACTGTAGAAAGTCAGACTTTTCATTGAATGGAACTTTGACTGAAACAAAAGACTAATTCTACTAAGCAAACTGTATGGATTGTTCTTAAGAGTTACATATTTAAATTATATATTGTTTTTGAAAAACTACTTCGGTTTTTAAGAATATATTGCGTGTCGAAGAATTTTATTTGGTTCCAAGAAAAAAATAGAAGGCAAAACTAAAACAATTGCAAAATTTTGTGGCGCCAAAGAAATTCAATTGCAAAAATTAACAAAAAAAAAAAAAAAATTATAGAAAAACAACAAAATCTGAGACAACCAAAAATATTTTACAGAGTCATCTGTTTTTGCGGACAAAAAAAAAGAGTTAAAAATCGTGCAAAAAAAATTACATAAAAACTACAAAAAAAAGGTAATATAAAAAACAAATTACAAAATAAAAAATTTGAAAAATAAAAGAAAAACAAAAATTCAAATCAAATAAGCAAAAAACACAAAAAAAAAAAATGATAAACAATAAGAAAAGCAAACTCATTAAAATCAACATGATTTGCACCAAATTGACCCCGGATCAGATCAATCAAGCTAACATATGTATGTATGAATGTGTATCATAGCCATAGCACGCACGCACGCGCTCACGCACGTTTTATAAAATGGCGCACGTTCAACCAACTCCAAGAAAGATAACAAAATCAAAAATGTGCTTTTCATTCATAAATAGAAAAATAAAAAAAAATAATAAAAATCATAAAAAAAAACTACGCCTCCACATAAAGATACACAGATACATACATACATCATATACAGATCAACTTGAAGGTATCTTTTCAAAGTAATTCAGTGCAATTCAATGGAAATCATTTGCTCTTCACTTTAACAATAATAACAACAACAACAACAACAGCAATATTTAACTGCTTCATTTAGTATTGAACATTGAATGTTGTTGAAGTTCATGGCTACCTGTGAACCTGATTGTGCTGCGGATTGCATCCGTATCCGCAACGCGTCGCGACGTGCTACAATGCAAGAGCAACAGCAACTGAGGCTGTGACTGTGACTGAGACGGTGGCAGTGGCAGCGACAAACATTCTCGAACGCTTTTCAATCAAAAAATTCATTGTCAATATGTGCATGTGTGTGTGTGTGTGTGTTGCATTGTGTAATGTGTCAGTCACGTTTATCAGTCGACTTGGAGATTGTGCAGAACACAAACCTTTGCTAAGAACTATGAGCTGAGATACATACAGTCAGACAGACAGACAAAGATACATGCATACATATAAGCACGTAACGATATCAATATCATGTTACAATAACAACTACAACAACAGCAACATGTACAGCATCATCATAATCATCAATATTGTTGCTTCATAAACTTCTTTGTCGCTTTTTTTTTTTCTTCTTCTTATGAACTTTTTCTTTACTCAACTGCTCATCTTCCTCTTACTGCTGTGCACATAAGTTTTGTTAATTATTTCCTTTAAGCATTTTTTTATTGTTGTATGTTTTTTTTTACTATTGTTGTTGTTGTTGGTACATTCTTCTTGTACATCTGTTGAACATTATTAACAACATGCTTCAATCATAGTTCAATAGGCTGGTTCGCACGCCCAACAACAACAACAGCAACAACAAAAAAACAACAACAACATTTCGTTACATTAGTCTTCACTCTTAGCATCAAGTCATTCTTCATAACTTCGAACTTGATATCTCAGCTTACAGCTCTCTTGTTGTCTGTCTGTCATATCTTTCATTTTTGCCAGTCACCGTGCAATCACTTCCGGTCATAGTCATAGTTTTATATATGATACATATAAAGTGTGTGCCAAAGAATTCAGAAACGATTTGAAGACTACATCAAGATTTCTCGAAAGTCTTTCCTAAGCCAAACTGTCCAGAATTGTAATGAAGAGTTCTGAGGATCTTATTAATTAAGTTATGTAGTTTTATTCCACTAAGCTTGATTTAGATCTTCTAAAGAACAAAGCAAGATCCCGAAAGAATAGTTTGAAGCCTCAGCTTACATCTATTAGTATGCTTTATACAGTCTTCAGATCTCAAATGAAATGAGAATTTGATGTGTGAAGTTAAGAAAAAGAAGTTGTCATTTGCCAACGAATTTAAAATATAATAAAATGATAAAGTGGTATTTTGTTGGAGCACTTTTATTACTAAGTACCGAAAAGTTCTTAATTTTTAATAATTTGAATATTACATACGTCTATGTTACACCGCACTACATAGCACATACGACAGTTTTGTATTGAATTTTGCTTTAATTCTGACACACACTTTATTTTGACTATAAAAAAATCTTAGTCTTATTTAGTCTTAATTTTTTATTTGTTATTTTCATTTTTGTTGCAATTTCTTCTTCTAAATTTTTAATAATTCGAATATTATATACGCTTATGTTACACCGCACTACAGAACACATACGACAGTTTTGTATTGAATTTTGCTCTAATTCTGACACATACTTTATTTTGACTATAAAAAAATCTTAGTCTTATTTAGTCTTAATTTTTTTTTTGTTATTTTTCATTAAAAGCAAATAACATAAAATATTTTTGTTGCAATTTCTTCTTCCGCTTCGTCAGCTTCTCAACAATGTGTTCAAAGTCATGTCATTCCCAACGATTGTGCAACACGGCAAACTTTGCCATTGTTAAGAAAAAGCTTTAAACAACTTTGTATGCATTTTGTTTTCATTTTTTTTTCTTGATTATCTTTGTTTTTTTTTTTTTTTTTTTGTTTTAATCTTTTTGTTTATTTTTAAGAAAAAACAAATACAATAAATAAAATGAAAATTTATGTGTTTTTATAAATGATGTTGCTTTTTGTTCCGCTCAATTTTTATGTTATTTATTTGTTGTTTTTCATTGTTGTTGTTGTTGTTGTTGTTGTTGTTGTTTCTGTTGTTGATTTAAAAATAAATACACATAACGCCGTTGTCACAGTCATCAAAATTGTTCGCGCTTCTTTCTTTCATTCACTCGCTTGCCTTTACCTCACTTATCTGCCTCCTCACCAGCACCATCAACACTACCTAAAAATCGTGTGATCATCTGTCGTTCATTGGCTGCGCTTCTGTTGCACCTTTATTTGCGTTCTCAACTCAACTCTTCGCCACTCAACGCAATTCAACTTCATTTTAGTGTTGAACATTGTGGGAAAGTTGAACGATTTGCTTTCAATCTTATTGCAACAACTTCAACAAATGATATATGTTTTTCAATATTTTCGTTTTTTGCATCGAATGCTTTACTGAATTAAGTTTTAATAATATTAATTTATTGCATTAATAATTGTTAATTATATTATTTTGTTAATACTTCAACTATTTTTGTTCAATTTTTTTTTTTTGTTGAATCATGTTACCGAATCGAATGTGTCAGGAACAGTACATTGAACTATGATTTTAGAGGACCTTCTATTCTAACGGAAATAAGTTTTCAGAACAGTTGGTATAATGAACTATATTGGTGAAGCTCTAGTCAGGACATCCATTTAAAGACAGCTAACGGACTTCAACAAAACGACTTCCCCCCACTTAATAGAGTCCCGTATTTTTTGTCAATCTTATAACAATTTTTTATAACCTCTTAGACTAATTAATTTCATATTAAAAAATAAAGAAGCTCATGTGTACAATCTTTCAACACAATTGTTTTGCTTGTGCAACCTTTTGAACTAAGATTTCAACGACACTTTTCAGCTAACCTTCGCCCTTAACATTCCATCTGATATTTCAACCAAAGCTTTCAATGCAACATTTGTTTGTGATGCTTTCAACTTTCTTGAAATTTCTCAATACATACACAAACAAAGTTTAAAAAATAGTTTTCCAATATTTTTCGCACCGATTTGTTGCAGAGCTTTTCTTTCACCTTTCAACCAAATTTAATGAATTCAACTTTTTCTCAATTAATATTCAATTTTTAATGTTATGACTTTCATGGTCAATCAATTAATAAAAGAATTTATGTAAAATTTGTCATGAATCTTTCAATTTGCTCGTTAACAACGACAATCGAAAAAAAAAACAACTCTGCGGCGCTTTCAAAGTTGATTTCTCAAACAACTTTTTTTCGTTGTTATTTGAATCTATTAAGTTGACAGCATCTGTTCATAACAACTCACTCGCAAAAAAAAAAAAAAACCAAAAACAAAAGTGAATACATTTTTTTTTTCTTTCCTATTATTTGGGTTGGGTTTTTGGGGCCGACAACAACAACAACAAAATGCTTAACTCTTTCTTTTTGTTTCTCAACTAACAAAAAAGATTAAAAAAAAAAAGACAATAAAAACAATAACAAAATTTTATGTGTTTCTATTTAAGTGCGACTGTGGTTGAATGTTGTTGTAATAGAAAGAGGAAACCGTTATGGGTTTTTAATTAATTGCCATTTAATTGGGATTTTCGGAAGCCGTCGTCATCAACGGTCGGCGGCAAACATAGACGATAGACGGGTTCGATGTGCAGCTTCAATCGTGCGTAAATTTGTTTTGCTTTCAATTGAAAAAAACACAGAAAAAACCCAAAAAAAAACGATTTCTTATTGAAGCGCAACGAATTGAAAGCACAAATTTTGTGCCAATTAAACAGAAATTAGATACTTAGGCAGTCTATTGATCATCATGTTACTTGTGCAAGAACGTAGTCAGCGCTTCGCAAAGGGGTTGAATCATATGGTTTTGTTTAAGATCATTTTTTTCTGAAATCTTTCTTGTCTTTCCTTCGATCCTTTCGATCGCTAACAGTTTACCTCTTAACTTGATGAAACCCTCGAGTCGAAATCATCTCTTAGTGGATGAAATTTATAATTCTCTTTTGTTGATGTACAAAAATCGCTATAACTTGAATTATTAAGACACTCTGACATTAGAACTACAAATCTATCAGACTCTTAGCCCTCTACTTAAACCAGACACACAGACTCACAACTAGTCACAAAGCTTTCAGAGTCACAGTGAGTCACAAATATAATTTTGTGACTCATTGTTGCATTTAGGGATTCTCATTACTAACAACTCGTCACAGTTGGTCACCGCTGTTTATGTTTCCTTATGACCGGCTGCGAAGCCTTGAGACCGCTTGTCTGAGAACCCCACTGTCGATCCCAACGATTCACATGCTATAACAATGCACTTCTGACCATTTTGGGACTTGCGTGAGAATAGGTCGGTTGATATCTTTGCGGTCTTTATTAATTGAAGTTATATCTATAAGACTTTTTATCTCAATATTTCTATCAATTTCTATAAGTTGAAGTTTGAATGGCACATGCGATCAATAGAAGAATTCTTAGCTCAAAAACTGTTATGCTTTCCTTAAAGTTCAACCTAAAGAAGCGCCACTGTATTGTTTTAGTCTGCTTAAAGTTTAAATTCATACACTCCGCCTCTGGGCTATGCGCTTCTCATGATGATCACTAATCATGTTGATGTTGTTGATGATGATGATGATGTTGATGTGCATTTGAAGCTTAAAAAATCAATTGAATTGAATTGAATTAAATAAGTTGATAGCACTTTGTTGAACGCTCAATGCACTTAACTCTTGCCTCAATTCACATGAAATGCAATAAACCCAATTTATTTATTTATTTATATCATTCTTTGCTGCCTTTTAAGACTTTTGTTGGTTTCCGAGAAACCAAAAAAAAAAAAAAAGACAAAATAAAAATGCACTTTGTCTCAATTTCATTGCTGATGCGCAACACGAGCGCTCAAAGAGCATATTTTTTTATCAATTCAAATCTGTTGAATTTTTTGTCTATTTTGTCTTTCATGCAATTTGAAGCGACATTCTTCAATGTCTTCGCTGACAGCGTCAACCGACACACAGACAAACAGACAGACAGACCGACAAACAATTTATTGTTGCAGAATATTTTTGTGATCATTTTCGTTTCGCATTTCAACGACAGTTAAAAATAATGTAAAATTGCTTTTGGGCCTCCTCATGTATCACATGCATCGCCCACGACTTTCAACACCTCGAAGTGTGTTTCAAACGCCTCCGCTAAACGTTTTCATAACATTTTTTTTTTGTTGTTTTTTACTATTATTTTAACAATAATTTGTCAACTAATGTCGACTACTGTCACGTTGGCGTTTGGATCTTTGTCATGTTCCCACAGTCGTGGCTTTTCTATGGTTTGTTTTCTGTAAGAGCTTTCAAAGAAAAGAAGTGCCAAAATTTAAAGCGTCAAAAAGTTGAAATAGTCTAATTAATAATAAGCAAAAAATAATAAATAAATTATACTTCAAATATACTCAACAATGAAATTTTTTAATGTAATTAAATTGCAATTTAAATTAAATTAAAATTAGCTGTTCGAAAAAATAAGTAAGTAATTCAAAACTAACGATAGCTTTGTTTCACCATCTATAAAGTCACACTTGGGATCTTAAATTGAATTTAAAGTCGTTCCTTATGATTTTTTCGTACCGACCTATTTTTTTGTTCAGCCAATATTCGACTCAATTCAAAAAAGAACATAAAAAAATTCTGTTCTTGAGCATATTTTAAGCCTTGTTCATAAATAATAAAATAAATTGATATATTATTATTAGACGTACTAAAATGTCACCACTATTGTTCTTATTATTTCGAACACGTCTGTAGATTTGTAAAATTTAACTGAAAGATATTTTTATTGTTAATTTGATTTTATATACCTTTTTTGTATGGGAAAAATATACTTTTTTGTTTGATATTTTCATTGAATGCAATTGACATTCAATCAACTCAATTTTTTTCATATTTCTTATTTATGAAATTAATTTGTCAAAATTGATTTTTGCATTTGAAAAATGTCAATAAACTAATTTTTTTGGCACCATCAGCAAAAATTTGTTACCAAAAATATAAGTTTTGGTCCAAAAGCCCAAAACGTTGGTCCAAAAAGTACCAAATTTGGTATAAAAACTTTAATTATGCGAAAAATCTTCAAATTGTTGAATTTTTGCAAAGCGCTGCTCATTTCCGTTGCTTTGGCACTTTGATTGTTGCAAACGATTGCAACCCCGCTAATAATTCCAAAGAAATTTATCTTGTTTTTATCACAGCAAATAAGTTGACTTGTTGAGTTGATTTGAGTTGAGTTAAGTTGATGGTTTTGCTTTGCTGAACAAAAAACCAAAAACAAAAACTCACCTTGTTTCCTGCAAAACAACAACAACAACAACAACGGTCTATTTTCACCCTACTGTTTTATTGCCAAGCTAATTGCATAAAAACAAAAAAAAATATACCAAAAAGAAAACAAATGAAATAAAATTATATGAAGTTGCTTTTCGCCATAACTCATTTACTTGATTTCCTGTGCTGTTTTTCATTTTTCTCTCCGCTCTCCTGTTTTTTTTTTTTTTTTGTTTTTTTTTTGTTTTATGCAACTCATAATCAAAGCATTCGAAAGAGGGAGAGAGAGAGAGAGGGAGACAAAAAAGTGCACCAAATTGTACCAAACTTGCCAACTTGATTACCAACGTACGTCATTTTGCCATTCACATTTTTGCACACACACACATATATATCAGTAGTTCATTCACATAACGGTAACGCATGCGCCGTCATTGTCGTGTTGTTGTTGTTGTTGTTGCGGCAACGCTTCAATTGCAATTTACGCAGAAAATGCACGAGTATAAAATATTTTGCGTAATTTGCTATCAAATCGCAAGGCAAACGATCAAGAAGAAGAAGAAGAAGAGGTAGCAGCAGCAGCAGCAGTCAAGGCAGTGGAAGAAGAAGAGGAGGAGAGACAGACGACGAAGTCATCGAATAAGTCGTGCAAAGTCGTTCAAAGCGTAAGTCTGTGTTTGTGTGCGTGTGTGTGTGTGTGTGTGAGTGGCGTAGGGAAATCTTAATTGCATTTTTGATCGCTTGCTGTTGTTATTGTTGTTGTTGTTTACATTTTCTGTATTTTGCACACGCGCTCATGCCCTAAAGGCCAACGTTGTTGATGTTGTTGTTGTGCTGCGCTGCGCTGCATAAGTGTGCCGCTGTGTATGTGTGTGTGTGTGTGTCTTTTAATTTGAATCAAATGTGCATAATTATATTAATATGTGTTGAATTTGCTGTGTTTGTAATTTGATAGCATGTTTTTATTGTTGTTGTAACTTTGCATTGTTGTGCATGCAAGAAAAAAAAAAAAAACAACAACAAAAACTTACATGTAATGAGCTTTGAGCACATATATGTATATATATATTATTGTTGTTGTTGTTTGTGCGTTTTGTAATTGAATAATAAAGTAAAATTTTTTTCACAAACACACACACACACACATATACACACCTGCTCACACGCTTTGTCAAATGCCGCAGCAATGATGAACAACAAAAGCGGTGAAAGGCATCTCTGTGTGTGTGTGTGTGTGTGTGAGTGAAATAGCTATTATGTCTTTTGTTATTGTCATTGTAGGTGTTTTAATATGATTGTTGCTATTGTTGTTGTTGTAATTATTATTGTTTTAATTGCAATCATAATTATGAAAAGTTGTCAGCGCCTCACTTTGAGGCATGTCAACTTGCTGACGCGGACAACATGTCAACATGATTACTTTTGTCTTATACTCTGTTGCTGCTGCTTCTTCTTCTTCTTTTTTTTTTTTTTTCTTTATAATTAATTTATGTTTTGCATGTTGTGTTACTTTAATTTTCCACAATTTGTTGCCCCTCACACACCTCACTGTCACATAATTTGTTTTTTTTCTTGAAATGCCAGCGGTGAAAGCAAAGTGATTGCACTACTTTTCATCATGCCATTGAGTACAGTTGCCGCCTTTAATAATAAACCAAAAAAAAGCACACACACACACACTAAAAAAAAAAGAAAGAGAAAAAAGAGTACTAAATTTCGCTGGCCACATTCCTTTAATGCCTGACAGCGATTTAGGCGACCGAGAAAGCCAAGAAAGCAAATTTATGCGTTGACCATTACAAGTTGAAATGCCGAGCAATCGAACTGTCCAAATGTCTGTCTGTCCGTCCATCTGTCCGTCTGTCTGTACGCCTGCCGGCCCAATTGCCTTACCAACACTGACGCCCGTGCGCATTCACAACGAGAAGGCTTCGTTACTTTACTTGCCATTACATTTGCATTGCTCGCTTTGATAATACCTATAATGTATACAGTCGTACATGGCTTAATGGTAACAATGACGCATATTTAAATACTAAGCACTCTCAGGCACGCCACATCAGCTCTCAGTCACTTTATAATTTTAAAATAATTATCGATTTAATAAAATTATTATGAGAAATAAAAAAATTCTCGTCAGATTTTTAAGAACAATACTCCTTAAATGAGCTTTGGTGAGTTTTTGGTGCAATTCTGCCTTCATTTGTCTTATAATTAATGACTATGGGTCATTCACAATAGAGACGCTTAAAAAATATTAAGAGACAGTTATTTTTTTTACCAAATATTAAATTTATCATTCAACAATAGAAATGTTCAAAAGTTCGAAGTTTCCGGAATTGGGAAATGTCCCATTCATCATTTTTGAGCGATCACTGTATAATGAAGTGTGAACTTTGATTTTTGGCATAATATTTGAACTTTAAAGATCTAAAAATTAAAATATTACAAAAAAATATATATTTGAAATTTAAAAATGGGTTTGATTGTAAAATGGGCGACAATTTTCACCGCAAAAAGCTTAAATAGGTGGAAGTTCCAGATAGAAAGTTTTCTAATAGTCAAAATGATGCTTCAAGTACTCAAAAGTTAGAACACTTTGGTTAGAGAAGCTTGTCTTATACGAGGTGTGCTCAAAAAGTAAGGTGACTTTGTATTTTTGAGAAAAAATATTTATTTATTTATCAATATTTATGTTGTTCTCTTCAAAGTAATCCCCCTCAAATACAATGCACTTATGCCAACGGTTTTTCCAATCTTCAAAGCACTTTTCGGTATAGCCTTGAGCTCTTCCAGGTACAGGTATATTAGATTTTTTCAAGAGAGGCTTCTATTATGAGATTAGCCCGAACCTATTTTAATATCTGAGCGTTTGTATTGAAGATTGTTATTCAAATTTTTTATGATTTCTTGTTTAATAATATTTTAGCAATCACTGTATCTATGTTTTAATACAAGAGTGGGTAAAAGGCAATTTTTTTTTCTCTTCCAAAATTTTCAAATTTTTTCTCAACGATCTTATTGTATTCATTGAAGCACTGTGCCACTGTATATACAATATATTTATACGTGTTTGTACAAACCTGTGCGCATTATTGTTGCTCTATATTTCAAGAATGTACTTTTGTATGTATGTGTGTTGTGATTGCAACAGCAAAGCTTTGCCACTTAGATTCTTCACCGCAACGCGTCACCACACCCCGCCCCCTTGTCTGTTGCCTAACGCCTGTCATGGTGTTCGATGAACAATGGTCACATAATTTTTGCTCGAACATCGTTGGAGGCGATCATTTTGTGCTGATAGCGAACAACGAACGAAGGAATGAACGAACAAAGCAACTGATCGAGCAAGCGAGTAAACGATTGACTGAGTGAGTGAGTGAGTGAAAGAGATAAATGAAAAGGATTTTGTTTGATGCTTTTTTTATTTTTCTTCTTGTTGTTGGTGTTGTTGTTGTTTTTCTTCTCTCATTGCATTTGCTGTCTGTCGTTCATAACTTTTGGCTGACGTCGCTGTCGCTGTCGACGTCACAGTCGCAGTCGACGAACGCGCGTGGTTTTTAACGAGCAAGCAAAACGAATGAGAATTTGTTGTTGTTGTCGATCGTTTGCCTTTTTTGGCTGTTTGTATGCATCAATGCATGTGTGTGTGTGTGTGTGTGTGTGTGTGTTTGTAATTTAATTTGCATGCCTGTTATAAATTTTTCAAATGTTCGTTCATTTTTATGCATATGTGTGTGAGTGTGAGTGTGTGTGTGTGAGTGCGCGCATGCCAATCGCCTGCAATTGCTATGCAACCTGTCTCTTCCTCTTCCACCGCTGCCATTTGCAATTGAAGCGAAAAGTAACCAAATAATAAAATCACCATTGAATTACATTGAAACTTCACCATTTTTGCTCGCGTTCGGAATATATGTATTTGTTGTTGTTGTTGCTGTTGTTGTTGCTTTGCAATTTATTTGATTTTCATTGCTTTTTCGAGCGTAACAAAAAGATGCCGCCACCGCTAACAACAACAATAACAACAACAACAGGAACAACAGCAACAACATTGTCATCGTTGTTCTTATTATCGTTTGTGTTGTCGTTGTTGTTGTTGTTGTTGTTATTGTTATTGTCGGCGTCAGCCTTTGTCGCCGCCATTTTTGATTGCGATCTTGGCATGCATTTAAATAAGTTTGATTTTTTGGGGTGAAATTGTTGTCTTGTTAGCAATGAAGAATGCAAAATTCTCTTTTTTTTATTTCAACAAAAAACCTACAACAACAAAACTATTCAGTTGGCATGTCAATTACCTTTTTATGCAAATTATTCGTTGAGAATGTCATTATTGTTAATTGCAAATTAAGGCAAATCATTTTCATAGACTTTTCGTAGCTTTTTTTTTCGTTTTTTGATAATTCGCTGTGAATGACAAAATGCATTATTATGTGAGATGTTCATGGCTTGATAGCAAATTTTGTTAAATTTCATTTTTAAACATATTTTCCTATAAAAAATAAAGTTATTTGCTTGCAATTACATTGTTCTTGTTGAACAAAACATTTTACTGTGAATGACAATTTTGGATATATAAGAAATTCTTGTTTAAAAGGTTTCAGAGGTTTTATTACTCCAAGAACATCTATTTTGTGCTGAAATTATAATCTTTAATAAGGTGTTTGAGACTGAAGCATACAAAACTCATTGTGAATGGCAAATCACACTTGATAAGGCTTTTTCTTGGCTAAGATTTAGCAATAAAATAAATTTAATATGCATTTTGAATGTACTCAATTTGAATTGCAGTTGCCAATCAAGATGAATAGCTGCCATTATTTTTTTTTTTAATTTTTAATATTTATTATATTACTCATACAACGGAAGTCACGTTTTCTTCAGCAAAGTATTTTTTCCCACCTTTTTTTTATGAATTCTGAAATTAACTTCAAAGCAACTTTAATAAAAAATAACAGATTTGTGCATCTGCCACAAAATTCATGTTATTACACTTGTTTATTGTAGGAAAATAAAAAAAAATAAATAAATAAAATTCGTTCATCAAATTCGACATAAAATAAAAGTAAATGAATTTTCAAGTATATCACATGAAACAAACAAACAAACAAAACAACAATTCCCATAGACTCTACATTACGTGCGCCCACGCAAAATGTGAACACAAATAAATAAGAAGAAGCAGCAGCAGCAGTAAAAAAAAATATAAAACAAGGCGGGAAATTATTGGTAGTCATGTTCAACGACAGCCCACGTACAAAGAAAACAACAAAAATTAGAAAAAAAAAAAAAAATCGAAACAAAAATGAAAATGTTTCTCAAGAAATTTTGAGAGACGAAATCATTAAAAGCTGAAAAAAAAAGTAATAATAAGTAAAAAAACATTCCAATTTCAATTCAAGCATCAAAGTGACGGCGAGCAAGCATGGGTTAAGCATGTCAAATGTAAGTGTCTAGACACACACATACACATACACATGCACATATGTGAAAAGTCATAGACACAGCATCATTTTTCACAGATGATGATAAGTTTAATATGAAAAAAAAAAATTAAAGAAAGAATGAAAAATAAAAAAAAACGGAAAATTACAACAAGAATTATGTACAAATCATTGGGCCTACACCTGTTTTCATTAGCTAGGCATATGCGCTAATAGAGCTGGCGAGAAGGAAAGGGAGAAGGCACAAGTTAGACAGAGTGAGAGAGAGATAGATAGAGAGATCAGTGTGAGTGAATGTCGGAAGCGTAAAAGGCGAGCTTCTCATGCCATTCACAGTGAGCGTTCAACAGCAACAACAAAAACAACAATAATAATAATGCTAACAATACAAACAGCAACAACAGCAACAACAACAACAACCAACAACAACAAAAACAAGCATTCAACTCTTAATGATCTTGTTGTCGCGCCTCTTTCGGCATTTTTATGTTAGTGTTTTCGTCTTATTTTAAATAAATTGCTATTTATGATAAATTATTTAAAACGTTCATTATGTGTCGATGAGCTTAACACACACACACACACACACACACGCAGATACACACAGATACATCACTCGGTAGGCACATTAAGCTAACTGATGGCGCTGCTGCCATTTGAGCATTTCGAACGTTTCTAATTCAGATTCAAAACTCAGTGAATTAATGAGTTCTTATTCTTATTTTCAAGTGTGTCTAAGCATATTATTCATGTCTCTTTTTCTTGTTTTTTTTTTTGTATATTTTTTTTTTTAACAACTTTGCTCATCTTTTATTGTATTTGTTGTATTTTATTTTTTGCTGGTAACAAAATATCTGAAAAGTGAAAAAAAACTACATATTATTTCAAGTGTCGGCGTCAGAAGTGCCGACAACACTACTGACATTCACTGTGAAGCGCGTTTCAAGCACGAGCTCAATACACTACTCTCTGTGTGTGTGTGTGTGTGTGTGTGTGTGTGTGTGTGTGTGTGTGTGTGTGTTTATAATGTTAATTCGACAAAATGGTTTTAAAAATGTCATGCAGAATTAACACGATTTTCCGCAACGATTAACATCAAACCAAGGCAAGCGTTCAAAATGACGCAGGAACTATGTACAACAACAACAACAACGAGCAGAAGCATAATACAGACAAACTACCCTATAGTAGTTCTGACAAATTTTTCGTTTTACAGAAATTTTTTCAACTTTTATTTAAAAATAACTTTAATTGTTTAATATTCATGTTTGATGTTTAACTATATTTAGAGACTGAAATGCATTAGTCGGTCGATCGGTACATTAGTATCTCTCAAAATGATCAATTTCTTAATTATTTAATCAACAAGAGCTTATAAATTCGATTCTGCACTTTTCCTACGTAGAATCTTTTAGAAAATATCAGTTTAACTAACCATACTGTGTTCGTTGTGAATTCTAACTGCTCCAAAGTTTTTGCAAGCTTTAAAAATTTGGATTGCCTTTAAGATCCTGACATTGTATAAAACAACCAAGCATTTAAGAATTGCTTTATCAGTAATGTATAATTGATTTCTCAAGAGTTTGAAAATTTCGATTTCTAGATGTGAAATTTCTTATATGAAGATCTAAATAAATACTTTATAAGCTGAACTTCGTTACATAAAAGTTCATTTTAGTGAAGTTCGACTGTAATAATAACAATAAAAAAATTCAGAAATATTAAAGCAGGAAGCAAATTCAATAAAGGTCCAATGCAATGAAGCGTCTTCGAAGAAAACAAAATTTGAGACGATAAAAAAAGATCTTCAATGAGAAAAGAAAACAAAAACAAATAAAAAATCAACGATTGCTCAAATTATCGCCATGTGAGTTGCAATTTGCCATTTAGCAAGCCTTCAATGCACTGAGCTGTGCTGCAATTCAGAAAAAAATAAAAATATACATGATGCATGAATATGAAAATGATTTGCATGCCAAGGCAGCAGGCAATGCACGGAGCATGTGGGCGGCAACGTGGCCGGATAGTGTAGTGCAGTGTAAATTGATATGGCAGCACGTTTCGGTCAGTTGTCAAAGTTGAGTTGAAGGCACACACATATACTCCTAAATGTCTGCATGTCCGTCTTGGTTTTTGGCAGGCAGTGAGACTCGTGCTGCCCGCAACGCTCTTGAAATTTTGTGGTTTCTTAAACGTTTCGTCTGCTCTTACTATTTGTTTTTTTTTTTGGTTTTTTTTTGTATTTCATTTAGAAAATCAATGCAAAATTAGTATCAATTTTCATTTTTGTATCGACTTGGCGGAAATATTTACAAAAGAAGCGAAAGAAAAAATTAAAAAAAAAAAAACAAGTTTAAATATTTATGCATAATTAATGAATATAAAAGTTTTGGTTGCTTTCATATTCATGCGCCTTTGTGACTTATTTCGAAAATGTAATTTAATATTTTTGAAAACGTATTGACTTACACATTGACAAAGAGGCGCAGCACTTTTGTTATTGCTGTTGTTGTAGAGTTTCGTCAATTGGAAAAAATAAACATGTTGAAAAAAACACACAGTCGACTGAATTCATTGCCCATATCTCAATTGAGTCAAATTTCCAAAAAAAAAAAAAATTTGCATAAAACCAACAAAAGAATAAGAATAAATCTTTCAGTTAGAAAAAAAAAAATCAAAAACTCTTTGTCGCTCTTTCGCTAACCAAGAGACGGTGGTGGGGCAACGTTGATCAGTACAAGTTATGGAAGGACAATCAATAACGCATTCTATGCTAATCGAGAACAAACTTTATTTTGTGGAAGCCGCCGTGCCAAGAGAAAAACAAACACAAGCAAAGTTGATGCAATCAGCAAACGAAAATATCATTAGATCAATCTTGAAGTGTTAACGGCAGAGATTTTTGAGTAGAGTTAGTATCAGTTTGTTATGCCATTCAAGGTCTTTTCTATCTCTATTTATCTTCTAATTGGATTATCCGAATTATAGAAGTGCTATTCATTTGAATTCTATTTTTAATTTTATTTTATTAAAAAGTTGTAGAAACAATTACAAATTGAGTACAACTATAAAAATATTAGCTAATAACAATTTACATTATATTTATAAATAATAAATCTCTAAGAAGAATGTCTGAGATATAAGGTCTAATATAAATACAATGTTTCTTTAATTAATTCTATATATATATACGAATGTGCTGATTATAAAAGTTTGCTTCTTTAGAGAACTGTAGCATAGATGTTATATTTTCGTTGCTAGGTACGGATAGCGCTAGATTTGGATTATTATTTAAATACTATTAAATTAAAATGGTCATTAGATCTAAATAATTATTAAGACTTGAATTATGTTACTCTACTTGTATAAGCCCTCAGTTTTCTAAGGTCAACGAATCTTTATAAAATTTCCTCTTCTTCTTGAAATGACGTTCACCCCATTAACGAATAATTATATCAAGGTTTCTTTTGGAAAAATTTGTTTTGTTTTCTATAGAATTAATTTTTCAACATTTTGTCAGTCACAACGAATTAATGTTCATTAAAAATCAACGTTACGTATGCAAAGTAAATGAAATCATAAAAAATTATAAAAAAAAAAGAAACGATTTATTAGACAAAAGAGTCGCCATTCGTTTGCCGTAATCGGACACTCAGCATGCAATTTGGCGCATTGTTGTCGGCCATGGCTAAGAGGCATGACTCATCATTGACGGCGCGCTTGGTCATCATCATTGACAACGGCATGATGAACCGGCGCGATTTCGCGGTGACTGTTTTTGTATTATTTAAGTTTTTTTTTCTTTTATTTTTTTTTGTATTTTAATTTATTTATCTTGCTTTTGAAAACGTTTCGTTCGCATGCCAATTTGAAGCTGTTGGCCGTCTTGTCGGTGCGAAGGCGCCGCAAAAGCTTTACATATATATATTTTTTTTCACCTTTCTTTCACTTTATTTTTATGCACACTTAAAGAGATTTTCACGAAAAATAAATGAAACATTAAGAGAAGAAGAAACAACAAACAAAACAAACAATAAAAATATTTAAAAATTTAAAAAAAAAAAATGAATGTAATTAAATATTTAATAAAAATGACAGCTGCGCACTTCTTGCGACTACGACGACGACATCGTTGGCGGCAGCACATTTTCAAGACGAGTGCTGTCAACGCCTGACGCCCCCGCGCCCGCCGAGGTCGTTGTCGTTGTTGCTGAGATACTTTTTGTATCTTTTTGTTGTTGTTATTTTTCTTTTGGGTTTCATAGTTTTGTTTTTGTTTTTTTTTTTTTTTTTTGAGTGAATATATGCAACAAGTTTTGGCAGCCGGCGAACATTTTTGTTTTTCACGATTTTTGTTCATTTTTTTTGTGTTTTTTTTTTTTTTTCTTTCTAAACGGCGATTTTAGATTTTTGTGTATTTGTTGTTGTTCGAGTTGGCGACATTTCAAAAAAAAATTTTTTTTGAGTCAAAAATATGGTGCAACAACTGCAAGCATGCGTCGCGCTGCTGAGCTGATGGCGGTGCGGATTTGTGGCATTTTTTGAGTTGCTTAAAGAGCAATCGTCATGAAAAGGCGGTCAAATTATGAATCATACATAAAAAAAAGGAAAAAAAATCACTAAAGAAAGTGTAATATTTGCAATTTGCCATGGAAATAAACATAACATTTATGAGTAGCGGAAAATTGCACTTCTTCTTCTTTAAGCATTAAAGCATTCACATTGAACAATACAAGTTTCTTAATGGAATTTGTATTAATAAAAAAATAAAATAATAAAAAACAACAAAGCAGAATACATTAAAATTTGCCATGCATGTTAAAAATAAAAATAAAAAAAAAAAAAGGTAATCATTGAATTTATGTGGACCACCCTAGGAAATGAGTTAGGGTTGCCGCATGCCCCTTGCTGCATGCAACAACGGAAATACATCACAAGCGCATGATTATTTATGAACTTTTTGGCACATTTACGCATCGTTTCGTCGTTCGTCTGTATCCGATCGTCTGTCTGTTAGTGCCTCTTTCTATACGCCTCAACGCATGTCGGAACGCACGCACGTCCGCCCACCAAACGTCCGACCGTCCTCGCGCCTCATTCAAGCAAAACGTTCTCGCACGCATTGAGTAACATGAACTGTTGAGGATTTATTTTTATTTTATGTGTTTTAAATGAACGCCACATTATTTGTTTCTTCTCCTTTTTTTTAAATTTTTTTTATTTTTTTTTTTTTTGCAGAACCATTTGGCTTATACTAAATTTTCTGTGCTTTTAGATATGCTTTATTTTTTTTTTTAAATTTTTAAGTGTGCGACTTTTAAAATAATTTTTCACTCAAGCACTTCATTTTTTTATTTATACATTTATTTTATTTTTATTTTTGCGCTTTCAAAACTGTCACTTTTGTGCCAGTTTAGGCTTCAATTACTTTCTAAAATATTTCAATACAAAAACATTTTTTGTTTCACTGTGAATGACAGCTTTAATAGTTAAGATTTTTTATTACTATTATTTTTTAGTTAATATGAAATTTTTTTGCATGCTTGGACCACACAACATTTCAAAACTTGCACATCTGTCATGTTGATGACATTATTTGCTAATTTTGCTGCTTCTTGAAATTTTTGCAGTCACAAACATGTAATTTGCCTATTCGTCAAATTGCACAAATACCGCAAATCATTATTGAAATTATTAATGAAAATTATTATAAAAAAAAAAAAATATTATTATCATTTTTTTGTGACTGTTAATTTGCGCTTTACCGTTATTTGCGGCCGACAAGCACTCTTGTACTTACTCACCTTCATGCGCGTCTTTGCGGTTGCTCAGCTGCGGTTACATCATTGGCACATGCCAAATGTTGATGCCAAATGTTAAAACATTTCATTTACTTTAATGTACTTTGGCTTTGTTTGTTTTCAGATAAGTTTTTCAACCTGTATTTTATTTTTCATTCTTCTCTTTTACAGCTTTAATGATGCGCCTTTACACAGAAGTCTGAGTAGTGAGACTTTGCCTGTAACACTTTAAACATATCGAAATATTAAAAGTTTATTAAGAAGACGCAAAGAGAAACGACCGCAAAGGTGAGTCTTTGTTCGAAATACTTAACATTTTTATTTTCTCTTTATTTTTTTTTTTTGTTTGGATTACACTTAACTTTTGGTTATATGTGTTTGTGTCTTTCCTCTGGTTAAAGGCAATTGACATTCCAACAGCAAAAGAGACATCGTTCTTGATATTATGACAAAGGATTTTGAATTTAAAAAAACAAATGTTTTTTCTAGAATTTTTTTACTGTTTTATGTTTGTGCTTTTGACCCTTAAAACGAACTTTTAATAATTTGAGATTTTTTTGTATTTCGGAAATTCGAAAAAAATCCCATAGCATAAAAAGTGTTCCTCATAAAGATGTATTTATTTATTTAGCCGGTTTTTTGATTTTTTATATTTTTTTGTGTAAAAGATCTACCCTCATTTTCAATACTAGTCCAACCTTTTTTTCTTTTTCGCCTTTTCATTGTTCTTCAAACGTTTCTATCGCCATTTTTAGCTCACGTGCATTTCTCACGCTTCTAATATATCATCTATGGTAAGCAAGCCTAACTTTGATCTTTGTTTTCGTTTGGTTCATTAAGACTTGCTCTTATCTTCGATTTACCTTTGACAAATTCTTTTCATTTCGTATAGCTTTGAATCTTTAATCAATGAGCAATTATTTTTTTTTTTTCCTTTATTTGTAGAGCTTTCTATACTAGGAAAAGATGGAAGATTTGATTTTCTTCAAGTCTTAATAATTTTAATATTTGCTTTAAAGTTATTTGTCTTATCGCAAATAAATCGTTTTTAAGACTTTTTGTTGTTGCTCGCTCTAACTTATTGAAATGCTTCTACTGTATTGTTGTTGTTGTTGTTGCTGTTGCTGTTATTGTTGGCACAGATCATTGAACGCATTCTCCAACACTGCCCACCCAAACCAAAAAAAAAAAATAAAGAAGTAACAATAACAAGAAGAAGAAGAAGAAGTGTAATGCAGCCGCGCCTTACTTTTGCGTAGGCTTGAATCTCTGAGCTTACCTTCGACAACAACAACAACAACAAAATCAACGAAGACGAAGTTGCAGAAAATAATAATAATAATAATCATACAAATGGCTACACTTCAACTTTTTTTAATTTTGTATCTTTTTTTGTATCTTTTTTTGTATCTTTTTTTTTTTTTTAATTTAAGCGTTCAACAACGCTTCAGTTTACTTTGCTTTGCCTCACCTCAATGTATTGCAGCTGAGATCAGTTTAGTTCAGCGCAGCTCGCGTTGCGGCTCATTGAAAGGATACAAACGCATGACGCCTCCTTAAAAAATTCCAAAGTGCCGCGACTGAACTCACTCTCTCTCTATCTATCTCTCTCTGTCTCTGTCTTTGGCAATCTTTGCTTTCGTGGCATGAATTTGTTACTTTTTCGCTTCTTTGCTTTCCATAAAATTTTTCAATCCTCATCGTTGTCGTCCGATCACCAACCGTCTTTCATCTCAGCCTCGACTTTTCATATACAAGTTCTTTTTTTTTTTTTTTTGCATTTGGCAGCCATTTCGCTTTGAACTGGATTTATTTTGTCGATCGTTAAAGTTTGACAGTCAACGTGCAACCAAAACAACAAGCGGGCAGAAAAGAGGGGCAAAGAGTGAGTGAGTGAGTGAGTGAAAGAGAGCGCACAGTGAAGCTTTTGTAAAAATGCAGAAATTGCACTTGTTTTACTTGATGTGTGTGTATGTGTGTGTGTGTGTGTGTGCGTTCACGACTACTTGTGACTACTGTAGTTGAACAACAAAGAATGCACTTGCTTTACTTTTGTGCGTGCGTGTGTATGTATCTATGTGTGTGTGTGTGTGTGTGTGTGTGTGTGTGTGTGTGTGTGTGTGCTTTGCTTTAGTTTTAAACCTTTCATTCCTGACTAACTCAAAGCGCAGGTTTCTGTTTTTTTTTTTGTTGTTATTTTTTTTTTTTTTTTTTTTTTGTTTTTGGTCAGTGGAAAAACTCGTTTAGTCATGCGTTAGTTGAACGCGAGCGTGCGCGTGTCAGGGCCCGCTCCTTCAGGTACATTCACTTTGCCCAACGCCCCTTTGCCCTGCACAATGCGCACCCTTGGCTTCTACTCGCCAACCGCCCTCTTTTTTTTTGAGTGTGTGAGTATGTGTGTGTCTGTGTGTGTTTTGTTTTTTAATCACACTCCTCCTACGGCGCCGCCTCATGCAAACGAAGCAAGGAGCAAACCATATAGCCTTTTGGTCAAGTCCGTATGCAAATTTTTTTCTCAGTTTTTGTTTTTTTAGTTTTTTTTTTTTTAGCATGTACTCAATTCTTGGAATTTTGTTAAGTCCACCAACACAGCAACACTGGTTTGACATGTTTGGCACACCACGCCACCCCTTGGCCAAACATACTGTGTTCATAACTTGTACAGAGCGACAGACAGACAGACAGACAGTCAGTCAAAGAGTGTGTGTGAGCGAGAGAGACGATAGCGTGAGGCTGCAGAGACGTAAAACGATTTATGAGCCATCAACCCGTGCCGCTCCTGCGCTCTGTACGATCAGCAAGGCGCACTTTACGCGTGCGCGCGTCCATTCACTCACGCTCCACTTACATCAATCGTTAAACGCAACATTTCAAATTATTTGAGGTGTTCGTACGTACAAGAAAATCATGAAAAAAAAAATATATATTGAAAAAAACAACAACTAAAGTCGTTTTGAGTTCGCCTGCAGGCTTCACTTTGCAACAACAATTTCGTTTACTCGTGTAATGAAAAATATACACTACTCTCTCTATCTCACTCGCACAAGTAGTTGCACGTGCACGCGTAGGCACGCTTTCACTCTAACGCTTTGGCATTGTTTTGCTTTAAGTGCTAATTATAATTAAATTAATTTTAACGCCAAATTTCATGTTCATTATGTCGACTATTTTTTTTTTTTTTGTTTTTTTTTTTTTTCACCTCTGTTTTGATTTCTCATTCATTTGTTTCTGGTTTGCTTTTGGCTTAATTTATTCCTGTTTTTTTAATATTTTTTTTTTTAATTTTTATTCGTTCGCTTTTTTTGTTTACTTTGATTAATGAGTTTGTCGCTGTTGTTTTGTTTTTTTCTTCTTCATTTTATTCTCACCTAAAAATATTTCACAATTTGCATTGCATATTTTCATAATAATTTGTTTTTTTTTTTTCGGTTTTCGGTTTTGTTTTTGTTTGCCGATCAAGTTGACTGAGGGACATTTATTTTTGCTTCATTTACGTCAATTAGTTTAAACATTTTTCGACGTTGCTAATCTTTGTTAATTAAGATGCCTTCAGCGTTTTAACTGAGCTGAAATTAATAATTTTGTTTTGACCTTTTATTTGCTTATTTTCAACTATGCATTTTTTAGTATTCTAACATAAAGTTTTGTGCCGGAAATCCGTTTTAATTCTACTGTTGGCTATATGACCAAAATATGAAAGTATCAACTTTACTGAAGTCCAATAATTTAAAAAAAAAAAAATCCAATAAATTTAAGAAGTTTTTCGATAGATCAAATTGAATTTAAATCCGAACACGATACACAAAGTGATTCAAGGCTCTTCAAATTAGGTTTTTCATACCCAATAAAAATATAATTCTCACGGAATTCAGCATATCCTAAGTAATGTTTTATATTGGAACCATTTAATTTATATGTATTTAGAACGTGTGCTCCTCACAGAATTCGGGAATTCACAAGTACTTTGAAATCTTACTAATTTTTTTACAGACTTCGCCCATGATAAATTCAAAGGACTAGTGAGGTTTCGTTAGCAAAGACACAAACCATTTATAGTGTGGTTTCCTAGCCTGTTTTAGATCAAGACATATACATAGCTTCAATCTCTTTTCTAATAACTTCATTTGACATCTTTTCTATAAAAGATCTATGTATTCTATCTTTATTTTTATTAACTGAGATAGCAAAACATGCATTTAATACAATTCGCAGCTCATCGTCTAAGCTGTTTTCTGCAACTTTTCAAACTTTACTAATTCCTGTACCTTTCGCTCTTAATTACAATGATGATGATGATGATGATGATGATGATGATGATGTCGAACACATATTGAACAAGCCTCATAGTGAACCAGTTTCAATGTCATCCGTATGCCTTTTAGCCATGTTAGCTTAGCCATGCTGCTCACCTCTTTTGATTGCTGCTGTTGTAATTGCTAACATTATGACTTGACTATTGATAGGCAAGATGCTCCAAGAAACCGATTTAAAGCATAAACAGGTTCCCAAAGTGAATTATTCTGCTACGATTGCGATTATTTATTTTTTGTTTTTGTTTTTTTTTATCATTATTATTTCTTTTGCACATTTTATTTCGACGCTCATTTTGTTCAATAGCTTTTGGGGCGCACGCAAAACTTGCTGCGGTCGAACAGCCGACTGTCTGTCCAACTGACCGTCAGGCATGGTCAGTGCGACTTCAATAACTGCTATTGAATTTAAGAATAGTAAAAAGAACATCAGAGAGATCATCACTCTTGTCGATTCATTGAACTTTACCAGTGTCAATACAGTGCAAACAAATAATATCTGGCACATTATAGCGTGTGTTCACTGTATGCGCGTATTTCTGTAGCAGGTGTCATGTTTACAAGCTGTTAACTTGCTGCTGCTGTTGCTCCTACTTCTCCTTTCGCTTCTTCTACCACTCGTTTGTCATCACTTCGACTTTGGTTGCTTCTTCTTCGCGTTGGACTTCAACTGCTTTAAAGAAATAATCATAATCATAATCATTAACATCATGATGTTGCCCATCATCATTATCATTTTGCTTGAGCTTGATGATTATCATATAGACTAAGATCCATCATCGGTCTTTATTAACTTTCGACAACATTTTGTATCTTCTAAAGATACTTTTTTATCTTTCTCTTTCTTTTATATTTAATTTTTTTTTTTTTTTTTGTTTTAACAATTTTATGCTAATTTTGCAAATTTTTATTGCGACGAAAAGACATTCTAACTTTTTGTCATTTAGATACAATATCTTTCACTATCTCTGTTTTTGTTTCAGTCTCTCTCCTTCGCGCTCATGCCATGCTCCGTTTATATTTCGCTAGGATCGTGTATTCGGTTATGTTTGTTCTCATCAACTTTTGTCTTAATGTTAATCAATGTTTTTTAAATTTGCCATTTGATTTTTCGAATATTCTTGTGTTTGTTGTTTTTGCCTTTTTTAATTGTATTAAAACCATTAATAGATTTTCTTAGTGTTGTTGTTGTCGTCGTAGTAAAGTTGAGTCGTTTTTTTAATTATTTATATTGTCTGTTTTGTTTTTATTTTTATTACACATTTTCATTGTTGTTCTTGTTGTAGCTGAAGAGGTGTGAATAATTAGATTAAGTCGAAGGCATTAGTCACTCATTTACAGCTTTGCGATTTATGCTAATGGACTGAATGAACAAGTTAAAACAACCCGATACACCATTAGCTGTAAAAACAACAATGCGGATTTTTTTTACATATGTATATTTCTTTTTTTTTTTTTCTTGAAAAAGTAGACTGAAGGTCTTGAAAGTTGAAACTTTGTTGGTGCAATTTGTCGTTTGAAGTTTTCGGGATAAAAGTTTTAAATAAAAATTCTGAAGTATAAATATATGAAAATTACATATTGAAACTTAGAATATGAGTTTCTAAATATTGTGTCTTGAAATCTCAAATTCTGTCAACTGAAGTTCTGAAGGATTATTTGGGAAAGCTTAAATTTTATGTGATGAATCAATAAAATTTTGAATGATGAAATATTAAATGACTATATTGTAATGTCGAAACTTAAAAACATAAAATTTTGAACAAATCGTATGTAAGAAATTTTTTTTTTTATATATAATATTTACTTTAAATATTAATCAGCCATCAGGGTATAAAATATTGATTTAAAGTATAATAAAAATGGCAGGATGAAAAAGTTTTTAAATTGTAATTTTGACTATACAATAAAGATCGCTACACAAATTTTGTATGAAGTTTTGAATAAGAAAACTCAAAATTTTGTCACAAAAATGTTATTCAAAATAACAAAGCTTCAAAACTTAAATAATGATAAGATCAAATTAAAGATTAACGAAGAATTTGTAAGACTTTCGAAAAAAAATTTACAAAATTAAAATATGCAAAATATTTTATAAGCTGTAAAAGATAAAAGTTTTTAAATGACACATGTTGCATGCAACAACAACAACAACGACAACAATAATAACAACAACGACAATTGCAACACATTTCAAGATCATTGCCATTTTTCGCATTTCATTGCAAATAAACAACTTTTTGTTGTTTTTCTTTTTTTTTTTTTTTTCTTTTCATTTGATTTTTTCACTTTGCGCGATCTGTGCTTCTTCTTCTTTGTTTTTTAGCTTGTTGTTGCCTCGCTTTCAAAACTTGTTTTACAATACTTTGTGCTATGCGACATGCAACGACCTTCCCAACTTGCCTCATCTTTTCTACATAAATATATGTATATACATACATATATATTCTTTTAGTGCCAATACATTCATCTTTGCTCCACTTGCATTGTTGTATATTCACTTGAGTTTGGATTTAATTTCTTACAGTCGTTGTTCAAAAAAAAAAAAAAAAAACAAAAAAAAAAGAAAAGGAATGTGCCTTTTAACCAATCAACCTCATCATCATCATCATGATGATCATGATCATTATGTGTGCCCGCTAAAATGAACTTAAGCTGAAAATTGTTCAACATTTTAATTGCTTTTCGAAAGGCAAAACTTACAATGATGTCTCAGACTTGGACTTGGTCATGGACTGCGATCGTAGCGCATTGATGATAATGTTCAGGCATGCAAATCATTTGAGTTTTGGTGTGTCTTTTAACAGGATTGCATGAACGTTCCACTGTACTTGTACCTACCTGTTTGTCCGTCTTCCTCTCTCTTTTTGTCTGTCTGTCTGTATGTCTATCTGGTTGCCGTTCGGTCGATCTGTCTGTCTGTCTGGCTGTCTGTCTGCATGCCTGTTCTGTCCTTGCCACTCAGCTTGTCGTCTGATTGAGTTGCTCATGTTTTCATTGCACACAACAGACACGCAAACTGTTTACGTAAGCCACAATTTTATGGTATCAATTAAAACCAAATTAACATGAAAATAATCCTTGAATAATAATTGCAAATGATATGCCAACATTATAGTGATTTATGTTTTATTAATGTACATTATAACATTTCTCATAATAATATAGAATGTTCATTATAACATTTCTCATAACAGTATAGAAATTTTAGACAGCAGAGAAGATCTTTGTGATTTTTTAACTTTTTCATAATCGAAGAATTTATAGTAAAACATATTCCGGTCTTCGAGAAATGTTACGGCTCCAATGCGTCATTGGAATTCAAGGAGGCAGCGAATTTCTTCGTTAAAGACAACCAACTCTTAGAACTCTACCTTTGGGAACGTGCTCAAATTACGTGACCCATTTTCGACACTTTATAACCTCTCTACCCCCCTCAGTGACCAAATTTGTATGAGAAAAGGTACCAAATTTGCCTAAGCGTATTATTTAAAAAAAAAACTTCTTACCCCCTAAATCGGTCACGTAATTTGGGTACGTTCTCTTTCTTGTTCATATACAAATGCAAATTTTGAAATATTGGTACATTTCATTTGAATTTGGTACACTTTTTTGGTACAGTTGAATAAAATTTTTATTGTATATTTTTGGAATAACAAACATGGTCTGTGCACAACATTAACACCCTGCGATTTTTCAACCTTTTGTCATAAATCGTTTAAATTCCTTTTTGCCATTGCCACTTGCTCATAAATATTAATAACGAACTCGTAAAAATTTCACGTATTTTTAATGATTTTTATGGCCAGACTGACCACCATAGCCACCACCTGATCATAATTTCAGTCATTGTCCTGTCTTTTATCCATTGATGTTTTTCTTTTGTTGTTGTTGTTGTTGTTTTTGTAGTGTTACACATTAAAAAAGGGCCGACAATATCGCTTCTTTCCTCCCCTCCTTCAACTCCTTCATGCTCACCACCATCAACAGCATCAACATCATCATAATTCTTCTTCTTTGGCTCGTTCATTTGCTGCTGTCAATTTTAGCCAAGAATTTGCAGCAGTTTTTTGTTTTTTTTTCTTTCATTTTATATATGTAAGTATATTTTTTTTTAATACATACACACGCGTACGCAGCAAAGCACAACTGGCCGGAGCAAAAAAAAAAAAAATAAAAAAATAAAAGGTACAAAAATAAATAAATAAAAAAGTGGCACACTCTTCTTCATGTGGCAAGAGCATCGTCTGAGGCATCGTCATCATCAGCTTTGCCGCTTTGCGTGTCTGCGTTAATTTCGCGCGGTTTCAAACTCAAACTCTTATGAAATTCACAAAAGCCATTATTATCATGATCATCATTATGATGTTTTGATCATCGTGTTGATCATGATAGTCGTCGTTGTCTTCGTCGTCAGATGTTTGAGTTGACAACGACTTGAGTCGAGCATACACATACAGTCTCAGCCACTCTTGGCCGAAACTGAACTCAGCAGCCGTTTAAGAAAAGCACAACAATAACAACAACAACAACAACAAAGCTAAGAATAAAATAAAATTAAACGGAGCAGTTGTCTCGACTTCATTCGCAACCATTTCAGGTTCAGCACCGTCGATCTTTGAGCGCGTGAAGATACAAAAAAAACAACAAAAAAAAAAAAAAAACTTGCTTGAAATTCCTTTGACTGCTTCAGGCTGTTCCACAGCCCAAGCCAACACCATCCCAACCCATCCCAACGCCATCCTAACCCAGCTCTGTCGGTTTGTTGTTGCAACAGCAAGTGGCATTGACTTCTTCGAATGCCGATGTGCTTTTCAACTTCATGGCTGCTCTGCTACCTGCATTTGATCAGTCGGTCGTTTGTTTGGTGGACGGTCGGTCGATGGAGACACGTTCAGCTTCCAGGCGGCATCAGTGGCAGCAGCCAACATTTTGATGATGCTTTATGTAGTTGAACCGCTTTCGCAATAATGATTTTCAAATGTTTTTTCTTTCTTTTTTTTCGTCTTCAGTCTTGTCATTGTCATCAGTTGATTTTGTGCATTTCGTAGAATTGCCAAAATGCTTTAAATTTCAAAACAAAATACATTTTATTGCGTACTCATTAACAATGCCAAAAACTTACTACATTATGACCATCATCATGATGAGCGCTTTTGTTGTCCTCTTGAGCATTTTTGTGCGTCCTTCAAATTTATGATACGCTGCCATGTTGCATTGTCTGTCCTTTGTCGTGTCTTATATACATGATCTTTTGTTCATCTTTATTTTTTCGCTTGCTTTTTGTCGTTCGTCAGCGTCAAGCTCCAGTTTAAATGCCACACCGCCATCAATAATGCACCAAATGTGCTGCATATATCATCGTCCTTGTTGTCATCCATAACGTTGAACTTGTCGTCATACCGGTTAGAGTGTAAGACAAAATCTAAGAGAGAGAGAGAGATAGATAGTTAGAGAGTGAGAGAGAGAGAGGCATGCGCGTTACAGAAGTGCCTTGAAAATGTCTGCTTTAACGGCTTTGCCCGTCAAAATCAGATCTTTATCGCGCCTAGATGGATTGCTTTTTAAAAATAGTCACTCATGGGCTGACCAGTTGAACGGCATGGGGAAAGACAAGGCTTTCGGTACACACACAAAAAAGAGAAGCTATAAATTTCTTGATTTATAGCATTGGTAGAGACTTGCTTAAAGAATTCCATATATAATATAATCGATGCCAAGTGTGTATTTTTATTGGAAAGTCTCTTTCAGAATGACTAATCCGACATTTCTAATGTAAATAAGAATTATAATTTTCATTAAAAGTTTCTTACACACAATATTTTCTTAAATAAATAAAAGAAATTCGAACAAGTCGTAAGTTGTGCGTATAAAAATAAAAGAGTTTATTGAATCATACATGTTGAAGTGGTTCACAGTTGTACTCTTGAAGTCCTTAAAAAATTTACAAATGATCTATAAAAAGAGCATGAGCTAGATATAAAACTATAGAGAGTAAAGGAAGTTTTGATGGGAATCATACGGAGTCCATGTTTTTTAAAGGGGCTTAGGAACTGGAAACATTGTGAAATAAAAAAAATTTCTAATCTTGAACTTCGTGACAATACTTTTGGACTTACATACGTCTCACTGATCAGTTCCATTATGAATTATTTTACTTGACTTGCCTTAATGAGTTTTTAGGAGCTTAAAGTATATTTCGGTAAACTGATAAAGTAACAAATTGTTCCAAAACCTAAAAAACTTTTGCAATCCTACAATGAACGTATCCGAACCAAAACTATTTTGAATAGATCAAAGTACTGAAACAGAAAATTATATAAAAATATGTACATACATATATAAGTATGTTTGTCCTTATGCTGTCAACCAACTTGAACGGGCGATTCATGGAGAGCGCATCTTCACTGACAGTTGCATAGCGCAGTCAATAGTCGCCTATAAATTCCAAGCCCACGACGACAATGAATGCGTTGTTGCTTATTGATGGCCTCGACTAGCCCACAAAAATCTCGCACAGATGAGCGACTCTCAACATGAACAGCAGAAGGAACTGGCTGGGGATGGCGGGCAATGGTGATGGCAACTATCCTGCGCTATCGCAGGCCAACAATCTCAATTACAATAACATATTGTAGTGATACGAAAGGAATAAGTCAGACAGAGTGTGAGAGAGAGGGAGAGAGTGTGTTGTGGAGAAGTGATGAAGGTGTGTGGGGGAAACTGATGGCGAAGGAATACGAATGCGATTCATACGCATTTGCGATTGATGTATATGCGAATCGATAAGAATGCTTGCCTCAGATGCTGAGCCTAAGATCGTAATATGATGATGATGATATTGATGATTATTATGATGATGATGGTGGTGGTTGTGGGGCAGAGCAAGTTGAGGCGATCGAAGTCTTTGGTATATTTTCAGATTGCTCGCTTAGGGCACGTCATCAACAACATCCTGTTGATGATCATTAGCATGTTTGTTATGAACATCATTAGCAGCACTTTTGTTTTTGTTGTTGTTATTGTTGTTGCTTGTTATTATACGAACGAAGGTAGAAATTATTGCACGTTTTTAATTTAATGACAAACGCAAGTTGGCCTTCGGAGGACGACAACTGATGATGATCATGATGAGCATGCTGATGATGATGATAATGAGGACGGCTGCTTTGATACGCTGGCGACAGATGTTCATTGGGATTGAGGTTATGCTGGTTGGTCATTGCCAACACGCTTGCACTTCTTCTTCTTCTTCTGTCTGCCTTTGCATTTATTTATTTTTTTTTTCCATTTTTTTTTTTTGCAATGCGCAAACATTCATTGTTTTAATTATAGCGAAGAACAGATCGAATCGGATCGGATCGGATCGCTACGATGCTTAATCAATTATTTATAACCAGTTTGAATTTTTTTTTTAACATTTATTTCAACTTTTGATTCATTACAGCTTCCTGCGGCAACACACACACACGCACACACACTCACACAACAAATATGTCATTACATACACAGCGATACAGTCGCCTTCGGACGGATCTCTATGCATTGCTTACAGTATGCATGCTGCATGCCTTCTGTCACGTGTCAACGGCCACATCGGAGTCCAGTAATCCTACCGGCACGCTCGGCGTCTTCATACAACGTGCACCCGAATCCGCTGTCGCGCCCAAAGGCGATGAAGTTGTCTTTGAGTGTGAATTAAATTTAACGCCCGATCGTTTGGAATGGCGTTTCCGGCCAACAAGTCCGGCACAGCAACACCAAACACAACAACAACAACACAATCGTCATCGTTATTTGCCCGTCGTCGATGAGGGCAATAATATAACGACCGATGAGCGTTTATCGAAGTTACGCATTTACGTTGTGCCCGAGACATTGGGCGACTATCAATGCGTCGCCTGGTTTGGACCCACAGCGATCGCTTCGACAGCGGCACGCCTCACGCTCGTCTCAATATCGATTGATAACTCAAATGGTTACAGTCGCAATGCGATACGTTGGAGCGTTGCGCCCAAGAATTGCATACTGATACGCTGCGGCACTGTGACCTCAAATCCGCCCGCCGTTTGGAGTTTCTATCGCAATGGCGAAAAAGTGCCCCAAACCGAAGTCTTGCCGACGAGTAGCGGCGGTGCGCTTATACTGAACTCCGTGTCGGCCAAAGACTCGGGCAATTATACATGCTCGGCAATGAATGCGATAACCGGCGTTGAGCTCAAATTGCCGCAAAGTATTGATGTACGTGTCGATTATACCGATCGTACGCCACCGTATTTTCTGGTACAACAGCCCGCCACACAGGCATCGGCACGTCCCGGCGAGACAATTGTGCTCGAATGTCCGGGCGTGGGTTCGCCCAAACCGGAAGCGGTCTGGAGTAGTCCGAATATTGTTAATATTTATAATAATCGTACAAAGATTTTGCCCTATGGCCTGCAAATCGTCGATGTACGACCGGAGGATCAGGGCTCGTATGTTTGCCGTTTGGATAATGGCATTGCGCCCGTCTTAGTGCATATGATCAGATTGAATGTGTTGGAACGGCCACGTATATTGCGCGGTCCGCTGTCTACGCTCACCAATGAGGGCGAAACACTTGAGTTGGAATGCTCGGCCACGGGTAATCCGCAACCGGATATTTATTGGCTCATCAATGGCGAAGATACGCGCACCGATAATGAAACATTCGCCGAGGATCGTCGTCTGGTTATACATCATGTACAGAAACGTCATGCGGGCATTGTGCAATGCTTTGCCAAGAATATCGTCGGTGAGGTGAGTTGAGGCGTTCTTCAAGCGCTCACACACATAGCAATAATGTCAACGATTTTGTTTTTTTTTTTTAAACTCTCTTTCAGACCAGTGATGGTAATCTGCTGCAGGTTAATCCAAAGGAAATTCAAGGTGAACTTGGCAATACGCCGCTTGGCAATGTGCCTATACGTCAGGAACATGGCGGTGGCCTTGGCGGCGGCGGCGGCAATGGCAATGGTGGCGGCAAGGGTAACAAGGGCAAAAGGAAGCATATGCGTGTGGGTAAGTTACATCATTTTTCATAATTATATACTTTTCTATAAAAATCATATTAGATGAACGCTTTTTCAAACTCAGTATCAATATGACATTTTTTTTTATTTTTTTTCATTTTTGTTTGAAGAAAAAATCATTTAATTTGTTTTAAGAATTGTTTTCAATTGAAAAAGAAAAAAAAATCATCAAATACTCCTATGTTGCATAGTGCAACACGTTACATAAGTCATTCGTCGAGTTGTTTGCAGACTTGTTGCAGCACAAACAGATTGTCATATGTCGCGTGTAATCTTAGGCGACATAAGTGTGTTTAATATTCCTTATCGATTTAAATTGAATTGATTGCGTTTTTGAAGGCAATGAAATTTATGTTAACTTTGTTTATGTTTTTTTTTTTTTGTACAATGCAAAGCAGAATTATTGTTTATTCTTTTTTTTTTGTATAAATATATATCACGAGGTATATTGATCGGCCAGAATGACTGTAAAATGTTATAATATGAGATTAATGGGTTGATTGCAAACTAGATGTGTATTAAATAATGTTATGATTAGCTAAAACTTAGTCACTGGGATGGTTTGCGAGTGGCTTGTGTAGAAAGTGGATCTCTGTTGTTATATTTTATGTTGTGGAAATTAATTTTATCGTGAATCGTTCGCCAATTGTATCTTAATGTTGCCCACAACTGTATGCCATACTTCTAGAAGGCGTCTCTAGCTTGTTTACAATAGAAAGTTTGCCTCTGGAACCCATGAGCCAGTTCACGCTTCGAATATGTACATTTTGGTTTATTTCTTAAAAAAATTTTAAAATTGAATTAAATATATTTTTTTCAATTTAGTTTTCTTTGATTTTTATTTTTAAAAATTACTTAAAATGTATTAATCGATAGATTTATTTATATATATATATAATTTTTATATATAGAAAAAAAAAAAAAACAATAAATTATTATACAATTATGTAAAAAAGAGAGGCTCAACGCCGCAGCTCAGCAAACGAGCGACATATATATATATTAAAATATGTATATATATAAATACATGTACTATTGTTTATATTTATATATATTATATGTATAAAAAAAAAAAAACAAGTTTAAAAAACTACACATTATACTCTTCCCCGCCCCGATTGCACTGCACAGCGCGCCATTTGTCAATAATGAGAAAAAATACAAAATTAAGATTTAAAAAAAAAAAAAAAAAAAAAACGTTAAAATCAAATTTGTATGCAATGATATGACGTCATATGCACACGCACATTGGCACACTCTGCTGTTGGCCACTACACAACCCCCTCCCCCTCCCCCTCGCCCACGTCCAGTCACACCCATTGCCGTTTCGTATGCTTTTGCTCAAAGACGAAACCGCGCGCCCAACTCTATGTGGTCGTCGGCATATTCTTGGACAATTGCTTCTCCTCCTCCTGCAGTATACGTATCTTCATGCGCAACTCCTCGACGCGCAGCCGATGCACCTCACGCATATGCTTCAACTCATCCTGTGCACGATTCAATTCGATTTTCTTATGCTCGACCGCCAGCTGTTGCTCCTTGTAGCGCAGCTCGGCCTCCTTAAGCTTAAAGTAATTGATTTTCTCCTCATAGCCATCGACAACGGCCAATGTGGTCGCATTCACTGTGCCATTGCTGGTCGCGACACTGGCCACGGGCGTTGCCACAACGGTGGCCGTCGTCGGCGCTGCTACCACATTGGCGGTGCCGGGCGTCGCCGTTGCTGCGGCCACCGTTGGCAGGGCGCTGAATGTAAAGGTGGGCGTTGCAGTGGCAAATTGTGCTGTGGCGCCGCTTGCCAATTGCATTTTAACTTGTTGTGTTTGTTGTTGTTGTTGCTGTTGGTGTTGCTGCTGCTGCTGTTGTTGCTGCTGTTGTTGTTGTTGATGTTGATGCGCCGCGGCAGCTGCAACAGCGACCACTTGTTGTTGCTGTTGTTGTTGCTGATGCGCTGCCACTGCAACGGCCGCTAATTGTTGTTGCTGTTGTTGTACGGCAGCGGCTGCAACCAGTTGTTGCTGCTGTGCGGCTAATTGTTGTTGCTGTTGTTGTTGTTGCTGCTGTTGTTGTTGCAGCTGTTGCTGTTGCGCCGCAGCAACAACGGCCGCCTGTTGTTGTTGTGCCTGATATTGCGCCAATGTAATCTGTTGCGGTTTTATCTCACTGATGATCTGTTGATTATAGCCGCTTGCCGTGATCGTTGCCATTGTATGCTGTTGCGGTTGGGAGGGTATCGTGATCTGTGTGCCTGCGCAAATCATAAAATAATAGAATTTTTATATTGGATTAGTACTTCAAATTATATATATATAATATATGTATGTATATGTATGTATACGCACACACACCTGTTGCATCCGAGGGATGTTTGAGCTGCAAGATGATCTCATCGCGCGGTCGTTTAAATTGCAACAAATCATTCAATGTCAATTTGTCGGGACTGATTTGATCGATGGGCTGGACATGTAATGCATTTGCCGTTACTGTTGCAACCGTTGCATTTGTGTGTTGTTGTTGCAGTTGATGTTGTTGCTGTTGATGTTGTTGTTGCTGTTGTTGTTGTTGATGTACAGCGACTGCGGCAACAGCAGCTGCTGCTACCTGTTGTTGTTTCTGTTGTTGTTGTTGTTGTTGTTGCTGCTGTTGTTGTTGTTGTTGCTGTTGTTGCGTCTCAAGCGGATCCTCTTCCATGTCACCGACACCGCCAGCATCAAGTTCCATTTCTTCGAATGTATCGTTCTGTTCGTTATGGTCAGAACCCTCAGCGCTTAATTGGAATTCTGGCTCATCTTTAACAACATTACTATGATTGACCAGTTGCTGTGCGGCACTGCCGCCGCCACCACCACCGCCGCCGCCAGCACTGCCATGCTTACCCCGGTACGGATATTGCTTGCGTAGTCTAAAACAATACAAAAAAAAATAATTATAAAAAAAATACCAACAACAACAAAACATTAATTGTAAATTGAGCCTTAACACAAATGTAAACAAACTCAAAGAATATGCGATTTGAGCTCGAATTTGTGTTATCAACAAGCAACCAAAACAACAAAAACAACTTAAAACAGTAAAAAGCAAAAAAAAAACAACAAAGAGTGAAACTCACACAGCACACTATAAAAACACTCGCCAACTGTACTCGAAAAGCCAGCTGTGCATGAGCGCGCGCTCCTTTATGAGTGTATTTGTGTGGCCGAATTTCAATGAGCGCGCGCGCATCACTGAGTGAGTGCATGCGTGAGTGAATATATGAGCGCGAGTGAGCCAGCTTGCGTGCAGTCATAAACAGCTGTGCGTACATATGAGTATGCGTGTGAGTGAATAAACGAGTGAGTCTAAATTCGACACTCGACCGAACATTTGTATATTTTTTCTTTTCCTTTTTTTTTATAAATGTGAATGTTTTTCTTTTTAAATTGTTCTTGTTGTTGTTATTTTTGTATATATGTATATTATTATTGTATATATGATAAGTTATTTGTGAGCGCCATTTTTAATTGCACTCAAACAAATGACAGCGGCCGCTCGTATTTCATTGCCGTTTGTTGAATTAAAATGAAATTCTTGCATTTCAATGCAATGTAATTCTTATACAGAGCACAACAGGTGCCGTTTTATGGCATGTTTCTTTTTTACAGTTTTTTATTGTTGTTTGTGAGTTAGTACGATCAGCCGCATTACTCCCTCTCTCACACACACACACTCATGTAGCAACAAAAACTACTTTGCACTCATCATATGAACTCTCTTTTTGTTGATTTTGCTTGTTTGTTGTTTTTGTTATTATTATCAATCAACCAACGGTCAACTTGGCTGGATTGCTGCAACAACAACACACAGATTTCAAAACATGTAACTCACCTTGCATTGAGCCAAAATTTTTGTATTTGTTTGAGATTTCGCATTGCAGATACATTTGGATGTGAATTGAAATCACGCACGATTTGATCCCATGTCTCACGCACGGAATACTTGTTGCGTTGTTTCTTGCGATGTTTAATGTCGATGACCTCCTCATGTTGTTGAAATAAACCATATAATATGTCTTTCTCATCGGCAGTAAAGCGGGGCGTTAATGTCAATTGCGATTTGCTGCCACCGCCAACAGAGCCGCCACGTTCGCTTGCATTGCTGCCGGCACTTGTATTGACCAAATCACCGCCGGCCGCTGAGCCGGCATCAACACCAACGGTACCACCAACGCCGCCGCCGACACCGCTGTCGACGCTGCCGCCGGCGGACATTTGTCGTGTTTTCTTCGTTATGTTTGTGGTTGTTCTGCTACGAAACGAAGAGGATGATTATGATGACGACGAGTTACTGTTTTTGCTGTTGTTGTTGTTGTTGTTTGTGAAGTAGCAACAGCAAAAACAACGAGCACTTTGTTACGCAAAGACGTCTGTCTGTCCGTCCGTCCGCAGCAACAGCAGGAAACAATCAAATCTACGGCCAGCCAAACCACCACGCACTATTCTGCGCTGTCACTGCGGTCGCTCACGTCTGTCTGACGGTCGGTCAGCTGTGTTTCTTGCGCGCTCTTTCTCGTACGCTTGTCATGCACAGAAATATGTTTTTTCTTCTTGTCGTTTCTTTTTTTTTTTTTTATTGTTGTTGTTTATTTGCAGTAGCGTTATTCTAGTAGTTTGTTGTTATTATTATGATTATGGCGCGTTTCACTCGTCTTCGCCTGCCGCCCTCTGCAACCCACAAACATGTGCTATTTGAGCTCGGCAGCGAATTTTTGTTAGATTCTTTTTTTTTTCTGATTTTTTTTTTTCACTCGGTTTTTCCGCTCGTTTGGCGTTTGTCAAAATCAATCAAAACCACTCTTTTTCGCTCTTACTCGCTCTGCCTTTCTCTTTCATGCGCGTGCGTTTGTATTCATGTATTTATGCGGTTGTGTGTTTTATATATGTATCTATGTTTGGGTGAGTGACTTCTGCTACTCGAAATATATTTGTATGCTTGTATTCGTTCACTCCACTCTTATAAGCACTTTTAATGCAACTTCGTTATATTTTTACTTCTCCTTTGCACATTTACAAATTATTTCTTAACGCAAAGCAATAATTTGTTTAGCAATGTACAATATGCTTATGATTATTTGCTTTTGACATTTTTTTCTATGGTAATAATTTACATTTGTATTGAATTTTTCTTGTAAAATTGCAAAACGCGCGCGTAAACATGTGAATAGTTCGCCGACCGAAGCGAACTATGTGAAAAGTGTGACCGTATCTCAATGAGTGAGTGAGAACAATATTTGACTCAAAATGCGTAAAATGCTAAAAAATACCAATTGCTCTATGTATCTCAGTCGCACAACATGCGAAGAGTAATAATACTGCCGGTGCTGCCACTTTCAACATTTTGATATTGTGCTTATTGAAACTGTAAGGAAAAATCATTTATAATGCAATGTGTTTATTTTTCGAACTCACTTTTTCAAAGTTTTCTTACGTTTTTTCATTTACATATAACAGTTGTACTTTACTTCAGACAAATATTATTGATACATAACTTGTCTTTTCCGCATAAGAAGTGACAGCACTCAACTTTGCTATACGAGGTGTTCAGCGTCATCTATAGGGTCAAACAAATATTGGTGTAATTTTCGCTTAAAGTGATAAACTGCCTTATGTGTGTTTGCAACTGTACTACACATAAAGCAAAACATTACTAAGAGTACTTGTTTCGGACTATATTATGGTCATGTAAGCGACTAAAATCGATTAAGCGCCATCTATAGTTTAAAAATAGAGCTGAAATGTACTCAGTCCTGAAATGTCGTATGTTTTGAGCAATCGTTTGCGATTTTTTGCACATAAAAAAAATTAAAAATGTATTTTGCGGCTTAAACAAAATCAAAAAAATAAAAAACACAACAAATAAAAATATAAATTTTCAATGAACAAAAATGATATTTCAAAATTGTGATTTTGAATGTTTTGGAATTATTGCTCTATGTGCCTAGCAATGATCATCTTTACTTGAGACAAAATGATTGCAAATGCGATCTCTTCTTGTCTGCAACAATTTTTATCTAAACAAATATTTGAGTATTGACCGGTTGCATGTGCGGTGTAGTCTAAGCCAACTTAAAGCAATTTTTTATTAAATTATTTTATTCTTTTCTTCGACGACGCAGCCAACATGGTGCCGCCATCACGACCGAACGTGACACGACTCTCGGACGATTCGGTCATGCTGCGTTGGACAGCGCCCAAAAACGATGGCCTGCCGATACAATTCTTCAAGGTGCAATATCGCATGCTCGGCGACAATGCACGCAAAATACCGCGTGAGAATTGGCAGACCACGAACGAGGACATACCGTACGGCAAACGTGAGCGCGGCGACACCAGCGGCACGAAAAATTTCACATCATCGGTGACCGGACTGAAACCCGATCGAAATTATCGCTTTCGCATAATTGCCGTCTATTCGAACAACGACAACAAGGAGAGCAACACATCGATCAAATTCTTCCTGCAACGCGGCACAGCGCTTGGTCTGGCCAAGGCGAATCTGCCCGTGCCCGAGCTGAGCGACATTGAGCCACTCTCGGAGAGCGCTCTCATGCTGCACTGGCAACTGATGCAATCGGCAGCGGCGACCTCACATTTCGATGGCTTCTATGCGTACTATAGGCCCAGAACGTCGGCGGGCGAGTATCAGAAGGCAACGGTCGACGGCATGGAGACGCGTCGCTATAAGATCGATATGCTCGAACCGGGCACCGATTATGAGTTCAAATTGCAATCGTTCAATGCGCATGCCGCTTCCGAATTCAGCAGCATCCAGCATGGCATCACAAAGAGTAAGTTTGGCGCTACTTCACACTCTCCTTCTCATTCGTTTTACTTTGCCATAAGAACGACAAGTAATTGAAATTTATATTCTTCTCTTTTTAGAAACACAAGCCACGGCCACGCCCACAGCGCCCGCTGTTATACCAACAACGCATGCAAATCAAGAGGACAATTCGATATATCCGGTCGTCGCCGGCGCCGCTGGCGGTGGTCTGTTGCTCTTGATAGCCACGATTGGCGCCTGTCTGTGCATGAAGCGACGCAAACAGTCGCAAAATGACGGTAAGCAACACTTGGCAACACTATTTTCCAACACTGTTTATAGAAACTTCTTTAAAGTTTTAAGAAGGCAAAGTTAATTCAATGAAAAAACAGCATATTTTTGTGATTTTTTTTTGAATGATAAACATTTATTCATTTATTTAAATGGAAAATTACACAGGCCAACAAGAAAAAACTTTTTGAATAATTGCAACTAATTCCTATGTATTTTGGTGTGCTGATTCCGAAAATAGTGGACATAAAGTCGTATCACCCTCCAATTTCTTGCATTTCACGGAATTGTAAAAAACACGAAATTACTGTTTTTCAAACTTGTGTACAAGATATCTCAGAAACTACTGGACCGATCTTGTTGAAATTTAACTAAGATATTCTTAGGAATCCAATCTATCATGTACTAAAGGAGTTTTTTGATTGAGGGCCCCCTTCGAAAGTTATACACTTTTAAACATCAATAAATCAAGAAAAAAAAGTTAAATCTTCAAATAGCTGTAAATTTTACAACAAAAAACTTTTAATTTTTTCCCCTACGCTACTCTATTTGTAGTTGTTTCCTGCATGAAATGACGGTCCGTTAGTATTTTTCCGTCGATTGCTGACTGAAATATCGTGTACACAACCAACAAGGATTTTCTCTCTACTTTACAGTTCATAATTTTGTTGTATCAAATTTAAAATGAATATGTATAAATAAACATACCATGGCTACTTCAACTGTTTTGTTGTTTAAAAGCCATTATTTTTTTTTTTTATACCATTTCCCAAGATTTTCGATACAACCATAACATACGTTGGTGGTATACCTGATATCTCGGTCACCAATTGTCGGAATAGTACAAACGGACCATCATTTCATGCAGAAAATAACTACAAATAGAGTAGCATAGGGGAAAAAATTAAAAGTTTTTTTTTGTAAACTGTACAGCTATTTAAAGACTAAATTTTTTTTTCTTGATTTATTGAGGTTTAAAAGAGTATAACTTTCGAAAGGGGCCCTTAATCAAAAAACTAATTTAGTACATGATAGATTGGATTCCTAAGAATTTCTTAGTTAAATTTCAACAAGATCGGTCCAGTAGTTTCTGAGATATCTTGTACACAAGTTTGAAAAACAGTAATTTCGTGTTTTTTACAATTCCGTGAAATGCAAGAAATTGGAGGGTGATACGACTTTATGTCCACTATTTTCGGAATCAGCACACCAAAATACATAGGAATCAGTTGCAATTATTCAAAAAGTTTTTACAAATGGTATTTTTGTCGGCCTGTGTTATCAACTAATATCTTAAGCATATTTCCTGAAATTTTCGTTCAAATTAAAATAAGTTTGAGTCGATGACAGCAGTTCTAACAGTTCGGGAAAATGAGTTTTGCGGTGACCGCGATTACCGAAGACTGGATCATTTTATATTCAAGAAAAAATAAATGATTTTAGCTATTAAAATTTGCGATGCCTTGACGTCGAGGCTTTTTTATTTTTGAATCTTTTTGAATTTTTTTTAAGAGCTTAAATTCAAAATATCGATTTTTGTCAAAGAAAATCAACATTCAAGCTGCTATGAAAATACTTAATACTAACAAAACAAAATCTCGATGTCAGGACACGGCTAATTATGTCTAGAAAGAGTATGTTGAATTTCAAAAAAATCGGTTCAGTAGTTTTTGAGTGAGATTGGTCACCGACTTGTTGAAAAATTAATTAAAGGTTTTACTCTGCGCTATAAGCCGCATAGGAAGACTAAAACTCCATCAGTTTTCATCGGATCAAGCTGAAATTCTCGAAATATGATCCTTTCATGCCACAAATTTTGGAAAAAATCCTAAAAATAAAATTTAATACTCTACTTACTCTTTTTATATACTTTTAATACTTTGATAGTTGTTTTTTCAAAAGTCTTTATTCTGCTTATGTAATATTTACCCCTATATTATAAATTTTAAACACATTGCCCGACACTGTTGGCCTAAAACTTTAAAGCGCTTCTGTCATTATTCGTTCTTCTGTTTGTTCGCTCCTTACAGATGAGGACAAACCGCAATTGGATCATATACAAGCTGACTTTGTCACCTCGGCCGTGCTCGGCGTTACCCCTCACCGCAAGGGCAGTGGTGGCGCATCGAATCCCGGTGCTGGGGGTGTCACTGGCGCCGGTCATCGTTTGAATGGCGTTATACCGCGAATGAATATCACACCGAATCCGCTTGCTCAAGATGGTGCCGACAAGGTAAGTCAATCGATCGATCGAACAACAACAGCAACAACAACAACAAAAAAAGTTGTAAATAACGGTCAAAAAATTGTTTGATCGTATCCTCTCTTTCGCTCTTATTGCGAACTTTGCGCATTCTTTGAAACATTTTCGGTTGGTTGGTCAAAATTTGTTTTCCAATTTTATTTATTTAAGATTTATTTTTTTTTTACATTTCTCACTCATTTCACTTCGCCTTTAATTTCTTCTCTCGCTAAAGCTAAAATTGCCATTCACAATGTTATGTTAATGTTAGCTTACCGTTAGTCTACTGCTTGCCATTCACAGTGTAAATGCTTTTCGTTATTTGCTCTCTTTGTCGCACTCATGTATCGTATGTAGACAATGAAGTTGTTATGCTTACTTGCTTTCTCTCTCTCTTTCTCTCTCTGTGTCTCTTCCATCCACTCGCTCGCTCTTTGCTTTCTTTCTTTTTGTTTTGTTTTTTGTTGTTTGTTGCTTAGAAATATTAGCGTGAACTGTTTTAGAATCGCAATGTGATGGAGCTACGCTTTATGCCACCGCCGATAAATCATACATCAATTACACCACCAACAACAACAACATCATCATTAACAAACACAACAACAAAGAACGCTGCGGCGGCCACAACGACAACAACAACAACAATGACAACATCAACCAATACATTGCCACCAGTAACAACAACAACAACAAATACAACAACAACAACAATTACTAATGACATTAATATTGATGATTGCATTGATGATGCGTTGCATGTGAATGGCAAATTAACGGTAAAACATCAAACGCAACGTTCCTCATCATCATGTGAGACGCTTGAGGCAAGTGAAGGTGTCAGCAGCAACAACAACAACAACAACAACAACATGCACACAAATACGCATAATTATTTGACAACAACAACAACAACAGAATCCGCTGCTGAAGAAGCAACAACAACAACAACAACAGTAAATTGCAATGGCCGCGTTGCCAATCACATGAATCTTGAGCAAATTTCACCGCTTTCGAAACCTTTGCCGCCGCTGCCGACAAAAATGCAGCAACAACAACACACAAGTGCCAAAAAGCAACAACAACATGCACAGCAGCCACCGCAGACGCCAAACGTAAATACAAAAAAAAAAAAAAAAAATCAATGAAAAATATTTTTTTTTTTTGTCTTTTCTGTTATTTTCGTTCTTAGCATATTTTCGTAACGCCAACCAATCAAAAATTTCTCAAGTTGCCATTCACACGTCTTTCTATTTTTTTTTCTTTTTTACTTTTATTCAATAAAATATTATTTTTCTTTTTTTTTTATTTTATTTTTCTCAAATAGTCATCAGCGCTGCAACATCATCATCAACAACAACAACAACAACATCATCATAATAATCATCATCATCAATCAGGCTTACATCATGCACAGCCATATCAGCAGCCTGCCACGCCCACCGCCTGTACGCCTACAATGCTGCATAAGGTACGTGATTACAACAATCATCAAATGCAGCAACAACAACAACCGCCACCGGTGCCTCCACATCAGAATCATCACAATCTCAATCATCATCATCCACAGCAGCTCAATCATTTATCCAACAATAACAATAGCATTGCGTCAACGCATCATTTTACGCATATGACGACGCATCATCAACAGCAGCAGCAGCAGCAGCAGCAACAACAACAACAGCAGTCACAGTTCTATCAACAACAGCCAACCGCAGCATCGCCAACATTCGAACAACAGCGACGCACGCTTGAGCGCAGCATGCGTAATCTGCAGCAACAGCAGCAGCAACCAGCGACGCCGACGTCAGCGCACTATGCGACGTCACATCATGCAGACAGCAGCAGTGGCGAAAATGGCATGTCAACGCGTATACCTTCGTTGCGACGTACACGACGCACATCGGCACAGCATCAACATCAGCAACAACAACAACACCAACAGCAGCAGCAGCAGCCGAGCGCACTCAACGGCGGCGTCGGCATACCGATCGTTGTGCCCGGCAGTCCTCGTGTGCAGCGCTCGCCGATGCCAGCGCGCGCGATGATCAAACGAACACGACTCGGCAGTCATGCCGATAACATTTCATCGGGCAGTCTTAACAGTATTGAAGTGTAGAAGTGTAGAAGTGCTTGCCTTTTGCCTGCTTGAGTTGTGGGCACAAAAGAAAAGAGATAGATATACTCCAAGGTGACACGACCGGTTGGCGGCTTGGACAAAAGCATTGATATGAAAAGTCTCCTGCAATTTTAAATGAACTTTTTCTTTTGTTGGTTATTATTATTTTTTTTTTTTTATGATAAATTTACTGATAAATAATAATTTTTAAGATGCACGCGGTGATTTCATCAAAATGTAAACGAATTTTTGGGAATTTTATTTATGGAAAAGTGATTGTTTTTAACATTTCTATAATTTAAAGTTATTATACTTTCTTGTATTTATTTATTATTATTTTTTTTTGTTTTAAATTCTTTGCAGAGTATTTTTGTTTATTGAATTTTTTTTATTCCCAAGAATTTTTAAAACTTTAATGAAATTCTTTATTGCATGGCACATTTTAATAATGTTTAGTTATATACATATATATTTTTTTTTAATAATATAATTAAAAAAATCAAAAATCTTTAATTTTCTGCTACCTCGCTTAAAATATCACTATCTTTTCTTGTTTCTTCTTCTTTGTTTTTTTAAATAAAAAGTTTGTAATTTGAACTCATAAGCCACGCCCTCATCCTACAAAACAAACGACGAAAGTCTTAAATTATTATTTTAGTATTAAACAATTTTTTTTTTTTTTAATTTTAGTGTATTTGAGTATTTAGTAACTCTACTTTCTCTAATAAAAGACTAAAATTTAATTTATGAAATAATTTTAAATTAGTTTAAAAAAGAAAAATATTAGAAATATTTTAAAATATTGTTTCGATTTAAAGACTTTCCGTCCTGTCTTCTTAACGCAATAAATAATCGCACATGAAAAATAATATTTATATAATTATAAATGAAAAATTTTAGTAATAATTGAAATTATAAAATTGAATATATTATTTAGGCATTTACCAACACTCAAGGCGCTAAAAAGGCAGACAAAGTCACATAAAAGCGTAAACACAAATCGAATATTTTTAAATAACAAACAGAGAATGTTATTAACAATCAGGAGAGAAAGAAGCAGATAAAATTTATTATTATTATTAATTGTTAAACAATTTATTATATTTTCAACGAAATAAATGAAAAATGTAATTTTAAAAAATATACCTTAAAGTTTTTTTTTTATTTAAATTTGAAAATTTCAGGTACATTAAATGACAGAAAGAATAACTTAACGCTGATAATCATTTTTATTTACCCGACGAATTTTTGCAGGGTACAAAACCAGACGGAAGAAACAAAAATTGATTATACCAGTCAAATAAATTTAATTTTTTACATTAATAATATATCTTGCATTGATACTGATGATGATTATTTAAATATAATATTTGGTTAATTTGGAAAAGTAAAATCAAATATCATTGAAAAATTCCCAGGAAATTACATAGAAAAATTCTCTAATTTTCTAAGTAATAGAAAAGTCATTGAAACGTCTTAAAAAAGACAAAAAATATCTCTGGTCATAATTTTGTTGAAGGATGTTTATAAACAATTTCTTAAATAAAAAACAATTCATATTTTATATTTTTAAAAAACAATTTTAGTTTTTATTACGTTTCTTTTATCATATTTTTTTATAGTTTCTATTTTTGCCATTTTTTATTTGTTGTTTCTTTCATACTTTCTTTCGTTGATGTCTTCAACACGTTCAATCATGTATGCATGTGTGTGTATGCCTTTGGTTTTAATTTTATATTTCATTGAATTTTTTTTTTGACTGTACACAAAAAATACAACATTCGCTTTAACTCATTTATTGTTTTTTAGTTTTTTTTTTTTTTTTTTTTAAATAATTTTTAGTGCTGCTTTTGCATTTGGGTTTTTTGCTTGCTGGCAAAAGTTATTCAAATAAATTCTTAAACAAAGAAATACAAAAAAAAAATATATGTTACATAACGCAAAGCTTTGCTTTTTTTTAAATATATTATTAATTTTTTTTGTTTCCATTTTGTGTGTCTAAAAAAAATTGTCAATTGTGTGAATTTGAAAACGAGTGATTTTTGTTGTTTTATTTGTTTTAATACATATTTTTGTTGTTATTGTTGATATTCATATAATATTTAATTATTTATTTTTTAGTTAATATAGTACAATGTTTTTGTTGTTGAATGCGCATATTTTTTATTATTATTTTTTTTATTTTGTTAAATAATTAATTAATAAACTATTCTGTTGTCGTTAATTTAGTTGTGTAAAATGTATGATGTTTTTTTAAACTTTTAAACCTTTTTTTATTTAGTTGTTGTAAAATTTTTGGTTCTTTTTTAAATAATTTTTTTTTTGTCTTTTTTGTTTTAGTTTTTTATCTGGAAAGTGAGGCGCGTGTTTGCATTTATTAGTGCTGTAAGGCTTACAAATATAAAAAAAATCTTTTTTTTATAATACATATTTTTTAATTATATTTTTTTAGTTTTATAGTTTTTTTTGTAGCCAGATTTTTTTCCTTACTAACTTTTCAATGCTTATGAAAGTGTGTTAGCTTTTTTTATTTTATTTATATGTATGTATTTTTGTTTCTTGCTGAAAATAATTTGGATGTATATTTTTTCTTTTTCGTCCTTTGCTTTTGCCGGTTTGATTTTATTTAAAAAATTTGCGTATAAAAGCGTTAATTATTCATTTAATTTTCTTTTGTTTCTTACTTAAATTTGCTTGTTTTATTTCTCTGTGTTTGAAAGTTTTATTTAATAATTTTTTTTTTGTATTATTTTTTAATATTTTCTGCAATTTTTGAAGCGTTTTTATTTTCTTGTTATTTTGTTTTTCTTTCAGAAACTTTTATGTTGACGATTGTTGTCTAAAGTGCAAAACTTCTGCGTTTTTTTTTTTAATTTTTTGTTTTTCAGCTTTTTTTTAAATCTTTTGTTCTTTGCAATTCCTGTTTTTTTCGCATTTAAATACAATATATAAATTTTTCTTAATTTTTGGGATTATTTAAATATTAACTAATTATTTTTTCTTTATAAATTGTTTAATTGCACATTTTTTGTGAGTTTATTTTTTTTAAATTTCTTTTCATAAAATTTATAAGGCTCTTTGTATTTAGTTCGATTCGAAAATAGTTTTAAAACAATTTCATATCAACACGTTTTTGTATAGTTTTTCTTTGCTTCTTCTTCATAGCAGTATTGTTTTCTTCTCATTTATTTATATTTTGTATTTATTTAAAATGTCAGAGTTTTGCGTTTTTTTGCTGTTTCTTATCAACATTTTTTTGTTATTGGTTTTTAATTTAAATTATTTTCTTGCTTTAGCGTTTTGTTGCTGTCTAAAGTTGCCACTATGCGCTCCCTAAATATGCTCATAAATGCAGATTTTTTATTAATATTTTTTTTTTCTTTTGTTGTTGTTTTTGTAATTTATCGCATATTTTGTTGTCACTAATTAGCAGCATTTTTGTGTGTTTTCTCATCGCTAAATATATTATTATTTGTTTTTAATTAAATTTTTTTTTTCCAAAAACCGTTGCTTTCAACTTTTTCTTATTTTTTTTATCAACTTAAGAATAAATTTATTAAATATTTAAATTAATTTTTTTTACAAATCTACAACTTCACTTAATTATTAATATTTTTTTAATACTTTATTTACAAGCGTCTTCTTCCTAATAAAATTTTCGTTCGTTCTTATTCATTTTTATTTATTTTTTTTATCAACATTATCATTTGTTTTAATACCACTTTAATTGCTTTTCGATTTTATTAGTTTATAATCATTTCATTTTAGGCTTCAAACTATTTATATATGTATATATATATATAAGTATATTTCAATTAATTAGTTTTTTTTAAATTAATTTTATTTTTTAACTTTTAACATCAACAATTAAAATTTACAACTTATCTTTTTCAGTTTGGTTTGCTCGCATCGCTCGTATACGCTACGCTAAAATATGCTTAGAGGGGCGGGGCGGGTCGAGGAGTGCAGTGCGGTATTCCGAAAGTTTTTCTTGTTTATATTGTATCAAAATAGTTAAGAGAAACAAAATTTGTATTGCTAAGAATTAAATGACTTAGTCAGCTAATGAAGTGAGCAGTTGTCAACTGTTGCACTCATAAGAAAGGCCGCAAAGTAGTTCCATGAGAATTCTTAAAAAATAAATTAATAGAAAATCGAATGCTTTATTATTTTTTTTTTTTTTTAACAATAATGAAACTGCATATTAAAAAAAATCAAAGTTCTAAGGCGTTGTGTAAAATAAATGGTGATAAGAGGTACTTTTTGAAGTACTTCTGAGCTTAAAGCGAAGTGTTTCTGAATGCGTTCAGAATCAGTTCAAAGTCGAACAAGGTAATTTGAGTATCTGTCGTTAGTTTCAAAAATTAATTACAAAATGACACAAAGTAGAAGAAACCCGATACTATTATAGTACAGTTGGGTGTAATAATGGAACTGAAGGCATTAACTTTGAGCTCGTTAAAAATATTCGTTGATTCGAATTTGAATGTTTTTCTGATCTTTCAGTTATTTTTTAAAGCGATCATCGCGAAACTTGCCTTGTTGGCAATGTTTAGCTAAAGAGTGTGTAAGAGTGTGTGTTGGTGCTATCATGGAAGACGAGTACAAAATAGTTTACAAAAGATCAACAAAACGTCTCATAAAATTGAAGTTTGTTGAAATATCGCGTTTCCAGTTGTTAATAAAGATTAATAATTAAGACTTAAGATTTTGTAACTAATTAACTAAGAGCAAAAAAATTTCAGTTTTTTTGCTGTTGTTGGAATCGATAAGAATATCGATAAAATATTTATGCACAACTAATTAAAAAAATTTCGCATTAAGCATTTTGACTTAAAGTTATTGAAACCTGACAAAGATTTTTGTTGCTTTTTATAAATGTTTTTTTTTTTTGTTTTTTTTCAATTCGGAACTTAAGGATTACATTTTTTTGTATTTTATATAATATAATTTTGGAAAAAAAATTTGCATTTTAACAACTTTTCATATCAAGTGCAGGCCATAATGCGAGCATTTCCATGTATAATTATGATTATAATTTATAAACAATTTTTTTTATTATTGGTAATTATTAATACTTTATCACATTGTATGTGTGTGTGTGTGTATGTGTATGGCTGTGAGTAAAATGAACTAAGTAACGTTTTTTTTTTTATTAAAACTTAGTTTTTTTTTTTCAAACGACGCAATCATTTTTGAACGCGAATATTTACAGTTTTTACAAGATTTGTGTTAATTTTTTTTTTTTTTAATTTTCTTTTTAAATTTGTTAAGTTCGATTGTCGTTTCATTTTGGTTTTCCATAATATTTTTTTAAATTTTTTTTTGGTATTTTTATTTTACTTTCTTTCGCAAACATTCGTTATTCTATGCTCGTCTCGTTCACGCCTATGGCATAATATGCTATACTCTTATTTTTTGTCTTTCGTTTGTTTGTGTAACTCTAACGCTATCTCATTCATTCATAAGTACAGGGTTACCACAGTGCTCAGTGCCGTTGGCTATTGCCGTCGCTCATTTTGTTTTCATTACTTTGAATTTCATTACTTTGTTTTTGGTTTTATTTTGAAATTTGTGAATTTTTTACAAACATTTATTTTTTATTCTTTTTGTAGTTTTATATAATATTTTTGTTGTTTTTTTTTTGTGTTTGCATGTACAAGTAGCTTTGATATTTGATTTTTAAGTATCGTAGATTCATTGTGTATAAGTATAAAATATCATACATGTCGGCATGTATTTAGGACGGGAATATATTCAAAAAAGTTGCAACGAGTAAGCCTGCAAGTCGGCCAGCCAGTGCTGCCAGCCAGCGAGTCAGCCAGTGTTGTCAGCCACATAGTTGAGAACAGTTGTCAAAACATTTTACATTAAGTCATGTGCATTTTGGCGCTCAGTTATAGTGTTGGAAAAATGACGAATGTTGTTGCAAAAGATTGAGCAACATTTTGAAGTTGAATTTTTTTAAACATTTCATTTCTTTCTTATAGTTTATAATTATAATTTAAGTTGAAGTCTTCAAGGGGAAAATAAATCTTCAAGCAGTGCCGAAAAAGGAGCTATAAATTGGAACTGATAATCGAACATGTTTAAAGTGATTGTTTTGTATTCGATTTGTTTTTTTTTTGTAGTAGTTTTTTTTATAAATGTTGTTCGGTTTTCAGTCTCTCGAATTTGAAAAGGCTTTGTAGGCTTAGAGCTAAGCATGTATGTGTCTGTGTGTTGTGTGTGTGTGAGAGAGTTTGTGTGAAATCTGTTTTTCTGCGATGGCAACCAAAAAAGGCACTTTTTTGGGTACTTTGATTTTTATTTTTAATGAATTTCAGTTGTTTTTTTTTTTGGTGGGTTCAAACGGCCAACGGCCAACAGGTGGCGCACAAATTGTGTCTAAATTTTAGGATCAAATAAGTTTTCATTGATTAATGTTTTGGAGAAAAATAGATTAGTTAAAAGTTGGCAACTAAGAAAGAATTTGGACGTTGAAAGCCTTTTTTTTGTAATATATTTAAAATGTTAAAGATCGGACAGGAACATGATGCTACTAGATAATTAATACAAATATTATTTACCACATGTTGTTCCATTTTTTTTTAAATTATTAACTGAAGTTCGGAAGTCCTCTTACATGTGTATTTCACAACACTAAAAACTTTAGCCAAAATACACCATGTTATTTGTTGTTTAGGTGTTGTGGTGGCAGTAAACATTTTTCTTAAACGTTTCTTCATACACTGTAAACAATTGAATTTGAATTGTTGTGCATTTCATTCAGTGTATGATTACACAAACTTGAAAATTTCGTATTTTGTTCTATTTTCCATTTTTAGTATTTTTTCTTTAATAAATGTAGTTTTTTTTTTATTGTTGTTGTATTTTGTTGTCATTTTTTTGTTAGCAAAACATGTCATGCGAATTTTAATATCAAATTGGTTAGTCAGAATAATTTCTATTTTGCATTTATTTAATTATTACTTTTTTTTTTTTGTTTAACAGCTATTTTTTGTTCGAGAGTTCCTAATTATTTTAATAATTTTCAATAGTAAATGAAATAAAAAAAAGCCGAGTTAATTTGCAAAAATGTTCACTTATTAAATAAAAACATAAAAAAAATAACAATTAATATATATATATATTTTTTTTTTTAATAAAAATTCTAGAGCATTTTTTATAGTTGGTCTCGATGTCAGCAAATAGACTTATTACACAGAGAGAAAACAATAAACATTATAATAATTTCATTCGTTTTCGAGCTTACAAATTCTAATGCGAAACAGCACCAAATAATTTTTTTTTCCTTTTTTAATTTTTTTAACTAATTTTGCAACTTCTGTTTTAGTATTTTTTTTTTTTTATTTCCTTTTTATTTAACAATTATTCTCTATGTACAATTCACGGGCATTTCTGCAAATTTGTTTTCCTTACGTTTTGCTAACTTGTTTTGTTCGCTTGTCATTTTGTTTTTGTGTCTTGCTAAATCAAAGCTTAAAAAGAGACGCGTATTGTTCGGGCTTAGCTTTAAATATTAAACAATTAATTAATGTATATATATGTATACACATATGTATATATATATATAATATTATCACAAATATTTGTTTTACAGGTTTTTGTTTTTGTTTTTGTTTTTTTTTAGTGTTTTTCGTTTTTGCTTTTTGTTTAAATCTTATTTTGTTTTATTTTTTGTATTCGTATGTAAATAATTGCAGTAAATGTAGCAAATTCGTAAGCAATATGCTTTTAATAATTTATATATATAGATATATATTATTTTTATTTTCTTGTTTTTTTTTTTTTTAAGTGTATGTATAGGCATATATAATAAAGTAATTATATATGTATTAAAATATATGAAAAAAAAGTTCGTATTTATTTATTAATTTATTTTTTGTTTCTTTTTTTTGTTTGTTTTTAATTTTAGTTTAGAATTTCTTACAGTGTAAGAAAGAGCGCTTGTGTTTTTGTTGGTTATGTACGAATGAGGTCAAGAGTGACCGTTCGCGAGAGAGAGAGAAAGGTAAAGATGCTGTGAGAATATTCGAATAGTTAGCATGTATATATGTGTAAGTGTACATGAGTATGTGTGTGTGTGAGCGAGATCAGTTTCATGTTCAATACAAATTTTTGTTTGTCTCTTTCACTATCATAATCATTATCATAAAACTAACTAAGCGGCTACGACGCCTGTTGCCTTTCCTCTTTCGCTTATCGTGAGCATTGTGTGTGTTGTTGTTGTTGCTGTTGCTGTTGTTGTAGGAGTTGAACGAACGTCAAATATCAACGGTTTATTGCTCACCGCTGTCCGCTGACTTATGACGTACGAGAATTTTTGGCTAGAGGAATTCACGTTTCGTTCGACCGCCGCCGCCGCCGACATTGCCAGAGGTTGAAGCGCCCCCTGTGCTCGGTGGCGGACCGATTGGTGTTGTTACGGGCGTCGTTGGTGCCGTTGATGCTGTTGTTGCTGTCGATGACGATGTTGCTATTGTTGTTGTTGACGCTAGGAGCGGTGGCGGCGGCGGCGGTGGTGGGAGCGGTCCACACGGTGTGCCCAATGATGGCGTCGTTGGTGTTGTCACTGCTGAGCCGGGCGCTGTTGCTGTTGGTGTTGTTGTCATCGTCGTCGTCACTGCTGTTGTAGTTGTTGCTGCTGCTGCTGCTGCTGCTGACGGCGGTGGTGGCAGCGGCGGTGGCGTTGGCACAGCCATATTTGCATCCTCTTCATCCTGCTCCTCAAGCAGACGCAATTGCAATTGTAACTTTTGCTTCATGCCAACGCTGCTCGGTTGTGGCAATGGCAACTCTGTCGGACTTGTTGCTGCTGCTGCTACGGCTGCTGTTGTTGTTGTTGTTGTTGCTGTTGCATCAACAACGTGCGCTTGCTTAGGCGGCGCCGGCGCTTTTCTGCTCTTTGAGCGTCGTTTCTTGAGCATTATGGGGCCCATGCCATTACCCCCACCGGGCCCACCCGTCACCACCTGTACATTTGGATTGAGTAGACCGCCTCCGGCACTGCTGCTGCTGCCGCTCGCCGCTGGCGTCACAATGCTTACCACCGTCGCGGCCGGCGTCGCTGCGGCATTCGTTGTCGGCGTGCTGGCCGGCGCTATTGTGCCCGACGCCGATGACGTCATTGCGGCCGGCGTTGCCGTTGAACCGCACGCGCATATCTCATCGCCGGGCGTTGTCTGACCGGAACTGTCCGCCAGCGGCATTTGACCGGTCTGTGTGGCCAAACGTTTGACCAGCTCGCCGAGCAAATCTTCAATTCGACCGATACGTTGTTGCATGCGTTGCAATTCCAGCCGTACGTCAACCTTCATGTCGAGCACGGTCGCGATGAGATCACGTTGCGCCAACGTGGGCGGCGTTTCGCGCAGACCCGTGTCATAGGTGTCCGAGGTGGTGGCGCGCGACGATGCCATCTCAATTTGTCGCTCCCGTTCGAGCGCCAAATTGCGTTCCTTTGACGCTGTGCCGGCTACGGCAACGGTGCCGCTCACCGGCACCACTGTCATTGTGCCAGTCGGCGGCACACCCGCGCCCGCAACCGCTGCACTGCCGCTGCTGCCCTCGATGACGACGCGACTGTCGCGGCTCGGCGGCGATGAGTCAACTTCGCCGCCTTCGTCGATTGTGTCCTGGCGGGCGAGCGTCGCTTGGCTTGCCTGTAATTTTGGCGCTTTCGGAAATACCTGAAGCGCATGATCGTTGTTGTTGTTGTTGTTGTTGATGTTGTGGTTGTTATAGCGTAAGAGAGATAATTATATGAATGCAGTGCGAGCGAAATAGATAGAGTAATAGTTAGAAAAAGTCAGTGAGCGTTTGTGTGCATGTGTGAGAGAGACAGATAAATAAAGTTAGATAGAGAAAGAGAGAGAGAGAGATAGTGAGAGCGCGCGCGCATCAAACAAATTGCAAGCAAGACAGGTATGCAAAAGTTGTTGTTATTATTATTGTTGTTGTTGTTGTTGTTGTGTTTGGAAGAGGTTGGCAGGCAGGCAGACAGGCAGACAGACAGTTAGACGAGCAGGCGTTGAGGCGCAGCCGAGCGTAGGAATTAATTGATTAGTGTTGTTGTTTTTGTATTATTAATTTTATTTTTTGTTGTATTTTTTTTTTTTTTTTTTTGTTTTTTTTTTGTTTGGAAGAAAGACGAAAGTGTTTCAATAAAGTTAATAAAATTCATTCAAAAATTATTGCATTAATTAATTAATTATAGAAAATTAATTATTTGTAAGTTTTTAATTGTTGTTATTGTTGTAGTTGTTGTTGTTGCAGTGATGTTGAACGTTGAAAATTGTTGGTGCGTTGAAATTGGTGCAATTATTTGAATAGGATTTTTGTTGTTGTTGTTGTTGTTGTATATTTTGTTTGTAATTTCCAATATATTTAAATATTTTATTAACGATTCCAATAATATGATTTTTGTTTTTTTTTTTTTTTTTTGGTGGTTTGTTTTGCGTTGTTGTTGTAGTTGATGTTGTTGTTGGCAAGCATTTTTTGTAATAATATTTTTTTTTTTTGCGGTTTTTGTAAAGCGACAAAAGAAATAGAATTGCAAAATGTTTTATTTTAAAAAATTGTTTTCCAATTAAATTTTCAGTTAACGTTTTCAAATACATTTTTTTTTTTGTTGTTTAGTGCATTAAAAATAAATAATTATAAAAACAAATGTTTATCAACTAACTGAAAAAATATTTAACAAAAATTAGCAATAAATCTGATAAACGATAAATACAAATTCTTGCTGACGGCCAAGTTAATTAATCGATAAGTTATCGATGTTATCGAAACTAAAAATAAACATTAAACAGCAAACGATAACTCGCTTGTTAAATGTATATGGTCATACTGCCAATTTATCGATAGTAATACTAACAGAAAGTTGTAGCAGTCGATATTTTTGCTTGTCAGCAGTTATCGACACTAACGATAATTAATTAATTTGTTAGAATGTATTTTATAATACAATATTAATTTTTTTATAGCAAATACAATACTTTCGTATCGATAACCCAAAAGTATATATAGCCAATTTATAAAAAATTTATCGATAACATTAAACTTAAAATAACAAAAATATAAATAACTTATTCGAACAGAAATACAAAACAAAAACTAAACGATAACTTATCGATAACACACAGCAAAAACGTTTATTATAATTAAACAAAAATATCGATAGCATAAAAATATTTATTTTAAAGGAAAAAAAAAATGAACACTCGATGGTATAAATAAATCAGATACATTTGAATTTATTCGAACAATAGATTGTTAAAAAAAAAAAAAAAATTTCAAATAAAAAAATGTATAAGCTTAAAAATCAATAATCGTTAATCGTAAGTCGATAATCGATAATCAATAATAATAATAACAATTATGCAATTGTAAATGTAATTACTTTATTGCCTTGTCCACCATTGCTACTCGAAGTACTACTCTGCCTCGCTTGGGCAGTGCTCTCACGCAGACTTTCGCGGGCGCTCAAACTTCTCGAGACTGCTACCTTGGCGCTAGTATCGCTAGCTGAATCGACACTTGAACTGCCCAGAAGGCGTCCCCATTTGCTAGCACGGGTACTACGTGCAGATGGTGGACCCGAGGAGGGCGAGGGTGATGGCGATGGTGTGGGTACGGCGGCGGTTGTTAGGATGCGTGAATCCTCGGTTAATGTTAATTTGGCAGGTAGCTTCTTGGATAGTTGTAAAAATGTTGGTTTTTTGTTGTTGTTGTTGTTTTGTTTTGAGATTTTTTTTTTTTTTTCGTATTTTAGGGATACACAAAGAGTTGATAGGTTGATAGATTGATTGGTAGATAGATAGATAGATTTGATAGATAGATAGATAGATTTGATAGTTTTGTTCATTTACACGTAAGTTTTAAGTAAGCGAACGTGTGTGTGTGTGTGTTTGTTTATGTGTGTGTGTGAAGGAGCGTGTTGTTGATTTATTAGAGTGAAAGCGAGCGAGCAGGGTAAACCGTTAGTGCGTTGTTGTTGTAGTACAGTTGTTGCATTGGGGAGATACAAAATTTTTTTTAGTGAAAACAAAAATATTTTTCATTAATTTCCATGTGCAAGAAAATTTTTATTTATTTATTATATTTTTTTTTTTAAGCCAATTAACAACAAATATTTAAAGCATTGCAAGAACAATGTGCGAAGAAGCAAGTAAACAAAAAAAAGTTTAAAAAAATAATAGAGTTGCCAAGCATTGTATAGAGTCGTGTAGTGTTGTAAATAGATTTTTTTTTTTAGAGCAAGAAATATTATTATTGTTTTTTGTTGTCATTTTTGTTTCATAAAATGAAATGTTTGGCAGTTTTGAAAAATTAAAGACACAGAGAGTTTTAGAGAGAGAGAGAGAGAGAAGGAGAAAGAGAGTGAGGGAGAAAGATTTAGAGTTAGAGATATAGGTATAGAAAAGAAAGAGAATAGTTTGAGTTTGTTAGGCGAGAGTTAGAGCAAAGTAAAGACAGAAACACAAAGCCAAAGACAAACAGATATATATAGAGAGAGAGAGAGAGCGTAAGCATGTTAAAGAGAGACAAAAAAAGAAGACACACAACGAGCATAAGTTTCATTTTCTGCATAACTTCTTAAATAAATTTTTAAAATAAAGAAGATTAATTTTTTCTTTACAATTATGGTTTTGCTTTTGGTTTCAATTAAACAATTAAATAAATTAGTTTATTATTAAAATGAAGATCAAACCTTTTTTTTTTTTGATTTTGGTGTTCATTTTTTATTTTTATTTATTTTTAGTTATTGTTTGCACAATAAAGACATAAAAATAATAAAAAAAAACACAGCAAAGAAAATGTTTAATAAAATATTTGAATTATTCTTTTGTATTTTTTAAATAATTTTTTTTTTATTAATGTATATATTTTCAAAATAAATATATGTGTATGTGTTTGTGTGTGATTTGGTATATGTGTGTAAAAAAAAAAATAAAAAAATAAATAATAATGGCAAACATTTGGTGACACACGATAACAGCAGCGATAACGATAACGATAACACGCACACATCAAATAATAATCAACCAACAAAGTATTTTATTTTTTAAATTTGAATTTTTTTTTTTTTAGACATTCTTTTTTACACTACGATTTTTTTTAATTAATATTTTTTTTTTTTACACTGACACTGATTGCGCTACAGTCTTTTTAAGTGAGTTCATTAGTTCACTAATGAATTGAGTAATTGAAATGAGTATATTTTTTTTGTTTTTGTTTTTGTATTTTTTTTTTTTTTTCAATTACTCAGCACACATAAAATACATAAATAACACATTAATAATAATTATAAAGCAACATGAACATACATATATTAATTAATTAATTAGTTCATTAATTATGTAAGAGTTGATAGATTGTTCAGACTCACCTTGGTACGATCAACATCGACAACCGTGTCACCCTTCTCAACATCACTCTGACCGGATACGATCTCTTTGGAACCGGTTTGCACTTGCGGTGTACGACGAAATTTCGAAAATATTTTACGTACAAGATGATCCTGATTTTGGGGCAATTGCGGCTCGTTCTTACGTCGTTCGGCCAATTCTTTTTCGCGTTTTACATCGGCCACCTTGCGAAAAATCAATCGATGTCTGAGATTATAGGTGAGCACTAGATTACGTGCAAAACTATTCGCAAAGGCTGAATAGAAATCGAGGACTTCGAGCAATTTATCACGTTTGATGGCATGCAAATCACAATAGGTTAACGCCCGCACATTAGCAGCGCTTTGGCCAACGGCCGAATCTTTCCAGAATTGATCGCCGAACACGTCGCCTTTGCCTAAATAAAAAAAAATGTTCAAATATTCGATAGCATAAAAATTTAAGTATTTTTTTGTGAGAACTGTTGTTGTAGTGGTAAGTGTATCTGTGTGAATGTTTTTGTGTTTCATAAAAATATTATTCAAGCATGCATTTTTATCATCTTCAAATACAATAGCTCAACAATTCGTTTACTCACCCAATATTGCCACAACCTCATCGTCCTGTATGACCTCCAGACTGCCTGTTACTATGAAGCAAAGACTATCGATACTTTCGCCGGTATGATATAGTAAATCGCCCGGCGCCGAGTGCGACATCATAAAGTGCATTGCTAAGGCGCGTAGGCAACCATCCGAGGCCAGACGAAATGCTGGATGCTCGTTAAATACTTTGCGATTTAGATGAACACATATGTCAGCCTTCATATCTTTCGGACAATAGTTTAGTACCTGCGAAATGCGAAATGAAGCCATGGCAATTGGTTGGAGAGGGGGGGAAGGCAGGTTATTTGGGTTTCAAACACAGGAATTCGGTATGAACGGAATGGACATTTACGGAAATGGAAACAGTACGATTCAGTTCAGTTTCGTTCAATTTGTTTTAGTTTGGTAGGATTCAATTTGGTGTGATTAAGTTTGATTTCAAACATATTTTTTGAATAAGATCCGTTAAAGTTCGTTTCGGTTTAGATTGGTTGGATTGATTGAAATGATTTCATGATTCAATGCGTTCCGTTCAAAATGTTTCAAATCAAATCAAGTTTAAATCAAGTCAAGATCGAATCAAGTCAAGATCAATAAAATCAAGTTCGAATTAAGTCGATTTTGTATGAAGTTAAGGTTGATTTATGTTAGGTTCCAAGTTTGATTAAGTCAAGTGTAAATCAAGTCAAGTTCGATTCAAGTCAAGTCAAGTAATGTCAGGTGGGAAAGCGTTTGAACATATGAATGAATGAAACAAATTTTTTTTTCTTGGTTTAAGTAACGTAAGAAAACACACATACACATATACACATACGACAATTAAGATAGTGTGTAATTGTGTGTGTGTGCGTGTATGTGTGTGTCAGTTTTCCATGTTCATATGTTTGATTAATTGATTGAGCGAGTGAATGAGTGTGTGTGTGAGTGAGTGAATGAGTGACTAAATGAACATGCACATCCCAGGGAGTCACATATTATTCATGTTGGTAGCTTTACTCAAAGTGAACTTTCTCAAATTTTCGTTACTGGGTAGCCATGGGTGACTTTTTAGCATGCATTTGAATTTGTCATAGACGAAGTTTTTTTTATAGCAATCTTTGAACTAAAAAGCAATCGGTACATTAATGAAATTATCATTGAATAACATAGTACAACGAATATTGAATTGCATGTAACTATTGAAAAATTGAGAGCTTTTTATAAAGTAATTAAAAAACTTGATTACTCGTTACTTGAATTTAATTATTTTGATAGATAAAACAAAGTAATCGCATTATATTAAATTATATTAATCGTTACCAAATGATCTTTGCTCATACAGAATACATACAGAATATCACTTGAAAGTAATTCGTTACTTGGTAATCACTTTAGCGATACCAACATGGCTGATAAAGTTTTTTAATGAGTGTGTGTGTGTGTGTGTGAGTTTTTGGTATTTGTCATGTTTGTTTGATGAGTATTTTTGTTGTATTTATTTGTTTCTTTGTTTAACATTTGGCATTAAATGACTTCGCATGATTTTTAATGTAACACATAGGGGGCGCTTTTCATTAATATCGCTTATTACGTCATACACGTTGTATGAGTAATCGTTTCGACTTTTGATTTTGTATTTCTAATTAGGCACAAACTACAGTCAACGAAATTGGTATAAAGGTCAGTTTTTCACATGGAAAAAACTAAAAAAAAAACTTTCTTTTATACAATTTTATTTATTGTGTTTTGATTTTCTTTTTGTTTAAACCAAACATGAAACTCATCTCGGAAATTAATCAGAATGTTATGTGATTGCGCACAAGTTGTGCGTTGACTCTGCGCAGTCACTGTGTTTGGTTTAAAGTTCATCTAAAGGCATGAATTTGACGGACGCTTTTCGTTTTGGCTTTCGGATAAGTTTTTTTTTTTTTTTTGTTTTTTTGCATTTTGTTTTTGGGAATAAAAGAATTTTAAAGCATTAAAAATTACAGAATTTCATTCGATTTTTTTTTTTTTTAAATTTATAAAACAATTTTTTTGGTTTTTGTGCGCCGTCTTGTTGTTGTAATTAAGCTTACCTCAGTGCATTTGCAGATTTGAATGAGTTTTGTTTTATTAATAAAATATTTTTTTTCTTTTTTATTTCTAAAAATATATGTATATATTTTTTTGTTGTTGCATTTTTTACGCAAATAAAAGCTTCATAAGCGGCGCACTAGACTTTTGTTTTTGTAACTTTTTTTTTCGTGTTTGTTTTGCCAAATCGTCTTTTTTTTTTTTTTTTTGGTATTTTTTCGTTCGTTTTGAGAGTGAAAGATTTTTACAGTTTTGAAATTCGTACGAAAAGCAGCTTAGTTATTGCAATGAAAATAAAAGTCTGTCTAAATTTAAAAATAAAAAAAAAAAGGAATGGAAAAATCAAGTAGAAGCGAAAGCAGCGGCCAGCAAAGTGACAGTTTACTTGTGGCATGTAACATGTGACATGTGGCAGCGAAAAATGATTTGAGTTGAGTTGAGTTGAATTCTATAAGTCACTGTGAGTGCTGTGCATGAGTGTGTGGCCTGTGTTGGCAGCTTAGTGTTGGTAAATGTGAACATAAACTTAACTAAGTAAAAGCTTTCGGCGAATTCTAAATAGTTTTTGGTTTTGTTTGAGTAGGTACTTTGATATCAATCAGGCATTAGTGACCTTGCGTGGTCTTTCAACATCTGACATTCGTCAACACTAAGCGACTTTGCCTTGAGTATGACAGTTTACTCTTTCAAGTTGTGAGCTTGTATGTGTGTGTGTATGTACGTTTAAGCTTGCCTAATACACAGCAACTAATGCCTTAGATGAAAACGCAGTAAAATTAACAAATTTGACATCTCTTTATCGTTTATACTGAATGCACTACAAGAGTTAAAGCAAAAAAAAGTTTCTACATTTTTTTTTTTACTTGTTTGTCGCCCCCCAAATTTTTGTGCAATCACACCTTATTTTTTTTTTTTTTTAAATTTTTTTTTACTTTCATTTTTATAGTTTATTTACACGCATACAAATAAATATGAAAGAAAAAAAAAAAAAAAAAGAGAATGGAAGCTCGTAAAGCATAGGAACAAAAAGAAAGTTTACCTTCTCAGTGTCGAGACCTTTGGTCATGGCCCACGTGGAGACCACATAGTCCATGACACGTTCGCTGAGCGCCTTTGGTACCTCATGCAGTTTCATAAATTCGCGAACGTTGTTGAGCATATCATGATATTTAGCCGTCGCTGAGGTCATTTGCTGTATGATCGTTGTTACATGACCGAAAATTGTTGCATACAACAGGGCTGCTCATTATTTTGTTTTTTTTTTCGAAAATAGTACGTAACAGTGTCAAAAATAACGCAAAGAGCGCAAGTGGAAGAGAACGAGAACGAGAACAAGAAATAGAGAAAGAGAGAGAAATAGTAGATAAAGCAATAATATAATCGATTAGTATAAACACCGACTTAAATACAATAAAAAAAAAAAAGAAAAACAAAAAAAGGAGACAAATTAAATATTTTTATTATCTTAATTATAATAATCACAGTGCGAAAATAAAATATACATTTAAACAAAGTTCAAATGTTTCAATGTTTTTTTTTTTTGGGATTTATTTATTTATTATTATTATTTTTTTTGGGGGTTAGGAGGTAGAAAATACTGGTTGAATACTACGGGTGTGTGTATTAACTACAAACATACAAATACACGATTATGTATGTATTTAGGAGTGTTTTGTATGTGTGTATGCATATGAATGCCTGAAAGTATGCTACAATTGTGTAAATGATCATGTTTATAAAGACGACACATGGTTTAGTTGAATTGATAGTTGATTTGAGTTGAGTTGAGTTGAGTTGAGTTGAGGCATGTTTGAGTAGAGCGCGCATGCGCAGCTAGAACAGTAATAAATGCCACGAATTGTTGTTGAGTCTAACGAACGAACGAACGAACAAACGAACGAAACGAGCGAGTGAGCAAGGGAACGAGAGGATCAAACGAACGAACGAACGAGCGAGCGAGACTGTACAGAACAGTGAAGCGCGTACGTTGCGCATCACACACTGCACACACATTAATTAACGCAAAAAAGTATGCTATACATTTTTTGTTTGTGAAATTATTCATTTTCTTGGCCATAGAACCAAATCTTGGAGTGTGTATGCGCAACGTGCACTTTGACTGTTTTTTTTAATTAAAAAAAAATTATATATTTTTTTTTTTTATATTTCTAGTATTTTTGTATTTAAAAAAAATTATTTTTGCTTCAATTTTTGTTTGTATTTTTTGTATACTTCTTTGTCTTAAATTGTTTTTATTTGTTTTTTACTTTTTTTTTTATTTTTTTAATTCGGTTAAATATTTTTTTTTATATCTTCTTCTTTTTAACAATTACTAAAAAAAAACAATGATAGCTAAAAACATTTCGAAACAACATTTTTTGTAGATGTAAATTTTTGTGTCTTTTTTCTTTTTTTTTTTGTACATTTATTTTTTTATTTTGTTATTTATAAAGTTTTGTTTTTTTTTTTTGGCGAGCCCTAAGTGTGACACATAAACAACTTTTAGAAAAATACTTTACAATAGAACTCACACATAGCGACGAATTGTCCAACTATACGTGTGAAAAATAAATAAATAAAAAAAAACAACAAATCAAATCATGTTTAACGACAGACAAAACCAATGACTGAAAAAGTTTTCTTTATTCTTTGCTTTTGGTGTCTTTACACTGGCACACGATGCCATTGTGAAGCCTTCGTTGAGATGCTTTTAACACATAATATGCTTTATTTAAATAAAACAGAACTGAAAAATTGAAAATAATATAAAAAAAACACATTTACATTTTGCTCACATTTAAGCTTCCCTAATGGCATCGTGCAGACAACGTGTAATTGCAGGTGAATGAAGCATAAACTATGTTAACAAAAAACAATAATGAAACAAAAACGAAAAAAAAAGTGTTCGATGAGAGCGTCAAGCGGTCCAAAATACCGTTATAGAGTATAACAAATGAGTACAGCATTAAATAAGACTGGCTCAGAGCTACAAAGAATATTGTTGTTGTTAAGGAGCGCAAAACAGTTTGTTTGTTAAAAAACAGAGAGATAGAGACAGAGACAGAGAGAGAGAGAGAGAGATAGTTATAGAAAGAGTGGTTGTGGCTTAACAACAGGAAACGACTAACAAGTACGAACTTTGTACAAAAAGGGGCTTGTGCGTTGTTCTTGTATACTATTTATTTGTTGTTGTTGTTTTTTTTTTTACACAGAAAGAAGGCAAGTGTAAAGACAGCAGGAGAGGGGTTAAACATAGATAGAAATAGAGGGAGAAAAAGAGACAGAGAAAGTTGGAATTCAAGAATTGTTGATAGCAACAAAGTGCTTTTGAAATTAAAGAGGGATAAAATTTATAGAGTTATAGATTTATAGAGATGGAAAGAAAGAAAAACATACAATTGAAATTGGAGCCTCAAAACAAAGAAGTTTTTGAGTGAAGATGAGAAATTATTGAAAAAAAGAATGAGATAGAGATAGTTAAAGGGTAGTAGTCTACTAACCCTATAAGTAGATAGTAAAAGAAAGATTTTAAATGAAAAAATTAATAAGGTTTTGAGTTAGGAGCTCAAGATATATAGAGAAAAGAAAAACATATAAAGAGACAGGGATAGAGTAAGACAGATATACAGATGAAAAGATCTAAAGAGACAGAGAGAGATATAGAAAACGACAGAGAGAGAGAGAGAGAGAGAGAGAGAGAAAACTACACCAACTCCAGCAGTTATTAGTTCTAGCAGCGCTATTCGTGCGGCGTCACGCGGCCTTTGTTTCTTTGCTTTGAAAACGGTGTGCCATAAGCCAATTCATCTTGTGTGTGTGTGAGTGTATATAATTTTGCAACAACTGTCTACGCATATGTGCGTTTGTATTAAGTTATTTTATGTGTGTGTGTGTGTGTGTGTGTATGAGAGCAATAATAATGACTCTCATTAATCCAAAGGCCACGCGACTATGCACAAATTTGATTAAAGCTTTTCTTGTTTTCATTTTTAAAATTCTTTTTTGCAATTGAAAATTTTTTTTTTTTTTTTTTTGGACTTGAAAGCGTTGCGCGTTTTATTGAAATAGGACGCGGCAACAGAACGTGTCGAACACCGCACCTGCAATGATCATCATGCAGATGGTGAACACCTTCTCGTTGTCCGTCTCAGCGGCGACATTGCCGAAGCCAACCTGTAAGAGAAAAAGAAACAGAAACAAAACAGAAAAAAAACAAAACAAAAAACACACACATAGATACATACATATATATATTAATACAATAAATACAAACACAAAGAGAGAGAAAAACATTAAGAGAAAAAAAAAACACAAATTGTTAGTGTGTTCAAAGATACCGATATCCATGTTTGTTAAGCGTGTAAGAAGTATTAACAATAAATAAATTACAAAAAAAAAGAAATAATTAAAAAAGAGAAAAAGAAAACCCAAAAACAAACCCAACGCCATCGAGCAGCATGAAACACAAAGAGAAGAAAATGAGAGAAATTAAAATTGAGAGAGCTTCATTTATATAACTTTTATACCATTAGCTTTCTCGGACACAAAGTCACACATACACATACATACATATACGCACACAGACACGCCCACTTACCGAAGTCATGCAGGTCATCGTGAAGTACAAAGCCGTCACATACATACTCTTACGCGAGGGCCCATTCACCAGCTCCGGCCCTGTGTCATTGCTCCATATATACGAATATGGCGATTGTGTTACATTCGCCAATTTCCACAGCCAACTATATTGTATCTATTGTACGAAAACGTGCATTAAACAAATGACGATAATGATGACTGTTCAAAAGCCTTACGCCATTATCAGCATCACTGCGTCCAATTGAATACCAAATGCATGCAAGCCAATGCGCTACCAGCATATAGAAGCACAGCAATAATATCAGCATTGCGGCACCGTATTCAAGATAACGATCCAATTTGCGTACAACACGACCCAAACGCAATAGGCGCACCACTTTCAATGCACTGAACAGTGAACCGATGCCGTCCTCATCGCGATCAAACGCATTGAAGACATCATAGGGCAGGCAACTGAGCAGATCGATTATGAACCATGATTTCAAATAGTTCATGCGTATCACTTTCGGATCGCTGACCACCTCACCACCAGGACCAACGAATGTCGTGTGAAAGTTTAATACTGCGAAAAATATTTCAAAAGTTTCATTAGCTCAATAGCTTATTAGATTAATAGTTTTATACCTACCAATATCTATAAAGAATATTACATCGACTATGGAATCGACGACGAGCAATGAAACATCTTCTGAGGTTTTATTTTTAAACGCTACATTATATGGCACCTGAACAGAGTATAAGATATTTGTAATGAAACACACAGAAAGAAAAAAGAAAATACACTTTGGATTCTTTTGTTTGTTGAAGCATGAAGGATGGCTGAGGATGTATGGGTAAATGTTGCTGGTGTGGAAGTGTTTCATATGAGATACAATTCTTAGCAGTCTTAAAGCAGAAACTCTTATGACTAACTGAAATTAGTTGCTACATAAAGCATTACAATTGAAAACGAAAAAAAAATTTTTCTTCAATTTTCGAGCGATTATAATCGGAGCGGTTTTAGTTTTCAATGAAGCGAATGCTGTTGTTATTTTTTAGCTAAAGGCTTAAAATAGCAGGCGATTTGAGCGACTTAAATCGCGATTTTAGCAGTGAAAGAAATAGCAAATTTTGGATATTAATTTATGAGGGAGATTATAATCAAAGCGACTTTTGTACTAGCGATTTTTGAGAAAGCGAAAGCTGTTGATATTATTTTGATTCAAATATTTAAGGAGAGTTTAATTAACGGATGTTGAAGCGTAGTTCGACCGATTTTTGGCCAAGTGATTTGTGTGAGTGGTTTTAGTTGGAGAGATTTTAATTGGAGAGATTTTAATTGAAGAGATTTTAAATGGTGGAATTTTTATTGGAGTGATTTCTGTTAAAGTATGTTAATTTTAGTTAAACTTTTAAAAGAGAGTCTGTTTGAAGTGATTTAAGACGCAGTTGAACGAATATATATGCAGCGAAATGTTGATCGAGCGATTTGTCAGAGTGACTGTAATTAGAGCGATTTTAATTGAAGTGATTTAAAAAAAAAAACGTTTACAGTTTAAGGTTTATTAATGAATGAAAAAATTATTCGATTAATTATTATAATTCGATTCACAGTAGAAACATGATTGAGACAAAAAAATTTTAATCGAGGTGATTTCAAATCTGAGCCGAAATCGCTTTCCAAAAGCGGAATTCAAGAAGTCGCACTTGCATCTTTGAGTTGACTTAATATGATGTGTTGCTAAGCAAGTCAACTGCTATGAAACGAGTTTCATATATCAAATGAAAATTTATTCAGACTTTAAGCAACTCAGTTGAACTTGTTGAAATCGCTCATCGTCACAAAACAATTATGAAAACAAAATTCGTTGGATTTATAAACCGCTTAAAGCTTCTAAATCATAAGCAACACAAAAAGCCAAAAAGTCACGGCGAACACATGATTGTTCATTGTTTCTAAATATGTATAAAGTATCTCAATAATGAAGCAATGGCACAAGTGTATGTGTGTGTGTGTGTGTGTGTGTGTTGCCACCTTGAAATTCAAGCTGAAAATATGCAACAGTTGACAACAACAATAACAACAAAATATTTATTATTATGTTACTTGAGTAAGTACAAAAAAGATACTCATATCTGTGTTAGATACTCATAAATATTCTGTTTAAATGCACTCAAATAAATAAATAGCTATGAGTTTGTTATTCTTGTCTAAGATTGTTGTTGTTGTTGTATTTGCCTACTTGTCTCTATTAATTTAAGCACATAAAATATTTTACAACAACAAGAAAGCAAATAAGTACAAAAAACAACAAAATGCAAAAGACAAAGTCTGTCTGGGCCGCCATATGTCTGTCTGTCTGTCGGTCTGTCTCAGGGAATGTGTAAACATGATGGCAAAGCATTATCGTATCTCTCTTGGCATGCCATGACTTGCGGCGACAGTCGTTTTGCCGGAAGGCGTCTTTTCAACGAAGCGTAAGGAACATGAACATGAACACGAACTGGAACTGTAACTGAAACTGGAACTGAAAGCGAAATTAATGCGAACTGAGCTAAGTTGCTCCTTCTGTCGTTAAGTTGAGTTGACTTGACTTGACTTGACTTGAGACGCGTTCAGTTGAGTGCAATTTATGCGAAAATGTTAACATTCTTGTTGACGGAAATAAGAACAATTTGAGTAGACGAAAAACAACAACAAAACATGTAAGAAAAAAACAAAAAACAAAAAAAAAACAGCAAGAAAAGTGAAAAGAAAACAACAACATGGCTGATGATAACAACAGTTAAGATGGCGTTGTTTATGTATGTATTTATGTAAGAGTGTATATGTGTGTGTCGTGTGTGTGTGTGTGTGTGTGTAGGCGTGCTTAAGTGGCAGCAATGCTTGACTTGAGTTATGTGCAAAATCAGGCAAAGCAGCTTAGCAGTCTAACAACGACAGCAGCAACAGCAGCAACAACAACAGCAACAATAATACATTCAAAAAGAAATAAAACGAAATAAGATGAAAAATTCAAAAATAATAATAATACAAAAGACGAACATGGAAATGTAATACTCTTTTATAATGAGATACATAAAACAGATTGATGTTCATCGATTTCGTTGCTATTCTGTTTTCTTTTTTTTTTACAAGATTTTACAAAAAAATATTTTAAATTGAACAAGTATATTTGCAACGCATAGCAAAAATAGCATATTTTTAGGGATAAGGCATACACGCATAATGAGAGTGTGCCAAAAGACATAAAAAATTTCAATTCTGAGTCAGATATGTGAAAATGATCTGTCAATGATGACAATGCATATCATATACTTCTATACTACATTGTGGTATTCAACACATACAGCAGTCTAATATTTAAAACGAAAACAAAATTCGAGTGCTAGACTGACGTATGTATTTGCTGTAAGGTCCTGTGTAACATAATATCATTTATTATTGAATTCTATGAGAGGTCCATTGATTGTTTATGAATAGCAAAGTGTGATAATTTCGAGATATAATATTGATATTTTAATCCGTACAATTTGATAGATTAATCCGTATTCGAGACTGGTCCTTTTTCTGATAAATGGTTGGTCCATTTTTATGCCTTTTGATACCAAAATTTACTGTCCCAACTAGGCTTTTATTGAACATTTTTCCTCTTCTTAATATACTTCAGTGATAGTTGAGGTTGTTTAATAACCTCTAAGACCTTCCATCGAAATTTTGGTTCATTTTTCAGTGCTCTATTTCAAAACTGTATTCACTCAATCATATTTATATTTTTTTCTTCCTAATATCTTCGATAAGTTTCATCTCAAATTATCACACTGAGCGTTAAAGTTCTTAAATGATAATTTTTTTATGTTTTTGAACTCCGAAATTGTAATCAAGAAAAACCATTCGACTCAATCTCTGCTCAATTGAAGTGCTTATCTTAAAAAAAAAAAAACGAATTTAAATTCTGTTTAAAAAGCACGAAACTGTCAATAAAATCGAAGTATTCTTCTTCATTGCTAGCATGTTTTTATTCTATGATATTTTTCACTTTTACTATTACTTGTTTTTGTTCGTGTATTCTATCTGAAAGCTGCTTAAGTTGTTTTCATGTCTTAAGCTTGTTACTTTGACATCGATAATTGACTCGAACATTTGTACTTAAAAATGTAAACTGGATTTCATTTGAGCGTTAGAGTGAGCAGAAGAACGTGTCTGTGTGGCAGCAAGTTGAAGTAACTGAAGCAACTCAACATGCTCTTAGACAAATTGATTGACGTTACAGTTGGCACATTATGTAACTGATTAAAAGTAAATGAATGAAATTGATGGAGAAGCAAAGCTTTCTACCGGAAGCGGAAGCAAAACAAAAGCGACACTTGATAGTGTTAACTATTAATGCTAATGATAATGATGATCAAGATAATGATGATAATGTTCGGCTTACCTCAAATACGTTGTATTACTAAAATACATGGACACACACATACACGCGCACACATACTCACACACACACACACACACAAGCAGAAGTGTTGGTAAACGTGCACTAATTTCGTTTGCTTTGTGCATGTCTGTGCATGTTAATTTCTATCTTTTTTTGTCAGCATGAAAGTTATTCGAACTGAAGACACTTTAGTCAAAGAGCAGTGAATACAAAGAGAGAGAATTTAACAACAGAAGAAGACATGTGCAAACGATAGCACATGATATGTTTGCTAATGCTTGATTGTGCAATAATTGTTTGTGGTTTGGTCTTATGTCTCAAAATGATCAATCACACAAATGACAATTCAACATTGAAAATCAGGTGTTGAATAAAATAATAAGCTGTTTTCACCAACTCTCAAATTAAATATTAATTTTATTTGCTTTTCCATTGTAATTGACTTTTTATACAAATTTCGTGAGGGATATGCACTTCTTTCAGACCACTAACACAAAAGAACATCATTAAGTGTGTCACAAATAATTTTCGATGATACTTTTGCCTGCAAATGAAAGTCTTGAACGGACTGTAAAAAAAAGATGGTTTAAAAATCCAAATCATTGAATATTATAAGATGAAATTTAAAAAATTTGTTGACTGTAATGATTTGTTAATGAGGAAAACCTCAATGAGACATTAAAATTTAATTTTTTCCAAATTTCTTTGGTGAAAACGATACTTGTTATGTTCTTTGGCCATAGACCTGAGTCTAAAAAAAATCTCTGTAAACATTTTATCGAAATTTTGGCCTACGTTCTTTCACCACATTAATTTTGTCGCGGATGATTTCGCTTTTGTAGGCTTTCCATGTTCGGAAACCCATTTGGTAGACACGATGAGGATAATACTTTTTTAGAGAGCTGTAGAAGTCAACGTTTCTGATTTACCGTTATTAAATTTAACGTCATTCTATCACCCAAGAGTTAGAAAAACGATCCAACACATGCTATAAAAATGTCGGATGAGATTTCGTCCATTTATTTTTTGGAGGAATATAATATTTTTCCAATAACTCTGCATGTGTGCGCGCATGTGTGTGTGTGCGTGTATTTATATGCGTTACATGTATGTAGTTGTTAGTTGATTGTTATTATTATTATTATTGTTGTTGTTGTTAATAGTTTTTTTGAATGGTGCACTAAAATGACATGTTTGTTTGTTTGTTAGTTGATGACTTTTGATGATGATTTGCACGTTGATTTGACACTGAAATGTGATACGATTTCTTCTTTGATGCGTTTCGATGTGAAATGTGTTTTATTTTCTTTGCTTTATTATTAATATTCTCTTTTTGTTGGTCGCACACTTACCATAATGGCGGTATAAAATGTTAAACACAATATCACCCAATCCCAAATTGCTTTAAATGCACAATAATGCAAAAGTATGTGTGGCGGCGTTTTTGGCGCTTCCTGTCTGTATTGTGGCATAATATCGGCGCTCAGTGACATCATCTGCAAGTATACACCACAAATAAGATATATTTAATTTTAAAACAATCAGATACAAATCCAACTTACATGTGCCAAATTCGATTGTTTTGTGGGATCTTTCAGTGTTGGTAAATGCGCACTGAATTGCCGACTCCGCGTCACTGAGCGCGCCAATTTTGCAAATTTTGATAGGCCTAAAACTGGAAGTAGCAAATTAACTAAAGTTAAGCAGTCTTTTATCTGTTGACAATTTCATTTGCGTTTGCTTTGCTCTCGTCTCAGTGAAAAGTCAGTTTAGATATTGCTTACCACCCTTTGTATCCTCGCTGTCGATTGGCTGCTTCAGTGCTGTTATATCCCGAAATGTCAACAGAAAAAGCACAACCAAATCCCTTTCGTTGCGTATTGGCGCAACTTGCAATAGCAGCCATAATGGTGTCTCTATAAATATTTGCCATTCGAAGTGCACAAGTGCCGAAGACAAAGCGGTAGCGATTTTAAACAGATTGAAAAATATATATTAGTATTTGCATGAATATTATGTCATTGCTTAAACAATTATGAAGTCATGAACATGTTAACATTCACGTTGAATAGCAATGCTCAATAAGATATTTGCTTTCAATGCAAGTCACGTTGAAAATGTTGTAAAAAAAAGGATACTTAAAGCATATTTTTGACTTATAGCTTATTTAATATAAATGTACCGTTATTGTTTGTTTAAAAAAAATTCACTGTGAATGACAAAAGTTTGAAAAAGTTGTTCTCTTTGGCAATTTTCAAGTTTCTGCATTTGAAACAATTAAAAATCTTAAAAATCAAGTTAGACTTTCTATAACTAAGCACTGTGAATGGCAATTTTTACATGCTTAATTATAGATTTAAAAAATAACTTCACGCTGAATGTTAAAATTTAAAAAAAGTCCAATACTTCTTCACTTTTTAGTTGCCATAATAAAAATGTACATTTCAATGTTAAAAACAATGAATTAATTTCTTGTTTTAAACGCTGTGAATGGCAAATTTGTTTATTTAATTTAATAAAAAACATTTGCCAACAAATTTGCTTCTCATAACAAAAAACTAATCCAAAACTTGAGCACCTGTAATATGCACAAACATTTTGTAACAAAACACATACAATGTATGTACAACTAAGACGCTTCACTGTGAATGACAGCGCTGGTATGGCTTATGTTTTTGCCACTGTAAATAAACAAATTCGATAAATTACAAAAGAGTAGAGAAATGGCAAACAAAACTTGTTGAGAATTAACTTTTCCAACTGTCGCAGAATAATCCTTTGCTCGTACAGCAACATTTTAATGCCCCAAACTGCTCAATGTGAATGTCAAATGTACACATGAGTGTATTTGTATGTGTGTCTGTGTATGTGTGTAAGTTATTAAAGCCTTGGCAGCTCACAGTCATTTGAAAATGACTTTGCAATTTGGCATTTTTGATATTTTGTGCAGCTGTTGCTCTTATCTTAAACATTTGCGATAAACTTGTGCCAAACACATACGACACAAGTGGTCAATATTCCAATAACAACAACAACAACAACATTTATTTGTTGGCTGCCAACAAAAACATGCTCGTTGAATTGGCAATAATAATAACACCAACAATGTTGATGAACACAAATCGAAGTTATGAGCCAAAAAAAAAAAATAAAGAAAATGTCTAAGAACGAAAGTGCAAAAATGGCCGCCAAATGAAGAAATGCCGTAAGGCAAACAACGAATTGCGGTTTTCATTTCAGGTCTTAAATTCTTTTACATTTTTTTTTTTTTTTGTATTTTTTTCTCATTTTTTTTTTCTTGCTCTCTAAACGAATTCAATATGTGCTGACAGGTGTCTCCTGGGCACAACATTATTTTGTACGTTTATTGAATTTGGTCTTTTGTGTTTGTTCGTTGGAAAGCGCAATTGGGCAGAGGGGGGGGGGGGGGCTGAGTCTGGTCTACTTGGCTCGCCATGCCTTACAAGCGACAATTTTGCCATTTATTGGCTTGTTTTCGGCTACGAATTGATTGGTTTTCATGATTTTTTTTCTCATTGTTGTTTTCACTTTTTGCCGCCATAAAAAACAACAAAATTTGTGTTTTTTTTTTTGCTCTTAAATTACAAAAGCACAAGAAGTAGTAGCAGTAGAAGAGGAAGAAATTGACTGCAACAAATTGATGAAAGTTCGAGGCCTCAGCGCGCAGCTTCAACTGACATTGAGTGCAAGTTGCCATAAGAACAACAACAACAATAACAACAAATGGTGACCCTCAATAATACAATAAATCAAATTTTCTTTCTCTTTCCCTTTTTTTGTTGTTTTTTTTTTTTTTGTATTGAAATCAAATGAAAAACATAACTCAAAAATTTTAATCAACTTTGACATTTTCAAATATGACAAATTGTTTTATTTTTTTTTGTGCGCTTTTTTGTTGTTTAATTCAATTGACGAAAAATAAAACAAGTACCCAAAAATTTCATATTACATAATTAACGCGTGACACGCGTGTAAAGCACATGTCACGTACATTTCGTCGGCGTCGTTCAACATTTGCAATTCGCAGAAATACAAAATACAAAAAAAAAAAAAAAAAAAACGAGCAAGAGAAACGCTTCTGTTTGAAATGTAAATGAAATTGCAATTACTGTTGAGCAATCGTTGACATTTCGAATGCATTAGCAATCGTGCACAGACACAGATGAGTGTGGAAAATGCCCACGGCGTTGGTGTGGCCGCCAACAAGCGTCGAACATTATGCAATTTTGCAGCTGCAAAAAGTTGTTATGAGCAAACAAAAAAAAAAAAAAAACAGGAGAAGAAATCTTAGCCGAACTTTTCCTTCAAAACATGTTATTAACTTGCCTACCAAAAATCCAAAAATAAAAACATGATAAATATCAAATTTTACACACGCCAAGTGAAGTGAATTCATGTTTATATTTGCGCTCAGAAATGTTCATTTTGTGCAACTTATGAAAATTCAATGAACGCGCAACAGCAACAGCAACAACAACAACAACAACATCAACAACTATTGAACCAATGTAGAAGCTAAGGGCACAGCATGTGGTGAGTGTGTGTCTGATTGATGCTATTTTGACAAGACACAACGACAAACCATGCGACACAGACAGCGGAGAGCTTAAAAAATGCAACAGGAAGTTCATTGCAGTGAACAAGAGCAACACACACACACACACTAATACACACATAAGCAAACAAACAAACAAACAAATATACTTGCATACAAACAGACAGAAATATACAACAGACATGTCGAAACGGAAACGGAAATGTAAAGCACCGAAGAGCGCTTAGCAATGTTTAAGCTAGCGTAAGGTACATATGCATATTTATATATGTATACAGCTATGGTCAAATATAAATGACAAAAAATATTATAATCTTTTGATATACAAACTTATTTAAAACGTTCCTTTGGCAAAAAGTTTTTTATAATTAACAAAAAATTAATTGAACAGTTTGCAAATTAATATTAAATAGTTTTTGAAATCCATACAGCGAGGTTATATTTTGAGCTGGAAACAATCTAGTTCGATAGTCAACGAAACTCTTTTGCTAAATTATTGTTTAAATAGTAAAGAAATATTAATTTATTTTCATTTAAAGTAAATGGGCTTCTGCCTTATTAGAAAAAGGATACTTTTACTAAAAAAATGAAAAAATGTCCAAAAAATTCAAAAATAATACTTTTTTACTAAAGTATAATGTCGAAAATAATTTTAAAAATCTTAGATTTCTTTTAAATATAGTTAAGAGCGAGTAGGCACCAAAGATTTTTTGAAAATCTTTTCATCAAGACTTCATTTGTTTATTGAAAGAAAAGCCAAGAAATCAGAATATGCGTTTTTGTCGGTTTATATAAAGTGTACTATTTCTTTGTCCACAGCTGTACATACTTATGTTTAACTGTGCCCTATGAAGAAATTATTGTGTGTGTGGGTGTGCGGTTTGTGGCTTGAGGCAACGCAAATGCCATCAAAAGCACAACATGCCATAAACGTTGTTGTGGCTTACGTTGTTGTTGTTGTTTTTGTTGTTGTTACTGCTGTTGAGTCATCAGTTGAGAAATTTTTCCATGTTATCTCATCTCATTTTAGCTAATTTCATTTCATTTGATTTCCGTCTTCACTTAAGGGGGGACATCACAGTAGCACACAAATAAATTGGTATATTTTTAGGAATTTTGTTTGGCTGAATAAAAGTATTAATCGAAAATGTGTAAATGAGGTTTTATAGCGATACTAAAAAAGAACAAAGTGTAATTTTTCTAATAAAAAATATTAAAAAATGGCGGCTGCGCAGCATATGTCCCAAGGCGCCTATTTTTTGATGGCCGAAAACATAACTCGAGCAAATCTTTACCGATCGACTAGAAACTTTGTATACAGCTTCGAAATGTCTCCCCCCACGGAGCTACGTAGGGGTTTTTCGATATTTTGATTTTTAACAAAATGGTGCATGTTTGAAACAAAAAAATTAAATTTTTAACAAAAAAAATACGACACAAAATCGTCTATAAAAAAACTAAGCCATATATCGAAAAACCCCTACGTAGCTCCGTGGGGGGAGACATTTCGAAGCTGTATACAAAGTTTCAAGTTGATCGGTAAAGATTTGCTCGAGTTATGTTTTCGGCCATCAAAAAATAGGCGCCTTGGGACATATGCTGCGCAGCCGCCATTTTTTAATATTTTTTATTAGAAAAATTACACTTTGTTCTTTTTTAGTATCGCTATAAAACCTCATTTACACATTTTCGATTAATAATTTTTTTAAGCCAAAATAAATTCCTAAAAATATACCAATTTATTTGTGTGCTACTGTGATGTCCCCCCTTAAGCACTCAGATACCCTTAAGTGTTTTAAGCTGTTGCTCAAAACGTTTTACATTTCATATTGGCTTTCTTCTTCTTCTTCTTCTTATGCTTCTTCTGTATCTTACATCTCTTCATCACCTTTTTTATTGCCATAGAATATGCAAAGAGCAAAGGAAAATTTACAGCTACGTCGAGTCTATGTTCAATTAACATTTAAATACTTTAAATAAATTGAAAATAACATTTTACTAAATTGACTCGAAGGTTGCAATCAATTTTAAATGTGTAAATAAAACGCAATCGGGCCATGGCGATACTTGAATACGCTTTATCGTATATTGCAATTTAAATATGAAATTATTTGTAATCTAATTATAAGGTGGGCTTGGGTAACCACGCATGGTTGATGACCTCAATTTTTGCGTTGTTCTGAATAAACATTCAGTATAGAATATGGCATGACTCGTATCATAGAATCATGCAATTAGAATATATAAATTATTGCATGGCTAATCACATGAGAATACATAATGAACACATTATATTTTTTAAGGACATTATTGCTTATGAATTAAAATAATTGCATGATTTTTCAGAGTCTAAATATGCCAAGGCAAGATAATAGACATTCTTGATATGATCAATTAAAGATATTAAAGAACTTTTTTCTGATATATTCAATCTCTCTTTTCAAACTGTTTGATCGAACCTTCGTTTCATCTGGAACGTTTAGACTTTTCAGCATTTTTTATCTGCTGAATGACAATATTATTATTATTAAAGTTTTCATCTGGTATGATGCAACTTTAATCTACAAAGCGTGAATAGAATTTTCTTTTGATATTTCGATTTTCTGAAGATCGAGCAGTTTGATCAAACCATTAAGTCATCAGGTTTCCTTCTGCAACATTAAATATATAAAGTTCTCAATGTTTGTATTAAATATTTTTTTTCTTCATACAAGCTGAGCAAATTTGAGCCTTCAAAAGTATTTGATGTGCAGTTTTTTGACTATTTAAGTACCCATTTTCATATACATCTTTTTTGATTGAAATTTCCCTCTATCGATACATATATTTTTCTTGCATAAACGAAACTTTGCAAACTTAATCGTTTTCAGCGAATTTCAGCGCCATGAAGACTTCTTGCTAACTCAATATCTCATGCAAAATACTTTGTACACAAAAAAGAGTAGAAGCTATTAAGAACAATTTGCTAAATTGCTATAAATTTTTATTGCTGCCAGAACAACTTTGGCTAACAACAACTAATTTGATAATTGTCTGTGAGCAATAACAACTTGCAACATGTGCAACTCGATATGAACAAATCGCACGTCCTTGGCCTATTAAACGAACATTGCATTGATAATCAAATATCACACATACAAACAAACAAACAACGACATATGCTAATATGATAACAATTTACAGTTTAATCAAGATTTAATTTTTTATGTTGTAGCTTAGACAAAAATAAAAAAAAAAATACGATTAGTTTTAGTTGATGGGTCTCGAGGGGCTTATGTGGGTGGGAAGTGGGGTTCTGTTTGCATATACCTTGCTGTATTTTGCCAAATTGTGAGAGCCCACAGCCACATTGTATATCTGAAAATTTTAAATCGTATACAAAATATTATTCAATAGACAACACTTGACATTGACTCATATGTACAACATTTTCAGTCTAGCGAAGTGTGCTAACATACTTGATCTTTACAACAAGTGGCTTACGCATTGGCTTACAGCATTTCCAATCAACAGCAATACACATTGACCTAATTATACAATTTCAACTAATATGCCGAAAAATAGAGGTATAAAAGAAACCAAAAAAAAAATAATAAATAAAATAGAAACAAAAAAAAAAAAACAATTTCAAAATAGAAAATAAATTTGGCAAGAGTACAAAAGTTGAGTGTGCATGCTCAACTGCTATGCTATTCATTTGTTGCCTTTCCTAATTAATTAAATTGTATCATTTTAGCAAAGCGGGACAACAAAAAAAAGCAACAACAACAAATAACGAATGGCAGTAAAAGTAACTTACAGCAAATGACCTCTGGCACAGTATGCGACAATATTAATGCTTCACGCATTATTTATGCAACGTGTTGAACTGAATTTGTTTTTGTTGCTGTTTTTGGTCTTTTTCGTATTTTTTTTTTTGTTTTTTTTTTTTCATTTTCATTTCGTTTATGTTCACATTTGGATACGGTTTCATGGTTTCTCTGCACAATTTATTTGCATTAAGATTTCATGTGTAATTTAATTTACTTCGTTTGAATAAATGAGTTTTTGTAGAAGAGCACGAAATTGTTGGCCATTTTGGCCATGAGTGTGCATGTGTTGTGGCGTAATAAAAGAGGTGGGCGAAAGTCTTTAATGTTTAACAAAAGTTGCTCGAAGTGCATAAGCGGTTAAACATCGAAACCAAATGAAAATAAACATGAATGTTTTCTTTAAAATTCACAAATTTTTACTTTCATGTATAAATTTTTGCTTTTCAATATTAAAAATAATAAAAAGATATCGGGAAAAATATTGGTTTTTGTTAAAAAAAGCATATGCGCCTGAAAGTAGGCAGCACTGCTGCTTTCTACGTTATTTTCGTTGGCATTCTATCGAAATTGTTATGAAAATGAATTTTCAAGCAAATTCCAACTTGACCCTGAAAGTAGGCAACACTTTATATTTGGAAATGCTTGGCACAAAATATTTTAGCTGAAAATGTTCTATAAATAAAATCAAGCCTCGATAAACTAGCTAAAATTTCAATGTAAATATGTAAATTTATGAAAGCAACATGTTTGTACTTCTTGGATAAATTACGAGTGACGCCTAAAAGCAGGCCACACTTTATTTTTCGACTACCGACTAAAACAAGTTTTTTTTTGTATTTTTTTTTGTGTTTTCTACTTCATATTTAAATTTCGTATGAGAAAAGGAAAATTTTTTCGGCACGCACTTAAGTACAACAAAATGCAACAATTTATTACAAATGCTCGAGCATAAATCCAAATAATGTATGGCCAGAACCGGAAGCAGCCAAGTGAAAGCTAAAAGCTCACAACGTACCAAAGGTGATACAGAAAATGGGTAAGCGGATTAGTGTATGTTGTGTCTTAAGCCAGTAATAGGCAAGTGTAAGGGCGTAGGCGATAATAGACGGGTAGGCAAGTAGAATGGTCATTGAATGGTATGAAGTAGACTAACTGGCAGTCAAGACGTTCAGGCAGTGAGAACATTCGAATTGGCATAAAAAGCACTTAACAAACTTGGCGCCATTTTCAGTTTGCGGAGTTTTTGGATCACAAAATGGTCGATAATGTCAAGTCAGGTCTGCACAGACACTGACTTTTCCAACGCTAACAATTTACAGCTTCCTTCTCATCGCTTATTATTACTGACTTTCTGTTTTTTTTTTTTTTTTTGTTGTTTTATAACTTTCGATACACTCGTGTTGTTGTGGGCGTCAAAGATTAAAAGAAATGTGGTATTGAAAAAAATATTGTGAGCATAGGATTAAAAGCCAACTTTTGCATTAGCATAAATGAGGTTTACCAATACTGAATTAACTTGCGCACCATGAGCGATGCCAGCAAATGTCGATCATCATTATAATTATGTTGTTGCAGCATGTTATACACTTGTCGGCTTAAACAGAGTTCGATGACATGTCACAAACAAACAGACAGAAGGGACAGACGGACAATTTAAGTGGTGGTTATACAGCAGATTGCATTGAGCCAGTGTTGTTTAATAACTACTTATCGAGCATTACTGTTTTTTTAATATATATTTTTTTTTTCGGATTATTTCCTTTAATTTTTTTTAATACTTTTTATAATTAATTATTTTATTTTTATATGATAATTAAGTAATTGACTTACTGTTCTTTTTGTAGAGCAATATTTCAAATTGATCCTGCTGTTGGTTCTCCAGCGTGTATTCCAGTCGTGAGACGGTCTCCTTGTCTGTCAGCTCGCCGTACATAAAGCCGCATCTGCTTAAAGGTTGCGGCCAAATCAACGTGCCATCGTTGTACGTTCAAATAACAACAAATAATTTAAGAAACCGCATGAGCCATGAGCAGAGCAAATGAAAATAGAAGAGAGAGATGTGCACGTTTCTCGAGATATTATTCTGAATTGTAATAAATATTATCTTATAGCTAACAATTAAATTACATGGCTGAGTTAAATTAATAAATAAATTGTTGAATTTAAAATTGTTAGTCATATGCAAGCTTAACGGTAAACAAATGAGTGTTTGAGTGTTGCAAAAGCTTTAAAATACAAATAAAAGAAACAAAGCAATAACATAAATTAATCAAATCAATAGTCAACAGTCGCCAGATGGCGTTTTTTAAGAAGAATTTTTGCAGTACGATTAATTATTTGCAACGATTAATCGATAATAATCGTTACTGTTAGAGATTAGCGTATTTTAATAAGAATGATTTTGAAATTTCGACAAATCTGAAAAAAAAATCTCTTTAAATATATTCTTTTAATAACAAATTAACTGACCAAACAAAAAAAGTTCAGCTTATTATTAGTTTTATTTGTATAATCCCATGTGCAATAAATCACTAATAAAATGCAATTATTTAAGCTAAGTTTTGCGAAGCTCATGTATTAAATTTAATTATAATGAAAAGTTCAAGTGTTATGAGACCTTCACATCATGTATTTCTCAACATGTGCTTAAGAGTTTCGAGCAATCAAAAAAAAACATTTTATTTGAACTCTTTTTTTTTTGGGAATTAGTTGGACTAAGCTATAATTTTGCCTTAATCACGCACGCACGTAGGCCAACAAGCGTTGACTTATTTATTCAAATTAAGTATTTGTCTTAACTATTATTATGTGTTGAATATTTAAATGAAACACGTCAATAAGTTCTTGCAATTCATTTTGATAATTTTCTCAATAAATAATTAAATAAATAATGAACTCCATGGAATTCTTCATAATTCATAAACTGTGCGTTCAAATTAACTAAGCAATTATTTATTTATAAAGAAAAAAAAATATATATATAATGATTATAAAATTAAATGGATTAACGACGAACACGAGCATAATGAAAAAGAAACTATTTGTGAAAATATTCGTAAAAAATAATAATAATTACATTTTTCACAGCGCAAATTGAAACATTAAATAAATAAAAATATATTTATGTATATATGTGTGTGTGTGCATGGCGTAAATTCATATGTAAATATTTAAAAAAAAAAAACGTAACTTAATTGAAATAATTAAGAGCAATTATGCCGAATTTTAGCGACAATTAAATACCCTACACATATTCATTTCTATGCCTTTAGATTTATTTGTAATTTTATATGTTGTATAAATAAATTATTTAATGTGTTGTTGCATGTCTTTGTTGTCATAAACGTATGTAGTTGTAAAACTGTGTGCAGCGTATAAATATGTCAGTTTCCAAGTGATGCTCAAAACCGCAAACAAATACACAAGCTCACCACTTACCACACACACACACACAGTGACACTTGAGTTAATGCAAATGTGTGCCAAAGTGGTAATAACAAAAAGTATAAACTTTATAATTGTTTATGCAAGAGTTTACTTAAAAACTTTAAATTGAAGCAAACGTAAAAGCAAAGCAACTTCAACTAAGCGCCGACAAACTTAACTAAAATGCATGTAAGAGCAACAAAAAATAGAAATGGGCGTGGTGCACACACACACACACACACACACACACACACGTTGTGTATTGAAGTTTCTTAATGAATGCAAGTGAGAAAGTAAGTAAGTAAGTAAGCTCAGTGCCTCTCAAACTGTAAGTGGCTTCGTTTTGTCTCAGCATAACTTGTTTAGTCACTTTTTTTGCCTCTATCGGTCTCTATCTGTCTCTCTCTAACCTCACTTCTCCACTCACTTTCATGCAAATCGCGTGTCATATTCATGGTTAAAGTTGAAATTTGTTGCGCTCAAATATGCAAAATCTTAATCAGTTCTGCTGTTGCATTTGCCTTCATCATCTTCTTGTTGTTGTTGTTGCTTTTTGTAACTTGATTGTAATAAAGTCACAAAGTTATGACACACGCGTTGTTGTTGTTGCTGTCGTTGTTGTTGTTTTATTCGCCGCTAAGGCGAAAGTCATCGGTTGTGCTGAGAGTGACTCAGAGCTCCCATGTGCATTGCATGTAATTTGCTGTACGCGTTTCTATATGATTTTTATATATATATATATATACATAGGTATGTATATATTTATTTTTGTTGTTACTTTATTGTGAACAAAAAGTGCAACAACAACAATGTGTGCACTCAGCAAATCGGCAAAGCGAAACAAATCGAGAGCGAACTAAGCAAAGTTAAGCAAAGCAAAGTAAAGTAAAGTAAAGTGAAGCAAAACAACGCAATACTGTTGCAAATTTGAAGCACACACACACACATACACACACCGATACACACACACAAACAGACACACCATGCAAACACACAACCTTCATACGACACACAACCCGCAGCGCTTTAACGTCACGTGATGCCAACCATTGTTGTTATTGCTGTAAACGTAACGTAACGTAATGGAACGTAACGTAATGTAATGTAATGTAACATAGCACAATTCCGCAGGCTTCGTTGCGGAAGAGGTGGGAGAGAGCGGACTGGGGGAATGAGTTGCGAAGGAGTTGGCACACACATAGGGCAATGTAACAGAGTCGAGTCTGTCCCATAAGTGCAGTTTTCACAAACTTTTAATTCCAATATTTTTTGCTGACCTACTTAAAAAAAAAAACACAGCAACAACAACAAAAATAAGACAGAAAAAAATGGCGCCCAAGCGAAAGTTCTCAACTTTCACTCGCTGCTGCTGCTTCTTCTTCTTCTGCTTTTTTATGCACACAAATTTTTTTTGTATTCCTTTTTTTGGTTTCTTTCATGAACTTTCATTTTTTTCCACTTCACTTTTTTGTGCCATTTTTTTTTTTTTGGCCAATTTTTGTTTCCTTTTTTTCGTGCCTAAGCAAAATGTTTTCCTTGTTGTTGCGTTTCTTTTTCAGCACCTTCCAAAATGTGCGCAAACAGTAACTGTAAATTGCAGGTGAATGGCAATCAGCATTGCTGACCGTTTTCAGTTGAACTTTGCTTTGAGGTCGTGCAAAAAAAAAAAAATGAATTTCAGCGAAATAAAAGAAGCGTTGTGGCGAAAAAGTTCATTTTGCCACCATTTTTGTTTTTTTTTCGCCCAATGCCATGTATTGTGCATGCCATGGAGTTGTGACTGTGATTGCCTGCAAAGCAATTCAGCGATGATGAATTTTTGAGATTCTTTTGCTTCTTTAAATGTCTCAATGCTTGTAAGAATTTTCATTGTCAAACAATTAAATTTTTTAAGTAGATTTTCATTAGGCATGCTCATGGTGAGTAATGAAATGATAGAAAAACTGAAAAAAATTTAATTTGATCTCTTTGAAGTTTTACTTATAAACAAAAAATAAAAATATAAAATGCTTCCGGCTAAGAGAAACTTCTTGCATGAAAGCCTATCTTATATTTTCCAATGTATTGTGAATTTATACAAAATATATGACGACTAAATTTCACAGTTAACACTCAACAGAGTTCAACAAAATGTTCCAGAGATGATTAACTTTACTACAAAATGAAGTTTCCTAAAATTTTCTGCAAGATCTAGTAACTGTTCCTTTAAAAGTATAAATCTCTCATAAACCTCTTAGAGATATATAAGTATATATGTCAATTTGAAGACGCCTAACGTTTCCCGAGTATTAATTATTCTGGAAACTATACTTTTCGAGAATTTACTTTTTGCTAACAGAGACCTTTGACATACAATACTATAATATTAAATTTAACAGTTAGGTTGCATATTCTCATTAAGTCAACTTAAAACGTAAAACAATTGTTTGTTTCAATGAAAGTTGTTGAAATTTTGCACATTTCATTAGAAATAAATTTTTTTTTTGTTTTTTACTTTTCCAGTCGCCTTAAAAATCACCAATTATGAAGTATAACTGCAATTCAAAATAACTGACTCACCTCTGAGCCACTGTATGTATAAGTATAGACTTTTTCTATGCTAATTGTTGTTGTTTTTGTTGTTAAAGTTCGCTTTTGGCGATGTTTTCATTTGGTTTGTTGAACTTGTCGCTCAGCAATGTCTAACACAACAATAACAACAGCAATAACAAAAACAACGTGTAATTACAACAACAACAACAATAAACATTTTTCTGTAAAATTTGACGTTTGCATTGTATTTGTTTTTGTTTTTGTTTTCGTTTTATTTTTTTTGTAAGTTTGTTCTAGTTTTTTCTGACTTGCCAGCCTCATTTGCCGGTGACGTCACGACTGCACTCATTTGAACTCATTTCGACACACTAACACACACACTCACACACTCAGACATATATGTACATGCAAAAAGTAAAAGAAATACAGGAAATGAGGTTGATTTTTTTATATTTAAAGCATGCCATAAACGAGGGTCATTCAAGAAGTTGTTTTCAATTCAGTTGGACTGTAAATTCTTATCTTTTCGTAAAGTTTAAAGTTCTTTGAGATTTTTATGTTGTTTCCATCAAAGTTATTAAGAAGTAATGAGTTTTGGTGAGATTCTATCGGACCTTCCTACCACCACTCCAGCTCTCGAGAAATTTTGTTTAAAATTTTGAATTTTAATTTTAATTTTTATGCCAAAAATATCTTTAATGATTCCTCATCAAATTTGTTAAGATTTTTCTGGATTCCCTTACGTAATTTATGAAGTCTAAAATTTCTACAGCAATAAACATTTATTTTTCTCATTAAATATGTATGAAAAGTTAATGATAAGAAATAATATGAAATTAATATTTAATAGCCTTCGCTGTCGCTGATTTTCCGCACAGAGCTGCCAACTTATTTGCTAAATATGAACTTTAACATTTATGAAATAACCAACTTTTGTTATTAAATAAAGAAAGAAAGAAAAAAAAAAAATGTAGAAAAAAAAATAAACTTGTTTATTTGTTGTAATTTATGTAATTGTATTGTCTTAATTATTGTAATTGACCCTCGCGTGTCGCATGACATTTTTCGTGAAGCTTATCTTTTGTTGTTGTTGTTTTTGTTTTTGTTGCTGCACGTGATCGCGAATGCCGCCATTTTTATTATTATTTGACATTCAGAGTGTCAACATTGTACGGTTTATGGGTGAAATGTTGGCTCAGGCGTTGTTATAAGACAAGTCAAGCAAGTGTCGAAGTGGCGGTGTTAAAAAATGTGCTACACACACACATACACACAAACATTTTGACGCTTTTCAATACACACAAGTGTGTGTGTATGTGTGTTGCATTCCCTTTTGGCCTGCTTGATATAAGACCGTGTCATATACCGCAGTGAGGCCACTTGCCTCAATTTAGCGCAAACAGCTCAGGGACAATATCCTAGTAATAACAACAACAACCAGTCACTCACTCACTCACTTAGTTATTTGCTCATGCTGTCTCACTCACGCATTCATGCGCGCACATTTCCTTGCATACTTTTCAGCTCATTTTCATAGCGCTTCGTCAGTCATTCTTTCGTATTCGTTTCATTTTCATTTTAGGCTTGTTTCCTCTGTTCAACTCACACATATGTGTGTGTGTGTGTTTATTTGAGGTTTTTGGCTGAGCTTGGTTTTTTTTTTTAGCGTTTTTTTTTGCGGTAACTGCGACACCGTTAAACGTTGACATTCGTTTTACAGTGCAGGCGAAAAAAACAAAACTAAACCAAACAAGTACAACAACAACAACAACAAGAAAAGGTTACACTCGCATTAACATGCAATGACACTCGATCCTTGTCGGCATTACCGTTGTTGTCCTTGTTGTTGTTGTTGTTATTTGCTATTTTTGTACATTGCATGCTGACTGTCATCTTTTTAGTACTGACTACCAACAACAACAACTGCGACAACGACTTCGTTTCATTCTATTTGGCATATGTTTGTTTGTTGTTGCTGTTTGTTGTTGTTTTTCCTGTTAGTTGTAAAAGTTATTTTAGTGTTACCCTTGAGTAACGCGTTTTGCTCCCAAAGCAACATGAAGGGCATATACGATATGCCATGTCAGCCCTTCGTGACGTTCTACACATATGTACATATATATATATTTTATATATGTATATATATATTTTACAAGCGCGACATGCTTGAATTTGACAGCACATATAATTTGTAATGTTGCTGCTGCTGCTTCTTCTGTATTTTTTGTTTGTCTTTTTTTTTTTGCATTTTTTTTTTTTAAATATGTTTTATTTGCGCAGTAAAACGTTTAACTTGTTTCACTTTGCAAGCACTAAAAAAGCGGGAAGAGTAACGCAGGCGGCAAAGGAGAAGAAGAAGAAGAAGCAGAACTAAACGACAGGTAAATGTGACACAGACACACAGACAGATGTTTATGTCAATTTTTTTTAAGTTCAACTCTAGCTATATATATATTTATATATCAATGTATGTGTGTCTCAGTCTGTCTGACTGTCTCTGAGTTGAGCTGAGCTGAGTGAGTGAGCGTTTGCACGCGCCGTTTGAGAGTCTTTATTATTGTTATGCAAATATCTCAACGTCAACTGCACTAAATGCATTTGTACACATGTATGTGTGTTTGTTTGTGTGTGTTTGTTATGCTATAAATAAATTGCGCCTCTGCACATGCATACATACATACATATATACATTTACTTTGTTGTTTTTTTCTGATGCGCTTCTATAACACTTTTAATGCTCGTGTACACGTGTGAGCTTACTTGCACACACACATACATACGTGCACGCTTAAAGACGAAACAAGTGCAACAACAATAACAACAATAGCATAGACAAAGCGGCATTTAAATGTCTTATTGCGCACTCAATTTTCGTCGCTCTTTTCATATTTACTCAACTGCTGCTGCTGTGCTTCTTCTTCTTAATCGTTTCAATCGTGTATGCGCGTATGTGTATGAGTGTGTGCATGGGTACGTGCGTACGTGCGTTTGCCTTTGCCTTTGCCTGCTGCTTGCATTTGTCTTACGCTCTCTTGTGCGCTCTCTCGTTAACACTGAGATTACTTGTAGCTTTGATGTTTTTGTTCTTTTCGATTTGCCTTTTTCGTTTGTGTTGTTATTTTATTTGTGTTGCGTTCTCACTTTGACACTTGGCATGATTCAATGTGCGTATGCGTGTTATTTGCGGTTGTTGTTGCTGTTGGTGTTGTTGCGGCTGCTGGCTGCGGCGCACTTTGATAACAGTCATCTGTGTTTGGTTATTTGTTTTTGTTATTTTTTATGTATTTTTATTTTTTTGTTTATTTACCATTGCCTTGTTTTTCTGCATGTGTCTGTGTGTGTGTTTGTGTAAGCGCCTCATAAAAAATGCCAATGTATGCATTTCATTTAAATTTCACAGTTTCCACATTTTTTTTCTGTTTCTGTTTTTGTTTTTCTGTTTTTCTGTTCACTCTTCTTTTGCATTGTTAATGTAAGCAACAAAGAAAAAATAGAAAAGAAAAAAATGTATGTATCTGCATGCAAGGCGATTTATAAACAAATTGTCACGTCAACTGTGTGCAAAAGCCGCAGTACACACACACACACACACACATGGAACGAGTGGCGGCCATTCGGTTACAGTTTGTGAGACTCATATGGCTTGTACTTTAATAAAATGCAAATAATAATGCTCATACGTTCGACATTTTTGTTTCATTTTTTATTGAGTTGCCTGCAATCATCGCATTTGCATACAAACATGCCCCTTACCCCACCTTTCCGCACCACAACCCATCTTGCAACGCTATTTTGTGTTGTTGACGCAACGAACAAACACAAAAAGCACAAAGAAGAAAACAAAGCACAAACTAAATAGAAAAATAATGCAAAAGATAAAGTGTTGCCATTAAATTTTATTTAAATAAAATATAAAAATATAATAATATTAAATACATAAAGGGTGACACGAAAGATTTAAATTCTGCGTTAAAAATAAATTTGAAAATTACTAACGCCTATGTTACACATGATCATAGCGCACTTAAAGCAGTCTAGCATGTAAATAGTTAAATTCTGCATCAAAAATAAATTTAAGAATTACAAGCCCACATGCTACACAAGACGATAGCGCACATACGTCATTCTAGCATATAAATTTATGGATGCTGCGTTAAATATGAATTAAAAATAAATTTAAAAATTACAAGCGCCTATGTTACACAGAATCACAGCGCACATACGGCAGTCTAGCATATAAATTTTATGTTTTGGTTTCAAAATTACAATAATCAGAAAAATTCATAAAGTAAACATAAGAAAATGTAAAAAAATATATATATATATTTTTTAAAATTTTTATTTAATATTTGTTGTGTTCTTCCGGGAAGTTTGTGCCAATAATTCATGTATGCAAAATGAAAGGTCGAAAAAATGTTGGCAAGGCTTGTGTATTTTATGTGTCTGGTTTATCTTTAAGCTTATTTATATGTAAATATAAATACAAATACAAACACAATGCAATAATAAAGATAAGGTATTTGAAAAAAAGAGCATTTAATAAAAATAAAAAAAAGCAATTATTTTTATATGCGTGATTGAAATTTATTTATCACAGGGGTTTTTTTTTTTTTTGACTTTTATTCAGTTTTTGTATCTCATTTTACACACACAGTCAGACATCAAGTTTTGTTTATTGTTCGCCATTTGGTATAAATGAAAGGCAATACGTACACATACCTGCACGACTTCTGCATAACTTCGGCGCGATTATAGCCGCTGATCTTGCAGAAGGACTCATTGCAATAAACAATCGGAAAATCAACGATTTGTGCATTGGCCAAGAGGAATGAACTGTCAGCTGTAAATAGAAAAAAATCACATAAGAATTATTACTTTTATGCCAACGTAGCAGAACATTGAAATAAATATGTATAGGTATATCAATGTACGACTAACGGTTCATTCATTAAAGACATGAGCTTAAAAATCTGCTGGTGGGACATGACAAAATTCGATTAAATGTAATCGCGGGATCGTTGATTGGAAATGGCTGCTTGACGAGAGGAGAAAGGGTCTAGCCTAGAGCCTAAAGTTTCCTAAAAGGTTGGTGTAATTGGTCTCAAAATAATAAGCGAAAATAAGGGTGTAATGGGAGAGTTTTCCTCATGGGTCAAAGTCTTTCTATATAATAATTGGACATTATATTAAGAAGGCTCCCATTCAATATTTCAGAATATATTTATATTGAATGACCCTTTGAAGTTCTCCACCATATATAAACTTTTTCGTAAGTTTGTCTTTGTCTTGTTATAATATATATTGTAAATTATTTTCTTCAAGAAAACAACATAACTATTTTAATGGGAAATACTCATAAGAGGTTTATAATATATAAGAGAAAATTTACAAGAAACTAAAGTTTGAAGACGCGCTCTTAAGGCTCCTAGAGAGTATCTGTCTGGCAGCAAGAGTATTAGAATAAAATTCTAGTCTTGTAGTTGGAATGTTGAGTTCTTGACATAACAAAGAACGTTGGAAATGTTCTAGAGAGTCTTAGTTTTAAGTACTTTTCCAGCCTACAACTGAACTAGTTAAAATATATCTAGTAAGATGCAAAATTTGCTTCAGATTTTCAGTGAAAAGGCACAATTTTAAATTGAGACATTAAAATGTACAAATATTTGCACAACAAAGTTTCAATTGATATGAGAAACATGAGCAACAAAAAACTTAAGCCATTTTGAATTTATTACAGCAAACAATTTAGTAATTGTAACGTTGCGAATATTACAAGTCAATTGCTTCAATAAAATAAATAAATTTTCAAATTGTTTTCTTTTATTTATATTTTATTTATACAATTCTATTTTTTTTTTTACCATTTGTTTGCTTTACTTTTCTTGTCTGTTTTTTTTTTTTCATCTCAGCTTACAACTTTTTATTGACATTATAAATAAGTAACGCATGCATGGATGCATGGATGCATGAATATGCATGGCGGCATGCACATATGCAAGTCTGCCTGCCTGCCTGCGTGCGTGCGTGTATGTGTGTGTGTGTCGCTGTAAGGGCGTGTGCAGTGACGTGTGTTATTGTAACCCATATACAAGCTCATAGATACATATATATATATATACATATATGTATGAGTATTTGTGTATGTTTACCGTTATGCATATTTATATGCAAAACTCATTTTTCTATGCACACTTTTTCACGCCAGCATTCTTCTGCTTCTGCTTCTTCTTCCACTTCTACCGGTGACAGCAACAAACAAAATGCAAAAGCAAAGTTGGCAACTCTGGCTTTTTATTACTTTGTGTCAACTGTTGACAAACGTTGTCGTTATCCTTGCCATGCCTATAAACAAACATTTGCACGTGTGTGTGTGTGTGTGTGTGTGTGTGTGTGTAAGATTGTTCTGTTGCAATATGTTGAATCAACTTGAAAGCGTTTCTTATAACTTTTTCTATTTTTGTTTTGTTTTGTTTTTATTTCTTGACTTTTTACAATCGATTTTGTTTCAATGTCGCTTGATTATATGTTTATGCATTTTCTTGCTTAGTAAACGAACATGTTTATATATATTATGTCTGGATTTCAGCATTGAAATGCAAATAAAGAAGATAAATTAAGAGCTAAAGCTGTCGATTAGTAAAGGAGAGAGAGAGGGATGAAATAATTGAAGGGTCAAAATAAATAAGATAATCTTAAAAATTATTCAATGAATTTTTAAAAGAAATTTAAAAAAAAATCAGAAAAAAAATATAAATCAAAAAAAGCTATAAAAGGCTTGAGAAAAGCAAACAAAAATGATAAAATAAAAGAATAAAGAGAACAAGCATGAGAACAGAAAGAATGAAAGAAGATTTGATTGAAGCACATGAGTAAAAGTAAGTAAGGAATGAAAGATATGTGAAAGGGAGTAATGAAAAAGTTGAACATAGAGAACAGAGATAGGAATCAATTGTAAAGTTGATGAAATGACTGTCAAAGGAGATGGCAAGAAATCAAATAAATGGCAAGTAAGAGGAAGCACCAACTACACTCACACACACACACACACACACACACACACATCGCTTTGATCCAATTAACCCCCAAATGTCCCCGTCACCCCTTATTTTAGGCCTTCACTATTCATTGTTTCATTAATTCATGCAATCATTTCAACAAACTTTATACACGCCCTGTCCCCTTGCCTTACTCTTCTCTTTCTCCACCACTCGCCCTCTCACACTCTATCTCTCACTCACACTCTCACTCACTACTACATTTCGATTTATTTCATGCCATTTCTTAATTTCACTTCTGCTTCTTCTTCTTCTTCTTCCACTGTTTCTGCTTCTTCTGCCACTCTATCAACGCCATGCACCCTCATAGCCCCTTGGCTCATCAAATCGACACATATACGCAAATGCAACATTTCCTGCCACTTAGAGTAGCACGTTCATTTATGCATATGCGACAAATCCTTGGGGTATGCTACACTTTTTTTCGTTTCGTTTCGTTTATTTTTTTTTTTTTTTGGTTTCTAAACGCATTTGCCTTATTTCATCGTCTCATTTCGTTTTCTATGTTCATGTGTGTGTGTGTGTGTGTGTGTGATGTATGTATGTATGTGTAGCATGATTAAGAGCAAAGTTAAAGGGGGATTTGGTGGCGTTAGCGGCATATGACGAACTAAGTTTTCAACAGCAACAACCACAACAACTACAACACATTTTGCACAGAAAATTTGACTCGACAAGTTTCGGGCGCATTTTGTTTTAGGGTGCGGGCAGCAAAGTGTATGAGTGTGTGTGTGTGTGTGTGGTTTTGAAGCAAAGCAACAAAAGCACTTTCGCTCTTATTAAATTTACATAATTAAGTGTGAAACATATATAATTTTTGTTGTTGTTACGTTTTTTGTTTTTTTTTTTTTTGCTTCTTCTTTCCTTCTTTTTTTTTTGTTGGTAATTAGATATGCAAACATGTTGTGTTGGAAAAAATAGGTGTGGGCGGTGGTTCCGCCAACCCCCGGTGCAAAAACAAAGCGCAGACAAGGCAGAACAATGAATGATATATGTAAAAACATATGCATATGTAAGCGCATAACAAGCCAGACGCGCGTGTATGTGTGTGTGCATGTGTGTGTGTGTAGTTGATTGTAGTTGAGTGTTTGCTTATGCCTTTCATGCAATTGTTGCATAATTCATGAAATTTGTTGTACTTTTTTTTTTTTTATTTATATTTTTTTTTTTTTTTTGTTAGTTGAATTGTTGCTTTTTGGCTTTTGCGCATTTTGATGCTGTTTTGTTTATATCAATAACACAAATAACAACAACAACAACAACCGAATAAATACAATTCTACATCACTGACCACAAAATCGAATTTCTATTAAAATTAATGAATATTTAAAAGTTGTAATCATCATAAATTATTATAAATGTCAACATGAACGTCATCGGCAACGACAACGACAACAACAACATCATCATCAACAACAATAATGGCAACAGACATGGCCGCTGTTGATGCTGACATTGCTCGCTTCCTGTCCGCCATTCCCAACCACAATGCCTTTTACAGAAAGGCTAACTAATCCACTGCCACATCATTAATTAACAACGCCACGTGTCACAAAAAGCAACAACAACATTGACATTAAAAAGAAAAACGACAAAGCAATGCAGAGTGTGAGTGAACGAGACATACTATAGCAGGCATATGAGTGTGAGTGAGCGAGCAAGTTGTAGAGAAATTGTCGAAATGAAGAATATTTTTATTATTGTTATTATTATAATTTTTGATGAGATTTCATTTCATTTTAATAATTACTAAAATTCGCTTTACACAAATGTTTTTTTTATGTCTTTTTGTCATTTGTCTCACGTCGCGTAAATTCAATTATCAAATGTTGAAATAAACCTTTTTTCATTACCACTCAGAAAGTTATGCGTTAACAAATTTATTGTCGAATAATTAAATTTTATATAATTTATGCGCATCCTTATTTATTCTGCGCTCATTTAAGTCATATGTATGTAGCTACATAGCAATATCATGTAACTTAGAAGAGCATTACTGTAAAAAGTTTGTCGTTTAAGATTTTGCTGCATACTTTTAAGCAGCAAAAAGTATAAAACATCAGTTGTTTAGCCAATACATGAGTGATTTGTTACATGTCTTGGCAAAGCAACAAGACATTTTTGTTTGTTGTATTTTTCATTTGTAAAACTTTCGTTAAAGATGCCACAAAGTCTGCGGTTGTTTACTGCAGTAGGTATAATAACATTGCATACTTTGGGGCAATGCCTGTAAGGCTTTATAAGTTTGCAAAATAAAAAAAAACATTTGCGTTATGTCAGTAATATTTGAATAGTATTAGTTTTTAGGCTTCTTGGTTGTAAATGATTTATTGGTTGCCCAAATCTATGTAAATGAAATATTATTGCATATTTTTGAGCTAAATTGTAGATGGTATTCTTTATAAGAGTTTTTCATATGGCGCTCGTACAATTTTCCTATCACTGAACTGACTTGTTTAAGCTTATAGGAGGGAGGGTGTAAGATTCCATAAAGTATATGTATTATTGATAAGGTTAACAAGGGAAATTGATTGAGAAAGTTCGTCCGTACGTCTCGCTGCCCGTATTTAGCAATCGGTCTCGGATACTATATAAGAGACATTAACTTACAGCGCCGATGCTGATTTTTATAAAACTATTTCAAAAAGTATGCCATGAAATATATTTAAACTAAAAAGTCAAATAGTAAAAAAGAAATTATTTCATTCGTAACAAGACTCTTGAAAAGTTCGTTTGTCTTTTTTTTTCTTTTTAAATTAACACAAAAACTAAAAAGTAGAATAAAAAATGAGTGAAGGTCATAGCGAGCCACCAATGCAAAAAAAACGATCGCTGCTTTTAAAATTTGACAATGAGAAATACATGTCAACATATCCAGGAAACCTTAAGCGTGCCACAACATTCGATGGAGAACGCTTTCAAAAGAGACCAACACTTTTCGCGCCGGAGGACTACGAAATGAAAGAACTGAAGAAGATAGTGAGCGCAGAGAAGTTGTACACCAAAAAAGACAACACCGATGATGGTCCAACGACGTCTGAGGCTCTTACTAAGCGTAAATCAAACCGTTGACATAAAATAATCTAAAGAAAGGAAGTCAAGAAATTTCAAGAAAGTTATAAATTCAAATTCAGCTGACTGAGAGTCTTGTTTCATATTGAACACTATTTGCGCTTAAAGTGAGTGATCCAAAAATGGTGGTGACCAAAAACACACGAAAGCTTCAAATTGAAAGATTTTTTTTCATAAGAGATCCCGAACTGTCGCTTACTTAGGTTTTTTTCATCGACAGATCTTTTACTCATCTATATATAACATAGAATTTAAATCTTTCGTGTGTTTTTGCACACCCAATATGTCGCTCTATTTATTCTTACTTATTTTTTGTTTGTAGTAAGAAAATTTCTGATTTTGTTCAAAATTAATGCGTTCTGAAAAATTCTATTGTACATTGGCGAATTCCCGACTAAAATTAGAACTGGCAACGCAGTCAAGTTCAAGTTCTAGAGTGCGTGTATGAACATATTAAATATTTATAATAAAAATTTGTAATCGAAATGAAAATTGTGAAAATAAAAAAGTACAATTTGGCATACAAAGCACACTTCGTTTGTTTGCATTTTCATTACCTTCATTGGCAAACTTTATGCATTGACAAGCGTTAAATATGCTACACAAACAAAAGAAAATAAAACCTTCAACGGAACACTTCAATGTCGTATTTAAGATCAACGCTTCAATGTCAAATTCAAGTCCTTCCTGTGAAGTCTTTCCTTTTTTTGATGGTTTCCGCAACAAACTTTAAATGCTTGGAAAGTTGCCACACGCCATGATAGTTTCTTAAGAACCAAAAAGGAAATATATACAATATAAAATAAAGAAATAAATACAGTGGCGTCTCAGACTTCAAGTGGGAGGATACAAAGTTCAAGCTAACGAATCACATGTGCTATGTTCAAGTTATAGAACCAAAAGTCAAATCAAATTCAACTTTACAAAATTTATATTTTATTTAAAAAGATTAAAAAATCTGACTAGAGAATCTAGATTTTCAGAGGTTAAAAAATATATATAAAGCCGTTTCGAGTTATAGAGTGGTTTAGTTTTGTAGTTCATGTTACAGAGCGTTTTCTATATGAAGATTTATAGGGTTTTTTTTTATTTTATAAGTCAACGGAAGGAAAAAATAATTAATTACTTAATCTGAGAGAGCATTTCAACTGGATTTCACTGTAAATAAAAGCAATAAAAACTTTATCTAATTTGATAACGCTTGAAGACGTTTTTTTTCCCCCAAAGAGCTAAAATGCCTAAAACAAGTAAAGAAGAAAAGAAACAAAAAAGCACAAAAACGAAAGTTTTGCAAGACAAAAGTACAAGTAGAAATTTCTTATATATTGTTGTTGTTGTTGTGCTGATGAAATTGATGATGCGACGAGTTGTGAGCAACACACACACACACACACGTACGCGTCAATGCTTCGATAGACTTTCACAGCCCATCTCCTTGCCTGCCTGCTTTCTCAGTTGACAGCGCTTAACAGCGATTTGATTGATGATATTTTGATTTTTCATTGCCAGACCGTCCGTCCGTCCGTCTGTCTGCCTCAACGTTGTGTCAGCCAACAATGGCGTTCAATATAAACGTATTTGACAAGCAAAGTAAAGCAAAACAGTGAAAAATCTGAGCAAAAGCAAATGAGATACGTATCTATTTTTACAGTCTGCGAAAGTATCTTAATGTTGTACATTGCTGCCTTTGCTTTCAGCACACAAATCACCTTAACTCATCTCTGCTCATCTCATCTCAGCTCAGCTCAGCGCAATTTGCCACGACATGTTCGGCTGCAATGCGCGACAATGTCTGAGATAACATAATTTGTCTCTAAGGACTTGTTTTTAGGCTTTCTTTTCTTTTTTTTTCTCTTTCTTTCATTTGCTCATTTTGTGATTTTTGGCTTATGTATATGTGTTAATATGTGTCTGTGTGTGTGCTTGTGTGTCAAATTTCCAACGCCTTTCGTGCAAAAATTTAGTCTCATTGAGCAAGTATTTGCTGATTTGACTTTGACAATTATCTCATCGACATTTGCTTGTTGCTCTTTCTCTTTCTTTTTTGCAACTTTCATTGTCACTCGCTTTGCCAATTATGTTTGCCACTGTTCATTTAATGGTACATAAGTTCCGTTCCAAACCGATTCGAACCGATCCGCACAGTATCGTTCTGTTGAATACAGTTCCGTTTACCGTTCGAATTTATTTCAGCGCATTTCATTTAATAGTTGATTGATAGTTTGATTGGTTGATTGATTTGTCAGTTTGCGGTGACTTTTCATTCGTTTCGTTCGTTCGTTCGTTCATTCGCTCGTTTCGTTGCACAACGGATGTGGCATTTGTGCACAGGATATGACGAAACGAGTCCATTAACTAAATACGCTGATTGCACTTTGTTAGTTGCCTACGCTTCGGCCCACACAACTTCCTGTTAGAAGAGCCGCAGATTTATTTTGATTTTTTTCCTCCTCCTCCTAATATATATATTTTTTTTTATTATTCTTTGTGCCGCTTCTTGCAACGTAAAGCTTAACATTTGTGTAATTTGTGCAACAAAAAAATAAAACAAAAAAAAACAAAAAAAAATGAACAGTTTTATTTTCGTTTCTCTTCTCTGCGGTTGTCTCGCATTAAAGCATTTTGCATATATAAATACATGTATTTTCGCCCTCTACAGTTGCACCAACATCATTATAATACGCTACGCAAAACAGTCAGCTTACAAGGCATCAACAATGGGTTGAGACATTTCCGAAAAGAAACTAACAAAGTAGTTTAGATTTTAAGCCATGAAATAGAAGATTATATCAGATATATCGCCTTAACTCATATCCCATTTGAATTTCTCAAGATCTTCAAGAGATATATTTTTCCCCCTATAAAATATATAGACCAAGAAAAAACAGCGGGCCTTGAAAATTTCCCCCTCTTTAAACCTTTCCCTCTTGTCAGACGAGGTTTTTTGTTTGAGCGTGTTCTTAAAATGCATACAGTAATGAAATGGCATATGTGGAGCAGCGCAATATGACACATACGCCAATTGAACGTTCAAACGTTCGTTCAAAGCGTTCGTGCAAGTGTCGTACACTTGTGCATGCTGTAATGCTTAATGTGCCCTATGGCGCTTTGTAACATAAACCTATTTATGCTTAAATTAAAAAAGAGTTATTTTTTTTTAGTTTTAACTTATTTTTCAAGCAATTTATGAGTTTTAATGTAAACCACAAGCGCGTTAAAGTTCAAGTTGCACAATTCAAATGCAAATAATCAATTTAAGTATGAAAATGCCAACAACTTGAATCATAACTTGAACTCTTATCGCGATCTGCAAATCAATGTAGGCCATTAAGAAGTCGTATACCTTCAGCATAGAATTTTATACAGTTTAATTTTATACTTTGCTATTATTTCATACTCATGCGCCTTTTTGTTGTTGTAAAAAAAAAAACAGGAAAAAAAGAGAAAATTATATTTTTCTTATTTTGTTTTGTTTTGTGCTATTGCTGTTTCTTTATGTTATTACTGTCTGCGTTTGATTCGTTTTAAATACGCCGCAAGTGACTGAACGGCATAAGCGTGCGTGCGTGTGAGCGAGAAGGCGTGTGGGCGACTAAGCCATGGCTTAGTCTTACTCACTCACTCGCTTACTCGCTTACTCACTTAGTCACTCGTTGGTTCATTCGTTTTGCAATTATTCTTTATCCTTGTTGCATGCAATAACGTTACAAAGCTGGCAAACCACGCACACACACACACACACACACACACACACACACACACATGCACATTCGCCCATTTGGTCATGGCATTGTGGCGCCTCAAGTTAGGCTATGATTTTTTTTTTATTTCATTTCATTTCAGTCAAGCTTTGCAGTCTTTTTTTTTTTGCGTCTCACTTCAACGCTGCGGTTTTGCAGTCTTTTAAGCCGCAATTCTGGCCTTGCCATATAATATTCCTCACTATCCGCACGCCCTTTTCCTCCTCTCTCTCTTTCTCTCTCTCTCTCTCGCTCTTGCTGAATGATGCTTTGCTTTTCTGCGTATTTTCTTACTTGATCGCCTTAAATGAATTGCTTCTAAAAGCGTAACCAGCTTTCCGTTGCTTTGTCAATGGCTTTTCCTATTAACCCTCCAAGCGCATCGTCCATTATATTATCAATGGCGTTGCCCACGTGCGTGTATCTCTGTGTGTGTGTGTGTGTGTTGTTTTTTATAGCACAACTGTCAATTGAAATTGTAACGGGACAAATGTAACTTTATTGCGCAAATATTTAAACTGTTTTGTGCTTTAATGTTGCTGTTCGTCAAATCACTTAATTCGACTATCTATATAACTTTTCTATGCTATTCCCCAACGTTAATCCAACGTAAGTTAAGTTTTTATGTATGTTGAAACATAAACCACAGCAATTTGTTAGCGAAATTTATCAAATAAAGTGGCCGAAGAAAACTTGCTGAGCTGAGTGAGTCATCAACAAATGATTCAAATTAATGACAATAAATAACATGTGAGTATGAACGCTTTGGCGCACATAACCTCAAATAATATGAACAAAAAAAAAAATTAAATATCCTTTATGTGTGCAAAATGTCCTTCACACAACTGAGCCAACTTCGTTGCCACATAATTTATTTGTATTACAAAAAAATTTCTTGACCTATATTTTTTCTTCACTTGGTTGTTGTTGTGGTTTTTTTTTCGCCTACGCACACAACTTGCATAATTTTTATTTATAAAAAAAAAATCATTACATATTTGAAAGCATTATAACCAAACCTCAACAAGAAAAACGCTGGCTTTGGCGCCGTTATCGTCTAACCGCGCACAACTTGGCCAAAAACACATTCATATGTTTGACTAACCAAAAGTCAACATCAACAACAACATCAACATCAATATCAAAATCACAAAACCAAAGCCAAAGCCTCAAAACACATGTCCGTCAATCATATTTCACTTTAATATTGAACAATTTCTCAATATTATCGACATTTGAGGCTTTAATTAAGCGAAAAATATAATAAATACTCTCCGTAAGTATGAGCATAGCTAAGCAAGCAAATGAACAACAACAGCAACAACAATAATAAATAATAACGACAATGACAGCACAGTACAGCACAGTACAGCAGCAAGAGCAGCAATGTTGACCATGACAGTGACGGTGCGACAAATGTTATTCAACAATGACCAATACATGTACAACATATTAAAAATGTGCAAAACCCGCCGCTGTAGAGGCTCAACACAAAAAGAGAGCATGCAAGCAAGTGAGAGCAACAAAGCAACAACAACAGAATTGAACCAACAAAACGAAAATACAAAAAAAGTAGAGCGCGACGCGAGTGTTGCTTGAGTATGACAGTTAGAAAGCAGCAACAACAACAGCAGCAGCAGGCAATGAGCAGCAGCAGCCTCAAGACGCAAAGCAGAGGCGCGTGAGTGAGAGAATGAGTTAAGTTGTGTGTTGTTGGTTGTGTTGAGGTAAGGTGTAGTGAGTGAGGTGAGGTGTGTTGATTGTATTGCATTTTGTTGCTTTTCAGTATGCGCAAGGTAAGCCGATAAGCGCTGCTTGTGTGTGTCTTGTGTTATGGCACGCATAATTTTCTTATTTCTTTTTTATATTTTGTTGTATTTGTTTTTTTTTTTTTCATATTTTGTTGTACGCTTTGTGTTTGTGCATGTTAAGATTATACATGCCGTTTAAGGTGTGTCACATAAAAGAAAAAAAAAACAAAATCAAGAAATGGCAAAGGCAAATAATAACATTTAAGACACATGTTTGCAAACTGATTATGCGATAACAAAAACTGCGTACAACAACAACAACAACAGCAATAGCAATAACCCAACTGACCAAAAGGCAAGCAAAGAATATAGTAAGAAAAGTGAAACAAAAAAGGCTCAATTCACGTCAAGCCAACACGAAGAAAAACTTGTTACACAAATTGGCTTAAAATGTTCTGCAGCGCAACAACAACAATAACAAGAACAAAATGCTGATTTTGTCACATTTTTTTTTTCTGTGAATTTTTTTTTTTTTTTTGTTTTTCTCTTTTGAAAGGTGTCAGATGGTCAAATTATGCTGCGCGTGTCAAAATTAAATTTATGGCCTTGCCTTTATTTATTGGCAAAATTAATAAAATGAAAATTTCTTAAGATTTTTTTTTTTAAGTAGAAAACAGAGTAAATGTCATTAATGCTTATTAAATAATGAAATGAATTAATATGAAAAAAAATTTAAGATTAATGGGGGGAAAATTAACATCCAAATGCCCCTTTAAAGGGGTAAGCCACCTTTGAAGATGATTTTTTTTTTTTGCCACATTTCCAAAACAATTCGATTCGAAATTGTATAAAAATGTTCAATAATAAAAAACTATAATAAATATCGAAACACCCCTAAGTACGGACTTAGATTATATCTTAAAGATGATCTGTTTAAATTTACAGAACAATCCGATCAAAACCGACGTAGGATTTTCTATACTTCAAAGAGTACTTTAAGGTAAATAAATTATTTGAATTTTTTTTATATCGCAAAGGTCGTTGAAAAAAAATCCACTACTAAACTAAGCTCTCGATTGCTCAGAATCTGGCACTGCTTTTTGTATTAGCATTTCCTGGCAACCTTAAGCTTCAACATGAAGCTACAAAAAAAAAAATAAAAATAAATAATAAAATAAAAAATGCTAAAAGGAATAAATAAAACCATATTTTGAAACGCCAACGCAAAAAGCGAATTCAAGTTAAGCTGCTGCGCAATGAATTAGCTTATGTTACATAGCGTCACATGAAACAAACGGCACAAACTTTGTGCTGTGTTGGTTCGCCGGCTTATGCTAGAGTAGTAGAGTGTGTGTGTGTGTGTGTGTGCCATGTGTTTTTCACTTAAGAGTATTAAAAGTTATATTTAAAGGTTTTTCGTTTGAGAATTTTTAATTAACAGTTTTTTTTTTTTTGTAATTCACTTTGCTAATTAAAGTAATGCCAAGGATGGCTGATGGTAATCTCACTACGCTGTTACACATACACCTACATACATGTGTGTGTGTTTAAAAGACTCGTTTTCAGTGCTTGAAATACTCTCACGGAAGGTCAACGCTCAGTTTGAAATTTAAAGCCACTTTTCATTTGCGCTACAGTAGCGTCGAAAATATAACAATCAAAAATATTTTCTACCAAAAGTTAATAAAAATTAAATTACATTCAATGCAAAAACGCTCATAAAGCAATCAAAATGTTTGGCCAACCATTTTAACAACTATTTTCCATACAATTACACAATCGCTGCCTCAGGTGACACTTAAATGCTTAAATGCTCTGCTCAGACCAAACCAAGCCCGAACAGACCAGCAAGTTGATTAATGAACGTGCAATTGAAAATCAATTAAATTAAATTTACAAACGCCAAACGATAGACAGACTGACAGACAGACAGACAGATGGACGGACGGACGACTAATTGCAATGCGCTCATATGAAAAGTGCTCTAATTGAATTAATCATACGACACGTTGCCCCGTTAGGCATGTTTCATTCGTGTGACTTCTTCACTTTCGCCAGACAAGTGACATGTTGGCAGCTTAAAAAGCAACAACAACAACAACAACGAGGTAACAATTTCAATGTCAATTTTAAAAATAAAAATAAGATATAAGAAAGAAAAAAAAAGTTAATTTCTGTATCAATTTCATTATTGACAGCAATGACTGAAAGGCTGAAAGACTTAAAAGCAGAAGAAGAAGCGTGAAAGCAAAGCTGCAAATGACAAAATGACAAAGCAAGTTGAGTTGACTTTTGTTAATGACAAAATTAATGCATGGCAAAGTAGAAAATGTGTGGGAAAAAACGAATAGAAGCCTAAAAAAAAAGGCGTGTCAGAGAATAAAGACAAACAATAATGACTGAAAACGTCAAGTTGAATGTCAGAAATTCTTATAAGAAAATTCCTTGAAAATGTGTTATGTAAAAATGAGACAGAGAGAAAGAGAGAGCAGTTTCGGCTTTGCTGAAACTTGCACGCTCTTTTATGTATTTTCCCATTTATTCTTATTGGAAACTGCTTCTTATTGTTATTCTAATAAGAATCATATAAGTTCTTAAAGATGAGACGGCACAGCCACGCCCATTTTCTAATTTGTCCTAAAGCAAGCAATGCAATTTTACGCCACTGCATTTTATAATCTTCTATCTCGTTTTTTTTTATAGAAAAATACCATTTTTTAGTTTTTTTTCTAAGCCACGCCCTCATGGCCAATTTTTATAAAACTTTGGAATAAAGTTAAGCGTTAATAAAAGTACTTAATTAAAAATTTTCGTTTATTTATATTTAAGAAGTTCTTAGAAAAAGCTTATTTTTGGCCGATCGCTTCTATGGAAACTATGTGCTCCGATCTTGATCACACTATCTTTGTTAATGTCTAGGTATTTTTTTTATTTGCAAAATATTGTATCAATAATTTAAAAATATATATCACTTTTCAAGGAAAAACATAATTTTTGACCCAACATCAGCTATTCTATGGCGATCCGATCAAGATAGTTTTGAAATATACAATTCCTAGGCTTTGAAGCTCTCAAGTATACTATATATATTTTATATATGCAGAGATGTCTTCTTCTCTGCGTTGCAAACTACATGACAAAGTTCATATACTCTTTTGGCAAGAGTATAAAAAAGCGAAAAGTAATAAACATGATTTGTTTTTTTTTTTTTTTTTGTGTCTTAACGAGTTGATTATAGTCAACAAACACTCCATTTCGCTTGCCTATTGTTGCTGTTGTTATTATTGTTGCTTAACTTGAAGGTCAAAATGTTTTTTCGTGACTGTTTCTTTATTCGTAGTTTTCCATTGCTTTATTACACATTATACATGCTTTGGTCACTACCACGACGCGAAGTTGAAGTCAAAGACAGTAATGACACATTGCATGGCAAGGCAAAATTTTTGGTTATGTTTGTTTTTTGTTTTTTGTTTTTGTTGTGTTTTGTTTAGTTTTATTTTGCTGACGGCAGCAAAAACGCAATTGAGGCATAGTTGAAAATGCTGATAAGAAGAATCGATGGTTGGGTGGCAAGCGGCACAAAAAGTGAAACAGAGTGAGAAAGCGATTGTGAAAGACGAAGAAAGTAAGTTGACAACTGAGTGCGAGAAAGAGACAAATGCCAATGCAGCGCACAGATGTGTCTAAGTGATGGGAAAGGGAAAATTTATGTGTGTGTGTGTTTGTGTGTGCTTGTGTTTGTGCAAGCGAGTGAAGCGTCAAACGAAGTGCGGCCGAAAGTGTCTGCGGTAAGCAAATGTGGCAATATAAGTGCAGCCAAGAGTGTTGGTGGCAAGTGTGTCTGCGCGTGTGTGTGTGTGTGTGTGAGTGAGTTTGCCATTTAAGTGGCAAATATTCTAGTGGCTCTCAAAATGCCCTCAGTTTTTGGCAATTGCAAGCGCTCATATCTCTGCCTGTATGTGTATGTGTGTGTGTGTGTGTTTGCCAAACAAATTTACATAACCGTCACAGCAAAACAGAAACTCAAAGTAACGCAATGCATTGCACAACAACAACAACAACAACAGCAACGGTTTGCTGCACGCGATAACGACTGAGCTTTATATACATGTGTGTGTGTATGTGTGTGTTTAGCATTTTTTTTTTTTTTTTGGCATAAATGGCATAAAGTACATTTGCTTTGAATTTGTTGTTTGTCATTTTTTTTTCTTTTTTTTTCTTTTTGCGGTTCGCAAAACGACATAACGTAAATTGACACGCCATTTTTTGCTGCGTATGCCAACAATAACAACAGCAACAACAACAACAATAACAAGCACGTCATTAGTTCATGTTGAATCTCATTGAATTGCATTGAGTTGTGTGAATGCCTTTTGTTTGTTGTGCTGTAAATTGCCTTAAAAACTCGTTTGCTTCAACGCCTTGAATCGTGAAATGCAATAACAACAACAATAAGAATTTCAATGACGCACATACACACACACACATGCACATGCACACTCAGTGAGCGTAAAATACAATTCAAATTCAGACAACATGCATGGACGGTCATATAAAATGATTGTGTAAATTTTATAGCATACTTTGAGGCATGCAAAATAATACAACATGCTAAAATAAAACAGACAAAGCACGAAATGTGTGAAATTTATAAAAACAAAAATCATAAAAAATAAAATATTTTTGACGAGGGCAAAAAAAGCACAACACTCGTCAACAACAACAACGTCACGACTTTTGTCATATTGACAAACTTCAATTATAAAAACAAAAAAAAAAAAAAAAATATGTATATATGATTTCGTGACCGTTTATATTTTAAATTTATAGTGCTTTTGTTGTTGTTGTTTGCTTGTTTGTTTGTTTTATTTGTCGTTAATTCGTAAAGTGCACGAAAATCATATTATAAATTGGCACAACATGACGTATGCGTGATTTTTTATTTCATGCTTGGCAAAAAATTTAAATTGATGGAAAAAAAAATAGATATATCATTAGGCGTATGTCTTGTATAACTGTTCAGTAGATTTTTATATTTTTTAAATTTTATAAATTTTTTTTATATTTTTTTCTCTTTTTTCATGAATAATTTTGATTTATTTTCAGTCTGAATTATTAACATCATCAGTCATGTGAAACCGCATGCACACAATCCTCTTTAAAAGTTTGTGAAACAGCAAAAAAAAAAAAAAACAAACATGAGCACAACATTTTTCTAAAGCAAAGACACGCATAGCGAAGTTGAAAATGAGCTTGGATTTTTTTTTTGTTGTTTTTTTGTAACAAAATTCCCCTTTGGCATACATGTTGTATCCTTAATGTATTATTTTTATTTTAATTTTTTTTTTTTCATTTCGTTGGTTTCCTTTTTTGGTTAGAAACTTTCAAGGGTCCACCTTAATTTTGAGTTGTGCGTGTTTCATGATGACTGCGCGTTAAAACCAACAATTACAACAACAAAAACAGGATCAACTAAAAGCAAATCTCAACAGGCAAAAGCACACTCACACACACACATACACACACACACATACACACACACACATAAACGCAAACAGTCATGCAAGAGCAACATATACTTTTCGTGTTTGTCGGTTTTTCGTAGCATACTTTTATGCGCGCCATTTGACCTTCTCACGCAAGGCGTGCAAAAACAATAACAAATGCAAAAAGTGTCAAAAACTCATATTGCCAAAAAAAAGAAGAAGATGCAAAAAATAATAAAAAAAAAATCGTATAAGAAAATACAAGCAAAAAAAAAAATTGAAAAAAAAAATAAGGAAAATGTTGCACTTAGTTAAGCATCAAGAATGTCACGAAAGCAGGCAAACAAACAACAACAAAAACACTTCAAAGCACAAAACACACACACACACGTGTTTTATATATGTACATATATATATGTGTATGTGTGTGTGTTCATATATACATATGCACACGCTCACGCGCGCTTAAAGCGAGTCATGCCACCATTGACTTTGATGACAGTCATAAAAGCAGCAAAAACAACAACAACAAAAACAGTAAAAAAAAATGTATCAGCGAAAAAAAAAATGAGTTTGGCGAAGTGAAAATTATGACAAAAATCGGGGTCAAAATGCCATGTGAAGCAACAACAACAAAAACAAAAATCATAAACTTGAAGGCCATGGCACATGAGCTGTAAAGGGAAAGCAAAGCAAAGGAAACGGGAATGCTAACGGGAATGTGAACGTAAAGCAAAAAGCAGAAGCAGAAACAGAAACAGAAGCATTAAAGAGCATTCAAGTAAAGAGCAAACAACAAGAGCAATGCCAAAAACAACAACAACAAAATGAAAAACTAACAAAAACAGAAAAAAAGGAAACTGAAAAAAATAAACTGAAATAAATATAAGCACGAAAGCTTTGCAAAGTGAAAATCAATACGAATATAAACTTGAAGCATTCAAAGTTAATTTGCACACAGACACGCACACAGACACACACACACACACAGGCACGCACATGCCGAGGCAGACGCCATTTGCTGGAGCATGAGTTAAGCAACACAGGGGAATACAAACACAACAAGACACAACAACAGCAACAAATAAAAACTAAAACAACAACAACAACAACAGCGGATAATGAAGATAAAAGCAACAAAAAAACAAAAAAGGAAACCAAGAATAGCAAGAAGCAGAAGGAAATGGAGACAAAGTGAAAAAAAAATCCAACAACCAAAAAATATTCTAACAAAATCAATACAACAAAATGCATTTGCATAAGTGCTTGTGCATGTGTGTGTATGTGTGTGTGTGTGTGTGTGTGTGTTGTGTGCACGTCACAGTCACAGTAAATGCAATTAAGTTGCGCGCATTAGATTTTAGTTAGCAAACAAGCGGAAAAAAACAAAAACAAAACACACAAACATGCTCGACATTCAATAAAAACGCGTGTCGAGCCGGGAGGGCACGGAAGAAAGAAGAGTAGAAGAAAAAAAAACCGGCATATCGGCATGTGCAATGCACAAGCAAACAAGTAATTTCATTAAAGTAACAAATGCCATCAAAAAGTTACTTTATTTAATATTACGTATACGTGATATTATTTAAATTGCACAGAATTTTCAACTATGCTGGTTTTCTTTTATGTTTTTCGCTCATTTTCTTTTTATATTTTTGTTTAATTTTAACATTTAATGGCCTTAGACAGATGACTAATCACTTTAATGTTGTTGCTTTGCTGATAAGGCAAAAAAAAAGAAAAAAAAGCTGCCGACTTTGCATGAATTGTAATTTATTACAACTTAAATATCATTTTATTTCTTTCATTAACGCGCATTTTGACGCATTTGACGCTTTCATGTCTAACGCATATAAAGCCATGGAGTTGTTGACTTAGTTCGCTTTAATAGAAAAATGTCTAACACTCAGGCGTGGACTCATTTATCGATTTCTCATTAGAAACATTTGCGTTTTTGAATTTTGTTTGTGCTAAAAAAAAAAAAAAACTAAAAAAACAAAACCAAATCATCAAGTTTTTCTAATACATTAGCAGTACAGTTAATTCGGACACACAACATTTCGGACGTACCAGTAATCCGGACAGTTCAATTATAAGTTCTTGAATTAAGTTCAATCAAGAATTAAAAATAAAAAAAAAATTTATTATAATTCATAATATATATAATGCATAAACCAACATTTTTTTTTTAACAAAAAAATTTTGTCAATTAAAGATATAAAATCAAAAGCACTGCTGTAACGAGATTGTCATATGTGACATGGTGTGCAACATAACATAAGATAAATTAAAATTGAAAAAATGTTCTTGAAATATTACTAGTAAAAAATAGGTTAAATTTGTATTATTTAAACATAATTTGTCAAAAAATATTTCAAAAAAATTCATTATCGTTAAATAGTACATATTAGACAGAAACAATTCAGTAATCGTGAGGATTCGATAATTTTGATCCGTTGCCTAACTGTGCGGATTACTCAAGTTCTACTGTTTTTTTGTTTTTTTTTCATTTTTAACTTTTTTTTTATTTATTTATTTATATTTGCTTTTAAGCAAAATGCATTATTTTAATAATGTTGCACAAAGTGCTCCTAAAAGCATTCCACAATAAATTTATATTAGCATCAAACCAAAATGACTTATCAACTCAAACTTGCACATGTTAATTAATATGCTTTAGTGTAGGGTGTGCTGCCTAACGAAAACGTGCGCTGACTTTTATGCCAACACGTTTCGTCTCAACTCACCTCGCCTCGCCACACCGTGCCTTGTCTCGCTTTGCTTTCGCTATGCTATGCTTAGATCATCTGCTAGTCTGCTATTATTAAATCTACACACATGCACACACAGAGCGACATGTGTTTGTATTTGTATTGGTTATAAATGTATATTAAATATTTTATATAGTACATATGCGTATGCATGCATGCACTCATGTGTCCATTACAGTTTGCCATTTTAATTGCATTGCACTTGCTATAATTACAAATAAATGTAATCAGCATAAATAAATGCACACACAGACATACACACATACACACACACTCAAACAAATAGAGACACAATGCTGATGACTGCAAAACAACAAAGATTTACTTCACTCGTTAAGTTTGCTTTGCTTTCATACAAACTATGTGGGTGTCTGTCTCTTTGTCAGTCTGTGTGTGTAAATGCCACAGATACACACACACACACACACATATGTTTGCTATGAAATTCAATGCATTAAACAAAATGAAATGAATTTCTATGTGTTTATTATAGCAATTGTTCAAAATTAATATGCAAATTTTGCTTATATGAAAATTAATTTTAACCAAAAAAAAACTAACAAAAAAAAAGAAGAAAATGTCAGAAATGCAAACTCAAAGAGATTAGCACAACTATGAAATACTTTTGGCATAAAATACTGTAGGCAAATTGTATGAACTTGTATGTCTTTGATGAGATGTGAGTTAATAATAAATTTTCCATTGACAATGCTCAAACGACTGAGTAAATTCTTAGCTCAGCTTATGGCCAGTGTTGAATAATGGAACACACACATACACAAATCTTCTTAGCATGTTCAATTGATGCGAACAATACAACAAAGGCAACTGAAGGCATCTGTAGGCAAGTATTGTAACTGAAGCGACTTAAGATCTTAATTATAGCAAAGCATTTTGTTTGGTTTCAATGCACAAAATTTCCCTTTGAAGCTATCAAATACGCATTAAATCAAATTCAATCAAGCACTGAAAGCATTGAAAATTGACAAAAACAAAAAAAAAAGAAAATAAAAGATAAAAAAATCTTTGCTTAGCAAAATGAAAGTAAATTGAAACAATCAAGGACAACAAAGGCAACAACTCCTTAAGCGCACATTTTCTATGGCTTTAAGTAAACGTTGGTAGAGTGAAAATATACGCACACATGCATAGATAGCACATTATTACACATACTCGAACGCACTTCATGCATGCAAAGCGTGAAGCCAAAAAGAAAAGCAAAAAGAGGAAAAAAAAAACAATTTGCGTGAAAATTGCGTTTTCTGTTTTCAGTTTTTTTTTTTTATTTTTTGCATTTCCATATGTGTTTGTGTAATGGATTTTAATGTGATTTTCATGCCAAAGCCAAATAAGAACAAAGCCAAGTGCTGACATAGGCATGATGGTGTTGGCAACGTGGTGTACGTTGGCAGAGCACAGGAATAAAGAGAAAATAATCACAATAGAATTAACACAAAATCAGTTTTTTAGACTTTTTGTTTTTATGTAATTTTTCTTGTCAAAAAATAGAGTGGGTGAGGTCATTGCTATATGTTTGATGCATCTGAGCCTGAAATGAGCTAAATTTATTTTATAAAATTTTACTTTTTTAAGCATAATGAATTAGCATAAATAAAATAAGGCCAAATGCAACATATGGCATTCTTGTTCAAGTTTTTTCTGAGTGTTTGTAACTTGTGTATACAAAAAAAGGTGATTTTTATTTTATCTACTGCTTATATTCGGTTTTCGTTAAGCATTGAACGCTCAGAAATAATGCCAAAAAAAAAAACTCAAATAACAATTCCAACTGTCTGTGCGGCTCTTGATGAGAATTGAATAGAATAGAATTGAATAGAATAGAATTGAATAGAATTGTGTAGAATAGAAGTGAGTAGAATAGTTTAACATAGAACTGCCAACACTTACTAAAAATTCTAATAACTCATATAGGAAGTGTGAGAAGATCTATTGTTGAATGCTTCTAATTCCTAGAATTGCCTTTTCAACTTTGTGGAGCTCCTTTTACATCAAAAGCTGAATTCTCAGTACGCAATTGCTCTAACACACGCGTGTTCTCATTTCTGAGAAAGTCAGTAAGCGTGTTTTTTTTAACATTTTTTGTGCAATATTCTCGATTATACTCAACCATAATAATGTAAAAATTTTAAGTATATTACACTGTAAAAAGGTATTGAACAAGAAAAATCAATTCTTTAAATTTTTTTGAAATTTTTTATAAATGTTTTTTCACGATTTTTTATCAGTTTTTCAAGAACTTATTTTTTTTGTCGAGCGTTTTTTATTTTTCTGCGCTAATACTTCTTGAAGATTTTCGACTCGCCTGCAAGCAAAACGGCGCGCATTTGCATATTAAATTGAAAATCACACACACACACACATACACACAGAAGCGCCATATTCGTATAAGTACAAAAAAAAGGGATGTCAGTGTCTGTGTGTGCGTATGTGTGTGAATGTCCGAATGTGTGCCGCACGTTTTCGAACAAACACTTTGAACTGATTACCTTCAACGTTGGCGCATATATTTCAATATTATAAGACAAGTGAATAAAGTGCCGAGGTAAGAGGAGGGAAAGAAATAAACAACAACAACGATAACATGAACAGCAACTGGAATGCTTTGAAGGCAAGCAACAAACATTTTTGTTGATTAAGTAAATCGCTAACAACATAAAAAAACAAAAAAAAAAAACTAAAACAAAAACAACAAAAAAAAAAAAACTGAAAAATGATTATCAAGCGAAAAATGTTTTTTCGGAGCCAAAAGAATATTGAATGAGCTGAAAATTGTTAAGGGTTTCAAAAAGGGGTAACGGAAAATGTGAAAAAGCTGAAGCAGAAGCAGCACCAGCAAGGAGATTAAATCAAAAGACATCGAGAAAGTGTGGCAGCCAAAGAGTGTGAGAAACATGAGTAGGAGAGACAGAGGCAGAGGCAGAGAGAGGGTGAGCACATGAATGCGAAGGGCAAACATTATCATTGAAGATGATGTGCCACTCAAGTGGCCCACTTAAGTATGCAACAACAAATGGCAAAAAGTCAACGTCAACGTTGTTGGTGGCATACGCCAATGACAAGGGTCACAGTCGAACTCATTGAAGTCTGTTGGACGATCGGTCGCTCGGTCGGTCGGTGAGACATCAGACGTTAGTTGAACAGCCACGATAAGGTGAAGCAAGTGAAGCAACTGCTCAAGCATGCATCATTAAGTCAAGTAGAAAAATAAACATTTTGTTGAAGTTAAAAAACATTTTTCAATGTAAGTAATTAAAATTTTGTTCGATGAATGAACATTTCGGGCGTATACAACGCTTGTGTCTCGTGTACGTGCGTGTGCACATAATTTCACTCGTTCACCCTTGACTTTGGCAACTCATACTGCTGACTGTTGTTAAATTATACGCAGTGTTGTTGTATTTTTTTTTTTTGTGTTTGTTTGTTTTTGCTGTAGTTATACAAACAAGTCATAGCACTGGCAAGAAAGAGTGTGGAAGATAAGAGAGAGCGAGATAGAGAACAAAAAAAACTTTGCATACTTTCGAGCAGCTCGGTTAGCCTAAACGACTTTTAATGATAATTTTTTTTTTTTCTTTTGCTGTTGCTGTTTTTGTGTTTGTACGACAAAATTTTGACCCGTTTTTGCCATTTAGCTGTTTTTGTTGTTGTTTTTGTTTTTGTTTTCCTTTGCTAATTAGCACATTTCGTGCTGTGACACTTTCGATTTTGCTCAACAATTTATGTCGCAAATATTGATCCATTTTTCTTTGCTTTATCCTTTTAAATTTGGTAAGTTTTGTTTGGTTTTGTTTCTATTTAATTTTTTTGTTTATGTTGGCAATTTTTCTGTTGCCTTCAGCATTTTTCCTGAATAGCGCACACACGCCTTTTTCTCTTTCATGTTTGCTTTTCATTCGCCCTTCTCTGTTGTTTGCTATAAAGTGCTGAAATTTTATGTTTGTCGTTTATGTGCAGATTTCATAATGACTTTTGGTCAATTGATACAATTTTGTCATTTATTTAAGCCAAGTTTATTAGGCCAACTTGCAGTCTTTTAACCTTTATGGCTACTTTGATAATTTAAGTATTTAAGACAATTTCGATGGTTCAGTTTTATTGTGCCCAATGACATTTGCACAAATTGAAGATAAAATTATGTATGTGCAGTAAAACATATTGCATACTTTTAAGCAGCAAGAAAATAATCATGCTTATTGCATTTGATACAAACTAATAATTAAATTAAGCAAATAAAAATCAAACTTCGTCATTTTTTAAGCGTTAAACTTTTTTATACATTTACCCATAAAAACATGTTTAATATTTTTTTATAGAGTGCAAAATGTTGCATACTTTTCAGCAGTCTATAAAACAGTTTATGTGATGGAAAATAAATTGCATAAAAAAACCAACTGCTTTAAGCTCAAAATATCCTTAATAAAAACGAGTCTCATTCAATAAGCTTAAAAAATAAATGTAGCATACTTTTATGTGTTTCCTGTTTTATTTTTTTTGTTTGTTTGTGTAATTAAGTCAAGTTTTCTATTATTTATACCAAGTTAAATAAAAAGCATTGTTCTTGTTGTCTTTTTTTATGACTTTCCGCTATGTTGTCTTCGTGTGTCAATTGCAGTCAAATTCAACTTGTTATAAACATTTTCAAATATACAGTAATAAAGCGAAATCCAACTCACACTCCAACAAACAACATTAACAAGCCAAATCGTAACGAATGCCAACGACAAACATGGAAATTCTACAAAACAAATGGAAAACAAAAAAAGTAAGCCAAAAAAAAAAAAAAAGAAACATGCTTAACGAACAGGATACAAAATAGAGGGGAGCAACAAAATGAAAGGCAAAAAAAAAAAGAAAGGAAAAGAAAAAAAGAAGTGTACATTGAATTGCCACATTAACATTGTTGACTAATTTTTTGGCCACAGAAATTATTGCCTCGCATTGCAAATAAAGTCACATTTTCATAGAACATTAGGCACGACTGAATGTGTTCTGTCGTTATGTGAGTGTGTGCTTGTGTGTGTATGTCTGAGGATGTGCATGAGGATATAGGCGAAAAAAAGGGGGATGCAAAGTGGCAAGTTTGGCAGCGGAGAACATTTTCAGTTAAACAGTCCATGTCCAAACGATGTTGTCGAATGAATGAATGACAGAAAGACAGCCAAACATACAGACAGACAGACAGACAGGACAATGACTTGGCAGGCCTATGAAAATGGTAATCTCTGTATTTTTTTTTCTTCTTTTTTTTTTTTTTGGTTCAATGTCGGAAAATTTCGTAACAGAATTTTCGGTTTTTGGTTTTCTGTACTTTTACAATGTACAAAATGTAGTTATTGCTGCTGTTGTTGTTTTTGTTGGTTGAACAAACTGGCTAACATAAGTAAGAACAACAGCAACAACAACATACAGGAAGTTCGAGTAAATGACGGTTTTTTTTCACTTATTCTTTTTGTGGTAGTTTAGTATTGCGACCAACGAAATAGCAAGTAAGTAAGTAAAATAACTACCATGACTTGTCGGAAGGAAGTGTTATCGTATGGTCCAATGATATTGCACTGAGTTGAGGTGAGAAAAGCGCAGAGCGCACAGCAACAAAGTAAATGCCACAAAAAAAAAAAAAAAAGATACAAAAAATGTATGAAAATAAATAAAATTGCTAACTCACAAGCTGAAATAAAGATTATCTGACGTCCAGTCGCAAAAAAAAAAAAAAAAGACAAAAACGCTTCGAGCTTACACACATACACGCTTATACACTCATAGAATCACTCATACACTTACTCACTCACTGAGTATGCCGCAAAATATTCAAATCTATTGTGTGTTTTTTTTTTGGCGCACAGTGTTGCCATTATGCACAATGACGTCGCTTGAGCATGACAAAGATGATGAGCGCTTACACACACACACATACACACACATTCACGCAAATGCACCGTGTCACAAATGCTAACAAATAAAGTCATCGTGAGTTAATAAATATAATGATAGCATGATCAGCATGAAATACGGAACGTATGATTAATATTAAAGCATACATTTGTAAATCTCCGCTTACAAATAACTAATAACTTTTCTTTATAGTCACTATAGTCAAGTTCGTTTGTGAAAAAGTTTCAAGTCGGGATAGATATCGATTAATCGGAACAATCGATGTTTTGTTAGAATAATTGAAGTATTTTTAAACGATTTCTATTATTATTCCTGATTTTAAAATTATTATCCTCTTTGTTCAGATGTAGTAAAAAATAAAAATCGTTATCACTAATCGATATCCAACACTACTTTGTCCTAGGCCTAGTTTGTCGATACCCATCTTTAGTTGCAAGCAAACGATAAACCAAAATTGCAAATAAACGATAAATCGGAAGTGTTCTTTCAAATGATTTCTTTTATTGTAAGTAACATATTTAAAATAATTTTTTTTTTTTGATATATTTCTTATATTTTATACATTATATATTTTACTATATTTCATCTATCAGCTATTTTTTTATAACTATATTTTGGAATCTTTTTAGAAATACGCAACTTTGCCAAAAAAAAAAAAAAACAAACGATGATTGCGGTACACTGTGCCATGTTGTGAATTGTTGTTTTGCATGAGCATGATAATCAGCATTACGAGTATCATCAACAAAACGTGATTGAGCCGGCGATGTAAAGAAGGCAAAAAAGAGGATATATTTCTTTTTTGTTGTTTTGCTTTCTTTGTTGTCTATTCGGGCAACTATTGTCGTTGTTATTGTTATTGTTGTCGTTGTTGTTGTTGTTGTTGTCGTTGTTATTGTTATCATTGTGTTTAAGCATATGAGCATTAAATCGCTTAAATCGTTTGGCATAATTACACATGCATACACACACGCACGCACACTTACACACAATGACACAATCGACATGAACGCTTGACGGTTGCAAGGACAGCGAATTGGCTTTTGGAATTTCGTATAAATCTCATTTCATACACACACACACATAAGCACGCCGTAGCATAAAGTGCATCAAAGCACAACAACAGGTTAATGTGCATGGAAATTTTCAGCTGAAGATTGATTGACGTGCGTTTTGAAGTTCTCATATCCGTCACATTTGCAAAGCTGAGCGTTGTTGATTTCAAGCGCTGCAAATGTCAGTAAAGGCGCGTAGAAGCAAATGAAAGTAAATCAACTTTGCCGGAGGTGAATGAGTTTCCGGTCAATCCAACGCAATTTCACTCCAAATCAACATATATTTACATACGCAGTAGAACTTCGTTAATAGGAATCGATCCGCTCATATTACTGGATTGTATATTTCAAAACATTCATTTTAGAAAGAATAGAAGACGATACGAATTCGAAAAAAGGTATTCCTATAAGACGTAATAATTAAATAGATCCATCCCAAAAAAAAAGAAGCTTTGGGGTAAGATGCGTAATAGACATTTTAGATTCTACTTTCTGGACAGCTGAAATTTGATCTTATATAAGAACTAAAGAACAGAAATTTCGGGAAATCCGTTAATGAGCGTCTGCAGCATGAAGTAGGCACTATGCGTAATTTCAGCTCAATCGAATCTATAGTTTCGGAGATCTGGTAAATTCGTACTCTCGTATTTCGGTTTTACACATATGTATATCATTTGTAAATATGAAGTTTAATTGTCGAGTAACATTTGTATTTCTAACATATTTGAAATTATGCCGGCAGAAGTTATAGTAGAACTAATATTATTGTCCTAATCGCTGGATTATTTGAATTCTTAAGTGTCCGAGTCATCGAAGTCTTACTGTATACACATTTGATTTTTTTTTTGTGTTTTTGTTGTTCTTGTTGTTGTTTACCAACCTGATATTGTCAGCTTGCATTGAAAAGTAACGGAAACGAAATCGGAATTGGTATAAAACAGCGAAACGCAATTTAACGTATAAGGTCGCAACTCTGGTTGATCCGCATCAATTCTGCTGTCAATGTTTTCGTTCTTTTTTTTTTTTTCTTATTTATATTTTTTTTTCCGAGTTGTTTTATTTGTTTTCCAGATTTTTGTGACAGAACAACCTTTATTTTTATTTTCAATTATTTTTGTTCGGAATTTTTTTTTCCCATTTTTTTTTTTTGTTTTTCAGTCAGAAGAGGATACATGCAACAGCATACCTGTTAAGCCTTGCCACCTGCCCAACTTGAATATGATGTCAACTTGTTCATTCAATCTTTCGTTCTTTATGCTGTAGACATATGTCTGATACACACACACACACAGAAATAATTGTTAGTATGAGTGATATAAAATATATCATGTTTTTTTACAGTTGTGAATGACAGCAACAAAGTTGATATAAAACTTTTTGTTTGCTTTCGTGTTGCCAGACTTTTGTGTTGGCTACGCTTGACTTAAGCCGCCACGCTTTGCTGCAAGTGTATGCTTGAAGTGAAACGGATATTAGTGATGAACTTGACGATGAGCCGGAAAGAAGTCAAGCGTTTTTATTTTAGCTTTTTTTTTTTTGTTGCCTTTTTTTCGTTTTTCCACTGATTTGATTTCATTGCTGTGTATTTTCTACTTTGTTACCATAAATAAAATTAGATTTTTTTTGTATAAAATGTTACTTTTTTGAAAAATTACTGCATGCTTTTAGGCATTTGCTTGAAAGTGTTTTGGGTTGTTTGCTGACAAGTTACATAAAATGTTCTTACTTTTGGTTTTTTCTTAAAGATTTTACGAAGAAATAATATAGCAATTGTCAAATGACAACTAAAAGGGTGTTAATGAACTGCATGCTTTTAGGCGCTTATAGCAAGATTTCTTGAAAATATTAATTAAGAAGAGTTGTGTAAGTCTTTTAATATCGAAAAACTATACTTTTGCTTAAACAACTGTTTTTGTTTTCGCATGACTTCCTACAAGTGACTTTGTCATATGACAATTATATAATTTGATATATATAATTCTTCAGTTAACCTTAAAATCGTTAAGTTGCTGATACATTTATGCATATGACATAAAGCTAATGACTTTGTCATATGACATTCATGGCAAACTTTTGCACATTATCGAAATTCCTTAAAATGTTCCAATTTACAGTGTAAAAAATAATGTTTAGTGAAAGTTTAACACTTGTTCGATGTTTTTTTTATTTGTTGTTGATTTTTTTTTTTTGTTTAAAAATTTGTGTGTTTATTTGAGTATGTATGAGTGTGTGTATATGTGTGCATGGTCGTGTTGTGTGTGGTTTAGACTTGTGCGCTGTTGTTGTAACACCTGACCGCAACATAGCCACGCCCATGGAAACAAACATGCTGTGTGGCGTTATTGCTTTTAACCTCGCCCGATTGGCTTGGCTTTGGAATCAATGACTTTGTGTTATTTTCTTTTTGTAATACAAAAAAAGTTGCACTTGTTTTCAACGCACAGACATTTGTTAATGAAAACCACAAATAGGAGAGAAATATAAAATAATAATAATGTCTAAGAATTATGTTACTTACGTTGTGAATTTGAACGCCTTATGATATTCTCGAGAAATGTATTCTGCGGCGCAACAAGTCCACGACGTCCACCAGGCATTTTGTTGGCTTCAATTTTCGTGTAGTTGCCTCAAGTGTAGTTGTTGTTGTTGGTTGGTTGTTTGTTTTTGTTGATTTTTCGCCGCTTCTTTCTGCTTCTTAACTTCCTGCGCTTTTGCTGCTTGTTGTGGGTTCTCTCCTCGGCGGCAAAGTTGTATAAAATGTTTTCAGTTTATTTATCTTCACACTTATTTTATTTGTTTGTTTTTTTTTGTTTTGAAATTTTTTTTTCAGCACATTATTTTTTTTATTTAATGCTTAAACACTTTTTTTTTTGCTATTTAAATTTAAATTTTCTATCTGCTTACTTTGCGCACATAATAATTTGTGGCGTTTGTTAATATTTTATAGCATGCTTTTAGGCATTGAAGTTTTATGTGTTCTCAAAAAAAAAAAAAAAAAAATTTAACACAAAAAAAATGAATGCGATTAATTTTTTGTTATTACAAATAACAAGAGCATTTTTTTGCTATTACAGTTGTGTTATTTGTTGTTGTTATTATTGTTGTTGTTGTTATTTGAAGGGCAGCACTTGAACTTCAATCGGGCAACATTGTTAAAAACGCGTGCACTTTGAAAATGCTGCATTTTATTTTGTGAGTTAGTTGGAAAAAAAATGTATTTATTTTACATATTATCGTATTTACTTATATCATGTTGTTTGACGCGTTGCACTGTAAAGAGAAAAAATAAATAGATAGAGCGATTAATACAATGAATAAGACAATGAAAAGGGTTATAAAAAAAGTGTGGTCTTCATGAATGCATTCAAAAGGACAAATGAATTACTCACACTGAAAATGAATGTTTGTTTTGATGTGCGTAAATTTGGCTTGATTAATGTGCAACTGTACTTCATTTCCATTCGCCATTTTGTGTACGCTGCTTTAAGCACTTCGAATATATTCTCTTTTTACGTCATTTCGCGCCATTTTTATTATTTTTTTTTTGCCCTTTATTTTTTGCTTTTATGGCATAAAAAAAAAAATAAAAAAAACGCCCAACAATGACGAACAAAAAAAAAAAAAAAAAGTCGGACGATAAAATGGCACAATGACGTCGTCATTGTCGTCGTCGTCTGTCGTCTGTCAAAGTTGCCATCGTTGTTGTTGTTGTCGTTGCCATTGCCATCAACTAGAATCGAGCACGATTATTTGTGCCGTTACTTTGTTGCTTTGCCACATTTTCGTGCTTTCGGGGTTATGTAATTTGACACACAAATATGCAAAGGCACTAAAACTCACACACACACAACTTGACGCCAAAAATTTTTGGCTAAGTGCAAAATTCAAACCCTTTTCTTCTTCTTCTTACACCCCACGAACCTTTACATTTATTACTTTTACTTCAATGGCAATGCAATTTATATGTAAACTGTAAGCTTGACTATTTGCACATTATTAATGCAATTAAATGCATGCTGATTCATTCACGCACGCATTAGTGCACATTACGTATACGTAATCTGATTTCAAGTTGATGAACTAAGTGCCTAAACGGAACTAACCTATACTCAAACTAAACTGACCTCAACAAACATATGTGCATATCTTTGCATACTACAGCATCACTTAAATGAAAGGCCATTTCGTGCAATTAATCGTTGCAATTATTGCATTTCATGTTTTCTTCTACTCATTTTGTATGCACAAGACAACTTCGACGAATTTCGACCAATTTATATTTACAAATTAATGAAATCAAGTTTTTCCATTGCATTGAATGTTCAATTGAGCATTAAAAGTTTTCGCATTTATATCAAATTGCATAATTTTTGCGTTTATTGTAGCATTGTTATTGTTGTTGTATTATTGCTTTCAACCAATTTCAATATTAATGCAATTTTAAGCAAATTTTAAAGTCTGATGAATTCAATTATTGACTTGATTGCTTGAAATAATAATGCAATTAGCTCAGCTTATCCAATTGCTAAGTGTGAAATGCTTATTTCGTTAGCAAAATTATTATTTGAAAGACTTTTGTGTAAGTTTTCTTACGTGGCATGATTTTTATTTAACAAAAATCGTGTAATGTAAAATAAATTGAAGTTTTTGTCATAAATATTTCAAGTGTGTTCTAAATATTATTAAAATTTTATCAAAATTTAATTGGATCGAGTCAAATGTTAACTAAACTGTTGACAAGCGCGGTTCCAAAACTTTTGTAAACTCATCTAAACATTATTCAAGCCTTTGCGGTACTGAAATTTTTCTTTAAACTTCGCCAAATTGAAAGTAAGTGTTTATTTTATATTATTAACATGTAGCCATTTTGTTTTTATACTTTAAAATTTAAAAAAAAAGAAACTTTCTACAAAAAAAGTTGTTATTAAAGTTTGAGCGCTCTTATATTACGTATACGACTGTTCGCTTAGACCAAATTTTGTCGCTCAATTGTGGCATGTGGCATTTTCTTATTGATCTAACACCAAATCGGTTCATCTGTTTGGGGATTTCTATACTAAGAAAGCAGAAATTACTTACATATATTAAACATGATTTAAACTTTCTTTGGAATTTGAAATTTTATCTTATTTTCATTTTGTATACAACTCTTTTACGACTCTTGTAACACTCGTTTACAACGTACAGCTTCTACTTTTTTTTGAAATTCTTTTCAAGGTCAAAACCACAAACAAGTCTCTACTCATGCTACACCTTCAAATTTAATCCAATCTTTACGTACTCCTCAACAAAGTTGTATCTCAATTGAGCTTTTTATCTCCTTAATCGTTGACCTTTTCAAACAGAATCAAGCGAATTGAAGTTAATTTTATTGGAGTTATGTTTATGTGCCATGCCATCGAACTATTCTCAACCAACAAAGCAACAATTTCAACAATTTGTTACTTCTTCAAATGTAATACTTTGCTTCGACTTTTCTTTTTTTTATTTTTTTTGTTGTTGTCACATTATTTTTAACGTCTCTAACATTTCACCGACGCAGTTTCTCTTGCATTTACTGTATCCGCTTATCATTGTAGTTTCCAGTTCGCTTGCAATTGCATTATTCGACACACCAGTACAACAATAAAGCAAAAGAAGAAGAAAATAAGCACAAATGTGCACTCCATGTGCCAATGCATGAATGCAATAATTTTACCTTTTGCGTTGCGATTCATTGCATTGCAATTGCTTGACGAGCATACAAATACTATATGTATAAAGCCATGACTTTGCCAAACGATTGGCTACTCAAGCGCATAATCAACTTGAACTCTACAATAGATGAATGTATCGAACTGATGATGTTGATGTTGAGGACAATGCTGCTGCTGCTACTGCTGCTGATGCTGATGATGATCGGTATGACGATGATGTTGTGCATGTATCTAGGTAAGCACCAAAGTATCTACCAACTGGTGGCTGTGGTAATGCATATGTGTGGGTGCTGCCAGCTGGCACTGACGTTGATGCTGACGTTGAATATGACAGTGCAATTGAACTATCTGCAGGTGTATGTGGGTGTGTGTGTGTGGGTTGTCCAATTTGTATGAAGCTAAGCTTAACTGAGCTGATGATGTTCTTGCTATTGTGTTGTGGTGGCTTTGGTGTTGTTGCTACTGTTGCTGTTGTTGTTTTTAATGTTGCTTTAGTTCAGATTACACAACAACAGCCGGTGGCAAACGGCGTTATGATGCGTCGAATACCGTTACAATGTTGTATTGCATGCGTATAACAAAAATTCTGGAAATTTTTTTGCTTTCCTCTCTCATTCAATTTTCTCCGCTTTTCATTATCCTGTATTTTTTTTTTTATTTTTTTTTTTTTGCACATTTTTTGCACATTTTTTGCTTTCTGCATATTTCAGCAAAAATTTGCTATACCGAGAAAAACATCGTCGGTAGCAACAACAACAACAACAACAACGAAAACAGCAAAAGCATTGGAATTTAATTGAAGTGCAACACAGTGTGTCATCATCGTCATCGTCATCATCATCATCATCAACGTTGTTGTCTACGTCGTGAGTAACAAAAATCATGTTTGCGCGTTTGCCGTTTTTGCAACATTTTTGCCAATTTTTGCCAATGATGTTAAGTCGAATCCCCAATGGAGATGTCGAAATGTGAGAGGTTAGCAAAGCAAGCTCAGATTACGCATACGTCGTGTCTAACTTGCTTACTAAACTTACTCTAACATTCTGCGTACGAGCATGATCATGTATTGTGCAAGTATGTATGTGTATGTATGTGTTTATATGTCTGCACAATGAGTTATTTCATTTGTGTAAGTTGTGTGCACAGAAATGTTAACTTTTATTTAAGCAACAAGAACAAATGAAGAGATATCTTTACAATTTAACTAACAATTGCGTAAAGCTTAGATTATTGCGTAACTTGAAAACAATTTACGTGAAACAAATAAAAAAAAAAAAACAAAAAACAAACAAGAAATTAATAATAATCATAAAAACAAAATCAACAAACAAATAAAATTTTATAAAAAAAAAACTCAGCTAAAATTCAAATTTGTTCAAGTGCACAGAAAAAAGAAACTTCTGCACGGAAGGCGTTAAAAAAATGACCATGAAGAACATGAGTGTCTGTTGGGAAAAGCGCAAGAGAACTGAGACGAAAAGTAAAGACAAAAATATAAAAAAAAATATCTTTCAGTTAATTAAATGTTTTTTATTGCAATTTTTTTCATGATCTTGTTTACTTACATTGCTGAGAATTGCTTGGTTTTTTATCAATGCTCAAAAAAAAAAGAACAAAGCAAGACTCAAGCATCTCATTGCGTATAGTTTGAAACATGATGATGACGATGACAGCAGGTGGCATAATTTCATAAATGTGTAAGCAGCATTAAAAAAATTAAAGAAAACAAAAAAAAAAAACAGCAGAGAGATGAGTTGTCTACTTTGTAATCATAGCGAGCAGACAAGAAATAAAAATAATAAAAAATAAATTACAAGTACGCGAAAACAAGTTGAAACAACTTACTTGATTTTTTATGAAATTAAAATAAAAACGAAAGAAAAATAAAAGAGGAAATTGCGCAACATTTGTTAAAGCTTGACAAGCATAGCAAAGGAAATGATGGGCAGACACGGTCAGTTAAATGAAGCAGACACATAGACTGAAGCGTAAATAGATGTACATGGTCAGACAGTTAGACAGCAAGACAGACAGTTTGGTGAACGTTTTGATAGTAAAAGCGACACTTAGACACTTGAAAAGACAGTCGTCTGACTGACTGACGGACTGACATCAGTGCAAAAAACACTGAGTGATAGCTGTGTAGGCATGCGACAGCTGATGAACATTTGTAAGCGCACGAATAGCGCATTCAACACAATGGAGCCTTGATAAAATTCACAGTGGTGGAACACGGCGGTGAAAAGATAAGCGTTGCAAGACAGAAAAAAACTTTCATGAGCACCCATTGGTGGCTATATATGTATATACCTCTAATATATTAGCAAGATTATCAATAGAAATCAACACAAATTTGTTACTGTGCCGCACTAAAAGATTGATCGAAAACTTATTACTTTATCATCACTCAGTCAGTTAACAATTATCACAGAATTATTAGTGTTTAATTTCTCAGACAATTATTACTAAGTCTGCACTCAGTTCACTCTAATAACTTCATTAAAAAAAAGTCACTGAGAGGAAAGTGCAGTATTGATTTACTTTGATCATCATTCACTCATCTGTTGTGCAGCAGTGAGTCACCAATAAAGCATCAATCAACCATTACTCAATCATCAGTAAAGCATCACTCAATCATTACTCAATCATAGTTCAATCATCACTGAAGCATCACTCAGTCGTCAACAATCATTCATAATCCTCACTCAAACATCATTTAATCATTACACAATCGTCACAATCACAAAATTATCTCGAATTCATTCCAAGGTTGTCAAACATTTATAACTTATGTTGTTGAGAAAAGATTACAATAACGCCATTACAATAAAAATTATTATTCATTCATTATTCGATCATCACTCAATCATCACAGAGTGATTATTGAATTATTCATCACATAAGCATCACAAATCGTTTCAGCACTCAATCACTAATCAATTGTTAATGTGAGAGATTTCTAAATGATGTTTTTAATACGTAAAGGGCGATAGCTTAATGAGTATTTGATCATCACTTAGTCAACAGTCTCTCTCTCTTTCCATAGGTTTTAAAAATAATCAGTTGAAAAGACCTGATCAAAAATGTATCTTACGTAATCTTAACATAAACTTTAACGTCTCTGGGAAATGTATATTAAAAAACACAAGCGACATGAACATTTGAAAAGACTCTCCCACTTAACTGCTGAGCATAAAATGAATGCAATTATCACAGTTGTTCGTCAAACTTTCTGCAGGGTGCTGACCAACACTGTGCTTTTATTTTCTATTTTTATTTTTATTTCTCCTTAAACGCTTCTCTAATTAGTTTTTTATGCTTTTAATAGACTCAAATTGTTGTTGTTTTTACGATTTTTTTTTTTTTTTTGTTGCTTCTTTTCATTATTTCTTTTCCGGCATTTCATGCTGTTGTTTTTTACTTATTATTTTGTTGTTGTTTTTTTCGCAGTTTTTCCGCTTCGTTGTGTGTAACTGAGTTTTTTTGTTTTTCATTTTCTTCATGTATTTTTGGTCATGTATTTTTGTACACTTCACGTTGTGAATTGTAAGATTTATAACTCGGTCATGAGTTTGTAACAGAGAGAAGGCCATATAGAGTACATAGAAATATTCTTCGTCGATTTAGTCTGTAATTAATAGTCTCACATGTATCTCCAACGATCATTTTGAAGGTACTGAACCGAAATGTTCTAAGTCTTTTTTTTTTATTATTTCTTAAAAAAATTAACAAAATCCAAGTTGTTGTATGAAAAATTCTTCGAAGATAGAGAGCTGAAATGAAAGGTAGTCTTCCAACACAACTAGCTAAAATAGTTGAGTATCATATATTAGTGATATATATATATATATTATTCTCCGAGCCCCCAGAATGGTTACCTCACACAGAGTAATATCCTGAATAATACCAAATTCTTGTATGAAAAGCTTTGTTGTTTCCTCACCGATTGACTTGAAACTTATTTTTTTTTATGCCTCTTGTGGCATGACAGCTATTTTCATCAAAAAGTGTATCCAATTTTCGGTAAGGCCAAAGGAAACTTCTTACTTGTTGTTTTTCATTTTCAACGCAATTGAGTTAATGTAAATATTTCTATGCTGCTTATTTTTTTCTTACAAAAACATTACTTTTTATTGCCCGACGGCTTTCATGTTTTGTTTTTTTGTTTTCATTTTTTTTTTGTCATGCCACGCCTACAGCAAGCTGTGACCTCTTCAGCATTGCCTTGCTGTCGTTGCCACTGAATTACTTGCTTATAAAACATGCAAGTTAATAATTTTTAAGTTGATTGTTGTGTTTGTTTATTTTTTTATTTTTATCTTATTTTCTCTTATTGTTCTTGAGAAACACGCTGTTGTTGTTGTTGTTTTAGAAAATATTTTCTGCTTTTATTGTTATTGTTTTTGGCACGCTCTTTCTAAGTATTTTTCTTATACAATAAAGTATCACGTTGCTGTTTTTGTTGCTCTTGTATTGTTGTATTTTGTTGTTGTTGTTATTGTTGTAATTAGGTGGCATGATTTCGAAATCGGATTAAATAATTTTGCGCTAATTGTTGGCAACCATGAAGCCATGAAGTGGCACTGTTCAGCTCAATTCAGCTCAACTAAGCTTACCATCTGTCCACGTGTGTGTTTCACAAAAACAAACGCAAATCAAGCTTATGTTAGAGTAAGAAAGTGTAATAAAGAGAGAGAGAGAGAGACAGAGAAAAGTGCAGAAGGCTCATATAAGTTATGTTGGGTGTCTATATATGTGTGTGTGTGTGTGTGTATATATAAATATGTATGAATGAACATTTTCATTTCCGTTTTCACTTCCGTTTGCTGGTCTTAATACGCTTTCAAGTGCTCTGCTCTGCTCTGTTCTGTTCTGTTCATGGTGCTTAGTTTTTGTGGCCAATTAAATATTTAAGATTATATTCGTATTGAAGCCTTTAACAGGTGCAGCTGCGTATGCTGTTCAACGCTTGGCAACACTGTCAGCTTACTTTTCAAATGTCTTGATTTTCAGCATCGTTTGCCTGTTGATTATCATTATTGAATTTCATTTGAATTTCTTAGAAATACAAGCAAAGCCTTTAATGCGCAATCAAATTGCACATTTCAAAATGAAATTAATGCGAATTTCACTTGAGTGAAGTTGCCTTGAGTTGGATGGGTACGGTTGGGTTGTCTTGTCTTGTTTAGACAAAATGCGCCATCAAAATGCAATCAGTGCGGCAAGCATTTAGCTTATGATATAATGAAGACTTAATAAGTATTATTATGCACAACTCGTATACGAATATATAGTTTGCAACAAAGTGTTTCAACTTTGTTAACAACTTGCTACTCAACTTGTTACATAACAATGCTTTTCATTTGAATTTCAAATAAATTAAACACTTTAAACTTAACTTGTTAACACAACATGTTACTCAATGCGTTTGTCAACATTATTTCACATTTGGTTGTCAGCTAGGTTAAAATTTAAGTGCTTTAACGTTTGTCTACTTTTCGAGTCACTTTTTGTCATCAAACGAATGACGTTAACCAACTATGAGAATCACGTTGACTGGCACATCTAATTTATATTACCTTGAGCACAGAATTCCAGAAGTCGTTTAAACAAAAAGTCAGTTGCACAAACAGCTGACAAAATTAAGCGAAAATTTTATGAAATTTTAAACATATTTTTTTTATTCTTGAAATTTCATTTAAGAAGAAGGCGAACGAAAAAAGTTTCGTTGAAATGAAAATGTTACTGAAATGAAAACATTCAACATTTCAAGAGTCTTGGTTGACTGACATAATGAAGACATTGAAGACACACACAAACACACACACACACTCACATGCACAGCCAAAAATAGTTGCCTTCATGCAATCAAAGCAATTTTTTTCTTATATATATTTTTTTTTCTTTTCTTGTGCGAATTTCACTTAATGTCACACACACACACAGAGAGACAGGCACAAAGAGACATACATGTATGCTGAAACTGGGACTCTTTCGTTTGTGCCTCGTTTAATTTCCGGTTGTTTGCCATGCCCTCTCAGCCCAACCTTCCACAGACCAGCCTACCCGCCTACCAGCCTGACTTAACTGCCTCAAATATTAATAGACTTTGCACATTATTAATGAGTCGGCGTCATCAGCAAGTAAAAATTTTCAGTTGAGTCTCACACAAAAAAAAAAAAAACAAAAAGAAAAGGAAAATGATTTTCTTATAGTCTACTTTTAGGTGCTGTCCTTTTCAAAAATTAATGTATAGCAAATTTTATTTTTTCCGTTGTTGCTGTTGCTCTTGTTGTTGTTGTTGTTGTTGTTTGTGATATTTTCATTGCCAAAGCAGTCAAAAATGCCAAAGGAAAAAATTAAATAATGTAAAATGAATAAAAATTTTGTAAAAGAAGAAATTACTTTACGCTTCTTAAATTTTTAATGGCTTCTTTTTTTGGCTTTTCTTTGCTTTTTATTTTTTCTGTTGTTGTTTTTTTTCCATTTTCTTTTTTTTTTCATTCTTGTCAACGACATTCTGCACATGGCGTATACGCAACATATGACATCGCGTATACGCCGCGTGTTTCTCATTCTCTTTGTTAAATATATAATTGCAGCTAATAAGTGCGACTGGTTGCGGAACGTGTGTAAAAAAATTATAAGTAGAACTGGCAATGAGGCGTAGCAAGGCAAGACAACGTAAGGCAAGGCAAGGCGAGACATGTTGAATTACACTTGAATAATGAATGAAGTAAAAATGAAAAGGGAAGCATTGAAATCATTGGGGCTGCGCGAAGTCATTACAAAGGTTGTCTTGTAAATTAACACACACATACACATATGTGTAAGAACGAAACTTTGGCTTCAAAAGGTTTGCCTCACGTTGACACGTTGGGCTTCATTAAGCTTCATTACACTTTGAAGAAGGCCAACATTTTGTGTTGTTTTATATTTTAAAATACAACAACAACAATATGCCATGCCACGCCTTACATACGCCCAAACACATACATACATATATAGAAAATGTTACCAATCAGTTTAAATCGATTTCACGTTCGCTACAATCGTGTTGCAACCACGATGTTAAAAGCCGTGCCCATGAAAAGCCGTGAAAATGTTCACAAGTGCAAACACTTAAACGTCACACACACACACACACACACATACATGCACATTGGCAGCTTGGTTACCTTAATAATCAGTTTGGCGGTTACGCCCACAAGATACATGTGCTTATTGCACACTCACACACACACACACACACCCATGCACACAGAGGCATCTATAAAGCACTTCCTTGTCTAAATGTGTGCACATTTAGTTGTTATTTTTATTATCGTTGTTGTTGTCTTTAACCTTTTGTTTCTTGTTGCTTGTAATTTTTTTTTTTTTCAAATATTTTTTTTTTTTATTTGCTTTCTCTTAAATTTGTTAGTTTTGCCTTTTACATTATTTGTTCGGTCGCTGTTTCTTGTCTCAATACACTTTTAATGCAAAAATCAATAAAAAGCGACCTTTAAGTTTTTTTCCTCTTTTTTTTTTTGTTGGTTTTTTCTTTGTCCTCACTTGTTTATTATTACTTGTTGGTGTTTTCTTTTTTTGTTTTTTTTTTTTTGTATGTCGGTTGGCTTGAGTAGGCAGAATATACAAATGCCATAACCAACCGACAAACAAATAAGAAAACGAACCATCCCAAAGCGAATTGAATGGAACGGAACTGTATGGAACAGTTGTGAACAAGCCAATGTCAGCCAACTGAATTCAACTCGACTCGACACGAGTGCCACTCAAAGTTGTTGTTATTGTTATTGTTGTTGTTGTTGGTCAGTCAATGCCAATAAGCACAACAATAACATGCACAAGCAGTAGCACAATAACAAGTTCGTTAGCAGAAGACAAGTTGAAGAAAGCAACAAAAAAAAAAAAAAAATGTGAAAAAAAAAAGTCTTAGAAGAATTGACATGCGGTCATCGTCTTGGACCCATTGACCCACTGAACCGGCAATTCGAAACGTTTGAACTGTTCGCTCTTTTTTTTTTCTATCACCTTGTCTCTCTCTCTCTCGCACTTTTTTCCCGTGCTCTTAAGTGAAATGTAAACGGTTTTTGTTTAATTTGATTTCTACTTTTTTCGTGGATTCCTGGAATGTTACACGACCACGACATTTGACCTTTGTTAATAGCCTAAAAGTAGGCAGACAGCAAGTTGAGCAGAGCTCTATGACAGCAAAATGTCGACAACGACAATGATTGGTGTTGTTGTAGTTGATTATGTTGACAACAATAAGCATGTGCACGAGCATGAAGTTTTTTGGCCCCCTGCGCTCGCATTGGTCAACATTGGTTGGTTGGTGAAGACCTTGTTGCATATTTAAAGTAATTTTCATGTTTTTGACATTTTAATGAAATTTGTTTGCTTTTGATTATTTCTCATTATCAGCATTATCATATTGTTGCTGTTGCTGCTGCTCCTGTTGGTTGTATGCTAATGTTGATGTTGATAATGATGAGCTGTGTCATGTTGATGGCATGGCAAGCTAAAAGATAGAAACATGTTGAGCACAACATTTTTGTTTTCATTTTGTGATAAGTTAATGAAGACCTCGTTTGTGGGCGATCTGTTAATTATGTGAGGTGTTGTTTGTGAATTTTGAATTCTTTTTGCATTTCGTTAAGGGCTAAAAATATTCTGTGAAAATTTCAAAACGGTCCAACGAATAGTTTTCGAGTAATTCACTAATAAACGGTGGTCTCACTGACGCTCGCTAGTAGAAACGTAAAACTGTAATCGCGTTTTTCTCAAAACTTTTTTTTTAATTAGACTCTCATTTAAAAGCCCCTTGAGGGATTTGAATGAATTTTGCACTGCGTTTTTAAAATTAATCTAGAGCCTGATCGAACGATTTAAGTTTTTTATTTAAATTCGATTTTTTATAAACAATAAACTTTTTTTTGGCTAAAAATCAAAAAAATTTTATAAATTTTTAAAAGTAAATCAAAATCCTTGTATCAGGCACCAAATTTACTATTTAAATACTTGTATTTTAAATTTGAATGATTTCAGATGAACGGTTTAAAAGTTATGAATGTCACTGCAAAGTACTATTGTTTCAAAAGGTGCCAATAAATATTTTTTCTGAATTTTTTTTTTTTAATAAACTTTACTTTATGTGAAATAAAGTTGTAACATTATTTTTGTTAAATTAATAAAATTTCCATTAAAAAAAAAAATTACCAAAAATAATCGTTTTTTCGTTACTTAAGAGACGTAATTTCATAGATGCTCAATCATTTTTTAAAGCTCACGTCATATATTTACTAATTTCCGCTTATCAAACTGTTGTTTTATTATAGAAATAGATAAACGTCACCGCTTTAGCTTAACCATCGCTTAGACTCTTCTAACTTTTATTCTTAATTGTTGCTTTATATATATTATATAATTATTTTTATTCTTTTTGTTGCTATGCATTTATTAACTTTGCTTGAAATCACGTACATTTCTTTACCTTTCGTTGGTTATTTTGCTATTTATTTTCTGCTGCAAACGCACACACAAACAAAGTAAACATGAGCCAAGGACATGAAAGCGCAGATACTTACGTACATGACAAAGTTGGCCATATGAGCATGTCTGTGTGTTTGTGTGTGTGTGTGTGTGTGTGTGTGTTGTTGTTGTTGCCTGTTTGACTAAGTATTTACAAAGCCGTGCCCCTGATTGGTTTCTTGCACAGTAGCTGCTTTACTTGCTCTTTGATTTTGTTTTGCTTTCTTGGTTAATATTTTCTTAATGCTTTTTTTTATTCTTATATTTTTTGTTTTCTCTTTTTATCCAATTTGTATTTTTTTTTTTTGTTGTTGTTTATTTTTGTACCGTCTTGTGTAACAAAAGCGCCCTATAAGCATTCTTAGCCAACCTTAACTAATTGATTGACATTTCCTGTTAATACTTTTATTGCCTTGTTTACTGTTTTTTGGTCTTCAACTTTTTTTTCTATCTTTCATTGTTGTTGTTTCTTTTTTTTTTCTTTCAATGTCGTCGGTCATGTTTTTAACCTTTTTTTGTATGTATGTTTATATTGTATACGCATTAACTCTTTCAATGTGTCATGGCCAATGGAATGCATGCCAAAGGAAACAAAAACAAAAGCAAACAAGCACAACTTGTGAGCAATTTGTTGCCAACTGAAACTCATATGAAATGCTTCAACTTACTGGTGTCAGTTTGTGGTTCTCTCACAATTGACAAGCCAGCAAGTATGCTATGATTTTTTTAAAGCATTTATTTTATTTTATTTTATTTTATTACAAAACGGTGCTTTTCGTGCCTTGAAAACATATACACATGTTAATTTTTTTAATGGCAAAGATTTACGTTGTATAATATAAACAATTTAATTGTTATTTTTATTTGCTGTGAAAAAGTATGCTATATATTTTTTGTTTCATTTTTTTTTTTGCGGCTGAAAGTGGCAAATGTTTAATTACACATGTATTTTTAATGCAATTTCGTCTGCAATAAAAGAACTTGGTTGCTTGCAGTCAATAAAGATGATCATAAGTGTATATTATATACAATATATTGAACTGTTTGTGTTAGGCAATAAGATACGCCACATTAGCTATGCACATACATAGGAATGTATGTCTATGTATATATTTGATTAAGTTTACTTTATATTAGACCAGTGTTGTTTTGTGATTATTGTCTTGTTGGTGACTCATTTGCTTGCCGCTCATCATGGTTTACTAAGCCACATTCATGTCATCAACAGACAGATTGATAAAGAGAGAGATAGAGAGACATGCGGACAGACAAACTGGGCAGACAATAAATAATTTCAGGCTTATTTGTCTTTCACAGCTCATTTCCTTAAAGAACGACATCGTTGTACATTGTCTTCATCAATATGGCTAGCTGCTTCTGCTTCTGCCGTTGCTGCTGCTTATCATGCATGACCAGTCGTCGTCTCTGAGTCGTCTCTCATCGCTCGGGTAAGATTCAAATCCAAGATATTTGTCCGTTTGCCATTAGCCCATTAATTAACACAATGAACTTAGTTAGGCATACACAGATGAACAGTTAAGTATTTCTCTATGTATGTATGTGTGCTTATTTATATATGTACATACGTATGTATGTATGTGTAAATCCGAAATTGGTTTCTCATGTCTTTATGCCGAACGCATTGTCATTCTTTGCAATTACTGTCATATCGACTTGTCCGGCCACAGCCAACATTTTCACTCCTTCTATCTCTTGCTACGGATTAAGCCAATTAAACTTCAAATCAATTTATTTATGAGCATTCGTTGTTGCTTCTTATTATTCGTTAAGCGTTTCATTCTTTATTTCAAACTATCTTCTTTTTTTTTCTTTGCTTTAAATTGGCTTTCATTAGTCTTATCGGAAACTAACACCAACGTTCATGCTCGTTTAGTTAACGTTTATGCTTCTTCTACCTTAACTTTTCTCTGTTATTTTTTCACATTTTTTTCATCTTCATTATCATCATACATAATCATCATTATCGTAGCATATCGTTGCACAAACTGCTCAGGTTTATAGTCATCGGCTTATCGGCTCCGCTTTGCTTTGCTTTGCTTTGGTTTGAACATGAAATTGTGCCGTCAACAAAATGGCCGCCATATACATACTACAAGTTACAAACATTTTCTATGGTCTAAAGTGGGCTGTCCACTTCCGGTTTCCGGCACACCTTCACTCACTCACTCGCTTACTCAGTCAGTCGCTTCCCTCGCTTCCGTTCAAGCGCCGTTCATCTTAATTCGCCACCAGCCCTCCTGCCCCCAATCCAACACAGAGCGCCGCTTCTGTTTGCATTGTAATCAATATGAGTCTACCTAAGCCACAAACCGACTTGCCTCAACTGCCACAAACTATTTTGTCTTATTGTCTTGAACGCTTCTCGTTTTTTTAGCGGTTTGTTTTTTGTTTTCGTCTTTCTTTTCAACAACTTTTTTTTTTTTTTTTGTTCTTCTTTATTATTTATTTGTGTTTTTAAGCGTTTTGTTAGTATTTGTTGTAACTCAACATTTTTTTTCTCATTTTTATCTTTCATTTCTTTTGTCTGTCTTGTTAATCTCATTCGTTGTTCCTGTTCTTCTGCTCAATCTCTTTCATCTTCTCTTCGCCCTTCGCTGCCCTTTGTAACTATACTATCCTGAGGCCTAATTTACTTGTCTGTTTTTTTTTTTCTTGACCCAGATTTGTATAAAAAAAAATATAAAAAAAAAAATGGTAAGAAATATTAGTAGAATTTTGCAACCTGAATTTACACGCAGTCAGATGAACTTTCTTGCTGTAACATAAGCAAGAAATTGCATGCGATTTGCTCATGAATTGTTTCAATTAAAATCTTTTGTAATTGAATTAAAACGCGACTGGTGAGAAAGTGTGTAACTTAAATAGAGCGAATAATAAGCGAATCGGTCTTGGCGAAGTAACCCTTTTAAGTAGCGAGAACTTCTCATACAATATTCATTTGCCACGCCCATTCTATTTAAGCGCAAAACTAGTTGCGCTCAATACTAAAAGCAGACTAACAAAGTTGTACATATAAAGTCATCAAACGTTTGCTTAGAGTTAAGTGCTGCCGCAAAGTATGCAATAGTTTATTTGCGAAGATTGCTTAGCTTCAGCTGCTGCCAAAATGCTTAATTAAATTAAATAATTTGTTAAAATTACCTCTTTCTAAATCGTAGCTTGAACTAAAGTCTCATGAAAGTAGCCTTTTTTTGTAGTCTACTTTTAAGCAGCAAATTAGTATTTTTTTTTTTATGTTTGCATGTAAGAAATTGCACGTTTACATTTAGTTGAGCATGGCTTTTGAAGAAACCTGTTTGCATACTTTGACTTATCTTTAATAATCGTTTAACCCTTTAAGGCACCGACAGTCGCCATTTTGACGTTGCAAGGTCGCATTGGCGAAGGCACAAGTGCAAAGTAATGAAAATAAGCATGCAATGAATAAAAATAGAAATGAGTAGAGAACTAGTAGAGCAGCGAGGAGATGAGAAGAGCAAAGAAAACAAGAAATTGGAGCACATTGAAGAAAGTTGAGCGCTCACGAAAAAAAATAAAACAAGAAAAACATTGAAACGACAAACTTACGCCTACCGACATCGTCATCGGCATCGCCAATGCCAACGACGAAGATGACGTCGACAACGTCACAACGCCCCGCGCCTACAACAATTAACACCCACATAATTTTTGCAAGGCAAAGTTAAGAATTTCCACAAAATTAATTTTTTTCTAGTTATTATATAAGTTTTTTTTTTTTATTATTTTATGTCTTTACTTATAGTTTTATTTATTATTTTTATTTAAATTTGTTATTGTTGGCATTTTTTTTTTTTTTTTTTTTTTGGGTTTTTTGTTCTATTGTTGTCACGCCCACTTGAACGCCCTACATTTTGTATATGACGTAAAAATAGCGCTTTTGATAAGTTTGCTACTTTTCGATTTTTCTTCAAAGTGAAGTTGTTTTTGTGTGCTTTCATTTTGTTGTTGGTTTGTTTTGTTTCGAGTGAGTTTGTCTATTGAAATGTTTTTATAGCTAAATCGAAAATCGAAAGTGTGCCGAGTGTGCGGTGGCCTATATACATATATATATATATGTGTGTGTGTTTGTGTGTAAGGAAATTGTGTCATAAAAACTTTGATTGCATTGAAAAATAGAAAAAAAAAAAAAAATGAAAACCAAAGAAACAAAACAACCAAAAAAAAAAAAAGGTGGGCGTAAAAAACTTTGCTTTGGCTTAACAAAATGAGATACGCGCACAAAACATTTGAAAAATCGACAAAGTCATGAAAAAGAATTCTTAGAAGGCGCACACGACATGCCAAAAAGTAGTAACTAAACAAAGTAAGTGTGGGCGTGAGTGAGACAGCGATAGCGACAGCGACAGCGAGTTAGACAGATTATTTTGGCAATGTGAGAAAGAAGTGACACAGCAATGAAAGCAAAAGTTGAGTCAAGACAAACGACAAGCAAAAAAAAAAAAAAAAAAACGAAGAAGAAGAAGGAGAATTGCCTTTGCTTTTGTTCGCGTTTTTGTTATTGTTGTTGTTGTTAGTAACAAACAAAGACTGACACACATATACATACATACATATACACAAATGTGCGCTATTGACATAGTAACATGAAAGCAAACACACACACACACGCAAACCACTAAAAGAAGTTTATTTTGCTACACTTACTGCTGCTCTCACCACTACTTCTTCTTCTTCTTCTTACTTTCGTTTCAAAGTCGCCACGCAAAAACAGCAAACAGCAACAACGACAACGACAACAAAACTATAAGAAAAGAACAATCGAATTGGTTGCCACTAACAACAAACTACAACAAAATGATGACGACGCCAACAATTATAATAAATACAACAAAAGCCAACAGTAACAACAACTACAACAACAACAACAACAACAATAAGAAAAACTACTAACAACAAAACGACTCCTATCAAAATAATTCGCTTGGTCCAAGCAAAGCAAACAAAAAAAAATAATAAAATAACTAACAACAACAACAAGAAGAAGAAAAAATAGAAAAATCATGTTTTTTTTTTTTTTTTGGTTCTTGGCAAAGCACTCAGATGACAACACTAAAAATGGAAATGGAGACAAAAAATAAAATAAAATGAAAATGTGAAAGCGAAAATTTCGTAGCACAGTTTTTTGCGCCGCCAGACAATTGACGCCAATGCGAAAAGTTTGAGAGGCATTGCTGCACGCATACATTATTTTATTATTTATACAGTTTGTTTTTGTTGTTTTTTTTTGTTTTTTTTTCGTTAACATTTTCGTTGCTTTATTTACTTAATACTAATTTAATTAAACTGTTTTTTTTTCGCCACCCTTTACACTTTACTTTACATTTGTAAATTGTGTCGAAGCGCAAAAATGCAAGCAAAGCGAAGAATGCGAAGCGAAGAAAAGCTTTGCAGGCTATAGAATTATATATATTATACAATATACAATAAAAGAGAGAAACGAGTAATAAAAAAAAAAAAAAAAATAAAGCAGTGTAGATGAAGAAGGCGACTGTGTGTGTGAGAAGGAAAAAGAAGAATTATAAGCATTCAAGCAAAACATGTGCTTTGACTTATGTAAGCCGAAATATGTCGAAAAGTATTTATGTAATAATTTATAGACGCATGCAAACACACACACACATACACAAACACTCACAAGCGCACATGCTAACACATATACGCACACAACGAAACGCACATTAACATAACAGGCACATCAAGCAAATAAACAGCAACAACAACAACGACAGCGACGATCTGAGCAAAGGCACATGGCAAAAAGCAATGGAAAGCATGTAAAAGCATTTGCTAAAAGTTGCTGTTTTAAAGTGTTTTTCTTGTTGTTGTTGTTTTTGCTTTATTTTTTTTTGGCTTTTGACTTTTTTTATGGGTCTTTGCGCCTGTTATTTCGTAAAGGCGACGCACGTGCGTCAATGTGGCACATTAAAGTATGCTATGTTTTTTTTTTCGCCATTTCGTTCCTCTCTACTAACAGCAAGTGTGAAATGTGCGTAAACACAGTGCCTCACAAACTGTAAAGTTTTGCTGTTTGTCAAACTGTAAGCAAAATACGTTTTTTATATGGATGAGTGTCAATGACAGAATGATTGAAGCAATTCATGAGTTTCCTTAACCTTCAAAATTTTTACTATTCGCTTTGCTTTGCTCTTTGTGCTATAAGTTTTTGAATTTGTTTATCAATACTCTATTGTTTCGATCAATTACTAAAATAACTTGAGAAAATTTTACTACTACAAATGTTTGAAAGCAACAAAATGTTGGAAAAGAAAGAACTGACAACTGTCAATTTAATAGAATTTCTATGCTCCATCAACAGTAGAAACTTCAACTCGATATTAGTTAAAGCTTGGCCCAAAAACCAAAAGTTTACGGAACTTGCGGAAAGACAATCAAGTATCTTATATATGTATATAAGCCTTACTCTTCACCCTCGGAATGTGGAATGCTTGTTGAATTTTTTAAGTATGTTCAGGAACTGAGGCGAGCCGACAAGAATTTTGGAACTGTGTAAAACCGTCTAACAGAGATTTGTGACACATGGAGAATTGAAATAGAGTCGCTTTTGGGGAGAATTGCTTGACTTGAGTTGTTTTACGATAAAACGTAACAGAAAATTTTTTTTTAAAAATATATTTTTTTAATATTTTGCTTTACTTCTATGTTACTACAAATATTTTCCAAAAAAAAAAAAAAACATAATTTTTCATTTTGTACTTCCGCCAAACATTTTGTTCTTAACAATGCACATCAAATATTTAAACAGTTGAAAAGTGGTAATTGGATATTTAAGCACATAAACACTCATACACACACACACACACATACACATGCATACACACGCAGACAAAGTAAAATGTTCATTATGATGCGTTGCGGTGTAACATAAAGTCCAATAGTGCACCTAAGCGTCAACAAAGAAAACGAAAAACGGTTAACGAAATGAAACGAAACCAAAGGAAACAAAAATAATAATAATAAAATACAAAAAAAAAAAAAATTAAAAATGAAAAAAAATACATAGCATAAGAAAAAGGCGCGCAGGAGTACGCGTACATTAAATGAAATTTTAAATGAGCAACGACGACACACGCATTATGATAACAACAACTGACCTTTTTTTTTATTGTGTAATTTTGTGGTAAATAGTGTTGCTGTTGCTGTTGCTAGGGAGGTGGCCAAAGGGGGCGGGCAAGGGTATGAGTTTAAAAGGCGTTAAATTGCGCATGCCAGAAAGCAATGTCACTTTTAGAAATGATATGATGAAACCGCCAAAGTGAACCCAAAAATGAAATCAACTCATGACATGCACTAAACAATGAAATATTTAAAAAGTCACACACACACGCACACGCACAGATATCACACACACACACACTCGCATACACGCACATATGTATGAAATGCTATAAAAGCATATAGAAAATATTTTTGAGTAGTTTATGCGTTTTTGTCGCGCGCTTCTGTCGCGACAATTTGACGACGACGACGACGACAACGACAACGACGACGACGACGACAATGATGATGGCAACGGACAAAGTAAGCTTGAAAAATGATGGGTGGGCGACGACTTGTTTGTATAGTACATGAAAAGGTATGCAATCATTCAGTTGCTGTGTGCGTGTGTGTGTGTGTTAAAGGTTATGAGCATGCGGCATGCGTTAAAACTACTCAAATATTTAACACTCGCACATGAAAATGCGGTTTTGGTCTCATTTCTCTTCATTTTTTTTTTTTTTTTTTTATTATTTGTTCATTTTAGGTCTTAGACGCCCATGTGGTTTGTATTTTTGATGGAGAGCAGAGGGAGGAGCAGAAAGTACTTGAGACATGCCTTGAATGTGCTGGTTTTATGTTGTTGTTACTGTTGATGTTGTTGTTTAGTTGAAGTTTGCCGCCGTCGCCGTCAAAGTTTTCAATCAAAGTAGAGAAAAACAGCAAACAGCAAACAAGCAAAGTGAAAACACATTTTATGGCAAGCTGCCTAATAGTATGCAACATGAGATTCACTTTACTTTATTTTTATTTACATTTTTTTTTTTTTTTTGGTTGCCGCTTTGTTGAATGACCACTTTTTGTAGGTGTTTTGTGGGCGCTTGTTTGCTGAGAAGCAAAATCGAAAAAAAGACTATAAAAAAAAACAATAAATAAAATATATATATAAAATTCTCTAAAATTTTCAAGAGATAGTAAACTTTTGTGGAAGACAACCAATCACTTGAAGTTGATAAGTTAAAGTTTTGTCGGACAGTTGAAGGATATCAGTGTAATATATATGCATTTAAATATATATAAATATTTTATTTTATTATTATTATTATTTTTTTGTCAAAAGTTGTCATAAATAAATAATCGAAAAAATAAGTGTTACTTATATGAGCACTCAACTAACACATTTTCTTCTTTCTTTTCTGTATATTTCAATTAAGTAAATTGTGCCAAATAATATTGTTGGCTGAAAAATTTTTAATTTCTTGACTTGCAAAAGTTCAAAAAAGTACTTATAAATGATGCACTGAAGCGTACGATTTATGTTGGAGACCATTAGAGAAACTTGGCTTGAAGCAGATTAAAAGTGACCTTTCACAAGAGATAAGTGAGATTTGACGACTTAAAACTGTCAGCTATTATTGTAAAAATGATGAAAAGAAAAATAAATAAATAAATAAATGAAAAGTATTTGAAATTTTAGCAAAGAGCTTAAAAGTATGCTACATCATTATATAATAGCTTAAGTCTTATTTCAAATGGCAAAAACAATTCGTATTGCATACTTTCATGCGGCAGCTAACAAAACTAATTTCAAGCAAGCAATAAATTATTTTTTTTTTCATGCAAACTCAAGTGTCAAAATGAGACAAAGTCAGATAATTTTCAATTCATGAAACTTGAAATAAAAAAGAAAAAAATTTCACTGAATTTCTGTAAACGACTCAACATTTTTTGTTGTTGTTTTTGTTGCTGCATTTCAGTTCTTGTACGCCGAAACGCACGACATTTTCACTTTTACTTTGGAATTGAAATTTACATGAAGCCAGTGAAAATATCTTAATACTGCCACTTGGCTAAGTAAGTAAAATGAGAAATCTCATTAAAGCGTACAACTTTAAACTCAAACACACAACTGAGCAAAGCTCTCACTTCAAGCGCAAAAGTATGCCACAGTTTTATGCATACATATGTATATATACATTTTCTTCTTTTTTTTTTCTTCCTTTGGTCGCTCAGTGTTACAAAGCGTCTGATGAAGGGGGCGACTAAGTTTGGGTGAGTATACATTTGTGAGGGTGGCAGTGACTAAAAACTGACTGAGTAAGTGGAAAAGAAAAATGTAGAGGCAAAAAAGAGCAAATGAAGAAGAAGATGATGAAACAGAAGAAGAAGAAAAAAAATAAAATAAAAAACGAATTCAAGTTGAAATTACATTTTGAATATTTAATATTCCAATCGCATAGAGAAGAAATTTCTGGCTTGCTACTTTTTTTTTTTTTGTTCTAATAAAAACAATTAATAGTTCTTTTTGTTGTGTCATATTAATGTTAATAAAATGTTTTGTCAATATTTGTGAGTCTGAATTTATTAAGCCAAATAAAGGTTTAAGTCAAGTTAAGCCAGACATTGGCATTGACATTCAATATGCGCAGACAGGAAATGCAATCGTCAGCAACAGCAGTTGCAACGACAACGATAACAATAGTAGCAGTTGTTATTGTAATATTTGTTGCCGTCAATCAGAAATGTAATAACAAATTTTACACACGATTGACGGTGAGCATCTGCAACGGAAATCCTTTAAGAGCATCAGTTTGCAACCTCCGCTCGATAGGACACATGCTCAACAGAATGCAACAAAATGCAATAATTCAGCAACGAATTTTTATTTGTTTTATGCTTTCAAACAAATGTCTGACATTAACAATGAGAGGATTTTGTTGTTTTTATTCAAAAAATGTATTGAAACATTGACAGATCTGAGAGCTGAGCACATCAACTGTCATTAGCAGTCATCTCAACAAGGCTTTTAACTTCATATTACATAAGAAATATTCAATGTCACGAATAATTTTATAAATCAGTAAATGAACAACCAAAAGCTCAAAGTGCAAAGGTCAACGATTACTGAAGTGTCAACCAAAAGTTTTGTGAGTTGGTTTGATTGTAAAGTGTTTTTGATTTTATAATATTTAAAATCAGTCTAAAAGTATTATTGGTTGTAAAGATTATTTTAGTAAGTTTCACTACTAATAAGAAATATTTTTTCAAGATGGAGTTTGAAAATTTCCAAAGAGATGAAAAAAGTAGTAATCAGCGTTGTCCAATAATTTCATTAATTTTCTTATTGATTTTGCCTTGAAATATGTATATGTTTTTCTTAATAAAAAATTTTTTTTTAATCAAACTTTATTTTTTTACCTTCCCGATTGAACAAAACACTTGAAAGACTTTATTTTTGTAAGACCTTTTTTTAGTTTTGTTCAAAAAGACACGAATTTGGCATAAAAAGGACCAGTCGCTTAGGGAACATTCTGCAAAAAAACAGACCAATCAAGAAAACAAAAAAAAACCAGTAAGGGAGCTATTTTCAGCTTTGCTGAAACTTATATACTCTTGCAAGCATTTGGAAAATACGTTTTATAGTTTTGCCAATAAGAATCTTATAAGTTTATAAAGATAAAGAGGCGTAACCCCGCCCATTTTCTACTTTTTTTTAACGAATACAATGCAATCATTTTACACTTCATTTTACGATTTTCTATCTCGTCTGCTTATAGATAAATCACATTTTTAAGTTTTTCTCTATATGGGCGGTGCCACGCCCTTATGTCCGATTCTTATGAAACTTTGTAATATGGTCAGGAATTCTTAAAAACGCGAAACTGCAATGTTTCATCTGTTTATAACTGAAAACAAAAAAGTTTTTCTAACGAAAACCGAATTTTTAACCGATTGTTCCTATGGGAGCTATATGCTATATTTATCCGATCTTCACCAATTTTGCAGTGAGCCTTAATTTACGTCCGAGATATTCTTGTGCAAAAAATTGGGGCGATAACTTGAAAAACAAAGAGTTTATTGAGCAAAAACCTCATTTTTGACCGATCGTTCCTATGGCAGCTATATGCTTTAGTTATCCGATCTGCACCAAATTTGCAGTGTATTTTGACTGACGCCCAACATGTCTCTGTGCAAAAAATTGAAGTGATAGCTTTATAATCACAGCGTTTTTAAAGAAAAAACCTAATTTTTAACCGATCGTTCCTATGGCAGCTATATGCTATAGTATTCCGATCAGGCTGGTTTCTACATATAAACTGCCTGCAAGGAAAAGAAAATTTTCTGCATTTAAATTTTTTTGCTAACTTCAAAACCCTGGGAGGAGTTCGCATTGAAACAGACAGACGGACAGACGGACAGACGGACATGGCTATTTGAACTCGTCTCGTCGTGCTGATCAAGAATATATATACTTTATATAGTCGGAGATGTCTCCTTCTCTGCGTTGCAAACTTCATGACAAAGTTAATATACTCTTGCAAGAGTATAACAACAACTTTAATGTAAAAGGTCAACATTGACAATTTTATTTTCATTAAAATAAGTAAGTATTTGTAACAAAAACATAATTCAACGCTTAAATGACGTAAGAGCTGGCGGTCCTATACGTGGAGTGATTTGATATGAATTTTCAAGGTCGTGATCAATGAAGAAGAATATCGACTGTTCATAATTTGTTCATGAATTGATGTACTTCTATTAACCATTTCCATGTCCCAATTATGGAATCTTCCAAATTACTGGAACGTCAGGATTATCGAGTATACAGCTTATAGAAGTTTCACTGTATAGTGAGTACTTTTAGAGATAAATAATGACATACCGACAAATGTTTTTTAAACGTTAAAAATAATTGAAGAATTTTGTAGTAAAAAGTAATAAAAGAACTCCAAAAAAAAACTATAAGATTCTTTCAATAAATATTGAAGAAATTTCATAGTATAAGAAAGTTTCTATAAAACAAAGCAATTTTCAGATTCGTTGCAAAGTCATTATTGATAAATGCAATAAATTAAATGGGTTAAAATAAATCTATCAAGCGAATTCCATTGTCCTTCTGTCAATAAAATACACATGTGGTTTTATTAACTTTATGTCTTTTGCATAAGAAATATTGTGCAAGTTAAAAGTTTTGCCTTTTTACAAAATGCGAGCAATAAATTCGAATGAAAAATAAGAATGCATAAAGTGACTTGTTTAATTTCAGCGCATTATGCAAATTTCGCTCATAAAATATTTAAAGTTCGTTTAAGTTCGTTTTGTTTTTATTTTTTGCTTGCAGAAGTTGCTTCCTCATTTATTTATTTATTTTTATTTTTTTTTTTCCTTTTATAGTTTTCTTTAAATTTGCTTTTGTCTGCAAGCATGTTTTTTTTTTTTTTTTTTTTTGTTTTTTGCGCTCAATTCGAAACTGTCATCCGTTTCCGTTGGGTTTGTCTTGTGTGCAGTATAAATGGCACACACACAGACAGACAGACAAAAAGACAGTCGTACAGACGTCACAAAGGAGCCAAGCGAAGCCAAGCCAAGGCAAGCCGTGGCAACTTCAAATGTATGCGAGTTCTACAAACCAATCGAAATGTAACGTATACGAATCGACTTCTATATCGAAGCGACGCGACTATTGAAGAGTAACGTTCGTATGGTTGGGGAGGTTAAGACTATGGGGGAAGGTTTAGTGGGATTTTGGTTTGTCGTTGTGCGTGGCAAGTGAATGCGAGCTTGCACATGTCGCAAAACTACGATAACAACAACAACAACAATAATGGCAACAACAACAACAACTACTGACACACATAACTTAACTTGAAACTTCGTTGTTTGCGTTGCCTTTCGTTCATCTTTCGACTGAACGCCGAATCGACAAACAGTCAGACAGATAGACAGATAGACAGACCAACCAACCGACCGACCGACCGACCCAACGACCGACCGGCGCAGCTCAATTGTGTTGGCCAATGCTGTCATCCGCTGTCACCCCTCAGCCATTTGTGCTGGCCAAGTTGGGTACAAAAGAAGAAGAAGAAGAAATAATTTTTTAGTGTTTTGTTTTTATTTTTATTTTTTGCCAAGCTCATTTTTATTGTGTAAAACAAGCACAAATAGAACAAAAACAACAACAACAAAAATATAATATATAAAAAAAGGACACATTCTCACCTTTTACACACACACACACACATACATATATGTAGCACATGTTTTTTTTATTTTTTTATTTTTCGCTCATTGAGTGCTTTAAGCATGTGTTGTTGTTGGTGTTGCTGTTGTTGTTATTTTTATTTTTACACGCATTTTCAAATCAAAAGTCATGTGTGAAGTGAATAGTTGAAAAGCAACGACAACAACAACAACAACAACAACAATGGCACAACAATTTCTACTTCATTACACAATATTTCCACTTGTTTTACCTTTTCTTTTCGCTCTCCTGCTGCTCGTCTTCTGCTTCTGCTTCTTCTTCAGCTTTCACTACTTTCTTTGCTTTTTTTTTTTTGGTTTTTGTATTTCTTGCCTTGCCTCTTGTGTGCTTATAAAGTTTTATTTTTTTTTCTGCTGCTGTTGTTGTTGTTGGTTTTCTTCTTCTATTTTTTTTTGTTGTTTTTTTTTTTGTTTTTTATGCTGCGTGCTGCTCTCTGCCGCTACGACGCCCTCCTGCGTCCGCCGTCTGCGGCACTCAATGTGAAACGATTTTTTCGCTTTATTTTCTTTTTTTTTTTGTTGCTTTTATTTTATTTTATTATTATTTTTTGTTGCTTTTTTTTTAATGTTTTTTAATGGTTTTCTCTTGACGTCGCATCGCCGCCGCTCGTGTTGCCTGCCTGACCGACCGAACGACCGACTGGCGGACTGACTGACTGCTTAGACGCCTCTTTGCCTCCCCACCCTAGCTCAGCTGTGACTTCGTTCGGTCTGACGTTATCCTTGCACGCGAAATTTATGTGCTGCGTCTTTCAAGTATTTATTTTATTTCATTTATTTTTATTTATATATTTTTTTGTTTTTATATTTTTGAGTTTTAAGGTTTTTTTGTTTTACAAAAAAAAAACAACAAAAAGCACAACAACAAAATTGTGTTAGAAAAAAAAAACAACGTTTATTTTTTTGGCTTTTAAGATTACGGCCTTTTTTTATTTATTTATTTATTATTATTATTATTATTTTTTTGGTTTTACGATTTTTCGCACGCGCACATTTTTGTTATAATTTATGTGGTTTTTGATTATTATTATTTTTATTTTAATTTTTATGTTTATGCTTTTTGATTTTATTATTATGCTATTTTTATTTTTGCTTTTGTTTTGCTTTCAACAGACAATTAACAGACGTTTGTAGCGCAGAAAAAAATTGTTGTGTAAAAAAAAAACATGAATTTAACCAACAGCCTAAAAGATGCTTTAACTTTTTTGCTTTTTTGATTTAATTTGATTTTATTTTGCTCGTAGGCATGAATGAATTTCAAAGGCTTTTGTTTTTGTATTAATATTACTTAAATTTAATTGCTGCTAAACTACTTTGATTTAATATTATATATATATATATGTATATATATTTTAATTAGCATTTAGTTGAGTTAAGTTTAGTTAAGCTTTTTGCTACGCTTTGTTGTTGGTTGTGACCGCGGCACGGGCAAGCGAGGATTGAACGAAGAGTATTAAAGCGTGTTTGTTTTTTGTTTTTGTTTGTACGCTTTTGGCTTTAGTTATTTTTTTTTTTTTTAATTTAAATTTTGAGTTTTTTTTTTTGTAATATTTTTGTTGTTAATTTTTTTTGCCTTTGCTATGTTACGTTTTTTATTTTTTTTTTTTTGTTGTTTTTTCTTTTTCTCTAATGTTACGTTAGCGTTACGTTGCGTTCTGACTATGCCGCGTTGTGTTGTCTACGCGACTAATGACAAGACGAAACGAAACGAAACGAGACAAACGGCAAATCCGTGTAGCGACAACGACAAAAGCACTTTCGCTTTGCTACGCACCTAAAAGTCGACTACACAATGGCCAACAGCCGAAGCAACATTTAACTGGCTCTCACTTTCGTCACAAACTATGGCCATCTCAGTCGCACACATGCATACAGGCACACGCGCACACGCTCACTCATATGTTAGTCGGCAATGTCGTGCTCAACGATAACGAAGTCGTTCGGCGCTCTTTGCCGAGCAGTAGCAGCTGAAGAAGAAGAAGAAGCAGCAGAAGCTGACAGCGGCGCCGACACGGTGCGCTTTCACTTCCGCAAAGTGTGCCAACAACAACAACAACAACAACAACACCAACAATAACAATAACAACAACAAAAACATTTCATTTTCGTGCCGATTCATTTCGTTTTGTTTCGTTTCACTTCGGCCACGATGATGGACACGACTTCATTTTGTTTCTTTCTTGTTTCCTTCAATTCTCATTTGTTTTTGTTGTTGTTTCTGTTATTGTTGTTTCATTTCACCGACAAATTGTTGCCAATGTCCGTGCGCTTGACGAAGTTGTCTGCGCGCCTGCTTGTATGCTAGCGAAATTTGCCAAATTGCTCGGCCGAGCTCAGGGTGTGCGCCCTGACTGATGTCTACTGCGTTTGTGTTGCATGTCGCTGTTCATGTTGGTGCTTGTCTCGGCATTTCGGTCAAAGAGCTTTGATCAACAAAACAGGCAAGAACAAAAAAGCTTTCTTTGCGTTTTCATCTTGACTTTTGAGGCTTTAAGCGTTTGCTGAATGACATTAAATATATGATTGATTGAAATACAACTTTGATTGTCATGCAGCTTTCGAAAATAACGGAACTTGACTGTATTGAATTTTGTGATATGAAGAAAATTTGACAGTTCAATAATAATGATGAAATCTTAATGTCGTTGAAGGAAAGTGATGATTGGGTTGCTTTTTTGGTTATTTAATAATTGCATAATAATAAAAAATGAATGTTTGCTCAATTAATACAAAAAATTGTATTACGGTGAGAGATAATAACGATAATGATGAAGTATTTGAAAATAAATAATGAAATATTGAAACTGATGAAATATAAAAGAATATTGAAAATGATGTAATATCAAAATAATGAAAATTATAATTAGTTGAAAAGAAAATGATGAAAAATTTAAAATTATGAAAAATTGAAAATGATGAAAAATTTAAAATGATGAAACATTGACAATGATGAAAAATGTAAAATGTTAATATATCAGAAATGATTAATATTGTACATTAAAAATGACGATTTTTGAAATGTTAATGAATAAGATGAATTTTTGTACCGACGAAACATAACAATGACGAAATATTAAAAATGATGATATATTAAGAATGTTGAAGTATTGTGAATAATGAACATTTAATAAATGAGATGTTTAAACTGTTAAAAAGTTGTTACAAAATTGAAAACGTCGAAGTTTTCTAACCGTTTATCAGTTGTTCAAACAATCACAATTATGAAAAATTTTAAATGATGACTATTGAAATATGATGATAAATTAAATATGAAAAAATATTGGAACTAATAAAATATTGAAAGTATTGAAACTCAATGTCGAAATTACAAAAATGGTACAAAACAAAAATTTCAAAATTTTTACAAAATTTACATCAATTTCCCTCCAAACATTCTCCAGATGTTCTTTTCATTTGAAAACGACTTTAAATCTGCACAAGTCATATTGCGCCATCTCGTTCTGAGATCATCAAACCACCCATGGCTCAGCTCAGTGTTGTCAATATGAAGAACGATTGCGCGTGCGTTGCAACTGTCAAATTTTGTAGTATTTTTCAGTTTCTGCTTCTTCCTCTGCACCAACAACTGCTTACTGCTTTTGTGCTTCTTATTTTCTTACTTCAACGTAACTGTGTTTACAAACAGCTAACAAAGGTTTGAGGGTTGATGTCAAACACCCAAAGTCAGACAACCCAAACCCACCCAAACCACCCACTCAAACCACCACCAACTGTTCAATAGTGGCATGTATGCGTGTGTGTGTGTGTTGGCATTTGTGCCATGTGCTGCCAGCAGTGAGTGAGTGAGTGTGGGAGAGGGGGTGTGGGGTACAGCGGTGCACGCATCAACTGATTACAGGCGCGCATTAAAGGCTCTGAGCATCAGTTGAAAGGCTTCCGTGCTGATAGCAAGTTCATTTTTATGCTTAAATTTTATTTAAGTTAGGAATTTATTTTCATAGTGAATTAAATTAAATTTAATAATAAAAAAAAATATACAAATAATTTCTACAAATAAAATTGTGTTCAATTAAAGCTTTTAATAATAATAAGTTTTTCTTTTAAAGCAAAAAGGTAAAAAATAAATATCATTACGCGCCTTTTACTTGAAATCACTATATCTCTATAAGTGCGTGTGTGTGTGTGTTGCAAGTGTGGCAAGCTGATACATACGTGTACTTATACGAAAAAGGAAAACCTGTTCATATGTTAAGATATTTTACCATCTATTTTTTTTTTTTTTTTAATTTTTTTTTTCATTTAATCGAATAGTAAAAACTAAATGTTTATTGGCGACTGTGAGTGGACCGACAGTTGAACACTTCATACCAGTTTCCTATACCCTTTTTTCTCTTTTTCTGCTTCTTTTCTTTTTTAATGAACAAGTTAGATAAAGAAAATAAAAAAAGAAGCATAGTTAATTTGAAGCTGCAACGAAAATCAGAGACAAATCTTGAATTTAAAATGTTTCTGTGTATAAAAATAAAGCGTGGTTGTTGTTGTTGTTGTTGCAGGCATTGCGCGATTTGAAAACTGGTTTAGTTTGAACATTGGTATTTTATGCGCAGGTACAAAGTTCACATTTCAAAAGACAAGATACAAAACGAACGAAACAAAATCAAATACAAAGCCAACAACAACAACAACAACACGTATAACAACATCATCAATAATAGTAACGTGAAACTTGATTAGCAATGATGATGATGATGATCAAAGCGGTGAAGGCGGCGTTGTGGGCAAGTGTACTGACCAACAGACCGTAAAATTGTTAAGAAGAGAAAACAATCTCGAAGAGTTGATAATAATAAATGTAAATAAATCTGCAAAAACCGAAAAACTCGCTAACCAATACTCCTATGTTACACATGACAGCGCGCTCACATGCAGCACGCTAGCATGACACACGAACACAAAAATCGAGTGCAAGGCTGCCGTATGTGCGCTGTATTAATGTGTAACTTAGGAGTATATAATATTGATTTTGTTTTTTTAAATTCATTTTTAAACATTTTGAACTTTGAGCTCTAACGCTCGTTTATTGTTGCTCATTGATTGCTTTTTATTGTATTGTTTTTTTTTTTTTTTATATTATTTATATTAAAATATGACATTTTAATGCATGGAAAATTATACAAAATCGCAATAAAATTTGCAAAGAGAAGAAAAAAATAAAACAATGTATTTCAAGTGATAAATTTTAAATTATCGGCAGCATCATGAACAATTCTGTACTCCTCAATTGATGCCAAAGCGTCGACGGCGGCGCGGCGCAGCGACTGCGTCAGCGAACAACGCGATCGGTGTCGCTTCATCTGCAGTCAATGTATGTCATTCTCTTCTATCATACATACATATATTCTACTCCACACACACAGACTCACCGGCACAAATCATTTGGAATAGTTTGTTCCGCTCAAATGCTTCAACGGCTGGCCAGAATTATAGTGCATGAAGAGCATTCATTATTAATTGAGAGCGCTGCATTCAGCATGTGCACAAACACACGCACACACACACACAGGCATATGAACAAACACTTGCTGTAAGGGCATGCATGCATTGCTCTTGCCCGCGCTATATTGCTATCTCTGTCATTCAATTGTGATGCTCTCACATTTGCCGGCAACAACAGATTTACTTTTTTGGAATATTCGTTGTTTTTTTTCAGTTTTTTTTTATTTTGTTTCTTGCACATAATTTTCTAATTATAAGCACAATATTATTAATGCTTAAAACTCTTCTATACAAGACATTGCTTATATTTTCAAATAAATAAATTATATTTTTTTTTTGTTTTGTTTTCTTGCATTTTTTGATTAATATGAATTTTTAGATTTGTATTTCACTGATAACTTTTTAAAGACTTTAAAATTTTTATAATGAAGCAATTAATTTGTTTATTGACTAACCAAGAAAAAAGCAACAACAACAACAAAAAAAAATTTCAAATCAACAATAAGCATTAAATACCATAAAATCAAAGTACAAACACGAAAATGTCAAAAAACGCAAAAACAAGCAAAAAAAAAAAAAAATTATTTAAAATAAAAAAAGAAAAAAATCAAATTACGTCAATGAAAAAATATCAGTAATAATTTGCTGATTGAGTTAAGAGCGCATGAGAGAGAATAGAACAAAAAAGTGTGCGGGCGGCAATTACAGAGCATGAGTGACAAAGATAACGTATATGCTTCTGTATGTATGCGTATGTGTGTTGTTGTTATTGCTGCTGCTGCTGGTGCCGGCGTCGCTCACATTGAGCACAGATGCTGCAAAGTGTTAAAGCAAAACGACGCCAACGGCAACAAAATCGACCTTTGAAACGTGCAAAGTAGAGAAGAGAAAAAAAAAAGAAAAAAGAAGCCCAAAACCAAAGCAACAAAAACAATTGTCTGTCTGACTCTTTGTCTGTCCGTATGTTTGTCTGCCTAAGTTATGGCGAACATTTTCTGCTTTGCTTAAATGATTTGCTGCTTTGTTATCAATTCTTACTACTTGCCTTGGCTCTCTTTGCACTCTTACAAACACCTTGCAGAAACACTTTACCTCTCACTCACTCACTTACTCACTTGCTTAGTGAAAAGCCACTTGCTTTGTTATTGTAGCGTGGGCGAGCGCATGTACTTATACAGGGTGCATATAAGTTGTTTAGCAAAACTTGTTGAATTACAATTCTTTTACAACCGAAAATGACTTTAATTGTTACTGAAAAAGAGCAACTTTTGCAAATTTTAAAAGTTTTTTATTTATTATTTCTTTGATTGTCCATAAAAATTTGCTTTATAGCCTTTAAAGACTTATTTAAACCACAACTATTATACAATTGTGTTCATTTGCTCAATGTCAATGACTTTTAGATCTAATCGACTCATAAAAAAAAATGAAAGAAAAAATATGATAGTGTACAAAATTGTGCCAAATGCTTAAACAGCACTAACGGCTATCAAAAATGTTGATTACTAAATTTTCAAAATGATTATCTTAATTCGTAAATCATTTTGCACATGTTCGCTAAAACAGTAACAACAACAACAACACAGAGACTGTAATAGACAAATTGAGTGTACAAAGTCTATTGAGGTACAAATGGCACTGTTCGGAACTCTTCTATGACCGTTGTATTGTTTTCACTTTATCTTATATAGACAATGAAATCTTCACAATGATTATCAACGAACTTTAAACTGTGAGAAGGTCCAAAAAAAAAAAGGCCTTCATTTCAAGTTGGTTGACATCGAACACGTAACCGAAACGTGAAAGAAACCAAATTGGCGTAATTATGGTCTAAACAGAGTTGCTAATGACAGACATTTGACGGATCAATGCTTCATAGGCGTTCCAGAGACAGAAAATGCCAGAAAGAGGGGCACAGCGACAAAGCCCATGATGCGTAGAGCGTAGAAAGGGGGCGGGTTAGAGAAAATATCGGATTTGTAAGCTTAGCTTGGATAAATTTATTATTTTTCATATTGAATTAAAATTTAAATATTTAAAAATAAAATAATATATTATTTTTGCTTATAAAAATACAAACTTGCACCTTTTCTTACAGTCTTCATTAACAAAAAAAACTGAAACTAAACGAAAAAAAAAATAAAAATTTAAATTAATTAACAAAAAGCACAAGTGTTAAAAATAGATCGCAGTTGCAAATATGTAACTTTATTGGTACAAAAAATAGTCAGGGTCCAAAGTCTTTTCGAGCATTCAAAAGTGACGCCAAAAAAAAGTGCAATTAAAAAAAAACCAATAAAAAGTAAAAACAAAAAAATACGTAAAAAATTAAAACCAAAAAGAAAATTCGTAACGTTTTTAACAAACTGCAACGCGCGCGTTTAAGGGAAGGGCGTGTGAGTGTGAGAGAGCGCGCGCAAACGAGACAGTTGAAGTCAACAAGAGAGCAATTGTTGTCGTTATCGTTGTTGTATTTGTTTGTGTTTGTGTTACTGCAGTGCGATCTCGTAAAGCGACGCATGCCTAAAGCAGCAAACGTACGAACGAACGAACGAACGGCAAACCGCAAGGCAACAACAATAATAACAACAAGATTACTTAGCCGCAACGAACGAGTTGCTTGTCTTTGGTTGGCTTAACACAACGGTCGTGCACAGTCGTGCCCCAATACTCGACGACAGCAGTCGCACATTTCGGAACAGCGCAACAGAACAACAAGAAAGAAAACTCTTCACACACAGACATACATCACACCAAGCCAACAACAATATAAAAAGAAAATTAAAACAACAAATAAGTAAAATAAATTGCATGCGATATATTTTTTTTTATTCTTTCCTGTGCGTTATTGACTTTGCGTGAATTGCATACAATAATTTCTTCAGAATTTTTTTTTTTTTTGTTCAAAGACTTGTATCGCGATATACTCGTATATTAAATCAGTGCCGCAAATAGAAAAGTCTTTTCTTTTTTTTTGTATTTGATTTTACATAAAGTAACAAATAAAGAGCTTAAATATGTTGCGTCCAACAATGTTGTCGTCGTCATCGTCACTGCTGAAGGAATTGCAACGCGTCGTTGGCATCAGCCATGCACGCATGAGCATCTCAACGAATCGCCGTCAACGCAATACGGCCAACGCTGAACGGGCGCAGAGCATTAGTGAGTCGGATAAGTGTCTTCATTATTCGAATGAGGATGGTTACTACAAGACATCGCCGTTTGAGCCCGTGACGCCGCTCAATGTGCCATTGGACAAATATGTTTGGCGTGACTTCAAAAAATGGGAGGAAAAAGTCGCAACGGTGAGTGAGAAAATACACTATAAAATAGTAATAAATAAAACCGAATAATGTCCTTTTTAATGGTTAAAAAAAAATCAATCAAAATTATAGTCTCTTAACTATTTGAAGCTGTTCTCAGACTGTTTCTTCCCACCTCGACCTAAAGTGGTCGAAATTATTGCTCAGTATGAATGATATTCAAAATTTCTAATTTAGCATTTGAACATCATAAATTAGATTCCCAAGATCGTTGATTTCCTCTGTCTCTATCTCTATTTTTCTCGGTTCTTCATATCTTAGAGGCCAAAAATAATTGTCTACTTAAAATTTTAGCTACTTTAATCATCATCATTAGCAGTCTCGATAGTATAACTAACGTACAATTCCATGATCCCTTCACTTTTCAAATTAACTTATTTTATGCATAATTTCTCCTTATCCATAACACTATAATCACTACATCCTATGCAGAGAAATATCATCCTGATCTATTATTAATCGGTCCGACAAGAATTGCGAGATTTTTTTCACCCATTTTTTTTTAAATAAATTTTTTTGAATCTTTCCTTGATTTTTGGAAAACCTGACTAATCAAATTATTCAACCGTTCACTATTCGAGTAATGCACAGCGAATGTTGTGAGTCATTTTTAAGCACTTATAAATTTTATCACTTATCACAGTGAATTAAAAACATTTGTCATTATTTTAGTACATAATAAACAATTATTATTATATATTTTTTTGTTGTATTGCTTTTTGTTTTTTGCAAAAATAATATCAAAAACAATTTTGCTATTCACAGTGATATTTTAATTTGTCATGCAAGGTTAACAATTCTTTGGCATTCTTATCGCATGCATAGAACAGAACAAAACCGAATCGAATCGAACAGAAGAAAACCTCACAGTCAGTTATCACTAAGAGTGCGTCAGAAAGACAGACAGACACAACGTCAGGCTTCAGTGAGTGAGTGAGTGAGAGAGTGAGCCTATCTCTATGACTCTGGTTCTGTTTCTGGCTCAGTCTCTGGCACTTGTCTAGACTCTAGGCACTACTGACATTCGCAGGTTTAATGAACTTGTTGCAATTTGTTGCGTCGGTTTCGCTTCTCCTTAACATTCCTTTTAAACGTTTATTTGTTTATTTATATGAATGCATGTATGAGTATTTGTTTATATGTTATACACACACTTTAATCCTCACACGCTTTGCGTGTGAGCTTTGCTCCCGGTTGCTTGAAATGTCTACAATTTATTGTTGTTCTTATTGTTGATATTGTCTTGTCTTTTGTTTGTACTGTTTTTTTTTTTTTTTTGTTTTTATTAATTTATATTATTATCATTTTGTCTGATAAGTTTTTCAGATTACACGCTTCGCAATTAGGTCACTTAAATTTCGTGTAGTTTATTGTTTTTCTATATGTATATTAATATAATACATATATAATAAACTTTGTTCAATATAAACTTAAACGCTGATAAGATTAATAAATAAAAGAAAAAAAAAAAAGAAAAACAACAATCAGACAAATGTCTCAGACAAAAATATTTAAAAACGTAATGTCGTATTATCACTGAACACAAGCAAAGTGTTTGCAGGGGGGGGTTGGGGTATCGTATAGTTACTGAAAATTGTTAATATTCTATGTAAAATAATAAATAATTGTAGTGTAATTCAAAATGCCGTTCGATTTGCTAATGTTGCATGTGCTCATACAGCACATACGGCAGTTAAGCATTAATGACGTTCTAACAAGCATGCATGCTAGCAGTGACGTTTGTGACGTATGTGACGCTGTGTTGCCTTGTAAGATAGAAGTTTTTAATATTTATTTTTGAAAATTTTCAAAAAATTTGATGCATTGAAATTTTCACAGAACGGAGTTTTCTCGGCATTGAGAATATTTTTTTTTTTTTTTCTATTTTTGGAACATTACAAAAAATTCCAAAATTTTCTTCTTTTTAAAAATGTATTTTTTCCAACAAAATATAAAACTTGTGGGAGTCGTGTATGCTCTTCTTCTTCTTCTTCTTCTTGTTCTGCTTTTGCATTTTATTATTTTGTTGTTCTTGTTGTTGGCGATTGTGTTTATTATATGGCAATTGGCATGTTTTGCGCATTTTAATAAAGTTTACAACAAAGAAAGATTTTGTGGTTGTTGTTTTTTTTTTTTTTTTGTATTTTCATTTTGTTTTTTTATTGAAAGAAAGTCTTAATTGAAAAGCGACGAAGAAGACAAACGGCAATAATCAAAATGATCACGATGATCATGATGATGATAATAATAATGCTGTTTTTGTTGTTGTTGTTGCTGAGTGTTGATGTGAAAAAGAGTCATTGTCGTAAAATTGCAATGTCTAAAAATAGCAACACTCACAAATTACTTGAACTGTTTTACATATTTGCAGTCGCTTCGTTCTCTCTCCTCTCTCTCTCTCACCGCAGTCATTGTATTGTGCAGTGTTGCTTATGCAAACGTTTGGCATCGACGCTCTCTCGTGCATGCTGATTGAGAGCGCCTGGCAAACAAGTTGTTGCTGCTGTTGTTGTTCTTGTTGTTGTTTTTGTTGTTACATTGCGTTTGTTCAATCAGAGCGCATTAAGATTTTAAATTAAATGCAATTTGCACTTTTGTTTTTTTTTTTTTTGTTGGTTTTCTTTTTGCATTTGATTTATTTCTATTTTTTGAACTTTATTAAAAAAAAAAAAAAATTAAAAAAAAAAAAACAACTGTTATATGAATTATATTTGACGCAATTTAAAATGATTGCTGACATAAACTTGCTATGTGTCAGCCACGGGCCTTGGGTCACCATCTCGCAATCAACTCGATTACGTGTCTGTTGTTATTGTTGTTCTTGATTATGTTGTTGTTGTTGTAGTTATTATTATTATCATCAACATTTTGTAACTTAGAACTTTGCCTTGTTATGCATTAACATTTAACAACGATCGTGCACATGTTCATACTACATGTAATAAAAACAAAAACAAAATAATTATTAATAACAATATTCGAACAAAATCAATAACAATTTTTTTATTTTTTTTTTGTTGTCTATAAATACTTTTTAGATGCCTGAAGTGCAACGTGTTGATTGAAGCTTTTCTTTAATTTATTTTTATTGTTTTTATTTTGCATTTCTATACAAAATTATTTATATTTTTTGTTTGTTCAGACTGCAATAACACACACACATACGTACATGTATGCTAACATTTAGACAGCTCATTTACCATTTAAATCTCCCAAATCTTTAGCAAAGCGCCCTCTATTTCTCACAAACACTTCTCGCTTTTTCTCTTTGCTCAGTTGTTTATCATGTTTTTTTGATATGTAAATAGAAAATGGTTCTGCTTCTATTCCTGGAGACGAGCCCACAATGACTCTCTATGCATACTTACAATGTGGAGAGAATTTTTTTTTTTTTTTTTGTTATTTACTGAGACAAACATTTTTTTACTCAAGAGAAAAAGGCAAACAAAATACCAAAAATTCTGAGTTAACAGAGTTGTCGAGTAATTGTTTGTTTATTAGAACTCTATTTATATAAATAGTTCTGACATGAGGTTCCAGAGAAAATTCTATATTGGAGTCATTCTCTTCGACACTTACTGCAATCTCATGTCTATAGCCAAATCTTACCAAAGGCCAAAATAGCATCTTTCGGATTGGATCTCAACTTTTTATATCATTTTAATTTATCAACATTTTAAAGAAAACCTCACGTGAGATATTAAAGGGAGTTCATTAAAATCTTACCAAATCTCACCTATAAGGCGAGAGTGATCTCAATTACAAGAAAAAAACCTTGCCTAATTTATGGAGGTACCCTTAAATGGTAAAAAAAATAGTAACAATTTTGATCATTCAAAAAAACTAAACTAAAATGATCTCAAACCTTGACTGTCATTTGATTTAATAAATCCAATTTGTTTGAAATTTATTCAAATCATTAATTAATTTCAATATGTATGTTATGTTGACAACCCTAAACACTTACGTACGTACACTCAAACGGGCACTTGTTTTCATATTGTCGCAGTGCTTGTTTTGCCTTTGTGGGGGCGTGTGTTATTGGCGGCGACAGCGACGTTGACGTTGACGTCGATGCTGACGCTAACGACGAACCGATCGCCGTTTGTAATAAGCTTTGTTGTTGTTGTTTTTGTAGTCATTGCTATAGCCTTCCCTTTGCACAAAACCGCAACGCAGTCATTAAGCAGCAACAACAGCAACAACAAGAACAAGCCAAAGTAAAATGTAATGTAAAATGTAAAAAAATGTATGCAATGAAGAACGCTCCAAAAACAACAACGTTGACGATGACGACGTCAACGTCAGCGACAACGACGCCAAGAGCAAACAAAAAAAAAAAAAAATTAAATAATATGAACAACAAAAACAACAACAGCAGCAACAGCAACAACGACAAAAGCATGAAAACAATTTTAGAGACTCGGTAGACTTTGAACATTGCCCCACTGAACTTTGGACCGAACCCAACGAAAGCGAACAGAAAATGATTTTTTAAATTGTTTTCATACAACAACATTTTTTGTTTGTTTGTTTTTTTTGTTTTCTTATTTTTTGTCTTTTTTTTTCTCGCATTGGAACTTGTTTTTTTTTTTCTCATTCAGTTCGTCGCACCTCAACGGCTCTTCTTCTGTTTAGTTTGGTTTAGTCTTGTTTTGCTGCTGCTTCTTCGTCTTTTTTTTTATTATTTATTTGTCAATTTGATGCGAGCAATTTTTTTATCTTTTTTTGCATGCTTTTGTCGGTTTTTTTGTTTTATTATAAAATTTAACATATTAATGATGATCGTTATGATGATTATGATGATGGTGTAGAATTAAATAAACAAGGTAACAAGCCTTCACAATATATATCATATTTACACACACATACACACATACACATACAACCGGCAAAACTGTATGCCAATGAAAGATTTTGACCTTCACCCCGAAACGAGCAACGAACTTGCATTTCTCTCTCTCTCTTTAACACTTCTTTTCTGACGCGTTCGCGCTCTCATTCATACGAGCACACTCTCTTCCTCTCTTTCTTTCCCCTTCCTCAAAACAAGACTTTCTTATAAGCTTAATGGATTTTTGTTTCTCTGTTTTGTTTATTTATTTATTTTGTTCTTGTTCTTATGTTGTTTTTGTTGTTATTGCAGGTTTGCGTCGTCACTGGGCGTCAATACACATATGCCCAACTGCGTGACTCAAGCGCCGCCCTCGCCGTACGTCTACAAACCAAATTCAAGTTGAATAAACCGGACGTGGTCGCCGTTTGTATGCCAAACTTACCGGAATATCCGATAGCAGCATTGGGCAGCATTGAGGCCGGTCTAACGGTCACCACGGTCAATCCAATTTACACCGCCGGTGAGTTAAATATGCATAAGGAAATTGACCTTCTAATTCTGTATTCTGAAGCCCTAAATTTATGTTGTTTAGTGTTTATTTTTTTAGAATGACGAGTAAAATTCTTTGAATTTCCCATTTAGTAAAAGTTTTAAGTGTTCAGACTTGTAGGAGATCCATAATTGTAGCTTCCTTAGATGATTCTTTCACTCGCTTTCAATAAGATTTGATGAGATGTTCTTGAGATCACTCTTCATAGATTATCTTTCATTCGCTTTCAATAAGATTTGATGAGATGTTTTTCAGATCACTCATTATTAATAGATCTCTCAGTATCTTATCTCAAATAAAATTCTTTCAAATTTCGAAGAATTTTTGTTTATCCGAAATAAAACTTGATAATTACTCGAGTCGTCTCTCTTTTTCAACGCTGGTCGTTGACCCACTTTTAAGACAATTCAAGTAAGCGAACAGGAATTGTTAATAACATGGCATAACATTAAGTGCGTTACACCTTGTGCATAGGTCGGTTGGGGGGCATATGACCAGAAAAGCTTATCAAATCAGTGAAACACTTGTGATAAATGTTAAGAACGCGTGCTTGCAAATAGAAGAGAGGCGCGTACAAACAACACAACAACACAAAATAATAACAATTTCAGTGATAAAATTTATAGGCTTATATATTGCGAAAATGAACACAAGTGTAAACGAACCTCATGATAAACTCGCGCACAATTGATAAGAACTCTGATAAGGCTGAAATTTTACTGTACTTTAAAATAAAAATCTCTCATTTTTTACTCGGCTTTTTTTTTTTTTTAATTTCATTAAATTCTTTAGTTTATGAACTTAATTACTTTTTTGTACATTAGGCTGGCGGAGGTGGTTGGTGGTGTTTTGGACAGAAGTACGTGAAATATTCATATCAGATACAGACAACAAAAGAAATAATGCTTATCATTTGGCCAACAATCATAAAAACCCAAAGTCGCTGAAATCTTATTTGGTTATTGTATTATTTGTTGTTTAGTTTGTGTTTCGTGCTGATTTAGACAGACAATGTTAACGACAAGAGTCCAAAGTTGAAATGAGAAGTGTTATAAGTCTACGAGTCCATCTGTTGAACTGTGCGTTTTAGCTACTGCCTATGTTACACGAAAATACATGCCACATACGACAGTTTTATATTCAGATTTATACAGATTTGCTGTGAAATATTTTTTAAGATTTCTAAAATTTTTAATTTAATTTGTTTTGGCTTTGTTTTATTTATATTTTATTATTCCCATTTTATATTTTTTTTTAATCTCTGTTTTTTAATTTTATTTATCATTGCAAGTACTTGTAGTATACATAATATTTTTTTATTTTTAATTAAGTATTTTGTATTTTTATAATTTTTTATAATTTTTTTTTTTTTTTTAATTTTCTCTATTTTTATTTAACAAATGATTTCTAAAATTTTTTTATATATTGTTTTTTATTTTTGTATATCTTTTTTAAGGTTTTTTACTATTGTTCTTTGTTGACTTTGACAACAACTAATTGCTTTTATTTTCATTCTATTCAACAGAGGAAATTGCACGCCAATTGACATTTAGCGATGCCAAATTGGTGATTGGCACCGCTGCCGGTTATCCCGTGCTCGTCGAGGCATGCAAGCTCGCACGCAAAAACCTACCCATTGTTTGTGTCCGTACAAGCAATACGGATCAATTGCCCGCGGGCGCTGTCGATTTCTTTGAGTTGATCAATCTGAGCGACATTGATTTTACACAACTGCGTGAGGCGACCATTGAGAATGGCGATGAAATTGTTTTTCTGCCCTTCTCGTCGGGCACAACGGGTCTGCCCAAAGGCGTTGTCCTAACGCATAACAACATCACAAGCAATTGTGTACAAATCCAGGCATCGATACCAGTCGATACGCTCTCGTATCAGGACACGTTGCCCGCAGTTTTGCCCTTCTTTCACATTTACGGTCTAACGGTGATTATGCTCTCGAAATTGGGTCAAGGTGCACGTTTGGTCACACTGCCGCAATTCAAGCCAGACGATTTAATAAAAGCGCTGGGCGAATATCGTGGCAGCATATTGAATTTAGTGCCGCCAATTGGTAAGAAGATCGATCATAGAATAAAGAGCGACATAGTAAAGTTCAATAAAATATTTTTGCAGCGCTCATGATGATCAATCATCCGAAATTGACACAGGAGACGGCTCCCGATCTACGCATGGTCATGACGGGCGCTGCGCCCATTGGACAACATGATGTTGAACGATTTGTGGCCAAGTGAGTATTCTATTTTCTCATTTCTTTAAGAGACATGATTTTTCAACACTCTGTCTATCTCCCCCTATTTATAGATTCCCGAATGCCACATTCCTGCAAGGTTATGGCATGACCGAAGCCTCGCCCGTCATTCTTATGACGCCTATGGGCAATAAGCGTTATGCCTCATGCGGCGTCCTGCCCGGCAGCACTGAATCGAAAATTGTGCCGCTCGACAGCACCGATCAGAAGGGTGTCGGACCGCGTACAACGGGCGAATTATGCATACGTGGACCACAAGTGATGCCCGGCTATCTGAATAACGATGAAGCAAATGAGGTTACATTCTATCCGGGTCGTTGGTTGCGTACCGGCGATGTTGCGTTCTACGATGAGGAGGGTCTCTTCTATATAACGGATCGCATGAAGGAATTGATTAAAGTGAAGGGCTTCCAAGTGCCACCCGCTGAACTTGAGGCTGTGCTGCGTGATCATCCAAAGATACTCGAAGCAGCCGTCTTTGGTATACCCCATGAGGTGAACGGTGAGGCGCCACGTGCGCTTGTCGTCCTGCGACCGAATATGGAGGCAACGACAGAGGAAATTTACAATTATGTGGCGGAACGTGTGGCGCACTATAAGAAACTTGATGGTGGCATTATATTCACATCAGAAGTGCCCAAGAATCCAACGGGCAAAATACTCCGTAAAGATCTTAAGGAAAAGTATTCTAATTAAAGCGGTCAAGCGCCGTGTGTGTGTGTGTGTGTGTGTATGTGTGAGTGCGTGTGCGCGTGTCTGTGTATTAGACTTAGTTGACTGTATGAAAATGAAAATAATTGTAATGCTTGAGACATGTAAGAGAACTCCATAGAAGAGTAGGGGGGGCAAAAGAGGAATGAAAGTAAGAAAAAAACGCATACAATAAATTTTATAAACATTGACCTGAATCTTAGCGAAGGATACTAACAAATATGAAGTGCAAGAATGAAAAATTTGGCGTTGTTAGGCTTTTGTAAACGATGCATTTAATAGGCAACAAATAGGCAAGGGACAAACCGAAAGACAAACAGAGGCCCATTCGAGGCGCAAGGCATGTATGAATGTCAAAGGATCAAAAGTTATACAAATTAACAAAAATATAAACTAAAAAAAAAAAAACTAAACAAAATATATGGAAAAAGCAAGTTTATTTTACTTGCATAATTTTAAGAAAATGATATTTTAATTAGTACACGTACGCCTATTCGAACTCGTAGGTTAAAAAATAAAAATTTTGAAATAAAAAAAAAAAAAAAAAAAACAACCAAAATATTAATAATATTATCATTTAGTTTTAATATGAGATTTGTTTTAAAAAAAAATTATTAATATGCAATTTAGTACATGTGTAGAAATGTTTTTTTTTTTTTTTTGATTATAATTATTATTTTATATATAAAATAGATATGACTACGAAAAAAATGTATATCACTTGACTTGAAAAAAAAGAGAATAAAAATGTAGAAACAAAAAATACGTCCGAAATTTTATTTATTTAAAAATATTTCCATTTGACAACAGAAAATGCGCGAAAAACGCACCAAAGTAACGCGTGTAAGTAATACGACGTCAGCACAAAAGTAGGCAGCATTTATTTACATCATTTGTTCAGTGCTGCCACTTGAGTTTTTAAGCCACCCAAGCTCAGAAAATTTTCATACGCAAAATACAAACAAAATTTATTTCTTTTAATTTATTTATTACGACAAAATACACAAAAAGTAAATTTTATTTAATTCGATTTTAATTTTCATATTTTCTTAGTTTTTTTTTTCATTATTTATATTATTTTTATATTTATTTCTTTTATTTTTAATTTTTGTTGCTTATTACAAAATAGAAAAAAATCTCTTTTTATCTTTTTGGGTTGTTTGTTGCACCCTTAATTTTCATATTTCTTAATTATTTAATGCGGCTTTTAGAACATTTATTATTTATTTGTTTTATTTTAGATTTTTCGGTAGAATTTATTTTGCAATTAAAATGCTTTGTTTTGTATAAATAATTGTGCTTTCTTTGGTTTATTTTATTTTTCATTTGTAAGCTTTCTTTAAATAAAGTTAATTTTATATATTTGTTTTTATTGGTGAACAAAATTTATTAAGGAAAACAACAAATATAAAAATATATATGAATATAAAAAAAAAATTGTGCTTTAAACAAACATGCAAAAATGAATATATATATGTAAAAAATACAACAATATAAAAAAAATTGCAAAAAAAAGTATATTAATAAAATTCAGATTATACAAATAAAAAAAAAATGAGAGTTATAAAAATATCTATGAAGTAAACGCGACAAATAATATGTATATAAATATATTTTATATATCAAAAAAAAAAAAAAATATATGTTGGGCACTTAATTGATACATACAAAAATATGTATTTTTTTTAAGTTATTATTTGACGTTGTTTAATTAATAAGTCATAAAAAAATATGCCCAACACTTTAAAGAATCACAAAAATATAACATTTTCTTTACAATTGCTTTAACTAATTTCACTTGATTTAAGACAACACAAATTTCCAAAATTATATATATAAATGCAAAACTTTCAAAGAAGCTTCAGTTTGTATCAAAAGTAAAATTTAATTATTTGATGATTGTTTTATTTGCTTTAAATGTCTTTTTTTTTTATTATATTTATGTATAAAATTATATAGAAAGTTGATTGTGTTTTTTGTTGCGAGTCAAAATTAGCGACTATCAAAAAAAGGTGTCTTTTAACTTCCATTAAATAGTGTTGGAAGAGCTTTCAAAAGTGACAAGTAAGAAGAATTTGCCTTTATTTTCAGTGTATAAAATCTAAAGACAATAAACGAGTTGGCAGTCATTATTGTTTTTAATTTGTATAATATAATTTTTTTTTTGTTTTTGTTGTAATATTATTTACTGCTTGTTTTTGGTTTATTGAAAAAACTGCTACATTTATTTTGATTTGTTGTTCTTTGGTTGAACATAAACACGATTTCCACAATGCACAGTTTGAGAAGCATGAAAAACATGCAAAAAAGGTTTTAGAAGCACTCAAGCAATGATTATAAAACTGTAAACATTGATGTGACGGGGGAAAAAAACTGCATTGGTGGACAAAATTGTTTTGTTGTTGTTGCTCTTAAGTACAGGAAATAATATACACTGAAGAATTTTGGTTTATTAACGCTAACAGGTTGTTGTTATTTTTTTTTTTGTAGATTTTCAAATGTTTTTTTTTTGTTTTTTGCTTAAGTTAGACGAGAAAGGCCACAAAATGCATTTTTTTTTTTTTGTCTTTCACTTTTCTACTTTCAACTTTTGCCGACTTGCCTTAGACTTGTGTGCATGTGAGTGCGTGTATGTGTCTTTTTTAATATAGAAATTAAGAAAAATTATTATTATTATTATTTGCTTTTTTATATTACGAACATAAAGGTGTACATTTAAATGCTTTTGCTGCTTATTATTTATACATACATATATATATCAATATTTAGTTAGAATATCGCTGTTATTTGGTGGTGATTGTTGTTGTTGTTGTTTATTTTGAATACAATACTATTACACACATAACGCTACTGCTCAAACAAAGTTACAAAACTCTCTTCTCGCCTCAAGCTTTATTGCTACTTTTGACTCGCTTTGTTGCTCATTTCTAACACATTTTTTTTTTTTTTTAAATTATTTTTGTAATTTTTTTTTTTTGTTTTTTTTTTTTTTGTGTTCTTTTACTCAGCTGTTGCAATTGCATTCATTGTTATATTTCGTTCAATATTTTGCATTCGTTTCATATTCGTTTTGTTCCGCTCGCTTGTTTCATTACTTGTTTACTTTCTTCTATCGCGCTCATTCATCGTCATCGTCATTTCATTTCATTTAGTCCTGTTACGTCATTCGCAGTTTAGCAACGTCGTCAATAATTGCATTAGCGGGCAGCGGCTTTGTTATTGCCGCCGTCGCTGCTGCCGTCGTCGTCATCGTCGTCGTTGTTGTCATCATCAGCATATTTTGCTCCAGTTGTTTTCACGCCTTGGCGCCTGGTATTTTTGCCAGCACCTTTGATAGATCAACGCCCGTCAAAGCATTAATCGAGGGCGGTAATTGCGCCACAAGGCGTGTCACATCATTGGTTACATTATCATTGCCGCCAATCAATACAATCTCTTCGGTCTTGGCCAGCGGTGCAGCAACTTCGGCAGCGATCTGCAAAAAAATAATACAAAATTAATGATTGCCCAAAGAAAGAAAAAAAAAAAATCAACAATAACAACAAACCTTTGGCAGCGACTCAAGCACAATATTCATGATGGCCGCATCGCCGTACTGCTTGTACACGTGGGCCTTCATGCGCATGCGCTCTGCCTCAGCCTTGCCGACGAGCTCAATGGCATGCGCTTCGGCAGCGCCAATTTTTCGTATACGTTCGGCTTCGGCGCGTGCGCTCTCAATTGTTTGGCACCTGCAATGAAACAACAAAAGAGGAGAGAACAAGAGAGAGTGAGTCAGACACACACACACACACACACACGCATGTCTACTCACTGTTTGCCCTGCGCAATTGTTTGCACACGATGCGATTCTGCCTCTGCTGGCAATTTCACCGTCGATATCAATTCACGTTCCTTACGTTGCACTTCCTGCGACTCAATCTCAATTTGTTTACGTCGCTCGACAACCTCAATTTGTATCTCTTCGTTACGTATCTTTTGACGTATTTTAGCCGCTTGCAATTCATAGGCCAATTGAGATTCTGCTTTTGCGGTATTGATCTCTTGATCAAAATTTGCTTTTTGTAATTTATACATGCGTGTATTATCTTCAATTTTTGTATCTGTTGAGTATTTAACATCCATGGCACTTTTTTCACATTCCGCTTCACGTATGCCCGCATCACGATTTGCTTCAGCGACACCGGCATCGGCATCACGTTTCACAACGGCCGTTTGTGCCTTGCCAAGCGATGCCAAATACTGTACATCATCGTAAACATCCTTAATTGTAAATGAGAGTATCTCGATGCCCATGCGACCGACATCAGGTGCGGCCACTTCGCGTACAAGGGCTGCGAATTGGTCGCGGTCTTTGTACACTTCTTCGACTGTAAGCGTTCCTGTTGAATGTTTGCAAAAAAAATTATATTATTATTGGTAATAAACAAAAGATATAAAGAAGAAGCAGAAAAATCAATAGTCGTTAAACAGTAAAGGCTGTCACACACACACACACACACACACACGGACAGACAGGCTCACCTTGTCACCACCACATAAGTCACGCCCAATATCATGGACAACTTGAAGGCGCCCATCCAAAGATCAGCCATTTTTTTTTATTTTTTTTTTTTATTATTATTATGTAAAAGTATCTATGATATTTTTTTAAAATTTATTTTGTTTATTATAATTTATTTATTATTGCCAAACGAACGCTCAAACTTGAAAATCGCACGACTTGCGAATGCGAAATGTGAGCGTTGTACGTTTGCTTTGAGCGTTTTTAAGACGCTTTGCTTTGCTTTGCTTTACTTTGCTTTGCTTTGCACTTCAATTGAAAACATTACGTTTGACGTCACACATTTTGCGCAATAGCTTGCGCTTGTTTAAACTAGCTGTAGCACTAGAACAGATAGATAGCTAGTATGGCAGACTATGTGACATGTGTGTGTAGACTGGAAAGTTTGCAATGCCGCAACTTGTACGTCATCAGCTGATAAGCGAAAACGTCTTAGAACGCTTTGAGGTCTTGTATATATCAAACCGATTTGAATCAGTTTGACATTAGTTGGTCGTGTTATAGATACGTTGCTCAATCGATTTGTTTATTTTTTGTTGTTTTGATATTGTATTTCTTCAAGCAAATTCATTTTTTAAGCTACTTTACGGAAATTGTTTGTTCTTAACGAGCAACAGATTTTTATTACTTGAGATACTTTACGCAGCTGGTTTGTTTTAGTGAGAAAATAGTTTTTTAATACTTTAGATACACCTTTTAAGGTATGCTTGCAAACTATATGCTTTAGATACATTTTGTAGGTGGCATATAAGCTATGAATTGTTTTTTAGAAAATTTTTGTCGCTTATTATTGTAATAAATTGTTGTAGATACTTTTCTATGCACCCTATTATCGCAATAACTTGTTATAGATACTTTTTATGTTCACTTTTAGTGCAAACAATTTATAATTTGAACTTCATTTTGTAATAACTTGTTGTAGATACTTTTTATAGACCTTTTTTTCGCTTTAGATACTTTTTATAGATACTTTTAGTGTATATGATTTATAATAATAGTTATTTTGTTATTTTTTTAACAAAAGGTCAACATTTTTACTATCACTGAGCACTTTGTAAGGCAAACATTATGAAATACAAAAAAAAAAAAAAAAAAACTAACGAACGCTGAAAAAAAAACAACATTCGTTCACACGCGATTCGTTTGAATAACAAAACTTATTAACCGACTTTTTTTTACTGTACAAAGCACTTTTCTTTAGTTTGTTGTTGCTGTTGTTGTTATTGGCAAAAGTGGGCGGTTGGGCGTTGTTAAGCGGCAACTGTTCAAAACACCTGACAAAGCGCTTACACGATGACAACTGACTGGCGCGTCTTGAGAAATTATATAGAATAGTTCGAAACAACAAAAAATAACAAAAAAAACAACAAAACCGATACAGAAAAAAAAAAATAATAACAAAATCATTAGAAACTTTGCCGAATCGTTTCGTAACGTTTCGGTCTCGGCTCGGCTCGGCGCGGCTCGAGTCGGACTCACGTTGTTTTGAGCTGAGCTGCGAGCGTCAAATGAAAATCACCTTGGGGGGTTGTCAGTCTGTCTTGTCTCATCAACGTCAACGAATAAAGATACAATCACACAAGCGAGAAATGCTCGGCTTTTAGGTTTGAGCATTTGTTGTTGTTGTTCTAAGAATAGCGTTGTTTGAGCAAAAGCCAAAAGCAAAGTTTGCTTCCACTTGCAGTTCATTGTGCTCATAAAATTGGTTCAAGTTTAATTTCAATTTGTTGTACACGCAAATTAAGTGACAAGGTCGTTATCATGCTTATTTAACTTGTATATGAACAGCGAGCACATTACAAGTCTTGTAGCTAATAAAAGTTACAGATACAAATGAATGAGAGAGAGACAGAAACAGAGATAAGAATGAACATTTTATTGTAATTAAGTTAGCAAAACATTTAATTAAAACGACCATGAAAAAATCAACTAATAACAACTTCTTTCAATTATACAACAACATTATCATACAATCTAAAATATACACACGTACATGTATGAGTGTATCTCTGATATTATGATGATTAGTGTTGCTTGTGGCATGATCAACTACAATCAGTGAATGAACAACTGATGAAAATGTTGACTCCAAATATTCATGATTGATTTTACAAGGCATATCAAAATGTTATGAGGAGTATTTTTTATATTGCGGGTTAAGAAATGTTCCCGAAATTTTAGAAACTACTACTCGTATACTTGTTCTTCTGTGTTTAATATCATCTTATTTATAATAAGATTCAGCTTTCTTTTAGCTGGAAGCCATGATCTGGAACTAGTAACCAACACATAAAAATTCGAAAACAATCAGACAACTCTTTGGTTTTTCCAAGCTCGTATTCCAGATGAATTTTGAAAAACATAAACAAAGAAAACTCTGATTTTGTTCTGCTGCTGGGATAGTGAAAAATGACTGTGGATGAAAAAAACAGGCGCAGTCTAAGGTTGTCTTATCCTGTCTAATATAATGTAAGATTAGAAATTTTCAAGGACTATTAATTCCATTCATATTTTGTAGCAAAGCTTATATAATAAAAACAACTTACTCTCTAAAAAGATTCTGAAGACACCTCAAGAATTCAAAACAAATATAAACTTTTTTGATATTAATTTTTTATGTTTTTTTTTTCAAAATTAACAATTGTGAACGATGTTAAATAAAGAATCTCTGGTCAAAATACATAAAATTTTCAATTGTAAGTTACATCATAACGGTACTACAAGTCCTGAGCATAAAATTGCATTTGACGATTTTTTTTTTAAGATTTTTAGTTTCTTTTTTTAGTTATTATTATTTTTTTTTTATTAAGTTTAATTGAAAACTAAGATTTGCTTGAGAATGTGCTGTTGATTTCAGGCAATTTCGATCTTAGTTTAGTTTTTTTTTTTTTTTTTAAATTTGTTAAGTTTTTGCTGGCCCCCTCCCCCTACCAAATGGGTAATGCACGCGCATAAGCATTCGGATTTGCATAACGATTCATTTCATACTCAATTGCATCCAATTCCTTTTCAATATCCACTTTACGATTACGTACGCGCAATGTTTGCGCTGAGACGGGCAGACGATTGTACTCCTTTAGCAAATGATTGAAGCGTTGATTGCATGTCTGCAGCGCAGCAATACGCTCGCGCTCAGTTAACATGTGAGCGCATTTTTTATTGCTCTGTTTTCGACCTCTGTTGCTAACAGTGGAACGCAATGAAACATGATCGCCGTCGCCCTGCTTTGGCTTCTGCTGTTGTTGGTGGTGGCGATGACGATGCTTGCGTCGCTGTTGCTCATTGCCGCCAGCAGAGACGCGCGTCTTTGTCGAACGTAAGGATCGTGTTTCCTCACCGCCTTGCGACATATGCTTGGCATGTTCACGCTCAGTGAGCGCCTGCCTAATGCCGACTTCTGTTTGATGCTCATCATTCAAACCGTTGCCACTGTCAGCCATATGCTTTTCTTTGTCAGCGTCAGTCAGTGTGGCAGCACTGGCACGCGAACCTTTCGAGGCTGCCGATACGGAACGTTTCGATGCCGTGACCGAAACGTTGGACGCCTTTGAGGCATGCGAGACATTCGTACGTTTGGAGACATTTGAATGTTTGGAGACTTGTGAGTGACGCGTTGCTATCGAGGTACGTGAACGGCCCGATAACGGTGGATTGCTACTTACGTCGTCGGGCATGCCTTCGTCGCCACCGCCAATACGTTGGCCCGCATTACATTTCTTGAGCGCATTCGAGAGAAATTGTTTATCGTAAATATCTTCGGTTTGTAATTGTTGATCACGTTGACGTGAATACGAGATGCCCGCCGCCGGCATTGATGGTATATCGCCGCCGCTGCACATGGGACACTCGTGGCTGGCCGCTGCGGCATGAGGATCGGTGAGGCCGCAACGTTTTATAGGCTTGTAGAGTGGTTCAATGCTTCGATTCACCTGGCTGGGCTTCTCGTAGGCCGGCACAAAGGTGCATTTACGCTCCCGCGGGTAGATGAGCTGTACGGGCCGCCAGAGCGGTTGATGGGTATGTTGGTGTAGATGCTGTTCGATTTGCAGCCCACCGCCGGCGTGTTGTTTTTCAATCTCACGCACGTGCAATTTGTTCTCACGCAAAAAGTTACGGCCCGGCTTGAGCTTGGCCGGCGCCCACGATCGGAAAGAGGCCGCTGTGGACATACTGAAGACGTTGTTGTTTTTTTCTTTTTCGGTTCTATTTTATTTTATGTAATTTTTTAAATTGTTTTATTTTTTTTTAATTTTTTTATTTTTTATTTATTTGAAATTTATTTTAGCGCGGATTTGTTTTCCACTATTTAAGGTATTTTTTTTTTATTTCGTTTTAATAAAATATAAATTTTGACTAACGCTACCGTGCGACGTCAACAGAATATTGAATATTGTTGAAAGACATTTGACAAAGCAAAGCAAAGGCAACTCAATTTAAAGCTAAAAGCGTTAAAGTTGAGTATACTCAGATGATGGGCGTTGCCACGCCTAAAATCGAACTACAAACGTTTTGAAGAATCTTCAAAATTCAAGCAAATCAATCAAACAATGTTGAATTTAGTAGAACGTTGAACATTTTTGCGGGGTTGTTACCCCCAGGGGGAGAGGGGAGTTTTTTTTTTTTTGAGTTATGCTATTTTTAAGGAAAATTTTTACTGAGTTTGACGTTCGTAACTCTTATTATTGATGAGATAAAGTCATTTTTACAAATGGGTTATTTGAATGGAAATGAGGGGGAGGGGAAAAATCTTCTATAAGACCCTCTTTCACATAATAACTTTCAACATCATTCGTAACGAGAATATCTCAACCATATGGGAAATTTATACGAAAGATTACACATTTTCCAGCTTATTTATTAATTCGACTATTTATCAAATTAATTCTATCAACTTACCCAATATTGCACGCAAATGACCCTCCAATGTTTGCAAAATGGTCTGCTTAATTTCCTTAACACTTTTGCCCAAAAATTGCTCACTGGCAGTGCCGAGTAGTTCGTCAGCCTGATGATGAAAATAATAGACGTTCATCATCTATTGTTGTGTTTGTAGTTGGGGAGGAAGAAGTATGATTTTTTTTTGGATTTTTTTTTTTTGTTATTTCAATTATTGAGATGAGCAGCGGAGACGACATCGTTCAAAATGTTGTATACGTGGTTGAACAACATTTGAGTCGAGTTCAGTTGAGAGAATCATCAACCATTCAATCACACAAAGAGAGAGACAGAGAGGGAGAGATGAGACGCACAATGTCCAGTCAAATGTTATGATGAACGATCCCAGTTTATGATTTATTGATTAATTGATTAATTTATATTATATAAACGTTTAAAGCAGATTAACACAGATTATATTTGATTTAATTAGATTATTTTTTTTTTTTGATATATATAATTTTTTTTTTTGTACATTTTATATTGTTATTAATTTGTTTGTTGGATGAACGAACGATGTCGAACGAACGAACGAACACACGCAAAAATGTAATGGAACGAAAATACAAGAAGAGATAGAAGAGGAAGAAAAAGAAGAACAAAAATGTTTATGTAGCATGAGTAAAGTTTTTTTTTTTCAAATTTTTTTGTTAATTTTTTTTTGTTTGTTAATTTTTTTTTTTTTGCTTTGTGTTAGTTTTAAATGATAAACAATTTAATGTTAATAAAGCTTCTTACACAAAATGCATTAATGAAAGTGTTTGACAAATGATGAACAATAAAGAAATAAGTGAGAACAAAACAATTATTTATAACTATACAAAATATAACAACTAAATAAGAAATATTGCATGAACGTACCTTAATTTGTTAAACAATTTAAAGAATACAAAAAAATATTTTCAATTCTTTGTTCAATTTCTCATTTGACTCATGTCACAAAATACGTGCGTGAAAGAAATTTGGAAATAAAAAACAAAAAAATATTTTTCATTGAAAGATGGAAAAATTAATATTTTCAATAAAATTACAACAAAAATTATATATGCCAAAAAAGTGAAAAATTAAGAAATTCTTAAGTTCTGAAGTTCGAATTTATTAAACGAGAATCTTTTTTCAAAATGATTTATCCAAAAAACATTTTATGTAAAGAAGAATTTAACAATTTATAGCTATATGGTAGCTGATTATTGTTATAATGTTTCAAAAAAAAAAAAAAAAAAAATGTAAAGAAGAATAACATTCGATAAAGTTGAGTACGCTAAAACCGTTCCTGAAAGTCGTGTCTTTTCGAAAGCTGGATTATCGAAGGTTTACTATATTATCTTCAACTATTATTTTTTATAGTATTCTTAGAGGCGCTAGATGGAGTTCCTTTACCAAATTTGTTTCAATAATAAAAAAAATGTTTCAATAATAAAATATTAAAAATTTTGATATATTTTTGGATCGCTTGATAAGAATCTCCCCTTTAACACTTTGCTTTCACATTTGCACAGCAACGTTTACAATTAGACTTCACACGAACGCCGATTAGATATGATTTGATCTCGTAGAGTCTTGGCCATTGGGTTTACAGCAAATCAACACTTTCGCTTTGAACTTCAAAGCATATTCAATGTCGTAGTTCTTGATAATAGTTTTTTTTGTTTTTCATACTTTCGTTGTTTGTGTAAACGCCTCATTTAATCACAAAAATACGCGTGCCTGATTGTGCATTACCTATAAAAAAATAAAAATAAAAACGAAAACGAAAAAAAAAATCCCCTGCCTATCCCAACTATTAGAGCACAATCAGATTCGCATTGTTGAATTTCACCACTTGCGCTGATCACGTAGGCCACCTTGCAGCCAAGCTATTTGATCTGCTTTGATCAAAATCTGTTACGCATACAGTTGAACAAATCTATGACTTACATTCAACCTATCCCACCCCAAAAGCGTAAAATATTATATAAGAAAAAAAACAAAATTTATCAAAAATAATAAAGGGAAAACAGAAAAAAACATTTATAATTTTGAACTGAAACTGATGAAGAACATACCTCGTCATTCTTATAATCAGAATTACTATACGAAGTTGTCTGCAAATGAAGAAAATTAAATACAAATAAATGAATTACATGATACAAATGAAGAAGAAACAAAAAAACAATAATTAAATTAATTTAAAAAGGTGTTTCAAAATTTTATGAGGCAAAAAATCTTCAATTGCAGAGATGATTCCGTGTATTTTCGGTTTATTCTTTGGTTTGCATTAATGATTTTAGTAAAATTTGTTAGTCAAAAACGCGTAATTTATGCGTGAAAAATGTGAATGTACAAATGTATTTGTGTCTTGTTGCTTTTTGATTTACAACAAAGTATTATTTTATAGATAAATAATTTTAACCCACAGATGTCTTGTTTAGATTTGGAAACATGTTTTTTTTTTCGAACTCTTTGAATGTCAATATTCTTTTCGAAATGATGTTTTTCATTTCTCAAGCCAATTTAATTAATGCATGTATTTTTAATTTATTTTATTCGGAAAATGTTAATTATTCGAACATGTCGATTTTTTTTTCGAACAAATTCTTTTTTCGAACATTGATTTTTTTCGCATTGGAGTATTTTTTACACAAAATATTTGCAATTCCGCGCTAATTAGAGAATAGTATAAATTGATTTTGACGATTTCGAAATAAAATAATTATTCGAAAATATTTTTTGTGTAATATTTTTTTAGTTGGAATTTCTTCGATTTTTTTTTTCGAATATGCGTAATATAAAATATTTTCCTTACGAATAAATTTTGTATGTTATTTATGTGTTTCCTAATTAAAAAAATTGCTGTCGCAAAGTCTGTGGGTTAAATCATCAATAAATGTACAACAACAGTCATAGTTGGTTATTGTAGACGACAACGATATCGATCGAAATCATAAAGAAAACGAAGAAAAATAACAAAAATCATACGCAATGCACAATAAATTCATGAACATGAATTAGTTTAAGAAATAAACTTACTTTTCTCTTACTACACTTTTTTTGCTTTTCAAGCTAAATAATTTTAATTTTAAAAATTCGAATAATTTTCAAAAACAAAAAAAAGTAAAAAAATAAACGCAAAAATACACAACAAACAAGCAATAAAATATAAAAAAAAAAGAAAAAGAGAAGGTATTATTATTAAACGAATTACAAGAAAATTTTTTTCTTCATATTATTAAATATTAATATATTGTTGTTTGTTTGTTTTTGTTTTGCTTTTTTTTTCAGTGTAATTGTGTAAAGTGTAAAGCAAATTTGAATATTTTTACCAACAAGAATATCAATTATACTTTGCATGCATTCTAAATGTGGAAGAATAATTATTATATATTTTATTGACATAATTATGTGAAATCTTTCATACACTGGAAAAAAATTATTAAAAATTGGAATTTATTTTTACTTTTTTTTACTGTTTTTGCTGCCAATAATCAATTAGGGGAAAAATATTGATAGTTTTGTATAATATAAATGAGACTACTAAACCAATTAGAGTTAAAATGTGTTCTATCTATTTACGTTTTAAGATTTAAACAATTGGCTTGTTACATTTACTTAGCGTGATATTAGGGTGGCCCAAAATTTTAGAAAAGTTTGTGTGTGTGTCTCATAAATTTTCGTTACTCAAAAGGCTATGAAAATAATTTTAAGAGGATTTGTTCCATAAACTAAAGGAAATTGAACGTCTGGAATATGAAAACTTAAATTAAAAAAAAAAAAAATATTAGAAAATTGTTAAAAAAAAACAATAGTTTATACAGTAGATCTATGATAAAACGAACGTTCCAATAATTTGGACACTTACATCTGATGTTATAAAACATAAAACAACAATTAGTTAGTTCAAAAACTTAAAGATAAATGTTACAAAAAAAATTTCTGCTGTTTTTAAAAACTAAAATATTAAATTAAATTTAAATTTAAGGAAATTAATTTATAGTTTAAGAAAAAAGGGGAAAAATCTGATAGCTCGAACGATTCGGTAATTGAGAATCGATCTAATTCTTATTTGTCCGGATTTTCGATGTTCTACTGTATTTGAAACCCTATTTCATGATTGTAGAGAACATTCGAATCGAAAGAATTCGCCTTAAAGTCAACAACATATATTTGTAAGCCTCCATTTGTGTGCTACTGCTGACAATAAAAAAATAGTTGAAACTCATTTCTTCTAATTTCGTGTATAGACATTTTGGGCCAACCTAAACTGTATAAAGAACATTAAGCATTCAATCATTAAAACTTGATTCAAACTAATGTCGTAGAGCACTACATTTGCGTATGTGCAAAAATTGTGCGCATGCCTTGAATATTGCACTTGGACTTACCTTCATGATCTTGCATTGAGCGACGCCAGTGACAGTGAGCGGCACACCTTGAGCGGTCTCGACATTCTCACACATCGGATTGAGTGTCATCACATTGAGTGATAGACGTTGAACATCTGTGACGAGCCACCAGGCCCAGGCCCAGCCGCCGACAATGGTGCGTTTTTTCGTTGAGCCACAACAGCCACCTGCAAAACGTAAGAGGAAGAGCAATTGTAGTTGTTGTTGTACGCAAAAGAGCGACGGAAGTTTATGTCAGTTTATGTTACTTTGACCTAGAAATCGTTTAATTCATATTAGGCAAAAAGGTCTCAATTGTGCGAGTGAAAGCGATAAAACAACAAAAATGAAATATTACACAAAATATACAACAACAATCAAACAAATTTTAACATTCGACGACAGCTGAGCTGAACTGAGCTGAGCTTCGCAGCCAAGACGTACCGGCAAACACGTATGTACGTACATACATATACATGTATATGTATGTACATATGCGTGCAGACTGTGCAATGAGCGCATGCAATAAAATCAAGAGAGTAACAAGCAAAAACAACAACTGCATAATTGAGAGCCATAGAAGCTTTAACACAGTACTGCGCGCATCACGTTGCAATTGCATAAAAAAAATGCCTCTCATACAACAACAAAGCTTTCACTCTATGCGCAGGCGCAGCTAATTAATGCGAGAGCATGCGTTTGGCATTTAGAGAGAGAGAGAGTGAGTATGTGTGTGTCTGCGCATGCGCATAGCAAACGAAAGCAGCAGCAAAAGTGTAAGAAAGCAGAAATAGAGTTTCTTTCTTTGCGTTTCTTTCGGTATTTTTACCATTGTGAATGATCAACAGTTGAGGCCTCAACTTTAAAGCCCAAGTTAAAGCAATAATAATAACCAAAGTCAGTCGGCAAAAGCACTTCGCGGCTCAAAGACGATACGATTGCAAACAAGAAGAAGTAAACGAAGACAAATTAATTATCAAAAAGAAGAGTGTAGAAGAAAAGCAACAAATAAACGTTGTTTATTTTTTTTTTTTTATATTTTTTATACAAAAAATATACAAAAAGTTATAATACTAAAGTTCGAACAAATCAATTTGAAAAACGAAAAAATAAATAAATAAATAAAATATAAAAAGTCGCGAAAAAAGAAAGTTACACACAAAAATTCAACATTGAAAATATATATTTTTTATAATGTTTGTTTTTTTTTTTTTTTGGCTGTGTGTAATTATTTAATAAAAACTGCATGATCATCACTTAAAAAAATCAAAAACATCAAAAAAAAAAAAAAAAAAGAAAACAAAAAACCTCTAAAAAACGCCAAACAAAAGAAGTGAGTAGAATTTGAACGCGCAAGCAAAAAATTTCATTTGCATTAAGAAATTCACGCACAAAACGTGACCCAAAAAAAACCAACAACAACCAAAAATGAAAAAAAAAATTAAATTCCAATTGGAATATGAAACAAAGCTGCTCTAAGCTGAGCACGGCCAGAACGAACGCCCACAACAACAAGTGCTAACATGCGTGCGTGCGTGCGTGCGTGCGTGAGCATAAATGCGTGCCTGACTTGTTATAAAACGGTGACGCTTAACGGTGCTTTCAACTACAAAGTGTGACTCACCAAATGCCGCACGCGCAGGCGCTAATTAAACTTAAAGCTTCATTTTTTTTTCTCTCATTTCATTTCATTTTGCTTAGGCAAAGATTACGGTTTGTTTTTAGCTTTGAACAACTAAAGATATTATGACTTTGTGCCTTGAACTTGATTTAATACATTAAGCGTCCAATGAACGCAAATGATTAATTAATTGTTTTGTCTTGCCATTGCATAAATACGCTACACAGACTTTATGTAATTATTCATATCGTCTAGTAACCACTACATCGTTGGATGTATGAGTAGATGGTTAGTGAAATCCAATACAATAATTGATTTTAAGGCATACATATATCGAACTATTGAAGATACCTTCTGCTTTGTTTGTTAGAAAAAACACTCTTCCAGCAACTTAGCATCTCGGGATCACTACTTTACTCACAATGCAGCAAAATTTATATCCAGTTAGGGTTAGCAGCTTGTGGCTTTTGTTGAGCTTAGAATTTCGGGATCACTAGTTTATGCGCAATGCATTAAAGTGAATTTTTTGCAGAACAAATACATGAAATATTTTTGAAACTCTATTATTCATAACAGACAGCTCAAAATCTTCAAGTCTGTAGAACATTAAAAGCGGAAAAAGAGCTGAGAAAATCATTTAAACAATTTTAGTTCGCAACTTTTATTTTTATTTTATTTTATTTAATTTTATTTTCACATGCTACTGCGCTTTGCTATAAAATCAATCAATTAAATAATATTTACTATTTTTTTTTTTAAATAAATAAGCAAAAAGATAGAACCTGTTTTAGTTGTCTGTGTTTTTTTTTTTTTTCATTTATGGTGCGTTTAACATGCAACTACCTCAACATATTTTACGTAGTGTGCTTATAAAGTAACTTTAGCTTCATTAGAGCAGCTCAACAACTCTTAACAAATGCTGTTGAACGGGTTTAGTGTATTTATAGAAAAATAAAACCAACAACAACAACAATAATAATAATAAATTCTGCAAGTTGCAAGCAACTTGACTTAATCGCTACAAAAACAATAATTACAAAAAAAAAAAAAAAAACTAACAACAACAAAGCAAATTGTTGCATGCAACAAAAGCCAACATTGAAGACGATGACGGCAACAATGATGATAATGATGATGATAATGATGATGATGGGCTACGAAAATTCAAACACGCAAATGCCTTTTTATCATGAAAAAAACTAACAACAAAAACAACAACGAGAAATAATGAGAAATGAAATGTTTGATTTTTGTTTTTATTTTCCTTTTTTTTTTTTTTTTTGTACAAGAAATTTCACTTTTAAAGGCACAAAATGCCAATCACCGTGTCGATTTACGACACACACAAAAAAAAACGAAATAAATTTTGTTTTTTTTTTATTTTTTCAATTTTTGTTGAGCAACTTTTGAAGTCCAAACACACCACAAACACGACGGAAGTGCAGCGCTGCGACGCTAAGCTTATGCATGTATGTATGTATGTGTGCGTGAAGGTGCACGTCTGTTATTTTGTGAGCAGATCAATCAGCCAGATGGACGGACGAACAAGAGTGGCAACGTGCATTGTGTGCCAAAAGACAACAACTTCAATATGACGACAAAAAAAACAAAAAGACAAAGTTATGAAATCGTAGAAAAGATATAAAAAAAAAAAAACAAATTAAAGAGTTCAAACACGTCGCATACAGAAGCGACGCCTGGACTGTGGTGCGAATGTGTCGTGGTGTAAGTGACTAAGGCGTGATTGTTGCCACGACCAAAATACCGCTTGACCTGATTAAGTGCTGAGCCAAAAAACCAACCATAATAAATAAATTAATTCAAAGTACAAAAAAACAAAAAATACCTTTCAAACTTTAGTTTTAATAATGACTTATGTTACAGAGCGACACACGGCACGTACAGCGGTCTAGCATTCACAGAGTTCGTTAATAAAACCATGTGAACGCATGACAGTCGTATGTCTCTTATAGCTCCGTGTAACATATGCCTATACATTATTGAATAAATTATTGTTTTAACATAAGCTAAGAACATTCTAGCAACAGTCAAAAGATTTAACAGAGTCTCAATGTTAATGTGTCATGTTAACCCAGCACATTTCATCGCTTATCAAATGACATGCGCCTATGTAACTTTTAGTGACACACAACATACAACAGTTGAAAGTTGTTATTTACATGTAACTTAATTGTCGTATGTGCTGTGCGTGCGCCATGTAACATAGGATTTCGTTATATAATCTTTTGTACCGTTAAATCCCGCAGTGTTTAAAAAATGTATAAAAATTAATTACAATTTTAATTACAGATAATCATCGTTCACTCATCCGTTAAATCAAGCAGCGAAAACTTTGCACTGTGCAGCAAAACAGGAAGGAAGAAAGACCATGAGTTCGGCGATTGTTGGTGCCGCTACCGCAATCGGCGGCGCCGTTACAGCCGCAACGAGTACCGGTTGGTTCATACCGATGCTTGTCGCGGCCATTGCCTATTTTCAATATGAAGAGATTATGGATCCCGAATCGAAATTGAGTGATTTGGGCAGCGATGAGATTTTGGATCATTATGATTTTATAGTTGTGGGCGCCGGTTCGGCCGGCGCGGTTGTTGCTAATCGTTTGACAGAGGTGGAAAACTGGAATGTCTTGTTGCTGGAGGCGGGCGGCGATGAAACGGAGATAACAGATGTGCCGCTGATGGCGGGTTATTTGCAATTATCGAAAATTGATTGGCAGTACAAGACCGAACCGTCGGGCACCGCTTGCTTGGGTGAGTGAACTGCAAATACTTATTGTACAACAACAAGAAGATGCTCATTAATGTGTATTCCATTACATGTCTTAAAGCCATGCAAGGCAATCGTTGCAATTGGCCGCGTGGCAAAATACTTGGCGGTTCCAGCGTCTTGAACTACATGCTCTACCTTCGTGGCTCGTCCAACGACTACGACAATTGGGAGGCCATGGGCAATCCGGGCTGGTCGTATCGCGATGCCTTGTATTATTTCAAGAAATCCGAAGACAACACAAATCCCTATTTGGCCAGCACGCCGTATCATGCCACCGGCGGTTATTTGACGGTGGGCGAGGCGCCCTATCACACGCCATTGGCGGCCAGTTTTGTGGCGGCGGGCGTTGAAATGGGCTACGATAATCGTGACTTGAATGGCGAGAAAATGACCGGTTTTATGATAGCACAAGGCACAACACGACGCGGTTCACGTTGCTCGACGGCGAAGGCTTTCTTGCGTCCGGCACGTTTGCGTCCGAATTTACACATTTCAATGAATTCGCATGTCACGCGTATCATGATCGATCCGGTCACGAAATTGGCATTCGGCGTGGAATTTGTCAAGGATCAGAAACTGTTTCATGTGCGTGCGACCAAGGAGGTAATACTCTCCGGCGGCGCGGTCAATAGTCCACAGCTTTTGATGTTGAGCGGCATTGGACCACGCAAAGAATTGGCCAAGCATCGTATACCGTTGATCAAAGAGCTGAGCGTTGGCGAGAATCTACAGGATCACATCGGCTTGGGTGGCCTTACGTTTTTGGTGAATCAACCGGTCTCAATTGTCGAGAATCGTTTTCACACCATGTCCACGGTCTTGCAATATGCCGTATTCGGTCAAGGACCCTTAACGATACTCGGCGGCGTTGAGGGTCTAGCGTATGTCAATACGAAATATGCGAATAGCACGTTGGATTGGCCCGACATTGAGTTTCATTTCGTCTCGGGTTCGACAAATTCCGATGGCGGCTCACAGCTGCGCAAGGCACATGGCCTGACCGATAGTTTCTATCATTCCGTTTTCGAGAAAATTAATAATCGTGATGCTTGGAGCATTATACCAATGTTATTGCGTCCACGCAGCGTCGGCACGATACGTTTGCGTAGCGGTAATCCCTTCGATTATCCATACATTTTTCCCAACTATCTTGCCGATGATCACGATTTGCGTACATTAATCGAAGGCGTTAAAATCGCCGTTGCACTCTCACGCACGAAGGCAATGCAACGTTTCGGCTCACGTATCTCAACGTTACGTTGGCCGGGCTGTGAGCATGTGCAAATGTTTACGGACGCCTACTGGGAGTGCATGATAAGGCATTATACGAGCACGATATATCATCCGGTTGGCACATGCAAAATGGGTCCGTATTGGGATAAAGATGCTGTCGTTGATCCCAAGTTGCGTGTTTATGGCATACGCGGTCTGCGTGTGATCGACGCGAGCATCATGCCGAAGCTGGTCTCGGCCAATACGAATGCGCCGGTCATTATGATTGCCGAGAAAGGCGCCGATATGATCAAGGAGTACTATATTAAGAACACAATCTTCTAGACTAGTGTAGATTAGAGTAGGCTAGTTTGCGAAAAATCTCTGTCTGACTTAATTCTTGTAAATTATTCATTTCTTTTTTACTATGTATTTTTTTTTTTTTATACTTTAGTTAGTTGTAAAATATTTATTGCAAGAAAAACGTTGAATTAAATTATATTTAAAATAAACAAAAAAATAAATCTTTACAATTTTTAATTCAAAAATTGTATTAAAGATAAGTGTAAACGAATAAAATTAAACAACAGAAATTGATCTTGACAAATCTTTTTTTTTCCATTTCAAATAAAACATTTATTTCTTCCAACAGATTTGAAACAAAATGTCAAGTTGTCTAGTGTAAACAGCGATTGATTAACAGAACAGCATGTTAAAAAACTGTTAACAAACTGCACACTGTTACCAATCAAATGTAATGTTAATATCAACATTGCAGAAGTTAACCAAAAAAAACGAACGCGCACAAAATAAACAAAAACAAAAAGCTGTCAACGGCGGATAACAAAAAAAAAAAAAACAAGTTACGAATTGAAGTCATTAACATTTTAGCGTTGTTTAGTTTTCAAAGAACAGATAAAAATTTAAAATAAAAAAGTGAAAAAAATTACATATAAAAACCACAAACAACGACAACAAAATAAACATGTATGCAAATGTTTACACAAGTCTTATATTATTTAAGTCGAACATTTTACTGAACAACAACAATTGCGCTCACGTAAGTACGCCGCAATCAGTGCGAAAGCGGCAGCCATGCAAGTTAACAGCAACATTGAAAGGATAAGCTATCAGCAGAGTGTAAATAACATAAAGCGTGAGTACATAAAAAAAATGCAACATAAACATGTTAAAATGTGCACTTTCTCAGCATCGCTGTTAATGTTATTGCTGCTGCTGCTGCTGTTACTGCTAAACAACATTGACGCGGCCACTAACAGTGCGCCAATATGCAAACGACATATAAGTGAGCGAGCGAACAAAGCGAAAGAGAACAACGACGCTTTGGGTTATTGCACAGCGCCCACTATCGGCACAGTTGATGCGCTTATTGTCGAACTGACGACAGCGCTGCATGCAGCGAAATGTGCACTGAGCGCGACCGAACAATGGCCAAGCGATGTTGCGTCGAACGCTAACAGCATTGATGATTTACAAAATTTACGTTACGATTATGTTGTTGTAGGCGGCGGCACGGCGGGCGCCATTGTTGCCGCCCGCCTCAGTGAGCTGGACAATGGCACGGCACGTGTGCTGTTGCTCGAGGCAGGCGATAATCCACCCGTTGAATCGGAGCTGTATACGCTGAGTGCGCCACTGCAACAGCAGCCGGCATACGCATGGACAGAGCATGGCGTGCCGAATGCGCATTACTGCCGCGCCATGCAAACGGGCGCCTGTTATGTGCCGCGTGGCAAAATGCTCGGCGGCACTGGCGGTCTCAATGATAATATCTTTTTGCGTGGCCATGAGCATGATTTTGATAGTTGGCAACGTGCGGGCAATGCCGGTTGGGCGTGGCATGAAGTGACGCCATTCTTTGATGCACTAAAAATGCCACTCGATTATTTTACAACAAAGCAGCAGCAACAACAACAACAATTGAGTGACTTGTTGGTGAATGCATCGAAAGAGTTGGGCATACCGCAAGAAATAAGTAAATTGGATTTACGTAGGTCGGGCATTGCCATGGGTTACACGCAACGCATACCGGCAACAATTGCCGCCGGACGACGCATGAGCACGGCACGCGCATATCTAACAACAACAGCAACAACAACAATGTCAACAAATTTGCACATTATGCGTAATGCGCATGTCTCACGCATATTGCTCAACGCACACAACAACAACAACAACAACGATAAGCGAAATAAAATACACGCTGAGGGCGTTGAGTATACGCTACGTGGCACAGACACACGTTTACGCGTTTGGGCGCAACGTGAGCTCATCATCAGCGCCGGCGCCATCAACACGCCCACGCTGCTCATGCAGTCGGGCATTGGCGCTGCCACACATCTGCGCAGCGTTGGCATAAAGCCACGCATTGATTTGCCCGATGTCGGTGAACATTTGCAGGATCATGGCATGATGCCGTTACTCTTGAAATTCCGCAATGATGCCAATTGGCTGCCGGCAACGACGATCGACGCAACGGAGCGACAACGCAGCGTATTCGATTATCTGCTGACGGGCCAAGGCGCGCTCGCCGAACGTTACACCTTGATGGGCTTCATTAACTCAAGCGCAGCGCTGCGGCCAAGCACGGAGCATGGCAGACAGCCGGACTTGCAACTAGTCTCGCATACATTAATGACCACAAATGCTTTTCGCTTTCTTGGCTTTCGCACGGAGTTGATTGAAGCGCTCGATCATGCCATGCAAAAGTCGAAAATATTACAAATTTTAGGTTCTCTGCTAATGCCAAAATCACGCGGTCGTATACGTTTGCGTGCGCCCTCTGTCGGTGGCATTGTTAGTGCGCCACAAACGCCTTTGATCTATAATAATTATGGCCAGGCCGTTGAGGATCGTGCTGTGCTGTTACGTTACGTACGTTACGTGCAACGTTTGACGCATACGGCCGCATTTCGTGCCCACGGTCTTGAGCTGTTGCGTTTGCCGTTGCCCGACTGCGATCAGACGACCAACTATGACACAGATGCCTATTGGCTTTGCTATATCGAACATTTCTATATAAGTTCATGGCATTTTGTTGGCACTTGTCGCATGGGCAGCGTGGTTGATGAACGTTTACGGGTACGTCATGTGTCTGGCTTACGGGTGATTGATGCTAGCATAATGCCGACAATTACAAGTGGCAATACAAATGGTCCGACAGCAATGATCGCAGAGAAGGGCGCACGCATGATCGGTGAGGATCATGTCATTGCCAATGGGCACACTTCAGACTGAGCAAAGAAGTAACCTTCAAAAGAGAATAAAACAAAAACAAAGCAAAAAAAAAAAAAAAAGTCTTGAACTTCAAGTTACAAATAAAATAGGACAAGTGCTTGGCACATAAGTCGAGTTCATTGTACTCTTTCATTAAGCGACATTTTTGCAGTGAGCGTTTTGCTTATTGGTGTAGAATTCGTTGACTTTAAGCTACTCAGCACTTATTGGTGCGATTGGATGTCTAGAAAGTTCTGGTCTGGTTAGGGACATTGCAGTTGTTAAGTGCACGTCAAGTTGTGCAGATACCAAAAGAAAAGTTTTGCCAAAAAGAATTACCACACAAAGTAGAGTAAGAAAACTAGGCAGTGGACTGCAATCAAGTGATAACTGAAGAGTAATTATGTGAAGGAAAACCAGTGCAAGATCCAAAAGTAGAAACATTAGTCATAGACTAAACTAGAGATCCATAAAAATAAACCAAGGATAGCAAAGCAGAAGATTAAGGATACCAAAACGTGCTTGAGAGTAGCAAACAATAAGCTAAGACTAAAGTGAGAAGAGATTAGAATAAACTAGTTAGCCCACAGAGGGCAGCACAAGCAAAAGACGCGACTAGAGAAGATCGTATCGCTTATAAGAAGGAAACACAGATTCAGAACAATGACGACGACGGAGACATTCGTCACAATGTGGCGTTTTCTGCTGACAATCGGGCCCAGTGCTGTGCTCATCGTCCTACTGAACAGAGGCATCAAAGAATACCGGCCGGACATTGTCGACGAAGCGAATCGCGTACGCTCGATACGTATTGAACAGCTCCGCGGGCAGTATGATTTCATTGTTATTGGCGGCGGCTCGGCGGGTTGTGTGCTTGCGGCACGTCTATCCGAGGTGCCACACTGGTCGGTGTTGCTGCTTGAGGCTGGCGGCGATGAACCATTGCTTGTCGATTTGCCGCAAATGTATCCGGTCTTTCAGCGCAGTCCATGGGATTGGAAATACTTTACAGAGCCCTCGGATCGTTACTGTCTGGCCATGCAGGATCGCAGTTGTTTCTGGCCGCGTGGCAAATTGCTCGGTGGCTGCAGTTCGATCAATGCGATGATGTATATACGCGGCAATCGACGTGATTACGATCATTGGGCACAATTGGGCAACACGGGTTGGCATTATGATAATGTTTTGCATTATTTTCGCAAACTGGAGGATATACGTGTGCCCGGCTATGAGAACGATCCCTTTCATGGACATGGCGGTCCGATGACCGTTGAAAATTATCGCTTTCCATCGCCATTGCTTGAGGTCTTCATGCATGCGGCAGGCGAATTGAATGCCATACATCCCGATGGCGATTTCAATGGCCGCACACAGACCGGCTTTGCGCCACCGCATGCCACACTACGTGATGGTCTACGTTGCAGTGCAAATAAGGCATACATACGTCCAAGTTGGCGGCGTCACAATTTGGATATTGTGCTAAAGGCATTTGTCGAAAAGATACATATCAATCCGCGTACGAAACAAGCCATGGGCGTGACATTCACCTTTGGTGGGTTGCAATACACGGTGCGTGCGACGCGTGAAGTGATACTGTCAGCTGGCGCTATCGCCAGTCCACAATTGTTGATGGTATCGGGCATTGGACCACGTCAGCAGTTGGATGAGCACGACATCGAGGTCATACATGAGCTGCCTGGCGTGGGCGCTAATCTACAGGATCACATATCCACATCGGGCGCCATCTATACGTTGAACAATCATGTGACGGGTCATCATTTGTCCTTCATCGTGCCGGAGATGTTGAATGTGCGTGCGGTCGATTCATTTCTGCATGGCGCCGATGGCTTCTTCTATGCGATGCCGGTGAGCGAAGTCATGGGCTTTGTGCATACCAAATATCAGAATCCGCAACTCGACTGGCCCGATGTGCAAATCTTTATGGGCAGCTATGGCTATGGCGCTGATGGCGGCATGATTGGTCGACGCGGCGCGGCCATAACGCTTGACAATTTTGCCGAAAGCTTTGAGCCAATAATCTATCAAGATTCATTTGTGCTGGCGCCGCTATTGATGCGTCCGCGTAGTCGCGGTCGTTTGGAGTTGAAATCAAGTGATCCAAAGAAGCGGCCACGCATCTATGCCAACTACTATGATCATCCGCTTGATATGGCGATAATGGTGAGTAATTTTTTTCCCCTTTAAAAGTGACACGCCTCATCATTTCTACTTTCCAATGCCCATCGAATAGGTTGAGGGTCTTAAGTATGCGCATCGCTTGACACAAACGGCAATTATGCGTCGTCTCAATGCAACGTTGAACATTTACGAATGGCGTAATTGTCCGAACGTTGAGTATTTGAGCGATGCCTTCTGGGAGTGCATTGCACGCTTCTACTCACAGACAATTTATCATCCCGTTGGCACCTGTAAGATGAGTCCCCGTACGGATCCCATGGGCGTTGTCGATCCACGTTTGCGTGTGCATGGCGTACGCGGTTTGCGTGTAATCGATGCCAGCATCATGCCAACGATAACAACCGGCAATACAAATGCGCCAACGCTGATGATTGCTGAACGTGGTGCCGATATGATAAAAGAGGATTGGCAGCATTATAATGGCAGACACTAAAAATTGGCGCCAATGCAAGCAGCAAAGGCGCGTCTATTCTCAACAACAACAACAACAGTAACAACACAAAAAATGTTGCAATCATTTTGTAAATTCAATTGAATATTCAATAACAACAACAACAACAGCAATTGGAATTGTCATGCAATAATGAACATGAGCTGAATTTTTTTTTTTTTTTTTTTGTATTATTTTTTTGTTTATTTGTTTTTCTTTTACTGAATCAATTGTTAATGTGTGAAACCCTTACGGAATACAATACCAAATTAATGCATTCTATGCAATTAATTGAAGCGTATGATTTTTTTATTTATTCTGCTTCAGTTTCTGGCACAGTCAGCAATAATATGTGCAAATACATATTAAATAACAACAGCAACAACAACAACAATAAAACAATTTATTTGCGTTATTTTTACACAAGAAACTTAATTTATAAGCGGAAAACGTCAAAGTGAATGAAGAGAAGAAAAAGTAAAAATAAAAAAAAAAAATTTAAAATATGAAAAAAAATAAAACAAAAAAGTTATAAAAATTAAATCAAATGAATGCAATTCAACAATTTTCAAAAAATTACAAGTTAGACCAGTTTAACGTCATTCACCTACAGAGCGCATGATGGGGCGTATGCGTAATGTAATTTGGGTAAGCAAATTTAAGGAATAATGTGTCGAGAAAAATATGGAAATATATATAAAAAAAAACAACAAAGTAGACGTAAGAAGAATAAAAGAATTAAGAAATAAAAATAAAAGGAACATTTTATCAAATAAAATAAAATAAAAGTCGAATGGGTGAAGTGAATCGAAATGAAAAACAAAACGGATCCGAATTAGAGCAACTAGCTTAAAAAAGGAAGTGAGTGAGCGAGAGAGAGGGAAAGCGTGATTCCAAAAAGGATCTACAGATTACAGATAAAGAAAGTTAATTTTTATACATAAGAGGACTTTTTATAATTCGGGATTTTTTTTTTTTTTAATAAATAATAACCGAATTCTAAAAAGCAAGCCTTCTAATATAATGTAGCTGCATGATGTAGAGGAATGATCAAATTTATAAAGAGCGAAAGGAAGTTATTGAGAGCGTTAATGTTAGTTGCGCTCCTGAACAAAAAAGGAAGAAGAAAAATATAATTAAATTGTGAAATAAAGTGCATTATAATAAATCTGCCAAGCCGAATGATTGAAATTACACGACATTCACGTCAGATTACAACGTACAAACGAAAAGAACAATTACAAAGTAATCAAATCACACACACACACACACACTGGCCAGGCCAGGCCAAGCCAACTCTCAATACTCAATAAAACTCAATGCGACACAACTCGATTCGATACGATACGATGCGATTCAAACTGACTCAACACGAATTCGATTAATGTTCTTTTTGAACCCGTTGCCAGCTGCAACAGTCATGAGACCGCACAGCTGTAATGCTCTTATTATGTGACTCCATGCCGTCAATTCCGCCAAGTCAATGACGACTAATAACAACAGCAACGGCAACGACTTTACTTACAAAAAAATTTTTTGTTTTTTTCAGTCAGTACGTGATTAAAAGTGCAACGGACAAGATGTTGGCGTTTACAAACAGAACAACACCATCAACGTTAATAATTACAAAAACATCAACAACAATAAGAAGCACAATACCAAAGCTAATGATGTTATTACTAAGTCTTTTACTATTAACATCGCCACATGTTGCACAAGCTGCACCACAACAAGGCCTAAACTTCTTCAACGAACTAACACAATTACTCAATGCGAATGCGGCAACAAATTTTCTAACAGCCGAAAGTAATAATAATTTACCATCAGGTAAGTGAAGTTCATCAAAAAGTCAAGTGTGTCTCAAAAGGCAGAAAAGATTTGAATTATTTATTATAAGGCTTATGTTACACAAAGCCACAGCGCACATACGGCAGTCTAGCATTCAATTATAAGACAATATATCACAATGATATTTATTTTTATTATTATTATTATTATTTTTTTTTTTTTGCAGAATTAAGTGTAAGTAATAATGCCAATCAACTGCCATCGTCACCGCCAACGGCTACAGCAACAACAACAACAACAAATCAATTTGGCAATTTTCTGCCTGTGAACAGTTTGATTGCGGCCGCCGCCTTGCCTGAGACACCCGCGCCTGTGCAATTTGTACGCACGGCAATGAACAGCGGTCTCAGACGTTGATCGTGACCAGGCAGGGTAGTGTGATGATGAGTAAAAGAGTTCGTAGACAAGCTTAATGATCATCATTATAACATTTTAGATTGCATGAATTTATGTCAGCTTAGGAACACGAAACGGAAGCTAAATTTAGTTAAAAAATATTATTATTAGCATTTTTTTTTACCACTCACGCAAAAAGTAGAGTTTTAACTGTAGCAATGATTTGATTTTTTTTTTTTTTTTTAAATTTTTAAGAACATATTTTTAATAATGAATATGTCTACATTATTTATAGTCACATGCTACATACGTTTGTCTAGCGTTCAAACTTTATGTAACAATATTTTGTGTGGGTTTTCTTATTTGTTTTTTTTTTTTTTTTTAGTAGATATGACATAGTTTTAATAATAATTTAATAATATTCAATTACATTCTGGTTTACGTTGATTTTTCTTATTACTTTATTTTATTTTTTTTTAACGCTTATTTGTTATTACTTTAATAAAGATACCAAAATAAAACGAAGAAGAAAAATTTGTATATTTTTTTTAAGCAAAAAATATAAAAAATAATCATTAACTGACGTGTACCAATACATTTTCGTTTGGCTGAAAGATGCGTCGTTTAAAAAAATATAATAAAAAAAAATCTAAGCCAAAATAAGTCATTTGCATATACTTAAAGCACAAGTGAGACAAGAGGCAAGTTGTGGCAAATGAACTTGTTGATAAGCGTGTTTTTATCTCAGCAAACATGAGTGAGATTAATCTGGTAGGCCTTAAAATATAACTTTTTTCATTACTCTAAGTGTAATAAGTCTAAAATCAGAATATGTGCTATGAGCTCATAAAGCTAAATTCTAAAATACTTCAAGATGTGACACCCTTTTTTTATTTTCTAATAGAAATTATTCATATTTATTGACAAGTTCAAAGCTCAAATCAGTTAAGAATAAATAAATATGACAGAGAATGAGAAAAGAATGAAAAAAATTCTCAGAGATTTCAATGCAATCATGAGCCACTCTTATTAACAAGAATAGTCACTGAAAAAAATAATAAATAAAAAAAATCTGAATTAGTTATAGCAAGATGAAAACATTAAAAGGAGACAAAAAATATTTTATTTTATTATTGTAAATTTTGAAAACAAATTTGTATATATTTTTTCTCATTCTCATTGCAATTTTTCAGTACATTATTTTGACTATAAATTCTTCTCGTTGAATTGTTTAATTGTTTAAATTTATTATGTTAATTTTTTTTGTAAATATTTGCGCAATTCAACTCTTTAATTAATGCGACATGAAAATGTGTTCACGTGTGAGCAAAATGAATGTGTGTGCGTATGTGAATGAGAAAGAAAGAGCAAGAGAAAGGGAGAGTGAGAGTGAGAGAAATTGCATGGGTTTGTTTAAGATGCTTTAAATTCTATTCTATTATCCTTTTTTTTTAATTTTTAATTAACTTCACAATTGCAATTAAGATTTCTTATTGTCAAACAATAAATCTGCTCATATAGCTTGCCAAAAGAGCGAGAAAATAAGCACACATACATGTACAGAGCAAGATAGCAGAGATGACAACGAAGTGCGAATAAGATGTCTGTGAAGTTTTTGCATTACAACATGCTTTATTTTGTCATGATAAGAGAATCTGAGAATTTTATTCAAACATAATGGAATTGGAACGCAAACGCCTTTAAAAGAGGCAACACCCAACGACGACAACTCAAAACGCTGCACGTAAAGCGTTTGATTAGAAGAAGTCGGAGTCAGTTGGCAAAAATTCACGAAAAAAAATTTTAATAAAACTCGTTTAGAAACTTTCAAATCACAACAGATACAACAGGTCAGTTCGGTTCGACAAGCGTCTGAAAGTTGTGTGCAAGATGTAAAGTGCTTAAAAAATAATAATAAAATAAAATAAAATACACTAAAAAATAATTATTTAAAAGCAAATTTAATTTAATTAAAAACCAGTAAGGGAGCTATTTTCAGCTTTGCTGAAACTTATATACTCTTGCAAGCATTTTCTCAAGTATTCTTATTGGAAAATATGTTTTATAGTTTTTCCAATAAGAATCATATACTTTTATAAAGATATAGGGGCGTGGCCCCGCCCATATTCTAATTTTTTAACATATACATAGCAATCATTGTACACTTTATTTTGCGATCTTATATCTCGTCGGCTTACAGAGAAATCACATTTTTAACTTTTTCTCTATATGGGCGGTGCCACGCCCTTATGTCCGATTTGTACGAAATTTTGGAATATGGTCAAGGATGTATAAAAACGCGTAACTGCAAAGTTTTATCCGTTTATATTTAAGAACAAAAAAGTTTTTCTAACAAAAACCGAATTTTTGACCGATTGTTCCTATGGGAGCTATATCCTATATTTATCCGATCTCCACCAATTTTGGAGCGTGTTTTAATTTACGTCCAAGATGTTCTTGTGCAAAAAATTGAGGCGATAGCTTTAAAAACAAGGCGTTTATTGAGCAAAAACCTCATTTTTGACCGATCGTTCCTATGGCAGCTATATGCTATAGTTATCCGATCATGCTGGATTTTACATACAAACTGCCTGCAATTATAAGAAAATTTTCTGCGTTTAAATTTTTTCGATATCGTTTAAACTGAGCCCACAGTTGGTATTGAAACAGACAGACAGACGGACAGACGGACAGACGGACATGGCTATATGAACTCGTCTCGTCGTGCTGATCAAGAATATATATACTTTATATAGTCGGAGATGTCTCCTTCTCTGCGTTGCAAACTTCATGACAAAGTTAATATACTCTTGCAAGAGTATAACAAAACAAATTTAATAATTTTAAATCGTCGACTAGAGGCATCATAAGACAGTGCATAATTTTAAGAAGTTCGGACAGACATTTGTAAGACTTGCAGTCAGTCAAAACAGTCAAAAATAATTTGAGGATATGTCAGATGATCATGCGCTAAAGAGCTCTGAAAGAAATATAAAATATAAGCTCATAAGTTACGTTGTGCCTTGCAGCACATACGGCAGTCTAACTTTAAATGCTAGACTGCCTTAAGCGCTCTATTGCATTGTGTTACATAGGAGTACATTTGTTTCTACATTTCGGGAAGACTTTTTAGATAAAGAGAAATGAAATTATAATGAAAAAATCGGAGTATTTTTAGTAGTTCTTTTTCAGATTAATTTTTAAAAACCTTCCACTTGTTTTTCATTGACAGAACTTTACCGCTTTGGAGCGAAAAAAAATCAATTATTATTGAAGAGTTCTAAACGTGATTACTTCAGACTAGTCCATGTGCACAGTGTAGTCCAAAAAAGTTGTCATGCTTGGCCCGTTGAACTACAATGCGCAATGCACCGGCGCCGCCAGTGTGGGCGCCATCAATACGCTTGTGAGCACGCTCGTACAAGCGATACTCGAATCTCAATGTAAACTTTCGCCAGCGGAGAATTTTCCGCCCGATTATGGTGACATTGCGCTCGAGCGTGGCACACTGGAACCGTATGATTTCGTTGTGATTGGCGCTGGTTCGGCGGGTTCCGTAGTCGCATCACGTTTAAGCGAACGCACCGATTGGCGTGTGCTTGTGCTCGAGGCTGGCGGTGATCCGCCGCAAGAATCAACGGTGAGTTTTTGTTGGAGCAGACATGAGAAAACAATACATCACGACAAATTCACAGGTACCCATGCTGTTTCTAGCGCTGCAGAAGACAAACTATACATGGAACTACTTTACCGAACCGGATGGCAAAACATGTCTGGGCCTGCGTGACGGCGCCTGCCATTGGCCGCGTGGCCGCATGATTGGCGGCACCGGCGCCATCAATGCAATGCTCTATGTGCGCGGCAATCGTGGCGACTTCGATGGCTGGCAACGTTTAGGCAACACAGGCTGGGGCTACGATGATGTCTTGCCCTATTTCGAGCGCTCTGTGCAACCCAACAACGAACAAAAAGGTTATGTGACCATCAATCCATTCGAACGCCATAATAATGACATTAAAGAAATGATCATTAATGCCGGCCGTGAGCTGAGCGTGCCATATGTACGTGAATTTGCCGAAGGCACTGAGATTGGCTACACAAATGTCAACGGCACCGTACGGCTGGGTCAACGCATGAGCACCGGCCGTGGTCATTTGGGCATGGCGGCGCGTACACGCAACAATCTGCATGTGATTAAGCATGCCCATGTGCGTAAGATCAATTTCGATGCCAGTGGCAGTCAAGTGGAGTCCATTGATTTTGTGCTGCGCGACAAACATGAAATGAAAGTTGCGGTGCGCAAAGAGGCCATCCTATCGGCGGGCACAATTGATTCGGCCAAATTATTAATGCTCTCCGGTGTTGGCCCACGTGCTGAGCTTGAACGTCAGCACATTGAAGTTGTGCATGAGCTGAATGTCGGTGATAATTTACAGGATCATGTGCTCGTGCCGATCTTCATTAAAATCGATGAATCTTATGCGACGCCATTAACGCAACTTGATCAATTGGATAGCATATATAATTATTTGATGCATAGTAGTGGCCCATTGGCTGCACACGGCGCCACATCGTTGGTCGCCTTTCTGCGCACGAATGCGAGCAGTTTGAGCATTTATCCCGACGTCGAACAACATCATTTGTTCTTTCAGCGTGGCAATCGCATGGGCATGCAATCATTGCTGCATGGCTTCAACATTGCCGACGCCTATGTGCCGCACATCTTGGCGTTGGTCGATGATGCGCATGTCATGTGCGTATTCACGCTCGTCTCGCATCCCGCCTCGGTGGGCAAGTTGCGTCTGCGTGCCGCCGATTATCGCCAGTCGCCGTTGATCTATGCCAATTATCTGGCCGTGCCTGAGGATATGGAGACAATTGTGCGCGGCATTGATTATCTGATGGCCAGCGAGCGTACGCAAGCTTATCGTGCCCGGCACGCCGAAATCGCGCATATACCGATTGATGAATGTGATGCCACGTTTGAGTTCCGTTCGGCTGCGTATTGGCGTTGCTATGCACGTTACTTCACCCTGACGTGTTATCATCACACGGGCACCGTGAAAATGGGCGCCGACGCCGATCCAACGGCATGTGTTAATCCACGTTTACAGTTGCGTGGCGTGAGCAATTTACGTGTGGCCGATGCAAGTATCATGCCCAACGTTGTTAGTGCGAATACGAATGCAGCGACAATTATGATTGCCGAACGTGCTGCGGATTTCATTAAGGAAGATTGGTCCAATGATGATGATAATGATGCTGATGATGATGCTGAGCAGCAGTCATCGGTGGAGACGAGATCGACGGCCTCGCCGAAGCGCGGCAATGTGCACAAATTTCACGATGACGAATTATAAATCATTCTCGTTAAGTTGTTGTTTTTTTTTTTGTATAATAATTATTGTTTTTGTTGTTATTTTTATAATCCTCACGTAGCAAGTGCATTGTAGTTGTCAAATAAAGTGCCTGTGGCGTTGATTTAAAGTTCTTTCGGCATTTTTTAAATAAATTACTTTATTTTGCAAACTTTATTATAACTTTACAACATTTTAACTTTGTAGAGTGTAGAGCGATAGAGTTTTATCTCTGTCTTAATGACATATATTTACTCTCTGATGTAAAAAAATCTTGACTTAAAACCTACATTGTACACAATCATGTAGTTCACTAATAGTTTCAGCTCTACTACATAGAACTCTACCTTGCAGTGAAGTTACTTCCAGAACTCTACCACATAGAACTCTACCGCGATAAACTCTATCACTTCGACGTGTAACTCTACTTTGTAGTGAACTTATATGTAGAACTGTACTACGTAGTACTCTAGTATGTTGAACTCTATCACATGACACTCTACTACGTAGAGCTCTACCAAGAAAAATATAATAAAATATAGCTCAAATTGTCATTTAATTTTGTGGCTTCTCACAAAGGTTTTAAACAATAATATTTGAGGTCAAAGCTTTGACCCATTGGCTATTTTAGATTTTAATTAATTTTCACTTTGCATTGTTAAGTGTAAAGAATATCGGATCTTGAGCTTAGTTAAAGTAAAAATGATTTTTTTTAAACATATAAATACATGTTTATGCATGTATGTGTGTATATACTTGCACGTTAAACTAAATAAAGATATCATAGAGATTGTTGCCGATTATTGCCCGGTTGAGTATCAAGCAAAGACACGCTTATCGCTGCCCAACTGTTTTTGTTTTTTTTGTGGCCCATGAGGTTGATTACGAACACCACACACACACACTCACATATCTGACCAATAAAATGCAACAATATCAGATTGTGTGTCGGTATAACACCTTGATGAATGTGAAGAAAAAAATTTCAACTAACTTACTGCATGTGCCTTAGTGGGGCCTCTGTGTGCCTAACTAAGTAACAAGCCACCTAAAAAATACATAAAAAAAAAAATTACAACAACAACAAAAAAACTTATCGACAGCAACAAGTCAAATGTGAGGCTTCTCGTCTTTTTTTTTTTTTTTTTTTACTTTTTTCTAATGTCAAAGCGGACGATAATCTTGGTTAGATACGACAAATATCACAACAACAACAACAATAAAAACAAATTTACTACGAGATACGACTCAAAATAATACACACACACACATACACACACACGCACTGTGACGTTAACTGCGACGCTAACTGCGACTGCGACTGCGACGACGCTGGGCTATTTGTTCTTAGGCGTGCCTAATTTATGGAGAATGCAAATACGAATGCTAAATGATTTACGGCGATGAAGCCGGAATACAAAAGCAAGCGTAATTTTGTGTACAAAACCGTGTGAGTACAAAGCGTCTCGACATCAGTAGCCGTCGATCCGTGCAAGTGAGCGATCGAATTGTCCGAGCGTTCAATTACAAAAAATTAAATAAAAATAAAATAAAAGGTTAGCGAAAAATCGCCGGTACGTAAAAACACCGTTAAGCGTGCACGGTCTCATATTATTTGGACTTTTTTTTTTTTAATTTTTTTGCTTGTGTTTTTTTTTTTTTTTGTTGTATAACAAAAAACACACGGTGTACTCAAGCCAGGATAACGCAAATATCCTAAAAAAAAACTTTCACCTTTGCTCATTGTAGTGTTAAACGTCGTTCAACAAAATGGAGTTCCTGAGCTCCGAGTGCGCGGCACGTTCCGCTGGACCAGCGAATACGCTCATGTCATTGCTGTTGCATACACTGATCGCCAAGTTCTGTGATCTCAGCGGCGATCAACAATGGCCAGCCGACTATGGTGATACATTGAGTACGCATGGTGGTTTTAGGCACGATTATGACTTTATTGTGGTTGGCTCGGGTACGGCGGGCGCTGTTGTTGCCGGTCGTTTGGCTGAGATTAACAATTGGAATGTATTGCTATTGGAGGCAGGCGGTGATCCGCCCATAGAAACGGAATTTGTAGGCTGGCACATGACGACACAATTCTCGGAATGGGATTGGCAATATCATACGGAACCGAATGGCAAGGCATGCATGGCCATGCACGGCGGCAGTTGTCATTGGCCGCGTGGTCGCATGTTAGGCGGCACAAATGGCATGAACGCGATGATCTATGCACGTGGCACACGTGCCGATTTCGATGATTGGGCCGAACGTGGCAATCCGACGTGGGGCTATGATGATGTTTTGCCATATTTCCGTAAGGCTGAGGATTTGCGTTCGACGCGTAAGGATTATGTGCCCGGTGATCATGGCGTCGGCGGTCCCATGGCCATTAATAATTATCTATCCGATAATGAATTCAGACAAACGATACGCGAAGGCATGGCCGAAATGGGCTATGGCAGTGCGCCTGATTTTACCGAAGGCTCATGGGTTGGTCAAATTGATATTTTGGGTACACAGGATAAGGGCAGACGTATAACGACCGCACGTTCACATTTGAAGAAGGATGCCAAGAATTTGCACATCTTACGTCATGCTCATGTCAAACGTATCAATTTCGATGGTGAGAATCGTGCCGAAAGTGTTACATTCGTGCACAAGGGCCACAAGGAGTACACCGTGAAGGCAACAAAGGAAATTGTTCTGTCGGCGGGCTCCATTGGCACACCACAAATACTCATGCTGTCGGGTAAGCGCAAAAATAAACATTTTCTTACGTAGAGTTTTCTAAATATATGCCTTTTTTGTCCGTTTAGGCGTTGGTCCGGCCGAACAACTTAAATCGGTGAACATACCCGTACGTCTTGATCTGCCCGTTGGTGAGAATCTAAAGGATCACGCCAGTTTGCCTGTCATTTTCCAAATTGATAAGTCAACGGCACGCAAGCCCACGGAGGAGGAACTTGTCGATGCCATGTTCAATCTGCTCATGGGTCGTTACAGCAAATTGTTGCATCATGAGGCCACCGCCTTGACCGGCTTCATCAATACAACATCATTGACTGGTCCCAATCCCGATATACAAACAACGAACTTCTTCAGTTTAATGCAATCGCCGGAATTGCGTAATTATGTGACAGCGACTGGCTTCAATGATCGCGTCGCCAAATCAATTTTGTCCGCCAATCAAAAGACCAACACATATATCACATATCTGTTGCATCTGAAGCCATTCTCAAGCGGTCATATCGAATTGGTGAGCAATGATTATCGCGATAAGCCGCTCATTCATGCCAATTATATGTCCGATCAACGTGACGTCGAGACTTACGTACGCGCTCTGAACATCTATTCAAAGTTGCCGGAAACTCAAGCCTTCAGCGAACGTGAAACTTCATTGCATCAAATTGATCTCGAGGCCTGCAATGATATCGAATATCGTTCCGATGAATATTGGCGTTGCTACATACGTCACATGACCACCACCGTTTATCATCCGGTTGGTACTGCGCGCATGGGTCCCGACACCGATCCCACAACTGTTGTGGATTGGCGTCTGCGTGTGCATGGCGCCAAGGGTCTGCGTGTCATTGATGGTTCGGTTATGCCCGATATTGTGGCGGCGAACACAAATGCAGCGATCATTATGATCGGTGAGAAGGGCGCTGATTTAATCAAGGAAGATTATCTTGGCAAGCAGAAGCACACGGAACTTTAAAAAGTAAATAAAAAAACAAATACGAAACAGAAGAAAAACAACACAACTAACAACAACAACAACATGATCTTCGATATGAATCAATATAAACAACTTTTTTTTTCTACGATTTAATTTTTATGCTTTAAACGAATTTTTTTTATAGAATGAAAATAAAAAAAAAAAAATATTTTAAAAAAATGCAAACGCTTTTTCATTCAAGCTTAGCTTAGACACAAACCATAACAGTCAAACTGCGCAGTGACGCTCAAATGGCGCAGTGCTGCTAAAACTGTTGCGCTCAAATGTTGGCAAAGGCATTGGAAAAACTTTTATGAGCTTAGCAGAGCAACATTGAAATATTTTATTAGTGGAAAAAAATATATATATTTTAGTAGATCGTTTTGAAGGCAAATAAGCTCTTATCAAATTATTATTTTTTAACTTTTATTGCTTACAAAAGCAGTAATAAGCAAAATTTACATTACAAGATTAATAAAAACTTGTAAAAAATATATCAATAAATCGAATTGTACAGAACAATAATTTTTTAATTATTAAATTTTAATATGTTGTTCAAAAATTTATTATAAAGTTCAATATTGAATTTATCATTAGATATATTAATCTATAAACAAAATTCTAACAAAAAAAAAAAAAAAAGTTGACGAATTTCGACGTCACTTCTCTATTATATAACACGCTTATCAGTGGGTAGTAAGTAGTAAAAATTGGTAGTACAAACATGCCAAAAAAACAAACAATAGAAAAAAAAATCACAGCCTAAAGCGTCATTTCAACAAAAACTTTCACTTTCAAACAAAAAAAAAAATTTAATGTTTTTTATCTACCACTTTTTTTTTTTTTTGGTTTAATTGAACTTGTTTTCGTATGCCCGAAAATTGATTTTTGCATTCAATAAGTGTCGTCTGGCCGCTATTGTCGTCAACTACAAACAAAAGCGACACTAAAAAATTATAATGAGCAACGCTAATAACAAAGGAGACAAAAAAAAAATCACAATAGAAAATAAACTATTTTGTTGCCAAGGAGTTGTTAAGAGTACCACCACACACACACACATACAACAACACTACAGTTGTACATCAGTAGGAGGAGCGCACAAATCATTGAAAACCATAAAATTACTCAATTTGAAATGATTGAATGAATGAGTGGCTTCGATTATGAATTTTGTTGTGATTTTTAAGTGTAAAAATAATATTAAAAAAAAAATAAATGAATAATTATTATTAATTTATGGCAACAACAAAGATTCAGCAAAGAGATGACAAGTTGTTGATAACAAAAGACAAATAACAAAAAAAAAAAAGTTACGACCAACAACGAACATAAAGTTCATAATAATGTTGAAGTGGCCAGATTTTTAAGCACAAGTACAATTTAAATTTTTCCCTCTTCTCTTTTGATGATTTATTAAGATTTCTGCACTTATTGTATTGTCTTTCTCACTTGGGTTTATCTCTTCTTATTTAAGTTTTATTTGTGTGAGTGTCTGATAATGATATGATCTACGTTGGTGTGCATTGTTGTTCACTCGCTTTCGTTATCACAACAAGCTTACCTTTTAGACAGCTTGATGAACATCAAAGGTCAGATAAGCGCAGTTTTATGATTGATTGCGTGAAAATGTGAATGTCAATCATTAATGTTGCGCTAATTAGAAATGTCTGTTGGCGTGAGAAAAGTGTGAGAAAAGACCAGATGTGTGAAAATGCTTGTTTGAATATTAATTTTAGCATTTTTTGGAGCAGGAAATATTTTATCATAAATTGTATACGAAACTTGTTAAAAGTAATATCATTGCGGCGTTAGAATATACAAATTTTTATCGATATGGCAAACTATACAATTTTGTTCGAAATAATAGTTTTTTTGTTCTTATGTCTATTTCTAAATTGGAATACAGAATTGATATACAAAAACACAACTTTGTTTGAGCTATTAGATTAGAAGTCCGAAATTCAATTCGAAACGATAATTATTTTTCGATGTTACTATTCGAATACAAAATTTTATTCGAAATAAAAATATACGTACGTAAGTTTCTTCGAAATGAAAAATACCTTTTCGCAATTCGATTTTTCGAGTTCGAATACGAAATATTATTCGAAATAATAATTATCTTTTTGCTTTTGGATCTAATTAAAAAAGACTTTTAAGCTGCTTTGAAAAGAAAATTAATTTTTCGGTATTTCGAAACTTTATACAAAATAATCAAATAAGAAGCAATGAGCGAAATAAACATTTTATATTCGCTATTCGATTTTTTGAAATATTATTCGAAATGGACATTTAATTATTTAGCATTTAACAAATAAACAACTTTTCTGAATGTATGACAAACCCTTCAAATACATGTTTTTTTTGTTTTTATTTTTTAGTTTAATATTTATTAATATTAGCTAACATGAAGCACAACTTTAAATACATTATTATTTTAATTTTTCGTTATTCGTTTTAAATTTTTGCACTTACTTTGCCAGCAAACGATTCGTTTTACATTCACTTCGTCACCGACTTGAGCATGCACTTTGAAATTTGCACAGCGACATAATTCATAATTCAAATGAATTTTATGCTGAATTATTATAAAAAGCATAACAAAAAATATACACACAAACACACCTTTTGCAAAAGCAGTAACAAGATAAATATAAACAAAGCGCAGCACCTTAAAACAAAAAAAAAATGAAAATAAAATATACAAAATATACTCGTATAAAAAAAAAAAATCTCACCAAATGCTTTCATTTCGTGTATTTCCTAAAAACGCGTTTAATAGCCAAATTACGTAGAAGCATGTAAGAAGGAAAGTGACATAATCTAAAGTTTTATCACAGGAAAACTATCAAAATGAAATGCTTAAGAAATCACCAAAAAAAAAGAAAATTTACCGTACATTGCAAACTACGAGTATCTAACATTTTGTATCTTGACTCTTCGTGCGTTCATTAAATAAAATACTTTTCGCTTTTTTCTTTCATTGTCTAAATGTTGGCTTATATGATATAAATGAAGTAATGAGTGTGCGATACAAAACAATTACAAAGTGTTTTTTTTTATTTTTTCAGAAACAGTAGCGGAAGTGGAACGTTGACTATGACGACGACGATAGTGATAGTGACAAAGATGATGACGGCGACACTACACATGAAGAAGAGTAGCAAAGCCTTTGCTTACTCACGTCTTTGCTTAGATACATGGCTACATGTAAGTGCATGCGTGCGTGCGTGAGTGACACTCTGACGTTGTGACGCTCTGAAGCGAAACATGTAAGTAGGTTACCATGCTTATGACGTTGCTTTGCCATTGCGTATACAAAAATGTTCGTCTTTGAACTCATCTAAAGTAATAACGCTAAGAAGCTGTAAACACTGCAACAACAACAACAACAACTACAGTTAAATTTATGAATAACTCGTTTATGTTAAGTATGCAATTTAAGCATTAATCGTTTAGTTAGACACGTTACCCCAAACTTATCTTCATGGGTCTTCACTGACCTTTGCACTTTAGACTATTAACTACAACTACAACAACAACAAGAATAATTTTGTGTTAGTTGTAAAATTTCATAACTGTCTTAAGTTTTATTTTTATTAATGTACATGTTGTTGCCAAATTTTAACTCGTAAATTAATTGAAGAATATAATTGATCTCAACTTTGACTTTTAAGACAAAATTCACTTACATCATTTTTGCATATTTTACATGAAAACAAATCTCAGAAAAAAAACTCAAAATCCTTTACATCAAGTTTCAATATGTTTTAAATATTAGACGGCCGTATGTTACATATGACCTAATGGAACATATGACTATTCATTATTGAAAAAACGTTCTTGAAACACATTTATCAATGCAGCTACTTGAAAACTATGCGACATGGAAATACATGTCGAATTTTGGATTCTGAAGTTAATAAAATATTTATTTTTGGATTTTAAAGACGCAAATGCTGCTCATTATTAAAAATTCGTATAAATTGACTCATTTGTTAATTTAAATCAACGCAGGAAACAAAACTCAACGAAGACTTTAAACAATGCCAAAGAAACACACACACAGATAGACAGACAAACTTGGCACAGTGAGAAAATGTTGTTGTTGTTGTTGTTATTATTGACTGTTTTCCCCACCCAAAAGTTTAACAAGCAAAGACAACAAACAATTTTCATTGTCAAGACAAGACATGTCGAGCAAATGTTATACAAATAACAAAATGACGGTCACGCCCACTCATGGCTTTATTTGGCTAGGCTACAAATAAAAAAAAACATGAAAAAAAACAACATTTAACAAATTTTAAATGTTTTTTTTTTGTGGTATAATTTTTTTTTTTCAGTTTTTTGGACCAATTCGCTTTTACACAATGAATTTGGCAAGCAATTTTAAAGGCAAAGGTATTTCTAATTGACTGTTGACCTTGGCAATTTATGAGTGAAAATTGGCAATTAGTGACTTTTTCCACGCTTTTTGTTGCTTACGAAATTTTCAGTTGACTTCATTACACATTTGCTTCAATCTGATATTTATTTTATTTACTTGGGATTTTTTTTTTTTTTTTTGCAATTTTCGGTCTTTTTTTTTGTATTTAAGCGGCAATTTAAAGCGACGTGCGTTGAGGCACGACAGTCGTATCGTATTTGCGCTAAGTTTTAGTCAAGCTGACAGTCAGTTTGACATCGTTTGCGTTCAGACCTCAACACTATGTGTTGTACTTAAATATAATCTGCACTGACCATGAAGCGTTTACGTGGACCATTGAGGGTTTTCGTTCGTTTTTTTTTTCCCCCCCATTATTTATTTATTATTATTGTCGTTGTTGTTATCATTGGTCTGCATTATTTTACGACGTTGTCGACTCTGACCAAATTAAAAAAAATTATGTGAAAAAAACCGTGACGTTTGATATTTTTTTTTTCGTTTTTCGGTTTATTGTCATGGCAATAAATCCGTATGCATCTTCATTAAAGGCTACAATTTTATATAACTGTTTAAAAGTACGAAGCAGACGAAGCACAAATAAAATCAAGTTGTAAATAATAAACAAATATTGCACAAAAATATTTTTAATCTTGGTTTCATCTGAAGAAAAGTGCAAACTCATGGCAAATTCTGCATGTGTGACGTCACGCATGCATGACGAAAACAGACAAATAACAGTAAAGCATTCATAAATGAAAGAGTAGGTTGGGGAGTGTGTCTCTCTCTCACACACACTCTTTCGAGTCTTATAGAAGGAAACAATTAAAAAGAAGAAGTACAAAAGCAGTACAGCGAATAAGCATGAAGGTCGTGAGTATGTAAGACACAAAAACAAAAAGCAAAAGCATAAGCACGAGCGAGCGCGACATACATACGTACATATAAACATAGCCAAAGCAAAATAAACAAAACTTGAGTCGGAAGCAAAATTTGTGTTGTCAACTTGGCGTATGTGTAATATTTGTTTATACACACACACACACACTCATATGCAATAATTTAACGAAAAATTCTTGTTTTTATTGAGCGTTTCTAATTTTTACGATTTTATTGAGCAAGTAGTCATAAACAACAACATAATTAAATTTAATAATGCAACAACGACAAAAACAACAAGAATAAAAGGCCGAGAAAACTATCAAACAACAAAAAAACTATGCTAGCATTCAAAATAACAGCAACAATAACAAAAAGTCTAAAGCAACAGCAATTCATACTTAAACTGGCAAACAGCAACAGCAGCAACAACAACAACAATAAACCGTTTCGAACAGGTGTGCGCGAGCGCAACAATTTGAAAAGAGAGCACGTCTTGCACATGCTGAGCGCAGAAATGTTAAAGAGCATCATGTGTATGAGTGAGTGATTCAATGAACGTCAGATGGCGTTGTGTATCGAAAAGGCTGCTGACGCTGCCGCTGCGCTGCCGCTGTTGCTGGACGCATGGCTGAGCGACGCAAGCGCAAACGTATGCCGTATGCGATGTAAGCATGCCTGTCTGTCTCACTTGTTTTATTGACTGACGATTTGGGCAATACTCTGCATGTGCTTATGTGTGTCTGTGTGTGTGTGTATTGGAAGCAAGCGCATGCGCAACAATTGACGCTCTTACAGCCATGCTTTGATCTTACTGTTGTTGTTGTTATTGTTGCTGCTGCTGCCGGCGCTGCCACTTGCAACAAAAGCATTTACAACTGCGCTTGCGCTTGCGCCGAATTGACGCTAAGAAAAGCAACCAAACAACGCTTGTGTCTCGCTTTTCTCGTACAGAAACGCAGCGGCTGCCAAACGAGGCGGTTGACAAACGTTCACAAAGCCAGCGAAGACAACAAATATTTAAAAAAAAAAAAATTGTATTTATAAAATTGTTAAAACAAATTTAATTAAAGAGAAGAAAATAAGGCGACCAAAAAAAAAATTGTTGTAAAAATATAATATATTTTTTTGAAAAACATAATTTTTTATAATTATAAAATTTTTTTTTTTTTTTTTGTAATTATTTTTTGCTGTTTTGTTTGTTATAAAGAAGCCATTCAATGAAAGTGCGCGTTGCAGTGTCGGCAATTGGCTTCAAGTGTGTTGAACAGCGACGTAAAGAAAAAGTTGAAGAAGCAGAAGAGCAACAACAACAAAAAAAAAATAGTGTGCAAAGAAATTATATTAAATAAGTGAAAATTTCCGTGTTTAATTTTACCGTTATCAATTACACATCACCCACTAAAGCGTACAGCGACACCTTTTCCCCTCCCCAACCCCCTACACACACACACACAAAAAAAATATGGTGGTCGTGCCCGCATTAGGCGCTGCTGCCGCCTCCGTTGGCGGTCTATTGTTCAAAGCGAGCGCTGCATCGAAAGCCGCTGCCGCAGCGAGCGTTGCCGCTGTCGGCGCCTCAAAATTAGGCCTTGCCATTGCGGGCGCCATTAAAGTGGCCACCGCTGTCATTGGCGTTGGCAAATTGACAATTATACCGTTCCTTATAGCCGCCATTGCCTATTACAATTACGATCTCTTCGATCCAGAGAATCGTCCCTTTAATGCTAAACAAGTTGATATCGCTTATGATTTTATTATCATCGGTGGCGGTTCAGCGGGCACAGTACTTGCCTCGCGTCTCTCCGAGGTGCCACACTGGAAAGTGTTGCTGATCGAGTCCGGCGGTCATGAGACGGAAATCAGCGATGTGCCGTTATTATCGCTTTACTTACACAAAAGCAAATTGGATTGGAAATATCGGTGAGTTTTCCCACATGAAAAAAATGTTATTGATTAATGTAAACATACCTGAAATGAGAAAAAGAAAAAATGCAATTAGTTATAAAGTAGAAGAAAGAAAGATCCGTGATTAAGAAAATAGAAACAATTATAGTCATCGTAGATAGTGATAATCATATTGCCTATCACAAAGCCTATACAAGTGACTATCATAGGAACCCCCTCTAGTTGGCTTTTCAAAGAGACCGCAAAAATACACTCAAGATATTCATTCTAGACTAGTGAAATTTAATGATTTAAAAAGTAAACTCCAATGTCACACAAAGCCACATAGCACATGCGGCAGTCTAGCACTGGAACTTTGTCTACGAGTTTAGAAACAAAAATTAGTTTAAACTTTTTGGCAATAAATTCTCTCAACTGCTTGAATAATACAAGGCAAGCCAGATAAGAAAACGTTTATAGAAATATATATAATACAAAGAACGATCTATGATGTTGCAGATGGAATTCAATACATTACAATTGTTTGTTTTTACGATACAAAAGAAATGTCAGATCGATTTATAATACATTAATATTCTATTATAAATAAAAATTGAAGTGAAAAGAATCTGAAGATCCATCGGATCGGATTAATACTAAAAGCTTTGATAACTTGGACGACTGATCAGAGTTGTAATTTATCTAAATGAAATTACACTGGAAGACGCTCGTTGACAAGCTTGGCTGGCATTTTTAACTTTACTATTCGTGACTCTACTTTCCTTAACTTGAAACATTCATATGAAAGTAATCGACAAACGGTAGTAATCCCATTATTTAATATAAGCTCATCCTGTCTTAGGTGTGTGAGTTTTTTGTTTTAGTTGATAAGCAAACAATTTTTTAATTGAAGTGTTTGTCTGATTAAGAGAATCAATAAATAATTATATAAAAATTCTTGCACAAGCCTGTCCTCTACTCAATGCTCAATTGCTATCAACGATCATTATTTTCAAAATTGAAGTATCGCGCTTACATTTATGACTTGTTTCTATCGAAAAGCATTGCCAATTAAAGTCATAGTAAATCAAGGCAATAAAACAAAATAGAATTTGTCACTTTATATTTATATTTTTCAATGTTGATAAGAATGAAATGAAATGAAATTGAAGAAAAAAAAAAAAACACATATTTTCAACATTAGCATAACAAGTTGTAGAGGAAAAAAAAAAAAAGCTTGACCCTGTAAAAAAAAGAAAACGAAAAGAAAATCAAAGAAACAAATAAAAAAAAATTTAGAAAAAAAGTGAAATTGATACGAGAAATGCCGAAAAATCATTCATTTGTATGTAAAGCAAGCGGCGAAGGTACGTGCGCGATTCTCAAGCAGACTTGCTCAGGTATATCATTATACATATATAGTATATAAAAAATATATGTGTGTGTGTGGTTAAGCAGGCCTTTTTTGAAAACCGTTAAATGTTATACGTGCGTTACACGTTCATAGCGACTGATTCGAAATCAAACCAAGAGCTAATCAAGCCGCCAACTCTGCTGATGACAATTGATTGCCTTGGCAACGTTTTCAACTTATTCTTAACTTTCATTTCGATTTTTGAATTTTATTTACTTTATTTTTATTATTTTTTGTTATTGTTTTTTTTGTTTTTTTATTTTTTTTTTTTTTTGTTGCTATCGCTATTATCGAAAGAAACAAACTCAGTTGGTCTGCTTCAAGCACTCAGGCAGTCAAGTGGTACGCAGCACAAACAAATTGAAAAAAAGGCAGGCGTCAACTTGACTTCAAAAGCACAAATTCATTTGATAACGGTTTAATGTTCTAAATATTTGTTGAATACGAATTTTGTTTTCGGCCTCTTCGAGTTTGACTTATGTATTATATGTATTCCCACGCCTTAGAGACATTCTTATTGAGAAATCATCAGCATCAACATCATTATTGACAAAATCGTTTTTAAGAGTGACATATGTTTAAACAATTTGCATTTCTTTTTATTAAGCAAAAGAGAAAAAATTCCCAAAAAAAAATTTCTTATTTCTTTTTTTGGTTTCTTCAATAAAATCAACTATAAAAACTTGCCAGTCATCAAGGTTATGACGCATCCAAACGTCAACTAAAGATGAAAAAAAAAAATAAATATAAAAATGACACTAAACTGAGATTTTTGGTTGAGTTTTCTTGTTGTTATTATTTTTTCTTTACACAAAAATTTTGTTTCTGCTTCTTCACTCAATGTTTGTCTACGAAAGAAGCAACAACAACAACAACTTCACTTGTCATAACTCAACTAAAGTCAAGTTGTCTCATAGGTGCCAAAAGGGTTCAATTATGTATTTTTAAAAACAACTGGAAAAAAAAATACACCAAAAAAAATACCAAAAAAAAATTTCAAAAACAAAACGCCTAAGCAACTAACAAATAAATTAAAGAAATATGATTATTAAAAATGAGCGGGTTTTTTATGATATTATTTTGTTTTTTTTTTTTCTTCGGTTTTTGTTTTTGTTTCGTATGTTTGTGTGACCAATTGAAATATGTGCTGCAGCAGACAAGGCAGCGGCAATTGCCGCATGCCAACCAAAGTAGGTCAGTTGAAGGTCGCAAAACCTTCTCAAGTCGAATGAATAACTTACATAAGATCTGTCATAAACATAAACGATTCATAAATTGTTAATTGAAGGAGAACGAAAAATATGCATATAGAAGACACAAGAGAGATGAAAGAATGCGAGGCATAAAAAGCATAAGGGCAAAGTGCGAAGGTAAAAAATTCAACCAAATGATGATGACCAAGTGGTTAAAAGATTTATTTATTTAAGAATTAAGTACAGAAGTTTAAAGTGGATTGAAATATGTGTTTCATTATTAATAGATAACAGTTTTACTGAAGCAGTGATGAACTAAAACATTTAACAAATAAGTGATGGATACATGTCAAGACTAATAAAGTTCGTAAAACATTCAATGATTAATTAAATCAATTAGAATATTTTTGGGAAGGCTTAGGAATGGTTGTTTAAAGTCGAGACATATAAAAATATTTTTTACTTAACGAAGAAACAAGTAGAGATCGAAACTTAAGAATAAGCAGAACTTTAACTGAACGTGTGATGATAATTCCTTGAAGATTTATAGAGCAATTGAAGAATGGTGATAAATTTTCTTAAAAAAAAGCAGAGCAATCATGCTTTGGAGGAAAAATTTAATCAAAAGATTATTAAAATGACAAATGACAACAAAAATTTTCATCATACTTCATAAAAGTTTGAAGAGTATTTTTTATATTTTCGGATTATTATTTTTTTTATATTTTTTTTGGTTTTATTATAAAGCAAAAAAGTTAATATCGAAATATAAAAAGTGCATAACCTTCCATGATGCAAGAGCATAATAAATCAAAATTTATGACATGACAAAAGAACTCAAGTTTTTGCAAGTTGAAGTCAAAAGTCAAGATACATATTTCAACAACAAAAAATAAATACCAATCAAAACTAAAAACATGTTTCATAGAATTTATGAAAAATACAAAAGAAAAAAGAAGTAAAAAAAACCGGCAATTAAACAACAAATTGAAAATTCCGATAATAAAAAAAAAAATTGACATGAGGAAATCCCGAATGGATTGCATAAGTACTTCTCATACCAACAGCAACGACGCGTCGACGGCGAAGACGTGAGTTACATTTCAGACAAGTCAAGTCAAGTCGGTTGAGTTCAGTTCAGTGCAGGCAACTTGCTTGGCCTGTTCGTGCAGCATGCAACAAGAAAACAAAACCAAACGGAGAAGAGAAGAAACGATGAAAAAAAAAACCGAAATGCAGTTTTCAGCAAAAAGCCGCAAAAGACAACAGATTCAAGTTGAAATCAATGTCTCAAATGGGCAATGCTGTTGGGCAAATCCCCCCCAAAGAAAAAAAAAAAAACAAAACAACACAAAAGCGAAGAAAATCGTTTGGAAATTAAGTCATTTCAATGTGCTAATGAGAAAGTTTGCCAAAAGAGACAATGAAATGTCAATGAAGAATCTTAAAATGACATGATTTGATTTCATTTGATTGATGAATTGATTGAGAAGCGGTAAATGATAGAGAATAAATCATTAAATCATTAAACTGTTCGATTATTTGATTGTTTAAATTAAATTGTCTTACAATTTGATTGACAATCCGATTGAACAGCAAAAAGAATATAGAAAATTAAAGAAAAAGTTTCTAATAAGAATAATTAGGCTTTCTTTAAATCGCCCAGTGATTGTTTGAAGTCTTTGCACGAATTAAACAATTATTATTATGTATGTATGTCATACATTGTGTGCATGGCAGAATGACTTGCTAAGTTAACTTGAATCTTCATCAAGAAATTATTTAGTTAAGCGAAATTAAAATAAAGCCTACGAATCTCTTTATCTGCGCGATACTTTTCAAGTACGAGTATATTTCCATTTGGCTTGTCCATTTCATTGTGATAAGAAGCTCAGATAAGCGGCAGTTAAACGCAATCTTTCAGTCATTTCGGCACTATGTGCGGTCAATAATGTCACAGCGATAAGAAAAGTGTGATAAGACTACGTTTATGCGTTAACATTTCAATTGCCGTTGTGACTTTCAAGCTAATCAAGCGTTCTTAGTTTGACCTTTAGATAAAACGGACGTCATTGCAGTGAGGCATATTTATATTATGAGTTGGCAACATGACATATTTTAATATTTAAAAAAAATGTATTAGAAAATATTATAAAGCAAAATAAATAAGTAAAAAATAAATTCAATACCATAATGATTAAAATATGTAAACAAATTAAAAATATTTAAATAAAAAAATAATAAAAATAGCAAAAAGTATGTGAATGTTTGCTATTTATAATTTTAAAAAATAAACGAATATAAAATAATATTAAAAAATTAAAAAAATGCTTTTTAAGATTAGAACATTAAAAAAAAATTATAAAAAAAAAAATAATAAACCATAAGTCTTTCAATGAAGAAAATTCAATAAGCTAAATAGCAAAATGTGATTGCATACACACAAACACTCACACACAAGCACAACATCAAATAAGCCGGTTTCATTATTTAAACACTCACAAATCTGCAATCATAAATGAAATTCATACACAAAACATTCTCTGACACAAAAAAAAAAATAAAAAATAAAAGCTTATGAAAAACAAAGCATTTAAGATTTGCATTGCACAAATCGCATGATTAGCAAACGAAGGGGTTGCAGAGGGAATAAACATGAAGCAAAATGCTTGAGGCTATAGGTGTGTGTTGAGTGCAGTCAAGTGAGTGGCGAGATCTCAAGAAAAAATAAGCCTTTTAAGCTAAACAGACTGGAAAAAAAACATCAAACAGGAATAAAACAACAAAATGAAACGAGCAAAGGGAAAAAATAACAACAAAAAAATAATAATAAATTTTTAATACTTTACTTGATTGTAAACAAAATAACTTAGCAATAAAATAAAAAGAGGGGAACAAAAATGAAGCCGTCAAAAATATACAAAAAAAAAATTTAAATTAAAAAGATTTAATAAAACCGGAATTATTTGTAAGTGGGTTAATCGGTTGAATTAGCACGTACCGGGGACGCAATGAGTTAAAATGTGAGAAGTTTTGTTAGCGATGGCTAAATCCAAACCAGAGGTGGGGTAAAAACAAGTTGAACAACAACACTAATTTCAGACAGCTATGAAAGCATGTGCAACACGAATACTGTAAAAAGCTGTTGTTGTTGTTGTTGTTGTTGTTAATTTTGGTGTTGTTGTTCCAACCGGAATCTGCAATAAGGTAAAATGCAACGAGCGAAAATTGCGAGAAAAGCAATAAAGTAAAATAGAGAGCGCAACTAATGAATAATAATAGAGAAAAGACAGTCAGACAGACAGACAGACAGACAGAGACACAGATCTAGAGAGAGAGTGTGCGCAAAGAGTGGCAGAATATAAGTGAGTGAGTGAGAGACAGCTTGACATAGTTAGGCAAATGCCAATTTTTTTGTCAAGCCAAGTGTCGCACTCATTTATACAATCAATCAAACAATTGACACATTTACACATTTACACAAGTAACGTTTAAAGTCAAATCAAAAGACTTAAGACACAAACTTGTTGACTTTAATGGTTTGAAACAACAAGAATGACACGAAAAGTATGCAAAAGAAAGGTAGAAATACAAGAATATTTTACAGTTTTTCTCTTTACCAACAAAATAAAAAATAAAAAAAATTATTTTTAAAAAAGGAAATCTTCATAATGTTTTATGATTTATTTTGTTTGAGCGAAAAAACTACAAAAATCATTGCCGCATTAGCACTTCATAATGACAACAATAACAGACGAAGAAGAAGCAGACAAAAAAAAAACACTAATAAATACTTTAAATAAATGAAATTTCGTTTGTAAGCGAAAAAAAAACCAACAATTGCGTCACAAAAGGCAAAGCGAAAGTTACAAAAAAAAAATATTTTTTTTTTTTGATATATTGAGGGTGTGTGTGACTGATGACTGAGCAATGAGCGACTGTAGTGAAATGTATGCTTATACGTGTGACTTTCAAAGGGTTTGATGGCAATGATTGCCCAATTAAATTATTAATGATTACAATGATCATTTATTTATTAAGAAAACTAAAGTCGTGTTTTAGCGTCGATTTGATAGCCAAGATTAATGAAATGGTCACGCAAATGATTGCTCAATTTATTTATTAACTTATGTGTGAATGATTGATCGTGTTTTTTTTTTTTTATTGTTTTGCATATCAGAGACATTGCTCGAGGGCGCCAAAACTGACTACACAATATGCCTAAATGAGTCAATGAAAACGTAACCGTTTTGTGGCCCAAGTTGCTAAAATTGTCACTATGACAAGCACAAATATTAAATTATCTATCAAATTTCTGTAGAAAAAACTATAAAAATATAATTTGTTTTTGTTTGTATGTTAAAAATAACGCCTCTACACAGAAAATGGCAAAAAAAAAAAAAAGCCAAAATGAAGAAGACGATGACAGACTGAAAGTCAAATAACAACAACAATAAAAAATGAAGTAATTCAAATGCGACGCGTGTTAATTGGAACGGCAAATAATTGACAAGACTAACAAGTGAAAAAAGTGTGACAGAGAGAGAGAGCAAGTAACTAAAGAGCGAGTGAGCTAATAATAAATATAGATCTGGTTACTCCAGAGCGTTAAGAGAGTTATACAAGCATAAGAGACAGACTTTAAGACTTGGAATATTTTCTTATGCACCAAACTGGAAAATGGAACATTGCTGTTGCAATAAAGGACCAATTTTATTATGAATAAGAACCAATTTGGTAAAAATGTGCCAAAAGTGTTTATTAAAATAACACAAAGAAAATAATAAGCTCATAAACATTATAAGAGAGGTAGAAAAAAAGAGTGCGAAAATATATATATATCAATCAATAAACACGTAATTAATTTGTTTTGTAAATTTGATTAAGAAATAAAAAAAAAGCAACGAAATATTGCAAAAAAAAAACACAACAATTTGCAAGCCAAACCAAAGTAAACTAAAGCAAATCGAAAGCGTCAAAAAAACGTTGAAAAAGCAGAAAAAAATAATAATAATAAACGAAAGACTTAAGCAACAAACGCGCGTTTGTACAAAAATACTTTGCATGAATTTTATGCGCCTTTTTTTGTTTGTAATGTAATTGTTAAATTTTTTCTCAAATTTTATTACTTCAAAGAAGGAAAACAAAATATTTATAATTATTGTATATATTTGTTTTTTGCTTTGCGCTTCATTAAAATATTTGTCATGCTCAATAAACTAATTTCGCGCAAAAGCAAAAAACTAAAAAAGCTTTGCCAAAGATTGGTTACTCTTCAACGCTTCCTGATATCGTGAAAAGTATAAAAATCTGTAACAAATATATCTATCTTAAGGCCACGCCTGAAATTGTTTAAATCAATTTGCAGAAATCAAGACGCTAATGATCAACTTAATTGTATTGCAGCGCTGACAGTCTGACAGACAGTACAACAACACTTATAATTATGTTGAAATGACAAAGCAAAGAAACAAAAAAGAGAAATGAAAAAAAAAAATAAAACAAAACAAAACATTTCCGTCTGTCTGCATTAATGAAGCTGTTTAGCACATTATCATAATTATTATTATAATAATCATCATCATCATCACCATTATCACACGTGGTAGAGCGAACATTGAGCACGTATTTTTGCTTCTAACAAATCATTAATAGCTTAAAAGTGTAGGTGACTTATGCAACCACAACAATTTGTGGTTATTTTTGTTGTCTGCAAGTAGCAAAGACAATAAGCCACAAGACAATTCAGATTTGCTGCCGTTTCAGGCGCCTCACTGTCAAGTTGAAAATTTCGAACTATACTTTCATACATGCGGTTAGCAATCAAATGATTAATGAACTTAACCGAACTGAATTGAGCTTAGCTCAGCTCAGCTTAGCACGAATGACAAATGAGTGAACATTAAATTGATTTTAAATGACGCTTTCATGCTTTGTTCAATGAGAAATGTTTGAGCATAAAAAATTATGACTATTTTATTTCTAAAATAAAAAATATTTCAATGTTTCCGTCAAAAAACACTACTTATTTCTTCAGTTTTAAAGCGTGATTAATAAATTGCGGTTAAATTCAAATTTTAATGCCCGACAAGCAGGAGAAAAATCATAGTGTATCTATTCATAGCTCGGGATAAGTCAATCATACTTTTATTTTGTTTGATATATCAATTCATTGATTTTTTATTTCAAGAACATAATTTCAATAATGAATAGACATATGTTATAGTAGCAGACATTGACACATACAGCAGTTTAGCGCAAAATTATTCTTATTATTAGTTTTTTGCGGTTTTTTATTTGCAATTTTAAATATTTACTTATTATTTACAGCACACAACCACAAGCGACCGCTTGTCAGGCAATGAAGGACAAACGTTGCTGTTGGACACGCGGCAAAGTGCTCGGCGGCTCAAGCGTGCTCAATACAATGCTGTACATACGTGGCAATCGACGTGATTTCGATCAATGGGCATCATTCGGTAATCCCGGTTGGTCATTTGAAGAAATCTTGCCCTATTTTCGCAAATCCGAGGATCAACGTAATCCGTATTTGGCACGGAATAAACGTTATCATGGCACAGGCATGTTTTAGACAAGAATTTTATATATAATAATATTTATTATAATACAATTTATCATTTGCAGGCGGCCTTTGGACCGTGCAGGATGCGCCATACAATACGCCACTTGGACCGGCCTTCTTGCAGGCCGGCGAGGAAATGGGCTATGATATTGTCGATGTGAATGGCGCACAACAGACGGGCTTCAGTTTCTATCAATTCAATATGCGACGCGGCTCACGTTGTTCAACGGCCAAAAGTTTCCTACGCCCAGCGCGTCTACGCAAGAATCTGCATGTCGCCTTATATGCGCACGTCACCAAAGTGTTAACGGATGCGGTAACAAAACGTGCCACAGGCGTGCAATTCATACGTGACGGCCGGCTGCAAAATGTCTATGCAACGCGTGAGGTGATAATGGCCGCGGGCGCCATTGGTACGCCGCACTTGATGATGCTCTCGGGCATCGGACCGGTGGATGAATTGAGCCGTGTCGGTGTGCCGCTTGTGCATCATTTGCCGGGCGTTGGACAGAATCTGCAAGATCATATTGCTGTCGGTGGCATTGCATTTCTGATCGATTATCCGATATCGATTGTTATGAAACGCATGGTGAATATAAATACCGCTTTGCGTTATGCCATCACCGAGAACGGACCGCTCACGTCGAGCATTGGCCTGGAGGCGGTCGCCTTCATAAATACAAAATATGCAAATGCCAGCGATGATTGGCCCGATATGAATTTCATGATGACCTCGGCATCGGTTATGTCCGATGGCGGTTCACAGGTCAAGACCGCACACGGTCTCACCGATGAATTCTACAATGAGGTATTCAGCGAGGTGAATAATCGTGATGTCTTTGGCATATTTCCAATGATGTTGCGTCCCAAGAGTCGCGGCTATATAAAACTAGCATCGAAGAATCCGCTACGTTATCCGCTCTTGTATCACAACTATTTAACGCATCCCGACGATGTGAATGTGCTGCGTGAAGGCGTCAAAGCGGCCGTCGCCATGGGCGAAACACAGGCAATGAAACGTTTTGGCGCACGTTTCTGGAGTAAACCATTGCCGAATTGTAAACATTTGCCACTTTTCACCGATGAATATTGGACATGTTTCATACGTCAATACACGATGACAATCTATCATATGTCGGGCACCGCAAAAATGGGTCCACCAACGGATCCATGGGCAGTTGTTGATCCCGAATTGCGTGTTTATGGTGTGCCCGGTTTGCGTGTGATCGATGCAAGTATAATGCCAACAATAACCAATGGCAATATACATGCGCCCGTTGTAATGATTGCCGAAAAGGGTGCCGATCTTATCAAAGAACTCTGGTTGAGCGTACCAACAACTACAGCAACAACAACAACGCAATGGCGTACAAAACGTGAACTATTCGAGGCGACCATTAATGGCACAACTATAGGCAATGTCACGCAACATCCGCTGCCCGTGCGTACATTCACATTCAGACAGTCAAAGAACAAAACTTAAACAAGCAATAATTGATAATACAAGCAGAAAATAACGCATAGAAAACCCCAAAGAAACGTTTCATTTAATGCTCAAATAAGTTTGTACTAGACTGGCCTATGTGTCTATCAGCCTGTATGCAACATATGTCAATACATTATTGCATATATTTTCTTCAGGGGTTTTTAGAATACAGAAAAATTCTTCCTTTTTTTGTTTAATTATCATGTTGTTCTATAAAATGTGCTTGTTGTTTTAGCGAAATGTATGTGTAATTATTAGTATTTTTTTTTCGAATTGTTTTTGTTGTTGTTTTAGTGTAAGCATTTATGCAATTAATTTATTAACTTGTCTTTAAGTTTATAATTTAGTGGCGCTTCACTTTAAAAGCTTCTCTCGGCCGCAGTGTTCATTTTATAGTCATTTGTTTCTTCTTCTTTTTAAGTGTTTTTTTTGTTTTTTCTTTTTTTTTTTGTTTAACTATAGAAAATGACTTTATTCTTACTATTCTTCTTTTATTACATTTTAAGCGCTTTATGTAAATATCGAGTCATATTTTTTTTTAGTGTAATTTGCATACGAACCTCAAAGCTAGTTTAAGTACGAAAGTAAATTGTAAGTGTTAGTAAAAAATAAAAATATATTAAAATAAAAAAAAAAAAAAAAATGTTCTTTCATTTTTTTGCCAATTAATGTGTTCAAGTTTAAACATTAGACAGTTGCATGTATCATATAACACTTGGGCACTTAAGAGTGTTCAATATGTTAAATTTGACTATGGACACTAAAATTTGTTTAAATGTAAAAGTTTACAGACGTCTCATCTTACTTTCTTCTTCTTATTTTATCATTTATATGTTTGTCTTAGTTATGTTTGCCTGTACTTAGTAAGAGAATTATAAAAAAAGAGAATACAAAATAAATGCTCAATGAAATTTGTTAGCAAATACAAAAACCACAGTTTGAGAGGCAGTGTACTTTTTAAAAGTGTAATACAAAAAAGTATTGCATACATTACGGCTTACAAATAAAAAGCTCATTTGACCAGAAAAGCAAGTTACCTGCAAAGAAACAAGATAAAGAATAATATTAATAATTTAATTTTAAAATTTTTGTTTTATTTTTTTTTAATATATTTAAATAATAGAATATATGCATAAATTATACGAGTTTTTATCGTGAAACTTTGTATCAATTTACAGTGACATTTGAATCTTAATTTCAAAACTCGAAATACTTATAAAAAATATACTTTCTCAATGAACTATCCATTCCATACAATTCAACGAGTGAGTTTCCAATTATTGGTTATGATAGTTCTTTCTCTTTATGAAGCTTGGTAATGTAACAGGATTGCAGCAAATGAATATAAACAAATTTGTCACATACTTGGGAGCTTTGAAACCTAAACATAAAAATAATTATATTTTCACGAATTTTATTTGTACTCTATAAATAGGAACAGATAAATAGTAAATAATGCTGTTAGTGAAGATCTCTGTAGGATCTGAACTAAAATCAACTCTGCAGCACAGCAGTGATAAATAAGTTGATGCTCATAACGATTGGACAAAAACAAATATGATATCCAACAATGAATATGTTAAGGATTTTATGGTAGGTCGAATTTTAAACTTAAGAATTCAGAACAAGGCTTTTATTTGGAGTATCTGTATTCGTTTACAATTTGAACTGACAAAAAAATTTTATATGAAAGTCCTCTAGTTGGAAAATTCAACAATATTGAGCTATATATTCATATAGATCTTTGAAAACTCTATACAAATTTCATTAAATTCAAGCAAAGTTTTTTTCTTGAATACATTTTGCAAATGTGCTAATCTGATATGCTTGGCTAAACGACAATTCAATTAAATATAAACAATTGCAAACAAAAATTCAACAAACATTTTAATGTTGTTGTAAAAATATTTAATTACATAGTTTGGCAAAAAAGTTCCTCATTGTTGTTTTTAGTGCAAATGCCCGTTTACGCATTACATCACATACAAAAGCCAAACAGACAGACAGACAGACAGACATAAAATTAAATACGCAATGCGTAAAAACATACATCAAATGAAAAAAAAAAAAAGAAACATTTCGCAATAATAAAAATCACAACTAAAATTGCAAATGAAAGACTTTAAATTCAACAAATCATTTCACTTTGCTTGCAACGCCGTCACCGACACCCAAAACCGCCAATCAAATCAAATCAAATCAAATCATATGAAATTAATGTTGATTTGTTGGCATATATTGCATACATTAAGGCGCTATGTGTGTGTAGATTAACAGCCAATTAGCGCACTTAGCCGTGCGTAGAATACGTTGAATGACTGACTATAATTTCGATTAACAATCATTAGTGGCAAATGATATCGCTCGCTCGCTCGCTGGTGGCTGGCTGGCTGATATGACTGTGACTGATGTATTAACGTTGCTTTGCTACTCCTGCAAAGCCATCACACACACACATATATACATCAAGCGTTACGCTAGAGAGCGTTGATTTATACACTTTTTTTTGCTATAAATTTTTTTTAAAAGTTGTATTAATTTTTTTTTTCTTGTTTCTGGCAATGATTTGTTTAACAAAACGCAGACACGCTGCATTTGTTAAACTTGTACAAAATACAGGCTGTGTATATGTGTGTGTTTGTGTGTGTGTGTTTGTGTGTGTGTGTGTGAAGGTGAAGCCTCTTGGCGTCATTAAATACATGTAAGAGTAGACGAGATTTTGATCGAAAGGTTTTAGGCATGCGAAAAAACAAAACCATAAACCAACAACATTTTGCATTCTGACATTGATGCATATTTTTTTTTTTTTTTAAGTACACTGAGCAGATTTTCATTTTCATCATAGTAGAAAATTGATTGATTTCCTTGCATGTTGAAAAACAAATGATTTTACACTTGTAAAGACTTTTGAACTTTTTTTTTTCAATTATTTTTCTTCAATATTATTTCTAACAGTGCACGCGTTGCTGTCTGCTTTAGTTAATTAGCCAATTTTTAAGCTTTAAGCGTTTGCTGGAGTAACAAAATACGCTTTGCCGTTGATGAAAACACATTGAATAAAGATCAGCGCGTAAAAAAAAAAATAAATAAAAATGCATAGAAAACTAATAGTCAAGTATACACGACAATATTCTACCCTGCACACCCGATAGGACATGTTTAAAATCTGAAAAAAATACTTAACTGTCAGTACATATTTAAATATTGTTCAAAATATCAAAAAAAAAAAATCTAATTTCTGGTAAAATTTTGTTTAATGGTTTTTATGAAGAATGCGTTTAGGAAAAGGACAAGGGATATGCAATTTTAAACATGTATATTTACTGAACCTGCATACAAAATTTCAGGTTCGTAACTCTTATAGTTTAGGAGTTATAGTAATTTTAAGAAAACCTCTGTGTAGGAGGGGAAAATTTAGATTTAGATTAGAAAGATTTTAATATTTTTATCTCAACTGCTGTTCGATCTATAACGTTTTTACAAAGTGTTTGGTATAGGTTTGATGGGAATGAGTGGGCGTGGCATAAAATTGGTAAATACGAATGGACAGATATGGCGCTCTCAAGCAAACTTTACATACATTAATACACTCTATGTTATTTGTAGGGTATAAATATATATGAAGAGAAAATAAAATGCGAAACGCACTCAAGTGCAAAACTTTTACGTACGCTGACGGTGAGCTTCAGCAAGTCAGTGAAGACAAGACAAGTCAGCGAAGCCAAGCTAAGTCATGGCCAGACCAGGGCAGGGCAGACGTGAGCAGAGCAGAGCACATCCGACGCCCACCAACTGACGCACTGCACTGCTAATGATCATCATGATGATGATGATGATCATGATGACGTTGTTGTTTATGATGATGATGTTAATGTTGGCGCCATGTGCACAAGCAACAAAAAGCAAAGAGCAAAGCAACGTTGGGTTCATTCGCATGTTTCATTCGCCTTCTGCGCTTCAAACTGTTTTGCAAATCTGCCATTTTTTTATTTTTTTTATTTTTTTTTTTTTATTAAAACGAAAGTTGCCCGAAACTGCAATCACAATCACAACAACAACAACAACCACAAACAAATTAGAAAAACCAAAAAAAAAAAAAAAACATTAATAAATAAATTCCAGGAAAACAACAAACAAGCGCCGAAAACAAAGCAACAACAACAACAGCATTTTATATAACACGCCAACTCGATCGAATGCGCCGAGCTCAGCTCAGCTCAGCCTAGCTTAGTTTAGTTCAGTTTAGTTTAGCTCAGCAGCAACTTGAACTCGAAATGAATTCATTGCACGTTTGCCAATTTAAATTTTGAACTCATTTTTCTTTTACTTATTTTGTTTTTTTTTTCTTTTTACATTTGAATTTCGTTTATTTTCGACGTTCAATGTTGTTAAAGTTTATTTCACATGCAGCTGCGCAGGAAAAAGTTGCTTAACTCTTGTTATTGCTGTTGTTGTTGTTGCAACAGTTGGACTCCTTGTTGCCGCATGCATAATTTTCATGAATTTCATTGCCAATGCCAATTGATGTTGTTGTTACTTTTGCTATGTTACTGCTATGACATCAAAGACATAATTTGCACATTCACTTGAAGACAGACAGACAGAAAAAAACAACAAAAAAATGATTGTAAAAATAGAAATAAATTTAAATCGCTTTGATGACGATTTATTTGTTTGGCTTCTCCACACTTTTTCTTGCCACATGCACCATTTTATATTGTTGTTTGTTGTTGTTGTTTGTTGCAATGACAATTGTTGCCAAATACAACATAGCACAGCACAATGCAACATGCAAATCTCAACCGGTTCATGTTTAAGTCAAGCAAAATAACGGAAGTTTCAAGGCACACGCAAAGGCATTACTTTCAACAGACCAAAAAAAAAAAAAATAAAAAAATGGCGACGGTGCCAATAAATGCGGAAAAAGCGCTCTGAACAACAACAACAACAACAATTGTGCGGTTCGTTATCTTTTATGCTTGCAATAATTTATAAAACTTAATTTATTTATTGTTTTTTTTTTTCATTTTTACTTTTGCTGTACACAAAAATTTTCATTTATTATGATGCAATTTGTTGAGTGCATGCATTGAGACCTCAAAAGGAAGTCAAGTGCGTGAACAAAATGTTGACAAGTGATGAAAAGTTATGAGACTTGTGATTAGATTAGATTAGATTACAACAAAAACATAGTAGCAAATTTGTGGTGTTCAAAAAAAGAGGTATATATTTAGATGTACATAAAATATAATCTTTATAAACCGGACGTTCCAGTAATTGGAACATTGTATTGTAATTTCTACCGAAGCGAAATAAATTTCATTAAAATTCATGTTAATATGAACAAATTTTCCACATTCTCTTAAAGAACTTTCAAATATACTTGGAAATTAAATATCCGGATACATGTATAATAATTTTTTGTTGTTATAAAGTTAAAAAAATAAAAAAAAAAAATTCTAAAACCATAATTATTGATTATAAGCGTCCGAATTAAAAATTATACAATTAATAACCCAAAAATTAGAACTTATGAAAGTTCTTATAACTGAACGATCTCTACATAGACTTTTATAATGATATTAATATGAATAAATAAAGTCTTGGCAGTTGATAATGTTATACTTCTATGAATAAATCGAAGCCAAAAGTCGTTACTTGTATAATAATATCAAGATCTAATTTATGTATAGACATTTTCATGTTATTGCATTCCAAAATCTCTTCACTCTTAGTGAAATTTTTCGATGTACAATTTTAAACTCAATTAACACAAACTCTATTTATAAGCATAAATATGAAACTGCGTGATTTATGTATTTTGTTGTTTTTGCTATTTTTTCTACATCTTTCTCTCTGCTGGATAGATGCGTTATCATGTTGATGTTGTCACGTTGCGTTACTCGATAGTTTTTGATTTCAATAACAGCACACAAAAAAGCAAAAATGATTTCTTTATGTCAATTTTGCAAAGCACGTCCACCCAGACGACAACAAATTGACGCGACCGACCAAACGCCCATTCAGTGAGCCAACCAACCGTCCAGCCATCGATCAAACGCGACACGACACGCACATAATTTGCATGTGATTCAACTTTTAACGGCATTATCAATAACAACATCATCGTCATCGTCATCGTCATCATTATTATTATCATTATTGCCAAGACGTTTGGTCAAAAGAGCAACTGCGTACAATCATTTGGTCATGCATCATGTCGGCAAACGTCATTAATTAAACTGACACTTGTGTAAGCGAGAAAGAAAAAAAAAAAAACAGAAACAACAACAAAAGCTTTTATTAAAGCCAACGAAATACAAAAGCTTTTACGCAACGCAGTGCAGAGCACGTCGACCAACCAACCAACCAACCCAAGCCATGTGATACGCGACAGCCATGATCAACGACAAGATCAACATCAACATGCAACACAACAACGCAAAAACGAAAGTCAGACAACGAGAGCGCAAAATAAAAACAAAAATTGCAGAGAGAAAAAAAAAGGAAAAGCCGAAGTGTTGCCGACAAGCACGAAGCCAACAAGGCGATGCGTAAACAGCCGAAGCAGTCGAGGTACGGACGAACGAGCGCACGATGTTCGTGTCTAGTCAAACTGCTGCGTTGAAAGCTACAACAAAAACAAAAAGCTCTCAACGAGGCACAGGCGCATTGTTGGCTGAAGAGAAAAAAACAACAAAAACAAAATTACTTTCTCAGTATTGCCGCCGCTGTTGCTGCCGGCAGCTGTTGAAATGCAAGTTTTTGTTGTTGCTGTTGTTGTTTTGAAGGCTGAAGAAAGACTTTTGTTTTTGTGTTTTTTTTTTTCGTTTAAAGTTTCGTTCGCTTTGCTAATAATAAAAATTGTTTGTATCGAAAACGTGATATGATGTGATCATTGAACAAACCGAACTCGCTGCGTACGTACACGAAACTCGGCTTCGACGACGTCTCCGTTGCTCTAAGCTTGTAAGCAACATTTTTTTTTTCACATAAAAAAATAGTTCAACTAAAAATACAAAAATATTTCTAAAAAAAAAAACACTAAAAATACTCAAAGCGCGCAAAATATTTAATTATTAAAAAATAAAATAACAATAAATTTCATAAAATAAACTATAAACGCAAAAAAATTAAAACATTAAAACAAACAGAAAGTGACAATTTGTTATTCCTTTTATTTATGCTGAATTTTTTTTTTTTTGGATTTTATATTTTGTGTTTTTGTTCATGCAAAGAAAATAATTTTCAAAAATTACCACAAAAATGTGTAAAACAATGGAAAGTGATAAAAATCAGCAGCTGAATTATTAGCGGCGTTGCAAAGCAACAACAGCAGCAGCAACAACAACAACAACAACAACAACAAATTATTAAAACAACAGAAGGCAAGCAACTAAAACAATAACAACAGCAACAACAGTTATAAACAAGTACAGTGAAAGCACGCAAAACACGCAAAAGAAATTATTATTTTGAGTACTTTTCGGCTTAAACGCGCTTTCACTGTAAAAAAAACGCTCTTTTCTTCTTCTTTCTTTTTATTTTCATTTTTTTCTTCTGTTAATTTTTTAGTTAGTGTTAATTAAACGTAAGCAAAAATATATATGCGACTTCAAACATAAAACATTTAATAAAAAAAATAATAAAAAAAAATTATGTTATAAAAAAATGCGTCTAAAATCAACGAAAATGTCATCGAAAGCGAGCCAAGCAAAATGTTACATCATAATTTTTTTTTTTTTTACCAAAGCAAAGCAAAGCAATTGGGAAATTCAGTTCAGTTTCAAGTCCAATAGATACAAATACACAATACACACAGTTGTGGTAAAAAAAGTAGTGATGGTGCTCGAATTAAAATATTCAACAAAATTTATGCAACATTTTCTTGAAATTATGGACAATGTATATATAAACTCCTACTAGTATTAAATTTCTAATTGGTTGGCAAGCGAAAATCATTTTCTTAACGTCGAATGTCGAACTGTTAATTGTTCTGGGATCTGGAAACACAATATTTCATTCCAAAATCATGAAAGTTTAAACTCTTGACTGACTCTTTGAACTTGAACCTTGTTTTGTCCCATTAGATAAACCAAATCAGTGGAATATAATTCCTAAAATATAACAACATGACAACATGGCAACAACATGACTTTCTTGTATGGCATTCTGAATCTTAATCTAAACAGCATCCTAAATGTAAACTTTATTAAACTTAAAGTGTTTCCAAACGTGATTGCGAATTACTCGACTGATGTTTTCAACGAGTAAACTATTTAACAGATCCTCCATTCAGTCATTATTCTGTACAAATTTTAGTTCATTTATATTATATATTATGAATTACACAAAATTATGGGCAGCACTACTATTTTTTTGACCGCAACTATAAATACATATACTTATATATTTTAGTTGAACTCGAATTCGAAATTGGTTTGGTTATGCTGTGCTTTAAAGCTTAATTCAATGCGATCACGCACTTGCACACTTCTTTCCGGCGTACTTTTACCCACATTAAAGACACTTTGGCATGCGCACTTAAAATAAAGTAAAATATACAACAAAAATACAATGAAAACAAAATAAAAGTCAAATAAAAAAAAAAAAAAATAAATAATACAAAAACAAAAAGCAGTTAAAACCAGTCTTTGCCGCCATCATCATCGTCATCAGCGTCGTCATTAACAACATTATCATCGCGGTTGTGGTAGGGCTTTAGAAAGTGTTACGCTCATGCGCTTCAAGCCTTTAATAAGCAACGCATAATGTCATTGCCGTTGAATTTTCCCCCGTTTTTTTACTATTTATTATTTCTTGTTTTATAGCGCCTCACTTCAAGTACTAATTATAAGGACAAGCTATGAAAATGTTGGCCAAAGTTGCTGCGACATGTTTTTATGCATTTCTATGATTTCCGTTAATTTGTCGTTGTCTTTTTTATTTTATTAAATGTTATATTTTTTTATTACAACTTCGTCATGAGTTGCTTTGCTTTTACTTACAATATTTATATTAAAAAATGTTTTTTACGCATTTTTTTCGTACATCTTTTATTATTATTATTATTTTTTTTTTAATAAAATTTAACCAGTTTTGCTTATACTTAAGCCGTATGGCGTACAATGCAGTCGCTATAGGCTCTAGATATTATATAACCTTTGCCATTTGCTAATTATCTATTTAAGATATTCTGGAGAACCCTTCGTAATCATCTGCAAATGCAGTCTTCACACAATCACAATTTAAACATACTTATATTCATGGTACATGCTTTAAGACTAGTTGAGAGTCTTTCTTTTAATCCAATATAAATACTGTGTAGGAGCGTGAGATTCAAAGGCACTTAGGCCAAGCGGAAAGCTAGCCTAGTATACAATATCAGTGATTGCCCTTGTTTTACTTAACTGAACGATTAAAACCTATAAATCATTATATTGATTCTAGTTGAGATAACTATAATATAGTTATGTTGCTATCCATGAGTTTTTTTCATCAAACTCGTACAAAAAATAAGGTCAATTTAGAACGTTGGACATATGTTGCACGTCACTTTATGTAACATATGACTATTCATTATTCAAAAAATGTTCTTGAAAAAAAAAAAACCCTTCATTATTTTGAAACCATTAAGACATTTTCCCATATTATGCATAATGATTTTTTGCTAATCATACAAATTAGTTTATGCAACAATTTAGCAACAAAGCAAAGAATTCATTTCAGCATTTTCATTTGTGGCAACAACACACACTTGTTAATCATCACACACTTGCACTCATTTCAAGCGATAATCATTGTTGTTGTTGTTGTTGTTGTTGTTGAGAAATGGCATAACAAGTCAATACGCCCAAGCCTAAGTCCAATACGTAAACCGCAAACCGAAACGGTCAAAATGATTAACAAACTAAATTCATTGTTTACTAAACAGTTGTTGTTGTTGTTGTTGCTGCCACTGCAAAGTAAATAAAACAGTAATTTTGTTGATTATTATAATATGAACGAACAAGCGAGCCATAAAAACCTCCAAAAAAAAAAAAAAAACTAACAAAAAAGCGCTAAAGAAGAAGAAAAAAAAAATGCCGAAATCGCTACGCGTTAAGTAAAGCGCCTCGTTTTTTTCTTATTTCTTATTTGATCTGTTGTCGGTCGTCGAGTGAGACTTGCATAATAATTCATATATGAGTATGTAGTATGTTGGGCAGTGGGCATCATCGTCATGTTGAAAGAAGACAGCAGTTAAACAGCCGCCGCCGACAACAATGACGTTGATGAATATGTATACCAATAATAAAACAACGTTCATGATAATGATGAACGATCAACATGATGATCGTTGATGTACTCTTGTCAGTCAGTAGTGAAATTTATGCCAAAAATAAAAAAAAAATAAAAAAAGAAGAAAAAAAACAAAGTTACGTCGTCGAAACGGTTTATGTTGCCCTTAAAAAAATATAACAACAACAATACGAATAATATATAACAAAACGTTCGATCATTGATAGTTTGATTGATTCTTGTACTCTTATTGATTAGTTTTGTATCTCTTGGAAATGCCAAGGGCAAACGATGTCCAATAAATGGATAATGATGATCATGGTCGTGCTAATGTTAAACGCTTTTTGAACGCACAAACTAGTTTACATCATTATCATCATCATAATGATGATAAGTTGCATTCAATTAAAAGCGAAAACTTGTGACAATCATGTTTGTTCATGTTGCTTGTTCGACTGCCCAAAAAGAGTAGCAATATGAGTTTTTACGATCAACAGCATCAGCAACATCATCATCATCATCATCAGCAACATCATGAACATCATTATCATTATTATGCTATCGCGCGTGATAATCATTATGTTTTTTTATAGACGCAGTTGAAGTTATTGCTGTTATTGTTGTTGTTTTTGTTTTTGTTGTTGTCGTCTTGTTTTATTACTTTTGCTGTTGTTGTTGCTGTTGTTGTGGTTGATGTTGCCGTTGCCGTTGTGTCGACTCTTGTTGCTTGTGTGATCTTTTTAACGGTTATTTTGTGCTGATATACTCAGTTACATTTTAGACGTTGAAACGCACAGATCGTTTACGGTTCAGATACTTTTGCGCATATAAACTAATTTGTTTATTTTTTTAATCACTTTTTTTTTTTTATTACCAAGCGTGTTTTTGTTTTATTTTCGGGTAATTATGTTGTAAATAATAATAATAATAATATAATTTGTGCTGTGTGACTTTAAAGAGTTCATCGAGAAGTGCCAGAAATCAGCAAATATCATTGATTGCTGATCAGTGATATTTTTTTTTTTTTTTTTTTTATTTCTATAAAAAATATCTACAATTATTGGGATTAAAGTTTTTGTTTAAATCAGCTTGAAGATCAACAATCTTAACTCATACACAGTGAAAAAAACAATTTTTGTGCGCAATAAAAAATTTAAAAATTATTTGTGATCATCATAAGTCAATGATAGATCATTTATAATGTTGCAAGATCTTGACAAATTTGCAATAATCATTGAAATCTTAACTTAAGAACTGTTTAAATGTTTTGAATCTCATCTTATGAGCATAAAACGATTTATGATCATTGCAAATTTATAGAGCTTATTGTTCATATTCTACCAAAATGTATAGATCATTTTTATTTGTTCTTACAATGATCAGCTTGTATTGTATCTTCTGTAACTCATGATCACTCAAAGCTTGACTACTTCATAGCGCTTTAAGCAGCTTTATTGACTTTGACTAATGGAAGTTTAGTAGAAGCATTTATTAATATGCAAAGACCTTCAGATGTGCTTTAAATAAGACTTACGGTATTCGTTGCCTCAATTGTACACTTGAACACTTCAATCGGATTTCACTTTATTTAATTATATACACGCTCAATTTGACTTTTTGTAATCATCGCGTTGTGTTAATAAACACTTGGTGTAATTGCACTGCTCAGTGTTTGCATAAGACTCCGTCAAGTGTACTTTGATTGATCTTAAAGTGTTCACTTCAAAGACTCAAATGGCAACGTAAATAATCTATACTTGAAATAATTTTTTTGAGTGTTGCACGATTTCGTTTTAAATCAAAGCAAAAAATTTCTATCAAGTCTTATTTCTTTGAAACCCCCACACATACACACACACACATACACATGTGTGAACATGTTTTCTGTTCAGGCGCATTAAGGTTAGTCAAACATTGCGGAAGCGCGTTAAACAAGACAAGATGACAAGATGCGAATAACAAAAACAAAAACAACAATCATTGCAATTAAAATGCTTAACACGTTTGTGTGCTCATATTGCTCATGCTGACTGTGATTGTGATTGTTGTTGTTGTTGATGATGATTACTATTGCTTGATAATGACGCATTGACGCGCCTTAGAAAAATGCTTTCACTCAAAAAAGCATAAAACAGCTACTGTTGTTGACTCAGACTCAAAACAGCCTGTGACTTGGCTACTGTCCTATTACGCACAAATGATAAAGTGCGCTGCTGCTGTTGCTGTTGCTGATGTTGTCTCAGCAATCGAGATCGAAAACGAAATCGAGAGAAATGCAAGTCAAGTCAAGTCAAGGCGAGGCAAACCGACAGCCATGTTGATGATTGGCAGATTTGACGACAAAACGCATATTTTTTTTACGATTTTTTTTTTTTTTTTTTATATGTACGAGTATGTGTCTTTTCGGCAAAGAGGCTACGGAAAAATAAAATGTTTATGTGCATGTGGAAAATCCATAAAAGACGATTAAACATTTAGTGGCTTTTCCGGCTGACAGTTGCACATGTCAAATTGCCGCAAATACGAATTCAAGAAAGAAGCGCGCGCCTAAACTGACATAAAGACATATGTCTGACAGACAGACTGACAAACAGAGTCAAGCCACTGTATTATTTTTATTTTTTTTATTATTTTATGATGATTTTCCGCTTTTGTGGCACGTTTGTGGCATTGAACTTGAAAAAACAAAAAAAACAAAAAAACGCTTCCAAGTTTGGCTTTTTTTTTTTTTTTCTTTACAAAGAAAAGCGTATAAAAAATAAACGAAAAAAAAATTGGAAAATACATATAACAAAAACACAGCAATAAAAAAAATTATAAAAAAACATTTAAACTTTGATGAGCTTTAAATATTTGTCAAAGCATTTAAGTCGCTTTGAAAATGCAAATTTACGAAATCTTTTTTCATTAATATTTTTTTTCCAACGTTGACATAATTTTTGTGTTTAACTTTTGCCGAAAAAAACGTGTTTTTTTTTCATTTCTTTTTTTGTTTACTAAATGTAGAAAAGTGCGCTTGCGAAAATACGCACACATGTCGTGAGAAACAAGTTCGTTGCCTAAGTCTTTTGTTGTGCTGAAATCATGAATGAAATCAAATCAAGCCAAGCAAACTTTGTTTGTTGTATTTATGCGACATTTTTATTATTGATTGCGTTTGCGCGCTGCATAAATTTTCATTCCAAAAAAGTTGAAAAAAAAATATAAAATTTCATTGTTGTTATTTCATTTGATTGCGTTACTAAGTGAAGTCATGAGCTTCGACAACATTACGGAACTTTGCGTTGAATCGTTCAAATACACGAACAAATAATTAATTAATATGATGAAATTATGTTTTTTTTTTTGTATTAAGCAAAGTATATTTGAATATTCATTTTTTTTTTTGTCTTGATTGATTGCAAAACAACGAAAATTTAATTGTGCCAATTTCATAGAATATAAACAAATAATTTGCAAACTTTTGTATTTATTTCCACCCTTTTTTTGTTATATAACAAAAGCCCAACAACAAAGCATATAAACATGAGACTCTTTATGGTTGTTGTGACTCATGTGTTGTGTGTAAGCACGGAACATAGCACAGTTCAATATTAGAATTTTTTTTTTTATTTCTTCTCATAGATTTGAAATTTAATTTATATACGGTTTTTATTTAAAAAAAAATATTATTGTTTTCAACACTAACTGTCTAATTATGGGAACTATATTAGACACTTTTAAGAGAACATTCTATTAAGTGATATGTTAATAACATTTTAACAGCTTTTCGTATTATTGTCAACGTTAATAATACCCCCCATGGGTATTCTGGTCTAGAATTTTGATTATTGATTTGATTTTAAAGTTCAGGCCTCTAAGAATTGGAGCCTAAAATAATTTTTCGAAATTCGGGATACCGGAATTGCTATTCCTAAGCCTAACAGATTAGGTAACAGTCCTTAAACACAAAAACAGTTTTTTTTTAACATATCAGTTTAAAGTTATCTTACACTAGAATAAGAAATTACTAGTTTAGACTATTAACGAAACTGTTAAAGGATATGCATACATTTTTTTAATACAGTTGACAGAACAGTGGGGCTAATGTGCCTTAATTTCAGCTTTGCACATGCTGCACTTGTATATTTAAGAGCCATTTTCTTATGCAAATTGTTGCCCAAATATTGCAGAGAATTATATAATTCTTATTACCAACAATGAAGAACATTTACACTGCTATTTTTTTAATTTTTATAATTTTTAATTTAAAATTTAATTTGCTGTTGGCGAGTTTGTAAATGCGAAGCAACAAACCGTAAATATTACATGAACCAAAACAATGGCAACAACATTTTTTTTTTTCTCTCAACATCAACGAAGAAACACGCATGAATATTTATTTATAATTATGCATAATTTAACTATTTTTTTTTTTTTTTTAATTTTTTTCTTTTGTTTTGTTGAAAGATTTGCTGATATTTTTCTTTATACATTTATTTTCTTTATAGTTTTCCCATATTGCAGGCGCTGCTTGAAAAAAATATGGGACAAGAGATATCGCAACAAAAGAAATGCAACATTGTTAGACGGCAACAACAACAACAACAAACACCACAACCACAATCACAACAACCAACACAACCAAAACACAAACCTAACCAACAACAATACACAAGCAAACATTACAACATTTATACGCCAGCATCGCGCATCTCTAATACATCATCAACAACAACAACAACAACAGCGACAACAACGAATGACTATAACGGCAATTTTCGTACGCAAAATAAATACAATTTTACAAAACCAACTTATGAGCGTACAAAGACAACAATAGCTCCAGCAACAACAACAAAACCAACAACAGAGAAACCAACAACAAGAAACTCCTACTCCGCAATAGACTTAAATTACGTAAAAATTGGCAACAACAATAACAACAACAACGCCAGTAAGAAAACCAACAGTTTCAACACTGCCCAACAACAACAACAACATCAACGTAATCGCTCACAAAGCTCCGATAGCGGCATTTATAATTCCTCTTGTCATTGCTCTTCACTCTCATCCATATCAGCCTTATCGAGCAGCTCCTCAAGCGGCTGTCCACGTTCATCATCATCGATTGCCTCAAGCAAATCAATTGACAAACAAAAACATTATTTAAGTCATCATTTATATATTAAATCATATCTTGATATCTTAGAAGAAGACGAACGTGCACGCGAACATTTCAAATCGGCACGTCCCGGTGGCATACGAAATTATACACCAAAAATACTTGCAAACGGCGGCAGTGCGACCGTCAGTGGCAGCAGTTCAACGTTATCAACAAGTGTGCCCTCATACGCTTACGCTAAGCAGCATCAGCACCAGCAACAACAACAACAGCAACGTAGCAATAGCATTTGCGGCGGTGTGGCAGCGGGCAAAAGAGAGGATACTTGGATTTGACAATTACTGAAAAATGGCGTTTGGCACAATGACATCTTTACTTGGCATGATTCCCTTACTGGCGATCGGCATGAATTTCTATCGTTATCAAAGTATCGATCCCGAGAACAAAGTACAGGAGCCACAAGTTGTAAGTACTTACTCGTATGCAAAAAATGTTTGTTTGGTTTGTAGTTCAAAGCCGTATGTTATTTGTATGGCTATTGTATATAAAGCAATTAAATATTTTAAATTCACAAGCAAATGCAAAATTAAAGCAATTAAATATTGATTTGACGTATGTGCTATGTATGCAAGTGGCACATAAAGCAATGCAATACTAATATTGAACATAAAAAAGTGCACACCTTTAAAAGTATTTGTTGGTTTGTAGTTCAAAGCCGCAAATATTGTAACAACGTATATTATTTGTATGGCTACTGTATATAAAGCAATTAAATATTGAAATTTCACAAGCAAATGCATCATGAAAGCATTTAAATATTAATTTGACGTATGTGCTATGTACGCGAGTGGCACATAAGCCAATGCAATACTTATATTGAATGTAAAAAAGGCATACCTCTAAAATAGCTTGCTTTGCTTTATGTTTTATGAGGCGTAATATAAACATAAAACAGTCTAGTTTAAAGAAAAAATTCAAATTGCATGTAGAAACTGTTTTGTCTTAAGTGACCTATGTGAGCCTACTGAACATACAACAATTTTAAATTTTATGCTGCTTTCTGCGAACCAAACACATTTATTGCTTTTTTTTTTGTAATTTTCTTTGCATTTTAATGATGTTTTCTTCTTCTTGTTGCTTATTTTAGTTACGCCGCCAGTATGATTTTATTGTAATTGGTGGCGGTTCGGCCGGCGCCGTCGTGGCCAATCGTCTGTCCGAGGTACGCAATTGGACTGTTCTGCTACTGGAGGCTGGCGGCGATGAATCCGAGATTTCCGATGTGCCCGCACTCGCTGGTTACTTGCAGTTGACCGAACTCGATTGGAAATATCAAACATCACCGTCAGCGACCCGGCAATACTGTCAAGCGATGAAGGGCGATCGTTGCATGTGGCCGCGTGGCAAAGTGCTCGGCGGTTCGAGTGTGCTGAATGCCATGGTCTATGTGCGCGGCTCGAAGAACGATTACAATCATTGGGAATCGCTTGGCAATCCGGGTTGGTCGTACAATGATATGTTAAAATATTTTCTCAAATCGGAGGATGTACGTAATCCCTATTTGGCCAAGACGCCATACCATGAAACGGGCGGTTATCTAACGGTACAGGAGTCACCATGGCGTACACCGCTCTCGATTGCCTTTCTGCAGGCGGGCATTGAAATGGGCTATGAGAATCGTGACATTAATGGCGCACAACAGACCGGCTTCATGTTGACACAATCGACCATAAGGCGTGGCTCACGTTGCAGCACGGGCAAAGCATTTGTGCGACCGGTGCGTTTGCGCAAGAATCTCGATGTCTTGCTGCATGCCGAAGTCATGAAAATACTCATCGATAAGCAGAAACGCGCCATAGGCGTTGAATACATGAAGTCGGGCCGTCGTAATGTTGTCTTTGTGCGTCGTGAAGTTATAAGCAGCGCAGGCGCTTTAAATACGCCCAAATTATTAATGCTTAGCGGCATTGGACCGGCCGAGCATTTGGCTGAACATAACATACCCGTTATATCGGATCTGCCGGTTGGCAATAATTTGCAAGATCATGTTGGCCTGGGTGGCTTAACATTTGTAATCGATGCACCGTTGACCGTGACACGTAATCGCTTTCAAACGATACCCGTCTCAATGGAATACATTTTACGTGAACGTGGTCCCATGACATTCTCAGGCGTAGAGGGCGTTGCATTTCTTAATACAAAATATCAAGATCCAGCTGTTGATTGGCCCGATGTACAATTTCATTTCTGTCCAAGCTCTGTGAATTCGGATGGCGGTGAACAGATACGCAAAATTTTGAATTTACGTGATGGTTTCTATAATACAGTTTATAAGCCATTGCATAATTCGGAAACATGGTCAATATTACCGTTATTATTGCGACCGAAGAGTACCGGTTGGGTGCGCCTCAACTCACGTAATCCGCAACAACAACCGAAAATTATACCTAACTATTTTGCCCATCAAACGGACATTGATGTCTTGGTCGAAGGCATTAAATTGGCAATAAATGTTTCGAATACACAAGCCTTTCAACGTTTCGGTTCACGTTTACATAATATACCATTGCCCGGCTGTCGTCACTTGCCATTCGAATCGGATGAGTATTGGGCCTGTTGCATAAAGCAATTTACATTTACCATTTATCATCCAAGCGGTACATGTCGCATGGGGCCAAGTTGGGATGTTACCGCTGTTGTTGATCCACGTTTGCGTGTTTATGGCGTTTCGGGTATACGTGTTGTCGATGCCAGCATTATGCCAACAATTGTTAATGGCAATCCGAATGCGCCTGTCATTGCTATTGGTGAGAAGGCCTCCGATATGATAAAAGAGGATTGGGGTGTTCGTTATGTATCACAGTTGCGCGTCAAGCAAGTTGGCGGCTAAGCTAACAACAACAAAAACAACTAAAATTCCAACAAAAATCGAAGTACTTCCAAAGCGTTTGCTTCCTCATTGGTCCAATGGTCTTTGTTCGTTGCTTTCGCTTATTTCAACTAGTCAAATATTCTGTTTTTTTTTTTAATTTTTTTAGTTTTTGTTTTTATTATTATTATTTTTTTGACTCTCGCTATCTCTCTCATTGTAAAATTATTTAATGAAAAGTCGTAATTGTTTGCAGATTTGTATATATTTGCATTTGCATGTCGTCAACAACTCATCAATTTATTATTAATATACTTTTTTTTTTTTTTTTGTTAAATATTATTCACTAAAATAAGTTTTGCTTAAAATTGTTATTGTCGCTATTTATTAATAAATTAGTTTTTTTTTTAGTTGTTAAAATTGTTTAATAAACTTAAATTGAAAACAAAACACATTTTTAGCATTTATTTTCGCACGCAGCCTAAAGGCATGCTATGGATTTTTGTAATGCGTTTGCTGCATTATCAAATTGATTGTGAAGCTTTAAAATAACAATAAATACACCAAAAGTAAAGCCAAACGCAATTACAGCTATAAAAAATGATACAGTAGAACCACATTAGTGCGAACAATTGCAAAATCTTCAGTGTCCGAAATATAAAATTGTTACGATCACTGAATTTCTTATATTTGCCCTAAATTATGCAATGATGAATTATGAATTTAAGATCATCTTCGCCAATTTATTTTTTAAACTGGAGAAGATTTCATATAATTAATCGACTTTCAAAATATCTTAAAAAATATATTTCTACTCATTGAAAAAAAAAAATTTAATTAAACAAAAATGAGTATTCCTATAACTGAAACTTCCGAATTATCGGGTGTCCGAAACATTAAAGTTCTACTAACTCATAATTTGTTTTTCAATTAAAATAAAAAGTGGCGAACAAGTCTTAAGGGGCTATTCCAGTCTCGAAGCCTCAATTTTAATAATTTTTCGTGATGGTTTAAAAATTAAAAATGTTTTTTTAAACCTTTTTTTTTACCTTCATGGATTATTTAAAAATAAAAAGACCAATAATTTTGCAATATCCGAGGTGCCGGCCATAGAGGGATGAATCAAGAATGTTTCCGTAAAACCATAAGTTAATCGGATGATGAGAACTGGAGATATGATGTCAACCAGGTCGAAAAAAGTAGTTTCGAGAAAATTGCGTTCAATGATTTTTTCAGCGTAAAGCGATACTTTTACTTTGCAACATAAAGAAAAGCTATGATTACGAAAAAACTTTGAATTTCAACACATTTCTCCACAAAAGACTTCTAGTATAACCTTTTTCGACTCACAGTTTGTTTAAAGATTTGAGAATCGTATTGTAATTTAAAAAATGATTAATACTTTGTTTAAAGTTGATTCCATTTTAGAGTTTCTTATTATTTTCTAACTTATGTTTCAACTTGCGAAAGTTTTAAGATAATTTTACCAAATGTTGTATTGTTTCGGTTCGTCAACAAATTTTTATTTTTAAAGTAAAATACTTCCAAGCAATTTCTACTTTATCTACCATTATAAAATTTTTAAATGAAATTGTTGATAACAAAATTTAGTGTAAGAAATATAAAATCCATGAGCGCTAATTTCAGCTCTCCCTTTAATTTTCTAGATTTGCACGCCTTCATGAATTATGTCACTAAATTTATTTTTATTTCCTTTAATTTGTTTCTTTAGCCAACAACAACTAAAACAACAATGACAATGTCACCAACATTGCTGATTAAAACAAAGGTGAAAGTGTGTCTTCGACCAATAAGTAGTTGACAATTCAACATATCATCATTTGTTTTGTTTTTACTCTTATTTGACATAACAGACAAAGGAAATAGCATGAAATAAAAAAATGAAGAAGAAAATGAAGCAAAAAAAATTTAACGAAGTGAAAACATTAATAAGTAACTGTCTTAACGAAAAAAAATTGGCATGCAAAAGGTGATGAAGCTTGTCACAGTCATCATCAAAAGACAACAAAATGTATGATTTGGACAATTGACACACATTGCGTATACGTAACAAACACGTATACGCATGCATATTACACATAAATAAGAAACGATAGTAAATTAACGATTGTTGCTGTTGTTGTTATTGTTGTTGTTGTTGTCAATGTTGCCTTGACATATCTACAGTAATATCGCGTAATCAATGTTCAATTCAATTCGCTAAGCACGCTAATTTAATTGATTAATGTGTATGACCAACTGACGACTACCCAAGACGACAACAACAACAACAACACAATAACAAGAGTCGTGCGAACGAACACGTACCGGAAATGTTAAGAAAAAAAAAAAAATCAAAATTTAATAAAATAATTTGTTTTGAAATTATAATAAATACGCTTTTCACACTTTGTGCACGCCCAAATTGCTGTTGTTGACGACGACGACGACAACGACAATGATAATGATGTTGTTAATGATGTTAATAACGATGGTGATGATGATGATGCCAAGAAATTTGTTGGCCAAGGGCGTTAAAAAAATCAACAGAAATTTTACTTCATTGCATTCAAAGTCATACAAATTGCTTCCGCACAACGAATTTTAAGAGTGAGAAAAACTATAAGAAAATTACAAGTGCAGCAAAATGAAAAGCCAAATGTCAAATAGATTTTAAAATTGGCCAAAAAAAAAATATATACAAAAAATCGATCGATTTTGGCAGTAAATTTTATTTAATATGTTTTTGTTGAACCTTTTGCCTTCTTATTATTATTGCATATTGCATAAATGAGCGCCACCAAAAAGATCAAAATCAAAGCAATGCAGCATTTAATAAAGTGTAGGTAAATGTAACTAAGTTGGCGAAGGTTTAAACAATAAAGATTTTAAAATGATTCGCTTGGCTCAACAACAACTAATCGAGTGTATCAATAAGCATGAAATGAGCGCTTCCGCTTATATTATAAGCCAACAACAGTCACGACTTGCCTCAATATTAACAGCAACAACAACTACAATAGACAACAACAATAGCGCATGAGCCTGTCCGCAGGAGTCTACAATTACAACAACAATAACACCAAATGAAAGCCACGTTTGAAGAAGTCTAAATCGTTTGTGCCAACATGCATTAGCCATGGGCCAAAGCCAAAGCCAAAACCACAACAACAACAACAATCACAAAATTCTGCTACTCAAAGTTGACAGCGTATGAAATTGCCTGCCTCACTGCCCCCCCCCCCCCCCCCCAACTCCTGCAGCTGTCATTATGTACGAACAAATGTTCATTAATGAATACGTTATTATTATTTTTTTTTTCTTTTGTCTCAGTTGCTTTGACTTACTTTGATTTAAGCCATATCAAGCTAAGCCAAGCCAAGCTCAAAGGCTAACAATTAACTGACAAAACTTGTAAAAGCTTCCGTCAACTTTTGCCTCTTCTTCATCATCTCATCTCAACTCATCATCATCATTATCATATACGTTACTTTGCCGCTTTACGCTTCATTAAAATTACAAAGCTGTAACTCTTCATTGCGTCTCATTTAGTGTCAGGACAGACAAACTGACAGACTGACAAGAGAGCGACTGAAAATGTTTTTTTTTTGTCTTAATTCAGTGGAAAAGAAAAGTAAAAGATAACAGTTAAAAAATTAGAGAAAAAAAATGCACAGCACGCGCTCGCATAAAGTTCAAAAACGTTGAACCTTTTCGCCACACGTTTTCATGAACTTTGAAACAAGCAAATCAAATTATTATTATTATAATAAATATTATTTTTTATAAGACACGTCTGTCTATCTAACGTTAAAGTAACTGTCAGCCATATGACATTTTGTCGGCCATTAACACAACTTGACACTTGTTGCTGACGTTGCCTTACATCGTTAAAAATGCAAAGTCAGTGGTGAAAAAAAAAAACGAAAAATAACATTAAAAAAATGTACAAAAGGTAATAAAAATAAATAAAAGAAAAACAATACAAAAAAAAAAAAAAACACATTAAAAAAAACGAAAACAAAACAAATAATAAAAGTTGCCAATTGTAAATGTGTCAAGGCTACAAGACATTCGCATAATACTCGCATTTGTTGGTCAACATTTTGAGGGTGTTAAATTTCTAAATTACCATTTCGACAAACATTATCAACAGTAACCATCATCATCATCATAAATATTACTATCATCATGATCATGCCTTGCAAATTAACACTTATTTTGAAAAAAAATGTATAGTGAAGAAATATTAAAAAAAAAACCCAAAGTATTCTTAGTTAAATATTTTACCTCCATTTCCTCTTTATTCCATATTAAAAATGTGCCAAGATAAATAAAGAAAAAGAAAATACCTATGTTACACAGCGCTATAGGGCACATACGACAATCTAGCTTTTGAATTTTGTGCTCAAGCTTTGTAACAAAACACGTTGACTCTTTGACTCGATCTGATGAGCTATCAATTATATTAGTTAATCAGTCACTCATACTATACTTGGATATGCAGCCGAAAGCATTAAAAAGTCAAGATAAAATACTTATAAATAGAAAATGATTGACTGTGAACTGTCATGCGTTAATAGAGCAAACACACCTGAGCATGATTCCTCAGGAAATGAAGAAGAAAGCCGAATTATGAAATCGTCTAGATTACTGAATTCATAATTTTTGCATTTATTTATAATATGTATTTTCCCCTCATCCATAAACGAAAAGGGAAAAGTAATTGATATATAGCCTATATTAATTTGGAATAATATAGGATTCTAATGGTGAACAAATTTTTGAAAACGGTTGAGTAATTTTTGAGTTTATTCATTACAAACATACAAATGTTTCCTCTTTATAATATTAGTATAGATTATAATGATGACTAATGAGTTTTTAGTATTGTTTACAAGAATTTGTTTTGATATAATTGATTTTTTGTTTTTCAAAACTTTAAAGCCAAAAAAAAATATATATTTTAATATTTTATCTTCAACATATTTGATTTCATATCGGTTGAAGCCATAACATAATTAATACAAGTGTCCGAATTACTGAAACGTTTGGATCTTCAAGTATCCAGTTTATCAGAGGTCTATTTTATTTATGAGACTTTATTCTTCACTCCATTTACTTTTCTTAGTGCAAATACGCCATTCTTTTCTGCATTTTTCCTACTTTATTTTATTGTCTCTTTTCCTTTTAATGTTTTTCAACGTATTATTTTTATACTTTACATTTTACATTACATTTATATTATATTATTAAATCAACACATGATATTTGAACATACATTATTGATTACGTGCATTTTTAAGCTGTTAGCCATCTGTATCTACTGAAGGGCATACAATTTATAACAAGCTCATGCATCTGGTCATCGACTGACTGAATGACTGACTGACTTAATGACTTACTGCCAAACTGACTGTCTGTCTGCCTATCTGGCTATCTGATAAATACACAAACTCATGCTTATGCGACTTATATAGTGACATAACATTTTTCAACGCTCGATTACATATGATATCGAATAGAAACCTAAATCAAATACAAAAGACAAGTTAAGGGTATAAAAAGCACAAATATTTGAATATATTAAAAGAGCAAAGACAACAAAAATGATGTGTTGTTATTGTTATTGTTGTTGATGATCATGAACATGTTGATGATGAAGAAATGCCAAGTCATCATAACATAAAAAAAAACATGTGCAGCACTTTCTGAAGTGAAGACATTCGAAGACAAGCAGCAAGAAGCGGGGTAACGTTTTGAGTTAGTATAAGTTGAAAACTACGTGCATAAATCTGCGTAGACCAGCATGACTTTTTGGTCATTCGCCTCGCCAAAAACAACAACTTTGCTGAGACACAGCCGAGCAGAGCGGAGCGGAGCGACAAGTGACAACAAATAACAACAAATGAACAAACTTTTTTCACATATTACTTTTTTTTTTTTTTTTTGTTTTCTTTTACGTTAAACAAATAGTGCTTAGACTGTGTGTGTGTGAGCGAGGCAGCATGCTAGTAATGATTACACAGACGCAATATCGACAAACAAACTAAATTGCCAATAAGAGAAATGGAAAGTGTTATGCGAAAAGAAGACAAAAAAAAAGCAACAAAAAAAAATGAAACAAAACATTGAAAAACCGTTGAAGAAGTCGAACAAGTAAACACAACGAATTTAGGTCATTAAACGTATGAGGAGTAGTGTAGTAGTGTGTGTGTGTGTGTGTGTGTGTGTATGTGTGTGAGTGTGCAACTGATTTGTGCGCTAGTTCAAAAGGTTTGAAATCATTTTCAGCAATTCATGTCGCATCGTACCGAAGTCAAATCAAATTTTTCATATTTTCTTTTGCTTTAATAATATTTTCTTAAAATTTTACATTTATTATTTCTGCAAAATGTTATTCATGTAAATAATACATAAAAGATTTGAATGCTTCAACTACTCTGTCAATGCAAACATAAAATAAGCTAAAACTTTAGTATTTTAAGCAATATAGACTTATGTTACATAATGTCACACAACACATACGGCAGTCTAACACTAAACTAGAAATCAATGCATAAGTGTTAATTTAACGCATGTGCGGTATGACACTGTGTAACATTTCACCCATCATGCAAATACACACGTGTTGAAGGGCACGCACACACATACACACACACACACACAACATGAGTCAGTCATGTACGTTCAATCAAATGTTCGCTTGATTGATCGAAGCTTACGTTGGTTAAACTCAAATGCCTTTGGGCAATATTATGTTAACGTACGTTGGAACGAATAATAAGAAAAAATAAAATAAAATAAAAATAGAAACGAAAACGTTACGAATCGATTGAGTAATTTGATATAATTTTATTTAATTAACGACATGATCGTTTACTTCAATGATTGATCGTCAATTAATGAGTGCCGAAAAGCACTTAATTGAAATGTTGTCAATTGTTGTTGAAAGTGATACATAAATTGAAACTCAAACCGAAACCGAAATTGAAATTGAAAGTGTAATTGAGTTTGATGAATTGAAATGAATTTGCATAACATGAACCAAAAAGTTGTTCAACACTTCAATTTTTAATTTTTTTTTTTTTTCATCTTCTTATTTTTCGTACTTTTACGTCACAATGTATTTTTTAATTTTTATATATTTTTTTATTTATTTTTAATAATTTTATATAGTTTTTTTTTTCTTTCTTTCTTTCTTTTTTTGTTGAATTTGTCGTCGCACATGGTGCACATGGGCATGACAAATAATGTTGCATTGACAAACAGACAGCGCAGTGACTAAAAAATTTCACAGCTCTGTAGCATCAAACATTCAAGCAACAGCAACAACAACAACAACAACAACAACAACACTGTGTGAGTTAAGTAAAAGAGTGTTAAATATACAACATTTGCGTCACACTTTTTGCCTCATGCATTGCCTCTCTATCAACATCTACACAACAGAAAGTGAAGCTCCTGTGCAGCTTCACTTAGACGTCATCACAAGACATATTATTGTTGTTGTTTATTACAATTTGAATTACGTCGTATTTGTTTTGGTTTTTCAGCTTTGCTTTATTTATTGTTGTTGTTGTTGTTGTCATTTCTTAGTGTTGGCGGCATTTATTTTACGACCCATGACGTTGCCTTTCCCACATGAGGCGTGGCGGAACATTGCAAAAAAAAAAAAAAAAAAGATTCAAAAAAAAAAAATATTAATCATAATGAGCGCAACAGACATCACAACAACAACAACAGCAACAGCAAAAAGACAATGACAATAAAAATATTACACATTTGGAAGAAAAATTATAACAATAATGTTGTCTATCTTTGCCTCTTACGCGTAGTCAAGTTTTATATTCAAAACATAACAAAATATCGAATGCATAACAATTTTGAGGTATTTTTTACATAATAATTAAAAAAGAATAAATTAAAAAAATCTTTCATTACATTGAAGAAAATATGCAACTTAGTCTCACACCAGTCACAGAAAGTCACAAACGCTCAGCAATTCTCAAACAGACGGTCACAGGGTTACAGTATTATTGATCTTTAAGTTTGCAGACTGTAAAGTTAGTTGTTCTGAATGTAAAATGCTTCTTCTTCACGTTTAAACTGCGTTGGTAAATCTTGAAAGAACACTGAAATAAAATTTGTGAGTATTTATGATCAAGTCACCTTTATTGATTAATCAATTGAAGGCATAACATTTTTATGCTATGGTTTTTTTTTTTTTAAATGTTAACTTATATTAAAATACAAATTTTTTTATAATAATCTAAATTTTTAATAAATGCCATGGAAAAATAGTAAATGACATGAGCAGTCATTAAACAACTTTATATAAAATTCTATTGTGAAAACAAAAACAGTTCATCACTATTTGTGACTTACTGTGACTCGCTGTGAACCGCTGTGACCCGCTGTGAGTCGTTGTGACTTATTGAGAATCATTAAAAGCAACAAATGTGACTTTTGAGCTTATAAGCCTTGTGATGCTTTGAGACTCACTGTGATTAGTCTGAAAATAGCTATAGGAGAATGATCCCGTATCTGTTCTGGAAGCATTTTATTAAAAACCCTAAACTTTAGGCTCTCATGCTTATTTTTTCATGCCTCTCTGTGTCACATATTACGTAGAATTCACATTTTTGGTATCTCTTTATATATATATATATATTTTTGTGTTTTTTTTTTGTTTCTTATTTTATGCAAAAATTAATGTATGCAACAAAGCTGTGAAAAGTTAAGCCAAAAATTGATTTAAAGCAAAATAACACAAACAACAATACATACAAAAAAGTTTTGTGGACGACTGCGAGTCTATTTATCTTTTTGTGCTTCATGCTAAAATTCCCTCAAACCAAAAAAGAAAACAACGCCTCAACAAGTGAATGTGAATGTTTTTTTACCTTCTGTCTTTTTTTCTTTTTTATTTTTATTTTTTTTTCTGCAAATGTAAAGTAGTAAAGCAGCGAGTAAGACAGCTGCGTGCGTGTTTGACTTGTTGAGCTGTACTAATTGCGCTTTTAACAGCCAGCCAACCAACCAACCAACCTACCAACATAAAGACAACGTCAGAAGGTGCGCTGAAGTTGTGTGCAAAATTCAAGATACTCATACTTTGAATTTGGTCTCGCAAGTAAACAAAATCATTTCAGTTTGCTTGACTCATTGCATGATTATATAAGTCAACAGACACATGTATCTGCAGTTTTGTCTTTTTTTGTTTAATATTTATATTTTTTTCACATTTTGGCAATTTACAAGTCACAACTTAAATTTTAATAAGTTATTATTATTTTAGCTTCTTTTTGTTGGTTAATAAATGTGTAAAAATCAAAAAAAAAAAAAAAATCCAAGCTTAACAATAATGAAAACAAACGCGTTCATTTCGCCGGCTTGGCCACTTATTCACTTAGGTTTGCTTTTTTTCTTTTTTTTTTGCCAAAGCAATAACAATCTGTGCACTTATCACCCCTTACCCTGCCCACAATTGAGTGGCACACAGTCGTCGTCGTCGTCGTCGTCATCGTGGTCGTCGTTTAGTGTTGAAAATTCCGCCGGGCTGTTGTGGCGCTCTTACAACAGTTTGGAATGCGGTCGCGCAAGCGCACTAAATTCGCGCATTCGTTGAAACTTGACGTCGACGAGTGTCTTGATTTTTGGTTTTTGGTTTTTTCTTTTCTTTTTTTTTCTCTTTTTCTTTCTTTACAATCAACAACCAAAAATTAAAAGAAACAAAAAAAAAAGAGCCAACAACGAAACAAATGAAATAATCACAAATTGCAAAATTATTTACACACTGAAAGGCGCAATCGCCCGCACCAAAAGCCAAAAAACATGCATCGCGTCAAGTCGCGTCGGTTTGAGCCGCGATTGAGCAACCGTTTGTAACAAACCACAATCAAGTGTAGATGACAATCGATCAACCGACCGAACGAATGAACGAACGAACGACCCTTTTTGTCTGTTCAGTCCATAATGAAGTTAAGGTTAAACGTTTATGCGATTAGCTTTTGTTATGCTCTACACTTGAAGAAATAAATTACTCATTGGGATAAACAATTTTAAGGAAAAATTCTTCAAATTAAATCCGAAGTTTGTTATCAACTTGTTTTTACCGAAAAGCAATTTAACGTAAAGTGCCCTATTACCGACCACCTAACCCAGTTCTTACTTAATTGTGATAATTCAAGCGTATTTTCCAATAAAGTAAGGATTTTAGAAATCATAGTGAAATTATTGATTTTCTTTTTATAAATATTTCAAAAAAAAAAGTATTGTTTCATTATGTTTCGAAAAATGTCGAAGTTCCCTAATACCGACCACCAAATTTCTACGTGCCTAATACCGACCACTAGGTGCCCTAATTCCGACCACTTAAAATTATCAAAGAAACGCCACTTTTTGCAATTGAAAACGAATTTTATTATTATAATTATTTATTTTTTCTTTGATTTATTTTTATAGTTTTGTTTTATTTATTTTATTTGATTTTATCCATATTCTTTATTCTATTTATTTTGTTTCATTTTATTTCTATCCATTTTATTTTATTTTTTCTTTATCATTAATTTCATTTATTCTATTATATTTTATTTTGATTTAATTTATTTATCTTATTTTTTGTTGCTTTATTCTTATATTGTATATTGTAAGTTATTTGTTCGGCTCCTCGATTATCCACTTATAATTAAATTTATTTTCTTTTTCAATTCCTCAGCTTCTTTTTCCCCCCTCGCTGACTATCACTTTCGTTTGGACTTATTCTAAGTTCTACTCATTCATGCATATTCTATTTTCCGGATCACTTTTTTTTTATCTTCCTCCTATGGCAATCCTTGCCAACTGTTTCAGTTTTTACTTGATTTGCTTCTATTTTTTTTTTTTAAATTTTATTTACTTCTTTGTTCCATTTTCTTTGCACAATTTTCACTAAACTTGTTCTTTATCTTTATTTCTTAGTATTTGGTTTTTTTGTTTTTATTTGCTTTTCTCATTTTTCTTGAGAATCAATGAACAACTCAAAATTGATGTCAAAATGCCGGTTCCGCATTGCATGCTTCTTCTTATTTCAACTAAACTAAACAACTTCATACATATCGAACAAGTTCGAACACATTCGAACATGTTGCAGGCCATGCAAGCAATCTTTCTCTCTCTCTCTCACTCGCTTGGTGTCTTTTCGTAATGTGTTGGATGCTTTTGCAATGCAAAAACTTTGCTGCTTTGTTGTTGTTGTTATTGTTGTTTGTATTTGCTTGTCTTGGCAGTGACTTCACTTTGGCTGCTGCGCAACTATTTCATTTGGCCGTTCGTTCATTCGTTCGCGTTTGGTTCGTCGCCGCTTAGCGGTACTTTATATTTCAGTTAACAACGTGCAACGCTGGCGCACTGACGCTGCTAACGGATTACAAACAACGCGATCGATCTTCTTTTTTTTTTTCTATATACTTCAAGTAAAGCATTTATTTTTGTTTTATAATATATATTTTTTTTACCTCCTATTTTACGCGTTCGTTGCTTTTGTTGGTGTCTTCTTCAAGAAAACAAGGATTTTTAACAAAAGCAAATAATATATATTTTTTTAAATTCTTTATAAATCATACTGATTTCTGTTGTGTGTTTGGTTGAAGAAAAAAAAGTGCATGTAAGCGAACTTCTTACCTTAAGTGTTGAAGATATTTTTTTAGACAATATTTTCAACAAATTTTATGTGTAAAACTCAAAGTGTTGTTGTTGGCGCATTTGAAAAAAGCAATATATGCCAAAAGACAAATAATTTCATAAAAAAAAGTTATTTTCAAAAGGAAATTTCGGTAAAAAAAAAAATAATTCTTTGTTGACTTATTTTTTTTATCTTTTCTATTTTTTTTTTTTTCTTTTCGTTGAGATTTTATTATCAATGTGTTAGTCTTGTCTTGTTGCAATTATGTTTAGCGGGGGGAATGATTTGACTTAACGCGCAACTGTTTATTAATGCAAAGACAATTCAAATGCACTCAACGGCAAATGCTCAACAACAACAACAACGATGACGACAAATGTTGGCAATAACAAACGATTCAAAAGATAAAAATTTAGATGTTGTAAAATAGCAACAAGAAAACAAAAGTGAGCATTGTACACTACAACAACAACAATAACAATAACAATAACAAAAACAACAGCATCAATGAAATGCATTGCATGCAAACAATATGGAATTATGACAACAACAACAACAATAACAGCAATAAGAAATATCGTTGACTTTGTTGTTTTGATTGCCAAACAGTTACAACAACAACAACAAAAAATAGCAATAACAGTCTTCATTTATCTCACTTCCATTGTAATTTATTGTTGTTGTTGTTATTGTTGAGGTTTTGCAATCTTACAAGCTCAATATTAAATCAAATCAAATTATAACAAATCCAACATTCAAGACTCGGAAGCCATCCATCCAACGGTGAGGACATCGTTAGTTTCGAACAATTGAATTTAAATGAATTATCAGCTATAATAATAAATGACTGTTAATGTTAGAGTGAGACAAAGCGAGGGCGAAAGAGACTGAGAGAGAGAGAGTAAGGAAAGAGAGTCACTAATAATGCTAACGGTGCACTTGAATTAAATCAAAAACAAACAAAGCTCAGCTCAGCAAGCGCACTTGAAATAAACAAAAGACTTAAGCAACGAACTTGCTTTGCTTTGTCCTTACGATAATTTCTTTTTCTTTCTTTTCTGTTTTTAGTTTTACTGCTATAATTGTATGCATAATAATGTAAGTTTTATGTTAATCATGTTGTTGTTATTATTTTTTTTTTGTATGTTTTTGTTAATTAACTTTAGCAAAGGAAAAATATTTTTTTTTTTTTAATTTTGTGGCAATTTTCTTGTGTGTTGTTGTATTAAAATGTATTTGTAAAAATTTATTTAAAAAAAAACATTTACATTGCGTGAGTTCAGACAATTTGCCCGCATGATTTATACCTTTTTAACAATAAAGTTGTAGAAAATATGCTTTGATTTATGAACACGCAACTTTAAAAAAACAAAAAAAAAAAAACAAAATACAAATCAAGATTCAAATGCAAACAACAGTGTTGTAAAACCTTGAAAACAATTTTAAAAATTTTCAAAAAATTGAAGAGTTCAACTTTTTGACATATACAACAGTTTGAGCAGCATTGGAAAGCAGAAAAATTACAAAATGTATTTGAAAAAAAATTTTTTCACCCTATCAACATAAAAGTAAAACAAAAAAATATAGAAAATGTTGCTAAGGCGAGAATAATAATTTGAAACTATTTCTGAATTTGCATTGAATTAAAAAAAAAAAAAACAAAATAAATTACAAAGTCATTGACACAATGACATGTTGTACTTTGTAAAAGTAACAACAAAATTATTAGTATGAGCGAGTTAGCAACAACAACAACAAACCAACAACAACAAACAAGCAACAATCAACAAAAGCAACAAGGTGACTGACATATTAATAATGACTTTACTAACTGACAAAGGTTGAAGAGTTCATTCGCTCATTTGACACCTCGTGCTATTTTTGTACCTGCCTGTGTTTCTGTGTGTGTGTGTGTGTGTGTCTTTTTTACAACAAATTCAAGCACCAAAATAACTTGAAATTAACTTAATAATGAGTAATAATAACTTAATGTGTAAACAAGTCGGCAAATGTTTAACATTGAAAGCTCCAAATGTGTGTGTGTGTGTGTGTGTGAGTGAGATGTGCGTGGGTCGCAAAATTTAATTTATTGTTGATTGCATACAATATTAATTCAACAGTCATTAAACTATGAACTTGAATTTGGTTTTTTTTTTTATTAAATCATAAAAAGCGTCAAATTTCAAATTCTTCTTCACGCATTCATGGTTCAAAAAAAATGTCCAAATTATTAAAATTGTTGGTCCAACATCATCAACGCAGGCAACGCATTTTTGTTTATTGAACGTAAACAAAAACTAAATCGAAAAATCAAAAACTAAAGAAGAAGATGGCGTAGCAAAATGAATAACTATAAAGTTAATAAATAAATAAATAAGTCGACAGCGACGATGATGGCGACGCAACAGGTTTCGCAGTTGAATAAACTCGTTTCTTGTGCCGTTGTTGACCTAATTTTGTGCAGCATTTTTTTCCGTCTTCATTACGTTTCGTTGCGTTTTGTCTTGACTTGTGGTTTTTTTCAATGCTTAAAAAACTGTGCGAAAAATGATTATTGCACTGTACTGTTACTTCTTAAACGACATAAGCGCATCTTATAACAAAGGCAAGCAAACAGGATTAAAGCGAGAAGAAACAAAAAAACAATAAAGTTGAAGTTGTTATAAAAGCAACATCAAAGACAAGCCTAAGAAATTCAAAAGAAAGACGAAAAATCATAAAAAAAAATAAAGACAGACAGAATGAAACATTAAGAAAAGAAAAGTAAATTGTTGAGTGTGGTCAAGTAAGAAGAAATGAGAAGAGAAACACAAAGATAATGTAAAGTTGAACTTGATTAAGTAAAAAATGCAAAAAAATTAAGAAACAAGATGTAAGAGTTATAAAAGTACACGCTTTGTAGGTTGGTAGGGAACGAAGAGAGCCAATGAGTATGTTAGGAAGCGTTTATCAAAGCTCATCTCAGCTTATTAGTAAATTATAACTCACTTGAGTTGAATTGAACAAAACTCAATAAGGAAGGTTGATGAACATGTTCTTAGCACACAGCAGACATGCTACAAAACTTGCCAAAAATTTCCTAATTTAAATATTCTAATCAAATCAAATAAACATAAACAGAAAACGAAAGGTAAAAACAAATATAAAATCAAACCATTTTTTTAAGCTGCAACCTTTCACATGCCGCAAGCTCAATGAACGGCAACCAAACAACAATCAAAATGTAGGCAACAAAACAAAAAAAAAAAAAAATTGCACAATATTATTGTTGTTGCTATTTCAGTTTCGTTTATTGTTGTATGCAATTTACATCGTTAATATTTCGTATTTACCAATCGAGCGCCAATTATACCGCAACCGAATTTGATGTTACATCATTGCATGAATGAACTAAGCAAACGAAACAAGCGAGTTGAAAAGATTTTTTATATAAAACTAAAGATACAAAGATAGACTGGCAGACAGACAGACAGACAAAGAGACCTTTGCCAATAAGAAACCGTTAAGAAGAGAGTGACAGAAACTGAAAATGAAATGAAATGGAAAATAAGCAAACACCAAAAGCAGAAGACAACGAAGAAGAAGCGAAACAATAACAGCAACAAAAGCGCGCGCTTAAGAAACAAGCTCAAACTCGACGAGTGAGCGTTGTTGTCATGCTCATGCATGCAAAACGAGTAGCAAACAACAACAGCAACAAAATAGAGTGACGAGTGACGAGCTTGTGATAAATACACTCAAAAAAAGTATCAACATTGAATTGATACGGGTTGTGTTAAATTGATATTTAAACTAGTATTAATTTTTAAGTATCAGTATAATAATAAATAACATGAATTTTATACAAAGAAGTATCATTTATACATATATAAATTTTATATAAAATAGTAAACAAAAGTATAAAATTGATACTGAAAAAGTATTAGGGAACGTCCATAAATTACGTACAATAAAATTAGAGGAGGGTTGGTTCAGCAAAATCTCACCTAATCTCACCTAGAGGAAGGGGGTTCATCGGACATCTTATGTAAACTTTTTAGTTCATTAATTGAGAATTTTTTTTTTTTTTCAAAATTTTAAAGATACCCAGGGAGAGGTTCTTCGAAATCTCATCAAGAGGGGGAGGAAGGGTCTAAATTTCGAGAAAAAATATCACGCAGTTTATGGACGTTCCCTTAATATATACGAATGTTAGAACGAAATTTCAAAAACTAAAAAAAATAGCTTATATAATACTTATTTTTACAAAATTTCAATGATATCTGTAGTAGAGTTGGTTGAGTACTGATTTACTATATTACTATGGTACATGTAGTGAAGATGACTCATGAAGATTTAGCAGGTTCTCCGATGACCACACATCCAAATTTTTTTACAATAATTTTTTTTGTTTTGTGTTCTTCCTTGAGAGGGATTTGAATTCACGACGTCTATCTGATGACAATGTGCAAACATGTCATTTTGATAATTTCCAAATTATACCAAAGTTTCATATTGAGCTCTAAATAGTATTGTTTTGATCTAACGATATTTTTTTGTGTGTAAGCGTAAGCAAGAGCGAGAGCGATAATAAAATGAAATATTGAACGAACGTTTTTTTTTTTTTTTTTGTTACTGTTACTTTTATTGATGGTATTTGTTGATTTATTTTTGTATCTATATGTACACACATTTTTTTTTCTGTTTTTGTTTTGCTTATTTGCTTTAAACAAACTAAATCGTCAAGGTCGCACAACGGCAACGTCGACAACGACAAAAGCAGAGCGTCTATCGGCGCTTCCGTACGTGCATGCAACATTTGTCTTACAAATGAAACGCGTTCGTTGCCTGAGTCTTTCGTTTAAGCGTACGTTAACTTGTCAAACGTCATGATCAAATCAATACAACAACCACAACAACAACAATAGCAACAGACATGCGCGCTAAGCAAACTAATGTCTTGATAATGACCACAACGAAATTTTACATATTATTTGTTATTGTAATTTTTTTTTTTTTTTTTTGGGGTTTTTGGGTCTTTCAACATTTCAAATGACCTAATTTTATTTTTTTTTTCTTTTTTTTGCTTTTCTTTACATGTAAACAGCATAACATGAGCAGAACGTAGTGTGTTATACAACAACAACAACAACAACAACAACATGGTACTCAATTTGCTCTTCATAACAACCGTCATTAAGTCAACATTTGGCGTTGTCACGACAGGACTTTGGCTTATACCGCTCATGTTGGCCGCCATTACTTACTACAGATACGATGCCGTCGATCCTGAAGCTCGTCCCATAGATCAATTAAATTTATGGCCTGAATATGATTTCATTGTTGTTGGCAGCGGTTCGGCCGGCGCTGTTGTTGCGAATCGTTTAAGTGAATTACGCAAATGGAAAGTTTTACTCATTGAAGCTGGTCCAGATGAGAATGAGATAAGCGATGTACCATCGTTGGCCGCTTATCTGCAATTGAGTAAACTCGATTGGGCCTACAAGACGGAACCATCGACAAAAGCATGCCTGGGCATGCAAAGTAATCGTTGCAATTGGCCACGGGGACGTGTCTTAGGCGGTTCAAGTACATTGAACTATATGCTATATGTACGCGGCAATAAGAACGATTTTGAACATTGGGCAGCGCTTGGCAACACTGGTTGGGGTTATGATGATGTCTTGAAGTATTTTAAAAAATCCGAAGATAATCGTAATCCATATTTGGCTAATAGTCGTTATCATGGCCGTGGCGGTTTGATGACCGTACAGGAATCACCATGGCATTCACCATTGGTGGCGGCCTTCGTTGAGGCGGGCAATGAGATTGGCTATGAGAATCGTGATATTAATGGTGAGAAACAAACGGGTTTTATGATAGCACAAGGCACAATACGACGCGGTTCACGTTGTTCAACGGCCAAAGCATTTCTACGTCCGATACGACAACGTAAAAATTTTCATCTCTCAATGAATTCACATGTAACAAAGCTTATAATTGAGCCGGAAACGATGCGTGCCAAAGCTGTTGAATTTGTCAAATATGGCAAAGTGTATCGCATTAAGGCAAAACGTGAAATTATATTATCGGCGGGCGCAATAAATACGCCGCAAATACTGATGCTCTCAGGCATTGGTCCACGTGAACATTTGACGGCGCATGGCATACGCGTGTTGCAAGATCTGCCCGTCGGCGAGAATATGCAGGATCATGTGGGCATGGGCGGCATGTCGTTTCTGGTTGATAAGCCGGTGGCCATTGTACAGGATCGTTTCAATCCGACGGCCATAACATTTCAATATGTGCTACGCGAACGTGGTCCCATGACAACGCTCGGCGGCGTTGAAGGTTTGGCCTTTGTGCATACGCCATATTCGAATCGTAGCATCGATTGGCCGGACATACAATTTCATATGGCGCCCGCTTCAATTAATTCGGATAATGGCGCGCGTGTGAAGAAGGTACTCGGCCTCAAGGAGTCCGTTTATCAGACAGTTTATCAGCCAATTGCCAATAAGGATACATGGACAATAATGCCCCTATTGTTGCGACCACGTTCACGTGGTTGGGTACGCTTACGTTCCGCCAATCCATTTCATTATCCGCTCATCAATGCCAACTATTTTGATGATCCGTTGGATGCGAAAACACTTGTAGAGGGCGCTAAGATCGCTTTGCGTGTTGCCGAAGCGAAAGTCTTTAAGCAATTTGGTTCACGTCTATGGCGTATGCCTTTGCCGAATTGCAAACAGCATAAATTTCTATCGGATGCCTATCTGGAGTGTCATGTACGCACAATTTCGATGACAATTTATCATCCCTGTGGCACCGCAAAAATGGGTCCCGCCTGGGATCCCGAAGCTGTTGTTGATCCACGTTTGCGCGTTTATGGCGTACGTGGTTTGCGTGTTATCGATGCCAGCATCATGCCGACCATAACCAGTGGCAATACGAATGCGCCGGTCATCATGATCGGTGAAAAAGGCGCCGATCTCATTAAAGAGGATTGGCTAAAGAATCCCGAATACAAAGTGGTCAACAGTTAGCGAAGCTAACGCGTTAACGGCATGACAAGTCACTGGCTTTATTGTTCGTCCGTCCATCAGACAGACAGATAAGCGCAAGTGACAACAAAAACAATAAGAACATCAACTCAACGCATAACCGTGTAGATGAAAAAGTTGCCATCGCATTAAATTATTAGCTCAATTCTATTTCTCTATAACGTCTGTTATAATATTAAGCGTTTTAGCCAACACTGACGGCAGCAATGAAACTCAAAAGAAACAATGAAGAGCAGCTGTCAAATTCACTCAAAGCACTTCATCAGTTAATTAAGTTAATCATATACAACAGCATTACAAGCAAATCGAGTCATAGTTTTATTTAATAATACAATTTTTTTTTTTCGTTTTATTGTTTTTATTTTAATTATTAAGTTGTGTTAGTTTAATTATTTTGTTTTAGTTTAAGTATATTATATACATTTATTTAATAAATTAAATCTTAAAATAAAAACAAATTGAAAATTAAAAAAAAAAAAATTACTGCCAAAAAGTATGCAACAAAAATTTATATTAAAAAATTTGCTGCATACATTTAGGCACAAGTTAAATGCACATTTTTAGTTAAGCAAAACTCATCAACAAAAGGTGAGTGATGGTGAATAATATGTGAAAAAGGATTATCCTAAAGAAGAAGAATTAAAAGAAAGTGAAAAGAAAGCAGACATGTAGAAAGCAAAATACAGCTTCTTATTGAGTGATAAAGTATTGGAATTTAATTAAATATGGAAAATTTTACTTCGAAAACAAAAATTTCATCTTCGAAAACAAAAATTGTATCTTCGAAATAAAATTTTCACTTCGAAAATAAAATTTCAACTTCGAAACCAAAATTTCGTCTTCGAATTAAAAAAAAAAAGTTAAAAATTATTTCGATTAAACAATTTTATATTGCATAAGCTCATTTCAGCTTGTCTTAACGAATTAATTAGCACAATATTTTGTGTAAGAAATCCAGAATACAGACTACACAACAAAGAATTCCATTAATTCAAACAAACAAATTAAGTCAAGGCAAGACAAATAAAACCAAAATAAAATTTTAAATTAAAACAAAAACAAATAATCTTTGCAAATTCTCAAAAACTAAAAACCATTTAAAATACGATATGTGTTAATTTAAAAATGATTCAAGTCTTACAACGTCCTTGGTATGAGACAAATTTGAAGAATACCGGAAGTCGGAAATACAAGAGTAAAAGAGAAAAAAACACCGCCAAGCTTAAATTAACCAAAAGCAAAATGCTAATCAATGCAAATTTAACAAGTCAAGTTCAGAAAATTTTAAAAGACTAAAAGATTAAAGAAAAACTCGCACGATCTAAATGACATGACCGAAAGATGGTGAAATAAAGTTTATAAAACAGTTCGCTTCGCAACAAAAACAAAAACAACAACAACAAAAAACACAAATTAAATGAGAACACAAATTAACACAAAAGTCAGCATAGCTAATTCTAAGCCAACGAAGTTAAACTGGATTTGTGATTTAATTCACCATATACGTATACTATATGCAAATGTTTTATCATAAAGTGAAACAAAACAAAAACAAAAACAATACAATGCATTAAATGAGCGTCAAGTTCAAGGTCAGCAACGATAAACAAACAATTAAAGATAAGCTATTTTGTCACTGGCACATATCAATTTTATCGCACAACAATTGCAATGGGCGTGCCTTGATGAACAATCTAGTTGGCCGTTGAGCATTCAAATGCGTTTTTTTTTTAATTTGTAATTTTATGTATTAATTACAGAAATTAAATACGCTCGTTGTGTTCAATCGTCATAGAAACGCAGAAAAGCTTGCGACTACGTGACAAACATAATGATAATGATGATAATGATGATGACCAATCGACCCCAACACCAAACGGCATGACGAACACGCACAACAACCGCAACAGCAATGCCAATAACAACATGCAAAAATCGCATTAAAAAATGCAAAATTGGTGATAATAAAGATAAATTTATGCCTGCAGCAAAGCAAAAGTGCTAGGACGGTAGCGAATGATGGAGACTTTGAAAACTTCAGAAAAGAACACTCACTTTCTGTTGTTTACTCAACTCAGCACTTCTTTTAAGCAACTCCTAACTGAGAAAAATAGAAAAATGATGCTTCGAAATTTTAATTTAGGCGCCACAATTTAATCAATCCGACCCTGATAATAAGTCATGCCGGCACCGTCATAATCAATAAAAAATTTCCAGCAATTCGTTCTGCAAAAATTGTATCTCTTCATAGCATCTCTTTGCCATATCTTTAAGTTGTACCCTTGATTTTTGCACATCACATTGTTAACATCTTTATAAAATTAGCCTTATTCTATTTGTTTTTATAATTCAGACACATCAATGTTCTTTTATCATCTATCAACAACAATTAAAACTCAATTAACGCAAACCCTTAAATTTATACGAATCAAAATGTATTAAGCGATACGTACAAATGAAGAAAAATGTTCGAAACAATAACAAAACCAATTTGTAAAATGATTTAACACTATAAAAGAAGAAGAAGATGAAAACTGGGTCATTAACTGGCGGAAGTATTTTGCACTATGCTATGAGTATGAAATCAAAAAGCAGACAACAGATAGCAATAAAGGCGCGTGAAAGAGACAGCGATGTGCACACAACTTCCTGCATATTTGGCAAACGGTTTTTTTTTTTTTTTTTTTGAATAATTATTTTGAATTTTACTCTCTTCAATATATATATTTTTTTGAGTAAATGTTTACTCATTTAGGGTTAAAGATAGCGTGCATAGAGGTTAATAAACTTGTTATAAACTATTGTGATATGATATGTTAAACTTGTATCACAAATACAAACAAAAACAACAAAAACAACAAAACAATTTATTGACCGTTAGCTGCATTTGCGCTCTCAACTGACCGAGACCCACTGAACTTGAAATATTTTTAGCATATTTGAGTTTTTTTTTTTATATTATTATTATTTTTATTTTTTTATACTTTTTGCCGATTTAAGAATTCAATGTTAAATCGTCTTGAATGTTGAAATCATTATTGACTAATTTTTATAGAAAATTGTTTTCAATGATTTTAAATAAGAATTTATTAACTTACAATGATCAGAGATATGACAGAGAGCACGATTTTACTATTATGATAAATGTTCGTTGCTTACCTGTAAAGAGATACAAAAGATAGATAAGTGCATGTATTATTATATAAGTAAGTTTTTTAATAAAAAAAAAAATAATAAAACTGCTAAGTAATAATTTGTTCATTAATTTGTATTTATCACTAATTATATGCTTATTTATTAAGTTAAGGCAATGTTGTTTTCATTTTTGTATAAGTTCTTAACAAAAAGCCAATAAAAAAAAAAAAAAAAAACAAAAACGTAAATGTAAACCGGTAGAAATATCTTTTCAAATTACAACGCACAACAGAACAACTTAACTTGAAATTTATATGACAAAAGTAACAGATGTAAACAACCTTGATGATGTATTGATTTAGTTACACAACGTTGGCCACAACTCAACCATAAAGAAAACAACTTGTTTCAAAGCTGTAATGAACTTTAAGTGCCAAAGTCTGTTACTATTGCCATCGGCATGAGCATCACCCTAGCCATCATCAATAATGGACATAATACTTATGTTTGTTGTTTTGTCAGAACGATTTCGTAGAAGACCTTCACACTGCTGACCCACTCAATCAGAACTTGTAATGAATCGAGCGAGAATGTTGACCTAGAAACGCGCTTTTCAAATGTATCGATTTAGCTCGCTCACTTTGCGTCTGACTTATTAGTTTGGCTTGCGGAAGTTCGTATTTGTGCCTTTGTTTTGTTATATTTTAAGATCTAACGATTTAGACATCAAAATACATTTGCTTAAGCATACAATTAAAAACAGATTACGTTCACTTGTATTAAATAAAAATATTTGATTATATTTTTTTTCAAAGATTTGGTAGCTAAAACGGAAAATCCGATACTACTATATGGTATTATAATACAAGATCGTGTTTAGGCGTAGGTTCGTTCAGAATAAATAAATGCAATGATCAGATCACGCCAGGTATGAGATCAGTTCGCTTTGGTTTGAAGATTAGATTACATTATAGATCAGATTAGGAGATTGAAGATCAGAGAGATTCGAACAGATTATACTATATCCGATCGGATCTGTTTTCTAAATAGTACATAGAATTTGGAATTTTTAATATATTGATTTGAAGATAAAATTATAGATCAGAACAGAGTGGAGTGTAGATCAGAGTTATTTGTATGTTCAAATACAGTTTGGACCAAATAAAAAATGGTGGCTTAATCAAAATGTAGATCAGTTAGTTGAAATTATATGATGGTTTAAGGAATCCCATTCGTTTTCATTATAGATATAAGAGTCAATGATGAAAACAGATATAAATATTTAAGATTCTAATTAAGGAGTGTCTTTAATTTTAAATATTAATAAATTATAAAGATTTTGTTTAAAAATTAAAAAAATGTCTTATAAAATATAATTCTATGTCTACAGTCTTCAAATTTAAGCCAAACCCACTTTGGCTTTTGTTTATTAAACACAAAAAAACGAAAACCGCAAAAGAACCAAGTCATGATGACTGTGCTATGACACGCATGTCACAACACCAACAAATAAAAGACCTGTTTTAGACAATCTTCCAATTTTCAAGTTCTAATAATTTTTTTGGAAATTTACGTCAAGTCTGTCTGACACATGCTTTTAAACGCTAATAAACTTTATGGAATTGAGATATTTTAGGCAAAGTCAATTTAAATTTGTTAGACCAAAAACAAAAAAAAAAAACAATAACAAAATTAAAAATTAAAACAAAAAAAAAGCGGCAAAGACTTTTTGGCTAATCAAATATTGAAATGTCAAATAGAAACAACAATAAAAATCAATCAATATTTCAATATTTTGGCTTAAGAGGCTCTTAAATAAAAGGAAGAATTCAATAGCGAATTTATGGAGTAAACACAAATAATGCAAAAATAAAAAACATTAAACAAAAACTCAAATTGCTTTTTTAGAAATATTATACAATTGTTTAAAAAAAAAATGTTAAAAAAACTTAACTAAATACAAAGAATCGACAGTCTTGAGGCATGAAGCGAAGGTCGCGCCCCGTGCGCGTAAAAGCGAAACAATCAAAGTCATTTTGAAGTCAAACAATACTAACAACAACAAATTTTTAATAGACTCGCCAACACTCATTGCTTGCAATTTGTTAATTGACAACAAGAATAAAGTTTAAGCCTCAAATATATAAATATATTTTTTTATATTTTCATCAATTGATTGTTGAAAAAAGCTTTCAACGCAAACGCACAAAGGAAAGGTGAATAACTTGTTGAGTATTTTGTCTTTTTTGACGCAAAAATGCTGCCACAAGTCAATAGTTTATTAAAAATGCTTCAATAAAAAAAAAAAAATTATAAAAATACTGAAATTGAAACCGTTTTTTTTTATTTTTTTATTTAATGATTTATTATTATTAATTTATTTTTGTTTTTTGCACTTGCACATGTGCAAAACTTGCAAACACTTCAGAATTTCAGCGCTGTCTCTTTTACACGCTCATGAAGCAATACGATATATCGTAGTAACGCTATGGATGCTGACATCAACAACAACAACATTTTCAACAGTTCAGTACAGTTCGTTTAGTTCAGTTCATTCACTTGTTCACGGAACTTATTGCATTATTAAACTGATGAATAATAATAAAAAAAAAACAAACACTTCATGGATTAGACAAATATATATATAAGTATGTATCTTGATTGTAGTTTTAATAGCGGAAGTTGTTAACATTATTATTATTATTACTATTTTTTTTTCACTCTTTTTCTTTATTATTATCTTCTTTTATAATAAATACATTTAATGAATGCATTAAATATTTTGTTACCTCAAATAAAGAATGTGAGAATTTTGTTTTTTGGTTTGTCTTCTTTGATCTTTTAAAGTCTTCTATAGCATAAGACAAAATTAAAGGTTCTTTATGTTCACAACAAGGTAATTAAATGGCACAACAAGTTTGATTCAAGACTTTATGCCATTGTGTTAAGAACAAAACGTTATGTAAGCAGTTAAGAATACAAACAAAAATTAAATGAAGTTGACTTTGATAAGTATAACAAAAGTTTGGTAGGAAGTAAATGCGTTGATCAGCTTTTAAGATCATGTTAATAGGAATTTACAAAAAAAAAACAAAAATTAAGAAAGCAAATTTTTTTCTATACACTTGACAGAATTTATCTTATTTCAAAGTCAACAAATCTCAGCCGGCACACATTCTTTAAACATATGCCAACAACAACGCTTTAAAACCCAAAAACTTATATAAAAGATTATCTATCTGTGTGTGTACGAACAAGTTTTCATCAACAGTTCAAAGTTCATTAAGACATCTTAAGAAATTAATGCATGAAAGCCAATCAAAGCGACAATGTCAGCGACATCAATAGAACACGAGAAAAAAAACCAAAAAATTCTCACATCAATGACCAACAATGACCTTTAACGATAATAATACAACATCAAAGCCATACTGAAGAGATTATTTTAATAATATGAAACGCTGGAAAAAATTACACAATACAAGAATTTATAAAATTTCATGCCTTTTCACACACGTTCGCAACAACAATCAATGTCACTAATGCTCAACTTAAGTGAACACCAAATTGCATTCTAAAAGCGATAAAAAAAAAACCCAAAAATTATAGAAGTCAAAAACAACAACTAAGAGAATAGTTGCCAAAAGCCATAAACCGGCAGCCGATCAACGAACACAAAAACGCGGTCAAAGACAACGACTTGCAGCAACAACAGCTTGAATTCAACAAAAAAAAAAATATTCTTAACAAAAAAAAATCAAATTGGCGAATGTATGTGTTTTTTTTTTGTTTTAAAATTTTTTTATATAAAAAACAAACATTAAATAATTTTTCAAAGCCAATACATACAACAAAGTTAGCCAACACTACTATGACCAGACACATTGCAACTACCGTTATTTTTATAACGTTATATTTGTTGCATTGAAAATAAATAAATACTGAAAATCAAAAAAAAATAAATTAAATTATTGCGAAATCAAAATAATGTTACCTTGACTAATGTAACAATGTAACAAGTTGGCAGCACTGACACCAAAAAAAAAATAAAAACCCAAAAACAAATGTTAAACGAGTCAAGAAAATTTTATTGAAGTTCATTTGTCGTTTCTCATTAGTATGCCAAGAAGCTCATGTCTTCTGGCAAATGTAGTAGAGAAACATACATATACATGATGATGATGACGATGATGTGTCTGATGTCCTTGAATATAAAACGATTAATCCATGTCGTTGCCACCTTCGACATTCTACATCCAACAATTCCTCATATAAACGTTCATTTCGGTTCTGTTCTGTTCTGTTCTGAGTGTGAATCATTTTGTTTTATTTTTACAAGACCAAAGCGAAGAGCATTTCAAGATAGTTATAAATTTTAATACTTAATTTTTTTTTTAGTTTTGGTGTTGATTTTTCTCGTTGGTCATACCTTAATGCACAACAAGTTTAAAATATCGTGACAATTCACTGAATCAAAACAAGTGACGACGTTATTATTTTAATCATCAAGTCTGAAATTGCCAACCGAACAGCCGAGAACAAGTCAACGAAACACACAAGCTATTTATATAAATTGTATTCTAAAACTAGATTAATATTGTAACGGAAATTTTTTACTGAGCGCACAAAGCTACACATTGTCTACGGAAATGCCTGAAGGGTCATCTGTAATTACAGTGGGGCCTTTTCAATTTAAACTTCAAGGAAACTATTATAAGATTTTTAATTTTTAGCTTTGGTTAATAGAAACATATGCATATTTGAATTTGGAAAAAGTTTGTAAGATAAAATTTATGTATATTCTTCTTCAGCATGACAAGAAGAATTAAGTAAGGCATATCCGTCTATCTGGAATTTTGCAGAGAATCTTCTTTTTTGTGAAGTGAAATCATTGGATTACTAGAAATTAAAGCTGTCATACAAACATAACTAAGATCCGATCTCTAAAGTACATTTCATAGAAGTATATTGAAAAATTTAACGAATAAACTTAATTTTTTTATAGGATCGTTAAAATAGAAGCATTATCATCCGAATAAATTTTGTTTCTCATTTAAATACATTTTTGATGCGAATAAAGCTAAAATATCCACCACAAAGTATAAAAACTCTTTGCAATATAATGTTCGTTCTATTAAAAATTAACACTTAATAAAAGAAAAATAAAAAACCTAATAAAAATATGTACTCTTCAACCCCATTTGAACACCTTTTATATAATTTGTTGCTGTTATTGTTCATGACACCAGTCATAAAATTAAATAAGAACGCAGACAGACCGACCGACGTTTGATTAAGAAAATTATTTGCGAATACAACTGAGCAACATTCATATACAGTAGAATCTCGATTATCCAGATCAATTAAAACCAGAGGTATTCCGAAATCGAAAATCCGGATAATCGATTTTATAGACAGTGCGTGTCTCCCGTAGAACAGAAACTAGTCAACAATCAATGCTGCAGTGTGAAAAACCTCTTTATTTATTAGTCTGCACATATAATTGATTATTATGAGTCCGGATAATCGAAGATCCGTATAAGCGAGGTCCGGATAATCGAGTTTCTACTGTAATAACTGTTTGTTAGTTCTTCAACAATTTAGAAACATTGTTTTTCCCTTAATTCACAATAAACATGTTAGAACAATTGATATAATAATCATTCCACTCACTAGACAATGGACTTAAGTACAGACAACAGCAGGTCATACATCTATACTTAAATCCCCTTTAATTGTCATTTTTTTTTTAATGCCATGACTGTCAAAAACTGTACGATGCTCAGTCCCGATTCTAGCGTTGACGCCTTTAGAGCTTTGGCTTTGTATAACTCAATGCTTAGCTGTGTATATTTCAACTCACGTCTGTTGGAATGTGTTGATTCATTAGTAGTTTTTAATTAAATCTACATTGTGTTTATGGGACTTTTATATAAATTTTGTAATAATCCATTTGCAAGCTGAAAAACTTTAGAAGTCAGGCACAAATTCAAATTGTGCTTAGTACAGTGAAAATCTTTGAGGCGACATAAAGCAAACAAATAAAGACGCGACAAGATTTAGAAAAAAGGACTTATAACATTCAATGAAGATGTTGTTAGTTGTGAAGCTCTTGTTGCTTGTAACACTCAGCAATGCACAAGTGACGAGTAATTTTGTGGAAGTACTGATGGAATTAATGGGACGCGGTCAAAGCGATATACAACTCGAAGTGTCTGATGAGCGTGTACCGTTGTTGAGTAGCTATGATTTTATTGTTGTGGGCGCGGGCACAGCGGGTTGTGCAATTGCGGCACGTCTCTCCGAGAATCCAGAATGGAAAGTGTTACTTATCGAAGCTGGCGGTCCTGAAAGTTACATAATGGATTTACCAATTGTTGTACACTTTCTACAATTGGGCGAAATGAATTGGAAATATCGCACAGAAGCGTCAAGTTCGTATTGTCTTGCTATGAACAATAATCGTTGCAACTGGCCGAGAGGCAAAGTGATGGGCGGCAGTTCTGTGCTAAACTATATGATGTACACGAGAGGAAACCGCAAGGATTACGATCGGTGGGCTGCGCTGGGCAATGAGGGTTGGTCATTTAAAGATGTTTTACCGTATTTTAAGAAATATGAAGGTTCTAGTGTACCCGATGCCGAAGAAGAGTTTGTTGGACGTGATGGTCCCGTGAAAATCAACTATATTAAATATCGTACGAGCATTGCTGATGCCTTTGTGAATGCTGCACGTGAGGGCGGTCTCAAATATCGTGATTATAATGGTCGTGAACAAGTGGGCGTTTCATATCTGCAAACGAATACACAAAATGCAACACGTTGGAGTTCAAATCGTGCCTATTTGTATCCACTTAAAGGTAAACGTCCGAATTTACATATCAAGAAGAATGCTATGGTGACAAAAGTACTCATCGATCCGTCGTCAAAGACCGCATACGGCGTCATGTTGACCGCCAATGGACGCACGCAAAAGTTATTAGCACGCAAGGAAGTTATACTCACGGCAGGTGCAATCAATACACCACAATTGTTAATGTTATCGGGCATCGGACCGGCACAGCATTTGCGTGAGGTTGGCATTAAGCCGATCGCGGACTTGGCGGTCGGCTATAATTTACAGGATCACATTGCGCCCGCCGTGACGTTTACGACAAATGCTAGTTCGTTGCACGTGAGTCAGATTGTTAGCACTGAGAATATACGTAAATTTATACGTGGCGATGGTGTTTTCGGCTTGCCGGGCGGCTGTGAGACAATTGCCTTCTATGCGCTTGGCGGCCCCGATAATCAAACACAGACGCCGGCCATCGATGATGACTACGATGAGTCGTGGCCCGATGTTGAACTATTTATGGTCTCCGGCAGTTTGCATACAAATCCTGCGCTTCAACGTGCCTTGGGCTTACGTTCGGACATATATAAAGCGCTCTTTGACGATTTAGAACGCAAGGATCGAGATGCTTTCATTATTTTTCCAATGATTTTACGTCCAAAGTCACGTGGTCGCATTATGCTCAGAAGCAGTGATCCTTTCAAATATCCTATAATTCATGCCAATTATTTTGCACATCCGTACGATATGAAGATCGCCATACGTGGCATAAAGCAAATTATCAGCTTAATGTATCAACCAAGCTTTAAGGCAATCAATGCAAAGTTATTGAAGAAAACGTTGCCGGCATGTCGGCGCTTTGGCATTGAAACTGACGCCTATTGGAACTGCTATGCACGTCATTTTACACTTACGATTTATCATTACGCCGGCACAGCGAAAATGGGTCCCGCTAAGGATCCTGCCGCGGTCGTTGATGCCCGTTTGCGTGTGCATGGCATTAATAATCTGCGTGTGGCTGATGCGAGCATCATGCCTGAGCTCATGTCGGGTCATCCGAATGGTCCAGTGTTTATGATTGCCGAAAAAGCGGCCGACATGATCAAGCAGGATCATAATTATATATGAAAAGTAACGTTTTAAGGCTGTGGACTGTTTTAATGTAAGACAAAATAAAAAAAGAACTCCGAATAATAAAAATTGTATTATAATGTATGTATAAAATGTAAATATTGTATAGAAAAAAATATATAAACAAAAATACGAAGTATACCAAAAAAATGAGTTTTCTGATTAACTCCGAAAAACTCCGAATACTCCGAATAACACCGAAAATTGGGAAAAACATCTAACAAATTCATTTTACTCCACGTCACATTTAATTTGTAAACCAAGCAAAAAAATCTTTTAAGCAATTCAAACATTTTCCAATTGATTTTTATTAGTCGAGAAACTTCGAAACAAAATTGCCAAACATCAAGAAAAACTCCGAAAAAAAGCGGTGCTTCGATTTCTTAACACTTTTAATTTCCGGTATTTTTTTTTTATATGCATATATCTTTTTTCGAACGTCAAAGTTTCAAATCATATCAAGCATAGAAACAATCGATGAATCGATACAATTCGTTGGTTGCCAGCCAATTCAATGTCAGTGAATTTTTTCGAGCGGCAAACGTGTTCACAGTCATGCAAAAATCTATGCGTTGTATTAACTATTATTATTTAGACTCTTCTACAATAATGAGCGAAACAGCAATTTAGTAATTAAAACAGGCAGAGAAGCCAAGACAAGACAAGAGTTGTTCAAGAACGGTGAGCGAACAAGCGAACAAAGAGTAACCCAAAATGCTAAGTTCAAATTTGCAAGTTCATCATCAGCAACGTCATCATGATCATCATTATCAACAACACCAACAGCAGCAGCATCGTCGTTGTTGTCGCCTTCTTCATTATCATATGTTGAGAAGACAATTTTTTTTATTTTTTTTATTTTTTAAACAAACCAAGAGACTGAAAGAGATAATATTAGCTCTTGTTGTTGTTCAATCGAGAGAAGCTGTGCTACTAATAACAACAACAGCAACAACAACAAAATAAATTTTAAGGTAAAATAAAATAAAAATAAATAAAATTGTCTGAGACTTTTGTTTGTAACGTATCGCGAGAGATACGAAGCGAGTTCGCTACACAACGCCACGCTAAAATTTAATATTAAATTGAACTTGGCCAGGCCAAACGTCAACATTTCTAGTTACGAATTCGATTAGGCAAGACGCGCACGCATGCGCAAAGAATAAAATTTCGTTAATTTTATTTGGATTTATTTATTTTTTTTTTTTTTTCATAAACGGCAAAAAAAAAACGTTCTAAAGTGTATTGAAATTGTTTTTATAACCTTTTTTTTTTTTTGTATTATTTATTTATGTGCATTGCCTTCGAAGTCTGCCTAACGTGAAATAAAACGCGTCTAACAGCAGCGTTGAATAAACGAGTGCCAACAAAAAAAAATAAGAAAAAAAACAATTTTAAAAAATTAAAAAAATAAAAAAGTGCAAAGAAATTTCGAAATAAATATTTTTTAAAATAAAAATAATAAGAACAAAACTGCTGTGCAATTGTCGTGTTTCTATGTGTAAAAACCAATTCGAAAAACAATAAGAACATTTCAAAAGAACAAGAACAAATACAAAGACAATGTCGCCATTTGCCTGGATATCCTGCTTGCTCCTTGCATGCCTTACAACACACACGACGCTGGCCCAGGAACGTAATGTGCTGCTCGAGACAATTGACTTTTTGCGACGCGGTCAAGCTGATGTTGAACTCGAGAACTATGACAACAGATTGAAACTTGATAGCGAATATGATTTTATTGTTGTCGGCGCGGGCACAGCGGGTTGTGCACTTGCCGCACGTCTGTCCGAGAATCCGAAATGGAAAGTTTTGCTCTTGGAGGCTGGCGGACCAGAACGTCTCATCATGGATGTACCCATTGTTGCGCATTTTCTACAATTGGGCGAAATGAATTGGAAATATCGTACACAGCCATCGGATCATGCATGCCTTGCAATGAACAATAATCGTTGCAATTGGCCGAGAGGCAAAGTGATGGGCGGCAGTTCTGTGCTAAACTATATGATGTACACGAGAGGCAACAAAAAAGACTACGATCGTTGGGCAGCGCTGGGCAATGAGGGTTGGTCATTTAAGGATGTTTTACCGTATTTTAAGAAATATGAAGGTTCAAGTGTGCCCGATGCTGAAGCAGAGTTTGTGGGACGTGATGGTCCCGTTAAGGTTTCGTATGTTAATTGGCGTTCAAAGATCTCGGAGGCATTTGTTGAGGCCGCGCAAGAAGATGGTCTCAAATATCGTGATTACAATGGGCGCATACAAAATGGCGTCGCTTTTCTGCATACAACAACACGCAATTCAACACGTTGGAGTTCAAATCGTGCCTATTTGTATCCAATCAAAGGTAAACGTTCGAATTTACATGTCAAGAAAAATGCACAAGTCACCAAAGTGCTAATCGATCCAACGACAAAGACCGCTTATGGCATCATGGTGCAAGCTGATGGTTATATGCAAAAGATACTGGCACGCAAGGAAGTTGTACTTTCGGCTGGCGCTATCAATACACCACAATTGTTAATGTTGTCGGGCATCGGGCCGGCAAAACATTTGCGTGAGGTTGGTATTAAGCCAATCGCTGACTTGGCGGTCGGCTATAATCTACAGGATCACACTGCGCCCGCGGTTACATTCACAACGAATGCAACATCATTGAAATTTGAGGACTTTTCGGATCCAACGCTGGTCAATCGTTTCAATCGTCAGGAGGGTCCGTACGGTTCACCCGGTGGCTGTGAGGCAATCGCTTTTTGGGATCTCGATCATCCCGATCTTGAGGATGGTTGGCCAGATATTGAATTGTTCCTTGTCGGCGGCTCCATGTCATCCAATCCAGCTATATCACGCGCATTCGGCTTAAAGAAGTCCATTTACGATTCGCTCTTTGCCGAAATCGAAGACAAAGCACTTAATGCGTTCATGGTATTCCCAATGATATTGCGTCCAAAGTCACGTGGTCGCATTATGCTCAAGAGCAGCGATCCCTTCAAATATCCATTAATATATGCGAATTATTTTGCGCATCCCTACGATGTTGATATCTCGGTGCGTGGCTTGTTGAAAGCAATCAGTTTGACAAATCAAAAGGGCTTCAAGTCAATCAATGCCAAATTGTGGGAACGTAAAATACCAACGTGCAAACAATATCCATACAAGTCATGGGCCTATTGGGAGTGTTATGTCAAGCACTTCACATTTACCATCTATCATTATAGTGGCACAACCAAAATGGGTCCGAGATCGGATCGTGCCGCGGTCGTTGATGCCCGTCTGCGCGTGCATGGCATTAAGAATCTACGTGTAGCGGATGCAAGCATAATGCCGGAGATTATGTCGGGTCATCCGAATGGTCCCGTCTTCATGATTGCTGAGAAGGCAGCCGATATGATTAAGCAGGATCATGGTTACATCAAGTAGAATTGGGGACATAAACTAAAGTAAACTAACTCACTTAGTTGTTTTTTTTTTTTGTAAGTTGGGCGGGATCATCATTAATATAATAATCTTTTAAGTCACTTGAAGTTAAACAAAAAAAAAAAAAACAAACAAATAAAAATGAAGAAAAAACATCTTGCCAAAAAATCAGGTTTTGCACTGTTAATAATGCACAACAAGAATATCAACAACAACAACTACAAGAACAACATCGATATTTATTAAGAATCGGTATCTTTTTTTTATATGCATACATATAAATACATAGAATTAATCATTGAACTGATGTTTAGTTAAGTTAGTCCAAAATGAAATGTTAGTCATTAATAAAATGTTTAAGCATATTTTTTAATATGATGCAGTTTTTTTATTTGTCTTTTCATCATTTATCATCCTTCATCAACTCATTGTTTTTATCTTCGATATCAAAAACAAAAATTTGGAACTTTTTTACAAATTTTCTCTTATTAAGAAAAAAAATAATAATCATTATATTAATCACGAAAACAAAACTAAGAACAATTTTGAACTAGACTGTCTTATGTGACCATGTAACTGTATTTGACATATGTCTGTCAATTATTGAAAAAATGTTCTTGAAACACGAAAAAGAACATGCACCATTTAGTTGACTTTTAAACAAAATAAATAAAGACCGGTTTAAATGATTGGGTTCGCAGCTCTCATGCAGACAAACACAGATGACAAATCCAAATTTTTTGTCATGTCTTACAAAAAAAAAATCCAATGAAGAACGATTATTTAAAATTTGCAAAGCTTTTAAATAAAATCAAATAATTTGCGCTTTTTTTCTCTTAACACAAATTAAGCAAAATTTATTAATTTAATTTCTTTTTTTTGTCAAAAACTTGTATCAAAAACGTTAACATTTGCAACACTGAAACTTTTCAACATCTTCAACCTTACCAATGAATATGGCAAAACGTTATTACAAAATTGGATTATAATATTTTATTTATTTATTTATTTTTTTATTTGATTTTTCTTTTGTTTTGTTAATTTTAACACATGTTTCAACGGCAAATGTATCACGTTGCCGGCACTTAAATACTATGTGGGCGTGGAACGTGAATCGATCAGAAAAGTCTATTTTAAATGCAGATCAAAACAAAACTAATGAATTGACTTTATTTTATGAACTTTATTAGCATGAGTTTTATGATGAGCTATAAACAAAAGCAAAGAAAGTATCGGTTTTTTTGTTCAAATTTCATTCTAATTAACAATAAAAAGAAACAAGTAATGTGTCTACACGCGTTGATGAGCAACATTTTTATTTTGACATTGACTTTGAATTTTTTTTTATCATTATTATTATTATTATTTTTTTTTTTTTGTCAGTTAAGTTGTTTTTGTCGCAATGGCGTAAAGGTATGTGTGTATATACATTTGTATCTGTTTTTTGTATCCGTTTCAATCGTTATACATAAATCTTGTCGTTTTGTTTTTGCTTTTATCGCGTCTCGTTTGGCGGCTTGACTCGTTCGGCGTTTTGTATTTATATCTTGTTACTGCAGCTCATTGCCGGCTTTTGTTTCACTTGAAACTTTGAATGAAAATGAAAAAAATAAAAATTGTAAATTTGTTTTTATCTCATCATGCTAATCTATTGCAGCGCATCGCCGACAAAAACAATAACAACATACTAATCAAATTTGTTAACCGTGAAGTTTGTCTAACACATCTTTTGCGTTGTTATTAGTTTTTTTTGTTTTTTTTTTGCACTTCTTTTATTGATTTGTTTTATTAATGCGGAAATGTTTCAAATACGCATGCTCATTATGGGTTTCTATCAATTTTTACAGAGAGTTTTAAATTCAAATTAATTTTGTAAAACAAATCTCATATTTTCGCTAGCGAATTGATGATTTTTTAGAATAATCCTTGAGTCAATTAACATATTCACGTATAAAAAGATGTTTTGAAGTAGGATCAATATGAATCCGTTCCAAAGATTGATTACTCTTATGTTTGAGTCGCCAATACCTCACATGCCGCAGGCTATCGTTTAAACTATGCGCTAAAGTCTGTCTTGTTCATGTTGATGACATGACAAACTGACAGACGCTTATATTCAAGCTAACACAATACCAAAACCAAGTCAATTTGGCAATTGGCCAACAAATTTTTATTATTCGTAGCAGCTTTTGTTATGCCGTCAAGTAGGCAACACAAATTTCATACTTTAGGGCTCTTGTTTTTTTGGCCAATCTAAGCCAATCAAAGCCAAAAAGTATGCAATGCAAATTTTTCAAGTACGTCGCCAGACAGCATAAAAAAAGTTAGTCTAAATAGAGGGGGAAAAAAATGAATTTGAAAAATATCTTCCAAGTGCTTAAGCCAGCAAACGGAAGTGGTCAAAAAATAGAAAAAAAAAATCATGAGTGCCAACGTGGCGTCTATGTAAATTTTGCGGCACAAAAGGAACCAAAAACAAAAAAAATTCATGTTGTCGCTTGCAGGTGAACAAAACACAGAATCAAAAAAAGAAAAAAAAAAAAACAAACAAGCAGCTTAGTAAAGAAAAAATCAAAACAAAAAGTTTGAGGAAAAAAACATATCTACGAGCATTTTTTAAATGAGCTGAATGTCATGTCGCCGGCAGTCATGTTGTGAAAGACTCTTTTTTTTTTTTAACTCGAGTGTTTTGTGTTTTCCCAACTTGTTTTGAATTTTCTTCATTTATTGCTTTATTGAATATGTTTTTTTTTTTTTTTTTTTGCAAACATGAACGTCAAGTCAATAGCGTTTTTGATATTAATCAGCATGGCATAGAGCGTTGCCTGCAAAGCGCAGCATGCAAACTTCAAATACACGTAAACAAGTTGAAATCTTTGAGGGTGCACGCACACACACACACACACACAGACACAAAACATATTACACAATTACATACACAAAAAAAAGAAAAGTGGTGCGCCAACGTTCATCGTTCTAACTTTTCAAAGAGCTGCAGAGGGTTGAGGATTTGCTATTTAACTTCCTACCCTAACTAACGTCGCTTTTAATTTTGCTTTTGCTATTTCCTGCGACACACACACACATACACAGATACAAACTCACATTCATTCAAATGCAAAAACAATGCGCAGTCAAGTCTGTTAGCCACCACCAACACCAACGCCTACAACAACAACAACAACAACAGAACGGCCTGAATTTTTTATGTTCATGGTTTTTGGTGAAAGTTGGGGGGGCTGGGGGTGAAAGTTGGGTTGGTTTGAGGGATGTTCACCATAATCAGTTTCGGTTTATGTCATGCGATTGTTGTTGTCGTTGTTGCTATATAAAAATCTATATTAATGTTTATCCTTTGCTCTCATTTCATTTCTATTTTTGTTGTTGTTATTGTTGTTTCAAAACAGCAACAACAACAACGACTTTCGTCATGGGAAATACTTTAAGGGTTGCAAGCTAACAATAAATTCGCTGCCTGCATTTGTGACTATAAAATGTTATTAGTATGTCATAAATTAGTATCTTTTTTTTTCTATTATTCTAAGCTACGTATTTTTAGCTAAAAGCTGTGCAAATATTATATTGAAAAGAGAACACAAAGCGATGACGATGACTTCAGCAAACAATTTCGTTCTCATATGTTTTTATAATGTGTTTTTTTTTTTTTGTTATAACTAGTTAAAATAAAAAAAAAACTATTTATAAATGTTAAAGTTCAAATAAGAACTGTTTTTATTTATTCATTTCTTTTTTTTTTTTTTGGCTTTTGGTTATGACAAATATGCTTTGTTTGGGCGCTGCAAAACTTCATAAAAGTATTTCATTCTTAGAAAAGAAGAATAGCAAAAAAGAGAAAAAGCAAAAGTTCAGCAGCTCATAAAAGCTAAGACTTGTTTTTTAACTGCTTTATAAACAATTAACATTGCAAAAAAAAGCAAAAACAATAAAATGGTTTTACAACTTTAGAAAAATTAATTACAAAGCCATAAGGAAACATCTGCAAATCCAAAGTGTCCATAATATAAGTAAAATTCAAAGAATCTTTTTAGTTGCGATTGCGCAAGTTAGGTAAAATACTTGTAGCTCTTGTTTTTGCAAAACAAAGACAGAGCAAGTGAGTGTATGAAAAGGATAGCTGGCAGATCAGCTCATTAAGCAAAAGCCATAAAATGAAGCATGAATCGTTTTAACTGATCAAACTAGAAATGGCAAGACCAAACAGATAGAGAGAAGTTAAGACGGCAATAACGACATTTGAATGCTCTCTATAACACAAGAAGTTTTGAACTTCCATCAAAATATTTTAAAACTTAAGTTTTTTATTAAAAATTTGTTGTTTCAGAACGACAAACAATTGAAGTTTGATTGGATCATGAAAATTCAACTTTTCATACGATAGATGGCGTTTTTAGAACACTTTTTATATAAATAAGCCGCCATATTTGCGTTTAATCGCAAACAATCGTTGCTATTGTTGTTCTCAAAGTTAGCAATCAATATTTGAGCAAATTTCAAGTTGAAAACAATAATGAAGAAATTCGGAATTGAAAAAGAAAAAAAAAAATTAATTTATTTTATTTAAAGGATTTTAGTATCACCTTGATTTAAGCTACAGACACAAACTAAACTATCAACAGTAAAAAATCAAATGATCTTCATATATAAAAGATCTTTAAATTCAAATTGAAAAGTCTTAAAAGCCAAACGTACCAACATGTTTAAAGACTTCAAATATTTCTGCAAAGCAATAAAATATTTATACAAACCAAAAACAAAGAAGAAGAAAAAACAGCAAAGCTCATTAAGAGGCGCAAAAAAAAAAAAAGAAAAAGAAAGAGCTATAACAATATAGACAAGAGTTCTTTAAGTGCTGAGTAAAGCTGAGATGCTGTTATGGCCAATGGCCAATGAACCGACAGACAGAAGATATGAAAGAAACGAAAAGCCGAAGAAGCAAAGAAGCGAAACAGATGACAAACTAAGAAAGTTCACTGTTATCAATGGGCATGTAGAAAATCAGAATACAGAAACAAGCGAACGCTTGAAATAAGCAGACGCACGCAGCGACCATCATCAGCAGCAAACCAGTCGTTGAGCCAGCAAGCCAACATAGTTGTACGAAAATGAACTGGTCACGCATAATTTGGCTCTTATGCATTCTTATAGGCGGCAGTGTGGAAGCGTTGCGTGTAAAGCTGAAGGCAACATTGACACAAGGCGGCGCAAACACAAGGACACCTGAGTTGGAACAGCTCAGCCAATTGGGCCTTGGCAATGTGCTCAATGTGCCGCTCTACAGTGATCGTAAGTAATTAATGTGTGCCAAAAGACAAGAAAAAAAAATATTAATACACAATTAATTAGCACCACGGCAACGTGCAACGTATGACTTCATTATTGTGGGCGCTGGACCCGCGGGTTGTGTGCTCGCCAATCGTTTGTCCGCCAATCCAAACTGGTCGGTTTATCTCATTGAAGCCGGCGGCACTGAGAATATCGTACATCAAGTGCCCGCAATGGCGCCATCACTGCAACTGACACACTCGAATTGGGGCTACAAGTCGGTGCCGCAAAAGCATGCCTGCTACGGCATGCCGAACAATGAATGTGCGCTGCCCAGAGGCAAAGTGCTTGGCGGCACATCTTCCATAAATTTCATGATCTATAATCGTGGCAATCGTCGCGATTTCGATCGTTGGGCCGAGGCGGGCAATGTGGGTTGGTCATATGCCGATGTCTTGCCATATTTTCTACGCAGTGAGGCTGCAAATTTAGCCGGTTTGGAGTATTCGGCATATCATAATCATAGCGGCCCCTTGAGCGTTGAGGATGTGCGTTATCGCACGAAAATGGTGCACGCTTATGTAAAGGGCGCACAACAGGCTGGACATCAGCAAACGGATTACAATGGTGAATCACAATTGGGCGTGTCTTATGTGCAGGCAACGACATTGAAAGGACGACGTCATAGCGCATTTCGTGCCTACATTGAGCCAATACGCGCACAACGCAAGAATCTACACGTGCTCACGTTAGCGCGTGTCACGCGTGTGCTGATCGATGAACAAACAAAGGCCGCTTATGGCGTCGAGTTGTACTATCGTGGTCGTCAATTTGAATTGCGTGCACGCAAAGAAGTTATACTATCGGCAGGCGCCTTCAATTCACCGCAATTGTTGATGCTGTCGGGCATTGGACCGGCGGATAATTTGGCGGCCATTGGCGTGCCAATGCGTAAGGAGTTGCCGGTGGGTAAACGTATGTACGATCACATGTGTCATTTTGGACCAACATTTCTGACAAATACAACGGGTCAGACGCTCTTTTCGGCGAATTTGTTGCCGCCTGTATTGAAACGTTTCGCTTTAGGCGATGCAACTACATTTCTATCATCGATTGGCGGCGTCGAATCGTTGACATTCATTAAAGTGCCCGAATCACGTGAACCAGCCGAACAGCCGGACATCGAATTGATACAAGTCGCCGGCAGTCTGGCCTCCGATGAGACACTGGCACCAGGCGCTAATTTCAAACCAGAAATTTATAAGCAAATGTATGAAGAATTGGCACGAAAGCAACAAGATCATTTCACTTTTCTCGTTATGCACTTTCAACCGAAATCAGTGGGTCGCCTTTGGTTGCACAATCGCAATCCACTTGAATGGCCACGCATTAATCCGAAATATTTTCAAGTTGCCGATGATATTGAATACATATTGTCGGGCATTAAAGAAGCCATACGCATAACCGAAATGCCAGCAATGCAACGCATTGGCGCACGTCTGTTGGAACGTCGCGTGCCCGGCTGTGAGGCATATGCATTCGCAAGCGATGATTATTGGCGTTGTTCGATAAGAACATTATCGTATACATTACATCATCAGGTGGCAACATGTCGCATGGGACCCGAAAGTGATCCGACAAGCGTTGTTAGTCCCATGCTCAAGGTGCATGGCATACGTAAGTTGCGTGTTGTTGATACCAGCATTATACCCTTCCCGCCGACGGCGCACACAAATGCGGCCTCGTTCATGATCGGAGAGAAAGCGGCGGATTTGATTGCAAATGATTGGTTTTAAATATCTATTTCGCCTCAATTTAAATTAATTATTTATTTTTATTTAATTGTATCTATTAAGATTATTTTTTTTGTATCTAGATACTAAGTTCTAATTAATACAAATTTAAATTTTAAATGATTGTCTTTTGAATGCATTTTTTTTTTTCGTTTCGCTCATTTCGTCTTTATAACGATTCTTTTTTTGGGTTAAATTCCAACTGAAAGTCAAACACAAAAAAAACTGAAACTGAAACAAAAACAAAGAGGTTAAAAAAAAAACAGACTCAAATTTATTACAACCTTAAATCCCAAACACCAAAAACCAATAAAAAAAAACAATACGTACAAAGAAAAAGTTAAAAGCGAAACATTCGATAAATAAAAATCAACATGACCTAACTTAATAAGAAATACAATAACTGGTTTTCATATGCCAAACTGTCACTGGTGGGCCGACCAGAATTAAGGCCGTCAGTAAGCCAGTATGTCAGTTGCTGAGTTAATTGCTCAGTCATGCACCCTTCGGCATCAAATTATGAGTTCCAAGCCCAAATCTTCGACCGAAGACGATTGAGTTTGAAATTAATTTTTTTTTATGATATTTTATTTATATTTTTCAATAATTAACGCGTCTGTTGCTTTTTCATGGTCTTATGCTTAACAACAAAAATTTTAAATATTTTTATTAAACATTCTCAATCCAACAAAATTTATTTTTTCATTCCCACAAGTTTTATGATTCGAATAAGTTTGATTATTCGAACAAGTTTGATTATTCGAACAAGATTTTTCAGTTCGAACAAAATTTTATATTGAAGCAAAGAATTTTTTATTTTTGAACAAACTTTTTAATTCGAAAATGTTTATTTATTTTAAGAATATATAAATTTAAATTCACTTCAGATCCCGAGAATCGTTTTAATAACAAGTGCACACAAAAAGTAATATGTTTGAATAATTTATGGAAACAAATATACCTCTTTTTCGTACAAAGGTTTTTTTTAAATGATATTTTTCACCTCAAGTCAGGAACAAGTTTAAATTTTTGGCATTCGAAAAAGTTACGAATTTTATTCGAAGAACAAGTTTTCAGTTGCGTACAAGTTTTGGCATTCGAACAAGTTTTTGTTGTCATTTTTGCATTCGAACAAATTTTTCCATTTGAAGACTTTCATTACAAGCAAACAAATAATTTTTTTTAGTGAATTATTTTACATTTTAATAAAATATATGTTTTATAAATATATTTATATATATATTTTTATTAATTTTTTTTATTAAAAATCTCATATAACAAATATTTGCATTTCGAACAAAAAAAAAAAACACACAAAAATCATATGAATTAAAAGACAAAAAAAAAAAAACAAAATTACAAATTATATTTAAGCTTTGTTCTTTGCCAAAGGGAATAAGTAACACACATTTTCTTTGTTTGTAGATCGAAATTCGCGACTTGACGATAAAACGTACAACAGCAACAAAACAAGTCATTTGATATAAACATTTTAATGGAGCTACAGATGATTCAAGACTAAGATTTAGCACACAATAAAGACAACAAAAAAAGCATTCACTTTTTTATTTAATTTGTTTATATATTTAGCATTATTATTACCGTCATAACCATCACCAACGCCATTCTCATTCCCATTTCGTTGACATTCAATGCAAGGCAAACGAACAAACGAGGCGGGAACATGGTTAGACCAAAAATGGTTAGCAAACATTGAACTCGTTTGTGACATTAAACCGATAACAACATAGCACAGTACAGAATATAATGATCGATAACACGAGCACGCACACGGCAAAAGTTAAGTGAACCCAAAAACAAAAACAGAAACAGAAACCGAGTTGAGTTGTGTGTGAGAGAATAAATGAGCGAAACCAAACTGTTTTCGGAATGAATTTGGTTCGAGCAATTAAAAAGCAATTGCAGTCAAAGGCATTAAGATGCTTAATATGGTAAGAAGAAGAAGACACAATAACAACAACAACAACAACAAAGTTGACGCCGACGTCTATGATAATTAAACGCGTGCCTCATTTTACTTTGACTCATCAGCATAACATAATGAAAAAAGGAAGATTTGTTAAATTATTTTATAAAATTTTTAATGTTAATTTTTTTTTTTTTTTTTGTATTATAATTATTATTGATGCTTTGTTCTGCTCTGCTCGGCTGTGTGCTGCGCTGCAGCAGCGCTGTTACGCTTTTGATACAATAAATAAATGAGACACAAGCAACGTGCACGTATTTCATTCTACGCAGGTGTGCGAACAAAACAAGTGCAAAATAAAAACAAAATACAAAAATTATAATAAAAAAAAATTTTAAAAAAATAAATAAAAATTTAAAAAAAAAAGTCCACAAATAATATGAAAAAATCTTTGAAATTGTTGCATGTGCGCATGTTGTTGTTGCTGTTGCAATTAATTGGCAACACGTCGGCACAAGGCATAGAATTATTAGCACAAATACAACAATTGGGCTTATTCAATAGCTTCAATTTGAACTTTCAGCCAAATGGTAAGCAAAATTGAACATTTCTCAATTTTAGATTTATTTAAATAATTGCCATTTGTCTCTTTTTTAGTGCCACAAAATCATGCTACCTATGATTTCATAATTGTGGGCTCAGGCGCTGCCGGTTGCACGCTTGCTGCACGCCTGTCCGAGCAAAGCAATTGGCGTATTGCGCTCATTGAGGCCGGCGGCATGGAGAACATTGCACACATGACGCCAATACTTGCCGCACAATTGCAACAGACACACTCCAATTGGAACTACAAATCGGTGCCACAAAAGTTAGCCTGCTACGGCATGTATAACAATCAATGTGCGCTGCCCAGAGGCAAAGTGCTTGGCGGCACATCGGCAATCAACTATATGATCTATAATCGTGGCAATCGTCGGGATTTCGATCGTTGGGCTGAGGCGGGCAATGTAGGTTGGTCATATGCCGATGTCTTGCCATATTTTCTACGCAGTGAGTCGGCAAATTTGATCGGTCTGGAACAGTCGCCATATCATAATCATAGCGGCCCGTTGAGCGTTGAATATGTTGGCTATCGCAATGAGTTGGTGCATGCTTTTGTACGTGCCGCCAATGAGGCTGGTCATCCGCATACCGATTATAATGGCGAATCACAATTGGGCGTGTCCTATGTACAGGCGACAACGCTTAAAGGACGTCGTCATAGCGCTTTCAGTGCTTATATACGACCGATACGTGCTCGACGTAGCAATTTGCATATTTTTCCATTTTCACGCGTTACACGCGTACTTATCGATCCGTCATCGAAGTCCGCCTACGGCATTGAATTTAATTATCAAAAACGCGTTTATACATTCAAGGCACGCAAGGAAGTTATACTATCGGCGGGCGCATTCAATACGCCGCAATTGTTAATGTTGTCGGGCATCGGTCCGGCCAAGAATTTGGCGGCAATTGGCGTGCCTGTGTTGCAGGACTTGCCCGTTGGCAAGTTAATGTACGATCATATGTGTCATTTTGGGCCAACATTTATAACAAATACAACGGGTTTAAGTCTCTATCCGACACGTTTCACATTGCCTGACATGGCAGCCTTTTACTTGGCCGGCAATCCGCGTACACGTCTATCATCGATTGGCGGCGTTGAAGCCTTAACGTTTCTCAAAGTGCCACAGTCCAAGGAACCAGCTGATTTTCCGGACATTGAATTGATTATGGTCTCTGGCAGTCTGGCGTCTGATGATGGCACCGCACTGAAACTTGGCGGCAATATTAAAGATGAGCTATACAATGCCATGTATTTGCCATTGCAACGCAGTCGTCAGGATCATTTCTCTGTGCTAGTCATGCAATTTCATCCGCAATCAGTTGGTCATTTGTGGCTTAAAGATCGCAATCCATTGCATTGGCCAATAATTGATCCGAAATATTTTATAGCGCCGGATGATGTTGAATTTCTGCTTGAGGGCATTAAGGCGGCCATACGCATTACGGAAATGCCTTCATTACAACGCATTGGCGCACGTCTGTTGGAACGTCGCGTGCCCGGCTGTGAGGCATATGCATTCGCAAGCGATGATTATTGGCGTTGTTCGATAAGAACATTATCGTATACATTACATCATCAGGTGGCAACATGTCGCATGGGACCCGAAAGTGATTCGACAAGCGTTGTTAGTCCCATGCTGAAGGTGCATGGCATGCGTAAGTTGCGTGTTGTCGATACCAGCATTATACCCTTCCCGCCGACGGCGCATACAAATGCAGCGGCTTTTATGATCGGCGAGAAGGCAGCCGATATGATACGTGATGAATGGCTGTGATTTGAGCTTAATGAAACTAAATCGAATCGAACCAAACTGTTGTGATATGAAAAATGTATACAAATATTGTATAAAAGTATTAGTCGAAAATGAAGCCTATGCGAAAGTGCATTAACCCAACGCAACGTTTGTGCGGTGGTTGCAAAAGCACGACTTGGTGGTTGTTTGCAACGCTGTCAAAATACACAAAACACAAGCTGCTGAGCATGATGATGAGGATGATGCTGCTGTTGCTGTTGTCCCCCATTGCAGTCAAGCAACCCTCTGCATATTGGCAAAGCCTTAAGGTGTTGAAGAGTATGAGCGTAGCGAGTTTGTGTTTGGTTTGAGGGTTGTTACTTATTTCCTTGGTGGCGTGCTGCCCTATGTTCTGTTACTTATGTAGTTGCGCTCACCTCAGCATATCTTTCACACACACCACTCATAATATTGTTGACTGCTTGTCGTCTCATGCTCAATGCCAATTGCAATTTGCATGCACATCAAAGCGCCACAACGTTGCTTTGCCAACAACAACAACAACAATAACAAGAACAGCAACTGCAACAACAATTATAATAATGCAAAATAACAACAACAGCAATTACAAAGCTGTTGACAAGGACAATGGCATTTGCAAAAACAAAAATCCTTTGACACTTGTTAAACAATTCTGCTTTGGATGTCGTCATCAACATCGTTTTGTGGTTACAAATTGCTTCATTTAAATTTTAAAAGGTTATGGTTAAGAATATGTGTGTGTGTGTGTGTGTGTGGGTGTGGCAGGCACATAGGCGTGGTTGTTGCATAATATGCATATTCAATTTAGCCTTTGAACATTCTATTGATTTTGATGATCCACGCAATGCATGTAATTTCACGTTGCGCCTTTTGATTATGCAATGAATATTTACACTTTATTAATAACATTTTTTTTTAAGACATACGGAGTAATCAATATTCCTCTTAATAGTCTTTGTTTCTGTTGATTCAGCCCAGAAGGGCGCGCCGGCTAGCTATAACATTTATTTTTTTAATAAAGTTGCAAAGTCTTTGATGTTCGTTAGCGTTTTGTATGTTTGTTTTATTACAACAAATAAAATAATGTTAACAAAGTAATATTAATTTTTTTTTTATATAAAGACAAACTTACCTGAAACTATTAACGCCTCATTCGGCCCAGTTGTATGTATATTGCCCATGTTTACAGTGTATACGTATTGTTGTTGTTGCTGTTGTTTATTTAAAATTTGTGCGCCAAGCCACTTGTTGTTTTTATTTGTTGACGTTCGCCTTATATTTCTTTTGTTTATTTAATATATTTTTTTATGCACGTTATTTTTGTTGTTATTGCACTATAAATAATGCTGTATTGAACTTTGTTTATTTAGTAAAATATCTAAAAAAAAAAAAAAATAAATGTAAACAAAACAAAAATTAAAAATTTCACATAAAAGTATGCAATGCCAATTTGTTTTAATTTTTTTTATCGTACCAAAAAAAAAAACATTTCTTTTTTCGAAACAAGCCTGCAATTAATTTTTTTTCATTGGCGCCTGCAAAACATTAAATTCGACGGCATCAAAGTCACCACCCGCCCAATGCCGTTCCCACCCAGCGGCATTGACGCAAGCAAGTCTGAAATCTTTGCTATTCAATATTATACTGACGCATGTGTCTATACTGACGCCGATATTATTAGCGAATTTTATGTTAATTGCTTAGAGTCAAATAAGTCAATTGACGAAATTTGACGTCAATTTGCATTTTTTTTTTTTATGTCTCAAAAATAATACCGACGACAACGCCCATTGGCTGATTTAACTAAATTTCTAATTAGAATTTCACATCGTTTCTTCCTCTTCTCTCATAATATTAGAACATTTCACAAAACCTCTTCAGCTTTTGATACGTTTTTCACAAAAATTTGGCATTAATCACTTTGGCTTGTTCGCTCATTTTTTGCTACCAAGAGCCCAAATTATTTCCATTTATGACAAACAATTCAAGCAAACAAAAAACAAAAAAAAGAACAATTATTAATATTTATTACCGCTTTAAAAAAAAAAACAATCACTAAAGTTTCTTGCGAGAATCACGCGAGAACAACGAACGACAAATACACACAGTGTTGCCAACTTTCAATAATTTTTCCACCTAAACTCCGACCAGAAACCCCTAAGTAAATATTATTGTAAACAGACAGAAGGGGTGACAAGAAGCTCATAAAAATGCTGTTCAAGCTAAAATACGCCGCAAAATCCGTAAAAATCTGTAAAACAATGCAAAACTTACGCTGAATTGTGATTAGACAGCTCTGCGCCGTGAGAGCAAAGAGAGGATTTTTACTCTGTTGTGTCACTTTTGTGTCACGAACACATTTGACTATTGAAAAAGCGCATGTTGCGCTACCTCCGCTGGGAATTTTAGCCACATCTCCAATCGGAAACGTTTTCAGACCTCTTCTTCTTCCACTTCTGCGGACACTCGTGTGTCAATTGGCCCGTTTGCGTTTCTCACCCAATGTTAAAGTAATGTTAATTCAAATTATCAATTGCGATATTTAACGTACGATTTCATTACTTTTTTTATGAAGTCGACGAAAGTACCCCTTTTGAGAGTCGATTGAAGTTTTTACATTTTCACCGTGTTTCATGCGCATTTGGCGGCAAGAATAAACATACTGTTAGCCTGCTGCTAACGGGCTGTTAGAGAAGAGAGATCAGGTGCACTTTATTGGTTAGTTATCATATTTTGTACAATTTATAGAAATAATATCTTATTGAGGAAAATAGAAACTGTTTAATGTGAGTAAAACTGAGGCTTATGTGGCCTGGAAATCGCGCTATTTTCATAGCCGTTGTCTGTTAATATAACAGTAATGTGTGTTAGCAATTTTAGACATTAAGTCTACGAAACGCAGCAAGCCTTTTTTGAAGCGATTAATGCTCAATAAATGCCTTATGTCAACATAAAGTTTGACATGCACATAAGCCATTCTAATATTCTCTTAATTTATTTTGAAAAAGTTAAAAAAAAGTTTAAAAGTTATCTCTAATCAATTTAAAAATACCAAAATGATCTATGCCTTTCTCATTCGCACAACATTAGCAAATCACGTTAAATTTGAAGAGCTTTATGTGAGAAGCAAAAATAAGAAAAACTTAATGTTGTACATTAAAGGTAAAAAATTGGTAAATCAGTATTGAATCAGTATTGCCATGTTTGCTGCTTATTAACCATACATACGACAGCATATATTTTCTTAAATAAAATATGAGCCATATGCAAAGTGTGACTACGCTACGTTGTGCTTAATTTAAACTTGCACTATGTGCCTACGCAAGCACTCCAGACATAAGCCTTACAACTTGCGGCTGCTAAGCCGTAACGAATATTTAAAATTACACATTTTACATACATTTTACACAAAATATATGTTTATTGATACTTTAAAACAGAGCATTTCATGCACATTCATTAAACTGCCTTCGTGTTTTTGCAACATTTCATTAAACTAAATGAGTCTTTCAACTGTTTAACGCAAATGATTTAAATTATATGCTTTAAGAAGTTCCGATTCAAATTAAACGATGACTGCCACGCCTACACAATTCACACACATGCACGCACACTGACTAATAAAAAGTGTATTTATATATGATTTGCTAATAAAGTGATCATATTCCGCTTTACATACTTACATATGTATAAACAATTGTCATTGTCATTATTGGTTTATTGTCTATCATTAAACACAATAAAGAAAACAAAACAAAATACAAAAACAGCGAAAAAAGTATTATTAATGCGTATAATTGAAATGTCAATTGTTTTGCTTTGTCACATATAAAAAGTGACGACAGTTTTTCATTTGGAGTCAAAAGCCTTTTCGGCACATTCAACGACGAAAGTAACAGACGCGCCGTCGACTGAGAGGAATTAATAAAAAAAACATCTAAAAACCAAAAACAATTAATGGCGTGGATCATCTACGCTTGGGCCTTTGTCGCCCTGTGCCTTTTGACGCGCGTATCCCGTATTGAGGGCGGCGCAACGGAGGAGCAAATGTGGGCCGCCGGCAACATGATGCGCAAAGTTTGTCAGCCCAAATTTCCAAAAGTGACAAATGGTAAGCACGAATATTATTATCCTGTCATATTTCTAAATTTGAAAATAATGTTTTGAATCCGTTTAGAAATCGCTGACAATATACGGAATGGCAATATACCCGATGACAAGGACGCCAAGTGTTACATTAACTGTATTATGGAAATGATGCAAACGGTAATGATCGAAGAGACCTTCTTAAGATCCAAAATTTGAAAAAAAATTATTGTCCGCGAAGGGATTACAAAAAATTAAGCTTGTATTGAGTCAGTCAGTTAAGATCGATTCAAGAAGCAGAAAACTCTTTTATTTCAGAAAAAGTAGTATAACGAACTGTGAGGTTTCAAAAATCCGAAAAGTGTTGTCAAAATTATATAGAGTGAACCATTTTGGAAAGTGTAATATCAACACAATATCTGTGGATTTGTTCCTAGGAAAAATGGATATTTCTACAACATAAACATTCAGCAAAAAATTAATACACCAATTGTATGTCTCAAAGAGTCCTTCAAATATCTAAAGAAAAAGTTATAGCAAAGTCTGATCCTCAAGACGACGAAGGCTGCTCCTTATGTTTCACAATATTTTTTTTTCTTGATCCCAAAAATCAAAATGAAATTCTTGAAATATAAAAAATAATCTCCTATTCTATCTCAAGGCTACATAGTACGATCAATTGATTCTTATAGCGAAGATTGAGTCTCTAGATAAATTTTATTTTTTTTAGGTAAGGAAGTTGACGGAAATACGTCTCTTTAGCTTGAAAGACAGGTCTAAGAAGCTCCAATTCTCTATCTCTTTCACTTTTCTGTCACATAAGTTTTTGTGCCAATTTATAATATAATGATGTTCATCTTTAGATCAAAAAAGGCAAATTCTTGGTGGATTCATCGCTCAAGCAAGTGGACCTACTAATGCCCGACAGCTACAAGGACGACTACCGCGCAGGCATAACCAAATGCAAGGATGCTGCGTCCGGCATTAAGAACAATTGTGACGCCGCCTTCGCATTGCTCACGTGCCTACGTGGCCAAATCAAGGTTTTCGTCTTTCCCTAAGTTGTTTTTTTTTTTGGCTATCTTAAAGTATATTACAAAAGAAAACTAGTGGATCACTTCGAGAAGCGCCTAAATGTAGTCAAGGTTTCATATATATATATATATATTTTTTTTTTGTAGTTTAGTTTATATAGTAAATAATTGTTAATAGCCAAGGCAAATATATATAAAAATGGTAATTTTTGTGCTCAAATTTTTGTTTTCTTTTTTTTTTTTATAATATAATATTTAAATGCGACGAGTAACATGCAATTGTGCTGAAATTTAGGCGTGTCTGTGACGCCCACAAATTAGTTAAATAATATTGAAACGTGTCGAACAATCTAATATTTCATTATCAAATATCAAAAGCAACTTGTGTTGGCCATGACGTGACTTCATTTTTTTGTTAACAATTTTTATTTGTTTTGGTTTTTTTTTGTTGTTTTTTATCAACATCTAAGCGAACAATATCGTCATGTAATGTACAGGAAATAACATGTTTGCTTAACATGTCAAACAGCTTGTCCGTCCGACGAACCATGTCGGTCTATTTCGTTTCCAGTGACATATAAATTATGGCACAACATTTCAGTGCATCTCATAAAGTTAATAGAGCTCATTTTATCTGTGCCACGACAAAAACGAAAAGCACTGACGCCATTTTAAGTAACAAAATGGCGGTGCTGTATTGGCTAGGCGCCATTTTATTGGCGTCATATGCCACAGTAACGAAAGCCGATGAGGAGGAATTCACCATGGCATTAGATGATCTTGTCGATGCGCTTGAGCCATTCGGCGAACGTTGTGATTCGCCACCGGAACGCGGTAAGTGAACAATACATATTTTTCCTTAGAAACGAACAAACACAAAATTTTAACACAATAATAGATCATATCGTCGAATTGGTACAGAACGTGGAGGATGCAAAGATGGGCACGAAATGCTTTCGGCAATGTATGCTGGAGCAATTCGATATAATGCCCACGGGCACATTTCGTTTCGAGGAAGATAAAGTAGTCGATATGCTGGGCATGATGTATCCCGATAAGGAGGAGAAATCACGCGATATCGTACGTTTGTGCAATGAAAAACATGGCAAGGAAACCGAAAAGTAAGTGAAGTTATAGAACATTTTATTGCAGACTTGGACTCTTGGGGAGCAGGTCCGCAGAGAGAAATTCCGGGCCTGGTGAGAGAGATCCAAGTTTGGTAGGAAAAATATATAGGTTCACTTTTTAGTAGTGCTCATATTACACCTGCGAAAACTCCAAGGATTCTCTCATTTCCTCAGACTTATTGGAGATGATAGGAACATAAGAGATGTTCTTATAAAAACTCTAAGACTCATATAAATGTTATAAGGCCCCTAACTGCTTATCTGAGACTTTAAAAAAAAAAATCTTTTAAAAATTTACGGCTCAGTTCTCCGGTTCCGATAGCTCCTCAACTAGATAATCCCTACTATTTTTTTTATAGCCTAAAATATAATATTTTTTTTTTAATTCGGATCCGTGAAATAATAGATCTCCTTTTAAACGCTTCATCAACCCTGAACGTTCTATTAAAATCTATAATCTTTGAATCTAAAATTTTGTTAACATTTGTTTTGCCCCCCTTTTTCCAGATGCGAAGCTGCGCACGTGCTTAGCATGTGCATGTTGCATGAAATGAGGGCGCACGAATACAAAATACCCGAAATCAAACGCTAAAACAGAAATCTGACAACAAACTGAGCAAAATAACAACAATAATATGAAAAACAAAAGAAAAACATTATCCTACGCCGTGCTGATTGTTAATTACTTTAGTTTTTAATTAATTAATTATTTAATTAAATTTTAGAGAAAAAAAATATAACATGTATCAAATAATATTACAATTGATCCATCTTGTGGTAACTTATGTGAAAAAAAAAATATAAATAATAAAAAATACCAAAAAAAAAATGTATATAAAATTATGAATTATTGCGACAAAAGGAACAAAATCCCAGTAGGAAAGCTCAGTAGGCGAGCTTGACACGATGCTGCGACAATTCGCGTCCAATGCACTTGTTCAGCTGATTGGCGACCTCGCAGGGTTGCTTCGTTGGCTCAATTTGACGATTGCAATTCTCCGCCTTGGCAATGGCAATGGCCATGATCAATTCATTCTTATCCGAAATCATGCTCGCCAATTGTGCAATCGTATTCAAGCTCAGCTTATTGTTCTCATCCATCTGTGGATATTGCACAATTGAGAAAATACTATAAATAATAATACTATAAACAACAACAAATACATACCAATTTAACGCCCCTCAGCACGCATTCCATGAGGCATTTCTCCTTTGGCGTCGGATGTTGTTCATGCAACAAGACTTTCTCATTTATCGTTTCCGGAAAATTCAATTTACGCGCACATGTTGCCTTCACTTTGTATAAGAGCGATTGCAATTCTTCTCTTGAACGTGGTATTGCCTCCATCTGGCCGCCACGCTTGGAACGCACATATGGCAAGCTGGCATCAATGTTGCTGCCGGCTACCGGCTGCGAAGACATTGTATAACCGCTGCAGAGCACACAACAAGCGCACAACATGAGCAAACTGAACATGTTCAAGTGTTGTAGTTGTAGTTTTTGTGTCATGTTTCTTGTCTTTAACGATTTGAAGTTGTTTTCTGTCTGTTTATGATTTTTCCGTCGATGTCTTTTATAGTGAAAATTTTCGCTTTGTTTGCACTTTTGAAATTTCCGTGCATTTTGTAAATTTTGTCTTTTGCACGTTCATAATCTTATTTTTTGTTTTTGCCAAATTTTCTTCTTTCTTATTTTTTTTCTTATCAAATTTTGTAATCATGTTCAAGTTTGATTCGCTTTTATTTTATATACGATATTTCCAACATGCAATTTGACTTGTTTCAATGTCAGTTTGTTGTAGTTATCGTTGTTGTACGCGTTCGTGTCTATCAAACTGTTTTAAGCTTAATCAACAACAAATAAGCCTCAACTGACGCGAGGATAAGCTGTCAAAAACTCACACTCATTCGTTCAGATACATTTTAATTGTGCGATTAATTTGCATTGAGGCGCAAATTTTTAATTATTTAATTCAAATTTTTTTTTTTTGTTTTTTTTTTTATTATTAGTTATTTGAAACAAAAACATTTTGAATTTTTTTTTTCAATATATTTTAAAATTTTCCACAAATTAAAAATTTTTTTTTTTTTCATATTTTCTCAACTTGTTTTCACACGCCGTTCAACAAGCTGAATCTCCGCTGCGGGCTATGATTTGACTGTTGTGGAGCATTCACAGATCTTGTTGTTGTTGTTGTTGTTACCTCTACTTGTCATCGTCGTTGTTAATAAATTTGTACTTTGCATTTTACGACTTATCCGTTGTTATTGAAAATTCAAATGATTTTTTAAATCTTTTCTTTTTTTCTCAGATACATTGTCCTTTGCACATTTTGAGTGCTCTTCACCTAATAATGCTGTAAAACTTATTATAGTAATTCAAATGAGCCATTGATAAATTATGTAAATCAGGATTACCGAACCGAATCTCATTGAACACGGTATTCCAGACGCTTTGAACTCCAATGAGTAAAATACACGCTTATTCGGAAACGGACACTTATATTGGGGAAGAATTTAAGCAATTTTATTATAATCGTTTACAGACAATTGTTAAATTTGTAGTTTTTTCTTGGAATCTTAATTTTTACTCAAAAATCAACCTAAAACTTTAAGATTCCGTTTTCTACTCTATCTTTCTTGAAATTTAGACCTTTTGTTGGTGGGATTTCGCTCCCTCTGTATCTCACATGAAATTTTGCTTAAAATTAAAAAAAAAATAATAATTAATTTATGAACTAAAAAGTTCACATGATATTTCCTATCAACCCCCGCCCCCTTGGTGAGATTTTGCTACACCAACTCCATCCCCTTCCCTCATTTTAATAATAATAATTTATGGACGTACTCTTAAGTGAATATTTCCTAAACCGGAAAAAGAGTTGGGAAATTTATGTCATAAATAAAATTCTAATTTCTTTCAATTCCATAAAAATATAACAGCATCATAAAATTAGTGCCACTCAAGGAACGCAATTTGGGTACTAACATCAGTTAATATCCTAAAGCGAATATTTTATAATTTTTGATTTCCCTAAATTTATTCAATTTCATTATTAATAAGAAAAAAAAATCTAATAAATATGTTCTATTAAAAAAATGTTAATTTAAAGAAAATAACAAATTGTATTGCTAACAAAAATAGACTTCTTTAATGATTACATGCAAATTTGTTTTCAAAAATATAAATTTTCTTTATTTGGCGATGCATGTTCAATCAACAAATCGTAAAAATTTTTTTCATTTTTTTTTTTCATTTTTATTTTTTTTATTATTATCGAAAAGCGCAAAGTACGCGCGATTAATCGAATTGTCAGTTAGAAAATGATTGAGACGCGTATAATTTCTTTAATTTTGATTTGTCTATAATTGACTTCAGTCATTCACAGATACAGATAGATCAAATCGTTGTCAAATTGATCCAACGACATGTCGTAACGTCGCGTCGTCCAACGAAACAAGACGAACACTTGTAGCACCTATGTATGTATGATCACTGTACAGTGACGTCGACAATATTGGCAAAAACAATTGTGTACAAAGCCTATTTTGGCAATATTGTTTTAAAAATTTTTTTAATGCCTTTGATTAAAGACTAGACTAAAGGAATGCATTGACTATAAAATACATATCATATTTGTGTAGCGTACATGTGTGGTCGTTGTAATTTGTATTATTTTTGGGTGTTAATTCGTTTGAGTTTGTGAAATTGCTTTAGAACAATAATAATTGCCGGCAATTATTTTGACAAGCGCATTAACGAGGGCCCAACAACCAACAACAACCAACCAATATTGCATACAATAAAAACAATAAATACAACAACAACAGTTGCAAATGTCATCGTTAACGTTAACGAACGCCTGCGAAAAAAAATGATTATAAATAAAAAAAAAATAAATAAATTGCTTCCCAATGAGCGAATGATTCAAATCTTGAGTTCTCAAAGCGGCACGGTTTTTTTTTTTTTTTTTTTTGTTTCTTTTTAGTTTTCTCATATAAAAACTATGCCGACAACAATGCACAGGCCAAGTCTAAGTGAGATTTTTGTCGGCAATAGACGTAAAACGCAACAAGTCACAACAACAATAAAAAAAAGTTCTATAAATCCTACAAACATGTACAATAAATGTATTTTGGCTTTAGTGTTTTGTGCTGCCTTTGCTTATGTGCAGGTAAACAAGGATTAAATATTAACAATGACAACAAATCAAGTTCGTTGCTTAAGTCGTTTGTTTCTTTTTGCTAGTGCGATGAAGATTTAAGCAAGGAGCGTACCTCAGCTGTGGCCAATGAATGCAAGGAAACGGTGGGCGCAAATGATGGTAAATATTATTAAGTTTAAAAAATTCATATAATTATATAAATTATACACTACACAGCGGACATTGAAGCTTTGCTGAAACATGAACTTTCCGAAACAAAAGAAGCAAAATGCTTGCGCGCTTGTGTAATGAAGAAATTCCAACTTGTAAGTCTGCTGAAATGGATTTAAACACAACAAATATCAATAACAACAATTTCACTATAACATAATTATATAATAGATGAGTGATGATGGCAAATTGAATCATGAAGTCGCCATGAAGTTTACCAAATCTTTGGCCAAGGGCGATGCCGACAAAGAAGCGATCGGCACTGAAATTGTTGAAACTTGTGCAGCGCTTGAAGTGCCTGAGGATCAGTAAGTGTCATTAAATGGAAAAAATTAATAATAATAGTTAAAAAAATCAAATTTTCAAATCAAATTAGTTGCGAAGCCGCTGCCGAGTATGAGTCCTGCATTAAGCATCATGCCGACGAGAAGGGCTTCCCCTTGAGCCAAGACTAAGCTGTGCACACACCAGAAAATCAGACAGACATGGCAAATGACATTTACATATAACAATATATAAATATTAATTATATAATTTTTTTTTGTGCTCTAAAAAAATTAGCAAGTTTTTTTTTTTTCTGTAATCATTAAGTGTAATATATTAAATGGCATTACTAAGCGCACAGCTGCAAAATATATTTCAAAATTTCTTTATTTAAAATTTAATTGAAATAATTATAGGAAAAGTGGGTAAAAAAAAGTAATGAGTTGATAAAGATTTTTCAATTAAAAACAAAAATTGTTTTTTTGGTTTTTTCTGATGAAAATTTTGTTATTAAAAACTATGAATTTGTAGAAAACTGTTCCACGTAAATGCGTAGATTGAAGTCCTCCTCAACTGAATTTGAACAACTCTCCTACAAGACTTGATCGTCGGATTTATTATTGTACATGTTGTGAAGAAAGTAAAGTCAAATTATAAAGTCTAAGATCGTTGAATAACTTCCTAAATAATTTTATTTTCTAATTTTAGACTACGTGACGTGTTTTATATAATTTTCTTGATAAACCAAAAATGTTTGTCAGACGACTTTAATCGTAACTTTCCTTTTTCTACATATCCTATACACAATGTAAGTAAAAATATGTATTAAGTTTGTTTGAGGTATAAAATATATAAATAAACAATCAGGACGACAAGAAAATCTATTGAGACGTCCCTGTCCCTGCTCAACAATGGTTCTCATCAACTATCTATATCTAGGAATTTGTAATTTGGAGGGTAGACTCGTGAGTTCCGACAGCAGATCCCTTTTAATTGGATTTGTGTCACGCCCACATATCCCCAACCGTCCAGCACCGCCCACTTTTTGGCAACGTTTTCCATGTCGGCAGATTATTATAAACATATACTTGATCTTTATTTTTATTTGGCGGAGTTCCGAGTAATAACTTCGCTACACGAAAAAGAAGACTCTCTACAAAAACATTTGTTGTTTCATTTCTTGTTTTTTTTTTTTTTTTTTATTTCGGATCTTTTTTTATATTTGTTTTGTTCCTCTTCTGTTATTAGATATTACACTTACAAACTAAGCTTACGAGCTATTTTCGACTTAAAAACTATTTTTTTTTTTTTATTTATTTAGTTTTTATACTTTTTTTTTTTGTTTTATTAGTGAAACAGCGCAGAGAATTTCAAAGTAATTAAACATTGCATACAAATTTAAATTATAAAATCAGTAATAAGTATGGAAATAAATCGAAAAAGGATATTAAAACGAACTCAAACGTTGTTGCGACTGTTCTTATGCTAATGACATAATGACTTACATGTAAATATTTGTTGCAAGGCAAAAAAAAATTTATATAAATAATTTTTATTTTTTTTTTTACTTTGACGCTACGGTGGAAAAAAAATATAAATCATTTTATTAAGCTTAAATTAAAAAAAAATAATTAAATAAAAAGCATGAAAAAAAAATCAGTATTAAAAACTACCTGGAAAGAATCTTTGGACTGCTTCAGGCTTGCACGTTTGTTTCATGTTTGCTTTTTTATTTTATATATATTTTTTTTACGTGTAAAAATATCGAAAAAGCAACTATTTTTCTGTCTGTTTGTCTATATGTCTGTGTGATTGATTTTTAATAAATTATTTGATTTTGTTTTTGATTTGTTTACTTTTAAAAATTTTTTTTTTTTTTGTGTTTCTTCAACTATTTTTTCTTTGTCTAATTAAAACTAAATACGTTGCCCACAATTTATTTTTTAACTATAGTTTTTGTTCTTTTTTTTTTTTGTTTTGTTTTTAAATTTAATTATTATTTGTTTTTATATTTTTTTTTTCTTGAGGCAATCGTTTGGCAGCACTTTGGCGTGCAGCATGAAGCAGACACTTTTTAGGCAGGCAGTTTCTCGAAAATAATTATTTATATATGTATATATTTATCTCATTTTGTATTCTTCATTTAGTTATGTGTGTGTGTGTGTTTTTTTTTTATTTTATTTTTATAGAATTTGTTATCATTTAGTTTGCAATAATGCATTAAACTATCGTCAACATTCAACACTTTTTTTCTCAGCGCTTAATATGTTTTGTATATTTTTTTTTTTTTTTTTGTATAATTCTTTCTGCTCTTGACATGTTCTTTTATTTTTGTGTTGCTTTTTTACGCTTTAGTGTAGTTTTTTTTGCATGATTTTCGTAAAATACAAAACAATGTTTGGCAATTAAATCAAAAATCAAATGATATACATTTGAGAAAACATTGAATGAACTAAAATTGAGATAAAATGTCAAGAGCATAGAGAACACAATAAACAAAGCATTGTGCAAATATATTAAAGGGAAAAATGGCAATGTGAAAAAGTTTGCACATTTATATAAAAATTGTTGTTGTTGTTGTTGAAAGTAAATAAATTATTGCCAAACGTTTTCTTTGATATGTTTTTACGTTTGGCTTAAACATGAGGCAATTGTTGCTTGTTGTTGTTGTTGTTATTGTAGGTGTTACTGCTGTTACTGTTGTTGCTGTTACTAGTTGTCGTTTGTTTGTTGTTGTTGTTGTGGTTTGCTGTTTTCCCTTTGGTAGCTCATTGTCAAAGTGAAACAAATATTTGATCAAATTTAAAGAAAATAATCAGCTTGAGGCTTTTTCGATGGTATGCCTCTACTTTCCTGTGGCGCAGCCTCAAATATAACAAAGTCACGATGCAGGTACTCATTTAATTCCAATATAGCTGCCACGTTGCCGCATCTATAAGTAATTTGATGTGTGTGTGTGAGTGAATTAAAAGTAATCTAAATGTAAGCCAACACATACCTGTAACAATAATTGGGCGCTGACCAAACAGTCAAAACGGTCTCATTGAAATGCCATTTAAAGCCTTCCATTACCAGCTGATGTGCACGACAGATCATGTCAATGTCATTGGTACGATTGAATTGTGATACAACATCCGAGCCAAATAGATAACCAGCGCCACGCGGTGATACACCCCAACCGGTTTGATCCTCTGGATCACTCCATAATAGATCACACATTGGACCATCGTGCGGTACTTCTTGTTTACGATCAATACTACGTATTTGATCTAAATACTGTATAGATGGCGATAGACCGCCATGTACGCAAAATATTTTACCATCAATAATAGCCGATAAACTGAGGTAATCAAAGATTTCGGTACAATAACGCCAAACCGCTGTCGAACCATATTTACGCAGGCATTCATCATAGAAGCCATAAACTTGTGTGATTTGACGAGATTCATGATTGCCGCGTATCAATGTTATACGATCCGGATAGCGTACTTTCAGTGCCAACAATAATAGAAATGTCTCAACGCTATAATAGCCACGATCAACGAAATCACCCATAAAGAGATAATTCTTTTCGGGCACATCGCCGCCAACTTTGAACAGCTCCTTCAGATCATAGAATTGTCCATGGATATCGCCGCAAACGGTTACTGGTGAATCGACACGTTGCACATTACCCTCTTCAACGAGAATTTCACGTGCTTTAGCGCACAAGGCCTTCACTTCATTCTCCTTGATGATTTCACATCGTTTCAATTGCTCAATTTGACGATCCAAATCGCTATAGTCCGACATATTGTTGCTGTTTGTGATTGTGCTGTTGCTATTGTTGTTGTTGTTGCTATTATTGTTGATGGTTTGTTGTACAGCTTATAATTTTTTTGATACGCCGGCTTTTGTGCCGGACGGACATACAATTTCTACTGTAGAAATGGCCAACAAAAATCGCACACAAACACACACACACAAACAATTCTTGTTCAACAACAAGCAACTTACCGAACTATGTATATTTTGTTTGTTGATGTCGTTGTTATTGTTGTTGTTGGTGTTCTTGGTGAATCAATCACCACAAGGCTATTAGAAAAATAAAATAAAAAAAAAAACAACAAATTATAGTTTTAATGAAGATTTCATTTGAATGCAACAATTGCATATTTCGGAAACGAAAGCATACGCTCACGCACGCACGCAGTTAGGCAAGCAGGCAACAAAACAAAAGGCCCGCCATTTGTTTTGCACGATTTTTGCGCTTGGCAAAAATCAGCAAAAAAAAAAAAGCGAGCCCGCGACCGCGAAACCATCATCAGCGCACAAACCTTTTAAGCAAACACACTCTGCCAATTTAAACAACAACAAAACAAACGTTTAAACTTACCTCAACGTCGACCGCCACACACTTTAATATTAACTTCACTCAAATTTCTCGTTTTATTATTTGATTTTTTTTTCGTTTCGTTTTCACACACAACAACAAAATAAATAAAAATTTCTGCCGACTGTGTAGTAAATCAGTGTTACCAACCTTTAAAAATTGTTCTCCCTAAAATCCCCCTAAATAAATTTCTCACGAATTTGGGGGAGTCACCCATATTGACCTGGCCCAAGTGCCCCTGCAACACCAAGCGACAATTCAAATTCAATTACCGAACGGGCGAAATATTTCTAAAATTTAAGTAAATTGTTAAATTTGTTAACAGTTAACATGAATTTACATAATAAACGAACTAGATAATATTACTGTAAAAAGACACAAGAGCTTTAGTTTAACAGATGCTCACTAAAAATATTTCCAAATAAAATTCTCGTATGAATACATACTATTTTTAGCAACATACGCTACTTAGTCGCTGAAGAAACGATCGAAATGGAAACTGCGTCGTGTGAGCAGAGAGACTTTGTGTATTGATTAAACGCTTGTCGCGCTGCATCCGATGGCGATTTTTCCTGTTCCTTCTTTTCTAGGTAGTTCAGAATAGGCGTTTTTTCATCTTCATCCACTTTTGCCGACAATTTTGTGTCAATTTGTCTTGTTTGCGTTACTCGCCCAATGGTAATGTTAGTTCAAATTATCAATTGCGATTTTATTCGGGGATTTTTTTAAACGTACGATTTCATTCATCTTATATATCAGTAAAATTTACAATAGAACAGCGCAACTATTTTCTTTCATTCTGTTATTCTTTTACCAAAGCCGAGAAAGCAACACCCGCAAACAAGGAGCAGCTTAGAAGCAAATGCGCCACTTTTTGACGCACAAGTGTCTTTGCCCTGATGCTGTGTATTCTGCCTGGTGAAACGAAAAGTTTTATATTTTTTTTAAATAAGAATTATAAGGAAACGTATCAAAAATGAGGCAACGATAAATTATCTGAATATAGGCTAACAGAGCTGTTAATCATTAACAAGAAACTGCCACTCGATTAGTATATTTCCTCGTCAGGCAGCTCCTGTATTTTATAAACAATTTGCAGCTGACGTTTCAAAAAACACACTAAAATAAGCACATGCGCGCAACAACTACAAACTTCAATTGACGTATGTTTGACAGTTATTGTTGCAACATAGAGCAATCCTACCCTTGGTGGTAATCAATCGCCATGCTGGCCATCACTTTTGCCTTGTTTATCGACTTGCCAATCCATTTGCTATCTCGCTCTTCGTTATTTTCGTTCTCGCTCTGTTTGATGTTTGCCCTAGACTTGTCTAAAAATCGATGTCTACAACCTTTGATTTTTGATTGATTTTAATGAATATATTGAATAAATTCTTGATTTTTGTGGAACATGAATATGCTATTATTTACTTATACCACCTCTTCAGACCAAAACGTGTTTGAGCCAACAAATTAACGTATCTATTAGTCGAACTTCTTCATGCATTCAGATGACTTCTTTATTCCTTCATTTTGACAAACTGTCAACACTTGGCTGGCGTATGTGCTTGATGGCCCAATGTAAAATAGGAGTATATGATTCTGTTTTTTGCTTCAATTAAAGACAATGATCGATTTTTTCTTTCGTGGCATATACATTTATTTGTTGTTTTATTTTTAGTTGTCTTATGTTTATTACTTGCTTTTCTTCTTTTATGTAAAGTTGTTTTTCTGTTTTTTTTTTGTTTTTTTTTTTTTTATTTTATTACATCAAACACATTTATTTATATATATATTATATATAATTTATTAATTACCATTTTTTTTAGGTTTTTTTTGTTCTTTTCTATTCGTTTATGTTAGTTGCTTTACATACATATATATTTTCTTTTTATTCCTTTATTGGTTACTGGGATTGTGTCAAAATTTCACCTTAAATGCGCGCCTATCTCCATCTTTCTTTGTTTCTCCTCTCTTTCGCACAACTGTGGCGCGAGCTGCTTTGCTAAATTCTCTGTCTCTTTCCCTCTTTTAAGCACGCATAGTTATAAAATTCGCGTTAATACTTTTTTCTGACTTATTCGCTCAAAATTTCTGCTTCTTCTTTTCATTTTGTCACGTTTTAGTTTAATGTTAATTATTAATTTTTTCTTCTGCTTCAAATTGTTTTTTTTTTTTAGTTTGTTTTTTTCAGCTTTTTGCTTAAAAATGTCATTTGAAAATTTAAATCTTTGCCATTCACAGTGAACAACGTACGCCGGTTGCTTTTGCTATTTTGCGTACTTACTTATTTTTCCTTTTTTTTTTTCAAAATACAAATTGTTGAGTATTTTTTTTTTGCTTTGTGAAAAAACTTTGCTACGACTTTTTTTTAATTATTTACTTTAGAATATATTTATATATATATTTTTCCCACTTTTTGTTTTATTTTGTTCTCATTTATGAAATCTTTCTTCTTTATATAGTTTATGTGATATTTGTTTAATGTTTGTCTTTGAGAATATTTTTTCATCCTTCTTCTTCATAGTAAATCGTCGTTTTCAAAAAAGTCTCAAGTCAAATAACAAAACAAAAAAAAAAAAAATTGTGCGCAAATTTCGCAGTCTCGCTTGGCAAATAACCTCTAATGACTTGAAGCAAAAAAATTAATAAAAATATATTTCACTTCTTTCATCTCACTCCTAACACTTTGTCTGTCTGTTTGACTTTTTTATTGTGTTCCGCCAACTATCTTTCACTCTAACTATCTGCAATCTTTTTCACGTCTGTTATGCTGGCCTTTTTTTACTACTTTTAGACAAATTTTTTGATTTATTTTTTATTTTGACAATTTTTTTTATAAATTTGAAATTTTTACTATTTTTTGTTTTTTTTAAATTCACAAGTTTTTTGCGTTCACAAATTTAAATCTTTTTTTATTAAATTATTATTTTTTTTTTGTTTTTGCTCTTTTTTTTATTTGTTGTAGCTATATCACAAAAAGTGTTTGTTAAAAAAAATTATTAATTAACATTAAAACAAAAAATCTTTTCTTCATAACTTAAAATAAACAAATGTTTTTTTTTTTTATATAATAAAAAAACAAAAATATAAAAATGAGCGATTTGCTGAAAAGAAAACGATTTGCTTTGTGTTATAATTATGTATTTTATGCAAGTTTTATAATAATATTTCTCATATCTAAAAACTAATTACATAAGCGAAAGGTTACAAGCTAATTTAATTTAAATATAAAGAATATTTATATATATATATATTTTTTAAGTTATAATTGTTTTGTCGTTCGTTCAAAACAAGAACAAGAAAAAAAAAATCAACTTAAATTTATTCATTAAGAAAGATTTAAATTAACGTAAATTTACAAAAATATATGCTCAAAAGTAGGCTATAAATTATTTTACTTATATATTTCTTTTTTTTTTTTTGTCTCGCCTGCTACACAATGATTGATCTTTTGATTGATTGACAGAAAATTGTGACGGGCCATTGAGATGAAGAAATAAAATACACAAATTCTAAACTGTTATACAACGAGGCAGCCAGCTGACGCTTGCTTAACTGTTATACAATAATTGTTTTAAGAATTTTGATTTAAAAAAGATTTTAATGGAGGCAAAACTTATCGAAAAAAATATATATAGCCAAAGTAATATTGCTGAATTTTTGGTCGTTCAACACTGTTATACTGCTATAATGCTTTAAGTTTCAGTTGTGTTTTATAGCTCGTCATACCATAACCAAAGCCAAGCACAATATGAGTTTCAGTAAGTAAAAATGTACAAAAAACAAAAAAGTGTTGCACAAACACTTTTTGAATATAACAGTTTCATGCCACAAACTTTCGTCGGACAGCATGTTTTGTTCTTATTTTCAAAATAAGTTAAAAACTTTTCATTTTCAAAGAATTTTTTTGCTTTCATTTTCACAAATACAATTCATTAATGTTTGCTATATAAACTTGTATTTGTTTAAAAAAATTGTTTTTCATTATTTTTAAAAAATTGTGTATTTCTGTGTTGGATAACAACGCGGCTTCTTATAACATGACTTTGTCATGTAGCCTTAGTTGAACAATTTGTTGCTTCAAATTTTTTTTTTTTTTTTTGTTTTCCTTACAAAATCTCTTGACAAAATGTATTGCAACTGTTCTAAAAACTGTTATACAAGTAACTTTGGTTGTTGTTTTTTCATATATATATATATGATTTTTTATTTTTTTTTTATTGGCCTCAAACACTGTTAATTTTTATCATGTTTATGCATTTTTTTTTATTTTTATTAGAATTTTCCATATTTTTGTTGTTATTTTATTTAATTTATTTTGTATACCAAAAATTAGGAAAAAAAAAAACAATTATTTTAATGCTAGTCAATGTGTTGCTCGCTCGATTAGTTGCCAAAAGTTCTTAGGCGCTATAAAAAATCCTACTTGTCTATAAAACTACGCTTAATAAATTGTTGTTGTTGTTGTTACTAACGCTTGCCCTAATATTGATTGATTTTTTATCATTCTTTTTTTTTTATTTATTTATTTGTTTTTTTGTTTTACGATGTTTTTCTTTTTTTTTTGTTTCACAATAGTTGAAAAGTATTTATTATTATTTTTAATTTATATATATATAAAAAAAATGTATTTTCTTCTTTTGCCATTAGTTACTTTTTTATATAAAATATTTACAAAAATTGTTTCTTTATAAAACAATATTAAAAAAAAAAAAAACAATGAATAATAATTAAAAAAAAATCTTAAATTATTATAATTTATTAAAAAAAAAAAAAATGTTTTTAAATTAAATATGTTAGACAATAAATTACAGTTAGTTTAGTGGATTTTCTTTATTTATATATTTCTTTAAATTATTTATTTATTTTTTTTTTGCTTTGTTGTTTTTGTAAAATTGTATTAAATTTTTGCTTTCTATGCATAAAAGGGTTATCACCTTTTGTTTGCTTTAGTTTTCTTTACTTTCTGATTCATTATTTATTTAATTTGAGTTGTTTTCATTTTTATTTTAGTAAAAACAAAAAATAAAATATGATTTTTTTTAAAAAACATTTCTGTTTTTTTTTTTTATTTTCTTAACTGGCAAAATCGTCACACATGGCAACACTACCATTTGCCATTCACAGGGGCAGTTTCTTTTTTACAATTGTCAAAAATTATGCATATTTTTTTGTTTTTATTTCAATGTTTTTGGTGTTCATTTTGTTTTTTTGTTTATTTTTTTTTTAAGTTTAAAGTTGTTTCGGTTTTAATATTTTATATATGTATATATATATATTTTGTTTTTAAATTTGATTCATAAAATTTATTACTTTTTTTCGGTTTTCGTTTTTTTTCTCACTAATGTTGTTGTTGTAGTTGTATACATACATATATAGATGCCTAAGTTGAGTTGGTGTTATAAGTTTGCAAACAAATTTCTATTTGTTTGTTGTTGTTCCTTGTTTTAATGCTAAAATTTTATTTTTTTTTTTATATTTTATTTATTTTTATTTTATTGCTGTTGTTGTTGTTGCTTGCTTGCAGCTCACAAATACGTATATTTATATATATATAAATACATATTGATTAATATTGACATGTTTAAACATGCTCATAGATCATAGACTGCTTGCGCGCTCTGTCGGACATTTTGATATGTTGTCGCAAATGTAAAAAAAAAAGAAAAAAAAAAAAAAAACAGAAATAAACAAAAAAAAAAACAAAACAACAATAAAAAAAAAAACAAAGTTCATATTTTGTTTTTAGTACAAATTGTTGTTGTTGTTGTTATGATTTTGGTGGTGTATCTTATATAGAAATTATTGCTTATTATTTTCCGATGTTCTTGTTGTTGTTGATGAATGACGTTTGTTGTTATTTCGTATGCTATTTTTTTTTTTGTTTTTATTTTTTTTTTTGCTCTCATCTGCGCCTTCCATCATGTTGTTTGTGTTGATCTTTATGTAAATGTTTGTGTGTGTGTGTGTATCGTGTCTTCCCACCAATTGTTGTTGTTGTTGTTATTATTTGCTCCAAATGAATTCAGTACAGTTTGTTTTTTTGCTTTTTTTTAAGATTTTTTGTTTTGATTTTTTTTTTTCGTTTTGTTTTTGTTTTCCTTTTTTTTTTTGTTTTGAAATGTTGACGCGTCGTCGTTGTTGTTGCTGTAGTTGTTGTTATTATTGTTGTTGTTGTTGTTGTTGGTGTCGCTCGTACGTTTGCCGCTGCTTTGGTCAACGCTGCTGCCGTTTGCGTCATCATTATCATCATCATCATCATGATTATAATCATTCTCGCCGCCGTCGTCGTCATTGTTGTTGTTGTTGTTGTTTTTGTCAAGCACTTCTCAAAAATTCTCCAAAGCTCTGCGTAGCTTCTTACAATAAAATGGACATTAAGATTCCCGCTCTTTCTTCACCTTAACCTCCTCGCCAAGTATGGTCGTTATTTCGCCCTGCATGAATGCCCACGGTATTGTCGAATTGGCCAATGGGCAACGATCACCGCTTGGACAATAAACCTCATTGCCAAGACCCTAATCAAAAAGTAGTAGAAGAAGAAGCAGCACATGAGTAATGAAATATGAAAGAAATGAGTTTTGAAATTTGCTTACATTTTGTCGTTTAATGCTCTCACGACTGCATGGAAAGCAAAATTTATGATGATTCACCGATGGACATTGCACAAAATGTGTATCCTCGAGCCGCTCCTGGCACAATGTACACTTGAGTGTTGCATTTTGTGCCGCTGCTGTTGCAGCATTCGGTGGCGCTGTGCCAGGCGGTGCACCAGCACTGCCACCACCACCGCCGCCACCACCACTGCTGCCGCCACCACCAACTGATGATGATGACGTTGATGATTGACTGCCACCGGCGCCGCCATTACTGCCACTGGGTCCATTATTACCGCCAACGCCAGCTGGTCCATTACCATCTGGCCCACCGCCGCCGCCAACAGGTGCACCGGTTGGCATTGTGCCCGGTGGTCCGCCAGCGCTGCCACTTGCGCCAGTACAACTATTCAATGATGATGAACCGGGCCCGACGCCACCGCCGCCGCCGCCACTGAGTCCGCTACCGATTGGTCCGGCAGTCGGTGGTTGATTGGACTGTACTTCACTGCTTGTGACCGTTGTGCTCGAGACATGACGTGAGCCGGATGAGCGACGTCCTGACGATGAGCCGGCTACAAAAACAACACAACAAAAGCAAAGAAAAGAGGGGAAGAAAAGAAAGTTTTATAAGTTTTCATTCATATTAATATACAAAGACATATATGTATGTATGTATGTATGTATGATTAGTTGTTGTTGTTGTTGTTTTTGTTGTTATTGTTGCAAATCAATTAAGTGTGTTGTAAAATGTTATTACTGTATTCTACATATCGTACAAGTGTTGAACAACAAAATATTCTTGTTCATTTGTATCTCTCAGTTTTGTGTGCTTTGCTGATTGATTGATTGTTTGATTGACTCATTGATTGTTTGACAATTAAACTAAACTAAATCACTATAAAATATACATATATATACATATACATAGTCTATGTACGATTTTGTTGTGGAGTTTTTTAACACTAACCCGAACTATTCGGCGAATGTTGACTGCCACGCGATGCTGTACGTGGCGGTGGTGGTCCTGGTGGGCTGGGGCCGTTACGTGGGCTGCCTGGCGGCAATGTCTCTGTAATGGACATGAAATTAGCCAACGCACTTTCTGCAAAAATTTCATTTTGTTTTTGTTTTTTTTTTTCGATTTTTTTTTTTTATATAATTTTTTTTTTTCAGTGTAAAAGTTGTTGTTATTGTTAGTGCAATGTTGTTGTTGTTCTTGGTAATTGTTTTATACAAGTGTTGTTGTAATTATAATTGTTGTTACTTTTACAAACAAATAAAGTCGAACGAGTGTAGGGGTGGGGTAAGGGGCAAAATGTGTGTGTTAAATGCATTTGTGTACACACCTCCTAATGACTTCAATAATAGTTGTTGATAGTGATGATTGTTGTGGTCGTGTAGTTGTTGTTGTGGTTGTTGTAGTTGTTGTGGTTCTTGATAGTGAAGGTTTTGCAGTATTATTGTTGTTGTTGTTGGTGTGGGTGGTGGTAGCGGCAATGTCTTATTGTTGTTGTTGTTGCTATTTATTGAATTTTTTCTTGTTGTTGTTGTAGTTGTTATTGGTGGTGGTGGTGGTGTTGGTTGTGATGGTGGTGTTGAGGTAGAAGCATATGTTATATCTGAATTTTTGACAATTTTTTTTTTTTTTATATATTTTTTTTTATATAAAATTGAAGTTGTAAGAGAAAATGGAAAAAAAAATAAAATAATAATAAATAAAATAAAATTTTAATTATGAAATAATTTATTTCGTGAAAAAAAGTTGCCAACTTTTGAGAAAACTTGAAGTTGTTTTGTAAAACATAAAAGTATTGCATACTTTTAAGAGCTTATCAGTGAGTATGGGCTAAGTTATAATGAAACTAATGAAATTGATTATTAAAAAAATAAAATTAAATAATATACAAATTTTGCTGATTATGTCTCATCAAACAACATGAGTTTGCACAAACTTCATCAAGATACTAATAAACTTTGATACTATTCTGTTGCAAACTCGGGTAGGGCAAGTTTGCTGCTTCTTCACCCCCAAGCTTATCTATAATACCATTGTCTGACTTTCTTAACACAAGATCTCTGAAATTTTAGGCCCCATTGAGTTAAAATTTAGCATAATAACTACTTTTGTGTTGGAAATGTTCTCTCAGAACGGCATTACCGAAATTCCTATTCTTTCTACAAACAACAACAACCATACATTATGTTTCTATAAACTTTGACCAACCATTAAACTGATCAAGTATAATCAAGTATACATATAAGATAATCTTATCAAATTTTCGCGGTTTAACGCTTTGTCATGCTGAAGAACGCACTTTCTGTCTTAGTAAAAGGAAACAAACTTTCAACTTAAACCATTAAAATGAAAAAAAAGGTCTTCTAGAAGAACGTCCATGAACCGACATACAATGTAAGCCAATATTGCTGCCATTACTCAACTATAAATCAAACCTCCCAAAAAAAAAATGACGTTTCATTTGGCAATGATCGAAACAGTCAATTTCACAATGAATTTTCCACATCAATGAGAAAATTAAAATGAAAAAAATACTTAAATAAAGTTTAAAAATAAATCTGAAATATGTACATACGAATTGCGACTGTAATTATTATTATTATTTTGATTTTTTAGCCAAAGTAACAAAACTATTTCAATAATTATTTGTATTCCTAATCATAAAATGAGTGTGGGGTGATCTCAGTGTGTGTGTGTATTTGTGTTTATGCATCAAATACAAAATTAGTTTATGAAGGAATTACGAATCAATGCTTAAAAATAGCATTTGTTTGTTTTTACAATATTTAGAAAGAATGAAAAAAAAAAAAAACTAATAAACAAACAATGGCACGATTTGTGTTGGGTGGTACTTGTATAAGTAAAGCCATAACTTCACTAATGGTGATGATGATGTATACAATGTATGAATATGGCCGTCCGAACAGAAATATTCCTAGAAAACTATAGTAATTTATTCATATTATAATATGAATAAGGCAAAAATTGACAAAAACTCACAATATATGAATATTTATATACAGCTATGGACAAAGAAATAGCACACTTGCCAATAATAACATAAAATGTATTATATTTTTATATAATCAATATAAAATATGTTCTTTTATATTAGAACTATTAAACAGATCATAATTAATATTGAATAGTTTGGAAATTCGATAAAAACTTTCATGTCAGTTTTGGAAAATATATTATTTCTTTGTCCATAGCTGTATGAGTTGGTTCGGAAGAATAGGTAGGGTGTAAAGTAAGAACGTTTGCCGTATACAAAGTATTTATTATATAAAAATAGGTTCTTACGTGTCTCTGTTTATGTTTTGTTTTAGTTTCTTGTTCTTTTCATTCGTTTTATTTTTTTTTTTTTGTTTTTGCATTTGTGTGTCGTTGTGCTTTCGCTTAACGACGACGCAACATGGCAACAGTGGAGCAACAACAACAATTAAAAACAACAAACAACAGAATAAAATAGAACAGAAGAGAAGAGAAGAAAAGAGAATGATGGAATGGAATACAACTTGTATTCATTCAATAATGAAAAGCATGAGTTTAAAACAAGTTGATACACAAGTAGAAAAAGACAACAATAATATATGTACGAGTATACAATGGCAGTGACGAGTATAGAACAAGATGACGACGAAGTAGAATAAGAAGAAGAGACAATGAAGTGGCAGCAACACAACAGAAAAATTAACGGCGTCATCAACAAAAGCAACAGCAGCGACAACAACCACAACAACAACGACGTCAACATATAAGAATGAGAACTTTGCCGAGAGCAATGTAATTGTAGAAGTAGAAGAAGAATAACTTGTTAGTACACAAATTGCTTGCGGCATGTCACAGTGGTATGAAATAGCAAGTCTATCAATTGTTGTAAAGAAAAGCGAAAGAGAAAAATTTTTTTAATTTACATACATAAAATTATAATTAAATTAACTTTGTACAAAATTTAAAAAATGGAAATACACTACAGTGGTTGACAAGCTAATGAAATATTTCGGTTTCAGATTTATTTTTTATTAATTTTCGGACAGTTTTTATTTCGGGAATCTATTTTTTTAAAGATTATTTGGAGCCTTTCATTTCTTATGTAAGACGATTTAAGGTTGGCCTTCATTTTTATTATTCTTTCTATTCAGTCTTATTTAAACTTAATAATATTATAATTTTTCTCTTACAGACGGTTTGGAGGGCGTTCAGAAATTGGTAAAAATTGGAGTTTCTACAAAAAGTTAAGTTTCTTAAAACTCTTACAGCCAAGCGATCACTGTAAACTTAATAAAATGGCTACGTTTACTATATTATTACCGCCAGGATCGGACAATGGTTTTAGGTTCTATATAATTTTCAAGTTTTTGTACAATTTTCAAGATAATTAAATATATATTAGCAAATTTTATTTACTAGAGAGAAATAATGTTCATTAGGGGCCATTCATTAATTACGTAAGACGATTTTTGGCTGTTTTTGACCCCCTCCCCCCCCTACGTAAGTAAAAATGTAGTAGGCAGTATAGGAAAAATAGGCAAAAGTAAGACATGGTTGACCCCCCTCCCCCCCTAAACCATCTTACGTAATTAATGAACGGCCCCTTAACAAAATATTTTAAGCGCAAAAAAGTTCCGTTACGTTTAGAATTTAAAGCACATCCACGTTCGCTTTCAAAGCACTGTGCGCGCATACATCTCTCGCTTGCTCTTCAAGATTTTCAATGTTATAAGCACCGTTGAGAGGAGTTTGGCGACCGCAAAGCAAAGAATGCAAAATGGTTGACCGGTTGAGAGAGAGCAAACTAAATATTACAAATTTAAAGGCGATTGAATCAAGTGAGCGTCAGATGAGACATAACATGATTTGCTTTTGGCATTTTTGTTTTTCTTTTCCATAATTTTTGCGGTAAATTTTGTTGTAAGACTAGACGACGATAATTCAGAATATAAAACAACAAAAACAAAAATTAAATGAAAAATAAAAGCAGCAATTTAAGAAGAACGAACAAGCGAATAATAATGATGATGGTGATGACGATGGCAGTGTTGCTGTTGCTGCTGCTGCAGCTGTTGTTGTTGTTGTCATCGTCGCTGTTGCCGTCACGCGCGAAATGCGAGCACAAGGCAAAATGGCAAAATTAAAATGCAACAAAAATACACGTTTGGCAACGATGAAACGAAATAATGGCATGAACGTGTTTGTGATGCGTTGCGATGTGCCGGAGCTGTGCTGTGGTGTGCTTTGCCGTGGCGTGGCGTGGCGTGCCACGATGACGAGCCCAGCTGTATTCGTTGATAGAGAAAACTGGCTTTTTGCCAGAATTCATAAGGAATCTGAATCGTGTATAAAAAAAACGCAAAAAAAAAAACTTGGCAAGGTAACACGTACAACTAATAAACATACACACACAAACAGACGTACGAACTGAAAGATACACACACACATACACAAATAGACAAAGTCAACGAATTGAGCAGGCAGTCAGTCAGGTTACTACGTCATGAAATGCTTTCGTATTCATTTCAATATATATACATATATATGTATATAGATTTCTATATATAGTTAAGTGCATACATATATTTCTTGTGTGCAATTTTTGCAAACCATTTCGTGACGAACACAACGACACACACAAGAACAACAAGAAAGATTTAGCGGCGTCGGCATTTTTGTTGTTGTTGTTTTTTTTTCTCTCAGCTTTTCTTGCTTGACAAGTTCTACGACGCATGCTGCTGCTAGCTACCTTCTTTTAGTTTGGCGACAAGTTTGACTGTTGTTATTCTTTTTTTTTTATTATTATTTCCTTTGCTGTGCCATTCTACGTCATAAACCAACGAGCAACAACAACAACACAGGCGCGCACATGCATAACAACAACGCGCCAATATTGTGGCGGCTGCAGCAGCAATCGCAACACCGCCAACAACAACAATAATATTGAAGCTTTCATGTGTAAGTACAACGTAAGAAACGAATAATGCCATCACTGTCGCTGTCGTCGTCGTCAATGTCTTCGTGCCATTCGTTCGTGCATGCCGCCGCCTTCGTGCGTTCGTTCGTTACTTCGTTCATTGCAGTAATTTTTGAGTCGTACTTGTTTGTCGCGTTCGTACTTTATGTAAAAGGGAGCAGCGCGTGACTTTACGCAAAGAATAAATAAACGAACAAAACACCAACAACAACAATAACAAAAAAGCTAAAATACTCAATGATGTGGCCTGGCCTGACTTGGCTTGGCGCAGCGCGTTGCTGCACGTGCGTGCGTTAATCAGCCGTCAGCTGTGTAAGTGAGACAGATAGTTTGGCAGGCAGGCCGAATGACAGACATACAATTATAAGATATACAGCCGTTGACCGTGCGTGTGAATGGTGTAATAAAAATAAGATGCGCTATACACATATTAATTAATGAATTAATCAAAATGGTTTAAAAAAAACAAAAAAAAAAACTTAATTTACACAAATCACGCACTAACACCCACTAAATGAGCTCTATTTGTATGCGCTAAGCGTATCAAACAGTCAACAACAACAACAACACAACATTTGACCATAACAGTTTTGCCCCGCCGACGTCACTCTTACCATAGTCCAAACGAGAGAGAAAAAGAAATGAAAAAATTATAAAACAAACTATGATAAAGGAAAAAAGAAAAATCGGACACACACACGCATAGTCATACCATATGTTGTTGTATGCATTGAAATTCAAAAGGCATGCGAAAAATTCATGTATTCTGAACACGTCTCAATTGTCGACGTTTTCAAACTGTTGTTTTTTTTTTTTTTTTGTAGTTCTTTCTTTTATCCTCTCATTTGTCTTGCCATACAACACATACACTCATTTTACATGAAAATCGTACCTTTTTTGCAATTTTTTTTTTTGTTGCTTTTTTCATTGGACGTATGTTTTTTGCATACCAATTACTCATTTACAATGGCATTAACAACAACAACAACAATAGTAATAATAATAATGAACATCATGCCATGCCAATCAAATCAAATTACGATCCAACATCAATTCCCTTTACGTGTTCACCTTTCTTACATTACCTTACATAAAAAAAATTATTATTATTTTTTAAAATAAAATTCGATTTTCATTTAAATTTTTTTACTTTAATTTTTTTTTTTATTAACATTTAAGTTGCCGACAAACTTCTTATTTATGCATGCATTCTGAAAATGTCTTCTCTTCTTCATTCATTCATTCACTCATTCATTGATTCGTCTCTTGAATTGCCACTAACATTAAAAATATCAACAACAACATTTTGTTTAGTGTATTTATTCTCTATTTAATGCATACACACAGCAGCAACAACAACAACAATAAACAATGGCGGCATGCGGCGTCTTTATTTTCTGTATTTTTAGCATTTGTTTATGTTTATTTTGCTTGTTTTATTTTTTGATTTTTTTTTTTTTTTATAGAAAACAATTATAAATATAAAAACAATCTTCAAATCACAATCAAAATAACCAAATACCATAGATGAGAACAAGCAACAACAATAACAATGGCAGGCAGGCGGTTTGTCAAGTAAGGCAACAGCAGCAACAACAACAACAACAACAATATTGACGCCGCATTCTGAATGATAAAAACGCGGCAATCGTAACGATTAACTCTCTTGCACTCACTCTCTTTCTTTTTGTTAGCGAGCGCGGCATTTACTCTCATCATTATTCACTCTCACTACCGCACACACACACACACACACATAATTCTGCACGCATGCTTGCACAGTGTGCGGAAATGCATTTAAATTTTATGCATTGCTACTATTTTGTGTATTTTATTTAGATTATAAAATTTTTCCATCTCTTTTAAATTTACATATTTCTTTTCGCAATTTGTCTGACTTACAACGTAGGTTACAAGTGTAAACTATTGATACATACGTTAGTCTAGCATTCAACAATAATTGCTTAATTGCATCGAATAATTTTGAAAGTATCAATAACAGTATTCATATTTTTCTTTAAAAATATCGATGTAGCAATATGTCGGTATGGTTTAAAAAAGACAGCTGGTCGTAATTTGTTAAAAATGTTTAACGATCTGCAAAAACTATCGTTTTTTGATACGTTTTCGATAGTAAGAATTTGATATCGTTACATTATATATCACTCAAAAAAAAAAATTGATATATATCGATATTTTTCCGAAGTCCCTAATATGTACAAATAAACATTTATCTTCAATATATGACGAACCAGTGTCTAATCATCATCATGGAAGGAAATTGAATTTTCACTTTAATGAAAATAATGCAAAGTTCTCCGACAAACATTAGTGATTGGCGACAGACGTATATGGTAACGCTATCGCTTATCAGTCAATAACACGAGCTGTGCACGATAATGTGACGGCGCTGTAAATGATTGCAGTAGTCGATGACTGTGTCAACTCTGGTAACTGCGATATTACTCAAAAAACAAAAAAAAAAAACCCTTAAAGATAAATAAATAAATTATAAGAATACAAAAAAATCCAACAAAATGTTTTAAATGGAAAATAAAAATCGAAAAAAAAAAAAAACAAAAATAATTAAAAGTAAACAAACTTTTTCTTTTTAAGAGCTTCTTTTATTTGTTTTATACAATTTAATACCGCCAAGCTTGCTTTCATGGTGGGCAGGGGGGTTGATCGAGGTATTGTTCGTGTATAATTTACATTGTTATCAGTCAAGCTGTTGCATGAGATAAGATAAGACATATAAATACGTAAATGTTCTATTTACCTTAAAAGTCTCTTACATGTCTAACAATTGAAAAACGTTCATGACAGCTTCCTAGAAGCAACTAAACATTTTTCTAAAATGTTGTATAATACTTGAATGTGTATTTTGTTATATAAATACTTATTAGAGTTATCGGACTTGTTACGATAAGATTAACAGCTGTATCAATCGACTGACTAACTCACCTACTCTACTACCAATTCTCACTACCCGCTCTACCACTCTCTACCCCAACAAAGCGCCAACTTCGACGTCAAATGCCTCTCTTATCTCAATACGAATGCTTATCAAAAAATGTTGCTTTTCCTTTTTTAGATTTCACGAGAAAAATAATCTTATCAAAATGCATTTTAAGTGAAGTTAATTTCGTCATGGCGATTAATATAACACATACACATATTTGTGTTGTTATTTATTTTTATAAGTTGAACCATGAAAAAAAAATATATAAACATTCGTTGTTGAGCAAAATACTGGTACGTGCTTATCAACATTAAAAAAAAAAAAACGCTGTGTGAGCCAATCTGGCGAAGTAGCAGAATAAACAAATGTGGGAGTGAGGGGGCAGAGGGCGACACTAATTGCCGCCTTATCACTATAGAAAATACGGACTCAACGACGACTACGCAATTCAACATCACGCCCAGGCTACTCTGATAAGGATTGCATGTAACAATACATTATCATGGACCCGAGAACCAATGTTGCGATTTTCTTATTTTTTTTTTTTTTGCTTCTAGAAATAATAAATCGTTGTTTTTTTTATGGAAAGTAAAAAAAAAAAATGATTAGATAATGATCAACTGATATGTATGACGTTACTTTTTATTACGGATTTTCCTTATCAGCGCAGCGCTTGTCATTATTCAAGGTTCTTGTATTTTAATGATTTGCGAAAAAAAAAGAAATATAAATAAATATTTAAATAAACAAATAATGTTGCTGATAAGGAAAGATCTAAGACCGAACATGTGTTACGCATACCTGAAATTAAAAGTTCTTATAAACAAGGTTAAGTTTTTAGGGTTATAAAAGCAACGATGATGAAGAATTTTTTTTTCTGTTAATTCAACTAGGAAAATTTTCTTGTTTAAAGTTTTAATCTAATCTTTAAATAAAGTAATCATTAAGCAACAAACGAAAATTCATTCATAAAAAATAATGAGTAAATTTCTGTTATTTTTTTTTAAGTTTGGTTTAGGGCAAGAACTTGTATGCAAACAATGAGCAACAAAGAAAGAAAAGTTGTTTTTGCATCACGTGCTATACAAATTATTGACTTACGGAAAAAAAAAAATAAATAAAAGGAAGCATTGAGCGCTCAACTGTGAACAATTATGTATAGTAGTGTATGAGTAGAAGAAGAAGAGGAGGAAATACAACTATGATGACGTTGCTGATAAAGCTAAAGAATGCAATAAAAATGTACACTTGAATTTACAACAAGAAAATGCACATGATGCACCACTGTGCTGCAGACGTATACATAAATAAATGCACGTGCCTTTGTGTGTGTGTGCCTCTGTGTCTGTGTGTATAACAGCACATGAAATTTATGTATATGCAAACGAATACAAATTGACTTCCATTTTGGAGCATTAAACAAAAAAAAAAAAAAAAAAAAAAATAAGACCACCAACAAGAAAAAAAAAAAAAAAACAAGTCCAAGAAAGAGAGCACGTGAGTGTGCGTGCGAAATTTTTCATTTGAAATCCTAAGAGAGTGTGACAAAGAGAGAGCAAGTTAGAGAGAGTGAATTGTGCAAAGGAGAGCGCGTACACATTGTACTTGGAAATGAAGCCAAGTATACACTAAAATAAAAGTAACAACAATTTTACTTGCGTGTTGAACATTGCACATGTATATGTGTATATGTGTGTGTATATGGACTAACACACGCAAGCAAGCAAGCCAGCACGCACGCAACACCCTCACCAGACGACACGACACGACCAGAAATGTCGACGTCGTCGTCGTCGTAATACGATAACAACAACAATAACAAAGTCAAAGCTATGACGAAGTCAAAGCGACGAAATGGGCAGAAGAAGAAAAAGCATCAGTAGCAGCCGCAGTAGCAGCGGCATCAGCAGCAGCATAAAGAAGGCAGGCACACACGTTGCTTTTGTAATTTTGCGCAGTAGCTAATGCCGACCGCCGTTAAGAATGAAAAAGAAGAAGCACTTAAAGGAAAAATGTATATGTATGTGCAGTATGCCACTTACTCGCATAGAATGAAGCGAGATAGTATGTATACATGAATTTAAACTAAACAGTAGCGTGCAAAATTATGCGCACAGTTTGCGTGTAATAAACAAATACACTAAATTAAATTGGCTTATATTTGTTGTAGTCTAATTGGTATTTAATTGTGTTTGGGTAAATGGAGTTAAAATAAATTTTATGTCCCGTGTACACACATATGCATTGTAAGTATATATGTATGTATGTATGTGTGTGTGTGGGGCAGACACAGCTGATTCATAATTTTTTTTTTGCAATTACTGTATGGGAATACATTTTGTGTTTTCGCTTTTAATCGGTTGTGTATATGCATATATGTATATATATACATATATTTAGCGTAATGATAAAAAAAAAGCAAACAAGAAGCATGTGTTGGCAACTAAACGTTTTCATTTCAGATTTTTTTTCTTTTTTTTTCTGTTCAAAGAGGCGTAATCACAGTGAACGAAGCAGAAGAAGAAGAAGCAGCGGTAGAGAAGGTTGTAGGGGAGTTTTGAACAAAAACCAAACTGAAAAGGAAGAAGAAGAAGAAGCAACAGCACACAAAACGAGTTAGAACGAATATAAACGTACTAAAAAACAACAATAACAACAACAACAAACCTAACGTAAATACAATAAGAACGAACAGCAGTCAAGTCAACCCACAAGCAAAATTATTAGCTAACATTTGTACTTGATTTCTACATGACATGACAACATTGTACATACATACATCAAGTTGAATGCAACAACAAACAATTAAAGACTGAAAATTTATTACGAATTCGGAGATTTTGTCTTTAGTTTGGTTATTAAAGCATCTTACCAAGGGGACAAGGGGGCAGGGATTATAGGTCATTAAAAATATCATATACTATAATACACTTATTATTTAAAAAAATGTCAATTATTTCGTTCAAATCTCAGGAGGGGTCTAAAATTCAAGAAAAAAAAAAACCTTATGTATTGTAGACTTCTTCCTTCCGAACCTCTCCTTGGGAGAGGTGCCCTTAGTTGTTTCATAGCTTCTTACGAAATCATGAAGACAATCATCCATATTCAATATTGTATAGTATTACGCAATACTCGAATTTATTGTACACTACTCTTTTTATAGAAGGTTCTCATAAAAGTCAAAGAAATTAATAGTGCCTGAGTGAATACTATTTTAATGACGGGTGTGTTGTCTTTCTAACATAGGTACACCCAATGAAATTATGAATATAGTGCAACTGAAATAAATGAATGAAGTTTTGTAGTGTACAAAACGTAGCGGACAATTCAAATATCGAAGTTCTACTGTAAGTTTATTTATTTTACATAACTCGACGATAACTTTAAAGTACTTCTTATGCAAGTTCAGCAATTTGGGCACGCCTTGCATAGTATCTTGTTTTCCTTTGTTCAATAAACAAACACTATAAATTATAAACAGTTATGTGATCCCTTCAAAAAAAAAAAGAAGTATTTTCAATTTGAAAAAAGAAAAAAAAAAAATAGAACGAAATGTTTAGATTAATTTGCAAAAAATGAATAAATAAACATTATTTGATACTCTGTTTATAATTTTAAGTTAATATAAGATATCATATGACACAGTCACATGACACATAATGGGCATATTTATTAATCAATAAACATAAACATTTGACATTTTACATTGAGTGTCATCAATAGAAGACTAAACATTTTCGTTGGCATTAAACAAATTTGCTTTACGGGTATACTAACTAAATGTTGTGTCTATATATACATATATAATACACATATGTATATACTTATATATATATATGTATGTATATCTGCATTTTGTCTGTTTGTTTGTATGTAAGTACATGTCACGTTATCGCAAAAAGAAGAAGAAATAAGTTGAAAAAAAAGGCAAAAAAACAATAACAAACCCAACAACAATAAGAAAATCAAAACAAGTTTAATGACGTTAGTTTTTCGGTCGGGTCGTTTGGTCTTTCGGTCCGGTTCGGTTCACTCGTTCATTCGTTTGGTCGGTCGGTTGCCGCACGCATAACACGAACAACAACAACAAAACTTGTTTGGCAAGTGCCTCAGGCGGCGACTGTTGTTAATAAGAGAAAGACAGAATCTGTCGCTATGCATGTATGCGTATACATGTGCGCGCCTGCGAGAGCTTCAACAGAGAGCAAAAAAATAAAAAAAAACAACAAACCGCCTTTTGCCAAAATACAGCAACAGCAACAACACAACAAAAACAACAACTGACGAGTAACGCATAATAAACGACTAATTTTTTGCCGCTTTGCTTGCACACTACACTACACTACAACACACCATCCCACCAACAACACTTCAAGTTACTTATTATGCATGCTTGTTGTAATTTAAAGTCAAGTCTTTTGTGCGCATGCACAGCTTTTTTTAAATAGTTAAAAAAGAAAAAAAAAAACAAAACCTAATATAAAACGTGAGCAGAGCGACTGATTTTTTTTTCTTCTTTCTTCTGCTTGTTGTTTTTGTTAAAACGAACGAGTGTTTTGCGGCGCGAGTGAACTGCACATGAACGACGACGACTACGACAAAAACGACAACATCACATCAGACAGAGAAAGAAAAAGAGCGCAAGAGCGAGCGCGTTGCATATAAACGAAATGAAACGAAACATGTGCAGATGTTGTTGCTGCCTTCGTTGTATGTTACGATTTGTCTGTATTGTTTTGTTGTTTGTATGCGTAATACAGTGTGTTGAGCAAGTCATGAGCCATGCGCCGGTTCAGTTCAAAACAAGGCAAAACAAAAACAACGACAACAACAAGGTGTAATATATTTGTTGAGAATTGCGTATGAGAGAAGGAAGTAGAAGGCAAAAATATAAGACAGGAGGAGTTGTTCGCTTGCTTGGTTGCTTACTTATGCATGGTGGGGTAACAACAACAATAACAACAACTACAAACAGCAAGACAATTTTCAGTCAGGAAACAAGGGTTGCGCGAACTCATTTACTTTGCCTTCGTTTTGTTCGATTCGGTTTGCTTTGGTTCGTTCACATATAGAGGTATATCCTTATATATATATATGTATGTATGTATACTAAAAAGTATCTACTACACATGTAGTAAATAGCAAATGCTAGTATGTATACTATACATGCATTAACAGATGTACATATATATATGTATGTATATAGCGTTGTGTGTATAGTATACATTTGGTATACGCATTTGTATATATACTATAACCGTTACACGAGCCCTTGGCTTAGCTTGGCGTTTTTCCTGAGTTTTTTTTTTTTATTTTGTTTTATTTTCCTGTTCTCTTTTGGTCTTGTTTTATTTATTGTTTGTTTTTTTTTTTTTTTTTTACTTTTTACTTAGCCGCGTATACACAACTGAAAATGTGTCTCTATACCGGCAAAAAAAAAAAAACAAATAAAAAAATTTCCTTGTTTTTTTTTTTTTTTGTTTTCTTTGCTTTATTCATGTTTTGCAGCAGCATACGATTTTTGCACTGGAATTAGGCTGAGGCTGTTTTCGCCTCTTCAACACCTCTTCTTCTTCTTCTTCTTCTTCTAGAGCATGTGCGCGCTAATGTGGGGTATACAATTGTATCAACATAACCTAACCAATCAACAGGATACACAAATACACACACACACACACACACAGCGTAGCTGATCAAACATTATCAGCTTTTAATTTTTTGTCATTCATAATCATTCATTTGTATCTTTTTTTGTTGTTTTTTTTTTTATAAATATATATGAGTATATTTATCAGCTAAGCGCTACTCAAGCACAAACAGCTCTGTTATAATACGCATTATCTAATCAAATGTTGGCATACTGATAAGATAAAACAAAACCTTATCAGTGTTAACGACACAAACAGTTTTTTTTTTTTTTTTTTGCTTAATTTTTGATAAGAAAAACGTTGTACTTCAACAGAAATCAGTTGTGAAAGTGATAAGCCAACACACACACACACACACACATGCACGACAATCTCAATGTCCTAAAACACTGATAAGATAAGACATAATGATTTGATAAGCAAGCACACACACACACATATATGTATATATATATTTTTTTGTACGCCTTGATAGTCAGCAAGACAAGATTAGATTAAATGCATTCTGATAAGACAAAATATTGTTTGATTATCACACCTCGCACCATATAATTGTACAATTATTCAAAGTATTTTGCTCCAATTTTACAAACACTTTAGATACTTTTGCTGTTGTTGTTGTTGTTGTTGCTGTCATTGTTATTGTAAAGCCACATTAATGACGTTAAATTAATTGTTGTATATTTACACAATTGGAATTATGATGAATGCACTAAATGAGCTTATTAGGAGAGGTCGGCGTATTTATGAACATGACAATAAGACATGATAATATTGTTGGAAATCAAAGGTTTTACAATAGATTTTTATTAAACAATTAATTAAGTAGATCATAGATAATTGTTTTTAGTATAAAGATGGCTTGAAATTTTGATTTTTCATACTAGCATTTAAAAAAAAAAAAACAACAAATTCCAATGATAAATTTTATAAAAAGGTTCTTCTTTGTAGTCCTAATAAAACATCTAATAAAGCTGAATAAATCTTTCTTATAAAAGAACCGCTGTTATATAATAATAACCAGAATATTAATTAATGTAAGAATTATTGTAGAATGATGTCTGATTTGAGCAGAGAACATATTTCTCATATTTCTACCTCCTTAACAATCTCTCCGCAAATTCCACATAGAAGGACAAACGAAACGTCTTTTTTCAATCTTCTTGGATCTTTTAAGTAAACTGTTGTAACTAATAATTTTTCTGGGAGTTCTTGAATAAACTCTTAATAATAATTAAACGAAGAACTTGAAGGATCTGATTAATTATCCTTTCAATATGATAAATATATATAAAAAGGTCTTTAAAGTAGTAGTCAGACTAATCAGGGCTTAGGGTTGATTTTACATACTAATGTATAAATTCAGAAGATGTATTGAAGTTATTATTATAAAGAAAGCTTTCAATGAATCGAATGCACTACATTTTTTTGGTGTAATACGAAAAGAATACTCAGACATATAGAAGAGCATGAGGCATAAGCGACAATTGGCTTAAATTACACAACCGTTAATAACAAAAACAACAACAATAATTAAATATAATAAAATACTGCATTTGGAATGACAAGGAAGGAGGAAAATTTGGCAATATTTTGGTTAAATGTATGCCAACTTAATGAATCAACGTGATAAATGAGTATAGGGGGACATTATGGGTGATGATGATGATGGTGGTGGTTAGCAAGAAGAGTAGTGTTGTAAAAGTACGAAAAGGAGCAGTTGTGTGTATTGTTGTTATACTCTTTTTATATTTTCTTGTATTGATTTAAATTAGATTGCACAGAATTATTGTTTTGGGGGAAATACTTACCGCCTGGCTTAAATGTTGAGGCATCAAAGGATGGCGCACGGACTGGTTGATGTTTATCGCGCAAGCTGACCTGACGATCCGGCACAAATGAGACCGCCGCTGGCAATGATTCGCCACGCGTTAACGGCGGACGTACACCGCCTGGACCGGCGCCACCAACACTATCATCGAGCGGTGAACGTTTAACACCGGTCGGACCTGAACTGCTGCCGGCGCCAATATCACCGCTATGCGGATGATCATCATCCTCGGATGAGGGACGTTTTAAGTTAACCGATAACGCCGGCGGCACTGGACCGCCACCGACGCCAACACCAACGCCACCACCGCCAACCAAACCGCCAGCGGTAACACCGCCACTGCCGCTACCACCGCCCGGCACTGCGCCCGATGCAGCGGCTGCTGCTGCCGCTGCGGCTACAGCACGACTCGATGGCGGCAAATGATGCGGCGCCATATGTGATATACGTACAGGACGTACGCCAGCGGCATCGTGTGTCTCCATTTTAACGGGATAATCCATAAGCGCTGCCGCATTGACCGCACTCTGTGGCGGCGGTGGTGGTTGCTGCGGTGGTCCAATACGTGTGGGCAATTGATATGCAGCATGATGATGGCCATGTGAACTGACCGCAGCAACGGCCGCAGCCATATTCATTTGTGCCGCAGCTGCTGCGGCATTTGCAACTGAACCGCCACTAGCAGCGGCTGCATGGGCGGCATGTGCTGCGGCGCTACGATGTACGGCCGCTTGTTGGGCATGTTGTTGTTGCTGTTGTTGTTGATGCTGCTGCTGCTGCTGTTGTTGTTGGTGTTGTTGATGCTGTTGTTGTTGCTGCTGTTGTTGTTGATGTTGTGCCTGTACGGCAGCCGCAGCAGCTGCGGCCTGTTGCTGTTGGGCGATAACAATTTCACCATTCTCATGACTGGTACGTTTCGGTGTCGGATGTAAACGTTTCATTTGACGTGCTGCATCCAAGACAATCTCAATACGATCGGCGCCCTCATAGTTGACACAGCCACGGCAAACAGCCTCAGAGAAATCATTGATCATGGCCCAAGGCATGCGCGGCAAATCGCATAAATAGCAATGTTGCCGTTTTGTTTGTAGCGACATTTTGTTGTTGTTGTTGTTGTTGGTGTTGTCGTTGTTGTTGTTTCGTTATGACTGACGAGCAATGGAGCAAGTCCTAAACACTATATATTTATGTATATGTCTGTGTACGAACGTTTCGTTTATGTATGTATGTGTGTGTGCATGCGTTAAGAAAATTATTATTGGAATTCGTCAATGTATGTTTGTTGTTGTCGTTGTTATTGCTGCTGCAGCTGCTTCTTCTGCTTCGCCGTTTTATTGAGGGACACTGGAATGCTGTGGTTGTTGTTGTCGTTGTTAGTTATTGCTTTTGTATTTTTTGCGCGCTTTTTTCTATTTAATTTATTTTTTTAAAACTTTGCAAATATTTTTAATTATTATTTTTTATATGTATTAATTTGTATTTATTTTTTTTTTTCGTCGTTTCGTTTCGGTTGGGGTTGATTTTTAATTTGGCTGACTTAACTGACTGGGTTGATTTTCTTTTGATTGCTCGTTGATTTTTTTTTTTATATTTTTTTTTTTGTTGGACAGCTGCCTCAGTTGTTGCTATTGTTGTTGTTGTCGTATGGTATGTTGCTTTTGCAGTATTGAGCACTGGGATTTGGCTGCTCGACCTGATTTCGTGCACGACCTACTTGGCTTGGCTTCCAAACACAAGTACAAAAAAAAAAAAAAAAAACACACAACACAAAAAAACACAACAAAAAATTTGTTTTTTTTTTTTCTATGCTTCTTCTTTTATGTTTTGTTGTTGTTGTTGTTGCACTCGCGCGACCGTTTTTGATTCGTGTCGACTTCTATTAATGTACGGGGGAAAAAGATGCGCGCACACTAATACACATGCACAATGCGAGGCGGCAATGCAAATAACAATTGAACAATTGTGCGACGAAAAAAAAAATAACAAAAACAATCGGCAACAAAACAAATAAGGAAATTAGATTGCGCGCACTTTTATTTGCTTCTTGTTTCTTTTTTTTTTTTGGCGTTTGTTTTGCTTACTTTTCTTTTCGTTTTTGTGTTTGTTTATAAAATGTACCAATTTTATTAAAGACACTTGTTTTACTTGTTGTTTAATATTTTCGATTTATTATTTATTTATTTTTGTTTAAATTTAGCCGTGAGCAACGACGCACAATAAAATTGAACTTTTTATCAAACAAACTTTTGGTTGATTTTTTATTTTTTTTTTGTTTTTGGATTGCTGCTGTTGCTGCTGCTATTTAGTCTGCTTCTTCTTCCAGTACACGCTTTACGTTTGCTTGGTTGTTTCTTTTGCTACACCAAACATACATGTGCGCTCTCACGTTTATACGTACGTACGCTGATTCAATTACTCTCGCTCTCTCTCTCTCTCTCTGTCTGTCTGTCTATTGCGCTCTCCTGCCCTTGCAAGCACACAACAATGTTTTGCTTTAGCACGCTCTTTCGCTCTAGATGCGAACGTGATGTATGTATGTATTTGTTAGTACGTTTAGTTGGTTTGGTTTGATATCGATAAATTTTGCTATGTATCTATCGATAAAATATTTAATTTTTATACGTTTAAGAATTTTCTATACGCAGCAACGCTGCTTTTCTTGTATTTGCATTCTTGTTAGGTTCATTTTCGCGTTGTTGTTGTTGTTGATTTTGTATACAATCGCAATACTCATTCATTGTATTTGGCTTTCGCTTTGTTTTTTTTTTTTTCTTCTTGTTTTTCTATTTACACTCGCGCTTTTTGTTTGTTTTTTCTATTTTTTGGTTTTTCTCTTCACAATGCGCTTTCTTGCTCTCTCACTTTCTGCTATGTTACTGTTTCACTCTATCATCATGCAGGCAGCGCACACATACAACACACACACACAGCGCTTTTTCGTCTGCGCTTGACTGTGTGTGTGTGTGTGTAACATAAATTTATTGATTTTTGTTTCGCACTCTCTCTCTCGCTCACGCTCGCCGTTTTTTTGAACGTTGCGTTTGTATTGTACCGCTACAACAAACACGTAAATCGGTATCTTTTTTTTTTTCTTTGCGGCACTTTTATTCTGGTTGGTCCACCAGAACCCTTTTCTTTTTTTTTTTTTGCTTCTTTTAGCTTTTATGTGCACTTTTTTTTTATAAAAATGTTAACACACTTCAACGTATATAAAAAAAAAATTATTTAATTTATTTTATTAAGAATTGTTCATTAAAACACCTTTTTTTCTCATAAATGACGATGTTTTAATTCAGACGCTGCTACACACATCGTAGCTCTGCACATTCCGGTAACACACGTATGAACTTGTCCGTCGAACGGTTGAAAACGAACTCAGATAAGAGGCAGTGTTACCAACTTTCGAAACTGGTTCACCCTAAACTCCAACCAAAAACCCTCAAAAAATATTATTGTAAACAGTCAGAAGAGGTGACAGGAAGCTTATTAAACATTTTTTCAAACAAAAATAAGTGGAAAAAACTGTAAAAATACGTAAAACAATGCAGAATTTACGCTGAATGTTGATTTGACAGCTCTGCGTCGTGAGAGCAGTAAGTGACACGGCATTAGAGTATTGATTAAGCGTATGTTGCGCTGCCTCCTCTGACGATTTTATCCATACCTCCAATCCGAGGTCGTTTCAAAACGTTTTTTTTCTTCTTCCTCTTCCACTTCTGCTGACACTCTGTCGACACTTTTGTGTCAATTTGGCCCGTTATCGTTTCTCGCCCAATGGTAATATTAATACTTTTGCATCTTGTTTTGTATGCGTACATTTTTAAATTTTCGTTTGTCTCAAGTTTCAATAGATTTTCATATACGCATGAGGCTGGCATTAGCAAACGCACGAAACAAAAACCGATTGCCAACCGAGACACAGAAAAATAAAATCGATTGCGTTTCAAATTCAACTTGTCTCAAGTGTAGGCTGATTTAACGAATACATACGACATTGTTTTAGCTCGTTGAAGATTTGTACAAAACACAGTTTTGAAAAACCAACGGCCATGTTTAACAATTTCAATATTGAATTTCTTTATGTCGCCATGCGATACATAAAATCATATGCCGTCGTCAAAAACAAAAAAGTCTCAAGTGACTGCATAGTACTGCAAAATGTATTAAATTATGGCCGATACCGGAATGCAGGCGATTTTTAAAGACCGTTTGTGCAAAGTGGCCGAATATGTTGATTTGAAATTGTTAATATCAACCATTGGATATATGATTAGCTGATCTGTTATGACTTGTCGGTATAATTTCAAATTTTGATCTTCAATAAATGCATAAATCAGCGAATTTGTTTGTTTTAGGCAAGTCAACCTGCTAATAGTAAAATAATGAGAGAAATCACAACATGCAAAGGAGAGAAAACATATTTTTGTTGCTGAAAATTGTCCTTGCATACGAAGTTGCTTTATGTTTTAGTCTTTATGCTTAAAACATGCAACAGCACAATACTAACACCAAGCAATTGAGAGTAACACATTCGAGAGTGAATAATAGTGAGAGAGAGAGAGAGAGAGAGAGAGTGTGTAAGCATACTCAACGGTAAATAATGCGAAAGCAACGTAACGGAAATGAGAGTGCGCGGAAACGGAAGCAAATTGCCGCAGTCAATGTATGAGCGTGTATTCTATTGTATGTGTGTGAGAGTGTGTGTGTGTGCATACATTTTTGTGTATCCTGACGTGGCCTGGTCTGGGCTATTGGCCTAAAATATTGATTGCTGACAACCATGGTCTGGGACAAATTCTGTATGTATAACACAAGGCGCCAACAAGGAGCGTGTGTACTCGCATTTTGGTATAGACACATCATCATCAACATCGTCATATACTTTTATATACTTATACATACAAGCATGCAACGAAAATTGTCCCTTTTTGTTTTCTTTTGCTTTCATTTCATTGTTTGGCAGCATTTCAATGTAGTATAGTGTATGTATAACAAATTGTCACAAGTGGGCAATGTGGGTGTGGTGGCCCAGCCATGGCATGCAGAATGGCACGGCACGCGTAGTAATGAGCACGAGTATGGATAACGTTTTTTTCCTCTCACTCTCTCTTTTTTTCTTATTATTTTTTTTTTGCAGTTAAGTACACGTAAACTTAATTTTTTGTATTTTTTTTTTTTTTTTGTGTTTTTGTTCGTGACCCCGCACATCGCGTGACAGACTGCTTGTCACGCTGCTCGTGCGCGGCATTCGTGTTGTTGCTCGTCTTATACGACGACGTCATACATTGGACGCTATCTTGTTAATGACACTTCTAATAATTGTTGTTGTTGTTGTTATTGTAGGTTGTGTTGATGGTGGGAGCGGTCTACACACATACATAGATACATATATAGAACAATAGTTGCCGGCAAGTAGAATTAAAGCTTTTCCTTAATTTGTTTATGTATAAGTAATGATTTTATTTTTTTTTTTGGTTTATATTCACTTTGCCCTTAAGCCCAAAACAAAACAAACATATGTTTATAATTACCATTTTTTTTTTATTTTTTATGTTTTTTTTTTTTAATAACAGAGAAACAACTGCATACAAAAATATTGGCATGTTATGTACAACAAATACAAATACAATGTATTTTCGTATCAACAATGTTCGGTCGCCTTTGTTAACTTACACGGCGCGCAGTGGCGTAACAAAAGGGGGGCCCCAGTTGCTATAGTTACGCCACTGACGATGGCCTGTCATGGAATGTTCACTCATATGGTGAAAAAGAAAAAAAAAAAATTATATTAACATATATAAAATAAATTATGAGTTTTAGTAAAGCTTGTGCGTATAACAAACACACGCATGACATGCGCTTAACTTGACGGTGGCATGAGTAATTTGAAATTGCACAAAAAAAAAAAATAAATTTAATTTTTTAGTGTGCATTTTCCTTTGTATAACAGTTTATAACACTTCTATTTTATTTTGTATATCAGTAAAGCTGTTATATGCCATAGGTGTATAATAGTTTAGATTTAGTAGCATTTTAGTTGCTTAGCCTAAAATACAAAGCGACAGAAATAATCGTTGCTTTTGTGTATAACAGTTAAAGAGTTTCTTAAAAATAATTGTTTTAAAAAAAAACGTAATTGAGCAAATTTGTTGCATATCGTTAGGCGTATTCGTTTTCATTCGAGTTTTGTTTTGCATTACAACTTAAATAATTAAAGAAAAATGAAATTTGATGATTTTTTGACTGATATTTTTTTATAAGACATTTGAGTTTTAATTATTTTTACATGACATTTTTTTAAGTATGTTAAATTGTTGCACAAAATATAAAAATAAATCTTAAATAAAAAAAACTAAATTTATAGGTGCTTAAATCAAATTGAGTGCTTGTGTGTTAAAAAAAAAAATAATAAATTTAATTAGTTTACAAACATTTGTTTTTAGTCATTTTGTTATTACATATTTTGTTATCTTTTATTTTATCAACGCTTATCAACATTTTATTGTTGTTGCCGAGCATCGAACATTTTACATGGCACAGTATATTTATTTATTTTTTTATTTTATTGTTTTTCTAATATAAAAATCTACGTTTTTCGTTTTTTATTTGTATATATTAAAAGGTAACATTTATATATTTATGTATAATTATTTATTAATTTAGCTTCAGTGCTTGTCACCTTTTGTTTCTAATTTACTGAAGCCTTATAATTTTTTTTCGTTCTTGAGAAGCAATTGGTAGTACAGTACAGTGCACGTTCGTTAGTGGAGCATAAATTCTAAGAAATTAGAAATTTAGTAATTTTAAATAAACATAAAACAAAAAGAAATTAAATCAAATAAATTCTTAATTTAAAAAATTAAATGCAAAAACTAAAGACGTATAGAAAAAATAAATAATAAACTTTAACAAATGACAAAATAAATATAAAAATTCAAAAAATATTACAATAATTTTTATGAAAAATTTAATTTAAAAAAATAAAAACAAATAAAAACTCCAAGCAATGTTATAAAGAAAAACATAAATAAAAAAATCATATATAAAAAAATAATACAATTAATTACTGCCAATTTCTATTTAGTATTTAAATTGTCCGTTCTATTTTATAATTGTTTTTTTTTGCATTATTTTTATAGCATATTATTGTTGATTATAACGTGCCTTTACTGTCACCATATATTAAATTATTATTTCAATATAATATATAACATGTTTACCTGTATTAATTAATTCCCTTTCATTGATTATTGTTGCTTTACTTAGTTTTTAGTATTATTAATAATTTTTTTTACATATTGTAAATATTGCATTTTTCAACTTCACAGGCACTTTTTTCTTATAAGAAAAAGTCTTCTCTAAAAATATTGAGCGTGTTTATTACTGTCGGTTTTTTTTTTGTTTTTCTTTTTGTTAATTACGTTAATTACTAAATTTTAATGCCGTAAGTTCTTTTTTATATTTTCTTTAAGCTTAACATTAAACTAATTTCGTTTTAGTTTTTTTTTTTATTCGTCTTTTTCATTGTTTCTTCACGGAATGCATTAAAATCATGTCTTTTGGTTATTAATTATTGTACTTATGTACAGGCAAGGTCAGGCCAGGCCATGCAAGCCACGCCACGCCCACTTGCTGTTGCCTTAGAATCTACTATACAGTGGCGCACGCTGCAGCGTTGCCTGTGCCGCCGTTGACGGCAAACGTTTACTGCGTCGCTCACTTAATATTGCTGTGTCATTGTGACCTGACGCTGACGTCGCTGTTGCTGCTGCAGCTGACGCCGCTGCCGTTGTTGTTACCGTTTTAAAACCTGTTGCGGTTGCTTCTTCACGTTGTTTCTTCTTTTGATCGCTCAATTTTGCATTTAAACGATGAATTTTCTCGGGGCTAAGTATATTAAGGCGTGTTGTTTTTGTGCTTGAAGTGTTGTTGCTGTTGCTGTTACTGCTGCCGCCGCCGCTTGTTACACAATTGACTGTGTGGAAAAAAAATAAAAATATTATATCATATTTTTGTGGTGAACACAATTAATAACAATCATACACACCATTATTTGGTCGCGTCATGGCCGCCATTGAGGCTAATGTATGTTTATTGCAGAGCGCATTGCTTGTACGATTGCCGTCATGTGTTTTTGTTGGCGATACATGACGATTTTGTTGTTGTCGCTGATGACGTTGTTGTTCACGTTCACGTTGACGTTGATTGCGTTGATCACGTTCACTGCGTGTCGGCGATAAATTGTGCGTTGGACTGTTGCTTTTTGCATTGTTGCTATTGACAGCGACGCCGCCGCCGCCGCCGTTGCCAGTGCTGCTGCTTGACTTTTTCATGCTGAGAAGACGTGTACCAATGCGTAAAGGATTCATTGATTTTGTTGTTGACGTTGTTGTATCCTTTGTCGTTACATTATTTATTAATTTATTCTTCTTTTGTGTTGTCGTTGGCGTTGTTGTTGTTGTATTTTCAGTACTATTAACGCCATTTGTATAAGACTTGAAATTGGTATTGATCAACATTGGCAAAGGCAAATAATTATTTGTTATTTGCTGTTGTTGTTGTTGCTGATTTGAGGTCTTTGTGCGTTTCGCTGCAATCATTTTATCATTCATTGTTGTTGTCACTTGTTTTGCTGCTGCCGCTGCTGCTGCGCCACCTGTTGCTTGTGTTGTTAGCGGCGACGGCGTTGGCGTCGTTTGTATTCTTGCCGTCAATAATGATGGCGCTGTTGGTGATTTTGCATGCACTTTTGTTGGCGGTGCAAATATTAAATTATCCATTGATTCCGCTTGTGTCATACGTGCTCCATGCTGTTGTGCCTTTGGCAATGTACGTCGTCCAAGTATTGGCGTTTGATTAATACGCTTAGCGCGTAACGATGTGCCGCACTCATTGCCATTGGCAAGCGCCTCATGTTCGAGGCGTTGAAACATTTTCAATGCCAATGGCGGCGTTTTATGTACAATTGCCTCGTTTGCGCTCATCTTGAATAAGTTCTTCATTGAGTTTTGTGTATTTTTATAATTACGACGATTTGCCTGTTCGAGTGTCTCAAATTTACTGCGACAGAGATTCAAACGTGTTCGTATATCATCGATGGCACGTCGATGTTCGATCTTAATTGGTTTTTGTTCCTGTTGCTGTTGTTGCTCATTATTGTGCGCTGCAACATCAACCACGTCAACCACATCAACATCAACAGTTTGTTCAACGTTCATTGCCGTTGTTATGCTATTTGGACATTCTTCCGGCACTGTTTGATTTTTTATTTCCGTCATTGGCTCAGCAATAATTTCATTGACTTCATGATAGTTGAGACTTGTGTCACAACTTGAATCAAAATCCGAATAATTATTTAAATCTTTAACATTATTTAAACGTAAATCACCATCAGGCTTAATGTCAAGTAGAAAGCCTTTTTCGCCATAAGGACGACATTTTTTCAATGTACGTTTAACGGCCTCCAAAACACGATCGGTGGATGTACTTTCGGGCGTAAGACCACGTTGTTGATGTTGTTGTTGCTGTTGTACGCCCATAAAACGTTGACGACGTCGGGCACGCATACTATCACGCAAACGTTCGCCCGTCGGTGAGAAATCTTTACCCAAATGTGGTGATTTTGGTATATCTTGTGGCAAGATTTTAACATTCTCTTTCTCATCATTGGCAACACGTAAATTAGCATCTTCTTTTAATGGTGTTAGTGTTAATATAGGCGTGGCAGCTGCATCGTCTTCTATTGTTGTTACCGTCGTTGTCGTTGATAGCGGTGGAGTTGGCGTCGTTACAGTTGGCGTTGGCGTCGTTGTTGCTGTTCTTTCCATTGCCATTTCTGTTGCTTTTGTTTTCTTTGTTCTTTGCTCATCATCATCAACCTCATCGTCATTTAAATCATCAAGACTGCGTCGCATGCCCGGCGTTTGTGCGCCCTCCGAGGCAGAACTTGCTGCGCTTGCATCACGAAAGCTCTCAATCTCATGTATGAGCGTTAGCGGCGGCAATTGTTGTTTGACAACCAAATGCGCACGCAGTTTCTCCAGCCAAATGTGTAATGTATCAAATGATGGCCTAAAATAAAAATTATCATAATTATTAACATATTTTTATAAGAATTTATTGACGCTCACCTTGTGTCTGGATTGAGTTCACAACAAATGAAAGCAATTTGAAAAAATGCCTCCGGACAACGTTTACAGAAATGCTCACGAAATTGTTGTTGATTGAGACCAAAATCTGAGGTGCGTGGCAAAAAATCGGGATCGGCTTGCACGCGTCCAATGATCTATGGGGAAAAGCAAGAAAATGTGTTAGACATTGTGTAAAAAACAGTAAGGACTTGCTAAAGATTATATACTCTTTATATCACACCCATTTTTTTGCGATTGAATCTTATTTATCTTTATCTATACACCAATTTTCATTGTTTTAGCTCAGTGGGTACCGGAGACCAGTTCCAGTGGTCACATCTCAACAAAACTATTAGACATTTGGCCTAAGCACAAAAAACTACTAGTTGTGAAATTTCAGCCCTCTATCTTCCAAAACAAAAAAGTTTTTCACACAACAATTAAAGTTTTGCTAATTTCTCTTCTTCTTTTCATATGAGGGCTACCAGTATCAGTGATCCGATCATGCTGGTTCCGATCAATCATTTTTGGTAATAAAATTTGGTGATTTATGCAAAATTTTAGCTCGATAGCTTCAAAACTGTGGGAGGAAATAGCATACATATAGACATACAGATATCAAGGACGAAACAAGAACATATATACTTTGTATAGTCGGAAATGTCTTCCTCAGGGCGTTATGACAATGTTATAATACTGTTCACATACGTAATGAGTATAAATAGTAATAATAACAACAACATACCTCACATAGCACAATGCCAAATGAGAAGACATCAACTTTTTCATCATATTTAAAGCCTTTCATCATTTCGGGCGCCATCCAATACGGATTGCCAACAACCGTGTATCTTTTACGACGCTGACGGCTTTTGCTGCGTCCTAAGGTGCCTGTGCCACCGCCACCGCCACTTGTCAATGGCCAAGCGCAATGTTGTTGTGTCGGCGTTGTGCTCAACATTGTTGCTGCTGCTGCAGTCGGCGTTGTTGTTGTTGTTGTCGTTGTCATTGTAGGCGTCATTGTTGTCATTGCACAAACGCTGCCACGTTTCTCGCATGCATATTCCAATGGTGAACTAATAATGCGCGCCAAACCGAAATCCGCCACAATGACTGTCTTATCGGCGCGCACAAGACAATTCAATGAATTCAAATCACGATGTATAATATTACGTGAATGTAAATAACTCATGCCGCATGCAATATCCTTGGCAAATGAAACACGCTCGGTCCATGTTAGTGGCAAACCGGAATCATGTATTAATTCCTTCAGTGAACCGCCAGCAATGTATTCCGTTACCAAATGTAATTTCTTATCCTTATATAAGACGCCTATGAATTTTAAGACATTTTTATGATCCAACGAACGCAAGACAGCAACTTCTTTAAGGAAATTACGTTGTGCCTCCTCATCGACACGATATAATTCTTTTAGCACCATCACTTCGTTGGTCTGACGATGCGTCACCTTGAAGACTTGACCAAAGAAACCTTTGCCCAGCAGCTCACCAATCACAAGATCTGTGGGACGGAATATACGTTGCGGATTCTGTTCAACGCGAAATGATTGTGTACGTGCGAGATCATAGAGCGGCAATTGTGTGCCATATTGTGCTGTATGCTGTTCATCCAATAGTTTGGACATGCTTGAGCAACGTTCCTTCTCACGCAATGGCACAGCTGTGCCTTCAACGATGGGTAATTGACGTAACATTTCATTATTATTGTTATTATTATTATTCTTATTATTTTGCGTTTGTGCACGCAATTGTTGTTGTTGCTTTGCTTTGCTCATTTTACGCGCTTTAACCGCATTTGTTGTTGTTGTCGCCGACGCCGTCGCTGCCGTCATCATCATAATCATTGATGTTGCTGTTGTTAATTGTGTATCTGCTGTTGTTCCTACATGCTTTATTGACGCCTCATCCTTATTATTGCAACGTTGTTGTTGGCCATAAACTTCAACGCTTGATGCTGATGTTGTTAACGGTAATGCCTGTCCATTGCCACCGATAGCACCCGGTCCCATATATGTCGCCGAACAGGCACGTTGTATATCTGCTTGACTACAACTACGACAAACTTGTATCGGATCGTGTTCAACAGTCAATTGCAATATTTTCTCTGTGCTGCGTATGATTTTATCAATTTGCTCGATGGATGAATCGCTGACCGGTGTACCATTCACTTCCAGTATACGATCGCCAATGTGTAGATTTGTAAGATTTACATCGATTCTGTTTGTCATCGATTTTTTTTTTTTTTTGGTTTTTAGATAAAATTTTATATTGAAGATATAACAAAAAGTATATTAGTTATATTTGTTGTAATAATGTAATTAGAGCAAAGTGTTTGTTAGAAGGTTAGTTACATATATATGTATGTGGGAGTGTGTGTGTGTGTGTTAAATCATGTTGTACCCATACCTATAAGCACCACAACAATGATCGACCACCGATGTTAACAATGAGAATACATATTTTCCAACGCGGCCATAAATTCTACAAATGTATCTGCAGCGAAAGAGAATGAAATAAAGATAGAGCGTATGAACGTGTGTGTGAGCGAGATGACAAGAAAGTTATGCAAAGCAAAAACAAATAGCATTGATAAGTTGTGACAATAATAATAAAAAAAATCAACAATGATTATTAAAGTATTTCAAATATAATTATGATGATTTTAATAATAATAATGAAGTTGTTGTTTGTGTATGATGAGTCAAAAGAAAAGTTGTGTTTCTGCGAATTCTTTGCATTTTAAAAGCAAAGCAAAACATTTGTTTTCGAAAAAAAATTAAGCACAGATATGTACATATAATAATAATAAAAATAATAATAATAAAAGCGTGAAAAAATGCATTTTATATTATCAACTTACTCAGAGATGCGCACAGTTGGACAGCCATCATCGCTGCTGCCGCCGAAACGGAGACCCGGCGTTGCATCTTTTGGTATCTCAACCAAGCGTATTGAATGCATTGGCTTGGTATTTGTTGTGCCTGCCGTAACGCTTAATGTCATATCGGCATCACATACCGCATCAAGTTCACATGTATCTTCATCAATGCCACCAACGCCACCACAAATGCCAGCGCTATAGCTGCCATCAATGCCCGTTGCGCCACCCTGCCAGCTTGCTGTTAATGATGTTGTTGATGATGCTGCCGTTGTTGTTGGTGTTGCTGCTGCTGATGTTATTACTGATATTTGTTGTTGCTGTTGTTGTTGTTGTTGTTTGTAACATGTGCCACAATACAATTTGGAACGTTCAACCAATGCATATGCTTCGCCTTCGCCAATAAATGTACTGCATGCACTGCAACAAAAACATTCCGGATGAAATTTATGCTCACCGGCAAACATAACCGGTCCCGTTATCACAGCTGAACATTGCTGGCACGCAGCACTATAACGTTGACAATAATCATCGCGACAGAAGAGTAAACCGTTCTTCTCGAAATACCAATTATGCAAATGGACATCGCATACCGAACAACGAAAACAATCGCTGTGCCAATGTTGACCCAATGCAATAATGAATTCCTCATTTTCCGGTCGCAATGCATTGTAACAGCTTGCACATTGTTTGGCTAGGGCGGCAGCACTGGTGGCAGTGACAGCGGGCGCTGCGACGGGGGCGGTAGCATTACTAATAGTTATGCTATTTGTCCGACTGCGATTGCAATTATTGTTATTATTGCTGTTGCTGTTGTTGTTTTTGTTGTTATTATTATTATTCATATTCATGTTGTTATTGTCTGCCGCTTGCGTTGCTATTGTTTGTAAATGTTGTTTGTCGGCAACATTTGGCATTTGCATATCCTGCTATCGATATTATTGCAATAATCCTTTTGATCGACTTTAGGCTTATCTTTAATACTTTAACGGTTTCGTTGTACTCGTTTCGTTTCGTTTTTCGTTATTAATTTGATATTTTCGTTTTGTTTTTGTTGTTGTTTCTTCGATGTTGCTGTAAATAAACAAAAGTAGTAAATTTATGCTTGTTTTTTTATAATTTTTTTGTAATATTAAATTTGCATTTCAGTACTCCTGTCTCGGTTAGCGCGATTAATCATTTAATAAGCCTTGCTGTTGTTGCTGCTTCGGCTGCTGACCGTGACGCAAAACTAAAGTGACCGCGGTCGTGCGGCGGCGTCTTGAGACACGATCGTATACTGACGACTTCGTTCGTTCGTTTTATTTATTTTTTTTTTGCAATAATGTCGTTTGTCTTACTGCATTGATTTTATTGTTTTTGATATAATTGTTATAAATAGATTATTCTTCTTTTTGTATTTTTATTTATGTCTGTTTTTATCGATAAAGACGCTCATATCATTTCAATGTGTAATGCAAGTGAAGATTGGCTCGTCCCGTGCGTCCGTCTGCCTATATTTATTATTGCCACTTTGACTTTTCCTTTATTTGTTACTATTATTTACTTAATTTTTTATTTTATTCTCGTCCATGACGAATCCAAAGCAGTTACGTATGATTTTTTTTTATTGTATTAATTTTTCTTGCTGTTGCCGTTCATTGTTATTTTTTGTTGTTTTGTTTTTTGTGTGGGGGAACGACGTTTATAGCAATATACGTTGTTTTTGTTGTAGTTGTACTTGTTATAGTCATATAAGTTTATGTTGTTGTTGTTTAGCTTCTATTTATGCTTCGCTTTGCTCTGCTTCACTTGCGCACTCTGTGCTGCTGCTGCTGCTCATTGGCGCCGCTTTGGCGAAGCCAGCGAACAGCGTAGAAAACACGCACAGACTAATTTTTTTTTTTTATTTAAAACATCGTTTTGTCGTTTACTTACGTATTACACTTGTTTTAACATTATAATTAAACAACTTATTTGTTTGTTAAGAATTGATTATTTGTTTTTCCGTTTACATTGCGCCGTTTTCTATTGTTTGTTGCTGTTTTCTTTTTTCACTGTCGATTTGTTGTATTGTCTTATCTTCTGTTTGCTTCATCTGTTTTTTCATCAAATTTGTTTTACTCACAAGCGCTAACAACAAAAACTGAATATTAGGTACACCTATGTTGGCTTGCAATACACGGTGCGATAAGCGAACGCAGGCCGTGCCATTACATATAAAAGAAGAAGAACGGTTGACAGCAAGAAGAAGAAGAAGCTAAAAAAATGTACTGGCTAGCGCAATGTGCCTTGCAAATGTATGGGTACTTGGGCTATTTAATTATGGGTGCAGTGCCAAACGTCGGTGCATCATCGGCTACGCGCACAGTGCTGCTACTGTTTTTTTCGTACAAATCTGTTGGTTTCTGTACAATGCATTACTCATAATTGTTTATAAGTCAACTATACGCATATTTATTCGCTTTCAAATCTATTTTTATTTCGTGACTTATATATATGGCAAATAATAAACTGAATGCTATTTACTGAATACTACTTTTATTGTGCTTGATTTTTGGGAAGTGGCATCACTGGTGCTCCATTTGTTTGTTTGGTGTTAGTAAATGACAGTTTGTTAGTTGGATAATGTTGGCAACGCATAGCAAAATTTTATTGGCGCGTAATTTGAATTTTTTTTTAATTAAAATTTGGTTTAAATTAAAAATTAATTAAAAGTATGATTTAAAAAAAAATCATTCGAAATTTACTTTTCTTCATAGCAAAAAAGTCAAATATGCGAAGCTGCTTCCAGTCTACACTGCAATGCGCATGACCATTGTATGCTGGCGCAAAGCGCGCGCATTGCCAACTATTTGTTTGATTTAAATGATGCCGCAGTGCATTTTGTTTTCATTTTGTTTAACAAAATAATATAACATAGTTTTATATATAAAAAAAGAAAAATACATGAAAAATTCAATGATATTTTAAGCCATCTTTCAATATAAAAATATCTATAAATAAATATATATATATAATAATATTTGAATTTATATGTGTCTGTGTATGTATGCATGTGTATCAAAGGCAAAAATTGTAACATTTTGTATAGTAACTTTCTCAACATATTTCCCTTCTACCCCCATTATTTGTGATTGGTAGTTGTCAAATTAATGTCAATTAGTTGGCAACAATGTGCAAAAGTTGAGCGCGCGTTGTTTAACTTTGTTGTTGCTGTTATTGTTTTCTCCCGTTGGCTTTGTTTGTTGTTGATTTATTGTCGCTTTAACGTTGACAATTAAATTCAACTTTTTTATAATAAATTTCGTTTTTTTTGTTCTACTTCTTCTCTACAGTTTCGACCATTTTATTTATTTATCTTTACGCTAGTTTAGTTTGTTGGATCCTTACTTTTATAACCAACTGTTTGACACTCCACGCTCCTCACTGCTTGACTACTTCAGCATATGTCGAGGCATTGCTTTTTCATTCAGTGTCGTTTCGCATAATAATTTTTTGTTCCTCTTTCATTTGCTCAAATGTGTCCGGTACAGCATAAAGTGATGCGGAACAGAAACGAGCAAAGTACAAAGCAGCGCTGAAACGAGACGAGACTAAAGAAAAGCTATAAGAACAAGCACTACAGTATGGTCACAAACATCAACTACAACAATAATAATAGCAACGGCAGCATCATCACCTATCAGAACTAACGTCAACTGTTTGTGTGTCATTCTCACACACCGAAAGTCTATGAAAGACGGCTGGCAATGTGAAATACACACACACACATACACACACATGCACACACAGCAACTCTACTGACAGACGAATTCAGCATTCAGCAGTGGTTGTTGTTGTTGCGTGTTGCCCATTTTATTGTTGACGACATTTTGTTAAGTTGTTTGCTGCTACTGAGTATGTGTGGGTGTGTGTGTGTGTGTGTTGTGTGACGTTGACGTGCTTCGCTGTGACTGAGGTCGAAAACGGAAATGCTTTTACAAGCAGCCTACTTTAGGCACTGTGGTTTATAAGCTACAAAGAGAAATGGAAATTAAAAAAAAATACAAACTAATATAATTCAATATAAATAAAAATTGAAAAAGTTATAAACAAATAAAATAAAAAACTAGCAAAACCAGTGTAACAAACTAAATTAAATTTAATAAAATTATATATAATTAAAAAAAAATGTTTAATTAAAATAAATTGATTTTTATTAAAAATAAAAGCATAGTTTTATCTTATATTAGATCATATTTTTGTATTGTTTTGTTATATACTATTTTTTACATATATATATTATTTTTGTAATTTTTTATGTGTTATATTTTATTTATACGGCTGTTTAAATATTATTTATTTCATAATTTCTTCTTACTTTTTATTTATATTTTATTTTTCAGTGTATTATTTTTTATAAGTTCTTTTATTATACATTATTTTTTGGTATATCTTTGTTAAAATATCAAATTTTTGTAAATATTATGTTTAAAATTCTTTTTTTTTAACTCTATCCGTATTAGCATTAATAAAATAAAATAGAATTATTTTTTATTTTATTTTTCTATATAGAGTTTTTTGTAATATAAATTTTAATGAAATTTGCTCTCTTTAGCGCACCACTGTGCGCGTGTTGCATCATGATCGTCTTCTTTGCCGAAAATTAAATAAAATTAATTACCGCACGCGTGTGTATGTGTGTTTATATGTATGTCTGCAACGAGAGGCCGTCACACGTATTGTCAAACAAAAACTCCTTACATAAATTCCTCTGCCCCCTGCCGCTGCCCTTTCTTTTCAAGCATTTACCGGTCGCCGGTCAGCCTTTTTGATAACATGCGCGTGTGCTTAGCTCAAACATGCCAGCCAAACATCATCAGCTCTTCATCAGCAGCATCATTATCATCTGAGCCATGCTGAGCCTAAAGTCATAGCCACATCATAATCAATGACAATGTCAGTCAGTATAGTAGCCAAGCGAGTGTAGCATCTTTATCATTAACAATATTACCACTCAGCACGAGCTCACACGCACACACACACACACATACATACATACACATATAAATATACGCCTAATTGTAGGTGGACTGGTTTTGGTTTTGTTTTTATAAACGTTTGTTGTTCTTGTTCTTTCGCTACTTTAATTCCTAATATCATTTCATTGTGCATTGTTGTTGTTGTTGTTGTTGCTTATTTACTTTTGTTTGTTTGTTTGTTTACTTATTTATTTGTTTGTTTGCTCAGTTGTGGACGCGTATGTCGAACATGCTTCATGTTGATGACCAACCAAGCCAAGCCAAGCCAAGTTAAACTCATCAGCCAAAAACCATCATCAGCGACTCTGTCTGCGTCGCACCGCACTGACACAACCCGCACTTAAACGCCCCCGCAGTCGAAGCTGTGTGCGCCATCAACAGTTGCTCAACTTTTGACTTCACTTTGTCTTGGCATTCTTCTTCTGCCTTTGGCTTCTTTGCAAGGATTCAAGGATTTTTTTTTGGCATTTTTATTTTAAATTTTTGTTTCTATTTTTTTTTTTGAAATTTTGTTTTGTATTTTTTTGTGGTAACTTTTTTAGAAATTTTCGTTTTTTGTATTCTTTTTTTTATTTTTATTATTTTTTTTTTTGAGTAGTTTTCATTTGCTTTTAGTCTTGCTTATATTTTGTTGTTCTTATTGTTATTGTTGTTGTTGTTGTTATTGTCTCATTTTTAATGTGCATTTTACTTTTTAACTTTTCGGCAATTACAAAAACAACACACAAACACACAAAAAAAAACTGTAAAATAGTAAAGAAGGAAGAAGAAAAAAAAAAAAAAAAAATAAAATTAAATATGGCGGCACATGGCGGCCCATGGGGTGTGCACAGTGTGGCGCCCATGTGTGTCAGTGTGTCTGTCCGACTGTCTGTCTGTCTGTCTGTCTGTCTGTCTGTGTATGTTTGTTGACTCTTAAGTGTGTTGGTAAGTGTAAGTGTAATGGGGGTGGGGTTGGGGTTGGGGTTTTGTTGTCATGTTTGTCTTCAATGTGGGTCGTGTATCTCGTGCAACATTTCCGGTTCTGTTGCTGAGCACAAAGTAATCGTTCAATTAAGTTTGGTATTTGTTATTGTTTTTTTTTTTTTTTTGTTTTTTTTTTTGATTCCTTCTTATGCTTTCTCTTACTTGTTGGCGGTGGTGGGGGGAGGGTGAATATATATGTATGCATATATATATTTTTTTAAGTTCATGTTGTTGTCAGTCTTTTATTTTGTGTGCTTTTTGTAAATTACAACAACGACAACAAGAACAACAATAACAACAAATAATGAAAACATTGTAAATTTAATGATGCGTGTGCCAGTGTTGGAAAGGTTAGTTTGTGAACTCATTCATTCGTTCCTTCGTTCGTTCGTTCGTTCATTCGTTTGCTCACTCATTCATTTGCTTGTTTGATTCGTTCATTTGTACGCTTGTGTGCGTTCTGTGCACCGTTATCAATTAATGTACCGTTATTATTGTAGTGTACTTGTATAAATGCGTTTGATTTCGATTGCTTGGTTGGTTGGTTGGTTGGTTGGCTGGTTGGCGGCCTCAATGGTTGATTGGTGTGTCTGTGTGTTTGTGTTTGTGTGTTGCATTGATTCGAGCACTTTTTATTATTATAATGATTGGTTTTCTTTTTTTCTTTTTTTAGTTATTTCGCTTTGGATATATTGACGTAGTTTGATTTCATTTTTCATTTCTCTTTTAACTATAAAATCGTTAAAAAATTGTTTTTCTTTTGTAAATGTAAGTTTTTATTTAAGGCACGAAATATGTAAATAATTTTGTAAGCTAAAAAACAGAATAAGAATTAAAAGCCAAAAAGCGATCAGTTGTAAAAATGCAGTTTTGGCAGCATTGAAAACAAGCTACAGTTTTAAAAGTGCTGTTTGAAAAAAAAAAAACAGTTTTGGCAGCATTGCAAAAGAAAAAGTGAACTAAAAATGTTTTAAGACAATTGTAAAGATCAGTTTTAAAAGCATTAAGTTTTGGCAGCACTGTTTTGAGTTAAAGTTTTGGAAGCACAACCCGTAAAATCTCGTTTTTGTAAATTATAGTCACAGTTTTGGAACAAAAATTTAAGAAAATACAGACAAATTATAGATTGGTTTGAAGTTAGAGTTTTAGAAAAACAATTATTGAAGAACTCATAAAATACAGTTTTGGAAGAACAGCCTTACAGCAATGAAACAATGAGTTTTCATATTCAAGTTACAGTTTTGGCATAACAATTGTGAAAGAAATGAATTTACTAAAGTTTTAGTAGCACAGCTTAGTCTTCCATTTTGAATTTATAGTTTTGGAAGCACATCATTGTGCTACAGTTTGGAGTCAGAGTTTTGGAAGAAGAATTTTCAATGATTCTTTGAAGAACATTATTTGTTTGGGCTGACATTTTTATTAACACAATTTTATATTCCATTTAATTAATATTTAATTAAATGCCCCTCAGCAGCAGACATGTAATTAAGTATCGACATTTGTTTAATCTTATTTTCTAACTTAAATTTGTATTTTATTTGCGAACACTTGTTCAAGATGGTACCATCACTCCAAAAAAATAACGATTGCGTTACTAAGGCACATTCTTTGTACGCAGCGTGAAGCTGTCACCTTTAGTTAATACTTCATTGGACGACAATGACCTTTAAACATTCATGTTACAGACATTGCCATCAGCAACATTTGTTGTAACACCTTATACGCAGATATAGACAGACAGACGGACTTTCTATACAATTTAAGCAACTCAGATTGCAATTTGCCTACCTCAGTATTGAAGTTGACACATTTTGGCAAAATGTAAAAGCAAAAAGTACAAAAAAAATACGAATACAAATGAATCTGACATAAGACACACACACACCCTACTCAAAATGGCATGAAAACAGCTGCCATTAGCATAATATTTACCAAGTTTAAAAAAAAATCCAGAGAGAGAGACCGAGCTATTTTCGGCTTTGCCGAAGCTTCTGTGCTCTTTCTAACATTTTCTCAATAATTCTTATTGGAATACCTTAATTTAATTTTTCTATCTAATCTGTTTATAGAGAAATTCGTTTTTTAAGTTTTTCTCTAAATGGGCGATAACACATCCTTTTGTCCCATTAATAAAAGCACATAATTGCAAAGTTTTGACTGTTTTTATTAAAGATTAATTATTTTTTTCTAATAAAAACCTCATTTTGGGCGGATCGTTCCTATGGAAATTAAATGCTATAGTTGTCCGATATTCAACAATCTCGTAGACTGTCATTGTTGTTATCCAAGATGTACTTGTGCAAAAAATTTAAGTTCTTATCTCTAAAAAAAAAAAACGTTTTCTGAAACAAAACTCTCATTTTTGACTAATCGTTCTTATGGCAGTTATATTCTGTATCCGATTAAGCCAACAGACATACGGACTATATCAATTCGTATCGATCGAGAATATATATATTTTATATAGTCAGAGCTGTCTCCTTCATTGCGTTGCAAACTTCATGATAAATTTAATATACTCATTTTGCGAGTGTATAAAAAAGTCAAGCCTATTAAAATGTTGCTCGCACCGACACTCGTTCACACACACACACACACACACATACATACACACACGCAGCATGAAATTTTTGGCTTTATAAGTATATAAGCATTGTAGTTATAGTCAAATGTAATCGCAGACAATTTTGTAAATCCATTTTGTCTACACGCGCAATTATCTGCACTTTAAATGTATCTGTAACTGTTATATTTGAGGCTAAGGAGATAAACGGTACTGAAGACACAACGGAACCCAAAGACTTTGACATTCGAACATTTTGCTATGTTGCACACAGCATTGAAATCAGTAAAAGTTCGTTGTATGCCAAAAGGACATGCCATGTGACACACACACACACACACACACACACATATAAGGCCATTGGCAGTCTTAACTATGAAGTCAAGTAGACAGTGTGTGGGTGAGTGAGTGAGAAAGAGTGTGTGCGTGCGTGAAAGAGAAAGCAAGAAAAACTTAGCAAAATGTTAATTAAATTCTAACAACGAATCAAGTAATTTACAATGTAACCGGCAGGACCAAACCACCAATGCTTTGGGCCAACCAAGCAGAAAGTACACACACACAAAGGAGAAATAGAATATATGTATGTGTTTGTGTGTGTAAGCACAATATAGCGCATCGCCTTGAATGGCTAAAGCCAACGGTATTTCAATGTCTTATATTACAACAAAAGCACAAAAATAACAACAAAAGCACAACGAGACATGGCTTAACGAACGTGCCAAATAAGTGCAAAAAGTCGCCACAAAAAAGTGTTGTAAAATGCTTGTAGTTAAATCAAAAGAAAGTAATCTTATGAAAATATACGTAACTATTTATATATGTACCTAATGGGATCTTTAAGGCCTTCCAATTTGGTTCTGAAACCTTACGATCCAAATGGCTTTTGCCATATGAGTGATCGCTTTTTCCATGATACATAGTTCCCTTACACGCTCCTTTCAAAAAGAAGGCAAACGATAAGACAGTACCCTTACATACTCGCTGCAAAAAAAGCTGAAAGGAAAGGTCATACGAAGGTAATACGAAGTGCGAACGAACATTTTAGCTTTAGAGAACGTGACCAAATTATGTGACCGTTTTAAGGGGGGTGGGGCTTACTTCAAATACCACTCTCAAGCAAATTTCAAATCGTTTCTTGTACGAATATGTTTTCCGAGGGGGGAAGGTAGTTAAAAAGTAATTTGGGTACGTTCCCTAATCATACATGGTGTACTGTTCGAAATCTGTACTGTTGTTTAATTAAAATTCTGTAGCTTGCTTTTTATCGGCCAGACTTCGTGGGTTCAAATCACATGCTTTTTTGTCAGTATTTTTTTTTTCTTCTGGGAAGGCATTTTGGTAAGCCTTCTTCGTTCAGGAAATTCTATTTTTCCTTCTGGGTTTACATATATTTATGTGTGTGTATATGTATAAAATATTAAATAAAATAAATATATGAAAAAAAATAGCAAAAAAAAAAATAAATTTGACAAGAAAATTTTCAAAGATTTTAAAAGCTCAAAATACGTTGGTCGCGCACGTTTACTTAGAGGGTGAGACAAAGAGAGATAGTGAGAGAGAGACAAAGTGGGTGATAGGAAAAGTGAGTTGGAGTATGAGACAGCAAGCATAACGGTAAAGTTTGTTTGTAACATGTTTGCGACTCTAATGACGTCGCCAATGTCGCCACTTTCATTGTGACTTCAACTTCATTCGTGACTTTCTTTTTTTTGGCCTAAACGGCGTAAATAACACCAACCACGCACACACACACACACACACACATACATACACATACATATGTACATGCAAAGAAATACAGAAGAGCATTCAGTGTCCTTCTAAACAATGTTGGTCCTGTTGTCCTGTTGCCCCCCAAGGGCGAAAAATTGAAAAACGAGCGCTAAGCGACCAAATGTCGACGACGATGCTGATGCCGATGCGAACGTGGACGTGAACGACACAAGTTGGGCTTTGACGCTTGAGGGTTGTGTATGGGCATGAGCGCATAGTGTTGTTTGGACAAACCCGCGGGGTAACTTCTATGTTAACATTTCTAGGTATGAGTAATTGTTGTGTGTGTGTGTGTGTGCTTATGCCAGTTTGTCGCATAGAGTTTGTGTGTGTACTTTGTGTTGGCCAAGTTAACAACACAATTTCGCCTCAAATAAAATACAAGTTAGTTAATCCCACAACGTGTTGAATTTAATCAGTGACCAATTTTTCACTTCCGTTATTCAGTAGAGCGTGCATCGACTAGCTTGACTGTTTGTACAAGTGTTCAACATTGCCGTACAGAGAAAAAAAAATAACAACCACAAAACAACAACAACAATCTAAAAAAAAAAAAAAGAAAATAGAGAACTTGGACTAAGGTACAATTTTTTTTTGTCAAAGCAAAAGTTTTGAGCACAGTGTAGCCTCTTTTGCTTGAATGGCAAAATCAAGTTTATATAGATTTGATGTACTTACTTTATTTTTGCCCTATTAAAAAGCAAAAATAGCAAATTTATTGGATATAAGAATTTCGGTAAGAAAATTCAGAACACACGTATTTCAAGTTCCCATCGATATTACTTATCCATAAGTCATCTGTTCTTCAGGATCCCAAACTTTTAAAATGACAAATATGCGGTAGAAATTTTTCTATTTAGTATATACATTAGACAGTATTAGACGATTATACCGAATTTTTTAAATCAATATATTCTTAATTTTTATAAATTCTTTATTAACAAATATTTCTGGGTTAAGAAAGTACCTTATAGATCCAGATTCCTTCAAATTTGGCCAGTTTTCCTACATATTAGACAGTATTATAATAATACATATATTCTTAATTGCCCTCCTTAGTTCTTATAAATTCTTTATAAATATTTCTGAGCTAAGAAAGTACCTTATGGATGTGAAGGAATCACATTTGGCCAATTTTCCTATATATTAGACAGTATTATAATAATATAACGATTGTACCGAATTTTTTGAATCAATCTATTCTTAATTTCCCTTCTTAGTTCTTATAAATATCTCTGAGCTAAAAAAGTACCTTATAGATCCAGATTCCTTCAAATTTGGCCAATCGCCTACTTATCGAAGACTTCGACTTAAGAAGTTTTAAAACTTCTGTTGATTTCCACTTCTTTATAAGTCATTTAAAGCATACGTTATATATTCAAGCTATAGAATTATGGTTAAGTAAAAAGAGAATGAATGAATAAATAAAATAAACGAGACGAATTTCATTACTTTAAGAGATAAAAAGTCTTACGGAAGAAAATTCGATTTACAGAGGTCGTAAAATTAATATTTTGTTCGGTGTTGTTCAAGTTGCAGAGCCTATGTTATATGAAAGGTAAATATATCTTAGAGCAATCACATATATTTCGAGTTGTAGCGTCTAAGTAATTCGTCTTATACGGTTTTCTGTGCTTCACGGAAATGAAAATGATTAATTTATTAGTCTTAACGAGGATTTTGATTAAGCGGGGTTCGAATGAAAGTTGCGCCACTGTAGTATTGGCCGAGAGTTGGGGTTCGGCGGTGGTTGTTGAGAGATGAGCTAAGCAAAATTGCGCTTAACGCATAGAGCCAATGAGTTTAGTATGTGCTATAGCCGCGAGCATTTAAGTTTTTTTCTCTCTTTTCTTACACAACATTTTGTGTTTCTTTTTACATTTCTCTTTTGGTTTTTATTTAGTTTTTTTTTTTGTTAAAATGGATTTAGTGTTGCTCATTGAGGATGTGCTATTGCCAGTGCTGCTGCTGCTGCAGAGTTGAGTTGTAATGTTGAATGTTGCACAATCATCATGCTGTTTGAAGCAAAGCAATCGTCGCCCTTGATGATATTTCACTAAGCTAAAGGGTTTTGTCTCTCTGTGCCATTTTGTATAACTTAAAGCTGCTGGTTGGGTGGTTGCTGTTGCTGTTGTTGTTGGCGTTGTTGGTGTTGGCGTTGACGTTGGCGTGTAACGTTTTGGATTACTTGAGGCTTGAGGCTGTAGCGACACTTGTGTGAGGTCAGCGAAGGTGAAAGTCTTAACACAGTTGATGGCATAGAACGGAAGTTGTATTGCCAACGTAATATGAAAGAAATTGTAGGCGGCACAGGTTGAATTGAAAAAGTGAGATTAGCTGTGCAGGAAGTAGTAGTGAGTGATAGAGGAAGGAAGGAAATGAAAAATCAAAGGAAAAAATGTAAATATAATTTGATATTAAAATAGATAGAGGGATTGTTAGATGAAGGATATATTTAAGAAGTGCAAATAGTTAGATAGATACAATATACATATGAAGAACTATAGATGAGTAGTTAAATAGTTGGAATAGAAGACAATAAGTTAGAAAATTAGTAAGGCTAATAAACGTATAAGCTCACAGCTTTAGACTGACAGAAAATCTAAATTTTAAGAGGTCTTATTATATTTCAGAATTAAAAAAATTTTTTTTTGTTTTTATTTTATTTTTTGGAATATTCCAAAATATAAAAATTACTCCTTATATGATTTTCAAGTGCATGTGAAAAAAGAATGGGTAACTTAAAAAAATGGAATAAAATATGATGTGTAAAATTAAGAAAATTTAAGAAAAAAAAATACAGATAATTAAAATAAATGTTGATTTAATAGTATAAAGCATGAGAAAAAAAAAATAATAACAATTAGATGTAAAAGTGTGCGTTGAAATGAAAAGCGCAACAAAATTGATTTATAATCTTTTGAACTGATTTTCGTTAATTTCCAATTCATTGCTCGCTGTCAGATTCATTATGAAATTGCCCGAAATACTCAACGCAACGCAACATTGATTGCAATACCTTTGACAACATTTTTTAAGTAATTTCAATTGAGTCAAACATGCTGTCGTCACTCACGCACACGCCCACGCACACGCCCTCGCCCATCTGTATACAAAATGAACAAAAATTTGTGCGCTTGTATTCAATTTCAGTTAACGCCGTGTCAGTATGTCAAGTTGTGCGTACGTCTCTAAGTGCACTTAAATGGAATTCCCGACGTATTTTCTCTTTTTTTTATTTTTATTTTTTTTTGTTTTTCTGCTGTTGCCGCCGTCATTGTCCTTTGCTGCTTACGCTAGTGTTGGAATTCACTGGCCATGTTTGGCATGCAGTAACCATTTAGCTGCGCCCATAACCACCTAACCCGCGATCATAAACACAGACACACACACACACACACACACACACACACACACACTTACACAAACAAAGGCAAAAGCAACAATGCGCGAAAAATCTGTATAAAGGTGCCACTCATGCCCCAAAAAAAATCGTATCTTTTTTCGGTATTCTCATTCAGCCATTCTGCATTTTGTCTGCCGAAATTTTTGTTGTAGTTGTTGCTTTTTGCTTCTTTTGTGTTCAACAAGCAAAACCTACAAAAAAAAAAGAATAAAAACATGCAGGATTATCATTGATTGCAGTCAATGTTTGCGCTTTTCAGCTTCTTTTTTTGTCCTTTTTCTTCAACTTGCTCAACGTGATTACTGATGTGTGTGTGTGTGTGTGTAGTAGCACACTTGCGTGTATTGCTCTTTATGTCTGACGTTGCTGTTGCTGTTGTTGTTGTTTGCCTACTTAGTTAGTAAGTTGGCCCTTATTAGTAAATATAATCTTCGTCTAAGTCAAACAATTAGTTCATTCATTGAGTTCAGCTTAAGCGGCTCATTGTGAATTTCGTGGCTTTTGTTTAATAATAAACGGTTTAACTTTACTTGCTTTGACAACTACAACAACAACAACAACAACGACAACAACAACGAAGACAAGAACGAAATAATGCTTTATGGTATTTGATTTAGTTGTCATGGTCACGTTGAAGTATGCTCACCAAAGTGAGCAGAGAAAGCTTACAAATCATTACAAACACTTCAAAATCATCGACTTCGAGTATCATTAAGAAATTAATTATGTGTATATGTATATTTATACATACCTGATTGAGTGTTGGTTCAGGTTTAATTGCAGTGTGGTTGTCTCATGGCAGTGTGACATGAAGGGCGCATAGATTGAAGAGCAATGTAGGTAACTATAAGTGCGGATGCTATGAGCATCAAGTTAAGTGATATAGTAATTATTTAAGTATATGCTAATATTTCTAAACGTTAAACTATAAAAATTACAGAATGAAACTAATAATATTTTTAAAATTGAAATCGAAATAAATAGATATATCTGACTAACTAACTCAAGGCTTTATCTATTGTAATTGTCGAGTTATTGAAACTAGAAACTATATATAAACTAGTAGATGTTCTGTTTTCGCTTAGTCTTAAGTTACTTGAGTCTAACCTGTAAAATCTCAAGGATATATCATTATAATAAAATTTCGTTGTCTGTTTCAATTTCTTTTAAAAATTGTTTATTTAAAACAAATAAAAAATCGGTTAAAATTTTAACATCGACTGATCAGTATTCTATACAACAAACTCATATACTGATTTTAATGGTCTACCAAAAAATTTTAAATTCCGAACATGGATTGGAATCAAACAATTCTATTTCTTGAGTCCATTAAAAAAATAGTCAAATTACTTACGGATTTTTCTGTACAAACATCACATGTGATAAATATTATAAATCGAAATTCCTGTTGGAAAGTGTAGAAGATATCACTGTATTTTTTAAGATTTTTTCTTATTATTGCATGTTTTTTAGAGTGATACTCATATAACAGAGAGTCCACTATGAATTCTTCATAGTGTCTTCATAATTAATTTCAGCGTGTTGAGGATATATGTATTCATTGAATGATATATAGTACAGTATAGTACAAGTATAGAGGTTTTCATATTCTGGTCTACAACTCTTAAGAAATAAGATGGTTTCTCTGGAGAGATCTTCATAAATTCTTAAGCTGAGTTTACACTATAGATTTTGTATGTAGATTTAGAAAAATTCTAATTAGTTATACTGTTTTTCAAATCGGAACATTATAAAAACTAACTTGAAAACAATGAAAACTAACTGAAATATCTGTAACTCTACAGAAAAAATCTATAGTGTAAAGCAGGCTTTATAGTAAACTTTCGGTTCATGGATACCGAAATTCATCAGAAAACTTTATTATTAAAGATTTTATAGGCATAAAACTCTGCAAAAAAGAACTAGTTAACTTAAACATAATCTTTTATTTCGGTTATTTTGAGTAATATAAAATATAATTAATATAAAAATAAAATACAAATTCAATATAGAAAATATATATATAGAAACCAAAAATGACCAATTTCATTTTAAAATTCTGTGAAAATACAACTGAATAGAGTATAAGAGTGTGAATTAGATGGTGGTGAGTAATTTACTGTTAACAAAAAATTGCTATGGCTTCTTTATTGGCTTGTGGCAAATTTTCATTTTGACAATTGTATGAAAATGTCATGACGTTTATCGTTTGCCATTGTAAATGCGATTGCTATTGTGACTGTGTTGTTGTTGCTGTTGTTATTGTTACTGTAACAATTCAGTATGCCCACCTGTTCCACACATCGATGACGTTGAAAATGCCAACAACATTATCGTCATCGTCATTATTGACATAACTGACGTTGAACGCAGATGTTGCCTAAAGGAAGTGAAGTGTTTTCGGCTATGGACGACTCTATGCTGTGTGACTATTCATGTACGAGGCTGGTGACTGTTTTTGGGTGTTGCTGGTGGAAATGGAGTTGGGACTTGCCAATTGAGCGTCTTTTTGTATTTGCTTGTTGTTTTTTTTTTTGTTTTTGGTGTTGGATTTTACAATAGGACAATAATAATTGAGATTCCATTTTGTTTTCACTTTATGTCCACTTCCGGTCTCAGTGTTCGTTCACACTTACGCTCCCCTATCTCTCTCACTATCTCGATAGCCAATGATACGACCATGTTCAGGCTTATTCTTGAATACGTTTGCTTATTGTCTGCTTGGCTCATGTACAAACAAAAGTGGAAAAAAATCTTGTATTGTACAAAGATCGTAATGTAAACAAAACAATTCATACAAAATATTGAAAAATTACGCATACAATAAAAGAAAAAAAAAAATGGTTAGTTCATGCTTTCATTTGTTTTGAGAAGCTCTTTCGATTGTACATTCAATACTTATTGTGTGCAACACAATTGTTTATCATTTTTTTGAGAGTTCGTTTTTCTTCAATTTGTTTTTTTTTTTTTCTTTGTTTTGGTGTTATTTGTTATTCACATGTTGAGCAATGCATATTGTTTAAGGTACATGCAAGTGCATCAACAACCAACGGTGTCAATGGACAACGGCCAACGGGCATTGCGCTTCATCATAGCCATTGTCATTGTCATTCTTATTGAACTCTGTTGGACTGTGCTTTTGATTGCTCACAGAATTCGCAGTTGTTTTCGTACTTGAATTGATTTTATTGTTTTTTATTTCTTTTTCTTTTGTCTTTGTATACGCTGAACACAATGTGTAAGTGGGTGTATTAAATTTGTCTGAGTATATACTGTATAAAAGGAGGCGAGTGAGATCCTATAAAATATCATGTATAGATATACATACATATAGCAGGTACCGTACATAATTTTTTTTTTTAAATCACATATTAAGAATAATATAGTCTCATAACTTTACTAGTATAGCAGATATAAACTTTTGAAAAATTTTTAAAATTCAATATAGTATTAAATTCGTTAAAAAAATGTTTATTTTTATGCCATTTTAAGATATGTTGTCAAAGTTTGAATTATTTGTAAAGATATAAAGCCTAAAAACACACAAAAATATAAATTTTCATTTTTTCAAGTTTGGATCCTCTAGCTCTTCTCGTTTAGGAGATGTAATATAATCATTACCATATAATTTATGAAAGAATGGTCTGTAAATATGCTCCTTTAAAACTATATCCCACAATAATCAACTTTCTTTTTAGGATTGCCCTTCTGAAGACCATCAAAATTACTTTTTTTATAAATTCAAAATTTTTTGAACGATTTTCTTGAAATTTTCAATAAGATATTAATGTGTTATGTCAGATATACAAGATTTGGTCAATCATTTCTGTAAGTTACTATATTGTCGAGTATACTCGACTTTACTGTACCGATTTCTTCTTATGTATCTTGTTTTTGTTGTTCTGCTGCTGCTCTCCTACTGTTGGACTTTTATCTCTACTACTTGTATGGCTCATGCGATTTTTTTGCTTCTTTCTTACAGGTGTAGAATTAAACGTCTTACATTTCTTTTTGCCATTTGTTCACTTTGACAATTTTTTTGTTGTTTTTTACTTTTATTTATTTATTTTTTTATTTTTGTATATATTTTTTTTCTGCCAAGTGCTTAACAAGCACAATAATACAGAGTAAACAGCAGCAATGCCAAGCGTTAGCCAACACTATAATGCCAAACCAGCGTTCATAGTTGTGGCTGTTCGTATTGTTGTTGCTTTTGCTCCTATGGCATTTTATCGTTATCCTCGTTCATTGTTGTTTATAAAACTGGCGTGGAATTTAAGCTATTTTATTAGTAAAGAACCAAGCAAGCGAATGTACGAACAAACGAGCAACACAACAACAAAAAGTTCGCTTGTTAAAAACAAAAAACAACAAAATAATAAAAAAAAAAAGAAAATATATATATATATATACATATATATGTATATATTACGTTGCTAGGTGCAGTTTAGCGTACAAAGTCAAGTGGAAAATGGCAAACAAAAGCAGCAGCGTAGCAGAAGAACAGCCTCAGCCTCAGTCTCAGTCACAGTTACAGCCTCAACAAAGTCTCAGCAGCAGTTGCAGTCGCAGTTGCAGCAATCTTCGCTTTAAATGTCTCTCTGCTGCTGCTGCTGATGATGCTGTTGTTGTTGTTGTGTTTGTTGTTGTTGTTGTGTATTGTGCGCGTATCGCACGATTTTGCAATGCCATTTATTTACTGTGCCGTTAGTTGAACGTTATTCTTCTTTTGGTGACACTATTGTAGAGGTTAGCGCCTGAATAGAAGAAAAAGCATTAAACAGCATTAGACTACCTGAATTTGTGGTTTACACATCAACATATTAACAAACAAAGCAATGTATAGGGTGTCCCAAGATTATTATATAACTCGTAGTAATACAAAAACATTCAAAAGGTAAGAAAAAACGCTCCAATAAAAGATTCTTTCATTTAATTTGTAAAAATAAAAGCATTAAAATTAAGTATAAATAAAGTTGCCGCATGTGATCATGTAGCTCATAACAACATATGCCTTCTCAATATTAAATAAATTTTCTTGAAATATAGCAAGGAATTCGAAATCAATCTAGACACCTTTGAAATAAAAATAATTTACTATTATATTTTTATTTGTTAATTGGCTTGAGATTTATTATGTTACAGCTCGTTACAAAGACTCAGTGTCATAAATGGGTCACGTGGTTCGGGAACGGTCTCTTCTAATAATCTCTTCTTCACCAGCTGCATTGACAACTAACTTGTACAAACCAACCTATGTCTCATAGCGCCACACGGCACATAAATTAGTCTTATATTACGCACCTTTTCTACGATTTTTTTTAATATTAAACTTTCTTATAAGCAGTATGTGTGTGTGACGAACATGGGCGTGTATAATATTGACAGAAAATTTAAAACGTTGCGTGCATTTTGGCACAGCCTTTAATATAATAACTTCAACACAACACAGCACGACACGACAGGACACTCCACTGACTGGCCAACATATAAAAGAAAGAGATTTCTTTTTATATTTTTTGTGTTTTGAAATTTAAATTTAAATAATTTTGTCAGTTGATTAAAACGGCACAGAAGCAGCGATAAATATTGTTATTTAAATTGTTTTTTTTTTTTTTAATAAAAAGCCAATTATTATTCCATAAAAACTTTCCAGCAAATTTATCATTAGCTGACTTACAGATCTCGTTTGAGTTAGGGTATAAAAAATTTGTTGTAAGCCAAGACTAAACAATTGTTGTTTTTATTTAAGAATATTATTAATGAATTGCGTATTTAATTTACGTTAAGCCTTTTTTGAAATTAAATTTTCATAACAAAAACCACAAAAACGAACGACATAATCAAGCAAATAATAATTGCCAATTGCCGCTGGGCACGACTTGTGTCTGACATATTGCAATTAGTTAAAGAAATTCTTGTCGTTATTTTTGTTGTTGTTGCTGCTGTTATTTAATGTTGGTGTTGAGTTATTAGCATCTATTTGCGCATTGGCAACACTTATAGACAATAAATCAAACTTTGTCTGTGTCTGGGCTTAAGTGTTTTCCCAGCAAGCAAACATTTTCCCAAATAATACCAAAAATATGTATGTCATTGCCTAAAGGAGCGCTCAAAACAAAGAACAAAAACAAAAAATAGACGGCAAAAGGTCTTATAGATAAATTAAATTTAAAACTGATAATAAAATAATTTACGAGCTAATAAATGTGGACATTCACAATAATAAAAATGAAAATAAAAAATAGAAAAGATATTAAAACAAAAAAACAAAAAAAAAAAAAGAAACAAAAAAGTAACAACAACAAAAATGTTGTATAAAATAGTAAAAGTGCTCTCTTCTTTGAATGTTGATATCCTTGAGATAAAATGTGCTGTCGCGTGTTTAAATTTTATTAATTTTTTTATTTGCTTTGTTTTTGCTATTATATTGATACCCTGCCCACAGAGAATGTCAGGGCATATTAAGTTTTTTGACATATAAAAGAATGATATGTAATGTAAAGAAAGAATCTATCCATAAGAATCCATAATGTATGCTTAGAAATGATGAGGAGGATAAGAGAAATTCATTAAGATATTTTCATCCATCTCTTAGTTTATTCTCACCAATGGTTTTCGGAAACTAGAAGTGTTAAGATTTAAAATCTGGACCTACAAATTTTTATTGAATTTGTGCCACGCCTACTTCTCTTACACCTAGTGACTTCCACTTTCTTAAAAGGTTGTAGCTCGACCATCAGAGGCAATAGAAACATGAAAATTGGTATGTAGACTCAAGTTAAAAGCTTAGCCCCCCTCACCCCTCAAAAAACCCTTTTTTAAAAAAGTCTATATCTCGTAAACCATAAACAACAGGAATCTCAAATTTTGCATGTCAGCTGAGTACAGATATCCCTTTAAAACTGCATATCATAATCTACCCCTTTCCTTTTATTGCCCATTACCCCTCAGAGACAATTTTCTATATTTTTGAACGTTTTTTTTTAATATTGTGCAATATTTAAATGTATAATGTTAGATAATTTATTTTTTTTTAGATTTGCAACTTTGCCCAACTTGTGTGCAGGGTATTATAATGTCGAACTAAGTCGACTTTATCGCACTTTTTTTCTCGCATTATTTTTGTTGGTAGTATAAACATTTAAACGTTTATATAGCTAAATAAATAATAACAAAACACGTACACAGCTGACGACAATGACATGGCAGACAATGATGATGATGATGATCATCATTATGATAATGATGCTGACGATGATGACAATGTAGTTACGCTCGATAGAGTTACTTTCTTATTAAGCTCTCTGACAGCGACAGACTTTAGTAGACGCGTTCAAATCACAAATCAGTTGCGCGCACAAAAAAAAGATCTTCAAAAAAAAAAATATATATATATATATAAATACAACTGCAAAAAATCCAATTCAAGTGCTCAACTAACAATGATAACGTTTTCTTTTTAGCTTCAACTCAAGCTGAGTTTCACCGTTTGACGTCTTCGTTGGTGTTGTTGTTGTTGGTGTTGTTGTTGTTGTCATCGTCATTGTCATCGTCGTTGACGATGAGCAGTTGGCGGCTGTAGTCGCTTGCCAATAAGATTTTTATCACACTTGGATTTTTTTATTTTTTTTTTCCTTGAAGCGTCGGCGTCTGTCACACAGTCTTACGTACTGCTCAAAATATAAACACACGCATACACACGCACGCACACGCGTATACATATGCACGTAAATAGAGCTGAGTTCTTTACACACAGCGTGTTGTTATCCGCTACTGGCTGCGCCCAAAACTATGCTAAACGAAATTTTACTTTGCTTTACTTTGCCTTACAATTACACACACACACACACAGTGAGCTAGCGAAGATGTTCTTATATATATATATATATATATATATAATTGTATGAATGAAGATATAAACGAACGAATGAATGAATAAATGTGTGTTTGTGTGAGTAGAAGTTAAAGCAGACAGGCAGACCGTAGGACAGACAGGCAGTCTTGAATGAGTATTTCGGCATACAATAAAAAAGCAAGCTTTGTTGTTGTTGTGCTCATACTTCTTTTTCTTCTTCTTGGCTTCTCATTTCAAAAAAATAAAATAATTTTCGCCGTTTTTATGCTAAAGACGACAAAAAGAATGAAATGAAATGTTATAATAAAATAAAAGAAAAAAAAAAACAACAACAACAAAACCAATGAAGAAAATATTTTGTATTTACAAAAATAATAATACATACATATAAAAAAAAAATGCCTTGAAACGTTTTTCATATGATTTTCATGTTGATTATTCTCATCGTCATTGTCATTTTTATACACATTTTGTTATTGCCATTGTGTCATTGTTGTTGTTGGTATTATTATTTTTTACTATGCTACTTTTGTCACATCTTTGATTATGAATATTACAGATTTATAGATTTAACGTTGTCAAATAATGAACTTCTCGTGTAGATTAGCACCAAACTAATATCTTCACCTACTTAAAATTTAACATTTTCATTTTCATAGTTTTTTTATTCTCTTTTATTTTTTTTTTTTTATGTTTTTGGTCGACTGTCTTTGTTATGTTTTTCATTTGTTATACAAAAATCTGTTAAGGACAAGCTTTTAATTTGTTTGGTCACTTGAATTTGTTTTTGTTGTGTCTTTGTGACTTAAAAGCAAAGAAAAGCAAAGAAGGAAAAAATAAAGAAATAAACAAAAAAATAAAAATAAAAAATCGTAATAAAAACAAAAGCAAAAATAAGTTGACTTATTTTTGTCTTACTTCTTTTATTAGTTTTGTGGATTATTATTGTGTTTAGCCCAAAGCTATGCTACACTTTTTTGCACAACATTGTTAAAGCATTCTGATTGCATTTGCTTACATTTTATTGTTCTTCATTTGATTTTTCTTAAAGAAATTTCTTGTTTTAATCTATTATTATTGTTATACAAGTTCCTTTGTATTTTATTGCGGTAATTTGCTTAATGCTTTCAAATCTGCACGATTACACGTCGGTGTTGCTTTAAGTACGTATGGAAGACAACACTTTTATTGCATTAAGACACGCTACAATCAATGAGGTTCTTCTACAGCGATTGTATTTTGTTTATTGCGGTTAAGCATGCTTCGTTGATTGACTAAGATAGACAGATAACTTTGACCAAAGGTTGTTATAGATTTTTTTTTTAGATCTTCATGGTTCTTCTAATTCTGCATCGTCACTTCAAGATTTCTATGTTCCTGTTGGAGATAAACTTACACAGCAATTCTTTTTCGGCTTCTTAAAAATCTATAATTCTTTTCTTATTTTCTTTTTATCCTCTTTATTTTTTCATTAAGTTGAGTTGTGTTTGTTCAATTCAATAAAAAAAAAAAAATCGAATATGCTTTTTCGTTCATGATTTGGGCAATTTTTCAATTGACTAATGCTTTCAACATAGACACACAAAGACAGAACATGATTTTTACTATTTTCAATTAATTCTTGAGATTTTGTTTGCTTTTTTTTGGATCAATATGCTCTTTTTAAACACTTGTCTGGAAATTAGACTGTTTTTCGCTCGTTTATTTCACACTTTCTTTGCTTTTCTTATTTTTTTTTTTTCTGCATATATTTTGTTTCTGCCTTTCGCCCGTAAGTTCTTCAAATTGCTATCGACACATCGCACAACACTTTCTTTGGCCAACAAATTTTATCTTCATTTCGTTTACAATATTTTTTTTTTTTTTATTTACAAGCTTTTTGATAGTTTTCCAACACTTCACTTTCTACTCTTCGTCCATTTTTGTTTTTTCGTGTTTGATTACTAATCCTTTTGGCTTTCAATTTGAAGCACTTTGCTTGTACAACACTTGAAGCCACCATGCCATGCTCAGTCATGCTTTAATTGAAATGTGCTGGCACAACAACAAGAACAACAACAATGTTTTAGTTGTTTATTTTTATTTTTTTTGGGTTTTTTATTTTTGAGTTCAACGCTTAATTATGCAAACGTCATATTCATTAGCATTCGCTATGCAAGAACAAGTAAAAGAAGAACAAAAAAAAAAAATAAAAAAAAAATAGTAATAAAAGGACGAAGCCAACGAAAGCTGAAAATGACTGTGACTAACATGGAAATCATTGTTGATTCTGTTGTTCTGCTTGTTATTGCTGCTGCTGTTGTTGTTAGTGGCAAATTGCATATAAGTAATAGTCATAAAAATATGGAAATATGCAGGAAAAAATATGCAATGAAAATGAAAACAACTTGTATGTTTAACAATTTTAAAAGTGCGAGATATACAAACACTCATACACACACACACACACACACGGAGTGATGTTGTCGATGCGCTGCGTGCTGCTATTCGGTTTTTTATCATTGGCGTTGATTTTTTTTTTTTTCAATTTTTTTTTTTATTTCTGGTTGAATATTTTGCCATTGCAAAAGTGCAAACAATCAAGCAAAGCAAACGCAATGTCCTGCTGCTCCTTTGGCTCACACTCTCTCGCTTTCTCCCTCGCTCTTCTCACTCAAGCACTTTCACTATCAAGTTGTGTTGTTGAGTGTCTGCCGAAAGTTGCTCGAAGCCGGAAGCGTGTGAATTTTGCCTGTTTCAAGTCAAGCTTGTTTCTGTCACAATAATATTTCATAGTGCAGAACAGAGTTGTCAGCATTTAATATTTTTTTCTCTCCCTTCATTTTTCTTTGTCACCCTACAGTGTGTCAGGATATATTATTATTTTTTGAGACCAAATATATATTGAATCAGGATTATAAAAAATAGGCGATCTAGCCATGTCTGTTCATGGAAACTATAAGAGCTAGAGACTTGAAAGTTAGAGGGTAAACTTGTAACAATCGAGGTTATAGCTCCAACACCAAAAGCGATAGAATCATGAAAATCGGTAAGTTGACTCAGCAAGTATGACCGTACAAAATGACCACAATTTTTGCCCCTCCCCCTCATTTACCCTTCTCTTAAAATTGCTGTATCTGCAAGACTATAAAAGGTACAAGCCTGAAATTTTGTATGCAGGCTCAGTAAATATGTATCTTTAAAACTGCATACTACAAAATACCCCTCCTCCTCATTGTTTCCCCCAAAGACAATTAAATTGATATTTTTGAAAAATTCCTTCTTTTTTTAACGATTTTCTTGAAATATAGATCAATATATAAATGGGCAATCCGTTTTTTTCCACCTATTGTGTGTACAGGGTATTAAATAGTACCGTATACTCGACTCTATCGCCCTTACTAGTGTTTTTTTTTTTGCTTTTAACTGATTTTGCTTGCTTGCTTGTTATGTGTTGTGCTTTGTAAGTTTTCTAAATGGCGAATTTATGCTTATATGTCACTTGAAAGCAAAAGACATGAAAGTTGATGATAACCATCATCGACATTATCATCATGATTGTCATTGTCAACATCACCATTGTTAAATGTCCTTTTGCGGCACTGGACGGCTTGCCAGGGCACTGTCTCACTTGTCTCAAGTATATTTAGTACTTTATTTGCTGCACTTCACAAGGCTAACTAACTTTTTACGTACTTATTTGTCCTTTTTTGTTGTTTTTTTTTTTTTTTGCTTTTTTTTGGGACAAGACAAAAGCAAACAAACAAACAAATAAACAAAAAAAAAAAGCAGCTACAAGCAAAGTAACTGACAGAAAACAAGCAGACACAAACACACTCATACACATGACTCAATAGGAGCACAAAAAAAAAAAAAAGATGAAGAAGCAAATATAAGCACAAAAACTTCATAGGCTTCACTCATATCACATTGCGTATACGTAATTTCATACTTTTTCGCACGGTTGGACACATTTTTCGCTTCTTTCCTTTACATCGGCCTTACTTTTCATTCTTTCACTTACACACACACTCTCTTTTGCTCTCTCTCTCTCTCACTCAATCTCTATCTTGGTCTATCTCGCTTGTTCACATTCGTACAGTTTTAATAGCACTCGCACTCAAGCGCAAATGTTAGCGTTAGTTGACAACAATATGCTGCTGACCAACACTTGATGTAACACTTGATAACCATCAGGCAGCACCTCAAGTACTGCACTTGAGTCATGTACGCTGGCCCCATTATATTGCACTGTATTCGCATGTATTTGTCGCTGTTGTTTGTCCTCATCATCATCATTGTTGTTGTTCTTGTTCTTGTTGTTTCGGTACAATGACTGTAGTGTGTTATAGTAGTTCTTGTTGTTGTTGTTGATACCCGCATGTTCTGATTATTTGCGTTGTGCATGCACTTCAACTTTGATGTGCATACAACAAATGAAATTATTGCCCATATAAGCATGTTAAAAGGAGATAGCATATTTTGTGTTACTTTACAAATAGCAAGAAGACAATAGGAGTGAAAGAGTTAGATGAACATTGCATAGAACTAGAAAGAAACAAGGTTGAGTAATTCACATGAAATTACATCGTTAAATTTATGTTGGCATTGAAATGGCAAGCGATGAATATATTTTTCTACATTTTTGTACATTTCAAGACGGAACATGAGAGAGAAATCTTTAAAAGAGTTATTGTTAGTTAAAGTTAAAAAAAAAAATGTTCACTCAAATGTCATACATCGTTGATGCTTAAGAGTTGTTTACGACTGTTGATTGTCGGAGATATAAATAATTTATCGTAATTGTAAAAATATCACCAAGGACATCGTATAAAAAATCGTCCAATGAATACTGGCATATATTCAACAGATTTGTACATGACTTGGCAAGCCATTGCTGTGTAAAAAGGATTGAGCATGTCGATGAAATCTTTAAAAGGTTTTTCTTACGATATTGTAAAGAAGAAAACGTTTAAATTGGAAGCTGATAAATTGACGCATTTAATAGTTAGGATAATTGTGTAAAAATTTACTAAGAAGAACAATATTTTACATAGATGATTCACGATACAGTATTTATAATATTCAAGTTACGATATGCGTTCAATAATCTTATAAATATAATAGTGTAAATAAAAAAAATATAAACGATATTAGATTTCGAATACGATACGATATTAAGGCTATTAAATTTACGATAATGTGCATGCGTGCAATAATACATAGGACATACGGTATAAGTAATCCGTTATTTGAATGATACGATATTATTATGTATTATTATTATTATTATAATAATGAACTACTTATATCGTTAAGTTTCTGTTATTAAATTTACGATATTATATTAGATTTACGATATAACATTTACGATCTTCAAATTACGATATTAGAATTTCCATATTTATGTAATTTACGATATTATATTAGACTTACGAGGTAACATTTACAATATACACATTACGATATGAGAATTTCCATATTACAATGTTGAATTTACAAAATTAAATTTACGATATTTAACAATTTATGTGTTCGTATTTAAAATACTAACTCAATCCGAATTTTTCACAACTTAACTGAAAAACAAAAATGTATTTCCACTTTCCCTCAACAATTTAATTTCACTTCATCAATTCACAACAATTTCAACTATCAAACATTTAATATTTTCAAATTCTGCACTGTCATGGTAAACAAAAAAAAAAAAACAAAAAAATATGCGCCAGCAAACGAAGTATGCAACACTTGAACTATGCTCGCTAAAAGTCAGGCAACATTTTTGTAAATGCCTTGTATTACAACAACAACAACAACAAGAACAAAACAAAAAAAAAAGAAAAGGAATAAAACCATTTTAACAACAAAGTGCGAAGTCGACAACTTTGTCCTTATCAGAAGTATGCCAACAACATCATCAATGACACCGTCATTCATACACAACCATATTGTCATCATCATCATCAACATCATTATTGTCATCATCAGTGTCGAACGCAAACACACAGACACACACACACACAAGTATACAATTTCAACGCCTGCAGGCGTAGTTAATTTTTAGACAGTCAACCAATGACGAAAAATGTTGCTGTGAAATGCGCTATCAGTCCAAGTCAAGCCAAGCGAAGCCAAGCCTGAACCAAGCAAATGAAAGCAATTGCGATAGACACATGCAATGCACGCACACACGCATGCACACATACATACATACATACATACTACGCGTCTGCCATAAAGTGCAAGGATACGTAATGCAATATTCAACGTCCTTTGAGCGTGTTTCGAGTTAAGTGACAACAAAAAAAAAAAAGCGAAAAAAAAGAGGAAAAAAAAAACTATGCCAACAGAAAGTAACACTGATTGTGTGCGTGAAATTCACTAACAAAAAAAAAAAAAAAAAAATGTATAATAAAACAAAATAAAAAAAAAAAAACAAAGAATCGAATAAAAAAATGAAGACACAACAACAAGACAACACTTTTGATTGTGTGAGATATTTTTATGATGACAACAACGTATAGAGTGCCATAAAGTAGAGTCGTCAAGTTGAATTGAATGCAAGTCAAGCGCAGTCAAGTCAACTCAATACTCAACTCAACTCAACTCAACGTAACTCAGCTCAGCTCAGCTCAAGTCAAAGACGCAATGCAACGTGTTTGTATTTTTATTTTGCAATTTACTCTATCAAATTGCAACAAAATATTAAATCACTAAAAAGGTCCTTAAGGGGCTACTCAAACTGAAATTGTTGTTGTTGCTGCAACATTACATTGACAACAACAACAACAACGCCTTAAAGTGTTTGCGTACGTGCAAAAAGTCTAGGGAATTGTGCGTGATGCGTGGGTTGACTCAATGTAGATAAACCAAACAGTCAACTAACCAACCAACGGCAACAGCAACAACAACAGCAACAACAAAAACAACCAGTTAGTGAGTTATTTTCAGCTTTGCTGAATTTTATATACACTTGCAGGCATTTTCTCAATTATTCTTATTGGAAAATCCATCTTATAGTTCTTCAGTTCTAATAGTGTATGAGGGAAACTTTGGAATTTGGTCAAGGATGTATAAAAATCTGTTTATATTTAAAAACAAAAAAGTTTTTCTAACAAAAACCGAATTTTTGATAGATTGTTTCTATGGGAGCTATATGCTATATTTATCCGATCTTCACCAATTTTGCAGTGTGCCTTAATTTACGTCCAAGATGTTCTTGTGCACAAAATTGAGGCGATGGCTTAAAAATTAAAGAGTTTATTGAGCAAAATCCTCATTTTTGACCGATCGTTCCGATGACAGCTATATGCTATAGTTATCCGATCCTGCTGGATTTTACATAAAAACTGCCTGCAAGGAAAATAAAATTTTCTGCGTTTCAATTTTTTTGCTAACTTTCTATAGTTGTAGATTTCACCATCTCTGCGTTGCAAACTTCATGACAAAGTTAATATACACTTGCAAGAGTATTAAAACAGCAGCGGTTAGGCAATGTTTAGGGTTGCCAACAAACATACACACACACACACACTCACGTACAAGAACGTACATTTGTAGGCAATGATTGATAACATCAAGGTTAAATTTTGCCGCTTAGTGTATACGAGATTTATGTGCGTCCTAAATCAGTTTGTTTATGCATTGATTTTAGTAGTTTCGCCACACGGCTAGCGGTTATACATGGGCCTATGTGTGTGCGTGTGTCTGTGTGTGTGTGTGACACTAATGTTTTCGATAGCGTACTTAAATTTGATAAATATTGTATCTTTTTTTTTTCCTTTCTGCCGCATAGTTTGATTAAGGTGCCGTAATTTGTTTTAAATTTTAATGGTTTTTTCAGCTGCAATATTTTTTGTTGGCCCTGGATTTTTACGTGTTGTCATTAGATAAAATTTAAATTAACCAATACCAAATTATACTAGCGGCTTGCAATCTAATAAAATTTAATTATTTGGTAAAGATTCATATATCGCTTATGGCGCACAAAATCATTTATTGCACATTGACTTGCACCAAACAGCATGTGATGAGCTTGGTGAATATTACAAGAAATACAAAATAAATATTTGCTAATATTAATAGCTGACTTAATCATAAGCAAAGTGTTATACATAAATAGGAAACGATGACTTGTCAAGTGCAGGCAAGAAGAAGACTTTAATTGAAAAGTGGTACTTTTTAATTAAAACATTTATTTTAATAAAAACAACATAAATAAGAATATTCGGTAACATAAATGAAATAAATTTAGATATAAAAACTTAACAATTTCGGGGTAAATAAATTAAATGAATGAATTAATAAATGAAATGTAAATAAATTAATGAAACTGACAGACTTTGTTCAGCTGGCCGAATTTAAGTCAGAATATTAAATTTGAGTTAGTAAAATTTTAAATAAATAATATTTAAAACAAAATTTGATCAAAGCCTTAAAAAAATTCCATAAAGCGCCACCTAGCGGCTTGAATTTGGCATATAAGCTACTCGAATATACAAAAATGTTAAACAATTTCTCATATAAAATGAAAAGCTTGTTGTCTATCATAATAACAAACGAAACGCAAGAAGCTCACATAGGAAATCCTTGAAACACAAATGAATTTCTTGTTTTTATAAACAAACAAATTGTTGCAAATTTCAACATAAAATTTTCACAAACCGAAATCCAAAAAGTTTACAAAACAAAAACACAGACATGAATGCACAGCGAATTCTATAAAATTATAGGGAATATTTTTAAAATAATAATAAAAAGAGAGAAAAACTTTCAGACCAGACACAACTTACCGACGAAGCCAAAGTAACCCGCAGACAAAGTTTTATCAAACTCAGACAATACTGAAGTCCTTCAAAAACCGGAAACAACAAAGACCTTTTTAAATAAATCACACACATGCACAGAGAGAGAGAGACAGAGAAAAAGGATGATCAACCTCAGAAAAAGCTAATCGAAATAAAAACCATACAATTGTGACAATTTCCAGTGAAATGAGGGTTATTTTGAAAAATACATGTTTTTAAATCTTCACTAAGAAAGTATAAAGCAAAAAAAAAAAATCTAATAGAAATATAAAATAAGTATTTCGAGGAAAACCTGATTGACTTGCTTTGTATTTATTTTTTTATAAGCTTTAACTAAAAATTTTGTGGCAAACCAAAAAAAAAAAATCAGGAGAAATCGCAAATAATAAGAGAAATAAAATAAAAAATAATAATAATAATGAAAAAAAATATATATATGTCAAAAGAAAAATGTGTGTGTGTTTTTTGGCTTTTTTTTGTGCAAATGCAAGCCATGAAATGAGTACGTTGCTAAGCACACACATAGAGATACGCATAGAGACATGTACGATATTACACGCACATTGAGAAAATGTTCTTATCAGAAGTTTATGCCGTGCTAAGCTCAAACCAAGAGATCTATTCATAAAAATGAGCTGATTAAAGTTGTTGATTGAATGTTGTTGGCGTTGTTGTTGTTGTTATTATTGTTGAAAACTGTTTTGGCGCTGCTGTTTCCGTACACACACACACACACACACACACACACACAGAGACATACATTTGAAATGTTACAAGTTTGACACGCGCCTAAAATTTCAACAACAGCAAAGTAAGTAAGTATTTTCGATTGTGCATGTTCAATGTGTGAGTGAGAAAGTGATGGCAGAACGGTTGGTTTTTTTTTTTTTTTTTTTTTTTTTGTTGTATGCTATGGCAAAGGCAAACATGAATGAAATGAATGGTTTGAATGAATGGTTGAGAATAAAAGAAGGAACGAATATTTGACGCTTTGACGTTTAGCACGACATGAGCGTTGAAGCGAATTTGTAAGTAGGTGTGTGTGAGTTTGAGGTGTATGAGAACTTTTTTGCTTTTACAAATGAGAACACACACACACACACACATGTACGCACAGTGACAACGATGGCGTTGGCAGCTTCTACTGTGGCTTTTTACCGTTTGCTGTTTGCCTTTGCCATTTTCGTTTGAAGCATTTTGCTTGCCTACACTTTTCTATTTTTTTTTTTTTTTTTTTGGCATTGACATGTCGTTTGACATGTCGTTTTTAGCACATTTTCACTAAGACATTTTCACTTTGTCACACGCTTTTGACTGTTTGTCGCCTTTTAAAGACATACAACATTCGCTCCTATGCGTTTCAGAATTGTGTGCACGCATGTGACAAAAGTTACCTTACCTTCTCTTATTCTTTTCTGATATTTTATTTATTTAATTTATTTCTTTTGGTTTTTATTTTAACTTTTTTTTCGTGTAATTTTGTGCCCTTCTTAAACGTGCATGTCTGCGGCTGACAGTCACTTCAACGACGAAGACATTGTCGACGTTTGACTGTGAACGCCACAAAAATGAAACAAAACAAAAAAGAAATGAAAACAAAATAAAAAAAAACAAGAAAAAGGGGAAAAATATATTCGAAAAAAAAACATAATAATAATAGTAATAAGAAAGAACGGCCTTGAGAACAATATAATACACTGCTTCCATGATCTTCTTTGACAAGTGGACAGTACCACGCTTAAAAAGTAAATAGATCTTTATTTAAAAATTTTAGGAAAATTGTTAAAATAATTTTTCATTTGCAAAAAAATATTAAACTAATTTAATGGTTTTTGAAAATTTACAATGATAACTGCGGGTATTTTATTCTGGTCTAGAATTTCGAAAAAAAATTCACTTTTTTTTTTTTATATACTTAGTGGACGTCCATAAATTACGTGGGGTTTTTCTTTGGTGAGATTTAGTGATATTTCGACGATATATGTATTTCATATGAGATTTTGCTTACAATTTTGAACAAAAATTTTAAATTAATGGACTAAAAAGTTCACATGAGATGTCCGATGAACACCCCTCCCCCTAGATGAGATTTATAAAGATTTTGCTGAACCCTTCCTCCTCTAATTTTATCTCACGTAATTTATGGACGTCCTTTTATTTAGGCTTTTAGAAAGATTACAAACTTCTTTTTTGAATTTATTTTTAATTTTTGCAGGGGGTAATTGGGCAAATGGGTAAATTTTGTTAGCATATTTTTATATGGTTTCTTTGAGAAAATTACGAATTCAGATAGTAAATGGCTCGTCTAGCAGTTTGGTGATTTTTTCTGTTCTATGTTTGTAAACTTCATGTCTAAGTTGTAGGACCCCTTTCTGTCAAGGGTATCAACAAACCAAATTGGTGCAACAATAAAAGTAACCAACCAACCAAAAAAAGAAACCAACAAATAATGTTTAGACTGTGGCATCAACACCACCAACAATAACAACAGCAGCATCTATTTCTTTTACACATCTTCCTCCCGCTTACTCTTTCCGTTCATTCACCACTTACGAACACTTTTCGGTTATTTTTAATATGTGTACGTGACTTTTTTTCGTATAAAATGTTACAATTTCCTTTCCTTTTTTTTCATTTGTTTTTTTTTTATTTTTTCCTTTTTATCTTCACTCAGTACTTACTTATTCCACGGCGTGTTTTACTTGTGTGTACTTGGTAGACTTTCCTACGTGTCTAGTCAAATAGTCGAATGCTGAGTGTTTGAATATGTTCTCACGTTTCTGGAAAAATTCCAAATCGTTTTTAGTTTTTCGGAAAAAAAAACATTAAAATAAAAAAATCAACCAAATCGATTTGAAAATTTTTTCTTATGTTTTTTTATTCTTTTCTTAATTTTAATAATATAACTTTAAATGTTTTATTGACAAATTTTAGTTGAAACCCTTTTTTCAATGTATTTTAAACTGTTTTAATTATTGTGATTAAAGCTGTTCAACCGAAATATCATCAATTCCCTCCGTTATTCCCTTTTGCAAGTTTCATCAGCCAATTGTTTGATTTAACGTAATTTTTATACCCTGTACACACACTGTGTATCAGGGTATATTAAGTTTGTTTGAGACGGTTTGTATGTAACGCATAGAAGGAGGGGAGGGGGACCCTATAAAGTATATATATTCTTGATCAGGATGACAAGACGAATTGATATAGCCCTGTCTGTCCGTCCGTCCGTCCGTCCTCACCAATGGTTCTCGAAAACTATAAGAGCTAGAGACTTGAAATTTGGTGGATAGACTCGTGAGGTCAAACGCTAGATCAAGTTTGAAGGATTTTTTGCCACGCCCACTTCCCGCCCATCGAGCACCACCCATTTTTTCAAAAGGCTGTAGCTCGAAAACCTGATGAGTTAGAAACATGAAAATGAGTATGTAGACTCAGTATGTATAGCTCTACAAAACTGCATACCACATTTTTTCCCCCTCCCCTTCGTTTTCCCTCAAAAAGTTGTTTTCTTAAAATTGCTGTATCTCCTAAACTATAAGAGATGCAATGCTGAAATTTTGTATGCAAACTCAGTAAACATACCTTTTTAAAACTGCATACCACAAACTTTCATTTTTAACGCTGTGTGACAACGCAAAGACAAACAAGTTGAAATTTGGCATAAATTGCGCTTTGAACACTGCTTTATCCTATTTGTAACAAAAACCGTACTTAACACTGCGAAAACTATTAAAGCTAGAGACTTGAAATTTGGAAGATAGCCTCGTGTGGTCGAATACTAGACGAAGTTTGAAGGAATTTTTGCCACGCCCATTCCTTCCCGCCCATCGAGCACAACAAAAGGTCATTTTTTTCTCAAAATTGCTGTATCTCCTAAAGTATAAAGAATACAATGCTGAAATTTTGTATGCAAACTCAGATAACATACCTTTTTAAAACTGCATACAACAAACTACCACTTTCCCCGCAAAGACCAACACACTAAAATTTTGCAGCAATGCTTTGTAACAAAACCCGTACTAAAGCGCCATCTAATGGCAACATTGCACTGTGAGCCCTGCCTCATTATTAGCAAATACACAAACCATATCGTGGTATACTGCTTTTGCTGTCGGCGAATGTTTAACGTGTTATCAACATAGGTGTGTGTACAGGGTATTATATAGTTGAGAATACTCAACTATACCGCCCTTACTGGTTAGTTATTAAGGTGGCTGGAATAGCGAATCCATTGAGATTTCGTTGGTTGCTTTGAGTTTTACAACTTAATAACTGCTAAGTCTTAAATTATGAGTAGAAAAATAAACTGAATGGAAGAAAAATAAATTTAACTTTGAGCTTTTTCTTTAAATTTATGCTTAAGAATATTGTTGTTTTTTATATAAAAAAATTATTTTATCAAATTTGCATAATTTTCATAAAATTTAAGACATTTTATTCTACTTGACAATATTGCAATTGATTACAGTCAAGCCTCAAGAGAAAGTTTGCAAAATTCGAGATAAAATTTTTCGAAGTTCCGAGAACTTTTGTACTTCAACGAAAAGGGAAATGACTTTTTGTCTTAGCGAAGAATTCGATTTAACGTTATTTGAGTAAAAGAGTTACCACTGTATATTATTTTCATTTTATAATCCTTTGAACAATTGCAGAAAATTTTGAAAATTTCAACAATAAATTTGTCGACTGTTATTTTTTGGTTGAATAAATTAAAAGTTGCTTTTACTTTATGTGTGTTAAATTAAATAATCACATGTAAAAACAAATAACAAAAAAGTACTTATCAGCAAAAAGACAACATGTCACATGTTTGAAGAGTTTCAAGTGTATTTTGTGTGCGTGTGTGTGTGTATATGTACGCATGATTTTATTAACTTGGCTTAACACAACTTCGCAGTGTCAAAATCACACAACCAAATCGATTCAAATGCAACATTGGCCAAGTACGATTGCAATAATCCCGAAATCGTGTAGAGCATGAGCCTACAAGATGTGGCTAACTATTGAGTTGTGAGTGTGTTGGGCGATGGCCAAAATATACAAGTATGCAATGACGTCTTTGGTAGTCATCAGTGTCGTCATGACGTCGACGATTTATTCAACCACAACTTTTCATGCATACAAATTGCTAAATTATTTAAGAGCCAACAATAACAAAAACAACTGCAGTGCTGATATTTGTGTGACTGTGTGACTGTGTGTTTGTGTGTGTGTGTGTGTGGGTGGCAAATGTCTAAAGCGGCATGCCACAAGCATGCGGTTTATATTGGCTAGCAAGTTTTAGCAAGTTGCAAAAATGCGTGTCTACATTTATGTCCACTTTAACTTATCTATGTATGAGTGTGTGTGTGTGCGTGTGTGTAGAAGGTGGCTATAGTATAGTATTCGAAGTTCGAGTCACATACGTTGAAATGTGCGGCGAGAAAACTTCGCATATGTGCTTCATTTGTAACCAAAAATGAAAATCAATCCAATAATAAATAAGTGGCCATCTTAAAAGGCGTGCAATGGCGCGCGCATTAATACAGTTTGCTGGCATGGCCAAATGACAGAGTATGTTTCTGTGTGTGTGTGAGTAAGCAAACGAGAGCTGCAGGCAAGTAAGTACAAGTGCAAAAGCCGTTGCGGCTTCAGTGTTGCCACCGCATTTCATATAACCAACATGACTTTACGAAGCAAAGTAAAAGTTTATTATTTTTTGATATTTTCTTTTTCATTTTCTGTGCTGTTCTTCTTCATTTTTTTGTAATGCGTTGCTCATCATCAACAACATCATTATTATTATTATTATTATCATCAACATCATCAGGCATACGACTTTGGCGGCGTCGGCGTTAGTTGGCATGAATGTGGGCGTTGGTGTTGATGTTGCCATGGACGTCAATGGGCGTGGGCGTAAGCTTGACTCATGTTGTTGCTGATGATGTTGGCTACTTTTACTTATTTTGCGGCTTGCCTTTTGCTGAGCTTGCCGCAACGCAACGCATTTTGCAACTTTTACGTTATATATATATATTTCTTTTTTATTCCTTCGTTTTTGTCGTCCTTTTTTGTTTGTTTTTGCATTACTGTTCATTGCATTGCGATGGCGAATTTCCGTTCGTATTAAATTCAATTTGAAATTCATGGCGTAAGTTTAACTTTGAACTTAAGTCGTGATGAAATAAGGCAACACGCACGCGTATCTGTTGGTCAAATAAGCGTTGGCATCGTATTAGAGACTCTCGTGCATTGCACTGTATTGGAATATGTAATTGGATTTGCGTGCATTGGTTGGTTGGCAACATTGGCCAAAACTTTCAATGCACTAAATCAGCATGAGCTTATGGCACTGAATATGAAATCTTCGAAAAGTGAATCAGAAGTGGGAATAATCATAATTTGGTAGCAAATGACAAAGTGGATATGAAAAATATGCTACAAGAAAGAAAGAGACAGAGAGAGAGAGAGAGAGAGAAGTAGAGAGTGTGGACAGAGGGAATAGTAAGAGAGAGCAGAATGGGACAGAAGACTGGACAGACTGTGGATCTGCAAGGAGACAGTATACAGAGGAGAGGAACAGAGCGAGTGGACAGTGGGAATATGGGCACTAAGAGTGAACGAAAGGTATAGAAAAAGGGAAATAACAGAACGAGTTGACGGAGGGAATGGACAAAGAATTTTAAGACGGTATGAGTTGACAGAGAAAATGAACTGCGAGACAAGAAACTGGCGAAGTAAGGAAGGAGGTAAGAATGAAATAACAAGATTAACGAGTAAGAAATATAGTCTATATTTATAATATATAATAATATAGTTATTTAAAATTAGCAAAGAGAGAGAGAGAGAGAGATCGTCGATTATTAGGCATCGGAAAAAAACATTGGCAAATTGAACCAACTACTTTCTATTCATTTAATATATCTCTTCTTAACTGATATCTGCTTCTCAATCCACATCTTTAATTATCATAGATTTGAACACTATTTATGTATACTTAATTATTACTCATACGACGAGTACTTTTCATTAAACAAAAAAAACAAAAATTTACAGAAACGAAAAACACAAAATATAAAATTGCTCATCTTGAGCGTTATTAAATCACGAGCATACAAAAACTATCAATAAATCTAAATAATAAACGAAAAATAAGCACAACAATAAAATGTAGCATGTTTCTCAGCGCACCAATTATACTTGTGCGCTTGCCCAAAGTCAATAACCGATTAGAAAAAAGATATATTGTATTTATTACTGATTTTCATTAAAACAATAAACAAACAAAATGAATACACAAAAAAAAAAACAATAATGCTTAAAATAAAGTCTACCAATTTTCTGTTTTTCATTCAAGTGTATTTTTGGTTGCTTTACTAATACGAAATAGCTTTGTGACTTTTACTTTTGTTTAATGCTTTGCCAAATGACTTGCATACAAACATAAGAATATATATGTATGTATATACATAGAAAAATACAGCTGTGTGTGTATGTGTATCAACAAGAGACAAAAGACAAACACAAAGTGCCTTTTAAAATCTAAACTAATAAGCTTATTCAATAATATTAAAAGAGACAAAGATGCTGACAACGATACACACACACAAACACACACACACATACACACAGACAGTGTACAGTGAATCAAGTAAATCACTACATACATATGTATGTATTTGTATACATCTATATCTATCATACATTTTAACTCACTCACTCAGTTGTTTCGCCTACATGACTTAAGTGCCTTTTGTGCACGAAAATTTAATGTGCTTTCTGCTCTGTAAAACAATATACGTGAAGTGAAGCCAAGCCAAGCCAAGCCGTGTGTATACATGATGAAAAATCGCAGTAAAAAACATTTTCATATTTTTTTTTCTTTCCTTCTTTCTATTTTTATTTTATCTTTTCTGCTTTTGGTTTCTGTATTTTTTTTTTTTGTTTTTTTGATGAGTTGTACGTTGCCAATGGGATTTAATACATTTAAATACAATATGAGTTGTGTTACTCACATGTACAAAGCCATTAACTTAATATTTAAGCCTTTTATTTATCAAAAAGAAAACTAAAAATAAAAAAAATGGCTTACAGTTCATCACTTATACGACTCACGTGTCGTATGCTTGTCATCACAAAAAAAAAAAAAAATACAGTACATAAAACATGAAGTTCGGTAACATGGTCACATGTTGGCTTAAATTCGGTTATTTTTTTTTGGAATTGTAAATAAGGTTTATATAAACAGGTTAACCAAATGCAAATGTTTAAAGAAATCAACGAAAATAGTCTAGACATCAATGATGACGCTCAACGGAGCACAAATTAAGGCAAGCGATGCCTTACAACGAAGATGTTGGCAAAAACAAAAGCAGCAAATGAAAAACAATGTTAAGCATACGACAGGTAAAATAGTGAGAAATTGACCAAATGCAAAAGAAAAAACAAAAAATGAATAAAACGAGGGTAAAAAAGATAGTAAAGGGGGTAAGAAAAAATGTGCAAGAAAAGTTTCAGTCAATGAATTGATTCGTTGGCCGACATGAATTCCTTCTGACGTTTACAAACAATGCGGGTCGGTCAGTAAGTCATTTCGACACGCTGTCTGTCAGTTAGTCACCCACGTACATACTCACTTATACACCCACTGTCTCACCTCTTCAGCAAGTCAATTAAATTGTCTAGCTTGAACTCTTGCAGGCAATTCGTACAGAGAACAGCTTCGACTGGTACCCCTAAGGTAGAGACTTTGATTTATGATGATTTTGTTGAATTCAACAACGTTCATTGTTGTTGTTGTTGTGTTTGATGTTGTTGTTGCTTTTTTAATTCAATAAAAATCATAGCTCACTGAATGCTTATAATACATTCTCTCTTAGGAGTCCAGACGAATCGTTTCAACTCAACTCAATTCAACTCGACTGAATTCAAATCGAATCGTAACCGAGTCGCATCGATTTATATTTGCCACAAATCACATAAAAAAAATAAATAAATAAATAAAGTAAAAAAAAAGTAACTCATGTCGTGCTGAGATTTGAATTTTAACTTAAAATATGCGTTATAACCTTAGATGTGCAAAAAAAGGAAGTGAAAAATATAACGAAATTTCAAAAATTCAAAATTAAATAATTCAATTTCTTTTTTTTTTTATTATTTTGCGCACACAACTTTTATGGTTTGAAGCTTGAGTTGCTTTTATGTGAAAAGTTCTTATGATTGTTGACAAGTCATGCTGACAAAAATAAAAATCGTTTACGGATTTTTTTGTGTGTGAAATAAGTACAACTTTAAATGAATTTAATCAGTTGATTGCCAATAATTTCGATTTGCAGCAAGTTGTTATTTTTTATTGATACATATATGCAAATGAGTTTCAAAAGTGTTAAAAAAAATTAATTTCAATTCTATTAGATATTTCATATTACTAGATAAGATAGCATATCTCATATCTCTTCATTTATTTCAATATATTTCAAAAGAGATGAAAGTTATGAAACAATGAAATTATACCAATTTAAATTCATTCCATTATGGGTCGTTAGCCTCAATACGGGAGCATTTGTTTAATCTCTGGCTAATCTTCACCAGAGTCAACTGATGTGGGTTGCCTATAAGAAGACATAATCAGCAATCATGTACATATTTAGTTTGCTTCATTGGGCAGCAAACAAGCGAATATTTTGAACAATTATGATAAAGCAGTATAGACAATAATCGCATTAAGCAGTTTTGACGTTGACAATTAATTAGTTTAAGAAACTTTAAATTTTATTATAGGTTTCTTTCTTCAATTAATTATTTTTGCACTTCAATTGTTTCTATTCTAAGATATAATTAAAATTGCATGATTAAATTTAAAATTAAGTATACTTAAGATTGACAATAATTGCTCGTAAACTTGAACTTGTTATGTAACTTTTGTTACTTTTTGCTTCATAGAAAATATTATTTCATTTTGTAAGTTCAAATTGAAGTATTATTTATTTTATTTTACTTTTAATTTGTGTATTTTTGGTTTTTCAACTACTAAAATTTTTTATCTTAGCATTTTCGTACTTTTGATACGTCAAGAAGAGACGAAAGTCCTCATTTTACAAACACTTTTCTTACATACATATAAATAAGTAAACCGTAAGCAAACAAATAAAACAAACGAGTAACCAAAATGTGTACAAATCAATTTAATTTACGACTGTCTGAGTATCTCACTGAATGACTGAGTGTATGACTGAATGACAGACTGGCTGACTGAGTGATTTTTAATATTGTATGTCATATAAATAAATGTGAAAATGTAACAAACTGTAACATTATATTTATGTATTGCTTACTTATAATAAATATTCAATATTTATGACTACTTATGAATATTATAAGTCTACACATACATACATACATATACATATACACATGCACACATATTTGTCACTGATATTCTGTTTGTCATTGTGACTAAGAGTGTGAGTTACTGTGGTGTATGCCAAGTACTTGAAGCGTTCATTATACTATAAATAAAACTACTTGAATAATTTTCTACTGAAAGTTTTTCGAACATAATTTATGCATTATAGCTTACATAATTATGTGTGTATATTTATGTGTGTGTGTGTGTGTGTGTGTGTGTGTGTGCGTGTGGGTATCTTACCATAAAGTGCTCAAAAGAAACTAAAAAAAAAATATTACAGAAAGCGTAAAATTTATGCTTATTAAGTAAAAAAAAAAAAAAAGAGGGAAACAAGAACAAAAAAAATAAAATAAAAAACCAAGAGCAGCTGTCAGTGACGCGTTGAAGGCAAGGCAGCTAAAATGATAAAGAATTTCAAGTGCATATCCGAGGGCGTTCAACGTTTAAAGCAAAGCGTGGCAGCATAATGAGCAACCATGAGCATTAAGTATGCTGAAAAATGTGTTTAAGTTAGCATAATGTATGCGAAAGTGGCTTGAAAATTACAAAATCTCAACAGATTAAAGCATTTTCAGCGTTTTACAGTTATACGCATAAATAAACATGCTTAAGCTATGTAACGAGTCAAATAACCACTTTAGTTAATTGCAATAAGCTGCGTTTTTGAAACAACGCAATCAATTACAAACACAATCAAGAAAATAAAGTGCTTTTGAATAAAGTAATCGTTTTCTTAGGTTATATGGGTTTTGTTTACGTCAAGTAACCGCTTTTTACAATTACAAAACACAGTTTTTGTAAAAGACTTTGCACTAAAATAAGCCGAAGTTTGATTGAGTACAGGGTTATTTAAGTCACATAGTGCCATCAACATTGTTGTTACTTAAGCTTTAAAGCGTAATCGAGCAAGCGGTTACTTAAGCTATATAGAGTAGTCGTATAAACGGTTATTTAAGTTATTTGATTACTGATAATTAGGAAGATACTAAAAAAATTAGCAATTTACCGCTTTGGCAGTCATTTTTGTATGTTTCACTCTTATGTATCGAGATGAGTAATCGGCTACTTAGGCTATAGAGAAAGTAATTGTTAAGCCTTTGAAACTAATTGTTTGTTAATTTTTTTCCACGACAGTAAATATGTTCATATTGTTAAAGTTTATGCTATGTCTATGAGTAATCAGTTACTTAAGTCATGTAGTGTAAACGAGTAATCATTTGCATATATAATTTAAGTTCTTTTCTGGTTTTCATCAACGACATAGAATTTTGTCAACAGATTTGACAGCTTCTCTGAGCCTTGGTTCCTCTCTAATACGTTGAGTTATCGGTTATTTAAGCTTTAATGGGTAATCGATTTCGACAAGATACTACAAAAGTAAACAAATATTGTCAACAGACTTGAAACGACTCCAGTAAGTCTCATGTCTGTCTATCGCGGTGAGTAATCTTCTTGAATTTTAAACTGAAAGTGTTATTTGCAAATCGATGTTTTTTTTTTAAATAAAAAACTTTTTGTATATTTCAACAATTTCATTTTAATCAGCACGTTAAATTAAATTCTTAATTAGCAACGATTTTGTAGCTTGCAATGACCTTGTGTGGTAAGTTTTCATTACACAAACAATGTGACAATCTTTCAACCTCAGACGATGTTTAGTGCACAAAAAGATAGAAAGAAAGAAAGGAAGAGAACATGCAGACGACGCCTGTTGTCTGCTTTGGCAGAAGTAATACGAGCAAAACTAAATGAACAACAATAACAGCAACAACAAAATACAACGACAATAACAACAACAACATGAATAAGCGAATATATTTACAACAATGGAATGAATTGTCGTCAAAATTCTGTGTAAGCTTCGTATATCGTACACCAGACAACAAGACCAAATGGCTTAACAACGCTCTTGACTGTCTAACTGACAAATAGATAGTCAGACAGACGGACAGACAGACTAACGAGAGACAGACATTTCTTTTTTTTGGTTATTTGTCTCTTTCTGACTGTGCCTGTTTCATGGCCAGTATTGCATGTATTGTCGATGTTGGTCTTGGCGGCAGTTGCTGTAATTGTCATTGTTGTCATCATCAACTTAATTTACTATGCACAAAATATTCAAAACTGCACACACACTCACACACACACACACACACATACATAAAATCAAGCTGAAAATAAACAAGTGTATGCGTATTTATGTATAATCTTAGGCATTGTCAGTTAGTGTTGGTAAATGATTGCAACCATGTTTGTGCTATATTTGTATATATGAAAGACAACAAACATTTTCAATTTTTTTTTGTTATTGTAGTTTGCATATTCTTGTTTAATATAAATTCAATTTATTGTTAAATAATTCTGTTTTTCTCTTATACGTATATACATTTTATACAAAGAAGCCAACAAAGTACATTGCAACATTGTTGAAATTTATGCACAAAAACGAAAAAAAAAAATATAAAAAACATTTTTACAGATAAACTCAAACAGGCATGTTCAAATTTTTACAACAATACAACAATTTTGAAGTGTTAACAATGAAAAGATATCAAATATTTGGCAGAAACTTAATTTCATGACTTAAGAAAAAAATCGTTGCCTACTTTGTAGCGCTTTTAGTAAAATGATATGAAAAATGTTTATTTTTTTATTCAAAATTTAATAAAAGAATTGTAATAATTGTTAAATTTTAATTTAAAGTTATAACAAGTAAAAATATTGTTGCTAAGATTTTATCAAAGCTTCTTACACAGAAAATGTTATAAACCTTATAAATACGCAACAAACATTTAAAATTACGCATACGTAAAATTTGAAAGTATGTAAAAAGGAAATAATAATAATAATAACACACACAGTCAGACAAACAAACAGACAGACAGTCAGACATTTTTAACAAAATCATTTAACATTTTTGTATTCTGTACGTTTTTAGTACAAGTAAGAAACTTCTTACAAATGCGTAATAAAATGTAAATTTCAGTAGCAAACAATGAAACGCACACACACACACATACGCGTGCAAATAATCTTACATGCTCATGTATGATATGTCTCATATATGCTCTTCATTAAACAAGTATAACAAGTACAAAGTACAAAGGAAGCACACGCACAAACATACATACAGACAGACATACAATAATGCTGAAGCTTTGTCAGTGTTGTATAAAATTTATTCGCATTCGTATTGACAAACACCTTAACATATTTTTTAAAGCAAAATGACATTGATGTTGATGTTAATGATAATGATAATGATGATGAGGTTGGTGATGATGATTACGATGAAGATGACGATGACGGGCATGGCCTTCAGTTAAAAAGATCACCAACACTGACACCATTAACCTATCATGGTGATAATGATAATAATGATGTTGACAACAATAACAACAAAGATAACGACAAGTGTAAGTTTTTTTTTCACTTTTTAATAACAATTGAAATTGTATTAAATTGAATTTTAATACTTTGTGATAAAAATGAAAAAAAAAACAAAAAAAAAACGTAGAAGCAAAAGAAAAATAATAATGAAAACGAACACCTTTGCTTATATGCGTGTGTGTGTGTGTGTGTGTGTTTGCCTGCGTTCGTAAGTGTCTCCTTTGGCTTTTGGCGCGTTCTGAATTTCAATGCAAGTTTCAATATTAATAATTAAACGTTTGTGTGCATGTATGCGTGTGTGTGTTGAACTTTTCGCATTTAACCTTCAAATAAGCATAAATATGCAACTGTGTGCGTGTGTGTGTGTGTGTGCGTGTGTGTGGGTGCATGGTCGTTGACTATGCTAGACTTTCGCCGTCCGTTGTGTCATTGCCAGCAACAGCAGGAGCGTCGGCGTCGGCGACAACGTCGGCGTCCCTTCGAGCGTAACCCTCATTTCAGTGTTGGTAAATCGTTTTTTTATGGTTACATTTTCTGTTTGCAATTTTTTTATTATTTTTTTTTTGTTTTCTGTTTATTTTTATTTATTTATTTTTTTGTTTGTTTTCGTTTTCTTTTTTTTTTGTGTTGTTTTTTTTTTTTTCTTTTAACATTTGTATAAAAATTTTAATAGCTTTTGTCGTTGAGTGCAATAAATTTTGTAACCGCTGCATGTGTTTCGATTGAAAACGCGTTTGTTTGTTGCTTTTTTTTTGTTTTTTTTTTTACTTTCTTCGCACGCATTGAGGTCAATGCGAGTGAGACACATGCATATATATGTATATGTATGAGTGTATTATATGTATATATTAAAAACAAGTTGAAGTGAAGAGTTGGCAATGTAAGTTTATATATCGATTGTGTATAGTATATACATAACTTTGGACCAGTGTTATTGTTATTGGTATACATATGTATAGATTTACTTTAAATATAGTTAGAAGAGCCAACAATAAATAAGTTTAAGTAATAAAAGTTAAGAGAATTCTTATCAGTTACTTTAGTTAACTAAATGGTCTTCATAAGAAAACTGCTGGTTTCTTCCATTTTCTATTTTTTTGAAAACATGTTCTCAACTAATAAATACAGATATTGTTTAACTATCTTTTCGCTATAAGTCAACTATTACAAAACATTCGAATTCGGGTTGAGCAATCGGATCAGCTCCATTCATTAAATTTACACAAATTCTCAAATAGTTTAAATTCCAAACGTCAGATATTTTCAGCTTGTTTAAATTTTATAAGTTCGACACGAAAGCTTCTTAGAAAATGCAAGGAAATAACACAAATAAATATATAAAGAAAAATAAATCCTTTGAAGTTGAATACATATCAAATATTCTTCAAGGCAAGAAGGAAAAACAATATGAATATATATTTTTTTTTTCCGTTTCTCATCTGTTATTTGTCAAATCCAAAAGGAATGCTAATAAAAGACAAGGCACAAATAAACAAATAAAAAACATTTATGTGAAATATAATGAAATTGCACAAGCCAACAGATATGTTTGTATTTGAAACATTTCAAATAAAGATGTTATTAAATGTTTCATGGAAAAAAAAAAAATTAAAAGTCAACTAAACAAAGGTAATGAAAATATTTAATTATTTTGAAAAAAAAAAAAAAATAAAACAAAATCATCAAAAACTATAATTGAAGGCAATAACAATAATAATTGTAAAGCTTTTTGCCAACTTGATAACTTTTCGGATGCAGACATTTATACACACAAACACACACACACACACTGCGTACTTTGCTTGGTGTTCTATGCTGTTGCTTGTCTATGTATGAAATCTGAACACACTAAAGTGCAAATTAGCAGTTGTTGGTGCTGCGTACTGGACTAGATTGGACTTAACTAAACTGTACTGAACTAAACTGAACTAAACTCAACTGGACTGGACTTGACTAGATGAGTGACAGTTATACGAGTCACTTTTCTACTGAATACAATATACATGTTACGCATACACACACACACATGCATACACTCATACACGTACATGTGAACAATGTTGCTTGCTTGGTTGTTGGCTTGGTTCTATACACAACGTCCGTCACTTACATTTTCCTTTTTTTTTGTGTTTGTTTTTTTTTTTTTTTTGCTTGTTTTAGTCTATTTTTGCTGCCCTTCTATTTGCACTAACACAGTACGACTCCGATTTCCATACGCATACCATTCACACCCCACTTGATCTTTAGCTCATGCCAACAGTTGTTGTTTTGTTTTTTTTTTGTTTTTTTTTTTTTCGTTCTCTTTTACTTGCACGGTATTCTTACGCGCTCTCACACTTGTTATCGCCAACTCATTTTAACCTTTACTCAAACACATGCCTTCGTTTATAGCAGCATGTCGTTAGCTTACATGTATGTATGTGTGTCTGTGTGTGTGTCTGTACTTGCTTGCACTCTCATGCTTACGTTCTCTCCCTCTTGGTTAGCACACTTGCATTTATTCACTCCCCGCATTTATTGTACGTGCGCGTGCATTGCATTTTTGTTTTGTTATTATTGTAAATGTCATTTCTTGGATTTTCGTTGCCAGTCACTTGTACGAAGTTAGCATTTTTTTTTTGTAGTGTTGTTGTTGTTGTTGTTATTATTATTGTTATTCTTGTTGCTACATCCTATACAAGCTCATGGTTTGTTCTTGCTTTTTGTTACTATTTTTTTTTTTTCAGTTCATTTGCGGGCGTGACTTTCATTGAATCATTTTGTTTTTTTTTTTTTTTTTTTAATATTTTTTGTTTTTAGCTATGAAATTACGTTGGCTTTTTGCTAAACTGACTACAGTACACGACTTGTCATGCATAATTAATGAAATATTTCGCATTTTTGGCGTGTAAACAAGCAAAACAAAAAAAAAAAAAAAAAAACTACAACAAACACAAAACACAAAAAAGGAAAAAAAAAATTGTGTAACAGCAAATTGAATTGGTCACCTTGCCCCTTGTACTTGTATCTTAAAATTAAAAAATTTGTTGCACTTTAATGAAACGACATGGTATTTTTTTTTTGTTGTTGTTGGTGTTTCTTATTCTTTCTTTACTTTTATTTTGATTTTTTAATTTTGGCTTTGTGTACAAACCGAAGCGCATAAAATTAATTGTTTATGAGTCACGAAAAGCCAACAATGACGACGAAACTTTTAACTTTATTAGAAAACGAAAAATGAAGTAAAACACAACAAAAAAAAAAAAAAAGAGAAATACAAACAAAGTAAAAAAAGTGCTATACAAGAGCGCTAATAATAAAATTGAAAAGTATCTGTAAAATGCGGTATGAGAAACTCACAAGCGTTAAATAAAATAATGCACTGAAAAAAAAATATTTGAGTGTCTGAGCAATGTTTTTTTTAGAATGTATGAGGAAGAAAAAAGATCTTAAGCAAATTTAAGATAAAATGAATTTATATATATAAATTTTCAATTTATTTTTCAAGATTATGTTCATAATAAAAACTATATATTTTATTATTCAAATTTTTACCTTAAAAAAAAATTGTGAAGTTATTTTTTCATAATGTTAAATGTTACAAGTTCAGATTTTGATCGATAGATGGCCTTGTGATTAATTGTTTGGTTCCGAGAATCATTTAAGCGCATTTTTCAATGATTTTCCTAAATTACCTTAATCAATATTTATGAATTTTGTTTTCAGTGTGTAAGCCATAAGCCTAAAATATTTAAAAAATGTATTTTTCCTATCTTTCAATTTTCAACTTGAAAAAAACTGTGAAAAATAAAAAAATATTCTGAAAAATATTTTTCTATGATTTTTTTTTTTTTTTTTTTTTTTTTTTTTTTTTTTTTTATTACAAGGTTTAACAATAATCAACTCATCAGGAGTTATAAATTGTTATGCAGGAAACAATATAATAACAATAATAACAATAACAATAACAAACAATAATAACAATAATATGTACAAAACCAGTTTTAACAATGATTTTCTTAATCAATATTTATCAATTTTGTTTTCAGTGTATAAGCCATAAAATATTTCCTTAAAGAAAACGACAAATGTTTTTTTTTTTTTTTTCCAGTGTAACAGCCATAAGCCTACACCCACATGTCTTCAACTGAAAGGTGCGCGCTTAGTGTGCGTATGTATGTGTATATGTATGTAGGTATGTATGCATGTCCTTACTCACGACACGCTCGACTGCTTCTCTTACTGCTCAAACATAAATTTCGACTTTAAAAACCACGAAAAGCGTAAACAAGTCATAAACTGACGTTGCGTTACGTTACGTTACATTACGTAATGTTACTTATGCCTTTACGCTGTTTTGTCTGGCAGGCATGTTAAAAGATGCCGCAAACTTGCTAAGTGTGCTAAAATACAAAACAACAAAAACAAAAAAAAAAACAACCAAAAATAACCAAAAAGTAAATAAAATTTCAGCTGACAAAATTGCCAACAAAAACTATAGATTTGCCAACACTTTGAGTTAAGAGTAGCACTGTGTGTGTGTGTATATGTGTGTGGGGGATTCAGCAGGTGGCAATACAAGTGAAAACAAAAATTGAAAATAACAACAACGACACACAACAACAACAAATGCGAGAAGTTTTATGCAACAAGCGGAAGTAACATTTGACAGAGTATTTCATGTCATGACCAACCAGTCTTACTTACTCTTTCTCACTCACCCTCTCTCTACCTTTCTCACTCTCACTCTCACTCTCTATGTTGATGTTGATGTCAGTCAATTGCAAGTTTTGCTGCCGGTCAGTTGAAACCGGAAGTTGACTTTAAATTGTCAATTGAGCTTTTGCATAACTTGATTTACTAGCGGCATCAATGGTAACTACAACAACAACAATAAAGACAACTACAACTGAAATAACAACAACAAAAATAGCAACATAGCACATTTGTATATTGCCGGCAGCTTGAGTTGACAGCACGTGTGCAAAATAGGATCAATTCGTAGTCAAAAACGAATGCAAACGAATCAAAAATGAATTCAATCGAATTGAAAAAACATATCGAACAACGAATTGAATAACAAATCCAAGAATAACATCGCTCAACGTTTGCATGTCATAGTTTTTCACAGAATCGTGCAAAAATAAGCAAAACGGTAAAATAACAAATTTACTTTTATCCGAAAAAAAATTGCTTTGAGTAGATTATGAGAAACCTTTACGGCTAAAAGTTATGCAATTTTTCGTCATTTTTTTTTTTTTTCAGAAAATAATTGCTATTAAAATGGAAATGCGCGCGTAGTAAAGAAAATATTACCAACCTGTTGAAAAAACTATTGATTTATTTGACAATTATATAAATAAAACAATTAAAAAATAAATATTTTTCATTTTTAAAAGTTTCGATTTGCAAATAGAAATCATATAAATATTGTAATCTATTGAATATACTACTGGCCTAAAAGTATGCAACATATTTCTTTTTTACAATTTGTGAAAATTTTATAAAATTTTAGTAACTTCAAATAAAGTAAATGAATACAATTAAAAGATATATTTTTTTAATTTTCAAACATTTCAATTTCATCTTAAAAGTCAATTTTCTAGAATATTTTCACTTGCAAAAAAATATTGCTAGCCTAAAAGTAGGCAACATATTTGATTAAAAATGATCTAAAATTTAATTATCTCAAAATGAAGAGAACTTTTGAAAATGATATTTTGCATATTTCCAAATCAACATGATAGTCATGAACACATATTGTAATCTACTGTATAGAAGAGCGTTGGCCTTAAAGTATGCAACATATTTCTTGAGTGCAAATTGTTGTTAATAAAGAATGAGCGAAATTCTGCAGACTGTATTACTTTCAACAAAATTCCAGACTCAGACAAAACTCTGACGTTTACAGTTATTTTTGCTTGTTGTGCAGTTAGAAATTCATAGCATACCTTTCGGCTGCTTGAGCATTATTCAAAAGCATTTAAATCTTGACTTCCCTACTCAGTGGAAGCGTGCTTTGATTGTGATGATACCAAAACCAGGAAAACCTAAACACCTACTCAGCTCACACAGACCGATCAGCTTACTTTCAACCTTCTCGAAAGTATTTGAAAAAATATTTTTGAGTAGAATGTTGGAAACATATTCGGTAAAAAATGCTATACCAAACCATCAATTCGGATTTAGAAAAAATCATGGTACTCCCGAGCAAGTTCACAGGGTGGTACAGAAAATTCTCGACTCACTCGAAAAGAAAGAATACTGTACGGCAGCCTTTCTTGACGTACAGCAAGCTTTTGACAGAGTTTGGTACGAAGGTCTTCTTCACAAATTAAAGCTGATTACACCTGCCCCACAATTCTCAGTCCTGAAGAGCTTTCTCGAAAAAAGAACGTTTACGGTTGCAGTCCAAGAGAACCAATCAAGCGTCAGACTGATCAATGCTGGTGTCCCTCAAGGTAGCGTACTTGCTCCGATTTTATTTACCATCTTCACCAGTGACATGCCTATGCCCAGTTCGCAAATTGTTACTGTGGCTACCTACGCAGACGACACTGCGATTCTTGCTTCCACAAATTGTCCTTTTCAATCGACTCTCCTGCTCCAAAACTACCTTGATGATTTGGCCAAATGGTCAAATCGTTGGAACATCCGCATTAATACTGAGAAATCTGTTAATGTCGTGTTCACTTTAAGACATGGCTCGTGTCCAGCTCCACAATTTAACGGTAATCAACTTCTTCAAAAATCGCATCATTGCTATCTTGGAATGCATTTGGACAAAAAACTGACTTGGGCTCATCATGTGAGAAGAATATTAAACAAATGCACTGATAAAATGAAAAAGTTAAACTGGCTTCTGAAAGCAAAAAGCAAGCTAAGTCTAAACAACAAAGTGCTTATTTATAAGACAGTCGTCTCTCCAACTTGGACCTACGGAATGCAACTGTGGGGAACTGCTGCTGCATCCCATGTTAAGAAAATCCAAGTCTTCCAAAATAAAACCTTACGTCTGATGACTGGCGCCCCTTGGTATATCCGAAACAGATCACTGCACAAGGACTTAAATATTATTTTCGTTGGCGATCAAATCAATTTTCACAGCAGTAGATATTATGACAGATTATCCGCTCACCCAAACATACTTGCTAAGGCTCTAGCTACACACGTGCCAAGAAAAAGACTAAAAAGATTACACCCTATAGAACTTAAGAATCGTATTATTTAACTTTGTTACTTTTATGTCATGTGAGTAGATTTGTTGTTAAAACTGGTTTTGTACATATTATTGTTATTATTGTTTGTTATTGTTATTGTTATTATTGTTATTATATTGTTTCCTGCATAACAATTTATAACTCCTGATGAGTTGATTATTGTTAAACCTTGTAATAAAAAAAAAAAAAAAAAAAAAAAAAAAAAAAAAAAATCTTGACTGAAACAGTTTTAAGCTATGAAAATGATTCATGATTAAACGCTTTTGCAACAAAGTTATAAACAAATTGAAAAGTGTATAAAAGTTATTAAGTGAAAGTGTAACGAAAACTTATTTTCCAGTTTACATGTTCTTAAGCTTTGTTAGTGAAAAGTGTAAAAACATTTGCTCTTCTTGCACTAAGCTAAGATGTTCATTACATATTTAATTGTGGCTTAACACAAGTTTTAAGTTTGTTCTATTAAAGTGTTTCATATTATAGTATTTGTTATTTATCTTACAAGAAGTATGCGAACACAAATCGTTTGAAGTTAAAGTTTTAGCAGGTTACCAAATGTTTGTTGTTGCTGTTGAGAAATAAAGTAAAACAGTTTCCATCATCTGGTTGAGACAACTTCTTCTTGCCAAACATAAAGAAGTTAGCATGTTTCTTTATCTAATCGTTAAAAAAAAAAAAAAATATTAACTTCGACAAACTTTTTACTATACAAAACAAAAAAAAAAAACATAAAATAAAAATAAAAATTAACATATACAATTTGAAGCATAACTTATATAATTTCAAGTTGAAAAATATCTTTCAAAGCATGTTGGCAAAACTTTCTTGTCATTTGCAATTGCATTGCATGTCATACTATATGTGTCTGTCTCAATGTATATATATGTGTGTGTGTGTGTTTTTGTGTGTCAACAGCAAACCCGCAGCTTACAACAACAAGAACAACATCACTAACAAGCACAACAACAAGCGCACGAACATCAACTCAAATTCACTTTCAGGTTTATCAGTTATGCTCTTTGATATTCGATAAGCCCACATCAAAGTCACAGAACACGCAAAAAACACCCACAAAAAGCAAAAATAAAACAACAAAACTAAAAATGAAAAAAAAAGAGAGAGAAGAATAAAGAGTAGAAAAAATCATACACATACAAAAGACAGACAAGAAATGTCAGAACATGGCTAACTCAAAAAATAAGTTAAGGTGCAAATACACACACACACACACACGCTCTCATATACATACATATATACACAGACCAACATACACGAACGCAAAAACATGAGTTTTAGATTTAATGCGATTTTTATGCGCCACGCACTCAGCTTTTTTATTTTATTTTATTTTATCTTTTTTTTTTTGTTTTTTTTTGAGTAACTCCACACACCCTTCTCCAACACGTCCCAGAGCGTACCGTCCGAAACGGCGACGTCGTCAAAAGCCCACTTGGCGCATTTTTACAGTGTTTGGGGCGACGACGATGACGACGACGACGTCGACCACAGTGTGTTGGCACTGTTGAACGAAGTAAAATGAAAAAAAAAAGTAAAAGAGAAGAAAAGGAAAGAGAAGAGATGAGAGAAGTATAAAATAAAAGGCCAAAATGGCTGCTGGCTTGTACCCATCAAGCCTAAGCTGAGACTCATGGGCATACTAAATAATTTTTTTACTTTTTTTTTATTATTTATTTATTTTTTTGTTTTTGCTTCGCAGTTTACCTTTTCCATTTTCACACACACACACACACACACTCACGCACATCTACATGAAGTTTATTTACAGCTTTACACTGGCAGCTTTGTTAGTCCTGTTGGTCCTGTTACACCTTTGCCCATTTGCTACTGTCAACGCCTTAACGCCAACATATGAACAAGCTAACATGGAAAACAACTCAACACAGTGCACAGTGTGTTGAAATGTTAGATTAGTTCGTCTAGCAAATGAGCAGTTATGAGTGTAATTCTGTAGAGTTTAAGTAGAGAAGTGATAATTATACAGGTATGACAATAGAGAAAAGTTAAATAGAGAAAAGTTAAATAGATAAGTGTAGAAGATACGTGTAGTAGGAATGTGAAAATGTAGAGTCCAAGTAGAGTAGCGTAGAGTAGAGTAGAGTAGAGTATAGTAGAGTTGAGCTGAGTAAAAAAGAGTTTCAGAACAAAAATTAAGTAAAAGTGTAGAGTACAAGTAGACTGAAGTTGACTATAGTAGAGTAATGATTCATTAAGTAGAAAAGAGTTGCATTGAAGCAATATTGATCACAGCTTGGAGTAAAATTAAGCAGAGTACAGTCCAAGCTACTCTCTAACTCTCTAACAGTCCAAGCTATTTTACTCTAACCGACTTCACTACTTCACTCTACTCTATCAACTTAGATTCCAATCTTCTCTACTTCACCTTATTCGACTTGTTTAGAGTTGGAATTGTACACTAATTTCAATAAATATTCCACATTTTTTTTCTTGAAGCAGCGTCACTGTGCCACGTTGAGCTTTACTCAATGGCGCTGCCATAAAAACAAGCTCTTACTAATATGCTTGCGCCAACATGTCGTATGCGTAACATTTCGCTGAGTGAACGAAGCACAACTTCACTTTGCCTAAGCGTTTGATCGCAGCTTCGTGCTGCTTAACGTCGCTTTGTGCTTCTCACTGCTCTATTCTACTCTCTACGCCACTCAGCTTAGGTTGGCAACCCTCAGGACAACTCATCCTTGCATGATTTTCTGTTGGTCAGAGTACCAAAAAAAAAGATTTTAGCGTATGTTGGCACTGACGGCTGCAGGTGCGCGTATTAACATGTGTTTGTATGTGTGTGTGTGTGTGTTTGTAGGTGCTAAATTTATTTATTTGTATGCGTGTATAAATTTGCTTGAGCGTTTTTAGTGCTTCCGTTTCCGTTGTCGTTGTTGTTGTTGTTGTTTTTCTGCTTTTACTTGAATTCTGCTCTGGTTTGTTTCTAAGCATCTTTAAGTGTGCTTCTTCTTCTTCGTCTGCTCTTTTTTTTTTGCACTTGTTTACTTATTTGGCGCTTAACGCGTTTATTTTATTTTCACCAACAACATTGCCGTCGCCGTCGTTAAATATAATTGTTTTTTCCCATTGGCAAACGTGAAAATGAAAAATACAAAATATGCAAAAAAAACAAACAAACAACAGCAACAAAATATTACAACATGAAAATGAAAAACTCGCTTTCAACAAAGAAATAACAGGAAAGAAATGAAAATAAAAAAAAAAAAAACAAATACACATAAAGACACAAGAAATAACAATCATAAAAAATTATCCGACATTTTCTTAACGTCGTGTCAGCAAAATTGTTGACCAAAGCTTGCAAGTCAGCAAAACAAAAAAAAAAAAAAGTAAGAAAGCAAACAAGAAAAAAAATAACGATTCTTGTTGCTACTTAAGAAGCTGAAGTCTTCAAGTGCGACCAGTAAACAAATCACCTGCGAAAAACGCAATTAAATTTCGCCGCTAAGGTATTCACAGCGCTCAGTTTCAGTGAGACACAACACAAGCACACATACAGTTGGGTACAAAAAATTAGTAAGGCAGCTAATAATCATCTATATTCTAATGTCCTTCAGAAGCCCAATAGATCAAAGGTAACCCAATGCTGACTGAGGAACTTCTTTATATTAAATATGACTGGTCAGTGAAAATTCTTGCAGAAAACATGAAAATTCGCCAGATCTATAACACAATTCAGGCGACTTCATTTATAAAGGAGTTGGATTAACATGATATTGGCTCAGCTCAGTTAAGGATATGCCACTGATTTGTATCCTATAATAGAAGAAAGAAAAGTTCTGAAAAAAGAGCTTCTTAGTCATTAGTTCAAATCTATTAAATCAAATAAGAGTTATATGGTTGTGACATTAAGAAAACAGTTATCCTTTGCCAACCAATTGCAAATATAGCTTATGAAAAATATAAATTCACTTTTGTGTTCTTTTTTCTTCAAAACGTAAGATTTCATTGAAAGCGCGATTATTTTTTTGACCATAGGTGTATTGTATATACATCATCATACACAATGCAGACCACAAGCAGTTAAACGCGTTAAGCATAAAGTAATGTCATGAATGGATATGCGCAAAAATTCATTTAAAATTTAATGACCTAACCATAGTGTTGGTAATACAAACATGCTATCTCGCTCATGCACACGCTTGTGCTTTTTACTGCAAGCGAATGTGCACGTGCTTGTTTAACTACTATGAAAAACATTAAAAAAAAAAAAAACAATAACAATAACAAACAACAAACGCAATAACGACAATATTAAAATTCATTAAAAATGATTTGCGTGAAACGCAATTTTATTAAAAATAAAATGAAGTGTAAAAAAATTACAAAAAAAAAAAAACAAATGGGCAACAATATTAACAAACAAGTGGCAAAAATGCCAAAATGTCGAGCTCAAATAAACAAATTACAGAAAAAAAAAAAAAAACAATTGTTATGCTTAGACAATAACGAATATGTTGAATGCTCTATAATTATTTATTGAAATATGACTAGAAGGAGATCCTGTCAAATAGTCAAAGTTCAATTAGTTGAGCTGTGAATTATTTGACACGAAAGCAACGAAGCAGAACGATGTTTATTGAAGCGATTTTGTTTATCAAAGGGAAAAAGTATCACAAATCCCACAAGCAAAAACTTATTAAGCGACGTATGTATGTATTTTTCAGGAAGTTGCTTTTTTGTTCTTTCAACATATTTTTTGTATCCTTTAACGAAAAGTAAAAAGTAAAAAAGTTAAGTACCTCAAAAGTTATAGGGAAGTCAACGATTTGTAAGCAACAGCACCAAAGCATTTTATTATTTTTTTTTTTATATATTGTTTGGAAAATTACAAATAAATTTGCTAGCACTGAGAATAAAATTTGAAAATATTATTATTTTTGGTTGCATTCAAAATCAAATTTAATTCGATTTTGAAACCAACGAAATAAGCGAAAATGAAATTGATTGGTTAAAATTAGCACGTTTTGTTGCCAAAGTTTGCTTGATTTGAGCAAAATATTTTGTAGCATTTTTCCCAGTAACTTTTAATTGACTCAATTTGACTCAATTTGGTTGATATGAAATTTGGTAATTTTATTAATTTTTCTTTTTTTTTTTAATTCATTTTGTATTTTAGTGAATATGTTTTTAATGAAACTCGGGCAATGATTTTGAATTTCATAAATAATTTTTGATTTTGTGTGATAATTGACATCTATATGTTGGTTTGTTTTCAAATAATGACTTTATTTGTTAAACAAAGACAAAAAAAAAAAAAATAATTAAAAGAAAATTTAATTTCCTTAAAGTAAAGAACGGTAGCACTTCGATAAGTCGGACAATTAAAAATTTGGCAGTATATGAATTACCGATTTTTTATTTTTTTGGTTTTTTATAAATTTTCTTCTTAATTTTAAGAAAGATTTGAATTTTTAAAAATTAATAAATAATTATAAATAATTAGAAAAATAAAAATACTCTCCTGTGTTTTATAATTTAATAGAGAATTGGGTAGTTTCGGTGCAAAAAGCCAAGATAAGAATTATCAGAACGTATAAAAGAATGTCTGTAAAATTACCTATGAGAAACCCTTGAATTTTTGCGATGCCTACACACCTATCTCGCTAGCTCCATTACTTTTATCGAAAACGAACAGAACACAATGATGAATAACGATAACTACAACAAGTTCGACTCCAAGAATTGTCTGGAACCGTCGGCAAATTTAAGAGTTCTTTATCTATATATATTATATATCCTAACTTCAACTTAAATTACTTTATATAAGAAGAAAATATAATATTATACTTCCTATGCAATCTAGATCACTAAAGTTTCCGGTTTAAAGAGTATCCAGATTAATAAGTATCCGGTTTATCGTAGTCTCACTGTAGAAATCTTACCTTCGCCGCTCAACATTCTTCGGATAATTTTTGAGCGCACCTCAGACAGTGCAAAACACTTCAGAAAATCATTAAGCCTCAAATATACCGGCAGCAATTTCAGTCAAATGGCATTAAAAAACACAAAAAAAAAAAAAAACATTTATGTAAAATCCGCTTTACGCATTTGTTGTTTTTTCTTTCATTGTTGTTGTTGATGTTTTTTTTTTTTTTTTTGTGTTTTTATTACGTTTGAATTTATTGCGCCAATGATAGGCATCAGTATCGCACTTTTTTAATTATTTCAACTACGTAACAAAAATGAAAAGTGAAGTATCAAAAAAAAAAAAAAAAAACAAGTAAAAAACAACACAAACAACGAATAAAAAAAGGCAAACAAATAACATGTTATAATTTACATGTATGCGTCACACGTTGTTCATTTGTGAAAACGTTCGTTCTGCATAAGGCACAATCATATCTGTGCTTGTGTGTATGTTTGTGTATTTATATAACATACATATTTACATAGGCTGAGTGGGAATGTTGTTTTTTTTTTTACATACATATATGTATATGATTTTCATTTAGCAAGTGTTCGTTCAGGCGACCGCCTCCATTACAGACTCCAATTTTGTCCCAGCCACGGCTACAGATTCAGTTGCTCCGGCATTGCTGTTCACATACGTAAAGTTGCCTAGACCTTGCCACAGCTGCTGCGCTACCGTCGCCGTACTCGTCTGCGGCCAACACAATCAAATTGTGCCCAGGACCAGAAGTCGATCCAATGTAACACAAATTGAGTCTGAGTCTGAGTTGTGTTATGTTATGTTGTGTCGCGTTGCGTTGCGTTGCGTTGACTGTTTGGCTGACTGATTTTCAGACTCATTAAAGTTGACAAACATTTACCAAAGTTTTTTATGATGTTTAAACGACTTTTATTGCTTTTAGAGTGTTTGGATTTTTGGTTATGGCTTACACGGACATGCGAGGATTTATTTTTTTTGGCGGTAACAATGCCGTGCGTGCGTGGGCCTTATAATAGTATCGTTTGGTTTGCTTTAGTATTAGTGGTGGTGGTGGTAATGTTGGTGGTGTTGGTTTGGGTTGTTGTTTTTGGTTGCTGGAGACGTGGCGATAAAAACGTAGGCGGCGACGTCTGTGGTGAAAATGGCATTTGTTCGTTGAGTTAGATTGAAGTCATTTGTAAAGTTGTATCGATAAGAGTTAAGCAATTTCCAGAACTGAAATTAAGCGAAAAATGTCAAAGTGAAGACACAACATATCTTTACATGTTTAGAAAAAAAAAAAAAAGGATTTCAAGTTGTACAGACTTCCTGCCAACCATTTTTAAAGACTATCAAGATATATGTATAAAAATTCAATATCGTCAAAATATCAAGATTTTATTAATTCGATAAAAATACGAAATTTAACGGAGTAATGGAGTTGTGCACTGGAAAGAGCAAGGAGTAAAAAAAAAATATAAAATAAGATTTAAAGCAATAAAAAAAGGAAATATAACACAAATTTAATGTTATAAAATAAGACGAACATGTATAAGAGCGAGATTGAATGAAAGTGGGGTAAGAGATACATAATAAGTCGTATAAGGATTAAAGAAGGAACACATGAACAAAGAAGGCATGAAAGAGAAGGAAACAAATTGTTACTAAATAAAAATACTCAAGAAATGAAATCAGATGGGTATAGTTGGTCAATATTTTGTTTTACAAACATTTGTACCCGTACACGAAAACGTCCGACAGATGGCAGTACTCATATAAATACGCTATAAGAATGAGAAATAAAATCTACAAAAATAATAATTGATAAGAGACCCGCGAAAGAGTTTAAAAGCAATAAAAGAAAATACGGAAGTAAAGTGAATATAGAAAATGAAGATTTATCAACTCAAAATTTCTAACATTTCCCTTGAAATTCTAGTTAAAGAGGCTTCACTGTATGCAATTAATAAAATATATTTTTAATTTCGTTGCAAAGCAATTACTTTATTTTATTTAATTTGTTTTTCTTTTGTTTTTTTTTTTTTTTTTTTTTTTTGACACAAGCCAACCACTGCCGCCGTGAATGTCATTCGTTTAAAATGTATTTTTGCTTTTTTTCTTCCTCTCTTATTTTTGGCATTCATCGTGAAAGTATACAAGCCATAAAGCAACATTAACATTGCATTTGCAAAAGTAAAACATTTTTATTTATTTATTTTTTTGTTGTTTTTCTTAGTTTTTTTATGGTTTCCTTTTTTTTTTTTTGTTTGAATCCTTTTAACCAAAATACCGTTAAAGTAATTTTCACATTTCCGCTGGCACACAAAAGTATGCAATACGCGCACACAACACCCGCACCGGCACGCCTTCTTATTTTTCATCTTTTTATACTCTTGCAAGAGTATATTAACTTTGTCATGAAGTTTGCAACGCAGAGAAGGAGACATCTCCGACTATATAAAGTATATATATTCTTGATCAGCACGACGAGACGAGTTCATATAGCCATGTCCGTCTGTCCGTCTGTCCGTCTGTCTGTCCGTCTGTCTGTCCGTCTGTCTGTTTCAATACCAACTGTGGGCTCAGTTTAAACGATATCGAAAAAATTTAAACGCAGAAAATTTTCTTATAATTGCAGGCAGTTTGTATGTAAAATCCAGCATGATCGGATAACTATAGCATATAACTGCCATAGGAACGATCGGTCAAAAATGAGGTTTTTGCTCAATAAACGCCTTGTTTTTAAAGCTATCGCCTCAGTTTTTTGCACAAGAACATCTTGGACGTAAATTAAAACACGCTCCAAAATTGGTGGAGATCGGATAAATATAGGATATAGCTCCCATAGGAACAATCGGTCAAAAGTCGGTTTTTGTTAGAAAAACTTTTTTGTTCTTAAATATAAACGGATAAAACTTTGCAGTTACGCGTTTTTATACATCCTTGACCATATTTCAAAATTTCGTACAAATCGGACATAAGGGCGTGGCACCGCCCATATAGAGAAAAAGTTAAAAAGGTGATTTCTCTGTAAGCCGACGAGATATAAGATCGCAAAATAAAGTGTACAATGATTGCTATGTATATGTTAAAAAATTAGAATATGGGCGGGGCCACGCCCCTATATCTTTATAAAAGTATATGATTCTTATCGGAAAAACTATAAAACATATTTTCCAATAAGAATACTTGAGAAAATGCTTGCAAGAGTATATAAGTTTCAGCAAAGCTGAAAATAGCTCCCTTACTGGTTTTTTCTTTTTTTTTCATTTGCAACATTACCGAATGAAAGCAAACAAATTTGCACAAATGAATTTCCGCTGACACAGAATGCAAAACAATTTTGATACAATATTTTTTCTATTTTCTTTTTATACACATTCACACACATACATACATACATACATACACATATGGTACATAGTATGAACTATTTTGCTTTTATATTTGTATTTGTGTGTCATTTTCAAGAAGATGCAATGGCGAAAAACTCAAATTTCAAAGTCAGTTGCAAAACGGAAATCATGCAAGTATTTAAATACTTTTGCAATTTCTTTGATTTGTTTGCCTGTTTTGCTTAATGTATTTATTTGTTTGCGCGTGTGTATGTGTGTGTGTGCACTTGTCATTGTCATTGCATTTCCATTTCCATTATATGACAGTAAAGCATATTTAATTTGAACTTCAAGCAAAAGACTTATCAAAGACTTCGAATTTAAAGTTTTTGAAGCATCAATTTTGACTTATAGAGTCATAAGTTGAATCTAGAACAACGTGCAAGTTATAGAATATAAAACTGAATTTATTTGAATGAAAAAGTAGAACGATTCAAATAGCATTACGAACCGAAATTTATTTTACAGATGAAACAGAGCTTAAATATTGTTTTTTCGCGCTATAGAGTTGTCGTTTCTAGTTCAAGTTACAGAGCATTTTTTTTAGTTCATGTTACAGAGTGTTTTATTATTATTTATTATTATTACTTATTTCATTGTCTTAGAGAGGTTGTCGAGTTAAAGCGATGCCACTGTAGCATCACTAATTATATTGTTGTTGTATTTGTTGTTCTTCTTTAACGTTAACTATCATAGTGTCAGCTGAAAATGTCATTATTACTCATACGTACAGTTGTACGTTTGTATATCAGACAAGTTATTCAACTCACTCTATCATTTAATCAGTCAGCCAGCTTGTGAGTCATTCTTCGTCTGTTTCTCTTGTCTTGTCTTGTCTTGTCATGCTGTGTTGTGTTGTGTTGTCTTCTGTCCTCTGTCTTGTCTTACATCGACTATAGTCGACCAGCAAACGCATTATCGACATGAGCACTGACTGTAGCATCTTCATCAAACAATTTTGCTGTTGCTGTTGCTGCTCATTGCTCATCTATCTTCAATGCTCGAACATTACCATTACCGTTACCGTTTTCATAATATGAATTATTGATTTGATACGATATGATACGTTACTCGGAGCCACTCATCTTTACCATGGTTTGGTAGTTGTTGTTGTTGTTGTTTCTCCCATGCCATGTCAAGCCGTGCCGTGTATCGACATCCAGCAGCGATTATAAATTTTTTAAAACATTTCAAGTACTTTGCTTATTTTTTTTTTGCTCTCTTTTTCTTCTTCTTCTGATTTTTTTTTTAACGTTTTGCTTTTTACACACAAACATGTTGTTGTTGTTGGTTATTTATTTACTGAATTCTGTGTGTGTGTGTGTGTGTGTTTTTTATCGTTCATACGCCTTGTTCGATTTGTTTTCATATTGCAATGTTAAATTATGACAAATTAACATTGTTAAACATGAGTTGTGCGATTAATCATCAATGAAGGCACTTCATTGCCTCTCATATGAACACACACACACACACATACAGACAGACAGCCAGTCATACTACATGCTCAATTGGCCAGTTTGCTTAAGCGCTTCGAAGTGCTAACAAATGTTTGAGATTTAAAGTCAATTACATTTGTATGGCATAGATTGAATAACATGTTGTGCACGTTAAATGCAATTGACGAGCAAATTAATACCAGCAATGAAAGGATAAAGCTAAAGCTAAATTGAAATCAACCATGTTCGTTATGATATAAGATGAAAGCGTTTTACATACATATAGTTAGTTGCATGTACATACAATGATGTCAAGAACAATGGACAGTTGAGTTAAGAGAAGTCAAATGAAATGATGAGTTTAAGCAAACGAATAATTAGTTGATAAAATAGACAGGTAAGTGAAGAGCATATGAGTCTATTCGGCTAGATAAATGTGTGTGACATAAGAGTGAGTTGAGACTAAAGAAATTCAATCATGATTACATTATTATTGTAGGATAAGAACAAAGACAAGAAGCCTGAAGACAACAGTTTAGAAATTCATCATGTCTTAGCACAAAACATGTTCTGCACTGTTAATTAGCTAAAATATATTACATAATCATAGTTTTTAAGCTGCAAATAATTAACTTTTATAGTACTTACAAATTATAAAAAAAGGTATTCCTTTTTCGATTTATATAACTTTTTATCCTGGTATTATTCCAATAATTTTCTTCATATTATGCATAAAAATCATAGTTATCTGCTCATACACTCCTATGTGTCAAAATATTGCCTAACACATACAGCTTTCTAGCATTTAATCAAATTTGTATGCTAAATTGCCGTATGTGCTGTATGACACTGTGTATCATAGGAGCTGAGTAACCGTTAAGCAGCAAACGCTGCTCTAACCGATTAAATATCTTTTAAAATTTAACAAAAATAAATTTGTTCACTTTTATGCGTTTTCACTGTACATAAGTAAGCTATAAAACAAGCCTGAAAGCTCAAAAGAGTCTTTAACTAAAAATGGTTTAATAATGTTTTTTTTTTTTATAGGCTTTAAAGTCATTAAACTCACACACACACACACACACACATATGCTCATGCATGGTGCAATTTTTGATTTATTATAAAATAACATGACGCAATGAAAAGGACACGATAAGCTGTCTTAATTGAGTACAAAAACTTGGCATGCTTAAAACTCTATCAAAAACGTATTATTTTCTGCTTACTGGCAAAAAGTCATTGGCATGAATACACAAAAGCATGGACACACATACACACAAGCACACACATCATATAAATGCATACATAATGCTATGTCATATACATTAATACAAATGCTCAAACTCATTCGCACTCATTGCGCCAAATGTCGACTTCTGTTTGCCGCTTCGCGCATCAAACCGCAAGTGAATATGAGGTTTATACATTCATACATATATACATACAACAACAACAATGACGACAATAATAATACACACATACACACATACAGACAGTAGCAGCAAAGCCACATGCTCATGGCCACCTGAGAATCTTAAGCATCATTGCTATTTGCATTCCGTTTGTGTGTTGTTGTTGTTGCTACTGTTGTTTTTGTTTTTGGTATTATGGTGGCCTGTGTGTGGTTGTGTGTGTGTGTATGTGTGTCCCAACAGAGATCGGCGCGCATGAATATGCCACGTGTGAAATTAAATTGTTTGCATTGCACGCGCGCCATACGCAGAAACGAAAAAAAAAACTTAAAACCAGTAAGGGAGTTTTTTTTCGGCTTTGCTGAAACTTATATACTCTTGCAAGCATTTTCTCAATCATTCTTATTTCAAAGTCTTTCTTATAATTGTTCCAATAAGAATTATATTCATTTTTAAAGGTAAAGACAGCAATGTACTCATTATGGAATCTTCTAACTCATCTGCTTATAGAGAAATTCCATTTATAAGTTTTACTTTATATATCCGATTCTAAAAAAAAACTTTCGAATATAGTCAAGCGCTAATAAAAACACCCAAATGCAAAGTTTCCTTTGTCTATATTCAAGAACAAGAAAGTTTTTCTAACAAAAACATAATTTTTGACCAATCGCTCCTATGGCAGCTATATGCTATAGTCAACCGATCTTCACTAATCTCACACACGATTTGTATATATGACCAAGAAATTTTCGTGGAAAATTTCGAGTTGGTATCTCCAAAAGCAAAGCAATTTTCTTGTAAAAACGTAATTCTCGACCGATCATTTCTATGGCAGCCATATGATATGGTGGTCCGATCCAAATAATTCTGAGCTATACAATGCCTGGACATACTCGAAGAACTTCTGCGTTGCAATTGTTTTGATATCTTTCAAACTTTAGGAGAATTTTGCACTAAAACAGACTGCGTTACAAACTTAATGACAAAATTAATATACTCTTTTTGCAAGCGTATAACAAAAACGGAGCGAGAAAAAGTGAAAAAAAAAACAACAATAACAAAAAATATCCAACACAAACACACACTTACATACACACATATATGAAGGTAAAAGAAGCAGCGCAATGAATGAAAGCGAAAAGACAAGAAAAGTGTTCGACGTAAAGACAACTGCTTGTGTGAGTGTGTGTGTGTGTGTGTGCGTACAAGAGCAACGAAGTTTGGTGTGTATGAGTCTGAGTCTCAGTCATGAGCCATGAGCCATGAGTATGATTCCCGTCGCTGTTGACTCGTGTGTCTCATAATGAGTAAAGCATGATGTTGTATGATTTTTCAGCTTCACATTTGCATTACACACGAAAATTATGTGCGTGTGCGTTCACTGATGATGCCCGCGTGCATGTGTGTGTGTGTTAGTACATGATAATGAACTACAAAATGCTTGTTGCGGTTGCCACTTGACAGCAATTTTCGCACTTAATATACACTTCGGCCTCTCATTCTCATTCTCACTCTATCGCTCTCGCTCTCGCTCTGACACTAATTTCAACACATATGCGATAATGCCTGTCTTTTTCACACTTTTATTTTTTTTTTGTTTTCTATTTTTCGTTTGTTTGCTTATTTCACAAATGCAAATATTTAATATTTTAAAAAATATATTTTGACACTTTTTTATGCTTGATTTTTTTGTATATTTTTTGCATTTCAAGTTTATTGGTTTTTTTCCTTTTTCTGTGTGTTTTTTGGTCGTGTAGCCAAAAAAAAAAAAAAAAAAACCCAAAACCAAGCCAAAAAACTAAAAGCATAAAAACCGAAAAAAAGGGGGAAAAACTTAAAAAAAAAAAAAAACGAAAGAAAAAATATGAAAATAAAGAAGGTGCAGAAGTGGCAACGTCATAGTCGTACAGCTGCTGCCAAATGGATTTGGTAAAATTCATGATGACCATGCTCAAAACGGGCACGCCCACCGTTTCACAGTGCTGAACTGTGTACGCCCACTGCTGAGCCTTTGCCTTTGCTTTCGCCTGCGTTTGGTCTGAGCTGCTTTGCTTTTCAGCGCTGCTGCTGTGCCGTGCCGTGCCGTGCTGCGCTTTGTGCCATGCTACTGAAAGCAAGTTGAATGGAGCCAAAGCTGAGCCACGGCGCCATGACACCAATACTAATGCGTACGATTAATATTCGCAATGGCTTCAGTGCAGCGCACACTCACACACACACACATATGACATGTATTTGTGTATGTGTGTCATATATATATGCGGCGTCTCGCATTTACACGTGTGTATTCGTCTGTGTGTGTTATAGTTATGACTTTTCTGCAAATGTGCGATAAACTATGAAAAAAAATATCGCAATAAAACAAAAAAAAAAGTTTAAAAAAATATTTTAAGAAAATTAAATCAAGCCTTTCAGTTTTAATGATGCGCTATACGAAAAGCAGCATGACATATAAGTTCATTATGCAATTTAATAAATGATATATTCAATTTGAAATGAAAACATGAGTAAAATCAATTTAAGCGCTCAGAAGAAGAGTTGCTTGGATCACATGATATGCTTTCATGTTTTAAATTTTGTGTTTTATTTAATATATTAAGCCAAAAAGTATGCTGCATTTTATTAATTAAACAGCGAATTCACAGAAATGCTGCAAACTTTTAAAGCGAATTGCAGAAATGTAATCAAATTTCATCCAAAAAGTATGCTTCATTTTACTATCAGTGAACACACAAAAATGCAGCATACTTTTTGGTATTAAAAAAATTAAATAAAGTAATTTATTTGTAATTAAAACTAAAAATGTGAGCTCAATTTCGATAAATAACATCGACTTCACAAAAAGCGTTGAGCACTTTACGGCTTAATTGAAAATATTAATGCCTCAATTAAGCCAAAAAGTATGCAAAGTCTTATTAAGTATAAGCTTATTCACAAAGAGTGCTGCATACTTTATGTATTGATTGAATGAGAATACAACAATTAATTAGCAGTAAAATCCAAAAAAGTAAAAAAACAATTACGTTAAATGTATTTTTTTGAACCCCTCGAAAACTCTCTATTGCTCACTATTAAATAAAAAAAAATGACTGATATTTTCTTGCATTACATATCTTTCATAGGGAAAAAAAATATGTTATAAATTATTTTAATGCGAGAACAAAAAACAAAAATACACAAAAAAGTATTTTTTTTGCGAATCCCAAATTTGTCCAACCCCTTCAGAAAACCACTGCATACTTTTTGGCTTAAATTTAATAAATAATAAATAGATTAATTTGCCAGCAAAGCTGTCATTGACTCAAGTCAATCACTTGCGTGCTGTGTTAGAACAATTGATTGAGTAACAAACCAAACTACAAAGTGTCATATACACGCACGCACACCCACACATGCACACGCGGTGTCCTGCTTGTAGTATGTTAAGCGTATGTGACGTTGCCGGCAGTTGGTTGAAGAAAAATAAAAACAAAAGAAACAGAAGAAAAAGAAGGTTTAAGTTATGATTTCCGTTTCTTTAACAAGTTTCCTTCTTTTACCATCTTCTTTTTCGCGTTCTTTTTTTTCTGCTTTATCTGCTGCAACTTCTTTTGCTTTGCCTTTTCCATTTTATTTATTTATTTATTTATTTTGCTTTATTTGTATAAGTACTTTTTTATTTTATTTTTGTTTTTGCAATATTTTCAACCGTTGAGTTTTTCGTTTCAGTTTTGTTTGCTGGACTTGCATATACATATATACTCATACACATAGCTTTCAAGCTTTCATGCTTGCCAATCTTTCAGTCTGTCTGTCTGTCTGTCTGTCTGCTGATTCAATTTTCACTGCCTGCTTGACTTGACAGCCACGCATTTGCGGCAGCAATACAACTTGTCTGTATTCACTCAGCTTGCTTCTTCTCAATCTGGCGTTCTCTCTGCTCTTCTCTGCTCTACACCAAAATGCATTGCTCAGCTTGACTGCCATTTTCAATAGCGGCATTTTGTCAATTTACCAAACACACATATGTATGCATATGCATAGTTATGTACATACATACATACATGTCAACCACATGCACATTGCGACAAACCCACTTGTGTGCATTTGATTTGATAATAATCACAAATATCGATGCAATCTGTTATCTGACAGGATTTACACTAAAACTGATTAACATTTGCAATTAAATACAAATTAAAAACTTAAACATTACTTAAAATCAAAATGAAAATAAAACAATCAAATATGTTTCAAGATAAGCACAAATACAATTACAAATCTGAGGTTTCAGCACTTGTTTTTGTTATATAATCAAATTGAAACAAATAAAGTTACGATAAGCAACAAAAACATCAACATAATCATCATCATCATCATCATCATCATCATCATCATGATTATTAGCAGTAACAAGAATAACATTAACAGCAATTTTACTTTGCTAGACAAATAAACAAACACACACACAGCTCTGTATCAGTATCAGTATCTGTGTGAGTGTGTGTGTGTGTGTGTGTGTGTGTGTGTAACACTTAAAGAAAATCAATGTTGCAGCAAAGCGTTAAATTGTTAAATTTACTAAATATTTGTATTAAAGTTATAAATTAAAATGAATAAAAGGAACAGGAAATAAATTGAAACGAAAAAAAAATATATATATATAAACGCTAAGAATATGTATGTATGTGTGTGTGTGTATAAGTGTGTGTTTGCCATAAATTAAAAGAAAAAAAACCGAATAGAAAAAGCATAATGTCGACGACGACGACAACAACGATGACAAAATGCGAAAAATTTGTGTTCGTTTTAGCAAAATAAATAAATCAAATTTAGCAATGCTTAAATATGCAGTTGCCTTCTTAATGTTGTTGTTGTTGTTGCTGTTGTTAGTTTTAAGAGAGTGTGAGACATACATACATATATAATAAGAACAAGAACAACTTTGTCGTTGTTGTCGTCGAGCATTTTGCTGTCAATATAAGTATTAGTTTTGCTTTTAGTTTGACTTGGGCAAACTTTTCGCTTGCTTTTGCACATTTCCGAATTTTTTTTATTTTTTTTGTTTTTTTTTTATTTTTGGTTACCCAAATCGGCATTGGTATGTGATGCCAAACAGACAGACACACGCACATACATGCACATATGCAAACAAAACACGCACGTGGCACACACGCTTCACTATCGGCCTGTGTGTCTATGAGTGTGTGTGTGTGTGTGTGTGTGTGTTAACGAAAAAATTCTTAAAAAAAAAAAATAAATATATATTTGAAGCATGCAAGTGCGAATGAGATAGCAGATAGCAAGTGTCGCATAAATTTAAGTTAGCAAATTTTCCGCTCGCTTCGCTTGTCAAGGACACTAAATAAACAAGTGACGGTATAGTGTTGTTTTCGTAGGAGTATGGAAAAAAAAAACCATAAGTGAAAGCGTGTGATTGAGAGGGGGGCAGGGGGGTGGGTTCTAGTGAGAATGAACGTTTGGCGGCGCTAAAACCGCCAATTCTCGCACGCTTTGGTAAAAATCATACCGTACGCCCACACACAAACATACATATACTACATACAAAATGGCGTTGAAAGTGGCATTGCTAAGCCACGCACACACACACACACACACAAACACACAGAAAGTTGGTTTACTTGAAAGTATGCTATAGTTTTTTGTATTTGATTTCGTTTTTTTGACTTTGCACAATTTTCACGCTTTTATTTTTTATATTCTTTTTTTTTTTAACAATATTGAATCGTTCATTTTTTTTTCTTTGATTTTTTTGATTTTTTTTTTTTGTGTTTTTAGCTATTTGCCTATTTTTGTTATTGTGCTTTAGCTTTAGCACATTTTTCAAATATTTGACATGCACACAAAAACCGCACTGACGAGCATTGCGAGTAAAAGTTGTCGACGTTGACGTTCCTGATGCTGATGCTGATGGTGATGCCAATGACGATGACGATGACGTTGACGACAAACTACATACATTGGGGACGCATCGAGTAGCTCAACTATGCGACCAATTTGGACAAAATACACACACACATACACATAAAAAAAAACCTATACGCATCGTTGGCCATGAATATCAACTATGTATTTTCATGGAAGTCCAAAAACTAACAACCAAAATCGTTGAAGATCTTTTTTTTTGGAATTTTTTTTTTTGCATTTTGGCACATTGTCAAGGCTTTCATTTAGCCAATAAGTTTTAGTGGCTTGTATGCTGTTGGTACATAGCAAATAGTAAAAGTGTTTGCGCGCTCTAATATTGCACATTGTTGAAATTATGGTTTATAACTATGAAATTATGTTTAAATAGCTTCAGGTTGATTTTATTATTTATTATTAGAAGCAACACTGTTTGATTTACCCATTATTAAAATATTAAGTAGGATAATAAAGTTATATATAAGCAATTTATTACTTGAGACATACATTATTCAATGCAACTCCTAAAAAATTCAAGAAACTCATTCATCAGTCCATACATCAACTAATAATCAACTGAAATGCATTTACATGATTTCTGTTCATTAGTCTAATGAATATAAATTATGCATTAAAATGTTCAGTCATATCTTATATCATTTTGAGCAGCATACAAGCAACTTTTTTGTCATAAAATTTAATTGTTAATCAATGAAATATATACTTGCCACTAGACAAAGACAAAAACGTGCTGGTACATAATGGCAAAGTTGCCATTAGTACAATCATTTTACTCAATGTGAGTGCTTCATTAGCTAATTGATGACAATTTTCTTTATTTGATTGTATGTCAAGGTTCAAGTACGATTGCTTTAATGCAACAAACTGCAACTTACATAACCGACATGCTCATCATCATCATCGTGATCATTATCATTGCCAACAACTTTACGCATTACATGCGCTTGGGAAATTTGAAGGTATGCAATCGACTCGCCACGGCGACTTGAATCAAACCAAACCAAATCAAATAAAATCGCAACGAAACGAAACAACACACAAAGCAATGAGTCTCCTATGCTTTGATAAACGCGTATCTACTAAAGTATAAAATCAAATAGTATACCAGTGTAGGAAAGTAGAAAAGTGCCCTGCAATCGAACATGGAACACGGAAAGTTAAATTCATAGAAACTTGTTTTATTTTTCGTATTTCTTTTTTTCATTTTGCTCGCAGCTGAGACATGGCGATAAATCGCTGGAAAATAACTCGTAAAAAATACAAAAAAAAAAAAAAAAAAACGTTGCAAAGCAAAATATGTAAAAAATGTTTAGACAAAGTCGATGAATCGCAAAATGCAAATGCAGCAGCATCATGATTGTAGGCGTTATGGGTGTGGCGTGTCGTACGACAAAACGAATGATTTGTAGAAATCGCGTGTTCTCTAAGAAGCAAAAAAAAAGTAGAAAAAATCATGATGATGAAGAAGAAGAAGAAGCAGCAGCAGTTGTTGCTGAAGTTGATGAAAACTAGAGGGAAAAGAATTCGCATTGCAAATGCAATTTCTGTGCGGGATTTGCGACGACGTTAAGTGACAGTAACTGTGTTTGCCTCCTTGAAAACTTTTCAACTTACTTCAAGTTACTTTGATGCTGATGCTGATTTTGATTTTATTTCAACCTTTTAGTGTAGCTTTTTGTTTGTTGAATGTGAAAAAACAAAAAAAAAAAATCAGAAACGGAGCTATTTTCGGCTTTGCTGAAATTTATATGCTCTTACAAGGAAAGTTTTTTTTTTTTTTTTTCAATAAATATCATATAAGTTTTTAAATGTAAAGTTTCACGATGTTGACCAATTTTACACACTCACTTTGTTTATGCCGTTTTTGTACAAAATATTGAGTCGGTAACTCCAAAAACATATCATTTCTCAAGCAAAAAAACACATTTTTTACCAAACGCAGCTATATGCTATAGTCAGCCGTTCTTCACGAATCTGACACACGATCTGCATCTAAGACCAAGAAATTTTTGTGCAAAATTTCGTGTTGGTATCTCCAAAAACAATATATTTTTAGTTTAAAAATGTTATTTTCGACCGATCGTTCTTAACCTATCCGGCAGCTATATGCTATAATGGTCCGATCCAAATAATTCTAAGTTATAAAATGCCTGGAAATATAAAAAAAAATTTCAGCGTTATCTTTTAAACACTGGCAGAATTTTGCAGACAGATAGACACGGCTATATCAACTCGTTTCGTCATCCTGAACAACAATTCATATAGTCTCCTTCTCTACGTTCCAAACTTCATGACAAAGTTAACATACTCTTTTCGCAAGCTGATAAAAAAAACAACAATTTTTTTTTCCATGTTATTTTTCTGTCTTTCATTTGCGCTGCAATGCCAACAATTTATTTTCTTTTTTTTAAGACAGGATTTTTTTTTTTTTTTGCCGCGCTTTTTTTGCACAGCATTGCAACACTTGATCGCGTTGTTTGTTGCCTGATTTTAACTTGTTTTTCTCAGTGCCTTGCTTAGCAAAAAAAAAAAAAAAAAAAAAAAAAAAAAAAATAGAACCTAAGAAAATATTGTAGTAAAGCAAAGCATACAAAATGTAAAGAAGAAGAAGATGAAGACGACATCATCGATACGTTTCAAGTTAAATGTAAGCAATTGTATGTATGTATATGTATAGCAGCACTAAAGTGTAAGTGAGACAAAGCAGTCGTTTCAGCTTCGTTTCGTTTCGTGTACGCACAAGTTGGCAAAGCGTGGAACACAAGGACAATATTACAATCGCTCATGCAAAAGCCACAATCAACGTATTGCACGCTATAATAGTTCTTGTGAGCATTCAAATACGACGCATTATAGCATGCAATAAAAAAAAAACAACTTTATAACAAAAGTTTCTTAACCAAAGTCGCTCATACGTTATACGACATATGAGCATTCAAATTTAACATGATACACGAGCAACAATAACTAATGAGCACAACAAAAACATAAGAAATTTCTTAAAATTTTAAAAGTTTTACTTCTTCTTTAAAAATCTTTTAATGCTTGTACGTACAACAATGTATGAGCATGCAAATTCAACGCCAGAAAGTAGGCAATTAAAAATTTATTTCGTTTCTTGTGCACGAAAAAAATATTTTTTCTTTTCATAATAAATTTATTTGTTAATGTTTGTGGAAAAAATATAATTTTGTGTATATTTAAAATTTTTTAGCATTCTCAGAAATCTGGTAATCTTTTTAATAATGTATAAGCATATGTTACATAGACTCATATGGCTACATGCGGCAGTTAAGTGAAACTTTGACTTTATTTTGTATTTTTTTTTTATATAAATGATATATTCAATTTCTAAATTTTTAATATTTTCTATTTTATGGCCAAGCTGTAATAACTAAACCAAAAATATCTCGTTTTTAATTACACATTTTGAATTATCTTCATCTTTGTGTGATTTCACTTGAGCTTAGTTTTATTAAACGTTCTTAACAACTTGCTGCATGTGACCTCATTTATTTATTTTTTTTTTTTTTTGCAAAAAGTTAACAATAAAAATTTATAAGCATGCACAAAGCTTGACAAGACTTTCATTAAAAAAGTTTTTTTTTTTTTAACAAAATTATAAATAACTTCACTTGAAAGTAACAACTTGAAAAGAGAAGAGAAAAAAAAATCACATACAGTGATTCAATTGTGTATACTCATCAACAAGTCTACGTTAACTTATCTAACAAAAAAAAAATGTATAAACTTTTTAAAATTCAACATTAAAGATTTAACGCAAAGCGACATCAAAGTTCAAACATGACAAAAATATGTTGAAAATTCTAACAAATTACAGAGTTTTTGAAGTTCATCATAACCAAAGACGCATATGCAATTTCCTTATTCAATGCTCAACAAGCTACAACAACATTACATAGCCAATCCAACCACCCACACAAATACATATATATGTATATGTATGTATGTACATACAAACGACTTATGCAGAATATGAAATGCGCTTTGCGATACGAAATCACATTTTGTTTACGTAAATTTTGATAGATTATAACAGCTGAAGCAGTCGCAGCTGCGTAAAGCAACAGCAACATGGAAGATGTGCGCGCGAATACAAGGGTAAAAGTGTCGAGGCCAATGTAAATGCATGTCACCTACAAACTCTCACCATACACACACATACATATACATACATATTTAGCCCACAATGAACTTGTGTTTTCTAAAAAATTCTCTTCTTATTCTTTTCATATTTTTTTTTTTTAAATTTCTTTTTTTTTTTTTGTTGTTTTTCCTTTTTTGTTTTTGTACTTACTTTCAGTTTAGCTTTCTTGATTTTTTTTTTTGTTTTTTTTGTTTTCTTCCTCAGTTCGTTCAGCACTCGGCATCAAGTCAAAGTTTGTTTGCATCTTCAACTGAATCTCGTTGCCATCTTTCATTTTTTATGTAGAACAAGCATATTGAGAGTGACTGTGACTATAACTCTGTGTATGTGTGTGTGTGTTTGTATAAATGTATATGTGTGTGTGTGTCAGTCAGTCATATTGTGCATTACTAAGGTATTAGATAGAACTGATAGTCGTCAGATAGCGCGATACCCTTGACAGTACTTAAACAGACAAGCAACAAGGATAAGAGTACGTTGCTTATGTATGTCTTGGATTTCGTCCTTTCGTTTAAGGTTGTTGCTTTTTACTTTTCTCTTTTTCTTTGTTTTTCGGTTTCCTTTTTTTGGTTATTTGTTTTTTTTTTTTTTTTGTTTTTATGACCCCCAACAAAAGTGAGCGCGTGGCATAAACAGTTTGACGTCTTGTTTGTAACGATTTAAAGTACGATGAGTGCAGATGATGACAACAATTGTCTAATGGCATGATGCTATCATTACATCATTAAATTAGATCAATAAAAAAGAAAACTGCATTAAGTAATTTGTATGTTTTGTGTCATAGACAAAACACCAAAAGTCACAGCCACATTCGCTTTAAAATTGTTCATTTATCATGTCAGTTTTTTAGATTACATAATTTTTTAATGAAATATTTTGACAAAAATTTAAATATTTCAAGAAAAAATTTTGTTTTGTATTGATAAGGAATAATGAGTATGTTTAATAGAAAAAGAAGATGCAAAGACTAAATCCCTCATACGGCCAACTCAAACAAAAATTTAATAGAGTAGTTTTAACAGTGTTTTTTTAACATAAATATTAATAGGTTTTATATTCTATTTATGACAAGTTAATATTGTAGTGTTATGTTAAAAATTCAGTAATTTCGTTTACAGTTTGTTAGCTATTCTCTTTTCAATTGATTTATACATTTTTTAAATTCATATTTCTATTCACATTTGAAAAATAATTAATAATAATATTATTTCAATTTAAAAAGTGAAGATTTTTTTCCTAACGTTCTTATGTCCTACATATAAATCGAAAAAAGGATCCTTTAAAAAACTATTTGTTAACAGAAAAAAAACGCTGTTAACTCTATCAAGTATACGACAAAATGTTAAAGTTCTATTATCATGGCGTTAAATAGAATGTTGACTGTGTCAATCAAAAAAAAAATGCTTAAATAGAATTGCAAACAATTTTAAAATTAAATATTCTACTACAATTTTCGTCATTTCAACAAATTATATGATATGTAACAGTGGTGCACATACAACATAAAGCAGTGTAACATTCAAACATTATCTTTGTATGATAATTTGTAATAAAAAATTTTCTCTACTTCAATTATTAAGTAATTATTTTTGTAACGGCGTTTAAGATCTTAACAACAGACATAAGTAAAAAAAAAAAAAAAAAAATTCAAATTCTATCTTTTCTACAACAACAAAATATCTCGTCTTCAATCAAGCTCAAGCTCTTAAAAGTTTTTATAGCGTATGCAAGTTTCTCTATAAACTAAACTATTTTATACACTTTTCTTATTGTTTTATTTTACTTTATGTATATATATATATATATTTTTTTTTTTTGTCGGTCTTGTCTTCAACTGGGACTTGTTTGACTACTAACGACTTTTCAATGACTGGGATTTTTTTGTTGTTGTTGTCTTGTTGTTTCTCTTTCTTATTGCGTTGTCTCTTCTCTAGGGGTTTTTCTGTTTGAGCGCCTATCAAATCTGGTCGTAGATACAAACACACACATAGGCAGTCATATAAACACATAAACGCACACCCATGTCGTAATTGAGTAATTGAGAAGTGGCGTAAGCAATTTTGCACCGATGCTGTTCACTTAAAGCAACCGCAAGACCTGACGAACGTCGCCGCCAATGCTGAGTCGTAACTGTTAATGTTAAGTATATCATATTATCATCATCAACGGAGTCCTCATAGTCAACGTAGTCGATGTAGTAGTAGTAGTCATCGTCATACTCATTCTCATCATCTTCATCGTCATCCTTGTCTTGACAAGTCCTTGTAATATAAACAAACACATATGCACACACACAGACACACACACACACACACACCTATACACAAACACGCACGTAATGAGCGTTTGTTGGCTCGTCTTGTCTTAACTTGTCTTCTCTCACAACTCTCGATAAACGCTCATTGGTTGCTTGTTTGTTTGTTTGTTTGTTGTTTGTTGCTTCAGTTGTTGTTGTTGTCTGGTTTGCCAATGCCACCAGTGTCGCTGCCACCATTGAAATGAGTTAATAAAATACGTAAACGTAATCAAATTATATGTCAAGTGTGTTGACAACGTAACATTAAACGTTAACGTTAACGCTAATGTCAACAACGTAAACGTTTCATAAGACACACACACACACACACACGCACACACAAATTTTGCAATCGACGCTGAACTCAACACAACTCAACTGTTCAAGTCAAGTCAAGTCGAGTCGAGTTGAGACGAGTCAAGACAAACTTATTTCAGCTTGTCTTGATTCGAACACAACTCGTCACCATTTGTCTGTGTTTTTTTTTGTTTTTTTGTATACCATATATTTGTATATATATTTATGCATGTGTATGTGTGTTTTGCCAAAGGTCCAAATGTGATTTTAATGACTTTAACAAAGAGCATTTAAGCAAATTTATTGCTTCGTTGATTTCTTTTGCAACACAATGCACACATACACATAGAAAGGCACACACGTACACACAGGAAGCGAAAAACTCGTCAAAATATATCATGTGTGTGTGTGTGTGTGTTTTTTTAACGCTCATGATTTGACTCTTGCTTTTTATATGTCTTCCTATTTGAAACATTTTTTTTTTTTTTTGAAAATTTTTTTTGTTTCTTTTTTTTTTTGTTGTCTTGAAAATTTTTGAGGCGTTAAGCGGTAATCAAGCATGCCAATCATTCATACATTTAGACACGTTTACCGCTTCTCACTTCACACACACACATGTTCTTTATTGAATGCTTTTGAAGCTTTTGTTTGGTAATATTGACGTCACTCGTCACTCGTCTTCGTCGTCTCGCCTCATTGTCGCCGCCACAAGTCAACATTTGTTGATGCATGATAATGATGGCATGATGGATGATGTTTGTGCATTGTATAATTGGACAAATAGCTTGACACCGTCAACATAATTTACTTTGTTACAAGCACGCAACTCAGCCATACAAAAAATAAAAAAAACCACATCAAAAGGGAGCATAAATGAAACCCTAAGCGAAAATGCCAAGCGACTTGTCACACACACACACACAAATACACATACAAAATGAAGGCAAGAAAAAAGGACGAGTAAAATGTAAATGTTTTGGCCATGATATCCAAATTTGGTTTTAGGTTTCATTCATGGCTTTTCACTTGACTCGTTGTCGACGGCTCTTGTTGTTGTTGCTTTTTTTTCACTCATATCGCAACGTTGCAAGTTTTTGGTTTATTAACTGTTGCGCTTGTTAAACACATTGAAACGCCTTACAAACTGCCACGCCCATTATAACTGTTGAGTCTTTTAGCTGTTCAAATGTCCGTGTAACTGTCTGCCTGTCTGTGTGTGTGTGTGTGTGTGTTTGTGTGTGCTTTGTCAGTCAGACAAAATCATTTAATTCGTTGTCACTCAGTGGAGCAGTTAAGTGATTTCAGTTTCAGTTTGCCAAAATAAGTCTATAAGCATTTTGAAAAGGACACTTCGGACGTGACAAACTTTTTTAATATTAATTAAGTGCCTTAATGATTTGTAATTGGTTTTTATACGCAGTCACTTTTTTGGTATGCACAGATTAAAACTCAACTCAACTCAACTTATCTGGCTAACTTTGTCATTTATGAAATTGATTTAAAGTTGATAAACTTGATTAGAAATTTTGTCTTAACTAATTTTGTATTCGACATGATTATTTTGCTATGCATGTGCTAGCTTAAATGAATGTCCGTCCGTCCATCAAATGTTAAACTAAGCTTATTAATTATCCAACGACTGTTTTAAACACGTTCAGTGTAAAATTACTCACGACGCAAAATGAATTTGATTTTCTGTGATTTCAATTAAGTTTCACTGAGAAAGCATGTTGACTTTGTTGTCGTTCAATACTAATTTGGTAAGTAATTTTATATGAGCTGATTGTGTTGCAACTTCAAAGTTTGTCTTGGTTTGAGCACTTAATGCTTTTGAGTGATTTATTTATTTATTTTTTGCTTCATGAGTAGTATGATATGATGATCAAATTTACTTCTAACGATAGCCACTGTTAATATGAAGAAAATAAAAAAAAAAACTTTCATCAAAATCGGTTAATAACTGTTTGAGTTATCGATGCGACCATGGAAGGACTTTTAAAGAGCTCTACGGCAACGCACAAATCTTTGGAACTACTAAATATTGTTTAATAAAACATTGTTTCTGTAATCTTGAATATATACTTAATAAAGCAACAAAACAACGAACCTCATATTGTTTTATTTAACCGGTCAAAAAAAATCCCAAAAATCACATATTTTTTCGGCCTTAGCATTAAGATCGATTGTCTTCAATTGGGAATTGTTTGACAACAAAAAACTTTATATTCGGGATAAGTAAATATACTTTTTTTTTTTTAAATGTGTACCACAAAATTCGGCTCAAAGACCATCAAACTCAATTTTTGCGTGAATTTCAAATTTTTCCACCAATTTTCGTGATTTTATTGATTATTGTAATGGGCGATGCTAGATGAATATTGGTTAAGACAATCAATTTGTAATGCGGTATAAATCCTAGTACTTATGTTGTAGAGTAAAACCAGAGTTAACATAATGTTGAACACTATAAAATTGTAACTCGAAATAAATCCCGACTTAATTTTGACCGTGAAACGAAGCTTTAGGCCAACCGTTGAACGTAGAACTCATGTAGAGAAGAAATACAACCAACAACAAAAATTTAATTGAAGAAAACTAACAATTTAATAGTAACTAAGCAAATGGCAAAATAGATCTTTTGTCATTTGCTCATTTAGTATCATAATTTGTGCAATTTCACGCGAATTGAAAATAAAACAGCAAACAACAGGCTTTTATTTTTTCTTTTTCTTATTCATTTTTCTTTTTTTTTTCAAATTTTGTGCGTCTTTGTCTTCGATAAGTTCGATTTGAAAAATTCCTCATCGACATGTGGCTGGCATTAGTGTGTATGGCAAATTGCTCCCTCCAATGCGTAACGCTGCATTGTCTCTGCAGCTGCTGCTTCCTTCGCTGCTGCTGACTCTGCCGCAGTTGGTGTCGGTTTCAAGAGTGACTTCACAACATGATGGATTTGGTACGCAACAAATATAAAAATGAAAGATAGTATTACCACGAACATCAACACGAACATGCATGCGAGCACGAAGTGTGTTGGAGCAACAAAATCAGTCATTTTTTTAAATTTTTTTTTAATATTAGAATATATTCTTCTTGAACAGTTACTACTTTTTAACCTTTGATTTTTTGGAATAAAGTTTATTTTTGTATTGTTATTTGTGACAAAAAATTCAAAACGATTGATTTTATTTTCTTTGAATGCTATTCACTTGACATCTGTTCTCAGAGAATCTCTATTGAAGTATCCTCCACACCGCATGAAACTTCATAATATATATAATTGTATTCGTACCGAATTCGATAGTTGATAAATATTCTTCATTATTCCATATTACCTTTGCTTTGTTTCCACACTGATCCCGAATTCAAGAAAGTTGCTAGGTAAAAAAGTTTTATATACTATCGCCTGAATTAGTTGCCAAGCCCAGTGAACTGTTGAGTAATTTCAACTCGCTTTGAAACCAATAAAAAACACATTTTAACTTATTTTTCAAATTGATAATTTTTATTGCCCATTTTGGTTTTATTATTATTTCTCTTTTTTTTCTCATTTTTTGTTGTATCTCTCATTGATTTTAGTTTGAAATTTAGTTTATCGCCTGTAATTTTTTGCATTTCCTTTTTTTTTTTTCTCAAAAGTTTCGACTTATCTTTTAATGCTGTCCAAAAAATTGTTTAATGTTAATTTACAATTACATAAAAGTTTTTTTTTTTGTTTTAGTTTTACATGTAAATACATATATTCAAAGTAGTGCCATTAATGTGAAATTTTCCGTTTCATAAACTTACTTTGCTTTTGTATTATTATTTTTTGTTTTTTTTTCATTTTTTTGTTTTACATTTTAATGCTTTTCATTAATTTGAGCGTTGCACATGAAATGATCGCTTATTTTTGTTATTTTTAGGATGATTTATGCGCTTAATTTTTGTTTGATTAAAAAAAAAAATTAGTTTTCATGTTTTTAGTTTTAATAGTAATTATTTTCATGTTTTAATTTTTTTTTTTTTTCGCTAGCATATGCCATGTTGTTTACTTTATTTATGTATTTATGCTATTTTTTGTTTTTTTGTTCTTGAATATTTAACAAGTTTACTTGAATACGTACAGTGAATTTTTATTTACCATTTTATTTATATTATTTTATTTTTTTATTTGTTTTTATGATTTTTATTTAATTGTTTTTATTTATGCTAAATTACATTTACTTAAATTTTATAAAATTACTTTCAAAGTTGATTTTTGCTTTATTTTTTTTTATCATTATTACATTTGCTGTGTTGATTGCTTGTGTTTTTCATAGCAACACAAATGTTCAACAGATTTTGTTTTTGTTTTAAAACTATAAATTATTTTTATTTGATTCTCTTTTTTTTTTTGCGTTTTAATAAATTGAAAAGCAAATAATTGCAAAAGAGTTAAATGTTTGTTTAACATTATGAAGTCAAATCGGCATTAATCAACTACAAGTTTTATTTGACTTTGCTTTCAATTGAAACAAAATAGTCATAAACTTGAATTAAACAGGACAACAAAACGTTGAGAAATCAGCATTTTCGAAGTTTTCAGATATCTAAAGTAAATATCATAAACTTGAAAATAGTCTTGAATATTAAAATCAAAGTTAGTTAACTTTCGGAAGCGTTAAATTGAAGACTTATTGAAGCCAAGACACTTAATTTACATTAAAATAACTTCAATGAAGTTTATTCGCGCGATAAGAATTAAGAAATTCTACAAAACTTTTCTACGAATGTCATAAATATTTTGAAAACTTTCACATAATCTTTTCTCAAAAACGAATTGATAAGTTTAAGTAAAGAAATTCTTTAATATAAAGTTACAAAACTTATATGATGCATAGACAAATAATAAATAAATTTAATCATTCGAATATTTGAACGAAAAGTTTTTAATTCATGTAAATACAATAAAAAAAAACAAAAACAAGATTCGAAAAGTAAATAATTTTCTGTTTAAATAAAAAAAAAAGCTTTCAAATGTAACAACAAAATAAATGAATCAATATTTATATTGAAACACAAAAAAAGTTATTTTAAATGTCAATGGTTAATAAATGCAAATGAATATTTGTTGTTCGCATAACAAATTAAGTGCCTCATAAAGTATTCAAATTGAACTCATTTAATTCTTCAAACTTAAATGCTTAAATAATAAATTGAGTGTATATAATTAAAATGCGAATACTTTCAATTAATAAAAAATAAAGAAGAAAAAACAATATAATAAAAAAAACATGATAACACGATAACGAAATTAAATTGAGAAATCAACTGAAAATGCTTCATTTCGAGTTAGTGATGGACTCAAGACATAAGCGTGAGTATTTTGTATATAGACTAAAAAAATGATACCTAATTGGCGTAAACATTGATGAATCAATGCAATTAGAAATTTGGTAAGCTCGCAATTCAACAAAATTCATTAAATTACACAAAAATTCATTAAATTCACGAACTTTCATGGTATTCGTAAAAACGTAAATTTATGAAAGCTTCAATTACTTATATTGATGTCTTTAAGGATCTAAATAAACATCTTAATTAATGAAATTTTACGAAGCTTTATTAATTTAAAATTTTTTTCATAAAATTTATGAAAATTCATGAATTTCATGAAATTCTTGAAACTCCAAATTCATAAAATTTTCAGTATTTCACAATGAAAATTTAAGCCAATCAACAAATTAATGAAATTTTAACAAAGTTAAATGAACTTTATGAAAATATGTTACTGTATTAATGAAAATTCATCAAATTTATGAAATTTACGAAAATGTAAATCAAAGTAAAATATATGTATGTATTAAATAAGAGATAATTTTCAAGAAACTCAATGAAATATTCTTTATTTTCATCATACCAACGAAAATAAATGGAAACTCTTGAAATTGCCAATAATTTGATTTATTTATTTTTTGCAAAAATAGTCATGAAGATTTAATGAAAAAATAAATATACATACACACAGTACCTTTAATTGGCCGTCGGCACTTGTGGCAAATGCTTGCAGGCCATGTTCGTGCGTGAGCCCGAAAAAAAAATCAGTCGTAATTGATAAAACAGAATATTACATTTCACGCGTCCATCTTCTACCGAAAGTGCCTCATAAAAAACCATTAATTTTTCATGCAATTACCTTAAAATATTCAGTAATAATTTAATTATTTTTCAATTTCGCGCATGAAACGAAGTCGAATTGAAAGTTCTTAATTTAAAGTTGTAATGCAAATTTGTTAAAAACACGCACGCAAAAAATTCAAATTATTGAAAACAAAAAAAAAAAAACACAACAAAAACAAAAATCATTTCAATTAATTGCAGTAACAAACATGTGATTAAAAAAAAAAAATAATAAAGACAAACCAAAAATCAGAAATTATATTATTTATTGACGCAAACATTTTCTATCCCATGATTATGAGCACACTCACAAAAGCTTTACAACATACAAATACAAATATTTACACTTAATTGCTATTGACTCACGACGAAATTATAAATAGAAATTGGAAAAAAAAAAATTAGACAACTTATATCCTATTCAATTGAATTAATCTAGCATTAATTTAGCAATAAAATGTTCATTATTTACGCAAAAACAAAATCAAAAAAAAAAAAAAGAAAACAACAAAAATTTTAAGCTTTTACCTATCAATGATGTGTTACATAACTAACAGTTAATAATATAATTATTTTCTAAACACCAACGCTATGCTTATATGCTAGATTAATTTATATTATGTATTTTGTCTATATTGAATATTATGTTCGTTCACTTTTACACTAACCAAAATTGCCCTAAGGCCACTGCGAAATGACTGAATGTGTGTGTGGGTTTGTATTAGCAAAGGAATTTTCTCAATTGCGCACAACATTTTTGTGCCTTTGAGCGTTAATTTGCATTGCCTCATTTTTGGGTATTAAAAATTTCTCCAATTTAAGCGTAAATAACACAAAAATGTATTAACATTGAAAGTGATTTTTTGACTTCAGCTCAGTTGTAAGTATTTTTGTTTATGTAATCGCATACAAGATATTTTCCAACACTGGCAGAGCACAGAAGCTGTACAACTTTTATGACTCATTCATATTTTCATTTTATTATTACAGTTATCATGACTTATATGCTTTACTCAATCTGCACTATGTTATTTATGTTTTCCTTTTTTGTTTTTTATTTTATTATGTTGGTTTTGTTCTACTAAGCTAACTTATTCATCGCTGACCAGATGTTCAACTGAATTTTACCGCCAGTTTATTTAATAAATTAATAGAATCTTAATAGTATTGATAAAAGAGTAATTGATAGTTTTTGTATGCTTGTTAAAAATTTCAGCACGAAAAGAAAACTAAATAATTTTTTCAGAATTAAAAATTAACTTCTTTTTCCAAACTAATAAATAAAAAAATATTAACATGTAATGTAATAGACTGTTAATTAATAATTTTTTTATAGAGCTGTAAGAATAGTGCGGCAAGTCGACTGCAGTTTGACTTAGTTCATTTTGTGTACTTTTTTTTTATACCCTGTACCTTATGGTACGAGGGTATATTAGTTTTGTGCGCATCGACAATGTATATAACACCTTAAAGGAGACATTTCCGACTATACAAAGTATATATATTCTTGATCAGTATCGAAAGAGAAGTCGATTTAGCCATGTCCGTCTGTCCGTCTGTCCGTCCGTCCGTCTGTCCGTCCGTCTGTATGAACGCGTCGATCTCGGAAACTATAATAGATAGGACCAAAAGCTCTTCGCAGTTCGATTCTGTTATTCCTTCAGCAGATCAAGTTTATTTTGTTTCCCCCTTTTTTGACTTAGTTTAGGGGTGAGGGGCAAATGACTGGATAAACCTCGGGAAAAAACTTACAAAAGTCGTTTTATCTCGGTTGTCTTTAGAGATAGGCACACCAAATTTGGAGTGTATATAGCTGACTCAAGCCCCAAGAAGATACATTAAAGAAATGGGCGTAGCCACGCCCATATATAGTAATAATTTGAAACGCTTATATCTCAAGAACCATAAAACCTACAAGAATGAAACTTTGCATATAGGATATTGGGATGGAGTATAACAAGATTCAATTGTGAAATGGGCGTGACCACGCCCACATATAGCCATGGTAGAATGCCGTTATATCTCTTGAACGAATTGGTCTCAAAGAGTAAAAATTGGTATATATGGAATTGAATGAAAATGAAATCTGTTTCGATTAAAAAGTGGGCAAGGCAACGCCTTCAAAAAGTTGGTACAAATTGAAGGTACAGGGTATGTCGGAGTCGAGTACTGTCGACTCCAATCCTTACTGGTTTTATTTATTTATTTTGCTAGAACATGTTATATTGTACTTAGCACTATAGACAGGTAAGTAACTGCACTCAATTCATTTTCACAGTGAACATAGAATTATCAACGCAAGTGTATCGAACTGAGTTTTCGGTAACATTAAAACTAGAAATGTCAATACCGGCAAACCGGGATCAGAGTGTTTTTTTGTAAATATTCTCTTTAAGTCCAAAGGAATGCTCTAACCATTGTGATCTCAACCTCTACAGTTATCTGGATTTGAAGTTAGTCATTGCATTTTAATCAGATGAATATTACTTTCAAGTCAAAATATTTTTAAGTTCGAGATATTCGGATCTCAAGAATATTCTGAACTTGGGCTGCCTGAATTGACATTCTTAATTTAGACAGATTATTTGTAGCTTTTTCTTTTTATTTTTTCTATACGATTATAATGATTTGTTAAGCACATTTACTCTATATATGTATATACTCTTCTTATATATACTATATGTATGTATTATATTATATACTATGTACTTACAATGCTTGGCAAAGTTAGAGAGAGAGAGTGTGTGTGTGTTTTAAAACGATAGCTTGTTGCATGTCGCTTGCTTACACTTACATAACTACGATTAGACTAAATGGGACTTGACACACAAAAAAAAAATTATATATTTATATATATATATATATATTATTTATATTTACTATTTTGTTTTACTTGCGATTTCTTTAAGTAAATTTCAACGTAGAAAAGTGTATTAGTATAGATGTGTGTGTGTGTGTGTGTGGCCGAGCTTAGACGCGTATCACTTCACCAGGCGCCGTTTTAGCGCTTAACTCGCCAATGCTGCCAGACAATGAACGTCTGATGCGATATGACGTTTCACTAACAGTGGCAACACTGGCTGGTTTTCTTCTGCCATCATTATCAACCACATCATCAGCATCAACAACAACATTATCGTAATCTTCGTCTGCATCATTGCCGTCAAGGCCGTTTGTGCTGCCACTATTGTTGCCCGTAGCATTATTAATCGTGCCCGTGCCCGAACCCGTGCCAATCAATTCACAGCTTAGCGTTTTTGCATCGCTCAATAAGCTGCCGCCGCTCTGTTGCGGTCATCTAAGCGTTGTCGTTGCCGATTCACGTCACATGAAAATATCAGCACCGGGGCCACCCAACAAGCCTGCCGTCGATGATTTACGTGGCGTCGTTGGCACGCCATGCGGACAATGTGTTGCCGTTTGCATGCCAACTGTGCCAACACCAACACCGACACCGACACCCACACCAGCACCGCTTACCGCCGCCTTTGATTCATCCTCGAATGTTACCATTTTTTCGCGTGGCTTTAATGTAAGTATTTGCATTTGTGGCGCTGGCGGTGGCGGCGCTGATGCAGCAGCAGCAGCGGCAGCGGCCGCACATAGCAATGTCTGTGGCGGTCCCAATTGTAAGCCATGCGGCAAACCAGCATTCATGCCCATGTTTATGCCCATACCGATGCCACCGCCACCGCCGCCGCCACCATTTGGTGAATAACGACGCGGCGGCGGCAAAGCCAAATCACCGACGCCGGATAGATTGAATTCACTAATGCTGCGCGGCACAAAGTATTCCATATGATGTTCCGGTATGCCCGTGGAACGACGTATTGGCGTATTACGTTGAAATGCCGAATTCGTATGCGCGATATTTGTACTCCGACGCGGCAATGAACTGTATTGTGATAGCGTATGCGCCGGTCCAAAGAACATTGTCTGATGATGGCCAATGTTATTAAGACCGATCCCACCACCACCGCCACCACCGCCGACATTAAGCATGTCGGCATTTGGTCGTTGTCAGGAGGATTTTGGTGTAACAGCAACCGAAACGAGCGCAACTTCTTCAGCCTTTGGTGTTACATGATCTTGTACGCTAAATTTACGTAACCACATAACAATTTCGGTTTGTATCAAGCTAAAGCACATGGCCACCACAGCCATGCCGACCAATATATACGCCGATGCGGTATACAATGTCAGTGTGCCGGTGGGCGCTAATTCGCCAAAACCAATGGTGCCCAATGATGTGAAACAGAAATAGAGTGATTCCAAAACGCTCCAACTTTGTAGCTTATGAAAGAGTATCGCACCTGATGTTACATAGCACACCAATACCATTACACACACCGATATTGGCACGCTATTGCGATTGTTGGCATTACGTACGCTGCCGCCGCCGCCGCCACGTCCAGCTGGTGAACCTGATGCGCCACCGCCGGCATTCGATTGTTGATAAACTGTAGTTGGTATGCCATATTGATGCATTTTATTGCTATGATGATGTGTGCTATAATGCTGTTGTTTGTTGCCACTGCCATTGCCTTTGCCAGCGTTGCCTTCATTTTTGGCATTTGCATTCTTTTTTCCAGTGCCACCGTTGCCGCCATTCGTGCTGCCGCCATTTGTGACGCTGCTTTTGGCACGTGTACGCCGGAAGAGACAACGCATGCCGGCAGAGAGCGCTTCACCCATGGCCGAGAGATACAACAAGACGATCGGTATGCCAAAAAGTGCATACAGCAAAGCAGCAACGCGTCCCCATTGTGTGCGCGGCGATATGCCGCCATAGCCTGAAACGAGTCAAACAGAGAGAAAGAGAAAGAGAGAGAATGTGTGAGATATATGTTTCTTTGTTGGTTTCTTATATAAAACGATTGCAATTTGTGTGTGAAAGACAACATGTGTAAATTTCTCTGCGTTAAATGGTCTTGGTAGCTCTATAAAAAAAACGGGATTGAGACAAAAACCTCATTTTTTTCACCAGTCATTCATATGACAGCGATATGCTATAGTGGTCCGATCAAGATAGAGTCGAATCCCGATTATCCGGTTCCTCAAAACCTTATTTTTTCACCAGTCATTCATACGACAGCGATATGCTATAGTGGTCCGATCAAGATAAAGTCGAATCCCGATGATCCGGTTCCTCAAAACCTTATTTTTCCACCAGTCATTCAAACGACAGCGATATGCTATAGTGGTCCGATCAAGATAGAGTCGAATTCCGATTATCCGGTTCCTCAAAACCTTATTTTATCACCAGTCAGTCACATAGCAGCAATTTTCTATAGTGGTCCGATCAAGATAGAGTCGATTCCCGATTATCCGAATCCTCCAAACCTTATTAAATCAACGATTCGAGCCGCTAGGAATGAGTCCGGATAATCAGATGTTCAGATATCGGTATTCGACAGTAGTTCTAAGATATAAATATATATCACAAACACGTACACACAATTTCTGCTTTTATATTTTTTGTTGGCCTTAAAAATCTAGGCGAAGAATGTAAATATATTTCATATATTCATAGCTATCTTCTTCTCTGCATCATGCAAATTCTATAGAAAAAGCGATACTGCGAAAAAAGAAAGAAACTTTCTTCAAGTCCAAGTTTTTTGTCAGCATTTTTCTGTCTGATTCACTTTTGCCTCATATAATGTTACTCATACTTTCTACAAAAATTTCTATTTATTCATTTTTTATTATTTTTTTTTTTTTCCACTGTTGTTTGTTGCCTTCGCACATCAAAGCAAAACTTTCTTTTTATTTACCGAAAAAGAAAATAAAAAAAATATAAAAAACAAAAAACGAGAAGAAAAAGCTGAAAGTATCACCATCACCATTAGTCTGTTAGTACTTTTTCAAACTAATATTGAAATGTTGCCCAAGCGTATTGCGTGAAAAATTTTACTTGCTATTTAACTCCTTCAGCACTCGTTAGAATTCGCAACCAACTCATACGGTCGCCCAATGCGCCTCACTTGCTTTGCCCGACACACAGACCGTCTCGCTTAACGTACTCGTTCCACGTCAACTAATTCACATATGGGTCTCTTAACTTGGCTCAACTTGTACGCAACGCAAAGCTCATTGACAGCTTTACATAATTTTTCTCTTTTTTTTCCTATTTTTTTTTGTTATTCTGGTCTTCTGGGCGTTTCGTATAGCGGTGATTTTCTGCTTTGACAGCTCACTGAAAGTTTTATTTGCGTGCAAGCGTTGGTTTAATCGCACTGTGGTTGTGACCCTTTAAATCGTGGGCGTATTTAAACGCCCATTTTTTTGTGCTGTTAATTGCACTCGTCTACAAAGTGACTTTTATACACATTTACGTTCAATGTTAGTGGTTTTGATAATTGACGGTCGTTGTGCGTAAAATGTTTGCTTTTAGCTTTAATGACATTGATTTGACATTGACCTTAGAACAGTTAACTAATTTTGGTTGACATTAACATGAATATCACTCGCAAATGAGACGTTAAAAAAAGAACAGACAGAATAGGCGTAATAGACGAATTAAAATGAATTAAAAAAAAATATTTAAATGAGAAATTAAAACTCAAGTGGTGAAAAATCTGTTGGATCAGTTGCGGATCTAACAAACAGCAAATTTTTTTTTACTTATTAATTTAAAATAATAATATTCATAGCTGCTTTTGTGGCGTTTTGATCAACTGAGTAAATTATTCAAATTCTTTTATATGTTGGCCAGAAAGTTCTCATTTTCTGTACTCATTTTCAATACTGCTTTCCAACACAGCTTTTTTTTTAACTGATCTCAAGTATAATTTTTCAATACGATACTTTAATACCATCTTTCATTATAGTCTTTCAGTTTTTTCCTTTTTATTCAACACTATTCTGTTACTCAACAACATATTCTTTAATCCTGTTTTAAAATACTTAAACACTTCTATTTTTAAAATAAAGTACTTAGCCACTTGACAAAATTAGTAACTAAGCCAATTTTCAATGGAAACGCTTTAACTTTTTCAATATAAAAATTGAAGTTGTCCTTTTGTCTTGAATCAATTGAAAACAACTTAAAAAAAAAACAAACAATAAACTATTCTTCTGCAACTATTTTTTTTAGTATATGAGAATATTTTTGTTGTTACATCTTTAAGCACCTTTTGTTTACTATACGATACACAATATTTAAAAGCAATTTAAAAAAACATATTCTTCTCATATCCTTACAACAAGAATGGCCACAAAAACTTTCAACAACATTTCTCTGACTTCGACTTCGACTCTAACTCTGACTACAAAATGACTTTGACTCTCAAATGTTACTTTCATGTTGTTGTTCCTCTTCATGCTCCTTATAGTATTCATCTTTTGCTTGTTGGTCTCATACATATATGTAAATTTGTATGTGTACTGAACATCATCAGTGCTCTAGTTGTTATTATTGTTGTTAGAGCCTGTAGTGAACTTTTAATGTGTAAACTTTTATAATTGAGTAAAATTGCTTGCTTATATGCATGCATGTGTGTCTCTATAGCGTACATAAGCTTGGTATATTAAATTTTATTACTTAAAAAAAAAAAAAAAGAAGGAAGTAGTCGTGAATGTTTATACTTTTTTTTTTTTTTTTTGGTTATGACTTTAAACCGACACTCGAGCACTCGTGTACCAAAAATGCCAATGTACGTACTAAGGCGCCAATTATCAAACGTACAACGTGCGAGGAATGCAGAAGGCAACTGTGTCTCTATGTGTGTAAGTGTGTTAAAGTTGAAAAAGCACACTCACACACATTTGCCTATATTTTTCTGAGAGTTGAATATTGCAATGCAAATTATAACAATGTGGAATATGCGTTCTTTTTGCAACTCCTTTTTTTTGTTTGTGTGTATGTGTATTTTTAGCAGAGAAAACATTAATTTACAATTATGTGTAAGTTAGTTTTATGAGCTTGTGCGAGTTTAATACACAAACCACAACTTTTTTTTTTTCCAGAAAAAAAAACTAAAATGTGTAAAGAATTTTTCCATTTCTTTTTTATTTACTTATTTAAAAAAAAATATTTACCGCACGCATAAAATAAAGTTACTGTTTAGTATTTACAGTATTCTGTTTATAATTTAATTACTTTTATTCAATTACTTATTTGCTGGCAAAGAAGTTTGCTTCAAAAAAGTACTAATGAAGTGAACGTGTTGTATGAAGGAGATTAAATTCCAAGGCAAAACATTCTATTGTGACGAACACATTAATTTTTTATTATTTGTGACCAACTGTGACCAACTGTGACTAGCTGTGACTCGTTGTTTGTGATGATAATCGCTAAAAGCAACAATTAGTCACAAAATGACACTTGTGATAAACTGTGACACTGAAAGCATTGTGACTTTTTGTGACTGACGTCAAAATACGCAAAGTCTTATGAATTATAAGCGTCTTTCTTTTAAATAAATAATTATTTGAATTAAAAGTAGGTGATTGTCGAATGATAATTTAGAATTCTATTGAAAGAAATGCAGAAGATCACAAATTGTTCACTCTACAAACAAAAACGGTTCTATTCTGGCAACTTTATGAGGCACTAATAATAGAAATATTCTATTAAATGGCTTGTAAATAGGATTTTAACAGCTTTTCATATTCTTAGCTTTTTTTCTTATTATGTCATACTGAGGCTCAATGTTGAATAAGGATTTTCGACAAGTAGGAATGATGGAATTTGAAAACAAAAACAGCAACAGTGACTGGACTATGAAATCTATCATTTTTCTATTACAAAAACACTGTACAATTTTTTTTTCTGTAAAAGTATAAATCAGCTAAAACAAAACAAACCAATTTTGGTTCAAAAAGCTAATGAGCTTGTCAACAATTTAAGTCGCTTTTTTGCTACACCTGAGTCAAAATACTAATTGTGCTATTAAGGACAAAACATTCAAACATTTTCAAAACAATTTGATACACGCACACCAGCAGGCACTTACACAAGCACAAAAAGCAATTCAACTTTTGCTTTTATGTTATTGGTTTGTTTTGTTGTTGTTGTTAAATTGTTTTTAGATTTTAATGTGTCGTGAATATAATTTTTTTTTTATTTTTTTCACGGCTTTCATTTCTTATTTTGCCAGCGCACACATAAAAGCAACTTGCGACATTCAAAAAAGGTCATGCCATCTAATTTGCCCAAGCTTAACACACACACGCACACACACACTGAGACATGGGGACCGAAGACCATTGCCCTTTGCCATGTTTGAGTAGCATAGCAAGTGAAATAATATTGAAAATAACAAAAATCACATTAATGATAACTTTATGACGACAATTTCGACTTTTAATGCTCATTTTTAGTTGTTGTTTAACATACAAAAAGTAAAAGACAACGACGGAGAAGAAGAAGAAAAAATGTTTATATATATACAAACGAAAATTAATTAAAAATTAAATAGGCTATTAAAAATTGTTATCTGCATACACATACATATATACTCGTATACATATAAAGACAACGAACAATGGCAAATAATAATGGCACACCAACAAGCACAAAACAGACTCACACTCACACACACACACTCAGAGAGATTTGCACATTGACAAAGGACACTTTAATTACAACAACAACAACTAAATCGACAACAAGAACAACAACAGTTAAAGCAATAAGAAAGTATGACAGTGAGAAAAATGTTCATCGTTAAAAATGAAATTTGTGTGCTTGAATTCAAATTATGATTTAACATTGCGATAAGCGCAGAGTCAAAGCCAAAACATTGCACAGATACAATATATGATCTAAAGATACATAAATGTATCTATACACAGACACATGTATATATATTTACAAACATATATAAAAAAGTTATTGATACAATCACATAAAAAACAAAAACAAAAAGCACAAAAGACAATGTGCGACAACAACAAAAAAATATATTACATGGCAAATCAAAATCGAAAACAAAAGGACAACACTTGAGCGCATAATAAATTTCTTTCTTGATGGTTTGTGCTTCATAGACTCCGCTTTTGCGCTACACTTGCGCACAGTAACTTTATGGATTGATGGCACATGATTAAAGTAAGCAAAAAGTTTATTTATTTGAAACTTCATATATGAAAATGAAACAATTCATTTAAGCAATACTAGACTGCCATATATATTTTGGTAGATGGATGATACATTGATTATCTTAAAGTTGTTTTTAATAAAATTTCAAAGACGTGTACAGCAAATTAAAATATTTCAACAAAGATCAAATACTTATAATAAAAAACTAAAATGTTTGAGACAAATTCTTAAAGAATTTCATTATTTATTAATAATAAGTTATATTTATTAGGGAAGTTCAAGATCAAAAATAAAAATTAATGCTTAAATACATGAAATTAAAAAATAATAAATTAATGCTGTTCATGATAAAGTGTAATGTTGTTCTTAAAACCTTTATTGTAAATAGAATTTTGTACTCTGCAAAAGTGTAAAAGTACATATAATCAGCTGTTCAAAATTTGTTGTGAAAAAATGCTATATTATTTAAAGGCGTTAAATATACACTCTTTAAGTGGAAAGCTAGCTAGGAAATTTGACTTATAAAACAAAGTAAAATTAGTCAGGTTAAAAATTTTCAGGCAAAAATCAGCTGTTTTTGCTAATTTACTCATTTACACTTCTATCACAAAATCTGCTTAAAATTCTAAACAAATTATGGTCTCCTAATGATATGTTTGGTTGTGATAAAAGCATTGATTGTGTATTAAAAAAGTTGCTCTTAGTAAAGAGTCTGGACTGAGCAGTTTTGTAAAATGTTTTACACTTTTACAATGATACGAAATTAAATGAATACCCTAAATATGTATTTTTTATGTTTTCTTTGTTTTTGTAAATAAAAGTTACAAAGTCATTGATAAAATTCGCTTTTTAAACAACAAAAAAATAATTAAAAAAAGTAGTTTCAAATTATTTTATTTTTATCTCAAAGATGATTAAAATGAACAACGAAATTGCTTAGCCAAAGAGCTTAAGAGCAAAAAGACACGTTACAAATACCAAGAATTTCACGTTGTCTTTCACTGTCTCTCAGACTTGAAGTCCTCAACAAGTAATGAAAACAATTAAAGATTTTCAAAGTTTCATTACAAATTGAATTTAGTCAACAGCGTATCAGTAGCAACAAATGTAGGGTATACACACAAAAAAAAAGCAAGATGAGATAAAATGAAAAAATACAATTGATACAACATCTTGCTTTCAAAGTATAAGTTACATGCATAACGACAGAGCTACTTGATTTTATGACATTATTAAGAATTGGTATACGTCAAACGGACGGACAAACGGACAGATGAAAATACATATAGAGAAACGCCCACACAAGCACAATTGAAGAGGACAAGGCAAACCAAAGCAAAGGAAAGCCAATCGAAGTCAAGTTAAGGCAGGCTGAGAAAGATGGTACACAATTTTTATTTTTCCTATCATTTATAATCGAACATGAAAAAGATGTGAAAAAAAAAAATGGAAATAACAACAACAAAACGAGTGTATCGTGAGTCATGAGGCGCGTGAGTAGAGATGTGAGCACGCGTACGATGAGATACGATAGATACACGTTAGATTGATTGCCTGCAATGCGCGTGTAAAGAACAAAATGATACAGTCGAATGAAGCATCGAGGCAGACAAGGACAATGGCAACACAAGGGGGCAAATAACATTCCAAAGTATTTTTGTGCATGTGTGTGTGTGTTTGTAAAGCGTGTAAGCATTGACGCCAGCGTAGGCGTTAGCGTGAAAAATGGCATAATAATACAAAAAAAAGAAAATAGAAAGAAATACGAAACAAAAATAAAAAATCTCAGGCATCATGTTGAACAGGAAGACATTAAAAAATACAGTAGCGCCCTCATTGTAAGTGTGTGTGTGTCTGTGCCCCATTCAACACTTTTTGACTCACACACACACACACACACACACATACATTCATGTTATAGCATTGCATATGTGTGCAAAGGTCAAAACCAAAAAAAGGGAACAACCCAAAAAATCATTCAACGTGGGAGTGATGTTGCTTGACCTATGTATCTCTGATTGCCTTAACTAACACATACACATTTATGTAGAAAAAAAAATCACACATACATACAGACATACACACACTGAGTATTAAACCGAAACCGTCAGCTTTGACCGAAAAATGCAACAGCAACAGCAATAAAATAAAATAAATTATCACTGTGACCGAAATTACTTGGCGTCGATTTGTGTCGCTCACATGCGATGCATTCATACAAGTCAGAGCGGCGACACGTGTCGCAAATTATCGACAAACAGAAATCATTGAAAAACAACCACACACACATACACATACAAAAGATTCACACACAGCAATGACAAAACTCATGGTCAACTGTAAGCTTTTATAGCACAGATACACAAGCATATGCTCGCTCACTCTATGGCAGCAAAGCTACTGCCACAGTCATTGATTCGCAAATTTGCATGCCTGATTTGTTGAGGTTGTGTGCTTATGAGAGTTTTACCAAACATCAACAAACACAACAACAACAACAATACTAAGGACTACAAAAAACCAATAATTAGATTTTATATGTATTCAAGCCGTATGCTTAGTCAATAATCATGAAAAATCAACATCACCAATCAACATCAGCGACAACGACAGCGCAAAAATGCCAAATGCCCCAAAAAAAAAACAAAAAAACAATAACAGAAAAATATCACAGACAGGTATCTGCTACATGGACAAGTGCTATGTATGTATGTGTGTGTGTGGGTGTTTTAGAGTTGTGCGTGATTCAAAAAAAACAACAAATCACGAAGCTCATAAAAATTTACGAAACTCGTAAAAATTTATGAAACTCACAAAAATTCATCAAAATTCATACAAAATGTTTCTTTTTTAATAAATCATAATGATTTATGAATATAGTTGCTGAAATGACAAAAAAAAAATATCTTTTTGAAGAAGATGTCAAGAATTTATGAAAATTCATTAGAATTTTCATTAACCCATTTATATTTGAATAATTTTTGCAAAAGATATCAAGTAAATCTTACAACATTTACGAAAAATTAACAAAGAATTTAAATTTTAATTTTTATGATGAAAATATATGGAAAATTTCATAAAATTAATGAATTTTTTAATTAAAAATACATTTTTATAAAAATTTTCATAAAGACATCAAACAAAATAAAACAAAATTTTTGCACATTAATGAAAACTTTGATATGAAAAAATAATTTATATATTGCTAATCAGAATGTTACGGAAATTTGAAAAAAATTACACAAATATTCATTAAAAATCATATATTATGAAAAAAAAATTTCAAAAAGATATCTGAAAGTAATAAATTCAAAAAAAACATTTCATTTTGTCCAAATTAACACAAAAAAAATTGTTCATACATTTTTTTTAAATTCAAAATTTTAAAATAAAATGTTTCGTGCGTGATTCAAAGAATTTTCAAAGAAACGGACATAAAATTACGACACGAACACAGCTCTAGTAAGTATGCCATGTCAGATGATTTGTGCATATTTTTTGTAATTTTTTTTTCATCTTTTCTTCACTGTTAATGATGTCAGTCAATGTTGTTGTTCATAATTTTGTTGATTTGTCTATGGATGTGTTTGTTGTTGGTTGGTTCATTGGTTGTTTGGTTGTTTGAATGATAATTCAATGCATTGATGGCAACATATTTTGTGGCGATTTACCACGAAAAGCAGCCTTCAACAACAGCCACCGTTATGGATGATTTATAATTATGATGTGCGAAAAAAAAAGCAAAACAACGTAATGTTCACTCATCAGAGTGTCGGCACTTGCTAAACACGTAATTTTTGTCAAAAATCGAATGGCATGTGTGTTGTAAAATTTTTGTGTTTCATTATTTTGGTTTTTTTTTTTCGCTTGGCACAAATCTGTAATAATGGCAACAATTCATTACGCCATTTGACAGATACGTGTGCAAGAAAAAACACGTTCATATGCATACACATTTGTGTTATGTAATGCGCCTTAATGAGGCAAAATAATTGATAACCTTTTTTCTATGTATTTTCTATTCAAATTTTGACGAAAAATCGTATTTTTGATGCAAATTCGTTGCGCAAAATTCTCACATTTATTGTTAGAATTTGATCATAGAGTTAAGAAGAGAAATTCTGTGCCATAGAATTGAAAAATGATTTTGAACTATTCAAGGCTCTTTATTCATGTAAATTTAAATAATATACATATGTAAATTATAAATTGTAAAAGAAAGCTAAATTTTAATGCAAGACTGCCGCATGACATACGTGACACTATGTAACATAGGAATATTAATTGTTTATTTAATTTTTAATAATTCCAAATTTCAGCTCTTATGCTTAATTGCATTTCAATGACAATTGCAATTATTAAGAAAAATTAAAAATAATATCCAGACATATTTTATTTGGCCGCACTATAAATTAGTGTTGCATACTTTGCAGCGACAGTTATTTGAAAACAATTTTTATATACTTGCTAAATAATACCAAAATAATGAAAACCAAAAAAATTGCAAATAAAAAATAAATCATTTATTCTTCAAAATGTCTCTCAATATCAACAACACAAGGAATCAAATCATTATCAATTGCAGTTCTTATAAGGGAACTTTAGGTCTGGCAGTCATGATCAAATAGTGACGGGCGCATCCTCAAAATCCGTATAATCAAGTGTCTGATGCGGCAATGACAACATTGCCAATTCTGAGCCAATCTCATCTTCCAAATCATCTTGATCAGCATTAAAACGTTTACAAGTGGTGCGTGGCATTTTGAAGCTTCCAAGTGCATGATGTGGCAATGCAAAAGTATTTGTCGACGTGAGTTTTCCGCATGGCATTTTAATTGCACGTTTGATTTGCTTATCAACATCATCATCATTTACTGCGCTATGAATAGGTATACGTTCATCATTCATCGTTGCTTTCTTAACCAATTTGCGTTTATCTTTATCATTGCATAAATCATCGTAAACATGCAACTGTGACTCAAGCTTTTTAAGATCCTTTGCAAGTGTCGCGAAATGCGCTTCTTCTTGTTCTTCAAAACGTTGTAGTTTTGTCATTGCATGCTGATAGGGCTCAACTTTGTTGACCACAGATGATTGTGTTGTTGCTGCTATCTCAGCTTTTGAATTGCAAACATTATGTTCATCTGTCATTGATTCTTCATGATCAATAAGTTTATTCAAAACTATTAAATCGGAGATACTCAAATCGCTTAACGCCATTGCCACTTCAGCATCACTGAGACCATCAGTTAGATCAACTAACTGGCAATTTTCAGGACTTCTTTTAATATATTTTTCGTTACTACTCTGTTGTCTGATTGGATATGCTTTAATTGCAATGCTCAAACAAGCAAACAAAATGAATATTGGCAAAGTATTTTGTTTGAACATGTTGTTGTTGCTGTTGTTTGTATAGTATATGTTTAAATTGACAAAAATTCCAATTGATTTTTTGACAATCTTAATTACACGTTCACAGCTCACTGAGTTGTGTAAGAAAACTAAGGCGTTCAAGTGGAATTTCATAGCCACTTTTGTTCTTTGACGCATTTTGTGTATAAATTACAACAAACGCTTGAAAGTATGCTATAGATTTTGATCATAAATAGGCGTTATGCACAAATTCAACTTCATTACGTAAACGTTTATAGATATTGTACAAGACAACACACTTAAATATTTTATATTTATAACTTTGGTCAAATGTACTTTGTTGCTTGTGTGCGTCACATTCTCCAAGTTTGTCTTTTACGCTTAACGCGTCAAAACAAATATAATCGATTTTCGTTTAAGTTATTTTTGTACAAATCGCACGCTTATTTTGATGAAGATGAAGTTATACATCGACAAATACTTGTATTTTATAACACGACATCCCAAAAACAAAACTCAGGCATAAGCAAAAGCAACAAAAATAAAAGATATATGTACGATATATATAAAACAAGTTGAAGTATTTTCAACGCTGATGAACGTACAAATCGCTATTGAAAACATTCACTTGTCTTGCTCTTTTTATATCGAAAATATTTTTCTTTTGGTTTTTTTTTTTTTATTTGTTATTTTTTTTTTTGCGTCCCATGTTGTTCGACGCAAGATTTCAGCAGCTTAGTGGTTCTTGCAATGTTCAATGTTGTAATAACTGTACGATTTATTTTGTCATTTTTTTTTTTTTTTTGTCTTTTTCTTTATGGATTACTTACGCTCAACTTAAAAACGCATCAGGCGCAAAATTTCGTGTCACGTTCTGACCTCAATTGACAACTATGTGAAATATGCAATGGCATGTCTCAATTCGTTCCAAATTCAATATGCACTTAGAGACTCTTTCGCACAACTTAAGTAAATTTGCGCATTACAAGTCAATTTGTACAAAAGCGTACAACAGCTTTCAAATCTTATATCGTTTTTGATTTTTTTTTTTGTATTTAGTAACCTTTTTGTCGCTTTTATAACACTTTTCTGCAATCATTCTTTAGAACTTCTGTTTGACCGCTTATATTGTAATTTAAAATTATTCTTTATGAAATCTTCTTTTAGAATTTTTCTAATATTTATTTTGTATCAAAGACTTTTGCCAAAATTCCATCTTGATATCAGGGATTATATTTTTCGTTGATTTTCTAAATGCTCCGATCCTCTTCTTGGTATGCGGTCACCTTTAATATTTAAGCCATTAATTACAGAAATATAAAAGTACCTCTCGAAATAATTCTATCGAACAGTTTTTTTAGAATTCTTGTTTTTTTACAAATTCTTCACACTATACTTTTTATTACGCCCATTTTTGCTTTATTTTACAAATTCTGTTTGCCATTTGACATTTTAGATTTAATGAAAAGTTTATAATAATAGAATATAATCAAATAATACCAAACTTAAATATTTAAATAAAATCAAGCATAAGTAGAAATTAATCTCTCAACGCTAATTAAACATCATGAATGCCTTCAATAAGGCAACTGCATAAAGGAAAATGAAAATTATCGCTCCCAAATATTAACTTGCATTGTTAGATATTATAAGCCATAAATAGGAAATCAGCTTAATTTGCTACCAAATTCACTGATTGGTTAAGTACATGTGTGTTCGTGTGTATGTATGTGGGTTTAGAAAATTACTCATACTATGAAATACGGAAAATTTCAAGCATATTATTATATTGCATTTAGAGCAAATATGATTTGTACATGACACGAAAACCGATATTGATTTCAATACATACGCACAGCATTTGATTTGACTTTCGAGGGCAACACAGAAGACTCTCACAAGCGCACACACACTCACACGCAGACACACACAAGCACTCGCAGTGTCTCGCAGATAGAATTTATACAAATACATCAGCAGTCAAATAAAGTGCGGACAAACATTTGCTATTGTTGTTGTTGTTGTTGGTTTTGTTCTTATTGTTATTGTTGGTGTTGTTTTTGTTATGGTAAGGAATATCGCCCAGCAATGTTTGCTTTTAAGGTTAACGGATATTCATACAAACATATCAAGTACAATAAAGGAAGTACGAAATGTTAGTAATGAAGAAGAGAAGAAGGCAAGTGCCACACACACACACACACACGCAGATACGCACACGTACACATAAACATTTGTTCATTCACAAAACACGGAAGACACAAAATCAGACAATTGAGCGTGCAAAGACCTTGCCTGCCTGCCTGCCTGCCTGCCAGCCACCCATCGCCACTGCCAACCACAAAAAATATAAGAAGCAAACTTACCACAATTTGGACAAATTGTTTCATAATTGATTGATGTACATAAACACACACACACTGACTTACTGACACACACACATACACAATAGGGACTTAGCCGATATCAAGCTAAAGAGAAACATTTTCCATGTAGTATACATCATGGCGTTTTTTGGCACACATACACACACATAAAATAACTTTACTTGGACAAAATGTGACATGGATGAGCTTGTTACTTGTGTGGCCGACATGTGTGTGTGTGTGTGTGTGTGTCTTAAAATTGGTTACGTAGCTGACAACCGCAGGCGAACACACATACACACACACACACAGACGATATATATTGTGTACATTGATGTGAAAATAATTTCTATAACGCCTACATGAGCTTACAGTCAGAAGGTTTGCCTGCCACCCAGACAGACAGACAGATTGAGAAGCAAATAGGCTGCCAAACAGTCACGAAGATTGCCTTGAACTGACAGTCAGTCAAAATTGTTGCCTTCCTTTTTATTACATGAACAAAAGCAAAGCCAATAAAAACATAAAAAATAACAACAACAACAAGAAAATCAAGCATGAAACTGCCGCGTCTTTTTCGATTCATTCAAGCAAAAATAAAGTTAATCACAACTTAATTGTATCTTGTATCTGTTCGATATATGGCAGCATGACAATCGCAGCACACCAGCAACTAAAACAAAAAGAATAACCAAAAAAAAAAAAAAACAGACAAATGGAAAATGTGAAAAAACGGCAAAGAGAAAAATGCCAAAAACATATAAATAATAAAAAAAAAAAAAAAATTAAATTATTTTTCTTCCATTTTTTTCAGTCTGGCGTTGTCATGTGGCCAAATGACTCATGCGGACCGTGTAAAATTGAAAGCGTATAACATGAGACGTAAAGAAGCAGAAGAAAAAATAATAGTAAAAAAAATATATATGCAAAGAGAGAAAATGAATTATTTCTTCATTGTTATTATTTTTTTTTTTTTGGTTGTTTGTTTTTGTTTTTAATGCTGCAGCCTGCAGCTAATTATAATTTATACAAAAGTTGATTGTCAACGTAAACAAAAACAAAAAGACGAAAACAAACAACAACAACAAATACAACAAAAAATAAAAAATATAAAAAAAGAAGCAAAAAAATAGTAAATTACTTGGTAATGAAAAAAATGACAAAAAAAAACATTGAGAAATGTCGCCAAAATAGCAGAAAATTAGTAGACATGCCACGCGCATATACAAAAGCTTTCCCACACACACACACACACACACACACAGATACAGATACACACGAGCACACGTGCGCACACAAGCTGCTTGCCTGCTAATTAAAGTCAGCAATCAGAGGCCAGTGAAAAGACAAAAACTGGAACAAAAACAGGAAAATTCTTTTACGAAAAAAATACCAAAAAATATTAAAAAAAAAGTACCAACTCCAGCGCACCAAGCCCAGTAAAAGTATCTAGCACAATAAAGCATCACGAGTATTTTGAGGCATCAATGATAGCGACATCAACACTTCGAACAATAACGCTAACAATATTACTAACAACATTCACAGCACGCCTGATGCATTCACTCACGCACGCACGTAGGCACGCACGTACGTTCAACACCCACACACATGCACACATATGTATGGTATGTATGTACAAACAATTTTCATTGGCTTGTGCGTTAGTTGAACACATTCACTTACCTATCGTCGTAATTAATGTCAACGAGTAGAGAAACGCTGATGCGTAAGTCCATTTGTGCGTTGGCGCGTTCATTGCATGCACGCCCGGCTGATAGATTTTTGATTGGCGTACTGCGCGCAACAGCGTATCCTAATAATGGGAAAGACATAAAGCCAAGTATAAAGATCACATATATATTCAGTAACATGTCTAATAAAGAGCAACTTTTCTCTGTCATAAAAAAAAACATATAAAGTTCTAACATAAAAACAAATAACTTATCAATATTCTTAGCTTATTCGGTTATCAAATATCATAATAATTACAAATGTTAGTTATATTTAGTAAAACTTCGATAATCCGGTCATATCACTAATTCAGATATTATTGTCTTATAACTTCTGATATAAGGTCAAATATATTGAAGATAGAAAATTAAAAAAAAATGAAGAAAGAAATTTAAATAATAAAATGGACTCTGTTGTAATTAGTTAACAATAATCAAATAATTAAAATAAGAAAAAAATTTTAAAGTCTTTAGTCCAAATGATTCGAAAATTCGTACATTGCTCAGTTTCTAATTTATTGAATTATTGAATTTCTACTCTCTTGTTTGTGCCCAATATATTTTACTCTATCATAGACAATTTACCTGAAATAGTTGCACCTCCTGCGCCGCCAAACGTGTCCAATTCTCTTTATAGAGTATGTTGAGATCCTCAGTTATTGACCATAGACGATCAACGGTTCTGTAAAGTATGAATAATTAATACATTATTACTTTTGTACAGCTTGAAGTTGTTTTTAATGTTATATGGTTGCCAGACTTGTGTGATTTTCTTGTAGGTTGTGCTATTCTTCGAAATCTATTGTATTTTATATTTCTTAAAATAAATAGAACATTTATCTTTAGTCAATATTCTTGGGATCAAACAAAAAAAACTTCCTTAAAATAATAGAAATTAAAATAATAATTTAAAAAATTCCGAACTATAAAAAGTACTCCTCCTATTAGAATTCAAGCTTAAATAATATTTAATACAGAAATGTTTAGACTATACAAAAAAAAATTCTTCTGCAAATACTCTCAATCTGTCTCTACTCTATATAAATTGATACAAACTCTATCTTGATATCTAATAACAGCTCTTAATACCAACAGAAGCTAATAAGATAATGAAATTTTTTTATGAAATAACCAGAATTCGGCATTGTGCTGCCAGAACTATTAATAACAATCATCGTCTGTCGAAAAAATAAAACAAAATCAGTCGATTGTGATCGCTCGAACGATATACAAGTTTGTAATACAAAAAGAAAAGAAAATAAAAAAAATGTTTAATAAAGCGCCGCATCTGTGTAGAACTCTATTTTATATTGTGTTAGCAAAGTTACTGCTTCTACTGATTGTGCTCTACTATGCCAACTACGGTGGTCGTGTCACATGGAAGCTGCCAATTGGCCTTGTCAAACATAATTTCGATAGACGTCCACCGCCAACAAAAAGTCAGCTGGACGAGCTTATGGCAAAAGAATTGCCATCATTGCCGTTAAAACAATTGTTGCATCACGAAGGCAAACAGTATCGTCTGAACGAGAGTTGTGCACCGTTTGCGGAATTGATGGACATAAAATTTCAAAATGAATACTGGCAGGTGGCAAATGGTGGTGAAAAAACCTATTATATATACAGTGCATATTACGACTATCGACCGACACTCTCCGACATACCAAAGGTGCGTTTGATGGCCATGATCAATGAGATTGAAAATCGATATCCGGCAATGTTTTGTCAGTTGTGGTTCAAAGATACACTTCAGCCGTTAATAGTGCCAGTGGCCGAGTATGATGTGCCCTGGTATAAAGATTGGGGTTCAACAAAGCGACACTTCTATCCAACTGTTGTCACATGCAACATGCCAGAGGATGGGGCACTCAAGTATCAAGTACCCGAGACGGTCTCTTTGGTGGCAAATGAATGCGATCGTGCGACAAATAATTTGCGTGTACAATATGAATTGCCTGAGGATGTTGCGAAGTCGTCGGTGAAAATGACATCAACGGAAGACAACAATGAATCGAGCAAGAAAAGTTTTGCGGTCTGTGTTAAACCATTGGACTTTGCTTATAATGATATATCGAATCGTATGGTCGAATGGCTGGAATTATTACGTTTACTTGGCGCCGACAAGGTTACCATCTATAACTCTCAACTGCATCCCAATACTTCACGTGTACTGCGTTATTATGCAAAATCGAATGGTTTCGTTGATTTCCGTGATTTAGCAATGGCGCGCGGCGAACCGCACACGCTGCCAAACTTTCAACATTTGATTATGAGTAAAGATAAACTAAATCGTGTGCTCCACGAAGTTATCTCATACAATGATTGCTTCTATCGGAATATGTATAAATATGATTATATTGTGATCTGTGATATTGATGAGGTCATCATGCCATTAGGTAATCTAACTAATTGGTCGGATCTCATAAACACCGCTTATCATGTGCCCAATCCATACCATCCGGATGAGAAGTGCAATGATTGGGTTAGCTATTGTTTTCGTAATGTTTACTATCCACGCTATCCAATGAAGCCACCGCATTATGACAATCTGCCGTCATACTTTTATATGCTACAACATGTGGAACGTGTTGCAGAGCATTTGGATCCGAATTCTGCTACCAAATGTATACACTCAACAAATTATGTGATCGCCATGTTCAATCATTTGCCAATAAAATGGCATAAAAGTTGCGGTCCCAAATCGGTGCCCATCGATCTTGCACAAATGCAACACTATCGTGAACCGGACATTAACAAGACATTACTCAATCCGGTTGTCGATGATAATATTTGGCGTTTCGGTGAACCGCTCATAGAACGTTCAAACGCTGTGATGAAAGAGTTGGGATTTTTCAAATAAGTAATAATGAAATAAAACATTATTATTAGATAAAAAAAACTTAGATATTCATATGAATCTGTCAGATAATCCAATATTTGATTGTTTTTTTTTTTTGCTGTTTATTTAATAAAATTAATAATGTGTCACTGACACACATTAATATATATTTTTTTTAAACTTTTTTCGATACACACTTTTTGTTAGTGTTTTTTGACTATAATAAAATTTGACTAGCTTTAATATTGTTTGTTGTTATAGTTTATTAACACTTGTGCAAACACCGTATGAGCGTCATTCAGTAGAAAAGTTACAAAGACATTAGACAAACAACAGAAAGTGCGTTAAGACATAGTGTAGAAACGAACTTCGAATTTGACGCAATGTTGTGCGATTGGCATTTACGTAGCTTGGAATTAAGCTCATTTTGAAATTGACATTTAAACAAACAAAATACGTTCGTACTGTATAAATATTGCCTTTTCATTGTAATAATCTTAGTGTATAACTGATCAAATAGTTTCAGAACTTCCAAAAAAAAACTACGTAAAACCTCGCACTCGACTTCGAAATACTCTGTACCTATACTTATTAAAAAAATATTTTCCTTTGATTCATTAGCTTTTATAACATATGGTACAGATGGTCTATTTCAACTAATAACTTTGGATGAGGATTTTTAATTTTTTTTTTTTTTTTTTACAAACTACAGAGTGTTTGTAAGAGTGAATCCCACAAGCTGCATTTATCGGTCTCCAGGTGGGATAAATTTCCGCAAGTGAGTGTCCGATTATAGAATATATGGTAATATCAAGCGTTCTCAAAATTTCTTTCTGTGATCCATGATTTTTTCCATAATGAATTTTTTTTTTTTCATTTTGTAAACCTGTTTCTGGTGCAAAGACATTTTAAAATTTTTCTTAAGATTGCTTTATAATAATTTTTGAATCTCGAAAATCTGTTATGGAAACAGGGAATTTTAGCGCTCTCTCTCTCATGAAATATGATGAAAGATTTACCCAATAAATCTAGACTCTAAATAAAGCTTAAGAAACATTCAAGCGATAAATTTTCACTAAACCTAATTTCTGATAAAAATGTTCCTGAAAAAAAACAAAAATCCACCAGTTTGTAAGATTAAATATTTTCCATTGCTTAACATGATATTACTTCCGTTTGTTTTGTTTTATAAAAATAAATTTTATTTGCTTAAAGACTTTTATTTTTATTAAATATAAGAAATTCAATAAAATTCATATTTGAAATCTACAAATGTAATTTTGAGCACTTTTGAATATAATCTTCAACACATTCAAGTGCTTAACCGCACACACCTACACACATACATATATATATGTATATATATGCAACTTAAAGCGATACTTTATAATGCCTACTTTACTTTTCTTTTTCTTTTTATGCTCTAAGGTCGTTTTAAGCACCCCAGCTGACAAACACTTTATATGCACGTGTGTATGTACATATGTGTGAGTGTATGTTTAGTAATATGAAGAATTTACCTTGAACGTATTTCCGCATTTGCGAGCTCAGTGCGTGGATATGGTTTCGATGCTGCAACGGCTGTTTCCAATGAACTCATGTCCTCAAGTTCGCCCTCAAGTGTAACGAATATGATTGAGCCCATAGCAGTGTAGAGCAGCACCAACAGTAAAACACCTGTCATACACATATACATACATGTAACATGTATATTAAAAAGGATGTAGAAGAATAAAATAATAAAGAAAAAAGAAAAAAAAATATTAGCAAATAAAACAAGTAAGCAAAAAATAAAAAAAAATCAATGATGATATTAATAATAATGTTGTTAATGTTGGAAATATGTTAAAGGCTATAATGATAATTGTTGATAATGATAATGATAATGATAACAAGCTGTTTGTCCGTCTGTCTGTTTGTCCGAGTGTTTGCAACACTTACCTGTCGCTGATATGCAATGCGATTTTGGTGCCTTTTGACAACCACACAAGCCGCTGCCATGATTGTCACGTTGTTTTTCATTCTTTGGCGTTGTGGGAAAGCACAATGAGCTGCCACCGCCGCCGCTGCTGCCGCTACCATTGCCATTATTGCCACCATTGCCGGCGCCATTATTGCCGCCAGTATTGATGTTGCCAGTATTGCCAATGCCGCCAACGTTTAATTCATTGCCAGTTTGTGGGCCAAGAAACGCGGACAATGGCAATGGTGGCTTTTTATTCATTTTGTGTCTGTCTGTCTGTCTGTCTGTCTGTGTGTGTGCGTTTAATGCAGTCAAAAGCTTATATGCTTTCTCACTCACTCACTCACTCAGTCACTTGGTCGCTCGTTTGTTCAGTTACTCACGCACGCACTGTAAAATGAACGCACGTACGCATACGGTCGTGACACAAATCAATCAACGCAGTGCAATGCTATGCTATGCTATGCTATGCACTTTTCGTACGCTCTTCTTCTTCTTGCACGTTTACTTATTATTGTTGTTGTTGTTGCTGTTGTTGCGCTTTGTTTGATGTTTATTGTTGCTATTGTTGTTGCTCTGGGCGTTTTGTTTTGCACCTGTGCCTGCACATTGACAGTCAAATCTTTGATTTGTTCACTCTCCCACGTCGCTCTCTCTCTCCTGCGCTCTCTTTGTTTTTTATTTGTTGTTTGTGCGTGCGTTCGCTCTCGTTGCCTGCAATCAAATCAAATTATCTGCCGTTGCATTCAGTTTAGACGATGAACCGCGTTTGTTGTTGTTGTTGTTGTTGTTGTTATCGTTGTAATGCCCTTTGTTGCTATTGTTGTTAGTGTTACTGGCAGAGCTTAATACGCGTTTGAGTTTGTGCTTGATTTGCTTTTTGTCTTCTTTCCTCTTTTTTTTTTTTTTGTATATTTATATGTATTGCTGTATATACATATGTATGTATGTATAAATATGTGCGTGTGTTTGTGTATTAGTGTGTGTGCGTTACGAACAATTTGCACGTAATCGTATCACAACGTAATGTTTTACGTTGTACGCGTCCTTAATAAAATGACATTGTTGAAATGTACGCTTTGTCCATCATACAGAAGCTTTCTAGCACTATCTAGCTATCTCACTCTTTGGCACCTAAGCGCACATATACACTTTTTGCATACGTAAATTCATATGTGTGTGTGTGTGTGTGTGGCAATACACTTTAGTCGATTTAGCGCTTTTTATTGCAGTGTGTCACGGCTAGTCGCCGCTGCCGCTGCCGCTGTCGCTGCCTCCGCCTACATACACATACAAACAGCTGTCGTCTTCTTGTTCTTACTGCTGCTGCTGCTGTGCTACTGCTGCTTAGTCGTCGTGTCGTTTCGTTTTCTTCTTCTTCGTATTCTTTTTATTTCTGCTGATCCACGCTATTCGTTTCAATGCTGCCTTTCGTTTACTCACACATACGCCAACGCATTTACTTTGCTCTTTACGCGTTTTGCTTGCCCAATGGCTTGTTGTTGTGTTTTGTTGTTGTCTCCTTTTTTTTTTTTTCTTTGTTGGACTCGTAAGCCGTGCACGTTCTAATACGTTTATATGTGTGTATGTGCGCGTGTAATTTCACTCGCTCGTTTTAGATTTTCTTTGTCTCTTTTTTTTGTTTTTATTTTTTTTTTTTTGCGCTTTGTTTGAGTGCCAACGAAATTTGCACTCGTTAATATTGTTGTTGCTTTATCTCCGGTTTTTTTTTGTTGGTTTTATGACTGGCGCCCGCAAACGGAAATGTTTTTACGCTGGTTGTAAAAACTGTCGCCGGAAGCTGCAAATGCAAAATATTGCGCACAATTGTGAATTATATACATTTACAAAACTGTACATACATAGAAGAAGAAATAAAGGCAAGGCGCAAAAAAAAAAATGCCCAAACGCATAACATAAAAGAAGCAAGTAAGAAAAAAAAAAAAACAAAATCCAAAACCAGAAACAAAAAACCCACAAATGAAAATGAAAACTTTCAGCTTTGTTTGTCCGTGTGCGTGTTTATTCATGTTTTGTTTTTATTCTCATTTTTTGTGTTGATTTTAGTGTTGGCAGTTTTAATGTTTTTACGCACTTAAGTTGCCACACATACACAGACAGTTACCATATAGTATCTACACATATGTATCTATGTATATTTATACGTGTTTGTATGTATGCAATATGCCGACAAATTGCATGATAGCCTGTAATTGAGTCAACAAACAGACACACACACACACACACATACATTCACACATACAATTATGGTAAGAAAAGTAATACACTTTCCATTAAATGACAAACTGAAATTGAAACTGTTCTTTTGGCAAAAATGTTTACTTTTATATAAAAATTATTTAAAAAATTCACAACTCATAATATTAATTAGTTTATGAAACCAATAAAACCTTGAGAGGTCACATTCTGGGTGGGACACAGAAGTAGCCTACTTCTAAGTCAACTAAGACAATGAATGCATTGCCTTTTTTCCAAATTCTTATTTATTAATGAAGAAATGACATTTTCTTTGCATTTCAATCGATATTGAAAGCAAAAATTGGTAGATCTTCTTCGCTTCTCATTTGAAAATAGGGACTCTTTTAGCAACAATGTTTAAAAATCGTTGAAAAATTCAAAAATAATACTTTTTTATTTAGACATCACGTCTAAAATAACTTAAAATATTTTAGATCCCACTTAAATATGCTTAAGACAATAATCCACGCGAAAAAGGCTGGGATCTGAAAGAGTATGCTTGGTTCTTCAATTTATATCGACCAATAAAATTAAAAATTAAAAAAAAAATAACATTAATGGGTCAAGTTATAGTGAACGAAGGTGTACGAGTGAAAATAATATCTCTAAGTAGCAAAATCGTAGCACTTCTACATAAGAATCCCAAAATTGGTTTATCGTTTGAAACCAACCATGGGAATAAACATGTCAAAATCGCAAAGATAATAATTTTTATTAGCGATGGAAAAGTTTTTGTAATTGTTGATGTAAAATTTCATCATCAGTATAACATTTGTCCATTGGAAAAATAACCAGATAATTATTATAGACATTTTTTTCATTTTATAGAAAGTGTGCTATTTTATTGACCACAGCTATTTATTTGCACTTGTCATTAGTGTTTTTCTCGCTCATTTATTTGCCTCGCCTCGCCTCACACATAATCAGACACACACACACACATACATTCGTACACCCACACACATGTACGTGCATACATGCTTTGTTGTCATTAACTGATAAACGTGAAGTTGGCCGCACGTGCGTATAACCGAATTAACCAAAGTCGCTCACGCACACATTACAGCATTAACATAACTTTTGCTTTTGCTTTTGACTTTGCCTTTGCTTATTGCCATTCACAAATGTTATCCAATTAAAATGTTACTACTTAAGGTTAATTGGTTCATATTTCATTTTATTTAATACTTCAAAGTTTTTACCATACATATGCAGAAATTGTGCAACACTTTTATCAGTGCGGCAACATTTTACTCAAAATAATAATAGTGTACAAAATTAAAACGGACATAACTTAATTAAGAACGAGGAAAAACTTTTTGTTAAACTAATTTTGACACCCAACGTACGAAAAGTTCAAGTGCTTTTAAAATAATTTCATGAATTACGCAAGTTTTCAAAAATTTAAGCAAATCTGCAATGGACGTGACATGATGAGACAAGTTAAAATTCAAATGTTGACATTAAGGTGGCTTTGTTGACGTCATTGTGAAACTTTTGCTTAAATGTTAGTTAATTGCATTAAACTTGGCTAAAAGTGTTGCTCAAAAAAGTAAAGACAACATAATTAGTATCTTAGGCTAATTATGTCTCCAATGAGTCTTTCTTGGTAATGCCTTAACATCTGCTCACTCCTCAGCTTATTCCGAATTATCACTCTTTTTTTTTTACGAATTTAAGGTATAATTTTGGATTTTTTTTTTTTTTTTTCAAAATATTACAATATTTTTTTCTTAAAAAAAAAAAACAAATCCCGAATTATAAAAAGTACTCCTTATTATTAATGCATTAAAATTCTTAATAAGTACTCCTTAATAAGGCTTTCTTTTCGGCTTGTTCCTAAATATCGCTGTTTCACTCTCTTTCTACTGCTATAAGAGACTCTTTATATAATTTGAATATTAAAAGAAATCCTGGTTTTCAAAAAGTACTTCTTGTATAACATTATCCAGTAAATTTTATAATGCATTACAATTATTAAGCAAGATCTATTCAGTGCTACCTTTAAAGTTTGTTCCTAAGAATCAATCGCTCTCTGTAAACAGAGAGATCGATAACCTCGCTTCCTTTACTAATATAAAATATTTCTTTCTTGTTACTGTTTAAATAAGAAAATATTAAAGTGCTCAAGCACTAAAATTTAAAGAGATATAAAGCAATATTAGTATATGTACATTTTTAATTTAGAGCTCTTAATGCTTCATGCAAATTTGCGCTTACTTTTGTAGTGTTGCAAAATGTTTATTGAACTCTAATTGAAATTAGTTTATCAATTATATAATAAATACAATATCGAAATCAATTTGCTAACACTGCAATCACAGAATATCATTGCCCAGAAGAAAACAAAGGCTAATTAAAGTGAAAAGTAAGTGAAGCCTATTTTAGGATATTGTTATCTCTTTTTGCCTTATATACATAGTTATTAAAGCACTAACAAGGCCAACATTAAAATGCAAGACAGCAAATGACACACGCAATGCTTTACAATGTAACGTAAAGCAACGTAACGCAACGCAACGCAACGTAATGCAATGCATTGTTGCAGAGCAAGGACGTGACGTGACTCTTCATATTGTATGCACGAAGCGTATACGCAATATTGTTGATTGAAATATACTCAAGTTGAGACAAGTCATGTGCATTTAAGTCGAGTTGAGACGAGTTGAGTTGAGTTGAGTTGAATCAAGACGAGCCTGAACAATTTCGAAGTGAAGTGAGTTTCGATGCAACTTAACTGTTTGCATTTTAAAGCAAAAACTTGTACTGTAACTGATTTCGGCACGTTTCATGTATTTTTTCTTTTATTTATTTATTTTTTTTTTTTATATTTTTTATTTTCTCTTTTTTTTTTATCTTTGTTTCTTTAGCAAATGAAACAGTTGAGCTTCAAAAAGCTGCCTCTGCATAGACTGCCTTGCTCAATACAAAAACAAAAAAAAAAGGTAAAACGATTTTCATGTCAGAGTAAAACAAAAAACACACATACTTGAGCAAAGAGCATCAAAAGCGTTTGCAACATTGATGCTATTGATGCTGTTGTTGAGTAGCGTAAATGAAAAGTAAAATTCAATGGCTGATGGCTCATTAGGAAATCCTATTAGCAGGAGATGCATTAACCAACACTGGCTTTGCAACGCAATTAAACTGCAAATCACGCCTCGTCTGCAGTAAACCGTAATAAGCCAAAAGAGAAAACATCAATACAGAACAAACAAAAAAAAAAAACTCCAGAAAATATCGAATAAAAGAAATTGTACGAAATATGTTAAGAGAAGAAGTCAAAAGGAGAAAAGAAAGGAGGTACATATGAATGAATGAATAATAAAAAAATAAGTTAAGGAACACAGATAAAGAGACTAGTAAAACAAAGCCGAGTCAGATCAGTAAAGAAGGTTACAGAGAAAGAATAGAAGTGAAGGTTAATCAATATTTTAAAGAGCAAGATAGATTAGTAGGGATGGGAAAGAGAGTATGTGAGGTTAGTAGACGCTAAAAGTAATCGACGAGAGTAAACAAAGAAAGCCAAAAGGCGAAGAGAATCAACAAGAAAATATCAGGACAAAAGAAGATTCAGAGAATAGGCCAAAGACAAGGAAAATTTCATGATTTTGTGAGTGTAAAAAAAGGATCTGTAATTGATTAAGAAAAAATTCAAGAAATTTCACGATAAAAATAGGAGGAATCAAATCAACAAAGAGTCAAAGTAAAATGGAGTAGAATTAAAACACGCCAAGAAACAAAGAAGAAGAAATCAAAAGCATGCAACAAACAAAACAAAATCAAATGAAAGTGCAAGTTGGCTTGAAGTATATTTAAAAAAAAAATATATATATATATATATATATTACTAATACGACCGGCATGCCGCACATCAAAACTTGTGACGCTGCACTTGTGTCAGACATGCGCTCGTCTTGCTCGAACAGCTGCTTTTGCGTGTTCACTTCACGATGAGAATTTCACAAAGTGAAACCTCAAAAAAAAAAAGAAAAACTTTACTCAAAAATCGCAAAAACGACAAAATTGCGCTAAAAAAGAAAAAAAACAAAAACAAAAACAAGGAAACAAGACGAACATGAACTGCTAGTCATACTAGTCGTTGCATGCTTTGACCAATGGCGCAAAACACAAAAAAATATCCAGCCCCAGTACAACAAAAACCATCATAACACAAAAAAAAAAAAAATACTTTCACAAGCCGAAAAGTATGCCAAGTACTTAACACAAAAGCATTTTGAGACCGCTGCGAATTGAAGTCTCTTTAAAGGGTTCGTTTTTTCTTTCCGTTTTCATTTTATGTTTTTCATTTGTTCGTCGTCATGCTGCAGGCATGTGAGTGTGCATGTGTGTGTGTGTGTGTGTGTGTGTCTATGTAAGGCTCTAGTGTACAAACAAGAAGCTGAAAAAAAGATTTACGCTGAAATATCCGATGTAAAAATGAATTGAGCGAATTATGTTTGCACAGACTTCAATGCCGAAAAGATAAACATGTCTTGTTGGTATAAATGCAACTTACATCACACACTCACACTGATACAATGAATCAAATGCTAAGCTTACAAACGAGCAAAGGTTTAAAAGTTCTTTCCACAGATTAAGAATTCTACAGAAAAGATTTTCAATGAAGTTAATATCGGCTTACAATGACCAAAAAAAAAATTTCAATTATTTTTGCAAACGAGGTAACAGTGCGTACAAATTCTGACAGAGCTTGTTAGTGCGGCTTTTAATATTACTTATGATGAAACAAAAAATAAATACAAAAATTACAAAAATAATTACTTTGTTGAAAGAATTTTGATTTGTAATCTTTTAACTTTTATTTTAGTTGGCTTTTTGATAAACTAATAACAGTAGTGAAGTATGTGGTCAATATAAGAAATATTTACAATTATCTTATTAGTCATACATATAGAAAAACAATTATCATTTTGGGGCAGTAATGATGGTTTCCATACAAGGAACATCCAGGCACTCACTGGTGTCCTTTTGGTTAACATTAAGTTGGAACAAAATTCGAGTGCTAGATTGCCGTATGTGCCTTGTGAACCGGTGTAACATAAGAAAATTTGTTATATTTCTTATTTTTTTATTTGAGAATTCAAATACCTCGGGTCGCTGTATACAAGCACAATATTTTGTTCTTCAAGGGCCTAAATTCAGTGAAAGTGTCAGTGAGAGAGGGCTTATACATACATCCAATCCGTTTTGGTCAGACCTAAGCAACCGATTGACTGAAGCTCAATGTTCTTATTTAATTATTGTTATATTTATCTATAGCTTTAAGTGATCGGATTATTATTATAAGCCATGAGCATTAGTAAAAGTTTTAATGTATTTGAAAAGTAGATTGTATTTTTATGACCTAAAACATCTACATAGATTTGAAATCTGAAACAAATTCTGTTAGTTCATTATACTTATTATATTTCTTACGTTGCGTTACGTTACGTGCCGTTAGTGTACATTTGTATACAATGTGATATATCAGTACGACAACAACAACAACACAAATTTTGCAATCTTCAGGCATCACGAAATGAAGTACGTGTAAAAAACTCATTGTGGCAAGACACACTACAGACACATAAGTCACTGAATCTATTTGTCTGCAATGAAAATGCATAAACATGTCTGTTTTCTTTTTGTATTATTCTTTTTTTTTTTTGTTGTTTTGTTTTCTATATTTTCTTTTACTCAAGTAAAAGAATCATACCAAAAATTAAACTGAAATACATTGAGGCAAAATCATCAACAACACCAATGCATTTATAAGTGAGTAGAAAACTGAGCCTGCTGCTGCTGATGCTGATGCTGGCAATGATGCCATTACTATACTGTTTGTTGTTGTTGTTGTTGTTCGTTGTGCGGCCTTGTCATCACACACGCACACACACACACACACACACACACAGGGACATGTATACTTATGTATTCTCATGAACCTTACGCTGGACCAACCCCCCCACACCTTAAAAGCAAATACAATACAAAAGACCAGTACACACACACATTGGAAAGCATAGAAAGCAAACCACCAAACGCCACTTGAAATTATACCGTTACTCGATGGCCTTGCTTGGCCTACGCTGCACTGCGCTACGTCGAGCCGAGCTGAGCTGAGCTTGCTTTGCTTTGTCTTATTTTACCGTACTCAGCCCATTTTCAGATCGTTCATGCTGTTACATTCGCCACTAGCCGCTCGTCGTTTGTCATTCATTTGTCTCACTCTCTCATTCACACATTCGTACACTTATACACTCACTCAGTCACTCACTCAGTCCGTCAGCCCGTCAGTCAGACGCTTGTTTGCCGTTCGTCATTCATTTGCCGCCGCCGCCGTCTCTCACTTTGGCCTCATTCATACGCGCAGCGCGTTGTGCACGTTCATTCATGCCGCAAAACGTGTCGAGCAGCGTTGAAGTTATGGTTTTTTCTTCACTTTTTTTTTATTATTTTTTTTTTTGCCTTTTACATTGCACACACACACACATATATAAATATATATATTGTTGCCCCTAGTCGTATACTTAATATATATATTTTTTTTTATATATAAATTTTTTGTGCTTTGCAACCAAAATAAAAACAACAAAAACAAAAAAAAAAAAAAAAAAAGGAGAAATCATTTTATTTATTTTGTTTATTTGTTTGGTGAGTGCGAGAAAATTTAATCAGTAAAACATTTTCACCATTTCGACTGACATTCAACCTGAATTTAGATAACAAATTATACAAAATACTCGATAAAGTGGGCATAAAAGCTAAAATAAAACAACAACAGAGGGCAACAAAAAAAAATTCCAATGAAATGAAATAAAAGCAACGAAAAACCGCAATTCAGGTAGACATGTATGTATGTGTGAGAGTGTATAAATGATATATGTTTGTTCATGTTTTGAATGTGTATGTGTGTGTGTGTGTGTGCCGACATTTTGTACGATTTGCAGTCGAACGTGTGAAAAACGCTTGTACAATTTTCTTAACTCAAGTTTCATTGGGCAGCTCAATTTCAGTTGAACACATTTCGAGACTTGCATGCATGTTGCCGTTTAGGAAATGTTGCATACTTTTATGAGCTTTGCTCAATTTAAAATTAAAATGAAAAATAACATTTTAGCAAATAACATATTTGAAGCTCATGTAAAGGAATAGTTTTATTTTTTATAAATTTTATTTTTTTTTTCTTTTAAATTATTATTAATAATATCAAGTATTAGTAAATTCAATGCTCTTCAAACTAAAATCAATGCATAAATTTTATTATAATGTTCTGAACTTTTGACCTATTCAAATTACTTGATTTATAGTTTCTAATCTACAAATGAAAAAAGATAACAAAACAAAAAAAAAAAAAAAACAAAGAAAATAAAAATACCTCTTCCTCTTATAATTTATTGTTTGCTGAGTTCATTGGTGTGCTCGAGCAATCTAATCGAACAACTGCAATTGAAAGAACACACAAACATCTGATTACTGAATTTATCGATAAAAATGGAAAAGTTTTTTTTTTTTTGTTTTTTTTTTTATTATTTTGAAATGTTCGTATCGAAAATCCTTGCAACAATTTCCTATTGGCCCGAAATTTACAGCTTTTTATTGTTGAATGATGTATGAAATAGAGCCAGGCACGGACAAATGAACTCAAAAGAAGGCAAGCAAGCAGTCTGGCAAAGGGGTGTATAAGAATTGATGTCTGTCGTGTATTGTGTCTGTGTGTGTGTGTGTAAAAAACCATAAAGCGCATGGCATGCATACTCAAACAAAAGTACACACTCATACATGTACATATAATCCACACACACACACACACACATGTAAAAATACATAAATATTGTACATGTACACATCTACAATTCATTTGTGACAGTCAGTCGTAGTAGGTCGCTCATTTCGACTGTCTGTCTGTCTGCCTGTAGGTTCGTCCATCCGTTCGTTCGTTCGTTCGTCCTTCCTGCCATCCTTCCTTCCGTTCGTTCGTTCATTCGTCCATCAGATTGACTGTACTTCTTACTCAATTCACTTTGTGCGTTGCCTATTGTCTATTTCAGTCCCTCAGTCAGACAGGGAGTCAGTTAGTCAGTTAGTCAGTCTGTCATGTTGGTCAGTCAGTTAGTCAGTCAGTCATGATGCTATAAGCAAATCCCAACATATAAACTTAAAAATTTTGTAAGCGTATCGATTTGATCGTCTCATAGTATATGTATGTATGTGTATGTTTTATTATATGTGAGTGTATGTGTGTGTGTGTGTTAAATGCCGTAAATTGAAATAAGGCTTACGCTTACAGAGTTTCATGTGTTTCTCACTCACACTCTCGCTGTCTCTCTTACTCACGCTCATGCTTGCACAATAAACGTTCCAACACTCTCGACGCATTTATGTATGTGTGTGTGTGTGTGTGTGCGTGTATTGCATACATTCTTGTATTATTTATTATTATTTTGTTTTATTTTTTTTTATTATTTTTTTTTTGTTTGTCCTTAAATATTCTATACTATTTTGCTGGCACAACTAGGTTATTATTGAATATCGGCTTAGTCAGTCATTGTGCATAGACAAATACAAAACTAAATCAACTAACGCACACACACACACACACACACACACACACACTCACATATGTACATAAATACAACCAAAAGTGGCACATTCGCACTAAGCACATTTTGGTTATTTCGTGGGTAGTAACCGCTTTACTGTTATTGTTGTTGTTGTTGTTGGGTCGCAGCGCTCATGTTGGTTTTCAACGATTTGTGGCTAAGTTTGTCGTAGTTGACAATGTTATGCACACACGCACTCAAACACACACACACACACACATACGTATATACTAATATGCTCAAATATGTGCATGTTGTTTCCATTGTAGTTGTGAAATTAAGTCAAACAATTCTGTTTTGTTTTGTATATTAAAATGACATATGACAATTGACTCGTTACCGGTTACTTTATTGCTGTCCATGCCAAAAATGTCACTTTGTTTTTACAAAATATTATTTCAAAATTAACAAACCGTTAAATAACATGAATTGAAAATAACAACAACAATTTTTGACACATTTTTTTTATAAAATTAAATGGTTACTGACTCGTTACAGTTCGCTGAATATACCATTTGTAATTTATAAAAGCTCTTTTTTGTGTATGCAGACAAAAATACTTTGGATTTGCATCAATTATGGTATAGTATAATCGGCTGATCCAGAAATAAATCATCCTATAGTCGCTTTTGATCCTAACCAATGAGAATTTTTGAAAGTTCGTGCTATTAATAAAATGTCACCTACAAGGAGGAACTATAGCAGATCTTGACTACATCTTTTAATGCCCCTCAGCGCCAATCTAAGTCCGCATAAGGCACAGCCGGTGATCCAAAATAGAGTTGCATATATTTACAGCTCAATTTCAGTATAGTTTCTTCAAAGACGCCTTAATGCTTACTAAGTCTGAACATTTTAAGTAAGCTTTTTTTCACTGTAGAACATAATTAAAACACAATTGACAACTTGATTTTGTATAATTTATGCAAAAAAAAAAGAAATTACTGCAATTACAAATAGTGTAGCATACTTTTAGGCCAGCTGAAAACAAGAAAAGTAATAAAAATAAAGAAGAAAGAGAAAAAAGAAGATAAACAACAACGAAAATTACACAAATTAGCTCAATTGGACCATGGCATTAATGAATACCATTATCCTTTACAACTAAAACGCTTCAGGAAAAATGCGTACCAACAACAACAACAACAAGTATATACAAAAGAATACCAACTTCATTAGAAATTCAAAAGCATTTTAACGCCTACCGAACTCAGATTGTACAATAAAGGAAGCGTCGATGAACAACAACAACGACGATGAGGAGCAATCAAAAAGGACGCACAATGAGCGTGAAAAGGCGTAAAAGGATATAAAATGAAGAAGCACCGTGTATTTTTAAACAAAATCAACAACAACAAGCACATTGTAACCGAAACCACAAATTCAGTTGAAATAATGTCGAAATTATTATTATATACTTTGACCGAAACAAAAAAAAAAAAAAAGTCAACACAAAGTAAAAGCAGTGGTATAAAAAAGGAAAAACACCATAATAATAACAACAGCAACAACAACAACAATTAAAAACCAACAAGTTACGCCAAAGTTTCAATAAGAACAAAGCCCAATTTCAACAACAACAGATTTTCTAATGAGCAAACTTGAAAAGCTGAAAAATGGCAAAACACGCTATCGAAATTACTTGTTATAATGCTTGTGCAAAGATCTGGGAGAGTTGTGAGAGAGTTCTGATAGGGTTGAGGTGAGGTGACGTTAAGTTTCAACGGAAACAAAGTGTAGTGAAGTGAAGTGAAGTGAAATAGTTAAGCCAAAAGTGAGGTGAGTTTGATTGTTGGCTGTTGAACAAGAGCGGGCGAGAGTGCGGCCAGAGTGCGGTAAGTAATCGCAAATATTCGATAAGTGAGTGAATGAGTGCCTCAATGAATGTAATGAAAGGATATCCCTTTTTTTTTTTTTTTTTGATTTTTTGCTTTTTTGTTACGAATATTTGTTGATTTTTTGCAACGATTTTTTTTCTCTCTCTCTCTCTCTCAATGTTTGCTGTAGCTGGCAACTTTATACGTATTAGCGTAAGGGGAGGGGCAAAGGGGGAGGACAAAAAGAAAGGAACGAAAAAAAGAACTTTACAAGTTTACATTAAGCTTATTATTGTCTTAAGCTTCAAACAATCAAGTTGAAATGTTGTTGATAATGCTGAACTGTTGCCTTACTCGTTGCTCTAAAGCTGACAAGAATACGTTGTTGCTGTTGTTGTTGTTCTTATTGTATTGTGCTGATGAGCTAAAATGTCGACTTTTGGCCAACATTGTATATAACATAGACTTTTTATTGTGCTTTGGAATTATTGAGGCGATAAATACATTAATTAAACTAAGTTGAGTTGCGTTGCGTTGAATTGAGTTTGAGCTTCAGTTTCAAAGAGAGTTTTGTTAGCAATAAATAAATAAAAAGCTTGGAAGCCATGCGGAAAATAACAGAATGACTGACTGACTGACTGAAAGAATGTAAGAAAATAAACAAACTAAACAAAAAAAAGAAAGCAAAAAAAGAAACATTATACTCAACAATATAATACCCTACGCACACGAACCAGTGAAGTGAACCAAATCTAAAAAAAATTTTATATTTGATATCGCTCTTTTAAATAATGTTCAAAATATCAAGAAAATCATTTTAAAAAAATTTGGAATCTAGGAAAAATTTGAGTTTGAAAGTCTTTGAGGGGTAACCATAAGTGAGAGGAGTTTTGGGGTATGCAGTTTTATAGATGTCCATTTACTGCATGCAAAATTTCGCATACAAAGTTTTGGAGATATAGTAATTTTCGGAGCTACACTTAGAGAGTCTACATGCCAACCAAAACTGGATAGTGCTGGTTGGGCAGGAAGAAGTAGGCGTAGCACATTGATGAATACGGAAGGACAGACACAACTTTATCGATTTATTTTGTCTTCCTGATCAAGAACTTATACATACTTTACTTAGGAGTGTTTTTCTTCGCTCTTTCTATGCATTAGATACATTTGCTTTCAAAGAAATTTAATATGCCCTGACACACTGTATGTGCAGGGTATAAAAATAAATAACAGAGACGACAAAAGTAAGTTAAAGTAAAAGTGAAAGTTTGTGAAACGTGAAAGTCATAAAAGGAGTTGCTGCTAATCGCAGACAAGGAGACATACATATGTGAGTAAAACCTTGAGTGAAAGCAGCAAAGGTACAACAGTCAACAGTCTCAACAACAACAACGTGCACATACTAATAAAGCACATTATGTGTAATGATGATGACGATGACGATGTTGTTGTTGTTGATGACGATTATTGCAACGTTGAGGTCAAGAAATAACAAAGCAGTACAAAGAAATGTCGTGCATTGCTTACAAAGTATTAAAAATGCTATACAAAGTACGAAATAAAAGTGTATGCGTGAAGCATATAAGTTAACAAAAGGTCGTTAACAAAGAGCAAAGAACTTAGACAGGTATTTATACCTCACACACAAAACAACACAAAGAGAGACACATAAAAACTGACAGACATAAACTGACAAACATAATGACTTTGCCAAAAGCTGCCCGACTGACTAACTGACTGAGTGACTGACTGGGTGACTGAGTAAGTGAGTGAGTGACTCTTACCCTAATGTCTTATTGGTCTGTCTTAAAACAATAACAACTACCTAAAGCTTAAATCTACCAACTACCACCAGCGTTAAGCATTAGAACCACGTAAATGTAATTAAACCATATATCAACGTGAAATATGTTTAGACGTTTGCTAAAGTCGCGTTCGCGGCTCGCTATTTTACACATTGCATAGCATACTTTTCGGCAGCAACAAATAAATAAACAAACCCACATACATATATACATATTTTTTGGTAGTTTGACGCCTCGATTTAGATTCAGTCAATTCGCTTTTGGCTTTTGGGTTAAATGTTGCCATTGGTTTTCTTGCTTACTTTATGCGTACTAAACGTTGCCTTACAACACATACATACATATACACACACACACACAGAAACACCAAACCACTTAGAACCCAAATTACGCACAGACAGTACATACACATACAAACACACTTAATAGCTTACAAGGAAAAGCAATATAAATAAATATAAAGTAGAATTGTAATTATGTGCTTAAGGTGAGCAATGCTTGACTGGTTATATAAAATCCTTTGAAGCTGTCCAAATATAAAGCGAAAAAGAAAAACCTCAACATTACTGTTGTTGTTGTTGTTTATACTGCGTAGGATTTAGGAAAATGCTTTACGCATTTACCATTCTCGGCTTACCTAACAATGTATTCAGCATTTTGAGTAATGTTAAACGGTTTGAAATCTGCTAGAAACAACAACACGCAACATCTTAATATGAAATAAGAAAATCATCTACCTAAAAGTATGCAGTACTAAGCGTATTCTTGGAATGTGTTTTTTTTCCGCAGAATTTTCGTAGAAAAAAAACAACTTAACATAAAATTGTGAAATCAGCTGCCTAAAAGTATGCATTAGTATACGTTTTTTGGCATGTTAATGTTTTTTCAGCATAATTTTAGGCTACGTGTTAATCATTTAAGCAAATCTTTTAATGTTACTTATTTGTGTAAAAGTTAAATGCTCATGAATTCTTCACTGATGATTCTAATCGTTTAAAAAACAAAATTATAAATTGAAAATTTAAGAAAGCAAAAATTTGACAATTTTGCATACAAAATTCAAACATAAAATCCGTCATGCACACATAGTCATTTCACATTCATACACAAACCATAAAAAATACAGTGTGAAAACAGAAATAACAAATTTTTAATTAAATAAAAGAAATAACTTAAAAATACGCTGACAGTTCTGACAATGAAATGATAACATGTCATGTTATGTCAGTCTGGGTTTTACGCTTTTTCTACACTATGGCATTTGAAATGAATTTAATCAACGTTAGAATTAGTAATTTTCATAGCATGTTGGACATATCGGTACAAAAGTTCGCTCACATCTGTGTTTGTCTGTCATATACTAATATAAAGTATTCAAATATTAAGTATACGTCGTTGTCGTTCGCTTATCAAAGCATATAATTAACTAAATTGCGTTCAACTTACTGCAATTTACAGTACGAGTATATGCGCACAAGGACACGAGAAAAATGTGACTGCAACTGGCATGCAAATATGATAAATTTTATCTACGGTCAAAATGTGAGCGAATATTAGAGTAATGGGGATGGAGAAAAAAAAACAAGTAAGGACAAATTTTTAATAAGTATAAATCATGCTCAACGCTAATGAAACGCATTTGCTTTGACGCGACTTGTGTCTTGTGCACGGTTGCTTGTATGAGGGCAAAGCTTAAAACAAACTGTAGGAAGACATTGCAAAATTTGCAATATCCGCTTATGTAAGCAAAAAAAAAAAAAAAACAGAATAAAAAATGTCAGAAGGAATAAAATCACCAAGGATGTCATGATTCGCGAATCTTTAGTTGGCAATGAGTTTTTGAAGGATGCTTTTCGTCGTTACGATCGAGTCTGTGTGTGTGTGTGTGCGTGTTGGTGTTGAATGATTTCGAAAAATATAAAAAAAAAAAAAGAATAATAATAAATTAAAAAAATGACTAGTTGTCTGTGGAAATTTTATCAGAAGAACGCATGCAAGCAAAGCTTAACACAAACAAAAATTAAAAAAAAAAAAATTGAAAAAAAGGAATATTCATTTTACTAGCGCAGGAAATAATGTCGAGAAAAAAAATCAAAAAAAAAAAAAAAAAACAAAAAGGAAGGAAGACACAAACACCTCTGACATTTGTGCCTGCACGCATACATGTGTGTGTCTGTGTGTGTGTGTATGTATGCAAATTATGTGGCCTAGGCGCTATTGAAAGCGCTGCTTCAAACTGCCAAACTAGTTAAGTGAATGAGATAAAGCAAGCAAGCAAGCAAGCAAACCAGCCACCAAGCAAGGAAGCAGTCAGCCTTACTGTCTGTCTATCTGTCTGTCTCTCTGTGGCAAGCATCCTTGTCTTTCATTTTAATGGTATACGCTTCATTATTTCTAATTGGCAAATTTTCAATCAACGTAACGCCCGCGCTAAACGTGTAGTAGTTTGCCAACAGGCATAAGACAACAACCCAAGAAGATGTTCGAAAAGTATGAGCAAGAAGAAGATGTAAATGTAGAAGAAGATGAGTAAGCCTCGCATTATGGCATGGCATGAGCGTGCCACACACATACATACATACATACATACAGTGTATAAATGACGCAGTAGAAGTGTAGTAGTAGTAGTAGTAGAAGAAGAAGAACAAGTTAGGCGTGCACACGCAAAAACCAGAGTAGTCGCACTGTCGTTAATATCAACGTTCTCCTCGCTATCTAAATTCGCGCCATTCACGATTGCTTCAAAGTCGCCGTTGGGGGAATTCGCGTAAATTTTCCAACAACATTTTCTTCTTTTTTTTTTTATTATTATTATTTGAATTTTTTTTTCTTCCATTTCTCATCATTTTTTTTTTTTTTTTTGTTTGCTGTGCTGTGACTTAACAACTTCAAAATTCAATTATGCGACACAGAGTGAAATCATCATTATTGATAAGCCGCAAGGACACGAAAAATGAACGAATGAACGAACGAACGAATGCACAAACTAAGAACACTTCAATTGTTAGAACGGAAGGAATATGAACGAATGAATAAATAAATGTTGAAGGTTTCGTGGCATTAAATGTTGCTGGCCAAGCAAGAGAGCTTTTCTTACTTATTACTTCTTCGAACTGCGCCCGCCCCCCTTTACTACTGCACCTGCCTGCACAAAGAGTAGAAAAAGAAAGAATGTCAAGCAACTTCTGACAAGTCATACACATTTCATTTGGGTTGTCTTTGTTTCTTTTGGGCCTTTTAGCAAGCCAATAGTTCAACAGCATCTATTATTGAATTCTGCTTGTGCAGGACGAATGGAGCGGTGAGAGTTGTAGATAATGTTCTTAACTAAAAAGACTCATCATGATATTTCTCGCTGTCTGTTGTGCCAGAGACAATTGTATGAAAAAGTGTTGAATGCGGCAAGAGAGGGAAAGCGAAAGAGTGAGTGAGCATGAAGAACGCTTTTAACAAAAGCGAACGTAACGCGCAAATTATCGTAATTATAAATTAAGTCGATTTAGAGAAAGTGTGGGCAACCGAATGACTAAGAAAGCGAACGAGTGGAGGCCAGACTGTGTATAGAGAATCATGTAACTGGCGTCGTTTGGTTGGTCGTTGATAGGACCTTAGGGCAGCCATTGTGCGAACATTCACGACTACACTGAACAAAATGCTGCTTCTTTTCTATTTTCAACATTTTCATCTCGTTCTGGAGTAATTTCTTTTTATTTTTTTGTCTTTTTCTTTTTTATATACTAAGTATTTGATATGGCAACAGTAACTGTCAGCGTTGTGTTGGTGTTGGCGTTGACGTTGGCATTAGAGTTGGTAGGGGGCTGGGGGCGGTTAGTGTTGAGTGCTACTGCTACTGCTATTTTGTGGCCTGTGGGCTGTAAAACTCCGCCGGCGAATTGTTGGAAAATGTAATGAAAAATACTTTTTTGTATTAATGCTGGCCATGCGAATTTAATAGTGTGAGTCGTCTGTTGGTTTGTGTTTCGGGGAGGTAGCAAAATATTTCACTGTAAGTAAGACTAACTTATTTAAATTAAATTCTTACATTTTGGTACAGTTTTTGCACTCTACACAATTGAAATGTGGCATTTAAGAAGAAGGTTGGGAAGTTAAGAAAAGAACATCTTGTTGGAATTTACAAAACTTTGAATACATAAAATATATAATAATAACAGAATCATTTCATAAAACCAGCGGAGCCGAAATAAGTCAGAGAGATAATTAAGCAAGCCATTAAGAAAAAGTTGCCAAAAGACACTCAAATTTAAGATCCAGTAACAAACTAATATTAAAGTAAGCAAAGCTAAGAGACTTTGAAGAAATGTGCTGGAGGTGGAAGTAAAAAAAAGATTATCCCAAAAGATTCAAATGATTTTAATTCGATAGCTTTAATGCTCAAACTTCAGAATTACTAAATGTATAAATAAAATATAAAACGATTTTATATACTCGTATGTTACACAGCACCACAAGGCACTTACGGCAGTTCAGCATTCAAATTTCGTTCTTGAATTCAATAGAGAGTCTTAAAAATGCCCACTAATACTTTTCAATGAAAATATGAGCGTAGCCAAAAAGTATGCTATATTTTTTTAAACTACTTCTTCATGCAAAGAACCAAGAAAAAAAGTGTGACACTTTAAACAATTTATAAGCAGTCAACATTTGTACACACAACTTGATTGATTTTTGTACTTTTAACAACACTCCACAAAAAAAAGTGTTGAAAAATGTCACAAAATAGCGAAAAACAAAAAGGGAAAATTAGAAGCAAGAATAAAAGTTCAAGTTTGTATAAATTTGTGACCACTTCACGCCACTAATGAAACTTTCGCTATAAGTTTCAAGACTACTTAAACAAAAAAAAAAAAAAGAAAAAAATTGTTTTTAAAAAATTAGAATAGTAAAGTTTTGCGACAAAAAAAATAACAAGAGAAATTGCGCGCAAAATGAAAAATACAAAAAAAAAAAATAAGAAGAAAAAAAACAAATACAACAAACTTCGCACAGAAATCAACTTGTGCGACAAACCCTTTCAACTGCGTAGCGTACAGGAAATTCATTATGGCGGTTGGCAAAACGTTTTTCTTCACTTCCTTCAACATTTCTTATTATTATTATTTTCTATTTTCTATTTTTTTGTTTTTTTTTCATCAGCTACATCGTTGTCTGCATTTTGTTCTAGCCTGTCGCGTCTTTTCATTGTCGTCGTCGGTCGTCGGTCGTCTGTCATACGTTCGGTCATTGTCAACATTGAGCTAAGGCAGTCACAACGTTACTCATCACTGCCTCAGCCTCAGCCTCATTTTGTTTCATTTCGTTTGGCTTGACTTGTCTTGTCTTGTCCTGTCTTGCCTGCCTTTGCCTGCAATGGCCCTACGTTCGTTGGTGGTCGTCTATCATTGCCTTGGCACTCTCATTCGCATAAGTAGCTCTGAAATTAACGCTGAAAAATGTAGTTGAGGCGTGCAAAAAACGATGCGACACAAGTCCAAGACTTAGCAGCCACCCAGACACACACACACACACACAGAGAGAGAGACATAATACATAATAAACAAAAGCATTGTAGATTGAAGAAGGCACAGTTGATGGCGAAGGCGTTTTCTACTAAGAACAAGTAACGCTAATGTCTTCAAAAAGTTTGTCTTTGTGGGTTTTTTCTATTTCCGTTTTCGATTCGATTCGATTTTTTTCTTCTTTTTTTTTTTTTTTGTAATTTTTTTTCTTTTTTGCAACTTTTTCTTCTTTTTTGATTTTGTAAGCATTTTTTGTCGTTTGCTTTGTTGCGCGTTGATTTTTTTATTGCTTTTTTTTGTGTGTGAGACAGGAAATGGCAAAACAGAAATTAAATTTAATGGTTATAAATTGAAAGTGACTAAATGAAACGTGTAAATATTGACGCATTGTATGGACAAAAATATCAAGCGTGCCTGCGTGAGTGAATGTGTGATTTGTTTGATTTGTTTGAGTGCGTGCGTGCGTGAGTGAGTGTATAAGTCAACAAAAAAATAAAAAAAATTTTCAACAGCTTGATGTGTCAAAAAAAACTTTAACAACATTATCAGCATTAGCATTAACATTGACTTCATCATCATTATCATCATTATCATTATCAACATTATCAACAACAACAGCTTGGTCAATGTGACAGCGCTAATTTGTTGATTTCTTCTGCTTTGCGCTCATTTTTTTTATATATATTTTTTTTCTGCTTTCTTTAGCTCATTTCGAAACTTTCTTACGTCGCCATTTTGTTTATGCCTGCTGTCATTAGACAGAAAAAAAAAACGACTAAAAAAATTTAAAAAAAAAGTTTGCTGTCTTACAAAAAAAAGAGAAGAAGAAGTCATGAAAGTGAAAAATAAGCAAAGCAAAGAAAATAAATAAACAAACAAACAAAAACAAAAACAAAAAAAACAACAGATAAGTTCGTGTGAACTTCTCTAAATTTAACGCCAACTTTTCAGCACATTCATTAACTGTGTGGGCGTATGCGCGTGGCTTTACTCAACTCATCTTAACTGAACTCAACTCATCTAAACTTAACTCAACTCAACTCAACTGAAGTTGTCTTTTGGCACAATGTTGGTAAATGACATTTTTAAGACGCTAATGAGTTTATCATATTTCTCACTCTATCGCTCTCTATCTCTTTCTCTCTCTCTCTAAACAGTAATTATGCTTAATTTGCTTTGACATTTTGGCTATTAAATTGTTTGTAAATTGAAATATATTATGTTGACTATTGCCCTTTTCATTTATTTATTTATTTATTTATTTATTTTTTTTTTTTTATACAACCAACTTGCCAAGTCTCTTTCTCTCACACACACTGTGAAAATATGCTTTGCTGCCGTGTCTTAGCATAATCAGTGGAGCTCAAATGACGCGCTCAGCTCGGCTTGTCGCCAAAAATTTCAATTTTATTTCTACCATAATAAAGATTAACAAAGATTGAAAGTCAGACATTGAACTCATACAATGAGCATGCGATTAATGTTCATTCGTAGACGTGAAGTAACATTAATCGCGCGCATATTGTATGAGGTCATTCATGAGGTCGAACTTTCAAGCTTTGTTAATCTTTATTATTTGTTTTTTTTTTTCGAATTTTTTTCTGATATTTCTTAGTTCTCCTATGTTACACTGCGCCACAGCGCACATGCGGCAGTCTAACATTAAACAATTGTCATATGACAAGGACATGAACGAAAATTTCGCATTTAAAAATAAACAAGCAGCAAAGGATACACAAAAATTAACATTTGATTAATTGTTTGCATTTGAAAAGTTTTAATTGTATAGCAAAGGCACATGTATGTATCTGTTGATGTTTTAGATACAAATTGTAGTTGTTGTTACAAAACCAAAATTGATGTACGTCTATTAGGCCTGACGTATTTTGGGCATTTGGGCATGCTTAACTATTTTAATGGCAATTCGCTTTGTCATTGAGCGTTGCTTGAAAATGACTTAACATCAGTTTGAGCATTGATAAGATACTTTCTGTTTAATGCCTTCTTGCCACACTCATCATCATTTACGAGTATGATGTCTCTACTCTTTTCTTGTCCTTTTTTTTTTTTGTTTTTTTTTTTGTTTTTCTTTCTATTTTTGTAAACATTTCTTGTTGTTGATTGTCAGAAGAAACGCAACCTTTTTGATATCTTTTTCTGAAAGCGCGCCCTTCTTTTGAGCGGTTGGGGGGCATTAACAAAGCAAAGTTAAGATTTTACAGTGTAGAAAATATAATTTACTTGGAAAATTACTTGATTCCTTTTGAGATTATTACTTTGATCCTTTTACTTATACGTCTTTTTCATATTAATATTGTTTGTATTTAACTTTTTGTCAATATTTTTCTACCAATCCGCTAACAATCTATCATTATCTGTCTTTCGGTTTGTTTGTCTTTTATATTCCATCATCTTTTCAGACTTTTATAACTCTTTTCACTTATATATATATCACTTTTAGTACTGTCTTATCATTCTGCTTCTACCATATACGTATACACTCTCTTATCTTTCCTAATTATACACTTCTATTTCACTAATAAACTGTATGAATTTCAAAACGCGACTTAATCTCAGTTTTGATTCAATGGCTTAACCACAAAAATTACACTTACAACTTTACACACTTAAATGTAACCACACACACACACATACATTTGGATAGAAGAAAATGTCAAAAGTGCTAACTATTCATACAAATTGGTCCATTAAATGGACCATAAACTGTGCTACAAGTACTCGTAACTACATACATACATATGTATATATGTGTGTGTCTATGAACAACCTTTGTTGCTTATCAACCGCAAAGCATCGCATTTAATAACCATGCCAACTTGATTACACATGACCTAACCTCAACATACACACAGACACACACACACACACACACACCCATGTAGATGTATCGTACATTCTGACATACAAAGCTCAGTTGTCGAACTCAATTGAGTTAAACATAACTAACTTTTTGTGACGCATTTCAGTAAACCTTTATTTGTTCATTACAGAACAAAAAAAAAAAAAAAAATAAATAAAAATAAAGTTCACTTCACAATGTGCTGTTATTGTTGTTGTTGTCGTCAATGTTGACGGCCATGGTGAATGTCAAACGGCATGTGTACGCGTGGTTTGATGTGACATGATGATCATTGTGCATGTACAATACGCATGTATGTATGTATTGGTATAAGTGTCAAATGTTGAATGACAAAAATTTTTGCCCGTTGCCCTTATCAAAGCCAATAAGTATGAAACACAATAACAACAAATCCAACAAAATACTTAAACCAATAAATGTTTGCCATAAACATTTTGCTTTCAATTTTTCTTTATTTTTTTTTTTTCTTTATTTATTTTTTTTTTCTACAAACAATATGTATAAAGGGTGTGCCAAAATAAGCGAAGGGGTTTAATTTTTTTTACTTATAAAAAGCATGTGCATAAATATATTAAAATTTTGGCATTTTAAAAGTCAGGAACAAAATTTAAATGCTAATTTGGCATATGTGCTGTATAGTCTTGTGTAACATAGGTTAATATAATATTAAAACACATACTTATATTAATTGTTGTTGAGCCTTTTGGCACACCCTTTAAGTATAACTTCTTCTTGTGCTTTTGTTACACAAACTAAGATACATTGCACAGCAACAACAACGACAACAACAACACTAACAAAGTCTGACAGTCATCTTGTTGGAATGAATGAGTGATGGTTGATTGCTTCGAATGAATGAATGAATGAATGACCGACCGACCACCTTCTACATTGCTTCAGACATCGTTGACTTCACTTCACATTGACAAATTTGTATTGGCAAATCCAAAGCCAATAAGTCATAAATTCAACTAACCAAAGGTTATTAAATATTTTGCTACAGTTTTTCATAACATCAAAGGTTGTCATAGCCGTAAAAAAAATATATACAAAAAAAAAAAAAAAATCTAAAAAGAAATAGAAAAAAATAATAATAAAAGAAATGAAAAAATAGCACAAGCTGACACTGATATCCTTTACAATGTCATGCCCAGCCCAGCAAAGCCATGACACGCCTTTACAACGCCAAATGCATGCAAAAAAGCCACCAAAACTGTCTGCCTGTGTGTGTGTGTGGGTGTGTGTGTGCCAATAGTCGCACATAAATTCGAAATGGAACATCAACGAATTTGAAAGTTGTCAACTTTTCCACTTCTTTCTTTTTCATTTGATTTTTGTTTTTGTTTCAATTTTTTTTTCTTCTTATTTTATTTTCTTCTCCTTCTGCATTTTTTTGGTCCTTACAGTTATTTGAGTTTCAGTTACAATATCATGTCGCAGTCTCAGGTTTGTTTTTAGGGTTGCCACAGCATTGCAGTGAAAAAGGCAAAACAAAAATAGAAAAAAGTGAAGAAGGCGAAAAAAAAAGTTGTGACAAATTTAAATGCAAATTACGAGCGTAAAAATGGTTAGACAATTTTTTCAAATTATGGTTAAACTAAAGCAAAACGCACATGCCACCATAAGGACACACACATACACAGACAGACACAGTCAGGCAGACAGACAGAGAGACACAACGGTGAAAATAAATAAAAACCATAAACCTAACGGTAAATGCTGCAACATTCGGCAACGAGCAAAGCGGCTCTGCTCAAGTTTAGGCTAGGGTTGCCAAACTATAACAAAAAACAAAAAATAAATAAAATCGAAAAAAAAGGGTTAAAGTATTCATGCGTTGCCTTATCGTACTTAATGTTGCCTTTCTTTACGCTTTTCGCTACGCTCGCAAAAATATTGCCAGCATTTCTTTACATTGGACTTCGATTTACTCAATACGCTTTGCTTTGCTTTGCCACGCCTACTTGAACACGCCTAACAGACAAACAGACAGACATGAAACACGGCATAAGCCAACAACACGCAACAGAATTGTGACTTTTGTGTATTTGATTACACTTTTATATATGTATGTATGTAAGTATGTATCTTTGTATCTACAATGCTCAGCATTTGCTCTAATATTAGTGTGTCTCACACACACACACACTGACAAAAAAAAGGGTTTATTTTCAGCTTGACTTTAAAATAGCAACGGATAAAGTAAACGTTAACCGGTTAAGTAAGCAACAACCGCAACGACTATCAAATGCGCTATGCTTGCGGCGTTTTAGATACGTTTTTGTGTTGTGTTGGGATTTTTTTATTTTTTTTTTGTGTGTGTCCTTCAACTTCTTATATAAAGAAGAAAAGTTTTTCAACAAAATAGAAACAAAAAAAAAAAGTGAAAAAAAAAACATGAAGTATATTTTAATATTTCGATTTTGTTTGGTTGAATTTTGAAGGCTTTGATGCTTGGGGCACACAAAGGTTTGCCGATTAACAGACTCAACATTGTTTTTTTTTTTTCCATAAGGCTTTGTTAAGTGTGAAGATGTTCATGGAAAATTTTCATATTATTTAACATATTTTATTTTTTTTTTAAAGTGACATTTTGATTTACGTGTCTTCTTATATGATAACTTTTTATATTAAACATTATTTTATTGTATTAAATGTGAAAGGAATAAGATTGTCAGGAAATTCTTTCAAGAATTTTCAAATTTTTCTCTTCTCTAACCCAAAGGTTCAAGAATTTTTCTTAAAATCGAAAATGGTGAATAATCTTTAGAAGAAAGTATTGAACTTCATTAAAAAAAATGCATTTTGTTGTCTGATTCAATGTCGCCCAAAATACTTACAAACGCCCCTAATTTTTTTTACCCCTTGCTCCTTCGTCAGTTAAACCCATACCATTCAAATAGGAGTAAGTTTTCTGAACACTCATCTGTTAATTTGCCCCTCACGCATTTACTCCCAAATCCCCTAATTTGGTTTCCAAACCTTTTTTAATTTCGTACCCCTCATTTAGTGACCTTTTCTTATACAATAATCTGCCCCTAATGCAATAACTTGCCCCACATCAAATTATCTTCATATCATTTCCATGCCCCTCAACAAATTATCTGCCCCTCACTCAGTTACCTGCTCCTCATTGAATATTTCGTCTCTCACTCATTTTACTAGCTGTTCCTCACTCATCCCCCTATACCTCTTTCAACTACTTGTCCCATGTGACTCGTTTATCAACTTCACACTTCATACTTTTTCAAAGATCTACATTCTTTCCCTCTCTATCCCTCTACCGCTCTCTTTCAGTCCCTCAGTCTCTCACACTTTGTCTAACTCTTTCCTTTACTTGCTAAGTTCCACAAATCAATCGACAATCCAAGACATTAAGTCCAATAACCCATTTGAGACTTCAAAACATTATTTCCCAAGCATTTGACAAATAATGTTGCTTATCAAAAAGAACACCTGTGCCGGCTGACTGACAGAGCCGAATTGTACATTGAAACTAATATGCGTGCATATTTTGTGTAAAATAAATGTATCTTACCATTTTCAATTCAAACTTTGTTGTAGTTTCATACAAAAGCCTTTCTTATGTGTGCTCGGCGACTAATCTCTCATATGCGCACAGAGTTGACAAACTTACTGAGTAAACAAAAACAAAAACAAAAACACAAAAACAAATAACAGATGAGCCAAAATATGGGCGTGTTACAAGTGGTGGGCGTCCACATTGCAACAACAGAATGAATGAAAAAAAAGGAAAAAAAAATCTCGAAAGTATTACTTTTATTTTATTGCGGAAAATTGACATTGTTGTTGTAATTGTTTGTAGTATTGTTGTTGCTGCCGTCAGCACACATGAGACACGATTATAGCCAGAGTTGTCGCTTTGTGGTTTACCGATGTGCCGTTGGCTTAGTCTATAAATGGCGGCATTTTTTTTTGTGCACGTCTGTACCTTTTTTTTTTTTTTTTGCTACAAAAAGTCTCGTTTGCCAGTCGTGCGTGTTTTCATTCATTTTGTGAATTATTTTTTTTTTTTTTGTGTTAGAAACAAAAAGAGTTAAAGAAATAAAAAATAATTAATTTATATAACATATATATATTTTTTTTTGTTCATAACTTTTTGCTTGTTTCGCTAACCAATGCGTTAAGATCAAATCCAAACCCAAATAAGTAAAAAAAAAAACTAAAGAGCAACAAATTTAATTTTAGCTAACAAGCAACAACAAAAACTAATATTAGAAAACTCTGTTTTTCTCTTTTTTTGTTGTATTTTTTGTATTTCTCATATAAGCCAACATTTTATTAGTAATTTTTTTTTTTACACCTTCTCTTCCCCACTCAACGTCATTTGCTCACTTTGCTCATATGCTTGCTCAAGATTTATGCTTGTGCTTGAGCTTGTGTATTGCTGAGTCTCTTTTTTATGTGTGCATGCCCATTTGCCTCAACAAACAAACAAACGAAGAAACAAAAAAAAAAATACTCACATGCATACAAGAGTTGAAATTGCAAAAATAAAATTTTATTATTTATTTTGTCGTTTCCATTTCGATTTCAATATATATATGTATGAAAATCCGCAATGGTTTGCCTCAACACAACTCAACTGAACTGAGCTGAACTCGTTGTGTGTTTCACGGCTCAGCTTGGCTCTTCTTACATGGCGTATGCGTAATATTTTATTGTCAAGCTTACATTTTCTTTTTTTTTTTCCCCCACCAACTTTTTTACTACAACTGATGTTGCACACACACACTGGCTAACAAAAAAGTTTTATTTTTGTTTTTTTCATAATGGATTTTTATGTTCACTCGCACTTTTGTATTACATTATTTAGTTTATTTGGCTTGAGCCTCATAGATTGTTTTTAGTGTCGAATTTACGTTGCGTTTTTGTTGCAAAAACTTTGGTATTTGTATATGAGTTCGAGTTCGATTTCGATAGCGATTTGGTATTTCACTTTGTGGCTTTACTTGGCTTAATTCATATTTGTCAAAACGTATTTTGTGTATGGCTTTTATTTGTTTTATTTTGCTGCTTTTTCAAAAATACTTTACATAAGTCAATATAGAACACAACAGCGGATTGAACTGTTGCCAGTGTCGGCAAGGCATTAGGCTAAGCTAAGGCTAAGCTTGTTTTCAATGTGTGAAATTTTTGGTTACTTCTTTTTTTCCGCAAATCGCTCTTCAAAGTGCTTCAAGTATTTTATTTTAAAACAACATAAAAATTGTACTTTAAGTAAGTTCAATAAAATTGAGTTGATATTTTGTATACAAAGTAGTCTGTCAGCTTAGTGAAGACATGTGATTTAGCAAGAACTCTTTGAGTTGGGACAAGTAAAAAGGATTCAGACAATAATCATTCATACAGAAATCATAGAAAATCTGGTTGAAATTTAGGGTTTTCAATTACCCTTTTCTTGTTTGTTTCGTCGAAAAATCTTATGATTTAGTCATGAAATATATTAATGTATTATTTATACGATTTTTGAAGATTTTTATGACAAGTTTTTAAATAAAATAATGTCAAATCAAATGACGTGAAGACTGGTGCGTTTATACATCACCTTTAACTAGTTCTTGCACTAGTTCCGAATTCAGTTGAATATCCTTGATATAATTCTTTACTGTCCTTGAGTTCATCAGTTGAGAACTGCTGGGAACTGCAAAGAACATTTTTATATCTATAATCTATTTTTTTTTGTTCAGTTTTTCGAAGTACTTATTATTGTATTTAACCTCCGATACAAAAAGAAGGGAATATATACGTGACGTCTTTTTAATTGAGAATAATCGAGTGTAATTTCAGCAACATTTGTCTCAAGAACTTTTTTTCAATATTGAAACGCTCTATTTGACATAGACTCACATGTCATACACGTCAAACTATCGTTGAAATTTTTATTTTTTTTTTTTTTTAATTTGGAAACTATAATTCAATTATTTAAAAATATTTGAAGTTAACTTTTGAAATTTTTTTTCGATATTTTACTTGTCAGATTTCTTTTGATCATTTTTGACTAAAAAGCCAATATTATTAAATCATAATTTATATTTAATTTGTTTATTTGCTTCCTTCATTTGCGATTTGTCACAAGATGAAAGTTGCAATCTTCATTTAAATAACATTTTTTACGCTTTGATGTTTTTTTTTCGAATTATATATTTAAGCTTTTTCTCTTCTGCTAATTAGTTTTAGTAAAACTAATGTTGAACAAAAAATAAAAAAAAAAAACTCTCTAAGTGGGAAAGTTTGCTAAAATTGAATTTAATATTCTCAAGAGAAATGCAAAAAAAAAATCTAAATAATTATATAAAATAAATATAAATGTTTATGAAACATTTTTTTTTTACGATGAGAATTTTCCTGATTTTACATTGTCGCAAAGAAAATGTCTTAAAAGCTTTTTATGATTAAAACAACTGATTTGCATAATGCTAAAGTTGCCATTATGATGAACCGCATTACAACTGAAATAAACATTAATTAAAATGCATAAATTCGACACAGTAAAATTTTGCTAAAGTTTTGCCGCCTCAACGTCAACAACAACTCAAATGTTTAAATGTTAACTACATAAATATCAACAAGACTGTTTCAATTCAACAGAACTCGACACAACTTGACTCTGACAACGACTCTTCGCTACTCTACTCAACTTAAATTATCTTAGTAGTCACACAAACTTAATGGCAAACAATTATGCTAAGAAAACAAAAAGTTCTTCCTAAACACACAAAAAAAAAAAAAATAACAGGTAAAACTTTATTTTCTGCCATGACAAACATTACATACTCTATAAGTGTTAAAATAGTTTTGCAGAAATGTGAGGTATGTAGTAATGAAAAATTTGCTAGAGATGAAAAGAAAAAGAGATGTTTTAAAAAATTTGTGATATATTCTCTATAAGAAATATTTTCAACTATAAACTTTTCTTCAATAATTCTAATTTGTTCTTCAAATGGCAAGAATATATCTAATATATCTAATGAATTTTATAAATCCGCTGGTTTGTCAGAAAAAGATCAGCAGTATGAATAAAGAGACAGACATAATGTTGGTTGGAAAGGCGAAAAATGTGACCGTTATTTCTTCTATATAATCAAAAAATCTTTCTATACTAAAATATTAAAGGAATCAGCACCATTTTTTCTTCATTTTTTTTTTAAATCGAAAAATGTCAAAAACGTATCTCTTCGTGAAATATGAAGTTGAAGTGCTTGAGTATGTTTGAGTATGTGTAGCATGAATGCAATTGAAATGACAAACAAGAAATACGTTTATTTTTCGGTTTGGCAAATAACTCAAAATGCTCAAATGATCAATTAAAATAAACGAATGCTCTTTTGCTAACTTGAGTGCCTAAAAATATGCACGAGTAAACTGAAATGGCAAATAATCAAGACATTCTACGTTTCTCAAAATTTATATTTTCAAGTTTCTTCTTTTTTTTTATGTTTTTCATTTCATTTCATTTGAGAAGCAAAAATTTAAAAGCACAAAATTTCATATTAAAATGAAAGATAAATGAAAAATACTTGAAGATGCATGACATTTATGTATGTATGTATATAATAAGAGACTCTAAAAGTATCTCACACACACACAAACACTTTGGCATGCAAATATCTTAAATAATTTGCAAATTTCTTGTTTGATTAATGCTTGACTATTGGAACGAATGAACGGTTGGTCAGACGGACAGACGGACGGCTGTTAAATTAAAACTGATTAACTCATTAAGAAATTCTTGTCAATAAATAATAATATTGAAATGATTCGCTTATTGAAATCCGAATTTTTTTTTTTCTAAATTAAGCAGAAAATTGAATATTTGAAATGCTTTAAATTTACAATATAATCAAGCAAATAAAGCAAAGAGTTAATTAGCTTATTATATATGCCATATTGAAATAATACCTGTTGTCGTTGTTGTTGTTGTTATTGTTCAAATCAAATACACAAATTGAGATATTTTGCAGGCAAATAAACTTTAAGCCTTTTGGCATATTCAATATTCATTGAAGCAAATGAAAACAATCCGTAAAATAAATGAATGAATGAATGAACACAAGAACAAAACAAAATAAAGGAAAACAAAATGAAAGGAAAGGAAATGAAATGAAACGAACGCAAAGTAAAGTAAACTAATGTTAAGTAAAGTAAAGTAAAGTAAAGGAAGGCAAAGCGTTGCGAATTGCATTGAAAGCAGCTCAAATATTAGACACAAATTGTGGCAAAAGTGGCATAGAGCAGCAAATGTGGCAAGTGCAAGTGTCTGACAGCGAAATATAGATACAAATACAAACACACACACACACACAACATTAGTGCTTTATTCGTGTGTGTTTGTGTGTGTGAGTGTTTATGTACGCGCCATGCAAACATCATTGCATTTAAATTAATCATACGCAATGTTTACTCAACTAATGTAAGCAAATTCCAGCAAATCATATATTTAAGATACACATGATCTTTAAGAACCAATTTCCCGACTAAAGGTAACTCGAATTTAAACCTTACTCGGATTTAATTAGTTTCACAGTGACGATTTAACTCGAATGGTTTAAATTTTTTTGAGAATAATGTCTGACAACATCGAACATTTACTTACCCAATGTTTTTTTTTTTTTTTTTGAGTTATTTCTAAAATTCCAATTAAACAAGCCGTGAGAACTTTACGCTATTGTGACAAACTATATAATATATCATTACAATATCGACAGTCACACTGCACAGCGTAAGAAAATCATAGTCTTCAAATAATACAATATATATATATCACAAAAAATATGTGTAAATTGTCTAAAAGTTTAAAGTTTTCAATTTTAATATTTTTTTTATTATCACACAAATTAGACAGCATACGACAGGCAATGTCAAATGATGTCAGACTACCTGCTGCGCTAGTGGCATAAAAACTCATCTTTTAATTTTATTTCTGTTGCTTCGAAAATGTTCAATTTTTATTTATTTGGCAAACAATTTAATATCGTTTTTAAAAATTAAAACGAACATTTATTTTTTTGGGATTGACTCCAGAATTTAGAAGGATTAATGTTTATATTTAAGTGTAAAACTGAAAAATTGTTACTCGAAATTAATCCTGACTTAACTTTGCTTGTGAAACTGCCTCTTAATTAATTAAAAAAATTGTTTAATGCAAATAATAAAATTAATAATATTAAACTTGTTTAATTGTTGCCTAAAAAATAACGAAATTCTTGTTAAAAACAACTAAACAAACTAACTAACTAAGCAACCTGCTGACTTTAACTCTTGCTCTAACTAACTTGCATGTCAAGCCATCTTTAGGCATTGTATATATATGTATGTATCTAACTCAAGCATGTGTTTTATGCTACAGTATAATAAAAATAAATAAAAATAAGTAAAAAAAAAAACAAAGCGAAAAAAAAAATACAAAAAAAATTAGAAGAAAAATGTTGGAAAAAAAAATCAAGTAGCATAACCTGCGGCGTTAACGCGTTGAACGTTAAGTGTCGTACACTGCTTGAGTATCTAAGCGTGTGTCTATGCATATGTATGTATATATGTACTTATATGTGACATGTATCTCGTATCTCGTATCTGTTATGCATGTAGCTAGTAACTGTTTGTCTGTTGGTTGGTTTATACACACATACACACACACATATATATAAATATATAAAACGCATAAAAATCAGGTTAAGAAAAAGAGATAAGACATTATTTTACCTTAATTTACGCGCTGTTTTTCGCCTTTCATATACGACTATTTTTCTAACTTTGCTTTTGCTTATTATGGTTTTTTTTTTTTCCTTGCGTCTGCCTTTGCCTGCTTACTATGCCAGCGCCAGCGGATGATGATGATGACGTTGTTGAGGACGACGAGGAAGCTCTTTTATGGTTTTAGTCTGTTAGTGTTACTGTCACTGCTTCTGATGCTGAAGCTGATGCTGCTCATAAGAAGAGCTCATATAAATCACGAAGCGACACTCACGACTTACGTCTCACGTTTGTGCTGTTTTTAGAGTTGTTGCTGTTTGTTGTTACTTTTTTTGTTATTGTTGTTAGTGTTCTTGTTGCTTTTGCTGTTGCTGTTGTTGTTGTTGTTGTTGTCGTGGCATGTTTAATGACAGCCATAACGGCGCTAAAACATATCGCGCCATCCGTGCGCTTCTTTATAAAATAGGCACAAAAACTTCTACTTTATCGTCTACTGCAGACTTTGCTGCCTCTGCTGAAACTGATGCTGCTTGGCTACTATTTTCTTCTTGCCACTTGACACTAAACGTAAATGTTCTTGTTGTTGTTGTTTTTGGTGTTGCATGATTTATGCTTTGCTTTCATTTATTTTATTTTATTTTAATTTGAATTTTTTTCTTAATGTTTTATTTTCTCCCTTTTTTTTCTGTTGCTTTGCTTTAATTTTCTCTGCCACTGCTTATGCTTTGAGTCAAGTTAATTTCGAATTGACACAGATTAATTCATTACTGTGCACAGTTTTAATAGCATAGCTTACAGTTTGCAAGTCATTGGCGGCCTTATGTTTAATGCATTTCAAACTGTTGTGCACATTTTTTTGTTTTTTTTTTTTTGTTTTTAAATGTTGATTGTTGTTTTTATGCTTACACTTTTGCTTGTAAAACACTAAAAAAAAATTTAAAAAAATATGAGCACAATTTTTTTTTGTTGCTTTGCTTTTATTTTAATTTAATTTGCAATGCCAATGAAGGCTTTTTTTTTTTATTTTATTTATTATTATATTTATTGTGTTTACATTGTTTTGTGGCACAGACACATGTCGACAAAAGTATCTGCAATGATTTTGATTTGTTCGATTTTTTTTTAAAACAGAAAAAAAAAGTTATTTATTTATTTAATTAATTTTTTGTAAAGCGTCTCTTTTATATTTTTGTTTTTTATTTTTATTTATTTTTTTTTTTTTGTATTTCAGCGCACACAAAATGTTGGCCTACAAAAAAATACACGCGCCGGCAAAGGATTTATGTGAAAAATAAAACAAAAATTAAAGTAACTTTTAACGACTTTTTTTTTTTAAGCACACGCGAAAGTTTCGTTGCTTCTCGTAACGGTTAAAAACACACACACACACAACTGAATTTCAAGCAACGGCAACAGAGTCAATGTTGGCAGCGAAAACAAGCGTCATGTACGAACAGCATCCGCAAATGCATTGAAATCGGGCAAACGAAACCAAAGTAAATTTGCCCAACAAACCAAGCCAAGCCAAGTAAAGAAAGTAAGCAAAAAGCAAAAGGACAAAGCCAAAAGCACACACACACACACGCACGCACACATAGACAGACAGCACACGAGAATGAAAGACAGACAGCACAGCACGCACAGACAGTGAGAGAAAGAGAGCGCGAAAGCAACAGAGAGAGAGTGAGCGCAAGTGGAGAGCTTGAATGTTTGCAAAAATCAAAGTAAAAGCAAAGCAAAAAGTGTGCGTGTATGAGTGAGAGAGCATGTAAATTTGCGGTTTACTGAGAGCGTAAGAAGTTTCCATTTGCTCATATTAATGCTTCCAATGCGTAAAGTACTGTTAACATTGCTATCTGTCAGACGACGGACGGTCAATCAGTCAGTCAGACTGTTAGACAAATACAGTAGAAACTCAATTATCCGAATCCATTCATCATGTCTGTCCTGTTTTTTATGGGAATTCTTATGTGTACATACAACACTATAAAATCAATTAACCGAATTTTCGATTATACGGAAATTCAATAGATCCGTATAATCGAGTTTCTACTGTATAATCGTTGCTGGTGTGGGGGCTTGGCGGCCAGTGTTGCCAACTTGTAGCGCAAATCAAACACAATAAATAAAACAAGCAAGCAAAGACAAAAAAAAAAAAAAAACAAATAACTGACTTTTTTGCAAATGCGGCAAAAATAATTTAAAAATTATTATTATTTTTTTTTTCAAATTTGTTTGTTTATGTTTGTAAATGCTTAAATAATTATGCAATAGTATGTCGGTTTTTATTTTGATTTGTTTTTGTTTTTAAGCACATCTCATTTAAAGAATCTCTATGTAATAATTTGCACGTGTCACACTTGTTTAATTGCGTAAAATCGAAATGTTTGTGTAGCAGCACACATACCAATACAAAAAAAAAAAACACACACACACACAACGAAAAAAATCACCGACGATTTTAATTCAAAACGTTCAAGTTTGATTTCCTTCCGCTTGCACCAACGGTCAGCGTTGAACGTGCGTAGCAAACTGCCGCAGGATGCGCGTGCACGTACAAAGATACCATCTTACAGCGCTTTCAGCATGGCATGGCATGGCATGTAACGGTATTTTTTTTATATCATAAAAAAAAAAAAAAAAAACATTCAAGCAAAACAAAAATATGAGAATTGTAGAGTTTTATTTTGTCTTTGATTTCGCGCTTTCCAATGCGCGCTCACACACTGGAAACCGCTAGTTAGTGTTGGTTAGCCTTTATGCATGGTAGTTGGCAACGCGCTGCATTGAGCAACTGCCAGGGCTGCACAAGTTACTGATTTCGTTTCAGATTTTTGGAGAGTTATGCGAAATAATGAATAAATTTAGTTTTAAATGAGATTTTGTGACTGTTTTTTTTATTAATAAATTTATACATTATAATACAGAGAATATAAGCAATGGAACTCATATCAAAAGAACTGGATTACAGAGTAACATTTGTTTTTTTTTGTAACTAAGAAAGCAACAAACTAGAATATATATAAAATATACATTGACTATAATAATTTTTGAAAATTGTCAAATGTTCAAAGTCCAATTTATTGGGGCCTAAAAACTCAAACTCTACAACAAAACAAAGACAATAAAACGTACCCCTGGGGCTCAACAATTCGCGATGAACATATGAGTTTTTCCCGTGAGACTCATCGTGCGTTATATTTGCAACAATTAAAATAAATCATATAATGCCAAAATTTATATGAAAACGACATGCATTTTTGACACATCAAAGTTAATATTTCTTCAACTTTGTCGTTATTTTTATATCTACAACTCAATTTCGCACACAACAGTTACATGTTCAAGCATTATCATGCAAGCAGTATGCAAAATTATCATATGTATTGTGCGACTCTATGGAACATAAGCGAATTTAATGCTAGGAAAAAATATCAATCGTATCACAATTTAAAATTTTGCTTTGAGCGCACATCACTAAATTCGGAAATCAGAAGTTCAGTGCTGTAAAGCATCGTTTTAACATACAGTATTGTCGCTTTTGATTATTCTTGCTAAATTGCAGCCCAACTGCAATAATTTGGACTAGCTTGACAACCCTAAAAAGTATAAACAAAAAAATGCACTTAATTGATTTTTCACGATCAACGACGAAAGCAGTTAATATTCTTGTTGCTCTGAAAAAGCTAATTTATTCAAGTAACTGATTTAGATAAACACAAATTAATAGAAGAAAAGGAAATATACAAAACAAAAATCAAATAAAGAAAAATGTCGCAAAGCAGCGCGGCACAAAATGTTGCAGTTGCTGGCGCCGCAGCAGCGCTACATGCAACACGACGACCCCCTGATCTGGGCGCTGCTTGCAGCATTGGTACATCAGTGTCAGCGCGTTTTGCCGAAACCGAGTGGGAGGCGCGTGAAGTAAGTAAAAGAAAAGCTAGAAAAACAAAAATAAACTCAACTCTTTTTTTACAGTCACAACGTCAACGCGAACTGGAGGAGGCACGTGCACGCGCCGCACAAATGGAAAAGACAATGAAATGGTGGTCAGACTGCACCGCCAACTGGCGTGAGAAATGGAGTAAGGTGCGTTTGTTTAAATACACATGTGTGTGTATGTGTCTGTGATTTGTTGTAGTGTCATGACAGCGCGCTTGCTGTCATGGCTAACCAATAGACAAGACATTTTGCATATAAACATGCTGTTTAATCAATAATGTGCGTTTTTATGCCTTTGATTCATTCATTCATAGGTGCGCAACGAACGCAATAAAGCACGCGAAGAATCAAAACAACTGCGCGCAAATCTCGACTTAGCCATGAAGGAGGCAAACTCATATAAACGCGAGAAAAATGATCTCGAAATGCAAATAACACAATTGAAAAAGGAAATGGAGAAAATACATGCACTGATGATGAAACATGCCGGCGAATTTAATCGTGCAGAGTATGATTTTGCTCTCTTCTTATGTTATGTTTGTTTAATGATGTTAATTATTTAAATTTGCAGATTAACAGAGGCCACCGAAGATGTTGAGGCAAATTGTCGTGATTGTTCGCCATATTTATCATCGGATGGCTTACAGAATGTCAACAGTGAAGATGGTTTGGTAAGACCGCCAGTTATACAAAGCAAAGAAATCATTATAAACAATTCAAACAAACAACAACAGGTTACAAAAGTGGCTAATGTTGATACAAAAGATGTTGACATCGAAGAGGAGACAACCAAAAGCAATACGGGCGAAATTGGTTAGTAAATGTAAAATGCATACAAATTATAAACAATATCTAAACAAAAGTATTTTACAGATGAAATTGCTGCCGAGGAGAAACGTTTGTTGCAACAACTATCGCGTGATGATTTCGATGAAGAGTATTTATTGCAAAAGATTTCCATGTTACAATTGCGCTTAGATGAGGCACAGAAAACCATACAAGCCGAACGAGAGTGAGTGAAACAGACGATAAAACGCAATAATACACATAAACAAACATGATTTTTTAATCTATACATTCAACAGTGATAAGCATGAATTGCACAAGAATATCGAAAAATTAACGCTTGACTGTCAAGATGTGCGTGCCCGTCAAGAGGAGCTGCGCGCTGCTAAACAAGAAGCCGTGCGTGAGCTGCTCACACTGCAGGAGCAACATCGTGCCGAGATGCGTATTATAAATAACTCACTACAGGAGGAGATTGCATCGCGTGAGAATTTGGAGCGACGCTTAAGTGAATTGCGCACGGAGGTAAACCATTTTATACTCTTCACCTATGTGAATAGTACTTTGCCACGGAGTTTGTAGCACCCAGAAAGAGACATCTCCGACTTTACAAAGTATATATATTCTTGGTCAGGGCGACAAGACGAGTTCATATAGCCATGCCTGTCTGTCTGTATGTATGTATGCAAACTCCTTCCTCTGTTTTGAAGCTATCGACCTGCGGATCAGTCGATTTGCCGGAATCGGATGGATCGGACCACTGGAACTAGTAGCCCACATACGAAAAGAGGAAGAAAAGTTAACAAAACTTAAATCGTTGTATGGAAAACTTTTCTGATTTGGTAGATAGAGACCTAAGAACTAGTAGTTTAACGTACCCACACTAAATTCCTGAAAGTGTCAATGAAATCAGACCAGTGGAACTGGTACAAAATGCAGAAGAGGAAGAGATGCCAAATTTGTGTCGTTGTATGGAAAAATTTTTTTTTTTCTTAATCAATTGACTTGAAACTTCACACTTCTGTTCTTAGGGAGGCATGAAAACTATTTTGATCAAAAAATGGGCATGGCTACGCCCACTTATAGCCAAAATCAATAATTTGCATATCTCCGGTACTGAATGAGCAAAAACAATGAAAATTGGTATATAGGCTATTAAGATAACGAAAAGTAAGACTCGAGCGATAAAATAGAAGAGCATATAATCTTCAGCAAGACTGAAGATAACGTCCTTACTGGTTTTTTTTTATGTTTATAACTTCAAATTGTTAATTTCTGTGATATTTACAGCTTGAGCGTTTGCAAGCTGAAAATGCCTCTGAATGGGGTAAACGTGAACGTTTGGAAACCGAGAAACTTGCGCTCGAACGTGATAATAAAAAATTACGCTCCGAATTGCGTGACTATCAGGAACGTTCGGATCGCAAGACGCGTCCTTTGCAGGCAAGCGATGTTGAGGTGCGTGCACTGCAGCAAGAGCTTACCGAACGTAATAAAGTGAGTACTATTAATGAATAAATTAATGAGTGATCAAAATTTATAACACAACTAATCAACAGGAAATGAATGAACTGAAATTATCGCATTCCAAATTGAAGAAACTCTTTGCCGAGAATAATACAGAACTTGTGCATGCCGTACGACGTGCCGAGCAATATGAAGCGGAGGTGAGTACAATATTTTTAATACATTACATATTAAAGGTAATCACAAACTTTTTATTAATTAAGAAGGCCACAAATATTTACAAGTTCGGTTCTAAACTTATGTTAAATGCGTATTTATTGTCAATGCGATTTAGTTGGCAAACGCCGCAATGCCCGTAATGACACGGCCCAAGATCAAGGCGTGTATATCGTGTGTACCCTCATAGGTGTTAACCGATTCCAGATTCATGACATGACGTATAATGTGATATTCATCGCTGATGCCATTGCCGCCCAGCACATCACGCATTTCACGTGCAATCGTCAAAGCTTTGCCCGCATTATTGCGTTTAAGTAATGAGATCTGTTCCGGTGTATGTTTGCCCTCATCCTTGAGACGGCCAATATGCAGACAACCCTGCAAGCCTAAGGCAATCTCTGAGATCGCATCAGCGAATTTCTTTTGTATTAATTGATTGGCCGCCAATGGACGTTTGAATTGATTACGATCCAACGTATATTGACGTGCAATAATTAAACATGATTCGGCCGCGCCCAAAGCACCCCAAGCGATGCCATAACGTGCATTATTCAGACAACCAAATGGACCACTAAAGCCCACAGCATTTGGCAATAGATTCTCTTCGGGCACACGTAAATCATCCATGAGTATCATGCCGGTTGCTGAGGCACGTAATGAGAATTTACCCTCAATTTTTGGCGTTGATAGACCACTTTTGGTCTGTGCACGATCAACAATGAAACCGCGTACTTTGCCATCCTCGGCCTTTGCCCAGACGACAATCACATCGGCCAGCGGTGCATTAGTGATCCATGTTTTGGAACCATTCAGTATATAAGTCTTTGTTTTACTATCATATTTGGCATTTGTTTCCATGCCAGCGGGATCACTGCCATGATTTGGTTCAGTCAAGCCAAATGCGCCTGGAAAACAAACAAAAAAAAGACTTAAGAAAATGTTATTATTTATAAAGAAGTAAAAAAATCTTTATACCAATCAGTTTGCCTTTTGCCATTACCGGCAAATATTTCTCCTTTTGCTCCGCCGAGCCATAATCATGTATCGCGCCCATGGCCAATGAACTCTGCACACTCAATGCCGAGCGATAGGCCGAATCGACACGTTCAATTTCACGCGTCAGCAGACCATAGGCCACATTCGATACGCCCGCACAGCCATAACCTTTAATGGTACAACCGAGCGCACCAAGTTCACCCAATTCGACCATAATCTCCTTGTCGAAGACTTCATTGCGATTGGCCAGCGTGACACGCGGCAATAAACTTGCCTGACAATAGCTACGAAACGTGTCACGCACCGCAATCTCCTCCTCCGTCAATTGACTCTCGAGATTTAATGGATCCTGCCAATCGAATTTTGGCCCAGCTGCTTTGCTTGCGAAGGTTGCTCTCATTGGTAGGGCACAGCGTGCTGTTGTTGTGTAAACTTTGCGTAGCAAATTTTGTGCCATATTTGCATAAATTTTCTAACTTTTATAATGCACTTCAATTGAGTTTTGTTGTTATTTTTTGGTTTCAAATTTATTTGCCTTATTTTTATTATTATTATTATTATATTTTTTCGCAGTCTCACTTTGTCCGCCGCACTTAACCGTACAACTCACACTTGTCGTTTGAGCATATGATGGAATTTTTCCTACACCCTCACACATACAAAACGGTTCGAAAACACTTTGTGCTTCTATTCGAACATGTTCGTTCTTAAATAATTTCTTCACCGCGCTCTGCTCTTTGTGCATAATCACTTCGGTCGTTTAGCCAACGAAAATTTTGATTTGCAACAAGTTTCATAATCTTTGCTGGTGGGCTTCGAACATGTTCGTTTGCTTGTTTCGCTTATCTGTCGTATTGTGCTCCATCTTTCTCGCTCGCTCTCTGGTCTTGTCGCTCTTATGCTGCGTTGTGTCTTGTTTTTGTGCAAGTTTGTTGTTGATAAGCGGCGTTTTTTTTTTTTTTTTTTTTTAGATTATCTTTTTATTGGCTGCTTGACTGGCATCTGTTATCTCAGGAATATATTCTTAAATGTTTTAGGTACAATGCTATAATTTATGTATTTAAACAAGCCCACCTCAAAGTACTTGAGATTATGACATCTTTATGCATTGATTTGAAACTTGCAGCAATTTTCTTGAGGCAAACGCTTAAACATAATCAAAAGCAAGTTCTTGGTTTAAAACTCTAAATTAAAAGTCTTAACAAATCTATGTTGTTGTCTAGATCTTAATTTTGTTATCATTGTTATCAATTTATTATTTTTTTTTAATCTTCTATATAAGTTTGACAATGGAACTTTTCGTTTTGTTGAGATAATAATCTGAAATTATTAACTTGTTTACGCGCGATAAGAAAATCTTAAAATAAACGCTCAGAATCGTTGATAAAATTGATAATGTTGAGTTTATGTTAGAGGAACTCAAGTCATGCACTTAAAACCTTATAGAATTTTATGTTTAAAGATGGGACAAGTCTTACAAATCACTCAAAATATAATTGGTGCATTCATACATAAATTTATATAAACTACCTTATGAATTATTAAAATTTACTTATTTCCATCACACAATTAGGTGAAACGTCTACGTCAGCGCGTGGAGGAACTCAAACGTGAATTGGCCTCTGCTGAAGATGAATTGGATTCGGCGGCAAATCAGGTGCGACGATTGCAACGCACAAATGATGAACTTGTCGGCCAAACTGAGGGACTACAAGTGCAGATACAACATTTACAAACAAGGTTTGAATGAAACAATCAATGAAATAATCACACAGTGAATGAATGTCTTTAGTAACACTCATAGCACACAACAACAAAAACAACAACAACAAAAAACTAACAAACACATTTTCATCTTTAAAATGCTTACACACTTAATGTGCGGAATGTTGGTAATTTGGTAATGATAACATTTTCTATATATCTTTATATTAACCAAAATCAAAACAAAACCAAACAACAACAAAATGTTGTCGAAAAAATTCTCAAGACATTTTCCAAGTCCACAATTACGTGGTGGCGGTGGCACGAATGTTGTCAACTCTGGCGTACAATTACGTAATAAGATTGCCGTTGAATTGCCAACGGAATGTTTACCAAATATAAATGATTTACGTCAAATATTCGATGATGGTCAAGCGGGTCTACGTAATAGTACCGGTGAACCGCAAAGTAAACGTTCTAGTTGCACTGAACGTAATTTAAATGATGCTAAATTGACGCATCTTGAAGATAGTCTCGCTGAATTGAAATGTCGTAATACGGAATTTGAAAGAGTTAAACAAAAATTTGATAATCCAACGATTGCATACCAGCAGCAGCAGCAACAGCAACAACAACAACAGCAACAAACACAACGTGAGCAACAGCAACGAGAGCAACAGCAGCAGCAGCATCATCATCAACAACAGCAGCAACAACAACAGCAACGTCATCATCATCAGCGTGAACGTGAACGTGATCGTGATCAACGTGAGCGTTCCATGTGTCGTTATGGCAGCGGTGGCAGTAATCAAACAACAAGTAATCGCTCAAATCTTGCTCTGCCACTCAAGGCAACGACAACAAGTGGCGTGGGCGTGGCTGTCGGTGGCGGCGGCGGAGGCTCAAATTCAAATACTAAATTAAGTCATACAGCTAAAGATGATATTAATCGTCAGCTATTTGATGATTATAATACACATGGCATTGTTGCTGGTGGCAGCGCTGTTGGTAGTGTTGTTGTTGCTGGTGGCGGTGGTGTTGGTGGTGGTGAGAATGCCAACAGTCTTAATCAATATCAAACGAAAAAGGATAAAACCGCTGCTGGTTATGCACGGAACAGTATTAATTTGGATGGTCTCAAGGTATCCGATGATGATGAGGTAAACTATTAGCTTGGAAAAAAGTAAACTATTCAAATTTTTTAGTATTCTTCTACTTTATTTGTAGTTGTACAACTTTTCGTGCATGCTTCATATATCATATAATATATATTAGTCGAATTTGTCTTATTTTATATACAAAATATTTTTTTTTTTTTGGATTATCTTGTCTAATGTATTGCTTTCTTTTTCGCATCCATACACAGACTCCGTAACTATGGTTCAACAAGCTTGCTGCTTGACAATGAAGAAACCGAATATAACAGCGATGGCGGCAGTTAAAGGATCAACATAGAACACCAGCAGCAGCAAGAACAACAACAACAACAAGAATTGATAACGATGTACTTACCATATTAACAATATTATAATAATAATTGAGAAATCATTTTGATTTCTTGTACGATTAGAGTATTCATTTGATAATGTAATTTTTATGTCATTCATCGATACTTAAATCATTTCATGTACTGATTATTTAATAGTATTTAAGCATTTTAGCAATATAAGTTTCTGCTTTGTGCCGAATAACTTCAACGATAAAAAAAAACAACAACAGTAACAAAATATGTATTAATATTTACAAAAACGTTTATCAAATTGTATAGCATTTTAATTATCTAAAGACAACATGTATGAAAGAAACAAATAATTATAAATTTACTTGAAAATTCACTATGCTTTTTAAAAGAAATCGATTAAGTTAAACCATCGTAGACTCTCAAAGCAAGCAGTTAAATTAAATCATTTTGTTTACTCAAATAATAATATTATTATGTAAAAAAAAAATTTTAGCAAATTGAAAGAATGGTCTCCGTTAGTATATATCATACATATACATACATATAATCTCGATCAATTCTACAACACATCTCGATTTTTGTTATGCTCAGTTGTCTACTCTGTATGTGAACTGAAATTTTGTAATCAATCTTTTTTTTTATGGGGAATAGAATTCTTTTTGTACCCCTTAACTAAATCAATGTCGGAACCATCAAGGACCGGTCACATAGAAGAATCTTGAAAGAAGACAAGTCCATTTATTTCCTGAGCTATTGAAATTACAGTTAAGATTTATGTTTTTGGTAGTAGGTACTGATAGTTGATACTGGATTTTTATTGTTTAAAGGTAAACCCTTGGTGTGTGTGTAAGTTTGGGAGGTTTCGATGTAAGACGCAACATATTCCGGAAGAGAAAATGTTGAAGTAGTAGCGGTATTTGAATGCTATTAAGATTAAGGGACTTTTTTTCTTAAAATTTAGGCCCCTCCTCTTCTTGGGGAGAATTGGCGATATTAAGATGCATGTAGTTAATACGAATTCCTTAAAATATTGATGTTAAAATAAAAAAAAACTGCAATTCTGTTATCGAGATGTCTCCGGGTATGTAGTTGCCACGTCCGACGTATTCAGCAGATAAATGCATATATGTATATATTATTATAAATTCTGTCATTTATAACTCAAGACATCATACACCATTTTTCCACTCATTCAGTTTGGGAGATCATACCAAAACTGACCGACATTTTATTCCTTATAAAAAATAAACTGAACGTCTAAAAATTGAATTAGAAAATTTAAAACGTAAAAAAAACAGAATATGAGCGAATTTGCACGTAGACCGGCAACATTTTTTGCGAATGCGACTCAATTTCAATTGGTAGCCATGAAAAAACGTGAAGGAAAAAAATAACAACAATAAAATACATAAATTAAACAAGTCTTGCACTGAAAGCAGTGAACGTGCTGCAAAGCAGTAGAAGAAGAGGGTGTCGCAGCAACAACGTCGTTGAACTTAATTCAAATAAACAAATTAAAAAATAAAAAACATAGGCCAGCGAGCTCGTGCAGTAAACGAGTTCAACGTTTCAGTTTACAGACGAAAAACTTGATCACCGTCACGAATGCAACTTGTTTGGCAAACAGAATAAAGCATCAATTAAAGGGAAGGAAGATATGTTTTTTTTTAGAATTATTGGGGGTGTTTCAGAGTCATTTATAAGCTAATTAGGAACATAGACTTAATACAAAAAATTAAAATAAAATAAAGAAGTTAACTGCAATAAAAAATGTAAATCTTAACAGTAGCTTAACATTATTTGAAACATTGGCCACACTAGACTGAAACTGTTAACTCACTGTGCTGCGCCATTGCTGCCAGCAGTACTGTTAAGGCGATGTTATTTTTTCTTTTCTTTTTTGTTTATTTATTATTTTGTTCCAAAAATAGTAATGAAAATTAAAAGTTGAGCAACTTTATTAATTTGTCCAAGGTTTTTTGTTAATTTCATTTTTTTTTTTTGTTTTTCCCTTTTGGCTTTTTTAGAAATAAAAAGCTTATCAGTTACAACAGTCTCTGCCGCACCAACAACATCAATGGCATGTGGCAATAGTCAAAAACAAAAAAATAAATAAATAAACAAAAAATTTTGGTGCTGATAAGCCAAAAAAAAAAACAACATAATACATATTTTACAACTCTGAACTTTGTACAAAAAATTGTTGTAAACATTCAATTTCAGTTTCTCTCTCGCACTCGCAGGCATACTGTTTTATGTTCACATTCCTGTTATTTTATAACATTAACATAACCTACGACAATGTGTTATGTTAATAGAAAACATAAACAGGATCTAACGCATCGCACCACCACACACTCTCCCTCACTCTATTGCTCTCTCTTTCTTTCAGTCATTGTTCTTCTTTGGCATTGCGTTACAAAACGCACGTAAGCCATGCCGGCGGAGTTGAGAAAATGCGCATTTCATTATTTGCCATCCCACTTGGCTAGAAAAGCAACCACAAGAATGACAACAACAATCGTAACAAGCAGCCAAAACATAAGACGCAATTCTGTTCTTCTGCTACCAACAACACATAAATATGTGTATGGATGTCTGTTTGTTTGCTCCGTCAGGGGGGTGGTAAATGAATGAAATGAGTTTGCCGGTGTGGCGCCGGCGTTGAAGTTAAAGGCGTTGCGGTACTGATAGATAGGCAAAGTAATAAATAACAAAAATACATTGACACGCATTTTTAATTAGTTTTCTCTCTCTTTGCCACTATACGATCTCTCTACCGCACTTACACTCTTTATATTGTATAGCCGACTTGCTGCTGGTAAAAAAAATAGTTTTTCTTTATTTTTTTTTATAAGTTCTAATTTGATAATAAAGATCTGATCAAAAGTTATTTTTATCTAATAAATTTTTTTGAAACCAATAAAAAAAAAGTCTAAATTCATTATAAATTTCTTATTAGCGTATGCGTCGAGCATACACTTACGTGACATGATTCAATGTTTGCGGCACACGTGCAGTGCTCACGTTTGACAGAAACATATGACAGCGAAAAACTGAAAATAGAAAACAAAACAAAATCAACAAAAATTGAGAGGAATATGATGCCAAAGGGGTGTGAGGTGCGACAGCATCAGCATCTAAGCAAAGAAGCGTCAAGTGCGACGTGACGTGTCGAATGTCAGCACACTAAACGAACATGAGACCGACAGATAAACAAATCATCGACCATCTCACTTGCACCTTCACATGCGCTGCTATCACATGGAATACGCATTAAATGCGCATTAACATCGACCGACAGTGGCTTCATAATTTTTAACTTTGCCAAAAAAAAAAAAAACTCAGATCGACTGCGGAAATCTATGCTTGGAAAGCCTTGAAAATGACAGAAAAAACAAGAAGTACAAGAAACGAAAACAAAACAGAAAAGAAAAAAAATCAACACACGACCATAAAACTAAACAAAAACAACAAACGAGTCCGGTTATGCAGCATAACTTATGCTCTATGCCTTCTTTGCTCTTCTCTTCATCACTTGTTCTTGTACACGCTCGAACATTCTGTCTGTTATTACAACGCATTCACTCTGTTAACTTTACCGGCCTTTCTGTTCTTCTTCTTCTTTTGTTTTTTGTGTTTTTTTTTTTTTTTTCTTTAGCGACTTTGTTCGCCCTTCCCTTACATCAATGACTTCATAGTTGGTGTTGTTGTTCTTCTTTTTTTTGCGGTCGCGCATTTCAACAAAAATAACATTAGCAAATAACCAAATAAGAAAACAAAACAACATCAGCAAACAAAGAAACAGCAACAAATTGAATGAAAAAAAAAATCAACAAAATTTAAAAATTTATATTTACATACTTGAATTGTGCCCTTTTTCGACTGTGTTTTTACATAGCCATGTATGTCGAAGTAGCGGGACGAAGGGCTGTAAAGTCAGCCAAGCCATAGTACAGATTTGACTAAAATAGTTAGCATAGTTTGGAGCTTACAAATCACTAATTGTTTTCAAAATAATTTTTTATCATCTATGAAAAAAAAAAAAAAAAATTTTGATTTTATAAAGAAAAACAAAAATGTAAAACAATTTCTATATTTCTAACCCATCTTACATTCATTTATTATGTAAGATGATTTAGGGCGAAAGATAGATCACCCCCCATCCACCGAAGTAAAAATGTTGTAGGCACTATAGGAAAAATAGGCAAAAGTAAGACATGGTTGACCCCTTTCCCCCCTAAATCATCTTACGTAATTAATGAATGGCCTCATATACATACATACGATTTTTCAACGCAGTATAAGCTCATCTTTTTAAACATGCCTATTATTTTAACCATGTCTGTGGTCGTGTGGCTTTTGCCTTACATTCCTGCTTTTTTTGTTTTCCTTCATTTTGGTATAAATTTCCATGCAAATTTTGCTTTGATCGTGTATCTTTATAATAACTCTTTATACACACATGCATATATGTACATACATATTTATTCATATGCGTAGAACGTGTGTTAAAGCGCCAAAACAGGTTTAAATATTATTTATTTGTCCCTTCTTATTTTTGTTTTTCAAATAAAAGTTTCGTTTTTTTACGTCGCAGTATAAATTTTGTAATGTTATCAAAATTAACATAGAAGAAACTAATAGCAGATCAATAACAGTTGTTGTAAGCTAGAGCTACAGTGACCATAGCATTAACAGTCAAATGTAACATAGCATAAAAAGAAAAAAGTGACTTATTAAAAATTCAAAACTGTCTTTCATTTAATTACTGATTTGCATTTTTATTATTATAATTTTTATTTTTTTTATTTTTAAAGTTTAATTAAGTATTTTATTCATGTAACAGGAAAAATATGTTTGGCGTGTGAAAACCATTAGGTAGAAGTTAAAGCCGCTCAAACATTTTACGTCACTGGCTTACAATAATGGGCAAAGATGTAAGGAGGAGTAAATATTACAAATTTAATGACGTCGGCGCAACGTGAAATTGTAAAAAAAAAAAAAATATAAAAACAATATTTTAAAGTCATACTCTCAATTTAAATTCAATCAAAAAAAAATGTATGTGCCGGCATTTTAAATGACCATGCTGCAAGCAATCAGCGTTCAATGCAATGCAGCAGAAAGAGACATTTGTATAACGAAGCGTGCAAGCGCAAGTACGACAAAGCAACTTGTGCGACAGAGATGAAGACTTGTTTTACAGCAATGCAGTCATGTTTGCCGTTGGCTTTGTGTGTGTTTGTATTTGTGTGTTACATATAAAGTACATTGACTTAGGAACTAGAAAATTTATGGATCTTTTTTTTTACAAACAATCTAAATGCATTTAAAATGAAGTGACGTGCGTGAGCATGCACATGTAGATATGTATACAAATATGTACATTTACATACATACATATCTATGTATGTGTTCATGTCTGTCTTAAGTCTTCTTTAACCGCGACTATTAGTTTTCTTGTTGTTGTTTGTGGCGTACTGCACTTGTCACTTGATTTTCTATTTGTTTGTGCTTATGCTAAGGGTGCACTTACCCACTGAACCCAAAAAGCAGTAATTAAGCGATAAAAATTTCAAAAATTATAAACAACAAAATTGAATTTAAGCTTATTGAGAAGATTATTTAATGTCATTCATCATAGGGAAATCATTTTCCACTTAAAGTTTGTTATGTTGTTTATGAAAATTTTATGAACTTTGTGGCCTTCAAGGCGGGCTGATTCTGACTTATGTAATACCGCGTTTTGACAAGGTTTTAAGATTCATCAACTCAAACTAAAACGAAAATGTTCAATACATTTTTTTGATATTTTGTTTAATTTTCGAGATATTCGTATATTAAATTGATTGAGAGCATTTAGTAAGGTAAATCAGTGCTGCCACCGTTGCGTTTTCTTGAGCAAATATGTAACATCAGCAAAAAAAATTGTTGTTAAAAAATAGCAGATCATCCGTCCCGCTAACTGATTACTAAAGGATGCTAGCAATTACTACAGGACAAAATTATTCACAAAATTTTGAAGTGGCAGCACTGTAAACTCACAATTACAATTTTGGAATGAAAACTTTATGTGCCAATTATTCGAAAATGAAGCCAAATATCAAAAATTGTTACAAAACATTTTCGTTTTATTTTGTGTTAATTTATTTAAAAACATTGTCAAATGGCCAGAAACCATAACTGTTGCTTCAAGGGCTGCAAGTTAACTTCAACACCCACAAATTTTACACAACATAGCCAACTTAACTCAATAACAAAAACAAATAGATATCTTTGTGGTCTATTATGTGAAACGGTGATCAGAATTGGAACTTCTACGAGAAGTGGAAATGCAAACAAACTTCAAGAAGAAGAAAATTACTACTTCTTCGTATATGCTTCTTCTTACAGTTTACATTGTAAACGTTAATGCGGCAAATAGACGCATACTTATACACGCTCACACATCAATAAACATTAACGCGTGTTAATGTATGACATATCAAAAAAAAAAGCCAAAAAACCTATGCGTTTATTTATTTATTTACTTTAGCTTAAATGTGTGCATTGAAGTGTAACGAACATTTACAATAACAAAAGCACACACATACAACAATAAAGCGTTTATTTGTTTACATGTCCGTGTGTGTCAACTGTCAAATGCGACCTAAATAGAAGCAAAAAAGAACAAGATTAATAAAAAAAAAAAAAAATAGTAAGAAAAATATAAAAACAAAACAAACTCAGTTACATTATCAATAAACATTATTTAAAATAATAAAAATAAAATGTCACCAAAAAAGGAGTATTCTTTTTATTTTCATTTTATATCAATCAATATCTTTGTTGTTGCTTCATTGTATTCCTTTGTATGCGTTTTTTAATAAAGTCAATTAAATGCATAAAAAACGGCTTGCAAAAATGCAACAACACAAAGCAAAATTGCAATAACACAACGAAGTTAAATTGAAGAAAAAGACAGCAACAACAACAATGAATACAACTTTCCTTTCGCCATTTCTTTGTTGTAAATTCTGCGCTTTGTGAGCGGTCTTAACGTTGTAGTCTTGTTGTCAGTGCTTCTTCTTCATCGTCTTCCTTCTGTTTCGGTTTTTCGCTTGTCCCCTTCTCATGGCTTGTCGATGTTTCTGGCATGCACACTTGCACGTTCTCACTTGTTTTTCAGTTTTTTTTCTTTCACTGTTTTGTTTTTCTCACGCTCGCTCTCACGCGATATTTCTCTGTTAAGCCACTTTACAGTAGCATAGCTAGCATAACATCTGCTGCTGCTGTTGTTGTTGTCGTTCACATATGCTTGTTGTCCTCCTCTCATTCAGACGACATTCTGTTAACGCACTGCATGTTGTTGTTTTGCTTCTTGTTACTTCTGCGCCGTTCGCTCTGTTGATGTTGTCTTTTGTGCTGTTGTTGCCATTGTCGTTCATACGTTGTGCCGTTATTTTCAAAAGCATTTTGTATGTTGAAGCGAGCGGTTGTGTTTTGAAAAAGCAATTTTTTCTGTGAAAAACTAAAGACAAACTAAAGAAGAAAAACTGAAGTGCATTTTTTTTTCCAATTATCAAAAGTGGAAGAGCAGTGTCAAAACAATTTGTGCATTTATTTTCAATTGTAAACTATAAAGACAACATTTGAAAAATTTAACTTTTCGTATACTGTCTTTTTGACAAACGGTGTGTTTTTTTGTTGTTTTTTTTTTGCTGTTGCTGTTTTGTTTTTTTTTTTGTGCGCGTACACTTTGTGATCCTTTTACAACGACTGGAAGTTGTGGATCTGGTTTGTAAGCGAGAGAGAGAAAGAGAGAGAGCGCAAATAAATCAAAATAAGAAATACAAAGAAACCAAGCTGAAAGTAGAAGAGTCGTGAAAAATGGCCTTCCAAATTGTCAGCCGTAATCTGTTGCGCACTTCGAGGGAGATTCTGGAGCGCAACATGGCCGCTATGAGCACTTTGCAGTTATCTGGAACGACACATCAACTGGAAGCGGAGTTCAATGTAAGTGTGGGTTATTTCAATGTGGGGGGTGGGGTTAACATTTGTTGTTTTTGCTTGTTTTGTTTTGTCCTTTATTTTTGATTGGAAGGAATTCTGCGACAAATCACAAAGTTCTTTGTTTTTGTTTTAAGGGAGTGCCAAATAGTTGCCATAGTTTTGTTTAAACTAAAAACAATATCAAGAAGCATTTTTTAACTTTTATACTCCCTTTTGTTGAGCTCTATCTTTGCTGGAAAACTTACAAATAACTTCATTTTCCTTTGTTTTGTATTGGAATTGAAAAAAGTATGACGTCATGTCAATTTCGCCGGTCCAACATTGACAGCTTTGACTTTTGGTTTTGCAAAAATTTTGAAAAATTGTTTAAATTTTAGATTTTCATGTAATTTAACTTAACAAATAATTATTTTATTTTTAAAATTATTACATTCTTTAATCTAATCAGTAAATGAACTAACATAGATCAAATATTTTTATATTTATTATTTTTTTTTTTGACCATGAAATTATCTTATAATTATGACAGTTCTTAGATAAATCATTTCCTTCTAAACAATTGATTTGATAAAATTTGTTTTCGTAGACTTCTTGTAAATTTTATGCAGACAATTAACAAAATACACACAAAAGTCTCAAATAACCTATTTAGGCCAAGTAAAGTAAAAAAAAAAAACAACCCCAAAAACAACATTTGACCAAAAAATCTCGAGAACGTTGGCCTTCAACCCTTGTCGTCGTTGTTCTAATACACAATGATCTTACGGAAAAATCTTTCAAACCATACATTTTTGCAAATTGTTTATTTTGTTTATTCTTTTGAAATTCAATTGACTGACACATTTTCACAAGCTGTCAATATGCCAAACTACCGGAAAAGACATAATTCGCGTATCTCTTTATGTCCGATGTGTGATAAAATGTTGGAAAGTTCAAAGTTCAGTTTTCAATCGATAAAAAATCTGTCAATCCAATCAGCATTGACCTGTTGCTCGATTTCTTTTGCCTCTCGTCTTTGGCAGCTTTGAAATCATTTCAAGTCGCTTCCTCAAGTCTCAAATTGCTTTTGTTATTTTGAAAAACTTGTTTTCAATACAGTTTTTTATATCAACAGCAAAAGACAATTCAAAAAAGATCATCACACGTTTTCGATTTTTATTAACATTTTTTGAACATATTTCGAAACTTGCTTTGCATCCGAGCGGTTTTTTTAAACACCTTTTTATTTTGTTTTTGTGTCGTGGGCCTTAATAATTTATTCAATATTGTTGTTGTTGTATTACAAACGTTGTTTTGTTCTATAAGCGTGCAGCATATTAATATTGTAAGATTTGTTGTGAAATGAAAGAGTGAAGGGTTTATTGTTTTTGCTTTTAAGCAGCTCAGAATCAGAAACGAACTTCTCCGAAACGCTTTCATTATTCTTCTTAATAATTTTTGTATAGTTAATGAAGAAAATCGAAAAAATTTATTCAATTTAGAGGACAGAAAGTCTTTAGCAGGCCATCCATTGTCGAATTTGTTTGACGAATTTGTTGTGTTTGTCAAAATATTCGTCGTTAGTGGAAGTGTTCGTTTTCAAATTTTGTGTTTGATGTTTTGTTCGAGAAAAATAGAAATTATTCTATCTTGAATGTGTTTGTCGAACAAATTTGACAGTGGATGGCAATGTTCATTTGTAAATAGTTTTCCTAGCGTGAAGACGTGTACAAAATGTCGAAAAAAATTTTGCTAGATTTTATTAATTGCCTGCAAAATGATGTTTGCAAACAATGTTTGAACTAGTTTGTGGCAAAATGTTTTTTTGTTCGACAAACAGTTTTTCAAACAAATTCGACAATGGATGGCCTGCTTCACCCAACAATTTTAGTTTACTTTTGTTAACAAATTTCAATTTTTTACAATATTTTATAAGATATCCAATCGGCGTCTTTTGGAAGAATCTTCTTTAATTTGAGTTTTTCACATTAGAGTATAAATAGTATGAAATATCCAATTTAATTCAAAGAGCTAATTTACTTGCGCCACATAAGAAACAAATTGTTGCTTATCAAACATAAGAAATGATAAAATGAAAACAAAACAACAGAAGAATTGCAAATGATTAAACAAAAACAATTATTACAGCTTATCATAAACATTTCGACAAAACAGTTTAGGGAAATTAAATTCATGGCAAGAAAACAACAACAACAACAACAAAAAAGTATAACATTTTCGTAATTGTATTGATAAAAGTAAAACAATTTGAAATTAGTATTGCTAAATTTTGATTGAGGTACTTAATGATGTGAGAAGAATGGATGGTTGTATTGAATCAAAACATAAGAAAAAAAAAAAGAATCGAAAAAAAAAACAGATTCAATGCCACATGAGAAGACACAAAGACCCCTAAGTAGCATTAGTAGAAGAAGTGGAAATGGGTTACGTAATTTTGATCGAGTCACGCTTCAACTTACATGAAACCACTCAAATAAAAAAAACAAACATAAATAAATCATGTGTGTGTGTGTGTGTGTTGTAAAATGTTTAAATAAGCAATTATGTTGAAATGACAATATGTTGACAGCAGATGTGAATATGAAAAGCAATCAAGTGTAAATTGGGAGAAAAAAGATCATGGAGTTTTGTTTTTTATTTTTTCACCAGTTTTCAGTTATGAATTTAAATTTACAGTGCTCTGTAAATATTTAACAGCTAAACTGTTATTGACATGCTGTTAATTCTAAACAGTGCTTAACATTTTACAACATACTGTATAGTTTACAGTGCCTTCTTCAAGTGATCGCTAATTGCTTAAAAGTTCGCTGTTACTATACATTTGCAAGAGCATATTAACTATGTCATGAGGTTTGCCAGTCACGTCAGTATATAAAGTTTAAATATTAATAATTAGCTCGACGAGATGAATTTATTCAGGTATATTCATCTGATTGTCTGTTTCAGTGCAAACTTCTCACAAAGTTTGAAAGCTATTCAACGCAGAGAACAGTTTCGGAAAAGCCGAAAATAACTTCCTTTCTCATTTGTGTTGTCGAAATTAGGTTATGTCAATATGTCATGTTTATATTATCTAATGTTGAGCATACAAACGTGATTTATGTGCTGGCGTCTATCACTCATGAAAACACACATACACACACACAGATACGCACAAATCACATATAATTAAATTACGTATTTGATTTTGAATGCCTAACATTTTTAACATAAATTTAACAGTTGCGCTTGCAGCGATTCACAATTAACTGTTAAGATTTAACAGGAGTCAGATAATAATAAAAAAAAAACGTCTAGAAAATCTTGTGTTTTAATATGTTCTGAACAATTGTTGTGTTTTTAAAAACTAATATTATTTCCTTTTCTTTCTTTCATCACAACAGCGCTCTCTGCTACAAAATGGTCATGGCTCAACAACACTGAAGCTTAACAACAAACATACAGCTTTGGTGCAAGCAGTGCGTAACTACTCAAAGAAACCAAGCACTGCAACCCTGAGACGTGAGGAAAGCGACAGCGATTCGGATTCGGATGATGAGTACGAGAAGCGTCGCTTGACTCGTCAGTCAAAGACCAGTCAGAGAGTAAGTTGAGCAAAAAAAAGCGAGATAACATGGTTTCTTGTTTTGGTTTGAAAGTTGGCTAAACATTGCGCATGGCTGGCAGTCGATTAACGGTACTTTTGTAGATATAACAGTGCGTTATAACCATGCGCTTTATCTTGTAAACTTACTGTAAAATGATAAAATGTTTGGTTCAAGTCAAGGATGCAATAATGTCCAGTGTAAAGTTTTCGGCTTTTACCGTTAGTAAGAAAAAAGCAGTATGCAAGATAAAGCAGTTCAGCTGGCTGTATATTTTTAACACAACTTGAAGCTTTTTTTTCTACTTTATTTTTGTTAAGAAGCTTAATAACTAACTTTTGTTTTTTGAACTTTTCAGGGTGATTCAGAATTCTGGCGTCGCAAAATGCGTACACTTCATCGTATATTGGATGTCAATCATGACGGCGTCATCTCATTCGATGATTTCAATTTATTGGCAAAACGTTTCAATGACTTGGGTCATTTGTCGCCGGCCGTTGCTGCTGAATTCATGGATGTGCTTAAGCAAACCTGGGAGGAACAATTTGGCGAAATAACGCCATATAATTTGGTGACTGCTGAGCAGTTTTTGACTGATTTGCATCATCGTTTAAACGATAAGAAAATGGCAAAACGCATTGGACGCTTTTTGCCATATTTGTTCAAGGTAGTTTTCTTTTTTTTTTCAATTTCCTTTTTAAAACTTAATTGATTTATTATATTGTTGTTTATTGTTGTAGGCTGTTGACTACGATCATACTGGTAGCTTGGATCTCGAACAATATAAGCTCTTCTTCCGCTGTCTTGGACTGTCTGATGAGGATGCTGCAATTTCATTTGCTGTGATAGATAAAAATGGCGATGGACAAGTATCGCTTAAAGAATTTGTACATTTGGGACGACAGTATTTCTTAACCGAAGATGATACTAAAATATCGAAAATGTTTTGGGGACCATTGATTGATCACTGACTTGTTTGCAGCGTTGCAACAAATGCCACTGCTGCTACTACAAAAACAAAAACAACAACAGCAAATATATCTGCCTTTTCTGTCCGCAATGCTGCTGCAACTATTGCCGCATGCGTTTCTGCTGCTGCCAATGCTAAATCACCGCTATCACCAGCAACAACATTATTAAAAACAACAGCGCCATTATCAACATCACCCTCATCATTATTATCTTTATCATCATCGTCATCGTCGTTGTCATCAATATTGCCAACATCATCATCATCATCATCAACAGCAACATTATCATCAACAGAATCAACAGTGGCGCATGCGCATGAGGCGATTATGTTGCTTATGGCGCGCGGTCAGTGGCATGATTTGCAGCAGGTTGCACGCATAGCAATACAATTTGGCATGCATACACTTTATGATTATCTATGTGAATATTATGGCATTGAATATGCTTACGAACAACGACAACATCAGCAGTATAACAATGACGATGGCAATAACAATAACAATAACAAAAATCACAATAATTATACACTTGCTGATTTTTATGATGATAATTACTATTTAAGACTTTTTTTCTATGTTAATACGCTCATATTATTGAGCATATCGTGGCGCAAATATGAAAATGGCAATTTAAAGCATTTCATTGTTTATCATATAAGAAAATTTAATACATTACGTAAAAAGGCTAGGAAACGACGTAAGAAATCTAAAATAAAGACACTGACATTGTAATAATTATATACATATTAATAAAAAATACAGAAAAAACAAAAAAAAATCAAAAACTGTTCGTATATCAAACAATTTGGAGAAGTTTTAAATTCAACAAGTTTTTAAACTTTCTCCTGGAGTTTATGGAAGTCTTAGTAACATACAATACAAATATAAAACTGCCATCACATTCATTCATTCGATCTGATTAACAATAACCTTTATTTAAAAATAATTGAATAATTTCTGCAATTTAAGAGTGATTTTTGAGAATTTTTTTGACCGGATAAATAAAACAATATCAGGTCCGTTGTTTTTTTGTATTATCGAGATTATTGAGACAGATTTTTATAAAAAAATGTTGAGTAGTTCCGTAGAAGGATAACTCAAGCAATTGTGAACCGATTTTAAGTCAGTCAATTTAAGAAATTAAGGATCTGGCATTTTTTACACGTATTCGTAAATATTTTGAAATTTTAGCAATTACAGTGGCGTGTCCCCTTAAGCTAAATTAAATATTCCAATTTAAAAATACTCATATGGATGACTAGACCACAAAGTACATACAACAGCTTCATGCTAAAACATTGTATGTGTGGATCAGTCCTGTAAAAATAGGACAACTTCAGCTCTTGACCCATTTCTGACATATAAATTAAATCCTGTTTGTACTATGGAACAATCTTTCTTTCGATCGGTAGAAAAGAACTCAAGATTTAAAAATGATAAATGAGATAAAAATTTGTACCACTTTTTCCTCTTTCTTCTATTATAAATTTTTTTTTAATTTTCTGTATGTATGTTTCTTATTCTATCAGTGTGTCTGGAAAAAGATTCGATATCATCTGGACTTGTAATTTATAGAAATCATGATGCCACAACACGCTTAAGGAAACCGACTAAAGTTACGAACGGATATTGTATAATCGGAAGACGCGGCATGAAAATCAAGTGAAATTAATGCAACAGCAAATAAACTGTAAAGTTTCTTTTAGCTTTTTATTGTTTTGCATTACTTGAACTCAACTAAATTTAACGCGAGCTTAGCGTGTAATCGTTTAAGCCAAAATTACGTTTGCGACACGAGTTGGCAGCACCTGCGGCGCGTTTAGATAAAATCCGTTGTTGTGTTTTTTCAACCAAAAGACACACAAGACACAAAAAAAAATAAAAAATAAAATTAAAAATAACATAAGCAGGCAAATAAAATTACTAGCCAAGGCGAAAGGTTTGCACAAAACATTAAAAGAAAAACGCGCGCGCAAAATAAATAAATAAAATGGCGTCACTCGCCATTTTGCACGCAACGCGTTGGTGTATACGAAAATATGTTGTTTTCCTTTTTGGGGTTTTTGTGTAAGAAACAAACATTTAAATAGTTGGAAACTAAGCGCATGAAAATCTCCAACAGCGACAAAAGGCACAAACATTAGCGAATAAATTGTGTTAAACACAAATCTCATATGAAACCTCCAAGCGGGTGTGAGGGCTGCCAACATGTTTTTAAAAATGAAAAACATTTTATTAATTTTTTTTTTGTATATTTTTAATATAAATTAAAAGTATTTAAGTTGAATGCAAGTCTGGTTTATTATTTGAACTAAAAGTTGGTTCAAGCTTCGGTTGGTTAAACGAATTGGATTTGGCAGAGGTTCTTTTATTAATTTTTGGATAAGAACAGCCCACTTTAAAGTTCACCGCTCCATCTTAAATAAGTACACATTAGCTTAGTTAATATATATTATTCTTTTATTTTAGGCATTAGAACTAAATAATGGAAATGTTCTAAAATCAAACAGTGGAAACGCGCTTGAGACAATAAAGATTGATATAAGAACAATAGAGAAGTAAGAATTTGCTTTTTCTCAACCCTTGCAAGTTAAGAAAATTTTTATGGACTTAATTTTGTTTTGGCTTGTTCAACAGTTATCTTGGTTTTTTTTTTTTGAGATAGTCATGGGTGTTATAGGATTTTTCACAGCTTCTACAATGAAGATAATTAAATTATCATGCACGACACAGTGTAAAGAAGAAGAAGACGAAGAAGTTGCCACAGAGTTAAGCAACAACAACAACAAAAACAGCCACAATAATCACAACTCAAAAAAAGCTACAACAAAAAAATTACCTAAAACAATAGATGATAATAATTTTTATTTATACTTTTTCACCACACACACACACACATGAAGGCAGTCAGAATTTCACATATCTCAACGAACTTTTTGTGTGTCCTGTGTGTATAATTTGAAGTGAAGAAGTGGCATAAGCACTTTTTTTATGGTCGCACGTTGATAAGAAGCCATGCAAGCGTTTCGTTGACGGCGACGGCATTAGTGTGTCTTCCGTTTCCGTTTTGAGGTTCGTGTGGAGTTGCGTGAGCCGTGATTAACATTAACGAAATTTATGTGCGTATTAAAGAAAATTTTTCGACTTTTAATTATATGCGACAAGACTTACAAGTGATGTGATTATACATGAATAGAAATATGAGAAGGGGTGGGGAAGTGGGCGGCAGAAAGTACACATATCTGGTTGGGTATTAAGAAATGAGAACATTTAGTGTAACAGTAATATTTCAGCAGCTTAGACTGGGCGCGCCTCAGCCTTCAGAGTTTATCATCTTAGCAAAGGATCTTAACTTTACTTGACTTAGTGATGATTATTTTAGAGAGATCTCTTTAGTTCCTTAATTAATCTGAACCTAACTTCCTTTGCTATTTGATATTTGAACATAGATCACTATCGCATCGCCTTGAAAGCAACAATTGCAATTCCAAAGTTATCCAGAGATATTTGAGTTGAGATTTCTTCGGGAAATCATATCTGTTCCCGAATTTTTTTTTTATAATCTTTTCAAAAAATGCTTCTTCGTCAGAAAAGTACTTGCCACAGACTTGATCAACAGTTCACGTTATTCCTAAAACCTTTTTATGAGTGCAAGTATGAAGCTTCTTTACCGCTTTGTCGCTCAACACACGTTCAAGACTCTTCGGGTGCAGTTACGTTGATGGGACTCAAGCGTCTCAATGCCCTACATAAGCGACGTCTACAAATGTATTACATAACCTCAAAAAAGACTAAAAAACAAAGAGGATAAATATAAAAAAAAATGAAAAAAAAAAAAAAAATGACAGAAAAAGCGTTCAGTGCTGTTAAAGTGAAGCAAAAGGATACGCGGCAATGGCAGGATATGCAAAGCGTGGCAGCTGAAAGGCGTGTGGTGCCATGATGAATGGTTAGGGTTGGACGTGTGCGACGAGAGGCGTCGGACAAACGTTTGTAAGTGTAACAAATTGGGTGGGTTTTTTTTCCGTCTTTTATTTTGAGAACGCAGAACGCATCTGCTGACCAAATGTGGACTTAGGACGTGCTTTTAATTTTTAAAAACGGCTTTTAAAACATGATAAAACACGTTGACGTTGCAAATATACAAAACGGCAGTGGGACAAAGGGAGAGAGAGCGGCTAAGTGAGTGAGCGTTAGAGACAGATTTAAAGGGAGAGTGATATAGAAGTAGAGTGCGACAAAAAAAAAAAAAACAAAAATAAATAAATATACAAAAAAAAAAACACACACTCACAAAGCGATTTTTTTTGAATGAGTATTAAAACAAAAAAATGAAATTATAAAAATAAAATTCGTAAAAAAATTAAAAAAAAAATATTAAACAAAAAAAATGTGTAAAGCGTGCATTTACATAATGAAAGATGTCCTGATGGTGCAGTCGCCGCTAAGGACACACACACACACACACAATTGTATGTAAAAGATATAACGGAAAGACAGAGGGCAGAGGCGTATATGGGGAAGACGCCCAATGCAGTAGTTGGGGACAAAATACAAAAAAAATGAAATTATAAAATATTGAAGCGAGTAAGAAATGCGCAAAGGACATTCGCTCACACACAAACACACACACACATACACATACAAGAGGCATACAGACTCACATACTAATGTTTAAAAGGACATATTAACATTTTTTGATTTTTTTTCAACACTCCTCCCGCCCACACTACATAAGACTTTATGTGTATAAAAAAAAGGGACACCTTGTAGTGGCATTGCATGCATTAAAAGCGTTCAAAGGAGCGTCAGAATACGCGTGTGGGCAGTGTATGACACAGTGTGTGTGTGTGTGTGTGGTGAGGGGCAGTGTGGAAGAGACACACAGCAGCTTTGCTACGCGGCGGCGTGGAGCGGCTGAGCGCGGTACAAATGCACTCTTGGTCGCTTTGCGGACTTCACGGAATTAATGTCCTTTCAGATACAAATAAAATTTATAAGCAGCGTGTGTCCTTTTTGGCTCATGCTGCTGCTGCTGCTAGCTGCCCATTGTCCACAGTCCACCCAACGAAAAGAGGTTGTATTGCAGTGCATGGCAAAAATGAGGATTTTGCTTTTTTTTCGGTCATTTTTATATAAACCCTCTTTTTATACAAGATTTATATATCGAAGGGCGACAGTAAGATCTCATAAACATATTTAAAGAAATGATCTGTATATCCACATATATATATGTATATAGATCTATACATGTCTGTCCGTCCCAAAGGTGCTTGGAGATAAGATGATTTTCTGCGTTTTGTCATGCCTCTTATTAAGAGTTACTAACAGAAGGTGCCTTTCCCCTCCATTGCTCTTCAAATGCATACCAAATAGCTGGCTGATTTTTTTTATTATTTTTTTTAATATTTATATAAATTTTCTGAACGTAAACTTTAAATAATGAGGATGGTTATGTGATCAGACGATTATCGGTTCTTACATTTCATACATAAGGTGTATAAAGTTTATCCGATTGGTTCGGATATATTTTAATTGCCATTTGATCTCAGCAACTTCAAAATATAATTTTTTTTTTTTTTTTTACAAAGATTCCAAACGCATTATAAGGCATTTTGAGCCTTGATTAGTGTTTCGCAGAAATAAAATGGAAAAAAAGGTTCTTGATTTTCAGCTAATTTTTGTTGCATACTTTTAAGCGCAAGAAATTGCCAATAATTAATTTTTTATGAGAATCTCATGGAGAGAGCAAGAATGTGGTAGAAAAAAAAAAGCTTTGACAAACGTTTAGCAAATTTTAGAAGAAATCTGTGCTGAGCAACAAAAACAACAAACAGATAAATGCAGAAAAAAAAAAAAAAAAACAACGAGAACCGCAAAAATATGAACAACAATAACGACTGAGGTGAAGGTGTAAAAGTGCCAAAGAGTTGCGCCAAGTGTTGTTGTTGTTGTTGCTTTTGTTGTTAGCACCGTGTTGATGACTGTGCTGTCTCAGTCTATCTCGCTTCCACTCTCATGCATAACATTCTCCTTCTCTACCAACGACCTTTGTTAGCTGTGCTCAAGTGTTAGTGGTAGTATTTGTGTGTGTGTGTGTGTGTCTGTGTGTGTGAGAGTGTACTGTGTTCGAAACGATGAGAAACGTGCCGATGCATAATCATCATTTGAGATGCCATTATCATTTATTCTCGGGCGATGATATTTACAGGTGTCGTTGCTGTTATACTCATCGTTGTTGTTCTTGTTGTTGACGTTGTTGTTGTCATCACACTTTGTTCTTTTAGCTTTTGATAGGCTTTCATATGCTCAACATCGAAAACTAAACAGAATCAACAACAATTCCGCAGTTAACATAAATTTACACGTTTGCATCATTTTCCATTTTTCCCCTTTTTTTTTTGGTTTTTATTTTTCTTTTCTTTTCTTTTATTTACTGTTTTTGTGCAACGCTTATTTGTAATAAAATTCGCGGTTTTTGTTTTACCTTGTTTGCCGTTTAATTCAAAAAATGTCACAGCATTTTGTATTTGCTTAGGTGAAATTTGATTTTCGCGGCATTTTTGATATTAAAAAAAAGAAAAAAATAAGAGCAAAAACAAAGAATATTAAAGTTTTAGTTGAAATTTGTTGCTTGATGTTTGTTCAATTAAATTTTTTTATTGAAATTCTCAACGATGAGACTTCAGAGATGTGACAACACTTTTATCACTCGTTGCTTTTCGCTCGCTGTGCAAGTAACGAGTAAAACGCTATCGAAGAAGCGATTAAAATTATATAACTTCGATGGAATGTTTGTAGAAGTAATCGAAATATTTGCAATTATAATATTCTGCACTCAAGTGTTACAAATTTCAAGATAATCGGTCAGAAAAAATATAATTTGTTAGAATTTTCAGTTATAAGGATTTTGAGGGGTAAAAAATTGGGGGGTGCATTTTCTAAGGAGACCTAGAAAAGTCTACGTACGAAATTTAAGGTTTCATTCTTATATAATTTATGAGATCACTTTTTTATTATATGATAGACTTTAAAGTTATAATGGGGGGGAATTGGAGTTAAGGACTTTTGAAGAATTTAACGATACAGAAGGAGTGTTTGTGGCACAAATTCAGTTAAGGCCTCTACATCTAACATGAGATTTTGCTTAAATTAAAAAAAAAAAAATTTTAATTAAAGGACTAAAAAGTTCACATGAGATGTCCAATAAACTTCCCTCTCCCTAGGTGAGATATGGTTAGATTTTATTGTATTCCCTAAATTTATTTCACGTAATTTATGTTTCAGTTTACATTAAGAATATTTCAAAATTCTTATTTACGTTTTAAATAATTTTATTTTTAAAAATTAAGCTTACTTTTATTCACTTCATCCGAAAAGAATCACCATCTTTTCATATGACGTATTTTAGTTCTCAAAAAATGTTTTTCAACTTCTTGCATATGACTTTTGTGCCACGTTCGATTAATCTTCTACGCCAGTAAGCTCAAGATATGTATGAACATACATACATACAACAAAAAACATTATACCATAAGTTAGCAAGCTTGTTTAGTTGAAAAATTTCTTGAAAATGAAAATTTCTTCAACCATTCTTTTCGAATTAATGGTGCAGCATAACTCAACTCATTACAATGTATAAATGTTGAACGTGTACAATTTTCTTGGTCATTACATTTTGGCAATTGCTAACATTTTTCCCCCCCCTCTCACCTCAACCACCAATATCTTCAGCACCTTCAGTAAGTCAGTGTGTTCTCTACCACCCACCACCCACCACCCACTACCATACTCAATGACAAGCAATTGCTTTCAGCGGTAATATTAACACCTTCATATTTGTGCGACAAAAACGCATAAATATCATTTCAGTTCAGCTGCTATCATTATTACCAAAGACTACAGCTTGGCTTGTTGTTGTTGTTGTTTTTGGAATTTAAGACTTTCACCAATACAATTTACGATTAATGTGTTAAGTAGCGAACGTCGCCAAACCCCCCTACCCTCACTCTTACCCAACTTTTTAACGTTGTGAACTTTTAATGCTCAACCCCTTCATTGCATCGTCATTTACATGCGCGCCTAACTTGAGCACTTTCTTTACCCCAAACCAATTCCAAGCCTTTGCCGCTCTCCAGCCAAGTTGAGTCCATAATTCAAATGGCTTGGCACGTTCCAACGGTAAAACGTAAAAGTTTTCACTTTGCCATGAGTCTCAAAATAGAAGAAAGCAACAAATAAAAAAAAAAAAATAAGTACCAAAAAAAAAACAAAAATTAAGAATTAATGTAACATTTTATTTGAGCTTTGCGCGAGCTTGAAATAAATATAAGCATATATATATAATTTTTTTTTCACAAAACAAAACAAAAAAAAAACAACAACAAATTTTTATAAATAGTCTACGACAGTGGTTGTGTACCTGAGTGTTTCTGTTTTCATTATTATTTCTTTTTTTTTTTTTTTTTGTTTTTGTATTTAGCCCACATTTGAGACACTCTTCATAGAGCCGTGTATTCGCTCATTAGTTGCCCTACACGCAATTAAGCACAAATGGCTTTGCCGTGGCTGATCATGATGTTGTTCATGATGATGATGATGATGATGATGATGATGCTGCTGCAGCAGACGACATTCAAAGGAAAGGGTTACAATTCGACGTTGTCGCTCTATGAGTGAAGTCATTGTTGCATGTGTGTGTGTGTGTGTGTGTGTCAGTCGTTCATTCACTCATTTTTCTCGCCCCTTGCATTTTCGACGCACACTTTTAGCGATAAATCCTTGCGTAGAAAGTTGAGCCTTACGCGCGCTCACGGATGTAGGAAACATTGCCAACTATAAACTTTCTTTTCTTTTTGATTTTTTTGATTTTATTTTTTTTGGGCGAAAAAATTACTCCTCTACATTTATAAATGTTGCGTTCATTTGGTTAACGTATCATTAAGTGCCCTACATTCAACTTGATTCACAATTTTTTGAATTCCGTAAAGTCTTATGCATTAAGTACGATTCTAAAAGCCTAAATCAACGAGTAGAAATGAATCAAATGGTTTATGATCCAAACAAAATCTTTTAATAGTAAGATCTTAGGTTCGGATCATGCGTAAGATCATCAGTTCTTTGCTTGAAGAATTCAATTTCAAATAATGAAGATTTTGAGCACTGAATAAAGAAACCTCTTGGAATTTTTTAAAAATTTTTTATCCCGATGAAATTTGTCTTGAACAAATCTTATCAAGTCTCTTAAATAAGTACAATATTATCGAATTTGTAGCGCTCCAAAATGATGTGTTGTCGTCGTGCTCATCGTCGTCATTTGCTTATTGCCGAGAAATTTGTCGTTCGCCTCGTTGGCATTGCATCCGCTACAACATGAATGAGTGCGACTATTGCGACTACTATAGCACTACTTTGGCCATTTTTGTCGTTATGTTATGCCACGTTACGAAGCCAACAAATTTATTACACAAAAAATTTCACCTGCTCGCTTAGTATTGTGATAGAGAGAGAGACAGAGACAGAGAGAGAGAGAGGGAGAAAGAGTGTGAGAGATAGAGACAACACGGAGGACAACTAGGCAACGGGCCAAAGGGGACACTCAGTCTCTGGCTCAAACCCAGCTCAGAGTTTTCGCGTTCTGTTCGCATTTTAACGCTTAAATAAACTTTTTTCCTTTGGCATAAATATAAGCAAAAATAGCTGACAATACACGATGTTGTTGTTGTTGTTGTTGGTGGAGGTGAATGAGTTGAGACGCGTTGAGCATTGAGTTGGCGGCATATTCAAGTGGTGATGGTTATAATGGTAGTGATGGTTGTGTTTTGGATGTATGGAGGTCGCTTGTGCCGCTTTCTGAACAGTGTTGTTGTTGTTGTCGTCGTCGTTTGGTAGTCGTAAGTCCGGACACAAAGGATTCATAAATTTCGTAATTGTGAAATGTGCATTTTAATGTGGATGAAAATGAGTTTAAGACAAATTTTTATTTATTACAAAATGCGGCAGATTTATTGAAATTGTCGAAAAGTTTTACCATTGCTACATTATACAAAAGGGAGCAGGCTATGCTGAAATAGTATGACTATGAGAAGGAGTTTAGGTAAAATGTAGAATGAGAAACTGTATGTGGTAGTGGAGAATTCAGTGTGTGTGTGTGTCAAAAGAAGGTAAAGCCGCTACCCATTAAGAGAGCACAGATGCCAGAGAATTGTGTAGCAGTAAAAGAAGGCAAATGAGTAGGGAAGAAGGGGAATAATAATAAGTTAAACATTTTTTATACAAAGTAGAAGAATATGAGTAATAGAAAAGATCGACGCTGTTTTGAGCGTGGTAGAGAAACAAAATGAAGAATAGAAGCTAGGAATGACTTCGAATGAAGGAAATAAAGCTGTATTAATAGAAATATCAAAGCTTTGTAGAGTGTAGGGAGAGAAAGCGTAGAATATGGTTGAGTGTGTCAAAGAAAAGCTAAAGTTGCTTATAATAGAAAAATATGCAGAAGTAGCAAGGACAATAAAAGTATAAAGAACAATTGTTATGAGAACGATAAGAGAGTGAGTTGTAGCAAAGATCAAATATATGCTGAGAACGGTAGAGAAGCTTATGATAATGATGGAAATGCTAAGAATGATTTTGCTAAGTAAAAAAGCAGAGCGATGAAGAGAAAAAAGTCTATTGTATTGGTAAGAAGATCAAAGTAGTAAACTGTGACAAAGAAGTGCTCTACTTGTAGAGCGTAGTCTGCTACGGTAGAGTATCATCCATTAAGTTCCACAAGCGATGAAAAAAAGAGACATTTCCTTACAATAGTTTGGAAATTTATTTATAAAAAATTCTCAAAAAACAACAAAGATTCATCAAAGACTAATTTACCTTTTTTAAACAAGTTGGCATTTCCATCGCCAACCTGTTCATTCTTGTTAGCAAAAACTAATCAAAAACTAGGCTGCAGTCATTTGTCTAATTGAAATAATTTAAATTTTGATTACTGATAAACGAAGCAACGTTACTACTCAATGCCAACATCAACCGACTCCCTTCAGCCAAACCGAGCAATCTCACTTAGTTTATGGTACGAAAGACAGATGGAGTTGCATTTTATATGACTATGGCAGCTCTCGTTCGCGTTCTAACTGACTTAATGACTATTTTCGACTGTTGCTTCGTTGCGTTTTGAAATGCTGCAAGCGTATTTCAAGTATTTTCCAACCTAGAAACCCCAACTGCCAACACAAAAACCAAAAACAAAACAAAAAAAAAAAAAAAAAACAAAACAAAAAAAAATTCAGCCATGTACAGGTATTTAGCTGGTTTATAGCTATGCTATAAGGTTGTGGTTAGAGGTATGAGCGATGGTAAGAGGCGTAAGGGTGTCTACAGTCCAGCTAGCTAGATACATAGATACATAGATAGATAGATAGACGAAGAGTAACCAAAATCAGCCAAGTGCATGATTCGTTTATGCCTTTGTCAGTCACCAAAAAGGCACAGTAGCGCAGACACAAATTTTAAGGGGCAGGGCAGGGTGTTGGCTAAGGCAGCGTGGTGTGGACATAGAGATATGTATGTATGTATGTATGCTGTGCGGTTGGGTAAGAAGCGTAAAGGTTTCGGTTTAGCGAAACAAAATGATTTCGTTTTGTGGGTGGCAAAGGCAAAGGCAAAGGCAGAGCAATGTTCGGTAACAAGGCAATGAGCAGCAGCGAGTCAAGTTCTATGCACAATTCTACAGGTGCAACAATTTCCTTTTATTGCTGACGTTCAGTAGCATAGTTTGTACGCTGGTTTTTACAGTTGAAGTTCCATTTTGAGATTTTCACTTGTACAGCTCAGCTTAGCTTAGCTCAGCTCTTTGCTCAGTTTAGTTCAACACAGCTCGTCAACAGCATTAACAACAACAACAACAACAACATCATCATCATTATGATCATCACTGTCATCTTCATCATCAGCATGATGGCCAACAACATCTCACGTTTTATGGTGTGCCCATCAGCTGCAGCAAATTTTTCGCTTACTCCTTCTCACACACACACACACACACACGCACATAGATACAATCATTTGACGTTGTCTCTCTCTCACTCTAAATTACATTTTGCAAAAGTTAATTGAAATGGAAATTAGTTGAAATTGTAAAACGAATTGAATTGTATGTGATTAGCTTGAAAATTTTCGAATTGGTTAAGCAACGGCCATGACAGTGGCAGCAGGTAGCCAACAGCGTGTGCCACACACACACACACACATATACATAGATAAAGGTATAGAGTATGCAAGATTATGTTATATCAAATTCACATTGCTTTTGCTTGCGTTTGTAACATTTTATTTCTAAACTGACCAAAAAAATTCTATTATCCTTTTTTGAGATATTTGTTTAATGTGTTCGGTTGAGTTGCGTTGCGTTGCGTTACGAATGTTTGAGTCTCTTCACTCGTCTCGCATGCGACTCAACTCATCAACATGCCTGAAGCTCCTTTGGCTTCATTGGCTTGTGTTTTGTTGCTCTGCTTGGCTTGCTTGGCCAACGCTGAGATTTTGAATGTAATACCCTTTTTGGCTAACCTGTCGTGCTCAACGCTGCGTTTTTATTCCTTTATTATTTTTTTTTGGTTATTTTTATTATTTGATTAGTGCTTTATGTAATGATCAAATAGATTTTAATTGCACAAATGATGGTCTTCAAAGCCTTTAAATGTATATTTGTTTTGTTTTATAGACATGTGGTTTGCTTTAGAGACAAATCCCAACGGCTTTCATGCCATTGTCGAGTTATGTAATTTGTTTGTGTCCTCTTTTTGAATCGATAATTTTCGCCTCAACCACAAAACTTTGATTTATAAAACTTTACAGACAAAATTTGAAAAAAAAAAAAAAAATAAAAAAAGGCAAAAATGTACAGTTGTGTTTGCATAATCAAGCTCATTGTAATAAGCTCGAACGATTCAGCAACCTTTTTGTTTTAATTTTTTTTTTTTTTTTTTATTTTTATTTTTGTGACAACGCATATAATTCAATAAAATATAAATTTTGGCTGCGGCAATTTGAAAAAAAAATAAAAAAAAAATATCACATTACAAATGTTCAAATATAAAAAAAGATATTAAAAAAATCTCAGAAAAAAAATTCCATAAAGCAAATGATATGTTATATTTATGAGTGTATTTATGTGTGTGTGTGTGTGTGTGTGTGTGTAAAAAAGTTATATGCGCTTACATTTCACACACACACATACATATATATGTACATATGTATGATATGAGTTTGAAGCGGCGACGCCAAAGCTAAAGAAGCGTACGTAAAAATGTCCTTCGTAATTAATCCTTTTTAAAATGATACGCATGCATACAGATATATACAGATGTATGTGTGTGTGTTTGTGCACTAAATTTTATATGCCAAGCTCGTATTTTTTTATATCTTTCTTTTGCCCCTTCTCTTTTTCGCTCACACTGAAGTGAAGTGTAGTATTATTATTATTATCAGGGACTTACATAGATATGAATTTATATACGAATGTGTTTGTTGAAAAAAAAATTTTTTTTAAACATATATAAATGTGTGATGAGATTTTTTTTTCCAGTGTACTCTATGCAGAATCACATTTGATTGGGCATTTGTGTTTCATAAATGATGTTGGGCAATTTACTTCGACGACAGTTTTTGAAATTTTAAAAAAATTTAAAATTCCGGCATTGGTATAAAAGATCCTCTGATAAGTACTATATAATAAGCTATAATATGTGGGATCGTAGTTTTTTTTAATTTATGAGAGATGAGAGATTGTTTTTTAATGAATATTTGAGGATATAGTTCTGTAAATTCCTGAATTGGAATAAGAGATCCTCAGATAGGTTCTCGTGAGTATTATATCTTGGAACGTAATGCTTGATTTCGATCAAAGATTTTAAACGATACGTAAGTGAGTTTTATCTAATGAGTATTTGGGGAGAAAATTTTTTTTAATTCCAAATTCGATATAAGAGTTCCTTGGCTAAATTCTCAAAATATTATATTAGGGATTTTCATATTGAAAATTACTTATAAGAGTTTGAGGGTGATTTTTTTCAAACTGCAACATTCGAAATAAGAGATCTACAGAGAATGTTATTGCATCTTGGATTGCCATCATCGACTTTACTACAATCCAAAATACCTCGCTCAGTCACAGTGTGTAGCTCATTTAAAACTTGCCGCATCTGCACTCAGACCATTTTCCAACATTATCACGACACATTTTAGAAAAGTGCGCGCGCGTATATTTAACATAAGTAATATTAATACTCATTGCCATATGAGTGTACATGTGAGTACCCCGCGTAAATACGACAGATTTTTTTTTCTGTCATTTACCATTTTTCTTTTGGCGTATTTTCTTTTTTTTATATATTTTTTTTTGCTTTTGGTTTTTTGAACGTGTCCGAAACATTTTTTTCAAATTATTATTCTTCATGCTTAATATGCAAAAGCGGAAGCCATCATTTGTTCCAACAACAAGAACAACAACGTTGACGATCATGCCAGCAATGTGTACGAAGACATTAAAATCAGTAGGGATGATGTGTTGGGTTGGGTTGGGCTGGTCTGAGCTGGGGTAGGCCGAAATCGGTCAGTTGTGGATATCTATTATGCAGCATATGTGTTGACAGCGGATATTATTATTAGTTTTTGAAAAGTGTTGGAAAGTGTATAGTTTTTTTTATAAACAAAATGCGGAAAGTTGTTGTTGTTTACTGGCGAAGTATTTGTTTTATTTTTCTTCCTAATAAAGCTTTTATATAAAAGATGATTTGCACTTTTCCAGCTTAGGCAATTTACTCAAAAATTTTTTCTATAGTTCGCAGTGTTAAAAAGTATTTAATGTATTACATATATGTAAAAAATTATAGATTAGAGTTTTCTTTATAATTTTTTTTTACACAGCTTTACTGGAAGTTGTTTCATCATTAAATCATTTAATGTCATTAATATTAATTATGCCTTAATTTGCGTATTCAAATCGCAAAGATGTTCACACACACACACACACACATCAAACACGCACATCTGTATGTGTACTACAAAATTAGTTCTTTTTACATATTGTCAATGCTTTTTTTCTTCATTCATTTTTTTTTTTTTTTTTTGTTTTTTGCACTCGTTGTATTTTGTTCACTTCCGTTTCCGCGTCTTTTGCTTGTAGTATTACCATGCCATAGTTTTTTCCGCGTTGCCTCATGTCATATTCCTCCATAACAAGATTGCAGCAAAGCTTGCTGCTGACCAACGTGGACGACATGCACTGGCAGTGGCCGGAGTCACGAATACGAACACCCCGTGCTTGCCACAACTGCCTACTTAGCATAGGGCGTGTTATTTTCATACATTTTTATTTTATGCGCTCCTAGAAGTATGCTTAAATAAATTTATTTTTTTATTTTTGTTTTTTTCTTCGTATTTTTTTACATGTTTGAAATCGTGTAGAAATGTTGAAATAAAAAATTGAAACCATTTTCTCATATTAAATGTGCGTTTCACTCATTCATTCATTTCACTTAGTTGCGCTGTCTCTTTCACACTTGTTGGCTCATTTCGTTTTTTGTCTTGGAAGGCTGTAATGACACCCAACTCGCTTGGCCATATTGCGCGCATTGCTCAGCCATTTTTTTTTTTTTGCCATACACATCTTAATTTTTTTTTTGTTTTATCCTTTTTGAGTATGTGTAATTTTATTTCTGTATTTTTTAAGCTGCCCACTTTTTGCACAGGCTGACCATACTTTGTTGTTGTTGTTGTTGTTTTTCATCCATTTGGAATGCATTCATGGACAAGGAGTTGCCGGCGTTGGCAAAGATGCGAAGTCGACATCGGCAACAACATCAGCGTTTCGCAAATGTCCTTTGCGGCATTGTCGCTGCCGTTGTGTTCATATACCGTTACACACATGTTCATATGTAATTTTTATTTTTTTTTTATTTTTTTTTTTTACTTTATATTCATTCTATATGTCTGTTTGTCTCTTTCATTCATATGCTTTGATACTTTTTACTCATAAGTAGTAAGGAAAGGACATATTCGTCCTGCATAAATGATGTAATTACAACGCAAGATTTCTTCTACAAGCGATTTTTATTTAAATTTCTCATTCACACAAAAACACACACACACACACACACACATGCATTCATGCATTTGTTCGTGCTGCCACTGCCACTGCCGCTGCCACTGCCTCTGCTGCGTCACCCACGCATTTCACTTCTCATTCTTGTAGTCGTCATAATAATAATAATAATAATAATAATTTTTTTTCTTGCTTTGCGCATTTCTAAAATATTTTAACATTTTTATCATAATTTTAATTAAATGCGCAAATGACTTCAGAATTTATGTGTTTCATTATCTGACATGCGGCAAATATTTTTCTGATATGAATGCGTACAAAGTCCGTCCTTCATGGTTGAGTCCTTTGCGTAAAGTGGACAGCTGCTTGCTTGCTTTTTTTTTTTTTTTTGTCAAGAAATTTATATATAAATCAAATCATTTCATCTGTCATTTTCGCTATAATTTCATGGATTCCTTTTTGGTTTTCTCGCTCATTCTCTGCTTAATTATGAATTATAAACTTCCTTTGAAATGTTTTCGCATTTACAGAGTTGCCAACTGGTTTTTTTCTTGTCTGTCGTCCAAACCCAACTGCCCCCAACTTCAATTGCTATACCATCAACAAACCGTAAATGGTTAACAATATTTAACAATAATGCTTATTCAATGTTTTATTCTTCTCTTTCTTATTTTTCTTACATTCGCTTTGCAACACTTCTTTATGCCGCAGTCTGAGGCTCTCTCTTTCTTACTAATGTTGTTGCTGTTGCGGCTTTTTGCGGTCGTCTTCTGTTTGGTTTTAATTAATTAATTTATGAATATTTTAATGAAAAAAGGCAGTCACTAAATAATCAGACTGTAAAGTGGCACTGCAAGGCAATGCAAAAAAATAAATAAATAATAATAAATAAAAAATGGGAGTAAGAATGAAAAGAATGATAACTTTTGCTTTATTTCAAAGTCATAGTTAAAGTAGAAGAATAAAGTTCAAGAACTAATTTTTTTTTTTTACTTTTTTACATACATTTTTATTTATTTGAGCAATGAAATAAATCTATGATCGATTCGATTTGGGCCTGTATGTATAATATATAAAACTCAGTTTGATGCTTCCTTCAAGATTTTCATCATTTGAGTTTCCGAGTGAGAATGATATGTCTTAAAACTTCTTAAGTTGTGATAAGTAATGGTCTTGGACAAGAAAAGCATACCGACATTTAGGTGTCGAGGTAGATGGAGTAATTGTACTGAGTTCGGGAATAATTAAATAATGATTGATAAAAATAAATTTATACCAGAACTTGGATAATTCTGACACCCAATAAACCATTCCAGTAGTTCGGATATTTGTGATGGTATTATTTATTTTTTTTTCGATTTACAGTCAAATAATTCTCCAGATTACAGAAGTTCTCTGTGTATCGTAAGAGCAATAATTTTGTTCGTTATTCAGCGAGGTTCTAAGCATGAGATCATTGTTCTTGAGATTATAAAATTTTTTTTCAGTTATGCCGAATTGTTCGCGACTGTTGCTTTTACTGTATTTCTCTAAATTTGCTTCATCCAACGCCATTGAAGTGTGAGTGTAATCTATGCACTTCGACGCCGCCAGTTTTAAATCTTTATAAATGAACTTTGGCGCAGTAAACATGTCCAACCGACCGACCGATTTCAAACAAGTCGACGACAACATGTGCAAATTAAACCAGTAAAGCTTTTGAAAAGAAAAAAAAAGAAATGATAAAAAATAAAAATAAATAAATAAATAAGTCGACATTTTAAATATGTGACCAACGCTTCGACTACGCCCATTGAGGCTTTTTCGGGTCGGTGTCGGCGGTTGGGGGGCGCACATCATTTGAACTCAGTGCAGTGGAGGTCGGTCCAGTTAAGTCGTGCGATACGCTTACGAATGTAATTTTTATTTACACAATTTTAAGCTAATATTTCTCAAACGTAACCAAACCACGATGACGACAACAACGCCAACGACGATGTCCGGGAAAAAAAAGCCGTTGTCCCAAAAAAGGATTAATGAAATAAAATTATCTCTTTTCCGCTATAGGAACGTGTGTTGTTTGAAGTGTGTGTGTGTGTGTGTGTGTGTGTGGCATGAGGCGTGAGTGGTTTGGTGACGGCGACGCGTAGACATGAACCACAAAAAACAAAAAAAAAAAAAAGAACAACAACGGAAAAAGGCGCATTTGTGTGTAATTTCTTTCCGCCGGATTTTTTTTTTTCTCGCTCATTTCACCTTTTTTTTCTTTCTTTTCCGCTTTTGAGTATGGGGGCGTCACATAGTATCGTGTCGTCGTGTGTTTGAAGCTCTTTTTCTTCTTTTTTATTGGTTACTTTCTTTTGTACTCTTTCAAATTTGAATTTTTATATTCCTTCTTTCTTTGTTTTTAACATTCAACGTGTCTTCTTCACGTTGGGCGGTATGCAAACAAGACTTTTATTGTCAGGACTGATGGGAAAATGTGGCCGGGGTTAGCTTTGACATCAAGTAGAAACACGTACAAATCTTTTTTTGTTTCTATTTTTTTTTTTTTTTAAGTTCAAATTTTGGTGGAATATTTTTCATTTTGTTTTTTTTTTATTTTTTTTTTCTAACCGGAAGTGCGCCTTGTTTCACCCTTTATCTGCGCTCACGCAAAATGCCAGCCTACTTAATGCTTCTGTTCTTTTTGTTGGTTTTTTTTTTTTCTTTCAGTTTTTAGTCTTTGTTTGCCATTCTGGACTACTTTACGATAAAAATGCGTGTCTCTGTGGATTTTTTCACGCTAATTCTTGCCATATTTTAACATTTTTAAATGCAGTCGAAACAGCATTAACAACAACAACAACAACGACACCGTTGGCAAGGCCAAAGTAGTTGGGCGTGTTAAATTTTTTTTTTTTTTTTTTTGTTTGAGTGTAAGCGCCTCATTAGGGTTGAGGCATTGACAAAAAAGCAACTTTAAATTGCATATAAATAAAAAGTAAATTGCTAAGTACATTTTCTACGAAATTTCAAATGAAAATGCGCCGGAAAAAAAAAAAATATATAAATGTAAATAAAATAAAGAAAAAATTAAGTAGCATTAAAAGTAAGGATCTTTGTTAAATACGGGCATTTGTTAGAAAAAAATTGGAGGCGTGGGATGTGGGCACCGTTAATTGCAAAAGTGTTGTCGTGTATATGGCGCGGGTTGGGGCACAGCTGTGAGCAGTCAAATACATAGTTTGGCATAATTAGTTAAACGTAGGATTTGTTAAGTTGTCAGGAATTGGAAAAAAGTGCTCGATATGATATGCATAAAAAAAAATTAAAAAATTAAGATACGATAAGAAATCGTGCCCAGAAAAAAGGCTGGGGAACAGGGAAGACATAAAAAAATAAAGAAATGATTAAGAAGAGTAAAGAGCAAGCGTATGGTGAGAAAGAGATAAAAGAGGCATTGTAGTAAGAATCAAGAAAATCCAGCTTAAAAGCTTCACTGAAGATCACTTTTCAAACAAGTCATATTTACTTTTCCAAATTGTCTCCCCACCTCCCCCGAAAAACAGGATGAACGTACTGGATTATACATTCTGATTGCCATGATTCTTTCTCTTGCTATAAAATAATATAGATTATAGAAAATGGTTAAAGTAAACAATTGCTGTCAGACAAGATCCTTAAGGAGTTAAGGAGTTGGTTATCACGGCCCATAAATCTCAATTAGATCTCCAGACAACCTCGAATTTCTATCAATCACTTTAGATCAAAACTTCTTTCCGAGGTTTCTGGTTATATTCCATATATTTATATATTTCCTGCTAATGTCTGTTTCTCTTTAGTTTATGAATAAATCTAAAACATTGCCATGAAATAATTTACAGAAATTCTTGATAAGATCAGATGAAGTCTCTGTCAAAGTATACCAGTAGCCTGAATCGCTATAAAAACAACGGTTCACCAAAAACCAAAAGAAAGGAAAGAAAACAAGAACAATTTTACAATTCATTGAAATGCATGACAAATTCTTTATAACGCTGAAAGCAATTTTCCTGTGGCCCAAAACACTTTGCGACAAATTAATTCAATTACGAAAAAACGCTTAAAATGTGGTTTTGCGCTAACAACAACAACAACAACAACAACAATAACAACAGCAGCAAAATACAAAACTGGGCGTGCAATTTGATGACATTCACCATTTAGAAAGAGGAGGTGGTACAAGAGAATATTTCGACAAAGACGTTGCTTGATTAACGGATTTGAAATTTCGCTGACATCAAAAATTAAATGAATGAAATGAGTGAACGAACACCTTGACTCTATGCTCTATAAGCGCACACATACCTGACAACATCAAAAACGGGGTGTGAGAGGTGTTTTTATGTTATTGTTGTTGTTGTCGAATAATTTCTTCGGCTTAAAAGTAAATGAAATATATAAATGTCATTTATTTATGCAAAATTTGAATTGTCATAGTAAAATGACTAATGTAGAGAGTGTGAGTAAAAGAGTAGCTAAGCTCTGTGTGGACTGGGCAAGTGAATGTAATGTTGACATTCACAGTGAAGCGTCTGATTGTCAGTCAGTATGACAGTGATTATGTCTGTGACGCTGTGGGTGTTTGTATTACTTGAATTTTGCGTATGAGTTGAGTCAGAAAAAACAAAAAAAAAAACAACAAAAAATTGTTGACGTTGAATGTTTCTGCCTCTTAATAACATCTTCTTCTTATCCTTCTTTGACTTCAACACTTTATACAGCTTCAGTGGCGCTCATTATTATCATACTGCTCAAACTCATCATTGTTGCTGTTGCTGTTGTTGTCTCAGTCGCTGCTGTCGTGTGCGGTAATAAAATTCTTAATGTGCCATTAAATCCTTTTTGTAATTCTTTTTCTTTTTTTTTTCAACAACATCTTCCTTCGCTGCTTTTCTTTTAGATTTTCTTCGATGTTTCTTTTCAACTTGCGTGAATGTCGTGACTTTTGAGCATTGAGGCTTATGTTGCAGGTGTTTTTGGCAAATTTTATTATATATGTATGTATATGTGTGTGTGTGTGTTTATCTCATACTCTTTCTCACTAACATTTTGCCAGCAATGTTATTCTGCGCGCGTTGGCAAAGAAAGTGCCAAAAGTTGTTGATGGAATTTCGCCAAAAATGTATGCTCAATGTTGCAACAAAATTACCGTAGAGAAAATGGGCACGTAAATAAATTGCAAAGATTTGTCGTTTTCCATAGTGTTTAGTTGTTGTTATTGTTGTTGTTGGTTTTTACTTTGCTTTTATTATGTTCGTTAGTGTAGGAATGTGCAATGGTGTTAAGTGTTGTCATACATTCTTGAAATTACCAAAACTTTCATAATAGAAAACTGTGATTTCATTTAAAATTTTTCATTTTATTAAATAATTTTCAGCGAAAATTGTTTCAAATGACAAACTGCATAATCAATCAAATGTAAAATTGTTTTGTGACTTATGTGCTATAAGCATTTTGAGCAGACATACAACAATTCAACATTGAATTTCTTGGAAGCTTACGTTTCTTCAGTGACTTAAAGATTTTCGAAACGTATGTTGTAAGACTTCACAGGCCAACATAGAGCAGTTCAACTTGCTGAATTGAATGCTATTTGAATATTTCTTGCAATTCAACTTGTTTTGAAAACTTTTTTCAAATTAATGGAAGTGGAAAATGTTTGAGAAAAATTTTCGTTTTTATTTTTTTTTTTTTTTGTTACAACAGGCAACAACAACAACAATTGAGCATAAAATTGTATGCCCTCAACCTGTATTTCATATGACGCTTTTCAACTTTGTGCCTTGAATCACTAATTTGCATGCAATTTTTATTCAACTTTATGTTTTTGTGTTGTTGCTTTGCCTACTTGTCAAGGTATTTTCTGTCGATTGTTGTAGTCGTTGTTGTTGCTGCTGCTGCTGCTGCTGCTGGTACGGTAATTTTCGCAACTTCGAGTATTTAATTCCATTGTCGTTAATATTTCTTTCACACACATACACACAAGCCTTTCTTTTGCATTGCAAGTCGTTGCTACTTCTCCTTCCTTTCTTCTTTTACCTCTTCACCCATGTCAATGACGTTTTGCCATTCTTACATATGCAACAATGAATGGTTTGGCTCTGCAGACGTTCTAACAGTGATTAGTGTTGCTAACTGCTTGTATTGTTTTTGTTTTTCAGTTTTCAGTCATCATTGCTGCTGCTGTTGTTGTTGTTGGCGGTATGGCACTTGTCGATATTTAAAATAATTGTATGCAGCATTTTTTTTTTTTTTGTTTTGATTTTTTTTTTTTTTTTTTCATATTGTGTTTTTTGTTTTTGCTGAAGTGCACAAAGTCCAAGAAAATCAAAAGAGTTCAAGTGTTGGCAAACGCCGGAAACCAAAAGGCTTAACATGAAATGGTTTGTTAGAACAGTGCAAGACAACAAAAAACCCCAAAAGGGGGTAAACAAAATGTATGCGTTCATTTTTCCATATACGTAATACATATATTTTTTATTTTTTACTTTTATTACAGTCGTTGAATGCGCATTTGTGAATGGCGACGATAATTACTTGACAAGCATACAAATGTTTTCAAGTGTGTAGGTGAGTTTGAATTGTGTGTGTGATTTTACTTTAATTACTTCTTCATAACCGAAATGGTTTGGGTGTTATATCTTGGCATAAACGACAGATTTGTCACTGATGAGGCCTTGTTAATATTATTCAATATGCTTAAGCTTCCAATGAATTTGTAGAAATTTTGAACTCTGTAAAGTAAGAAAAAAAAAAATGCTTAATTCTGTAGTGTATACAAAGCTTAATACAGTGGTAACTCCTTAGGCTTACTTTCATCGTCAAACGAATTTTGTGCTTTGTTGTTGTTTAACAGAAGATAAACTCACTGCAAAATCTAAGTCAGTTGGAGTAATTCAAGTTTGTTTGGGGAATTCCAACTACATTTAATGAAATTTTTAGATAAATTTCCCAACTAAATCGAGCTCACGACAAAAGAACGAAAAAAGGAAATATTTATATACAGTAAAAGCACCCGTGGGCGATCACAAATAGTTACAGTTATTTTCTCTGACCATTGGACTTATCCATATACGGGAGAGTTCAGAGCATGAGAGTTTTTAACTTGGGACTTTAACATTAGGCCTTAAGAGATGTCTTCTGGGCTTAGAACGGAATGGAATACTCTTTAGTCTTCAAGAATATAAGTTTACAAATGTTTTATTTGATCAAAACAACTATTTGATATTTTACAATAAGCTTTGAGATCAAGAAGTCCAGGCTATTCATAAAATTACAGACAATTTTAATGAATTCTTTTAGTTCTGTTGATGTCTTATAGAAAGTTAAAATTTAGAGGTATTTCAGAGGGAATTTTAATAAATCAAGCAAGCTTAGTGTTTAGATTGTCAAATAACATTTTATTTTATATCAGAATGAAGTTAGTTTAGTGTAAGATCTTGTTGCAAGCAAAATTATAACTTTGGAAAGTGTAATTTTCAGCAACTCAACTGGCTTCTTGGACGCGTGGACTGTGATCCAAAACAAAATCAATAGATAAGCAAAAATAACTAAATAAAAATAATAGACTTAATAGACTATTAATCGTATCGTGTGAAAAATATAACCGGTTATGAAGCACACATCGACCCCGTTATTATACAAATTTTGGACGAAGAAAGTCGAAAGGAATCTATTTAGATTGGGTTCGCTTAGATGCGTGCGATATTTATCGGATGCATCAGTAGATAATCGTTTCAATAAAATATATCGCAGTCCACGCATGCGTGGTTGTGACATAGAAATTCGAGTGCCGCGAAAGCTGACACGTGAGGAGAATATGTGGAAGGACAAAACAATAGTTAAATATAAATGGTTGCATCCGAAAGCGCCACAACCATCAAAACCAAATTTTGATGGCGTTGCTGGCATTTATAAGTGTACATTTTTGCGTAGTCCCGATGAATTGACACGTAATCTTGTGCTTATGGAAAAACAAGATTGGAAGGCAGCAGCAAGAATTGCAAAAACTACAATGCCAAGACCAGAAATAATGGAATCAAATACAAAATTAATGCCAGAACGAAAAAGTCAAGGGTTTTTTAAACGGCGATATTGAGTGTCTTATGTTTAAGCCTCTGGGCGGTTTAAAAAGCGTGTAAGGCCTTCGTTTAAAAGATATTTCACAACAAGACATGGCACGATGAAGTTTTAAGAAGATATAACAGAACAAACAAACATATTAAAAAATATATGAAATAATTTTTTACCTTCCGAAACAAGTGAGTGAGAAGAACGTTGAAGCTTTTATTTGGTCCTTTGTCAACCACTGCAATTTTCCAAAACTAACTCCAACGTTTAAGTATAAAGCCTAATTGACATCACAAAATTTATGTGCTGACACAAGAAATTTTATTCAGGATTTCTCTTCTTGTTGATTGTTTATTCTTTTAACTTCAAATTGGACATAGCACAAACAAATGATTATACTTATTAAAAAATAAATTTTGAAAATGTTGACAAAAATTTTTTTTCGCTTTTTAATCGGTACAGTCTTCGCTGAGGCTAAACAGGCTCAATTGTCCTTTGATGGTACGCCGCTGCTGCCGTTGCTCATTTCTATGCTAATCGAAGTCATTTGACAGTTATTGTTCAAATTTCAGTTCGCGTTGATGACGACATTAAGAACGATGATGAGCACGTCGACGTTGACGTTGACGTTGACGTCGACGATGATGATGATGACGACGCCTAATGAAATTACCTGATATCAGCAAGTTTTTCATTGAGTGCTTGCTTACTTTCTCGGTCGGTTTGTCCCCTTTTTCCAGTTTGCGTACAATTTCATTGTAATCATCAAAAGTTGCTTATGAAATGTGAATAATTTGTGCAATCATTTTGAATTCTGTTACGCTTATTGTACAATAATATTTGAAATGCCATGGTAAGCACTAAAATTTGAATGTAAGATGGTTGGTAAGACATACATACCTGCCTGAGTGCTTGGGTGCAAATCTGTTGTCTTGAGCTTAAAAGCTCTTCATTGTCTCTTAACAGAGGCCGCATTCGCCTGAATCGTTTGTTTTTGAAATTATTTTTTTATAAACTCAACGTGTTGTAATCTTTGTTCCGTAACTGTAGCACCTTTAGCTTGAGATTCCTTTTAAGTACATAAGTCATATATATCTAGATTATGTGTCAAATCTATTAGCTGATGTGTGATTGAAAGTCTATTAATTGATTGATTGTGATTGAGAAACAGAGGGCGTGTCATTTGTATAAATATATAAAATCCTACATAACATATGCGAATTTAAAACTAAATTCTGGAAGGGATATTAAGTCCAAACAAGTAATAAGTATATTGGAATAAGTCTTTGAGACTGATTTCTTATCTCACTGAAGATCTCCAATACCTATTTATGATTTTTGTCGAAAATATAAAGCTTAATAATAAGGTAGATTATCTTTATAGAGGCCTTCTTGTAAAAGCATCTTGTAAAAGATTATCTATCATCATATAAGTTATGGTATAAAAAGCCTTTCCTTATCTCATCAATTCTTCTTTACCTAGAAGTGATTCCATCATGGAACTTCCATGCCCCTGTGCAAATCCTTTCATACAGTTTTAAGTTTATTAAAAATAATAAGACACCATGTAGACCATATTCTGGCTGAGCCTTAATAAAACAAAGTGTTAGATTTTGCATAAAAATTCTTTCATTTCAAGACAAAAAAAAAACATAATTTTTAATTTGACTTAATATAATTTTTGTCTTGATACTTTCTTGGCCATTATTGTAAATGATATCGCTTTTTTTTGAATGTTTTCTTCATTTACCAAGTCAAATGTCATTTAATAGCTTGGAAAGTCATGTCGTCACGATTTACGTTTATAAAGTGTCTTTCGTGCTAATCTAATCTGAAATTTTTGCGCATAAACTTTTTGCGTGGGTTTTCAATTTTCTTGCTCGGCTTGGCTTGGCTCACTGGCTGACTGGTTGGTTGAGCTTATCATTGAGAAAACATCGCAAACAAGAAGAAATGAAACGCGATTTTCACCTGCGCCGCAAAATGATGCTAAAATGATGGAAAAAAATAAGAAGAAGAATTTGAAAGCAACCAACAACGATGACAACTTGCCACATGAAAATGCCAAAGTGTCACTTTCACTTTGGGGTGCACTTTTTGTTTTTTTTTTTTCGTTATACCCTGCACCTTATGGTACAAGAGTATATTAGTTTTGTGCGCATCGAAAATGTATTAACACCTAGAAGGAGACATCGAAAGAGAAATCGAAATCCGTCTGTCTGTCCATCCGTCCGTTTGTATGAAAGCCAAGATCTCGGAAACTATAATAGATAGAATTAAATTCCTTTGCAGGTCGATTCTGTTATTCACTAAGTAGATTGAAATCTCCAAAACTCGAAATCTCCAAAAGTCGAAATCTCTAAACATCGAAATCTCCAAAAGTCGAAATCTCCAAAAGTCCAAATCTCCAAAAATCAAAATCTCCAAAAGTCGAAATCTCCAAAAATCGAAATGAATTCTGTTTCGATTGCTTTATAACTGCCGTTAAAAATTTTATGTAGAGGGTATGACGAAGTCGTGTACTCTCGACTGGAATTCTTTACTGGTTTTATTTAATGCTGTTGTTTTTTTTTTAATCGTGCTTATTTAGCTTGATGTTGTTGTTGTTGTTTTTGAGTGCTTAACCCTTTATCGAGTCGACAACACGTACAGGAATGAACATTGGCAATGTGCTAATATTTCGAATATATAAAAAAGGAAAAAGACAAAAACAAAAACAACACAAAGAAAAAACAAAAAGTGTTGATTTAGGGTTGCAAACAGAAAATTATGATAATGCCAGCAAACAGCGACCAAACGCACACACACACACACATACTTAGACCACAGCACTGTGAGTCGAACAAACAAACGAACAAACAAACAAATGAACGAAGTAAGAAACGACCAAAAAATATATTAAATGATATTGAGAGGAACTAATTTTCATTAAAAGGATTAAACATTTCGAACAAACAGGCCTGAAAGTGTGGCGGCTAAAGTCGCGACGTTAGGCAGATGTGAATTTAACTTCAACATTGGCTAAAGTATGAAAGTAGTCGTGACGGTTTGACTTGCTTGGTTGGGTTGAGATGATTATGTCGATGAAGGTGAAATGAAACTAGAAGTGTATCTGTAACTTTGTGTGTCTGTGCATCTATGTATGTGTGTGTCTGTAGATGTAGTCAAGTCGGAGGCATGAAATATGAATTAACATAAAAATCATAAAAATATTACATGAAAATCCTCCACCACAGAAGCCGCGAGCGGAGTACGGGCATAAGGACACGGACATGATTGTATACGTACGCGAATACGGACGCGGGTTCAGCTCATTATGCCCAGGCTCAGGCTCAAGCTCTGGCTGAGACCAAAGCGGGTGGTGGGCGTCAATGGCATTGACGACGACGACGACGACGACGCCGTTGACGGCGACAATCAAGTAGATAAAAACAAGAGTCACGCAGCGAATTTGACTTGGTCTCTTTTTTTTTTTTTGGAATTTTCGTTTTTGTTTTTTTTGGATAGGACTATGTTATCATTGGGTTGGAGGTTTCATTAAGTAGAAGTCGACAGCAGCATCAGTGTAGCATTGTCGATGTCGCTTCATACAGTTGATTGTATATTTTTACACCTTAAACAATTTTACTGTAGCGTCTTTAGCATTAACCAAACTTAAACCAGTCAGACGCTTTTGGATAATCGTGATGAGCACTCACAGTCATAGCCTATTGCTATACAACATCCATGAGAAGGCAGGAGATGGGCGGAGCGGTTCGGCTTGTTGATATAGCTTGCTGCTTGCTGCCTGACAGCCTGCCACTTAGTAACTCACCCGCAGTTTATTATTTTGAAAATATTCAAATTTTTAGTAATAACCAAAAATGGTTTTAATACACGGTTTATGCTTACGCGTATTTATTGCATCATCATCTGTAGCTAAAGCAGCAGCAGCAGCGAAAGCAACATAATAATCATCTCTTTAATGTTAATTCTGTTGCCGGTGATGATAATGATGTTCAGCATAGGTTGTGCACTGTGTTTTCGACATTTTTGTATGTGTTTGTATTTATGTTTTTGAAGAACTATGTTCTTGGCTTGGCAAAATATAACAAAGACTTGAGTACTTGAACAAAGTTCAATGATTTTTTGATATGTACTGCAATCAGGAGTTTTATAGAAATTACCATTCCAAAAATTCTAACTTGTGCCAATACTTCAATCCTAGCATCCTACTTTTCATATTTATTGGAATTATTGTTGGAAAAAAAAAATCAAAATATTTTATATTCCTCTCAAAACAAAAAATTTTTTCTGGTGATCAAACATTTTTAAATGTATTTGAAAATTTTCATTTTATGAAATCTGATTTGAAAATCTGAACTGGAAAAAAAAATCACCAATCATAAAAATACCTCTCGAAGTAATGAACTTTTCATATTTATTGGAAATATTGTTGAAAAGAAAACTCAAAATATAAAAGTACCTCTAATAACAAACAATTTTTTTCTGGAGATCAAACATTATATAATATTATTTTTATGTATCTAAAAAATTGAATTCTACGAAATTCGTTCTGAAAATTTAAAAAAATTATAAATGAAATGGAATATAAAAAAAATCAACAATTATAAAAATACCTCTGAAAGTAAAGTGCTGTTTCTGGTAATAAAAATTATATTATTATTTTTTCAACAGTCAGCAAAATGCTCAAATATTATTGTATGTGATTAGTGAAACTTGATCTGTAAAACATCGAGCATCATCGATTAGATTTTATTTGTAAGGAATTTTTCATTTTTATGGTTTTAAATTTTTTTTTTTTTTAAATGTAATCCCGATATAGAAAAAGTATTCTTTATTGATAATAATCAATGTAACTTATCTGAGCATAATTTTACAGTAACTGTTTACAATTTTAGCTGAAATCATTTATTTTTCGCTTGCTGATTGTCAGTCAACCAACAATTGATGATGTCTGCCATCCGACATCATATCAAGCCGCGCTACTGCCCTCATTATCACAACTACTAACTTCTGTTTTGGCGCTCATTTGTCCATCAAAGAGTAGCATTGTTGCATACTTTCTACTTGGTCGACTCGACTGAAATATGTATTGTTAAGAAATATGAACAAGAAAAAGATGAAGAATAAGAAATATGTTTTAGAACAGGACACAATTGTGCGCAAATCTTTATACCCGCTGTACACACCACTCTGCCTGAAAATATACCTTCATGCCTTTGATGTTGTGCCGTTGTGTCCCTTGGCAAAATTAGCAAAAATAATCCTTTAAGTCTTGCTCGCTGTTGTCATCATCATCGTCATCGTCATTGCCATCGTCATCGCCATTGCCATCGTCATAGCCATTGCCAACGTTGTCTTTGTCGTCGGCATGAAATGCACAATTGCGTCGCATTACCCAACTAACAATTGTGCACCTTCAAAACATAACCAAAAAATTTGAACAAAAATTTTGTTTTGGGTTCCAACTGACACCCTTTCATGCATACATCGTCTCATACTTGTTTATGGGATGGTATGAAGCTTAACGCCCGCCAGCGCCAACCACTTGCCATAAAGTTTTATAGTAAAGTAAATGCCACAAATGAGCAATCGAAAATTCGCATTATGATGCAAACAGAGTGCATTTGCAATTGTTAGAAAACGAGTCTTGAACAATAATCATAAAAAGCTTTGGAAAGTCTATTTTCAGTCGGACAAGAACGTGGCCTGAAAGCGGACTAAGAAGACGACAGTAAAAGACAGGACATGGCAACAATTCTTGTCGCGAAGACAAAACGTAGGCGGAACATGCTCACACTCAACATTGTCTAACTTAAATGAAGAGCTGGTAAAAAGGCACGGCACGACTGGTCTCATGCCACTGACCAAAATTATAGCTCAAGTGTGGGTAAAGTAGTTAGAGCGGCAATTGTGAAGATATTGTCAGTGAGTTGTCGCTGTCGCTGTCGTTGGGCTAAACTATTCGCGTAATAATAGAATTTTTGAAATTTTTGAAAGGAAAAAGGAAGTTAAGTTCGTTCGTTCGTTCATTTGTTCGCTCGCTCGCTCGCTCATATACTCATTTATTTATAAATTTGTTGGCTTGATTTTTGGTGTGTTGTTGTCAACGGGTTTTTGAATTTTACGTCTCAAATTGCATAATTCCATGTCTTGCAATAAATAATAATGATAATAATACAAATAATAAAAGTAGAAATGTCTTTTATTCTTATATTTGCTGAATACGCATTTTTAAGGCTATTTTGTTTAACGCTTTTGAATAAGTTTTGCTTTCAAGTATTTGCATGGTATTGTTGTTGGTGACTTTCATTTTATGTAATGAGCTGAGAAATGTAAAAAAACCAACGAATAGACAGGCAAGTTTGCTGACATAACAAACAGACATGAGCAATCAGCTAACATTCTTATACCCTGTACCTTATGGTACAAGAATATATTAGTTTTGTGCGCATCGACAGTGTATGTAACACCCAGAAGGCGACATCTAAATCTCTAAAAATCAAAATTTCCAAATATCGAAATCTCTAAAAGTGGAAATCTCTATAAATCAAAATCTCTATAAATCAAAATCTCCAAAGTCGAAATCTCCAAAAATCGAAAGAAAATTTGTTTTAATTGAAAGTGGGCGGTAAAACGCCGTCAAAAAGTCGAAACGAATTGAAGGTAAGTCGAAAACTCTTGACTGCAATTCCTTACAGTTTTTTTGTAATATTTCACGTATAGAATACTATTAAAATAAAAAGGGAATACTTAAGCAGATCTCAATAGAGCTTATGATAAGTGATCATACGCTGCTCATCTCATTTTTATATACCTATTTCACATAAAGTTGAGATCTATTGAAATCACTTTGAGCTTGAACTAGAGTATGATTCTAACAATTCAAAGACAAGAATTATCTCAATAATATTCCAATGTATTCTTCTTCTTTATAAAACATTATTATGTCTTAAAAATGCTTTTTTTTCAAATTTATTGTATTTTATTTGACTATCAAATCATTTTGCAAGATTAAATGGCATTGCATTTAAACATTGTGCATTGTTGTGTGCACAAATAAAACTTTTTCAAAAACTTTCCTTGAGCGTGGCAAAACCTTTTTGGTAAAAAATCATGTTCCAAATAGCAAAAATCGCGAAAGGCATTCGCAAATGTTGTGTAATTCATAATTTTTGTTTTTCGTTTTTTGTTTTATGTTTTTTTGCTTTCATTTTTGTTACTTTGAGTTTGAGTGCTTCAAAGTTTATTACTTTTGCTGCTGTCGATTTGCATAGAATTGCAATTAGCATTTGTACGAAGAACATGGGCTTTGCAGGGTTGCAATTTAGTTTGGGTCTCTCCAAGTGTGTGTGTGTGTGTGTAACTGAAATGTCATTCAACTTGGTCGGTTTAAGGACGAGCGAAGTTGTTAAATGAAGCGATTGAAGTTTAGCGTCGGAAGGAAAATTATGGAATAGCAAAAGAATGTTATTGGTTAAGTTGAAAGATCTATTGAATAAATTTTGATCTCACAGCGAACAGATAACGATAATTCGATCTTTCTTAATACTTGCTCTTTATAAAAATTTTATAATCAAGTTGTCAAATGTGAAAGAAAGAAGATAGAAGGAAAACAAGTCTTAAAGAATATACATAAATATAAAAACTAATAAAGAAGTACAGCAAAGTTAAGAGAATAGGCACAAAATATTGCCATCAATTAAGTTCTGGCTGTGCTGAAGGCGGAGGTGGTGGTGGTGATGGGGGAATGCTTTGGCTTTGGCTTATTGCAATAAAAACGCCAAAAATCATTGACTTATTGCGCATAATAAAGCAATTGCCAAATTTGCCTTGCCGTCAACGTAAATGTGTCTTTAATTGCGCTTAATTTGCGGCATTACCTCACACCGTCACCAACGACACACCATTTACAGGGTGACCCATAGACTTGGTGTTTGCTTCTGACGACTGATTGCAGTATTAAAATTGGTTTATATATATATATATTTCTTTCGTATTTATTTATTTCTGTGCATATATAAATTTTTTTTTTTTTGTTGCCGCTTCTCATTTGGCACAAAGTGTCACGCATAATGGACAAAATATGAGCTGTGCTGTTGGAGGCAGCGGCAGGAGGCTTGTTTTGGTCGGTTGTTTGGTTGGTTGGTTGGTTGGTCGGTCGGTCGGTCGAAGAAATGCTTTATTAATGGCAAATTAAAAGCAATAAAAAACAGATGTGCTTAACGTAGCACATTTTACACTACTCGGCAAACGTTGGCATTGCGTTGAAATTATTAACCCCGAGACGACTTTAGAGCGTCTAAAGATATTTTGAGTTTGAGGTGATTGTGTCTTGTAGCGTAGTCGTCGTCGCCGCCCCCACACCCTACATCCCACGCTTGGTTACTGCTTTTGCTATCATATAGTAAGAAAAGCCGTTAGAAATTATAATAATGACTTCAGCACCGGCAGCAGTCGACGATGCTGACGACGTCGTCGCTTAAAAAGTTTCGTACGCTCGAAAGTTTTGCATTCGAAATGTTGCGCGTTTTATGCACTTTATCATTTCGCAACTGTTTCCTTTTTTTGTATATATATTTTTTTTTTGCTGCTCTAGTCAACTCTGCTCGCAAGGTAATTTTAATTTTAAGCTTGAGTAATGACAATATTTACTTTTTGGCGCGCTTTAATGGCATTTTGATTTGCACGTTGAGCTCGCGTATACCTCAACGTACTCAAACCCGTAGTGAAGCCAAAGTTAAGCCAAGCCATGTTGTGTAAAGGCAACTTAAGCAAGTTCAACTTCGACATGTACGCAACTCGTCTTTTGGCCATGGCTAAAATGTTCGTGTATCGCTTTAGCGCTTCTTGGCACAGCTGCGCTTTGTTGGTGCTTTACAGCAGTTGTGTTGTGTCTTCATTTGGCCCGTTTGGCGTTTGGCTTTATACGTTAATATGACTTGACTTGACTTGCCAAGAAGAGGTGTATTTATAAGTATCTTGATTTGCTATTATTTAAGCGTTCTTATTTTGTCCATTGACTAAAGCGATTGCAAGTTAAAAAATATGTTGAATATGACCCTTAATTTATTCAATCATCTGTGATTAGTCTTCGAATTATTGAATGGCAAAATTAAGTAAAGATTTGCCCAACAATTTGGTAGGATATCATTCCTGTATCTTTCTTTGTATTAAAACTTTCACAATGTTAATCAAAATTGAGCTTAGCATGTCTGTCTATGGTGCATCTTCATACTTTCGAGAAAAAATTTTCATTTTTGGGTACCTGAAGTCTTTGCCAATCTCTGGTTCTTTTACATCTGAGTTGATTCTGGCCGTAAAACTCACTCCTTGCGCCGAAACTAATTTGGATATCAAATCACAGAAAATACGATAAGAGCTACGAGCTTCTAATAATCCAGAGCTCCAGCCAATTTTAAAAATTGTTTTCTTTAGTTCATTTATAATATCAAGTTCCATAAATAACTATTCTTCGACAAAAAACTTTCATTTTTGGGTACCTGAAGTCTTTGCCAATCTCTGGTTCTGTCACACCTGAGTTGATTCTGGCCGTAAAACTCTCTCCATGCGCCGAAACTAATTTGGATATCAAATCACAGACAATACGATAAGAGCTATGAGCTTCTAATAATCCAGAACTCCAGACAGTTTTAAAAACTGTTTTCTTTAGTTAATTTATAATATCAACTTCCATAGATAACTATTCTACCGACTTGATTAATGAAACTTTTATATATTACTTATATTTTTGAAAGCAGACTTCATTTGAGTTTCTTCAAATATAATTTACAAATCGATATGTACAACAAAATTTTATAAATTTATGTATTTACCAGCAAGAACGTTAAAAAAGCATATTCACATAGCCAAATATATGTGAGCACACAAATATTGTTCATACGCCCAGATTAAGTTAATGAATGTTGAAGATAAATGAAGTGTGTACAAGAGTTGAAAGCGAGTGGCGTGGAATGAAAATGATTTGCACCGCCGAATGTTCGCTGAATTGTAAAATTTAACAAGTTAAATGTCACTAAGTCAAAAACATGCGCATCTATAAAAAAAAATAAAACAAAAATATAAAACGAAAAAGTCAAAGACGACACACACACACACATACCTACATATGGTACATAGATACAGTTGAAGATGAAGTAACGGCAGCTAAAGCAGCGGAAGCGGAAGTAGAAGCAGATCACAATGAAATAACGACTAGGCAAATATGAAGATGTGCGTTGAGCATAACAACAAAATGGAAAAAAAAAAATAGCGATTCATTACTAAGGCACGAGTTAAAGAATAGAAGCAACTTTGCATATGTGTGTGCGTGTGAGCGTTTTAGCATTACATCATGCTTATCTTGAGCAATTAAAAATTTTTAGTTCCGCTAGAAAAATGCTCTGTACTCTTCTATGTTGTATGTTCTTTGTTTTGTTTTTGTTTTGTGTTTTTTTTATTTATTTATTTTTTATTTTTTTATTATTTTACCGCCTTCATTGTCTTTTGGTGCTTTCTTTTTCAAGTCTTTTCAAACAAAAAACCAACACGCACGAGTTGAGTTAAGTTGCTCAGCTGAGAAAAACAGAAGTTTGTATTTTGGGTTTGTGTACAAATTTTTTTTTTGCTTTTTGATGTGTTTATTTATTTGTAAAATTCTCTTTTTATGATTTTCGGTATTGTCTTTGCTTATTCTGTTTACTCAAATATAAAACTTTTCGTGTGTGTTCAGATTTATTTGATTGTTTACAAGTATTGTAGTAACTTCTTTTTTTTGTTGCTTTGTTTTTTATGTGTTGAGATAGCAAATGACAAAAAAAAAGAAAATAAAAAATTAAGTGAGAAATATGTAAGCGAGTTTGTTGCTTAAAAAAGTGCTGCTCAAGTCTGTGCTAATAATAATATGTTTCAAATATATTTGAGTCTTGAGGCTCGTAGCATTGGAAATGCTTTGTAGAACTTTTTTTTTTTTAAATTTAAGACTTCTTCTTTACTTCAAATGTGTTAACAAGATCGACATGTCTTTTAAGCAAAATTAAACCGACCTATTCTCACGCCAATCACAAAAAGTCACAAGTTGTTAGTAATGAGAGTCACTAAAAACAAATAAGAGTCACAATGTGACTCATTGTGACTCTGTAAGTCTTGTGGCTGACTGTGACTTAGTGTGATTAGCTTGAGTATAAGTTGGTAAGACTAATAATAGTTATATATTAAATGTTTATTGGCTTCGTCATTATGTTCGATGCTCCGAGTATACCCTCAGAGAGCGCTCTATGAAAGTGAGCGTAAGAAATATATTATTTCTAAAAGTTCTTCTTCAAATAAAATACTTTTTATTGTCTGTAGAGAGTCAAAGTTAGAATTTCTACAATCGGCGAACTCTAAAATTTTATTATCATATAATGCTTTTCATATAATGATCATCAAAGCATTTATTTGACTCTAATGCTATAAAAATAATGTTAGAAAAAAACTTAAAATTATAAAAAATAATAAAATAGAAACAACAATAGCAATAACAAAAGAAAAAACAAGAAACACAAAACGTGTTGCCTTTTGTCTCTATTAAATTAATCGTTGGTAATTTTTCTAACTTAAATATAAACGATAAAACATTTGCTCCTTACACACACACACACACACACACATACACGCTTTCGCGCTCTCTCTCACTCTCACTCTCGGTCACTCACTTGCCCATTTCCTCCCTCTTTTGTCACAGTCATAGAATATGAGGCCCTTTAACAACCTTTCACTACATCTCATACCATTGTAGAGCTTGTCATTTTAAAATTTTTCTTGCTCGGTTTTTGTGCTCCTTCTTTTGCATTTTTTTTTTAAGTAGCACTATTTTTTAAGGACTTGTGTTCGTTTTTTTTTTTTTGCTCAACATTTGTTCATTCATTCATTCGTTCATTCGTTTTTCATGCTTATCAAATCCAAAACAAACGAACAGGCAAAATGTTTGCATTGCGCATCATCATACATTAACGGTTAGACAGACAGGACAGAACAGAAAGGACACTTGTTCCGGCATTGTCCTGTATGCTGATTTCTTTAGTCCTTATTGTGTTGGTCGTGGTGGTGGCGGTGGTTACCCTCTGTATGCTTCTAGTATGTGTGTGTGTGTGTGTGTGTGTGTGCGGTATTTATGTGTCATTTGGCATTTTAGATACGTTTCACATTTTCTTTCATTTCATTCATTCATTTCACTGCTAATGTGACATTTCAATCAATCAGCGCAAATGGTTGGCGAGCATAAACATAAATTTTAAAAGTGCTTTGTTTTGTGGGTGTTTTCATCTTTTTTGCTTTTTTTTTTCTTACGGTTTTTTAAAACTTCAGGCATTTGAAAAGCAACATCAAATGCTAAGTTGCCGTATGTGCAATGTGGCACTGTGTAACATAGGAGTATATAACGTTCTACTTGTAATTCTTTATACATATTGATACATTTTTTGAAACATTCAACCTTTAACTAGAAGAACTTTAAACATTAAAATGCTCTTGAAACAGTTTAGAAAAAAACTATAATTTATTTTGAGTCGTTCTCAGATAAAAATTGTTATTATCTTCATTCTCTCTCTTTTTCTTCTGTCTTTTACTGTCTACGCACTCAAACTATGCAACACTTTATTTATGATTTATTGACATAGCTTAAAAAAAATTGTTGCTAAAAAACCCCTAACCGACACCCAAGACCAAAGCGAAGCCGGGGCGAGACGAGGCGTGGCGAGCCACCACAGGGCAGCCACTTAACTCTCGTTTCATGTGATTAGACTAATTCTTTTGAGTGCACATACAGAAAGGCAGAGAGGCAGAAAAAAAGATGCTGAAGTACAGAGAGAAAAAAAAAAAAACACAAATGGTTGAAAAAATGCTAATATAGACATTTGTTTTATGCTACCGAAAAATACTTTTTAAAATGAAATCATCTACAATTTGCAACTGCCGTGGGGAACTGTGAAATAATGTACAAGGCAAGCAAACCAAACCCAAACCTAAACCGAATGAAACGAAAAAAAAAAATAAATGAAAAGAATAATGAATAAAACTAATGAAATCCTTATTAATATGCTTTGGACCTTTGGTGTTTTGTTGGTCCTGGGTCGTTTTGTGTGTGGTCGTAGGGTCGTGTGTCCTTACCGAAAATTGAATATGCAATGAATTGTAAAACGTTTGAAAAGTACTGCTATCACCCTGCCCTGATGGGCTGAGCATAAGCATTCAAATCAACGGCAATGAAAAGTTGGCACTGAAAATATACAAAAAAAAAACGGAGAAAACTGAAAAAAAGTAAAACTAATGAGCGCACATTTTTCAGTGCATATTATGTAATTTTTCACCGACTCGCTTGACGCCGCAAAGTTTGCGTATTTCTTTTTTTTTCGTCGCCTCTATTTATTTGTTCATTTCTTCCTTTTTTTTTTTCTCAGTTTTCACTGAATGTGTTCGATGACAATGCGCATAGCAAATAGCAAGAGAAAGGACATTATGTAGGCAGGCAGGCAAGCAAAAAAAAAAAAAAAAATACAAAAAAAAAAATCGTCACATACTTTTAGGGTCGTGCTCGTTTTTTGCTTTGCCAATCAGCAACGCGCAACTATGCGATTGGTCGTCATTGTTGTTCTCAGCATCGTTAACATACTCAATACGATATGAAAGCGGTCAAATGTGTTGTTGTTGTTGTAGCACCGAAATCGAATCGAAATCGTGCGAATGATGTATTTTCGATAGATTATTGAGCGCATTCGGCGCACTCACAATTTCATTCGAGCACTCCATAGGGCGGTGAAATTGAGAGCATACTGACGCTTGTTTTCGTATGTTGAGTGCAACCCTTTCGGTTCGGGGGCCTTAAGTATGTGAAAGAGAGTTATGTGCTATGATTGAGCAAGAGTGGGCATAGAGTGAAATTTTCTGAGACTTTATTCTAGAGATAATTACTGTTGTATCAGAATTTTTTTTTTTAATAATTTTTAAGAAAATAAAATATTCGAAATATTGAAACCAAGCTCCTTATAGGTTAAGTTTCGCCCTGATTGGTTCTTAAAAAAAAAAAAAAATATTCCCTCAAAAGTTATGCTTTTGGGCCGACAGAGGGCAAATGATGTGACTGATTGATTTGAGTTTTTAAATTACTTTATTACTAGAAAATACTTAAAAAAATTAGCTGGTGGTTAGTTATAAAACTTAATAAAAAAATTAAAAAATTTCAGAAAGGTTATTTTTGCACAAAAGTTGATTAACCTTGGAATGGTTTGGTTAACTTTTGCGAGGTTTTACTGTATTTGTTTTTTTTTTTAAATGGAATATATATTTTGCCTTTTAAAACAATAACCAAAACTGTTGTTTCTAAAATAATAAACATCAAGTACTTTGTTAATGAACTTTGCTTCACTGAACTTACAGAAAAACAATTTCATACTTTTCCTGTTGCCTACTTTTGTGCGCTACAATGCACCAAAATATTTTATTAGCCAAATGTCATAACGTTGTTTATAGACACTATTTGCTTATTACACGTACAAATGCTACTATTATTGTATGTCTTTTCCGGTAATTTAGTGCCATGAACGAACATCATCAAACAAAGTACTCGCCTATACACATTGTAGTCATCGTCGTCGTTTTCGTCGTTGTCGTTGTCATTATTTTTGTCCTTTGCAAAAAGTCATTTAGAAACCCTTTGAGCGCATACGCACGCATAAATTTTATGAGTATAAATTTTTATTTGCCTTACGCGTTTATTGAGCAGGACCAAAAACCGTTAGGCAAAAACAGCAAAAGATTCTAACAAATGACGACAACGACGACGACGACGACAATGATGATAATGAAACAGGAGGTGATGCATGGTGGTTGATATTATAGGTAGGTAGTATATGGTGGGCGTTGGGCGATATACACTTAAGAACCGAAGCGTTTTTATAGGCCACCCTTTAACCCTTTTGTGTTACATGGACCAAAGCAGATAAACCATTAACCGAAAATGATATTTGTTAAAACGCGAATGCGAATGAGTTTCACTTATAACACACGCCAAAAACATACACACACACACACAACCAAATGTCTGCTCGCACCCCACAACTCACATCATCAAGAATACCCATCAAGACCAACGCCATCGCCATCATCAACATTATCAACGACAACGATGGCCAAACCTTTTGGTAATGTTGCCAAAAATAAAAACAATAACGTTGCCGCTGATAATGAATGTCATTCAGCATGCGTCGCTCGTAGTATTGGTCTGGTTCAGTTCGGTTCAGTTTGTTCGTTGCTTTCTGCGTCTGATCCGAGCTGAGCTGAAGCTGAAGCTCATTCTGGCTTAGGTAGTTTGTTTGGTTATAAATTTCTTAATGGTGATTTTTGGCTGTGTCGTTTTTGCGTTTTGTATATTTACGTGCGTACATTGTTGTTGTTGTTGTTGTTGCTAATAATTTTGTGTTCTGTAATAATTTATTTGGCGTTGCATACTTTTGAGGCGCCCGCACCCGCTCACACTCACTCATCTACACTTTGGTATTTTAATGTCTTTTTTGCGAAGCTTAAGTGTAGGCGGTTGTTTATGTGTGTGTGAGTGTGTGAGAATGTGTTAATGTGCGCGCTTTTTTGTCGACATAATTGTTTATTAATGAAGTATAAGTATTTTTATTGACATTTTATGCGTAGCCTGACTAAGCCTCAAGCATAACATTCGAATTTATTGAGTTTTAAATTAAAAAAAAAAAAAACTGCTGAATCTGAAGGCACAGCGGACAATTTCTACAACTCTTTCACATGCGCAAATACAACAAAAATTACGCTAAAATAATTTTATAGCATATTTTTTGGCTGTTTTTATATTTATTACATTGGGGAGTCTGCATTAAACTCTCAACAATCTGAGTTCTTAAGACGTACATATTTTTTACCATTACTACGCACTTTTCAACTTGTCTTTCACAATGTTAGAACAAATGGCAAAGACGTCGTTGTCGTTGTCTTCAGCTTAGCTGATTTTTTTATTTTTTTTTTGCTTTACTTTACTTTGCTTAAATTAACAAATGTGCTTTTGTGTGATAATTATAATTTTACATTACCTTTTGTTAATTGTTAAACAGCAGTGCCACATTTTGCGACCAAAGTCGTTAAGCGAAGTGTATTCGCTGCGGTAATGTTGGCGGGTAGGCAGGCGTCAGTGAAAAGTCATTGAGACAGTACATTGTGTGAAGGTGTTAAAAGATGTGCGCATTGCATTGATGGCCTTTTGTTAGTTTCCAACCAGCAACGAACGACAGAACGAACCAACCAACCAACCACCATTCTTACCATCAACACATAATCATTGTCAACTCTCACCAACACTCGCCATTATCATAGGCTATAATTATCAACATGATGAAGAAAGTCATAGCATACTTCTTGGCTGCTTATGTTAACATATTGGCAATTTGATAATGCCAACGTTGTAGCATGTATATTCATATATTTTATGCTTACATGTGAAAGAGCTACGACGACGACGAATTTCATGCATTAATGGCACAAAATTTTTAATGATGTGCTACGTGTAAAGTTATCTCCAGAGAGTTGTTTACGTTGCGCGACTAAAAGCAAGCAATATTTGTTGCTTACTCGCATGAGTGCAAATGAAATTGGTTATTTTGAATATGTTAGCAACATGCTTCTTAACGCCTTCACCTTTACTTATACATTGCCTTATGAGTCAAGTCAAGTCAAGTCAAGCTGAGTCGACTCGAGTCGTGTTGCGTTGCGTTGAGTTGAGTTGAGTCGGTCTATAAAATATATAAAATTGTAATAAGTAGAATTATGTTTTTGCGCCTATTTACCTTTTCTTTTTGCTACAATAATGTTTACAGGAATCTGCTTTCTCGCTGTCTAATAAATAGTTCCATTCGAGCGTGTCTCTTAGTGCTTCTGCTTCTATGTGCTATGTGTGTATTTATGTGTATTTTGTGTGGCTCTGTGTGTGTGTGTGTACGGCGAGTGAGGTTAAACAGGTTTTTCGGTAATTAGAAATTTTATAGCCAAACGCTTTTTAACACATTTTGTTGAAAGTTTGGGTTAACATTACGCCTTTTCATCATCATCGTCCTCATCATAATTATAATCTTCTTATGAGCGGCATTTGTGGGGCGTAGATAGATTTTTATTAGCGAAATGTAACACAAAATCATATAAGGTTGTCATATGAGTGCCATAAGTCATGTGTTACTTGTTTGCAAATAATGGCATAAGCTAAAGTCATATAATTTTCATACAAGAAAACCAACTACAAAAACTACAATGACAAAAAATACCATAGTATCTTAATCCATATGGTTATATGGTATGAGTCCTTGAAATATTTTTGGAAAAATATTGGAAATTACGGACTCAGATCATAACAGCACTAAAATGATGATGATAATAACGCCAATTTTAAATAGAATAACGTTTTTTTATTCTATAATTCAAGAACATTTTTTAAATAATGATTTGGCTTAAGTTATATGTAGTCTTTTACCACATAGCGCAATCTGAAGGCAAAAATGTTTGAAATTTTGTCAGGGGTAGGTTGGGTAGAATTTTTTTTTAAATTTAAATTAATACTTGTTTTTGTCAACTACGCAAATAAAGTATTTGTATAAAATTGATTACATTTTTGTTTAGAAATGACTGTGGAGTAATAAAGAGAAGACTTTATAAGTAGCCAGGACTTGGCTCATGTTAAAAAATCAGTACATTTTGAAGTTCTAAGCATATTTCGGCTTTTGATCATTAAATAAAAGCCTGAAGGTAATTTTCAGAATTTTCCCTATAAAGTAAGTATTTTTATTATATTTTTTAATAACTTTTGTCATGTTAGCATGTCATCAGATATAAAACACAATCACGATTATAGTTAAGCGTCCGTTTTACATGCGATTTTGACAACTTTGGAGTGCCTGCATTTATTATGTAATTCAAGTAAAACAAAAAAAAATAAATATATGTATATCAAAATAAAAACAACAACAAATGAACATTCGAGTGTCAACTTTGCATTACAAACAATATTTCGTTTTGTGTTCTCATTTACTTTTCATGTAATTTGTAAATTTTTTATTTTCATTATTTTTATTATTTAATTTAATTATTAATTTATTTTTTTTTTTTTTGTTTTGTTTGAGTTTTTATGTCAATTTAGTAATTTGATTTAATTTTAACGATTAGTCAACAACAACAACGACAATGTATGAATGAGGCAACTCGTAAACGAAAAGTGATGACACGCTGATAATGTTACACAACACTGGCGTCAATGCTTCAGTCTCGACCGGAAGTCACTGTCACTGTTAACTTTGTCCTCGGACTAAGAAACTAGAAAACAACAAAAATCAACAAGCAAAAACTTGCACACACGCATCGCGACAACATTTCGAGTGTTCACAAGAGTAAACAAAAATAGGAAAAAAAAAAAAAACATTAATTGAAATGGTCATGGCAGCAAAATGTTAGTACAAAAACAAAAGAAAAAAAAAATCGGGTTAAAAAAAAAATTACAATGTTTCATTAATTTCCATTTAATTAGCTCGCACTTGTGTGTCCCATACACACACATACACACACACACACACGCAGCGCTTTTCAACTCTTTGTCGCTCTCTATTCACAACTGACCCGTGCGCTCGCATGCTGTCTCGCTCTATACATTTTATTCAGTCATTTGAGTGCATTTCTTTGTTTGTGGCAATTTTGCTGACGCCTTTAATGATTTTTGCACACCCATTTTTCTTTCTTTTGAATGTTTTTTTTTATTTTTTATCATTTATAATTTCTCCTTTTTTTTTTTTGTGCTTCTTGCTTTCATTTTACAGTTGTCTGCTAATTAGCGCTCTTCATGCTGTCTCACTTACACGCATGTGTATGTCTGTCTGTCAACGTTGATAAAAATCGCATTTCTTTGGTTTTTTTTTTTTTGGTATTTTTGCTATTTTTTTTTTTTTTTTTATCTGTTCCTTTGCTGTAGTATTTTATAAGCTACACAATTAACAGCAACAAGCAAAGTATAATTAAATAATTTCATTTTATTATTCAAAGGCTGCCGTTTGTTGATTGCATGACAGGTGAGTGAATCGTGGATGGGAGTGTGGCACACAAACACACCCAAGTCGTTGGATTTAACTAAAAAAAAGGTCATACAAGTAAAAGTGTGCCTCACGCATTTTCCCAAAAAAAAAAAAAAAAACAAAAGAATAAAAAACATTTGCAATTAATTAGTCTGAAATCGCTTTTGAAATTGCATGTGACAAAAACATTTGATATGATTTTGTTGCGTACACGTGTTTGAAATTCTTTGGTTCCTCATTTTTTTTTTGTTTTTTTCAGATTATTACAACAATTTTGTAAATATTTCTGGCCAAGAGTAAAAAATGTCATAGCAATAAAGCATTTTTAACTCTGTCTTTCTCAACCCTTCTTACTCCTTTTTTCACTTTATATATCAAACAATGCTTGTCTTTCACTTTGTGCTTCTCTAGCTCACTCTCGCCCTCACATCAATGTTCAATCAACTAACTGTAACTAGAGACCAAGCCAACAGTCAACTCAGCGTTGTAAAATTATTAAATTTTTTCTACTTTTTTTTAGTACTTTGCTAATTTTTAATGCTACACAAATTAACTTGATGACCGCAAGCTAAATTCAAACACACACACACACACACACAGCGCGGAATATTTCCTTCAACTCACACTAATATGCACAAAAAAAAAAAAAAGGCAAGAAATAATAATATTTATACGTCAGTATAATAAAAAGAAATACAGTCTGGAGATTTTTCAATACGTTGACAAACAGCAAAGGTAACTGCAGAAAGGATCTCTCCTTTTTTTTTTCAATTTTTTTTTTTTTTACGCTTACAAGGCAACGTTGACGGAGACGTACTGAAATATGACGTGCAGCAATAACAAGTAAAAAATTTGTAAACATTGTTTCCGCTTCATTGTTGGCCTTAAAAAAAAAAACAAAATATATGAAAACAGTATCACTGAACGACAGTAAAATATGAAAAAAAAAAAAAAAAAATGTTGTATATGAAAACATTTCTATAAGATAACTAAAGGTAAGCAAATGTCTGACAGAGAGACCGACGACTTTCCGACCGTTGAAAAGTCCGAAAGCATAATCTAACATACAGCAAAGATAGACAAATGAAACGCAATGACAGAGAGAGAGAGAGAGAGAGATAGACAGAAAGTCAGTAAATCAAAGAGTGAGAGGGAGAGGGTGAGTGGGCGACAGTTCAGACATGAAAACTGTTTGGTCGAACAGCGACTGTCGACAATTGTGACCGTCTTGCATTTTAAAGTAGTCAATGTGAGCCTGAAGAGGTCACAGATAGTCTGACTTTTTCTGTACTGTTTTTTTTTCTTTTTTATTTTTGTACTGTTTGTTTATCATCATCATCATCATTCTCAACATAACCAACAGCATAAGCACCATCATCATCATCACCATCGTCGTCATCAACAACAACATCTGTATGAAATGTTGCAGAACATCGACATCGACTTTGCTGCTGTTGCACCCTTTGAGTTGAACAGCAGACATTGGCAAAGGCAACACAAATTGAGGTTGATACTGCTCGAATCCCGAAGCCAAATTGCAGTAAAACTCAATGATTTAACAATGAATGCACACAGACAGACAGACAGACAGACAAACAGACTGAGCGACAGACAGACAGGCAAGTGAAGACAAAAAAAAAAAAAAAAAATTGAAAAAAGTTGCGCATATTTGTCTGAGGCAGCTAACCAAATATCCTACAAATCATATAAAATTCTTAAAAGATAAATATTTATAAGATTATATTTGAAGACAACCAAAATCATTTGTTTTTATTTATTTTGTTTATTTAAAAATATTTGAAATGCCAATAAAATATGCCAATTAAATCTTACAGGGTACATTTAAAGTCGTATAAGATGTGGCGATGTTACATTGTTCTGCTGACGTTGACTTCATTTGCTCGACATCGCTGGCAGGTCGACAACGACAACAATGAAGGCAAAAAACATGAAAGCCTTGCTGCTAAAAAATGAATTAATAATCAGCAATTCTTGTGACATCAGCAACAGCACAAAAAGAAGAAGACCAAATTGGATAAAATATAGAAAAAGTATGTCTGCCTACTTTTTGATTGCTTCAATATTGTTTAATTAACAACAAAATGTTTATTTTTGGCAATGTGTGGCAACTCTGACAAACTTGGAGCTCCTATAAGGCCTAAAATTTAGTTTGATCATTGGATCGGTTTTTAAGATATCTTCATATTTAATATTATATCTTGAAAACCCGTAGTATGGGAATCAAGGTTTGATAATATTTTTTTAATAAACTAAAAAGTCGTTACATTTGTTAAATAAATCATTTCTCTTTCCCATCTAGTTTTCGAGAAACCTGTGAAACTATGAACGCGATAGGAGATAGAGACGGATATTTAATATTTATTATGGCCAATAACAAAAGCGCAACAAATTAAGTGTCAAGTCGAGTACAATACAAAAAAAAAAATGAAGTAAAATAAAGAAAAATGAAACTTATTATCGGCTTTGTTGAAACTATTATACCCTTCGTTATTTGAACTATAAGAAATATACAAACGGCTGGAGATCTACTCCAACCAATCTGAGCGATCAGATATATATGAACATACATATACATTCATATATAAAAAGGTTGCAGTATAGATCTCTCAAAAAAAAAAAAAAAAACTCTTATGTCACACAGTGCTGCACAACACTTAGAGCGTTCTAGCATTAAGCTCAGATCAAACCAAGAATGAATGTTAAGCTGCCGTATGTGCTGTGTTACGCTATGTAACATAGGAGCATTTGCGTTTGTTGTGCGTTGCAATCTTTATGATGAAACTGTAATACTCACTTGCAAGGGTATAAAAAAAAAAAAAAACAAGCAAATAATACAAGAAAAATGTGACAAAAAACGAAATATGTGAGGCCATACAACGACTCATGAGGAAGAAAAATACAAGACAGAATTTTCTTTTATTTTTATACATTTTTTTTTTATGTGTGTTTTTTGTTATGCTTGAAAACGCTTTCATTCATACTTACGAGCGATATTAAAAAACGATTTCACACAACACGCAAGCAATAAACGACAGCACACAAAAAACACTTTATGTCCTTTTTGGTTTTGGTCCTTTATATGTACATATACATATATATTTTTAGTGCTTTTGCTTTGTTTTATTTTCTGGTTTGGCATTTAACCCGACACAAAAGACTGTCGAAAAGTATCTTTTTACACACCCACACACACACACACATACATTGATAAAAAATTACAAGAAAATTGGCTACAAAAGATGCTAATGATTTATTTAATCGATTTGACCATGAACATATGTCCAGACAATGTCCTTACGCCGTTGCCACCTTAACAATTGTTGAAAAATGATGCCCTTTTCTTTTTTTTTGTGAGCAGGGGGGTTTTTTCTTCTTTTTGCTAGGACACCTTTCAACGGCTGCTTTGTCGTAACCAATAAGTGTCAGTTGATATTTTTAATAGTTTAGGTGGATACATGTCCTTGCTTGTTCGATTGTTGACAAGGGTTATTCTTTTTATGGCCACGGCGTATTTGAAAGTAAAGGCCAACAGGCACGCACATGACAAAGTGTGCTGCAAAATTAGGGGGAAGTGTAAAAGAAAAACCCAAAAAACATTTAAGAAAAAATACTCATAGTTCAAGAAAATGTTCGTTTGTCTTGTTTATGGTTTCATTTCATGGTGCTTGCCTTGGCTGGGTGTACATGTGGCTGTGTGTGTGTGTGTGTGTGTGTGTGTGTGTGGGTTGACCGTTTGTCAGTTGCGGTCAAGTGGCATTGGCCTAAGTGTAAAACGATTGGCGTGTAAATTATGTTAAACGTTTGTCAATTTGTATTGTTGCCCCTCAAACAGGATGATAGTCAAACGTTCTTGAATGATTTGAGCATGAACATGAGCATGGTAAAAGGTCACGTGGTCACGCATTATTTAGTTTGATAGGCAATATTGTTTTAAGCTAAAAAATATGTTAAAAAATATGAGCAGCTTTAAATATATAAGTATTCTCTTCCCTTTTAAAATCATTGAAACAGTGCAGACTATAGAAGAATGAAGTTTGCTCTAGACCTCTGACTGATTATTTTCGCTAAAGATTTCAAGAACTTCGCTCAGTTTGACAATTTGTCAGTAATATAAGTACAATATCAGCACACAACTCACATACTCTGGCTCACTCATTTAACTGATAACTCTTTGTCATTTACAATACTATGGAAAGGTTTTAATTCAAAAGGGGACAAAAAATAAAAAAAATTAAAAGTAAAATATATAAAAAAAGTTGAATAAAACGCGTTAAGCAAATAAATAATCGTCAACGATATATCAAAGACTTAAATTTCAATTTTTTTCTAATTTCTGCCATCATTTAAATGCACTCCTTCGGCATGCCAGCGTAAAGAAGAAGCACAAGTTGAGAACGCGAGTTGAACGGCAAATTTGCCTTTTTTTTCTACTCATTTCCTTTTTTTTTTTTTCTTTTTCATTTTTGTAAGTAAGAATTGAATTTTTTTGCAATTTTTCTTATTTTTTATATACGCAGCATTTTTTTCTTATACTCGAATTCTCTATCTCACTCTTTCGCTCTTGATTTAGCTTGTCTACGTCTTTGCCGTTAAGCAATTCTTTAGCATTTTATTTCAATTTTTATTTAAAAAAAAAATCATGTTATTTTTTTTTTTCACTTTTCTGTGACTATTTCAACTGCACTTGCCCATAGTGGTTGGACGAGGGGGGGATTGGGTGTTTGGTAAGGTTTGGTCGGTTGGATTGCGGATGTGGCAAAGGCACATTTACTGCCTCATCTATTTAATACCATAAATAATTGCATCTAATTAAATATGCTCAAATGAAAATGTCCTTCTTTTTTTGTGTATGTGTGTGTGTGTGTGCACACATACATACACGTATTGATGTAGCGCACAGTCACAGTGGGCGTCACGTTGTTTTAGTTAAGGGTGACGCACTTGGTCACAGTCAACTGAGTGTCCTGGCACGATGCTGCAGTTGACGCGTGATGGAGCGAATGTCATTCGAAATGAAATTCAAGTTTCAATTTAGAAAAAATATAAAAAATAAGTAAGAAAAGAAAAAAGAGAATGAACCAAAAAAAATGAACAAATGAATGAAGGAATGAAAGCAGCTCACTGGCGCCAAAAAAAAAAAAAAAAAAAAGAATAATAATAATGGAAAAGGCGAAGAAATTAAGCCAGGAAAAAAATAAATAAGTCACAGCAAAAGCAAGCGAAAACGGGAGAGAAAGATAAAGCGTGAGAGAGAGAGGGAGAGAGATAGAAAGAGGGAGCGCGAAAATGAACCAAGCACGAGCGAAGAAGAATTTAATAGTTTTCAATTAGGAATCATTCGTTTGCAGCCATTTTTTTTTTTCGCTGCTGCTCATCTTCTTTTGCTTCGTTCTTCTACTCCGACTGCTTCACACTCTACTTCTTGTTAATACCGTCGCTTTTCACTTACTAACAAAGTCGGTTCGCCAGCTTTCTACTTGCTTGCTTGCTAGTTGGTACTTTGTATTTTTCAACCGCCCACGCACCTCAACGTGCTCGCCATAGACACTGCACCAACATATCTGCCCTCCCTCTCAATCATTTGCTGCCGGCCTGCCTGCTTGCCAACCTGCCTGACCAAGTCGTCGTTGCTGTCAGTTTTTCAAGTGTCAGCAAATGAAGTCACGATTTTGTCGCCTTCACGTTGACTGACTTCCTGACTTCTTACTCGGTCCCGTTACACTCAACTACGTTAACGGGCTGAGAGTGTTGCCTTTCTTTTACAGTCTTTTGCTTTTGCGTTGTTTGTTCTCAATGTTAATACCCTACACTTGGGCTTGGTATGCATATCTCTCTTCGGTCGTTTAATGCTATAGAAAAATTTATTTAGTTGGAATTATAATATGGAAAATCAATGATTGATTGGAAGAGATTTTGAAATAAATGCATTCCTTTTATCTTCTTTCAATAATTAAAACACTTTCAAATCTATTGAAGCAAGAAGTATTTTTCTCTTGAATCTTAAGGAAATCGAAAAAAATAAAAAGTCTTTTAAGTGATCCGGATTCAGCATCAGTCATCTATAAAAATATACATTTCAATACAATGTTTTTTTTTGTCATCTTAAAATGTTACACAATTGCTAGGAACGTTGAAAATTGAATGCAAAGTGGCAGGAAAAAGCTAAGAATTTATTTTTCTATTAGCATTTCAGCATTTTTGAAATAGAGTTGCCAGCACAAGGCCGTAATATTTATACTTTTTAAGGTGATTCGTGTGTCGACCTTATTTTATTTGGCGCTTGTTTTATACCACTTGATTTTATTTATATTTAGTTTTTTTTTTCACTTGTTTTGCTCATTTAGTTCAACGTAAATTTTATTTTATTTTAATTTCACAGCAATTCTTTTACAATAAAGACCGTTTTTTTTTTGTCTTTTTGCCGTGCGTTTTGTTGTATTATTTTTTTTTTTACTTCTAGCTCATTATGCAAATAAAAAATGTCATTAAAAGTAGTAGGGTTACATGTGTCTGTACAACTGTCGCTATTCGTACGCATAAAAATGGCGGTCTATAAACGAATGTCACTTTTGAAAATAAATAAAACTAACAATTGACACGTGACTTTGAAAAATAATTGTACACGTGTGGTATGAGCGATATTCAAACGCCTTATGTTTGTATCCGCAGTCAAGCATTTAATAATGAAAATGTATGCATTTTACGCTAAATAAGTAACAAGTATAATTAATTAATAATTTCGAAAGAATTCGATAGCAAAATTTATCATTTAACGCTAAACTGACGTATGTGATATGTGCACCTTTATAACATAGGTTTAGTCATTATTGAAAATTTCGCTTGAAACGTTACTAAGAGCAGCATCTTTCAAAAAAAAAAGAAAACTTGGGAACTTTGATGTACCAGCTATGTCGATACGCCTTTCTAACTTTATATGCCATTTTTTTGCTCTTTATATTTTTTTCTCAGTGTTTACCAACACTGTCACGCCAAAAGTTCTTGCAGTTCGATGAACGCAATGATGAATATGTTTGCCATTTATTTATTTGTTCCTTATTCTTCTACTTATGCCGTAAAACTTTTAGGCCAAAAAATATTTACGCATCGGTCTGATTACCAACCAAAGTGAACTTTCGCTCAACTTGGTTCGAGCACAATTTCTAACATCAAATTTTTTGTTTTTTTTTTCATTTACACTACTCAACTACTACTCAGACAAACTTAGCATTGCCAAAATGTATTACTGAAAAAGTAAAATGATAGTTGCGCCGGCACCGGAAACTCGAAACAAAATATAAACGTTCGGTTGGCTGCTCACTACTTTGTATTATTGCCTGGACTCATTCCAAAATTGCTTGACTTCATAGGCTTTTTTTTTTTTTTTTGTTTTTTTTTTGTTATTCCTTGGCAATCTTCAAAAGTTTCTTACGATTTGAACGGCCATTTATTGTGTTGTATTTAAAACAAAAGTACTTATTTTCAAAATAACTTACACTTACATTGACTGTCAGTAAAGCAGAGAAAACCAAAACTTTACTCATACATACGTACATATGTATGTACCTACACACATGTATGTGTGTATGAGTGTTCGGTCAGAGTTGCTTTGTAGCATTTGTTAGTGGTTTGTTGGTTCGTTTGGTTGGTGATAGTCGCAGGTGGGCAAAGATGTTCTTGTTGCTTGAAGTTACTTAAATGTGTTCTATAGTTTCATTAGATAGAAAACTTCTTCTTATGCCGGAAATTATTGAGCAGTGCTCAAGTCGTGAATTCACAGTTCACAGTAACTTGTTTCTTTAATTTGCAAAAGGTTTAGCGGCGCTTTCAGCGTTCTTTGGTGTTGGTTCGATGAATTTATTACATTTGATGTTGTAACGAAAATACATGTGCACATTACTGCAGGCTAAAGAATATTGCCAGCCAGTCAGTCAGTCAGTCAGCGAATAAAATGCGATTAAAAGTTTGTATTATTCAATTGAGTGTTCAGAGATTAGGTGCACGCTGATGAAGTAAAACTTCTTACTATGAAATTTAAAACAACTTAACTTTCACCCAAGGTATTGCAAAACAGTCTGAAAAAATTTTATTAAGTAAAGATTGAAAAGTGATTTAAAAAATAAAAATAATGGTAGACTAAAAAAAATAATTAAACTAAATAAAAAAAATATATATATATATAAAAAATAATAAAAAAAATAAAAAATAATATTTGGCGATCGAACCCGGGTCAACTAAGCGGTAGGTTAGCACTCTACCAGATATCGATTTTCGATCAATTGTCCTCATTACGACAGTATCGAAGTTTTAGGTGGCACAATTGAAATAGCTTTAAAAAAATTAACGTTTAATGCTTCTGAAGTCGACTAAGAAGTTTTACTACAAAGAATAGAAAATGATTATTTCAATTTTAAATGTTGACATTAAAGCAAACAGCAATCATCTTGGCTCTTTATCGCTCAACAACACGGATCTAACTACTGATATCAGTTCATAACTAAAAACCAAAATAAAATCTAAAATTGTATAAAAATAAAATAGAAAAAAGAAGATTAAGCAAATACAAAATAAAGAGTATAAATCTAAATTATACATGAGAAACAACTTTTCGTCTGCTCTTGCTAAAAGAGATCAAAAAAGTACCTCAAGGAAAGAATTATATGTGCATACATGTTTTTTTTAAATAAAAGTACAATAAGTAAAACGAACAAATCAAACTATATTCTTAATTTGTAGTACTAATGGTTAAATACGAAAAAGATAATAAAAATATATAATTAAATAAAAAATAGTTAATTTTTGGATAAGAATATTTCGCTTTCGAGATCATGATGACGACGATGACGAGGACTACGATGAGGAGGAACATGCTTAATATAATACGTAATTCATTTAAATAAATTATTATTGAGACAAATAAAAAACTAAAAAATGTGAAAAAAAGAAAATATACACCTAGTTAATTATCCTAAAAAAATATGAACGGCGGTATAATTGATAATAAAATACGTTTAACGTTTAACCATTACAGGCTATAAACTTTGATTTAACAAACTACAAGAATTTATGAATGAAATGCAAGAAATGAATTTAATCAGTAATTAACCAGAGAATTCGATTTTTACTAATGGTTAACTGAGTTCTGTTGTGGTCATGAAAGTTCAAAAGAGATTGTTACATCCATGAAATGATTTTGGACGACAATGTTAGCAAACTGTGCCAACTTATTATTGGTGGTAAAAATGAGAAAATATTGTTTAATTCAGTTAATGCTGTTAAATTGTTAGTAGATTAATAACTTTATTAAAAAAGAAATAAATAAATAAATAATAAATAAATTAAATACTTGCTAGATCGATCACAATGAAACAACAATAAAAACGACAACATTTTTTTGAACAATTAAAATGACCAATCAACAGTCGACATCTTTGACAATGATTTTGCATGTGATAAGTTTGTAAAACAAACAAGTTTCAATTTATTTATGACTATAAAAGACAAGTGTTCGTTTACGGGCACCTGAGTTTTTTTTTGCAATCATAGAATTGTTGGTGAACAAAAATATCATTAACAAATGTTGAAATTCATTGGAATTCTATTTTTGATCGGTGTTTTGCCAGCATGTCAAGCTGAGCCCAGTTATTCGGTGGAGTTAAACTCTTTTGAGCCCTCGAAGGACTATGATACAAAATGGGTCGATTGGAATACGTTGCGGATGAAGAAAGTCGGCCGGAATAAGTTTACGCTTACGGGCGATTTTAATGTCAATATGAATTTAGGCGACGAGCAGAAGGTAATTCATGAACTAGTGGGGTAAAAACGAAAGATAAATAAAAGAAATTTATGTGAAATTTCAAGTTCAAGAATTTTTTTTTTTATTTGGCTCGAAATCAAAATGTGTTTTATAAAAACGAAAAATGTATATGATGATTAAATATCATAATTCATAATACAATGATCGGATTCATTTATATTTATAAACAATAAGTTCCTTTATTTCCCATAAGTCAATTAAATCTATTGATGTATGACGTAAGTACGGGGAGTGTGACTTAATAATCACATGCGACATTTTACCTGTGCAGTGTGAATGTGATACTGACTCAAGTAAGTTAGTGCACCAACCAACATAGGATAATTTAATAGTAAAAAGATGCCTGTATCAAGAATGATATAAAACAAACATTATTATTTTTTTTTTTTTTAGATTTTTGTAAGATTTTTTTGTTTTTAATTTTTTCTATTTATTTGGTCATTAATTCTAGTTAGCATTACAAGTGTTCGCATATGATACAAATCAAAATCAAAAAGGACCGCTGGTAATGAACATGGATAAGCCTTTCTGTCAGTTTGTCAATGAGGATACCGATACTTATCCAAATATGAAAAAGGCATCAAATCTACCCGAACAAGGAGAATGTCCGTTTCCTAAGGTAAAATAAAAAAATATTCTATTCTCAATTAGCTGAATCACTAAAAATAAGAAAATCGTTAGGGCGAATACACTTTCGACAACTATGAAGCTGAGACCACATTTCTGCCGGACGATGCACCAAAAGGCGACTATTTAATTCTTATAACACTGACCGATAAAGAATTTGCTGTCGCTGCTATTGAGGCACAGGTGACACTTACCTAAAAAGTAGAGATAATGGTAATTTTCCTTCTTATATGTAAAAATATTGCTTTATTTTTTTTTTTTTTTTTGAAGTGAATAAAATTTATTAATAAATAAATAAGGATATTATAATCGATGATTTTCAAAATATTATATATATATTATTATTATGTCAATTTCCTCAGCAATTTAAGAGCACGGCAGCCGTAATCTTTGCTCTTGATTTGCCACAGTGCCGGTAGAGAACGATATCATTATAAATTATGTATGTAGATATGAGGAACAAGTTCTTCATTATTTTTTTTTTTAAAGGCGTATCATCATAGAGCGCTACCATACCAACTATCACCACTCAAATATTTACATACATCAACGTGAGTTTAAATTCAAAATGATGGTCTAAAGAAAAATAAAAAAAAATAATAATTCCAACTTGTTAATGAGACTATCACCACGGAGACAAAACTCTTCTAACTGAGATAATCAACACACCAAGTGTCAACGCCAAGTCTCCCCTAGCAAATAATCGAATAACACGCCTACGTCCAACACCATCAACTGAATTATCAACGCTATGAACATCGGCAGGCGTTGAAATGTACAATTTTAAGTGTGCAATTAAATGCATAAGCAAGATACAATCATATATATGTATGTACATTGCCCCAACGTCATTGCCATACGTGCATTTGTCTATTTGTTGACGCATTTACGCTCATTCGATAACACTCATATAACCTCACTTACCATAACAGTCAGGTCCAACCAAAACTCAAACCCTTTTTACACTTATTGCGTTTCGGGCATTTGTCAGTTTTGTTGTAAACAAAAATTTGCATCAGATTATATTGCAATAAACATAATTATGCGCATTGCATATGATTTTTCAATTACACATCATGACACGGCATGCATTGCAGAGTGGGCGAGTATGAGTATGAGTAGATGAGATGAGTTGCATTGTCGGTATGAGATACACGAGGCATAAGCGGAGCGGAGCGGAGCATAAGACTATCTCATTTAGGGTTGCATGACTGAAAATGATTTTGTTGCCGTTCGTCGATGCAGTCATTGATATAAACATACATACATACATACATACATACATATATACATAAATGCATGTTTATGCAGCTACATATGTGTGTGTGTTTATGCTTATGAATTTGGTATGGTTGGCACTCGTATTGCATAACGTGTTTCTATGCGCTTTGGTTAATCATTTTCGTTGTTGCACATTTGTTAATTGAGTGGCGTATGCTAATGACATTGGCGGTTGTATGGCATGTGGCATGTGCGGCATGTGCGTCATACAATGCGCCACGCTACGCTCTATGTATGTATGTGAATCAACGTTGCTGAAAGGTACTTAAGTGGGATCAATGGTTTGTAATACTGATAATCATATTGTATGCAATTTTTTTTCCCCCATTTTTTTTGTCGTAACACATATTGTTGGTGCAATATTAATGAGTAACAAACATATTTCGGCTATGCTGATATCCGTATTAACTACATTTGTTTGTACGTATCATTTTATGTCTCAATTATTATACATTAATTGTAATTTAATATATTTATTGTTTTTCAAACTGTTAAACGCCAACAAATAAAAAGTGTTGGAAAATGTTGCTTTATTCTTTCGATAAAATAAAAATGATATTATAGTCTACGTCGCTCATGTTAAATTTTAAATAATAATCAGCAAACTCGCCACGTTTTGGTTTTATTATTTGCAATATCAATTAGACGAGGTGTTGAAGCGGCAACGATTATCTACTTCACATTAAGACTTATGTGTATAATAGGGGTTGCTACAAGCAGCAACATTTCTTTTATAGTATTGAATTTAAGTATTGCCCAAGCCCACCTTTACTTTCCCCTCTTCCGCTGGCTTTTGCTTCTGTTTCTTGTATTTTTCATAGCCGAGAAATCTAAAAATTTCAGTTTGCTACATTTGCGTAGAAAATAAATAGCAAATGTCGGATCAACTATAGATGAAAAGTAGTCTATAATGATATTTTGAATGTGAATTAAAAATGTTTATAAGAAAATAGAAACATTACAAGAATTCATTAAAGGCAATAATCTCAGTGAAAAAATAAACAATTATAAGTGTTATAATGTGATTCAGTTTAGTCTTAATTACGTTACAATTTTGAATAGAAAATATTTGTCAGAAGAAAACGAATCAAAAGCAAATCGACAAGAATTTCAAGTGACGAAATGAGTTCAGTGATCATATGTGCAGGGATTTAGATAGCTAATAAACTAACGACAGATCATTGTTATTAAATCAAATAAATAAATAAATAAAAATATATAAAATAAATAAAAATCAACGTGAATGACATTATCACTGAATCTAATAATAATTCCACATAGCAAACTGGTATTACTTCAACCAAATTTAAATCGGCAGCACCGACCATATACACTGGAAATGATGATGATGATATCAAAAGGATCTACTATCCAATAAAACTAACAATTCATTTATACACGATTAATAATATTTTACTTTGCCTAACTAACAAATCTAAAATTGTATAAAAATAAAATAGAAAAAAAAGAAAAATTAGCAAATGCAAAATAAAGAGTATAAATTTAAAAAATAGATGGAAAACATCTTTTCAAAACTATTGACTTTTGAAGTTTTGATTTTATTAACAACACTGTGAAATAGAAAAAGAAAATTATGAAAATCTCAACATTGGCGGATTGATCCTATTAATATAATTGTAAAGTGCTTTCAAAATGATGTATTAAAAAATTATATAAAAAAAAAAAAATACATTTAAACCTTTGTTAATTGCGGATGCCACGGCACAAATCTAAAATTGTATAAAAAATAAAAAAGCAAAAAAAAAAAAACAAAATAAAGAGCAAACATGTGAAAAATATTTGAATAAACAACTTTTCAAAACAATTGACTTTTGAAGTTTTTACTTTATTAAAAAACTTATGAATTTGAGAAGGAAGATTTCAAGAATTTCCAAACTTTATTGATCCCATATACCAATACTATATTTACATATATATATACATATTTTTATAAAAAATCATTAGTCATTGTTGGTTAATACTTAAAGACGTACATAAATGTTGTCAGGCAATGCTAAGGGGTGTAAAGACGCAAAACAATTTATTATTAAAAATAATGTAATCTAATGTGACTTGCACACACACACACACACACACTCAAAGACATATGAGCAAACATTTAATACATACTTATGTACTTAATGCAAACACCACACATACACAGTAAATGAACATACATACATATATCAGAACAATGTGACTACAAATACAATATATATTCCCAAAACGCAATGCGGCAACACTGAAAGCAACATACATATTCTTTATAGTGGTGTTAGTGATGATGTCTTTAACTTAAGCCTAAAAGTATGCATACAAAAAAAAAAAAAAAACTGAGAAGACGAAGAAAATGTTAAAAATGTGTTGCCTTCTTGTTTTTTTTCTTTTTTTGTTACGTTACACAAACACACGTTCATATGTATGTATATACACACATTAACTGCTTTCGATGATTATCTTTGGCGGCGACGTTGAACGAGTTCGAGGCTGAGTCAGTGCGTATGTAAATACATATATGTATGTTCGAGTGTGTATTACCGTTATGGGAATGTGCTTTTGTGTGTGACAAACAGTAGAAGCCAAAGTAAAATATGTAAAAACAAGTTAAAAAAAATAAAAAACGAAGGCAGTCACAGCTAAAGACGATGAAGTCGCTCCCAAACCATTAACACATTAACATTTTTAATCATCATTAACAATAATTCGAGATATATGTTTTTAATTTTTTCTCTTTCACTTCTTTGCGTCTTATAAAATATATATATATATACATATGTATATTTTTTCATTGCACATACACATGCAAGCCTTAGGCTGCTATCAATGGTGTGTGCTCGTGTGTGTGTGTCTTTCACATCAAACATTTAATTGAAAAAATGTGCTTGTTTTCCTCCTCAGACTGTCTTCAACGACACCTTCTTCATTGCGTATATGCCGCATGGCATACACAAGTGATTTCAACTGACAAATAACTCATGCCACAAGCAGCAAAAGGCACACATCTCCACCTCCAACTAAGTCATGAGCCTACTGATGTTTCTTTTGCTTTGCCTTGTCTTGTAAAACCAAAGATTCATTATAAATTTATAATTAAACGAACGAGCACTCTTATATGCGTACTCACATATGTATATAATTCGGAAACAAAAATTGAATATTAAACTGACGTATGTGCTATGTAGCGCTGTGTTACTTAGGCGTATACAATATTGGTTTACACTTACTACTTTTTCAGGAACCCTAAATTTGCAGCTCTCAAGCATGCTCTATTTTTCATTAACAGAAACTCATACATTTCACACTATTTACATATTTCTAGACTAAGACCAAAAGCAATGGTATAGACATAATCATATCTTCAATGGTAATAATCATTATTTAGAAAATATCATATCACAAGCAGACCGACTCGAATAACCGGTAAAGGGATATTTTAAAGATAATTTATTTCTACAAATAACGCATAAATTTAAAGAATATATATAAAAAAAAAATAAAAACAATGAAAAGAAATAGCAAATTTATCATTAACGCATTTGATAATTAAAAATTGTCATTTTTCTGTGGTAAATTTTAACGTTTTTTGTTTCATTTTATTTTTGCTAACCGAAACAAAAAAAAAAAAAAATAAATAAATAAAAATTAAAAACGAACAACAACAAGAAGATATTAAATTACTAGCAAAGCTTTATGGGGTTGGGCATTGCGACGATATTGTGTAGTTGCATGAATGGGGTGTCGTTGGTGTGAGGTTGGGTAAAGTAGATGGGCAAACGGCATTTATCATTGCCTTTTTCGTTTGGTTTTTTTTTTCGGTTTGATAAGGGAAAATATGAAATGTTTCCATTATTATTACTTTTCTTTTTTATTCATTGTTTTTTTTTTTATACTTTGTTCGTTTCTTAAATAAAACTCATAAATAAAAATTAATTGGTAAAAGTAGCAAGGCACAACAACAAAAAAAAAAAAATAAATAAATGAGAAAAAAAGAAGAAATTAATAAATCTTTTTAGCAATGCTGCTGGTTTTTTCATGGTTATCGTTTAGGCGTTGGTTTGAGGTTTCGATTTTAAAGTTGAGCGTTACATTTTTCAACAAAGAACGAAATTCTAAAACAAACTTTTATTAAATATGTAAACAATGAAGGTAATAAAGAGTTCCTTTGTTGTTGTAGAGAAAATCAACTTAATCGGTAGAATGTATTACAAGCGTTGACTGAAATGGCAGCATTTCAACGACTTAATCAGGTGATCCATATAAACTAAATTTGTCAGCATTTGTTAAAGCTAAATCAGACGTTAAGTCTTTAAGTGTAAGAAGAGTGTCTAGCCAGAAAATATATAAAACAGTAAGCAAAGATCAAAGGTCCTGAAATTAACGTGCTCTTAAGCAAAATTAAGACTAAAAATGTTCTGAATTATTAATAATTTATTTCTGTTTATTGAATTACACTTTAAAGTAATGTTTCATTTTTTGTTCAATAAAATAATAATATTTCAAATTCAACAAGTCACTAAATCGATTTATAAATTATTCAAGCATAAAATTATTTTCCAAATTTTATTGCCAATTGTCAAACCTCAACTATTAATCAAAATAATAAAAAAAAAAAGTTATAACAAAATAACAACAACAATAAAATGCTCGCGCCGCCAAAGTATGCAAAACGCATTAAGTATTTTCTTTATTATTATTTTTTTTTTGCCATTTATTTACCTTCGTTTCCTTTTTGTGTAATGCATAAATAAATTTTATTATAAAAAGATAAAAAAAAAAAAATGTCGAAAAAAATTCAAAAATTTAAATTACCTTTTCCGTAATTACACAAAAGAATATGCCAATAAAAATGACTTATGTATCAATTTCCTTTAACAACAACGCTGTGAAGGAAGTCTTGGCAACTCGGCGACGGCACGTTTTATTTGACTCTATCTCCCTCTCTCTTTGTGTGTGTGTCTGTGTGTGTGCTGTTGCTGTTGCTGTGTAGGGGGAGGTTGTGGGTGGTGTCGAGACAGCTCGGTTGGCTTCAGTTTGGATTTGCATTGGTTTGGATATTATATATACATATAGAGGAACAACGAAGGTAAGCGGCTGAGACGAGTTGTGGCAGTTAAATGGCAGCACGAGCAACGTGAGCTTTGAGCATGAGTTTTCAGTCAAAAGCGTTGTGTAAGATGAAAAATTTTTCAATTTTATTTTTATTGCCTTATTGTGTATCAAATATTTACAATTATTTGCCATGAAAATGAATATTGCGCATTTTTTTTTTTCTTATGTATTTTGTTTTTATTTATATGTTCGTATCATGCTGAAGCGACTTGCTGTCTGCATGCTTGATGGAATTTTTTTTTTTTTTGTTACTTTCTTATTTTTTTGCGGAGAAAGGAATTAAAGCAACTGACAATTTATTATTTTTTTGTTGTTGGTGTATAAAAGAAACCAATTTAATATATTGATTTTTATAACCATTCAAATTTAGTCTTATAAATAAATGGCTTCAAGATCCATAAATCTTCCGATCTTCTTTCATTCAAAAATAGTAAGAATAAAAAAAAAAAAAAATTGTTTATTCTTCAATCATGAGAATTTGGCTAATTTAAACCAATAATTTTATATATACAAACTTTGTCTGTTTTCACTGCAACCGCTCCTGTTGCCTTTGAGCCGTACTTTTACAAAATATTCGTTTGACTTCTGTTTTTCACATCAATGACGATGTTCGCGGCATTAAAATTTTATTTTAATGTCATCGAGTCGTTGATTTACAACACTTTTGGCGTTCAGGTGTCTGCCAGTACAGAAACATAGCAGCATCAACAGCAAAACACTGCTGTTAGTTAAAATTTTAATAATATTTTATTGCAATTTTCATGGCAAAAAGAAAAACAACAAAAAAAAAAAAAAAATAACAAAGGAAATAAAGTTGTAATAAATGTAATTGGTTGAATCTTGAGTACAAATGTAAAGCCAATGAAGGCAAATTTCTATGCATAATGATATTGATGCTTGAGTGAGTAAGGCTTGAATGATAATAAGGTAACTAAGTTTGTATAAATGAAATCTACTTCGGTCACTACGCGTCCAATGATTTTATCCCAAGTACAAATTTTTGAAGTCAATCAAGTCATTTAAAATCGCTCTGAAGAAGTTAATAATATAAAAGGTCAAGCTTGTCATTTCAGCCGTCAGATGGCGCCAGCTAAAATTGTATGTAATATAAAAGGATTTAATGTCTGAGCAATGAAACATTTGATTGTAAAAAGTTCATTGGGTTAGGTTAAGTTTTAAAGTGAAACTTTCATGCAGCAGGAAGAAGAATTTAAGGTTTGCTTGCTTGCAAATAATTACCATGACTACATTATTATATGAAAAAGGTAATGTCAGCGTGGTTTTTTGCTGTTAATCGAGCATATCAATTGAAATCCAAATCACAATCACTCAAGTGCATTGAGTATCAATGTACAAACGACGACGTTGCTGCTGCCAACCAAAACTTCTTAGAGTCTGTCTGTTTTACTTGATTCTATTTATTTATTTTTTATATAATTTTTACTCGTTGGTATATCGTAAGTGGTGGCGAACGCAGCAAAGCAAAGCATTAATGTTGTCTGGCAACGCTGTAAATGTTGTCTACGCTGCCAAGTCGTGATGAGCCGTATCATCATTATCATCATCACATCACCTCACAATAATAGCAACAGACTAAACAACGTCAATGACTTAAATCGTTTCGTTTTGTTTCGTTTCGACGGCGGCGTGTTTCGAAAACCGAACTTTAATTACCAACAATTACTTTTAGACGCATTATTGTTATTGTTGTCGTTATTGGCAAGCGGGGCTCCAACAGGGGTTGCCGAAGCCATTTATGACATTGAACTTCCGTTTGCTGTTTCTGTTTCTGTTTCTTTTTTTTTTTTTTTTTCGTTTCTAATTTTTATTTTCTTTCGATGATTTTTACACTAATGGCAAACGAAACGAAAAAGTGTTTTTTTTTTTCATTCCAAATCGAAATGAAATAAAACTTAATGAAAGGAAACCATCGAACTTCATGAAGCAAAACGTTAAATGCAACGCCGCAAGGAGAAGTTAGCGAAGTGAAGCTTACATTTAGATACAAATCAAATTGGGTTTTCGATAAATTAAGCCAAATAAGATACTTTAATTTTTTAAGGGCAAAGTAGTTGAATAGTCTGGGCAAATTAAAAGTTTTAGAAAGTAAATGAAAATGTTAATCATAATTAATGTCAACATGAATGTCAATTGACCGATGACAAATTTTATTTAATTGAAAGTTTTTTATTCGTTGTTGGTGAAGACAAAAAGCATTTTCAATGCCCAGTAGTTAATCTAGTACAGAGTTCAAATGTACACTAGTACGTGCCACCTAAATATACTCTCCCTGCTTTCAACTGTCTAAGTTCTGTCATAATTCGATAGTTAAGAAATAGTTGAGAGAAGTTGAATAGTTACAGTCTGTTCTCCACAAATGCTCACGAATGAGCGTTGCCCAGAGATCACCACTAGGAGGTAAAGTTCATAAGTTTGGTTGATTTATTCAGAGACCTGTCATATTTTTGCTTCATGCATGAAATTAAATTTGTATGAAAATGTTAAATGAAATTATTGATTGACTGATTGATTGATAAAGTAGCAAATATATTCATGGTTTAGCGATGGTTTGTCACTAAATATTAATCTTAAATTAAATATTAAGCTGCCGTATGTAATATGTGACGCTTTGTAACATAGAAGTAAATGATTTTTTTTTTATTATTTCTTTTATATTTACTTCCTTTTTTTATTGACAGTTTTGTCTACATGTATATGGTATGCAGAATTCAAATCTTATCGTGTCTTTTGGGACACCCTTTATATGAAAATTTCATTTACAACAACATTGGCATTTGACTTAATTGGCATGCCTTTAAGCCGTTCAATCTGGTAGTATTAACACTTTAGCATATCAAAATACGTTGTTCTTTGAGACAAGTATGTCTTTTACTTATTTTGTGTGTATATTCGTGAGTTCAACTTAGTGAGATGTCAAATTAAATGCATATGTCAACAGTATATGTAAAAGCGGCAACGAAATAAGCAACTTCTAAGAGCTCCCACAACGTCTATAAATAAATGTCATTAAAGCATATTTAATAAAGCTACTCACACACACATCTGAATACAAACATTGTGAATTTAGATACATACATATATATTGTCAAGAACATCGTACCGGCAACACACTGGCAACATTAAAAATCCTTGTCGTAATAAAATATACTTGATTAGCAAAACACACACACACGAATACACATACATATATGCGCTTAAATCTGGTACATCATCAACATAATCATCAACAGCATCATCATAATTCATATGAGCAAAAAACTAACAGCCTTTGTAGGCGTGGCAAGTCTGTTTTGTGTTCAAGTTTTACTTTGATTTCTTTTGCTTTTATTTTTTTGTTTTTGGTTTTTGATGATGCAATGTCGATGAGATTTTTTGTTGTTGTTAGTTTTTGTTTTGTCCGCCAAACTCAAAGTTAAGTCAAGGCAAGTCAACTCAACTCAACTCAACTTGACTTAGCTTAGCTTAGCTTAGATTACTTCAATGAGTGTTTGAAGTTTTTATCCCACACTTCTATCCTTATTTAACACTAATACAGCGCACTTCTTGCGGTTCATGTTACTTCAACTTTTGACTTAACGAAGTTATCACATGTCACATACAGCATACAGTGCACAGACGCATGAGAAAGAGAGAGAGAGTGAGAGTGATACTGGAAGATAAGCAGAGCAAGAGAGTCTTCATCTTTAGTCATATTCAACCATAGACATTCAAGATTATCCTTAACCTTATATCGTTATGTGGCTTGTAGTTGTATAAGAACATGAATGCGTGTGTATGTGTGTGTGTGTGTTTGCATGTTAATGTGTTTGTCTGCATGTACATTCTTAATATATTGAGTATGTGCCATCAACAGTTGCTCAGCGTTCTACTCATACTTCGTTCGTGAGTGCTTTGCAACAGTTGTTTTTATTATTTTTAGTTATAGTTTATGCGCGATTTTTCTTATGTTATAAACACAGTGGTATAAAACGGCATAAATTCCTGAAATTGTACATTTTATAGCATTGAGTGTTGGAAATGTATGTAAACCTTTTAATTTTATTAGCTTCGAATAAGCAGAGATGATAGAAAGTGAATTGAATTAATAAGATAATAGCCAGATAAAATGTTTCGGGATCTTTTGATAAATAAATTATTATGAATAAATTTTATTTTCATCAAATCAAAATGAAATATGACTTTGATCCCGGAAAACTCGAGATATTCAAAGTTAATTTATAAATTCATATATGACATGAGATGAAATTATGTCAGGCGGGGTTCAGCAGAATCTTACCTAGGGGGAGGGGCGATCATCGGACATCTCATGTATCATTTTAGTCCATTAATTTAAAATTTTTTAAATAATTTTTTTAAGCAAAATCTCATGTGAGGTACAGAGAGAGGGATTCGTCAAAATCTCACTAAATCTCACGAAGAGAATCGGAGGGGTCTAAATTTCTAGAAAAAAACCTTTGTAATTACTACAATGGTGAATATGATATTTTTAACCACAAATAGAATTCACAACATTGCTTAATATACTCATTAATATTTCTCACGGTGTTCTGTAAATTCTGTTTACTATCCACACTTTATACTTTATACTCCTATCAGGCATTTAGTTATTTTAAGCATGTAATGACCGTCAAATTTCTATTTCAAACATGAGTTAAAATGCCTTAACGAACCATTGATGAATTCCACGCTAACAACTAAAAAACCATAATAGTTTTTAGTCTGGTTATAATATTAATTTCAATAACTTTTTTTTGTATGACTTTCATGCTATTTCAATAACAAATTCTTTCACAGAATTCGAAATTTTCATCCTTTATTTTCACACTGTGCTACAGGACAACAACTTGCTCATTAAACAAGTTCTATGTTTCATTAACAAGTACAATAAACAAACAAACAAAAGTCTCAAAGAAAATGAGTAAGAACACAGGAAATTGTGTGTGTGTGTGTGTTGATGGTTGAACTGTATGAGAAAGTGCAACTGTCAACAAACCACCCATGCATGTTGTATGCTGCTTGCTTGCTTGCTTGCTTTCTTGCTTACCAGACTGCCTGCCTGCTTGCCAGCCTGAAAGTATGTGATATAATTTGTGTGCGTTGCTGTTACTAGTACAAAGCGCTGTCTATAAATCGCATTAATGATTATGATGAGTGCATGTGTGTTGTATAAGGGTTGGCTAACATATCGTATAACTATGCAGTCAGTATAATGCCGCTTCCTGTAGCTTATTAGCGTACTAGCGCCAGGTAAGCATATGTTTATATGTATGTGTGAGTAAAAACAGTTTCGAATACTTTATTATTTAATACACCTTCATCGTCATCGTTGTATGAGCATATATAGTGAATATATTGCGTCTGAGGTTACAATGTCCTGATGCCTGCCTGCCTGCCTGTCTTCTTCTACAACCATGTGTGCGTGAGCTTTTATTGAACTTAACTGTTTTTGTTGTTGTTGTTTTTTTTTTGCTTGTGAGTGTGTGCCTGCTTCTTGACTGCTTCTTTATGCTTTATTTTTCTGCCTTTTTTTCATCTGCTGCTTATTTTCCCCACACAAACAAACTCAAGCTCACTTCAGTCATTTACAATACTTGTGCCCTTTGGAAAATCGCACACATGGTGTTGCATTATAATTTCTCTTCTCATATTATGTAGTATTTTTTTTTTTTTTTTGTCGACATCGAGCATTCTTTGATTGCTTTATTATTGGAGTTTGGTATCACTTGTTCCTTACTTTTATACTGATTATCCTTTTTCGGGCGGTTACTCAATAAGCAGCAATCACACACACACACACACACATACACCTTTGCCACATACATATGCTTTTATTTGCTCCCACTCTCAATTTAAGCTTCTTCATGTGTGTGTGCGTGTGTGTGCATAAATCATTTTTCTGTTTTTGTTGTTTGATTTATGTGCATGTCTCTGCTCATGTGTGTGTGTGTGTGTTTTCCTATAATTTCAACAGGATACGCGCTGATGCTCTCCACTTTTCTGCTTTTGCCTCCTGCCGCCATCTTAAGATAATGAAGCAAATCATTTTTGTTCGTCGTTGTTGTCGTCGTTTCATACTTTCCACGCAGATAAATTTTGTTGCATAGCAAAACTTGTGCTTCTGCTATTTCTTTTGCTTGTACTTCGCCATCTTCTTCTTCTTCATTATCATCTGCTCAAGCACTTAGGATACAATTCTATAGTTGTTGTTGTTGTTGTTGTTATTCCTTTTGAAAGCGTTATAAATCATTGACATGATTAAGAGGCACATGAAGTTGAAGACAAAGTCGCGCATAGCAAAATGATAATTTAATATCGAAAATGTTTGCTATTGAGTACTTTATGATAAGAACAGTTTGTCGACTAAAGGATATTGTTGTTGTTGCCTTAGCAAATATAATTGTCTGGCCTGAAGAGAGGGAATTGTTGCATACTAGTCATGGTTATTGTTTGTTGTCATTGGCATGTATCGTAGTGCTGACTAAGTGTTATAAGCATTTAAGATATTCATTCATTGGATTAGGTATTTCTTCAAAAACGAAATTAATATTCTATTGTTCCTGCGTAACAATTTATAGCTCCTGTTGAGCTGATTATTGTTAAACGTTGTAATAAAAAAAAAAAAAAAAATAATAAATATTTTACTCATTGGGTAAAAAAAAAAAAAAAAATATTATATTGCATACTTAGCGGCGTTTAGTCGGCTTAAGTAACATGTCAAAAGATAAAAAATTTTAAAAAAATTGTTCAATGAAAAATTATAAAAATATCAAAATAAGTCATAATATCTCCGACAAAGTTGTTTTAATTAATTATTAATTAAATTAATCTAAATTAAAATTAGATTGCATACTTAGCGGCGAAGAAGAAAGTTTAGTCGGTTTGAGTATCATGTTAAAGAATGAAGACAGAAAGCGTTCGATAAATATGATAAAAATATGAAAAATAAGCCATAATATCGCCGATAATGTTGTTGAACGTCTTTGACACTTAAAGAAGATTTTCTGAACGTTAAAGGAAGAGTCACTCATCTTAAAATAAAGTGTGCTTGAATTTAAAGTACTCTCCTTTTCTGATTTTAAATTAAAAACGCTTAGTACATGAAACAAACCATTTTTGAATTTGATTAAGAAGCATCCTCATATAAAATTAGAAATAATTCTGTTTGAAGAAAATATAATCTGGCTAGTCTCAATCATAAAAGTCTCCAATTTTTTTTTTAATAGCTATGAAGGTAGAAGTTTTTAGCTATGGCATTTTAAACCACTTCATATTTAATATGTATTATTCTGTGGACAATTCTTAATTGTCAATTAATACTTTTAACATAAATTTTCGATTGTAATTTATTTTACCAAAATTAAGCTATGCCACTCAATTGCCAAACACTTTTTGTCTCAGTTATGTGTTAAAACCTTTTCATTAACAAAGCAAACCCAAGCACACACGAAAATAGAAAAAAAAAAAAAAACAGAAGTAAAACTTTTCGAAAATAGTTTCTTAATTACCTTTTCAAGTGAAATTGGCATAAACGCACAAACAAATGCCAAAAATAGAAATAAATATATAACCAAGTCAAACAAACCGAAACAAACCAAACGAGACCAAAGACTACGAAGCCAGACTCATGAAGAAAACTTACTTAACTAAACGTAAACCAAAACCCAACAAAAAATACAACCAAAAAAAAAAAACATATGGCAAAACACCGATTGCAATTAATCTTGAACATACACGCAGATACCATTTTGCCATTTACTATTTAGCCCCCGTTGTCGGCGTCATCGTCGAACTGAACAATGAGCTGAAACAAGACTAAGTCGAGTCTCGTGCAACTCGAGAACATCTTGTAATTGTGGCCAAAACAAAAGCAAATACATGAAGTGAAGTGCTTCGCCTTTGTGCCAAAGAAAGCAAGGATGCAAGCCAAAAAAAAAATCCAAAAATAAAACGACAACAAGACAGAAATCTTACAGAAACCTAGACAAATTCAAAACAAACATATGCACACGACTAGTACCGCATCGAGGGATCGTAACGGACGGGCGTTGAAACAGACCTGGTAGCATTACATTTGGCGCCACCAGCTCCCGCCCTAACTTGTCGTGCCGTCCACACTTGTGTCTGATTCGAACGTGTGCGTGGAGTTAAATGTGTTTTTTTTTTTTTTTTGATTTTTTAAAACAAGTTCTATTTGTGGGAACATCTTGCAGTCATTTCTTATGGAAAATAACTTTAAAATAGTCGTAATTGTTATTTACTTTAGTGTTGCAAAAATATGTATTCAATTTATTTATATTTTTTTTTTCGAACTTAAAGTTTTTGCATTCGAACAAAAATTTTCTTTCGAAGTCGAAGTTTATTGTTTATTGTCGAGATCAAAGTGAAAATATTAACAATAAAAATATTTTTATTTTTATATGCAAATTCGAAATTAATAAATTTATTTTTTGTTTTTATATACAGACTAAGTTTTATTTTCGAACTCAATGTTGAAAGTATTAAAAATTTAAATATTGAAAATTATTATACATTTTTCAATTGTCTTTTCACTGAATATTTTAAGTTTAATATAAAACCAAAATTAAGTAAAAGCGCTTTAGATGTTAACATAAAATTGCCATAGATTTTCAAATAGTTTAGCTTACTTTTGACATCAGGCGGCAAAAGGTATGTAAGTTTGCGTGTAGATATGTTTGTACCAAGGAGTGTTTCTGTATGTTTGTAGATGTGCAAACAACTGATCTATTGTCTTGTCACCGCTACAACAAAAACAAAAACAACAACAACAATTACAACTAATCCTAACATACCAGTTACCAACGAACATATACAACAATTTATCAAGCTTCGAAGTTTTCATGGTTTTGTCTTGCTTTGGTTTCGGCATCAAACTCAAATTCAGACACAGATTCGAGACACTAACTCGAAGTTATAATGCCTGGCATTGAATAAAGAAACTACACATGTGCGTACATACACACATATGTGTTCGTGTGTGTGTGTGTGTTTAGTCGTTTGTGGGGTATCCTTAAATACCAATTTATGGCACAAGCAGATAAAGTCCCAAATCTGCACTTAATCTTTTGCATTGTTTAATTTTGCCTCATTGAGTTAGCGCCACCAAAGTTGCCCAAACACATACACACACATATACTCACGCTAAGTGGCAGACAAACATTGTCGGTGTGCGTTGTTGTCGTCATCATCGTCCTTGCCACATATACAAACACCTAAGCAAACAGGAAGCCCACAATTTTTGGCGTTAAACACACGTTTTCTTTTTTTTGTTTTTGTTTCTGTTTTTTGTACTTTTTCTTCGTCTTGCTTGGCGTAAATAAATCGTCTATTTGGTAATATTCAATGCTTCATTGCAACCGCAACAAACACCCGACCATCAAACAAACAACGAAACCAAGTCAAGCGTAACCCAAACCGCCCAACCAATGCCGCAATCAGGCGTCGCTCACACAGCACCGAGAATCAAGCATCAAGCATCGAAGCATCGAAGCACCGAGCACCGAACACCTTACATCCGCTTCCGGTAGCATGGCGTATGCGCAACAGTCGAAGTCAAAGTAGAAGTAGAATATTTCACAGTCACTGCCTCAGTCTTAAGGTAAAAACTTTCTTATGCTATTTACCACACTCCGTTCTCAACAAACACACCGACCAGCCCTCACACCTCAGGCACACATAGTCAACCACAATGCCCTGCTATGCGTACTTAAGGTGTTAACGCAAATGCTTGATTCATAAAATATTGAAAAAGCCGCAAAAACTTTCCAACAACGACGACGACGACGATGAAGACGGCAAATTGTAGAAGAAAAACTCGTGCGTGCTTCATGTACTAAATTTTTTTTTTTCCTTTTATTTTTATGTTTGTTTATTTTTCTTTTTTTTTTTTGGTTTTTCTTCGATACATTTGGCTCCTGTATTTGCTGGCATTGTAGGCGTTTGTATGTTGGTGTATTTGGCATAAGTTGTTGCACAAAGTTGCATGAGTTTTGTAATACAATATTTCTTGACTTGTCAGTGGCTGCTTCCGTGTAACATTTTGTGCTCGTGTTGCTTTTACTGATTAAATAGATTTATTGACTTATTAGCAAAATTGTTCCATTGTTGTTATTTCTTTACTTTGGCAAAGTGGGCGTCATCGTCGAAGTTTGTCTAAAGAAGGCATATTTTAGTCACAATGTGATGTAAGTAGGCGTCTATGTGCGTAGTGTGTGCGTGTGATGATTAATTGGAATGTCTGTGATAAAACTATCTGCGTACGTTACAGTGAAGCAACAATTTTTAAATATACAACACGATTTGCAGTTCGAAGTGTAATATTTTTGGCAATCTCAGCTTAAAATCATGAAATTGGAATAGGTGTTTTTTAAGCAATAAAAATTTATCAATGAGAGATCTGCAAATTTCAATTTTTTCTTTAGTATTCTAAGTATGAGTTATTGCGCCAGATTTTTAGATGTATGTAGATAATTATTAAAATATTTGAATATTAAAATCTTTTGATCACATATTTATTTAAAGTGCAAATTTTTGCTGTGAGATAAAAAAAAATATATACATTTTTTTCTTAACTCTAATTGAGTTTGACTTTCACCAACATACCATCTTTGTCTGAGACCGTCAACTGCATTTAATGTTTTTCAAAGTTTTCGTTATTTTATAACGCAAATGATTTCCTCTACATTTACGCCAAGTAAATATAAATACTTATATGAAATATTTATTATGCATGTTCGCCTATGTGCATATGTATGCGTATAAGCGTGTCGTAGGGCGTAGTGCAGGGCTGCAAACATACACAATATTTGTGTGCTTATGTTTGTAGTACTTTTGGCAAAACTTTGCTAATATGTTAAAACTGTTCATTGACACCAAAAAAAGTCGTAATGAAACAAAAAAATTAAAAAAGAAAAAAAGGAAAAAAAAAAAAAATGTGAAAAAAAAAAGAAGAGCGACGAATTTTCTATTTGGTTGATGTTTGACTTTTTGGGGCACCCTCATCTCATATCAACAGCACCGACATCATCATACACCGCATCATAGCCATCATCAGCAGTCATGGCAGTCGTCCTCCTCATCGTCGTCAACGCCGTCGTTTGTGAAGTCTAATATGTACAGAAGTATGTATGAAACCTTCATAGTAAAGCGTGCACACACAGTTCAAAAACACAAATAAAACTCGAGTTTATTAAACTGTTGCCAGTCTTTTCGAGCGACTCATGTGGCGGTGATATACCATGCTTAACTGTGAAGGGTGCAAAAAAAAGAACAAATAAGTAATAATAAAATTTACTACAAATAAAATATTGCACATACCTTCAGACGCAGAGCAAATGAGGCTGCCTTTGATTATTGCGGGTAGTGGTTGTGGAATACATACATATATATATATATGAGTATATGTACATATAAGTCATGAGACGTTTGAAGCTGTTAATTGTTACACGGCAAGAATTGAATTAAACATTTCATATTTCGACTTTCACTAAGATTATTATTCATCACAACTATGTATATTGTCAAGAGGCAAGCAATCAATGCTTCTTCTAGAAAATTCGGGGAAAAATTTCTTACAAATGCTGTGACCTATAGGAACATTCCTCGATCTTTATACTTACCGAGAGGCTTTGGAAGATACTGAAAGAGCCAGCTAAGTAAGTATAGAATGAACTCGTAAAGATTTTAAGACCAGGCATTGAGTAATTTATTCTGGTTCTAGATGTAAGGAAGTTTCACAACTATGACTCATAATAAAGAATAAGCTTTTACTTTGATTAATATTCTTTTTTTGCTTTTTATAGGGAGTTTTTATTATTATTATTACTGACAACTTAATCCGATTTCGCTTTATTTAATAATTAAGAAACTATTTTTTTCAGTGCATCTATATGTTCACACATCACTTATAAAATGCTTTGCAGTCAAATTTGATGACCTATTTTGAAGCCGCAATAGAAAATTTTTCAAATAAAGTACAACTGTGCGTGAACTGAACTGAGCACATGAGTGCCTCTCGTCCGTTCATTTAGCTGTCAATATTTGTTGAAACACTTGATACAAAACAAAATCAAATAGTAAAAGTTTTCGCTCTGAAAAATTTGCAAATATAACCAAAAAACTATTTTGCTTTTATTTCCACTGCGGCTGTGGCAAATATTTTCAGCCTCTGGAAAAAAAAAATCAAGCAACAAAAAAACGAAAAAAAAAAAAAAACAAATCTATATTAGAAAAGTTGCCACAAATTGTTTGACTGTATATTTGAAAAGGAGCGGAAGCAGTTCATAAAATAAAAACGCGCAGAAAGTATCTACATACATTTATATATTTATATGTAAGAAGCTCTATTGAAAATGCATTCACGCATTGTAATTTAAGTGAAACATAAATATTGATTTAATAAATTAATTTCGCTAAAAAGCAAATCCCAAATTCAAGTAACTCCAAGGCGCGCTCGCATTCTTTGTTTTAACGACTTCGACTACAGCGTCTTCGACGCGACGGGAGTCAATGCGTCTCGATGCGACTCGTCGCGACTTGACTTTGTGTAAACAGCATCAAATATGTATGTTTGAATATAATTTCGAACAATGTCTGACATTGTCGACGTACCGAAGTCGCGAGAAATAACCCGCTGGGAATAATATTTTCAGCTTTCAATGCGGAATCAAATACAAGAAAAATAACAAATGACAACAATGTCCACAAGCGCCGGCAACTGAAAATTTTTTCGTTTTGTATTCACATTTTACTTTACTTTCGATTTTTGTAAATATTCCTTATAATTTTTTTTTTATTTCTGGGCGCTTATGTAAAGCTGTCATTGTCTTTAAGTAGAAAATTCAATTTATTTTTAACACTCAATGCTATTTCGCATTGTTTGTTGCATGTGCGCCGTGAAGTAGGCAATAAGCATTGTTGTTGATGGTCAGTAGTTTGAGCGGCAGTAATTTATATCAATGTGTTTGTATAAAATTTGATTCATATACCGTTGGCTCTCAGTTTTTGCCTCCTTCTCTGTGAGATCAACTTGCTCAATCTAGCCTCGTTTCGACATATTGTCAGTCCGTAAATTGGCGGTAATCTACTACAGACTTCATCTTGCTTGAATGGTTTTCTTAGATGTATTATAAGTCCGGTAGGTGTCGCTTTTTACGAATTTGATTACAATTTGGAAAACAAATTTTTGCAAATTGAAAAAAAAAAGATTTTCGACAACAGCTTCATCTAATGGGTCCAATTAATCATACAAGCGATCTCGTTTACGCAAAAATTTTTTTTTTTTTTATTTTAATTGGACAAGCATTTTGGTAAGAAGAGACAAGACATTCCAACTTTATTTACAACGAAAATAATTTTTATAAAATTTACTTTAAATAAACAAAGAAAAAACCATAAAAATACAAAGTGTTTTGTTTTAATGTTTGTGTGTTTAACACGTTTTATTGCTGCTGGCTTGCTACGGAAAATCATAAAATTTTAACGAACCTATTGAAAGTTTACACATTGCTGCATAATTTTTGGATACGTGCAAATACACAAACTCACACACAAGTTTTGAAGCTTTGAAATTGAAGTCGACAAGTGGCGTGTGTGAAAGTGTGAAAAGTACCATCGAACGGCAAAGATTTTCACACCTAAACATTAAGAAAATTTATGAACAAATATACAAACACACATGCACAAGCACGCACATGCCCGAAGTTTTGCGCACATACGCTGAAGAGTATGCTACAGGAAAATTAAACTTACCTATGCAAACAGGCGAGACTAAAATGAAAGTCGTCGAAGTTGAAGTTGTAGGCGAAGACGAAGACGATAGCAAAGGCGTTCAAGAGGACATGTTCAAACTTAATTTAAGGTTCAATAGCGTAACCAAAGAAAACCGCAAAAAGTTTACAAAACGAACACCAAAACCGGTCGGATGTAAGTAGTAAAGGAAGCGGAAGTGTAGTGTCGACGAGTATGTGAGAAAAGTGGCCAGAGTAGAAGGAAGGAAAGAAGAAGAAATGATGAGAGTACGAAGGAGTTTTCGTAACATAAAATTTTGTGGTTTATTAGATTTTAATAATTCACACGCCACACGCACACACATCCAACTTGTTTACTTGTATGTGTGAGTGTGTGTGTGACTATCTATATGGCAAGTCATGTGTCTTCTCATCGCAATCGCGCACAAGTTTCACTGACTTAGCTTTGAGTTATTTGAGATGCTCGAAGCGCAACAATTTTCTTGCCATCTAAAACAAAAAAAAAAAGCCAAAAAAAAAAAAAAAACTTACTTTTATCATCATCAACAAACCTACCCAGTCTTGGTTTGAGTCTGAGTCTCAGCATCAGTCTCAGTTTGCTCGACATGTGGCATAGCAGTTAGCAAAAAAGCACCTTTGGGTGTGTTTGTTTATACTGGAACTTTGCAATTGCTGGCAAGTACAACAGCATACCGTCATGATGGCGAGACGAATGCGTTGGAGAAATGCCACTAAAGGGAATTGATTTGCAGCATAAGAATGTCTTAAGTTTATAAATATTTTGAAAACATTACCTTTTGTGCAAGCCAACAGCCAGCCAGCAAGCGAACTAAAGTCGTTACTCATATCGGTTAGATGGTTATGAAGTTTATACTGCCAGCAGTTGACAACTTGTAGTAGAGCTCGTTCTGAGAAACTTTTTCAAACGAGCTGGCATGCCTGAGTTGGTTTAACTTTAATTCTTTGAGCTGTAATTTTAATAAAAATTAATGCGAATTTTCATAAACATGCAATGAACAATTTAGTTTGAAATCGTGAATAAAAAATGAAAATGAAAAAAAGATAATGTGTTAAGGTGAAAATTGTATTCTCAAAATTTTAAAAATACTCTCTTATATTAATATGATTTTCAGAATTTTATGGTCTTCAACAAAGTTTTCAGCGATTTTCAATGGTGAGCTTGAAGTAAAGCGTAGGGTATTTAGAAGGTCACTGTTGTTCGTTAGAAAATAAGGTCAACTGAATAGTTTATGAACAATTTATGTATACAAGCGTTTGAGCAATGCTAAAATTCATTCATCGCTGAGTCACTTTGATGCCATGCGAATATTCGTTGCTTTATTCTTTTTTTTTTTAAATTTTGTACTTTCAAGTGAATAGTATAACAACTTTGACATGAAGTTTGTAACACCCAGAAGATATATAGTTTTGATCAGTATGACAAGATACGTTGATTAAGCAATGTCATTCTCACTCTGGATATACGTTTCTCTCCCACAGTTTGGAAACTAGTGACCTAGAGATTCTTTTTTTTTTTTTGTGTAGTCACTGGAACAGGTAGGTGTCTTCTAAAATGATAAATAATACAAATGGATACCAGATTAATTGCTGGCAGTCCTACATATAGTATATATTATAATAACCATGCTTCGATCCCTAGAAGGAGTATTTCACATAAAGGGATCTTGAAAACTTTATAAATTCTGATGTTTTTAGTAAAGCGTGAGAATAATTTTTATTAAAATATTGGAAAAATCTGAGTTTTCATAACAGTAGAATATGAGCAAGATATTAAGTTAAAGACAAATGAGATTCTTCCAAAAGAATGAGCGCTGCACTAGCATAAGAGAGTGAAGAGTATTCAATCTTCGATAAGACCAAAGACGGCTTTCTATTCTTTTTCTTTTCGCCTAACATGTTGCTGCATTTTTGTCTTTAACTCAAAAGCGACAACAACGTCACAATGTTCGACGTGTGTCCTTTCATTTTTGTTCTTACTTTTCCTGAGGGTGTTGGATGCATTCAACTAGACAACAAAGACAATGTAGTCACTTGAACTAAGTTGATATCCAAACAAAAGACATTGGCGAGAAGCTTATGAAAGACATGACTGTTTTTTTTTTCGGGAAATATTTTGCATTTTTTTTAAACAATTCTTTTGGGAGCACTTGATCAAAAGTTGAACATTATTTAGTGATTTATGTATTTCGGCGGATTGCGTATATTCTTATTTACAGTTTTCTTTTTCTGTTATGGTGTTTGATATGTGTTAATAGCTTAAAATTTGAAACTGTGAACATTTTGATTACAAATTTTATATAAATCTAATGATTTAGTTAACCCTAAAAAAAATCATGAATCACCAAAAAAATTCTCTTAATTAAGTTAACTAGATTTATAACTATCACCACTGTCCATATATATATATATAAGATATAAATTCGAACACTTGTTAAGCAGTTTACATTGAATATGAAAGAAGATGTCTTGAAATTTAAAAAATATCTTTGCAAACCGTAAGATAATAAACATGTTTCTGTTGCTGACAAAAAATATGCTATAAAATTTTGAAAAAGTTTCGCTTAACTTCAAAAGTCTGTCAGAATAGATTCTTGAGCTTGTGATCATTCAAAGCACTGCCAGGCTTTTAAGTCACCTGTGAAACCTATGCAACTCATACATACTATTTTGTTTTTGCTTTTTGCTTTGTATAGCCTGCCAACAGCTGATGGTTGAAGTTGAACGTCGGAGCTGTATCATGTTGAGTTAAGTTGAGTTGTTGTTGTAACAGCTGTCAAAATGACAGTTGGAAAAACACTGAATTTGATAAACTTTCCCGGTTGTATTTTTCTTCATATTCTTTTTTTGCATCTTTGTTTCTCACATGTTAAATATACTAGACTAAGATGGGCTTGCTTGTTTACCTTTGTGCTTGCAACATATTTCTGGACGTGTATCTTTTATTGTTGTTTCATATGCAAGTTATATTTCTCCATTCTTGTTAAAAATTTTTTTTTTCTACGAAGAACTAACATCCAACAGTTTTTCTTTAGCAGTTGTTACTGTTTCGTAGAGTTTAGCCCAAAGTGTTGTAAGATAGTTCTGATGTCGCTCTGTTTATAAGCATGTGTGTGTATATGTAAATGTCAGTTTGATGTGTGAAAACTAAAAACTCTTTTTTAACAGAACTGAACTTTTCTGCCATAATTTTGTGTGATTTCCACACGAAATGCTTACTTTTGATGAATGTGAACATGAAAGTTGATGGCAATGCTTTCATAAGCTTACATTAGGTAAGATGGAATAGTACATAAGCCAAAACTGATAGCTTAAGAATTCCAGTCGTTTTGAGGAACAGTAGCTCATAACATGAGCTGTGATTTTGCATGCTTTGCTTCATGACCAAAACTAGACTTTGTTGATCTTGATCTCAGACATTGGGTCATTGACTTAAGAGGCAATTATATTTACTACAGGATAAGTGGTCGCCCCTCCCCCTCAATTACCCACTAAAAGTGGTTTTCTAAAAATTGCAATATCTCCAAATCAATAAAAGGTACGATCCTGAAATCTTGCATACAAGCTCAGTAAGTATACAGCTTTAAAATTGCATACCACAAAATACCCCTTTCTTAGATGGTTACCTCTCAAAGACCAGCAAATTCAAATTTTTCGTGAATTCCACATTTTTCGACCGATTTTCATGATGTTTTGAACAATATTTAAATAGGCGATGTCATCATTTCCGACTATATAAAGTATATATATTCTTGATCGGGACGCCAAGACGAGTTGATTTAGCCATGTCCGTCTGTCCGTCTGTCTGTATATATACGATCTCCTCCTACAGTTTTGAAGATATCGAGCTGAAATTTTGCACAGAGACTTTTTATTTGTAGGATCAATTTGTCGGATCCAGCCATATCGGACCACTGGAACTGGCAGCCCCCATACGAAAAGAAGAAGAAAAGTGAACAAAACTTCAAACTTTACACTTATGTTCTTGGGCGTGAAAAAAAAATATTTTTTTAAGTAAATCTTTAAAAAAGGACAATAACGAAAAAATTAATTAAATATACGAAAAGAAGAAAAAGGGAAATGAACAAAACTTGAATCGTTGTATGGAAAACTTTTTTGTTTCTTAATTAATTGATTTGAAACTTCCCACTTATGTTCTTAGGGAGGTATTAAAACTATTTTGACAAATCAATAATTTGCATATCTCCGGTACCCAATGAGCAAAACAATGAAAATTGGTTAATAAGATGAAGAGAAAATATATTCAGTCAAAAAAATGGGCGTAGCACAAGAAAGTGCGTGAAAAGTATATAAGCTTCAGCCTTGCTGAAGATAGCGTCCTTACTGGATTTTCTTGATTTGGGGAGTGACACCGCCTACCGTGTGTGCAGGGTATTATATTGTCGAGTATGCTTGACTGTACCATCCTTACTGGTTTTATTTGAGTCCAGCTTATTAGGAAACTGTATGTGTTTCATTTTTCTGACAACTCCTGATAGTGCGTTGAAAAGGGTATTTGGAGTGGGGGTAATAAGGGATGTATTAATGAATATAAGCGAATGGGTTCTGTTGAACATTCACGTTTATATGTATTCATACGAAATCTTCGGTAGAAATTATAATGGTAAAGAAAGATTTTACTGAAAAAAGTTTATTACAAATAAAATATTTAACAAAGAAAAACTTTATATAAGTATATATGTATATATACAGTATATACAAAGATTATGTACTAGCTTTTGTTGAACGTTCGGGTTTATATGCATGATTTACGCCCCTTTCATACGAAATCTTCGGTAGGAATTATATTGGTTGAGGAATATACAAGAAAATCCATAGTTTTTTTAAATCAAAGTTTAAGTTTCTATCAGAATTCAAAAGCTGAACTAAAGAAAATATATAATAAATCCAAAGAATAAAAGAGTTTGAAAAAAAATATGTAAAAAAAGCAAAATAAATTAAAATTTAAAAAAACAACATTTGCAACAAGGAAAAAATTCGATAATTTTTGGATTGTCGTTAAGATATTTTGAAAAAATCTAACTTTGGTAAACATTTAAAAAAATGTTTTGAAACTATGTAGAATCAGCAAGTGGGAAACGACGTAAAAAAAAATCTGAAGATTATATTGGTTGAGGAATATACAAGAAAATCCATAGTTTTTTAAATCAAAGTTAAAGTTTCTATCAGAATTCAAAAGCTGAACTAAAGAAAATATATAATAAATCCAAAGAATAATTGAGTTTGAAAAAAAAAATATGTAAAAAAAAGGAATTAAAAATTAAAACAACAATTGCAACAAGAGGAAAAAATTTGATAATTTTTGGATTGTCGTTAAAATATCTTGAAAAAATCTAACTTTTTGAAACTATGTAGAATCAGCAAGTGGGAAACGACGTAAAAAAAATCTGAAGATTATATTGGTTGAGGAATATACAAGAAAATCCAAAGTTTTTTAAATCTATTAGAATTCAAAAGCTGAACTAAAGAAAATATATGATAAATCCAAAGAATAAATGAGTTTGAAAAAAAAAATATGTAAAAAAAGGAATTAAAAATTAAAACAACAATTGCAACTAGTTGTTTTTTTTTGTAATAACAGAAAAATTAAAATAATATAAAGTGGAAAAAAAAAATAAATAAATAAAAAATACAAATTTAAACTACAAACAGAAAGTCGAAAAAATTTAAAAGCAAACAATAAAAATAAAAAGATTCTTAAATATCTTTAAAATTTTAGATAATTCTATTTATAAAAATACAAAATAAAAAAATATATAAATAAACTAGACAAATTTTTATAAAATGCACAACAGAGAAGGAAGAACTTGAAACATTTTTTTGAAACTAGCTTCTAAAGGCGAAATTTTTTTTAATGAAAAATTAAAAAACATTAAAACCAAACCAAAAGATGCAATTATACTTACGCGAATTTTATGAGAAGATATTTCGATATTGAACGTTTAAATTTTCTTACAATGAAATAATGTTTACATATATTCTTACATACATATTGATACTAGCACCACACAAAGTATTGCACATCGAGCTTGAAGTTACCATCAAGAGGCTCCCATAAACGCAATCCAAGCTGGTGATGGTGCTGGTGTCGGTTTGATGGCTTGGGGGATGCAAGCAAATACATATGTACATAATATCATGCGGCCGTGGGCCATGAACGTAGCGCGTCAACTTAATTAGTAGCGTCACGTTTACAGCTACGACCGTGTCGAGCAGTGGAAAGGCAACAATTGTGGGTGCGGTACTCACACCCACTAACAACGTGGTCGTCGTCGTCGTTGTCGTTGTCGGCGTTGTTAGCGCTTATGAGGGTGGTGGCATTTTTTCCGGTTCGTCTGACGATGATGTCGAGACAAAGTTTCATGGCTAATTGTTGCGCCTCGGAAAATTAATGAACACAAAGTGAAAATTGACTTTGCTGTTGGTTTTCTTTTTGTTTTTTTTTTTCCAATGATATTGAAACAATTAATGCGTTCAACGGAAAAAAAATATTCAAAAAAAATGTCTTTTGTTGTTATTGTTAATTGTGGTTTAGGGCGTCAACATTGTCGTGTGCTGATGAATTACATAATCTAATTGAAAATCCATTTAAGCACTTGATGCGACCAGGAATTTTTTCATTAGTGTTTTTTTCGGCCGCAATTTTCAACATTTAACAGAGCTAAGGTTCGTTGTGTTTTAAAGCGACGCCAACCTTCAAATATGATTTTTTTTTTGTAGTTTGAGTTGACAATGAAAATTACATAAAGTAAAAAAAACAATATTATAACCATACAGATAAGAGAGCTTAAGGTGATAGTAGAAACAAAATTGATGTGTATTTAAAAATTAGGTGTACAATGTAAAAAAAAGTGAAAGATATTTTCGACATTGTCGAAACTTATGTATATGTATAAATTATCAAGCAGTTTTCCAATTATTTTTATCGAAAAATACTTCTCATTGTGTCTGTAACACATAAACACATATGTTTATAATAAGAAGGTTATAGAGATGCCCATTTTCTAATTTGCCAATTTCAAATCTCCTAACTAAAGCTTAAAGAGAAATCGAATTTTGCCACATTTACGTCCAAGTTTTTATGAAGGAAAACTCCTAATTTTGGACCGATCATTCCTCTGCCATAATGGTCAGATAAAACAAGTAAGGAGTATTGGCCAGATCCTGCAATGAAAGATTCTCTGGAAAGAGGCTTTTTACTGTTTGCGTAATCGGTCGGGATGGATTGGCTGATATTGTTTGTATAGAAATCTTTGATTACAATAGACAATTTAAAGGTCAAAATTTAAATTTTACTTCAAACAATACATATGTATAATGTATTGTATAAAGTGTCTAGAACCATTTGACAACTATTTTATTCAGAGAACACTCTGCTAGTGTTGGAAAACGACATTTAATTGTTTTTTTTTTTTGTTTTTATTTATTTTGTTTTGACTAAATAAAGATACATTTTTGCTTTGTTTATTGCCACAATCAAGCAAAAGCTTTTTATTTTCGAGCATGTAACTTTCTGCACTTTGACACGAAAAGTTCGAGAGGGTTCTGAAGTCAAGAGCGAGAGAGTGAAAGAGACAACATGTATTTTAAGTGTTATAAACACTTTTTTCTTTGTTGTTTCTTTTCTTTCCTTTTTATCTTTGACCTCTTCGTGTTTTGTCTTGTTTTAGTTTAGGGAAACGCTCAATGTGTGACAAACGATATTCGACTTTGGCGACTTTGTTTTTTTTTTTTTTTTTGAACAAGGCATAAGAAAAGACACTCACTCAGGCGGACATGCTTCGAAACTTGTTTAAGTAAATACATATAAAACGAAACATAAAACAAAAAGAGACAAAAAGAAATGCTTTGCAACACTGGCAAACTGTGTTAAGTTGATTGCGACACTGATTTCAAGCATACAGACATATGTCTTTTTTATCTGTGTGTGTGTACTTTATTTGAGCAATAAAAAATGCCAACCACAAAGCATTTTCATGAGATTAGTTAGTTTTTCACATTCTGTCTTTCTTAGATTTTTTTTTCTCAATGAAAAGAGGTCGAACATATTATGTACTCAAATCTCAAAAAAAAGCAATTTTTATATTTGTCCGAATTAATCATATAAACATACAACAATAAACAAAGAAAAAAAAAATATAGATAGAGCTGCATAGATAGAAATAAATAATTAATTAATTTATAACATTACACAAGAGAACCTTAGTTGAAATAAATGTGCGTAGAATCATGTTCAATTCACGTTTCTTCTAAAATCTGATTAAGTCATGGATCAAGATTCGGTCCCGACAATATTTACTAAATACTGCCGAAATATCCGTGCCAGAACCTGATCTCTGCACATTCATAGACTAATCTGTTTTGGGAGCTATCTTCTGATAACGAGATGAATACTCCTCTCCTATGCTGCAGTCTTAAAGAGTAAAACATGAAAAAAAATAAATAAATAAACTTTACAAATAGAATGGAAAAATTAAACATTTTCAACAAGGTATAAAAAAACCAATAATTTGATTTGAAAAAGAAAAAAATGAAGTAGAGAAATACAAATTATTGAAATAACTTTAGCTTTAATTACTTCTGTTGTGTTTTCGGATCGCTTTGGTTATCTAATTTACAAATGACACAAAAAAAAAAATAAAAATTTAATAAACTGTTTTCTGGTCTGGTTTTTTTCAACAATTGGAGAAGCAGCAACACAACACAAAAATAAAAAAGACAAGAATCCAAATACTTAATATTCAAATAAAAAATTTTTAGAAGGGAAATAAAAACGAATCTGATATTTTTAATTTTATATTTAAAATAAAATAAGTGAGAAGACCAAGTTGTATTAACCGATGACTGTCGAACTCTGAATGAATTTTTTAATATAAAACCAATGATTGAAAAAATCATATATATTTCAAAGCCTACTGAGGCGAGTACAATGAGAAATTTCTTCCAAAATTCATAAAAAAAATATATATATAATAAAATAAATAAATCCATTGTAAATAAATAAATCCATCCTAAGTGATTTCATAGGAGACGTCCATAAATTACGTGAGGTTTTTTCTCCAAATTTATACCTTTCCACTCCTCTTGATGAGATTTGGTGAGATTTTGACGAACACCTCCCTCTGAGATTTTGCTTAAAATTTTGAAAAAAATTTTAATTAATGGATTAAAAAGTTCACATGATATGTCCAACGATACCCCCTCACCCTAGGTGATATTTGGTGAGATTTTGCTGAAACTATCAATTTAAAGTTTGTGCGTGCACTTTGCTTGATTGACTTTACCCATTGTACTTGCTGGCAGCAATCACATAAAGTAGGCATTGAAAGAATTTTTTCAAATATTCGATTACTGTCGGTTTTTTCATTTTCATTTTGTGTTCATAGCAAAAACAGTACAGTTTGTTAAAAGTTTATATTTTTATATTATCATAAATTATTTGTAAAATTTTAAAAATTCTCTTTATGTTAATCGCAATGTATAAACGAACGGGATTATTGCCATTACTATTGAGTCGCAACTCAATGCCTTGGTTCCTGCATACCGGTGACAAAGTCGTTACCGGTTGCATAATGGACGCGAGAACGGTTCACTTGCGTGTTGCACATACCTTTAATCTGGCCAAGATTGCACAGACCAAAGTGGAACGTGAAAAGGAGCAAAAACTCACGGAACTAAAGAAATTCGAAGAAGAAGACGCCAATGGGCCGTTGAAGGAAGTGCTTGTCACCACAATGACTGAGGATGGCGAACGTACAACAGTGGTGGGCATGGTCGATGCAAGTACGTTGGTCAAAGAAGTTAATGCAACAAATTCGGTTGCTATAGAGCCCGTTAATATGAGCCAAACGGTCAATGTTAAAGCCACTGCGGTCGCTGAGGATCCAACGCAAGAAGTACGAGACAAGCTAGACGAACAGATGCGTCAGGTGCAAGAACAATTGAAACGTCAAAAGGAACGTGATGCACAGCAGCGCAATGAACGCATGCAACGTCATCAAGAGGACATTATGAAGATGCAGAAAAATCGTCCGGCCGTACAAAAGAAACTCAAAATCGATTTAGGCGAACCGCAATCAAAGAACATATTCGATCGTCAAGTTCGCTTGGATACGTTGCTCAAGGAATGCAACGATGTGAATACGCTCGCCGATATGGTTGTACGTCTGACAAAGGATATGGAAGAGGATCGTTTAAAGTATAGAAAGCACATGGAGGAATACTATCAACTAATTGGCACATTTAGCACGGCCAAAAAACAATTGACTGCACAAATAGCCGAATCAAAGGCAACGGCTAGTAAGCAAATCATACACGAATTACTCGAAATAGCCGATGGCTTGGAAGAGATCACAGTCAATCAAAATGCGTCCAATACTGGTACGCAGCTGAGCCAATTGAAAGCCAAGGTGCTTGAGATTAGCGCAGCGCTACAGGCGCTCTTCAAACGTCATGATGTTGTCGAAATTGCTGCCAAGGAGCAACAATTCGATCATACGCGTCATCAGTTGGCCGGCGAGGCCGTAAGGCCAGATATGCCGGCAAATATAGTGCTCGATGTAACCAAGAAAGGGTATATGATACGTGAGCAATGCATTCGTTTGGCACAGGTGATTGTCTCCCGGCATAAGTAAAATTAATCTTAATTTTCGTTTATTGTACAAAAAAAAAAAAGACAGTGAGCATGTTTAGCAATAAAAGCATTTGTCTGTCTTTAGATCTTTCGATGAGTTTGTGTAAAAAAAAAACGAAATCTTTAAGGCATCTTCTAAAAATGCAAAAAAGGAAAAAAAGAGCATCTTTTAACTATAAAACAATAAGCAATCAACTGAAAGTCACTTCATGCAATGCACAGTTGCCAATTAAGCATTTGATTTATGTTTAAAATCCATTAGTTGTACAAGGCGAGAACATGAACGACTCACCAACACACCGACACACACACGCACACACACACACTGTTGATTATTGGCGTGCAATGTGCCAGCTAATGGCAAAAACCATCGATTAGCAAAGCGTAACGAATTCTAAATCTATACTTCCGTTGTTAATCATTGGCATCACTTAATGGCCCCTTCCGGCCATCCGGCCAACGTAGCCAGCACGCAGCGACGCCAAACAACTTTACTGGCAGCCATCCACAAAGACATCACCGTTGAGTTAAAGTTAAGTAAATCGTACACGCCCTACAATTACAAATAAAAACAAAAAAAAAAATATATATATATATAATAGCGGCAAGAAAAAGAATCAACGAAGCGCCTTGGCGTCATCGGCCAAGACAACATCTTTTGCTGGGCTTCTTCTTCTACAATTTCATGGGCGAAACCTGTGCGTGTGCTCATCGTCGTCGTCGTCGTTGTCGTCGTGCCTACTGCGTAGATAATCTGCTAAAGAACTTCCGTTTTGTGCGTGCGTGAGTAGTAGCTGCATAGAAGAACAAAAAAAAAAAAACAAAAATGAGAAAAGTAAATAAAATACTTCTTGCCCAGGCAGCTGTAACTGAAAAGCAATGATATACGACCGTAAAACGCCTTGAAGCCAATCGAAACATGAGTTGTGATTGTCGCGGCAGTCTGAGTCAGTTTGAGCTTCATACCAACAACAACGCTTGGCCAGCACAAAAGGATTTAAGTGCTCGGACATAATAAGAAGACGTCGACAATGGCGGCATGCCTGAGTCACACACAAAAGGAACTTTCCTTTTTTCTGGCGACAAACGAAGGCAGTACAGATATATAATAAGTAAAATATAAACTTCGGTCATGCCTAACTTAGAATGCACTTCACAGTTTTGCAAGAATATATTAGCTCATTTGACGTTTGGATCTTATAAAAGACAAAGTAAATAGTTTAATTATGATTTTCCTTTTGTATCAACAAAACCAAGTGTAAATTCAGGATAGTTCTTGAGAATTATTTGAGAAAATTCCGCAATTTCTGTAATTCCTACTTCATCGACCTTCTCTCAATAGATCCGTGTAGTCAAACGAGCTTTGCTAAGTTCAAGTTAATGTATATCGAAGCTTCACTTCAAGCTGATCATGTCATATATACAGAAGTATACATTTAATAGGGTCTTCGATATCTGCCTAACTATGCTACAAGCTCATTGCACTTCGGCATACAAAAAAAAAAAAAAAAAAGGAAAGAAAATCAACAGACTAAAGCCAAGACAAACTCGATTCGAGTTTACTTCATCTGGCAATGGTTTGAGTACAACAAGGCATGGCAATGTTTGTCTAGGTTATTTTCAATCTAACGGTGTTGGTAAGAAGGAAACAATTTATTGCTTATGCGCCGCTCTTATGTTGTGTCCTTCTTATAAATTTTACGTCTGTCCGCATGAATGTCTTATGCTTTTGCTGTAAGAACTTTGCCATGTCCTGGCGCGTTGCATGTCTAGCTCACTTCGACTGTGACAGCGTCTCAGGCTCGACTCGACTCTATTCGATTCGACTTGACTTGACTCGAGTCGAGTCGAATCGAGTCGAAATGAGAAACTCGAATGTTGTCAAAGTGCAACTTCATGGTTACGGCTGGATTGCCATGTCCGTCTTGACTGGGGCGTTTTGTTTTTTTTTTCGTTTTTTTTTTCGAATTCAAGCGGTGTTGAAATTGACAGCGAAATAATTGCTTGATTATTTATGAGGCACAGACGTGTTTGGCCTTAACTCAACAGAAGCTCAACGCGCCAATTGCCGCATGTACAATTTTACGAATAAAGTGGGAAAAAAATAAAACAAGAATTTATTTGAAAATGACAGCAACAATAATGAACGAAGAACACATACATATTAAAATATATAATAATGTATACTGAACAATTATTCAACTCATTGGTTTATGGCATTGCTTGTGATCCATTTGACAATGCGCCATTATTTCCATTTCGAGTTCATTCGCATTTTTGATCGCATTTGTCGCATGTTGACGTATGCTGCGTATCATAAGCAGCCCATGTTCAAGCGGATCCATTATGCCATCCTCACAGATCGGTTCCGGTTTCATACTCTTCATGGGACATAACGATTTTGCCGTATGTCCTTGGCATGGCACGGCCTTATGGTCCATTGTCGTTGAATCTTTGCATTGCGTCACGCTCAATTTTGGCAACGTTTCATAGTTGAGCAGAAAAGATGTCAAAGGCGCGGAAATTATTTTGCTGTGATCGCAATCTATTATTGGTTATGAACATTTTTTTGTAGACACGTAAGACTTTGTTGGTCAAAATGTGCTCACCTTTTGTATATTTGCTGTAAAGTTTCATTGTCTCATCATTGTTACGCCGTTTATCCGCCGGCGGCGTTGCCACCAAACATTTGAGCAATTTGTCCACAAGGTATTCATCATTACCGAGCAATAAGTCACGACCATTGTCTTCGTACTTTACTTCTTCATCGTGTCTGTTTATCGCTGTACGACTTAATATTATGCAATAATTCACAAAGATATAGAAAACAATTTGTTTACGTAACATTTTTTTACCGAGCACTTGATTATCGTTCGAGCTTATTTAGTTAAGCGATAAGTCAAAGCTGAGCCGATTAGTCAAACACATTTGGATTTTCGTTAAAATATTTTCAGAGGTTTTTTTATACGTTTTAGACGTTCGTCACCATGACTTTCATGAGGCTTTCTACAAGATCGTAGTTTAAGTCTCTAGACGCCTTATAATGTTAACTAAGATCTCTGCTAATTTTTAGGAATCCAGAGTCCAGACCATCAACATCGAAGAGGTTCTATCTTTTTTGATAAATCGTGTTGATATACGAGGGGGAGTGAAAATAATAATAAGGCTTTCTACAAGATCGTAGTTTAAGTCTCTAGTCACCTTATAATGTAAACTAAGATCGCTGTTAATTTTTAGGAATCCAGAGTCCAGACCATCGAGTTGATATACGAGGGGGAGTGAAAACAATAAAACAAATTTATTTTTCTTTTTCAATATATTCACATGCTACCCTTATACATTTGTCAGATCGTTCAATTAATTTGTGTATACCTTCACTTCTTCATCGCTTGAGAATTTCTTGCCACGAAGCTCTTTTTACATCTTTGGGAATTAATAATGACGGTTTGCATCTCTTCTTGAATGGTTTGAACAGACATTCACACTTTCTTCCCGATTGAATTGCTTGGTTGGCGATAATTCAAAAACCAATGATCCGATTCCGATATACCTTGGTATTTATACTAATGATTCAATTAACTCGCTAAAACTTAATACTTACCTTCATTGATAAATCAACTCTGCCATTCCGCGAACTTTAAAACGTACCCCCGTATGTCAAGTTTAAAACTATCGATTTGGAACTTTGCAAATCAATGCAAATTTATACCATAACAGTGTGACCTCTAAAAAGGTTGTGTCTTGAAAATCCTTATAAAAAAAAGTATGTAAAAAAAAACCTATACAATGCATTTCTATTGCATTTTATTTTCTGTACCAAATATGGCAAAGTTGTATAATAATTAAAGATCCTTGCCGAATTGCCATGATAATTGTCTGATTGTTTTTTTTTTCATTTTAGTAACTAATAATTGCAATTAATTTTTCATGACTTTGTCGCATTTTTTTCAATTTGTGCTTGTATGGTTGTTGTTGTTGTTGCTGTTGTTTTGGCTGTTGATACTTTGGGCCACAAACCATTCTGCTACGGCTGATCGTATGTGGATGCCGCCGCACGCCATCGGCATAACTCAACTGATGACGTATACGACGCAAACCGGACTTAATCTCTTGTCGCATCTGATTGACATTCATACGCCAACTGGCTGAACTGCGTATCGTCACAAGGCCATGACCGCTGTTATGTACCGCCAATTGATAATGCTCACGTGTGGGTGCAAGTCGACGTAGAGCAGCGCTCAAGAAAGGCAATTCAGAACGATAACGTCGACAGTGATAACATTTGCTTGCACATCTTTGCTCATGCCTGGCTATGACTTTTGTGCTGTTATTGTTGTTGTTGTTGCTGCTGCTGTTGTTGTTTTTGGCATATGTTGTACGTCGCAATTGTGACATCGATTTCGAACGGACTGGCCAAATGAGCGGTTCAAAGAACAATGGTTGAAAGTCAATGAGATCGCTCATTGAACGGCAGGCGTTCAATTTCCACGATGGCTTGACGGCCAGATCATTGAAAAAATCATGTGTCACTAATGGTAAATGTGTAAAGTAAAGTTTTGAGATCTCTTGCAATGTAATCGTTGTTGCATCAGCATGCTTCAAACGCTGCTTGGTCAATGGCAAAGCGTTTGGACCCTGATTGGCCAATATGCGTAAACAGCTCTGTGAACTAGTTGCTGTTGTTGTTGTTGTTGTTGGTGGGATTGTTGTTGCTGTTGTTATTGTCGTTGTTGAGGATGATAGTTTTGTTTTTGGATTTTGGATTTTTGTTGCTGTTTTTGTTGTTACTGCTGCTGTGATATTCTTATTTTTTCTATCGCTATCATTTTGATTGCGTCGTGTATTGCGTAACTTTGCCAAACGATTCGCATTGCAACGTTCACGTGCACTTTTAAGACCAACAGTCTGCAACATATTGTCAAACATATCCCAAATATAACCAAATGGACGCATTCTTCTTATTGTTGCTTGCTTCTTTCAATATAATATATCCGGAAAAAAAAATCTATATATATACAAACGTTTAATTATTGCATAATTTCATCATGTGCAAATACTTACTATCGAAAACTGTTGCCAAAACTGTCTGTCCAAAACTTTTCTTCAACGAATTTGTTTGTGAGTGTGTATGTGTGTGTGTTTTTGTTTTTTTTTTTTTTTAATTTGGAATGCTAACGTTTGCAAAAAGCCATAATTTGGTAATTGTAAAAAGTCAAAAAGAAAAAAAAAAAAAAACAAAAATGAGTTTCGGAAAGTTTTGTTTGTTGTTTTGTTGTTTTGTTATTTTGTTTTTTTTTTTCTTTTTTTTTTTTTCTTTTTGAATTGTTTTGGTGTTAAAACGAAATTTTCTTACTTTTTTGATTAGAAATTCCAAAGCAACTATTAAAGATTTTCAATTGTAGTCTCTCCAACACACACACACACACACACATGCATATAAAAACACAAATTTACAGCAAATTAAACACATGCTTATGAACCATACAAGGCTCATGCTCAGCCTGCCGTATGTGTGGAAGTCTCTAAAGATTTGTTGAAACAATAATCAATATGCATGCCGAATTACATGACTCAACTCTATAAACTCTCTGCTTAAGAACAGAACAGTTTCAAAAGTTTTTGTGCGCAACAATTATCCTTTTGGGGGCCCACAAAAAAGTAGTCAAGTTGTGTCCTTGATTTCTACATAGTATTTCTGTATCAGCACTCATCGACAACGTCATCAACATCATCCGTCCGTCCGTCCGGTTAAATGATGTGTAATCGTCTTATGTGCACTTGAATGCCTTTTGGCTTCTAATATGAATAATAATAACAACAACAACAGCAACAGCAACTACCAACAAATGCAATAACAACAACATTGTACGACGACAAGGGACACCAATGAACTTGAATACAGACACTTAAGTTCTTGTGGTGTAGGCGCAAATGAATTGAAGAAGCATAAGCAACAGCACGATATGAACTCATCGATGATAACAACAACAACAACAACAACAAATCGAGCAAGTGGCAGGACAAAGAAAACTTTGTTATAGGCTGACCTCAGTCTCAATGCAGAAGTGTCTATGTTGTCTTCACTCTCTGGACAACAACAGCAAAGGCGAAGGCAATATTCAATGCGTGTGTGTACATGTGGGTGTGTGTGTTTGTGTGTGTAGAGCAAACTTTAATTTACAATCAATTCAGGCGTGAATAATAAACCACAAGAAACCAAACATATATATATGTATGTTTGATATACAAAAACACTTGCCACTTGCTACCGTTAAAAAGAGCTACAGGATACTCATGTTGGCAGCTATGTATGTATGTAAGTTAAAATTGGAAAGGAGGCAAAGTGAAAGTGTTTTGAAGTTTACTATTTGAAAATTTAGTTACATCAAAAAAGTTTGAAGTTTGCTTCTTATAGTGCAAAAGCCACAAGCAAACAAACAAAAGGACAAATCACGCACACAAACACACAGACAGACAGACAGACGGACAGATAGACACATAGATACGCACACTTACTTTTGTATCCTTTTGCACAATCTTTCACACAGTCTAAATTTTATACAGAACGACAAGATGAGTTGCTTGCTACAAGCCTCATTCATTCATTCATGTTGAACATTTTAAGGACACTTAATACTATGTAAGTGTGTGTGTGTTTGTTTGAATGGCTACTTCCGCTTTTGCCTTTTCGGGGCATACCGCAATTCAACAGCAGTCGGCAGCTCCTCTTCAACTTGTATGCTGGCTATCAATATTGTTTTCCTATTAAATTGATCATTGGTCAGCAACAATTGTAGCTGTTTGCCTTGTGTGTGTGTGTGTGTGTGTTTGTAGACTTAGGCTGCTCTTTTGTTCATACACTTTATCATTGTCCTTGACAAACACACACACAGACGCACACACATGACTTTGAGTCATTTTTCAATGTATTGAAATTGGCCACATTCATTTGAATGTAAAACCAAAGAACGAAAATGAACAATGAAAATGAAAAAAAAAAAAAATAATAATTGTTAGAAAATTAATTGAATGTTTGCAGACATGAATGCATGATTTAATGAATGACTTGACTGACTTAATCAATAAATTATTTAATGACTAACTGAATGATTTAATGTAGTCAGGCATACAAGAATGACTCGTTTTAATGAATACAGAAATGAGTACAAAGTGAATTTGTTAAAAGTAATGCCTTCAGTTTCTTAATTAGAATACAATGAAGCCGCTTTAACACTTATTGGAGGCTTATTGGACTTATTGGAGGACTTTAAAATAAGAAGTTTCAAGAATATTAATCTGGACTTATAGAGGAAATTGTACACTTGTTCTTTCCACCTTTGAATATGAATTGTTTTTGTCCATTTTTAATAATTTTTTTTTTTATTCAAAAAATGCACTAAACTAAAAGCGGTTTTTATTCATTTATTAATGCATTTCTCGACTTTAATTTAAAATTTTACGCGGTAAAAAAAGTTAAAAATAACGACTGACAGATGGCGCCAAAGTCAAAGCCATTTTACAAAGAACGTTAGTTGGCGTGTCAAATCACAGCTCGCTCATGACTGTTAGTTCCAAACGGAAAAAGACGTTCTCTTAAATACAGTATTGTTTGGGTTTGTATGTATGGGTCTTTTGAATTTTTGAATTTAACGTAATTGGTGCTTATTTTTCCAAAACAAATGAATATTTTTTTGAATAAAAAAATTTATATCTGTTATACTGTCCTTAAGAGAACGTCATTTTCCGTTTGGACCTACCTAGATTACATACATGCCTAAGAAGATCAAATAAATTATTAAACATTTTTTTTTTAAATCTCAAAGGTTGTATACCCCTCAAGTAATGAGCAAATTAAAATTTGACTTTAATTGAATTATGTTTATAAAAAAGATAAATGAACGCTAAGCTTTACACACTTAACCAAACAATTAAGGGAACAAAAAAAAAAAAAAATCGAATTTTGGTCCAATTTTTGACAGTCTGTAACTTTGTGGATATTGGTCAAAAAAAAATTTTGAAGCTCGTAATTTCTAGTTTTTGAAAATTTTTGCCAAAAAAAATTTTGGAGTAACGGTTTTATTGCAATCCTTAAAATTTCGAGAAAAAAAAATTTTTGTTGTCTTTTTTGACTTGCTCCATGGGCTTTGGTGATTTTTGTTGAGATATACGATTATATCAACCAGCTAACCTGTTGATTTAGCTTTAATTTGCATTTGTCCGAACCCTGCTACGATTTTTTCTTAGCTGAGATATCCGAGATTGAATCAAAAGCCGTCCGTTTGACAGACGGAGAAATGGAGAAGATAGTTTTGTCGATACTACCTATCGGCCCAAAATTCGATTTTTTTTCCCCCTTAACGATGTCCTTTTTGCTCATTGCTTGTACTGTACTCTCAACAGTATCATAGACTAAACGACGTGTGGCATCAATTTGCTGCCGATCATTGTGCGCAAACATTTAGAAAAAAAACATAACTATTAGCAGGAAAATCTTCAATCCTTGTTAGGAGCAGTAAAACACTCACATAAAATGCAAGCACTTTTAGCGATTTTATGATGAATGCCAAAAATCATACGTAAACTGTAAGCCACAATATGTTGAGCACTTGAAAATGCATGCCAAGCACAGCGCTCATTGCACAGATGGACAGACAAAATACAACAAGGCGCCGAAATGCTGCTGAGCTGTCAAAATGCCATTGAATTGCTTAAATACTTTCGAAATGAGAATGTGAATGTGAATCTGATGCTGTTGGTAACCATGCCTACGCAAATTTGAGAAAAAAAAAAAAAAAACAAGTATATATATGTATTTATATGCAACATATGCTGACGATGGCAGGCCTCGTTTGCTGGCAGTCAGGTCTCTTTGGCAGCCGCTTCAATTGCATGAACGTTAGGCATGAACGAATGAATGAATGATATGAAGTGCAATCAATGCAAAAATGTTTTTAAGTGCTATACTTGCTCATTTGTTTGCCATCAAACCGACCGACCGACCGACCGACAGACTGACAAACATTCAACCAGCCTAACCAACAGATAGATGGATTGAGCAAAAATTGCATGCGTTCATTTTCAAATACAAGGCATACATACTTATATGAATGGAGTCAAGCTATCTGTGTGTGTGTGTGTGTGAGCATTTTGGTAGTACTGACATTAGATAGCAATAGATGCGTTGCCATTATGTGCTTGAATACACTGAAAGGATTATTCACACACTATTGATTTCAAATTGAGTTGACTTCAAATCTGTCTGAATTGACAGCAGTCAACAATCGTGTATAAGATAGAGACAGAGAGAGAGAGAGAGAGAGTAAGAGTAACATGTAGTTTGCCAAAATCAAGTAGAGACTTTCATACGCATTGCAAATCACATCAGCATTGACAGCCATTCAGTCAGTCAGGCAGGCAGACAGGCAGGCAGTCAGCCTGTGAAACCGGAAGTTGACTAATGAATTTAATTTGCAAGGGTGTTGAAGCAAACCGAACGACATAAAGACAGACATGCCAATGAACGAGTACCAAAGAATTCAAGGCAACGCACTTGCTCATTGTTCCCCTCTCTATCTATCTATCTTTCTCTCTCTCTCTCTGTATTAATTGGTTGGTGGTCTGTGTGGGCACGATGACGAGTTTGTTTGTCAGTTTCAGTTGATGCCTTCAGCCTGCTTGTTGTTTACGCGCCTAACCAGTCTACCTCACTTTAGTCTACACTAATTCAATTCGATTAGGTGTGTATGTATGTGTGTGTGTGTGTGCTCATGTGTTTGTTTGTGGTGTTTGTGTGGTGTTTTGTTTGTTGATGTTAGACGCTAAGGCACGCATATTGTATGCATTTCAACGAGCCAAGCGTGTTGCCAAATAGATACATTGGCTGCTTAAAGTATTTATTTTTTAAACTGTTTTCTATTGACATACTAAAAAAGGGTTTAAAATGAGTCTCCTGATCTTTGGTTACTTGAAAGAAGTTTTAGCTAGATTGTCGTAAGTAACCATGTGGAACTTTGAAACATATGTTTAATCATTATTGAAAAACTGTTCTTGAAACTCAACTTTCAATTGAGCTTGAAATCCGAAAAAAAAATTTTTTTAAATAAGTTTTCGCTAGATTGTCGTAAGTAACCATATGGAACTTTGAAACATATGTTTAATCACTATTGAAAAAATGTTCTTGAAACTCAACTTTCAATTGAGCTTAAAATCCGAAAAAAAAGTTTTTTTTAAATAAGTTTTCGCTAGATTGTCGTAAGTAACCATATGGAACTTTGAAACATATGTTTAATCATTATTGAAAAAATGTTCTTGAAACTAAACTTGAATTGAGCTTTTAATGTATAATGATAAAGATAAAAAAAAAAAAGGTAGCAGACAGATACACAAACTACAATAACTAACAACCGTCTCATGAGTCTGGATTTTTGACTAATGACTTGTTATTTCTCGGGCTTATTCGATTGGGTCTGTGTTACTGAGATTTATAGTATACGTAAACTTGTTTAACATCAAAATAAGATTCTATAATATCACTAGATAATTTACCAACAAAAAAAAAAAAACCATATTACTTCATTGCATTTCCTATAGCTATAGTTTTGATCAACTCTGCTAACCAAATACTTCAACAACTATTCAAAAAAAAAAAAAGAAAAAAAACAACAAAAATAACAAAAGACAGAAACCAACAAGCGTAGCTACTAATTGAAATTGTGGCAATTAAAAGTGCCAACAACAAATCTTGCATATCATGCTTTTTTGACGGCACAAAAGAATTTTCATGCCATACAAAATATATCCAAGTAACAACAACAACAACAACATACAGTAGATACAGTTTACATACTCATACCAATCTGATACTCAAACTATCAACATCATCTTTGTACGTAGTATGTATGCCACATGGTCGACGTGTTTCCTTAAATGCAATCTAAGCTTCAACAGAAGTGCAACAACCATTATTAGTTTTGTCACTGATGCACAAAGCGCAAATCAGCCAAGACCAACAACAACAACAATAACAACAACAACAAGAAACATTTGAAGTATTAAACAAACTAACCTCATAGCATAGCAAAGCACAACACTCCAAAGCACAAGCAACTCGTTATTTTCCAACACTGCCAATGCCAACACAGCATTGCAAAAATGCACTAAGGCCAAAAGACAACAACAACAACAACAATTAGTAGTAGTTGCAGTTGTAGTTGTAGAAGAGTAGAACTAAAAGTAGCCATTTTCCTGTTGAGTTATAAGGATATTTGTTTCGTTTCATGAAAGATTGGCAATGTGTGCTCGGACTTTTTCTAGTTGAATGAATGACTACAAGTGTGAGCTAAAGGCGCTGCTACCAAACTGCCCGGACTGTACCAAGCTTTTCCTTTACGATTTTTTTTTGTTGCCCTCTTTTTTTTTTTTCAATTTGCCACAGAAAAGCAACACTCGACATACACATCATTCTTGCCATCGTCGTCATCGTCGTCGTCGTTGTCGTCGTTGTCGTTGTTGTTGAGGTTCTTGTCGCAGGCTTAGTTTAGTTGTTTTTGGGGCTAACTCAAAATGCACTGCTACTGCATTTCGGTCAGGCTGGCTAAAAAGGACATGACCCAACAAAATGCTCATAACAGCCAACTCTGTGTTTGAGTCTGAGTACGAGTCTGTATCTGAATCCGAATCGTTGTCGTTTGGGTCATACTTCTTGTACAATGCTTTTGCCAGTGCGATTGCATCTACAATTCATAGAAAATTTCAAACGAAGCTTAAACGAAAACGGAAAACGCACAAAAGTATGCAACAGTGGCACCAGTTTCTAACACACTACTTACTCTCTCTCTCTCTCTCTCTCTCTCTCTCTCTCTGTCGGACGCACTCAGTAACATAATGCAAAAAGAAAAGCAACGCATTGCATTGCAATATTTGCGACGACGACGACGATGACTTAAGTTGAATGGGTTTGCATTCTGAGTTGAGGTTGAGACAGTGTAGCGTTTGGATTGGTTTAAGCCATGTTGAATTGGTTCGGCTTGTAGCTTGAGATGTGTGGTGTGGTGTTGGGTTAAGTTTTTGGATTGCAGTGGCAAAATTGCACACAAATTTTATCTCGTTTCGTTTAGAGGCCTATTTCGAAATGCATGTGACGAGGATGACGACGATGGCGATGACGACGATGTTGATGATGACTGCTGGTGCAAAGAAATACCAAAAATATGCACGCACAAATCCGACTTTGGTTGATGATGAGTGTCGTTATCGTTTTCGTTTTGGTTCTGCTATTTTTCGGTTTTTTTTTGCCATGACTTGATCTTCTGCTACCTCGTCACTTGCTCTCAACTCATTTCTTCTTTTTCATTTAGAGTTTTTACTGATTTTCAAGCGTTACTGCGCATAGTACAGTGGCGTTGCAGGCCTAAAAGTATGCTACAACTTATGGACGAATGAATTACAGCATAATTTTAAACAGCCTTAGATTTTATACTAATTGTTTTGCTATTCAGGCAAAAGCAACGTTAACGTGCAGGCCTAAAAGTATGCTTTAATTAATGAATTCATGAATTGTAGCATAATTTTGAACAGCGCTGAATTTTACACTAGTTGTTTTGCTCTTCAGGCAAAAATAAACCCTGAACATGCTCCTGTCGTTTGGTAATATCAGCGATGCCGTCAGGTCTTTGCTCAACTTCGAAACAAACCGAATATGTAATTTTGTGTTTGTCAAACTGCATGCTAAATTCCCATTCTAAAATGCATGTGCGCTTGGAAAAATGACAAAACAACAAGTATAAAAAAAAAAAAAAACTCACAACAAAAAAGAAAAAAACCTCTGTGCCAAACTCATGCACAAACGAAGAGAATGATGACGATGACGACGATGATGATGATGTTTGCGACGATGATGTTCGGATTGATTTACGTTCGAAAAGATTTCTCAAGTGCTATTGCTCAGCCCAACGTTTTTCGCTTCTGCAACTCCTACAACAGAACTTGATGTCCAGCAGTTTTTCTTAACACTTGGCACTCATCGTCAAGCCTGACATGATGCCTTTTGGTGGCTCTCTCCTTTTTTGTTTTTTTTTTTTTTTCATTTGCATGCACTTTGCTATAAATGTGTGTGTGTGTGTGTGTATGAAACTTGAAATTTTTGACTGAAACTTTGTGACTTGCAGATGAGTACGTCGTCGGTCAGTTAGGCAGGCAGGAAGACAAGCTTAGAAGCATGAGTTCGTTCGTTTTGCTTCAACGAATGAATGACTGAGATTTATCAAAAGGTAATTTATATATATATATATGTATGAAATAGGACATGCCTTTTTTTCTGTAAAAGGCAGCTGCTGGTCAACATGCAACCGAACCGAACCGAACTAAACTGAATTCGGTCTGTTGTAAAGTGAAGTATCTGAAATGTCTTTGAAAATGTTTCGTTGTCGTCATCGTCGTTGTTGTCGTCTCTATGATTGCAAGTATTTTGCATTTTACGCAAAACAAATGGCAAAATTTAAGAGTATTTCGATGTAATAAATCGCACGCTGCTAACCAAGTTTTTCGGGCCAAAGTCAACAACAACACGCCCCCAACAGAAACAAGTTGGGCGGTTGACTTTGGCGTTCGCATTGGCGGCAAAGCTTTAAGGCAAATCTCTACAATGCATATTGTTTTTGTTTTTGTTTTTTTTTCGACTCTCTGATATGAGTATGTTTTGTTTTATTATTTTCATTTTATTATTATTTTTGTATATTTTTTTTTTTTTATTTTTCTACTGACTAACTCAGTCATTCGTTCGTTTTGTGCATTTCTTTGCATAAAATCGTAGTTAAAAATCATTTTTCTCATGCAAAATACGAGTTTCGTGTAAGAGCAACTTCATACTGATGTCCCTCGTTTGTTCATTTGTTCACAGACAGACAGTGAGACAGACAAACACACACACAAAATTGAATTTATAGAAATCTGAACATATTTCACTTGCATGTCGCACACGGTCGCAGTCGCAGTCGCTCAGTCTCTGGAACTCAAACTCATACTCAAAAACCCTACAAGTCCAATTGTGACGCAGTTTAGATTTAAATTAATTTCGCATACATGCGTTCAACCCTATAGAGAAAGCATTTTGCCAAAAACTGCATGTGAGCTACAAATATGAAATACAAAAAAAAAAAAAAAAAAACAATAAAACAAGAAGTAAAAAAAGTACAAGAGACAAGAAAAATCTGCAATGACTAAAATTTATCTACGCCAAGTCAACTCAACTTCGTTTTCATCTTGCTACAAGTTGACTCCCACAGTTTATTGTTGTTGTTGTTGCTATTGTTGTTGTTGTCTCGCTTGCACTTGCATATTTTGATAAATTTGAAATTATGCTCAAACATGTTGCAACAATTTATTATTATTGCTAATAATAAATCAAAATCTTTTATTTACTTTTTGTCAAAAAGCATAAAAGCAAAACCAACAAAAACAAAAACCAAACGATTTTGATTTAATGCTATTTTAACATTTGCACGTACAACATTTTTGTTATTTACTCTGAATGTTTGTGTATGTTTTGTTTAATGAAGGCTGACTGTTCTTAAATGTAAAATCAAAAGGGTTTCTTAGATACCAAAGAACAAAACGGAATTTAATTCTAATGATCATTATATTTATTATTATTAAAGTGATTTTTGAAAACATATCCCAACGCCATTATAATATTTGAGTAGTAAAACCGATAACAAGTAAAATATTTATCTTTAACACTTCAATTGAATTTTTTTCAATATATTTATAGATTATTTTATTGTATTCGATTTGATCTCCAACAAAGCTTTTAATATATCATAGTAGGGAAGCTGACGATGCTAAAATGTGATTTACTCCTGCAACATTGGGAGTTGTTGCATTGTAAAGAGTAAATAATTTAAAGAAGAATAGTTTCTATGATTTTTTTTTTATTTAATGGGTTCGTTTTACATTGTATATTGCCGAATAAAGAAAGTCCCTCCAAATAATTGTTAGATTATGGAACAGCACGACTAGGACATCTTGCTGAACCACCTGTATGAAATTCTGACGTTCAGGAGTAACCTAATTTGTATTTGGTTTTTGTTTACAACCGTCCCATTCCCTTACGTCTTACTGAAAATTACTTATTAGCGAAATGGCGACTTCCAAGCATGTTATGAACTCGTCTTATATGAATCTGCCACGCAAGAGTAAATCAGTTGTTTCTACAGAATCAATGGTCTGCCTTACACGCGCATCACCATATAGAAATCTTTGAATCTACTCAACAGAGTCTAAGATATCCAACATATTGTAATCTACCAAGTAACTACGAAATTTCCAATTAATAAATACATTTTTTTATAAAGTAATTATTTCACTTGAATTTCGTTCAAATTAATTTTATTTGATTATAAATTAATTCAAAATAGGCATAATTCCACGCCAATAAAATATTATAAAATTATTAAATGTCTACATCTTTAAATTTAAATCTATAAGATAACATTGATCCAAGACATGAAACCGTTTTAGCCGTCAGTTTTAGTCGTCAGTCATGTGATACTTGAGTCTCTCTAAGTATTTAACAATTAATTAATAATAAAGGAGATGTTGTGGTTTAAAAAACTAGACCTAAACATTGCACAACATTTGACACTCATAGACAATTTCATATACATATGTATAACAAACAAAAAAAAAAAAAAAAATAATATTGAAAAAGAAAATTGCAATAAAAAAAACCGAACACATTTGCACAACTGCTCATCCTTCTACATATTGCTGTCCGTCGTTGCATCTGTCCTGTGTTTGTCTGTCATTCAGTCAGTAGCAGAACTCATTTGCGTCCCGCATAAATCAATTGCACTTGTCATCAACTCAATTAATTTTTGGCAAACAAAGTGCAGTAAATCAATTGCTTTGGCAACTCTGTACCGTCGCACATATCTCAAACCATCAGCAGCATCATCATCATCATCATCATCATCAGCAGCAGCAGCAGCAGCATCATTGAAGAACTGTGCTGTACTGTGTTGGCATATTCAGCCTCCGCCTAACGTCAGGACACATTGAACGTGGCGCAACGAATCAAGCGCGTTGTGTCCTTTTTTTGCTCCTTTTTTTTTTGTTTTTTTTTTTTTGGTTTTAACACGATGACTAGGTTCGACTGTCATTGAAACCGGTTGGGTCACTGTTATGTGTATTTAATGCATGCAGATTCCTGTTTTCAACACATGCCACATGTAGCTCAAGCACAGGCTCAGGCTCAGGCTCAATGTTGGCCCCTTTGGCAAGTATCAATTTTCATTTCTCTTTCATGCTTTCTTTTTCAATGTTTTTTCAATGTGTCATTGGCATTTTATTTATTTGTTTATTTTATTTCATTTTTCTGTTGTTTTTTTGTTGGTTTATTTTGTATTTGGCCATTTGATGTCATTCGCTTTGGCGCATTTTGTTCGTTTGCCGTTTGTTTTTGCATTCATCATGTGTATGTAACTGAGTGTCCATTTCGATGCGACCGTGTCCGTATCCGTGTCCGTGCCCGTGTCAGTGCAACTCATACTCGAATTCAATGTGTGACACTGTATCAAATGGGGTTAAAAAGTGATTAAAATAGGTTTGGCTAATGTCAACAATGCTTCCTTTCTTTTTTTTTGTTGTTTTTCTATACTTTTTTTTTTTTTGCATTCATTGTCCATGCCATCGATCCGTTGTTGTGTTCTTTGCTGCTGCTCTGGCTCCTTCGTCCTGGTTTGCTTTTGTTGGTCATTGCTGTGTGCTTGTGTGTGCTTTTGACGGTTGTCAAGTTGTGCATAAAGTTGCTGTTTCTTCGGTTTGAGGTATAACTCTATGGGCATGTCATCGACCGATTCGATTTGCATTTTTTTACGTAATACATTTTTATGTTCTCTTTTGTTTTTTGTTTTTGTTGTTACTTATTTTGAACATCTTTTGACAGTTTTTCTATTGAAATTTAATGCACTGAAAATTATCAAACAGAATAAAGCCAAAAAGCATGCTACAAAATATTTAATATGTGTTATATTTAGATAAACCTTTAAAGGATGTCCATAAATTATGTGAGATCTTCGTAAATCGCACCAATTGGCGGGGGGTTCTCATTCTCAAATTAAATAACGCCAAAAAGTATGCTAAAATATAGTTAATATATGTTTTAATTAGATAAGTCATTAAAGGACGTTCATAAATTACATAAGGTCTTACCAAAACTCATCAAGTGGCGGGAGTGTTCTCTCATGTCAACTTTTTAGTCCAATAATTTACTAACAATTTTAACATTTCAAGCGAAAACTCTCGTGATATGCAAAGGAGGGAAGAGGGGGGGTGAAGTACCCTTATGAATAATTTTCGGAAAATATTAATAAATCTAACATTCTTAGTGGTAAATCAAATTAAATACAGCCAAAAAGTATGCTACAATGTATTGAATATGTATTTTTTGTGTGAAGAGATCAGTGATTTCGAGAGAGTGTTTTCTTATCTATTTAAAGATCGCTCCAATAAAGAAAGGCAAAATCTTAAGATTCTGTTACTACTCAACACATTTTCAATAATATATAGAAAAAACGACACTCAAATAAATTCACAATTCATCAAAACCCAAAAGCATTTTGAGTTTTCCATTAAATTTCATGTCCAATAAAAAAGGTGTTCGAGCATAGAATGAAATCGAGAGAAATAAAAATCCAAAAATAAATAAATATATACAGCCTAATACTAATTCGCAGTCAAACAAGTACTAGCCGGTGTAATCACAAGTGTAATTCCGGCATCCGGTGCGGAGAGTGTGTATTTTCACTATGCTGACGGCCATAAGGTCACACTGGATGCTTACAAGCGACAAGCGCTGCCTTGGTTTACTATTTATTTTCAGTTAAAGTTTTTTTTTTCAAATTTTTATTTTTATTTATATTTTTTTTTTTTGTTCTTTATACTATATGCAAACACACACCCACCATGTCGACTGGCAAAGCAGGTGTCAAAACAAGCGTACACATGCATAAAGAGTGAAAGAGCGTGAGAGAGCGGGAGTGAGAATATGACCAACAGCTGCGTTGATGGCATGAAAAAGCAAAGGAACACATTGCCAATCCTGTAAAGCGTGTTGTGTTGACGGTGTCAGGAAATACGCGAAATGTGCCAACATGCATACAATTACATACATACATGGATTCATTCGTCCGTTTGCCGTTCGTTCGTCGTTCATACAGTCAGATTCACAGGTCACAATGTCGACGAGATCGCACCTTTCACGTGGTGTAAATTTCAATGCGGCCCAAAAAGACGAAACGGAAATAACCGCCAAACGGATGCCAACAAACGAAGCAAATGATTCATTTCCGATGATGAGTCTGCGTATGCCATGTCATCGTCGTCGTCGTCGTTCTCGTCGTCGAATCAGCATAGAAAATAATAGTCGCACCAAAATAGCTCCAAAGGCAGTAGCATGAGTAAAAATCCGTTGGTGGCATTTTCAAAAAAAAAAAACAAAAAATAGAAAACGAAAAAGACATGGGCAAATGCGTTGACACCTTTTACATGACCATGTTTGTTTCGTCTGTCTGTCTGTCTGTCTGTCCGTCTGTCTATCAGGCTGTACGTATTTGGTTTTATGCCTTTGCTTGTGTGCCTGCCAGCAGTATCGAAGTGTTGACGTTGGTGGTTTTGGTTTTTGGATACGTTGTCCTTGTCGTTCGTTGCCATTGCAGTCTAAACAATGTTGCAATGAATATTGATATGCTAACGGTGAATGTCAGTCGACATTTTGTGGCACATTTGTTGCTGTTGGCTGTTGGCCACACTCATACATCAACGCAATAGCAACGTCAGCAACAAACAGACACTCAAACAAACAAACAAACGCAACGGAAGTGGTCGACACCACAGAGCAGCCAAGGTTGGTCAAGTGACTGGCACGACTCATGATCAACACTTGTGCGATTGACATATGCTAAAATTTTGAAATATCTGCGATTTTTTTTTTTTTGTTTTTTTTTTTTTCGTCAGTCATTTGCAGGCAGCATTTTCATAGATTCATACATGCAGCGTGCTGTGATTTAAAACACCTCAGGGCAAATTGTTTTTTTTTTTTTTTTCAGTCATGTGCGAGTCGACGTACTTGTTATCAGCCGTTGGGGTCGTGGGGTGACTGACAACAATACCGCGACAACATATCGGAAATCAAAATGTTGACAGCTTCGGTGTGGCGACACATTTTTCAAATGTGTTTGTTGACATTTGAATATATCGTATATATATATAAATGATGAGGGCAATTGTAGCAGATTGAAAGAATTGGTTATGAAGAGATGATTAGAAGAGTAGTGGAGGAGTTAATGCAAGTCGATTAAATAATTTTTGATTTGTATTTATATTTATTATTTTATTTGATAGATCATTATCATTATTCAATATAACGAATTTCCGTTGCCGGGTTAGAACCTGCTCAAAGATCTGCCAACGAATTTTAATCTCAAACGCTTCAAGATCTGCTACGTCATTTTGTCCAATCACTCTCGCTTCAATGCCATTTTGTTCTAAGGGAGAGGCCACTATTACTCAATTACCCACTTTGATCTCTATACTAACATCTTAGTTGGAGTTAACTCGAACTATCTAAGATATAAAGGGTGTTCCAAAATACACGAATGATATTTATTCTGAATCAAGTTTGTAGTAAAGTTCTATAAATTAAAAAATTAAGCTTGTATGCTTTTTAAAATTAAAAAATAAAAAACATTATCCTATGTTACATACAGCACATGCAGCACATAAGGCAGTTTAACATTACAAAGTTCTATTTTTTCAATCTAATTGCTTTTTAACTGTACTTTTTAATATTATACGCTAACTGTCACACATTTGTGCTCTCTTTTCTGCTGTTTACGCTTGTTGACAATAATCATGACAGTGGAAAAACCACAAATGAAAATTATGATTTCATCGCCCATTCAACACGATTAATTTTGCACTTTCTATAATGTATTTGAAATATTAACTTCCAGCACACGATTTCTATTCATACACAAGTTGACGAAAAGCCATTAAGTTTAATTAAACAATAGATAAATATGAATATGACTCATATTGTGACAATTGATGAGACTCTTCTTTTTTTTTAAAGCGCACATTTTCATTTTTGCAAATAATTATATTTTTGTATTTTTCTTCTTCTTTTATTTTCTTAATTTGTTTACGAACTAATCAATTTGCAAATAGCTTTCAGGCAAGCACAAAATTTCAAATAGAAAAGCTTGAAGACGTCATGCATGCATCGTGCATATAAGTAAATATGTTAAAAAAAAATATCAAACAAATATCAATCGGAAAAAAATACAACAACCTTACGCCGTTTTTTAAAAGTGGGCATAATATTTGTTGTTATTGTTGGTATGCAAAACGTGCGCTCAATAAAAATCGAAACTGAGTCGAAACATTTGAGTGCCAACGACCAACGACTTCCACTGGCTTGCTGAGTAGACAAATGAGCGTGTGAATGACTACATGAATGACTGAATGATGAGTATGAGTCAATATTTCAATTTTGGCACGCCAAAATCGATTCGAATACTCAGTCAAAACGCTCAGCTTAGCTCAGTTCAGTTCAGCTCATTAAAGCACAACTCGGTTTAGCTCAGCTCAGCTCAGCTCAATGTTCGTCAGCGTCACTTAACGCTCAATAAGAGTCCGACCGTTAAATGTCAGTCAGTTGTTTTTTGTTAGTCAACGTAAAATGTTGTTTTGAACGCTTCGAAATATATTCGAAACAAAAACAATAAAAAAAACGTACAACAATAAAAAAAAAAGTACTCATTTATCGACCTTAAGTCACGACCCTCGTACCGGCGCCTCGAAAATGCTCAAAATTGTTTGGCTTGCGATTTTTGCATGTCTGCTTGGCTTATCCGCTCGTGTAAGTATTTATGCAAAATATGGTGCGTGTCTCACTCACTCCATGTGTGTGTGTGTGTGTTTGTGTAATAGCATAAAATGATTTTAATAAATACTTGACCACAGCACGCCTTGGAATTCTCGGATGAGTCAGCCAGTTACGAGGATAAGGCGCCGCCACCGCCATTGCCGCCAGCACAATTTGATGGCTACCAGGATGATGGTGAGTCCGCCGAATTGCCATCGGATTTAAGCTATCGCCATGATACAATTGCCAACTTCAATCCGGCTAAAGTTGATAGAAATTTCAAACAAATGTGGGAACAGGTACCGCTCACACGCAAAGTCGATACTATCAAAAAGTAAACACTCTTTGATAGTGAACGGCAAAACAAAAAATGGTCTCTTGTATTAAAAGCTATATTGTTCAAATTGTGAATAAAAATTAATCGATATTTATACGTAAAAAAAATAGTAATCGTTTGTACAATGAAAGCTTCAGTCACGGACTGGCAGACATTTCTTGTGGCCGTTTGAATTTGGCATGACATCAGAAGTAGATCTTTTCCGCAGGCGGTCATCTGCTGCGTCCAAAAAAAACGCACTGGAACTGTGGCTGGTTGGTCCAAGGGAGTTTTCACTGTAAAAATTTAAGTTTGGTTAATCTTTTGGACTTATATTTATATGCTTTTATATTCAAATCGAATTAACTTCTATCAAAACATTATTTATAAGAAAAGAGCGTTGCCAGATTGTCGTACGAGCGTTTATGAAACCTTAATTTTGACGTTTCTACAGACAAGTAAGTCATTTTTGACAATAATTTCTCCAGATCATTATTTATTTAAGCCACACGACTTGAAAAATTCTTCTCGCCTTTAAGACAACACAAATCACAGTTAAATGGCAAAACGTTCCTGAGAAATTTGTAATCCAAAAAGTAAATTATGCCATTAGATACTTTAGATGCCAGCTGACAATGCTTGGTGTTAGATACTACTCAAAATATATGTAACTAAAAACAATCTGTCAAAAAGCTGAACAGATCTTCAAACAATTTTTTGAATGTCGGAACAACTTGATCGTGTTGATTTTGTTGACTCTACTCAACTTGTTAAGCCCTTGCGTACTAACTGACTTTTCCACTCAAAATAAAAGTGAAAAATAAATAAAAAAAAATCTCTAAAAAACGGCACGCACTCATTAATGACTTAACACAACTTTACATTAGTTAAGTACACCGAAAATTGTTGTAACTTTTATAGACTTTTGTCGACTTTTGTGCATCAACATGGAAATACAAAATTCTGAGCCTGATATTAGACACATTAGGCCGTTGATCCTTTTTTCTTGTTCTTTTTTTTTTTTTTTTTGTACATCTTTGGCATTTCATTCTTAGAGCATGAACATTAAGTAACAACAAGTTTTTTGTTTGGTTGTATTTGTTTTTTTTTTTTTTTTTTGTTTTTCAAAACTTTTTATGCTCTTCATGAAGAACGTAATGCATTGCAAGACACTACACTTGAAAGTTTCAACCTGTCCTCAGGTCAACTTCGGTACGAAATAAAACAAAAACAAAAAACAAAAAAATTAAAATAAAAAGGCAAAAAGAAAGTAGCAAAAGTACCAAAAGTAACTGTAGAAAACTTTCGCTGGACAACATCAGCATCAGCATCAAGCACAAGGCACACTCATCACTCAAGCCAAAGTGAGCATGCAGAGGCATGCACAGGACTGCATGCCGTCATGAATACTTGTGGTGTCATCCACAAAATGTTCGGTATAAGAAAGAGAGAGGCATGCCATAAAAATTCCGATTTCCGTCGACGTTCGCCAGTTGCGCTGCAGTTACTTCAAAACTTTCAACTTAAGGAATTTTCATTGTAAGTTTTCTTAAGCATTTTAGAACTTGTTTTTAGTTTCTTTTTTTTTTTTTTTTGTTGTCTTAAAATTTTTTTTTTTTTTTTTTGTTTTTGATACGTTTTCAGTTACCCACAAGGTAATTTTTGCCAACTTGTCGTAGACGTTGGTTCAGTATAAAAACAATGGTTTGAGTTAATGAAACTTGACTGGAACTTGACTTCAGGTACACGTTCAGTTGTTATTGGCGTGTGTGTGTATGGGATAATATATGTGTGTGTGTGTTTTTTTTTGTCAGCTCTTCTAATTGGTAACAAAGTCAATTTGTTACAAATTATTACACTTATGTTACAATGTCGATGTGGTTAACAAGCTTACTTTGGCGGATTTGATTAAAAATATGTAGAAAAGGTTAAAGAACGGATCAGTAAATTTTTGAGTTCTATTGGTGCTATTATATCATTGTGATGAGCTTGTATTGTGGTAAGTTTTTCTTATCACGATGGTCTTTGTTTTAATTTAGGTGAGTTTCGTTGTTTGGTTGCATAAGAGTAAGGAGCACTTTTTATAATTCGGGATTTTTTTTTTAAATGATTGTAAAAAAAATTAATGAATACTTCCGAATTATAAAAAGTATCGCCTGTATGAATTTAAAGAAGTTTTTATTTTATTTAAGGAAATTTCGTGAAATTCTGCTAGACTTCTTCTTAGTTTAAATGTATCCAAGGTGTTGATTAATCTGTATATAATTTAACCATTGTCTTTATATTGAGTTTTAGAGAAGTATTTTCTACAAGTATTTGCTTTGCATTACTGATTCGCCCCCACAACTCATATACAAACTTGAACATTTGTTTATTTTATGTGGTCCGAGAATAATGCATGGTTAAATGTTAAAAAGCAAACCATTTGCAGACACTTACCCCCGCTTAACCGTCTAAATCAACCGTGCTCTATAAAGTCTTAAGATGTATACTGTGCTAAGTTAAAGGAAAGGAAATATTTTATGTCTTACGTGGTTAGTTTGAGAAATTACGTGGCATCATCAACAGCAACAGCAGCAGACTTGCTTTGTTCGTGTGGTCAGTGCAAATGTCTTATGGTCAACTTCATCAACAAGAGAGCGACGACGATAACGATGGCTGGCCTAAAAGTATGCAAAACGTTTTTTGTCATGTTAATGCAACGCATCAAAGCCAAAAATGTTTATTTTTTATTTTTTTTTTTTGTTGTTGTTTTAGTTTTTTATTGCACTCCTTTGCAAATGATAATTGTACGAAAGTATATAAAAAAAAAAAAAAAAGTTTTGCCTACGCACAATTTTTATTTTCTTGTGTGTCGTTGGTCTTGAAAAGTTGTTAAAATCGAGTAAAATGTTTGAGCTTATCATACGTGCCAAGTATGCTTTCATTAGACATGAAGCTCTTCTTGCAATGCTTCATTTTATTTAGTATGTGAGAGAAAAGCTCAAGTGCGCTGACAAAGTGCTGCATAACTGATGAACTCAACGCAACGCAACAGTAGAGTGACAATCTTTGAAATAGGCTTCAATTAGAGTCTGGTAATGAGCCAAGTAGTGAGCAATTTTTGGTTGTAATAATTCTTTGTAGAAATGTCTCAAAAATCTGCAACTAATCCAACAATTTTGTATGCCGGCTAGCAAAAATACACATTTAAGTGTACTTAGTGGTCAACAAAGGGTTAAGTATTTGATAGATGACCATTAAGAAGAACAAACATAAGACTAAAAACACTTTCACTCGCCAATAATTTATAGTCAGACTTGAATTATTGATGGCAAAGACACACACACACACACACAAATATAAATAGTACATATATGCAAAAGCAACAATTATACGCAAACTCAAGTGTGTGTATAAAAAAAAAAAAAAATACAAAAAAAAATAGAAGGTATGTATGTAAAGGCAAAGCAAAGCAAAGCAGAGGCGACTAAAAAGAAAACCTCAAGAATTTTCAAACCGCCAAAAACTTTTGAACATGAAAATTCCACAAACACACAACAAGTGACCCCAACAACAACAGCAACAACAATTACAAGAGTTCAAAAGTGTAAAAAAGTGCACTTCATAAGAAAGAAGCAAAGAAAGAAAAATATCTCAAAGTAGCTGAGAAAAGACGTAGACGAAGTGTGGGCAACTCAAGTTGAAGTAGTTGGGATACACTTAAGAATATAGCAGCAAGTGGATGAGGTTGGTTGGCGGCAAAGACTGGGGGTCAAGGAGCAACAAAAAAAAAAAATAAAAAAACGAAAAATGAACGAACAAAAATAAAAGAAAAAGTACAAGTAAAATAAGAATATAACAAAGTAAAGTGGTCAGTTTTGAGCACTTCTACTTGTTTTAACATTTTTGGCTTGATGTATGTGTGTGTGTGTGTGTGTGTGTGCGTACTTTTTTCATGCCTTATACGTGCTAACAGAGGGTTAAGTGAGTGGGCGTGTAAAGGTCATAGTGCTACGCTATGCTATGCTATGCTATGCAATGACCATGTTAGGGTTGCCAACGCCAATAACAAAAGCCACAAACACACACACACATACACTCATACATATACCACACATTCTTTAGTTCATGTTTATTGTACGTGTTTGCTCTAAGTACATTTTGTGGTTAACTCTGCCATAAGGCGCAAGACTGCCATTGTTTGGTCAGTCGATGCAAGGCAACTCTGAGACAAACACACACACACACACATACGCATAAGTAATGCAAACCCTAACACCTTGAGTTACCCAAACCAGGGGCACCGCACATCAACCTCTGTGGGTAATAATAAAAAGAAGAAGAAGATACAAAAAAATGGACTTCTTCGTCGCATATTTTTGGGCATGTTTTTTTTTGTTTTTTTCTACTTTACTTTGTATCTCAACTTGGTGAAAGTTTTCATCATTTTAACGTTTTCTTACATTTTTTTTTTTTTTACTTATTTGCATTTTGTTTTAAGTAGTCGAAAAAAGTATAGAACAAAACAAAAAAAAAAACAAAAACATAACCTAACATATTTTTCTATATGGACAAATATTCACGAGGTTTTGGTTTTTTTTTCAACGCAAAGGCCGCAACAGATATAAATGCTACAAGTTTCTAAATATCTGCTCAAATGCTAAAAACTTGTTTTTGAACTTTTATTTACACATAAATATATATGTATATATGTTTGAGCATTGCGCAAAAAACAATTTTGTGCCTTTTTTTTTGTTTCTTATCAAAGTTTTTTTTTTATTTTTTATTTTTGTTTAATGCTGCAATGCTTTTATAAGCTTTTCAAGAACGTAAGATGTGCGAAAAAGGTTATTTCTTGGCCGGTATTTTTTTTTCGCTCTGAACATTGCCTTCATGCAATTGCGGCCAACTTAAGTGGCAATCAAATGTGGCCATGATGTAAATAAGCTGCTGGTGATGAGTGGAGAAGGATAGTGAGGTGAGGGGATACTGAAGTTACTTGACATATGTATACATAAACATATCCTATCTACAAGATGTGTTTTTTTCAACACTGATACTTTGATTATTCTACTGTATTGAGATCACTTAACAAAAAATCATTTCGTAAGATCATTGAAAATAATTTTATTTTTTTATACTCTTGCAAGAGTATATTAACTTTGTCATGAAGTTTGCAACGCAGAGAAGGAGACATCTCCGACTATATAAAGTATATATATTCTTGATCAGCACGACGAGACGAGTTCATATAGCCATGTCCGTCTGTCCGTCTGTCCGTCTGTCTGTCCGTCTGTCTGTTTCAATACCAACTGTGGGCTCAGTTGAAACGATATCGAAAAAATTTAAACGCAGAAAATTTTCTTATAATTGCAGGCAGTTTGTATGTAAAATCCAGCATGATCGGATAACTATAGCATATAGCTGCCATAGGAACGATCGGTCAAAAATGAGGTTTTTGCTCAATAAACGCCTTGTTTTTAAAGCTATCGCCTCAATTTTTTGCACAAGAACATCTTGGACGTAAATTAAAACACGCTCCAAAATTGGTGGAGATCAGATAAATATAGGATATAGCTCCCATAGGAACAATCGGTCAAAAATTCGGTTTTTGTTAGAAAAACTTTTTTGTTCTTAAATATAAACGGATAAAACTTTGCAGTTACGCGTTTTTATACATCCTTGACACTATTCCAAAATTTCGTACAAATCGGACATAAGGGCGTGGCGCCGCCCATATAGAGAAAAAGTTAAAAATGTGATTTCTCTGTAAGCCGACGAGATATAAGATCGCAAAATAAAGTGTACAATGATTGCTATGTAAATGTTAAAAAATTAGAATATGGGCGGGGCCACGCCCCTATATCTTTATAAAAGTATATGATTCTTATTGGAAGAACTATAAAACATATTTTCCAATAAGAATACTTGAGAAAATGCTTGCAAGAGTATATAAGTTTCAGCAAAGCTGAAAATAGCTCCCTTACTGGTTTTTTTTTAATTTTTTGTAATATTATAAAGTAACTACCGTACTTTCCAAATCAGATTTCTTAATAAATAAATAAATACTAAATCAAATCTAAGTATCCTATGGCTTGAAAGCATACTAAAATTCAATCTCTCATTACATATCGAACAGTATCTTTTTTAGAAAAAGTCGAAACTTACGAAATTAGAGTCAATTAGAAAACTTTTTTAAAGGACTAAAAGATCATAGACTGAAAAATTTTCAATTATAATATAACCAAGACGCGAGAATGTTTCCAACAGAATTATAATAATACAATTGAATTTTTTGAAAAGTCAAAAACTAATGGCTATGCCGACGACTGTTTTTGCCGTATGACAGTTGCATATTTTATTGGGCTTATCTGCACATGTTGTCTGCCAAAAATAGCGGTAAGTCATATAAATTATTAAACTAAAAAATAGTTGAAAATGAATTAATCTTTTTTTTTTTTCATAGAAAAAATGTCAGTTGGAACGCTTAATGATGTTGGGACTTTTGGCGCTTCTCACTTGCATCTTTTTGATCTTAGCCACACCTCGAGGTGCCGATCCACAAAACAAGACGGACACAGCGTATAAAAATCCCACACAGGGACTTTATGAATATCGTAAATATTTCTATATCAATCGGGTATATGTGCGACGACAGAAGAGATTGCATCTAAAAAATCAATGTGCGCATGCAATTGGCTTAATTGGCGATAATACGCACACACACATACACATGATTATTATTGTTTGTATATTTGTTGGTTCATATTATTTTTTAGTCATGTAATTCATTACATTTAATTTTTTTTTTTTGTTCACCAATCCAATTAGTCAAGAGGTCATCTAATAAATTGCCTAAATTAAGGTGCGGAATTTTAATTACATAATTTTCATAACTTAAGCTAAAGCTCACGCCTGATGCGTTGATGAGGTGATAAACAAACAAAACATTCGGACAAATAAATGCGCTTCAGAAATCAACAACGTTCAACTTTGGTTAGAAAAATGCGTTTGATAGCTCATCTTAATAGTAAATTACACGCAACGTAAATGAAAAGTTTCGTTGGCCAAGTTCACTACTCATTTAGTATAAAATTGGGTTTGACATTTTGTGCCTCACTTGTGCGTGCGGCTTAAAAAAAAAAAATACAAAATGACAGTAATAACAATAATTATGAATTTTATCCGATTAAAACGCAGTCACACCATTCGACTTCGACTTTCATATGCCATTTCAGTAGTCAAGCATTGTGACTGAACGGCCGCCGTTGAAAGGCAAAAGGCAAAAGGCGTTGACCGCACGCATTGACGCGACGCCTTCGTGTTGGTATCTTGTTGCTGACACGGCACCGCACACACAGTTGACAAACGTGCAAGTTGACTCGCGAGCTTACCTATAGTTCTATTTGATAGGACAGTGTGCCTTTTTTTTTTGTTTTCTGCCATTGAGGCTTAACTGAGTCTTGACAGTAGAACGAACAGTGGCGTGAAAGTCAACAAAAAAGGCAACGATTTCATTTGAATTATTTCTTAAAAAAGTAACAAGTATATGGTTTTTGGTTCATCAGATCAAAGCTTTATCTAATACATAGTTTTAATTGACCTTTAATAAGGATTTGTGAGAGATTTGAGTGTTGTTATAATCAGATGCTTTTGTATATTTATTGCAGTTTTAAAATCGCTTGAACATTTTGGTAAACCTTAGGTAGACAAGAACTTCCTCATCTTGAAATTTTCTTATACATGTTAACGTTTGAAATAAAAGTTTAATTATTTTTAGGATGTAATAAAGGTTGTCTTAAATGCCTTGAAACATTTTAATTCTGTATGATATATGCGGTAAAGATTTTCAAATATAACATCATATAATCCTATATTATGCAAGGCTACATAGCACATACGACAGCTTAGCATTCCAATTTCATCGTTTTTATAGAAACCTTACTACTTTTTTGTCACTTTCGTTCAGATCTGTGGAAACTTTATGTTTCGAAATCCAATTCCGTATTTTAATTTCAGTCTTTTTATAGCTTTTACTTATAATTGGAAAAATATTTATTCATCAAAATAATGATAAATCTTTAAAAATATCTCAACCATCAACTTTACTTTATCGAAAGCTCTCCTTCAATTAATTTACAGTATTCGCCTACATGCTCAACAAATCCAGCACAGTGTCATGTCAAAGTCATAGTCAACTACTAAAAGCGCTCATTAGTCGACAGCTAATACAATTTACCCATGAGTACATATCGTCTTCTCACCCCTGTCGACCGGTTTCACTCACTCAACCGTTCAAGTTATGTTTTTAGTGTATTTAAATTTTGAAATGCGTGCATTCGAACAATTAATTTTTATCTAATTTGTGCGCGCGCGTATGCAACAAGCGTGCCTATACGTGAAAGCCTATTTGACAATGGCAATGGACAACGTGAGACCAGTGAGACCAACCTCATCTATGAGTGTTTGCTCCCCGCAAATGCTAAGATTAGAGGTGCGTGTCAAATATGCTCAATTATATTATGACAACGCGTAATTAAACGCATCTACAATGTATGTATATGTTTGTATGTTTGTGTATAAGATAGACATCAAGAATTGTGCGGTACGATTGCCGTACAACTTGCAAGCACACAATCCAGCTTACTTTACCACACACACCTTTGCGGGGCAAACCATACGTCATGCGTCACATGTCATTGCGGGTGTGTACCTTTGATAAATGCTCTTATTTATGACTGGTCTTAAAACAAAAAAAAAAAAAACAACAACAACAAAATAATAATAATAAATAAATATAATTCTGCTAAAAGTAAGTAAAAAGTAGTTAAATTAAAATAATGTGCTGTCATTTGGTGCGCCTGAAAAGCGGCATTTGTTTTGTTTATTCATTGTCATTTGATTATTTACAGTTAATTATATTTTGCTCGCCTGCTCCTTCATTTGCTCTAGTTTGAATTCTTGTTTCATTTCTATCTTAATGGCAACTTCTTCACATAACTCGCTATCACTCAGTCGATCTTCAAATGTTGTAACTCTTTCATGCTTTCTTTTCAGCTTTTTCCAATTCTTCCGGCGACAATGGCGCTGACTGAGTAATGCGTTTATTCAAATTCAGTGGCTTTGGCTTACAACCTAATAAGAAACACCGTGATAAGAGAGAGGGCGATCTTTTTAGTAATCTTTATTATTCGCTGACGGCTATATTGCAGAATATATTATTGAGTAAATATTCCCATAAATAGTTCGGTTCAACTTGCCTTCTGGTATAGTAGTGCTCTGATTGGCTTCTCTTTTGGCACGTCGTCTTCGACGTTCGCCAACGTCAATGTAGGCATCCTCAACGTTGCGCGGCTTGGTCAGCGTCACGTCATTATTGAAGAAGTCATCATCCTTATAGTAGACAATGAGTTAATAAAAAAAAATTGTTTGCCGTAAATATGTATCTTAAACTTACCCAATATGCCTTAATTTCCCGTGGTAGTGTGAAGAGGTTCAATAGCACAAAAAAACCGAAAAATAATATTTGTTTTGACATGCTTAGAGTTGGAATTTTAACCACATACCAATCATATTGTATTAGTATCGTGCTCTTTATATACGAGCTTGGCAACGAGTTCACGATCGTGTTGCGCGTGATGCGCCATTTTAGTAAAGCAATAAAAAATTTGTTGATAAAAATAATTGTAAATTGAATGTGTATTTTATGAGTGGTCTCGAGAAGGAAAAAAAAAAATAATAAAAAAATATTTTTTTAACGATAGATGTCGTTTTTAGTCAAAGTTTTTTTAAGAGGGTTTTTCATCATACGATAAAAAATAAATTTTAATATTTGTAGTATCAAGTTTTTTACAAAATATTTTATTTAATTCATGGAGTTATGATGTCGCGAAGTGGAGGCTAAAAAAAATGTGGTGTCATGGTTGACTTGACTCCAATCCTTGTAGTGTTCGAAAAAAAAAAAAAAATAAAAACTCGTTTATTCTCATGAAAGATGTCACTATACCACCTACCTCGGATAAGAAACTTAAAAATTTTTTTACAAAATGGCGACAATTTAAAAAATGAAAATGGTTTTTTTCCTTCATGGATTTTCTAAAAATAGTAGAGCTAATTATTTTTCAATATGAGAGGTATCGATCATAGAGGGATGTATTAAAAAGGTTACCGTAAAATTTGCAATTAATCGGATGACTAAAACTGGAGATATCATGTCCCAAGAAAACTCAATTTGTTCAGCGTAAAGCGATACTAGAACTCTACATCATAAAAAACAGCTATTATTCCGAAAATACTTAAAATTTTTAAAAACCCTACGATTTTTTCAAAATCCTAGACTAGACTATCCCCTCAAGTCCTATTGATAATTTTGATTTGTTCCTGAAATAGAAAGCTCAAACAATTAATATATAATTTCTTCTATTTTCTTCTCACTTATATACCTCTCAGTCTCTTTCTCCATTGCCAGCATTCTTCATATAAAAACAACTAATTAAAAACACTTTGGTCTGCTCTCTCAACTGTAAAGTTAGCTAAATACATGTTGAAGCCCTGACTGGCATTTCACATTACACAGACACACAAACACATGGTTTTCTTTGGCTATTATTACATAATGCAGATATGTAAAAACGCAGACTTTTGTCGGTATGTACACACATACTTGTGTACACACATCAACTTGAAACAAATATTCTAAAAGAAAAATTAATTTTTTTTTCTCTCTCTGCATGTGAATAAGTATTAAAACAGCAAAAAAAAAAAAAACAAAAAACGTGTGGAAAAATTCCAGTATAATTCAAAATAGTATTTTACAACACCTGCAAAACGTTTCACATGCACATACATACACACACACACACCCCTGCATATCAGTCTGTGTGCGCGCAAGGTAAATGCAGAAAAAAAGCGCCTTTCTTGAAAAATCGCTCTACTGTGATTAATTAATTTGCTGCAATTTTCAGATTTGAACGCAATAAAAAAGGAAAAAAATATGTATATGTATATATAAAATAGGAAAATATGAAAAACAACACCAAAAGCATGTAAATTTTTGATTTTGACACACACACACACACACAGAAATATTTACGCAAAGATATGCACAAAGCCGCTTGGTGCGCTTATACATACATATGCATAGCTATGTGTCTGTGTCTGTAATAGTATGGGTGTGTAGTGCCACTTGCTGCTCATTATATGCTTCGATTGTTTCAAAAGTGTAGACGCTTTTAAAAAATATATAAATATATAAAATATATATATTTTTATACACATATAATACATACACATACACACATGTCTGTGTAAGCGCAAAAATCTTTAATGTCGCGTTTATTTATTTATTTATTTATTTTTTTTTTTGCTTTCTTTCCTTTTCTGCCATTTGACAGGCGCCAAGTGCCAACAATTTCGTATGTTTGTGTGTGCATGAGTGTGTGCGCATTTATAAGCTCTTATAACATATAAAATGTGCGAGAGAAAAAAAATAAAAAAACTGAAAAAAAAAAACCAACTCACAGCGCTGGCAAAGCGTTCTGTACTTGCGCTTAGTTCAAAAGTGATTTTTGAAATTCAAACGATGCGCAATGATTTTCACTCAATGCACTGCGCTCACGACACTTCATGTCAGATACAAGTGTCTGTCAGATGCGTGCATATGTGCGAAAAATTTCAAGTTTCTTTTTTCTTCTTCTATATTTTGTTTTTTTTTTGTAGTTGCACTTAAAAACAAAAATGTCAAACAGCAAAAACCGGAATTTCACACCTGAAGATCGCTTTCATTATTAATTGGACTCAAGTATGTACTCCATTTATGGTCACATTTCGCTTTAGTGTTGTCATTTATGCTTCTCTGCGCTAAGTTATAAGTTATAAACTGTAATTCATGCATATTAAAAAAATTATTCTGTTAGTAATTTTTTTAAGATCAGCATGAAAAGTTCATATATTTACTAGCGATCCTAAAAACAAATTTGCTTTAAGTCGCAAATTCAAGTCTGTTATTTTTCTACACAAATATAATTAAATTCAATTATTGTAGTACTATATTTTAGCGATGAAGTGACACATGTTAAACCATATTTTCTTAGCACATATAGCACAACAATATGTTTAACGCCGATCATTTCAGTATTTCCCCCCTGGTATGCTATACTTTTTTTCATAGCATCAAACTACCAACACATACTACAGAGGGCGTTATGTTATGCGCGATCAATTGCAACCAGTGTTGCTAATTTAGTTTTATTTAAGTTTATTCGACAGATTTGAATATCGAGTCACGGAAAACATTTCGATAACATTAGACATTTTTATAAGAAACTGAAAATCGTTTAATGGATTTTATATTTTTAACTTTATTTCTTAAACAAGTAAACTTGATTTGATCAAATTGTAAAACAAAAAAAAATTTTTTTTTTAATTTTTAACACCAACTTTTTTAATCAGTGTCTGGCTTATCGAAATTGTACTTTATTTCCCCAGGCATAAATTGTCGTTGATATAAACTTTAGGTCATCAATGATGTATCAAATTTTTGTAATAAAACACAAAAGTAGTTCAAAATCATCAATTAATTCATCAAATTTGCCAGTAACATATTTTTGCTTCTAAAAAGTAGGCAACACTGACGTTTATTGAGCTTATTGTTTAAAAAGAAACTGTTGCATACTTTTGTGATTTTCATTTATTAAAACTTCAACTCAATTTGAGACAAGTTTTTCAGCTTTTTATGTGCAAAAGTTAAACAAATTACTTGCTTACCCCTGACCTCAACGCACAAGCTTAAAATCAATGTTCAACACATGTAATCGCATAGACAAATTTAATCGACTTCGACAGAAAAGCTCATAAAAATAATTATCAGCAATTTAATATTTATATTGCAACTGTTGTTTTTGTAAATTTAATGAACCGTGCAGAAAATATTATTTTTAATATACGAAAAATACAATAATAAAACAATTTGATTGCGTTCATTTCACTGATTTGTAAAAAAAAAATACATTTAAATGAAAGTCAGCAAGAATGTTGAACGCGCTATAAAAGAACTTCGAAAAGGTTTCATTTAAATAGACGGATTCCAAAATTCTTCTTGTTAAATTCGGTTTGATTTTAAATTGTTGGTTTTTTTTTTTTGTTACTTATAAAAACGATTTGATCTTTTATTTTTGTGCAATAATGTTGAACCAATGTTTTCACATACGTTTTGTGGTCTGCATTTGCCTCTGTTTTGTGGTGTGTATCATTTTGTGTGCTCATAATTTTAAAGTGCTATTTGTACTCAATTTGCTTTTTGTTTTATTTATTTATTATTTTATTTTGTTTATTAAGCTGACAATGGCTGCGCCAAATTGGCCAAGCAATGCCGAGTACTTGGAATTAGAGGCACAACTAAATAGTTTGGCAAAAACAATATTCAACATTGGCAGCGTTGCGCATGATCATTTAGGTGAGTAAGAATAAGCGAGTAAAAAGAAAGTTAATTTTTAAATACTTTTATTATGTTCTTTATAGCGTTGGAAAACAATATTCATATGGAAACACAATGAAAAATTTAATTCTTTTTCAACAATAATTTTGTATTCTTTTTTTTTTTGTTTGTTTAAATAAAAATATATAGAATATAAAAAATATAAAAATATATTTTTGAAGCCAGTTTCTGGAATTGTACATAAAACTTCAATAATTATCATAACAAAGTTTTTTTTGTTTTGTTTAAATAAAAAAAAAAATAATAATTTGCATCAAGTCATATTGATTGATATATGAAAACCACAAGACCTCAAAGGCAATTACACTAAAGTGCAGTGTAGAATACGTAATCATTAGAATAAAGTTTTATTGAAATGTTTTCCAACAAATTTTATAATTTCTCAGTTTTTCAGAAACTTCGTCGGAAAGTTTTTGCGAATCGTTTTTCCCCTTATTATTACTATTATTATAGTATTTGCAAAGTACAATAAAATAACAGACCTAAAATAGAAATAGAAATAAAAAAAAAAAAAAAAGAACAGAAGCGATAAAACGTTTAAGCTTAAAATAAAATTATTAATTTTATAGCAGATGTCAGAGTTATTTTCTATTACATATTACAAAGCGACAAACACAAGAAAACCCACAACTTTGATTGAGTAGGTGAGTTGTGAAATATACACGTGAAAAAAAAAATGTACAAAAACAAATTGAACTGTGCTAAGCTTAAGCTCAGTTGAGTTAAGCTGAACTAAACCGATCAGGTTCACAAGCGACGCAAACACGGCACGCTGCACGTTCCTCTCGCCTAGACTTCAAACAGTTCAATTGCGCTCAGTTGGATAAATCAGGTCGCTCATAAACGTAATGCACTAATGCTACTGAGTCAGAATCGGGCACATATCACTCACCGAACGAGCGTTGCTATACAATTTAAGAGTGCCAGCCTAACTCATTTTATTTAAATGCAAAAGTTAATGGATAAACACAATAAAACAAAAACAAAAACGAAAAAAAAAAAAACCAAGTGTCATAACACAAATCATTGCAATTGTAGGGGAAAAAAAAATCATTTCAAATAGATAGCATAATCAAAAGAAATTCACAAACGCATAGCGTCTCACAACGATCGGCAACGGAAACGAAATGTGTGAGCGAATGAGCGAGCGAGCGAACTGAACGAACTGTCTGAATTTACCGAATGTTATTGGATGAAACTAACTCTAAGCGTAAATAAGAAGAAATGCAACGGTTTTCGCTAATTCAGTTACTTTTGGTGTGCGAACGTGTGCGGTACAAGTTTGAAATCGTCGTAAAAGTTAACGGAAACGGAAACTGTCGCGATCAAACAACAGGCACACAACGCTTCAATATTCACCACAATAACTCAACAAAGGCCTGCAAAAAAAAAAAAAAAAAAAAATCGAACACTTATAAGTATAGAAGTAAAAGTGAGGCGTACTTAAGACATAACAAACGTTTTCACGTGAGACAGAGTAACAACGCTTCAACATGAACATGAATGTCGAGGAGTTACGCACAAGCCTGCAAAATTTCAGCTGGCTGGATTATCTTATATTTACGCTCATGTTGGCCATTTGTGCTGTCATTGGCATATATTTTTGCTTGCAAATGCGTCGTGAGGCTAAATTACAGGTCGTGGGCCAAACGGGCAACAGCGCCGCATCCTATTTGGTGGGCGGTCGTCAAATGAAAATCTTTCCAATTACCATGTCACTTATAGCGAGGTGAGTTCAAAAAGAATACTTCATCATTGGTTATTGAAAATCATATAATGCTTGAGCGATCTTGTAAGACAGGCTTTGGTTAGTTCGCAAGAATTTGTAATTAAACTTGACTTGATGATAATGATAAAGATAGTAGTTCTTTTCTCTTAAACTATCAAGCCTTAACATCATTTCACAAAACGATATTATGTCATTTAATATTTTTTTTTATCATAAATAAAACTTTAGCATAAAATGTTGAAAAAGTGTTAATAAATGATATCAATCAAAAGTATATTCAAATTAAAGTATCGTTTGTCATACAAATAATTATTAAATTAAGCATTCACTTTTATTAAGTGCGATGATGTATAAGCACAAAGCATTACTTGTTCTATCCACGTGCCATGACTCTTTCTTCCTCTCACCACTTCTGTCATAATGAAATATCAAGTTTGCCAATGCATTAAATAATAGCGATTGGCACACGTGCGAATCGAGCGTTAGGAACCCAACAAATTTTACTTGCAAATGGGAATAAAATAAAAACCAAAATATATATGCCCATTAAATCATAAGGTAATACAAATCTTGCAGCACATCTATTAAACGACAATATACAAGTATCTACTTAGCTGCATAAATGTTTATAACCGTTGTTGTGAGTTGAACGAGCGAAAAAAAAGTTGAAATAGCATTTTTTGTTTGTTTTACGTTAATTAGTAAAGTTCTTATGAACGCTAATGATCATGACATCAATTATTACTTATGAAGGCGATGATAATAGTGACCGATAAATACATATTTTAGTAATTAAGAGTAATGAGAAATGAAATAAACTTGTTTATTTAAGGGGACATTTCGTGTTTACCTAAAAATTACAAGAAAAAATAATTAATCTGTAATTTCTACAAAAAAAAAAATTTTAATTTATTTCCCTTTCGTATTGCCCTAGATTTTTTTTCTGAATAAAGTGAAGGAGATTTAAAAAAAAAAAAGAAAGCTCTACTTAACGGCTCATAACTTCGTTATTTTCAATTTTTTTTATCCGGATTTTTTTAAAAAAACTCTTATATTAACTTGTTTATATGGATAATTACATATTTTATGAAAATAATAACTGCGAAAAAAAAATATATATATATTATTTACATGACTATTTTTTTTGATTGCCAGGGTAGCGTAACCCCCTAAGTAATTTGGCCCTATAAGTTATAAATGATAAAATACATATTTGCCAAACGAAAAGTTCTTCTTTAAATATTCTAAAAAGTGAATATTCAAAATTAGAGATATATTCTCTTACTTTTTATACGATACTGAAGAAGAACAGCAATCCAATAATGTGAATACGAGTATACATAAGTGCGCATAAGAATTTGACATTACTGTAAATTTAACAAAAAGATAACACCAAAAATTGCCAACACAATAAAAAAAATATCACCAGCTGTGATCAAAGTGCGTTTTATACAATTCAATTATCACTTGTGTCGTCGTTTCTTTATCACCGCCAACAGCTTCATCATCACAAATATCATTAGAGTCTACAACAACGACATAGCAACTAAGCTGTTCTAATGTAAGAGATATTTCTTTATTGTGAAATTGTTGAATTCTATTCTATTCAATCTTCTTCTCTATATACATATGTACACCTTCAACACCTTCTGGCAGAAAATTGAATTGAAGAATGTGCGGGCAATTTATTAATTATGAAAGCACACAAAAATTCGTTCATTTCTCTGAACTAAATATAGCATATGAGCTGCTCAATTTCAGCGTTCTGAATGTGGCGAAAGAGTTTCCAAGACGTAAATGTGTCTTATCTTAAGTATGATCATCATTGTTGTCGTTTTTGTAGTTGTTTCTGTTGTTGCTTAAGTAGCAAAGTTGATCACATTTGGTGATAATAATTCTATTAGTTATGACCTCTATTTGTGTGCTGTATTCGAGTATTCAAAATTAGAACAATAAATTGTTGAGATTTTGTATATTACTGGTATGTCGTCGTCTTGAAGTCTGCAGCTAGAGATTTCATGTGAGTCAGTAAAGTACTTATTAAGTGTCTTAATGGACTAAGTAGCTTAAGTTAACCTTTATTAAAGATTGGCGCTGGGTTTGTGCATAAAATTAAATTTAATATTTTATTATTGTTTTAAATTTGTTTAGTGTCGCATTTTTTTGAGCTTGACTTTTATGGAATGAAATTTCAACATGATATATATTAATTTAAGATTTTGCTAATTTGAGAAAAGTTTTATTTTTTTTGTTGTGATATTTTTTTTTTCACAGTGATAGTTTTTAAATATTTTTTTTTTTCGTTTGTAGTTTCATATCAGGCATTACGCTATTGGGCACGCCCACTGAGGTCTACCTATATGGCGCTCAATACATGTACATCATGGGTTCACTGATACTGATGGGCTTCTGCATGTATTACTTCTTCTTGCCCGTGTTCCACGAACTCAATCTCATTTCGACCTATAAGGTAAATGTGATAGTAATTTATTTAATGGAACTTTATAATATATAAATTTTTTTAATCTTATATGCTAACCAATGAAATAAAAAGTATCTGGAATCACGTTATGATCGTCGCTTGAGACTTTTTGGTTCTGTAATGTTTCTCATTGCGTCGGTATGTATTTTATCACAGTAATATCTATTGTATAATGAACTTACTAAAAACTGCAGATACTTTGGCTGCCAATTGTGATTTATGTGCCAGCGATTGCATTCAATCAGGCAACGGGCGTGAATATACATACAGTGACGCCGCTTGTGTGTTTGGTATGCATCTTTTATACATGCATTGGCGGTCTGAAGGCTGTTGTCTGGACAGATGTCATACAGACAATCATTATGTTCGGTGCCATGGCGCTTGTTTTGATTAAGGGCACGATTGACATTGGCGGTCCAAGTGTTGTCTATGAACGTGCCATGGCAACGGCGCGCATTGAGGCGCCTAAGTGAGTGCTTGCAAAATGTTTACAATATGAACAAACTTTAATCCATTTCTTTCAATTTTTAGCTTCACTTTTGATCTAACTGAACGCTATACATTTTACTCACTTGTACTTGGCGGCGTTGCGCATTGGCTCAAATCGAATGCCATCAGTCAGAATATGATACAACGCTATCTATCACTGCCCACGCTCGAGAGTGCACGCATTGCCGTTTGGGCTTTCATATTCGGTGTGCTGCTCTTTATTGGCGCCTGCGGTTACACGGGTCTATTGCTCTATGCCACCTATTGGCAATGTGATCCGCTTACAACACGTCTAGCCAAACGCAATGATCAACTCTTGCCGCTACTGGTGATGGAAACGCTTGGCGCTTATCCCGGCCTGCCGGGTCTTTTTGTTGCGGGCGTTTTTAGCGCAGCGCTGTCATCGCTTTCGACCGGTCTCAATTCGATATCGGCAGTTGTGCTCGAAGACTTTGTTAAACCATTTCGCCGTGAACCATTAACCGAGGCGCAGACATCGCTTGTGATGCGCAGTGTTGTTGTTATATTTGGTGCGATATTTGTTGCGCTCGTTTTCATAGTCGAAAAATTGGGCACCGTATTACAATTGACCATTACGCTCTCATCTGTCGCAAATGGTCCGCTGCTGGGCATCTTTACCGCTGGCGTGCTCATACCATGGATATCGTCGCGGGTATGTCATTGTTGTTGTACATATTAAGGTAATAAATAATGTGTGTTTCAATTGTATCAATGCAGGGCGCACTTTTAGGCGGTTTTACAAGTCTTGCGGTCATGATTTGGATGTGTGTAAGCGCACAATTGGATCTTGTTAATAGCGGTTTTGTCTATACACGTAAGACATATTCAACCGTTGGTTGTGATTATACATTTACAAATAAAACGTACACAAATGTCACCGTCACTGCTGGGTGAGTCGTTCATAATTGATGCTATTTTAAATACAAAATATAATTTTATCTTTCTTTTCTCATACACACACTTTACAGCAATGATACATTCCAGATCTATAAGATTTCCTACCTCTATTTTACGCTCTTCGGTGCTCTTGTTACGATCATTGTCGCCTTGCTGACCAGTTTCATTTGCAATGATTCACATATCGATGAGGTCGATCCACGTCTGTTGACGCCTTTCGTACGTCGTTGGGTTGAGCGTCGTCGTCAGAAGAAAACGATTGTGCCCACGACGGCAATTGTGCAATTACAACATGTCACAGTGACCGAACTGCCCGATTATACAACAGCAACAAGCAATAATAACAAAGTGCAAAATACGCGTTTGTAGCCATAGCAGTGTTGTCACACTACTCACAAATAGTTCCAAAGAAACAATTATTTTTTTTTTGCAAACATTTTTTTTTTTCATAGTATGTAATATTTGTTATATAATAATACTGTTGAAGAAGAAGTGCTGCGCTAGTATGCTTATAGAGAAATACATATCATAAGACCTCATTTTATAATAAATACAAATATTTCTTAGTTAATTTAGTAAAAAAATACTGTTTTTTTCTATAATTTTAATTAATTTTTTCTTTTTATCAAATCTATCTTTTACTTTCTACTATCATTGCTGTTTTATACTCTATTTATATATATTTTTTTTCTATATCTTCACTAATTGTCTCTTCTTCTTTTACTACTAATTCAATCTGCCCTCCTACTATGCTGTCTCGTTTTGAAACGGGTTCAAAGAGTTGAAAAATAAATATGAAATATTATTTTTACATATTAAATATGTTAATTCAATGTGGTTGCAATTAGAAAAAAGTGCCCACAGTAGTTTGCAAACCAAATCAAAGAAATTATAGTGAAAACATCATGTATGAGTGAAAAAAAAACAATTTATAATAAAAAAAAAAAAATCTTCTTTCATCTTTTGCTTGTCATGTATGTATGTGTGAGTTTTGAAAACGTTCGTTTGCTCCCCCGCATCGACACTCTTCTGTTTCTCTATTTGTATCCCTTAAGTGTACAGTAATCTCATGTGGGGACAGTGTGTCCTGGCAAAAGGGTTTTTTACATTAGTTTGCTCGTTTGTTAATTGAATATTTTTTGTGTGTGTTTTTGTGTTCTCTTCAGTTCAGACAGCAAATTTTTGTTAGTTTGTATTGTGTTTAAATGAGTTTGTAGTTGACTTTGAATTTGCGTTTCTTTTTTTTTTTTGACCAACTCTTCATGGTTGGTTGTATTTAGTAAGTATGATGGGTGGGTTGACTGAGGTATGGCTGGTGTGTGTGTTTAGGTCGTTTACTATTTAGAAAAAACAACATTTTTGCACAAATTGAATTGTTAATGAGCCTGTCAAATGTTAAAGGATTGGTTGACTATCAAGCGTAAGAGTAAACAAAATCGTTCTCTCTTACTGGCTTTCTTTTATACAATAACAGTTTGAATTAAAATAATTTATCATAAGTTAATTGTAAAAGCTTCAAAATAGTTTAGAAAAAAGTTTCGCAAATGTTTCGCTTGACTTATAATTTATTGCATACTTTCAGGGTACATATCAAATTAGATAATTTTTTTTTTCAGTTAATTTGCTTTCATAGCCATCTTTTTGCCAACGAATCAATATCCAGCTCATCCAAGCTAATTGAATAAATATACATACTTCAAGCTACGCAAACTTCTTGCTAAATAGTATTTCATAACATACTTTCAAGGTGTGTCTTTAAATAATATTGCAACAAAATAATATGCAACGGTTTTTTTGCTTCAAGCAGCAACAATTCCCCAGCAGTACAGTAAGCTAGTACAGAATTAGCGAATTCAATACACTTCAAACTACGCTGCTTGTAACTAATCGGTGACAATTGACCCATGTCCATAGACATATGGTATAGCCCCTTGCAAAATTCACCAGTTGAGAGAAGGTACAGTAGCTTGAAGTGAAAGCAGTACTGTGAACTAGTTTTGGTACTAGTTTTTTGATAATAAATAATTATTTTTTCATAGTCAACTTTTTGGCAGCTCATCAATATCTATGAATTTGAGTTATGCGGCATCTCTTGCATTAAAAGAGCGACCACTTTTAGCATGATGATATGAAATTGCAAAAAAGATCATAAAGCCAGTCTAAAAACATAATAATTTGGCATAAAACAGCGACAACATAACAAAACAATAACATCAGAAACTATGCAATGCTGCTAAAACCAACGTCGATGCTACAAAAGCGAAGCCAAGCCAAAACCAAAAGAACAAAGACGCAAAAAAAAAAATGAGAAAAAAAGAAAAATGAAAGAAACGGGGGTTTAAGTAACCACAATAAAAATTATAATTAAATATTTTATCGCATCAAATGTATGCAAAATTGTTTGCTGCAAAAGGCAAATATGAAAGCAGGCAAGCGAGAAAGTATGAAGGGCGTTCGCAAATGCTTGCAAAGATGACGGTCGAAACGAAATGAAACAATGCGTTGCCTGCTGGCGTTAACAGTGATGAGGTGGAGGCGGCGGTGGCGACAGGGGCGTGGCAGCATAGACTCATATGTACTCATATGCGGTTGTACAATAATACAATATGCCCGTAAGTGCAAAAATCTCAGAATTTCTTTGGCAGTTTTATAGTTGGTGTTCCTACTGTCACTGTTGCTCCTGTGTTTGTGTTGTTTTGATGCGACTGTACCTCATCACATGCTTATGCATGTTGTTTTCTTGTGCTCTTTTAAAACTTTTGTTTTTCTTTTTATGGTTATTTTTTTATTTTTTTTTTTTTTTGTTTGACAATTTTGTATGAATTTTAATTATAATTTTTCTATGTTCATTTATGAAAACAATCAAAAATGACTTTTGTACTTTTGGCGCTGCTCAAACGCCCACATACAGCGGTCGCAATTCAGTCAACGCTGTCGCTGACTGTGTTGACAGCATTGCCAACTGTATGTATGTATCTACACATATGTATATACATACATAGATATGTTAGTTTGCTTGGTCTAAAACGTGTGACGGTCTAAATTGTCACTAGCATTTATTGCCAGCAGCGTAATTGTGACGTTGCACCTGTCTCCCTTGCACTCTCAACCGCTCTTCCATCTAACAACATACCATTCTATTTACTTTGTGTTGCTGTTGGCATGAGTTAAGCGTATTGTTTGAAAGTTGGTACTACGTTGGGCTGTAAAATGGACATACAACATACACGTGCACAGGCCATCATTGTCATTGTCAGTGACAAGAAAAAGAAGAAGAACCATGTATAAGTTGTTAGCTCTGCTTAAGTGTGAGTGAGTGAGAGAGAAAGAGATAGTTGAGGTAGCGGCGATTAAAGGGTTGTGAGAGATCAAAAGTACACAGCATAAACAAGTTAACAACGCTTCCGTTTCCTGTTTTCTGTTTGCGTTACCATTTTTAGTTTTTTCTATTAGTATTAGTATTATTTTGTTGTTGTTGTTTTTTTTCTTTTTGACCAACTCCCGAAATATTTTTTTTTTCTTTTCCTCTCCGCGTCTATCGCTCTTTGTGTGTGTGTGTGTGTGTCCATGTTGGCCGCCCTGAAGGCGCTTTGGGTATTAGTGAGTCGTCGTCGTCGTCGTCAGCTGCATAGAAATTTTGCATGCATGTCGCTTTTAAACGAACATGAGCCGCTGTCATTATGAATTCTGATGACATTTTTCGTTGTCTTCTTTTTTTTTTTTTTTGCTGCCTTTTTTTACAGTTTTTTGTTCATGCTCTTCTTTCACTATTCAGTTTGTGTTTTGTGTATGCATATGCTACTATGTGTGTGTGTGTGTGTGTGTATTTGTGTATATGGCTAATTAACAGATTCAGGCACATGGCATACGACAGCAGTTTCAAGCATTTGCCTTCTGTATGTTCAACGTTGCTGAAAGAAGAGGAGCGTTCGTTGTGTGAAATGTCCACGTTGATTTTAGTCAACCAACTTTTGGCGGTTTATAATAATTGAGTGCGGTGGCGTTAGACAGACGGGCAACCAAATAAACAATAAGTATAATAAGTTGCTTAAAAGCAGATCACTATTTTTTTTTCTAACTTTAATTGTCATTAAATATTTGTCTGCTTTTGAAATTCTTAAATAATGATCACGATCTCATAGTGACTTAGTTTTCTAATTTATTCTTAGTAATGTTTAAAAAAGTCTCATTACATAATAAATAACCATATGTCACAAAGAGCCGCATGTTCACATAAGCTAGTGGTGTTAAAACATGATCTTACCCTCTATTCTGACAATTCTATTAAAAATCTGTTAATAAAATATTCTATTAAATGACATGTTAATAGGATTTTAAAAGCTAGTAACCAATATTCCCTTTTGTTACGTTGGGTTTCAACATAATATAAGGCATTAGGATTGCTAGAAACTATGGAATCGGAATTAAGTGTATAGAATATGAAACCTTTTAATTTTTCTTTGAACTATTAAAAGCACTCTTAACATTTTTTTAAATAGAGTTGCCAAAATAGAGCGGTTAGTGTCGATTTTTTTGTAAAATTTTTTAAGGCAGCTTATATTTTTTAATTTTTAATTTTTGCAGATTAGATAAAACTTTTTTTTTTTTTTTTTTGGAATCATGATTCCAAAAATTTTAAATATTTATTATAACAATTTTTTGCTCACTAGTTGTAAATGAAACACTTTATTTTCCTGTTGCTACAGTTGTTGTTGTTGTTCTTGTTGTTGTTGGCGCTGCTGTTGTTGTCGTCGTTGTGGTTGTTGTCGTTGTTGTTGTACTGCCTTTTTGTATTAAAATACGTATACAACCGGCGTGATCCACATGAGACACCAGCTCATTTCGATTGATCACCTTTGCGTAAATTTGCACTAATTAGTAAACAAAATCTTTAACTTTAGCATACACACCATTGCCCAATTACGTTGAAATGTGCACATGAGTAATGCGAGTAACAAAATCACCGCAAAACGCATTTTATTCTCAGCTCAAAGTCACGTCAACAGTCGACCAAATGATTGTCAAACCTTTGTTCAATGCACAGTTGCTTTTATAGTGTGAGCTGCGATTTCGCGTGAAAACAAATCATTTAAGTCGCTTCACAATTGACTTGAATAGTTTTTTTTTTTTTTTCAATTTATTACAGTAAAACTTCGATAAACGTTTATTTTACTACTAAATTAAAAGAAAAATTCATGGTTCTGAAACTTATAAGTACCAGAAAATAATCTATTACCATATAAGAAAAGAACAATCCCTTAAAATTGCTAAAAACTGAGTAAACAAAATTATTATAAATTGATACATATTCATATATAATTTAAAGCAAATGAAAGAATCACATAATCTCAAAGATTTTCAATTTGGTTGCTATATAATTTATAATTGTCCGTCTAATCAATGTTCTACTGTATTTGTTTGGTTTTTTTTTTTTTTTTTTGTTTTTATAGTTTACTTTCAGCTTCATGTCATCCTTCATTCAATACATTTTGTGTCATTTGCACTTTTTTGTTCATAGTTTTTCAACGTCATTTATTACCTCAATAATAAAATTGTTGAAAAATTATTTTAATTTTAGATTTCACAAAATTTCGAAAGTTTTTTTTTTTTTGTTTATTTTATTGACAATTTTTCTATGCTTTTAATTGCAATGCACTTTATGGCATTGCTGTGATTATCTTCCTCTCACGCTGTTTTATTGGTTCTTCTCTCAGTGTGCTTTCCCGCTCTGACTCAGCCATACTGCTTGCATCACGTGTGAAGTGCTCAATTTGACTTTTGATTGAACATTTCCATTTCCGCAAAACAATTAATACGATTTTAAATGTCTAATTGGCACTCTTTTTTGTTTGTCTGTGATAATATTAACTTTTGCATTCAAATTGATTATGACTATTTTCATGAAGATAGTTTTATTCGTCACACAAAAAATATTTTTGATTTGACAATTGTACTGTATTATTTTGTAAAATTAAATCAAGATTCATGTTGAATTATATAAAGGAGTATTTCAGAGCGACTATCATGCGCATGATGACTTGAGATTTCTTTCGTGGTAAGCTTCTTTTTATTTTAATCAGCAAGCAGATAAATCAGATTGGTGATAAAATATTGTTAAGAGTGCCAGTCACGTTGCACTTCAAATTCATCGTTTCTAGTAGTGATGCACGAGTCCTGGATTTTTCGGATCCAGATTATACGAATCCAAATCCAAAACGATTCGAATACTCAACGACGAATCCAAATCCTTACTAGAAAAAAACTACATACTCACTTTCCAAAAAGGACACATAAATTTTAATCGGATTCCAAAACTATTTTATGTTTGTTCTCATCTCTCTAATGATTTTTTATTAATACTAACATCTAAGAAAAACCTAACTTAATGGATTTGATTTGCACTTATTGACTATGTAAAAATATTAAGAGTTATAAGGCATTGTGGGATAAAAGACTATTTCATTGACTATAGTTGTAAACACTTACTGCTATTCTGCTTCGTTTGGTTTTTGAATGGTTTTGTCTTACAGGCATTTCTAGTCGTCTAGTTGCCTGAAAAAGTTAAGACAATTTATTTTGTACTAAATGTAAATTAATATTAATTTTTTATAGAAGGATGCACTCACCCTTCTACAAAATGTTAATATTCATATATATTTAGTACATTCAATTACAAGATCAAAATCGATTTCACAAAAATATATCGAATTCGTAGTATTCGTATTCATAGGATTCGTTTGTTTTGGATTCGGATTCCTAAGATTCGTACTAGGATTCGGATTCATACTCGGAGTCGGATTCGTACTCGGATTCGTAATCAGAATCCTTCTCGGATTCGAACTCAGATTCGGATTCGTATTTGGATTCAATTACCACGAATACTTTTATGATCCGGATCTTCGAATCGGAATCCTAAGATTCATGCATCACTACTATTTACATCCTAAACTTCAATCCATATTAGATAACCTTGGCCTTTATTAGCCTCACTATTAATCAAAAAATGTTCTGTTCGAAGATAAAGTTCAAAGACAAAAGAACATTTTTTTTTCTGCTTTAATCAAGTGTATCTACATAAAAATTGCCTTTAAAAGAACAATTATTAACAACAAATAAAACAATAATAATAACGATAGCCAAGGTCGGATGCCATGTGCCAAGCCGCTTTCCGCGTTCTAAGAGCTTGAGCTGGTGCTGTTCCTAGGCGGCGGTGGTGGTGACCCATTTGGATGATGATGCTCATTGCCAGCTACGGCGACAGGACGTGCGGCACCACCGACACCACCAGTAAAGCCTGCCGCAGTGGGGCGACGTGAAGGAGGCGGCAATTGTGCATCGCCAGCGGAGACCAACTAAATTGATTGGAATTTGTATTAAGATATATTAGTGATATAAGAAATTAGACACTCACCGTATTGAGGCACAGCATGAAGGCCAACACGCTGGCAACGAGACCAAAAAAGCACAAACGCATTTTGTTTGAGAAAAAAATAATAATAATTTGATTTGCTTTGCTTTTGATGGGCGACTGAAGTCGAATGAATGTCAATGAACGAAGCAATTGTGTCGAGGTGAATCTCTGTGCGCGTACTATTTATAGTAAGTGTGATAAAAATGTGTGTAAATTATTTGAATGATTTCGATGACGATGATTTATTTAATTTGCATAAAAATATTTGCTTTATGTGTGCAGCGAAGTGGAATGATTTTTTATATTGGCATTTTTGTTATTGTTACGTTGCGTAATTACATCATTAAATAGATAATTAAGTAAGCGCTGATTAAATACGTCTGGGCGTAATTGTCGTCAAAGCGTTGACAACTTTTAAACAACACAAAATAAACACACACACACACAAAGTGTTTTATGCTGTCTGTCTGTCTGTCTGACTACAACGCCTTGACATATGCAATACATAGAAGACAATACAAAAAAGGTTGCTTAGGTAAAGTAAAAGAAAATCAGAAAATGGCAAAAACTTTTGTCAAGACAACAAAATCAACACTGAAACTAATAAAATGTATATGTCATGTGTAACTTTGTTTGCTACTCATCTTTTAAGTATCTTTGTATCTTTGTTTTGTCAACAAACTTTTTCTGTCTGTCCATTACTTTACCTTTTACTTATACTTAAATCATTTTATTCAAACATTCACATATACACATACTTTGTTCTTTGTGATTTCATTTTCAATGTTTTGTGTTTTTGTGTGTTTGTATCTTTTATACTTACGTTACCACACTTATTTGATCTACTATTGTAACTGATGACAAACAGTGATAAACGTAAACGTGTCAAGAAACTTTTATTATGATGCCAAACAGCAATAGACACGAACAACAACAACAACAGCAACAGCAACAACAAATAACCGCCCGCCCGCCATCAGCAAACAATTTATTTCCCCTTCCCTCACAATATCTTCGACGACAAGTTCGTATGCCATCAGCATCCAAGCTCTTCCGCCATGGCACGCTGCCATCAATATTTCTTCATCTAATCTCGTCAACTATACCGCTCTCTCTCTCTCTCACTCTCTCTCTCAGGCATAGCTCAATTTGGCAACAGTCGATACGTTATATTTGACAGATTTGAAGGTGGTTCGGTACATAAAAAAATCGTAAACTGAATTATTTAGTTTTTGGGGCGCAGTTATTGTGGCAATAGAAAAATCGTAAAAAAAAGGTAAGCACAAATTTTTGTTCTTGTTTTTGTCATGCTCGTTTTCAAATTGGCACTTATTGGATTTTTATGATAGCCGTCAACAAACTGAATTGTGATATCGCAAATGGATGCATAAAAAGCTGACAAGCTGGCGAGACAGTCAAAGTGCCAAAAAAAAACAACAAAACTTCTGAGCAAAGCAACAGATTGTTGTATGGATACATAGATAGATCTTATAGACAGAGGAGATATATATAAAGCATAGTGTTACATTCATTCCTATTCAGGCAACTCTATTAGGCACTGTTAACAGAAAAATTCTATTAAATTTAATGTTAACAGAATTTTAACAGCGTGTTGTATTCAGAATAGCTAAGAACGATGGAATTGGTATGCAAAGTGACTGGAATATGATATATACCTTATGATATACTATATGATAGATACCTTATCTGTTAATTTTTCTATTAACGAAACTATTAAAAATGCTCTTAACATTTTTTTAAAAGAGTTTTTTGTATAGTGTTGATAATATAGATAGATGGACTTGTTAAATAGAAATATAGTTATATAAATAACTATGTATGAACGAGTTGACGATATAAATAAGGTTTTGCTAATTAAAAGAAGCATATATTCAATGATGTATTTAAAGATCTAAAGACCGAAATAAAGTTACGCTTTTTCTTACAGTTGATTAATGAAAATTGACCCAAAATGAATTAATCGTTTGATAATTTTACGTATCTTAACATAACACGCACTAGAATTTATTTCACACTGCTATTAGAATTCCTTAGAACACCTCACAGTTACACTTATTAAATCTTCAGTATACCGAAGAGCCTTAGCAGAAGTGCTTCAATGCTTTGATATTGATGATGGCTATCATAAATTTTCAATGTAAATCAAACAAACAACAGAATGAAACAATAATGCAAAACAATGCATTGAAAAAGCCACAACAACAACAAGAGTTGAGTAACGCATCCTTAGACATTAAGGATATCCTTGAGTAGATGCAATTTTCTAACCAATATAATTCATAAATTTATTTTCAATCCTTTCCGCACATAAATTTTCATATTATGCAAACGCCAACGAAATCATCTAAGGACATTTATACCCTATATCCGACCACCTTACCGTTAACACTCTTTTACAACACACACACACACACATACACCTACACATGTTCTATTACCCCTGCTTACTGTGGCTGCACCAATCTGTTAAATAGTATCTATAACTAGGCCTATTGTACTTTTGTGGCCGCAAATGTAATTGTAGACAAACGTATTTGTATTTGCTTGCGTGTATGTGTGTGTATGTGTGTGTGTGTGTGCATTATTATTTGTCGTCGTGCTTGTCATTATTTATATGGAAAGGAAAACAGAGATAAGTTGCTGCAATTGTGCTTTGAGACAGACACGGACATGACTCGGAAGAACGAATGGACAGAACCAACTGACTGTCTGACTGTCTGACTGATAAACTGATGGACTGACGAAAAGCCGGACACTGTATGTTAGACAGAAAGAGCTTCGAGTATGCAATACACGCAATCACAAAATATACTAACAAATACAAAGACACATATGCATGTCCTATTGCTGAGATGCAAGTCAAAGCTATTTTGATTTATAAATGTTTCTCTTTTGCCAGGCATTAGACATTGGCCAGGCCAGGCCAAGTCGCAAGTTTAGCTTCATACTTACTTTTACGAAACGAATTGCACATTCCTCTGCTTAGATCAGCTTAGCTCAACTCAGCTCAGTTTAGTTGAGCTCTGTTCTATGTACGATATTTGAAACTGAAACAGAAGTTTTATACATTTGTACTTTTTGCATTTTGTAAAAGGAATTGTGTTGAAATTTCCTATACAATTTCAATTGGCTAAGCCTTGCAGAAACTCATCTCATCTCAGTTCAGCTCAGCTCAACTCAACGCATCACAAAACACAAAAACACACACACATTAGAATTCAAGTTGCTCTTAAAATTGCTGGACTGTTGGGCACAAAACTCAAGTGGCCATTAATATATCAGGTTCAATTCATATTTGAAATTTTGCATTTCCTGTAGCACAGGACAAAGAGACACACAATACAGTGAACAATAGATGAACGCCTCTCATGCCGCTGTGACTGACTGCCTCAATGCCATGACCACTTAACCTTTTGCTACAAGAATATTTGTTCAACGCATTATGCAATTTCGCATACGATTATGATTTGTGTCTTACTTAATGTAGATGACCAGCAATACGCACACACACATGCACAGAGCACAGTTATACTTTCGTCCTTGCCAAAAGGCAATGACAATGTCACTATTGTCTGTTATGGCAGTCTTCAACATTGTTGCAGCAGCAGTGGCAGCAACTGCAACAGCAGCAACATCATCGTCATCGTCACCGTCGTCGTCGTCATCTCAATCTGATTGATTTAGAATTCCAATTGAGACTGCATGAAATATGTCCATCTCAACTCAACTCAACTCCATTTGTTATGTTTCGTTTCGTTTCGTTTCATTTCGTCTCAACTCTTGTCTCGTTTAGGTCATTGCAATTGTGCATCCTGACTGCATTTATGCATACGCATATCCTTTCGCACAATTTGCATTTTCCATCTTCTTGCCAGACTCACTTACACTTACGCCTCATACTAACTTACCAGCCGACCAAGCTAACCAGACCCTAACGCCCTAAGTAAGCAAGCATTGCTATCCGACTTATTGGTATTTCATTGATTTATGACACTTGTGAAACAATTTTGAAAATCAGAGATTAGCACACTCGTACTAAGAGTAGCATCGGCAGCAGGAGCAGCCGTTTACAAACGTAATTACACCCTACGCTTGACTGGCATAGCCTATGCTGTCAATTAATGACTAAATTGGCTTTGAACAATTATTGACAAAAAGCATTTAAATAAAATATTTTTTATGCCTTAAAATTGTTATACCAAAAGATACAAAACATCAAAATAGAATAATATGAGCGTAGAAAATTAAACAACATCATATACAGTCTTACATTTAATTGGAGAACAAAATTCGAATGCTAGTTTGTCGTATGTTACATGTGGTCATGTGTAACATAGGCGTATTTGTTATTGAAAATAATTAATATGAACATTGAATGAAAAAATTTGTTGTCTTTTTTGTAGCGCATTAAATGCTGTGGTCAAAATCGAACTGAATTCGAGTTTTCTCAGACTCAGACAGATCATATGCATAAACAGTTGATACACACAAACCCAAAGAACATTGAGTCAGCCATAAACTGCATGAAATGCTGGCAGGCTGTTGCCGTCAGGCCGTTGGCTGAGATTTATGTCTAAGCGCCAAACATTAAATCCAATCGACAAAGAACAGAATTCGAATACGAATACGATCTGAGTTTGAGTTCCAGTCAAACTGCTGATTTCAGTCAAGGCGATATACACACATACATATGTATGTACGCAAAGAGAGATATGTATGTATAGGCAAAGTGATTAACCGATTTGTTATTGTTGCATGTTGCAATTGATTGTTGCAATTTCAATTTTGAATTATGATTGTCGCGCATATACGAAAGCAAAGCAAAGCAATGCAAAGTGACTCATGCCAAATCAAGATGAGTTCATGTTCAAGCATACAACACTTTACATACACTAAAATTGTGCAACCAAAGGATTTGCCTACCCTAAACAATGTGTGTATGTGTGCGTGTGCGTGTGTGAAAGGCATTGGCATGACCATTCAAGGGTTAAGTGATTTATTGAATTGTTTGCGAGATTAGCACAATTTCGTACTACTTTTGACAGCTAAGATTTGTTTATGCTCATTTATACACAACACACACACACACACACACAGACAAACATAGCAAATGCAAATGTATAGAAGACACTGAAACTGATTTGAGCATTTACGCATGCTATCCAACTATCCAAGTCTCTTCACTTAGTGAATGTTTCGCACAAATTTCAGTATCAGCATAATGCATGTCTTTGCATATTGGTAACAAATTTGTGGTAATTGATTTGAAGTTGATTAATTGTCTACACACACACAGTCAACTCAGTGCCAACTGTCTTGCCATTTATCTAATTGTCTGTCTGTCTGTTTGTATGTTTGTATGTTTGCCACACCAAAAGTTTTCTACAAGTTCAATTTTGGTCTTGAGTGTGAATATTGTTTAACCTCAAATTGGCACAGACATTGAAATTTTAGTAGTATGAGAGAGAGAGAGAGAGTGTGTGTGAGCGACAACGAAGTAGCAAAAGTGTCAAAGGATCAACATTTCAAAATTTGCTAAAGGTGACATTTAGTGATGCGTTGCAGAGTTGCAAGCAGACAACGAAACATGTTGTCGTCTGCAAAGAGATGCGAGATTTTGAATTTTGTGATTTGCCAAACACATTTGCTAAGTATTCAATAGTTTGTAAAATAACCAAAATTCAAACAGTCGCTTACAGTGAGAGAGTGTTTTGCCTCTGTTGGCTCTTTGGCAACAGCTGTCATTGCCATCGCTTTACTTAAACCACAAATGACGCCAGTAATGAAAACTGCCGCTGTCGCTTCACACTTCGTCTTTTTTGGGGCTAGCAAAGTCATGTTTGAACGTTATCGACACGATTTTGACATATTGAATAACAGTAAAATGCAGACAGTATCGTTTGCTAAGCATGAGCACATGCGAGTTGACGTCAGGCAGGCAGGCAGGCAGGCACAGACAGTCTGTGCTTGTGCCCTTGCCTGTGCTATGTTGAAGCATTTTGGTGTTTTTGTCGTTTAGCATTTTGCTGTCAAATGGTGCATAGTTGAATGATGCCAGTGCCTTGTGCAAATCGGTTTAACAACAAGGCAACCAATGTTTAATTTACAAGCAGGCAGGCAGTCAGGCAGGCTGTTATTGCTGCCGTTGACGTGCGTTCAAAAGTGCAGGCAGTTGTGTTTGCCAATGTCAGCCTTCATTTCCTCGTCGTCGTCGTCGTCATCGTCATTTGGTGTTAAAATACATCAAATATTGACAGTTTACTTTACGCGCATGCACACACACACAGTCGCAAATATATGTATTTGTATGCCGACATTAGCATGCATCGATATTGCCACTTTTCAAGCAAATTTAACACGCATATTTTGTGGTTTGATGTTGCATACTTTTGGCTCTTCTGTTTAAGCTATTCAATGATTTTGTAGTTGTTGCAAAAATGTAATAATAAAACAGCTTTAAGCATTAAGTTTTGGAGATTTGATTTTTGCTCAATTTTTTGCATTTTTTCAACAAAACTGTTGCATGCTTTTAGGCTAAAATTTATTGTTTTGCTGTGTTTATTAAACTGATGAAATATTTGTAAGTACTTAACTGTAAAAGTTCACTTTAAATTTGATCCTTTCGCCATTACCCCACAAAAATAGATCATTTTCTAGGAGAGACGTATCATCTTGTGCATTATTATTGTTCAGAATCTCCAAATTCGTTTCCGCTGGAGATGATTTTCGTGTTTAGTCCACGACGACAGATAATTTGTCAAATATAAAGTAGTAGATCTTAAGGAGGGAGTAGGGTTAATTCGTGTGAAGAACTTTTTTTTTTATGAAACAGTTCAAATAAATTTTTCAAGACCTATGGTACATTATAATATCACATTTGAAGAATATTGTGTTCAAATTAAAAAAATATGGCAATGGCAGCAATTACTCTGGAGCGTCTCGAAAGAAAATTGAATTACGGTGCCTCTCAAAACTCGGTGCAGGATCTCATACAATCAAAAAGTCAAAATTGTATCGTTAGATAATCGCTGTTCCCAGGAAATGCTAGTGGGGGTTTCGAAATTTTAATTCTTTCACTTTTTGGGATCACTTTGAAGGAAAAAAAGAATTTTTTTGCGATAAAATCGGTTAACTTGTTATTGTAAAATTAAAAATATTAATAAATTTGAGTTAAAGCTCTCCAGTATGAGCTCGTAAGTTATGTAAAGCTTACTTAAAGTTAAGGAACTAAGACAGCTAAGATAGGAGATTTAGCCAATAGCGAAATTTTCACAGATTTTCATAAAATTTTGAATATTCTTAAATGAGCAATGTCGAATATATTTGCGTTTTACTCCATTTTGGGGCGTGGCATTGCCCACCATGTGTGCCGATCATTATATTATCAAGTATACACGACTTAACTGCCTTTACTTTGTTTTTATTTTTTTATGCATACATACATATATATTTTTAATGAATTTCAATTCACGCATAAAAAATTTTACAAAAATAAAAATTGTGCACAAAATAATTAAATCACATTCACTTTCATTGCACAAATGATTGCACAAAGGATCAAAGTGAAAAAAAGCGCACAAACATACACACACGCACACACAGACAGCCAACGCGAAGCACTTAAATTACGCACACATCGTTAAACGCATTCGCATTCGCAAATTGAACAATATTTGAAAAATTACACAAAAAATATTGAATAAAGTCTTTTGTAAAAAAAAAAAAAATCATCAATGGCTTTGGAGTTGGTAACGCCGCACACACACTCACACACAAAATGTGAGGTTAAGTGCTTGTTGCATAAGCAATGGTTATATGCCAAGGCATGTGGCAGGGGCAGGGGCAGGGTTGCTGGAGTGAGAATGGCATGTGCTTTACATTTCGCGAAATATTTACGCGCGTTCTTTTAACTGCCGCCCAATGATGAAGCTGATGAGAAGAACAACACGCACACACACACATACACAGACAGACAAATTGATACCACGACTGGCATGCTGCATGCCACAAGGCCAAGCAAGATGAACGAAAAATGTCTCGTTAGCAACTGAAGTCAAGACAAGTCAAGCTTAGACATTTGACGCTGATGCTGACGATGATGATAATGATGTTGCTCAACAACAGCTTTGCAAAGAAATAAAAAAAATAAAAAAAAAGAACAACGTCAAACAAATACGCAAAAGAATTGGCAACATATTTGCCCCCGAGCTGTGGTTGGGCACCCTTGAAAAATTCATCAACAAAAAAAAAAAAAATTAAAAAAAAAAAATAAATCGCGTATGCAAAATTTCAAGCATGTGCCAGCAATGAGACTTGCCTTGGTTTTTTGGGCGTTTGGCGGCGGCATGCAGATCAACTTTTCTGCATATTGGGGGGGGTGGCAGGCAATGAGGGGTACGTGTTTGATTACCACGCGCGGTTACACGCAAAACAACGTAATTTTTTTTGCTTTACACACACACACACACACACAGTCTTCCCACCAACCACCAAGCAAAGCAGCAACAACAACAACAATGAAAGTGGCACAAAATCATGAAGCACGCGAATTATTTCGTTTGTGTTACAAGAAAAATCGCACAAAATCCCACTTGACAGGCGTAGTTAGCAAGGATATCAAAAATATATCACACGGCCTACCAAAAGCGCACAGAAGGCGGGCCGGGTCAGGTCAGAAGCGACGCGACGCGACGCGGCGCCAACATTTGATATAGATCGAACAGTGACGGCATTCAACAGCAGCGGCGGCTCAGCAGCGCTCAGCATCGATGTGAGTTGACTGCGTTTAATGGCTTATTTAAATGCGTGGCGTGCGAGTTTCAAAAAAAAAAAAAAGAAATTGAAAAATTGCGCGAAATTCATGGCAGGAACGCACAACGTCAAAGTGAAATTGATACGAAAATAACAACAACAACGACAAAGACTTTAAATCATAATCAACAAAATGGAAAAAATATAAATAATGAAGCAAATAACTTGAACGCGCGCCAAACATAATCATTATGTTGCAGTTTGCTCATGATGAGCTTAAAAAAATCAACTACAAAAAAAAAAAAACAAAAAGGTCGCGAAATCGAGTTCAATCGCAAAATTTGCATACATAAAATAATAAATAAATAAAAAATGAAAAAAAAAAATTGGTTACCGCCCGCGAACATCCGTCGAAGCAACAGGATGAAAGTAGCTGAGCACAAGCGTACAGCGGACAGACGTGCTCATGACGCAATGCTTTAGAAGACCGAAAAGACGCCTCAAATGAAATTAATCTAATAAGCAACATTGTTGCAAAACGACGTATTCTAAGCAGTTGAGTTGTGGAAATTGGTAATTTTTAATAGCAACGCCGCCGCCGCCGCTGTCGTCATCATCAACATCATCATCATCATCATCAACATCATCATCATCGTCAGCAGCAACAACATTGTTGGGTGTGCCTTGTAGGCGTTACAAGTTACAGCAACCCCATTACCACTCACCTTTTTTTTCATTTTTTGTTTTTGGTTTTTGTTTTTTTTTTTTGTTTTTTATTTGTCGTTAGCAATTTTTGAACTTTGTTGGGCTAAGTCAATTTTACAAGCCATTGATGCAGAAGATCAAACTTCCTACGCCAAAATGTTGTTAATGAAATATTAATGCGAAAAGGATATGCAATTGACAATTGTGGCACGACAACTACGATGACGACAACGGCGACGACGACAATGATGAAGAAGAAGATGATGTTGTTGTTGTTGATGATGATAATGAGGTACTATATCGACCGTCGGCAACATGAAGTTGGTGCACACTTTCAGGCGCCCAAAGTTAGCCGCGCTTGTTGGCCTAAGCTGATTATGCTAAGCACAAAATCATTTGCATAGATTTTTGCTTTTGTATTTCATTTCAGACCAGTTCAGTCTATTTTCATTCTTTATGAATTTCTATACTGTTTATACATACAAACAAGTCCGGCTGGCTTGCCCGTCTGATTGGTCTTTGGTTGTTATGCTTAATTAATTTAGTTCATTAAAGTCGAAAACTTTCCTTGCCATTATTGGTTTGAGTGAAAATTGTACATCTTTTTTTTTTTTTAAATACATATACATATATATATATACATATTATAGAGTTGGACAGTTAGGGTTTTTGTATGAAATGTTGATTAGCTCACTTGAAAGAATTTTATTTTTGTGGTTTCTTTCTTCCAAATCATATTAACATTTATAAAAATATGTTCCTGAAAAAAAATGATACATACGTGAAGTATTTGCTGTGTAGTGATAAAAAATCGTTCGACTTAAGGATTCAATGCTTAATTACAAAATTTTCCATTTTGGTAAGAATAAATTCTCAAGAACGAATTTCTAGTGCTAGACTGACGTATGTGCCTTGTGGCTTTATGTAACTTAAGAGTTTTTCATACTTTTCGGCACATCTTTTATATATATCACAAATTAAAAACTGCTTGATGTGTTTTGTAGCATGATACTTCAATGTTTGAATCAATTCCATAAATTTTGCTATATTTCAATTAAATATTTTTTCTAAAACATTTTCATAGGAAACTTCTTCAATTAGCAAATAGAAAAACCTCAAACCTCCAATCACTTTTACAAAGACGTCAACGCAAGCTGACTCAGAGTGTTATATGGCATTTTTCATTACTCAAGCTTACCGAAGTTTTTAAGCACTTGTTCCGGAACTAAAAACAAAAAAAGATTGAACTTTCCACTACCCCTGTATGATTTGAAAGTTAAAGTGAGAACAAAAAACAACAAAAAAAAAGTAAAATAGATATAAACAAATACTCAACAACAGATCTAAATTAAATTACAATTTCAGATAATATGAAAAAATCACGGCCATTAATCATTTTGCTCAATGCCATTACATTATTTTGGCAAGCCGGAAAGGCATTAAACAAAAACCGTAAAGAAGTAAGAAGCATACGAGAAAATTTTGCGCCAGCTTCAATTGACATTTTCTTTTACTAGCATTACTTGCAATCAGTGCGGGATAAAAAGGAGCCATACGGCCGGAAATGTTTATAGAATGAAGTGAGAAGTGTGAGAGCATCATCGAACCGAGTAAAAATCCCATGCAGCCACTTAAAAATGTTTGCCAAATGTTGGCATTGGCGCGGTTTTATGCAAATTTTCAAAAATCTTACAATGAGTACGAGATGAAGATGAGTACCACAACGTTGGTTGACGATGATATACAATGTCTGAACGTAGTGGGCCGTGGCGAGGGGCGGAGCATAAGGACAAGCATTCATGTGAGCGAGGGCGCGGTATTGAGTCGGCAACAAATATATATACATATATTGGCTGAAGTTAAAAGCATTGATAAATCATAACCAACGCTGATTTATTTCCACGAGAATAAAGACGAAATAAGAAAAAAAAAAAAAAAAAAACAGATGAAAAAAAGAAATAAGACTAAACGAATGAATCAAAATCAAAAGGAAATCGCGTGCGGTTACGTACTTGTGCTATGGCAACGGTGGTCGCATCAATTCCAAACTAGAAGATTAACGTACATCTGACAGCTCAAGTATTATGCAAAAAAGCAATACGCTCGATACACTTTGAATGCCATTGTCGATGCGGTTTCAATTGAAAGTTGCTGTTGCTGCTAAGGGTTGAGCGTTGATTGTTTCGAATGATGTCGAAAAGGGGCGAAGATGCGACTGAGTTCAATTAGAACACAGCAACGCTACCCTCTAATTGAAAGAAGCGTAACTAACACATTCGATTTGCTAATAAATCTCGAAACTATGGAGCTGCAACAGATATCGTATATGATATTTTAAGCTAAAAGTCTCAAAGTAGACAATGGCTTGATAATTAGCTACGTTTTATTGTTGTATCAAATACAACTTGACTGAATAAAAACATCAAAATATATAATAGACAATATTTAAGTTGAGCTACAAGCCTGAAAGTAGGCAACGATTAAAGAGAGTTGTTAATTCGCGGAATTTTGTTGTTGTTTAGTACAGCTTGTCTTATTCTACATTGAAAGCAATAAAAATTAATTTCATTAAGCAAATAAATTCTCAGACTCTCTAGTAGACTTCATTTTGTACTTCAAAAATTATTAATAATTTTTTTTTTTAGGATTAAAAAAATCTTAAACTTATAAAAACTTCTATAAATCAATATTAGTATGCGAATTATTTTCTACATATTTTTGTTGTTGTTTCCTGCGTCGTTCATTAACGCAATACATCCGAAAAATCGCTTTGATGACTATGAGCAAAGCGAAAAAGAGGAGGAATTTGATTTCAATGATTTGCGTTCGAAAGCCAAAAAATTTAATATTGATGGCCCCGATGGTAATTATAAACTTGTTGCCGAATTAAAAAAGGGTGAGTGTTATTTTCTTATATGATTCAAGCAATGGCATATCATTTGTCAAAATTTTAGCGCACGGACGAAACCTTCAATTGCAATCGTATATAAGTGACTTACTTGATATTTGGATATTTCGTTCCGCCATTAAGGATGTCAAAAATGGTGCAGTTAGCAATTCGGATAGCAAAAATGAACTTGTTGAGATTTTGCCAGCGAACAAAATCAAAGAAGTCGAAAAACTACGTGAGGGCGTCAAAAAAGCAACAAATGTGAATCTTGATAAACCGGCAACAAATTCAGCTGATCCTGTTGCACATGTTTTGGATTTAATTACAGCAATTAAAACACAGGCAACACTTGTGCTGAAACGTGCAAATGAACTGGAAAAGGAAATTTTAACTGGCACCGAGAATACAAAGAAACTGTTTAGAAATACAAAATTGTCGGCATCAAAGCAATTGAACGATTTGAATGCTGGTACTAACAAGCCCACCTTTATTGGTAAAGACAGACCGTATCCTTATTCGTGGCTCGATTCAATACTAAATGCAACAAATAAGCTGTTGGGAACAGCACAAGCTCAAACGCAGAATGAACAGATTGGACAGAGCAATTTCGAGAACAAGAAATCGTAGACGAAGTGTGTGTGATGAGAATGTTTTGTTTCGTACATCAAATGACTTTTAAAGATAATGAATTTGATTTCTTTTTCTACATATGGTGTAGTGAAAGAGCTATGAATATTTGTGTTTAATATAAACTTTTTTTTACTAATTGTTCTTATTATAATTCTTGCAACAGTCACAAATAGTCACAAAGTTAATAGAATCGCAAACAGTCTTTAGTTCTCTACATTCCATTGTGCCTAAAATTGGTTCGATCTTGTATAAAACTGTTTCCTGTTGAATAATGCTGTAGTATTGTGTTTAAGGAGCATGGAAGTGTCATTTATGTTTCTATTCAACTTGTGACTATTTGTGACTGTTGGGGTTAAGGGTAAACAAAAAAAAAAAAAAAATAATTAAAAGAACGAACAGCCAATAAAGCAAATGAATGTCGTAAATTATTGCACCAACGCCAACATAATCAGAAGACACTTGAATTAAAGGCACTAAGAGATTGACTAACACGTCACAGGAAAGACAAACTTCAAGTGATTTCTCATTCAATTGACGCTGTCATTTGGTTTGATCCTTTGTTGAGCAACTTGTAATGTACTTTAATCAATTAATTTGTTTTTCGAAATGCCAAAAACCGAATTTAACTCAGCTTAGATGCCGGCGGGTGAATCGACATTGACAAAAGTAGACAAAAAAAAAAAAACAAGAAGTTGAAGGACAAAACTCAACTTGACTCAACTTAAGAATCGAATAAAACGAAACAATAACACAGAGAGAGAAAAAAAAGGACAACAACAACTGAAGACGACACAAGAACAATGCTACTGCAGAAGAGTTTGGGTCACAGGCAGGCAGACAGACAGGCAGGCAGGCCGGCCGACAAGGACGACAACTTTCGATTGGTTTGTTGGGGTGTAGGAAGTAACAAGGCGGCAGCACACTTAAGTACAATGAGGCTTATTGTGTTTGACAGCCAACGAGTGTGTGTGTGTGTGCACAAAAGCGAAAGGAGTCACACAGGACATCATAGACAGTAAGAACAGCAGCAGCAGCAGCTGACAATGTCCAAGCGAGTGTCTTCAAAATGAATTTGAAGGATTATTTTCAGGTGCTGGTTTGATTTTGTGCTGAAATCGACTTGAGAGGGTTCGAAGTCAGTACAGACTACCGAATTTTATCATTTGTCATTTCGTTTCTGGACGCTTTGAAGTGTGCTCATGTCCTTTTATTGGTAAAATTAGTAAAGGTTTCCTTTTTTTGGTTTCTTATTTTATAAGTTTTTTTTTTTTTTTGTTTTTTGTACTTGTTATAATTATAAGTCAAGTGCTGCAGTTGATTTGCAGGCAAGCAACTTGAGTGGCTACAAGGACTTGCGCAAGAAGAAGCAGCAGCAGCAGCTTAAAAGTCGAAACATAAGAAGACTTAGTTACATTTGCCCATTGGCTATACGCACGCCGTGAATGGTAATTAAGTTGAGAAATTATCACACAAGAAATGGCGTCGCTGCTTATTTCCGTTTCCGGTGTTTTAAAGATTTTTTTTCTTAGCCATTTTGTTTTTTGTTTTTTTCCTTTGCTGCTTCACTGCTGCGACAGCTAAATCAAAATCAACGCATATGAAAGGCAAAGCTTTGAGCAGCTTCAAGAAGAAGAAGAAGAAGAAAAAAATGAAGGACAACGGTGGCAAGAGGTAAAGAAATTCGTATCAAATGCGAAGCAACAACGAAACAACGAAAAAGAAAAAGAAAAAAAAAAAAGGAATTAAATCAAGAACTCATTAAGGCGCCGGATGCAATCACACTTTGCGCCATTCAGCAGGACATACACACATACGCACACACACACACACACACACACACACCCATTGAGCTAGCGACCACGAGCGACTGAGCGAGCGAATTGCATTGCAGGCAGGCAGGCAGGCAGGTTGGCTGGCAGGAAGGATGCAAGACAGCGTTTGTCAGTGGGGCGTAGGTGGTGTAATGTAATAGTGTACGCGACATATATCGCACAAAATGGCGTCACACAGTCACAGAAAAGTCTTCGTTTCGTTTCGTTTCGTTCATTGCCGCAAAGTGCGCACAATTATTCATTAACTTTGCACCGGAAAAGCAGAGAAATTAAAAACTGCCAACGCCAGGATAAATAGGGACAAAGTGCAGAAATTAAAAATATGAGAAAAAAAACAACAACATAAAACACAAAAAAATAAGCAAAAAAAAAAAAAACAACAAAAAATTTACAAAAATACAACAACAACAAAAAAACGCCAAGAGCAGAAGAAGAAGCGTTGAGAAGCATGGCAAGGCGTGAAGACAGCGGCCACAATACAGTGCAAGTACAAGCAGCGACAGCGACAGCAGCAGCAAAGCGGCTTCGAAAACGCAAAGAAGAAGCACAAAAAAAATATATACACACACATACATATTTAAGTATATATATTGTTAAATAACTGCGCTCAGCTCAGCACTAATAAAACAAAAGTCAAAAGTCCTTAAGCGCAATGAAGAAGCTAAAACGTTTCACATGCGGGCGACCAACCGACCAACCGTCCAACCGACCGACCGTCCGACCGACCGACATGAGCGATAATGGGCCACAGTTGCAAGGCGGCTGGGGTGTGGGGCAAATGCAGAGACATTGGGTGACGTTGGGCAAATCAGTTCAGAGGTCATAAAGGCAGCAAACGACACTGCAACTGCACTGCATTGTTTTTGTGTGTAGGTGTGGGTAAAGAGGGAGGTGCATGTCTTTTTTTTTTTTTTTTTCTTGTATGCAGGAAGGGGTTAAAGTGACGTGGTTCTATTATTGTTATTTTTTTTTTTCACCCTCTTTTATTATTATTATTATTTTTATTTTTTTTTTGGATGACTTCACTTTGACTAAGAAGCAACGCAGGCGATAGAGCAAAGCCTAACAGTGCATTCGAGTGACGGTGATGGTGACGTCGACGTTGACGTCGACCTGCAACAAGCAGAAGAAGAAAAAAAAAAATCACAAATGACAAAAATAGTGCTGAGCAACATTTTATATTCATATAAAAAGCAAACGCGTTCGTCTCATTTTATTTTATTTTTTTTATTGTTAGTTTCGTTTTTTTGTTTTTTTTGTGTGTGTGTTTTTTTTTTCTTGTCTCAGCGCATTTTCGTTTGCGCGAAACCATAAAATGCTGTAACTAAAACGCTTCCGTTGCAAGCTCAGCGTCGTCTACACGCCGCTTCACACCATTCCACAGACACACACAACAAAAAAACACACAAGTGAAACGATTTGGCATGGCCCACGCCAACGGAAAATGCACTGAGCAACTGAGTAACTTTAACGGTCACAAGAATCACAACTTTGTTGTTGTTGTTGTTGTTGATGATGATGATGAGGCGAACAAAAAGAACGTGGACAATGATGATGACAATTTGTTATAAAAATCCAAGCTACATGCACGCAGCGAAATTTGCAATTGTTTTTACATAGCTCAAGCATTTTATAAATAATATCACAAAACAAAAAATTCATTAAAATAATGCATTAATGTATATATGTTATGCTATTGCCGATAATCATAATTACTTAGTGGCCTTCGACGCACAATAGTCTGGAAAACATTTTTAAAAAATTGGAAATCAACGAAAATTTTATTAAAAAGACATTAACATGGTTTCATAATTCATTAAAATGATGAATTTTTTTTAATGCTATTTAAACTATGAAAAATACGCCGTTAACCAAAACGTTTTATTTCATTAAACAATTTCAAGAAATTTTTAATAAAACAAAATGCATGAAATGATGAATTTTCATTCATTAAAATGATGAATTTTTTTTTCAATGTAACATTAACTATTAAAAAAATGTCGTTAACGACAATGTCATTTCATTAAAAATTATAGTGAATTTTTTGTATTCATTAAAATGTTGAACAATTGCTATAAGTTTTAATATGATAGAAATTGTATTATTTAATTGAACTTTAAAGCGCATTAAAATTTTTTAACATATTACAATACATTTTTTTTATGTAATTTTCTCGTTTGTTTCATCAAAATGAACATTATTTGATGTATGCTTGCATTGCATATAATTTTCATCAGTGTGCTCAAAAATTATGCACTTTGGCGCATTTGGCTTTGTTTTACGCGTGCCTTGTTTTGCTCACGTTCTGTTTCTTGCCTCTTTTTTTGTATGCTTTGCATGCGGGTGGCAAAAACATCATATCCGGACAACGTCACTTGAGATAATTGCGCGTACCGCTGCTAACTGCACTACGACCCCAAACCGCACAACAGCCCGTAACTGTGCTCCTCTAGCAATAAGCTCACGACAATCGAAAAAAAAAACAACTACACTGACTGTAAATGCAAAATGGAGGCACATTTTTCTAAGAATTTCTGCATGTCGCCAAAGTTTTTTGCAAAAAAAAAAAAAGAAAAACGTTTAAAACAAAAAAAAATAATAGCAGAAAAAAAATCTGGCGGCAGTTGTCGTGCGGTCGCGATATATACGACGTACTACATCCCTTTGTGCATATCATGAACCGGATCAGCGCCAGTAGATGAAGACGAAGGCAACCAGGCGGCCGGTCGGTTGAACGCACTGTCGGGCGTAGTGAAGGAAATGGGCTGTGGTCTGACGGCGATGGCGGCGGCGTTTAAAAAATAAAAAGGAAAGGCGCTTAAAACAAAAAAAATATATATATTTATACATATATATTTGAGAAACACAATAAAAAATGGCAAAATAAAAATTCATAATTACGTTTACTCCGGTAATTAAAAATTATTGTAATAAACGCAGCGGGGGTTGATGGCAGCAACGGTGCAGAGACGGCGACGGTCAGACGAATGGATTTCTAGGACAGACTGACGTATACTTATTCTTTTTCATCCTCTAGGCAAAGGCATAACACACTAGTGTAACGCAATGGCGCTAGATGGCGCGCCACTACAACTGCTACGCATGCCGCATGTGGTCAAAATGCTTTGCTCAAAGTGAAAAAAAAAACAAAAAAAAATTGAGTTAAATACTAATTTCACAATGGTTTGGCATGGGTGGGCATGTACATAAGCATTGGACAGGACATGCCAGTAAAAAAAGACTAAGAAGCAGAAGAACTCAACAACACAAATCATTGCAAAAAAAAAACAGAGAAAGGAAAACAAAAACAGGAACAAGTACTTCTATAAAAAAGGTTGCGTCTGGCAGATGACAGCAGTGATAATTATATGATAATGTGTAATGCGTACAGAAGTGGTTAACAAATGAAAAAGTAAAATAGAACTTAACCAAACGGAAATACAAAAGATATTTGAATATATGTATATACAAATATTTATTTGCTAATATATGTATGTAAGACGAAGTAAACCCGCTTTTTTTCTATTTTTTTCGCCAACACAATACAATTTTTATCAGCCAATTTACTTGGTTGTTAAAAACTTCACAGACTTTAACGGCTTGAATGATGTACATTAGCCACAGAATACAATTATTCAAGTGAAGCATACTTTTTGGCAGCTTAAAATTGATGTACGGTTGCCCAAAAGTATGCAAGACAATTTCTCACTTAATTTTCATGCAACCGACTGCGAAATTCTTGCGCAAATCAAACTTGTAAATTAGCGATACTCATTGACAAATATTTCACTCAAACTCACTTAGACTCAGACATGTACACAGACAAGACCCGACCAGACTAAAAGACAGTTAGTCAGTCAGACCATTTTGTCTGTCTGTCTGTTCGGCCAACTGCCTGTCAATCATTTAACGCTGCCTTAGCAAATCTAAGACAAACCAATGGAAAAAAGCTTTGCCAAAAGCCAACCAACTCAAGAAGATTCGACTCTCCTTCAGACGCTTGCCTTGTTGTCTATGAAATGACTAATATTTCTTGTTTTTGTGTTTTTTTTTTTTTTGTTTTTTTTTTGATTGAGCGAACGAGGGAGACTTTCATCGAAGTTGTTTCGACGTTTGCAATATTTCAAACACGAACTTTGCGCGCCAAAGATTAATTAACTTATGTCAAAGTAATTTTCAACGTTCGTTAAGGAGACAACGCAGCACAAGCCAAAAAGTATGCTACAATCGGATGGCAAGCAACGGTGCGGTGCGGTTCGGTTCGGTTCAGTTCGGTACAGGCAATGAACAGAATCATGGTAACGCACGCCGCGCATCGCACGACGACGTCGACGTCAAACGGAAATACACCGAAAGACAAACGAAATTGATTGTCAGTCGTTCAAAGACATTTTTTCTTATTTGCGAATTGTGAGGGCGGCGACAGTAGACTATAGGGCAAGCAGTCGAACGGACAGAGTGAAGCGTGGCGTGTGGGTAAGACTTACTTCAGGCTGTTTGCCTACTTACTTTGGCTGTGGTTTCGTGTAGCTTAAGTAGTAGCAAAGGCCGTATAGTAGGTAAGCAGATAGGTCAACGTGGGTGTGGATGTGGGGCAGTTGTCTTAGTATAGTAGCATACTTTTTGGCTTGTCGATTGTCAGCTGTCGGCTGTTGGCTGTTGCTGACCAAAGGCAGTCAATAAGTAAATAAATGAATGTAATTACAAGCTAAATAAACACCAACGCGATTAATGGCTAAGTGGTAATGCTATAATGTGTATGTGGGCGACATGTATTGCATACTTTTAAGGGCAGCTTACACAATCGCCCCACACACACACACACTCACATCTTCAATGCGGTTTCGCTTTGTCTTTTGTCAGTATTTCAGCTATGCTTTTGTCTTTAATACTTATGCCAGGTTTTTTCATGCACATAAAAGTATGCAAGACAGCCCTTTTTTAAACACTAAAAAAAAAATTTGTAAGAAGTATGAAAAAAATCCAGTTAAGTAAAATAAAGCACAAATTTACACATTCTTAATAAAATAAATAGAAAAACGCTTGCCGCGACGCAAAAATTTATGAAAAGAAAATACTTAAAAATGCGGCTTACAAAAAAATAAAAAAAGCATGCTTTTTGGCGTTGTCGTATGGCAGTCAGGCAGGCAAGAGAAGAAACAAAAAATTACAAAGAAGCACAACACACAGAATTCTCGTCAAAAGTAAAGAAAAAGTGTTGCATATACGTGGATTTTTTTTAAGGATCTTCTTGTTGTGGCTGTTTTTTTTTTCCTTACCCATACTTCACGCAAATTGTTTTTTTTTTACTTTTTTTCAAATTGTCAGTGTTGCCCTTTTTATTTAAAGGATTACACTTTGCATTGCTCACGAAAAATGCTTTTTAACAAAAAGGAACGTATGAAAGAGGATTTCAGTGCAGTGCAACCGACTATTTAATGTCCTCTAAGTGACAACGGTTATAAAAACATGAAATGGAACTATTAAACTTTGAAGTTTCGCAACATTTCTTAAATTATACAAATAAGAAAGACAAGCACAGCTTGACTGGATGTATTTTTTATCGATCAAGTCATATATCATATATTACATACAAACTGTTCAAACTGCAAGGCCGCGCATAGCAATGAACGTAGGGTATATTCATTAAAATAAGAAGAAAATTCTTTAGTAAAAGATTTTGCTTGTCATTTATGCGTTTATCTTGTAAACTGCCGCAAGCTACATACGAACGCAAAAGTTGTTGTAGGTGAACGCATTTTAGGCGCAATGCGGCAACAACGACTACTTTGGAGGACATAAAAGTATCTTAGTCTTATAACATTACTGTCGAAAATTCAATCAACATTGCTAAAGCAATTGCCTGAAGTAAGTTGAGAAATGTTCCAAGCAGCATTAATTAGATATAAGTTTTTGCATTGCCTACTTACAGGCAGCAATATGAAATTGGAAAAAGCGTAGTGCCTCAAAGAGTTCATATTGCCAAAACGAATTTTAGACCAGACTTGAAAAGTGTCTCAGCAACAGGAACAAAACGAGGCAGTCAAACGGACAGATATAGAAATTGCAAGCGCGCCTAAAATTATGCAACTGTAATTCTGTATTGTACATACATGTAGAAAAAACAGCAGAGCTAAAGAAGCAGTTGAACATAACTAAGGACAAGACGTTCAAGATGCCAAACAACGTTGAGCTGTTAAACAAATACGAAAAACGCTTAAAACAGGGGGGGGAGTGTGCCTAAACAAGTTAAAAAATCACAAAAAGAGGTGAACGAAAAGTCTTCGCACATGTGACGCCGTCGACTGGCTTTGAAGCTGAGCTAGTAGCGCCTCTGCTGCGGCAACACTTTTTTCTTTTGCTTCACGGCTTTTGAACGGTCGACTTTTTTTTGAGATTTTTTTTTTTTTTAATCTCTGATTTCTGTGTGTGCTTGTGGCACATTTAAGATGACATTTTATTTACGTTTTTTATTTGTGTATTTTTTTTACTATTTAAATATTTTGTTTCAACATGCGTTGTACTTTGCTGCCTACTTTTTGGCGCTTAACTGTCTTCATGCTGTTGTTTTGTGCTAAGCTTAGCGTTGATGCTTTTTGCCTGCGACTTCTTTGTTTGTTGTGCTGTGGCTAGAAAACCTATGTCGCCCAATTAGACCAAGTCCAAGTCAAGTAGGCACTCTCTTCTCTTTTTGTTGTTGCTGTTATTATTGTTTTTATTTTTATTTTTATTTTCTGTCTAATTAGCAAAGCGTCGCATATGGGCGACGTTTACAAAATATTGTTGGCTGTGTTTTTTTTTTTTAAACAATTTTTTTATAAATTTTTTTTTTTCATATTATTTTATTGTATTTTTTTGGTATTTTTTTTTAATTAGCATTTATCGCATTGCGAGGCCTTAGAGCGAATGACAACAACATCAAAAGGCCAACTTGAATGATGTTCGCTTTATGTATATATTTTTACTAGAGATTAGCCAAACCACACACACAGACACACATTTACATATATGTATACTTATGAGTCCTTTTTGGTTGCGCCTTGTCATGTTGCGTTTCATTATTGCGTTAATTTCATTAAAATTAAACACATGCACAGCCAAGAACAATGCTAATTCAACGTGTTAGGCGCACTTTTTAAGTAGCTGTTAATGCAAAAACAACACACACACACAAAGTCCTTAGTAGAGAACTCGACTTGGCCAGTCAGCCATGATGTGTTGCACGAGCCATCACCATCATCGTCATCATCATCACGATGATCAGCCTCAACTACAAGCTGAGCAATACAAAGGTACAACTTTGTCTATGCTTTTTTAATGTGGTCGACATACAAGTAAGTACAAGTTGCAGTAGGCGTGGCTCTGGCTCTGGCTCTGTGTGCACAGGCATAACCCCTTTTGTGAATACACTTGTTTACCTTTAGCACGCGCTTTGTGCGCATATTAAATTAAACGCAAGTGCTACAAACATGTCGTCATCACTTATTATTTTTTTTTTTTTTATTTTGCCACCAAAAAATATTCTATTTTTTTAACCACATTTTTACGGAAAAAAAAAAAAATCTTTCATTTTGTTTCTTGGGTTTTTCGTTTTTATTTGATTTTTTTTTTTTTTTTTTGGTGTTTCTTTTTGGTTTTCTTGTGTAGTTTTTCGCATACCGGACAATGAATGAGTGCGCGTTTTACGCGTTGCACGTGTGCATTCTTGTGGCTTGTGGCGGTGGTGAAGGGCAGTCAGCCTTTGGACACTTGAAATGCTTAACCAAGCTGGTTGCCAACGTTTGACAATATATCTCTTACTTAGTAAAAGTTTTCAACTGGACACTGGTCTGAATGACAGCCAGGAACATTTTTGTTGGCCTTTTGTAAGATTTTTTTTAAATATTCTTTTTTTTTTTTTTGTCTTTTGTTTTTGTCTTGTAGCTGCGCTTTGGTTGACACCTAAAACAAAAGCGGTTAAAAAAAAAAAAATGTTTCACAAAAATACAAAGTAAAAACTTTGTGTTAAGTAGAAATTGCCTGTAAGAGGTTTACACAACTTAATGCTCATTAAAAGTATTAATTTTTGCTTATTAAAAGAACATATTTTTATTGTTTGTGGGCTGACTTCTTTTAAATAACACTTAATTAAGTTAGAATGGCGAAGGTTGAGCGAAAGTATGAAATATTTTGCGAATTTTCAATATATTTCTATAAACATTTTATGTAGTCTGCTTTCAGGCAGCATTTGCAAATGTATAAGCGAAAATATATTAATTCAATGTTTCAATAAACCGTTTTTGGCCACAGGCAAATCACAAAAACAACAACAACACACACAGTATTTTCATGTCTTAAGCGTGTCTGGGCACAACGACTTCAATAACCCTCTTCCCAACACTCCTCCCCATGTCGGTAGTTTTACAATTCGACCGTGTTTATGTTTGTGGCATTTCTTGTGCATATAATTTTAATTTATTTGTGTTTCGTGTTTTGTTCTTGCGCAAGACACAAACAACTTCTATGCAAACTATAAGCAAGCCAAACAATTCCAATTGAATACTCAAGCATTTATTGTTTGCCATCTTGCCTTGATCTGCGACGCGTTGTCTGTCTTAGTCTTCATAAGTTTGCTGTCGGAATGCAAAGATTTGTGCAAAATCAATGTACGTTTTGTCGCTGAGCTGCTTTGAATTGATTAAAGAATGGAGACTTCTATTTGATTGGCTTGTGAGCGTTGAAAGATTTTTATAAAAATGGAGTTCTGTTAGATTTTGAAGATCTTGAGATTTCTCCCATAATTTGCTCTATCAATTTAAAGATCTATTAAATATTCACCTGACAGAAAACTCACTAAACTACCATAGTATTTTTTACAATTTCTATACTAAACATTCCCTGACTAAATAAACTTTATTATCTCAAGCCCAATGCGCTATTTCATCGATCTATCCCGAGGGCGAATATCACTCGAGAAAGAACAATTCTGTTAGAATTTAAAGCTCTATAGATTCATCTCACCGAAAACTGACCAAACTTTCATAGTATTTTTTACAGTTCCTATAAATGGACAATGCCCCTGACTAAACGAACTTTATTATTTCTTCGTTCTATTCCGAGGGCGGATATCACTCTATGAAAAACCAAGGATATCAACTCATGACATCATTAACTATGTTCTGGATCCCAGCCGATCCTAACAGTATATACGCAAAACAACTGGACAGACATATCAATATTGATTTCTCTTTCGCTGCTGATCAAGCATATAACGATCATAGATTCTTCAGTGAGTTTGTCATTACTTCTTTAGGGTTTTTTTTTTCCAAAGAATGTTCCATTGCATAAAACTAATATACCCTTACATCATAAAGTAAAGTACATACATACATACATATATAATAAAAAGAAAAACGAGACTTCGAAGCAAACAAACAAAAGTTGATTTCCAAAAATTTACGATTTTGATTTTGTATGAGCTTTGTTTGTGCATGTGTGTGTGTGTGTGTGTGTGTTTGAATAAGTTTTCATAATTTCAAGTGGCTTTGAAAGCGAATACGTATGAGCTATAAACTAATGTCGACTATGTGTGTGTGTGTGTGTGTTTGTTCTTTGAGTCCTTCGTTTTCAAAAAGGTGCGATTAATTGAAGCGCACTTGTTATTTCAATGCCTAAGTCTCTGGCAGAAGCTCTGACTCTGACTCTAATGCTAATTTTTGTTGTTGTTAGTGTTGTTGGTGTTGTTGCTTTAGCGAAAGTCAAAAGGATAATGAAGCTATGGCATGTTGTTATGCATTAAAAAAGGACTATCGTGGCAAAAATATTTTCATTGATAATAAAGGATAATAAAGTGCGCGACGCATAGTTTGCCATGCCACGCCCCAATGCCGTCAAAGTAGTGTTCTTTATGAATGAGCGAGAAAGCACACGACTCGCACAGCATATTCTTGCAATCATATATTTGTATGTGTGTGTGTGTGTGTGTTGTTGTTGTTGTGTATTTTAAAATCCTTTTTCAATTTATTGTTTCGACGTTTTGTTTATTTACGTCTGGCAAATTAATGAAAAGGATTTCTATTTTGATTTGCCTCAAACTTAAGCGACAACAATTCGCAGCGATGATGATGATGATGATGTTGAGGACGACGATGAACCACTTGTTTTTGCCTTGCCCGCATATCCTGGCCTTGTTTATTAAAGTATGTGTGTGTGTGTGTGTTTGTCTACCTTCTGCTTTTAGTTTTTGTTTTTGTTTTCATATTATTTTAATTATGCTGCTTTTTTGGAATTTTGCATTCATTGACTTCAATAGCATCGTCGTTGTTGTTGTTGGTGTCGTCATCAACAGCAACAGCAATTCTGACTTAATAAAGTTTGTTTTTTTTTGTCTTTTGTTTTGCCATTTTTCGAGTTTTGTCTTTTATCGAAGACGCACAACATGGCTTGCACATAAATTAACCATAGTTGCATTCAAATCAAAAAATGATTGCAATCAACAACAAGCAAACGAAAACGAAGAAGAAGAAGAAGCAGCAGAAGCAGGAAAAAAATTAACTCAAACCAAATGAAGCAAAAGTCAAAAAGACAACATTCGAAAATGTTTGCCCAAAATGCAAAATTGCTTCTTCTTCTGCCTTCGTACAACTTCCGCTCAATGTTTTTTTTTTTGACCCATTTTTGGTGTTTTGACTAATGACCTTTCTTCCTGTTTTCTACTCTTTTTAGTCTTCGTCTCTGTCGCACTACTGCACTTGTATTTTATCGCTCTCTCTCTCTCGCATATACGACCTGCTCTTAAAGGCTTTCGTCGTTTGACTTGTTTAGCCAAATGTTGCTATCAGCGACTTGAGATCGACGCTTTTGACCATTTACAGTCAACACAAATGAACTTCCAATCGTTTGGCTTATAAGTTGTTATCATAGTGCAAAGTTCGGTTACTTCGACTTATCAAATGCGCTATAGAATCTAAGGAATATTCTATAATTTTATAGAGTTCTTATTGAAACAGTTCTGTGTGTAGAATTTTCTGAGTTCCTAGGGGATTTAAGAGGGGAAATATGTTGTCCTCCCAAAAGTTCATATGAGCTGCTTCATTTTAAAAGCTCTCCTCTCCCACAAAATCCTTAGTCAATACAATATTACAAAGATTTTCTTTAATCCTCACTTTTATAGTGCAACATGTCTTAAATATTCTCTTGAAATTTCAAATGTGTAAAGACCTATTAATAAAACAATCGAATGAAAACCTCTAAGACTTCTATTACAGATCTTAAACCTTTAATCGTTGTTATTAGTTTGAATGCTTTCGATGCATTTCGGGCAAACACTTCCATTGGCTGAATTTTAAATGATTTGGTGGCTCTACAAAGGTCTTCAAGTTTTCAACCAATAAGTCAATTTTTAAGTTCAATGAGTCTCATAAAAACCTCAACATTTAAAAAATTAATTATAATTCTTTCGCGTGATTTTTTAAACTTTTTTTTAATACAAAAGATCTCTTCAAAAAAGTTTAATTTGATTCAATACATTATACGTTTCAGTACTTATACACATTATTATATATTTTTGTTTATAAATATCATTAATATTATTTTAATTGTATAGAATTTTCCAACAACTTTTCACACAAACCTTTGCCAAAGACGAATGCTCCCCAAAAATAAATGCATTTGTAGCGCATTTGTTGCAACTTGTTTGCTGCTTACATAATCAAGAAAATTAGTATCTTTTGCAAGTGTTTTGTTTCACCATTTATGACAAATTGATAATCGGTTTTCGCATGATTCGAACCAACCAAGAAATAAACAAAAACAAAAACAAGAAAACAACTTACGCACAGAATGCATGGAGATGCAACTGAAAATGTCTTTGGCGCTTGGCAATTTGCATACAATGGCGTCTGTGGTCAAGTCACAGAAGTCAACAAACAGAAAACATGTAATACAACATAGGAATTAAGCAGCATCACTTTGGATAAGGGAGTCGAGCACAGGCCAGCAAACAAACTGTACAAAGTCAAAACAAAAACCGTTAAAGGCATTGAACAAAACGCACAATTCTTTCTGCCAAGGACAGACAGACAGACAGGCAGACGGCAGACAGACTCGAATATAATTTTGCAAGCCAATAAAATAAAATCTAACAAATTAGTGAAGACAAATTTCAATAAGAGATTCTCAATAAGCAAAGTCGAAATTCGAAAAGTGAAATACACTCAAAGGGCAATCAAAATTTCCCCTGCGAAATGCACTCGAGTTGTTCGAATTGAGTGAAACTCTGTTTGACTATGAGTGAGCACCAAGAGCGACTGAATGCAAGGTGTCACAGCTGAATGAGTGAGTGTGTATGAGTCGAGTGTATGAAATGAGTGGCTTTAAGTAAGAATTCATGACTCATATGAAATGAGTAAAAGAGCATTTTAGAGTGCAAGTGTCAATGAGTGCACTAATGAGTCAAAACTATATGAGTTATTTGCACATTGAAGTTCGAAGAAGCAGCAAAATAAAGCTTAGTATTATTTTGAGTGAGTAAATAATGATTGAGTGCGAATACTTTCGAACTAAGTGTGAAAAAAATGCAAGCCTTTGCATTGCATTGTGCTTCATCTGCGATTTTTTAACTATTTTATATATAAGTAAGAAAGTAAATTTATTAATGCTAAAAAAGTTTTCAAATTGAAATCAATGATTTAAGCAAATTAGATTTTCACGAAAAAGTGCAAAAAAAAAAAACACAGCACCGCACAATACGCACGTTTGATCAACACACACACACACAGGCACACGCACACAAATCAAATGGCCTCAAAATAATCGACCACAAAAGCCGCCGCTAATGTGTCGCGCTCAGTGAGCATTAACCAAAGCTAAAAGGCAAAAACGGGCAGCATACATAGTAGACTCGATACATGGCAACGCATGGCAGACAGAGAGACAGACAGACAGACAGATGGGCAGTTGACCAGTGAGGCAACCAGACAGACATACAAATCAGACTAGGCCAGACCAAATCAAGCCAAACCAAACCAAACCAAACCAAAACAGTCGAGTGCAGCACAACCAACAAGCCATCGTCATCATCATCGCCATCGCCATCACCAGCAACACCACCAACAACAACATCAGCATCATTTCAACAGTTGTGGCATGTTATATGTCGACATATATGAGACACATTGGTGATGGCAAAGGTCACGGGCACAAGCCGCGTATACGCAACGCTCGCGCCCAAAAACAGGCAACAAAAAAAAAAAATATATCATCAAAAAAAAAAAGGAGGAAAAAAAAGAAAAACAAACAACAACAACGACGATGAAATTCCGCCAAATACAATTATGAGTACTTGACTTGGTAGTCACTTGTGTTCGTTTGGCAGCGCCAATGTTTGCAGGTACATATATGCGTGTGTGTGTGTTGGCGAAGGACAAAAGACACAGACACACACACACACATACAGAGTATGCGAGAAGTGAAGCACAAACAAACTGTACTGAACACAAGCCGCGAATTCGCGCGCGTTAATAATGATAAACACAATGCATGAGCACAATGTCAACGGCAACGACAATGATAATCACGATGATGATGATGATAATGATAATAATGATGTTGCTGATATTGTGGTCAAGTCATAAGTAGCTGGCGTGTGTGTGTGTGTCTTGTTTGTTTGCTTCTCTGCTCGCTGCTCGCTGCTTTGCTTGATTGAAGTAAAACGCATGTTTCCTTGTTTACACTCAACTGACCGTGAATCCGTCGTTTTTCACATACGCTGACGCAAATGACTCCAATTGCAAGTCAACTCGTCAACAAACATAGCTTCTTGACTTCATTGGCCGTCGCTTCTCTCTGTGTGTCTGTGCGCTTATCAATTATTATTTTTCAAAAATGAGCCAAAGTCGAAGCATTTTGATTGGAGATGCATAAGTTCAGCTTGGATAACATAATTTAATCTGTCAACTTATAACTTTAATCGATGTTTTTCAATAAATCGAAGGCTTGCCAACATAACTACTCGTAGATCTCTGGCTAAGAACTTGAAAAATTCAAGCTGCTTTAATTGGAGTTCCAAACACTAAGTAAACTGTAATTAAAGTCTGAAGAGATATTATATAATAAAAAAAGGTCTGCAAAGTTTTAATAAGGTTATCACTTCTTTAGAACGGATGACAGATCTTGGTGTATATTGGTATCCGAACTTAAAGCAGAAATCATAAATAAAGACGCTTTTATTATTAGAACACTACAATCTTTTCTTTTTCTAGAGATTTAATCTTGAAATACGTGCTTGGATCATCTCACTTCATGTCTGCTTGAAAAATCTTTTACTTTATTCCTCACTGAGAGCTGCTAAGTAATACAGTAAGTAGTCTATGCTTGATGTAGTAAAAAATTTTAATGCTCAAAACTAACAAATCTGAACTTTATTAAAATCAGTGATCAACTTGCAGGAGGAAAATCATTATAGAGCTTAGATATGATTTAATTATTATCTATTTTTATATATATATAATTTTATTTAATACAAATTTAAAAAGTTTTTTAAAGTTTCGAAAAATTCGACGCTAACTTGAGACGCTCAATGATAGAATTTAATAAAAACCACGCCTAACAAAACTTTTTATTTACTTTTTAATGAAAGTACATTTATAATTTGTGCCAATATATATAAATATATGTACAAGACTTTACCTGTATGCCTGACAACAACAACAATCATTCAGTGAGCCCCCATACCATTTGAGACCACCAACCGCCTTAAAAGCGGACAGTAGCAGTCCGTTATGTTAAAAGTTCTTTGTACAGTGTGCGGCAATAGTTTGTAACATCAACAAAAATCGGTTATGGCACGCGCATGGGGTATGGGGTGACAGTGGGCTGGGGAAGCTGGTACTCATTTAATTTTCTGTTCAATTCCACATTCGTTTCGGTGTTGAATTTTTAATCATGCACGTTGCCAGTCAACCAAACAAAACCAAACGAACGTTGAGCTGAGCTGAGCTGAGTTGAGTTGAGGTGACAACCCTTCATTCAAACCAATAACGCACCCGAGCCAGTCAGCCAACTAGCCAGCCAGCCAGCCAGCCAGCCAGTGCGCCATTAAAAACTATACGAAACAAACACCACAAACAGGTCAACTCAATTTAGCCTTTCGGACACTTTATGGCAAACGTTGAAGCGTTGGAACGTTGGTCAAGGCAGTGATGGTCAAGCATGGTCAGCGTATAGGCTGATAGGCAATGGCTTGTCGGCAGGCGGCTGGCGGGCGGTTGATTGCGCATGCAAGCGAGTGTAGCTCATTAAATAATATCATCTTTTTTTTTTTTTTTTATTTGGCAGTGAGATTCACAAAGGCACAAGGGCCAGAACAGAGTGAACAGTGAACAGTTTGCTGTGGCAAAGTATGAGTATGTTGATGGTAATGGCAATGTTGATGATGATGATGATGATGACGTTGCTGTCCTTCGATGCCCAAGTGTATAGCAACAACAACAACAACAAATTATAACAGACGCTTGACCAGCACTCAAAAGTCGTCGACGATGACGATGGCGACGCTTATCAAAATGTTGTCGATGCTCGTTTGCTCAGATATGTTTGGCCTCTGAACTCTTACTCAAACCGAAACGGGTTCAATTTTGGCAAAAGGCAATGGTTGTTGTTCACCATCGGTCCGTTTGTCCGTCCGTCCAGCCAACCATCCCCACATGGTTGCGCGTCAGGACACAAAATTTTTGAAAACGCTTTTAAATATTAAAATCCATGACGATTTCAACATTTGTAGATTTTAGTTTTGTTAGTGAACAAAACGTCAAACATTTGTGGGGGGGTTGAGGGCACTTTTTTCTATGCTGTGTGTGTGTGTGTGTGCCTTACACGTTTTCATCTTTCATTTAGTTTTGGTTTTAGTTGCTTTTTTTTTGCTTGTGCGCGCATATTGAATTTATTTAATTAAGGGTTTCATACACACACACACACACACACACACACAAATACGCTTTGAATGTAGGGTGATACACACACACACACACATTGGAAAAAGAACTAAAAGTAATAGCAAGTTTGGACCAAAGGCATCATCATCAGCATCATTGACCAGCATACAGTACAGGGTTGTCACACACAACGTTACTTAGCGCTTTGTCGCATTCACACACACACACACATACACACACATACATAATTGCCATCTTCTCGTACGTTCGCTGTGCTGTGCTGTGTCCTGCATGTAAGCCACCTCAATGTCTCAATTTTCAAAAGTATTCAATGTTGCCTTTTATATTTCACAATAATTTTTAGTAAAAATAAAAGTGGAAGAAGAAGAGGTAGCAAACAAACACAAATTCATATATCTGTTGCACTCACTCATGCTCTATACATCTCGCTCTCTCTTATTTTTTTTGTTTTTATACTTTTGGTAGAGTATATTAACTTTGTCATGAAGTTTGCAACGCAGAGAAGGAGACATCTCCGACTATATAAAGTATATATATTCTTGATCAGCACAACGAGACGAGTTCATATAGCTATGTCCGTCAGTCTGTTCGTCTGTCTGTCTGTTTCAATGCGAACTCCTACTAGAGTTTTGAAGTTAGAAAAAAAAATTTATAGTTTTTATAGTTTATAGGTAGAAACCAGCTTGATCGGAATACTATCAGCTCAATTTTTTGCATAAAAACATTTTTGACTTCAATAAAGTCTCACTGCGAATTAAGTGAAGATCGGATAAATATATCATATAGCGCCCATAAGAACAATCGGTCAAAAATTCGGTTTTTGTAAAAAAAAACCTTTTTTTTTTCTTAAATATAAACAGATGAAATTCTAAGATATTCTAAAGTTTCATCAGAATCGGACATAAGGGCGTGACACCGCCCATATAGAGATAAACTTAAAAATGTGATTTCTCTGTAAGCCGACGAGATAGAAGATTGCAAAATGAAGTGTGGAATGACTGCATTGTGTTCTTTAAAAAAAAAAAATTTGTTAATGAAAATTAGAATAGAAATATCTTTAAAAATCAATATGATTCTTATTGGAAAAACTATAAGACGGACTTTCCAATAGAATTAATTGAGAAAACGCTTGCAAGAGAATATAAGTTTCAGCAAAGCTGAAAATAGCTCCCTTACTGATTGTTTTTTGTTCACTTTCATGTCGATCTACTCGTACATTGTTGCATGTAGCGTTGTTTTGACCAGAGTTGCGACGTGTCCATAACTGAACATATTCAAATAGTTTGCTTTTTTTTTTGTTGTTTTTGTAAGCTTTGCTTACGCTTTTGTGTCCATGCTCGACCAACTCATCAGCACAGCCGACCATCTTCACCCTCTGTCATTCATGGCTCGCTGTCGACACTTCCGCTTAGTGCGGTTCAATGCGGATGTCGCCAACATACTGCACCACTTCACCGTGTCCTTTACTACTACTTCAACCGTCTTCTGCTTCGCAACTCACTGGCCATGCCACTTCTCTCTTTCTCTCTCTCTCTCCGACTGGCACTTCTTTTGGTCACCCGCAGCTCGTCTCTGGAGTATGTTTCATTTCATTTGCTCGATGCTGTTGCCGATTTCATAACCGGTGCCGTTCGCAAAATCATTCTAGGACTCATTCTTATGCGTTTGTGACTCGGACTGTGACTGCTGAGCAAATGGGCAACAAACAAAAACGCAAAACGAATTGAAACATTTGATATGAAAGTGTTTCCCTTGTTTTGCACACTTGTATATTTTTTGGTTTGCTTCTTCTTTTTTTTGGGGGGGGAGGCAGGAGGACCTTACACCTTTTTGCATTGCTTCTGCATCGAAATATTTTTTGGTATGTCATATTTGAATGGTTTTGCATTGTGTTCGTCATGAGTTGGCTACAAATTTTTGCAAGCAAACAAAAAAAATAAATAAATGAAAACTTAAATAAAAAGAACCAAAACATCATGCATAGTGTAACAAAATGGCTGTTGTTGTATAAAATATGGAAACATTGATAGATGATCTTTGGGTTTCTAAAATCAAAAGTCGCAAATTGTTCCGAAATTTAAATCTTTAGTTCAGTAAGGAAGTAGTTTTACCTGGAAAGTTTTGCGGGAGTGTCGCAAATTGGCATCTATATGGAATATGGGGCTGCTCTTTCCGAATTTCCTCTTTGCGACCTTCTACGACCGCCGCTTAAGCCGCCATTTTGAAAAAATGGCGTCCAAAATAACTTTTTTGACCATATCTCAGTTTTGGCTCATTTTACGGCAAAAACATCTCCATACTAAATTAAACTAGAGGAAATTTCCAACAAATTATGTTCTAACCTTTTTTTTCGTAGGACTAACAGTTTAGGCGTACGAGCGGCGCAAAGTGTTCAACTTTGGTACTATGGTTTTCATACATTTTGTAAAATGAGCCAAAATGGAGATATGGTCGAAAAAGTGATTTTGGACGCCATTTTTTCAAAATGGTGGCTCGAGCGGCGGTCGTAGAAGGTCGCAAAGTGGAAATTCGGAAAGAGCAGCCCAAAATCCATATAGATGCCAATTTTCAAAACTCCCGCAAAACTTTCCAGGTAACCCCCTTTTTTACGACTTCCTTACTGTACTACTTCTCGAAAAAATAAAAAAAATAATATAATTATTGAAGTATCAATATTTGGGGATATTCAAAAACTCTGTGATCCCGAAAATAAATTATATAATTGGTGAAGTAACAATATTTTTGGATTTTCAAAAACTCTGTGATCCCGAGAATTCGGCATAGATATTTGTAGATCTTCAAAAACTCTGTGATCCCGAAAATTTGGCATAGATATTTGTAGATCTTCAAAAACTCTGTGATCCCGAGAATTTTATTGAGCAGCAACTTGTGCAAAATAGAACTTTTCAATTGTGTTCCTTCAATTTCGATCAACTCAGACCACAGTGCACGCTGAGCACAACAGTCGTCTATAAAATAACAACAACAAAGCCCCCTCTCCCAAAAAAAAAAATATATATATAAATATGAGAGCCATTCAAAATAAATAAAATATTTACTTGAGTAAAGTCGAGAATGAAAATTGTTTTTGCGGCAATGACCGCAAATGAAACGTTTGTAGAATTTTTAATGTACTTTACACCAAATTAAGTTGATATAAAGTCATATTATGTATAGAAGTATGAGAGAAGAAGGTTTCGAGAAAAAAGCCAGCTGTGAGAGAGAGAGAGAGAGAGAGAAACAAAGTGACTGAGATAGAAGTATTTAATTTAAAACATAAAACTTTTGCTTAATATTTAATGGTATTAACAACAACAACAAAAACAACAACAGGAGCAAAAAATAAAAATGTTTGTTGCCTGCTTATAGGCGCACGCGATTATCGAAAACTGAGGGTGAGTGAGACACCGACACACCGACACACCAACACACACACACATACACACATACACGCATTTGCTTAGCTGAGTAATTTGCATAAATGTTGAATTTTTAGTTTCTTGCCTTGCTCGGAAAAAAGTCAAAAAGAAAACAAACAACAACAACGACAAAGAAGTCAAGAAATTTATTGCACTTATGGGAATTTTTGCTCAACGCCGCGTCGATGAGCATTTGCTTATGTACATACATGCATGTGTTTGTGACTGGTTAAGTGTATGTGTGAGTATGTGTAAGAGACGCAGCAGCCAAAAAGGAAGGTATTAAAAGGATATGTTATGATTTAAAACAAAACGCGTCGACAACGCAATTCTTGGCAAGGGAACGAGTGCGGGCTCGATAAAAAACTTGAGGGTTGGCAAAGATGTTGACTCAACTCAACTCGACTCGACTCGAGCTGAGCTGAGTGCTGTTCTGAGCATAACTGACACAACATGCCGCGCGATTTATATTTCTTATCAAAATGCACACCTTGCCTGCTGCTTTGCGTGTGTGTGGTTGTGTGTGTGGTGTGTGCGCTCTTTTGCGCCGTCATAGTTACATAAATTCATAAAATTATTGTTGTAATCAGCATTATGCATTTGTAAAAACCTCAGAGACTGACTCAGGGATTCAGACCAAAAGGCGTAACAAAAAAGATGTAACCAAAAAGGAATATTTACAAAAAAAAAAGCAAATAAAATTAAAGATATTTATCCCGCAACGGTTTTTGTATGTATATGTGGTGGATCTTCTTGATAGTGTTGAAGAATTTTTATAATAATTGTAATTAAATAAGATTTCGATGCCGAATACATTACCAGACTGTACGAACTGAGCAGCTGTGTATGTTAGAGGTACACTGGATGAAGTTTCACAAGATCTTTAGCATAAGATTAACAAAAATCTTCGTACTTCAGTAATTTTTTATTTTATTATTTTTAGAGGTATATTTATATTTCGGGATTTAATTATTTTCATTTTTATAAAAGTAAAAAAAATAAAAATAAAATACAATAATTATGCATATTATAAAAATAACTCTATCAATGAGATGAATTTTCACATATGATCTAACAAAGAAATAAATATTTCACTGTTCTGAAACCCGAAACGATATAAAAACCTCTGTTGATTGAAGGCGTTGTAAAATTCAAAGCTTTTGTTAAAATTTCGATGCTTATGTGTCAATCTCAGACACACACACACACACACACATATGCATTCAAAGCCATCAAATGAAACCGATTTGAGGCTATACTCCTTTGAATCCTTTACTCGAATTACTTTGAACGGTTAAATGACAACGACGACAAAAGCGTTGGTGATGGCGACGATGATGGCGATGACGATGGTGACGGTAACAATTTGCATTTGTTTGTGTATCTGCCAAATGAGTTGCAACATTTTCTTTTTAATTATTTATATTTTTCGGGATTTTTATAAACATCCCCATACGTATATGTATATGATAAATATGTATGTACACATACAAACAAACACACATATAATATATGAAGTCAAATACGAAAAAGGCTTTGCTCTCGACTCGACTCGAATCAACACGACTTTCTTTCTTACTTTCCTTCATTCACTTTGATTCCTTTCCAAGGGCTGCTTTGAGTTGTTCTTGTACTTAGCTGGTTGTTGTTGTATTTTTTAAAGCAACACAAAAAGGGTGCTATTTGCATACATCATACACGTGTGTATGCGACACACACACACATGCCTGTTAGCATGAACTTTCTCCACTCTTTCTCACCAACATTCACTCATCGAACGCCCTCCCAACTGTCTGTCCGTTCCAAGCCTGCACGCCTGTATCTGTATCTGCATTTCGGGTTTATTTGTGTTTTATTAGGCATGTTAATTAAAAGACATGGCATGAAAATAATTAAAAAAAAATTTTTTTCTTTCATTTTTGTTTTTTTTTTTTTCATTTTGTTTATTGCTTTCTCGCATAAAAATCAGTCTTGGTTTGATATTTCAGCACATGTGTGAGGATTTTATAATGGCTAACAACATGGTTGAAAATCGTGCCAGAGCAATTAAAAACGGTTACGTGGAGAATCAAGGGTACATAAAAGAAAAGCGAAGAGTTTCCACTTACAGATACAATTTCAGCTGATAACATTAGTGTTGGCGGCGTAGTGAGACAGAAGCGTTTATAAGACGTGCTTTGTGAGTTGTGTCAATTTTCAATTGAAATAAGATTTCGTTACTCATATGCACGACACATATCAACCCTCAAGAAGACGATCTTATTTTTTTTTTTTTGATAATAAAATTCCAGTAATAAGCTAGACCGATTTTTTTTTTAGATTTTTACCTCTATACTGATGGGATCACCTAAACGATTATAGATCACAGTTTGACACAATAGATGGCGCAGTTCTCGAGTTCCAGAAATCTTTGTTTTTATTTTACCGAAATTTTTTTGTTTATTTTTTTTTAATATATCGTTACAATTTTTCAATTTCTTACCTAAAAAAAATACTGAAATATTTGTGAAAGCATTGAAACAAACAACAGCGCCATCTGACGGGTTCCATTATGGCTTTTAAATAAATTATAGTTGTAAAAGATACAATGAAGATAAAATTCAGTTTCTAGAGAATAAAATTCTATCACAGCACAAATAACTGTCTCTGGATCGGCTAGTAAAAATAAATAATTGATTTTTTATCTATCAATTCGAGCAGATCACGTCAATTAAAACTGATCTAGCACATCAGTGAACAATGTGTCTGTGCTTAAATAGATTATTTTTAAAAATTTCATTAAGAAAAAGTTTTATTATTGTTGAAAAGTCTTACAGTAATACAAAACAAGCCTCAAGTACACATGAAATGCTTAAGCACATAAAGCAAAACAATATCAATGAGCAAGTATTTGATAGCGTCGACAATATGGTTGCCTTTGATTGTTTGGCAAAAGTTTTTATCGCCTTATTAACTCATTTTTGTGGTGTCAATTTACACCAACAAAAACAATAAGCGACAATAACAACAACAACAACAGCAACTCTAAACAGGCACCAAAACTTGTTGAAAAAAATAAAACACTTGAAGTGTTTTTTGTCGTCGGCGTCGTCGTCGTCGTCGTCAACATCATCATCGTTGAAATTGGCGCATAAAATACGCGAAGCGCACATGCCATTGTTTCAAATAACTTAACACTCGCTGCCCCCCCTCCATAATGTTGCCCACACCTACAAGCTAACAATTTCTGCCGCCACTTAAAGCAAGTAGACAAATCAGAAGGGTTGGCTGCAAGAAGTTCTCAGCATCAAGTCAACAAGAACAAAGCCAAGCTAAGATTTCATTTTTTTTTTGTTTTTTCTGTTGTGCCAAGCCAAAAAAAAAAAAAAATAATAATTAGAAATAAAGAAAATGTGAGTTGCTAACAAAAACAACAAAGAAGTGAAACCTCAATGAAGTGTAACTTAAAACGCAAACTCAATGAAAGCTCTTTAAGTGTTGCTAATAACGCCTAAAATAACACCTCAAATAAGTGTCACAACAACAGCAACAACAACAACAACAACAACAACAATGCGCAACGCTTAAGACATTCAATCGCCAATCATCAAATAGAGTCTCATAAAAGTTACCAAAGACGATGCTGAGGACACTTTTAAGAAATTGTAAAGTTTTGTACCCATTAAATGCTAAGGGCAAAAGAAAGAGCGTTAGAGGCTTTGGTGTGAGAGAACACAGAATTGGAAACAATAACAATGAAGTATGAACAATGGCATAACAACAACAATGCGAACAATACTTTGATGCGATTTTGCGGATATTAGGTGTTAATTTTTCCACCAAAACAACAACAACAACAAAAACAGCACAGAGTTGCCAACAACAACATCAACCACCAAAAAAAAAATAAATAAATAAATAAAAAAAAACCAAAACCACCAACAACAACAAAAAGTTGCCTAATTTTAACTGCTTGGTTAACACTTTCTTTGTGGTATAAGTATATATATGTATGTATGTGTGTGTGTGTGTGTTTGTGCGCCACATCGATTTCAAAGGCAAAACTCATCGATATCACACTCTTCAACACTGTAGCAAACTCACATTCTTCTTTTAACCTTCTCCACAAGAGAACACCAAACCTTCTTGCCCCACTCTCTCCCCCCTTCACCCAACAAAACGCATTCTTCGTTCGTTCGTTGGTTCTTTTCTTTAGCAACAGTTTTTAATTGCCCCCAAGGGAGACGACAATGGCAGTGGCGGCGGCGGTGTCGGTGGCGGTAGCAATAACAACAACAACAAAAGAAACAATGTCTGTTTCTTGTCTTTGTGTGCATTAATGCGTAACTGTGGCAACTCTGACAACAGCAACCAGCCACTCAGTCACACACACACAGACACACACTCATACAAATAGCAGCAAAAAGGAGTCAAGTCAAAAATTTGTACTCATTCACTTTTATTCATTTGCGTATTTTAGCTTTTCATCGATGCTTTCAACAGAAATTATGCTTATTTTATTATTATTACTAACAACAGCAAAAGAGCCGAAGAAAAAAAAAACAAAAGTTGCTTGTTTGGAGCTTAAAACTTATTCAACGCTCAACACCATTTACCATTAGTCTCCAAAAATTCTTAATTATTGGTTCAACATAATTGGCCAAAACCCTTTCTTGTTTTGTGTTATCGAAGCTTCTAAATGAATGAATTGTTTTGAATTTATTTTGTAAAGATGACATTTTTAACTATTTCAAGAACATTTATTTAATAAAGAATATTCATATGTTACAAAGCATTGCATGCCACTTACGGCAGTTTAATATCTATTTTGATTTTTAGTGGTCTTTTGGTCATTTTAGACTGAACTGTAAGCCGCTTTGCAAAATAAGAATATTAAAACAGAAATTGGAAGTACGGCAGAAAATCGATTATCCGGATCAATTTATACCAGGGGTATGGCGTATAATCGAAAATCTAGATAATCGATTTCATAGTCAAATTATGTCGTATAAGGTCCTACACCATATATTTGTGCCAAGTTAGGGGCCAATTATAAATTTTTGCCTATTTTTGAGCACCTCCCCCCTATGCAAGAATAATTAAGACAATTTACAACCATAAATTATGAAATATAAAATTAGGAAAGGATGGTCCAGCAAAATCATACCAAGGAGAGGGATATGAATTTAAAATCCCATGTCAATTTTTTAATTCAATCATTTACTATTATTATTTCAAAATATTAGGCAAAATCTCGAGTGAGATATGTACATACATCTAAGCTCAAAAAAATAGAGGAGGGGGTCGAACTTTTTTTTAAATAAAAACCGCACGTAATTAATGGACGTCCATTGATAACATGTTTTAATTAATAAACGAATTTCGATCAATTTTCCTCATACTATTTTCAAGCCATTAGTCTTAAACCACACGCTACAAGCGACTGGCCAAACTACATAATAATAACAAAAGTTTACGCTAAGCTCGCTTGTCTGTCAGTATTTAAAGCGATGACTATTGCTGTTGGCATTTACATTTGACGCCTCAATGATTTTAATGTGCTCAGTTATGAAAATTAGTTTCATTTTGAATGACAAAACAAAATAATTTCATTAAAATTATTATTATTGTCGTATTTATGTGCTAATTTGTGCAAAAATATGAAATAAACTAAATAATACCAACGAAAATCAACAACATCTGTTTTATGCCAAATGAAAATTTTGGTTTTTTTTTTTTGCCTTTCGCTTCATTAAATAATAATGAGCTTATACAATTTGGCTGCGACTGTACAGTACAACACAGTGGCGTCAAAGACAGTGACGTCGAAAATATTTGGCATGTGCTTTTGTTTCTACGTTAGTTGTTCGTTTACTTGAAAATATTTACTTACACTCACGCCTAACGCAGGTCCTTTGCCAAACAGTTTTCCAATGTACAACACGGCGTATGTGTAACTTTATTAAAAGTTAATAATACTTCATACTCATCGAACTTTAAAAAAAATAAAGAAATTGTTTCGTCATGTTTACGCAATTGTTTAAATCTAAAAACAATTGTTAAGCAGCTGTTGTGTGCCTTAAGGCATTTTTTGTTGGTTTTTGTCTTTAGCGTTTCGCTTGACTTGAGTAAATTTTATCGAGCAAGTCAAAAACTTTTTGCCATTCACCCACATAACAACAAGCCTAAAAATACCAAAAGCTGACTCGAATTTCACACCTTATTACTGCGCAATCAGCGCAGCAGACACAGCCACAGGAGCAGCAGCAGCAGCAGCAGCAGCAGCAGTAAAAACATCTTCATCGTCGTCGCCCTTATTTAAAACAATTAGCAACGAACTTGTGTGAGCAACATTTTTGCGTGCCAAGATAAGCAAGACAGTCAAGTAGGTTGGCAGGCAGTCAGCCAGGCAGCCAGGTGAGGTGTGCTTTGCTAAGTTGAGTTGAGATGAGTAAAGTTGAGCTGAGCTGAGCTGAGTTGGAGAACTTTTGCTGTATTGTTTTCCTTTAATTGGCCGCTCAAAACTTGCTCAATCGCACGCGCGCGTATTTTGGCAGCCACTTGAAATTTGATGTCGAACGCATCTTTCATTGTCCGCCCCAGCCCATGCCAATGCAATGTACACTAACTAACATAAAGTCAAAAAATAGAAATACATGAGCGCATGTTTTTTGGCTAAGTCACTGAGTCTGAGTGTGTCTTTGGCCATAAACTAAAAATAATAGCAGCATAACATTTTATCTACCGCAGTAATAAATATTCAGTTAATTATAGCACCTCGAGGAGAGCCGACACAAACTCACAGCTCAGCTCAGCTCGGCTCACAAGCTCCAGCAATGTCAAAAATAATGCAACTCGCACAAAGACTTTTAAAATAAAATTTTTGGCTAACCAGCAGACTGTTGTATAGCTGATACCCTGCTACACAACAGCTCTCTTGAAAAAGGGGGAGGGGAAAAAAGAAAAAAAAAAAAAAAAATGGCAGCCAACGAGTTAAGTGTGTAACATGTTCATGTTTTGGTCAAGCGACTGTTTTTATTATTATTTTTCTTTTTTGCTTCGGTTGGCATTTAACTAAGCTAAAGAGGATTGAGGCAGGCAGGCACTTGTGTAAGTGAAAGAACAATTATTGTTGGCTACATGAATGGCTAAGCTGGAACGAATACAAGCGTGATCGCTGGCAGAAGTTCATTTATGGAATTTTGGCAGCTTTTTCACTTTTATGTGTAACTCATGGAAATTATGTTCTTTTAATCAATGAGCAACATTCTTCAAGGCATTCTCATCTAGAACTTTTATTTTTGATTCTCTGGAATTGCTTACTTTAACACTGGAAAAAACTTACAAGGATTTGGTCTATATAAGCCTTTATTTTTATCATTTAGTCATATCATAAATTTAGAGCAACCCAACTAAAACGATTTCTCTTGCAGCAGTGCCATAAAATAAATGTTAAAGTATCGGGACGTAGTCCTGTACTTCATATATGTAGAGTTGCCCTTACATGTTTTCAAAAATCTTTATTCCATTAATTATTTTGACTTTCGCGTGATCGTACTTGATTACAATTTTTTTTTCTCAAATACGTTAATTTTTAAAATCATTACATTTTAATGATTTAATAAAATCGAAGCTCTAATTATTTTTTTTTTTCATACAATTTTGATTATAGATATTTTTTTCCTAAATATTCCATTCAAAAAAGTTTAATTTCCTCAATGCGATAATCTGAGGCAAATTAACATTTTGACACTATCGAACAATGACACGAAAAAAATTCGTCAAAAATAATATAGAAAAATTTAATCGTGATTGAGCATGTACACCCAATTTTGATTAATTTTGAAGAGTGGAAAGTGTGCAATCATTTGACACGCTAGCTTACACAGAATGGAACCAAACTAGAAACGCTATAAAAGCTTTGATTCAATGCGAATTTGAACAGTGAACAGTCAAACAGCAAACAACTCAAAGGAATATAAACAACAACGATTCGTCAATTATCCAAAAAATAAAAAAAGATGCGTCTAACAATTTTGCTGGTTTTGTTTGTGAGCCTTTTGGGTTGCTCATTTGTGGTGAGTAAACAAATAAGTGAAAAGACAATTTTCCCATATTTTTTCGATTGCTCACTGTTTGTCATCCTTATTAGCACATATCCCACGTCCTATAATTGTATCTCATTGGCTTTTGGAGATGTACAAATTCCTTGTTTCGGCCACAAGTGTGCCTATTGATCAGTATCAAAAGAGAAATCGATTTAACCATGTCCGTGTGAATGTCTGTCCGTCAGTATGAACGCCTAGATCTCGAAAACTATAATAGATAGAACCAAAATCCGCAGATCGATTCTGTTATTCATTAGGTAGATCAAGTTTATCTGGTTTGCCTTATTTCTGACCTAGTTTAGGGGTGAGGGGCAAATGACTGAAACAACCTCTGGTAAAAAATTTACGAAAGTCGTATTATCTCGGTTGTATTTTGAGATAAGAACACCAAATGTAGAGTGTATTTAGCTGACTTGAAGCCCAAAAAAAAAAATCCGATTGAAACTTTGCATGTATGTTATTGGGATAGAGTATAATAAGATTCAATTATAAATAGGAGTGACCACGCCCACATATAGCCAAAATTATATAATTATATAAAATTAAATGGAAATGAAATCTATTTTGATTAAAAAGTGGGCGCTGCAACGCCTCAAAACAGTCGTTACAAATTGAAGGTACAGGGTATGTCGAAGTCGAGAACTCTCGACTGCAATTCCTTACTGGCTTAATCAAGGATTCGAAATTATTCAAGACCACTTTGTGAGAGGTACACTTTCTAGGGGTCTGATCTTAGTGCCACCAACATATATTCAATCTAGTTGTTTGGGAAGGCTACGACAAACCGATGGACAAACAGACAGACAGACATGGCTATATTAACTCAAGACGAGTCTTTGTGGCTATTTGTTTTAGTACCTTCGCCTATTTGGATTTAAATAGTTTTATTAAATGTTAATGCCCTTTAGGCTGCTCATCCTCAAGCTGGCTGTCCCCCTCCACCAAATGGACCACCGCCGAATGGACCACGACCAAGCGGACCACCACCAAGTGGCATGCCACCGCATTGTGGTCCACCACCGCCAACAACGACAGCTGCTTCCACTGGCTAAGTCAAATGCGCCAATATTGACAACAAACCCAACCAAGAAACGAGAAACGAAGCTGAACGAATCAACAAATCATTTTTTATAAAACACTCAATCGGTTTAGATACAATTTTTTTTTTTTTGTCACATTCCGTCTTAATTACTATTCTGGCATTGGGCATACATACGTATTTATAATGGCAATAAAACTTTATTTATAATTAGCAAAATTTAAGTGTTTTCTTGTTTTTATTATAGACAATTTGATAAAAATAAGTCAAAAATGTCAGTCAGTCAGTCAGTCAAACGATACCATTGGGAATCTCTTAGCATTTACAGTCTCAGCACACAGTTTGATAACAACATCAGCTAATTTTAGTAACGCTCACAAGCAAACACACACACACACACACACACATACATCATACTCAATTTTAGTGTTGACAAGAACAAAGTTGAAAGTCAAAAACTTGCAAGTGCCAATAAATTTTTTACACCAGCCAACAAACTTTGAAAACTGGCCGCGTATTTTAGTGTAGTAAGAAGCAAAGAACAGTAAGAAGGTTTCTTTCTTTAGACAACAAAAACAGACAGATACATATACATATATAACAAAGTGTATATTATGCCATAAAGCAGCATAGACAGATAGCAGATACTAACAAGAAGAAGACGAAGAAGAAGGAGCCAAACAAACCATTCGTCGATATTAAAAAAGATAAAGTTTTATTAGTTTTGTGTTGCTTGCCAAAAAGTAACAAAATCGCACAGAACGGAAGTAATGTCAGTCAGACAGATAGACAGACCGAGAGACAGGCAATGAGTGTTGGTCAGAGTGTGAGTTTGTTGTTAGAATGTGCTGTGTGGAGGCAGAAGACATTAGGTGTTGTTATGTCTGCCTTACACAGTGGTTGTTGTGCTATGCGCGAAAAATATTAAACACAAAAATAATAATAATAATAAGCAAAGTACTAATGCCAACAACAAATAAGTCAAAGTCGCTGAGCGTCTACAGTAGCGTACAAAATCATCAATATCAGTAGCAGTTTAGCAATACTAAAAACAAACTTTGTATAAAGCATGAAATTCAAAAAAATTTTGCATTCAAAGATGAAAAATTACATAGAGCAACTTTTTTTAAACGTTACTGTAATTAACATAAACTTTGGTTTGTCCGAAAATAACTACAAACTCTATAAGTATGGTAATGTATGTATGTGTGTGTGTGTGATCAGTGTGGTTATTTTAGCTTTTGTGGAGGCAAAGTTCTTCGATTTGCTGCTGTTATTGTTGTTGTTGTTGTTGGTCGGCTGTCTGGCGCTTAAGTTATGCAATGATTACAAATGAGCTTAGCCACGAAAGGAACTTGAAATTTTTTTATAAAACAATTGGATATTTTCCACTGGAATTACGAATACGAATTGTGGCTGAAGTATAAAGAAGAAGCGTATTGAAATTTACAAAATTTTAAAGCGAATATAAATTTTTGGCTGGGAAGTTTATGGAACTTTTAGATGAGAGACACTTTCATTAATTTTCAAGTTTGAATTATTTAATTTTTTTTTTTAATTAATTTTAATTCACACTTAAATTAAGACTATTTAAATTTGTAAATGTATAAAAAATGAAATAAAATAATATAAAAAAAAAACAGTAATAAAAAGCAATCATCAAAGTAAGTAAATGCAATAAATAAATGTTAAATAAATAAGTAAATAAAAACAAAAACAAAAAAAAATCAACGACATAAATACGCAAAGCAAAAAGCCAACTAAATGTAATAATTAAATTGCGTCTGTCTGCCATTATGCGAAATACAAACAAATACACACACACACAAACACACACATACTGCACTTGTGTATTATGCTTATGTGTATGTTTATGTAAAAGTGTTGGTAAATGTAAAAATATTTATATGACCTCTCATTGGTTTTTTGCGTTTACATTTTACCAATTTACTCGGCTTTTACATACCATGTCAGTTTATGTACAGAAGGGTATATTGGCATTTGCATGGGGCTTGTAAAAATTAAAATTCTGTTTAGTTTTTTGTTCTCATGTTCTGGTTTTGTAAAAGTTCTTTGTTTATTTTAACGCTTCGAACCTTGGAATAATGTTATTTAATATGTAAAAACTTAGGGGATGTCCATAAATTGCGTGAGTTTTTCTCGCGAAATTTGGATCCCTCCCGCTGAGATTTAGTGAGATTTTGCTTAAAATTTTGAAAAAAAAAATTTACATGAGATATCCGATGAACCCCTATCCCTCTAGGTGAGGTTTGTCGAGATTTTTCTGAACCCTCCTCATCTAATTTTATCACACTTAATTTATGGACGTCCCCTCATATAGCAACTAAAATTTTTTTAATATCTATAAGCGATTATATAGAGTCTATGTTCCCTATCTAATTGATAGACAAAGTTCGGTAGGAATACAGTTCCATTTAATTTTTTTGAAATAATAATGTTTAAAAAAGTTGGTAAGTTGAGATGATTGAGGTCATAATTTCATTATAAAAATTTTTTTTGTGCTGTAGCAATTTTAAGATTCCCATAATATTCATTATGGAGACAGTCGATAGTATTTCTTAATCAAGTCTCAAAATTGCCTGTCCTGATATATTTTAAAAATTACACTGAATTAGTTTTACTTTATTTATTGTTTCTCTAGCTTTCGTATCGGCTTGAAATTCACCAAGTAGCAAATCGCAAAGTCATTGCAGCTCATCAAATGCAACACTTTCATGTCATTCACCGTCATGCGTGCGTGCATGCGTGCATTCAAGAGTACATATTTGTTTGTATACATGTGTATAGTCATGCAAGAGCATGTCCGTTTGTGCACCTTACATAAACTTTTTTTGGTATATTTTTTTTGTTTTTGTTTTTTTTTTTTTCTCACTTTTCTGGTCATTTCGCATTTGTTTGTGTGCGTTTTAAATTTATTTATCATTCAATTAAATATTTAAAATACCAAAAAATGCTTTCACCGCGTTACACTCGATTTGCGTATAATCCATATCTACATACATACATATACACAAACATATAGAACAAGCCAAACACATTGTGTGGGTGAAAGAATGAATGAATGAATGAATGGTTGGCAATCCTCAAATGCATTTTCGGGCCACCTTTAATATTGAAATCATAAATAAATGAGAAAATGTTTATTTTTTCGGTTGGGTGGCAACCAGAAACAACTTCACTCTTCGATGCCATTAAAAGTTGACCGTCATAACTTCCACACACACACACACACACAGCGGCCTCTTCATTGTTGTTGTTGTTATTTTGCATTTTGTCTGCGTGCCGCGTGTGAATTTTATTGTTATTTTTGTTTGTAAAATTAATTGACATTTTATTTGTTAATTAATTGTTATAGCTGCAGTTGCATTGCTCATTGTTGTTGTTGTTGTGGTTGTTGTTGTTTTGATTATTGTTGTTGCATGCCATTTACAATCAAAATGATGATGATGTTGATGTTGATAATAATCATCATCGCCATTGAAATTGCAAACAGTTATTTTACAACACTTTTTTTTTTTTTTTTTGGTTCTTTGTTTTATTTATTTATTATTATTATTTCTTTTTTGTTTGTTTGTTTGTTGCATGTTTGTTTTTGGGGTTTTCGGCATGCAATAATTATTATTACTTTTTATTTGTATTTTCGTTTCGTTAGCGCAACAAAATTTAATGCATTTGTAATTTAGTTGTATTTTATAATTGCAAAAATGTTAATTTTCTAATAATTTATTTATTTCGTACTTTATTTGTTACAACAATTATATTTTTGTGATTTTTTTTTTTTTTGCAAAGTAACCTTTCGTTTTTCAAATTAAATTCTACTGAATTTTTATCACCTCAATGAATGATGTCATTTCACATTATTTAGCTTTCAATTACATTTATTGTATGCTTATTGCTAATACAGTGGTTGCTGAAAAAATAAAACGCGCCTTCCTTTATATTAACTTATTAGCAGAAAATATTTACTCGAGGACCCTGAGACTACGCTTGGACCGGTGGAGTCGGCTCTACCTATTTACCATCGGTTGTGCTCTTGAGTGTTATTATTTTGTGCCAAGCGGTAAGATTTTAAAAATATAAAATCAATCGCACGTGTGATTTGTGACAATCTCACTAAAAGGGGGAAAAAATGTTTACATTTCAAGATAAAAATCTCGCGTGCTTTATGAACGTCACCTTAGTGCTATTTATTGTGTAATATAAAAAGTATATTTAAGATTATATAAGTGAACAAAAAGAACATGACCAGAAATACGAAATTTCACCAAAATTAGAAATATCCCAAAAGCCGAGAAGTTCTAATTTCTGATTGAACACTGTAACTTTAAATCCTTAAAGGGAGCCTGGAAAATTATGTTTTTTTTTTTTTTTTGTTTGTAGTTTCTTAAACTTTTCCATAAACTTAAATCGTTCTTAATTGCATGTTTTTTTATTGATGCCTTAAATTACCTGCAATATTTCATAGCCATAAGCCAGCACGAAGACCAAAAAGGAGAATAAATGAACCTCAATTCAAATCGAAGACAAGCAAAAGAATAAATAAATAAACGAGCAGCAAAGAGAACATGTAGACTAACATTAACTATAACAAAAGTCGTAATAAAACGCAATAAAATTTTATGACATATTTTCATATTTTGAATACAACAATTTTTTTCATGCATTTTTCGTCTCTTTTGCGGTTTCATATTTTCCGGCAATGCACGTGAAACAAAGCAAAGCGAAAAAAAAAAAACGCTTAAAAGGAAAACCAACAACAACGTCGTGAAGCTCGACAAAGTTCTGGTCTTCGATGTAAAGCTCATATTCATTCGCGACCTCATCTACGTGCCCCTCAACGTCCTCGTCATCAACACCATCGTCGTTTGGCATCATCATCAATGGCGCAAAATATTCTAATGGGTTTCATTGCGCGTCCTGTGGTGCCGCCGACGTCGTCGTCGTCGTCGTCGATGCTGCTGCCGCTGCTAAGAACGGCGTCTGTGTCAGGTAGACGTTGCTGTTAGGCATAGAGTGTGGGGCATATAATAATCATCTATATTCATGGATTAGGATTCAATTTTTATGCCATGCAAGAAAGAAAGAATGAAAACAACAACAACGGGGGTTAAATTGAAAATAAAGCACCAAAAAAACAAAAAAAAAAAAAAAAATACAATAAAAACTTGTAACGAGTCGAAAATCCAAAACGAAAACGAAACCGAACCAAAAACAATGAAAATTCCAACAACAAGAAGAACCAGCACAGCTCCTAAGCACAAAAGATATAAATTTCGGTCTTGTCAAACATTCAATACTCTTCAGACAAGATTTCTCTGAAAACAAATCACAGTGAAAACTCTATTCATGAACAATCCACGCTGAGGGAAATCATCATCACTTGGAGAAGCGCGACTTTAAAAGATCTCTCCTGCAGATGGACATATCACAGCGTCAGATAAAATAGCCGAAAACGTGAGCTTCCATGATCTCACGCCCATTTTTTGATCTAGTCAAAATCAACTACTTATCAAAATTTTATGTTTACCTTAAGACATATTTTCGTATAAGAACTGATTATTCTTTGAAAGGTGTTCACTCTAGCAGTCGATAGTCTTTTGTTACAAACGTCATTACAAAACTGGAATACCAGGCATAACATGAAAGTGTATCAGAAATTACTTTGCACCAAAAATATGAAATTTTACAAATATAAAGACCAAGTTGGGAGCACAGAAAAATTATTCAAAAATTTATGCAAAGAAAAATATTACCGAAGAGCTAATAATTTTTTGTTCTTCTTCTTCGGCTTTATCAACATCGTTTTTGTTTTTTTTTTTTTGCCATCTACCTTGCATGAGTTTTGTGGGTGGTTGTGCTACAATGGCATGGGTGGTGGTATTGAGGTTGGGGCGAAAAGCGTATCTCGTATTAATGAATAATACCGCGTTGAGTCGGAGTCGAATCATTTTTGTTGGTATGACGCGCGGCGTATGAACGCCACAGGGGTTAATAAGTAATCTGCATTTTTTGACATTTATTTATGTCTTTGAAAATAAACTCGCGTGTGTGCCGCCCGCTTCGTCTTATAATGTTTGGCAGTATGACTTGGTTGGTTGGCTGATTTTTTTTTTTTTTCGTTCAAATTATTTTTTTCTTCTTTGAGTTCGTGAATTAAAGCAGCTGTTAAAAAAATACAATAATAACAATAATGATTACTCGCACTGAATATTTTCAAACTCGCTCAATAACGAAACTTCACTTTTGAAGAATAAAAATTATTACAATAAATGCACATGAATATTTGTATCTTTGAAGCATGGTACATCCATTGATGAGTCGTAATTGTCAGCAATTTTTAATAACAATTTTCTTTAATAAAATATATCTTAAAGTGCTTGGCTTGCTATAAGTAATTCTACATATTGAATATTTCTAAACCAAAATTGTTGGATAATTTTTTAATTGCGAGCAACCCAACTGGTGCATTTAATTCTTATAAGGTGATCTTTGTAGGTCAAACTTCAATTTATTTATTTATTTTTTTTTTTGATAAAAAGTTTATAAAAAGAATTCAAATTCAATTTAAAATCAACGGCAAAAGTGAAAACGTAACATATTCTTAAATATTACTTAGTTGACACCTTTGTAAGTGAAAACAAAGTAAGCTATATGTTTGTTTCACTCTCACACATGCTTTTTAAGCGGAATTAAATTAAATCTCCTAACAACTTCATTGACAATCAGAACGCACTGTAAAACAAATCAAAGTCATTTCTTAATTCTGAAGAAATTCATAGAAAATTTTTATTTTACTGTTTTTTTTTTTTGAGTTTAAGCGAAAACGAAAATGTCGGTTTACGAAGTTGAAATATTTGTAAATGACCTTCTCAATGAATTAATGGACATTATTATTGAGAACGTTTCCAAGAAGAATGTTACAATCGCCAAGAACAAAACTGATGCCACCACAACGCCTCGGGTCAATCGCCAAGCCTTGATGGTGTATGATGCCAAAGGCAACGCAAGAAGACAATTGTTTACTGGTGATATCGCCAATCCAGACTTGGGACCGCGACCGGTTTTAAGACTCATGGTCGATTTACCAACAATGCGCGTATTTAACAATGATATAGATTTGATAAAGTCTTTTACAAGGTAAGCGCATTTGAATAACGATTTTATTAACTTGGGAAAATTTTGGATTCAACGATTTTACAGTAGTACGCGAGAAGATGTCAATTTTAGTCCAGTCACTCCACCAAAAGGTGGCGTTGGCATATCATCAGTGGAATATAATGTGATACCAGACTATACCGATTCAGATGACATAACATTGCCAAGTTTTGTTATTAAAAGCAAAAGATTGCGCTTATATGAATCAGATTTGTTTACCAGCAAGGACATTGGCCAAGTCAGCATTGTTAGCGAATTGGCGTTGATGGTCTGTCAACTGGCGGCCGAAAATGATTTCATCCGTGAGTTCCATACGACAGTTATCGAATACTATCAAAAAGAATACGGACGTCATTTTACACCCAAGCCACTAACGACGTCAGAACTGTTGTCCAAATGTTTTTGGCAATCGTTGAGTTTTCTTAGCAAATTAAATCGGCGATCCGTCTTTGGGATGGTAATGCTGAATCGTTTGCTTGAGAAATTTTGCAAAGCGTACATTGTGAAGCATCATATTTGTCATAATTGTGGCAAAAAGATGAAGATTGGCGAACGCATACAATGCTGTGGCATGTATGCACATGCCAGAAAGGTAAAATATTGTTTAATTGCAACAACTGACACTCAAAAAAAACATTTTTTTTTCAATAATAATTTAGCATATGTTAGCTAAAACCACATAACACACATTCAGCAAACAAAACTTAGACTTTAGACTCAGTCATTTATTTGCAAAGGCGAAATAAATTACATGAGATAAAATTAGGAGACGGGAGTTCAGCAAAATTTAACCTAGGGGGTTCATCGAACTCTCATGTGAACTTTTTAGTCCATTAATTTAAATTTTGTGAGATACAGAGGGAGAGGTTCATCAAAATCTCACTAAATCCCATCAAGAGGGGGGGAGGGGTTTAAATTTCGATGAAAAACCTTTGTTAGTATAGTAGAAACTCAATTATCCGGATTAATTAAAACCAAGGGTGTTCCGTGTAATCGAAAATTGGGATAATCGATTTCATAGACAAATTATATTGTATAAGTTCCTACACCATATGTTTGAGGCAAGTTACTGGCAGATTTAAAATTTTTATACTCTTAACTGTCTTCAATTTGTCTTTTTGAGTTTCTACTGCTAAAGTATTAAAACCTAAATTGTTATTTGTCCTCTAACAGATACTCGAACATGAACATCTTAAATTATGTGCTCTGCGCGATGAATTTGAGCGTTTGCGTTATCAATTCAAAACAGAAATGAAAATGGAAATCTTACGTGTCGAATATATTAAGGTATATCTATTAGTTATTAACTTTTTTGGCAACAAAATTTCATTTGAATTAATTCTTTTTCATGCCTTACAGTATCATGACATCATACGTAAGCTAATTAATGTACTAAATGATACTAAACCAGATTTTTTGAATCTTGGCTTGCTGGATAAGCACAAGATATTTTTTTACAATGAGTACACGCTGCAAATGAAGCGTCTGTATCATTATTTACGTGAATTAGACGAGACAATGAAAATGAATATCCTCGTTGGCCCACCAAAGGAGCGCGTTTACTTTGCTAATGTAATTATTGATTGTCCGCCGTTTTATAAGTTTTTGGGACCAAATTCATGCGCTTACAAAAATGTCAATATGCCATTATTATCAACTGACTTTGAGGCTTATAATGTACATGAAGCGACAAATGCTGCTAATTACAATTTAGCAGACGCAATCAATCCGGATGTGTTGAACTGTTGGGTTACCAATTTGGAAACGTTCATTAAAATAGACATGCAATTAAAATCAATTTATAATGAAGCACAGCAAGTAATTCAAAATGAATGCGACGATAATGAGTATTATGAAAATAATTGTTGTGATAGTGATAACGATGGATTGATTGTATTACATTTCGATGAAAACTTTGAGTTTTAGACATAATTATAGAAATACTATATAAGAACTCAACATTTTATCAAAATATCGATATTATATATGAAGAATGTAGAAGATCTCAACAACAGAGTTTAAGCTCCGAAACGGATAGAATTATAATTAAAACAACAAAATATTTGTTCAATTATTATTGCTCAAAGCATAACTGAGGCTGAATTATGATGCTTTTATATCATTAAACAAAAATTCATTTCATTCACAAATACATCCTTTGGAAGGATATACTTGAAGCAATTTTTTTCTTAAAATGTTGAATTTTTTACCTTGATTAAAAATGATCAAAATGGCAAACAGAAAAGTTTGCTTCATGGCATCGCATTTTTTTTTTTTTGCTTCAATATGTATGTATGTAAGTTTGTTTGCGTGAGAGTATGCGTGGGTATGTCTGTCTGTCTGTCAGTTGTTGAAGAACAATTTCAACTTAATTAAATGCGTCTTTAATACTTTGAAAGCGGCGGGCGGTAACAAACACATTTGCCAGATTTGGCTTAACTCATTTACATTTATTTGCATGTTTGTTTAAAAAACTTTTCATATAGACGTGCAGTTATATGAATTCCTGTGTGTTTGTGTGAGTGTGTGTATGTGTGTGTGTTGATAAATGCGCCAAAAATAAAGTTGATTAAAATTTGAAAGATTTTTGACAGTTATTACTGAGCGTATGCTCATACAAAATGTCTTCACGCTGATGCTGTCACAGAATTACTCTGATGTCTTCAAATGTGTCAATATTGACTGTGTATGTCATGTGGATGTGGGTACATACATATACATATGTAAGTATGTGTGTATGTTTGTATTTATATTTCAAAAAGTTATTACGACTTTTGTGCAAAAAGTTGGCTCATAAAACCTTCAACAAAAAACAAAATTGTATTTGCTTCAATGATAGTAAGATTTGAGGCTCTAGTTTGTTTTTGGGGTAAATGGGAAAGCTTAACGGTAAATATTAAAAATGCTATCGAATTTTATTAAGTAAAATATTCAAAAGACTTAAGAAATATAGCTTTATGCCAGAAATAAATATTTGAATTATATTCGCAGAGATAGTTCCATAGGTATTTGGTATGACGGTGAAGAAAATGGTTCCCTATATTATATCCACAGATTATAATTAAATTTAGTTACTTTCTTATGCCGTTGTCTGTTGACTCGGAACAGAAAATGTATTCATTCATCTAATACTTAATCATTACTAATAAATTTGTTTATCCAGAATGAAAAATAGGATTACCTGAATAAACAAGACCTTCCAAAATGCCTTCCTAGAAGGAAAAAAGAAAAGAAAGAGCGTGTAAGGGAACTATCATGGAAAAATTGATCTCTCATATGGCAAACTCCATTTGAATGGCAAGATTTAATAAGCACTTTTGTGCTTGCTTTTTAGGCATGAGGGACCAAATTGGAAGGCCTTAAAAGTGCCATTGGATACTCATAAAATAAACAATTTCTAGCGTGCCTGGAATCTGGGATTAAAAGGGACTACAAATAATTAAAAAGTACCAAACATAAAAATTGACCGGCTTAGTATCAGAAGGGTATAGAATTATACATATACAACACTTGCATGAATATGTTTCTGCTCATATTTATGGGAATACCATAGATTTTATTATTGTACATGCTAGTAAAATCACAAGCCCAACTTGAACATTATATTAGAGCAATCATAAATATATGTATGTATGTACAACAACAAACGTTGAACCAATTTTTGGCAATATTTGTGCGCTAAAAATAAAATTTTATAGTGCGCTATTTTTATGTTTCTCTTGACTGCCCACCACCATCATCATCTAATGACTCGGGTACGATTTAATGAGGCTCATAAGCAGTCGAAACAAGAAAAAAAAAAAAAATAAAGTACTGAAAAAAAGTAGCACAGCAGACAAAGTCACACAAATACATACATATACAAACCTACAGAGATACACACATATATATATGAGTTGCTTTTTCCGGTACGTTGAACAATATCGGCATTGAGCGTGTTAAACTAATCAACGCCGTTGACCATTTGCTCTCAATTCTGTCACTACAATGTTAAAGCCCCTCCCCCCACTCCCCCACCGAACACAAGCACACTATTATAGACAACCCTGTTGATTGTTTGCTCAATTGCTTGTTAACATTTTTCGCAATTTGTGCGAATTGTTGTTTGGAGCAGGGGTTAAATCAGTCGGTGGGTGTGGGGAGCATTAAACTACCTGATGTCACGACTGAGAGTATGAATGAGCTGGTCGGTTGGTCAGTCAAACTTGACCCGTGTATCGTGACTCGTGAGTCGTAAATGTCATGTGTGTGTGTGTGTGTGTGTGTGTGCACCAAAAAAAAAAGTCATAAAATTTTATAGTGCAACAAGCGATGACAGCCGACGACGACGACGAGTTAAAGATTTCAATGAAATTTCTTTGCTACCAAAACAAACAACCTTCAAACGTTCTTTGATGCTCACCACCTAACCACCCACAAACTTGTAGGCGGGCGAGGGTTGGGGGTGGTGTGTTTAAGCCTCTATATTGTAGAAGGTAAACTGAACTAATCAACATTTTGCTGTCGCTGAAATGAAATTGGTTTGTTGCACTTAATCGTTTATAGTTTTTGTGTCTGTGCTGGAAAAATGTTTACTTAAACGTTCTGTGTGTGTATGAAGCCTGAGACAGTACGAAAGGAAAATCATATAGAAGGCAAATAAAAATTGTCGTAAAATGTTTTGTTTTTCGTTACTTACTAAATTTGCAATTAGTGGCAAAAGGAAAGTTCTTTCTTTGTAGCGTGGAGCGAGACAAACAACTAATTGAAGTGCAAGTCCAGCTGCTGCTTTCAAATCTATAATATGTATAAAAGATAAAACAAAACTATTGGGTTGAATGTGTCTTAAACAGATACAAAATCAAATTGTCAGACAAGCTAAAAAAAATCAAAAAAAAAAGGAGTTGGAAAATAATAGTTTCAGACAGTTTCCGCTGCGACGTAGTCTAGCAACTCTGCTACCTTATCTCTATCTACTCATCTCTATAAGAAGGCGGCAAAGACAGTTAACTGTTTTAAACTAAGTAACTGTAAATATCAATAACCGGTAGCCATTTGGTAGCCACAACATTCTCAGCTGCCTGACAGTCAGTCGTCTTTGTTTGGCTTGTCTCACTGATTTGAGTTTTGGGTCAAAAAGTTTTCGCCAAGTTCTACGACTGTCTATCTATTTGACTGTCTATGATTTGTTTAGCTATTTGCATGCTTGCCTGTGTCTCTGTGTCTGTGTTTGTAGTTGTGCAAAAACTTTACTTGACCATTTTCTTGTCTTGTTTATAAATTTTTGCTACTCGTAAATATTCTTTCTGTGATTGGTTTATTTATTTTGCGGTCATGTTGAACACACTCACATACAAATACAAGACCGAATGGCAAAAACATTCTAATTGATTTTAAATGACTAAAAAGGGATTTCATTTTCTATGTTTAACTTTTATTTACAGCTACTTTGGTTTTTCGCTCTCCACTTTGAGACGAAAACTTGTTGAAGTTATTTTTTTTGTTTTTTTTTTTATTTCTTAAACTAGAGTTTGTAAAAGTGCTACTTGAAAATTTTTACCAATGAACTCCTAAAAATTTCATTTTCTTAAAGAAGAATCATGTGTCATCCAATACATGAATCTAAGCGTGGAATCAAAGTGTCGCAATACCAAACATTATAATGAGTGTATGACACAAGACACCTCAGCGTATTTATAGGGAAGATTTTATGTATTTTAATTTAATTTATTATTTATTTTTTTATTTTTTTTAAGATGTATGTTTCTATTAAAAAATATTTCGGTGAGGTTGGACAATACTTCAGCTAACAAAGAAAGTGCTTGAAAGAAAGCACAACTATCAACTTAGCATTCATTTGCCACCATTCACAACATAAATTATTCCTAAGTTATGTGGAGGGCCACCACACATACGCTAGTCTAGCGCTCGAATTCAAGAACCAAGTGTGCATGCCAGATTGTCGGTAGCCAAAAGTCTCCTAAGTTAATAAGATCCACAATGTTCTTCATACCATGAAACTTTCGCTTCATATTCCAATGCCCTAACTTCTGAGCTATCAAGAACTGACTGTAGATTTCTATTAGTGATCTATTAAGAAGAAACATATAAAAAACATTTATAAACAATTGAAATGAGATCTTAATGATATAGTTTTTGGATTCTGGACCTCAAAAGAAAACAGTCAAATATTTCCACCAGCATTTTGTCTTAGTATAGTATATGTATATACATATCATTATTAACAATTCAAAGTCAGTCTCTAACTCTTTTATTGGTCCCAAACATAAATCCATATAACATAGCAACTTTTTATAGTCTCTTTTGTTGTTATTTTTACTACATAATAATGAGGACAACTTATTGTTGTCAAATTGCGCTATATCCTGAAAGTAGCAGAAACGCCGCTCATACTAAAAATTTTCTTTTATGTCACACAATCGATAAAAATCAACCACAGACAGACAGAGAAGTCGCCACCCTCGATTTTTTGACTCAATGTAGCAACACACACAAATTGACCAATTTCAGTGATTTATCATAAGAAGCAAAAAAAAAAAAAAAAAAATCAACAAGGATGACAACGAAGGATAAGCAAAAATTTGCAAAAAAAAAAGGGGAAAGCAGAACGAGGAAAAGGAGCGCAATTTGATGCTTTTTATGAAAATAGCCTAGCAATAATTTTGAGCTGAATTATGACTTGAGACGACGATGACATCAAAGAACATGCACAAGTACTTTTCTTCGTCCTTCTAGGCGACTGTGTGTGTGTGTGTGTGTGTTTGGCATAAAGCAAAACAATAACCAATAAACATTGTTGCTCAATTGGCTGTTTTTGCAGCTAATAAAATCATATACAACAACAACAAAATGTAACGAAATAAAGGAAAAATGTTCTCCCTGAGTCAAACAGCAAACCAGCAATGCATGCAAATGTATGTATATGTGACAGTGAAGCCGTCATATAGTATGGCAAAAGGATGATGATGACAACAACAACAACAACGATTGTGTGACTTCTTATTTTTATTATTCCTCTGCTTTATAGTGCCACTTGACAAATTGGTCAAGTGATTTTGCAAAAAAAAAAAGAGACGAAAATAAAAAGCATAGCAGAAAAATAAAACCGAAAAGGATAACGTGCTGCCAGCGTGCACCCCACATTTTTTTTTTTTTTTTTGCTTCGCAATACACACGCTCATCAAACAAACCATTCGACAAATTGCTGATGTGCGTGCTCAGCTACTGACTCATATCCTTTCTATTATTATTCCCGTTGTTGCTGTTGTTGTTGTAGTTGTTGTTGCCGTTATCCTTTCAGCATAGATTCGCACACTGGCAGCTATTGATATTATTGACATCATGCTGCTTATACACAACAATTTCATTATCCTTTTTCATACGAGAAAAAACAAAAAAAAATAACACTAACAAAATTTATTGCTTGTAATTGTCTTGTTTGATGGACCAAACAATTTTGATTGAATTCAATTAAATTGACTCGTTTGACTCACACACTCACTCACTCACACTCACTCAGTCAATCACATATCCTTTTTTATCACACACACTCTGACTTTGAGCAAATACTTTTCTGTGTTGTTGTTCTTATTATTGGTTTTAGTGATTTGCAATAATTTTTTGTTCACTTTCTTGTTTTTGTATACTCGCCCATCACCCCATCACCCCCTGACCCTAATACACACACACACACTCACACACATGTGAAATATGTCGTTGTCATGGTTTGTTGCTTTTTATTTTGCCATGCGTGCGTATATCCTTACGACCGAAGGATAATAGCATCAAAATGCGCCCTTAAGTATGCAACAAGCAAACAAAAAAAAACAACAACAACAACAACAAAAAAAAAAGGGTTGAACTGCTTTACGGTTTTCTTTTGCTCTTTGAGTAGATTAAGTGATTTTCAAGTCATGTCCGTCGTCATCGTCATCGTCTTTTTTCTGCTGCTTCTTCTTCGCTGGCTGCTGATGGACTACTGCCGCCGGCCGTCAGCCAAAAATTGTATGTGTGTTATTGTGGGTAAATAAGTTAGTGGGTGTGGCATATTTACAAGGGTTATTGAGCAAATCACCAAATACAATAACGACAAAAATACCAAGACGAAAATCTAGTTTGTAAGCATAATTTGTTTGATTTTATTAGTGAACACAACTCCGGCGTGTGTGTAAAGTCCTTTTTTATCCTTTTTTTTTTTTTGTGCTCCTTTTTAGTGCAATTTTTATGCTCGCTCGCTCGTTTTTTGACGAGTCATATTAGTTCGTACATTGTTTGCACACGTTTTTGTTATTAATTTTTATTATTACAAAAAAAAAGAAAGTAGCAAAAAAATAAATAAAATTAGAAGCCTTTGTGGCTAAGGCGTGTAAGAGCAGCTTAAATAAATTACATTACATTTTGCAAATTGATTTTTTGGCTGCCATGGCAAAAGCGCAAGCAGTAGAAGAAGCAGAAAATGTAGCAGAAGATGATGAAGTTTAGTAAAGTTTACCTAAAACAAAACTTCTGTTTTTGACTTCTTTTTTTGTCGAACCTTTGCCCAGCCCTGACTGAGTGACCAGCACAAAATATATACATATGCCTCAAAATTATGTTATTAATGTGTAGGTGTGTGTGTGTGTGTGTGAGTATTTGTTTGTCTTTTAGTTTGTTTCGTGTTTAGTGAAAGTGTTGTGTAATGTTTACATTAATGAAATTATGCATAAAATATTCATTGGTTGGAGAAAATGAAGGAAGTCATAGTATAATAGAAAAATAGTTAACGATACGTTGTAACTCTTTTTTTTTTGGGTTATTTGATTATTTAAGTCTTAAATGACTTATTCAGTTAAGGGGTTAGCCATCCTGAGATTTTTAAATTTTTTTTTTTTGGCTAATTAAATTGTTTGCGCTTTAAGAACATTTTACACCTTTACCAGTATTAAAATTCCAATTTTTTCGGAAGTTATACCAATTATAAGCACGACGGACAGTAGGGCCCATACGTAGTATTAATTCTTCTTTTGGGTTTTTTTTCGAAATTACTTTTTCCAAACTAGTGTACATCATATCTCAAGAACCACTTGACCGATCTTGCTCATATTTAAATAAGGTATTTTTAGGAGTAATATCTAAATTTAGGAGTAATAAAAATTTCAAGAAATATAATTCTTTTTTTTAAACATCTGTAATTTCTCCAAAAAAATTTAATATTTTTTTTCCTCTCATATCGCAGTAGATATTTTTTTTCTGAATAAAACGACGGTTTACTTGTAATTTTCCAACTATTGCTGATCGAGACATAGTGTACATTACTTACAGAGATTTTCAAAAAAGAGCTCGACTTAACGTCATCCGTATTTATTAAAAAACTCATATAATAAATATGTTTAAATGGATAATAATAACCAAAAATATATAAAATAAAAAGTCGAGTGACTGTTTTGAAAAAAGATATACCAATTGCTGGAAATTTCTTATTTATGTTAGTTCTAGTAACTCAGCAAACACTGTACTTGACTAAGGCACAACTAGAAATGATCTAAGATAGTTTATCTCTTATTTATACATATTGTTAAGAGATGACACAATGTCTGCTTTGATGAATTGAGTAGTGAGCCAACAAGAGAAAGAGTTTGTATAAGAAGAAAAGTAATAGAGAAGAAAGCATTTAACAAAGTCAAAGCGACACAGTTGCATCTGTTTAAGTCAAAAGATTTCAGACATGCTTACGGCCTGCGCTTAACGGTAAAAACGACGCTGACGATGCCTGTGGTGTGCTGAGCTGAGCTGAGGTGCGATGAGGTGAGTTATGATAGATGCTGCAACGTTGTCGGCATTCGTTGAAGCGTTTTTGAATACAAAAAAAAAATAATAAAAAATTCTACAAAAACAAATAACAGTAAATCTCAAAGAAGACGAAGAAGAAGAAGCAAAAAAAAAGAAGAAAACAAATCCATAAAAACAAAACGAATGCAAGAATACTCATATGTATGAGTGAGTAGAGGTGAATGAGTATATTGCATGACGCAGGTCATATAAGAGTATGAGTCGTGAGTGTGATGCGAATGGGTGTCTTTGAGGTGCTACTGTTACTGTTGTTGTTGTTGTTGTTGTTTTTGTTGGACGTCAAGAGGCGCATATCTGAAGGATTTTGCACCAATTTTGCGACATGCACATATAAAGATACAGAAGTGCCAGTGCGAGCTTGGCACTTGTAATTGTAACTGTGTGTGTGTGTGTGTGCGTGTCTGTGAGGTGCAGCAGAAGTGCTCAGAAGTTACCTCCTTCCAAACACACACACACCATTCTATTTGGACTAATGTTGATGACAATGTTATGGGCGTCATGACAGCCATAAGCGCACTTGACAGGTGGGCGTGCATACTTCTCCATACATATATGTATATATGTATGTGTGTATATTTCGTTGTTGTTTTAGTAAAGCATGTGAAAAATTATTATTGTAAAAATATTGCAGAAAATCTAAAGAATTATAAATGCCAAGTATGAACATAAATGCAGAACAGAACAGAATAGAATAGAACAGAACCAAAGCAATGCAAAGTAAAGCAAAGCAAAAGAGTTACAAATGCCTTCGACTCTTGTTGCCTTCCTCACTGACTCACTCACTCTTTCAGTCACTGTCTCTCACTCACTCACTCACTGACTCATTCTCATATACGCTCTTGTACACACTCAAACACTTTCGTCCTTGCACTCATACGCTTACATTGATGCTCACTCGTATACTTTATGATATGCACCTATTTGCTTTTATCTACATGTGTGTGTGTGTGTGTGTGTGTGTGTGTCGTTAGAATTCGCACATATCCTGCTGATGTTTTCAGGTGTGCATATGTATTTGTTACCGTTACTGGTAATGTTTTTTTTTTTTCTTTTTTATGTATGTATATATATTTATATTTTGTTGTTGTTGTTGTATCTGTTCTTTTACGCTTTGCTTATTACTAGATAGAGAGGGAAAAAAATGCTTGCAAGCTAGCAAGAGATTTGCAAACTAAAGTCAGTCAGTCAGTTGCAACAGTCGCTCTCAACACAATGTCTTTAAATACGAAAAAAAGAAACAACAAAAAAATATTCAAATAGCAACAACAGCAATTGTCACATGACGCTACTTTTGCAAATTATTTTTTTGCATATATGTTTTTTTTTTTTTTTTTTTTTTGATTTAACATTTTGCTTTCTTTCTTTCTTTTACTCTGCTATTTTATGAATTGCAGATACATTTTCTGTTGTTGTCAGCGAAATACACCCAAAAGCCACCCACAAAAATGAAACCCAACCAACCCGCTTAGATTTTGTTGCTCTTCAACGAGTCTAAGAACAAAAACAACAAACAATCATATTCATATATGGAATTTTTCGTTCGTTTCTATATGATTTCTTAGTCTATTTTTTTTTCATAATTTTTTACTTTTTTTATTTTTATTTTTTGTTTTTGTTGCTTGCCAAGTGGAATATGTTTTATTTAGCATTTTTAAGTGTTTGCTACTGTTCCAAACAAATCTGCCCTGCCCGTCTTGTCAAGACTTTATTGCCAGGGCCGGTTTAACTATGTTCGGTCACGGCTTAAGGTTTCTTAACATTTTTGAAATTTTCTAAACCGAGCAGTAATCAATAAACTTCATTGAATTTAAGTTTTTAGTTACATTTTTGTAAAATCAAAAATGTATAACGGCGCCTTGCCAAACAACACTGACCCGGCACTGAACATTCCCCACTAGAGCTGTAAAAGTAACGACAAATTGAAAACCCGTTACCCGTGTTTTCGTTACTGAAACAATCAGTACTCGTTACTTCCCTAATGTTATCTCATTAATTCAGCTAAATATCACCAAATTTCCCCTAGTGGGTGGGGGTTCATAGAACATCTCATGAGAACTTTTTGATCCATTAATTTAAAATTTTTTTTTTAATTTTAGTCTCATGTGACATAAAAAGAGACAGTCAATAAAAACCTTTGGTTTATTTTTTAATTTTGATTTTGGGTGAAATAATACATTTATTGTTTCTGACCCCATGTAACATAGGAGTATCACATTCTGATGATTCTCGTTTCAATGTTTCATTACTTCGAATGTGTTGATATATTCGTTACTGAGTAACGAATATTTACATACGGTTTGTTACAGCTTTATTGCAAACACACCTTAGGTAACTTCGAACACTGCTCATTCCAATTGCTGTTTGTGCTGCTGCTGTTTCTGTTTCTGCTCCTGATGAGTATGATGATGATCCTTGTAGCTGCTTGCAGCAAAATAATAATTATTGTTATAGAAAGAACATACTCGAGCTCAGATACTCGAAAGAAGATGGAAAAACTCGACTGCTTATTTAAGCACACACACACGCAGACAATACATGCACATACATGTGCGTGAGTATGTGTAAATATGTGCAGACAGGTGTGACATATGCAAGAGAAACGGTCGCCATTCATAAAAACGAATGAAAAAAGATGAAACGAAAATAATCAAAAATATTGTAGTTTATTTTTTTTTTGAATTTTTGAAGATTTCTTGTGAAAACTTTGAATCCTTTTTTGTTTATTGAAAGTATTGGCCGTCGTTAGCTACGACCTCTTCCCATCTCTCAGTCAGCAGAAGACTTCCGCGTCAAAAAATTCAACGTCTTTTGAGACGCTTCAACAGTTTCCTTGATGACTCTTGCAAGCATGTGATCGAGCATGGCTTTTAGTACATAGTATATCCACTTTTCAATTTCATTATTCCCTCTTCTCATTATTTATCCCTACGCTCAGCCGTCTTCAAACCAATTGAGGCGTTGTTTCATGCCAACGATAGCTGGCAGTCCTATTGCCAAGGTCAATGCAAACCTTCTAACTTCTGACAGCGCAAAGTCTGGTCAGATGGTAAAGCCTTGTAGAGGCGCAGTGCTCCCAAGTGGAGTGAAATGTGCTATGAAGGCAGGTATCGTCGACGGAATCCAAGAAGAGTATGCGATAGAGACCGCCGAGGAGTCGAAAACATCACCTAGCGAATTACGTAAATTTGTGAATAGTCCAGACCGCAAGGCTTGGCGGTTAATGTCATCATTAAAGAAACCAGCTCGATTTGCAAACTTAGCCAACAGTCAAGATCATATTCATTTGTATATAAAATAATAATAATAGTGAAATAAAATTTTAATTTGTATATTATCTTAGTTAGGGAATTCACGGTAGTTTTGAGTTCTTAATTTACTAATGTTCTTGATGATTTTCACACATATAAAATGAGCTTGATAGTCTCAGCTACAAGAGTTTTTGTGGTGATAGTTCTTCGTAAAAGATACTTCATATCTTTCCCACATGCAAGACGGATATACAATAACAATAGTGTTGGGCGGTGGTATAGGATAGCCAACATTTGGATCAGTTTAAAATAATCAAAGAAAACCACGACAGCTAATATAAATCATAATAATAAAACCAAAAAAAAAAAATAATTAATTCAACCTTCATGAATATAAAATTAAAGTAAATTAATATATAAAAAAAATTTTTTTAATATATTATATAATTATGAAAAGGAAACCCAAAACGACACGACAACTCGAGAAAACGCAAATTCAAAACAAAATAGTTTGCAATCTACAACGAAATCCATAGACAAACAAATTGCCAAATAACAGGAACTTCTACGAAAATAATTTTAAAAAAAAAAATTAATAAATAAACTTTATACACATATCTCTTAAAAAGATCAAATATTCTTAGACGAACTTTAGTCAATTAAATTATGCATATATCTATAAAAATTTGTATTAAAGCTTTACGGCAATCCGTATCAGATTCCCAAATAGAAAAAATAACAAAAATTATAAAAAAAACCAAAAGCCACAAATTATGACTAAAGAACGAAGAATAGAAACGAAGAAAATTGTATAAAATATTACTAGATAATAATTCTCACAAATATAGCACTGAAACGATTGCAATACTAAATAAATGTATTTTTTTTTTTTCATATTTAAAAAAAAATTTCAAATTCTTTTCCACAGCTAAAATAAAAATGATTTTAAGATGCGTCTTCATAGAGCAAGTGCCAACGTCGAACTGAATTATTGAAAATATAATAATTAACAGTTCAAAATATCATCGTTCAAAGCCTACTTAGTTATTTGACTCCCTGAAGTACAATGGGCATGTTTCATGAAATAAATAAGGAGTCAAAAATATTGAAGAAGCATTTATGACTTTTTATTGATAGCACAACATTACAGAAAACTAACTGTTTAACTTTTTGTCTCACTCACACACCACTCTTCAATTATATTTATTTTTTTTGTTTAAAATCTTTAATAATTTCTTACAGATAGAACAATAATCAGCCTACTTAAAGCTATAAATTGTTAAACATCAACATTGAAATGAAAAATAGAGAAAAAAAGTGACTATGTTGTATATACAATATTAACATTAAACATTAAGGATAGACTTATATTGAACGTTTCCTCAACTCGCACGGATAGATCGTTTTTAATATTCTTCTCGGTCTGTGGCTTGCTAATGTTCTGGCAAGAAAATTTGTATGATTTGCTTATCTATCACAGTATCTGATGCGGTGTTTATTGATTTGGTCACCGACAAAGTGAATGTTGAGTTCTCTATGTAAACTTTTATTGCGGATGTACCAGGCGGGCTCCAGTAACTAATCTCAGTGTTTTGTTTCGAATTACTTGAATTTTCTTTATGTTGGATGCAGCTTCAGTTCCAAAGCTGAAGGCCATATGTCAATTAATCACTTTATTATGTAAAAAATTCTATAAAAATTATGGGTCACCTCACAGATATCACAATGGACCTAATGGTCACTGGGTGCTCTCGACTCCATCGAGCTATCTGTTCCTCCTATCCAATTCTATACTATCCTATGGGTCATCTAATGGCATTTTTTGGTGTGTTTGTGCGAACCATTTTTTTCCTTTTCATTAACAGATCAGGAATACAGGGATATATGTATTTTGTATCACCCATTATATATATTAATGATCATCAACACCATTAGCAACATTAACAAGAATGCAAAATAATAAAACTCAGCTTAGTTAATCTTTTGTTTTTCTGTTTTAACATTTCTTTACTTGTGTTTTGTTATTCTAATTTCTTACATATTTTTCTAGATTGCAACAACAACAACAACAGCACCAACTAAAATAACATGAAAAGCAAATAGCACAACAAATGAATACACTTGCATATAAGTAAATGTGTATGTGTGTGTGTGTGTGACAAGCTCCTTCTCTGTCTCTCTCTCTCTTTTTTTTTCATACTCATGCTCTAGCTTTGCGCCCCTTGAAGTAGGCAATATTTGCATACTCAATTGCATTGTAAATTCTTTTCTTTTTTTTTTGTTTTTTGTTTTTGTTGTGTTTTTCTGTCTTTGCTATTTCTATATTTTATAAATGTGTGTATCGCGCGCTACTCAACACCAATGCATATGCTTATGTACATGAGTATGTTTGTGTCATGCTTATTCGACCAAAAGTCGCGCCTAAGTGTATGCAACGATTTGCGACACAAGATGATGATGTGCAGCAGCGGAATAAAATAAAAAAAAAAAAAAAAAAAATAGAAAAAATGCACATATATAAATATGTGTATATATAAAATGTGAACAACAAAGCAAATCACACAATATACAAACACACACACACACACACACACACGCATACATAAACAAACTAAGATGTTAAAAAGCTGCTGCTGCTGCTGCTGCTGATGTATGCGTTTGATGATGACGTCGACAATGATATTCGTGTACTTGTTATTATTATTATTATTATTGTTGTTGTTGTTGTTATTGTTGATGATAATGACGATGAAAATGATGATAATGATGATGATGATGTACAGTTTTCATTTGAATGACAAAAAGTCAGGTGGGCACTTGAGTCGCTCAGCCGTTCTACAATGTAAGCAAACTCATTCTCATTTACACATACATCATCATCACCATCGCCATCATCATCATTATCAACATCGTCATGTGTGTGTGTGTGTGTGTGCTCATTGTGTGGGCGTTAAACAGGCGTGGCATACACAAACACACCAACATCGTTTCGGTATTTTCGAGTGCTTTTTAGGCTTGACGATAGGTTGTCAGATTGTAGGGTGTCAGTTCGTTTGTCGCTTTGGTTTGTATATATGTATGTATGTGTTGGTAGGGTGTTCACAGGTATTGTTATGTCGGTGTTTGTGTGTTGTTATAAAAAACACTTAACATATTCTAATTATTCATGCTTATTTTATATTGTTTTTCTTGCATATGCTCACAGACTCTTATATAGAATTTTTATTTTTTATTTATTTTTTTTTTTCATACGTTTTCTTCTTATACTTTTTTTCACAATTTGAATTGCGCAGAATTTATTTGTGTTTTTTTTTCTATTTTTTATTTTTATTGTTGTTGTTTTTTTCTTTTTCTTGTATGATTTTGAAAAAGTAGCGCAAAGTTCTACTTGTATATATGTCTCGTTGTAGTTGCAACCATTGTTGTTGTTGTTGTTGTTGTTGTGTCGACGTGTCTTATTAAGAATTACAAATAGTCAAGCTTAATTATGAATATGACATGCACATTTTATATATAGCAGGCAACACATAAAGTATACACTTGAATGCATACAGCATTGGCACATGTTGAAAAGTTCTATCAAAGCTAATCTTCTAACACACACACACCCACACACACACACACCCACGCGCAGAGAGCGACAATTGTGAAGGTGAGTAGTTGCACTGAAAGCATAAAATGAATATCATTTTTCTTATTGTTAAATTTTCAATAATAACAATAATAAAACAAATTTTTCATCTTCTTCTATGACTCATATTTTAACAAAAGCGCAGTCTATAAAATCCATAAATGTGAACAACAAATATTTGCTTTGATATATTTCAAAATTGATACATTTAAACGCGTCAGCCAAAAAGCAGGCAATACTTTTTTTAATATGCGAATTGGTGAGTGAAGAGCTTGAACATTCTGTGAGGCAAATGACGTCACTTCTATTTATAACTTGTATTTTACAAAATACGCGTTATTTCTGTAAATTCTTTTGAACTAATAAATATTAATAATTGTCGAAATTATCAAAAACTCATAAAAATATCAGTCAAGTATTGCAGAAACTTTATGTTATTTTACTATAAAAGACTTGTCTGTCTTGAGTAAGCAAACAAGTCGAAACTGACTAACAAACATGAAATTCTTTGTATTTTTGTTTGCATTAGTTTTGTTAAACGCCTCTGGCGGAAAAGTGTCTTCAATTGTTGCATTTAAAATGGCCCAAAGAATTATTAACGGCTATCCGAATGAAGCTGGCGAGGTGCCGTACATTGTTACGCTTAGATTAAAAAAGCTTAAGGAATCTGGAGAAATATCCTATTCACGATGTGGTGGCTCCATCATTGATCACGAGTGGATTCTAACAGCGGGACACTGCGTCAATAACGCTCAATCGGTGAAGATCGGGTATGGCGCGATCCATAAAAAAGAGCCTCAGTTTACGTTGAAAATCGATAGAACAAATATTTATCGACATAATGACGAAAATATGGATAGTGACATCGCACTACTCAGAACACCCTTTGTGAACTTCTCGAATTTTGTCGACAAAATTGATTTGCCAACTGAAGCGGAGTATCGCAACAATGATTTCACTGGCACTTGGGCAATTGCCTCCGGTTGGGGTAGAACGTCTAACGGTGGCTCGGATTGGCTTATGAGCGCCGACGTGAAAGTGATTGATAACGATGAGTGCAGTCAGATCTATCAAAGAGACATATCATTTAGCGATTTGTGCACCGATACGAAGGACAATGGCAAATCAATTTGTTATGGGGATTCCGGTGGACCACTTGCGTTGTCTAAATGTGCGACTGAGGATGGTAGGCCCCGTCTTATCGGTGTGACAACCTTTATCGGCGGAAAATGTATTAAAGGTTATCCTAGTGGCTTCGCCCGAGTTACCGAATTTCTGGATTGGATCAAAAAAATTTCGGGAGTGGGTAATTAATGTGAAACAGTTGTCTCATTATGATATTGATTTTATAATGAAGCCCATTTGAAATATTTCAACAAACCTTATATAATTCATTTATATTAAAAATAAAAATATTCAAATAAAATTTTTTTTTTTTTTCGTGCAAAACCCGAAATACCAAAAATAGGTCTCATATGATCAGTTCGTTAGTAAAAAATCCTAAGGAAAATAGCGACTTCAGGTAAACAGACTGATTGTCACAGTAGTTCGATATGAGTCATAAAATGAATATAATTTCATCTCTCACTGTAAATATTCTAACAATTACTAGAAAAACTTTCATTTTTGTCTTTTTAAATCATGTTTAACATTTTCTAACAGAAAACTGATAAAAATAAAATAAATAATAGCATAAATTTCACCCAAACTAGATTGATCTTCAGATCAGATCATAAAAGCTAATATTATAAAAATGATCGAAACTATAATCCAAATTGCTGTTTGAGTTCTAACTGTTGGCAACGTTGCAGTCTTCAAATATGAAAAAAAATGTCATATATCATTTTATCGCTAATAAAACATGCTCTTTAGTAAAGCAAATTTCTAAGAAATTCTTCATTTAATTGCAAAAGTTGAAACTGTCAAAGTAACTTATCGAAAACACATAAATTAAATTGCCATTCAGTTCTGAAAAACTACCAGTGGAAAAAGCTTATCGAGACAACAAATTCGTTGGCGCTTGGACAACAGCCTCCGGTTGGGGTATGACATCATATCCCTCTTCCAGATCGACGTCGCTGCGTAGATTCGATGCTCAAAAACCGTTGAAAATATTATTATCACTCTTGAGCTAAATACCAATTTTCAATGTTAAAGCTAAAAGCTTCTTCGTTATTAAGTTTCGTTATAAATAAACAAAAAATAAAAAAAATTGGCTCATTAAGAAGCTATTACGACCCAGCAGTTCTTGTTGCGTCAATTGTACCATTTTCGATAGTCTAGACTATTTCTCAACTATCGAATTTAGGACCGAATTTAGACTGCTTCAAATTATATAGAATAATTCTATTAGCTAACTAATAGCCAACTGTCGAATTCGAAACTAGTACAAGAACTAGTCAAAGATGGCGCTTTAGCACACCAGCTTAAAAAACAAAATGTTGGATTGACCCATTTTTGTTATTTGGAAACTAGTTTTGAACTAGTGAATTTTGGTCTAGTATAAAATAATATATTGGTAAATCAAACTTATAAAGGCCTCTTTCAAAACTGAAGAACTATGAAAATTCCATGTATTCAATAGGCCAAGTATATGAACTCTTTTCGAACCAAAAACTTTTAGCAGCACTCAAAGCACCTTTTGCAAAAAACTAAAGCCATGAAGCAGAAATTTAAATATTAGTAATGTTCATGCTTAGCTGATACTTCGATTAGAAAGTCTATAGCGTGGCTCTCATGCCAAACGACCACGACAAATAAATAGCAAAAATCTAAAAAAAAAATAAAAAAAAGAAAAATCAAATAGACATAGAGTGAGACAAGTATTTGATTGTTACGCTTGTTTTAGCATTAAAAATGTCAACAGACATTTACGACTACAACGAGACCTTGATTCCGCGAGGAGAGCTGGGGATGATGCATAGCACAGATAGAAGACATCACCGTTATTAATAAAATATCAATAAAGGCAACGAAATACGAATAACAACAGAGCTAAAAGCAAGTAAAAATGGAAAAAAAAACAAAAAAAAATTCACTGCACCCAAAGCGATTTCCAAGCAGCGACTTCATCGAGACAACATCAACGTCCTTGTACATATCGCTAATGTTGGTGTATTTGTTTGCTATACGCTGTATTAAAGCTGGTTGTTTTTGTTGTTGTCTAAGTGACATTGAGACATCAGAGAACGGCTGAGGGAAAATGCCAACAAAGCCGGTTGTGAGAATCATTGCTTGTCAAATTACCTTAAGGCATCAAACTTATACGTCAATATTTGAAATTGAAAAATTGTCGCGAGCGCCTGATAGCATATTACATGATTTATATGGCAGGGTGGGGGGTAGAAGTAGAAGTAGAGGCGTGATGGTGTGTGTGCGTTGCGCTTCTGAAAAAAAAAAAATTTTAAAAAAATTGCATAACACAGAGCAAAGCTAAAGTCGTCTTGCCTCCTGCCGGGGGCGTACACACACACACACACAGAGGCTACGTTCGAGTCAATTTTATATGATTTAAACCCTGAGCTATCTGCATGCAACAACAACGACAACAATTGCCATTAAACATAAGACAAGATATCACGAGTCACCCTTGTAAGTTGGCCGCATTAATATCACCAGGCTCATACTAATATTCATACTCATACGCACTCATACAACACAATTACTTTGCTTAGCTACCCGGATGGGGTGTAGGGTATCAATGCGTTTTTCGTTATGCAAAAGGTATTTATAAATACCAAACTCAATGCATACCCAAACAAATAAATCGTTTTCAACTTTGCCATTACCTTTTTTTCTGTTTTTGTTTTTTTTTTCAAACACATCATCGACTCAAACAGAGTACAGTACAAGTCAGTAGAAATTTAGCTTTAGCTCATCTCATTTCATCTTGTCTCAAACTCAACGATTTATTAAAAAAATGTCTTTGCAATGTCGCATTGAAAGGCAGCTAAGGAAAAAACAAGAAAGCTTATTAAAAATTTATTACAGAGTTTAAAATTTTTGTGCCATGTTAGAATTGGCCTTGGGGCTTTCATTCATACATATATTCAGTCAGTCAGCCATTCAGTCATTCATTCATTTGTTGGCTCAAGTCAATGTGAGTTCATGGCCTGGGACTTCATCGATTCAGTCATTCACGGTGGTTGCTGTTGTTGTCATTGTCGTCCTTGTCGTTGTCGTCGTCATCGTCGTCAAGTTATTGAAAGGTATTTGTGATTTGTTTGAGTTGGAAATTTAATTTATAACTGCGTAATGCATTTTAATATCACTCAACAAATTGTGTAATATCTTTCGTAGAATTTCTAAAGTTCATGCCTGCGCTTTGGGGTGCGCTTATACTTACCTAAGGGTGCAAGTTATTCTTAATTTTTATTTTACTTATTTATTTATTTTTTTTTTTTTTTATGAAAACATGCAAAGTATCTAGATATTTGTGTTGTTTTTGGAAAGGTGAGTAAAAAATGTTTAAGCCTTTAATAGCACTTTTGATTAAGAAGGGATATGTTTAGAAAATGAGTGGATAAAATATAAAATTTAAGAAAGTAAATTGATATTTATCTACATAGTAGCCAAAGATTGTTGATTGCTGGATGTTTTCGAAAAGATTTGAGCAAAAAAAATTTTATTTCCTCACCTTTAAACGTATTAAAAAGAAAAACGTGATTTTCGTAACAATCCTCAAAAACTACTCAATAGATCGAATTATTTATATTTTTTATATAAAATATATATAGTTTATTGTATCTTGTATCGATAATAAAAGTCAAAATTTCAGCTATTTTTTTTTTAATTTAATAGAAAAAATCAAAATAATTAAAAACAATTATTGGTTGGAAGATTTTTTCAGGATGCAATGAAGAAGACTTCATACCAAATTAATTATTTGAGGCTTAAATATTATATGAGATCTTTATTGTATCAACGAGCGGAAATTATTCTTTATCCTTAGAGGGTAAATGCCATTCTGATAATGTTATTGAAATAAGATATCCACAATATTTGTAAACAAATCGATGATGTAGAAAGACAAAGAGTTTTCCTCATTCTATGTCCTCGTGAATACAAGCTTTATATAAAATAAATATTCATTGAGTAGAAGAATCATTGGCCTTACACACAAATAGACATTTAACTCGTTTACTCGACTCTTATCATAATCTATGCTATTCTCTAGCTTCCCATACTCTACCATATGCTAACCAAATTAAATCAACTTTAGCTTTAGCCAATGAGTCATGTGACTATCATAACAAACTAATCCACAAATTCTCCATTTTTGCTTCTACATAGGACATCGATCACTACACCGCCCCTCAGCATAGAAACTACAACCACCAGTGAGCGTAGAACAAGCAAACCTCATATCGGAATAACTCCAACTGTGCCAAGGTGTATGCCATGCATCATTAGTAATAAGTTTTGATTACGAATTGTGTGACTACTTATATGTGAAATATGAGTTGCACGTAACGCGCGTTGCTTTGGCACACCGAAGGCGCTTGCAGCAAATGCCCAACAAATGCCGATGACAAATGATCAACTGTCACTCGTGGAATTTAAAGTATGTGCGTGTGTGTGTGTGTGTGATGACCGGGCCTGGAACCTTTTGCTTTTAGTTATTAGTTTATTGGACAGAGTCAGAAATGTATTTGAAAAATCAAGGGTTGACTGCCGTCATATACTTAGTATTTTTTAACAAACTCATCATCATCATCTTCGTCGTCGTTGTTGTTGACGTCGTCATCATCATTTTTATTATTTAACTGAAATGTTGAAATCCGTTATGGCTTAAGTAGCACACATACATACATACATATATGAGCTTATATCATTTTCAAATGTACCCAAACCAGTTTAGGCCTCATGATGGTCATATGTGTATTTGTGTGGACACATGTGGCTTCACACACACACACAAGCAGGATATTAAGGAAGTAAAGAAACAGTGCGACGTCAAATGAGCTTAAATTCCACTTTTTGGCTAAAGCAGAACACATTTTTCAATATTTGGCCAAAGTTTCATGTCCTCTATGGTTTTTTTTTCTCCGTTTATCTTTTGTTTCGTTTTACTATTGTTGTTGTTGTATGTGAAAAATAGCCGCTTTGACAGCTTGACACTTGTGCAACCCTCAAATCCTCAAATGACACACCGCCCTCGCCCCGTGTCGGCCTCAAGCATTGACAAGAGCGTCAACAGCGCGCTCATCATCAGCAAGCACACATATGCAGCTTAAATATTTTAATTTAAATGTTTTATAAATACAATAATATAATAAAAATGTTACATGTCCTTCAACGTTGGCGGCATCGTCATCGTCATCGTCCTTGCCATGTCTTGTCTTGTCTTGCTTTGCTTTGCTTTGCAGTTGATTGGCTCAAGTCATGAACCCAATTTCCAACTTTCATTCATTCATTCATTCATTTATTTCTTTATGCCTTCGTCACGCTTGAAATGTATTTGACTGTTGTTGTTGCTGTTGTTGTTATTTTGACAGCTAAATGTCACATTTGACAGTTGCATAATTAGTCATTTTGCACGTTTAGCGTTAATGTTCACATGTATTAGTTACCTATGCATGTGTGTGTGTGTGTATGTGTGTGTGTGTGTGGCTTTGTATCTAGCAGTGGCCATCTGGTTAACCAAATCGAAATGTTAAATGCCATTTGGGACCACTCATGTTCTTACAAGTACAACAACAACAAAAAAAATTCAATGGTAATAGATTTCAAAAAAGGGTTCATCTTTGCTTTGGCTTATTGGCAATAAGAAATTTCTTATACTACTCTTGAACTGCAAATAAATTGTTTAAACACTTCAGTAAGCTGAGAATGAGAACAAATAGAGAAATTTGTTTTTTTTTTTTTTTTGGACACAACTTACTCATTTGACGCTTGTATAACCAATCAGGAAAGTGAACAAAAGCCTGAGGATCACAAAATGACAACACAAATGAGATGAGCAACATGATGGTTTCAATATGCCAACTGACTGACTGGCTGACTGACTGAATAGCTGTCTGTCTGTCTGTCTGTTTGACTGGCGCCTTTAAACTCACTTTACAATTTCGGCTTTGAGTTCCAACTATGGAAAAACGTGAAATGTACAGAAAAATACAAATACGAATGTCAACATTCCAATTACGCAAACATTTTGCGCACACCAATAATATGGGATGACAGGTACGACCGGCTTGGCCTGCTTGGTGATGATGATGCTGATGATGCTGATGATGGCAAGGCGCTGAAGTAAAACCGGAACCAAAAACATTGCAGGACGTAAGCTGGTGTACACAAAGAGGCAGGCAGACAGACAGACTGACGTCGGCAGCAACAGGACATCATCAACGGCAGGTGAAGCTAACAAGAGTTATAACAACAACAGCAGGAGCAGTAGCATCATCATCACAACAATGCAGCTTATAAGAAGATAATAGCGCATGGAATGGTCATGAATTGGAGCTGGTGACGGCAAGGACAAAAGGCGACGGTGACGGTGACGGCGACGATGATGACAACAACCAAGAAGTGCGACCAGTTGGGGTCGTCGAAATAGAGGCACATGGACAACAACAACAACAAAAAAAAAAAAACAAAAAAAAAACAACAACGAAAGATTGTTATACAACGAGCAGGAACAAATTGGATGCGAATGCAAATAAACGAAAATTATAAATAACAGCGCCAAACAACAACAACAACAACCAAAAAAAAAAAAAAAAACAAATAAATAGCAAATATAAAAATGGCCAAGAGTAAGCGAGAGGCGAAGCAACAGCAGTTCGTTCAGGTGAAAAAAGCTGAAAGAAACTGAAATGTCATGAAATACTAACAAATATTGCCAGCACTGTAGCACAGTAGCGGCGAAAAAAAAACAACAAATCGTTATTTGAGTGTGAAAGTAATGCAGATGTGTTGCTTTTGTAAAGGTGAGTGTGTGTGTGTGTGTGTGTGTGTGTGTATTTATATAAGTGTATGTGTGTGTGCATGTATTTATATAAGTGTGTGTGTGTGTGTCTGTCTATGCAGCTCATGATTCGAGTTACAACAAAATGAAAATGTCCTTACACACTAACACCAACAACAACAAAAACGACAAGTGCGATTACAAAAAATGCAATATAGCAGACGATGATGACGTTGTTGTTGTTGTTGTTGTTTTTACCGTTGAAAGACGAGCATTAAAGCAACAAACGCCAAGAAATGAAACGAACAAAACTGATGACTTGCAATGAATAGAAATTGCCAAAGTCTACTTGAATACAACAACAACAACAAACATTCTCGAGGACAACGAATATATATGAAAATTAAAACAACCAGCAAAGAAATGAGATAGCATCAATGTAAGAAAGAGTACGATAGGTATATGAAAAAAAAATGGAAAAAAAAATGAAAAAATCATTGCAAAAAATGTTAAAAAAAAAAAATAGATGAAGGCGCTCATCATCAGTAATAACAAACACGACGACGAATAAAAAAAAGCTGAAAATGAGAAAAAAAAAAACGGTAAAGAAAAGTTAACAAAACCGTTACATGCAGGTAACAGGTAAGGCCAAGTCAGTTGCGAGTGGGCCAGTGTTGCCACCAGCCAACCGACTAACCAGTCAGTTAGTCAACAACAACAACAAGAATGACAACAAGAACAACAACTGTCACGCTTGACAGTTCTATCAGAAAACCTAATACCCTGTGACATGGCGGTTGTTGTTGTTGGCGTTACTGCTGCTGCTGTTGAATGCAAAATACTGAATACGAGCACAAGGACAATGACAATGATGACGCTGCTCACGAGGTGGCAACTATGGCGTCTGCCACACTAGCGCTTGATGAGCTTGCAATACGATACAACACAACACAACACGGTCCGAATTCAGTTGAAGTCCAATCTGAGACTCTGAGGCCGTGCCAAAACATGAGTCTCCGCTACCTTAACTGAGCCTAGTCAGCGTCAGTTTTTCACCGCCTAGCTGGTTGACTGAGGTGTGCATTTTTATTACTATTTTTTTTTTTTTTTTTTTGTTTCTCTCTTGTGCTTATTTGTATCTCTGTATCTGTAACTGTTCGCATTCGTTGAGGTGAAAGATAATTTGAAGCTACTTGTTCGAGTTATTATTTGCTATAAACAACAACTCTGACTTTATATATACATATATACAATTTCTTTCTGTTGTTATTTGTTTCGCAATTTTTTTTTTTGTGCCTCAACGCGCTACGACAGTTATTGTTTTTGTTTATATATATTTTTTTGTTGTTTTTCGAGTCTCAGTTTACAAATTAAAATTGCTGCAGGCCGAAAAAATTAGTTGGTTGAGTAGTGTTGATCATCCGCTGATGAATAGTCCTGTGTATGTGCTTATTAATCGTGTGTTGATGAGGTGAGTACAAGGTAAGTTGATGGACATTGGTGAAAGAGTTGAAGACAAAAGAACAATGGTTGGTAAATCAGAAGCAAAGGATGGCAAGAAGACTTCTATTAGAGGTGTAGAAGTAAGGCAAGGTAATCAGAGATAAGAAAGGCGCAAATTGATAGCCGCTAGAAGAATTTAAAGTGATTGAAAGTTGGCGTAAAAATGCTAAAAAAGGTAAATGTAGCAGAGCTGAAGAAACATAAAATTTGGTAGAGACCAGCCAAAGATGAGTTCAGAAAAAGGAATATTTAAGATGAGCTACATGGGAAACAGGAAATAATGGTACTGTGGAGCCTTTCCAACATGAAAATTATACTCATTTTGACTTTTGGTGTAGTGGAGCCATTCATGAGAAATTACACACATTTTGACTTTAGAAGGTCTTTGAGAAGAGGAGTTTTTAAACTCTTAATTTCGATAAAGAAAAGGACATATTCTATATTGAAGTTATTGCTGAAGATGTTTTATCAACCAAAAATTCGATTTATTGTCCTTTATTTTAATGAAAAATTTGTAATACTTCGAGATGAAGAATCTTGTGAACATTATTTTGATTAACTGAAGCAAGTTTCAGCAGCAATTCAAGTTGCAGAGCGTTTATTGTTCACGTTACCGAACGTTTATTGTTCAAATTACCGAACGTGTTACATATGATTAGATTATCGCAAGAACATCATATGCTATTCGAATTATAGCATCTAAATAGTTGAAATCTTACTTCAACGAAAGAACATCATAAATTTTTGTGTCTCAGAGAGGATTTCGAGTTAGGGGGGGATACAAGTTAAAGAAAGATTTAACTAAATTTCAGCAGACTGAGTTAAAGAATACGCAGAGCATGAAAGTCTCATCGAAACAACTTTACTGTGAACTTAATGGAACTCAGAAATATTTTTTCGGCCTCCAACTTCTGTTACGCATTCATCTCGAGTCAAAAAAAAAAAGAAAAGAAATCTTATCAAAACACAACAATGCCTTTTGATTAAATGCGACGAATAAGTCAATTCGAAAACAAAAACCCACAAATGACGACAAAAGCGAAACCGAACTAAAAAAATATGAAAAAAAAAAACAAAAACAACAAGGATCTACGCGATGGCATGCAGCGAACTTTCCGCGTAGTTACTTGCTTTAATTTGTAAGTCACGGCCAGACACAGGAAAGGATACGACAACAAAAACAGTAAAAAAAATGCGAAGAAAAAAATGAGTACACGAAATAATAATAATAAAAAATTTGGTGTAAAGAAAAAAAAAAAACGAGAAAAAAAGGATCGCCTCACGGAAGTATATTTAACCAAAAAATGACGCGCCGCCCACTTCCGGTTTGTCTCAAAACAACATTTTTATTTATTTCCAACGCAACTTTTGCAACGCTTTTCGAAAGGTTACTTTATACCCCAACCCACCTCAGCCCCCTCTGCTGCTAATGCTTTCAAAAATACTTGCCTTTTTTTAAGGCTAAAATATTTTTTTTTTTTATTTTTCATTTAAAAGAGTTGCAAGTTTCAGTCAAGCCACTTTGCTACATTCGATTGCTAGTTAATGTGGCACGTCATGGGCGTGGCACATTGTGGGTTGCGGTGGTGGTGTTAAATAATCAACATTTAAATTTTAAATTTTTCGACAAAGCAATGGCAAAGTTTAATCGGATAATACTTAAACAATTTTGTGTATAATCGAAGTTTTACGTCCTTCGTCCTTTGTCATCTCATGTCTATGCTTTTTCATGCATTTGTAGTTCATTTTACGCCCCAACAAACACGCCCACTTTTGTTTACTGCCTTGCTATCTGGTTACGTTGCACATGACTTGAGTCAATATTTTATGTTTGTTAGTTAACCCTTTTGTGTCCTTGCTGTGCTGCATGCTGTCTTCTTTCTTACGCCAACACAAGCTCACTTCCTACTTCATTACCCTTCAAATGCGCGCGCGTTTGTCTTATCAGCTATGAACTCATACACACACATACGATTTCTTTATATTTTAGACGGTAGCGATTTTTTTTTTTTTTTGTTTTATTTTTATTTATTTATTTTTTGTTCTGTTATTTTTTTTTGTTTTTTGTTCTAATGTCAGCACAGACAATTGTCTAAAATTATCTGATTTAGCATGTTTAATGTGAAAAACCCTTTTATGCACACGCACACATGCACACATACCTACATACAAAAAAAAAAAAAGAAAAAGGAAATAAATAAAACAAAAAAAAAAAAGGATAACGAATTAAAAAATTAAAAATCGAAACGACAAAACTCGCGTCTTTGTTTTTGTTGTTGTTGTTGTTGTTGTTGTTGTTGTTGGGGTGACAATAAAAGTTCAAAGTCAAGCAAGCCATTGAGGCGTTGAGAGGGTGGTATCGCATGGCGTAGTTAAATGAAGCTGAGCAAGTCTCTCAATGCTGCTGCAGCTGATATATTGTCGCTGATTAGTTCAAGAGACAAGATACAACAACGTGTAGACTTCGATACAGGGTTGGGTTGAATTTGGTTGGGTTTCTTTTTTCTGGATCTGGTTTGCCTTGGCTGTCTGCGATAATAAGAATTAACAGTCAACAGTCTCAGAGCAACAATGAAAGGCTGTAATTAAAAGTGGTAGTGTAGCATGAAGAAGCAAATTTCAAATGGGTGGAGAAAAAAAATTAACACTCAAACAACAGCAAAAAAAAAAAAAAAAAAACAGCAAGAAATAATAAAGGATAATAAATGCCAAGGCAGGCGTAGATTAACCCCTTTAACATAACTAACACGAGACACGAGCCAATTGAAGAAGATGAAATGAGTCGAGTCGAGTTCAGTTCAGTTAAGCATTGAATCGATGCGAGTTGAGTTGAAGACAACGACGATGTTGTCTAACAACCACCGCATAGAAGTTGTTGTTAAGGCTGAGGGGAGTTGCTTTTTTGGTAAACAGAAAATTTTAAAATAAAATAAAACAAAGCGTTGCGAAGCAAATAAAAGAAACAATCGAATTTTAATCAATTCGCGTCTGTTTCATTTGCATACGAACGAACGAAAGAAAGATGCCTGAAAACACAGCATGTCAGTCTTGGTCTAATGTCAGCAGACACGCAAGGCAGCATAGTATACTTGCAGGCGCGCATGCTAAGATGAAATTTAAAACGATTCACGCCATGCTATTAAAAGCAAGACGAGCAACTCGGACTTAGGCAATAAACGTGCTAGGCTACGAGGAAGGAGAAAGCAGCATGATGCCGTTTTGCTTGGGATAACTGAACAATAACAACAACAGCAGCAGCAGCACATTCTTTGTACCTTACATTCATGCTACAATCTTTCATCGTTTGGCGTTCGTTGTTGTGCATGTTTGCGGCAACGGAAGTTAACACGTGAAAAGGGTTATTATTTCACGCGATGACCCGCAATGCCGGTCGACACTCAACTCTTGCCACAACGCACCAGTCTCATCATCATCATCATCAACAACATCATCAACATCGTTGTAGGTATCATGCAACTCTAAGCGGATGCGTCTCGCTTTTGACGTCATGCTGTCGACGTTCGACGGTCGCGTGCTGTGTCTATAACTGGCATTTGTCTATGCCACAACTCCTCCTTTGCTTTAAACAGTTGTTGTTTTTTTTTTTTTTATTGGGCCTGCATACTTTCTGGCGTTAAAATATCTTTTAATGATATGCAAGTCATATACATATAACTTTTGGTTCTTCGACTTCTTACTTTATGTTCGATTTCAGTTAAGCGCTCTCAATTGACTCAAACTGGTCGCACACGCATTGTGGGTTGGTAGGTAGGGGGATTGTACAAGTTAAAAAGTATTGCATACTAAAAGGGTTTAACATAGCAGTTGCGGCTTATCGATGCTACTTTGGATTGGGCATCGTAAAAAATTTTAAATACTTTTGCGTACACATACACGTGTCTTTTTTATATCTTTACACATTTGAATTTTGCATGTTTCATTCAAATTTAATTTTTTTAAATTTATTTCTGTTCCGTGTTTTCTTGATTTGTGTGAACTTTTTGGTGTAGTTGTCAGAGCACAAATTAATGCTCTGACAACTAGGGCTTGTTAAAAATTCAAACAAAGACAATTTTACGTTGCGTTTCTGAATGAGAGAGTAATGAAGGTAATGTATTTTTGATACATCATTGACTTTCAAGTCAGTCTTTTATAGCCTTAGTTACTACAAGTAACTAAACAACTCAAGCCTTTGTCTTATTAAGTCTATTCCATACTCTGATCTACCATTAACATCTTTCAAGCCAAAATATTCTAATTAGCTCAACATGTACTTAATAAGCTAAGAACAACAATAACAACAATGACACAAAAGCTGTACGAAAATCCAATAAAAACTCAAGTGTAGAAGCCTTAAAATGTTTTAAAACTCTGAACAATTTCCATACAATACACGAATCGGGCCAATAAGAATAAGTCGTCTTATAAGTACAAAATAAGACCAACCAAAGAAAGCAAAAAAGTAATAAAGAAGCCACAAGAAAAGAATACAAACACAAATAAATTGATGTCATTTTTGTAGCGTCTAAAATGGAATTAGTGGTAAAAAAAAAGCAAAAAAAAAAAGACGACAACGACGGCATTGAAATCAAGGAAAAGAAGAGGCAACTGACTTGGAATTGGTCTGAATTGGTTTCCGTCTGGTTTCAGTTTGTTTGTTTGGCTTGGGGTTGAGGTTGGGCTTGGGCTTGGGCTTGAGGCTGGGTGTATTGAGCTTGTAAAAGTGGCTGCAAAAAAGGAAATGAAATGAAACGGAGATAAACATATTCGCGAATTTGTTATTATCAGAAAAATATTGCGAAAATAAAAGCACACTAAGACGCAGCACAGACAACAACAGCGACAACGACAACGATGAGCACATTGCAAGAGGCATTGGCACACCCAAGGGTTTTTTGTTGTTGTTTTCGGTCTGAGGTTGAGCTAGCAGCGGCTTTGGCTTGTCGTCGTATACGTTGTCAGGCTCAAGAGCCTTGTACCTTCAGATAAACTCACACACTCGGATCTGCACACCCCACACACACACACACAGTCAACTTGAAGTATGATATAGAATTTTGCAAATTTCGCGTAACGTATGCAAAATATTTCGAAACCGCTGCGTTAAACCGCGTAGGCGGCGGCATGCGTGCTTGTGTATCTGTATCTGTGTGTGTGAGTGTGTGTAACGGGCGTGGGTGTTGTAATTGGGCGTGAGTGTTCGTGTGTGTACGTGGGGTGAACCTGTTTGTGAGGTGTGCTCGTTTACATTATTCCCATGTGTGCTTCTTTTTTTCGTTTTGCAATATATTTATTTATTTTTTCTGTCTGTCTCTCTGTCTGTCTGTCTGTTTGTTTACACAACCTTGCGATTTTTTTCCAATTCAGTTTGCAACATTTGACATGCGTTCAATGCGATTTAAACAGCAACTTCTCACACTCAAATGTTCTCCCAGCCTCTCAGCCCGGCTGCCTGCCTGCCTGCCTAACACCCTCATTTTTTTCGCATTTACTTGTGGTATTGTTTGCTCTTTTTTTTTTTGGGCATTATAATGCTCAAATTAGTTAAAAACGCAGACAATCAAAGATGAAAACTTTTTTTGCATATGTGATTTTTTTGCGGAATTTTTTTTTTTTTTTTTTTGAGATTAGATCAAATTTGATTTCTTTTACTTTCAAAAACTCTGAAACGTGTCGTTAATGATCTCAAAACTTATGCGGCTTAGTTGGCTTACATTTTGGTGGCGTATGGAAGGGTTTGAAGGGATAGATAATATATTAAAGGGTCATATCCGTATTTCTTAGCACTTCCCTTTGATTTCTTATTAGAGATTTCTATATACATAAAAAGATTCTTGTAAAAATCACATACAGACTTGTTTGTATATGTCACTTATATTCGAATAACCATCAAAATTTATTTTTCCTCAATTTCCGTTTAAAGTATTACCTCCCGAATCCGGACAATCAATGGGCATCTGGATTTTTGGGATACCTTACGCATTTTACCTTATAAGTTGGGACCTCGAGAGCTCAGATTTCAATAAAAACTATTATAAATTGCTAATAATAATAATTGAAGACATCGGAGGTGGAGAAGTTTTAGGCTAAGTCTCTCAAAGATCAAAAATCTGCGGGTTAAATAAAAACAATATGCTATCTTAGACATTTCATTGTTTTCATTGTACATGCTAACTAATCAAAGTCCAAACTAACCTCATAATGGCAAAAATCCAACAAAGAAAGTCCAAACTACTATCATATATATGTAAGTATGTATGTATATGTATAGCTGGCGATAGAAGTCACATACGTGTCAGAGAAATCTATATTTACGATTATGGAACTTTATGATCCTTCGACATTTTAGTATCATTTTGTGTCCGGTTGTAAACACTGACGGCAGCCACGAAGGACCTCGTCAACGACGTCAACAAAGTCAAAGTCAACGGCAGCCACGTTGATGCGTTGATGATGTGCGCCACGTTCCCGCCATCGTCGTCGTTGTCGTCTAATGACAAATGTTTAAATGCTCGTGCACGCAATACCGACCGAAAAATGTGAAATGGTTGAGCCTGTTTAGGCCTATACAGTAACAGTAGCGAGTGTAGCAACAGTCAGTGAAAGTCAGTGGCCAAAAAAGTCGTAAAAAGTGAAAGGCAGCTTGGGCTTGCATGCGGTTGCCATTGCCATTGCCATTGCCATCGTCAACGTCTCCACTGTCTCTGTGCCTGCCAACCGATGCCCTGCCATTTTGATGACCATGTTAAGGTTATTTAGCCTACATTTTTGTGCTTTGCGTAAATTTGTATTTACGTTTGTTTTTATTTTTATTAGTAAATGACTGCCACAAGCAACAAAACTTAACCAACTATTACAGCACGATCTGTCACAACCAACACCACCCCCCTCCCCCCACTCAGAACTCTTGCAATCATATACGCAGCACCTTTGGTATAAAAACCCCTTATGCCATCTTGTAATTACTTAGTTTATTATTACAGACACGCATTTTTATAGTTGCAACTCGTAAAAAGGTTTTACGCAGTCGCAATATAACAAAAAAAAAAAAAAAAAAGCAAGCAAAAACACCCAAAAATACCCCACAAAACAAGAAGAAGAAGCACAACAAAAAAAAACTAGTCATGTGCATATATAATTAGCGCTTTACTCAAGTTTTAAATACCCATGCGAGTAAGTTGGTGGCAAGGAGATGGAGCATTTGCGTTTTGTACTTAACTAAGTTGAAGGCAAAACTAAAAAAAAACTTAAATAAATAAATAAAAACAAATAAGTATAAATAAAAAAAGAAAACGAGAAGAGAAAGTAAAGGAAAATTCAAGTCCTTTGACATTGTCCGTATTTGTGTTGAAGTCTGTATTTGCAACGCTTTTTCAATTAAAAGCACACTTGAAATATTCAAATGCAGAAAACCCACAGGCTCAAACACACACACACACATGAGACCCCCACATTGCAGGGTGTTGGTCGTACAACATCAAACCAAAATGACCATGGCAATCAACATTTTACTGATTTCAGTTGCAATTGCGTAGTTTCTCTTTTTACATTTCTGTTACTTTGCCTTCTTTGCTATGCAATTTAAATGTGTCAGACCCTTTACACATACTACTTGTACTTACGAAACCCCAAATTCCACCGCCATCCAAACCCAACGACAAAAGCGCACCATGAAGTTTTTGCAACTGTGTGCAAATACAATTAAAAGCGTCTAAGAAAAGTGATTATTAAAAATGCACAAAACATGCTGTGTTGACCAAAGACTATTGAATTTGAAAGTTGTAATACCAGAATGCTAAAATGAGACGCATGGTGTTGTTGTGTAGCGCGCTATGGTGGGATGAGGTCAGGTGATGCCAGTAGAGAATTGCTCATGGCTTAGATTGTGGAAGAGAGTAAAGTAAAGTAATGTTTTAGAATTTGCAAAGCTTTAATAATTAGTAAATTTGAGAAAAACAGGACACTGTGGTACAGTAAGCTGATCCCAGTTTAAGTAAAGCAAGAAAACATTTTTTTTTAGAAGAAAGCAAATTCAATTATAGAAGAGTTAATACATATGAGAGATTATTTTAAATTTTTTATATTTTTGCTTATATTTGTGCTATAGAGGGCGCTTTATGCTCCCACAAATTTCGTCTTTCCAAGCAACCGAAATTATTTTTAAATCATATATTTCACAGAAATCTCTAGTTATATTCGAATTCGATTCTTGGTAGAGAAATCTTCGAGATTTCGATTTTTCGAAAATGGAGAATACTTAGCAAAACCATAAAGTTTATTTATCAGTAGTTAATTATTAAAAAAATTTTTGAGTTAAGGCAGAATTTATTGAAATCTCCAATTAAGTTGTCGGAGATTTCATAACAGTGTGAAATCACCACTGAAATCGTCAATTTGAGATTTCTGTGACACTCAACTATAATGACTTTGTGAAAAAAAAAAATTTTAATTTTCTTCTCGTATACTCTAAAATAAAGATATCTCTTTAGGCATTTTGTAGTCATTTCCCAATGCTTTCAATTATACACGCCAATGTTAATGATGAAACGCAAACATTTCAATCTGACTATCAAATTTCAAGTGGACATGAGAACGAAAAAAAAAACAATATAAATTTACATTTTATAGCAAACACAGTAACAAGAACAACAATGCGGTAAAATCAAGTGTAAAAGTCACGTGTGCCTAGCGCAGTTTTTGATAGAAAAAAAAATCGAAAAAAAACAAAATGAGCAAGAAAACGCATTAAAAAAGAATCACTTGGCAAACTTACGGCTGAGCGAGAGCGATTAATGAGATTTTCTAACTGCCATGAACAATTAAAAATATTCACTTTGTGCCTTCTTAAAACCATACAAACAACACACACACACCGCCCTTCTCACACGCCCTGTTGTTGCTGTTGATGAGTAAATTTTCTCTTGTTTTTCTTGTTTTTTTTTTTTAAATTGTTTTTTTTTTTTTTGAAAAGTAAGCGCAAAAAAATTAAAAACAAAAACATTGAAATAAAAGCGAAATTTGTTTTCGCTTAAGCGAACTGTCAAAGCTGTCAAACGGCACACGCCCAACCAAACATCACACCACCAACCTCCCACCCCCCAACATTGAGGGTTGGCACTTGATGTTGTGTTGTGCTTCAATGCTTGTTGAGAACTGAAAATGGAAAAAAAAAAGAAAACAGAACACATTTAAAAACAACAACAAAAATGTTCAAAAATTTGTGTAAAAATAAGTTAAAATTTCCATCAAAAATGAGCAAAAAAAAAAAAGAGAAAGTTATAAAAATTATCATAGAAAATTTTGTGTGCTCCTGCCCCTCAAGTAACTGATATGATTGAGGCGCGTGTGCTGAGTGAAAAGTGAAATTTTTTGGGTTTTTTTTCCTATTTTTTTTTTTCTCTTTTTTTTTGTTAGCCAAGCGAAACGTGTAAATGGACATTTTGGCCCATTGACTAACACCTCACACCAACAATTCACACTCATCTATTGGGTGAGCACCCTAACTAGAAAATGTTTGCCTACGCCAACAGTAGCAGCAGCAGCAGCAGCAGCATTCATCACTCAAATGCAAAATGGCGATTATTCATAAATCATTAAACACCATTTTGCATGAGCCTTGAAGGAAGAACAAGTCCGGCAAAGAAGAAGACGTCCACGACGACGATGGCAGGATGCGTGCGGTTGAGTCGGGTTGTCGGCGGGCAGGCAGGCAGGCCGCTGAAGCATTTGCCGCGTCGTGCGCGCTTTTAAATTTTATCGCTTTGCCAGTCAAAAAAGTGGAAAAAATTCCTAATGAGCCAAAAAAATACGGCGGCAAAATAAAAAGCAAAAAAAAAAATGGGGAAAAAATACAAAAAAAAATGAATAAAGTCAAAGGAAGAAAAAAAAAAACGAAAAAAAAAAAACAAGAAAAGAAGTTAAAAAGTTCGGAAAAAATCAAAGGACTTCTTGTTCGTCTTGTTTTACGCTGTTTTTGATTGTGGTTGGTGCGGGGCACGCGGCAGCAATAATTTGGGAGTGAGCCGCGCTGAGCGAGATGAGCGTGAAAAGATTTGTTTGTGCCTGTTTGTTAACGCTTGTAACTGTCTGGATGCTGCAAGCCACACGATTATGCCTCCCGCTTCCGATAGCCTTAACCTGCGCCCAAACGACCCCGCCCATACCCATGCCCACGCCAGCGCTGCTGCGCCACTCAGTCGTAGCATGTTTGAACGCATCTTTTGTACAACATTTGCGCTTTTTTTCACAACTTTTTCTCTTAAAAAAAAAATATATTTACATACATACATATATATTTATATGTTTACTTTACTTTTCGTCTTCGTCGGCGATGTTGTTGTTGTTGTCATCGTCATCGTCATCGTCCTTGCCCATTTGCTCATCAGCAACGACGTCGACGACGACGACGAAGACATTAAAAATTTTGTTTGATACTTGTTCTGGTCGTTTGATTTCCGCTTCCGTTTGCCGTTGAGATTAAAAACATTTTCGTTCATTTTTAGCTTCTTTTTTTATTTTTTGATTTTTTCCTTTTATTTTTCTCTTTTTTGTTTTTTTGCCTCTATCATTCATGCTCACTCCCGTGCCATTCCGTTTTTTCACGTTTCGTTTGGCTATCTGTGAGATACATTAAATTAAAAATTCATCTTTAATCAAAAATTATTGTTCAGGCCATGAAATACTGCAACTTACTAAATGGATGTGTAGAGGGTGAGTCATTGCGAGACGAACGGACAGAGTGCTGCTTTGATAGGCGTAATGTTGTTTTTGTTGTTGTTGGTGTTCGTTTTTTTATTTTTAAATATACAATATTTGATAGTTTTTTTTTTTCTCTCTAATTTGCTTAGTAGTCTAATGGTCCTTTTTTGGTAACTCTATTAAAAAAATGTTAGGTTTGTTAATAAAAAAATAAATAGGTACCACTTATCATTCCAATACCATCGTTCTTAGCCATTATAGTGCCTTATGTTATATTGAAGTTTAATTTAACAAAATGAATTACTTGATTTTCAATAAACTATTAAAGTTCTATAAAAGTCTCTGATAAGTCCGATTCTCGTGCTATTTTGTCTATCAATTGTCTTTTACTTACTTAACAAGATTTGAAGTTTACGTTCTCCACCAAATAGTTACTTGAACATCCTTTCCTTTTGCTTTATTGTATCGTTTCATGACTTAATCAAAGTATCTATGACAAGTTGTAAACAACTTCGAAGCTAAAAACAAAAACAAATAAAATAAAATCAACTCATTTGCCATATTAATAAATATAGAGAAAAGTATAAGACATGAACAAACAAAAACAATATTCAAGTCGACTTTGAAAGACCCTATACACAAATATAATTGTTTTGGGACATTACCAAGTCTAATCACAATAGAAAAAGACATTCAACTCCAACACAGCCGGCATCAATAAGGACGGGCTGAGCTTTGTAGGAACATTAAAGGTCTATCGGATGAATCTTATTTCAATTAAAACCCCTAATCATTGCAACTAGTCAAGATCTCTTCAATTTTTACACACATAGCTTATAAAGTAAAGGTGATAAGATAATCAACTTGAAGTCATTATTATGTAGGAGTATTATGATATCAAAGTATTTTGATTCTAATATCCGAGATCTTAGTGTTCATACAGACGGTCATGGCTTATTGGACTTGTCTTAGCTGATCAATCGTTATACAGAAACTTATATACCCCATTATGTCATACAGATATAAATAGGGTATGAAAACGCTTACAGCATTCAACCAGAAACTGTTACTTGTAAGCAAAGTGTCTATAATTTTATTTGTAAAATCATTTCTGGCACGATTTCTTCTACAAACGATGATGATAGCTTAAGGCGACATCAATGTCGGCGTTGGTGGCGAACAACATTTGAGCAAGAGAAAGTAACAAGATGAAAAAAAAAAACAATATAAAAAAATACAATGAAATGTTGGAAAAACTAAAATTTTCATAAACGTTGTATGACTTAAAAAGGATATGAGCACATGTGCATGTGTGTGTGTGTGTTCATGGCCGGAAGCTAATAAGCTGGGACACAAGTGCGCATCCTTCTTCATATTGCTACCGTGCTACTTGTGCTCTCACACTTTTTCCTTTACTTTTAGTCAGTCGTCAGAAGATTTTTCGAAGGCATTTACCGGAAATCTGATTTGTGTGCGTGTGTGCAAAAGGATTTCTACTTGATTTGTTTGCATAAAAAATAAAAGGATTTACTTGCAAATGGACTCAAGCACAAGGCAGACAGACAGACAGACAGAAATCGTGTGTCTGTCTCTCTGTCTGTTTGTCAAACTATTTTTGATGCGTTACGGCTTAGTTTGCATATCCTGACTGCGGCATGTTCTGTCCTGTCAATATGCTTCTTCGGCTACGTGTTGGCTTCGGTTTGTGCTCTTCCTTTTTGTTTTTTTCTTATTGTACTTTTTGGGTTTATTTTTTTTGTTTTTCTTGGGGTTGTTGAGCGCCCACAAAACGTGTTTAAAGTGTGTCACGGCACATACTCCACCCCAACCCTTTTTAAAAGAGGGTTTTTTTTTTTTTGTTGGATTTTTTAGAAATGTAAAATTTTTATTGTTCGTGTTTTTCTTTTATTGCCAACGGCGCCCAGCAGCGTTTCGTCAGTCGTCGTCATCGTCATCGTTGTCGCTGTTGCCGTCCATTGGTCCAATGCTTTTGCATATCCTTCGACTTTCGACTTTTCCCACATGTCGTATCAGTTTTCCCGCGTGGCTTTATTCACTCAAGCCTTCGTTATTCTGTATGATTTTTTTGCTTTATTTGTTTTTTTCCAACTTGTTTTGTTTTCTTTGTCAAAAGGCATTACAATTTTCTCGTGCAGTTTGTAACGTTCGAATAATAATTTGAGTGTTGAACTGGCGTAAGTGCAGTGTCATTCAGTATAACATAGAATAATGGGTAATTTATTTGATGATGTATAGATCTTGAAATTTTTTTCGTTTTCATTGACAATTCTTTAACATTGCTATATGGCAGAATTTCAAATTTTATGTACTTAAAAATGCCTCTTTACATTTCTAAAATAGCTTGGAACGTTTCATTCTATGATAATAATATTTAATATATAAATATTAAATTTTTTTATTATAATTTATGTCATATAAATTTTCAAGATCATATAGAGTTTTTATCATCTAATAGGAATTTTTATTATAATATAAACTTTTCGTTTGAATCTCTAATAATTTTCGACAATTAGTGAGTTTCTTATTGCGACAAAAATTTCATATAAAAAACGCTGTAGGGTATATAAGTATTGTCAATGTCGAAAATAAGAATTTTTTTTTTTTGAAATTTGTTCGTTTTCGACGCATTTTCAGACAATATCCTTGCAATTTTTTACGCGTTTACAGGCAAGGATAACGTAAAGGCGTAAAACGGGGGTTGACGCCGCCGTATTATTTCGCATTTAAAAATAGATTTGCATTGTGGCGTGTCCAATTGATTTATGGTTTTTGTAAATAAAAATTTCACTGCTGTTTCCTTTCCTCGATGTGTCTCAGCCTCAGTCTCAGTCTAAGCCAACCAGTACGCCCGCCAGCCAGCCAGCCAGACAGCCAGTCAGTCAGCCAGCCACGATATGTGTATGAGTGTATCTATTCATGCGTGTTTGTGTGTATCTTTATATCTGTATCTGTATCTTTGTTTGCTGTTTTATTTTTTTGCGGTTATTTTGCGGTTTTTTGTGCGCTTTTTTTTTTGTCTATTACCCCGCATGCATTGAGTATTTGCCCGGAAACTGCCACGTATCTGTTCCATCTACTTTGTTCTGTTCGTTTGTCCGCTTGAGTTTATTGACTTTTCAACTGATCCTTTGGGTGTAATTGTAGTTATTGTTTGCATATACAATATATTTTCGCATATGTAACGCTTTCTTTTTTTTTGCAATATTTTCTTGTTATTTTTTTTTTTTTTTAACTATCAAAGAGGTTTGTAAGATTTGACATTATGTTTTTTAAATGTCATTGATGAAGCTGTTGGTTGTGAGAAAATGTGATTATTGTCGAACGAAAGTAAAATTGTATTTTGATTATGAAGTGTGGGATTATTTGTTTGCATTTTTTGAAAATCATGAGATCTTGAGATTTTCTTCATCACTTCTTAGTATCATTCGTATGTATTTTGCAAATTTCGTCATCACTTTCTTGTTAAACTATAATAATCACTATCTCTTTTAACTATCACTGAAAGGATATCCCAAGAATCTCTGTGACATTAGCTCTTTTTTGAAATTTGTTAGTCCCATCTTCACTTTTCATTATAACAACTCACACATAATCATTCTTAACATCTCTAAAGCTCTGATAGTGTCTCTTTCTTGAATTTTAATTCAATAATTTCTTTCATCAGCCTGCACATATTTTTCTATATGTTCTTTATGTCATCACTTTTTAATTATTATATATACATATACATAATCGAATTTGTTACGTCTCTGGTCTTCGAACTCAAAAACAGGCAAAAACTTTTAAGCGAAAAATAAAAAATTACAATATTAAATGAGTTAAAGACGCATTGCAAGTGAAAAATGTGACTAGCAAGTAAAGTATGAAGCCAAAAAAAAAAAAAAAGTAAAGTCTGCCGTGGCAAGCAATTCTGACTAACGTGTGCATTTTTTTCGTTTTTTTTTTTTTTTGTATGTGATTTTTCATATTTTTCACACGTTGACGGCGACGGCGACGACAACTGTCATGCTTCATCGCCAACTCGACGCTTACCTCAATGACGCCTCATATTATGTTGCCCACATCCGTGCTCATTCACTGCTGCCAACTTCCGTTTCCGTAACATTTCTACACCTTCAGCTTGAGTAGCGTTGAAACGAGCAAAACCACAAAGTACTACAAAAAGTATAAAACACAAAAACGAAAACGAAAACGAAAAAAGGCGCCACAAATAATGAATACTAAAAAAAAAATTATATCAAAAAGAAGAAAAGGAATTGAGAATCTTGCATAGAGCATAAAAAATAATATACGCGCCATCAGTCAACGCGAAACGCATGCTCAACATAATTTGTAACAATTTCGCGGCATCAACATAACGTGCCACAATCACGCCCTCCCCTGCCACACAGCCGCACAGCCATGCAACCAACGTATTGAGTCCAAAACCAAAATGAAACCATTTCCTTTCTATTGCCAACGACTGAGCATACAACCGACTACTTCACTCAGTCAGTCAGGCCGTCAGTTCGTCAGCGGGACGCGTCAAAGTTTTACCAAAAAAATGAAAAGTAGAAGAACAGATTCAAGTGAAACAAGTATGGGAAGGCGGTCTACAAAAATATACTTATATATATATCTATGTACATATACAAAATCGTCACATACATTTTCGCTAAATTGCTGAAATTTAAAATAAAAAAAAAATAAACAAATAAAAAATAAAACGAATAAGATGAAGACAGAAATACGAAAAAAAAAACAAAACCAGAAAAAATAAAGCCATATAAACATAGATCCATATGGATGTGTGTATTTGAATGCGAATATAAATGAAATTTTTGTTGTTTGGACGTGACACATTTAGTTGGATATATTGCAGTCAGGCAAGCGAAGCGAATACCGAATGCTAAAATAAGAAAATCCTTCGTTTTGAAACCACACACACACACACACACAGATAAGCCCCGTCTCCAGATTTGTAGCCAACACCCCAAGTCGGGACCATACAATACACCCATGCTCACACCAAACTCGAACTTAAACTTGTGCAAATAACCATTCGTCAGACTCAGTTTTGAGTTTGAATTTTATTTATATATTTTTTTTTCGCTTTTCTTTTTTTTCACATTTTTTTTTTTTTTAAGACGAATGATGACGAGGTCTTCTGGCATGTTTAACGTGTTCTATGCTTCTCTATACACTTACATATGACTGCGCCAAAGCCAAGTTAGGCGCAAATCAAATTACTTGGCTTTAGTCAACAAAATCCTAGCATTTGAACGCAAACATGAGGCCTCAAGTACATCCATGGTAGTAATATAGAACTTTAAAATATAATTTAATCCATTAACGATAAATTTCTTTGAAAACAAAGGCTTCTTGAAAGAAATTCTCACCTCAGCTTCGAAAATGAAATTCGATATCATAAAATGCAGCTGAAACTTTAGGAACATCGAATCATATTGCAAATAAATACATTTAAAAAAAAATATATAATAATTTTGTAAAACGAAAAGAAAAATGTCTGAAACTCTTTAGCAGCGCCACCTATTGGGTTCTATTATACCTGCAATTCATTCAGGTAGCTAAATACATTTGAAATACATATATTACACACGCTTTAAAGCTACCTCACTTCGACTGCTTAAGCTACACAGCAGGCTGAAGTCTTCTATCTGCTAACGTAAATGTTCCAGCTACAAGCTGACGCTAAGAGGCACACAATGAATGCCAGAAATATTAGAAAAAAGAACAAAGTATCAAACAAAAAGGAAAAAAAAAATTGTCATTCAATATTATGAACAAGCATAAATCACAAGCACTCAATGTCAACTCAATGAACTACTCATGTGTGCGGCGCCCCAAACACCGCAAAGGCGAACTTCAGGCCAACGATTGAATAGTATTAAAATGCTTCAACTGGCAAGTATTTGCGGAATTCGCAGTGATCGCTGTCTGTGTGAGTATGCGAAGTACATTTATGATAAGCATAAGACAACATTAACATTGGCCCCGTTGTCGACATCGGTTGGCGGCATTTGGCTTGTGGATGAGATGTGCACAAGCTCTGAGTATTGATGTTGAATTGTTGTTGTTGGCCTAAGTGTGAGAAAGTGTTGGTGTGAGGAGTTTGTATGATTTGAGCGGTCGCGCTTCGAAGTGCGTTTGGTTGTCTTAACAATTTGTCATGCATGCCTAAGACTGATTTTGCGAAAAATACCAAAAACAAAAAAAAAAAAAATTCAAGGAAATGCAACAACAACAACGAATAAAAGAAATGCGCAAATAAATCATTTTTTGTTTTTGTTCTTTTTCTTATTTCTATTGGCTTGACTATTTGGTCTGACAATATGTACGTATGTGGGGGTTTTGGTGAAAAGGGTAGCATATTTTGAAGAGGTCTGAGTGAGTATGAAAGAGCTTATGAGACATACAACGATCTGCAATAGAAAGCAGTAATGATGACGACGACGACGACGACGTTGTGGCACTTCAAATATTTTCACGTGTCTTGAACAAATGTCAAAAGCATAAACCTCAATGCTGGCAGGCAGACAAATAATGCCACCCCCAACTCACACACACACACACACATACACATACACAGTCACTGTGATAAAGTCTCAGTGCAAACACATGCAAAACATAAATCAAAAATTGCATTTTTCGTCTCTGAAAGTATTGAAATGTAACGCATTTATTTTCATTACAAGCCTAAAGTTATGCTATGCAAAAATGTATAAGAGTGAGACCGAAACGTAGAACGTCTGAATGTTTATAAATGTAGGGGGGGAGCAGGCATACAGACATACTCAAATATATTTGCCAGATAGCGTGTGTATGTATGTGTGTGTACGTGTGTGATAATATGAAAACGCGTATCCCTTTAAGTATGCAGCATTTTCATTTTTAAGCACTTTATTGGATCATCTTCAGCGGCTGCCAAGTGAAACTCAAATGTAGGAAAAAAAAGGGCAAATAGACCAAACGACAGCCAAGCAATACAAATAAATATCATACGCGTGTGTGTGCGTGTGCAAGTTTATTTGTATAAAAAATATATCTAAATATGCTCATGTATCTATGCGCAAACATTGACATTTCGCCAGTCAGTAAGTAAGTAAGTAAGTAGTATGCTCATAAATTCTTGTCAAGTGCGTCACTGCTGCTGCTGCCCCTGCTCCTCTTCCCCCTTCTGCTTCATCTGCTTCTTTTTTGGTTCCACTTCTTAATGTGTTATTTCATTTGCTATACGTTTTGCATACTTTGAGGCATACAAGTGTGCGTCGCTCTTTCTATCTCTCTGTCTGTCTCCAATGTCTGTGCTGGCCTTTTTCGCAAGCGTTGATATTTTGACAAATCTACTTATGCATGGTTGAAGTGTACTTTTTTTTTTTTTTGTGTTTGGTTTCGTTTTGTGATTTATTTCGATAAGCACATATGAATGGAATTTTCTTTAGAAAATATATACTTTGCTAGACTTCAAATGAAGCATGTTAATGTTGATTTGTGTAAGGTGTATAAAGAACTCTTTTCTTGTGCTTCAAACACATCTAGAATAATAAACTTCTGATGGTCTTTTATACGAAAAAAATATATAAAATAAATAAAACACTTTCGGCACTCAAACAACATTTTCATAAAGAATCAACGCAATCTAATTTGCTCAAAGCACGGAAGTCATGAGAACATTGCTTTAAACCAAATCAACCAAGTTTAGAGTTCTTATGCTACGTGTCTTATGCTTAATTTGCCATACATATTTTCATCACACAATCTCATCTGTTAATATCCGTTCACGATGCATAACACCAAGCACAATTCTAAACAAACCGCGTTGATTTTCTTTTCCGATAATTAAAAATAATGTTAATTGCTGCAAATATAGGCGATAAAGTAAAACGTTGACGTCCCAAAAGCGTTGACAGGCGCAAAGCACATTGAAGATAACCAAATGTTCAAACAACACCAACCACCCACTGAAATGAGACGAAGAAGTGTCCATAATCAATTTGCCCAAAAGCAAGTAAAAAAGACTTCTTCCAGTTCCACGCCTGCACTGAATGTGAAAAAATGCTGAGCGGACAAACAAAAACAAAGTAGCGTAAAAAATATAACATAAAATTTTTCATTTCCTTGGGAAACAGCAAAGTATAAAACAAAAAAAAAAAAAAATAACTAAAAAGAGAGAGAAGCTCATATTCGATGAGCCTGTTATGGACACAAAACCCGGGGTCGAAGTTGCCAACCCACGTAAAACAAGCATTTTTGTGTAATTCCCAATGGACATTTGATTTTTTTTTTTTTTAACTTTTTTTTTTTTTCGTTTTCATCATGTCCCCGATGAAAAAGTTTGGCAATGAAGCAGAAAATGAAGCGAAGATGTTCTATCGCCTACATTTGACCCAAAAGTAAAAGCAAATGCCCAACCCAACAGTATATATATGTAAGTATATATATTCATCAATGCACATTTACATATTTTATACGTAAAAATTAATCACTAATTTTAATACGCCCAAGAAACCCACGGAAAGAAATCCAAGTAATCGACATCAGGTGGAATGAGTTGTTTGCGCTGTTGCTGCTATTGTGGGGTGTACTCGATTGTGGGCGGTGGTTAGGGGGGGCAGTGGGTGAATTGCTAGCGCGTATAAACTTGTTAAGTGGGCAACACTAATGTAGCAATTTTAAAATTGATGTCGGTGAAGAGAAAATAAGAAAATTTGCTTATATAAACTTGTTGTTTTTTTTTTTTGCTGTCATTTGTTGTTTCTTTTAGCATTTCAAAAAGCAACAACAGTGAAAAAAAAGAAACGAATCGAAGCTGGAAAAAAAAAAAGACAAAAACAAAATAGAAGTAAAACCGCCCCGCGTAAAAACAAATTGCGCGATGAGGCGTTGTCATTTTTATATCCCTGGACAAGAAGATGACGATGACGGCGAGCGACGACCAAAGCGATATTTCCGTTTCCGTTTCTTCTTCTGCCACAAAAGCATATCATAAAAAAATATATCTATATACATACTTACATATATAAACACACAAAATAAGGCAAATGAAGAAAAAGTGTAAAAAACAAAACAAAATAAGATACAAAAAACAAAAAAAAAAAACTTATATCGAAATGGAATTTCACCTGAAGCCTCGCCGAGATCCGCGCATTAAAACTGATGGGAAATTTGCTATAATTTGATTGGGACGCTGAAATTGCAAAGTTGTTTTCTTCGTCTGCTTTCATGTTGTTATTATTGTTGTTGTTGTGGCGTCGCGCAATGCCTGAAGATAGATTTACACTAATGTATTCGAACTTGCTAACAAATTGAAGATATTTTAATGGAATTTTTGTTTGTCGTTTCTTTTCTATTTCTTTCTTGTTCTTGTACTTTATGGCAATTAGTTGTGTGTCGTGTATGCTAAATGTTAGTAATATTTAAGATAAGCAGACATAATACAGATAAGAATATTAAAACGAAATTTGAAAATAAATGGAACAATTTATTATTATCGTATATGAATCTAGAAATATTTGAAATAAAATGTTTTGTAATATATAAGGAGTCAGAAACATTACATTTCCCAGTATCAGACACTGAATTTTTGACAGTCATGGACTTGCCTCTTAGAATTCTACCTCTCTCTGGTCCACAAGTGCTCGGGTCACTCCGAAATTTACTTTATGTGACATGTCCTATAAGTATATAGATTGACGGCTAGTAAAAATATGACCCCTACACACAATTCTCCCCTGGTATGAGCTCAAGGCTCGACTCATTCCTCTAGCTGTCTATGATAGAGCCGAGTAAAAGCTCTGCTTGTATTTAAGTATTAAGGCTCCGTTAAGGCCTCACCATGATCAACCAAAGCCTACTACAAGTACCTTCCCTTGGCCGTGGTTTCGCTAGAAAAAATATAAAAAGAGTTGAACTTTATCAATATTCCTATTAAAAAAGATGACTTGAACAAGTTTACGAAACTAATCATAATCAAAGCGACTTTCTTTTTGAACTTTTTCCCAAGTATTGCCAACATTCTGCAAGGGTTGAGTTTCCGCTTTCACTTACAGCACAAATCCAACAAAATGCCATTGAAACTTGGCCGTTAAATGGAAGTCTGAGCCGCAGCCAGAAGAATACCAATAACGCTCAACACGCACCAACTAAATTGACTCTAAACAACAAAACTTTGCTCTAAACTCGAAAATATTACAATAAATATTTATACAAAAAAAAAAATAAAAAACAATAAACAAAGAAAGCACAAAAATGTGAGTAAGGGAAGAAAGAAAAAGAAAAAAGAAATTGAAAAATAATAACACACATCGAAATGAGAAAACTTTCAACCGCAAAAGCAACAAGCAAACTGAGCGCAAAGCAATTGAAATCAGAGTCCAGACAAGTGAAGATATATATGTATATGTGCGTGTGTGTGTGAGTCAGGCTGTATTTTCGTAATCGCAGACAGCGCGAATAAAATCCGCGCTCGAATAAACTCGAACCAAGCCAGAACCATACCTGCCTTCCATTCCCATCTCCATTCTCCCTCACCACACACACACACACGTACGCCCTCTGGCGGAACATGGCTTTTACAAATTTATAGTTTCAATAATGTGCACGCTTCCATACGCTAAGTTGTTGCCACCGCCATCTCTCCATCTCTCCGCCATCGCCAACAACAACGCCGCCAAATAAGTTCCGGCTTTGGTTGTTCTTCCTTTGCCGCGTTTGCTTTCTACAATATGCGTTTTCAATTTACGTGTCCATAACTCGAAGTTTGGTCTCTGTCTTCTACAACGCCAACAACTTCTATCTAGTGCTTTATCCTGTGTTGCTATCTCATTCTATATAGCTTTTCATATGCATGCCGAAACATGTCTGAATATGCATTGAACACTTGAGCATTGCCGACGTCGTCATCGCGTTTATTTCGCAAATTTCCGCAATTTTGCACACACACACACACACATAGATACATGTTGGTACATACAATCTGCTAAAAATAACAAAACTCGCCATTTCCACATTCATAGAGTATCTCTTATAGCCACATGTGTGTGTGTGTGTGTGTACATGTGTGTTTGGTTCGAAAACTTTGTTTTATAAAATCTTCGCGGCATTTTAATTTCTTAGCATCATCTTCCTTGTCGTCAACGTTGCCTGTTTTACTCCTACTCCTTCTTCTTTTCATAGTTTTTGCTTACGCCATTATGCATTTGCTGGCTAGCAAAATTGTTCGGTGTATCTGAAAAATATATTCAAACAACATTGCCACAAATGCAACTCGAAGCTCTTGTCTCTCATCTACTATGAGCAACTCTGCGACTGCTCGACTAACTGCTTGACTGCCTGGTGCATGTTCGCGCAGGTATTAGCATCTTGTCGCTGTTGCCATACTCATTGTTTACAGACCATTACACAACACTTCATATATACATACATATATAATGTACACACAACACAACACTAACAACACAAACTCTAGCTCATGATGCCAAGCGTAGACCAACATTTGCCAAGCTTAATTTAATTTTGATAGTTACATTTTTTTTTTTTTTTTTCCTTTACTCTGTTTAATGCCATGCTGTCTTCGTCGTCGACGTCTTGTATTGATTTGAAAAATATACGTAAATTTAATGCAATTCTGTTGCGAACAACAGTTATGCACCTTATAACACTTACATGTTCTTGTTCTTGTTGTTGTTATTTCATGCCTGGCACACAGGTGGTACTTGTTTTAAGGGGGTATTCCAGTCTAGGATATTGAACAAATCGATTTCTTTTTTTATATATTTTTAAGGGTCAAATCCTTAAGAATATGTGCCTTAAAGGGTTTTTCAAAATTCGAAATATTTTCGGAGTTATAAACGTTTTTGTGATGTAGAGTACTAGTATCGCTCTACGCTGAACAAAACTTTGAAGCTGGTTAGCATTATATCTCCAGTTTTAATCATCCGATTGACTCCAAGTCTTACGGAAACCTTCTTAATACATCCTTCTATCGTCCGTATTTCGGATATTGCAAAATAATTAGTTTTAATATTTTTAAAAAATCCATGAAGGTAAAAAAATAGGTAAAAAACCATTTTTCATTTTTAAATCGTCGCCATTTTGTGAAAATTTTTTTAAGTTTTTTTACCCGAGGTAGAGACGATAACGACGTTTTTTCTAAGAATTGCTGCGTTTTTGTTTTTTTTTTCGGACACTATAAGGATTGGAATCATGCCAACCATGACTCTTTTTTTTTTTTGGTCCCCACTTTGCGACATCATAACTCAATGAATTTTTTTTTTGGGACAATTTTCTTCTATTTTTTAAACATCAATAAATATTTCGTAAAAAAATTGAAACTAAAAATGTTTTTAAATTTTTTTTATCGTGCAATGAAAAACGACTAAAATTGAGGCTACTACACTAGAATACCCCCCTTAATGGCATCTCATCAGTTAGACTCAAATACGAAATTCTTTTGGTTTACCAATGAAATTTAACGGTTTGGTTTTTTTTTTTTTTACGTCAAAGTCTTGAAATTCAATCAAAAGCGACTCATTTAAAGGACACACACCCACGTATAGTTGAGCACATGTGTTACACACTTGACGCGTGTACAACAGTATAAGTCAACATAACTTTCACATTGTACAAACTATGACTGAACGTACGTACCAACGAACCAACCTATCTGAAGGCCGACCGACCGACCGGCTAACGGAATGTCATCAGAGTGTGGCACTCAATATTATCAACGACAGCAGACTGACTGTCGTCATCGTCATCGTCAACAGCATCAGGCATCAGCATCAGCATCGTCGTCGTCGTCGATATCGTGTCGTGGATAAAGTCGAGTTTATTTCACAATTAAAAACATTTGTGACCACCAGAGGCAAACAAAAACACACGCAAACGTTTAATTACAAAACGAACAACGCATAAAAACCTTCATCGTCAAAAACAAAACTGAAATCGACAGTATGTATGTGTGTATATGTGTGTGTGTGTGTGTGTGTGTGTGTGTATGTGGGCAGCAATTCAAACCCACAGCCAACGAAAGAGCCAACAAGCCAAACCAAAGTCAGTTAAGTCTACTCAGCTCAGCTCACTTCAGTACAGTTCAGTCTACTAAACAGACTGTGAGTGAAACAGGGTGCTCTAAGAGAACGAATGAATGACATTTAGTCGCTTGACATTTGCAATATTTGACATTTAAGCAAAGGAATAAATTTTCGTTTAATGAAAGACAAACCACAAACACAGTGAAACGATTACTGGCAAAAGATTTTTCGCCAAACAATAAGCGTTCATTCGTTCATTCATTTGGGCAAAAAAGGACATTGCCAGCGGTTTGTCTTTGGGCATGAGTTCTGCCAAAAATAACCATCGGCGTCAAAATGGCATTAAAGAAAGTCAATGTCGTCAGTGTCAGAACAATGAAGGAGCGAGTCAAATGTTACTACAACAGCTGTTATTAAAAACCATTTGGTTATCTATTGGGTATCTATTTGTTTGAGCCGAGCCTGATCTAACATGTGTTCTCAGCAAATGGCAAATGGTATGGCATTTCGTTTAAGGCAGCGCGTGCATGGTATTTTTGGTATTTTGGGTTCAAACAGTTTGCGGTCTTTTCCTGTTTTTGTTATAGTAAAGTAAGTGTATTTAAATATGAAGAGGCTTTCAGTGAAGGAATGTGTATAGGATTTTCAAGGTTTGCTAAAAACTTCTAACAAAAATTCGAATAAAAAAATTATTACAATTGTATCAGCTTACCGCCCTATTCTTGGAACATTCTCAGCCAGTCACAAATTATGTCATTTGTGAGCCGTTGTCATTTCTTTTTTGGTTTTAAGATCTATACAAATAATTGTATCTATATACAGTGAAGGCTTTGAAAGCATTAAGCACACACTGATGGAAATCACTCATAGCCAAATGAGTTTCATAGTTACAATTCAATAAACTCTTTTTGTCACCTCATGGCCAGACAAAACCTCGGACCGGAGAGATTTCATTTAACAAAGATGATATAATCTATAATATAATAAAATTCTTTAATTTGGTAAAAAATTTCAACCTAACTAAAAACTACAACAATAATCATAGCTAATTATTTTTTTTCTTTGTGACAGGAATAGACTTCTTTTTAGCTGGCGGCTCACCGAACTGTGTAAACGTTTGTATTGAAGGTGACACGTCAATGCTATAAGTACTGAGAATAGATGCTTTTTGGCGAGCTTTTGCTAATTGCATTTGAATTGTTTCACGATGATATCGTCGGATCCGTCCTTTGCTAATATCACCCTTTGCTGTGATGCGCAACTGTTCGGGATGTCGGCGAATCCATGTTGCTGGTTTTGTGTTATCGAAAGGTTCATGCCAAAGTACGGGTATTTGTTCGCCAAGGAATCTTTGATTAGTACTTGCATATTTCTTTTTTTTTATTGGCTTAACGGGTTTGGTTTTCCCCATATCAATTGGTCCTTTTACTGTGCGTGGCGGATATTGTGGAAAGCCATGTTTTGGGGGATGACCTCCAGCAACTTTTGAGTACAGATCTGAGATATCACCAAATTGAGAACCTTTTCGTTTTTTGGGCAAATCAATTTCTTCGGAACTGCTCATAGCTCGCATTATTTCTTCGGTTCTTTTATTGTAATTGCCATCTTTATCCTGGTCTATATTTTTGAGACCTCTGTCATATTTGCCGCCATCATCACGTTCAGTTCGTCCACCTTTTCTGCCTTCAACTTTACCATCTCCACCTTTATCATCTCCTCTTTTAGTCTCTCCTCTTTTACCATCACCACCTTTACCATCTCCACCTTTACCATCAGTACCTTTACCATCCCATTTTCTACCATCTCCTCCTTTTGCATGCCCACCTTTAGCATCACCATCTCTATCATCTCCACCTTTACGATCTTTTCCCCTACCATCTGAGCTTTTACCATCTTCACCTTTAGGCACAGCACCTTTCCCTTCCAAACCTTTTCCATCTCCACCTTTAGCACCTTTCCCATCAAAACCTTTCCCATCAACACCTTTTCCATCGCCACCTTTACCATCTCCTCTTCTACCATCTACTCCTATTCCCTCCCCACCTTTACCATCCCCTCTTCTACCATCTCCTCCTATTCCCTCCCCACCTTTACCATCCCCTCTTCTACCATCTCCTCCTTTTGCATTCCCACCTTTAGCATCACCATCTCTAGCATCACCTCCTCTACCATCTCCACCCTTACGATCTGCACCCTTTCCAACACCACCACGACTTCCCCTTGCACCGCCCTGTTGATCATAACTTCCTCGATATCCGCCTTGACCGTCAGCGCCTTGACCTTGCCGATCATTTCCATAGTCACCAAAACGTTGACCACCTTCTTGACCCTCACCACCGAATTGGCTTCTTCTGTCCAAACCGAATTTATTAACCAAACTGCCACCAAATGGTTCATTACCCTCGTTATTTTCATCAAAGCCGGTCATTTTTCCAATGCCATCGATCAAGCCAGATCCCGCCAAGATCTCATCGATATTGTGTTGGCCATCGATGCTGTAAAAGTTCGTCATATCGCGTTTGCACAAACCCAACGGATCACACGAGCCAAAGCAACGCGAACGATTCCGTTTGGGTCCGCCGCCAATCACATCAAACAGACTTATATGTTCTTCACGACTATTCTCCAAAGGTTTTTCGGCAAATGCCTCTTGCATTAGTTCGAGTAGCTTCTTTAGACTTTTTGGTTGTAGCGGTGAGCGTAAATTGCCATTAACATCAAAAAGGCTTAAATACAAGTCACAGTTACCAGACTCAGTTAACGGAACTCGACATGATTTAAAATTTTTATCTTGTGCATTGATTGCACGACAAAATTTACTCATTGTCATGTCGTACAAAAAGTATAACACATCATCGGCCGACTGACCTAACGCTCGACTCAACTTAATAATTGTTTTATAATTACGGTCATACCAAATTTTTTTTGCTTGTTCATATCTTCTGTTGAGTAATGAAATAGGCGGTTTTCGGCATATCACACAACCACGGTTCTTCAGTTTTGCAATTATTTCTCTATTCTTGGGCCATCGTTCATTATCGATGTGCGCCATCGGCCGTGGTTTTGGAGTCTTGCAAATCTTACACGCACCTATCTGCATTTTGGTTTGAGCTTATTTACAAATCCACCGGAGTTTTATTGCATTTGTGATTATTGTTATAAAAATTTTGAAGATTCAGTGGGACCTAAACATATTTTTTTTTTTTTAATTTTTGTTGTCCGTTAACTATGAGTACAACACAACAAATGACTGTTTAAATTCGACAGAACAATGAAGTATATTTGTCAATTTCCATGGCCTGCTTACATTTTGCTATACCATTGAACAAAACATTCAACAAAACATTCCGCATGTATTCATGTATGTAGTTTCTGGAAATGTAAGAACGGATTCCGAACCAATCTTGGGACCATTGGAAAAAAAAAAATCTCAGATTGTAAATCAATGAATTCGAATTCTTGAAAATTCCGTATTGGGCAAGTTAAAGTCTAGAGGATTTTGGCCTCTAATATATATAATTATATACATACATAATGAATAAACCTCAACTGAGTCTTAAATAATTACTGTTCAATAACTTATATTCTACTTAATGTTTAATTACTTCAACCACTTGCACTTAACGCCCCATAAGTTCTATGTGAAAGCTTATAGATTGTCGACGCACTGAATGAAACAACGGGCGGGCTTCATTGTCTCTTGGCCACTTGACCGTCACATCGGCGAAGACGACGGGTTATCTCAAACACCCTTTGAAACAGACCGAAACACACACACACACATATATAGAGACAACAGAAGCAGACAAAAAAGTTCTGTGCATTGTGCTTCTTTTTTGTTGTGCATGGATGGTCTATAAATTTTGTATATTATTTAAGCAATGCTGCAAAACTATTTCGATGGATTGACCTATGGACAAGTCTAGATATACGGCATTTGACATTTATGCCGGATTTCAGTTGGACGGACAGTTGCCTGAGACGAAACCAAATGAAATGAACATGATTTTGTACCCTTTGGGCTCTTCAAAAGAGCAAAGACACAAGCCGGCTTGGCCTTAGACGTGGGTGTGTGTGTGTGTGTGAAGGAAGTTTTCTACTCAGACTGGTGAATTACGTCTCATACTGACACGTCTAGCTTAGTTTCGACTCCTTGTCGTTGACCATTGTCGTTGCTATTGTCAACTTGCTTCTTTGCATTATTATGTATTATTATTTGTTGATGATGTTCTATTCAGCGTTGCTCAGTTGTTTTTGTCACTTGGCCCTTTTTTAAATCCTGCCATGTCCAGGCTTAGTTTGAAAGCAAGTTTTCGATAGTTTTGCTGTTGCAATTCCAATGATGTTTTTGACCTTTTATATGAACTTTTTTGTTGAACTGTTGTTCATTTATTGTTTATTTGTCAGGCGTTTGTTGTTTGTCTTGGTTTTTTGTCTGCCTTTTGTTTTTGTTTTTCTTGTTCTTTTTCTTTTTCTATTCAAAAAAGGATCCCGTTTTCTCTGGCATTTATACGAATCGATCCCCTGGGGTCATTTATTGTTTGGTTACTTCATGTATTTGACATTTTACTTAAGTGTTGCTGACTTTTGGTCAAAATGATTTTGTTGTTTAATTTATTTCTTTTTTGCAAATATTTTTTTTTACAAATTGACACTCGAAAGTTGAAAAGTATTAATGGCATGAGTTTGTTTAAGATGAATTTCGATTTTAATTATCTCAGAAAGAGCAAAAAGTGTGGAAAACAATCGTCAAAAGTATTTATGAAGCCCTTTGGCTAAAATTTCTAATTATAAATTATAAATATATCTAAATTTTTCTTAAAATAATAATTAAAATTGTCATTTTGAAGTATTCTTCTGAAAACTCTCTTATTAAAGATTAGAACTAAGGGCCCTCAATCTAAGTCTTCACCACGCCCTTAACTTAAAAGTCTTATATTAAAGCTTTACTCGGGAATCCCTCTTCGGGATGTTCGAAACTTATGGGTCTCATTCTATATTTTGGGAATATTTTTGGAACCTGACAGATACCAATCTGTCAACCTTTAAATGCCTATAACTTTTTACATACACAAGCCAATTATTAAAAGGTGATATTTTATATCATCTATGACAAGCACGACTGTTGTGCACAGCAACAATTTATTTAGATAAAAAAAAAAAATACTAAAGCTACTTGGGGAACTCAAATCAATGCGCTTGAAGCATCACGTAGCAAATCACTTAACTTGATGCCATATGGAAAGCTCTTTTCCATTTCCTTTTTTTTTAGTCTTTTGAGTTTTGTCTCGCACTTTTTTTTTTTGGCAGTCAACTTAACTGATGGTTATGATACAATGGGGACTAAGACCAAGCATTGGCCAAGGGGCCACACCAATGAAACCAAACGAAATAATTTCCTTCATTCTTTATGTCAAAATTTGTAGAAAACAACGTAAATGTATTGAAATCAATTTGAAGAAATTCTTTGCTTGCTTTTCACGCGACGCGTACTTATGATTAGACGCGCCTCAATCGCTCAACTGACGCACTCACACAAAATTAGACGCCCACTTGAGCTATTGAGTTAAAGAATTGATAGGAAAATTATCGTAAAAGGCACAAAAAAAAGAAAAAATTGAAAAGACTGAAACGAGGCAAAAAGAAGCGCATAAATTGAAATGAAAAGCACAGCGTGAGGCGCATCGCAAATGAGTTGAGCTAGTGAAAGTAAGAGGGATGTTGTAGTGGGTGAGGCAGGTTGTTGGAGGGCAGGGCGGTTGCTGTACGCCCATTGTTAGCAAGCAAGTGGCATGCTGCTTGAACTTTGGTTGGTTTTTTGTTCTTTTTTTTTACTTGTGGTTTTCCTGTTTTGTGGCAGTTAGGGCAGTCGATGAGTCTAACGGTTGCCCCGCCACAGTGGTCAATGACGGTTTCAATAACAACAACAACAACTACAACAATGACATTGGCACGTGTCCTAATTTTGATTTTTTGTGCTGCCTTCTCTATATTGTTACTCTTGGCTCACACAGATTCTATGCTGTTGTTGTTTTTTATCAGTTGCCTTGCTCATTTGTTGCATACTTTCGGCCGCTCGACCGCAATTTGCCCCCACCGCGTACATGTTTCTTGGTATCTCATGCCCATTTTTTTATTCGTGTCTTGTGCTTCGGTTTTCCTGTTTTTTTTTTGTTATTTTTTTATAAGTTGATGTCATTTGTAAATGGAATGTTATCAATTTTCGAGATGATTGAATCAAGTGATTTCTTTTTGGACAGTCGACTGTGAACGAAAGTGTTTGTTGACCTGGGGTGGTTGGTCAAATTTGTGGGTAAACGCATTGGCAAGTGGCATATATATGTAAGGGTGTGTGTGTTAACATTTGATGAATGTTAGACAACGTTTTAAGCTTAAAAAATCTCAAAGTCGCACCTTTTGTTGCATACTTTTGAAGGTTTAGGCGGGCGTCTTTTGGTCAATTTGTTTGCATTTCTTATTAGTTCGGTGCAAAGTAATTTTTATTTTTTTTAAACGTCTTTTAACAACTACTTCAAAGACGCGGTTGGTTGCTACATCTATGGCTGGGATTGGGATAAAGATGATTTTTAAGAATTTCTCTTAAAAAGTTATTTTTTGTTTGGTATGAGCATATTATTTATAAGAAACGTAAACAATTTTTAAGCTCATTCAGATTGCTCAAAGGTACTAAAAATTACCTTTTATAAGATACTCATTAGATGCCTTTGAGACAGTTTTATTTAGGAAAGCAAGAGTTCAATATTATTGCTCTTTTTGTCATATTCTTTTAAGGGCTTTAATCTATCTAAAATTTATAAACTTAAACTATTTTTTAAATAATTTTTCTCTTTTTTTATATTATTTATGAAATCAGCGAATTCCAAAACTTATCGAAAAAAGCGACATGTGCCATAAATATCTATCTAAAGAAAGATGTAGTATGTGATATCTTTATACCTGATACAACCACCTTGTGTCGCACACATACCAAAAAATTCAACACATTTTCAATTAAAAACTTGAGTTAAAATGAGCACAATATGATGAGGACGTCGATGACACTGACGACGACAACGACATCGACATCAACGCATCGTCATAGTCATCAACGTTGGAAATCTGTTTTCTCAAAACAAATAAAATGCAATTAGCAAGATTTGAATTAATTAAGTAGCAAGTAAGTAGTTTGGAAGAGTTGAAACATGTGACAAAAAGCATATAGAGAAGAAAATGAAAAAGCACATACTCGTATGTAGGTACACATTTATGTCTGACTGTCGCAATGAATCGCTGCGAAGGAAACTTTGGGGAATAATAATATTGCTTATATGACATATGTAGAGAGCATAAGCAGGTTTGTGTCGTTGAAGCAAAGGCTTGTGACAAAGCCGCAAACTGATTTCGAAATGTTCATTTCAATCAGCCTTGGATCGCAGATTAGTCGAATACTTGTGCTGTTGAATTTATTCGATAAAATTTGGTTTTTTTTAAAGAATAAGTTTCAAGAACAAAATTTTAATAATGAATAGCCATATGTTAGTTGGAGTTACATGCAACATATGCTGCTGTGTATATCACGTGGCTTTTTGTAGTACAATTTTCTTATAAAACATAAATTTGGAGTCTTTTTGTAAGGACTTTTCTTTTAATTTAACTTATACTTGTTTTAATTACGATTGGTCGTTTAGTATGAAGGGTATTCCATAGATATCACATTGTTGTCAAAGCGAAACTTACATATTTTTCTCAAAATTTTATACATAAATATGTGTATACGTATGTATTTGATTACGTACATGAAGACAAGCCAGAAATCTTCGCTATCAACGCGACATTACTGCGATTCAAGTCGACTCCAACCTGACAAGGCACAAGTCGAAAATTTTCTATGATTACCTGAGCGTTCTTTTTATTATCTGTTTTCCTTTACTCTATCTCTCTCTCTCTCTCTCTCTGTCACTCTCTCTTAATGCTTTGGCAGTCATGTCATTTAATGCGGCGCACATAAATTTTGTAGCAAAGCAGACAAAGTTTTCATACTTGCTCATTTTATTTGCTTCCGTTTTTGGTTGCTTTTTTGTTTTGATTTTCTTTACTTTTTTTTTTGTTTAGTTTATTGGTATGAGCAAGTCGTTGTCATACGAAAGCATACAACAAGCGCAGAAAATGAAGGTGTGAGCGTACGGTGATGTTGAGCATGCGACAATGCCAAAAGTGCAATTATCGCAAATGCCTTAAGGTTGCCATCGTCAATGAGGCTGTTGCCGTTGCCGTTGTCGTTGCAGACAATGAATCTGAATGTGAGAACGAAAAAACGCTCGCCCAACAAATGAAAATACATACACCATATGATGTGAGAAGGTAAGACAACAGCAATAACAACAACACTAATGAGGTAGAGGACAACGTCATGTGTGTGTGTGTGTGTGTGTGTGTATCTGTGTGTTTGCTCAAATACTTTATTCGTAAGTGCACTTTGGCATGTAATTTGTTGTGTTTTCTATATTTTAGTTTTGTTTGTCGCAAAAAAGTACATTTTCTTTTCATTTGCAACTTATTTAAGTCTTTTCAAATACAATACAAAAGTGTATCGAGAAGTCTCAACAAGAATTCAGTCACGCATTAAGTCGAAGTACTCTTCTAGGCAGCAAACTAAACTCAAATTTCAGCTGTTGTACATGAAATAAATGCTTGATTTAAAATCGTTTAACGAACTTGGCGTTGATTACATTTGAACATTAGCGAACAAAAAAAAAAAAAAAGAAAATAAATAAATAATAATAAACAAACAAATAAAAGAATCAACAAAAGGTTTCAAGTTCGTATACCATTGACTTGTATCTTGCGCTCGTGTTCGACTTGAACGACTACCGGTTAATGCGAAGCCGCCGCCCTTCGTCCTCGTCGCCGGACCGAAACACTTCAATTCACGATCACTAATCAAGCGATCGTTTTGTAAGCTTAACACGACAGACGACGATAAAAAAAAAAATACAAAAATAAAACTATCGTCATTATGATGTTGACGATTATGATTATGATAATGCCAGAAGGTACATGTGAAAAGCCGTTTCAAGTTCATGATTAAGGCACAGTGGTGTATAAGTTGTTCTACAGCGTTTTGTTGTGTTATAGTATTGTTCTTAGATCGGATATCGAGATTACAAAACCTTATGAATTCACCTATCTCAAGCGATCGCTCGAAATTATACTTTACATTTATTATGTTTTAAATTATTTTTCAATAACTTTCCCATCTCAAGCTCTATTTTCACTCTAAGTTCAAATCAAACTCAAGAATTTATGCGAAGCCTGAAAAAAAAAACTTCCTATCACGAGATCTATTACTCACTTTAAATTGAATTCAAGCTCAGGCATTTATACCATCCCAAAGATCTTATATAAAAGAAATTTCGGTTCCGTGACAATATTTAGTTTCCTAATGCTTATTCGATTTCCTAGTGAGAAATTACCAGTATATAAAATTATTCCAAGGTACAAATACATGTTTATTCCTTCTTCATTTTCAAACACGGTGCCTGAAAGCGAGAATTCTCACACTGTGCATTTAAAGCACGTTCACACTGTCATGTTCATGATCATGATCATGTTCATGATCATGATTATTATTATTGTCAACGGCAACGTCAACGTTCATGCGCTGTTCTACGCTCTTTTAGCCTTTGATGTTCGATAATTGCAAATTCCATGTGCATGTTTCAGTTTGAATCAAATCGTTGCGCCACAGTATAGGATTTAAATCAGCAGACGACGAACTTGGTAGCAAATACATAATGCCAACAACAACAACAACAGCAACAACAACGATGACAACAACTTCAATTTGAACTTGCAGCAAAACATATTGGCGTAAGACTGTGACGGAAACAGCGTCAATGACGGCGGCGGCAGAGGCAGAAGCAGAGGTAGGGGCAGCGCAGCTAAATTGATCTTTTATCGCTTCGCTCACTCACTTACTCACTCGTTTACACGTTGGCTTTCTGTTCAGTTCAGTTCAGTTCAGTGCAGTTGAGTTGGCAATGCGGCCAAAACAGACGCAGCAGCAGCAGCAGCAAACATAAAAATCAACTACAGACCATGTAGACAGACGACTTTAGCATATACTACTTGCAGTAGACCTCATAACTCTCAGCGCAGTAGGGATTAAATCGGAAGTTATGCGTGTGTCAAGTACAAAAATTGAGGTAAAGCAGAGCCAACAAACAAACCAAAAAAAAAAAAAAAAAAATACCAAGAGGAAGTTATTTCGGCTTTGCTGAAACTTATATACTCTTGCAAATATTTTTCCAAGGTTTTTTTTTGGAAAATCTGTCTTATAAGAATCATATAAATTTTCAAAGATACTAATAGAGTGTAAAGCCACGCCCATTTTCTAATTTATCTTAAACAAAGCAATGCACTAATTTTGCAATCTTCTATCTCGTCTGCTTACAGAGAAATCGAATATTTAAGTTTTATTTTATATGGGCGGTGACACTTTCTCAAGTCCGATTGTAACAAAACCTTGGAATATTGTCAAACACTAATAAAAACATCCAAATGCAAAGTTTCATCTGTTTATAATCAAGAATAAAAAAGTTTTCCTAACAAAAACCGAATTTTTGACCGATCGTTCCTATCCGATCTTTGTTTAAGAATTTTTTGTGTAAAATTTTGAGTTAGTAACTCCAAAAACAGATTTTTTCCTATCATTCCTATAGCAGCTATATGCTGATCCTGAGATATATAATGTCTGGACATATTCAATGAATTTCTGCATTTAAATTTTTTCGATATCATTAAAACGTTGAGAGGAGTTTGCACTGAAACATCGATCAACTCGTCGTGCTGACCAAGAATATATAAATTTTATGTATGGTATATAGTTGGAGATGTCTCCTTCATGACAATGTGAATATACTCATTCTGCAATAGTATAAAAAGACTTCACAGCTGATGTTGACGCGTTGACGCGCTTAGTTCAGTAGTCTGCTCTGCTGTGCTGATGCTGATGCTAATGATGACGATCATCAACATCATCATCATCAACGACATTATGATGAAGAAAATGATAATCGTTGTTGTTGAGTTGGTATGGAGAGTAGAGTAAAGTTGTTGCCGTATCGAATGCGGATTAAAATCAAGCAACAAAATGTTGCATGCAACGTCGTCTCATCTGCATCATGTGAAGGTGACTCTTGTTGTTGTGGTTGTTGTTATGGTTTTTGTTGCTGGCACACTTGAGTGATCAATTGTCTGATTATTGCTGTTGTTTTTGTTGTTGTTGTTGTTGTTTGGCTGACGATTGCTTGCCGTCGATTGTCGTCTGATGCGAGAATGCTGCTGCCAGTTGAGCCCTTTGGCAACACAGCTGCTGACAACTTTATCGCTTTGCCTTTTACACATTTCAGCGCGTTTCATTTTTGGCATTTAGCGGCATTTTCACAATTAGGTAACACACAACGTCACAGCGCACACACATTCGCCAACGTCCAATCAATTGAAATGCTTTGCCACAGCAACACCAACAAACACGCAACAACAACAGTGACAATTGATCTTCGGTTTTTTATTCAACGATTTTTTCTTATTTTTCTTTCGGCGTATTTTTGCACATTGGTTGCTGAAATTGATTGGAATTTTTAAGTCAATCAAGTGGAACACGACGTGAGACGTTTGAAGGTCTCGCCAAATCAGCAAAGATCGAAGATATGTATGTTCTGATATTCTGTGTGGCTTTTTATAGACTGTGTGAATGGTATTTCTCAAAAAATTTTTATCGATACATCTTCAGGTCATAAATTTATCTATCAATTTCTATCAAGAGTACTAAAATGATAAAAATAAATAAAGAAACCTTGAAGCTCGATCCTGTTCATAATGTTGATGATGAGACTGGCAAAGAAAGCGTTGCCTAATTGCAAAATTATACTTGTAGGCAGCGCATAAATTAAGACAAGTCAAAAGTAAAGGCAAAAATAAATATATAAAAAAAGAAAAAAAAATTGAAAGGATTTCAAGCATAAAAAAAGGATAAAATAAGAACGTAACACAAGCAGCAGATAGAAAAAAAAATCTGTTGACGTATTGAGAAAACACTTGAAATTCGTTGATGATGCTTCCTATTAAAATCACTTCGAGAGCAAATAATGCGAAGACTGACATTTTTTTTTCTTGTTTTGTTTTGTTGCTCATGTTTCATGTTGTGCCTTTTTTGCCAAACGAAATGAAACGAAAGGTGGCAACCCAGGTTGTCAGTTGAGTTGAGTGAGTGGGCGCGTCTTTAATCAGTGCAATTCGCTCGTTGGGTTTGCCGCATAAAGACACAAAGTGGCGTTGCCAAAGAAAGCCCACGTTACATTTGGCATGACTGTAAGGGTAAGAGGTAAGGCTGAAAAATACAAAAAAAAAAAAAAATAAATAAATAAAGCGAGAAAAAAATCTCATGAAAATGAAAAGGATTAAATAAATAAATCACTTCTGCTTTCAGGACATTTTCAGCATGATTTTTCGCGTTTGTGCGTCGCATGAGGGGCAACAACAACAACAATTTAGCTTAAAGGGGAAAAACACGGACAATGTTGTTGGGGTAATGAAGGTTTGATATTACTCAGGATACAAGGATTTTTTTTTTCAACAGCTTTTCTTACAAAAGACGGAAAGAGCGATAAAGCGTGAGAGAGAGAGAGAACATTTTTCAAACTCATTCCAATTAATGAGTTAAAAATTGCGAATGCATTCAATTGTAAGAAACTCATTCGGTCGTTGACTGAGGCATTTGGATTGAGTTATCCTTGCAGCCGACTCAAGTTGGCATTGCTAGACGCACACACACACACACACACACACACACAGCGACACACACAAACATAGAAAATTAATGAAGATATTTCAACGTTGACAAGACTGTTGCAAATGCTGCTGGTCTTTGGATCGGGTTGTCTTGAGGGTTGAGTGTTGAAAGCTGTTGGGACTTTGAAAAAATCAGAAAGGGAAAAAACGGTAAAAAATGTGGAAAAATTTGATTTTTAATTACGCTGATTTTTTATTAGAAAAAAAAAAAAATAAATAAATAAAAAAGAAAAAGCGAAGGCAAGAAGCGAAAATGCTTTGAAAATTAAAAAGACGTAACCGAAACGCGACAGGCAAACACCTTAAATCATTCACTGCCACTTTTGGATATTTTGTTTGTTTTGGATGCTTAACGTATTCGCTTCCGCCCTTACCCCCGTCCCCCTTGGCATTGCACAGCAAGTCAGTCAACAGACGCAACTGTAAGTCTCCAAGGACTCTGACAAGCCTGAGAATGGATATGGAGACGTTGGCCTTCTCTTGGCCACTTGAGCTACTTTTAAGTTGTCGACGTGCCTTTTTTTTCAACAGCTTCGTTTTTTTCTCTCTTTTCTTTCTTTGTGTTGAGTATTTCGTTACGGTATTTTTGCATTAGAAAAAAGGGTTTCAACTTAATTAAACCAACTTTTTTTTTCTCTCTCTTACATTGACATACAGCCATTGGTGTCTGTGTGTGTATGTGTGTGTGTGTTGAAGTATGGCAAACTTTGTCTGAATGAGTGTATGCCTGGTCGGTCGTCTGACAACTGTCATCATATTGGCCAAGAATAAATTGACATCTAAAGTGCTTAAAATTTTCTTTAATTAAGTGTGACAAACTGTGGGTAAGTCGAACTGACGGCCATTAAACGCAACGTTTCAATTGAAATGCCATGCTGAACGTGCTCAGGAAAAAAAGGGTCATCGCTTGTTACTTGTTACGAAACGTTGGCAACACTTGATGCACAACCCAAAAATGTACATACATTTTTCAAAGGTCTGCCGTGTTGAATTGGACTTTTGATTTTGGTTGTGGGCGACAAACGTTTGATTGATTTTTATTAATTTTCGTTTTTGTCTTTTTTGTATTTGCTAATTTGGTACTGTGCTAATAAGTGAGTGGGGCGAACTGAAAGTGAGGGAGTGAGTATTGAGTGGACGGGAAAGTCAAGAAGCTGAAGTTGTCAATGTTTAAATAAGAGAGACATTTTTTAGACGAATCTTGAAGCGAGTCAAAAGAAAAACTTTTATCCAAACTGTGATTAAATTTGATCAAATATTAAATAATGAAAATCCTCGCTGAGACAAAGAAATTAATCAATTTCTTTCATTAAAATATCAAAATTTCTATAACTCGAATTATTTATATAAGAATATCAATAACTATGGTGTACTATTTTCATTTATAATATACTAATAGATACACTCTGTAATACGAACTACAAATCTAATCTAAAACTGAATGAAAAAAAAAAAAAAATGCCCGAACTAAAAAAGTATTCCATATATCACATAAATTTAACATTATTTTAATTTCCATTTATTCTATTTATTTTTATTTATTATTTCTATTTATTCTATTTATTTTTTATTTGAATAACAGCTCAAGAAGAGCTCATTTACAAAATATTTTTCAAGCAGTCAATGTTTAATTTCATTGGCTTAAAATCAAAACTTTGACAAGACATCAAAAATCAAAGAAAACTTTAAGTAAATTGGAATCTTTTTAAAGTCACTCAAGTCAGCCAACAATAAGAACTAATAATGAAGTTGAGATATATGCAATGTGCTGACAATACTATTGAACGCCCACAGGAGATGAATTTCTTTTGGCGACCAACACTAACAACAACAACAACAATAATAATCAAAAGGCACAGCAAAGAAGTAAAGTCATTTAAAACTCGTAAATAACTTGAGTGCAACATTAATAGTTGCAGATTAATCGTGTCTGTCGTAATATTGGACAACAACAACAACAACAGCAACAACAACAATCACAAGCAAAGCAAAGGACAGAAATCACAACACCAAACAGCAAACAACAACAATAAGTTATATACTCCTTAAATGCGTGTTAAAATATCAAGTCTGAAAATGCATACGAAAAGCGTCACAAATCATGGTCATCAAGAAGGTGGCCAAGTAACTGAGAAGAAGCACAAGAAGCTGTTAAAACGAGGCCAAGCAAAGCAGCAGAAAAAAAACCAAACAACAAACAACAAAAAGAAGTAGGAAGGAAGCAACCTACAAGAAGTTGAAATTAAGTAATTTAACCCTTTCTTCCATAAATGCATACACACACGTAGGTGGTGGTCGTCGTTCGTTGTCGCCGAGTCCAAGTTCAGGCAAGGCTTCAGGCATCAGTTGCGCATGCACAGTGGCGTTGTGCTTGACTTGAATTGATTTAGGCTTGCACAACTATAAACTTGAGTGCCAAGATTACAGTAGCTGTATGCCACAAGAGCACAGACAGATGGACAGACAGACAGATAGACAGACAGTGTCTAACAACAGTGAGCGTGCATTACATTGAAGTGTATCAATTTCAAATGAAAATCATTGCATTGTAGTTAAACTGCGAGGGTAGCAAGAAAAAAAATAAGAAAAAAATGGAAAAAAATAATGCGCTCAATTAACTGATTATTTAAATTTTGTATAGATTCTTCATGCTCTTTTTTTTTTTTTTTTGGTGAAACGACAAATTTTCTACATTTTTTATCTCATTTGTATTTTTTTTTTTTTTTTGATTTGAACTTTGAAATATCAAAACGAGCAACGACCAACGCCCAAACAACAATGACACGTGCCGTCCTTTATCTAGTTGAGTGGAAACGCTTCATTCGTACTGTAAAGGGCATAAAAAACATGCTGACTTAAAGGACACACACCCACGCAAGCACACACTCATGCATTTTTATGTTAATAGTAAGACGGAAAGATTTGGGTTAAGATTTTAACGCAATATATCGAATAAAATACTTCTTCGTCAGAGTTTTGCATAAAAACAATGAATGCCAACATTTAACTCAAGAACAAAATTTCAATGCAAAACTGCCGTATGTACACTATGAACACAATGCAACATAGGAGTAATTATATTTTTTTATAACACTTTTAAAGTATTTGAACTATCAACGCTTACGCATACTTTTGCTCATGGCCAATGCCACGCCTCAAGATAATTATTCATCTGTTTATCGAAAAAATTTCCTTTTGAATATACTTTCAATGATTTGGCCAAGCATACGAACACCATGCATACTTCAAAACCATTATAGACATGTGTAGGAAAACGAAACGAAATGACATAAATAATCATTAAATTGAAATCAAATAATGTAGGCAGGCGAAAGCTTATGAGAGGCATGGCAAAAGCGAGAAATATAAAAAAGAATTTGCTGAAAATCAGAATTGATGATTATTGCTTTTTGACAGTGATTCCTACCACACACACACACACACATACACATATATATCCACACACAAATAAATGCACAATTAAGTGGCCATGGCGAAAGGACAAAGACGCCGAAGTAAGAAACAAACAGCAAAACAATAAAAATACTCTTAAGAATGTGGCAGGCGCTTTATACTACTAGGCCAGTAGCAGGACATGACAAGACGGGACGAGTGGAGCAAGTTGTATAGCGATTGGGTTGGGTTGGGTTGGGTTTTGCTTTGGCTGAAATAAAGTCGAAGTGGAAGTAAAAATAACATAAAACTGCCAACAGTTGCAACTGTTAAATGTCGTACACATTGTGCAAGAGAGAGAGGGAAAGAGATGAAGTGAGTGAGAACATGTTTGTGTGGAAGTGTAAGAAAGAACGGCAGAAGGACAACATTGTACATGTTAGTATCAATAAAATACCATAGAAAAATATTTATGGTCATGTTATAGTAAGTGCAAAATAATAGCGCACAAAAAAAAATACACACACACACGCACGCACACACACACGCACAAGTAGCAAAGAATATACACGCAAGCAAGCACGCACGCACGAAAGGACATTGGTCAGAAGCGATGTGCGGGAACATTAAACGTACGTGTGTGTGTGTGTGTGTGTGTGAGAGTTTCATGCAACGAGTGTCCTGTGCAGTAAAATCCCCAACAATTACCGGAAAATGATATGCGAGTATAGCGAAAATGTATGAAGCTCAAGTCATGCTACTATATTGTATACTATCAAGTCGAAACCAAGAGGGGGAACAAACGATACATACATATATCTAGCAATGGATGGGGTGGCGTGTGGTGCGTTGTGTCTGTTGGGTTATTTGGCAATAATGCACTCGACACTTTTATTTCTTTTTCATTAGCCAAAAGGCAGTGAAAGAGAGAAACTAAAATGAGAATACTTGTATTTTGTGTGAAGAAGATATGCTTTTTATTTTATTATTGTTTATTGTTGCCTACTTTCAGGCAGCGCTCAACAAATAGCAATTTTTACTAATAGAAATCTATAAATTTACGGATTTCGTTTCGTTGCCAAAAGGCAAACCAACGCAAAAAAAATAAATATATATAAATAACTATATTTGTTAGCAATCGTTTTGCACAAATGCGTCTGACAGACGCTATCATAATTTCTAATACATACTTTTTGGTGCGTTAAGCGTTAGTTAATGTATGTATGTGTGGTGTGCTTAGCAGCGTTGATGGGCGAGACACGCGTCTACCAATAGTTTGTAATTAGCCAAGAGCAATATAAAAATCTGTAATCATCATAAAAATATGAACGTCAATGCAAGTGTAAAAAAATTGGAGGAGTAGAAAACCAAAAATCATTGCCTACTTACGTGCAGTGAAGTTGTAACTGTGTGTGCTGGGCAAAGACATGTACATACATATATGAGTGTACTTTTGGTATTTAAATAATGTAAGGCAAAGCAATAATTGACTTGATGGTTTTTACGTGTTTAAAGAAAGATGTGAGTACGTGCAAAGAGCGCGAATGATAGATTGCTACTAGAGAAGACTTCTAATTAGAGACATTCGAAATTTTTAATTATGAATTCGGCGTAGACTGTAATATTCTATAGGCAGATATATCTCAAGACCGTCTATGCACTATTTTTTCGGCCTTTCTCGCAGACGATACCACTCGAATCTTGAATCTTGATTTTTGATTTAACTGAATATATAGCAAAACTTTAAAAATTCGAATAATTGGAGACCAAGTATTATTCAAATTATTGAATTGTCTCGTTTAGTGTGGAAAATTTTAAAATTCTTTTTTTTTTTTTTTTTTGTGTCATTTTCAAATTATTTGACTTTATACTTAAATCAAGTTTCGTACGATTTATTCTGATTATTGAGTGTCCGAATTTATTTCAAAAAGCTTTGTACAACAACCGGAAACAAACTTCTACCATTCAATATGTTCATTGACCAGAAATACTTCAATAGCGCTTACCGCTCCGATCACACCAAAGCCACAATAACAACGCTTGGCAAATTACCAACACTGCCGCTCATTATTGGTGTATGTGTGTGTGTGTGTGTTTAAAAAATTTGAACATTTGTGGTTCGACAAAAATTTTATTATCGTTTGAGGCGAAAAAAATGGTTTCGAAAATAGGCCAATTTTTGCCAAATGTTAAATATTTGTGCGCGTTATTTCGTACAAATTATGTAAACAGAAAAATTTTTAATAAAAAAAAAAAAATGTTTGCCGTAAGGGCGCAGCAAAGAGACAAACAAAAAAAAAAACCGAAAGATGAAAAATTTGACCCAAGGCAATTTTTACAATTAAAAAATTAACGTTGAAAAAATATGAAAAGTGCGCTAAAGTTGAGCGTGCATGGGTGGTTGGGTTGGTTTGCTGCTATCGAAGTGGTAGCATTGAGTGGACAGGGAAGAGAACCAACAAGCATTCGAGTTTGAGATACTGTTTTGTTGTAATTGCCATAAGGGCACTTAAATCATCTTCTTATTTATTTTTTTTTTTTTTTGTGTTTTGCGCTTAACACGCCTAATGTAATCCCTGACAATAAGAACGTTGTCCTCAATGTTGATGTTGAGCTTTGGCCTCATTTGCTACGAGAAAATTGCGTACAAAAAACTGTGAAAAATCCCTAAAATCAATACAATAACAGCTAATGGAAATTGTATTTATCTGCTTTTTGAAGTTGGTTCGTACCAAAAAAAAAAAAAAAAAATAAATAAATAAAAAAAAAACCCACCACCACCACAGACGACATCATCTTGAACACTCAGAACGCAGCATCACCTTCCGCGACCTGAGCGGCGCTCGAGGCGTTTTTCATAAATTAACAAAAAACGCCATTGAAGACCAAACATGAAAAAAAGAGCACAAAATTATCAGAAAAGTAATGAATTTTTACTACAAAAAAAAAAAGTTTAAATGTAAAAATTTTCATTACAATTGCAACGAATTCTCAATACGCTACAAGCGCTTTGTAAACAAAAATCATTTGCTCGTTTTTTCATAACTATTGAAAATGATTGATTTAAAATGTTAAGAAAAATATGAAGAAACTGTAAACGAATTCGTCTGGCAACAATTTTTTTACTTCAGATGAATTTCTTAAATTTCATATATCGAGCGTTGATCCCGAAACATTGTTTAGATCTAAAACTATTGAACCTCGTCAGTGAGTGTTTTAAAATTTTGCTTTTGTTAATTTTTAAAATATTTTCAAATGCTACAAACAACTCATTAAAGTCATTAAAGTAAGTTCTATATGAAGTAGTGTACAAAAATTGTATATCAAATTATATATTACAATGCCTTCGGGGTGTGTTACAACTCGGGTAGAAATGAGCTAATTTAACTGTTCCAAGCATTTGTCTAATATATTCTTTCATGATTAGACGGCTTACAGCAACAACAGCAACAATAACAACAGTAGCAGCAACGACATTGACATGTTACAGCAACTCATGAATTATGACATACATAATCATGCCTGCCTCCGGTGGTGTGATGCCTGCGACAACCCCGCGCACAGTGAAAGAACAAAAAAAAAAAAAACGTACTCAAAAGCGTATCGAAAATATAAGCACCTCAATTCAAACCCACAAAATTATGCACATTTAACATAAAATTTACGATTATTTTTCGCTTTGACCAAGATTTTAATAGCATTTTCTGTCGGTGATAAGCATGAATATAACTTATCAAACGGAAACTTGCCAGTGTAGAGCGTAGCGCATAGAGACGAGCATATGAGTATTGAGTGACCGTCAACAGTTAGAGAATAAATTTGCTAGCGAAATGTTGGTGGTGATGATTTCAGTATGTTTAAAAATATTTTTTATTCCCCAGAATATTAAAATATTAAATATTTAATAAATTTAGCAAATTCATATGAAGAAGGTACCTCATGTCGATACAGTAAAAATTGTCAAAATCGAGAGAATTTTAGTTCATGATATTCTGTCACTCTATTCATTTGCAAAAGCAATCCATGTTTATTCGCTGGAATCATTTTTGTTTTTTTTTTTTCTTTTTGTTTTCAATTGAAAAATGAAAGTGACTTTTGACCAAAAAGAAACATCAACAAAGTGTAAACGATGATTTGCAGTTATTTGTTTCAATTTCACAAGTTATGATCTTGAAACTAAAAATAGCAATAAAGAAAGAAAAACCCACCACAATGAAATCGTTGCCAAACAAAAGTAATTAAATTCGCGTACAGAAGAGTACATGTGTACGAAGTGGAATTTCCTAAAAAATAACAAAAATAGAGAAGATAAAGATGACTCTTTAAAGCACGACAACAACACGAAATTCGCATACCATTAGACGATATTTAACCGATTGTAATTAAACAAAAACATTTTTGTTTTGATTCACTTCGGTATGGAACCTCTCAAGTTGTTGATTTGTAGGCTAAAAGAGAGACTCATTTTGGAACGATTAAATTTTTTTTCTGTTTACTGTTGCTGGAAACAAAAAATTGGATTGTACTATAGATGAAATTCTTTGTCTCATTCCTTGTCTTAAAAACTTTACGACAGAGAGAAATAAATTTATATATTAAAAGAAACATTTTTTATAGAATACAATTCCCTCGCATACTTCACGACGCAGAGCACTTAGGTACTTGGTCAGTTGGTGATAACAACAATTCTACTGAAACAAATATGCCAAAAGGCTTGACTTCGAAAGAAAACTGCTCTTCTCAACTATCAAAAATATTATTAGGTGGCTATAATTTTTGTATTACTTTAAGAATAATTTAGTGTCAGAAGTATGTATGTAAGGTGAGTAATATAGAAAGATAAACAGCTGATTTTTGAGTCAAATTTTTCAACCGTCATAAGTTAATAAACTGCTTATGTTCAATACTCTATCTTATAGACATACATTGATAAAAATTTTTATCTGTATGTCTGTGAGTTGGTCTCAATGCCAACAAAGACTAATAAGATAATGAAATGTGTTCATGAAATAACCAAAATTCGGCATTGTGCGTATTTTTGGCTGCCAGCAGTGTTAATAACCATCATTGTCTGTCGAATAAAGAAAACTGGATTGTCTTTAGTTGACTGTGTCAGTTGCGTGCGATCGTTCAACAAGCTGATAATATAGAAAGAAAATAAAAATGTTTAAAAGAACGTCGCGGCTGTGTAAAATTCTACTTCTCATTGTCTTAGCAAAGTTATTGATTCTACTGATTGTGCTCTACTATGCCAACTACGCTGGTCGTGTCGCATGGAAGTTGCCAATTGGCCTTGTCAAACATAATTTCGATAGACGTCCACCGCCAACAAAAAGTCGGCTGGACGAGCTTATGGCAAAAGAATTGCCATCATTGCCGTTAAAACAATTGTTGCATCACGAAGGCAAACAGTATCGTCTGAACGAGAGTTGTGCACCATTTGCGGAATTGATGGACATAAAATTTCAAAATGAATACTGGCAGGTGGCAAATGGTGGTGAAAAAACCTATTATATATACAGTGCATATTACGACTATCGACCGACGCTCTCCGACATACCAAAGGTGCGTTTGATGGCCATGATCAATGAGATTGAAAATCGATATCCGGCAATGTTTTGTCAGTTGTGGTTCAATGATACACTTCAGCCGTTAATAGTGCCAGTGGCCGAGCATGATGTGCCCTGGTATAAGAGTTGGGGTTCAACAAAGCGACACTTCTATCCAACTGTAGTAACATGCAACATGCCAGAGGATGGTGCACTCAAGTATCAAATACCCGAGACGGTGTCTTTGGTGACAAATGAATGCGATCGTGCGACAAATAATTTGCGTGTGCAATATGAGTTGCCTAAGCCTGAGGATGTTGAAAAGTCGACGAGAAACAATAATGGGTCCAGCAAGAAAAGTTTTGCGGTCTGTGTTAAATCAATGGATTTTCCGTATGATGATATATCGAATCGTATCGTCGAATGGCTAGAATTAATGCGCTTACTTGGCGCCGACAAGGTTACCATCTATAACTCACAACTGCATCCGAATGCGTCACGTGTTTTGCGTTATTATGCTAACTCTGGATTCGTTGATTTCCGTGATTTAACAATGGCGCGCGGCGAACCGCACACGCTGCCGAACTTTCAACATTTGATGATGGATAAAGATAAACTAAATCGTGTGTTCCACGAAGTTATCTCATATAATGATTGCTTCTATCGGAATATGTATAAATATGATTATATTGTGATCTGTGATACTGATGAGGTCATCATGCCATTGGGCAATCTAACGAATTGGTCGGATCTCATTGAGACCGCTTATCATGTGCCCGATCCATACCATCCGAATGACAAGTGCAATGATTGGGTTAGCTATTGCTTTCGTAATGTTTACTATCCACGCTATCCGAAGAAGCCACCGTATTATGACAACCTGCCGTCGTACTTTTATATGCTGCAGCATGTGGAACGTGTTGCCCAGCATCTGGCACCTGGATTAGCTACCAAATGTATACTCTCAACAGCTTATACGATCACCATGTACAATCATTATCCATTGAAATACCACAACAGTTGCCGTCCCAAATCAGTGCCCATCGAACTTGGACAAATGCAACATTATCGTGAACCGGACATTAACGAGACGTTACTCAATCCGGTTGTCGATGATAATATTTGGCGTTTCAGTGTACCGCTTATAGAACGTTCAAACGCTGTGCTGAAAGAGTTGGGCTTCCTGAATGATGCTGCAGGCAGTTGAAAATAGATTATTATTATTAATTAAAGTAAAAATCTTAGATATTAATATGAATCTTAAAAGACCACCTTATTATGTATTATCATGTTATTTTTATTGCCTCATGTTATTATATTGCGTCTTTCACGAATTTTATATAAATGTATTTTTTTTTAAGATTTGTCTTTGAAATTCATCTCCATACAGACGTGCGCCATATTTATATGTAGAAACCAGCTGCATCGGCACATTAAAGCATAAGCTGCCATAGGATCGATCGGTCAAAAATGAGGTTTTTGCTCAAAAAACGCTTTAATTTTAATGCTATCATCTAAATTTTTTGCAGAAGAACATCCTGAACGTCAATAAAGAAACACTAAAAATTTGGTAAAGATCGAATAAATATAGCATATAGCGCCCATATGAACAATTGGTCAAAAATTCGGTTTTTGTTAGAAAAACTTTTTTGTTCTTAAATATAAACGGATGAAACTTTGCAATCACGCGTTTTTATACCTCCTTGACCATATTCCAAAATTTTATGAAAACCGGTGATAAGGGCATGGCAGCGACTATATAGAGAAATACTTAAAAATGTGATTTCTCTTTGAACCGATGAGATAGAAGATCGCAAAATAATTGCATTGCTGTCTTTAAAATAAATTCGAAAATGGGCGTGACTACACCCCTTTATTTTTATGAGCTTATATAATTCTTATTGGAAATACTATAAGACGGATTTTCCAATAAGAATAATTGGGAAAATGCTTGCAAGTTTTACCAAAGCTGAAAATAGCTCCCTTTGTCATAAAGTTTTTTAAGGTTAATAAGAAAAAAAAAAAATAAATAATGCCATGAACCAACAACAAAACAAAAAATTTGTTGCCATTGGCGGCTCATTAGCACGCAGCGCGTAAAGGTGACGCGCGTATACACGCCTAAAAGCGCACAACAATGCGCGCACACACATTTGACGTTTGATGAATGACGTGCATTGCGATATCGTATGTAAATGTTACATTGTCTTCTTCTTCTTTTTTATTTGTACGTATTTGAGTTATTCACTTTTTTTTTTTTGTTTTTTTTTGTTATTGCGACAATATTTAATTAGACTGGGGACGCATTTTTATTGCACATACGACGACGCAGACCGACAACTGACGTGAGACGTGGACAGACACGCTTAACATTGGCCACTCACGCGGATGACTTTGCTTTGTATGAATTTCTGTTTTGAGGTGCGGCGGTACAATTTTTTTCTCTCTTCTTCTTTTTCGAATTAATTAATTAGCTTGATGAGAAATTAGAAAACAAACTAAAAAAAATACAACACGTGCGTATTAAACACGCCAGCAACAACAAAGTAATATCGAACACAATTTTATTGAAACCTAAAACGAAAACTCAAACACCAAAAAAAAAAAAATACATGTTAATGCATAAAAAATTTAAAAAAAAAAAAAGAAGAAGAAATTGAAAAACAGGAAATTTCGTGGCATCGTTTATCATTTGCGGCTCATAACTTTCAGCGTAACATTTTCAATATTCAAGTAGATACAATAAAATAAACTCCGTCTATTTAAATGCATGAGTCTTTGCATGTGTATGTGTGTGACTACCCTGCCTTAGCGCACGTTACCAACGGCTACCCCACCATACCCACAAACAGTTGTAAAATATTATGTGAAAATGCAAAGCTGTCAATGAGTTATGCCTTTTCGCCAAGTCGACTTTCAATAAAAAACGCTCAAAGTATAAAAGATACAAAAATGGAAAAAAAAAAAGAAAAATATACGAAAAGAAATTCTTTCAATTTTTATGAGTTGTAGGGTTGCCAAGGCAGCAAATCTCAAACTGTCATAAAATTTGACACTTACGAAGAAACGAAACGTCTACACAACGCACAGACCGACAGGCAGGCATGACATCGCAAAGAGACAACAAATATTTGAGATTGCTCGACTGCGAAATACTCTTTTCCTTCATAGTCTACTCTATGATTTTATGTAGAGATATTATAGATAGAAATATGGATTTATGTTTGAGTAAAGCTGTGCGAAAGAGCATGTTTTCCCTTTTCAAAACACTCAGTCATATAGATCATATTATTCTGCATACGAAAAGAACGATAGAAAATTATATTTTGTAAACTCGATATCGATTTTTTTTAAAGAATCAATTTTATTTGAAATTCTACCTGCAGTTTCTTCAATAAACTCTATTTTGGACTTGTCTTCTTCAGATTTGAACACACATTACTTTCACATTAAACAATATTCTCTTGCATTTTTTTTGTGTAGGGTATAAGCAAAAAAAAAAAAAATTGCACGCATCGATGCTGACATATGCAAATAAACTCAGACACATATGGTGTGATGTGCCATTGCCATAAATAGAGTTCATACCCCTACACAGACTCGTGTGCCGGAAACGGAAGCAGATCTTTAAGTCAGCATACGCAGGCAGGCAAATGGCGTGCGTCGAAGACTGAATTGAATTGAACACAAACGCCGAATGTCTCAAGCAGTTTGCTTACTTCATACTAGAAAAATGTATAGCATATTTTTAGGCTGCCTAGAGCAAAACGCCTACAAAAGCCACTTGAACACTTTGCCAAACAGCACACAAATTTAACTGAAAAATAACTAAGCACATCAAATACAACAACAACAACAGAAAAACCAATAAAGTTAAGTACGCTTTAACGCCTAAAGGTATGCATTTGAAACGCACAACGAACGTCGTCGCGCCCACAATTAGCAGCATGCAACAAGTTCCTCTACATAAAACGCAATCCGACTAAACAACCTTTTGAGTGCCTAAAATTATGCAGCAATAAAATTTTAAACGTCTCTATATGAACAAACCAGTATAGAACTGTACTGTTCCGTTCCGTTCTGTAGTGAAACACGCACACACGCACACGTACAAGCGCGCAATCATTTTCGCACTTATTTTTGAGTATTATCGAAAAAGTTTTGCCATCATCAGTAAACAAAACGTTTTGCATTCACAACATTTCAAGCCATTCCTTTCCATATATGGCGTACGTGGCACATTTTGCACACACCGGCAAGCCATGTTCATAGCCCGCCTTCTTCCCTGGCTGGCTTGATACACAGTTATTGACCATTTTCATAAACGTTCACGTGCGTAGCCAAAACTTGAAGTGACTTTAATGGCGTTTCGTACGAAATAAGTTGAAGTTTCATTAGCCAATTGTGGCACTCAATCGAAGTGTTAATGTCTGTTAATCAGTATTGCTGCGATAAAGTTGTTGATACATACCATATACATCGTTGGTAATTGGTGTATAAAATTACGCATTAACATTGACTTATAAAACAACAAATGAAAATGTTACTTTGTTAGATAAAACAGTTATGAACAACGCGAATGACAATAATAGCATACAAATAGATAGCTATAAAAATAAACTGATTAGATAGTAACTTAAGTTCGCTAAACTCATCATTGGTAATACAGTGAAAGTGCCTAGTTGCGAAGAGTTTTCAAACAGGCGAATATCTTTCATAGGTGACATCTTTACTCACCGAACGAAATCAATGTGTGTTTGACGAATTGTCAAGAGAAATACTTATTGAAAGTGTCGACACAAAAAAAAAGCTAGAGTTTTTATAATGACTTCTCATTTACTTAGCCGAACTATCATTGCTCGACCATGACTTTTAGTTTGGAAAATCGTTTAGCTAATCTGCTACAAAAAAATATACATACATATGTATATGTACTAGGAATGTCAATCTTTGGATCCCGAAATCCCGGGACTTCAGTGTTTTTGAAGTCCCAAAAATACCGGTACTTAATTTGTTCAATCCCGGAATGTTCGGGATTTCGATTTTCTTTATTGTGATTTGAATAATTTCTATTTGTCATTAAGTTGAAAAGCATATACGATAAATTTCATATTTTGTAACCAAGCACATACCCAGCTTGTCACAAAGGATTGGAGATTTGTAAATCTCCAAAAATTGACAACCCTAATAAGTATGTATATATACATATTCACTTTCAAAAAAGTTTAATATTTTTTTATTATTTTGATATTTATTATTTGTTTAATGGCATAAATTGTTTCTTTATTTATTTATTTATTTAACGATTGCTTAATAATAATGCGACAACCCTTATTAAATGAGGCCCAATTCCAGACAAGTCTGACCTGCTATCTAATATTTTCATCATTCGTCATTCATCATCCAAATCGACTTCCGTCTGTTGTACGTTATGCCGATGCTAACTATCGATAAGCCTTTTACGAAAAATTATTGTTGGCAAGTTTTCGCATAAGGGCTGAATTTGAACGCAAGCTGCCTCATGCAACGCCTCAAAGTTGTTGTTGTTGCCGCTTGAAAACTACTTTAATGGCAATTTTATCGATAATGTTGGTTCGTGTTGAATTTTCGATTTGTTGTTTGTACAATATTTTATTGTCGTTGTTGTTATTGTTATTGTTATTGTTGTTGCTACAAGTCGAATTGAGGCGTTGCAACAATTGTGTTTTTGTGGTTCGTGGTCGTTGTCGATGTCGTTGTCGTTGTTGCCTGACCCATGACCTGTGAAAAATTATGAGCGATCGACACGCGAAACCGAAACAGAAACCAAAACCAAAACCCAACAAAACAAAAGCATTTTGAATGAATAAACGAACGAACGAACGAAAAATGTAAATGTGAAATGCCACAAACACAAATCGAAAAACACAAATCAGTTTCACAAATTTCAACGTCCCACTTTTTTGGTTTAGGTGGATGTGAGTGAGTGTGAGTGTGAGTTATGTCGACGGTCGTGCCAACCTTGAGTGAACAAGTGAGTGAGTGTATTTGTTTGTAAATTTTTTAATGCCAAAAGCGGTGATTACTGATTTAGCAACAATGTGTTTGTTGGTTATTCTATATATTCAACTGCTACTCGATACTTATACAAACTGTAGTCGTTGTTTAGGCGCACAGCACATTGCCATGAAATCGAATTATGCACACGAAATGGTAGCACACGTAAAGCGTGTGTATCAATTAGGCAACGCCCCACTGGAAATCTTGATAAGCCGCTTTTGGCGAAACCTGGTCATTAAAACTGCCAACCGAAATAAAATTTTCAAAAATGTTTACCAATTTGCCATGCACCCAAAAAGTATACAACACTAATTGCCACATTAATAATATGCTAAAAGACACAACTTTTATACCAATTCCTACGAAAGCAATGTCTGTATATTTATGCCATGAAAGTGGGGGAAATAAAGTAAGGAACAAATAAAACTGCATGGGTTTTTATCATCATCATAATTTATTGATGAAATATTACAGATTATCGATTTCATATAACATAATTACGCAAAGGCTGCCAAAAAGTATGCTACGCCAAATGCGTAATTATTGCAAGATAGCGCCATTGGCCGAAAATTAAGGGTGAGCAAATAAAGCGCCTAAAGACGAAGACCCAAGAAAAAAGCGTACTAAATATTGGTGGTGCTGCCGGCCTAATGAACAAATAGAAACTATAAATTATGAAAATATGTTTGCACTAACGGAGGGAAAAAAATCTTGAGCGTCAAAGGCGGCAAACTATGCTTTGATTTTTATGGGATTTTATTATTTATTTTACTTGAAGTTGTTTTGTTTTTGTATACACATACATATAAGTGTAATTAAATAGTTTAAGGACATAACAAAATTAGCAGTAGCTGTGACTTGGTTAGTTGTAGAATAGCAAGTCAAGGCAAAAAAGCTTTTAAGATGAGCTGTGAGATGAGATGAGTCATGTCGACAAGACCCTTTATTAACAAAGGCGTTAGATGAATACACATCATGTAAAGTACAATATTAATTTGGGAATGTTCCTCAATACGGTCACTTCAATGATTCAATAACTAAATTTCAAATACTAAAAAAACTTTACGAGCCTTACGTTATTTGCATACAAAATTTTGTCGAAATGTCAGAAATCGACAACCAAAAAGTATGGAAGCATTAATATTATAAACAAAACGCTAAAAATTCAATCACACAAAGTGCTGTGAACCAAAAACAAAACAAAAAAAAAAAAACAAATATATATAAATATATTTATTTCTATAACCATGACAAATTTGACAGAAATTCAAATAAATACGCGACTGTGAAGCGAAAGACGAACATCAATGCTGAACAAAATTTTGAATGAAGTCATTTGCATGCATGACAATTGTTATTGCATATTTTTAGGCTCACGCGTTCGTTCAATTCGCTAATATTGAAATTGACAAGAACAAAAAGTCAAAGCAAAATATTCGAAAAAAGAGGAAAATGAAAAAGGAAACGTTGTGAGGCATGAAAAAAGTGCTGTCAAAATAATTTTACACATACGCGACTTGAACACATCGTCGTCGTTGCCAATGTTTGCCCCCCCAATGTTTGGCAATTTTTCGATGTCATCATCAAATGTTCCACGCTGACGCTTCTCAACTACAATCAACCGCCGCTCCCCTCAAATGAAACCACTGACGTCAGACAATTGCTTCGCGTACTGACTGTCAATTTCAATTGTCATAAAAAACGCAAATTTATGCATTTTAACATAAAAAACTATAAACGACTATAAAAGGCAATAAAACCGAATTGAAAGTCGAAAAAAAGAAAGCAAAGACAAAAATCAGCCCTAAGCGGAAATATGAAAATATGTTATCTATAATATGAGCGAAGGGATTATGTCAGACGCGGGGTTCAAGTTACCATACATACATTATTGATAGCATACTTTCGTGCAGCAATGTTATACAATAGAGTTCTACATGAATTAATTCAAATTTTGAATTCAACTGAGTACAAGTGAATGTTGTACACATTTTTGAATGTAATCAATGTTAATAAGTACTTATGTTTTGAATAAGTATTGAATGTAGGAGCAAAGGCATTCAAAATTAAATGAATGAATTGGAATGAATGTGAAAAATTCAAAAATTCAGAAAACATCAAGGTACTTATAGTACAATTCAAAATCAGTTGGCTTTCAGTTCGACTACGTTTTAATCTTAATCTGCAAGTCACTAATGCTAATAGTTTTTGTGAATCATTGCGAAATACACCAGTCTATTATCTATCATTTCTGTATTTACCTTATGGAGTCTTACTTTCCTCCCTCCTCCTAAGTTTCAATGTTGTGAATGTGCTTAATCATCCCAAACACTCCATAACTTATGCGAAAAACTCAAATTTTTAATCGACGTAGGCTTCCTCAATTCAAATTTCATTACTAGTAACCTTTGAAAAATAGTTTGTTGCTTGTCACTTTTATTTCATCATTTTAACTTAAATTTTTAACCAGTGATCAGTTTTATTTTAATTTTTTTTATTTTTTAAAATTTAAATTTTATTGTATTTTAACGATAATGTTTTACTACTTGTGGGAGAAAATGCATAATATTCATACGAACATTTGTATGAAAATGGATGACGTTCCGTATAAGATAAAACGGATGCCGTTCTGTTTTGAATGGAAAACCTTGTGCTGGACGATCTTAAGATTACATGATACTCTGCGATACCTTGTACAATCTTGGTGTTTCATCATAATGATCATAGTGGTTCTTATGTTGCGATTTGCTTGGGTATACTATTTGGAAAAGGTAAGAGTTTCCTGATAGGAACAAAAAAAATTGGTAAGAACTTATCTTCGACTGAGTATAAAAAAAATACTACAAAAAACGTCCTTAAAAGTTTTCCATGGTCATTTCGACTAAATATATTTTATTATATACTTCACACAGTATTCCACATATTACCGTTCTAAAGCGTCTTAGAGCATTCTAGTTACTTAATCGGATATGTGGCATAAGATATATTTATTGATTGCCAAGTCTGTCCTGTCGGTGTTCACCAATAGTTCTCGGAAACTGGAGGAGCTAGAGACTTGAAATTTGGAGGGTAGACTCATGATGCTTGGCAACAGATCACGTTTGAACGGTTTTGTGTCACGGACACTCTAGCCCACTTTTTTAAAAACCTATAACTCGAACACCCGAAGAGGTAGAAACATGAAAGTCGGTATGTAGACTCGGTATGTGTAAAAGACTGCATAACAAAAATTTTCCCCCTCCTCTTCATTTTCCCGACCACAGATGTTTTCTTGATTGAATTGATGTATCTCCTAAACTATTAAAGGTACAAATTTTGTATACAACATCAGTAAATATACCTCTTTAAAACAGCACCTTACAAAATTCCCCCTTCAAAGACCAACAAACTCAAATTTTTCGTAAATTCCAGATTCTTCGACGAATTTTCTTGATATTTTGAACATTATTTGAATAGACGATGTTAGCTAAATATTTTCTTGTATATTTGGAGTGGGTATCATATTGTCGAGTATACCGCCCTTTCTGGTCTTCAATTGTATTAGATTATTTTTTTAGAATTCACGCAGAGTTACATTTATGGTGTATATTTTTGTTGTCATCAGTAATTTAATGTCGAATATTTGTAATCCTAACCACTGCTTTTCTTCAATTACAGAATATGAACTCTATACGCATTCGTATATCTAATCTCAACAAAGAGTTTATTAACTTACATATAAAAGTACTAAAACTCAAAACTACGCAAAGCATATTGGGAACATTGGGAGTAACAAATTCTTTGACTGATATTGATTCTGAGAACGATGATCCAAAAATTTCAGAACACGACTCTGCGACAAGCCAGTCTCTACCAATGCATGGTTTCATCACACAATATCTCAAAAGTGATGATAAAGAACGTCACGCATTTTTAGAAGTTTGGTCTAATTTTGTCGCCCAAGAAAAAAAGAAAATGGAAAACAAACCGATTCTAAAACGTGTGGCATCAGAAATAACATTGCCGACACATTTGTATATGAGAGTGCCTACAACAAACCTAATGTTATCCACTCACTTTGATCCAACAGAGTTTACGCAAACAAAATTTGAGCCAGAACAGCAGCAGGCTGAACTAAACTATATCACACCTAGTGTTTGTCTGCGCAGCCCTTGTCGTAGTAAGAGCATGATACAAAAAGATTCAGAAACAATGCATTCGACTGGCTTGCGTAATCATAGAATGGATCAAGCTAAACGACTTGGCCTAGATCCGAAAGAGAATATGTATGAACAAAGCTATTTTAATGGTGGTCGCAGCTTCAGTGAAATGCACCGACAAAATATTTACAATTTTCAAAATCGAGATTATGTGCAATCAAATTTTTATGTGCCACCATTGTTTCCATATCAACTTCATGAAATGAAAAAGGGAACCAATGTCAATGTTGGAAAAAATAATAAGAATAATGTTAGTGGAGTTAACCGAAAAGAAAAATGTAAGCCAATTAAAAATAATAACAACAACAACAACAACCGGAACAACAACAACAGCAACAACACCAACAGGAACGACATCAACAGCAGGAACAACAGCACCATGAACAATAGTACCATGTCCAGAGGTCGTCCAAATCGCTTCCATCCAGTCAATCAGACCTACACAGTTCGTTGGAACTATTAGACAATTTACGCCAACTTTTTAATCTCAACAACAACAACAACAAACACGTGATTTTAACAACAACATGACATATTTTACAAAATTTAGTTTATGAGTGGAATTTACAAGATGTCAATGCCTTCAAAAAAAAAAAAAACACATAAGGTTTTGCCTTACTAAAATAACAATAAAAAAATTAAGCCACAATGAACATTAATTAAATATTTTATTATAATTTTTATATAAGTTTATTTCAAATGCTTAAAACACAATAAGTCAATCAAGTCGTTGACATAATAACGTCACACGATGCTTCCTGCCGATGCGTTTAAACAAGCGAGACATATCGAAAATGGAAGAACTGTTTGCATATGGAACCTGTCTGAGAAATTTCAGTACTTATCATGTATTGTCGCTGGCTCATGGTGCTTGGTCGATTCGAGCTTGAGAAATTCTCTGGTTTGGGTACCTTTGTCTTGATAGCCAAATGCGTGTAGAATTTCGAAAGAGCTGACTTTACGACTATTTAGCAGGGACTATTTTTATTATTATTTTTATTTTTTAAAGTAAAAAAATCACACACTTAGAAGAGACAAAAATTAAATTAATCGCACCAAAATTAGCCTTATTGAACGAACTATCTGTTGCCACTATGAAATATATGATTTCAAACGTTTTTCTTTAGTGATAATGATAACTTTGATAAATCATCATTTTTGAAAAAAAATATAATAAATATTAATGATTTTTTTCTCCAAATAAAACTCCGTTGTGATTGTTGAATTGTAATTTTTTTAAGGTTTATTATTTAATAATACGAAAAACAATTTCGACAATGACTCCTCAGCGAGGTTGCATTTTTATCTATAAGCATAATTTTGAGAACTTAAAACGATCGTTCAAAGCTCAGAAGTGCTCATAACTTTTCAGCAATAAATAAAACTCAAATATAATTAATTATTGTATAATAAAATATTCGAAAATAATCATTATTATTAAAGAAAACGTTAAAAATCAAAATATAATCACAGACGATACAACTTATAATGGTTACGGTCCCTTTCATTTAGACACTATTTGCGTCAACTAAAAGCCTTCATCGGATGCTCAGTAGCTACAAAATGATTAATAAATAAATGATATATTGTACTTTGCTCTCAAGAACAACTTAAGTTAGATTATGTTAACAAACTACTAAACATTTAAGACTAAAATAATTGTGCGCGCACTTGCTTAATCACACACTGACAGACACACTCAAACGCTCATGTTTTATGCGCAAATCAAAGCCTTTAACCCTTGTTGCACACAATTCAGAACATGGTGATGTAATTTAGTCGCTTCTCATAGCCATTTTGGTCAAGTGTTTGTCAGCAACGGTGAGCGAGCGCACTCACACACAAGTCTTGCTTAATTAGTCCGTTTGTTTAAAATGATTTTTGATGATGCTCCTCCTGCTGCTGCTGCTGCTGATGGTGTTGGTGTTGATGATGTGGAGCACGATTTCAATGATCACACAATGACGGCGTTTCCTGCTGGTCGCAAACGTAATAGAAGCGGCGAAAAAAATCTGATTCCCATATTACCTTAATTTCATTTCATTAATGTTTGATTTTTTTTTCGCTCTCCGTTTGACAAATTTTTTCGGCATGATTTTTTTATAAACTCTTCAATGTCCTTTCGTTTTTTTTTTGGGCTGCTGGCATTGCACAATTGCAGAAGCAATTCAATTTCACAGCGCACACATCAATGACGTTCAAACGGGTGTTGTTGTTTGATAATGTTTGAGGCAGATTGGTTCACATTGGGGCACCGGTCGCACAATGAATGTACAAGGACGTGTGTGAAAAAAATGTTGCGTCCGCGATTTCGATGGATTTTTTTTTTTTTATGTTTTTCGTTTATTTAATTTTTATTTTTTTGCCTTTTGCCTGCAGAATGTTTGTGTGTTTGCGTATGTTAATCGAAATCCACATGTATGTTCATGCCAATTTTTTGTTTTACTCTTCCGCGGATTGTTGTTGTTGTTATCGACTTGTGCGAACATGCCGCGATGTGGCTTTGTTTAACATTAAATGAAGGTTAATACCTGACATTGTGCGCCCCAGCAACGTTCTATATGTTGCTGACTTCCTTCCTACCTACCTACCTTTTTTTTTAATGGTCAAGTGCATGTGTGTGAAGCTGCTTGACTGCCACGCTTGCTGCATAGCTTACACACACACACATGGAGAGAGGACGCCACCATTGGCATTGCCATTGCCATTGCTATCATCATCATCAACATCATCAGCATCGATAAAAGGGTTACAACATGTATCTGCACTGTCATTTGCGTGCGTGTGTGTTAGTGTGTGGGAATGTATCGACATGATGGCCAAACAATGGACCACGGCTGTTGTTGTTATTGCCACCGTTTTCATTGTTCCTCGTTGTTGTTGCTACTACTGTTACTACAGCCTCCTTGCATCGGTTGTTGTCGAATGGCGAAGCGCAAATTGCGAGTGATTTTCCGGTTAATTGATTTTAAAGCGATTTCGCTTAAATGTTATCTCAGCACAATGAATGAGATACATATACAGATACATATACATATACATATGTGTGCGTTCTGCATCCGCCTAACAAAAACACCAACAAGCTCATATGCATATATGAGTGAATATAAACGAATAAAGGCAGACAGACAGAGAGACAGACAGACAGCCAGCCAGGCAGGTGTATAATGTTCTTTGTTTATTTGAGGGGCCCCCTCTATTTGGCGTTGCACAACACGCATTGGTAGCTTATTGCTAGCTGGTTTAGGTTTTGGTTTTGTTGGCTTATGTTGGCACTTGTGTCCTGTCGTTCTCATGTATGAATGTCGGCCTTCTCGGTTTGAGTCAATTTTAAGTCGTTTTGTTGAGCTGGTTAATTTGACATTTGCTGGCCGTGCCATCGACGGCAACTGTTTTAATTAGTCGATTATTTTTACATGCAATAATACTTTATCTTAATCGACTGAATACTTGTTCTTGGTACAAGTGAAATCGGTTTTACCTAAGGAAACACAATTTTTCGAGATTGTTTCGGAGGAAAATTTCTTCAGCTCAAATTATTAAAAAATAAATGAAAAAAAAAACAAATTGTTCAAGAAGTAAGTCTGCTGCATGATGGAGAGTCTATTTCGGGATGAGAAAACAAATTCTGAAGAGGCAAGATATAAGGAAGATCATCACATAGATATCACCATCTATTATTATCCACATGCATTATAAGCTTTTCTTATATATCCACAAATTATTATGATTTTAAAATATATTTCTTAGCCTTTTGAAATGTTTACCTCTCCAGAAAAAAAATCCTATAGCCGCACTTAAAAGTAACCTATATCACTTTGGATGCAAAACCATCAACCTCATCTTTGGATCGTTACGAATCATATGGAATAAATGTTTTCTAACTCTTATGAAAATCCTTTAATGGGGTATTTTTTCATCTATTATTCTTATCTTACATAACTTTATAAAAAAAAAAAACAAATAAAAAAATCATTTGTTACTTTGTATGTTTTTTGGAAGCTTTCTTCCATTTGAAGGAACTCAAACACAGCATCAGGATGCCCAACGTCAAGAAGATCAACTTCCGCCTCATCAGACAACTGCATCAGTCCTGCCCTGGCAATCTGTTCCTGAGATTTTTCACGGTCATCGGTAATGAGTTGAGTTGCTTTGGCAGAATTTCTTTAGAAAACACAATTAATTAAAAAAAAAATGTTTTTTTTTAGTTTTAGTTGATAAATTAATATGATTCGAATATGACATGAGTAGCAAAGTCGAAAATAAATACTTAAGCTGTTTCTTCCTGCTATGCAATGTCTTATCGACACGCAGCCGACGCATTATGTTCAATTTCAGCTTCATAACAGTATCAGAATTTATGACATTGACGAAACGTTCGAAATGCGTGCATGTGTGTATGTGTGTGTGCTTGCAGGCAGGCAGGCAGGCAGGCGCACACGTCGACGAAAGCACATACATAAATGTGCATTAAGACGATGGCAGGCCAATATAACTGGCGGCCAACAAAACCGCAAAATGTCTTCATTGCAAATAAAGCGACTCAACAATAACTAACAACAACCTCACCCACCATCGACCCCCCCGACCAGAAAAGCAATGAAGACATTGAGCAAAAACCAACAAACGAAACGAGACAAGGCAGTGAAACTATTAATTTCAACGTATTCACTTGCCAAATGTTTTAGTTTTACTTCTGTTCAGTACAGTTTGGTTATTTGGTTGGACATTTGGTCAAGACATGACAAGGCACCAATATTACTTTCACTGAGGCGCACTAAAACCGAGAAATCTATATTTACGATTATTGAAGTTTATGACGAAACGTTTTCGTATCGTTTTGGGTCGACACATAAAACAGTAACAAAACGAAATGAAAAGCTTCCAGTTACACGCGCTACAAGTTGAGTTACAAACCATGCGTATCTCACACCCAAAATACCAAAAAAAAAAAAAAAAAATGAACAAATACAACAAACGATATATAAACGCACACAGGCATAGAAAGCAATAGACTAATATAAAGACAAAGTGATAGACAGACATACAGGCAGATACACTGCACGACTAACCGACCGTCAGACAGAGGGACAGACAGACAGATAGCTAGTGAAAGCGATTTGGTTTGTTGGCAAAAGAAGAAAGTGAGGCTGCTAAAGAAAATTCATAAATGTTTGCACGCAAGGCACTAATAATGCTCAGTCGTTGTGTGTGTGTGTGTGGGGGGGTGTGGGGGTGTGGGTGAGGCAAGGGTGAGGGTTGCATGTGCCAAAAGCAAAGGTATTGTTGATGCTCGCTAGCAGTAACATTGCTGAAGTGCAACATGCTTGTAAAAACCTAAAACGCAAAAACTACAACAGTAACAATTACGAATTCATTAGCAGTTCAGCATATACGCACTACAAATACCCTAAAATAACGCTTGACATATATCAATTATATAAGAGAAGTGAGGTGAAACTTACATCTATCTTACATGAGGCCACAATTTGAGCTCTCCATGAATGCACTTAAAATGGCAAATGAATTACTCACTCTGAAAACGAATGCATAAGCTATGCTGTACCTCTTTGGGTGCATGTGAATAAATATTGTATTTGTAGCTGTATTGTCAAGTAATGCACAATATTCTCAGCGAAATTGTACAGCAAATTTCGTGATAAATGTTTTGGTGTACATTTTACTTACTGTACAGTAAAATGCTTCATCAGCATTTGTAGCACTGGGAGTGAGTACACTAATAATTTGTGTTTTCTCTCATTGAGTGTTATGAGTGCATGTATAGCGAATAAAGGAATGCGTTCATGCAGACCTCTAAAACGAATACTTGAATTTTCTGTTTTAAATTGAAGTGTTTTTAATTAAAATTAAAAGAAGTAAGGTAAACGTCCCAGTAATTAATGATATCCCAGTTATGGATCAGTACATTAAACAGTAATAATTTTCATATGCTTTCACAAACGGAATCTTTCTGACACATATGTGTCACTTTGAGTCATAAAATTTGTTCCACTGCCAAGGTTGATTTAAATTAATAGAAGAAAAAATATTTGGATAATTATTTTTCATAAAGTTTTTCAATAAGTATCGTCTTTACACCTCACTATTGAAAATTTAATCATTAAATTTTCGGCAAACAATAATTACATATATTATTTTATCAACCTGATCCATTACTAAGTCAGGAAAATACAGTTATGACTTATTTATAATTGAAATTTGTTTATTAAAAGGATAATAATTAATATATGTAGTTGGATGTATATCTCTTTCTTAAAAGACTAAAAGTCGAAAAAAAAAATAAAAACATTTTGAATTTATGTTTTTTCAGGTAAAAGTGACGAATTGAAATTAAATTTTTCCTCTGCTGATCCATGACTGGAACGTTTACCTTATTAATTTATTTTGCTTAAAAAATTTATTTTTTCTTAGTCTTATATTTCTGACATATATAATACACACCAACTGCCTCACCATTTCTATACTAGCCGATCAAAGTGTAGCAGAACCAAATGTTATAATTAAACAAAGTCCGCTAAGACTATTTGGTCTGCCTTGTTGCTCAACCCAAGTATTTTACAACCGTAACCTAAACGTATCTGCTTGCAAAGCTGTCCTACAGTCTGTCCGTCATCATCATCGTCGTCGTCGTCATTGTTGTCTTCGCGCACAACACAACCAAATTCATAATTAGGCAGGCATCGACACAACTTCGTCATCGACCGTCAACGCCTTTTGTGTATAAATGTGTATGTTTGCATGTGTTTGTATTTGCCCGTTACCGATACACCGATTCAGTAACAGATTCGTTATTCGGATTGTGGCAATGGCAATAGCAAATGTCCTTTTCTCGTCTTCGTCATTGACTACTCATTTTCCGGTAAGCAAGTCTGCTTTTTATTGTTTTAATGAACACATGAGTGCAATTTTCTCTTTACGTTGGCATTCTTTCTTCAACATGCCACACAACATTGCCCATGATGGTTGTAGTTGTGATGATGATGGCAGTGGTGGTGGTGGTGGGCATTAATAGTTTTGTTAGACTGTTTGCTATGTGCGATGGCAAAAAAAAGGGGGAGGCTGACGACAAGTGAAAGTTGTGTAATTACATTGTTTCACATCGATATTAAACAATTTCTGTGGTCATTTTGTTGCGGTGCTTCTTGAACATTGAATTTCAGTATTGCATACTTTTAGGGGCAATGATCGCAATGATTTCTTTTCTCGTTATTTGTTGGGCTACGATTTTGAATTTTAAGAAATTCATTTTCAGAACAGTCCAAAAGTTTATCACACACACATACACCTTCAGTTACTTATAGTCATAGCCAGAATCATATCCACAACCAAAAAGTTTCAGTTAGAAAAATCGCTTTTTGAGCAGTTTACTCATTTTTTTTTTTCTGCTTCTTTCTTGTGCAGTTATTTTCTTACACTTCTTGTCATTTTTCCTTTTTTTTTTTTTCTTGCTTTGTCTATTTTCAGTCGCAAATCCTTCTTTGAATAATGATGCCGTTGATGGCTTTGGATTATGCCAAAAAAAATATATATATACACAAGCACACACACACAGATATACATAGATAGATGTGCTCATATGTATGCGTATTTGGTTTGTCTGCGTTCCATTTATTTATTACCGACAATATTCAATGACCCTTAATGGTTTTTCCTAATAAAAATATTGGATTAGCTTTTGTCTGTCTTATACAGACGATTTTTCATCTAAATAAATACAACAACAACTTGTATAGCTGTCTTTTTGTTGTGAGTTGTTTTTTTTTTTTTTTTTTGGTTTATAGTTGAGGTGGTGTGCGATTGTTGGTGTACACGAACTATTACATATGCCATTAGGCGGCTAATGAACACATTTTCTTATAAGGTCTTTAGCCAGCATGAAAACAAACACATTTAAAGTGTATGTGAAGTAAGTGACGACCACGAAGATGTCTTAGTGTTCCGAAAATCGAAGGCAACTTTAAGAGAAGGTGTAAAAAATTACGTTATGTGAAATAAGTTGAAGCCAAGGCATGAAATCCATGTGATATATAAATATCACTCCATGTGATATATAAATATCACTCACTGATATAACAACAAGTCCTTTAAAATCACCAAATTTGACCATTGCATGATCAGACCACTGGAACTATACGAAGAGGAAAAATGAACAAGACTTGAATGGCTGTATGAAAAACTTTGGAAGATATAGTGCTGAAATTTCAAACATAGTAGTTTAAAGTACCCAGACTAAATGTCTGAATGTGTCATTAAGATCGGACCACAGGAACTGGTACCTACCATACAAAATGAAGAAGAGAAAGAGATGTAAGATTTACGTCATTAAAAAGAAACATGTTTTCTTTGTTTTGATTAGGTAATTGACTTGAAACTTCACACTTATGTTCTTAGGGAGGCACGATTTTGATTAAAAAAAAAACGCCCTCTTATAGCAAAAATCAATAATCAATATAATGAAAATTTATATATAGGTAGACTATAAAGATAAAGAGATATAAGATTCAACCGAAATAATGGGCGTGACACAAAAAAGGGGCGTGTAGAGTCCTTACTGATAAGTATTCCTTTTAGCTTAACTTACCGGTTGGCTTGATAAATGAAAGAACACAAATGGAATGAAATGTGGACTTGCATCGTCAGCTCAACATTCCAAACAAGTCAAAAATACACAAACACTTCAAAGTGTCAATTAAAAAAAAAAAAAATATTTGCAAAAAAAAAAAAGACAAATAAGCAAATATCAAAAAAACAAACACGATGACACTTCAAAATTCATAGCACGTATTTCGTACAAATTCCTTTTGGGGTAAATGTCTTTGACAACATAACCTCAACTTTGACATAATCCATCAAATGCACATGAACATCAACGACGACGAGACGAGATGAGATGAGTCCAAACCAAGCCAAATGAACTAACGAATTGCGATGGCGGCAGTAACAGATACATTTCAAGTTGAGCACATTGCCGAATCGAATGTTGTTTAATGGTTTTGATAGCTTTCATAACTCAGTAGTACACCACCCTGCCGAACACACACACACACACACAAACACAGGCGTTCAATTGGGGTGTGGGTGTGGGTGAGGACCAACTGTTTTCGAAGGCATTCATATTCATACAGAATATTAAAATATCAAACTGTGTAAGTAGTCGAAATGTTGCTTGATGCTCTTTTGAGTGATAGTCTCGCTGACTGACTGACGACGATGACGATTACGACAACGACGACAACAACAGCACAAGAAGGTCTGCCGGTGTGTCCACACCCCGTGTCCCATCCATATGTGACGTGGGCGTGCGTGTATCTGTTATAATAAATATTAATGACCATTAGAGCCTCCCCGACCAGACCAGACCAAACCAGACCAGACCAATGTGTGTTCTAAGCAATGTTGAATAGATTTTTGTGCTATGTTTTTGTCTTTGTTGATTTTTCTTTTCTACTTTTATTTCCATGCCATAATGAAGGTGACACATTCGACATGTGACAGATAAATTATGGTCTTCAAATACACACACATACATATATGACATGTACATGTGCAGAAGCATGAGCACATATTGTGAACTGATGAAGTTTGATGACGATTGTTGATGATTATTTGCCTTTTTTGTTTAGACAACCTTGTTTCATCATTTTTCAATGATTTCAAGAGCTATGAGGAATTCTTTTTGTATTTTTGTGGAGAAAACATGTATCAAGTAAACAAAAATCGATTTCTATAACAAATTTGATCTTCATATTCCCAAAAAAAAGAGCCTTATCAGATGTCTAGTTAAAAAATAATGTTTTAATATGAGTATCACTAAAAAATGGGGAACAAATGCCGAACAAATAAAGACCCTAGTATTAGATCGATAATTTGTAGCTTACGGAAACAAGCTAGAGAGCTGCGTTGATCAAATACATTTAGTAAACTAAACCAATCAAGTAAGAACTTCAATCAGACAACTTTAAATTTGGAAAATCTTAAAAAGTCATTTGATAAGTTATTTGTTTTGATCCAAGCCAAAGGCAACTAAGAATATGAAATCAACTCAGTGGCCTATTAGGTATCCGAAAGGAACTCACTCGGATTGCCTGCCATAACAAGAAGATTACTTTTTGCTTTGTCTTTAGCATTGCAGCTTGAGAAATTTCACACCTTGTAATCTGATACCGTGTAGCCAGCAGATTAATAGACGTGCAAGCTGAAGGCACTGCCACGCACTCGTCAGCAACCTGAATAAATTAGCTATTTACGTAAACTCAACTAATTTTGTTTGGGCAACTTGAGCTACTGATTGGCAGCCACAGCAGCAAAGACCTAACAATAGCCAACATGATGATAATGATGATGATGAGTAGTGATGAGCCTCGCCTTGGCTTGGTACGCTCCACTTTGACTCACCCAAAAGCCACTGCGTGGTCAGTTACGTAATTGCGCACATTATTTCCTGTCAATGCATGTTGACTTTCATTAGTTTATGTCAAGTTCTTCTTCTTCTTTTTTTTTGTTTGTGTATTTTTTTTGTTTTTGCTTACCTTCCAACTTGACCGGTCGTCAACTCATACCAAGCCACCCCACACTCAAGCAAACTTGAATAACATTTCATCACCAAAATAGGAAAAAAAAAGAAATGCCGGAATTTCGATGAGTTTTTCGGTAATTTTTCAACATTTGCTTGATTTATGATTGTAATCAATACACACATATTTCGTTTGCCTTGGTCCAAATTTTATTTGTTTGCCATTATTTGACAGCGTCGTGTCAATGACCAATGACCATGGCCATTAGACATTTTTGCGTTACATTAATGTTGACAGTGGCAATTCGATGACTTCTCATTCATATGACTTTTGTTTTTTTGATAATGAACAGCATAATGTATGCTCAATGAAACAATTTGTCAGTTGTGCTTGTTTATACAGTGTTTGGCAAGGGAGAGGGCGGGGGGCCACCTAGTCAAAGCAATGAAGGAGAGTTGGTATGAGTGCTGGTTGAAAGTGTGACCATATGGTTCTTTGCTAACCTATTGTGCTTCGGGGACATATGTGTACGTACGTTCGTACGTGTCTGACCAACTGACTGACTGACTGAATTACAGTCATGACTGACTGGGTGAGTAACTGTGTAATTTTGATGTGTGCTAATGTGACACGTTCACTTATGATTACATTTGCCATAACTCTGTGATACTTTGGGATTTGAAATTTTGGCTTGAATTTAAAAAAAAAAAACATAGGTAATAATTAACAAAATGCCGCGACAAAAGACAACAATTTACTTCTAAAGCCAAGAAATTTTTTGAGCTGTCATATCGAATAATTTTTTTTTAATTATCACAGTGATAATGCTTTCTTATCACTTCTTTCAAATATGCTACTCATCTCTGCCTTTAAGAACATTTTAAATCTCTCTCTCTCCTTTCTCTCTCTCTCTCTCTTATTCATTTGCTCTTCATTGTACCGCTCGACCTTTTCTGCTGATTTCGACCCATGCCGTTTTTGCCTTTTTTTCTTAAATTCCGCTTCATGGCCATAAAGGAAATAATTTGTTTGAAATTTGTTAACCATAAAAACAGCAGAAGTAAAAAAAATTAGTATTCTAAAGAAGAAATATAAAAAAAAGCGCACCAAATCAAAAACAATTACGCGGCAAATGACATTATCAAATGTCAAATGTCAGACGTTTATAGAAATGCCTTCGCGTTTCAAAGGCAAAAGTCTTGTTACCTCAAAAGAAAAATGGAAAAAAAAAAACACTTCACTGACTGACAAATATCTCACACCACTTTGAAATATAAGAACGCTTTACAAAATGAACTTTGGACCATGAACAGCAACAACAACAAGAAATATAAAATTTGTTTAAGAAAATTTGTCAATTCATTGAAGTGGAATTCGTTAGAGAAAAAAATTAGAAAACGTTTATAATGGAAAAAAAAATGGTTACAAAGAGAAGTGACAATTGGTGAGATAATTAAAAATGTAGACAATTATCATTAATGCTTTATAATTGACTTGGCAGATGGAATGACATATTTACCAACTGATTTTGAATTTCTGCAAATACTAGGATCTTGAAATTATATGAAACCTTACTTACACATTATGTTCTATTATTTCCAATAGTCAATTGAACATTTTGTTGTCATAGTTGGAGATCAATAGCAATAAGCTCACCGCAAAGCTAATATTTTTTTGTTGTATAAAACCGCTAAGCAATCTCTGTGTAGTGTCGCCAAGTTGCCATATTGTTTCTGGTTGCCTACCAAGGGGAGTTGTGTACGACAACTCAAATAATATCATTGTAGATTGCTTTACGATTGATAAGCATTTGAGCAGTTTCACTTGCCACTTGACTTTCGAACCCGACTTCTTCTTTTCGTTTCCTATTTTTATATTGTTTTTTTTTTTTTTTTTTTTTTTTTTTATTACTTTCTTTTTTTTTTGTTGTCTGTGTATTACGTTAAGTTCTTCGTGGGGGTCAAGTAGCAACGCGGGGCCATCACTCCGTTGCCGATTCTAAACGCAGCTCAATGAATGACTGAATGTACGAATGAATTGAATGTGAATTTCTTCTAGCACTTTGCGTGCTCCACATTACCCCCCGAAAGTCGACTACGTCAACCCCTACCACTTGTCCTTGATTGCTGCCAGTCAAATCTTTTTGGCTCGTGGGGTTGGTTGACTGAATTTCGCTTTCTGAATTGTTTTTTTTTTTCTCTATGGATTTTTTTTTCATGTGATTTTCTATTTTGTGGCTGCAAAATTGTTCCCTTCGATTTTTATTTTGTTTGGTTTTTTTGTTAAGCTTGTTTACACGAACGAAGCCAGGCCACTGAGACTTTTGGTTATCTTAAATCTAAAATCAAGATTTTTGATTCTTTATACTCTTGTATTAGTCTTGTTTGTTGTGCTTCCTGCGTGCTTGCTTGCCTGCTCGTGTTCTTGTTTTGGGTTCTTCTTTTTCTTGTTCTTGTTTTGTTTTGTTTCTTAAGCTCGTTTGTTGTAAAAATCTGTGTAGCTTTTGTATTACTTATATTGTATTATATTTGATATAGATGAGTGCGGCATCGTCCTATAGCTCCTGCCCCTTTCGTTGTTTATTGGTTGCAATTGCTTTTCTTTTGTTCGCCTCGAAGAATGCTTGATTGTATGTATGTGGCTCTCTGTCTGTCTCTGTATGTGCGTGTGTGTGTATGTGTGTTGGTAGCATAAAGAAATCAAGTTGAGCTGATGATAAAAATAAAGGACGTATAAAAGCTAAAGAAATCATTTTTGAATGGGATTTGTGGGCGATTTTCGTGGATAGCAAAAGCGTTCATTTGCCGTTGTCTTTGAGCTATTCTGCATTAGGCAGAGAGCGGGAGAAGATGGAGAGTATGGAATGCAGACCATTCGACATTTAAGCCACTTTGCTTCTTTCATATATGTAAATACATATATTTTATGCTGTACTCAAATGATATGCAATTATTTGAAAATGCATAGATGATAGAGATACAAAAGGACTTGCTTGAAGATCTCATATATATATCTTTAAAACAAAAATCTTGATCAACTAATATGGTTATAATGCTTGAAGTGCGCGTATCAAATGTTCGAGTTAGACATATGTATGCTTCCAGTTGATCAGATGACGCTAACCACCTCAATAATGTTTCAAGAAAAATTTTTTTTTAATGAATGTACTCATGTTATATAGAGCCACATGTGACATACGACAGTACAGCACAAAAAACTATCAAAACTTAGATTGTATTCAAATGTTTTTATTTATAGCAAAAATTACAGAATATTTTTTTTGTTTCGTTCAATTAACACTTATAAAATATAAAGTTATGCGAAAAATTCAAGAGCTTCTTAAAATTTGCGTTCCTTATTTAGTTGTATCTCTTAAATATTTTATATCCAAGCAAAATAACGACGTAAAATTGTTCGTAAGACTTACCATTTGACGAAAGTCAATAACAAAACAATCATCATAGTTTTTCAATAGTAAAGTTACCATGTCATCGAATTCGTTGTGTTCTAAGACCCTTATAATTTTGGTTGCGCCTTCGGACAATGACAAATTGTAGGATGTTATTTTGCAATTGATTGAATTAACATCAAAATCAGGCAGTGACATATTCGGCGCCATTAACCAAAATACATATATTATCGAATTCGAATCAAACTTCCGGTACGGCGTCAATTGACTATCTAAAGTCTGTTTTTTGGTCTTACAGTACATTAGATTCACTGGCTGTAAATGTGCATAGTCCTCACAGCCGGGCGGTAGTTCAGTGTTGAGCAACGGCAATTCACTTGCAGCAAATGCGTCGCACCGAAAGCCAAGCATAGAAATACAATAGACCTGCATGTCGTCGGGATAAAGCCTGGGATGCATAAAGTGCACGGCACGTTCTTCACACCTGAGTTCCTCATGCAGCGACGTATGCGTTGTTATAAAATGTGTCATATAATTTCTACACTCAAGCCTCATATGACAAGATCCAATGGGACATTTATGGGCTCCTCGTTGATCATCAATCAAGTGTTTTTTGTGACGACTTTTTTTTGGTTTTTTTTGTTCATTTATAGTTAGAACATCAGGTTGTGGCAGTGCTTTGTTATGTTCAAAATGACGATAAACGTGCATATTTATGACATGAACAATTTCATCATTATTCAATCTTTTCAAACTATTGAGGCGAACATCGTTACGTACATGCAAGTCGATGGGTATCACACGAATCTCATACATTCGGATCCAATTGTACAGATCTTCAAACTTAATGCGTCCACAACGACTTTCACGTTCCAAAATGTATGTCTCGAAGACGGATACGGCAAATGATGCTTTCTTCGTGTCCACGCCGCGTCCGTAACGCTGCAGCAGTGTTCTGTAGTAGCTGCTGATGATGTAATAGCAGAGTAACTCATTAACATCCAAATGAGTTTTATGCAAGTTACGATTTAATTGCTCTTGTTCGTTTATATACTCATATAGTTTGAGATCAAGATAAGGCAATATATGTACTGGAATTTTATTGATGACATCAGCACTGAAATAATCACTTTCTCCAGCGCACTTAGCTGAGTTATCAATGATAGCCGAAGCACCAACACTTTTTACAGCACCACCACCTTCAGCGGCACTTTCTCTGTCATCTTCAGTAGTACATGCGCCGTCAGCGCCATCTCCATTTGCACCAACTAAGCTTTTGGGTGGCACTACAGTTGGTATGCCCTGCTTGAGCAGCATGTCCGCTGCATAGTAACCTTCCAGCATATAGGCCTGCATATGGTACGAATCATCATTGAGGCGTGCGTTATACAAACGCATCAAATAGTATAAAATGCCTGTATCCACAATTGGATATCGATCGCTTGTGGTTTGATCTATATTGATATATTATATTATTGATGACTATAAATGAGCGCTACAATTTCTTTACCTTCTGACATATTATCGACATTCGGTATTAGTTGACAAATGCCACGTAATATCTCCAATTCGGTGAGTATAGAACGTGAAATCTTTTTGAAAAAACTATGTTGTTGGCGTTCAAAGCGCAATAATACGGGATCTCTTGAAGAAACTTCCAGCATTGCACATTGCATTTTATACTTGACTTTCGGCAATAAACACTTGATCGATTTTTTTTTAAATAACGCATTAGTTGTCCTTTTCAATCTCTTGAAATGTTCTTCTGATAAAGACTTTCGAGGCGATTCAGTTAAACTATCACCATCAAAAACTGAACCAGGAGGTGTAGATTGGAAACTTTCAGCTGATGATACCGTTCGAAGCGATTTCGTTGAACTATCATCGTTAAAAACAGAATCATGTGGCTTCCATAGAAAACGTTGGGATATGGAATGACTAGTATAAGTTGCTGAAAATTTTAAAGTTTATAACATTTTATATCAATAATGTATTTCACTCACATAATTCGGAATGTTGTGGACGTATAAATACGAAACCATTATTATCCTTTTTGCTTTTTTTACGATTTTTATGTTGTTTATCATTTTGGTGCTTTTTGACTATTGTATCATAGTGATATTTTTTATGATTTCGATTATTATGTTCTTTTATATAATTTTTAGAAATTTTATCATTTCGATTGTTATTTTCATTTTTATAATTTGTATCATTGTGATATTTGTTATCATTTCGATTGTTCTGTTCTTTTTTATCATTGTGATATCTTTCATCATTTCGATTGTTATGTTCTCTTTTATCATTGTGATATTTTTCATCATTTCGATTGTTATGTTCTTTTTTATCTTTCCTATCATTTGGATATTTTTTAACATTATTATCTTCCTTATCAATTTGATCATTCTTAACCTCTTCATACCTTACAATATTCTCATCCTTTTTTTCAAAAATTTGCACACATTTTTGCTTACAAAAACATTCCAGAATCGTTTGCGTTGATTTATTTTGGCAAATTTTTGACGCTGATTTTATTTCAAACTTTTCAGTGTCCGTGCTTGATATCATCTCCAGTCTTATAAATTTACTTGATTCCTTTGATTGTGCACTTTTATTTATCTTGCTTGCCTTTTCGATTTCTGACACATCAGTATCTGTAAAGGTTATTGTACAACCATAAATATGTGCCAGCAGTTGGTCTCTCACAAATGATAATAAAGTTATATTGTCTGACTCCAAGGTCACGGAATTTTCACCGTGTTTCGGTATTGTTTCTTCATCCAATTGTGTTGCGTCTTTGTCATCAGCTTTTGGTTCTATTGCTGTGATAACAAATACCAAGGGTTTTTTAACTTCTTCTACTTCTTGTGTTGATTTGCAATCCAAACTAAGTGTGTCAAATGTACAGGTACTGTAGTTGTAATCAGCTTTATCTGTATGCATTGTCGATATGGTGCTCATAGAGCTGTATGTAGCATAACAGACGGACGATCGAGATGACTGAAAATAACGATCGGCTTCTTGGGTCGGTGGTTCGTACAATATTTTTACTGAATTATTTTCTTGAGCTTGCAGGATTTTTTCAAACTTTGCTATTGATGATTGATGATTTTTTACGACATATGAACGGTTCTCAATGGGTATTTTTTTATCAATTTGAATCGTAGTGCACTGTCCAATGGCAGTATTGTTTAATGACTTGTCTTGACCGCCAGTCGCACGTTGCTTCTTCGGTAATGGTTTACTCAAGTCTGATAGCTCTATTGAAAGAAATATATTAAATTAAGTATACGTTAGTTGAACGAAATTATTTACGAAATGGCCTTGAGTCCACTAAATCTGAAAATGATTTTGTTGTAATAAGCGACTGTCTGCCTTGTTCACTGCTCCTTGATAATTTCTTGCTATCTATATGACAGTTACAACAACAACAACAATGTCTACTTTCGTCCTGGCGCTGACCATGTTCACTTTCTTTTATTATTCTTTTATTTTCACGATGATTTCTTGAATCAAATGGTTGATCGTTATGTTCGGCATCTTGAACATGGGAACTAGACACAAACAGTTTATCATCAGCATCGCCGGAATATGCTAGTGATCGAATTTTGGTAAGTTTTAATTTCATAATAACAATTGTTATTCATCTTACAACATGCCCGATTGGCATCAATCGATGAAAATGACGTTGCGCCAGTAGGTGTATTGGGTGGATTACTCAGCGGTCGATGAAAATGACAACCCCTCGTATCACGTATGTAACCCTCGAATTCGCGTAAAAATGCAATCTCATTGTAGGGTGTTGCCGAAAGAGTTTCTAGTTTGCCACCGGTAAAGTCAACGAATTGGGCGAAGCAGTCGTTGTTCGAATTACTACTCGTTGTTGAACTAACGTCATCATTATGGTCAGTCCCGCTTTCTTTTCTTAAGACTTTCGGTATTGCACCTCGATTGGTGAAGACTTTCTGCTCTGCTATATTGCCAAAGCCATTGTTTTCATCTCTTTGCAGTGTTGGAGTAGGAGCCATGTCTGAAATAAATTTTGATTTTGTGAGTTTATATTCGCTCAATTCAACGGTACTTTTGTCATTTGCTTCGTTCAGACTTTGCTTATTGTATGCAATAAAGGAAAAATCAAAAGTAACATCATTCACGTACATAAATATGCTGAGTTTAATCAAAAATGGTGAACATATCAAATAGAAAGTGAGCTCTTAAATTTGTATGCGGGATACTAAAGAGAAATAAAGTCATTGGTAGGTGATTTCGTATGAAGTTCAAGATTACAAGAGTTTTGTGCAATATCACTGAGCTTTTATATCACTGAGTACTATAAGAGGAAAACCAGAAAGTTTGACATCATTTGTGGCACGTACTCATGTATGTTTCCATTTTAGACCACAGAATATAGGATTTTCTGCAATAATTGTATTAACAGGAAAACGCTTAAGAGCTCTTTTTATATTCTATATGTTCATATTCTTTGGATAGAACTAGCTTAAAAGTAAAAAAAAAATATGACTGTCGTATATGTCTTTGACGGACATATCATATCATGTCGTCTAAGAATATACCCTATAAACGATCTATGGTAAATTGGAGAGCTTTCTAATTAAAATTATTTTAATGGAGCTTTCTTGTCATACTATTCATCTTACCTTTCGCTTTCACAGATTCTTGTGTACTTGACTTGTTTTCAGTCTGCGTATCTTGAATTTTTTTTTTCGGCGCAGAAAGCGATTTCTTGATGATCGTCGGCACTGAAAAATTTATAAATTATTTAATACATTTATGGCTTTGCGTCACCGATTACCAGAAGTACTTAGGCCCGGCATACGTTTGCACTTAAAATAACGTTTCTGCTCAGACATTTTAAACTTCTTTCCTTCTTTTTGGGTTAAAAGTTACAATTTATACAATTAATTTGATTTTAGATGAAGTCACTTGTATACTTGGAAAAAATAAAACCAAAATCATAGGAAATTAAAATATATTTTTTAGTTGATTTTTGTATAATTGACAGTTGTCTAAAGCTTAGCAGTTAAAGTCAATTGATTACGTTCGACCGGCTGACTTGAGTTGACTAATTTTTTATTTTCGATCTCAGTTTTTCTCTTTAATTGTATTGCCATTTTTTTATCGATGAGCCATGGCATAAAACTCATTACTGAAGCACCGAAAATATACCCTGCAGACAACTAACACGCCTCTTTTGTAGTTGACTTGCGCCTAGCACGTTTATTTATACACGTCAATAGGGTTGACACCCACAATATTGATTTCGTATCAATACATACAAAGCTGATTGGTTATTGAGACTTCTGCATTGTCGTCACACATAAAATTCCCATACGCAATCGATATGAAAAAAAAAATAATATAAAAAAACAAATCAAAGGAAGGCATCCTAGCTAAGTCAATGAGACCCAAAAGCGGAGCAAGCGCAGTAAAGGCGCACAAAACTCTAAGCCACGAAGTACTTACTATTAAAAAAAACTAAAAGTAAAAAAACATCGAAGTTTTTGCAATGTCCATCAATTTCTCTTTCTCCTTTTTTTTTTTGTTTTTGATTTTGTTGTTTTACATATCAAGTGAGATTTTTTAATCAAGCTACTAGGGTGAAAAAAGAAATGCGTGGCAAAAAATTGACGTCGGCAGCAAACACTGTAAAAGTCATTCATGTTGAAAAATAAAAACAACAAAGAGTTAAAAAAGGAAACTAATAAGGAAAATACAGTCGAAAGTGTTTGACTTCGAAATACCCTGTTGCTTTTGCTGTTTAAAAGGCGTTGTCACGCCCATTTTTGATTGCAATTTGTTTAATTATTGTGAGACCATAACTTTTTAAGATCTATTAGTTTCGGAGATATATCGTATTTTCGTTTTGACTATAAGTGGGTGTGGTCACGTCCATTTTTGTATTGGGTGTCTCTACCCCAATGTCAGGGACGACCATAATTAGGCCGCTCCTTCGGTGAGATTTTGACGAACGCGCTCCCCACATCTTATCTTATCTTATCTGAGAGATTTTGATTAAAATTTTTACATGACAATTTTAATGAGCCCCCTCACTCCTCAGTGAGACTTTGCTGAACCCGTTTCCTCTAATTTTATTCCACGTAATTTATGGATGTACCCTAAAGTAATTTTTACCCCAAATTGCCGTTAGATATTGCTTTTCATTCACAAACGAAGCGGTGTGCCGGAACTATTGCATAAATTTGGCCCGTTTAATGAATAAGAAAATGATGATCCGAAGGAATTTTGACAGAGGGACAGTCGTACATGGCTAAATCGACTTTACGTTCATTGCTGAACAAGAATTTACTTAAGAATTTCAGGATCTGCCACGCCTAATTTTGACTGTTGTTCCAGCAGGTACAGGGTATACAAAAAAGCCAACAACAAAACACAGAAAAGTTGCGAAAGCAGAAGAAAAACAAAAAAAAAAAAAAAACAAATCATATTTGTGCAAGCAGCATGAACGAACATGCAACTAACAAATACGTCTCGAAATTGGTTGGCAAAAAAAAAACACAAAAAAAAGGAGAGAAATAAATAAAAAAAAAAATAAATAAGAAAAGCAATGCGAAAACCAACAACTCGAAAAAGAATTGACTTTGGCATCCCAGCCAGTCAGCCAGCCAACCGAACCGGACTCCAATGCCATGCTCTCATATATAGATTGGCAACTCGTTGCTTTTGGTCTCCGCGTCTCGGCGACTCTTGTGCACTCACACACGCGCTCACGTGGCACTTGTTCGGGTCTGAGTTGGGTAGGGGTTGCAATGGGCGGTTATGGTGGCATTGTAACGGTCGATTCAGTCCACTCCGATCCAGTTCTGAGTCGCGCTTGGCATCGTCGCTCGTCGACTAACACAAAGGCACTAAATAAAATGCAAACAGTGTAAATTTTTCGCTATTTTTATATAGTTTAGATTCACTGAGTTTCTTTATTTCCATTTTTTCCCCTCCTATATTCTATATATATACATTTTTTTTTTTTTTGTTCTTTCAAATAACTGTTTTCTAGCAGTTTTCGCGCTTACGTTTTATTTTTATTCAGTACCTTTTTGTTTCTGTTCTTGCCATTTTTTTTTTTTTTTTTGTACTACGTCTGTATGTTAGTTTTTGCGTCAATTTTGTTGCAACCGTGCAATAAAAAAATTGGCGTTTTAAATTGAAGAAAGAACAACGAAAAATAAACGCGTTCATTTTTGCTTTAGTCAGCAGTCGCAGCGACAATAGTTAAAAGTCAACGTAGCCAACGAGTTGCAAGAGATTTGGTCTAATGAATGGTTTGGCGTTAAAAGAAGTTTAGGCAAATGGATTTGGTGAAGTGAGGGCAACTGGACTACAATGATTGATAGATGTTGGGATACACTTTAGTTTGTCTAATCATCGATTGCTTTTTAAAGATGTGCTTAGGTATTTAAAGTGATAAAAAGAAAAATAGTTTAAAGGACACATTTTTGTAACAAGTAAATCACTGAGCAAATGGACCCTTATCTGTTATTACACTTCTCAAAAGATTTTTCAATAAAGAAGTGTTCAATCATAAACGTTAAAGTGACTTGAACGGTTAGTAAAGTTCTTTCATGAGAGTATTCTATGATCTTTCTGCAGCTTCTTAGAAAAAGACTAAGCACTAATGATATTTTGATTATTTTCTAAAATCAATCAAGCCTCATTAAGCCCCCTAATGTGGTCACTGTCTAAAGCACTGTTGATAGGAACATTCTATCAAATGACATGTTAATAGGATTATAACAGCATGTCATATTCTGCACAGCTGTTTTCGGCCTTACCTTGAGGTTCAGGGTTCTTTTTGAGGTTCAGGTTCAACATAACATAAGGAATAACAATTGATTGAGGTCATTGAAATGTAAAATGACTGGAATAAGAACTCTATTTACTTTTCTGTTGAAAAAAAAACTATCAAAACCATTAAAGAAACTATTTCCAGATGAGATCTGTAAGTCTGGTGTCAATAGTGATACAAAAACATTACTGCTCCTGAAGTTGAGGTAATCAATTTATTATCAATTATTGCCAAGTCTAAGTACTTGAACCATTTTGCGCTTCGCCAGTCATCGCAAATATCTCAATGGCAGAGACGCGTACACTAAAAACTTTACGACTTTCATTTTGAATGCATTGCACTATTTGAGCTTCTGTGTGTGTGTGTGTGAGTATGTGTTAGAACTGAATTTTATATTGCCATCAGATGCTCGTTAGCCCTCTATACATGCCAGCCATGCGCTCAACACCCACTCGATTTTCAACTCTACAAAATATCGAAAAAAAAAATTTGGAGTTTCCTTTTTTTCACATTTTATTTTTTCCTTTTTTTTTTTTTTGTTTTAATTCGACTACCATTTTTTTCCGCGCCACTGCAAAACTTTCGTCTGATAACATTTGCCATAGCCAACACAGTGCCACGCCCACTCGCAACCACATGGCGTATACACGCCCGCCAACAAAGTACACAACGTGTTCAGGTCCATTTCGAATAGTGCGATTGCCAGCACAATTTTAAAATGTATTAGACAAAAAAAAAATAAAAAACAAAAAAAGGCAAACGAATTGGTTTGGTGTTGGTGGTGGAGGGTAGGTGCTCTGGTTCTAGGGGGGCTTAGATAAAAAAAAATGCAGGTTCAAATGGCAACGCGCATTTTTTCCCATTTCGTATTTCCATGGCGGATTTTTTTTTCTTTTTTTTGCTGTACTTTTGCCTGAACTGCGTTGCCAACCATTAGCACAAAAATCATCATCATCAGCGTATGTGTCCATGTGTGTATGGCTGTATGACTGTGTGTGTGTGTGTGTTTGTGTGTATGACTTCACATGTAAAAATTGTGCGCGTTTTGCAGTTTTTTAATTGACCAACAAATTTATTTGATTCGTTAGCGACGTTATTTATTTTTTTAAGCCTTTTTTACCTTTTCCCAAAGCATTTATTTTTCCTTTTTTTTTTAGTTTTATATTTTTAAAATACGCTCCATCGAAAAGTCAGTAAAATTAAAGCATATTTTAGGGCGTCACATTAAATGAAATTTTTTTTTTTTCGCTATTGGATAATTAAAGGTTGAATGACAAACATTTTGAAGTAATTTTTTATTAATGTGTAATTTTACAAATAAAAATTAAATTTTAATAATGGAAAATATTTAAAAAGTAATTATTCGTGCTTTTTGATTACACAATTTTATGAAACAGTAAAAAAATTTTGTGGTTTATTTTAAAGAGAATTGAATGTTAATATTTTCTTTAATTTTATTACACTTAGAGGTCTAACTGCCTTATTTTGGCAAAGTTGTTTCAAAAATGTATAGACTTTTTAACAGTTTCATTAATAGAAAATTTAATAGGTTCCATATTCGAGAAACTGTTAAACTACAGCTTACAGTAAGGAGTTACGATTTCGATGAGCGATGGAATTTGGTATCCAAAGTTGCACACTATTGCCAAAAAAGCCACAATTAATAAAAACTGTTTGCTTATAGAGAAGAAAACTGTTGTCAAGAATACGATAGCTGTTAAAATCCTATTTACGAACGAGTTGATCAAATATTCTTATTATGAAGTAACAATTGCTAAAGACAGATATGAGAACATTAACAAATTTTTTTGTTGCTTTTATTTTATTTTTAATCTGTCCTAGAGCAATAAACAAATTTGCTAAATCTATTATGATTTAAAAGCTAACTTAACACGATTTTTTGGACCCCAATGAGTTCAAACAATGTATATAAAATTATTGTTTCTTGATTTTATTTTCAATTAAGTCATGTTGTGTTAAAGATCCAGCTCCTGTAAACTTTTCGAGTCGTGTGTCCCTACTATTATTATATCAAGACGATCCAGAACCAAGCTATTGGTATAATTGTGTAACTTATCTATGTATCTCACAGCACACCTACTTATTTCAATTCTAACAAAGGTTATATTTAAGTCTTTGCGTATATCATGATATCATCCTTAACAAAATGAATTTAAATTTTTTGTTATATAATGAATATCACATTTGATATAATACAAGCAGCCTAAGGCAACATAAGTGAGGCGGGTGAATTGGAAAAAAAAATCTTATTAAAACCAAAATGAAAAACAAATATTTATGAACAATCGATCAATAATCAAAATTTCGTTGACCACAAAACAACTTTGAAAATATTTTGCTTTGAAAATTTATGAAAAACAACTGAAACAATTTTCCGGGCGAAAATATTATGCACAAAAGGGGATGAAGAGGGTGTATGTATGCGTGTGTGTGTGTGTGACCAAATATTGAAAATATGCATTATAGAATAATTACACACAAATATGCCGCAAACGAAATTTTGGCGAACGGCAAACTGAATGAACGAACGAACGCACGGAACGAATAAAAGTTTGTCTTCAATGTTGTTCAATTAACGTTTCATCAACAACAATAACAACAACATCAGCGTCATCATTGACAAACTCATCGAGCGTGTGTGTGTGTGTGTATTTTTGGGAGTGTGAGTTGGTTATTCTGTTGACTGACGACTGACGACTGCCGCCTCTGCATATTACAGACTGTTGTTGTTTTTCGCTGTTTTATGCCTGAGGCGTTTTTCTTCGCGTACTTGCATGCCACTGTTGCGTCATTTCGCAGTCGCAGTCATCATCATCATCATCCAACAACAACCAACATCAGTTTGGTTGCGCGAATGTTGTTGTTATTATTACATATGGCGAGAACTGACTGGAAAATGTTTTTAGATACACACAAACACACGTGAGATTTTCACTTGCTTCATTTATGTCAGCATCAACATATTGCATAAATATAAACATAAATCAATTAACAATCTCGTGTTTGTGATTATATTAACATGTATCTACGTATGTATGTATCTGTGTGTGTGTGTGTAACACATGAAAGTTTTGAGTGTCGAGACTTTATTTACACTAAAGTTATGTTACTTTAGTTGAACACTTTTGCCGTTAGTTATGAACATGAAAAGGACACGAATTGCTTTTTTCTCTGTTTTGTGCCTTTTTCTGCATATCCTAAGGGTTGTCATAATAGGGCAATTCATAAAGATATCGGTCGTTCTATATGATCTAATTAGAGCAGAAGATACAACATAATTTTATCAAAAGCGGAGATCATTGGAAATCTTACAGGAACTTTGCAAAATCAGTTAAATCAATTATTTCTTTTTTTTTTTGAAATTATTAAATTTAAAATCATGGAAAAAATTTTATTATATATGAGAGAGATGGGTTCCAACATATTATAACAATTTTCAACAAAAGAGCCGAAGAGTTTTGTGCCAAGGTTTATCATATTCGATTTCTAATAATATCATAATATTATTTGTATCGACTGACATTCGGATACATGTGATAAAGTGATCCGTTGTGAATTTTAGAAACTATACATCAATTTCAGAGATTTGGTTTGTTAGATTCAATAGGATCACAACAGATAACTGGAAATTCCTTCTATTAACTTTTCTTATAAATTATACTTAATCAAACATACTCATTGCACTCGACAATAATTCTTATCTACCACTCAGCATTACTACAGTACATAATAACGTTGCACATGTGTTGTACTAGCATATAAGAAGAAGAAGATTTTATGTCTAAGAAACCAATGGAAAATTTTCTACACATAAATTTACTATTCAAAATGTAATTAAACCCTTTTTCGCTAACATAATTGCAACGCGGCAACACACGCATATCCTTGATAATTACGACGACAACGACAACGACGATAAGGATAAGCATAGAAAAAACAAATGACAAAATACAACAATAAAAAAAAAAAAGAGTACAACCAAAATGATGAAACCAACAGTAAAAAAGGACAACATTTCGAATCCGTTTGCCGTTTGATATTCATAAATATCTTCAAAGTCATTAAATTTCACACATGCTGACGCTGATGCTGAAACTGTATCTGAATATATGTGGTATACATATGTGTATGGGGTAGTGTGGTGGATGAATGGCATGAGTGCTTTTTGTTTTGTCCTTTTTGAATTGTTTTAATTTTAAAATTATTGTCATTAATTGATTTTTGATACTAAGGGTTGCACTAACAACAGCAACAACAATAACTCTGGACCCTCATGAGCACACACATGTCTCAAAGTGGGTGTCTATCTCTGTGTGTGTGTGTGTGTGTCTGAAGGACCTACAGCATAAATCTCAAAGGAGCAAAGCTGTTTCGTTGTTAAGTTCGACTAAGAAGAAGAAGAACTTTGCTCCTCAACTGAAATTGTAACAGTTTCACGAAATGTTCCAAAATATAATTAAAACCAGAAAACTTGTAAATTTTATGCATACATGTGATGAAGCCCGTTCTGTTCATTTCTTAAATTTTTTTTTTTTTTTTTTGGTTTTCATTTTCATTTGATTCCAACACAAGGCGTGACATAGCGTGGGCGCATTTCATTTGTCGACTTGGGGTTAATCTGGGTCTTTGGCACATATACATACGTAAATATATACATATATAAATAAATAGATAGATAGATGGATGGATACGAGGACACAATACGCTTACCATAGCGAGCGAGTATAGAGCGAACTTTCACGTTCACAGTCACAGTCATTCAGCCATGTTACAATATATTTTGGCATTCGTTGGCTGGCTGGCTGGTTGGTTGGTTGGTTATTTTTGCGTTGTCCTGATGTTGATTATTGAAGCCATTATTTTTGTTTAATTGCGTTACGGCGTTAATGTGCCGCAATAGAAAATCGTCTCCGTCGCTGTCGCTGTCCTGAGTTGAACTTCAGTTCGGCATAGTAGTCGAAGTTATATTCCAACGCATCGTCAACATTTATTTATAACTCTTTTTCGGTTTTTTTTTTTTTTAAATTTTTTTTTCGAAACTAGTTTGCTCGACTGCCAACGCCAGCGACGCTACAACAATAAAAACAAAAAAAAAAAAAGGAACTTAACTGAATGGGTTAATAGCATTCGTTGAGTTGATAAATGTTTCTGTGCTAAATCAAATTGGCATTTAAAAGTGAATTCTTCAACAATATTTTGGCATTTATTGTTTGAGCAAAGTGCCAAAAATTGTTGTTGTTGTTATGCTCATCATCATGAATGCCAACAGTTTTGCGTCTATGATAGTGGCCGATTTGTTGTTGCTTTCAATTCTTCACTAAATTACACAATTCATCAATGGATGCAATCTTTTACTCAAAAATGGCAACTCATTTCCAGTATGCCAAAATGAACAACAATTTTGATATCACCGACTCACAGTTTCATCCAGGACGGTCGTAGGACCTCTTCAATGTTTAACTTCATAAATTGTCTAACTTCAACAAAGATCTGACAGATGTATCCGCAAGATTGGCATAGAGCTTCCGTTGGTAACGAGGAATTAAGATGTTCCATGAAAGAAATTTTGTTAAAAATTAAAAAATATAAACTCAATACCGAGATTCAGGGGAGTCCATAAAATATGTGAGATAAAATTAGGGTAGGGAAGTTTCTCAAAATCTCACCTAGGGGAAGAAGGGTTCATCGGACATCTTCTGTGAACTTTTTAATCCCTCAATTTACAATTTTTTTTTTCAAAATTTTAAGCAAAATCTCATGTGAGATACTTAGGGAAGGGTTCTTCAAAGTCTCACTAAGTCTTACCAAGAGAGGAGAGGGGTCCAAATTTCTAAAATTATCGTCTATATCGTTATCGTGTAATTCATTCGTATTTCTAATTAGTGGACTTGGTTATGTCTGAAGTTCGAACGATAAATCTTCTATAAAACTTATTTGAATTCAGTTTAAATATCTTAGATGTATTTTATATACATTTGAATAAAAAAAAAAAATTATACTATTCTTTCCAATAAGTTGTCAACAGCTGTATATATATTTTTTAAATACCAATTTCAAATTATAAGCTATATATTGGAATATTATTTAGAGAATATCAAAACTGACGATTTCATTGATGAAACTCAAATATTTTTTTTTCAAATTATTTCAAGAACGATTACCTTAAGTAACATCCAAACTCACGACTGTTATTAAGCTTATTACAAAGCAAACATTTTTCATATTTTTTATTTTATTTTATTTTATTTTATATATAAAATTGAAATTTAATATAACTTATACAAAAATCATTAGGACACTGTCTGCTGTTCTGTTGTATGTGACTACTGGATCAATGTGACATAGAAGTGAGCAAAATTTGTAAGGGCATAAATGTAATGTATCTGTACGAAAATCATGTTACTAAAACCCGTGAACAAATGAATACATTTCGATGACACAGGACACAATATACGATGCGTTGATAACTGTATTAGTATAGGCAACAACAATAACAACAACAACCTACAACAGCCTACACAATTTGGCATTAAAAATTCTTTTTAATGATGCAATTGGTATTTGATGAGTTGGAAACTGAAAATCTGATGAAAGGCAATCAATGCTTTGCCACTTTGCTATGTCTATGGCTATGGCAATGATGATGGTGATGTCAGCTCGTTTGGCATTGGTTCAATGTTCATTGCCATTTGCCACTTGCCATTTTCATCAGTTTTCAAGGATTTTCGCACAAACACAACGAACGAACGACCGAAAGGTAAATTGCAACCAATAATAATGAATAATTGAAAATCCAATCAAACACCAAATGAAACTGACGGCGAACGGCAAATGTTGAAAAACCCCCAAACCAAAAACAACAACAACAACAAAAAAATACTACTGAAAGCAGTCATCAGCAGTTGTTGTCCTTTGGTGGTGTACGAGTATACAGGTCATTTTAGCGACTCAACAACAACAAGAACAACGAATTTTATCGAAGGACATTAGGAGCGTAAATTGGCAGTAGCATGAAATGACACACGAACGAGTGAGAGTGCGAGTGCGAGGAGCCAGAGCTTGAATGTTGTATTGCAATTGCAAAAATGTTTGAACGAACCGAACCAAACCGAACCGAACTGAACTGAATTCAACTGAATAGATGACACCCCAGGGACCGCTAAGCAAAGGCGGGAGTCAATATGAGCGCCATCGACAACAATAACATGGCCAAGTCAATGAAAATGTTAATAGGCGATGTCGGACGAATTGACTTTTAGCAACTCGAGGCGTCATGCATTAATTGCCAGTTAAATTGACTTTCCGTTCAGCACATGTGTGCGTGTGTGTGTGTGTGTGTGAGTTCAATCATGCCAACTGTCCAAAACTGATTGCCAACAACAACAAGAACAACAACAATTGGAAATTATTCAAATTTTCTCAAACACACAGAAAACACGAGAATTTGAATTGTCGACGAACGTTGATGATGATGATGACGACGATGACGAAGAAGAAGACAAATCCAAAATGCAAACAAGTATGAAACATCAAAAAGGACGCTGTTGTAAGGACATTGTTAAATATTTGTTGTTTGTAAGGATTACATATTGGCAAACAACAACAATAGCAACAACAAGCAAGAGACTCTTGGCTAATAGCGTTGTCGTATAACAAGAATAACAATTGAGCAACAACAACAACAACAACAATAATATAAACAACAACAAAATTGGTTTGTTTGTTATTTGAGCAATGAAATCGCCACTCTCAAATGGGGCAGGACAGGACAGGAGTCATGACAAGGCATGAGAAGGCTAGTGAAGTCGATGCGATTCATTTCGGTGGCACATCTCAATATAATGAGTGTGAGTACAACAACAACAGCGGGGTGGGGCAGCTTGGGGTGTGTATTTTATACACAAAGTGCTCTTTTCGGGTGTTTGATTTGATTGTTGACTTTATTGGTCAAGCGGGTGTCGCTCCGTCATGTCTTCCGTCACTCATACTCAGACTCATACTCAGACTCATTCTTGTTGCTTTTCTTGCTCTTGTTAGCTTGTTAGCTTTACATTGTCTGTGGTGTGTTGGTTTTCGGTTTTTACGATATTTAATCTATGATTACAATCATTTCTGTTGTTAGTCACACACACACACCCGCACACACTAACAATTGGCCAAGACTTTGAAATAGAAATCAATTAAATTCTACACTTGACTTAATTTATTATCTTTTTTTTTTTTTTTTTGCTGCTGCTTCTCGAGTCATTCTAATTAAACACACACGCACACAGTAGCCAAAATTGCCAAGCCAAGTCAAGTTAAATAATAAAATACAAAATAAATAAATGAAATACAAATCAAAAAGATAATGAAATGTAATAATCAAGCTAATAAAAATACCAAACCAAACGAACTGAAAAAAAAAAAAAAAACAGAATCAGCGTTATCTTTATTGCTTTATCTGCCGACGTTTGTTGAACAATTTGCAGTGCCAAACTGAAGATTTGAAGATCCAAACGACATTTCACAAAGTAATGACTATAAAAATCGAAATTGAATTCTTAGAATTCAAAAATTACTTGGCAAAAAAGAAAAAAAAAATAGAAGAAACAACAACAAAAACATATGTACCCAAATAAAATCATTGCTAAAAATAATAGTTCGACTCACCGAGCTTTGAAAGAAATAATAATTGCTTTTTTGTAATGAATTGCCATATGCCTGGAGTAAGCTTAGGACACATACACTAAAACAATCTGCTTAAGTCAATAGTCTCTTAAAAATCTTTGATTTTTTCTATGTGTAGCGCAGTTTAAGCGCACATAGAGCAACTCAGTTTTCAATACAGAATTTAAAATTTTTAAAGCCTATTTTTTGAAGAATCAAATAGTTTTGAAATTTTTGAAAAATACTAAACAAGCTTTATAAAATTTAAGGCAAAAATAATAAAAATTTCAGTTATTCGAACGATTCCAATTCTAACTGTCCGGATTCGAGAAGTTCCACTGAAATTTATTTGAGTCTGGAGACTTGTGTAACTTCTTCAAATATATAAACAAATTTTCCAACAACTTAAGTGCCAAAAAAACTTTTAAATCGGCAATCATAGCCAAAGAAGTAAGAACTCAATGAGCCAGCGATGAAGATGCTTTGACTTAAAGTTCACCTATGAACTGCCATGCCAATCAAGACACTGTTGTCCAGAAAATAAAAAGTTGCACTAATAAGTTAACATATTTATGAATTTTTCATAAATGCCGTCAATCAAAATAGCAAAAAAGAAAAAGAAAAATGAAATGAAGAGAACATTTCATCAATGAAAGCAGCAAAAGTATGAAAATGAAATATTAAAAAGCCAAAATGCAATTTATGACAAACAACGCAAAGAAATTTTACAAAATTACAGAAAAAAAAAAAAGAAAATAAAATAATCGAGTCGAAGGCAACACTCCGTCACTTTGCCAGACAGACAGACAGACAGTTAGTCAGTCATTCAGTCAATATGTATTGTGCTTGGCTGAATGACGGGGAAATGGCATCAAGTGAGTTTCTGTTTGGTTGGCGAGAGTATCTCATGGGTGTGATTTTAATTTCATACACAAATGAACGCAAATCATAGATAAGGCGAAATGCAAAAGGCATGAAGGCAGAAATGTGAGGATTTAAGGATATGCCAAGTCAAAAAAAAAAAAAAAATAAAAACAACAAAATGAAAATAAAAAATAAATAAATAAAAGTTCAAGCGTAGTCAGTCAAATATGAAATGGCAAAAAAGCACGGAGAAAAAAAAATTTATTGTACTCCCACGAAGATTAATAACAGCAAAGGCAACCAACCAACAACAACAACAACAATAATAAGGCAAAATGCAGAAAAATTCAAATATATTAATATAAAAAACAAAAAAAAACAAAAGTACAACAAATGAAATGAAATTTATGCATAAAGTATGAAGTATAGAAATTACTTATTAAGAAAATAAAATCATGTGCGTGCAAGACTTGTTTAAATTCAAGCGAATTTCTGCGGAAATGGTTTCAATATGATATTAAGAATATGCCATTTGGACTTGGGAGTAAGACCTTTTAGAAATTTGACCTTAAAGCGATACTACATCTTATGCAATGAATCAAGCCAGCTTTATATAAGATCCGAATGTAAAAAAACATCCGGATCCCACCATGACTTCTTTCCTAAATTAAAGATAATGCTCAATCGTAATACCTTGAGGAAACATTTCACTCAGGATACTTTACTCAAGTCTTTGTCATAATAATCATGTTATGTACAACTCGAAGATGATTTCAAGCTCGTTCATAGACCAAAAACCTATGTTATTGTTGTTGTTGAATCTAAGCTCAGGCCTGTTTAGCATACAATTGGCACATTTGCTGCAAGACAAGTCGCTTGTGAGATACAAAACAATTGAAGACAAGCAAAAAATAAAAAAACATATCTTAAAAATTATACAAAAATAAAAAAGTGTTAAGAAAAAGATAAATTGCCAACTAAATACAAATTGTTGTTAGTTGCATGGAACTTCAACTCAGTTCAGTTATTTTTCACACCCTGCAGCAGTGAAAGAAGAAAAAAAATAATATTATAAAATAAAAAAAAAAACGTGGCAACTCTGCACTTGCACAGAACAAAGTGCATTTGTTGCCGCAAGCAAAAACAAAAAAAAAAAAAAAAAAAATCAACACCAACAACAACTCAGCTCAGCTCAACTAAACTGTACTGAACTTGGCAAACCACCAACTCAGTGCATCAGCCAGTGCCACACCTCACACCCCACTTCCCCAACCCACGCCAACACTTTTGCAACACTTGCCTTAGTGCGCTTTTTAGTGTAATTTTTAATGTGTTTGCGCGCTTTGCAAAGTAATTTTTCTTAAGCTTGTTAGCAGCAGCCGAAACGAAATACATTTTGCAACACTAAAAAAAAAAAAATTTATAAAAAAATGGTGAAAAAGCAACTCCACCAATTCGAAACAGTCTTGAGTCTTGGTTTGTAGAAAGAAAGAGATTCTCAAAAAAAAAAAAAAAAAAGGAAAACCAGAAAAGAAAAGAAAAATCACAAAATATGTAAATCTATGCTTGACGCCTCGTTGGAATTTTCAAGTGCATCACTGCCTTAACGATCAAATATACAACAACAATGCTCTATGTTAATCATAAAGACAATCATAATGATGATTGTGAGATGATGATCATTGTGAGTTCTTAAAGAAGATGTAAGCTTTTGTGGCTCATGCGTTTTTTCATCAATGGCCTCTCTTGCTGCATCAGCATGACTTACCACGCCCATTACAACACTCAACGGTTTCACAATTTTAGGGCAAAACTTTGCTGCCACTGTATTTTTTTTCCCCCTCTGTTTTTGGATGCTCAATAACGGCTTGTACAGTGGTTTGATTTCAGACTATCATCTATTGAACTATTTTACTCAAACTACTTTTAATCCCCCTTCTTGAAAATCATCATCATCAGATCTAAAAAAATCTATGTAAATCAAAAATGATTCTTTGGACACATCAGCCAGAAGATTCGAAATGTTTGAGCTAAATAAATTCAGTGTTCTTGAAATTTATTAAAAATAAACAATATTACATACTCTTATGTGACACAGAGTTACACTGCACATCCGGTAGTTTGACATTAAATATTGGTTTTCTTTTTTAACCATGAATCTCTAATTTTTATAAAAATCGCTTATTAGTATTTCAAGATTTTATTAGTTGTAAATAATAGTTTTCTGTTTTGCTTCTTAACAAATAGTGGAGTTGAATTTTTTTTTTGTCGACCACTGTGCAAGTATTTCTCTAGTATTATTAACCACACTGTTAAAAAATAAGTAAATAAAAGATTGTTGCATTATAACTGTGTGTAAAATTCTATTGAAATTCGCATGCAAATGCAGGAAGTTGAAATTTGTCTTAGACCTACAATAACAACAACAACAACAACAACAACAACAGCATAGAACAAGTTCAAACCAAGCTCAACTCAGCTCAGCTCAACTTACTTAGGTCAGCTTACGGCACTGGGCCCAGTGCTTTGGTAAAGTGTGATGAATTACAACAGCCTTGTGGGCTGATTTTACATAAACCAAAACAAAATACAAAACAAACTCAACAAACTAACAACAACAACAAGCTGTGTAAGCGTTGATGATGACGATGAAGAAGAGCTACAAGCTACTACCATGTGCCATGTTAGATCAGCACCAAACACCAAACAGAGCAGCAGAGAGCAACACCAAAGACGTTCCAAAGCACAATTCATTAATTAAACAGCACTTAACATCAACACCACATCATCATTAATATTGTGCAAACTACATGCATGATTTTCTTTACAACTTTTCTTCAAGTGTTGATTGTAGAACAACAAAAAAAAAAAAAAAAGAAGAAGAAGAAAATAAATACATTTTGTTTAAACTTAAGAACGCGTATCTTATCATAAATTAAACTTAAGTCAAGACAAATTATCATACGTAAAAAGAACTTTACATTGTAATTTCTTCCCAAAAAAAAAAAACGAAAAAAAAACAAGAAGAAGAACAACAAATGATCATCATCAGTGCAACAACTTATCACTTGTCACCACACAAAAACAACATGTTCATCTGTGCACTATTTGCATATGACTTTCTTTGACTAATCTCATTTCCTCTTGGACTCTTCATTATGCTTTCAATTTATTGTAACAACATGTGAAAGAACATCATATCATAAAACAAAAACTGACTTGTTATCTCGATAAAGATGTCAAAAACTTTAGGATATTTTTCTATCTGTTTGTTTGTGTATTTGTTTTTGTGTGTGTTACATTATTTAAGGATCTTTAGACATAGACAAATAAATATTTCTGTTAAGGCGCTCTGTAGTTGCCGCTTGTGATATTATTTTTTTTCCACTGAATTTTAAATGTCCATAATTCGTGAGCGTTATGATAAGTGAGATGATTTCATTATTGAAAAAAATGTTGTTAACATTTTTGATCTCAACAAAAGAGGCGAAAAAAGAAGATGCCACAGAAAAACCAAAGCTTTGTGCATGAACTGCCCTTGAAAAGCAACTGTCTGACTAACTGATTGACTGACTGACAGACTGACTGAATCACAGCTCTGTCAATGTTGCCACAAAAGATATTCAACTGACAGAACACGACTGAGCTAAACGAAAGCAGCTTAAAGACAAGCGTGTTCGTTACTTTGGCCAAGCATTAATCAATATCAGCAAAAGCAAAACCAAAGTGAGGAAGAATCTCACGCTTCCTCAGCAGCACAGTCAGTAGAAAAAGAAGAAGAAGCAACAGATTGAAGAGTGATCTTTAAATGATATATGTTAGTAAACGTTCCGAATTCTTCACTCTCTCTCTCTCTCTCTCTCTCTCTCTGTCTCAGTTGCATTGAGCATGCGCAGCAAATGTGAAATGTCAAGAAAGCATGTTCAAATGTCAAACCTAACCGACAAACCGTTAATTAGTAAATCAAAGAAACGCACAAAACCAGACACGGACTTGAGCATGGGTAAAGCCAAAGCCTAAGACAGGCATAAGCAGAAAACCGCGAAACGTTCAAAAAGATCAATGAGAATTTGCTTAAAGAAAATAATACAAAATCCACACGCAGCAATTAAAAAAAAATTTATATACATATATATAAATAAATATATATACGAGTTTTATGTAAGAAAAGGTAAGGCAAAAATTAAAAAAATCGAGAAAGAAATAACCAAAAGCCCCTTGAAGATGACGATGACGACGTCAGGTTGTCAGTGGATCAAGCCTGCGGTTCTTTGGCGATTTGTGCAACTGACGTTGGTGGCAAGCAGCATGAGGAAGTTGCTTAAGTTGAACAGTAAAGTATAAGACGGATATCTGCGTTGGCCAACAAAGAATGCACAAGACGAGACGAGTACGCCTGCGTAAATAGAAAATCTCACAAACAAAAAAAAAAAAAAGTATAATAAAAACAAAATTAATACATTGAGGCATGAAAGGTATGCAAGTCAGACAAAGTCATACAATCAAAAGTTGTCAATCATATAATTGCTCACTTGGCGCTCTCACGGGCAGAAGCTAAAGCACTTTGTTCTATAGCAAAAGAAAAGCACCCAAAAGTGCATTCTAATATAAGAAGTGAAGTTGTGACTCCGCTCCGCTCGGCTCGGCTCGAGCATCAGAGTATCTCAGCGTTGCGCATCTAAGTCGAAATGTCAGATTTGCATTAACTTGAAAGACTTGGCTTGAAATTATGTGAAATTGATCAATTTCAACGCATGTATTTGGGATTTGAATTTAACATCGACTTTGGGCAACACATGCTGAATCAAATATTAGAGATTCTACTGATCGTGATGGTTGCGCGTGAAAGGATTGTGCAGCATTTAATGTAAAATGTCAATCAAACGTGTTGCAAAACGCTGTGGGATTTTGTGATTAGTAAGCATTTTTTTTTTTTTTTTGTTTTATTAGTGAGAGTCAAGCACATGGCCTGGGGTAAGAGAGAGGCGAGGGGCCGAGCCAACACAGACTAGTGACTCGTCTAAAGTATTTATTAAAATGAAATTAATTATGTAAGAATTTTTTGTTGTTCTTGTCATCGTTCTGTACTGTTGATAAGTTACCAATCTAGAAGCGTGTAAAAAGGGGAAAAGTATCTTTTACTTACATACGTTCTCGCTGCCAAGTCTTTGCTTAGTGTTGATGATGTGTTTTATTTTAAAGAGCTTCATAGTCATGAGAATGAATCGCTGTTGATTGTGTTTTTGTGCAATTGATAAAAGAATAAGAATTTTATATAATTAAATTGTCGTTTTTTTTTAAAATTCATTGTGACTTACCGCCTTATGCTCACAACACTATTAAGTACTGTTAACAGGGCAGGTATATTCAATGGCATGATGGGGTACTTGAAAGCGAAAATAGAATTTTCCTCTATTAGTTAACAGATTTTTGTCAGTGAGAACAGAAGGCGTTAGCGATCAACATAATAACAGCCAAGAAACTAAAAAAATTCCCTTAACATTAACATTTGCTGTGCAAGAATACGACATCTATTAACGAAACTGTTAAGCGAACTGTATAAGTTTTGTTAATACAATTCCTTACCTTACACCATTTTGTCTTCGTTGTTCAATTCGACAAGAGTCTTACATTTTGATCATGCCAAATATTGTGCATTCGCCTTTATTCTGCATATTCTGGATAAAAAAATACTTTAGAAACATAATTTATTTAAAGAAATTGTGTTACTTCTTACCTTATATTTTCTGTTATTGCAATGTCAAAAATCGCCTGAGCCATTTAGAATGAGTTCAAGTATTTTCCTTGCATCGCCAACAGTCGTAATAAAAATGTTACCTAACCCATACAATAAATCAGAACCACTGAACCAAATGTGCTCTCAGAGCTCATTTGATTGCAGTGGCTCTAATCTATGGTATGAGTTACCTGAATTTATTTTGAAGAAACCTACAATGAAATATAATAAAGAACAATCAGTGAAGCCATAAAATAATTGCAATGAATTTATTTAGAATTTTGTTTGAGCTTGATATAATTTTACCTAAAAAAAGCAGAAAGATGTGACTCATATGGTGGAAAAATTATCCGCTGATCCATTGAAATTTGAATAGAAACATTTATAGAAGCATTGTTGAATTTGTTTGAGATGACACATGTACATATATTCAAATCATATGCCATGTTGTTGTTTCTTAAAAGATGTTCGTGGACTCTTCTTCACGTCAATGTTGAAAAAAACATACTGAAAAAAAATAAAGAAAAAGTTAAAAAACAAATCACTTATAAAATAGATAATTAACAACAAATTTTGTTTGTTTGTCGCAAAGTCTTTTGATTAAACAATATTGTCATTTGTACAACTTTTTTTGTCGTTTTTTTTTTTTTGCACATTTCGCTCTAATTTACACAAATTGTTGCCACCAGACCAACTTCAATTGTTACAATGTTGTACGCTTTTCGAAAGGCATTTCCGAATCTATAAAAAACATGTAAACATAAAGCAAAAATCATTAAAGCAAACATTACAAAGAGCCAACGAACGGTCGTTCAGACAGACAGTCAGTGGGACGGACGTAAAGTTTGAGTACAATCAACTATAATAGCAACTCGACTAAACACCGAATGAACGAGCGACCGCAACCTGTTGGCCAACAACTTAACAGTTAGTAATGTATAAAAAAAAACAACAATAACAAAAAAAAAAACCAAAAAAGGAAAATATTATTTTTAATGACTATAAATTTAATGACACTTTTATTTATTTTTGTTTTTGTTAGTGTTATTTTCGGTTAGTCCATCTTTTTTTTTTTGTTTTTTTTTTGTCGTCCGCCACCGCTGCCCGCGTTTTGACTTCACACGCTCCTCAGTAATACCAAAAAAAAAAAAAAAGCCAAAAACAAAACAAAGAAAATCATTGGGCCGCGTAAGTTGTCGCCAGTGCATGTTGATGGGAGGGGGGGGAGGTGAAGAGATGAGTTTGGTCAAAATAAAGGTAGTTGGTAGTTATTTTGATTTTTCATATGAAATTATTGCTTTCGTAGAAATTATAAAACACGTTAAAAAAAAATTACCAAAAAAAAAATTAAAAATAAACAAAAACAAAAGAAAGAATTGAGTGTGGGAATTATTTGATACAACATTCTTCAAATGCATGATTTAGAAATGTAATTAAAAATATTTTAGTTGAGCATAATTTTTTTTTTATTTCTTCTTCTTTCTCGCCATGTTTCATAAAGAGTCCAAAGTTGTCGTTGTTTCCGTTTATTTATGCATCAAACGTTGCTCAATAAATTTAGGCGACTTCAAGCTACAACTTCACTTATTTTGTCTGTTTTTTTTTTACTAATACTTTTTTACTTTGAAGTCGTTGCCAACATGCATAAATCTCAAATCGAAGCTATAAATTAATTGTAGAGCATTTTGAAGTGAGCAAGACTTGACAAATTGCTTGAGCTGCGTAGAGTGTTAAAAAAAAAGATTGATTGCTTTTGCAAATAGTATAGAGACATATTTTCTTATAGCAGCTATCAAATCAAATATTAAAAAATATATTTTCAGATACAAAAAGTCATAAGAAGGACAATCTAGTGCTTCATTAGTCTAAAATATTCTCATATGTACATATACATATGTATGTCTCTCTTCTAGCTTGAGAATCTATAAGCTAAATCGAACATTATTCTTAAATTTATGAAAAATCTATTAGTGATTTTATTCAACGAGAATCACTTCATCGAATAGAAAAATCCAACGAAATCGAGTTAAGGGTATGAATGAGCTCCATGATATTTTCGATAACGTAAAGGAGAAAATTGTCTGTGTTGATCAAAGATAGACAGGTATACAGTGACCGTCAGAAGTTAGCCAACACTTACAAAATTTTTATCCCACATATGAGAAACATAAAATAAAATTATTTATATTATTAGAAATGTTGAGATACTCTTCTTACTTGCTATTGAGCAAAATACACCTCGATTGATCGAACTGTTGTGTCCCCTCCCAATTGAGAGGCATTCAGTCAATGCTTATAATATTATGAGAAGAAACCTTGACTTACTATTGATAGTCAAGTTCTTGGCTGTACAAATTATTGCTGACTTTGGTCTAAAAGCAGTGACTTCCCCAAACCCCATTGATAAGCATTTGTGTGCCTTAACGACGCTACTGTATGAACATGTAGTCTGAACTTTATAGCCAAGCTCATTTGAATGATTCTACTTTACTTAATTTTGGTTCTTTTTCGTTATGTTTTATATTTTATTTTTTGTCTTTGCGTTAACAATTATGTTTCGGCCATAATATACAACAAATTTCTCGTTGCTACAATTCTTCGAAATTCATAATTACCGAGATGATGGTAGCGGCAGCGACGTTGACGTTAACGTTGACGCTGATGTTGGCGTCAACATCGAAATCGCTTTTGACCACAAATGCGCGATGTTGGCCCCCATAGACGTGTTGACTGAATGAAGTGACTTTTTGTTGTTGTTGCTGTTGTTTGGCTTTTTGTTGGCCAACTGAACTGAAGACAAACTCTTGCTTGTTTTTGTCGTTGAATGGAGTTCAACATAATTTCGTTTAATTAATTATTGTTGTATAATGTTTGTAATTATTAAAAAGTTGTTATTATTTTTTTTTTTTTTGCGTTTTATGTTTTCTTTCATTGTTTTTGTTGCCGAGTTGCTGTAATTCATAAGAAGTATTTTTTTTAATATTTTTTTTTTTTTTGTTTTTGTTATTTTATGATTTTATGAATGAATGAATGAACTGTCACATTAATATGAATGCCTTTTTCGACTTCATTCAGTAACTACGACGGTGGCAAAAGCAACTGGTTTTTTTTTTTTTTTTTTTTGTTGTCATTTTTGTGAAATAATTTTAATGAAAATTTATTTAGACACGTTTAAATAACATTTCCGGTACTTACGCCGTTACTAAGATTTCTGTAGTCATCTTCTTCTTGCTGAGCATTTTGTTGATGATGATAATTATGTATGTTGATGAATTTACCACGCCGTTTGTTCAATATGCATGCGTTTCATTATTGAATGAATGACTGACTGAAGGCGATAAAAAAATGCGAAAAAATAATAAAATAAAAATTAAATAAAAATTAGCCAAGGTGAAGAAAATGGACATGAAACCAAAAACAAAAAAAAAAAAAAAACAAAAATCGAAAAAAAAAAAACTGCAACCACGTTGAACTAAAAAAGGGCGTTATTGCAAATGTCAATCAATCAGTATCCAGAGAGTCAAGAGCCAAGCCGAAGTTGAAGTCAAAGCTGAATCGAGCCAGTTGGCGGCCAGTAGTTGTAGTTGTGGCAGAAGCTGTGGCAGAAGCCACAAAAACGGAGGCATTCATTCGTGAGCTCAATCGAGCGTATGTACAAGTTTGAGACAGCATCAGCAGCAGCAGCAGCAGCAGCAGCAGCAGCAGCAGCAGCAGCAGCAGCAGCGGCGGCATAAAATGGCAGCTGACTGACAGACAGATCGAAAATGCAGTAAGAAAATAAAATAACAACAACAACAAAAACAACTCAAATTGTTGGCTGGCAACAGATCAAGTTCAAATGACTGACTGACTGAGTGAGTGAGTGACTGTCCGACTGTCTGTCCGACTGGCAACTAAAATCGATCGAACTGGCTTTATTAGTTGTGATCATTCATTCGTTCACTCGCACTCATAGCTTTGACTTATTTGTTGTTGTTATTGTTGTTTTCTTATTCGCACAAATTCGACCAAGTTATACAAATGGTCATGAGCAAAAGTTAATAACTCCCTTCCTCATGTTGTTCATTTCTTTAGTCTTTCTTCTTCTTCTTCTTCTTGATTCGTTCTATACAGTAAACAAAATTGGCTGCATTTGCGTGGCTCGTTTCACATTCTGTTCTGTACTGTTCAATTCAGATAAGATCAGTTTTAGCTTCTTCTTCTTCTTTTTCTACATCTTGTTCTTATACATTGCCAATCTGATCTCTTTAGCATTTTGCTCATCACTGATCTTAAGCAATCTGCTTTGCCGACCCTTCTTCACCCGTTTTCAGTAATCTAGATACTCTTCAGATCACCGATCTTCTTCTCACTCACAATGCAATCGTTATTTCATTGCATTAATATCTATGTTCGCCACAATTTGACTTCTGTGTCGTCGTCGTCGTCGTCGTCGTCCTCTATCGTTGTTCAACGTTTTGCTTTCGCAACATGTTGATCATTATGTTAATGATCATTAGCGTATTTCTTGCAAAATCCAACAAAGTCAAACGATTCGCTTCACTCCAAACCAATCCAATTGACTTCACTTCACCACACACCACACCGCACCGCACCACTTTACTCATCTTTGGACATTTGTTCTCGTTCGTCTTGATTTCAATACTTTTAGAGTGCGCAGAACGCTGCTGGCGGCTTTGACTTTGGCACGCAATTTGCTCCGACAAGTCTACAAATGCAGATACATACATACATACATCCAGATCCACAGATACAAACCGAGACGCAGACGAAGAAGATGCATCTGTAAGCAAATTGGAAGCCAATAATCAAATGTCAGTCAGTTCATTCAGTCATTTAGGCTTACCTTCACTCACAGCACACTCAACTGACTTACTTGATTCGTTCTTGACTCATGCTGACAATCAGCATGAGGCTTGTCGGTTGTTTTTTCCCTCTTTTCGATTTGGTTTCAGTTGCTTGGTTGACTATTTTTTTTTTTAGTTTTTTTCAGGTTAACTTCAACTCAACATTCGGCAAGACGCAACATGGCAGCTGTCAATGATTTTCTACGGTGGCAAATAACTTGAACTTTTACACTTTGCCTACAGATGAATATAAAGATAATTTTCTTGTATTGTTTTGTAAATAAAAGCTTAGCAACATTTAATTAATATTTTGGTTAGTAGTTGATGAAAGGGATCATGTAAAGTAGTAGTGACTTGCACATGATAATGGGATCACACTTTGATTTATTTAAGTTCTATTTTCTAATAGAAAAAATCCTATTGTCCATGTGATTTAATAGACTATTAATTTGGCTTGAAAATATTGTCAATTTTAAATACTTCACTTTTTTCGCCATGAGCTTAAATATTTTTGTAATGAATTCATATAACAACTATCCGTCTTTGATATCAGGTCGCTGACTTATAAGTAAGAAAAGGTTTTTTTTTTATCCAAGTTAAAAAAAAATATTTAAGCATTTCTCTTATGGCTTTCATTTTATGAAGATATATAATTTTATAAAAGAAGTCTAAAAAAATCCATCAAAGTTTTTCTTCATATGATTCTGTATTGACCAAATTATAAACACCTCTCTCAATTTATATTTGTAACTATTGTTAAACAATAACAAACTAATTTGTTGCTCAAAACACTTAATTTAAAACTTTCCCGTTGACAATTTAAAAAAAAAAAATTTCAAGTTCAATTCGAAATGCTTCGTATGACCTTAAGACAAGAGACGGGCTTATTATGCCCGCCAAATCACATGCGAAGTTCAAGGCCCTTACTTGTATAGGCAAAATGCCTACGTACATATAAATTCAATTGAAATCGAAACAATTTTAACATTTTAATGACATCGACGACATTTACAATTCCCCGCCTCAAAATCACAATTTGTATTTATTTATTTCTGTACTCCAATATTAACGCTTTCGATGATATTTTCCCATCGTACTATGTGAAAAAAAATAAACAAAAACAAAACAACAAAAACAAAAACCCGTTCAAATTGTTGAAAGTACAATCACAGGTTTTTGCCTTACTCCCATTAGAGTTTCATTTTACATTCCGTAAACGTTTTTGTTCGAACATAAAATAAATAAAAATCAGTACAATTCGAATACGGAATTCGCCTTTGAGCTTTTGCGACAATCCTCAATTCACTCAATCACTTACTCACTCACTTACTTGTTCGCTTGCTTCTTCATTCACTCACTCACTCACTCATTCATTCATGCATTCATTGTGGCAGTCAATCACTCACTTACTCACATGTGTCGCTTAAGTCAATCAGTTTGTCAGTACATCATTCAGTCAGTTTGTCGCTGCTTTGTTTTGTCTACTGTTTGACCCCTTTGAGAAACTTTTCGCTTCATGTTCTTTGTTATTGTTTTTGTTGTTAATCGTTTACATTGAGAAAAAATGAATAAAAAAAAATTGTATTAAAATTGAAATTGAATTTTATATCGGACATGATGACTTATACAATTATTCTATAACACGTGATTGAATTATTGATGGCATTTTATATATGTATATGTATGGTATATATTTTTTCTGTGCTGATTTTGTTTTATTGCTGGTAATTATTTGTGTTTTTTTGCGTATTTAAATTTTCAAAATTGCCATGGGAACACTTTTTGATTGAGGTTATCACACATACATAGTTTGATATAGGAATTAAAATTTTTATACTATCATGAAAATTTAAATATATACGAAACAGCTTCTAATGAAAAAAAAGGAAGTGTCTACCAAACTAAACGTAAGATTTTAATATTACGTAAGCATGAGATCGCATAGTTTAGGATATTAAAGAAAAAACTATAAAACAACATCAGACAGTTCTATGTTTCACAGGACCAAACAATTACAACGTCAGTTATTTGTTTTTTTCTTCATTTCTGTGAAGTATACAGTTTAACAAGAAACAAACGAACAAATAAATAATTTGTCTTACAAATTTCTCAAATATTCTCATTTATTGCAAACTAACATTTCCCCCCGCCCCCCGCCCCTCGTCACTTTGTGCCTTACTCGTGTACGCTTTGTTGCGCTCTTATTGTATCTGAAATCGACTCGAACTGAGTTGAGTTCGATTCGGTTTGAAAAGTCAAATGCAGCTCAGCATGAAAATAACTTTAACTGTCAATTTAAAAGTTTGACAGCTCATTTTGCATAATTGTGTGCGTTACGACATCGGCATACAAATTTATTATTGAACTTAATTTTTTATGGTTTGATTTATGAGGCAGCCTCGACTGTACTGTTATTGTTGTTGTTGTCTTTGTTCTATGACTGAGCTGCCACTGTTTTTGCTTTGCTTCAATTTGTTTTTTTTTTTTTTTTCAACAGACAAATGAGTTTGCCTTTAAGCATTGTCAGGGCTTCACTTGGGCTCTGCTTGCCGCCTTACGAAACAAAAAAAAAAAAACAATTTCAATACGATTATTTTTTTTTTTTTTTTTTATTGAATTATCACAAGAAGGTGGCGGTGGGGCGGGTAAGTGAAAAAAATGGTTTGAAGTTGTCATGTTTGTCTTTTGTTGGTTTTGTTGTTTTAAACGATTTAACATAAAAATGCTAATTGAGTTGTTTATCGATTTGTCAACAATGGCGCATAATCATCGACGCACAATCAGACAACAGAAGGCAGTGAGACAGACAGACAGACAGACAGTGAGTCTGATTGTCACTCAAACAAATTATATCATGTTGTTGTGTCAAATTCAGAATCATTGTTGTCGTTGTCGTTCCGCTCCTTTTTTTTTACTTATATTTTGTGTTGTTGTTGTTGTTGCTGTTGGTTCTGTTGTGGCTGTCTGGCGTTTTTGTATTTTATTGACAATTAAAATTGTGTCAAAATGTGTTTGAAATGTTAAATGACATCGATGAGTGTTTAATGCCGCAATTTAATGTTCGAGTGTTCAAAATTACCAAAATACAATAAAAATGTTTTCAATAATCTTTGACGATTTCGATTAGCACAACAACAACAACACAACAAAAGCACAAGGAGAAATATAAAAAAAAATAAATAAATAAAAAAATAATGTATGAGCTCATGGCATTTGTTACAGCAATAAAATGTTTTTGTTTCTGTTTTTTTTTTTGCCACTGGCTAAATAACATGTTATTGCGTATGTTGTCAGCTAATTTAAGCGATAATTGTTTGTCCGTTTTGAAAAACTTACAATTGCCCACTTGGCTCAACACTTGACCCGTGTCAAAAATCAGCTACTGTGCAACTTGATTTCTTTTCTCGTTTTTTTTTTATCTGTCTTTAAGTCTTTCAGATTTCATAGCTGTTTATTAATTTGGCATGTGACAAATTATGCGTTGGCCAGCAATTATAACTGAAGTCATCGTCATCGTCATTGTCATCTTCATCATCAATGGCAGCATACTCAGTGCTGTCGCACTCATCATCAACACTGGCGAGCAACAACTCCAGACAACTTGGCTATAGACATTCAAGCCAAGTTGTCGAGTCTTTAGTGTTAAGCCTACAGGAACTGTTTGTTGTTAGTTAATATGCAAAGAACAAAAAAAAAAAAAAAAAAGTGAGAAATTATTCTGTTTTATTTGTGTTAACATCAAAGTTTCTATGTTGTGATATTATATCACAGTGACATATTTTATTTTTTTCCCTTTGAGGTTTTTTTTTCTCCCCTTTTCCTTTGTAAACTACTTAATCAAAATTGTTTAGTCAACTAAATTGCATATTTCAGTTGTACAGTTTCAAATCATACTAAACTCTGTATTATATAAGTTACATTACCTTAAGCAAATTATAATTTTTTTGGGAATAAGCCTGAATAAATAATTAAATAAAATATTTAATTTTTATTACAGCTTAAAATTTTTTTTTATAGCGACATTTGATGATAAAATTGATCAGTTTATCATTAGCATAAATTTTATATCACACAAACGATTTTCGATATTTATATCACAATATGAATTGTTGGGAACTTCATAAAAAAATATTTAAGACTTCTTTAATGTTGTGAACTCAAAATAAAAATAGAAATTTCATAGTTTGTCTAAGTTTTGGCAACATTTGTCTAATAAGTTCTTGAAATATTCATGTTCATGTGATGAAAAAATATCACAGCTTTGTTTATATTTTCAGCACACATATTGAAGATGTTAACACATACACACAGAGCTAACATTGACAAGACAAATAAAACTTAGTACAAAAAAGAAAAAAAATATATTATCTTTCTTATAAATTTGCGTAATATTTTGCGCTGATTTAACATATTTGCGCATGAGTTTATCCTTCTAGTCAGAATGGCTTTGATCGCCACACAGTTGAGCGGTAAGAGTGTGATTTGTGTGTGTGTGTGTGTGTGTGTGTGATAAGGGGAGCAAAAGGCAAGTGCACGAGCATGCTGCTTATGTCAGGTGGCGTAAGCGGGGCAAGTCTATAGAGCGCGAGGCAACATGACGACAAGTGGCACTTTAGCGCATTAAGAAAATCTGTACAAGTGTCACTTTAGCCACGGCTCCAAACGCTGCCACAGACGCACAGACACATTCACAGGCACAGTCAGTGCGACTGCTGTTGGTGGCAAGGATTAAAATTTTTGCAGAGAACGAACAAGTGTGCATTCTTGGCTGTTTTGTGCATACGCCTGCTTACTTTTCGCCATCGCAGACTGGCCTGTTGTGTTGTTGGTTGTTTAATCACTTTTTGGTAAAAATTGAATTTGTCCAGTCATCGGCATTATTTAATGAGGAGCCAGACATAACCATACAGTGGCAAAAGCAACAGCAACAGGTTGTCTTCTCTTGTCTTGTCTTGGTCATGGATAAGAATAAATATCATCAGCATAGTCGTCATCGTCATCATCATCCTTATCAGAATATTGCTGAGTCAGCGCAGCAAACAGAAGCCAAAAAGGCCGTCAGTTAGTTACTCAGTCAGTCAGTCATAGTCCGTTGATGACGATGACGACGATGATGATGATGATGAGCTGCAGTAGCAGTTTCTACGTGGGCTCAGGCCAACGCTCATCAGCTTTGTGTTGCTTAATGCTTCCTTGATGTAAATTCAACTCTTGTTTGAGCTGCTTCGACGGCGACGGCGACTGTGACTGCGACTGCGTCTACACTTGAAACACACGCTCTCTTTCCCACTTCAGCAACAGCTGAATGTCAATTTGACAGACAAACTGTCGACTATTTGAGGCATACGCAGCTACTGTGTCTCGATTATGTTGATGATGATGACAACGATGTTGGTGATGGTTGGTGATGGTGACGTTCGGCGTTAGCGTTGGCTGTTCATGATTTTGGTCAACAGCAGCGGCGGCGTCGGCGTCGGCGGCGGCAACATCATCGGCTCGAACTGCTTCAAGTGTCTTCAGCAGTGACTTTGACTTCGACTTTGCCCATTGCCATGGCAAACATTCAATAAAGAATTTTTGCGATTTTTATCTCTTTTAAGGAGTTTCAAGTTGAATCTTTGCTTTATTCTTTTCTTACTCTCCGATTTTTTTTTTTCCCCCATTTTTTTATTATTATTTTGTTATGGCTTATAATTGATTAAAAAGAAAATTTCCATGGCGTTTATGCATTTTTAAATGCTCTTGATGATGACGACGATGACAGTTGCGGCTTCCACAATTTCAAACTACCAATCGCCCTGCAACAAACTGTCTGTCGTTGTTGTTATTGTTATTGTTGTTGTTGTGTATGCGTTGGTTTTATTCTTTGGAAGAAGTCGTCGAAATGTTTTTATTTGTTATCGATTAATCGCTTCAACAATCGCTTAACTAACAATAACAACAACAACGACTTTGTCTCCTTTTTTTTTTTTTTTCTTTTCTTTTTGTATCTGAAGAGACAAGCAACAAGCAAAGATATTTTTGTATGCATATCTTCTTATTGGAGAATTCATTGCTTCAAAAAATCTTGCTGCGTAATTGTTTTGAAGTTTGCCACAAAGATTGGTAGCAACAGCTAAACTTGACAGCCTCACAGACAGACAGACAGACGGACGGATGGACAGACCAACAAACAGATTCGTACCGTAGCCAGAGGCGCCCCACAGTTGTCTCAGTTCTTTGAGCTGTCTCTGACTGTAGCAACAGTTTTACGTTCCTCAACTCACACCTCAGCTGTAACCCCTTGAAGCAAGGGGTATTTTTTTTTTTTGCTTTTTATATTTCTTTGGCTTTTATATATTTTTGTCAAATTGTGATTGATCGATTGTTTGCGCACGTTTTTATGAGTAGAAACATTTTCTCAATGTGTGTGCGCGCATTTTGTATTTCGAGCGAATTTATTGAGCATTTTATTAATTTCAACTGATCGATGACTTTTGTTAATTGATTTTTTGCGTTTCGTTGCTCATTTCTTGCCTGCCTTTCATTTTATTTTATTTTTTTGCTTGATTTCTGTCTCATTCTTAATGTTTTTGTTGTTATTTCTATTTTAGTTTCACAATTAATTGCAGCAAGTGTGAAGGCAATAATTCGTATTTTTTTTTTTTTTTGCTGTTTGAATTAATGGCATTAAGCGTTAAGACAGCAAATTCGATTCAAATGACAGCTTGGCTTATGAATTAAGTTGAAGGCATGAAGAAGCTTGAATTTCTGCAAGTCGTTTTTTTCTCTCTCTCTCTCCTCTTTTAATCAACATGACATGCTTGAATTATGCTTATTGTTTACTCATGATCTTATGAACATATCTATCGATTGTTTTAATTATTCTAAATTGAAATTGAAATGATGAAATTCAAGCCATATAAACATTATCTTATTTTCATGTCATTCTAGATTATCTTGTACTTTTTTTTTGGGGCTTTATTTTTGTTTAAAAAACAGTAAAAAAAATATTTTTGAAATACAATTTGAAAAAATTCCGACATATAAAAAGTACTCTTAATAAAATATTTTATCAAACTTTATAACACATGCTATCTGTAATATGAATATCATCATCTATCTATTGGAATACATATCCGGACTTAGATTAGGCCTAATGCAAAGCACGACCCTGAGATCATTGGAAAAATCAAATCTTGTGGGCACATTTAGTAATAGAGCGATCCTCCGCTAAGGACCCAAAAAATGTCTATGCCAGGAGTTTATTCGGGATCAGCTGGTATACCATAAGACATTGATACATCTAGCCATTTAGCTATCTAAATATTTAAACAATTTTTTTTTATATCTTTCGATCTATACAGTCATCAATCTATAAGTCTTATTTTCGTTGTTCTGTTTGTAAGAAACTTCTTTCTCCACGCTAAGCTTTACTTGGCAAAATGAATGCTCTTCCGACCGAGACACACACCACAAATCCCTAATCGAGCGACTGCAATCAATCAATTCAAAAGGGGCGTAACCGACAATCAAACAAAAAAACCAGAAGAAGAAGTCACAACGACGACTACTTTTAATTGCAAACATTAATGATTATTACAATCTAGAAACAGTGAACAAGGAATAGAGTAACTCGCACGGTCAAAGAGAGAAATAATTACAAATTAAAATGAAAAAGGCAGATAGGCAGGCAGGCTGTTGATCGCATAGAGTACATGAAGAAAAACTCGAGCAGCTGAGACGGCAGCGGCGTAGAAAGAACTGAGTTGATTTAAGCTGAGCTTGGTTGGTTCTTTTTTTTTTTCGTTTTGTGTTTAGTTTTTGTGTTATAAAAATAGCAAAACACTACGACGACAACGACAACGACAAGAAAGCAAGAAAAATGGAAGCCACGCATGCGCAAAGATTTGTCATAATTGATAAACGGCAACGTTGACGACGATGAGCGACGAAAAAAAAAAGCGTGCGAGACGAGCGTGTATAGCGCGATCGAGCGGGCGATGACAGTGACAACAATAAAAAATTAAAAGAAAATAATAATAATAATAATAGTAAATAAAACAAAAGAAATAAATGAAGTAAGTTAGGAACTCACGACTATATAAGACACGCTACTATAGCTCAGGCTGCTCATTGAGAGGAATAGAAGATTTTACTAAGAGTTGATCAGGAATGCGATTATTTGAGAATGAATTTTCTCACCTGGGAATATTTTGTTGAGAAGATTCTGTAGAAATTTTAAAGCCATGAACTCTACAGGTCTCTAAAATCCTCATCTCTGATCTATTTTGTTCATTAATAATATTCACAAATTGACTGACATGTTAGCTTATAATATATGTAAGTAAGATAATATAGTAGTATATAAAATAAGACAAAAAAAAAAAATAATAATAAAAAAAAAAAAATAATATAATAACAAAATATAAATAAAACTTCTAAAATATATATAAAAAATTTAATTAATAATAAATTTAATAATAATTTAAAGAAAAAAACCATGGAAAAAATAGAATCAATATAAGCATGATTCCTTCTATTAGTAATTAATTGGAAGAAGCAGATCTTTAGTCAAAACTTCTTGCAAGCCTTGAAGTAATCGCATATACCCCAGGCCCTTGGGTTTAGTCAAGAGTGGAAGAGAGTGAAAATTTATCGCTTCGACTCTTATCCTCAGCAACATGCAACAACTTGTCGATTGCGTTGGCAATGACAATGAATGAATGAATGAATGTTGTCGTTGTTGTTGCCGTTGTTGCATTATAGAGAAGCAAACGATCTGTGTAGGAAATTAAAGTAGTCGCTGAACCGCGGCCACTGTGTGACGATGATGACGTTGCCAACATTTTAAAACATTGACTTTAAGCTTTGAACGTGAGAACCAATTGCCGAGCGCCGGTGTATTACACAATTGGCCAAAGTGTGTGTGTGTGTGTGTGTGAGTGAAAGAGAGAGATACTAAAATAAATATTTTAATGATGATTACTTTTTGAAAGTATGCGAAAAGTACAACACAAGCCACAAGAAGCAAACATAACATGCGACGATCGAATAAAAATCACTGCTGATCAGCATTGTTGTCGTTGCTGTTGTTGTTGTTGCTGTTGTTGTTGTTGCGACTGTTGCAACAATGATGACGATCAAGATGACGATGACTATGACGACGACAACAACGACAATGATGATAATAATGATGATGATCAGCTACGAGTTGACGACATTTTTCAAATTACATTGACAGCAACTAAAAGCGATAATTATTGCAACAAGCAACGCGACTACAACAACAACAACAACAACGGTAACAGCAAAAACATTATCATTATCATCATCATCATTATTATCAACAACATGGTCAACAATGATCAACCGCCTTCGTTGTGTCGTCTTTAAGTGTTGCTGATCGTGTCGCATTAACACAACAACAACAACAACAGCAACAGCAACAACAAAAGCAGCAACAGCTGCCACTTGGCACAACTTGACTCAAGCGTTTTCCAATGTAATTTCAATAATTTTATCTGCTGTTGGTGTTGTTGGTGCCGCCGCCTGTGATTCGATTGGTGGCGGTGACAGATCAAAAGCTTCGCTTAGCGATCTTATTGCGATCAACGATTGTCCTCTGCACAAGTCTAAAAACGACTGTTTGACTCTCTGTTGACTCTTTTGGGCGATCAACGAACGACGCACGTCGCACGCCCTGTCGGCAAACATCACTGAAGAGCGGTAAGCGTTTGTGCTCCAGATGTTTACCTCACCTACCGAATGAACGTTTTCAAAACTCTTTGATTCGTCGTCGTCGTCGTCTGCCTTTTGAACAATTCCACCCAATCTGTGATTTTTCTTATAACGCGTTTAATGCCAATTACTCGCTTGAATATTTCACATGCCATTTGAATGTGGCTTGATTTCGCTTGTTCGCTTATATTGATTTGTTTAAGATTTGTTGTACGAAATTCAACTCAACTCAACTGATCAAGCCAGCCAGCAATCACATTGACTCATACAAACCAAAAGCTGTAGCAACAGCAAAATTTCACTTGACATTCTCAATTTTGTCAGATTTTATTTACTTTTTTTTCTGCTTCTTCGATTTTTTTCATTTATTTGTAAATTTTTGTCCCACGGGAAACCTGCTCGATTGCTCAACAAAGCGTGTGAATTTTGACAACGTTCAATGTTCGATAAGTTTAGTTAAGGCACAAAATGAAATAACCAATCAGCAGTTTATTGCCCCAAAGCAGATACACAACTCTATCGAGTTGAGCTGCTTGCAACGTAGGTCAGTTATATGTGACCCAGATTTTGGCTTATATACATTTTTTTCCATGTGGTTTTGTTGCTTTAGCAATAATTTGGACAAAAAAATTATTATTCTTCAGGAACTCTTTTTATATTTCGGGATAATTTTGGTTTTTTTGAAAAGCATTCAAAATATTGGATTAAAAACAAGTTTTATAGAATGATCCCCACTAAAGAGGTTGTATCTTTATCATTTATGTATTTAAATAAGCTTCTTTAAAACCTGTTCAGTACCCATTTAAGCACTCAATGATATGTCATTCATGTTTATGCCATAACACCTTCTCTAATCGAGCCATGTGCAATAATCAAATCACATCACATCATATCAGCTCAACAAGCATTCTGTATGAGAACATGAGCCAATTTCGACACTGGTAAATCATTGCAGTAACTTGTCAATAATCCACACCCACACATGTACACATCAGATCACAGGAAATTGCTAGTCGTTGTATCTTTGGCACTTTTTATGTGTTGCGATGTGCGGAAATCTGCTTAAGTCTGTCAACAAAAGTGGTTTTCAATATTATTATTACTTCTTTTTTTTTCAGACTTGCAGCAAATAAAAATTTACTCGCAAATATTCACTCTTTATTGCTTCCTGCCTTTGTTGTTGTCACTGTCACCCGCACCGGAGCCAGAATATATCACGGCTTAGCAGCTGTGTTAGTATTCGTAACTCATGCCAGAAGAGTTGCCATTGTCGAAGTCGAAGGCGACTTAATCGAGCAAAATAAACCGTTTTCATATGCTTGAATTGATGCAAACACATCGCATTACACACAGAGAAAATGATTGTCTGACACAAAAGTGTGTCTCATTCATATCCTTGGGGAATATCTGTGAGCGAATCAAAACGGCATGGCATGAGTATAACGGTTACGTTACGGATACTTTGTCAAACACCGTCTGTGTCAATGCAACTGACTCGACTCAACTCGATTCAACACGACTTCATTTTAAGGATTTCTTTTTTTCACTGCCACCAAAGCCAAACATCAACGAAGACAAACACAAAAATGAATTCCGTATAGCGCGAAAAATCATACGCAAAGAATTTTATCCGTCCAGCGCGAAAAGACGTGAAAAAAAGCCTTGCAAAATAAAAGGGATGACAAAAAACGGCTGAAGAAAATGAAAAAAAAAATAAAGCGGATTTTCTTTATGCACAGCCACCAAAAGATGAAAAATCCTTTGTTAAAGGATTATCACTTGTCGCCGGTTTGTCGTTTGTCGGCCTCGTTGTCGTTGTCGTCTTCGTCTTCTTAATCTTGGCTTCAAAGTTGAGTTAACTGCATTTGTCGGCCGTCTTGGGCGTCTTTTGTTGTCATTGGTATTTAGCGAGTCCATTGATCTATTGTCAGGATTATTATTATTAAAGGTGTATTGTTATCTGAGACACTTTAGGCAATCGAATTGCGATCAAAAGTGTTTCTTGTGAGAGTTCATTGAACTTTCGAAGCAACAATATTGTGCACTTTAGAATATGATCTTCGGCTTTAAGTTATTGCTAAATTTTTATAGCTATTGGAAGAATGAACTGAGCAGATTATCTATTGAAATTTTAAAAGTATGATTTCCAAGCGCTAGAGACATTTTCTTAATTAAGAGCTAAAAAATGACTTTTCAAGAAGTTCTCGTTCGAAGTACATACCCTATCCCGAGAAGTTCGAGCTAAACCCAGCTGTTCATCGATCTAGTACAGAATTAAGATTTGAACTAGTACTAATTCCAGCTCAGTCTACTCTCCCTGCTTTTAACTGGTGAGTTTTACTAAGGGATGTCATAGGCAGGCGTCAATTGTCTCAATTCTACCACTTCCGTCTAGTTACCGAACTAGACCTGCCGTACCAGTTTGGGGCATACGACAAAAATGGAAATGGAACCTTCTTCTGAGTCAATCCGACTAGTGTGATAAAGCGCCATCTTTGACTAGTTTTTGTACTTAGTAGTTTCGAATTCGAGAGTTGGCTACTACTTAGTTTGTTTTATATAATTTGATACTGTCTTAATTCTGTCCTAAATTCGATAGATGAGATATAGTTTAAGCCAGGGCTGTCCAAACCATGGCCCGCGATCCACAGAATTTTGTTTATCTCTTTGTTTATGAGCAGTGAGTTAATGAGCAAATTATTTTTATAAATATTTTTTAATGATACCTATTAAACTGAATTTTATTTTTTATAAATATTTTGCGGCCACCCAATATTTTTAGTCATTTTTATTGGTCCTGGGTCCCATCTAGTTTGGACAGCTCTGGTCTAAGCTATCGAAAATGAGACAATTGACACAAACAGAACTGCTGGGAAGAGACTACAATAATATAATTGATCAAAATTCAAGAGTGTCTGAGTGACTGCAGTGCCCAGATTATAGAAGTCCTACTGTGTATATTTGTTTGTCCATGTAAATGTCAAGATAAGTCGTCTGTAAACTATCATTTCATTATGCACTTCATTTAAGACTTTTTCTTGTCCCCCATTTCAATTTGAAATCAATTCAAGCATAACTCCTTGAAGGCACCACTCACTACATCATCGAACTTTGCGGATTATGACAAGTGCAACTTGTCGAAATGGGGAACGCAATAAAAACTAAAAAAAAAAAGATGGAAAAAGAAGAAAAAGCGCAAAAATGCTATAAATTTTGAATTGCATATGAAAATGCAATAAGCATGCTAAGCCAACACCGCCAAGCAGGGTCGTCAGCGTCATCGTCATTTGCCGATGTGGCAGTGGCAGTGGCAACAACAACAACAACAAACGCACTGATCGCATGCCACATGTCGGTTGAGCGTTCATTTTTTTTATGTCTCTGTTTTGTTTTATATTTTTTTTTTTTTTTTGGTTTTAGTCTTGGTCGATGAATGTGCCACAAGATCCGATCCGATCCGTGCCGATCCAGGCAGTGGCTAAGGCTGAGTGTTGGTTTTGCGCGTTGCCTGTGTTGATGCCTTTGACAGTGTGCAATATGCGTTGATTTTTTATGGCCTTCAAATTGAAGTTTCAAGTCTTTACTGATCTCGCAAAGCAGATAATAATTATTTCAATATGTGTGACTGAGTGAAACTGAAACGCGAACGAAACGTTTGCCTACCCTGACGACTGATGACTTCGACTGTTGTTTTTTTTTTTCTTTCTCTCTCTTTTTGAGGTCGCATTGCAAGCAATGCCAATGCCAATAAGAATAACAAAGCTGTGGCAAAGATCAGACAAGCGTCATCATCGTCAGCATCATGATCAAGATGAGCGTTTTTCAAAACTTGCCGCATTTGTTTTTTCTTCTTCTGTTTTTATTTTATATTTTTTTTTTTTTTGTTGTATCTCAAAGTTCTTCTTCATGTTTTCATTTAATCATTTATGCGCATTTAACGCAAAAATAAAAAAAATAATTATAAAAAAAAATCTGCAACATTTTAACTTGAAAATTGAATTTCTTAGAATTACAAATATTCATGTACGTATATATGTGTGGTGTCTTTTATAACATGTTCAATCGGTCGGCTGATCCAAAGTCTACAGTAGCTGCCGCCAGACCTTAGTAGCTCTTGCGTTTGTTGTCTCATGTCAATGTATTATCGAGTTCTGACTTCAATTCATTCCATTTCGTTTCATATGTATGTGTGCGTGCGTGTGTGTGTGTTCAGCTTCATTACATTGCATTAATTTTGCCAATTAAAAAGTAAATAGAGCCTGTATCCTGTATCGCTTAAAGCGCCTCCCCAACATCATTATCATTCTTATCATCATCATTATCATAAACTGCTACAGACATTGCGGCTGTCTTTTGCCTACCCCTACCACTTCCCCTGCCCCAACCATTCTGACTTTGTTTGTTTGCTTAGCCATTTGCGTGCACTTATTCATTTTATTATTATTATTACTATTTTTTACCACTTGCATACTTCAACTTCAAATACAAACATTCACAGATGCTCTTCGGAATTATTATTTGTTTTTTTTTTTTTTTGGGAGGCTGTTGGGGAACTTCGAAATTCAACTTCTCGGAAAACCTTCAATGAATGTCTAAAGAGTTTATGTGTGCGTGTATGTGTCCCCTTCGCAATATGCAAAATCGCCGCTAAACTCGTCTAAACGCATGCTTTACAAATCGAATTTGCACTGTGGCACAAAATGAATTAAAAATTGGAATAATGTGATTTGCGAAAAATTAGATTCAAGATTTTTTAATCACAATAATTATGCTTAATGCTTGGATCATTAAAAAGAGGTATAAATAACAATAAAAATTGTGAGCTGGAAGCCCAGAGTCTGATATACAGATACACCGCTACATACAAAGAGCTCTCTTCATGGATCTCAAAACTTAGACAAAGACAACTACAAAAGATCAGTTAACAGATGTTGTGGCCTCTATTAACAAATAGCTTTTTAATAGCCGCTAGCTTGGTCATGTTAATTTGCTGCTACTCTTCATTCCAATATCCATCGTAATCTCAGGAAAATATATCGTATATTTTTTCTATTAAAAAACCTATTAAAATCGCTCTTCAAATTTTTCAAATAGAGTTCCAAGAATAAGGCCACAAATATCAATGCGTAATATGAGCAAAAAATTAATATCGCTAATATTAGCGAGAAAATGAACCAATTAACTGCTTTGATGTTTTTAAAATGGTTTTTGTACCACGGTGCAAACCCAATTAAACCGCGACCGGCGTCATCAGCAACATAGACATCGGCGTTTTGATGCGGTTTGCAAGCAACAACCTTCGCAACGCCCTAAACACGTTGACGACTATCATGATGATGATGACGATGGCAACACGGCAATGTGACGACGACGACGACGACATCAAATACGCCCTCCCACTATACCATATAAGTGGAAGCGATTGTCTTCGTTGTGGTTGTTGTTGTTATTATTATTGTTGTTGTTGTTGCCGTGTTCATCACCATGAGTTACCTTAAAATCGCGTATCGCATATCGCACCTGATATTGCTATGTTGTCGAAGTCGATGCGCCGTCACCAGCACCAACACCAACATCACTATCATCATAATCATCATCATCGTCATCGTCATCATCAAACAAACAAACGCCTCACAGACCACATGATTGCAGCGTTATGCCTATAAAATCACATGTGTATAAGGAGTTTGTCTCACTGACTGATTTGTCTATCCGTCCATCCGTCCGTCCGTCCAACAGTCTCTCAGTCAGTGAGTCGTTTCGTGTTAGACTATTTGAAATTGCGAAGCTGTAAGCAACCAACCATTCGTATAATTGTCGATGCGTTAAGGTAATTGTACACCTTCATCAGACCATACATGCACAATACATATACATACACATGTGTGTGTGTGTGTGTGTGTGTGTGTGAGTGCGACAAAGCTTACACTCTCATTAGATTTTGCAACTACTTTGTTAGTAGCGTACTAGCGAACTATGAAGGCAGAGCGAAGTTTAGCTGAAGATGATTTTGCGACTTCAATGTTAGGCTGGCTGGCTGACGACCATCATACAGACAGACTTGCTGTTCAGTCAGTCAATATATGTGTATATGTATGTAAGGGTATAAGTATATGTATGTGAGTTACTTGCCACCTACCGCCTGATCGCCTTTCTTACCTTACTTGTTTTGCCAACGCCATTCATTCACTCACTCATTCATTCATTCGCTCAGCTCATTCAGTTGCGAGTGTCGGAAATATTGGATTGTAAATATTAGTTAGATATACACACAGATACACACACACACATACATACATACATACATGCACAATGAGTTAGTCTCAGTTAAAGTTTTCTATTTAGTTTTGCGGTTTGCAGTTTGAATTGGTTTGGTTGGTCTGATTTGCTAGATTTGATTTCAGGAAATCGCTTCGCTTCAGTTTGTATATGTTGTTATGTGTTGTATTTGTGATATATTCTGCTTTGACCATTGTATTCATTATGTATCTGTAGCTGTATCTATATCTGTATCGGAATCGGTTGTTGTTGTTGTTGTTGTTTGTTGTCAAATCAAATGCATTGTTAGCATTGGCATTGTAGTTTGTTATTCTTGTTGCCATTGTTGTTGTGTTTGCTGATATTGTTATTGTTGTCGTCATCATCAACGGCTTCGTTGTCGTTGTCGTCGTCATTGTTGGCGCTTTTGTTCACATTTCCTACTGTTGTTTGTGCAATTGAAAAATTACCACAATTAAATGCATTTTCGTTATGCAAGTATCTAAATAACAAGCCAAGACCCAAGGCACAAACACAAAATTAAGAAGTTTTGTTCAATGAATTTGTTTTTTAAACAAGATTAAATTATAATTTATAAAGTAAAAAAAAAAATTCCAAAAAAACCGACACTTATACTAAGTGAACGCTAGCTTGACGTAAGTGACATGTAGCTGTGTGTAATATACGACTTTTCAGTATTTAAAAAATGTTCTTGAAACATACATTTGTAGCTCAAACACCCTAAAAAAGGCTTTACTTTAATGATCCGCTTGGAAGCAACGATGCCATAGGCATAATTAATTCCAATTGAAGTTATTTTGGTAAGAAATGTCTAAAATAGGATGAAGTTGATGATGAAGTTTGTGCTGGTTGTCCTAAAAGTATACTTGAAGCTGCCAAAAATAGCGTACGATTATTAGAGCTATAACTATACTCAGACAACTTATGAAATTTCAAGGCAACTTATGTGAAAATTTTTTGAGAGAATTCAAGTCAACATTCTACAAATCAGAGATTTTATATTTTGGTTGAAGTCAATATTAAAACCAGATAAGTTTAATTTAGTAAAATAACATCAAGTCAATACCTTTTTTCACAGAAGTCTATGCGATACTTATAAATCATTGTTAAACTTAAAAAGTTCTGTTTTTTTTTCGAAAAATTATATAAAACAAGATAATGTCAGAGTCATCTTTTAATGCGTTTGTTCTCGCTGCTCGTGACTGCTTTCAACAGCTTCTGTGTAATCCTGTGCCATATCTTAAAATTGTATCTGTATGCAACAGATACAATGAACACACCAATACACACACACACACACACATCATATTAATACGCATGTCTATATGCAGTCATATATATTTTTATTGCCTTTGTTGATAATCATCTAAAGTCAACTTCAACTTCAATGTATCTTCAGTCGAATCAAAAAAAAAAAAAAAAAAAAAAACCAACAACAACAGAAGAATAACAGAACCCAAAACTGCAACGCTCAATGATCATGATGATGACGATGATCTTAAAGATGAGCATGACTACTTCTTCGTACTAAAGATTTCCAATAAAAATTTCGAGTTCAGTTTTTCAGAGATTTACACGCCTGATATCAATGCACACACACAATATGAGTAGTGAGTGAGAATGAGCATTTTTTATAAGAAAACAACCAATGAACAAAAACAAAAAAAAGCTGAAAATTTTATATTAAAAACGCGTCGTGAACACAAATTCAAACCAACATCTTTAAATGTAACATTGTTTTTGTTATTTGTTGTTGTTTTTTTCTCGCGTTTCTACAATATATCTTTTTTTTTGTTTTTGTTTTGTTTAAGATTTATTTCTTTATTTGGCGGATTTTGGTTCCTACTACCAGGGCTGCTTGCCTCATATTTCGGTTGATGCTTTTCCTCTCGTGTCAACTTGTGTTGCCTGTTGTTGCTGCATTTTTAGTTAAAGGAGAAATTATTGTTGTTGCTTTATGTCAGATGCGTTGATTCTTTATTACCAGGAAATTTTTTTTTTTTCTTTAATTTTTTCTCGCACTCATTCTCACACACATTTAAATTGCCTTTCGTTCGCACATATTGTTCAAAAATATATTTAAAATATGGTTTTTTAATGTCATCTTTGACGTTGTCGTCGTCATTTACATTGTTGTTGTTGTTGTTGTTAGTTCTACTTAAGTTTCACCCGGTAGTTAATGACATAGTAGTAGTTCTCTGAGCGGCAGTTAACACCTTTACTGAGGCAGTTATCACATTGCAGTTCGGAGAAATTCACTTCATGAAATATTTCATTACTTTTTTATAGGTTTTTTTTTTTTTTTTTTGGATTACAACTTGTTCGATGTTGAAGTTTCTATGAACCGTGAAGTATTTTTTTTTTTTAGTTAATTGATTTGAAAAAACATATTAATAAATAATAATAAAATATAATAATTTATTTAATGATTTTTGAAATGCCAAAATTATATTTCCTCTCTGTATAAACAAATATAAAATATCTAAGTATATCAGATGATTCGACATCGAGATATAACGCATTTAAGGATGATGTTAATAAATGAATTTTCTCCGAATTTCATAACTTGTGTTTGTTTTCTTACATTGAGCTTAAAGCTTAGCCAGTCCATTTAGACCATCTTGACTCAGACAGCTCAACCGCCTTTGTTCATATGAAAGTTACTTGCTAGCTGCTGCTTAAATCACTTCAATACAGCATTGAAAATTTTGAAAAAACATGAAGCAAAATACCAAAAAAATAAAAGTTAATATTTGAAAACCATTCACCACTTTTGTGCAATACAACAATAATAATAATAATAGCAACAATAAAAAGTGAACACGGCCTAAACAAGCAAATCGAGTAGCACATGCTGAAGTTGAATTAAAAAGCGTTTCTGATTACACAACAAATTGTTAATGTTGTTGTGTGCCAACTACAATGAAGGAGCATAAAAGCACAAAGACACAAAGGCAACATTCAAGAGCGGTGAATGAGGTGAAGAACATTCATAGTAAAATCAACTTAGTCGAAGAGGCACAACACGTTCAACAATACAACAACAACAACCACAGGCATACCTTAACACACCAAACACACAACACGAGCATAAAAACGATTTTGTATCGTATTTCAATCAGATAAAACGATTTTCTACAATTTATAAAGAAATTTATAGACAATGACGACATTACAAACATCACCCAGCATCGACAATGAGGCAATAGTTTCTGCTCCTGCTGCTGCTGCTTCTTATTCTTCTTCTTCATTATATTTGGTCATGTCGGAAGCTGATGTTCAGTTGCTAAAGTAGTCGCAATGTGTAAAACTAAACATTGAACCAAACTCATTCAAATGACTATGACTATGACGACGACGCCTTTCTGACTTTCACCGATAAGCATCAATGTTGTGCATAACCATGAGACTGAGCCTGAGCCGCGCCAGTAGTAGTTTGGCTTAGTTTATTGGTGGCAATTTAAGGCGACGGCGACGGCTACGATATTGTCGATATTGTCGTTGCTTTGCCGCCACAGCAGCAATTAAAAATAGATGCTTATAGAATTTTTATAGTTTTATGACATCATAAAATACACAAAAGGATTCAATTATCCTTTCATTTCAATTGATTTTTATACACTTACCCGCTTTTGCTCATTGTTCGTCAGTCACAGCTTCTGTTCGTTCGTTGCTGGGCGGTTATTTTTTTTTTTTTCTTCTCCTTCTCTTCGTTCCTATAGATATGAATCTGTATCTATGCATGTGTAATATTTCGGTAGCTATCTTGGCTCACTGTTTGAGTCATAAAAACTCAGCATGTTGCATGATTTTTAGTGCTTTCGGCTTTTGGCCATAAACCAACTAACCAGCCGACGGACCGACCGACCGACCTTCCAACAGCTTCTTAACTGAGCGCATTGATTCTGCTGTCGATAATTGAAGTTTCAGCATCTTTCTTTTTATTATTTTTCTATTTTGTTTTATGTCTTTATTAGTACCCCTGAAAAATATATCGATATTATTGTATTTATTTGGCAAATGAATATCAAAATGCACTTAAAAATATTTAATATATTAAAACAAACCTTTTCCATTTTTCTTTCCCTTTATTTTTTTGTGGTGTGGTCTCTGATAAAGCAAAGTCGGCTGTGTTCTTCTCTTTGTGCCTGACCGCTAAAATAAATCATTAAAAAAATATGATATTTATTACTTGTAGTAATTTTAATGTGAGTTAAGTAGATGGGCTGGGTTGATGAATCAAAGAGTGGCGCTTGATCATAGAAGAAACAGGTGTACTACACAATGAACTAAGAATTTTTATGAGCAACTAAGAGCACTCAGGAGTAAATAAGACGAATATTTCAGATTGATTAGTCTTAAATATTAAATTTGAAGTAAGAAAAAACAAAATTTTTCTACATCAAAAATATTAACCAACACCATAAATGGTCTCCAAGTGATAATAGTCCATATTTTCATAAGAAATCAGCTTGTCTTTATTTGTGACCATTTGTGACGAGTTGAGAATCAGTAAAAGCACCAACGAGTCACAAAATCACACTTGTTACTCACTGTGACATTGTAAGCCTTCTTATTCACTGTGACTGTGCGTGAGAATAGGTAAGCTATTCTAGTTAGGGACGTCCATAAATTACGTGAGATAAAATTAGGAGAGGGGGGTTCAGTAAAATCTCACCAAATCTCACCTAGGTTTCATCGGACATCTCATGTGAACTTTTTAGTCCTTTAATATACATTTTTTTTTTAAATTTTGAAGTAATATCTCATGTCGGATACAGAGGAAGGGCTTCGTCAAAATCTCACTCAACCCCATCAAAAAGGGAGACAAGTCTAAATTTCTAGAAAATAACCTAAGGTAATTTATGAAATGAAATTATTGTTCTTGACCAAAGCAGCAATTAATACCGTCAGTTTAGAATCAGAATGCTTTCCCATTCATAAATATATTTCTTTTAGTAATTGAATTTCCGTTGCTATAATCGCATTGGCATAACAACAATTGATCAATATTACTTTGATTACAAGCCAGAGATTTCAACGTGTAGCCATGCTTTAATAATGCATACAATCAGTATTCATTCAAGAAAATAAAAGTGGAAATAAAAAAGAGCCAACTTCATTTAATAAACGAAGTACGAGAAAGAAATTATATTTATGTATCTGACGACTTTGCTCAAGGAGATGAACTGCTGAAGCTTCATAGCCCCGCCAGAAGAAGCCTGTCTGGCAGACACTTCGTTTCTCTGTCTGTCTGACAACCACCTACGTAAATGTACAATTTTTAGCATTTCGTTGGCAGAGTTTTTCGTCATTCTCAATCACATCATAATGAAGAAACTTTTTTTTCTTTTTCATTCCAATTTTTTTTTTTTTTTTTGTGAACTTTTTGAAGTTCCATCTACGCACATCTTCGGGTATAACCAGACTCAATCAGACTCAACAAGTTAACAGCAGCCAAGCAATTCAGCAAGCTAGCGAGCAGCACATGAATGAAGAGTTGGAGTTGTCTTGAGGAAATTGCAACGGCCGCCTACCAAAACTGGCCTCACCTCTGCACACCTCACCTCATCACACCGTGCATAAGTTGGCATCGTTCATATATACACATAGATGTTCATGGTTCACGCATTCGTTCACAGCTCTTACTGTCATGGTCGATATTGCGTTGACACCAAATTTGCATTAAAATGTAATTTTCTCCTGTGCGATCGTAATGCATCTTTAGTGTCTATTGGGTATGACATTAGTCATGTCGTTGCTATGCAACTTGTTGTTGTTGTTGTTATTGTTGTAATAACACTTCGTTTCGTCTTTTCGCCCATAATGAACATACAATGCATCAACCTCCCCCCCAACAGACACAACATGATTCAACACTGCCTTTGCTTCGATCTGTGTGTCTTGTATGTATCTAACTATCTGTCTGTCTGTCTGTCTATCTGTCTCTGTATGTTTGAGTGTGTGTGTTGACTGTCAGTGACGTTGCCAGACGAGATCGCGGCATGCAAGTCTAAGTGATTATAGATGGTGACAGTGTTGTTAACGCGTGCTTACATTTGATTTCACTATATTAAAATAATTAGTTAGACTTGCTGTTGTTGTTGTTGTTGTTTGTTGTATTTGTGGGTGGGAAAGCGTACAAAAAAAATTAACTATAAAATTTTTCAAACTTCCGGGTTTATCCATGTCATTGTTCTGTGCGTAAATTTATTATTTTATTTAATGAAAAAAAAAGAAAATAATAAAATTTCTGCAATCAAGCTCACTTGCTTATCAGCGCTGTTGAAGCAAATAAAATACACAAAACTTTAGCGCATTTTGCGTGAAAATGAACAACAAACTAAACACTTGAATAAAGGGGGAAAAAAAATCTACCAAGTGACGCCATCAGACATAGAAAGAAGGCAGTCAAGTCGGGAGGGATAAAGTTGTGTTAGACAGGCGCAACAACATCGAAGAACTTGATGTTGATGATGATGAATACAAAAAGGAGACGATGAAGATGGCAAAGGTGTTCTTGTTGTTGTTGTTGCGGTAGGTTGTAGTAGGCGGCCAGTAGTTTGGGCAAGTACAAATAATGTGTTAAATACTGTCACTTGTATTAGGGCTTGCAGCACACGCAGGCGCAGGCAACGACACTTAACACAATCATCATGATGATGATAATGATGATGATGATGCTGCTAAATGCTGCAAATGTGTTGGAATTTTTGCAAATGTGCCCACACAAAAATTGGGCAGCAGCACAAGTAAATAATAAAAAAATAAAAAAAAAACAAAATACAGAAAGGAAGCTATTTTCGGCTTTAGCGAAACTTATATACTCTTGAAAGAATTTTCAAAATTATTTATATTGGAAATTCCTTTTTGGCAGTTTTCCAATGAGACCAATGAGTTTTTGAAGACGTCCATAAATTACGTGAGGTTTTTCTCTGGAAGTTTAGACTCCTTCCACCCTCTTGGTGAGATTTAGTGAGGTCTTGATGAACCCTCACATGAGATTTTGCTTAAAATTTTGAAAAAAAAATTTAAATATAGGTTTTGCTGAACCGCCCCTTTCCTTAATTTTTTCTACCGTAATTTATGGACGTCCCCTTCTAATTTTTATATATTCTCTATTTGTCTTTGCAATCTTTTTGTAGAGAAATCTAATTTTTAAGTTTTTCTCTATAAATAAACCTCATTTTTGAACCCATCATTCCTATGGTAGCTATATGCCATAGTCGTCCGATTTTCATCAATCTCGCAGACTGTCTTTTTTAATGCTCAAGATGTTCTTGTGCCAAAAATTGAGTTGGTAATTCTAAAAGGAAAATATTTATATTTTATTATATATACTTTACATAGTCTCTGCGTAGCAAACTGCATGACAAAGTTAATATGCTCTGACAAGCATATAAAAAGCTGCAAAACAATAACAAAAAAAAAGAAAAAAGCAGCAGAAGAAACGAAAAAAAAAAAATCATAACATTTAAGTAAAAAGCAAACTCGGCTGCTGCTGCTGCTGCTACTTGCCTACGCCCACTTGCGTTATAAATTTGATTTTATTCTACAACAATTTCTATGCCTGCCATTTTCTTTATTTCGCTTACACTCGACAAACGCATTGCACAGATTCAGATACAGATGCAGATACAAATACAGATTCAGTTTCGGCGATTCGTATTGCAGTTGCAGTTGCACTTAAGTCAAGTCAAGTCAGAGCGCTTCGTTTATTGTTGCTGTCGCTGTTGTTGTTGTTGTTGCTGTTTAGACGCGTCTGATCGTGCTTGCCACTGTGACAAAACTGCAACGGGCGACGACGTGTAGGCCAGCAATTTTTGTAATTAATTTATTGCTTTACTTGTTTGTGGCACATAAAATTGTCAAGCGTACAGCGATGTCACTGCGCTGACATAAAGCTATTTTTAATTGGAGTGCTCTGCTACTGTTGTAAGGGGCGATCGAAAATATGTCCGAACAGTATGAGAACGACAAAAAAAAAGGAGAAGTTGTTGTTGTTGGAGTTGCAACAAATGCATCATAGATGCCATTGACTGAGTGCAACTTCAGATTTTTCACTTTTCTTCAGGACTTCATTTTCTTTCTCACTCTCTCTCTCTCACTCGCCATTTTAATTACTTTGCTGCTTAGCAGAAAATATTGAATTGTGACTGTTTGTTTTATGTCTTTTGGCATTCTTTACACTCACTTCATCTTTTTGCAGTTCAAAGCATATTTTTTCAAAGATCAAATAATGATTTATTACTGCATTTGAGCGTTTGCAAGATACACAGCATAAATAGATAAATTTAATTCACTTGATACTTGACTTTGTTTCAGTTCGTTTTAGTTTTTCTATTTCTATTCTAGATACAACCCAAAGCGCACATCTGAGCTCCTACACTTCACAAAGAACAGGATAAGAATGCTGGTAGGATTCTTAACGGGACACTGTACAATGAATCTCAACTAAACTTCTGTCGTAGCTGCGAGAATGAAGAGGAGATAGAGAGTGTCCAACACCTTCTCTGTGTCTGTCCTGCACTTCTCTGAAGGACAACACAATTCCTGGGCAAACCGTTTTTTGACGAACTGGGCAATCTAGCGAATGCGGGCCTGGCACTCCTTCTGGACTCTACTGGGTGGTTTCGTGGACTGCCGAAGCCTAATGGGACCGGCCAGTAGGACATAGACAAAACCTCTTTTCCCATCTGTTACCCCCATCAACCCCACCCACTCTAAGCTAATCCTCCTGACATTTTCTCAGACATCACAATGAACTTAAGGGTCACTGGGTGCTCGTTTTGGGCCAAACTGTTCTCCTTGACTGTCTTTTTTCTTTCCTGCCTTTCACTCTCTCTCTCTCTCTTTCTCTCACTCTATAACTCACTAATTTTTAAGAAATATTTTAATTATGATTAAAATAATTCATTTTCGATTCCCTGCCTTGGAATCCTAAATAATATTTCAAAATTTGTCCAAAATTTGTTTTTATGCCATCATCATTTACACCAACTGATGAACGGATAATCTATTTGAAAGCGTTTTTTACTTAATTGTCGCGTAAAACAACATAAGACATCAAATGTTCAGACCTAAATTTGCTTAAGTACGATTTTTTTTTAAGAAAACACAAATGATTCACACCCACGTAAAAGCTAACTTTGATGTGTTGAAATCTCTAAGACGATCTGTGCCATTTTTTCTCAACATTTCCCACACAAATGCGCAAAGAAAGTGAATTCGTTAAACCGAAACCAATAAAAACAAGACGCCATGAATATTAAAAAAAAACTCTCAACAACAAAAGACACCAAAAGTAAATCTTTAAGTTAAAACCAAAAACAAATTCCCACCTTTCACACTTAAGAAAATGCGAAAACTTGTAATCAGAGTTGGTAGTTGCCAACAAAAACAATAACAATAACAACAACATCAACCACAACAAGAAAGAAAAAAAATATATATATGAGGAAGAGAAACTTATTATTTCTTTCATGTCAAATTATTGACCCAAGTCAGTGTTACTGAAATGTTTATGCGAATTCATGACTGAGATTCACTATTGATAAATCTTTGACTTGCTGCTTTGCTACTCTGTCACATGTTTCGCTGCCAAGCACACAAGCGCGACAGAGTTTGCATCCTTCAAAGTAAACGCTCAGAGCAGAGCTTCAAGCAAATACTAAACTGATCAACATGCCACTTGACATCTGTGTGTGTGTGTGTGTTGCATGCATGCAAATATGCAGCATGCAGGTGAAGCCAAGACGATTCAAGACCAAATCAAGTTTCAACTCAGGGAAAAAAAAAGGAAAAAACAATTTTTTAGTTACCGAATCGAATATGAATATGCAGCGACAACTTGTGGAACGCCTGCTGTTTGTTAAACTTTATATTGTGTCATAAGCGCAACCGAAGACAGAAACTACGCTCAAACTGCGCTTCTGACTTCATCTTTAGCGAACTTTGTCTTCGATCACAGTTGCTTTGTCGCTTAATTCAGCCAGAGCTCAGCAGCCGAGCCAAAGCGGTGCCATGTCGCGTCATGAGAACTTCAAGCTGAGTCACAATTTCAGTATGTTCAAAGTAACAGAAGTCACACTATTGATCTCATTCAATATTTTGGTACTTTAAATGGAAATCTTTTTAACTTGTCTAGAAGCAAAATGTCTTTGAGTGTCCTGTTGAGTCTTTTATTAATAATCTATCGAACTCCTAAAGCGACCTCTATTCTAACTAGGGAATACAATCCCGGGATCCAGAATCCCGGAATCACGGTCGTTTTTTGATCCCGAAAATACCAGAAACTATTAGACGAGAAATGAGGTTATTTCAAAATGGAAGAGTTCGAGGATATCACTTGGAATTAGTATATAAGCATCTATTATCGATTCCTCCAAAAAGTATAGAGTCTAAAAGAGCATACGAATCTCGGGATCCCAAGATTGAAAAATATTCCAGGGATTATATTCTCTAATTCTAACCATCAGTCTTTATTTATTTTAACTTTAAGTTGCTCTCCGCAGTAAAGCGACACTAAATCTGTTTAATATATTTTTTTGATCCATGCTTTCTAAAAATATCACTTAACTCAGAAACTTATTTCTAAGATCCAACAGCCTATTAATGAAAATTCTACTCGATCTTTGGTTCTATATTTCTTGTCACAAATTCAATTCACAAAGACAGAAAACTCTTACCAATTTTTCAATCTTGAAAATATATTATACAATCCTGAAGCACGCAACCGACAGTTTTTGAATTTTGTAAAACATTTTCTAAAAAAAATTATTAACAGATTTTAATATTGATTATTAATTGATTTGCTTTGCTTACCGCTTTGAAGACTGAAGTATTGGACATTGTGAAGGATTAAATCAGATCAATTTATCTCATCAAAATTTGTTTTAAAATTCCCCAAAATTCTTTGAACATTTCAGCTTCATTTGTTTGATTCTGCGCGCATCCTAAAAAAAAACAAAAACGTAAGTGAAAAAAAGGTTGATTATATTCTCATAAACTCAAACACAATCGATATTTGCATCAGAATTTTGCTAACGTTGTTGTTGTTGCTGTATTATTTGAGCAAACCATTGAAAAACCATAAACCATACATTGAACACCAGCTGTGCACAACATACAAGCAACAAATTGTCAATATTCAAGCAACAACAGCGATTTCCAAAGCGACAATCGACGTCCCACTGTGCAAAAAGGCAACGTCTCGATTCAATTCAATACGATTCGATACGATTCGATTGGATTGGACTTGTCTACAACGTCGCCAGACTCCAAACTCCAAATTCAAGACTCATGTATGGGCAATAAGTTCAACTGTGAGTGGCAACTTTAACTTTGACTTTGTCTGTTTGTTGCTTTTGGATTTACTGATGCTGCTGCTGTTGCGTTTATCATTAACAAGCGATCAATACATCAATATGGTCAATAAAGTTCAAGTTGAAACAGACAGGCCCACAAATGGCACAACTGTTAGTGTTGTAGAAAGAAGTAGTAGAAGGCTTCGGCTTCGGATACGAATTCGGACGCGAGGCGACTTCATTCGAGACATGCTTTTCACTCTACTCGATAAACGATTTGACTTGTCTTGGGTAGATTTGTATGCAAGAAATTTGTTGCTGTTGAAATTTAAGAACTTTGCTTAAAATCAAACTTGTTGTTGTTGGTTCGTTGGTTGGTTGGTTGGTTGGTGTAGGCCGTCTGCCTCTGCTTTCTTTGTCATGATCGTTGGCTTTAAGCATTGTTCAATTTGTGTCCTCATCGTTGTTGTTACGTCTTTGCAGCATGTTGCTGCTGTTGATCACAAATTTGTACAAACAAGCCACATAAAAATGTTGCTGCCTTACCAAAACAACAACAACAACAACAATAGCAACAACAATGCATCGAAATCCTGCGCATGCGTTTTTAGTTTCATTTATTTGTTGGCCCTCTTTCATTGCTTTCGTTGCTTGCAACACTTGCAACATTGCATACTTGTTGCTGTTTTTTTTTTTTATAATTTTTTTTTTTATTTTTAACTGCTTCCGTTCAGTGGCAAGGATCAGTTTTTTTTCGTAGATTCGAAGTTTTTTTCTCCTACTCTTGTTTTCCTGTGTGTCTGTTTTATTTTTGCGCTCTTGCTGCGATCACATTTGATCGCGTCTTGCAACTAACTACAAATTGGTGATCACGGTTTTCATGTTGTACATGCAAATTCATTGCTACTGGTTTATGTGCGCCTGTGTATGTGTGTGTTTGTTGTCGCCTTTATCTTAACCAAACACACTCACACACTTGATTCAATACTCGATGCGTATGTGAGCAGCTCAGCTCGGTTGTTTGTTTATTTATACTGTTTTTTTTTTTTTTTTTTTGTTTAGTCAACTAAGCTTTTTCGAAAAAAAAGATACTCAATGAGAGATGAGTAGATATTGTGCCAAATCAAATAAACAAAAAAATTATTAACTCAGCTAAATAATATTGAACATTCATAAGAAACGACTAACTCGATACATTACATAACTCTTAAAAGAAAACTAAAAAAAACAATTGTATATCAATCAAAGTAAACATTATGTTGAAAAAAACGATTAGTTTATAAAAGATTTATGTAGAATATCAACTTTTTCAAAGGAACATACGTTGAAAATCATATAATAAGCCTGAAAAGAAAAAAACCTCTTAAAAAAATTAATGAAACCAAAGAAATTTGAGGTTTATATACTCTATACATATCATTCTAATACCAAGTAACCAAGCTTATAGCTCAAAATTACTTAAAACTTATATTAGATAAAAGTATATCTAAAGTTTAGAAATAATGATTCATTTTACAATTAAAGTATTGTAGATCATCTTTTGTAAAAGCTATCCAACGTTTCCAAGGAAGTTTCAAATAAGAAAATTTAATAAATTTCTGTTAAATATTGCAAAGGACTACAAGACCCTTGATTTTCATTAATTATAATATATCTCCCAAAACATATTATTCCTAAAACGAATTCTTTGCACAAAAATGCCACAAAGGCTGATCAAGGGTTAAACAGTCAACTGCATTGACAATGCGTTGCCATGAATTGAGCTCTTTTTGGGTGACTAAGAATTGAATAGCTTAACGTGCCAACAACTACAACAACAACAACAACAACTGTTTGCCGAAATGGGCGTCTGGTCATGAATGGAAGTGAAGTTAGCGAAAAGTGGCTGCTGAATGACGATGTGACAGGTAACAAGTAGCAAATGTCGCTAGTTTTATAGCCATGTTCGTTTCGACCAACCAAACCTAACAGCAAACACAACAACAACAACAACAACAACAAGGAATACGACGGTGAGAATAGCAAAATTCAAATGTATCTGCATAAAGTATGTAAAATAGTTGGCGCCTATTTTGAGACATCCAATCAGACCTGAATGGCATGACTTACTACTTATACAAAGGGTGTGCCAAAATACACAAGTGATTTGAATTTCGTGCTTAAAATAAAGATTGATCAATGAAAGAAAAAAACAAATATCATATACTCGTATGTTACAAAGAACAGCACAACACATACAGCAGTTTAGCATGCAATCTTAAGCTACTGCCTTTTACGGTCGCTATGATCTTTTGGAACACCCTTTATTTACAACAAAAACACAACAAATCAAAAAAGGTTCGATTAGCATATTAAATGATGTTACTCATCTATTTTTTTTTTTTATTAAATATTTTTTTGTTTTAGGTTTCTTCGTCGTTCTTAATTATTTAACAAAATTTGTTTTTTTTTTTTTTGCTAAAATTTGTATATTTTATTTATTTATTTTTTGTGTGATTTTCGCCGCAAATTTCGACATATTTGGTTTTGCTGATCTGATCAATCTGTTAAAAATGTTTATTGCTTTTCCCAATGTGCTTTATTGTTGTTCTTGTTGTTGCTACAAATATTGAGCGCTGCCCTGAGGCACAAATACACAGCCGACCAACACCAAAGCCCAACAAAAATAATAAAAACAAAAACAACTACGAGAGACGTCAAGACGCGTTTGACGTTGTTTCGAGCCGAAATTTGTCATACTTTGGACACACCACATCACGTTCAATGTACGAACGCTTTAAGCAATTGATGGACGACGGGGGCGATGGACGATCGGTCGGTGGGGCCAACAGTCCAGGCGTCCATATGGACGCGTGATACAAGCACAAAAATAATCGGAAGAAGACAGTAAACCAAAATGAGTGTGAATTAATACTTGTGTATGTTTGTGTGTGAGTATTTTTATTTTTTTCAACAGAAGATAAACAAAAAAAAAACAACAACAACAAACGACTCAAGCTTATCAGATTTAATCGAGCTTCAACATTATTTCGAAGATCATTTTTTCGGTTTTGGGTTAATTTCTGTTGAACTTTTTTTTCCATTTTATTTTCCCTTTTTGTTTACAAGTCGTCGACGACGACAACGACGCCTTTTGCCGTTGACAGTCATCATGATTTCCTTATGACTAAAACGAAGCTTTTATTAGTGTTTGTGGGGCAAGGGGGTTAACCGTAAGAAGTCAATTTTTATTGTTTTGCTGTATGTAATTGAAAGAGAGGAAAAAAAGACGCCCTCATGTCGTTGACACGCCCCAAACAAATTTAACACGTGCGAAATAAATTGTACTTTTTTTCTGTTTTGTTGTTGATCAAGTATTTTTTGTTTTATTTTTGTGTGCTAATAAATGTTTAAATAAAATAAAAAATAAATCTTTTTCATAAACATTTATAAGGTTGGCTTATATTGCTGCCAACCTGGCATATTCTTTCGACAAGTACGGCAGTCTCATCTTGCGCCCGAACATTCAATTTGAATACTTAATTGCCGTATGTCGCGTATGGCCTTGTATTGCATACGACTAGTTAGTGTTTGTGCTTAAAAATGCAGGAAGTTTTTGCATTTTAAGTTTTCATATATAAATTTTCTTAATTATTAAACGATTTAAATTATATTATTGTGTTATTTTGGTAATGAGAATAAATTTTGTGCATTGCATAATTTTTTTGAAACGCTTTACTTTGATCTGTTAAATATTTATTTGGATTTATGGAATTTATACAAACCGGAAAAATATAAAAAAACTTTCAAAAAAAGACAATTTCCTGTCATTGTTTGTTGTTGGTTTTTGATTTCACCTCAAGAAAATCCAATTGACCTCGAAGCTGTTTGTCATGTATGAATGTCTTGCGGCTCTACTGTTTTAGGCCATAAAAATTTCCAATTAATTGTTGAAGTAGCACGCTGAAACTTCTTCGCCGGAACATTAAAAAAAAAAAAACGAAAAATGAAAAAAAAATTGTCACTTGTTTGTTTCGGACATTTTTCGGCTTGATATCATTTCATTTGATTTTTTTTTTTTTTTTTTTTTTTTGGTTTTTTCAGTTCAATGGAAACAAAGTCCACGGACATAAAAATTAAATGTTTCGACCATCAAACATAAAAATGAGTTGAAAAAACTAACAAACAAACGAAAGCAATTAAAAATTGCTATAGTTCGGCGACGTGTTTCGTAGCTGGTTTGAATTTGAGTTTGGTCTGAGTATGAGTTTGATTTTTTACCAAGAATTGTTAGCCGACAAACAACAAAAAAAGGGCATTACCAAAATGTAAGTTGCTTATTAGAATATGTCAAAGTGTTCAAATTCATTGAAATTTTATGAAGGCTTGAAGTTATTGTTTGAAATATTTGATCAAAATTAAACTTTTATTACTGAAGGAACACGTTTTGAATCTGGAGATTTATTCATTAATCCTTAGTAAACGCTATTGAAGTCTAAACTTAACAAAAGTTTTAGAGAATCTTTGTATTTAAGTAGATTGTTTTTTTTTTTTCCAAAGTGCAACTGACACACTTCACACACATGGCGGACCAACATGTTACTCAACGCGAGACCATCCAACCACCCGTCAAACAAACTCAATACTTATCTTACTAATAAGGCTTTCTATCTGTCCAGACTTTCTATCTATCTATCTATGTATCTATAACTACAGATTGCACGCCCTGCGAAGCGCTTACTTACTTATCAAAAGTTATTTGTCACTCAGTCGAGTTTTGTACACACCTCAACTTCACTTAGCTAACCACTTTGCCCAACACCCAAACCACCCAAATGGCAGCACTTCATATCATTCTCTATATATCGTATATGTTTGTATGTATGTCTGTGCACTCATACGTTTAGTTAATAAATATAATTAATATGATGGAAGCCTGTGTAAAACGCAAACGCATCACATATGGATAATATAGAATACAGTGAACAGCAGTCAAGGGCATGAGCTTGGGCAGGGGGAGAGTCGCGTGATGACCCTCACCATGATGACGGCAACTGCTGCAACTGAGTGGTTAATATTAATGTATGTATGTATGTGTGTGTGTGTGTGTGTGTGCGTTATATTTCATTATTCATCTTTAATTTTGTCACCAAGTTTTACATGAACATCAACGTACAAACAGATACAATTAATCGATTTTTGTCAAGCTTAGCATGCCTGGCCTCTTCAAAAAAGACCTTCAGCTTCTGTTCACACTACATTATCTATCTCTCTCACTTACTCACTCACGCTGCTTCATCAACATGTGTCACAGCTTTGCTTTAGTTCATTTTCTATATTGAAATCAACTGAAGAAGTTCTTGTTTTATGCGATTTGATGATAAAAGTTCATTAGCAACGCATCACTGAGCCTCTATATGTATGTGCGAGTGTGTGTGTGTATTATTGGACCCTGATGTGTTGTGTAGGTGGTGCTCTGGACACACGCCCTTTTTGCCAGCCAAGCGTGTTGTGCGTCTTCATCGTCATCATCATCGTTAGTTTATTAGCAATAAATAAACTTCATAAATTCATAATTAACATTTGTGGCCCATTTCAATATCGACAACATTTTGTAGGTCAACGTTAGTGTCAATTATGCTTTACATGTTATAAGTTGTGTGCACTTTGAATTTCATTAGTTAATAACTGATAGTTCTTTTTTTCATCTTTAATTAAAATTAATAATAAATATCTGCTTGGCTCTCATTTAATAGCAAAATTCAGCATTTTGTTATATAAAATTTTATTTGTTTTACCTTATTATTAGAAAAAGTCCATTTGTTGAGAATCGTTCAAAAATTCAACAATGTATATTTTATAATTTTTATCAAGAACATTTTTTTGAATGCCACTAATTTTTAATTGAGCATGAAACAATACACAGAATTTTCTTTATTTAGATTAAAACACTTTTTACAGTTATTAAAGATACATTTTTCATAACCTTTCACTTTAAACTTTGACGTTCCATCAACTTCTTGAGATGCTGATCTAATAAACTTACAAATCGCCAGACCAAATCCATTTGCGGAAACGTATAAAATGCATAGAGTTGTCATCTTTGTGAAAAAAAATCATAAGCCGCTGGGCAGCGTGTCCCTAATAAGAACGGTAAAAGTGTTAACTACACAAATAGTGTTGTAAACACTCGGAAAAATAATTGCAACGTGGCAATTTTGTGAGATCCAAAAAAAGTGAAAAAAAAAATGCAAAAATTATAAACACAAATAAAAAAAAAAAGAAAGAGGAATTATTGAGGAGCACATTATTTATCTGCCGATTCATGGAAAAAAGGGTACTATTAAAAATATTTTCATACATATTTTTAGTAAGCATTTTTTTTTTAAAGGAATTCAAACTTGTTGCTAATCGATTTTTTTTTTGTATGAAATCGAATAAGGGTTCTGCTTTGTTATTGTGTTAAGTTAAAATAATAAATTTTCATTGTTTATTTTTTGAAAAATTTGCAGTAATTAAATTCAGTAAAAGTCTCTAAACTAAAGAGAAGTAACGATCGATCATAATCAATAAAATTATTATTTTCATAAATGAAATATTCTTTAAATATTGAAGAAAGTTTCTTCATGATTCATTGAAATTGAGAGTTCTATAAAAACTCAAAGTACTTTTCCCTTTAATATATTTACATTAACTTTTGTTTTTGTTGTATGCTCATTTTTATGGCTCTGGCTTCAAGCTCAGCGTTATACGCATCTGGGCTTTTCGAAATTAACATTAAAAAAAGAAGAAGAATAACATTGCTTCGCAGAATTTTATACTAAAATCGATGACTCCAATCACGTCTTAATCGAAGTCAATGATAATCACATGTTCATCTCAGTCTCGTTCTCGTTCTCAAGACGACAGACAACGCCAACAAGCTCAGCGCGAAATTTCTCATTCCACACACCTTTTTTTTGTTGTTGTAGTTGTTGTTGTTGTCTGCTTTTATATAAACTTATATTGTTTTACCAATTAACAAACACAATAAAGTCTTTAAATAAAAATCTGTCAACTTTATCAGTTGGAGCAAATTTTATCTGTCAACTTGGCGCAAAAAAACAAAAGACAAAAAAAAAAATAAATAAAGAGAAGAGACAACTTTGGTAGAGAACACTACGTCGGCTATTTATGCATGCCAGGCACGCACAACGAGCCAAGTCAGCAAGCCAACCAGTCAGTGAGCCAAGCCAGCCAGCCAGCCAGCCCAGCGATCAAGCGTACGTTCGAGCGGCATATGCACTCAGAGATGAAGCGCCGAATGGCATGCCGCAAGCCGTTGGCTCAATGTACGATATGCTTGAGCATTGTGGCGGCTTCAAGCTTTTTTTTTGTTTTCTTTTTTTTTTTTCTCGTCAGGCTTGAAGTCAGCAACAAAAGTTCTGCGGCTGAGAACGCGCGTCAGCGTCATAAAAATGTCATTCTTGAGCGCGCGAACGCGCGTTTTAACTCAAAAGTGGCGCGCGCATTGAAACAGTTTGTTGTTGTTGTTGTTGTTATTGTTGCTTGGAAACGCGGCAAAGGCTTCTTTATACTCCTGCTGCTGTTACTGTTGCTTTTAACATGATGATCATCTGGCTTTTTCTGCTCCATGCTTCTGGCACTTCGCTTAGAGTTTTGCATTCGGCATGCCCAACCGCCCGCCAAAATATGAACGATTTGTGTATTTTAGATTGAAATCGAAATAAGCAAACGAATGCATGACGGACACACGTGAAGCTCTTCTTATTTTTTTTTTTTTTTTTAGTACGCCTTTGCCGATCTTCTTCAACGTTGTTGATCCTCAATGTTGTTGGCGCATAAACTTAGCGTTGGCGTTGACAATGCAATTGTGTAAGTGTGTGTGTGTGTAAAATTTCTGTGATTTGTCAAAACTGTTACGATCGCAAAGTCACCGATAAGTAGAAGTCGGCATGCTTTGTTCTTCAATGTTATATCTTCAGAACAGATCGTTGTATCTTTTAGCTTTTGTTTTGCTTTGTGTGTAATAAAATTATTGAATATCTTGATTTGTGTTTAAACTGTGGTATGTGTGTGTGTGTATATATTTAACGCCTTTATTAATAATTATTATACAAACAAATATTCTGCGAAATCATTCAGGCGCCGTCATATATGAGAAAGTTCTTGAAAGCTTAAATGACAAAATGTAATGTAAAAAAAAAAAAAATAAATAGATTCTTAATAATATAAACTTTTATTATTACAAGTTAAACAAATGATTATGTTGCTGATGATGATGATGATGATCAAAGTTGTTGGTTTGTTTAATATTTGTTTTATTTCGTCGCTCTCGAAGACTACTTCGGTTTATGTTAATGAGCCCAACAACGCTCAAACAAAAGGCTTGCCGCCTTCGCTTATTGAAGTTTGTTAAAAAGACGGTTTTTTGTTGTTTTTTTTTTTTTTTTTGTTATGTAAACTATGACATGTTCAACATGACGTTAACGACGCGTGTCTTCTTCATCGTTGTCATCTTCATCATCATCATTGTCTGATTGACAGTCCAGCATGGCTACAAACTTCTTGGCTTACAATGTTTTTATTTGTGTGCCTATGTGTGTGTGTGTGTGTGTGCGGGTACTATGTGAAGCCAATCATCAGTGCATCAGTCTGTCATTCGTCGTCTGCACTATTTGATATTGACACAGTGTTTGACATTATTGACACGAGACAATCAACAACGTCATCATCATCATCGTTTCTCTGTCTTTATGATTATCTTCTGTGACAACGTCAATGCGTCAGTTGGCTTGTAAACTTGTCTTAAGTGTGCCATGTCTGTCGTACTGAAGACGATACATAATTTTTTTTTTTTTTTTTTGTTTGGTGTTTGTTGTTTATTCTGCTTGGGCGTGAATTTTATTTCAGAGAATTCTTTCCGGGTTTCATTTATTGGCATGCAATTAAAGTCCGTCTGCGTTGCATTTTTAATTAAGTTGAATTAAAGTTCAAATATGCAGACAAGTTATTTATTTAATATTCGAATTGAAGCCAAACGGTCGTTACAAAATCGACAGAGAATCGTAGCTGTTTGGGCTTTCAAGCTACATATTAGAAGAAGCGTTGCAATTAATTGAGCTGAGTGAAGATCGTAAATATCACTGATCATGTATTCATAAAGTTCGATAAATACAAGAAATTAAACATAAAATAATGTAGAACGGACGGGCATAGTTCCAGTGATCCTCAAGAACTCAATGATGGTCAAAGACGCAGTGATCATCACAGACTCAGTAAACCTTTCGCTGATAGTCGATGACTCAGCGATCGGACGGGCATATTTCAGTGATCCTCAAGGACTCAGTGATGGTCAAAGATTCAGTGATCATCACAGGCTCAGTAAACCTTTCGCTGATAGTCGATGACTCAGTGATCGTCAATGCCTCAGTTATCGTCAAAGAGCTAATGATCGTTAAAGTCCCAGTGGTCGCCGAAGATTCAGTGATAGGTAAAGATTCAGTGATAATCACAGACTCAGTAATCCTTTAGCTGATAATCAAAGATTCGGTCATAATAAAGGACTCAATGATAGTCAAATGTGATTCTTTAGCTGTGATATGTGATATATACGAAGTACGCAAAATGTTTGTCCTACGCCTACTTATTCCTTGTACCTTCTTCTCCTTTGAAAGCCAAACAAATCGAAGAACAACGCGATTCATTGTCTCTCACACTCTGCCTCTGACTGCGTAAAGTTTCATTTTAACAAGGCTTGTTGTCTTAAATGATCACTTATAAAATTAATGTCTACAAAAATGCATTTATAGATACTTCCAACTATTTTGTACAATGCATTTTTCATAGCTTAAATTGTAAGCGGACATGTACCACCATAGACATTGAGACAGACAGTGAGACAGCAGAAGACAAGGCATGCAAATGCAAAATCCTTAACACTTGATTGCCAATATTACCAGTGCCCACTACTGGCAGTTGCGCACACGCACTCGACTGACTTTGGTACAAATCGCACTACTGACTTCGCTGTTTCGCAACTGAGTTTGAGTAGACTGAACAGATCAGACAACGATTAGTTGCACAAAATAGATTTTTGATTCGGCTAAAACGACTGTGGAATAAAGACATGTTTTTAATATCAAGAAACTTTATAGAATATCAGTGATTTTAGTTAATTCGAAAATTGGAAGGTTAAAAGAGTCGAAACTGTATGGAGTATTCTTCAGCAGTATGCCTTTAAGAAGAAGAAATTTTTCAGACTATTCTATTCTCTATTAACATATCTTTGAATGCCCTCTATCAAAGCGGTGATATGGCGATTCAATGTTTTACACAAAGTCAGGTTGTAACACCATTGAAGATCACATGCTAGCAAGCTTCAGGACAAGTCTTAAGCTATGTAGGCATGAAACTATTATGACACCTGTATATTTTTTAGTCTATCCTTTAATCGAACAACATTACATAGCTATCCATTATACAATTCATTCATCATTCATTCATCTACGCCTTAAGATCTTTATACCTATATTTCCATCACTGTCGTTCTACTGATTTGGGTATGTAATTATTTATCTATCTATCTCTCTACTGATCTGCATACTTATCTATCTATCTCTCTACCGATCTATATATTTATCTATAAGCTATCCCAATATTTTAGGATTATATTATTATCTCATAGCGTATGCGTATTGCCAACCAAGCTGACTTGTTGCGCACAAAATCTCCATGGATATCGCGCCGATGCTTTCCTGTAGGCTTTTTGCTTTTTTATGTGTGTTTTGGTTCCTTTTATTTGTTTTTATTTTCGCGTACAATTATTGCATTTTGTTGTTAAACAATGAAGGTGTTGAATTTTCGTTTGCAACTTTGTCGAAATTTTACTGAAGAAGGCCTCAACTCGCATTCAACTCAAGAATTGACCAAGCACCGTTTAAGTTGGAGTTCGACAACTTCAATTCTTGCGAATGTTTTTTGTTTTCTTCTCGTTTTGTTTGTGTTTTTGTTTGTGTTTTGTGATTTTGGTGTGAGGCAACATGTAACAAATTTGTCGTTTGTAACTTGTTGTGATAAATTTTTCGCGATAAGAACGTGTGAACGTTGAAAAGGAATTTCATTATTTTTGCTTCTTAATTTTTTATTTTTATTTTTTTTTTTTTTGCTTCTACAAATGATTGAAGATTGAAATGATTTAATGTAGTTTGCTGATAAGTTGATTTTGTATTTGATGAATGGCAATATTTTTTTAAATTTATTTATATATTTTGATTATTTGAAAATATTTATTACTTGCTTGAGCAAGAGCTGACACAGACCACCAAAATAGAGCGGGGAAAAAGACAAAAACAAAAACAAACAATCACGACCACAAGTACAATAACAACATCAACAGCAACATCAACAACAACAACAGCAATAAACAATGTTGCCGCCGATGTTGTTGTCGTTGTCGTTGTTGTTGTTGATATTTTTGTTTCTTTTTTCGGCATCAGTTTGCCTTTTGCCGCCTGTTTGAATCTTTCTTCTTTTTGATGCTGCAACCTGCTGCGCATATTTGTTGGTGTTAAATGCCACAGCCTCCAACTTGCCTCATTCAATCACTTACACACACACACACACGCACATGTGCGAATGAGATGGCAATTGTATGCTGTGTGATTTTCGGTTTCGAATTCTGAGCTCGTAACTCATGCGCACACGTTTGCTTGGGTCTATCAATCTCACATCTTTCGGGTTCTTCATCCGCCCGCTTGTCTGTCTATCTGTCCGTCCGTCCATCGATCGGTCTATCTGTGTGTTTGTCTCCTCGCCTGACCCTTGTTGGCTTGTCTATGAATATTATTTGGGCATCTATTTCTTTCGTGCCTTTTCGCCGACCTTTGTTGTGGCTTAAATTGTTGTTAATTTGCGCTGTGTGAGTAGTTTGTGCGGCTGCCTGAAGTTGCTGCCTCTTTTTTGTGTTTGCTATCGATATCAAATCGATTAGTTGTAATTTTGTTGTTGCTTTCTTTTTAATTCTTGCATTTGATACCAGATTTTGATATATTGAAACTGTCCAGAGCAAGTACACTGGCGAAAAAATGAAGATCTAAGCGATCTTGGCTTAGAGAAGTTTCTTTTAAAATTTTTCCCCAATTTTAAAACACTCCACTTTATGGATCTTGTAGGCATTTACTTATAGAAAGATTATATTTAAATTCTAAGAGTTATTTGTGATTTAAAATTTTTATTATGATCACTTCTTAAAAAAATATCAAAAATTTCTCGCAGTGCAACAGGTAAAGGACCTCATTACTCATTAAAACACTTGAATCTTCACTGACATTTGCACAAAAAAGAAAAAACAAAACAAAAATCACAACAACAAAGCAGACAATTAACAAAATATGCTGAAAGTGAAAGTGGCGTGAAGAACTGAGTTCACGAAGCAGCGTACGATCAAGTGTGCCCAAGAATATAAGCCAAGCGAACAAGCAATAAGGTTTGTATTGAACAAAGGATCGATAGGCAGTACAATAACAAGAATTTACAGTTGTTTGACAAGACTGACAGGCACGGGTAAAGGCACAGGCGCAGGCACGTTGGGACAGACAAAGCAACAACGCTAAATAGTCGAATTAGGAGCCAAACAAACCTTAAAACCCAAAATACATGTTGAAGACGATTTTTTCTTTTATTTTTTTTTATTTTTTTTTTTTTGTTTCTCGCTCCCTTTATTGCTTTCTTTTGCAGTACGGTTAAAATATATGCTTTCTTCCCATGAAATGTTGAAAAGATTTTGACTTATTGCCAGCGATTTGTCAACATTGGACATGGCACACACACACACACACACACACACACACACACACACGCACAAACAACTCAAATCGAGTTGAAATCATGTAAGTATGTAGAACATAAATCTATACAAATATGTAACGCAACAACAACAACAACGAGAAAACAAAATCAAGATTAGACAAAATTCTATCTATGGCTGTGCTATGAGCCAACATGATCGCGCGTCAATTCTAATGAAATGTTTACAAATTTAATACATATACATATACGATATGAAAGTTCGTGAGGATTGAAATGAAGTGTGGCAGTTTAACTTCAAAAATTCATGAGCATTTGTGTTCTATTCTACTTCTACACGATGAGCTTCAATAACCGACCAAAACCGCCTTACCAAAGACACACACACACAGACGTACATGACTTATTCTATGCATTTCGAGTTGGCAAGTCAAACTGAAACTGATAAATCTCAAACACATTGATCTGTTGATCCCAGCAATGTTTTCTTCAACAGTATTCCCTCTGCCAGCCTCCCAATACGGTACGGTCCGATCTGTCTGTCTGTCTGTTTCTCTGTGTGTCTCTCACTGTCGCTCTGAAGCTCACTTGTCCGTCCATTAATCGCCACTCATTCGTACGGTTGGTTTGCTCAATCGTTTGTACATTCATACATACGTACGTTCGATCGTTCCTTCTTTGGGTTGGCTCTGATGCCCTGATGGCACATCGCCTGCATACGTAATTAATCGATTGTCATTGCTAATAAGATTTAGTAGCACATTTGAAAGCGTGCGTCGAGCGTTGAACGATTTTTCATAAATTGTTTTTTGCGTTCACTCACGATCATCATTGGACATTTGCTTCGGTTTTAGGACAGTGGAAAGATTCGAATTCGTGTTATTTCTTGGTTGTTTTTTTTTTGTCATTTAAGTGATTTAAATTCGATTCGATTTGAGTATATTTAGAATTATACTATGTGACATCGATCACATTGAAGTAGAACAGAGATACGCTATAAATGTGGAAATGATAAGCGGGACACGAGAAATCGAGAAACTCTTGTCTGTACGTCTGTCGATTTTAAAAGTCAGCTGATGAAGTGATTACCTCTTAAAATATTTATTAAATTTTAGTCTTTTGACAAATTGTTCTATTTTTTTTTTTTTTCGCTCAAAGGAGTCTTTTGCCAGTAGAAATTATTTTGTTCTAAAAATCGGATCAAGATTTCGGCTTGAAATAATGTTCATCTTAAGATCTGACATTTTTTCTATGAAGTCTTAATAAGTCTTTATTTCAAAGAGAACTTTTAATCGTTGATGTTTAATTCCATAATTTACTTTGCTATAATTATAAAGAAGTTTTCTAATTTGATCTAGACCACAATACCACCTTATGCTGAACTATAGCTAAGAACTATGCAGATTGGTTCATAAGTACACAAATAGAAATTTTATCAAAATCGGTCAAGCTGTTCAGAAATTCGTCTTGACCTTAATAAAAAACACACGATCAATGGAATTTTATATATAACAAATTTTAAATATTCTGAAATGTTTATCAATAGAAAAGCGGTAGTATTCTGAACTAAAAATGTACGATTGCTCTTTATTGTTTAAATATTGTATTATTTTCTAAAACCAAAAAGCAAATAAAATTTCAAAATACTTAAATGAAGACTATTTTACTTTATGTTGCTGATATATATATATATTTGATCAAAATAAACCATTCGAATATAAGAAACCGAAACCAATGACAAATTTACAAAATTGGCTATTAAACAGTAAATGTTAATAGATGTGTTAAAGATATTTTAATAATAAAAATGGCAGCAAAAATAATATATATAACACAAAATTCTCTAAACGACAAAATGCTGTTTGTCGGCTTTTAACAAATCTTAATGTCATGTCATTAAAATTATACAAAAAAAAAAAGAAAAAAAAAAATATATAAAATAAAAAAAAATAAATAAAATATAATTGAGAAGACATAACAAGAAAGCGAAACAGTTCCCGAAAAGAAGCCGTGTCAAATTTGTTAGCTGTTGTGTGGTTGTTGTTGTTGTTTTTGCGCTAACTTAAAGAAGAGAATAAAATCTTTAAGAATTTTTATCGCTGTCGGCAAATCGGAAGTTTAATGGGTTAATGACGGCAACATACAAAAACGAACAGGCACACTTGCACTGACATGCCGTTGTCGGCAACGAATTCATTAATGCGTGCGACCCCCGAGTCAACCCCTATGACAAAAACAAAAACAACAACAACAAAATAAACAAATAACATTATATTTAAAAACAAAAAACAGAAAAAAGAAAACCAACAAGAAAGCAACAATAATAAAAATTACAGCCAACAAAATAGCAAAGAAGACTGAAGACGTCGCTGGACCACCTACCTTGGCGGCCCTGCCAAACGTACCCAAAAAACAAAAAAAAATAAAAAACAATAAAAATACTAAATGAAAACACAAAACGAGTCAAAAAAAAAAGCAAACTATTTTTAAAAATATTCTTTTTTTTTTTTTTTTAGTATTGAATTTGAACATTTTAAACGTTGCATGTCAAAAAATGACGCGACGTCAAATTCATTTAACTTTGATGATCTTTCAAATGGAATGACAGCGTTACAGATGACTTTTTCTTTTATAAGTATATAAATATATAAATATTTTTTTAAATATCTTTATCACTGCAATATTTAACGCAACATTAAATATGAGTTTATGTTTTTCTATGAGGACTTGTAAAGATGAATAGAAGAAAGAATTGTTCTTTGGTGTTCATCATTCATATATTTTAATATATATGTACATATGTATCACAGTGAAAGTTCTAGACGCGAACATCAACTGCGGGCAGACATCTCTCGGGACAGATTTTATTGTTTCAAGATTTGTTTTTAGTAAAAAAAAAAAAAAAAAAAATACGGTGAGCGGAGGCTCAAATCCACTGGAAACTTGAGTGTGGGATCTTCACTGTGTGGATACGAACGACTATGACAGCTCTCTCATGAATTGGGAATCTTAATATAATCTTGAGAATCTATCGCTATGACTGCTCTTCCGATTTTCGAAATAAAATTTGGAGGGAAGGGAGGGAGACACCCGTTTTATTGCTGGGAAAAAATATTCTCATATAAACGGATATACAGACATATGAAAGAGAGTCATTTTTTATATTTCGGGAATATTTATTTATTTTTTCATTTTCGTATTTTTCTAATTAAATTCCTTTTTTTAATAATTATTTATTAATTTATTTTATTTGCTGTTAATTTGTTTTTTTTTTTTTAACTTCCTTAGCTTAATTTTTGAACACGCTCAATGTTTGTTAATTAAAGGATTTGCCTTCATCTAAGAACAAGTTCAAACCACAATAAACTGCATAAATTAATAAATTTTTTATGTGTTTGTTGTTGTATTTGTTAATTTTATTTTTAGTGATGATATGCAATTAAAATGAATATTCACACGCCCTTTTGGCATGACAGTAGCGGACAATCAAGCAGCGACATGATCACATTATCAACGACAAAATCATCATTATCAGCAGCATCATAATGAACTGAACATCATTGTCAACGTCAGCGTCATCGTCATTGTCATCGTCATTTGTGATTGTGATTGTGTCTGCAACGAAGTGTTGATCGTCATCATTAACAGATCGCAAGACAATATCTTCAATGTATGCTTTCCAATTATTGAAATGTCACTTTTAATTAAAAATAACGGCACTGCATAGTAAAAATTGCAAAGCTATGTATGTATGTTCCACCCTCGAACACACAAAGAGTCAAATAACAGTTGCCCAACCCCTGACCGACGACCGATCAGCTTATTAATTGATCAACAGCGACCAAAAGATGCTGCTAGAAATAAGACAAGAAAAAAATGAAGAAGAGACAAAAACAAAAAAAAAAAAAAAGCGTGTTAATAATTATGACGGCGACTAATGTGATTATGATCATGATCATGAACATGTTAATAACGCTCAAGCTGCTATCACATTCTCTATCTCTCTCTCACTCTCTCTCTATCACACTCATGGTGTTGTAATGATCATTGCGGCAAGTCTGAGGTCGTTCAACAACATCGAAGACGAACTTGCTACGCATAATTAACAAATGCATACGATTTGAAATTGCCTGAAACGAAAGTACGCGTATTTTCAATTAAAAGAATTTCAATGTTGCACTTGGTTGGTCTTTTACAGTATACCATAAATGAAAATCATTTTGGGTTCATTATTGTCCAACGCCAGACAATATTTTTTTTATTTATTTATTTTTTTGTACTTATATACATTTAAGTATCATCAGTAACAGTGCAACTGAAGATGTTGTTTGTATTGTTGTTGTTGTTGTTGTTTGCTCATTAATAAAGTGTCCGAGCAATGATATTGACTTATGGCATTTTTATTAAGCATTTGCAGTTAAGTAAAAGTTCATCAGAAGCGCTAAAGAAGTCAACACACGCAGCGCGAGCATTCCGGGAATTTTTCATGCTTATGATAGACCAAAGCAGTACAGAACAGAACAGAACTAAAAGAAGATGCCCTAAGAAACGCAGTACAGAATAAAATCTTAAGACACGTTCTAGCTTTGTTGTTGTTGTTGTTGTTGCTGTTATTTGCTTGTGGCTAAAGTCATGCAAGGACATCATTATCATCATCAATAAAGCATAATTCTTAGCAAACAATTCTATTGAACAACACGCGCCGACGACGACAAGGAGGAAAACAAAGTCTAACCAACGGATCAACCAAGAGAACAACCGAGCAATGTCTTTGCTTTTGACTACAACAAAAGTAATGTAGACAGTTGGAAAGGAGTCTTGGTTCTAAAGCTTTTGGCTCGTGTTACACAACACAACACAACACAACACAATGATGATCACACTGTTGATAATGATGAGACGGCAACTGTTACTGTTCACTCTATGCTATGCTATGCTATGATCATAATAATAATAATGATGATGTTGCTATTGTTGATGATGAAGTTAATTATGATGATCAGCGGGAGTAGCTGGAACGGCAGCCAACTCATAATCGCAGTCATGGTGCGATACGATGCCATAGCTATGGCTATGCTGTGCAACACTCAAACAAACACAATAGGGGTCACAATGAGTGGCAATTTTTTTCAACTGTCAAAATTTTATAGAGCTCACAGAAGCTTTGACTTGACTTGACTTTTGTCTGTCAGAACGGTAGCGTAATTTAGTTTAGGCGCTTCATTATTATCGCTCTACATATAATATAAAAAACTCTTGTTTCAACTTTTTCTTTGCAATTCTTTCTTTTCAATCATTTTTTGACTCTTTCCAAAGTCTCTTTGTCAGAATTTATGTTGGGGGACGTCCATAAATTACATGAGATAAAATTAGCGGTGGAGGGTTCAACAAAATCTCACCTAGGGGGAAGAGGGTTTACCGGAGATCTCATGTGAACTTTTTAGAGCATTAATTTAAAATTTTTTTTCAAAATTTTAATTAAAATCTCATGTAAGGGTTTGTCAAAATCTCACGAAATCTCACCAAAAGGAGGGGAGGGGTCAAAATTTCTAGAAAAAAAACCTCACATAATTTATGGAAGACCCCAAAGTACTATTTTTTTTTTTTTTTTTTGAATTCTTTGTCTTCAATCAACTTTTGACTCTTTCAGAAGTCTCTTTGTCACATTTTATGTTTATTATTTTCAATTATCTACGTGTATTTTTCTTATTTAAGCGCCCTAAATTCAATAGCGCCCAACAATCAATACATACATTGAACAAAGCAACAACATGAGATGATCGCTAGCCTTCAGTAGTCTAGTCAGAGCGCCCACCAACTGAGGTTCTACAGTGGCTCGCTTTGTTTGAGACACAGATAGAGACGCACACACACAGACACAGGACAAGAAACGTGTGTGTGTATGTGTGTGTGTGTGTGTGTGTGTGTGGAGTGGCAGAGGAGTCATAAAGCAAATATTATTTATAAAAGTGGCTTATTATTGCAATTTAGCCACTGGTTTTGATTTTGACCATAACACAAAACCACACACACAAGAGAAATGATGGACGGACAAATGAATGGAGACAGACAGAGAGACAGACAGACAGACAACTGAACTAAACCGTATGAAGGCGCATAGTCAGCGACCCCGGCTGAGACAAATGTCATTTGTAAGCGCATTGACTATAGGCTGTCATGATCATTATCGCAATATATATTCTTATAGCGTGTGTGTGAATATGTTTTGCGCGTTCCTTGGTTGAGTTTGTAGATTTTCATTTCCATTTCAAAGGAAACTCAATGCTTGACTAGAGAAAGAAACGCTGCGGTTGGTCGAACAAGGCAGCGTCCAAACGCTTACAGATGATCATAGCTCAAATGCTGTGTTGATGCTACTCGATTCATTCGAGTTGATCGTGTGGCTGCCGATCAAGGTGTCTTTACTTGCTGGTTGTTGTTGTTGTTGGTCTGGTCTGGTCTGGTTGGAAGGTAGCCAGCCACCTTAGCCAAAATTAATCGTTGTAATGAGTGAATTATGCGTTCAACGCGCGCCAATGTCCTGCGGTGTCTTTATTTTTCTTCTCTCTCTCCTTTAATCAAATGGGCAACCGGTAAAGCGGGGGGAAAGGCTTACGAAAACGAAACGGAACGGAATTTGAGCTACACTGCCGATCGAGTGAAGTGTTGGTGTGCTGTTGATACTTTTGGTGTTGGGTAATTTATATTTTCAACCAATGCAGTCAATAAATGTCATGTTTTATTTTATTTTTTTTATTTTTTGTTATTCTCACAGGTATAAGCAACGGTAAGTGTCATTATCATCATCATCATCATCATCATGCTCCAGTATTCGAAATGGCAAACATACTTCTTGTGTTTTTTTTTTCAGCGAGTGTAGTCGAAACAACCGATCGCCACAAGTCAAAGCGATCGAAAAACGAGAAAGAAAGAAAAAAAATAAAAATACACACAGACCAAAAAAAGAGCAGTGCAGAACAGATTCAAGCGAAACGAAGAGCGAAGATCAATTGCAGGTGATTTGTTTAGCTGTCGAAATCGTCGTCTTATCGTAACTCATTACGAGATTTATTTTGTTCACCAAATGCAGAAGGTGTGATTTGTCTTTGTTGCTGATTCGCGGCTTACTCATACAATACTCATACACTGCCCGCCGTTTGTCTCACTGTGTGTGTATGTGTTTGTTTGGATCACCAGAAATGAACAACCTGCAGAAAATACAAGATTTGCTCTTTTTTATTGAATACGTGAATCAGGCTTTGAAGTTAATGTGCAACTTGTTTTTCTTTTTTTTTTTTTTTTGTATTTTTCTTTGCCTTTTTAGTCGTGGGTCTAGGTAAATCGTGTTTGTTGTTGGTACACCTTAAAGCTATAGATTCAATAAATTCTCGCATCACTTTCAAAGCTGCACAAGATCACTTGAACGCCTACAGTGTTTGACACTGTGGTTGAACATTCAACAAAATTCATTAAAAAATTATAATTTTATGATCGAGACAAATATTTGTGTAATGAAACGATCTTTGAACAATCATAAGATCTCACTGTATAAGTATTTTTATAAAAAAAAAAAGAACATTAAAAATCTTGACTTCTTACACTTCATTTCAAAGAAAATGAGTAAAGTTTGTTGGAATTATATTGGAAAATCACTAACAACTTACGAGTAACTTTTCCAAAAACACACATGGCTTTCGCTATAAACTTATTTTAATGGTTATTATAAAGTATTTCAGATAGAGAAATCTCCAAAATTCATTGTCAAAATGCTCTATAAAAACTTTATACGAAATCTCCAAAATTCATTGTCAAAATGCTCTATAAAAACTTTATACGAACTATCCAAACCACAAGCGTTTCATCACAAGACGAATACATTTGTTTCAACCAACAAATTATATTTGTTCTTGAAATATTTAATTTTATTATAAGATCTGTAATTCTTTCAGACTCAGGAACAAATCGTCAGATCGTTTTGCGCGAATTCTCATTACTTTTTGAGCCACTGTACAACACATCTTAGCGTACATTAACGACGCCACCGTCAGCGTTAACCATTATAGGCGGCTTTTTACACACACATCGTGTATATGTGTGTGTGTGTGTATCTGTGTGCTTGTCACTGCGCACTTCAGTGCCCCTCAACACAATTCAGGAAATACTTCAAAATACTTGTATTATTGTGGCTATGTTGATCCTCAATCTCTTGATGCCTTCCACTGTGACTGTGAGTGAGACTAAGACTGTGCTCGTGTGTCTCTCTGCTTGTATCTGTGTGTGTTTTAGTGTGTGTGTGTCTCTGTTTTCGGGTGGAAGCGATAATGTGATTTATACTGTCCATTAATCTGGTAATTCATTTATGCGCTGAGCAGCACTAAAGGAGCTTTTCGCAAACGACGCGTCGACTCACTGATGATGGCGACACTCGCTCACTCTTTCCTGCTCACACACTCTTCTCAGATGGCACTGGCAATGTTCGTATGCTCGACATGCGCTCGAAAACTCATTTACATATATTATAGTTTTGCGCATATGAATCTTTGTTGACTTGCATCGATTGCAATTCGACTGCTGTTCATCTTGCCCAACGACTTTGACTGAGAATGGCTGAGAAACTGTTGTTGTTGTTGTTGATTGTTGCTGTTGTTATTGCATGGACAACAGCAGCATGCCTTTTTCACATTACTTTGTCTGCCTGTTTGCCTGTCAACCTGCGCCGTTGCGCCTGTGGCACGCGGCGCAAGCGTTGTGTGACTTTTCTGCCAAGGCACCCATGCCTGTTTTAAGCAATATAGTAGTGGTAGTAGTGAAGCGCTTGGCGTGCGATCGTTGTCGCTTGTATTAATAAAACATTAATTACACACTTGATACTATGCTTAGTTTAGTGAGTTAGTCCGGACGGACGTTGTTGTAGGTGCAACATTGCGCCGCATGACTATGTTGGTGGTCCACACGTTAGACGGAATGGCAAATTGATGAGCTTGTCTAGAACGTTGAAATGCTCACCGTGTCTCCGAATAGATGTGTGTGAATGTGTGTGTGTGTGTTGGTGTTTTAAACTTATATGTTCGGTTTGTGACTTTGATTTGTATTTAATTTTTATGTGCGAGCATAGTAGAACTTTGATAATCCAGACACTTCAGTAGTTCGGAAAATAATTTTAGTATTATTATAATAACTTCCTTGATATAAGGTCAAGATTGATTCGAACGGAACGCCATAGTTCACAAAAACAGTAAAAGAGAGTGGATCAAACTAGAGGAAATCTATTCAAGGAAATTACATATTATAGATTGATACAAGGATGACTCATTAAGGCTTGGGAATTGGATTGATTGGACCAGCTCAGTTGGATCACTTGAATCTATGGATGCTTATAGCACTAGAGAGATATCATAATCCTCTTGTGTATGAAACATGTATGAATCTTGTGCAGCTAGCAAGCAGAAATAAGATTTCATTTTAATAGAACCCAGGATATGCCGATTTACATATAAGGAAATCAACCAGTCGATGAGCTGACTTGTAAGTAGTTACATTGATCCAAAGACAATTCTGTCATGACTCAATGTACTGTAGAAAGCTCAGTAGGGACACAATATATCAACAATCAATGGATAGAAATGTACTTAACTGTCTGAATTATCGATGCTCTACTGTATTTGCTATTTTAATATGAATAACCATTACAAAATTTAACTATTTATTCTAATTGAGTGCAAAATGAGTAATCGTGTGTGTGACTTCCTGTTAGAGTAAGAATTTTTAGCTTGTCTGTCTAATGACTTCCGTCTGATGCATTGACTTATTGCCTCGCTTTGCTTAAAATGCCGTCAAAAGATTTAATAATAATTTGTTTGAATTAATTGAAATATCGTAATAAGCAACAAACAATCATTAATAATGCTCAAAATGATTAACACAAAAGAAAGAACAAATTGTTAACTGATCAAGCAAATTTGACAGACTGACAGACAGACAGACGGACAGACAGACGGACATGGCATATAAGATGAGACACACAGCGAGCATCAAATAAATAATAAAAACAAAAATGTACAGATCAATTACGTGAACCGACAGCAACGTCAAATGAACACGGCGGAACATTCAAAAAAAAAAAAAATAAAAAGACTATTACAGATGGAAAAAAAAAACACAACACTCGATGAAATTGTAAGAGCCAAAACAACTTGCAACGGAGGCACAGAGGCATGAGTAAATGAAATGAGCGAACGAAAGAACGAAGGAACGAATGTTGGAACTGCTTTGGTTATGGATAAATCACGAACACGCAATAATCTATCACCTGTCAGCACCTGTCATTCATGCGTTGCACACACTTCGACAATGTTGTTGCTGTTGCTGATGTTGTTGTAGACGAGATGAGTTGAGACATGTTGTGAGGTAAGGATGAGTCTTTTGGGTGGAAGCATATGCTTAACTCTCTGTGGAGCGACTACATGCATGTATATTGTATTCAATTGAGTTGGAGTGTGAATATTGAAAGAAATGCCTATAAGCATACAGGAAGTGGGGGCTAGCGGGTCATGCCATGCCGTGCGGGTTAAAATCAAACAAGCTGCCATTGAGAAGCTGAGACTGAGAACATTCTCTGCTGTTTGCTTTAGTAGCAAACGCATAAGTGTCAGTTTGACATCATTAATCATGCGATTAGTTAAGTGGGTGTTCTCGTATGCCAAAGATCTTTAGACGCATTCGTTCGTTCGTTCGTTCGATTTTCACGGCATCATCATCATTATCATTATCATCATCATGTTCGTTGGCAACTTTTTGGTTTGCTTTAGCGTTAGTTCCGAACAGTTTAATTTGACGTTTGAACGCATGATTGCATTTTCAATTTGACAAGTACACATTTCGATGGCTCACTGACTGAGTCGGCCTGCCTTACTGAAATGGATGTGTTCATTAGCTTGTGTAGTGATTTTTTTTTTTTTCTTCTTCTTCGGCTAAAATTTTCGTTATTCTGGCATTTGGTATTGAAATTGGTACTGAGCCATGGCGTAGGCGCTGTCAAAATATATATGTATGTATATAATCACACGTACAATTAGCAACGTGACATAGCGTGCTCATCAATTAGTTGCTGACAAGCGTGTTCGTTTGGCTTGAATGGCATTGTAGGCTATTGAACACAGCACGGCATCGAAGAGCTGAGAACTTTTGGCCCAAACTTATAATGAGGCAATTAATTGGTTTTTGATAGTTGATGTGTTAAATTAATGTGGTGAGTCAATTAAATTTGTTAATTCAGCGGAATTGCATTAAAAAAAAAATAGAGTGTAAAATTTCTTAAATGAAGCATTCAATGACTTTGGCAAAACGCAATAAATACAAACTTTTGAAGGAAACACAGCACTATATACTCCTATGTAACACAGCACAGCGCACAATACATACGGCATTAAGTTAAGTTCAAAAAACGAAAATCGAATAACGAATTGTCGCATGTGCGCTGTAGTCGCATGTGACATAAGACTATCTGATGTTTAGTTTTCTATTTTAATATTTCAATTCAATTCAACATTATATACTCCTATGTAACACAGCACGGCGCACAATACATACGGCATTGAGTTAAGTTCAAAAAACTAAAATCGAATAACGAATTGTCGCATGTGCGCTGTAGTCGCATGTGACATAAGATTATATAATGTTGAGTTTTCTATTTTAATACTTTTTAGTTCGATCGATCGATCGATCTTCACCTTTTATATATACATATATTGTAAAATTGCAATTTTTCATATATTTTGGCATACACTTTATTAATATTTAAGAAAAAAGACAACAAATCAGAAAAAAATAATACTTAAAAAAATACAACACAATGAACGAGCGAACGAAACCATAACCAACATGATTAAAGTACATCGGTGTGTGCATCATCATGCAACAACAACAACAACGATGGCAAAGTACTGCAATGCTAAGCTGACGGAGCAAAGTTGTGGAGCGTAACCATCGTGTGAACACGTTCCGACCGCAGGCGATAACAATTGATTTGTCACAAATTTCGGTATGAATCTCCACTCCCACAACAGGCCCAAAAACACATCACTGCAGATCAGCACTTACATAGCACTGGCCTAGGCACTGGCACAGAGACTGTCGGAGGTTGAGGCACAGGCCAGGTTGTGTTGAATTCGCTTGCAAATCGCTTTGTGATTTGAAATTTTCCATAGTCAAATCAATAATACTGCAGCGCACAAAACAGCAAACAGAAATTGATCGTGTCACGTACGTGATTCAGGTTGAAGTCAAAGTCAGAGACAGAGACAGACACAGGCTCAAGTTAAAGACTGACACAAGTTGAAGCATCAAGTCAAGACGACGAGTTGTCCTAAGAATAGAGAGCGCCCGCGTCTGAAGTTTGGCGCATTTAGGGCCAAAAACATTGCACTGGTCGCCGCTCACAGATCGCACACCTCAACTAGAACGAATTTTGTTAATTTTTATTGTGATTTCCTAGAACTGCAAACTTTTGTCTGTGCTCTTTGCATTTATAGTACTTTGCGACCAAGTAAATCACGAATAAGTGTCGGCGGACACGCGTCAAAAAAAACAAAAAAAAAACCAGTAAGGGCGGTATAGTTGAGTATTCTCAACTATATAATACCCTGTACACACACCTATGTTGATAACACGTTAAACATTCGCCGACAGCAAAAGCAGTGTACCACGATATGGTTTGAGTATTTGCTAATAATGAGGCAGGGCTCACAGTGCAATGTTGCCATTAGATGGCGCTTTAGTACGGATTTTGTTAGAAAGCATTGCTGCAAAATTTTAGTGTGTTGGTCTTTGCGGGGAAAGTGGTAGTTTTTTGTATGCAGTTTTAAAAAGGTATGTTATCTGAGTTTGCATACAAATTTTCAGCATTGTATTCTTTATACTTTAGGATATACAGCAATTTTAAGAAAAAATGACCTTTTGTTGTGCTCGATGGGCGGGAAGGAATGGGCGTGGCAAAAATTCCTTTAAACTTGATCTAGTGTTCGACCACACGAGTCTATCTTCCAAATTTCAAGTCTCTAGCTTTAATAGTTTTCGCAGTGTTAAGTACGGTTTTTGGTACAAATAGGATAAAGCAGTGTTCAAAGCGCAATTTATGCCAAATTTCAACTTGTTTGTCTTTGCGTTGTCACACAGCGTTAAAAATGAAAGTTTGTGGTATGCAGTTTTAAAAAGGTATGTTTACTGAGTTTGCATACAAAATTTCAGCATTGTATCTATTATAGTTTAGGAGATACAGCAATTTTAAGAAAACAACTTTTTGAGGGGAAACGAAGGGGAGGGGGAAAAAATGTGGTATGCAGTTTTGTAGAGCTATACATACTGAGTCTACATACTCATTTTCATGTTTCTAACTCATCAGGTTTTCGAGCTACAGCCTTTTGAAAAAATGGGTGGTGCTCGATGGGCGGGAAGGAGTGGGCGTGGCAAAAAATCCTTCAAACTTGATCTAGCGTTTGACCTCACGAGTCTATCCACCAAATTTCAAGTCTCTAGCTCTTATAGTTTTCGAGAACCATTGGTGAGGACGGACGGACGGACGGACGGACAGACAGGGCTATATCAATTCGTCTTGTCATCCTGATCAAGAATATATATACTTTATAGGGTCCCCCTCCCCTCCTTCTATGCGTTACATACAAACCGTCTCAAACAAACTTAATATACCCTGATACACAGTGTGTGTACAGGGTATAATAAACTGAGGAGACAAAAACAAAAAATAATAAAAATAAAAGGGGGAAAAAACGAGCTTAGCGAATATAAAAATCCAATCGAATCGAAATGCAAATTATGCAACAAAGAAATGATGACGCTTCGCTTTGTACGTCAATGAGCGACAAAGTCGAACTTGTCGGAGTTGAAGATTTGTGACTCACGTCTCGTGGCCAGTTAATTTAGGAACGACGAATCGACATGAAAGACTAACCGCATTCTTAGCGAAACATTTTTTTTTTTTTTTGTTGCTTTTTTTTTTTTATTTTTATTTTTTTTTGTTTTCATTGCCAAAACAAATCAAGCAATGCAAATTTGCTCTCTGTATTTCTCAGCGGTTCATTTATTATTATTATTATTCGTATTTTTTTTTTTGCCAAATCGCATTCGTTGCGGTCAGTCGAATTTCGAATTGGTTTTGTGGACGTTTTGTGTCAAAATGTAATTGCCATTTTAATAAGATATAACACTTTTAATTCGATACATGATTAGTTGTTCCACATTGAGTGAAAATGTATATGTAGAAATAGTGGTCTTAGTGAGACACTACATTATAGGAAGTAACTTCTTGGTCTATGGTTTGTTCTTGAAATAATCTGGCATAAAAGAAACATATCTCTAGCTGCGAACTTATTTTCAAAGAAACGATTAGGGAAATAAATTTGATTTGCAATCAATAAAATAATAAACAGATTAAAACACTCTGGTTCCTTGAATAGTTCTAATGTCCGAATAATTATAATTACATATTTGATCTGCAAAAATCACTTATACGATCATTCACTAATGAGGCAAATTTTTAAATTAAGTATATATTGAAAGTAAATCTTATATAAAGGAACGTATCCAAATTACTTGATCCATTTTGGATACTTTTTTACCCCCACCTCCCCCTCGGTGACCAAATTTGTATGAGAAAAGATACCGCCTCCGCTCCTAAGTCGGGTACGTAATTTGGATACGTTCCCTAAACCAATATAGTTCACTTATTTTAGTTCCTTAGATGTGCCGATCTTCATTTGGTGTTGTAAGTATTGATGATGTGAAAATTACTTTTTAAAAATGATGATTTTTTCTTAGTTTTTAAAAATTAAAATTCCCAAAATATAAAAAAAAAGTACCATCAAGTCAACTTCAACTTGTGTGGTTATTTTCGATAAATTTTTATAAGAAAATACTTGTAGCATTTTATTGCAATACACCGAACACAACCACAAAGTATTGAAACGTGATCGATTTAACGCATTCAAGATATGCAAAAAACTGTTTTCATCAACCGCAAAAAGCAAGCGAAACAAAAACAAAACTAAGGAAAGGAAAGGCTACACAGACCACACCGGCAACAAATCAATTTCGTTGAGCTTAAAACAAATATGAAATCAAATTACTTGACTTTTTTTTTGCGGTGGTTGGCGGTTGGCGGTTGCCACCCACGGTTGCCGCTCTCAATGGGCTTATGGATTGAAAATTGCAAATAAATTGTATAAGCGGCGCATAAATGAAAATGTTTAGCAACAAAATTTTTGATTGCATCGTGGCCCCGAAGCGAAGAACGAAGAAGAAGATCCAACTGCGCAATACGGTAAGGAGCAGCAGCTGGGCGTTTGGAACCTGTGCTAGCACAGACGTCATCAATGATGGTCGGTCGACACAAATTGAGCAATTTCAGAGCGTATCTTCTGCCAACTGCTCATCATTTTACATCTTTTTTGTTCATCATTTGTGTGTTTACAATTGAATTATTATTTATTTTCCATTATTTTTTATTTAATGCAAATAATTGTGCCACGTTCGTTGATAATTTATGGGTTTTTTTTTTGTTTTGTTTTTCTTCTTTGCTGCAAGAAGTTGCTTTCAATCTGGACTGGACTGGACTGGTCTGGAGGGTTATCAAGTCGCATTGGTACGCATACAGTAGCTGCGAATAATTTCGCCTTATATAATTATAGCTTACCACTTGTACATTCAACAATTTTGCGGCTGCCAACATGATTCTTTTTTCTTTCACTCGCTCGAAACATTTATTTTCTTCTTTTGTTTATATATATATATATTTTTTTTTTTTAGCAATTTTGCGCTGTCTGTTTTATTATTTAAATCATAATTTGTTTTTTCTGCTGCCCTGACTGGCTTTCGAAAGTGTTGCCAACGCCGTTGTCTTCAGTCATTTGCGCCTAATTGCTGTGAGCGCCTCTGGTCTTTGGCATATGTATGTATGTGCGAAAGTTGTTCGCTCAAGTGGGCAAAAGGTTTGTTCTACATTTGGTGTTGCTGATGTTACTGCAGCATGATTAAAGTAATCTTATATGATGATGACTTGTACAATGAAATTTACTAAACTTGAAAGCAAAAATAACAAACGAATAATAATGCAAATATAAACATGGCAGAAGACATCATTTTTCTTATAAGAAAATATAAAATGGCGTTGCCTGAAGGTTTCTGTTGGTCTAAGAATTGTTTGATTTGTGAAATTGGCTCAAACTATCTATTGAAACTTTCAGATCATTAAGAAAATCGACAGAAAGAGTTGGCTGCTTTGATCATGTAATAATAATTCGAGTACTCTCCAAATTTACTCACTTGAAGATAGACCTAATGTCACTAATAAGCTAAAAACAAAACCTATCGTGAGATCCTGCATTTTATAATTAAGATTTGAATATAATATGCGTATATGGAAAACTTCTAGTGATTTGTCATACTGATAAAAAAAAAACTCATGTCTCAACAGATAATCCTCAACCATGGTAAGTTGTATAGATTAATTTGATCCACAAAACTGGAGATTTGTAATACATACATTGACTTATTTTAATAAATTAAATATTATTAATTACTGAAAAAATGTCCATTCAATGGAACTTCGAGCAAAAAAAAAAAAAAAAATACATATATTACAAATGATCAGATAATTTTCGCATGCAACTCAAATGACATCTGTGGCGATGCTTATAAGATTCAATGTACCTGAAAATCACCATTGATGTATTTATTTATGACCCAATAGTAAATTATCCCTTATTAAGGTTTACAATGCACAAGCCACACAAACAAGCCAAGCCAAGCAGTTAAGCGCATAAAAGAAACAAATTCGAACACAAAATCAAAAAAAAAAAAAAATAAAACAAAATAAATAAATAAAAATAAACCCCAAAATGACAAACCCAATAATAAAAGCACACAGAGTCGCACAAATTGAAGAAGTACACTTAAAAATTCATTGAAAGAAACAAGGACAAAAGCGTAGACAAGTACAAAATCAAGGATACCAAAAGAAAAACACTATGCAGACGAAGAAGAAGAAGAAGTATGAAAGAATGAAAAAAGGACATGTTCCACTTGAGAAATAACAATTTCATTCAATTTTTGATCATTTGCTACCAGAAATGGCAAATCAAAATGCTATAAAAACCCAAAACACACTCACACACACACACACACACACACACGCGTACACAATGAGCGACTGTAAGTCTCAGGACTCAAGTTGAGTTGACTTTAGACAACACGGCCTGAATTGTATGGGATTGCATTGGATTGGTTTGGTTTGGTTTGGTGGGCGTTATGGGATCGAAGACGGTTTGGGGTGTGATGAGGTTGGATTTGATTTGGATTTGCTTTGGTTTGGTTTGGTTTCAATTGAGCGGCATGCGTCGTTTGCTTGTGTCCTTTTTAAAATTGTATAAAATCAAAGGTCGTCAAGCGTCGACGTCGTTTGGCCAGTTTAATGTCATTTTGTTTCCCCTTAGAAATTCTTAGTTTCTGTGGCAAAACAGGAAAAAAAAAAAAAAAAGAAATCGGTAAATCCAGCCAGAAAATTTATGTTGCATAAAATTTTCAATGAATTTCATTTTGTATTTTTATTTCGATACTACTTTAAAATAACAAAAAAAGCCAAGCAAAGCAAAGGAGGCCGCACGTGGCATATGGAGCGTAAAGAAGTCACCACCACCACTAAGTTAACTTCAAGTGTGCGTGTGTGTATCGGTGTGTGTGTGTGTGTGTGTGTGTGTCTGTTTGTTGTTGTTGTTTTTGAGTGTCCTTGCGGCCGCTCACACGTCGACAATTGACGAAGCGACTCATTGTCATTGTTTGAGTTTCTTTTTTTTTTTTTTAAAGAAAAAAAATTACAAAAAAAAAAATTGTTACTTTATAAGCCAACGTTTGTTATAAATATAAAATGCAATCTTGCTTCAAAATGAATACAATAAAATTTTCATATGATTTGCGTTCTTCGACTTCGGTCGTCTCGCTTGGCAGCCTAATGCGCCGTAACGCAGTTTGGCTTGTCCTGCGGTTTGAATGCCGTTCGATTCAATGCAAAGCTCGATAAGCTGTGTGATGTCCTTTAGAAAGGCTGCGGGTATTTTTAACTGTTATTTGGGCTTTAAGTAAGCACACGTGCGTTTTTTACTTTTTGCACTTTTTGACTTTAATTTTTTTTTTATCGAATTTATTGTAAATTTGTGTGTGAGAAGAAGGAAGCGACGTTTATGCCGAGTTTTTCAGGATTTTTTAAAAATAAATAAATATCTGCTCAATAATTAGATTCCTTTGGAATTTTGGATTCTTGAGGAAAACCCACACTCAATGAAGTCATAATCAAGAGAGACACAAAAATAGAGCTTTATTTATTAATCTGAAACTTGAATTCAAGTCAAGTCATAAGTAAAATTTTATAATGGACGTCTCCTATACATAGAGATCCTTCAAGGTCGCTGAAATTTGTTTAAAAATCGGACACCCACAAATATTCGACCAACAGATCATTCGATTTTATGAAAAGATCATGGATTTTATGGGACCTAAAAGATTGATTTTTTTTATTCATTTGTAAAAACTTTCTTAAACGTGTAAAAATATATTTATAAAGTTCAGTGGGATGCGAATAATTTGAAGCTTTAAAATTACTGATTGATCATATTGTAATCTAGGCATATTTTTAACAGGATAGATTAATGTTGGAACTACGAAAAAAATTATAGCTACAATTAAGAGAACTTGAGATGCATTACCCGCACCCAAGGGACAAGCGCCAGGCAGGCAGGCAGGCAGTCAGTTAGTCAGTCAACCATAATGCGACGAAGCCAAGAAGCAATTAAAAATTTTGCCGCGAAAATTTCGTCTGTGCACATTAACGACAACAACAACAACAGCAGCAACAACAACATGATACAATATCAAGTTGAAGTCGAAAGGATAAAGCCGAGAGACAGACAGACAGACAGTATTTGGCTTTGACAAGAAATTGTAGGATGAAGCAGCTGACAGAGCACGTTGAGGCGCTTAAGGACACACACACACACACACACACATACACACATGTGACAGGATGTGTGCGGAAGGCGTCATTTATGTGTGCTGCAAAAATAAAATTCAAATTGAAGCAAAATAAACACATTACAAATAACAAAAGGCATTTGTATAACAAAAAGAAAAACTCATACACACATATGTATGTGTGTGTGTGTGTGTGTGTGTGTGGGGGCGGAGGTATGACGAGCGGTTGTATTCGCGACTTCTACGCTCTTGATTGCAATGTTCCCTTCTTCTCCTTTTTTTTTTTTTGTTCCCGGTCCATTGTCATTTTGTTGCTGTTGCTGTTGACAATTTTTAGTATTTTCATTCGAAAATTGAAAAATTTCCAAACGATAAAATTTTGTAAACGCAACCGTAGAAGCAAAAGAAGTTCGCTCACTTGGAACTTGTGTGGTGGCGGCGGTGAGACTTCAAGCGAATGTGTCGCATATGCGATAATGATAATGATGATGATGATGATGATGCTGTTGCTGTTGCTGACAATGATGTTGCTGTTGGCGTTGGCGTTTGTCCTTGTCGAAAATTGTAATAAACAAGAAAATGCAATTAAAATATTTGCTAAAAATTAAGAAGTTGAAAGAAACATTGAAATTAGTTGAAGTTGGTTCGAGTCATGGTTGTCGAATGTAATATATTTAAGGGATGTTCATAAAAGCTTTGAGCGACAGCAATATAAAACTAAAATGTTTAACGGTTTGGGTTTTGTAAGTCTTTTGGAAAACCGCACTTGATGTTAGCGAAATGCGTAGATCTTCAAAATTTTGAAATCAAATCAGAATTTTCGAACACCTTTTTTGGACTCTAAAATGAAAGATTTTTTTTTCAGGAGGTATGATTCAATGACAATTATATTGACATTAAATTTGTTTTTTTTTTTTTGTATTTGTACAATTCTATAATTAAAGAGATTAGGCCTATTTAGATTTATCAAAAAACCGATTTTATCTTGAAAATGATCTCTAAAAATTTCAAGAAATCCGACGTATACTTTTCGAGTTATGCAACAATGAACTTATCCCATCGATTTGAAAGCCAGAGCAAGTCTCAAGATCTTCAATTCCATTCTACTAAACTATACCATTTCATGAAGTTCAAGATTTTTCTTTTTTTTTTATAGAACAATATACAAGTTGGCTTATATAACAGAATTCTTAGAGATTCAATGCCATCCGATCTGCTCTGATCGACAATTGTATTCTAAAATATACACTTTTCTTTATCGTGTCTCCTTTCATTCAGCACATTTCCTTTATAAAACTGCGCCATCAAATCTACATTGCCACATGCCTCAACTATCAAAGGTTTTGCAGTTCACCGCACATTCGTCACACACATGTAAGCCAGCGATTTCAATCGTATAAGCCTTCATATCAGTTCGGAAAAGGCGCAATCGGAGGCGATTTTTATGTGATTTTTTACACAATTGCAATTGCCATAGGTGAGTGAGTTGGTTGTTGGTTGGTAGGGAGCAAGCAAAAAAAAAACCAAAACAAAATGTGGCAAGCGAAGAAATTAAATCGAAATGTGAATTAAAATGTATATATATATAAATTTTTTTTTTTGTTATTTTCTTCACCAACGGCAACAACAATAGAAGAGAAAATAAAAACACGATCACTTGGCAAAAGTTGATGGCAAACGTTGAACGACAACAAACTGTGTCAGACGATCGGTCGGTCGTTCGTTCGGTCGTTTGGGTGAACTGTCTGTCAGACAGATCTGACATTAACAACGCCTAAGTCTATAAACTAAACTTAAACTTAAAGAAGTATCGTATAAGTGAGAGAGAAATAATAAGTGAACTAGTAAGTTAGTCAAAGTCTATGGCAGAGCTTCAGTAGTTCCTGTTTCAGATGTAGAGCTTGGTCTCATTGCCGCTCTGACATTTAGTTGGATCGTCAGTCATTTAGTCATACAGTCAGTCAAAAGTCAGAGAGTTCCCTCACTTGTCGTCTATTATTAATGTTGTTGTTGTTGTTGCTGTTGCTGTTGTTATTGTTATTGTTGTTGGTAGCGTTGATAACTCGTGTATGTAACAGGAGACATGCTCTACTGAACATGAGGTTCGATTAAATGTTAATGTTGGTTAACTTTGAGGTTTTTCTTCAGGTATTTTGCCATGTACATACATAGATACATATGTATGTATGTGTATTATAAAAGTATCTACATATAAAACAATCTATTTAACTACCGAACTTGTCTACGTTCACACATAATTGTTGTTAGTGTTGCTTCTGTTGTCTTTTGGGTTTGATGGTTGGTTGGTTCGAGTTGATTCGTTGTTCATTTGTTTGGATTTTTCATAGCAGTTTTTCTTCGGGAATTTCTTTTCACTGGTATTTATTTCTATTTTTTTTTTTTTTTTTTTATAACTTGAAATGAACTTTTATTGCGCTACTGTTGAAATACTAAGGAGTTTTTATTTTACTTGTGACTTATAAAATTCTAAAGCCAAAAAAAATAATTTCAAATAATGGAAAAAATCTGATCTTGAGATACTTTTATAATAATTGAATATTCTTGAAAAAAAAAATTTGTATTAATTATTTTAAAATTATACTTCATTGTAAACTAATAGTAGCAGATTTCTAGATCCAAAAAAATTTCATTGAAGCATAGAACTTTCAACTTGCAGATTGTTTGATCGAAAGTAGCGCATCAAGTTAGTCACTGTCGACGCATTGCGTGCAGTTTTTTTTTTTGTTTATAACAAACGTTTTTATTATAATTTAATTTGAAGTTTTGGCATAGACAACGTCGACAACAACAACAACAGCAATAACGATAACAAAAAAGCAATGTCAAAGAAAAAGAAGGAGACGGCTGAGGCAGAAGAAGAAGAAGAAAAAGCAAAGCGCTATAATGAGTATTTGAGCGATCGGAAGCGTTGACTGAGGCGGCAGATGCGCATGCGTGTTGCTGTGTATCTGTGTGTGTGTGTGTGTGTATGTATGCGTATGCTACCTACGCAAAACGGGGGGCGCAGGTGTTTTCAACACACTTCACCCTTCGCACCCTCAGCGATCACCCGCTGATTTTATACGTCTTGTTGAACTTAAAGTCATTGTTTGTCTTTTGCACTTCACTTCACTTTAATTTTGCATCGCTTGGATGCTCAGCTCAACTTCGCTCAACTCAACTCAACTCAGGCTCAGGCTCTGACTGAGGCTCAGCTCGTTCACATTCGACTTTGTTTCAAGTTGTTGGTTTGCTTTTTGGCTTTTCTTGTTTTCTTTTCTTTTATTTATTTATTTTTTTTGTTATTTTTTTTTTTTTTTGTTATATTTGAATTGTATCTCAGTTTTTGACTCGTAGTCTGAGGCTTAGGTTGCCTATTAAAGTGCGATTTGTTTAATGATTTTCAACTACAATTTTTTTTTTTTTGTTGTTTTTGACTTTCATGTTACGCGGGCGGAGGTTACGGTTGGGGGTATTTGATCAACGCGGTTTCGTATAAATTTTCCATTTTAAATTACATGTAAAGACACAGCCAAGTTAGAGCAGAGTCAGCATGGCTTAACTCACAGCTCACACATACATATCTTGAGTTTGAAATTAAGTGTTTTATTATGCAAAATTTTTGTATTAATTTTCGTTTTTTTTTTCGTTTTTTTTTTGTATTTAAAAGTGTTGCAGAAGCGTAATGAAAATGAACTAACTGATTACGCGACTCAAAGCAGGCGCAACTTCATCTTCTTTGGCTGCCGCAAGCCCTCAATCCGCAAGTTGATTCGTTTTGGTTCAACATCGCTTTAAAGGCCTCATGCCAGTCTCTCTCTCAGTTAGTTAGTCAGTTAGTCAGTCAGGCGTTGCGCTGATTTTTCATTGCTGAACCTTTAAACAGGTTGAAAAATTTACTGTTTTTTTTTTTTTTTATTATATTTTTTTTTGTTCATCTCTTTTGCATTTAATTAATGGCTTCTTTGCATTGGGAAATTCGCTTTTAGTCTTTTGTTTGTGTTTGGCAGGCAGAAACATTAAGCAAAAGACTAATTTCATTTGTTTGTTAAAAATATTTTACTTTGCTTTTATTTGTGAAACTTCATTGAATCAATAAAAAATAATACACAAACAAAGTCAACTTTGCCAACATTCGAATCAGTCAATATTCACAAATAAAAAAGAAAATAAAAAACTTATAAATACACATAAGCGTTTTCTAAATTGCAAATTTTGTAAATCCTTTAAAGCGAAGGACATTCATTACAACTGAAGACAACCATGGTGCGTGCCTTCAATGTGTGCAGTGCCGCCGTAGTCAACGATGACATAATCAATAAACGTGAGGAGGTCATGTGTAAATTATTCGCACTTGGACGTTGTCTTCAGTTGTACGCTGACCTTAAAGCTCAGCAAAAATCAAAGACGCTCAAAAACAATAAAAAATTGCAAGCTGTCAAGAAGAAGGACTTTCAGCAAGATGATCACAACAATGGGAGTCTTGACCAAGCCAAGTAAAATATAATTAGTTTGACAGTTGATCTTTTAATTGTTGATAAAATATACAAGTAAGTTAAATAGGCAAATTTTTTGGAATTTGATAAAATAATGTATTGCATTTTTTCTTAGGCATTTCAAGATTATCTTTTGATGGTAATGTCTAATCCAACATTTTGGCTTAGATTGTTGCACAGCTAATTGATTTTGTTATATTTTATTGAAATTTGTTTTAGATGAAAGGCTACGAGTATATGGCATATAGTTTAAATTATAAGCCAGTGAAATATAATGGAATTTTTGATTTTAACTTTATTTATAATATGTATTTCATTGCCGCATCGTAAAACCTGTGAACTACTTTTTTGGATTCGATTATACTACGGTCGAAAATCACATACTGGACCACTTTTAGCAAAAATTCCGATTATCGGATATATGGGATACGAGCAATTTGAAGCCCTCTCAAAGAACTCCACATAAAAAAGTTATTATGTCCACTGCTCTTAAGTCCTGAAACTTTTTAAAGCACTTGTCCCAAGTTGTATATCTTTTTTAAGATTAACTTCGCCTAGTTTTCATCCCACAACTGCGGAACAGATACAACTAAGCCTTTTATCCATATACGTTTTTCTAGCTCTATGTCCTTCTCTCAGATCCAACGCCAAATTTCATTTCCAAATCGACACCAAGGCAAGTAACCTCATAGACAACTTATAATTGGAACGTTCTCAATTAAAAGTTACATTATCTAACATATCATAATCTCTTTTTGGGCACCTGACTGCTTATACAAGACAACCACGATAGCCATCTTTGCCTATGGCCTTTATTTCATGTGGCATAATTAAAAACAATAACGACCAAAACCGTCTGACTGCTTAATTTACTTCATTTGAGAGCCAAGGTAAAACGACTTCAAAGAAGTAGTAGAGGTGGTGAAAATCTATTGGACCATGCCACGCCACATTTTCAAAGACTTTGCTTCATTATTGTCTGTCTGTCTGTGTGTGTGAGTGTATGTGTGTATGTGTGTAGTTTAGGTAAAGGTCTGTCGCTGTTATTGTTATTGCACATTATTTTTGCCTATATAAAATATTTATTGCACGAGTACATAACAAATCCACACACTTCACACATATACAGACTCATATTTATGTTCGACTTTGGCTCATATTTTTCACGTTCATAATTTTTACATTGTTCTATCACGCGAATCCGTTCATAAATGTATTGGTATTGGTAGACATGCCGACATATACACACACACACACACACATCTTGTTACATGCAAGCGTTTTGGCATAACTTTGAATCTCTTTCATGACCAACCCAAGCCTAAAGTGCCGCAGTGTAGTCGAAGTGGAAGTCGAAGTCGAAGTTTTAACTGCACCATTCGACAAAATCGTATATACAACTCATCACTATAGTACCTTAGCAGCTCACCCCACCTCATCGTAACAATTCACAGCACCTCACCTTATCGTCTCACATTCTCTCACTGAATCTTACTATATACCATGCTAGTCATTACGTCAGACATAAATCAGTGAAATGACTACTCTCTACAACAGCCTGAAGTAAGTAGGAAGTTCTCAGTTCAGTCGCTAAAAGCGTGTTGCAGTATTTTTTTCTTTTTTTTTTTTTTGCTTCAATTTCATAGAAGAAACTTCTTTTTCTTATACTTGTACTTCTACTTTGATTGTTTTTGTTGTTGTTGTTGTTGTTTTTCATTTTTCCAAGTATTCATTCTGGGCTGATTTTTAATAATGCAGCCATTTCTCACATGCATAAAACGTACTTGTAATTATTGTACAAGACAATAGCAGAACTACGTTGAGTTCCATAAACAAATGGATTTATTTTGATTCATTATGATGAGATCAAATCGTTGGAAGTTTTGTCATCATAAATTTTCTGTCGGGTTTTTCTTATAAATAAAATAATAAATTATAATTAAAAATTACTAAATACGACTTTCATTTTAGAACTTAAGTGTCGTTTTTGTTTCGAAAGAGTTGTTGTAGTAATAGAATAAGAAAAGATTTCCTATGATGAATTCGCAAGGATCTGAAAATTTGAATTTTACAGAAACTATAAAATTCTTCTTCTTCAATATAAACTTATTTTAAGTATTTATATTAACTAATCTACAGATAAATTCTTAATTGATAAAGTATTAAAAAAATTCTTATCAGCACACGCTTTTGCTTATATAGATATCAAAACTCACTAAACGTAGCTATAAGAAAAATTTTAATTCGTTATAGAGACAATTTTATTTTATAAAAGTTCGTTGAAGAGATGATCTGTATTTGGAATCTATCACTTACTGATCTCATATGATAATCACAGCTTCAAATATCAGAAGCACACAAATACTTTTCGATAGACCAAAGAATCATTTATTTTATAATAATTCATTACATTTTTTCATAAACAAACAACATGGATGAGCTATGACAATGATCAGCATGTATTTTTATTTGTTATATTTAATTTATTTGTGTAATGATAACTGTTCTTTGGTCAAAGTTCAAATTCTTTTGTGGACATACAAGTATAAAGTAATAAAATATTAAATGAGCTCAATGAACTTGTATTATTTTCGTAAAAATTACAACATTTTTTAGTAGCGCAAGCAAGTCAAAGGTGACATTAGGAGCTGGCTCAAGCTCTGTTTGCTTTTGCACATGATCTTTAATTTTATCCGAGCCAATAATCAACTGCAAATGATTATAAATTCTTGAGAATTTTGAAAAATGTATCTGCGCTTTTTAAAAGGCAAATATTTAAGCAATTAGACAAAAGTCTCTCAATTTGAAATTTCTATGCTTCTATTGAGATGGCGCGGCGCACAAACAGCTTTTTGATTGGTTCAGCTTGGCATTTTTAACAAGCTTAGATATTGTGCGCTCTTTTGTTAGTTTTTTTTTTTTTTTATTTTGAATTTTCTATACATGATTTTTTTTTTTGTTTTTATTTTTCTGAAGCCAACGCCATTAAGCGAGTTGAAGACTTCGTTGTTTGTCGTCGACGACGTTGGCTTTGTTGTTGTTTATTCCTCATTCGCTGGTTGTTGCTATTATTTTTTCTTGTTGTTGCTGTTGTTGTTGTCTTTCCATATTTTTTATAGTTTCTACATAATAACTCACCTATGTAGTGAGCGAGAGACGACAACGGCGATGACGCAATTAAGTTTCTATAAGACTCTAGAGCGCAGAAAAAAAAACAAAAAAAATCAAAATCAAAAAAAAATAAAACATAAAGCTTCATAAAAAAAAAAAAAAGGTTCCAAAGTTGGCGTCGGCAGCGTCAAAAGTTTAACACTTCAGCGAACTCGCGCGCAACTTTTGCTGTGACTTTGAGTCGCAAACGAATCAGCGAATTAAATAGCGAACGAACGGGAACAAATCAACGTGCAAAAAAAAAAAAACAAAAAAAAAAACGATGAACGAACGACGTGACTTCGATGTTTAGTACAAGATTAGCGCATGCGCGCAGTGTCCCCCGAAACAGTTTGAGATACTCTACACACACACACATACATATATTTGCATCAACATCATCATCATCATTATCATTATTATTATTATTATCATCCTCAGTATATTTTCAGCAGATTTTCTGCCTTGCGTTTCACAGAAATGGCGTTTTACCAAAAGAAATCATAATTTTAGATATGTCCAAGTTTTCCTTGCAAAAAAAAAAAAAGCTGAAAAAAACCTAAAACAATCATGTAGTAAGAAAAAAAGCCGCTTGACATATGCTGATATAGTTGGCCAGATATCTTCATGCAGTTTGTTTGCTCGCCTATATCAACGAACAAGCCTATGAAGTTGACTGTTGAAAGCGTTCTGTCATATATTTTCAACGCAATTAGTTGAATATTAAAATTGTTGTTTGAAATGTTTGCCAGTTGTTGGCAAAGTAACGTTCCAGAATTGCACTCATTAAAAGTTTAGAGCTTAAATCTCTTATAAGTATCTTTAACCCTTTCAGGACCAACGTTGCCTATAGGCAACATTGTCTTTATAATAAAAAATAACCGAGGAATTATTATTTTTCGCGATTTGTCTTGTTTTCGTTCAGTTAGCTGTTCTTTTGTCGTCATTTTTGCATTAACGAAGTTCCGTTACATTTAGTGAGTTTTTCATATTCGGTAAAAACACGTGTGCACCAAAAAGTTGTGAAAAAAGTGCTTCTGTATTTAATTTGTTTATGCTTACAATATTGTTCGTTTTTACACAAAAAGTGATTTAATTGATTCAAATAAGGTTAGTTGATAGATTAGAAAGAAATTGGGAAATAAAAATTGTTGCTTTTTGCCTCTGGATTTTTTCAAAGTCAATGTTGCCTATAGGCAACATTGGTCCCCAATGGCATACAAAATTTAAAACATTTTTTATTTGCAAGATATTTGGCCCAAAAGTTTAACAGAACTGGAAATTGAAGAAATTGCAAATTTTATTGGGATGATTCTGGTGATGATAGCGATATAGATAATGGCGACAATAGCGATAAACTTGACATTTTGGAGAATTTGATCGAAGAAATCTTGCAGGATGCTATTACTAAGGGAGAAACTATAGAGGATGCTTTGCTAAAAAAATAGTTCTCCCAACGATAATCTCGAATACAATAATGAAACCATTCAAAAAATTTATGAGAAAGGAAACCAGGACACCTTGAGATGGAGAAAAAACACTTCAAGTGGAAATAAAGCTTGCAACATTTGGAAAGAATACATCAAAGGTTCAGAAGCAAAGGAACCAATATCATACTTTTCTATGTACCTCGACGAAGAAATTTTACAGAAAATCTGTTTAGAAACTAATTTATATGCTTTGTTATTGGAACTTATTAAAATTAATCACCGTACAAATAAGTGGTATATGCGCATTGTCTTTTGCTGTATGAATATGTCTGTAGTGAACAGTTGGCTATTATACCGTAGAGACTTAAATTGCAACAAGAACAAGAATCGGCATATGCCTCTTATAGATTGTCAATTAGATATTGCTAATGAACTGCTTCAATCTGGCAAGAAAACTCCATTGCGAAAAAGAGGTCGTTCAACACAGCTTTTGTTTAATTCGCACTGGCGTGATTCAACTTCAGCTTCACCGTCCCCTGCTTTATCTGATTCATCAACTCCAAAATCCAGAACAATTTATGTTCAAGAACCTTCAAAAGCATTGAGAAATGACAAAACCGAACATTGGATCCAGAGGGGCTCAAAAGGCAGATGCAGACTGTGCAAAACAGGATGGCCTCGATCTAAATGTTCTAATCCTCAACAAAATTGCTTTCTACTGTAGCATACGTAAGCGTTAGTACATATGTAGATCCAAATAAAAATGTGTTAACGTTTTAAAAAACATAATAAACACTGAAATATAGATAACATACAAAAATATACTACACCTTTTCATTATGAAAATGTACCATTTAGGACCAATGTTGCCTAAAGGCAACATTTCAGTAAGGACAAACCAGGATTCGCATGACTTTGAAATTGGTTTTGGTTAATTTTTGCAGTCATATTATTCATAATATGGCCTCAAATATTTTTTAAGTCCTCGCAATTTAATTCGGTCCTGAAAGGGTTAATAGACTTCCACAATGATCAAAATTAGCAATTAAAATAATTTGAAGTATTAAAATTGTCCAATAATCATTATTCAATTAGAGCGTGTTTAAATAATTTTGATTATAAATCGTTTGTTTTAAAATGATATGTAGATTCTGATTAAAAATATCGTAAATTAAGTAACAGATCGTATATTAGCATATGAAACCCTCCATTGACTTATTTGAGAAGCTCTCAAGTTATCTTTCTATTATAAATTTTACCTTCCTTTATAAACATTTTATAAAATAGTTCTAAATATATAATAACTTCAATTAAAATAATGAATTCGTGTCATAAAAAAGTTGCTTTTCACAAAAAACAATAAAATTTTTCTAGTATGAAAAATTATTGTAAATAATTAACATTGATCGAACATTGCCCGAGTTGGTAGTTGGAAAATATTATCAGTAATTATATTTTCCAATGAAAAATGTTTATGTTAATTCAAAAATTGTTTACAACCAATTAACTAAGCCAATGCACCAAAAAGATCAACGGACAAGATCGAGTCGGGACGATTCACTGCATACGGAGCTCATGCAGCGTGCCACGGGCATAGATCGAATGACTGAGGGCGAGAACGGCGTGTGAGAGCGAGAACAAGAACGATCGGTCAGTCGAGCGTCGAACACGTAATGATCGGTACATATTTTTGTAATTCATTAAGCCAGTGAATGAATGAATGACTGACTAACTGACTGACTGAACTAACTGAATAAGCAGGTGTAAATATAGACATATAAGTGACGATGAGCACAGCAGCGGCGGTGGTGGTGGCAACTATGAGAATGATCATGAACATAATCATTATGATGATGATGATGTTGACTTTGGTGGTGGTGATGGTGATGGCAGTGAAAAGTCGTGGCCCTCATAATACAAAATGACACAGAAATAATGCTGGCGTGGGCAACAGGCAATACAGTGCAAATGCAAACAGGTTGAGAAAAAAAAACACTTTTTTGGGCACGATCCTTGACGATGACAATGACAACGATGACTCCTAAATCAATCATGCGCAACAAACGCCGCAACACATTCCATTTCAATTAAAATACCGATGGTTGGTCACATTTTGAATTGAACTAAACAACAACAACAACAACAACACCACCAACAACAACAAGAACAATAGTAGTGACAAGAAAAACAAATGAGTAGTAAGAGAAATACAAACAGAAAAAGCCGCGGGTGCTATTTGCAATGGGGGTCAGGATCAAGATCAATGATCTCACCTATTCATGGTAGCAGCCGCACTTTTAAAAGTCATCATCGTTAAATAGTTAGGGGAGGAAATGCTACAGGTGCTCTACAATCATATGACTAACTGACCGTCAGACTGACTGACTGTCTGATCAGTCGACCGTTTTACCCAAACGATCGATCGTTCGTTCATTTCTTCATTCCAAGCCATACGTATGTGGTTTGTCATGTAATTAGGAAGTTATGTCTCGCGTGGTCTGTATTGTGAGGGTCGCTTGTATTTTTAGTTCCTGGTTCCTGTTTAGTGTTCTTCTTGAGGGTGATAGTTCTGACTTACATAACATAACATCACATAACAATTGGTAATCGAATTCAAATTGTTTCTGCCGTAACGTCTTGCAAGGTGTTTTCGTTTGCTTCTTCATACCAAAATTTTATTTCATCTGATATCAAAATAGTCTATTATATATATATGTGTGTGTGTGTGTTTTTTTTTTGTATCTTTGGAAAATGTTAATTGGATAAAGGCATGTAGGGTAAAAATGTGTTATTATTGCTTGTTTTTCTTGAAGGCAGCTGTAGTAAATTGATTGCTTACTTGAGTGCATTTATTTGTCTGATGTGGCACAGGTCACAAGCGCGGGAAAATCTTAAGAGTTTTGTTATAAGGTTTCAATATTTTCTGTTTCGTTTAGTATCAACATCTGATGAATCTCTCCTCACTATCATCATCATCGCCTTGTTGTCATCTGTGGATTATTATATCATAACAACTGTTGATGATCATTCCACAATTGTTGATTCTTTTCATATATTTTTATCATTCATTGAATCTCTCTTCACAATCATCTCATCATCATCTTGTTATCATCTGTTCTGATGATGATAATTCCATAATTGCGACATCTTAATAATCTTCATCACTCTTAATATTTTTAACATCATCTGTTTAAAATCTCATCATCATTGTCTTAGTAACATCTTATGACTAGCATTTGATACCGACAATTCTATCACTATTCCATCTTGAACATAATCTAATGAATATCTTATTAACATTGTCTTATGAGTTGATAGACTTTCAGCTCTTAATGATAATATCATAATTTCTTTAACAAAAAACTATGTTTTATTTTTCAAAATATGACTCATGTGACGTTCAATATTTGACAACAATATAAATAAAAGAAAATAAATTGTACTTCATAATTCAAACGTTCAATAATTGTGTATTAGTGTTGTTGTTTTTAGCATAATTATCATTGATCAACATCCATCACTAATGTGTGATATTCAATGTACCGAAACCGAAAACAAGCACAATTGAATTGTTTTACAACAATTCTTCAATATCGCGAATGTATTTGTTGTTGTTCATGCTGATGATTATATTGCCGTTTTTTCATTAAACACATTTGACCGTATGTTTGTCGCTTTGTCTGTTTGTCTGTATGCAGCCCTAACACCATCGGCATCGCCATCGTCATCACCCTCACCATGTATGCATGCATGTGCTAAGTACCATCAGGCTTGTGGCCTGTGTCCATGTGTGGAACCGCATTTTGAATAGCTAACAAAAGCCATCAAATGCAAATTGAATTGAATGGAATTGAATAAGTGAATGAATGAATGAATGCTTCAAATGGAAATTGAATTGTGTATGAGTCCAAAACGCAACCCCAATCTGTAAAAAAAAATAAAAAAAAAAAAAAAACAGAAAACCAAACCTGCCGAAAGCCGCGCCAAACAATAATGTATTCGCTTCAGTTGAGCGCGATTTTTCGCTCTTTTCGATGTTTTTTTTTCGTATTTTTTAGTTCGGTTTTAAGTTTTATGTCTCGTATTATCATTAACATTATTATTATTGGTTCCATTCGATGATCAGATCGGTTCAGTTGTGCTTAACGCTTTGCATTGAACTTTTTTACCTTTTTTCTTTTCACATTATATTATGGGAATTGACTGTTGAAACAGACGCATTGTATATTGCAGAGAATAGAGTCAGTCGGCTACAGTAGAACTTCGATGTTGTATTTCTAATATTTTGCGTTCTGTAGTAATTTTTTTTTATAGAAGATTTATGCCAGTTTTTGAAAATGACCGCCAATTACTATCTGTAAGTTTGTTTGTCGCTGAGAGATCGATGATAGACAATAAATGTTTTTTTTTTTTTTTTCAATTTAAAGTTCGATAGCTTTTTCAAGTACTCAGAATGAAAAGTGAATCTTTATTTTTTTTTTGTTTTTAAACAGATCTTGAAATATTTGTTTTTGGCTAAAAGATTCCAATAAAAATTCCCAATGCCTTTTACCAAAAAAAAAGTATGTTAAAAATTTTGAAAAAATTAGGAAAATTTTCTGGATCCATTTTTTATACATAATAACAAAAATTTCGGAGTGTGCAACCTATGGATCTGCCACTGTATTTGCAGAGCAGCGTAGACATATGTATGTATGAATGTATTCTGCATAAGACTAAAAACGGAAGAGCTTTGTTGATTGAATTTTGCGTTGTTGATTGTCTGGAGTTGGTCGACCGATCGACCAAGCGGCCAAACTGAACCGAATGAATGACGCGACGTACCGTCATCGACCGCGCATTTGCGGCTGCGTCGGCGCACTTTAGTGACACCATTAACGCCGCTCGGCGTACTTCGGTCTCTGAGTCTTTGTTGTTTTTTTTTTTTTTTTTCAGCTACTGCTATATACCTCTATCCCCTGATCAACACTGTACAACAACTTCCGGCGCGTTTTTTTTTTCCTCTGTTTTTTGTCTTCTTCTTGTTTTGTATTCATTGCTCTTTCACACTTGCATGTTAAGCTCGGTCAACTTGTCTCGCTCACTTGATTGATTTTGTTTCTATTTAATTTGTGCTCGTTTGCCTTTGTTGTTGTTGTTGTTTTTGTCTTTTTTTTTTTACCTTCTTTCACTGCTTTTAATTTTATTGCAATCGGTGTGAAATTTCACACCGAAATGCTTAAATGATTTCTTTGTGGTAGGCAGCGATGGCAACGATGGCAGCCGGACGGCAACGACAAGGGGCGATTTTGATCTGTGGCAAGTATTTTGCTTTCTGTTGTTGCAATGTTGATAATGTTGTACGATCTGTAAGATCTGTTGGAGCGATCTGTAAAAATAAAAATTATTTCGCAGCCTAGAAATCTCAACTAAAATAGGTTAGGTTATGTTAAACCGGCTGAGTTCCCTGAAAGTCTCACATCTTAGATGCCTTTAAATTGATGAGGAACGTTAGAACGTTTTTGAAGTAGAAAAAAATCTGTTCTGCAATTGATTAAGTGCTTTGGGTGGTCTCCTTGTTGGTCATGATCAGACAGTGATTTCTAAGATAAGATATAATGTGTTTTTTTTTTCGAAATTGTCCAAATTTGTGATAGAAACAATTTCAATCAGACTTGTTTTACTGACTTTTGCTTATTCAAGAGTCTACTCGTCAAGTTAGTTCACTCTGAGGTCGGTTTCTTCCTAGTAGAAACAGCTGTGTCGTATATTGGTTCGTTGAGACAAATCAAATTGACATTTAGACGAAATACTGATGGTGATCCGTTACTGAATACCGAATACATACGGTTTGTTGCAGCTTTAGAGCATAGAAAAAGAACTGTCAACACTTAAATTTCAGCTGTCTTCAAGAAAGTGCAAAAATTGTAATAATTTTCAAGAATACTCCGAAAACAATTTCAACTTGTAAGTAAAAACATCAAATAACTTTGGATAAGGAAATAATTCCAATTGTGCTCTTAGCGCTATGAACCGCCGAATTACTCGTTTCGATCCACATCCAAATATTTCACTTAACGAGGATAGGACTGTGGCATATCCTAAAACAGGCTTTGACGTAACGGTCATTAGATCAATGGTACCGTTGCTGCCGGGTGAAATATTTTTGGTTGACATGGAACTGAATGGTCCAGGTGATTTGCATTTAAATTTGTTTGGAATATGGCCGAACATGATATATATTGATGCCTTAAACTGCAGAATTCATGAAAACGGAAACGGTTACGTAATATGGAAAACATATGCAAAGAATACCGCACGAAAGAGTATTTTGGGTGTCAGCCCATATATACGTACGCCACGCGGCTTGATACCAAAAGCCTTACTTTTGCCAAGTGTTGTTAATGGCAATGCACAAGTATCGCGTATCGGTATGGTTTTTATGCCAACTGAACGTGATAAGAACATGTTAGACTTGTACTTCATTATAAATGGGGTCGATCAGGGACCAATAGCACCCGAGATACCGTTAGATGGCGAAACAATACGTGTTGTGATGGGTGTGCATTTTGCTACAAAAGAAATACGTGTTGTGCAACTTGAGTCTGATATTTCATTGCAAGCCGCTTGTAAGAATGTCATCTTAGAGAATATTAAAAAAGAAAACATAGATAAACTTCCCTTGCCGACTACGCTCAAGACTTTCTTGCATGTAAATACTCAATAAATTCTTCTGATTCTTCATACAAGATTATATAAAATGGACATTCTTAATAAATTTACTTAAATCTGATATAAACCTTAATCTAACAACTTTTTCTAACCTTATATGGATGCATGAGCAAAAATGTTCATTGAAATTTTTAATTTTAATATGATTACACAATTTTCTGGTATTGTTTTTATTAAATAGTTTGACAAATATTACAAATTACAATAAAAAAAAAAAAAAATGAAAAAATAAATTATTCGTATTTTGTATTAAAATAAATCGCCTTAAAAATAATTTTGATTAACTCATGATATTCTAACTTAAAGAATCATATAGAACATGTGGATCCATAAGTCAAAATGGACAATTTGAAAATTTCTTATCTCAAAATTGTCCATTGGAGCGATATGTATGTAAATATGTGTCGTACCGACATATTCAATTACTTTGTCGATTTATGTTTTGATAAAATTCGTACGAATTCAATCATATGCGTTCTGAAATTAGTAACTTTTATATTATTGAAAATTCTATGTCTTTGAGAGCATTATTAGGGAATAAAACAATTAAGCGCTTACAATTTTTATAGTTCCCAATTAATTCTCACTGTTTTAAGCTGCAAAAAATTATAAAAAAATCAAAATATTCATAATCGAAATGTAGACAAGATTTTTTTCACGTATCCAAACTGACTGCTATAATAAATAAAGCCCCAAAAAGATCATTGACGAATTAATCGCTTTTGATGCTTGCACCTGTACGCTACGATAACAGTCGATAGAACCTGTCGCTGATTATTGTTGATCATTTGTTCATCTGCCGCATCTTGCAGCATGCAACATGCAACAAGATAGGACACACTTTCAGTTATGAAAAGGACACGGTAGCACGTGCTGATTATCGCCGTCTGCAAACAAAGAAAAATCATTAAATTCAATCAAAAAAAAAGAAAGAAAAATTGTAGAAAAGACAAAATAAAACACAAAAAAAATTAAAATTTGTATTTCATTACAAACAAAAAAAAAAAAAGAAGAACCAAAAAAAGCGAAAGAAAAGGAAAAAAAAAAATGCAGCTGCAAATGCAAGAAATTCTTAATGATCTTCAACATAATCATATTGATGTGATATGTAACTCATTGATGAACTTCATTATATTGTTGTCAATGCTCATAATGATGATGTTGCTGCTGCGTTGAGGTCAAAATGAACGCGCGCGATTTCATCACCAACGTTGTGTTCATTGCACAGGTGAGTAGTAAAGTGTACGTTGCACCCTCTTAAACTGAAGCGCTTCTAAGCGCTGTGTATCTATGAGTGTGTGTGTGTGTGCACCTTTGGCAGGTGAATTTAATATTGTATATGTGTGTGTGTTTATTTGTACTAGGGGAAGAAAAATGATTTAGTAGAATGAAGCGTCTTTAGTTGTTTATTGTTGGCTTGGTCAGTTTTTCTTAACAATTCGATAGAACTTGTGGAATTTTTTACACGTCGCGAAAATGTAGAGCAGCGTGAGGGGGAGAGACAGAGAGAGAAGACGAAGAAAACGCCTTAACCCCTTTGTCAAAGTATTTCATATAGCGGTATGTTATTGTTATTGTTGTTGTTGTTGTCGTTGTCGTCATCGACTTCTTGTTGCTGGTGGCCACTTAACCGCAATTAGGGCTTTCAATATTATTAATGATGGTCAAAGTGCCAGACATGGAACGAATACGAAAAACAACAACAACAAAAAAAAAAAAAGTGGAAAATGCACGCGTGTTTTTGTTTGTGCATTTTATGCATGCGAATTGACCACAGACAACAACAACAACAGCAACAGCAACAACAATGAGCCGTAAACACGCAAAGGCAACGCGCAACAATTTAAAAACATTCTTTCGCCCTCGTCATTCACACACACACACACACATAAAAAACAAAAAAAAAAAAAACAAAAAAAAATAAAAAAAAAATTATTCACCCTCAGAACACTTTGAAGCAACAACAACAACAACTTTGCAACACGATTTGATATGTGCTTTGCTCTATTTGACTTTTGGTGGTTGTTGCAATGCATTGTTGTTGTTGCTGTTGTTGTTGTTGTTCGTCAACATTTTTAGCGTTATCAGTGCAAAATAATCTTTCAATAAAATTGACCTATTCGAATGCATTCGTGCAACGAAGCGTGAAGCGCAGACGCGACTCAACGTGACTCGTCATCGTCATCGTCGTCGTGACTGAACTGGACTTGCACGCGGATTCGTACCCGGACTGATACTCGGCCTCGGTTCGTCTCCTCTTATACGATACATGTTTGTGTGCCCGCATTTGGTTTTCTGAGCCACTGAGCATTCTACTTTTGGTTAGTTTGGCTTTTCATTAGTCCAACCATCGGTTTGTTTGCTGATTGAACATGATTTTCCTATATTAATTATTAACCACATTGCATGTGAAATTTTTGAGAAAATTTTATATCGTTTTTGTGGCATATTCTCATGGATTTCTTCAAGAAACACAAATGAATAAATTCTGATGTCAATTTTTAAACTTGTGATAAAAAACTTCTTCATGTAAAATTCTTATCCCAAAAATCTGTTGTCAATATTTTCTAATTCAATATTATAATTGTTAAAATGGTTTGTTGAGAGAATGATTTTTCTTTCATTACGATTATTTGTACTTTTTGTACTTGAATATAATTAATAAAAGATCTCTGAGAGAAAGACTGGGAGACAACATCTCAAAAGAAATACAATTCCCACTTTCTTACTTATCGCTTTTTTTGCTTAATTCTCTCTATATTATAAGTACCTACTTATCATAATCGCTCTCACATACACAAAATGTGAATATAATTCACATTATCCTTAAAATCTTATACTCAATGTTTGTCTCATTAGTGATAATCGTATCGCATTAAAATGTTTTATCTGAAAAAAATTCCGAAATATAAAATATGACTCAAATCCATGCATATTCACTTTGGCTAATGATATTAATAATCTCTTATACTATAATATATAACTACCATTTAAGAATCTTGTGTCTGTCTTTATTTATATTTATAAGCAAAATACCTACAACTTGCTTGACTCATTGACTATATTGCCTTGAAATTGCATAGTGAACGAAAGTTCCTAAAGACTTGATGGTTTTGTGTATATATATAATCTATGAAATAATGATCTATGGTACAATACAGTGCTTTGACTTCAAGGCTAACAAAATGTATTATAGCTTATTTGAGGCGCATTCAAATCTAACCCTTTAACACAAAAATCATCAACATAACTAATGTCAACACATGCTTTAAAAAAAAATAAAAAAAATAATATACTAAAAAAAAAAAAAGTCTTTATATGCAAATTTATGCGAAATAATATTGACATCATCATTGTCAGGCATGAATGACATGCATTCAAATCATGAATCCTTTCATTTGTGCATTTCTTTTTCGTATTTTGATTCTAAAAAAAAAAGCAGTTTCTGTATGCGAAAAGAAAAAAAAACAAAACAAAACAATTGCTGTCAAATTTACTACACAATGACAGAAGCCGCCGACGCTAAACTGTAGAAGAGTGAAAAAAAAAAAAAAAAATTGAGCTGTCAAAGTTTTTATTACGGCCGCAAAAGTCGTATCGAAAAATGCTGTCAACGCATTGAAAAGTACGATAAATGAAGGGGGGGGGGGGGGGGGGGGGGCGAAAATACATTGAAGTGAAAACAATGCACAACAAATTTAAACATATCAATAAATTTTGACAATTTCTGTCACAGACCAAAGAAATTGCCAAATCGAATTTGCACAACAAGAAAGGACAAAAAAAAAAAAAAAATACAGTTTTATAACAAAAAGAAAAAGAAAAAAAAATGAACACCTTTTCAATAAATTTGCAACAACTGTCAGCATAACAATGTCATTGTCACGCTGTCGAACACACACAGACACACACACACATAGATAGTGCTACCTGTCTGCTGCGCTTAACCCTTAACGCCCCCCCATGCCAAAAGAAAGTCAATAAATACGTTGTCGAAAGTATCTGCTGCCTTGCTAACGCTAAAGCGACATTATTGTCGCTAAACAAACGATCAAATGGCAATTTAAAAGTTTTTATTTAACACTAAATCACCCACACCCAATGTATGGATTGTCCTTGTACGATACACCAACCAAGCGCCGCCCTTAACCCCTTGTCGTATGCTTTCACTTTTGTTGTTTTTGTTATTGTTATTTTATTTTTTTTGTTCTGCTCACTTTCACGGGCGTTAGAAAAGACGCAAACCGTTAGCAGCAAGTCAAGTCAATTCAACGTTATTCGCGCTTCCAATTCCTGTTAATATTTTTCTTATTTCAATTTTTGTTGTTGTCGTCGTTATTGCTGTCATTGTTGTTCTTGTTGTTGTGCTTTTTTTTTTGGGAATTTTTCAATTTGAACAGAATATTTCAACTCACACCAAATCAAGTCCAAATACAGCAACCAACCCAGCCACCTTTCCATTATACCAACTCGTAACCCAAACCGAGCGTGGCAAGTCAACTTTGTCACAAGCCGTTAGCAGGCTTGAGGGTTTCGCGTGGGCAACCCTTTTGTACCGTTACTCGTTACACGTTTGGCTTTCTTTTCTTACCATCATACAAATGTATGATTTTTTTTTTCCCGTTCGTATTCTTCGTTGTTGTCCTCCAACACGCTTTTCAATAACTTGTAGCACATTTCACAATTTATTTATTTTTGTTTTTGTGTTTTTTTTTTCTCACATTCAAATACAATATACATACAACATTACAATAAAAAACAGTGCAATATATGTGTGGGAGGTTGGGGGTGTCGGTAAGAAGTGAAGAAGAAAAAAAAATAGCATACTTTTCGGTAACTTAAATTATGAGTTCCTGCGTTGGCGTCATAAACCATAAATCGTCATACAGAGTGTCTCCCATGGCTGTGCTTGAGTGCGACATGAGTTTTGTCGTTTATGTATCTGAATTGATTTTTGGCAATTTGATTTGTGCTTTTTTAGCGATTTTCATTTGGATTTCTTGTTGGGATTTCGAGATTTTCGTACAGAATAATTGTCTTTATGTAAATGATGAAATGGTTAAGTTGGATAAGTCAGATAAGGTATTTAAGAGTTCAAGATTTTGATATTTATTATTATTCTCATTCTCTGTCTTGTTCCTTTCCCGAAACTTTCTAGATCATTATTACTTATCCAATCACCTTTAACGATACCTCTTCTTTTCGAACGATTATTCTATTGTCTTCTATATCTCGCTGTCGCCCATTCTTGACTTAATTATGAACGATCTATTTTTTTAAATTCTTTCTCTATAACCAAATCTCTCTAGCCTTTCTCACAAGTTCTCCCTCTCTTTCTTTCTTTTCATTCATATTTTTTTTTTCTATTACGCCTTACGTATACATCTCTATATTTCTGACTTCCTTAACTTAGCACAAGTTTTCGACTTCCAAAATGTCTCTCTTTTTTTCTGCCTCAACACTTTCGCGCTCATATTTATTTACTCTCTTTATTTTTTCTTGATTGTATCACTTGTTTCTAAGATATAATTTTAATACACGTAGTCGCACCCTCACTTTCCCACTTAAAACTTTATGTTCTTCTTCATTTCCACCAATCAAACGGTTACAAAACCTTTGATCCGCTTATATCAAACCTGAGATCTTTCAAAAATATATTAATCATTCAACAATTCATGCAACTTCTCACGCAGCACGTTGCTCAAGGCAGGTGTGTCTATTTCTCTCTACCCTACACACACACACACACACATTAAGTATGAAACTGTAAAACGTATTTTCCATAAATATTTATTAATGTATTAATTATGCAAAAACTCAGCGAGTGGCAAAAGTAGAAGAAGCAGCAGTAACAGTCGTGTCAGTGGCAAATATGTCGTGCATGCATAGTGAACAAAAAAAAAAAAAAAAAAAAAAAGTATCTAGATACATGCTTTTTAAACGAACTAAACTGAACTTAATATGCATATTAATCCACTTACAATAACCACGCACATTGAAAACGGCACAAAAATGATATAAAACTTGCCCGACTTACTTTGCATTTACGTACATTTGTATCTGTATCTGTATCTGTGAGTTTTCCAACAGGCATTCAGTCATTCAACAAACTGAAAGAAAAAAAAATAAATATTAATAAAAACAAAGTTATTTTCCCTATAATTGCCATACGAGCGATGACTTTTGTCATAAATGTCTCTCTGTTTTTTTCTCCATTTTTTTTTTTTTTTTTTTTTTTGGTTACTTTTCTGAGTGTTTCTTCTTTGGCTGCCATTTTTATTATAGTTTCTTTTCGGCTTGGCTTGGTTTTAGCCCACTGAACAGATCAAAGCGTTAAGATAGTCACCCGCCAATGACGATCATAACTACACACACACACACATAGTTACATGTGCATGCAAGTTAGTGACTAAGTGTGTGTGAGCTAACTTTGGTCTTGCTCCTAGTCTCAGTTTGAGTCGTGCCATGTTCATTATTATTATTGCCACTGACGGCTTTGCTTTGGCAAAACGACAAAAGAACTTGCCTATAGCATTTATGATTTTGACTTACTGCAGATACACACACACACACACACACACATACACACACATATAAACGTACAGAAAATATATTTATTGAGCCTCAACTCTAGACTGTATCTTATATCTGTATCAAGTCGCAACTAACTCGTATCTGTAGCTCAAAATTATGATGAGAACTTGCCTTGTTATAGTTTTACGACTTGAGTTAAGTTGACTTTTCTTTTTGTTTACTTCTTTCACTCTTGACATTCTGTTTTATTAACATTATTTATGCAAAGACTTGTATATGATGAAATATGTATATACATGTTCAAAGATACATAGATAGATAGATAGATGAGTAGCAAATACCTTTCTCAAAAACTTAAAGAGCAACAACAAATTTAGACTCACACACACACACATACACAAATCAAAAACCGAAAATGAAAAATACAAAAAAAAAAAAAATACGAGACGACGACGACGACGCCATTTTAAGTCGAACTTGTAGATTTTTGTATCTGGCATAATTATTAATAATACTTTTAATAAATTCATGCTTCGCCGAACACTTCAACTTGAACGCCAAGCCACGCCACGCCACAATTTGGCGCGGCTTGGCTAACGTCAAGAAAAAACCTCACAACAACAACAAAAAAGTAGCACTGCTACTGCCCTAAAGAAACCACAAGTTTCAAGTTGTGGCCTGTGTGGGGCGTCTGGGGCATGTGTTATAGGCGACGACGACGACGATGACGACGACCAATTGTCTTTTGGCATATTTTCAAGTTGAACGCTCGCTTACTCGTTCGCCTCAGATTCTTCTAGCCCGATTAGACGAATGAGATACAAAAAATAAAACAAAACGAAACGAACTAGTCACAAAAACCCCAACAACAACAAGCGATTATTGAAACGAGCGACAAACGGCGAGTGAAGACGTTGAAGTTGTTCAAACTTAACCGAAAGAGATGACAATAAAAATTAATAAGAAACAAAACAAAAAAAAAAAAACAAAAAAAACTTTGAAAATTATAAAAATGGTGGCTTTCGTAGTTATTAGTTTTATTGCGAGCATTTAAAAGTCACTTTGAAATGGTTCGACAGCGAAATTTTATCTTTGTACGAGCAGCGACTTTGTCTAAGTTCAATGGCAACACACGTTTGAACTTTGGTAAAATAATTGTACGCTTGGCAAGTTCGGTAGTTTTGAAATTAATAAGGAGACACGTTTAGGCATATACGATATGTACATAGGAAGTAATTTAGAATGAGTTGAGATAAAAAAAGCACAATGATGTTTTATGTATATAAGAAGATCAAACGTTAGAACAACTGTGATGAGTGATATTTAATAAAATTAAATGAGTATGTTTATATTATAAGAAGGAATAATAGTTATAGGTCTCAAAAGTAGACACATGCATGGATCACAGAGACTTAAGTGATTAAAGACTCCACTCCAATAATTATTTATGAAAATAAAATTAATAAGACTAATGTAGTTCGATCATGTGTCTCAGGAAAGGAGAAAAAAAAATATGTACATGAATCAAGTGATAGTCAAAATTATCACAGAACGATTAATGATAAAAAAAAATTTATATTTTTATCACTGATCCAAAGAAATGTTCAATCAAATTATCACAGATCGTTTAATGATGAAAATACTTTTATTTTTATGATTTTTTTTTTAATGATTAAAAAAATGGTTCAATTAAAATTATCACAGATCGATTAATGATAAAAAAAATTTATATTTCTAACACTGATCCAAAAAAAAGTTTAAGGCTCCAATTAATATTTTAAAGAGCTCAACAAATCATCTGGATTTCAAAGCGTGATACAATTAATATGATGAATATATTTTTATTTTGGGATTATTTTATATAAATATTTTTAAAAAAAATTATTTTTTTCTTTTTTTCATTTATTGAAAATCTTTCAAGATCAATGCAATGTCCAACTTTATAAGAAAATACATTGGCCTAACATGTCTTAAAAATAACATGATATGCAATCGTAAGCATTGGCGATCGTCTCTAATTTAGAACCCAACTAATTACAACAGACCGAAAATTACTTGACTTTCAGACTGGCATTCAACACACATGCAACAATCACTGACAAATGGCTACAAATGAGCAAAGACAACTCAAGCAAAAGGCAAACAAAAGCAAAAAAAAAAAAAAGAAAAAAAAAAACCTCAGGCTAGAATATTTTATGCGTTAGGTTCTTTAATGTTCATATGTACATAGACGTACTTATTTTTATTTATTTATTTTGGTTTGTTATTTATTTATTTATTTATTTTTTTTTGTTCTGTCAGGTGAACTCATTCGTGACATTTTATAGTGGATGCCACAAAAGCCGCTATACTATGCGATGTACAAATAAGAATTGTTAGTAACTGCCTAATAAGAAGAATGTATCTATTGTTGTTGTTGTTGTTGTTGGGGTCCCCAGAACAACAACAGTCACAACTACTGTTTGGTTGGCTAGAGATACTCGCACGTTCAACGTTCTTACGTTCATTCAGTCGCACCTTTTGTCTTTAACGCCTCCCAATGACTTCGATGCCGTCGTCGTCGTCATCGTCGTTGTCGCCACCGCCGCCGTTGCCGCGCTCACACGTTACGCGTGAGTTTATAGACAGCTTGTAATTATTTTTGTGGCCAAATTGAATTGAATTAATGTAAGAGTAGGCAAGTAAGCAAGCAGGCAAGCAGGCAGGCAATGGAGTATGCACGAGGAAACCAGCAAGTTTTCGCTACACTTGAGCGATTCTTGGTTGTCGTTCAACGTGCAGAGCGTTTGTCATCAACAGCACGGCGACTTTCAGTAATATACACGTTGCTTGTTTTTATGTTTTGTATCTTTTTCTTTTTTTGTTTTTATTCTCTTTTATAATTTTAGTGTCTTTCTTTTTCTTTTTTCTCAAAGTTGCTGTCGCTGAGTGACTCCCACACACATGCACACAGATACACTTGCACCTGCATACTGACAATAATAATAATAACAACAACAACAACAGCATGCTGCCACTGTCACTGCCACCTTTATTTTATTTTATTTTTTTTTTTTTACTTTGCGCCCTACCACATCTAACACAAGCAATCTCTTTCTTTCACTAACTACACCTACTCTATCTCACTCGCTTCAACGCTCTAAGACAGTCTAACACTTTCTGGCACTCTCGCACTCTGGCACTCTGTCACACTGCTTCAGCGCCACTGTCACTGTCAAGCGTAATCATAATTTATTGTAATTATTTTTATTATTTTAAAATTGTTTTAATGAGTGTCGCCGCTTCATCGTTGTCGTTGTCGTCAACGTCATTGTAGTCGTCTTTGTTTTTATCTTCCTCTATGCTCTTCACATTTCTGTCTTTTCCTACTCCATCAATAAAAATTTCCACTTGTATTCGCTCACTCGATTTTTCCATTCAGTCAATTTTCAAGTTAATTACACCATCTAAAAATTTTTTCTACATACATATATTTTTGTGAAGTTGGTTAAAGTTGTTGGTATACGTATACGTATACGAAAACGATTTTGTAATCGTCATCGGAAGTGTACGCTGGAATAATTTCTCTCGTTTTTATGCCATTATAAATTCACATACGCGCATCGTCTTTGTCGTCTTATAATAATAATGAGTGGCAATTATTTGAACTTTTCAAATAAATCGGGTGAAATTTTCATCGTTATGTTGTTATGACTTTTATTTAAATGTCTGTCTGTATTTTGTGTTTATTTAAAAATTTTTTTTTTTATTTATTTTTTTGAAGAAATTACGTAAAAGATTATTTGATCACTGATTTGAGAATTCTAAGAAAATCTTTTTATTTAGAATTGCCAGTTTTTTTTTTACATATACAGATTTGCTCTGAGTAATTATACACTATTCATAACAAAGACTCCTATGTTTCAGTTTGGTTCCTTTTCACATACATATGTTACTTTCACTAAATCTTATTGTTATTACAAATATATTATTAATTTATGTAAAAGGAATAAATAATAATAATAAGAATCATAATTATTCACAAAAATTTTAGTAATAAAAAATATTTAAGCCTCAGTTTCGCTGCAGTTGCACATTTTGTCTATTAAGTTTTTTCGCTTGATCCTTCAATTTCGAAGAGATTCTTGAGCGTTTTTTTAACTTTTGGTAACAATTTGTATTTTATTTTTGTTTTCTTCAATTCATTCGATAGCTCTGTACATTATCTCTTAGCTAAAATCGGTTCATAAATACTTCCTTAATCAAAAACAATTTTGCAAAATTTAAAAAAAAAAATTATAAAATTTTTTTCACGCTTAACGCTTTTAATTCAATACACACTGACAATAATCAAAGCATTTGTCATCAAGCAGAACAACAATAACAATAAGACACACAACAGCAATAATATTATCATCATCAGCATTATATCATCAGTGATCAGTTGAGTTTGAGTGTTAAAGCTGTTAATCAACGTTTTTGATTATTGCGATTATTGAAGACATCCTGTCTCAACGACATGCAACACGCCCCGCTGCCGTTCGCCCACATGCAACAACAACTGATCATCGTCGTCGTCGTCGTCGTTGATCTTGTTGTTCATCAACATCATCATCATCACGATGATCAGTTGCCTGCATTTGCTTAAAACACTTCATCATCATCGCCATCGCCATCATCATCATCATCGTTGCTGTCGCTAACGTCGTTGTTGTTTGTTTTATTGTTGTTGAAAATCTGTACTTGTTCTGTGATTATTATTTCATTTATTATTATTGTCTGACAAGTTGTGTTATAATTTGTATGTATCACAATGATCACAATGATGATGTGCTACTTGTGGAATGTGATTTTGCGCACACACACATACAAGTGGCTTCAATAAATACCGCATGATGTTACACTTATTTTATATAATTTCGTAGAATTTTCGCATTTCTCATTGAAATTGATTTCATTGCTTCAGATAAGATTTTCTTTTAATGTTTAAATTTTTTTTTTCTCTTCTTCTTTTTTTTTATCAGTGTCCGTTGTCGCATGGAACCTAAGTAAACGCCGACCATTTACGAAGGCGGCTTGAGGCACTTCCTGTGCCTACTTTGTCGGCACGCGCCTCAAATCTACAAATCCCTCAAAGGGAAGCGGCACATTCAGCGGCACATTGTGCGGTTTTCTTGGTTAGCCGCTTTTATTACATGATGATAAAAATTTCTTTTGGTTTTCTTACACAAAAATTAAAAAAAAAAAAAAAAATGTTCCACACTTTAAAAGTGCTACAGTTTTATTACGCATACCTGTCGCAACATTTTCACATGCAAATAACAATTTTATTGTTGTGCCTTCGATTCCGGGAACTAACTAACTAATTTTAAAGTACTAAGAGCCTGCGGTTGCTTCTGCTATAAACAAATTGTGTATTTCTTCTTATTTCTTTCGGTATTTGTCGATTGGTAATTAGATTTCTCATTATCATCATTGTACCTGTCACACTGCGCTCCTTTTTTTTTTTCCTGTGTGGCACCTTTGAGGCTCAACCGCTCTATTTGGCTTTCGTGGCTCATAAATTTCGCACATTAACTCAATTGTACAGGTAATTTTGAAGATCTTTATTGTTCATTTAGTGATAAGCTGTAAACAGAAACCAAAAGTCTTATGCTCTTCAATACTAACTTGTTTCTAACAGATTTTGTTTTGGCATACCTATAGAAAAGAGTTAGTTTTTTGCTTATAAGCGATATATTAATATATCTTACATTTATTTTTTAAGTTCAGTCATATTCTTGCATGTTATAGATACAAAATAGTTAATTGATCTATACGTTTGTTATTTACTTTTGTTGTAGTCATTGGGATCAGTAAAATCAATACAACTAAAGTGTATCTATTAATTATATTGTGTCATATAACAAAAATGTCAAACCAAGACAAAATTCGAATGCTAGACTGCCGTATGTGCCCTTTAACGCTGTGTAACATGTGCTTTTAATTTTATTTCTTAAAACCTAAACTTTTAGCTCTCTAACTAACTACTTTCTATTGTAGAACGCAGAATTTAAATCGTTTATTTTATAATATTTTATACAAAAACAAATTAGCCTTCAACTCACTACAAACCAATCAAGTTGTTGATCACAATGATCATCTTCAAGTGGCAAATGCGTCGTCTGACATGATTGTCATTTACACACACACAAGCAGTGATACAATTTTGATTTTTTGTTGTTTTATTTTATTTTTCTTTTTTTTTTTTTCGTTTGTAATAAAATTTAATTTTTATTAATAAAAACAGAAGTCACCGTATCCAAATCCAAAAGAATTTCAAACACCTACACACGAAATAAAAATCATCATTTGCGAAATGAAAATAAAAAATGGAAAAGAGCGAAAAATCTATTTCGAAGACGAGTGCAACTGCAACTGTCAGGCGCGTAAATGACATTTAACATGCCGCCTCCGTTCATGGCACAAGCAGAAGCACAAGCACATGCCATAGCACAAGATTCCAGTTGGTTGCAGTGCGACATTGCTTAAAATATATATCAAATCGCATCAAATCAAGTCGCATAAGTCGACATCGTCAACGTCTGCCTTGTCGTAGTTGATATATGTATATGAGTACACATACTTACATATATATATGGATATATTTTTATTTGTTTTGCACAAGTCTCAAATGTGAGTGTGAAATATTTCATTCAATTGGTATGGCATCAGATCATGTTACTATATTTAAAACAAGACGTTGAGATTAGCTTCACAGTAACGTCAACGTCAACATCAACGCCAGCATCAACGCCAACGACAACAATAATGTTCATGATCATGATGAAGTCGTTGATAATGATGTTGTTGTACTGGAATGTGTTCTAAGTGCAATTGAGGCGCCAACTTTATCAATTTTAAAAGAGACTAATTTAACACAAAAAGCACAAATTACACAACAACTCAATAAGCAGAACATCATTATTATTATCATTAAGAATTATCATGAAAATGTGTTTAACGAAAAAGCCAATAAAATAAATTTAAAGCCAATACGAATATCGAATAAGTGAATGAATGACTGAATGACTGACAGGCGACGCAAGTTAACAATATCGAAGCTGTTGACATTTGATGATGATGGCAAGGTTCGTGTTGGTGTTGTTGTTGTTAGTGATGTTGCCAATGTCAGACTTCATCATTGTCATCATCATCATCATCATCAACATCTTTGACATAAAATCAACATTTGTTCGCATACATGTCGCATTCACTCACTCTCTCTCTTTTTTTTTTTTTTTTTGTTTTGTTTCAATGTTCTCTATCAGAGTCGTCGAATCGTTAAAAATGCATCATCATCAATTTTTGATGCATGAATTTTTATGTATCACAGACGTGTCACGTCAACTGGACTTGTTCGACCGACCCAACCATACTGAACCGAATGAAAAGCATCAAAGACGCACTCATCCATCAGTCGGCAAAGTGCGTCATAAAAATTGATTTAGAACAAAGTGATAAACTTGTTGTTCTTTTGCTTCTGCTTCTTCTTCTTCTGCTTCTTCTACTGCAATGTCTTTGTTTCGTTGTTATTGTCACATGTGACCAAAAGTAATGCTATTATGGTCGAAACGTGATTTTTTTTTTGTTATTTGTGTTGAAAATTAAAACGAAAATGTGAGAAATGCGCCAACAATTTGGCGAAAGTTTGAGGGCGTAGCACCTTTCATTAAAAATTTACTTTGATGTTTGTTTTGTTTTTTATGAGTTTTTGCACGCCAAATTGAAAAGTTAGCAACGCACAGACATTTAAGGAAACTTGCTTCAGGCATGGTGCAAGTGAAGCTGACGAAAGATAGTTTCATGTCTGTCAATGGATAGTCATGGGGGAGTCTATTTTATAATTCAGGATTTTATTTTTTAGTTTTTTAAAATGTTTTTTTCATATTTAAGAAAAAATTCAAAAATTATCCCGAATTATAAAAAGACCTCTTATATTAAAAAAATGTATTTGAGTGCTTTATTAAACACTCCAATGAAAATAATGATCTATGATCTAATAATGATGATGAGATATCAATTTGAAGTCTCTAAACATTCTTTGTCCCGAGCTTCCATGACTTGCGTCACCTGATTTCTGTTGCAAGTCTCAAATAATCTCTAACTGTGCATTCTAATAACTCAGATTGCAAGCACTGTTTTTGTCTGCATATAAAAATGCCAACAGCAAAGGAAAAGCTTCACCACAAAGTCTGCCAAGTTAAAAATAAAGTAATGAAATGTAAAAAAAAAAACAAAAATAATAATAATAAATAATAATAAAGAAAAAAAGGGAAAAGAAAATTTGTAGCCAAGAAATGTTGTTACTTTTCTGCGATAAAAAATATAAAAGAACAAAAAAAATTACAAAAAAAAAAAGCCGCCGCCAACAAAGCATTGTGGACAAAAACAAAAAAAAAAAAAAGCGGAAAGAAATAACAAAATCGAATAAGAAAAGCAGCTGGCAGGCAACTTCGAAAGAAGCAAAAAGTCTATAAAAGGATTCAATATTAAAATTAATTTATAATCAAGCGTTATAAGAAAATGAATTACGATAAGCAGACGCCAAAGGGGCTGAACGGCGACGGGCGAGGACGGCGTGGTGCGGCAGCGAGAAATGGGCATGGCTCGTAAAAATTGTAACACGCAACAATACAAAGAAAAAAGAAACAAAAAAAAAAATAAAAAAAAAATTATAAGCAAAGGAAAACAAAAAAACAATGAATTAAAAGAAAATGGGAGAAAAGTAACAAGCAAGAAAATTATTGAAAGTTCCTTTAAGCGCCTTACACCGTATGTGTGTGTGTGTGTGTGTGTGTGTGTGTGTGAGACAACGGCAGCATATTGTAAGCTGATGTTGTTTGTTGTTGTTATTTTTGGCTTGTATTCCTTATGGTAAGCAAAGCAAATCCACGTTATTGGTCAATAAGGGGTTAAGGCACAGGTTGACTTACGTACGCTGCGCTTCTGCTTCTGCTTCTGCCTGACTACTATTCATGAGCGCGGTGTCAGTGTCGCTTATATGCTTAATTTCACCCAACCGCGCGCGGCAACATCTTTCAACCTTTACCTTGCCAAGCGGCCACAAAATCCAATCAAACCAATTCAGGCTGCAGCAGAAATTTTTCCTTACCGTTTCCGTTTCCGGTGCTCGTACAAAACAACAACAAACAAACAAACAAGCAAATGTAAAAGAAAGAAAAACCTAAAACGCAAATGATGACGTCCAAGGTAAAGGGTTATGCCAAAATGTGGGCGGGGTTGTCATAAAAAGAGGTAAGAAAAAAATTCAGCAGGTTGGGGAAAAAAAACACAGCGTATCGAAGGCGATTAACAAAGCGAAGCGAACCAGCCAAAGTTACCAAAAAAAAAAAAAAAAAATCATTAAAAATTACAAAAAAAAAAAAAAACAACAACAGAAAAGTAAATGAATTGTTGCGCCATGCAGCAAAAAACAAAAAAAAAGGATAAAAGCAAGAAAAAAAGCGTAACGGCTGCTGGTCAGTGGCCAAGAAGGGGTTAAGACAGCACACGGCCGCTGACGGCGACGCTTGCGATAACGTTGGCGGTGGCGACAACCACCAACAACAACAACAATAACACAAACAATAGCAACAACAACAACAACACCAACAAGCACAAAAACAACAAAATTATTTGTTGGCAAAACTTGGCCCCTTTGGTAAGGAAGTCGTCGAAACCAACCAACTTTGATTTTTTGATATAAAAGCGTAACTTTTTTCTTTACTTTCTTTTATTTCAGAATTTATTTTTTTTTTTTTACTTTTTTTTTTTGCTTATAAGAATTTCGTTGTTTGTGTGTATTTGCGCTTGTTTACCGTTTTAATAATAATGAAAGAATAACAACAACAAAGTTTATAAAAATTGTATTTTTTCGTTTATACAAAAGTAAAGGAAATTATTAGACAAGTGCAAGCCGAAGACTGAAGGACATGGTTTGAGGCAAAGAAATTGAACGGTTTCGGTTATTTTTGTGTAAGTTTTTTATATTTTTTTTCTTTTCTCTTGCCGAGAAGTCAAATTGACAGTGTAAGTGTAAGGTTGGTTGGTTGGATTGTGGCATGGGGCAGTAGCATGGTGCGTTTGGGGGGGCATGGTCAACGGTTGTGTTGCCAACGCTGTAAATAAGTAATTTTTTTTTTTTTTGTTTTCTTTCTTTACTCAATTTGATATTTTTTTTTGCTTTGGACTCCTTTGTTTTGTATTCTGAGTTTGTCTTGTAATTAAAAATTAATTATTTGAGCAAATGTTCGCGTTTTACAGTTTATTTTTTGAAATTTTTTTTTTATTTTAATTCAATTGGTTTCGCTGCGTGGTTGCCGCAAATTTAAAATGAGTTTGAGTTTGGTTATTGTCCAACGAAACGAAAAGTAAAAAGGTTCTTAATTTGCGTGACTGTTTCAATTATTGATTGAATGAATTTGAATTTGTACAAAAAATTGTAAGTTGCAATTTTGAGAAAACAACAAAACAATGAAATACAAAACAATTACACAAAAATATGTAAAATTTTTTATAAAAATATCAGCAAGAGAGATATAAGAGCTGAGAATTTCACTTTTCATTGAAAGAAAGTAAGAGAAGTATTGAAAATTTCATAAAATTATATAATAGAACAACAACATGTCTTATGTAACATTACGACATACAAAACATGCAGCAATCTAATATTCAAATCGATGTCAAAGTTCAAGAAAAATAGTTTTGAGATCTCAGTATTTATTTAAAACTAATATAAAGTAATAAATTATTAATATTTTTCAATCGGTAAATCATAACGAAGCTCAGAGCATTGGACAAACATAAGTCTGCATAAAAGCGACTCTAGTAAGTCGCCAAAGCCGAAGAGATTTAACATATTAGACCGTTTAATGTTAAACCGGAAACCGAGCAAACTTTAAGGACTTCCCTTCTATTTCGATTTATTATTAACAAGCAAAATCTTAAATTTTTTACACACATTTGAAATCTTCTACACTGTTTAACATAGTTTTAATGAAGTAGTTCAAAATTTTTAAATCATTTAAATGTTGTTGAAAAATATTTAATTGAAAGAAACAACCCTCGGGTCTCTTCAACTGAGCAAACAGACAAACATAATTGTTAAGCAACTCAATTGGCAACTTCCTTTCGGATCAATATGAAAAATAATTTATGACTCAATCCCGCATAAAATTGTTTAGATAATTCACATGTTGGTCATGGGTCAAGGGATGGCAGAGCACTGAAGATGATTATGATTTCGGCGGTTTTTTGTACGAAATGATCGCATGCGCAACTCAATTTCAACTTTCCAAAGTCAACGTCTAATCGAATCAAATGCAATAAAAACAAAAACTAAACGGGGAAGAAAAAAGCAAACACAAATAATAATAAAACAGCAAAGCTGTGATGAGTTCAGCTGGAAACGCACCGGGGGCAAATGAGTAGACCGAAAAACATACAAATATATTTAATTACAACTTCCGAATTGTCTTTAAATTGAATTTTACAATCAATTTATGGGGAAAAAAAAAACTTGAATCGTTTAAATCGTCATAGTACTCAAAGCCAAAGACGCTGACCAAAACAATTGCTAAGAAAGATCTTCGGGTTTTCTTTCTTTCATATCATTACAAAGTAATGACTTTAAACTGAGTCAACATAAAAAATTTTTGTATTGCGTGCGTCTTGAATGAATATTTTTGTTTTTCCCATTGTTGTATTTGTATTTGTTCAATTTTAACTTTCTAGTTTGGTGTCTTTTTTCTTCTTTTTTTTTTTTTGGAGGAGATCAGTAAAGAATCGCTCTGAGGTAATGCGGCAAATAGTACGGAAAGATCGAAAAACAGTGCCCATGATTTGTTTTTTTTTTTTGTTTGTACTTTTTTTTTTTGTTTCAGTTCCCATAGTTGCGGGTTTTTGGTGGTTTGTGTTTAATTTAATAATAAAATTAACAGCAAAACACAAACAAAGGAAAAAAAAAATTAAAAGAGGGAAAATAAGTTCAAGTCAAGTTGAAACAAACACGTTGTGGTAGCAGAAGAAGTGCTGGCAGCGAGTTGTGGCAGCTGAGGTGACTTAAGTAGCGCGTAAGTGTTGTAAGTAAGTTAGCAAAACTTTCGCGTTCATTGTTGGCTGTCAACGAAGTGCGTACCACTTTGGCTGGAATTATCACGAGCAGATATTTATTTTGTACTCTAAATATTTTCATATTAAACATTACAATTGAAAAATTTTTTTTTTCGAGCATGCACTTCGAATGCAAAATTTGTATTCGAACATAAAGTTTTCTTCGTATATAAGTACAATCAAAGATACTTAAAATTGCGAATTTTTTATCGATTATTGGGCAACTAGATACTTCAAACATACATATACCTAGTTCAATTCTTCAAAAATTAAAATTTTGTAATCAAATCTTGTTCCTACTTCGAACCTCAAAAATTACTAGCGATCACTTTACTTCGAAACCAAAATTTGTTTCGACATACATTTATCTTTGAATACAAATTACAAACTTCGAAATTAAATATTTTATATTTCAAATTTAATTTTTTTTTGAAAGTCTTCAAAAATTATTTGACTTAAAATTAACTGATCTTCTCTAAGCAACAAAATTTGAATACAATTTTTTTCTTTTTTTTTCCTTCAACTTCCAACGAGTGCTACCAAAAACCCACTCAAGATTAACAGCAAAGATATTTTACGTAGCAAAGCCACTTGAGTAACTGATATGCCCAATTGTAGCAAAGACACACGCACGATTGCCAACTTAAGAAAGGTATTCAAGTGAACGAAACCGAAGAAGTTGTTGTGTTACGGAAGTTTACATAAAAAACAAGCGACAAAAAAGAAAAAAAAATAATAATAATAAAACAAAAACAAAAACAACAATACAGTGGCAGATCAACTACAAGTAAGCACTTCCACAACTGTGCACATGTAAAAACTAAATAAATAAAGTGAAAAATTTATACATTTTATACCTTACATTATATACATGTAAGTAAGTAAGTAAGTACGTTGGATCAAAGCGTCTTGAGTATGAGCAAAGTGACAAAGAGCGGTGCGGCAACTAAAATAGAAAAGACATTCACACTTTAATTGTGTTGAAAATGGAGTAATGAGTTTTTCGGTTGAAAGACGATTTTTTTTTTTTTTTTTTTTGTCTTACAATAATTTTTGTTGAGTATTTTCGTGGCCACTTCCTTTTGTGGCAACAATAACAACAACACCAACTAACTGAAAGTTGTCAAAGCTTCTGTTGTTTCTCGTTTGTGTAGAAGAGTCAATGATTGAGGTGTGCCAAGTGTGGATTGTTGGTATAATAATAATAATATAACATATATGTATTTTTTTTTTTAAATAAAATGATTACAATTGTTGTTATAACATGTTTCTTGTGCTTATATATTTTTATATATAGTATTTTTTCCCCCTCTCACTGATTTATTATTAAAATTCGCATGTCGTCGAATTTGACATCAGCTGTCAGAGTTGAAAATTAACTTTTTTTCTTCTGCTTTTACAACGTCGTCATCGTCGCCCCCAAAAAAAATTAGAATAATTTTTTTTTCGATATATTTTTTTTTTTTTTTTTTTCTACTAACGTTTGAGTCACCCTCACCCAAAAATTTTATTTGTGTGTTGTTTTCTTTTTCATATACATATAAGTATATATGTTTATACATATATTTTTTTTGTTAATATGTTCGCCTTAGTCAATCAATCATCAGTCAGCAAAATAACAGTAACAGGAACAGTTACGGCGCCCGAAGTCCAAAAATTCAGCTCGTAGTCACTCAACGTAACATTCAAATCAATCAAAATAACTTCCACAACAATACGAATCGTATATGAAAATATAGTTGAACTTTCTTTTGATATACAAAATTTTGTTCGTGTATGCAAAATGTTTGATTTGAGCATTTTTTTTTTGTTGTTGTCTTTATTCATTTTTTTTTTTTATTTTTTTTTGTCAGCTTTAGCTCATGATGATGCCCGTACAGCCAACAATAACACCCCACAAAACGAAAAAGAACAAAAAAAAAAAAAAAAATCCAGTCGATTCCAGTACATGCCAATTTTTCAACATACTCATACCCATTTAACACATCATACATGATGAACTTGTGTGTACTTTTGTGTGCATTTTTATTTATGAATAATGTTTGTACACGTTGAGCTGTAATGTTCGCATAGCGTGTTTGACACGAGCACGAATTGTGGCAAAAATGGCAATGCAACAACGTTGGGGGTTTTGGTCTTGAAGGTGGCGGAACTGTATGTAATTTATGAACGCCAAAGTAAATGTGTTCAATTGAGGTTGATTTGAAAGTTATGACATTGAACGAAAAAAAAAAATTATGCAATGAGAAGTTTCAAATCTGAGGCATAATGAAAATCTTGACTTGTTAGACTTCTACATACATGAGAAGCCAGTGATGAGTACTGTACATCAATGTTTTTTGAAAATTTAATGAAATGTCTGATATCAATTTAATTCCATTTTAATCATCAAAATATGGATAATATTTTTTTTTATTTGAGTTTCAAGATCGATTTCAGAGTGTTCCAGTTCATGTACTCTTATTTATTTCTGATCTTGAGACATGTTTTGATGATCTTTCTGCAGCTATTTTAGAATACATTTCAAAACAATCGTTTATTTTTTTCTGTTCTGATCTTGAAATATGTCTCAGTGCAAATGTTGGTCACTCAACGATCTGTTGCCCCTAACTTTTATACCTTTGACTTATAATTCAAACCAGAAAACTTTACTGACTCAAATGAAGACATTCTTTTTTAACTTATACATGCTTATAATTAGCTACTAAAATTAATACTAAACATTTTTATAGATTCTTGTTTGTTTTTAACCAAGTACAATAAAAAAAATAAAAACCTGCTCTTTATAACAGCATTGCCTCATTTCAAGCGCAACTTGGCAGCCATTTTGATTGAGTCAAGTTATACTTCCGGCAAACAGCAAAGCAAAATGAATACGTATATGAAAAAAAATAGTATACAACAACGAAAATGTTTAAAAACTTTCATAAATTAGTCATTGAACTCGAAAGACAAAACAAATTTTTTGAAAAAAATAAAAAATAAAAATAAAATGTTGAAACTAAAAAAAAAAGTATTATAAAAAGCACAAAAAAAAATAATAATAAGTGCAAAACAATAAAAATAAAAAACAAAATAAACGCGCATTTTAAATAAAGCGAAAATAATTTATGCAAATAAAGATTCCAAAATTTTGTATGCTTCAAAGGAAAAGTAGTTCAAATGTTGCGGGTGCCACGATGGCCTGAACCGAACCGAACCAAACCGAACTAAGCGAACTGGCCTGGCCAATGAACAGTTCCCATGTGAGCGAAATGAGTGAAAGACAATTAAAACATATACAAACAAACAAACAAAAACAAAAAAAAGGTTTGTAACGCTAATTAGCCAAAAAAGCATAAAAATTTGAAATTTTTGTTAATTCATAATGCGAGCATTCGTCCAGAAAAAGAAAATCCATATAAACAAAGTAGTCAAATAGCAGAGTAGGGGTTAGGCTATGGAGCATTCATCAAAGTTATACATACTATAGAGCCAACACAGTTCTATGCCAAGTCTAAAAGCACACACAACCACAAGCAGGTGCAGAGGGCGAAAGGAATGATTGAGCGAACGAGCGAGTGAGGGCGATAAGACGCTTGACTTAAAAGTCGATAGCTTGTTTTTGGTTGGTACGTCGGTTGACTGACTTTTGATGAATATTTTATATAAAGACACACACACACACACACACATGCATGACTATAGATAGGCAAAGCGACAGTCAGACCAACTGTACACCAGAAAATACTTTTGAACTTGGCTTGGCTTGACTTTCAGCTCAGCTCAGCTCCGCTTAGCTCAACTATAGTCGAACTAAAGTCGTAAGCCCAAAGCCAAGTTCGAAGTCATTGCAAAGTCGACCTGCGCTTTGATCCATGAACATGAAATCATAAGCGAGCTGGAAAGATTATGACAGGCAACAGCAGAAGCAGCAGCAGCAGTAGTAACACCAGCGAAAAATGGCGGGCGAGGCACTCATCTAGAGCAGCCATTGTATGATTTTTATTTGAATTTTTTTGTTGTTTTGTTTTTGTTTTTTTCGTTTATAGCACAACTTTCTACAAATCCGTAACTTAAAGAAATTTGTTAGAAATTAAAGCAACGATAGAAAAGATCAAAGATCACTCAAAGTAAAGTCAGAAAAAAAATTTTACCAAAAAATTGCGAGTTCATTTACATAAAACGCTCATTATGAACGGCTTACTGCGCATATTCATTGGTCTTATCAAAGTAACTTAGTTAGCCTTAAAAAAGTCATTGAAAAATATGAAATTTTTATGTGATTTAAGGCGGATGAGTCATTGAGTACGCACCCTTAATAAACGACAACAGATCGCAGCAGTTACTTTGTATAATATTCATCAAATTCGGATCGAATTCGGGAACAAGAAAAAATTCAATTTTTTAAGTTTTAGACTATGAAGTGAAAGTCAAGAGGTTTCAATCCACAAAAATGCTCCAAGTAACGCCTCCGATTCCAAAAACTTTATAGAACTTAGAAGACTTGAGCCATCAAGTGTTATGAGAATGTCATTCATGAATTCCAATGCTCGGAAGAAAGTACAATAATAAGGATTCTAAGCTTGCGATTGAATTTTAAATTTTAGCGAGTCATTCTTTGAAAGAACAAGCCCGACAAATAGTCATAAATGCCTTAAAAACACATATAAAGTTTTCTTGTTATGAACAACTTTTTTATTACACATTTTTTCATTGCACTTGTGATCTTCAGCTATATTTATCTCATCTCGGACACAGTCAATGTCTGCAAACTTAGGCGCGCAAACAATAATCAAAACTAATGCCATACTTTTAATGTTATCTGACACAAAAAACAGTGGAGGACTGAAGAATTTATAACAACTTTATCAGACTTAAATAAAGCAGACAACGATTAAAAGATAAATACAACTTGACTGCATTCATTGCGTTGTCATCAAGTGTTGTTTTTTTTGTTTTTAATACTTTCTTGCATCACATAAACTTTGTTTTTGTTGGATTATTTATGTAATGTAACCAAAAATAAGATTTTGACAGATTAAATAATGGCAGGCAACATTTCCAACGCAATCAACATCATTAAAAACATCAACATGATCATTATTAGAGAAGTTTACAAATCTTGTGCAAATATTTGAAACAAAGCAGCTCATTTTAATTTTAAATGTAAGTTAAGCGCAATGAAAAAAAAATTGACTTGAAAAAAAAAAAAAACTAAGAAAAAAACAAATGAATTTCTGACATTATTTCTTTGACTTGTTCTTGTTCTTGTTTGATTAACAATTTGAAATTTGTTTGAGCGAGAATTTTTTACTTTGATGTGTGATCTGGCAGCGATAAGATTATGATGTCTTGCACCTTGCCAGCTATGGCTATGAATTGACTTGTACTTCTAAATACTTAACGCAGCACAAAGCCAAATGCCAAAGCCGTGAGTCGAATTTCTGAGAATAAAAAATGTGATCAGCTTTGTGAATTATGCAAACAATGATAACGAGACGAGAGCAGTTTCATTGTGTATATAACAAATAACAAAAGTATTCAAATAGAATAGTTTAAAATATAAATAAACGATGTTGAAGAGTACATAGATTTGATAAAAAAATATGTAGAAAAAGAAGACAGATGCTTAGAACGACGGATGTGAAGTTATAACAAAATCAAGCTGATATTTGTGTAAGAAGATGACAAGTGCTGAAGACGGAAATAGGTTCTAAAGATGAAAAATGGCCGATGAAAATGTTACAGATTCTTCAATGTATCCGATTGTTTAGAAAAACATTCCTGACATCGCCCAGATTATCTCTCTGATTGTATTCCCAATAATTGCCTTAATTATATTTTCGAACAAAGCGCTTTTATAATACAGAGATCCCGAAACAATGTCTTTTAGGAAACTTGCCTAATTTTATATTGAAGACTTGTTTTTATTTTTTTTTTTTTTACAGCTTATATGGAGTCCTTGAATCTAACCCGACTATCGATCATATTTATCAAAACTTCTTTTCATATTTTATTTATCATTTTATAAAATTCCTCAACTATTTCATATTTCTCATATACATCATTAAGTTAAGCTAACAGTATGTTTAGCGTATTTACTAAAAAGAGCAATAAATTGCATGAATAATCATAGAGTTCAACAGCCAACAAGCCAAAAAAACAAAGCCAATAAGTATAAAGGTGGTATTCAAATTTAACGTTCGCGATACGAGTCAAGCGAAAAATACTCATTAAGACTTTTTCAACAACAATCGACTTAATAGGATATTATAATAGCCAACTATGCACAACACACACATGAAGCATGTGTGTATATATGTATATGATATTATATAGTCAGTACATGACGATACCCTACATGCAAATGTGCCATACAGTGACGCCCTGCTAACTATCAACTTTTTATATAAGAGCAAAAAAAAAAAAAAAAATAAGCAAAAAAATGTAAAAGAAACTTCGACTTCGTCAGTGACTTTTATCGATTTGCATAAATTAATTTTCATTTAAAACAGAACAAAACAGCACGAAAAAAGAACCTGAAACAAAGCCACCAAAAATACATACTCATATACAAACATACATACATACATGTGTATTGCATGCGCCGCAACTTGCTCAGTAAAGTTGAAGTTGGTTGAAAACAAAAGCCAAATTCAAATGGAATTCGAAAAGGAGAAAATTTCATAAAATGATATGTTATAAATGAATGGTAATTCGGGAAAAAAATTTATATGTATTATGAGGAAAAAAAAAAAATAAAAGAATTAATAAAAACAAAGAACCAAGTCGAAGCCGAAACGAACGAACTCAATTCGCGTGTGTGAGTATAGTATGTGTGTGTGTGTGTGTGTGTGTGTGTGCAAACTTGACTAAAAGGACTCGAGGGAGATATTAATCTACTTTTTTTTGTATTTCATATAATTCATTTATACGTTATTATTACGATTAAATATCGCCACTGTTGGCTCGTTTCAAAAAAAATACATATATATACATATATTCCTCCTTCTCCTTTATGAGAAAAAAAAATGAAAAAAAAAAAAAACACAAATGAAATTCATTTTCATTGCATTCGAAGGCAATACATTTTCACGAGTTTTCAGCTGCTTTTCATTTCACCTCTTTTTCATAGTCACTACATATACACACACACACATATACATATACATTTTTTTCTTCTTATTAGTACATTGTTAACATGCAATTCATTTATTAATAATTTTCATATGTCAGTGAATGTATGAGCATGACGTGTACTGTAAATGGCAATTTGGTTAGAGGACCGCAGTAATAAAATTGTGTATAGGGTAATAAAAGTGACGGGGGCTCAGGCGTACTTGATAGTAGGCAATGATATATGTATATGTGTATAAAGACATGTTGAGGTCAGAAAATAATTTAGCCATGTGGCATATTAAGTCATTTTTTATCATTTATCGAATTTGTGAAAACTTGCCGAAAATTTAAATAATCATTGCTCGTTTAATTTGAAAATTATATGGCACAGTTGATCTGGTCTTTAATCAAATAGTCTGTGATGAATTTCTATATAAAACAAAATCATTTTTAGTTTCATTAAATCTGTGGAGATTATTTTAAAATTCAATTGAGAGATTGTTAGGCTTCTAATATCATATAGGCTTCTAATATCAGATAGGCTTCTAATATACTCTCAAGACAATCAAATTTCCTATAAAGAAGTCAACATTTCCTTAGGAAGCATAATGGAACTCTAACAAGCTTTATTAATTAAGTATACCACAATACTCAAAATGTATCCATTAGATCTTTAAAGGCTCTTTCAAGGCACAATGAATTTTTCGCTGTTTCTATCCAATGAGATTTTATTCCATTTAAAATAATTCTGCGCTCGATTTCGAATTTTAAATTTTTTTTTAATTTCACATCTTTCTGCCTCTTCTCGATATTACTTTTCACATTGAATTTGTGACCAGTGTTACCATGCGTGTCTAAACACGTGTATCGTATGACTTCATTTGAATGCAATTTAATTTATGAGCGCATGTTTAATCGTAAATACATAAATATATATTTTCTACCAACCACAAAAGCGACCAACACCACCATCAATGGCCACCAGCATTTATAGCAATTGAGGAGCGAGTAACCTAAAACAAACCACAAACAAAAAAAAGTATATATGTAGAAACCTTAGCATTTGAACAATCAACACACACACACACACACATACACACAATCAAGAAAGAGTACAAGTCAAAGCCATAAATTCCACAGGCCGTTTGCCTTAATTGAAATGCCTGACTTACGTATTTTATTTATTTTTTCTATTTTTTTTTTTTTAGGTATTGTTTTATATTAGTGCTAAAGGACCAATGTCCATAGCAAGTCAAGGCGACTACCCTTATCGATTTCGACTTGACTGACTAAAATGACCAAATGAGTGACTGAATGAGTGACTAACTGACTAAATGAATGGCGTACAAGTCGGTGACAAATAACCTGGCGACATTTTACTAATACAAAAAAAAACAGAATAAAAACAACAACAACAACAATGTCTGCACTTGACCCTACCCTTAAAAGGAGGAAAAATTTGTCGCTGCCGTTTGGCTACAATAAAATGCTAATGAAATACAGCACTTAAAACAAAAACAAAAAAACCGATCTATTAACTTACTGTCAAAACGTACGAACGGAAAATAGTTGACCAAAACGAATGACTTAACCAATAACAACAAATGTATATATTGTAGCAACAAACGGGATAGCACGGCCAACCAACATTGAATGCCGCCGCCGCCACCCTATAAGCAAAGCGAACGATGAGGTGGCAACCTTTATACACTCATTCGTTTGTTTGTTTGTTCGTTCAGTCATTTTATATGCCATTGGGTGTCATTTGATTAGCATAATGCAACTATAAATGTGCGAGTATAGCTTATTTTTTACCGATAGCCTATTAAGCGACGTTATATATAATATAAAAATAAAAAAACAACAAAAAAAAAAATGCGACGCTTGGCCAACTCAACTCAATACAATTCAACACTCACGTCGACTCGATTTGAGGCTCATTTCGGCTTGCTTGCTTGCTGGCTGGCTGGCTGGCTTGTTCGCTCAGTGTTGACTGCTGATATTTCCATTAACTTGTAGTATTTTATTAGTGTAAACGTTGACGTTTACTCATTGTAGCATTGAAGCCACGAAGCGACACTCGTCGTCGTCGTCACCATCATCAACATTTATTCCACCTGGCGTTGTTGGTGTTTTATTTTTGACTTTTTTTTCAGTTTTTTTTTTTTGTAATTTCGCTCCTTCATTTCATTATTCGATACGAAAAACTACTCGGACTGACGCATTTGTAATTTGAATATTTATTACATTATTAGGCCTAAAAAAAAGGACATGAAACGAACAAATGAAATTCCTTTCGCATTGGACGCTCTTAGTTTTTCATTAATTTATACATTAATTTTCCAGCGCTTTTGCAGTTTTTTTTTTTTTTAACATTCACGTTCTAACTAATATCATCATTTGTGTCCTGTGCCTTTTGGACATGAGAACTTTAATTACTATTATTTTTGCGTTGCCTCATGAAATTGTTTCCTACGAAAAATAGTCGAAAATTAATTGCGAAAATGTTAACGAAAAGTGTATAAAAGCGAACGAAATAGTTGTCAATTTCAATGCATGCTAGAAATGAGAACAATAATGAAAAAATATCTTAATCTAGGTATTGATAGTCGTATGTTTCAAGGCGTCATACGTCACATACAACAGTCTAGCCTTCACAAAAGCCAACGATCGTTACTTAGACCAAGTCAACGCTTGATTGACGTAAGTCTCTAGTAGTTCTATGTAACATATGACGTATTTTTATTTGATTACTTCAATTTTTAAGAATAATGTTGAATCAGTTCAACTTTTTTGCGCAGATACTCTTTTTGTATTGTCAGCTATCATGTAAAACACTCCAAAAGAAAGTTCGATGTAATTTCCATATATGTACATGGCGAATCTACCAGTGCAACAGCAATGCTAACAGCTTCATTCATTATACACAAAATCAACATGTGACTAACTTCAATATGTGATAACAAATTTTTAATTGTTTAAGTAACTCGATCGCTCAGAAAATATGTGCTTAATACGCTTGTTCCATAATGAAATCATCAAAGTGCTAGCTATAAGTTTCTCAGCGCCTGTTATCTACATGAGTCTTATGAGAGTAAAGTTTTTTATATATTATAAAAAAAAAATCAGTTTCATAAAAACGTCATCCGATTTAAACCGCCGCCATTTTGTGTAAAGCGTCAGAGTTTTTAATATATGGCGGCAAATGACAGGCGTGCAGCTTTGTTGGCTGATCGAATTTAAGTATGGTGAGCCACCCAATTGGAATTTGAGATCACGCATAAAAAGTTTTGGAAATAAGAATTAAAATAAAGTATATTTATAGGCAAATGTTTCTTTTTTTGCATATTATTTGACCCTTCCTTTTAATAGCACAACATTTGACTCTCATTCGACTTTCTATATTAATGAAGGACCAAATTGGTTATAACTTGTGAACTCGAACGATGTAAGCTTTTGAATTATTGCTATTTGTCTGACTGGATCAGATAACGAACGTGGTGAAAGACTGATTCAAAGGCTTGAAAGCATGGTTAGAACCATGAGTGTATGCAAAGTGCGGTGGTGATGGATGAATCTGTAGAATTTGGTTAGCAATATATCGGAGTATGGGCAGACTTCAACTGGAATCCATAATATTTATTATAAAAGAGTGATAAAACATTGAAGCCTGAAATAAATTCATGATGAAATACTTTTGTGATCAAACAATAATAATTCCCGTGAATTGAGCAATAAGCCGAGCGGTGAGCAGAACAAAAGCCAAAAACAAATCTTTGCTGGCAGCCATTTTTATATTTTGTTGTTTTTTTTTTTTTTTAGTGAGTGTGTGAACGAAAATATTATATTTTGTAATAAACTCGTACATGAATTTAATTAACTTCACACGTTATAATTTTTTTCTGCTTCTTCCATTTTTTTTTTTTTTTGTTAATTGTTTTTTTTTTTCGATTTCGTATTTCTTTATTATTATTATTTTTTTTTTTTATTTTTGTTATTATTGTGTTTGTTGTTTTTATTTCATTTGGTTTTGTATTAAAAATAATTTTTTTACGACTTTAATTTGAAAAACTTTTAAAGGTAATTAACGCGTATTTTTGGCAGTTTTTATTACTTGTTGTTTTTGTTATTGCATTTTTCAGTTGGGTTGAGTAATAAAAATACAAAGACTCATACTAACCGAATCACATTTCGAGTACGAGTATTTAAAAATTACTTAATTGTTGTCGTTAACTGGATTTTGGTTTTGTTGTTGTTGTTTTTGGGTTTTTTTTTTTTTTACTTATTTCTTTTATTTATATATTTTTATTTAAGTTCAAACAGACGATGTTGTCGACAACGACAACGACAAAACTTGTTGTTAATAATGAAAATAATAATAATTTTTTATCATTGCATTACATTTTGGTTTCTTTTTTTTTATTATATATTTATTTATTTTTAGTTTTTTCATTTTTTTTTGTTTGCCTAACAAAAACTTATTAATTTCAAAGGTTGTCCGACTTAGAAACGAGTTTTATTATTATTATTTTTTGGTAATTATGGAAAAATACTTTTTAACGAAACACTTTTCTGAAATATAATTTTTTTTTTATGGAAACTGTGTTATAAGTATTTTTGAAATTTATCAAAATGCAAAAAGTATCTTCGAAAGTATCATGTGTAGCAATGGAAATACATGAAAGTCTTTAAATTACATTATTTTGTTTATTTAAAATTAATTACTCCGCGACGACCCGCAAAGACGCCGTGTTAACCCCTGAAGACGAACTCCGGTGGAGTCCGAAATATATCGGGATAAAAATTAAATTATTAAAAAAGAGAAAACATTTGTCTTTTCTTTTTGAAAATAATAAAAACGACCTTGAGCCTGCTAAAAAATTAAAATTAAAATTAATTATGTTATTAGTTTTACTTTAAAACAAATCACAAATCGCATTCATTGAATTACCATTGATCAAAGTGGAAAAAACCTTGAACACAAAGCCGTCAACACTTGTAGCCAAGCCAAGCAGCAAAGCGAGAACAGACCAGCCCAACCCAACCCGTAGTCAAGCCAAACCTATCGAAACCGCTTTGCCACTCAACCTGACTTGACTTGACCATGCTGTAACGCCCACATTGCCATACGATATTAGCACTTGAGTCGCCAACTTTTTCAAAGTGCGCGCGCGTGTGTGTAATAAGTAAAAGAATATTTTTTTTTCATAAAAAGTATATTTTTCTTACCCTTATTTTTTTTAAATTTTTTCACTTTTTATTCACACTCGACTTGGTAAATAAAAAAAAATCGAAAAAAAAAAAAGTTGTGCCGAGAAAATACAAGGGTTGCCGGCAAATATAAAGAGGCGGGGGTGTGTGCGTGTCCAGTGCGTGTCCAGTGCGTGTTTTTCAAGTGTCCAGCGACGACAACCCTACGCACACACGAACGCGTGTTTAGAGTGGATCATAGTCGTGGCCCAAGTCACTTAGTCACTCACTTGTTAAAGTTACTGTTTGCCCTTCATTTCTTTCTATATTTTTGTTGCCTTTTTTTTCAGGATTCCCCATGTTTTTTTCCTCGCCTTCTCACATTTTTCGCCCTATTGAAAGGCAATTTTATTTATTTTATATAATTTTAGAGCATTTTTCTTCTATACTTTGCTCGTTTGACGGACATGAACTTTGTAACTAATGCGTCGAGTCTTGTCTATTCTATTATTGAAAGGTGATAACACCCTCTTTAGCACGGGGTGTTCGTAACGGTAACATTTAATGTAGCGGTCAGTAAAGTGTTAAATGGGGTTAAATTCAATGTTGAATGCTTATGTCAGTGAAATTGTATAAAAGGTTTAGATAAAATGCTATAGGTCGCATAGATATTGTGCGTGTAGGTTTGTGGTTAGTTGCTCTATCAAGTAACTACTCGGCATAACGGGGTTTGTGTATGTATGTGTTATATCGATAATGATGACATTGTAGTGGGCGTTATAAGAATGCATGGGTTAAACGTTGCAATTTATTAACAGATACTTTTATCAAACACTGTTTGAAGAGAATAAAAAATGATGAAGATTTCATTGATATACAAAAATTCTTAGCTTTGAATTGTTAGAAAAAATCTAAATGAACTTATGAGAAACTTCATTCAATCATTATCAACCAACTTGCTGTCTTTTCAGACATATTCCTTATTTCCCTCCTGACGATCCACAATTTGTTTACGCTTTTGTGACTTCTTTTTAACCAAGCGATTATTTGGCCTCAAATAAGCCGCTGCTGATGGCGCATCATCGCAATCATAATTTTTCATATTGCCTCTTAGTGCGGGCGATCCTGTGATATAATTGCTACGTGGACATTCACCGTGCTTTCGTGACAAACGCACGTGATTGGCATTTGATTCAGCATCATGCAGCGCCAATATTTCCATTTCGAAATCATTCGCATTCTGAATCGCGCCGACAGCATGACTTTTTATCGTCCGTATAAGATTCAAGCAATCTTCAATGGGATCTTCCGCTGCCTTCGGACCACAATTTGCAGCATTAACTAAGCGTTTGCCACTGACACGTTGCTTAACACTGAGCGGGTTGATCTCCTTACTGACCGGACTCATTGAAGTTTCAGCTTGTTGTTTTCTTTTTACTGATTTACGGTTCTTGAGCTTCATTTTGGTCTTCGATTCACCTTTGATTTTTACTTTATTATCGATGTCGGACTTTGCAATAAATTTGTTCTTAGACTTAGCGTGCGCCAACGTTTTCAACTTGACTTGCATCTTTGCCTTGGTCAGAGGCTTCGATGCGGTCTTCGACAACTTCATTTTGGCTTTCGACTCGTTGGACTTCATGGACTTTGATTTCGAGTCTTTCTCAACGTGGAAATTGGCTTCTGCGTTTTTGTTGACCGTTTTGTCTTTAATTTTTGCTTTGGATTTTTTAAGTTTCTTTGAATCCTTAAAACTGTTCGCTGTTGCATGTATCCAAATTTCAAGTAATTTGTCAATGGACGGTTGTTTGCGCATTTTCATCATATCTTGATAATCTGTAAGCCAACACAAAATTGAATTCAATTGGATTTCAATCAACACAAAGCTCACCGTCTAATTGTGCGAAGAGTCTGCTTGGATCTTGTGCAGGTTGTATTGTACCGTCATAGTTAGACCGTTGGTATATGCTATGATCGAAGCCGCCATTTGTGTACACCAACAGAAGTATTACAAAAATTATTTTCAACATCTTTTGAGATTAACAGAAAATATAAGATTTCAATATTACACCGTTTGTTTTTGTTTTGTATTAAATTTGAGAAGAAATGAGTGTGTAACTTGATGTGAGCTTTTTGAGTAGAAGTATTCGAGAGGTTGTTTAAAATCTAATTTTCGAAACACTCTACAATTTTGTTTTTATCTTTTATCTTTAAAAATTACACGATCTTTTTATTACCTTTTTAGGAATTTATTCATAAAACTTAAGTACAAAATTCCAATGCTAAACTACTGTATGTGCTGTGTGGTCCTATGAAACGTAAGCGAATAGAATATTAATTTTTGATTTAAAACTCCTACACGAATATTCTTTTGCTATTGTATAAAGATCAATATAAAGTTTATTTCGAAAAGATCAAATATTAATTTCTGATGATCAGCCGAAAATTCTCAAGTAAGGATTTAATAAAATTTATTAAAAATATTTTATTTTTACAGAACATTAGACGACTTCTGAATATAGTCTAAATTTTTCCACCGTCGACCTTTGACTTTGCTATGCGTCTTGAACTTGTGCCTTACATATGAACATGATCACTATCAAGATGTTGCTCAATTTCAAAGCAACACAAGCTTTTTAGCTCTTCATCTTCCGCCCTTGTAGAGTACACAGTGAGCCTGCCATTTCCGTTCTCACTTCTCAGTTTCAGTCTCGGAGTCTGTCTTTGACTTTGCCTTTGTCTCGCAATCGGACGAGCGCGGTCTTAAGCCGTAGCCAACATACAGAGCCATCAGTCTTAGGCCTATCAGTTGTGTTGTGTTGCTTCAGCTCGCTTCTAGTGAAATTTATTGAATGCGTGTTCAGTGCGTTTGTCACGTTGCTACGTGATCACCCATATAGGTGTAATAATTTTTATCAAGTTTCTACTTCATCTTCCTACTCTTCTGTTTCTTTATTATTATTATTATTTTTTTTTTTTATTATATAAATTGTCATATAATTTCATTGTCTCTTTGTTGTTGTCTCTTTCTGCCACGGCCGCTTCCTCTCTCTATTTCACTTAATTTTATCGCCAATATGAGTTATGCTCGGTTCAAGATCTCTATCTTGCATTTTGTCGCTGTCTCTGTCGCTCACTTGCGCACATTGTGTCTGTTGATGTCTTTTGTCGCCAAGTTTTCGCCGCCACAGACACAATCAGATGAAACCTTTTATTTCAGAGAAGTCAAAGTCATAAAATCAGTTGGATAAGTACTTTGCACATGTATGTATGTATGACTGTCTTTTATATAAGCGCCTGTATCTGAATCTGTCGCTCCATCGATCAGACACGCGTTGGCATTCTGCGCTCTACACCGATTTAAATGCGTTCTAATTATTGATTTATGAGCGTTTTTTTGTTGTTATTTCATTTATTCATTTCTTGCGCTACAACAACCGATCAACGTGTTCAGATACAAGCGCAGCTTTAAGTAAAAAGCTTCCAATACAAGACATGTTGACAGAGCAAAGTTGTCTTGAAATTACACACGTTTTCTAACGAAATCATTTAGTTTTGTTTTTGTTGTTGTTTTTTTTATTTATTTAATTTATTCAACTACAAAAGTGTTAAGCATTTTCGTTGACAGATACATAGCCAACAGAAAACGAAAGTAAGTTTATCATTTTATTTTCAATTTGTTATAAAAATAAGGGAAATGTGTAATAATCAAAGCAAAATAGTTTTATTTATTTCAGGATCACTTTTTATAATTGCAAAATGTGTAAAAATCAAAGCAAAATTCGGGATAGGAAAATGTGTAAAAATCAAATCAAAATAGTTTTATTTATGTCAAGATCACTTTTTATATTTCGGGATAGGAAAATGTGTAAAAATCAAATCAAAATAGTATTATTTATTTCAGGATCACTTTTTATAATTCGGGATTGGAAAATGTGTAAATATCAAAGCAAAATAGTTTTATTTATTTCAGGATCACTTTTTATAATTCGGGATAGGAAAATGGGTAAAAATCAAATCAAAATAGTTTTATTTATTTCAGGATCACTTTTTATAATACGGGATAGGAAAATGTGTAAAAATCAACGCAAAATAGTTTTAGTTATTTCAGGATCACTTTTTATAATTCGGGATATTTTTTTTCTTCACTAACCGTAATCGTCGTAAGAACTTCACATGTAACGTATATCGTTATTCCAGTTTTGTAGTGCTTGATTTTATCAAAGTTAAACATTTTTGCAGATTTCAAGTCTCTTATTTAAAATTACTGTCAATCAGTATCAATAACACAAATCCTTTCAACAATTCTACTCATTGCTAATTAACACAATTGAAGAACACAAATAGCACGCCTTACTTACGCCTCACCCTACTCACAGGCACAGCCCGAACACAAAGGTACTTTCAATTGCTAGTAACTCATTACAAGATTTGCCAACTTTCTTTTCTTTAAATTTCGCATTTCTTTTTGTTTGCATTGTCAGGAGACTGAAAATATTTGCAAACCTTTGACAGCCACGAAAAACGTAAACCCTTTTGTAAACCCTTTACCAAAAATGCCGAATGCTCCGAACATGTCAAATGCGTATCAATTACCACAACAATAAAGCAAAATAGAAAATACGCTTTTTGCGATCATTTTCGGTTTGAAGACAATAAAATATTTTCAAATGCTGTCAGCGATTTTTGGCAAATTGCACAATTCGCACATGAAAACAAACTGGAAGACCTTTTGAGGAGGCTATGAGGCCTGCTGTGTGTGTCTTTGATAGCCTGCAAGTATAAAGTATCGATCATTGATTATTGATCAGTGATTGTTGGCTGTTGTGTACGGAATAACCCTTCACCCTGCGCGCTCGTTCATCATTATCACTGAGGCAGGCGACTTGTGCAAGTCTTTTATTCGATTAATGATCATTAACATAATCTGCCAGTCAAGATTTACATACTGAGACGTTCTCTCTCTCTCGCTCACTCTAATAGATATTTGTAGTCGCCCATTAGATCGTTTGGTGGTTGATTTCATTTGCCAATTTGAATAATAATATGAAATATTTCCTCTACTCACCTTGGCTCGCCTATTTTTCTCTTTTCTTTCACCGTTGAGCCTTTCGATATAAATTTGCATATCAATGCAACGGATATTATTTATTTTCAACATCTTCGTCGTCATCGTCATCATCATCATCATTTCTTCTTGTCGTATATAATTTTTGTTGTTTTTTTTTTTCTTTATTTTGTATTTCGCTCGATCAAAGCTGCAAGTAATGGGTGCAGATGTCTGTCAATTGTTGACTGTGGCAACGGCAGGAAGCGTTGTTCTCATAATTAAATATGCAATACTGCAGATTCAAAGATTTTTATGGCCAAAGGAAGTTGGATCATCTTTTCTTTCTTTTATTTTTTTTTTTTTTTTTTTTGTCTTTCCTTTACCTCACATCAGAACACATCACAGCATACATTTTATTGATCACTTTGCTGATCAAATGCAATGTCCAAAAGTTTCAACAACTCGTTTTTTTGCATATGTTAATCCACAATAGATCAACGCATCTGTTCTTCAGCACATTTACAATTTGCATAGCATTTTTCATAACTTTGAAATTATTGTGATTCTAATTTGAAATTGTTTTCTATGCAAAAGTGTTGAAAAGCATTTAGCATACAACAAACAGTTCAAGAAAAGCTTGATGGGAACTCATATACATGCATAACATATATGTATATATGTATATATAAAACAATATGGAAATGTTGTGTGAATAATATGCAAAGCTTTTATTAGTTTATCAAATCCATTGTGGCTTCAAGAAACTGTGAGATTTTTCTTAAATGCTTGTATCTCAATAGGCGCTCATGGCAGCATGAAAGACTCATTGGTTTGCAAAAAATATACATAAAAATAAAATAAATAAATGATAACATAAATTGCAACTACTCATATAGCATGTGTGACGCGAGTTTCGCGAGTCTTGAGTCAGAACTTTCAACTGGCTGTCAATTTCTGCAAGCCCGTTACGAAAGCCTAAATTGTCATACTTGTAGGTGTATTGTTGTAAGGCGAAAAGTAGTGGCAAATGTGAGATACTTAAGAGATGCTAGCTTTGGATATGAAACAACATATAATAATTCAATACAATACATCAATGGAATTTAATAGAATAAAAAACAATAAGAATAGTAATGGAGTAGGGAGCAGTGAGCTACGATTGGAGATAGAAGAGAAGAATCTATTGAAATGAAAATCTTAGTTAAAAATACCTATAAAATATTGTATATTAGATATAAGATATGATAAGATAGTAGAGTATATGTTAAAATAGAAAAGCATTGGACTTCGAAGAGGATTGTATAGGATGGAATATAATTCGATTAAACAGCATGTAATTAAAGTAAAAATAAATTAGAGTAAAATGAGTTAATATTATTGGACAACTAAGGATTTTTTTAACAGTTCTGTTTTTAGAAAATGTTCATAAAATAACTCAGACTGTAAGCAACATCATAACAAAATAGAAATCAATTATACTTTGAGTAAAAATTATAAGCCATTTTAAAAAATTTTCTCAATTTGTTTGACTATAAGAAAAAGCTCAATTTTGTATATGTTTATTTGCACAACGTTCGGCAACGACTCAAATCTACACTGCAGGCATTTCTCTGCGCCTGTTTTGCTGGCGACACAATTTTGTGGTTGTGTCATTTTGTGGTTTTGTGCATGCGTCAAAACTGAATCGAAATGTGAAACATTAAAAAACTATTTTCTATGAAAAATTATACGTACGTCGACATTGTCGTTGTCGTTGTCGTCTTCACATGTGCTCGACGCGTAAAAACATCATTAATTTGCATTAATTCCAAATCAAGAAATGCTCAACAACAACAACTACAAGTTGTATAAAGAAAGGATGAAGAAGTTGCCACAGGCGACAACATTCGAAGCAAATAATAATCGAATCAAACGACACAAAAACTAAACGAGAGAAAAAGGATTTGGCATATGTGACAGGAAGCATTACGAGAGCTCTGAGCCTAATGACATTTTTCTTTTTTTTTTTTCAACTGTTTTTTTTATATTTATTTCTATTTTTTTTTGTTTTTGGTAGAGTTGACATACTTTTTAAAACACGCACTGGAAACCAGTTCAGCATACGACTATGAACGATTTCGAGGGTGCCCCGGAAGCAAAATATGATGTTTCTTTATTTGCATCATTTACCTTTTGCCTGCAAGAAGTTGGCAGCAAAAAAGAAAATAAAATAAACCAGAGCAAAATGTCAAAGAAAGTGGTAGAAATAATCGTAAAAAATAAAAAAAAAAAAAAAAAAAGAGAAAAGGATGCCGTATGAATTTGACATAATCTGCGTACAAGGATACCATTTCGAAATAAATGAATTGTGAAAAACTACAACGTAGTCGAAATGCTCAGAGAAAACACCATAAAAAAAGACGATCAAGTTGAAGGAGAAAGTGGAAGAGAAGGTTATTATTTTGGCTGTATAATTTTCGCAAAACTGTCAAGCGACGACTTAATGACATTTATTGTAGATACATTTGTATTTGCGTTGGGGTAAGCAACAAACAAGAAAGGATAACGACACACATGCTTATACGGAATTTGGTTTTTTGTAACGTCAAAGACAACAACAACAAATTGCAGCAAGTGCAAAATTTGTTTTCACTGCTAATGGATTTTTTTTTTTTTTGACAGATATATTTCCAAATTGTTCATTGAATAATTTTTAAAAATTCGTAAGCATTTAAAAAAATTAAAATTTGCTTTTAGACACGATTCTTTCATATTAGAATTTCTAAACAAAAATATATAATAAAAATTATAATTAAGAAATATGCATTATTACTTGAGGAGTAATCTTTATAATTCGGGAATTTTTGTTTCTTGAAATGCTATTATTATTAGTTGTCTTGACATTGTTTGATAAAAATATATAATAAAAATTATAATTAAAAAATATTCATTATTACTTGAGGAGTAATTTTTATAATTCTGGAATTTTTGTTTCTTGAAAAAAAAAATGTTTGCTGGCCTTGGGATTTTTGATTTTGATTTGTGAGACAAATGATAATACAATAAAAAATCTTTTTAATTTATAATACGAACCAACGATATAAAACACGAATTTTCTTTAACAGAATTTCTTCATTGAATAATCAAAATTAAAATGTCATTTTAACACAAATAAATTAAGTTAAATTAAGCATTTTGAAACGACACCAAAGCGAAATTGTCTGCGAGGAACATTTGCAAAAAAAAAACAAAAAATGTTCTTAAGAAAAGTAAAGGATTATTAATGATTGTGCTGACAAGTGAAGTGGTAAAACGTGCAGGAACGACAACTCTCTCATGTGTGCGTATATGCAAACCAAGCTTTGTGTGTGTGTGTGTGTGTATATGAGCCAAAGGGTCGTCGTCTTGTTGTAATGTGTTGTGATGTGATTTATTGGCAATTCAAGTATTTAGCATTGACGAACGTACAAGCTCATTTGCACAGCGAACAATTTGTAAAAATGATTAATTATACGCGACCGGAAAAAAAAATAAGAATGCCACCCTGAGAAAGTCACAGAACATTTCTATTATAATATGAGCCAATAAAATTGACAAGTGCCGCTTCTACAAAATTTTTGTACTTCAACTTTTCTACTTGCCATGTTGCATAACAACGTACAACCTACGCCGCCGACAAGACATGAGGTTTTCATTTTCTCTATTTTTTTTTTTTTTGTTGGGGATTTCATTTGTTTTGTTTCCTAAAATGTCAAATTTGTACTGTGGGAATTTTTTGTTCAACAGAAATTTCATTTTTCGCGTCCTTTTTCAATTTGAAGAACAAAATCAAAATCAAAACACATAACAAATGATTTTCGGGTATTATGCAAATTAATCGAAATCTTTTCAATGCAAAGGTATTCAGGCTGATTGAATGACTACTGCCACTCTCTCTCTCTGCTCTTGCTGTTGCTCCTGTTTTTTTTTTTTTGTAGAGCGATTTGCATAATTCTCAGGCGTACGCAATATGCATGAAATGAATTTGCCGCGTTTCGTGTTTGTGTCCTTGAATTTCTAATTTCATTTTGTCAGTCCAAATAAAAGCTGTTCATAGGCACATTTATTTATATATATAAATTTCAATATCTTTTGGTTAGATTTGGTTTTCTATTCGATTCAGTTCTTTTTGAATTGCAACACATTTTCGGTTATTGTTGTTTGCCTAATCTGTTGATAAGCATGCATTGACATGTATACACGAACAGGTTTTCATGGTAAGGTTCTTTGAATTTTTTTTTCAATAACTCTAAGAATTAGAACGTTGGCAGTTTCAGAAACTAAAAAAAAATTGATTTTGAATAAAAACTGTTTAAGAACTGTTCAAAATATACATATGATATCATATTTATTATATCACATATATTATTATATGATATATTGGCAGACAAAAATGCCTTTTTTAGAGCGCTTGTGGAATTTAGGCTGGAAATCATGAGTCTTGAATTTCAGCTCAGATTTATTTGTAATAAAAGTATATAAATATCTACCATAAAGTACATTGACCTCTTCAAAAGAAATCTTTCAACAATTTTTTTTTGCAAAATTTTGTCATTTTTAAAGAATTCTTTTTTTATAGTTTTTTATATCTTTCACATAAAAATTCAAGCACTACAGACATTAACAATTGCTTAAGTATCTAAATGTCAACGGCTCGAATTTCGAAAAAATAAAATCTTCTTCTTCTTCCTTTGAAAGTCAACGTTTTTCAAGCGCGTTAAGAAATCCTTTAACGCTTCAGTTCCCAAGCGACTCCAAAAACATGACATACGATCATCAAAACAGAAAAATCTACAAAAAAAAAATAATAATAATAAAAAGAATAAATGTTGTTGATAATTACTAGAATAGGCAAATAAATATAAGAAAACGTTTAATTGGAATTTGCTACATGAAGCATATAAGAGACAATTAAATGTGTTTAGAACAAAACATTAAGAAACAAACAACAAATGTATCTCGTCACCACCTTTTCAAGTTGAGTTGAGTTGAAAAAAAAAAACGCTTTTCGTTCTAATTACGTCTGCGGGCATCAAATGACCGAACGAATGAACGAACGTATGACAGACTAGCGACCAGTGCGCATTGAGATACGCGCTCAAGACTGAGATAGATACATGTATGTATGTATATAAGATGCAAATCTATGCAGAAAATGATTAACAGATCTAAGCTTACATGAATTTGAATATGAATCTGTGTGTGCGATGCGATGCGATTGCAAAATCACCTTTGCATTAGAGATACTAGCATATCTGTTGCTGTATCTGTATGTGTGTGTGTGTGTATCTGTGCGCATAAAAAATACTTTACGAAATCAGTACATTTGAGTAACAAAATCATTTTATGTCGACAGACAAGACAACAACAAAAACAACAACAACAACAATAATAAAATGTAAAAAACCTTAAATATAATAACAATAATGGAAATAAATGTGAAATCGTTGTCGACGTTTGCCTTTTGCTGTTCAAAAGATACAACAACAACAAAGGCAACAATAATAAAAAAGTCATTGGATAGTTTTTTTTTTTTTAATTTAATTTTTTGTTGTTGTTTCTTTTTATGTAAATATAATAAAAATCGCACTGAACTGAACTGAGTTGACGTTAAACAATGCCTCAACGTTAGTTCGAGATACTCAGATACTTTTTGTTATTTTATTATTTTTTTTTTTCGAGAGAGAGATACACACCGTTTTACGTTAGACGCAAGAAGATCGGTTTTGAATTACTACGAGTAAGTATAATAAAAGATAATATTAAAAAAAAAAAAAAAAGATTGTTTTTTATATTATTTGTTTTGCACTCGTTTCTCGGTGTGCCTTCGTTATACTTATTTAGCTACGTACTTCAACCTCAATACGAAAAATAAAATTTAAAAAAAAAAAATATTAAATTATATAAAATTTAATAAATAAAATAAAAGATAATTATCATGATCAACATGGCGATCATGGCTGCTACTGATGATCATCATGATGATGATGATGATAATATGAATATATAATCATGATGCCGTTGACGACGACTTTGATGATGATCATTGTAATGTGAACGCGCGTGATTATGTTTTCAAAAGACAGCAAAATTTGCATTTCAATTAAAGATACATTTATATATACATATGTATCTTTTTTTTTAAATATTTTTTTTTTTTTATTTGTGAAAAACGTACTGTTTTAAATAAAATAAATTGAAATAGTGCGCAAATAGGCAGAACAACAAAAGAAGCTACAAACAATAACTCGGACACGACTCAAGGGTTTGTTGTTTTGTTGGTGTTGGTCAGTCAGTAGTATTATGTAAGCGCATATAAATTACACTTAGCAATCGAAATAACATTAAAAACAAAAAAAAAAATGTATCTAAAAAGTGTAAATACAAATAAAAGATACTTGCAATAACAACAAAGGTATTTAACACTTACAAACAAATCTAACCTGCCAACAACAACAACAACAAACACCAAAAATCTGAAATTTACATAAATTGGCGTTAGATCATCATCAGCATCAACATCTAACTGTCGAATGCAGCAGATTTATGAGCACTCCATATGCCATATGCAATAGATACACGCAAAAAGCGCGCACATCGATTTCCAGCATAGATACTATGTATGTATATTACACAGCTACAGATACCAGATACATATTTGTTAGAACGTTTCGATTGCCTTGCTAGAATGATTTTTTTTTTTTCAGCTTTTTTCTTTTTGGTCCTGCGGGATCATAAATGCCAAATGTTTCCTTTTTGTGTGTGCCGCGTATGATTGTATGTAGTATCTATGGCCCATTTGTATCTGCTGTTATCTGCTTGTGACCTTTTATAATTATAAAACGCCATGCCATGCCATTTGATGCCACCCCGCATTTAAAATCACCAACATCATCAACAGACTCATCGTCAGACAGACAGACAGACAGTTAGACAGACAAGAAGAGAAAGGGTCGCAACGCATTCGAGTTATTTTTTAATATGCAAATTTCATTTAATAGCTAAGAAAATGATCATTTTGAAATATTTTTCACTAACGAACGAAGGAAAATGTCGAACGAAATAAAACTCGCCCCTTAATGAAAAATTATTTTATACAATATTTCATATTTGCCAGTGGTGGTTATCGATGAGCATGAGTGAAACTATCAAGACAAACGACAGACAACAGGCAGTGACAAAGTGTGTGTGTGCGATGGTGGAGAAGAGTGTTAGTTAAGGTGAGAAGAGGGCGGAAAATTTAATGCACAGATGGATCAATTAATTGTTAGAAGTTATAAGAGTTAAATAAAAAAATAATGCAACTGAAATTTTTATGATTGTTATTAATATTTAAAATGTCATAAAAGGCGTTGGAATTGTATAGATAAAAATATCATGTGATGAAGAGTAACAAACATAACAAAGATAAATATGTCACCTATGAGAATATGTTCATAATATGATGGATAAGTCAGTGATGGCAAAAAATATCAAGTTGAAATTGACTATGATGATATCAAGAACAAATCACACAAAATCAGTGATGAAAAGTCATTTATGAAAGAATCATAAAAGGCGTTGGAATTGTGAAGATGAAAATATCATGTGATATAAAGTAGGAAACATGTTGAAAAATAATCTAACACATATAACAATATGTTCATCATGTGATGAATATGTTCATCATGTGATGAATAAGTCAGTGATGAAAGAAGAATCTAGTTGGATTTGACGATACAAATATGAAGACCAAATGATGAAATGTTATTGATGAAACAATCATTGATAAAAAGTCATTGATCAAAAATCAAAATAAACATAAAAATAGTTATTTCTAGAAACTCAGTGATGAGAAAGTCAAAGCGTAAAATTTTGAAAATGAAGAAGTGAGGAAAGCAAAAGTTTTCTGTAGAAGAAAAATAATATTGGATATGAAAAATATATCATCAAGGATGTTAGTGAATGATGGAAAAAAGCTATAAAGTCAGCATTTTTACATAGAGCGTGACTAATTAAACATTTTCTAATTTTAGAAGGTTTTCCAAAGCTTCAAAGTAGTTACCATATTGATTGAAAAGTGTAAGAGAATGGATTGTAAGGGATTGATCATAATAAAGTCAATTGATTTCCGCAGCCAATGTACTTAAAAAGCGCCATCTCTCGTTGGATCCACAGTGAAGATGATGGGAACTTTCTTTGTTTCAAAAAATTTACAAAGTCAATTCAACCTTAGGTTCTTTACTCATCTCTTTGAGATCGTAAAGCTTAGCCATCTTACTTCTGAGTTCATCTTCACATTTTTTTTTCCGTATTCGTTATCCTTTTCTATAGTATACATTATTATAATTGTTTCTCCTTTTTAAACTATTTTCTCTTCATGAACACCTTGATCATCATCATCATCATCAACACATTCATCATTATCATTGTCATAAGCATGTTTGTTCATTCTAAAACGAAAAATTAATTTGCAACAAGTGCAATAACAACAACAACAACAATAATAATAATAATAATTGTTGCAGCAAGTGCAACAGTGAAAAGATTTACAATGCGCTGATAACAACAGCAACAACAATAACAACAACAACTTCAACTCCAACTTCAGATAGTTTGCCAATTGAGCGAAGCGGTAGGAGAGGCAAAAGGACTAACAAGCACAAACAAAGAAGAAGAGGGAAAAGAATATAATATGCTGATTGCGCTTGCCTTGCCTTGCCTTGCATAGAGTGTGTTTAACCCATTATGGTCGATGTGTTGTTGGCTGCGAGGATAGCAACAACAATAACAACGGCATGCGCTGCAATTGTTGGCATTTGTTGTTGTTGTTTTTGTTCTTGTTGCTGCAAAAGTTTGCTCTCTGTTAGACTGCATAAATGCACCGTTATTTTGAATACGTGGCTTGCGTACAGCAACAACAACAACAATACACCGAGCAATAGATACAAATGTATCTACATGCGCGCATTGCCCATGTTGTTGTTGTTGTTGCTATTTAGTAGTAGTTAATAATGAGCTTATTTGCCAAGTCTGAGCTTTAGCTTATGCCAATGCAACTGTACGTGTGTATGTATGTGTGTGTGTGTGTGTGTGTGTGTGTGTAACTTGCACTTGTTACATTGCCGTAAAGAAAAAGGCAGGCCATGCCATACCAGGCCAGGCCGTGCAGTCAGCCAGCCAGTCAGTCGACATAATAGATACGCAGATACACGCTCGTTCGCTTTACATTTTTGCAGTGCATTTTCGTTGGTTTCTTATTGTTGTTGTTGCTGTTGTTGTCAAAGTTCAAATATGCAAAAGTGCAGCAGTCATAGCCATAGATACATTCAGTAGATATGCTTGCATGTATCTCGCTACATTTACTGCGCTCGTTACCGATACTAAGCACTTTACCTACGCAAAAACTGTTCAGTTCTGAAATTGCGTTTATTTCTTTCTTTTCTTTTCTTCCAACAATTGTGAATTTGTGGCGCGTGTGTCTGCCAACTTGTTGCACGCACAATACCAACAGCAACAACAACAATAACAACAGCAACAAATGAACTGTTGCTATTTAAAGTTGCTTGCCTTTGTTGCTGTTGCGCATATTGTTATTCCAACTCTCTAGTGGCGCAGCAACAGTTGAATTTTTTGTATTAGAATTTTAAGAAATTTCAATAAAAGCCCAGAGTACAAAAAGAGAGTACCAAAAGTTTATTAATGAGAAGGGGAATGAGAAGTGTAAGCCTTATATTTTTTTGAACCAAAATACTAAAGTAACTAAAGATCCTTCGATGAGTTCGATGACAGCAAACAAATAAACAACAGGAACGACTGGTGGGTATATTTCCTGAGACAAGCTTCAAAATACTCATCTAGACCAATTTGTGAATGATAGACTAATACTTAATTACATACAAAAGTGCAGAGTCTCCTATAAAAATGGAGATATAAGCTTCTGAGATCAGATCAGTTTCCAAAATCCTCACAGTCGAGAACAATTTTTTAAAAAATTTTTTAAGTCCGTTTTTAGCTCAACTTCAGAATACAGTCAGACAAAAAGAAACTTAAAAATCATATTCAGATCACAGCTTATCCTGAAACTTTTTAAGGAGCAACATTGCCAGAGAAGCTTCGTTTACAGCAGATAACAGTACTCGAATATCTTCAAAATAGTTAAAAACTTAGTTGTCCCATTTGAATTCTGTCATTCTCATAATTAAGCAGACAATCTCAATAGAAAGTCTATAGTTTTTTCGCATTATATGTATGTATCTTGAATCAAACTCAAAGATTTCTCTTTGCAAAATTTCTATTCTCATTTAATTTACTTATTTATATTTGCCAACAACAACAACGACAACAAATTTACTTAAATGCGTTCGCAATAAGTTGACCAGGCCAAACCACTTTTCAATGGCCCACCTCCCTTCTAAAGACCTTCATCATACGCCCGGTCACTTGAGCCAACGAACGTGGGAACTTGATACAAATGTTGCTACAATTCGACTTTAAAGATGTCACAATAAGAAAACAACAACAACAAAGAAATCAGTCAAGACAAGAGTCTATAATTTCGGACCAACAACAAATATTGGGCGTACATGCAATGGGCGTGTACATATGTGGGCGTGCGTCCGTGCGTGCGTGAGGGAATAAGCGAGTGTGTGACAAATAATTTCGCAAAGCTTTTTTTCGCTTTCTTGCTTTTCATTCCAATTTTTTTTTTTTATACATAATATTTCTTTTTGTTGCGCTACAAGTGATCATTGAGCGGTTTGATAGATAGTTAGTTAGTTACTTGACTGGCTTTGATAGATACTTTGGCAACGTATCTAATAGATACATGTGAAAATCATGCATTTTGATGGTGGGAAAAGTCAATGAATTGTTCAATTTTTGTCGTTGCGGTGCGTTCGTTTATTATTGTTTTTTTTTTTATTTGTTACTGTGAGATACTTATTTTTTTTTCTCTTAAGGTTTTTTTGTGTCTTTGCATAGCATGCGAACGTGCAATGACAAAAAGAATCTATATATATATATTTTTTTGTGCTTCTTTTCTGAACAATGTTTGGTTCTGGTTTATTAAGCAACTGCTTCTTGTTATTTTTGTTGTTGTTGCTAACGTTCTTCGTTTGCTTCTGCTTCTGCTTCAGCAACTACATACTTAATGTATCTGCAAGTTGCAAAGCCGCACGTTAACTAATAATTACTGATTTAAACACGGACTTCGAAAGACTTACGAAATGTCTGTAATTTTTTTTTCTATTTTTTGTCTATTTTTTTTTTTTTTTGACTTCTTCGTTTTGTTTGAAAATGTATTTGTTGTTGTTTTTTATTTTAATTTTTTTTTTTTTTTTAGTTAATTTTTTTCGTATTTGCTCTCAAATCGCTTGGGAACTTTTCGACATCGTTTTGCATTGAATTCGATTGTTTAGTCAGTCAAGTCAAGTCAAGTCAAGCTAAGCCAACCGAATGTTATTCGTGGTCGGACAGACATTAGACGCGTCCGCCCCCTGCCCCTTCAATTGCCTTGCCGCACTTTGTCATCACTTGATAAATTTCGATTTAAGACGAGACTCGATGCGAACTCAAGTCGTCGTCATTGTCGTCGTCGTTGTCGTCGTCGAAAACGTCAACTTTCAAACTTATTGTTTTCGTTTATTGTTCGTACTTTGTTTAAACTATTGTATTGTATAGTTTGTTGTTTGTGTTTCGTTCACTTGTCTATTAAATTACACACATTTGGCAATCGTTGCTATTTTACTGCATTTTTTCAGTAGATAATGGACCACAATTTTATTGACATTATTTTAATTAGCAGTTTTTTATTTTTTTTTCTTTCGGAAACCACAAAACAATAACAAAAAAAAAACAACAATAACATATATAAAATAAAAAAGTTACTTTAGTCGAGTGTTTGCCATACGCAAGTCACTAATTGAGGTTAATGGGGTTTCACAAGTCGAAGTTGTCGTCGTCGTCGTCGTCGTCACTGTCGTCGGCGTTATCATCGTCAGCTTCGACAACTTCAATGTCTGTGTAATTTTTATTATTATTTTGTATTATTGCCTTAAATACAAATATAAAATTGTTAGACTTTGATATTTATTATTATGGATTTTTACATTTTTTTTATTCTTTCTGTTGAAATTCTAACAATTTAATACGTTTCTTTTACGAGCCTTTTTGATTTATAAAAAAAACCAACGCAGTTCAAAGTTTTTCAATGTTGATTTTATAAACAATTTGAAAATTTTAGAATTTATTATATTTAATTTTTATAAAAGAATTCAAATAAAATCTCTAGAAGCTCAGTACTGGTCAAAAAAAAACTTGAGCAACGCCACCTGTCGTGGAAAAAAATCTGTTCATAGAACAAGCTCCTTATATGCAAATAAATTATTGATACTCTATAGATCATATTGAATCCCACTGTGGGAGTCTCTAATCCACTATACTGAGCTGTAAAAAAAAACTCTCAGCAACAGCTCAAACACCTCTTATAAGTAAAGAACTTTTCATTCATCACGATCTGATGAATTCCTGATCTAATTCTTTATCAATTTCTTTGAGGTTTATTAATGTTCTCTTATTATAATATTACGAAATTTTAATAACAAAAAATAGGCAAAAATTGATCAAATTTCAGCTGAAGTCATGTCCAGTAAAAACACGAAAATGTTTGCCTTTTTTTTCCATCATAACAGTCACGCATCGAAAATATTTACAAAACTTAAAAATATCTTTGAAAAAAAACCACTACCGAATTACACACAATCAAAGTTAAACAATACGAGATATAAGCGGAAAAAAAAACAGCTTCCGAAGCTTGTGCCCCGAGGAGGTTTGATACAGAGGCAAGAGAGACATGGTTCACTCACGGTTCGAAGACAAAAGTTGCTTTATGTTGAACAAAATCAAAACCAGATCAATTTCAAACCTTTGAGCTTACTTACGAACTTTTATTGTTGTTGTTGTTGCTTTTTTTTTCATTGCTTAGTTTTTTTATTATATTTATTTTTCATCGTTGCTGTTGTTTGAGGTTATTATCTTGAAAATGTTGTAATTCAAAAGAAACAATAAAATAAAATAAAGAAAACAAACAACAAAAAAATCGAGCAAAGCAAAGAATATAATAATTGTTATAATAATAGCAAAGAATTGGTCAACTATTGTTGATTTTTTTTTTTTTTTTTCTATTTCTATCACTTTTCACTACTTGTAGTATCTCTTTCATGCAGCACAGGAAATCGCGTTTGTGCGCAAAGCTCGAAAATTGTACTGCAAATGTGCTTTGGTCGAACTGCGAATGGATTTATTGTATTGAGATACATTAAAAGTGCTTTACATGAGATACACGCATAAAGATTTTTGTCAAAATTGCAGCAAAAGACAAGTTTTGTTTTATTTATTAGAAATTATCACCGATTTGGATTTATTTGTTGATTTTTATTCAACATTTATGCAAAATTTTGGTTTTCAAATTGATTAATTGTAGAATTGCTTTATCTTTGAAATTCAATTATGCAAAGCAGCCTTCAAGACTTTATCTATACTATTTCTAAACTATTTCAAATTATACTACTATCTTTCTTTCTCTAATTCCATATTTAATAAATAAAAGAAAGTTCACATGGAGTATACAATTTAAAAAAAATCGCCATGAAATTAAGATACAGGCCTAATCAGTCCAAACTGGTTCAAATTCGCTGTGACTTTTTTTGTGACTTTTTTTAGTTTTATGACCACAACTTTTTTAAAAATTACTTTTTAATAATAAAATGTTATATCATTTTAAAGCTGAAACTTCAATCTACAAATCTTCCATTTATACTTTGTCGATTGACCTCTTCGTTCAGAAGTTACATTCATTCAAAGTTGAAAAATGGAAGTGGTTCAGTTTGACTGGGAGCGACTGTATATGTTAGAAATTTGAAATATCCAGATTATTATTAGATTATTCAATCAGAGAATTTTTTTTTTTTTTTAAACTTTCCTTACGATCTTGACTTTAGGTGTTTTACTAAAAGACGATCCATTTTCAAACTTTATAATTTGGAATTCGTTTTACCAGATCTATACAAATATTGCACAGACCTCCAAATTTGTGTTCTGAAGATATTTTCTTTTTATTTTCTGATAAAGATTATTTCTTTAAATTATTTGAATCCGAATTTTGAAGATCTTGCAGATTTTCAAACTTTATTTGAATGATTCTAATAAAACTTATGCTAAGTCTGAGACAAGAAGACATTTTTTCAGCCAAAGACTGCAAGAACAATTCGATGGGACAGTTGCTAAATAACCTGGAGTTCAAGTTGCTTTTTTAAATTCCATTTTCAAGTCTCAAGTAGTGTCTAATCGACTTACTGAACTTGAATCTGAGGACTTTAATATTAGATCAAATTTTGATCAAGAAATCTTCTTTAAAAATACACAAATTTCGAGTTCTTTAATATGCATTTTTGAAGATTATTCGAAGGACTTTTATAACACCTTTGGTATTTTTCAGAATGCAAATGAAAACTTTCAATAAGCAACACAAAAACAAACGCTGTCAATGCATCATTATTGCAAAATATAATTAAATGCTTTGTCCGACAAACTTTGTGTATTTTACATTCGATACAAGAATATACATAATTTTTTCATGCACTCGACATGTCAATCAAAAGCCAAAATAAAGTATAATTTAAAAAAAAAAAAAAATAACGAGTGAAGAAGCAGAAGTGAGTTTGCTCAGCACACCTTGACAATTAAACACCTTTGCTCATTACATTTGTGCGACGAGAACGATGATCATGATGACGATGACGATGAGGACAAAACTCGTTTGCATATGAAAATGTCCTGCCGTTGGTATGCATGTCCTTAAAGAACTAATCGTAATAACAATAATAAGACGCACAATCGTTCATTATGCGCGCCTTGGCTGAGCTCATCGACGACTTTAACTTGGGTGCTGCCTTGGATCGCCTTCAAAAAATGGTAGGGGTTACAATACAACAGCAACGACAACAACAACAACAATGAATGAGTTTCCTTAAAGAGGAAAATTATTATAATCAAGTAAGCAACACAAGCAGCAGGCATCAAACACCAAACATGTCAGGCCAGGGTGCAAGGACATGCACACTGAGCGGGGCGAGCTGAGCTGTGGTGAGGTGAGGTGAGGCAAGGCACCGGCCAGAAAGGCGCAGCTGCCGCTCGATCAAGAAATATTCTATTAACGAAATCGAAACAAGAATGAAATGAAAATAAAAAACGAAAACGAAGAAAGAAGTCGTTTCGATTACACTATGCAGATTTTTTTTTTCTTTCCTTTTCGTTTTCAGCTCAAATATTTGACTAATTTATGCAAAATGCGTCAAGTTTTTCCTTCTACTTGCATTATGCACATGTCGATATTGTTCAAGTTGTCCTTCGATGACACGTCGAACATTTGCTTCATTATTATTATTAAATTTTTTCTTTTTTTTCAGAATGTGAAAAGTAACAGAGTCATTGAGGACAAATACATAGTTGGGATACTTGGGAAAGTTCGGATCCTCTAAAACAAGGCTCTCAGTTCTATTGCCAACTAATGTCTCAGGAACGTCACCTTATACCACGACTTTGGAGTCCTAACTATACTAGATGTAAGAAGCTTCCACAGCAGTTCGTACAAAGAGAGACCACGCACTCATCCAGCTGAGGCTTAAGTTGGGGTACCTATTTAAAAACGTCTAAGAAAGGTTCATCCAAACGACCTCCTTACTCACCAATAATTTATATATGTTTTTTAACTATTACTCTCCACTCACGAATAATTAAAGTTTTTTTTAAACAAATATTTATATCGAATTCAGTCAGGCTCTTAGTTATTGCCTATATTGAGTTTACCCTTTAAGATCGTTTAACGTAAAATGATTTTCTCTCTACAGAAACGAGAGGCTTTTCAAATTCTTCTTTGGACATACCATAAGTCATCTCCAAGTGATAAATGGAACGCTTAATGTTTTAAGAACACAGAGGCTGGTATAGAACTTTCCGGTCTTTTACTTTAATGCAGTTGTCTGACTTTCCCTGATTGACTTAAACGCCTTAATTCTTTCCGTTGGCGATATTCGAAGATTCCAAGTTATCCGAGATGGTCCACCAAAGTTCTTATACCCATGAAATTTCGGATTCGGCTTCAATGTGTTTCATAACCGGGATCTCTCGAAACGGAATATCTCAACAATATCTCGATAATGCGCCTAATTTCTTATAAATTTTAATTTAAAACTTAATGTAAAAACCTTAATGATGAATTTAAAAATATAATATGTAATATTTTAAACAAAAATTTTTACTTTCTTGGAATCTTTGACTCTGACTTCTTCATTATCAATATTTCTTACCTTCAAGTCATTTTGATATGTAATTTTCTTAAATTTTTTCAGTTTCCTTCTACAAAATATTAAATTATAATAGTTAAGCTTAAATAAAATTATATATTTCGAAATAAACATGAAAAAAAAGTCTTCAGTGAATTTTAACAAAGCCTTTGACATTCCAAGTAGTTTTCAAGAACATTTCTTGAAATTTGTTTCCATTTTAATTTCTGTAAGTTCTTAATGCTTTTTAGTTTCTTAAAACACCTTCAAATTGTTTAAAAAATGCTTATTAAAACATATCAGATTGTTTTAAATTCTTCTAAATTTCTCAAATCTCATGAAGAATCGTTCCAGAAATTTTTTAAAGTCTTCGCCAAAACTCACGTAGTATTTATTTCTTCTGATTTCCACGCATTCCAACAAGTTTTCTATTGCTTAGTTTTCCTCATCGTTTTCTCTAGATCGTTATCCAAATTTTCTTCTTCATCTTTAAAGTTCCTACAAATTTATGCAAATTTTAAGACATTTGCTTGAATTTTCACTTAATTTCTTCAAGTTTCTTTCTACATTTACTAAATTTATTCAAGTATTTTTGAAAACTTTCTTAAACTCAACATTTCACATGAAGTTTTCTACAAATTCCTTAACATTTCGCACACAAGTGAAGTCAAACCACCTAAAAAAAAAAAAATCCAAAATCGTCCCCTTACCATTGCAACTTGTTGCTTTTGCACATGTCAAATCCTCTTCTAATAACTCTCTCAAAAAAAAAAAAAAAAATAATAAAAAAAAAAAAACACTTTCCCTTTATTTAATGCATTCTATAAATACAACAATTCACTGTCCGTCGCCCCTTTCACTTTTGCCAGCTCACACACACTCTCTCACTCTCACACACACACACACACACTGACAGCCTTTCACGCATTGCAATTTTTGCAATTAACACTTTTATGGCAAAACAATGCAAAAATAACTTTTACTGTCATGCTGAGGTCCTTTTTGCAACAACAACAATGCATGAATGTGTAAAAGAGATGGCGTGAGTGTTGTTCTGTGGTTAAGGGCAGGGGGAAGGGTTTTTTTATGCTATTTGCCGCACGCATCATTGACGCAAATTTTGCTGTTTTGAGGTTTTGCGTTTGTGTGCAAAAAATAACAGCAACAACAACAACAACATGAGCAAAAAAATACAAAAAAAAAAAACAAGTGAAAGATGAAATGTTAGGGTGAGCAATATGCGTAAAGAGTGCAAGTGCGAGTGAGAGAGAGAGAGAGTGAGTGAGTGAGGGAAAGCGGGGCGAGGGTTGTAATGAGTGTGAGAGGCGAGAATGTTGTAATTGCTACTGTTTATTTGTTGTTGTTGTTATTGTCGCAAGGACGAGGCAGACAACAACAACAACATTTGCGAATTTCGCGGCTTGTTTTATGCACTTTCTTCTTCTTCTTCAAAGACCTTTTGCGCCCCTTTGCAACAAACACACACGCACACGCATATTCTTGTATTTGTTATTGTTGTTGTAAAAAAATATCCTGTTGCTTTTTGCAATATTGTAAACACGCTTTTGTTCCTTTTTGAATCCTTTTGTTTCTCACTCACTCACTCACTCAGTCAGTGTGTGTGTGTTTGTTGTTGTTGTAAATAATATTTGTTGTTGTTGAATTGTCATACTTTCATTTTGGTTTTGTTGTTGTTGTTGTTGTCGTATTTGTTGTGGCAACTTAATTTTATTTGTTTATTGTTAAATCTCTTGCTGTCTCTTTCGCACTTGCAATGAATTTGCAATTTTTATTTGTTTGTTGTTGCTGTTGTTGTGCATTTTGAATTGCGCTTCATAAACGCCTCATTGGATAATGAAGATTGGCTTCTTTTTGTTGTTGTTGTAATTGTTTTTGTGCATTTTTTCACATTCCGCTTTTTGCTTTGTTCTTAAGCAATGCCAATACACCTGTTCAATAAATCTGTTGCTATCTCTTTCTTGCTCATATGAAAACAGTCTTGAGTAAGCAAAGCATTAAAGTTGAAGGTCATTGGGCCTTGGGGCGCCAAAATCAAAGCTCTTAAGCATCAAAGAAGTTAATTTTGATGGAAAAAATATGCAATAATTAATAAAATAATAAATAAATAATAAATTTACACACACAGACAGTTGGACAGACATATGTGAGTGTAAAAATGCTCAACCAATTACAAATTTACATTAATTTGCAATGTGTAAAATAACAACAACAACAACATTAACGAGAATATTAAAACAAATAAAATTTTTTTTTTTTATAAAAATAAGCGAGAAAAAGCAACAAAACTAACAGCAACAATAACAACAACAAAAAAATAGCGACAAATCAAAGCTCAAACTCACATTTATTTGACCCAGCAAAAATTTTGGGATCCTAGCATAAAATTCATAGCTGCGATGCGGCATTTATTGATGCAAGTATTCATCGGTCGCATACTAAATGCGACTTAGAATTAGAATTGGATGTTGCTCTGTCAACGTCAACGACCAAAAGTTTGATCGAGCATAACTTAACAACATGGTGGTGATTTGAATGCCGGTCTGAAGGCGGTTTGGATGCAACGAAAAACGTACAAAGCTAGATCAAACAGCACAGGCAACCATTTACAACCTTAATACAATACAAAGCAAGATCGAACAGTTGAGCGAACATAATTGTTTCGTCCCGCAACCCGCGGAAATATCCACAAAATAAGACTTAGCGAGCAAGAGACATTTCACAACGGAAAAACAACTAAGTCTTTGTTCGCTCTGTTTCTTTTGGTTGTTGAGTTCGGCATTCAGTTCATGTGTATACGGTAGCCAAGAAGGTTGGCACGCAAGCCGTTGACAAATGCGCAGTTGAAGCGCAATTAAATTACTCTGACTTATGAAAAAACATAACGTCAGAGTAATTTATGTATGAATATGTTATTTTTACAGGTTTTATTAATATTTATATTAATACATATTTATAGTATGTATTTATAAATTAATATGAATATATGTATATATATAAATTGGTTGGGTTCGAACCCGAACCTAAGTTCGAACGAACGGTATGATTGGTTGGAACGACCAACCTATCATACATATTTTGATCGAACCACTCGCATTTGTCGCGGCCATCGCTGTGTAAAATTCATTATGGTTGGATGAAACGGATGCGACATCCTCGCATACAATAATGCCGCATTTTACCAATGAAAATGCGCATGAAATTTTTGCTGGGTGAGGCTTCTTCACATACACACACACACACACACACAGCCAGAGACACAATCGCTCATTCATGCAGAGCTGATTTGCTTGTCACCATTGATGCTACTGCTGCTTCTTCTTCTTCATCGTCTTCTTCTCCACCTGTCTGTCTGTCTGAGTTGGCTGCCAAAAATGACTCAATGCGACTTGAGCCTGTCTCTAAGCTCAACACGCTCAAGCGCTCATTTGCTCCTCAGCGCTCAATGCTCTTCGAGCGAATTATAACAACAACAACAAAAATAGCAAACAAATCAAAGCTAAGAAAAAAAGCAAAAATTAAATAAAAAAAAAACATTTTAATGCAAAAAAAAAGCCAAACCAAACGACACACACACACACACATACGCGCGCATATGAGCAAAAAAATTCAATGGCGTATGAGTGAACGAGAACGAGCACATTGAATGTCAAACGAGTAAGTGAGTAAGCGAGCGTACAATGAACGAACGAGCGAGCGAGCGAGTGAGCGAACGACCGCTGTGACAAAAGCAATACAAAGCAAAAGCAACAAAAACAACAAACACACACACACACCAGTAAAAGCAACGACAGAGCCAGAGAGCAGCAATCGTAGTAGCAGCAGCAGCAGCAGAAGAGTAACAACAACAATAAAAACCGTCTTATTTCTTCTTCAATAATATTTCTTCTTCTTCGTGCACTTCTTTTGCTGTTTGGGATGCTGATGCTGCCGCCGCCGACACCGCTGCTGGTGCTCTTCCTCTTGCTGCTCAATGTTATTTGTTTGATATGCGCTCACTCGCTCGTTCGCTCACTCACTCACTCACTTATTCATTCATTTATACGCTCGTCTCTTGTCACTCGTTTCAATTCGTATCATCCCAGCAAAAATTTTGGGATCCTAGCATAAAATTCATAGCTGCGATGCGGCATTTATTGATGCAAGTATTCATCGGTCGCATACTAAATGCGACTTAGAATTAGAATTGGATGTTGCTCTGTCAACGTCAACGACCAAAAGTTTGATCGAGCATAACTTAACAACATGGTGGTGATTTGAATGCCGGTCTGAAGGCGGTTTGGATGCAACGAAAAACGTACAAAGCTAGATCAAACAGCACAGGCAACCATTTGCAACCTTAATACAATACAAAGCAAGATCGAACAGTTGAGCGAACATAATTGTTTCGTCCCGCAACCCGCGGAAATATCCACAAAGTAAGACTTAGCGAGCAAGAGACATTTCACAACGGAAAAACAACTAAGTCTTTGTTCGCTCTGTTTCTCTTGGTTGTTGAGTTCGGCATTCAGTTCATGTGTATACGGTAGCCAAAAAGGTTGGCCTACGGCACGCAAGCCGTTGAAAAATGCGCAGTTGAAGCGCAATTAAATTACTCTGACTTATGAAAAAACATAACGTCAGAGTAATTTATGTATGAATATGTTATTTTTATAGGTTTAATTAATATTTATATTAATACATATAAATAGTATGTATTTACAAATTAATATGAATATATATATATAAATTGGTTGGGTTCGAACCCGAACCTAAGTTCGAACGAACGGTATGATTGGTTGGAACGACCAACCTATCATACATATTTTGATCGAACCACTCGCATTTGTCGCGGCCATCGCTGTGTAAAATTCATTATGGTTGGATGAAACGGATGCGACATCCTCGCATACAATAATGCCGCATTTTACCAATGAAAATGCGCATGAAATTTTTGCTGGGATTTCATACACAGTTCTCTCACACACACTCTCTCTCTCTCACCGCTTACACACATGTCTGAGCGAAATTTGTTTGTTTTATTTTTTTTTCGTACAACAGGCATCATGTATGTACGTGCATGCATGGCGACATGTGTTGCAGTAGTCAGAGTAGCCAACGGTTTCATATGCTAGACGAACGTGCGTCCGTGCGTGCATGCATGTGTGTCGTCTCGTCTTGTGTCGTATCGTGTCGTGTCGGCTCTGTGCGTTGTCCATCATCAGTGAGTGGCGCGCGCGTTGGTGACGACGATGATGCCTTTGCGCTCTGCTGCCGAAGTTATCGCCGTCGACGCTGCCGCTGTTGCTGTTGCTGCTCGCTCGCCAATCAAATGGGGCGGGGCTTAAATACTGTTTGAATATACATTTGCGTGCGTGCGTATGTGTGATACATGTACACATGCTATTTTTTTTTTGTGCTTTGCTTACTGGTTTATTATGCGAATTATCGAAAATTGAGCACATTTTTTTGTTGTTGGTTTTTTTTTTTTTTGCTTGTCTGATTTTTTTTTCTTTGTTGTTTCTGTCTGAGCGCATGAGTAAAAAATGTGAGCACTGTTTGAGCATTTTAGTTTTGCTTGTTGCATGAGCAGAGTTGTTGTTGCTGTTGTTGTTGTGCGGTAATGCAATTATTTAATTAAATTGACTTAAATGAATTTGGAAAAGAACTTTTTCAATGTTACTTTAAGCGTGTTAAACAATTTGCAAATTATTAATGCCTTTTACTTAAGTAAATTAACAAAAATTGCATTAATTTCAATGAGAAAATTGTCATAAAAAAAGCCCATTAATATTTTAATGAAATTTGTATTTTTATTTATTTTTTTTTTTTTAATTTTGTATTTAATTAATAACATTCAGATAATTTCCACAAATAAAACTTTTAATTTTCATACAAATTCTGCTTACACTCAAACGTAGATTTTCCCCTCACAAACGAAACAATTTCGAATATTCGAAATTGTTCGAAAACCAAAAAAAAAAAGTTGTTTTCTTTTTCATAACAAATCAAATTGCACTCAATGCATTTTTCTACATACGTTTGACGTTTGTCGCACAGCATGCAATACTGACATACGTCCAAACGTGCACGCAGCGAACAGAAGCCAAGCAAGCGCACGTATCGTACGTTGAACGAAGTGAGCGCTCACTCACTCATACTCACTCTCTCACTCAACGTACGTGCGCTTGCTTGGCTTGGCTTTTGTTCGCTGCTTAGGTTCGGTCGGTTCGGTTCGGTTTGGTTCGTGTTCGTTTCTTTGGTTCGGTATGATTCGGTTTGGTTTGGCATGGCTTGCGCTCAATTGCATTCGTTTTCTTTTGTTTGTTTTGGTTCTCAAATTCGTTTGGATCGCTGCTGTTGTTTTTGTTGTTGCTGTGATAGTTGTTGGTTGTAATGTGAATTTGAGTTGTTGAGTTGATTTGTTGCTTTGCAGTCTGGCCTGATGTGCCATGCTGTGAAGGCTCTGTTGTGCGTGGGTTATGCGAAGTGGAAGTAGAAGAAGCATGGCATGCATCTGTGTGTGTGTGTGTGCGCTTGTGACGCAATGAGTTGAGCGTTAACTAAGCGAGCGTATGATTTGAGTGGTTTTGTTTGTTTTGTTTTTATTGTTGTTGTGTTTTGTTCATGAGCATTTTTGTTGGTGTTGTTGTTGTATTTTATGCAGTAGTTTTACTATGTTGTTGTTGTTGTTGTTACTGCAAATCAAACACTTGTTTCAGCTATGCTTGATTTTGTTGTTGTTGTTGCAGATTTTTTAGAATTTTTTTGTTAAGATTTTTTTTTAAATAATTTTCATTAATAAAAAATAATAAAACAATACTATTTGTTTTAAAAATTATTTTTTTTGCATTAAAAAAAAAAAAAAAGAATTTTAAAAATCAAAAACAACAACAACAAAGCTTCAAAAGCGTGAGAAGTAGAAAAAGAAGCCGGAGTAGGTGGAAAAGATGAAGAAGAAACAGAAGTCGAAGAAGATGGTGGCGTAGAAGAATAAAAAGAAGTTGGAGCAGCAGCCGGAAGAAGAAGAAGAAGTAGAAAAAATTCATGGTCGTGTGCTGCCATCGTTTGTGTGTGTATGTGTGTGTGTGAGAGCAAAAACTGAATCGCGTTTTTTTGCAAAAAAAAAAAAAAACAAATATCTACAAAAGAGTAAGCGAGAGAGCGAAAGAAAGTGTGAAAGAGAGAGAGGGAGAGAAAGAAAATGAGTGAGAGCAATTTGCAGCTTAAGGCAAAAATGCATTTCAAATTGTTGTTGTTGTTGCTTCTTTTTCTTGCACTCTTTCAAGTGCAGCGTGTGTGTGTGTGTGTGTGTGTGTGTGTGGTAGCAAACGAACAAGAAGAAGAAGCAGTAGCAGACTACCAAGAAGAAGAAGAAGTATTTGAGCGTTGCATCGTGCGAAATAATCTTATTGGAAAGCATGAATGCCTGTATGTATATGTATGTATGTGTGTGTGTGAGTGGGTGGTGTGGGGGGCAAGGAGTTGTAAAGTGTCGAAGTCGTTGCCATTGGATTAACAAATAAAAGTGAGCGAATCTTTAACTTTGCACGAGACGACAGTTAAGTGAAGTAACGTGTGGGGGCGTGAGGGGCGGAGAGGGGAGGGTGAGGCAAGATAAAGTGATGATGGGATAGCGAAGACTGCTGTTTTTGTTGTTGTTGTTGGACAGCAAGTGAAATGTAGAGATTTTTGATTGTTATTGTTGTTGTTGTTGTGGTTAGCAAGAATGATAAGAAATAAAAACCCACAACAACAACTAAGAAATTACTTGAATTTCGATGCTGCTTCTTCTTTTAAGAATTTTATTTTATTGATTGAAATCTATAATAATTAAATTATTTATTATTCATTCTTATTATTAACAAGCGTGTAAATGAGATGGCAATACTTGAGAGATTTTATTTCGAAGCTTCAAAGCGCAGAATTCCAGAACTTTTAGCTCAGGATCTTTCTTTATTTCAAAATCTATTCGTTCCCCCCACAATCGCTGCAAGGCGTGGTCCAAACATTACGTGAGATAAAATTAGGGCAAATTTTCACCAAAGGGCAGGGGCTGTGTAACGAAAATGTCATTTTAAGTTTTCTAATTAATTAATCTATTATTTATTTTTTCGAATTTCAAATTCATTTGAGATACAGTGGATGGATTTCGTCAAAGTCTCATAAGAATATCTCCAAGAGGGGAGTAGGGAACTAAATTTCTAATGGAACATTCGATTTTTAAGCATATTCCAGAAGATTATCTTAGTTTTTCAGCGAATTTTCTTGGCAAATAATTTATAAGATTTTCAAATATTAAACATATAATTCTGAAATCAATTTTTATAACATGTTTATTCTTTTAAAGATTTTTTTTAATCTTTATTTTTGTATCTTTTTTAAAAAAGAACTTTGACATGTCTTCATCAAAATCAAGATTTGTTTTTTCTTCTATACAAATCAAAGAGAACATAAAAGCAAACATATAACGGTGCTTTTTGAAAACCTCACACACACACACACACATGTATGGTAGCAGAAACCAATACGTGCAAACACCAATCATATACGATTTGTTGTTGTTGCTGTTGTCGCTTTTCATACCATTTAATGCTTTTCCAATTTCATTTTTAACACACACACACACACATGCACACTCACTAATACCAATGCTTGAAATTCGCCTTTCACACACACACACACACACACATACATACAGCAACAGAGACACAAAGAGCATAATGATTTTTCTTTTATATAAAAGTGTGTATGAAAAAAAAAAAAATCCAAAAAAAGAGGAAGAAATATTCGCCAATTTCCCCTACAAAGCAATAGAGACACCTACACACACACACACACACACACGCATACATGAACACCTCTAACAATACACCTACGCGCAAAGCTTAGCCAAAGTCAAGCCACCTAAGCCACCCACTCACCCTTAACACACACACACACACACACACACACATAGACAAGGAGACACCGACACATTTCATATAAAGTACGCAAGAAAGAATCATTCATGCACGGACAAGAACAAGTCTTCGTCGTCGTCGTCGAAGTAGAAGAAGCGGCAGCAGCAGCAACAGCAACAACAACAACAATAATAATAATAACATTGCCGAACGAACGTTGATGCTTTCGTTCGCCGATTCCCAATTCCGAAACCGAAACGAAACAGAACCGAACCGAACCATTGAAGCATTAAACCCACAGCAGTCATGTGGGTGTGTAAGCAAGCAAGCGACCGACCGACCGACCGCCCGACCGACCAAGCGACCGATAGAGAGAGAGAAAGTATAAGTCAGAGCAAGCAAGCGACCAAACGAACGCAAGCAAGTTAAGTAAGTGAGTGAGTCCGAAGAAAGGAACGAAATGAAAAAAAACACCAACAGCAGCAACAACAACAAGAAAAACGGTTAGCGAAGAGCGCAACTCATCACACAACACATCGCATCGCATCACAGCAATCGATTGTCAATCACATTTAACTCTCATGTGTATAAACGAGAGGGCATGACAAAAAAAGCAACACACACACACATATGGCAAAGACGAAAGATGCCAACGAATCAAAGTAAGAAAAAACAGCAAAAAAAAAATTGTAATACAAAAAAAATAAAACACAAACAACAAAGAAAGCATCAAGCAAGAAAGAGTGAATGCATACATGTGTCTCTGTGTGTGTGTGAGTGGAGCTTTTTTTTTATTATTATTATGTGAGCGCGAGAGCACACACATGTGTGTGTGTGTGTGTGTGTGTGTGTGTGTGTGAAAGAAAGCAAAACATAAAAAGAAATGCTGCGAAAAATGCTGCTCAGCAGGTGAGGGCGTATGGGCTGTGGAGCAGGTGTTGAGCAGGGGGAGGGGGGAAGGTAGCTGAGCTGTGCTTGTTGTTATTGTTATTTTTGTTGTTGTTGCGTTGAGTTTAGGAAGTGTTTGTGGGTGGCATGAGTCGGTTGATTGTTTGGTCCGTGTGTGTGTGTGTGTGTGTGTGTGTGTAGGGCACACAACTAATGCTTCACTGGGAGTCCGCACTATCATCATCATTACTATCAGCAACATCATTATGATTGACATCGTTATGTTCATCTCTTGGTTGGTCTGTTGAACTTCATTATCATTATTAATCATCATCAGCAGCAGCAGCCAACAGCAAAGCAAAGCAATTGACGTTTATTCTACTTCTGCTTCTTCTTCATCATCATTAACATCAACATTATTTTTTGCATTGTTCTTCTTCTTCTTCGTTGCTTTGTCAGCTCCACTGACCTCCTGCCGCCCACTCAATCAAATGCCTGCCCACATGATTTGTAATTGTTGTTGTTGTTATTATTTGATATGATTTTTGGTCGTCCTTTTTTTATTTTCTTCTTCTATGCAATTTTTGTGCAAAAGAGAAAGCAATCAATTCAATTATGACGTTTGTTGCAACGCTCAAACTGCCCCTCTTCAACTGCCCCACCCAAATAGCCCCTCTTTAGGCACCACTCAACGCCAGCTTAGTTTGTCTTTAGGTATTCTCATCTTTGCTTTGTATTTAAAATAATTCAGCAAAATTCTATATAAAAAATGCTCAAAATTTTTTTAAATCATTTTTTTATTTTATTTTAAATAAAAATATAAGCAAAAAATGATATTTAAATATCTTTTGAATTTTCAAAATATTTTTTAAAAATATTGAAATATTTTTTCTAAACATTTTTTCAATTTCCAGGCTGAAATCTAAATTTTATATATTTTTAATAATTTTTTTTTGTTTCATATTTCTTGTTAACATTAAAAAAGAAATGAATAAAAAATTTTAAAAACAATTTTTGTCTTTGTTTTTATTGTAAAAGTGCTTAAAAATATAAATAAAATAAAAAAAATAGTTTAAGGCTTCAGCACACTTTCTAGGTCGTTTAAAACTTCTTTAAAATAAATCTTGAAAACTTAAAAAACAAAATAGAGCACAATCCGGACTATCCCGAAAATTCGGACAATTGTCTGAAATATCGAACTTCAGAGCCAACAATTCGTTGTCCGATCTATCGAGTCTCTACTGTAAGCGCACATCATGTCTGTCTGGCAAAGGTTTTATGTCTTAAACCAATCATAAGTTTGCCAACTTTAAGATTTTCAATCAAAGGCAAAGAAAGTTCACACGCACACATTTACATATATAAAATTTGCAAACAAAAACAACAACAACTTATACTCAAACTAACCAAAAATTCAACTCAAAACAATAAAAAAAAACAATGCCAACTGCAAGAACCTCAAAAAAAAAAAAAAAAAAAAACAAAAATAAAAAAAAACTCAAAGAAAATTCACTCTTAAAAAAACACTCAATGCTCAAGAATTGAGTTGAAAAAAATAAAACTCAAAGTCAAATCAAATAAGCGTGCAATAGCAATAGCAACAACAACAACAATAAAGCCGAAACTGAAGCTGTGCCCGCACATTCCAATAAGAAACGCCAGCAACAACAACAGTAACAACAACGTCGACGAAATCAAATAAAAATCAAACCGAACCGAACAAAGCGACAAAAAAAAAACGGAGAAGCAGCTGAGAAGAGGAAGAAGTACTCAAGAATCGACGCGTGCGTGTGTGAGTGAAATGGCGCGCACATCGAAGCGGAGAAGCGAGCAAGCAAACCGACGTGCTCAATATGAGTGCGTGTGTGAGTGAGCGCGACTGAGTGAGTGAGTGAGTGATGTGCATTGCTGATGAGTGAAAGGCGCAAGGAGTGAGAACGTCTCATATTGAATGAATGAATGCATGATGGAATGAATGAATGAATCAATGCAAGCAAATGACAGTTAACAGAAATTGTTTGTGGGGGAAGGGGGAAGGGGAATGAGCTATTGTGGAACGTTGGTTTGAAAAGTAAGCGAAAAATGCAAAACAAAAAAAAATATATATATTAAAAAATAAATTATTTTATTTATAAAAAACTAAATTTTATTAAAAAAAAAATCAAATAACAACAACAACAAAAAAACTCTTTGTAAATTTGCACTCACTCGCGTCATTGAGCAAAAATTGTAATACAACAACAACAACAATCATCATCATCAGCACCATCAACATATGAAACGCTCAATTTTTACTGATGATTTTTTTCCAATAAGTGTTGCAGGTGTGTGTGCAAAAAAAAGGAATCGAAGCAACAACAACAATACAAACAATATGCGCGCAACTCATACTCAAACAATGCGCAAAGTCGCTCTCTCTCTCTCTGTCTCACACACATACTCTCTCACCACTATCTTTTACATAGCACTCATACGCTCACTCATACCCAAACATGTTTGTACGTTGCGCTCTTTGCTCAACTAAACACAAATCGCGCTCACTCACTCTGACACAGCATGCCTTATGCATGCAGCATGCATATCGTACATACATTCGTACGTACGCTTGCTCGCTCGCTCACTCACTCACTCAGTCACTTGCACAACTCACACTTCTTTTACTCACTAACGCGCTCATTCATACACTGTTTGCTTTTATTCAATATGTCTGTCCAATTGTCCGGTTTGGTTCAGTTCGGTTCTTTGCCATCAACGCTGCCTTCTGCCGCCGTCGCCGCTGCTGCTACTACTACTACTCCTGATATCAACGTCGTTGCCATTGCCTTTGCCTTTGACTAACATGGGTTGTTCTTGTTGCTGTGGTTGTTGTTGTTGTTGTTGTTATTGTTGCTGCTGCTGCTTTCGCTTTGGCCTGTGCTGTGCTATGCTGTGTGTGTTTGTTTTTGCTCAACGGTTCGTACGTTCGTTTCGGCTTCGGTTTTTTTACGTTCGTGTGTAATTTTCGGTCGTTTGTTTGTTGTCGCGACTCGCGAGGGTTGTCGCTGCTTCGTTAATGTTCGTTCATTTCAGTCATCAGCTGAATTCGTGACTGGCAACGTCGCAGCAGAAACATTTTGCGTTAAGAGAGTGTGTGTGTGTGTTGCGCTGCTCTTTCGCTTCGAAACGTAAACGAATTTTACCGTTTTGTCAGTCGCGTTCAGAGAACGCAACAAAGAACAGCAGCAGCAACAATAATAATACACAATAATGATAATAACATTGAATTAAAGACCAAAAAAAATAACAACGAATAAGTGAAACAAAATAAAATTAATAAAAAACAAAAACAAGACGAAAATCAGTGACAAAAACAGAAAAAAAAAAACAAAAACATACAACAAAAGATTTCAAACCAAAAACAAAACAAACCAAAATTGTTAATTGATTAAAATACAACAAGTGCAACAATAATAATAACAACAAGAAATTTTTTTGTGATGCAAAATATATATATTTTTTTTTTAATTCATTAAAAACCAAATTATAACAACAACAACAACAAAACGTGCGTCGAAAATAAAATTAATATTTAAAAGCAAAAAAAAAACACAACCAAAATAAGGAAAACAAATTTTTTTTTTGTCTAAAATAAGTAAGAAGAAGAAGCTTAAATTAAGCATTGTTTGTTTATATATATAAATTTTTTTTTTTTGTATTAATTAATAAAGAAATTGTCAAAGCGACAAGTGCAACAATAACAACAACAACGACAAGTTATAAATTAACACAACAACAAAAGCAAAGCAAAGCAAAAAACAACAACAACAAAATGCAGTGTAACAACAAAAGCATAAGAATTTTTTTTAACACAAAATAAATTTAAAAAAAAAAAAGAAAGTGTTTAAAATTGGCTTAAAAATCAATCAACAACAACAACAAATGAAGAAGGCCAACACGCAAAAATCAAAGAAAATGTTTTAATTAAACAAAAAAAGTGCACGACAACAACAAACACCAACAACAACAACAAATGGCAAAAATCAAGCTTAGAAAATTCAAAATGAAATTTCGTTGAACCAAAAAAAAAATTTTTACCAACAAAAAAAGCAGAAGAAGAAGCATACAAAGTTGTCGTTTATTTTTTTTTTTTTGGGCAAAATTTATAAAAAAGAAAATTGTTTGTGTGCAAACTTTACTAACAAAGAGAGAACAGTGTTAATTACAACAACAAACAAATTACAAAAAACATTTATAGAAACTAACGAAAAGCCGCCGGCAAAACACAAATATTGCTGAAGAAGAAGAAGCAGCAGCAGCAGCAAACGCCGGCAAGGAAGCATTCAAAGCATTGCATTGCATTGCGGCAAAAACAAAAACAACAACAACAATAAAAACAGTTTTTATAAAAGTGCGAACGAGCAAGGAAGCTAACCAAGAGTAAGAAGAAGAGCGCACGGATCAGAACGAACGATCATCGTTGCTTTACAACAAAGCCGATCAAACAATTGATGAATTTTTATGCAAAACGTGTGCGTGTGTGCATGCGTGAGTGTATATGTATATGTGTGTGTGCATGTGTGTTGTATTTGTGCTAAAGCTTTAACACGCATAACGCATTAGACAAGAGCGAGAGAGAGAGAGAGACAAATAGTGCAAAGAGAAAAAAAAAAAAAAACGTGTGCAACGCCAAGATTAGCAGAAGAAGAAGAAGAGCGACAGCGCACGAAGACATTACGTTTGAAAAAAAAAAAAAAACAAAAATAACAAACAACAAAAAACAACAACAATTGAAACGTAGAAGAAGCAGCAGCACGACTAATAAGAGCAGCAGCGCAGCAATAACAAAAACAACGTGGAGAGCAAACAACAACTACAACAACAACAACAACAACAACGACGAAGAAGACGACGACGACGACGTGTAGGAGGAGACGGCGTCAAATCCGATCAGCGCAGTAAAAGCCCACGAATGCAGCCAACATTGCCACAAGCAGCCGGGACAGCCGATATGGATCTGACGGCTGTTCAATCAATCAACGATTGGTTTTTCAAAAAGGAGCAAATTTATTTATTGGCACAATTTTGGCAACAGGTAAGCAAAAAATACAACAAAAAAAAACAAAAAAATTAAATAAACAAATGAATGAAGCTGCAAAAACGCAAATTGATAACAACAAAACAACAACCAACAACAAACAAATCAAACCAACAATAAACAACAACAACAAACCAACAACAATCATACAAACAACAAATATTATACAAATTTGTGTACCAAAAAATATTTAAAAAAAAAAAAAGTGTTCCAAAGTGAAGAATATTTTTAATAATTTTTTTTTGTGTTTGTGTTTTTTTTTTCATCTGCTTTTTATTTGTTGTTTTTGTTTTACTTTGTGCGCCAATCAAAAAAAAAAAAGTGTCTTTCTTATAATGCAAATTACATACGATATATCAGCGACTCAGGTCTGTCTGTCCGTCTTTCAGTTGCATGGAAATAGAAATTAAGTCGATCCATTGAAAAGCGTGAAAAAGCAATGTGCAAATGATTTTTCTTTGGCTTAGTTTTCTTGAATTTTTCTAAAATTGTTTTTATAAGTTTTCAAAGAGTTCTCAAATTGTTCCAACCATTGACCAATTGAAGCGATACGGCTTGTCAACAATAAGCGTGCCCCAAAACACGTGACTTGGCTGTGTGCGAATGTTATGAAATAAAACAATAACAATAACAACAACATTTATTAAGTTTTATATTACAAAAGCACAAAAACAAAACTGGTGTTTTGTTTTTTTTTTTAAGGAAGCATGTGCAATACAAATGTTTCTGAAGAAACTCAATAGGGCAAGAAGTACAATTAATATTTTCTAGAAATTTAAATACTTACCAAAGATAAATGTGAGTTGAAGCCGCGTGACTAATAAGTTTAAACAATAATAAAAAAAAAAACAACAAAAAATTACATTTCATTCAGTTAAAAAAAAGTTCTTGAAATCTCTCTAATATGCTCGGACAGTTGAATTCTTCTTAGAATGTTTCTTTCTTTTTCTACACGAAAACTACATTATAAAATTATTAAAACTTCCGTGTATCCGTCCGTCTAACCGCTCATCCGTCAATCTCTACCATCATTAGTACATATTTATAAGTACATATTTTTCATTGTCAAAGTATCTGTTATTTGTATGCCGAACATTCAATTCCGAAAAAAATAGTATTATTATTTACATATTAACTTATTTAATCGCTGTTTAGTTAACCACTGTCATACCCCCGGCCCCATTGCCCACAAGGCAACGCTTAGCAGCATCTGAGTAATGTCTGTATTTGCCTAAGCGTTCCGTCTCACCACTGAACTCGATACAATGTTTAATTAATTGTTTCGATATGTCAATTAAACAAAACAAGAAAAAAATACTCGTACATATATTAGCAAATAAATAACAAAAATTTATTCCGTATTACTGTATTTTTAATACAGATTATATAATATTGAAATTATATGAAAAAGTGTTGTGCTGAAAGTAAAGAAAAAAAAAAAAAATTGCTGATGATTAAAGTTAATTCTTATAACAGAAATTTGTTTAGAACGAAAAAAAAGAAAAAATATGTTGAAAGTGATTCATTGTTAATGGAAAGCTATAATCAAGTTTAGTTGACATACAGTTTACGATCCGAAAAAACCGAGAAAAATAACCTCAAATGTAAGATAAACGATACAACGCACGATCACGACTCACCACTCGACTTAAGCGTCTCATTTATAAGTAAATGTATTCAAGAGGCTATCGGATTTAGTTATAAAGACCTTGGAAGAGTTGTAATTATTAAAGAAAGCTTGCCGAAGATTGAGCAAAGCTTCAAAGAGGTCTTGAAAAATGTACAGAGAAGGTTCGGAAAAAATTCAAAAACCATTTAGAAGGTTTTTTGAGAAGGTTTGGAAAAGGGGCTTTATAAAGGTTAGGAATTTTAGAGCGCACATTAAGAAATAGTTTTGAAAAGATTTAGAAAAAGTTATCCAAAAGTTGAGAAAAGGTTTTAAAACAACTTCATCGAATGTTCCTACAATAGATCTTCAAATAAAGATTTTGTTTTTCATTAACTCATTAACAAAAGTTTACTATTTGAGTCCATCAAACGCAAAACATTTTCAAGATCTCAAGATCTATATGAAATTCGCTTGGAATCAAGAAAGAAACTTTTGATTAAATCAACCATGACTTTGATAAAACAAATCCAAATGTTATAATATAAGTTGGAAAAATTTCAAAAGTTATTTATAACAAAAAGTATTTTCAGGAAAGCATAATTTTCGCTGAACTGTTTAAATAACTTCAGTGATATTTGAAAACAACATAAAACAATAAATGGAAAGAAAACTAACAACAAAATACTAAAAAAAAAATATAGAGAGTTTACGAACTGCGAAACAGTCTAAGCAAATGACTAAACGAAATGAATATGACAGCGAAGATCTGTCAAAATATGGCAACATAAAATCAATAGACATGAGCACATGATCCAGTCAGCGCCGGGTCGGCACGGCCAGCAACATAACAACATGGGACGACTTGAGACTTTGAGTAACAAGAGTCGGCGGGAGTCGGCAGTTCAGTTGAGTTGAGGGAGTTGGGCAGAGGCATGTCGAAGTCGTCGTTGTCGATGCTGAAGTATCGTTCATGCGGCATAATTAACACACACACACACACACACTTGCACAGGCCGACAGACAGACATAAGCGAAATAGTGTTTCATAAGGAAGAGAGGGTCTCCTCAAGTAGGGCGTGCGACACACGCCGCCTAAAGACAGACAACGCACAGACTTGACTTTATGTCTATGAGGATTTCTTTTTATTATTTTATATTATTTTTTATGTTGTTGTTTTTTTGTTTTTGTACAAATTTTGGATCAATGCCAAATTGTCTGCGCTGCAGGAAATTCAAACAAGTGCTGCCAATTGGAATTTATTCTTTTTTTTTTTTTTGTTTTTGCCCTTCCAAATAAGTTTTGTCTAACAAACGGCGCTGGAGAGAGAGAGTGAATGAGTTAGGATCGTTTTGGGATCACATGCGTGTAGCGACGGCAATGGCATATTCTAATATTGCACTTCATCTATGCGTTTGTTGTCTATAAAAGATACAAGATATTTTCAGGCAATTTTTTTTTTTTTTTCGTTTTTATGTTTTTTAATTATTCGCGGAAAATCACTTAAAATTGGCAGACTTTTAATTAGTGTTGAAAAATGGGAGAGCAAAAAAAAAATAAATATTACAAAATAATTGAAATAAATTTATTTGTTTTTTGCACATTTTGTAAACAAATTTGCAACAAAAATCAATAATAGAAAAATACAAAAACAAATCAAAACAAGACAAGACAAACTTGCATGGAAAATGAGAAAATGAAAAATGATTTTTCCAAGTTTGAAGCACGAAACACGCAAAGTCAATTAGAGGCATTCAGTGTTGAACAAACGTTTATTGTTTAAACAAACAAACAAAATAAAATACAAATTTAAAAATTATTATTTTGCCATTTGTTTATTGAATTTTCTTACTTCATTTGCAAATACGTTTAAATAAACATTTTCTTACAAAAAACAAGTTTTGTGTGAAATTTTTATTATTATTTTTTTTTTTTAAATTTATGCAATTTTTTTTATTGTATTTTGTATATTTTTCTAAACAATGTTTAAGGCTTAAATTAAAAAACGCTTTGTTTGCATAAAAAATTACAACAATAATAATGCAAAACAAATAACAAAATTGTTGTTGCTATTTTTTTTTTTTTTTTTTTGTTATTGATTCATGTATTTCTCAAAGATGCTTTTTGCAAATATCTTTTTTTCCTGTTTTATTGTTGTTTTTGTATTTGTTTTTTTTAATGAACTCATTCGCTCAGGTCAATTCATTAATAACTAATCAAATACTCGTTAAGCCTTTGAGCGCTTTTAAAAGCATAAAAATGCGCAACCGCGCACGCCCCCGCTGCGCTCCAGAGCTGCAAGAAGTCTTGAACAGAACAGAAGAGAACAGAATTCATTTGAAATATAAGAAAAAAAAAATGGACAGAAAAAATTAGCAAAAAATGGCAAAGATAACAGAACTAAAACCAAAAAAAAAAATAATAAAAAATAAAAAAAAACCGAAGCGTGCAAAATTTTCTTAGAACTCAAAAGTGATTTGTTGTCCAAAAGATATTTTCAAAAATTTCAAATCTTTGATTACAAAATTTACTTTAAGTTGTTTGCTTTTTGATTGATTTTGATTTAAAATATTTGTTTTTGTTCTTTGCTTATAAAAACATTTATTGATTTTGAGTAACTGTTTGTCATAAAGCAAAATGTATCTGCAACTTTTGTTCAGCTGCTTACGCTAATTATCAACAGCATCAGCCAACAACACAACAACAACAACATGGAGATGAAGCGCAGTCAAAAGAAATACTTCATTTTCTACTTGCTCTTGTTGTTGCTGTTGTTGTTGTTTTATTTGTTTAGATTGAATTTCATGCAAGCATGCAAAATTTGCCGACGGCAACTGCGCGCGCTAACGATGCTAACGAATAGTTCGAGATACAAATGTATCTGTTGTTGTTTCTAGGAATTGAATTGGTAAAGTTTTTTATTTTATGTTTTTTTTTTTTGTTTGTTTTGTGTTTGCTTCTTCGTTGTCGTTTTTGCATATTTATAATATTTTCAAATTGTTAGTTTCAAGTTCCTAATGTAGCTTTTGGATGCAAACTATTAAGCAGCTATTTCAATATTGCTAAGCATTTTGCAAAAAAATTTATTAAATTGAAAAAAAAAAATAAAACCCAAAAGATACAAAAGTAATTCAATGCAATTAAAGTAACTCAATGCTGACAATTGCAAGTCACACATTGTATGAAATTTAATGCAAATCTTCAAGACTTCAAGAGCAAAAAAATCGAAATGCAATCGACTTAAAAAAACTATTAAAAAACAACAAAAAAAAAGATATGCTGAGCTCAACTTTATATGAAATGATTTCAAGTACAAATGAAATTGGCACAAACCAACAACAGCAACAACAACAACAGAAAACTGTAACACAACAAATCGAAAAAACAGAAAAAAAAAATATGCTTAATTAGCAGTAAATAAAATCATAATTATTAAATATTAATTCATAAAAAATCGAAAAAAAAAAAATAATAATAATAATAATGATAAAATGATTTCATTTCCGCAAATTTGTCTGCTTTATTTGTTTTGCTAACGGCATTTTTGCCTTATTGTAGTTGTTGTTTTAATAAGATTTTTTTTTTTTCGAATTATTTGGCTTTTCATATTTATTTATATATATTTTTTTTTGTAACTCATATCTTGTATTTTATTTAATTTCAATTTTTTTCTTACGCTGCCATTTGACTTCAATTTTTCAGCGCAAAAGTAAACTTGACCCAAATTTTTGTTGAACTCTTTTTTTCACTTTGCGCTTTATTGTTAATTATTTTATAATAAATACAGTTGGTTGTTGTTGTTTTTGGTTTTTCTTTTTAAACATTTAAATCGACTGCAAGCATGGCAATTTTTTGCTTTTCAATTAAAAAAAGACGATAAAAAGAAGAAAATTGGCACATGAAAAGATTTAAACGAATTGCGCAATTTTTCTACAAGTAATCGGTAAAAAATACAACAACAATATACAGCTTAAGAACTACAAAAAATATTTAAGCATAAAAATGTTTAAAAAAATCGTATTTGAATGGAAGTTTTGTTGTAGAGTTACAAAAGCTACATTGGGTAGCGTAAAAAGGGGTATATAAAAAAGGAAAGAAACAATTTTTATAAAAAAAAAATGGAGAATAAAAAAAATGATTTAACATTTCAATGAAGCATTCAAAAAAAAATATATATATATCAGAAAATTATTAATTGCCACAAAAGCGGAAATCCACGAACAAACAGCAGATAGCAAAGACAAAAAAAAATTGAAACACAAATGTTAAAAATACGAAATGTGAAAAAAAGATAATAAAAAAAAGAATATAAAAAAAAAAAAATTATACAAAATTTATTGAAACTTTGCCGCTTTGCATGAGAGCAAAAGTATCTCAGCCTGTTTGCTTTTATCCTGTTTGATGAAGCGATTTGTACGAATCATTCATTTCTTTTTTTTTTCGTTCACTCGATTCTATTCTATTTCATTCAATATAATTTCATGGCAAGCCATTTTTTTTTTTCCTGTTTCTTTTTTTGTATCCATACCTCGATTTTTAACCATTTTTTGTAGATTTTTTTTTTTTTTTTCTTTAATGTCGTTGCATACAAAAATCGGCGTTAATCAAATTGAAACCGGTTTGAATTAATTTTTTTCATCTTTTTTTTTCACGGTTTGGTTTGAAATTTTCATCATTGTCGTTGTTGTTGTTGGTGTTGCTTAGTTTTATGCAGATAGTGGAAAAATGTGAAATGAGCAATAAGCGCAATAAGGGTTAATTTTTGAACATTGACATTTTGAGGGCTGTGAGATACGATAACTAAGCATTGAACATTGTGGGCTGAGGGCGTCAGCAATAGCGGCAGCGAAGCTGTGTGCCGCTTAATCTGGCATATCGGCAATGATACAAAAACAAGCGTAGAAGAAAAGAAACCAAACCAACAAAAAAGATAAAACGAACAACTTGCAATGCACATATTCATTCATTCATTCACTCACTCACTCATTCACTTATTTTGTTCGACGTACAGTCGTTCGTTCGATCGGTTGGTCGGTCGGTTGGTCGGTCAGTTGAAAGATGTGACAAGCAAAAAGAAGGGTTAAACAGGCATGCGGGCAATACACTTAATCCTTTAGCGACACACATGCTAATTATGCCCAACTGATAAAGTCGCTCACAAGTCGCAAGAAAAACAATCGTCGTCGTCGTCTCGTTGCCGTCGATAAGCAAATAATGTACGACAATGACAACAACAAAGAAGCGAAAGTAATATTCTATCTGAACGTATCGTAACACATTCACTTATTGTATTAAGTATTATTATTATTATTGTATGTATTGGAAGAAAATTGTTCGATTATGGCGCATATGATGCTGAAGTAGCAGCAAAAACACGCAGTTATCTTAAAACAATACAAAAAAAAAAATAAATAAATAATATTCAATAGTTGGCATTTTGCAGCTGAGCATGTCGGTTTCATTGATTGCCCTTATTGACTTAAGCAGAACAATTAAATCTACGAAAAAGAAATTGTGTCAAACGAAAATCAAAGCAGAACTTAAGGTAACTCAATGTACGAAACGAAAAAACGTAACTTCGAAACGAAAAAATGTAACTTCGAAAGTGAAAAATATTTGTTCGAAAGTGTTGAAAGTTTGTCTTATTATTTGATATGCAAAGTACAAATAATAATTAAAAAGAAATAAGCAAAGAGTCTCAGCAAATGTTTTTCAATTAAAATAGACTAATTTAAATAGAGAACAATAAAAAAAAAAAATATGTCGCCAAACTAAGACAATAAATTCATAATTATTTTATAAATAATTAATAGTCGAGTCGAACGACTTTCAATCATGCACAATCGACAGAATTATATATATTTTTTTTATTGAAGTCGTCAGCTCCAATTTTGCCATATCGAAATCAACAAAATTAAAAATAGTTTTGTTGTTAAATATTTTTTTTTTCTTTTTTTTTTTAATTTGTGTTGAACACAAATTTTCGACATTTTTTGTCGTGCGTGTTTGACTTTATTTTTGGTATATTTTTTGTTATTAGCATTTTTGTTGTTATTGTTGTTGTTGTATTAATTTCCGTGCTGACAAATTAATTTAATTATATTAACATATCATCAATGAATGATCAGCGCGCTGCTGATGGTCGCAGCAGCAGCAGCAGTTCGACTCGATTTAACTTGACTCGAAACGGGTCGATTCATTTTCTATATATGATGATGATGATGATGATCATAATGAAGGCGCGAAAGAGTAAGCGAGTTAGCGATTGAGTTAAAGAGCGAAAGAGATAGCATGCGATGCCAATGTGTATTGAATTGAACAACGGAAAACACAAAATAAAAAAAAATCATTAAAAAAAAAAGTATCTCGACTGCGCGAGTATCTATCGATGAATGTATCTGTAGCTGTTTTGTATGTGCGTGGGTGTTGTTTAATTTTTTTATCGCTATTTTGTTATTGTTTTTTTCTGCTGTTGATTGTGTGCGCTTATTTTGTTGCTGTTGTTTTTTTCTCATTTTTTTTTTTGCTTTTCTCGTTAATATCATTTTCCGCTGCCGCGATTATTTCGATTATTGACGCGTTTGAATTTTAATTAACGCTCCAATTTTGCTTCAAGTTATCGTTATGCTTCGTCTCCTAGCCACTTCTCTTCTCTTCACACACTTCTGTCACTTGCAACTTCTTCTGCGGTTTGCTTGGCGTTGTTGTCGTTGTTGTTATTGTTATTGTTGTTGCCATTTATTAATAACAATTTTTTTCAATTAATTACACGCCCCCGCAAGCATTCAACGCGTGAATTTCGTTTTATCATTTTTGTATCTTTTTTTTTTTTAAATATTTTTTTTTATCGATTTATTTGACTTTAATATTTGTGCTCGTTTTTTTTTTTTTTTGTTATTTTTCAATCGTTTAATTTGCATAAATTATTTGCAGTTTATTTTGTTTTTCGCTTTTTGCAATTATATATATTTTTTTTATCATTTACAAATGTACTCTTTTCAATTCTTTTTTTTTTTTTGTTGCATTTTCTGTTTATTGATGTTTTAATTAAGTTGTTCCGCACGCCTTTGAAAAATAGTTTTCAATGCATTTGAATTTTTATTATTTGCCTAGTGCAAAACAGCAACAACAACAACAAAAACAATTATTATTTTTTTTTTTTCACGCTGCCAATAAGTTTTAAGAAATCTTATTTTGTTTTGCGCCTCTTTGAGTTTTATTGGTTTTGGCACGAAACAAAATGCCAAAAAGCACAACACCAACAACAACAACAACAACAGCAGCAGATAGATTAGACTAAAAATTGTTTTACAGTTGCAACAATTTAAGAAAAATCTTTCACAAATTTTTGTTTGGACGCTTCAACATTGTTGTTGCTTTGCTACAAATTAGATCTTGTTTAAGATACTTTTCTCTGTTTGTATTAAATAATTTTCAAACAGAATTTTTGTAAACAGTAATTATGTTATTTCATTGCTTTTTGTTTGCATTTTTCATTAGAATGATGAACGATTTGAACTCTTTAAAAACATTTCCTTTGAAAATGTAAAAAGTTTCCATTATATTGTTGCATAATTGTATAAAGTTGATTTATTTCATGTTTACTTTCATTTAAGTAAAGAAAGCATACATCATATTGATGAAAACTTACATCATATTGATGAATAGATGAATAAGCGTGCAACATGGTTTAGCTACAATGCCAAACCATTAGATAAGTTGATAATGGAATAAAATCTTTCATCATATCAATGAAAACTTACATCATATTCATGAGAGCATACATCATATTGATGAATAGATGAATAAGTGTGCTACATGGTTTAGCTACAATGCCAAAACATTTTATAAGTCGATAATGGAATGAGATCTTTCATAATATCAATGAAAACTTACATCGCATTAATGAAAACTTACATCATATTAATGAAAACCTACAACTTATTAATGAATCTGCGTGAATCAAGTATTCATTTCAATGCCGCACAGTTTCTTAATTTGCTTTAATGCAAAACTACTGCGTCACTGTCACTTCTGCTTCATTTGTGTTACTTTCGTGCACTGTCCGTTCACTTTATTGCTCATTAACCCTTTTGTGCACACAACCCTTAGCAACGGCATTGCGTATGACATCTTGCGCTTTTTCCGTAGAAGAAAAAAAATTAAACAAAATAAATGTTTGAAATACGAGTTTTGACCAAAGCACAAATGCATAAAGGGTGACTGACTCACTGACTGACTATGATGTCCTGACATCGACACTCGCTAGGACGACGTTGCCTTCCTGCCTGTCGGCTTGCCTGTCGATGTCCTTTAATTTATTTGATGCCATTTTTTTTTTTTTTTTGCTTTTTTAATGCTTTAGTTTTCCCATCGTGTTATAATTTATCAGTTATATGCAAATGAGCACATCGTCAATGCATAGCTTTAATTTTTTTTTTTTTTTTTTTTGGTGATAATTTTTTGAATCAAGATGGAAAAACAGACATCTGTGCTTCATTTTATTATTTTTTTATTTCGAACATCAAATGATTTTTGATTATGCTCAAAATATTTTTATTTGTTTTAGAATATTTGCTGTATTTTCGAATATTTTTAATGACATGTTTGCTCATATTGAACGCATACACACATTTAACCCCTCTGTCTGTCTGTCTGACTGTCTGTCAGGCCGCCCAAGTGCAATAGGCGCAAATATAATGTTAGCAAGAGAAGCAAAAGTATCTCAAGATACTCAAGCGTAAGAAAAGTATCTCAAAAGTGTTACGGTACAAAGAAAATCATGTTTGCGGCTCATTGCAAAGCAACAGACGTAAAAAAATGATGAATAAAAATAAATATATATATATGTATGTATAAGAAAAGAAAGAAATCATCGAAGGCGACTCCTTTCACGCATAGAAATGCAAGACTCGCATATGCGACAACTACATCAAAAATCAACATTATTATGCTCATTATGAGCGTCATTATGATTATGATCGACTGCTGTTGCTGTTGTTGTTGTTGTTGCTACAAAATGCGGCAACTTGCATCGATCGAATGCTTGAAGTGTTTGCATCGCGTTCTCACAAAGCATATGCAACGATGAAGAGACATTAATAAAAAAAAAAGCTGAAAAAAAAACAATAAAAAAAGGGAAAATTAATAAACAAAAAAAAAAAAAAACAACAACACCACGCATTTATTTATTAGTATCAGTAATATTGCTCCCGACTTTATAATGCTCTTCACTTCATTTCGAAAATGTTCCCAAAGCGTTCTGTCTGCTCAATTGCTGCCCCATGCCCCCCCCGGTTGCCCTCAAAATACAGCAAACCACATGAATATGAATAGTCATCGTGTGTTGGAGGAGAGCAACGTTTGTCATAACGCATTGGCAGGCGTAAATCAAAACGGCAGCAACAACAACAACAACAACACACAACAGTGCTGTGCAGCATATGTTGCACGCCTTTTGCTTTGCCTCGTCTGCCACCAACGGTCGCACACACATTGTGTTGCATGTTGCAAAGTTGCCATCGTCAGTCAGTTGACGTTGTGAAAAGTGTAGTCGCAACATGCGACATTGATTGAGTGCCACTTTTTTGTCGTATTTTTGTCAATTTTATTGTTGTTTCTGTTCGTTCGTTTATTCGTTTGCCTGACAAAAGCACGAATGGTTGACGTTTGTCAATATGACAAAAGTGTTTCATCAATGCAATAAAATTGTTGCTTTTCTACGAAAAGAAAATGTCTTTGATAGCATAAAACCATTGAGCATGTGCAAAAGCATTGAAAGAATGAAATAATTCAAGCATGTGCTATGGCAAAGTTCATCAATATGATGAACAAATACACAAAAAGTGGCAAAAATTATTTGAGCTAAAAGTTTTCTGTTAAATAATGAAAATATTTCATTTATTCATGTAAATTTTTGATGATCATGCACAAAAAAGTTCATTAATATGATGAACATATACACGCGTTCAACAATTTAATGCAAATAAATATTGTAAAATTTCATAAACGATAAAAATTTCGTATAAGTAATGAAAATGTTGAAGTTTTTCATAAAAATTTGCATGCCTTTAATGAAAAAGTTCATTATATTGATGAACATGTGCATAGATTAAACTATTTAATGCATAAAGATGTTGAAAAATTGCATAAATGATAAAAAATTTGCAAAGGTAATAAAAATGTTAATTTTTTTGATGAAAAGTTTCATGACTTTAATGAAAAAGTTCATTACTTTGATGAACTTTTGCGAAGATTAAACTATTTAATGCATAAAGTTATTGAAAAATTGCATAAATGATAAATAGGTTTGCATAATGTTAATTTTTTTGATGAAAAGTTTCATGACTTTAATGAAAATGTTCATTAATATTTTCTTCAAACCCTTAAAAAGTTTCATTTATTCACAAATTTTACATAAGAAGTTGTTTTATTATATAAAACTCTGCTTCATTTCATTGCTGTGCATTAAAATAATGAAAAGTATTTTGTTAATATTTAAAACATGCAATGTGTCATTATGAATAAACTTCAAAAATATCATATTAATGCCCAAAAGCTGTAAAAAAAAATACAAACAAACAAAAGCGCGATTTTCTTGCTAAATGCAAGACAGAAATATTAAAAAAAAATATGAAAAAAAAAAAAATTAATAAAAATGTATAAGCGAAAAGGAAGCGAGTGAAGTGAAGTATTAGCCAGAACTGCCAATAATGATGATTCCTTTTTAATGTGCATGCGCGCAGCCGCTCAAAGCAGCTTGAGGCAAGTCGAGTGGAGTCGAATCGCAACGAGACGAGATGACTTCAACATCAACTTCAACACACACACACAGTAGAATCGAGCTCTAAACTCATTACTCATTTGACAGACAAATGTCTGTCATCTGAAAAAAAAAGAAGAAGAAGAAAAAGAAACGAAATGTTTGCATGTATCGATCACACGCCAAAAATTGCCAATAAAGTAGGCAGGACCGGACAGTCAGGCCAGTCAGACATTCAGTTAAGACAAGAGCAGAGAGAAGCAAAGCAAAGCGAAGTGAAGTCAAGACAAGACAAGTCAAGTCAGGCCAGTAACAAATGTATCTGTAACTGCAGAAGGCAAATAATGCAGCACGAGTAACTTAAAACTCATCATCATCAACAACAACAGCAACAACAACAACAGCAGCAACAGCAACAGCAAAATCAAGAACAGGAACTACTACACTTGACTTGAGTTGTGAGTTGTATGTTGCGTTCGAGTTTTTGAGGTTGAGGCATAAATGTATCTTTTAACTTTTTTTTAATATTGCACTCACAATGCGTGTACACGCATGTGTGTGTGTGTGTGTGTGTGTTTGGGGCGTGTACAAAATGATATTTTATTCAATATATAACCTACTGAACACACACACACATACACACAAAGTCATCACGACTCAAAGTCGAATGCGATTTGTCCTTTTCACAATCAAAGCGGAAAAAGAACTGTTGGAAAAATCTGTAGGCAATACAGATTGATGTGTATGAAATGTGCTTGATGTGTTTGTGCTACAAGACGGCAACAACAACAACAACAACAATGTTGTGGCGGACTTGTCTTGCCGCAATTGCAGTGCAACACGCATGAAGAATGAGCTCTGAGTTGAGAGCTCACAACTTGTATAGATGAAGGGCACAAACGGTTTGTAAGGAAGCGGCAACATTGTTGTTGTTGTTGGTTTTTTTTTTGTATGAAAACCTAAAATTAAAAACTCATAAGATATCGACTGATATATTGAGCTGCACAAATTACTGACAACTTTAGCAAAGTAAGTAAAGAAATGAAGAAGAAAAAAAAAAAAAAAAAATAAAAATTACTCAACGATCAAAGACAACGATCATGTTGACGATCATTCAAACAGTTTGTCATTCATTCATGCACACACACAGACACACACACACACACACACACACACAGGGAGGCAGACGGACAGAGTTAGTCATTGAAAAATGCCGCTAAAAGATTCAAACAGCAGAGACAGGTTTATATGATTTTAACCTTTTCCATTGCCTTTTGTTGGCACACATATATGATATAAATACATGTGTATGTGTGTATGTGTGTTGGTAGTTTTGTACAGTTTTGTAAAAATAAAAAGACAATTAGTCGTTATTAAGTTGTACTCCGTTTGTGAAGTCACTTTGGCGGTCCAAAAAAAAAACTCATTTCGACAAATAAAAATTTCATTTGCTAAGGTTTCTCTAGCGTTTGCTGCTGCCTCTGCTTCATCAACGTTTTAACTGATATTTAACACTTGAAAAAAGTAAAAAAAAATATATATATATATATATTTTCAAGCAGATGCGCAATTAATGAACAAGTCGGCGAGTGAAAAAAAAAAAACACAAAAAAATTATAAAAAAAAAATTTGAAGCCTTAAAGAGTTGATGATTTTGTGCATTTGAAAGAAAGTTGCCAATTAGCGTATAGTGTTGGTTAACGTCATCTACAGCTGCACGGTAATGTTTGCTTCAATTCGGCAAGCATTTTGCAACACTTTTTAATATAATATGATAACCTTCTTTCATAAAACCTTTCCAAATTTCAAGTATCCCAAAAAATCTGCTGCCTTAGACATTATTTAACAACACTGATCGCTTTTAATTTATTTTTTTTTTGACGTTTTCCAACACTACTTTTGCTTAAAACAAACACCTTTGTATTAAATATTTTTTACATGTTAATTTAATACTTTTCTTTCCACAATTTCTACACATTTCTTGCGCTCTAACTTATCGCCAGCCAAATCTTGAACCAGTGTTGCTAAGCCTTATACTCTTTGCATTGTTTAACACTTCAAATGCTATCATTTAATGTGCTAAATAGCTTAACAGTCACTTGTAATGCCAAACATAGAAAAAAGAAAAAAAAAAAAATACAAAAACAAAAATTAGTAAGAAAAAAAATCTTCAAATTCATTTGTAATTCGATGCGAGCTAATAAGACGCATTTGTTTCTCTGTGTGTGTGTATTTGGTGGAGAAAAAAAAAAGCTCGGGTGCCAACATTTCATATTAATACCAACAACAATAATAATAATTATAACAACAACTAAAGATAGACACTTGAGCAATGATGAGCAGCAACAAAAGATTTCCGCTTAATAAAAATAAAAAAAAAAACAAAAAAAAGCATTGAAGTACGATTGATCAGTGATCATCATCATCAGCAGCAGCAACAACAACAATAATAACAACAACAGAAATACTATCATCATTGTCAGCTACTTGTGAACCATACAAGATTACACTTCAAGCATTAAACATAAGTTCAGACAGGCACAAGTGGCTCAATAATAATTCATATAGACAAAAAACAACAACAATAACAACAACAACAAATCAACATTGAAAACCAAACCAAATGTCGTCTTCGTTTCCCATTTTTGTTTGCTTCTTCAGCAGCAAAGCGACAAAAAAAAAGAAAAGAAAATGATTCGAGTTGAGTTGTCTGCTTGTCGATGAATCGTCTTGAAAATGGGTTCAACAACAAAAAGTTGTAGGCGTACAAAATTTATATATATAAGAAAAATATATCTTAAGAAAGAAAACGATAAATCGAACACTCAAAAGTATTTCAACAAAAAAAAAAAAAAAAAAATACAAAAATACAAAAAAAAAATCAAAGAAAATTATCAGACCGAAAGAAAGAAAGGCGAAAAAAAATAATAATAAATAAAATAATCATGAAAAATCAAAGGCATAGCAAAAAATTTAAATATCGACAAAAATATTTATATATATATATAAAATACAAAATTCTATAAGAATCAAAAGGAAAAACAAATCATATACGAGTATATTTCATTCAATTTGATTTACGAAATTCGCATGAGTAACACTTGTTTTCGTGCTTCTTCTTCTGCTGCTGCTGCTGCTTTGTTGTCATATAGCAACACTTGAACTGAACTGATCGACAGCGACAAATACATATGATCATTGTTGTTGCTGTTGTTGTTGATATTATTTGGTTGGTTTTTCTCTCTACGCTTGTGTAAAATTTAATGATCTGTCATTTCGATTTATATCGTATACGATTTTTTGTTGTTGTTGTAAGAGACAAAAGCAATACAAGCTTCTTTTCACACATTCAATATACGTCACCTCATCCCGCTTTGATCCATCTGTTTGTACACTTACAACCCCGAAAAAAAAAAAAAAAGCATTGAATATGTTTTTGTATCTGCTGCTGCTGCTTCTTCTTCAAATTGTTGTTGTTGCTGTCGTTTGCGATCGCCTTCGCCTTCGATTGTAGTACGTCAGCTGCATATTAAATTAAGTTGGTATTATACTAAATATATAAACAACAACAACACAGCGATACAGATACAAAAATACATGCAAACACATGCACATTGCTATAGCAAGATACAAGATACAATATAAAAATATCACACGATCGATATGCTTGCAGTCGCTTCGTTTTATTTTATTATTATTTGTATTTGTATTTTTTTTTTTTTTTTTATGAGATTCAATTTTTTGTTTTTAGTTTTGGTTTTTTTTTTGTTTTTCGGTTCCGCTGACACTTTGAAATGGTTTTCATGGCACAGTTTCTTTTGTCGTTCGTTCAAGTGTTGCTCGTGCTGTTGTTGTTGCTGTTGTTGTTGTCATATATTGATGTTAATGTCATGCCATGAGAACTAGCACAATAGCAACAACAAAAACAATGCTAATGCATACATACAAATATATACATATATATATACATTGAGGCATACAAATGTATCTAGATACGTTATAAATTTTTCATTCTTTCTGATTTTTCGATCAAAAAACGCTGCCGTGTGTCGACACACACACACACACACACACACACACACACGCATACACAGACAATTCGCCTAAATAACATAACATAAAATTTAATTTGTTATTTTTTCGTCTTTTTTTTTGGGTTTTTCTTTTTCGATTTTGTTTTTGTTTTAAAAATAAACAACAACAATGCTGCTGACAATAAATTTTGCATATAAAATAAATTTCAACAAAACAAAAAAAATTTACAAATTTATGAAATGAAATTATTTATTTTTTTTTTTTACACAAAATTTTTAATTCATTTTTTTTTTTAATATTTTTGATTTCATTTATTTTAGTTTTTTTTTTTCATTGTTTGTGATTTTTCTCATGTTTGTAGCTTGTTCTGCTTTGGCTTTGTCTGTCTCTCTGTCCATGTGTGTGTGTGTGTGTTTATTTTTTGCTTAGACCTTGACTTATTCACGCTTAACGGTAATTTTTGTGCAGTTTTTGCGCTCATTTTGCTTTTAATGCAATTGAAAAAATGTTTAAAAAATAATTTGGAATATTTTTGAAGTTTATTAAAAAGAAATTATTTTTATTTTTGATTTTTTATATCAATAAAATTTTTTTTCTATTTATTGATTTATTTTTACTTAATTTTCTTAATATACATATATTTTTTAAAAACATTGAATTTGAATTTTTTTTATTTAGAAATATTTGTTTTTTCAATTTAATTTGATTTAACATTTTTTTTTTTAATATTTAAATATTTTTTCCATATTTTTTTTCATATTTTTTGTACAAAAATCTTCTTAGACCGATTTCTTCCACTTGAATCTTCAAACAACAATGACTTTGCACAAATCGTATAACATTTTTATTCAATTGGAGTTTTACACGAATGCCAATTAAGTATTTGAGGCAATTTTCGGCTCTAATAATTGGCACTTGAAGTTGTTTTCCAACGCACACACAACGACAAAGTCATTATCATCAAAACTATTACGTGTTATCCTTCGTTGCCAAGCACACGTACACACACATGCGTAATTCTTATCAATCCTAACCGATCTGGGCATGATTTGCTGAAAATTTACCCAAACTCGCTTCATAAACGACAAATGGCAACTATTCAATAAAAGATACTTAAAATGCTCTATAATATTTAAGCATTCTGTCTGTCTGACAGTCCTCTCTGAACCCTTGTTTCTAAGAGCTAAAGTTTTTGGCAAACTCATTTAGATGCATCGATGACATTATTTCATAATTTTTGTTTACTTTACGTTGAGGGCGAGAAAATGTTTTGGACTCCGAAGAAGTTGATAGGCTGGAAGGAAGGTTGGGGCAAAAGATGACGTTATGTGTGCTTGAGGCTTATTAGTGGTGTCATATGCGTGGCGAGGGGGGCAAGGAGAATGCTCATTAATTTAGTCATATCTTTTTGTGTGTGTGAAAGTATCTGAGTATCTATTAAATGCGTGTGTAACATGTGCATGACTCTGTGCGTGTGTGTGTGTGAGGCTTTGATAAATGCGTAAATGTGTTTTATATTAAGTAAACTGTACAACAACAATAACGATTAAGTGCAACGTGATCGCTGAGAAAATGAACGAGGAAAAAAATCTGAAATAAAACTGAAGAAAAGAAATACTAAATCTGAGAAATCTTCTTGTAACTTTAATGATCTATAAAGGCAAACCGGATGCATGTATGTGTGTGTGTGTTGTTGTTGCACTCATTGTTGTAATAACTAAAAGATTCGCGTTGATTTCATTTTGGTCATTTATAAATGGCAAAATTTTAATTAAAAATGAAATGCAAAAAAAAAAAATAATAATTAATGAAATTTCATATTTCCTTTGGTTTCCTCTTTTAAAAATCGTTGAGGGTAAAAATACAAAAAAAAGAAATTACCCTCTAAATTTGAGTTAAAATTTTTACGCTTTCAAGAAAAAGGGTTCTTGAGCCACTAATTCAGTCAAAGCGACGCATGCCGTCACATGCTGTTGCCACACGCTGCATGCATGCCACACGACGTTCGCCAACATGCCGTGCTGCAAGTTCCCCTTCGCTCTTCCCTTGCTCACTGCACATGTGCTTTGTGT